>CM048848.1:24074805-29074805 GCA_026545225.1 Cornus controversa | reverse complement strand
GTTATAGTTCAGAAAATGAAACTAAAATAAATTTCTTGGAGATACTTACAAATCGTATTAGGTTTAGTGGACGATCAAGATTATAGAAGGTTTCAACTTGTCAACCCATAGAGAGCAACTTTTCACATATTATGTTCCAACAACTCTGTTAGTGATTGCCTCTGTTTCATTTGGCTTGAAAATTCTCGCCATTCCAAAATCAGATATCTTAGGGTTCATGTTTTCATCTAGCAGTACATTACTAGCTTTTAAATCTCTATGTATGGCTCTCATTCTTGAGAATTTATGAAGGTAAAGCAATCATTGAGCAACACCTTCAATGATGTTCAAACGTTTTTCCCAGTCTAATAGCTCCTTTTTAGCTTGGTTTGTATCAACAAAAATAATTTAGACAAAATTAGTGACTTATGTAGAGCTCAATTATGTAGTCATGTAAATTAATTTGAAATAATGTATTGAAAAAATTGAAACAAGGTAAGGTTGTGATATTGCTAACCAAAGAGGAAGAAATCCAAGCTTTTGTTTGGCATGTACTCATAAATTAACATCTTCTCTTCTCCTTGAATGCAACACCCCAGAAGTCTAACAAGATTTGTATGCTGGAGTTTGGCGATTAGTACAAGTTCATTCTTGAACTCCACAAGTCCTTGACCCGATGTTCTTGAAAGTCTCTTAATTGCTATTTCTCGGCCCTCGAGCAATCTTCCCTGTTATATAATGATTCACGGGTCATTGAATTATGTTGGACAAGTACTAATCACATTCGTTTTTTTGTTTTTAAGTTTAATAAGTAGCAATCAACTTTATTCAGTAAAAATTGCTATTTACCTTGTAAACAGGTCCAAAACCACCTTGTCCAAGCTTATTTTACTTGGAGAAGTCATCTGTGGAAGCCACAATAGAGGCAAAGCTAAATATCTTCACATCATGACCTTCCCTCACATTGTTTTCGAACCCATTTCCATTGTTAAGGTTGTCTGAAGCTGTCAACTTAAATAAATATTGTTCTTGCATTTTTTTCTCCTCCCCTGCTAGCAAAAAACACTATTAATCTAACTTACCACTCACAAGCATATTGAGTATCTAAATATATAAAATAAAATAATTATTTATAAGACATATACCTTCCTTTCTAAGCTTCCTTCCCTGTTATAATTATTTATAAGACATATGCCTGATCATAAATTGATTGTAATTGGCAAACAAAACAATCATGGTATGGAACTGTCACCAACCTGTATTAGTTAAGATTGAATATATATAACTCAGATGTAATTAGGTGCAAGGGACGCACGACTCGTCAACATAGTCATCAAACAAAAGATAGATTTTTTTTTTTTTAGTGTTTTTTAAAAAACAAAGCTTTGCTGCAATAAAACATATGTTTTTGGTCAGCAAAGCTCACATGGTTGTGTTGTGCACAACCAAAAAGAGAAGGAGAATATCATAAGAGGATTGTAGAAAAAACTGAAAAGTGGACACACTTTTTTCTGGAATCATCCTCATTTTACTCTTTTCCTTTTCAAACTCAATTTCTCTATATCCCTTTACACTTGCATAAACAAAACCCAAGTGTATAATCCATTAAGTTTATCAGCTCTCTCTCTCTCTCTCTCTCTCTCTCTCTCTCTATATATATATATATATATATATATATATATATATATATATATATTGTTGAATAACAGGTGATGGTCATGTTGACACCGAAAAGAAGTTTGCTAAAGGTCATTGTTCTCAATGATAGTGGGTATGATTTAACTTATGATTTTCCTTTTTCTATTTCTTGTTTCCTTCTTCAAAGTTTGATGTTTAAAGTTGGTTATGGTTTTAATGTATATACTTGTCATGTATATTCCATAATCTTATGTTTTCCTGTTGTGATTTTCAGGGTAGGAAAGACTTCTTTGATGAATCAGTGTCCATAATATCATGGTTTGATATGCAAGAAATTGTTTTTTTTTTCTAGTTTATTTTGTTATTATTGGTTGAATTATTTCATAGATTATATGTTAATATATATAATATCAGTATCCATAATATCATGGTTTGACTAATTCGAGAGCTTTTGTGGAGCGATGGTAATGGGGCGGGGTTTGTATGTATATATATATATATATATTTTTTTTTCCACATTGCTTCTAGTGATCCTTTAAGCATTCTTTGCCTATCTTGTGTATGATTGATTGTAGGCAGATCCAAGTGACCCTGAGACATTTCCCTTTGTGTTACTTGGAATGGTGTGGTGTGAAGGGAAATATACCTTATTTCGAGACCTCGGCTAAAGAGTATTATAATGTTGAGGATGCATTTCTATCTGCTGCAAAAACTGCACTTGTTAATGAACAAGAGCAGGACATGTAAGTATATATATATACACTAGTGCTTTATTGAATTTTTTTACTTATTGCCTTGCCACAACAGATTCAAACTGCATAACATGTACAGCCCCTTTGTCATCAACTTCATACTGATATTGCCTCATTTTTTTGTTTGCCTATGGTAAAGATAAACCATTTGATTGAAGCAATTGATCAAATTTGTAACAATGGTCACTTTTACTAAATATTGTAGGTACCAACTTGATTTGTGCCTGCTTTATGGGATTAGCATATGATTGCTTAAAGAATTACAAGTGTGATAGATATCTATAATAATTTTTAATAAATTCTATAGTCACATTAAAAAAACATATCAATTGTGCATCTACAATTTTGCATACACCAACTCAGAAAAGTAGAGGAATAAAGATCTCCATATATTACTGTTTAATCTGCTTCTTCTTCTTTAGCTCAATACAAGTTTGTTGTCTAGAAAATTCAAACACTCTTTTCCTGAAATTCTTGCTAACTATCACTTTAGGATTTCCAAGTTATTTTGAATTATTTTCCTACTATTGTTGCCAATGCATCCTTGTCTAAAACCGATGATAAATTTCTACTATCTTTATAAGTAATATGATTTTTGTCGATAATGTGATTGTTAAATGATTTTTTTTTTTTTCATTTTTGAAGAATGTGATTGAACAAGCGATTATCAAGGATAGAGCATTCACTAAAGGGAGTGTTTTTTGTTTTTATTTATGGTAGACCAATTTGTTAATTATATCAAATGAATAAGATATATTTTTTTTGGTAATTTATTAGTTTTTTTCATTGAGTAACAATGATATATATAAATATATGTATACATACGATATTTATATATAGTCTTGCAAGTAGTGTGTATTTCCTCTTCACATTGAAGACAGGTGCAACACAAAAAGGGGGATTATTAATTTTTTTTTTAAAAAGGAACTTTTAACGACTTGCAACGCATGTTGTTACAAATAATACCTTTTGACGACTTTCCAAACAAGTCGTTAGTACAAACTTTTCACGACTTTCAAGGAGTGTTGTGAAAGATAATACCTTTTACCGACCTACTTTGCAAGTCGTTATTAGGGACTTTTCATGACTTACAAGGCATGTTGTTACAAATAATATCTTTTGACGACTTTTCGAACAAGTCGTTAGTACATTCTTTTCACGACTTACAGGTCATGTTGTGAAAGATAATACCTTTTAACGACCTACTTTGCAAGTCATTATTAGGGACTTATCACGACTTGCATTACATGTCGTAAAAAATTTAATCTTTTCACGGCATGGTCAGTAACGACCAACGCATGTAAGTCGTTAAAACATTTTAACGACCTACCTCGCGTGTCGTTAAAACACTTTTTTCTTGTAGTGCGGTAAGAGTCCCTGTCTTGTCACTGCAAAGGACATCCATACTGGCCATCTCTTCAAAATCAGTCATTCTTTTGGTGATGGCACCTTGCTGCGACAATCGGTGAGACCCAATAGCCATTGTCACCTGTTAGCATGGCAATTGAGATCCCTCCAATTAGAAGCACAAGCAGATTGTCAATGCCTTCTCTGTATTTTTTGTGTTGAATTAGATTACAAAGACTTCCACCAACATGCCCGCCCCAATTGATCAGATGCAGAAGTTACCAATGGGTGTCAACAAAGATCTGCTAGTTGTTTCTTCAACTTGGTTACACTCAAAATAATGTTAAGACTTAAGAGAGCTTGCTGCTTTTTATTTTTTTGGTTTCACTGATTAAGTATTCTTTTTTTTTATTTCTTTATGTTCTTATGTAGAAAAAAAATTCAGATACACCCAATTCCATTTCAAGAGTAGACGTGTGGATTAAAGGGCATACAAGAAAGGATGGAAATTTTATAAATGAAACGGTCAAGAACGCACTGGTAACAAATGATTCATTTTTAGTTTTAGTAGTTGATCATTATATATAGTTATTATACTAAGAAATGTGTTTTACGTATATTATTGTTTCAAGAACAAATACGAGAATATACCCATACCACTCAGAGTTCTGGAATTCATGATGATGCACTTACGCATGTATTAGGTCCTGAACATCGAGGAAGAGTGAGAGGGCTTGGATTTGGGGTAACCCAAAGAAAAATGAATGCCCAGAATGACACTTCTCGAAAATATGAGAGGACAATTGAAGACTTGCAACAAAAATTGCAAATGCAAGAGCAAATGCAAGAACAAGTTAACCAACAAATACAAGAGAAATTGCAAAATGTGTTACAACAAATGGGACTCCTTTAATCAACTTGGGTAAAAAAATCTCTCTATAAATTTGATGCAATCTCTCTCTCTCACACACACACACATTACAATACTAATGTTAATCAAGAAATCATTATTTATTGTTTTCTCTTTTTTTTCATTATTGTGGTAGGTACAGAATGCTCTACGTCAAGTCTCACCTACTGAAAATGTTGTCGGGTGTATTTGTGAATTATTGCATTATAATGGGACAGGATTAGTTGTCACTAAGGGTGAAGTTGACTCAACCGATCCTAATGCTCTCATAGGTGAAGCTCCTCTTGGTTCCGAATGTTGGAATGTGTGGATCACTGATGTCAATGAAGAAAATGTGTCGTTGTATAGGGCTCAGTCTCCATACTGTGTTTTGAAAGATGTTATAGGACTTACTATTGCGTGGCCTATCAAGTTCGTCAAAATCTGCGAGTAATTAATTTTTCTAAAATCATAATTTTTTCTTCATGCATGTCATTATTTAAATGGCCATGTGTATATATAGGTACCATGTCTCTTGTGTATAATTGTTTATCCTTGTTGCAAGACTGGACTAGTTTGAACTTTATATAATGGAAGAAGTAGAGAAGATCAAAGGCATGGTATATATTTCCTTTACAATGTTTAGCTTTTCTTGTTGATTCCTTTATAATTTTTTTCCTTTTACAATGATGAAGTTGAATAGCAGAAATCTCCCTCCAAGTAGACTCAGCTTCGAGAGATAGAACTTAAGATCATTTTGAGAGCGCCAAGACTCAACTTCGGGAGATAGAACTTAAGATCATTTTGAGAGCGCCAAACTTTTAAAAAATTGAATAATGTTATTACATTAAGTGTTGGTTTTGATAGAGAATATTTAATAATGGAGGTTTTTGCATTTTAGCCAAGTTCTAGACATATGACTCTTTTTTGAAGACTAAACAAATATTTTGGACAGTGACACCTGGACAATGACTGACTTTTGGACACTATGTCTACTTTTTTGGTATAGTTGTGTTATGTGTAAGCAAAGTGTTTAGTTCTTTTTCAATGTAGTTTTGATACATCTTAATATTTTGGTTGATGGGAATGCTATTGAATAGACATGTTAACGATGATTAGAACTTTATACTCAGAACTCTTTAATACAAAAGAAGTTTGGGAATTATTTATTTGTGATTGTCTGGATTAATATTTAGATGCAAATTTAACTCTTATGTATATATATAACATCATATTCTTAATTTGTGAGGCTTGGGTGTTGTGCATTGGTGGAATATCCAAGGCATATATTGTTGTATTGTGTTGTGGACAATATGGTAAAGTGACATTTATTTTATAGTATTTGGTTTTGCAAAGCTTGGTTGAATATGCATAGCTTTGGGTGGAGTTTTGCTGTGTATTGCCGGAATATGATCAGTATAGTGATGTTTGTTGGGCAGGTTTTTGTATATGCAGGAATTTATTTATTTTTAAAAAAAATTGTAAACCTTCTACAGCAGGCTGAGCCCGTGGTAGAAACATTTGCAAAAAGATCTTCTACCACGGGCTTAGACAGTGGTAGAATATCTACTTTCTACCATAGGCTGAGTGCGTGGTAAAAAAATTGAAACGCCTATCAAATCTACCACGGGATTAGCCCGTGGTAGAATACCTACTTTCTACCACGGGCTGAGCGCGTGGTAGAAAAATTTCCAATGCTGGATCCTCTACCACGGGCTCAGACCGTTGTAGAATACAGACTTTCTACCACGGGCTCAGACTGTGGTAGAAAGATAATATCTACCACGGGCTAAGCCCGTGGTGGAAAGTCCTTCAGCAATTATGACACCGGATACCACGACGGGCGAAAATCGTGGTAAAAGGCCTTTTTGCCCGTCGTAAAAAGTCTATTTTCTTGTAGTGATACCACTTTATTGGAAAATAGTGGCTGATTACACACAACACAATAACATTGGAAGAGAAATGTAGGGAGAAACTCTAAGAAGATACTTTATTTCATGTTTTTTTTCTAATAGAAAATATGACATTATATAGGCTTTAAAACAAATATGTAACACCTATATGTAATTACCTAATTAATTCCATTACACCCACTAACATAACATTTAAAACTCCACTAACACAACTTAACTCCCATATCTTCCACCAACATGATTAAAACACAATAACAAAACTTAACTTTCACGTCTTCCACTAACATAATTAAAATTTATTTAATCAAGTTTAATTTCTAACAATATTTCCTTGGGTTGTTCAATGTCTCCATTGTGTCGATGCTGAAATTTTGATTGCTCTCCATCCATGCCTACATTTACTTGGGAAATGTGTCTCATATAGGCAAGTTGAATGAGTCTACTTTGTCTTCACTGAATAATCACTGGAATATGAATAACCATTAGGCCTAGTATGCAGTCTTAGTTCTCAGAAAAAATGTTATTATGTAATGCATGGGAATTTGGTTGAAAATGGGTATGTAGATAGAGAAAATATTGCATTTGGTCATACAATATCGGTTAGAGAATTATATTCAATATGAAGGATCTTTAGCTATAACTAGAAGTGCAGGATTTGGGTTGTTTTTCGAAGAAGTTGATAAACAATGGCTTCCTCAATCCATTGACTACTACAGACCATATCATATGGTTCGTTGCTACTCCTTGTTAAAAGAACTGAAAATTGAACTTTCTTTGGCATGTATAAAATTTCTTTCCACTTCAAAATCTCCATTTAACTTAATCCTAAATATAGGAGGAGGTAATTCTCTTTGTTCTTTAGGAAACTCAGTTTTGGGTTGTTTTATCTCTTGTATTTATTGGAAACCGGTTTTTAAGTACTCAGTCTTGTATTTATTGAAACGAGAACTCTGAAAAAACTCGCTCCTAGTTGTTTCTCAGCACTTTTTCGCCGTATGTACAACAATTTCAAGCAGTTTATTGACATGTCTGCCGAACTCAAAATTGAGCCCATAAACTATTCACGGAAAGTCTACTTCCAATGCCATTGGAATTTTACAGAAGAAGTAGATAGAGAAATTATTACATTTGGAGTTTCCCACCAACTATATGAATACTACCACAGCTACATTAAAACAATTTTTGATATCACGAACACTCATTGTATATGAATTGGTTGACTTATCAAAGAAAATTTGTATCAATTGGATAAGGCCTTTTCTTTCCATTTCCCTAAAAAAAAAAAAAAATTTAATTTCACATAAAATAGATAAAATAGTTCAGTGAAAGTGATCAAGGATAATAGTAATAAAAAAAAAGACTGACTTGTAGATAGAATGATTAATACACTAGAATAGATGGTCAAATTAGTAGTTCTTTGTTCATAGGAAATCTCTTCTTTTGGAAAATTTTGCAAAAAAAAGAGAGATTGAGAGACAGCCAGAGAATGTATCTAGGACAAATAAACAATTTAATAATAAATATTCCCATCATTAAGCCTGTCATTACAAATATTACTCGTGTCATTAACACTACGGCAATGAATCATCAACTGTTCTCAGTTTTTGGGCATGTGATTGATGAAGTGAATAGTGGGCAGACCATTATCACTTTCTTGTGTGAACGCCATGTTGATCAAGACAAAGCACATCAGAGCAACCATGATCTAATGAGCGAAGAACAATCTCTAGAGACTCCAACCTATTCTTTAGTTCAGCCAATTGAGCTCTCAGAACCATGTTGTCAGACTCAACACCCAAACATAGTTGGGTAACAGTGTTGATTTCCTGAACTATCTCTTTGTTACTCCTCTTCAAGTAGCTGACTTTGTTATTGAGATCTTTCATGTGCTGCTCTTTCCTCATCCTCTTCCTCTTCCTTTCATCCATCGCCGCGTATCCCTCATCCCCTTCTGAACCGGAGCTGGTAAGTACTACTGTGCCAGGCAACATTAATTTATCAATCTGCTTTCAAAATTATATATATATATATATATATATATATATATGTGTGTGTGTGTGTATCTATATATATGTTTTTTACAGTTTATATCAAGTAGACACTTATGCTTAATGTAAAGAAGAAGAGATTAATGAGAAAACATAGAACCAATAGAGAAAAACAACAGAAAAATATTGGGGAAACCGAATTCGATGAAGGAGGGTTATGAAAATCATAGATTAGAGATGGGTTTTGCTAAAACAATTCCAACATCATTGCCAATTTTCATGGAGAATGTTGTTTGTAGGTTGTCTTCTATCATATTTTATTGGCCAAGGGAGAGAAATTTGACCACGTTATTATGGAAAAATTATTGATAAAGGAGGTAACCTATATCTTTGGGATTATAATCTATTTATGATTTTGATTATAATATTCTAGCATATCCTAGATATATATATAAATTAATTATCTTACTTTTTATTTTTAGTAATTTTCAAGCCCTTATATATAGTTTTTTTTTTGGGGTAAAATTGTATCGCTTTAATAAATGTCACTATGCAGCTCTACCTTATGATCATTGATACGCCTGATTTCACATCATGTTTGAAAATTTTCTTTTGAAGAAAAGAAAAAATAAATAATTTCAATTCGAGAGATTTAAATTTTCTTGGTCATTTCCTCTAAAAGTGCTTAGTTTCTAAAAGTCAAGTCCGTGATTTTCTGTCCGGGCATTCCTTTTGAGTGCGTCTAAATCAAAGGGGATTTACTTGGTCTACAAGACATTCCTTTTCAGTGGTTCTACATCAAAAGGGATTTACTTGATCTACAAGACAATTGTCAAGAACTAACACTCTACTAACAAAATTTGTCACAGAAATGGAATACTCATAGCTATTCATATTTGTTAGGTTTTTGTCAAGACATTGTAAAAGATTGAATCTATATAGATTTTCCATGGAATTAATGTAATCCGAATTCAAACCTAATATTAAAAATTAGATACCATAAACCTTCCACTGTAGAGCTTAATTTACCTCTTTGTCCATATTGTTCCTCAAAATTAATGATTCAATTTGAACTTGTTTATGTATGACTAGACCATTTTTCATATCACGAACACATTGTATATGAATTGGTTGACTTATCAAAAATAAATAAATAAATTGTATGAATTGGATAAGGCCTTTTCTTTCCATTTCCCTAAACTTAAAAATAAAAAAAAATTAATTTCACATAAAATAGCTAAAATAGTTCTGTGAAAGTGATTAAAAAAATAAGTGACTTATAGATTGAATGATTAATAATACGCTAGAATAGCGGTCAAATTAGTAGTTCTTTGTCAATAGGAAATCTCATCTTTTGGGAAATTTTGCAAAAAAAAAAAAAAAAAGAAGAGAGAGACGGAGAATATAGAAAATAAACAATTTGATAATAAAAATTCTCGTCATTAATATATATGATTCATGAGAAAAAATGCAGTAATTATTTGGGTTCTGCTATATGAACCAAGTTTTCCCACTGCTTATTACATAAACTAATCAAAAGATTCCCGGTTGGTGTTTTTCTTCCAAGTAGATTTATTCTAGCTGAGAAACAATCCTTCCTTGTTCACCATCCAATAGATTGTTGCATGACCTACATCTCTTGTCGGCTCATACGCATCCCAAGTTGCGTAAGAGTGCAAGATATTCCAAAAGGTGACATAACTATATATATCATTCTTTCAACATTCCATTGGTAATCGTTGCCTACTGTACACACAAATTTTGTATCCGAAAATCTAGGAACGAAAATAAGTAACAAACAATCAATTTTATTAATTTCAGAAAAAGGGGTACAATTCTCTGTAGTCGATTCTTTTATAACAAAGAATCTTCCTCTGATTTAATCTCCTTGATGTTTGGTGCAAGGGTTTCAAAAATTTGTTCTTGAATCGGTACTGATGAGCTTTCTTCAAATCTTCAAGATTGAGGAAAGGCTTAATGGAATTTTCGATCGAGGGCTGATAAACCTTGATCTCGAACGATGGATTGAAAGTCTTTGAAGAAGAATGACACTTGTGTGGCGTGCTTGTTGTTATTCGTCTTTAGATTCTTTGATGGTTGAAGGTCTTAGAAGAAGAACGACACTTATGTGGCGTGCTTGATGTTCTTCATCTTTAGATTCTTCGATGGTTGAAGATCTTAGATGAAGAATGACACTTGTGTGGCGTGCTTGTTATTCTTCGTCTTCCGTTGAAGGTTTTAGATGAAGAACGACACTTGTGTGGCGTGCTTGTTGTTGTTCTTCTTTAGATTCTTCGAGGATTTAAAGTCTTGCAGGTAGAACGGCACTCGTGTGGCATGTTTGATATTTTTCGTCTTCAGAACTTTGAGTGTTGGTCGAGGCAGAGGTTTGGCAGAGCTTTTGTGTTCCCTTGATCTCTCTGTCTCTGTCTCTTTCTCTGTACTCTGAATGTGTAAGGTGACCTCATATTTACAGGCAAAAAGGTGGGGGTTTAATTTGGTAACTCCCCATTAATTGTGCCAACTTTCATAAAAAGAGATTTTACCTCCTTTTATATGGAAATAAATTAAATTTAAATTTGAATTATCACATGTTTTTTAAAGGCCTGAACCTTCAAGATTTTGACACGTGTCCGTTGATGGGACTCGTAATCGTAGAATTAAATTGATCAAAAGTGTTTGACTTATTGACTAATGGGATGATGATTAGACCATCACAAAATTTATGTGTCTACACCTACATTGAGCCTGTAATTACCAATATTAATGGTGTCATCAACACTGGAGTGAATCCTTAACTGTTGTGAGTTTTTGGGCATGTGATTGATGAAGTGAACAGCAGACCCATTAGTGTTTGTCAATCGATAGGTCGATTGATCAATGAAATGATAGAAAAGCCCGATCAATGCTTTGATAGATTAGACTGCCGATACTGAAATTGTCAAGACTCTCTTAAATAAGTTTTTTGAATGGATTTAATGATAAAAAATGCGTTAATTATGGGTTAATTTTGAACAGATTAAGTTCTTATCCACCACTTAAATTAAGATAAAAATTGAAGTAACAGAGACATCACTTATCACTGAATGCTAGAAATTCAAAAAAAAAGATACCAAAAAATATTTATTTTTTAATTATCACTTAAGAACTTTAGCTCTTAAAATTTTTATTACTTAATTTTATGTTTTATTAGACATGTCACGCCTCAATTTCTGACTCCCGAAAACTGAAATGGAACCCGTCCATTAAGCCCCAATGAACCCTCTTAACCTCTCAAATACCGCAGAAACTAACCATACAAACGCAATTTTATAAGTGTATATTCATCACCATTCATCCCAATGGGCCCCACATTAACGCATACATCCATACATGTTCACTCCCATTCCAAAATTCATGAGATTCCATCCTAGTCCAGTTTCGGTTGGCTAACACTACCCTCTTATCGGCTAAAACCTGGGTTGAGATGACCTTCAGTTATCAATTTTGTCGGTTGGCTGGAGAGTAGCTTTAGTCAGTCTAAAGGATGCTTTCAGTCAGCTGAAGCCTCCCTTCATTCGTCCGAAATAGGCCCCAATTTACAATGTTTGAGATCTCACACTTTCGGCCAGCTGCTGCAGAGTGCTAGACAACCGAAAGTGCCTAGAACTCTCAAAACTTATATAATTCCAATCTAGATGCATTCCATCACTTCACCAACTCATACACATTCTTAAATATGATTAAAACTTGGTAAAACTCATACATTCATCATTTATGGATGCTACGATCCTAACATGTCACGAATGTGATTCAAAAACATACATTTATACCAATTCTTCTCAAGTAATCCCAATCATTCCCTATTCACATCCAACCATATTCCAAGCCCTTAGAATTATCTATACAACTTTATAATATAAATAGAGGTCATAACTTCATAAATCTATACATCATAAATCCATACAATTGATCCAACTGTGCATTTCATTAAAGTGTCATTCTAAGTTCATAGTCATCATATGAATTACAAGTGCATGATTCTGATAATTCAATCATGACTACAACTACACGAAATCAACATGTCACAAGCCGGCATGGATAGCCAAATACAAAATATCCAAAAATAGAGACAAAAGCCACAAAGGTGCTGCACTCGGATAGTCAAGTCCCATTCATCATCGACGCTTTATTTGTAAAAAGGTTTGGGCAAATGGGTGAACATACAACTATACTCAGTAAGAATGCCCCAACCCACCTAGGCATTGACCTGACATCAACCAACATGATATATATGTCGCTGCATTACATGACACATTCAATGTCTCATGTCAATCATCACAATGTAAGTCAAGCAGCATGCATTTAATCTATATATAAATGCTTAATAATTTAAGTACATAGGCATTAGATATATATATAAAGATCTTCTCGATCATAATCAATTGCGTAAACATGATTGGTCAACTCTGATGATCATGTGGCTTTGGACACCTCTGATGATACCTGTATGAGTTGGACAACTCCGAAGGATCATACCATTTTGACAATATGTTGGTTTGCCAAATATGAGTGGACAACTTCACTGCTCACAAGGTTGTGGATAATCTCCGAGTTCTAGGCTTTAGCCTTGATATAATGGGGCAAGTCCGACAGTCATACCTAGTGGATAATTATACCACTCTCATGAGATGGTTGGACAACTCCAAAACCCCGTGTACGGTTCCCTTCCACACTTTTCTGGCAATTCCTCATATATACATATCAAACACACATATAACATAACATATATTTTTCATGCTTACATGATGCACATTCGTGCTATAAGTTGATCTAATTGGAGCTTATCTACAAACAAAAATTGGTGATTAATTGAAATGTGATGATAATTGCCATAATGAATTAGTGATTGTGGATGAACAAAGAGGCAAAGTAATTAGTGGATCTAGTTGGAAAGTCGACCGGTGGGGAGAGAAAGGGGATACAGAGAGTGTGGGGAGCAACAGTGGTGATATAACGACTCTTTAATTTGAAAAGCATTCTAAAATTCAGTAAAGTGCCATTTTGATCAAGAAAAACCTTGATTACACTAATGAACATGATTATCTTAATGAAATAAAAAAAAAAGGAAAAAAAAATGGTCCACGACATATCTCTTAGTTACCTAAGAACATGGCAACCTCCATCATAGACTCTTTGCGAAATTGAACCCATCATCTTCCTCTTCACCTGTATTGGACACCCAAAATCAAACAACAAAACCCACAAAAAAATTCTAAAAAATAATCAAAATAAGCATAGAAAAAAGCAATTTCATTATCAAACTAAAGCAACCACCTATTCACAACTCAAAATATAAGCCTTCAAAAGTCATGTTCTCAAACCAAAAGGTAAAACCTAAGAACATGAACACTGTCAAATAACTGAAAATAGTTCAATACAATATAGAAAAGTTCATGTATTAAGAGCATAGACCAAAAACCCATCAGTCCAATCATTGAAGAGAAGAGTCCCAGTCTAATCCATCACGCACACAGTTCCCAAAGTCAACTAAAACAATATGTTTTGAGGTTATAAACAAAAATTGTTTTCTGAAACAAAAGAAGGAATCAATCAAAGATGGTTTATTGGAACAAAAACCAACTAGTTCGTTTCCCAAATCAATAGCAGCATCGTTGAAGACTTTTCTGTGTCCAGGATTGCTTTTGCAGAATACAGATACCATCTTGAATTTGGTACTTGTATTGTTTCCTATTCGTAGATTTCTCAATGCTCTTCAATTCATATATAATACAAGTGATTTTTGGTGAAGACCACAGCAACGAAAGCATATAAAAAGTCTACGAAAGCATATGAAAACAATCAAACCTTACACAATATCTCACTTCTAACCTCTGCGATTGTTGATTCGATTTCGGTGAAGACCACTGCAACGAAAGCATAAACTGATCTCACCTACACTCTTTCGATGTGGAGAAAACGTCCAAGAGATTCAATCAACCAGGCAGTCTCACCACTTCTACGACACGTATAAGCTCGGCGAGGTCACCGGAGAGCTCAGATTCGCTTGTAGATGAGTTGATCCCTATGCCTCCAAAGGTATGTGGCACCATCGATCTGAGATCGAGTTCGGCGAGGTAACTAGATAAATCAGACCTGCACTGTTCTTCTTTGAGGGTGCAAAATTATGAGGTGGGTGAGTCTTAGTGGTGATGAAGATGATGAATAGTGGTTTGTGGGGTGGTCATTGGTAGGTGCACGTGGTGAAGAGGTGGTGGTGTTCTTGGGACGATGAACAGTGCCTTTAGTGGTTTGTGGCAATGGTCTTTGGTAGGTGCTCTCGGTGAGGAGGTGGCATTGTTGAAGAGGAGCTGGGGGTGATGATATATATACTGTTAATTTTAGGTAGGAGAGTAGTGAGGCTTTAAATTTTGAATTTAGGTGGGACTGAGTTGCTGAGGGTTTAAATTTGAATTTTGGTGGGAGTGAATGGTGAGCGTTAGATTGTAAATAAGAAGAATAATTTTAGACCGTAGATAGCAAAAGACCTTTTGAACCGTAGAATTGTTTTTTTAACCAATCGCAACCATTGCATCGTATTTTTTGGCATTATTATGGCAAGCTCAATGTAATATATATACACCTTCTCGGAAATAATCCAATACATAAATATGATTTGTCAACTCTAACGATTATGTGATTTTGGACACCTCCGATGACACCCGTATGATTTGGCAACGCCGAAGGATCATACCACTTTGACAATATATTGGTTTGCCAAATGTGAGTAGACAACTACAATGGAGATACATATATATATATATATATATATATATATATATATATATATATATGTTTTTGACAGTTTATATCAAGTAGACACTTATGCTTAATGTAAAGGAGAAGAGATTAATGAGAAAACATAGAACCAATAGAGAAAAACAACAGAAAAATGTTGGAGAAACCGAATTCGACGAAGGAGGGTTATGAAAATCATAGATTAGAGATGAGTTTTGCTAAATATATTCCAGCATCATTGCCAATTTTCATTGAGAATGTTGTTTGTAGGTTGTCTTCTATCATATTTTTATAGGCCAAGGGAGAGAAATTTCACTACGTTATTATGGAAAAATTATTGATAAAGGAGGTAACCTCATTTTGCTGAATATAAAGTCATATATTATATATCTTTGGGATTATAATCTACATATGATTTTGATTATAATATTCTAGCATTCCCTATATATATATATATATAAATTAATTATAGTAATTTTTATTTTTGGTAATCTTTTTTTTTTTTCAAGCCCTTATATATAGTTTTTTTTTGTATAAATTTTAGCGCTTTAATAAATGTTACTATGCAGCTCTACCATATGATTATTGATACAATGATTTCACATCATGTTTGAAAATTTTCTTTTGAAGAAAAGAAAAAAAATTTAATTTCAATTCGTGAGATTTAATGACTTGTTTCATTGTAGTAGTTGCTTAGTTTTTAAAAGTCAAGGCCGTGATTTTCTGTCCTGGCATTCCTTTTGAGTGGTTCTAAATCAAAGGGGATTTACTTGATCTACAAGACAATTGTCTAAGAACTAAAAACTCTAATAACAAACTTTGTCACAGAAATGGAATACTCATAGCTATTCATTTTTGTTAGGTTTTTTTCAAGACATTGTGAAAGATTGAATCTATATAGATTTTCCTTGGAATTAATGTAATCCGAATTAAAACCTATTATTAAAAATTAGATGCCTTAAACCTTCCACTGTAGAGCTTAATTTACCTCTTTGTCCATAATGTTCCTCAAAATTGATGATTCAATTGGAACTTGTTTATGTATGACTAGTTCATTTAAAATTTTACTAAATTTCATTAAGTTCTCATGCCAATCTTACCCCCAGTATTTCTCACCAACCATATGAATACTAACACGATTTTTCATATCACGAACACATTGTATATGAATTGGTTGACTTATTAAAAATAAATAAATAAATTGTATGAATTGGATAAGGGATTTTCTTTCCTTTTCCCTAAAATTAAAAAATTAAAAATTAATTTCACATAAAATAGCTAAAACAGTTCTGTCAAAGTGATCAATGATAAAAATAAAAAAACACGTGACTTATAGATTGAATGATTAATAATACACTAGAATAGGCAGTCAAATTAGTAGTTCTTTGTTCATAGGAAATCTCGTCTTTTGGGAAATTTTGCATAAAAAAAAAAAAAAAAAAGAGAGAGAGAGAATATAGCTAAGACAAATAAACAACTTGATAATAAATATTCTCATCATTAATATATATGATTCATGAGAAAAAGTGCAGTAATTATTTGGGTTCTGCTACATGAACTTAGTTTGCCCAATGCTTATTACATAAACTAATCGAAAAATTCCCAGTTGGCTATTTTCTTCCAAGTAGATTTATTCCAGCTGAGAAACAATCCTTCCTTGTTCACCACCCAATAGATTGCTGCATGACTTGCATCTCTTGCCGGCTCATACGCATCCCAAGTTGCGTAAAAGTGCATGATATCCCAGAAGGTGACACAACGATAGATATCATTCTTCTTAACAGTCCATTGGTAATCGTCGCCTAGATTGAGCATGTAATTACCAATAGTGGTGTCGTTAATAGTGCAGCGAATAAACAACTGTTCTGAATTTCTGGGCATGTGGTTGATGAAGTGAACTGTGGGCAGGCCATCATCACTTTCTCGTGCGAATGCCATGTTGATCAAGACAAAGCTCATGAGAGCAAGGATGAGAGGATAATGAAAATAAATAATCTTCCTAGCCATTTTCATTGACAATGTTGTTTGAAGGTTGTCCTCTATCATATTTTTATAGGCAAAGGGAGAGAAATTTGAGGAAGTTATTATGGAAAAATTATTGCTGAATATAAAGTCGTATATCGTATATCTTTGGGATTATAATCTATATATGATTTTGATGATAATATTCTAGCATTTCCTATATATATATATAAATTAATTATAGTAGTTTTTATTTTTGGTAATCTTCTTTTTTTTTTTCTAGTCCTTATATATAGTTTTTTTGGGGGTAAATTCTAGCGCTTTAATAAATGTTACTATGTAGCTCTACCTTACGATCATTGATACGCCTTATCTCACGTCATGTTTGAAAATTTTCTTTTGAAGAAAATAAAAAATATATATATTTAATTTCATTTCGTGAGATTTAATGATTTGTTTCATTGTAGTAGTTGCTTAGTTTTTAAAAGTCAAGTCCGTGATTTTCTGTCCCGGCATTCCTTTTGAGTTATTCCTAAATCAAAGGGGATTTACTTCATCTACAAGACATTCCTTCTGAGTGGTTCTAAATCAAAGACTCTTTGATTTACTCGATCTTACTAGACAATTGTCAAGAACTAAAAACTCTAATAGCAAAATATTTTTCAAATACTACAGAAATATATACTTTTATTTGTCTAAATACTTTTAATGACTTTTTTTGTCACAGAAATGGAATACTCACATCTATTCATATTTGTTAGGTTTTTGTCAAGATATTGCAAAAGATTGAGAAATATATAGATTTTGGTTTATATATAAGCTGTTAAGTATGGTTCCTAAATTTTGGCTAATGCACTAAATTAACCTCGTCATTTATCAATCAGTGTAGGAAATTAATGGCTAGTTTGGATTGATAGAATTAGAAAGAAAAGAAAGAGTGTATATATGTGTGTATTAATATAATATAAGAAAATCAGTACTAATTACACTTCCTAACAGAGAGTTTACCTCACAGATATTCTGATTTACGTCAAAATCCTCACAGTTAAAATGGGCTAAACATGCCTCTAAAGGGTCTGTGGTCAAAATCAATGTAAATAAATTTTCCACAGCCTCTTCTATGAGATTTACAACATAGCACTCATTTTCATCTGCATGATGTTGAGATGCATTAAAGACATTTAACCGCACATTCATATTCCCAAAAGAAATATCCATAACTCCTGTACGACAATTAATGCAAGTATTAGTCGTGGCTAAGAAAGGACGACCTAGAATCACAGGAATGGACTTCATAGGCCGATTAGGTATAGGTTTTGTGTCTAGGACAATGAAATCGACTGGAAAATAAAATTTGTCCACTTTTATTAACATATCCTCAATAATCCCACGTGGTTGTTTTATTGATTTGTCCGCTAATTATAAAACAACTAACATGAGATTAAGCTCACCCAATCCCAACTACAAGTACACCGAGTAAGGGATAAGATTCACACTTGCCCCTAAATCAAGTAATGCCCTATCAACACCAACATCCCTTATAACACAAGATATAGTGTGTGCACCTGGATCTTTAAACTTGGGGGGGGGGGTTATGTTGAATAATTGAGCTTACTTGCTCGATAAGAAAGATTTTCCTTGGGACACTACCCCTTAAATTACACTTTGAGTGTATAAATCTTTCAAGAACTTTGCATATGTTGAGATTTGTTTTATAGCATCAAGGAGAGGAAGATTTATTTTTATTTGCTTAAAAACTTCCATCATATTTTGCACTTTCTCCCCTTGTTTCCCAAAAGGTGTCAACTCCTTGAGACGTGTAGGGAATGGAGCTTTGGGCTCAAATGTTGTCTCCAGAGTTTGAGTAGGTGGAGAAAGTGTTGCCTTATTAATTTTAGAATCTAGATTAGGACTCTTTTCCATTTCACTCTCAACCTCTTTCTTCTCTTCCACCTTATTATTTAATATTCTCCCACTCCTTAAGGTGGTAATAGCCTGAACATGCTCATGATGATGGCCACTGGCAACGGCATCATCAATTGCATATTGCCCTCTAGGATTAGTTACTGGTTCACTTGGCAACTTTCCTTCCTCTCTACAATTCAAAGTGTTAGCTAGTTGCCCCATTTGAGCCTCTAACTTAGATATGGATTGAGAGTGGGAATGAAGTAATTGAGTGTTTGATTCAAGTTACTGAGTGCGAGTGTTAAGTCTATCTAATGCCGCTAATACTTTATCCTCAAACACTGAATTTTGAGGTGGAGGCTGGGAATTTTGATGATAATATTAATTCTGGGGCATATTAGAAGAAGGATAAGCAGATTGACGACCCAACTGAAAACCTAACATAAGGACTAGTCCTTGGGACTGAGGGACATGATTGTTTAGAGATGGACTACGCTATGAGAGATTTGGATGATTCCTCAGAACTGGATTATATTTATTAGAATATAGATTGTTTCAAGGTCTAGAGAAAGTGACATTAATTTGTTCTGGATTGGATTCAAAAATTTGCCCCGACATGGGATAATCTGTGGAATAGTATGACGGACTAGTGCAGATACCACATCTTTCCTGTAAGATAGGAGAAGGGGTCAGAAATTGACTATCCACCATGAGTTGATCGACTTTTCTCAATAATTCATCCACTTTGGTGGAGACATTGAGTGATGTGCCTATTTCAAACACTCCTCCAGTTTTGCGAGAACTATTTGTTCTAGCTCAACTGGGAGAATCATATTATGTGAAATTTTCACTTAGATTCACAAACAATATCCATGCCTCATCCTCATTCTTAAGCATGAATGTACCCCCACAAGTTGCATCAACTATTTGCCTATACGACTCAATCAACCCGTTATAAAAAAATTGTACAAGTTGCCACGTAGGAATATCATGATGAGGGCACTTCCTAAGCAAATCACCATATTTCTCCCATGTATCATGAAATTGCTCCCCTTCTGTTTGGAAAAAACTGATAATGGATCGCCTCATTTGATTTGTTTTTCCTATTGGAAAGTATTTATTGAGGAACTCTTGTTGCAATTGGGCCCAAGAGGTGATTGTATTTGGTGTTAATGAATTCCACCAGTTTTAAGCTTTATCTTTTAGAGAGAATGAGAAAAGACGCATCCATAAAGTATCATCAGAAAAATTTTGGATTTTAACTGTTGATCAAACATCTGAGAAGTCATCAAGATGCTTATACGGATTCTCATTATTAAGTTTATAGAAAGATGGGAGCATCTATATAACGCTAGACTTAATCTCATAGTTTACTGCTGTGACGTTAGGCAATTGCATGCATGATGGGGATGTATATGCGCCAGGAGCAAAGTGCTCCTTGAGGGCTTTAGGATTGTTCTCAGCCATTGTTTCAGTCTCAGTTTTAGATAAATGTTTTTCCTTAAGTTTTGGGTCCTAATTTCTTCCCTTTGTTGATGTAAGGTTATTTCTAGTTGAGGGTTATATGGGACTATTGGTGTGTCTAGAGACCGACGACCCAACATATACCAAAAGTAAAAACTTAAGAACTAATTAAAAATACTAAATAAATGAACAAATAAACAAATAAAATAAAATAAATAAGAAAAGAAACTAAAATAAAAAATAATAATAATAAAAAATAAAATAAAATAAAATAAAAAATGATAACAAATGAAAGCAAAGTACTAACTTGAATAAACAAGCACAGGTATTTGAATATGAAAAGCTTACAGAGAGTTACAATGAATTCCACTCCTTCGTTCACGGTTCGTAACCAAAAGCACCTGTACTCGGAAAATAAAAAATAAAAAATAAAAAAAACGAATGGATTAGAAAAGAATAAAGCAAAATCCTAACTTAACAACTAAATTAAAACTAATCTTTAAGACTAGGCACCAAAACCATTCAAGCAAGTCCCCGACAACGACGCCAAGGACGTGGTGTCAATTCTACTCAACCACTCGCAATAGAACAAGTACTCGCAGGACAGGGCTATATAGAGGGTATCGAATCTCAAGGACTTGCAATGTTGAATTGTTATGTTACTTACTCTTTGAATTAATTCTAAAATAATTGGAAAATGATTGTTGATGTTTGATCTTGAATTTAATTGAGAAAATTAAAGCTTTTATAAATTTATGTTATAAAATTTAATTAGGAAGAGAAAGTCCTTGGAATTGACTTCACCACTAACCATCTGACAATGACAATTGTACTAATTTGGGACGTTTAATTTATGCATTCAGAAAAGAATGGCTACAAGCCCAATTCAATTCTATCAAGAGGATTCATTCAACATACAATTAATCATAACTCGTCTTTGCTTAGTATGGCCTATACATCTGACTAACTAATGATATGATAACCCATCTTCGCTTAGTACAAATTATAAAAACTCTAAATTGAATGATTTGTGAAAACTATTATATAACTAGTCTTACCAAAATCACAGAAGTTGAAAAGAACTAAACCCTAATCACTGCAAACTTGCATTCATTATACAAGAACAAAAGTAAATACGCAATGAAATAATCCATTTAAATTCAAACTAACAGCACAGCTATTGTGTAAGTATTGGTTATACAATCAATGAATAATTAAATTATTCCCAAATTAATATACAACTAAAACATTGAAAGACAGGTTAAGGTTACGTCACTTCCTCGGAATTATGTTTTAACCGCTCATGATCGGAGGTCCAGGCTCGAACGATGATGAAATTGACATCTTCTTGCCCGTATCATCACGAATCGCCTCTGTCTATATCTTCGTGTTTCTTCTCTCCATAATTCTAGTTTTCTTTCCTTTCTCCCATTTTACTTTGCGAAGAAAACACACACGAAACACCTAGCCTCCCAAAGTGGCAAATGCGCATAAGAAAATGGCACATGTGCCTCACAAAGTGGATTGCGCCCAAGAAGTGGTAGCTGTGCAAATAGGGCAGAAAGTTGCCATAAATGTCTATTTTAGGAAATTTTCATGAAATACGAAATTGTACAGAATTGAATTTCCTTCAACTTATGCAAAGTTTGGGTCGTGTTGATAATTGTGTACGAAGTTATGGTCTGAATACCAAAATGGGTCCAGAACTTTTTAAGCCTGAATTGGCCCAATCTTCAATGTGAATAGGCTCGTGCTCCTTTTCTTCATTTAAATTCATTCCTATCCCATATCTTCAGTCCATTTAGTTTGGATCTTCAATATAAATATATCTCTCAAGGGTCAAGCTTCAGCTTCTTACTAAATGAGCACCATCTGTAGCTCGATTTCACCATTATTAATCAAAATTATCCTTAATCACCTAAAATCATAAAAAGATTAAAATTATTAATGAAAAATGAAAGAAATATTACTGAGACACTAATTCAAATAATTTTTGGGGGCATTGAATATGCAATATTCATTATTTATCATCGCCCAACCCGCCCAGTTTGCCACCCCTAACTATAAGTCACGTTCTGAAGTTTTTCTTGCATAGATTTATAATTGTAAACTATGGGTCCAGACTTTTTGTGGTTATTAGAGCCATCTAATTGAGCTCTGATATTACCAAACAAATCATTTGGCATACATAAACTGACAAAATATGCTTATTGTTGATACAAAAAATTGCTCGGCCGAAGTTGACTGAGTCAAAATCTTCACACGCACACCCTTAAAAAAATTAAGAAGAAAAATTCTTATATATTCTCCCTTCTCATTAAATTCTCTTCTCTATTTATACAAATACTGTTAGAGTCCTTTCCGGAATCATACAATCATTTTCTTCTCTCCCAAGCAAACTAATTTCCTTTTAAGACTTGGACTCTATTTTGGAATGGATTATCTGCATTTTTATTTGGGCTTTGTGCATTGGACCCGATCCAGTTAGTGTAATTTGATATTGCACTGATGGGCTAGTTCACTGATCTGTCAGAGCAGAAGTGAGCCTAATTCATCTTCTGACTTGGGTATCCACGTGTCTAATTCTGACTGGTGAGAGAGTCCTCTCTCTCTACACTAACTTGGACCAATGGATCAATTGAAACTTATCCATGCTTGATTCAGAATACAAACAATAGGTCCTAAATCATTCAAAACTCTAATGATAATATTCAACCACCATCTGCTTTTAAAATTGTAATGATCAATTATCTATGTATGAGATATCTATTTTCAGTCCACTTTTAGGCGCTATTAGATATTTTAGGCTAGGGTTGAATCTTGTCACTAGTTTCTCTGAATTCAAAAAGAGATGGTGTCCTAGCAGTTGTTGATCATTGCCTAGCTTCCCTTATAGCTCTTCAAATGTGCTAGTCTATTGAGTGATGATTTCCCATGGAAGGTGAGAGGAAGAAGAACAAAAGAGAGGGGACATGACTCTTCAAAAGGGGTGAAAGAGACCGAAGGAAAACAAATAGGGCGTGGGTGTGAAGTTAAGTTAATCCCGATTCATTTTTCTTACGACTAAAGATAGAGATAGTGAAAGTTATCACTAAATTAAAAAAGTGAATCACTCTCATCGTTAGATAGTACAAGTGGAACTCACAGTTTTATAATCCAACAGATTAACACCATCTCCACTACACATTCGGTGATAAATTTTCACTCTACAAATCATTATCATCATCTTATTTATTATTTTCTTAATTTTACAATTAAAAAAGTTGTGTGCAATTGTGATTGGATCATATCAATGGTCAAGAGAGATTACTTACTCACCGATGAGTTTATTTTTTCCCACTTAGATATCAACCCTTTATCTTTCCTTATGAATTGGAAGTTATATGATATAGTATCACAACATTGGTCAGTAGTCATAATGTTCAATCATACGCGTGTGTGAGCCTCAATCAAATGCTTATGAATATTGAGCATTACTTTTGGCAATCAAATGCTTATGAATATTGAGCATTACTTTTGGTAGGGCCGAGCCACCATAACCATGTTGCCCCATTAGTTTTTCGTTATATTTTATGCATATAATTTGTAAAAAATTATAAAATATCTTCCTAAAATTATATTTTCTAAAATTTCTTCAATTCTCATTTCTTTTCCTTCAAACTTTTTGATTGTGTTAAAAAAAATTTGCATTACCTTTCTTCAATCAAAACTTAATTTTTTTTCGGGAAGTTAAAACCATTCTTTTTTTTTTCTTTCCAGAAGTTAAAACCTAACTTTTTCTCCTTCAAAGTCTCTCATATATTTTTATTCTTCTAAAAACTTTCCTTTCTTCTTAAAAATCTTCTTTTTCTTATACTCATGTATGATTTATGTACAGTAACGTTATTTTCTCACTTCTTATTCATTTTTTATTCACTTATTCTTTAAATTTATTTGTGAAATTTTATACACAATGTATTTGGGCATGTTTGACAATTATTATCTGTTTTGCGTTTTTGTTGACAAATTGGTGAAAAAGATAAACAAGTTAAAAAAAATACATTAATGCATTGTTACTACACTATTGTTTTTCGTTCTTAATATGACTTGAACAAATTCCTTGCTCCGCTCCTATTGTGGGTGAACGTGACCAATCTTCACCCAAAAAAATCTCAATTCTTTCCAAATAAGTTAGACTTGAGTTGATAAGAGTTGGATTTGGATATATCACACTTTAATTCTATATCAGAGTTGGATTTGGATGCAAATGGGCTCGAGATAGATTGGGTTTAACTTAAGATCCGATTTAATCCAAGTCTAATTTACAATACTTGTAACGCCCCGATTCCCCGTCTCCCGGGCAACCGGAGGTTAACCCGTCCATTAGTCCCAATAGACCCTCATTACCCTCATTCTCTGCGGAAGCTTAACCTAATTCTTGCATATGAATGCACACAAATCCATCTTAACCAACCCCCATGGGCCCTACATCAAATCACACACCTTAGTGAACACTTACACGCCCACACTTTTAAGAATCACTCACTTTAGAGCCTCAAAACTTTCTGTGTTTGGAATATGGAACTGAGGCTTACACCATTGGATAGAGAATCCAAAAATACTCAAGTTCAAAAAAAACCAAGCTCAATTCCGATCTAGAATGAAGAAATTACGTCGAAATGAAGTTTTGGAAAAAGCTGTGAATAGTAATTTCGATTAATCGAAATTGGCATTTCGATCAATCGAACTGCATCTCGATTAATCGAAATTTTGACCCCATCAATCGAAGCAAACACCCTCTCGGTATCTTGGACCTGCATTATTTCGATTAATCGAAACTGGGACTTCGATTGATCGAAATAAGGCCTGAAAATACATAAAATCTCGCAACCATTTCGATCAATCGAAATGGGGGTTTCGATTGATCGAAATAGGCATTTCGATTGATCGAAATGCACTACCCGGGACCTCCAACAACCCTATACATGGTTCATTTGAAGCCCAATCAACATCCTATCATCCTAGAACCCCTCAAACAAGATTAATAACATAAGTGAAAGGTTCCAACATCAATTTCACTCTCAAGATCACATCCATAATTGAATCCATACACCAAAATGAATCATTTTCTTTCACAAACACCATTCATTCATAAGGGAAATATCATCAAATGAATCAAGTGCCGCATGGGCATTACATAAATTAAACCGTTGTCTTTTCACACCCAACAAGTTTATAATCCAATACATACATCAAAAGTACATATGTCCAAGGTACAACCACGACTAAAAAGGAAGTCACATGCCACAAGCCGGCATGGATAGCCACAAAATGTGCAACATCCAAAAGATAGCAAAACCACTACTAGAATCCACTTGGACACTCATGTCCCATCCATCATCGGCGCTTTATCTGTAAAATATTTAGAATAAAGGGGTGAGCACCACTGCGGCTCAGTAGAGATACCCCAACCCACCTAAGTGCCGACCCGACACGACCTACATGGATGCATGTCACAACATTTCACATATCATTCAACATACATCATATTCACTCACAACAATGCATATATACATATAGGGATGCATTAAACACTTGTCATGCTTCATAATTCAAACGAAAGCAATAATCATACGCTTGTCTCTCCCTCGGACTCAACCCGACATCCCAACATAATTCTTGACCGAATCATGAAACCGAGACACTTTTCCACACCATTCCAATTCCGCCACCGAGTATTTACCTACTCCAAGGTGGACAGACCACCGTCACCGAGTATTTACCTACTCCAAGGTGACTTGGCCCCCTTTCTTTAAATTCCCACCGAGTATTTACCTACTCCAAGGCGAGCAACCAAAATCACCGAGTATTTACCTACTCCAAGGCGATTGAGCAACCTTTTTAGAATCCCCACCGAGTATTTACCTACTCCAAGGTGAGTGAACCACCGTCACCGAGTATCTACCTACTCCAAGGTGACGTAACCACTCCAACACCCCCTCCGAGTATTGACCTACTCTAGGCAATTCAACCACACTTCCCCGTTTCCTCACAACGGCCCCAATATATGCATTTCGAACATATGAACATCAAGCATTTAATTTCATGCCTCACAATGCACATGCTAATTAATAAAAACATGTAGCATGCATTTTATTTCCACTACACCACACATATATTTACCTATACATGCCAACCTAGCATAATATCCACATATGCTCACAAAACTTCACTTAAGCACATTTTAATCATGCTTTACAAATGCACATATTTTCTATACAAATATAGTATGCATTTAACTCACTTACAACATATAGCACATATATGCCCGATATAACACATTTCCACATATATGCACAAGAGCTAACATATAAGCATACATGCTCTCATTCTCCCACATTCTCATGCATTTGTCACTCACATCATGCATACTAGGAGATACACATCTATTGCACACAAGAGACTCAAGAGAAGAATAAAGACACCTTATCCCACCCCTCTTACATCTCTAAAACATGCAATACACAACCTTAGCTCTCACCACTTCACCCGAAACCCTAGAATCGACAAGTAGATGAGAAAGAACACCCCTACCTCAAAGATGAAGGCCTTCCAAGCACTTCTCAAATTTCCAGCAATGTCAACTTTGCCAAACCGCGACTTTGATCGGTTCAAAGGGAAGCCCTAGCCGTCCCCTACGTATCCCCCTCCTTCGGCAAGCCTTGAATCCAAGCCGAAGACCACCAAAATCTAGAGAGAAGGGAGAGAGAAGAAGTGGGAGCAATATAGAGAGAGAAGCAGCCGTGAGATATGAAATATCTCTGCAGATTTTGGCCATTTAAGGCCCCTAGGTCACGAAAAGACCAAAATACCCCTAGGCCACTTAACGCACCTTCCCGGACTCCTTTTTCGATTCCGAAAACTCCTACGGACTCGAAATCACTTCCTCTACTCTCTAAATATTTCGTCTCAGCCATTCTCAAAAATAAATATTTCTAAGAATTTTTCCGGATTTCCGGGCCCACTTAAGTCGCATCCCGGGCCCCGGTTTGACCAAAAAGTCAAACTTCTCCAATTCTTCCGAAAACTTCCCAAAACCTTAAAAACACTTCCCAAACATGTTTCCTACACTCAAAACGTGTTAAACACCACTCAAGATGCATTTATGGCAATTATAATGCGAAAAATGCAAAACCGGCCAAAATTGGTCACGGTCTCTACAACCTCCCCCCCTTAAGGGAATTTCGTCCCCGAAATTAGAAACATACCTCAAGTAGAAAATAACTCAGGATATTTTGAGCGGACTTCTTGTTCTCGCTCCCATGTAGCCTCCTCGACTCCGTGATGCCTCCAAAGGACTTTAACCAATGGAATCGTCTTGTCTCGAAGGACTTGCTCCCTAGCATCCAAAACCTGTACCGGTCTCTCCTCATATGACACATCCTCCTCCACCTCAAGATCTGTCCAATCTAACACATGTGAAGGATCCGGCTCATACTTTCTCAACATCGAAACGTGAAAAGTATTGTGCACACTTGACAATTGCGGTGGCAATGCCAAGCGGTATGCAACCTCACCCACACGATCCAATATCTCGAATGGACCAATAAACCGTGGGGCTAGCTTTCCGCTACGCCCAAACCTCATCAAACCCCGTCGTGGCGAGACCTTCAAGAAGACATGGTCCCCCACCTCAAATGCCAAAAGCCTCCGCCTTTTGTCAGCATAGCTTTTCTGACGACTCTGAGCCGTAAGCAAACGCTGCCGTATAATCTTAATCTTTTCTGTAGTCTCTCTGACAATATCCGGCCCCAAAGCCACTATCTCACCAACCTCTGTCCAACAAACTGGTGACCTACAAGGTCTACCATACAAGGCCTCAAATGGAGC
The DNA here is from genome assembly GCA_026545225.1 of Cornus controversa. Taxonomy (NCBI): domain Eukaryota; kingdom Viridiplantae; phylum Streptophyta; class Magnoliopsida; order Cornales; family Cornaceae; genus Cornus; species Cornus controversa. The sequence continues at coordinate 29,046,322 of CM048848.1, read as the reverse complement.
CATCTCAATACTAGCTTGGTAGCTATTATTGTATGCAAACTCCACTAATGGAAGATGATCCTCCCAACTGCCCCGAAAATCAAGTGCACATGCCCTAAGCATATCCTCCAAAATCTGTATAGTACGCTCCGACTGACCATCTGTCTGAGGATGGAAAGCTGTACTGAAATGGAGGTCCGTATCAAGTGCAGCCTGAAAACTCTGCCAAAATCGTGATGTGAATCTTGGATCTCTATCAGACACAATAGAAACTGGCACTCCGTGCAGTCTCACAATCTGATCAATATACAACCGACTAAGGGTATCCACATCATCTGTCACTCGAATAGGAAGGAAATGAGCCACCTTGGTCAACCTATCCACAATGACCCAAACTGCATCATGACTCTTCCTTGTCCTAGGTAACCCCGTCACAAAGTCCATAGTAACGTGTTCCCACTTCCACATAGCTACCGGTAAGGGCTGTAACAAACCTGCCGGTCTCTGATGCTCAGCCTTCACTTGTTGGCAAGTGAGGCACCTCGCCACAAACCGTGCGATGTCCTTTTTCATGCCCTTCCACCAATACTGTCTACGAAGGTTGTGGTACATTTTGGTACCACCGGGATGTACTGCAAGTCTGGAGCTATGAAACTCCCTCAAGACCTCATCCCTACAAGCCAATGGAACAACCATTCTGCCTCTAAACCTCAGACCTCCGTCTGAATGGATAACCCAATCCTCCACTGCCTCGCCACCCGTAATCCGAGTGCGAATACTCTCTAACTCTGTGTCATGCCTCTGCTCCTCAACCACCCTACTCACTAGAGTTGGTTGCGCTATGAGTGTGAACAAAGTGGCATGTCCATCACTCTCACTAAGGCACAATCCCATTTCTGAGATGTCTTCCATCATTTTCCATTCACGGATGGCAATGCTAGCCAAAGTACCATGTGATTTCCTGCTCAATGCATCGGCAACCACATTAGCCTTCCCCGGGTGATACTGAAGATCAAAGTTGTAGTCTTCCATGTATTCAACCCATCTCCTCTGTCTCATATTCAAGTCCTTTTGTGTAAAAAGGTACTTCAAGCTCTTATGATCGGAGAAAACCTCAAACTTCTCTCCGTAGAGATAATGCCTCCACGTTTTCAAAGCAAAAATTATCGCCGCCAACTCCAAGTCATGAGTCGGGTAATTTTGCTCGTGGATCTTCAACTGTCGGGAACCATATGCAACAACCTTCTCAGTCTGCATCAATACACATCCCAAACCATCCCGTGAAGCATCACAGTAGATGACATAACCCAAACCGCGCTCGGGAATAATCAATATTGGAGCACTAGTCAATCTACGCTTCAATTCCATAAAGGAATGCTCGCAAGCCTCGTTCCACTCAAACTTAACTCCTTTACGAGTAAGTTTGGTCATTGGCGCCGCTAACTTCGAAAAGTCTTTCACGAAGCGCCGGTAATATCCTGCCAACCCCAAGAAGCTACGTATCTCGAATACGCTCTTAGGCCTCTCCCAATCCATTACCGCTTCAATCTTAGGAGGGTCTACAGATACTCCTCCTTCCGACACCACGTGTCCTAGGAACTTCACCTCCGTTAGCCAAAATTCACATTTTTCGAATTTGGCATACAAACGGTGCTCTCTCAATGTCTGTAACACTGTCCTCAAATGGATCTCATGCTCTTCCATAGAAGAAGAATACACAAGAATGTCATCCACGAAGACCACCACAAACCCATCCAAGTACACCCTGAATATTCGGTTCATCAAATCCATGAACGCTGCTGGTGCGTTCGTCAAACCAAATGGCATCACTAGAAACTCATAGTGGCCATATCTAGTCCGAAAAGCTGTCTTCGAAATGTCCTCTTCCCTTACCCTCAACTGGTAATACCCCGACCTCAAGTCGATCTTCGAAAAACAAGTCGAACCCTTAAGCTGATCAAACAAGTCATCTATCCTTGGCAAAGGATACTTGTTTTTAATCGTCGATTGGTTCAACTTACGGTAGTCTATGCATAACCGTAAAGATCCGTCCTTCTTTTTAGCAAACAGGACTGGAGCTCCCCAAGGCGATGTACTAGGTCGTACAAATCCCTTATCCAACAATTCTTGCAATTGATCTTTCAACTCCATCAACTCTGCCGGTGCCATCCGATACGGTGCCATAGAGATAGGCGTTGTACCAGGAGCAAGATCAATGCTAAACACAACATCTCTCATCGGAGGAAACTCTGTCAAGTCCTCCGGAAATACATCCACAAACTCTCTAACCACCGGTGGAAATCCTCCACTAGTCACAATCGCATCCTCCTCGGCTAACAAGCTAGCTAGGAAATATCCAACCCCGTCCCTCACACCGGAACCAAGCAGAGACGGAAAGTAGAAATCATCCCGCTCTCCCACAAAATAAAAGCAATCACCCTCGGGTGTGCACACCGTCACTCTCCTACGGAGACAATCAATCGTGGCTCTAAATGTAGATAGCCAGTCCATACCTAGAATGACATCAAAAGTGGTCATGTCTAGCAACACAAAGTCGAACACTAGTCGACGCCCAGCAACCTCGATCTCGCAAGACCGACACACTCTATCCAGGGTAACCCTACCCCCAACTGGTGTATCAATGGACAATGGTGACTCCAGTGATGACACCCGCAGCCCCAAGGCACAAGCAAATGCAACAGATATGAATGAATGTGATGCACCCGAATCTATCAACACCCTAGCCCACGAGCTAGAAACCAGGAAAATACCTCTGACCACTGACGGTCCCGGTACATCCTCTGCCGGAGCAAGTGTGAACATACGGCCCCCTGACTGCTGACCAGTCCCCTGTAACCCTGACTGCTGACTAGAAGCAGGCGTGGGACCCCTCGCTACCCGCGATCCCTGTACTGACTGTGCTGGCTGCGATGGCGGTAATGCCCTGAAGCCAGACTGAACTGTAGTCGTCTGCCCAGCTCTCTGCTGAGTCCCTATACCACTCTGCATCACCTGCCTCCGTGGGCAGTTAGCTTTCACATGTCCGGTTTGTTTACAAGAGAAACACACCCTTTCCCCCACTATCCCTGTTGGCACTGGTGCCACTGTATGTCCCTGTGGGCACTCCCTGCTGAAATGGCCAATCTGATGGCAATTATAGCACACCACAGAAGATCGTGAAGATCCAGAAGGCAAGGCCAATGAAGGTACCGGGCGAGCTTGTTGCTGCCCCTGGAAACCTGTCTTGCCCTCCCTATTCCTCTTCCGTCCTTGACTGCCCGAGGATGCCCCCGCATTCTTCGCTTGCTGTTTAGACTCCCATATTCTTTGGGTGTCTCTGTCATCTTCCTCAGCCACTAAGGCTCTGTCAACCACTTCATTGTAGGCCCTTAGACCTAAAATGGATACCCTCTTTCTGATAGAGGTTTTGAGTCCCTTCACGAACCTTTTCACTTTTAGCTCTTCATTAGCTACCATCTCCGGGGCAAAACGAGCCAATGATGTGAATTTGGTCTCATACCCCATCACATCCAAGTCCCCTTGGACCAAGTCTATGAACTCTTGCCTCATCCGGTCTCTCACCGAAGTCGGAAAGAATTTGTCAAAGAATAAACCCTTAAAGGTTTCCCAGTCCATAGTCTCGGTATTGTGGACATTCCCGATGAATTGCCACCACCGATCAGCTTCTCCTTGTAAGTGAAGCGCCGCTACCCCCACTTTCAAATCCTCATCGATTGCAAGAGCAACCATGAGTTTGTGAGTTTGGTCTATCCAACTCTCAGCCACAAGAGGATCACGCGCGCCATCAAAGGTAGGCGGCTTAAATTTCACATATTCCTTCATTGCTACCATTTGTCGGCTCAAGGCAACCCTAGGTAATGCCTGAACCTCCTCCTCTCTAGCTTCCCTAGCCATTCTTCTCATAGTATCAGCCATATCACGCATAAACTGCGTTCCATCTGTTGGCTCCTGAGGAGCATCAGCGCCAATGTCTCGCGCTCTTCTTGGAGGCATTTCTTTCTATATGCACAACAAGAAAATTTTAGAACCAAGCATTTATACTTAGTCAATTTCCATCATGCTTACACATGCTATGTCTATTTAATCCACAAAAGCATGTTATGAAAATATAAGCATACATCAAGTTCCACATAAGCAATTTACAACCTCAAGTTCAAATCCTTATGTTCCGATCCTTAACCTCAAGTGACCACAAAATCAAGTTTCACCCTTCGTCCCTAGGTATTCCAACCTAGTGCTCTGATACCATTCTGTAACGCCCCGATTCCCCGTCTCCCGGGCAACCGGAGGTTAACCCGTCCATTAGTCCCAATAGACCCTCATTACCCTCATTCTCTGCGGAAGCTTAACCTAATTCTTGCATATGAATGCACACAAATCCATCTTAACCAACCCCCATGGGCCCTACATCAAATCACACACCTTAGTGAACACTTACACGCCCACACTTTTAAGAATCACTCACTTTAGAGCCTCAAAACTTTCTGTGTTTGGAATATGGAACTGAGGCTTACACCATTGGATAGAGAATCCAAAAATACTCAAGTTCAAAAAAAACCACGCTCAATTCCGATCTAGAATGAAGAAATTACGTCGAAATGAAGTTTTGGAAAAAGCTGTGAATAGTAATTTCGATTAATCGAAATTGGCATTTCGATCAATCGAACTGCATCTCGATTAATCGAAATTTTGACCCCATCAATCGAAGCAAACACCCTCTCGGTATCTTGGACCTGCATTATTTCGATTAATCGAAACTGGGACTTCGATTGATCGAAATAAGGCCTGAAAATACATAAAATCTCGCAACCATTTCGATCAATCGAAATGGGGGTTTCGATTGATCGAAATAGGCATTTTGATTGATCGAAATGCACTACCCGGGACCTCCAACAACCCTATACATGGTTCATTTGAAGCCCAATCAACATCCTATCATCCTAGAACCCCTCAAACAAGATTAATAACATAAGTGAAAGGTTCCAACATCAATTTCACTCTCAAGATCACATCCATAATTGAATCCATACACCAAAATGAATCATTTTCTTTCACAAACACCATTCATTCATAAGGGAAATATCATCAAATGAATCAAGTGCCGCATGGGCATTACATAAATTAAACCGTTGTCTTTTCACACCCAACAAGTTTATAATCCAATACATACATCAAAAGTACATATGTCCAAGGTACAACCACGACTAAAAAGGAAGTCACATGCCACAAGCCGGCATGGATAGCCACAAAATGTGCAACATCCAAAAGATAGCAAAACCACTACTAGAATCCACTTGGACACTCATGTCCCATCCATCATCGGCGCTTTATCTGTAAAATATTTAGAATAAAGGGGTGAGCACCACTGCGGCTCAGTAGAGATACCCCAACCCACCTAAGTGCCGACCCGACACGACCTACATGGATGCATGTCACAACATTTCACATATCATTCAACATACATCATATTCACTCACAACAATGCATATATACATATAGGGATGCATTAAACACTTGTCATGCTTCATAATTCAAACGAAAGCAATAATCATACGCTTGTCTCTCCCTCGGACTCAACCCGACATCCCAACATAATTCTTGACCGAATCATGAAACCGAGACACTTTTCCACACCATTCCAATTCCGCCACCGAGTATTTACCTACTCCAAGGTGGACAGACCACCGTCACCGAGTATTTACCTACTCCAAGGTGACTTGGCCCCCTTTCTTTAAATTCCCACCGAGTATTTACCTACTCCAAGGCGAGCAACCAAAATCACCGAGTATTTACCTACTCCAAGGCGATTGAGCAACCTTTTTAGAATCCCCACCGAGTATTTACCTACTCCAAGGTGAGTGAACCACCGTCACCGAGTATCTACCTACTCCAAGGTGACGTAACCACTCCAACACCCCCTCCGAGTATTGACCTACTCTAGGCAATTCAACCACACTTCCCCGTTTCCTCACAACGGCCCCAATATATGCATTTCGAACATATGAACATCAAGCATTTAATTTCATGCCTCACAATGCACATGCTAATTAATAAAAACATGTAGCATGCATTTTATTTCCACTACACCACACATATATTTACCTATACATGCCAACCTAGCATAATATCCACATATGCTCACAAAACTTCACTTAAGCACATTTTAATCATGCTTTACAAATGCACATATTTTCTATACAAATATAGTATGCATTTAACTCACTTACAACATATAGCACATATATGCCCGATATAACACATTTCCACATATATGCACAAGAGCTAACATATAAGCATACATGCTCTCATTCTCCCACATTCTCATGCATTTGTCACTCACATCATGCATACTAGGAGATACACATCTATTGCACACAAGAGACTCAAGAGAAGAATAAAGACACCTTATCCCACCCCTCTTACATCTCTAAAACATGCAATACACAACCTTAGCTCTCACCACTTCACCCGAAACCCTAGAATCGACAAGTAGATGAGAAAGAACACCCCTACCTCAAAGATGAAGGCCTTCCAAGCACTTCTCAAATTTCCAGCAATGTCAACTTTGCCAAACCGCGACTTTGATCGGTTCAAAGGGAAGCCCTAGCCGTCCCCTACGTATCCCCCTCCTTCGGCAAGCCTTGAATCCAAGCCGAAGACCACCAAAATCTAGAGAGAAGGGAGAGAGAAGAAGTGGGAGCAATATAGAGAGAGAAGCAGCCGTGAGATATGAAATATCTCTGCAGATTTTGGCCATTTAAGGCCCCTAGGTCACGAAAAGACCAAAATACCCCTAGGCCACTTAACGCACCTTCCCGGACTCCTTTTTCGATTCCGAAAACTCCTACGGACTCGAAATCACTTCCTCTACTCTCTAAATATTTCGTCTCAGCCATTCTCAAAAATAAATATTTCTAAGAATTTTTCCGGATTTCCGGGCCCACTTAAGTCGCATCCCGGGCCCCGGTTTGACCAAAAAGTCAAACTTCTCCAATTCTTCCGAAAACTTCCCAAAACCTTAAAAACACTTCCCAAACATGTTTCCTACACTCAAAACGTGTTAAACACCACTCAAGATGCATTTATGGCAATTATAATGCGAAAAATGCAAAACCGGCCAAAATTGGTCACGGTCTCTACAATACTCAAATTGGTATAAAATAATTCACGACTTCTTAATTTCGAATATAGACTCCAATTTCAACTTGAGTTTATAAGACCTGCTCCGTTTCATCCCCTAATCTGCCACGTGTCTTGCAAGAAGTTTAATTCATTCCTTAGTGAGAGCACAAAATCACGTGACAATGGCATCTTTATTCAACAGTTTGACACTACAATTTGATAAGTTTTAGTTGGTGGCTTGTTGGGTTTAGGGAGAGCACAATGTCATATCTCATTAAAGGGCTAGACCACTAAACATTTTAAATATATACATATTTTTCTTTTCTTTTTTTGGGTGGGGGAAGATTAAGCAATTGTATTGATGGATAAGTATTAAGTAATTATAGGGCCCAGATGTAAGTTGGGTTTGGGGAGGGCAAACCCAAGCCAATCAAAATAAAAAATAAAAAATCCTAAGGGGCATGAACAAAATAGAACTAGGGCATATTCCAGTCATAGTTTCAAGGCTCAAATAGCATATACGAGTCTCTCCAAAGTTAGGAAGAACTGACACAAACACGAGACACGAGTACAACACAACACAAACATTGTGATATAAAATTTTTTGGAAAAATAAGACGAATATGGCAAGGATATGATTATAAAATAATAAAATAATATAATAATATATGTTCATTATTTAACAAAAAAAAGAAAGACTACATTACATAAATCCTTCAATTCATTATCAAGCAATTAAGAACCAAACAAACTTATAAACAAAAATACACAAATAGATTAAAGAACTGGACTTATTTAGTTCTTTACATATATCTAGCTCAGATTGTTAATCATAACTCAGTTGCATATAAAGTCCTTTCGAAATACTTGAATATACATCACTGTTACGAAGTGTCTGACATGTGTTCGAGGAGTGTCCAAGGAGTATTTGAAAAGTGTCAAAAAAAAAATTCACTACTACGAAGTGTTCGACCTGTGTCCAAATGTCCAAAAAGAAAAAATATTAAGATACTTCTATGAAGTATCCAACACGTGTCTGAAGAGTGTCTGACACTAGTACGACACCCTCGATGAAGTGTCCATGCTTCCTAGCTCCGAAGGTATTGATAGGTTTAGAGCATTTGTCATTTTTAGTTTTTTGTGTGGGCCATGCATAACGTTTATATACTTGGCCCCCAGAATTATATTGGGAATTATGGAATTTGTAAAACGACTATCAATCATTTGTAAGTGCTTTGTGAGTAGTGTAAACTTTTGGGTAACCATCAATGTTGAACCTAACTAAAGGATTCACATATTGTTTGCTCACTTTCGAGCTTTTTGGGTTTGTGGGTGTGCCAGAGTACTTGACCCAAATTTGGGGTACAATTGTAAATATATTCCCTTGATGATTCAGTCGCAACCATAAGATGTCTAATAGGAAATGAAAATAGTTGTTCATGAGGCGATTGTGACGCTTCATTCATTCTGCCAATTAAAAATCTCCCCTAATGGTGGGTGGTTAAAGGGATAAGGGGATGGAAGTGATAGTGGAGTACATTGTGAATATGAATATTGTAGTGAATATCCATTTTGGAAACCTATTTGGGCAGGCCATGTAGTCCTCCAGACATGTAGGAAACTAAAGCCAATATATATGTGTACACGTTTTCGCCTGCGCGCTACGACTATGTAGTGCTCTGACCGTGTAGTGCTCCAACCATGTAGTGCTCTCCCTGTTTAACATTGCCATCATATAACGCCGTAAATACCTATGTAGTGCTCCGGCCATGCAGTGTTCCGATCATTTTGGAAACTAAAGCCAATATATGGGTACACATTGCCTTGTTCTCCCACCAAGTAATACTCAGACTGGGAGTACCAAATTGTGTGGCGAATTTGAATGCAAACACATATGTCATTATAACTCTTTACTCATAGTTCACTAGTATTGAAGTTCTTATATATGACATTATTTTTAGAAATTTGCTTTGCGCGTTCATCTATGACTTCACTTTCAACGTGTTTCTTGAGAAGTATCTCAAAGGTGGATCAATAGTACAATGTTGGCATTCTGAGGTCAACATGACGATTTGTTAGAAAATAGTGGCTAATTACACACAACACAATAAAATTGGAAGAGAAATGTAAGGAGGAATACTAGGAATATACTTTATTTCACATTTTTTTGGGTAGAAAACATAACATTATATAGGCTTCAAAACAAATATGTAGCACCTATATTTAAATACCTAATTAATTCCATTACACCCCTAACATAACATTTAAAACTCCACTAAGACAACTTAACTCCCATGTCTTCCACTAACACAATTAAAACACAATAAAAATTCCACCAACACAAGTTAACTCCCATGTCTTCCAATAACACAATTAAAATTTCACTAACATAACTTAACTCCAATGTCTCCCACTAACACAATTAAAACTCCACTAACATGGCTTAACTCCCATGTCTTCCACTAACACAATTAAAACTCCACTAACACAACTTCACTCCCATGTCTTCCAGTAACAAAATTAAAATTTATTTTATCAAGTTTAATTTCTAACACCCCCCCCCCCTTAAACTTGATTTCTCCACTCCTTAACTTGTGAAAATCACCAAACTTGTGGGGTTTGGTGAAAATATCCGTAACTTGGTCTTGTGACTTCATAAACTTAAGCTTCACTTCCTTCTTGGTTATTGACTCTCTAATGAAATGAAATCTTGTGTCAATTTTCTTGCTTCGATTATGGAATATCGAATTCTTGGCCAATTCAACTACCGATTTGTTGTCCACAAAGATGTTTGTTGACTCTTCTTATGAAATATGTAATTCATTCAACAAATTCCCTAACCACATTGCTTAACAAACACATGAAGTGGTTGCAACATATTCTGCTTCACAAGTTAAGAGTGTGACAATGTGTTGTTTATTTGAACATAATGTGAAAGGCGTTATATTTCTCATGAAAAAAATATAACTAGAAGTACTTCTCCTTTCATCCAAATCTCCGGCCCAATTGTTATCACAATAACCCACAAGCTTGAAATCATTAGAAAATGAATAGAACAACCCAAAATTGAGTGTACTTTGATGTAATGAAGAATCCTTTTAGCCGCCTTGAAATGAGTCATGGTGGATTTTTCCATAAATTAACTAACAAGCCCAACCACAAAGAGTATGTCCAGCCATGTGCAAGTTAAGTATCTTAAGCTTCCACCAAGACTTTTGAAAAATGTTGGATCTACCATCTCTCCATCTTCATCTTGTGAAAACATGATTCCAACTTCAATGGGGGTGTTCACCAATTTACAATCTTCTATCTTGAATGTTATGAGAATTTCCTTAGCATAGCCCTCTTGATGAATGAAAATACTATCCTTCATTTGCTTGACCTCAATGCCAAGATAATAATACATGATGCCAATGTTCATCATCTCAAACTCATGAGCCATAGCTTTCTTGAAATATTCAAACATTCTTGGATTGCTTCTTATGAAGATCAAATCTACATACAAGCGAACAAAAAATATATCTTCATTTTCACTAATTTTAGTGTAAAGAGCATGTTCACATAGACACTTTGAAAAAAATAATCTTGAAAATATTTGTCAATAAGTTTATTCCACGCCCTTGGTGCTTGCTTCAAGCTAGATAAAGCCTTTTTCAACTTCAAGACTTTGTCTTTTTGCCCTTTCACAACATACCTCATGGGTTGATGAACAATAACCTCTTCTTTAAGAAAACCATTCAAGAAAGCCAATTTCACATCCATTTGGTGGATTTCCCAATTATTTTGGGCTGCCAAAGGAATTAACAATCTTATAGTTTCCAAATGGGCTACGGGTGCAAATACCTCATTGTAATACCCTGCTCCAACACATGGTATGATTAGGGCTGTAAATGAACCGAACGTTCAGCGAACAGCTCGAGTTCGGCTCAATATAGGCTCGGTTCGTGTTCATTTGTTTAGTAAATGAATAGAGCTCAAAAAAAATTCATAGGCTCGTTTATTAAACGAACCAAGCTCAAACACCTCCCTGCTCAGCTCGTTTGTTCGTGAACACGTTCGTGAATATGCTCGATAATGTACTCATTTTGAGCTCAAAAATCTATATGCATATATACATTTTATATTGATTATTAGAATATGATATATTGATTTAGAAATAATTTTGGGCCTTATATTTAAAGACATGCCTAAAATAGCATACCTTATGTATCACAACTATGTTTGGGCCTTATTTATTTAAAGACAACCCAAAATAATCTTTAACTTATTTCAAATAAAGTTTTATCCAACCCGTTAAAAATTTCCAAGCCCATCTCCTGTATTGTAAACCCTAATTTTTATTTCTTATACTGGCCCCTTTACCTACCTAACTGTATCTGCCAAAACAAAGCTTGAGACTTCCCCTATGGCGCTCCATGATAGTGGCGATACATGCTAGTAAATTACTCTAGCAAGTACGACGATTGCACTTATAGGTTCCAACTACATATTAGCTTACCAGATGAGCTCTCTCTCTCTCTCACACACACACACATCTAGGCTCATCTCTTTTTTTTTTTCTTTTTCATTTTCTGATTTGTGCATCAATGGTTGAATCTGTTGGTATTTATCATGAATCTGTTGGGATATATCGTGAACTTGTTGGCATTCAACTATATATACACAACATATACTTATATATAGATCGTGTACACTTACATATACACTAATATGTACTATCGAGCTTATCGAGCCGAGCTCGAGCTCATTGGAATATAGTCGAGCCGAGCTCGATCTTGGTCAAGAAAAGCTTGACCGAGCTCAAGCTGAGCTCGATCATCTCTTGAATTTGGTGAGCCAAGCCTGAACATGCCAAAACTCAGCTCGGCTCGGCTCGATTACAGCCCTAGGTATGATATTATCCGCTTTGGGCCTGAGCCACATGGTTTTGATCATGGGTTTTATCCCAAAAGGCCTCATACCATTTGAAGAGAATATACTACATATAAGCACATCCCCTTTTTCACACCCAGGTGATGTAGGATTGAGCACCCTCTATATCCTATCAGTGTGGTAGCTCAACTTAGTGTCTGTCTTCGCATCCGCCCACTCACACTCGTCCATAAGGGTTACTACAATCCACCCCCTACGAGGCCCAACGTCCTCGTTGGCACACTTCTGGTTGAGTTCAGGCTCTGATACCAACTATAATACTCCGCTCCAACACAGGGTATGGTATTGTCTGCTTTAGGCCTGAGGTATCACGATTTTGCCCTTGGGTTTTACCCCAAAAGGCCTCATACCATTTGAAGAGAACATACTACATATAATCACATCCCCTTGTCCACACCCAGGCAATGTGGGATTGAGCACCCTGTCAGTGTGGTAGCTCAACCTAGTATCTGTCTTCGCACCCGTCCACTCACACCCATCCACAAGGGTTACTACACTCATCATAGTCAATGTCGGGCTTTTGGTTGTACCCCTTGGCGACCAACTTGCTTTGTACCTTTCAAATTCACCATTTGCATTTTTCTTGGCTTTATACACCCATTTCACACCAATTATCTTTTGTCCTTCCAGTAGTGTAGCAAGCTCCCATGTGTCATTCTTTTTTATAGACTTAATTTTTTCTTCCATAATATTATTCCATTTTTTATCTTGTGTCATCTCTTCAAATCCTATAGGTTCACAATCCGCAAAGAGAAAAAAAAGTGTTAAATCCCTAAGTCTGTTTGTTACCTCTTTTGTGTCATCATATATGTCCTAAAGACTCCTCATGCGAGGTGGTGGTGTGTCAGATGATATTGGTTGAGAAATGGGCTGCTCCATGTCTTCACTTACTTGCTTATCTTCAAAGATTGGAAGAAAATTATAATCTTCATTTAGAGTGTTCCAATTCCATGTGGCTTCCTCTTCAAATTCAACATCTCTACTAATGATAATCTTTCCATTGCTTGGGTTGTACAACATGTAGCCTTTCAATCTTGAATCATAGCTAATGAACACAAATTTCTCACTTTTGTTGTCTAATTTGGTCCGCCTTTCATCTGGCACATGTACATTGGCAACGCTCCCAAAAACTTGTTAATGAGAGACACTTGGATTTCTTCCACTCCATGCTTCTTGTGGTGTCTTGGTTTGGACACTTCTAATAGGATAACGATTGGATAAGTACACCGCACAATCAATAACTTATGCCCAAAATTTTTTAGGCATTTCCTTGATTTTCAACATGGTTCGAGCCATATTCAGAATGGTTTTATGCTTCTTTTTGATGACTCCATTTTGTTGGGGAGATCTTGGAACCATTAAAGGATGGTGAATCCCATTTTTTTCACAAAAAATTTTGAAATCATTTTGTCACACCCCAATTTTCGACTCCCGAAAACCAAGGGTGGACCCGTCCATTAACTCCACTAAACCCTCATTTTTCTCCTTAATTACCATGGAAGCTTAAGTCTAACCTTGCACATAGATATGCATTATTTAACCTTAATCAACAACCATGGGCCCCAAACCATGCCTCAGTTGTATAGCCAACTAGTTGCAGCCTACATATTTTCACACATGAGAACTTGTGTGACCATAAATTGAGGCTGAAACATATCCCATTGGATAGAGGATTTAAAAATACTCAATTAAAAAAAAATGGCACTCCATTTCGATCTAAAACGAAGAAGTTACACTCGTTTGAAGTTCAGATGCAAATGGAGCTGCCCAAGTTTCCTTCGGTCAGCTGATGGGTAGTTTCGGTCGACCGAAAGAGGACTTTTAGTTGATTGAGACTCCGTCCAATCAATCGAAACCTATTACAAAATGCAAAATCTTGGGACATTGCACTTTCGGTCGACCGATGCAAAGCGCACTTGACCGAAAGTGCTAAAAATAGCCCGGCTAAAACTTGATTTTTCAAGCCTCAAAGTATTCAATCACCTTACCAACTCATAATCTTAAAGCATGACTTAAATCATGATTAAAATCTACCAAAAACAATAAAAATTCTTATGAATACTCCATGGATCCAAAATGAACAACTTTGGGCATGTGTTCCCCTAAACGGCTACTCCAATCCCTCAACTAGCATAAAAAACATTCACACTACTTACAACATCTGAATGAAAACATAATTTCATAATCTTTGCATTTCAAATCATTCATTCCATCCAAATCATACTTCAAGCATAATTATACAAAGACACAAATAGAGTCCATCCCTTCAAACTACATATCCATTGACTTCATTCCCAACTCATTTACTTAAGAAAAATACATACATAAAGTTATAACACGGGGAGAGATCATAACATTATAATCCATAAATTAAGTTTGATCCAAGAATAAACCACAATACATATAGATTCCAAGTTTATAGTCATTACAAGGATTTCATGCATAAGGTCCAAAAATGCTAAAAAAATTCAACTATGACTACAATTTCATAATCGACGTGCCATAAGCCGGCACGGATAACCACATATACAATATCCAAATATATCAAAAATGCTACCAAAGTCCCGCTTGGGCATTCAAGTAACATCTGTCATCGGCGCCTTATCTATAAAAAGTTTAGAATAAAGGGGTGAGCACCATTGCGGCTCAGTAGAGATACCCCAACCCACCTAAGTGCCGACTCGACACGACCTACATGAATGCATGTCACTACATTCCATGTATCATCCAACATATATGTACCATATTCATTCACAAGCAATGCATATATATATAAGAATGCATTAACATAAAACATGCTTCATAATTTAAAAATGAAAGCAATATCACACACTTGTCTTCCTCTCACGGACTTAACCCAATACCCTAGCATGATTCTTGATCATCCATGCGACCTGGGACCTTTCCCACACAAATTTCAGAATTTACATCACCGAGAACATTGGCCCTACCAGGTGATAAAACTATTTCAGTACGTACCACCGAGAACATCGGTCCTATCAGGTGATGAAATCCTTTTAATATGCACCACCAATAACATCGGTCCTACTAGGTGATGAAATCATTTCATTACGCACCACCTAGAAAATCGGTCCTACCAAGTGATGAAATAGTTTCGGAATACACCACCGAGAATATCGGTCCTACCAAGTGATGAGGCCCTTTCAAGACTTTCACTGAGAACTCCTACATCTAAGGTGATTAGACCACTTTCCCCCGTTTCCTCACAACGGACACATCATGCATTTCAAACATATAGTGATCAAGCATTTAAAATTTCTTGCTTCACAATGCATAAGCTAGTTATAAAAGTTCATAGTATGCATTTCATACTCATCAATTCACATATATATATCTTCCTATATATGCAAAACCCTGGCATAAGTCACATATCCTCACAAAATCCACATAAGCACATTTTAGTCATGCTTCGCTAATGCCCACATTCTCTATACAAAGATAGCATGCATTTAACTCACTTAACAACACATAATTCAAACATATTCAATATAACACATTTTCACATATGTGCACAAAATCTAGCATATAAGCATACATGCTAACATCTCTCACACATTCACCCCCTTATACCGTGTATACTAATATATACATATCTATTGCACAATAGAGACTAAAGAGAGTATAAAAACATCACATCTTAGCCCTCTTACCACTCTAAATCACACAATACACACCCTTAGCTTTCACTGCTTCACCCAAACCCTAGAATCGACAAGTAAATGCGAAGGAGAATCCTTACCTCAAAATCCAAGCTTAGAAGTGGAAGACCCAAATTTCACCAAGATTCAAACTCCTCCAATGGTAACTTTTCACAGATCAAAACGAAGAGGAGAGTAAGGGGAACAACTTTTGTTCTTGGCTTTACCCTCAAATCTCACTTTTTGGCCCCCAAATTGTAGAGGGAAGGAGAAGGAGAGAACTTGTAGAGAAAGAGAGAGAACTCGAAGTAGAGAGAGAGATAGAAGTGAAAATCTAATTTTTTCCCTCTTTACACACATATATATATATATCATATATTTCCTCTTTTGCAACTAAACCCTCCATCTTTCTATAATTAGCTCCTTGTTATGGTCCATTTGCACTTATTCGCAAATTAATATTTTTTCACTTTTCAAAACTTCACTTATGCCCTTAAACTTCATCCATACCCCCCCACGCCACTCCCTAGAGTCCGCGGTTATTTCCCGGTTTATTCGAACTCATTCCGGTCCCACACCCGTAACCGACAACATAGAAAGGATCATTTAAGTCCACTAAGCATGTCATTAGGCAACCAATTATGCTTAAAAAGAAAATCCACTTAACCTTTAGTCATGATTTGAAAGAAAGAAAGAAAAAATTTGGTGGGTCGTTACACATTTGATGTGAACTCCACTTCTATTGGATCGAAGAGCCTTTATGTCATAACCACTTTATTTTTTTACAAGTGCCTTGAATTTTTTAAAAACTCCATACACATCTAATTTTTGTTTAAGAAAATACACCCAAGTTTTTTGACTAATATTGTAGCCTTTTTTTAAGAGTTTTCCTAAACTCAAAATATTGTTCTTCATATTAGACACATAATAAACATTAGAAATGAATTGACGCTGCCCATTCTTCAAATGAATCAAGAATTTACCTTTCCCCTCTGACCAGAATTTGTAATGAGTCTCCAAGTGTCACCTTGCCATTGACCATTTTATCAAGATCAATAAACTTGTCTTTGCTATCACACATATGATTGCTAGTGCTAGTGTCAAGATACCACATATTCTATTCACTCCCTTCACCTTTGTACGCCAACAACAAAGTAGGCTCCATTTCTTCATCAACATAATTACCTTTTCTTCAACTTCAACATTATTAGCAACATTTCTACATTTTGAAGCATAATGGCCATATTTATGACAATTGTAACATTGAATTTGAGATTTGTCATACCTTTTTTCATATAACCTTGAGTAATTTCCTCTTCCACGCCTCCTTGTTTGTTGTGAGTCGTGACTTTTTTTTTCATTGTTGATGGTATGGTGACCACTTCTTCCACCTCTTCCTCTTCCTCGACCACATATATTTCCATGTCCTCGGCCCCTTTGGTTTCCTCCATGTTTTTCTTCTATTTTTTTCAAAGAAAGCTTTTCTTTGTAGCACTTATTCCAAAGACTCTTGTTTCTTCACCACTTTTCCTTCATGAGCTTGCAATAAACCCATGATTTGATCAATCGTCATGGACTCCAAATCTTTTGATTTTTTAATGGCTACAATAATAATGTTGAATTTAGGATCCAATGACCAAAGGATCTTTTCAATGACCCTTGTATCATTTATATGACGCTTCACCGTATCTCCTTAGTTGATTTATAATAGCCAAGACTTTTTAAAAATAATATGAAATTGATTCAGATTCCTTTATATGTAATGCTTCAAATTCACCTTGTAAAGTTTGAAGGTAAACCTTCTTCACTTTATTAACTTCTTGGTAGGAATTTTGAAGAATCTCCCATAGTTGCTTTGCATTAGTTGCATTGGCAACACTTTGTAACGTTCCATCATCCAAACATTGATGGATGGTCATGACCATCTTTTGGTCGTTCTTTCTCATGGCTTGTAAAATATCTTTTTTTAGCTTGAGACAAAGTTGCTTCATCTTGCGGCTCAATATAACATTTATTCACAACTTCTCACACATCTTGTGCTCGCAAAATTGCCTTAATATGAATACACCAATTTTCATAGTTTTCTTGGGTGAATCGAGACATTTGAAATGGAACTGAATTGTTTGCCATTTTCTTTCTTTCTCATAAACTAGTTCTGATACACTTTGTTGGAAAATAGTAGCTGATTACACACAACACAATAAAATTGGAATAGAAATGTAGGGAGGAACTCTAGAAAGATACTTTATTTCACATTGTTTTTTTGGGTAGAAACCATAAGGTTATATAGGCTTTGGATAATCAGAAAACTTTTTTTCTGATGCTCTAAAGGTTCCAACTTTATTTGTGAAAAGTTGTGATAGGAAACACTATCTTTTAAGTAAAAAGGATGTTTTATCTCTTGTATTTGTTGGAAACGGGTTTTCACAGCGGAAGCAAACTTCAATCCCATTTTTGTTTATAAATTAAGAGAAAGAAGAATATACGACCTTTGCTACGAGAACTCTCAAAAAACTCCTTGTTAAATTTCATTAAGTTCTCATGGCTATCTTACCCCAAGTATTTCCCACCAACCATATGAATACTATCACGAATAGACATTGTATATGAATTGGTTGACTTATCAAAAAAAAATTTGTTTGAATTGGATAAGGCCTTTTCTTTCCATTTTCCTAAAAATAAAAAATAAAAAATTAATTTCACATAAACAAGCTAAAATAGTTCTGTGAATGATTAATACACTAGAATAGGCGGCCAAATTAGTAGTTCTTTGTTAATAAGAAATCTCATCTGTTGGGAAGTTTTGCGGAAAAAAAAAAGAGAGATAGAGAATGTATCTAAGACAAATAAACAATTTGATAATAAATATTCCCATCATTAAGCCTGTAATTACCAATATTACTCGTGTCGTCAACACTACTGCAGTGAATTATCAACTGTTCTGAATTTTTGGTCATGTGATTGATGAAGTGACCGTGGGCAAGCCCATCATCACTTTCTTGAGTGAATGTCATGTTGGTCAAGACAAAGCACATCAGAGCGATGATGATCTAATTAGCGAAGAACAATCTCTAGAGACTCTAACCTATTCTTCAGTTGAGCCACTTGAGCTCTCAAAACCATGTTGTCAGACTCAACACCCAAGCATAGTTGCGTAACAGTGTTGATTTCCTGAACTATCTCATTGTTGCTCCTCTTCAAGTAGCTAACTTTGTTATTGAGATCTTGCTGCTCTTTCCTCATCCTCATCCTCATCCTCTTCGTCTTCCTCTTCCTTTCATCCATCGTCGCGTATGGCTCATATCCTTCTGAACAGAAGCTGGTAAGTACTACTGTGCCAGGCAACATTAATTTATCAATCTGCTTTCAAAATTATATATATATATACATGTTTTTGACAGTTTATATCAAGTAGACACTTATGCTTAATGTAAAGGAGAAGAGATTAATGAGTAAACATAGAACCAATAGAGAAAAACAACAGAAAAATATTGGAGAAACCGAATCCGAATTCGACGAAGGAGGGTTATGAAAATCATATAGTAGAGATGGGTTTTGTTAAAACAATTCCAATGTCATTGCCAATTTTCATTGAGAATGTTGTTTGTAGGTTGTCTTCTATCGTATTTTTATAGGGCAAGGGAGAGAAATTTGACCACGTTATTATGGAAAAATTATTGATAAAGGAGGTAACCTCATTTTGCTGAATATAAACTCATATATTATATATCTTTGGGATTATAATTTATATATGATTTTGATTATAATATTCTAGCATTTCCTATATATATATAAATTAATTATAGTACGTTTTATTTTTGGTAAATTTTTTTTTCAAGCCCTTATGTATAGTTTTTTTTTTGGTAAATTCTAGCGCTTTAATAAATGTTACTATGCAGCTCTACCTTATGAGTGATTCCTAAATCAAAGGGGATTTACTTGATATACAAGACATTCCTTTTGAGTGGTTCTACATCAAAGGGGATTTACTTGATCTACAAGACAATTGTCAAGAACTAAAAAGTCTAATAACAAATTTTGTCAAGAACTAAAAACTCTAATAATAAATTTTGTCACAGATCTATATTTGTTAGGTTTTTGTCAAGACATTGTAAAAGATTCCATGGAATTAATTTAATCCGAATTCAAACCTATTATTAAAAATTAGATGCCATAAACCTTCCACTGTAGAGCTTAATTTACCTCTTTGTCCATAATGTTCCTCAAAATTGATGATTCAAATGGAACTTCTTTATGTATGACTAGTTCATTTACAATTTTACTAAATTTTATTAAATAAATAAATTGGATAAGGCCTTTTCTTTTCATTTCCTTAAAATTAAAAAATAAAAAATAAAAAAGTAATTTCACATAAAATAGCTAAAATAGTTCTGTGAAAGTGATCAAGGATTAAAATTAAAAAATACGTGACTTATAGATGAAATGATTAATAATACACTAGAATAGCGGTCAAATTAGTAGTTCTTTGTTCATAGGAAATCTCATCTTTTGGGAAATTTGGCAAAATAAAATAAAATAAAAGAAGAGAGAAAGAGAGAGAGACAAAGAATGTAGCTAAGACAAATAAACAATTTGATAATAAATATTCTCGTCATTAATATATATGATTCATGAGAAAAAGTGCAGTAATTATTTGAGAAAAATGCTTATTACATAAACTAATCGAAAAATTCCCAGTTGGTTATTTTCTTCCAAGTAGAAACATTAACTGTTCTGAATTTCTGGTCATGTGGTTGATGAAGTGAACTGTGGGCAAGCCATACAAATCAATATGTTGAAGAAATCAATACTAAGTCTATAAAAATCGAAAGTCTCTAATAGAAGTATATAAAAATTCATGAATTCACATAAATCTGTCACTTAAAAAATGTTTTTCAAAATTCTTTAAAATCCAAATTGACTACACCCTCCTTAAAGTAGGATTTTTATCTTTAAAAAATTAGTTATTTAGTTCTTATAAAATTTTTAGAAGTCTATTATTATTGGGAGTCTTGATAGAGTGGGGAAATAGAATGAGAAAGATAAAGAAATTTTAATCCAACTAAATTATATTCTTAGAAAAAATAGTTATTCAATTCATATAAAATCCCTAGGAGTCTATTACTATTAAGAGTCTTGATAAAGTGAGAAAATAGAATGAGAAAAACAATTGATTTCTAATTGAACTAAATGATTTGAAACTCGTAAGAAATAAAGTATTATAGGTAAAAAATTAAAATAAAACTTTTAAAAATAAAGTATTATAGGTAAAAAAATTCAAAATAGAACTTTCTTTTTATATATTAAAGAGTTCTTAAGAGTCCAAAAGATTAGAATCAGAAATCAATTATTATAGATAAAAAAATTAAAATAGAACTTTCTTTCTATATATTAAAAAGATATTAAGAGTCCAAAAGATTAGAATTAAAAATAAAGTATTATAGGTAAAAATAAATAAAACTCACAAAGCACTTAAAGTTTGAGTCCTTAGCTGTGTTTTGATTCTGCTATTTCTAAGAGTCCAAAATAATTAGAATTGAGTAAGAAAAGAAAAAAAAAGGAGTTTGAGTCCTAAGCTGTGTTTTGATTCTGACGTTTCTAAGAGTCTAAAATAATTAAAATTGAGTAAAAATAAAATAAGATAGTTTGAGTCCTAAGTTGTGTTGAGAATAGAATAGGTATATACGTTTCTTTATATTAAAGAGCGTTTATATATATATATAACATATGTCCTTTCAATTTTCCTAAAAATAAAAAAATAAAATTAATTTCACATAAATTGCTAAATACACTAGAAAAGCAAGTCCAATTATTAAATTTTGACATATTAATTGTAATATGGTTCTTTACAATAGAATTTTAAAAAGTGGATATAACCAAATTAAAGTAAAAGCATTTCATAACCCACTAAAATTAAAATAAGAATAGTGGTTGACGTTTATTGTGGAATTTTAGGCCTTGAATTCAAAATATGGATTTTCTAATAGGTGACCAAAAATGATTTAAATTGAGGTTATTCATAGGTTTTGAGAACAGTCCATGGTAAATCATTATTTTTGCATCTTTTGGGAAATTTTGCAAAATTTGAGGGCCATGGCCCCTTCCCTAGTCAAGTAGTTGTGTCCCTGCACCAAGAAGAAACAAAGGTAACCACCGGGTCAATGGCCCAAGTGGTCTAAAGTCTCTTTCACAAACAAGAGCAAGAGGGGTGAGTTTGTATGGACAATTTTGGGGAGTGATTCTTTGTGCTAGTATTTACCTACCGAAAAAAAAACACAGAGAGAGCTAGAATGTATTCAAGACAAATAAACAATTTGATAATAAATATTCTCATCATTAATATATATGTTTCATGACAAAAAGAAGAGTCAATTATTTGGGTTGGTCTATATGACCCTTGTTTGCATAGTGTTTATTATATAAACTAATCGGTTTCCCAATCCCCTTTTTTCTTCCAACTAGATTTGTTCCAGCTGAGAAAAAATCCATCCTTGTTCACCAACCAAAAGATTGTCGCCTGACCTGAATCTCTTGCTGGCTCATACGCACGAACACTTGCGAAAAATCTATCCCAGGTGATGACACAATAATAGATATCATTTTTCTCAACATTCCATTGAGAATCGTCGCCTACATTGAGCCCATAATCAGCAATAATTGTGCCGTTAACCTTGCACTCAATCATCAACTGTTGTGAATTTTTGGACATGTGGTTGAAGAAGTGAACAGTAGGCAGGCCATCATCACTTTCTTGTGCGAATGCCATGTTGATCAAGACAAAGCTCATCAGAGCAAGGATGAGAGGATAATGGAAAGAAATTATCTTGCTAGCCATTTTCATTGACAATGTTGTTTGAAGGTTGTCCTCTATCCTACTTTTATAGGCCAAGGGAGAGAAATTTGAGGACGTTATTATGGAAAATTTATTGCTGAATATAAAGTCGTGTATATCGTATATCTTTGGGATTATAATCTATATATGATTTTGATTATAATATTCTAGCATTTCCTATATATGTATATAAATTAATTATAGTACTTTTTATTTTTGGTAATTTTTTTTTTCAAGCCCTTATATATTGTTTTTTTTTTTTTTTTTGTGTAAATTCTAGCGCTTTAATAAATGTTACTATGCAGCTCTACCTTATGATCATTGATACGCCTTATCTCACATCATGCTTGAAAATTTTCTTTTGAAGAAAAGAAAAAATATATATATTTAATTTCATTTCGTGAGATTTAATGATTTGCTTCATTGTAGTAGTTGCTTAGTTTTTCAAAGTCAAGTCCGTGATTTTCTGTCCCAGCATTCATTTTGAGTGGTTTTAAATCGAAGGTGATTTACTTGATCTATAAGACATTCCTTTTGAGTGGTTCTAAATCAAAGAGGATTTACTTGCTCTACAAGACAATTGTCAAGAACTAAAAACTCTAATAACAAAATATTTTTCAAATACTACGTACAGAAATATATACTTTTATTTGTCTAAATAATTTTAATGACATTTTTTGTCACAGAAATGGAATCTCACATCTATTCATATTTGTTAGGTTTTTGTCAAGATATTGCAAAAGATTGAGAAATATATGGATTTTGGTTTATATATGAGCTGTTAAGTAAGGTTCCTAAATTTTGGCTAATGCACTAAATTAACCTCGTCATTTATCAATCAGTGCA
Organism: Cornus controversa; assembly: GCA_026545225.1. Taxonomy (NCBI): domain Eukaryota; kingdom Viridiplantae; phylum Streptophyta; class Magnoliopsida; order Cornales; family Cornaceae; genus Cornus; species Cornus controversa. The sequence continues at coordinate 29,022,931 of CM048848.1, read as the reverse complement.
AGAAATTAAGGGTTAGATTGGATTGATAGAATTAGAAAAAAAAAAAGAAAAGAAAGAGTGATACGCCTTTCTTGGTTTGTATCTCAAAAAATTGTTTTATGTTTTTAGAGTAACAAAAAATTGAAAATTGTGTTTTTGGGCTGCTTGGTTGTGTTTTTCAAAAATAATTTTCTAAAAATTGAGTTACAATAGTTGTGGTTTTTAGGAAACTACAAAATGTTGTTATGAGAGTTTTTGAAAATTAACGCTACCCTTTTGAAAACACAGAGAACCAATTTTCACTTAAAAACACGGAACGAGACCCTATCGTTTATAACACCTCTCTTTTCTCAGTCACACAACGTCTGCCTGCAATGTCTCTCTCTCTCTCAGTGCTTCTTCAAGCTCTCCAAGAGTTCTCTCTATGCAACATCTCTCTATTGATGATGCTTTTACATTTCAGTTAATTTACATCTTCCATGAATTCCCCTCATTTCAAACCCTAATTCTTTGAGTTCTTGTTGCCTTTGCCTCTAGTCTCATCTTGAAATTTCAAGAATCAAAACCCTAATCAACAAAAGATTTTTGATCTTTGAGTTATAATTGGGTATAGGCTGTGATAATTTGGATTTAAGATGAAGTAGTTAGAAGAAGAGGAATTTTCAAATAGAAGCGTTTAAACATTAGGCCATGGTGGACTCCAACGTAGAGTTTTTTTCTAATCCCCATTGCTGCTAAATCCAACCAACTTTTGAATGTGTCCTTTGATTTTCCATCGATGCCCAATAATGTCCCCAAGACATTATCACATATATTTTTCTCTAAATGTATAACGTCCAAGTTGTGTGGTAGCAAAAGCATTTTCCAATAGGGGAGTTCAAAGAAAATGCTCTTTTTTGTCCAATTAAGTTCAAAATTCTCATGAGTTCGATTCTTGTTATTTGGTCCCTTTCCAAAAATAACCTCGGTATGAGGTTAAGTTGTTCTAGAATTTCATCACCTGTCAACTGCTTCGGTGGCACTCTGTCTTCCCTCTTGCAATTAAATTATTTATAACGCTTCCTAAAAGCATGATCGAATGGCAAAAATATATGACTTTCCAAATAACATATCTTCCGTTCGTGACTCAAATAACAAGAACATGTTTCTTTGTTACAATTTGGACATGCTAGATAACCCTTTGTCATCCATCCGGAAGCCATTGCATAGGTGGGAAAGTCAGTTATGGTCTAAATCATTGCTGTATGCATTTTAAAGTTGCATTTACTATAAACATCATAAGTCATCACACCATCTGTCCATAATTCTTTCAACTCATCAACCAACGGTCGCAGATACACATAAATGTCATTACCAAGCGATCTTGGACTAGGAATAAGTAGCGACATAAACATATATGGTTCCTTCATACATATCCAAGGTGGTAATTATAAGGCACAATCATCACAGGCCACATACTATAGGCATTACTCATGTCACCAAAAGGATTAAATCCATCAGTTGCTAATCCAAGATGAACATTACGGGAATCTGCTGCAAACCAATTATGCTTATTGTCAAAATTTTCCCAAACTTGTGAATCAGCTAGATGTCTTAACTCATTTGTCTTCCTCACACATTTCTCCTTATGCCACCACATGTCTAAGGTTGTATCCTTTGATATAAACAATCGTTGAAGCCTTGGTTTTAAAGAAAAATGTCAAAGAACCTTTTGAGGGATCTTCTTACCCTTTCCTTTGTGAGGTTTATACCTTGACTCACCACACTGTGGATAATTTTCTTTATCTTCATTCTCCTTCCAAAATAGAGCAAAATCTTTTTTACATGCATGGATACACTCATATCTGAGACCCAACTCATGCAACAAGCTTTTAGTCTTGTAATGAGACTTTGGTAACACATTAGTGTTAGGAAGCGTATCCTTAAATGCCTTAAGCATCATGTCAAAAACTTTGTTCGTCATTTGATTTATAACCTTCACATGAAACAACTTCAATATCGCTAATAACTTAGAGTATTTTTTACAACCTACCGACAATTCACATTGTGCATCATTTAGCAATCTATAAAAACTTCCCCCCTCCCGCATCAACTTTAGGTGAATCTTCTTGTTGTTCATCATTTTTGAAGTTTCCCATCAGTACATTATCCAACAACTCAAATACATTATCAAAAACTTTGTCTTCATCGTGGACATTTTTCACACTAACATTAGCATTGACATTAACATTATTGTTGTTATAACAAACCTCCCCATGATATATCCAATTGGTATAATCCTTGTCCATCCCAACCTCATCAAGATGTTCTCAACATCTTTAATTAGAAGATAGGATTTGTTTTTGCAACGACGACATTGACATCGACACCTACTAGCCGAGTCTGTATAACGACTAGCCACCTTAATGAACTGTTGTATGCCATTAAAATACTCTTAACTACCCCTAGTGTGATGATGAATCCAAGACTTATCCATGTAACTAGCTGTACAAAACATGAAACACTGTTTCTGACCTTCATAGAAAAAGGTTAAGTAATTAAAGCACTTAATAGAATCTTTTTAAGAAAATTAAACTTTAGATGTGCAGATTTCTGTGTAATTGTTAATTAATTCTCTAGCAAGCCCTAACATGTCACAAATTATAATTTGACTGAAGATTGAAAACAAAAGTAGGCAGCATTTTAAATCAACTTTTGCAAGGCAAATATGCATAATATATGCTGGATTACATTTGCTAGAAAGACCTTCCAAATCTTTAATTTCTTTTACTGGATTCTAATTGTCATGAGGGGTCTGGTGTGGTTATTATTGGGGTTTTGCTATGGTAAAATTTGCATGGGGCTGCACACTAGATTTCATGATGCTAATGTTTTCCTATATTTGTTTATGCTCTATGGGCAGGTTTTCAGAATTACTGGTAGTCAGGTTTGAGGTGGTGTGGATGCCCTTTAGGGATGGACTGTGTGCTGTGTGTATTATTTAGGTTGGTATGCAGTTGGTGTGGGTGAGAAGGGAGTCTCCTAGAAGGCCTATTTGGTGACAGACAGCAGGTTCTTATTGTGTGCTGGATGTGTGGGATTGTTGGAATCTAAGGTGTGTTGTTGCTTTCTGATTATGTTTCATAAAGAGGGGATTGGAGTGTGGGTATACAACATGTCTTATGGTGGAAATTACAGGTTGGAGTGTCTTCTACAGCTTTTTGTATTGGGGTTTTGCTGTGAAAATTTTTGTAGGTGGTTGCTCTCTAGATTTCATGATGCCAATGTTTTCTTGTTTTTATTTATGTTTTATGGGCAAATATTTAGAATTACTGGTAGTCGGACTAGGGGTGTTATGTATGCCTCTAAGGGATCGATTGTGTGCTGTGAGTATTATGTAGGTTGGTATGCTGTTGTGGGTGAGAAGCTAGAACTCTTGTTTGGTGACAGACAATAGGTTCTCATTATGTGCAGGGTGTGTGGAATTATTAAAACCCAAGCTATGTTGTTGCTTTCAGATTATTGCACATGAAGAGGGGAATGGAGTGTGGTTATATAACATGTGTTATGGTGGTAAGTGCAGGGTGGAGTGTTTTCTATAGACTTTTGTGAGGCTTTTATTGGGGTTTGGCTGGGAAAACGTTTTCATGTGGATGCATCCCAGACTTCAAGCTGGCAATTTCTGTGGGCAAATTAATGGAATGGGGGCTAGAGTGTGGTTACACAATCTGTACTATGGTGGAGATTGCAAGGTGCAGGTGGATGTGTGTTATCTACAATGTTTGATGAGGGTGTTATTATGGGTTTGCTGGGATAGAGAGTGCATGTGGCTGTTCTACAGCTTACTAATGCCTAGTGTTACTTTCAGTTTGTCTAGTCTAATTGGGTAGCTGTTTGAAATTCAAGTTAAGGGGGGGGGGGTGTGTATGGCTTTGAGGGGAGGTTTATGTGTTGTGTATTTTTGTTAGTTTGGTATGCTGATGGTATGGGGCTGGGTGTTTGGCTCTTACTTGTATGGTGGACATGGAGATTCAACATCTTTAGTCTGATTGTTGTTATTCCCCATTGGGGAATGCCCCAAGCCAAATTGTAATTTGACTTTGTTTCACATTTATAAAAACACTTACCTTTCAAAAAAAAAAGGGAGACAATTGTAAGAAAAAATATATATATATATATATCTATATAACATTTCAGCATTGACTTTGAATTTCCCCCCAAAATAATTTTATCATCTAAGGGTCACAAATGTTTAAAAAATTCATCCAATGGTGCAAAATATATATCACTATCTACGGTCAAAAATTACTCTCTCTATCTTCAATCAACGGTCACGATTCACTTCCACCTAAATTCAAATTTAAACAATTACCTACTTTTTCCCCCTTAAATAACATTTATATCTATATATATCTCTCTCATTTCACATCAGACCACAACATCATCACCCATTCATTTCTTTTATTTTTTTCTCTCTCCTCTCATCTCTTTCTGTTTCATTAATTTCATTATTTTGCTTCTGATTTTTCTTCTGTGTTGTTTGCTTGGTTATTTTGCTTGGGTTCTCTCTCTGTTTCATTTCATTAATATGCATGTATATTCTGTTTCATTTCATGAATCATGATAAGGCATGACAGAGATTTTTACTCCACTCCCAACTTTTACTCAACGGTTATGTGTATTCTGCTTTCCTTTTTTTTTTTTTGAAGTCAATCCATATGATATATCATATGATGGGTCTTAACACCTACTCAAACATAAGAATTGTCAAAAGCAGCTGAAGTCATGGCTTGAGAGAACTCCTGAAAGCTAATCCGGCCATCGCCGTCGATGTCGGCCTCGCTCCTCTGCCGTCAGAGCGTCCAAGCTTGGCCATGGAATGAGCCAACTCTACAGCTGTAATGTACCCATTTTCGTCTCTGTCAAACATCCTAAACAGTTGATGCATTTGTTCCTCCATATATGGTGATTTTGCCGAGAGAAGCTTCAGCGACACTAGCGCCATGAACTCCGAGAATTCGATGAGGCCATTGCTATTGGTGTCAGCTTTCTATATCAGGTTTTTGATTTGATCTGGACTCGGTTTTAGGCCCAGTGACCGCAATAGTAATCCCAGCTCGAGCTGTGTGAGGCTGCCGTCGTTGTTCCGGTCAAATGATTGGAAAATTTCTTAATGCAGGGCCACCTACTGCCGATTACCAGCCGAAGCCCACAACTACTTCACCATGTCTGTCTTAGTGTGTGCATATATATAGTCACCTAAAAGTTAGTTGTTCAAATCTATATACACAAAGAGGAGCCTTATAATTTTGTTACTGTCAAGGAATTTGCAGAAGCTTTTCAAAAATTTCATGTTGGCCAGAGGCATGTGTGTGTCTGTTTGTTTATATTGTATTGTATTGTATTGATTCGTTTTTTTTACAATAGTATTGTATTGATTCTAAAGGACCCGAGACTGGAGAAGAGAAAGTACAGAGCAGAAGTTTTAGAGAGAGAGAGAGAGAGAGAGATGGGTTTAGAGAGAGAGTGTATAATTTTTGTATAGTGAAGGAGTGTTTGGGTTTCTAAAGGAAAGTACTTTCTTATTTTTTTTGCTGTAACCTGTAGGAACTCAGAAGGAAAGCACATGCCTTGATGAGTGATGGGATCTAGAAAGATGATGGAGGTGGCGTGTTTTGTGGTTGAGGTCTGTTTGGAGACAAGAGTAGTTTCATTCTCCATGAGCCTTTTGACTAGCCCCATATGAAATGAAATTTCTAATTTTAGGTTCTAGAGTTTGATGAGAAATTCAATTGATGCAATTGTATACTGACAAAAGCTCATAATTAGTATAAATTAATCAGATTTTATTTAATTCTTTTGGTTTATTAAATCTCTTTTTTCTTTCCAACTTGAAATGTCAATGTCATGTTTTTTTCAGTTTGACCATATTTGCAAGATATGAGTATTAAGTATAGAATAAAGAATTAAATGCTTTTATATGTTTAGTAACATTCACATGAGATATCATTTTCATCATCCCTCACAATTATCATTATTATTCTTTTTGCACTACATAGTAATAAAAGATTTGCATTCCTTATCTTTAGTGGAACCATAATTAAAGAGTCTCGATGCTTGATTGTCTTCTTTAATATTTCTTAAAATTTGATTTACATAAAATTAAAAAATAGTACATCACTAAATGTATCATAATGTTATTGTGAGAAACAAAAAAAAATGTACGTATATATATCACCTATCTAATGCCTTATTTCTTTATTTACAAAAAAAAAAATAAAAAAATCAATTCAAGAGTCTTGATGTTTGATTGTCTTAATTTTTCGTATAAATTGGTGGAAATAGAATTATAAAATAGTACATCACTAAATGTATCATTAATGTTAAACTCACCAAACAATAGCGAAAAGGTTTTTGGTTACTTTCTGCCTATTTTCTTAATTAAACTTTGAGGGTTTGTTTCATGGGCAAGATTTAAATGGATGTAAAAATATGAAAATAAATGTTAGATGAAAAGAATGACATGTGAAAATAATGTTACAATAGTTATGAGTAGAAGAAAAAATGATCCAATTGATAATTTTTGTATATCTAAAATTAAATGTTGAAAATATCAGTACAAAGAAGAACTTAAAATCTGTGGTATTGTTAGACTAGCAATCTTAGGCGATGTGAAAAACATGAAGGCATACAAAGTTACATTGAATTAACGTGTCATGTTTTGTTAACTTGCATGTATCTTTTTATTTCTCCATTTAATAAATTTACTTTATTCATTTATTAGTGGCACACCAATGGATAATAATCATATTTGACAATGTAAGTTAATTTTTTTATGAACTTTTTATAGATTCCTTTTAGACTCATCATAATGTTAGTTTCTTTATAAAAAATTTATAAATTCCTTTTAGATTTATCATTTTTTATGTTTGGTTTTTAAACTTTTTCTATGTCATTTTGGGCATAAGGTGAATCATGATGTTGAGTGGACAGTATGTTGTGAGATAGTTTTATGGATGTATTGTAAAATTGTGTATAAAACATGTGTAAGTAGTGTGTTATGAGTACATCATTATGTACAAATCTTGATTATGTATAAAATTGAATATTGATTTGAGTATGTAAATTTCGAGGACGAAATTCTGTTTCCTTCTCTCTTTCAATTATTCACCTGACAATTTTCTTCTTTATGCAGTTGTATAATTGTCGTCATTGAAAATTTGAAAAACTCCCAAAAAATATAGAATAACAGTTAATGCAAATGGTGTTTTGTCGAATAATTTTTTATTTTATAGTGCCGTAGGCACGGGCAATACCCTAGTACATATATATATATATATATATATATTTATTTATTTTTCTAAGCAATATTTTATTAGCAATCAACCAAACATAGAAGCAATGCCTAGGGACTAAAGAAATTTTATTCCAAAAATTTGCTACCAACAAGAAAAGGAAAGAGAAACCAGCAAAAGAGCTAGCAAACCAATCCTTTAGAAACAAAGACACAAACCATTTACAACTACTTTGAAAACTTTTTAAGAAAATTATCGATTATGGTACTAGCTTTTCCCAATAAGTTTTTAGAGTAACTAGTTCTTACTTTTCAATTACATGTTCTATTTAATCTCAATTAGAATCAACCTTCAATGCCAGAGTTTAGTTTATGAAACTTGCTTTTTCTTATGCCAGAGATATTTCGAAAAAAATATCTCTTAAAGGTTATTTATATTGCTAGAAATTATCTGAGTTTTTTTTACTAACATACATTCATAACTTCACATTCTAAGCATGTTTTTAATCACTGTTTTGTCAGAGTAACCGTAGGTACATTCTCCTATTTTATATGTAGACATGCATTGCTTTCCATTGTTTCTATTTTTTATTTTTTTGATAATTTGGATTTCTTTGCTGATAAGTATAGGGGAGCAGAAACAAAGAGAGATTCATTGGCCTTAGTTACTATTTTCTGTTGATTTTATGTGATAATATCATAAAATCATGCAAAGCAATGATAATATTTTGTGAGACTATCAGCTTTGAGTCAGTAGTTAAATGCTTAAATTGTTCTATTTGTTCGAGCTTCCATAAGTTACTTCTTTACTCCTTCACATATTTGCAGTCCACTGATTTAAAGTTCAGAGGCATCTGATATGAAATTCACAGGCATTTGTGTAGTATTACACCTTAGTTTGTTGTGTGTGAAAAATCTTAAACTTCGACTACAAAGGTTTGTTTACTTTTGGTAAGTGATCAGAAAGTTACAAGAAAACAACATTAAAAATGAATGTAAGAAATACAATTCTAGTAACATGGTGTGAATATAAGGTGCAAAGAAGAACTATGGTCAATTAATGTGTAAGGGCAACCATTTTATCCTATCTTGGTTCAATCACCCATAAGAAGAGAAGGTTGAAGAGGGACTAGACATATAAAAAAACATATAAAAACCCAGAGTTGGTATGATGTATTGTAAAGGTGCTTTAAAGTGTTACAAGATCAACATCAATCAAATTAGGACCCGTTTAATTCATAATAAGGTAATAGGTATCCATTTTAGATAAATAAAAAAAATAACCATTTTAAAGAAGGGTGTTTTTTCATGGATGTGTAGCAAGTTACAAAAGACTAATCCTTGATAAGTTTAAGGTAGAACAACTAAAGTGGTTGTAACATGTTCAAGAAATGATGAAGACTAATTGAATCATCAAGAAAAATGACATGGTTCAGGTTAAAGGTACTATGAGGACAAAGGAAACATCAAAAAGTAATATTTTTGAGGTATTGAAAAAAGGTATTGCAGCCTATCATTTAGATATATGGCCCTGCATTGAAAATGGAGAAAAATAAACTGAAAGATTAATCCAAGTAGTAAGCTTAGGTTTTGTTAAATTAATTCTACTAGAATGGTATGTGGGGTTGAGACTGTAGTAACCCTTGTGAATGGGTGTGAGTGGGCGGGTGCGAAGACAGACATTGGGCTGAGCTACCACACTGACAGGGTACAGGGTGCTCAATCCCACATCGCCTGGAAAAGGGGATGTGCTTATATGTAGTATGTTCTCTTCAAATGGTATGAGACCTTTTGGGATAAAACTCAAGAGCAAAACCGTGCGGGCTTAGGCCCAAAGCGGACAATATCATACCATGTGTTGGAGCGGGGTATTACAGAGACCACATTCAAAGTTAACTTGGCTTACAAATCTCAATTAAGAGATGTAACAACAAAGAAGAAAATTGGAAATAAATTGCTTTTGTCTAATATCAGTGACTCACTTGGGGGATTTTCTAGGCAAGACATGTGAAGAACGGAACTGAGACAGATAGTAAAACAAATACTCCTAAATCAAGTACAAGGGGAAACGCATGGTGACACACAAAGGAAACAATTCCAATAAGGAGTGGGAGAAGTAGGGGGAAGAGTTCAAAAGAGTAGTCTGTTTCATTTCACAAAATTATAGGAAGAGTAATTGATACGATGATTGGCACAATTTGCCACGCAGAGCCAAGTTTTGTGGCAGTTGTAGGTGATGCCGCATCATATAATCCAACTAAAAAAAATTTAAAATATCAGCAATTCAGGTAGGCTCTGCATAACAATAAAGTTGGAAGTCCCCTTGCCATTTAAACATATAATTTAACAAGAAAATGGGCATTTCATACCTCAATCTCATTCGCCTCGAAGTCCTCTTGTAGAACAGATTGCAAGGCAGAAATTGTAGTCTGTACAATGGAAAGAATTCGGTGATATTAAAAATTCAAAAATATATATGTATATATGTATGTGTGTGTGTTGGTATTCACAAAGTATAAGACAATCATAGAGATCCGTTGTTGACATCCCAAGACAATCTCGAGGAAAAACACAAAAAGCTAAATAATTGGGGGATAACATAATTTTTATTCTGTTTATACATCTTTTCAGAAAGGGAGGAGGACTAAACCCGTTGGCATGCCATGGAAGACAATTGTGAGGACAAAAGAAGCATTGATGCAATCATTGAAAAAGCATAAAAACAACAAAAAGTGCGTTTTGAAAACAAAAACAAATAATGAAACTTTTGGCATAAAATGTATACATATATATATTTTTTACTTTTTATTGTAGAGCAATCAAATATTACTCTTCAATCTAAAGAGAACACAACTCAATTGCTGGGAATGGGCTTCACATCTCTTTTGAATTTATCTACCCAAAACATGATGTAATTTTAGTTTAACCAGCCTAATTAAGAGGAGCACTACAACTGCTCCACTTAACTGTACAAATCCCAATTCATCTCCTGGTAACATTACTCTTGTAACAGAATTGAGGTTGAACTAAATACAGATGCCAATTTTGTCTGTTCATTTTCATTTCTATAGGTAATTTAAATCCTATAAGTTTGTCAAAAGCGTTGTACTACAAGTGCTGACATGTCATTTGAAAGGAAGGGATGGGGTTAAATTCTTGTACATAAATCTTAAATTTCAAAATCTCCATTGGTACTTGGCAGAACTCAGCAACTGTTGTACTATTCTATTAGTTGCAGTCTTTTAGTCAATAGGTATAAAAGAGGATCTAGAGGAAGTGTATATGTGGTAGTCCTCCACTTGTTCATGCTTATCTGTTCCATTAATTCAATCTTTTCCGTCAGAGTTGTGGCTGAGTTTGCCAGACATAGAACATTATGGGTTGACAATTATGTTCATCCGATTTAATAGATTTTAATTTTGGTTGTGCAGACTGGTCTGTCCAAATATGGGAGAATGCTTGTTGAATTCATTTGTATGTGACATGCATTTATTTATTTATTTTCTTATGTTACTGTTAACTTGTATGTTTTAACGAGTTGGAGTTGTGAGGAAGGAGAATCCTGTGTTTAGAGTGTTGTCCATGGAGGAGATTGAGGAACATTTGACTGCCATAAGTGAGTGTGATTAAGTACTGGTCAGAATCTGAAAATGCATTCAAGTAGTCATTCAGATTTTATAAATTGCAAGACTCACTTTTTCATTCGACTAATCATTAGACCTGTTATTAAATCAGATTGCCTGAGTTTTAATTGTAACAGTGGACTTTGATTTTGAACTACAATTGTAATTGTCTAAAGCATTTGTTGGACTTCGACTTTCTCTCAAAGAAATAAAGAAAATAAATGGACATCGAATGCATTAAAAGATAAAAGGAAAAAGAGTGTAAACAGGATAAATAATAAGTACAAACCTACAATTGTTGACATAGGCACAATGTGTGAGACAATGCTACTAAAATTAATTTATTTTTGGATTCAAAATACCCACAAGCAAAATGAAGATGGAAAAATACTAACTATAAAACCTTCTCATTGTGCAAGTTTACTTTGGGCGGAAAGATTGTGTAAGTCTACTTAAGTATCTCTTTTCGTGACTGTGAGGCTTGTAATCCTCAACTTATGATTGCTCTCTCATGATTTTCAAAACCCTATAAACTTCTTGATTTGTAAGGTGCTTCTAAGGATAATTGGGAACATTTATAGACCAAAAAATGGATGGAGAAGCGAGACTGGAAGTACCTTGACTGATCCTTTTTGAGTATTAGATTTTCAAATAGGCATCTAGTCATAATTATATATTTTGTTTGGCACATGTGAATGTTATTTCTGAAACACTGGCTTTGATACTTTAGAAACTAGTGAAGTGCTAAATTTTTTAGTGCTAGGTATGTACATGTTAAGCTATCCTGGAAAAATGAATTACTTTTATTTATAGTTGTCAGTATAACTAAAGTTTTGCTGCGTTGAGTCTTCTCTTGATTTGTCAATGTAGGCCATGATTATTACTTAGTTTAACAATTTTCTATTCTTGATTATACCAATTATCCTTAAAAATTACATGTCATAAAATTATCTTTATTTATTGTCCTTCGATTATGGAGCTTAATTTACCTATTTGTCCATAATGTTCCTTTTCCTAAGAATAGACGATTAAATTGCAACTTGTTTATGTATTACTAGTATATTTAAACTTTTACTAAATTTCATTAAGTTATCATGGCCACCTTAGCACCACTATTTTCCACCAACCATATGAATACTACAACAGGTACATTAAAATCGTTTTTCATATCATGAAAAAGAGGAAATATTGGGTACTCCGAGATACCATGAAAATTGAAATTCTACCCACACAAATTATACATGTATGAATTTTTTTCTATTATCATGAAAAAAGTAGTGTTTGTATTTGATGAGATTCCCGATACACGATACTCCTGTAGTATTAAATAATTTTCTAATGAACACGCATTGTATCGATTGGATGACTTGTCAAAAAAAAAAGTGTATGAAATGGACAAGGCATATGTGCTTTTAATTTTCCTAAAAATAAAATTAATTTCACATAAAATTGCTAAAATACACTAGAAAAGTAAGTCCAATTATTAAACTTTGACAAATTAATTGTAATATGGTTCTTTACAATAGAATTTTAAAAAGTGGATATAACCAAATTAAAGTAAAAGCATTTCATAACCCACTAAAATGAAAATAAGAATAGTGGTTGGCGTTTATTTTGGAAATTTAGACCTTGGATTCAAAATATGAACTTTCTAATAGGTGACCTAAAATGATTTAAATTGAGGTTATTCATAAGTTTTGAGAACACTCCATGGTAAATCATTTTTTTTCGCATGTTTTGGGAAATTTTGCAAAACTTTGGGGGCCATTGCCCCTTCCCTAGTCATGTAGTTGTGTCCCTGCACCAAGAAGAAAAAGGTAACCACCGGGCCAATGGCCCAAGTGGTCTAAAGTCTCTTTCACAAACAAGAGCAAGAGGGGTGAGTTTGTATGGGCAATTTTGGGGAGTGATTCTTTGTGCTAGTATTTAGCTACCAAAAAAAAAAAAAAACACAGAGAGAGCTAGAATGTATTCAAGACAAATAAACAATTTGATAATAAATATTCTCATCATTAATAAATATGTTTCTTCATGACAAAAAGAAGAGTCAATTATTTGGGTTTGTCTATATGACCCTTGTTTGCATAGTGTTTATTATATAAACTAATCGGTTTCCCAATCGGCTTTTTTCTCCCAACTAGTTTTGTTCCAGCTGAGAAAGAATCCATCCTTGTTCACCAACCAAAAGATTTTTGCGTGATTTGAATCTCTTGCAGGCTCGTACGCACGAACACTTGTGAAAAACCTATCCCAAGTGGTGACACAATAATAGATATCATTTTTCTCAACATTCCATTGAGAATCGTCACCTACACTGAGCCCATAATCACCAATAATTGTGCCATTAACCTTGCACTCAATCATCAACGGTTCTGAATTTTTGGGCATGTGGTTGACGAAGTGAACAGTGGGCAGGCCATCATTATTTTCTTGTGCGAATGCCATGTTGATCAAGACAAAGCTCATCAGAGAAAGGATGAGAAGATAATGAAAACAAATTATCTTGCTAGCCATTTTCATTGACAATGTTGTTTGAAGGTTGTCCTCTATCATATTTTTATAGGCCAAGCTAGGGTGAGAAATTTGAGGACGTTATTATGGAAAACTTATTGATGGAGGATGTTATTATGGCAACCTCATTTTACTGAATATAAAGTCGTATATATGATTTTGATTATAACCTATATATGATTTTTTTTATTATAGTATTCTAGCATTTCCTATATATAAATTAATTAGAGTACTTCAAGAAATGTTACTAAGGCTGAGATTCCATAATGTGGTTCAATGCATCTCTACCTTCAGATCATTGATACGGACTGATCTTACATCATGTAATTAGGGTGTCTATAGGGTAAGTAAATCATTTCATGAGATTTAATAAATTTTTGGAAAAATTATATTTTGGTTACCAAAATTAAAAATATTTGTTTTACAGTAATTTTAAACACAATAAAAGATAAATTGTAACCAATCTTGAAAAATAATTGATAAATTTACACCTAAGTCTTACATGTCCTTTAAAAAATTTCACTGGACCAATAAGTCCTACTTTTGAAAAAAATATTTCACTTAAAGTTCTAAAGTACTCAACTTTCCACTTATAAACTTATCAAACATAGACTTAAGATTTTGCAATTATAATTTCTATTCAAATATTGATTTGTAGTTTTTTTTTTTATACGTTTTAGTTAATTAATGAATATTATACTAAAATTTTAAATTATAATTGATTTAATTAAAGTTTAATTCCAAAAATCTTTTGTAGATTTTACTACAATAAATTTTCATATATAACAATTAAAAATTATATTTAAAAATTAATAAAATATTATAATTTTTTTATTGAAACAATTTGAATAAAATTTTATCCTTTAAATTATTAACAAGGGTAATATATTTGTAGTAATTAATATACAGTGATTAAATATTTAGTAATTACTAATATAATTATTCAATTAGTAACTTATATACTAATATTTAGTCTAGTACATTAATATATTATGGTGGATGAACAAAGACCGCATGAAAAGTAAAAAAGAAGAAAAAATATATTAATATGTCATACAATTTTGACTATAGTATATCTAAAACTAATCAATCACTACCAATAACAAAATTAATCATTGTTAGACAACAAAACACAGGACAGAAACTTACCGTGAAAAAAAGAGAGGATATAAACTAAAATAAATAAGCAGCTAATAAAAAAAATAGTTTAAATTCTAAGAACAAATATATATATTAACAAACTTACTACTTAAAGATTTTTATAGTAATTGCACAACTGAGCATAAAGGACTATTAATTAATGTGAATTTGAAACTCACCAATAAAGGGAATACTAATTAACCTTATGGTTTGTAATGGCTATTATTGTAAATCTATATATATATATATATATGAAAATAAATTAATTGCTTTTAGAAAAAAATTAGACATGTTTAAATAGTCAAATAGAAACTTTTGACTTACATATCAATTTTTAAATAAAAATTATAATCGCAAAATTTTAAATCTGATCTGATAAGAGTATAAGTGGAAAGTTAATTAAGTGGTTTAGAACTTACATGAAATTTTTTTGAACTTAAATGGAAAAGAGTTTCAAAAGTAGTACTTATTGGTCCTACAAAATAATTTATAGGACTTATTAGTTGTCTTCTAGAAGGAGAAGTAGGACTTAGTTGTAATTTTGCCAAAAAAATTTCCAATGAGTGATCATTTCACTTTAATATTCAAAATACCCTCTCTTTTATTTAGAGATTCCTAATCTCTTTTTTGTCTTCTCCAATCTCACTCTTAAATATCAAAGCATCAAAATAAAAGGATCAGAGAAAAGAAAGTATATATATAAAGAGACTCTCTCTCCCTCTTTATATATATATTTAGACATATATGTTCGTATTAGAGTTAATGAATGCACATTATTTAGTTTGCTTAGCTTTTAAAAGTTAAGTCCGTGATTCTGTGTCTCGGCATTCCTTTTGAGTGGGTCTAAATCAAGGACTTTACATACAAACTCAAAGGGGATTTACTTGATCTACAAGACAATTGTCACGAAATAAAAACTCTAATAACAAAATATTTAATTTTCAAATACTACATAAATATATATTTTTATTTGTCTAAATACTTTTAATGACATATTTTGTCACAGAAATGGAATACTTACAGCTATTCATATTTGTTAGTTTTTTTTATCAATACATTGTAAAAGATTGAGAGATATATGGATTTTGATTGAAGATGAGCAATTACGGTTTCCAAATTTTAGTTAATGCACTAAATTAACCTCATCATTTATCAATAAGTGCAAGAAATTAAGGCTCTCGAACCTTAATTGTTGGGTCGAAGTTAACATCTAATGAGCGATATAAGAAAAAAAGTCTTTTTTTTTTTTGCACTGCAAGCAAGAAAACAATAATCAAGATTTCATTCTGTCATAAGCTTTTTCATCTATTGGATGATATGCGCAAGAAAATAAAATAAAAATTTGTAGAATATTATATGTTTTTTCTCTATATATGATAATAAAATGATTATTATATTTATATGTTGTTTTGTTTTTCCTTTTTTTCAACTATACCTCAATAGTTAATCAAATTGAAAGAGTGATCAGACAGGTTCATGGTTTGCACTATATTCTAAAGAGATCATAATTGTTTATTTAGATTTCCCATTTCTTATCTCAAATATCATTCTTTATATAGTTTGAAAAATTAGTATATTTAGTTATTTATTTTGATTAATCTAATCGAATCTTAGAAAAGTTATAGACAAATAAAATCATATAGACAAGCCAGTGATATAGCTTTTTTATTTTTACTTCTTGGGGAAATTTTTTTTTTATTTCATTAGTTTGAATAATTAAAATTTTGATACTGCAGAAAAATTGCAGCCACACTTAACAAGTATATTTTTAAAGAGATAGAGATGGCCCTTTCCTCATTCTCATTCAGTCTTTAAATATCCTCATGAATACAATGATTGTGTCTTTAATTTCTCTGCTTATTTTGATTTTACTTATGAAATTATGCCTACATTCTTTGCAAGGATTCAGTGTTCAAATATCGGTATTTAAGGAGGAGATTTTGGGTCTTTTCCTGTATTCGCGGCACCTTGTCATGGGTAATGTAGAAGGTGACGTGGTTACCATGTGTCACGTTAGTTACACGTGTCATCTAACGATTCTTTTCTTCCGCTACAGTTTGCCCCAAAAACTCCTTCCAATTTTAGCTGGAATTTGAAAGGGTTTTTCCGCTATGAACGTCGCTTCGTTTGTACCGCCAGATTGCATTTGGGCTTCGTGCCCCTGGTGGCCGCCGTAATGTCACCTCCACATAAATGCCTGCACTTGTTCTTGTGTTTTCAGATTGTGGTAGATTTTGGGCGATTCAGGGGCTGTCTTCTCGTCTGTTTGAGGTTAGTGATTATTCCTTTCTCCTTTACCACTGTTTCTCCTTCTCTCTTTACTTCGGAGGTATGAGTAAGAAGAAAGGTGTAGAGATTGTTGATGAGTTTGGACCATTGGAAAGCTATCAGTCCATTGATGAGTTTCTGGGTGAGGATGAGGGTGATCAGGCTCTCCCTGTGATTCCTTCTATTCCTTCGACATTAGCCAATCCCTCTTCTTTAGGAGATCAGAATTCTTCGGATTCTGATTCAGATGATGTTGACCGAGACCTAGTTAGGACTCCTTTAAATTTGGGAAAACTTATAATTGACTGTGAGGTCCCGACTGATGTTACTCTTAGGAATTATCCTCTTGACTTCGATTTTTGATCCAAAGAAGGTTTGAATAAGGATGACATGATCTTCTCTGCCAAACATTTCCCCATATTTCAGTTTCCTCTTCACCCTTTCTATCATCTTGTTCTTAACAAACTAAATTTGGCTCCTTTGCAAGTGAACCCTAATTTCTTTAGGGTTATTTCCAGCGTTCTCGCCTTTAATTACACTCGTGACCTCGAGTTGGGATTAGATGATCTTCTTCTTTGCTACCAAGTCTGTGCTACAAAGAATGAGAGGAATCGCTTCCATTTCTTCCCTCGCCCGGGTAGATCATTCTGTACCAGCCATCCCTCCTCCGACAAGGGCTGGAAGGCTCAGCTTGTGGTTGTTGGGGGGAAATGGAAGGTCCCTTCTTCTGAAAAATTTCCTATTTCCCAGAAGTTCGGTGGATTAGGTATCCTGTCTTCTAACTTTCTTTCTGACCTTCATTGTAACTGCGTTATATGTGATGTTGTGCCCTTTAACCAAATTTGGTCTTTTGTTGGTGCAGTTAGAGATCTTATTCCAAGCTCTGAATTGGTGGCACGTCTGAAGACTCTCGGTGAAAAGGTGTGGAGGAGTGTAACCAAGTCTTTTTCTTTTTTGTGTTCTGAGGTACTTAAAGTTATCTTAGAAGGTGCAGCCAGTGTCAAAATGAAGCTTCCAAAAGCCACTTGTACGAAAACAAGAAGGTTGTCTGAAGGGAACAACCTTACCGGTCCTCCGACCGATCGAGATTTAGAGGTGGCGTCGACTTTGCGTAAAAGGCATGCCGAGGAGGTGGCTGCGAAAAAGTCACTTCCACTGAAGTGAAAGAAATAGAGGAGTGTGCCCCTCCCCCCAAGCCTCAGAAGGTGGTAGTCTCAGCTTCCCTTTCGGCTCCAGGGTCTAGGGAGCCTTCAACTGCTAGGACTGCTGCTGTGGGGTCTGATGTCCCAAGTTCTTCTTCTGTAGAACCGTGGGTCCATCGGATGGTGAAGGCCAATGGTATGCCCTTATCGATTGAGGATTCCTTACTTGAAAACAGGGAGTCAATGAAGGTGTTCTTGAAGGAGATGTGGCCTCCCCGGGATGCAAAGATGATGATGGACCTTTCTGTTAACAACCTTCTGGAATCGTGTCCTAACGCGGCACTCAAGGTGAGAAAAACACGTTCTCAATTCCATTACGTGCTCTTCTGTTACTTTCCTTAATGACTTCATGTGCCTTTGTAGAACATGTTCGGCGTGATGACCATGTGCAAATTGGTCGAGCAAGCGACCGTTAAAGTTAAAAAGGCTGATGCTAAAATTAGGAGGGCTAAGGCTGACTTTCGCGCTGCCATACGTGAAGTCAACAGTGAGAAAGCAAAGTCCCAAGCTCTTTTGTTGGAGAATGAGTAGCTCAAGTCTCAGGTGGACGATCTTTCCAAAAGGAAAGAAGAGGCTGAATTCCAGAGGGTGTTGGCTGAGTCCCGAGCGTCCGAATCTGAACTGAACGTCAGCTCTTTGTAAGATTGATCGATTAAACTGGAGAAAGGTGCTAAGGCTTTGTTTGACAGGCTGTCGCCCACTGTTCAGATCAGAAATGCCGAAGCCTACCGTCAAGGCTTTGAGGATGCTATGGTACCTGACGTTGATCGATCCTATCCTGGTGGCCCAACCGAGTATGATCGAGAGATGGGCTTAAAAGGGCCTCCTCATCATGATCCAAAAGAAGGGGACGAGGAGAAGGAGATTACCAGCATCTTTGAGGATGACCATACTTCCCAAGAGGCTGCGATTCCCCTTGGTGGAGGGCCTACCAATGCTTTGGATGCTCCTTCAATGCATTGATTTATCTATAAATTTCCCTTCTTCTTTTTGTACTGTCCCTTGGGGCAATTTTCCTTGTAAAAACCCACTGATATAATAGAAGATGTTCTTTTTCTTACTTTTGATTCGTCAGGAAACCATATGCTTGTCTTCTATTTGCACTTTTATAAAAATCAACGATATATGCAATTTCTAATACTTTCATTGATATGCGTTTAATCACCTGAGGTCCTTGTAAAGAAAACTCGGATGCTGAGATATCATTCATTCATGCTTTTGGCTGGTCATGTCAAGGTCACTTTTATTAGCATCTAGCGTTTGGCTGATCATTCCTTAGCCATTTTCATTCGCTTGAAACGTTCGGCTGATCATGCCAAGGTCCGGCGTTCAGCTAATCATGCCTCAGCGATTTTTTTTCATCTGAAGCGTTCGGCTTATCATGTCGAGGTCTCTTTCATTCAGTTCTGGCATTCGGCTAGTCATGCCTTAGCCATTTTCTTTCATTTGAGACATTTAGCTGGTTATGCCGAGGTCTCTTTCATTCAGTTCTGGCATTCGATTGGTCATGCCTTAGCCATTTTCTTTCATTTGAGACATTTGGCTGGTCATGCCGAGATCTCTTTCATTCAGTTCTGGCATTTGGCTAGTCATGCCTTAGCCGTTTTCTTTCATTTGAGACATTCGGCTGGTCATGCCGAGGTCTCTTTCATTCAGTTCTGGCATTCGGCTGGTCATGCCTTAGCCATTTTTTGTCATTTGAGACGTTCGGCTGGTCATGTCGAGGTCTCTTTCATTTAGTTTTGGCATTCGGCTAGTCATGCCTTAGCCGTTTTCTTTCATATAAGACGTTCGGCTGGTCATGCCGAGGTCTCTTTCATTCAGTTTTGGCATTCGGTTGGTCATGCCTTAGCCATTTTCTTTCATCCGAGACGTTTGGCTGGTCATGTCGAGGTCTCTTTTATTCAAAGAAACATATTTACAAAAAGGTCAAGACAGTGGCACTGCGCAACAGTCTTTTGCCGTACAATTCCACTGCCTTTGTGTAGGATGTGCGGAACCCATTACATTAAACAGACAATGATCCGATATTCATCCGATGTGGGATAAAATTAATCGAGAGACTTTCAGTTCTTTATTTAAGATTGCACTACAGCTTACATGTAGTACCTTTTCAGGTGCATTGTGTTCCAAGATTTTTCGACCATGGCTCCATTGTCGTGCATTCTTCTTAGTCAGTATGCTCCCTTTCCAATAACTTCGACTATTTCAAATGGACCTTCCCATTTTGCTGCAAACTTTCCCGCGTTTAGCTCTTTGGTGTTGCTGGTGACTTTGCGCAAGACCCAGTCTCTTTGCTCGAACGATCGGGGTCTAACCTTTTTGTTATATGCCCTGCGAAGTCTTTGCTGGTAGGCTGCCATCCTGATTTGCGCAGCTTCTCTCTTTTCTTCAATCAGTTCGACGTCGTGTCCGATCTGGCGATTGTTCTCCCCTGCTTCGAACAATTCGATCCTTTCGGTCGGGATGTTGAGTTCGACGCGGATTACTACTTCCATCTTATATGTCATGTTGAAGGGACTACTCCCCGTAGGTGTTCTAGGGGTGGTCCGATAGGCCCAGAGCACATTCGGCAATTCTTCTAACCAGCGGCCTTTTCTCTCTTCTAACTTTTTCTTGATATTTTCAAAAATAGTTTTATTCATAATCTCTGCTTGTCCGTTCCCTTATGGATATGACCTTGACGAGAGTCGTTGGTTGATTCCATACTTCACGAAGAACCCCTGGATAAATTGATTGTCTAGATTCTTCCCATTATCCATAATTATTGCCGAAGGTATGCCAAAGCTGCATATTATGTTGTTCCAGATGAACTTTTCGACTTGTACGTGAGTTATAGAAGCGCATGCTTCTGCCTCAACCCACTTGATGAAATAGTCCGTGGCCAAGAGAACATATTTCTTCTTTTGTGCTGCGATCGACAAAGGTCCCACCATGTCCATCCCCCATTGGGCTAAAGGCCAAGGATTAGTCATTGGATTTAAGTTCCCTGGTGGCTGATGCAGCAACTGGGTGTGCTTTTGACACTTGTCATAGTTTCTAGAGTATTTTGCAGCGTCACGGGATATATAGGGCCAGAAGTACCCTATCGTCAGAGCTTTATGGGCTAGTAATCGACCTCCAAAATGATTACCGCAGACTCCCTCATAGATTTCATTCAGGACTTTATTGGCTTCTGATGGGGTTAGACATTTTAACAACGGCCCCGAGAATGATCTTCTGTAGAGGTGATTATTAATGATAGAGTACATTGAGGCCTTCATTCTTAGCTTCTTTGCCTCTCTTTTTTGTTCGGGGAGGGTACCATTCCTAAGGTTTGCCTCTATCGGATCAATCCAGCTTGGCTCTCGTGGGATTACAAATACCTCCAATGGTTTTATGATGCTTGGCTCCCTTAATTCTTCTACGGAGGATACTCTGGTCATGGATTTGTCTGCACTGGAAGCCGAGTAAGCAAACCTGTCAGCCGCCTCATTTTTCTCGCGTGGAATGTGGTTCAGGGCTACCTCATCGAAATCCTTTATGTCTTCAAGCACTGCCTCTCGATAAGCGTTCATCTTGTCTTCTCTGGCCTAGAACTCTCCACTAACTTGATTCACAACCAATTGTGAATCACTAAACATCGTCAACCTCTTAATTTGTAATAACTTTGCTAGTCGAAGTCCTGCGAGGAGAGCCTCATACTCTGCGACATTGTTAGAGGCATCGAAGTCAAATCGGATAGCATGGTGCAAAGTAATCCCGTCGGGGGTTCTTACTTCGATTCATGCCCCTACTCTAGTGTGACAAGATGAACCATCTACATAAATTTTCCAATGAGAGGGACTTTCTTTTTCTTCCACCGGTTCATCGTATTCTAGCAAGAATTCGACCAACACTTGACCCTTGCGGGTCGTTCGAGGTATGAAGAAGATGTCATAGGCACTGAGGTCCATGGCCCACTTCATCATTCTCCCAGTCATGTCTGGCTTGCCGAGGATGGCCTTGAATGGCAGATTTGTTGGAACAACTATTTGATGTGATTCAAAATAGTGTCTTAGCTTCTTCTTTGCGTGAATTAAGGCCAAGATCAGCTTCTCAGCTTTAAGTATCTATTTTCGGCATCTGTCATTGTCTTGCTGGAGTAGCATACCAGGTGTTGCTTTTCATTCTCTTCTCTGATCAGCGCTGCGCTTATTAATATTTTTGACACTGCTAAGTACAAATGTAACTTTTCCCCGGGCTTCAGCATCGAGAGTATTGGTGCCGAGGCCATATATTGTTTTAGCCTTTTTAGGGCCTCCGATTGATCTTTTCCCCAAATTTTTCCTTTCTTTTTTCGGATAACATCAAAGAATGGCTTGTATTTGTCCAAGAGACGTGATATAAATCTACTAAGGATGGTAATTCGTCCAGTAAGGACCTGGACGTCTCGTTGAGTCTTTGCTTCCGAAATATGGATTAGTGCTGATGATTGGGATGAGCTCATTTCTATCCCCGTTCGGCTGACCATGTGGCTGAGGAACTGACCAAATGACAGTCCGAACGAACATTTTGATGGGTTGAGCCTTAGTCGATGCTTCCTAAGGGTTTCGAATATTTCCTATAAATGGCGCAGATGATCTTCTCTCATTGTACTTTTGACCACCATATCATCTATATATGCTTCTACGGTTTTGTTGATCTATTTTCTGATGACGTGATTGATCATTCGCTGGTACGTCGCTCCTGCGTTCTTCAAGCCGAAGGGCATTACCTTGTAGCAGTAGGTTCCTCGTTCGGTGATGAATGAGGTTTTCTCCTCATCTTTCGGATCTATCAAAATCTGGTTGTAGCCCGAATAAGCGTCCAAAAAGGTTAGCAGTTCGTACCTGGCAGTGGCGTCTACCATCTGGTCTATTTTGGGTAGTGGGAAGCTATCCTTCGGACAAGCCTTGTTTAGGTTTATGAAGTCGATACAAATTCTCCATTTTTCATTTTTCTTTCATACCACCACCACATTGGAGAGCCATTCCGGGTATTTTACTTCTCTGATAAGATTAACCTGGAGCATGCGATGAACTTCTTCAGCTATTATCTGGTTTCTTTTCGGGGCGAACCTCCTCTGCTTTTATTTAACGGGAGTGTTACCGAGATCCACATTCAAGGTATGCTTTACCAACTTGGGATCCATTCCTGGCATGTCAAGGTGAGTCTAGGCAAATACGTCTTTGTTTCTTCTCAATACTTCAATCAGCTCCTCCTTCTCTTTCTTCTGTAACAACGTCCCGATCTGCGTACCTTTGTCTTCTTCCGAATTTCCTAGTTGGACTGGTTGGAGCTGCTCTATGGGCTGAGCTCTGCTTTCGGCCTCCTGTTGCTCAGGCATGACTGGCTTCTGTGATTGCTATTGGCTGTTAGTCCCAGAAGTTTCTCCATCTTTCGGTATATTTTTAATAGTGAGTGAATAGCATTCTTTTGCTGCCACCTGATCACCTCGGAGGTCTATTGTTCCTCTTCCGTTAGGGGTTAGACACCTCATTACTTGGTGTAGGGTTGATGGTACCCCATGCATCCTGTGGATCCAACCCCTTCCCATTATAAGGTTGTAAGATGAACGAACGTCTGCTACTACAAACGACTCCCTGAGTGTTCTCTGCTCTGCCGTCACAGATAGTGCTATTGTTCCGACCAGCATCACTTTGTTTCCATCAAAACCTACGAGGGGACCATCGGATCGTTTGATCTGGTCACCTCCGATTCCTACCTGCTTGAAAACCTCCAATGTCATTATATTTGCGCTCGACCCAGCATCGACGATTACTCTTTTTATCCACCAATTTGCCACCAACAAGCTAACTACTAGTGGATCTTCATGAGGGAGTTGTACTCTCATTAGGTCCGGATCTCCGAACGTGATCTGAGCATCAGCTCCCGCGTCTTGAACAGAATTGACTTATGTCATCTTCTACAGCCTTTTAGCTTGGCGGAGGACTAATCTAGTCAATCCTTGGTCTCCCTTTGTTGCTTAACTGTGTATCGTATTGATTGTCTTAACTGTATTCGGATTCGGGTTCATTCTACTTCAGTTGTTCTTTCGCCACATATTCCGTTAGACCTCCATTGGCAATGATTGCCTTTGTCTGTCCGCTGAGATTATGGCATTCATTAGTGGTGTGCCCGTAATCCTGATGTAGAGCACGATGTTTGCTCTTATCATTGAGTTCGGCTGGATTCCGGATGGGTGGAGGTGTTCGGAATATGCCTCTATTCTTGTTTTCTTGGTACAACCTCGCCAGAGTGCACTTCAGGAGTGTGTTCTTTTCCTTGAACTTGGGGCATTTCCCTGACATCGAAAGTACGAGAGGAATTCTACCCTGAATTTTCTGTTTATCGCCTTTCTCCTTGGGCAATGGGCCGATGCTTATCAAAGCTGTCCTCTATTGGCGTAAAGCTTCATCTTCTTTGAGACTGAGCTATCCTTGTGCTTTCGCGTTTAGATCTCTCATGGTCTTAGGGGTTTTCCTGACCAGAGATTAGTGGAACTTCGAGCCGGGGATCATGGCTATTTTGAAGGCTTCTACCGCTGCCGCTTGGTCGTAACCGTCGATCAGGGACATTTCTAGATTGAATCTGGTCATGAAGGATTTCAAGGCCTCTCCCTTCGTTTGTCTCATAGTGAAAAGAGAAGAATTTGTTTTCTTCTGTCTCCAGTTGCCAATGTACTGCACGATGAAAAGCTCGCACAGTTTTGTGAAACTGGGAATTATGCCCGAAGGTTGTTGTTTAAACCAGGTTAGGGTAGCACCGGACAAACTAGTTGGAAAAACCTTGCACATGAGGTTTTCGTCCTCAGCATGCAGAGTCATCCTCTGCTACACATGAAAGAGATGGTCAACAGGATATGTCGTTTCGTCGAAGGTGATGAAACTTGGAAGTCTGAATTTCCTCGGTTCGACAACCTCCTTATTTCGTCCGAGAAAGGGGACTGTATCACCTTGTTGGCAACTTGGGTTGCTAGATCTGCTAGGGTCAGATTCTTCAGGTCCTTAATATCGGCGTTGACCTCCTCCAGACGTTTGGTCAATGTATCAAAACTGACGTCTGGTTTGGTGGTTTGGGATTCCGGTTGTTCCATGATCCGTCTTCCGTTTTGAGCGGAATCGTATTCTATAGAGGCTTCCCTTTCAGGTGGGGCGTTCTCCGGTTGTTTTTCAGTGAGTCGGGCAATCTTCTCTTGGAGTAGGTCATTTCTCCGGTTGGACTCCTCCAACTATTTTCTCATTTTCTGAAGGAGCTGCTCTTGTGTCTGATTCTGCTCCATCGAGTGGTTCAATGCGAGTGATTGTTGCCTTGTTATAGTTCCGGAACGTAGCTGTACAGGCATAAACTCCTAAGGAATCTATGGACTGCTTCGTTCCCACAGACGGCGCCAAAGTGTAGGTGCAGAAAAATTGCAGCCACACTTAACAAGTATATTTTTAAAGAGATAGAGATGCCCCTTTCCTCATTCTCATTCAGTCTTTAAATATCCTCATGAATACTGATTGTGCCTTTAATTTCTCCGCTTATTTTGATTTTACTTATGAAATTATGCCTACATTCTTTGCAAGGATTCAGTGTTCAAATATCGGTATTTAAGGAGGAGATTTTGGTCTTTCCTTATATTCGCGGCACCTTGTCATGGGTGATGTGGAAGGTGACGTGGTTGCCATGTGTCACGTTAGTTACACGTGTCATCTAACGATTCTTTTCTTCTGCTACAGATACCTTATACCATCTGAATTGATGTTCATTGGTATATTGTGTAAAACCCAAAGATGGAAAACATGCTCTAATGAGTAGAAAAATATTGTTAACTTATATTTAGATAGTCAGTTTTGTTTTCTGATTGACTTTTTCCCCTTGGGATTTCCTTGCTATGATACAACTTATCATATATATATATATTAAAAAAATAAATAAATTTACAACCTACTCTTATTCATGCAATTGTTTTGACTTGAGGCCATGAACATTTGAGGGGAAGAAAAAAGAAGTCAGCATTTATATCTTTATGGTCAATTAGTCATTGGCTTCGAAAATTATATAAGTTTTTTAATCTAACACAAAAATATAATACAGTTTGTATAGTCAGAGAGAGATGATATAACAAATATTTAGGACAGTGAATAAGGCAATTACATACTTCTATGATTAATAAAGATAATAAAATCACAAAATTAAATTGAAATTGTGAAGTTCATAAAGGTTCTCTCTCTTCCTTCTTTGCCATTGAATGCCATTTCCCCAAGTTTAATTTTTTTAAATCACTTTTAATAATTTCATCACATGTTATTTTTGGGCATTCTCTTCGTCTTTTACCTTTATTACAACTAGACATCTTTATTTTACCGATGCATCGCTAGGTCAAAGTCTACTTTTTATAACCTTGTCTCCGATAATTGCTACACCTATTGAACAAAGGATAAAGTAATAATGAGTGAAAATTTGGTCTTTTTGCAAAAACCTACTCTTATTAAATACAATTAAAAAAGTGGGGATACATATATGATATTTTACATTTAAACTAATGGAGTTAGAGAAGGGAAATACTACTTTGAGTGAGTGATAGTTATAATGAAAAATTGTTTCGGAGAATTTGTCAAATCTAAGAAAGTTATTGTAATTATTCCTTTAATAAACACTCACTAGATTGTGAGTACGTTGGAATACTCAATAATTTATTCAATCATAGATTACGAGTCAAAAAATTCGTCATTAACAAAAGGCTAATATATATATATATATATATTAGACTCCCGTTCAACGCAATAACTAATTTTATACATTATATTCTTTGTTTGTTGTTCATGTCGGCGTTTTTTAAAATTGTCTTACTTCTCATCTTAATTTAAAATTTGAAGCAGGAAACATAGTGACACTGTTTGAAGAAAGTGACAATTATTGTAAAATTTATATATATATATCTATATGAAAATCATGGTGAGGCTGCCCCACTCACATTATTGGAGTTGAAAATTTTCAACACTCACGTTATTGGAGTCAAAAATTTTCAATTTTTGAAAGATCTATCACGGCCCATACATATATATATATATACACAAACTATAGTGCCTCAAATATAGTTTAGCTGTGTGTGTATATATATTAGTACTATTAGGAATCATGGCTGTTAAATCATTAAATAAATTAATTTTAAACTGTAAACAGATAATATATAGTTTTAAATAGCACGGGCATCCCTTTGCTTTAAGAAAAAGACTTGACCTTAGAGGACGAGCCACTCACGGTTAATGGAAAACACTCTACATTCGTTTGTCTCTATCTGAAAAAAACACATTTAACTTTAGAGGAAGAGCCTCTCACGCCAACTAAACATGCATACAATAATTCGAAACAAAAGTAACGAATAGATATGTGGATGGTTCCACACGATATCATTATCTGTCAACTATTTGTATTTCACCATTGTCAATAATGTATACATGTATATTAGTTGCTTTTTTTTTTTTTTTTTAGACAAATGAAATAATACAAATCAAGGATGTTCGGAATCAGACACAATGTTTGTTTGGAAAAGCTTCTTAGGAAATTGAAATGGGCATTTAAGTACAAGTTCTTTCTAAAAAAATGTTAATATTTGGTGAAATAAAAAATAATAATTTCTAATAAAAGTCGAATTCTTAAAAAGTCCATTCAAAGAACGCTTGAAAAACATGCATTTGAAAAAAAAAAATTTTAAGTAACAAACTTTATAAACAATTTTGGTCCCTTTTATTTTTTGAAACTTGCCCCTTTTATTGAGAGTAATTATTAAGTATAAATTTGTCAATTTAAAACTATATTAATTGTGGAAGGAATTTCAAAAAAATGTAAGAACCAAACAACTTTTTTCATTTAAATTCATTTTATTGAAGACATTCTTCAAAATCCTTTAAATAGAAGGAATTTTAGAATCAGAAAGCTCCTCCAAACAGGCCCATAATATTTTCTGAATTGGACTCCAAAATATCTCATACTATGGGAATGAGATGAAATATAATATTGTCTGCTTTGGACTCCAAAATATCCTATACCATTTGGAGATAGAACAAGATAAGATAGAATTGCACATATAAGCACAATTAATACCTGTGCAACCTGTAGCTTGTCAGGCGAGTGTGGGTGTCTCTTGCACCCACCCATAAGGTCACCACAATCACCCCCTTAGAGGCACAACATCTTCGTTGGCCACACTGTAACTTGTCAGGCTAGTGTGTATCAGAGGCTTATTAGTGTTGTAACAGGAATTAACTTGTTCAAATATCTGATCTTGTTCAAACTCAGTATTTTAAGGAATTAGTTTTCAGCTGCTTTATTTAAATTCTTTTGTTTTATTCAATTTTAGTCAATGGTTGTTGTAACCACTTTTCTGTATTTTAGCCTTCCCTATTTTGTATTTTAGTTTAGCCTTTTATTTAGGCTTGTGACTAGGCAAGTCAATCGTATTTTGTTAAATATAATTGACTGAGAGCATTCAATAAAAGATGACAAGAAATTTTCATCCTCTCATCTCGTTAGTGTGGGTGTCTTTCACACCTGCCCACAAGGTTACCATAATCACTCCCTGGCCTTAGGGGCCTAACATCCCACTTTGGACTGAGCTTTACTCTGATACTATTTGTAACGGGCCATCGTAGGAGATATGATATTGTTTTGTTTGGGCTTAAGTCTACATGATTTTATTCTTGAATTTTTACCCCCAAAAGGCTTCGTAACATTTGGAGATAGTTTAATCACATATATAAGCACTTCACATTTACTTTCCCCAAACAAAATGAGATCGCGAAAATTGTAGCTTGCTAATGCCTCTCGCACAGCCCAAAGCACACCTACCGACAAGGTCACCACATCCAATAGACTTTTTCACACTTTTTTTATTACATTGTTGATTGACATTTCACAGCCTAAGTAATGCTAACCTTATTTAGCCACTAGATTGAGACCATTTTTTGAGATATGTAGCTTGCTAATTAATGCCTCTCGCACAGCCCAAAGCACACCTACCGACAAGTTCACCACATCCTTAATAATTGTAATAGACTTTTCACACTTTTCTTGTTACATTGTTGATTGGCATTTCACAACCTAAGTAATGCTAACCTTATTTAGCCACTAGATTGAGACTATTTTTTGAGACATGAAGCAAAATGAATCATTTAAGAGTAATGCTATCATTAGAGCCTACTCATGAGATGAGTTATGAACTCTTCATATTTAACTATTGGATTGAGACAGTTTTTTTAGATATGTAAAAAGTCAAATAAATCATTTAATAAAAATTTTAATTCAGTGATTAAATAAAGAGAGCTCATGATGAGGGAGCTCTTGTGATAGCATTACTCTTTAATAAATCTTTGAATTCAAATGTTAAATGAGGAGAGCTCATTGTTATGAAAGGGATCTCTTGATATTATTATCTTGTTTATCTGGTCAGGGTGGAGAGATAGAATTTGATATTTCTTATTTCTTTTGATAATACGTTCATTTTAGTGCTCCAACACATGGTATGATATTATATATCCGCTTTGGGCCTAAGCCTGCACGGTTTTGATCTTGGATTTTACCCCAAAATACCTCATACCATTTGGAGATAGTACACCACATATATAGCACATCCTCTTTTTACACACCCAGACGATATGGGATTGAGCACCCTATATTCTGTTAGTGTGGTAGTTCGCCCAATGTCTCTTCTTACACCTGCTCACAAGGGTTACTACAATCCACCCCCCTACGAGGCCCGACGTCCTCGTCGGCACACTTCCGACTGGGTTCAAGCTCTAAGACCAACTGTAATACCCCGTTCCAACACATGGTATGATATTGTCCGCTTTAGGCTTGAGTCCGCATGGTTTTACTCTTGGGTTTTACCCCAAAAGGCCTCATACCATTTGAAGAGAGCATACTACAAATAAGCACATCCCATTCTCTACACCCAAGTAATGTGGGATTGAGCACCCTGTACCCTGTTAGTGTGGTAGCTCGCCTAGTGTCTCTTTTTACACCCGCCCACATCACACCTGCCCACAAGGGTTACTATATTTTCTCTTTTTATTTTTCTTTCTTTTCCTACCAAATATTACTCACACATCCATTGTGTTTTTAAGGAAACTTGAATGTCAATCTTTTGTTTTAAAAGGTAAGAAGATATTACTAAACTAGAGCTTTGAGTGACCAACTAGTTACATTTAACAAGTTTTTAAATGAAAATTTTCTAGGTAAGTATTATTCTTATGTTGCATTTGGTACAAAGCAATGGAATGGAATGGAATGCCCATTCTAACCATTCTTTTGTTTGGTATGAATTTTAAAATGAAAATGGTCGTTCCCTTGAAATGAAAATCCATTTTCAGAAATAAAAATATATTCTATAGTTAAATCTATGGAATGGGCATTGCATTCCGAGTAAGATTAAAAACAAATTCATATTCCCAAAAAACCCTTCACCTCCACCACTACTTCCACCATCACACTGGCTCTACCACTACCATCACCACTACCACTGGTTCTACCACAATCGCCATCATCGCCTCCACCAACACCACCCCCACCACCTCCACATTGCCACCTTTTTACTCCACCACACCACCACCTCCATATCACCAACCTTCTCCACCACCACCGCAGCCATCGCCGCCACATTGCATTGGAGGTGTTGCCACCACATCCACTACCACCAACTCCACATCGCTACCTTCCTTTAGTACCACATGTTTGTAGGTTTAATTTATTTGTTACTAGGAGTGGTATTTTGAAAATTTATATTTAAAATTTATTTCATTCCTACCTCATTTCATATTTAAGAATAATTATTCTATTTCATTTTCATTGTATTTTTAATTGTATTTCATTTCATTCGTATGTACGAAACGCAGTATTAGAATTGCTTTAGTTTAGACAAAGATACGTTAGATCTTGTCTACCATTGTATGGTTAAGGGAGTTGCAAGGAAAACAATTAAAACAGATTACAATCTAACCTTGTAGACGGTGTTTGATTATTCTTTTTAGGGTGGAAGGATTTAAAAGGAAAAGACAAAAGAGTTGATAATTATTCATTTTGTCCAATTGCTTTTACAAAAAAATAAATTATTAATTTGTTCTCAATTCAATCATTTTCTTTCTTTACAATATATTTTTCTAACATGAATATCACTATCCTCTCCCATTCTTTTTCTTCTTTAGATATCCAAACACAACTTCTTCTTTTTTTTTTCCCCTCTCATAACTAAAGGCCATCCTTACCACAGGCCACTGAGCCACGTAAAATGTACTGTACTCCTCAGAGAGCAGGTGATTCTCGATCAGCATCTCCTTTGAATTCCCAATTGAATCATTAGCAAACTAACAAAGCCTGTGTATAATTTTTCTAGCCTTTTAACTCTGTTTTCTTGTCATATACTAACATAGTAACTACTCATTTAGTTAAGCTTTCAACATGGTGATGGTACTGGCCCTGGTTGGCGCTATATATGTATATGTACGTCCACCTGTATAGTGTGTGTGTATATATATATATATCTAAAGCTATGTTTAAAGAGACGGCAATAGTCTTTTAATAAATCTCAGTTAAATAAGGTAGGATCTTTCGTCTGTTTGGGTTCTCTGAAAATCACTCTCATTTTTTTTCCCAAGAAAATGGCAAGCAAAATATGGGTTCACTGTGATTTACTTTTCTTTGATATATATACTACTTTAAATCAAAATTTTCGATTGTAATTGGTTCTCTCTAAAACACTCTTATCTCTCTCTGTCTGAATCCCCTTTACTTGAGGCGGGGTAGTAATTATAAATTTATATTTTTTGTTGATGATATAAGACTTTTAATAAGAATAAAATGGTAATTTAAGAGCTGATTAATTCTGAAAAGAGATATTAGATAAACCTCAGGAAAGTCACCTCTCTCTTAATTTACCCGAATATTCCTCAATTTTTACATCCTAAATCTATTTCTGATTGGATTTTTGGGTTTCTATTTTTTGAATTCAAAGCAAGTTTTCAAGGAGTAAAAATTACAAATATATTTTCATAAAAACATTCTATGTATATATGTAAAATTTATTCAAAATAGACTTTGAATAAAAAGTAATTATATGCGTGTGTGTGTGTATATTTTTATTATTTTTCAATTGGTTGAACGAGAAGAGACCAATGATAGACATATTAAAAGATTGTAGGATACTTTGATTTTATTAAGTTTTGTTCATATTTTTTAAACAAGTGTTCAAGTTTTATTGGATCAGTATCAATTTTCGAGTATTGTTGAAATTACTAATTAGAATTTATTGTCCTTTTTAGATATGAGCAATGCTACACGTCATGAAAATATTTCATGAATTTTTATCTTGAATGATGTGGCAATTAAATGGTGAGTTAGTATTGGTGAAATTCCCCCCATACACAGAATGTAAATGGTATTATCACTTGCCACATCATTCATGAAGGCAATTCATGATAAAATTTCATGACGGTTTAGCATTTCCCTTTAGATATATCTATCTTTGTTAGACAATTATTTCTCTGCATTGTCGTTGTCCTCTTCTATTCCTTTGATATCTCCTCTCTCCTCCGCTGATGTCTCTTTCTGTCCCTCTCTCTTAGAGTGTGTGTGTATGTGTGTGTGTGTATATATATATATATATATATATATAATTAGACTTTAAAATATGTGACTCTTGTTGGAAAGGCGTCCCTTTCAAGACCCACTAGTTACTAAATGAATCAATAGGAAGAAGAAACAGGGGAGGAATTGACACCTTCCGGAAAAAACAACGAGGAAATGACAATGGCTCTGGCAATGGAAGTTTTGGCTGAAAACGAGTTAATGTATCACTAGGAACACGGAAATTGATTTAAAAATTATTTTATACAATGTTTATTAAATAAGCATTTTGAATAAATTACTGTGCTAAAACCAAAAATATAAAAATTAATTACCTTCAGTTGGCCACTATTTAGACCATTTGTCTTTTTTTTTTTCTTTTTTCTGGTCAACAAAATAGTTATTGTTTAAATATCAACATCCGGCACAGTTGTCATCCTTGGACAACCTTTTGCCAAGAACGCGTAGAAAAATCCACTGGATTAACGCGTTTTCACATCCACACAAGTAGAGAAGTACTCCTGCGTTAATTTAATTACATAGCATTGTAAATCACATATATATATATATATATATATATATATATATATATATATATATTTGTGGCCTGCAAACACTAATAAATCCTCGCTAGTTTGACAAGTAGTGCGCGCGCAGAGACACACAAAAGGAATGTCTAGTTTTCTGCATCTGATGGAGCAGCCAGTGACTTCATTCCTTTCGCACCCTTTTGTCTTCTCTTTTCTTCCCATATTATTCATAGCATTCCTCATCAAGAAATGGCTCTTCAATGCTTCTACAATCAACAAACACCTACCACCTTCACCACCAAAGCTCCCAATTATAGGAAACTTCCACCAACTGGGCTTACTCCCTCACCGCTCACTCCGATCTTTGGCTCAACGACATGGGCCTCTCATGCTGCTTCACCTCGGCAGCACCCCGACACTCATTGCCTCGTCCGCTGACGCTGCTCGAGAGATCATGAAAACACATGATCTTGTCTTTTCAAACAGGCCGAAATCTAAGGTCGCTCAACGGCTTCTCTACAATTATAAGGACGTGGCCGTGGCCCCTTATGGTGAATTCTGGAGGCAGATGAAAAGCATTTTTGTGCTCCAGCTTCTAAGTAATAGAAGAGTCCAGTCTTTTCATGTTGTCAGAGAAGAAGAAACAGCCCTCCTGATGAAGAAGATTGAAGAGTCATCTTCTTCGTCCTCGGCATTGAATTTAACTGAAATATTCACGTTGCTAACGAATGATGTGGTATGTAGGGCGGCTTTTGGGAGGAAGTACAGTGGAGGGGATAGTGGGAAGAAGTTTCTGCTGCTATTGAAGAAATTCTTAGGGTTATTGGGTAGTTTTGATGTTGGGGCCTTCATTCCATGTCTAGCATGGATCAATCATGTCACTGGTTTTTATGCTAATGTCGACAGAGTTGCAAAAGAGATTGATGAATTCCTGGAGCAAGTAGTTGAAGAGCGTATGAATGTCCAGAAATGGAAGAGTAATGGCGATGAGAGAGTTGAAGATGAAGGCAGGGAGGATTTCCTTGATATTTTGCTTAGGATCCATAAAGACAATACTGCTGGTCTTTCCATTGATAGAGATTCCATCAAAGCTCTCATCTTGGTGAGGATCTCTCACTCTCTCTCTCTCTCTCTAAGTGGCAAATTAGATTTTTTCATTAGAGAACCAGCAAGGTACAGAACAACACACTCTCCTAAGGAGTCGAGACAATACAAATAAACCATACAAATGAAATATCCGAATCAGAGAATGGCAAAGGAATAAAAAAAAAGAAATCAGCAAAAATATGTCAGAATTAGTTGTAGTATATAAATCTTGGTGCGATGATAAGTGTTCTCATCCAAAACGGTATGTCTAGGGCTCGTAGAAAGGAAAGAGGCTTCAACTATAGGCCAGCTTTCCAAACTTTGAGCAATCCAGTTAATGTAGTATTACTAGAGATATTTCCCAATTACTAGCCTTACCAGATATATTCAACTTGCCTAGCGAATCTGTAATACCCTGCTCCAACACATGGTATGATATTATCCGCTTTGGGCTTGAGCCCGCACGGTTTTGCTCTTGGGTTTTATCCCAAAAGGCCTCATACCATTTGAAGAGAACATACTACATATAAGCACGCACGGTTTTGCTCTTGGGTTTTATCCCAAAAGGCCTCATACCATTTGAAGAGAACATACTACATATAAACACATCCCATTTTCCATCCACACCCAGGCGATGTGGGATTGAGCACCCTGTACGAACATACTACATATAAGCACATCCCCTTTTCCACACCCAGGCGATGTGGGATTGAGCACCCTGTACCCTGTCAGTGTGGTAGCTCAGCACAGTGTCTGTCTATGCACCCGCCCACTCACACCCGTCCACAAGGGTTACTACAATCCACCCCCCTACGAGGCCCGACGTCCTTGTCGGCACACTTCCGACTGGGTTCAGGCTCTGATACCAACTGTAATACCCCGCTCCAACACATGGTATGATATTATCCGCTTTGGGCTTGAGCCCGCACGGTTTTGCTCTTGGGTTTTATCCCAAAAGGCCTCATACCATTTGAAGAGAACATACTACATATAAGCACATCCCCTTTTTCACACTCAGGCGATGTGGGATTGAGCACCCTGTACCCTGTCAGTGTGGTAGCTCAGCTCAGTGTCTGTCTATGCACCCGCCCACTCACACCCGTCCACAAGGGTTACTACAGAATCTGATCCAATCCAGTGAGGTCAATTTTTAATGCAAAGAGCATTGAACGAGTCTCAACTTTTCAATGAAAACAGAATGGAACTTTATCTATAGTGTATAGTGGACTTTGCACAAATTAGTAATCCATTCTAAAAATTTCTTTATCTATAGTGTATAGTGGACTTTGCACAAATTAGTAATCCATTCTAAAAATTTCTTTAGGCTGTATTAACAAAAGACCAATCTAGCACAACCCTTTACAAATCTATGTTGTGTGCGTGTGGACTATGGTTAGTTGAAAGGATACTCACATACATTGAACAAACTTTACTAACCATCTAAAATTGCTTTATATTGTGATTCCTGTAGGACACCTTTTCTGCTGGAACTGATACCACCTCCACAGTCCTAGAATGGGCCATGACAGAGCTATTGAGACACCAGAGGGTCATGAATAAAGTGCAAAATGAAGTGAGAGAGATTCTTGAAGGCAAACCACACATAACAGCTGATGATCTGGAGGAAATGCACTACCTTAAAGCAGTGATCAAAGAAACTCTTCGTTTGCATCCTCCTATCCCATTACTCGTTCCACATGAAGCGAGAGAAGATGTCAGAGTAATGGGCTATGACATTGCAGCCGGAACAATGGTTATGATCAATGCTTGGGCAATAGGAAGAGACCCCGTGTCATGGGTTGAACCTGAAGAGTTTCAGCCTGAGAGATTCATGAATTCTTCTATAGATTTCAGAGGGCATGACTTTGAATTGATTCCATTTGGAGCTGGCAGGAGGGGCTGCCCAGGGACCTCTTTCGCAATGGCCACCAATGAGTTTGTGTTAGCAAATCTCGTGCACAAGTTCGATTGGGCATTGCCTGGTGGAGCCGAGGGAGAATATCTTGACATGACTGAATGCACTGGTGCTACAGTCGGCAGAAAAATACCTCTCCTTGCTGTTGCAACTCCATGTTCTTGATAGTGTAATCTGGGACATTGTCATGTTTGTTGTTTGTTTCCTGTTTCAAGAGTAGACATATTTACAAAGTGTGTAAATAAAGACCAAGTATTATTAGCTTAAAGCATTATATATTGGATTGTGAATTAGATAATCTGAACTAAAATCCTAAAGAAACTCTTCTGACTTGTCACATTTGTTTGTGTTTTACTCATCTTGTCTGATATAGATGAAGGAATACATATATACTGAACGGAAAGCTTGAAGGAAAATTTCACTTGGATACAGGATGCTCTCAAGGTGATTTCCCCAGTAAATAATTTTTCCAGTTAATGATAAAATATTTAGAACTCAATCAACACAAGTGACAAAATGAAACATCATCACTATTAGAAAGAGCTTAATGAGTCCAAGTAACTGCAGTAATTTGGAATATGGAATTCCCTGGCTGAAATGTTTTGTGATATGTGGAAGGCGAAAGAGAACGGGCCTCCTATTCCGACCCACCCGGCCAATATGGGGAACCGCCCACCTTAACCCATACCAGAAGCCCATCTAAACCTTGGCAGTCCAGTTTGCCCCAATGAGAACACGAGAGGAATTTATTAGACAATAAAAAGATAGAAGCAAGAAATGAGAATGAAAAAGCTACACAGATATCTCAAAACGTATACGTATTAGACCTGTAGTAGCAAGAGATCATAGGAAGATTGAAGACTCTCATTCCACAAATATGTAATAAAAATCTCTCTCTCTCTCTCTCTCTCTCTCTCTCTATATATATATATATATATATATATGTGTGTGTGTAATTTATCCTAATATATATATATACTAGGGTATTGCCCGTACTTACGGCACTACAAAAAATAAAAAATTATTAGATTGAAATAGAAGTTAATTTCATATAATCAACGTGTTAATAAACAAATATTTACAAAACACCATTTGCATTAAATGAAACTCTTATATGTGTCTTATACACATACGTAAAATTTACAGTACATACGTACACTATCTTACAAACCCGGAACATACCCAAAATTTATCGTTTAAAATTTACTAATTAAGTGATGAATTTATCCACTTAAAATAATAATATTTACAATTTACAATATTTCAAAATTTAAATTAATTTTTTTTCAATTTCAATTTCAAATCTCCTTCAAAATCAATACTCCTACCAAATATTTTTGTCATAATTGCTCTATGAAGCACAACCACACTTATATTCCAAAAATAATGAGTGTAATTATTGGCTATTAAATTGAAGTTGCTAATTGTAATATAATAACAGTAGTGCAACTTACAATAAAGAAATTCAACCTTTATTTTTTTTTTGGACAGAGTAGTTGGTTGATCTTAAAAGACCATATCTTAATTTGATGATTCAGCCATGAACTTTATTTGACACTAAAAAATCTTTGTACAACAAACTTATCTTTGTGAATAGTATCTAACTTTTGGTACCTATTTTTTTTATTATTGCATTTCATGCTACATATCAGTCAAACAAAATATAATAATAATCCAAATATTAACATTAATTCTAATTAATAAGACTGTTGTTTTTGAATTGCAAGTAATGTTGAGATGAGGGTCCATTCACTCATTATGTCTGTTATAAATTTAAGCTCGTTCGCTGATACAAAACAAAATAAAAATTTTACATTCATATATTAACACATTTTAATATTTTTTTTCTCTTTTTGAGGTAAATCAAGATAAGACTCAATAATATGAAAAAAAATTGCTTAAAAGTGTACACGCTCTCTCACACAGTGATAATATAATACACTAAATCAAAGCAGTGATATATATTACTTTTGCTTTCTGTTAATTGAATAAACAATATTATCTTTTTGCTCCTTTAACCAAATAGTTCCGTTTTGCAACTTTTAACCATCAGAATCATAATAACCATCAGAATATGCACTTCATCCATTAGAATCACAATAATCATCATTATAGCGTCAGCATATGCACTTCATCCATCAAAATCACAATAACCACAATTAAAGAAAAGAAAAAAAAAACTAAACCAAACATTATATGTTGATACACGAAAACACTGCTAGTAGCTACATATGATAAACATTGTTATTCCCATAATCAAAACCATTGACCAAAGGTGTATAATCTTAGCATCCGATTAAGAATAAATCACTCAGTAAGGTGAACCTCAAGTGTTTGAAACAACAGTAAACAGAGGATGAGAAAGAAAACGAAAAAGAGCAAAAAATCATATAAGAATCAAAGGAATTTAAACTGAAACCTAATCTGAGCCCCTGCCCATACCCAAACCCGACCCCAACACCACAACCCATCCCAATCCCAAAAACCATCTTGAGATGGTTCTATGGCCACCCACCATAGCCAACTCCTCCAACTAACCCGAAGCGTACTTCGACTCCACATCCAATTCCGGCACCGCCTTTGAGACCCACCACCGTTTCCTCTATCTTCTGGCCACTGTCTTGGAGTAATCCGGTAATGGAGAACCCCTTTTCTTTGTGCTTTTTCTTGTTTCTCTTCATTCCCTTCCGAAAGGAATTAGTGTCCGCCTACTGAATTCCATATATGTAATTGGTTTTGGGCTTCATGAGTGGTGAATCTGCTGGAATATTTTGAAAAGAGAAAGGTATAGTGAATTTTAACTCAGATGGTTAGGTGGGGGTAGCCTTAGCAAATATTTTGAGAACAGATTGTGGTTTTGGAACAAAGAAACTTCTCACCTGATCTTTGAGATGAACAGAGATGCCGGACCGGGATCGAGCAACAGCTCCAGTGGTGTAATACCCCGCTCCAACACATGGTATGATATTGTCCGCTTTGGGCCTGAGCCCGCACGGTTTTGCTCTTGGATTTTACCCCAAAAGGCCTCATACCATTTGAAGAGAACATACTACATATAAGCACATTCCCTTTTCCACACCCAGGTGATGTGGGATTGAGCACCCTGTACCCTGTCAGTGTGGTAGCTCAGCCTAGTGTCTGTCTTTGCACCCGCCCACTCACACCTGTCCACAAGGGTTACTACAATCCACCCCCCTACGAGGCCCGACGTCCTCGTCGGCACACTACTTCCGGCTGGGTTCAGGCTCTGATACCAATTGTAATACCCCGCTCCAACACATGGTATGATATTGTCCGCTTTGGGCCTGAGCCCGCACGGTTTTGCTCTTGGATCAAAAGGCCTCATACCATTTGAAGAGAACATACTACATATAAGCACATCCCCTTTTCCACACCCAGGCGATGTGGGATTGAGCACCCTGTATCCTGTCAGTGTGGTAGCTCAGCCCAGTGTCTGTCTTTGCACCCGCCCACTCACACCCGTCCACAAGGGTTACTACAAGTGGCCGTTGTAGGTGTGTCGATAACCATGCTAGACCGGTCGGCTTCGTCTTCCAGATCTAGCCAATAGCTCGTCGTCGGACCGGAGTGGAGCCAGTTGGGTTCTTGAGATGACGAAAGCTTCATCTGCCGGATCTAGCTATTCAAGTCAAGCCAATAACTCGTCAGGTTTAGCCGGATCTAGCAAGTTGGGTTCGGCTGGAGTGGAGCAAGTTGGGTTCGTTCAGATATAGCCGTTCAGCTCGTTGCCAGACCGGAGTGGAGCAAATGGTGAAGGTTTCACAGCCATTGATGGTGTGTTAGAAAGAGGTCATGGAGAGAGAGAGAGGGGGAGAGAGTGATGGTGTCTGAAATGAGAAAGAGAGATATTTACAGATATAATGATGGGAATGTTATTTTAGGGGTATTAGGTAAATGTTTAAATTTGAATTTAGGTGGGAGTGAATCGTGACCGTTGATTGAAGATAGGGAGAGTAATTTTAGACCGTAGATAGGCATAGATATTTTAAACCGTTAGATGAATTTTTTAAATATTTTTTACCGTTAGATGATGAATTTTTTTGGGTGGGAGATTCAAACACAAAGCTAAAATGCTATATATATATATATATATAGATATGTTTGTGGTTTGTATAAACTATTTGCATATACTCTGTTAGTGGAAATGGTGCTTCACAACTCTACCTATACTAAGGTTCAGAAATTGTGCTTCACAACTTCTCATCACCCGACCAACCAAACCCAAACCAAATCCAAAATATTATTTGTTTTCGTACATCCAAAATTACATTCCTATTCCAACAAAACTCTAATTTAGCTTTGGATTCTAAAAGAATAAAGACAAAAAAGAAAATCCTATTTAATTTCAAGGATGTTACACCAACTCTGCCTCTCCACCCACCGTTGCCCATCAATTGGTACTTTCCCAAAAATCAATTGTGCCTTCTTCTTCTTCTTCTTAAAGGTCAATAGACAAGAATGGTGCATCCACATATGACCATGTTTAATTTAAGATCTCTGTGGCTTCTTTCATAAGCTTCTCTCTCTCCATACTCTAACTCTCTCTCTCTCTAGGACTCCCCTATAGTCCTTCTTTCTTCTTTAAGGACTTGTTTGGATTGATGGAATTGGAAGGAAAAGAAAAGAAAGAGAAAGTATTTTTTTGTGTTTGGATTGTTATTAGTAAGAGAAAATAAAAGATTATGAGTGATTTGAAGGGATAACTTATTCTTCCAAATCTCTCATATGTTATCCTCCCAAAAGTGGAAAGATTTGAAGAGAAATGATAAGAATAAGTGAATCTAGTGAATCTTTCATAATATTAAAAATAATCCTAGCATTTTAAAGAACAAAATTTAAAAGACATTTGGGTATATCTTGTAATATAAACACAAAAGGGCATGATAGTAAATTGATTAAAATGGTTTCTTTTCTTTTCTCTCTATTACCTTTTCCAAACAAGAATGCAATCATTTTCTTTCTTTTCCTTTATAATTTATCCAAACATGAATACATGTTATACTCTCTTTTCTTTTCTTTCTTTTCTTTTCTCTCATAACAAACGTTATCATTTCTTTTTTTTTTCTCGCATGTTTATCCAAACAAAGCCTAAGATCTTCTACTTTCTCTCTTTTAAAAACATATGTCTCTCTCTTCTTTATGAGTCTTTCCCTCTCTATTTACTCTTTTTCTTACCGTGCATGTGTATATATAAAGAAGGAATCCGGAACAGGAATATGACTGTCTTTCATTCTATTTCTCTCTCTACAAGTTTTCTCTCCCTGAGTAACTTTAGACGAAGTGCACACAGTGTGTTTGTGCAATTTCTCTCTCTAGAAGGTGTTAGAGGGCAATGTTGGAGATGGTTTACTGATTCGCTGGAGAAAAGGTTTGAATGGCAATATGTCACCTGAACAACATCAGAACCGTGGTGCTCAATCGCGCCAGCGGTGAACACTCCCGATTGTGGACGACTCTGGTGCCTCATTCCACTGTAAAATCATGAAAATCGTGTGCCGCAGTGATTCACACTAGTGACACAACAGTAATACCGAGAAAATGGTTGATGGAGAATTCAAAATAATAAAAGCATAAGAGTAATTTCTTTATAATAATAATATAATAAATTAACATATATCTTTGGCAAAAGGGTCAAAACCCCTATACTATATTTTGGACCATATCACACTCTCACATTTGCAAAAGTGAACAAATTACCCTCTCTTGCACATATTATCATTTTCTATGACCATTTTACCCTTCCTATTATTATAAAAAATAAAGAACAATTGAGAGAAGAGAGGTTTTCTTCATATAAAGTTATATAAATTTTCAGAATAAAAAAAGCACAATTACATAATAAAAAAATTCAGATTTTTTTTGTTTTCAAGAAATTTTTCCAATGAAAAGAGAGTGGTTTTTTTATATTAAGTTTTTCTTTACCTTAATAAAAAAAAACGAGGAGTTTTTTTCTGGAAAAAAAATTCCGAAAATTATTTCCGAGAAAAAAACTAAATATGCACAATAATAATAATTTCCAGATTTTTTTTATTTTTTCAAAAATTGTATTATTTTCATAAATTCTCTCTTTCTAATGGAAAAGTTTCAGAAACAATTTCCGAAAAAAAAAATCAAAAAAATTTTAGTAAGTAATTGTGCATATTTAGTTTTTTTCCTCGAAAATTTTTTTCGAAATTTTTTTCCCGAAAAAAAATTCCTCATTTTCTTATTAAAGTAAAAAAAATACTTGACATAAAGAAACC
The DNA here is from genome assembly GCA_026545225.1 of Cornus controversa. Taxonomy (NCBI): domain Eukaryota; kingdom Viridiplantae; phylum Streptophyta; class Magnoliopsida; order Cornales; family Cornaceae; genus Cornus; species Cornus controversa. The sequence continues at coordinate 28,980,537 of CM048848.1, read as the reverse complement.
CTTCTTTCTAATGGAAAATTTTCCAGAAAACAAAGAAAAAATCCAAAAAAATTTCTTATGTAATTGTGCAGTTTTTACTTAATTTCTTTTTTCCAAAAATGTTTTTTTTGAGAAAAAAAGCAACTCTTTTTTTTATTAAGGTAAAAAAAATTGAATATAAAAAACCTTTCTTTTCTTTATTTTTCTTTATTTTTTTATAATAATGAAAAGGGTAAAATGATCATAGAAAATGATAATATGTGCAAGATAGAGTAATTTGCTCACTTTTGCAAATGTAAGGGTATGATCGAAATGGTCCAAAATATAGCATAGGGGGGCTTCTTTTACCTTTTTAAAAGCACAAGGGTTTTTGGCCCTTTTGCATATATCTTTATCACGATAAAATATTTTTTAATATAATACATTAATATATTATATTATTATTATTTTAAATTGCAATTTTTACTACAATAAAAATGATAAAGATATCTTTATCATGATTGACGTGGCTGATCCACGTTCACAATTTAAAAGGTAATTTATTAATTCTTTATTTATCTTTTTTGAAAGAACAATGTAAAAAAAAAAAAAAAAGTTTTCATCACGAAATTGTTATATATATATATATATATATACTAGTTTAAATACACAAGAGCCTCTAATTATTTTTAAATATATACATATATATCGTATATGACTTTATGTACATATATTAGATGGACATGTGGTTCATGTTGTTGCATTTTGTGCTCAAAATATTAGAAGATCAATTTAGATGGTCCTAAGTTTGGCGTGTTGCCCTAGTGGTAAGGGGTCAGGCCTTAAATGCCCATCGACCCATTCTATAATCGTGACTACGACTCCTTTCCTCCACTAACTAGTGAATCTAACATTCTTGCCTCCTACATCAAGTAGTAAAAAATAACTAAGTAGTTAATCTAATTTTGTCAAATTCCGTCACCAACACCCCTACTGATTTTTGTTGTATATCACATACACCCTTTCCTACCAAAAGTAGACCGTGTCATGGCACTTTTTCATAGTGAAATGACCATAGTACTCTTTGACTTCTGACCTAACCCTTTTGAATACTAAAATTATTCATTTAATCCTGTCTAATGGACCAAAATGCCCCTCTCAATAGCCCTATATATATACTATAATATATATAACCTATATATATAATTATTTATCTCCATGAGTAATAATGTTAACGTAAAATAAGAAATAATTAAATTTCTCTTCCTTTTTCTCTATATATATACTATAAAATATCTGACCTATATATATAATTATTTATTTTCATAAGTAATAATGTTAACATAAAATAAAAAATTAATTAAATTTCCCTTTCCTTTTTTATATCTATCTATATATGTACACACACTATAATATATACAACCTACATCTAATTATTTATTTCCATAAATAGTAATGTTAACATAAAATAAAAAAGTAATTAAATTTCTCTTTCTTTTCCCTATCTATCTATATATATACTATAATATATATAATTATTTATTTCCATAAATAATATTGTGGTCTTACTATGTTATTCCAAATTAGACATGTATCTTATCACTAAAAATCCGAAGCTACTTAATATAGCTACTTAATCACGGTGCATGGGCTCAAAAAAAAAATCATTTAAAATATAGCTACTTAATCACGGTGCATGGGCTCAAAAAAAAAATCATTTAAAATATAGCTACTTAATCATTAACACTCACATAGAGCCGGTTGGTCAAAATAAAGACATATATATGTGTGTATTCAATCAAGATAATATTGTAATATACATCACTATCATACACCATCATCACATCATCCCCTCACACACTCAATCCCACCCCAAAGCCAGTGATCTGACCCACTGCTCATCCCTCACCCTCCAGTTGCAGATATCTTCTATTTAGATCTACTTCACAATAAATACCTCGAAGTCCCACTGTCGCTTTAAGTTTGCCCTTTATAGTTGGTCCAACCGGAGTAGAACTCGTCACAACCCTCTACCAAACCATCAGCCGCACCACCAACAACTTCAACTCTGTCAACATCACCCGTAACCCAGGCACGAATGATATCTGCTTTCGTTCCCCGGCCACTAACTCCCCCTCTGTAGAGTTTCAAATATTTAGAGAATTGTTGCCTTTCCTTAAACGCAGGTATAGGCATGTATTTATAATGATGTAAAATATATTCTATTACAACCAAACCATGAAAGATAAAACAGAGGAATACATTTGAATTTAAATTGATTACATATCTAAACAAACTTATCAAGGATCCTATGAAAGTATTTGAACTGGTCTTCGTGTAACTCCTTTGAGACACTAGTTGTTGCTGTGGATAAGTCTCTAACACGCCCCCTCAAGCTTAACTGGGCAAAGGCAATGTTCAGCTTGTCAGGAATGAGAGAGAACTGAGATAAGGATAGCAGCTTGGTGAAGATGTCAGCTACCTGATCTTTGGTAGAAATGAAGCGGATATCTAATGTACCACGAGCAACCATATCTCGAACAAAATGAAAATCTATCTCGACATGTTTGGTTCAAGCATGGAAAACTGGATTTGAGGATAAATATGTTGCACCAATATTGTGACACCAAAGAATGGGAGTTATAGAAGGAAGCGACTCAAGTTCAGTTAGAAGATAACATAACCATGAGATCTCAGCTGCGGTATTTTCTAAGGATTTATATTCAACTTCGGTGCTTGACTGGGCTACAGTAGCTTGCTTCTTGCAACTCTAAGAAATTAGATTGTCCTTAAGAAAGACACAATAGCCTCCTATGGAGCATCTATCGTCACCACTACCTGCCCAATCCGCATCGGAGTAGGCTTGTAATGAAAGGGATCGTGACCTGTGAAATTGGAGGCCAAAATCCACAGTTTGCTTAAGGTAGCGTAGAAAGCGCTTGGTTAACTGCCAGTGGAGTGTTGTTGGTTTGTGAAGAAATTGGGATTGCTTGTTAACTGTGAATGCTATATCTGGTCTAGTGATGTAGAGATATTGAAGAGCACCAATAGTGCTTCTGTAAAGTGTTGGATCCAAAAATGTTTCACTTTCCTAAGCCAAAAGTTTTGTGGATGTGGCCATAGGAGAATGAACCGGTTTTGCTTCTAACATATTGGTGCGTTTCAATATATCCATAATGTATCAATGTTGAGATATAATGAACCCCTTGGAATTTTGAATTATTTCAACACCAAGAAAAAAATAGAGCGGACCCAAATTTTTAACAGCAAATTCATTATGTAAAGCTGATAGTAAATCATTAATAGCCATCCGTTTATTACTTGTGATGAGAATATCATCCACATATATAAGCATAAATATTTTGACTGTGGAAGATGTATAAACAAACAAGGAAGTGTCGGATCAAGTACCTTTAAAACTAAAAGCAAGAAGCTTATTGCTAAGTCTTTCGAACCAAGCCCGTGGGGCTTGTTTAAGACCATGCAAAGCTTTTTTTGTAATTTACATACATGGTTTGGGTACTGGGGATGAAAAAACCAGGGGGCTGAGACATATACACTTCCTCTGATAAATTCCCATGAAGGAAAGCATTTTGAATATTTATTTAATGAATGGGCCAACCAGCTAAGATAGCTAAGGAAAGAACGGTGTGTACCATTATAGGCTTAACAACAGGGCTAAATGTTTCACCAAAATCAATACCTGGTTGTTGATGATAGCCTTTGGCAACAAGACGCGCTTTATAGTGTTCGATATTACCATCCGCATGACATTTGATATGAAACACCCACTTTGAGCCAATGATGTTACAAGTTGAAGTAGGAGGAACCAGGGTCCATGTTTGATTTTTAGCAATGCATTAAATTCAATATTCATTGCTTGATGCCATAATGGATCTTTAATGGTTGTGGTGTAGTAGATAGGCTCAGTAGGCTGTTGAGAAGATTCAGTAAAGAGAACTCGTGGGATTGGATGTCAAATTATGCCTTCAGGAAGGTTTTTGGGTTTTCGAATATTATTTTTGGAACGGGTGAGCATTGGGTGCACTGATGTTATTTGAGGGTCAATGTTTGAAGAAGGAGAATTGTCTGAGCATAGGGAAGGTCGTGGGTTCGAAAGAGATGTAGTTGGATTGGTGGGGAAAGGCTCAATAGGTGCAGTTATTTGTGGTGAGGTTAAGGATGGGTTCGGACTAGGTGGATCTAGTGTGCTTGCGGGCTGGTTATGGAGAAAAGTGTCTATAGATTTGATTGAGGGACTACTTGGAGAAACTACTACTGTCGAGACCCTTGTATCCGATAGACTCAGAAGATGATCATTATGGAATTGAGAGGGAGGAGAGTGGCACGTTAGGATGGTTTTGAAAGGAAATGTAAATTCATCAAATTGTACATCACAGGAGATATAAACACGGAGAGTGGGAACATGGAGACACTTATATCCTTTGTGTAAAAGGCTATATTCGAGAAAGACACATGGCAGAGAACGAGGTTGAAATTTGTTGGTATTATATTGCCAGAGACTAGGCCAACAAGTGCAACCAAATATTTTTAGAAAGTGTAATTAGGTGGAGATTTGAAAAGAACCTCATATGGAGTACGATTTTGAAGTGTGGGAGTAGGCATATGATTAATTAAGTAACAGGCCGTAAGGAAAGCATCGTCCCAAAGTTGTTGAGGAATGCTGGCTTGGGATAATAAGGTACGGCCTATTTCCACTATGTGGCGATGTTTGCGCTCAATAACACCATTTTATTGGTGCATATGAGGGCAAGAAAGATGATGAATGATACCTTGATCTTGGAAAATTTTATGAAGCGAGCGATATTCACTGCCCTAATCAGATTCCACAGCTTTGATTTTAGTATTAAAATACCATTCAACGTATGATTGAAATTTGAGAAAAATTCGACTAACATCACTTTTTAGAGAAATGGGATAAAGCCATAAATATTTGCTAAATGCATCCAAAAAAGAAAATTAATATTTATGGCCAGTGAGTAAACAAATAGGAGCAGGGCCCTATACATCAGTACAGATTAATGCTAAAGGTTCTGTAACTTGAGTTAGAGAAGTGAAAAATGGTAATTGCCGACTCTTTGAACTCAAGCAAGCTGAGCATCTGTGAGAGACTGAGTGACGATGTACTGGGGACTTATATTTGACGAATGACTCAATGAACAATTTGAAATGAAAGATGACCCATGCGAGCATGTCATAAGGAGATAGTTGAGTGTTCACTTGAGAAAATGGACAGAACATATTTATTTGGAGTGGATGAAATTTGGTAAAGTCCATTGTTACTCAGGCCTTGGAGCAGCAGCTTCCCCGTAGCTCGATCCTTCAAAAGAAAATAAGATGGGTGGAATTCAAAAAATGTGTTAGTGTCTTTTGTGAAGCACTAGACAGAAAACAATTTTTTGCATATATGGAGAACATGTAAAACATTGTTAATGAACCTAGAGGGGGAGGGGGTGAATAGGTTCTTCAATTTTTCTTCCTAATATTGCAAGCTTGGTTGTCACATGCAATCTCATAATTTTATGGACACATAGTTTTATAGAGGAAACCCCAAGGTGGGGAAAAAACCTCTTCGAACTAAGCTCCACTATGTCTGAAAGGGCAGTACATTAATTCTCTCAATCACTCTCTCACTCACCCAACTCACAACATAGTTCACTCTAGCACTCACCCAGTTCACAGCCTCCCTAGGCCTGAACCACTCTCATCAAATTTTACAACAACTTTTTCGCTCTCAATCCCAACTTGGGCTTCCCAAAGCTCAAGCTATCTCACCTGAATCTCACCACAATCACTCACACTCCCCCTATCTAAAGTATCCCAATACTTGGACTATACATAGTGATAGTAGAGTAAGTTCGATGTCCTGAGCAGCGACAATGGCTTCTAGCTTTGTATATTGGTCTTTAAGATGAATTTCAACTCTTCAAACTCTGATGGTTAGTCTTCAAGGTCAGGTGTGATAGTGACTCGGTCACTTGACTTCTTGGCGGATCATGACACTTGAACTTCCTCAAAGATAGTCTTCAATAAGTACATCTTTAAGATGTAGCTGCAACATACTTGTAGTAGACACTCTTTCAATGAATCCCTTTTCAGCTAATTAGACTCCATTGAGCTTGGTGTATTCCCTTTTAACAACTGTCTTGTCATTGTTTGGTATATTCTCTTTAAAAGCTTGTTCGGATATTTTAGGCCTTGTACCTGTTCTTAATCTTGACAAGAATATAACTAGAGTAGACTTTTAGTAGCACAACTACAAAGGATGCAAGTAAACCAATTTGCACTCAAAGAAACCAAAGTCAGAATGTCTTTTTTTTCCAGCAAATATAGAGTTCAGAAAATTAGAACATAGCATTTAGCAATATGGAATTCAAAAATCAGAATTCTGCATTCAGCATTGTGGAGTTCATAATTCAGTTTTTAGAAATATGGAATTCAAAATTTGGAATTCAGTTTTCAGCAATATGGAATTCAAAATTTGGAATTCAATTTTCAGAAATGTGGAATTCAGAATTCAGTTTTCAGCAATGTAACAGTGCATAGGTAAGTTATGATGAACTATAATTTGATTATGGTCTAGTTGTGGAATAATGTGAAATCCAACAGATTCATGACATGAATTAAAACAAGCTCAAGTGCAATGAAAAACTCAGAAATCAACTAGAACCATAATCTGTCAGTAAATTATGATTTTTTCAACAAAAATGAACAGTAATTGTGCTGTATATGAGCACATCTCAAAGCACCTCATAATCCAACTGTTTGCAAGCTCTCACAAGACACAAATGATGTACTAAACTTGATTAAATGATCTACTTTAGCTCATAACACAGTTAGTACAAATTCACAGATTATATGCCTATATTAGCAAGAAAATGATTCAGCAAAAATAAGGTTTAGGGTGTCAAATCTGGGATGCAGTCACAATTATGACCAAATAAGGTCTAAACTTAACGTAATAGGTATAAGAAGATGTTTCAAGCTGCTAATGAGTGTTAGGGACCATTTCAAAGTGAGAAGGAGCCTGTGCATATATGACAATAGAGATAAGAGGCTTAAAACTGGGGTTTGACTAAGTCAGATTTGGAAAATAACATAATTTCTCAATAGATGCACAAATGAAGGAGTAGTAATTTGGGTGGTTCCAATATGGTGAATAGGAAGACCATTACCATTGCCGACACGAATTGTGTCAGATCTAGAGTATTCTTCAGCTTTAACATTTAGATTGGCAAGTTTTGAAGTGAGGTGGTGTGTAACACCTGAGTCTGGGTACCAGTTTGCATTAGTCAAATTTTGGGAAGTTGAGAAATATACTTGGCCTGGTGAGGAACCCCGCTGGTAAGATTCATCTTACCTGTAATAACAATCCAACGCCACATGGCCAGTTTTGTTACAAACTTGGCAAATGGGATAAGAATTATTGGATGAGGATGAAGAACTACGACCACACCCCCTGCCTCAGTAGTTCTGAGATGGTGAGTTCTGATAATTTTCTCATCCATTTTGGCTTGGAGAGCCGCAATGATTGCCACAGCCACCACGATTAGTGGTGTTGCGGGATGTGAAATTAGCTTTGGCGACAATTAGATCAACTATGGCCTGATGCTACTCCAATCGCTGTTCATGAGTAAGGAGATGGTCGTAAAGGTCTTCAATTGATAGAGGTTCAACTCTAGTAGTAACAGATGTGACAAAGGAGTCATAATCAGGTCCAAGGCCTGCAAGAAGAAAGGAGACAAGTTTATAATTGTTCAAGGGTTGAGCAACGACAGAAAGAGTATCCGTAAGATTAGTAAATTGCTGGAAATAATCTGCAATTGAGAGGTTGGCTTTTTTTAGTCTGGTGAGCTATAAATGGATATGGGTAATTCGAGCATGAGAAGTGAAGAAAACATTCGTTCTAGTGTAAACCACATCACGCGAGGTAGTGTACTTAACGACATGAGATAAAATCTTTTCTGTAAAGGAGGAGGTAAGAGCACTCAAGATGAGTTGATCTTGAAGATGCCAGGAGTGAAAGGTAGGATTTGGGATGGTATGTGTTTGGTCATTTTCGGTGGAAGAGATATGAGTTGAGGGTGTTGGGAGGGAACCAATAACATAGTAAAATAAATGGGTGCCTTTGAGATATGGAACAAGTTGGGCACGCCAGAGCAAGTAATTGTCACTAATCAATTTGATGGAGATGAAGGGATAAGTAGTAAGAGAGGTGGATGGGGTTGGGACAAGAATAGAGGATGAAGTGGGAATTGAGGAGGCCATGAGGATTTAGACGTTTGTCACTTTGGCTCTGATACTATTTAGAGTTTCAAATATTTGGAGAATTGCTGCCTTTCCTTAAACGCAGGTATAGGCATGTATTTATAATGATGTAAAATATATTCTGTTACAACCAAACCATGAAAGATAAAATAAAGGAATACATTTGAATTTAAATTGATTGCATATCTAGACAAACTTATTAAGAATCCTGTGAAAGTATTTGAACTGGTCTTCGTGTAACTGCTTTAAGCCACTAGTTGTTGTTGTGGATAAGTCTCTAACGCCCTCCAACGCTACCATTCTTTCTCTTATTAAAATCCTTTCTTATAACATCAGCATCTTCTCCGTCAATTCCCTCATTGTCCTATATGGGTTCAATCTCATACCCTCAGAAACTCGAGCTCCATTGGGTCTCAACATCACCAAAACACTCATCAACGGTCACAACTTCAATGTCACCGCATAGATTTTAGCAGTGGTGGTTAGAGGAGGAGATGAGAAATAAAACAATGGCATATTACCATGAAGGGCATTGTGGTCATTTCAGTATATTGATATTTTTATATTAAAATACATTTAAATAATTGGGGAAAATCAAGACATTTCACATATTAAAAAAATATACAGGGGGTGTTTGCGACAAAATTTGACGAAGTTGTAGTCGCGTGACAATACATCAAATTGAGGGTCAGTGATATTTACTAACGGAGCAGAAGTTATGAACGTTCGCGAAAGAACAAGATAAATAATTTTGAATCCACTAAGTTAAAGAAAATTACAAAGCAATTGATATTTTTATTGATAAATTTATTGATTTCTACCCTATGACAGTACATATATATTTATAATAGAGAAGTCTTAATCTTAATAGCACTAGGAAACCTAAAAATAAAAGAAAATTTGTAGAAATCCTAATCCTAACAGGAAAAAGAAATCTATTTCAAAAAGGAAACTAAAATAAATGAAAATTATTACCCAAAATTAAACTTTCTCTATTGAAAAAAAATTAAATATATATAGATATATATAATATGAAACATACTAAAATTATCCTACACCAGTCTCCCTTGCTAGAAAAGAACTCGTCCTTGAGTTATTACTAAAAAATCGTCCCTCATCTGGTGGAAACTACTCAAACAAATCAGCAACATTAAATGTAGGAGAAATAGTTATGTCTTCGAGAAGATCAACAACATAAGCATTATCATTGATTTTCTTTAGAATCTGATACGGTTCGTACTTCTTGTTCTTTAGCTTGTTGTAGGTGCCAACAGGAAACCTCTCTTTACGCAGAAACACCATAAATAAATCTTCGTCCTGAAAGACCTTTTGTTTTCTTTTCTTGTCTACTGCTTCATTGTACTTATCATTTGCTTTTTCAAGATGCTTTCGAATCTCATCCTGGATTGCTTTAATGCGATCTGTCATGTGTTCTACAACGATATTCTTTCCAGGCAGTTTCGGTAAAGGAACTAAATCCAGTGCATGGCTCGGCAGATGATAGTTAACGATAGCAAACGGTGACTTCCCAATTGACTGATTAACCATATTGTTATATGCAAATTCTGCTTGTGCCAAAATAAGATCCCACTATTTTGGTTTTTTGCTAGAAATACAACAAATCACATTTCCCAAGGTCTGATTAACCACCTCAGTTTGACCATCAGACTGCGGATGGTTGGTATTGCTGAAATTCAAAGATTTATCAAAACGCTTCCACAAAATCTTCCAAAAGTTTGATAGGAATTTGGTGTCCCTATCTGAAGTGATGGATTTAGAAACTTTATGTAGGTAAACAAGCTCCTTGACGAACATATTTGCTACGTGTGTGGCTTCTGAAGTCTTCTTGCAAGCTATGAAGTGTGACATCTTTGAATATCGATTAACCACCACAAAAACAAAATTAGCTCCTCGGTAGTGTATGGAAGTCTGAGGACAAAGTCCATAGACAGATCTTCCCAAGGAAAATTTGCTGTAGGAAGAGGTAGATAAAGGCCAGTGTTTTGGGACTGACCCTTTGCAGATTGACAAACTGGACACCTCCTCATATAATTTCCAACATCTTTCTTGAGTTGCGGCCAGTAGTATCGCCTCTCAACCAATGCTATAGTTTTGTCTCAACAAAGATGGCCACCCAAACCGCCAAAGCTGCTCTCAAAGCAAACTCTTTGGAATACAAAGCTGATTTCCCCAAAATAGAAAATTTTCCTGTAGATACATTCCTCAATAACATGCCCAACTTGACACTTAGCCCAAAGTTCCTTAAAATCATCATCTTCTTTATATAATTCTTTCAGACAATCAAACCCAACAACCCCAACCCATAAAGTCATTAAAAGTGTTGTGTGCCTGCTGAGTACATTAGCTACCTTGTTCTACTGACCTGACTTATGTTTTAAGGATAATGTAAATCGCTGCAAAAAAGTACCCGTCGGGCGTGCATCTGATTAACATTATTCTGACTATTGATGAATTTTAAAGCCTGATGATCAGTGTAGAGAATGAACTCTCTCTGAACCAGATAATGTTCTCACATCTTCAATGCTCGTACCACTGAATATAATTCCAACTCGTAGGTTGTCCACTTTTTTTTGGCATCACTAAGCTTCTCATTGTAGAAGGCAACTAGTTTACCCTCTTGGGATAGAATAGTACTAACTCCCATAATTAAAGCATCACAATCTACTTCGAACAACTTCTTATAGATCAGTAGTCCTAATATAAGTGCAATGGACAATTTCTCCTTAATCAGCGCAAAGCTTTGTTCCGCTTCTTCACCCTACTGGAACTTACCCTTCTTCATACATTCAGTAATGGGAGTAACTATACTACTAAAGTTTTTTATGAACCTTTACTAGAAAGTTGCTAAACCATAAAAACTGCGCACATCACCTACTACTTTCGGAGTGGGCTATTCTCGATTTGCTCAAACTTTCTCCACGTCTACTCGAATCCTTCAACACTCACCACAAACCCCAAAAACACTAAATTTCCGGTCATAAAGCTGTACTTCTTCATATTAATGTACAACTTATTTTCCTACAGAATTGTAAGTACCTTTCTCAAGTGCAGAATATGCTCCGATTTTGACTGATTATAAATTAGGATATCATCAAAATAGACAATAACGAATCTGCCAATGAAAGACTTCAATACCTGATTTATAAGTCTCATGAAGGTACTAAGAGCAACAGACAGCCCAAATGGCATCACTAACCACTTGTACAAACCCTCATTTATCTTGAATGTAGTCTTCCATTCGCCCCCTATCTAATACGAATCTGATGGTAGCCGCTTCTCAAATCAATCTTCGTAAAGATTTTTGAATTAGCCAACATATCCAAAATATCATCTAGTGGGGATATTGGAAATCTGTATTTGATGGTGATCATGTTGATGGCTCTACTGTCTATATATGTATGCCAACTGTCATATTTCTTTGGCACTAACAAAGCTAGAACAACACATGGACTCATACTCACTTGCATAGAACCCTTTTCAATCAACTCATTTACTTGTTCCTGTAGAATCTGACTCTCCTTTGGGCTCATGCGATGTGCGATAAATTTGGTAGACTAGCACCAGGCACAAGGTCAATGTGGTACGGAATGTCTTACATATTGGGTAACCTATTAGGCAGCTCATCAGGAATGATGTCCTTAAACTCTTCAAACATAAGCCGTAATAATGTGGGGATAGTAGAAGGGGTACTAAACACCTCTTCTCAAACCACCAATGCCAGAATCTCACCGGACTATTTGGCCTCCTCTAAAAACTACTACTCACTGCCAATCAAAAGAACTGATTTTCCATTAGCTACTGAAGCCTTGAAACTACCCTCTTTTGCCATGGGACCTAACATAATCTTCTACCCACCTTTAATGAACACATAAACATTGTTTTTGCCCCTATGAGTAGCATCGACATCAAACTGTCATGGTCTGCCCAGAATCATGTGACAAGTATCCATATCCACCACATCACACAACACCTCGTCAGTATATTTTTTTCCAATCGAAAAAGGAACTCGACAAATATATGTGACTCTTGTTTCTGTCCCTTTTTTAATCCAACCAATTTTATAAGGACTCGAATCCTTCTCTATCTTCAGTCCTAATTTTTGAACCATCATCTTCGACATAATATTCTCACTGCTGCCACTATCAATAACAACATCACAAACTTGCCGATTGACAGTGCACCTTGTCCGGAATATATTGTGCCTCTGCAGATATTCCTCCTTCTTCGGGGCTAACAATAATCTCCGGACTACTAGGGAATGTGAAATGAATTCTCCCTCATCATCTCCAACCATGTCATCTTCATCATAGGAGAGAAGACTATCTTTAGCATCCTCCTATTACTCCTCCACGCCCTTAGGCTCTACTAGATATAATGTGCCTATCTTAACATATTGATTAGATCGATGACCTGGCTGCCCACACTGATAACACTTCTCTAGACCTGGCCGAGTGTAAGGATTATTTTTGGGTGCCTCCTGATTTTCTGTAGAAATTGCACCTACGTTCTTCGACTGTGTACTAGAACTAGTTGATTCACTTGTTGCTAGGGTGGAAGTCTGCGTGTTCGTGACCATTTTTCGTTTGTTCACCGCAGAGTGTAATGAATCAAAGAAACTTCTGGAACCAACCTGTGATCTCGACCTTTCCAACTGTGTTTCTATCCTTAACGCTGCATTAAGGGCCTCAATTGCAGTGTAAATCGGCTATATCAAAATCCTATCTTGGATGGCCGGACGTTATCCGTTCAGGTATCGAGCAACTTGCTGCATCTCAGTTTCCATCAAATCATTACGCGAGGACAATTGATTAAATTCCTTAGTATAGGCCTGATCTGTTCTACTTCTTTACTTGCAATCATGATATTACTAAAATAGGGTCATAATCTGGCAACAGAAACCTAGTTCTCAGCAAACATTTATTCTTTTGCCAAGCGCAATTGTTCCCACCAAGTAAAAGCTCCTCTCTTTAATTTGTACGCTACTAGTTTCACTTTCTTCTCTTCTTAGATATCTATGTAATAAAAAATCTCTCAACTTTTGCTACCCAATCCAGGAAATCTTTGATATAATGGTGACCATCAAAACTGGAAAGGTCCATCTTCATATGAAAATCCCTAGAATCATGATCTCTATGATCCCGATATCTTCCTGCACCTCTATGTCCCTGAAACACCTTTTCAGTGTAGTCTTCATCATCACTGAAGTCTTCCTCATAGGTTGGCTGCCTACGCGGCGGGATGAGGATGCGATAACGAACAGAACAAACATGATCTACGTCATTATTGCGCAACCTATTGTTATCGCAATTTTGATCAAGACCCAATGTAAGCATAGCAAGAGAAGCTTGTATATCCTACATCATGTGCTGGTTATCCTGCAACGCTTGTCAAGTTTCATGTTAAAAGTCCTAAAACTCAGCCCTTGAAAGAGTCACTCCTTATCGATCTTCGTTGCCAAAGAAGTTGCCACCACTACGAGCATCTGCCATCAGTCCAGGAAAAGACAAGGCTCTAATACCAACTAATGGAGCAGAAGCTATGAATGTTCGCGAATGAACAAGATAAACAACTTTGAATTCACAGAGTTAAAGAAAATTGCAAAGCAATTGATATTTTTATTAATAAATTAATTTATTTCTGCCTTATGGCAGTACATATATTTATAGCAAAGAAGTCCTAATCCTAATAACACTAGGAACCTAAAAACAAAATGAAACTTGTAGAAATCTTAATCCTAACAGAAAAAAAGAAATTTATTTATAGAAGGAAACTAAAATAAAAGAAAATTATTACGCAAAATTAAACTCTCTAAAAAAATATTTTATATATATATATATATATATATATAATATAAAACCTACTAAAATTATCCTACATCAGTCCTATATATATATATATATATATATATATATATATATATATATATATATATATATATATATATAATGTATCTTTTTTTTTTATCAAGTATATATTGTATCCAAAAGATAAAATATATGAAAACAAATAAATCTTTTATTAGTCACATCTTACTTACTATTGCAAAGAATCAAACATAATCATAAAAAAGTAAAAATCACTATTCCACATCTTAGGTACTATTGCAAAGAATCAAAGATAACCATGAGAAAGTAAAAACCGCTATTCTAACAATTCTTAAACTGTCTATTGCTAAATAAAATTTATTGACAAAGTCCATTAATTCTTCAACTGTTAATTTTTTTGTTCCAAATAATTTCAGTGATACATCAACTTTAATTGATAGGTGTAGGACACGAAATATTTTGAAACCAAATTTCTAGAGACAAGTAATCTACCTTATAAAAAACGTAAATATTGATACTCCAGACAAGTAATTAATATATATACAAATTATAAAAAATCATACATTGTAAATGCTCTAATTCATCCTCGTTGATTTATTCAAGTTCTCCACATTCTAAGATGATTTATTCTTTTAAGTTTTAAGTATTTTGTACAATTTTATATTCTATAAGATTAAAGATAAGATAAGTTTAAATGAAATAGAGTATTAAGAGATATTTCTATGTATCTTAGAGTCTTATAAATAAGAAAATTGTTAAAAGCACATAATTTTAATTAATTAAATTATAAAAAATTAAAAAAAAATGTATATAAAAATAAAAAACAATTATTGAAATATATATAATATATATAAATCATCAAATTATCTAAAATAGAAAATACATATAAAAAATAAAAATCTATCGACTTAGACACTGAAAAAGTTATTTCTCATGTATTATGGTCTATTATTTCCTTGTGAATCTTTCATGTGTTCACCATGACCCATTTTTCTTGATGCATTGAAGTCTAATGGTGAAATCTTGAGATGCAACTCAATACGATTTGGTAGATTTGATGATTTGTGCAGTGGTATAAAAGTGCATGCAACAACAAATTGTAAGAATTATTAACCAATCTGCAGAGATTTACTTGAACACAAGGAATAATGATCCAAATCTTATTCTTTATTTAAATTAATTATTAATAAAGAACTGGTGCTTTATATATGCGTGTGTGGTTGTATAATTATATTTTTAATTATTATTTTGTTAACGAAAATTATTATTGTTACAAGAAAAATTAAAGCACATAAAACTAATTACATCGTGTCTCAATAAGCTCAAACATGTGTAATAATTATCAAACTAATTATTAAATTATGTGTTTAAATTATTATCGCATTCATAAATTCTACTAATTATTGTTTCTTCATATTTTGGTATATTATTTGCTGTTATATTTTTGTCTCTTGGGTTGCTTCGGCTTATCCCAGTAAATTCATAAAAGCGAGATATTACTTACTTGCAATATACATAGAAGTGTATTTATGCATGTATATTATACAGAGTTGATTAGATTACCTATCCAATAGACAAAATTGCATCCAGAAGAGAGAGAATGTAATTGTACCTCAAAAATCACTAAGATTAAATGAAACAACTATATATAATTTTACTTTAACAAAAAAAACTATATATAATTTTAATGTATTCAAATATATGTATGTATCAATGTAAAGAGAAAGGAAATCATACCTTTGAGGAAAAGTATGATCAGAAGAGAGCTCGAGAGATATATGATAGATATTTTTGGTATAGAAGAATTAAATATATAAAGGAGTAATAATTAGGAGGTTTTTGGTCTTCTAGGAGAGCAAGTCAAGGATGAATTTGGGGCTTCAATTGGAGATTGGAGAGCTATGGAATTGGAAAATTCTACCTTGAAGATGCCTCCTACACTAGTCATGAGGGGCTAGAACAGTATTCTAACATTATTGTAGAGAAAGTGTTACCCTTTCTCTCTCCATTATTGGTTCAATTGTTATTGAATTTGGAGATTTTGAATTCCATGTGTAAATTGCATGATCAGGGTTTGAATTCATGGTTGTCCTATGAATTATGGTTCTAAATGCAATCTCAATTTGGTTTCCTCCTTGCAAGATTGTGATTGATCTTAATTCCTTCCTTATTTCTTGTAGTTATAAGGGAGAAATCATGCAATTGGGACTAATTGATTTAATTGTTATTGAATTTGGAGATTTTGAATTCCATGTGTAAATTGCATGATCAGGGTTTGAATTCATGGTTGTCCTATGAATTATGGTTCTAAATGCAATCTCAATTTGATTTCCTCCTTCCAAGATTGTGATTGATCTTAATTCCTTCCTTATTTCTTGTAGTTATAAGGGAGAAATCATGCAATTGGGACTAATTGATTTAATTGTTATTGAATTTGGAGATTTTGAATTCCATGTGTAAATTGCATGATCAGGGTTTGAATTCATGGTTGTCCTATGAGTTATGGTTCTAAATGCAATCTCAATTTGGTTTCCTCCTTCCAAGATTGTGATTGATCTTAATTCCTTCCTTATTTCTTGTAGTTGTAAGGGAGAAATCATGCAATTGGGACTAATTGATTTAATTGTTATTGAATTTGGAGATTTTGAATTCCATGTGTAAATTGCATGATCAGGGTTTGAATTCATGGTTGTCCTATGAATTATGGTTCTAAATGCAATCTCAATTTGATTTCCTCCTTGTTTTATATGCAATCGATTGTGATTGATCTTAATTCCTTTCTTGTTTCTTGTAGTTATAAGGGAGAAATCATGTAATTGGAATTAATTGATCATTCTAAATTAGGGATTTGATAATTCATGCTAAGGAAAGTTGATTTGTGTTACAAGTATAGGTTAATATAAGATGAGTTAAGTAGATCATTTTAAACTAAGGCTTTGATAATTCATGCTCAGGAAAAATGATTTGTGCTACAATTTAGTATAGGTTAGTATAAGATTAGTTAAGTAGATCATTCATGCCAACTAAAGATATTTATACTTAGTCTAATTTTGAATGAAAGTTTAGGACTCTATATAAAGGAGTAATAGTTATAGAATAATATAGGAATCTATATAAAGTATATAAAGAAATAATAGTTATAGAAAAGTTTAGTTCTATAGTTAATTTAGGACTCTATATCAAGGAGTAATAATTATATAAGAATTTAGTGGTCTATATAAAGGAATAATAATTATAGAAGAATTTAGATGTATAGGTAATTTAGAACTCTATATAATTTATGTTTTTATTTATTTTTAGTTAAAAAAATTAAAAAATAATTGAAAACTCTCTGCACTTTAAATAGTAGTATAGATATAGATATAGATAGATACAGTCTTACAAATATAGATATAATATGAAGCTTTACGTTTTCATATGAATATTATATAATTGGAAAGGTGGTGTATATACAAATTCACAAGAAACTCCAAACTAGTATTGATTTCCGTGTTTTAGAGTCCCATTAGATCTTCTTGGTGTTTATTGGATGATAATTAATATTTGAAAATCATGTTTTAGGCTCTGTTTGGATTGAAAGATTTGAAAGGATAAGAACAGAAAAGAAATGAGATAATAGGTCATGTTATATTTGAATAAACATAATTAAAAGAAAAGAAATGATAAGGAGGGATAGTTCTCTCATATCCTATCCTCCCAAAAATGGGAAGATTAGGAGGGAAATGATAGTAATTAGGAGGGAAATGATAGTATTTAAGTAATACTTTTATAATTTCAAAATTGTCCTCAACAATTAGAAAGAAAAAATTGTTATTCCACCCATGTCCCATAAATATAAAAGGATATGATAGTAATTTGATCGTTATCATTTCTCTCTCATATCTTATCCAAACAAGAATACTATCATTTCCTTTCTTTTCTCTCCTATTTATCCAAATATGAATAAGTTTGTTGATATCCTTTCATCTCCTTTCTTTTACCTAATAACTAATGTTATACTCTCCTTTTTTTTCTCTCGTGTCTATCCAAACGGAGTCTTAGAGTCCCATTAGATCTTCTTGGTGATTATTGGATGAGAATTAAAATCTGGAATTTGATTAATACAATCATGGAAATGGCAAAGCAATCTAAAAAAGAGTTCTGTATGATTTTCTTCTTTTCAATCCAAAATGGAGTACATTAGATGCAGATGGATTGGATAGATGTAGATGGATTAATAGGATATGAATAAAAAAGGTATATATAGATATATCTATATTACATTTAAGCTTGGCCTAATAAGGCCAAAAACGGTGATCCAACGGCCCAGAGTTGTTAAAAAAGCAATCCTGTGGTTCAAAATGTCTTTTGCTATCTACGGTCTAAAATCGCTTCATCTAACGGTCACGATTGCGAGTACGCGATAGTGCCGTAGGCACGGGCATACCCTAGTATATATATATATAGAGAGAGAGATATAAACCACGTGTACACTGCCCAAACTGGAAATATTAATTTGTCGAGTTCTCTCTTGTTGATTCTTCTTTTATGAAATGTAGCCCTTGCTATTTATTTCAAGAAAAATGATATAATTGTCGACAATAGAAATCACTTTTTATGTAAATGTAAAGATGTAATAGTAAAATTTATAAAAAAAATGAGAAATAAAAAGAGAGACTCACTATCTATATAAATGTAATATAAAATAAAAACTGTGAAATTTACAATTGTGAAAATCAATATATAATATATAAAATCGGTTATATTTCAAATTCTGGTGTCTGTGGAAAAGAAAAAGAAATCAGCATTTATAATTTATCCAATCCTAGATTTGTCGGCAAAATATTCTTTATTAGTAAAAAGGCTCATATAACAATCTTTCTTTTTCTTTATACTATTTTATGTATATATAAATTAGACTTCCATTCAACACATGGAAGAACATTTTTTTTACTCATTCTATTTTTGGTTTGTTGTTAATTGCAGCATTTTTTTTAAATTATTTTATTTTTTGTCATAATTTAAAATTTGGAGCAGCAAATACGGTGACATTTTTTCAACCAAGTACTGACAATTAATTTTTTATATTTTTCTCTGAATAAATTATAGTGATCTTTCTGAGTTTTGGCTCTAGCCCTCAAATACTGAGCATCTATTGTTTCTCTTGCAAGGGAAAGTCTAAAATTGCGGACATTGGGACTACGATACTGAAAGAGCGTAGGTTAGCAAACCTAGCATTTTTCAGAACCTCCATACAATGCAGTTACAGAATTTTTTTTATTGTAAATTACATCGACATCTTTTCAGATTTTTGTATGGTAAATGACATCGACATCTTTTTTAAGTTATGCCTTGATACAGTGCAAATCTTAAAAAAAATGATATGAAAGAGGGTGTAGAAAGCAACACCTTTGGGTATATAATTGTATGACCACCCACAAAGAAAGTAGTCCTTGACAACTCACAAAGAAACCTGTGTCTGTTACTGGCCATGCTAGAAGGAACTTCAATGGCTATCATTCAATGGTTGAAGGATGAAATCTTTTTCTCGTTAATTTCTGCTTCCATTTTTCTAGTAGTGTTGTTCAATTTTCGCTTGAGGGGAAACCCAAGGGAAAAAATGCTTAATCTCCCACCTAGTCCTCCAAAGCTACCAATCATCGGCAACCTTCACCAGCTAGGAAACATGCCCCACCTATCTCTGCACCGCCTAGCTGAGAAATTCGGGCCCCTCATTCACTTGCAACTTGGTCAGATTCCAACAGTACAGTTGTGGTTTCCTCAGCTAGAATGGCGAAAGAAGTGTTGAAAACCCATGATCTTGCACTTTCAAGCCGTCCCAAGATCTTTTCAGCCAAACACCTTTTCTATAATTGCACTGATATTGTCTTCTCCCCATATGGGGCTTACTGGAGGCAAATACGAAAAATTTCCATACTTTAGCTACTAAGTGCCAGGCGTGTCCAATCTTACAGCTTTGTAAGAAAAGAAGAAGTTGCACGCCTGGTTCATCGGGTTGCAGAATCATATCCTGGCACCATCAACTTATCCAAGATGCTTGGACTATATGCAAATGATGTCCTCTGTCGTGTGGCATTTGGAAGGGATTTCTCAGCAGGAGGGGACTATGATCGACTTGGGTTCCAAAAGATGCTTGAAGAGTTCCAAGAGTTGCTAGGAGGATTCAGCATTGGAGATTTCTTCCCTTCCATGGAATTTATGCACACGTTAACCGGCATGAAATCAAGACTTCAGAACACCTTTAGACGATTCGACCAGTTCTTTGATGAGATTATAAAAGAACATCTAAATCCCGAGAGAGAAAAAGAAGACAACAAGGATATTGTGGATGTCTTGCTAGAAATAGAAAGGAGTGAGGCCAACGAAATGCCTCTCACTATGGACAATATTAAAGCCATCATCTTGGTAGTAAAATCTTCCTTATTCACTGCTTCTCTCTTTAAATTCATTCACATCCATAGAGTCACATGGTTCAAGTTTGTGGTGTATTTTCCTCCCATTTAGCAAAACAATAATAGTTACTGTTATTGCAGGACATGTTCGCAGCAGGAACTGATACAACCTTTATAACCTTAGATTGGGGGATGACAGAGCTAATCATGAACCCCAAAGTAATGGAAAGAGCACAAGCTGAAGTAAGAAGAGTCGTCGGAGAAAAAAGATTTGTGTTAGAGAGTGACCTGCCTCAGCTGCACTACACAAAAGCTGTCATCAAAGAGATCTTCCGCTTACATCCTCCCGCACCAGTATTAGTCCCAAGAGAATCCATGGAAGATATAACCATTGATGGGTACAATATTCCTGCCAAAACAAGGTTTTTTGTCAATGCCTGGGCAGTAGGGAGGGACACAGAATCTTGGGAAAATCCAGAAACATTCGAACCAGAGAGATTCATGGGCAAAACTATTGATTTCAAGGGTCAAGATTTTGAGCTGATACCTTTTGGAGCTGGCAGAAGAAGCTGCCCTGCTATTACATTCGGAATGGCAAGTGTTGAACTAGCACTGGCCCAACTTCTCCACAGCTTTGATTGGGAGCTTCCTCCTGGTATCCAGACTAAAGATTTGGACATGAAAGAAGTCTTTGGTATCACAATGCACAGAAAATCTCCACTGATGGTGGTAGCCAAACCATGGTTTCCATAAGAGAAAACTCATCAACAAATAAAACAAATCAAAATAATATTCATGGCATGGCTATGTTACTTGAACTTGGGTACGCTAGCATGTTCCTAGTGTCAGATGTGTCAAATCCTGCTAAATATTCATATTATGTAATAATTTCCTTTATTTTCTAGAGTAAAATAACACTTTTATGTAACATACAATAGGCATTTAACTCGCTTTAAAGCAATAATCTAATAAAATTGAATTACTGGATATGCTTTTTAGGTACACATCTGACTAAAAGTGTTCTTGACATGGATACTTCACATACTTTTGAAGAGTCCATATAACATAGATTCATGGTTCATCCAAAATTTAAAAGGCACTCATCCATTTAATATCATTCATTGCATGAATAAAGAGTAAAAACAATAAAATTATGCCAAGTCAAGTAAGATGAAACTGTTAACCAATTTCCTTTTTCTTGGAGGAATATGGAGCTTATCAACAATTCTAATGCTCCAAATCCAATGATAACATGACATTTCCATAACAGTTAGTGCCCAAGCTTTCATCTTATGAGACGGATTATCCTAGCTACACAATTATTTCCTAGGTGAAGATATAAGGTACCAAAGCAAAAAAAAAAAAAAAAGTGTAAAATTTTGAAAGGGGTAAAACACAGAATGATTTGGTGGTAGACTGCAGGTTCCATTCCTTCAAGAAGCAACAGTTGAAAGTTCACAATCAAAGCTCAAAGTGAGCTGGGTTGATTGACTACTTCAACCAACCCACCAGCTGATTATTAAAAAAAAATGTTAAATATAAAACATATAAAATAATAGAAAATTACGTTCTCCAAACTAGCTCAGTCAGCATGAGAACTGAGTTGCATAATGACATCATGACTAGATCAGAAAATGAGTTCCAAAGAAAGTTACAAATCACTAAATATGTACAAGTTACCAAGTCATGTGAAAAATAAGAACATACTATATGTACAAGTTACCAAGTCATGTGAAAAATAAGAACATACTATTGGCATTCAAAATCTAGAATTCCAAAACTGATATCTCCGCCTTTTACAAATCACCTAAGAAGCACGGATACGACACGACACGGACACAACAACACGACAAATAGTAAAAAATTAGGATTCAGACATGGCGGGGACACGGAGACTAATAAATATATTTTTTTATATATATGATCCGTTAGGAATTGTGTCTCAAATTCTTATTGTAATTAGATTTTTATTTTAGAGTTGTAATTTATTTGGTAATTTTTGTTAGGCAAGTATTGGGCTTCAAGTAATAGTAGTCCTTATCCAACAACGAATTGGGTTCGAAGACTATAAATAGAGGTGAGATTGAAAAGAGAAGGTAGAGAAGAAAAGTGTGAAGAGAGAGATAATTGTAAGAGAATTGAGTTGAATTTGTGTGAGAGAGAAAAAAAGAGAGTGTAATTTTTATATTGATATAAAGGCCGTCGTTCTTCGCTGGTGGATTAAATGATTTGCTGAACCGCGTAAATCTCGTCTTGCTTGTGTGTGTTTGTTTTTTATTTACTTCCATTGTACTGAATTAAGGAAATTAATTCCCAACAAGTGCTATCAGAGTTATGACAAAAACTATTATAGATGTAAAGTACTCGGTCGAAAAGTTTGATAGAAAAAATTTCAATCTAAGGCAAGTTCAAATGCAAAATATACTAATTCAGCATAGTATAGAAGTAGGACTGCAAATGAACCGAGCTGCTTGGGCTTGAGCTCGTTAAGGGCTCGGCTCAGACTCATTCGTTAAGCAAACGAGCTAAGCTCGAGCTCAGTTTCTAGGCTCGTTTAATAAACGAGCCACGCCCAAACAATGTTGGGCTTGTCTCATATAGGCTCGTGAACATGAACTCGTTTATATTCGTAAACAGAGTTCGTTTATAGCTCATTTAGGGCTTGTAAGCTCGTGAACATGTTCATGAACATAAGCTTGTGTAGGCTCATTTACGTTCATGAACAAGCTAAAAAGATATTGAAAACGAGCCTGAAAGAATTTTTTACGAGCCGAGCTCGAGCTTCTCAAAATAATGACAAGCCCAAGCCTGAGCTCAGCTTTTTGAGCTCATCACGAGCCCGAGCGAGCGCACAAACAAATGAGCCCGGGCAGGCTCAAGCTCGGCTCGGCTCGGTTCATTTGCAGTCCTATATAGAAGAGACGTTGCTTGACAAATCAAAAGAGATGGATGGTGCAAAGTGGGGGAAGATCAATTCAAGGGCGATGAGTGCGATTCGATTGGCGTTGGCAGATGATGTTGTGTATGATGTGATAGAAAAAACTTCAAGAGCATGCATGTATGTGGAAGAAATTGGAGGATCTTTATATGGGAAAAAATCTCACCAGCCAACTAGTCTTGAAACAAAAGTTGTACTCCTTCCTTAGAAAAGAAGGTGTAAGCTTGCAAAAACATCTCAGTGAGTTTAATAAGATTATTTGTGACTTATCTAATATTGATGTTAAGTTGAGTAATGAAGATAAAGCTATTACATTGTTGACATCGATACACGCTACTCATAAGCATTTATTTAATGCTTTGCTTTATGGGAGATACAATCACGATAGAACAAGATAAGAGTGCTTTATTCTCCAATGAAAAGTTGAACGGTGATGATCAACATGATCAATCTCAAGCTCTTGTTGTACAAGAGAGGAAGAGGTTTAGGGCTTCGGGGAATTTTGTGCCGAAGCCATTGTCGAAAAGAAGGTGCTACAATTGTGGGGAAAAAGGACATCTTCAGTGGTCGTGTCCAAAAGGAAAGAGTATTGTGTCTGAGGCTATAAATGAAGAAAGTGATGTTGATGAAATGTTATCAATCATAGATAACAAGGGAGAAGCTAAGGAGTGAATACTTGATTCTGCTTGTTCCTTTAGTGTGTGTCCTCATAAAGAGTGGTTTGTTACCTACAAACCTGCAAGTGGTAAGGTATGTATGGGGAGTAATGTTTCTTGTGATATTATGGGAATTGGAACAATCAAAATCAAGACAACGAATGGTTTAGTAAGAACCCTAATGAATGTACGTCATATTCCAAGTGTTAGAAGAAATGTGATCTCTGTAAGAGCTTTGAATTCGAAGGGTTATTGGTGTGAAGTGAAGAATAGGTTGATGAAGATTGAAAGAGGGCCCCGTATCATACTTTTGGGAAGGAGGGCTAATAATCTTTTTGTTTTATTAGGAAGTACTCTTCTAGGTGGAGCAGTTGTAAAGATAGAATGGAAGCCTGTTTCAAACTTTACTAGAGTAACCAATGCTCAAGAGCGGCAAGGGAAGGAAAAAGTCTTGACAATTGCAACAACACCAACTTTCATTCCAGAAGCAAGGAAAATTTAATTCGGTTATGTGAGAGTAGATTCCAAGTTTGACTGTTTAAACTTGGAGTTTGCTCACAATAAATTAGTGTGATGAAACAACAAAGAACGACAAGAAGTAAGAAGATGTTAGGTTTGAGGTGGAGGGATTTCTTCAATCAAGGTGGAGCTTTAGAGAAACGCGTGAAGATTAAATTTGAGCCAAGGTAGAGATTGTTAGGAATTGTGTCTCAAATTCCTATTGTAATTAGGTTTCTATTGTAGTCCTTATCTAACAAGGAATATGCTTTGAAGACTATAAATAGAAGTGAAGTTGAAAAAAGAAGGTAGAAAAGAAAAGTGTGAAAAGAGAAAGAATTGTAAGAGAGTTAAGTTGAATTTGTGTGAGAGAGAAAGAAAGAACGTGTAATCTTTATATTTTAATAAATACAGTCATTCTTCACCCATGGATTACACAATTTGTTGAACCACATAAATCTCGTCTTGCTTGTGTGTGTTTGTTTTTTATTTACTTCCACTGTGCCAAATCGAGGGGATTAATTCCCAGCATGATCCTATATTTTAAGAGTAAAATTATTTTTCATCAACCTAATAATGAAAAATTCATAAATCATAATAATTAATGAGTTATAAAAATAATTAGTTTATCGTTTAAAGAACTACACAAATGAATCTACTCTACAGCAATAATAATAGTTGGTTTTTAAACAAAAAAAAAAACTTAAAATATTATATGTTATGACCACCATATTTTATTAAAAAATTTCAAAGAAGTTATCATACTTACACTTTAATCTATATTTCTTTTTAAAACTTTATTAAAACCCCCTAACGAAACGACACGCGTGTCGGACACGTTACCATGGCGTGTCTATGCCATGTCTGCGGTGTGTCCAAAAACTATAAAAAAATAAAAAAATCCAGACACATATTTTGGCTTGTCAGGCCGTGTCCAACGCGTGTCGGTATCCGACACAGATTCTTTGACCTTTTAGGCGTGTCTGTGCTTCCTAAAAACCACTATTGGCTTATAAAAAATCCATGAGACAATTAGAGCATGACAACATCCATAACCACGCATGGCAGAATCATGCACAAAATATGATTCCATCGATTAAAAGATTACAAAAAGAGAAGGGTCCTTTATGCTTGGCAACTTTTTGGTCTCTGGTTCAGTAAGGAGATCCGAAACTGAAATGTCTCTCTTAATGTTTTTTGGTCACAAATACCTTTAGAGTTTAGCCATTGCCATTCAGTGAGACCTTATATCCTTAAGATAACTGCCCAATTGCTAAGCCCTAACGAACACCGCATAAACTCTAAGAAATACTCCAACATGTGACATAAGCAATTAGATTGGAGGTTATTCTAAAGGAAACAACCAAACTTAAGATTAAAAAGCATTGTTTCTTTCTTTAATGGATGGGCGAATTATTACCAAATGAGCAGAGAAAACTAATCGGTAACCCCAACTCTTTGTGGCAGCTGCAACTCTTTGTTTGTCGGCAAACTAATAACTAGGTCATGGCAATTAGTGCATTGATAAAATTTAATTTAGATTTCATTGTCATATATACTAAATTATCTTGACAGATTCAAAGTACATGAGGCTACATGCAGAATGAGAAAAATGTATATACAAATAGCTATGAAGCTTGGAGATGAATACGAAAAACTAAAAATTAGGATATAAATATGACAAAGACACAACAATGTAAATGTATATATATTGTATCTATGTAGATATATAAAAAGATTAAAATTTATGTGTAGATATGCATAACCGAAAACAGTCTCTCCATGTAGAGGCAAGGCAACGTACATCTGACCCTTCCTAGACCCTGCAATTGTAATACCCCGGAAATTTGGATGTCAATTATTTTAAGGAAATTTGAAATTGCTTTATATTATTATTATTATTATTTTATTTTTATTATTATTAATTCATGTGAAATGCATTGTCTCTATATTTTATCGTTTTATGTGAGTTGATTTTCTTTATATGCATTTTATCATTTCATGTGAATTGATAAGTTTGAATGTTATCATTTTATGTGGATTGTTATATTTTATAGATTCCAATCATTTCATGTAAACTTCTTTGTTTATTTATTTATTTATTTTTTTATCATTTTATGTGAATTGTTATTTATTATGTGTTGTTTTATTTAAATCTTTTAAATGCTTTGGTTTGGGCTAGGGAGGAATTTGGGCTGGTATGATTGGGCTAAGATTATGTTTAAAATGTTGGGCCAAGGTTATAATTATATTATTATTGCTTGTATTATTATTATTTGGATTTTATTTAGTTTTAGAAAAATCAATAATAGAATAATAATTACGACAAAAAGGAAAAAGAAGAAATTAGGGTTTTTGCCGTTGCTTTACGCACTGAACTGAGGGAGTAAACGAAAGAGAGAAGGGAGTGACGATCGGGTGAACAAGTTGATTCGTCAAAGAGGCAAGTTCGAACTCTTCTCTTCCCCTTTGAATCTGTATACATATATATTTTTGTATATTCATGTTGCTGAAATATATATGTAATATATATATTAATTGTATAGACATGTTGCTAGAAATTGTATGCAATTAATTATGAAATTAAATGATTTTTTATGTTAAGAATTTCTATGAATTAAACATGAAGATTTTGGAGTTTTGGTACTGTTTTAGGGTATTTTTGCATATATATATACATGTATATATGACTGTATAGGCGTGTATGTATATATATATATACATGAAATTGGGTTTACTGTATTCATCATTTTTGAACGTTTTTGTTCCGATTAAAAGGTAGATCTTACTTTCTAGAACAATCCTTGAAAGTTTGGTTGTGAACCGTTGGGTAGATTGACGGAAAATTGAGTTTGAAATTTTAGATTTTTGAAACTTGAAATTGGGCGTTTTTAATTTAGGCCGCAAGAGGTGATAATTTTGGTACCAATGCGTAGCTTAGATCGATACGAGTTCAATGGTATATTTATATACGCGATTCGGTGCCCGGAAGTGATCGGGAAGTTTTCCTCCATTGTTGGGAGCGTGAAGCTTCAGGTGGGGAAGAAGAAGAAAAGAAAAAGAAAAAAAAAAAAAAAAAAAGAAGAGGGGGCCACCCGGCCGCCGGCGCGTGGGGGCGGCGCCGGTGGCCGGAAAAGTATTTTTGGGGCCCACTCTCGGGGGCCCACCTATGGGTCCGATATGGGCCCATTCCGAATTATTTTATTATTTGTTTTGAATTTTTAAAATTTTTGGAAAAACTTGAAAATTAGGAAAATTATTTTTTAAAAATACTTTTAGAATTCTAAAAATTCCCAAATTTTTATGTCAACCTCCTGGGAGCTTGAGGAGCTTGGGGTTTAAATTTCATGTCAAAATAATTTACCATTGTCTTTAAATTAATTTTTAAAATGTCTAAAAACTGGATTTTTCACCTTCTTTAATTTTAGAAAATACTTATGAAGTTCCAAAAATTCCCAAATTTTTACTGAAACTTTCTGGAGGCTAAATACACTTGGGTTTAAAGTTTCAACTCAAAATGATCTTCGCTTGTTGTTCAATTTATTTTTAAAGTGTCCAAAAGTGGGGCTTTTCACTTTCTATAATTTTAGAAAATATTTTTATAATTCCAAAAATTCCCAAATTTTTGCTGTAACTTTCTGGAGGTTAAATAAACTTAGTTTTAAATTTTCATCTCGAAATGAGCTTCCATTAGTGTTCAATGAATTTTTAAAGTGTCTAAAAGTTGGGTTTTCACCTTCTTTTATTTGTTGAAAATATTTCAAAATTTCTAGAAAATTCCAGAATGATTTAATAGGATTCTGAGAAGTGGAATAGGCCCAGAAACCTAGATGAAAGTTAGGTTTAAACTCCCTCGTAGAATTGAGTGCATTGGAGGTTGAGTTGGGAAATTGCTTCTATAATGGATGCTTGGGTTATTTGATTTATTTGAATATATTTTCCTTTAAGGATATAAATGCCCATCAAATACTTGATTATAGTCTAATTGTGAACGATTTGTCTTATGATGATAATTTCATGTTGGATGATTTGAAATAACGGTTGTGCAAATTTAAATCATAATGCACCTTGTTATTTTATATTGCATATTGGAATGTATCTATGCATCTTATTTTGGCATGTAAGGATTGCCCGGCGTGTCAGGATCGCCCATACCTAATAAGGTATCTATGTATTTTATTTGGCATGTAAGGATTGCCCGGCGTGTCAGGATCGCCCATACCTAATAAGGTATCTATGCATTTTATTTGGCATGTCAGGATTGCCCGGCGTGTCAGGATCGCCCATACCTAATAAGGTATCTATACATTTTATTTGGCGTGTTAGGATCGCCCATACCTAATAAGGTATCTATACAATTTATTTGGCGTGTCAGGATCGCCCATATCTAATAAGGTATCTATATGTGTATGCACATGTTTTCTTTATTTCGAACTTAAAGAATATGTTCATTGTTGGATGATAAGGGTGTGTTGGAATAATGTATAAGATGATTTTACTTCTGAAAACATGAGCTAAATAAGAAATGACTAGTATGTATATATCTATACGTATTAAGGTATCAAAAGATTAAATGATGGCATGTTAGGATTGCTTAAACTTGATATTATTTTATATTATGTTTATTTCTGCTGAACGTAAGGAATGTGTTCACGTTTGCATAATAAGGGTTTGGGTGGAATATTATAAATATTGACCTGTTGTTTTGGAAACACGAAACTGGATAAAAGAATAACTTGTAGGTTAAATCTATAGACTTATTTTGTGTCCCTTATACTGAGGGTATGTATATTGGTTCTCTGATTGGGATGTAGTAGATAGAACTTGCTCGTGGGTTTAACCCACTGTGTTGATATTTCAGGTTTCAGACAGGTTCCACCGCGAGGATAGAGTTTTAGGGTTTGGTTGTAGCAGACGTCTCATCTCATCAGTTACAGGGTAGGAACTTGTCTTCATCAAGAGTCATACTATGAACTTTTGAGACTTTGATTGTTGGTATTAATTTTAGAATTTAAAAACTTTTGTTCTTTCTGGTGAAGGGGTCCTTGGGTTACGGGACTTCCAAATTGTATTACCAGAATATATTTATTTATTTATCAATTATTTCAGTTCAATGGGATTTCTGTTCAGCTTTTAGCAATTATTCTATTTCTTTCTTTTGCATCTATGCTTGTTGCTATCAGTGGTTAATATTCCTCAGGTTTTGTGTATGAGACTGGCCACCTCATGCGCAAAATTTTATGGGGGGTATTTCAGCAATGGCGGGAGCCTAGTGCATTGGACTAGCCCTTTTTATGTATCTATACATAAAGCTAAAGTAATAATTGTTTATCATGTCATGTATATTATTGTTAATAACATTACCTTATAAAAAGAATTTAAAAAAAAATCATTACAAACAAGATAAGAGTCATATTGAATGGTTATAAACTTTGAACTAAGTGAGTTATGATACTGTAAGGGTCCTTTTATAGAACGGTAATAAAATATAGTAAATGAGAGATATCATACATATGATGAGGGACCTAGAATGTTGATCTAGAAGAAGGGGGAGATGCAGACAAACCAAAGGGATTAATGGTAAAGGTAACTATGTTTGTGAACTAAGCATTTAAAACCCTTGTTATTCTTTTCTCAACAATTATACTATGTTATTATACTAAGAAAAGTTAAACACTAGTCAAACATATTTCTCAAAGTATTTGAAAAATATCGGATAAGTTGCCAAAGTATTTAAGAAATATTGAATACTAATTTGAAAGAAAAAAAAAAGAAATGAATATTTTTAAAAAGTATCGGACACTTATCTGCAAGTATCCGAGAAGTATCGAAATCCGACATAATAGATAAGACAAGGATATGGCCCCCTTATAGAAGCATAAAAAGATTAAGGTCCAAGCATATAAGTTCTTATTGCAAGTTAACAATGTTTTGGAAAAGGATAAAAGGTTAGATTGTAATTCAGGGACAATAACTACTATTCTTAAATATTATATCAAGATATTATATATGTACTAGCAAGGAGGTATGTCCTATTATCGCAAAATTCAGTCTTGGTCTAGTAGTTATGTTATCCCACATCCTTTCTGCAAACATTCTATAGACCATTTGGCATGCCTTTCACGACCATTTAGAAAACTCAAGTAAACCACTACGCTACCATCCGACAACATATTTTGGCTTAATAATAAGTCATAAGTGAGAGTATCTATGTTTTGGGTCCAATTCCTTGTATGTACAC
The DNA here is from genome assembly GCA_026545225.1 of Cornus controversa. Classification (NCBI taxonomy): domain Eukaryota; kingdom Viridiplantae; phylum Streptophyta; class Magnoliopsida; order Cornales; family Cornaceae; genus Cornus; species Cornus controversa. The sequence goes on along the minus strand of CM048848.1, from coordinate 28,949,719 downwards.
AGTATATACACGATCATGAGTGCATTTGAAGCAAGTATATGAGTTGATCATGACTACATTAACAAAAGGAAATGCATGATTTCACATTGTGAGAAAATAAAAAAGAAAATAACCATCATTTATTCATGGAAACATGACTAAAAGGAAAAAATAGGATTTGGTTACCCAAGAAACTCTGAAACCCCACCAATCCCAACAAACTTAAAAGGTTGAGGACCTTCCCTTTCAAGATCCTGCTCCAAATGAAATAGGGCCACATTTTCAACAAATACTTTAGTATGAAGAAACATTAAAGACCAGGAAAATAGGATAAAAAAGAAAAGGGAACATCAAACATCTCTCCATAAACACTTTGTACCCCTTCATAAATGATTTCAAGTTCATTTCTTTCTATTTTTATGTTGAACTACTGTCACTAACATTTTCTTTACTCGATGCAGATGGCACCCCAACGTAGATTATGACAGGGCCCAGCCAGATTCTAAATAAAGTTCCATTTCTGATCAAAAAATGCATGTCGCAGGACAGCTTGTAAGGTTTCGGTTTGTGGAAGTATGAAGAAACACTTTCAAAGCCTCACCAGGGAACTGCCATGGTCCAAACTAAGATCCAAAATTTACTGCCATGGTCCAAACTAAGATCCAAAATCTTGCATCCCTAAAGCCCTGAAACCTAGATGAATGAATTTATAATTTTGACTTACCTATTAAAAACACTAAATGTAAGTAACAACTAACATTGTGCACAAATCCATTGTTTATTCCAATCATATTTGCCTAGGAAGTATATATTTCTTCCTTTATTTTCTTTCACCAACTCAAAGATTGAAGTAAGACTAAGTTAATAGTTTAAATGGATGGCAAATTTCATCTGAAATCATTGTGACACTGAAGAAAATATTAGTGTCCAATAGTGCAATATTAGTATATTTAGATTAAGAGAAAAAAGTTTCATGACCATCATGTAAAGCTTTATTAGCCAAATATTTAGGTGATTTGGGAATTGCATGGATAATAAACGGCTCCAAACTTCCATTAATTCCCCATATCATTTGAAACCACGATTTCATATTCTAGAACAGAGGACTCACAAGATAAAATGTAATTCTTTGCAAAAATATGAACGGAACATAAATCTAAAAAAAAAAAAAAAGGTGAGCAACATAATTGCTCAAAATCACAAGACGTTGTAAATAAAACACACTACTCTCATTCCAAACACATCGAAAGCAACTACAGTGACTACTTCACTTGATGACCCAGTAGTTGAACGTCCATCAGTTCAAAGGATAACATCACCTTAATCCCTTCTGGCATGCAACAACAAGGTTTGTATCTTTTGGGAATTTCACCTCAACCTTTAGTAGGAATTTTCCGTTGAATAAAGGAAAGAAATGAGCAAGAAATCTACAATATCAAAAGCACATATAATAGGAAACAGAAGTTTTAATTAAACAACCTGACAACCTCCAACAGTAATAGTAAAACTGAATTCTTTTATTCTTTGAAAATAAATACTAACAAGTAACATATCATGTTGTCAATTGTTTGCTATGTTCTGTAGACTTGAGTAGATTTATCAGGCACCATTGTGTGTCTAAGTATCCAATCTTTCTAATTCCCAAATCATAGGATACTGGAACTTGGCTTGAAATGTGTCCAAAAATTATGTGAGCCTACATTGACACTTGCACATTTAAATAGATTATATCTTATATAATAGTGTAATATATGAATTTATTGTTTTTTCAAGTATATAACTGGTTAAATTTTGGATGAAATGGGATGTGATGAAAAAAGGGGATTTATCTATTTCAAAAGTAGAAAACTCTTCTCTCCTATCAAATTTGAGTTTTTTCTTCTTCATTGATTATCACACATAGAGAATCAGGACGTGGGCTCGTGTGTCAGACATATATCCCATATACCCATATTGTGTGCTCTCAGAAGAATTGGATGATCTATGTAACACAATCTAAACAATGGCAAATGTGCTCTCTTGTTTCTAATAAAAACCCATACTAATATTTTTGACTGACTATTAATTTAATTTTTAGGAAACTCCTTAATTAAATTGAAGTATAAGACAAAGTGTCCTAATACCAATTACAAAAAAAAAAAGAGAGAATAGTATGATACCCATGAAATTTGTGACCTTTCTGGAGAGAATTCCAGCATCAAATATATGATCAACATCAAAGATCGCGATCCAGGTTGAGCCTTCAACCCATGCCTTCAAACAAGAGCTACAATTATGAGACAATGTGGTCCAAGTATTTTAAAGGGGAAAAAAGGTAAAACTAAGTGTGTGTATATATAATGTTTGTTAACAAAATATGCTTTCACTGGAAAGGAAAAATGAGAAGGAAAAGCATTCACCTTTTTTTGTTCAGTAGCGTTTTGTTTGAGAGTTGAATTGCATACCCAGCAAAATGTATTTTCTGCTTCACTTGTTGCCCTTGGGATTTCTTTCCTAGGATATGGCCCTTGTATCTTTGTGTGTGTGTGTATATATATATATACACACACACAAACTACTCTCATTCCCTGAATTGTTTTGACTTGAGGCCATGACCATTTGAGGGGAAGAAAAAAGAAGTCATATTTATATTTGATTGCCAAGGAACTTGGCTAATCTTGATATTTGAGATAACTATGTAACAGATGGAGATGCTTATACGCAGGACTGTAAATGAATCGAACTGTTTGTGAACAATTTAGAACTCGGCTCCTGCAAACCAAACCCTAGCCGCCAAACTAAACAGTGCATTCTTCCCTTTGGCAGAGAACCATAGTTGGTGCAGAATGTGAATCACACTCTAACGCTACGAATTGCTCTCTCTCATATTCCCTAATCTGAAATCATCCTCTCTCTCTCATATGGCATCAATGGCGGAATTGCGAGTCCCATTGATGCCATACGAGAATAATTAGCTAGCCGCCATCTCATATGGCTGTGAGGATGGCATGAAGTTGTGAAGATCGAAAGCAAACTCTGTAAAGATTAAAAATTAGCCGTGAGTTGGTCATACATACACTCCGACTGGGACCTTCCTGCTTGTGTTCTCCGTCCGCCGGCGCGTCCCCCTGACTGAATGAGAGGCTGGGCTATCCCATGCCGAGTTAAAAGTTGCCGGATCAATTGGGCGTTGCTCTTGCTTTTGATTTGAAATGTATCTCTTGGCCTAACGCCCTTAGGCCTGTATATTTCCGTTCATATCTATACAATTAATTTTGCCTTTCAAAAAGAGAAAATTTTATATATATATATATACACACACATATATATGTGTGTGTGTGATATTCGTACATACTGATGCGTAACTTTGCATCTAAACGAGTTGAGGGCCCGAGCCAGGATTTCACATTGGTGGGGCTAATTGATAAATAAATAAAAATTAAAATAAAATAAAATAAAATCAACTCACGTTACAACCATAAATTGTTAAAATTCTGAGAAAAAATTATTGTAAAATAATATACTAGCATGACAAATATAACAACCAAAATATTAACCGGTGATATTTTCATTGAATACATTTGTAAGTTACCTACCATATACATCATACATATGCCAAAAAAGAAGAGTTTTAAGAAGTAAGACTGAAGAAGAAGAAAAAAAAAAGAATGAGAAAACTTTGAAGGAAAAAAAAAATAGATTTTGATTGAAGAAGGGAAATTTATTTTTATTTTTAAGGAAGTTAAACAGTAAAAAAGAAAAGAGAAAAAAATAAGTGATAATTTTAGAATTGAAAACTTTAGAGGGCCATTATATAATTTTTACATATATATATATCTATATAATATTTTACCTTTGTGTTTGAATTTTTCCCCAAAATGTTTTTATCATCTAACGGTCAAAATTGTTTAAAAAACTCATCCGACGGTTCAAAATATCTATGTCTATCTACGGTCTAAAATTACTCTTCCTATTTATAATCTAACGCTCACCATTCACTCCCACCAAAATTCAAATTTAAACCCTCGCCAACTCACTCCCACTTAAAATAACATTCACTTTCACATTTTAAACCCAAACTTCCGTTCCCAAATGCCCCCCCCCCCCTCTCTCTCTCTCTCTGTAACTTTCTCCTCTAAGCTCCTCTTTTCTCCCTCCTTATATATATTGTTGCTATGGCGTAAGAAACCCAGAAGGTGAAGAGGAGTTCAGTTATGGTGGTGTTGATGGCAACGGGTGTATGAAGGTGGTCACCGATGCTTATAGCTCCGGCCAGAAAATGGTGATGGAACCGGTGGTTCATGACTTCAGCTGAAGGTATATTTTCTGCTTTGTTTTCCTTTTCTTTTCTTTTTTTTTAGTATATATATAAATACTATATCAATATCATTTCTGGAGGTTGATAGGTCTTCTTGGTGGTGATGATAGAGGCTTTCAAGTGGTGGAGCTTGTGGGTCTTCTCGGTTGTGGTTCCTACAACGAAGGAAGAAATGTGTTGTCTTCCATGGTAGTCGGAATTGTGTGGTTCTGGCAACGGCGAGGTGGTTCTTCAATGGGCCTTCTTGGTGCAGGTGGAGCTGAGCTCCGATTTGGTGGACTGTTGGTGTTGTTTGGTTTCAGTGGATAGCCAGCTTCATGGGTCTGTGGGTTGAAGCCCATGGTGGTTAACAGTGGTGTTGCAGTTGGGTTGGGTTGAGTTATGGGTCTTCCTTGGCCAGTTTCAATGGAGATGATGTCGGCAGTTCTGATATGAGAGTGGAGACTTGGGTTGTTTCGGGTGGAGCTTGGTGGAGAAGATGGTGGCTCGGTTGGTGGTTGGGATTGCGTGGTTCCGGCAGCGGCGAGGTGGTTCTTTGGTGGTCAGAATTGGCTAAAAATGGGCTTTCTGGGTGTAGGTGGAGCCGTGCTCTGGTTTAGTCTTCTTCGGATAGAGAAGACGGAAGGTGACACTAGTTGGAATGGTGGCCATGATTGTTGAGCTCCGGTAGTGGTGGACTGTTGGTGTTGTTTGGTTTCATGGAAACCAGCTTCATGGGTCTATGGAGACTTGGGTTGTTTCGGGTGGAGATATATTAGTGAAGAAGATGGTGGGTCGGTTGGTGTTCATGGTGGCTATGATTCCATGGTTGGCCAGTGGGTTTGCTATAATGATGACCATGGTGAAGATGATGAAGCTGAGCTTGGCAGTGCATGGCTTGGTAATCCGGTATTGGGTCTGCAATGATGGAGTTGGCCAAAGGAGACGATGAACAGTAGTTTAAGGTGTGGTGCGACAGTGATGGCTTCATAGTGGTGGGTCTTCGACTTTCATAGAAACCGGCAATCCTCTTCGATTTCTTTGGTTTTTTGGTTGTGTTTATTCCTGATGGAGACGCAACAGACTAGTTTTCTAATGGAGTTCCAGCATCAATGGTGATGGATGAAGTTTACAGTGAGGTCTCGGCTTCACTAGGGTTTACCGGTGCAGTGGAGGTGGTTGGCCGTGGTTGTTGATGATGGAGATGGGTAGTTGGTCGGTTTGTAAATGAGTGGTGGATTCGGGTGAACCGTGACTGGAGAAGATGAACAGTTCCTTCACATTTATATATAATAATAATGTTAATTTATAAATCATTCAGATGAATATATTACATATGCCAAGACAACTTAGGAGTAGAGAGAATAAAGAAAAGGAGAGAGGGAGTTGTCGGTGAGGAAATGTGAAAGAAAGAATAAGAAAAGAAAAAATAAGAAGAGAGAGAATAAAAGAATAAAATAAAAGAAAGTAAAAGAGAAGAGAAGAAATGAGAGTGGTCCGAAGAGTGCATGTGATAAATAAAATAAAGAAAAGAGAAAAATAGAAAATCAAGGCGAGAGACTCAAAAAAACCCCTTATATATTATAGTATACTAAGATTTCTTGGCCTGGCCATATGAGTAAAGATAAAAATAAAGATGGCAGGAAACAAAGATTTCATAGTCATATGAGTAAAGTTAAAGTAAAAAGAGGAAAAAAAGTGTGCAGCCATACATAAATAATTTCTATCAACGAACTCCGTTTAAGGATAAAAAAGAAAATAGAAACACAGAGAAACTGAGAGAGAGAGAGGATACTGATTGACTGTGAGAGGTGGAGTCTCCGAGTATTTTCGTATCTATAATGAAAAATAAAGATATATTCATCCATAACTGAATTTAAAGAAGAAGAAAAACAAGTAGTAGAAGACTAGAGTAAAAATGCTGAGAAAGATAGGAAAAGAGATGGAGGAAGAGAAGTGACAGGTGAAAAGTGATGGTCAGTGGCAGGCGACGGTATTATGTGGACAATGACAAACGACAGTGCGATGGAGTGGGGTTGCGGGTATTATCATTCCAAATCTCTGGTCTCAACCCTAGCAACTGAATGAGAATTAAGATTGAAAATTTTGGCTTTAGGCCTGGTTTACTTTATATATTATATATATAAGTTCTATATCTAAATGGGACAGGGCGGGTATTCGTCGGGTAGAGCCTTACCTCACCCTGAACCCTGGCAAGTTATTTCCCTCTTAATTAACCTCATTAATGTCCAATTTTCTTAAATAGTTTCGTAAACGAGTTTTAAACAGGACGGTTCGGTGCGGCTACCCAGTGGGACAGGGAAAATTGCCATTCCTAGCCATGATTGCACGCCAATAATTTTGGGCGACGTAGATGAGATTTATTAATATATGAAATCAACTTTTATTTCAGTCCAATAAATTTTTTTTTATAGTGTCGTAGGCACGGGCAATACCCTAGTATATATATAGAGGGATAGTAATCAATACTTGTAGTTTTGGGTGCTATACTACACTGACATGAAGTTAGAGTTAACAACCAACACTAAAATGAAGTTTTACCAACAAAGTTGCTTATTCATGTATCTTTTTCAAGGAGTGTCCACATAACAACTAATATTATTACAATGACCCAACAATAGAGATAATGCTTCAAAATATACAACAAATCTAGAATAGGTCTACCACGCTCTTACTAAATACTTTAAAAATACAAACCTTCAAGAGGTTTACCTCTGGTTCTTCGAATTTTCTTGCTCTGGGGTTAGCAATCACCACTTTGTCGGACTTTCTCCGCTAGAGAACTGTAATACCCCGAAAATTTCGATGTCTATTATTTTAAAAAAATTAAATTTCTTTATATTATTTTTTTTATTTTATTAATTCATGTGAAATGCCTTATCTCGATAATTTATCATTTTTAGGTGAGTTATTTTTCTTTTATATGTATTTTATCATTTTATGTGGATTACTTATGTTTTATAGATTCCAATCATTTCATGTAAACTTCTCTGTTTATATGGTTATCATTTTATGTGAATTGTTATTGATTAGGATTGTTTTATTTAAATCCTTTCAATGCTTTGGTTTGGGCTAAGGAGGAATCTGAGCTGGAATGGTTGGGCTAAGGATATGCTTAAATGTTGGGCCAGGGTTATAGTTATATTATTATTGTTATTATTATTTCTTTAGTATATTTAGTTTTTAGAAAAACAATAATTGAATAAAAATTAATTAGGACAAAAGAAAATAAGAAACTAGGGTTCCTGCCGTCTACGTTATGCACAGAACTAAGAGAGTAAACGAAAGAGAGAAAAGAGTGAATGAACGATCGGGTGAACGAGTTGTTGAATCTTCAAAGAGGCACGTTTGATTCTTCCCTTCCCTTTTGAATCCGTATGCATAGTCTAGGTTTAAGAATTTTGTTTATATTAAAAATCTGTATATAATTGTTTTTTTTTTTTTGTTGTTGTTGCTTCTTGTGGATAAATTTCGTGAGGAATTATTATGCTAAATTGTATATAGGAGTAGAGATATATATATGTAAGAATATATGCATATATATTTCATGTATGTGTATATTGTATAGAAATTGTTCATGCATAAATTTGGGATGGAAAGGGTGTTAATTTGTAAACCTTTTGAGTTGCTAATGCCCAGTAAACGACCCTTAATTCTTTAGGAAAACAGATTGTGAGAAATTTGAGTTTAAAATTTTGAATTTTGCGAAGAACCCTAGAACTTGTGAATTGGGATTTTTTTATTCGGATCGTTTTTGATGGGGCTTTTTACACCAAAGGGTAGAGGAGATTAAGGGGAGAAGATCGGTACAAAAATTGGGGTGAATGGAGGCCGGAGGACGCCAAAAAAGGCACTGGAAAATCCCCCGCTCTGTGGAAGATGACCCAGTCGGCACGTGACCCCACGCGCGCCGCCGGTGTGTAGGGGTGCTTGCGACCGGCGCCGGCGCTGACCGGTGGCCGGAAAGGCATTTTTGGGCCCCAATCACGGGGGCCCACCTCTAGGTCCGATATAGGCCCATTCCGAATTATTTTAGTATTTGTTTTGAATTTTTGAAATTTTTGGAAAAACTTGAAAACTCGGAGAATCATTTTTTAAAAATACTTTTATAATTCCAAAAATTCCGAAAATTTTATGGAAACTTCCTGGGGGTTTAAGAAACTTTTTTTTTTTAAAATTTCATGTCGCAATTATTTTTCCTTGTTTTAAAATTAATTTTTGAAGTATCTAAAAAAATTGGGTTTTTCCCTTTCTTTCATTTTAGAAAATACTTAGAAATTTCCAAAAATTCTGAAATTTTTAATGTAGCTTCCTGGATGTTAAATACACTTGGGTTTAAATTTACGACTCAAAATAATCTTTCCTTGTTGTTAAATTAATTTTTAAAGTGTCTAAAAGTTGAGTTTTCACCTTCTTTTATTTTTAGAAAATATTTTAAAATTTCAGAAAATTCTAGAAAAATTTAAGTAACTTTATAGGATTAAAATGCACCTAGGTTTTAAATTTCATGTGAAGATAAGTCTCCCTTGTGATTGTGTTGGTTGTAAACGTATGCCTCGAATTATGTTTATTTTCTTTTTGTTAGAAAAATATTTTTTTTATTCCCAAAAATTTTAAAAAATTTCAGAATGGTTTAATAGGGTTCTTAGAAATAGAATAGGCCCATAAACCTAGATAAAAGTTAGGTTTAGACTCCCTCGTAGATTTGAGTGCATTGGAGTTTGGGTTGAGAAATTGCTTCTATAATGGATGCTTGGGTTATTTGATTTACTTTAATGTATTTCCCTTTAAGGATATAAATGCCCATTAAATACTTCATTATAGTTTACTTATGAGCGATTTGTCTTATGGTGATAATTTCATGTTGGATAATTTCAATTTCTTTGTTTATGCAAATTAGACTCATAATGCACCTTGTTTATTTTATGTTTCATATTGGGAATGCATCTATATGTTTTTATTTGGCATGTAAGGATTGCCCGGTGTGTCAGGATCGCCCATACCTAATAAGGTATCTATACATTTTATTTGGCATGTAAGGATTGCCCGGCATGTCAGGATCGCCTATACCTAATAAGGTATATATACATTTATTTGACATGTAAGGATTGTCCGGTGTGTGAGGATCGCCCACACCTAATAAGGTATCCATACATTATATTTGGTATATCATGATTGCATAGATTTAATAAAATCCATGCATATGTTTCTTTATTTTTAAACTTAAAGAATGTGTTCATTTTTAAATAATAAGGGTTGTTAGGATAATATATAAGATGACTTTTATCTCTGAAAATATGAACTGAATAAGGAATAATCTGAATGTGTACACCTATATTTATCTCTTGTGTCCCTCACATTGAGAGTATGTATATTGATTCTCTAATTGGGATGTAGTAGATAAAACTTGCTCGTGAGTTTAACCCACTTTGTTGATATTTCAGGTCTCAGGCAGTTTCCCCCGTGAGGATAGAGTACTAGGGTTGGTTGTGGCAAACATCTATTCTCATCGGTCACAGGGTAGGAACCTATCTTATTTTTCAAGAGTCAAACTATGAACTCATTTAGAGGTTTCGGTTGTTGGTTTTAAATTAAAGTCTTAAAATTTTGTTCATTCTGGTTAAGGGGTCCTTGGGTTACGGAACTTCCAAATTGTATTACCAGACCTATAATTATTTATTTATTAGTTATTTCAATTCAATGAAATCTTCTGTTCAGCTTTTAGTAGTTATTTTATTTCTATCTTTTGTCCTCTATGCTTGTTGCTATCAATTGTTAATATTCCTTAGATTTTGTGTATGAGACTAGCCACCTCATGCGCGAAATTTTCTGGGGGTATTTCAAGAACTGCTCTAAACACCCTTATACCAACATCAATGGCTTACTCGGTTTGACGAACAAGGAATAAAAATTTGCAAGATATAAAAACCAAAAGGTAGATTACTTTGAGGTTTAAATGAAGTATCAAGAAAAGTTATGAAAACACACTGACAATTTTATTGAAGGAAATTTTTGTACATATTAATCCACACTTAAACAATCTGAAAAATTACACACATAATCTTGACTATCCTTCTCTCTTGACTAGAGGAAGGTTTTGAACAAAAATTCTATACAATATCTTATCCCACTCTCTGGCTTTTGTTGATCAATACAATGCCAAAAGAGTCGTTATATAGACCCCGGACTTGAAATTTCTTTTGGCAAATTCGGATTTCAAATGTTACAACCATTATTGACACTACTTTTGATAACGTAAAGACTCGTTTTATGCCACTTTGAAAAAACCTTACAAAGCACTCAGAAAAAGAAGATTCCTTTGGCTGCTTCTGCCTTAGATTATATTTGTTGCAATGAGAGACAAATAATACTTCATCATGTTGTCTAGATTCTAATTTTCAATGTCATCTAGTGGATTATCGTCATCCATGATATTCATGCCATAGTTTAGCTAGTCTCTAGTAATCGATGTCTCTACTCATTGCCTCGAGTGTTTCCTTGGTTTCCCAAGTAGTAATCACTCATTCTTATTTAATAGCTCTTGTTAATTCAACATTGTCTTTCATTTTTAAATGCTAAAATTTTAATTATTATTCTTTCTCTAAAAAATATTGTTGTCCATTGTTTTTGTGGTGTCCATGATTCTTCGATCTTTTTTCGGATCATGGTTATTCATGTAGCCCTATTTACTCAAATATCATGATCACTAATGTATTCGGATTTTCTTTTCATCAACTTATCTTCATCCAAGACATTTCCCAACCATTGTGGTGCAAAATGTAGTCTTATAAGATGAATTGATGGATAAAAATCAATCTTGTCCCATTCTAGTGTTGCAGTTATAACCTCAACATGACAAGGATGTTTTGGTTTGAATTTTTCACATGTTTTCTTGATGGATGCTAGCATTCATTCTGTATCTTCCTTTGTATGATACTGAAAACTTGACAAAAACACATTTTCTAAAGCTTATCCTTTGTATGATACTGAAAACTTGACAATAACACATTTTCTAAAGTATAAGCTTTAGTTTCGTGATCTTTCTTAGAAAACTGTTGTCCAGTTGTGAAACTTATTTTCACTATTTTGGAAGTGAATCCTTGGACAATATAACAACTTGGAATTGAAAATTCTAAATTGTTTTAGCAAACTCACGCCATTGTCGATGGGCACTAGTTCACGTTCCTATAATTTTTTGGAATATGTTTTTGGGAAGATCTATTTCTGCTTTTTGATAAATTAAATTTGTAGATTTCACTAATAAGGTGGTCCAAACTTTTGGCTCTTCAATAGCCTTTTCTTCTTACGAAGATTTTTGAATTTCTTCTATTTGAATAGAATCATCAGTTGCTGTAGGTGTAACCATGTTTGTGTCCGAGACTTTTAGCCTCTTACATTATTTTTGGATCATAGTAATATACTTACTAGTCACTTTAAGTGTAGTAAGTATTTTCTTAGAATTCTGCCGCTTAAATCCTTCCCAAACAGAGTCTAAGAGGTTTTTTGAAAACATCAAATATTTATTATTTGTTTTAAACTAATTTTTTGGGTTTAAAGCCCATTTTAAACTAAGCTCACCAAAAGATAGTAAAATATCTGATGGAGGTTTTTCAACTTATTTGCCCTTGTTTTTTTTACCCTTGGACATAACAGAGGGTCCTTTTTTCGATAGATATGTTGAAATCGAAGTTTCCTTTTTATAGACTGTCGTCTTACCTTTAAGGCTTTTATAGTCCATGGACTATAATGGAACAAGTGTTCTTTCTTTATCCTATCGAATAATTGGTTTATTTTGACTATCGCCATTTTTGTTCTTAATAGAACTATCACAGAATATACAAGTCATTTCACGTGTTAAAGCATCCGAAAGACTATTGGTTGCTCCTGTAATATGGTCAACATCAAATCAGAAATTAGCAAACCATTGTATCTATCTTAATAATATTCCTTTGCTCGTACACCTGTCAAAATTAGATTTCATGAATGTTGTGAAATACTTACAATCAGTTCTAATAAAAAATCTTTGTGGTCTTATAAAAATCTCAAAATTAAACAGACTATTTTTAATAGCAAGGATCTCTTTTTCCATTAAGTATAATTTAACTCGCTTAGTTTAAATGTTCTTGAAGCATACTTACAAACTATTTCAAGGATAGTGTCTCAACTTCTGGCTATAAGGATTCCACTCCAGTTTGTATCTCATGCATCTGTTTTGACTATTAAGAAGTCGTTTTCTCTAGTCTTTCCAAGCTTGTTGGCTAATTCCTTTATCTCTTTTATTCTTTGAATATCACTTTGATTAAACACTCATTTTTCTCATTTTCTAAGTTTTTTGGTTAAACTTAGAGTGTATTGAGCTATATTTGGGAAATAATCTCTCATATAGTTAACACATCCTAAAAATCTTTGAAGCTGCTTGGCATCTTCACTTTTATCCAGAAAACATTAAGCTTCTTCAACACATGTGGTTAAAGAATGACTTTTCCATTATCAATAGTTAGACCTAAAAAGTTTATTTTATCGATTTCAAGTATCATTTTCTTTTCACTCATAATGATGCCATGTCTTTTTATGGCTTGAATCACTTTAGTTAGATGTTCTCTATGGGACTTCTTATTGTTTGAAAAGACAATAATATCATCTATATACACTAAACAATACTCCGAATGTGGACTAAATATTTCATCCATTATTCTTTGGAATATGTTAGGTGCATTTTTTAATCCAAATGACATAATTAACCATTCATATTGCCCTTGTGGAGTACTAATGAAATACCCCCCCTCCCAAAAAAAAAAAAAAATTCACGCATGAGATGGTCAGTCTTATACACAAAACTTGAGAGATATTTACAACTGATAACAACAACAAGAAGAGCGTACAAAAGACAGAATGAAATAAATTTTAAAAGCGAAATAGAAAGTCCATCCAAATCAAAATAAAACGTTAAATAAATAAAGTACGTGTCTAGTAATACAATTTGGAAGTCCCATAACCCAAGGACCCTTTAATTAGAAAGAATAAAAGTTTTAACTCTAAATTAAAAACCAACAACCAAAGTCTCAAAAGAGTTTGTAGTTTGAACTTGAAGAAGAAAATAAGTTCCTACTCTATAACTAATGAGAGGAGATGTCTGCCACAACCAACCCCCCCCCCCCAAAAGACTCTATCCTCACGGTGGAACTGGCCTGGACACCCAATCAGATATACACACCCATAATATGAAGGACACAAGAGAAAAATATAAGTGTAAGCATACATGTCATTCCTTATCCAATTCATGTTTTCAAAATAAATATCATCTTTTACAATATTCCAACAAACACTTATCATACAAAAATGAACACATTCTTTAAGTTCAGAACAAAGAAACATAAGCATGTATTTTATTAAATCTAAGCAATCTTAACATGCCACCATTATTATCCTTGAATACCTTAATAGGTATTGGCAATCCTGACATGCCCTCTGGTAATCCTTACATGCCCCCTTTAACTTTAGATACCTTAATAACTATTGACAATCCTTACATGCCTTCTTTAACTTTAGATACCTTAATAGGTATTGACAATCTTAACATGCCCCCTGACAATCCTTACATGCCTCCTTTAACTTTAGATACCTTAATAGGTATTGGCAAGCCTAACATGCTCCTTGGCAATCCTTACATGCCTCCCAAACCAACCTACTACACAAAAAAATAACGCATTCACAATTAAACTAAAACTAGGTATAGGTATAGCATGGACAGTTATAATTTCAAAGAAAATACAGTTAAGGAGTAAAATAATGCAACCAACAATTATATGAGCAAGCACACAACCAATCCTTCAATATACTTGAATCTTCGAGGGAGTCTAAGCCTACCTCTAATCTAGGTTTTCAGGCCTATTCTATTCCTAAGAGCCCTATTTAATTATTTTGGAATTTTCTAAAATTTTTGTGGAATTTTAAAGATTTTTCAAAATTTAAGAAAATAAAAATCTAGTTTTGAAGCACACTTTCCATACTACTTTAACCCTAAGAGAATCTCATTTTGACTTGATATTTAAAACCCAAGTGCATTCTATCCCCAAAAGATCACCAAAATTTTCTAAATTTTTTTTAGAATTTTAAAAATATTTTCAAATAAAAGAAGATGAAAACCTAATTTTGAGGCATACTTTTAAAATCAATTTAACTACAAGGGAACCTTATTTCCACTTAAAATTTAAAACCTAAGTGTATTCTGTCCCTAAAAGGTTACCCAAATTTTTTTAGAATTTTCCAGAATTTAAAAATTATTTTTCCTATTTTCTAAATTAAAATCAATTTGAAAAATAAATAAAAAAATATTAAAATATTCCGGACTGGGCACAAAGTGGGCCTAGTGGGTGGGCCTGACGAGTGGGACCCAACGAACCTTCCCCGGTCCCCGGCCGGCAGGGCGCGTGGCCCCTTTTTTCTTTTTTTTTTCTTTTCTTTTCTTCTTCTTCCTCTCTTTCATGCAACAGAGCGTCAATAATGGTGCTGGAATTTTCTGGCCACTTCCGGGCATCAAATCGCGCGTATGAATATACCATTGAACTCGTATCGATCTAAGCTACGCATTGGTATCAAAATCACCCCCTCTCGCGATTTAAATCAAAAATGCCCAATTTCAAGTTTCAAAAATCTAAAATTTCAAAGTCAGATTCTCGTCAATCTACTCAACGGTTCACAATCAAATTTTCAAGAATTGTTCTAAGAAGCAAGATCTACCTATTAATCAGAACAAAAACCCTAAAAATTGATGAATACAGTCAACCCAAATTCATGTTCGTACATACATATATGTATACACACCCGCTTATACAGTCATATATACATGTATATACATATGCAAAAATACCCTAAAGTAGTACCAAAACCCTAGAATCTTCATATTTAATTCACAGAATTATTCTTATCATGCAAAATCATTTAAATTATATATATATTATATATATAATCTAGCAACATGTATGTATATATGTCTATAAATTCAAAGGGGAAGAGAAGAGTTCGAACTTGCCTTTTTGTCAACCAAAACCTATCCCTACAAATCGCTCCTTCTCTCCCTTCTCTCTTACTTCTACACTCTTTTAGTCTCTGTGCGTAAAAACGAACAATAGAAACCCTAACCTCCTTTTTCTTTTCTTTTCTTTTATTTTATTTTCTAGGAAACTAAATAAACTCAAAAATAATAAAAATAAGAATATAATAAAATAAATAAATCCTAACCCATCAAAAATAAGTATACAGCTAGCCCAACCATTCCAGCCCAACTCAACCCAAATTCTTCCCTAACCCAATCCAAAATTAAAATAAAGGAAAAAAAATACAAAGAACCAGTCCAAATAAAATAAAGTAAACTATTCCAAAATATTTAAAGCACTCCAAGAAATTTAATCCAACCAATAAAGCAATTCAAAGCACTCACAGAAATTTAATTCAACCAATGAAGCAAATAATAAAATAAATAAATAAATATAAAGCATTTATATTAAAAATTCAATGACCTCAAAATTACGGGGAATTACATTCTTCCCCCCTAAAAAGAGGAATTCCGTCCTTGGAATTCACCCCATACTTGAAAGAAAAAGCTCTAGATATTTTGTCTTTATCTCATCCTCCCTTTCCCAAGTGAACTCCACCTCATTGTGGTGGCTCCACTGAATACGAACTAACGAAATGGTCTTAGAACGAAGAACACCCTACGATCAATAATATAGTAACGTTGCTCCACATATGTTGCATCTGGTTGCAATTCAATCTCTCCATCCTCAATGTGCTGGTAAGCATCCTTATCTCTAAGGAATTTTTGTAGCATTGAGACATGAAAGACATTGTGCACCTTGTGCATCACGTCTGGTAATGCCAGTCTATACGTTACTGCCCCAACCCTATCGGTAATTATAAAAGGACCTACAAAATGAGGTGTTAACTTCCCTTTTCTCTCAAACCGCATCACTCCCTTCATGAGAGATACCTTGAGTAAAACCTGATCTCCTACCTTGAACTCTAATGCTCAAGCTCTTCGGTCAGCATAACTCTTCTGTCTACTCTGCACAGTCTTCATACTGTCACTAATAAGAGCAGCTTTCTCAGAGGTATCCTTGATTAATTTAGGACCCAAGAATCTATTCTCTCCAACATCCAACCAACATACCGACGACCTATATGGGCGCCCATACAGAGTCTTGAATGGTTCTATACCAATAGTCTTTTGATAACTATTGTTGTAAGCAAACTCAACTAGCGGCAAACAACTCTCCCAATTACCCTTGAAGTCGAGTACACATGCTCACAACATATCCTTTAAAATCTAATTAATCCCTCTCAATCTGACCATCGATCTGAGGGTGATAGGCTGTATTGAGATGCAGAGTTGTACTCCCAAACTCTTGTTACAAAATTCAAATCCCTATTCGATATAATGGACAAAGGCATGCCATGAAACTTCACTATCTCTGCAATGTAAAGCTTCATGTATTACTTTGAGGTGTAACTTGAGCGTACATCGAAGAAATGGGCTGATTTTGTCAACCTGTCCACTATCACCCAAATAACATCATGATTCCATTGTAAGGTGGGAAGTCCCATAAAGAAATTCATAGAGATGTTCACCCATTTCCACTCTGGTATAGGCGGTGGCTGCAAAGATCTCGGCGGTCTCTAGTGATCAATCTTAATCGTCTGACATGTGCTACACTTAAAGACAAATATAGCTATATCCCTCTTCATACCTGCCCACCAAAATTTTTGTTACATGTCTTAGTACATCTTTTCCCCTCCCAGGTGTACCAAAAACTGAGAATTGTGGGCCTCACTCATCATTGCCCTCTTCAAGTTGTCATTGTGAGGGACCATTAACCGCCCCTTGTACCTCAATCCTCCATTTATACCAATTATATAGAACGGTACCTCTCTAAATTTTAACTCAGCCACCTTCTCTATGCACTGCGAGTCAGTAAGCTGATCTAAAATTACCTTCCGAATAATAGTAGGTGTAACCACTACACATGCTACAAAAGCATCATTTAAGTCATCAACACTTCTCAAATCATTTTATTCTGTTTCAAATGAAGTTGAAAGACTAGCATAGGGTCAGCGGTTGAGTGCATTATCTACTATATTCATTTTCCTTGGGTCGTATTGGATGGGAAAAGGATAATCTTTCACAAATTCCAACTACCTGTGCTACCTCATGTTCAGCTCCTTTTGTGAGAATAGATATTGCATACTCTTGTGGTCAATGAACAATTTGAAAGTCTCCCCCCAAGAGATAATGCCTCTAGATCCTCCAGGCAAAGACCACAGCTGCTAACTCTAAATTATGAGTTGGGTAATTAAACTCGTGAGGCTTAAGCTTAGGTGGCCCAAGAACTTCACCTCCCTCTGTCAGAAATCACACTTCTCAAACTTTGCATACAACTGGTGATCTCTCAGTGTCTACAAAATGATACAAAGATGTTTGGCATGATCCTCCTCTAACATAGAAGTAGGCCTGGTACCTGAAGCTACGTAAATTACAAGTTCAAGTCTACATCTAGTTTTATCTTTTTTCAAGAGTTTTAAAGGTTTTTCTCCAAAATTTTCTCTGAGTTTGAGTCTTACCTCACTTAAAGAGGTACTTTGTAAAGCTTTAGCAACCTTTTTAAGGTTGAGATAATAGTCATTTAAAACCTGAGTAATTTCTTCTTCTTGATCTGTTCTAGAACTCTGAATTTCGAGAAAGTCCAAAAATTTTAAAGCAGATTTTTTTGAATTTGATATCATTCCACCACGCTGTGTATGCGTAAACTCTGAATGTTTAGATTTTAGTTTACTATATATAAAACCATCGTGCACTATTTCAAATGCTTGTTTGACAGAAGCAATAATGATTTTCTTAGTGCCTTTTGTGAATCCTATTATAGATTTATCTTAATAAAAAGGAGACTATTTAAGGAGAAAATCATTACCTAATAGGATGTCACTTCGTGGATCATTTTTCAAAAATGTTACTTGGAATGTTTCTCCTACAGTCTTAAACTGTAAATTAGGACCATATTCAGTTAATGTAAGTTTATTACCTTCTACAGTTGTGCCAAACATAGAAGTTGGAGCTTCTTTCCAATAGCCTAATGGAATTGCATTCGACGTTGCCATGGTCATTCCAGCACTAGTGGCTAAGAATGCATCAAGATGATAAGATTCATATCCTTTAAATTTGAACTCAACCTTGATATATGTGCTATTAGAAGAAGTAGCTAAGACTTTAATCTTTGTTGATTTATTTTCTTCATTAAGAATTGCTTATGTTGCAAATTGATAAATTAGTTAAATTTTTCTTGGCTTTTTCTAATTCTTGTTCTCCTAATTAAGTTATGAACATCGCCACATAATTTTTTATATAACAAAGTTCCTATATCTAATGAATTTTTGGACAATCAAACATTTTTTTGCTAAAGAGGATAATCAAAATTTGATGTGAAAGGTGTTCACCATTCTTTAGCTATTCCAAGTGACTGCACACCATCCCATAGCCTCCTTGTTTGTCCATCCTCTTCCTACAGTTCCTATTACTCGTTTCTCTTGGAGTATAAGTGCTAGTGTTTCTATCTTCTAGTCTGCCATTTGGTAATTTCCCTACCGGAAGATTCCTCTGTGTTTCTATCACAATATTAGTAGCATTCAAATATGTGTTGTTTATAACCACAGTTCAATTAGACAACTTTCTCTAGATTGGTCAGGGTTTACTGGTTCTTGATTTTCTTGAGTTCTAATAAGCATTGAATGTTATACATTCTCGCGCCTTTACTTATGTATTTTAATCTCATAGCTGCAAATATTGTATAGTTTTTATGTGTTTTATATTTTTGATAATTTTAGGTTCAAACTCAGAATTCGGCGCAATTCGACTCCTTTATCAGTTCAAGAATGCATTCCTATTTCTTGTTGTGCTTTATGGAAAGTCTATATCAAGGAATAGTGGATGGTGTGTCGAGTCCGAAGTCAGAAAGCTGAAGAGTTGAAGATCTACAGAAGAAGTAGAGATCGATGCATCGAAGTCCCTGCTTCAATGCATCGCCCAATCCTGCAGAAGATATTTTTCTGTAGATATTTTCTTCACTTGCCACTTGTCCAATTTTGCTTGGATAAAGCCTTGAACGTAATTTCTGTGATATTTTGAGCCTCAAATCAGATATATAGTAAGGAAATATGTAATAGAAATATATATTACAATTCTTGTAATAGAGAGCATATATAGAATTCTAGAGAGAGAAAGTGAAGTTCTAGAGAAGAAAAGCTTCAAAAAGGGCTTTGTAAGGCCTTGAAGACCATTTTGAGCATGAGATCATCTCTATCTATGGAGTGCTTCCAGCCTACTATGATCAACTAATCATTCTCTAGGGTTTTGACAAACCCTAGTCTTGTAAATATGTTCTAACTTCAATGAATTGGGAATTTTTATATATTTTTGTGTATATGTCTCTTGCCTTTGGTCTTATATCAATATAAGTTTACAAATTCTTCATGTTCATGTGAGTAATTTATATTTCTTATCTTAGAATGCTTACTTTTTCCACATGATCTTCAAATACTTGTAAGTTTCACAGGGACTACAAGTGATGGCTGTTCGACGTGCAAAACACAATAAAATATTATGTAATAGTGTCGTCGTTGTTTTACACTTCGACAAAAAAGAATTTATAAAATCCTACAAATACTCTACTAAAATTAGTAAAGTGGTGAGTAGGGGTCGAACCCACAGAGACTGCGTTGGTTTCGTTGTTAAGCTGTCAAGACCTTATCTAATTTAATTCAAAAATAATTTGTTTTGTTTTTAACTTAAGTTGCTGAAATTAAATAACATAAATAAATGATGGATACTGGAGATAGAGGGTCCTGGGAATTGACTTCACCACTAACCTTTTGACAATGAAAGTTGTACTAATTTGGGACGTTTAATCTATGCATTCAGAAAAGAATGGCTACAAGCCAAATTCAGTTCTATCAAGAGGATTCATTCAACATACAATTAAGCATAACTCGTCTTCGCTAAGCATGGTCTATACATCTGACTAACTAATGATATGATAACCCATCTTCGCTTAGTACGAATTATAAAAACTCTAAATTGAATGATCTATGAAAACTATTGTATAACCTGTCTTAACAAAATCACAGAAGTTGAAAAGAACTAAACCCTAATCACTGCAAACATGCATTCATTCTACAAGAACAAAAGTAAATATGCAATGAAATAATCCATTCAAATTAAAACTAACAGCACAGCTGTTGTTTATGTCTTGGTTATACAATCAATGCACAAAATAAATAATTCCCAAATTAATATACAAACTAAAACATTGAAAGACAGGTTAGGGTTACATCACTTCCCCGGAATGGTGTTTAGCCACTCATGATCGGAGGTCCAGGCTTGAACGATGATGAAGTTGTCGTCGTCTTGCCCGTATCGTCACGAATCGCCTTTGTATATCTCTCTCTGCTTTCCCCTCCAGAATACCCTAGTTTCCTCCGTTTCATCGTTTTTATTTTGCGAAACCAAACCAACGGGACACCTGGCCTTCCCAAAGT
This sequence comes from Cornus controversa, assembly GCA_026545225.1. Classification (NCBI taxonomy): domain Eukaryota; kingdom Viridiplantae; phylum Streptophyta; class Magnoliopsida; order Cornales; family Cornaceae; genus Cornus; species Cornus controversa. The sequence goes on along the minus strand of CM048848.1, from coordinate 28,928,859 downwards.
GGCAAGTGCGCATAAGAAAATGGCACTTGCTCCTCACAAAGTGGCATTTGCGCCCAAAAAGTGGCAGCTGCGCAAATAGGGCAGAAAGTTGATGAAAACGTCCATTTTAGGAAATTTTCGTGAAATATGAAATTGTGCAGAATCGAATTTCCTTCAACCCACGCGGAGTTTGGGTCGTTTTGACAATCGTGTACAGAGATATGGTCTGAATACCAAAACGGGTCCAAGACTTTTTAGGCCTGAATTGGCCCAATCTTCAATGTGAATAGGCCTAACACCATCTGTAGCCCAATTGCACCATTATTAATTAGAATTACCCTTAATCACCTGAAATTCTGAAAAGATTAAAATTATTAATAAAAATATGAAATGAATATTACTAAGACACTAATTTATATAATTTTAAGGGCATTGAATATGCAATATTCATTACTTATCAATGGCTTGAGACTAGTTTTCACTATAACATGCATAGCTAGATTTGCATAGTCCATGCTAAGAGATGATAAATTAGCTAAAATTAGTTAATTAGGTATTTAGGTAAGTAGGGAATTTACACGTATCGAAGATGGATTATAGTATTTTAAGGTGCATGTATCCTCTTGACGGTAGCATTGTAGGCCACAAGCCATTTGCACCACTTAGTACATAATTACATGAATTCTCCCAATTTATTATAAGTGTGGCATATGACGAGGCTAGTGGTGAAGTCTAAACCCTAGTCCTTACTCTTCTCTCAAACTTCGTATTTTTAATTATCTTTTATGCTTTTAAATTAAAGTAAGACAACAACCAACATTCGGTTGTGATTTAAACGAGAACCAACCCTCAACCTTTAGCGAATTATTCCTACGTAGTCTCTGTGGGATCGACACCCTCAACTTAGAGCCCTATCCTTCAAGGATTCATTCTATTATGAGTGAAAAATTATAAATTGTGAAGTATCGTGCTGAACCACACACGATCACTGGTTGTTCCTTCATTAGAGGTGAAGGTTACGAACATTTTCTTGATTCCATGTTTGGATTCTATGGATCAAATATTCTAATCTTTCTACATCTTGTGTAGTTTTAAATTCTTCTTCTAGTTTTTCTAAAGTTTATTCATTTTTGACAGTTTTGAGGTTTTCTGTTACGAACTTTTTTCTTGTTGGCATTCTTGAACTAGTCGAAAGACTAAGGTCTTTTCCTTTTTTGAAATTTTAGGATTATATCACCATATAGTGTTTTATAACTAGTTGATAATTCTGAAAATTCAACTTGTGTTTCTTTTCTTGTAAGCTTCCATCTTTTCAGAAATTGAATTTTGTTTCAATTTGAGATTTTAGGTTGATAAGTATGATTTCAAGCCTCAGTGAATGAATGTTGTTTTTCTCCCAGATTGAGTGAGTAAACTCCTTGGAGCAATTGATTGCATTAATATATAAGACACTCTATATTCAATTGTGAGATTCAATCTATTTTTTCTAAAATTTATCCTATGGGTTGCCAATGTGACTTTTAATGCTTCATGAGCATCTCTGATGTCAAAGGTAAAAATTAGGGATAACATTAAAGAAGACAATCTATTTGTCAATGTCTGCTTGGATTGCTCCTAACAGAGATTATTCGAAATTATCAATTCTATCATCTCTCAAGATGCAGAGTAGAGATCGTCCTAGATTTTCTCTTCATAAGAGTTTTATGACTACTTGTACTGCACCTATATGGACATAGTTGTATCCTTGGTTTTGATCTCTAAGAATTTGATCTTTAGCAAGTAACATAATGTATGTTTCCTCACTAGTGACTGAATGTGTCATTTTAACCTTTTTGAACCTATTGGTTGGTCTTATGTCGAATCTTCCAATCTTATAGAGTTGTTTAAATTCAAATTCTGGAATTTGATATTCTCTTATCTCATCAGAGATACTTTCAACTCTAATTCCTTCAATTTTTTTATATCCATTATTTCAGATACAAATCTTTGACCTTGGCTAAGAGCTCTTAACATTTTTATTGGCTTGACTGTTATTGGAATTTGGTTGTCTAAAACCATTTGTACTATTTTGCCAATATTCTTGAATTTACTTTCGCTTTTGCCCTTTTTTAGAGTGGTTTCCTCTAGTTTTTCTTTTCCTTTGTGTAAAGAGTTAATAATTTTTTCTAACTCCTTTATACTTTTATTAAGATTATCCATTTGTTGGTTAATCTTATTTAAGGAATCACTCTTTTCAATCATGGGTACAATTTACCAATTGTTTTGGTTAATTGCTAGCTGAGAATTTTCAAGAGTTTTTTCTAGTAGTAATCTATAGCACGCCTTTTGTGGCTTGATAGTCCTGAGAAAGTAGTGTTTGATATATTTTTTCTTGAAAATTATTCATATTTTTTCGTCAATTCTTTGAATTAACGGTTCGATTTCACTTTGAATTTGAAAAATAGCTTTGGTTAATTTTTCAGTTCTTTCTTCGGAAGGATTGGGTTGATTAGGATCAACTTCTAATGTTTTGATTATCTTTTCGATCTTTGTAGCCTTTGTCCTAAGTTCACCAATTACCTGGTCACTTAGATTTTTATCAATATTTTCTAGAGTTGTTAGTACTTCTGCTAATTGAGCTCTAGTTGAATATCTTTCTTGATTTTTCAAGATTTAGGTAACTTTCTTTCCTAGGTTTGTAATCCTTGAGTTATCTATTTCTTGACTTATAAAGTCAATTTTCTTGTTCAAATTGAAGAAATTTGGTTTTTCTTCTAGATCTAATTTGATAGAATCTAGTTTTCTAGATAACTCTTGAACTTCTCTTTTTATGAAAAGTTCTTCTAATCTCTTACAAACTTGGTTGCGAATCTGGATTTGCTTATCAATTTTTGAAACTTGATTATTATTATCAATGGGTTCATACAACAGTTTTGTAATTGGTTTGTCCTAATTTTTCGTAAAATGGCTTTGATACCAAATAGGTAAAAATGCTCCCAAAGTGCTCACAAAGTGTGGGTTTTGAAAATAAAATAAAACTATTGTAGTCTAACTATAATAACCTTACTAGAAATGGGCACTACAAGATTTTTGGGTTTTGACGACAGGTTTTTTACGATGGGTGATAAGCGCTGAATGTTGCATATTCAAACCCTTTTAAATACATATGTTAATTCCTTAAGTGCGTTTAATTTATAGTTTTTATGTTATTTTCTTGTTCTTGGTATTTTCAGGACATTACCCATAAAATCAGTCAAATCAAGTGATTTCATCTTCAATAATGTCTCTTCAGGAAATTCCAATGGTCTAATGGTGCATTGTGTGTATTTATATATATATATTTTTATTTATTAGTATTATTTAATTATTATTATTATTATTTTTAATTTGTTTTATTTTATTTCTTTAAGTTATTTTATTTTATATTTTTATATAGATGTATATATTCTAGTATTTATATAGATATAATATTAGATATTAGTTATTTGTATAGATATAGTTTTGTATAGATATAGTATTTTATGTATATTAATATAGTTATAATTTTAGTATGTTTATATATTTTATACACTAACTAATTATTCAAAATTAATCAGCCCATGAATTAAACCAGCCCAAAATTCTAAACTATCCAACCCAAATCCCACTTCCATCTTAATAGCCCATGCACTAATCAGCCCATGCACTAACCAGCCCAAACCCAAAGCCAACTTCCAACAAAACAGCCCAAAACATAATTAACTACCTAGCATAACCCAATACATCACCTAAACACCCAACCAAGCAATTCTTCCACCAAACCCACTTTGCCTCACCAAAACCCACCACTTTGCCACACCAAGGTCCACGGCCAGCCAACCTATATATATATATATATATATATTATTTGTTTTAATATTATTATGTACATATAGTAATATTTTTTTGCTTGTTATTATTAAATATATATTTTTATATATTTGTAATTTTTCTTTAAGATTCATTGTATATAAATTATGTTCTTATATTTTCATATTTATTTAGTATGTTATTACATATAGTTAAGTTATATATTATTTTATATTTCATGCACACATACACATCAGGCAACTTCCTTAACTAAACCCATTTCTATAGCCTCTCCAAACTACCCAAACCCACAAATAAACCACTTGGCAGCACATTATAAAACCCACTTCCACTAACTGCCGTAATATATATATATTAGCGTATTGCCCGTGCCTACGGCACTATAAAACAAAAAATTATTGGACTGAAATAGAAGATAATCAATGTGTCAATAAACAAATGTTTACAAAACACTATTTGCATTAACTACTGTTTAACAAAAAAAAAATACAATAACCACACATTATCATTTTTTCTTGTCCTTTATCTTTCTCTTTCTTCAGAGATTAAGCATAAATTTTTTTTATTACCGAAAAGAACATTCTTGCGTCAATATGAATGTATTTTGCCTTCAAAAAAGGACTATGCATGAAATACCCCCCAGAAAATTTCGCGCATGAGGTGGCCAGTCTCATACACAAAACCTGAGGAATATTAACCACTGATAGCAACAAGCATAGATGCAAAAGACAGAAATAGAACAATTGCTAAAAGCTGAACAGAAATCCCATTGAATTGAAAATAATTGATAAATAAATCATTAAATTCTGGTAATACAATTTGGAAGTCCCGTAACCCAAGGACCCCTTAACCAGAAAGAAATAAAAGTTCAACACTTAAATTAAAATCCTAAACCAAAACCTCTAAATGAGTTCATAGTTTTATTCCTGAAGAAAAAGTAGATTCCTACCCTGAGACTGGTGAGAGTAGATGTCTGTCACAGCCCAAACCCTAGTGCTCTATCCTCGCGGGGAAAACTGCTTGGGACCTGAAATATCAATAAAGTGGGTTAAACCCACGAGCAAGTTCTATCTACTACATCCCAATCAGAGAATCAATATACATACCCTCAATGTGAGGGACACAATAGATAAATATACGTTCAACCCCTCAGTTTATTCCTTATTCAGTTCATACTTTTAAAGATACAAATCATCTCATATATTTCCTCAACAACCCTTACAATATAAAAACGATCCCCTTCTTTATGTTCACAAATCAAGATACACATGTATGTATTTTATGAAATCTATGCAATCATGATATGTCGATTATGATGCATGAATACATTAATAGGGATGGGCGATCCTGACACGCCGGGCAATCCTTACATGCCAAATAAAATATAGATACCTTATTAGGTATGGGCGATCCTGACACGCCGGGTAATCCTTACATGCCAAATAAAAATATAGATACCTTATTAGGTATGGGCGATCCTGACACGCCGGGCAATCCTTACATGCCAAATAAAAATTACAAATGCATTCCCAATATGAAATAATAAATAAACAAGATGTATTATGACTTTTAATTTGCACAGACTACCAATTTGAATTATCAGCTATGCAATTATCCCCATATGACAAATCATTCACAAGTGAACCTAAATCAAGTATCCCATGTGCATTTATATATATAATAAGCACAATTGATTAAATCAAAATAACATAACACCCATTAGAGGAAACACTTCCTCAAACCAATCTCCAATGCCCTCAAATCTCCGCGGGGATCTAAACTTAGGTTTCTGGGCCTATCTCACTTCTAAGAACACTAAGAAAATATTCTGGAATTTTCTGAAATTTAAAACATTTTAAAATAAAACAAAGAAGGTGAAAATCCAACTTTTAGGCACTTTAAAAATTAATTGAACACCAAGGGAAGCTCAAATTGAGGTGAAAATTTAAACCCAAGGTCATTTAATCTCTAAACAGTTACAGAAAAATTTTGGGAATTTTTGGAATTTCAGAAGTATTTTCTAAAATTACAGAAAGTGAAAAAACCCAGCTTTTGGACACTTTAAAATTCAATTGAACAACAAGGAAAGATCATTTTGAGTTGAAACTTTAAACTCAAGTGTATTTAACCTCCAGAGAGTTACAGTAAAAATTTGGGAATTTTTGGAGTTGTAAAAGTATTTTCTAAAATTACAAAAAGGGAAAAAGACAGCTTTTGGGTACTTTTAAAAATTAATTGGACAACAAGGGAAAATTGTTTTGAGTTGAAAATTTAAAATTAAGTGTATTTAACCTCCAATATCATACAGTAAAATTTTCAGAATTTTTGGAATCATGAAAGTATTTTTAAAAAATGATTTTTCAAATTTTCAAGTTTTTCCAAAAATTTCAAAAATTCAAAAAAAATATTAAAATATATCGGAATGGGCCCAAAGTGGACCCAGGGGTGGGCCCCCGCGAGTGGGGCCCAAAAGTATTTTTCCCGGCGCCGGCGCCGGCCCCACGCGCCGGCACGCTCCGGCCAGGCGCGTGGGGAAGCCCCTGCGCTGGGGCTTCTTCCCCAGCGCGCCCAGCAGCGCACACAGCGCGCTGCCGGCGACTTCCCGGCGACGGTCCGGCCTCCTCCGGCCACCGTTTGCCTCCATTTTTGCGCCGTTCTTCTCCTCTCGACGCCGTCTACGTATTGGTACAAAAAGCCCCATCCGAAACAGCCCGAATCAAAAACCCCCAATTCACAAGTTCTAGGGTTCTTCGCAAAATTCAAAAATTTTAAACCCAATAATTCACGATCTGTTTTCCTAAGGATTTAGAGTTGTTTACAATTTAATTCCAACACAGTAGGTTCACATTTAAACAATTATTTCTTAGAAATTGCATAAATGAATGATTTCTTCCTTAACACAACATACATATACATGAACACATATGCATATAACCTTATATGAACAAAATCAATTAAATCTACATACAATCATCATAGTTAATCTCACGAAATTTATCAATAGCAGATAAATATAAACATGCAATTAACTACCAATTTTTAATATAAATACATGCTCAAACCTAGACTATGCATACGGATTCAAGGGGGAAGAGAAGAATTAAACTTGCCTTTTTTCCTGACGAATTAAGTTGTTCACCTGATCGTCACTCCCTTCTCTCTTTCGTTTTCTCTCTTTTGGTTCTGTGCGTAAAACAACGGCAAACCCTAATTTCTTCTTCTTTTCTTTTCCTTTTTGTTTTAAATATTCTTTTATTGTTTTTCCTAAAACTAATAATAATAAAAATCAAATTAATAATAATAAATATAGCAACAATAATATTATTATAACCCTAGGCCCATCATTTTAAACATAACCTTAGCCCACTCATCCTAGCCCAAATTCCTCCCTAGCCCAACCCAAAACATTTAAATAAAATAATACACAATTTATACCAATTCACATAAAATGACAATATGCATGTATAAAAGACAAGCAACTCAACTACCATGATAATCTATATAAAAAAAAACATTTCTCATGAATTAATAAAATAAAGTAATAATGTAAAGAGATTAAATTGACACCTAAATTTTCCGGGGTATTACATTCTTCCCCCCTAACAGAGGAATTCCGTCCTCGGAATTCAGCTCATACCTGAAAGAAAAAGTTCTGGGTATTTTGCTTTTATCTCATCCTCCCTTTCCCAAGTGGACTCCGCCTCGTTATGGTGGCTCCACTGAACTCGTACTAACGGAATGGTCTTAGAACGAAGGACCTGATCCCTACGGTCAAGAATACAGTAAGGCTGCTCCACATATGTTGCATCTGGCTGCAACTCAATCTCTCCTACCTCAATGTGCTGGTAAGTATTCTCATCTCTAAGGAACTTCCGTAGCATGGAAACATGAAAAACATTGTGCACCCTGTGCATCGTGTCTGGTAACGCCAGTCTATAGGCTACCGCTCCAACTCTGTCGGTAATCATAAAGGGACCTATAAAACGAGGTGCTAGCTTCCCTTTCCTTCCAAACCTCATAACCCCCTTCATGGGAGAAACCTTGAGTAGGACCTGATCCCCCACTTTGAACTCTAGTGCACGAGTTCTTCGGTCAGCATAACTCTTCTGTCTGCTCTGTGCAGTCCGCATACGGTCTCTAATAAGGGCAACTTTTTCTGAAGTGTCCCTAATGAACTCTGGGCCCAAAAACCTGTTCTCTCCAACTTCCAACCAGCAAACTGGCGATCTACATGGTCGACCGTATAGAGCCTCAAATGGTGCCATACCAATAGTCTTTTGGTAACTATTGTTATAAGCAAACTCAACCAATGACAAATAACTCTCCCAATTGCCCTTGAATTCGAGTATACATGCTCGCAACATATCCTCCAAAATCTGATTAACCCTCTCAGTCTGACCATCGGTGTGAGGGTGATAAGCTGTACTGAGGTGCAGAGCCGTACCCATCGCTAGCTGAAAGCTCTCCCAAAACCCTGAAACAAAACTCGGATCTCTATCCGATATAATGGACAAAGGCACACCGTGAAGCTTCACTATCTCTGCAATGTAAAGCTTTGCGTATTGCTCTGAGGTGTAACTCTAGCGAACTGGCAAGAAATGTGCTGATTTCGTTAATCTGTCCACTATCACCCAAATAGAATCATGATTTCGCTGTGAGGTGGGAAGTCCCACAATGAAATCCATGGAGATGCTTTCCCATTTCCATTCCGGTATAGGCAGTGGTTGCAAAGAACCCGGTGGTCTTTGATGATCAATCTTGATCATTTGACATGTGCTACACTTAGAGACAAATATAGCGATGTCCTTCTTCATGCCTGCCCACCAAAACTGCCGTTTCATGTCTTGGTACATTTTATCCCCTCCCGGGTGTACCGAAAACTGAGAACTGTGAGCCTCACCCATCACTGCCTTCCTCAAGTCCTCATTGTGAGGAACCACCAATCGCCCCTTGTACCTCAATCCTCCATCTCTACCCAGTGTATAGAATAGTACCTCTCCAGATTTCAACTCGATCACCTTTTCTATGCACTGTGGGTCAGTAAACTGCTCTGTGATTACCCTTCGTATGATCGTAGGTGTAACCACCACGCATGCTACAAAGGCATCAGCTAACGCATCAACACTGCTCAAGTCATTCCACTCTGCTTCGAATAGAGCCGATAGACTAACATAGGGTCGGCGACGAAGTGCATCAGCTACTACATTCGCTTTCCCTGGGTGGTACTGGATGGAAAAATGATAGTCTTTCACAAATTCCAACCACCTACGCTGTCTCATATTCAGCTCCTTCTGCGAAAATAGATACTGCAGACTCTTATGGTCACTGAATAATCTGAAGGTCTCACCCAAAAGGTAATGTCTCCAAATCCTCAAAGCAAAAACCACAGCTGCCAATTCCAGATCATGCATCGGGTAATTAAGCTCATGAGGTTTAAGCTTACGTGACGCATATGATATCGGTCTCTCCTCCTGCGTCAGTACACATCCCAAACCCTGTAGTGACGCGTCAGTATATACCAAGTACTCAACGCCGCTCTGAGGAGTAGCTAGAACTGGTGCAGTAGTCAACCTGGTCTTCAACTCGTCAAACGCCGCCTGACATGAGTCATCCCAAATGAAAGGCACACCCTTCTTGGTGAGATGGGTAAGCGGGCCAGCAATCTTAGAGAAGCCCTGAATAAACCGGCGATAATAACCAGCCAACCCAAGAAAGCTGCGAATCTCTGAAGGTGAGGTAGGCTGTCCCCACTCCAGAACCGCTGACACTTTACTTGGATCAACCGCTATCCCTTTCTCAGATACTACGTGACCCAAGACTTCACCTCTCTTTGCCAGAACTCACATTTCTCAAATTTTGCATACAACTGATGATCTCTCAGTGTCTGCAAGACGATACGAAGGTGTCTGGCATGATCCTCCTCTGACCTAGAGTAAACCAGAATGTCATCAATGAAAACAATAACAAACTGGTCCAAGTAAGCCCTGAACACTCTATTCATCAGGTCCATAAAGACAGCTGGGGCATTTGTTAACCCAAAAGGCATAACCCGAAACTCGTACGACCCATATCTGGTAAGGAAAGCTGTCTTCGGTACATCCTGCTCCCTAACTCGGAGTTGATGATACCCGGATCTCAAATCTATCTTTGAGAAATAGGTGGCTCCCCTTAACTGATCGAATAGATCATCAATCCTAGGCAACGGGTACTTGTTGCGGATTGTGACCTTATTCAATTCTCTGTAGTCAATGCAAAGACGAAGAGATCCATCCTTCTTCTTTACAAACAACACTGGTGCTCCCCACGGTGAAGTACTCCTGCGAATAAATTTCTGACTAAGCAGTTGCTGAATTTGATCCCTCAACTCCCTCATTTCCACAGGAGCCATCCTATATGGAGCTCTAGCAATAGGTCTGGTACATGGTGCTAAGTCTATCACAAAATCTATCTCACGACTAGGTGGTAACCCTGGAATCTCCTGAAACACATCCTGATAGTCTCGCACCACCGGAATAGAATCTAAAGACACTGTGGTTCCTTCCGGAGACTCTTCACTGATAAAGAACAAGTGCGTACTAGACCCTCCCTTTGATTGCGGCATAGCAATCAAGTACATTTCCTGACCCGGTATAGCAAAAACAATTGCCTTATCGTGGCAATTAACCTGAGCATGGTAATGTGATAACCAGTCCATCCCGAGTATAACATCATATGATTGCATATCTAAAACCAATAAATCTGCCAAGAATCTGAGTCTGCCAATGTCTATAGGGACCTGACTACCCTGTTCTCGTAGAACCGTACTAGCCCCCAAGGGCGTAGATATAGTGAGTGAAGAAGTACATAACTGAATATCTAACCCGGATAAACTAGCAAATGCTCTAGATACAAAGGAATGTGATGCACCAGTATCAAATAAAATGTGACCCACTCTACCATTGATAGGAAACATACCCTCTATAGCTTGAGGAGCCCGCACATCACATGGCATAACATTGTAGACTCTCCCGTAATGCATCTGTTGTCCAGGTTGCCCTGCAGGTGGCGGTGGTGCAGGTAGAGCTGGACGATGCTGTGCCTGTACCTGTGGAATCTGTGGTACTGGTAAAGGTGGTTGCTGTCCCTGCCTCTGCTGACCAGGTGGTCTCTGATTGTTGTTAGGACAATACCTAGCTGAATGCCCCGGCTCATCACAACTATAACAGTTTCCATTAAACACACCGGTAGACCTCCTGAACTGATTTCCATGTTGTTGACCACGACCTGCCTGTGGTACCCCACTGTGCCTCCTATGAGTAGAAGTTCCCCCTCTCTGAGCATCACTGTTGGGTCTGTGTCTCTTCCATGGTTGTTGCCCCGAATGACTGCCCCTCTCAAAGTGTCTACTCCTATTTTTATTCCTTCTCTCCACTATCTGACCAGTGAATTCTCTGTCAGGTCGTTTATCTGTCTGTCCTTTCCTGAAATCTTTTCTCGACTGGCAGTGTTGCAATGCAGCATCCACTACCTGGGCATATGTGGTGTAAGCTGGACATCCCAGAAGGACCTGTCGAATAGGCCAGATTAACCCATTCACGAAACATCGCAGCTTCTTGTCTTCGGTGTCCACCTCCTCAGGTGCAAACAGTGATAAGTTAATAAATTCTTGTTCATATGCTGCCACAGTTCTGTCCCCCTGCTGTAACCCGAGAAATTCCCTCTTTTTAGCTGCCCTCACTGCATACGGGAAGTACTTAGCATCAAAGCGAACCTGAAACTCTGCATAAGTGAACATGGTCCGCTGTTCCGGTGTAGTCACCGACTCCCACCACTGCAATGCATTTCCCACTAGCTTAAATGTAGCTAGCATCTGTTTCTGTACCTCAGTGCACGTAACCATACGAAGATGGCGCTCAATATCTTTCCTCCACTGATACGCCTCGGTGACCTCCGTAGACCCTGAAAACTCCGGCGGATTCCCTTTTGTGAAGGAATCACGTACCCTCTCCCAAGTGTTGGGCTGCTCCACAGGTAATGGAACCTGTGCCATCTGCTGTGGCTGCTGAGGTGGCTGCTGATTCTGAAGAGCAGTCGCCACTCTGGCAGCTACAGCCTGCGCTATAATGGTTACCAAGTCGGGAGGAATCTCTGCATCTCCACCCTGAGCATTACCTTGACCTAGAATATCATTCACATTCCTCCTTCTACGGGGTGGCATCTGTAGAGGAAATAGATAAACATCAATACCGTTGAGGATAGATTAAAATAATATGAACTCTATGTTTAGAATCCTATTTATCAGAATACACAAAGCGGAAGATACCCTACGATAGACCCTTAAAACCCGAGGACACTTGAACCTGGAATGCTCTGATACCAAATGAAATACCCCCCAGAAAATTTCGCGCATGAGGTGGCCAGTCTCATACACAAAACCTGAGAAATATTAACCACTGATAGCAACAAGCATAGATGCAAAAGACAGAAATAGAACAATTGCTAAAAGCTGAACAGAAATCCCATTGAATTGAAAATAATTGATAAATAAATCATTAAATTCTGGTAATACAATTTGGAAGTCCCGTAACCCAAGGACCCCTTAACCAGAAAGAAATAAAAGTTCAACACTTAAATTAAAATCCTAAACCAAAACCTCTAAATGAGTTCATAGTTTTATTTCTGAAGAAAAAGTAGATTCCTACCCTGAGACTGGTGAGAGTAGATGTCTGTCACAGCCCAAACCCTAGTGCTCTATCCTCGCGGGGGAAACTGCTTGGGACCTGAAATATCAACAAAGTGGGTTAAACCCACGAGCAAGTTCTATCTACTACATCCCAATCAGAGAATCAATATACATACCCTCAATGTGAGGGACACAATAGATAAATATACGTTCAACCCCTCAGTTTATTCCTTATTCAGTTCATACTTTTAAAGATACAAATCATCTCATATATTTCCTCAACAACCCTTACAATATAAAAACGATCCCCTTCTTTATGTTCACAAATCAAGATACACATGTATGTATTTTATGAAATCTATGCAATCATGATATGTCGATTATGATGCATGAATACATTAATAGGGATGGGCGATCCTGACACGCCGGGCAATCCTTACATGCCAAATAAAATATAGATACCTTATTAGGTATGGGCGATCCTGACACGCCAGGCAATCCTTACATGCCAAATAAAAATATAGATACCTTATTAGGTATGGGCGATCCTGACACGCCGGGCAATCCTTACATGCCAAATAAAAATTACAAATGCATTCCCAATATGAAATAATAAATAAACAAGATGTATTATGACTTTTAATTTGCACAGACTACCAATTTGAATTATCAGCTATGCAATTATCCCCATATGACAAATCATTCACAAGTGAACCTAAATCAAGTATCCCATGTGCATTTATATATATAATAAGCACAATTGATTAAATCAAAATAACATAACACCCATTAGAGGAAACACTTCCTCAAACCAATCTCCAATGCCCTCAAATCTCCGCGGGGATCTAAACTTAGGTTTCTGGGCCTATCTCACTTCTAAGAACACTAAGAAAATATTCTGGAATTTTCTGAAATTTAAAACATTTTAAAATAAAACAAAGAAGGTGAAAATCCAACTTTTAGGCACTTTAAAAATTAATTGAACACCAAGGGAAGCTCAAATCGAGGTGAAAATTTAAACCCAAGGTCATTTAATCTCTAAACAGTTACAGAAAATTTTTTGGAATTTTTGGAATTTCAGAAGTATTTTCTAAAATTACAGAAAGTGAAAAAACCCAGCTTTTGGACACTTTAAAATTCAATTGAATAACAAGGAAAGATCATTTTGAGTTGAAACTTTAAACTCAAGTGTATTTAACCTCCAGAGAGTTACAGTAAAAATTTGGGAATTTTTGGAGTTGTAAAAGTATTTTCTAAAATTACAAAAAGGGAAAAAGACAGCTTTTGGGTACTTTTAAAAATTAATTGGACAACAAGGGAAAATTGTTTTGAGTTGAAAATTTAAAATTAAGTGTATTTAAACTCCAATATCATACAGTAAAATTTTCAGAATTTTTGGAATCATGAAAGTATTTTTAAAAAATGATTTTTCAAATTTTCAAGTTTTTCCAAAAATTTCAAAAATTCAAAAAAAATATTAAAATATATCGGAATGGGCCCAAAGTGGACCCAGGGGTGGGCCCCCGCGAGTGGGGCCCAAAAGTATTTTTCCCGGCGCCGGCGCCGGCCCCACGCGCCGGCACGCGCCGGCCAGGCGCGTGGGGAAGCCCCTGCGCTGGGGCTTCTTCCCCAGCGCGCTGCCGGCGACTTCCCGGCGACGGTCCGGCCTCCTCCGGCTACCGTTCGCCTCCATTTTTGCGCTGTTCTTCTCCTCTCGACGCCGTCTACGTATTGGTACAAAAAGCCCCATCCGAAACAGCCCGAATCAAAAACCCCCAATTCACAAGTTCTAGGGTTCTTCGCAAAATTCAAAAATTTTAAACCCAATAATTCACGATCTGTTTTCCTAAGGATTTAGAGTTGTTTACAATTTAATTCCAACACAGTAGGTTCACATTTAAACAATTATTTCTTAGAAATTGCATAAATGAATGATTTCTTCCTTAACACAACATACATATACATGAACACATATGCATATAACCTTATATGAACAAAATCAATTAAATCTACATACAATCATCATAGTTAATCTCACGAAATTTATCAATAGCAGATAAATATAAACATGCAATTAACTACCAATTTTTAATATAAATACATGCTCAAACCTAGACTATGCATACGGATTCAAGGGGGAAGAGAAGAATTAAACTTGCTTTTTTTCCTGACGAATTAAGTTGTTCACCTGATCGTCACTCCCTTCTCTCTTTCGTTTTCTCTCTTTTGGTTCTGTGCGTAAAACAACGGCAAACCCTAATTTCTTCTTCTTTTCTTTTCCTTTTTGTTTTAAATATTCTTTTATTGTTTTTCCTAAAACTAATAATAATAAAAATCAAATTAATAATAATAAATATAGCAACAATAATATTATTATAACCCTAGGCCCATCATTTTAAACATAACCTTAGCCCACTCATCCTAGCCCAAATTCCTCCCTAGCCCAACCCAAAACATTTAAATAAAATAATACACAATTTATACCAATTCACATAAAATGACAATATGCATGTATAAAAGACAAGCAACTCAACTACCATGATAATCTATATAAAAAAAAACATTTCTCATGAATTAATAAAATAAAGTAATAATGTAAAGAGATTAAATTGACACCTAAATTTTCCGGGTACAAGGTGCTCAATCCCACATCGCTTGGGTGTGGAAAAGGGGATGTGCTTATATGTAGTATGTTCTCTTCAAATGGTATGAGGCCTTTTGGGGTAAACCCAAGAGCAAAACCGTGCGGGCTCAGGCTTAAAGCGGAGAATATCATACCATGTGTTGGAGCGGGTTATTACAGTTGGTATCAGAGCCTGAACGCAGCCGGAAGTAAGTGTGCCGACGAGGGCGTCGGGCCTCGTAGGGGGGTGGATTGTAGTAACCCTTGTGGACGGGTGTGAGTGCATGGGTGGGTGCATAGACAGACACTGGGCTGAGCTACCACACTGACAGGGTACAAGGTGCTCAATCCCACATCGCTTGGGTGTGGAAAAGGGGATGTGCTTATATGTAGTATGTTCTCTTCAAATGGTATGAGGCCTTTTGGGGTAAACCCAAGAGCAAAACCGTGCTGGCTCAGGCCCAAAGCGGACAATATCATACCATGTGTTGGAGCGGGGTATTACAGATGTAATCATATACGTTTAGTATTATTGTTTAAACATCGCACAGTTGTCATCCACGTGATAGCGCATTTTCAGACTACACAAGTAAACAAGTCCTCAGTACCTTAATTACATATTGTTTAATCGCATCTATACACACAAAGAAGTCCTCATTAGTTTAAAAACAAGCGCGCGCGCGCGCATACTTAATGGGGATGTGTCTAGTTTTTCTGCACCTGATGGAGCAAAAGTACATCAAACTTTAATCACAGACAGCGTTACTCATCAAGACATGTCTCCTCAAGACATACTGACTTCATTTCTTTTGCACCCATTTTTCTTCTCTTGTCTTCCTTTGTTATTCATAGCATTACTAATCAAGACATGGCTCCTCAATACTTGTACCATCAACAAACACTTACCACCTTCACCACCAAAGCTCCCATTTATAGGAAACTTCCACCAACTGGATTTGCCCCCTCACCGCTCACTCCGATCTTTAGCTCAACGACATGGGCCTCTCATGTTGATTCATCTAGGCAGCGTTTCGATGCTTGTTGCCTCATCTGCTGATGCTGCTTGAGAGATCATAAAAACACATGATCTGCTTTTCTCAAACAGGCCGAAATCGAACATCACTAAACGGCTTTTCTACGATTACAAGGACGTGTCGGTGTCCCCTTATGGCGAATTCTGGAGGCAGATGAAAAGCATTTTTGTGCTCCAGATTCTAAGTAATAGAAGAGTTCAGTCTTTTCATGTTGTCAGAGAAGAAGAAACAGCACTCCTGATGAAGAAGATTGAAGAATTAACTTCCTTATCCTCGGCATTGAATTTAAGCGAAATATTCATGTTGCTAACGAATGATGTGGTAAGTAGGGCTGCTTTTGGGAGGAAGTACAGTGGAAGGGAAAGTGGGAAAAAGTTTATGTTGCTATTGAAGGATTTCATGGGGTTATTGGGCAGTTTTGATGTTGGGGACTTCATTCTATGGCTTGCATGGATCAATCATCTCACTGGTTTGTATGCTAAATTGGACAGAGTTACAAGAGAAATTGATGAATTCCTGGAGCAAGTAATTGAAGAGCGTATGAATGTCCCGAAAAGGAAGACTGATAGCGATGAGAGGGTTGAAGACAAAGGCAGTAAGGATTTCCTTGATATTTTTCTTAGGATCCATAAAGACAAAATTGCTGGTCTTTCCGTTGATAGAGATTGCCTCAAAGCTCTCATCTTGGTGAGTCTCTCTCTCTGGAAAATTAGAATTTTATTAAAGAACCAGCAAGATACAACACAACACACACTACTAAGGAGTCAAGACAATAAAGACAACTCATCAACTACATCAGAAAACAACAAGGTAATAAAAATAGAAATCAGCAAATATATTCAGAAGAACTAGTTGTAGTATATATTATGCTAAATTACTAGATTTGACCCAGCTTAGTCTCACCAAGAGGTTCCAATGTATGCTAAATCCGGTAACAAACATAGCAGAAAGGAAAAAGAGTCTTCAACTGAAGACCAGTTTTCCAAACTTAGAGCAATCCAGTTAAAGTAGGCTTACTAGATCTTTCCCAATTACTAGTCTTACTAGATATATTCAACTAGTCTCAAGAATCTGATCCAATCCAGTGAGATCAATTATTAATGCAGAGAGCATTGAGCAAGTCACAACTTTCCAATGAAAACAGAATGGAGCTTTATCTATAGTGTATAGTGAACTTTGCACAAATTAGTAATCCAATCCAATTATTTCTTTAGGCTGTATTAAGAAAAGACTAATCCAGCACAACCCTTTACAAATCTGATTGATATATAAAGCTGCTAATAATTGAATAATTGAGACTACTAATTTGTTTTGTTGACAACCATCTACTCTAAAAGTTTAAGCTGTTAGAAAGGGTGTAACTCAAATATACAAATCCTTCAACATACACTCTCACGTGTGATCTTCTTTTTGGTCCAAAACATGTTCCACTTTTAATTATTAGGGTGAGAGGGAGGTTTGAACACAGAACCTTACCTGCTCGATGGCTATTAAGATTTTTTTCGTGCTCTCTCTCCCTCTCCTCCTCTATGTGCGAGCGCGCATGATGGCTAGTTTGGAAGGATATTCACATCAAGGATACTAACATATATTGAACAAACTTTACTAACCATCTGAAGTTGAATTATCTCCTGATTCTTGTAGGACATCTTTGCTGGTGGAACTGATACCGCCTCAACGGTTCTAGAATGGGCAATGGCAGAACTATTAAGATATCCCAGAGTAATGGATAAAGTGCAAAATGAAGTGAGAGAGATTCTTAAAGGTAAACCACACATAACAGCTGATGATCTGGAGGAAATGCACTACCTTAAAGTAGTGATCAAAGAAACTATTCGTTTGCATCCTCCTATGCCATTACTCGGACGTGAAGCAAGCGAAGATGTTAGACTAATGGGCTATGACATTGCGGCAGGAACAATGGTTATGATCAATGCTTGGGCAATCGGAAGAGACCCCGTGTCATGGGTTGAACCTGAAGAGTTTCAGCCTGAGAGATTCTTGAATTCTTCTATAGATTTCAGAGGGCATGACTTTGAATTGATTCCATTTGGAGCTGGCAGGAGGGGCTGCCCAGGGACCTCCTTCGCAATGGTCACCAATGAGTTTGTGTTAGCAAATCTCGTGCACAAGTTCAATTGGGCATTGCCTGGTGGAGCCAAGGGAGAACATCTGGACATGACTGAATGCACTGGTGGTACAATCCGTAGAAGAATACCTCTCCTTGCTGTTGTAACTCCATGTTCTTGCTAGTGTAATCTGTGACATTGTCAAGTTTGTTGCTTGTTTCTTGTTTTCAAGAGTAAAACATATTTAGAAAGTGTGTAAATATAGACCAAGTATTATTAGCTTAAACCATTATTGGATTGTGAATTAGATAATCTGAACTAAAATATATTCTAAAAAAACCTCTTCTGACTTGTCACATTTGTTTGTGATATAGATGGAGGAATATATACTGAACGCAGAGCTTGAAGAAAAATTGCACTTAGATACAGGATGCTCTCAAGGTGATCTACCCAGTAAATAATTTTTCCAGCTAATAATATAATATTTAGAGCTCAATCAACACAAGTGAAAAAATGAAACATCATCACTGTTAGAAAGACCTCAATGAGTCCAAGCAACTGCAATAATTTGGAATATGGAATTCCACTTCAATCAAATCACCTGCAATACTAGATACCTCATCACTGGAATCAAAATCAGTGTGTGAAATGTTCAGTGGTAAAATGTGGATGGCAAAAGATAGCGGGGCTCCTATTCCGACCCGCCTGGCCAATATAGGCACCTGCCCACCCTGACCCAAACCCATGTCCGTCTGGTTCTTTCAACCCATCCCAGAAACCCATCTAAACCCGACAGCCCAGTTTGCCCCAAGTGAGAAGAACACTAGAGGAATTAATTTTATTTTTTACAAGTGAGAAGAACATGAGAGGAATTTATGAGAAAGTAAAAACATGAAACAAGAAATGATAATGAAAAGCTACAAAGATATCTCAAATCATATACATTTTAGATATTGTAGGTGCAGAAAAATGGTCACCACACTTAAAAGAAATTTTCTCTTCTCCCAAATTCTGTCCCTTTCCTTGACATTTTAAACCTTTAAATAACTTTGTGAATACATTAATCGTGCCAATAATCATTTCGCCCATTTTGGGTTTTGATTGTATTTATGAATCTATGCCTCGATTGATTCAGTGTCTAGTACTATTATTTGGGGAGAGAATCCAGACCTTTCCATAGGTTCTTTGTTGCTTGGTAATGGATGACCTGGAAGGTGATGTGGCTGCCATGTATGCTTCCAAGTTGGCATTTACACGTATCGTCCTTTAGCGGGTGATTTTCTTTTGCCACACTTTTCCCAAAAACCCCTTTCAATTTTGTTTGAATTTGAAAGGGCTTTTCTATCATGGACAACGTTTTGTTTGGATTGCCAAATCATGTTTGGGCTTCATGCCCTTGGTGGCTACCGCAATGTCGCCTCCTCATAAATGTTTGGACCTTTTCAAGTATTTTTTGGTCATTTTAGAGCATTGTAGATTCTGGGCGATTCTGTGGCTTCCTTCCTTACTCACCTTTTAAGGTTAGTATTCGTTTCTTTCTTTGCTCTTTATTTCTTAGGTATGGATAAGATGAAAGGGGTAGAAATTGTCGATGAGTTTGGATCGCTGGAAACCTATCAGTCAATTAACGAGTTTCTTGACGAGGGTGAGGATGATTTGATTTTTTCGGGGGCTCCCTCTGTCCCGCCGAAACCAGTAGACGCTCCCTCCTTAGGGTGGATAGACCTAGGAGA
The DNA here is from genome assembly GCA_026545225.1 of Cornus controversa. NCBI lineage: Eukaryota > Viridiplantae > Streptophyta > Magnoliopsida > Cornales > Cornaceae > Cornus > Cornus controversa. The sequence continues at coordinate 28,908,931 of CM048848.1, read as the reverse complement.
CCAGGGTTCTCTGAATTCTGACTTAGATGATGTTGATCATGACCTAGTTAGGACTCCTGTGAATTTAGGAAAACATAGAATAGATTGTGAGGTCCCGGTCGATGTTACCCTCAGGAACTACCCTCTTAATTTTGATTTCAGATATGGAGAGGGTCCGTGCAAAGATGACATGCTTTTTTTAGCTAGTCATGTTCCTGCTTTTTGGTTTTTTCTTCACCCTTTTTATCATCTTTTCCTTAATCAACTGCAGCTAGCCCCTCTGGAAGTAAACCCCAATTTCTTCAAGGTTATTTCTAGTGTTCTTGCTCTCAATCATACTCATGGGCTCGAATTGGGATTTGACGACCTCCTTCTTTGTTACCAAATTTGCACTACAAAGAATGAGAGTAATTATTTCATTTCTTCCCTCGACCAGGCAGGTCACTCTATACTGGCCATCCCTCTTCGGACAAGGGTTGGAAAGCTCAGCTTGTGGTTGTTGGGGGGAAATGGAAGGTCCCTTCTTCTAAAAAATTTCCCATCTCTCAGAAGTTTGGTAGATTAGGTATCCCTCTCTTTGACTTTCTGTTTGACCCTCACTACAATTGCGTTATATGTGACGTCCTGCTTTTTAACCAAATCTGATCTTTTGTTGCTGTAGTTAAGGATCTTTTACCTCGTTCTAAGTTGGCAGTGCGTCTGAAGACGCTCGATGATCAAGTGTGGAAGAATATTCCAAAGTCATCATTTCTGCTAGACTCTGAGGTACTCAAATCTCTCTCAGAAAAAGCCTTTGGTGCTAGGATGAAGTTTCTGAGGACAACTAAAATGAAGGCTAAAAAGCAACCTGAGAAGCAGTGTGAGCTCAGCGCTCTGGCGATTGAGCAGGAGAAAGAAGTGTCTATCGCTTTACAAAACAAGCTTGTCGAGGAAGAGGCTAGAGAGAGGTCCCATGTGACCATGGTGATAGAGATCGAGGAGGTTGAACCTCCTCCCAAATCTCACAAGACTAGTGCCTCTGATACTTTTTCAACTCTGAGGACTATGGGACCTACTACTGCTGGAGCTGGTGCACTCGGATCTGACATCCCTAGCTCTTCTTCGGTAGAAGCCTAGACTCACCAGATGGTGAAGTCTAATGGTATGCCTCTTCCAGTCGAGGATTCTGTGCTTGAGAACAGGGACACTATGAAGGCTTTCATAAAAGATATGTGGCCTCCCAAAGATCAGAAGATGATGATGGGGATGTCGGTGGGAGGTCTGCTGGATACTTGCTCAAATTTAGCCTTGCGGGTGAGTAGATTTGAATTTCCCATATGCATTCTCCTATTTTTTTTATGTCTTTTTAACACTTCTTAATGCTTGTGCAGAACATGTTTGGCGAGCAAGCTTCTGTCAAAGTAAAGTGAAAAGCTTACTTCTATGCCGCTATACGTGAAGCCAATAGTGAGAAATCAAAGGCCAAGGCTTTATTGCTAGAAAATGAGCAACTCAAATCCCAATTGGAGGATCTGGCTAAGGAGAAGGAAGAAACTGAGTTTCAAAGGGCTTTAGCTGAGTCTAGAGCCTCTGAATTCGAGCTGAATGTTCATTCTTTGCAAGAAAGATCTCTTAAATTGGAAAGAAGGGCTAGAGCTCAGTTCCACAGGTTTTTCTGAACGGTTCAAATCAGCAATGCCGAGGCCTTCCACCAAGGATTTGAGAATGTGACTGCCCTTGAGGATGATCGGTCGTATCTGGGGGGTTTGGCTGATTACAATTAGGAGATAGGACTTTCAGGCCCACCTATCAAGATCCCGATAAAGGGGATGAGGAGAGGGAGATCTCAGCCATTTTTTATGATGCCACTAGGTATACTGAAGCCGATGCTCCAGAATGTGTAGGGGTTGTCCCTTCTCCTCCAGTGAGTGCTCAGTGACTTTTGGCATTGTTTCAGTCTTTGCAATCTTGTAATAGCTATTTAAGAAACGGTCTTAGGGAACAATCTGTAATCTTGTAATAGATTTTTTAATGAAAAGAATGATCTTTTACTTATAACTTGTGCGTTCCTGCTTTTCTTTTGGCATGCTTACCCATTTGTCTTTATACTAAAATCTGCTATGTGAAGGCAGGTGTGTACCTGTGACTTCCAAGCCCTGGCGTTTAGCCAATCGTGCTTTATCCAATAGATTAGACCTCTCATCTGATGGCTGGTTATGTCCTAGCCAATTCTATTTTATTTGAGACTTTCGGCTGGTCATTCCAAAGTTTTTATATTTATACTGGCATTCGGCTGGCTATGCCTTAGCCAATAGTGTTTATTTGAGATGTTCGGTTGGTCACGTTCTTTTTGTTTATACTGGTGTTTGGCTGGCCATCTTTAGCTAGTTATGTTTGTTTGAGATGTTGGGTTGGTCATGCCGAAGTCTTTTTGTTTATACTGGTGTTGGGCTGGCCATGCCTTAGCCAATTATATTTATTTGTGAAGTTCGGCTAGTTATGCCAAAGTCGTTTTATTTATACTGGCATTCGGCTGGCCATGCCTCAGCCACTTATGTTTGTTTGAGACGTTCGGCTGGTCATGCCAAAGTCTTTTATTTATACTGGCGTTTTGCTGGCCATCTTTAACTAGTTATGTTTGTTTGAGATGTTTGGCTGGTCATGCTGAATTCTTTTTATTTATACTGGCGTTCGGCTAGCTATGCCTTAACCAATTATATTTATTTGTGATGTTCGATTGGTCATGCCGAAGTCTTTTTATTTATGCTAGCATTCGGCTGGCCATGCCTTAGCCAAATATGTTTGTTTGAGACGTTCGGTTGGTCATGCCGAAGTTTTTTTGTTTATACTAGCGTTCGGCTAGCCATGCCTTAGCCAATTATGTTTATTTGTGACGTTCGTCTAGTCATATCAAAGTCTTTTTATTTATACTGACGTTTGGTTGGCCATGCCTTAGCCAATTATATTTATTTGAGACGTTCGGCCAGTCATGCTGACGTCTTTTTATTTATAGAATTCACAAAAATGGGCAAGACAGTGGCATTGCATTGTGGATTTTTTGGTTTGCGGCCCAATCCCATTGCCTTTGAGTATTCGCTAGAGAAATTCAATATATTAATTTAGAGAAAAGATCTTATTAACTCGATGTGGGACGTAAGTCATGGTGGGATCTTACGACCTTTATTGAAATAAAATGTGATGGGGCTTATACATAGTACCTTTTCAGGTGTATGGCGTTCTAAGGTTTTTCAACTATGGCTCCATTACCATGAACCCTTTGTAGCCTGTAAGCTCCTCTTCCAATGACTTCGATTACTTCAAATGGGCCTTCCCATTTTGCTGCCAATTTTCTAGCATTTTGTTCTTTGATGTTGCCGGTCACCTTGCGCAGGACCCAATCACCTCGTTCGAACGTCCACGGATTAACTCTTTTGTTATAGGCCCAACAGAGACTCTATTTGTATATAGCCATCCTTATCCGCGTGACATTTCTCTTTTCTTCAAGCAAGTCCAAATTGTGTTCAATTTGAAGATTATTTTCTTGCTCATAGAAAGATTTGGTCCTTAAGGTGGGAACTGTGAGCTCGACTGGTACCACAGCTTCCATACTATACGTCATACTGAAAAGGCTATTTCCAGTCGGTCATCTAGGGGTGGTCCAGTATGCCCATAGTACGTTTGGTAATTCTTTTAGCCAACGACCCTTCCTTTCTTCTAGTTTTTTCCAGATGTTCTCAAAGATGGTTTTGTTAGTGATCTACTCCTGACCGTTTCCTTGCAGGTATGACCTTGAGGAAAGCTTCTGGTTGATCCCATACTTCGTAAAGAACCTCTGAATGAATTAGTTATCTAGGTTATTCCCGTTGTCTATAATTATTGAGGTGGGGATGCCGAATCAGCATATGATGTTATTCCAAATGAACTTTTTGACTTATGAATGGGTCACCATCGTGTATGCCTCTACTTCCACCCATTTGGTGAAATAGTTTGTGGCCAAGAGGACGTACTTCTTTTTATGTGTTGCGGTCGACAACGGTCCTACCATGTCCATCCCCCATTGGGCGAAAGGCCAAGGGCTGGTGATTAGATTCAAGTTTCCCGGTGGCTAGTGTAGCAGTTGGGCGTGCCTTTGGCATTTATCACAGTTTCTGGAGTACTCCGCCGCATCGTGTGACATGTAAGGCCAAAAATACCCCAATATCAGAGCTTTGTGGGCTAATAACCTCCCTCCCAAATGGTTCCCACAAACTCCTTTGTGAATTTCCTTCAGGACTCTTGTTGCTTCAGATGGTGCTAAGCATCGTAGCAACAGCCTTGAATACGATCTTCCATATAGGTGGTTGTTGACAGTGGTGTATTCAGCTGCCTTCATCCTCAACTTCTTCGACTCTCCTTTCTGTTTAGGAAGGATCCCACTCTTTAGGTATGCCTTGATTGAATCTATCCAGCTTGGCTCCCTCGGGATCACGAACAATCCAGTGGTTTGCAATGCTTGGCTCACTTAATTCTTCTATGGAGGACACTCTAGTCAAAGATTCATCCGCGTAAGAGGTAGAGCAGGCCAGTCGGTCGGCCACTTCATTTCTCTCACGCAGGATATGGTTAAGTCTTACTTCACCAAACTCTTTCATGCTCTCGAGCACTGCTTCTCGGTAGGCATTCATCTTGTCTTCTCTAGCCTAGAACTTTCTATTAACTTGATTCACAACTAGTTGTGAATCATTGAATATGGTTAGTTTCCTTATTTGTAGTGATTTTGCTATCCGAAGCCTTGCTAGAAAGGCCTCGTATTCTACCATATTGTTGGAGGTGTCAAAATCAAATCTCATCGCATGATGTAGAGTGGTTCTGTCTGGAGTCCTAACCTCAACTTCGGCCCTCGATCGCTGTTTGGTTTGATGATTCGTTGACATATATCTCCCACCGGGTGAGATTCTTCCCCTCGTCTTCTAGTTCGTCATACTCCAATACAAAATCGGCCAGCACCTGGCCCTTTTGGGCCATCCGGGGCTTGAAATGGATGTCGTAAGCACTGAGATCCATGGCCTACTTCATTAATCTTCCAGTTATGTCTGGTTTGCCGAGGATTGTCATGAGAGGCAAGTTTGTTGGAACGATTATCGGGTGTGACTCGAAGTAGTGCCTCAGTTCTTCTTTGTGTGTACGAGGCCCAAGATCAGCTTTTTCGTTCTTGAGTATCTATTTTCTACATCCGTCAATGTCTTGTTGGGATAATACACTGGCTGCTGCTTCTGGTTCTCTTCTCGAACCAAGGTTGTACTTATAGATACCTTCGACACTGCCACATACAGATATAATGTGACGACCCAAAATTTTTTCGAATTATAATTATGGGTCAGTAACTTTTAAGCATGATTAGTCACTTAATGACATGCTTAGTAGATTTAAATAATCCTTTTTATGTTTTCAGTTCCAGGTGTGGGATCGGAATGGATCTGGGTAAATCGGGAGGTAATTAGGGACACTTGAGAGTGGCGTAGGGGTATGGATGTAAGTTTATGGGCATAAGTGAAGTTTTGAAAAGTGAGGAAAGGTTAGTTTGTGAATAAGGGCAAATGGCCCATAACAAGAAGCAAATAAGGGAAAGATAGAGGGTTTAGTTGCAAATGGGCAAATATATATATTATATAGATATATATATGAAATAGAGAGAAAAAAATTAGATTTTTGGGGCTCTCTCTCTCTTCGCTGATCTCTCTCTCTCTACAAAGCATCTCTTCTCTTATTCTCTCTTCAATTTAAGGGTCTAGAAGTGGGCTTTGAGGGTGGAGCCAAGAATTAATGTAAAGACCGGAATTTTTTTGACCGGTTCTGGGTGGGTTTTGACCGAATTTAATTTTTCGAATAAATTCATTTCAAAAAAATATGTGGATATATATATATATATATATATATATATATATAAATGGAACTATATATATATATATGTATAGAAGTGGATGTTTATATAAATGGGTATACATGTGTGTATTGTGTATGTATATTGGACTTAAGTGGAATAAAATACATGAAATACATGTATTGAGTGTATAGTGTAGTATATTATATATAATATATATATATATATATATATATAATATGTGTGGACCAAAAGTAGAAGAAAAGAGGATAAGAAATGAGAAGAGGAGAGGGGATCAGCCGAAAGAAGGAGAAAGAAAAGAAAAAAAAGAGAAGAAAAGAAAAGAAAAAGAAGAAAGAAAAAAAAAGGAAAAGAAGAGAGAGAAGGAGAAATCGGGGAGAGAGGGAGAAGCCGAGAAGGAAGAGAGAGAAAGGGAAATTGGGAGGAGAGCAGCCGGTTCCGGTGCTGGCCGTGACGGCGAGGACACGACCGTCGCTAGGCTCGGTGGTGCGCCCCACGGTGAGCCGTGGTCAGAGCTTGACGGGCCGTTGCGAAGTCGGGTTTCACAATTTTTTTGGGGTTTGATCTTGTGCCGGGTTCCTTCTCTGCGGCCGTGGCTGGTAGCGACGGTGGTGGTGACTGTGGGTTCGTTCAACTGAGGGGATCACGGTGGTGGAGTTGCCGGTGTTGCGTGGTGGCTTGGTTCGGCTGGGTTTGGTCCGATTTGGGGGTCGAGCTCGGTGAAGGTTCAACCGAAGGTGTGTCTTGCTAGAAATGATGGTTTGGTGTGGTTGTGCAGGTGGTGACTGTGCCGAGGAGGGTGGCTCGCGACTGGGTTGTGAGGTAGTCGGAGTAGTGGTCTTCATGGTGGGTTAGGTTAGTCATGGCCGTTGGTCACGGCTAGGTGGCTTGGTGGTTCATCTTGGTGGTAATGAGAGAGTGACAGAGGGTTGTTCCGGCTATGGGATGGCCGGAGAAGATGACTGGAATGGTGGCTGGTTTGGGGTTCAAATAGTGGCCAAAAAATGGGTTCCTTTGTTGGGTCTTAGTTGTTTCAAGTTGAAGATGAGAATGGGTTTAGTTTGGGAAATGGTGGGCTGTGTGTGAGGCGGCTCATGGTGGTGTGGGCTGTTCGAATTTAATGATTGGTTTGTGGATGGTCTTGCAGCTTGAGTGGGTTCATGAGGCTACTACCATAGTTAGTAGAGCTTGAATGGTGGCAACTTGGTGTTGTAATGAAGGTGGTGATATATGTATATGTGTGTGTGTGCAGTTATATACATATATGGATGAAGATGGGTTTGTTATAACTCACAGTGGGTGGATTGAATTCCATGGGCGGTTGAGTTGGTATGGGCTCATGGCTTTTGGGTTGGTTCACTTATGGTGGACATGAGGTTGGATCAATTGATTGGGACATGATTTGGGCAAGTTAAATGAGTCGTATAGACTTTTGAACTGTACTTTGGAATTTGGCCAGTTGAACATGGTTCGGTTGAATTGTTTACGTAGACTTTGGCATGGACTGGACCGGGACTTTGGACCGCTTTGCAGGCACGGGGCATAGAAAAAGCGGGACATAAGGCAAGTTGATTCTTGCCTCTATCTCTGTGTATATTTTAAATATGCTGATTAATTTTACATATGTTCTTAATTTAGTCATATGTGGCGTTTGCATGTATGTATGTGCATATATATATATATAAAGGTGTTTATATATATATACGTGGGATGTGAGGATACATATATATGTGGGTATATATATATATATATGTGTGTGTGTGTGTGTGGGCTTGGAGGGTAAGAGCATTGTTAGATTCTGATACTGATTTGCATTGTTATATGCATCTTTAGAGATTGAGACATGTAAAGTATGCTAAATTATATATATATATTTGAGGTTGCCTTGCATGCTTATATGATTCCTATGCATGAGTTGAGTATACATAAATATATACGTGTTTATATATTGGTGCAGTGGTAAATACATGCTAAATTGGTTATAGTATAGAAGGGCATTGGAAAAGCATGAAGTATGTGAAATATTAGGTGTGTTTTTGCTATCTATATGGGTGACATGATATATATATATACAGACATATATATTGTGTGATTGCATATGGTTGTAAGAATGCATGTTGGTTGCTCGTAGTGAATACATGATTGGAATGAAAGCATGGTTATATTTATGCTAATATATGTATATATGTGATTATATGCAAGATGTGACATCTATATATATGTTGTGTATGTGCAAATGTGATTATGAATGATTTCTGTGAAAAATGTGTTCATTGGTGAAAACGTGAAAATGTGGTGTTTATAGATTTATGCATGAAAGATATGACTTTCTTGAAAAATGCATAAGCATGACGATTTCCATGATATGAGTGTGATGACATTGTGACAATCTTGAGGTGAAAGGAAAATGCATTGATTTGACGAAAATGCATTCATGGTGTGGATAAGTGCATTGATGTGATTATGTGCACTATTTGAAAAGCGAGTTTTTGGGGCATGACAACATTGAGAATTAAGATGAGGGAATGGTCCCTAGGGTGAAAGACCCAAAACTTGGCCAAGAGGAGGTGCTCCCTTCGGGTTAGTAACCCGATAAAGCACAAGCAGAGTTTGGGTGCCGAAGAGACCCTTACTATGGATGGTGTGATAAGCTTAGTCCCCATTGAAGTGATTTCCAAAAATTTGTGGCGTGAGTTATATATACGAAATGTGACTGTCAAGTTGATATACATATACATATATATATATATATATCTATGTATGTGCATTGAGGTGGAAAGCATCACGCATGATTTGAAAAACGTGATTGTTTATGGGTAAAAAGCATGTACACATATCATGTAGACATGTAGCGATTTAATGTGCATTTATGCATGACTCTATGGATCTTGTTGAGTAGGCGATGTGGTATTTGATTTACATTGTTCATGTAAATGTTTCTGTTCATATATGTTTCTATATATATTGATGTTTGATGGGTTTTGCTTTTGAACATGTTGTAAATGATTTTCATAAGTCATGTATAGTTGATTTAAATGTTCATAAGTGCTAGAACTGTCATGTGCATTGTTAGTTCATGCATGCTAGGAGGGGCATGACTTTAAATATCGTGATATATTTAAGTGCACGTATATTTTTGAGAATATGTGAGGATCGACTTGCTGCTGCGATGATAGTATGGTTCTACTTACCTTGTTGGGCCTTTGAGTCACCCCCTCCCAGGTTTTGCAGGTGTAGCTAGTTTTGGAGTCAGTTGGGGAAACTGATAGCACCAGTTGCAGAGGTAGTAGTTAGGTTCCTTAGAATTTAATTTATGTTCAGGATAGTAGATGAATGTTGTATATTTGGATTAAATGTATGAAGTGATTATGTTGAGTCAATCCCTTCAGATGTATTTCATTCATGTGATGTATGTATTTAATACGGACATTCAAGGACTGAGACATGTATTCTTTTGATTATATTATGCATGTAGTAGAAATGCTGGGGGGACACGAGCCCAGAAGTGTCCACTTTTACTGTTAGATATAAATGCTGGGGGGACACGTGCCCAGAAGTGTCCATATGAATTGTAAAGCAGGTGTAACATGCCAGGAGCTGATTATTTAGAATTGGTCATGCCCGATTTTTGTGAAAATCCTTTGCAAGGGCTATTAATGATCTTATGTCACTTGAAGGGTGCACATATAGAATGCTTCCGCAATAGAATAGATTAAAATGAGAGTAAGGTGTGGGAACTTGAGGTGAAATTACAGATTCACCCCCGTTTCTATCGCTCCTAACCGGGTGTCGGAAACCGGGGCGTGACAGCATGGTATCAGAGCCTGACCCAGCCGGAAGTGTGCCGACGGGGACGTCGGGCCTCCTAGGGGGGTGGATTGTGGTGACCCTTGTGGGCGGGTGTGATGTGGGCGGGTGCGAGACACTAGGCGAGCTACCACACTGGCAGGCTACAGGGTGCTCAATCCCACATCGCCTGGGTGTGGAATGGGGAAGTATTATATGTATGTTTATCACCCTTCTATGACACAACGCGTTTTAAAGCCGTGATGGTTGTGAACCCACCAGAACTCCACAGTTAAGCGTGCTTAGCTGGGAGTAGTACCAGGATGGGTGACCCCCTGGGAAGTCTCTGGTCCGGGGGAACCAAAAGCGGACAATATTGTGTCGGGATAGGGTGGGGCGTCACAATTAAAGTTGCTCCCCTCACTCTTCTCTTCAATTTGATCAGTGGAAAGTTGCCGTTGGAGGAGTTTGGAGCTTGGTGGAAATTGGATGTTCAACAACCAAGCTTGGATTTGAGTTAGGGGTATCTCTTCCTCTGTAAGTGTCAATTCTATAGGTTGAATTGTGGGTTTCTTGGGGGGTTAACATGCTAGGTAAAGTTAGGAGGTTGGGTTTCCCTCTCCTTGTTGCATTTGTTATATGATTGCATGATAAAGAGGTGATTTATGTGTATTACATGTTATAGAGTTGATATATGTATGACATGTATGAAGCTTTGTGGTAAATGCTATGTGAAAAGCATGATTTGATGTTTCTTGAGCATGTAATTTAATGCCAATGTGTAGAGCCTTGTAAATGTATGCTAAATTTCATTATTTGGTGATGCTTGTGGTGTTGACATCATCTATGAACATGTTACATACATGGTGTTTGATAAAATGTCCCAAAGAGGGTTTTTCATTGAAAATGTGACATGGGGCTTTGGAGTATGCACACCCATGTCTCTTTTGTTGGATTTTTGAGAAATTATGAACCACTGGTGTGTATGTGGTCTAGATTGTTGAGTTAAACATGCATTGCTTGAAGGCATTCATTTGATAATGTTGCTTACGTGTTGAATATGCTATGAATGTCTAAATGCTCTAGCATATGCCATGTAGTCGATAGGGATGCCATGAATTACATTCATGTAGGTCGGTCGGGTTGGCGCTTAGGTGGGGTTAGGGTATCTCTACTGAGCCGCCATGGTGCTCACCTCACTCCCCCCCAACATTTTTCAGGTTATGCGTCAAGGATGATGATAGGGACTTCATAGTTCTTACGGGCATTTAGGAAACTCAATTAGAGTATGGTGATCATTTGGATATTGTATATTTGGCAATTCGTGCCAGCTTGTGGCACGTTGATTATGTATTTGTAGTTATGGTAGGATTTTTAGCATTTTTGGACTTTATGCGTGAAATCCTTGTAATGACTACATAAACTCAGAATCCATCCCATTGGGATGTATTTCTTGGACAAGGTTCATGTTTTGAAACATTTGGAATGTAAAGTCATGACCTCTTCTCATGTTGTGACTATATGTATGAATTTTTCTCAAGTAAATGAGTTGAGAATAAAATGAAATAGATATGTAGTTTGAAGGGATGAAGTTAAATTGTGTTTTTGTATATCCTGTTTGATGTATGATTTGAGTGGAATGGATGATTTAGAATGCAAAGATTATGAAATTTTATTTTCATTCACATGTTGTAAGTTGTGTGAATGTTTTGATGCCAATTGAGGCATTATAGTAGCCATTGGGGGACACATGCCCAAAAATTATTCATTTTGAGTTCAAGGCATGAATGGAATTTATATTTATAGGAGGATAATTATATTAGCTTTAATTTGATAGGTCATGGACCTTGTTTGGATCTAAATTGAGAAAGATATGCATGTTTTAGTGCAAGAGTTGGTAATCTGACCTGTACATGTTTATTTGAGTATAACCTAAGTTTTGGTTGTGATTTTTATATGATTCTAATTGGGTTAGAAACTAGACATGTTAAGGATGATTCATGTCAAATTTTAAGTCAAACAAACTTACGAATTGTGAGATATTCGAATTTGAAGTTGGGATGAAGTTTTGGCTAAGTTAGGGTTGCAGAATTTTGCCTAGGATTTAAGGCGTTCGATCCCCCTATTTTAAGGCGATCGATCACCCCTGTAAAAGGCCAAAAACCAGACTCGGTCGACTTTGGGCGATCGATCCCCCTTTTACAGCATGCACTATTCAAATAGTGTTTTGTCCAACTTCAAAGAGGCATATCTCCTTCATTTCGAATCAAATTTTGGTGATTCTTTTTTTGAAATTGTGTATTTTTAAAAAATATTTCCAATGGTTGTATTTTCAGATATTGATAATAAACTCACAGGGAGTTATGTATTCATTTTTGTGGGATAGAACCAATTGAATGGTTGTATGGTTGAGGTTGAGACTAGGTGATGTTGACTTGTGCATAGGTAAATACAAGTGGGTGACTAGGCTTTCGATGAAAGGTTAAAATGGTCCATTAGGGCTTAATAGATGGGTTCAACCTCAGTTTTCGGGAGTTGGGAATTAGGACGTGACAACATGGTATCAAGGCTTGATACTATCGTATGAGTGTGATTAAGGTCATTCACGAGGTTGAGTGAACGGGTTCACACTCGGCATTCGGGTCATTCGGGGGAGTCCCGACGGTCCGAATTCTGGGGCGTGACATATAAAGTTTCACCAGGCTTCAGTATCGAGAGGATTGGTGCGGAGGTTACATACTCTTTCAATTTTTTTAGAGCCTCTAATTGATCTATCCCCCATACTCCTCCTTCCTTCTTTTTTGTAACGACCCAAATTAATTTTGGCCGGTTCTGGATGATTTTCGGACCGAATTTATTTATTTGTTTATTTTTTTTCTTTCCGAATTAATTAATTTTGGAAGAGCGTGAAAATATATATAAATGGAATTATATATATATATGGATGGAGAAGAATATATATATATATATATATATATATATGGGATTTTATATTTGTGAGTAGAGGAATTATGTATATATATGGTAAATATATCTATATTTAAATATAGATATATTTTAGCATATGTATTATTAAACATGTGAATGGGAGAAAGAAATACATGTGTATAGTGTATATGTGTACAGGGGTTTAGTAATACCCACATGTGATAATACATATATACATATGTATATGTATAAATTTTGTATGTATATATAATTTATGAGTGGAGGAGAGTGGCTGATGAAACATGTGGTACAGATTAAGGGGATTCAAAATAAAAGGAGACCCATGTGGGTCAGCTGAGAGAAAGAGGAGAAAAGAGAAAGAAAAGAAAAAGAGAGTAGTTCATAGAGAGAGAGAGATAGCTTTCTAGAGAGAGAGCTTGAACCAAGCTTTCTAGAGAGAGAAAGAGAAACAGAGAATGAAGGTGGTGCTCAACTGGGTCATCAAGGCTCGATTGTACGAGGTGGTTTCGACGAGAAGCTCACGGCTGGTGGCAGGTAGGCCGTTGCAGGTGGTTGGGTGGTCACTATGGTTCCGGCAAGGAGCTTGTGGCCTATTCGGTGCCGGTAGTGGGTGCTCAACATTGGGTCTGGTAGCTAGCGACAGTGGCATGAGGACACGGGTGTTGCTGGGTTCGGTTCGTGGTGGAAATAGGTGACTCTCGGTGGCTCTTCCATGTTGGTTCGGTTGTGGTCGGCTGTGGGTCGGTTTATAGTGGCTTCGGATAGTGGTGTGCTTGTTCTTGTAGATTTTTCGACAGCGGAGTAGTCAGAAAGGACGGGTGCAATGTTCAGCGTTTCGGTCGACTGACAGAATCTTTCGGTCGGCTGAAACTACAATTTTGGTGGGCCGAAACTACTCTTCGGTTGGCTGGTTGTATGGACTTGTTTTGGTTGTTCATGGCTGAGCTGCTTCATTCACGATGGTGGGTGTTGTGGCTGCTTTAGGTGCTCACGGTTTGGGTATGGTAGGAGCTGCCATGGGCAGCTAGGTAGTCTGATGGTGGAGCTTGGTTGGGTTTCGGCCATTGATGGTTGAGCTTGGCTTATGGGTCTTCCTGTGGCAGAGGGTAATGGCTAGGCTCAGCTGTGGTAGCGGCGGGTTGGTGGTCGACGACTTGGTGCTGATGTCGGCTGCCATGTGTGGTGGTATTGTGTGTGAATCCATGATGGTTAGTGAGGGTGCCGAAACTTGGGGGTCATGCATTTGATATATATGTAAATATATATATATATATATATATATATATATACTAGGGTATGTCCCGTGCCTACGGCAATATAAAATAAAAAATTATTGAACTAAAATAGAAATTAATTTCATATAATCATCGTGTCAATAAACAAATATTTATAAAACACCATTTGCATTAAATGAAACTCTTATACGTGTCCTATACACATCTTTTACAGTACATACGTACAAAGTTTTACAAACCCGGAACATACCCAAAAGGTATTGACTCTTGCTCCTCACTGTCCAGGTAGTTGATTCCACTTTTCATCGTCTCCTACCAGTTCTGACCAATCGAATGATAATGGATCGTCTGCATCCTTACCTGCAAAAGTCCCTTCTGGATCTCCAAAGTTATCCAATTTGACTGGATCTCCTAACTGTCATCCTCTTCTAGATTCACAAAAAATTTCAGCTCAATTGGATTTACCCACTGTCTTTGGTTATCCGACATGATATTTACCCAACTGTAATATAGATATGTATATCTATATACATCTCTTGCACGTCATTTCCAATGTCCACTCTCTATTTCTTTACCATTATTGAACTGACACAACATCTAATTGTCATTGAGGTTGGAGTGATTTTAGGTGTAAGTGTAGGTGAAGGTTTAAATTTGAATTTAGGTTGGAATATTTTTGAATTTAAATTTGAATTTGATTTGGATTCAAGTGTAAAAAATTTGAAAGTATGTGATGTGAAAGGTTTAAAAATAAAGAAAAAAATAAATAAAAGCAAAAGATATATACAATATTGATAGTATTTTCTTAATCAACTTGCCAATTAAAATATATACACTCATCCACTACCAATATTGACATTCAAAACCACCAATACAAAAAATGAATTTGGGTTCCAAAGCTACTAAATACTATTTTGTTTTAACATTATAAAAAGCAAACAAAATTTAGATTAAAGTCAAGTTGATAAGCGTTCGGATTTTAACCATTGGATCTATGTAATTGTAGCTGTCCCCTCCATCTTAAAACTTAAAACAAACCCAATAGAAAATGATGTGAACAGTTTTTATTATCTGACAATTATTGAAATAAATACTTGACTCTAATTATTCGCACAAAATTATAATCACCACACCAAAATTATGTGGGACCAACCTTATTTTCTATTTCAATGAAAATATTATATTACATTTAGAGTTAAATGTAATGTTTTAAACTTCACTAAACATATTTTAAATGTGATTTTTTTGGGAATTGTTTGATATATCTAATTTATAATTAAATTAAAATTTTACAAAAAATATATATAAAAAGAATAAAAATGATATTGTTAAAAAAAAAAATCAATAAAGATATAGACTTGAAAAAAATAATTAATAGTAGAGTACAAAAAAAAAAGAATAAAGTAGGTCTATTATTATTATAAATAAAAAATATGTATAGAAGTAGTTGGAATACACATCATAGCATACTGAAAAGAAAAAAAACATAACAAAAGTCCATCAACAATGAAAGACTTGACCAAGAGAAAGTCATGTCATGGACCCTACACTCAAGTGGAGCAAAGTCTTCAATTAAGTCTACAAAAATCAGTTTCAGATTATGTCCACAGAATGTAAACCAAGGATTTCCGGATTTTTCTTTGGCAATCAACCCAGACAGAAAAAAAAAAAGTACAGAGAGAGTTGAGAGAGAAAGAGGGGACTCCATAGATGCATAAATCACAGTGGCTGTCACATGGGAGGATTTCTCCAATTTTTTCCATTTGAACATATTGGACCAAAACACAGAATTTATCCCCTAAACTACAACATATTTTCATTTACATAGAGAAGGCAACATGTTTGCTTGGCCGCACTAACCAAAACACCCACCCATCTGCTACACACGCACACAAAAGGAGAAAGAAAGGAAGAAGATGGAAAAGAAAGGAGATATGACATATTTCCATCTCCATGGCACAACATTTTCTCTACCCGAAAGTGACAAACACATAGACAGTCCAACCAATAAACAAATCAAAAACAGAAAACTTAAAAAAACAAAAGCTGCAAACTGACACACACTCTCTCTCTCAACTTAAGTGTGGGTTTATCATGTAAGCTTCTTCAAAATGGAAGCTCCAATATCTGGGTCTCTTCCGACAAAGCTCAAAGCCACCATAGAAGCTCCAATATCAAACACCACTCACCGTATAGTCTCCGGCGAACTCTATCACTACCGACCCGAAGCACCATTGAAGCACCATCAAAGTTTTTTGTTGATAAGTGTAACTAAATGAAAATAAAAATAATCAACAACAGTGTAGATTTAGACAATATTACAAAAATCTTATCTATAAGCACTAATGAAATAATACACTAATGAAGCAAGCATAGCACAAACCAAGGAACGGGAAGGCATCATTCTATAGAAACAATCACAACAACCAATTAGACAATAGCCAGAGACATATGGGTAACTCTTAGATCTGCCGCTCCATCACTCACACCTGTAAAGATAAAATTCATTCACATTTGTATGGGGCTCAGAACAGAAGCCGCAGCAGCGACGCTCCGGATGGCGGAGTAATTAGTGGATCTGGTGGGGAAGTCGACCGGTGGGGAGAGAAAGAGGATACAGAGAAGGTGGGGAGCAACAATGGTGGTACAACGACTCTTCTTCCAACATTTGCGATTGTTGATTCGATCCCAGTGAAGACCATTGCAACGAAAGCAGAAACTGATCTCACCTCCGGCGCCCATCCCTCCGGCACACACCACCGGTTTATTTATCCACAAAGAACACAACCCAAAATCGCAACCATCCCTCCGGCGCCCATCCCTACGGCACACACCACCAGTTTATACATCCACAAAGAACACAACCCAAAATCCCTCCGGCACACACCACCGGTTTATACACCCACAAAGAACACAACCCAAAATCAGTGACCCAAGATCAATTTCAACAACAAATAAAATAGGTCAAGCTCAACAACAAATCAAATAGATCAACGACGTTATGACAACGATTGAGACTCACCTTTACAACAGGAGATCTAGATAGCGAGCACGCCGGACGGCTTCTTCTTCCAGATCGAGCAACGTCGTCCCGTCGAAGTCCTGCAAGTTCCGGCTCCGGGCTCCGGTCGTCGTCTGTCGCGGAGTCTAGCGGCTCACACCATAGGCTTCAGTTGGGTTAAGATTTGGAGAAGAGAAGAGAAGAGAAGAGAAGGGAAGATTAGATTTGATCGAGTGAAGATGTGAGAGTGAAGATCTGAGAGTGAAGAGAAGTGTAAAATGGGAGAGAGAGATAGAGACATTGACAGAGATAAACAAAATAAAATAATAGTGAGTGGGTGCATTAAAATAATAGGGAGTGGGGTGAATTAATCATGACCGTTGATTGAGAAATAGGAGAGTAATTTTAGACCGTAGATAGGGATATATATTTTGAATCGTTAGATGAATTTTTTAAGTATTTGTGACCGTTAGATGATAAATTTATTTTGGGGGGAAATTCAAATTCAATGCTTAAATGTAAGATAGATATATATATATATATAGTAGAGGTGGTACATATGTATATGAATACATATATACATATATATGGACGATGGTTTGTGCATTGGGCTTAGGCCTTGAGTTTGTGTTGGATTTCCAATGGAACTAGAAGTGGGCTGAACTTGATTTATTGATTGGGTTTGGTATAGCTTGAGATTGAACTTAGACAGTGGGTGATTTGAAAAAGGAAATGGATTGTGAGAAGATGGTGAGCTTGGGCTGCCAACTTGGATTAAATTGGGTCAATTGAAAATGGTTTATGAACTGGGCTCCTGACATTAATTGGGCCAAGCATGGAAACAGAAAGGAAAAGAAAATGGTTCAATTGGATTGATTGTGGGCTTTGATACGGGACTGGATCGGGCTTGGTATGGACCGCTTTACAGACGCGGGCACAGTAAAAGCGAGACCTAAGGCAAGTTGATTCTTGCCTCTATCTCTTACGTATATACTTTAATTATATTGATTAATTTGCATATGCTCTTAATTTAATCATATGTGGCGGTCGTATATATATATATATATATATATATATATATAAAGGTGGATATTGTATATGCGTGGGGTGTGAGTGAAAATATATATATAGGTGTGTGTATATATATTTGGGATGTGAAAGCATGACTAAATTTAAATGCTTCCTTGCATTGTGATATGCATGTACGGTATAGATTAAAGTTTATGAAAAATATGCTAATTAATACATGTTTAGCTATGCGTTGTCTTGTATGCATATGTGGTTTTTATGCATGAGGTTAAATATATATGTGGTTATATATTGTGGATGAAAAGCATGCTAGTTAATTGTAGTAAATGCATGCCTTGAGTAGAAGCATGATTATATTTATGCTAGTATACATGCATATGTGATTATATGCAGGATGTGACATATATGTGTTTATATGTGAAAATGTGAATATGAAATGCATGCTAGCTTTATGCATATATCGAATGTATGCATTGGTTATAACATAATAAAAATGTGCTAGGTTGAGGTTGTTGGCATATATGAGGTATTATGCGGATTTTGAACATGTATGTGCTATAGGTGTTGGAATGTGAGGAGAAGTATGCTAGATACTTCTTTTTAGTATTAATAAGCATGGATTAATGCATGAGAATATTATGCCATGTGTTTATGCATCCATAATGCATGTGTGGGAGGTTGCGGGAAAATGACGCAAAAGAAGTATGGCCCTCGGAGTGGACCCGCCATGCTCAGGCTTAATGCCTGGAATCGGAGTATGTCCAATAAGTATGACCGTCGGAGTGGACCTGCCATGCTCAAGCTTAATGCCTGGAATCGGCGTATGTCCAACGAATGTGAGCCTCGGAGTTGTCCCCTCATATCATGGTAATCCCATACATTGCCATGGCAGTATGACCTTCAAAGCGGTCTAGGTCATAGAATAGTTATCGGAGTTGTCCTAGGTCACATGATCTTCGGAGCGGACCAATCATGTGGGGTATCGGGTGAAAATTGACAGATGAAGAGTTGCATCTTATGCTTGTATGTTTATCTGTTAAACATGTTATACTATTTAAATGCATCCATATTGCATTTGAGATATGCTACTTGTTGAGTAGGTGATGTGGTATTTTGATTTACATTGTTTATGTAAATGCTTTAATTCATATATGATTTCTATACATATTGGTGCTAGATGTTTACTACTTTCAATGTCACGCCCCAGAATCCGGACCGCCGGGACTCCCCCGGACCGACCCGAACCCCGGGTCGCGAACCCGTTTACTCAACCTCACGCTACAACCACCACCTGATCATACAATCTCAATCTCCCATTATTTTTACAAAAATCGGGCATGACCCATTCTAAATAATCAACTCATGGCGTGTTAAACCTGCTTTCAATTCAAATGGACACTTCTGGGCACGTGTCCCCCCGGCATTTATATCTAACAGTCAATATGGACACTTCTGGGCTCGTGTCCCCCCAGCATTTCTACAACATGCATAATATAATCAAAAATACATGTCTCAGTCCTTGAATGTCCGTATTAAATACATACATCACATGAACAAAATACAACTGAATCAATATAATCGCTTCATACATTTAATCCAAATGTAATGCGTCTATCTAAAATCCTGAACATAAGTCAGATTCTAAGAAGACTAATCACTACCTCAGCAACTGGTGTTATCAATCCCCCAACTGACTCCAAAACTAGCAACACCTGCAAAACCTGGGAGGGGGTGAGCTCAAAGGCCCAACAAGGTATGTAGAACCATACTATCATCGCAGCAGCAGGTCGATCCTCACATATTCTCAAAAATATATACGTGCACTTAAATATATCACAATATTTAAAGTCATGCCCCACCTAGCATACATGAAACAACAATGCACATGACAGTTCTAGCACTTATGAACATTTAAATCTACTACACATGGCGTATGAGAATCATTTACAACATGTTCAAGAGCAATACACATTCGACATCATTATGAATAGAAAACATATGTGAACGGAAGCATTTACATGAACAATATAAATCAAATACCACATCACCTATTCGACAAGATCCATAGAGTCATGCATAGATGCACATTAAATCGCTACATGTTTACATGATATGTATACATGCTTTTTACCCATAAACAATCACGTTTTTCAAATCATGCGTGATGCTTTCCACCTCAATGCATATACATAGATAGATATATATTTATATATATGTATATCAACTTGACAGTCACATTTCGTATATATAACTCACGCCACAAATTTCTGGAAATCACTTCAATGGGGACTAGCTTATCATACCATCCATAGTAAGGGTCTCTTCGGCACCCAAACTCTGCTTGTGCTTTATCGGGTTACTAACCCGAAGGGAGCACCTCCTCTTGGCCAAGTTTTGGGTCTTTCACCCTAGGGACCATTCCCTCATCTTAATTCTCAATGTTGTCATGCCCCAAAAATTCGCTTTTCAAATAGTGCACATAATCACATCAATGCACTTATCCACACCATGAATGCATTTTCGTCAAATCAATGCATTTTCCTTTTACCTCAAGATTGTCACAATGTCATCACACTCATATCATGGAAATCATCATGCTTATGGATTTTTTTTTTCAAGAAAGTCACATCTTTCATGCATAAACCTATAAACATCACATTTTCACGTTTTCACCAATGAACACATTTTTCACCGAAATCATTCATAGTCACATTTTCACATACACAACATATATATGTCACATCCTGCATATAATCACATATATACGTATATTAGCATAGATATAATAATGCTTTCACTCCAATCATGCATTTACTACGAGCAACTAACATGCATTCTTATAACCATATGCAATCACGCAAATATATATACATATATATATATATCATGTCACCCACATAGGTAGCAAAATAAACATAACACTTCACATGCTTCATGCTTTTCCAATACCCTTCTATGCTATAATCAATTTAGCATGCATTTCTACTACTGCACCACATATATAATCACATATATATTTACGTATACTCAACTCATGCATAAGAATCATATATGCATGCAAGGCAACATCTAGCTAAATATACATATATAATTTAGCATACTTTACATGGCTCAATCCCTAAACATGCATATAACAATGCAAATCAGCATTCGAATTTAACAATGCTCCTACCCTCTAAGCCCACACATATATATATAATTACCACATATATATATATCCTCACCTCCCACGTATATATATATATATATATAAATGCACACACACACACACACACACACACACACACACACACACATATATATATATATATATATATGCTACCTATGATCAAATTAAAAGACATAGGTAAATTAACCAACATAACAAAAATATTTGTAAGAGATAGAGGCAAGAATCAACTTGCCTTAGGTCCAGCTTTCGCCAAGTCCACGCTTGCAAAGCGGTCCATGCCAAGCCCGGTCCAATCTCGTGTCAAAGTCACATATGAACCCGCTTTCTTTACTTTTTATCTCTATGCTTGACCCAATGAATTTGACGAGTCCGAGCCTCAAAACATGGCTACCCAAACAATAACTAAATTTCATGGCAGCCCAACATCAGTCACGATCAAACCCAACTGCCAAATTCAAATCCAATCCAATTCCAAGGCCCAAGCCCACCATCAATAAGGGCCCAATGCATAAACAAACTTATGGCTACCAAACAGCCCTTACCATGCCTAAGTAGTCAACCCATTGAGCATCAAGGATTTACAAAACCGTGCACCATTACCATCCCAAATGGCTGCCATCCCCACCTACAACTCAGCCGTGAACTCAGCCCGTGGAACCATCTAAACTACTCATACAATCCATGCACAAACCTGATGCCATCGTCGACCAAACCCAGCTATATCATCACAACCATAGCCAAACCCAGCCCCACCATTCCGTGGAGTCCCAACCGTGAGGAACCCAACTCCTCATCACCAGCCCACCACCGTGAGCCCCTCTACAGAACAAACCAAAACTTTTCGATGTCTAACCGAAATTCATCAGAACGATTCGTTACCCACCGAGCCAAAACAACCACCTCCGTCTCCCTCAACCCCAACTGTGAAGGACCATCAACTGATTGCCCAACAAACTCTCATCAGAATCACCCGGAATTAACCCAAACCAAAGACCCACCGTTAACCCAATCGAACCGCTACAGCCGAATGGTCCCAGCCACACCCACGCCGAAAAACCACCACCTGCTGCCACAAACCGGACAACCCAGCCTTCACCACCGAGCAGACCACCGTCGGGCACCGTCGCCGTTCGAATCCTCCACCGAACCAGCGAACCCAACCCGCAAACCCCAGCCGCGAAACCCCCAGTCACGGCCAGCACTCACCACCTGCCGTCGGCCCACGTCAACCACCGCCCCAGCCATTGCCGGAGTACCGCCGGAGCACACCGAAGCTCATTCTCCTCTCTCAGCTTCACTCTCTCGATCTCCCGACCTCTCTTCTCTCTCAGTTTCTCCTTCTCTCTCTTCTTTTCTTTTCTTTTTCCTTTTCTTTTCTTTCTTCTTTTTCTCTTCTTCCTTTCTTTTTCTCTTTTCTCGGCTGACCCACATGGGTCTCCTCTTCTCTTATTTTGAATTTCATTCTTCTCCCTTATTTTGGTCCACATGTTTCTCCACTAGTCTTAGCCACATAAAATCACATTATATACATATAACATATATATATATATCCAAATCAGCCCATGTGCAATTAAATAAAGCACATGTATGTACACATATATTCCATATATACATATTACACCACATACACACATATACTTCATTAATCATGCATGTGCACCCACATTTCTTCGTAATTGCATAAAGCCTTCCATATTTACATACATATATACATATGTTTATGTCTCCATATATATATTATATATACACTCTCATAGTGTAATAACACATATATATATACTCCAACATATATATATGTCATAATGCCCAGGTCTTCCATCTATATATATATATATATAATTCAAAATATATATATATATATATATATAGATTCATGCCCTTCGGGATTTAATTAATCTGAAAAAAATTTAATCCGGTCAAAATTCACCCGAAACCGGTCAAAATAATCTCGGTCCTTACATTCAAGCATGTTGAAAATGATTTCTAAAGACATGTGTGATTTTGTATGTTCATATGTTCTAGAGTAGCCATATACATTGTTGGTTCATGCATGCTAGGAGGAGCACGGTTTTAAATATTGTGGTATATTTAAGTGTATGTATATTTTTGAGAATATGTGAGGATCGACCTGCTGCAGCGGTGATAGTATGGTTCTACATACCTTATTGGGCCTTTGAGCTCACCCCCTCCCAGGTTTTACAGGTGTTGCTGGTTTTAGAGTTAGTTGGGGAACTGATAGTACCAATTACAGAGGTAGCGATTACTCTCCTTAGAATCTGATTTATGTCCAGGATGTTGGATAGAGTTTCTTTACATTTGGATTAAATGTATGGGGTGATTATGTTGATTCAATCCCTTCAATTGTATTTTATTCATGTGATGTATGTATATGAGACGGACATTCAGGGACTGAGTTATTATTTCAATTGTTTAATGTATGTTGTAGGAACGCTGGGGGGACACGTTCCCATAAGTGTCCATTTGAATTTAAAGCAAGAATAACATACTAGGATCTGATTTATTAGAATGGGTTATGCCCAATTTTCGTAAAAATAATAAGAAATTCAGATTGTATGATCGGGTGGTGGTTATAGCGTGAGGGCGACCTCACCGAGCTCACACTCCAGTTCTCAGGACTCGAGAAATTGGGGTGTTACAACATGGTATCAGAGCTTGATACTATCTCTTGAAAGTGGTTGAGGTCATTTACGGGGTTGAGTGAACGGGTTCACACTCGGGATTAGGGCCGGACCGGGGGAGTCTCGGCGGTTTAAATTTCGGGGCGTGACAACATGGTATCAGAGCACTAGGTTAGAATACCTAGGGACGACAGGAATGGACATATCACGTGTATAGTTGAGAATGTTGGATTATGTACCTGATACCAGAGTGGTATCTATCAGAGCACTAGGTTGGAATACCTAGGGGCGATGGGTAAGGGTTGAGGATTTGTGGATTACTATTAAAGCATTAGGTTTGAAGACCTAGGGTATCAAAGTCATAGGTTCGAATACCTAAGGACGGATGGTCAAATCATGCGTTGGTTTAGAGATAGACAATGGCTGATAGTTGTCTAGATGATAGGTTTGATTACCTATGGACGGTAGTGGAATGACTTGCTCGGTTTGAGCAATCCTAATGAAAGATCAAGGTGTTAAGGTGTGAAATTGGTTTCATTTAGTAATACTCCCAGAATTGATTGAGTTTAGACCTTTGACTTGGTGATTAAGTCTCATTAGCGAGCAATGAAGAGATACCGCAAGGAAGTTTGCGAGTGGTTATTTCCTTAGAGATACTTAGGGACTTATGAGATTGATAAGTATTTTATTGAGGTTGGCAATTCAGATTGAGATGGGATACAAGGAAGGCATGTTGCCGGAGTTGGGCTAACTGGGAAAAGTGGCCTGGCCATACATTTTTCTTGGATTAGCATTTCTCTTACAATACGCTGACTCTTGTAGTTGTTGAGTTGTTTCATCTGGTGAAGATGGATAAAAGATTCCCAATAGTAGGGAGATATCACAGGAAGTGACAGATTTTGGAATGACCGTTGAGAGGGAATGTCCTTGAGGCATAGTTTTGCCTATTGACATACCTATTACATTGGTTGTTGTCGATACGGGCGCAGTTTTGTTTATAGACACATCCATTGAAGTGACGGGTGTCTTAAAGACACAGTTTTGTCTATTGACACACCGGTGAGGATGATGTTGTCATTAAGACACAGTTTTGTCTGTTGACGCATCAGATGAGGATTTGTGTCATATTTGGACACAGTTTTGTCTGTTGACCCATCCGTTATTGTTGGTTGCCGTTGCTAAAGATATAGTTTTATCTGTGGTGCAACCCTTGGACTTGGTGGGTTGTCAGTTAGGGATAGTTTTCTCCATTGACACACCTGAGAGAGTACTCGTCATCAAGTAGACACAGTTTTGTCTATTGACGCCTTCGTTGAGGTAGGATTTTTATACCTCTAGACATAGCTTTGTCTATTGAGATAACATTATGGGTAATATGCCCCTGGGAGATCAAAGCTTTGATCATTGTATAGGATTTAAGTTAGTTTTGGAACATGATTGGCAATGATAGTCAAGGATACTACCTTAGGCTATAGAGGCGGATAGATCGGTAGGTGTTTACCAATGAGTACAGAGGATGAGAGTAGGTTGGTTTGAACCACTCTAGATTTTGTGTTCTAGTACGTGTGTGTACTAGGGGGACTAGACCGTGTTTCATACTTGCTCAGGCAGAGGAGATACTGGGACCATGTATGGTCAGGGGTATTTTCCTAATTTTAGCCCGAGGGCTAGGGTTTTGATTTGATTTGATGCATTATATGTCATATCATGCATAGTATGTGTTTATTTGATTTAGCATGTTGTGTATTATATGCTATGTGGTAGACATGATTCATGGGACTGAGCATTGCATTTTAGTGTTGCATTTTGCGTCACATGGCTAGTAGTGACATGTAGTCGCCATCTAGGAGTTCTGGTTTTGAGAATTGGCAAACCTAGGTAGAGGTTTGAAATTGGATGGACCGTGATGTTGAAATAGACATGGGGTGATAGACTTTGAGACTATGAGTTTGGAATTGGTGAGAAAGGTGTGATTTACCTTGTAGTTTTCCCAAACTAAAAGTTTGGTGATTCAGATTTGAGTTACAATAATTATACGATTATTGAGGACTAAAGGTCAATTAGTTGACTAAGACTATCGGTAGTATTGTGATTCTGGGATTCTAGACAGGATATGTCTAAGATGTGTCATTGAGATAGTCGGATGATGACTCGGAATTGACCTAATTCTTGGAGTCAGCGAACAGGTGATGTCTACAATGTCTGAAAAACAAGATGTTTAGATTATGTGAGATGCTGGAAAGGAATGGATAAATACCCGAGAAGTCAAAAACGTCCATTAGGATTAATGGATGGGTAAATGAGATTCATTCGTCGAGAAATGAGATTCTGAAGTTAAGGGCATGTAAAACCCTAATTTTGGCACTAAATGCCAACGGAATGTAGTCCACAAAAATGGATAGGACTGGATGATTTGTTTTGACAAGTGCACTCCTTATGTGCCTTGACCTCAGTGGTGTGCTGTGATATGCGCATGATTGATGTAGTTGGATCATAGTGTGGATATGATGTTAAGAGAATGATGAGTTAATGGTGGATGAGGATCTTGACATATGGTATCTGAAGTGAGGATAGTTTCTTGCCGTGAGAGGGAAGAAGTGGACGCAGTGGACGTGTAGACGCAGTGGGCTGCGGCCACTGTATGGCTGTTGTTTGGCTACTGTAGGTGACCTCAAACTCTCATTGGTAAGGGTTATCTAAAGTGAAGTGCTAATATGAAAGGACTTCTCTCTAATTGTCAACTAGTTCCTTAGTGTGAAGGATAAAAATGAGAAATGGTTTGTCTCTTGAATAATGAGATTGTGAAATCAGTGGGATGTAAGATCCTGGACTTGGCATTGGATTCCAGTGGGTTGTAGTCTATGAGACTGGGCAGAGTTATGTGGCTTGCTGCTGCAAGTACATCGCTTATATGGTTTGTATCGACGAGTACACTGTCATGTTCCTTGCTGGTGAGTGCGCTTGTGATGTGCACTGGATTGATGTGGTTTGTGTTGTGATGATGCCCAAGATATTGGACTAAGCCCGGGAATGGTATGCTAGAGATTGAAAGTCATGTTTGACAATGATAGAATGACTTTGAGTATTGATGATCCCAGATGGTAAGGATGTATCACTGTGAGTGATTGATATGATTAGTCGAAGGTGTTGCCTTAGACTAGAGATAGAGGTGGACTGCGTAGGTCTTGAGATAGAGACTAAAGCAGTTGAGATGCACTGATTGTGCCAGACTTGAGCGTTATTGGTTAGGTGTTGCAAGTGTAGCGCTTAGGGTATGTGGAAAGAGAAAGTGACGATTATTGGCGAGAATAACATCCGGTATGGGTTGGTTTTGGAAAGACCTTGAGTATGCTAATTTGGAGGATGAAATTCCCTTAAGGTGGGGAGGTTGTAACGACCCGGATTAATTTTGGCCGGTTCTGGATGATTTTTGGACCAATTTATTTATTTATTTATTTTTTTTCTTTCCGAATTAATTGATTTCAGAAGAGCGTGAAAATATATATATAAATGGAATTATATATATATGTGGATGGAGAAGAATATATATACATATATATATGTATATATATATATATATATGGGATTTTATATTTGTGAGTAGAGGAATTATGTATATATATGGTAAGTATATCTATATTTAAATATAGATATATTTTAGCACATGTATTATTAAACATGTGAATGGGAGAAAGAAATAAGTGTGTATAGTGTATATGTGTACAGGTGTTTAGTAATACCCACATGTAATAATACATATATACATATGTATATGTATAGATTTTGTATGTATATATAATTTATGTGTGGAGGAGAGTGGCTGATGAAACATGTGGTACAGATTAAGGGGATTCAAAATAAAAGGAGACCCATGTGGGTCGGTTGAGAGAAGGAGGAGAAAAGAGAAAGAAAAGAAAAAGAAAGAGAGTAGTTTGTAGAGAGAGAGAGAGAGACAGCTTTCTAGAGAGAGAAAGCTTGAACCAAGCTTTCTAGAGAGATAAAGAGAAACAGAGAAAGAAGGTGGTGCTCAACTGGGTCATCAAGGCTCGATTGTACGAGGTGGTTTCAGCGAGAAGCTCACGGTTGGTGGCAGGTAGGCCGTTGCAGGTGGTTGGGTGGTCACTATGGTTTCGGCGAGGAGCTTGTGGCCTGTTCGGTGCCGGTGGTGGGTGCTCAACATTGGGTCTGGTAGCTAGCGACAGTGGCATGAGGACACGGGTGTTGCTGGGTTCGGTTCATGGTGGAAATAGGTGACTCTCGGTGGCTCTTCCATGTGGGTTCGGTTGTGGTCGGCTGTGGGTCAGTTTATAGTGGCTTCGGACAGTGGTGTGCCTGTTAATGGAGTTTTTTCGGCAGCGGAGTAGTCGGAAAGGACGGGTGCAACGTTCAGCGTTTCGGTCGACCGACAGAATCTTTCGGTCGGTCTAAACTACTCTTCGGTCGGCTGGTCGTATGGACTTGTTTTGGTTGTTCATGGCTGAGCTGCTTGGTTCGCGATGGTGGGTGTTGTGGTTACTTTAGGTGCTCACGGTTTGGGTATGTTAGGAGCTGCCATGGGCGGCTAGGTGGTTTGATGGTGGAGCTTGGTTGGGGTTCGGCCATTGATGGTTGAGCTTGGCTTATGGGTCTTCCTCTGGCAGAGGGTAATGGCTAGGCTCGGCTGTGGTAGCGGCGGGTTGGTGGTCGACGACTTGGTGCTGATGTCGGCTGCTATGTATGGTGGTATTGTGTGTGAATCCATGATGGTTAGTGAGGGTGCCAAAACTTGTGGGTCATGCATTTGATATATATATAAATATATATATATATATATATATATATATATATATATATATAGTAGAGGTGATACATATGTATATGAATACATATATACATATATATGGACGATGGTTTGTGCATTGGGCTTAGGCCTTGAGTTTGTGTTGGATTTCCAATGGAACTAGAAGTGGGCTGAACTTGATTTATTGATTGGGTTTGGTATAGCTTGAGATTGAACTTGGACAGTGGGTGATTTGAAAAAGGAAATGGATTGGGAGAAGATGGTGAGCTTAGGCTGCCAACTTGGATTTAATTGGGTCAATTGAAAATGATTTATAAACTGGGCTCCTGACATTAATTGGGCCAAGCATGGAAACAAAAAAGAAAAGAAAATGGTTCAATTGGATTGATTGTGGGCTTTGATACAGGACTGGACCGGGCTTGGTATGGACCGCTTTACAGACACGGGCACAGTAAAAGCGGGACCTAAGGCAAGTTGATTCTTTCCTCTATCTCCTACGTATATACTTTAATTATATTGATTAATTTGCATATGCTCTTAATTTAATCATATGTGGCAGTCGTATATATATATATGTATGCATATATATATATATGTATATATAGAAAGGTGGATATTGTATATGCGTGGGGTGTGAGTGAAAATATATACATAGGTGTGTATATATACATTTGGGATGTGAAAGCATGACTAAATTTAAATGCTTCCTTGCATTGTGATATGCATGTACTTTATAGATTAAAATCTATGAAAAATATGCTAATTAATACATGTTTAGTTATGCGTTGTCTTGTATGCATATGTGATTTTTATGCATGAGGTTAAATATATATATGGTTATATATTGTGGATGAAAAGCATGCTAGTTACTTGTAGTAAATGTATGCCTTGAGTAGAAGCATGATTATATTTATGCTAGTATACATGCATATGTGATTATATGCAGGATGAGACATATATGTGTTTATATGTGAAAATGTGAATATGAATACATGCTAACTTTATACATATATCGAATGTATGCATTGGTTATAACATAATAAAAATGTGCTAGGTTGATGTTGTTGACATATATAAGGTATTATGCGGATTTTGAACATGTATGTGCTATAGGTGTTGGAATGTGAGGAGAAACATTCTAGATACTTCTTTTTAGTATTAATAAGCATGGATTAATGCATGAGAATATTATGCCATGTGTTTATGCATCCATAATGCATGTGTGGGAAGTTGTAGGAAAATGATGCAAAAAAAGTATGGCCCTCAGAGTGGACCCGCCTTGCTCAGGCTTAATGCTTGGAATCAGAGTATGTCCAATAAGTATGGCCCTCGGAGTGGACCCGCCATGCTCAGGCTTAATGCCTGGAATCAGAGTATGTCCAACGAATGTGAGCCTCGGAGTTGTCCCCTCACATCATGGTAATCCCAAACATTGCCATGGCCGTATGACCTTTCGGAGCGGTCCAGGTCATAGAATAGTTACCGGATTTGTCCTAGGTCACATGATCTTCAGAGCGGACCAATCATGTGGGGTATCGGGTGAAAATTGACAGATGAAGAGTTGCGTCTTATGCTTATGTGTTTATCTGTTAAACATGTTATACTGTTTAAATGCATCCATATTGCATTTGAGATATGCTACTTGTTGAGTAGGTGATGTGGTATTTTGATTTACATTGTTTATGTAAATGCTTTAATTCATATATGATTTCTATACATATTGGTGCTAGATGTTTACTACTTTCAAGCATGTTGAAAATGATTTCTAAAGGCATGTGTAGTAGATTTTGTATGTTCATATGTGCTAGAGTAGCCATATACATTGTTGGTTCATGCATGCTAGGAGAAGCACAGTCTTAAATATTGTGGTATATTTAAGTGCATGTATATTTTTGAGAATATGTGAGGATCGACCTGCTGCAGCGGTGATAGTATGGTTCTACATACCTTGTTGGGCCTTTGAGCTCACCCCCTCCCAGGTTTTGCAGCTGTTGCTGGTTTTGGAGTTAGTTGGTGAACTGATAGTACCAATTACAGAGGTAGCGATTAGGCTCCTTAGAATCTGATTTATGTCCAGGAAGTTGGATAGGGTTTCTTTACATTTGGATTAAATGTATGGGGTGATTATGTTGATTCAATCCCTTCAGTTGTATTTTATTCATGTGATGTATGTATATGAGACGGACATTCAGGGACTGAGTTATTATTTCAATTGTTTAATGTATGTTGTAGGAACGTTGGGGGGACACGTTCCCGTAAGTGTCCATTTGAATTTAAAGTAGGAATAATATACTAGGATCTGATTTATTAGAATGGGTCATGCCCAATTTTTGTGAAAATAATAGAAAATTGAGATTGTATGATCGGGTGGTGGTTATAGCGTAAGGGTGACCTCATGGAGCTCACACACCAATTCTCGGGACTCAGGAAATTGGGGCTTTACAACATGATATCAGAGCTTGATACTATCTCTTGAGAGTGGTTCAAGTCGTTTACGGGGTTGAGTGAACGGGTTCACACTCAGGATTCGGGCCAGACCGGGGGAGTCTCGACGGTTCGAATGTTGATCTCTCCTAACTTCTATAATTCTTTAGCCTGACGAATGTTGGATCTGCTTGTGCTCTGACTTTCGTGAGTCGAATAACCATGTATGGTGTTAATCGTCCTTATTGGGTTCAAGTTTTGTTTCTCTTCGTGCTTCGGGGTCTGGTGCCCAATCTAGCTGGGAAGGTCTTTTACCACATATTCGATCAACCCAGTTTTGGCTATGATTGCCTCCGTTTGGCCCCTCAGGTTCCAACACTTGTTGGTGGTGTGTCCATAGTCATGGTGGAAGGCGTAATGCTTGCTATAATCTTTGCGGTTGGCTGGTGTCTTAATAGGTGATGGAGTCAAGAATATGCCTCGGCCCTTGTTTTCCTGATATAGCCTGGCTAGGGTGCACTTCAACCGGGTGTTTTTTTCTTCGAATTTGGGTCACTTTTCTGGTTTTGGTGGGGCTGCGTGGGTCTTGCCCTACCCCTTCGATTTGCACCCATTTTCCTTGGATTGGGTGTTGATGCTTTTCAGGGCTGATCTTTGCTAACGAAGCGCCTCGTCTTCCTCGAGACTAAGATACCCTTGTGCCTTTGAGTTCAGATCTCCCATTATTCTGGGGGTTATTCTCACTAAGGTTGAATGGAACTTGGAACCTAGGATCATGGCTACTTTGAAGGCTTCCACCGCTATGGCTTGGTCGCACCCATCGATCAGGGACATCTCCAAATTGAATCTGGTCATGAAGGATTTCAGGGTCCCCCCCTTTGCCTTTCTCATAGTGAAAAGGGAAGAGATGGTTTTCTTCTGTCGCCGGTTGCTTATGTACTGGGCAATAAAGGGCTTGTATAGCTTGGTGAAGCTAGGGATTGTGCCCGAGGGCTGTTGTTTGAACCAAGTTAGGGCGGCTCCTAACAGGCTTGTTGGGAAAATTTTGCACATGAGGTTCTCATCTTCTGCGTGGAGCGTCATTCTCTGCTGTACGTGGAAGAGATGGTCAACTGGGTAAGTCGTTCCATCAAAGGTGATGAAGTTTGGGACTACGAACTTCCTCGAATTCGGGGACTTCCTTATTTCTTCCGTAAAAGGGGATTGCACTACTTTGCTAGTCGCCAGATCCACTGGGGTCTCGTTTTCAACTCCTTGATGTCTGCATTGACTTTTTCTAGTCATTCGGTAATTACATCGAACTGGATGTTCGATCTGGTGGTTTAGAACTCTAGTCGGTTGGTATTTTGGCTCTCCCTCCCAAGCAGAGTCGCGTTCCTTCGAGATCCCCTTGTCAAGTGAGGAATTCCTAAGTTGCTTTCCTGTGAGTTGGGCTATTCTCTTATGGAGCAGGTCGTTGTGCTGGTTAGATTCCTCCAGTCATTCTCGCATCTCCTGCAAGATCTGTTCTTGCGTCAGATTCTGTTCCATCATCTGCTTTCCTTGGCATTTTAAGCCTTTTCGCCCTTTTTGTATTTAGGAATCTATGCCTTGATTCACTGCAGGAATTCAGTGTCTGGTACTATTATTTGGGGAGGGAATCCAGACCTTTCCTTATGTTTTTTGTTACTTGGTAATGGATGACCTGGAAGGTGATGTGGCTGCCATGTGTGTGGTCAATCCCACATCGCTTTGGTGTGGAGAAGGGGATGTGATTATATGTAATATGTTCTCTCCAAATGGTATGATGCCTTTTGGGGTAAAATCCAAGAGCAAAATCGTGCGGGCTTAGACCCAAAGCGAACAATATCATACCATGTGTTGGAGCGGGATATTATAGGAACCACCATTTTAGATGATTGACAATTCGAAAGAGGGTGCTAGAATTTTAGGCATATGATTAGATGGCCGCCCATAAAGAAACTGGTGTCTGTTAGTCACAATGCTAAAAGGGTTGCATACTTGAGTTACCAAGTGCCAGGCGTGTCCAATCTTACAGCTTTGTAAGAAAAAAAAGTTACATGCCTGGTTCAGCGGGTTGCAGAATCATATTCTAGCACCACCAATTAACCAAGATGCTTGGATTATATACAAATGATGTCGTCTGATATATGGCATTTGGAAGGGATTTCTCAGCAGGAGGAGACTATGATGGACTTGGGTTCCAAAAGATACTTGAAGAGTACCAGGAATTGCTAGGAAGATTCAGCATTGGAGATTTTTTCCTTCCATGAAATCAAGACTTCACAACAACTTTAGACGTTTCGATCAGTTCTTTGCTGAGATTATAAAGGAACATCTAAATCTCAAGAGAGAGAAAGAACACATTAAGGATCTCGTGGATGTCTTGCTAGCTAGAAATACAAAGGAGTGAGGCCATCGAAATGCCTCTCACTATGGACAATATTAAACACATGATCTTGGTTGTAAAATCTTCCATATTCACTGCTTCTCTCTTTAAATTCATTCACATCAATAAGAATCACATAGTTCAAGTTACTAGTGTATTTTCCTCCCATTTAAGGAATTAAGGAATTGTTACTGTTATTACAGGACATGGTCACAGCAGGAACTAATACAACCTTAGATTGGGGGATAACAGAGCTCATCACAAAACCCAAAGTAGTGGAAAGAGCACAAGCTGAAGTAAGAAGAGTCGTTGGAGAAAAAAGATTCGTGTTAGAGAGTGACGTGCCTCAGCTGCCTTACACAAAAGCTGTTATCAAATAGATCTTTCGCTTACATCCTCCGGCACCAGTATCACTCACAAGAGAGTCCATGGAAGATATAACAATTGATGGGTACAATATTGTTGCCAAAACACAGTTTTAGTCATTGCCTAGGCTGTAGGGAGGGACACAATCTTGGGAAAAACCAGAAACATTCGAACCAGAGAGATTCATGGGCGAAACTATTGATATCAAGGGGCAAGATTTAGAGCTGAGACCTTTTGGAGCTGGTAGAAAAAATTGCCCTGCTATTACATTCGGAATGGTGAGTGTTGACCTGGCGCTGACTCAACTTTTCAACAGTTTTGATTGGGAGCTTCCTACTGGTATGCAAGGTAAAGATTTGGATATGACTGAAGTCTTCAGTATAACAACGCACAAAAAATCTCCTTTGATGGTGGTAGCCAAACTATGGTTTCCATAAGAGAATTTATCAACAAATAAATCAAGTGAAAATAATATTCCCGCCACGGCTACTTTACTAAGTTGGGTATGGGTGCTAGTATGTTTCAAGTGTCAGATATGTCAAATCCTTCTAAGTATTCATATTATTTAGTATATTTCTTTTATTTTCTATAATAAAATAACACTTTTTTTGTAACATAGTGTTCAAAATAGACATTTAACTCACTTTGAAACAATAATTCATAGTGTTCAAAATAGACATTTAACTCACTTTGAAACAAT
This sequence comes from Cornus controversa, assembly GCA_026545225.1. NCBI lineage: Eukaryota > Viridiplantae > Streptophyta > Magnoliopsida > Cornales > Cornaceae > Cornus > Cornus controversa. The sequence continues at coordinate 28,874,622 of CM048848.1, read as the reverse complement.
AATTCATAGTGTTCAAAATAGACATTTAACTCACTTTGAAACAATAATCTAATAAAATTAATTTACTAGATATGCTTTTAAAGCATATCCGACCAAATGTGTCAGACACATCTCATACCCTTGTCCGAGTGTGATGTTTCTGACATGGATACTTCATGTACTTTTAAAAAGTTTATATAACATAGATTCATGGTTCATCCTAAATTTAAGAAGTACTGATCCATTTAGTATCATTCATTGCAGGGATAAAGAAGAGAAACAATAAAATGATGCTCAGTCAAATAAGATGAAACTGTTAACCATTTTCCCTTTTCTCTTTAAAGATCATGGAACTTATTAACAATTCTAATGCTCCAAATTTAATGGTAACATGACTTTTCCAGATAGTCAGTGTTCAAGCTTTCATCTGAGATGGATTATCCTAGCTACATAACTCTTTCCTACTGATAGATATAAGGTACAAACCAAAAGAAAAAGAAAATTTTCCCGGAAGTTAAAACAAAAGCACAACAAACCCACAATATGCCCCTCACGGGGCGACCTTCCCTTTGGGAGGGGGGATAGACAACACCAACCGGGCTTGTAGCCCAGTAATAAAAAGTAAAAGTTTGAAAGAGTTAAAGCACAAAATGATGGGGTGGTAGACTGCGGGTTCCATTACTTCAAGACAATGGCTTGAAGTTCACATGCAGAGCTCAGAGTGGGCTGGGTTGATTAATAGGGGGAAAAGCTCTAACACTCCCTCATGTTTTCGTTAATTACCCATGGAGAATAGTTATCTCAAAAACAACGGTCAACCTCTCTCGAATATGGTTGACCTTCCTCAACATACCTTTTTGTCCAAACTACCATTTTTTTAAATTACAATTTTAACCTTATATAATTGGACCTTTATCCATCCAGATAATTTATCTCTATTTTTGCTTTTTCTTTTCTCTTTCCATCTCTCTCTTCTCATCTTTTCTCTCACCTCTTTTTTTGCTGCCGATAGTGGATATGAGGCTAATGGAGCTTGGCGATGACAACCATACATGACGACGAGGTGGAGTGCTTGACAGTGGTCGTGGGTCTTTGGTTTGGGTCTTCAATTTTGTGATGGTGAAGATAAATGGGTCTTCTCAAACATCGGTGATGACTGCCATGGGGCTCGCCGTGACGGTGGTCTGTGAACAGCGACATTGTGATACTTAGGATGACAAAGAGGACGATGGTGCAATCTCTATTGCAGTGGTTGTCGTCTATGCATGGTGGAGCTTCCGGCGAACGTGGTAGAAGGTGCTTTGGCATGGTTTGGTTTTGGTTGTGTATTCGTTGTGACTTAGTGGTGGGTTATTAGTGGCTATCCGATTGGTGAAGCTTGTTTCGGTGACATTGGTAGTTGTTCTCCAATGTAGTCTCGGCGTTGTTGGATCTTCATTGTGGTGGCTTTATTGTACTGGTTTCCGGCGAGTAAAGGTGACGACTGTTATAGTGGCGATGGTGATCACTGTTGTACTTTCGCAATATGGGTCTTTGGATGGTGAAGTTTGGCCAACTAGTTTGCGGTGTACGTTGGAGGAGATGACGATGGAGCTTGGTTTGGGTGGCCATGGGTTGGTGTTGCGCTAGTTGTCTTCCAGTGGAGGCTCTCTCTCTCCTCCTTTGTGTATTCTCTCTCTAGGTTTTCTCTCTCTCTTTGAATTTAAACGGGTTTGTGATATAGGTCTTCCAATTCCTTGTTCGGGCATTATCTTCTTCAACAAGGTAGGGTTTGGGTAACCTTCACTGATGAGCTTTGGTGAAGCTGTAGTCTATGTATTGTGAGAGTATAAAGGTTCAATTATTTATGGTTACAATTGTAATTTCAAAATAGAAGGGTAGATTTGGCATAAAGGAGTGTTAGGGCAAGGTCAACCAAATTTGGGGGAGGTTGACCATTGTTTTTGACACAACTATTCTCTGTGGGCAATAAACGAAAACCTGGGGGGGGGGGTGTTAGAGCATTTTTCCCTAAGAAAATGTTAAACATAAAACACAAAAAATAATTGAAAGTTACGTACTCCAAACTAGCTCAGTCAATATGAGAACTGAGTTGCATAATGAAATAATGACTTAGATCCTATCATTGTCAGAGAGAAACAAGTTCTAAAGAAGTTACAAATCACTATGTATGTACAAGTTGCCAAGCCATGCGAATAAGAACATCCCATTGGCATTCAAAATCTAGAATTCTGAAATTGATTAATCGTCTCTCCTTTTTTTTTTTTCAAAGGCAAGAAAGATCAATATATTAATATGGAGAAAACATTAAACTAGATTACAATCAACTGTGGCTAAAACTAAGTTATATCTCCTTTTTTATTTAAAGAAAATCTAAGCATTTAAAACCCTCGTTATTCTTTTCTTAACAATCATACTATGATATTATACTTGGAAAAGTTCAATTTTAAAGTTAGACTTGCCAAACATGATTATCAGAGTATTTGAAAATATCAAATATGTAACCAGAGTATTTAAAGAATATTAAATACGTTCTTCAAAGGACAAAAAAAAAGTCAAATTATTGATACATTTAAGAATTATCAATTAGTTATTCACAAGTATTTGAGAAGTATCGGAATCTGACAAAAATAAGACAAGGATATTTCACATACTTTTAAAGAGTCCATATAACATAGATTCACGGTTCATCCAAAATTTAAAGAGCATTCATCCATTTAGTATCATTCATTGCATGAATAAGGGAGATGATATTCGCACTCCCATTTTCTACGTTTGCACTCCCATCTTAAATGAAATGCCATTTCTAACCCTCATTTCATATGTGAATGATTAACTCTTTTTAAAATACTAAACTAGCCTTTTAGACATCCTCTCTCTCTCATATCTATAATGTTTTCGATCTCTTTTGACACGATCCAAAAAAAATACTCGAATAATAATAATAAAAAAAAAGTTATCTCTGTTGAATAAATTATCTCTTTTGGGTTGAGATAGAAAAAAAAAATCTCTATTGAATAAATTATCTTTTGGTAGGAATTACAAATTAAAAGTACTCAAAAAATAGTTATCCTTGTTGAATAAATTATATCTTGATAGGACCCAAAAAAAAAGTACCTGAAAATTTTATTCCTTTAATGTCAAAAAGTGTCATACCTGTCTCATGATTTTTGCTGCATCATCCCTAGTTCTTTAAGCATTTTTAAAACATTCTTTTTGATCTAGATATGCCAATTTCCATGATTGCTCATATTGCTTGGCTCTGCCAGAAATCATTCCTATATTCTTCTGAGTTTCTCTAACAGCCTTGAGAAGGGCATTTTAGTAAATGTGCAGGAGTAAGATTGCCAGCTCATCTGTAGACAAACTCAATCATTGGATTTACTGTATTATACTTCGATCAGCATCAGAATATTCTCCCTCAAGCAGCCTTTCCTCTTCTGGAAATTCAAATTATTGAGGGCTCTTTGGTGACCAAAGGTTTCAACAGCTATTTTTTAAATGGTTAAGAATCTATCTAATGACAGCTGGTTATCCTATCTAAAGGCTGCCCTAAATTGTTCTACTATATATATAGGTGCTTTAGTTGGTTGAGAAGTGCGCCTCCTTTCTTAATTTTAGAATTTCAAGTGAGCAATTCTAAGAGACCCTAGAAGAAATAGAAATACTCAGTGTTTTAAATGGTTGGTTCTGCAAGCTGAAACAGAAGTCATGCTAGCTGAGTGATAGAGATAAGTCGAGTTGGCTAATCTATTCATTTCAGTAAAAGCAACTCAAGCTGCTGAAATATGGAGAATCTATTTTATTGAAGTTTCAAATGGTGATTAAGTAAAACTTCAGACTCTGAAATGTATAGCAAGAGAATCTTCTTCAATACTAAGACACATCAGAAAGCTGACACTTCAAGCCTCAATCACTAAAGTTGCTGATGAACCTGAGCGGCTGTCAAAATACAAATCTGTTTCTTGCAAGAGGTGTCATTGCTATTCTGAGGAGTTACTTGATATGTTCTTATTCCATTCATAAATTGACAACACATCAAGTCTCAGTTTAATCATGTCTTGAAACCACATTCAATTCTACCATGCTTTTATTAAGTGATGCTGGCACTTATAAGTGATTGGACCCGCAGCTTCGTGACATTGTCTGTTATTATTATTTCTAAGATTCTGAGTTTAAATTGTATACTCTACCACTGTAGTCTTCACACTGGAGTGTGTAGGACAAGGGGAGTAAGAGAGAATTTGTATTAGAGTTTGGTGAGTAAGTGTCAAGGCAGTGTGTGCTTGTGACAGGGTGAGTGTGAGTAACTTGTGGTGAGCTGGGTGAGAGCTTGTAATCAAAGTTATTCATAGTGAACTTTCATGCAGGCCAAGGGCCCGAGGATGTTTCCCCTTTATGGGGTTTTACCTCACTAAAACCTCTGTGTCAAATTGCTTGACATTGGTTGTGACATTACATCAAACTGATACTGATGCTGCTGGTTAGGGATTCATATACTTTAATTGACTATCAAGCCTCACTTCACTTTTCTCTCTACCTATAACTTCTTCTATCATTTTTGCAAGTACATATATCTCCATTAAATCACTCTAGTAGTTCTTTACACTATCTGTAACGACCCAAATTTTTTTTTTATATAACTAAGGTTAAGTGAACTTTTAAGTGTGATTTGTCGCTTAATGACATGCTTAGTGGACTTAAATGACTTTTCATGTTTTGGTTACGGGTGTGAGACCAGAATTGGTTCGAGTAACCTAGGAAAATAACTACAGACTTTAGAGAGTGCCGTGGGGGTATGGATGAAAGTTTAAGGGCATCAATGAAGTTTTAGAAAATGAGGAAAGGCTAGTTTGCGAATAAGCGCAAAAGGCCCATAACAAGGAGCATATAAGGGAAAGGTGGATGGTTTAGTTACAAAAGGTGAAATATATGATTTGTATATGATATATATGTGTAAAAAGAGAGGAAAAAAAATCAGATTTCACTTTTCTCTCTCTCTTTACATTCGGTTCTCTCTCTCTCTACAAGTTTCTCTTCTCTCCTTCTCTCTAAATTTTGAGGGCCTAGAAGTAAGATTTGAGGGTGAAGCCAAGAATTAAAGTTGTTCCCCTCACTCTCCTCTTCGATTTGATCGGTGGAAAGTTTCCATTAGAGGAGTTTGAAGCTTGAAGGATTTGGGGCTTTTCTCAACCAAGCTTGGATTTTGAGGTAGGGATGTCTTCTCCTCCCTTTCATCGATTCTCTAGGGTTTTTGTGATATATGGTAGTGTTAGCATGGTTTAGGAAGATAGAAATTTTTTTCTTGATTTCCTTTGATGTTTAAACATGCTAAGAATGTTCCTTGTATGATTTATGTAATGTATATGAAGCATGTTAGTCTTATAAATGTTAAAGTTAACACACGTGCATATATGTGAAATATAGTGAAAATGACATGCTAGTTATAGCTTAATTGTGCTTTACATATGTTGTATGTGTTTAGTTGAGAAGCATGAGGCTCATTAGGTTTACTTGAGCCATGATTGGAATTATGTGCACTTTTGAATGCCAGGTGTCTGAGTAAATGCATCAAAATAGTAGTTTTTCCATGTCAATGCATTTAGTGATATTATGGATGGAATGGTATGCAATGTGGTATGTGTGTACTTACCTCATGTAGGTTGTTCTTGGCGGAAAATGAGATGAGTGTTGGAATTGGAATGATTGTTGAATGAGTTGAATTATGAGAATGGATGAACACGGATGGTGATGAGTTTATGACCCCAATTGGCGAATTCCAATTGTTGGGAAAATGGGTTCTTCTCTTTAAATTGGCAGTTTTCAATTGAAGGGGAACCATAGTGACAATCTTGAGGTTGACGGATGTCAACATGTGATGACCTTGATGGTTGTGAAACCTTGGGTTATGAGGTTGAAAGGATTTTGGTTGTGACATTTAGAGAATTGTGGAGTTGAATACTTGGAGTTAGATTGAGTTGATTCATGAATTGGGAATTCATGTTAAGATGGAGGTTTGTGAAATTCAAAGGCACACTGTGTTGTTTCATGTTATGTATGGTTGAGTGAGTAATTGTTATTTGTTACATTATTGTCTTGTTGATAACATGAGTGTCAAAACATGCCATGTAGCGTAAGGATAACATGATGCATATCATGTAGGTCGGCGTCGAGTCGATGCTTAGGTGGGTTTGATCATCTCTACTGAGCCGCAGTGGTGCTCACCCCTTCCCCCCAAACATTTTTACAGGTAATGCACCAATGGAAGATGAGGCATGATTGACTAAGTGGAAATCTTGAAGTTCTTCTGGAGTTTTGGCCTTTTGATACATAGATAAATGTCCATGCCGGCTTGTGGCATATGGACTAGATTGAAAACATTGTATTTATGTTTTAATTATGTTGGTGTGTTTCAGTTCACATGTAATGACTATATATGGATCACATGTGACTTTTGGTGTATGAAGGGAAGGATGTGGTATTAATTTCTATTATGTGTATTATAAGAATATACTCATTGTGAACCACATCTTTATGCTCAGATTATATGTATAACCTAGAGGGAACATTATGAATGAGGGACTTTTAGCTTCTCATGTATGATTTTGAGGAAGTGATGGTTGGAGACTAGAATTGTGCATTCTTATTATGTTATGTATATTATAAATCAATTATGGTTGTCTCGGATTATGTAGATGTTGTAGCTGCATCTCTTTTTTTTATGTAGCTTGTAATTGAATTGGACCTTGTATGTGTTTTTGTAATGAAGTTGGTTTATTGGATGGTTAACAGAGATTCAATTGTTTTTGATTTGGAGCACTTGCATAATGATCATTTGTGGATGCTCAAAATATGATTGGGATGATGAGATTTTAATTGTGGATGTTTGGATATGTTTATGTATGAGTTTTGGAGCTTGTTTTGAGATAAAATAAGCTAAAAGGAGGTTCCCAGGTGAAGAAAGTCGACTTTCTCTTCAAAAGAAGTCGACTTTTTTGTCTAGCAGCTTTCAGAGCATTCTGGGAAGGAAAGATAGTCGACTTTCCTTATTGGGACAGGAGACTATCTTGTTGCTTTAGAAATCTCATTTTTTGAAAATCAGGATTTTGCACTTTCTGGGAGGGAAAGACAGTCGACTATGTGTTTTTGGACATTTCTGGAAGGGTAAGACAGAAGACTATCTTACTGCTCCAGATTTTCAAATTCTTGAATTAAGCATAACTTGGTTGTTTCAAACCCGAATCAAGTGATTCTTTTTTTTAAATTGATTCTTTTTGAACCCTCTTTCCAATGGAATAAGTTTCAAGTTCAAATTCCACTCACATATAGAGTTGAGTTCTAAAACTTGGTATTAGAGTTTTATATCAAGGAATTGTGGTGATTAGGGTGTGGATGATTAGCTTAAGTCACCTCTAGTTTCTGGGAGATGGAAACCGGGGTGTGACACTATCCATCTACATCCTGTATTATTCAAGTGTCCACTAGACCCTTTGTTTTAAAGCAAAAAGAAAAAGAGTACAAGGTGTGAACCAATTCACCCTCTCCCTCTCTTGGTTGATCAATTGGTATCAAAGTTGCAGAGGTCAGCTACTATAGTTTAACAACTTGCTGAAAAGTTCCTGAAACCATGGCGGATGATGGTCAGTCAACTCATAAGGCTCCTTTGTTTGAGGGGTCAAACTATGATTATTAGGGAATTAAAATGGAAGCTTTTCTGTTGGCTATCTCATATGATGTATGGCGTGCTGCTATTAAAGGAGTGGTGATTCTCAGTCTTGCAAATCCCTCAGCTGCTGATAAAGCTGCAATCTCCATTGATGGCAGAGCTAGGCATGCCCTCTATTGTGCTCTGAAGAAACAAGAATTCACTAGAGTAAAAAATTGTAAAACAGCCAAAGACATTTGGATCTCTCTACAAGCTGCACATGAAGGGAATAAGGTCATTAAAGATAACAAGATTCAATTGCTTAAAGTCCAATATGACAGCTGCAAAATGGAGGATAGAGAAATAGTGGCTGAGTATATGTTTAGAGTCAATGAATTGGTGAATGACATGAAGGCTCTGGGAGAAGACATCAAAGACTCTGAGGTCTGCAAGAAGATACTGAGGTCCGGGACCACTAGGTTCAACCCAAAACTAACTATACTTGAAGACAAAGATTTGTCTACAGTAACTGTTGATAATCTGCAATCTTCCTTGACAGCCTACGAAATGAGAATTGGGCCTCCAACTTCCTCAAGGAGAGATACAGCCCTAAAAGCCAAGGAAGCTGAACCAACATCTGAATTGGATCTTGAATTTGAAATGTCTGAGGATGAGGTTGCCTATCTGTCTAGGAAGTTCAATAGATTTAAACTGAGGAAAAGAAGTCAACAACAATAGGGTTGCTTTGGTTGTGGTAAACAGGGTCACTATGTAGCAAACTACCCAAGTCTATCAAAAGGGCAAAAGGGCAAAAAGGCAAGAATGTTGGATTCTCAAATTTCAAAGGAAAAGGGAAGAAGAAGGCTTTATATTTAGGATGGGATTCAAGCTCAGATGATGAACATCAATTTGCTCCTGAAGAAGAGGAAGAGTCCTGTCTATTCATGGCACTGCATGAGCCCCCTTCAAACCAAGCTGAAGCAGATGATGAAACTGAACTTGATGAAGTTCTAACTGAATGTGAAAGGGTTGCTCATAAGTGCAATAATCAGAAAAGGCAACTGAAACAAATCAACACAGAATTGCAGAAATCCAAGGAACTATTGATCCAATACATCAAGGTAAAATTCTCTACTCTGTGTGCTATTTCACTAATTGTCTGTCATATGACTAAAAACAAGTCATCAGAGTCTAAATTTAGCACAAAAAGATGCAAAGAAGAGCTAAGCCTAGCCTTGGAAGAAAGGTCAAAAAGAATGAATGAGATTCTAGCAAACACCACTAAACAGCTTGGTAAGACTAGTATTGGTTTCACAAGTGAATCGACAGAACAAGTAAGAAAGGCTAAGACTCACTCTATTTTTGCTAAATCTGGCAGTGGTGAGGTGTATGCTTCATATCCTATATCTACTAAACCCACTAGGCCTAAATATGAATTACTGCACAATGCCTATTTTAACTTTAAACATAAATGGAATAACTTTTCTTCTTCTTATTCACATAATACTGCATCCAGACTTACATATGTGAGAAAGTCATCTTTAAAGCATGAAAGTATAGCTAAGACTAAGAATGTGTTAAGGACTAAACTAATGTGGGTTCCCAAAAAGGTTAATTATGCTTGTTTACACAACTCTTCAAGCTTGCAATATGAACACTAAATGGTATGTTGACAGTGGGTGTTCTAGACATATGATTGGGGATAAGTCTAAATTTGAGAAAATTAGTAAGTTTGATGGTGGCAGTGTGATTTTTGGGGATAATAACAAGGGTAAGATAGTTGGCAAAGGGACAATCTATGAAACAGAAGACATACCTAGATTAGAAGATGTTTTGTTTGTAGATGGGCTTAAACATAACTTACTTAGTGCAAGTCAACTGTGTGATACAGGAAACTTAGTTCATTTTGACAAAGCAGATTGTAAAATCATTGATAAGCAATCTGGAAACATCATTTTCTCAGCTTGTAGAGCACCTGGAAATGTTTACACCATTTATGAAAACACATCTCTAGTTAAGTGTAACTATTCCAAAACTGAAAATGACATTTTATGGCATAAGAGACTTGGTCATGTGCACACTAACAACATAAAGAATTTTTTAAGATTGAAGGCTATTAGAGGCTTACCTGAACTAAAATTGAATGATACTCTAATATGTAAAGCCCATCAAGAAGGAAAATAAACTAAGGTAAGTTTCAAGACAAAAGAAATCAATACTTCACAAATCCTTGATTTAATTCATATGGACCTCTGTGGACCTATGAGAACCACCATCCTAGGAGGTAGTAGATATTTCATGTTATTAATAGATGACTATAGTAGGATGTCATGGGTTTACTTCCTGAAAGAAAAATCAGAGGCCATTAATCATTTTAAGAAATTTGTATGCTTGGTTGAAAATGAAAAAAACTGCAGGATAAAGAAACTAAGGTCAGACTTTGGCACCGAGTTCACTATGAAAGACTTTGAAGATTATTGCAGCAGCAAGGGTATCCAATAACAATTCTCAGCTGTAAAAACTCCACAACAAAATGGAGTTGTGGAGAGAAAGAATAGGATAGTTCAGGAAATGGGCAGAACCTTACTTCTTGAAAAGAGTTTAAGCAAAGGCTTCTGGGCAGAAGCAGTAAATACCTCTATCTATATACTTAATAGGGTTCTCCTCAAGACTGGGTCAAACAAGACTCCATATGAACTCTCGTATGGGAAATCTACCACTATTCATTACTTTAAAGTGTTTGGCAGCAAATGCTTCATTCTAAATCACCTAGGAAATTTGGGAAAGTTTGATTCCAAATTCGATGAAGGCATTTTCTTGGGTTATTCTTCTAAAAGCAAAGCTTACAGGTGCTATAACTTGAGAACAAGAAAGATAGTCGAGTCCATTCATGTCAAAATTGATGAAGAAGGAAGTACAACTAAAGAAGCTTCTGAAGCCATGGATCTCTCTATCACAGGCAATCAACCTTTATCAATCAGTGCAACTGAAAAAAAAAAGGAAATCATCTTTCCGACACTACAGAATCAGGTGCAACAAGAAAACATCATTGGAAGAAGTCAAGGGGGAATATTGACCAGAGCTAAGAAAAGAAGACAAGAAGAAACTGAATCAACACCACAGAGCCACTTTGCCATGGTATCAAGAATAGAACCTAAAATTTTTCAAGAAGCCAGAGATGATGAAAATTGGATGGCTTCCATGAAGGATGAGCTGCAACAAATTGAAAAGAATGAAACTTGGAGGCTGATACCCAAACCTGCTGACAAAAATATCATTGGATCTAAATGGATATTTAGGAATAAACTAAATGAGAAAGGAGAGGTTATAAGAAACAAAGCCAGATTAGTTTGCAAAGGGTTTGCTCAAATAGTAGGACTAGACTATGATGAAACATTTGCACCAATAACAAGGTTGGACTCCATCAGAATGCTACTATCATTTGCTTGCTACAAGAAGGTCATGGTATATCAAATGGATGTTATATCTGCATTTTTGAATGGTGATCTGACTGAAGAATTTTATATTGATCAACTTGAAGGATTTGAAGATCCACAGTACCCTCATTATGTATACAAACTCAACAAAGCTCTTTATGGACTCAAACAGGCACCAAGAGCTTGGTATGACAAACTACATTCATTTCTCATTGATCAAGGGTTCAATAGAGGTAAGGTGGATAGTACACTATATGTAAGACACTTTGACTCTGATTTTATTATTTTACAAATCTATGTTGATGACATCATGTTTTATGGCTCAAAAACTTGCTTAACTGAACAATTTGCTGAACTTATGAAGTCCAAATTTGAAATGTCAATGCTTAGTACACTTAGATACTTCTTAGGTTTATAAATCATACAGTCCCATACAGGAATATTTATCTTTCAAGAAAAGTATCCTAAGGAGTTGTTAAACAAGTTCAATATGACTAACAACAAATCTGTCTCTACACCAATGTGTGTTAATACCAAGCTGTCACCTGATTATACTACTAAACCTGTAAACCCGACCGTATTTAGATCTATCATTGCTAGTCTTCTCTACCTCACATCATTAAGACCAAACATTATGCACTCAGTAGGACTGATTGCAAGATTCCAAAGCAATCCTAGGTCCTCACATCTTCAAGCAGCCAAAAGGATTCTGAGGTATTTCAACGGAACAATTAACCTTGGATTGTTTTACAAAAATTCCTCCCATTTTAACATTCTAGCCTATTCTAATGTTGATTGGGGAGGTTCTATACCAGATAGAAAAAACACTTCAAGTTGTTGTTTTATGTTAGGATCAAATTTGGTGTCTTGGCTGAGTAAAAAATAGGATTCAGTGTCCCTATCCACATATGAAGCAGAATACATCTCTGCTGCACAAGCTTGTTCACAAGTCCTCTGGATGACATCCACCCTTGTAAATCTAGGTGTTCTCTTTAGGCAAACTCCTACTCTATTGCGACAATCAAAGTGTCATTGCCATAAGTAAAAATCATACGTTACACTGTAGGAGCAAGAACATAGCCATCAAATATCACTTTCTTAGGGACAATGTGCAAAAAGGTCAGATTGTAATAGATTATGTTCCTACAACAAATCAATTGGCTGATATTATGACAAAATCTTTGTCCACAAACAGATTTGAGACTCTCAGGTCTGATTTCAGCATTTCCTCCCCTCCTTAGATCCTCAATGGTCTACGTCCTTCTTCTTTTGACTTTCAATGCCAAAAAGGGGGAGAATAGACCTTAGTTGTATGCCAAAGTATTGCACTCAACTCTATTTTGTACTTAACTTTGTACTTAGCTCTATGTTTAGTTTCCTAATAGCATCTAAAATAAACTCTTTCAAGGTTTTGGCATTAAAAGACAAAATGGGGAGATTGTTGGTCTATGTCCTTGTTTTGTAATACCCCAGAAAATTTAGGTGTCAATTTAATCTCTTTACATTATTACTTTATTTTATTAATTCATGTGAAATGTTTTTTTTTTATATAAATTATCATTGTAGGTGAGTTGCTTGTCTTTTATACATGCATTTTATCATTTTATGTGAATTGGTATTAATTGTGGGTTATTTTATTTAAATGTTTTGGGTTGGGCTAGGGAAGAATTTGGGCTAGGATGAGTGGGTTAAGGTTATGTTTAAAATGATGGGTCTAGGGTTGTAATAATATTATTATTGCTATATTTATTATTATTAATTTGATTTTAATTAGTTTTAGGAAATATCAATAAAAGAATAATTAAGACAAAAAGGAAAAGAAAAGAAGAAGAAATTAGGGTTGCCGTTGTTTTACGCACAGAACTAAAAGAGAGTAAATGAAAGAGCGAAGGGAGTGACGATCGGGTGAACAAGTTGATTCGTCAGGAAAAGGCAAGTTTAATTCTTCTCTTCCCCCTTGAATCCGTATGCATAGTCTAGGTTTGAGCATTTATTTATATTAAAAATTTGTAGTTAATTGCATGTTTATATTTTTCTACTATTGATAAATTTCGTGAGATTAACTGTGATGATTGTATGTAGATTTAATTGATTTTGTTCATGTAAGGTTATATGCATATGTGTTCATGTATATGTATATTGTGTTAAGAAAGAAAAAATTCATGTATGTAATTTGTAAGAAATAAATGTTAAGTTGTGAACCTACTGTGTTGGGATTATATTGTAAACAACTCTGAATCCTTAGGAAAACAGATCGTGAATTATTGGGTTTTAAATTTTTGAATTTTGCGAAGAACCCTAGAACTTGTGAATTGGGGGTTTTTGATTCGGGTTGTTTCGGATGGAGCTTTTTGCACCAATAGGTAGACGGCGTCGAGAGGAGAAGAATGGCACAAAAATGGAGGCGAACGGTGGCCGGAGGAGGCCGGACCATCGCCGGGAAGTCGCCGGCAGTGCGCTATGCGCGCTGCTGGACGCGCTGGGAAAGAAGCCCCAGCGCAGGGACTTCCCCACGCGCCTGGCCGGCGCCGGGAAATATTTTTTTGGGCCCCAACACTGGGTCCACTTTGGGCCCATTCCGATATGTTTTGATATTTTTTTTGAATTTTTGAAATTTTTGAAAAAGCTTGAAAATTTGAAAAATCATTTTTTAAAAATACTTTCATGATTTCAAAATTTCTAAAAATTTTACTGTATGATATTGGATATTAAACACACTTAATTTTAAATTTTTAACTCAAAACAATTTTCCCTTGTTGTCCAATTAATTTTTAAAAGTACCCAAAAGTTGTCTTTTTCAGTTTTTGTAATTTTAGAAAATAATTTTACAACTCCAAAAATTCCCAAATTTTTACTGTAACTCTCTGGAAGTTAAATACACTTGGCTTTAAAGTTTCAACTCAAAATGATCTTTCCTTGTTGTTCAATTGAATTTTAAAGTGTCCAAAAGCTGGGTTTTTCACTTTCTGTAATTTTAGAAAATACTTCTGAAATTCTAAAAATTCCCAAAATTTTTCTGTAACTGTTTAGAGATTAGATGACCTTGGGTTTAAATTTTCAACCCGAATTGAGTTTCCCTTGGTGTTCAATTAATTTTTAAAGTGCCTAAAAGTTGGATTTTCACCTTCTTTGGTTTATTAAAAATGTTTTTAAATTATAAAAAATTCCAGAATATTTTCTTAGCGTTCTTAGAAGTGAAATAGGCCCAAAAACCTAGATAAAAGTAAGTTTAGATCCCCTCGGAGAGTTGAGTGCATTGGAGGTTGGTTTGGGGAATTGTTTCCTTTAATGGATGTTAAGTTATTTTGATTTAATCGATTGTGTTTATTATATATATAAATGCACATGGGGTACTTGATTAAGGTTCAATTGTGAATGATTTGTCATATGGTGATAATTGCATAGCAGATAATTCAAATTGGTAGCCTGTGCAAATTAAAAATCATAATGCATCTTGTTTATTTGTTATTTCATATTGGGAATGCATTTGTATTTTTATTTGGCATGTAAGGATTGCCCGGCGTGTCAGGATCGCCCATACCTAATAAGGTATCTATATTCTTATTTGGCATGTAAGGATTGTCCGGCGTGTCAGGATCACCCATACCTAATAAGGTATCTATATTTTTATTTGGCATGTAAGGATTGCCCGGCGTGTCAGGATCGCCCATACCTATTAATGTATTCATGCATTATAATGGACATATCATGATTGCATAGATTTAATAAAATGCATATATATGTATCTTTATTTGTGATCGTAAAGAAGGGGATCGTTTTTACATTGTAAGGGTTGTTGAGGAAATATATGAGATGATTTGTATATTTAAAAGTATGAACTGAATAAGGAATAATCTGAGGGGTTGCACGTATATTTATCTCTTGTGTCCCTCACATTGAGGGTATGTATATTGATTCTCTGATTGGGAAGTAGTAGATAGAACTTGCTCGTGGGTTTAACCCACTTTGTTGATATTTCAGGTCCCAAGCAGTTTCCCCCGCGAGGATAGAGTACTAGGGTTGGGCTGTGACAGACATCTACTCTCACCAGTCTCAGGGTAGGAATCTACTTTTTTCTTCAGGAGTAAAACTATGAACTCATGTACAGGTTTTGGTTTTGGATTTCAATTTAAGGGTTAAACTTTTATTCTTTCTGGTTAAGGGGTCCTTGGGTTACGGGACTTCCAAATTGTATTACCAGAATTTAATTATTTATTTATCAATTATTTCAATTCAATGGGATTTCTGTTCAGCTTTTAGCAATTATTCTATTTTTGTCTTTTGCATCTATGCTTGTTGCTATCAGTGGTTAATATTCCTTAGGTTTTGTGTATGAGACTGGCCACCTCATGCGCGAAATTTTCTGGGGGGTATTTCATTTGGTATCAGAGCATTCCAGGTTCAAGTGTCCTCGGGTTTTAAGGGTCTATCGTAGGGTATCTTCCGCTTTGTGTATTCTGATAAATAAGATTCTAAACATAGAGTTCATAGTATTTTAATCTATCCTCAACGGTATTGATGTTTATCTATTTCCTCTACAGATGCCACCCCATAGAAGGGGGAATGTGAATGATATTCTCGGTCAGGGTAATGCTCAGGGTGGAGATGCAGAGATTCCTCCCGACTTGGTAACCATTATAGCGCAGGCTGTAGCTGCCGGAGTGGCGACTGCTCTTCAGAATCAGTAGCCACCTCAGCAGCCACAGCAGATGGCACAGGTTCCATTACCTATGGAGCAGCCCAACACTTGGGAGAGGGTACGAGATTCCTTCACAAAAGGGAATCCGCCGGAGTTTTCAAGGTCTACGGAGGTCACCGAGGCGTATCAGTGGAGGAAAGATATTGAGCGCCATCTTCGTATGGTTACGTGCACTGAGGTACAGAAACAGATGCTAGCTACATTTAAGCTAGTGGAAAATGCATTGCAGTGGTGGGAGTCGGTGACTACACCGGAACAGCAGACCATGTTCACTTATGCAGAGTTTCAGGTTCGCTTTGATGCTAAGTACTTCCTGTATGCAGTGAGGGCAGCTAAAAAGAGGGAATTTCTTGGGTTACAGCAGGGAGACAGAACTGTGGCAGCATATGAACAAGAATTTATCAACTTATCACTGTTTGCACCTGAGGAGGTGGACACCGAAGACAAGAAGCTGCGATGTTTTGTGAATGGGTTAATCTAGCCTATTCGACAGGTCCTTCTGGGATGTCCAGCTTACACAACATATGCCCAGGTAGTGGATGCTGCATTGCAACACTGCCAGTCGAGAAAAGATTACAGGAAAGGACAGACAGATAAACGACCTGACAGAGAATTCACTGGTCAGACAGTGGAGAGAAGGAATGGAAATGGGAGTAGACACTTTGAGAGGGGCAGTCATTCAGGGCAACAACCATGGAAGAGACACAGACCCAATAGTGATGCTCAAAGAGGGGGAACCTCTACTCATAGGAGGCACAGTGGGGTACCACTGGCAGGTCGTGGTCAGCAACAAGGGAATCAGTTCAGAAGGTCTACCGGCGTGTTTAATGGAAACTGTTATAGTTGTGGTGAGCCGGGGCATTCAGCTAGGTATTGTCCTAACAACAATCAGAGATCACCTGGTCAGCAGAGGCAGGGACAGCAACCACCTTTACCAGTACCACAGATTCCACAAGTACAGGCACACCACCGCCACCTGCAGGGCAACTTGGACAACAGATGCATTACAGGAGAGTCTACAATGTTATGCCATGTGATGTACGGGCTCCTCAGGCTATAGAGGGTATGTTTCCTATCAATGGTAGAGTGGGTCGCATTTTATTTGATACTGGTGCATCACATTCCTTTGTATCTAGAGCATTTGCTAGTTTATCCAGGTTAGATATTCAGTTATGTACTTCTTCACTCACTATATCTACTCCATTGGGGGCTAGTACAGTTCTACGAGAATAGGGTAGTCAGGTCCCTATAGACATTGGCAGACTCAGATTCTTGGCAGATTTATTGGTTTTAGATATGCAATCATATGATGTTATACTCGGGATGGACTGGTTATCACATTACTATGCTCAGGTTAATTGCCACGATAAGGCAATTGTTTTTGCTATACCGGGTCAGGAAATGTACTTAATTGCTATGCCGCAATCAAAGGGAGGGTCTAGTACGCACTTGTTCTTTATCAGTGAAGAGTCTCCGGAAGGAACTACGGTGTCTTTAGATTCTATTCCGGTGGTGCGAGACTATCAGGATGTGTTTCAGGAGATTCCAGGGTTACCACCTAGTCGTGAGATAGATTTTGTGATAGACTTAGCTCCAGGTACCAGACCTATTGCTAGAGCTCCATATAGGATGGCTCCTGTGGAAATGAGGGAGTTGAGGGATTAGATTCAGCAACTTCTTAGTCAGAAATTTATTCGCAGGAGTACTTCACCGTGGGGAGCACCAGTGTTGTTTGTAAAGAAGAAGGATGGGTCTCTTCGTCTTTGCATTGACTACAGAGAATTGAATAAGGTCACAATCCACAACAAGTATCCGTTGCCCAGGATTGATGATCTGTTCGATCAGTTAAGGGGAGCCACCTACTTCTCGAAGATAGATTTGAGATCCGGGTATCATCAACTTCGAGTTAGGGAGTAGGATGTACCGAAGACAGCTTTCCTTACTAGATATGGGTCATACGAGTTTCGGGTTATGCTGTTTGGGTTAACAAATGCCCCAGCTGTCTTTATGGACCTGATGAATAGAGTGTTCAGAGCTTACTTGGACCTGTTTGTTATTGCTTTCATTGATGTCATTCTGGTTTACTCTAGGTCAGAGAAGGATCATGCCAGACACCTTCGTATCATCTTGCAGACACTGAGAGATCATCAGTTGTATGCAAAATTTGAGAAATGTGAGTTCTGGCAAAGAGAGGTGAAGTTCTTGGGTCACGTAGTATCTGAGAAAGGGATAGCGGTCGATCCAAGTAAAGTGTCAGCGGTTTTGGAGTGGGGACAGCCTACCTCACCTTCAGAGATTCGCAGCTTTCTTGGGTTGGCTGGTTATTATCGTCGGTTTATTCAAGGCTTCTCTAAGATTGCTGGCCCGCTTACCCATCTCACCAAGAAGGGCGTGCCTTTCATTTGGGAGGATTCATGTCAGGCGGCGTTTGACGAGTTGAAGACCAGGTTGACTATTACACCAGTTCTAGCTACTCCTCAGAGCGGCGTTGAGTACTTGGTGTATACTGACGCGTCACTACAGGGTTTGGGATGTGTACTGACGCAGGAGGAGAGACCGATATCATATGCGTCATGTAAGCTTAAACCTCATGAGCTTAATTACCCGACACATGATCTGGAATTGGCAGCTGTGGTTTTTGCTTTGAGGATTTGGAGACATTACCTTTTGGGTGAGACCTTCAGATTATTCAGTGACCATAAGAGTCTGCAGTATCTATTTTCACAGAAGGAGCTGAATATGAGACAGCGTAGGTGGTTGGAATTTGTGAAAGACTATCATTTTTCCATCCAGTACCACCCAGGGAAAGCGAATATAGTAGCTGATGCACTTAGTCGCCGACCCTATGTTAGTCTATCTGCTCTATTCGAAGCAGAGTGGAATGACTTGAGCAGTGTTGATGCGTTAGCTGATGCCTTTGTAGCATGCGTGGTGGTTACACCTACGATCATACGAAGGGTAATCACAGAGCAGTTTACTGACCCACAGTGCGTAGAGAAGGTGACCGAGTTGAAATCTGGAGAGGTACCATTCTATACAGTGGGTAGAGATGGAGGATTGAGGTACAAGGGGCGATTGGTGGTTCCTCACAATGAGGACTTGAGGAAGGCAGTGATGGGTGAAGCTCACAGTTCTCAGTTTTCGGTACACCCGGGAGGGGATAAAATGTATCAAGACATGAAACGACAGTTTTGGTGGGCAGGCATGAAGAAGGACATCGCTATATTTGTCTCTAAGTGTAGCACTTGTCAAATGATCAAGATTGATCATGAAAAACCACCGGGTTCTTTGCAACCACTGCCTATACCGGAATGGAAATGGGAAAGCATCTCCATGGATTTCATTGTGGGACTTCCCACCTCACAGCGAAATCATGATGCTATTTGGGTGATAGTGGACAGATTAACGAAATCAGCACATTTCTTGCCAGTTCGCTCAAGTTACACCTCAGAGTAATACGCAAAGCTTTACATTGCAGAGATAGTGAAGCTTCACGGTGTGCCTTTGTTCATTATATCGGATAGAGATCCGAGTTTTGTTTCAGGGTTTTGGGAGAGCTTTCAGCTAGCGATGGGTACGGCTCTGCACCTCAGTACAACTTATCACCCTCAGACCGATGGTCAGACTGAGAGGGTTAATCAGATTTTGGAGGATATGTTGCGAGCATGTGTACTCAACTTCAAGGGCAATTGGGAGAGTTATTTGCCATTGGTTGAGTTTGCTTATAACAATAGTTACCAAAAGACTATTGGTATGGCACCATTTGAGGCTCTATACGGTCGACCATGTAGATCGCCAGTTTGCTGATTGGAAGTTGGAGAGAACAGGTTTTTGGGCCCAAAGTTCATTAGGGACACCTCAGAAAAAGTTGACCTTATTAGAGACCGTATGCGGACTGCACAGAGCAGACAGAAGAGTTATGCTAACCGAAGAACTCGTGCACTAGAGTTCAAAGTGGGGGATCAGGTCCTACTCAAGGTTTCTCCCATGAAGGGGGTTATGAGGTTTGGAAGGAAAGGGAAGCTGGCACCTCGTTTTGTAGGTCCCTTTATGATTACCGACAAAGTTGGAGTGGTAGCCTATAGACTGGCATTACCAAACATGATGCACAGGGTGCACAATGTTTTTCATGTTTTCATGCTACGGAAGTTCCTTAGAGATGAGGATACTTACCAGCACATTGAGGTAGGAGAGATTGAGTTGCAGCCAGATGCAACATATGTGGAGCAGCCTTACTGTATTCTTGACTGTAGGGATCAGGTCCTTCGTTCTAAGACCATTTCGTTAGTACGAGTTCAGTGGAGCAACCATAACGAGACGGAGTCCACTTGGGAAAGGGAGGATGAGATAAAAGCAAAATATCCAGAGCTTTTTCTTTCAGGTATGAGCTGAATTTCGAGGACGGAATTACTCTGTTAGGGGGGAAGAATGTAATACCCCGGAAAATTTAGGTGTCAATTTAATCTCTTTACATTATTACTTTATTTTATTAATTCATGTGAAATATTTTTTTTTTTTATATAAATTATCATTGTAGGTGAGTTGCTTGTCTTTTATACATGCATTTTATCATTTTATGTGAATTGGTATTAATTGTGGGTTATTTTATTTAAATGTTTTGGGTTGGGCTAGGGAAGAATTTGGGCTAGGATGAGTGGGTTAAGGTTATGTTTAAAATGATGGGCCTAGGGTTGTAATAATATTATTATTGCTATATTTATTATTATTAATTTGATTTTAATTAGTTTTAGGAAATATCAATAAAAGAATAATTAAGACAAAAAGGAAAAGAAAAGAAGAAGAAATTAGGGTTGCCGTTGTTTTACGCACAGAACTAAAAGAGAGTAAACGAAAGAGCGAAGGGAGTGACGATCGGGTGAACAAGTTGATTCGTCAGGAAAAGGCAAGTTTAATTCTTCTCTTCCCCCTTGAATCCGTATGCATAGTCTAGGTTTGAGCATTTATTTATATTAAAAATTTGTAGTTAATTGCATGTTTATATTTTTCTGCTATTGATAAATTTCGTGAGATTAACTGTGATGATTGTATGTAGATTTAATTGATTTTGTTCATGTAAGGTTATATGCAAAGGTGTTCATGTATATGTATATTGTGTTAAGAAAGAAATAATTCATGTATGCAATTTGTAAGAAATAAATGTTAAGTTGTGACCTACTGTGTTGGGATTATATTGTAAACAACTCTGAATCCTTAGGAAAATAGATCGTGAATTATTGGGTTTTAAATTTTTGAATTTTGCGAAGAACCCTAGAACTTGTGAATTGGGGGTTTTTGATTCGGGCTGTTTCGGATGGGGCTTTTTGCACCAATAGGTAGACGGCGTCGAGAGGAGAAGAATGGCGCAAAAATGGAGGCGAACGGTGGCCGGACCGTCTCCGGCAGTGCGCTGTGCGCGCTGGGGAAGAAGCCCCAGCACAGGGACTTCCCCACGGGCCTGGCCGGCGCCGGGAAAAATTTTTTTGGGCCCCACTCGCGGGGGCCCACCACTGGGTCCACTTTGGGCCCATTCCGATATGTTTTGATATTTTTTTTGAATTTTTGAAAAAACTTGAAAATTTGAAAAATCATTTTTTAAAAATACTTTCATGATTCCAAAAATTCTGAAAATTTTACTGTATGATATTGGATATTAAACACACTTAATTTTAAATTTTCAACTCAAAACAATTTTCCCTTGTTGTCCAATTAATTTTTAAAAGTACCCAAAAGCTGTCTTTTTCAGTTTTTGTAATTTTAGAAAATACTTTTACAACGCCAAAAATTCCCAAATTTTTACTGTAACTCTCTGGAAGTTAAATACACTTGGGTTTAAAGTTTTAACTCAAAATGATCTTTCCTTGTTGTTCAATTGAATTTTAAAGTGTCCAAAAGCTGGGTTTTTCACTTTCTGTAATTCTAGAAAATACTTCTGAAATTCTAAAAATTCCCAAAATTTTTCTGTAACTGTCGGAGAGTTGAGTGGATTGGAGGTTGGTTTGGGGAATTGTTTCCTTTAATGGATGTTAAGTTATTTTGATTTAATCGATTGTGTTTATTATATATATAAATGCACATGGGGTACTTGATTAAGGTTCACTTGTGAATGATTTGTCATATGGTGATAATTGCATAGCAGATAATTCAAATTGGTAGCCTGTGCAAATTAAAAATCATAATGCATCTTGTTTATTTGTTATTTCATATTGGGAATGCATTTGTATTTTTATTTGGCATGTAAGGATTGCCCAGCGTGTCAGGATCGCCCATACCTAATAAGGTATCTATATTCTTATTTAGCATGTAAGGATTGTCCGGCGTGTCAGGATCGCCCATACCTAATAAGGTATCTATATTTTTATTTGGCATATAAAGATTGTCCGGCGTGTCAGGATCGCCCATACCTATTAATGTATTCATGCATTATAATGGACATATCATGATTGCATAGATTTAATAAAATGCATATATATGTATCTTTATTTGTGATCGTAAAGAAGGGGATCGTTTTTACATTGTAAGGGTTGTTGAGGAAATATATGAGATGATTTGTATATTTAAAAGTATGAACTGAATAAGGAATAATCTGAGGGGTTGCACGTATATTTATCTCTTGTGTCCCTCACATTGAGGGTATGTATATTGATTCTCTGATTGGGATGTAGTAGATAGAACTTGCTCGTGGGTTTAACCCACTTTGTTGATATTTCAGGTCCCAAGCAGTTTCCCCCGCGAGGATAGAGTACTAGGGTTGGGCTGTGACAGACATCTACTCTCACCAGTCTCAGGGTAGGAATCTACTTTTTTCTTCAAGATTAAAACTATGAACTCATGTACAGGTTTTGGTTTTGGATTTCAATTTAAGGGTTAAACTTTTATTCTTTCTGGTTAAGGGGTCCTTGGGTTACGGGACTTCCAAATTGTATTACCAGAATTTAATTATTTATTTATCAATTATTTCAATTCAATGGGATTTCTGTTCAGCTTTTAGCAATTATTCTATTTTTGTCTTTTGCATCTATGCTTGTTGCTATCAGTGGTTAATATTCCTCAGGTTTTGTGTATGAGACTGGCCACCTCATGCGCGAAATTTTCTGGGGGGTATTTCATGTTTGGTTTGTCTTCTTTAATGTCAAAAAGTGTCATACCTGTCTCATGATTTTTGTTGCATCATCCCTAGTTCTTTAAGCATTTTTAAAACATTCTTTTTGATCTAGATATGCCAATTCCTATGATTACTCATATTGCTTGGCTCTGCCATAAATCATTCCTATATTCTTCTAAGTTTCTCTAACAGCCTTGAGAAGGGCATTTTAGTAAATGTGCAGGAGTAAGATTGCCAGCTCATCTGTAGACAAACTCAATCATTGGATTTACTTTATTATCCTTTGATCAGCATCAGAATATTCTCCCTCAAGTAGCCTTTCCTCTTCTGGAAATTCAAATCATTGAGGGCTCTTTGGTGACCAAAGGTTTCCACAGCTATTTTTTAAACGGCCAAGAATCTATCTGATGACAGCTGGCAATCCTATCTAAAGGCTGCCCTAAATTGTTCTACTATATATATAGGTGCTTCAGCTGGTTGAGTAGTGCGCCTCCTTTCTTAATTTTAGAATTTCAAGTGAGCAATTCTAAGAGGCCCTAGACGAAATAGAAATACTCAGTGTTTTAAATGGTTGGTTCTGCAAGCTAAAACAGAAGTCATGCTAGCTGAGTGATAGAGATAAGTCGAGTTGGCTAATCTATTCATTTCAGTAGAAGCAACTCAAGCTGCTGAAATATGGAGAATCTATTTTATTGAAGTTTCAAATGGTGATTAAGTAAAACTTCAGACTCTGAAATGTATAACAAGAGAATCTTCTTCAATACTAAGACATATAGGAAAGCTGACACTTCAAGCCTCAATCACTGAAGTTGTTGATGAACCTGAGCGGCTGTCAAAATACAAATATGTTTCTTGCAAGAGGTATCATTGCTATTCTGAGGAGTTACTTGATATGTTCTTATTCCATTCATAAATTGACAACACATCAAGTCTTAGTTTAATCATGTCTTGAAACCACATTCAATTCTACCATGCTTTATTGAGTGATGCTGGCACCTATAAGTGATTGGAGCCGCAGCTTCGTGACATTGTCTGTTATTATTATTTCTAAGATTCTGAGTTTAAATTGTATACTCTACCACTATAGTCTTCACACTGGAGTGTGTAGGACAGGGAGAGTAAGAGAGAATTTGTATGAGAGTTTGGTGAGTAAGTGTCAAGGCAGTGTGTGCTTGTGACAGGGTGAGTGTGAGTAACTTGTGGTGAGCTGGGTGAGAGCTTGTAATCAAAGTTATTCGTAGTGAACTTTCATGCAGGCCAAGGGCCTGAGGATGTTTCCCCTTTATGGGGTTTTACCTCGCTAAAACCTCTGTGTCAAATTGCTTGACGTTGGTTGTGACATTACATCAAACTGATACTGATGCTGCTGGTTAGGGATTCATATACTTTAATTGACTATCAAGCCTCACTTCACTTTTGACTCTACCTATAACTTCTTCTATCATTTTTGCAAGTACATATATCTCCATTAAATCACTCTAGTAGTTCTTTACACTATCCATCTACATCCTGTATTATTTAAGTGTCCACTAGACTCTTTGTTTTAAAGCAAAAAGAAAAAGAGTACAAGGTGTGAACCAATTCACCCCATCCCCCTCTTGGTTCATCAATTTCAATACTACATGATTGTCGGAGTTGACTTATCATGTATATGTATCACATTATGATCGAAAAAGATGTAAATCTAAAGATATTTATGTGTTTAACATCTAAGCATGATGAATGTTTTAAATGTGTATATGTATTGCATTAGATTGGTTTGACATACGAGTGTTGAGCATCTCATGTAGAATAGTGATATCATGATTGCATATCATGTAGGTCGGTGTCGGGTTGATGCCTTGGAAGGTTGGGACATTCCAACTAAGCTAGTTATTTGATCACCCCTCTCCGCCCAAAATTTTTTTAGATAAGGCACCAGCAATAGATGAAACTTGAGTAGCTATGTGCAGTACTCAATAGTATTGTTTGATGTTTTGAGTATCCATACATTTATGTGTCATGTTGAAAGTCATGAGAATTGTAATATGGATGTTGGACAAGTATTTTTGGCATATTTGTTCCACTTTTGAGAAACTAGACAATGTATGTATTTTTCAGACATGATCCAATGATTATGATGTAATTGAGTTATATTTATCATTTAAAATGCTTCTACGTGTGTTTTTAGATGTATAAAATGTATGAGGATGTATGTGGAATAGATGCATAGTGGTGGATGAGTTTTGGTTGTCCTAATGAAAAAAATATATATAGGACTTAGCAGGATTTTCTACCAAACGGTTTCGATTAATCAAAAACCTAACTGCGATTAGTCGAAGGGTGGGATTAATCAAAGACCCATGTTCGATTAATTGGATAAATTAATTGAAATAGGATCCCAAAACCAGCATGTTACGATTAAAGTTTTAATAGATCTTTGATTAATCGCATCATTGAGGTGCTTATGTTCCTTGGTGAGACTATATGAGTATTTAAGGTTAATGATTTAGTATTCGAGGTGCCTCATGGTCTCTACCATGTCTCTCATAAATTGGGCTCCATCTATGGTTTCTTATGGAATGTGAGCACCTCTACAATGGATAGACCCCAGTTTATGAGAGACATGGAAGAGAACATGAGACAAATCACAAGGGAAACTTATGAGGAGGAAGTTCAAGCTCAACCATGGGGTGGTTTAAATCATTTGATGACAACAATGAAATAGTACATTAAGTATTAGCCACCTACTTATGTAGGCACGCCTGATCTACTAGTTACTGAAGAGTGGGTAGACCAAACCTTAAAGCTCTTGGTTTCCTTATAAATTGATGAGGATCTTAGGGTTGACATAACTACATTTCAATTGCATGGTGAAGCGGATAGGTGGTGGAGTTCAATGAAGAACACACGAGATGTGGAGGTAATGGAGTGGGAAACTTTCAAGGATCTTTTCTTCGGGAAGTATTTTCCCCCAACAATGAAAGATAGACTCAAACAAGAGTTTATAGATCTTATGCAAGGGGATATGAGCATAATAGATATGAGACGTAGTTCACATCCTTGGCTTGTTTTGTACCAAAAATGGTGGGTATGATGAAATGAAAGCAAATCATTTTGTGAGAGGACTTAAAATGTCTATAAGGGAAAAAGTGTCTATATTAGGCTTGAGAGTCTATACCAAGGTTGTTGATAGAGCCTTGGTAGCTGAAGAAGATGACAGAAAGGTTCAAAGGATATGGGATTTTAAGTGTCAGACTAGAAGTGTTGGATCACTTTCGGGTAGCTAGACAAGGAAAACAGAGAGGGGTAATGCTTCAGTTTCTCAGGGGCTGTAGCCCCGCTTCGTACCCTCAGTGCCATTGCCTACGAGATCTTCACGATCTACTTTTGTGTGCTATCATTGCCAACAGTCAGGTCATTACAGGTATGAGTGCCCACAGAGGCAGGCTGTATCTATATCAGTAGCACAATTAGGGGAGCGAATATGCTTCCATTGTCGCCAACCAGGGCATATTAGAGCAAATTACCCACAAAGATAAAGCATTGATAATGGGACTGGATCTCACAGAGAACTATTCAGTCTACTATAGGTCAATTGGATTTGAGGGCATTACTGCCACCTCAGTTAGCTCGGTTAGTTCAAGGCTCTTAGGTAGTGGGAGGGGCCACACCTGCTGTGTCTAACTAGCAGTCTGGATTTCATGGTACTGGCTAGTGGGGTCAACAGATTTAGGGTCGTGCTTTCAAATTGACTTTGACTCGGATAGAGGATATACCTGGGTGGTTAGTGGTCAGAGGTATTTTCCTAGTTTTTAGCTCGTGGGCTAGGGTGTTGATAGATTCGGGTGTGTATATTCATTCATATATTCTGTATTTGTATGTGACTTGGGGTTGGAGGTGTCATCATTGTAGTCACCATTGTCAATTGATACGCCTGTTGGGAATAGAGTTACTCTGGGTAAAGTTTGTCAGTCTTGCGAGATCGAGGTTGTTGGACGTCGACTAGTGTTCAACTTTATGTTACTAGACATGACTAGTTTTAACATCATTATAGGTATGGATTGGTTTTCTATGTTTAGAGCCACGATCAATTGTCTCTGTAAGAGAGTAGCTATGTCCACACCGGAGGGTGACTGTTTCTATTTTGTGGGAGAGTGTGATCATTTCTATATACCATCATTACATAGTTCTAGTGTTCGGAACGAGATTGGGTATTTCTTGGTCAGCTTGTTAGTTGAGGAGGAATAGGTTATGACTTGTGGAAGGTTTCCACCAGTAGTTCATGATTTCTTGGATGTGCTTCCGGGGGATTTAACAAAGTTACCTCTGATGCAAAAAGTAGTATACAGTATTGATCTTGCTCCAAGTACGTCATCTATCTCTATGCCACCGTACCAATGTCACCAGCAGATTTGAATGAGTTGAAATATCAGTTACATAAATTGTTAGACAAAGGATTTGTATGGCCTAGTACATTGCCTTAAGGAGCTTTGGTCCTATTTGCTAAGAAAAAGGACAGATACTTGGAGTTGTGTATAGACTATCGGAAACTAAACTAAGCAACAATCAAGAACAAGTATCCTTTGCCAAGGATAGATGACTTGGTTGATCAACTCAAGGGTTCAAAGTACTTTTCAAAGATTGAATTGAGATCGAGGTATTACCAGTTGAGGGTAAGGGATGTGGACATTTTGAAAATGGCTTTTCGGACTAGATATGGACACTATGAGTTTCTAGTGATGCCATTTGGTTTGACGAATGCAATGGCAGTATTCATGGAATTAATGAACTGAGTCTTCAGTGTTCACTTAGATAGGTTCGTGGTGGTAGTTTTGGATGATATTCTCATGTACCCATCCTCTATGGAGGAACATGAGATTTATTTGAAGACAGTGTTACAAATCTTAAGGGAAAACTGTTTGTATTCCAAGTATGAAAAATGTGAATCTTGGCTAATGGAAATGAAGTTCCTTGGACATGTAGTGTCAGAAAGAGGAGTTTCTGTGGATCCTTCTAAGATTGAGGCAGTGATGGATTAGGAAAGGCCGACGTATTTGAGATACGTAGTTTCTTGGGACTAAAGGGCTACTATCGATGCTTTATGAAAGAATTTTTGAAGTTAACGGCGCCTATGACAAAACTTACTTGTAACGAAGTTAAATTTGTGTGGAATTATGCTTGTGAGCATTCATTTATGGACTTAAAGAGTTGATTGACTAGTGATCCATTATTGATAATTTCTGAACATGGTTTGGGTTATGTGATCTATTGTGACACTTCATAGGATGGGTTGGGGTGTATATTGATGCAAACCAAGGGGGTTATTGCATATGGCTCCCAAAAATTTAAAACACACAACCACAATTACCCCACTCATAACTTGAAGTTAGCAGCGGTAATCTTTGTGTTGAAAATGTGGAGGCATTACTTATATAGGGAAAAGTTTGAGGTTTTGTCTGATTATAAGAGCTTGAAGTACATTTTCACACAAAAGGACTTGAATATGAGGCAACGGAGGTGGGTGGAGTACATGGAGATTTACAACTTTGATCTTGAGTATCACCTAGAAAAGGCTAATGTAGTAACCGATGCCTTGAGTAAGAAATTACATAGTACCTTGGCAAACATTGCCATCTATGAGTGGAAAATGATAGAAGATATCTCAGAAACGGGATTGTATTTCAGTGAGGGTGGTGAACTAGCAACTTTATGCACTGTTATGGCTCAGTTAAGTCTAATGAGTAGAGCGATTGAGGAGTAGAGGAATGATAGTGAGATAGAGGACATTCACACTCAGATTTTGAGTGGTGAAGTAGTGGAAGACTAGGTAGTTCATTTCGATGGAGGTTTGAGGTTCAAAGGGAGAATGGTTGTACCATTGGCTTGTAGGGATGAGGTTTTTAGAGAGTTTCATTACTCTAGATTTGTAGTGTATCCCAGTGGTACAAAGATGTATCACAATTTATGTAGATAGTATTGGTGGAATGGTATGAAAAAGGATGTTGCACTATTTGTGGCAAGGTACCTCACTTGTCAACAAGTGAAGGTTGAACATTAGAGACCGAGGAGTTTGTTGCAACCATTACCAGTAGCTATGTAGAAGTGGGAACACGTCACAATGAATTTTGTGACAGGAATGCTGAGGTTGAGGAAGAGTCATGATGGAGTTTGGGTTATTGTGGATGGATTGACCAAGGTGGCTCATTTTTTTCTTATTCGGGTGACTGATGACGTGGATACTCTTAGTCGATTGTACATTGATCAAATTTTGAAACTGCACGGTGTGCCAGTTTCCATTGTATCCGATAGAGACTCACGGTTTATGTCATAGTTTTGGCAGAGTTTTCAAATAACACTTTATACAGACCTTCACTTTAGTATGACTTTTCATCATCAGATGAATGGTTAGTTGGAACATACTATACAAATTCTAGAGGATATGCTACAGGCATGTGTGCTTATTTTTGTGGTAGTTGGGAGGATTACCTTCCATTGGTGGAGTTTACATACAATAACAGCTATCAGGCTAGTATTGAGATGGCTCCATTTGAAGCATTATGTGATAGACCTTGTAGGTCACTTGTTTGTTGGACAGAGGTCAGTGAAAGGTAATAAGGTATCGGTTGCTTACTGCTCAAAGTCGTTAGAAAAGTTATGCCAATATGAGACTTTAGCATTCGTGGTGGGAGACTATGTTTTTCTTAAAGTCTCACCATAGAATGGTTTGATGAGATTTGGGTATAGTGGCAATTTATCGCCACGATTTATCGGTCCGTTTGAGATATTATATCGTGTGGGTGAGGTTGCATATCGCTTGGCATTACCACCGCAAATGTCAAGTGTGCATAATACTTTCCACATTTTGATATTGAGAAGGTATGAGCTGGATCATTCACGTGTTAGATTAGACAGATCCTGAGGTAGAGGAGGATGTATTTTACAAAGAGAGACCAATTCAGATTTTGGACTCTAGAGAGTAAGTGCTTTGGGGCAAGACCATCCCATTAGTCAAAGTGCTTTGGAGACACGACAGAGTCGAGGAGGCTATGTGGGAACGGGAACAAGAGGTGCGCTTGAATTACCCTGAGTTGTTTACCACTTGAGGTATGTTTCCAATTTCAAGAATGAAATTCCTTGAAGGTGAGGATGTTGTACAGACCGGGTCTAATTTTGACTGATTTTCTTTTATTTCCATCTATTGCCATATAAATTATATGAAATGATATTACATGCATTATAAACTTGAAATGCATGTTTTGGGACATGTTTGGAGGTCTAGGGGAGTTTTTGAGTCATTTGGTTTATTTTGAGAGTTTTGGGTCGGCAGGGCCCAAGACACGGGGTCTGGTGGGCCTTGGAAATTGGATATTTTTTGAAAAATATTTATTTTCGGTTTTAGACTAAATGAAATGTTATAAGAGTTAAGAAAGTGATTTCGGAGCCGTAACAGCTTTTTGAAAACAGAGGTCGGGAGGCTACGTTAAGTGGAATAGTGGCAATTTGGTCATTTGATGCCCAAGATATTATAAATATCAAAGCGGCACATAATTTCTAGGACTTTCGAGACCAAATATAGCCCCACCAACTCTTTCCCTCTTCTCTTTCTCTTGACATTTCGAAAGCTTTTGGCTTAGATTTGGAAGTTCCGGAAGAAGGACAAAGTGTTCTACAAATTAAAGGCTTTGGTTTGAACTAAACAAAACTAAATTTTGACAAGGTTAAGCTTCAAGAAATTATAGGATTTTGTCTAGAAAATCTTCAATCTTTAGGTATGGGTGTTTCTTCTCTCTTAGCCAACGATTAATAGATCGTTGGTGAGTTTGGAGAATTTGGATAAGGTTAGTATGCTTGGGAGGGTGGTATGGTTATATACAAGATTTTTCCTCTTTCATTATGATTTAAATGCACGTTGAAGTTATTTATATTTGTGATATATGATGGATGTGAATTTATACATGTAATATTTATGGATTGTGAGCTTATAATTGATATATGTGGAATTGTATACATGTGTGAGATATATGTATGATATGGACATATAGGTGTATATATGTGGTACGTGAGAAATGGTACATTCTAAAATTAATATAAAAGATGAATGTATGTAGGAGGGCATGAGAAATATGCCATGTGTGAGATGTTGCCTAATGAGTGTATATATTATAGTTTTGTCGAAGTGAGCCATACATAGAGTTCGGAGTTATCCAACCATGCTATAGAAGTGGTAAAATTATTCACTAAGGTATGACCGTCAGAATTGTCCAATCATGTCAAGGCTAATGCCTAAAAATCAGAGTAATGCAAATTCCAGTGATTGTCAAAATTGTCTAATTATAGTGGCAAGACCAATATATTGCCAAAAATGTTTGATCTTCGGAGTTGTCCAATCATACGGGCGTCGTCAAAGTTGTCCAACACTACATTACCGTCGGAGTTGACCAATCATGTATATGTGAATCTAAAGGTGCTTATGTGCTTAACTATTAAGCATGATGAATATTTTAAATGCATATATGTATTAGATTGAATTTTTTTGACATATGAGTGTTGAACATGTCATGTATAATTGCGACATCATGATTACATATCATTTATGTCGGAGTCAATTCGATGCCGAGGTGGGTTGGGGCATTCCTACTAAGCTAGTTGTTTGCTCACCCCTATGCCCCTAAAGTTTTTCAGATAAGGCACTAGCAATGGATGAAACTTGAGTAGTTATGTGGAGTACTCGATAACATTTTTTGATTTTTTGAGTATCTATATATGTATGTGTCATGTTGACACTCTTGGAAAATGTAATATGGATGTTGGACAAGTATTTTTGGCCTATTGGTTCAATTTTTGAGAAACTAGACAATGTATGTATTTTTCGGACTTGATCCGATGATTATGATGTAATTGAGTTATGTTTATGATTCCAAATACTTCCACTTGTGTTTTTAGATGTATAAAATGTATGAGCATGTATGTGGTATAGATGCATAATGGTGGATGAGTTTTGGATGTCCTAATGGAAAAAAAATACATAGGACTTACCAAGATTTCTGTTGAAGGGTTTCAATTAATCGAAAACCCAACTTCGATTAATCAAAGGGTGTGATTAATTGAAGACCCATGTTCGATTAAAAGGAGAAATTGAGTGAAATATGATCCCAAAACCGGCATGTTATGATTGAAGTTTCGATAGAGTTTCGATTAATCGTAGTTTCGATTAATTGAAAGTGCATCTTCGATTAAGCGAATGTACTATTTACAACATATGTTGAAATTGTCCCAAACTTCAAACGGACATAGTTCATCCGTTTTAAATTGGAATTAAGTGTAGTTTTATTTGAAATTGAGTGATTTTGATTCCTCTCTCTAATGGGCTTGGTCCCATCTTGATATTTTAGACGTATACGAAATTCAGTCTTGAGATCGAAGAGTTCCAATGGATGAACCGGTTGAGGTTTCATAATTCACCCTCCATTTCTTTCCGTTTCAATCGGGTGTTAGAAATTGGGACTTGACATTGAGACAACTTTAGAATTGATGCACTAATGTAAGTTTACATTTTTTTTTCCAAGGGCCTTGTCAGTCGGCGTATGCTGGTCTTCATTTATTTATTTTTGGTGGATTAATGTTCTAATATTTGAAAGCTCGTACAATGTGGTTTATAAAGTCTTCAATTCCTGCAAATACAGCTATGAACTGCCTCAATTTGGTTTTACTCCAAGAAAAGTTCTTTTCAAAGTGAAACTAAAAATAAATTGATTTGTGAATGCAATCAAGTGAAAGAAAACAAGTACACATTGAATAGATGTAATCATGTGAATCTCACATAAAGATACCTATTGGTCTTGCATTGTTTAATCCGCCTAAACTTTTGGCTTGTGTGCCAGTACTCTAACTCCAATGCTCGGAATGTTCAGCACTATATTTGTATTTGTTCAATGACTGTTACAAGGTTGATAGTTATTCTTGTCAGGTCATTTTACCCTCCAATCACAAGATAAAAGGGATAAAATGCATAAAACACTTCAATAGATATAAGTATGTATTGCACCATCTTGTTCTAAAAACAATCCTAAATTATTGATTTTTGTTCAAATAGGTTCATTTCGTCGATCTCTGTTAACTGTGACCATTTAAAAAAAGTAAAAGGAAAAAAAAAACTCGCGCAACCCTCTCTCTCCCCATCTCTGTTCTCACCCTCATCCTCTTTCTCTCTCTAATTCCCGCCGGCAACAACGCAATCACAGAACCCTTTTTCTCTCTCTATCTCTGCTCTCAACCCCATCATCTCTAATTCCGATCGGCAACAACCCAAGCACAGTTCCCCCCCCCCCCCCCCCCCTTCTCTCTCTAACTCTGTTCAACCCCATCATCTTTCTATCTCTAATTCCGGCCGGTAACAACCCAAGCACAACCCCCTCTTTCTCTCTCTATCTCCGTTCTCAACCCGATCATCTTTCTCTCTCTAACTATGGTTGACAACAACCCAAGCAATTCCCCCTCTTTCTCTCTCTATCTCTGTTCAACTCCATCCTATTTCTCTCTCTAATTTCGGCCGGCAACAACCCAATCACAGCTCCCTCTCTCTATATCTCTGTTCAACCCCATCCTCTTCCTCTCTCTAATTCGGCCGGCGACAAGCCAATCACACCATCCCCATACATATATATAGATATATGTATATGCACATATACATACTCATACATATATATTAACACACTCGCCGCAATGAATAGTTCCTAATCAGATAGGTAGGAAAGATATACGGTCAAATACTTATAATAAAAAAGAGAGACGTAGGATCAAACAACGCATATGCACCGGACACATTTGGATTATAGGTGCATTACACAGGTTGAGTCTTCTAGAGCACTAAAAACTCAGAAGTACTAGGCGTACTGTGCGCCGGAGGCAACCTATACTTATTCAAAATAAGGACACTTTTGTCTTTTAAGTATAAATCCACATCACTTGCTGGTCACATGACCAAATTAATCGCCAAAAGTTGATGAAAGCGCGATAAAAGAAGGTAAAGTTGTGCACATTTTTCAAATATGTTGGAGTTGTATTGGCATGAAACTGCAGTGATGCAATACCAAATTTTTCTAAACGACAGGGGTGTATTCAACACTTCACCCTACGCTCAATTGAAGAATTCAAGGTACATATGTTCAATGTTTCTGATGATGCCATTCTTTGAAGTCCTCAATTGCTTCAATTTTAAGCAAAGCATTGAGGAAACAAACTATTTGAATCGCAAGAAAAATACTACTATAATATGAAAAGGAAAAAAACAAAAATGAAGAATCCTTAATCCTTTTACTAGATGGATCAAAAGAGTATTGAATATCTTCAATTATGTAACAGATGAACTTCATGTGAGATACCCAATCAAAACCCTACAAGGCACTAAGGAGTGGAACTAAAAATCAATCTACATTATTAAGATTGGAGTATGGAACATAAGGGGGCTAAATAAGCCTCAAAAGCAGACTGTCATCAAGAAACTCATCATGGATCATAAGCTAGACATTATCAGCATCTTGGAGACCAAGGTCAGATCTCCCACCATTGATTTTGTGCACAATTCATTGTTGCATTTAGATAGCTGACAAACAAGACCAGAATTTTTATTCCTTTGTCTATGTTGCAAAGTCCTATGAACTAAGAAAAACTCTACGGTCCAAAATTTCCATTCATACTTCTGCCTTTGTTTCTTTCCCTTGGCCTGTCATAGGGGATCTTAATGCTATCTTCAACCCTCAAGACAAAGCTGGTGGTTCTAGGAAATTGCCCAACCATATGAATGACTTTAGAGCCTGCATTGACAATTTAAAACTCGTGGACCTCAAAATCTAAAGTATCTTTTATATATGGTCTAATAAAAGCTCTAGAATTGCTAATATTTCTAGAAAATTACAGAGTTTAGTCAATGAAGCGTGAATTGTTCAACTTTTAATTCTCAAGCTGAAACATGTTTCTTCCTTGCCCTTGTTTCTGATCATTCTGCTTCTATCACGAGTTTGGGCATTCCCATTAAACAAAAGAATTCCATTCAAATTCTTTAATTTCAAGTTGCAATTGATAGAACCAAGTGAATCTACTAAAATTATCCATAAATTTGATAGACAATAGTATAAATTTTACCCTCATAATTTAATAATAAGAACCTGCAGCTGTTGGCCTTACAGTGTTCTGTGTTGGTACTGCAGATGAAAATACACGAGTGTGTATAAGAAATAGTGGGCATATGAACACAAAAACAATTACCGGAAAGCAGACAAGAATCCTTGCACCCTTCTATACGAAATTCATGAATCATATCATCTCAAAAGTAAAAAACATAAAAAAAATAAATTTATTTCTAGTAACATTAAACAGGAGTAAACTTATATAAAGTCAGAAATGAGATAAAACTTCATCACTTTGTTTAGCAAAATAAATAAAAAATGTACATCACACAACCTATAGTAACAAACATAAGGAAAAAGAAAAAAGAAAAAGCTTTGATATGCATTATAATCATCCTCATCCCAAAAGACCATCTACTTGTCAAAATAAAGAGTAGACAAGGATTTTAAGCCCATCATTTCCCATGAAATTTTGTTGTTCTTGAAGTTGCCTGGCAGAGTTTTCAACAGAATAGCTACACCATCGCACTTGAATCATCTCTAGAGTGGATATATACCCCAAACTTGATGGGATCTCCTCAAGCCATTCACAGTCATCCAACACCAGTGTCTGAAGGTTGGGAAAGTGATCACTAGAGACATTCCATTGCTGAATATCCAGACCTTGTAATTTCAAGAATGTGAGTCCGCGGAAGTCCCCAGCAATTGTGTCCCACCTTGGTCCCTCAAATGCCTTGTATGATAATTTGAGAACCTTAAGATTAGGTAAACTCCCAAGGGTTGACATTGCCTTCCAAGGTAGGCCAAAATTTGACAATGTAAGGCTTTTGAGATTTGGGGGGAACAAACCTAGATGGGAAAACCTTTCGTACCCATCATAAACTAAATTCAGTTTCTCGAGGTGAATTAGGAACTCCAATTGAGGGAAATGATAACACTGGCATTTTAGTTTCTTCAGATTCGGTGACCTTTTCAAAACATACTCATCTCCATTGTCAGGAATATTAAGTTTACCTATGGTTTGCAAGTTATCCAATATGGAAGGACACCCATCATCAAGTGGATAATCGATTTTAATAAGACGCCTAGTATGCACATGCCTCAACTTCACCATCTTCCAAACATCATTTAAAAACAATGCACCTTTTGGGCCATCAACAATAAATGTTTCCAAGTTTTGGAGGTTGGATATTGATGGCTGGAAATGCTCATGTTCATGCTCCACATGAATTGCTAAATACCTTAAGTGAACTAGCTGTTCAATTTCCTCTGGAAAGAAGAGGATTTTGATGGACAGTAAATTCAACACCCGAAGAAGCTTGAAGGCTTGACAAATGAATGACACATCCTTCCCAGGTAAGTTATAAAATGAATGGCCAAAGGACAAGAAAGATCGGATGTTAAACTGATAATGCTTCAAAGAAGTATAATCGACAGGGTTATCATGGATGCACATGCGACGCTGCTTATATGGAAAGTGATTTGAAGCAGAAGAAGAATGTTCATACCTAGAAATTTGTTGAAGAAAATTCTCTTCTTGGGATTTTTTCAGGCATAAATCACGCAAGAGGTCATGGACACGACATGCTTTGATTCCTCCATTAGACCTTTTCTTGGAAACAACAACTAGACTTCTGTCAATTAGATTCATCAGGTAATCCTCTGCCACTTCCTCCAAGCTTTTCTCGTCATTTTGTCGTATGAATCCTTCAGCGACCCATAACCATATCAATTGCCACACAAAGATTTCATAATTTTCTGGGAATGCTCCGAAATAGAGAAAACATGGTTTCAAGTGCTGAGGCAAGTGGTTGTAACTTAGTGCTAATGTGTCCATATATTTCGCTGGGTCACTAACAATGTATGAACTTACACTTTCAGCAACATGCCTCCACCACTCAATTGTCTTGTCATTTTTTGCAAGAAGCCCAGATATTACAACAATTGCAAGGGGAAGTCCTTGACATTTTTTGGCAATTTTCTTTCCTGTTTCCATCAACTCTGGAGGGCAGCTATCTTTCCGAAATGTCTTCAGTCGCAATAGATCCCAACATTCATTTTCATTTAGAAAACGCAAATGGTGAAATATAGCATTCAGAGATACCGCCACACCTTCATGCCGACTAGTACACAGAATTCTACTTCCATTCTTGTCATCTGGAAAATATCTTTTCACAACATCCCAAGCTTGAACAGTCCATATATCATCCAATATTATAAGATATTTCCTCCCTTTCAAGCGTCTGTATAGATCTTCACCTAACTTCTCATCGCTCATCTCACAAATTTCATGTCTAAATTGAAAAGCGGAGCGAAAAATTGCAAGCAACAAATCCCTCTTTTGGTACACCGGAGACACACAAGTCCATGCACGAATATGAAAGTAATATTTGATGAGAGGATCGTCGTAGACTTTTATGGCTAGGGTTGTCTTACCGAGTCCAGGCATCCCAATGATGGATACAACTTTTAGTTTCTTTTCATGTTCTTCAGTAAGCAGCTCCATGATTGTCATTGCTTCGTCATGGAAACCCACAATGCTTTCTTTCTCTGAAGTTGGACTGATATTGGATCTTGATGAAGCTCCAATTCGGGAAGGGCTCCCAATTTGCAGGATTCCTCTGATGCCAATGCCATACATATTCTCCTCATAAATTTTCATCACTTGTGTCTTGATTAACTTGATCTCTTTTGTGACATCACGGAAGTTGAGAAATAGGTAATAACGCAATTTCCATCTCAGTATTTTGATAAGATACCGAAATCCACAAGTGATGAAAAACCAGTTTAAACAATCAAAAAACAGAAAAAAGAAAAAGTAGAAAAGTAGGAAAATATGGCAGTTCCATATGAGCACATTGATAGGACATGGGAATTCATTAGTGATAAAGTAGCAGAATAAACTAGCAAGAAACAAAAGAAAATGGTCAAAGAATTCTCTTCTGCCCATTCTCTTCTGCCGGAGAGCGTCATGTCTGTGTTTCTGCCTGATGACTTGGAAGAGGAAGCCATCAATTATATCTTCAACCCGGTAAGTGACGTCTCTTATGTTTGCCACTATAGCTTTCACTTCTTCATCACACTCATCTCGTTTCTCCTCCAAATCTTTCAGAAACTTTCCGAGAAATTGCATCTCCTCATAAAGCCGCTCAATTATGCGTTTGTCTCTACAAGCCTCAACAATCAATTCATCGTCGCTGTTTATTAACTGCGTCATCTTCTCCAAGAGAAAATCTAAAGCAGCACTGTTTGTCATCTCACTTTGCATAAATTAATTGCTAGTCTCTCTAGGAATTGGGTTATTAGCTGGTACGTGGTTGATGAAGTAAATGGTTATCTGAAACTGAAATGCAATGTATGATATTGGGACAGAGAGATTAAAATAAGAAAGTTGTTTTCCGTATTTAAAATATGAATGTTGATAAGCATCAGTCTTAAAGAAATCAATTATTATACTCATATAAATTAATTGCTAGTCTCTCTAGGAATTGGGTTATTAGCTGGTACGTGGTTGATGAAGTAAATGGTTATTTGAAACTGAAATGCAATGTATGATATTGGGACAGAGAGATTAAAATAAGAAAGTTGTTTTCCGTATTTAAAATATGAATGTTGATACGCATCAGTCTTAAAGAAATCAATTATTATACTCATATAAATCAATAAATAGATGACAGAGTTCTTGTTTTAGACACAAGTCGAACAGAACTTTTCCATGTAGCTTCGGCTGCTAAGTCCATACGCGGAAGGACATTGACTTTACTGGAACTAGTAGTTTATGACCGGTACACCTTTGCACCATGCGATTCTTAGTGCTTATTTTGGGAAGGTCTGTTACATTTATTTGTGTATATATATAACATGTAAAATACAATTATTTTAATGACATTTTAAAGCACAAAATAGAGATCTAGTCATTTATAGTTTCAAATTTACAGAAAAAAAAAAATTGAATGTTTCAAGTCATCTATAGTTTCAGAAATTGAATGTTTCAAGTCATCTATGGTTTCAGAAATTGAATATTTCAAGTAGTAGTTGGGAATTGCAATCGTGATATTGACCCTTAACTCAGCCATGGGTATGATTATTTTTTATTTTATTTTTTTTAACA
Organism: Cornus controversa; assembly: GCA_026545225.1. NCBI lineage: Eukaryota > Viridiplantae > Streptophyta > Magnoliopsida > Cornales > Cornaceae > Cornus > Cornus controversa. The sequence continues at coordinate 28,835,542 of CM048848.1, read as the reverse complement.
TTTGACCAAGTTGATGATTAATTAATATAAATCTATAATTAATTAAATATGAACTAGCTTTGTTGACTTTGAGAGCCCCTTACAAAAAAAAGTAAAAAAAATAAGGACTTTGGAAGCCGGCAACGGTTCATGGTCTTCTATTGGTTACTCTGCACGGTAGATTATATCAAGACTATCTTAATGTCAATATATCACTAATCAAATAATCTGATGACATATATGAAAAATGCCTTAAATTTTGATATTCCATACATTAGATCTTCTCCACGGCAGGATGCAAGAATTTGCATATATTAGGGTCTCAGCAGGGCTTGACCAGTCCAAGGCTTCTGATAGTCCTATTTTGTCCTGCAGTATCATGTTTTGATTCGGATTTGATTCTGAACTTTTCCTAAATATCATAGTTAGAAATTTGTCTATTAAGCTTTTGTAAATCTGATGGGAATTCTTTTTGTCATCGAGAATTCTTTCTGATCAGTGGTTCAGGCTCTGTTTCTTTTTTATCAGTTTTATTAGTTATATATAAATTATCTCCAGAAGCCGTTATTTCAATTTTTGGAGTTTTCTTAATTAATTTTGGAATATTTTGCTGAAATGTCCATGGTTTTGGAATTTTCAGGTCTTCCCATCTTTCAAATCTTGGAGTAATGATTGTATCATATGGTCGTGGTTCAAAAATTTCTACAAGAGATTTATCAATTGGTTTTGTTGAAGTCTCTGTTGTTTTTGTTAATTCATGGATTATTTTCCATTCTATAGACAAGTCTGTCGTCTCATCGTCAAGTTCAGTGTCTTGACATTGGATTTTAATCTTAATAGCTTTTCCTATTGCTGAATCATTAATGGAGACAAAATAATCAGGTTTTATGTTAAACCAGACTACTTTATGTAATACCCCGAAAATTTTATATGTCTATTATTTTAAAGAAATTGAATTTCTTTATATTATTACTTTATTTTATTAATTCATGTGAAATATTTTTTTTTTATAAATTATCATTTTTGGTGAGTTGTGTTTCTTTTATATATACATCTTATCATTTTATGTGGACTGCTTAGGTTTTATAGATTCAATTCATTTCATTTAAATTTCTCTGTTTATTTTTTTATCATTTTATGTGAATTGTTATTAATTGTGTTATTTTATTTAAATGTTTTGGTTTGGGCTAGGGAGGAATTTGGGCTAGAATGAGTGGGCTAAGGTTATGATTAAAATGTTGGGCCAGGGTGATAATTATATTATTATTGCTATTATTATTATTATTTTGATTTTATTTAGTTTTAGAAAAATCAATAATAGAATAATAATTAAGACAAAAAGGAAAAAGAAGAAATTAGGGTTTTTGCCGTTACTTTACGCACAGAACTAAGAGATAGTCAGTTGTATGCAAAGTTTGAGAAGTGTGATTCCTGGTAGAGGGAGGTGAAGTTCTTGGGTTATATAGTATCTAAGAAGGGATAGCGGTTGATCCAAACAAGGTGTCCGCGGTATTAGAGTTGGGGGGGCAACCTACCTCACCCATGGAGATTCGTAGTTTTCTGGGGTAGTTGGTTATTGTTGTAGGTTCATTCAGGGCTTTTCAAAGATTGTTAGCCATTTCACCCATGTACCTAAAAAGGGTGTGCCTTTCGTTTCTAATGATTCTTGTTAGACGACATTTGATGAGTTAAAGAAGAGGTTGACAACTGCACCTGTTCTAGCTACCCTTTAGTGTGGCATTGAGTACTTGGTATGTACCGATACATCATTGCAAAGTCTGGGGTGTGTGTAGACTCTGCCATGAGGACCTGGTGACATTATCTATTGGGAAAGACTTTTGTTCAACGACCATAAGAGGTTGCAATATATATTTTCACAGGAAAAATGTTGATGATTTAGCTGATATTTTTGTAGCATGTGTAGTGGTCACACCTACTATCATTTGGAGGGTAATTTCAGATCAGCTTACTGACCCGTAGTGTGTAAAGAAGGTGGCTGAGTTGAAATCTGGAGAGGTACCATTTTATACAGTGGGTAGAGATGGAGGATTGAGGTACAAGGGGCGATTGGTGGTTCCTCACAATGAGGACTTGAGGAGGGCAGTGATGGGTGAGGCTCACAGTTCTCAGTTTTTGGTACACCCGGGAGGGGATAAAATATACCAAGACATGAAGCGGCAGTTTTGGTGGGCATGCATGAAGAAGGACATCGCTATATTTGTCTCTAAGTGTAGCACTTGTCAAATGATCAAGATTGATCACCAAAGACCACCGGGTTCTTTGCAACCACTGCCTATACCGGAGTGGAAATGGGGAAGCATCTCCATGGATTTCATTGTGGGACTTCCCACCTCACAGCGAAATGATGATGCTATTTGGGTGATAGTGGACAGGTTAACGAAATCAGCACATTTCTTGCCAGTTCGCTCGAGTTACACCTCAGAGCAATACGCAAAGCTTTACATTGCAGAGATAGTGAAGCTTCACGGTGTGCCTTTGTCCATTATATCGGATAGAGATCCGAGTTTTGTTTCAGGGTTTTGGGAGAGCTTTCAGCTAGCGATGGGTACAGCTTTGCACCTCAGTACAGCTTATTACCCTCAGACCGATGGTCAAACTGAGAGGGTTAATCAGATTTTGGAGGATATGTTGCGAGCATGTGTACTCGACTTCAAGGGCAATTGGGAGAGTTATTTGCCGTTGGTTGAGTTTGCCTATAACAATAGTTACCAAAAGACTATTGGTATGTCACCATTTGAGGCTCTATACGGACGACCATGTAGATCGCCAGTTTGCTGGTTGGAAGTTGGAGAGAATAGGTTTTTGGGCCTTGAGTTTATTAGGGACACCTCAGAAAAAGTTGCCCTTATTAGAGACCGTATACGGACTGCACAGAGCACACAAAAGAATTATGCTGACCGAAGAACTCGTGCACTAGAGTTCAAAGTGGGGGATTAGGTTCTACTCAAGGTTTCTCCCATGAAGGGGGTTATGAGGTTTGGAAGGAAAGCGAAGTTGGCACCTCATTTTGTAGGTCCCTTTATGATTACCGATAGAGTTGGAGCGGTAGCCTATAGACTGGCATTACCAGACACGATGCATAGGGTGCACAATGTTTTTCATGTCTCCATGCTACGGAAGTTCCTTAGAGATGAGGATACTTACCAGCACATTGAGGTAGGAGAGATTGAGTTACAGCCAGATGCAATATATGTGGAGCAGCTTTACTGTATTCTTGACCGTAGGGATCAGGTCCTTCGTTCTAAGACCATTCCGTTAGTTCGAGTTCAGTGGAGCCACCATAACAAGGCGGAGTCCACTTGGGAAAGGGAGGATGAAATAAAAGCAAAATATCCAGAGCTTTTTCTTTCAGGTATGAGCTGAATTCCGAGGACGGAATTCCTCTTTTAGGGGGGAAGAATGTAATACCCCGAAAAATTTAGATGTCTATTATTTTAAAGAAATTGAATTTCTTTATATTATTACTTTATTTTATTAATTCATGTGAAATGTTTTTTTCTATAAATTATCATTTTTGGTGAGTTGCGTTTCTTTTATATATGCATCTTATCATTTTATATGGACTGCTTAGGTTTTATAGATTCAATTCATTTCATTTAAATTTCTCTGTTTATTTTTTTATCATTTTATGTGAATTGTTATTAATTGTGTGTTATTTTATTTAAATGTTTTGGTTTGAGCTAGGGAGAAATTTGGGCTAGAATGAGTGGGCTAAGGTTATGATTAAAATGTTGGGCCAGGGTGATAATTATATTATTATTGCTATTATTATTATTATTTTGATTTTATTTAGTTTTAGAAAAATCAATAATAGAATAATAATTAAGACAAAAAGGAAAAAGAAGAAATTAGGGTTTTTGCCGTTGTTTTACGCACAGATCTAAGAGAGAGTAAACGAAAGAGGGAAGGGAGTGACGATCGGGTGAACAAGTTGATTCGTCAGAAAAAGGCAAGTTTGATTCTTCTCTTCCCCTTTGAATCCGTATGCATAGTCTAGGTTTGAGGATTTTATTTATATTGAAAGTTTGTAGTTTAATTGTATGTTTATATTTTTCTGTTGTTGATAAATTTCGTGAGATTTAACTATGATGATTGTATATAGAATAGGTTGATTTTATTTATGTAAGGATATATATGCACATATATTCATGTATATGTATGTTGTATTAAGAAAAATTGGTCATGCATGATTTTTGGATGTAAATAGATGTTAAATCGTGAACCTACTATGTTGTTATTGTCTTGTAAACAACCCTGGATCCTTAGGGAAACAGATCGTGAGTAATTTAATTTTAAATTTTTAAATTTTGCGAAGAACCCTAGAACTTGTGAATTGGGGGTTTTTGATTCGGGCCGTTTCGGATGGGGCTTTTTACACCAATAGGTAGACGGCGTCGAGAGGAGAAGAAAGGCGCAAAAATGGAGGCGAACGGTGGCCGGAGGAGGTCGGACCATCGCTGGGAAGTCGCCGGCAGCGCACTGTGCGCGCTGTTGGACGCGCTAGGGAAGAAGCCCAGCGCTGGGCGCTTCCCCACGCGCCTGTCCGGCGCGTGCCTGGCGTGGGGTCGGCGCCGGCGCCGGCTGGTGCCGGGAAAAATTGTTTTGGGCCCCACTCGCGGGGCCCCACCACTGGGTCCACTATGGGCCCATTCTGAAATGTTTTGATATTTTTTTTATATTTTTGAAAATTTTGGAAAAACTTGAAAATTTGAAAAATCATTTTTTTAAAAATACTTTCATGATTCCAAAAATTTTGAAATTTTTACTGTATGATACTGGATGTTAAATACACTTGTTTTTAAATTTTCAACTTAAGATAATTTTCTCTTGTTGTCCAATTAATTTTTAATGTGCCCAAAAGCTGTCTTTTTCACTTTTTGTAATTTTAGAAAATACTTTTACAACTCCAAAAATTCCCAAATTTTTATTGTAACTCTTTGGAGGTTAAATACACTTGGGTTTAAAGTTTCAACTCAAAATGATATTTCCTTGTTGTTCAATTGATTTTTAAAGTGTCCAAAAGTTGGTTTTTTCCACTTTCTGTAATTTTAGAAAATACTTTTGTAATTCCAAAATTTCCAAAATTTTTCTGTAACTGTTTGGAGATTAAATAAACTTGGGTTCAAATTTGCATCTCGAAATGAGCTTCCCTTGGTGTTCAATTAATTTTTAAAGTGTCTAAAAGTTGGATTTTCACCTTCTTTTATTTATTAAAAATATTTTAAAATTTCAAAAAATTCTAGAATGTTTTAATAGGGTTCTTAGAAGTAGAATAGGCCCAGAAACGTAGATAAGAGTAGGTTTAGACTCCCTCGTAGATTTGAGTGCATTGGAGGTTGGGTTGGGAAATTGCTTCTCTAATGGATGTTTGGGTTATTTGATTTAATTGATTGTATTTATTTTTAAAGATATAAATGCCCATGGGATACTTGATTATGGTTCACTTGTGGATGATTTGTCATACGGTGATAATTGCATAATAGATAATTCAAATTTGTAGTTTGTGCAAATTAAAAATCATAATGCATCTTGTTTATTTATTATTTCATATTGGGAATGCATCTGTACTTTTTATTTGGCATGTAAGGATTGCCCAGCGTGTCAGGATCGCCCATACCTAATAAGGTATCCATACTTTTTATTTGGCATGTAAGGATTGCCCGGCGTGTCAGGATCGCCCATACCTAATAAGGTATCTACACTTTTTATTTGGTATGTAAGGATTGCCCGGCGTGTCAGGATCGCCCATACCTATTAAGGTATTCATGCATTATATTTGACATATCATGATTGCGTAGATTTAATAAAATGCATAGATATGTATCTTTATTTGTGAACGTAAAGAAGGTGATCGTTTTTACATAGTAAGGGTTGTTGAGGAAATATATGAGATGATTTCTATTTTTAAACGCATGAATTGAATAAGGAATAATCTGAATGGTTGCACGTATATCTATCTCTTATGTCCCTCACATTTAGGGTATGTATATTGGTTCTCTGATTGGGATGTAGTAGATAGAACTTGCTCGTGGGTTTAACCCACTTTGTTGATATTTCAGGTCCCAGACAGTTTCCCCCGCGAGGATAGAGTACTAGGGTTGGGCTGTGATAGACATCTACTCTCATCAGTCACAGGGTAGGAATCTACTTTTTCTTTAGGAATAAAACTATGAACTCATTTAGAGGTTTTGGTTTTGGTTTTCAATTTAAGTGTTAAACTTTTGTTCTTTCTGGTTAAGGGGTCCTTGGGTTACGGGACTTCCAAATTGTATTACCAGAATATAATTATTTATTTATCAATTATTTCAATTCAATGGGATTTCTGTTAAGCTTTTAGTAATTATTCTATTTCTATCTTTTGCATCTATGCTTGTTGCTATCAGTGGTTAATATTCCTCAGGTTTTGTGTATGAGACTGGCCACCTCTTGCACGAAATTTTCTGGGAGGTATTTCATTTGGTATCAAAGCCTGAACCCAGCCGGAAGTGTAACGACGAGGACGTCGGGCCTCGTAGGGGGGTGGATTGTAGTAACCCTTGTGGACAGGTGTGAGTGGGCAGGTGCGAAGATAGACACTGGGCTGAGCTACCACACTGACAGGGTACAGGGTGCGCAATCCCACATCGTCTGGGTGTGGAAAAGGGGATGTGTTTATATGTAGTGTGTTCTCTTCAAATGGTATGAGGCCTTTTGGGGTAAAACCCAAGAGCAAAACCGTGCTGGCTCAGACCCAAAGCGGACAATATCATACCATGTGTTGGACCGGGTATTACAGTTGGTATCAGAGCCTGAACTCAGCCGGAAGTGTGCCGACCTGGACGTCGGGCCTCGTAGGGGGTGGATTGTAGTAACCCTTGTGGACGGGTGTGAGTGGGCGGGTGCGAAGATAGACACTGGGCTGAGCTACCACACTGACAGGGTAGAAGGTGCTCAATCCCACATTACCTGGGTGTGGAAAAGGGGATGTGCTTATATGTAGTATGTTCTCTTTAAATGGTATGAGGCCTTTTGGGGTAAAATCCAAGAGCAAAACCGTGCGGGCTCAGGCCCAAAGCAGACAATATCATACCATGTGTTGGAGCGGGGTATTACACTTTATGCACTAAATTGGATTGCATTCCTCCAATTAAAGCTTTGACTGGGTTTTTGAATCGATTATCAGAAACCAAGACTAATATTGGAATATCACATCCTAATCTGTATAAAGAGGTTATCTTTATTTGTATGATTCCAATATGAACATATCTAACCTCAGGATATTTCTTCTTCCATCAGGCATTTTTATCCTTTGTGAAGATACTAAGTTCGACAGTACCATCGGCAGTACATTTAGCAGAGGTATTTCCACTAAATTGTTCAAAGACTCTAGCAGAAAATGGGTTAAATTTAGTAAAGGGAGAAATTTTATAAATTTCTTCTTTTTGGATAATTTTCATTTTTTGCATTTGTTGAAGTTGTTCTTCTGTGAAAGAAACTTCTTCATTAATGACATCTCCAAGTCTTATGGTGTCATTAGTTGTTGAGGTGGTATTTAGCATAAAGACTAATTCTTCATCTGAAGATTCATCTTCACTTGAAATTTCATAAATAATATCTTCAGGATCAGATATTTCATAGCCGAAAATGATTTCGAGATTTTTCTCTTCTATCATTTTGATCATTTTTCTAGTTCCTTTTCCCTTGTTTGGGCAATTTGGAAAAATATGACCTATTTCATTACAGATGTAACATCTACATTCTGTCTTTTTAGAAGTTGATTCCTTTTTTGGAGAAGATTTTTTCTTCCTAATATACTTCTTTTTCTTGGAAGGAGTTTTTTCTGTATTCCACTTTTTTCAACGAAATGTTTTTCATTTTTTAAAACTTTTATTTTTTGAAATTTTCTTTTTCGTTTTATAATAGGTTGGGTTACAACCTACTTTCCAATTTTCTTGTAAAATTTTATCGCAACATTGTTGTCCTTGTTTGGAACAAGCAATTTGGTTTTTTACATTCTTTTTGGCCTGTATTTCTAAACATCGGTCCATTATTAATCTTAGGACATAGTTTATCCTAAATAATTCGGTTCTTATTGATTTTTCTCAAATATGTTGGGTTTTGGTTGATCATATGTTTTGGAACATACTCCTAAGATTTACATCTATGCTAGCTAATTTATTATGGTTTGATTAGTTTAATCAATAGTAAATCTAAGCGTTTGGTTCGGTTTTAATAAAATGGTATACACCTTAGCAAAGTTCATAAGTTTTATTAAAGACTTATTAATTAAAAGTGAAATAATAAATATTCAATTATTAATTTAGATTGATCGGCACTTATATGTCCATATCCATGTCATGCCCCGAAATTCAGACCTCCAAGACTCTCCCAGACAGACCCCGAGTTCCAAGTGTGAACTCGTTCACTTAACCACATGAACCATTCCGACACCAATCTCACCTTAATATCAAGCTCTGATACTATTCTATCGCGCCTCGATTTCTGAGTCCCGAAAACTAAGGTGAACCCGTTCGTTAACCCTAATGACCCTATCATATCTTTCATATCCCGCGGAAGCATACTTTTCAAATGTACACGTATGTACGTGCACTGCAGACCATACAAACCCTAATGCGCCCCTCAAACATCCCCATACATCCCTTTGTAAGAAATAAGAATCCATACACTTCGATGCATCGAAGTGATCATTTCGATCTATTGAAAGTTTGATGTCATTTCGATGCATCGTAAGTTCGATGCATTGTACATGTATCGACCATCTATCGACCAAAACACACTCTCGGCACTTTTGATATTCCAAATCCCTGCAGGTTTTTCGATGCATCAAAATGTCCTTACTAATGCACCTACAGAAAATGTTGCAACCTCTCACCTTGCTCATTTTTAACTCTAATCCCATTCTATCAACCTAGAATCTTCCATACATCGTTCATAAAATAAATGAAAGGTACTAACATCAATCCCACATTTTAAATCATACTCATGATTAAATCATACATCCATGTGAATCATCTTCCTTCACAAACATAATCCATTAATCTTGAAAACATCCATTAGATAAACTAAGTGTTATCACAAGCATTACATAAACAAATCCATTGTCTTATCATATGTAATAAATTCAAGGTCCAAGCATACATCAAAGTTACATTTGCCCAAAACATAACTACAACTCAAAATGAAGTCTCATGCAACAAGCCGACACATATAAGCAAAATATATGTACAATATCCAAAAGATAGCAAAATGTTACTAGAGTCACACTTGAACACTCAAATCCCATCCGTCATCAGTACCTTATCTATAAAAAGAGTTTAGAATAAAGGGGTGAGCTGTCACACCCCGAATTTTCGAAGAGAAATCCAGGATGTGAAAAACAAATAAAAACAAAATTAAAATAAAATAAAGGAAGAAAGGGAAATCTAAAGTCTCAAAATAGTACCTTTATACATAAAGTCCTGTACAAATGCTATTACATTGGAAGATAATATTAAATATATTTTTTCCATACAAATCCTCAAAAATATACAATATTTCAAAAACTAGACAGAAGTGAATTCTATGGTCCCACACTACGACCTCTTCGACCAATACTACGAAGTCCCATAAATTGTACCCATGTCAGTAACCTAACCTGCAAAGTCTAGGAGGGAGTGAGCTCATAGCTCAACAAGGATATGCTGAACAATTTTTCATTGCCGCAGCAAGTTGACTTTTGCGTCATAATCTCAAAATAATTTAATTTATATATAAAGAAGTAATACCATCCAATATAACAATTTAATCATAAAACATTTAACATTCAATTAATTTAAATGGACAAAACATATTGGCAAGTACAAGCAACCGTGTACAATTTGTGCACATAACATGACATAATTTCAATGTACCAATTTTACATCCAAGAGTGCAAACAAACAATTACCATTTTATATATACAATAACACAATTTAAATGCACAATTTAGTCAACGAACACATTTAATTGTACAAAAAAGTTAACAAGCACACACATGCACATTAACAAATAATGCACATAAAATAATACACCAATTGCACTGAAGTATCAAAACACGTGAATAAATTACAACACAATCACCTTTATCAACCATGATTTAAATTGCAAAAACATAATTTCAAATAAAACAATTTAAATCCCCATATCCATAGTTATCACGTAAATAAATTATAACTGTAATACCCCGCTCCAACACATGGTATGATATTGTCCGCTTTGGGCCTAAGCCCGCATGGTTTTGCTCTAGGGTTTTACCCCAAAAGGCCTCATACCATTTTGAAGAGAACATACTACATATAAGCACATCCCCTTTTCCACACCCAGGCGATGTGGGATTGAGTACCCTATACCCTGTCAGTGTGGTAGCTCAGCTCAGTGTCTATCTTTGTGGACGGGTGTGAGTGGGCGGGTGCGAAGATAGATACTGGGCTGAGCTACCACACTGACAGGGTACAGGGTACTCAATCCCACATCGCCTGGGTGTGAAAAAGGGGATGTGCTTATATGTAGTATGTTCTCTTCAAAATGGTATGAGGCCTTTTGGGGTAAAACCTAAGAGCAAAACCGTGCGGGCTTGTGCCCAAAGCAGACAATATCATACCATGTGTTGGAGCGGGGTATTACAGTTGGTATCAGAGCCTAAACCTAGCCGGAAGTGTGCCGACGAGGACGTTGGGCCTCGTAGGGGGTGGATTATAGTAACCTTTGTGGACGGGTGTGAGTGGGCTGGTGCGAAGATAGACACTAGGCTGAGCTACCACACTAACAGGGTTTAGGGTACTCAAACCCACATATCCTGGGTGTGGAAAAGGGGATATGCTTATATGTAGTATGTTCTATTCAAAATGGTATGAGAGCTTTTGGGATAAAATCCAAGAGCAAAATCGTGCGAGCTTAGGCCCAAAGCGGATAATATCATACCATGTGTTAGAGCGGGGTATTACAATAACACAAACACCTTTATCAACCACGATTTAAATTGCAAAACATAGTTTCAAATATAGCAATTTAAATCACCATGTGCATAGTAATCAATATATATATATATTTATTTATATATATATTAGTACACATAATAATTTTCAATATATATATATATATATACATTTAATGCAAGTAAATATTTAAAAATACTAACACATCGAATTTATATATATATATATATATAAATTCTATACACATTAAATCACGTATGCACATATATATAAAACATACGTAAATTAAATATAGCCGAATAGGAGAAAAAAGCAAGTATCAACTTGCCTCGATTTTTTATTCGGAAGCCCGCGAATCCATTGCCAATCCGGAAATCCAAAGCCCACAATTTTTGTCCGGTCCAATGTTAAGCCAAGCCCATAAAATCAATCCAGTTTCATTTTAAATTGATAGTGGGCCAACATTTAAATTCTGGCCCAGTCCAATTTCATTTGCCCAAACAGAGCCCAACTTGAATGATCCAAATTCAATTTTTAATTTGGTTCACTAAATTAGTGGGCCCAATTTAATTGTGTAGCCTAGTTCATTGTCCACCTTTTCTATAACCAACACAATCTCAACCATGTAGGCCAACCCATTTCATCTGGCCCATACACCATCACCAACTTCCCAGCACACACCAGTCACCTTCACAAACTTGACCATCTCTTTATCATGGCAACCGACCACCATGAAACTCCATAGATAACCACTAAAGACCCCAGCCATCATGGAAATACATTGCCACCTCAAATCATGAAGACACAACCTTCAATTAGTATGGTTGGAATGTACACCATTGATAACACCATGCACCACCACGAAAGAACCGTCCAGCCAAAACCATCTCGGCACCACTGATAAGTGTTCAATACTATGTATTTGAACCCTCTTTATTGCATATGTTAGTCCCGTTATTACGTTTAACGAGATACGTTTATGATATTTTTTTATTTTTGATGTATTGCAGGTTTTGTAGTAAAAGGAGCAAGGTTTGAGGCTATTTGCAGCTGAAGAGAAGAATTCAGAAATAAAGCCAAGGCATCTCGATCAATCGAGACCTTGATCTCAATCAATTGAGATCTCGATTGATCGAGACTTGAATTTTGATTGATCGAAATCTCGATCAATCGAGATTCCAATTTCGATTGATCGAGATTCTACAGACCCACTTGCCCACTTGCTCACCTGCTCTTCCCACTTGCAGCAAAATCCCTCTTTTTGCACAACTTGGAGGGATTGTCTGACTTGAACAAGACACATGGAGATATTATAGCTCTAGTTGGTATATATATTGATATATATATATATATATGGTGGGTCCCAATGTTGAAAAAAAGGCCATAAAGCACAAAAGGAGCCATTTTCTCTCATACACAATATACACACTTAGAGACTTTCGGGAGAGGGGAAGAAAGAGTTGAACCAGACCTTGAAGCTTCATTTTCTCCATCAATGGAAGAGTGCAAGGCTGCCATGACCAACTAACTTCTCTACTAGGGTGTGGGTGAAACCCCTAGCCATGTAAACTTGTCCATTTTTGTAGCATTATTTGGGATTTGTATTAAATGTTGATTATTTAGTCTAGTGACAATGTACACTTATATATTTCTTATATATATTCATTTAATGTTGATTTTATTCTTGTCTTAGAGTAGAATCCATCTTATGAATGCACAACACTTGCATCTTCTACAAAAAGTGTAAGTGATCGCTAAGCAATGGTGTTTAAATGGAATGTGTTGTTCTTGCTTGTATAAACCATGCCAAGATAAGGTAGTTTGGATGCATTTAGGTTCACTTAGAGAGTAGGGTAGTTAGTTAGGTTGAAGAACTACGCTTGTTGAAGATGGATTATGATAGGTTTGCATACACATTAATCTTTTGATATGTCATTGAGGTCACAAGCCTAATGACATTGTTGGACATTTAATTTATAAATCCCAAGCTTGCTACACTTATGGACATGTGAATGGCTAGTGGTGGAAACCACCCCTAGTTCTCTCTCCCAACTTTTAACTCTTTAAATTTATTATTTTACATTCATGCAATAGTTTTATAAACAAAAATCAAAACCTTGTTTTTAGAATTAAAGTGGAATTAATCTTTCTTCAAGACAATTAACAACTAGTCCTCGTGGGATCGATACCCTCTATATAGAACCGTATCCACAAAGATTCGTGCTCTTACGAGTGATTAAATTATATTTTGAAAAATGGCAAAAATAAGCTTACAATTTTAATTCAAGTTTAGCCACATCAACCACCAACTTTGCTCCATCAAAACCGCCAGCCATAGTCTACAAGTAAGCTGCCAAGCTAGACCCCATTACAGCCATTAAGAATTTCATTCTCACGACCACATCTTCGGCCACCGTAATAGCCACCCATGGACCGAAACTACACTAACATCGAGTCTCCACCAACTAGTACACCAGCCGAAACCAACCGGATTACCAAGCTCACTAACCACAACCATGGAACTTTACTGCCATTGCACAACAAACCACCATTAAAACAGGCCACCAAGCCATGTGCATAGGCTACCAACCAAACAAGCCGCTGCCATCACCAAGAATAACCATTTGCGGCCACCATGACCAGTCCATCAAGCCGCCGGAGAAACCCAACAGCCACCTCTAACTACCAGCAAGCTACCACATTCAGCCAGCCATTAACCACCAAACACATCACCCATGAAGCTTTAATTCACCAGCCACCATAGAAGCTCAAAGCACCCGCACAACCAACCTTCAGTCGCCGTCCATGGCTACCGTGAAGACCCAAGTTCAGCCACTACATCATACAGTGAACTAGCTACCATGGCCTCTATAAACCACCATAAAATCCACTGCCACCATCACCACCGTAGCCCTTAGCCATCACCGCCACGCGAACTACAACAGACCCACCATGGGCCACCTTCTCCTCTCTTCCCTCTCGGTTTCTCTCTCTCTAGAACCAGTGAGGTTCTCCCTCTCCCTTTCTCTCACTAGCAGCTCCTCTTTCTTTTTCTCTCTCTCTCTAGGGTTTTCTCTCTTTTTCTTTTGTTTTTTAGAGATTCTAATCAAATCCTCCATAAATCCAAGAGAAAAAATAATAATAAATAAATAAATAATACTTAGCCCATATTAAAATACACTAACCCAATACCTAAAAAATTATACTCCACCCTAAATTCAATATTTCAACCCAAATTCTCCCTAGCCCAATCCAAAAAAGAATAAAGAAAAAAAAAACAGAAAATACAAAAGTCTAGTCCAACCAAAATAAATAAATAAATAAATAAAACAACCTAAAACATTTAGCATTTAAGACACCCAATAACAATTTAAACTAGTAAAAAATTTAACATTTAAAACACTCAATCAACAATTTAGACAATTAGAAAACACCAAATTAAAATTACGTAACCTCAAAATTAAGGCGTATTACATGAGCACCACGGCGGCTTAGTAGAGATACCACAACCTCCTAAGTGCTGACTCGACACCTACCTACATGAATGCATGTCACAATATTTCACATATCATCCAACATATACCATGTTCGTTCACAAGTAACGCATATATATAATAATGGATTAAATAGGAATCATGCTTCACAATAAACAATGTAAGAAATTCATAACACTTGTCTCCCTCGTAGACTCAACCCGATACCTTAACATGATTCTTGACCAACCATGCAACTTGAGACACTTCCCACACAATTTTGAAATTCGTCACCGAGTACTCCATATTCTCAAGTGATTAGATAGTTTCAGAATACGTCACTGCGTACTTCGTACTCTGAGGTGATTAGACTGTTCATGACCATCATCGAGTATTTGTTTATTCTAGGTGACCAGGTTATTTTACCAGTTTTTTCATTCTCCTCACAACGGCCCTATATGTGCATTTCGAACATATAAAGATCAGGCATTTAAATTTCATTCTTCACAATGCATAAGATAGTTATAAAAGCACTTAGTATGCATTTCACCTCCACAAAGTCGCACATATAAATTACCTATACATGTAAAACCTAGCATAAAATTTCACATATGTTAATACACTTCACCTAAGCACATTTTAGTCATGTTTCACCAATACACACATCTTCTAAAAAAAAAACTAGCATGCATTAACTAAAAAAATATCATATAATGCAATTATGTTCATATAACACATTTTCAAATAAGTGCACTAAAACCTAGAATATAAGTGTACATGCTAATTTCTCATACTCATTCATCCCTCATATCAAGCATACTACCATATACATACCCATTTCCCAAAAAAGACTAAAGAGAACTAGAGAGCAACCACATACCACCCCTTTTACCACTCTAAAACTTGCAATACACATACCTCGTTCTCACCGTTTCTCCTAAAACCCTTGAATCGACAATTAAATGAGAAGAGAAATCCCTACCTCAAAATTGAAGGCCTTCCAAGCACTTCACCAAATTTCCAGCAACATCTACCTTGCTCAACCACAAAGATGTTCAGTTCAAAGGGAAGCCCTAGCCGTCCCCCACGTATCTCCCTCCTTCGGTGAAACCCGAATCACAACCTAGAGAGAAGGGAGCGAGGAGAAGAGGGAAGAATATGAGAGAGATATACAACTATGAGAATGACTGACCCTCTCTTAGTCACATGTTTTAAATGGCATCTAAGCACGCGAAAGGTCCAAAATGTCCCCGGGCCACTTAATGTACCTTCCCGGACTCGATTTTTGATTTTGAAAACTCCTACGACCTTGAAATAACTTCCTATACTCTCTAAACATTTCATCTAAGTTGTTCCAAAAAAGATTTATTTTTTTGAATTTTTTAGATTCCCGAGCCCACTAGATCGCATCCTAGGCCCCCGTTTGACCAAAATGTCAAACTTCTCCAAATCTTTCAAAAACTTACCAAAGCCCTTAAAACACTTCTCAAACATGTTCTCCACACTTAAAACATGTTGAACACTACTCAAAAAGCATTTATAGCACTTATGATTCGAAATATACAAAATAAGCCAAAATTAGTTACGGTCTCTACTTAGAGGTGTAATTTCTTATAATTAACATGAGTGTTGTGTGTTGAGGCAAAAAAAATATTTAAAAATAACACATTTTTCAACCATTCTCGAGTCGGAGGGCAACCACACTTGTATAGTGGAATTAAGTTGTGATTGCCAATTTATAATCCATCAGAGCCCATAAGAGTTTGAGCCCTTAATTAATATCCTCACTTCTAGCCCACTGAGTTGATTTAAAACCAAATGGGTTGTTAAATGTGAATTTATTCAATGTGCTAGGGCATTTGTAATTTTATGACATGCTAAGAGCACAAGTGGAATTATATATACATATATATTAGATATTTTAATATCTTAAAATATACACAATATAATTATATACATAGTATCACTACAACAAAATAGGCTTTTAACGACGGGCAAAAACGCTTTTTACGACAGGTAATGTTCGCCGTAGAATCCCCCGTCGTAATTGACATTCAACGACGGGCATAGCCCCTCGTAAAAAGATACTTTCCACGAGGGGCACTAATAGTCGTTGAATGTAGCATTCCATGACGGGTAGTGACCCTTGTGGAATGTCACCTTCGACGACGGTTAGTGCCCCTCGTGGAATGTGACATAAAACGACAGTCAGTGCCCCTCGTGGAAAGTATCTTTCTGCGAGGGGCTATGTCCGTCGTTAAATGTCGCCTTCCATGACTGGCGCAGGGCCATTGCTAAATATTGATTTCAACAATGGACATTAAGCCGTCATGAAAAAACCGAGCAACTACGATGGGCATAGTCTCGTTGTGGAATGTTAGCTTTAACAACGGGCTAAACCCCTCGTGAAAAGTGATTCTTTCAACGATGGGCTACGCTCGTTGTGGAATGGTGCCTTTAACTACGGGCTGAATCCCTTGTGAAATATGGTTTCCACGAGGGGTATTCCCGTCGTAGAAAAAAGAATTTTTTTTTAAAAAGATTAAGAGAAAATGCTTGCTAAATCTGCCCAAACAACCAACATCACTTAATACTTCCAATAAAAACACAACCACAACTCCACTCAAGCCATAAACATGTCCAAACAACCAGAACTCCTCCCAACACACCAAATAAATTACAAAATATTCATGATGCTAACCCCAAAAAAAAAAAAAAAGTTCAAGGCATAAAAAAGGTAAATTGACATCTAAATATAAAAATGAAATAATTAAATTTCAAACTTCTTTTATATTCAATAAAAAAGTTCAAGGTACACAATTGCCATCATTGTTAACACATACATATACAAGAAAATAAAAAATTGGCAATCTTTAGTACCCACAAAATATTTGAAGATGCAAGGACCTTCCTCGGTCATGAATGCAAAACGAGGCTACCATATTTGTTTTTTCCCCTTTCTCCTAACCTTGCTCCTACAAGAAAGTAAACATAAAACACCAGTTGGAATCAACAATTTGCTATATCAAAATGTCACCAATTTACGTATTGACATTAAATTAAGGTTGTTTCTTCCAGTTTCCTTTTCTCTCAAAACAATAAGAAAAGTTGATGAATCAAATCAAACAAACGTTGATTTTCAATTTAACAGACGGTTTTGCAGGAACTTTTGGTATTAATTAAATAGTGGGTCTTACAAATTCCCCAGCATGTGCATCAATAGTGTTGTAATGCTGCCTCCATAGCTTTCATTACCGATTTAATGTTATCTAGGTTATAAAAATAGCAAGAAGAGAAGGTTAAAACCTCTTTCGCATCACTTCCAATCCAATAATGTATATCATGTTGAGGAGTCCCACTTTTAAGCAAAACTGTCTGTATCAATTAAAAGATACAAGAAAGTCAAGTTCATTGCCACAAAAGAGGAAAGATACACACACCCTCAAGTGAGCTTGCAACATTCACAAAATAGATTAGATCTGCTGCAAAAGTAACTTCAATTGTATAAGTAGTAAAGAAATTACTTCAGAAAATCAACCTTTCACTTTAAAGTAAAAGTTAGGTTTCTGAATTTGCTAAAATCTTCGAACCGAAGTTGCCAAATTACCAAAAGCTCACATTCAAAACTACATATGCACTTCCAGAAAATAATTTCCTATGTAAAGACTTTTGGACTGGAGCTAGCCAGAGGCTCTCTATGCACCAGATTTCTAAAGCACTGAACATAATAGAGGTTAAGGAATGGATAGAGTAATGAACTTAATGCATAATAATGATAGATTCAGAATTTAACCAGCCAGTAAAATGTATCCTCGGGAAAATATGGTACTTGTATGTATTCAAATTACTAAATCACTGTCCAGTAAAATGCATCCTTGGGAAAATATGGAAAATAAGTTAACAATGGCCAGCTTGCATAGATACACTGTAACTTTTGGCAACTAGAAAAGAACTGCAACAATAAACAATTGCATGTCTTATTTATTACTTCAGTAATTTGTTTTACATATTCAAAATTCAAAAAACAACATTTTCCTACAGTAGTGTTTCTTGCTTCTAAGAAGCACACACACTTCTAAGAAGTAGTTGTATTTGTGTCTGAAGTGTGTTGGACATCTACAGTTCTTGGACACTCCCGGACATGTAATCAACACATCCTGGGCATGTCATGATTTAAAAATAAATTTCTTAATTAGGAACGCATGATCCACACTTACTGAATACGTGCTTACATGTGATCAATGGACATTGATAATTGAATAAAACTTTCTTTTTGAAATGGAAACAAAGTATAATCCAGAGAACTTTGAATTCTAGATTACCAAAGCTCTTAAACATTCAGTCAATATAGGAAATCTTAACGGGAGAATATTCTTATATGCAATGTAATGAGCTATTCCAAAAGTCGGAAAGATTAACATATAGAAACTTGTTGTACACAAATCACAGAGTCTTCACAAATCTTAGATTTTGCAGAACACCCATTCTTCTATAAAATTTGATCACACTTTCTTTAATTTGAAACAACCAGGTACCATATAATGACAAATGAAGTAACCCTCAAAATCAAAAATTACTTGTTAGTAGTTAAAATTATTATACAGCAACTGAGAATCATAATTGACTTGCAAATTGAATTCACACATAAAAGAGTAGCAAGAAAATTTAGTCATTACTTTCAAATTTCAACGCAACTTTCACACTATAAAAGAAAAAGCCATTATGCAGTACTGGTCCCGTTAATAGAAGATACTGAGAGGGACAGATTTGGAAAAAAACTTAACCATTCTAGTAGTCCAACATTCTAAGCATGCATACAAATATATAATGTGTATATGTATTAATTTGTTACCAAGTGGCCAGTATAAACATATAACCTATGTATGTATAGACACCTTACTGAAGCTATTCTCAAAGCCATTGAAAAAGAAGGTGGAGTTGGGATACCAAAGAGCATAGGGCTTCCTGTGGTTTGGAAGTTGACTGTTGTGGCCATATTTATTTGGAAGTTCACTGCTATGGCCATATTTTCTTTTACCTTTACTGAAACTATTTGACATCAATTTTTTTTTCTTCTGCACTACAATCTGCATCTTTTCTTGCTGTCCTTGTTCTTTTAAAGCCTTCATAATGGTTTTTGGAGTCTTTATTGATTTTGGAAAAAGTTGTGCTGATTCTCTCCCCTCTCCCTCCCCCCCCCCTGTAATGTAATGTTTGCTATGGCCAGCCTGTTTGAGTTCTATATTTTTAATATGCTTTACCAACATGAAGTTTTCTTCTTTAATATTGTCTCTCCAAAATAAAATATCTATAGAAATGATCACAGTGTAATGAATTTTATATTCTGATTTGAGATCTCTGTTTTGAAGGGGCAAAGTTAATGTTAGTCAGTTATTGATAATATTGCCATCTTTCATAAGTATAGCATGGCCTTCTTTAAGTTCACTCATATCTTCCAAACTTGACCAAAGCAATACAATGGTTCACACCCAAATCAGCATCCTTATAAAATGATTAAAACACCAACCTTTCAATACTCTTTCCTAAAGATGACACACATTGGAAAAATTAATTCCCAACATGCAACCTAGCAACTGTAGCAATTAGGTGACAAGCTGACAATTTAATACAAGAATGGCTGCAATAAATCATTCATTTCCTTCTTCCTCACTCAAGAAGATACCACCAAAGGAGCCAAATCAAAGCAACAACCCAAATAATAAGACACCCCACCACTAGTACCATATGAGGAGGATGTGATGGTGGCTGTGGTGGTGCCAAAAGGAAGAGCAAAATGCCCCCAGAGGTGTCCTCTTGCAGGCCTCTTGTCACACCCTTAATCCAGTCCCTACCTCAAGACCACCTTCCTAGATCATTGGCTAACAATAATCAGAGTAATCACAAATATCACCAAGGAGTGAAAATGATTAAATTTACATAGAAGAAACTGTGTGTCATTCTAGTTTTCATTCTCACTAGCCCCTCAGTCATCAGACTCCTCAAAATCACTGTCACTGCCTCGTCTTCTCTTTCTGCTGCTGGTTTGGCTCCAATTCTTCTACACAATTGAACGGATTCTTCTCCGGCCTGCAGGAAGATTCCATCACGCGAAAAGTGCCCTGTCTCAATCCTTACTGAGAAGGAATTTTGGTTTCTATCAAATCTCATTTCTCATAGAGCCCCCTACAACCTCCTTATTTTCGGGCTTGACCCCCAACACCTTGTCCTATCATCAAAAAATGCAAATGGCACCACTGTCTTTCTAGAGAACAATCCTGAGAAGCTGAGAAACATCAAAACAAGTTCCAATAGTACTCGGATTTACAAGGTTGAGTACCGGACAACTGCCAAAGAAAGCTTATAGGCTGCGCAAACAAGCAGGATAGGATCCGGCTTGTGCTCCTGACTCTGTAATGCCACTTGAAAAATCAACTTGCCTACTGGCTTTGACAGGATTGCCTCGGGAAGTCTACAAGAGGGAATGGGATGTGGTGGTGGTGGATGGACCGGGTGGTGGTGCACCGGATGCACTAGGCAGAATGGCTGCAATATACACTGCAAGTATGATAGCGAGAGCTGGGAATGTGACGGATGTTCTTGTACATGATGTGGACAGAATGATTGAGAAAAGGTTTTCATAGGAGTTTCTGTGTGAGGAGAACTTACTTTCTTCGAAAGGGAAACTCTGGAATTTCAGGATTGAGAGTGAATCAAATTCTAACACATTTTGCCCTGCCTAAACAATTCTAACCAAGTAATTACTTTGGATTCTTTCATGGAGGTGTATCCGAATTCAACGACACAATTGCCAAGTATTAGAGGCAGATACCAACTGGTCATTTGAAGAAGGAGAGCTCGAATAGTTGTATTTTATTTGAATGTTTGTCAAGTTATAGAAAGAACACACTAGTGTTATTATATAATGTATCAAACAGTTATATCATGTATTTAACACAGAAACCTAGTAGATATTTTTTTATGTGCATTGCTGAGCATACAGAAAGCATATATATATATATATATATATATATATCTCAACAAGACTGGTGTAAAAAAAAATTAGCTATTGCTTATTAGAAAACTTGTAAAATTACAACTCTCTTCCTTGAAAAAATGGAAGCCTTATAGGAAGTCATTTCACAAATTTCAAGCTGTACGTAAATGAAAAATCAATCAATTACTCTGTTGGGATTCATATTAACATCACACTGCAAGAGCTGCTTAGCTTCTCTTGCATTCTACAAGTTATTGGCTTTTGTTAGGTCTATATTATCCAGCAACCACATAAACCACAATATAAATCCATGGTACAATAAAAGTAGAAACTACAGATGGGGTGCTCCCAACACACACACACACACCAAAATTCCCTCAAACACGCGACCATGGTAGAGATAAAAAACTACCCTCCATGTTCCATAGAAAAACTTAATTATTGGCTAACAACATTGCAAGTTCTGGCACTAATATCCATAATTAACAAAATTGCCATGTCACAATTACTCTATAGTATAAAATTAATTTAATTCTTCAATTTAGCAAGAGAATATCTACTTGGGGCTTAGTTTATCCATGCCTGGATCAAAAAATATAATTCACGTTGTTCCAAAAAAAAATAAGCCATGCAAATTAACACAAGTTACCAAGAATCAGATAACAGGAACATTGTGTACTGATCTAATACAAACAGATTTCCAATGGCACTATGAACAGAAAGACTAATTTGTTTTACATATATGTGTGTGACGTGTAACTTTGTGGTGTCGTTTTAACTTTTAACTCATATATAAATCCTCACTAACCAACCCAATAGAATAAGATGGCCAAAATACTACATCATGCATTCAAAAGAAAAGGATAAGAAGATGATTTTACCATCACAAATATTCAAAATTCTGCACAATCAAGTAGTTATCTGCAATACAAGACAAACATAAAATCAGCAATAATAATAATAATAATAATAACAACAATAATAATGTCAAGTTTGGTTACTGAGAAAGAGGAAGATTATTCGAAAACCTTAAAGTTCCGTCGGTTATTAGTGTCTACAGTGCTAAGTAGTATATACTTAGAAAATGAAAAATGATGTTTCTTTTTAATCCTATAAATTGCTTATATAACTCTCTTGTCTTGCTAGTTATAGGCTGAAAGGCCAAATACAGTACTGGAATACTTAGAGATGAGAAGAATAAAAGAGAAAGAGGCGTGGCCACAAACAATACAATCAAATTAATCAGTTAACTTTACTATGATTGAAAAGACTGGATCTTCATTAGCATTGAAGTCTGTGGAAGTCAAAGTGGGGAAAGAGAGAGAGTTGAACCATGAAATTTAAACATCTATGTAGCAAGGGATTTACCGATTAAGCTTGAGTTAAACCAACATCTGTTATTGAAAATTTGAAATAAGAAATAAAATTTTCAAAACATCATATAAGAAATAATTTTTTTATTTTTTATTTTTTATAGTAGAACCGATCCGCTGCCTCGAAAGAAAATCAGAAAATCAAGTTAAATCAATCTGTTAAAATCAAAACTAAAAAGAACTAAGGAAGAACGACTTGACAACTGGAGAAAGGAGACAAGGAAATGTACTGCCCATCCACAATTCAACTACCACCAAACTCATTGTGAAGTGAAAAAAAATGGGTGTCTGGGATGCAATGTTAAAATGGACAAATAAGGTGTATCTGGACAACATTTTAGAACTAACTGAAATGGCCTGAAGCCTACTGAATTTTAACATGGTGGATGATGCCGTTGTTAGTACTTCCAGTCAAGCTTTGTTATTATTGTATTCCAATGCACCTTCTCCCCTCTTCTGCAACCAAGAGTTAAGGGATGCAATGTTACCATCTTTTGGGAGAAAAAATTGATTGGTCTGAAATTTATAAGAACTGAAAATGATTCCACTACTCTGGTGACAGATGTATTCAACCACCTTTTAATGTATGCCAACACCTGTTGAAATAAGTGTAAATATCTTAAAATTTTCTCACTGCCTGTTAATTATATAATGTTTTTTATTTGTTTTGCATTTTGTTATGAACAAAATGTACCCAAAATCATATTATTGATCTACTTGAATTAAATACTCTTTCAAACAAGATGAGTTGGTGAAAATTTGGTCAATCTTCAACTAAAAATAATATTACCATTCATTCAACCTTTAGATGACCATCTTATCTACCCAAAAATTAAGTTACTGCAAACTTTATAAGTTCTAAACTATATGAGAAGGAAAGACTAAAGAATGCAAGAAAAAGTCCCAAACAACAAATGCAATTTAAGATGAACCTTTGCCATCTACCTATACACCATCATAAGAACCAAAGAAATGAAACATAAAAATTATGAAATCATGCTATTCTAGGTCTTTCAACCCAACCAGGAACAATCAAATTCCCAGGAACAAGCATAACTAATACATAAAAATATATTAATGTACATATAAAATTCACAAATCCAAATAGTGAAATGAGGAAAATTCTTCCATTAATAGTTCAAATTACAAAACAATATCATACAACTGGACATGAAATTCAACACAACTGGACATGAAGTTCAATGATTTTGTGTACAAAAAGAAAAAACAATGGAAATTTAGGTTTTGACCTGATGGCGGTTGTGAGCGTTGTTGTAGTCTGGGCAGGGGTGCTAGAGAGGCGTTCTTGAAGGCCACCGAGAGAGATGGCGTTGTGAGAGTGAGATGGACCATGCCTCAAATCCCTTCGATTCTCATGCCAAACTAAAACCGCAAGTAGTCTGAGAGAGAGAAGAAGAGCGTGTGAGAGAGAAGAAGAGTACACGCGAGCGAACTAGGGCTTGTCAGGTGTCGATGTATATCTCTAGGGCTTCTCAAACAGAGAAACAAAAAAAAAGCATAAGAAAATGTTCTCACCTGATCACTTAATCGGCTTCCGAAACCCAATCGCTCGATCATCTAAAGTAGAGAAGAAATTGAACTGAGGCAATTAAGAAAATGGTGGATACTTCCACTGGTTGGAGAGAACGTGAGGAAATAATGGCTGAAAATGGGCGTAAAAAAAGGTGATTAGAGAGGGAGAGAGTAAAGTGATAGAGGCATCGATGAGAGTGACAAAAATAAGCGGGAATGAAAAATATAAGACCGCGAAGGGAAAAAAAATTTAACTTTTAATTACGGACATTGCCCCGTAGTAAATATAAACATTTCTACGACGGCCAAGGCCAGTTGTGGAAAATTATTTCTACGACGGTCCGGCAATGCCCGTCGTGGTAAGTTTAATTTCACGACGGGCCTTTTTTGCCCGTCGTAAAAAGTTCATTTCTACTAGGGGCAATTATTGTCCGTCGTGAAAAATTAATTTTCACAAGGGGTCACGTGTGCCCGCCATTAAAAGCCTGTCGTTAAAAGTCTATTTTGTTGTAGTGTATCTTATTTTACATAGAAGAATATAAGATATGGAGTGTGTATATATTACCTTTAATATGAAGATATGATTTATCATATCATCATATCTTGCATATATGGAAAGGAAAAGTAGACTTAGGAGAGACTCTCCTATAAATATGTTGTATTCTCTCCCATATCATTGCGTGGAAATTAGTTCACAAACCTAAGGTTCTCCCACAAGAACTAGGTTTTTAGAAAATCAAACTCAAGGGTCATAACGGTGATTCTTTTGGGCTATACATCAAGTACATCGGTTACTTAACCAATTGTGGAAGATTAGGGGGTGAAAAATTATCCCCATCAAGTATGTGCTCTCTGAATTCCATACTCTCCATATAATCATATTTGTCTTCAAGAGAAATTTTTTTGTTGTTTATATAATCTTTCATACGTCAAGGTGTTCAATTATTTTCGAAGAACCATGCTTCCACAATAGAAAAATATCCCTTCCTCATTATTTTTGGATAAGATTCAATGATGATGTATGTTATGGTTATAATGTTGTATATATTGTAGGTGTATTCGGAATTATGTTGGAATCTTACGTATGAATTCATGGTCATAATGGACAAGGATTGATGTAAAACACTCTTAGAGTTTCTACAGAATTTTTTATTCTAGACCTACGATGAATCGTAACTCACATCACAATTCTGCGTAATTGCTTTTACGTTGAATTGTAACTTGAATTACAATGGATAATATAATTGATAAATTTTGGGTCAAAATTAGTGCGATTACAATGGATGTGTGCGGATTGTGCGCTGAATCGTAAATGTGTAGAATCGTAATTCCCATTAGGATTAATCGTAATGGGTAAATGCTTAATGGTTCATTATATGAGTTCATTTGGGTTGAATATGTAGTGTGGGGCCCATTGAGGAGAGTCTTTGATTATACATACAAATATATGTTTATATATGTATGGTGAAGCTTCCGTTATTATAATGAGTATGGATGGATCATTGGATTTAATGGCGAGGTATTGAGGCAATGTCTAACTCACACCCCTAGTTCTTATTCCTCCTTTGAGAATTTGGAAATCGGGACGTGACTGTGAGATATATAATTGTAATTGGCAAATTTTGATGTCAAAACTTGTTGATCGAGTTTTAATTTTTGTTTGATCTTGTGTCTCGATCTTCGGAGCTGAACGGAAGGTGTTTCGATACCGTGGATTTGATTAGGACATCACTTAGAATAGGTATGTGAGTGAGGACACTATGTTTTGAAGTTTGGTGGGCTTAGGACTTGGAAAATATGCTTTAAATGTTAAAATTGAATTTTTGCTAAGTCTCACTGGTCCCTAAATATGAGGACCGGACCAACTTGTCTCGGGACTTTGAAAATTCTACATGTCTGAAAAGTCCCACTGGTCCCCAATTTTTAGGACCGATTTGACTTTTCTGAGGACTTGGAAATTTCTAAGTGTCTGCAAAAGTCCCACATGTCCCCAATTTTTAGGACCAGTCCGACTTGGCTGACATGCGCAAAAATTTCCTTTTTGATCCGAATTGATTTCCTAGTCAACCAAAACTTCTCTAAAACTTTCCTTAGGTGTTTTAAACTTGTTTTCCAAGTAGACTAAGGATTCTAAACCTTATAAATACCTCTTTATACTTCAATCAAAAAGAGAGAGATGAGGAACTCAATGATTTAATATTTAGAGCCAAGAATATTTTTTTATGAGCTAAAAGAGAAATTTATAAGAGAAAATCTTTATTGATTTTAGAGAGCACACACACACGGAGTGTTTAAGATGTGATGTTCTTCTTCATCTAATCAACGTAATCTTCAAGACAACATCAGTCTACAGAGTTGATCAAGAGCAGCAGAGGTGGTTCCTTCAAACTACAAGATTTTATCTGAAGAGGAAGAGAAACAATCACTACGAAGGGAACAAAATACTTGCTGAGTATTGTTGTTCTTTCAGCTACCTTTCTGTAAGGATTGTGACATTAGCCAAAAGTCTGCAGCAGTTGGACATGTTGTCGCAATCATAAGCCTGAGGTGTTCCGCATCAGATCCTTGACAGAGTGAAGAGGGGTGTGAGTCTAGGACAGAGTCTGATGTACTTTGCTTCGAGATAGTGATTGGTTTCTCTAGGGTTTCTACCTCACCCCCGTGATTTTTCCCTTCTTGGGTTTCAACGTAAAATTCCTGGTGTCATCTCTAACTTTTCCGTACTTGTTTTATTTATTTTGTGATTGGTTTGGATGCTTAATTGATAATAATTGTGGGTAATTAATCAATCATAAAAATTGGGCAAGATGACCTATTCACCCCCCTTTAGATATAAGGATTAGCATCTCACTCTAAATTAACTAAACTGCTTCCGCACCGCGCAACTCACATTTGGAATCAGAGCGGATTGCTCAATTCTGAGTTAGATTTTTTTGGTTAATATTAGTTGTGAATTTCATGATATCTCATGTTGTGTCTTTTGATGATGAAATTGTTTTACCCCAATTTTTTGATTCTATAACTGGCATGCATCTTGAGTGGTCTAAGTTGAAAAGGGATTATGAAAATTTGTTGAAAAAATTGAAACTTGCTGAACTTGATAGAGATATTTACAATTTGGAAGTTTTAGTCACCAATAAAAATTTAGAGGAACTTAAACATGAAAAGATGAATCTTTTGGGTAAAGTTGAATTTCTGGAACAGGAAGTTAAAAAGATTAAAGGATTTAATAATTCACTTGAGCATAAGATTGATAATTTGAATTGTGAACTTGTTAAATCTAATTAGTCTTTCTAGAAATTTAACTCTGACACTTGCAAATTTGGTAAGTTGGATTTTTCTAAAAACTTGAGTAACAAAGAAGAATTGGTTTCAACTTCAAATGAACTTTTACTTTTAAAATCAAAATATATTTGTGTAAAAGTTGAGACTAAGCCTTCTATTATTACTCATGCTCTAAAACTTGCTCCAACATGTCATTTTTGTGGAGAAATAGGTCATATTAAATACAAGTGTCAGAAGAGAAAAGTTGAACTGAAAAAGCATAAAAACTTAAATAGTTCAAGAGTTTTGCTGAATGAGATGAAAGAACTTGAAAAGAAGCAACAGGAATTGAAAGAAAATTTTGATAAATTGAATTACTTTAATTCTGTTCTAGGCAATAATATGTAAAAACCCATTGAGACTGATAATTCTGATTCTAAAACAGTTAGGAAATTATTTGATCATAAATCTGAAACTGTTTGGGTGAAAAAGAATAATCTGAAATGTTTTGTCATGCACACTGCACTTAGAGCACTTGGTCCTATAGGTTGGTACTTTGATAGTGGTTGCTCTAGGCATATGACTAGGGATAGAACATTGTTTACCACTTTTAAGGATTATACAGGTGGGTCTGTTACCTTTGGTGATGGCAATGCATCTAAAGTAAGTGGTAAAGGTAAAATTAATTTTCCTGCTTTTGGTGAATTGAAAAATGTTCTATATGTTAAAGGTTTAGCTGCAAACTTGTTGAGTATCAGTTAGATATGTGATAGTGGGTTTCAAGTTAATTTTACTCAACATAGATGTTTTGTAACTAATGAGAAGGGTGATTGTATTTTGAAAGGATTTAGAACTCTTGAAAATTGTTATGTAATATTTTCAGATCCTTCACATATGTATTTTTCTGCTGTGACTGATGAAGCTATTTTGTGGCATAGGAGACTTGGTCATATGAATTACAATGATTTGGTAAGTTTGTCTAATCATGAACGAGTTCGAGGTTTGCCTAAATTGAAAAGGCGAACAGATGAGGTATGTGGACCATGTCAATTAGGGAAGCAAACTAGAGTGTCACATAAGAGACTTAAGCATCAAGTCACTTCAAGACCATTGGAACTGATTCATATGGATTTAATGGGTCTAGTAAGAACTCAAAACATAAGTGGTAAAAAGTATGTGCTTGTAATGGTTGATGATTTTTCTAGATTTACTGTTATTGCTTTCTTGAGAGAAAAATCTGATACTTTTGTGTTCTTCAGGTCAATTTGCCAAAGGAATCAGAATGAGAAAGGATATGCAATAACTCGTGTTAGGAGTGATAGAGGAGGTGAGTTTGAACCTAAACCTTACATTGAGTATTGTGATAATCTTGGCATAAGTCATGAATTTTCTGCACCTAAAACACCTTAGCAGAATGGTGTAGTTGAAAGAAAGAATAGGACAATTGCAGAGATGACACATACTATGCTTCATGAAAGTAAGTTAGCTAAACATTTTTGGGCTGAAGCTGATAGTACTGCTTATCATGTTTTAAACAGGGTGTACCTTAGGCCTGGAACTGAGAAGACTACATATGAATTTTGGTATGGAAAGACGCCCAACATTAAACACTTTAGAGTCTTTGGGAGTAAATGTTATATCCTTAGAGATAGGGAGACTTTGGGAAAATTTGACTCTAGAAGTGATGAAGGATACTTTTTGGGATATGCAATAAATAGTCGGGCATATAGGGTGTATAATCGTCGCACTAATGTTGTAATGGAGTCTATTAATGTTGTGATTGATGACTCAAGGCCTAAGGAGATATATCATCAACCTGAGGAAGAAGAAGGTGTAAACACCTTAGGGTTACCTGAGAGTGAACCTAGTGAGAGAGAGGTTGAGAATGAAAGTGAGACTGAGGATGAAGGTGAGCATGTAGGTGGTGATGAAATTGTTGATGATACATATGTACCTATAGAAAATCCTACACCACATGAGGTAGTCCCAATGTTTGACAGTTCTAGGATTCGAAGTAGTCATCCATTGACTAATATGATAGGGGCATGGGAGGAGAGAAATACTAGGAATAGAGTCCGGGATAACATAGGACACTCATGTCATATGGCTCAATTTGAACCTAAAAATGTTGATGAAGCTCTTCAAAGTTCTGATTGGCTTGTAGTAATGCAAGAAGAGTTGAATTAATTTGTGAAAAATGATGCTTGGGAGTTAGTGCATCAACCTAAGGATGTGAACATCATAGGAACTAAATGAATTTTTAAAAACAAACTTGATGAGAATGGGCTTGTAATGAGAAATAAAGCCAGGTTAGTTGCACAAGGATAAACTCAAGTTGAAGGAATTGATTTTGATGAAACTTTTGTACCAGTTGCTAGACTTGAGTCTATTTGTCTTTTTCTTGCTCTTGCATGTCACTTTAAATTTAAATTATTTCAAATAGATGTTAAAAGTGTTTTTCTAAATGATATTTTGCAAGAAGAAGTGTATGTAGCTCAACCTAAGGGTTTTGTTGATCCACATAATCCTGATCATGTCTTTCATTTGAAAAAGGCTCTTTATGGTTTAAAATAAGCTCCTAGAGCATGGTATGAAAAATTGACCTCTTACTTATTGCAGAAGGGCTTTAGGAGAGGGGGAGCTGATAAAACTTTGTTCATAATCAGGAAATGGAAAAATTTGCTTGTTGCTGAAATCTATGTGGATGATATTATTTTTGGTTCTACTTCTGATAACCTTGTTCATGAATTTCCTAAAGATATGGGTAATACTTTTAAGATGAGCATGGTGAGTGAACTAACATTTTTTCTTGGACTCTAGGTGAAGCAATTTGATGATAGAATTTTTATATCTCAAACTAAGTATACAAAGGAGTTAGTCAAAAATTTTGGTTTGGAAGGTTCCAAACATGTGCAAACTCCTATGAGTACTTCCTCCAAGTTGGAAAAGAACTCTGATTCTAAAAGAATTGATCCTTCATTATATAGGAGTATGATTGGCAGCCTGTTGTATTTGACAGCAAGTAGGCCTGACATTGCATTTAGTGTAGGAGTATGTGCTAGGTATCAAGCTGATCCTAGAGAACAACATCTCATTGCAGTCAAGCGCATTATTATATATGTCACTAGCTCTTTGAATTATAGATTGCGTTTTTCTATAGAGTCTAATTCTGAGATTGCAGGTTACACTGATGCTGATTGGGCTGGTAACAAGGATGATAGGAAAAGTACTTCAGGTTGTTGTTTCTATGTTGGGATGCAGAAGATATTGCTGCTGGAAGTTGTTGCAAACAACTACTTTGGATGAAGCAGATGCTACTGGATTATGGAATTGAACAAGGTACAATGTCTATCTTTTGTGATAACAATAGTACAATTAATATCTCAAAGAATCCAATTTTGCATTCTAGGACAAAACACATTGACATTCGACATCATTTTATTAGGGAACTAGTTGAACAAAATGTCGTGTCTTTGGAGAAAGTGCATACTGATCATAATCAATCTGATATTCTCACAAAGCCTTTAGATGATTCTAGGTTTCATCGCCTTAGAAAATCTATAGGAATTTGTTGTCTTGATTAGATTGCATAACATTGACATAATCTAGAAAGGAACTTCATATTCATCTTATGAGTCTAGATTATACATTGAACCATGTAGTTTTAGGTTTTATTTTTATTTTTATTTTTTTGAGAAGTTAAGCAAACCATGTTAGAATGAGTATGTTTGAACACAAGGAATGAGTGACACACAGATTACATGTGAATGACATATTATGGCTAAGAGTTGAAAATTTGGTTTTGCTTACTTATTTTGTTTAGTAGATGATTCATGATGAGTACATATACTGAATTATTTTTATGTCATTATTTTGGTCAAAGATAGTGTTGATGTGATAGAGCATTATCTTGAAATTGAATGTTCAATGTTGTGCTAAAGACCAAAAAGAGTGATGAGTGAAAAAAAAATATATCAACAGCTGAAAAGAAAAGAATAAAAAAAAATGAAAATTGTTGTTGAGCATATTCTTATGGAAAAGGCTACCTTCGGGATTTGTTCGAAGCTACCACTACAACATAAATCTCCAATGAGATATCTTTTGAAAAGAGTTGTTTTGAGAAAATAGCTGGCTACCCGTAAGAGTGAAAGCCACCGAATATGTACGTGCGAGGAATAATAAAAGGAAAAATTAAAAGTCTGTGCACATGTTGATTGTTTGATTTCTGAGTGAGTGTAATGTCATTGAAATATTGTCTGAAAATCTGAACGATTGAGAAAAGAAATATTTTGGCTTATGAAAATTTATGGTGATTTTACTACACTTACTAAGTGTGTGAAATTAATTGATTAAGCTTTGGTTTTAGTTTGTTATGTTCATATAGTCTTGTGGAGTTAATATTTTCTATTGTTTACATATACAAGTTCTATATGTTTGCTTGATTCCTCCTTATTATTTTTCTTTCTTTAGAGTCCCTTGCCAATTTGTGACAAAAAGGGGGAGAGATTTTGGGAGTTTATTAGAGAGACTTTGTGACTTTCAAGGGAGAGTTGTCTAGTCATTTATCATTAAGGGGGAGATGAGTTGTTTAAGAGAGTGCATTACATAGCATTGGCATTACATGTTTATTTTTATTCTTGCTTTTGTTTATGCTCATTTATCTTTATTAAGCTTTCACGAAGGAATCTTTGAGTGTTGTTTTATAGAGTATCGTGGTTCATCATATTTGTTGAATATAGGTGTTCTTCAAAATTGCCACAAGCTCAAGATCAGAGTAACTGCTCAGTTTGGTTCAGATATGTTTTTATTTTTGACAACATTATAATTTATCTTTCCTGTTGTGGGGTAGATTACATATTGTCTAGGTTGGTTTTGTCACGAAATTGCCAAAGGGGGAGATTGTGTGATATATAATTGTAATTGACAAATTTCGATGTCAAAACTTGTTGATCAAGTTGTAATTTTTGTTTGATCTTGTGTCTCGATCTTTGGAGCTGAACGGAAGGTGTCTCGATACCATGGATTTGATTAGAACATCACTTAGAAAAGGTATGTGAGTGAGGACACTATGTTTTGAAGTTTGGTGGGCTTAGGACTTGGAAAATATGCGTTAAATGTTAAAATTGAATTTTTGCTAAGTCCCACCGGTCCCCAAATATGAGGACCGGTTCAACTTGTCTCGGGACTTTGAAAATTCAACATTTCTAAAAAGTCCCACCGGTCCCCAATTTTTAGGACCGATCTAACTTTTCTTAGGACTTGGAAATTTCTAAGTGTCTGCAAAAGTCCCACCCGTCCCCAATTTTTAGGACCGGTTCGACTTGGCTGACATGCGTGAAAATTTCCTTTTTAATCCGAATTGATTTCTTAGTCAACCAAAACTTCTCTAAAACTTTCCTTAGGTGTTTTAAACTTGTTTTCCAAGTAGACTAAGGATTCTAAACCTTATAAATACCTCTTTATACTTCAATCAAAAAGAGAGAGATGAGGAACTCAATGATTTAATATTTAGAGCCAGGAATATTTTTTTATGAGCTAAAAGTGGAATTTATGAGAGAAATTTTTTATTGATTTTAGAGAGCACACACACACGGAGTGTTTAAGATGTGATGTTCTTCTTCATCTGATCAACGGAATCTTCAAGACAACATCAGTCTACAGAGTTGATCAAGAGCAGCAGAGGTGGTTCCTTCAAACTACAAGATTTTATCTGAAGAAGAAAAGAAACAATCACTACGAAGGGAACAAAATACTTGCTGAGTATTGTTGTTCTTTCAGCTACCTTTCTGTAAGGATTGTGATGTTAGCCGGAAGTATGCAGCAGTTGGACATGTTGTCGCAATCATAAGTCTGAGGTGTTCCGCATCAGATCATTGACAGAGTGAAGAGGGGTGTGAGTCTGGGACAGAGTCTGATGTACTTTGCTTCGAGATAGTGGATTCGTTTCTCTGGAGTTTCTGCCTCACCCCCGTGGTTTTTCCCATCTTGGGTGTCCACGTAAAATTCCTGGTGTCATCTATAACTTTTCCTTACTTGCTTTATTTATTTTGTGATTGGGTTGGATGCTTAATTGATAATAATTGTGGGTAATTAATCAATCATAAAAATTGGGCAAGATGACCTATTCACCCCCCTCTAGGTCTAAGGATTAGCATCTCACTCTAAATTAACTAAACTGCTTCCGCACCGCGCAACTCAGAGTGACATCTCTGTTATTTAACCTATTTATAGGGGAGGTAAGTTTCATTTACCCTACTATATATGTTACTCAATATTAGATTTATAAACTAATATTATGATAAATAATTAATATCTCATTACGTATTATCTTTAATCTAAATTGCACACAAGTTCCATTGAATAACCATTTCCTCTACCTTTACTTTGTTAATTAGTTAACCTCTTGGTTCACAATTATTAATTTTCACTTAATTAACCATGACACGAGCTCAAACAAATCATAGTGGTTGTAGAGAACGGGACCAATTTTGGCCGATTTTCATTTTATTCATCATCTTTACCATAAATAAATATATACCCTATTTGTAAAATTGGCAATCCTAAGATGCCCGAAAATAAATATTTGTAAAATTGACAGTCCCAACATGCCCGAAAATAAATATTTGTTAAATTGGGAATCCCAACATGACCGAAAATAAATATTTTTAAAATTGGCAATCCCGCCCAAAAATAATATTTGTAAAATTGGCAATCCCAACATGTCCGAAAATAAATATTTGTAAAATTGTTGATCCCAACATGCCAGAAAATAAGTCTTTGTAAAATTGGCAATCCCAAGATGCCTAAAAATAAATATTTGTAAAATTGGCAATCCCAACATACCTGAAAATAAATATTTGTAAAATTGTCAATCCCAACATGCCCAAAAATAAACATTTATAAAATTGGCAGCCTCAATATGCCCAAAAATAAATGTATACCTTATTTATATGAGGCAATCCTGACATGCCTATTCCCGTACTTTACTGATACTTTATTAGGTATTTGGCAATCCTGACATGCCTCCAAACAATTCTTACATGCCTCCCTTATTAACATTGAATACCTTATTAGGTATTTGGAAATCCTGACATGCCTCCTAGCAATCCTTACATGTCTCCCTTATTAACATTAATTACCTTATTAAGTATTTGGCAATCCCGACATGCCTCCTGACAATCCTTACATGTCTCCTGATGTGGCTCTTTTGCTTGCGTATCAAATTTGTATTTATATTTACCACTCGCAATAGAACGAATCCTTGAAGGATAGGGTTCTGAGTTGAGGGTATCAGTCCCACAAAGACAACGTAGGAATAATATGCTAAAAGTCAAAAGTTCCTTCTCATTTAATTAACAAACAAGTTTTTGGGTTGTTTCTTTACTCTACTTTAAAAGCATAAATGATAATTAAAATGCAAAGTTTGAGAGAAAAGTAATGGACTAGGGTTGAAACTTCACCACTAGCCTATATGTCAAACTTATAGTAAATTGGGGGAATTCATGCAATTGTGTACTAAATGGTGCATTTGGCTTGTGGCCTACAATGCTACCGTTAAGAGGATACTACACCTTAAAATACTATAGCTCATCTTCGATAAGTGTAAATTCTCTGCCTACCTACTTATCTAAATACCTAATTAACTAAGTATAACTAATTTACCATCTCTTAGCATGGACTATGTAAATCTAGCTATGTATGTTAAAATGAAAACTAGTACCAAGCCATCACTTGTAGTCCTTATGGAACTACAAGTGTTTGAAGATCATGTGGGCAATATAAGCATTCTAAGACAAGAAAGATAGATTACACACATGAACATAAAGAATTTGTAAACTTATATTACTCATAAGGCTCAAGACAAGGTACATATATACAAAAATTACACAAAAATCCTTCACTAAAATTAGAAGATATTTACAAGACTAGAGTTTGTTAAACCCCTAAAGAAGGATTACATGGTGGACTGGAAGCACTCTAAAGACAGAGGTGAATCCATGCTCAAAACAATCTTCATGGCCTTACAAAGCCCTCTTTGAAGCTTTCTTTCTCTAGAACTTCACTTTCTCTCACTAGAATTCTATATGTGTTCTCTATTACAAGAATTGTGATATATCTATCTATTATATCTTTTCTAGCTATATATCTGACTTGAGGCTCAAAAGATCACTGAAATTTCGTCCAAGGCTCCTTCTAGAAAAATTTAGACAAGTGGCCAAGTGGAGAAAATATCTTCTACAAGAATTTGCGATGCAACGAAGTAGATACTTCGATGCATTGAAGCTATAATTTGGATGCATCGATGGTCTATTGTTCTGTAATCTTTCAAGTCTTCAGCTTCCCGATTCCAGTCTTGACACGCCATTCACTATTCCTTCATATATCTCTTCAATGCAATACAATCAGACAAAGGGATGCATTCTTGAACTGATAAAGGAGTCAAATTATGCCGAATTCTAAGTTTGAACCTAAAATCCACAAAAACATAAAAAACACGTAAAACCTATACAAAATATACATCTATGGGACTAAAATACATAAGTAAAGGCGTGAGAATGTATAACATTCAACACTTATCACACCCCTAAATTTAGATATTGCTAGTCCCTTAACAATACAAAAGGAAATAAAATAAAGCAACTACTCCACTTTCGCTTTTGTGGAAAACACGGTTGCATTTAGCGAATGCAATAAGCCTTTTAAACCCCTAGACACGTCTGGTGGACGAGTGAAGTCTCATTGGGTTTAACACACTTGTTAAACTTACAAAAATATACAAAAATGGTAGTCTACTCAGTCAACTAGAAAAGAGTGATACCCCGATTGATGTTCAAAATGGAAAATGCAACAAGTGTTATGGAACTATATGGACATCGATAGATATAAACCGTTAAAAATCTGAATTAGGTGACAATCCCCACATAATGGTCAGTCTGAAACACATACAAGTGCAAACCCTAAAATCCACTTTGAAAAGTGAACATACATTTTAATGTGTGGTTTATTGTCGTAGCTGGAGAGTAAATACAATATCCATTCTTGAAAGAGAAACTTTTTGAACAAAATTACAAAAGTAATCATTAATTTGCAAACTATTTACTAAAGCTTGCGTACAAGTGGCTGTGCAATGTTTAAATCCCTTAAGCTTTCTAGCAAGCCCATGTAGCGACGTTGGGTCAATGCCTCCCAAACTGGATGGTTTTAGGGCATTAGGTGAAAAGACACCTTGAAGAACTTAATAACAAATCTCACTAGGCTACGAACTTAAACAAACCACTTGTTTCTTTATTTCTCAACCTTTCACACTTTTTATACGTGAACACTCCATGCTTCCTGAGGCACAGAGGCCCAATTTATTGAGTGAGAAGACTTCTTGCTAGTTTTTTTGTTTTAGAAATGCTAAGGCAACTCATTTTTCAAGCTATTCAAATAAAAACCAACATTTCAAAACTCTCCATACGACGTGTACCCCACAATTCAAATGTATGTGTGCGTGTTTGTGCCGTTAAGGACAAATTTAGGAGAAGAATTGTACAATATTTAAGGACTAAACAAAAATGTAGAGCATTCTAACCTAACATCTAATTTTCAAAAGTTTGAGTATTTTCGGATGTAAAAATTCCTAATTACAAGATGCATTTATCGATAACATTCAGGGTATCACATCCTCAAGAGAAGGACATCATGGCAAACATGAAATAAAGATATATATGTGAAAAAATAAAAAATAAAAAAACCAACCACTGTATACATACATGTACCTTACCCCCAAACTTAAATTAAACATTGTCCTCAATGTTTTAACTAAGAACTAAGAAGAGTTAGAACAATGTTGCCAGCTAGTTGATGGGTCTCAAAAAGTTAAAACATCAACCGTGTAAGGGTAGTGGGTACACGGGTACGTGCCGAACAAGTGGGGCAATCAAAACTTGCACAAGGACAATTACAGACCAGTATGACATACACATGGTAACAAATGCAATAAAAGAACTGAAACATAATGACAGAAAACAAATATGCAAAGACAAGGAGAAGAAAGTGCGAATATTCCATTAATTCAAACAATTGTCAATACAAGTGACGAAATTTATGAAATACACAAAAACATGCTTTAAAAGCAACAAAAGAGTGCTTACATGGCACTATACAATTCTATAACTGTAAAGAAAAGAAAATACATATACTAAAATAAAAACATTAACAAAATAGGAAAATGGAGCTATGGCTGAGGCGGTGGTGCAGTAGAAGTAGAAGCACCCCGAGAACCAAGAACAACCTTAAGCAGCTACTCAACGCGCTACTAACCATCCACAACAGTGTGAATGCTAGCAC
Source organism: Cornus controversa (assembly GCA_026545225.1). Taxonomy (NCBI): domain Eukaryota; kingdom Viridiplantae; phylum Streptophyta; class Magnoliopsida; order Cornales; family Cornaceae; genus Cornus; species Cornus controversa. The sequence continues at coordinate 28,797,621 of CM048848.1, read as the reverse complement.
TAAGGGCGTCTAAGCGCTCGTCGGTCTGTTGATGATGCTCAGCAGTCACACGACTGTGCTCGGTAAAATCCATCTATAGTTGGCCCAGATCTGCAGCTAAATAGGTATAGCCTATGGCAAGGTAGTCCGAATAAACTCCTCCCATGTCCAGCATATCAGCCTCGAGCTCCTCATAAGTATCCTCCTCAGTTGGGACATCCATCTCCATGTCATCCCCGGGGACCTTCTCATCACTCTCGCTAGCCTCTATCTCGGGTGCTACCCGTGGCAAAGCAGTCATATGGGCCACCATCTTCTACCAACTCTACAGTAGAAAGCGTGATGGTGGTCCCATAGTTACCTCGATGGCTTCAAACACAAAAGTCATCTTATTCAGGAAGGTGGTGATAAGATAGGGGAAAGGAAGCTTCATTGAAGCCAACTTCTTGTTCGGCTTGCGAATAAGATGGTCCCATACCTTATGAAGCTGGCACCAAATAATGGCCGGTACTGAAAACCAGCAACCAGTAGCCATCGCATTGAGGGCCTGTAAGAACTCTCTGTTGTGCTAATGCGCAAAGGGGTGGGCATTATTCTGTAAAATGGTGTCCCTAAACCACTAGCACCTAGGAATGAACGACTTGCTTGTGGCATTGTTCTTGTAGTTCATAAAATGCCCAACACACAAGTCCCTCACCATCCTCGAGAGGGTGAGATTTGGAGGAAGCTCTCGAAAGAGGAAATGATCCTCGCCAAGGGCAATATGCTCTGGTTGCATATGTGGGCACCCAGTAAGCTTAGCAATGGTGTCAATAGAGACGGCAAGAGGCGTGCCATTCATGTTCATCCTCAGAATACCCAACTCGTTGCAATCATAGTGGAGGTTTATGTAAAATACCTCCGCGAGCCTTGGGTAAGCTATATCCGCATTTGTGTCAAAAGAGTCAAAAGGTGACGATTTCGTAATGCTACCAATGTCTATTAGGAATACGGATCTTCCACAAAGTCTGCCTCTCTAATAAGGTATTCGGGCATAATCCTTCGATTCTTCCATTTACCGCGCCTTATGTCATGGATTCGGCGAGTAGGAACTTTGTTTCAGACCATCTTTGCTCAAAAATATTTCTCATAATTTTTCTTAAGCACTTGATGTGAAATGTGCTCGACAGCCTCTTCCTTGGCTCACAAATCAGTTACAAAAACCAACTCACCCTCAATTCTTCTGGTAATGGTGTCTCAAGACTCCAATAAAATCAAATAAATGCAATAATCCCCCAAACTTCCTCCAAAAATCCAAAATTAATACACAACCCACACTCCCCAACTTCAAAAATACAAAATAAAAAGGGTCAAGCAAAGCCCTTACCTTTCATTGTTCAGAGTGAAGCCTTAAAGGTGATTGTCTAAGCATGTAATCACTTCCAAAGATTCAAACTTGGTGATAATGGTTGATGCTTAAAATGATTTTGTTGGTGGGTGTGTGTTTGAGGGCTTTAGACCAAAGGGAGAGAAGAGAGAGTCATGAGAGAAAGGTAAAAATGAGAGGGAAAGAGAGAGGGTTCATATTTTAAGTGACTGCGCATGTAGTCACTTGCCCAAGATCGATGCATTGAAATAAAAGTGTCGATGCATCGAAGTGTCGATGGATCAAAATATAAGTTTTGATGCATCGAAATCTATCGAAATAAGGTGTGAAAGCCGTTGGAATTGGAATGGAAATGGGACATTTAAAGATCGATGCATCGAAGTTGATTTTGATGCATCGGACTTCGATCCATCGAAGTGCCCTATAACTGTGATTTTGCAAAAATTATCCCAAGTATGGAAAAATTGTGTTTAATCCTCAAAATCACTCCTCTCACACTTAGACACATTCAAAAATATTTAGATACATTCCTTTTGGATTCGAAGGGTCACACAGAACATGATAGGATCACAAAAATGCCAAGTTTATCGTCTACGATGAGATGTGAAATGAATCATAGGTCCAAAAAAAATGGGATCCCTCAATTTAACGATATCCACGTATTCCATATGCATTTGGCAATCAATGCAAGGTTTCACCCTTTGGATTCGAAGGGTCACACGGAACATGATAGGATCGCAAAAATGCCAAGTTTATCGTCTACGATGAGATGTGAAACGAATCATAGGTCCAAAAAAAATGGGATCCCTCAATTCAACGATATCCACGTATTCCATATGCATTTGGCAATCAATGCAAGGTTTCACCCTTTGCCCGTTAACCTTAAAGAGTGTTTTGTCCTTGGCCTTATAGCTTTTTGCACTTTCATACGCATCATTCCTCATTTCCTCTAATTCACTCAACTGAAGCTTTCGATTAGAGCTGGCCAATCTCATATTGAAATTGAACTTCTTAATAGCCTAGAAGGCTTTCTGCTCGAGCTCAACTGGTAAGTGACATACCTTACCATACACAAGACGGTACAGTGACATGCCGATCAGGGTTCTAGAAGCAGTACAGTATGCCCATAAAGTGTCATTTATTCGTTGTGACCAATCCTTGCGATCGGGGCGCACAGTTTTTTCGAGAATGTGGTTAATTTCCCTATTAGATACTTCTACTTGGCCACTCGTTGGAGGGTTGTAAGGTGTAGCAACCTTGTGAGTGACGAAGTATTTGAGTAGCAAGGTTCATAGGAACCGATTGTAAAAGTGTTTACCCCCGTCACTAATGATGGCTCGATGTGTACCAAAATGACTAAAGATGTTCGTTTGAATGAATTTAACCACGACTGCATGGTCATTGGTTCGGTAACCAAGGCCTTAACCCATTTAGATACATAATCCACTGCCACAAGTATGAACTCAAAACTAGAGGATTTTAGAAACTGGCCCATAAAGTCGATGCCCCAAACATCGAAGATATCGACAATTAAGATTGGGTTCAAGGGCATCATATCTTTATGGGACATATGGCCAAGGCATTGACATCGCTCACACGAGTGGTAGAATAAGTATATATCCCAATGCATGGTTGGCCAGAAGAAATAGCATTAAAGAATTTTGGAAGCAGTCTTCCGAGCACTGAAATGACCTCCGCATTCTAATGTATGGCAAAAAGTAAAAATATTGGGACTCTCACTCTCTGGCACACATCGACGGATGATTTGGTTGGGACAATACTTGAATAGATGAGGATTGTCCCAAAAATATGAATGTACTTGGGAATGGAAGCGATCATTTTCCTGTTTAGACCAAGAGGATGGGATCTTCTCAGTTGCTAGGAAATTGACTATATTAGCCAACCAGAGAAGTTTCTCATGAGTGACTTCAAATAGTTGCTCATTTGAAAAGGATTCACTAATTGGAATTCAGTCGTGATGGCACTCTACTAGAATCTGAGACAAATGGTCAGCAACCACATTCTCAATACCCTTTTTATCCTAGATCTCAAAATTAAACTCTTAAAACAAGAGTATCCATTGGATTAGCTGGGGTTTAGTATCCCTTTTGGCCAATAAGTGCCGAAGAGTGGCATGGTCTTAGTAGATAATGACCATGGATCTTAAGTGATAAGATCTAAATTTGTCCAAGGCATAAACAACTATAAGCAATTCCTTTTTCGTAATTGTATAATCATTTGAGCTTCAAAAAGGGACTTACTTGCATAGTAAATAACATGCGATAACTTGTCTACACGTTACCCTAAGACAGCACCCATAGCAAAATTGGATACGTCACACATGACCTCAAATGGGAGAACCCAATTTGGAGGGAATAAAATTAGAGCGGTTGATAGAAGTGTGTGGAGTGTTGCAAAAGATTTAAGGTACGCTTCATCAAAGTAAAAAAGAAGTGTCCTTCTCAAGAAGTCGACATAAGGGCCGAGATATCTTGCTAAAGTCCTTGATGAAATGGCGATAAAAACCTGCATGGCCAAGGAATGAACGAATGCCCCTCATCGATGAAGTGGAGGAAGCTTATATATGAGTTCTACCTTGGCTCTATCAACTTCTATACCTCGTTTGGACATAATATGCCCAATAATAGTTCCCTCTTGAACCATCAAATGGCTCTTTTCCAACTAAGAATAAGATTCTTGTCTTTCCAACACTTGAGTGCAAATGTAAGATTATGAAGGCACGAATCAAAGGATGATCGAAAGACTGAAAATTCATCCATGAACACTTCAAGGAACTTCTCCACTATGTCTGAAAAAATAGACATCATACACCATTGAAAAGTCACTGGTGCATTGCATAGGCCAAAAGGCATGCTTCTATAAGCGAATGTTTCGAATGGACATGTGAATGTGATTTTTTCTTGGTCTTGCGGGTTTACTGCGACTTGATTATATCCAGAATATCCATCTAAAAAGAAGTAAAAACTTTGGCCCACAAGTCTCTCTAGGATTTAATCAATGAATGGGAGTGGAAAATGATTATTCCTAGTTGAGGAGTTTAGTTTCTTATAGTCAATATGCACTCACCAACCTGTGGTGGTGCATTAAGGAACTAATTCTCTTTATTCATTTTGAAGCACGGTGATGCTGGATTTCTTTGGCACCACTTGTGTGGGGCTTACCCAATTGCTTTCAGAGATGGGGTGTATAATACCAGCATCTAGTAGCTTGATAACTTCCTTCATGACTAGCTCCTTCATATCAGGGTTTAAGCTACATTGCGCCTCTCGCAAGGTCTTTGCATCTTCTTCCAAATATATGTGGTGCATACAAATGGAAGAGTCAATGCATTTTAAGTTCGTAACGGTCCACCTTATAGCTCCTTTGTGTTCTTTTAAGACCATTATGAGTGAACACTCTTGGTCATCGGTTAGATTTGAGCTATGATGACCGGTAAAGAGTTACTCAGGCCAAGAAACACATTCTTGAGATTAGACAGTAAAGTCTTGTGTTGAAGCTGTGGTGGAGACACAAGGGATGGAATTGGAAGAGTACTTGAAAGAGAAGGAAGAGGCTCAAATGGTGTCTTCCACATGGTAAAGTCATATATGACAGTGGTATCAAGCATTTTATTTACATCTTCAATTGATTGCTTGATGTCAAAGTCTTCAAAATTAAATTGACTCAGACATGCCTCTAGAGGATCTTTGACAAGTTTTGGGGAAGCATGTCATCCACGAGTTCATCCACAACATCCACACAAAAGCAGTCGCTTTCATTATTGGAGGTGTGGTGGGATGCGTTGAAGATATTAAACCTCATAGTCATATTCTCGAAAGATATGTCCATCACCCTAATATGATAATTAACACAAGCATTAGCCGTAGCCAAGAATGGATGACCTAGAATGATCAGAATATGCTTTGTAGGATCTTGGACAGGTTCGGTATCAAAGACTATGAAGTCCACTGGGAAATAGAATTTGTCCACTTTGATTAGAACATCTTCAATTATACCACGAGATTACTTTACCGAGCGGTCGGCAAGTTGTGACACAATTGTGGTTGGCTTTAGTTCTCCTAGCTCTAATTTTTGATAAACTGAGTAAGGAAGTAAGTTAACACTCACTCCCAAGTCAAGGAGGGCCCTCTTGAATTTGTGGTCACCAATGACACAACAGATCATTGGGGCACCCGAATCCTTGAATTTTGGAGGTGTTGAAGAATTAAACTTACTTGCTTAGTTAAATGGACATTCGTAGGAACTTGGTTCCTAGATTTATGCTTTTGAGTGCATAAGTCCTTTAGGAATTTGGCATAGGAGGAAATTTACCTTATAGCATCTAGGAGAGGATGATTTATTTAACTTGTTTAAAAATTTCAATCATATCTTGAAATTTCTCTCCTTGCTTCCCAAATTGAGAAGATTTCCTTAATCTTTGTGGAAAGGGAACTCGAGATTCAAATGAAGCTTTTTGAATTGGAATTGATGAACATTCGGCTTCATTTTCCTTTCCTTTTTCTTTTGGAATGTTGGAAGTCTCTTTTGGATGTATAGGAAAATCATTTGTATTTAAGATGGGAATTTTTGGATTCATGAGATGCTCATATTCTTTCTTTCTTATCTTATCAACCGGATTCTCTAAAACTCTACCACTCCTTAAAATAGTAATTGATTGAGCTTGTTCTTGATTAAACTTAAAAGAATTAGAAGCATCATCAATCACTTGCATTCCTTTAGGATTTACCTCCGTTTGGCTAGGCAAACTTCCACTCTCTTTTCGATGAACGCATTAGAAAGTTCTCCCAATTGGGATTCTATCTTTGCAATGGATTGAAAGTGGGAATTGATTTTTTGAGTATTGCTCTCAATATTGCCTAATGCTGCCAAAACTTTATCCTCAAAACTGGAGTTTCGAGGAGGTGGTTGATTGGGAGTGTAATAAAAACTTTAATTTGGATTTGATTGATAAGATCTAGGCTGGAATTGATTTTGAACTTGGTGTCCTTGTGGTCCCCGAGGTCCTTGATATTGGGCTTGGTTTCCATATTAGAATTGATTTTGATCTCTCTATCTAGGATTATAGGATTTTTGATAAGAACCTTGACTCGGCCTAGAATAGAGTGCATTCACTTGATCTTGATTATACTCGGGATGTTGACTAGCATGAGGACAACCCCTAATATAATGAGAAGGGTTAGCATAGAATGAACACACATCATACAAGGGATGAAGAGTGGGATTCGGAAGATTAGAAAGAGAAGAAGAAGTCCTGACCAACATAACTTGGTCAAGTTTCTTTTCTAAGGCTTTTATTTTCCTATCGGTTGCTTTCTCCTTACACATTTCAAAAATACTTTCAATTTGGGCATTAACAGGAGCAACTACCTTATTCTTCCTTTATTAGAAGAGCGATGAGATAAATTTTTGCTCAAGTTCTCAAAGAGAATCCACGCTTCATCAGGACTTTTTATAAAAATCGTACCCCCACAAATAGCATCTACCATTTGTTTGTAGGGCTCTCCTAAACCATTGTAAAATCCTTACACCAATTGTCATTTGAGAATAACATGGTGTGGGAATGACCTCAAAAGTTCCTTCATTCTTTCTCATGTTTCATGAAAAGTCTCTCCTTCCCTTTGCGAGAAACCGATGATGGCTCTCCGCACATCATTAGTCTATCCCAATGGAAAGTATTTCTTTAGAAACTATCATTGCAATTATGCCCCAAGAGTTAATGGAATTTGGCTCTAAGGAGTTAAACCATTGTTTGGCTTTATCCTTCAGTGAGAAGGGGAAAAGACGAAGTCATAAGTTGTCTTCCGCAAGGGCATTCTGATAGGCGTTGATTGTTACGCATTCTAGCCTCTTAACTTATGTATTCTATTCTCTTAGTGATAGATTATTTTGTTATTTTACTTCATTTTAGTGTTTCTGTATTTTCAGGGCCTTAATGATTATTTCAGTTAAAACTGAATTTTGGGCTTTTAAAGAAGACATCCAAGATGGGTAGATGAAGCCTACATCAAGGAGATTCATTCAACTATTTATTTCAACTCAAATCAGCCCAAGGAAGAGGTCCAAGAGAATTACAGCTGCTTAAGAAGGTTTCGGGCCTGAAGCCCAAATGTGCGCATAATACAGTCTTAATCCCATTTTGGAAAATGGACTAGAAGTCTTATTTTCGAGCCTCAAATTGACTTAATTTACACTTAAGGGTTGAACGAAATTTGTTTCTGCACACTTTTGTATTTCACAAAAATTCCGTGAATCGGACTTCTAATGGGTCAAAAGTTGGGCCGAACATCAGTAGGAAAAATCCACTTGATTAGTGCTGCGGGAAAACCTAATTAATTCCTAATTGGATTAGGACTTTGGTGTATTCTCTTGGGGAATAAAGTGAAGACTTGGAGACTGAGTTGGGGAGAGATAACAGAGATTGGAGAGTCTGAGAGGGCTGAGAAGAGAACAGAAACATATTTGCAGAGCCATTGTAGAATGAAGTCATACGAGTAATTCATGAAGATGATGCCTTCTTCCTCAACAGTTGAAGCTTCTTCTTCTACCATGAGCGCCTAGTTCATCCACTAGGGTTTTGATGTAGCCCTAACAAAGCATCAATGGTTTGATTGTTTTAATTATTGGGGACCTTTATATACATACATAGATTGTGTAATTTAGAGGATTCTTATTATAGAATTGAGCAATAAAAGTCTTGTAAATTCAATCTCAATGATTTCTTATCTTGTCTTAGATATTTAGTTGTTGTTACTGAACTTAACCTCTCTTGTTTTCTATGATCATCAGAGCGATTATTACACAATGGTAATCACTGAATATATTATTAAGAGCTTTGATGAATTATGCCTAGAGAAGATGAACCATACTGCACCCTAGATTAGAGTAGTTAGGTAGATGGCCCATGCCAATCAAAGATAGTCCATGGCTTAGCCTTAATCATATGTTATCTTCTTGACGGATGAAGGTGAGCTTGTAGCCACCGACACCACTTATGCATGATGTAATTCCCCATAGTTGATTCAATTGACCATTGATTGTGGAGTTAGTGGTGAAGTCAAATACCCTAGATTTATCTCATATTATCTTCACTCTCTATTTTACTTTGATTTATTTTATTTTACTTTTTAATAATTTTAATTTAAAAATCAGAATTCTTTTCTTATAAATTTAATTAGAATTAATTCAGTATTCCAACTCATCAGACCATAATCCCTGAGGTACGATACCCCTTTCGATAGCCCTATTCTGCAAGGAATTCGTTCTATTGCGAAGTGTGGAAATTTTTAATTGATATACTTTTTGAGTCACACTCACACACGAATCACATTCAACTGTAGAGTCAAACACACTTCTAAGAATTTATCTATATGTTTATAATGATCTTAGTTGGGAAGTCTATGAAAACAATTTAGAAGATTGATTGTGGAGGATTTGATTTCAAAATTATTCCTCCTTGTATTCAGAAAATGAATACATGAAGCAGATGCATAGGTAGATGGAACATAAAAATCTCGAAGAATCGCATCACCCGGTGGGGGTGGTAAAACTGGATTTTGTTGAACATTTGCATTATCATTATTTGCCATGGTTTCTCTCCTATGTTCTCTAAACAATATAGGGTCCCTACGAACACTACTATGTTGTCTACAAGTTCTTTCGAGTTCAAGATCACATGGCAACAAAGGTAATGACAATGATCTCCTACCTTGCATGTAAAATAAAACAAAATCTAAGCTATATGCAAGAACAAAAATTTAAACATTTAAGTACAAGAAAATTAGGTACTATACTCACAAAGGGTCCGAGCTTAAGTCCCGAAACTTTGATTATATAAGTGCCTAATATAAAGCACTTAACAAATAAGAACAAAAATAATTACAATTAAAGAATGTAAATAATGAGTTAAGTTAAGAATTAAACTAGACTCAATCTTCTACTTTTAGCTATTAAATTGTAGTCCCTGACAACGGCACCAAAAATTGATGTGGCTCTTTCGTTTGCTTATCAAATTTATATTTATATTACCACTCGCAATAGAATGAATCCTTGAAGGATAGGGTTCTGAGTTGAGGGTGTCTGTTCCACAGAGACTACGTAGGAATAATGTGCTAAAAGTCAAAGGTTGCTTCTTGTTTAATTCAAAAACAAGTTCTTGGGTTGTTTGTTTACTCTACTTTAAAAGCATAAATGAGAATTAAAATGCGAAGTTTGAAATAAGAGTAACGGACTAGGGTTGAGACTTCACCACTAGCCTCGTAGTATGTCAAACTTATAGTAAATTGGGAAAATTCATGCAATTGTGTACTAAATGGTACATTTGGCTTGTCGCCTACAATGCTACTGTTAAGAGGATATATACACCTTAAAATACTATAGTTCATCTTCGATACGTGTAAATTCCCTACCTACCTACTTACCTAACTATCTAATTAACTGAGTGTAGCTAATTTACCATCTCTTAGCATGGACTATGCAAATCTAGCTATATATGTTAAAATGAAAACTAGTACCAAGCCATTACTTGTAGTCCTTGTGAAACTACAAGTGTTTGAAGATCATGTGAGGAAAATAAGCATTCTAAGACAAGAAAGATAGATTACACAAATGAACATAAAGAATTTGTAAACTTATATTACTCATAAGGCTCAAGGCAAGGTACATATACACAAAAATTACACAAAAATCCCAATTCACTAAAATTAGAACATATTTACAAGACTAGGGTTTGTTAAAAACCTAGAGAAGGATTAGTTTACCATGGTGATCTGGAAGCACTCCATAGACAGAGGTAAATCCATGCTCAAAACAATCTTCAATGCCTTACAAAGTCTTCTTTGAATCTTTCCCTCTCTAGAACTTCACTTTCTCTCACTAGAATTCTATATATGTTCTCTATTACAAGAATTGTGATATATGTAACTATTACATATTTTCTAGCTATATATCTGACTTGAGGTTCAAAAGATCACTGAAATTTCATCCAAGGCTCCTTCTAGAAGAATTTAGACAAGTGATCAAGTGGAGAAAATATCTTCAAAATAATATCTTTTATAAGAATTTGCGAAGCATCGAAGTTGTAATTTCGATGCATTGATTGCCCATTATTCTGCAATCTTTCAACTCTTCAGCTTCTCAACTCTAGTCTTGATACGTCATTCATTATTTCTTGATGTATCTCTTCAATAAAGTACGATTGGACATAGGGATGCATTCTCGAACTGATAATGGAGTGGAATTACGCTGAATTCTGAGTTTGAACCTGAAATCCATAAAAATAAAAAAACACGTAAAACCTATCCTTTAAAATACATAAGTAAAGACATGAGAATGTATAACATTCAACGCTTATCACCTCCCATATTCCTTTAAATAGAGAATATATATATAACTCTATATCCAAAACATCATCAACTCAAAAATTTAAAAATCACAACTAACAACTTATTTATGTTTACAAAAGAAAAATCTGATCCCCCGCTAAGGTCTTATACTTAAACCCACAATTCCAAACTTACGTATGTTTGGATTCTAACCTGTCGCCCTAAGATTTTCAAACCTAAGTTCCAACCTAGCGAGTCATTGGGTCCTAACCCGTAGTCTTAGGGTGTTTGAACCTAAAGCTCTGATACCAACTATCACACCCTAGATTTTCGAAGAGAAATCCGATATGTGAAAAATAAATAAAAATAAAAATAAGAGGAAGAGAATTCTAAAGTTCCAAACAGTCCTTTAAATACATGGAATCCTATACACCATTCTATTACATTGGAAAGAAATATTAAATATATTTATTCCGTACAAATACTCAAAATAATACAATCTCTCCCAAATCCTATACAAAAATAAATTCTAATGGGCCTACACTTCTACCTCTTTAACTGGTACTACCAAGTCCCGTAATTGTCCCCGTGTCAGCGTCCTAACATGCAAAGTCTGGGAGGGGGTGAGCTCAAAGCTCAATAAGGATATGCTGAACAATCTTTCATTGCTTCAACAAATTGACATTTGCATCATAATCTAAAAATACAAAAAAAAAAAAAATGATATTTTTATAAATAACACATTCACAAACATACAATTTATCATTTCATAACACTTAAGCATTGACAATTATAATGTACAAAACCACCATCAGTATACAATTAAATGTATAACACGTTCACAAGTAAACACATACACATCCACAAACTGTGCACATAAACTAACACAATTAAAATTCACCAATTTACCAAACAAGTACACAATTAAATGCACAAAATATCATTAAGTACACACACACATTAACAAGTGTGCACATAAAATAATGCCACAATTGCACTTAAACATCAACATCACGTAAATAAATTTACAACACAAAATATATTTCACATTCACAATTCAATTAATTGCAAAACATAATTTAAATAAGCAATTAACATCAACACATTCACATTCATCAATATATATATATATATATATATATATATATATATATATATACACACACACACACACACATTTGTATTTAATAAATGCATACCATCAATTTATATATATATTTTTATATAAATTTAATACACGGCAACAATTATGCACATATATCAAACTATACAAAAATTAACTGTATAATTAATAGGAGAAGAGAGCAAGTACCAACTTGCCTCGAGTTTATATCCAGAAGCCCGTGAATTCATCGCATAAATTCCTGCATGCATCAGCCCAAATGTCCAAGCCCATTGTCAAAGCCCGTCTTTACTTTTAATTGTTATCGGGCCTAGCCCAGCCCAGTACTAACCCATTTATATTTTCATTTAGATGGTACTGGGCCTAAATTAAATTCTTGCCCAGTCCAAATCACCATCAAACTAATTTTCATGCACTAATTCAAACTTGGCCCAAATGAGTTGACTTGGGTAATTAATCCGGTCCACTTCTTGTTTTTGGCCACTGTTTAAAATAAAACCCAATTCTTATCAAGCCCAAATGAACTAGCCCAATCCATGGCTGCAGAAATTAACACCATGTCCACCTATTTCGGCTTTATTCAAACCCAATCCCAAGTTATTGAGATAAAGGACCATTCACGTTAATAATAGTTTTAACATCAAAACTCTTGACTTGATTTCCAATACCACAAAAATCTGAGTGTATGTAAGTTTCAAGTTGTAATTCATCTTCATAAATTATATAACCAACTTCAATAGAGGAAATTTAGTGGACAGTAAGTTGTTCACCATCCTTGTTCTCCAACATTTGAACCACATTCACACAAGCCGTGAACCATGGCTGCCACACCAACTATTCCCATGAGCACCGCTTCAACCTATGCATCATCATCATCTTCACCATTTAAACCGGCCAACCCAAACGGCCATCACAAAGACCCAGTCAAACCATGGACTCAATCACCAATCCATGCCCGATATCACCCTCGGCGGCGGCCCAAACCAAACCCATGGTCAGCCAAGCGCAAACTAAAGGAGCCCAACTTCTGGCACCTTCCTCCGACCACACACAGCCACTGTCACACCACCCTCGGCATCACTGCAGCAAGACCAATCCATGGTCACCTACAGCTATCACCATAGCAGCCATGGTAGTCTACACCCCAAGCCATGTTGGCGCCTCCTTCGACAGCCCAGAAGACCCACGCACGAGCGCCACCTTCCTCTCTCTCTCTCTCTATATATTTATATCTCTCTAGGATATCTCTCTCTCTCTGCACAACTCTCTCTCTCTAGCTTTCTCTCACTAGTTTTTCTCTCTATCTTCAATTTCTCTTTCCTTCTTTTCTTTTCCTTATCTTTCTCATCACTTCATTGTACCCACCCACTTTCTTATCAAGTTAAATATATAGTATACCATAGTGCACACGCCCTAATCGAGTGGACTGGCACTTTCATAATAAATCAGATATCTTATATACACTTGTATGATAGTGTACATGCACTAGTTGAGTGGGCTGGGTCTTCAAAATTAAAACAAGATCAAGTGATATTATATATGCTTAATAGGCTGCCCACTTGGCTCATTTTTAAATTGTCATCCATTTATATCTATATATATATATATAATAACATTTTATCATAAATGTGATCCACTAATTTCACACAATTGCAAGATCCACTTGGGCCATATTAAAATATACATTTAACCTAACACCTAAACAATTATACTCTAGCCCGAACTCAAAACTCCAACCCAAACTCTCCCTAACGCAATCCGAAGAAGAAATAATAATAAAAAAATATTACAGAAAAATAAGAGTATGATCCCACCTAAAAAATAATAATAAAACAATCTAAAGCATTTAGCATTTAAAACACTCAATAACAATTTACGCAAGTAAAACATTTAATCTTTAAAACACTCAATCAACAATTTAAACAAATAGAAAACCCAGATTAAAATCACATGACTTCAAAATTACGGGGTATTACATTCTTTCCCCCTAAAAAGAGGAATTTCGTCCACAGAATTCACTCCATACCTAAAATAAAAAGCTCTCGATACTCTGCCTTTATTTCATCTTCCCTTTCCCAAGTGAATTCCACCTTATAAACCCAAAACATGACCAAACGACACTGACTACTGGTCACCACTATCGTATGGGTGATTGCACTGTCCACTTTCTATTTCTCTTCCATTATTGAACCGACAAATTTCTGTCTCCCATAAAGAAATTTTATAAAATTTTCAGGGCAAACATTTACACAATAAAGATAGAACAAATTTGTAAGTTCAAATCATAGGCAATCCTAACATGCCTAAACACACTAAGTTTTCAAATTAGATTTTAGGCGATCCTACCATGCCTTCCTCCATATTTTACAAATGCCTTACTAGGTAATAGGTAATCGGTGTGGCCTTTTCGTGTGTGTATCAAATTTATATTTGTAATTTATCACTCGCAATAGAACAAATCCTTGAAAGATAGGGTTCTAAGTTGAGGGTGTCGGTCCCACAGAGACTACGTAAGAATAATTTGCTAAAGATCGAAGGTTGCTTCTCGTTTAACTTACAAACAAGTTTTGGCTTGTTTGTTCACTCTAGGTGATTATATGTTGGTTATGGAGGTATAGGAGGGTTGAATGAACGCTAGAATTTATATAAGAAGTATAGGCATTGGTAAAGCATGAACAATATCTGATAAGTCATAAATTGTATGCATATGAGAGTGATATGCGTGTTTTGGGACATATATGTGGCTATATGTAGTATATGATGATGAAATGCATGCTAAAATTATCATAATAAGAATGTGCATTAAAAAGCATGAGAATTATATGCTATGTGGTGTATATGTGTCTTATAAGCATGTATACGTGGATATCAGAGTGTTAAGTATAATGCACATGGAATTCAGAGGTGACCAACCCTATTTTGAATTGGTTAGAATACTTCTAATGGGATGATCATCGAAGATGCAAAAACATACCCCAAGTTTAGAGAACATCGGAGTGGCCCAATAACTCATGCAATGTCAATTTAATGCTATAAATATATAATCATGGCAGTTGCCCCATCATACGAGTGTCATCGGAGTTGACCAACACTTTGGTTTATATAAATTGAGTTGAAAGAGGTATGATAAGTGTGGATATGATGGTTAAGTAAATGATAAGTTGACTGTGGGTGAGGATCCTGACATGTAGTATTTGAAGTGAGGATTATTTCTTTCCATGAGAGGGACGAGGTAGATGCAATAAACGTGATGGACGTAGTGGGCTGCGGTCACTATATGGCTACTGTATGGCTATTGTAGATGATCTCAAACTCTCATTGGTAAGGATTGTCTAAAGTGAAGTACTATATGAAAGTACATCCTTCTAACTGTTAACTAGTACCTTGGAGTGGAAGGATGAAAGTGATTGAGCGATGAGATTGTGAAATCAGTGGGATGAAAGATCCTAAACTTGGCATTGGATTCCATCAGGTTATAGTCTATGAGACTGGACAGAGTTATGTGGCTTGTTTCGGTAAGTACACTGTTGTGTGGTTGTTTAGGTAAGTGCGCCATTTATATGCCTTGTTCAATTTGTGCACTTGTTATGCTAAGTGTACTAAATCTATGTGTGTTGTTGTGATAATTACATAGAATTGTGGACTATGCCTGGAATGGTATATCAATTTTAAAAATCATATTAGATGATGATGGGATGATTTTGAGTATGGATGATCCCCAATTATATGGAAGTATCACTGTGAGTGATTGGTCTAGTAGTCAAGGATGTTACATTAGACTATGAATAGGGAAAGATTGGACAGATCTTGAGGTGGTGGAATCAAGTGCTTTAGAGGATTGTGTAAGTGAACCGTACAAGGGTTCGGAGTTGTCCAATCATGTTACGGAAGTGGTATAATTATCCACTAGGGTATGACTGTCTGAGTTGTCACATCATATCGAGGTTGAGGCCTAGAATTCAGAGTTGTCCAAAACCTTGTGAGCGTCTGAAATATCGGCCAGTCTCATACACAAAACCTAAGAGATATTTACAATTGATAGCAACAAGCAGAGAGTACAAAAGACAGAAGGGAATAAATTTTAAAAGCATAATAGAAAGTTCATCTGAATTAATATAAAATGTTAAATAAATAAAGTACATGTTTGGTAATACAATTTAAAAGTCCCATATCCCAAGGACCCCTTAACCAGATAGAACAAGAGTTTTAACTCTAAATTAAAAATAAACAATAAACAATAACCAAAGTCTCAAAAGAGTTCATAGATTGAACTGGAAGAAGATGTCTGCCACAACCAAAACCCAAGACTCTATCCTTGTGGTGAAACCGGCCAGGGACCTGAGATATCAACAAAGTGGGTTAAACCCACGAGCAAGTCATATCTATTACATCCTAATCAGAGAACCGGTATACATACCCTCCATATGAGGGACATAAGAGAAAATAAAGGTTTAAACATATAGGTCACTCCTTATCCAGTTCATGTTTTCAAAATACATATCATCTTTTTCAATCACCCCACAAACCTTAGCATACAACAAGGAACACATTCTTTAAGTTCAAACCAAAGAAACACAAGCATGTATTTTATTAAATTTATGCAATTCTGACATGCCACCATTATTATCCTTGGATATCTTAATAGGTATTGGCAATCCTTACATGCCTTTTTTAAATTTAGATATCTTAATAGGTATTAGCAATCCTAACATGCCTTTGGCAATCCTTACATGCTTCCTTTAAATTTAGATACCTTAATAGGTATTGGCAATCCTAACATGTCCCTAGCAATCCTTACATGCCTCCTTTAAATTTAGATACCTTAATAGGTATTGGCAATCCTAACATACCCCTGGCAATCCTTACATGCCTCCCAAACAAACTTACCACATGAATTAAAATAAGATGCATAACGATTTAAATTGCACAAAATGTAAGAATTTAAATTATCGGATATTCAATCATCACAATAAAATAACTCATTCACAAATAAATTAAAACCAAGTATATCATGGACATTTATAATTTCAAAGAGAAAATAGTTAAGGAGAGAAATAATGCAACCACTACTGATATGAGCAAGCACACAACCAAACCTCCAATATACTTAAATCTTTGAGGGAGTCTATACCTAGTTCTAATCTAGGTTTCCAGGCCTATTTTTCTCCTAAAAACCTTATTTTATTATTCTGAATTTTTTTGGAATTTTAAAAAATATTTTTCTAGGAAAAGAAAATAAAACACAGTTTTGAGGCATACTTTTAAAACTGATAAAAGCACAAAGGAAGCTCATTTCCCCCTGAAATTTAAAACTCAAGTGTATTCTATCCCTATAAGGTTACCTAAATTTTCTTAGAATTTTCTGCAATTTTTAAAATATCTTCCAAATCAAAGAAGATGAAAAGCCAATTTTGAGACATATTTTAAAAATCAATTTAACCACAAGGAAAGCTCATTCTGACTTAAAAATTAAAACCCAACCTTATTTGACCCCCAAGAATCTAAAATAAAATTTTAGAATTTTCTAAAATTTTTAAAATATTTTCCAACTAAAAGAAGATGAAAACCCAATTTTGAGACGTACTTTAAAAAATCAATTTAACCACAAGGAAATCTCATTTCCTCTTTAAATTTAAAATCCAAGTGTATTCTATCCCCAAAAGATCACCAAATTTTTTTCAAAATTTTCTAGAATTTTTATAATATTTTTAGAAGAAAAGAAGATAAAAACCCAATTTTGAGAGATATTTATAAAATCAATTTAACCACAAAGGAAGATCATTTCCACTTGAAATTTAAATCCCAAGTGTATTGGAATCACAAACAATCACCAAAATTTTCTGAAAATTTTTTAGAATTTTTTAAAATATTTTTGAAATAAAAGAAGATAAAAACCCAATTTTGAGGGATACTTATAAAATCAATTTAACCACAAAGGAAACTCATTCCCACTTGAAGTTTAAAAACTAAGTATATTCTGTTTCTAAAAGATCACCAAAATTTTCTAGAAATTTTATAGAATTTTTTAAAAAAATTTGAAATAAAAGAAGATAAAAACCCAAATTTGAGAGATACTTATAAAATCAATTTAAGCACAAGGGAAGGTCGTTTCCACTTGACACTTAAAACCCAAGTGTATTCTGTTCCTAAAAGATCAACAAAATTTTTTGGAAATTTTCTAAAATTTTTTAAAAATATTTTCGAAATAAAAGAAGATAAAAACCCAATTTTGAGAGATACTTATAAAATCAATTTAACCACAAAGGAAGCTCATTTCCACTTGAAATTTAAAACGCAAGTGTATTCTATCCCCAAAAGATCACAAATTTTCTGGAACTTTTCTAAATTTCTAAAATATTTTCGAAATAGAAGTCTTTAACCCCCAGCCCGCGAGCATTGTTCATGCGCGCAAGCAGCCACTTTCGAGCCTCGTCGTAAGCTATCTATTGGTACCAAAAGCCCCATAAAAAATGCCCCAAAATGAAAACCCCCAAATCACAACTTAATTAAATTTAAATCCCTCCATGATCCATTCCCGAATGTTCAAGGGTAAGTTATTCCAGCAAGAACAACTCAACAAACCACAAATTTCTACATTAAACAACAACAAATTTAAACTTAACATATTAACATATTCATTGTATACATGTATGCGTGTATCTATATGTGTGCAAATAAATATACCAACACCAAACCTCAATTACTAATTTAATTGCATAGAAATCATGATCCACGGAAAAAAATCGGATTTATAAAATCAATTCTATACCAAAATGAAAGATTAACAAAACAATGCAACAAACAATTTACATATTACAGGATTTAGTCTATGTAGACAGATTCAAAGGGGAAGAGAAGAGTTGAACTTGCCTCTTCGATGATTCAAAACTCATCCACTCGATCGCTTCTTCTCTCCCTCCTCTCTTTCGTCTACACTTTTGGTTTCTGTGCGTAAACCTAATGGCAGAAACCTTAGTCCCCTCCTTTCTTTTCTCTTATATTTTTTTTTTCTAGAAAACTAAATAAACTCCAAAATAATAAAAATATTATAAAGATAAACCCTAGCCCATCAAAATAAGTATACACCTAGCGCAACCAATCCAGCCCAACTCAACCTAGATTCTTCCCTAGCCCAATCCAAAATTAAAATAAAGGAAACCATACAAAGACCCAGTCCGACCAGAATTAAATAAATAAAAATAAACTCCCTAACAATTTAAAGCACTCAAAGAAATTCAAATCAATCAACAAAGCAATTCAAAGATATAATAAAAAAATAAATAAAGCATTTAAATTAAAATAAATGACGTCAAAAATTATGGGGTATTATGATAGGCGTTGAATGTTACGCATTCTTGCCTCTTAACTCATGTATTTTATTCTCTTAGTGATAGATTATTTTGTGATTTTACTTCGTTTTAGTGTTTTCTGTATTTTCAAGGCCTTAATGATTATTTCAGTTAAAACCAAGTTTTTGGGCTTTCAAAGAAGACATCCAAGATGGTGAGATGAAGCCTACATCAAAGGAGATTCACTCAACCATTTATTTCAACTCAAATCAGCCCAAGGAAGAGGTCCAAGAGAATTACAGCTGCTTAAGAAGGTTTCGGGCCTGAAGCCCAAATCTGCGCATAATACAGTCTTAATCCCATTTTAGAAAACGGACCAGAAGTCTTATTTTCGAGCCTCAAATCGACAATAACTAAATATCTAAGACAAGATAAGAAATCATTGAGATTGAGTCCAATCTCTGTGTAAGCTCTCCCTCTTCAGCCTCCAAGTCTTCCTTTTATTCCCCAAGAGAATTCACCAAAGTCCTAATCCAATTAGGAATTAATTAGGGTTTCCCGCAGCACTAATCAGGTGGGTTTTTCCTGCTGACTTCGGCCCAACTTTTGACCCACTAGAAGTCCGATTTACGGAATTTTCGTGAAATACAAAAGTGTGCAGAATCGAATTTCGTTCAACCCTACGCGAAAATAATGTCGATTTGAGTCTCGAAAATAAGACTTCTGGTCCGTTTTCCAAAACGGGATTAAGACTGCATTATGCGCAGATTTGGGCTTCAGGCCCGAAACCTTCTTAAGCAGCTGTAATTCTCTTGGACCTCTTTCTTGGGCTGATTTGAGTTGAAATAAATGGTTGAGTGAATCTCCTTGATGTAGGCTTCATCTCACCATCTTGGATGTCTTCTTTAAAAGCCCAAAATCACGGTTTTAACTGAAATAATTATTAAGGCCCTGAAAATACAGAAAACACTAAAACAAAGTAAAATCACAAAATAATCTATCACTAAGAGAATAAAATACATAAGTTAAGAAGCTAGAATGCGTAACATTCAATGCCTATCAGAGCTTAGTAAAGGTCTTATATCAACATCGTGAAGCAATTGGATGGAGTGTTGCTGATCTTAAGGGCATTAATCCCTCGATTTGCATGCACAAAATTCATCTGGAAGAAGGATGTAAGCCAACTAGAGAGGCACAGAGGCGACTGAACCCCAACATGAAAGAGGTGGTAAAGAAAGAGGTTGTCAATTTACTTGATGCAGGAATCATTTATCTAATTTCTGACAGCACATGGGTGAGTTCGACACAAGTGGTTCCAAAGAAGTCTGGTCTTACCATTGTCCCTAATTCTATGGGAGAGCTTGTTCCACAACGTACTGCCACAGGTTGGCGTCTATGACAAGTAAGGATCACTTCCCTCTTCCATTCATTGATCAAATACTTGAAAGGTTAGCTGGTCAGAGCTATTATTGCTTTCTGGATGGCTACTCTGGTTATAACCAAGTAGCTATGGATCCAGAAGATCAAGAGAAGACTACTTTCACTTATCCCTTTGGTACTTTTGCTTATCGTTGTATGCCATTTGGATTAGGTAATGCTCCGGCAACATTCCAGAGGTGTATGATGGCCATCTTTTCTGACATGGTGGAAAAATTCTTGGAGGTGTTCATGGATGACTTCTCTATTTTTGGATCATCCTTTGAACACTGTTTGAGCAATTTATCACTTGTGCTTCAAAGGTGCCGAGAACGGAATTTGGTACTTAGTTGGGAGAAGAGCCATTTTATGGTGAAAGAAGGTATTGTATTGGGCCATATTATTTCAGAGAGAGGCATTGAAGTTGACATGGCAAAGATTGACTTAATTGCAACTCTGCCTCATCCAACATCGGTAAGGCAAGTTCGATCTTTCTTAGGCCATGCCGGGTTCTATAGAAGATTCATCAAGGATTTCAGTAAAGTGGCTCGACCATTGTGCCATTTATTATCTAAAGATGTTCCCTTTATCTTTGAAGAAGATTGTGTGCAAGCTTTTGAAAAGCTTCGGTCGCTGTTATCCTCTGCACCAATCATGCAGTCTCCAAAATGGGCTTTACCTTTTGAAATCATGTGTGATGCCTCTGATTATGCAGTGGGAGCCGTGTTGGGACAGAGAGAAGAGAAACGACCACATGTCATCTATTACGCTAGTAAGACTCTATCTGATGCCCAACTCAATTATACAACCATAGAGAAAGAGCTTCTAGCTGTAGTGTTTGCCTTGGACAAGTTTCGTTCTTATTTACTGGGGTCCAAGGTGGTTATCTACTCTGATCATGCAGCATTGAGACACTTATTGGCAAAGACAGAAACCAAACCACGTCTTATTCGATGGATTTTATTGCTGCAAGAATTTGATTTGGAGATAAAAGACAAAAAGGGGACAGAGAATGTGGTTGCGGATCATTTATCTCGGATTGAGTTTGAGCCGGTGATCGATGCATTACCTATTCGAGACTCATTCCCGGATGAGCAATTATTTGGAATTGGTTTGATGAAAGTTAATGGCCAAAGGTTGAAGCATTGTGTGGAAGGATGTGTGCCAAAAAGAGACGTAGAGTTCGTCGACTTGACAGATCTCGTCTATCCGACTTAATCCCTTCGGAGAGTCAATCGTCTCCTACGGACGATAAATTGTAGGTTATGTATGTATTTCTATACTTTATTTCCTTTAGCCTCTTAACTTATGTATTTTATTCTCTTAGTGATAGATTATTTTGTGATTTTACTTCGTTTTAGTGTTTTCTGTATTTTCAGGGCCTTAATGATTATTTCAGTTAAAACCAAGCTTTTCGGCTTTTAAAGAAGACATCCAAGATGGTGAGATGAAGCCTACATCAAAGGAGATTCACTCAACCATTTATTTCAACTCAAATCAGCCCAAGGAAGAGGTCCAAGAGAATTACAGCTGCTTAAGAAGGTTTCGGGCCTGAAGCCCAAATCTGCGCATAATACAGTCTTAATCTCGTTTTGGAAAATGGACCAGAAGTCTTATTTCTGAGCCTGAAATCGACATAATTCTCTCGCAAAGTTGAACGAAATTTGATTCTCCACACTTTTGTATTTCATGAAAATTCCGTAAATCGGACTTCTAGTGGGTCAAAAGTTGGGCCGAAGTTAGCAGGAAAAACCTACCTGATTAGTGCTGCGGGAAACCCTAATTTATTCCTAATTGGATTAGGACTTTGGTGTATTCTCTTGGGGAATAAAGTGAAGACTTGGAGGCTGAATTAAGGAGGGATTAGAGAGAACACAGAGAGAGTCTGAGAGGGCTGAGAAGAGAACAGAAACATATTCGCAGAGCCATTGGAGAACGAAGTCATACGCATAATTCAGAAAGATGATGCCTTCTTCCTCAACAGTTGAAGCTTCTTCTTCTACCATGAGCGGCTAGTTCATCCACTAGGGTTTTGATGTAGCCCTAACAAAGCATCAATGGTTTGATTGTTTTAATTATTGGGGACCTTTATATACATGCATAGATTGTGTAATTCAGAGGATTCTTAGTATAGAATTGAGCAATAAAAGTCTTGTAAATTCAATCTCAATGATTTCTTATCTTATCTTAGATATTTAGTTGTTGTTATTGAACTCAATCTCTCTTATTTTCTGTGATCATGAGAGAGATTATTACATAATGGTAATCACTGAATATATTATTATGAGCTTTGATGGATTATGCCTAGAGAAGATGAACCATATTGCACCCTAGATTAGAGTAGTTAGGCAGATGGCCCATGCCAATCGAAGATAGTCCATGGCTTAGCCTTAATCATATGTTATCTTCTTGACAGATGAAGGTGAGCTTGTAGCCACCGACACCACTTATGCATGATGTAATTCCCCTATAATTGATTCAATTGACCATTGATTGTGAAGTTAGTGGTGAAGTCAAACACCCTAGATTTCTCTCATATTATCTTCATTACCTATTTACCTTTGATTTATTTTATTTTACTTTTTAATTAATTTAGTTTAAAAATTAGAATTCTTTTCTTATAAATTTAATTAGAATTAATTTCGTATTCCAACTCATCAAACCATAATCCCTGAGGTACGATACCCCTTTCGATAGCCCTATTCTGCAAGAAATTCATTCTATTGCGAAGTGTGGAAAATTTTAATTGATATACTTTTTGAGTCACACTCACACACGAATCATATTACAGCGTCGGAGTTGTCCACTCATAGTTGGCAAAACTAAAATATTGCGGGGATTGTATGATCATTCAGAATTATCTATGCAACTTGTGACCGTCGGAGTTGCCCACTCACATTAGTGAGATCATTCCCTTGGTTATAGTGCTTTGGAGTGGTTCAGATATACTGTTAGAGCTAGACTCTAGTGGTATGAGTTAGGTCTGGTGAGGGTAACGCCTTCTATGATTGTGGCTTTTAGTCTACATCTAGATATTGATTCATTCGAGTACATCATGTGTATTTCCTGAGTTGTCTGTTGCATTTGGTAGAGCACGTTCAGTTTCATATGTTATATGTAGTATGCGATATGCTAGGTAATTAGCATGATCTATGTGACTATGTAGGCGTATTATTGTCGCCTAGAGATTCTATGTAACAGCCCGATGCACCACATGGTATAATATTGTCCACTTTGGGCCCAGCCCGCACGATTTTGCTCTTGGGTTTTACCCCAAAACGCCTCATACCATTTGGAGAGAGCACACCACATATTAATCACATCCTCTTTCCACACCCAAGCGATGTGGGATTGAGCACCCTTGGGGATAAGAGGGGACAAACACACCTCTTCCACACAACCAATGTCTTTACAATGCACCCCCTTGGAGGCCCAACGTCCTCAACAGCACACTTCTGGCTAGGTCAGGTTTTGATACCATCTGTAACAGCTCGCTCCACCACATGGTATGATATTATCCGCTTTGGGCCCAACCCGCACGGTTTTGGTCTTAGATTTTACCCCAACAGGCCTCATACCATTTAGAGAGAGCACATAACATATAAAGCACATCCTCTTTCCACACCCAGGTGATGTGAGATTGAGCACCCTTGGGGACAAGAGGGGACAAACACACCTCTTCCACATAACCAAGGCCTTTACAATCCACCCCCCTTGAGGCCCGACGTCCTCGTCGGCACACTTCTGGCTGGGTCAGGCTCTGATACCATCTGTAACAGCCCACTCCACCACATGGTATGATATTGTCTGCTTTGGGCCTAGCCCGTATGGTTTTTCTCTTGGGTTTTACCCCAAAAGGCCTCATACCATTTAGAGAGAGCATACCACATATAAAGCACATCCTCTTTCCACACCCAGGCAATGTGGGATTGAGCACCCTTGGGGACAAGAGGGGACAAACACTCCTCTTCCACACAACCAAGGTCTTTACATTCTAGCTTTGGGGATTTGGTAATCCAAGTCAAAGGTTTGACTTGGGTAAGTTTACAATACTTGAGATAGATAGGTTGTAATAGACTCTAGGTGTGGGAGCCTAAGACTTTGAGAGAGGTTTAATGTAGTGTTTCCCATGTGAGAAAAAAATTGAAAACTGATCGTGGTTATAGGTTTGATGGAACTGAAGGTATGAAGACAAGGAGAACATGTTGCTGGGGTTGGGCTAATGAGGAAAAATGGCCCGACCGGACATTTTTATTTGATTAGTGCTTCTTTTACAATGTGTTAGGTCCAAGTAGTATAGGATTGACTTGTTAGATATTGATGGGTAAGGAAATGAGGTTTGGATCTTTTTTAGTTTGAAAGATTTTGCTCATAGATAGGTATATGACTGAGAAAGGTTTGTGTAGTGTGTTACCAAAGTATATAGTTATAAATGAGCAGGAAAGTGCTTATCAACGGGTTCATGATGGTAAGAGTAGGTTAGTTGTTAAACCACTTTTGAGGTTGTGTTGTGGTAGTTGTTAGGGTACTTGAGGAGACTGTTCAGAATTCATAGAAAGTTACAAATTATGGGATTATCTTCGAGGGAGAATGTCTCTAAAGCACAATTTTGTCTATTGACATATCTATGGTGTTGGTTGTTATCAGAACAGGCATAGTTTTGTCTATTGGCACACTTATTGGAGCATTGGTGTCATTCTAGACATAATTTTGTCTAATAACCCATCTGTTGTTACTGGTTGTCGTTATTGTAGGCATAATTTTATCTGTTGATGCAACCCTTTGATTCAATAATTGTCATTTAGGGGCAGTTTTGTCCATTAACACACTTGAGGGAGTACTTGTTGTCATTTAGACACAGTTTTACCTATTGACGCATTCGTTGAGGTGGGATTTTTATCTCTGGACACAGCTTTGTCTGTTGATGTACCGTTATGGGTAGTGTGACCTTGAGAGATTGAAGTTTTGATTGGTATACAATATTTGACTTAGTTTTGAAACATAACTAGTTTTGATGTCATGGAAGGATGACGGTGGACAGGCCGTTAGTTTTGTTTTGGTTAGTTGTTAATCGAGAAAAGGATGTGATAAGTAAGCAGTAAATTTTTTTTTTGATTTTATGCCACTATGGACTGTACCTTGTGGTATTGATGGAATTAAAGGAACCCAAGGATCAGTTGTGAAATTTGGGGAAATATGAGTTTCATGCATCTTGAGATGCCACCTTAAGGGGATTTTCTGTACTGTTGTCGGAAAGAGGAACGTGGCAGAGCTGGTTGAGGATTGGATTACAATCCTCAAGAAGTGTTGGTGTTAGGCCATGTATGAGAAGTGAACACCAAGTATTGGAGACCAGTAAGTTGATAGCTTTCACCCGTAGTAAAAGGGAGCTAGAAGAGACCACTAAAGGTTTTGTGACAACACTCGGGAATTTGGATTATGTTGCTAATTTCGAGGACAAAATTCCTTGAAGGTGGGGAGGTTGTAGAGACCAGGATCAAATTTGACTGGTTTTTAGATTTTTCACCATTTTTACTGTAAATACATTTTATATGATGTTATGGATGTTTTAGAAGTGGGAAACATGTTCGGAAAGTTGTTTAAAATTTTTTGGAAGTTTTTAGAACATTTGGACAAAGTTAAAAATTTTCGGTCAATGGGGCCCTGGATATCATTTGAAAATGAGTAGTTCAGATAGAATTGAACTTTTGAATGATCCAGGAACTTAGGATCCTTTGGATGAAGACATGATCTCTCTAGATCCCATTGAATTTCATGCGGATGAGGAGCCTTATAAAGATCCTATCGATTCTTATCAAAGAAAAACAGGCTTAACTGAGGCTATTCAAACAGGCATAGGCCAATTAAATGGTATTCCCATAGTAATTGGGGTTATGGATTTTCAATTTATGGGGGGTAGTATGGGATCCTTAGTTGGGGAGAAAATCACTCGTTTGATCGAGTATGCTACCAATCAATTTTTACCTCATATTATAGTATGTGCTTCGGGAGGGCACGCATGCAAGAAGGAAGTTTGAGTTTGACGCAAATGGCTAAAATTTCTTCTATTTTATATGATTATCAATCAAATAAAATTTTTTTCTATGTATCAATCCTTACATCTCCTACTACTGGTGGGGTGACAGCTAGTTTTGGTATATTGGGGGATATCATTATTGTCGAACATGATGCCTACATTACATTTGTGAGGAAGCAGGTCGGGTGGTCCCAAAAATCTGAGAAATTTTCAAAAAAATTTTATGTTTAGAAAGTTAAAGAAGCAATTTCGGGGCTTTAACCACTTTCAAAATTGAAAACGGAGGTCGGGAGGGTACTTTAAGTGACCTGGGGGCATTTTAGTCATTTTGTGCCGCTAGATATTTTAAATATCTATATGCAGAGATTCTCTCATTCTCTCTTGACCAAATAATCGGCTGTAGCTCTCTCTCTCTCTCTCTCCCCCCCCCTCTTCTTCCCTCTTCTTTCTCTCTTTATTTTGGAGGCCTTTGGCTTGGATTCAAATGTTGCCGAAGAAGGACAAAACATAGATCTTGGTGAGGGCTTCAGTTTGAATAGAACAAACTCAATTTTTGGCAAGGTGTAACTCTACAAAAATCATGAAAAATGCTTGAAAAGTCTTTAAATTTTAGGTAGGGGTGTTCTTTCTCTTCTAATTGTGGATTCTAGGGTTTCAAGTGGCTTAGAGTGGTATATATTGACCTGACATGGATGAGAGTGATGAGAGGGGCTGTGGTTTTAAGTTTGCCTCTTTCCTTATGGTTTCTACAAGCTAGTTAGATTCATATTGTGATATATGTGGTGTATTGTGCTTATACATATGTTATGTGTGAAATTGTGCATAGTTGTGAGCATATAAGTGATTATATGTTGGTTATGGAGGCATAGGAGGGTTGAATGCATGCTATATTTTAAATTACAAGTATAGGTATTTGTAAAACATGAACAATATATGCTAGGTCATGAATTGTGTACATATGAGAGTGATATGCATGTTTTGTGACATATATGTGGCTATATGTGTTATAGGTTGATGAAATACACGCTAGAATTATCATAGTAAAAATGTGTATTGAAGAGCATGAGAATTATATGTTATGTGATGTATATATGTCTTATAAGAATGTATATGTGGATATGAGTCTGTTGTCCAAGTATGATGGACTTGGAATTCGGAGGTGACCAACCATGTGTTTGAATTAGTGAGAATACTCCCAATGCGATGATTGTAAGAGAAACCCAAATATACCCCAACTATAGTGATCGTCGGAGTTGCCCAATCACTTGCAAGGCTTATATACTACCATAAATGTATGATCATCGGAGTTGCCCCGTCATACGAGTGTTGTCGAAGTTGACCAACACATTGGTGTCATCGGAGTTGCCTAACACCACATGATCGCCAAAGTTGACCAATCATGCCTATGTATCGAGTTATGGCTGAGAAGATGTGTAAATATCTTGTTGCTTATGTGTTTAATCTATTAAGGATGATATATAAGCTAAATGTATCCATTCTTGAGTTGCATTATGATGTTTGCATGAGAGCATTGTAAATGCCATGTAGTGTAGTGACATGTAGGTTGGTGTCCAGTTGATGCCTAGGTGGGTTAGGGCATTCCTATTGGGCATAGTTTTATGTTCACCCCGCTCCCCCAAACCATTTTTTAGGTAAGGCACCAGTGACGGGAAGGACTTGATTAGTCAAATGGAGCTCATAGGGGTACTTTTGGATATTTTGGTGCATTTCAAGATTTTGTATATGGACTATGTACTTGGCTATTATTGTGTGCGGTTGCGCTACTCATAATTTATAATCTACCACTCGCAATAGAATGAATTCTTGAAGGATAGGGCTCTAAGTTGAGGGTGTCAATCTCATAGAGACTACGTAAAAATAATTCGCTAAAGGTTGAGGGTTAGTTCTTGTTCAAATCACAACCGGATGTTGGTTGTTTTCTTACTCTACTTTGAAAGCATAAAAGATAATTAAAATACAAAGTTTGAGAGAAGAGTTAAGGACTAGGGTTGAGACTTCATCACTAGCCTCGTAGTATGTCACACTTATAATAAATTGGGGAAATTCATGCAAATGTGTACTAAATGATGCATTGACAAGTCACATATACAACAACGTCACCAAGAGAATGCACACACCTTAATATACTATAATCCATCTTCGATAAGTGTGATTTTCATACCTACCTACTTACCTAATTACCTAAGTGTAGCTAAATCACCGTCTCTAAGCATGGATGCAAATCTAGCTATGTATGTTATAGTGAAAACTAGTTTCAAGCCATCACTTGTAGTCCTTGTGAAACTTACAAGTGTTTGAAGATCATATGAGAAATTTAAACATTCAAAGACAAGAAGATAAATTACAACACATGAACACAAAGAAATTGTAAACTTATATTGATATAAGGCTCCAGGAAAGAGATATATACACAAAAATAAATAAAAAATCCCAATTCATTAAAGTTAGAACATGTTTACAAGACTAGGGTTTGTCAAAATCCAAGAGAAGGATTAGTTTATCATGGTGGGCCAAAAGCACTCCATAGACAGAGATGGTCCCATGCTCAAAATGGTCTTCAAGGCCTTACAAAGCCCTCTTTGAAGCTTTCCCTCTCTAGAACTTCACTTCTCTCTCTAAAATTCTATATATGCTCTCTATTATAAGATTTGTGAGACATCTTATTATTACATATTTCTTAGCTATATATCTGATTGGAGGCTCAAAATATCATAGAAATTCCGTTCAAGGCTTTATCCAAGCAAAATTGGACAAGTGGCAAGTAAAGAAAATATCTGTAGAAAAATATCTTCTGCAAGATTGGGCGATGGGACTTCGATGCATCAAAGTTGTGATGTATCGAAGTTGTGATTTCGATGCATCGATCTTTCCTTCTTCTGCAGATCTTCAACTCTTTAGCTTTCCGATTTCGGTCTTAACACGCCATTCACTATTCCTTGATATGAAATTTCCATGAGGCACGATAGGACATAGGAATGCATTCTTGAACTTATAAAGGAGTCAAATTGCGCCGAATTCTGAGTCTGAACCTGAAATCAACAAAAACATAAAAACATTCAACGCTTCTCACACCCCCAAACTTAGACTAAACAAAAATGTAGACCGTTCTAACCTAACACATAATTTTCAAAAGTTCAAGTATTTTCGAATGTCAAAACTCCTAATTATAAGCTGCATTTATCGATGACGTTATGGGTATTACATCCTCAAATAGAAGGATATCACGACAAACATGAAATAAAAATGTCATATGTGTAAAAACAATGTATACTAGTGTACGATACTACCCTCAAACTTGAAGCTAACATTATCCTCAATGTTTACACTGAAAAGAGTTAAAACGATGTTACTAGTTGGTTGATAGGTTTCAAAAAGTCAAAACATCAATCGTGTTGGGGTAGTGGGTACACGGGTACACTGGTATGTATCGGATACGTGGGGCATCGGAACCTGCACAAGTACAACTACATACCAACATAACATATATTCACTAGAAAATAAAAAAAAAGGAAAGACGGAAATAAAACGTATAGACAACAAAAAGCTGATAATATTCCAATAATTCAAACATGTGTGAGTACAAATGCTGAAATTTATGGAATACAAAAGAATTGCTTTATAAAGCAACAAAATAGAGTGCCAACAAGGCACTAAACAGTTCGATGACTATAACTACATAAAAACATAACTGATATAAACATAAAAATATAGAAATAAGAAAACTAAAACTAATGCTAAGGAGGCAGTGGCGGTAGTACTGAGGAAGCAAATGCAGAAGGATCCATGCCACGAGCACCAAGGGCCTACCTAAGCAGCTGTTGGATCTAATGCTAGCCCGCTATAATGGCGTCCAAGCTCATGTCAGTCTAACGGTAGTGCTCAAGTGCAAGATGACTGTCTTGCATCAAACTAATCATGGCGTTACCGAGAGTACAGAGGAAATCATTCGTCTGCTGGAAATGCTCGGTGAAGTCCACTTGTAACTCTTGCAGACTGGCACTAAGACACTCTTAACCATTGGCCAGATAGTCATAATCGATGTGGCTTATGGTAGGAATATCCATGTCTACCTCGACCATATCAATGTCCTCCCCCTCAGGTGCGTCCAGAACAAGATCACCCTCTTCTTCCTCAGGAGCGACATTAGGAACAAGAAGCATATGAGTAATCATCTTACACCATTGCTGAAAGGTAAAGTGAGGGGGTACCTCACTTGTAATCTCATCTGGGAGAAAGTGAAAGTGTGCGTGATGGAGTAGAGCAGTGACAAGGAAGTGAACGATAGGCTAACGGTAGCAATCTTTGAAGTGGGCCGAGCAACAAGTTGTTCCCACACCCAGGACATCTACCCCCAAATGACGGCAGGAATAGAGAGCAAAAAACCCAAATGAAGGGCATACAAAGACCTTAAGAAATCACCAGGAAAATTTGATCGGTGCCCATGCAGATGTGCATGTCATTGGAAAATTATGTCAAAGATCCACAATTTCCTGGGGCACAAAGATTTAGTAGTGCAGGAGTTGCTGGGAGGATCCAAAAAATTACCCCTACACATGTGTTAAATCATGGCTGGAATAGAAAGGTGGGAAGGAATGTCGGGAAACAAGCAGATCTCCTCTCCTAGGTAAAGATCTTTGGGCTCCTCATGCGGACACCGGATGCAAGCAGCAATATCCTGAATGGTGAGGGAAATAGTAACATCATCAACAGTGGTGTGCAATGTATCTGGCGTATCAGTGTGGTAAAACATATTCATATAAAATATACGAACTAGCTGAGGGTAATAAATCTCAACGGCAAGTACTAAGAGCCCTAACAAATGGCGCTCAGTCAGGGATAAAAGGGACCAAGCTGAATATGGATCCTCGATAAACTCATTAATGTCCACCATATGCTCGGGGTGGAAATCTCAGGTTGGCCATTGACCTTGCGAACTGGAATGGGAGGAGCCTCGACACTAACCATGATATTAGTGGTCGCGAAAGTACCTAGTCGAAGGTGAACCTGGCCACAAATATTACACCAAAAATTTTAAAAATAGTCCCTATGCTTTGTCATATTAATTCTCAACAAAATCAAAATCTATGTACATATACCCTATATATATAAATCACAACTAGTCAAAAAGGGTATCTCAGAATGTTCCACTCTCTCTTTCTAACTCAATCAAACAAGACACTCACAAATCCAACAAAAATCTAAGACCCATACTCCCGAATTCCATAATTCAACAAGTATGTACAAAGGGAATACAAACCCCTTACCTTGTGGCGTGCGAACCGAATCCGAATGGAGTTGTAAGCGAGTGAAATCCTCTCCTTGGATTCAAAGATTGATGATCGAGATGGTTGGGCTTATTTGGGAGTTCTGAACGAGCGAGAGAATGTAGAGAGTTACAAGCAAAAGTGGGAAAAATGCGAGAGAAAGATGAGGGGTTTGAATATTAAGTGACTGCGTGTGCATTCACGTCCTTTGGTGCGATGCATCAAAGTGTTTACTTTGATACATCGAAGATGTCGATTCATCAAAGTAGAGGTTTCGATGCACTGAAGTGGTTCGATGCATCGACCTTCTATTGATGCAAGGTGCGACAGTTGCTGGAATTGATAGGAAAATGGGACTTTTAAAGATCGATGCATCGAAGTTGTGATACATCGAAGTGGATACTTCGATGTATCGAAGCTCTTTTTGACTGTAAGTTTGCAAAAATGTCCCAAGTATGAAAATTTCAGTTTCACCCTTAATGCATACCTCTCACACTTAGACACTTCAAAAAATATTTAGATACGTCCCTTTTCGGATTCGAAGGGTCACACGAAACATGATAGGACCGTAGAAATTGTGCCATGTTTATCGTCTACGGCGAGACGTGTACACAAGTTCATCCACAAAGACTACACGAGAGCATTCGCTCTCATTATTGGCAGTGTGGTGAAATGCATCAAAGGTATTTATCCTAACAGTCATATTCTCGAAGGAGATGTACATCACACCGGTATGACAACTGACGCAAGCGTTAGCCGAAGCCAAGAATGGACAACCTAGAATGATTGGAATATGCTTTGTAGGATCTTGGACAGGTTCGGTGTCAAGGACTATGAAGTCCACCGAGAAATAGAATTTGTCTACTTTGATTAGAACATCCTCAATTATTCTATGTGGTTGCCTTACCGAACGGTTGGCAAGTTGTAACACAATTGTGGTTGACTTCAGTTCTCCTAGCTCAAATTTCCTATAAATCAAGTAAGGCAGTAAGTTAACAGTTACTCCCAAGTCAATGAGGGCCCTCTCAAATTCACGGTCACCAATGACACAAGAGATTGTTGTGGCACCTGGATCCTTGAATTTAGGAGGGGTGTTACTTTGAAGAATTTAACTTACCTGCTCAGTTAATTTAGGAACGTGGTTCCTAGATTTACGCTTTTGACTACATAAGTCCTTTAAAAATTTAGCATAGGAGGAAATTTATTTTATAGCATCTAGGAGATGAATATTGACTTTAACTTGTTTAAAGATTTCTATCATGTCTTGCAATTTCTCTCCTTGCTTTCCGAATTGGAAAGGTTCCTTTAATCTTTGAGGAAAGGGAATAGGGGGTTCATGTGAAGCTTCTTGAATTGGAATATACGAGAATTTAGTCTCAATGAACTTTTCATTTCCTTTATCTTTTGGATTATTAGAGAACTCTTTTAGATTTAAAGAAAAATCATTTGGATTTAAAGGAATCTTTGGATTCATTGGATGCTCACATTCTTTCTCCATCATTTTATCAACTGAATTTTCTAACACTCTACCACTCCTTAAAGTAGTAATTGATTAAGCTTGTTCTTTGTTAAACTCAAAAGAATGAGAAACATCATCAATTACTTGAACTCTATTAGGGTTCGCCACCGTTTGGCTAAGCAATTTCTACCCTCTCGACAATTCATTGCATTAGCTAGCTGCCCCAATTGGGACTATATCTTTGCAATAGATTTTGAGTGGGCGTTGATCTTTTGGGTATTACTTTCAACATTGCCTAAAACAGTCAAAACCTTTTCCTCAAAACTGGGGTTTCGAGGAGGTGGTTGATTGGGAGTGTAATAGAAACTCATATTTGGATTTGGTTGATAAGGTCTAGGTTGGAATTGAGATTGACCTTGCTGTCCATGTGGTCCTCGAGGTCCTTGATATTGACCTTGGTTCCCATATTGGAATTGATTTTGATCTCTCCATCCGGGATTATAGGAGTTTTGATATGATCCTTGACCCGACCTAGAATAAAGTGCATTTACTTGCTCTTATGAGAATTTTGGGTATAGCCCTACATGAGGATAATCCTTTATATAATGAGAAGGACTAGAGCATAAAGAACACGCATCATATATGGGATGAAGGGTGGGATTAGGAATAGTAGAAGGGGAGGAAGAAGAAGAAGACCTAGCTAATATGACTTGATCTAATTTCTTTTCTAGGGCCTCTATTTTCCTATATGTTGCTTGCTCTTTACGCATTTCAAAGATACTTTCAGTTTGGGCGTTAAGAGGAGCAACTACCTAATTCTTCCTTTCATTAGAAGAATGATGAAACGAATTTTTGCTCAAGGTCTCAAAGAGTATCCATGCTTCATCGGGACTTTTTAGAAAGAATGTACCTCCATAACTAGCATCAACCATTTGTTTGTGGGGCTCTCCTAAACCATCATAAGATCCTTGCACTAATTGCCATTTGAGAATAGCATGGTGTGAGCATGACCTCGAAAGGTCCTCCATCATTTCCCAAGTTTCATGAAAAGCTTCACCTTCCCTTTGAGAGAAACTGATGATGGCTCTCCGTGAATCATTAGTCTTCCTAATTGAAAAGTATTTCTTTAGAAAATCTTGTTGTATTTCTGCCCAAGAGTTAATGAAATTTGTCTCTAAGGAGTTACACCATTGTTTGACTTTATCCTTAAGTGAGAAAGGGAAAAGACGAAGTCTTAAGTTGTCATCCACTGGTGCATTCAACTGTAAGGTCGAACACACTTCTAAAATTTCATCAATATGTTTTGAAGGATCTTGGTTCAGAAGCCCATGAAATCAACTAAGAAGATTAATTATTGAGGATTTGATTTCAAAATTATTCCTCCCTTCATTTGAAAAACGAATACAAGAATGAGATGCATAGGTATATGGAATTTAAAAATCTCAAAGAATCTCTCCACACGGTGGGGGTGGTAAAACAGGATTTTGTTGAACATTTGGGTTATCATTATTTGCCATTATTTCTCTCCTATGTTCTCTAAACAATATAGGGTCCCTAGGAATGCTACTATGTTGTCTAAGAGTTCTTTCAAGTTCGAGGTCACACGGCAACAAGGGTAATGACAACGATCTCCTACTTTGCATATGAATAAACCAAAATTTAAACTATATGTAAAAAGAAAATTTTTAAACTCTTAAGTGCAAGAAAGTTGCGCACTCTACTCACAAGGGATCCGAGCTTAAGTCTTGATGCCTTGTTTAGATAAGTACCTACAATAAAACACTTCCAAAATAAAGATAAAAATAATTACAATTAAAGAATGCAAAGAATGAGTTAAGTTAAAATTTAAACTAGACTCAATCCTCTAATTTTAGTGATTAAACCATAGTCCCCGGTAACAGTGCCAAAAATTATTATGTGTGGTTGCGCTACTCGCAATTTATAACTCACCACTCGTAATAAAATGAATCCTTGAATGATAGGGCTCTAAGTTGAGGGTGTCGATCCCACCGAGACTGCGTAGGAATAATTCGCTAAAGGTTGAGTGTTGGTTCTTGTTCAAATCACAACAGGGTGTTGGTTGTTTTCTTACTCTACTTTAAAAGCATTAAAGATAATTAAAATACAAAGCTTGAGAGAAGAGTTAAGGACTAGGATTGAGACTTCACCACTAGCCTCGTAGTATGCCACACTTGTAACAAATTGGGGGAATTCATGCGAATGTGTACTAAATGAAGCGTTGACAAGTCTCACATACAACGACGTCACCAAAAGAATACACACACCTTAATATACAATAATTCAACTTCGATAAGTGTGATTTGCCTACCTACCTACTTGCCTAATTACCTAAGTGTAGCTAAATCACCATCTCTAAGCAAGGACTATGCAAATCTAGCTATACATGTTATAGTGAAAACTAGTCTCAAGCCATCACTTGTAGTCCTTGTGAAACTTACAAGTGTTTGAAGATCATGTGAGGAATTTAAACACTCTAAGACAAGAAGATAAATTACAACACATGAACACAAAGAAATTGTAAACTTATATTGATATAAGGCTAAAGGCAAAAGACATATACACAAAAATACATAAAAATCCCCAATTCATTGAACTTAGAACATATTTACAAGACTAGGGTTTATTAAAACCTTAGAGAAGGATTAGTTTATCACGGTGGGCCGGAAGCACTCCATAGATAGAGATGGTCACATACTCAAAATGGTCTTCAAGGCCTTATGAAGCCCTCTTTGAATCTTTCCCTCTCTAGAACTTCACTTTCTCTTTCTAGAATTATATATATGCTTTCTATTACAAGAATTGTGAGATATCTTATTATTACATATTTCCTAGCCATATATCTGATTTGAGGCTCAAGATATCATAGAAATTCCGTTCAAGACTTTATCCAAGCAAAATTGGATAAGTGGCAAGTGAATAAAATATCTGCAAAAAATATCTTTTACAGGATTGGGTGATGCATCGAAGTAGGGACTTCGATGCATCGAAGCTGTGACTTTGATGCATCAAAGTTGCGGTGTCTCTCCTTCTTTTGTAGATCTTCAACTCTTCATCTTTCCAACTCTGGTCTTGACACGTCATTCACTATTCCTCGATTGAACTTTCCATGAAGCATGATAGGACATAGGAATGCATTCTTTAACTTATAAAGGAGTTGAATTGCACCAAATTCTGAGTCTGAACCTGAAATCAACAAAAACATAAAAATATGTAAAAACTATACAATATGTGCAGCTATGGGATTAAAATACATAAGTAAAGGCATGAGAATGTCTAACATTCAACGCTTATCATATATCCATGCCGGCTTATGGCATGTGGATTATATTGATGTTGTATTTATATTTGACATTATATATAACATGTAAATTCATTTGGACCTTATGTGTATAAACAATGAGGTTGGTTTATGATTTTTGAGAATATATGCAATGGTTTGTATGCATTTTGTAAGAAATGGATGAGGATTGTGAGAGCATAGTGATTATAATGTGTGATTTGGAGTATCCGTATGACGATATACCAATGGTAGATGATTTCAATGTTATATGGATGATTCTAGGTTGTTAGAATGAGTTTTGGACTCAAAATGGGTCAAGTATAGAAAATTGTGGGGTTTCAGACATTTTTGCAAAGGGGCATTCCGCATGTGCAAAATTGTCATTTCGCATATGTGAAATTACAATTTCTCATGTGCAAAAAATTGCAGAATGTCAAAAGTCTCGAATGTCAAAAATTCTCGATAGTACTTCGCATGAACCTCGATTGATTGACCATTTCGATTTTACGAAAATTAATTTTTGATTAAGCAAGAATGGCCTTTCGATTGTGTGAAATGGCATTATTTATTGTGCGAAAATATGATGTCCATAATATATTGGATGTGCTTACATGGCTAGGTGTGGGGCCTATTGAGGTTAGATGATGGTGAGTTATGCACATACATTCGTAATTATGTGATTAAGCTTCTGTGAAAATTTGAGGGATTAAAGAGCTTATTAGGGTTTAATGGATGGGTTCACCTTCAATTTCTGGGAGTCAGAAATCGAGGCGTGACAAATAGGCACATAAGAAACCTAATCCTAGATGGTTTAGGAGAAAGTGTAAGAAACCTATTTGGTTTAAGAAAAGATATATAATCTAAGAGTAAATATAATAGGAAATATATAATCTAATAGAACTAAATGGCACAGTTCGACATTAGGACAGAGGGATGAATTTAAGTGAAGTTGTCATCAAGTTTACATTTTATCAGTTGGATCGAATGTTGATAAAAATTTCGATCTTAGAAAAATACTTTGGATTCATAATCAAAATGCCCAACAAAAGGACATGAGGCTGGTGACGAGTGTAGATTAGTGGATGTTTGTCGTTACTTCTCTACACTTCGTACAAAAATAAAACCTGCAAAAACTCTACTAAAAATTGTATAGTAATAAGCAGGGTTGAACCACTCTCAAGTGAGAATCAATAACAAGTCTAAAATTCAAAACCTAAATCTCTTGAGATGAAAAAAGAATATTTAAAAATAAAATACTAATTTTTTCTATAATAATAAAAAATAATATTAAATGTCTTAGATCAAATGATGGGACAAATCTCAAGGAAAGAAAATTCACCACTGTGGATCTATATAAATAAAGTTTTTTAATATTCTTATCTAATTTTTCCTCCAATAATCAATACACTTCACTAATCCAATTAGAACTTGGAAAGATGAAGAAAAATATGGAATAAAAAAGAATGACTTGATTATATATAAGAGAGACATTTCTTTACATAATCTGATGCACATTGGCTAGGTAAACAGAGGTAGGCATTCTTCGAATTATCATTATTTGGCAAACACGAAGAATCCTTCCTCTAATTTTAGAAAATAAAATTCCAGAATAGAAGAGTAGAAGAATGCTCTTGGGAGGAAAAAGTAGACAAGAAAATAAAACAACTTACTTATACTTCAACCATGGTGGCTTCATCACTCTCTTGAGAAGGATGCTTACGCTTGTATATTAACAGAAAACAAACAAATAGAAATGAAACTACTACTCTTCATTGAATCAATAAAACAATTACACTATTTTTTTCGATAATTTTTCTATAATTTTCTAACTCCCTTCACCATCCCCTAAGACCTCCTATTTATAGAGTTAGAAGGGAATGGTTTAGGTGGGAAAAATCTAAAATACAAAATTCAAAAATCAAAATGCAAAATTTAAAAGCCAAAATTCAAAATTTAAAATACAAAATTTTGAATTTAAATATCTAATATTTGATCTCCATATCTTTAATTTGAATTCTGAACTGCAGACGTGGTAGTGCAAAAAGTATTTTGCAAAATTTTGAACTTGAGACCTTTTGTGAAGTAAATTGCTCAGAATACTATCTCTCCTACAATTCTTCTTATGTTCATATTTGGCTATATATATCCTTTTTAGCCCTTTTTTGCTACTTTTCTTCTTATTGAAAATCAATCCCTGTAAAACACAAAATGCAAAGACAAGAATATTTAAATAAAGTAAAAGAGTAATTATAGACTTATTTTGAGATATAAAATAACATGTTTTGTGCACTTATCAGCTGGTGGACCAATGGCGGGATCCACCAGTCCTGTGACCTTGGCTTCAATTATTATGGTCTTACTAGGTGAAATATAAATTGGTATTTTTTTTTAATTAGATAGGTACTCGTACGCACAATCTCAAATGGAAATGGTCTTGACTGGATTTACGAGTAGATGTTATGCCTCCTAAAACTATGACGTCTTAAGTGGCTTTACAAGGTTCGGTCATTTATTAATTTCTACAAAAATGAATTTTTTACATATAAAAATATAACACATTATTATTATTTTGACGTATCCTTGTTGTATTCTTATTCGGTTTTTTTATTTATTTGCCTTATGGTCGTATCTATATCGTATCATACTCTTGTTTTGTGACCGTGCTTCCTAGTTATACTTTAGTCACATCATTACAAAAGAAAATGAAATGGTATAATGTAAGAAAATATATACCAATTTATACGGAAGCAAATTCGGGTTACCTCGAAGTACCTTTTAACCAAAAAGGATAAACGAACCGGTTGTTTAACGTGCTTTCTAATCTCCTTCGTTGTCACAGTGGAACTACACTATAAAAGTGAGTGTAATCTTCAATTTCATAGTCCAAGAGCATCTTCTTGATCTCCAAGACAATTGACAGAGAAAGAGATAGTCGTATATTGTATATTGTGTAACTCTTATATCTTAGGTCTAAACATAAGATAACTATTTATATTGTCTTGTTTCTTAACCCTAAAGAAAAGTCATTTTAACTTTCCTAACCAGGTCAGGCTCACCCATAGGCACCCCGGTTTGGGTCTAAACCCAAAGTCTAGCATCTTCCACTCACACATGGTGTGCACGATGCTATCATATCTCTTTCTCAAGTGCTCAATTGTTGAGACAATTCATACAAGCTAATGGACCGTGCGACCGCCGAGAACACCTGCATGTGGGAGCTCTAAACTAGCAACTCATAAAAAAGCAATATAGAGACATCAACCCTCAAAGATAACAAATAGTGTCTCAACATATCCAGATCCATCTAGTCACATTGGTTTAAGCATCCTTAATCCCTCAAAGAGCTATGTTTAACCTCTCGAGGACTAGCAATATACCCACACTTATATTGAAACTCCCATAAGGCAACATAAGTTGCCGACAATGAATATAAAGTAAAGATGTGACTCATATGATCTTCCCTTTGTCCTCATGCCACTTAGCTCAGAACTAACTGCTTTCCAACAATGTCCTTTAATGTCGAATCATACATGGCCGTAGGCAACAAGCCAAAGTAGTTAAGCATCAACTCATTACTTTATGGCATAGTCAAAGATAATAAATGATACACATTTGGTCATCCACAATAACATTTAGACTCACACTATGAGGAAGCATGGGGATTCACTCACCTCCATATATGGTCATGAAGCACATGTAGTATGAAATACATATTATAGTAGTGTAACTCTTCCAAAGAGCGTATGTCATAAACTCCAACACTGTACAAATCTTAGTCTAGTCGCTCTATAAGCGCCTAACCCGAGTTCTTTATTTGTTTGCTACCTAAGGTGCCAAAATAAAGATCTCGCATTTGGCTATCAATATCGGTACAATAGATAGTGGGTGTATCCATCATCGGTCTATATCGTCAAACCTCATCTTAACTCCAACCAAGGTGACATTATAACCAAAATTTTGCAACTTTACTCTTTATCTCAAGCGCCAAAGGCAATTTCTTGTGTGAGTGAGCCAATCTTAACATACTGATATACTTATTGACAAATATATATGTGTGTGTGATATTTCTAATGCAATGTTCATAATATAATAATTATTAATAAAAAATTATTAAAAAGAAACATGCATTAATAATATAAATATCCCAAAAATATCATAAACAAGTAATCAACTAATACTCAAAATGCATCAATCATAGTCTATGTTACCCTAAAGTTCTAACATGAATCATATAAACAACTCTAGTAATATGCTCAGTTAAGGAATCCACAACCATGCAACTCATAAAAATGTGTGTCAAGATCATTTGGTTATGTGCAACAATATTTCTAATGAAGTTGTACCTCACATCAATGTGTTTGGTTCAACTATAGTATTTAGAATCCTTAGCATAAGCAACTGCAACCATGATGTCACAATAGATTATCACTGGATCATCAGCATGAGTGACAACTCCAAGATGCTTAAGGAACCTCCTCAACCAAATAACTTCTTGCACGACAATTGAGCCAAGGCATTAGAGGATTGTTTCTTACTACTCCAAGAAATGGCCCATTATTGAGTAAGAAGCACATCCAGACATGTAGTTGTGTTCTAGATTGCCACCCCAATTGGCATCATAATAGCCAACCAGATGAAACTATAACACGAATAACAAAACGTATAATGATTGACTAAGCCAATTGGATAACCTATATCAGGTTGAGTAAACATCAGGCTATAAATAACACTCAAATAGGAAACACATGCCATTTGATCTTTCTCCTTAAGAGTCTTTAAGACCCATCTTAAGGCTCAGGCCTTTTGCCTTTAACGACATTAGTATCTATGGGTTTGCAGCTTTGTATCTAAAATCATTCTAGAATCTTCTTAATGCAAGTCTCTTGAGACAACCCAAGAAATTTCTTAGAACGATCCTTAAGGATCTTAACTCCGAGCACGTAGCTTGCCTCACCGATGTCATTTATCTCAAAAGTAGAGGACAAAAACTCCTTAGTGGCGACAATCAACTCCTTATCATTTTCAGCCAATAATATGTCACCAACATACAATTACAGTATAAGGAAACTACCCTTGGAATGTCTAACATACACAAAATAGTCTTCATCAATTATCGTAAACTCATGGCTCGATGAAATCTCTAATACCACTGTCTCAATGATTGTTTTAAGTCATTGATGGATTGTTGGAACTTGCAGACTTTGCACTCCTGACCCTTTACCACAAAGCCTTCTGGTTGATCCATACAGATCTCTTCATCTAGCTCTCCATTGAGAAATGTAGTTTTTACATCCATCCAGTCTATTTTCAATTCCAAATGTGTGACAATGGCTAGAATAAGGAGAATTGAGGCAAACTTCACCATAAGGGAGAAAATTTTCTCGTAGTCTACAGCCTTCTGTTAGGTGTGACCATTCAACACTAGGTGTGTCTTGTACCTTTCAATGGAACAATCTGCCTTATGCTTGACTTTTAGAACTCATTTGTTCCCAATAGTCTTATGCCCTAGTGGAAGGTCAACCAATTAAGTCCCTGACACGATTAATCCTCATAGACTTCATCTCATGATGCATTGCAATAGTCTAGTCTTTTCTAGTAGGAGTTGTGAATGCCTCTTGCATAATCTTAGGCTCTTCATTATCTTGTAGCATAACCTTGGAAAGTTTCCCCCTCAACTTGAAAACGACGATGAGGGATAGTTCCACATTAACTTCTACACAATTGGAGATCTTCAAAATCCTTGTACATTAGAACTAGTCCATTAGAGGGCAAGTCACTCCCACTGTCCATGGGATTTTAAGGAATTTCTTCCTCATTCTCAACTAAATGACTTTGTGCACCTTCCTCTGAATCCTCTATCTCATAGAGCTCTAAGTATTTCTCATCGCAACTCTAGAAAGAAAATCGTCCTTTAGGGAATTCACATTACATTACTCAATTTTAGTTAAATTTTTATTTGATCCCCATGGCCGCAAAATACCCAAATTGGGCTCCTCACCAGTCCACATCTCATATGAGGTGGAAGATACTAACTTAGAGGGCACACGATTAAAAAATTAGACAGCAGCCAATTGTGCATCTCCTCAACAAGAAATGAGAAGGTTTTCTTGAGCCATCATCAATCTAATCATGTTTAACAGTGTACAATTCATTCTATCTACTACACCATTTTGTTGTATAGTACTAGGAATATTTAATTGTCTAAGAATTCCCTTTTCTTTACAAAGCACTCTAAATTGATCATATAGACACTCGCAGCCTCAGTCAGTTCTAAGAGCCTTCATGCTCTTGTCTAATTGATCATCAACCTCATTAAGATAACTTCTAAAGCTATCCAATGCTTCTCACTTATAGGAAATCAAATAGATTACCAAAGCACATATAATCATCTATAAATGTGATGAAATAGATTGCTCCATATCTTTCTCTCATAGTCATGGGCAACATATATCAAAGTATATAAGTTGCAATAAGGCAGATGCCCATTTGGCTCTACCAAATGGTTTTCTGGTCCTTTCTTGCAAGGCAATGCTCAATAATGGGTAGGGTGACCTTCATGAGTGGGCACAAGAGTCCCTCTCTAACTAACCTAGACATTCTCTCTTGTCCTATGTGTCCTAATCTAGCATGTCATATCACAGAATTAGTAAAAACATCACCACTAGATGTAATTAAAGACCAGATTCATTGGTATCATTAAAACTAGAATAGTCGACATCCAAGAATATAAAACCATCATAAAGGTAACCAGAATCATAATAAATTATTCCCAAACAATTCCTAACAAGTTGACCCTCAAATTAAAAAAAAAAAGCCTCTCAACATGCTAATAACTAATAACAAGTTTCACCATTTTCTAGAGCATAAAGTACATCATGGAAATATAAAGCGTGTCCATGCTGTATATTAAGCTTATAAGTGTTAACCCCAAGCACCTCCATGCTAAATTCATTCCCCATGTAAACTTTTTTGCTTCCAGTTGGAATTCAATTATACTCAACAAACCTAACTCTATTTCTCACGATATGGTCGGTTGCTCCTAAGTCTATAACCCATAAATGAGAATGAGTAACTACCACCTCACTGGACACAAAGTAAGTAATGTGAGAAATTGGGTTAGAAGCAAAATATGACACATAATGAGAATGTGAGAACATATCGCGTCATTTAACATTTAAGGACCTATCACATCATTTGGAGCTTGAGGTTGAACGCCGAAAGGCTAATAGTTCCTCATATGTTGTTGAGGCTACTTCACGTTGGACATCTTGGTCCGAGCACAAGAGAGCTAGTGGTGTTTCGCAGAAGGTAATAGGTGCTAGACCATGGTCCAAAGGAGCCAATGTTACTAAGCGCAAAAAGAGACAAACACGCTGGTAAGAAAGATAAGGCAAAGATGACTTGCTTTAACTATGACAAGTTTGGACACTTCACTCGTGAATGCACTGGGCTGAAGGAGATAGTCCCTAATACTATTTTGGAGCATAGTGTGTGTTAGATTATATATTTCCTATTATAGATTATATATATTTTTCTAATAGGTTTCTTATACCCTGTGCTAAAATCATCTAGGACTAGGATTTCTTATACACTTTTCTAAACCATCTAGGACTAAGGTTTCTTTTCTCCTAAGTTTACTTAGCCTCCAAGATTATGTGCCTATAAATAGGCGTTTATGTATTGTTCATAATCAATATAATTAATATCAAATATCAATTCAATATATATATTATTCTTCTATTTCTAACATGGTATCATAGCCTATCAATTCCTGATAGTCTTCACAATTTATTGCCCTCATCGTCGGGGGATGGCACAATCGGCTTCATACCCGATGGGCAATCGTCAAAATAGCTTACACGTTATATATATATTATTCAGATTAAAACATAAACTTAGGAGACAAAAAATCCTAGTCCTATGTGTTTTAGGAGAAGGTGTAAGAAACCTATTGGGAAAAGATATATAATGGGAAATATATAATCCACCAGTGCAAAAATGCACTACCAATATTATTTGTCATTAATAAAATTTTGAATCGTTTAGCCTTAAAAAACCTAAGTATTGCGTCACTTTTGAG
This sequence comes from Cornus controversa, assembly GCA_026545225.1. Taxonomy (NCBI): domain Eukaryota; kingdom Viridiplantae; phylum Streptophyta; class Magnoliopsida; order Cornales; family Cornaceae; genus Cornus; species Cornus controversa. Next base: position 28,752,945 of record CM048848.1, on the reverse strand, counting down.
AGTTTTGAGTCTCAAAGCAATCAAGTTGTGAACAATCACTTGTGGAACAACTGGGGCTTGGATGCATTATCGGAGATTTAAGTTTCATACCCTTGATATCAAAGTGGAAGATAGTCAACCAATTGAATTTTAGACTAATTTGGGGTTTCCATTATAAAGGTTGGCCGTAAATGAAGCCTTCAATTTCATAGCAAATGATTCAACAAGTAATCAAAGATGATTTTCCATTAAGAAGCATATACCTCAATGCTCTCATATTTCCCAAGTTATAAATTGTTGCATGCACAGTTACTCATTTCTTATCAACAATTGTAAAACATAAGGTTCTCATATCGTTCCAAGGCAAGAAAGGCAAAAACTAATTAATATAGTAAATTTCACCATTTGTGATTAGTTAGAGCACATAATCAATTTGAATATAAATGCGGAATTCGATTTCAGAGAAATGTGCCAACTATAATACAAGGGATGCTAGATATATTCATTAGAAACTAGCTCGTGTGTACTTTTATCTAAAAACTTAGAAAATGCAGTTCTTGGACTCCCAAACATAGATACACTTCATTTAGATCATTACCTGATAGAAAAAAATTCTATAAAGAAAGTGCATGCCAAACTATAATTTCATATAAAAATAATATATGTTTGCATTCTAATCATTACTTGCCTTTAAAATACTTATCAGTCCAAATCTAAGCAAAAAAATTGAAATTGCACTTTTATGTTGATCTTTCATGTGGTAAACCTGTCTATATACTGAGATTTGTCCAAAATCAAGTGACACACAAAAGTAATGAGTGTTAATTGGAATATATAATAAACAAATGTTAAAATATAAAGGTGAAGAGGGAGTTGAATCACAGCCAAAAATTCAAAAAGAAAGAAGGAAAGAGAATTTGTCTTACTATTATTAAAAGAACATTACATATTTATATGGTTGAATCCTATATGATCATCATCTCAGGATTCTGTCTGCATGCAAGGATTTGGATCCATAGACCATCATTTCCCTTGCTCCTTTGTTGTTCTTGAAATTGCCTGGTAGAGTTTTCTTAACAGAGCCAATACAATCCTGCAATTGAATAATCTCTAGTGTAGTTATATCTCCTAAACTAGATGGAATACCCTCAAGTCTTGTGCATCCCTGTAACACCAATTGTTGAAGGTAGAGGAAGTGACATTTCCTCACAACTTAGACCGACATATGATAAAGTTAGGCTTTTAAGACATAGGGGGAAATTATCCAGATAGAAAAACCTTTTGCACTCAGTGGATATTACGTTCACTTTTTCAAGGTGAATGAGAAAGTCCAGTTTAGGAAAATGATCATCCCCATTCAACGTTTTCCTAATATAACATTTTAATTTTTTGAGATTAGGAATCTATTTCAAGGCTCGCTCCTCTCCACTATAAAGATTTAGTTTGCCCACTATTTGTAGGTTATCCAATATGAAGGGATGACTATCATTGGGTATACTAGAGAATTCAATAAGCCGATCAACATACAGATGCCTTAAGTTTACCGACATTCAGATAACACTTGATAAAACTAATGAACCTTTTAGGCCTTCAATATTAAAAGTTTGTAGGTTCAAGAGGTTGGCTATTGATGATAGGAAAATCTGATGCAGTCTAACATGCAGTGCTAAATTCCTCAAAAGAAATAATTATGTTATTTTGTTAGGAAATAAGGGAATTTGAATGGATGATAAATTCAAAACATTTAAGCTGTATGAAGTCTTGATGAATGAATGACACATTCCTCATATATAGGTTATCGTACAAATTTGAATGTCCAAAGGACAAGATAGAGCGAACTCTTGATGGACAACAATAATGATTTAAAAAAGTAAAATTGGCAAGGCCAGAGTATATACCAAAATGCGACATTGCTTAATTATTTGCAATATTACTTAAAAGGAGATCCAAAAACCTGCTGAAGTAAATTTTCTTCCTGACCTTTTCCAAAAATCACTCAAAGAAATTCTCTTCTTGAACCATATTTGATGAAGTAAATTATTTTCATGAGCTTCTATGGAAATCTGATGAAGAAAATTCTCTTCATGAGCTTTTCTCAAGCACAAGGCACGCAGGAGATCATGGACAAGGCACGCTTTGATTTCACTATTTGACCTTTTCTTGGAAATAATCACATAACTTCTATCAATTAGATCCATCAAGTAGTCCTCTGCCACTTCCTTTAGAGTCTTTTGCTCATTTTTCTGTATAAATCCCTTGGCAACCCATAGCCAGATCATCAATCGCACTGGAATTTTGTAGTCCTTTGGGAATGCCCCAAAATAAAGGAAGCACATTTTCAAAGTAGTAGGGAAAGAGATTGTAACTCAGTGCTAGTGTGTCCACGTATTGGTCTAGGTCACTGACTATGTATGAACTTACACTTTCAGCAACATGCCTCCACCATTCCTCTATCTTCTCTTCTTTTGCAAGTGGTAGTCCTTGACATTTCTTGGCAATCTGCCTTCCAATTTTTACCAACTCTAGAGGACAAATTTTTTTACCAAATGTCTTTTGTTGCAATAGATCCCAACTTTCACCTTAATTTAGAAATCGCAAATGGTGAAATTTAGCATGCAAAGTCACAATCACATCTTCATTTTGAGTGGTGAACAAAATTCTACTGCCATTATTATCATTTGGAAGATAACCTTTCAGATCATTCCAAGCCCCCATATTCCATATAGCGTCTATGATAATAAGATATCACTTCCCCTTTAAGCGCTTGTACAGCTCTTCACCTAACTTATTATTAGAGGATTGTAACAAACCATATATTTCTCTATGTTTTGAAGTCATTTAACATTGTTGTTCCTTAGATTTAGGAATCAGCTTCTAACTGATTTATATTTTAGGATCTTAAACAAGAGTTTCTTATCTCATCGTTGTATTTAATTGTTGCTTGATGTATATAAAAAATACATTTTTACTTCCTTCATCTGTTATGTTATCAGAGCTACCGCAAGTGGTATAGGTCGATCCTATTTTTTTTTCTTTCTTTTATCTTCCTCTATTCTTCAGCACTCATGGCTACCAATTCTAAACCCCCAATCATTCACTACACCAATGAACCACACCAAACTCTTATTAGCATTAAATTTGCAGCTCAAGCCCCTCTCAAATTCACCTATTCCAATTACCTCTCCTAGAAACTATAGTTCCAAACACTCTTCATCGGCTATAATCTTCTGGGCTATATCGATAGCTCCAAACCATGTCCGCCAACCACCTTGACCCAAACCAATACAACTAAACCAAATCTCAAATACACTCTCTGGACTAGACAGGACCAATTAATCCTTAATGCTGAAGAAAATGATCTTTATGGTGGAAAAGGCAATCAAAGGAGAGGAGGTTGGCCAGTCATAGATGTCATCTTTAGTTCATCCTTTCAGTAGTGTTGCCCTTGTGTGAAATCCCTTCACAAGAAAACTGGTTAGTAAGAACTCTATGGAAACATTGTTAGAGTTGTAAAATTGGGATATAGAGATTAGATTCTTTTTCATAGAGGGAACAAAGAGAACATTGTTTAATGTAAAGGTGTTGTGAGGAGTTTTGAGAGAAGTGAAACCGGTGTGAGTGAGGGGAAGATTGGAGCCATCTCTGATCATAATGTCATTATTGCCAATGTATGGAGCATACAGCGAGAGGTTGCTCAAGTCAGATGTTACATGGTAGGATGCACTTCTATCCAAAAGCTACGATGGTGTGGTGGAAGGATTGGTGGCAAGATGAGCTTGTGGTTGCCATGGTGAGCCTGATTGAGAAGAGTTGGATGTAGGAGATGTTTGAACTAGTACTAGGCCAAATGAAGGACACCGTTTGGGAGTGTGACCCTGATCCTGCAGATTTGACAGTGGCCAAAATATGGTCTGGGAGGAGGATGAGGTCCTGGTGCTAAATTGGGACCTGCATTGGTTGTAGCAGGTGGGCGATGGGCAAACTTAAAGGATGGGTGCCAGTTGGTGGTGGTAGTTCCTTGGGTGTTAAAAGGATGCCAGTTTTTATTGGTTTTGTATGTGGAATTTGCAGTGGCTGGAAAACTTGGTTGCTCGGGTGTGAAGCTTCAACACACTTTACAGTACCGGTTCCATCCTCCAACATAACCCAACCCACCCATCCAAACTCAACTCCCCTGCCATCCTTAACCAATCCTACCCCATCCATAAATATCCTAACATCACCTCCTCCTAACCCAATCAAAAACCATCCCCTTCCAACTCACTCTATGACCACACGATCCAAGAACCTCATTCATAAACCAATAATGAAAATGAATCTTCATACCCAACTCTCAAAATCTAATGAACTTGAACCAACCACAGTGACTAAAGCCCTTACCGATCCTAAGTGGCATCAAGCCATGTCTGATGAGTGTGATGCTTTAGTTTAGAATGGAACATGGGAACTTGTACCACCTGATTTTAATAAGAATATAGTTGGATGTAAATAGATTTTTTGCATTAAATGTAACTCTGATGGCTCTATTGGCAGGTTCAGAACACGTTTGGTCACAAAAGGCTTTCATCAAAGACCAGAGTTGATTACCAAGACATTTTCAGTCCTGTTGTCAAACCAACCATAGTACGTGTTGTCTTTAGCCTTGCTGTCTCTCGAGGTTGCTCCTTATGACAACTTGATGTCAACAATGCTTTTCTCCAAGGACACCTCTCCGAGAATGTTTATATGCAACAACCACCAGGGTTTGTTGATCAAGATCTTCCATGCGATGTCTCCAAACTTTGAAAGGCAATCTATGGCCTTAAGCAAGCCCCTCAAGCCTGGTATCATGAACTTCATACTTTCATTCTTCACTCTAGATTCAAGAATTCTCATGCTTATACCTCTCTATTTATTCTCACTGCTACTAGACATATTATGTATCTACTTGTATATGTGGATGATTTAATAATCACTGGTGACAATGCTAAGATGGTCGACTCTTTTGTTATTGTTCTTGCTCATCGGTTTTCAATTAAGGATATTAGAAAACTCTCTTATTTCTTGGGTGTGGAAGTAGTCCCAAATTAGCTTGGTATTTTACTTTGTCAAAGGCGTTACATTCTCGATATTCTGATTGGGACTCATATGACTGATGCCAAACACCACTCCTATTCCAACAAATGCACCTCTGATGCTAAAATTGGGTTCTCCTTTGTTTGACCTTGCTTTTGCAGTTAACAAGCCTTCTCAGTATATGCACACACCAACAACCGACCATTGGATCTTTGTTAAACGTCTACTACGCTATCTGTGTGGCAATATTAATGAAGGCCTACAAATACATCGTTAGTCCCCATTGAATCTACATGCCTTTTTGGATCATCTTCATCATAACTCACCACTAAACTTACAAGCCTATTCCGACGCAGATAGGGTCATCTATCTTGGTCGCAATCCTATCTCTAGGAGTTCTAAAAAGTATAAAATTGTTGCTAGAATATCTACTGAAACTGAATACAAATCAGTGGCTAATGTAGCTGTTGAGCTCAATTGGCTTTGCTATCTTCTTACTGATCTTGGCGTTCACCTACTTTGTTGTCCCGTCGTCTACTGTGACAATGTTGGGGCTACCTAACTCTGTTTCAATCCCGTGTTTCACTCCAGAATAAAACATGTTGCCATTGATTTTCACTTCATTAGGGACCAAGTCCAAAATGGTGTCCTTCGGGTTACTCATGTGTAGATGTGGGAATTTTATTAATCAAGCGAACAATTGTGAGAACAGCTTCTCCCCAAAATTCACTAGGGACACTAGCAGACAAGAGAAGAGAACAAGTTGTCTCAACAATGTGTCAATGCTTCCTTTTGACAATCCCATTTTGTTGAGGAGTGTCAGTACAAAAAGATTGGTGCACAGTACCATCAGAGTGAAGTAACTCTAAAAAGGCTGTAGAAGTATACTCTGCACCCAAATTATAATGAAAACACTTGATAAATACAGAATATTAAGTTCTAACAAGTGACCAAAAAATAGTATAAATGTTTATGAATTCAGAATGACATTTCATTAGATAAACCCAACAATATTGAGTGTAATCATCAATGAAAGAAACATAATATCTCGACCCCCCTTTTGTTACGACAGGGGCAAGGCCCCACACATCAGAATGAATCAAATCAAACGGTGCAAGAGAATAAGAAACACTTCGATTAAAAGGTAGGGTAGAGAATTTAGCCAGTTTATAACTACTACAATTAGAAATATCATGAGATCTCAATGTATCTAAAGATCCTCTAGAAACCAAAGATTTTAAACGAGGGGCTGAAACATGCCCAATCTAGAATGCCATAAGTAAAAACTAGAAGAAGATGAATCTAAGCAAAAGGAAAACAAATCAACACCAGAAGCAGCTACATCTAGAACTCACAGCTCATCCAAAACATATAAGCTCCCTTATGTACGGCCTGTCCCAATCAACTTCTGGGATTGAGGATCCTGCACATTACAACAAATGGAAGAAAAGTGAATAAAATAACAAGAATCACATAATTGAACCATTGAAATGAGATTCATTGCAAGGTTGGGAATGCAATAGACATTAGAAAGTGATAAATGAGGTATACGAATAGAACCAACTCCTGCCAAGGGCATGGAAGTGCCATCAACAGTCATGAGAGATGCAGGTAAAGTAGAGTGGCATATAGATATAATGGATAATGAATCAGGTGGCATGTGGTGAGAGGCTCCAGAGCCTAAAACCCACAAAGATGTAGTCATACCTGAAGGGTTAGGAGATGATAGACCTATTAAAGATGGAGTTGATATGATATATGGCTGTGGCTTTGTGGCAAGGAACTGCTGAAACTATTTTGCAAGAGCGTCCATATTGGGATCAAAAGAAGATGCAACTTCAAGTACCAATGCTGCAATAGTGGGCTGTGGAGGCCTATAAACTCACTATTGGGACAACCCTCCTAAACACCACTGCAGTTGAGGAGGGGGCTTCTTCCATTGTTACAGAGGTGGGGGTTGGCTCCACTGCTACTGAGGTGGGGGTTGTTGATATTGCTGCTGTGGTGGTTATGCTTTATTAAACAATTTAGGATATTGGGTCTTCCAATGACCTTTGTGCTTACAAAAAGTACATTCATCGAAACCAACCTTCAAATAGACTCTCGTCTAATTGCTCAAAGGATGGCTTAGTAGGGACAGCCAAAACAGATTAACTAAGCACTGGGAGAGGGCCCTTTACTGCCTGAGTCTTGAGTCGTGTTACTTTAGCCAAAAGTTTAATTACAACTGCATCAATAGGGGGATGGGGATTACATTACAGAATATTTCCCTAAAGTCCCTCAAAATCTTCACGTAGGGCCATCAAAAACTGAACAAAATGTTATTCCTTTCTACGAGCAAGGTAGTCAACATCGCACTGGAGGGACACTGACTCCGTGAGAGCCAGTTGGTCCCAAAGATCAGACATGGTGGAGTAAAACTTCTGAATACTCATATCGTTCTCCTGCACTGCTCAGATATTGGCTTCCAACTGATATTGTTTGACAAAGTTGGATTATGTGTATAATCTTGCCAAGTGATCCCAGACCTATTTTGCGGTTTCATATTTTTTCAATTGCGTACCAATGGAGTGCTCAACAGAATTATTTATCCCAGTAATCATTTTTGAGTTGTTTGCTTCTCAACTATCCAACAAATCTGCATATTTTTCATCTTTAGGATCTGCGGGTTTCCTCACCACACCACTGACATAGCCCCACATTTTTTCCCTTCCAAAAAATTCTTCATTACATAACTCCAAGACGAGTAATTGTGGCCATTCAATCTTATACTAATTAATTGTAGAGAATCATCTCTTTCCACAACCATTGCAAAAAACAATAAATAAACAAACACCAATAGATTTCAAAAAAGAAAACAAAAATCCAAGACAAGATGTCGATCAAAACAAAACGAGAAGAAATGAAAAAGAAGCAAACCAGTTCGATGCTAGACGAAAGTGATACCGAAACCAGATTGATGCCAAAACACCCAAAAAAAAAAAAAGTTAGATCCGAGGACCGCGTAAATGGGATGTGCAGTTCTTCCATATTATTACCAATCAAAGAACTCATCTGGTTCATTGCTCTGATACCATGTGAGAATTGCAAAGAGAGAGAAGAAGAAGAAAATGGGCTAGGGTTTCTATTAGTAAAGATAATAAGATAATACACATAAAGGGGTTTATATGACTAAACAAGAAAATGTGAAAAAACTATTCTACCCTCACAGCTAAAAATATAATGAAAATAAAAATCTAATATCTAATATAAGGATAGACCCACTTTCTTATCCGGTAAGTTTTCCAACTCTTGTTAGATAAGGAAGCTAATGACATCTCCTACTACAATACTCCTAAAATTGTTGCTCGTCCGTCAAACTAAAAAGATATAAAATATTAATTACAGAATTATAACAAGTACTAACTTCATCGTGGGAGACTTGATCATGTGAGTGTACCCGACTGGCACGTCTTTTCGGTCTTGCACGAAGGATGTGCATCGCTGGGATTTTTGCATCAACAAGTTGTGTTTGAGTAACACAAATTTCACTTACTTTCATATAATTTGTCCAAATTTAAACAGAAATTATCAAAGAAAAAAAAATGCAGAATCAATATAAAAATGAATAATTAATGCATCACCATAACAAGTCCACATGTTTAGATTTGGAGGTGTCCATTCGTTTCAGCTTCTTCTCTTTATTCGTTACACCGTCTTGCTGCATCAAAGTGAGAAGTGCAGTTGATGAGATCGAATATGTTAAGTAGCACATCTGTTCTGTGTTACAAAGACACCTAGATAGTCAGTTCAGTTCCCAGCAACATAAATAAAGGATTGTGTTACATCATTTCGTTACCTTTAATTATACAACAAAATTAATTCATTCTCAATTCTAATAAACAATAGTTTTTCTGGAAGCCGAAGCATAGACAATCCTGCAGGCAAACTTGAAAACATAATCATTAGAATTCCCTAATATTTATTTTTTATGTTTATTGTTGATTGGTCGAAGGGGATAGTTCAGTTTTAACCCTCTGATGGCTTATGCTGAAAATCATCCGAGACCTGTGTTTCTTTTGGATAGATCCAATTTTGATCCTAACTTGATTTGAATTCCAACCCATAATTATGATATAGATTGGAACATTCAATCCAATATCGGATAGCAATTTGAATAATATAATCAGTTAGTTAAACAAAATGTATATGAATTACGGTTGATCCGGTCTGATAATAATTTGATCTCATATAATATAATAAATAATATATTATAAATATATCATCTAATGCTATAATATATAATATTTACATATTTCATAAAATATTTTTTTTTACATTATTTTTTTTTCTTCTTCCCTCTTAATTGGATCTGACATAATATAATATATAATATACTATAAATATACTATCTAATGATATAATATATAATATTTACATATTACATAAAATATGTTTTTTCATTATTTTGTTCTTTCTCTTCTTCCATCTCTCTATTTTGTCTTTGTTTGTTATTTTTTTTCTTAATAAAAGGTCAAATACCAAAATTTTCACATTCTTATTTTGCTTATATCTTATTTTTCTTTTCCAGCTTCTCTCCGTCTTTCTTAATCATTGTTTGCTAATATCTTTTGGCATTAATTTTTTAATAAAAAATTATATCCTTTTTGGATTGAGTTATCGAATTGGATATGGATTGAATCATAAATAATCATCGGATTATTAGATCGAGTATAACTTTCATCGGATTTAGACTGGCCTGATTTAGTCAGAATCCGATCCGTTGTCATAGGCTAAACATGGTATGGTCCAAGACCTCCAGGTGAATAGATGTACAAACTCAACCACTTGTGGTGTTTCTTCATTAGTCAGGACTACGCAATTCACCCATTGTTTGAAATTTGAGAATATATGATCCTATATTCATGATTTTGAGAGTGAGCTAATTTGATTTCTTCAGCACTGGCTCATGTTTAATATATAAGTGAGAATCGAAATGAATAGGGAAAAGTGCAAAACTCTTGAACTTTCTTCAATGTGTAAAAATACTCCCTAAACTAATATTTGGAGCAAATTAATTCATCATCTTACAAAAGTGGGCAACTTGACCCCTGATAAAACTATAAGGACATATATACATTTATTATGACCATTATGTCATTCTCTCAATAAATATATTGTTTTCTAAAAATTCTAAAAATAAAAAATAATTTGATAAAATTTCAAATAATAAGTTTAGAAACATGAAAAATAAAAAATAAAAGACTAATAGATTTTTATTTAAGTTTTTTTAAAATAAAAGTACCATCATCCAAAGCGATGTGTCGCGGGTTCGAAACTTGTTAGTAACCTCTCCAAAAATGAGGGTAAGGCTTGGTGACATCTACCTCTATCAAGCGAGAGTTTTGTTGACTAAATACAACATTTTTTTATTAGTATAATTTTTTCTATTAGTATAATTTTTTCTAAATAAAATTAGTTTAATAACATTTTGGAATAAAAATCTATTTGCCTTTTACCTTTTCATGTTTCTAATTATTTTTTATTATTACAGTATTGCTTCCTACTATAGTTAGAAAATCAAAGAAAAAAACATTTTCAATGATAATTTTATCATCTTTTTATTTTTATTTTTAGAAAACACTATTGACTATACTAGTAAAGAAAATAGTATATATGATAGCTATATTTTCATTTTAAAAATATATTAATTAAAGTTCTGTTAGCTTTTTTTTATATAAATATTTCTAAGCTTATTATTTGGAAATTTTATTTAACTATTTTTTATTTTTGAATTTTTAGAAACACTATGTTTATAAAGAGAAGGTCATGATGGTCATAGTAAATGATATATATGTCATTATAATTTTGTTAGGGGTTAAGCTGTCTACTTTTGTAAGATAAGTGATTGATTTGCTCCGAAAAATAGTTTAGGTAGTGTTTTTGCACATAAAAAAAAAGTTTAGGAGGATTTTTTGTTCTTTTGCCAAATGAATAACTAATCAACTCTTCAAAATTAAAGAACTGTTTGCAACTTTATATGAAATTGAGATTAAATATAGTGATTGATGAAATATTAATTATAATACAAGACTAAATATTTAATTAATGAGATCAATTTACTGAACAATGATATTGCTAAATTTGGGAGTGTGGAGGGAAATTTTTCACCAATGAAGACGTGACATTTGTACAGAACAACGATCAACCGCAATGCAACACGGCCGAATAAAAGAAGGAGACCGATCAGCCTACCAAACTAGCCCCATGATAAAACAGAATCTCATGAAATTAGCAAAAAGCAAAATCAGTGTGGATATAGCACGATTCACTCAAACTCCACGATTGATCCCAATCCCCAACTATCAAGGGGAATGACATACAGAAAATCAATTAAAATCTAGGCATAAATATTGAGAAAATATAAAGAAAAAAAGAAATTATTGTATTCAAGAGGCTTTGTCTAGTGATAATTTGAACTTTATAGTGATTTGTAAGAATTTCTTCCGGTTTTCGTGCTAGCAAAATTTCTACACTTACAAGAAGCTTATTCTTTTATTATTTTTCAAGTACATGTTAATTTGACATGTGGCAGAGGCACTTGATGGAGTAGAGCTTAGTTTTGTTTACTATGCTACTTTATTCTATTTTCTAATTACAAGATACCTTTGTAGTTAAAACAACTATATTATAGTTTTGGGGTTGGATTCTATTTGATTATCTTCTGGACTTTAAAGTAGGGAATATTGTTATTAGTTGCTGGACAATGGGAATGAATTTATTTAATTTTAGATTGAAATAATCCACCAACTTTAAGTATTGAATTAATTTTTTATCTTTTAATTTGGAAGCGTGATATCTGTCTCTTTGAATGGTTCTTTTTTAAAGGGTAATGCTACTCAGGCAGAATTCTTAGGCAGAATTCGTAGGCAGAAACATTTACATCCATTATATGTATGTGGTAGGTCCCACCACATACACTCACCACATGCATTTAATGGATGTAAATGTTTCTGCCTACGAATTCTGCTTAAGAATTCTGCCCGAATAGTATTATCCTTTCTTAAATTACGTCTTTGAAAGTGTCCCCCAAAATAGTTCGGCTTCTTCGCCGACTCTTGTTCACACAATAGCGCAAGCTTATCAATAACAGTCAAAATAAGATGATTGACCATATTGCACATTCAGAAAGCAACCAAGCCCATCCACCATATGGATCAGAAATTTGTTTTAATTTCCTTAAAAAGGTGCTAATCCAGAGAAAATATGAAATCCTATTTCCAAATGCAATAAGAAATTCCACAGTTACAGTTTTTGTGGTCTCTTCCAATCAACAATACAAGAAAGTTTTTTTTTTTTGAATTACAAGAGGCTTGGCTTCGTTTATTTCGTTATGTAGTATGTAAATGGACATGTCTTGGCCTCATGGAGAGTTTGACTCTTGTTAGTTTGTTTTGTAAACGAACCAAAATCAATAATAATTTTTTATCTCGATTGTTAAACAAACTGAACTCAAAGAACCCCTAGTTCAAGTTGGCGAACAAGCTAAGTACTCGTTTAAAGCTAGAAAATGTACATCCATATTATAAGTTTAGGCCCATTTAAATTTCAAATAAACTTGTGAATAAAGTTCAAGCCCAAGAGCCCAACCCAGCATGCCCAGCACAACTTAACTGATGTTTGAATACTCTTTTAAAATAAAATAGCCCATTTCCATAACCATCCCATCTATATACCCTAATTTCTGTTACCTTCTCTTCATTATTTACAAACACAAACCAAGTTGCTGCAAAAGCCAAATTGACAATCTGGAGTTGCTCACCAAGCTCCCTCAAAGCCAAATTGACAGTTTGGAATTTCTCTCTATGAAGCATATATATGTCTTGGACTTGAGAGTACTCACACAAACCCTCTCTGACGCAAAATTCTAAGAAATCGATGATTCCTCACACAAATCATAGTTGCTGCAAAACTCCAAGAAATCAATGATTCTAGGCTTTCCCGATTCATTACGATCGCAACCAAAGGTCCTTCGCAATCGCAAGTGCAACTTCTTATGCCAAGAAAATTAGTTCTCTCTCTCATCTATATAATTTCTTATATTTCAAATCTTAAGTTTGGTGTGAAGATTGTTAATCGATTGAGATTAACAATGATTTTGAAATCTGAAGTTGGCTATGTCCCTCTTCTCTCTCACCAACTTTCATTTCCTTGTTTCTCTCATTATTTTGAGCACCAAGGAGCTTGAATGAGGTGTTGCTACAAGAGGAAAAGTTGTTCCCCTTCACCTCCTCAACGTTCTAATTGGTAGAAATTCCAAACTTGGTGAAGTTTGAAGATTGGTTGATTCTAAATTTGTGTTTAAAATCTTGGAATTGAAGTAGGGGTGTTTATTCCTTATTCTCTTTGATTCTATTGGAGTTTTAGCATTTTTTTAGTATGAGAGATATCTTGTCTTTGACTTTTGAGCCTCTCACATGTTAAATGATGTTTAAGGCATGAATGCTATGTCCCTTTTCTTGTTCTTGAAGCATGTGTGTTATGCGTTCAATTTGAAGAAAATACATGTGAGATATGTGACATTGATTGTTAAAAGTGTGTAGAATTAGTTAAAATTTGATTGAGCATAATGTAGTTGTAGCTTAATAGCATGCTAAGTTTGTTTATAAAATATTTCGTGTTTATGCAAGCACTAAGTGTATAGTGTGCCCCATGTGTTTGATAGAATGCATAAAAAGTAATTTTTTTAGTGAAATTGCTTGATTTTGAAGTATCATAATGATAATGAAATTGCATCTTTGCATACATGGTTTAGCTTGGAAATGAGTGATTCTAGCTTGTATAGATTTTGTGAAATTTTGGTGGAATTATAGTTGTATTTCTATAACGACTGAAGGCATAAACGCCTAAACATCAGTCCAAATGCACAAAAAAGAAAGGAGAATGACTCAAATGTCAAATCTCCAAATGCGATGACCGAAGGCTTAAAGGCCCAAACATCAGTCCTAGTGCACAAGAAAGGAGGAATGATTTAAATGTTGAGTCTCCAAATGTCACACAAGTAAAAACAACAACTTGCCTGCTAAGTTAAACAAAGCAACTAGGGGCATAAATACATCAATTTGGAAAGGAGTAATAACATGAATGCTTGAACGTAAAAGCATAAAACTAAGACGTCTCCAAAGATACAGCATCAAAAAAAAAAAAATTGGATCATTTCATACTAATAAGTTTGGAAGATCAAAAGCCATGATTGAACAAAAATAAAAAGGGGGGTCCTTATGGAGTATTACACATACAAAGAAATTGTTTTTCAAAATGCAACAAGGGGATGCAACAACATCTAAAAAATCATGAAAAGTTGGAAGCCTTGAAAGGGATTTCAAATGGAATCCATAATTGGCGTTCCTAAAGAGCAAGCAACAGCAGGATTAGGAAGTTGAGAGGTAAAAGATGGAGCCTTATCAAGGAAGATTATCTTCTCTAACTTAATCTCCAGAAGACTGGGCTCGAGAATCTGATAAGGAGGGAAGGCTTGGACCACTTCATCATAAGCGTCAGGGTCATGGTACTCTTTGGCCTCTTCTGCCTTTAAAGCCTCCTCAAAGCCAAATCTGTAGCCTTCACAACTCCTTGGAATGAAGATCTTCCTAAACCGCTCAAAAGCAAGTTTGACGGACTCTTTGAAATTAAAGATAGAAGAATGGGCATTGCTAAGCCTCTTGTCCAACTCTTGGCTCTTGCTTTCAGTAGCTTCAGCCTTGTCTTTCGAGTACACAACATCAGTGTTATATTTTTTCTTCTCATATTCCAAGTCTTAATAAGCTTTCTCTCTCTCTTTAGTAACTTTTAGTTCTTGCTCCATCTTTTGAAGAATGAATTCTTCACTCTCCAGCACATTGCATAAGCCAATGGTGTAATACAGACTCTACCAGTTTTAAAATTAGAAAGTATAGAGCCAAGAGGAGAAAAACAAGAAAGGAAATAAAATCAATGAAGGTACCTCCATGAGAGCCAAAGGAACATGTGAAAGAAGGGAGCTCTTTCTAAGAATCCCAGGATCTTTTATCATAGATTCATCAATCCAAACGCGATTACCGTCGAATTTATTGAATCCAGGGACCCAAACTTCCCCAGTATGAGGTATCGCCTCAAGAAGGATGGGTTCCACAGCACTGGCAGCCATTTTTGTTGAAGCTCTAGCCTTAGGGTCCTTAAAGGCATTCCTCATCATCCTTGGGCACTTTCATCGGGCTCAACCTTAGGACCTTTACCCTTTTCTTCAGATATTACCCTCTTCCCAGCAGCCTTTTTAGCAGCATGGGCACTGCAAAGAAATGCAACCTTCCTCTTTTCATCCTTAGTTATAGTTTGCTAAATGATCATGGGGTAATGCATATCTCTAGCTTCAAAAGCAAAATCAGCGATGTTCTAGAGGTTTTTGTTCGACAAGAGAGTTTTTATGGAAGGTCGTTCTAACCAAACCTTGTTCTGGAGGTATACCAAATAATCCATGACAAATAACGAACGAAAATAATCAGTCTTAATTTAAAGAAAATTGATCATAAATTTAAACAAGTGTGCTTCACAACCAGAACACCCTCAGTTAGGATGTGGATATTTATACTTGGGAAGAAGAAGTTGGCCAAAAGATTGAGGGGTCGGATGGCTATTTGAGGAATTGACTTTCTAATTCCCACTCACAACTACCAAATGCTCTTTCTAGTATTTGTCAGAAGAAGGGTTGTCCTTGCACAAAGATCTATTAGGGATAGGAAAGAGATTAAAATGTCCTAGAGAGCCATGGAGTTGTTAACTTCTATAGCACACAGAAAGATCAGCTAAGCCAAGGTTCAAATAGCTAAACAAGTTTAGACACAAAATAGAGGAAACAACCCTAAAAAAGTTAGGGTTAACCTGTAATGACCATGACCAATTTTGCCCGGTCTGCATTTTTCACGTCATAATTTCCATCAATACATTTTTCCCGGTCTACAATGATTGATGTGATTTCAATTATACTTAACCACTCGCAATAGAACGAGTCCTCGTAGGACAGGGCTATATAGAGGGTGTCGAACCTCAAGGACTTGCAAGGTTGAATTGTTATGTTACTCAGTCTTTGAATTAATTCTAAAATAATTGGAAACCAATTGTTGATGTTTGATCTTGAAATTAAATGAGAAAATTAAAGCTTTTTATAAAATGTTGTTATGAAATTTAATCAGGAAGAGAAGATCCTGTGAACTGACTTCACCACTAACCCTCTAACAATGACAATTGTACTAAATTGGGACGTTACTCTATGCATTCAGAAAAGAATGGCTACAAGCCTAATTCAATTCTATCAAGGGAATTCGTTCAACATTCAATTAAGCATAACTCGTCTTCGCTTAGCATGGCCTATACATCTGACTAATTAATGATGTTATAACCCATCTTTGCTTAGTACGAATTATCAAAAATCTAAATTGAACGATATGTGAAAACTATTGTATAACCTGTCTTAACAAAATCACAGAAGTTGAAAAGAACAAACCCTAATCATTGCAAATTTATATTCATTCTACAAGAACAATAATAAACGTGCAATGAATCAATACATTCAAATTGAAAGCAATAGCACAGCTATTGTTTATGTCTCGGTTATACAATCAATGCACAAAGTAATTTATTCCCAAAATGGTATACAACTTAAAACATTGAAAGATAGGTTAGGGTTACGTCACTTCCCCGGAATGGTGTTTAGCCGCTCATGATCGGATGTCCAAGCTTGAACGATGGTGAAATCGCCGTCCTCTTGTCCGTATCGTCACGAATCGCCTCTGTATTTCTCTCTGTGTTCCTCCTTCTCCAGAATAACCTAGTTTCCTTCGTTTCATCATTTTTACTTTGCGAAACCAAACCCACGGGACACCTGGCCTTCCCAAAGTGGCAAGTGCGCATAAGAAAATGGCACTTGCTCCTCACAAAGTGGCATTTGCGCCCAAAAAGTGGCAGCTGCGCAAATAGGGCAGAAAGTTGATGAAAACGTCTGTTTTAGGAAATTTTCGTGAAATATGAAATTGTGCAAAATTGAATTTCCTTTAACCTACGCGGAGTTTGGGTCATTTTGACAATCGTGTATGGAGTTATGGTCTGAATACCAACACGGGTCCAAGACTTTTTAGGCCTGAATTGGCCCAATCTTCAATGCGAATGGGCCCGTGCTCCTTTCCTTCATTTACATTTATTTGCAGCCCATTTCTTCAGTCCATTTATTTTGGATCTTCAAGATAAAAATATCTCTCATGGGTCAAGCTTCAGTGATAACTAAATGAGTACCATTTGTAGCCCGATTTCACCATTATTAATCAGAATTACCCTTCATCACCTGGAATTATAAAAAGATTAAAATTATTAATAAAAACATTAAAGAAATATTACTAAGACACTAATTCATATAATTTAGGGATACTGAATATGCAATATTCATTACTTATCACACCCCAAAACTTACAAATTGCTAGTCTCTTAGCAATACAAAACTACAAATGAAGTAAAATACTAAACTATTTCCTCTTTCGTGGGAGATCCGATTGCATTTAGCATATGCAACAAGCCTTTTAAACCCCTAGGTTACCCCTAGTGGACGAGTAAAGTCTCATGAGGGTTTCCAGAGATGTTACCCACAAACATGCCAACATTTCTGTTTCAAACATTAATCAAGACGAAAACTACAAAATGTAGTTAAAAGACTTGCATTCAAGAATACTTTCAAATCCCTAAACCTCATAATTCAAAAAAATGGTTCTCACCCAAAATTTACATCAATCACAACTCAAAGAAACTAACTCTAGCCCCCTCATGAAAAGTGAACTAGCATTCATCAATGTGGTTTAACCCGGCCTTGAGTGAGCAATTACAAGTCCCTTCAATTTATTGGATCCCCTTATTGAATGTATCACTCAAAACATGAACACATGCAATTTTTTTTTTATTATTATTTTTTTATGGTTGTGCAATGCCCAGGTTTATTAGGTTTTCGAATTGATCCATGTAGCGAGCTTTCAGCCTGTGACTCCCAAACCAAATGGCTTTAGGGCACCAGGTTTCAAGATACCTCGAGGGACCTAATAACTCGAATCAAAACGGCCACAAACCATAGACTAACCAATAACGCAATGCCTAGGTTTATTAGGCTTTCGAATTGGTCCATGTAGCGAGCTTTCAGCCTGCGACTCCCAAACCAAATGGCTTTAGGGCACCAGGTTTCAAGATACCTCGAGGGACCTAATAACTCGAACCAAAACGGCCACAAACCATAGGATTATTATTTAAAAATTTTATTTTTTTATATATTTTTTTATTTTTTATTTTTACAAGTGTAGCATGTTTAAAATGTTTATTCTCAAGGGATACCGACTTATATTCAGCACATATAATTGATACTCAAAGCCAAGTACAAACCCCACTAACTCTACTAGTGTGCGTGTGAATTGTGAAAAGAACCAGAGTCAACCACTCCAAGTCATGTCAATGCAAATAACGACTTAAACCACTGCATTCAAACCATAGTTTCTAGAAATTTTACACATGCTCTACAATTTCAAGTCAAGAACCTACATAAAGTATTAAACTCTTGATTGATGTTAAAACAAAACAACCTATAAAAAGAAACTACCAAACAATTCCTAAAAATCAATACAAAAAATAAAAAATGTCTAAAACATGCCACTATTTCACCTTCATATTTAAAACACAAGAAATGTATCGCCTTACCCCCAAACTTGAATGGTACAGTGTCCTCAATGTACAAGGAGAAAAAACATAGATGAGAGTCAGAACGATATTACCATGAATAGGGGCGTGGACAGATGGCAAACCAGTAGCTGGAAGTTAACAATGATGTTTCCCCCCAAACTTGGGTGCAACATCCTGTCAAAAGACACCACTATACAAGCCAAGTGAAATGAATGGGTTCATAATAAGAAAAATAAAGAACGAACATGGAAAAAACAAGTAACGAAAGTTTTTTTTTTTTTTTATGTGTGTCGTCATTCTCTGAACTGGTGGTTCCCAATTTCCAAGATGCATATGTGATAAGATATTGATTATCCAGATACTCTAACGTATAGAGTACAAAGGGGCTGCCTTTCTTTAGTAAAACCATACTGTGTTGAAGCAATCTCGACAGTATTGGGTATTGAAACCAGACTTTAAAAAACGAAAATCATCAACTTTATCAAACATATGACAAAATAGATACTTGGTACTACATACATAGTCAGAGAACGGACGGCAAATTTTTTTTCTTTTTTTCTTTTACACAATGAACAAAAACACAAAATCACTAAAAAAAATTAATAAATAATAATAATAATAAAATAAAATAAAATAAATCCTACTAAACTACCAAAAACACTAAATATCTAACATACATGGGGATACAAAATACCCCCAAGGAGCCAAGTTTAACGTCTAGGTTAGACGTAAACTCAAATCTATCCTAGTCCCCTTTTAAATCCGATATACGCCATCTTATCGTCTCCTTATGCTCCTTAAGCACACTTAAAAGCTCACTCTCTTGGTTGGTAGACATATTAGGTGCATTAAAAACTGAAAAAGTGTCATTAAATCCTAATAATGCATATTCGAGTTTATTTTGTAAAGGCTTCAACTCAAATTGAAAGGGCAACTCTAAGGAAGGAATGGGAAGCGTAGTTAAAAGTAAGGGTGGTAATATTTCTTTCATGTTTTTATTAATAATTTTAATCTTTTTATAATTTCAGGTGATGAAGGGTAATTCTGATTAATAATGGTGAAATCGGGTTACAAATGGTACTCATTTAGTTATCACTGAAGCTTGAACAATGAGAGATATGTTTATCTTGAAGATCCAAACTAAATGGACTGAAGAAATGGGCTGCAAATAAATTTAAATGAAGGAAAGGAGCACGGGCCCATTCGCATTGAAGATTGGGCCAATTCAGGCCTAAAAAGTCTTGGACCCATTTTGGTATTCAGTCCATATCTCCATACATAATTGTCAAAATGACCCAAACTTCGCATGGGTTGAAGGAAATTCAATTCTGCACAATTTCATATTTCACGAAAATTTCCCAAAACGGACGTTTTCATCAACTTTCTGTCCTATTTGCGCAGCTTCCACTTATTGGGGGCAAATGCCACTTTGTGAGGAGCAAGTGCCATTTTCTTATGCGCACTTGCCACTTTGGACAGGCCAGGTGTCCCATTGGTTTGGTTTCGCAAAGTAAAAACGACGAAACAAAGGAAACTAGGGAATTCTGGGTGGAGGAACACAGAGAGAAATACAGAGGCGATTCGTGACGATACGGACAAGAGGATGGTGATTTCATCATCGTTCAAGCTTGGACATCCGATCATGAGTAGCTAAACACCATTCCGGGGAAGTGACGTAACCCTAACTTATCTTTCAATGTTTTAAGTTGTATATTAATTTGGGAATGATTTACTATGTGCATTGATTGTATAACCGAGACATAAACAATAGCTGTGCTATTGGTTTCAATTTGAATGTATTGATTCATTGCATGTTTATTCTTATTCTTGTAGAATGAATCCAAATTTGCAATGATTAGGGTTTGCTCTTTTCAACTTCTGTGATTTTGTTAAGACGGGTTATACAATAGTTTTCACATGTCGTTCAATTTAGATTTTTGATAATTCGTACTAAGCAAAGATGGGTTATAACATCATTAATGAGTCAGATGTATAGGCCATGCTAAGCGAAGACAAGTTATACTTAATTGAATGTTGAACGAGTTCTCTTGATAGAATTGAATTGGGCTTGTAGCCATTCTTTTTTGAATGCATAGAGTAAACGTCCCAATTTAGTACAATTGTCATTGTTAGAGGGTTAGTGGTGAAGTCAGTTCCCAGGACCTTCTCTTCCTGATTAAATTTCATAACACCAATTTATAAAAAGCTTTAATTTTCTTAATTAATTTCAAGATCAAACATCAACAATTGTTTTCCAATTATTTTAGAATTAATTCAAAGAATGAGTAACATAACAATTCAACCTTGCAAGTCCTTGATGTTCGACACCCTCTATATAGCCCTGTCCTACGAGGACTCATTCTATTGCGAGTGGTTAAGTAGAATTGAAATCACATCAATAGTGGGTGTTATAGGCACATGACTGGAGACAAGACTAAATTTAGCTATTTAAAAAAATGTGATGGCAGTCCTGTCATCTTTGGTGATAATAAAAAAGGTAAATAGTTGGAAGAGGTACAATACTTGAAACTAAAGAAATGTTGAAGCTTGACAATGTGCTCTATGTAGAAGGTCTTAAACACAATTTGCTCAGTGTCAGTCAACTTTGTGACAATGGTAATCTAGTTCTTTTTTATAAAGACGATTGCAAAGTTATTGACAAACAATCAGGAAAGACCATTCTTTGTGCATCTAGAGCCTTTGATAATGTGTACACCACTCATGAAAATACTACACAAATTGCATGCAAGTGCACTAAAATGAAAAAGGGTAGTATAGATAACTCCAAATCATTGACTACTACCAAATGCGTTCTCACTAGCATTGATAGGTCCATATTTAAAAGCTCATTGCACTCCACTGCTTTTAGACCTAATTATATGTTTGCTACTAAATTTTAGGGTGCTTCTAAATTCTTACATTTAAAGACTGTCAAAATGATTTCGATGTATAATAAGCCCATAGCTAATCTTGGATTACATTACACTCAATTGTTAGACCGATCTCTTATAGCATTTCCAGACACAGTTTAGGGTGGTTCACGACATGATAAAAAATTCACCCTTCCTCCTAACTAGTTCTCTATTTATTACCCTTTTGATTTTCATTGTCAAAAAAAGGGGAAAGAGAAGTTAGGGTAAGAGGTTAGGTTTTTGACATTAAAAGTCAAAAGGGGGAGATTGATGCTTCGGGAAGCCCATGAACATGTTTGCCCAAGTTTTATTGTCAAAAGGATCTGCAAGGCAATTAGTGTCATTTGTCCTTTAATACATTTAATGTGTTCAAAGTTTATGATTTAATGTATTTATCCTATTTTATTTTATTTTCTCCCTACACATGTGCTAACTGAGTTGTAAGGGGCAATCTGGTAAAAGTTTCAAAGAATGGCAGCATTAATGTAGGGGCACTTTGGCAATTCTAATTGTTAGGGTTTTATGTCTTTGCAAAAAGGAAAATGATATTTTATTTATTGAGATGTAGAGATGATACAAAGGGATTGACACTGCTGGTAAAGTGAAGAGAGAAAAAGAAAAAAAAGAGAAAAAAAGATGATACATATATGTATCTTCTCAGCGCTACAGTGAAGAGGTGAAGATAAAACAAAGAGGAATAGCAGAGATATATGTATAAACTATAAGGGAAAAAGTGAAAAAAAAAGGGAAAAGAAGAGAAGAGCCGAGTGGGTGAGATCGAGGGTCAATTGAGAGAGATGAGTGAGAGAAGGTGTGTGTGGAGTGAGATCCGCGTTTGATACAGAGCTCTCCTCTAAGAATTTTCAATGGCTAACATCTTCTTCTTTTCTGTGCGAGTTGATTCCTGATAAATATGTGAGGTTCAAAACAGAAGAAGAAAATAGGATTTGGTGTGGCTAGGTAGTGGTAGAGAGAGTTTGTGATACAGAGAGTGAGAAGTTGAGGTGAGAGCAGCCAAGGCTTGACAGATGCAGCACCGACAAGGACATCGACTACGACATGTCGGAATCACCGTCACTGATTTGCATCTGTTGTTCAATGAATCAACTTACGAATCGAAGAACTGTGAGTTTGTAGGAAAATCTTTTAGCCCGATTTAGGTATAATCTCAATTTATCATGTTGAAATCAATGGTAGCACTGAATAGTACACTATGCTAAAGTTTCTTCACATTTACTGATCTAACTTTGCTCTTTATTACAATTTACTTGTGATTTTGGATTTAAATATTATTGATGAGGAGCTCTATTCGGATTGAGCATATATTTGTGTTGATTATTATGTGTTGGTTTGGTTGTTGGAGCTTCGGATTCTCATATATTCATTTATGAAATTCTTGATTATCATGTGTTTGTTTGGTTGTTGGAGCTTCTATTTCTCATATGAAATTATAAGTCTCATGTTTTTCGGTTTTCAAATTCTCATATGTTAATTTTGAAATCTGTTTCTACAGAAGTTAATATTGAAATCTGTTTTGGTAAAGCTAATTTTGAAATCCAGTTTGCTAGAATTTTATTGATGCTTTAACTATTAAATTGCTAGAATGTTATTGTTGTTTTAGAACCTATATTGCTGAGCTTAAATTGCTGTTTAGAACCTATATTGCTGAGCTTAATTTACTGTTTTAGAACCTAAGTTACTGCAATTAAATTGTTGTTTTAGAACCTATATTGTTGAGCTTAAATTGTTGTTATAAATTTTGTTTTGTTGGATTTCTAAGTTGGAGAAATATACTTCTGAATTCTATATTTGCTAAAATTGAATTGTTGTTATTATGGATGCTTGAATTCCTTTCTTGCTGAACTTACTTGCTAAATTTATGTTGTTGCTGGAAGTAATTTTTGCTTAACTTAACTTGCTAAATTTATGTTGTTGTTGGAAGTAATTTTGCTAAACTTAAATTGCTATATTTATGTTGTTGCTGGAAGTAATTTTTGCTGAACTTAACTTGCTAAATTTATGTTGTTGTTGGAAATAATTTTGCTAAACTTAAATTGCTATATTTATGTTGTTTCTGGAAGTCATTTTGCTAAAGTTAAATTGCTAAATTTATGTTGTTGCTGGAAGTAATTTATGCTTTCACTTGCAGCCAGAATTTAATTTGCTGAAAGTTTCATCTTGCTGCCAGAATATTGTATTGCTCAAATTCTCATTGCTGCCAGATTTTTATAGTGCTAAAATGTTGATGGCTGAATATTGCTGATTTGGGTATTTGGAATTACTGATTTTATAGTGCTGAAATGGTGATTTTATATGGCTGTTATTATTGATTTTATAATGCTGAAATGCTGATTTTATTGTGCTGTTTTGATGACTATTAGTGATGATTCTCTTGTGCTAAAATTACATGCTCTCTTGAGGAATTGCGTTGCCAAATTACATGCTGCCTGTTTGAGTTATTTGAGTGCTACTTGCTAAACTTGCATTCATAATTTATGTGCTACTAAAGTCTACTTTAGTTGTTGTCATGTCCAATTTTCAGAACATGTACAAAGACAAAACATTTCACGGACATTTGTTTAAAGAGAATGTACCAAGCTAAAAGGAAGTCTGAGTGGCTGAGAAAGAGAGTTCATTGAAAGAGCGGGCTTCTACAAGTTCTTTGTAGCTACACTCAAGGGTGTCCATATTGAAGCCTATCACAGAAGAAGTTCAAGTGTCATTATCTGCCAAGAAGACAAGTGGCCGTGCATTATCATGTTGGACCTTGAAGACTAACTATCGGAGCTTAAAGATTTACAGATCAACTTTGAAGACCAATTATCAAAGCTTGAAGAGTTACTGCTCATTACATAGAACTGACTCCATATCACTATGTACAGTCCAAGTATTGGGATACTTTAGCTAGGGGGAGTGTGAGCGATTGTGTTGAGATTTGGTGAGAGATAGCTTGGGGTTTGGGAAGCCTAGGCTGGGTTAAGAGATGAAAATCTATTGTGAGAATTGGACAGAGTGGTTCAGGCTTTGGGAGGCTGTGAATAGGGTTAAGTGCTGGAGTGACTATGTTGTGAGTTGGGTAAGTGAGAAAGTGATTTGGAGAATTACTGTACTATCCTTTCAGACATAGCAGAGCTTAGTTCGAAGAGATTTTTTACTCCACCCTAGGGTTTTTCTCTATAAATTTGTGTATCCATAATTGTGTGTTTGCATGTGCCAGCCAAACTTGCAATATTAGGAAGAAAAATCAAAGAACCTATTCACCCCCACCCCTCTAGATTCATCATTTATGCCATAAAGATTTTGTAATAATTAAAACGTCTTAAACCGAAGAGCACCTCAATAAAAAAAAAGATAATTTTTCATTGATAAGGAAAAGATTACAATGTAGTAGTGAAATACCCCCCAGAAAATTTCGCGCATGAGGTGGCCAGTCTCATACAAAAAACCTGGAAGATACATACAACTGGTAGCAACAAGCATAGAATACAAAAGATATAATGAACAATTTTCTAAAAGCAAAAAAGAAAGTTCCTCTGAATTAAAATAACTGTTAACTAAACAAGTATATGTCCGGTAATACAATTTGGAAGTCCTGTAACCCAAGGACCCCTTAACCAGAATGAACCAAAGTTTTTAATTCTAGAATTAATACCAACAATCAAAGTCTCAAAAGGTCATAGTATGACTCTTGAAGAAGACAAGTTCCTACCAAATAACTGATGAGATGAGACGTCTGCTACAACCAAACCCTAAAACTCTATCCTCGCGGTGGAACCTATCTGAAACCTGAAATATCAACAAAGTGGGTTAAACCCACGAGCAAGTCCTATCTACTACATCCCAATCAGAGAACCAATATACATACCCTCAGTATAAGGGACACAAAAGAAAACAATAGATTTAACATACAAGCTATTCTTATTCCAGTTTCATGTTTTCAAAACAACAGTCATTAATTATAATATTCCACCCAAATCCTTATTATGCAAAAGTGATCACATTTCTTAAGTTCAGCAGAAATAACATAACATGAAATAATATCAAGTTTAAGCAATCCTAACATGCCATCATTTAATCTTTTGATACCTTAATAGGTATAGATATATACATACTAGTCATTTCCTATTTAGTTCATGTTTTCAGAAGTAAAATCATCTTATACATTGTTCCAACAAACCCTTATCATCCAACAATGAACACATTCTTTAAGTTCAAAATAAAGAAAACATATGCATACATGTATAGATACCTTATTAGATATGGGCGATCCTAACACGCCAAATAAAATGTATAGATACCTTATTAGGTATGGACGATCCTGACACGCCAAATAAAATGTATAGATACCTTATTAGGTATGGGCGATCCTGACACGCCGGGCAATCCTGACATGCCAAATAAAATGCATAGATACCTTATTAGGTATGGGCGATCCTGACATGCCGGGCAATCCTTACATGCCAAATAAAATACATAGATACCTTATTAGGTATGGGCGATCCTGACAAGCCGGGCAATCCTTACATGCCAAAATAAAATGCATAGATACATTCCAATATGCAATATAAAATAACAAGGTGCATTATGATTTAAATTTGCACAAACCGTTATTTCAAATCATCCAACATGAAATTATCATCATAAGACAAATCGTTCACAAGTAGACTATAATCAAGTATTTGATGGGCATTTATATCCTTAAAGAAAATTACATTCAAGTAAATCAAATAACTCAAACATCCATTAAAGAAGCAATTTCTCAACTCAACCTTCAATGCACTCAAATATATGAGGGAGTCTAAACCTAAATTTTATCTAGGTTTCTGCGCATATTCTACTGCTAATAACCCTATTAAATCATGCTGGAATTTCCTAGAATTTTTGAGAATTTTAAAATATATTTTTCTAGCAAAAAGAAAATAAACATAATTCGAGGCATACTTTCACAACCAACACAATCACAAGGGAGACTCATCTTCACATGAAATTTAAAACCCAGGTGCATTTTAATTCTATAAAGTTAACTAAATTTTTCTAGAATTTTCTGGAATTTTAAAATATTTTCTAAAAATAAAAGAAGGTGAAAATCCAACTTTTAGACACTTTAAAAATAAATTGAACAACAAGGAAAACTTATTTTGAGTTGAAAATTTAAAACCAAGTGTATTTATTCTCCAGAGAATTACAGTAAAAATTTGGGAATTTTTGGAATTATAAAAGTATTTTCTAAAATTACAAAAAGTGAAAAACCCAACTTTTGAACCATTTAAAAATCAATTGAATAATAAGGAAAAATGATTTTGAGTTGAAAATTTAAACCCAAGTGTATTTAGCCACCAGAGAGCTACAGTAAAAATTTCGGAATTTTTGGAAATTTCTAACTATTTTCTACAATTAAAGAGGCTAAAAAATTCAGTTTTTTAGACACTTTAAAAATTAATTTAAAGACAATGGTAAATAATTTTGATATAAAATTTAAACCCCAAGCCCCTTAAGCTCCCAGGAAGTTGACATAAAATTTTGGGAATTTTTAGAATTATAAAAGTATTTAAAAAAATTATTTTTCCAGATTTTCAAGTTTTCACAAAAATTTCAAAAATACAAAATAAATATCAAAACAATTCGGAATGGGCCCATATTGGACCCAGAGGTGGGCCCCCGCGAGTGGGGCCCGAAAATCCTTTTCCGACCACTGACCAGCGCCGGCGCCGGCCGGACGCGCCCCCACTCGCCGGCGGCGCGCGTGGGGGACGTGCTGCCGCTGAACCATCTTCCCCAAACGCGCCCTTGCTGGGCTGCGTTTTTTCCAGCCTCGAATGGCCCTTTTCCCAGCCACTTTTGAGTCATCTCCAGCCACTAAAAACCATGTTTAAATATACCAAATTACTCCCCTTAATCTGAGCTATCATTTGGTACAAGAATTTCCTTCATTTATGGTCTAAATCAAAAAGCCCCAAATCTTAAGTTCTAGGGTTCTTCGTTCAATCCTTTTAAATTCAACCACATTCCTCCACAATTTACATCCTAACTCTAAAGGATTATTCACAGAGGGTAGGAGCATGTTTTATTCAGATTAAATTCAAACAATCCAACATAAATTGTTCATACGAAAATTATCATTCATGTAAACTTATAAATATATATATATATATATATATATATATATATACTCTTGTAAACCTATACATATATGCATATCTATATATATTTACAGCTAAAATCTCCCAATATAGGCTTCTGTACA
Source organism: Cornus controversa (assembly GCA_026545225.1). Classification (NCBI taxonomy): domain Eukaryota; kingdom Viridiplantae; phylum Streptophyta; class Magnoliopsida; order Cornales; family Cornaceae; genus Cornus; species Cornus controversa. The sequence goes on along the minus strand of CM048848.1, from coordinate 28,725,033 downwards.
AACTAAACAAAATCACCCACCAAGTATTCAACTATACATATAAGTTATACATATTCAGTTATACATATATATAAATCTCCAACAGTGCAACCATGTATATGCGCATGTACCAAGCATTCAACTATATAGAATTACATAGAATTTCAACAGGAAACCATCAGCATACATACCCAATTCTATACTCGCATAACACAATTAAACAATTGTAAAAATTTAGACTATGCATACAGGATCAAAGGGGAAGAGAAGAATCAAACTTGCCTCTTTGACGAATCAACTTGTTCACCCGATCGTCACTCCCTTCTCTCTTTCGTTTACTCTCTGAGTTTGGTGCGTAAAGCAACGACAAAAACCCTAATTTCTTCTTTTTCCTTTTTGTCTTAATTATTATTCTATTTTTTTGATTTTTCTAAAACTAAATAAAATAAAATAAAATAATAATAACAATAATAACAATGATATTATAATTATAACCCTGGCCCAACAATTTAAACATATCCTTAGCCCAACCATTCCAACCCAAATTCCTCCCTAGCCCAAACCAAAGCATTTAAAAGATTTAAATAAAACAATACATAATAAATAACAATTCACATAAAATGATAAAATAAATACATAAATAGAGAAGTTTACATGAAATGATAAAATGCATATAAAGGAAAATCAACTCACATAAAACGATAAAATATAGAGACAATGCATTTCACATGAATTAATAATAATAAAAATAAAATAATAATAATATAAAGAAAAATAATTGCCGTCCAAATTTCTGGGGTATTACAAGTAGGCTAATAGCACTACAGAAGAACATTACAAATCCAAAGAGAAAAAATCAAGGGCTGGGCTCCTCAACGTCGTCCAATTACAAGCGGGAGAAGTCCATCCCTAGCCATACGCCTTGTGCCATTTCACAAAAATATTAAAATCCTTCAACAGACAATTGGTCGCATACTCGATCAAACTCAGGCGAGTCTTTAAATTACTCAACAGCCACGGCCATTTTTTCCTATTCGTGGTGGAGCTGGGAGTTGAAGACATCAATCTCTCCTACATGAGAAGCATGAGAGGAGCACAATGAATCTACCTCAGAGTTCGGCATTGTGCTCTCAGTGTCGAAAGAAGTCCTCTGCCTCTCAAGTTTAGCTTCCGTCCACAAGAGGCGGTTAGAGATAGACTGGACGAACGTCATGCCCTGTTAACAAATTGAAGTATGCATAAGTGTATGGTATGAAATGTGGTACCAATAAAATTAAGGAAGAAAAGGAACAAACCTTGGCCAAGTTCGCCATAAGATGTCCAGTAGATGCATTGGCCCCAAGCGTGTCTACTTGCTCAAGGTCATTCTAAAGAACAAATTATCTGGCCCTGGCAATGGCGTACCTTGGGTCAAACAATATTAACTTTATTTTGGTGGCAGACGAGAAAGATACTTGGAAGCTGTTGCTGCTGCCAAACAGTTGGGTCATCGACACTATAATGCTCCTAGCGGTAAGGGTGGTGGCATAAACGAAATTTCCAATAGAATGGGGAAATGGCAAAACCCTAGGTTTGAGAACTACAGGCCTTCATGGCCTTTTTTGAGCAAAAGGGGAAGAGCTTGACGTAACACCTTTACCCTTTGCCTAGGCAAGTAAATCCCTGTCAACCCTCCTTCGAGAAGACACAACACATTTTTACTACTCTCAAAAATGAAAGGAGGAGGTGCAGAAGGAAAAAAGATATATTCGGACTGAAATACCCCCCAGAAAATTTCGCGCATGAGGTGGCCAGTCTCATACACAAAACCTGAGGAATATTAACCACTGATAGCAACAAGCATAGATGCAAAAGACAGAAATAGAATAATTGCTAAAAGCTGAACAGAAATCCCATTGAATTGAAATAATTGATAAATAAATCATTAAATTCGGGTAATACAATTTGGAAGTCCCGTAACCCAAGGACCCCTTAACCAGAAAGAAATAAAAGTTTAACACTTAAATTGAAATCCAAAACCAAAACCTCTAAATGAGTTCATAGTTTTACTCCTGAAGAAAAAGTAGATTCCTACCCTGAGACTGCTGAGAGTAGATGTCTGTCACAGCCCAACCCTAGTACTCTATCCTCGCGGGGGAAACTGCTTGGGACCTGAAATATCAACAAAGTGGGTTAAACCCACAAGCAAGTTCTATCTACTACATCCCAATCAGAGAATCAATATACATACCCTCAATGTGAGGGACACAATAGATAAATATACGTGCAACCCCTCAGATTATTCCTTATTCAGTTCATACTTTTAAAGATACAAATCATCTCATATATTTCCTCAACAACCCTTACAATGTAAAACGATCCCCTTCTTTACGTTCACAAATAAAGATACATATGTATGCATTTTATGAAATCTATGAAATCATGATATGTCGATTATAATGCATGAATACATTAATAGGGATGGGCGATCCTGACACGCCGGGCAATCCTTACATGCCAAATAAAAATATAGATACCTTATTAGGTATGGGCGATCCTGACACGCCGGCAATCCTTACATGCCAAATAAAAATATAGATACCTTATTAGGTATGGGCGATCCTGACACGCCGGGCAATCCTTACATGCCAAATAAAAATACAAATGCATTCCCAATATGAAATAATAAATAAACAAGATGCATTATGATTTTTAATTTGCACCGACTACCAATTTGAATTATCTGCTATGCAATTATCACCATATGACAAATCATTCACAAGTGAACCTTAATCAAGTATCCCATGTGCATTTATATATATAATAAACACAATCGATTAAATCAAAATAACTTAACGTCCATTAGAGGAAACAATTCCCCAAACCAACCTCCAATGCACTCAAATCTCCGAGGGGATCTAAAATTACTCTTATCTAGGTTTCTGAACCTATTTCACTTTTAAGAACACTAAGAAAATATTCTGGAATTTTCTATAATTAAAAATATTTTTAATAAACCAAAGAAGGTCAAAATCCAACTTTTAGGCACTTTAAAAATTAATTGAACACCAAGGAAAGCTCAATTCGAGGTGAAAATTTAAACCCAAGGTCATTTAATCTCTAAACAGTAACATAAAAATTTTGGGAATTTTTGGAATTTCAGAAGTATTTTCTAAAATTACAGAAAGTGAAAAAAACCAGCTTTTGGACACTTTAAAATTCAATTGAACAATAAGGAAAGATTATTTTGAGTTGAAACTTTAAACCCAAGTGTATTTAACCTCCAGAGAGTTACAGTAAAAATTTGGGAATTTTTGGAGTTGTAAAAGTATTTTCTAAAATTACAAAAAGTGAAAAAGACAGCTTTTGGGTACTTTTAAAAATTAATTGGACAACAAGGGAAAATTGTTTTGAGTTGAAAATTTAAAATTAAGTGTATTTAACATCCAATATCATACAGTAAAATTTTCAGAATTTTTGGAATCATGAAAGTATTTTTAAAAAAATGATTTTTCAAATTTTCAAGTTTTTCCAAAAATTTCAAAAATTTAAAAAAAATATCAAAACATATCGGAATGAGCCCAAAGTAGACCCAGTGGTGGGCCCCCGTGAGTGGGGCCCAAAAACATTTTTCCCGGCGCCGGCCCCACGCGCCGGCCAGGCGCGTGGGGAAGTCCCTGCGCTGGGGCTTCTTCCCCAGCGCGTCCAACAGCGTGCACAGCGCGCTGCCGGCGACTTCCCGGCGACGGTCCGGCCTCCTCCGGCCACCGTTCGCCTCCATTTTTGCGCCGTTCTTCTCCTCTCGACGCCGTCTACCTATTGGTGCAAAAAGCCCCATCCGAAACAGCCCGAATTAAAAACCCCCAATTCACAAGTTCCAGGGTTCTTCGCAAAATTCAAAAATTTAAAAACCAATAATTCACAATCTGTTTTCCTAAGGATTCAGAGTTGTTTACAATATAATCCCAACACAGTAGGTTCACAACTTAACATTTATTTCTTACAAATTGCATACATGAATTATTTCTTTCTTAACACAATATACATATACATGAACACATATGCATATAACCTTACATGAACAAAATCAATTAAATCTACATACAATCATCACAGTTAATCTCACGAAATTTATCAATAGCAGAAAAATATAAACATGCAATTAACTACAAATTTTTAATATAAATAAATGCTCAAACCTAGACTATGCATACGGATTCAAGGGGGAAGAGAAGAATTAAACTTGCCTTTTCCTGACGAATCAACTTGTTCACCCGATCGTCACTCCCTTCTCTCTTTCGTTTACTCTCTTTTAGTTATGTGCGTAAAACAACGACAAACCCTAATTTCTTCTTCTTTTCTTTTCCTTTTTGTCTTAATTATTCTTTTATTGATATTTCCTAAAACTAATTAAAATCAAATTAATAATAATAATAAATATAGAAATAATAATATTATTACAACCCTAGGCCCATCATTTTAAACATAACCTTAGCCCACTCATCCTAGCCCAAATTCCTCCCTAGCCCAACCCAAAACATTTAAATAAAATAACCCACAATTAATACCAATTCACATAAAATGATAAAATGCATGTATAAAAGACAAGCAACTCACCTACAATGATAATTTATATATAAAAAAAATATTTCACATGAATTAATAAAATAAAGTAATAATGTAAAGAGATTAAATTGACACCTAAATTTTCTGGGGTATTACATTCTTCCCCCCTAACCGAGGAATTCTGTCCTCGAAATTCAGCTCATACCTGAAAGAAAAAGCTCTGCATATTTTGCTTTTATCTCATCATCCCTTTCCCAAGTGGATTCCGCCTCGTTATGATGGCTCCACTGAACTCGTACTAACGGAATGGTCTTAGAACGAAGGACCTGATCCCTACGGTCAAGAATACAGTATGGCTGCTCCACATATGTTGCATCTGGCTGCAACTCAATCTCTCCTACCTCAATGTGCTGGCAAGTATCCTCATCTCTAAGGAACTTCCGTAGCATGGAAACATGAAAAACATTATGCACCCTGTGCATCGTGTCTGGTAACGCCAATCTATAGGCTACCGCTCCAACTCTGTCGGTAATCATAAAGGGACCTACAAAACGAGGTGCCAGCTTCCCTTTCCTTCCAAACCTCATAACCCCCTTCATGGGAGAAACCTTGAGTAGGACCTGATCCCCCACTCTGAACTCTAGTGCACGAGTTCTTCGGTCAGCATAACTCTTCTGTCTGCTCTGTGTAGTCCGCATACGGTCTCTAATAAGGGCAACTTTTTCTGAAGTGTCCCTAATGAACTCTGGGCCCAAAAACCTGTTCTCTCCAACTTCCAACCAGCAAACTGGCGATCTACATGGTCGACCGTATAGAGCCTCAAATGGTGCCATACCAATAGTCTTTTGGTAACTATTGTTATAAGCAAACTCAACCAATGGCAAATAACTCTCCCAATTGCCCTTGAAGTCGAGTACACATGCTCGCAACATATCCTCCAAAATCTGATTAACCCTCTCAGTCTGACCATCGGTCTGAGGGTGATAAGCTATACTGAGGTGCAGAGCCGTACCCATCGCTAGCTGAAAGCTCTCCCAAAACCCTGAAACAAAACTCAGATCTCTATCCGATATAATGGACAAAGGCACACCGTGAAGCTTCACTATCTCTGCAATGTAAAGCTTTGCGTATTGCTCTGAGGTGTAACTCGAGCGGACTGGCAAGAAATGTGCTGATTTCGTTAATCTGTCCACTATCACCCAAATAGCATCATGATTTCGCTGTGAGGTGGGAAGTCCCATAATGAAATCCATGGAGATGCTTTCCCATTTCCATTCCGGTATAGGCAGTGGTTGCAAAGAACCCGGTGGTCTTTGATGATCAATCTTGATCATTTGACAAGTGCTACACTTAGAGACAAATATAACGATGTCCTTCTTCATGCCTGCCCACCAAAACTGCCGTTTCATGTCTTGGTACATTTTATCCCCTCCCGGGTGTACCAAAAACTGAGAACTGTGAGCCTCACCCATCACTGCCTTCCTCAAGTCCTCATTGTGAGGAACCACCAATCGCCCCTTGTACCTCAATCCTCCATCTCTACCCACTGTATAGAATGGTACCTCTCCAGATTTCAACTCGGTCACCTTCTCTACGCATTGTGGGTCAGTAAACTGCTCTGTGATTACCCTTCGTATGATCGTAGGTGTAACCACCACGCATGCTACAAAGGCATCAGCTAACGCATCAACACTGCTCAAGTCATTCCACTCTGCTTCAAATAGAGCAGATAGACTAACATAGGGTCGGCGACTAAGTGCATCAGTTACTACATTCGCTTTCCCTGGGTGGTACTGGATGGAAAAATGATAGTCTTTCACAAATTCCAACCACCTACGCTGTCTCATATTCAGCTCCTTCTATGAAAATAGATACTGTAGACTCTTATGGTCACTGAATAATCTGAAGGTCTCACCCAAAAGGTAATGTCTCCAAATCCTCAAAGCAAAAACCACAGCTGCCAATTCCAGATCATGCGTCGGGTAATTAAGCTCATGAGGTTTAAGCTTACGTGACGCATATGATATCAGTCTCTCCTCCTGCGTCAGTACACATCCCAAACCCTGTAGTGACGCGTCAGTATACACCAAGTACTCAACGCCGCTCTGAGGAGTAGCTAGAATTGGTGCAGTAGTGAACCTGGTCTTCAACTTGTCAAACGCCGCCTGACATGAGTCATCCCAAATGAAAGGCACACCCTTCTTGGTGAGATGGGTAAGCGGGCCAGCAATCTTAGAGAAGCCCTGAATAAACCGACGATAATAACCAGCCAACCCAAGAAAGCTGCGAATCTCTGAAGGTGAGGTAGGCTGTCCCCACTCTAGAACCGCTGACACTTTACTTGGATCGACCGATATCCCTTTCTCAGATACTACGTGACCCAAGAACTTCACCTCTCTTTGCCAGAACTCACATTTCTCAAATTTTGCATACAACTGATGATCTCTCAGTGTCTGCAAGATGATACGAAGGTGTCTGGCATGATCCTCCTCTGACCTAGAGTAAACCAGAATGTCATCAATGAAAACAATAACAAACTGATCCAAGTAAGCCCTGAACACTCTATTCATCAGGTCCATAAAGATAGCTGGGGCATTTATTAACCCAAACGGCATAACCCAAAACTCGTACGACCCATATCTAGTAAGGAAAGCTGTCTTCGGTACATCCTGCTCCCTAACTCGAAGTTGATGATACCCGGATCTCAAATCTATCTTCGAGAAATAGGTGGCTCCCCTTAACTGATCAAACAGATCATCAATCCTGGGCAACGGATACTTGTTGCGGATTGTGACCTTATTCAATTCTCTGTAGTCAATGCAAAAACGAAGAGACCCATCCTTCTTCTTTACAAACAACACTGGTGCTCCCCACGGTGAAGTACTCCTGCGAATAAATTTCTGACTAAGAAGTTGCTGAATCTGATCCCTCAACTCCCTCATTTCCACAGGAGCCATCCTATATGGAGCTCTAGCAATAGGTCTGGTACCTGGAGCTAAGTCTATCACAAAATCTATCTCACGACTAGGTGGTAACCCTGGAATCTCCTGAAACACATCCTGATAGTCTCGCACCACCGGAATAGAATCTAAAGACACTGTAGTTCCTTCCGGAGACTCTTCACTGATAAAGAACAAGTGCGTACTAGACCCTCCCTTTGATTGCGGCATAGCAATCAAGTACATTTTTTGACCCGGTATAGCAAAAATAATTGCCTTATCGTGGCAATTAACCTGAGCATGGTAATGTGATAACCAGTCCATCCCGAGTATAACATCATATGATTGCATATCTAAAACCAATAAATCTGCCAAGAATCTGAGTCTGCCAATGTCTATAGGGACCTGACTACCCTGTTCTCGTAGAACTGTACTAGCCCCTAATGGCGTAGATATAGTGAGTGAAGAAGTACATAATTGAATATCTAACCCGGATAAACTAGCAAATGCTCTAGATACAAAGGAATGTGATGCACCAGTATCAAATAAAATGCGACCCACTCTACCATTGATAGGAAACATACCCTCTATAGCTTGAGGAGCCCGCACATCACATGGCATAACATTGTAGACTCTCCCGTAATGCATCTGTTGTCCAGGTTGCCCTGCAGGTGGCGGTGGTGCAGGTAAAGCTGGACGATGCTGTGCCTGTACCTGTGGAATCTGTGGTACTGGTAAAGGTGGTTGCTGTCCCTGCCTCTGCTGACCAGGTGGTCTCTGATTGTTGTTAGGACAATACCTAGCTGAATGTCCCGGCTCACCACAACCATAACAGTTTCCATTAAACACACTGGTAGACCTCCTGAACTGATTTCCATGTTGCTGACCACGACCTGCCTGTGGTACCCCACTGTGCCTCCTATGAGTAGAGGTTCCCCCTCTCTGAGCATCACTGTTGGGTCTGTGTCTCTTCCATGGTTGTTGCCCCGAATGACTGCCCCTCTCAAAGTGTCTACTCCCATTTCCATTCCTTCTCTCCACTGTCTGACCAGTGAATTCTCTGTCAGGTCGTTTATCTGTCTGTCCTTTCCTGTAATCTTTTCTCAACTGGCAATGTTGCAATGCAGCATCCACTACCTGAGCATATGTCGTGTAAGCTGGACATCCCACCCATTCACAAAACATCGCAGCTTCTTGTCTTCGGTGTCCACCTCCTCAGGTGCAAACAGTGATAAGTTAATAAATTCTTGTTCATATGTTGCCACAGTTCTGTCCCCCTGCTGTAACCCGAGAAATTCCCTCTTTTTAGCTGCCCTCACTGCATACGGGAAGTACTTAGCATCAAAGCGAACCTGAAACTCTGCATAAGTGAACATGGTCCGCTGTTCCGGTGTAGTCACCGACTCCCACCACTGCAATGCATTTCCCACTAGCTTAAATGTAGCTAGCATCTGTTTCTGTACCTCAGTGCACGTAACCATACGAAGATGGCGCTCAATATCTTTCCTCCACTGATACGCTTCGGTGACCTCCGTAGACCCTGAAAACTCCAGCGGATTCCCTTTTGTGAAGGAATCTCGTACCCTCTCCCAAGTGTTGGCTGCTCCACAGGTAATGGAACCTGTGCCATCTGTTGTGGCTGCTGAGGTGGCTGCTGATTCTGAAGAGCAGTCACCACTCTGGCAGCTACAGCCTGTGCTATAATAGTTACCAAGTCGGGAGGAATCTCTGCATCTCCACCCTGAGCATTACCCTGACCTAGAATATCATTCACATTCCTCCTTCTACGGGGTGGCATCTGTAGAGGAAATAGATAAACATCAATACCGTTGAGGATAGATTAAAATACTATGAACTCTATGTTTAGAATCCTATTTATCAGAATACACAAAGCGGAAGATACCCTACGATAGACCCTTAAAACCCGAGGACACTTGAACCTAGAATGCTCTAATACCAACTGTAATACCCCGCTCCAACACATGGTATGATATTGTTCGCTTTGGGCCTGAGCCCGCACGGTTTTGCTCTTGGGTTTTACCCCAAAAGGCCTCATACCATTTGAAGAGAACATACTACATATAAGCACATCCCCTTTTTCACACCCAGGCGATGTGGGATTGAGCACCCTGTACCCTGTCAGTGTGGTAGCTCAGCCCAGTGTCTGTATTCGCACCCGCCCACTCACACCCGTCCACAAGGGTTACTACAATCCACCCCCCTACGAGGCCCGACGCCCTCGTCGGCACACTTCCGGCTGGGTTCAGGCTCTGATACCAAATGAAATACCCCCCAGAAAATTTCGCGCATGAGGTGGCCAGTCTCATACACAAAACCTGAGGAATATTAACCACTGATAGCAACAAGCATAGATGCAAAAGACAGAAATAGAATAATTGCTAAAAGCTGAACAGAAATCCCATTGAAGAATCAAAGGGGAAGAGAAGAATCAAACTTGCCTCTTTGACGAATCAACTTGTTCACCCGATCGTCACTCCCTTCTCTCTTTCGTTTACTCTCTGAGTTTGGTGCGTAAAGCAACGACAAAAACCCTAATTTCTTCTTTTTCCTTTTTGTCTTAATTATTATTCTATTTTTTTGATTTTTCTAAAACTAAATAAAATAAAATAAAATAATAATAACAATAATAACAATGATATTATAATTATAACCCTGGCCCAACAATTTAAACATATCCTTAGCCCAACCATTCCAACCCAAATTCCTCCCTAGCCCAAACCAAAGCATTTAAAAGATTTAAATAAAACAATACATAATAAATAACAATTCACATAAAATGATAAAATAAATACATAAACAGAGAAGTTTACATGAAATGATAAAATGCATATAAAGGAAAATCAACTCACATAAAACGATAAAATATAGAGACAATGCATTTCACATGAATTAATAATAATAAAAATAAAATAATAATAATATAAAGAAAAATAATTGCCGTCCAAATTTCTGGGGTATTACAAGTAGGCTAATAGCACTACAGAAGAACATTACAAATCCAAAGAGAAAAAATCAAGGGCTGGGCTCCTCAACGTCGTCCAATTACAAGCGGGAGAAGTCCATCCCTAGCCATACGCCTTGTGCCATTTCACAAAAATATTAAAATCCTTCAACAGACAATTGGTCGCATACTCGATCAAACTCAGGCGAGTCTTTAAATTACTCAACAGCCACGGCCATTTTTTCCTATTCGTGGTGGAGCTGGGAGTTGAAGACATCAATCTCTCCTACATGAGAAGCATGAGAGGAGCACAATGAATCTACCTCAGAGTTCGGCATTGTGCTCTCAGTGTCGAAAGAAGTCCTCTGCCTCTCAAGTTTAGCTTCCGTCCACAAGAGGCGGTTAGAGATAGACTGGACGAACGTCATGCCCTGTTAACAAATTGAAGTATGCATAAGTGTATGGTATGAAATGTGGTACCAATAAAATTAAGGAAGAAAAGGAACAAACCTTGGCCAAGTTCGCCATAAGATGTCCAGTAGATGCATTGGCCCCAAGCGTGTCTACTTGCTCAAGGTCATTCTAAAGAACAAATTATCTGGCCCTGGCAATGGCGTACCTTGGGTCAAACAATATTAACTTTATTTTGGTGGCAAACGAGAAAGATACTTGGAAGCTGTTGCTGCTGCCAAACAGTTGGGTCATCGACACTATAATGCTCCTAGCGGTAAGGGTGGTGGCATAAACGAAATTTCCAATAGAATGGGGAAATGGCAAAACCCTAGGTTTGAGAACTACAGGCCTTCATGGCCTTTTTTGAGCAAAAGGGGAAGAGCTTGACGTAACACCTTTACCCTTTGCCTAGGCAAGTAAATCCCTGTCAACCCTCCTTCGAGAAGACACAACACATTTTTACTACTCTCAAAAATGAAAGGAGGAGGTGCAGAAGGAAAAAAGATATATTCGGACTGAAATACCCCCCAGAAAATTTCGCGCATGAGGTGGCCAGTCTCATACACAAAACCTGAGGAATATTAACCACTGATAGCAACAAGCATAGATGCAAAAGACAGAAATAGAATAATTGCTAAAAGCTGAACAGAAATCCCATTGAATTGAAATAATTGATAAATAAATCATTAAATTCGGGTAATACAATTTGGAAGTCCCGTAACCCAAGGACCCCTTAACCAGAAAGAAATAAAAGTTTAACACTTAAATTGAAATCCAAAACCAAAACCTCTAAATGAGTTCATAGTTTTACTCCTGAAGAAAAAGTAGATTCCTACCCTGAGACTGCTGAGAGTAGATGTCTGTCACAGCCCAACCCTAGTACTCTATCCTCGCGGGGGAAACTGCTTGGGACCTGAAATATCAACAAAGTGGGTTAAACCCACAAGCAAGTTCTATCTACTACATCCCAATCAGAGAATCAATATACATACCCTCAATGTGAGGGACACAATAGATAAATATACGTGCAACCCCTCAGATTATTCCTTATTCAGTTCATACTTTTAAAGATACAAATCATCTCATATATTTCCTCAACAACCCTTACAATGTAAAAACGATCCCCTTCTTTACGTTCACAAATAAAGATACATATGTATGCATTTTATGAAATTTATGAAATCATGATATGTCGATTATAATGCATGAATACATTAATAGGGATGGGCGATCCTGACACGCCGGGCAATCCTTACATGCCAAATAAAAATATAGATACCTTATTAGGTATGGGCGATCCTGACAAGCCGGCAATCCTTACATGCCAAATAAAAATATAGATATCTTATTAGGTATGGGCGATCCTGACACGCCGGGCAATCCTTACATGCCAAATAAAAATACAAATGCAAAACATTTTTCCCGGCGCCGGCCCCACGCGCCGGCACCCGCAGGCCAGGCACGTGGGGAAGTCCCTGCGCTGGGGCTTCTTCCCCAGCGCGTCCAGCAGCGCGCACAGCGCGCTGCCGGCGACTTCCCAGCGACGGTCCGGCCTCCTCCGGCCACCGTTCGCCTCCATTTTTGCGCCGTTCTTCTCCTCTCGATGCCGTCTACCTATTGGTGCAAAAAGCCCCATCCGAAACAGCCCGAATTAAAAACCCCCAATTCACAAGTTCCAGGGTTCTTCGCAAAATTCAAAAATTTAAAAACCAATAATTCACAATCTGTTTTCCTAAGGATTCAGAGTTGTTTACAATATAATCCCAACACAGTAGGTTCACAACTTAACATTTATTTCTTACAAATTGCATACATGAATTATTTCTTTCTTAACACAATATACATATACATGAACACATATGCATATAACCTTACATGAACAAAATCAATTAAATCTACATACAATCATCACAGTTAATCTCACGAAATTTATCAATAGCAGAAAAATATAAACATGCAATTAACTACAAATTTTTAATATAAATAAATGCTCAAACCTAGACTATGCATACGGATTCAAGGGGGAAGAGAAGAATTAAACTTGCCTTTTCCTGACGAATCAACTTGTTCACCCGATCGTCACTCCCTTCTCTCTTTCGTTTACTCTCTTTTAGTTATGTGCGTAAAACAACGGCAAACCCTAATTTCTTCTTCTTTTCTTTTCCTTTTTGTCTTAATTATTCTTTTATTGATATTTCCTAAAACTAATTAAAATCAAATTAATAATAATAATAAATATAGAAATAATAATATTATTACAACCCTAGGCCCATCATTTTAAACATAACCTTAGCCCACTCATCCTAGCCCAAATTCCTCCCTAGCCCAACCCAAAACATTTAAATAAAATAACCCACAATTAATACCAATTCACATAAAATGATAAAATGCATGTATAAAAGACAAGCAACTCACCTACAATGATAATTTATATATAAAAAAAACATTTCACATGAATTAATAAAATAAAGTAATAATGTGAAGAGATTAAATTGACACCTAAATTTTCCGGGGTATTACACGGACTGTCTACAGCGACACAGGAAGGGTAGCCTAACATGGCCAGTCTCACATCCGAGGTCAGCACCAGGGCATCCCTCACAAAATGGTTATAAGCCTTCTCTAGCCTATCTTCTTCCTCCTCATCTACAGATGGCTCAGGCCTTATAGCTAGATTTAGAAACAAATACTTACATATGTGCAAAATAAAAGAAAAGGGAACGTAAATGTGGAAAAGGAAGGCAAAGGGGTGTTTACCAGATATATCCCTGTCAGTCCATATACAGGGAGTGATGTAAGGAGGAAGCTCTCTACACCTAAAGACAAAAAAAGAACCATTCTTTCCACGATTTGTTTCGCGCGCCATTATCAATAAGCATCAGGCCCTTAGGAGGGTTTTTTCCACTCGCTCAGTAGTGGAGGTGGCGCCAGTCGGCATTCTTCATAATGGTGTAGCAGGAAAGAAATTCATTTACGGATAGAGATGGTCTATTGCCACAAGACTTCTAGAGGATAAGGGAAGCCATAATTATGCACCAAGAATTTTGCATGAGCTGGGAGGAGAGAAGGTTAATGGCCTGGAGTAACTCATTTTACAAACTCTAGGATTGAAAATCGGAGGCCTCAAGTAAAAGCGTCCTCATAGAAATAGGTCTCCCCATCAGAAATAAAGAAAGCCTTTTCTATGTTGGTGGGGGCTCTAGCGGAGATTCGGCCCGAAAATAATAATAGGCCGCTAGCTCTTGTACTTCCGAGGAAGTCATAGTAGATGCGAGGCCCTAGCACTCTGAATAATCTTCTATGAAGAAGTAAAGAAACTCGAGGGCTTCATGTAAGGGAGAGTAGGAAGCAAAGGGCTCTGGGTCTGTTATATAGAAATTGTGTAAAGGAAGTAAAGGCAGTGAGAGAGGGATGAGGTGATAGAATCTTGCATGCAAAGGCTGATAGTTAATGGTGTGCATACAAATGAGGAAAACCAAAGGCTTGTATAGGCATAGGCTAGTAGGCAACATTTAAATTACAACATTCACTTAAGCAAATAGCTAAATGTAAACGGTTATAACACGACTTAGGAAATACACAAGAAAGAGTAGCAGACCAGCTAAGGAGGGGAAGATTAGTCTTTAAAAAACCAGCCAAGGTCGATCCATAAAGGCTGGCTAGGGAGGCCGACCAAGGCTAGCTAGGTAGGCTGGCCAAGGCCAGTCCCCAAGGTTGCCTGTATGTAGTTTTTAATACTCATTTTAACTCTACACTCACCACTCTTTAAGCAAAGAGAAATTTGAAAAAGAACAAGGCAAAAAGATCAAGCAAGTTCAATATATTATTGCTTCAAACAACTGTAAAGGTGATCATAACCTTCAAAAGGTCCGAGGTAAAGATTCTACAAATTCTAACAGGGTCGAGTCAAAGATCTGTTTCCACTACGGGCTAATCAAAATGTTTCTAAGGTCCGACAGGCAACCCTCATGAACAAGAGGCATCTGATGGGGTATTTGACTCCAATTATAATCTAGGTGACGTGGGCGATGGTGATTCATATAATATGGATGAGAGATGAACTTTGACCAGGACTCTTCTATCTCTAGGTAAGATTGGGGAACTAAAGGGCCAGTCTTCTACTAGCATACGTTCACATCTGACTCCTATAAAGACAGGGATGATCCATATTTCAGGTATAAAATTAATACCCTCTGAGTGCCTTTACAGCTTCAAAAGTCTTTTCGATATCTGACTTGAGCATTGAAGTGTAATCGATCGGCACCACGATAGTGTCTTTCCAGTTACCCCTTGTTCGTCTTTTTACAAGTTGGCGTTTGACCTGGATTGGAAGTCCATTTGTGTTTCATCAAATTCTATTTATATTTTTCATCTTTGCAACTAAGTCTCTCACTCTCTTTAATTTGTTCTTTATTACTACTAACTCTCTACTAATCACATATTAACATTTTCGCTTACCAACTTATCTTTTAAGTCCCTCAATTATTCACATATAAAAATTTTCAAGACTCGTGAGAGTCTTCAGGGTCATCCGACCCTTACCAGGTCCCACACCCGAACTCAAAACTTTCGAAAAAGTCTCATCACACACAAAACACATACTTAAACCAATTTCTCATGCTTTATTATAATTAAGACAATATTAATTATAATTAAAAATTAAAAAAATTAAGGCTTTTCAATATATATCACTATTATGAAACATCTTCATCACTACTGGATAATGCCAAATTAATATATTTACGATGATTAATCGTAACAATTCAACACTAGATGCTTAATATATACAAGCAATACCAAGAGTACTATGGATATATAAATACTCTAAAATTGGTTATATTGATTCAATAAACCATTAATTAATGTACACCTTAGGATCTAAATTTATATTTGAAGATGAACGAGTGTGGTGACCCTTGTGGGCAGGTGTGATGTGGGCGGGTGCGAGAGGCACTTGATAACTACTACACTAGTAGGCTATATAGTGCTCAAGGTGTGGAGAAGGGAATGTGCTTATATATAGTGTGTTCTCTATAAATGGTATGAGACATTTTAAGATAAAATCCAAAAACAAAACCGTGCAGGTTTTGATCCAAAGCGGACAATATCATACCATGTGGTCGAGCAAGCTATTATAGATGGTATTAGAGCCGGATACAACCAGAAGTGTGCCGACGGGAACGTCGGGCCTCCTAGGGGATGGATTGTGGTGAACTTTGTGGGCGGGTGTAATGTGGGCCGGTGCGAGAGACACTAGGTGAGCTACCACACTGGCAAGCTACATGGTGCTCAATCCCACATCGCCTGGGTGTGGAGAAGGAGATGTGCTTATATGTAATGTGTTCTCTCCAAATGGTATGAGGCCTTTCAGAGTAAAATCCAAGAGCAAAACTGTGCGGGTTTTGACCCAAAACGAATAATATCATACCTTGTGGTGGAGCGGGGAGAAATTGTCACACCCCGAATTTTTTAAGGGAAATCCGGGATGTGAAAAACAAATAAAATAAAATAAAAATAAGAAAGCAAAAGAATTCTAAAGTTCCAAACAATCCTTTAAATACATAGAATCTTGTACAACATTCTATTATATTGGAAGGAAATATTTAATATATTTCTTCCATGCAAATCCTTAAATTAATACAATCTCTCAAATACTGGACAGTAAATAAATTCTAATGGTCCCACACTGCTACTTCTTTAACCGGTACTATCAAGTCCCGTAATTGTCTCCGTGTCAGCGTTCTAACCTGCAAAGTCTGAAAGGGGGTGAGTTCAAAGCTCAACAAGGATATGCTGAACAATGTTTCATTGATTAAGCAAATTGACTTTTGCATCATAATTTCAAAATAATTTAAATAAACATATTTGAACAAATAACACATTTAACAATTCACAATTTCATTAATATAGCATTTAACATTTTCTAAATTTAACACACAAAGATATATCCGCAAGCACACGTAAACATCCACAGTTCATGCACATAAAATTACACAGTTTAAAGTACAGAAAAACATGAATAATTACACATGTACACATAAAATAACACTAAAACAACTCCAAGCATCAACATAAATGTACAAATTTATCAATCAGGCCGGTTACATTCAACACCCACAATCCAAATAAATTACAATATGACTTAAATAAAGCAATTTAACAATCAACACATTCGCATTCACCAATATATATATATACACACATCTATGCACATTTGTATTTTAATAAATATATACTTATCAATTTTATATACTTTATATGAAAATTTAACGTATAATTAATCGAAGAAAAGAGCAAGTATCAACTTGCCTCGATTTTTTATCCGAAAATCCGTACTGTCTCAATTCTAATGCTCCAGTCCACAGTTTAGGCCCAATGTCTATTGACCAAGCCCAATTCATTTATACAGGCCCAATCATATACAATGATCCCAAATACATAAACCAAGTCCAGCTCACATAGTAAACCAAGACTAATTCATTGCTGCCAAGACTATCAACATGTTGGATCAAACAGCACTTTCAACTTCATCATCATTCACCAAAACGTGCTCTCTAAACAATCAGCAGTAAGCTTAGGCACACTCATGCATCACACTGCCACACCTAAAATCCATTGCAACACCAAGCTCAAAGCAAACTCAACCTTCAAACCCACAACATAGCAGCCCACGACAGCCGCAAACTCAAGCCTTGGCCATACAACAGCCAGCCCGTAACCACAACCACAGCCGCTGACCACTCTCTTCCGCACGACCGCAGCAAGACGTAGCCATGAAACCAGACAAGCTCCACTACTGGCCGAACTAGCCATCAAGCTCCACTGACGGGCACCACACGACCAGTCGTAAACCACTATGGATAGACCCATCAGCCAATCTAAACCGTCAACCTATCTTTCGAAGCAGGCAAGACGTACCAATCAGACCCATTGCCGAAACCTACTTCCGGCCACCACCCGCTGCCATGGGCAGCCCACCATGGCAGCTGAACCTCCTTCCTCTCTCTTCCCTCTCGGTTTCTCTCTCTAGTTCTTTCTCTCTCTCTAGGACTCTCTCTCTATCTAAGACTCTCTCTCTAACTTCCTCTCTCTAAAATCCTTCCGGCGACCTCTTTTTTTCAACCCTAATATACACACATATATATATAATGTTGATGATGTGAGGAAGTGGTAAAAAAAAAATTTAATAATAAATAAAATACTATTTTGTTGCTTTCGGGATTCAAACTCAAGACCTTATTGCAGCTTAAGCACACCTCCATCTATTCTCTAACTTAAGAACACATCCATCTATATTATTACACTCCCTGTGTTCATCTTTGGATCCATAATTAATAAAAATGTTATTATTATTCTCTTACCTACATACATGTGTGTGACACGACAGTCTCCTCTAATTCAATTATTCCAAATTTCATATTCAAAATTTTCTTAATCTAATTATGTTAATAAAATTTCTATATTAAAAAAGAGATCACATAATTTGTACAAAAGAATAATAAAAAAAAACTTTATAATCTAATCCAAACTCAATAATTTAACCCAAACTCAAACCCAAATTTAAATAACCTTAAAAACGGAATATTACAACGAGTAGATGTACAAATGTGTAAACATACAGCTACCTTTAGTTAAGGCAATGTGACATGCACTACCTTCTGTATCATAAGTATGTCTCTGTTTGTTATATTTATTATACACATGAGAATAAGTGATTCACAAGTTCAATTAAAACATTAAATAAATGGACATGAAACACATTGCGTAATAATTATTTGAATATAAAAGAAAATATTGAAATATACAAGTGTTAGAGGAAGTTGAATTCACTGACAAATAATTATAAAGAAAGAGAAAATAAAAATTAGGAAAGAAATAAAGAGGGAATATATCATTGGTTTTTGACGGCAACCATGTTATTGGCAACAATAGATGTATTAAAACTGATTTTTTTTTCTAAGTAACATCAAATTAAATAACAGATATAATCAATTTCACAAATAGTAGAGGAGAAAAAATAAACTAATTAAGACCTACAATGAGATTAATTTTCAGAACTTCTTACTATTATTAGAAGAACATTATAAAATAACTAACCTCTGTTGTATGAAGATTACATAACGATGAGGATGAAATCATTAATTAGCATCATCAAGCTCAAGGATCTGATCAACATTAACATGATTAATATCCAGATCTGTTGCCTCCGGGATCAAATCAGCACGATCCAGATCTGTTGCCTCCGGGATCAAATCAGCACGATGTATAATGATCTTAAGCCCATCATTTCCCATGATCTGTTGCCTTTCTTGAATATGCTTGACAGAGTTTTCAGCAGAGCGTCTACAGTATCGTAGCTCGATCATCTCAAGTGTAGGTATGTCCCCTAAACCAGGTGGGATCTCCTCTAGTTCTTGACAGTCGTCCAATACCAAAGTCTGAAGGATGGGGAAGTGATCGCTACAGGTATTCCACTGCTTAATATCTAGGCGTTGAAACTTCAAGAATCTAAGTTTGCGAAACTCCCCATCACATGTGTCCCACTTTCGTCCCTCGAAGGACTTATATGATAATCTGAGAACTTCAAGGTTGGGTAACCTTCCAATGGTGGAAATATTATCCCAACGTAGATGGAAATTTGATAAAGTTAGGCTTTTGAGATTTGAAGGAAACTCACCAAGAGGGGACAACCACATTGTGTTCTCGGCGCAATCTATATTCAATGTTTCAAGGTGAATCAGAAAGTCCAATTTTGGAAGTCCGTGACGTAAAATGAAACATTTTAGTTTTCTTAGATTGGGGAAACATTTCAATATTCCATCACTTGACCAACGTTCACCATATTCATCCTCCTCAGAAAGACTTAATTTGCCTACTGTTTGTAAGTTTTCCAGAACGAATGGACAATCATCTAATGGAACACCAGTGATTTCAATCATCCGCTTAGTGTAAAGATGTCTTAACTTCACCATCTTCCGGATATCATCCGAGAAAAGTAACCTACCTTTTGGTCCTTCGATGAGTAGGGTTTCTAGATTCCGAAGGTTGTAAAATGGCAGCTGGAAATCCTCATGGTGTCCGACATGAAGTGCTAAATACCTTAATAGATAAAGTTGAGTTATTTCCACAGGAAAGAAGACGATTTGGACAGATGATAAATTTAGAACCCTAAGAAGTTTGAAGGCTCGACAAATGAGTGACACATCCTTCTTAGGTAGGTCATAAAAGGAATGACCAATGGACAAGAAAGAGCGTACACATAACTTATACCGCTTTAAAGAACTGCGGTTTAGGTCAGAATGGAGGGATATGCGACGCTGTGTATATACGATATGTTTTGAAGAAAAAAAAGAAGTATGTGCATACCCAGAAATGTGATGAAGAAAATTCTCCATATGAGCTTTTCTCAAGCATAAATCATGCAAAAGATCATGGACACGACATGCTTTGACTCCCCCATTAGACCTTCTCTTCGAAACAATTACTAGACTTCTATCGATTAAATCGATCAAGTAATCCTTAGCTACATCCTCCAAACTATTTTGCTCATTTTTCCGTATAAAACCCTCAGCCACCCATAACCAGATCAACTTCTTCACAGGGATTTCATAGTCTTCAGGGAATACTCCAAAATAGAGAAAGCATGGTTTCAAGTGATGAGGCAAGTGGTTGTAACTCAGTGCTAGTGTTTCCATGTATTTATTTGGATCACTAGCAATGTATGAACTTACACTTTCAGCGACATACTTCCACCAATCTTGTGTCTTCTCTTTTTTTGCAAGAAGTCCAGATACTACGACAATTGCAAGCGGTAGTCCTTGACATTTTTTGGCAATTAACTTTCCAATTTCAACCAAATCACGAGGGCAGTTTTCTTTTCCAAAAGCCTTTCTTTGCAATAGATCCCAACTTTCATCTTCGTTTAAAAATCGCAAATGGTGGGGCTTACCATGCAAAGCCACAGCTAAAAGTCGACTAGTGAACATGATTTTACTTCCATTGTTGTCATTTGGAAAGTATATTTTCAATTCATCCCAGGCCTTTATATTCCATATGTCATCCATGACAATGAGATATCGTTTTCCCTTCAAGCGTTTGTATAGCTTTTCGCCAAGCTTTTCATCTCTCATTTTACAAATTTCATCTCGATCTAACCGGAAAGCAGAAGATAAAATGTCAACCAACAAATCCCTCCTTCGGTATACTTGAGAGACATAGGTCCATCCACGAATATAGAAGTGATATTCGATGAATGGATCATTGTACACTTTCATGGCTAAAGTTGTTTTACCTAATCCAGGCATACCGATGATCTTGATAACTTTTAGTTGCTTTTCATGTTCTTCAGTAAGCAGCTCAATTATAGTTGTTTTCTCATCATCAAAACCCACCAAAGTTTCTTCCTCTACTACTGGGCTGCTGGCTTTTGAGGAAGCTGCATGAGAGGAGTTCCCAAACTGCATGTCTCTGATGCCATAAAGGTCCTTTTCATGAATCTCCATCACATTTTTCTTGATAGACTTAAACTCTTCCATGATATAGGCAAAGCGACGATGAATTTTCATAGCCTCGTACTTTTCTTTGAGACAGCTAATGTCTTGAGAGAAAAAAGTAATCGCTGCTTTTAAGACTTTCAGAAACCTTTTAGGAACATTGGGAAACATATTCAAATTTACGACTTCTTTCTGCCTGAGAGCATTGCATATGATAGGATCGATGACATCTTCCACCTTGTAGGTCACATCTCTTATTTTTGCCACAAGAGTTTTCAGCTTCGGATGCTCATCACGTTTCTCCCTCGAGTTCTCGAGAAACATTTTCAGGAATTGCAGCTCCTCATGAAGCGCTTTAATTTGATCCTTCTCTATGAGCTTGTCCTCATATATCTTGAGAATCAATTCATTGTCGCAGTTCATTAGCTGTATCAAGTTCTCCAGGAGAAAATCGACAGCAGTGTCTGTCATCTTTCTCTCTCCCCTTCTAACTCCTCTTAAATTTTTAGCAAGCTGTTAATTATTAACATAGCATTTTATCAGAAGCTGGTAATCAAACTATTGATTAATTAAACATACCATGCAACTGTAGTGAGTAGAAAAAATAATGATACTCCGGTTAATATTTCACAGCTGGCAACCATAACTTGTGGGGTATCTAATACAGATTCTTTAATGATTATTTAATATAAAATTTATGTTAATTATGATCTCGATTTGTCAACTTTGGAGGCCGGCCGTGAACAATCCAGATTATAATATTATTAGATTAAAATAGCAATGCTATTTAACATAAATTAAAGGTAACGTGCTTACCTACCCAAAAAAAAAAAAAAAAAACACACTTGATTCATGATGATTAATCTGAGCATGCAACTGCATAGAGTAGAAGAAATGATAGGTTAACACTGCACAACTGGTACCGATGACTTGGGACCTAAGAATGGTGTCTCTCCACTTCAGGACGGGTAAGTCACCAAATTGTCTTGGAAGTTACTGATTTTAAGACAATTTGAATTTTAAACTTGATACTTTCCGAATCACCAGACCAAATGAACTTACCACTTGAACCAACCCTTATGGTAATTAGTGGCTCCTTTTTGGTATGACTTTTGATACTAATTTTTCCACCAGTTTTTCATGGACTGTTTCTTTTTTCAAGTTAAATCCGAAACCCAATTTCGCCATTACTTATGTGGATGTTAAGCAAATCATGAAGCCGTAACAACAATTATAATACCAATTCACTACTTATGTGCACTAAAGATCTCATAACTTTAACAGAATTTAGCAGCTACTGATAATATTAATCCCCAACAACTGATTTCTCTCTCCCTCTTTCTGTCTCTGTAAGTTGTAATCCATAAGGTTGACTATCAATTTTCTCTCGCCAATAGCCCAATACTAATACCAAACAACTTAACTTCTACCCAGCAAAAATAAAATAAAAAATAAATAAACCCACGTAAATACATAGACACAGACGCAAAGTTATCTGAAGAAAACCCACATAAATACACTATGTTTTCATCAATTTCAGGTATTTAGATAAGTTGAACGTACCTGAATGCTTTTTGTTGGCAAGTGTCTATCCTCAAACACTCTGGTTCATGACATCAAAGGAGAATTTTGATATATTCCATAGCAAACCTTGTAGTTATTTGAGATCGTCGGGTTCAAGGCAAGCGAGCTTTGCGCATAACAAGTCGAAGTCAATGTACTCCAAGAAGTCTATATAAAAATGTGAAATTAACCTTACATTTTTAAAACTTGGATACCTTTGGATGACGATGGGGAGGTGTATGTAGACCTGTGAATTCTAGGTAAACAAATCTAATATAGGTCGAAATCATCCTATAATAATTTGATTCAATATAATATAATATATAATTTATTATAAATATATTATCTAATGTTATAGTATATAGGCAAAAGGATCCAAAACTCCCTTGTGATTTTAAAAATGTGCAATAAACTAGTATGCTATATTTTGGATCATATCACACCTTCTGCAAAAGTGAGCAAACTATTCCTTTACACATATTCTTCTTTTTTATGACTATAATATCACAAAATTTTAGGATATTTAATTTCGAGTTTTAATTATTTAAATTATTCTGTGTTGTTTTAAATATTTTAGTTAATCTTTGTGAATGGATGTTCTTGGTTATGATTTAATATAAATGGTTGATTTCTTTTTTTGTAAATGTTTGTGAAATAATTGCTTTTAATGTAAAAGAATTTTTAAATAAATATGTGGGTCTTTAAGTTGCATTTTATTTTTTTTATTGTCGAGTTGGGCTAGACTTTTGGGTCGTTTGGGTCATACTTATATATATATTTATATATATGTGGGCTATATATATTTAGGTGTATTGTATTGTAGTAATCCGTGTGGACGGGTGTGAGTGGCCGGGTGAGAAGATAGACACTGGGCTGAGCTACTACACCGACAGGGTACAGGGTGCTCAATCCGACATCACCTGGGTGTGAAAAAGGGGATGTGCTTATATGTGGTACGTTCTCTTCAAATGGTATGAGGCCTTTTGGGGGTAAAACCCAAGAGCAAAATCGTGTGGGCTCAGGTCCAAAGTGGACAATATCATACCATGTGTTGGAGCAGGGTATTACATGTTTGAATTGTTTAGGAATTATTTTAATAATTTTAGAAAAGAAATTATAGATAAAAAAAGAGAAAATAGGATTAGGATTTAGTCGTTCTTACGCACAAAGAGTTGCTACCCATAGACATGGAGAGAACAGTGGACACTGAAAAAAGGGAGAGAATGTGATTTTGTTCAAAATTATAAGGTAAGTTCAATCTCTTCACTTCCCCTTTGAACTTGTAAACATAGATAACTAATTGTATTGTATGATTAAATGTATATTCATGCATATAATTATGTATTAATATAATTATGCATGTAAGGACTTTTTGTTTGATTATATATAATCTGTGATTTTGGAAGTTTTATAATATTTTTCTCATATGCATATACATGTATATATGAGTGTGTGTGTGTGTGTGTGTGTGTATATATATATATATATATATATGAAATTCGTGTTGAATGTTAATGCCCTTTTTGAAGATTTTTGTTCCGTTTATCTTGTTTTCCCAAATAGTCCTTGTGAGTTTGGTTGCGAATCGTTGGGTAGTTTGACGAAAATTTGAGTCTAAAATTTAAGAATCCTAGAAACTTGAAATGAGGCATTTTGATTTAGGCCGCGGTTGGAGGGAATTTTTGTACCAATGCGTAGCTTGGATCGAGGGGAGAAGTTTGGTATATTATAACATAGGTTTCTGTGGCCGGAGATGGCCGGAATGGCCTCAAAGAGGCCGACAGTGGGTTGTGCGTGCAACAGTATGTTGCTGGAAAAAAAAGGGGGGGGGGGGGGGGGCGCAAAGAGGAAGAAGAAGATAAGCACGAGCCTCCCCCACGTGTGTTGCCAGCGTGTGCTGCCGGCTCAGGCTCCGGCCTGGGCCGAGGTCGGGGAAAGTTTCATTGGGCTCCACTTGCCAAGGCCCACCTCTGGGCCTAGTTTGGGCCCAATTCGGAATATTTTAATATTATTTATTTTATTTATTTTTTAATTATTTTTAAGTTGAAAAAAATAGGAAAAATATTTTTTAAAATCACTTTTAAATTCCAGAATTTTTTTGAAAAAATAAAATAAGCTTTTAGGGACAGAATACACATAGGTTTTAAATTTCAAGTTGATATCAGTTTACCTTGTTGTAAATTTGTACAAAAAGTATGTCTCAAAATTTGAATTTCATTTTCTTTTATTTTGAAAATATTTTTAAATTACCAAAAAATTTTAAAAAATTTCAGAAAAATAAAATAGGACTTTTAAAAATAGAATATGTTCAGAAACCTAGGTTTAGATACTTGATTTTTAAATTGAAGTGTTGGTTTTTGTGGGGTTCTCTTTTAATTTTTTTTTTCTTTAATTGTTTCTTTACTTTCATAAATGTTCTTGAGTAATTGTATAGTGTTTAAATCAGGTTTAATTATTTTTTACTTGTTCCGTAATGATTTTTTTGCTGTCATAAACATACTTGACTTATTGTTTAATGTTTGAAACAGTATATGAGAATATGTTAAACTTGTCTGCATACAAGATCGGTCATGTACTTTATTTTGTTTAAATAATTCATGTGCCGATAAGATTGTATGATGTTAGTTAGCATGCTTTTATGTAATACCCCATAATTATTTGGTCATTAAATTTTAATCTAAATGGTTTATATTTATTTTTTTTGTTTATTTATTTTATTATTTGCTTTATTGGTTGAATTAAACTTTTGTGAGTGCTTTGAATTGCTTTATTGGTTGGATTAAATTTCTTGGAGTGCTTTAAATATTTTGGTTTAGTTTACTTTATTTTATTTTATTTTAATTTAGTTGGACTGGGTCTTTGTATTTTTTGTTCCTTTATTTCAATTTTGGATTGAGTGAGGGATGAATTTGGGTTGAGTTGGGTTGGAATGGTTGGGCTAGGTGTATACTTATTTTTGATGGGCTAGGGTTTATTTTTTTATTATTTTGGAGTTTATTTAGTTTTCTAGAAAGAAAAAAATAAAAGAAAAGAAAATAAAAAGGAGGTTAGGGTTTCTGTCGTTCATTTTTGAGCATAGAAACCGAAAAAGTATAGACGCAAGAGAGAAGGGAGAGAATGAACGATTCGTATGAACGAGTTTTGGTCGACAAAAAAACAAGTTCAAACTTTTCTCTTTCCCTTTGAATCCGTAGACCTATATATTATTTGTATATACATGTTGTTGGATTATATATATAATTTATATAATATTTCTATATACATGTTGCTCGAAAAAGAACAAAAGAAAGAGAAAAAGGTGGCTACGAGCCCCGCCAACACGAGGGGCCTATGTGCTGCCGATCGGGGAACGAGAAAGGTCCGTTAGGTCCCACTCACTAGGCCCACTTTGGGCTCAGTCCAGAATTTTTTAATATTTTTTTATTTGTTTTTCAAATTGATTTTAATTTGAAAAAAAAAAGAAAAAAAAAAGAGAGAAAATGGGGGCCACGTTCCCCACGGATGCCTGGGGGCTCATGTGCTGCAGCCAAGGATCGAAAAAGGTCCATTGGGTCCCACTCATAGGGCCCACCCACTAGGCCCAGTCTATAATATTTTAATATTTTTTTAATTATTAAATTGATTTTAATTTAGAAAAATGCAAAAAGTATAATTTTTAAAATTGTTTTTAAATTTCAAAAAATTCTAAAAACTTTTGGGTAACCTTTTAGGAATAGATAACACTTGGATTTTAAATTTCAAGTGAAAATAAGCTTCCCTCATGGTTAAATTGATTTTAAAAGTATGTCACAAAATTGGGTTTTCATCTTCTTTTATTTAGAAAATATTTCTAAAATTCCAGAAAATTTTTGAAATATTTTGGTGATCGTTTGAGGATAGAATGTACTTGAGTTTTAAATATCAAGTCAAAATGAGATTCCCTTGTGGTTAAAGTAGTATGGAAAGTATGCCTCAAAACTAGATTTTTATTTTCTTTTGTTTTGGAAATATTTTAAAATTAACGAAAAAATCAAGAAAATTTCTAAACTTTTTATCAAATCGTTTTGGGTCAGAATAGGCATGGATTTTAAATTTCATAACAAAATAATTTTTCCTTGTTATAAAACTAGTTTTGAAAAGTGTGCTTCAAAATAAGAATTATTTTTTTTTAAATTCTTTCCTTTGCTTTGTGTTTTTATGAATTTTCAAAAATTTTAGAAAATTCTAGAATAATTAAATAGGGTTCTTAGAAAAAAAATAGGCCCGAAAAGCTAGATTAAAGTTAGGTTTAGACTCCCTCGAAGATTTAAGTATATTCGAGGTTTGGTTATGTGCTTATTCATATAATTGGTGGTTGCATTATTTTACTTCTTAACTGTATTTGCTTTAAAATTATAACTGTCTATGCTATACTTGGTTTTAGTTTAATTGTGCATGAGTTATTTTATTATGATGATTGAATTTCTATTAGATCAAATTCATATGCTTGTGTAGTTTAAATCTTTACATATATTTTTGTGTAGTAGGTTGGTTTAGCAGGAATATAAGGATTGCCAGAGGACATATTAGGATTGTCAATGCCTATTAAGGTATCTAAAGTTAAAGGAAGCATGTAAGGATTGTCAGGGGGCATGTTAGAATTGCCAATAACTATTAAGGTATCTAAAGTTAAAGGAGGCATGTAAGGATTACCGGGGGCATATTAGGATTGCTAATACCTACTAAAGTATCCAAAGATAATAATTGTGGCATGTTAGGATTGCTTAGATTTAATAAAATACATGCTTATGTTTATTTGCTCTGAACTTAAAGAATGTGTTCATTTTTGTATGATAAGGGTTTGTTGAAACATTGTAAATGATGACATTTATTTTGAAAATATGAACTGGATAAGGAATGATCTGTATGTTTACTCCTATATTTTTCTCTTGTGTCCTTCATACTGAAAGTATATATATTGGTTCTCTGATTGGGATATAGTAGAGAAGGTTTCCTCGTAGATTTAACCCAGAAACCAATTTTATTGTAAAGATGATTTTGAGACACTCAATTTAGACTCAAAGTTTGCTCAAATCAGAGTAATAACAAATGAGTTATGAAATTTCAAATTTTAAAAAATAAAAGGGATTTTACAAAAATTGTATACGGAAGATTTTGTATGTTTAAACTACATATAAGATAAACCCATTTTCCACTCTTCTTCTAATGGATTTATATATATATATATATATATATATATATATATATATATATATATACACACACATATATTCCTTTTTTAAATCACTTTAAGCCGCATATTTTTTACCAAAAATAACCTCTCCTAATGAAACAAAATCCATTAAAAAGGTAATTTCAAGAACTTTCGTTTGAGTCCAACATTTACTATGTTACGGGTAAAAAACAGATAAGAAATGAATTTTTTTTCTTTTAAAGTTTACAAAAAGAATAATATCTGTTTGTGCATAATGCATGTATATATTACATGCCAAGAAAATCCACATGACCAGATTCACCGCCAAACCAAGAAACCCACGAAATTGCATCGACTATCATTCTAATCTTATACTTCCATTATCTTGAACCATTCTAGTACATTAGCAAAGATAGTCCTTATACATATTCAATTTTAGACCCATAAGAGTGAATAAAATATTCAAATAAAAGCTTCCGCAGATCACATGCAAATCATCTCCAAATGAAGCTCATTAATTTCCGTTTCATCTCTCTCGTCAGCAAAAAATTTACGAAGGATGAACTCACACGCTCAACAATATTAATTTACGAAGGATGAACTCACACGTTCAAAAAGTTGATCTCACAACCTAATCTCATATATTTACAATAAAATTAATTATCAATAATTCATATACTCAGATCCACAGATTTAAAATCATATAACATTCAGGTATCAACAATTCATATAGGCAGATTTTCAGCACATATCCACAGATTTAAAATCATATAACATTCAACTATCAACCATTCATATGGACAAATTTTCAGCTCATATATCATGATTAAATAAATATAATTTAAATATAAATCATTTCAGCAGAATCAAACAAGTATTTATTTTGGAAATATATATATGAAGCAGGAATTAACTTGCCTTAAATCTGGAGTAACCATTTTCGTCTCCTCCTTCTGTCCAAGCCGAGAACCCGGCCAAGTTCTCTCTCTCTCTCTCTGATTTCCTACTTCTCTCTCTCTCTTCTCTTATTCTTTCTTTTCCTCTTTGATATCACATACGTATAAAAATCTAACTAATGTATACGAAGTACCACCAGTGTTTGTACCCCACATTGGTACACTACACCAGTACTGTAAGGATGAACCTTTTAAAAACTATTTGGACTGATCACTCTCTATTATTTAATAATTGTGAACAAAACCCGGTGAAATCTCATCCTACGATTCCCTTGACCTTAGAGTCATGTGATGATGTTGGCTCCACCATTGTATTTGTCGGTGGTTGGCTCAGAGTCAAGACTCATCAGTCATGTCATGACTTTCTTCTTTTTTTTTTTTTTTTTCTTTTTCTTCAAAATCTAATCTCAGCACTCAAAACGCGTGGTGCATCCAAATAATGATATATGTCAAATCAAATAACAGAAGTTTAAGCTTTGTTTGGTAGATCAGAAATTTGAATTAAAATTTAATAATTTTCATTACAAATCCAATCAAGTAACAATTGTTCAAAATCTGGATTAGAATCCCCTAATTGTCCTGTCAAGTTGCATTTGTATGTTCTCTTTATCTTCTAAATAATGGTAAGAATCAATCTCTTTAAAAATTACAAGTATATAGAGTTTAATCTTTGTTTGGCTGGCGGAAAATCGTAATCAATTTAAATTTGGCTTTAAAAAATCGTGTTTAGTTTAATAGAGTTGTTTATGTATTAGTACTGCATTATTGCACTGGTGGCAGACATGACCCTAGAGTCACGACTCCTCTGTTCATTTGCCACAATAAGACTAGGGGAGTAAGAAAAAGCACTCTTTATTTAAAGTGCCTTTTCTTTCTCCTAGCACAGACTCCAAGAGACCTAGACTTTATTTTCAATAGATTCTCTGCTGTGGATAGCATTTGCTACACCGTATATATTAAATTGGTTTTGCTAAGTAAAAAAATATTATAACTATTTTTAAAACAACACAATACAAAACAAAAATAATATTATAATTCTTTTAAAAAAAATAAAAAATTATAAAAAATATTTTTTATATATTTTCACTTTTATAAATTTTCACTCTAATTCTAAGTGTATTAAATATATATAAATTCTAAAATTTATAAATCTTTATATAAACTCTTTTTATCTCTCTAAATATATATATGCACATATATTATTTATAAAATATATTTAAAATTTTAATTTGAGTTTTAGAAGGATGAATTAACTTCATTGAAAATAGAATTAGAGTTGTTGAAATATGAAAATATGTTGTTTATTTAAGAAATAATGTGTTAATTTTAAATAAATTTATTTTAAAAAAATTAAGTCAAAAAATAGTTTAAGTAGTACTCAAATTGAAGCTCTCAGAATTCTCTTTATAACATAAACGATTTCATAAAAAAATTTTAATTTGTAATTGATGAAGTAAAATTCACCCCGAACTGGTCAAACGTCAACCTGTAAAAAAGGACAAGAGAAGGGTAATCGAAGGGACACCGGTGCGTGTTCGACGTGCAAAACGCGATAAAATATTATGTAATAATGTCGTTGTTGTTTTACACTTCGACAAAAGATAATTTATAAAAACCTACAAATACTCTACTAAAATTAGTAAAGAGATGAGTAAGGGTCGAACCCACAAAGACTGTGTTGGTTTCGTTGTTAAGCTATCAAGACCTTATCTAATTTAATTCAAAAATAATTTATTTTTTTGTTTTAAATTAAGGTGCTGAAATTAAATGACATAAAATAAAAACATAAATAAATGATAGATAAAATTCAAGAGAGAGAAGTCTAGGGTCTTGAGTTCACCACTAGCATCATACCATTGTCGATTGAAATTACTTTGGAGAAAATTCTACAATATGCATAAATAAGATTCATAGAACGATTAACATACAATTAAGGTCTAAGCAATAACCTATCTTCGGTTGCCATGAATTGTCTACCTAAACTAGGGTGTAGCACGACTCGTCTTTCCTAAGCATGGCCTATCAAAGTCCTTGTCTCATACACACATGTTCACAACGAAATTGTCAAGAGGATATATAGAAACACTCACAGAGCTACAACCCATCTTCGGTTGGCACGAATCGTCTACCTAAACTGGGGTGTATCACGACTCGTCTTCCCTAGGCATGGACTGTCAAAGTTATATGTTCATATATGCAATGAAAACTTGTTGTATAATTATCATTCATTAAATTTTGAAAATAAGAATGAGAGATATTAAATTTAAGAAAATAGTAACCTATCGAACAAGTCACAATGAGCCATAATTTACCTCAATAAATTATCAAGTTAAGCATTAAAATCTTCTTTTAAAATCATTTTCTTTTAATCTCTCATGGGAATGATTTGAGTTCAATCAAGATAAAATATCATCTAAGACAAAACAATATTAAATCAAGAATGATTATAAAAATTTAAACACAACCATAAATGCACATCTATGCAATTGTCACTTATTACACAAATGATACAAAATAGTTCTCAAAATTATACAACTATATATATAAAAAGAACAATCCCCAAATATAACTCAATCAACAATGATACTTAGCTAGGGCTTCCTTAAGCCCCTAGGAAGAAGTTAGCTCCTCATGGCAGTTGTTGAAGCCTCCCTTTTCTTTTTGTAAATTTTCACGAATCGCCTCCGTCTTTTCTCTCCGCTCTCAAATAATACCCTAGTTTTCTCCCTTTTCTTCCCTTTTACTTTGCGAGAAAACACACACGGGACACCTGGCCTCCCAAAGTGGCAAGTGTGCATAAGAAAAAGGCACGTGTGCCTCAAAAAGTGGCATTTGCGCCCAAAAAGTGGCAGGTGAAGTTTGGGTCATTTTGACAATCGTGTACGGAGTTATGGTTTAAATACCAAAACGGGTCCAGAACTTTTTACGCCTGAATTGGCCCAATCTTCAATGTGAATAGACCCTTGCTCCTTTTCTTCATTTAAATTCATTTTTAGCCCATTTTTTTAGTCCATTTAGTTTAGATCTTCAATATAAACACATCTCATGGGTCAAACTTCAGCTTCCTACTAAAATAGCACAGTCTGTAGCCCGATTGCGCCCATATAAATCAGAATTACCCTTAATCACCTAAAATCATGAAAGGATTAAAATAATTAATAAAAATATGAAACAAATATTACTAAGACACTAATTCATATAATTTTAGGGGCATTGAATGTGCAACATTCACTGCTTATCAGTGCGGTGTCGATCGACTACTCTCTAACGATTAAGTCAGATATCGAAAAAACTTTTTAAAGTTGTATGAGAACTCAGAGGGTATTTATTGCGTACCTTGGTATATGGACCGTCCTATATTTATAATGACCAAATGAGGGTGTGCCCTGATAAAACTATGTCTCTTCAGCTTCCCTTTCCCACTTGGAGATAACCAATCTTGGTCAAAGCATTCTTCTTATCCATGTCACCTTAGCACTATCCTTCCACATTATACGTTTCATATTAGGAGTCAGACACCCCATCAGATGCCCCATGTTCATGAGGGTCGGTTGTCAGACATTAGGAACATTTGGTGTTTTAACGGATACTTGAACCACCTGGCTCACCTTTTTTTCGTGGGCCCAGACTTACACGCACAAGTGGGCCACGCGCCTAGCCCTCGGCTTACGCCAGGAGCCAGGCCTTGCACTGTGCGCCTGTCCTTGTGTCGTGCTCCTGCCCTGTGCCAGGTAGGCTTTTGCCATGTGCCCGGAGTGACTTTTGCCATGCACCTGGCCTGCCTGAGCCTAAGCCCTTGGTACATGTTCAGCTGGTGTTGGCTACCCGCTTGTGACCGTTTGCTTATAGCCGTTATTTTCTGACCATTTGGAAAAGAACGTTGGGGGATTGGAACGGCTTGCCTTGCGCCTTGCCTATATAAGTAGTTCCCTTCTTCATTTATAACCATTTCACCAACTCCTGCCCTATACCATCATACCTTCCCTCTCACATTGTTTGTATGTTATTGATCATAACTTAACAAGTCGTTTCTAGAGACCTTTGCCCCCGGCTCTCCCCTTGTCCAAGTGTTCGAGTTTCTGCATTCTATAATGGCAGACTATGACGAGTGCCAGGATTTTAGCTCCACTATGACAGACGCCGAGGTAGAGGAGCTGGCTGTTTCATACTCTTTTCTAGAAGGGGTCGTGGCTAGGGCTCCCTTGCCCGCAGAGAGGGCTTACTCTATTTGCCCCGGGGAAACATGCTTCTACAAAGCTTACTTTCTTTTAGGCCTTTGATTTCCCATCCCGAATTTTGCTAAAGAGCTACTCTAGGCAATCAACCTCTACCCTTCTCAATTTATGCCCAATTCTTGGTGTATTATCATGGCTACCCTGGTCCTTTGGAAGTCCTGTAAATTTATTTCCCCACCAACTATTAACCAGTTTCTTTCCTGTTATACCCTTCTGAAGAGCAAAGACTGGCGTCACATACAAAGCCGGTCTCGCGGCGTAGAGAGCCTGCCCAAAGGCTGGTGGTACTTGACAATAGCCATAGGATAAAAAATTGAAAAGAACGGTTCTTTTCTATTTTGGGAAGCTGGGAGCTCCCCCCTCCGTATCCCCCATTCTTGGACTGACGGGGATACAACTGGTAAGCTCTTTCTACCTCCTATTTTCTTTACCCACGCTACTGCCACCTTTTCCTGCACTGTGCTTTATGCGGATTTGTTTTCATATTTCAGTTGCTAGGGTCGAGCCATCTGTGAGTCGTGAAGAAGATGATAGATTGGATATCGTCTACGAGCTCCCAATGAGAGACGCGATGGTCTTAACCTCTGACGTGACGCTGAGTACACTAGGCTATCCCGCTCGCGTGATTGGAAATAGGTGAAGTACACCCTAACACGTTTATCCTTCCTTCCCCTTTCCTTTACTAAGTCGTGTAACACGCGTTTATGCACAAACTTGTATAGGATCGCGGAGGAGGCCTAACAAAGACATCCTCACACTGGCGAAGGGAAATGGTGTTGTGTCGTCCTCATCTCCTTCTATACAGAAAAGACCCTGCAGGCCTGTGGTTATCAGGTGTACCGATTTACTCGCAGGTGGGGACTTGTGATAGGCGTTGAATGTTACGCATTCTAACCTCTTAACTTATGTATTTTATTCTCTTAGTGATAGATTATTTTGTTATTTTACTTTGTTTTAGTGTTTTCTGTATTTTCAGGGCCTTAATGATTATTTCAATTAAAACCATAATTTTGGGCTTTTAAAGAAGACATCCAAGATGGTTAGATGAAACCTACATCAAGAAAATCCATTCAACCATTTATTTCAACTCAAATCAGCCCAAGGAATAGGTCTAAGAGAATTACAGCTGCTTAAGAAGATTTCGGGCCTGAAGCCCAAATCTGTGCATAATACAGTCTTAATCCCATTTTGGAAAACGGACCAGAAGTGTTATTTTCGAGCCTCAAATCGACTATATTACCTAATGAATTGAACAAAATTTGATTCTGCACACTTTTGTATTTCACAAAAATTTCGTGAATCGGACTTCTAGTAGGTCAAAAGTTGGGCCAAACGTCAGGAGGAAAAACCCACTTGATTAGTGCTGTGGGAAAACCTAATTAATTCCTAATTGGATTAGGACTTTGGTGTATTCTCTTGGGGCATAAAGTGAAGGATTGGAGGCTGAGTTGGGAGGTGATTATAGAGATTGGAGAGTCTTAGAGGGCAGAGGACAACACAGAAACATACTTTGCAGAGCCATTGGAGAACGAAGTCATACGCGTAATTCTTGAAGATGATGCCTTCTTCCTCAGCAGTTGAAGCTTCTTCTTCTACCATGAGCGACTAGTTCATCCACTAGGGTTTTGATGTAACCCTAACAAAGCATCAATGGTTTGATTGTTTTAATTATTGGGGACCTTTATATACATGCATAGATTGTGTAATTTAGAGGATTCTTATTATAGAATTGAGCAATAAAAGTCTTGTAAATTCAGTTTCAATGATTTCTTATCTTGTCTTAGATATTTAGTTGTTGTTATTGAACTCAATCTCTCTTATTTTCTATGATTATGAGAGCGATTATTATACAATAGTAATCACTGAATATATCATTCAAAGCTTTGATGGATTATGCCTAGAGAAGATGAACCATACTGCACCCTAGATTAGAGTAGTTAGGCAGATGGCCCATGCCAATCGAAGATAGTCCATGACTTAGCCTTAATCATATGTTATCTTCTTGACGGATGAAGGTGAGCTTGTAGCCACCGACACCACTTATGCATGATGCAATTCCCCATAGTTGATTCAATTGACCATTGATTGTGGAGTTAGTGGTGAAGTCAAATACCCTAGATTTCTCTCATATTATCTTCACTTTCTATTTACTTTAATTTATTTTATTTTACTTTTTAATTAATTTAGTTTTAAAATCAGATTTCTTCTCTTTATAAATTTAATTAGAATTAATTCCGTATTCCAACTCGTCAGACCATAATCCCTGAGGTACGATACCCCTTTCGATAGCCCTATTCTGCAAGAAATTCGTTCTATTGCGAAATGTGAAAACCTTTAATTGATATACTTTTTGAGTCACACTCACACACGAATCAACTTGTCGTCTCCTCCTTCCATTGGGAATTCTCCCCTTTCTGCAACTATGAGCACTCCGACTCCAAGCCTAAACCCGTTTGGGGTACCTCCTACCTAGTTATTTGTGGGCGGTAGACCCCCGGACCCAAGTGCTTTTGGGGTGCCGGTAACACAACTCTTCGGTGGTGGTAACTTGCACGTGTCCTTCTCCCCTGCTACTAGTCACACAGGGCTACTGACCCCGGATTGCTGCTGTCTGATACAGCTTTTGCTATAAAAAAAGCCAGGGAATTTGTTCTCCCACGTGATCTTAAAAGGTGAATGCCATTGACTCTACTTTCTCTACTGGCCAACATGGCTAAGGTGCGTCCCTACTCTTGCTACACTTGGGCGGAATTCTCCCTTTCCCTCTATTTTTTTTAAGACTGTGTATTCTCACCCATATCTCAAACAGGGCCTGACAATTGCCTATGGTCTTCCCAATCGCCTCTTATAGACGGAGGAAGAAATGGAAAAGCAGAAAACCGCATTTGCCACTGAACGTGCTTCTTTCGTCAATGAGCGCACTACCCTTAACTCAAAGCTTGAGACCCTTCGTGCTTCCCATGCTTCTCACGGCGAGGAGATAGACACCCTTAATTCTCAGCTAAGTAATGAACGAGAGAAGATGGCCCGGTGGAATGCTAACCTGTGGGGGATTAAAGAATTGGCTGTTGAGCATTTTAAATATTCGCTTGATTTTGATAAGGCCTCAACCAGTCATATATCGATGGGTTCGAGTACTTTCGTGAGGTAGCATAAGATCAGTGGCTTGACATGGACTTCTTCGGCTTGCAGCTAGGAGACCCTGACGCCTGATTTGTGTCTTTTCTTTTGGTACCATGTAATGTTCCTCCTTTGTGGGGGCTCTCTGTACCCTTCTATTTTAATTAATGAAGGATCGTTTATTTCTTTTTCATCGAGGTATGGTTTGCTCTATGGTGACAATCCCCACGGCACAAACCTGCATAAAAAGGGTTTCATGCCGTATTGTTAGATATGTCCACATATGTTCTCGGGATTAAACCATCCTACCTTTTTTGTCAAAGGCCCTCCGTGGAGGTGTGTCCCCATAGGGTTTTGCCCGCGTAGGGTTATGATTTTCCCGAGATTAATCCATCCCACCTTTTTCTTCAAAGGCCTTCCATGGAAGTGTGTCCCTGTAGGGTTATGCCCACGTAGGGTTGTGATTTTCTCGGGATTAATCCATCCTGCCTTTTCATTAAAGGCCCACTACAGAGGTGTGCCCTCATAGGGTTATTGTGATTTTCTCGGGATTAATCCATCCCGTCTTTTTCATTAAAGGCCCATTGCAGAGGTGTGTCCCCGTAGGATTATGCATTTGAATATAACAACACGTTTTGAAATGAACAATACTTTTATTGGCATTCTATGATAGAATTTATTCAAGAAAAAGGAATTGGCCTTGTAACTGGAGTCCTGTTTTGTGGCTTGGCAATAAAGCTAACCTCTGAAATAACACTTGCTAAAAGTAGATGCAAGCTAGAAATAAAAATGATGGGACGAAAAAATAATAAAGAACAAATAATAAAAAAGAAACTTCACTGATAAAACTTCCTCAAATGCTCGGCGTTTCAAGGAAGGGCCAACTACTTTCCTTCCAAGGTTTCCAACCAATACGGGCCCCGTCTTTGAGTTCTGACCACTCTATATGGGCCCTCCCAATTAGGAGATAGCTTCCCAATATCGGGAGGTTTGGTGGCCTGAGTGACTTCACGTAGGACTAGATCACCGGGTTGAAAACTCCTTTACTTGACCCTGGCATTGTAGTATCGGGACATGGCTTGCTGATACGCGACCATTCGTACTTGCTCATGTTCTCTTTTCTCGTTAATGAAGTCGACACTGGCTCTTAACTCCTCCTCATTATGAACGGGGTCATAGTACCTAGCCCGGTGACTTGTTACCGGTCCCATTCAACAGGAAGAACTGCTTTGCTCCCGAAAGCTAAGAAGTAGGGCGTCTCCCTTGTGGGGACTTTGGTAGTGGTCCTGTAAGCCCATAAGACGCTTGGTAGTAGCTCTGGCCATACTCTTTTGGAGTCTTCTAGGCATTTCTTGATCATTTTGAATATCGTCCTGTTAGCCACTTCGGCTTGCCCGTTAGCTTGCAGGTGACCCGGTGAGGAATAATGGTTGCTTATGCCATGCTCAATACAGAAGTTTTGAAAATGTTGGCTTTCAAATTATTTTCCATTATCAGTGATAATGATTTTTGGGACCTCGAACCTACAAATGATTGACTTCCATATGAAATTGATGACATTTTTTTCCCTAACTATGTCTAAGGGCTCAACTTCCACCCATTTGGTGAAATAATTAATTGCTACAATTGTGAACTTTGTTTGTCCTTTTCCCATGGCAAGGGACCGACCAAATCCATTCCCCATTGGGCGAAGGGCCATGGGGCCATTATTGGGGTTAATTCTTCCGGGGGTTGTCTCGGGATGTTAGCGAAACGTTGGCATTTTTCACACTTTCTAACAAAGTCCAGTGCATCTTGCTGCATAGTGGGCTAATAGTATCCCTGCCTGACGGCCTTGTGTGCCAGGGACCTACCCCCAGCATGGTTTCCGCACTCCCCTTTGTGGATCTCCCTCATGATGGGTTAGGCTTCTTCCGTTGATGTGCATCGCAGGTATGGCAAAGAGACCCCCCTTTTGTAGAGGATTCTATCGATCAAGGTATACTTGGATGCCCTGATCCTTATTTTGCGTGCCTCTAACCTATTGGATGGTAGTTCACCATCCCTAATGTACCTGATAATTGGATCTACCCACTCCAAGCCCTAGGTGACTTGGTTTACCTTACATGACGTTCCTTCTGTTATACTCGGGTGGTTCATACGTTCTATAAGCACCCCCCTTGGGCGGCTTCCTGTGTTGTAGCCAACCGAGCAAAAGTATCTACATTAGAATTTTCACTGCGGGGGACCCGTGTGATGGAAAATCTCTAGAAGTGGGTGACAAGCTCGTGTGCTTTTTGCAAGTAAGATTTCATTTTTATTCCCTTTGTTTCGTATTTTGCACGAACCTGTCGGGCAACCAGCTGGGAGTCAGTGTAGGCTTCTAGCTGCTGTACCTTAAGCACATCAGCTAGTTTTAAACCAGCAATCAAGACCTCATACTCTGTTTCATTGTTTGTTGCCTTGAATCCGAATTATAGGGCATACTTGAACGTTTCCCCGGCTAGGGATCTGATCAATATTCCTACTCCACTGGCCTGAGCGTTTGACGAACCATCAACAAACAGTTTTCATGTGCAATTTAGGTCCATTGGGACTTCCTCGCCCTTTTGGACTGGGCTCTCTACCTCTTCTTGCCGAACTTGCTCTATTTTTGAGGGATACGTGAATTCAGCTATAAAGTCTACTAGCACTTGGCCTTTGACTGCCTATCTCAGTTTGTATCGAATGTCAAATTCCCCCAAATCCATGGACCATTTTACAAGCCGCCTAGAGGTCTCAGGCTTGAAGAGGACTTGTCGAAGTGGTTGATCAATAAATACTACAATAGTATGTGCTTGAAAATATGGTCTAAGTTTTTTGGCTGTTATGACCAGGACAAATGCCAGTTTCTCTATCACGGGATATCTCCCTTCTGCCCCCTAGAGCATCCTGCTGGTATAGTAGACTGGCCTTTGCACCCCTTCCTCCTCTCGCACTAGTGCAGAACTGACTGCTGTAAGTGAGACAGCCAAATATAGGTATAGTTCCTCCCCCACATGTGCACAAGATAGGAGTGGGGGCGAACTGAGGTACTGTTTTAGCTCACTCAAGGCCTATTCACATTCTGGCATCCATTCGAAGGCCTACTTGAGGACCTAGAAGAATGGGAGACACTTGTCCGTGGCGCGAGAGATCAGTCGGCTTAATACTGTAACCTTTCCTGTCAGCTTTTGGACTTCTTTAATTGTTCTAGGTGATTCTGTATCTAGGATGGCCCGTACCTTCTGCGGATTGGCTTCTATCCCCCTTTTGCTGACCAAGTAGCCTAAAAACTTTTCGGCCGACACTCCAAAGGCGTATTTACTAGGATTGAGCTTCATTCTATACCTTTGAACAATATCAAAGGCTTTTTGCAAATCATCCAAGTGGCTTGCGGCTATTTGGCTTTTGACGAGCATGTCATCATCATACACCTCTATGTTCCTGCCGATTTGCTCTTTAAACATTTTGTTCACCAGTCTTTGTTAGGTTGCGCCGACATTCTTTAAGTTGAACGACATTACTGTGTAGTAGTACAACCCCCTTTCTGTTATGAAGGATGTCTTTCATTGGTCTGATGGCCACATTGGAATTTGATTATATCCCGAGAAGGCATCCATGAAACTGAGCCGCTCGTGTCCTGCCGTTCCTTCCACTAACATATCAATCCGTGGAAGGGGGAAACTATCTTTCGGATATGCTTTGTTTAAATCAGTGAAGTCGATACACAATCGCCACTCGCCATTAGCTTTTTTAACTAGCACTACATTTGCCAACCAGTCCGGGTAATTGGCTTCCCGCACGAAGTTAGCCTTTATCAATTTGTCCACCTCCTCAGAGATTACCAAATTTCTTTCTGGGGCAAAGGTTCTCCTCTTTTGCCTAACTGGCTTGGCAACAGGGGCGACGTTCAACCTGTGCATGGCGATAGTTGGATTAATTCTAGGTATGTCCTCGTGGGACCAGGCAAACACATCCCTATTTGTTTTGAGGAATCAAACCAGCTTCTCTCGAGAGGTGGGTGAGAGTGACGACCCTAAGCTTACCTTTTTCCCTGCACCTTGTTCGTCTAAGTCAACTTCCACTAGCTCTTCCACAGGTTTCGCATGTCGGACCTCATCTTTTTCTTTCATTTCCAGTCCCTCTATATTCAGAGTTTCTGACACATTCCTCTCCCTCAAGGAAGTGGCATAACATTCTCTGGCAGTGGCCTGGTCTCCTCTTAGCTCTCCGACACTATGTTCAGTTGGGAAGTGAACGAGTAGATGATAGGTAGAGGTCACTGCTCTTATGGCGTTCAGCGTGGCTCTTCCCAAAATGACGTTGTATGTGGTTGGGCAATCTACCACGAAAAAAGTGACCATCTTGGTGACTTGACAATGCCTAGCGAAAAGAGCTTTTCCCCGGAGAAACCAACGAGGGGAGATTTAGTAGGTTTAAGTCTATCCCTTTTGATCCTCATTTGGTCAAATGCGCCTATAATAGGATGTCAACGGAACTGCCGTTGTCGATTAACACCCGCCTAATAGTGAAATTGGCAATAATTAACGTGACCACAAGGGCATCGTCATGGGGCTGCTGAACACCCCTAGTGTCAGCATCTGAGAAAGTGATGGTATGATCATTCAACCGAGGGCACTTAGCGGGTGGTTGACTTACCTCATTACTTCGAAAAGATTTCTAACTTTTCTTGCTTGCGCTTTGCGAGCCGCGTTGGACTCTCCCCCACCCCCAGTTACGCAGGAGATGACCTTGATTTCCCCCAATGGAGGGTTCCCCCTTGTAATGTCTTCTTTCCCATCTTGTGTGTGGTTCTGGGTTCTCTATCCACCACCGGCCACAAACTTCCGCAGTTGGCCCCTCTGAATCAAGCCCTCAATCTGCCTTTTTAAATCTATGCATTCGTCGGTATCGTGGCCATGGTCGCGATGGAACCTACAATACTTATAACGGGATCTTCTAGCCAGATCAGACTTTAACTTTGGAGGCCATGACACCACCGGGTCATCCTGGATATGGAGGAGGATCCGACTTATCGATGTGTTCAAAGGGGTGAAATCGAATCCCTTATCACGGCGCATGGTCTTATCGTTCTACTCTTGTGACATTCTGCCGTACTTGGAATTTCGTTCCTCCCTACTAGATTGTCCTCCCCTTTTCTTGTCCACCTTTTTGTCATTATCACCTTTTTCCCTCCGAGCATCAAGGGCGTCTTCAGCGTTCATGTACTTTTGAGCTTTCATAAGAAATTCGGACATGATTTCGGGGGGTGGGGGTGCTTAGAAATTGAGTATAGGAATTTTGAGGGTAATAGACCTCCCATGAACGTCGTAATTGCCACCTTATCATCCAAGGCATCCACTTGTATCATTTCTCTATTGAATCGGTTGATATAATCTCGCAACGATTCCCCCTTAATTTGTCTCACATTCAGGAGATAGGTAGCAGGCTTCCTATATCTTCAGGCAGTTATGAAATTGACAACAAATAGTTGGCTCATCTCTTTAAAAGAACGCACAGATGCAGGTTTCAAACTATTGAACCAGGACCGGGCAGAGCCTTTTAAGGTAGTGGGAAAGGCTCTGCACATTATCTCGTCCGGTACTGCCTGAAGATGCATTAGTGCCTTGTAGGTTTTCAAGTGATTTAGCGGGTCTTTGGTCCCGTCAAAGCTTTCAACTGTGGCCATCTTGAACCTGGCGGGCAAGGGACAACTCATTACCCTTGCGGAGAAAGGGAGGTTAGTTTGCTAGATCAAGTCCTCTACTGTAGCAGGACCCTTCCCCCTTATGGCTTGGGCCATGCTTTCTACCCTGGCTCTCAGGTCTTGTATCTCCATGTCGTGATAGGCAGGATGTCCAGAATCTCCATAGGGTTGGCTTTTTTCGGGCGGGACTAAATGGCTGAGATTCATCCCACCTCTTACTCAGCTCTGAGTTGCGTCATCCGTTGGGACTTCACTATCTCGTCCAACACCATCCCCTTCAGGATCAACAGTCCTAAGGTGACTTGGCGATGACACCAGCGCCACAGGAGGGAGGCATTACAGAATTGTCGCATTTTGTTGGAGCAACTAGGCCAGACTCTGATTTAAGTTCCGGACCTGGTGCTCCAACGCTGCGACACGCCCCTAGTCGTTTAGGCAAAAACATCCTTCTGATATCCCTAAAAGTTCTATTAAAAATTGGAAAGAAAAAACATAAAAAATATTTGTTTTAAGTGTGTAGAAAAATATTTTAAATTTGTGAAAGTGAGTAAAAATGAGACTAAAAAATGTGAATATAAATTTTTATGATTTTTTTTTGTGTAAAAACATCTTTCAAATATCCCTGAAAGTCTCTAAGAAAATTGGAAAGAATAAACATAAAAAAATATTTGTTTTAAATGTGTGAAAAGTACTTTAACTGTGTGAAAAGTGAATAAAAATGAGACTAAAAAATGTGAATGTAAATTTTTATGATTTATTTGTGCAAAAACATCCTTCAAATATGCCTAAAATTTGCTAAAAAAATTGGAAATAAAAAACAAAAAAAATATATTTGTTTTAAGTGCGTGGTAAATTACTTTAAGTGTGTAACAAAGTACTTTAAATGTGTGAAAATGGCCTTAAAATATGTGGAAAGTGAATGAAAATGAGGCTAAAAAATGTGAATATAAATTTTTATGATTTATTTGTGCAAAAACATCCTTCAAATGTGCCTAAAAGTTGCTAAAAAATTTGGAAATAAAAACATAAAAAATTATTTTTTTTAAGTGCGTGAAAAATTACTTTAAATATGTGAAAAAATATATTTAAATGTGTGAAAATGACCTTTAAGTATGTGAAAAGTGAGTAGAAATGAGACTAAAAAATGGAATATAAATTTTTATGATTTATTTGTGCAAAAACATCCTTCAAATATACCTAAAAGTTGCTAAAAAAATTTGAAGGAAAAAACAGAAAAATTTATTTGTTATTATTGTGTGGAAAATTAAT
This sequence comes from Cornus controversa, assembly GCA_026545225.1. Lineage (NCBI taxonomy): Eukaryota > Viridiplantae > Streptophyta > Magnoliopsida > Cornales > Cornaceae > Cornus > Cornus controversa. Next base: position 28,681,639 of record CM048848.1, on the reverse strand, counting down.
TTAAGTGTGTGAAAAAAGTACTTTAAATGTGTGAAAATGTACTTTAAGTTTGTGGAAAGTAAGTAGAAATGAGACTTAAAAATTTTGAATATAAATTTTTATGAGTTATTTGTGTAAAAACATCCTTCAAATATGTCTAAAAGTTGCTAAAAAAATTAGAAAGAAAAACATAAAAAAATATTTGTTTTCAGTAAGTGGAAAGTTACTTTTAGTGCATGAAAAATTACTTTAAATGTGTGGAAATGGCCTTTAAGTTCGTGGACATGAGTCTTAATAAATGTGAAAATTAAATGTTAGGTTTTATTTGTGTGGAAACACTTATTAAATGTGTCTAAATGTTTCTGAAAATTTTGAAAAGAAAAAACATAAAAAATTAAATATTGGTTTTGAATGTGTGAAAAATAACCATAAACTTGTGAAAATTGACTTTACTGGTGTGGAAATATACTTTAAGTGTGTGGATATCCGTGCTATCAATGTAAAAGTCAAATTAATTTGAGATTAAAATGCTTTTTCAATTGTACTCATTCACACAAATAAATTATAACATTTGATGTTCACATTTTTAAAGCCTCACTTACACACACTTTAAATCGCTTTCCACACACTTAAATTACATTTCTACATATTTAAAGCACTTTTCTATACACTTGCAATAATTTTCACACACTGAAAATAAATAATTTTTCTATAATTAGAACTAGAAGGGTATTTTGATTGATAAAAAAGTAGACATTTATTATAGTAAAATATTTAAGGGTTAAGTGCATTAAACCCCCTGAACTATAAGAAACACACACTTAAGGACAAACCCTCAATTAGCATTTAACAGAGAAGTCAAATTACTTTTTTGTCCTTAGTTAATATGTATGCTTGTTGGTGAAGTAAACTAAGGCTCCGATAACACTTCCGATTTTAAATTTTAGTTTTTATTTTTATTTTTTTGAAAGTCACAGTAGAAATTGTGTTTGGTAATGAATTTTTCATTTATAAAAAAATGAAAGTGATGCCAAAATTTTGACAATCCTTAAGCATAATTTGAAAATTTCATAACGATTTGTGATTTATTGGAGAGAGAGAAGATAGTTCAGAAGATTAAATGTTCAATTGATATTTCATAGAGTTTTTTGAGAGAGAAGATAATTCAAGAGGGTTTAATCCACTTAACATAATATTTAATTTTTATAATTAATTTTCACCGATTTATGCGGTAACTGTGCAAGAACAAAGCTGTCCTCGCCTGGACACAAATCGTCTCCATTTTTGCAGCTGCCATTTTTCCTCCATTTGTTGATTGTGCGTCTGTAAATAAGCCACATTTATTATTAAACCAGATCTTGACAAGTGTTCATATATAGTAAAAATTATTTACTATAATGTATTTGTTACTTTAAATACTATATACGGACAATTTTTGTACAAAAAAATATATCATTTACAAAAAAATAAATTATTTATACTTATCAAATATACCATTTACAATTCTCGTACAAAAAATTTCCTTTTATTACATTAAAGTTTAAAAATTTTCAAACAGAACTTTTACAGACATGGTCTTCCCTTCCATTGCAAAGCCCTAACCCTCTGTTGAATTTCATCCCTTTTTGTTGTCTCTACTTCGATCAAAGTAACCCTCTATAGTTTTGCATCATTTTTTCTCTTATTCTTTGATTTTGTTACCGGTTCGTAACGAACATTATTCTGATAAACAATACCGATTCTTTCTCTGGTCAAAGCCCTAATGAACATCAACAATATTCATAAGCACAATCAAAATCCTAAATCATACCGATTATGCTTCTATATCCGCAACATCAGCGTCTACAGAAGAAGAAGAAGCTCGCCGTGAGATCCAAACCTCGAGAGGAACAAGCGATTATTCAAACTTTGGCTCAGTGCCCCCCTCCGTCACGTGGTATGGATTTTCTCCTCTACTCTTTATATTTAAATCATGAATTTTAACCTTTTCTAGGTTAAAACTATAAAAATACTCTTGTATGTTTTGAACTTTTAGTACTTGAAGTATTTGTAATTTAATTGCAAGATTTAATCTTAAAATGGAAACAAATCTTTATAAAATAAAGAACATGTACCTTCAATCATTTTGGTAATGGATAAAATATTTCCTGTTGAGTGTTTTTATATACTACCAGTGTGCTCAGTGCGTCCCTTCATCTTGTAGTATGAATTTCTCCTCTATTCTTAATTTTTGAATCATGAATTTCAGTTGGGCCTTATCTCAATTTGAATGAATTCCATTATTGAAGTTCTCTTATCATGTTAGTGTAGTAACCCTTGTGGACGGGTGTGAGTGGGCGGGTGCATAGACAGACACTGGGCTGAGCTACCACACTGACAGGGTACAGGGTGCTCAATCCCACATCGCCTGGGTGTGGAAAAGGGGATGTGCTTATATGTAGTATGTTCTCTTCAAATGGTATGAGGCCTTTTGGGGTAAACCCAATAGCAAAACCGTGCGGGCTCAGGCCCAAAGCGGACAATATCATACCATGTGTTGGAGCGGGGTATTACAATTGGTATCAGAGCCTGAACCCAGCCGGAAGTAAGTGTGCCGACGAGGGCGTCGGGCCTCGTAGGGGGGTGGATTGTAGTAACCCTTGTGGACGGGTGTGAGTGGGCGGGTGCATAGACAGACACTGGGCTGAGCTACCACACTGACAGGGTACAGGGTGCTCAATCCCACATCGCCTGGGTGTGGAAAAGGGGATGTGCTTATATGTAGTATGTTCTCTTCAAATGGTATGAGGCCTTTTGGGGTAAACCCAATAGCAAAACCGTGCGGGCTCAGGCCCAAAGCGGACAATATCATACCATGTGTTGGAGCGGGGTATTACAGTTAGGGTACTAAACATACTAAGGGATTGAAGATAAACTAATCAGGAGCGTCAATAAAAATTTCATATAACTCTAGAGTCACGTAAGCTATTATCTTAGTTTAATATTTTTACATACCTTTGTTTTTGTGTAATATGAATTGAAACCTACTCCATTGTACTTTAACTATTAATGTGTTGGGTTTCTAGATTATTTGAGGCATTTTGTGTAATCAGAGACATGAATAAATTAGAACCAATGTCTTAATTTATAGTTTTGAATTTATTGTCTTAACCTAGAACTTAGTTTTTTTATTTATTTTCTTTTCCTTTTTTTATAATAAATGAAGTATATGATCCAAGAGAGATGTATGGAAGTGTACATGACAAGTAGAATTTGGCAATTAGCTCTCCTAATTATTATTAAGAAAGTTACTTGGATTAATTCTATCATCAACATAAACCTGATAAATGATGCAGAAATTCCAATTACATGGTTTATGAAATGAATTTTGACCATTTGTATATATATGTATACACATAAATTAACTAGCCTTTCTTATAGTTACCTCTCTCATGCTCCATGTTGAAACATCTTGACAGTTTTAGTTTAGAACGAAAGCTTAGTTCCAAGATAATCCAAGACCGAAACTAATATTAGATTCATAAGGACTATATGCAAATGGAATTACAATAGTTCATGTAGCCTTGCAAGAAACTGGTACATATAGATACCAAAACTTTTAGTGGTTATAGTTTAGTGCAGATAGATAGCAAAGCTTTTTTTTAGTGGTTAAAGTCCAACCTATAGTTACGATGATTTGATATTAATTTTTGAATTTAAAAATACCATGTCATTATTTTTGTTGGGATTGATAATAACATAGTAATTGACAATAAAAACTTGAATTTACTTTTACTTTGATTGAACTTTTAATTTAGTTCCACAAGAGAGATGAGATGTTTCCACTCCTGTCCATTTATTTTTCATCTTCTATATATATTTGACACAATACCATATTTTTGTTTAAATTTCTAGATTGATCAAGATTAGAACAGTAAATACACATGGGCATCATCTTTTTCCATTTTGAAGTTTGAAACACAGTTATGAGAATTTAACTGGTTTATATATAGCTTTTCGTATTCTCTGTTTTAGAATTTTCCTATTATACTTGTGATATAAATTTAGAAGTTAATATCGATTACATGGATCAAACTGGTTCCAATTTCTAATAAAGAAAAAGAATCTGATTGTTAGTTTTCTCTATTGATCCATTTGGATCTATCATAACTTGAATAGTCATAAGCTTTTCGTATTACACAGATTATATGGTATAATATTTGATGATGTAGACCTGGATGTGACATTAAAGGGGACTGTAAGTTAGTGCAATTCTAGATGATTTTCAAGTTCCATGTATAATTGGAGTGAGCAAATAGCAACCAAACTAAATTTATAGAAATTTGATATCATTCTTCTATCTCTGTTTTGTGTGTTGTTTACAAGATACAATATATGATTGGGCTTTCATTAATCCCAATAGGCAAATAATGTTCTATTAAATTCTCTATGGTATATTTTATCATCCTTTTAACTATCATGTGAATCATACCAGTTCTTTTTCCTGATGAAAATGACACCCTTTATGTGTACTAAACTTTTCTTTTTCTTTTTTTTATTAGCATCATATTGTTTGTACAAAGCTTGGTGTGGATATATATGGCTATAGGTGGAGTCTTGTTGTGCATAAGTGGAATAGGAGATGAGTGATATTGGTTGTACACATTTTAATGTTGGGACCATATATGTAAAGCAAACATATATTATTTTGTGCAGGAGCAATTAATAAAGCAAAAAAATCAATGGACTTTACTTGAATGGTACTGCAGGTACATGCGAAGAAATGACAGAAAGGGCTATATTTGCCGGAGAGTTGGGGTTCCTATCATAATATATGACTACCATAACATGTTAGGATCAGTCTGGCTAAATACACTAGTCATTTTTGTTTATTCTTTTCTCATTTGATAGTTAACTTAAAAAAATTCTGATTATTGCCTATATAATTACTAAAATGAATTAACCAATTTTTTATATATTCACTATTTTGTCCTCAGATGCCTTAAGTGAGCAATATCATCTATCTTGAGCTTGCAAAATTGGATTACAATAATTGTCAAGCATTGCATATGTTGGAATGAATTATCAATAAAAAATAATTAATTGTCAAAATTCCTTACATTTTTTTAGTCTCACATCTATAATCAACTCATGAAAGTATATATGCACTAAAGACACTGAGAAGTTATAGAACATACATGTATTTTGCAGGTACATGAACCACTAAAGATACTAAGATATTACATTCAGGCATTTTAATTGTGTTTTGCATCGGCATAACATGACAAAGAAGGCTCAGCATTCAAGTCTCTGTTCCGAGTTACCTGAGTTCTACTTTTGAGAATTCAAGAATCTAAGTATTAGATTTTTTTTCGAGTTGCACAGTTCTACTTTTGGCCAGGATTGTATTGTAATTAACATTTTCTTCAACTTTGGTACGAATCGAGTTGATCTCATTATTGCATTTTGGTTTTGAATGGACATAATGGTGCTTGTATATATATTTCTTTCATTTAAGGAGACTAAAATTTTATATTTCTTTCACTTGTACTCTTTGCAGTAGTACCAATAGTACCAAACTCTAAATTTTTATATTTCTTTCACTTATCCAACTACTTTCAGTTTGGGCTTAAGGGATATGCCATCCATCTATTTGATAGAACTTGTTTAGTTGGTCATAACTTTCTTGTCATTTTGCATTCTAGAAATCTTTGTCGGAAGCTCATGGCTAAATGTTCATATCATATTTACATATATATTAACATTAGAACAATGAGATTAAGATGGTCATGTTTAATATTTCTTTTCCTTAATCAATTGAGATGTTAGTCTTAATTCAGTCCGTGGCACTTGATACCAGAAATTTAGACTTGTAGTGAAATAAAATGGGATGTTAGCCTTAACTCAGTCATTGACACTTGATATGAGAAATTGGAATTTGTAGTGAAATAAAATGGGATGTTAGCCTTAATTCAGTCATTGACACTTGATATGAGAAATTGGGATTTGTAGTGAAATAAAATGGGCTGTTAGCCTTAACTCAGTCATTAACACTTGATATGAGAAATTGGAATTTGTAGTGAAATAAAATGGGATGTTAGCTTTAACTCAGTCATTGATACTTGATATGGTTAATTGGGATTTGTAGTGAAATAAAATGGGATGTTAGCCTTAACTCAGTCCTTGACACTTGGCATAAGAAATTGGGATTTGTAGTGAAATAAAATGGGATGTTAGCCTTACCTCAGTCATTGACACTTGATATAAGAAATTTGGATTTGTACTAAAATAAAATAGGATGTTAGTCTTAACTCAGTTTTTGACACTTGATATGATAAATTTGCATTTGTACTGAAATAAAATGGGATGTTAGCCTTAACTCAGTCCTTGACACTTGATATGATAAATTGGGATCTGAGGTGAAATAAAATGGGATGTTAGCCTTAACTCAGTCATTAACACTTGATCTGAGAAATTGAAATTTGTAATCAAATAAAATGGGATGTTAGTGTTAACTCAGTCCTTGACACTTGATCTGAGAAATTGGAATTTGTAGTCAAATAAAATATGATGTTGGCCTGAATTCAATCATTGACACTTGATATTAAGATTTGGGATTTGTAGTCAAATAAATGGAATGTTAGACTTAACTCAGTACTTGACTCTTGATTTGAGAAATTGAGATTTGTAGTCAAATAAAATGGGATGTGAGCCTTAATTCAGTCCTTGACACTTGATTTGAGAAATTGAGATTTGTAGTCAAATAAAATGGGATGTGAGCCTTAATTCAGTCCTTGACACTTGATTTGAGAAATTGAGATTTGTAGTCAAATAAAATAGGATGTGAGCCTTAATCAGTCATTGACACTTAATCTGAAAAATTGAGATTTGTAGTCAAATAAAATGGGATATGAGCCTTAACTCAGTTCTTGACACTTGATCTAAAAAATTGAGATTTATAGTCAAATAAAATGGGATGTTGACGTTAACTCAGTCCTTAACACTTGATATGAGAAATTAGAATTTATTTTCAAATAAAATAGAATGTTAGTGTTAACTCAATCCTTGACACTTGATCTTAAAAATTGAGATTTGTAGTTAAAATAAGATGTTAGAACTAATTCAGTCCTTAACACTTTGATCTTAGAAATTGGAATTTGTAGTTAAAATAGGATGCTAGAATTAACTTAGTCCTTGACACTTAATTTGAGAAATTAAAATTTGTAGTCAACTAAAATAAAATGTTAGCCTTAAGTCAATCCTTAACACTTGATCTTAGAAATTAAAATTTGTAGTCAAATAAAATGGAATGTGAGCCTTAATTCACTCATTGACATTTGATATGAAAAATTTAGATTTTTAATGAAATAAATGAGGATGTTAACTTTATTTAGTTATTGACACTTAATGCTTGATGCTTAATGTTGAGAACATACCATCTTGAATCACCAAATATGTTGAAAATGTAATATGAAATAATAATTGGATTATGTAATTATAACACACTAAATTTGTACTTCTTTATTGGGGGTATTGAATTTGAAGAGCAACCGCATTCTCTTACCCCTTAACAACTCCCTCTTAGATATCAGTTTCATGAATACAAACTACATATTTGAGAATGTTATCTTCAGCGACACAAATACGTCTATTTATAAATCTAATTATAATAAATTTGACAAAAGATATAAAATATAAAATAAAATCTATTTAGAAGTCCTCCAATACCATCATTCTATACACTCAACCTTAAAATAGAACGAAAACATGTAAAAAACATTTCAACATTCATTTTAAAAAAAATAAAAAACTCATTACAATTATTAAAAAAAAAGGCCAAGCAATTTATTACCTATTTTACAAACGACAAATGTCTTCGAAATATCATACCATGCACAAATTCCATTATCTGAAAGTACCAAACACAACAACATTTTCTATCTTAGCAACAAGATATCCTAAATATCTTTTCTATTTCACAGATAAGATTCAGTGTTCAATTGTAAGGGCATGTGTGCTAGTGAGTGCACCAACACAATAAAAGGAAAGCGTTCAACTATTAAACAAAAAACCAATCATCATTCTGTAGTGTTAAATTGTATGATTTTTTCACTTCCTCTAATTTTTTAATAAATCTTTTTGTTTACATGTTGATACCCCTTTCTTGTATAAAAACTCAATATACAATCAAAACAAAGATTACATTTTTTTTCTTCATATTTCACACTATTAAAACTCAACTAGCTCAATTACTTTGACCAATTAGCAACACAAGTAATCAAATGAGAAAGATTGGTTGAACCATGCCAAATATCTATAATAAAATGACACTAGCAACTGAAGCATTTTTTTCACTTCCTTTTCTCCCCCTACTAGTTTATTTTCATTCCAAAAGTATCTTTAATATGCAAATAATGTGAAATTGAAAAGTAAAGGAAGGAGCACTTTATATGTTAAATTTTGAATTATCAAAATATGTTATTATCATATTAAAGGCTGGTAGAACTTACCATAAGATATATATTATAACCAGCCTTTGACCCCCAATATGAATATGCACGTATGACAAAGTTGCATGCTATGTATCCTGCAAATAGCTAAGCCAATTTCAGTAGAAGAATTAGTATGTTGAAACACATAGCAAAAGCAACATGAATACTTCAGTTAATATATTCAATGTTACAAGGGAGTGATTAATTCAATAAATATAAAACTGGTTAACTTAGATCTAAGACTATATCCTTTGAAGATGGACTCAAATGTAGTAGTTGCTAGGGTCAATTTATTAAGAATTGAAATTAGACTTTTACCTACATTAATTATTTTTTTATTCCCCAGCATTAATTTTCTATTTTTCCCTTAACATTAATTAATTTTCATTTCATGTGTAACAAGAAAAAAAAATTACAATTTCTCTAAGTTTTTTATTCAACAACATCATGTATCTAAAATTCAATTGCAAAGCACAACATTTGCGATTTCCAGTAATATCTATTAGTATGAGATCAAATTAACATATGTTGATGGATCATAGAATACAGAGGATAGTAAGATCAAATGTTGTTTGTTCAGTCATTTGATATGATCAGTGCATATAATGAGAACATTCCACAAATCAAAAACCCCTAATTTGCAAATTATATATATAAAAAAGTAATAAAAAATAAATTGCATGAGATGAATAGAAAAAGATAACGTAAGTCACCTGATTTGTGGAGAAGAGAATCGGCAGGAAGAAAAAGGGTATGTCTCTGTCCTTTGAAGATAGACTCAAAAGGCATTATGAAGATTAGGGTTTCTACCAACACTCAAAGTAGTTTTTTTTTTTCTTTTCTTTTGAAGCTAAAATTGATAATGTAAAGTAAAGCAAAAAAAAATAAATCTCCAAACCAAATGTTGAAATGATTTAGTTCTCTAAGGTGCCACTACATACCCAAACATTATAAAGATTGTGTTTGGGTATACAATTCAAACTTAACATCAAACATTTGTCAAAGTCCTTAACTCCTTGGCAATATATACAACATGTCGTTGAGATCCATATTTCTTATAATAAAATTCAACATCATATCATAATATTGATACAATAAATTCTAGTAAACTAAATTCAATTTTAGAAAATAATTCATAAAACTCAAATCAATAGACAAAGAGAACAATAAAACAAACACCACCGGCACAAACTGCTCCAAAAATATTCAAATAGAAAATTTATGGAATCAAGGTTTGGAATGAGTACAAATAATACGAAGTCATGAACAAGGCTATAAAGCTGTTGATAATGCACTTTGAACCAAATAAAACTACTAAAGGGCATAATACAACCCTTAGAAGAAGCATCAAAAGAAAACAGAGCCTATGAAAATACCACCAGGTAAACATCAAAATAGGCATGAAAATACCAGTGGGAGACAAATCCCAATTTCGACAACAGAAGCCATATTCACAACATATATAGCATAGAGGAAACCAACCCAAATAAATAGTAGGAATATCATAAGTTGTCATATAAGAACTATGATCAACAATTGATTTTTCTTTTCTTGCATTTTCTCACCAATCAACCAGAGACTAAGAACTAAACACCAAGTAATCAAAAACTGGCCAGACAAAATCAAAATAATTTTGGAGAAAACAAAAATCAAGGAATGCAAATAGTTTCAATTTATATGTATGTATGTATGTGTATATACAGAGAGAGAGAGAGAGAGGATGAGGAGGACCTCAGAGAAAATTAAAGCGAGAGATCTAATCGAGAGAAAACTGAGAGGGATTGGAGAAGAAACTTTTGAGGCGAATGGCTTGAGCTTCACCACCTTCGTCGTCGAGAAGCTTACGAAAGGGCTCGAATGGCTGAAAGTAATCTAATCGTTCCTCGCCTTCAAAGAACTGACCGAGCCTTTCTTTTGAGAATTTGAGGAGCCAGATACTCTCTTAGATTTTCCTCATTTCTCATACAAGTGTGTTGAAGATGCAAACCCTAACGAGAATCACCTATGGGAGCTTTTGATAATTTGGAGATTTTAGAAAGAGGGGGATTTTGAGTGTTTTTGTTTTGAATTTCAAATTAAAACTGTTTGAATTTCAAATTGAAATTGTCTCAGAAAGAAATACGTATAGGCTATTTTCAACTTTCTAATACGATATACATATCTCATTTTTAATACGGTAAAATATAAATACAGAAAATAAATAACAATTTATTGTATTTACCCACTCATTCAAATGCAACCGTTTTTGATAAACTGGAGAAAAAATGGACGCCGCAGTAAGGGTGACGATTTTCTTCCGTCCTCGCCTAAGCATAATTACGTTCACGAGAAATGCTAAACGTCATGAAATTTTATCATGAATTGCCTTCATGAATGATGTGGCAAGTGATAATACCTTTGATATTTCGTATATGGGGGAATCCTACCAATACTAACTTACCATTTAATTGCCACATCATTTAAGATAAAAATTCATGAAATATTTTCATGACATATAGCATTGCTCTTACGTTCACATGTGCACGAAACTCGAAACTGAAATCTCATCCTACGATAGAAAATGCATATATATATATATATATATACATCATTACCGACACCAACTTTTCTCTCTTTATTTCTTTCTAATAAAATAAAGTTTAGGCCAGCTGTCGTGGGGCCTAAGCATAATTACGTTCACATGTGCACGAAACCCGAAGCTGAAATCTCATCCTACGATATAAAATGCATATATATACATCATTACCGACACCCACTTTTCTCTCTTTATTTCTTTCTAATAAAATAAAGTTTAGGCCAGCTGTCCTGGGGCCCAAGCATAATTAGCAAGACAAAATTGTAAATTTATGTACGGATAAAAATAGTGCAGTGTCGATAATTAAAATGCAGGATCGACAATTAAAATATATACGGATACAAATTTGGATCGTATTCTACCATATGGTGGGTCAAAAGTGACTTTTAAAACTTAATGGAGTCATATTCTCTTTAAACTTTGAGAACATATAGTTGAGTCTTCGACTTTGCTGCAACCTCATACCATTCAAATACTACTGGTATTGATTTTGAACCAAACCATTCCAGTAACCACACCAAAAATGGAAATAGAAGCTGCACTTCTTTCTAACATTGTGACGGAAATTGTGAAGAAGTTGGGGTCTGTTGCTTCCGAAGAGATCCAATCGGTGTGTGGTCTCAAAACAGATTCTCACAAAATAGAGGACACCATTTCTACTGTCAAAGCGGTACTTTTCGATGCGCAGCAGCAACATGCCACAAACCATGAGGCTAGTGATTGGCTTGAAAAGCTCAGAGACGTGGTTGATGATGTTGATGACTTGCTGGATGACTATTCAACACAAGATTTGTGGCGGAAGGAGATAATGACTTCCAACAAAAAGGCCAAGAAGGTACGCATTTTCTTTTCAAGCTCAAACCAGCTATTTTTTCGTGTTAAGATGAGTCTCAAAGTTGAAGCTTTTCGCGTTAAGATGATTCGCAAAGTTAAAGCTTTTCGTGTTGAGACGAGTCGCAAAGTTAAAGACATTCGAGAGAGACTAGATGCCATTGCTGAAACTAACATCAAATTTCACTTTAGTCTTCAACGGCCTATGAATATGCAAGTTGAAAATATTTTGAGCTATGATCACCTCCCCTCCCATCTAAAACAATGCTTTGCATTTTGTTCCTTATATCCTAAAGATCGTGTAATTGATAAGCAACAACTGACCCAATTGTGGAGTGCACGTGGATTTATCCCATCGTGGTCGTCATCAAATGAAAATGAAGATACGGAGGATGTTGGAGATTTGTATTTTATGACTTTATTAAGGAACTACTTTTTTCAAGATGATACAATATTAGACGAATTTGGTAATATAATAAGTTGTAAAATGCATCATTGTATGCATGACCTTGCAGTTTCAGTTGCAGGAAGTGAGAGTTCCATGGTAAATTTGGGCGTAGAAGATATTTCTTCAAAAATTCGTCACATGTCATTTGGTTGGTGTCTATCTATAGGTAGATCATGTAAACTTCCAGCCACGCTGCTTGGAGCTATCAAGACAAGAACATTTTTTTTGCCAGCTCAACCCTTTGCAATTTGCTTTTCTTGTGAACCGGAGAATCCACTTTATGCAACAATTCTTTCTAACTTTAAAAGGTTACGCGTGTTGGATCTGCATTGCTTCGGGATGAACTTGCCGAGTTGCATAAGTAAGTTAAGGCATTTAAGATATCTTGATCTCTCTTGTAATGGTGGCATTCAGACTCTGCCAAATTCTATTACTAAGTTGCGAAATTTGCAAACTCTAAAACTTTTTGGTTGTCCTCTCAAAGAATTGCCGAGAGATATTAGAAAGTTGGTGAGCCTTAGGCATCTGGAGCTCAGTTTTCACAGTCGTTTGACTGACATGCCGCGTGGATTGGGACAGCTGACTTCTCTTAGAACGTTAACGCGGTTCATCGTGGGTCGATGCAACAGGTTAAGGGAATTGAAAGATTTAAACAATCTAAGGGGAGAACTATTAATTGAACTACCAAAGAGGCTACCATTTTCTGAAAGGCCAAGATTGAAAGAAGCAGAGGAAGCGAACTTGGAGGGAAAAGAATTCCTTCAGTCTTTGAAATTAAATTTTGGCAACAACTCCTATGATGATGATGATGATGGTGAGTTAGGGCTAGTGTTGGAAGCTCTCCAGCCACATGAAAATATGAAAAAGCTCAAAATAGAAGATTATAAGGTTGTGAGATTACCAACATGGATTTCGTCCCTCTCAAATCTTGTTGAAATTTCTTTATCACAGTGTATGGGATGCAAATATCTTCCAAAAATTGAGCATCTTTCTTGTCTCAAAAGTCTTCATCTTCATGACTTATTTTCGCTGGAGTACATAGATGATGACAACAGTTGTGGTGTTAATAATGACTCACTCTCTTCTTCAAGGGAGCCAACAACAACCACATTCTTTCCATCACTCAAATATATCAATTTCAGGAATTTGCCTAATTTGAAGGGATGGTCGAGGAATAAAGAAGCACTGCTACCATCATTTCCTTGTCTTCTTGAATCAGTAATCTGGGGCTGCCCCAGGCTAACATCAATGCCTCTGCAACCAACTGTTGTAAAACTAGAATTTTGGTGTGGCAGCGAGAAGGTAGTACAACAGCAGTTATTGACAACATTAGTTGCAACGACATCTTCTTCACTCGTTCCTCTTTCCAACTTAAAGGAACTGCTAATATGTCGCATCGATCACCTAGTTACTCTGCCGGAGGGACTTCTCACTTCTCTACAGAAACTAAAGATTGTATCATGTGAAAGACTAACTTGTCTGTCTAGAGGGATGCGACATCTCACTTCTCTACAGAAACTAAAGATTGTATCATGTGAAAGACTAACCTCTCTGTCTAGAGGGATGCGACATCTCACCGCCCTCATGTCCCTGGAGATCCACAGTTGCAAAGAGATTGATTTGTTAGATGGTGATGATGATGGCATGCATTTTCAAGGCCTCAGGAACCTAACTTCTCTGTTTATCTACCAAAATCCCAAGTTGGAGTCTCTTCCTGCGGGGCTTCAACACGTTACCACTCTGCAAGATCTATCTATTCTAGATTGTGAAAATTGGAAAGGTTTACCGGAGTGGATAGGCAACCTCACATCACTTCAACATCTTTGGATTCGTCCATACCGTAAATTTACATCACTGCCCGAAGGGATGCATCGTCTCACTGCATTACAAAAACTGGAAATTGAAGATTGTTCACAGGAGCTGAAGGATAGATGCCAAAAGGAAACGGGGGAAGATTGGCCTAAGATTGCTCACATCCCAAACGTTAGAATACAAGGTATCCTTCTTAATTTGAACCCTTGATATATCCACCATAAAAATCTTCTTCTTGTTTTTTTCATAAGCAACTATTCATCTTGTTCATTCTTCCTCTCTTAATCTGTTCAAATTTCAGCTAAATATTTGATGTGGACATTGATATATATATATATTGGACATCTAAATGGTTGTCTTATCTCAGTTTAATTTGATATTAAGTTTTTGACACGCATGGTATAGTTAGGATCTCTAACTGAAAATTTAATCAGATATTTTAATTGAATATTTGAGTTCCACCTTTTTTAAATTATTGACTCTAATATCTCGTTGGTATCATAACATTTTTTCTAATGATCCAAATTTTTGATTGAGGGAATATAAATTTTCATTTAAAGGTAGCATGGTAAAAAAAACACTCTTCTAAAAATAGATTTAAGTGATATCGATATAACTTATTATATAACATAATGAGTTATTCTGATGTGGGTCACCAAACAGGAGTTGTGTGTATGGTATTACATAAAAATAATAAGATGGTAACTAGGGTTCATGTATTGGCAGTCTCGAATTGTAATACCCCGGAAAATTTAGGTGTCAATTTAATCTCTTTACATTTTTGCTTTATTTTATTAATTCATGAGAAATGTTTTTTTTATATAGATTATCATTGTAGGTGAGTTGCTTGTCTTTTATACATGCATATTGTCATTTTATGTGAATTGGTATAAATTGTGTATTATTTTATTTAAATGTTTTGGGTTGGGCTAGGGAGGAATTTGGGCTAGGATTAGTGGGCTAAGGTTATGTTTAAAATGATGGGCCTAGGGTTATAATAATATTACTATTGCTATATTTATTATTATTATTAATTTGATTTTTTATTAGTTTTAGGAAAAAAACAATAAAAGAATAATTAAAACAAAAAGGAAAAGAAAAGAAGAAGAAATTAGGGTTTGCCGTTGTTTTACGCACAAAACTAAAAGAGAGAAAACGAAAGAGAGAAGGGAGTGACGATCGGGTGAACAAGTTAATTCGTCAGGAAAAAGGCAAGTTTAATTCTTCTCTTCCCCCTTGAATCCGTATGCATAGTCTAGGTTTGAGCATTTATTTATATTAAAAATTTGTAGTTAATTGCATGTTTATATTTTTCTGCTATTGATAAATTTCGTGAGATTAACTATGAGGATTGTATGTAGACTTAATTGATTTTGTTCATGTAAGGTTATATGCATATGTGTTCATGTATATGTATAGTGTGTTAAGGAAGAAATCATTCATGTATGCAATTTGTAAGAAATAAATGTTTAGTTGTGAACCTACTGTGTTGGAATTAAATTGTAAACAACTCTAAACCCTTAGGAAAACAGATCGTGAATTATTGGGTTTTAAATTTTTGAATTTTGCGAAGAACCCTAGAACTTGTGAATTGGGGGTTTTTGATTTGGGCTGTTTCGGATGGGGCTTTTTGCACCAATAGGTAAACGGCGTCGAGAGGAGAAGAACGGCGCAAAAATGGAGGCGAACGGTGGCCGGAGGAGGCCGGACCGTCGCCGGGAAGTCGCCGGCAGCGCGCTGGGGAAGAAGCCCCTGCGTAGGGGCTTCCCCACGCGCCTGGCCGGCGCGTGGGGCCTGCGCCGGCGCCGGGAAAAATATTTTTGGGCCCCACTCGCGGGGGCCCACCACTGGGTCCACTTTGGGCCCATTCCGATATATTTTGATATTTTTTTTGAATTTTTGAAATTTTTGGAAAAACTTTAAAATTTGAAAAATCATTTTTTAAAAATACTTTCATGATTCCAAAAATTCTGAAAATTTTACTGTATGATATTGGAGGTTAAATACACTTAATTTTAAATTTTCAACTCAAAACAATTTTCCCTTGTTGTCCAATTAATTTTTAAAAGTACCCAAAAGCTGTCTTTTTCCCTTTTTGTAATTTTAGAAAATACTTTTACAACTCCAAAAATTTCCAAATTTTTACTGTAACTCTCTGGAGGTTAAATACACTTGGGTTTAAAGTTTCAACTCAAAATGATCTTTCCTTGTTCAATTGAATTTTAAAGTGTCCAAAAGCTGGGTTTTTCACTTTTTGTAATTTTAGAAAATACTTCTGAAATTCAAAAAATTCCCAAAATTTTTCTGTAACTGTTTAGAGATTAAATGACCTTGGGTTTAAATTTTCACCTCGAGTTGAGCTTCCCTTGGTGTTCAATTAATTTTTAAAGTGCCTAAAAGTTGGATTTTTTCACCTTCTTTGGTTTATTAAAAATGTTTTAAATTTCAGAAAATTTCAGAATATTTTCTTAGTGTTCTTAGAAGTGAAGTAGGCCCAGAAACCTAGATAAAAGTAAGTTTAGATCACCGCGGAGATTTGAGTGCATTGGAGGTTGGTTTGAGGAATTGTTTCCTCTAATGGGTGTTAAGTATTTTGATTTAATCAATTGTGCTTATTATATATATAAATGCACATGGGATACTTGATTTAGGTTCACTTGTGAATGATTTGTCATATGGGGATAATTGCATAGCTGATAATTCAAATTCGTAGTCTGTGCAAATTAAAAGTCATAATACATCTGGTTTATTTATTATTTCATATTGGGAATGCATTTGTAATTTTTATTTGGCATGTAAGGATTGCCCGGCGTGTCAGGATCGCCCATACCTAATAAGGTATCTATATTTTTATTTGGCATGTAAGGATTGCCCGGCGTGTCAGGATCGCCCATACCTAATAAGGTATCTATATTTTTATTTGGCATGTAAGGATTGCCCGGCGTGTCAGGATCGCCCATCCCTATTAATGTATTCATGCATCATAATCGACATATCATGATTGCATAGGTTTCATAAAATACATACATGTGTATCTTGATTTGTGAACATAAAGAAGGGGATCGTTTTTACATTGTAAGGGTTGTTGAGGAAATATATGAGATGATTTGTATCTTTAAAAGTATGAACTGAATAAGGAATAAACTGAGGGGTTGAACGTATATTTATCTATGGTGTCCCTCATATTGAGGGTATGTATATTGATTCTCTGATTGGGATGTAATAGATAGAACTTGCTCGTGGGTTTAACCCACTTTGTTGATATTTCAGGTCCCAAGCAGTTTCCCCCGCGAGGATAGAGTACTAGGGTTGGGCTGTGACAGACATCTACTCTCACCAGTCTCAGGGTAGGAATCTACTTTTTCTTCAGGAATAAAACTATGAACTCATTTAGAGGTTTTGGTTTTGGATTTTAATTTAAGTGTTGAACTTGTATTTCTTTCTGGTTAAGGGGTCCTTGGGTTACGAGAATTCCAAATTGTATTACCAGAATTTAATGATTTATTTATCAATTATTTCAATTCAATGGGATTTCTGTTCAGCTTTTAGCAATTGTTCTATTTCTATCCTTTGCATCTATGCTTGTTGCTATCAGTGGTTAATGTTCCTCAGGTTTTGTGTATGAGACTGGCCACCTCATGCGCGAAATTTTCTGGGGGGTATTTCAGGAATTAAGGAAGAAAAATGATCAAAGGAGGAAGGAAGGAAGGAAGAGAAGAATAAAGCTTGAAGAAAGGACTATAGCAAGAAGAGATTAATCATCTCTTGGTAAGTGTTTTTTTATCTTTTCCACAATGACAATGATTGATATGTTATGTTAGTATTTATAACCTAATTATGTGAAAATTTTGGATGATTAGTATGTTACGTTAGTATTTATAATCTAATTATGTGAAGAATGTGGAATAAAAGATTCCATTCTAAATGATTTCATATCTTTATATATGTATCAAATGATGGAGCTGAGTGAGTGCAGTGACTTGTTTAAATTATGTAAATTGTTGATGGTGCATAGACTTGTGTGAGAACAGTGTATATCAAACCATTAATATGAAATTAAACTATATTCATCATTGCTTTTAGACATTATCAGAACACTGCTCGATTAGTAATACATTATAACTTAGAAGGGCGGTTTAGGCCACTTATCGCAAGGAAGAACTCCGTGGATTAAGGGCAGATAAAGTAAGATTAATTTGGCTACTTTTAAGGAGAATAGTAATTTCATGAAGTCTAATACCGTTCTTTCAAGAGAGCCCCTCTGTCTCTTGTTGTTCCAGTTGTTGTTCTTCTTCTTCATTTTCATTTTTTCCCTCTATTTCGAGCTTGATAATTCATCGAATTTCATTCTCAAATAACTCATTCCAATAATACTTGTCATCAATTTTTTGAGAAGTAAAATTACTTACATCACTTATAATAATGATAAGGAGTGATATCCATCTTTTTACCCAAATTGAGTGAAGATTTTTGTTTTGATGTCTCCAAAGGAAAATATAGAATCCAAAGCTTGTTTTTATTTTCTTTTTTCGAAGACCCTTTTGTCAGCTAAAGAATGTTTGGCATTAGAGATTCACATAAATTCATTTGATTGCATTCTTTTTCCAAGCCTATAATAAAGCGTCATGTCTACGAATCTTGTGGAAATATCATTGTTGACATCCACATGAATTGTTAAAATAACCTTTAGTGGTAGCTTCGTAGTTATTTTCTCCCCTGCCAAATTACACAAAATTAAAAAGAAATTTCAACAGGTTTTATATCTCACATGCATCTCACTAGTTTTCGGCTTTTATATACTTAAATAAAACAAGATTCACTGCAAGAAAAATGATTATTAACAACATAACATTTACAAGGTACATAATTATATGTTAATTATATTAGTCTATCTTTGGTAAAATAAATAAATAAATAATATCAGTCTACAGTTTATGATTATTAACTATGTTATTATGTGTGGGCGTTATCAATCTTGGTAAGGTGCCTTTTTCAGTTTCTTCAAATGGTCCCACTTCCCATCTATACTTTATTTTGGTGAGTTATACCCAAGCTCTAGGATATCGTTGATTATTTGATATACGTTCCTGGATTTGCTTTTGTTCTTGTGTCAATTTGTACTGTTTGATGGCACCCTCAAATGTTTTAAAGTCGAAGAAAGCTCATCTGCACTGTTTGATGATACCCTCAAATGTTTTAATGTCTATACCTCAGAAATTTGACATTTAATATGTTTCCCAGGTGCCGAAGACACGGAAAGCCAAGAAGAAAGCTATTCTGATTAATAAAGACAGCTTTATTAGCCTAAGTGAGATGTGTTTGGTTTTTTTTTTTTTTTTTTGATTGATTAAACATTTGAGAATTCAAACGGGGTTGCGTTTTTTGTGTTATAACCTTCATTAATTTTGTGACTTGTGCAGTTATACTTCTCTAACCAATATTTGTTCTCTGTAGATTGATTTTTAGTTTATTATAGTACATTTTTAAGTAATCGGTCTGAATAAGTACTTATTTTGATGGATTGTTTGCAAATAGCGTCCTATTTCTGAAGGCTATTTAAGTTGTCGCATTAGCCACAAAACGTAGGAGAAATCTTCTATAGTTTTGATTAGCAATTGTTTTCTTTCTTTTTATAATCAAATAACCCTTCTCCGATAAGCCGTTGGGAAGATAGGTACATTTTTTTTTACTTGATTATTCTGGAGGTGCAAATTCTCATCAATAATAAGTGAACACTCGTATTGGAGAAAAGTCAAATATAATATATGGCACGGTCGAAGTCAACAAAAAGAAAGCATACATGAAAGAAAACATAAGTGACAGCATGCATGGCAAAGACTCAACAACTTGTCTCCCAAGTCAGTTAGAGTCCTATGGAAACAGAATTGGGAAAGGAAAGATAAGGAAGATAGAGACGAGAAATTAGGGCTGAATCCAATTACAATTAGGATTTTATCTATAATCCATAGACTTAGGCTGAATTGTGTTGAACCATGTAAATCTTGTGTGTATATTATTCTTGCATTTATTTTCTGGAGTGCTCTTAGTGTATCAATCGTTTGACTTTTCATGGAGTGATTTTTTTCACCTATAGCTGTTTGTGGGAAACAACTATTTTCCTGAATATATTATAGTTTGGCAATCCGATTCGATGTCGCCGAAAATAAATCAGTACAAGTTTCCGGTTAGGAATATCTATGTAGGTCCTCTGCCACCATGGAATCTCCAAGGTGGGCCTCAACAACAACTCTCATAAAGGAGAAAGAGCACTCTAAGAATTTCTTGCCAAAAAACTTCTCAAAGGTGTTCTAACTGTTAGTCTCCAATCAGGTGCGATTACTAAATGTAGATGCAAAAAATTGCTCAACACAAAATCAAGCAATTAATAAGCAAATAACATTAAATAATTACAAATATTGAAGTAGATACACAAGATTTATATGGCTCGACACAATTCAGCTTACGTCCATGGATGAGAGGAGACTTTCTTTTATATTTCATGAGATATTACAAGTACTGAGCTTATAATCTCACTAGCTTAGCCATGGCCAAATACAAGAATCAATATTTCTCTTTCTCTATATTCGTCATGTAACGCCCCACCCTATCTCGACACAATATTGTCCGCTTTTGGTTTCCCCGGACCAGAGACTTCCCAGGGGGTCACCCATCCTAGTACTACTCCCAGCTAAGCACGCTTAACTGTGGAGTTCTGGTGGGTTCATAACCATCACGGCTTTAAAACGCGTTGTGTCATAGAAGGGTGATAAACATACATATAATACTTCCCCATTCCACCACCCAGGCGATGTGGGATTGAGCACCCTGTAGCCTGCCAGTGTGGTAGCTCGCCCAGTGTCTTGCACCCGCCCACATCACACCCGCCCACAAGGGTCACCACAATCCACCTCCCTAGGAGGCCCGACGTCCCCGTCGGCACACTTCCGGCTGGGTCAGGCTCTGATACCATTTGTAACGCCCCACCCTATCTCGACACAATATTGTCCGCTTTTGGTTTCCCCGGACCAGAGACTTCCCAGGGGGTCACCCATCCTAGTACTACTCCCAGCTAAGCACGCTTAACTGTGGAGTTCTGGTGGGTTCATAACCATCACGGCTTTAAAACGCGTTGTGTCATAGAAGGGTGATAAACATACATATAATACTTCCCCATTCCACCACCCAGGCGATGTGGGATTGAGCACCCTGTAGCCTGCCAGTGTGGTAGCTCGCCCAGTGTCTTGCACCCGCCCACATCACACCCGCCCACAAGGGTCACCACACGTCATCCCTTTTTCATGGGATTTTCTATACATATTTATACAAAGAGTGCTACCATTCTAGTGCTAATTTGGTGTTGATTATTCAGTGATTCTCCCTTGATTTGAGGCTAATTTGTATCAATCCCTTTTCTTAAGAAAATAATCTAATCTTCCCTAATTTGAAACTAATTTGATGATATCTCACTTTGACTGGTTGATTGTAGTTGCCATGTATAATGCTAATGTTGACGAAATTATTTGCCACATGTCTTTTTCAATAATGACATGGATCACGCCATGCGTACCATGTTGACTTTTCTTATACTCAGGTCTCTTATTCCTATTTGTGAAATTTTTTCGCTCCACACTCAGCCCCTAATTCCCTTTAGTTGGATGTAACTGTCTTAACTAGAGGGAATTTATATAAATTTGTGCTTTTAGTCATTAACAAAAGGCCAGAGCTTTTTGATATGGCTTTGAACATGCCATACTTTTTTGAATCCGAAAGAATGATCGATTTTGAAGAGTTTGACTTTCGCAACAAAGTTAGGGCTTGAGTGAGAATAATGATCCAAAGCTATTGAGAGTTGAAGGGGTATTTCTCAAAGGATGATATAACTATCGGTGATGCTATAGCCAAAGTGCCTCCATTTATTGAAGTTACTACTTCAGTTTTTGAAGGCTCCTCTTCTTAGGCTCATTAACCTTTTATTTTTGGATTTTTGAATGATACTACACTTACATTTGATTAAGAGCATTTGCTGTAATACCCCGCTCCAACACATGGTATGATATTATCCGTTTTGGGCCAGACCCGCACGATTTTGCTCTTGGGTTTTACCCCAAAAAGCCTCATACCATTTGAAGAGAACATACTACATATAAGCACATCCCCTTTTTCACACCCAGGCGATGTGGGATTGAGTACCCTGTACCTTGTCAGTGTGGTAGCTTAGCCTAGTGTCTTGTCTTCGTACCCGCCCACTCACACCCGTCCACAAGGGTTACTACAATCCACCCCCCTACGAGACCCGACGTCCTCGTCAGCACACTTCCGGCTAGGTTCAGGCTCTGATACCAACTGTAATACCCCACTCCAACACATGGTATGATATTGTCTACTTTGGACTTGAGCCAGCACGGTTTTGCTCTTGGATTTTACCCCAAAAGGCCTCATACCATTTGAAGAGAACATACTACATATAAGCACATCCCCTTTTTCACACCTAGGCGATGTGGGATTGAGCACCCTGTACTTTATCAGTGTGGTAGCTCAACCCAGTGTCTTGTCTTCGCACCCGCCCACTCACACCCGTCTACAAGGGTTACTACATTTGCTATCTAAGTACAATATTTTGGATGTCAGAAGATTTTGCTTCCTAGTTTGACCTCTATATAAAACTCTCTTGAGTATTTATAGCCCCAAACCTTTCTTTTCTTTCTTATTTTATTTTATTTTAAATTTGGCATTAGGCTAGTAATGCCTTCGCTAGTTATTCTATTGTTCAACACTCAAGGGATTTCTTCTTGATGGCATTTGGTTGGTCATGCCCGAGCCATTTAATTCATAATTGGCATTCAGCTGGTCATGCCTTAACCAATTTTTATGTTTAGGCTGGTCATGCCTTAGTCATTTATTCATAATTGGCGTTCATTTTGTCATGCTTTAGTCAATTTCTTCATTTGACACTTTAGGCCTTAGTGTTTGGCTGGTCATGCCTTAGTCAATTTCTTCAAATTTTGGCGTTTAAGGCAGTCATGCCTTAGCCAACTTCTTCGTTCGGCACTTTAGGCCTTGGCATTCGACTGGTCATGCCATGGTCAATTTTTTCAAATTTTGGTGTTTGGTTGGTCATGCCTTAGCAAACTTCTTCATTCGACACTTTAGGCCTTGGCGTTAGGCTAGTCATGCCTTAGCCAACTTCTTTATTCAGTACTTTAGGCCTTGGCGTTCGGCTGGTTATGCCTTAGCTAATTTCTTCAAATTTTGGCATTAGGCTAGTTATGCCTTAGCCAACTTCTTCGTTTGGCACTTTAGGCCTTAGCATTTGGCTGGTCATACCTTAGCCAATTTCTTCAAATTTTGGTGTTAGGCTGCTCATGCCTTAGCCAACTTCTTCGTTTGGCACTTTAGGCTTTGGCGTTCGGCTGGTTATGCCTTAGCCAATTTATTTAAATTTTGGCATTAGGCTGGTCATGCCTTAGCCAACTTCTTCGTTTGGCACTTTAGGGCTTAGCATTCGGCTGGTAATGCCTTAGCCAATTTCTTCAAATTTTGGCGTTAGGCTTGTCATGCCTTAGCCAACTTCTTCGTTCGGTACTTTAGGCCTTAGCGTTCGGCTGGTCATGCCTTAACCAATTTCTTCAAATTTTGGTGTTAGGCTGGTTATGCCTTAGCCAACATCTTCGTTCAGCACTTTAGGCTTTGGCGTTCGGCTGGTTATGCTTTAGCCAATTTCTTCAAATTTTGGTGTTAGGCTGGTCATGCCTTAACCAAATTCTTCGTTTGACACTTTAGGCTTTAACGTTCTACTGGTAATGCTTTAGCCAATTTCTTCAAATTTTGGCGTTAGGCTGGTCATGCCTTAACCAAATTCTCCGTTTGACACTTTAGGCCTTAACGTTCGACTGGTAATGCCTTAGCCAATTTCTTCAAATTTTGGTGTTAGGCTTGTCATGCCTTAACCAATTTTTTCATTTGGTACTTTAGGCCTTAGCGTTTAGCTTGTCATGCTTTAACCAATTTCTTTAAATTTTGGCGTTAGGCTGGTCATGCCTTAGCCAACTTATTCGATCGGCACTTTCAGCCTTTTTAGTGAGACTTCCAATTTGTCATCTCGAGGACTTAGTCAACTGTGGAGATAAATTCCACATTTGTGAATGAGATATTTAAATGAGCCTCACATATACTAAAATGGTGAGGCTCAAGTCATAATGAGGATTGCCATTTGAATGGCCACTTTCCTTACATGTTACCAGAATCGTGTTTGATTCTATGGGCAATTTAATATTCGTTTTCTACATTCAATGATCAAAATGAGAGAAGTCAGAGTTTTTTGAGCATATCAAATGACAAATTTGTGGTGAAATCTGTTCAACTACTGTGGCCATCATTCGTCATTGTTCCTCGGTTGAATTTACACCCAATCATTAAGATTTTGACCAAAGATTACAAGATATTTACTGCCAATTGGTTTTAGCTTCACCATTTTCGATGGGTATCTACCATTAATTCCACATCAGCTTTCTCACTATCGATTATGTATGGTTTTGAGTATCCTTCTGTAGCGAATATAGTAATCCAACAGTGGTTCTGGTTAAAGCGTAGTTTGTAAAGCCTTGAAATTTCCTTTATTATTTAATTACAATTAATTATATCTTAATTGTAATTAAAGCATGTGAAATTGATTTAAATGTGTGTTTTGTGTACAGTGGGACTTTTTTGAAAGTTTTTGAGTTCGGGGGTGGGACTCAGGTAGGGTCGGGCGAACCTGGAGACTTTCATAAGTCTCGAAAACGTACATAAGGGCGTAAGTGAATAAGTGGGGGTTTAAAAGATAAGTTAGGAAGAGAGAATGTTAGTATGTGATTAGTAGAAAGTTAGTAGTAACAAGGAGCTAATTAAAAAAGGAGAGGGACTTAGTTGCTAAGAGAGAAATTATAAAGAGAACTAATCAATTTAATTAGTCATAAAAAATGTGATTTGTCTCATCTCTCTTTTTCTACAACTTCATCCTCCTAACTTCTCTCTACAATTAAGATATCTTAAAGTAAGAATTGAAGATTGATTCAAGAGGAAAGAGTGTTCTCCTTATCATTTTCTTCGAATTGATTGGTTCAAAGCTCAATTTGGTGAAGGTTGAAGATTTGGGCCAAACTAGGGTTTGGAATTGGGAGTAGCTCAAGAAGAGAAAGTTGTTCTCATCTCTTTGATCTACGTGTCCACAGTTCGAGAATCAAATTTGGAGCAATTTGGGTTTTTTGGTTATTTGGAAATTTTTTAGAATTTGGCTTGGAATTGAGGTAGGGGTGTTCTCTCTACCTTATCATCGATTCCTTAGGAATTAATGTGGTTTTGAATTGATTAGCATGTTTAGGAATGCTAGGAAGTGAGTCTTGCATCTCTATTTATGCTTAATTTTGTTAATTGAGTCTCCATATGCTAATTAAGGTGATAGTTATATACATTGATGCTAAATGTATATGTATCGATGTTATTGTTGAATGCAAATGTGTTGGAACGTGTATCTGATGGTCTGTGAAGCCCTTGAGTATGTTTGCCCAAGTTTTAATGTCAAAATCATCTGTAGGAGCATTAGTGTAATTTGACATTAAATGCATTTACTAGCCTTAATTTTATGATTTAATTAATTGCCTTGCTCTATTATATTTTTCCATGTATTTGCACTAACCTAGTTGTAAGGGTATTCTAGGCATTTCAATTCAAAGGACATATTGGATTATTTTTGTTAAAGGCAAATTATTTTTTAAGGGGCATTTTTGGAAACGAATGCTTCTAGGGTTTCTTCTATTTATAAAATACAAAAAGGAGAAATGAAAAGAAAATGAAAAAGTGGCTGTTATAGTCAAGAGCGTTTTTAGCGTATATACAAAGGAGCACATATTCATAGAGAGAAAGCTACAGAGAATGAGAGTTTAGAAAGAGAAAGAGATTTAGTGTGTGTAGCGGCGCTCACTTTGGAATATACAGAAAGTGTGTAGAGGTCAAGAAATACAGAGAGAAGGGGTTACTGGTGTGGGTTTGGTGAGGCTATGGAAGAGGCAAAACTTAATGATGAATCACATGAGTCTTTTTCGTTAATTCCATGATGAATCTATACATGATTTGCTGAATCTCCTTCAAAAATTGGGGCTTTACAATCTGATGAATATATGTATGATTAGATGAATCTACTTCAAAAATTGGTGCTTTACATCGCTTGATCTGCACACCTATACTCTTTTTTTTTCTGTTCTTGAATATGTGATTCAATTGAGAGAGAAGATCTGTGAAACTATAGAAAGAGAGATACAGACACTCAAAGCCTTCTTCAACGACCTCACACAGATTCTCGAAGCTCTCTTCGTCGACCTCGCACAGATTCTCGAAGCTCTCTTCGTCGAACTCACATAGATTCTCAAGGTTTCCTTCGTTGATCTCACAGAGAATCACAGAGCCTTTTTGTCAAAATCCTCATGTCTGTAAGTATGAATTTGTTCTTTATATGTTCATTTCAGGTATAATCTCTACTTCTAAACTCTAAAATCTCACTACATATGCACATGCGCACTTATTGGGGCTTTGTTGTTGACACACACAAATCACAGGCACACGATTTCATTAAGTATTCTGTGCTGAATTTGCTTTCGGAAATTTCATGTTCCCAATTTCTTAGATTGATTTCAAAATTTTCATGTTGTTGATTGTTTAGTTTGCTTTTGGAAATTTCAAGTTGCTGAAATTTATCTTGTGAAAATCTGTTTGCTGGAATTTTATTGCTCTTTAAACATTGCTGATTTGCAGATTTTAAAATGTTGAATTGAGACATTTATATTGCTGATTTGAAACTTTAAACATTGCTAAATTACTGATTTTAAAATGCTGAATTGAGACATTTATGTTGTTGATTTGAAACTTTAAACATTGTTGAATTGCTGATTTTAAAATGCTGAATTGTGACATTTATATTGCTGATTTGATACTTTTATAATGCTGATTTTAGGGTGCTAAATTTGCTATCCAAAATCATGTTGCTGAATTTTATAGGTTGTTGTCCAAAATTGTATGTTGTTGTTGTTGAAAACTTTAAGTTGCTGTTTTGAGGCTTAATTGATGTTGTTTTTGTGGAACATATATGCTATTGTTTGCTAAATTAATATGCTGATTTTTGCTAGTAATTATATGCTAAATTGCTGAACTTCTATTGTTGATTTGTGAGCTTTTATCTGTTCTACTAAAGTCTACTCTAGTTGCAGTCGTGTCTATTTTAAGAACAAGTACAAAGACAAAGCATTGCCTGGATATTTGTTTAAAGAGAATATACCAAGTTGAAAGAAAATCTGAATGGTTGAGAAAGGGAGTTCATTGAAAGAGCCGACTTCTACAAGTTCTTTGTAGCTACACTTAAGGGTGACATATTGAAGCCTATCACTAAAGAAGTTCAAGTGTCATCATCTACTAAGAAGTCAAGTGGCCGTGTCTTTATCAAGTTGGACTTTGAAGACTAACAATCAGACCTTGAAGGTTTACAGATTGACTTTGAAGACCAACCATCAAACCTTGAAGAGTTGTTGCTTACTAGATCGAACTGACTCCACATTCACTATGTATAGTCCAAGTATAGGGATACTTTGGACAGGGGGAGTGTGAGTGATTGTGGTGAGATTGGTGAGAGATAGCTTGAACTTTGGGAAGCTTGGGCTGGGTTGAGAGTGAAAAAGTTGTTGTGAGAATTGGTGGGAGTGGTTCAGAACTAGGGACGTTGTGAACTGGGTTGAGAGCTGGAGTGATTATGTGGTGAGATGGGTGAGTGTGATAGTGATTGAAAGATTACTGTACTACCCTTTCAGACATAGTAGAGCTTAGTTCGGGCCTGCTGGTCAAAAGGTTTTTCACCCAACATTGGAGTTTTCCTCTATAAATCTTTGTGTCAAGTTTCTATGATTTGAGTGTTCCATACTTAAAGCAATTTTAGGAAGAAAAATGGAAGAACCTATTTACCCCCTCCCCCTCTAGGTTCATCAGTATCAAAGTGAATTATAATGTGAATTGTGTATGTATGCCTTATATGCTAATAATTGAGGATACATGTTGCCTACTAGCATGATTTAGAGTTGTTGAGACTATGTTGTACATGTTTGATAAAATATATGAAAGTGATCTTTTCTACAAAAATTGCATTTTTGGAATGTCTTGTGAAAGAATTGGTATTGCATTGTCTTATGCATGAAAAATAACATGTTTTAGCATTGAAACAATTAGCTTATGATGCATTTGGTGATGTGGAATTATTGTATTATGATATGCATGGAAAGAACATATTTTAGTATAGAAATCAAGTGGCTTATGATAGGCTTGGAATTGTATGTATTGTCATACTTGAATCCTATGTGATTGGTTGTTGATTTTGAGAGAAGGTTGGAAAGCAATAAGGGCTTAGATCCTTAAGGTGCAAAACCCAAAACTTGGTTAAGCTGGTTGCTTCTAGACCCTTGGGTTAGTAACCCGTAAAGTTGGATATGGTTCCTTCTAGATCCTCGGGTTAATAGCCCGTAAAGTTGGATATCTTGGATAATTGGCTCAATTAGCGGTTATTTAGTGGTTCTATGAATACTCCCACTTTGTGTGATTTCAGAATTTACGTGACTTGGTGTTAAGTCTTGCTATTGAATTGTTGTATTCAAGTTGATGCTTGCGTGACATTTCTAGTTATTGAGTATTGTTGAGTATATGATTCATTCAAGTATTGAATTGAGATTCCCCAAGTATGTGCATTATTGTATGCCATGTAGTGTGTAAAAATGCCATGATAGCATCTCACGAGCATTGGAAGTATGCTATGTAGTACATAGGAATGCCATACTTTCATTTCATGTAGGTCACGTCAAGTCGATGCATAAGTTGGTTTAGGTATCTCTATTGGGCATGTTGATACTCACCCCCGTCTCCTAAACATTTTTATAGATAAGACACCGGTGATTGATGGAACTTGTAGTGCTAGAGTCGTGGGATTTACATTTCATTGATATCGTTTGTGATATACTTTCACATACCATGTTTAGGCATCTATCGAACTTGTAATTTGGATTTGACCATTGGATATTATATATATGAGCCACGTTTGGCACTTGGAAACAATTGAGGATGAGGTTATGGTTTTATATTTAAGTGTGGATTATTTTCCTTTGGATAGTATAATTGCAATTCTATTATTGTTTATGTATGTTATGGATCAGATTGGGTATTGCTAATTACAATCAAAGGTCGAACCATGAAACTGATTAATTAAGAAATCCTATAGGATTCTATTAAATTTTAGTGTGGTTATGATGGAACTGCGATACTGCTACGATCAATCGCCACTTCGATTGATTGAAACCTCACCTGCAATTATTCGTAGGAAGGGTTATGATTAATCAAAGGGTTGTGTTCGATTAATCACACTGAGTAAACAGGGTGGACCAATGATGAGACTCAAGTACATATATACCCTTATGAGGGACATACATGTATGAGATGATTTATATACGTGTACATATATATATATATATATTGTATACATGATTGAGATTATACTTTTGCAGTTATGAGATTTGAAATGAATTAATGATTTAGAGGACGATTCGTATATAATCACCACTCACTTCCATTTCCCTCGCTCTTAACCGGGTCGGGGCATGATAGCTTGGTATCAGAGCTATCGAGTTTGAATACTTTGGATGATGGGTTAAGGTTGGACTATATGTGTACTACAAGTCCTGTTAGACTTAAGAATGTGATCTTACGTGAAATATGCTTACATGCTTACGTGTTTGGTGATACATGCTAAATTATGGATTGACTTAGCATAATGTTGGTAAACTTGTTGCGGTGGATTGATTATGTACATCTTGTAACTAAAGTGTCTTCTTGTTACCTATGTAGCAAGATGCCACCGAGACATGAACGAGGATGAGGTGCGGGTGTGGATGTTCCCCAAGGAAGCTCATGAGGAGGATGTACAAGTGTAGCCTAGGTCATACCCGTATGATGATAGCGGTGAGGGAATACAACAATTATAGCCCACCAAAGTATGTAGGCAGGTCCGATTCCTATGAGGTAGAGGATTGGATTAATAAAATGCTCAAGCTCTTAATTGTACTTGAGATTAAGAAAGACCTATGGGTTAGAATTTCCACTTCACCTCTTAGGAGAGGCGGACCGTTGGTGGAAGTTTATTGGGAACAGTCGCAATGTTGAGGCGATAGATTGGGAAGTATTTAAAGGGCTATTTTTCGAGAAGTACTTTCTTACACTGGTGAAAGATCGGTTAAAACAAGAATTCATCGACCTCACACAAGTAGACATGAGTGTCATTGAGTATGAGACCAAGTTCACTTCTTTGCTTGTTTTGCCCCAGAGATGGTGGTGGATGAGGAGATGAAAGCAAAGTGATTTGTGAAAGGACTTAAGACCTCCATAAGAAGGCAGGTATCGATTTTAGACTTGAAGATCTATGCCGTGGTTGTGGAGAGGGCTTTGATAGTTGAAGAAGATGACTGGGATGTTTAAAGAACCTGGGACTCCAAGGGACCGACTCGGAGTGCATGACCTTTTCTGATCATCAGGAAATGTAGAGACCGTGACCAATTTCGGTCAATTTTTATTTTATTCATCATAATTGCCATAAATGCATTTTTAGTGATTTTTAGCATGTTTTAAGTGTGAAAAACAAGTTTATGAAGTTATATAGAGGTTTTTGAAAATTTGGGAACATTTGGAGAAGTTTGACTTTTAGGGTCAATGGGGCCTCGTGACGTGGTCCTGGTGGGCTTGAGAATCGAGAAATTTTTTTTAAAATAATTATTGTTGGTTTAAGATCAAATGAAATGTTTAGAGAGTTAAGGAAGTGATTTTAAGGTCGTAGGAACTTTCAAAATCAAAAATAGAGGTTAGGAGGGTACATTAAGTGGCTCGGGGGCGTTTTAGTTATTTCGCACCCTAGATATTATAAATATCTAAGGCTGAGAAATTCCAGCCACTTCTTAGGCTGTATCTCTCTCTTCTCTCCCATTTTTTAACCCTCTTTCTTCTCTCTACATTTCAGAAGGCTTCGACTTGGATTCGGGATTTACCGAAGAAGGACAATGTGTACGGCTTGGCTAGGGCTTCAATTTGAACCAAACAAAATTGAGTTTTGGCAAGGTAGAGCTTGGTAGAAATCTTGGAAATAGCTTGGAGGGCCTTCATTTTTGAGGTGGGGGCATTCTTTCCTCTCTAGTTGTCGATTCTAGGGTTTCGGGTGTTGTGGTGAGGTATAGGTTATATCAGTGTGCAAGAGTGTGAGGGGAGGGGCTATGGTGTTGGGTTTCCTTCATTCTTTTATGATTTCTACATGCTAAGTATTGCACATTATAATATATGTGATGTGGTGAATGAGAATGAACAATGTGTACAAGTTGAGAGCATGATTAATTTTATGTTGCGTGTGTGTATATGTGATTTATATGCAAGAGTGGTACATGTATGTGGTTATGTGTTATTAGAATAGTGAGAATGCATGGTAGATTTAGTTTTAGCAATAATGAGCATAGAAAGAGCATGAAAATGACATGATTTGTGTAATATATGTTTAAAATGCATATATGAGAGGTCGCAAGAAAATGGTGTAAGAGGACCATACATGGAATATCGAAGTTGTCCCACCATGTCATGTGCGTGGCATAATTATCTACTAAGGTATGACCTTCGGAGTAGTCCCATCATACCAAGGCCAAGGCCTATAATTGGAGTATGTCTATAACTAGTGAAATTCAGAGTTGTCCATTCACATTGAGGTAAACCAACAAATTGCCAAGTTTGTGTGATCGCTCGAAGTTATCCAAGTCACATGGGTGTTATTGGAGGTGTCCAAAGGTTACATGATTATCGAAGAGGTCCAATCATGTTTAGGTATCGAATTAGGGCCGAGAGAGAGAACATATGTATATTTTGTTGCTTATATGTTTCAAATGTTAAACTTGATATACGATTTAATGTAGTTATCCCAAAATTGCATTATTATGTGAATGTGGAAGTGACATGTAGTGTAGCGACATACATATCATGTAGGTCGGTATCGAGTCGATACCTAAGTGAGTTGGGATGTTCCTACTGAGCCGTTGAGTTGCTCACCCCCTTTTCCCCACACTTTTTACAGACAAGGCGCCGATGGAGGATAGGACTTGAGAGTCCAAGTGGAGCTCCTTCTAGCTTATGGCTTTCTTTTGGATATATATGGCTATACATGCTGGCTTTTGGCATGATGAATTATGTTGTAGACGTAGTCATAATGGAATTGTTATTGTTTTTGGACCTTAAACATGTAATTTATATGATGACTATTAATACAGAAAGGCTGTTATGACGTAATATATATTTTTATCTCATTGTATATTTAATGAGGTTGATGGATGAATATGGAAATGTGTTTAATGTTGAGAAAGGTTTGGATGAATGCATGATTTTGATCAAATGCATGATTTGGAACTTGTGTATAATGGTAGTACCTTTCAATTATTTATTGGATGTTGTATGGTTGGACTTAGAAGGATTGAAGGTGTTTTTGAGCTCAAAATGACCAAATGTCTAGTTGTAGGATTTTTTTGTAGAATTGACAATCGAGGGTTTACGATGCATCATAATCCCCATTACAATGCATCGAAACTCAGCGATGTATCATAACACTTAAGACGATGCATATTTGAAAGGGATTGGGATTAAAAATCCAAGGGATCTTGCAACATTTTTCACAACATGAGTGATGCATTATACACTATGATGCATTGTAAGTGGAAGGACGATGCATCGTAATGCCTTGGGAAAATTGGGCTTGGACAAGGATAGAAAATAGGAGGATCTCGTACCTTGTGCAATACATGTTCAATGCATCGTAACTTCAATTCATCGTAATCTAGATTACAATATATCATAATCTATGGGGTTGGTTAACATGGGGATACGTATGGGGCCCATTGAGGTTGGTTGGGTCTTCATTGTATGTATATACGCGCATGCATGTGAATTATGCTTCTGCATTGTTTGAGAGTTGAAACGATCTGTTTGAGTTTAATGGACGGATGTCACCACTGGTTCTTAGGAGTAAAAAATTGGGGCATGACAAATTGGTATTAGAGCATTAGGTTTGAACACCTAGGGACGAAGGGTGAAAGTTGGTTAAGTTTTCACTTATGGTTAAAGAATGGAATGTAAGTATTTGGACTCAAAATTTACAAATTGCTTATGTGTAACATGACTATGAGCTTATGCCTTCATAACATGCTTTTATGGATTAAATTAACATGGTGTTGTGTAAGTATGGTGAACGTGACATGTATATGAATATACTTGGTATTGAATTTTCTTGTTGTGCATATAGCAAAATGCCACCAAGAAGAGTGCGAGGTAAAGGTGCTGATGTTCCACAGGAGCCAATTGGTGGAGCTCAATTTATGCGCGACATGGTAGATACCATGAAGAAAATAGTAAGGGAAGTTCAGCAAGAGGAAGTTCAAGCGCAACCGAGGGTTGGCTTGAGCCAAAAAATGGTTGCCATGAAAGAATGTGTGAAGTTTAAACTGCCTACTTTTGTTGGTGGACGGGATCCACTAGCAGCAGAGGGTTGGCTAGACCAAACCTATAAGCTTTTGGTTACTCTTGCAATCGATGAGAACTTGAAGGTTGGAGTGGCGACGTTTCACTTGCAAGGGGAAGTAAATAGATGGTGGCAGTTTATTGGGAATACCCACAACACTGAAACTATGGAGTGGGAAATGTTCAAAGGAATTTTCTTTGACAAGTTCTTTTCAGCTTTGGTAAAAGACCGAATGAAGCAGGAATTCATGGATTTAGTTCAAGGGGACATGGATGTCATAGGGTACAAGACCAAGTTCCCATCCTTGGCTCGTTTTGCCCCAAAAAAATGGTGAATGATGAGGAGTTAAAGGTGAAGAAGTTTGTAAAGGGGTTGCAGACCTCTATCAAAAAGATGGTGTCCATTATTGGTTTGAAACCTATAATGAGGTTGTTGATAGGGCCTTAGTGCCAAAGGAAGATGACAGAGGTACCCAAAGGATCTAGGACTCTAAGAACCAAGCAGAAGGTGCCGTGGCATTTGTGGATAATCAAGGAGGAAGATGCACAAAGAAGGTATGCCAGTTTCCCAGGGGCAGTAACAGGCTCACTTGGTGCCTTCATTGACATTGCCTACTAGATCTTTTCGATTAACAGTAGTGTGCTATCATTGCCAGCAATCTAGCCATTACAAATATAAGTGCCCTCAAAAGTAAGTAGTGGCACTAGTGCCGATGATATTAGCAGGGGATCAAACATGCTTCCATTGCAAGCAACTTAGACATGTTAGGGCAAACAACCCATAGAGGCAGGGGACACAGAGTGGTACAAGGTCTGAGCAGAGGACCAGACATACAACTATAGTTCAGTCAAGTTTTAGGGCGTTGCCACTGCCTCAGCCTGCTCAATCAGTACATGGTTGTCGGGTAACGAGAGGGTCTACGTCTGCTTCTAGTCAGCAATTTGATTTTAGGGGGCTAGTTAGAGGGGTCAGGAAACACAAGGCTGTGTTTTTACACTTGCTAAGAAAAAGGAGATGCTAGGACCGCCAGTGGTTAGAGGTATTTTCCTAGTTTTAGCTCATGGCTAGGGTATTGATAGATTCAGGTGCATCACATTCATTCATATCTGCTACATTTTCTTGTGTCTTGGGGCTGAAAGTGTAATCACTGGAGTCACCATTGTCCGTTGATACGCTTGTTGGGGGTAGAATTACCTTGGGTAGAGTGTGTCGGTCTTGCGAGATCGAGGTTGTAGGATGTCGGATTGTGTTCGACTTTGTATTGCTAGACATGACCACGTTTGATGTCATTCTAGGTATGGATTGACTGCCTACATTTAGAGCCACGATCGATTGTCTCCATAGGAGAGTGATAGTGTGCACACCCGAGGGTGATTACTTCTACTTTATGGGAGAGCATGATGACTTTTATATACCGTCATTGCTTAGTTTTGTTGCTCAGAACGGGATTGGCCTAGCTAGCTTGTTGGCCGAGGATGATGAGGTTATAACTCATGGAGGGCTTCCACCAATGGTTGGGGAGTTTTTAGATGTGTTTTTGGGGGACTTGATAGAGTTACCTTCGATGAGAGATGTGGTATTTAGCATTAATCTAGCTCCTGGTACCGCGCCTATCTCTATGACACTATACTAAATGGCTTCGACAAAATTAAAGGAGTGAAAAATCAGTTGCAAGAGTTGTTAGACAAGGGTTTTGTACGACCTAGTACATCACCTTGGGGAGCTCTGGTTCTGTTTGCCAAAAAGATGGACGAATATTTACGGTTGTGTATAGACTACCGAAAGTTGAACCAAACAACAATTAAAAACAAGTATTCTTTGCTAAGGATAGATGACTTGTTAGATCATTTTAAAGGTTCAACTTGCTTTTTAAAGATTAACTTGAGGTCGGGGTATTACTAATTGAGGGTAAGGGACAAGGACATTCTGAAGACAGCTTTTTGGACTAGGTATGACAACTATGAGTTTCTCGTAATGCCATTTGGTTTGGCAAATGCATTAGCAACATTCATGGACTTAATGAACCGAGTCTTTAGTGTATAGTTGGACAGATTTGTGCTGGTATTTGTGGACAACATTCTTATGTATTATTCTTCTATGGAGGAGCATGAGATCCATTTGAGGACTGTATTGCAGATTTTGAGAGAGCATCTTTTGTATGCCA
The DNA here is from genome assembly GCA_026545225.1 of Cornus controversa. Lineage (NCBI taxonomy): Eukaryota > Viridiplantae > Streptophyta > Magnoliopsida > Cornales > Cornaceae > Cornus > Cornus controversa. The sequence goes on along the minus strand of CM048848.1, from coordinate 28,645,765 downwards.
AATATGAAAAATGTGAATTTTGGGTAATAGAGGTGAAGTTCGTAGGACATTTGGTGTTAGAATGAGGAGTTTCGGTAGACCTTTCTAAGGTTGAAGCGATAATGAATTGGGAAAGACCTAAGAATGTATTCGAGATACATAGCTTCTTGGGACTGGTGGGATATTACTAGTGTTTCGTAAAGGACTTTTCAAAGTTAGCAGCGCCAATGACCAAGCTTACTCATAAAGTAGTTAAGTTTGTGTGGAACAATGCTTGCAAGTATTCTTTTATAGAATTGAATAGTAGATTGACTAGTGCTCCTATTGATTATCCCTGAATGTGGTTTGGGTTATGTCATCTACCATGACGCTTCATAGGTTGGCTTGGGATATTGTGTACTAATGCAAGAGGGTTGTTGCATATGATTCCCGACAATTGAAAATCCACGAGCAAAATTACACGACTTATAACTTGGAGTTAGCGACGGTGATATTTGCATTGAAAATGTGGAGGTATTACTTGTATGGGGAGAAGTTTGAGGTTTTTTTGGATCACAAGAGCTTAAAGTACCTTTCCACACAAAAGGACTTGAATATGAGACAAATGAGGTGGGTGGAGTACATGGAAGACTACAATTTCAATCTTCAATATCACTCGGGGAAGGCCAAGGTGGTTGCCAATGCATTGAGCAAAAAGTCACGTGGCATTTTGGCTAGTATTGCCATCCGAGAGTGGAAGAAAATGGAAGATATCTTAGAAATGAGATTGTACTTTAGTGAGGGTGGTGAACTGGCTAGTTTGTTCACACTTGTTGCACAACCAGCTCTAGTGAGTTGAGTGGTTGAGGAGCAAAGGCATGACAGTGAGATGAAGATTATTCGCACACGAATTGTGGGTGGTGAAGTGATGGAAGATTAGGGTATCCATTTAGATGGAGGATTGAGGTTCAGAGGCAAAATGGTTGTTCCATTGGTTTATAGGGATGGGGTCTTGAGAGAGTTTCATAGTTCTAGACTTCCAATGCATTCATGTGATACCAAAATGTAACACAACCTTCGTAGACAGTATTGATGGAAGGGCATGAAAAAGGACGTCGCATAGTTTGTGGCGAGGTGCCTCACTTGTCAACAAGTGAAAGCCAAGCATCAGAGACCGCCAGGTTTATTACAACCATAACCAGTAGCTATGTGGAAGTGGGAATACGTCACTATGGACTTTGTGACGGGGTTACCTAGGACGAGGAAGAGTCACGATGCAATTTGGGTCATTGTAAGTATTTACCTACTCCAAATCGATTGGGCAACCTTTTTGGAATCCCTACTGAGTATTTACCTACTCCAAGGTAGTTAGATCCCGATCACCAAGAATTTACCTCCTCCAAGGTGACTTAACCACTCCAACACCCTCATCGAGTATTGACCTACTCTGGGTAATTCGACCACTTTTTTCCGTTTCCTCGCAACGGACCCATATATGCATTTTGAATATATAAATATCAAGCAATTAAGTTTCATGCTTCACAATACATAAGCTAGTTATATAGGAATATAACATGTATTTCATCTCCACAACGTTATACATATATTTACCTATACATGTAGAACCTAGCATACCATCCACATATGCTCACAAAACGTCACCTAAGCACATTTTAGTTATGCTTCACCAATGCACACATTTTCTCTGTAAAGATAGCATGTATTTAACTCACTTAATAACACATAATACATACATGTTCAATATAACGCATTTTCACATATGTGCACAAAACCTAGCATATAAGTATACATGCTAATATCTCTCACACATTCACTCCTTTTATCATGTATACTACCACATACATATCCATTGCACAATAGAGACCAAGGAGAGTATAATAACACCACAATCCACCCTCTTACCACTCTAAATCATGCAACACACACCCTAAGCTCTTACCGTTTCACCCAAAACCCTAGAATCGACAAGTAAATCAGAAAGAGAACCCCTACCTAAAAAATTAAGGCCTTCCAAGCACTTATCAAAATTCCAACAATGTCAACCTTGCCAAACCACAACGTTGATTGGTTCAAAGGGAAGCCCTAGCCGTCTCCTACGTATCTCCCTTCCTTGGTGGAACTTGAATCACACACGAAGGCCTCCAAAACCTAGAGAGAAGGAAGAGAGAAGAAGTGGGAGCAATTTAGAGAGAGAAATAGCTATGTATAATGGCTGAGATCTCTTATCCTTGATATTTAAAATATCCTGGCTCGCGAAAAGACTAAAATGCCCCCAACCACTTAACGTACCTTCTCGACCTCCGTTTTTTATTCTAAAAACTCCTACGGCCTTGAAATAACTTCCTTAACTATCTAAATATTTCATCCAAGTCATTCCTAAAATTAAATATTTTAAAAAAATTTCAGATTATCTGGCCCACTTAAGTCGCATCCTGGGCCCCAGTTTGACCAAAAAATCAAACTTCTCCAAACCTTCTAAAAATTTATCAAAACCTTTAAAACACTTCCCAAACATGTTCCCCACACATGAAACATGCTAATCACCACTCAAAATACAAAACTGGTCAAAATTAGTCATGGTTTATACAGCCCAACTTTTGACCCACTAGAAGTCCGATTCATGAAATTTTTATGAAATACAAAAGTGTCTAGAATCGAATTTCGTTCAACTAATATGAGAATTAAGTCAATTTGAGCCTCAAAAATAAGATGTCTGGGCTACTTTCCAACACGGGATTAAAATTATATTAAGCACAGAATTGGGCTTCAGGCCCAAATTATCCATAAGCAGCTATAATTCTCTTGGACCTCTTTCTTGGATTGATTTGAGTTAAAATATGGAGTTGAATGGATCCATTTGACATAGACTTCATCTAACCCTCTTGCATATCATCTTTAAAAGCCCAAAATCATAGTTTTAACTGAAATAATCATTAAGGCACTGAAAATACATAAAACACTAAAACGAAGTAAAATCACAAAATAATCTATCACTAAGAGAATAAAATACACAAGTTAAGAGACTATAATGCATAACATTCAACGCCGATCAAATACTCAATTGTTGCATTCCCACTATCAATCAATATCTAGGCTAGAAACCCGAATGGGACAATTAAAAAATGCTTTGAATAGGCGAGAAGAGGGGAGATTGCGAAGCCAATCGGTGGCAAATCCTAAGGGAGTACATGTGGCTGATTGGCCTTCCTCTTCTTCATTGAATGTTTATCAAAAACAAGCTCAATCAATTACAACTTTGAGAAGTGGAAGAATTATTGACAATAAAGTTGAGGATAAGAAAGAGAAAGAATGTGAGACTTTAAAAAATCCAAATTGTCCCATTTTAAATCCAAAAGCTTAAAATATTCCAAATGCAAATTTATCAAAATAGAAAGAAAAGGCAAATGAAGTTCCTTCCTCATCTATTCCAAAATTTAAAACTTCAGTGGAGCCTAAGCCTCCATTTTCTCAAAGATTGAGAGAGCCTTCTCATTTCGGGAAGCAAGGAGAGAAAATACAAGATATGATGGAGTTTTTTAAACAAGTCAAAATCAGTCTCTATCTTTTTGATTCTATAAGAAAAATTCTCCCATATACTAACTTCTTAAAGGACTTACGTACTCAAAAAGCATTGATCTAGAAACCAAGTTCCTAAGAAAGTCCTCTTAACCGAGCATGTGAGTTCAATACTCCAACACAACACTTCTCCCAAGTCCAAGGATCCGGGTGCCCCAATAATTTTTTGTTTCATTGGTGACCAAGAATTTGAAAAGGCACTTCTTGACCTAGGAGCAAGTGTTAACTTGCTACCTTATTTGGTTTATAAGAAATTGGGGTGGGGGGAACTCAAGCCAACAACGATTGTGTTGCAACTTTTGGACCACTTAATAAAGAAACCATGCGGTATCATTGAGGATGTCCTTATTAAAGTGGACAAATTTTACTTTCTGATAGATTTCATAGTCTTTGTCACAGAACCTATCCAAAATCCTACTCGACATATTCCAATCATTCTAGGTCATCCTTTCTTGGCCATGGCTAACACTTTTGTTAATTGCCATACTGGAGTAGTGAACATATCATTTGGGAATATGAAAGTAAAGTTAAACATCTTCGATGCTTCCCACCACACTTCCAATGATGAAAGCGAGTGTTTTTGTATTGATGTTGTGGATGAGCTTGTTGAAGAAGCACTTCCTTTTCTTTTGTCCAAAGATCTGCTAGAAGCGTGACTTAGTCATTTTAACTGTGATGACTTTGATGTTGAGAAATTAATTTATGATGTTAATTCAATGCTTGATGCCACGGTTGTAATGGAATTTCCTAAATGGAGGGCACCAATAGAGCCTCTAGCTCCTCTTTCAAGTACTCCAGTAATTTCATCTCTTATATCTCCACCACAAATTGAGCTGAAGCCTTTATTGGCTACTCTCAAATATGTGTTCCTAGGTGCACTAATTACGGTGCTTAAAAAGCACAAAGGAGCTATAGGGTGAAGCGCTGCCAATCTTAAAGGCATATATCCTTCTATTTGTATGTATTGCATACACTTAGAAGATGATGCGAAGACCTTTAGAGAGGCGCAACGTCGGCTTAATCCGAATATGAAGGCATAATAATGAAAGAGCTAGTGAAATTTCTAGATAAAGGTATTGTTTACCCCTTCTCGGATAGTAAGTGGGTAAGCCACACACAAGTGGTGTCAAAGAAATCCGGCATCATCGTGCTTTTAAATGACAAAGAAGAATTAGTTCCTCAATGCACCACTACCGGTTGGAGGGTGTGTATTGATTATAGAAAACTAAACTCAGCTACTAAGAAAGATCACTTCCCACTTCCATTTATTGGTCAAATCCTAGAAAGGCTTGCAGGGCAAAATGTTTATTGCTTCCTCGATGAATATTCTGGCTATAACCAAGTAGCTATTGACCTGCAATACCAGGATAAAACCACATTAACTAGTCCATTCAGAACATTTGTATATAGATGCATGCCCTTTGGGCCATGCATTGTATTGACAACTTTTTAATAGTATATGATGTTTATCTTTTCGACATGGTGGAGAGATACTTAGAAGTGTTCATGGATGACTTTTTAGTCTTTGGACCTTTTTTCAGTTCGTGCCTTTATAATATTACACTTATACTTAAACATTGTAATGTAACAAAATTGATTTGTAGTTAGGATAAAAGTCTTTTCATGGTTCAAGATGGGATTTTCCTTGGGCACGTTGTGTCCAAAAGAGGAATAGAGGTTGATAAAGCCAAGGTTAAACTTATATCTAAGCTTCCTCCACCTTCATCGGTGAGGGGCAATCGTTCATTCTTTGGATATGCGGGATTCTATCTCCGTTTCATCAAGGCTTTAACAAGATTTTGCGACCCTTGTGTTGGCTTCTTGAGAAATAAACTCCATGTCACTTTAATGAAGCGTGTCTTGAAGCTTTTGAGAAGCTCCATGCTCTTTTATCAACTGCTCTAATTCTTACCCCTACAAATTGGGCTCTCCTATTTGAGGTCATGCACAACCCATCCAACTATACTATGGGTATAGTCTTAGGGCAACATGTACACAAGTTGTCCTATGTTATTTACTATGCAACTAAAACCCTTTCTGATGCTCACATGAATTATACAACAACGAAAAATGAATTACTTGCCGTAGTTTATGCCTTAGATAAATTTGGATCATATCTCTTAGGATCCAAGGTCATTGTCTATTTGGACAATGCCGCTTTAAGGCATTTGTTGGCTAAGAAGGATACAAAATCCTGATTGATCCAATAGATACTCTTATTACAAGAGTTTAATTTTGAGATCTAGGACAAAAAGGGTACCGAGAATGTGGTGGCTGACCACTTATCTCTCGAATTCTCGTTGAGTCTCATAATGATCCTATTCTAGTTTGCAAATCCTTTCCGGATGAGCAACTTTTTAGAGTTACTCACGAGAATATTACATGGTTTGCTGACATAGTTAATTTTTTAACAACCAGAAAAATCCCATCCTCTTGGTCAAAGTAAGAAAAGGATCTTTTTTTTTCACGCCTCAATTTTCGATACCCAAAGACTGGGGGTGATTAAGTAATAACGTACACTCCTAATCACACTTACCATTTGATATCATGCTCTGTTAATTACATTACTCAATCCTTAAATGTTCAACAGTGCACAATAAACCCATATTCAGGTTTCAGTTAGCTGATGGGTGTTCCACTAGTTGGCTGAAACCTAGGCAACTCATCAGTTGGCTAACCTTCAACTTTGGTTGGCTGAAGGAGGCCTTTTGGTTGGCTGAATGGTTGTTTCAGTCAGTCAAAACTGGTACCTATAGAGTCTACAGATACAAATGTTCGATATCTCACCATTTTGGTTGGTTGATAGATGTTTCAGCCGACTGAAACTCTCCAGACCTCATTTCTCACTATTTTTAACCTCAATTCACCCTCCACAAGGTTCGAAACTCAAAGAAACTACACAATGCATTATTTTTTTCCATTTCTACAATTTTCTTTGCTATTACACATACATAATCATGACAAGAAGGAAGTCTTCACATACACAACACTTAGCACATTTCATGTATTCTCTACTCAACCATTCCTCATTTACAAACATGCATGATTTGGACATTAATGAAAATACCACTAATCATTTGTAACAAAGCATTTACCATGTTCAAAACATACCTAAAGAGTATGAAATCGTTAAACACAATTATAACATGTTCTTGAAATATAAAGGCATCTTAGACATACCCAACACGTTCATATTGTCCACAATCCGGACATGCATAACAATAAAATAATTAAGAAGGGAATTCTATGACTCCAAGTTCAACTCATGGTTGCTCACCATCAACCACCTCCTTGCCACATCTTGAAAGTGTTAATCTAAATGGATGAGTAAGTTCAACGGCTCAAAGTAATATGTTGTACAATTCATTCAAGTTCACATTTCATGTCATCGCATAATGGCAACTCAACATGCATAGTCTAGGTATGTGTCATGCTTCCTAGCATTCTACTGAAGACTATAACATTCATTCCCATGGTATACTCATCAAATACATTTGAAAACCAGAATATCATAACATACTTCATTGCACAATTCATCATATCTATAACATATAACATAACCGAATTCGTACACAATTCCACTCAATTCACATAAGTTACATTATCACATGTAAGACTCAACACAAAATCACATTGCTCTTGAAATTGTACTCACAGTCACACACACAAATAAGATATATCCCAGAGTCCCATATCTCAAGTTCTTGATTGTTTTGGGCTACTAACACATCCAATTACCATCTATCTTGTGCAATTTTGAGGTCTTTCAATCCTAGAAGATATGTTCCCCTTGTACTTTCCCATGAGTCACTTCCGAGACAACACCCCACTCTCACACAAAACATATCACGTTTTGCACATACACTCACACGTCTTGATACATTGCACCCAATTCACATCCTATATTCATTATAGCATGTAATGCAAGAATTCATAATGACACATGTTGACATTAAATTTTCAAAAACTAGGTTTTCCATAAGTTTTCAAAATTCCACATATGCAATAATCTTCACAAGGAGTATACATTAACAATTTATGTATTCAAAGTCACATACCAATCATTTCTAATTCAAGAAGCACACATACATCAATTTAATTCAATAATTTCATCCAAAAATCTCATATAATCATATACAACATGAAAATATCAATTTTATGCTTAAAATATGAAATTTAACTTCAAATAAAAGACACACAACACACCCCTACCTCAATAGCTATAGTTTCAAGCTATTCCTTACTTTCACCTGAAAATTAACTTTTTTTGAAATTGATTCTAGATGGATCAATCTCGAGCCCTTAGTGCATAAACCGTTTCTCTTTTCTTCAGCGTCGCCCAATTCTCACCCCAAGGTCTTCTAATTCAATGGAGAAGTATAGAAGAAGATGTAGCTATATATATACAAGGGTATTACCCGTACCTATGGCACTATAAAATAAAAAATTATTAAACTGAAATAGAATCTGATTTCATATAATAAATGTGTCAATAAATAATCAAATCCACAATTTGATTTATATATGAACAAAATTTTATACATCAAAAGATCTGTACAGATAGAGGTACCCTTACACATGTCTTATACATGCTTTGTATATACGGCATGTTACAGATCTGAAACATACCCAAAAGGTATTGACTGTTGATCACCCCCATCAGGTAGTTGATTCCATTATACATCATTCGCTAACAGCTCAGAGAAATCCAATAATACTGGAACAATCATTCCCTTCCAGATTTGAAAAATCATCTAGCTCGACTGGATCTACCAACTGATCTTGATTTCTTGACATTAAATTTACCCAACTGATTGGGTCCTGACCCAGTTGTGGTATTATATTCTCCTCTCCATACTAAATCTATTGCTGCTCTGGTGGATTCAGAGATGACATTTCCCCTAATTTTACATGTGAGAGTGAATGAGTTATGAAAGAGAAAGACTCACACTTCTATAGGTGAGATTGTTCAATAAACAAATATTTACAAAACACCATTTGCATTGGACTGGGCCGTAGTATATATTTTTTGCATTTAATGTTATTTTAAGTGTAAGTGTATGTATAGCTCTTCTCTGATGTCAAGGTCCTCAATGAGGCTCTTCTTGTTGACGTATTTGTAGGATTAAAGTTCATTACTGAAATGAAAAGAAAAAATAAATAAATAAATTCATTAATAAAGTCAATTCATTTGTTAACTCAAAAAATACTTGGCGAGCCCTAATGGGTCTAACTATAAATTTATTCTTTGAAGAGTATTCCGAAAAATATTCAATAATATATAGCATTAAGTTTATTTTTTATTTTTGTACCAAATATTTTCTATCACAAAAATATTTACTATAAAATAGTTTGTGACTTGCAGCAACGCCGTTCAGTGACTTGGCTTTTCACATGTATCTCATATCCATTGATTTCACATCTCACTCTACTCTCTCTCAGAATTGATAAAGGGAGAGGAGGGTGTAGTCTCAGAGTTTTTTTGATAACTGACTTTAAGTAACTCAATTCATGGAGATCATTTTCATTAAGAATATTTCCTTTTTTACACAAAACCCGTCTCACCTCAGCTTGTGCCTTTTCTATAACTCTAGGGTTTCTCAGCAATTCTGACATTGCCCAGCCTAAAGTTGTAGATGATGTCTTGATCCCACCAGTGAACATGTCCTGAAAGAGCATTGAAATTGAATTAAAGAATAGAGGATATGACATAATATCATGACTTATTAACTCTTATTACGCTCCCTGCAACTCCTGAGTGTTGGACCAGCATTACATATTGAACACAATGTGGATGTTGGTGTTTGAAGATCAAATATTTAAAACTGAATTTTAGTCTGTAAAAAGGGTTTTGGACTACGACTCAGCTGGAGGTAATAGTAAATTATGGAACTTAATTCATTGATATTGATAGAAGCATAAAGTAAACGTACTAACCATGATAACTGACTTAAGGCTTCTCATAGTTAAGGGAATCTCAAGGTCACCCTTGTCCTAAACTCTAAGAAGAACATCTATCTGGTCTTCATGATTAGCTTCACCACCAGTCTGTGTTGCCACCTTCCTAGCTTTATGTTCATCAATAATGTTAGTAAATATCCTATCAAGTTTTCGATGAATCTTCTCAAGTCTAGGCCTTGGCCCACTTATCAAACCAAGAATTTTAACTGAAGGAAAGAGATCAGCAGTCTTCACTTTTTTATTGGTTGTATTTATATATCATTAGACTATGAAAGAGAAGTATAAAAGGATACTTTATTTAGATTTTTTTGTAACTTCTTAGAGATTTTAGTTTTTCATTATAGAGAGAGTAGGCAAAATAGACCATGACAACATGAGAGAAAGACGAAATAAAATGAAGATTTTTATCTTTCATGGAAAAGAATCAAGACTCCTTTTTGAATCTGGCTTTCAATTGCTATTTTGCGGTCCCCTTTTCTATATCACTCACCCAAATATGAAAAGAAAATAAAGAATCACAATTTCACACACATAAGCACAGAGAGGTTTGACCTCTTTGGTCTGCCTTCATGACTTATCATTTATTGCCATCTTAGAGAGAGATCGACAGAGAGCGAGAGAGGGCACCCACTATGCATTAATCAGATTGAAGCATTAAGAAAATATATAACTAATATATTGATCCCACATCTGAATTATAGGAAATAAACTAGTCCAGAATAAGAAAATAAAATCATCCACAAGGTTACCAAGATCAGGCATCTGCATCTCAAGTCTAAACTTGAATTAATAGTAGTAGTAGGAAACACCCATATAAAGGAGGATTACAACTACACTAAATCTATCTATTTTGTAGGCACCGTGTCATTCTTATAAAGTTACCAACATCCGATCAAAGTTTGATTTGCTATCAATTAAAAATGAACAAAGATAGAAGAATTCAAATACATACATATATTCTTCAAGAGAGAGAGAGTAAGAGGGAAGTTGAGGGATGGACCATGCACACCTTCTGTACAGTCGAACCAAAGCTGAATGAAGACCCACCAATGAATGAGAGAGAGAGAGAGGGGGGGGGGGGAGTAGAGGGATGAACCACCATTAGGGGGGTGAAGATGAATGGAGCTAGGCATGGTGGTTGGTAGTGGCTTTAGCTGATGGTGAAGATGGTGGGTGAGTGGGTCTTCTGTTATGGTCTTTTTTCAGAAATGAGAGAGACTCTGATGAGTGAGTATAGCAATAGATGGTGTATGGGTATGTGTGGTTTAAATTTCGAATTTAGGTGGGAGTGAATGGTGTAAGGTACGTGAGGTTTAAATTTTGAATTTAGGTGGGAGTGAATGGTGACTATTGATTGAAGATAGGGAGAGTAATTTTAGACCATAGATAAGCATAGATATTTTAAACTGTCAGATGGATTTTTTAAGCATTTTTGATCATTAGATGAAAAAAAAATTTGGGTGAGAAATTCAAACACTAAACTTAAATGTAATATATATATATAATGCCCCATTCGAGTGAATGAGAATGAGAAATGTGGGCGGGGCATTCTCTTCCTATTTATAGAATTTAACCTCTACTTATTTACAAAAATACCACTAGCTTTTCACTAAACCTTTTCGGACTCGATTTTTAAGTTCTGTAACTCCAATGGACACGAAATTGACTTCATAGTGTGTCAAATTTTTTATTTAAGGGACTCTCTAAATTTGGTGTCATTCCGACACTTTGAGAGTTTTTGGGCCCATAGGCCCGCACCTCGAGTCAACAGGAACAGAAAAAGTCAACTTTTACCAAACGCTTCAAAAACTTTTTCAAACCTTAAATAAGTTTTTTAAACTTGTATTTTACATTTAAAACATATATATAATAATTTAAAGCATTAATATGACAATAAATAAAAATAACAGAAAATCGAACAAAAGTGGTCACGGTTCTTACAGTTTTATTCCCAAGTACGGATGTAATTCTAGGATGATCCTCAATTGTATAACTATTGCCCCAATCAAATTTTCCATTGGTGTGTGCCTGAAAATGAGATTTTGAGTATTCTTATTTTTTGCCACAAACTTGTGTGCGGAGGTCATTTTAGTGCTAAAAAAACTGCATAAAAAAATTCCTCAATGTGGTTTCTTCTAGCGATCTATGCATCAGAATGTATACTCCTTCTGCCATGGTTGTGAGCGATGCCAGTACCTAGGTGCTATGTCCCATAAAGATATGATACCTCTAAGCCCCATCCTTATTGTCGAGATATTAGATGTTTGGGGTATAGACTTTATGAGACTGTTTTCTTTGTCTACCGGTAATAAGTTCATACTTGTAGCGGTAAACTATGTATCAAAATGGATTGAGGTTGTGGCTACCAAAACCAATGACCACGCAGTCATGGTTAAGTTCCTCCAATGAACATATTTAGTCATTTTGGTACTCTGCGTGCCCTAATCAATGATGGAGGTAAACACTTTTGTAACCGGTTCCTATGAATCTACTTAAGTAATTTGTTACACATAAGGTTGCTACACCTTACCACCCACAAATAAGTAGACAAGTAGAAATATTTAATTGGAAAATTAAGCATATCCTTGAAAAAATGGTCGCCCGGATAGAAAGGATTGGTCGTAATAACTGAATGATGCATTATTGGTGTACCGAACTTCTTATAAAACCCCAATTAGCATGTCACCATATCGTCTAGTATATTAAAAAGCATTCCATTTTAGGGAATCGAAAGCTCCAATTGAATGAATTGGAGGAGTTAGGGAATGATGCATATGAAAATGAAAAAAATCTATAAGGCCAACACTAAGGCCTACCATGACCGCAATATCCGAGCCAAATCATTCTTTATGGGCCAAAAAGTTAGGTTTTTCAATTCTAGGCTTCTCTTACTTTTTGAAAAATGTCGTTCCCGTTGGGACAATCCATTTATAATAAATTTCGTTGCTCCCCATAGAGCAATGAAATTAAAGGATCCCAAGGATGAAATGCTTTTCAAAGTCAACGGGCAAAGGTTGAAACCTTGTGTAGACAACCAAATGTATATGCAATACGTGGTTGTCATCAATTTGACGGATCCTATATGTTTGGACTACTGATCCGTGCTTATGTTTTGCCATAAATGGTAAACTTGGCATGCCTATGGTAGCTATCATGCTTCCATGTGATCCTATTTATCCAAATTAGGTTTTTATCTAATTATAGATAGATTAGAGACTATGTTGTATCTGATGAGAGTTAGAACAAATTTTGTTATTTTTGTTGTTGTTTTAATTTTTTAGATACTCTTCGATTAATCGAAGAAGTGAGAAATTTTGTTGATTAATAGAAGTATCATCTTTCATTAATCAAAGAAATGAATCACGTGACAACACTTATACATTTAAATTCAGCTTCCCTTATCCTCATTTCTTTCCCTCTCACGCACAAGCTCTCTCTCTCTCTCTTTGTCAAAAGCATCCCCAAGCCTCATATCCATCATTTTTCTTCTTCTTCCTTCTCCATCATCATAATCATCATCAGTATTTCAAACAAGAAGTGTTTTCAGAGTTGTAAAGAAGCTTGGAAGTTCTAATTTATGGGTTGGGTTGACATTGTGCTTGTGTTTCATTTTGTGGAGAACTTGGTGGATTTTTAGGGAGGTTGAATTAAGTTTGTTTAGTTTTTGGTTGAGTTGGTGTTGTAGCTTCAAGATAGAGGTAGTGATGGTTATAGGCCACACTAGGGTTTAATTTTGGTCTCTAGAGAGAGACACATCCACAGTACACACAAGGTGATTGATAAAGTCCCGATGCACCATTTTGAGCCAAAAATAGTTTGATTTAAGGCTCTTACGACACTAGTTTGAGACGTGCCCAGACGTAAGTGGGCTAAATGGGAATTCCACCCTAAACACTCTTTTGAGATGAGTGACTTTGAGACACATCCCGACATCACATAGGTGGTAGCTAACATGAGGAAGCGCCATTTTGATGGGCTCTTTTGTCCCGCTAGTGACACGATTTATTCTTGACTGGTCTGAGTCTTTTACATAAACATGGAATATTCATGTGATGAGTCAGGTGTTTTGAATTCTAGAGTAGATGGGACCAAAATTTTGATTACAGTGGAGGACATTGCTGACATATTGGGTTGTCCTCACACTCAACCAGATGATATGGTTGATGATGGAGACTATTTTCTTTTTCGAGACCCGATAGAGGAAATTGTTACAATGCACGACATTGTGGGTACTATATGCAGAGGGAAGTTTACCAATTGGAAACAAAATTGTACCACCAAGTCAATGTGCACTAGACGGCTTTGGTTTCTAGATACGGTGCTTCTTAAGAACGCAATCCCATTGGGGTAGGTAGTCGAACAGAGGGGCGAGTTGTTGAGAGCCTTGTATGCTGTGTAGAAGCACTCTTGGTTTTCAGTGCTGGCCATGATTTAGGGTTAAATGCCCAAGATATGGGAAGGCTTGGTGCATAAGAATAGTAAGAGAGCCGACTTATGGTTACTTATGTTAGCATTCCTTGTGATCGCCATTCTAGTATAAGCGAATGTTGTATTTTGAGGACTCTGACATAACACTTGGACCGCCCCCCCCCCCAAATTTTAAGAGAAAAATTGGCTTAAGATCAAGGTGCATTTAGTTAAATCATCGCAAGTGACCCTAGAGTTGGAAATGGACGTTTCTTTAGCACAGGACCCGGTCGTCCTGGCAACAGATGAGGTAGCCCCAAAGGTGGCCATGCATGATGATTCCAACTTTGACGAGATGATAGGCATGAGCCAGGACTAGTATGAGTATTTAGATATGGCTTCTCTCAGCTACAGATAGACTTTGCAGATCATTGCAGAGACAGTTGAGAGACTTTGTGAACTATGAGGATCGACATTAATTCGTCAGGGTCAGCAGGCTACTCAAGCCACCCTACAAACTATGAATGGTGATATTCGAGCTATCATGGACAGTCAGAAGGAGACAGTACTACGAAGCTAATGATCCCCCTTTCACCTCAGCTAGTCGGACCACCACCTCCAGCTCAGGACTAGTTTAGGATTTCTATGTTTTCTATGTTTGAGTTTGTTATTTTAGTTTTTTTTTATTTCTTTCAGTTATTATTATGTGCCATGTGGGCACCCATTTCGACAGTTGCTTATGCATATTTTGTATTTCATAAATTTCGTTCATTGTATGCACAATTTGCTAAATTAATGTAATATTTTTATTTTTTTGCATATGTGTACCTAGTTCATACTGTATTTCCATTATGTACATTTTTATTAGTCTTTATATTTCCCTATCTACCATAATACTTATGGTATGTAGTTTCATGAGCAACACAGGTTTTTTCAACTAAGTCTGGGGGAACGTGCCCCGTGCGCTGGGTTTTATAAAGTAGGTTGATGTTTTGCCTTTTGAAATTCCATCAACTCTGTTGGTAAGATTGTTCTATCTCTTTATTTTTTTTCACCATTGAGGACAATGTTTACTTTAAGTTTGGGGGTATAGTTTATGATATGATCACAAATTTTTTAAAATTTGCACATTTTTGTAAACAATTCTTCATTATATTTATGATGTCTCTTGCTTTTGAGATTTTTATGGAATTCCTTGCTAGTGATAGATGTATGCATCTAATAATTAGGAATTGTAGCATCCTAGCATATTAAAATTTTGGAAATCATGTTTTAAATTCTAACGATTCGCATTGTTGTTCAATTTTGAATATTGTGTAATTTTGATCCTAAATGTACCTTGAATGCACACTTACATCTAAATTGTGGGGTATGCATTGTCGAAAAAAATTTGCAATTGTCTGATTCTTATTGGAAAACTTTGAGAAGGAGTTCCTTTGGCATGAATATTATAAAAAAAGAAAGAAAAGAAAATTGCATTGTAATAAGCCTTCTCATATTTAACCGGGTCTCTTGCCTTAGCAAGCATTGATAGTTCGCATATAAAAGTGAGCAAGGTTTATCAAATTCTCCATTATAGTTATGATGTCTTGCTTTAGAGATTTGTATTGAATTCCTTACTAGTCATAGATGTGTACATCTAGTAATTAGGAATTGCGACTTCCTAGCATTTCCAAATTTTTTAAATCATGTTTTAAATTCGAACGGTCCGCATTGTTGTTCAATTTTGAATATTGTGTAGTTTTGATCCTAAATGTACCTTGAATGCACACTTACATCTGAATTGTGGGGTATGCATTGTCCGAAAAGTTTTGCAAATGTCCGATTCTTATTGAAAAACTTTGAGAACGAGTTCCTTTGGTATGAATATTATAAAAAAGAAAAAGAAAAGAAAATTGCATTGTAATAAGCCTTCTCACTTATTAACCAGGCCTCTTGCCTCAGTAAGCATTGAGAGTTCGCATCTAAATGTGAGCAATGTTGAGCAATAAATAATTTCAATGACTCAGTTAAGTTCGTAGCCTAGTAGACTCGAATTATTAAGACTTTTGGAGTGTCTTTACACTTAATGCTCTAAAATCGTTTGGTTTGGGAGTCATTGGCCTGAAGCTCATTAAAAGGTTTTGCTATATAACTTAATGGACTTAGGCATTGCATGACCGCTTTCAAATAAGCTTTTGTAAACTTTTATTTATGTTTAAAAGTCATGCATTTATGATCTTTTTCAAAAAGAAGTTCTAATGAATTGAAAGACATTTAATTTGTTCTTCGAGAGCGAGATTTAGCTGCATAATGAGGTGTAAGTCCACTTTTCAAAGAGGGCATTAGGGTTAGTACTTGCACTAGTATCAAATTGAGCATTATGTGGGGACTGTCATTTAATTCTTGATTTTAAAGCTTTTAGATTGCTAAGTCATTACAGTTCAATAAATGTTGTATTCATCATTTTGATGAAAATTTTGAATTTTATTTCTCATTAGTTGATGATGGAGCTATTTGAATTTTGTGCATATTTGTGGGTAACATCTCTATTAAACTCTCATGAGACTTCGCTCGTCCACTAGGGCATCATAGGGTTTAAAAGACTTGTTGTATTTGCTAAATGCAACTGCGTTTCCCACGAAAGTGGAAATAGCATAGTTGTTTTATTTTAATTTCTATTTTTATTCATAATGGACTAGAGATATATAAGTTTGGGGGTGTGATAAGCGATGAATGTTGCACAGCCACGCGCCTTTACTTGCGTATTCTAATCCTTTAGTTGCATTTACTGTATAGTTTTTACGTTGTTCTTTTTCTTTTGTTGATTACAGGTTTTATCCCAAAAATGCTACATTTTCGATGATTTTGATCCTTCCATGAGCGAGCATCGTCATTCCTTGTGCCAAAGTATGTGAAGGGTCAGTAATGATGTGAGCTAAGTAATAAATAAGGGTAGCAGGAAATTGTGAAACAAAGTCTTCAATTAATCGAAGTGAAGTCTTCGATTAATCGTCCATTGCAAACATCAAATATCAGATATTTTCAGCCACTTGTCCACTTGGCTACCTGACTCCCAGATTTCTCTCACAAGCTTTGCAAGATATTTTTGGGATATTTTTGGTTATAAATATTTTTTTCAAATATTAGGAGCCTAATTTGTAAAAGGGGATAGATATAGTGGCATATAGAGAATATAAAGGGTGCTAGAGAGAGAAAGAAAAGTCTAGAAAGAGAAAGCATTAGAGGATGTTTTGACAAGGCCTTGAAGATAAAATAAAATTTGGATTCCCTTTATCTATGGAGCTCTTCCACCTCAAGATGATCAACTAATTTACTCTCTAGGGTTTTGACAAAACCCTAGCCATGTATACTTGTCTTTATTTGTAACAAATTGGGGATTGTGTGTATATATATGTACTTTAAATTGCCTTGAGACTGGTTTTCAATACAAATATGCAAATTCCTTACTTTCATTTGACTCAAATCACTTTTCTTGTCTTAGAACTTGATTTGCTTCAAATGATTTCTCAACATCCTTATTTTTTGTGAAATAACGGATGATGGCTTTGTATCTCATTTCACTTGAACGTACTCTAGTTTTGATAGTCCATGCTTAGAGAATATAATTTTGATACAATTAGGTAATTAGCATAACGTAGGTAGGTAGATAAATTGTACTAATCGAAGATGGATTATGATTAGTTAGGGTTCATGTATTTTCTTGGTGACATCGTTGTAGGCCACAAACCAAATGAGTCATATTCTACATATATTTGAGCACTCCCAATTGGCATTAGAATTGAACATGTTTATAAGGCTAGTGGTGAAGTTTAAGCCCTAATTCCTTTTCTCAAACTCAAACTTCATTTCATTTATTCCCATTTATATTTTTCATCCTAGTTTAGACTAATAATCATACTTGTTTATGAATTGAATTAGAATTAATCTTGCATTCCAATAATTAACCTACGTAGTCTCTGTGGGATCGACATCCTCTATGTAGAGCCCTATTATTCAAGGATTCGTTCTATTATGAGTGGTATTATATTTTGATTGCCAAACAAAAGTGCACATCATAAAATTTTCTCTTTATCTTTTATTTGTTGGCCAACTAACTAAGCTTAGTTTTACCATCACATTTTCTTCCAGTGGTTGTGTCATACAGGATTCTCAGACATGACAGAGTATTGGTATTGGATGCAAGACTAGATGACTGTTTGAACTCACCAATCTGCATTTGCCTTCTCCTGCCATATCTGCTGCCTCTACACAGGTCAATTCACATTCTCTTGAGTTATGGCACACTTGTTTAGGTCATGCTTCCTTATCTCATGTCCAAAATTTTGTCTCTCATAGTTTGTTATGTCAAGTTAAGGTTTGATCTTTTGATTGCATTTTATGTCAATTGGGCAAGCAAGTTGTTTTACCTTTTCTTAAAAGTGAGTCTTTTGCTTTTGTTTCTTTTTATCTTATTAATTCTGATGTGTGGGGCCCTTCTTCAGTATCTACCATGGGAGGATCACAGTACTTTTTCATATTCCTTGATGATTTTTCAAGGTTGGCATGCATATTTTTGAAGAAAATTGTTCTAAGTTACTTAATATATATCATGATTTTGCTCAAATGATTTCCACTCAGTTCTCCAAAATATCAAAATATTTGTTCCGGTAATACTTCAAAATATATGGAAAATGATTTTCTTCAAATACTAAAAAATTGTGGTACTATTTTTCACACTTCTTGTCGAGGCACATCACAGTAGATGGTCGAGCTGAATGCAAACTTCAATTTACTCTAGACTCAGTTCGTTCACTTGTCTTTTCTAGTTCTATTTCTGTATCCTTTTGGGGTGAAACAATTCTCACTGCTGTCTACACCATCAATCGTGTACCATCACCCACCCCTCTTACACAACCGAACACCCTATAAACACCTCTATTACAAGCCTCCTGACTATAGTCAACTTAGAGTCTTTGGGTGTGCCTACTTTCTTTTCCTCCAACCTTATGAGGGCACTAAACTACAGCCATGTGCTCAACTTTGTTGCTTTCTTGACTATGGACTTAAACTAAAGGGGTATTAATTCTATGATCCTATTGTTAAATGACTTAGAGTCTCTCGTCATGTTGTCTTTTGGGAACACAAGATGTTTAATACACTATCCAAATTCAATGTTCCAAATAATGGCTTTGTTGTTCCTCCAATAATATTTAATGCAGATCTTTAGACTCATCATAAACAGTCGATTCATCTTCAACTGATTCCCAGTTATATGGCCCATCTGAGGTTCCTAACAATACAACAACTTCAGATCTGCGTCGTTCCACTCGGGTAAAAGCTCCACCATCCCACCTTGGTGATTTTCATTGTTATCATGCCCTTGTAACATTACATGAACCTCACACTTTTCGTGAGGCATCCTCTAACCCCTAATGGCAACAAGTAATGAAAGAAGAGTTAGATATACTCATCAAAACTCAGACATAGGATCGGATTGACTTGCCTCCTAGAAAGTCTGATATAGGATGCAAGTAGGTATATAAGATCAAGACTTACTTAGATGGTTCTATAGAGCGCTACAAGGCTTGCTGTTGTTGTTTTAAAAATTTATAACTCACAAGTGTACGAATCTATTGAAGTATAGATCAACAATAATGAGGTCGAACCTAAGGGAATGCTTTTAGAAGAAAAACTGGTCGAACCCAAGGGAATTATTTGAGAAGAAAAACTAACATAAATTAAAATTAATTAAAAACTAATTTAGTTAAACAAAGTTGGTTGATTTGAGATATTAAACTAACATGCAGGTAAAATAACATGATTGAAATCAAATAGAGAAAATTACTAAAGTGTCGGATTCTACTACCATTGAATTTGTAAAGCTTCTAATATTCATTTACTAATTCCCAAATTTAGAGTAGCAATCAAGAAATCAATCTATTGCTTACTTAAGATTTAACAATAAAACACTATAAAAATATATTTAAAGGTAGATTTTCATTTGCTTAAATAATGTAAGATTCTAAGGTCCTATTTGGATTGACTTTTCGAACGTTACTTTTGGCTTTTGTAGCTCAAAAGCCATTTTTAGAAGTGTTTGGATTGTTCCGGGAGAGAGCTTTTAACTTCTAAAAGCTTTTCCATTCGAAACTAGTACCCACCAACTTTTATGAACACTCTTTCAGAAAAACACAAAACCGTTTCAAGTTTTAATGAAAATTTTATAATTCCCACAATATCCTTTGTTCTATGGCTGAAAATTGTTTATTCCAAGCGTATCCCATACAAAAAATCCTACCATTTCGTGATTTGTATCTTCTACGGTTTTTGGTCATGATTTTTCTCCTTTTCCAATTCCTAAGTTTCCTCTTGATGACAGCAACGACGCTCAAATCTTATGAAATGGTGACACCGACAACCTCCACTAGGGACGAAAAACTATCCCATATTCAAGCAACTCTTTTTTTTTTTTTGGGTTTTGTTCGTTCTCCAGTTTTAGGTATGAACAGCAGTGACTGTGCGGAGAAAAGGGGAATGGCTGGTCATTAACTTCCAATGTCCCTGTGGCAATGGCTATCAGATTATCGTCATGGGTGTTGACGTGTCGCTGTTCCATCTTTCATAGGTTTCTAAGTTCTACTTTTTCATTCACAATAGTTTTAAGAGGATACCCGTTTCAGATATAATATTCATCATTTCAGATTATCCTCATGGGTGTCTCTCTATTCCATCTTTCATGGGTTTCAAAGATATATTTTTTCTTTTTTCATTCACCAACAATTTTAAGATGTAACCCAATTCAAATATAGCATTTGTCATGTGGGGGTTTCAATTTCTTCACTCTTTTTTTTAGATTTAATTGTACCTACCTTATATATAGTAGTTGTTATTGTTAGGTTTTGGTATGATAGGTTTTCCTTTATGATTCCCATTCCAGTTGAAGTATTGGTCATTATTGAGTTCTAGATTTGTCGTTTGGTTGTTTTGTGAACTACCAAAATGTAAGTGGGTTTTTTCCCCTTCATTTGTTAGTATTATCCCTCCCTCGTCTCAGCCTATTGTTATAAATTTTGTGTGAAGTTTTATGAATTAATTTCTGTGGATGTTTTAAATCAAAAAGGTCTCAACATTCAAGACACTTGTGTAGAAAGGAAAGTGAGAATGCCCATCATCTTTTTTTTTTCAAGTGCCCAATACTTTTAATAGACTTTGGAGGTCTCTCTCAACTTTGAAAGCTATTTTGCTAGCCTAACAACAGTGATCTTCAGGAAAAACCTTCTGCACAAGGCGTGTTTAGCTACCATGGTGTATCATATATGGGGATAAATAAATCACAGAAGGTTTACTAATGAGTATTTGGATAAAGATTCAGTTATGAAAAAAGTGTTGATTGAACTTTGAAAATTTTTAATGAGCCTAAATTGGAAGGTTTCAATGTTGTACAATAGTTTCAAGTCCCTTTTTAGAGTGCTCTATTTCTTGTTTTGTTTGATGTACTGAGGTGGTATGACCACCTTAAATCTTTGTACCATGATTTCTTATATAAAAAATGGTTATTTATCAAAAAAAGAAAAACATGGGGAGGTTGAATTTTCTCTATTGACTTTCTAATATAGAATTGTGGAACCAACGAAATTTAATATGGCTGAATTGCAAGTTTTGGGCCATCAACAATTGAAAATTGTTAGCATTAGAATATTTTTTTATATGATCCTTTTAATATAGTTTTGGCCACCATCCTTTTAGTCAGACATGGAGTTCATAGGGTATGATACTAAAATGGAGTTATCTGGGATAGAATTATTACGGAATTGATGTTAGATAAAATGTGACTTTTTTTAAACACGATATACTATAATTATATATGACTTGTTTTTAAAATTTTAATTATGTTGAATGGGTTACTTGGAGGGAACCCTAAAAAAAAGTATTATGTTGCCACACAGTTCAAAAAATACTCTATTTAAGGGCAAAATAGTTATTTCACTAGTAGAAGAATTTCAACAAATGTTTTGCCAAACAAGCAAAAAAAACTCTTCCTGTATTAAAAGCTCTTCTAATATATATTTTTCAAACACTGACGTATAAGCCAAATGGAAGTAATAGCTTCTGCTTCTCTTTTCTTTTGTGTAAAAGCAGAAGTAAAAGTTTTGCCAGACGAGCCCTCAGCATTTTATGTATCCAATTTAATGAAAGACATAAGATCAAAGATTTTTACTTTTAAAAAATACAAACCCAAGCTTTGATTAATTATAATACTTTCTGACTACCACATATACATGATATAAATGGTGAAATAACTATAAAAAAATTAATCACAAAAAGCAAAAATCATAAACATTTAAATCATATACATGGGAATCAATAAATGAACAAAATAAATTTACTTCATTAATGAAGTTGAGGAGTTTAGTTACACATGGTAGAAGAAGATAACGAATAAATAAAATACATAATGAAATAAAATAAACAAATAAATATGGATTGTATCTATCTTCTCAGCCCTGGTCTTCACTCGTTTTCTTCTGATCATCTCTGTCTCCTATATAGAGGTCCTCTTGTTCTCCAAGTAAAAGAAAATAGGAGAGTGCTGAGAGAAAAATATATCAGAATATTTTCTCTGAATTTGACATTGAATAAGTGTGATTCACAAAATATCCATGAAATAAAAATATCTTGGGGTTCAAGTTATCTTTTCATAGCCGTTAAGTTTACTCAATTTCGATATCCGAGTCAAGAGATATGATTATATTACCATAACTGGTGTAATGTTTGTGTAGAATATTGTGACTACTTTGACACGCAATTTTACCCCTTAAATGTCATAATTAGGGTTTCATCATGAATACACATCCATTCCCTATGAATAATATTTTAAAAACTCTGGGCTTACAATAATCTGATACTCGAGCTGAAAGTTATGGCCCAAATAGTAAAGTTATGTAGAGAAGTGTTGAGCTTTATATTTGTTGAATTTGGGCATTTTCCACAAACATCACTATAAACCTAAAAAGTCATAAAAACATACTTATTAAATAAAATAATATACAAAGAAATTACTAACGCCGCTGCTACTCATGTTAAGTCTTACCATATGTACCTAGCCTTGAACATAGAAATGGACCTGCCAGAGCCCAAGACTAGGAGGGGTTCTTTTGGTTCGTCCAAGGAAAAATTTGCTGAGGGGCACAAAGGCAAAGCTGTTGTTCCTTCTTCTCCTCAGAAGAGGAAGAGGGTCTCTTTTAGTGTTGCTCCAGCTCCTAAGCGCCAAAATTAAGTTGATGGGGAGTGCAATGAAGGGTTGGGGTTTTTTTGCCCTGACCTTGCCTGGTGCTGTTAGAGACATGGCTGATGAGCCGTTCATTGGCTCTTCTGACCAGGAGATTCCAGACTTGAAAAAGTCTGATGGATCTTTTTTTACAGTGGAAAATTGTGCTATCCTTGACCATGAAGTGATGGGGGCTCTTACCCATGAAATCTGGCCTCCTAGGGATGAGCTCCACCAGTAAGGAGCCATTAGAGATGAGTTTCTTGCTAATGCACCTCTTCATTCCATGGAGGTTTATTCTACCCCATTCTTTTATTTGTTCATCTTTCTTGATGTCTTTGTTTCTAGTTCGATCTATTTTCTATGGTACAGAGTCCATATATGTCCCTCTCTCTTTTTAAAGCTCTAGAGGTAGAACATCTGAATGGACGAAAGGTCAAAAGCCTTGAGGGGAAGGTGAAATCCTTAACCAAGTCCCTTGCTGAAAAGTAGAAGGCGCTTGATTATTTTGAATAGAGGATGCTAGAAGTTGAGGAAAAGGTTACTGGGCTCAAGGCCTTGCTTCAAGTTTGTAGGGCTAGGGGCCTTGAAATATGTCAGAGGTTTTTGCAGATCCCATCCCTAAAGCTTGTTGATGGCTTTGGCTATGGCTTTAAGCAAGTAGAGAAGCCTGAAATTGAATGTGATTATGCTGGCCCTAATGAGATTGATGCTGAATAGGCCATTGACTGATTTGGTGACTATAGCATTCCTCCTACTAGTGAAGCTGAATGCCACTTTGTGGATTTTTTGAAGAGCTCAAGCTCTGCTCCTTGTTTAGCTGTCAATCCTTCAGTCGCTCCTTCTGCCTCTTTGGCCGTTGGCTCAGTTGCCCCCATCTTTGCCGATCAATCTCCTCTGGAAGTGCTGCCCCCAACAAAATAAGGCACTTTGATTGTGGATTCCTTCGATCAGGAACTTAGTAAAGAAGATGGGACGGCTCTTCAGGGTTGATTTCTTTGATTTTTTTCTTTCTTTTTGAAATGCTCGAAGATAGCCTTTTGCTTTATGGGAAAACTTGGGCCCCCTATTTTGTAATGAACATTTGTTTTTGAGTAATACAATCTTATTTTTTTTTACTGTCACTCTTTGAGATATGGATTGGCACCTCGTACAAATGCTTGTGTCAATAACTACTTTAGCCGGATGTGTTTGATTTTTTCTATTAAACTGGGGAGACTTCTCTGTGCGATTGATCATGTAGACCTTAGTAATGATAAATGATAGATCATTTAAGACCTTAGCTAATTTTTAGGCGATAGGCCTCTTTCTATTTTAAGCAATCAATCGTTCAGACCTTAGCTTTAGTAAGCGATTAGTCATTTAAGACCTTAGCTTGATTTGGGCCAAGGGCCTCTTTTATTTTAATAAGCAATTGGTCGTTTAGACCTTAGCTTTGATAAGTGATCGGTCGTCTAAGACCTTAGCTTCAGTAAGCAATCAATCGTTTGAGATCTTAGCTTCAATAAGTGATTAGTCATTTAAGACCTTAGCTTGAGTAAGCGATCAGTCGTTTAAGAACTTTAGCTTCAATAAGCGATCAGTCGTTTAAGACATTAGCTTAATTTGGGCCTATCTTCTATAAGAGATCGGTTGTTTAAGACCTTAGTTTCAGTAAGCGATCGATCATTTAAGACCTTTAGATTCAATAAGCGATCGGTTGTTTAAGACCTTAGCTTGATTTGAGCCTACAACCTATTTTCAATAAGATATCAGTCGTTTAAGACCTTAGCTTGATTTGGGCCTATGACCTATTTTCATTAAGAGATTGGTCATTTAAGACCTTAGCGTCAATAAGCGATTAGTCATTTAAGACCTTAGCTTGATTTGGGTCTATGACCTATTTTCATTATGCGATTGGTCATTTAACACCTTAGCTTCAATAAGTGATCGGTCATTTATGACCTTAGCTTGATATGGGCCTACAACCTATTTTAATTAAGCATTGGGTCATTTAAGACCATAGCTTTAATAAGCGATTGGTCATTTAAGACCATAGCTTGATTTGGAAAGTTGGTCATTGATGTAGGCGTAAAAGCAGGCGTGGATATGTAACGATGCATTTTAGGATTCTCCGCCGTTCCATGTCGTCGTTGTGCCCTTAAGCTAAGGACTTTTATTCGATGTGGGATTCTGTCTGTACATATATTTATAATGACCAACTCAAAAAATAGCTCTCATTAAATTTGAGGCCAATCATAAGGAAGGTGAATCCATTCCAGGAAAGGTAGTGGGGCTGAATTGCCCGTATTTAAATTCCATATTTTCTTTTTATGATAAATTTTCCTTTATTCCTTGAAGAAAATTGGGAATCATACTTTGCAAAATATGTCATGGTGGCCTTAGAGGCTAAAGTGCCCTTGGAATAAAGGCAAAAAAGAGGGCTTGACATTACCGTAGTGTATTTCAAGCTTACACAGCAACCATGCCTTGCTATGACTGTAGGACTTCTATTCTATACTTTATTTAGTATGAAGTATGGAGTATTTTGTTCGATGTGGGACCATGTCCTATTTCCTTTTGACAGCAATGTATTTTTTTTGAAAAAATACATTCTTTATTGATTCCTTCCGTATCTCTTTGAGAATCAGAGGATAGTCTGTCGAAAAGGAAAAATATAATTAAAATATGCTAGAATTTACACATAGTACCTTTTTGAATGGGTTGCATTCTAGGGTTTGCGAATTGCTTCTGCATCGCTAACTCTGCAAAGCCTGTATGCACCCTTCTCGTTCACCTCAGTGACTTCGTACGGGGTTTCCCATTTTTTTGTGAATTTTTTAGCATTTCGTTCATTTGTGTTGTCGATGACTCTTCATAGTAGCTAGTCCCCAAGGCTGAACACTCGATGTTTCACCTTTCTGTCATAGCTGTTCTTGACCATCCTTTGGTAAGAAACGAGTCTTATTTAGGCGGCATCCCTCTTCTCTTCTAAGAGGTCTAGGTTTCGCTCTGACAACTAGTTATTCTGCACCTTTTCCAGTACCTCCGTTCGGATGGTCGGAGTTCACAGTTCGGTTGGTATTATCGCTTCAGAACCGTACGCCAGGCAAAACAGACTCTCGCTGGTCAGATGCCTCAGAGTCGTTCGATATGCCTAAAGGACTTTGGTTAGCTCTTTCAGCCACCTACCCTTACGTTTCTCTAGCTTCTTCTAAACGCATTCAAATATGGTCCGATTAGTTATCTCTGCCTAGCCGTTGATTGATAAGTGCACAAAACTTGTTTTTATATATATTAAAATAAGTCTTTAATTACTATTTTACTTTATTTAAATGTTCTTATTTTTGTATTTTATGTTTATAGGGGTTGATTTCCAAATGAGAAGAAAAGCAGTAAAAAAGGGCTGAAAATGATATGTATAGCCAAAAATGAATATAAGAAGAATTATAGGAGTGATGGTATTTTGTACAATTTACTCCACAATAGGTCTCAAGTTCAAAACTTTGTAAAATATGTTTTTTACACGGCCACGTCAGCAATCCAGAATTGAAATAAGAGATATGGAGATCAAATCTTAGATATTTAAATTCAAAATTTTGTATTTTGAATTTTTGTATTTTTCCACCTAAACCATTCCCCTCTAACTTTATAAATAGGGGGTCTTAGGGTTCGTGAAGAGAGTTAGAAAATTGTAGAGAAATTATAGAAAAAATAGTGTAATTATTTTCTTGATTCAATGAAGAATAGTAGTTTCATTTCCATTTGTTTATTTTCTATTGATATGCAAGCGTAAGTATCCTTCTCAAGGGAGTGATGAAGCCACTATGACTGAAATATAAGTAAGTTATTTTATTTTCTTGTCTAATTTTCCTCCCAAGAGCATTTTTCTACTCTTCTATTCTGGATTTTTATTTTCTAAAATTAGAGGAAGGATTCTTCGTGTTTGCCAAATAATGGTAATTTGAAGAATGCCTACCTCTATTTACATAGCCAATGTGCATCGGATTAAGTAAAAAAAAATGTTCTCTCGTATATAATGAATTGTTGTTTTTTTATGCAATATCTTCCTTCATCTTTCTAAGTTCTAATTGGATTGGTGAAGTGTATTGATTATTGGAGGAAAAACTATATAAGAATATTAGAAACTTTATTTATATGGATCAATGGTGGTGAATTCTCTTCCCTTGAGATTTGTCACATTATTTGATCAAAGATATTTAGTATTAGTTTTTATTATTCAAAAAAATTCAGAAGTTTATTTTTAAATATTCATTTTTTCATCCCAAAAGATTGAGGTTTTGAATTTTAGACTTGTTATTGATTCTCACTTGAGAGTTGTTCGACCCTACTTATTACTATATGATTTTTAGTAGAGTTTTTGCAGGTTGTATTTTTGTACGAAGTGTAGAGAAGCAACGACATTCATCCACTATTCTACACTCGTTATTGCCCTGTGGGTAGGATCTGGTACAGAACTTCTAGTTAATCCCATACTTTCTGAATAACTTATCTAGTGGCTGGTTGTCGAAGTTTGTGGCATTATCCATGATAATGGATACTAGTAGGCCAAACTGGCAGATGATATTGTTCTAGATGAAGCTCTTGACTTGAACAAGAGTGATTACGACTCTGCCTCTACCCACTTTGTGAAGTAGTCGGTGGCTAGGAGTACATATTTTTTACTATCGGCAGCCATTGGGAGAAGCCATACTTGATCCATCCCTCATTTTGTGAATGGCCAGGGGCTGGCCATAGTTGTCAGGTCTTTCGAGGATTGATGTGGTATGCTTGCATATCGTTGGCATTTATCACACTTCCTAGCATACCCTTCGGCTTCTCTTGTCATGTATGGTCAGAAATATCCCTGTCTAAGGACTTCATAGGCTAGTGAATGTCCCACTAAGTGATTTCCATATACACCTCCATGGATCCTAGAGAGTATCTTATTTGCTTTCCCCAGGGCCACACATCTCAAGTACGGCCCTGAGAAAGACCTTCAGTAGAAGTGTTAGCCGATCATAGAGTATCTGGAAGAGTTCATTCTAATTCTTCGTGCCTCCTCTTTTGAGTCTAGTAAAATCCCATCTACAAGATAGGTTTTGATGCGAATTTATCCAATTAGGTTGGTTCTGTATAACTAGCACCTCTTGTTGGGGATGTGTGCTGGGTTCTTGTAATGACTCGATCAGAGCTATTCTAATAAGATTTGGATAGGCCACTGAGGCTAAAAATGCAAGCTTGTCGGCATTCAGGTTCAAATCTCTTAAAATTTGGGAGATTTTGACTTAATCAAACCCCTTAAGTAACTTTTGCACCAGATCTCTGTAGGCTTTCACCTGATCGTCTTTTGGCAGGTAGTCTCCACTGACCTATTTCACAATTAGTTGAGAATCACTAAAAAATTACAAGTTTTTTACCTGAAGTGTTTGTGCCAATCTCATTCCTACTAAGAGGGCTTCATACTCAGCTTCATTGTTCGATGCGGGGAATTCTAGGTGGATTTCCTGTTGTAAGGCTATTCCGTTTAGGGTTTAGATTTCCACATCGATACCTGACCGTGTTCGTGTTGACGACCCGTCAATGAATAGTCTTCATTCAGGATGGGATTAAAGTTTTATCTCCTAGTCAATTTCAGGTTCGTATTCTAGCAAGAAGTCTGCAACTGCCTGTCCTTTTATTACGGTTCGAGGTTCGTAGGCACCCAGCTTTATCCCACATTTGGCTACTCTTCTCGAGTGATCAGGCTTATAAAGGATCGCTCTAATCGTGAGTTTAGTTAGGACAACGATCGGGAGAGCCTCGAAGAAATGTTGAAGCTTCCTCTTTGCCTGGACCAGGGCTAGTATATCTCTTTCCATCTTTGAGTACCTTTGTTCAACCTCAGTCATGGTCTTGCTTGCATAAAACACTGGGTACTATTTTTTGTCAAGTTCTCTAATCAAGATGGTGTTGGTGGCCATTCGGAATATTGTAAGATACAAGTATAGGAACTATCTAGCATCAGGTGCCGAGAGCGTTGGTAGTTGAATTAGATACTGCTTCAGCCTTGCTAAGGCTTCACTCCATTTAGCCACCATATTTCTTTTCCTTTTGATCGAATGACATCGAAGAAAGGCTTACATTTGTTCGATAACCAAGAGATGAATCTGTTTAGAGCAGCAATGTGTCCTATTAGGATTTGAACGTCCCTGTGAGTCTTACTTTCCTCATTCTAGAGGAGAGCCTTCACCTGAACTGGGCTCGCTTCTATCCCTATTCGGTTCACGATATGCCCAAGAAACTATCTTAAGGAAATGCTAAAGGTACATTTTGACAGGTTCAATCTCATATTATGGCTTCTCAAGGTGTCAAATACCTCCTGTAAAAACTGCACATGGTCTTCTTTCTTGGGGCTTTTTACCACCATGTCATCTAAATAAGCCTCAATTGTTCGGCCCATCAGATTTTTGAAGACTTTGTTGATCAGCTGTTGTAAGTTGCTCCTGCATTCTTGAGTTCGAATAGCATCACCTTATATTAGTAAGTCTCATTTTTGGTAATAAAGGAATTTTTTTCTTGATCAGCTGGATTCATCAAGATTTGGTTGTATCCTGAGTACCCGTCAATGAATGTCAACCGTTCATACCCGATTGTGGCGTCGACCATCTGATCAATTTTTGGCAAAGGAAAACTATCCTTGGGGTAGGCTTTATTTAGATTGGTAAAATCTATGCAGATCCTCCACTTGTTGTTCTTTTTCTTAACCACCACTACATTTGAAAGCCATTATGGGAACCAAACTTCCCTGATAAACCCCGCTTGTAAGAGCTAATCTACTTCTAAGGCGATGATCTCGTTCTTTTCTGGGGTGAATCATCTTTGGTTCTGCTTGATAGGTGGGAAGCTGGAATTGACGTTGAGTACATGGCATGACATTGAGGGGTTTATGCCAGGCATGTCTGTGTGGTCCCAAGCAAAGATGTCAACATTCTTTCTTAGCAGCTGAATCAACTACGCTATAATTGTTCAGTATAAAAAGGTCCCTAAATTTGTGGGATCTTTACCAAGAATGATCTCTATCTCCTCGAGCGGTTCCTCAGTTGGACTTTTTTTTTTCAGATCCTGAGGAATGCCTTTTGGTAAAAAGTTCTGTGATTGCTATTTGGTCGGTTATTCTTGTACTACTTTCCCATTTAGCATAAGGGCATAACACTTTTTGGTAGCAACCTGATTTTCTATGATATTAACTGTGTCTCTCCCGTTTGGCGCGATGCACCTCATAAGTTGGTGAAGCGTTGAGGGGACTCCTTGCATCCTGTGTATCGAGCCTCTTCCCATTATTATGTTATATGAAGAGTTAAATTTGACAATGCTAAAGGCCTCAGTTAATGTTCTTGAGGCTACAGTACATGGGAGCTTCG
This sequence comes from Cornus controversa, assembly GCA_026545225.1. NCBI lineage: Eukaryota > Viridiplantae > Streptophyta > Magnoliopsida > Cornales > Cornaceae > Cornus > Cornus controversa. The sequence continues at coordinate 28,615,210 of CM048848.1, read as the reverse complement.
CAACCTCTACTGGAGTCACTGGCCTACCGTCGAAGCCTATAAGCGGTTCAGTGGTAGGCCTAACGCGTTTTGGTTCAAGACTCATCTTGCAATTGGAAATGATAAGGCTAATCATGAGAGGATCTTTGTGGGGCGTTTGGACCCTACTCATGTCTTTGTCCGTGATGGTGATCGGCGTATTGGCTGAGTGATCATGTTCTAAGTTGACTTACTTAATTCTTTGGATCTTCTGGGCAGTCTTGAGATTTGACTGCCTTTCAGACTCTCTCTCTTGATCTGAGGTTGGTCGGCCATGAATCACATTGATAACCTAGACCGGATTGGGATTAAGCTACTTATTTTCTTTTTGTTGAGGCTAATCAAAGGTTTTTGTCTATTTTTTCCAAATGATGTACTCCGCTAAACCCCCTTTTGCTATCAAGGCTTCAATCTGCTGTCTTAATTAAGCTCATGAACTCATTGGTGGTATGGCCGAAGTCGTTGTAGAGGGAATATTGTTTGTTCTTATCCCTCTGCTCTAGCGGTTGCCTAATAGCCAGATGGGGGAAAAAAATTCCTTTGCCCTTGTTTTTATAGTAGAGTCTGGCCAGATTTACTTTTAGAGGGTGACATTCTCCTCGATCTTCCGCCCTTTCACAACCTCAGGAGCAGATGAGGAAGGCGTATGAGGTGGTTTCGCCTTGGCCACTTGGCTTTTGGTTTGCTACGCCACAGTTATCAAAGTCGATCATTGCATTCTGGATGCCTCACCCTCGTCTATCCTTCAGTACTTTTTAACTCAAAAGTTCAATTCACCCGTATACTTCAAAGCGTTCTTTGCCAGGGATCGATGGAACCCTTCTTCGGGAGAAACTACTATCTTAAAAGCTTCCACTACAGCTGTCTGATTGCATTAATCTATCATGAACATCTCCAAGTTAAAATAGGTGAGGAAAGATTTCAACGTCTCCCCTTTGGCTTGCCTCATGGTGAACACCTAGGAGATCGTCCTTTTGTATTCCTGATTTCCTGCATACTAGGCTATGAATATTTCGCATAGTTTATTAAAGTTTGGTTTTGAGGTGGTTTATGCTTGAACCAAAGCAGTGCTGGCCTAAACAGACTAGACGGGAAGATCTTGCACATAAGTGTATTGTTTCTTATTCTGACTATATCTTCGGTGAAGGGGATTTAGTGAATTGGGTGGTGGCGAGCGATTAATTGGTTGGATAGCCTGATCTGTCATCGTTTAGTGCGTCGATCTCTCGTTGCATCTCGATTCTCCATTCTAGGAGGGGTTGCGGGGGATCGACTTGACCCTCACTGGGCCGATCGGGGTGATGTTGTCTGTAACCAGATCGGTTATGATGTGAGGTGCGTAGTGAGCGGTCGCTCGAGCCGGCCTCTTCATTTTGTTATTGCCCAAGGTTTCTTGCATTTCCGGTGTGTTCCACCCTATCCTGTAGATCTATGATCTGTTGACATATAACATCATTTTATTGGGTTAACTGCTGAACGCTAGGGTCTGCCAGTAGATCCTGAGCCTCTAGTTGTAGGGTTGTATGGGTGGCACCCTTCGTTGATTCCTGGGGGGTCGACCCAGCTCCGCCACATCATAAGTATTTCTCCTCGTATCCACCATGGTTAACAGTTTTCTTTTATTTGGAAAAATGACTAAACGCTTCCCACAGACGGTGCCAAAATGTAGGTAAAGAAAGTTGTTCTACTGATAATCGCCGAACAACTCAATACACAAACCCAAAAATGATGAACATAATGCTTTCAGAGAAAGAGAAAAGATCTGGTGAGAGGTGGATTCGAGGATCCCTTTTATTGATAATTTCATGAATATTTATACAAGTAGGAATTCGAATCCTTTTAGGACTTTAATTTTCTTGTTGACAACTAACTTTTCTCTTAAGGAATTTGGATTCCATTTTGAGTTGTAAATCTGCCTTTGATTTGGGCTTTGTAGCCTTGGGGTGGGGCGACTAGGCCCTTGATAACTAATGACCCAGCCCTTTTGGGCTTTCTACTGATACATGGGCTCAAGCCGACGTGGGCCTGGTCTGTTTTCTGTATTAGTTCAGCCCATTGGACCGAGTGTTAATTTTGCCCCTACACCGTGGTATCATCTTTCTCTTACTTTTTGTTGATGATATGATTATTACTAGAGATGACTTGAAGGGTGTTCAAGAACTTAAAGAGTTTCTTAGTCATCAATTTGAAATGAAAGAAATTGGGTCACTTAGTTATTTTCTTGGTTTTGAGATCACTTCAACTACCAATGGTTACTATCTCACTTAGGAAAAGTACAGTTCTAATCTTATTTCAAAAATTAGGATAACTGACAATAAAATTGCCGATACACCACCCGAGTCCAACACAAGACTCACTCCACATGATGGTGAAGCTCTTCGCGATGACACCTTATATCAACAATTGGTTGATAGTTTGGTATATCTGACTATCACTCGTCTAGATATCTTTGATGTCGTCTATATAGTTAGTCAATTCATGGATGCTTTATGACCCACCCATTTTGCAGCAATTCTTTGTCTTCTTCGTTATCTCAAGGGTACGTCGTTTCATGGACTTCATTTCTCTTCTCAGTCACCACTTGTTCTTCTACTTATATCGATACATATTGGGTAGGAGATCACACAGATCGTCATTTTACTTCAGGATTTTGTATCTTGGTGATTCACTCATCTCTTGGTGTGCCCGTTCTAGTACAGAAACGGAGTACAAGAAATTTGTTGATACTACTTCTAAGGTTCTATGGTTATGTTGGCTCCTTTAGGATATGAGAGTTTCCTCTTCCACTGCCACTCTTGTCTATTGTAATAACAAGAGTGCCATTCAGATTGCACACAATGATGTTTTCCATGAACGCACCAAACACATTGAAATCAATTATCATTTTGTTCGTTATCATCTTCTCAAGGATACTTTACAATTGTAGTTCATTACGCATAACTTGATTCCTATTCCACCAAATAAGCCATAAACCCACAGCTTTATGATTAGTTTACAATATATCATTTTTCCCTTCACAAGTGGAATTTTTTTCATGCACTCGATCTGCTTAGTAGGTAGGAGGAACACGTGCTATTCCAAACTTAGCATGTGATTGCTTGGTTCTATTCTACTTGGTTAAAATTTCATATTTCTATGTTAAATCCAATCTTCTTCAAGATCTTAACGGATAATCTAATATTTTTATAATAAAATTCCTCTTTTTTTGGGTAAGTCAGAATAAGTTTTAAAATAAAAAGTTAAAGGAATACAATGAAGCTTAATACATGCAATTGAACTCTCAATAACAAAAAAGAGAAAGTGACAAAGCAACCATCAATCTTTCACAACTCGACAGAATAAGTAGAATCTCTCACGGCTCAAGAATTGAAATATGATCAAATTATATATATAAATATTCAAGATGAGTTGAATATGGTAGAGATGAAAAATAATAAAATTATATACACTAGACAAAAAAATAATAAAAAATTATATAGATGGTGTAAACGCGAACTTTGCTGTCACAAATTAATTAATCAGCACGGAGCCATATTGTGCACCGACACTGTAATTTTGGTGTTCAGCACAGAACCTAACGTAAGCAGTGCGAGTCCCAACACGGGCCAGCGTTACACTCGGTGAAAACCAATGTCCACTGAACTTCCCAATGTCGCAAACAACACTAGTGCGCATCAACGCCATGTTCTTGGTTCGACTTTTTGTGTTTTATTTGAAATCACAACTAAAAATTATTAAAATAATTTCTTTGTATTTAAGAAGGATTAAGTCATCAAATGACATGTTTTAAGTAAAAATAATAATAATTAATTATAATATTTTTTTTAAAAATATGATTAAGATAATAAATTGGCAGTAAGAACAAAAATCATAAAAACCTCAATCTGTCGCTACTGTGATAGGAAAAAACAATAAAACGCACGCCGTAGCACATTCTAATAATAATAAGATAGACCTTCAAAACATGGATGAAACTATTCGTAATTATTAGTTATTTAATTCAAATACAGTTCTAAATAGATACTCTTACTTAAGTTTGAAAAGTTTTGCAGGAATGTTTGATGGTTTAGAATTTGTTACAAACGAAATGACTACAAGGTCTATGAAGTGGTGTTTGAGGTCTATGAAAGATTTTGTGGTCCATAAAGTTGTATAAAAATTCTACGTAAATTTAATAGTAATATAAGATATAAAATATATTAGATACATATATAAATAAAAAATATAAAAATTCTATGCATCATATAAAGAATTTAACTCTTTTAAAAACTAATGCTCCATGGTTTACCATTTAGTTTACATATACAAAATTATATGCAAATGCTAGTAAAGTATATTATTTATAAATGCCAAATTTTATGCTTTAAGTCACAAATTTAATTGATCCAAACAATGAGAAAAAGCATAATTGAAGACTAGAAGCTTGATGTAAACACATAAAACACATAACATAAAAAAAGCATAATTGAAGAAAAAAGTAGCTAAAATAGTGAGTAATAGAGAGATAAAGAACTGTTGATTTTAAATTGTACAATATGAACACACATAGAGAGAGAAAGAGTTTCAAATACGCATTAATAAAAAAAATTAAAAGAAACTTGATCGACCTCCCGAAGACATCGGTCTGGTAGATATTGATTGACTTTTTGTCTTGCTAAAAATTCACATTTGGAAATAAAAATTCAATGCTAACAAAAAAAAAAATTAAACTTAAAATTAATACCCAAATAACAACCCTCCTTGAATGCGAATTTGGTGTAATCTATTATAAAAGAAAATCGCCATTGATAAGTAGAAGTTTCATGTAAACACATAAAATATATAACATAAAGAAAAAGCGTAATTGAAAAAGAAAGAAACTAAAATAATACATAATGGAGAGAGAAAATATAAACACATAAAATATATAGCTGTTCGGTCTTAATTAATCAGCAAAGCAGACCAATTGATTAAAGTGCTTAAGGGCGTGCCAGAGCTGTGATGTCAGCTCAATGTAAATAATTGGTCGTACACAAGTATTTCATTTAGAGGTCGTGTTGGATCAAGCGATTGGCTGGGGAGAGAGAATACGAAACTCCCTGTTGAGCACTTTTTTGCCTCAATTAAGATAACTTTCTGGAGTCCAATTCACACCAAACTCTCTATTCCAATATGCAAGATAAGTTACACCCATATATATATATATATATCAGTAACCATATATGTATATACAAGTGCCGACCACTCGTTAGGATAATTCGTTAAATATCCTCAACCTTTAGAGTTTCAAGGAAAATGGGCTCTTAGTCAGCCTCATGCCTTCTGTTACAATGACCTTTCCATTGGCTACCAAGTGGCGCGAAGATTAGGTGCCAACAACTGCCCCAAATTCAAATGGTTGGGATAAGCCACCTCACCCCACCACAATCGCGTGAACAACAGGGGATTTGAATTTTGAAACAATGTCTCATCTGTCTGCTTTCTCCAACGAATCAGAGAATCTTCCTTATTTTAAATGACTGAACCACCACCTCATTTAAAGATCATAACTACCTTAGCCGCCTATTCCTCTCACCCATTGATATATAAGATCAGTTCCTTTCACCTTGCTAACCACAAATCTCCACCTCTACTTTCTTGCAACCCTCTCAGCAACAAAGACTCTACATTCTCTTGTGCAAAAGATCCATGGCTCATAAATCTACAGATCTTGCCCTCCTTAGACGATCCCGCATCTCATGGCAAATAAGTTGAGACAACGATTAATGCTACAGCTCTCAGCCGACTCCATTTGGATGTTCTGGTTAAGCTTCCACACAACTCCAAGGGTTGGAAGAAATGCCTTCCACCATTTCATCCTTTTATCCCATGGCAGAAAAGCACCTTCTTATCTAGAGTCTCACTACCATCAACGAGTCTCTGACCACCAATTTTCACATCCGCAGCTGGCACTTGATTGATCGGCATTGAATGTTACGCATTCTAGCCTCTTAACTTATGTATTTTATTCTCTTAGTGATAGATTATTTTGTGATTTTACTTTGTTTTAGTGTTTTCTGTATTTTCAGGGCCTTAATAATTATTTCAGTTAAAACCGTGATTTTGGGCTTTTAAAGAAGACATCCAAGATGGTGAGATGAAGCCTACATCAAGGAGATTCACTCAACCATTTATTTCAACTCAAATCAGCCCAAGAAAGAGGTCCAAGAGAATTACAGCTGCTTAAGAAGGTTTCGGGCCTGAAGCCCAAATCTGCGCATAATACAGTTTTAATCCCGTTTTGGAAAATGGACCAGAAGTCTTATTTCCGAGCCTCAAATTGACATAATTCTCGCGTGGGGTTGAACGAAATTTGATTCTGCACACTTTTGTATTTCACGAAAATTCCGTGAATCGGACTTCTAGTGGGTCAAAAGTTGGGCCGAAGTCAGCAGGAAAAACCCACCTGATTAGTGCTGCGGGAAACCCTAATTAATTCCTAATTGGATTAGGACTTTGGTGAATTCTCTTGGAGAATAAAAGGAAGACTTGGAGGCTGAAGAGGGGGAGCTTACACAGAGATTGGAGAGTCTGAGAGGGCTGAGAAGAGAACAGAAACATATTGCAGAGCCATTGGAGAACGAAGTCATACGCGTAATTCAGAAAGATGATGTCTTCTTCCTCAACAGTTGAAGCTTCTTCTTCTACCATGAGCGGCTAGTTCATCCACTAGGGTTTTGATGTAGCCCTAACAAAGCATCAATGGTTTGATTGTTTTAATTATTGGGGACCTTTATATACATGCATAGATTGTGTAATTGTGAGGATTCTTGTTAATGAATTGAGCAATAAAAGTCTTGTAAATTCAATCTCAATGATTTCTTATCTTGTCTTAGATATTTAGTTGTTGTTATTGAACTCAATCTCTTTTGTTTTCTGTGATCATGAGAGAGATTATTACACAATGGTAATCACTGAATATATTGTTATGAGCTTTGATGGATTATGCCTAGAGAAGATGAACCATACTGCACCCTAGATTAGAGTAGTTAGGCAGATGGCCCATGCCAATCGAAGATAGTCCATGGCTTAGCCTTAATCATATGTTATCTTCTTGACGGATGAAGGTGAGCTTGTAGCCACCGACACCACTTATGCATGATGTAATTCCCCTATAGTTGATTCAATTGACCATTGATTGTGGAGTTAGTGGTGAAGTCAAACACCCTAGGTTTCTCTCTTATTATCTTCATTATCTGTTTACCTTTGATTTATTTTATTTTATCTTTTTAATTAGTTAAAAATCAGAATTCTTTTCTTATAAATTTAATTAGAATTAGTTCTGTGTTCCAACTCATCAGAACATAATCCCTGAGGTACGATACCCATTCCTTTCGATAGCCCTATTCTGCAAGGAATTCGTTCTATTGCGAAGTGTGGAAATTTTTAATTGATATATTTTTGAGTCACACTCACACACGAATCATTGATCAACTTTGAATGGAATGAGTGGGTCGATCGTATCTCTACTTCTAAAAGGAAGATATGGAAGACTTGTGGTATCTATGATTCCATCCACCTCAGCACTATGCCTATGGTCCAAGACAAGTACTTGCTCTGTTCTGCCTCCCTTTTCTAGTCGATTATGACTAACTCTCTCCACCTGCCATGTCAAATGTTTTCCCTTATTGTCAGGGATCTTTGTCTGATGACAGGGTTTAAAGTTGTTGGCATCGAGGTTAGATCTTTTTTACCAGAGTCAACTATAACATTCAGTTACCCCACCAAGGCTACGGGGACTAAGGCCACCGTATCATCCTGCAGCCATTTTATAAAAGCTATCAGGAAGACTACTGGCCCGGTCGAGAACAATAAGCATATTCCATTTTTGCTCTACTAGCTCAACAAATGCCTTCTCTGTGCTAGCCGAAGGTAAAACCCTTACTCTAGCCACTTTTGTGCTTTCCCATCTTTATAGAGGTCTTTCTGGTTACTCTAGATCTGGCTGAGGGATTATTTCCCCGAGCTGAGTGTGGAAGTGTCTCCCTCAACTAGTGATTCCCTGGTCTCCTTTTATTATGCTTCTGCTTTGCCCAAAGCTCAATCCTTTAAAGAATGTGTCGACTTCTTCCTTCATTGCCGCCATCGCTATACCTCCTAATTGCTTCCTTTTGCTGACTTACCTCAGACTTCTATTTGGCTTCAAACTCCAACTAGCTCCTCTACCAAACAAGAGCTAGATGACTATAATACGTCTTACGCTAGTTTCCTAATAGGCCGAGACCTTCATTATAGCTCTGCCTCTCTATACTCACCCAACAGTCGTGTGGGTGTTGAATTCTACAATCCTGCTCAACTAACGAGGCAATTCAGCCTCGTTCAAATGATCCCCTTATCTCCTTATCAATCCTACAACCAAACCTTTGATAAGAGAATTCGATTCCAGGAGGCTAGGCACGTCCATGACGTGTCTGATAAGAACAAAAATACTACAGACTAATTTTGGCTTCAACCCTTCACTCCTTAACCTCAGACCGACCTATTATTTGACACGTGGTGGGCTTCTCACATTGCCTCAGCCATGGACGTAAATGAGACTCTTCTCTTCCAATGTCTCCTCAATTCCTTCAAGTTTTTGACCCTCAGTTCCTAAAAGGATGAGTCTTCCCTAGTGGTTTCTCCCAAAAAGATGGGAAGCCAGCCACAAAGGCTATTATAGCTCCTACTACCACCAGTGCCCCTACTACTACCAGGACTAGATCAAAGTCCAAGCATGGTGATTCTCAACACAGATTCTCTCATTCTTATTTCCTGGACTACTTTCCTTAACCAACTTCTTTGCAGTTCAATCTTCTAGCCATACTGTCAGCGATTAGCCGATCGATCGCACTATAAACATAGATCCATAAGTTGAGGAAATCCAGAGTCGACCTCCACCAAAGGCTGAGGCCCCAAAGCCTCTACCCCCTAAGGTAACCTTTTGGCCATTAGTTACTTGCTTCTTATCTTAAAATCACCACAACTATCCTCTTGTTTTAGCCCAAAAGGAAGAAAACCACAACTAAAGGTTCTTTGAAATGCACCAAGCTTATCAAAGACCTTTTTACAGACCTTGAATCTGGTTCGGATGACAAACCTTTGGTCAAGAGAAGCAAAAAGGCGGTGAGTTCTATTCCACAAGTACTTCATCTCTTACCTTTTTACCATTCTATTGATTATTATTGATTTATATCCCTCACTATCCTCTTCTACAGGCCGACGTTGGCATTGTACATCAGGATCAGCCACTTCCTATAGCAGAAGAGGCCGATTTACCTCTTCCTATCTTTGATGAAAGTGGAAAATCTACCAAGGGTACAAATCCCTTTCCAGGGTCTCTAATAGCTCAACCTATGGCCTCAGCCACTGGAAATGTGGTTGAGTCCTCTACTCCCGTTAAAGAGGTGTATGTTTTTCTTAAAAACCCCTTTACGCTCCTTGTTTTTTTTTCTCATAATGCCTTTTATTTTTTCATAAATAAATTCAATCTCTCACTTCGCGACCTACTAGTTGATCCTAGTCCGCCATAAAGAATTATCTTCAATTCTTGGTTGCCTCAGTTTTAAAGGACAGCTCATCGACTAGTACCAGTCCCCCCACTACTCTAGTTCCCCTTGCTCAGATATTTAAAGATGCTAAGAAGGCCCTCCAAAAAATCCTTGAACGGGACCTCCTACATCTTCCATCTATGGTAAATGAGATCTTAACCTTGCTAGCCACCATCAACCTACATGGGGAACTTTCCTTGGTCTTGCAAGCTATATTTGCTTCTTTCCGGGTACAATTGCTTGTCATGGTCGACTCCATCTCTGAAGCTACCAATATGATTTCCCAGTTTGAGGAAAAGTATCAGGCTAAAAAGATACTAGGCGCAAAAATCCTTGAGATCGCGGCTGAGTTTGGCCAGCTAGATTAGATGAATGGTAGGCTTGGGAAAGAAGAACAAAGGCTTTAAGAAGAGCTTGCCCGAGTCGAGGCTGCCAAGGACTATGTCACTTCTTGAGCTAATGTTTTGTTAGAGAAAACTGATCAGCTTCCACCCCCCAGCATATTACTCTGAAGGCTAAGCTTCCAGAGCTGAAGAAGAACAAGGTTTTGGCTGAACTCACTCTTCAACAAACCAATCTCTTCTAGGATAACATGAGGTCAAAGTTTGATGCACTATAAAGATTGATTGGATTATTTCCAAGGAAAACTTTGTAGTTTTATGAACTGTAGGCTGTAACTGATAACATTTTTCACATGGTACTTTTGGGTATCTAAGAAAAAACACTCATTATCAAGCACAAAGACACAACAAAAATGCAAAACTAAAAGGAATAAAATTAAATAAGAAAATAGGAAAAAATTTAAACCTATATTACGCACTTATTTCTCTTAGTGATTTCATAACTATGCTATATGTAGGTAGGTCAAGTGGCCTAGCTAGACTTCTCTTCTAGCTGCTCAAATATAGTTGGTCGATATTCCTTTAAGTAAATGTCATTGACCGGCCTGGGAAGTACTTCTCCATTCATGTCTTTCAATTTGTATGCACCTTGATTAATAATCTCATGAGCCAAGTAAGGACCATCACAAGTTGTGGACCATTTACCATAGACTCTATCATGTCTCCCAACTAGCAAGACCACTTTTCATACTAGGTCACCTTCAGTAAATGACTTTGACTTAACTCTTTTGTTGTAGGCCTTCATAACTGTTCGATGTGCAAAACGCGATAAAATATTATGTAATAGTGTCGTTGTTGTTTTATACTTCGACAAAAGAGAATTTATAAAACCAGCAAATACTCTACTAAAATTAGTAAACTGGTGAGTAGGGGTCGAACCCACAGAGACTACGTTGGTTTCGTTGTTAAACTATCAGGACCTTGTTTAATTTAATTTAAAAAGAATTTGTTTTGTTTTTAATTAAAATGTTAAAATTAAACGACATAAATAAATGATAGATCCTGGAGAGAGAGAGAGAGTCCTGGGAATTGACTTCACCACTAACCTCTAACAATGACAATTGTACTAATTTGGGATGTTTAATCTATGCATCCAGAAAAAAATGGCTACAAGCCCAATTCAATTCGATCAAGATAATTCATTCAACATACAATTAAGCATAACTCGTCTTCACTTAGCATGGCCTATACATCTGACTAACTAATGATTTGATAACCCATATTCGCTTAGTACGAATTATAAAAACTCTAAATTGAATGATCTATGAAAACTATTGTATAACCTGTCTTAACAAAATCATAGAATTTGAAAAGAACCAAACCCTAATCACTGCAAACTTGCATTCATCTACAAGAACAAAAGTAAATATGCAATGAAATAATCTATTCAAATCAAAACCAACAGCACAGTTATTGTTTATGTCTTGGTTATACAATCAATGCACAAATTAAAGCGTTCCCAAATTAATATACAATTTAAAACATTGAAAGACAGGTTAGGCTTACATCACTTCCCCAGAATTGTGTTTAGCCGCTCATGATTGGAGGTCTAGGCTTGAACGATTATGAAATCGTTATCTTCTCACCTGTAATCGTCACGAATCGCCTCTGTCTATCTCTATGTATTTTTCCCCTCCAGAATACCTAGTTTTCTCCCCCATTTCACCGTTTTACTTTACGAAACAAAACCAATGGGACACTTGGCCTCCCCAAAGTGGCGAGTGCGCATAAGAAAATGGTACTTGCGCCTCACAAAGTGGCATTTTCGCCCAAAAAGTGGCAGCTGCACAAATAGGGCAGAAAGTAGTTGAAAACGTCCGTTTTAGGAAATTTTTGTGAAATATGAAATTGTACATAATCAAATTTTCTTCAACCAATAAGAAGTTTGGGTCATTTTTGACAATCGTGTACAGAGTTATGGTCTGAATACCAAAATAGATCCAGAACTTTTTAGGCCTGAATTGGGCCAATCTTCAATGTGAATAGGCCCGTGCTCATTTTCTTCATTTAAATTCATTTCCAGCCCATTTCTTTAGTCCATTTAGTTTGGATCTTCAATATAAACATATCTCTCATGGGTCAAGCTTCAGCTTCTTACTAAATGAGCACCATCTATAGCCCAATTTCACCATTATTAATCAGAATTACCCTTAATCACCTAAAATCATAAAAAAGATTAAAATTATTAATAAAAATAAGAAATAAATATTACTAAGAGACTAATTCATATAATTTTAGGGGCATTGAATACGCAACATTCATTACTTATCAATCACTTTTCGCTTGTGGGCTCTGATCTGATCTAAAGCATTCAAACGTATATCATCCAAGTCCTCCAGCTCGATTAGCATAGCGAGATTGTAATCACTGGTTGTAAGTTCTACTGCAATACAACCCTGGTCAATTGTACATTCAATTCTATACGAAGAATAATATCATGTTCATATGCTAATAAGTACGAACTAACCCCTGTACTTGTCCTTTTGGAACTCCTGTAAGCCCCAAAGGCCTCTGATAATGACTATTGCCACAACTTTGGCATTTCATCAATCATCTTCTCAATAATCTCAATGAGCACTTTGTTCAAAGCCTTAGCCTGCCCATTACCTTGGGTGTAATAAGGCATCGATGTTACCATTTTAACCTTCATTTCCTCTCTATAGGCTAGTATCTCTACTACTTTGAATACAGTTCCATTATCAACCACAATAGACTCAGGAAGGCTAAAATGATGAAAAATATGTTTCTTAATAAAATTGATCACTACCTACTGGTGCACTGACTGATAAGCCACAACCTCTCCCTATTTGGTAAAATAATCCATAGCCACATTGATCCAATGATGTCCACCTACTAAAGGTGGATTCATTTTGCCAATAAGATCCATGGCCCATCTTCTAAATGGCCACAGTTTAATAATCAATTGCATTTCCCTGGCAGGGACCCTTTGAATTAGCCTATACTTTTGGCAGGCATTGTAACCTTTAGCATATTTTATACATTCTTTAAGATTCCTGGCCAATGATACTCGTACCTTCTAATTAGACAACGTATTTTGATCCCTGCTTGATGAGCTCCACAAGTGCTTTCGTGGACCTCAGCCAGAATTCTTAAGGATTCTGTCTTATTGATGCATTGGAGCAATAGTCCATCTTTTGCACTCTTCTTATAGAGATTGTCAGCCAGTAACAAGTACCTCACGGCCTTTCTTCTGACCTTCCTATCCACAGGCTGACTAGGATTCTTTAGAAAATTAATCAAAGGGTATGTCTAATCATTGACTTCTAATGTGTCGATATCTACCACAAATGTATCAATCGTAGTTGCATTTCTTCCCTCTGCCTAAGGGAGGTTTCTTCGTGATACTCTGATCAGCCTCTTGGTCAACCATTCTGGACCCTTACCACTGAGGCTATCTAGGCTAGATCATTCACCTCTTTGTTAAATTCTCTTGGCTGATATTCTAGCTTGACAAATTGTTCCACTAATTGCAGGGCTAATGAATAAAATTGCCTTAACTGCCAGGCTAGGCACTGAAAATCTTTTGATATTTGGCTAAGAAACAGACTCGAATCTCCCAATATATGTACATCTCTAACTGACATTTCTAACATGATTTCCAAGCCAATAATCACAACCTCATGTTCTGCTTGGTTATTAGAGCACTTGAAATCCAAGAAGAAAGAAAATGCTATCCTTTTCCCGTTTGGGGAGATGATCATTATTCTTGCTCTGGCACCGTCGCTGGTACTGGAACCGTTAAACATCAATATCCAAGGAGTTATTAACAGGGTTGCCAATTCTAGTTCATCTAAAGTGTATGGATCGATGTCAGCCGATGGGTGGTCAACTAAGAACTCGGCCAATGCCCTACCCTTGACTGATTTTTGCAGGATATAGACAAAGTTGAACTCCATCAAGGCAATTGACCACTTGCCTATTCGGCCTGTGATCAAAGGCCTCGACAACTTGTATCTGATAAGGTTGGTTTGGAAAATTACATTAACTAATACTGGTAACATGTACACCCTGAGCTTCATAGCAAAAAAGTACAAGGCTAGACATAATTTCTTGATTAACGTGTATCTATACTCGACTGAGGAAAGAACTCTACTCAGATAATAGAAGGCCTGCACATTTCCCAACTCATTATCTTGGGCCAACATGCTTTCGACTGACTCCTCAGCTACTGACACATAAAGTTTTAACGACCACTTTCACCTTGGGGACATCACAACTAGTGGATTGGCCAAATATTCCTTTATTTTTTTGAATGCCTGTTGGTGTTTCTTGTCCCATACGAACTCCTCCTGAGCCTTTAGTTTTAATAGAGGAGAAAATGTGTCGATCTTCCCAGCACAATTATAGATGAAGCGTCTTCGAAACTTTATTTAGCTGATGAACCATTGAAGCTGTTTCTTATTACTGGGTACCATGACATTCATGATCGCCTTGGCCTTATTTTGATCAACCTCTACACCTCATTGATGCACCAGAAATTCCAAGAAATTTCCAACTGATACTCCAAAAGCACATTTAATTAAAAAAATTCATCTTCAACTTGAGAGCTTGCATTCTCTCAAAGGTGGCCCTAGCATGTATCAGGTGCTGCATTTTAGCTGATGATTTTACCACCACGTCATCTATATAAACTTCCATGAACTAGCCAATCATATCGTGGAATATGACGTTCATTGCCCTCTGGTAGATGGCCCTAGCATTTTTCAAGCCAAAAGGTATGACGACCCACTCAAATGTCCCAATCGACTCCAGAAACTTGAATGCTGATAGGCGTTGAATGTTACGCATTCTAGCCTCTTAGCTTATGTATTTTATTCTCTTAGTGATAGATTATTTTTTGATTTTACTTTGTTTTAGTATTTTCTGTATTTTCAGGGCCTTAATGATTATTTCAGTTAAAACCGTGCTTTTGGGTTTTTAAAGAAGACATCCAAGATGGTGAGATGAAGCCTACATCAAGGAGATTCACTCAACCATTTATTTCAACTCAAATCAGCCCAAGAAAGAGGTCCAAGAGAATTACAACTGCTTAAGAAGGTTTCGGGCCTGAAGCCCAAATCTGCGCATAATACAGTCTTAATCCAGTTTTGGAAAACGGACCAGAAGTATTATTTTTGAGCCTCAAATCGACATAATTCTCGCGTGAGTTTGAACAAAATTTGATTCTGCACACTTTTGTATTTCATGAAAATTCCGTAAATCGGATTTCTAGTGGGTCAAAAGTTGGGCCGAAATTAACAGAAAAAACCCACCTGATTAGTGCTGCGGGAAAACCTAATTAATTCCTAATTGGATTAGGACTTTGATGTATTCTCTTGGTTATTTAAAGTGACAAATTAGGGCTGTATTGAGGAGGCTTGGCAGCAGCTTTGAAGAGCTTCTGGAGTGGAGAATCATTGGAGAACAAGGCGTATCATGAGCGGCTAGTTCAGCCACCAGGGTTCTGATGGAGCCCTAACTAAACATCACTGGTTTGATTGTTCTAATTATTGGGGATTTTTGTATTCATTCATAGATTGTGTAATTTAGAGGATTCTTCTTATAGAATTGAGCAATAAAAGTCTTATAAATTCAGTTTCAATGATTTCTTATCTTGTCTTAGATACTTGATTGTTGTTATTGAACTCGTCCCTCTTATTTTCTGTGATCATGAGAGTGATTATTACACAATAGTTTTTATTGAATATATCATTAAAAGCTTTGATGGATTATGCCTAGAGAAGATGAACCATACTGCACCCTAGATTAAAGTAGTTAGGCAGATGGCCCATGATAATCGAAGATAGTCCATGACTTAGCCTTAATCATATGTTATCTTCTTGACGGATGGAGGTGAGCTTGTAGCCACCAACACCACTGATGCATGATATGATGCCCCATAGTTAGTTCAATTGACTATTGATTGTGAAGTTAGTGGTGAAATCAATTACCCTAGACTTATCTTATATTCTCTACACTCCTTAGTTTTTCTTGCTTTTGTTCAATTGCTTCATTAGTTAATTTAGAATTAAAAATCAGAATTTATTTCTTTTAAATTTAATTAGAATTAGTCCTAATAATTCAACTCAATCAGACCACAGTCCCTGAGGTTCGACACCCATTCCTTTCGATAGCCCTATTCTACAAGGAATTCGTTCTATTGCGAAGTGTGGTAATTTTTAATTGATATACTTTTTGAGTCACACTCACACACGAATCAATTTTTGGCGCCGTTGCCGGGGACTGTCTATTTGATTGTTTGGATTTTTAGAATTAGTTCTAATTGGATTTTTAGTTTAGGAATTTTTTTTTCTTTTATTTTATTTTATTTTATTTTATTTTTTTATTTTTTTTTCTTTTTGTAGTACTAATTTGTTTTGTTTTAATTTTTTTTATTTGTTTTTTTAGTTTAGAATTTTATTTTTGCTACTAATCTAATTTATTTTTATTTTTTTTTCTTTTCCGGTACTTCAATCACCATACCATTGAGCAAGAGGAAGAGAATATTGATGCCATGGCTGGTGTGCGTGGTAATAATGAGGACAACAATATTGTGCCTAATGCTGTGGTGGAAAAATTCTTGGAGGTGTTTATGGATGACTTCTCTGTTTTTGGATCATCTTTTGAACATTGTTTGAGCAATTTATCACTTGTGCTTCAAAGGTGCCGAGAACGGAATCTGGTACTTAGCTGGGAGAAGAGCCACTTTATGGTGAAAGAAGGTATTGTATTGGGCCGTATTGTTTCAGAGAGGGGCATTGAAGTTGATAAAGCAAAGATCGACCTAATTGCAACTCTGCCTCATCCAACTTTGGTAAGGCAAGTTCGATCTTTCTTAGGCCATGCCGGGTTCTATAGAAGATTCATCAAGGATTTCAGTAAAGTGGCTCGACCATTATGCCATTTGTTATCTAAAGATGTCCCCTTTATCTTTGATGAAGATTGTGTGAAAGCTTTTGAAAAGCTTCGATTTCTGTTATCCTTTGCACCAATTATGCAGTCTCCAAAATGGGCTATACCTTTTGAAATCATGTTTGATGCCTCTGATTATGCAGTAGGAGCCGTGTTGGGACAGAGAGAAGAGAAACGACCACATGTCATCTACTATGCTAGTAAGACTCTCTCTGATGCCCAACTCAATTATACAACCACAGAGAAAGAGCTTCTAGCTGTAGTGTTTGCCTTGGACAAATTTTGTTCTTATTTATTGGAGTCCAAGGTGGTTGTCTACTCTGATCATGCAGCATTGAGACACTTATTGGCAAAGAAAGAAACCAAACCGCGTCTTATTCGGTGAATTTTATTATTGCAATAATTTGATTTGGAAATAAAAGACAAAAAGGGGACGGAGAATGTGGTAGCGGATCATTTATCTCGAATCGAGTCTGAGCCGGTATTCGGTGCATTACCTATTCGAGACTCATTCCCGGATGAGCAATTGTTTGAAACTACTTTGATGAAGGTTAATGGCCAAAGGTTGAAACATTGTGTGGAAGGATGTGTGCCAAGAAGAGACGTGGAGTCCGTTGACTTGACGGATCCCGTCTATCCGACTTAATCCCTTCGGAGAGTCAATCGTCTCCTACGGATGTTAAATTATAGGTTTTGTATGTATTTCTATCCTTTAATTTCTTTAGTTTTCTTTGATTCTAAGTTTTAGTTTTAGTTTTCTTACTTTTTCTTTCAATTCTAGTTGCGTTTTAATGTTTTTTCTTTGAGTTTTTGATGTATAAGTTGCTTCCGGAGGATGCCAAGAGGTGTACCGAGGTATTTGGACTCAAGACGGATGAAAAATCGTGCTCTCGGTCGACCTTGGGCGATGGAGACTCAAAATTATCAAGGTTCGGTCGACCTTGGGTGATGGAGGGTCCAACAAGCTTCCAGGAGGGGGATCGATCGCCCCATGCATTTTCTCAAGGATCCCCACCAGCAGGTGGGCGATCGATCGCCCAAGCCCATGGGTGGGCTGGCCGAAGGTGTATGCTATAAATAGACTCCTTATCCTCCTATGTTGCCACTACTTGCATCCGAAGCCTCTTTGAACTCCAATTCAAGTCCTACATCATCCGGAAAACTAATTTCTTCAATTAGTGATTATTATACAAGAATTCAACATTGATCAACATCAACTTCAACATCAAATTGGATCAAAAATCACTAGTTCTCAAAGGAAGCTCACACTTTTTCAAGTTAAACATCAAAGTAAGTGAAGTTTTTCCTTGAAGAAATTGTTCAAATATTTTTGAGGGCTTTTGAAGACCAAGTTTGGGGGATCAATTTGGTGCAATTACTTGTTCGATTTGGGTGGAAAAATTGTCGAAAAAAGGAGGTTGAAGGATACAAAAGAATTGTGCGCACCAAGTGTTCGATTTAATTCCTCAACCACACTTTTTTTATTTCTATGGCACCAAAGAGAGCAAGTCACCAAGATGCTTCAAGTTCACGTAATCCTCACCGAGCGAGGCATGATCCGACCACAGGTTCTTCACGATCTCGCCGAGACGGTATTCAAGAGAGATGGCATCCAAGGGCGTTGAATTTCGAAACAACGTTTGACATAGCCGAACTTTATGGTATGTTTCCCGAGACACGGTGGGGGATTTCCGACGTCCGTCGTCGTCGGTCGGCATCCATTTTTGTTCCACTCTCATCTACCATTTACCCGAGGCTTGTCAAGGTATTTTATCAGAACTTAATGTCGAAACCTGATGAGCGGGATGTGCTTACTTCTTCCATAGATGGAACAATAGTTCGAGTGGACATGTCATCCATTGCCATTGTCATGGGTTGTCCTCATGAATGCCCAGTTGATTTATCTCATAGCTATACTCCTTTACCCGACGAGTTGTCGGTGGGCAATGTGGTTGCACGATTGTGTGCCAACCAATTTTTCGGGCCAAAAAGGAATGCAGCTTCAAAGTCTTCAATGCCAAATCATTTATGGTTCCTTGACGCTGTGCTACTCAAGAATGTATGTCCAATTGGACATAAAACCGAAAGACGTCAAGAGTTCCTCAGAGCCTTATATGCTATACATTTTGGGCATTGGTTGTCATTCCCACAGATTGTCTGGGGCCAGATGGAGAAATTCTATTCCAAAGTTGTGGCTAAGGCACCAGACAGTGCAAGTGACTGGGAGTTTCCATTCCCTACCATTATTCATCAGTTGCTTGTGTCACAGGGGTATGCAGTCCATGAGGACGAGCTTGCCTTTCCACGTGATCTTCATTATGGCACGCATGACTAGAACCTGAGTCGATCTCATATGCACCAGAGAGTCATAGCGGCACCTGGTGAGGTATCTCGGTTGGCCCAGGGAGGAGAGCATGTAGATATACCACCACCGGTGGACGGTCTAGAAGAGTTGGAGGCAGAGGAAGAGGAAGTGCATGCACAGGCTGGTGGCCATGATTATCAATATTTAGAAGGGCAGATTGCTGGGTTGACAGCCCAGTTTGGCACCTTACAGACAGAGGTCTCCACACAATTTGGTGCAATGAGAGCAGAGATGGCGGATCACTTTCGTGACACTCGCCAAGAGCAACTAGAGATGAGGAGGATGATGCGTGCACTGATGCACCAAGCAAACTTGGATCCAGATGCTCAGTCACCACCACATCCTTGACAGGAAGGTAACCATCTTTTGTATTTTATTTTATTTTTAGCTTTTATTTTTCTCTTTATTTTTCTTTTTGTAGTTAGATTTTTAGTTTCAAAAAAAAAAATAATAAAAATAAAAATAAAAATAAAAATAAAAATGGAAAAATGCAAAACAAACAAATTTTTTTTATTTTCGGATTTTTCTCTTTCATATTTATTTTCACCCATACTATTTTCACTTGATCTTTGGGGTATAGTGGTTTGTTTTAACAGGTTATAACATCCAAGTTTGGGGGTGTGCTTGCATTGCCTTCATACTCGTGATGTACTCTATTTTCTTTCCACTACTCCATGATCCCGGTAATATCGTTCTTACTCTTCTCTTTGCTTTGATTGATAGTACATTGAGGACAATGTACAGTTTAAGTTTGGGGGTGAGGCGATGCCTATTTGTGTGCTTTATTGCAATATGGGGGAAAATTTGTGTGAAATTCTTTTTGTATTAGGATTTTATTTTATTTTATTTTCTTAGTTTGTTTATTTTATTTTATTTTGTTTTATTTTTAGATAGAATGTTTCGACATTATTCAAGGGATTAGTACCTTATGTAGGTGCATAACTTGCAATTTTTGAGTATGTTTGAAAATTTTGAAAACTGTGATTTAAATTAAGTGGTTTTAATCATGGTTTGCAATAACATGCTTTGGAGTGATTAATTTTAGTTTCCTTACATGCACAAACACACTAGCATAATCTTGTGGGGTATAAACCTATGTTTTGAGTTATTGAGTTACATATGCTTGATATTAACTAGTATCTCTTGAGAATGAGTACCGATGATGTGTTTACTTGACTTCAATGAAAAAGAAAAAAAAGAAGAAAAAAAGTGATGAATAAGCAAATCAATTTGATCCTTTTCATGAGTAACCGGACCTCTATGCCTCAGGAAGCACGGAGTGTTCGCGTCAAAAGTGAAAGGGTGAGAAAAGATGAGCATTGGTTGTCTTGATTTGTAGCCTGACTGATTCGAGTAATTAGGTCTTCAGGGTATCTTAAAGCCTAGTGCCCTAAAGCCATCTGGTTTGGGAGTCACTGACTGAAAGCTTGCTACATGGATCTTTCAGAAAGCTTAATAGATCAAGACATTGCACAACCAATAAAGCAATGGAAAAAAAAGAATGATGAAAAAAAAATTGAAAAATCATGTATTCATGTTGGGAAGTATGATTTCAATAAGGAGAGCTAGTGAGTTGAAGGGGTATGTGCCTTAATATATTCAGAGCTGGGTTATGCTACATGAGATGATTGCTAGTTCACTTTACACGAGGGAGCTAGAGTTGATTATTTTGAGATATGTTGATGTGATTTATGCATGAGGACCATTGCTTTGAATTGTGGAATTTGAAAGTTTGAAACTATTCTTGAATGCAAGTTTGTAACTAGGTATTGTAATCTTCTTCTTGAATTAATGTTGAAACAGAATTTTGAATGTTTGTGGGTAACATTTCTGGAAACCCTCACGAGACTATACTCGTCCACTAGGGGGAACCTAGGGGTTTAAAGGCCTATTGCATATGCTAAATGCAATCGTTTCTCCCACGAAAGTGGAGTTGGGTAGTTTAGTTAGTATTTGTTAGTTTCTTTTGTTTTAGTTTTCTTTTATTCTATTGCTAAGGGACTAGCAATATGTAAGTTTGGGGGTGTGATAGGCGTTGAATGTTACGCATTCTAGCCTCTTAACTTATGTATTTTATTCTCTTAGTGATAGATTATTTTGTGATTTTACTTTGTTTTAGTGTTTTCTGTATTTTCAGGGCCTTAATGATTATTTCAGTTAAAACCGTGCTTTTGGGTTTTTAAAGAAGACATCCAAGATGGTGAGATGAAGCCTACATCAAGGAGATTCACTCAACCATTTATTTCAACTCAAATCAGCCCAAGAAAGAGGTCCAAGAGAATTACAACTGCTTAAGAAGGTTTCGGGCCTGAAGCCCAAATCTGCGCATAATACAGTCTTAATCCAGTTTTGGAAAACGGACCAGAAGTATTATTTCTGAGCCTCAAATCGACATAATTGTCGCTTAAGTTTGAACGAAATTTGATTCTGCACACTTTTGTATTTCATAAAAATTCCGTAAATCGGATTTCTAGTGGGTCAAAAGTTGGGCCGAAATTAACAGAAAAAACCCACCTGATTAGTGCTGCGGAAAAACCTAATTAATTCCTAATTGGATTAGGACTTTGATGTATTCTCTTGGTTATTTAAAGTGACAAATTAGGGTTGTATTGAGGAGGATTGGCAGCAGCTTTGAAGAGCTTCTGGAGTGGAGAATCATTGGAGAACAAGGCGTATCATGAGCGGCTAGTTCAGCCACCAGGGTTCTGATGGAGCCCTAACTAAACATCACTGGTTTGATTGTTCTAATTATTGGAGATTTTTGTATTCATTCATAGATTGTATAATTTAGAGGATTCTTCTTATAGAATTGAGCAATAAAAGTCTTATAAATTCAGTTTCAATGATTTCTTATCTTGTCTTAGATACTTGATTGTTGTTATTGAACTCGTCCCTCTTATTTTCTGTGATCATGAGAGTGATTATTACACAATAGTTTTCATTGAATATATCATTAAAAGCTTTGATGGATTATGCCTAGAGAAGATGAACCATACTGCACCCTAGATTAAAGTAGTTAGGCAGATGGCCCATGACAATCGAAGATAGTCCATGACTTAGCCTTAATCATATGTTATCTTCTTGACGGATGGAGGTGAGCTTGTAGCCACCAACACCACTGATGCATGATATGATGCCCCATAGTTAGTTCAATTGACTATTGATTGTGAAGTTAGTGGTGAAATCAATTACCCTAGACTTATCTTATATTCTCTACACTCCTTAGTTTTTCTTGCTTTTGTTCAATTGCTTCATTAGTTAATTTAGAATTAAAAATCAGAATTTATTTCTTTTAAATTTAATTAGAATTAGTCCTAATAATTCAACTCAATCAGACCACAGTCCCTGAGGTTCGACACCCATTCCTTTCGATAGCCCTATTCTACAAGGAATTCATTCTATTGCGAAGTGTGGTAATTTTTAATTGATATACTTTTTGAGTCACACTCACACACGAATCAAATGCCATTTTTGCAATGTCTGTTTATGCTATGTGTATCTGATTATAACCCAAATGTCCTTCCATAAAAGAAATAATATCATTCTTAGCGGCCGAATCATCAACTGATCGGCCATTGACATGGGATACTCATTTTTTGGGGTGGTCAAATTCAAAATTTTGAACTTAATACCCAACCTTAGCTTTCTATTTTTCTTAATTATAGGTATCACATTGGATATCCACTCCATATACCTAGTTGTTCGGATAAATCCTGCCTTTAAAAGTCTCTCAATTTCTTCTTTAACCTTCGATACCACCTCCTGAGACATTCTTCTAGGCGGCTGCTTGTATTGTTTGTACCCTTCATGAATTACATTTTGTGTTCCACTACCTCTCTTGACAAACAAAATAGTCCTTAAATTTTTCAACAACTTGATTATCTTGACCTAGAATTTAGGCTCCAAGAGAGTATTAATATATGTAGGCTAAGGATCATCACCTGTCCCTAGATTTACTTGTAGCAAAGGATCTTGCACTTCCGCTTTCAGATCATCTAATTTTGCCAGAACTGATTCTAAATTTGCCAGTTGTATCGTATCCAATTTCTCCCTGTCAACCACTATCACTTCAGCTATATTGGCTGATAGTTCATGATAAAATTATTCTGCTTTGGTAATTCTTTTTTTGACTAAGTATGTTTTTAATTGATCACTGGCGGCCCTATATGTCTGCCTTCTTTTATCCACTTTATTGTGTTCATTTCTTATCATTAACCACTTTTTCTGAATCAAAACTAGGGTAATTGAGCTCTAGCATTGGTCGATATGCTTCATGCAGCAGTTTCTTCACTTCTGAGGCCACCAATCCCCTCTTCATTATCGCTGAAGTAGGTCGACCCATTTTGTCCGTGCCAACAAACTTGATCAGAACACAAGCTTCATTATACAATGTGGCCTCAACAACATAAACTTTAGTCACAAAAGGCTTGTTATCAGCCTCTATTATTTTGATTTCATCTCTAACCCATAGGATCAACATTTGATGCAATAATAACTAGATACACATATTGGGGTGAATCCAATCACGTCCCAGAAGCAAGTTATAAGCCGATGTTGATTCAATGATAAAGAAGGCAGTAAATGAGGATCGACCACCAACAGTGACTTCCAGAGGGATTATTCCTTTAGTGTTTGTGGAACCACCATTGAATCAATGATCGCAACATCTATAGGAATTATATCTTCCATGTTCTTCCCTAAAGCCTTCATTGTGGTTGATGGAATGATGTGTACCATTGATCCATTTTCAACCAGAACTCGGTTGACTGGCTAGCCTTCTACCCATACTTTGACATATAACGGCCTCAATTGTTGTGTTATAGCCAATGGTGGTCTTTCAAGTAGCACTTTATCAACTAACACAGAACTTTCTTTTGAAATTGGTGGCTTATTGACCGATGTTGTCTCTGGTGTAGCTTCTTGCCTTACATGGTCAATTTCAAGCTCAATAGGATCGGTCACTGCACATAACTGGTTAGGTTTTACTTGAAAAATGGCTGGCAAAATGAATGCCATGTTGCACACAACCTTCTTTGGGAAATTTCTAAAATTGATTCAATATTTTGCCATATGTTTAGGATATTGGTCAGACTGGTCCCTTTCTTGGGTAGACTCTTAATCAGCGAAGGCTATAGATATAGCTATTGTCTCGTCTAAAGAAGGTTCCTGTTCATGACCGTCATCCAACATTACTTTGCCATCGGCCTATTTCTTTCTCAGCTCGGCTCTCTTTTGCTGTATTCTCCACTTCTGAGCCCAAGTGGGGGCTCCCTTTTGTACCATGTTTCTAAGAAATTTAGGGTGGGTCACTCTTGTCCATTGATAATGGGCAATTATAGGTAGTTTTATTATTCTTGGCGTATGAGAAATGTCTTCATTCCTTACCCATATTTTTGGCTGATCTGGTATTCCTCTCTTAAACCTTGGTGGGTTATAATGAGCAAGAAACCTCTTGTCAAATATCTCTGTGTATGGTGACCCCTTCTCATGGTTCGATTCTTTAGAAGACCAATTGATTTGCAACCATCTGGCAAGTTGATCCTGAGCGAACACAATCCTCTCATGGACACTTCTCTGTATGTTTTGCCCCTTGGGTCCAATTTCTTATCACCACGAGCCTTGTAATTTGGGTAACATTCTCTTTCAATTAGAGCTAAATGAGCCTCTCATAATTTTTGCTCCAATTCCTCTATTATTTTATGATTTGAAAAGCCTAATAGTGCTTCGTTAACCACCCTCGACTGCTTGTCATCAACCTTTGGGGCTAGGCCGATCACATTGCTAGAAACAATTGTAGGAAAAGGGTTGTTGTCGACCCCCATAACCTCTATTTATTTGTCCAAAAATTTCAAGGTACCTTCATCAATCACTTTCTGCACAATATTATGAAACACAATACAATCATTAGTACTATGTGTCTAAGAATTATGGCATTTACAATATTCTTTCTCTTCTCCTCGGTGGCTGATGGGATCTTCTGCCCTTTGGGCAAGGTGATCTGTTTATCTTCCAATAGATGATGAAAGATCTTATCAGTCACCGACAGATCGAATGAGTAAAATTTACCTACATTGGCCATTCCCCTTTTAATAGGATTGGCCGATGATGAAGCAGAATGGGAGCCACTAGTGTATAACTTGACTCTTACTAGACTTTCACATATGTACGGGTTCTTAATGTGGACCTCGGCTAAATTTTTCACAATATCTTCATTAATTTTTGTCAAAAATACCTCATAATTGGGATCTTTATAATAAGTCCCATTTGATGAGATTTTCCTTTTTTTTCCTCATTGAGGATCGATTCATATCAGGTAGCCCTATCGAAAAGTTCAAATATGTCATGAAATTCTATACCCTAAAACCTTTTCCTATGTTCAATATCTAAACCATTTAGGGCTAACTTTGCATATTCTGTTTCAGGAAGGATCACTTAACACTTTAATCGGGCCTTTCTGAACCTTGCTATAAATTCTCTACCATTTTCCCAAGAAATTGACTCAGCTTGGAAAAATCATCCAATGTAGCCTCCAATTCTGGACCATAAAACTGAGTATGAAATAGTTCTTTCATTTACTGCCAATTTACTACAGAATTTGGCCTCAATTTGGAATACCAAGTAAAAGTTAAGCCAATCAAAGAACTAGGGAACAACCTTAATTTCCACATCTGGTTAGCACCAGGCTCTCCACATTGGATTGTAAAGCAGTCGATATACTCTAGTGTTGACTGATTTTCCTCTCCACTAAATGTAGCAAAGTTAGGCATTTTATATCTAGTATGATATTCCAAGAAATCATATTCCCCAGGATAGGGCTTTCTAAAGGTTGGTCGATTAGTCCTTAATCCTAAGGCTCGATAGATATCATCAAATCAGTTTTCAAGAACGTTTGAATTTATTGGTTGCTTATGTTCTTGCCACCTTAATGGTTGGTTATTCTCTGTTTGCCCCCTAGGTGCAGGTACAATTAGGGGATCTTGTCTTCTTCCCCTATGGGGATTATCTCCAAGGTCGACTAGACCCATGGAGTCATTTCGAAGGTATACTTGTTGTTGCTCATGTAGCCATCTGTTCGTGACCTCATTTGATAAATGATTTTTTGCTTCACCAGGCTAAAAATTAATAAACGGTAGGTTGCTTTATACAAGAAGGCTGGGGTAAAGGTAATATTAGACCTTTTAATTTCTTGTTAGTCTGCTGATCCTTCGGTCAATAAGTTTAATCTTGGGTGATAGAGCTCTAAATAATCGGTCTATTTTGGACGATCGATTGTCTTATCATTTCATCAATTTGATCATTCGTGTGAACACCAGTCTAGGTGATCTTCGCATCCAATCAACCGATATTGGCGCGAACCTCAGCAAGTTGGACACGCATTGTATGTATGACATCCATTAAAAATGCCATATCTGATGGATAGACCGCGGGGCCTCCAACAGGCTGAGGAATTTCTTCCTCTTGCTCATCATTGCTGGTGACTGAGTTCCATTCAGACTTTAGCTTAGGTGGTATATTCTCAATTCTTTAGCATTTTTCAGGTCCCACTGGGTGTGCTAAAATATGTTCAATCTTAATTAATCAGCCAACCAGGTCAATTGATTAATAGTGTTGGTGGGTGTGCTAGAGTCATGATGTCAACTCAATGTAAACAATAGGTCGAACACAAGTAATCTTCTTTGGAGGTCATTTTGGATCAGGCGATTGGCTAGGGAGAGAGAATACAAAACTCCCTATTGAGTTCTTTCGTGTCTCAATTAAGAGGACTTTAAACTGTGTGCAAAGAATTATGAGACTAAATCGTAGCAAAGAGGGAGGTAGAATTTAAGGGAGAAATAGACAGATGGATTGATTAGAGGAGGCCGAGAGCAAGAAAATTGGGGGAGATGTAGATCGAGCAAGGATCAAAACAATATCCTTAGAGAATATTGAGAGAGAATGGTTACACGTGATGTAACTATTTTATTATGGTTGTGAGAACCCCTAATATAGAGCTCCATTCATTTATTTATAGCAAACATCAATGTTTGCTTCTAAGTTACAAGATAATGCACAAAAGATAAAATAATAAAAGGGAATAAATTATCTATATGCTAATGTCCTATGTCTTCAACAACCCAGTAGCCTTTCTTTACAAGAGTCCATACTACACCAAAGTCTTCCAATGCAGCCCACACTCGTATGAGTCATTGTACAGTACCAACTAATCCATGCATACATAGGTCACATTTATATGTATACCCTATTAATCTAACTTCCTGAGAGTGGCTTGATCATCAAAGACCATTCTCACAAGCAATTCACCAATTCTTGGACTTCTCTAGAGTCTAAGGTGTGGATGACTTTTTCTGCTATGTTCCAGTAGCGTTCAAGTCACCATTGGACTTGTGTATTTAGCCAGCCTTTACCCAAATCGACCCATTGTTCATAGCTACCAGCCTTGAGAGCCCTGTTACACGCAACTAAACCAGTCTTCCATTCCAATTAAGTTTCTAGAGTCCAATTTGCACCAAACTCTCTGTTCCAATCTACAAGATAAGTTACACCTATATATATATATGTATGTATATTAGTAACCATATATGTATATACAAGTGCCAACCACTCTTTAGGATAACTCGCTAAACATCCTTAGCCTTTAGAGTTTCATAGAAAATGGGCTCTTAGCTAGCCTCATTCCTTCTGTTACAACGACCTTTCTATTGGCTGTCAAGTGGCACCAAGATTAGGTGCCAACAATAGCAGAAAGAAAAATCATAATTAAACGCCCACACACGCTGTGGTAAATGATAAGGTCGAGTATGAATGGGACTGTGGGAAGGCTGTGGTAGACTGAGTGAAGAATTATTTTTTGCATAAAGTCCAAGTATATTGAGACTTTGGGAGCTTGGAGTGTTGTGCTACATTGGTGGAGGCTTGACGTCGATGACCAATTAGATGCATTTTTGTTTTATTTCTTTTATTTAATTGTTTTCATTTTATTATTATCTTGTAACTTAGAGATTAATTATGTAAGTTTTCTATAAATATATGTAAGGAACTCTATATTAAGGGTTCCATAACTACCTTACAAATATTGCATCACTTGCAATCTTTCTCAAACCCAATATTCTCCCTGAATATCGCTCTTGCATAAATGTATTCTACATTTCCCTCATAAATTTCTTGCTCCCTGCCTCCTCTAATCAATCTATCTGTCTATATCTCCCTCACTTTCTATCTCCCTCCTCACAACAATTCAATCTTGCAATTCTTTGCACACCTTAAAAGTCCTATTCATTGAGGCAAAAAGAATTCAATAGGGAGTTTGGTATTCTCTCTCCCTAATCAATCGCTTGATCTAACACAACATTAGATACTTGTGCTTGACCAACTAATTCTTTATCGGGCCGATTTCACAACTCTAGCACACTGCACATGCTGACAATTCAATTAGCATGCCCAGTCGATTAATTGATCAAACATATTTTGGTATGCTAGGTGGGACCAAAAAAGTGCTAAAGAATTGAGAATATGCCTCCTAAGCCAAGAACCACGAGGAATTCGATCACTGGCGATGATGAGTAAGAGAAAAAAATCTCTCAACTTTTATGAGGCTCCATAATCAACCCATCAGATCTAACAATCTAATGGACGCTATACATGTAATGTGCATCAAGTTTGGCAGGTTTCAAACCAAACTTGATCAACTGGCTCAGAAAATGATCCAAAGTAACACTCATTTTGAAGATCATTTTGAAGAACTTCATATTTCGATAAAACAATCAACAATTCAGAATAGACCGCTCATTTATAGCTCTACCACACAAGATTCGATTTATCAACCACATACTCAACAGGCTGACCAGAAATAGAAAGGACCAATACTATCTTTGCCTCAACCTTCTGCATAAAGTAACCTACCATAGCAGTTCTCAGCCAAGTGAAGCAAAAAATCAGCTATCAACCGAAGCCGCGAACAAACGGTTGCTTGAGCAGCAGCAGGTACATTCTTATAACAACTCTATAGGTTCAGTCAACTTTGGAGAGGACCCTAATAGGGGAAGAAGGCAAGACCTCCTGATTGCACTTGCACCCAAGGGGCATGTAGAAAACAACTGGCCAACTAGATGGCAAGAACATAATCAACAACAAAATTCAAATGTTCCTGAAAATTGATTGGATGATATCTATCGAGCTTTAGGTTTAAAAAGAACTAACTAACCTGCCTTTAGGAAATGTTATCCTGAAGAATATGATTTAGTTGAATATCCTAATGAATATAAAATCTAACTTCACTACTTTTAGTGGAGAGAGAAACCAATCAACACTAGAACCTATTGCCCACTTCATAATCTAATGTGGGGAGGTCGGTGCTAACAAAGTGTGGAAATTAAAATTGTTCCCCAGTTCTTTAACTGGCATAACTTTTACTTCATATTCTAACTTAAGGATAAATTCTGTTATGAATTGGCAACAATTGGTATAGTGATTTCATACTCAGTTTTATAGTTTAGAACTGGAGGCTACTCTGGGTGATCTTTCCAGGCTAAGTCAATTGCCTAGAGTGATGGTTGAGACTTTCGTAGCAAAATTTAGAAGGGCTTGACTAAAGTGTTGAATGTCCTCTCTAGAATCTATTTTATGCGAAATTAGCCCTAAATGGTTTAGATATTGAGCATCGAAAAAGATTTGAAGGCATTGATTTCTATGATATATTTGAGTTGGCTGAAAGGGCTACTCGATACGAACCAATCCTTAATGAAGAAAAATAAAAGAAAATCTCATCAAAAGGCACTTACTATAAAGACCCAAATTATGAGGTTTTTTTGACCGAAATTGATGAGGACCTTGAGGAAAATCTAGCTGAGGTCCCCATTAAGAAGCCGTACATTTGTGAAAGTCTAGTAAAAGTAAAATCAGTCACTAGTGGTTCTCAATCAGCTTTATCATCGACCAATTCAACTCAAAATGGCTGATACTGAAAAGTTCTATTCGTTTGATATATCCGTGACTGAGAAGATCTTTGATCATTTCCTGGCTGATAAACAGAAAACACTACCTAAGGGGTAGAAGATCCCATCAATTATTGACTTGAAAGGAAAAGAATATTACAAGTGTCATAACTCTTGGACATATAGTATTAATTATTGTACTGTGTTTTGCAATATTTTGCAGAAAGCAATTGATGAGGGTACCTTGAAATTTTTGGACAAACAAATAGAGGTGATGGGGATCGACAACAATCTGTTTTCGACCATTGCCATTAGCAACATGATCAGCCTTACTTCAAAGGTTGATAATCGATGACCAGAGGTTGATGAAAGCGCATCACTAGACATTTCAAATAGCAAAATAGTAAAAGAATTGGAGCAAAAATTATGAGAGGCTTAGTTGGCCCTTATTGAAAAGGGATGTTGCCCAAATTGCAAACTCCTGGGAATTATAAAAACAAAGAAATTGGGTCTAGGGGGCATAACTATAATACACAAAAGCATCCATGAGAGGATCGTTTTCCCTCAAGATAAGCCAGCCCTAATGGTCACCAATCAATCAATCTTCTAGAGAATCAAACTAAGAGAAGCAATAACCATGCGCAAAGATAGAACGATGGTTACAATGGTACTGCTAGATCAACGTAATCCACCAAGATTTAAAAGAAGATTACCAGATCAATCAATGGTGTGGGTAAGGAAAGAAGATAGCCCTCATATGCCAAGAATGATCAAACCACCCATTATTGACCATAATTGATGGACAAAGGTTACTTATCCTAAATTTCCTAAAAGCATAATTCCAAAGAATGCTCCCTTTCTAGCTCAGAAGTGGAGGATGCAAAGGAAACGAGCCAAACAAAAAAGGAAATAGGCTAACGACCAAGTAATGTTGGCTGATGGTCGTAGTCAGGACTCTACATCAGATAAGGCAATAGATATATCCATAGCCTTTGATGAAGAAGATTCTTCCCAAGAGGGAGATCATTCAGACCAGAATCCAAAACACACAGTGAAATATGGAATTAGATTCAGGAATTTCTCGAAGAAGGTCGTATGTAACATGGCATTTATTTTACCAACTGTCTTTAAGGCAAAACCTGATCAACTTGGTGCTGTGACCAATCATGCAAAGTCTCAGGATGATCACATAGTTAAAAAGGTTATACTAGAAATGGAATCAACTAGTAAGATTTCAGTTTCTAAGGAGGGATACTTGTCAGCCGATAAGGTGGTATTTGAAAAACCACCATTGGCCATGACTCAATAGCTTAGGCCTTTGTATAGCAAAGTCTGGGTAGAAGGCCAACCAATTAATCGGGTATTGGATGATAATGGATCTGTGGTGAATGTCATTCCACTAACCATAATGAAAACTTTAGGGAAGAACATGGAAGACGTGATTCCTATAGATGTTGTAATTAATGGGTTCAATGGTGGATCCACCAACACTAAAAGAATACTGCCCTTAGAAGTCACTATTGGTGGATGATCCTCATTTACGGCTTTCTTTATTATTGAGTCTACAGCAGCCAACAAATAGCTTTTGGGTCCTGAATGGATTCACCCTAATATGTGTATTCACTCCACCAAATGTTAATTTTTTGGGATGGGGATGAGGTCAAGATAATAGAGGCTGACAACAAGCCTTTTGTGGCTAAAATGTATGCTATTGAAATTGCTCTTTATGATGAGGCTTGTGTTCTGACCATGTTCATTGGCACGAACAAGATGGGTCGTCCTACATCAGCCGTAATGAGGTGGGAGTTGGTGGCTTCAGAAGTGAAAGAATTTTATATGTAGTACCTCGGCCAATGCTAGAGCTCAATCAGCCTATTCCTAATTCAAATAAGTTAGTTAATACTGACAGACAAACCCAACAGAAAGGAGAAAAGAAGGTAGGCCTTCAATGCTGCTTGTGTTCGGCTAAAAGTATACTTAGTAAAGAGAGTAAGTTGCCAAAGCAAAATAATTATATCCTGAACTATCGGCCAATATGACTGAAGTAATCGAGGTGGACACTGAAAACCTAGATGCAATACAGTCAGCAAATTTGGAGTCAGCCCCAACAAAATTAGGTGATCTCATGACAGAAGTACAAGATCCTTTGTTAGAAGTAAATTTGGGGACGGTCGATGATCCTCGGCCAACGTATATTAATGCTCTCTTGGACCCTAAATTCCAGGCTAAGATGATCAAGTTTCTGAAATAATTCAAAGACTATTTCGCATGGAATTATGCGGAGATGCTAGGTTTACCAAGATAGTTAGTAAAACAGAAGTTGCCAATCTTAGAAGGGTATACACCATACAAATAGCCGCCAAAGAGGATGTCTTAAGAAGTAGTATCAAAAGTCAGAGAAGAGAAAGAAAGACTCCTCAACGCAGGCTTTATCCGAATAACCAAGTATATATAATGGATATCCAACGTAGTACCTGTTATTAAGAAGAATGGAAAGATAAGGGTGTGTGTTGACTTCAGAAACCTGAGTTTTGCCACTCCAAAAGACGAGTACCCCAAGTCAGTGGCTGATAGTTGGTGGATTTGGCTGCCAAGAATAAGATCATGTCTTTTATGGATGGGTACTCGGGTTATAACCAAATCTATATAGCTGAGGGAGATATTGTAAAAATAGATTTTAGATGTCCTGGGTCTATTGGAATGTTCGAGTGGGTGGTCATGCCTTTTGGTCTAAAGAATGTCAGAGTTGATTCGTTGGTAAGTGTATCAATTAAAATTAGCACACTTTGTAACAGAACAAATTCCTTGCCGAATAGGGCTATCAAAAGGGGTGTTGAACCTCAAGGATTATGATCTGAATGAGTTGGTATACTGTATTAATTCTAATTAAATTTTAAAAGAAAAGAATCATGATTTTTATTGATGAACCTATAGGGGGAGGCGGTGAATAGGTTCTTCAATTTTTTTTCCTAATATTGCAAGTTTTGGCTGGCACATGTAATCACACAATTAATGGACACACAGATTTATAGAGGAAACCCCAAGGTGGGAAAAACCTTTTTGAATTGAGCTCCACTATATCTGAAAGGGTAGTACAGTAATTCTCTCAATCACTCTCTCACTCACCTAACTCACAACATAGTTCGCTCCAGTACTCACCTAGTTCACAGCCTCCCTATGCCTGAACCACTCTCACCAAATCTCACAACAGCTTTTCTGCCCTTAATCCCAACTTGAGCTTCCCAAAGCCCAAGCTATCTCACCTCAATCTCAACACAATCACTCACACTCCCCATGTCCAAAGTATCCCAATACTTGGACTATATGTAGTGATAATGGAGTCAGTTCAATGTCTTGAGCAGTGGCAAAGTCTTCTAGCTTTGTATGTTGGTTTTCAAAATCAGTCTTCAAATCAGATATTGGTCTTCAATGTTGATCTACTAATCGTCAAACTCTGATAGTTAGTCTTCAAGGTTCAGCTTGATAGTGATATGGTCACTTGTCTTCTTGGCAAATAATGAAACTCAATCTTCTTCTAAGATAGGTCTTCAATTAGTACACCTATGAAGGTGTAGCTGCAATGGACTTGTAGAAGACACTCTTTTAGTGAATCCTGCTTTCAGCTTCTTGAATACCCATTCTGCTTGAACTTCACTTTAGACAACTGTCCTTGTATTTCTTTGTGTTTGTACCTGTTCTTAAAAGGGACAAGACTATAACTAGAGTAGACTTTAGTAGCACACGCAGTTTAAAGTATGCAGAGTATTAACAGAATTAATCAAAACACAACTCAACATTTTGGTATTGCACAAACAACAATGTAAATCAGCTCAGCAATTCATCATAAAACAAATAACTTATATAACTCAGCAATTATGATCCAAAAATCAGTAGGTGAACCGTACTTTGAGCATTTAGTAATCATCAATTTGAATCAGCAAGAATATAGCAATATCAATGATAGTAAAAATTAAGCAATTTCATTTCAGCAATTTACTCAAGCATATAACCATTTATCGGTCCAAAAATTTAGCAACACAATGACTCCAAATCAGAACTATAATTGATAGCAAACTCAGCAATACACATTCCAATATCCAACAATTTAATCTCGGCAATGTATCAACTTAAATGGCAGCATGCAAAAACTAATTTTGTCAATTTTGATTTAGGAGCAACAGCATGAGACATCTAAAAATATGTAATTAACTTCAACATTGCATAATAGATCACAAGCTTAGAATTTTCGGACAGAAAGGACTTTCGAGAGTTAACACACATAACCGAAATCTTGGAAAAACAATTTTGGTCATCACAAACCCAGATTTCGAATAGTCAATTAACTGAAACATTCATTTGTATGTGAATTAACAGGAAAACCACAATCAATGCATTTGTGAGATGTGAAACAGCACAGAGCAAAAAAGAAAGGAAAGAAACCATCAACGAAAAGAAATCTCAAAGTTCAAAATCACCATGCGAGATCTTCAGATCATGAGAAATATAAACACGAAATGGCACCTTATGTGGGGCAAACTACTTATTACATCTAACAGATGCAGGAACTTAAAGCTAAGGTCAAATGCATGGCACACGCCACGAAAGGAAATGGTTTTGCTACAATTGAAGACCTTGTCCAACAAACCAATCTCCCTTTTACCTCCAAAGTGATGATTTGTCCTTTACCCAACAAATTCAAGATGTCAACCCTTGAAAACTTAGATAGGATCAAGGACCTGCTCGACCACCTTGAAACTTACAAGGCTTTTTTGTATCTTTAGGGGGTGTTAGATAAGATCATGTATAGAGCCTTTCCCACTATGTTAAAGGGTTCTGCTCGGGCATGGTTCAATAGCCTAAAACCTAGATCAGTACATTCCTTCAAAGAATTAAGTTAACTATCTGTGAGTAATTTCATTGTAGCTCATAGACATCGGAAGTCAGCGACCTATCTTCTGAACATGAGATATAGGATGAGAGAATCGTTGCAAGACTACATCAACTGGTTCAACAAAGAGATATTTCAGGTCAATGCTTTGTACAACAAGGTGGCTATTAATGCATTTATGAGAGGTTTACAGCCCTCAAAGTTCTTGTATTCTTTTTTTAAACATCCTCCAAAAATCATATCAGAACTGCTTATGAAAGCCTAGAAATACATGAATGTTGAAGACGCTCTGGATGAGTGTAAGGAAAAAGGAGGTGATTATAAGAAAGCATTTAGGAAAAGGTTAGGCTCATTCATCAAGGAAGAGAGGGACCCAAAATACAACAAGTTGGTGGGGAATCAAAGTGCTAGGTTGTCACAACAGGATAAAAGTCTCAGTTTTACCCTATTAAACACATCGATAAGTCAGATTCTCCTCTATATTCAAGATAATCGAGCAATGACATGACCCTCAAAATTGAGAACGAATCCTGTGAGGTGACCTCACAATAAGTATTGTAGGTTTCACCATGATCATGGACACAATACAGACGAGCGCATCGACTTTAAAAAGCAAATTAAAAGTCTGATTCGCAGGGGTTAGCTGTGTAGATTTGTGGTTGGTGATGAGAGAAGGGTACAGAATCACCCACACTAAGGAAAATATGACAATCCTCGAAGAAACCCTCTGCTAGGTGAAATCAGGGTTATCTCAAGAGGATTTGTAGGCGCTGGTGAGTCTAAGGTGGCTCATATAGCGCATGTGAGAAAAGTTAAAAAATTTTATGGAGTGGGCAAAGAGAGCGAATCAACCTCCCTAACCAAACAGCCTTATATAGAAAACCAAGCTACAAATTGTTTTGAGGAAGATGGGAGTGGAGTCCAGTAACCACATAACGATTCCTTGGTAGTCACATTAGTAATCACCAATTTCATGATCAGGCAGGTACTAACTAATAATGGTAGTTCCGCTAACATCCTATTTGTTGAAGCCTTTAACTAGATGAATATTAGTAAGGAAAGACTTAGACCTACCAAGTCCCCACTCATCGGATTCTCTAGAGAAAATATTTTTCCTCTTGGTGTTGTTACCCTACCAATCACTGTTGGCACAAGTCCAAGGTAGGTCACGAAGATGGTGGATTTCTTCAAGGTGGATTCCCCATCTTCTTACAATGTTATTATAGAGAGAGTTACATTGAATGCTATGAAAGCAATTACATCCACCTATCATCTCATTATGCCATTCCCAACTGATCATGGTGTTGGTGAATTAATGGTAGATCAGTTGATTGCCCGAGAGTGTTACAGCATATCCCTGAAGAAAAAGAAGCTCTAGGAGACATTGAGTGTAGAGGAATTGGAGCTCAAAAATGATGAGATCATCTGGCATGCAAAGCTAGTGGAGGATCTCATTGAAATCAATTTGTACGAGCTAGAAACCAATAAGAAGATGAGCATTGGGTTGTCACTTTCATCCAATAATCACGAGGGGCTTGTTTAATTCTTCAAACAAAATTGGAATGTCTTCGCATAGTGGCACGAAGATATGTCTAGGATTGACCCCACGGTTATGGTACATCGATTGAATGTTAACTTTGGTGCCAAGACTATCAGATAGAAAAGGCAAACTTTCTCTCTAGAAAGAAATTTGGTGATATATGAGGGGGTACACAAACTTTTGAAGGCTAAGTTTGTGCAAGAATCACATTACCCAGATTGGCTAGCAAATGTGGTCTTGGTAAAGAAATCCAATGGCAAGTTGTGCTTTTGTGTGGACTTCACTTATCTAAATTAGGTATGCCTAAAGGACAACTTTCCTTTTTTGAGGATTAATATGCTGGGAGAAGGAACGGCAAGGCATGAGCTATTTAGCCTCATGGATGCGCACACTGGTTACAACCTGATTCCAATGCATCCCCCAGATAGAGATAAGACATCTTTCATTATAGATAGAAGGTTGTATTATTATATAGTAATGTCGTTTGGTCTAAAGAATGTGGATAGGACTTATCAAAGGTTAGTCAACATGATGTTTAAAGAAGATATTAGCAGAAACATGGAGGTGTGCAATAAGCTATTGATGTACTCAAAAGATACAAGATCGAAGAGGCTCAACCCAAGCAAGTGTGCTTTTGGAGTCTCTTTTGAAAAAAAAAATTGGTTACCTAGTCAGCAAGAAGGGAATTAAAGCTAACCTAGAAAAGATCAAGGCTATTCTTGATACAAAGTAACCAAGGACAATTAACAAGGTTCAATAGCTAATAGGAAAATTGGCAACATTAAGTAGGCTGATCTCTCGCACCCCAAACAAATTCCTCATATTCTTCCAGGCGTGAATAGGCACTTGCTAACCTAAAACAATACCTCAACTCACCTCCTCTTTATCTTGAGTAATCCCTGGTGAAGAATTGTTCCTTTATTTATCTATCTCACCAGCAGTGATTAGCTTTGCATTGATGCGGGAGGACAAAGGGGTTCAAAGGCCTGTATATTATACTAGTAAAGTGTTGCAGGGGGCTGAAGAAAGATATCACATGATGGAAAAGATGAATTTTGCCGTGGTTATGTTAGCTAGGAAACTCAGGCCTAATTTCCAAGCGTACACGATAGTGGTGCTAACTGGTCTGTCACTCTATCAAGTCCTCTTCAAACCTGAAACTTCTAGATGACTTGTGAAGTGATCTATGGAATTAGGAGAGTTTGATATTCATTACAAACCAAGATCAACAATAAAGGGTCAGGTACTTGCAGATTTTGTAGCAAAGTTGACATTTTTTCCTATGGACGAGGTAACATCTTAGGCAGAGGAATCAGTCAAAGTGGACAATGAGGTTCAGATGGATCCCGAGCACACATGGATACTATTTGTTGATGGGTCCTCAAATACTTAAGCTAACGAAGATGGATTGGTGATCATTCCTCTTGAAGGAGGAAGTTTTAAATATTCTCTGAGGTTTGGTTTCAAAGCAATAAAGGGGAAAAATGAAGCTAAAGGGGAAAAATGAAATCCTATCTACAAAAGGTTCATGAATTAATTCTACACTTTTAGAAATTTATGATCACTTAGATTCTGAGGGAAGATAATTTCAATGCAGATGCGTTTTCTCGACCGACCACTATGATCGAACCCGCCACCTTAATAAACCAATCATAACTCACGAAGTGCAGGATGAGGTGAACCAAGTGGCTTAAGGTATGGAATGGGTTGATCTAATCATCAAGCATATCAAGGACGATGACTTGTCCCTTAACAAGATGGAAGCTCGTAAAATAAGGATTAGGGCATCTAGGTATGCGCATATCAATGGAGTCCTCTGTAAAAAGAAGAATCTCATTACCTTACTTACAATGTGTTTCTACCGATGAAGTTCGATATGTCATAAATGAAATTCACGAAGGAGAATGTAGAAATCATGTTGGGGGTAGGTCGTTGGCATATAAGGTTATTCAGTTATTGGCCCACTATGCAACAAGATGCACTGAACTTTGTTAGAAAGTGCGATGAATGCCAACATTTTGCCAATGTCCTAATATAACCCCTAGAAGAATTGATTCATATGACAACACCATGGCCCTTTGTCTAATGGCGAATGGACTTGATTGGTCCCTTGTCTATGGGAAAGGGACAAATAAAGTTTGCAATTGTAACAGTTGATTACTTCATTAAATGGATGGAACCAGTGCCTTTGGCCAAAATTAATGAAAAGAACGTAAGATATTTAGTCTAGAAATCAATCATATACAGGTTTGGAGTCTCGAGGGTCATTGTCATGGACAATGGGAAACAACTCGAGCGTACTATCTTCCAGAATTTTTGTGCTAGGCATGACATAAGAAATCATTACTCCTCATCGGGACATTTACCAAAAAACAGACAAGCTGAAGTCGCTAACAGAACTACGCTCAAGATGATCATGACATGGTTGGAGGCTTCCAAGTGCTTGTGGCCTGAATTGTAACCAAGCATCCTGTGGGCTTACACGACCATGACAAAGACCCCCACTAGCGAAACACCTTATCTCTTAACTTTTGGAAGCGAGACTATAGTTCTAGTGAAAAATGAGCTGACAAGTTATTGAACTAAGCACTACGAGCCAAACCGTAATGAAAGATAACTGATAGCTAATGTAGACTTCATTGAAGAAAGAAGAGAGCAGGCCCAAGTTAGAGTAGTAGTGTACCAGCAAGCCATGTCTCGGTGTTACAATGCCTGAGTCAAGCAAAAAATATTTTTGTCTGGAGACTTGAACCTTCATGAATTTACTCAAAAAACTAAGGGTCCGGGCACAGAAAAGCTGGCTCCTAACTGAGAAAGCCCCTATAAAGTCACTCATATGCAAAGGCATGTGGTATACTGGTTGTAAACCCTGAAAGCTAAGTTGCTAGTCTATCCTTGGAACATTGAGCGTATGAGAAGTACTATTAGTAAGAATTTATGCAACTTTAGGCAGTCGCATTGTTTATTTGTTCCAGTTTATTGTCATCTTTTGTATTTCCAGTTAGAGTAGTAGCACAAGAGGCTAACTGTGATTAACGATGTTAATAACTTGATGATCTCACGAAGATACAACTTTGTATATTTAATGTTATGCGCTGACACGCGAGCGCCAATAAGCATCATGGCGGAAAAGTTTCCCTGATTATGTATATACAAAATCAACAACTAATTTAGACAATTATAAAGCAAAAATATGAGTGCGTGTTTATAAAGTTCTTCTTTTAGTGATGGAATTAGAACAGGGGACAATTGATAAGGAATTTGACTTTGGTTGGACTTTGACGACATGGAGAACAAGCCCAAATGAGACTCTACCTGTTTTAGTTAGATTGGGAGTCCAATTAGCCGGATACAAAATGTATATCGCCTCTATAAATACAGTGATGATGCATTAGCCAGGTATGATTAATCCTCTTTGAGTGCCCTTACAACATTAATAGCCTTTCCAATTCTAACTTGATCATCATAACATAGTCGGCTGACACCACTCCGGTGTCTTTTCAATTACATTCTTTCTGTCTTCTTTAGGCGAGGCGTTGACTCGGATCGTTTGGTGATTTCTACTTCATCAATTTGTATTTTTATAAAAATAAATTATTTATTTCTTATTAATGGAAGACATGTGATTTTACTAACGTTTTGAACTATTTTTAATATCCAATTAATCACATCTATACATTTAATTTAAATTTTTTTTTTATTTAATAAATAAAGAATCATCTACCTATAACTACTCTTAAGAGTGTGTAAATTTTTATTTTTATAAACATTTTCATGCATTTTGTTTTATTAATTTTCATTCATTTGTTATCAAAAACATTTAATGCTATACTATTTCACTAAGATGACTCTCGGACATGCATCTAGAAACTCCCACCAAGATGCTACATAGATGCTATAGTTTCATGATGATATATAGATGCTATACTTTCATATATGAACCTTTTAACTTTCTTATGCCATATACTTGGTAACATTTTTGAAATTTAGTTACTTATATATGGTTTATGT
Source organism: Cornus controversa (assembly GCA_026545225.1). NCBI lineage: Eukaryota > Viridiplantae > Streptophyta > Magnoliopsida > Cornales > Cornaceae > Cornus > Cornus controversa. The sequence continues at coordinate 28,574,599 of CM048848.1, read as the reverse complement.
GAAGGTTACAAAATCAATTGTCTATACAAGCTTACATAATCTTACTATCAGAATTAATTTATTATATTTATCACTTGTTCAACGAGCATATTCTTTTTGTGTGTGTGTCGTTTTTTTTCATACTCTCTTTATGGAAATATCTTAGTTATTTTAGATCCAAAGATGCTTTTAATCACTTGCACTGCAAAAATTGTCTATACAGGCTTATATAATCTTAATTAATTTATTATACTTGTCACTTTTTCAACGAGCATATTCTCTGTGTGTGATGTCTTTTTTTTTCATCTTTATGGAAATATCTTAGTTATTTTAGATCCAATGATACTTCTAATCACATGCATATGCATATGCTTATTTGCTAAGTATACTCAAAGATAACAAATGAATGGTTGCAATATTTAACAAAGAAAAGACAAATGAATGGTTGACAGTTGTTAAGATCGAGTTAAGTACAAGCAAGAGAGAGAGTTTTATTGGAAAAAAAGCACAAGCCAGGTTGTGCCTTAAATTAAAGTTATATTAAATGAAAAATGATCACGTGAATATGATCCAAACTTAAAACATTCTTATTTAATTCATGAACAATATTTTCCAGTTGTTAATTCATGCCATGCCATGATTCCTCTGTTACCCCCAAAGTACACTATAAATGGCCTTACTCAACCACATATGGAACACTACTACTACTGCTGCTGCTGTAGTACTGTTGAAATCTTGCTAGCTTTGGGCGTCTTACAACCTTCGATAATTATTGTCATGGAAACCACAAAGTCTCTGGTCATGCACTCTTCTGATTCTCTAAAACCATTACTAGAGAAACTTCCTAAGCAATGCTTTTGGGATGATCTGGATCTCTATCAATGGGAACGTTTTTGGTTTGTACCCCGCCACTTAGAAGCTGCAAAAGCCCTTCAATCAAACTTTGAAGCACGCGATGACGATGTCATATTGGCGTCTTCTCTTAAAACAGGTACAACTTGGCTCAAAGCTCTTTGTTTCTGCATCATGGAACGAAAAACTAGTGTTAACAATGTAGAAGAAGAGGACCCTCTTGACAAAATCAATCCTTTCTTATGTATAAAAACCCTAGAGATCCAAGTCTACACACAAAATCCATCACCTAATCTCTTAGGTATGTCATCTCCTAGACTATTTCATACTCACCTGCCTTACAGTGTCTTACCGGATTCAATTAAGAATTCCGAGTGTAAGATTGTTTACATAATACGAAATCCAAAGGATACTTTGGTGTCCATGTGGCATTTTTTTAACACTCTAAGGACACCTGAACAAGGCCCATATCCATTTGAGAGGGCCTTTGAGGGATTTTGTAAGGGGGTTTACCCTTTTGGGCCTATGTTTGATCATGGCTTGGAGTATTGGAAGCAGAGCTCAAAGATGCCTCACAAGGTACTATTCTTGAAGTATGAAGATTTTAAAAGAGACCCAAAAGGACAGTTGAAAAGGCTGGCCTCATTCCTTGGAAGGCCATTTGTTGAGGAGGAGGAGATTGATAAGTTGTTGTGGAGGTGTAGCTTGGAGAGGCTTAAGAACTTGGAGGTGAACAAGAATGGTTTCGACCCTTATACAGGCTTGCCAAATAGTTCTTTTCTCAGGCTTGGTGTTGTTGGGGACTGGAAGAACAACTTCACTACCGAGATGAAAGAACGCCTTGACCAAATTACTTTGATGAAATTGGAAGGGTCTGGCCTTGAACTCGAGACATAAAAATTTGGAGCAACTAACTTGTAGCTTTAGTTACTAGTCTCGAGGAAAATGAGATTCTTAATTGTTTCTATTTGGAGTAGAAAATGTTTGAATACAAAGTTTCCACTCTAATCCATTAGATTGGCGTCCTTGTTTTGTAATTTGATGTATTGCTATGGAAGTCATGTATGCTTATTTCGTGAATGCTGAGTTTATTTTTATTTTTTTACTTCATACTATTAGTTGATCAACTCTTCCAAGTAAAATTTTCTAAACTCAGTCGCTCTAGTTTTTTTTAACCATTCGCTACTAATTAATTTCTCTCCTCTTTGAATGTTGACGATCTTGTGGAAGCCATAAAAATGGATTAAATAAGATCCTTCACCCAAAAATGGCGCTTAAGAAGCTTATAATATCCATGGCATGGGTTTGCATTATGTCATTTTTCATGGATTCTCTTTAACAGGTGTAGGAATTGTGCTAAACCAAGCTTAGTATGTGATTGGTCAAGCTTGGTTTTAATATATTTGATTCCACCATGAGACAAGTATGAGAGATACAAAAAGTTCATACCATTAACTAGCATGTTCAAGGATCTTATGTCAATGTTAAATCGAAGCTTGTACAAGAGCTTAACCGACAATCTAATGCTATTATATAAATTTTTATTTTATTTGAAGGGGATAAGCAGGGACAGAAACAGCAATTTGTTCAAGGAGTCATAGTAGATGTGATAAAAAAAAAAAAAAAAATTCCAACAGATAATGCAGCAAGACAATAAGCCAAAAAAATAGAAATGTAATAACAGTGCAGTAATCAAAGCTTATATAGTAATAATTCGAAATTATTGTTTCCTTGTATACTTGTAATTCCTAGAATTTAGGAATTAGACGTATACAACAAGCCTATCAACCTGTATATCACATAATGAAGACCCACAGGAGTACTTTTGCCCAAAGTACGCAGCGGATCAGTGCTTAAAATTTGTGACCGAATGGTGCTGAAGTGGTCATTCAGTCCTAGTAGAAATTGGTGAACCTTTTCTTTCTTTCGTGCATCCACAAAACTCTTTCCGTCTCCACAGGTGCACTTTGGAGCCGCATCATAGATATGCAATTCATCCCACAAAGCTTTGAACTTAGTACAGTGTGTGTACACCCAAAAGTCGTGCCATGTGACTGCCACTTTGTTGATAGTTGGGGGAATTAAGAGTTTGACACGTGAACATTAATCCTAATATTGTGCTACATGTAAATGTTGTGCCACCTGCATATAAGGATATGAGATTTGATTTTAAGTGATATACTCAAGTGTATGACTTCAGTTAGAACTCTTCCAAAGTATTATATAAACTATTTGGGAATGGACTTCCGAAGATAATCAAGAATGAGACATATGGATATATTCTCGTTAAGTTATTCTCCAACAAGAGTCCATAAAAATGAAGACTAAAGATTGATAGTGATAAAATTGTTTAAAAATTTGAATGAAAATTGAATATTATATTACATGAATTATGTTAGAATATTAGTTAACAGACACGTAAGAAATAAATACTATTAGTGTTGGTTGAAGGTGAAACATTGATATTGTAACACCCTAAAATTAGGATTTTTCTTTTGTCTTCATTCTCTAAGGATCCAAAGGGAATTCTAAGATTTTATAAGGATAGAAGTGCAGTTATGAAAATGTGTATATATATATACTATATACTATATGTACTAGTCTTGTGAGTGAAACTTTAAAATGTAAGTGGCAGAGGATGTCAAAGCTTCTAAAGGAAGCTTTGACCCATGTTAAAGGAATCAAAAGAAAGAGAACATGGGCACGTGTAAAGAGCATGAAACATATATAAGATGTATGTTACACTTGGGTGTATTTTAGTGGAGGATTGGGGCTGTGTAGTGTTGGTATTATATTATATGAAGTATCATATATATATAGGAAAGCAAAGGTTGTCCGATAGAAACAAGAAAAGGGAAAGAAAGTGGGTCTGCAGAATAGAGAGAGAAACAGAGAGAAGAAGAAGAGAAGAAGAAAAAGAAGAGAAGAAGAAGAAGAAGAAGAAGAAGAGAAAAAGAGAGAGAGAAGAGAGGAGAAAAAGATCACTAACCAGGCAAGTTGCCTTCATTTCTATATATATATAGATATAGATATATATAGATAAACCAACTGCATGTATGATTTAAGTGGTAGTTTCCGTTTCATTAATATTGTTGTGAGTTTCTCTTCTTTTTGTATCAATATGTTTATAATGCTTTGATATGTGTGTGTATATATATATATATGGGATTTTCTAAGTTCAGTAGGTGTTGGGTCTGTTCGGATGCATGGTTTGGGTTTGGTTTGGTGGCCATGGTTTGGTAGCCGTGGGAAGAGGTTGAAGAAGTGTGTACAGTGGCTGGTCTGTGGTGGAACTTGGGTGCTAGCGGCTGAGGTGGTGTTAGCTGGGTTCACGAATTAAGGTTGGTGATGGGATTGTGCATGGCTGGGTGAGGGATACTCGGCTGTGAGGATGGTGATGATGGTGGTTGGTTGGTCTGAGGCGGCTCATGGAGGTGGCAGGTTGGTCATGTTTGGTTTCCTTGGTTGTGGGTTTGGTGAGGCATAGCTAATGTGAGTCAATTCATGGTGGTTGGGGCCGAAGATGGTGGCTTTGTTTGGGTCTTCAGCTGCCTAGTGGTAGCCTATGGTGATGGAGAATGGATGTGTTTGGTATGAATTTGGGTCTTCAATGGCTATGGTGGAGGGTTGTTGAAGGTGGCAGATTGAGTATTTAATGATAGGTTTGTGGTGGCTGGTTCAATTTGGGTCTTCTTGGTGATGAAGTTTGGGTTCACTTTATATTGGGTTTAAATTGTGAATGTGTACACATGCATGTGGGCAGATATATATATATATATTATATTTTGGAGTATAATCCTTGAGTAATGGATTAATTAAAGTGGATGGTTGTTGCTAATAAGAAAACAGTGAGTTGTGTTACTTGAAGTAGTGAAGGAATTGGGCCAAATGGTCTTGGGTTTTAGCTTGTGTTTTTATGGGGCTAAGTAACTTCTTGTTGGGCCCATAAAATTTATGATCTCATCAAAATTATGTTTTGATTTCATTGAGGTTTTCAAATATTTTAGTTGATAAAAAAATGTTTTGTGTGACATAAATTGCGTTTAAATTTCTGAAATTATATCTTTATGCATTTTGAACTACTACGCTAGAATAGTTGGTTCTAGGAAAAAAATTCTCGAATGCTTCATAAATTACGAAATTTATGGGATCATTTGTTTTAACCCAATAGAGCCTGTTAAGTTAAATTAGTTGGTTCCAAGGGATTAAAGTTTCGGTTAGAGATGATTTAAACTTATGCACACACACAATATGCTCATTTAATTTATTAAATGTGAAAAGCATTTAATAAATTATATAAAGATTTTTATGTTGGTTTATAACGCTTGTTTCCTTTTATTTAGAGTGAATTAGGAAAAAATATCCTTTAAGCTCTAAAAATTACGAAAAGCTCTAGAGTCGTACATTTTGGCATAATAAACTTAATTATGCTAAAATAATTAAGTTTACAAAATTTTTGTGTGGTGAAATCTTAAAATGATTAAATAATGTGATTAGTGATCATATTGAGAGAACGGTTTGATTTATTAAATGTCAAAAGCATTTAGTAAATCTTAAAAGCTTGAAATCTTGAAAATGAGATAAAATTCTTAAAGAATTTCTGAGGTATGGTCAGGGACCTACCTATGGGTTATGTACAACCCATTTGTTATGGCCATTGGGCGGAGCGTGCCCTGATTGTGTGGACGTGGTCCGGGACCATCTGGGTGAGTAGACATACAAACCCAGCCACATGTGCGAGCTTCCTTAGTCCAGGACTATGCGATGCGCACCACTTGTTGGCTAAGTATGCCATCTAATTGAGGGGAGCCCAGGGCTCATGTGAGGCTATGTTAAGCTAATCTAGATGATTAGTTTAATAAGGAATTATTGAGATTACGGTTCCTGTGTGTGAAAGAAATTGTGGATATGATAATTAACTAGAGTTTAATTATCATAGGAAAAACCTGTGTGTGAAGTAAACTGCGGATATGATAATTAACTAGAGTTTGATTATCATAAGAAAATTTGTGAATGAAATCAACAAAGATTGTTGTACGAGTCCTTATATGTAGGAATTTAAGGCAAGGTCAATTTGTTAAGCAATGATAGTGTTTTGCAATTCTTGCTGAGCTTGTTGAGCTCACTCCATTTTATTTTTCAAGTACCGAGTGAATGGAAGAGCGGTACAAGACGGTGGAGGCTGTTTACATGTAATTTTCTTAGCATGTAATTTTTTTGTTGTGCATAGTTGACTCTCAGGATGAGGGATAAGGTCTTCAGATAAAGTTTTTGTAATAGATGATCTAGACGATCACATTTTGATTGTAATATGTAAGTTTTTGGATTGATGTATGGTAAGAATGACGATGTTGTTTTTGTAATACCCCGCTCCAACACATGGTATGATATTGTCCGCTTTGGGCCTGAACCCGCACGGTTTTGCTCTTGGGTTTTTACCCCAAAAGGCCTCATACCATTTGAAGAGAACATACTACATATAAGCACATCCCCTTTTCCACACCCAGGCGATGTGGGATTGAGCACCTTGTACCCTGTCAGTGTGGTAGCTCAGCCCAGTGTCTGTCTACGCACCCGCCCACTCACACCCGTCCACAAGGGTTACTACAATCCACCCCCCTACGAGGCCTGACGCCCTCGTAGGCACACTTACTTCCGGCTAGGTTCAGGCTCTGATACCAATTGTAATACCCCGCTTCAACACATGGTATGATATTGTCCGCTTTGGGCCTGAGCCCGCACGGTTTTGCTCTTGGGTTTTTACCCCAAAAGGCCTCATACCATTTGAAGAGAACATACTACATATAAGCACATCCCCTTTTCCACACCCAGGTGATGTGGGATTGAGCACCTTGTACCCTGTCAGTGTGGTAGCTCAGCCCAGTGTCTGTCTACGCACCCGCCCACTCACACCCGTCCACAAGGGTTACTACAATTTTTCAAGTCGCGCACCAAATTCAAGTGTCGGACTAGAGTTCCAGGTATTTAAATTTGGGGGCGTGACAGTTTGTGAATGGAAGAGCGGTACAGGACAGTGGAGGCTGTTTACATGTAATTTTCTTAGCATGTAATTTTTTTGTTGTGCATAGTTGACTCTCAGGATGAGGGATAAGGTCTCCAGATAAAATTTTTGTAATAGATGATCTAGACGATCACATTTTGATTGTAATATGTAAGTTTTTGGATTGATGTATGGTAAGAATGACGATGTTGTTTCTCAAGTTGCGCACCAAATTTAAGTGTCGGACTAGAGTTCCAGGTATTTAAATTTGGGGGTGTGACAGATATTCACACTGAATAGACACCAAAAAGTCTGTTAATATCGAATAGACACTATTAGTATTGTTTAAAGTTGAAATAGTAAGAGTTGCAACATTTTGCATCAAACGACATATCCCATGGCTATTTGAGTACTTTTGAAAGAGTACTAGTATGCCTATAAATAGGTCCCTCAATTCAGACTTCTTCGTCTCTTTAAGCATCAAGTCTCCCTCACTATATAGCCTAACCTAAGTGGTAGTAAGTCTTACTAGTCTGGTCTGAACCAACAGGTTAGAAGAGTCAAGTCCAAGAGAGAGTACTAACACATTTGTGGTTCACAGAAGCTCAGTTGGTTTGTAGTGTTGCTTCCTATTGAGAGAAATATCATTGTATCCTGGTAGACAGTCGCCAAGGGTCCGTTCAACACCACTGCAGGGTAATAATTGTCTTAAGGACATAGAGTCTAACTCTGGCCTCGATCTACAGATTCTTTAGTATTTATGTATTATACAATTGTTTTATATCTTAAATAGTATCATATACGCATCTATTTTCCAACAATCTTAAGATAATTACATGATATGCTGTTGTGTATATGCTACTATTTAAGATAGTGATTTTATACGAAGTATAAAATATTGAAAAGTTTAATATTAGTTAAATATTTGTGAAATATCAGTGCCACATAGAGTACTGTTTATTTTGTGAAATTCAATATTTGTGATATGATACTCTTTAAGTTTGTGATATGCCTCAATTCAATAATGGTGCTGTAGTAACCTTTGTGGACGGGTGTGAGTGGGCGGGTGCATAGACAAACACTGGGCTGAGCTACCACACTGACAGGGTACAGGGTGCTCTATCCCACATCACCTGGGTGTGAAAAAGGGGATGTGCTTATATGTAGTATGTTTTCTTCAAATGGTATGAGGCCTTTTGGGGTAAACCCAATAGTAAAACCGTGCGGGCTATGGCCCAAAGGGGACAATATCATACCATGTGTTGGAGCGGGGTATTACAGTTGGTATCAAAGCCTGAACCCAGCCGGAAGTGTGCCGACGAGGACGTCGGGCCTCGTAGGGGGGTGGATTGTAGTAACCTTTGTGGACGGGTGTGAGTGGGCGGGTGCATAGACAGACACTGGGTTGAGCTACCACACTGACAGGGTACAGGGTGCTCTATCCCACATCGCCTGGGTGTGAAAAAGGGGACGTGCTTATATGTAGTATGTTCTCTTCAAATGGTATGAGGCCTTTTGGGGTAAACCCAATAGCAAAACCGTGCGGGCTATGGCCCAAAGGGGACAATATCATACCATGTGTTGGAGCGGGGTATTACAGGTGCGATATTGAATATGTATTTTATTCTTTTGTAAATTCATGTATATACAAATCATACAATTTGAGTTGAATGTCTTTATTAAAGTATAAATTTGATATTATATAGTTGGTAGATTTATGATTTGCATTTAGTATGCTTATATCTTAGTGATAAATTTAAGTATAATTCATGTTATTGAAATATTGATTTAGTGTTGCATTTAAATTAGCACTGTATTTATCAATATTTTTATAATGTGAGGAATGACAAGTGTAATAGAGATAATTATTCTTGTTGAAAATAAGGAGAAATGAGAAATTCTCCAAGGAATAATTCGGTGTTAGAGAGATATACACCATACTAGAAATTATAAGATCATTGAAGTTACACATGATAAATGGCGTTTATCATGATTTCTAAAATCAACCTGATAGTCAAATCAGAGGGTGATGAGTCGATATTCCTTATCATATATGCTTCGATATGCAGATTGTATTGTTTATCAAATATAAAGGTTAAATCTTCTTAAGAAACCTTATTTACCAAAATAAGGTTGCATGAGAAATAACCATAGGGTGAGAACTTGTTCTTCAATGAGTTAATGTGTATTAAATTCAAGGGTGTGTAAGAGATATATCCTAAACCTGGAATCAAGTTAATTTTTCTACTTGGGTGGATTAATGAATGTCCTAACTCAAATTTGGCACATGTGAAAGGAAATTAACTAGAGTTTATTTTCACTCGTACAAAAGAGTGTTCTACCTCTACCATTAAATCACAATGATATATGTGACTTAATATATGTGCACATGAGAGATGGAAAAAGTATTTAATACTATGATAAGAATTACACAAGATACTATGAAGCAAAATTTGAGAATAAGGTTGAGAGTCAATTTAGTAATTTAAATGAAATGGTGTTGCTAAAATGCAAGAACCATAAAATACAAATGATTTGTAGATAAATTCTGGATTTCTTCGAAGTTGTGGGAGAAGCTCAACTATCCTCAAATTTAGTCTTATATCTCATTAAGAAAATTATTAAGACACCAGCTGATTGATATATAAAAAGAGCTTATATCTTTCTATAAATACTTAGAAATGTGGGGGTGTCTATATAATGTGATAACATTTAAATCCTAAAAATTATTAGGATATGAATGGGACATATCTTGTGCATAATTCAAGAATATAGAACGAGGTTCTATAAATGAAAAATTGATTTGAAATAACCAAGGAGGGTTCATAGTTTTAGATCCTGAAAAAAGAGTGTGCAAACTTGAAAAATCTATGTGTAGATTGAAAGAAACATTAAATCAATAATATAGGTTAAGTGGTTACATGTCAATGAGTATGATGCATACTAAAGATACTCTTGATAGATATGTTTTTTAAGTACATTGTTGTGATCCAAATGACAACTTGCACATAACTTGATATATAAGTAATCCGAGAGAATACTAAATGTATTGAAGTGGTTAAGATCCATCTTAAAATTAATGATTGCATTTATCAAAGATTGACATTGGAATTAAGGGATATAAAAGACTTTAGATCCACAAATGAACATGTCTTTAATATTAACGGTGTAGTCATGGAATATAAGGTAGTTACTTTAAATAAAGCAAGGATGATTAAGAAGTTGTAAAAATTCTTAAAGGATATTTCAAATTGGCTAACATCTACGCCACTGCTCTCAAATGAGAAAATCTCTATAGAGTATATATATCAAAGAACAACCTGGTGGCCACATTTATAAAAGGTTGAACTAGAGAGCAAGTGACGATGTCAATGAGGGGAATGGGCTTAAAGCCTAAAACTAATGAATCACCATAATGGAAATCCTGTCTAGCTGACTGAAGATCCCAAGATCTAGATTCAAAGGGACAACTAAAATTTTGAGTGACTCACCAGTAGCACTAGAAGATTTTGTCTTCTATCTATTCCTATGATGACACAGTGCTGCTTGTCGTGGGTATCAGGTTAAGCAAACGCTTTTAATGATTCCTATATCTTGAAAATCCAAGTGGGGTATGGTATGATACTCTTAATAGAGAATTACTTATATATGTATATATGAGTGTGAAGTGGGCCGCTTCTATGAGAATGACAAGGCTAAGTTCTCTAGAGCACTCATGAATACCAAGATTTGTTCATGGTCGAAATGAACACAACTGAAAGAACTAACTTCGTACGAAAAAGTATTGTGTGTATACTATTATCTAGTTTTACACAAATGGTTGAATAGTTCAAGACTTTATGCCACTAGTTAGCCAACTAAATCCAATAGTATTACATGAGAGTAGATTCAAGGCCAAAAATTATCTATCCAGATGCAATAACTTTCTAATTATACTCTCTCTAGTGTCAATCGAGTCTTTTTTGCACTTGAGGCTAATTTTCATTCATATGGGGGATTGTTAGAAAAATTGAATGAAAAATGAATATTATATAACATGAGTTAGGCTAGTATATTACTTAATAGACACGTAAATATTAATTCGTATCAAATAAGTACTATTAGTGTTGGTTAAAGGTGAAACATTGATATTCACACTAAATACACACCAAAAATGTCTGTTAATATCGAATAGACACTATTCGTATTGTTTAAAGTTAAAACAGTACGAGTTGCAACTTTTTGTATCAAATGACATGTCCCATGACTATTCGGGTACTTTTGAAAAGGTACAAGTATGTCTATAAATAGGTCCCTTAATTCTCATTTATGAATATACAATTTAGACTTCTTCTTCTCTTTAAGCATCAAGTCTCCCTCACTATATAGCCTAACCCAAGTGGTAGTAAGTCTTAGTAGTCTAGTCTGAACCAACAGGTTAGGAGAGTCAACTCCAAGAGAGAAAGTACTAACACATTGGTGGTTCACAGAAGCTTAGTTGGTTTGTAGTGTTGCTACCAATTGAGAGGAAGATCGTTGTATCCTCGGAGATTGCCAAGGGTCCGTTCAACACGATTACAAGGCGATAATTAAAATCTAACACTATGTTTTATCTACAGGTTCTTTAGTATTTCTATATTTTACAATTTTTTTATGTCTTAAATAGAATCATATACGAATATATTTTCCATCAAAAATCATGGATATTTTGGACTCTTGAAGTTTCATCATTGACTTTTGATATATATGGACTTTATATATATGTATGTGTGTGTGTGTGTGTATATATATATATATTGGGTATACAGGTGAAGTCCTACAAATTTGGGTTATCAAGTTATTGGCACCCAAAAGTGGCACCACATGGCAGCCACCTTGGTTTTAATGAGAACGAATGAAAAAGACAACACGTGGACAATATATGGAGCTATGATAGTGTGTTTTGCAACGTGGGCCAACTTGGAGAAAGGTAGCTGATATAGAGATGTAAGAAGAGATAAGTCATAAGTATTTAATTTCGATTAACTGAACTCTATCTAAAGGATTAGAGGTTGATTGGGAGTAGGCTCTTGTAGGAGGATGAGAATAAGCTTGGGTATATTAGTTAATTGAGGATTCTTGTCACTCAAAGGTAGCAAGCTGTGTGAGAAAGAGTTGTATAAGGAGTGTATGGAAAAGTTTTGAATAAGATGGACTCTATGGAAACTTACATCAATAAGCTATATTGGTGGGACTTGCAGACACAATCTGTTTTGATATGCATATATATGCATTGTTTATTTCCTTCTATATATTTATTTATTTCAGTATTATCTTGTTTATTAGATTTAGGAAGTTAGTTATTTTTATTTTCCTATAAATAAGTAGAACTCTTTATTAGAGGTCCCCGACTAACACAATTTACATTCAATATAATTTTCTTTACAATCATTTATCTTTTCCGGTATCTTTACTGTTAATGTCAATTTCCATTCAACGTCATGTATCTCCCATGCAATTTATCTTTCAATGCAATTTCAATTACCTTTAATTTCAGTATCTTTAATTTCTTACAATTTCCTTGTATACACCTTTTAATTACCTTGTCAATTTACTTTTCTTACACATTTAAATTCTAGTCTTTCAATTCAACGCTATTTCTATCGCAATTTTTTTAGAAGTCCTCTTCATTGAGGCAAGAGAAAAGAGCATTCTGAGAGTTTGGTATTCTCTCTCCCTAAAATAATCGCCTAATCATACATTGTTCTCAAAAGAGATATTTTGTTCAACCAATCCATAATCTCTTTGAGCCAATTGAATGGCTATGGCACACCCGTAACACAAGTTGATTTAGATAGTCAGCCTACTTAACCTATTTAGTACAGGTTGATTTAAATCGGTCAGCCCAGTCGATTTATTGATTGAAAAGTGCTAAAAGGATTGGAAGATGCCACCAAAGCTAAGAAGCTCTAAATATGCCAGTAATGGTGAGGAGGAGCATGAAGAAGAAATTCCTCAGCTAGTTAGTAAATCTACTGACGCCCTAATGGACATGATAGTGTTACTAGCCGAACTAGAAGTTCACACTAATGCTTACTTTAAGGGGTATTGTGCTCTTAATAACATTTGTTTTGAGGGAATTTTTAGCCTCCGTTCCAAACAGGATGATACAGGGAAGGAGCCCCAGTGTTAAAAAATCAACCTTTCAGCCGATTCCATAACCAATTATTCAACCAGTAGAAACTGATCAACAAATTTAGTCAGGGTCACTATTGGATTTATCTCAACCAAATTTTCCAACAAGCTTACCCATAAGCACGCTGGCGATCTAGATAGAGGCTCAGTCACAGCCGGTCATTTCGACGTTTCAACAACCACATGGGATACGTCAATATCAGAATCAGTTACTCCCATGTCAAGAGGTAATTCTTCAAAACGAGCCAATCAGCCTGGGGGGGCAACCAAGATAAGTGGAAACAACTAGATCCACCTATTGCTCCAGCACTTGAGGGCCATGCCGTGAATAATCAACCCTAGGTTTAGCCGAAGCCTTATTAACCGTCTACAGCTAATTAGCTGCTAGCGGTAGATCAAGTACTTGATCGATCGAATTTGCCAACAGTGCTAGATAAGGCCCATTTGGCAAATCTCATTGACCAAGAGTACAGTCCTGGTCAAAGAAGTCGATCGGCCTATCAAAATGAGGCTTTTCCCTAATTCCTTAACGGGGAAGCCTTCTCATGGAAGCAAACGCTGTCAATGCCTTAAAGTTTTCAGACAAGAAATTATAAATTATGGGAGTTGATAATGACATGTTTTATACTATAGTCAGCCGTAGTGTGATTAGCCTTGCTTTTAAGAAAAAGGTTGATAAAGAGAAAGAAACGACATAGCCAACAGCTGTTGTGAGTACACCATCAGCCACTCCAAGCAGCATGGTGGAAAAAGAATTAGAGATGAAAATTAGATCAATGATAGTAGTCTAATCAGCCTTTATGACATTACACAATAATTTGATCTCGGCTAATCGCAACTTAGCTATGCTAATAAGTTTAGATCATGGGGTCCTCTTAAGTCTATAAATGGTTGATACCTTAAAAAGTGTCAGCCAAATTTATTGAATAAATGGAAGAATGTAATCAACCAGAGTGATATAGCTGATGCGAAATAAAGATCATCTTAGTGGTGGTTCGAAATAACTCAAGCTAATAAATGTTTTGGGCTCATCGGTCTACCGTTTTGTTCCAAATTTTAGTTCATCCTTCATTATGAAAAAGTCTCTTCCAATATATTTAAATTTATAAAATCTTATTAGCTTGATCAATCATAATATATTTCAAATTGGGGAGCAGTTGTTGGCACCCAAAAGTGGCGCAATGTGGCAGCCACTTTGGTTTTCAAAAGAACGAATGAAAATACAACATGTGGACAATATATGGAGCTATGATAGTGTGTTTTGCAACATGGGCCAACATTGAGAAAGGGAAGTAAGCTGATATAGAGATGCAAGAAGAGATAAATCACAAGTATTTAATTTTAACTAGACTCTATCTAAAGGATTAGTGGTTGATTGGGAGTGGGCTCTTGTAGTTGGATGATGACAAGCTTGGGTATATTAGTTGATTGAGGATTCTTGTCATTCAAAGGTGGCAGACTATATTACAAAGAGCTATACAAGGAGCATATGGATAAGTTTTGAATAAGATGGACTCTATGCAAACTTGAATCAATATGCTATATTGCTGGGACTTGAAGACAAAATCTGTTTTGATATACATATATGCATTGTTTATTTCCCTTTATATATTTATTTATTTCTGCATTATCTTGTTTCTTAGATTTAGGAAGTTAGTTATTTTTAGTTTCCTATAACACATGTTGACTATAATCGGCCAACCCAGCCGATTTAGTACAGATTGATTTAAATTGGCTAGCCCAACCGATTTATTTATCGAACACAAGTAAAGACATTGGTCAATTTTGGACTCTTTGACATAAGGAAGCAATATTATTCAGTTGAAAATATATAAAGATGAAGTTGAGTGGGACTTCGACTCTAAGAAGGCTGAAGGAAATGAGCTACAATGTTGGCGATTGAAGACATGTGCATTAATATAGACACTTTATATTTTTTTTATTGTAATTTTTTTATTCCATTATTTTCTTTTATTCTTCTTTTAGGAAGTTAGTTGTCTTCAACTACTACAAATAATGAAAGGAACTCCTAGTTTGGGGTTCCACAACCACTCAACAAAACTTTGCATCAATTGCAAATCTGCGAGAATATTGTCCTATCTCTCCTTACTCTACCTCTCCCTCATACTTGCTTGCTCTTTAGCTCCTCAAATCTGTCTCTCTGTCTACATCTTCCTTAATTTCTATCTCCCTCCTTCTATCTCCTACCTTGTTACAATTAAATCTCGTTTCTTTGCGCACTCTAAAGTCCTCTTCGTTGAGGCAAAAAATAACTCAATAAGGAGTTTGGTATTCTCTCTTCCTAGTGCCTGATCTAACACAATACTTAAAGAAAATACTATGTTCGACCAACTGATTCTCTCTCGAATCGATTCCACAACTCTGGCATGCCTGCATATAAGCTGACAATATAATTAGCTAGCCTAGTCAATTATTTGATCGAACATATCTTGGCATGCCCAGTGGAATGGGAAAGGACTAAAAGGATTGCAATTGAAGGATTGTAATAAAGAGGGCGAATGTCTTTCTTACCATGTTGTGTGAATCCTTGCTTCTTCAGCATCAACTATCCTTTTTGCCACGCTGATTTTGACAATCAATTATGCTATCAAGGAATTTTCTTCTAAACTAATATCTCAATATTTTCTTCAACAATTTGTTGTCCTGCCACCGATGAAGAAGTAGCTACATGTTCATTGAGAGATGCAATCAATAAGATAAATGTTCTTCTTATCGAGTTGCGTAAATCTATGTCTCAATCATCAACGTCATTCTTGACAGGCTAATTCAAACAAACAATTCTGAGTATGTGGAACAGGAATCTCAGCTGCCATCTCAATATTCTATGGTTTAGCCACCATCGTCGAATCAACCACCAATGGCAGATCAGCCACAAAGTTGGTCTAATTATAATCAGCAACCTCTAACACTCAGGGGGCAGCCAATGGTCAATTAACCATACAATTAGGCTGACGATAATCAGCCCCCAGTGGTAAATCAAAACCCAATAGTTAATCAGCTGACAAAGGCTAGTTGGCGGATTCAGATAATTAATAATGTGGTCCGACCGTCAGAAAAGTTGACGAATCTATTTCTAGTTTAGACGTTATGAATGAGGATGAGTATCTTAAATCTTACAAAACCTTTAATGGAGAAGATAACTGATCGGAGGCCGAACAAATCAGCCAATCTAAGGTTTAGATCCCTTATAATTGATCAGTCTCTATGACACATAAGGAGGTTTCTCAACCAGTAGGGGAATTTCTTCCACAGAACAAAGCACCTGCTCAGTCCCAAGTGTCTCAGCCACAACTATCATTGGAATAATGTAAGAAAGTTATTTTCTTCCAATTTTGTCTAATCAACCATACATTTTGCCAGAGGAGTTTCGTGCTTAACGTAAATCTTCTTATCCCGAAAGACAACAAAATCAGATAGAGATGAAGCCAAGTCCGTAAATCAAAACAAATTGGCTAGAATATCATAATTCTAGGCCAAGAGTAATATCCAATTCTCATCTAGAACAATCATTGGCTGAAAGATTTCTCTTATCTCATCTTCCTTGATTTAAGTTTAAGAACAGATGGAGACAAATGAGGAGATGGAAATAAAATAGGGTTAGGATAAGAGAAAAAACACGAAATAAAATAATCAGCCACTTGCGAAAAATTAGCTATTAGTGGTAAATAAAAATCAAGAGTTAATCAGGTAGCCCAGGATAGAGGCCAATTGGCTGATTCAGTTAATCAGGAAAGTTACTTTCTTCCAATTCTGGAAGAAGTCCCAAAGAAAAGTCTAAGGAGGCAAAAACATAGCCGATAAGCCATATATTTGTCTAGAAAATAAAGAACTTCATCCTCCACGAAAACCTCCAGACCTTAAGGGCAACAAAACTGGGTAGAGACGAAGTCAACCTCATGGAAGAAATTGAATTGACTAGTAAATAAATAGTTTTATGTGGCCGATTCCATAATGCCTTTGAAAATTGTAATATAAAAATAATAGCATTGGCCAGTGTAAGAAAGAGCTTGGTTGATGTTAACATCAAAGAATTTCTCAAAGACAGCAATCGGCCAATGATCAAACTTTTATGGCCGATTGTTGAAGAAATTCAAGTCTATTGCACATTGGTTTCCTTCTAGCACTCTGACAAGCCAATATGTCATTACATAATAACTTGATCCTAGCTAATCATGACCATGCCATTCTAAATTTGGATCATAGAACTTGTCTCGAGTAGATGGATCATCGATGACTATCAGCCAACTTTTCAGTAAGCTGTGCAAGAATTGTGATTAGTCAGCTATAAAGGGCAGAGTGGAAGAATGTGATCAGCCTGTGTGATATGGCTAACATGAAATGAAAACTACCTCATTGGTCGTTCAAAATAAACGAGGTCCATGTTGTTTTGAAGTTCTATTGTTTGTGATTTCCTCATGAATCCTAGTTTGATCAACTATGGTTATGAAAGGTTCCTTTCCAATATAATTTTAAATTTCAAAAGTTTTATTGGATTGATCAGCCATAAGACATTTGAATTTGGGGGGGCAGGTGTTGACACCCAAAAGTGGTGCCACGTGGCTGCCACTTTTGGGATGGTTGGGGGAATTAAGAGTTTGACACGTGAATATTAATCCTAATATTGTGTTATATGTAAAAGTTGTGTCACCTACATATAACAATTTGAGGTTTGGTTTAAATGATATACTCAAGTGCATCACTTTAGTTGGGACTCTTCCAAAGGAGTATAGAGGTTGTTTGCGAATGGACTCTTGAAGATAATCAAGAATGGGATACATGGATATATTTATGTGAAGTTGTTCTCCAACAAGAGTCCATAAAAATAAAGACACTGAAGGCTAATAGGGATAAAATCATGGATATTTTGGACTCTTGAAGTTTCACCATTGACTTTGGATATATATATGTACATATATATATATATACATATATATATATATAGGGTATACAGGTGAACTCCTACAAATTTGGGTTATCAAGCAAATTCACTGGTCAATTTTGGACTCTTTGACATAAGGAAGCTACATTGTTAGGGCTTGAAGACATGTACCTTGATATAGACATTTTATATTTCTTCTTATTATAATTTGTTTATTCCATTATTATCTTGAAATCTTTTTTTAGGAAGTTAGTTGTATTCAACTAATATAAATAAATGAAAGGAACTCCTAGTTCAAGGTTCCACAACCACTCAACAAAACTTTGCATCACGTGCAAATCTATCTCTCCCATTATTCTCACAAAATATTGTCATATCTCTCCTTACTCTACATCTCTCTTATACTTGCTTACTCCCTACCTCCTCTAATTAGTCTCTCTGTGTAGATCTCCCTCAATTTCTATCTCCCTCCTTGGTACGATTCAATCTCACAATTATTTACGCACCCTAAAGTCCTTTTCATTGAGGCAAAAAAGAACTCAATAGGGAGTTTAGTATTCTCTCCCTAGCCAATCGCTTGATCTAACATAATATTTAAATGAGATACTATGTTCAAGCAAATGATTCTCTCTCGAGCCAATTTTACAGCTCCAGCACACCCGCACACACGCTGACTATATAATCGGCCAGCCTGATTGATTAATTCATCGAGAGTACCTTGAGTAAGGAGAGACCATTCACATTTAAGTTGATGGACGGGCGAAGCATTCCCTTGTGAGAATCTTTCCTCAAGGTCAATCCAAATTTCCTTTGTCGTGTCAGCATAAGCAACACTTTCATGCAAGTCACCGGAGAGATCATTGAAAATCCATGAGATAACCATGGAATTACATTTTAAATAGGCATGAACATCTGGATATCCATCATCTGGTTTGGAGAGGATGCCATCCACAAAACATGTTTTGTTTTTTGCATTGAGAGCATTTAACGTCGCCCTTTTCCATGTAGAATAATTTCCTTGATTTAGAGGGGCCGAAAGAAACATGGTCCTTAGATTAAATGATGAAGGTCGAAAGGAGACTTAGTGTCGACTGGTTTGGTCTTTTGGCCAGACCATCCCAATGTTGTTGTTTCTATATACATGGTTCCAAGTGTTGGCAGAAGCCAGAATTTGTAAAAATGGGCAAAGATCTACCGTGAAGAAAAAAATGCTTAAAGCCTAAAACAAAAATCGGCAAAGAGTGTATATATCAAATAACAACCTGGTGGTCACATATATAAAAGGTTGAACAAGAGAGCAAGTGACAATGTCAATGAGGGGAATGGGCTTAAACCCTAAAACTAATGAGTCATCTTAATAGAAACCCTATCTAGCTGACTGGAGATCCCAATATCTAGATTCAAATGGACAACTGAAATTTTGAGTGACTCACCAATAGCACTAGAAGATTTTGTCTTCTACCTATTCCTATGATGACACAGTGCTGCCTGTCATGGGTATCAGGTTAAGTGAATGCTTTTAATGATTCCTATATCTTGAAAATTCAAGTGGGGTATAGTAGGATACTCTTAATAGAGAATCACCTATATGAGTGTGAAGTAGGCTGCTTCTATGAGAATGACAATGCTAAGTTCTCTAGAGCACTCATGAATACCAAGATTTGTTCAGGACTGAAATGAACACAACTAAAAGAACCAACTTTGTGCGAAAATGTATTGTGTGTATACTATTGTCTGGTTTTACGCAAATGGCCAAAATGTTCAAGACTTTATGCCACTAGTTAGCCAAGTAAATCCAATAGTATTACACTAGGGAAGATTTAAGGCCAAAGACTATCTATCCTGATGCAATAACTTTCTAATTGTACTCTCTCTAGTGTCAATCGAGTCTTTTTGGCATTTGAGGCTAATTTTCATTCATGTGGGGGATTTTTAGAAAAATTGAATGAAAATTGAATATTATCTTAGATGAGTTAGGCTAGGATATTACTTAACAAACACGTGAGTATTAATTCGTAGCAAATAAACACTATTAGTGTTGGTTGAAGGTGAAACAGTGTTATTCACACTAAATAGACACCAAAAATATCTGCTAATATCGAACAAACACTATTAGTATTGGTTAAAGCTGAAACAGTATGAGTAGTAACTTTTTCGATCAAAGGACATGTCCCATGGCTATTCGAGTACTTTTGAAAGGGTACAAGTATGCCTATAAACAGGTCCCTTAATTCTCATTTGTGAATATACAATTCAAACTTCTTCTTCTCTTTAATTATGAAGTCTCCCTCACTATATAGCCTAACCCAATTGGTACTAAGTCTTAGTAGTCTGGTTTGAACCAATGAGTTAGGAGAGTCAAGTCCAAGAGAGAGTACTAACACATTGGTGGTTCATAGAAGCTTAATTGTTTTGTAGTGTTGTTACAAATTAAGAGGAAAATCGTTATATCCTGGGAGACTGCCAAGGTCCGTTCAACACCATTACGGGGCGATAATGAAAATCTAACTCTACGCTCAATCTACAGGTTCTTCATGTATTTTACAAATTGTTTTATATCTTAAATAGTATCATATACTAATATATTTTTCCATAAAAAAGCATGGATATTTTGGACTCTTGAATTTTCACCAATGACTTTCGATATGTATGGACTTTATATATATGTATGTGTGTGCGTGCGTGTGTGTGTGTGTGTGTGTGTATATATATGTATGTATATAGATATATTGGGTATATGGGTGAACTCTTACAAATTTGTGTCATCAAGTTGTTGGCATCCAAAAGCGGCGCCATGTGGCAGCCAACTTGATTTTATTGAGAACGAATGAAAAGACTACACGTGGACAATATATGGAGCTATGATAGTATGTTTTGCAACGTGGCCCAACTTGGAGAAAGGTAGTTGATATAGAGATACAAGAAGAGATAAATCATAAGTATTTAATTTCGATCAATTGAACTCTATCTAAAGGACTAGAAGTTGATTGGGAGTGGGCTCTTGTAGTAGGATGAGAATAAGCTTGGGTATATTAGTTAATTGAGGATTCTTCTCACTCAAAGGTAGCAGGTTATACTAGAAATAGCTATATAAGGAGTGTATGGATAAGTTTTGAATAAGATGGACTCTATGCAAACTAATATCAATACACTATATTGCTGGGACTTGAAAACACAATATGTTTTGATATGCATATATATGCATTGTTTATTTCCTTTTATATATTTATTTATTTCAATATTATCTTGTTTATTAGGTTTAGGAAGTTAGTTATTTGTAGTTTCTTATAAAAAATTAGAACTCTTTATTAGAGGTCCCCGACTAACACAATTTACATTCAATATAATTTTCTTTACAATCATTTATCTTTTCTAATATCTCTCACGCAATTTATCTTTCAATGCAATTTCAATTACTTTTAATTTCAGTATCTTTAATTTCTTACACTTTCCTTTTATACACCTTTTCATTACCTTGTCAATTTACTTTTCTTGCACATTTAAATTCTAGTCTTTCAATTCAATGCTATTTCTATTGCAATTTTTTTAGAAGTCCTCTTCATTGAGGCAAGAGAAAAGAGCATTCTGAGAGTTTGGTATTCTCTCTCCCTAAAATAATCGCCTGATCATACATTGTTCTCAAAAGAGATACTTTGTTCAACCAATCCATAATCTCTTTAAGCCCATTGAACGGTTCTGGCACACTCATAACATAGGCTGACTATAATCGGCCAGCCTAACCGATTTAGAACAAGTTTATTTTAATCGGTCAACCCACTCAATTTATTGATTGAACATATTTTGGCATGCCCGGTGGGACCAAAAGTGCTAAAAGGATTGGAAGATGCCACCAAAGCTAAGGAGCTCTAAATCTGCCATTACTAGTGAGGAGGAGCATGAAGAAGAAATTCCTCAACTAGTTAGTAAATCTACTGATGCCCTAATAGACATTATAGCGTTACTAGCCGAATTAGAAGTTCACACTAATGCTTACTTTAAGGGGTATTCTGCTCTTAATAAAATTTCTTTTAAGGGAATTTTTAGCCTCCATTCCAAACAGGCTGATACAGGCAAGGAGACCCAGTGTTAAAAAATCGGCCTTTCAGCTGATTCCACAACCAATTATTCAACCAGTAGTAGCTGATCAACAAATTCAGTCATGGTCGCTATTGGCTTTATCTTGACCACATTAGCTAACAAGCTTACCCATAAGCACCCTACCAATCTGGATATAGGCTTAGCCATAGCCAGTCGTTTTGACGTTTCAACAACCACATGGGATACGTCAATATTAGAATTAGTAACTCCCACATCAATAGGTAATTCTTCAAAATGAGCCAATAAGCCCGAGGGTCAACCAAGATAAGTGAAAACAACCAGATCCACCTATTGCTCTGACACTTGAGGGCCATGCCAGGAACAATCAACCCCAGGTTTAGCCAAAACCTTATTAACCGTCTACAGTTAATTAGCCACCAGCGATAGATCAAGTACTTAATCGATTGAATTTGCCAATTGTGCTAGATAAGGCCCAGTTGGAAAATCTAATTGACCAAGAGTACAATCCTGATCTAAGAGGCCGATTGGCCTATCAAAATGAGGCTTTTCCCTAATTCCTTAACGGGGAAGCCTTCTCATGGAAGCAAACGTTGTCGGTGCCTTAAAGTTTCCGGACAAGAAATCAGAGATGATGGGAGTCGATAATGACATGTTATATACTATAGTCAGCTATAATGTGATCAGCCTTGCTTTTAAGAAAAAGGCTGCTAAGGAGAAAGAAACGTGGTAGCCAACAACTGTTGTGAGTACGCCATCAACCACTCCAAGCAGCATGGTGGTGAAAGAATTAGAGATGAAAATTAGATCAACCATAGTAGTCCGATTAGCCTTTATAATGTTACACAACAATTTGATCTCGGCTGATCGCAACCAAGCTGTGCTAATAAATTTAGATCGTGGGGTCCCTCTTAAGTCTATAAATGGTTGATACCTTAAAAAGTGTTAGCCAAATTTATTAAAAAAATGGAAGAATCTAATCAACCAGAGTGATATAGCTGATGCGAAATAGAGATTATCTTAGTGGTGGTTCGAAATAAGTCAAGCTAATAAATGATTTGGGCTCATCGGTCTACCATTTTGTTCCAAGTTTTAGTTCATCCATGTGGCAGCCACTTGGTTTTGAAAAGAACGAATGAAAATACAACACGTAGACAATATATGGAGCTATGATAGTGTGTTTTGCAACTTGGGCCAAATTTGAGAAAGGGAAGTAAGCTAGTATAGAGATACAAGAAGAGATAAATCAAAAGTATTTAATTTTAACTAGAGTCCATCTAAAGGATTAGTGGTTGATTGGGAGTGGGCTCTTGTAGTTGGATAATGATAAGCTTGGGTATATTAGTTGATTGAGGATTCTTGTCATTCAAAGGTTGCAGACTATATTACAAAGAGCTATACAAGGAGCATATGGATAAGTTTTGAATAAGATGGACCCTATGCAAACTTCGATCAATACGTTATATTGTTGGGACTTGAAGACAAAATCTGTTTTGATATACATATATGCATTGTTTATTTCCTTTTATATATTTATTTATTTCTGCATTATCTTGTTTCTTAGATTTAGGAAGTTAGTTATTTTTAGTTTCCTATAACACATGTTGACTATAATCAGCCAACCCAGCCGAATTAGTACAGATTGATTTAAATTGGCCAGCCCAACCGATTTATTTATTGAACACAAGTAAAGAATTTGGTCAAATTTTTGACATAAGGAAGAGGTATTATTCAGTTGAAAATATATAAGATGAAGTTGAGTGGGACTTGGACTCTGAGAAGGCTGAAGAAAATGAGCTACAATGTTGGCGCTTGAAGACATGTGCATTGATATAGACATTTTATATTTCTTTTTATTGTAATTTTTTTATTCCATTATTTTCTTTTATTCTTCTTTTAGGAACTTAGTTGTATTCAACTACTATAAATAAATGAAAGGAAGTCCTAGTTTAGGGTTCCACAACCACTCAAAAAAAAATTGCATCTCTGTGAGAATATTGTCCTATCTCTCTTTACTCTACCTCTCCCTCATACTTGCTTGCTCTTTACCTCCACTAAATTGTCTCTATGTCTACATCTTCTTTAATTTCTATCTCCCTCCTTCTATCTCCTCCCTTTTTACAATTCAATCTCGCTTCTTTGTGCACTCTAAAGTCCTCTTCGTTGAGGCAGAAAAGAACTCAATAAGGAGTATGGTATTCTTTCTTCCTAGCGCCTGATCTAACACAATACTTAAAGAAAATACTGTGTTCAGCCAACTGATTCTCTCTCGAGCCGATTTCACGACTCTGGCATGCCCGCATATACGCTGACAATGTAATTAGCTAACTGGTCAATTAATTGATCGAACAACTCTTGGCACACCCAGTGGGATGGGAAAGTGCTAAAAGGATTGCAATTGAAGGATTGTAATAAAGAGGGCGAATGTCTTCCTTGCCGTGTCGCGTGAATCCTTGCCTCTAGAGCATCGACTATCTTTTTTGCCAGGCTGATTTTGACAATCAATTATGCTATCAAGGAATTGTCTCCTAAACTAATATCTCAATATTTTGTTCAATAATTTGTTGTCCTGCCACAGATGAAAGAGGTAGCTACACGTTCATTGAGGGACGCAATCAACAAGGAAAATGTTCTTCTTGTCGGGTTGCGTAAATCGATGTCTCAATCATCAACTGTCATTCTTGACAGGCTGATTCAGACAAACAATTCTGAATATGTGGAACAGGAATCTCAGCTGACATCTCAATATTCTGTGGTTCAGCAACCATCGCCGAATCAACCACCAATGGCATATCAGCCACATAGTTGGTCTAAATATAATCAGCAACCTCTAACACTCAGGGGGCAGCCAATGGTCAATAAAAATATGATTAAGCTGACGATAATCAGCCACCAGTGGAAAATCAAGCACCACTAGTAAATCAAAACCCAAGAGTTAATCAGCCGACAATGGCTAGTTGGTTGATTCAGATAATCAAGAATGTGGTCCGGCCGTCAGAAGAGTTAGGGGATCAATTTATAGTTTAGATGTTATGAATGAGGATGAGTATCCTCAAGGATACAAAACCTTTAATGGAGAAGATAACTAATCAGACGCCGAACAGATCGGCCAATCTAAGGTTCAGATCCCTTATAATTGATCAGCCTCTATAACACATAAGGAGGTTTCTCAACTAGTAGGGGAATTTCTTCCACAGAACCAAGCATTTTTTTACCTGCTCAATCACAAGTGTCTCAACCACAACTGTCATTAGAAGAATGTAAGAAAGTTATTTTCTTCCAATTTTCTCTAATCAACCATACATTTTGCTAGAGGAGTTTCGTGCTTAATGTAAATCTTCTTATCCTGAAAGACAACAAAATGGGATAGAGATGAAGCCAAGTTCGTAAATGAAAACAAATTAGCTAGAATATCATAATTCTAGGCCAAGAGTAATATCTAATTCTCATCCAGAACAATCATTGGCTGAAAGATTTCTCTTATCTCGTCTTCCTTGATCTAAGTTTAATAAAAGATAGAGACAAATGAGGAGATGGAAACAAAACAGGGTTAGGATAAGAGAAAAAATGCGAAATAAAAATAATCAGCCACCAACAAAAAATCAGCCGTTAGTGGTAAATAAAAAATCAAGAGCTAATCAGTCAGCCCAGGATAGAGGCCAGATGGCTAATTCAGTTAATCACGAAAGTTACTTTCTTCCAATTCTGGAAGAAGTCTCAAATAACATTCTAAGGAGGGAAAAACATAGCCAATCAGCCATATATTTGTCTAGAAAATAAAGAACTTCATCCTCCACGTAAACCTCCAGACCTTAGGGGCAATGAAACTGGGTAGAGACGAAGTCAGCCTCATAGAAGAAATTGAATCGACCAGTAAATAAATAGTTTTATGTGGTCGATTCCATACTGCCTATTAAAAATTGTAATATAAAAAAAATAGCATTGGTCAGTGTAAAAAAAAGCTTGGTTGATGTTGACATCAAAGAATTGCTCAAAAACAGTAATCGACCAATGATCAAACTTCTATGGCCAATTGTTGAAGAAATTCAAGTCTATTGGCACATTGTTGTTCTTCTAGCGCTCTGATAAGCCAATATGGCATTACAAAATAACTTGATCCTAGCTAATCATGACCATGCCATTCTAAATTTGGATAATGGAACTTGTATGGATTGTTAATGACTATCAACCAACTTTTTGGTAAGCTGTGCAAGAATTGTGATTAGTCAGCTTTAAAGGGTAGAGTGGATGAATGTGATCAACCTATGTGATATGGCTGACATTGAATAAAAACTACCTCATTGGTCGTTCAAAATAAATGAAGTGCATGTTGTTTTGAATTTCTGTTGTTTGTGATTTCCTTACAAATCCTAGTTCGATCAAGTATGGTTATGAAAGGTTCCTTTCCAATATAATTTTAAATTACAAAAATTTTATTGGATTGATTTGCCAAAAGACATTTGAAATTGGGGGGCAATTGTTGACACCCAAAAGTGCTGCCACGTGGCTGCCACTTTTAGGATAGTTGTGGGAATTAAGAGTTTGACATGTGAATATTAATCCTAATATTGTGTTATATGTAAAAGTTTTATCACCTACATATAACGATTTGAGGTTTGGTTGAAGTGATATACTCAAGTACATCACTTCAGTTGGGACTCTTCCAAAGAAATAAAGAGGTTGTTTGGGAATGGACTCTTGAAGATAATCAAGAATGGGACACATGGATATATTTATGTGAAGTTGTTCTCCAACAAGAGTCCGTAAAAATAAAAACATTGAAGGCTGATAGGGATAAAATCATGGATATTTTGGACTCTTGAAGTTTCACCATTGACTTTGGATATGTATGGACTATATATATATAGGGTATACAGGTGAACGTACTCCTACAAATTTGGGCTATCGATTAAAGACATTGGTCAATTTTGGACTCTTTGACATAAGGAAGCTATATTATTTAGTTGAAGAATATAAAAGATGAAGTTGAGTGGGACTTGAACTCTAAGAAGGCTGCAGCAAATGAGCTACATTGTTAGGGCTTGAAGACACGTGCATTGTTATAGACATTTTATATTTCTTCTTATTGTAATTTTTTTATTCCATTATTATCTTGTAATCTTTTTTTAGGAAGTTAGTTGTATTCAACTACTATAAATAAATAAAAGGAACTCCTAGTTCAAGGCTCCACAACCACTCAACAAAACTTTGCATCAGGTGCAAATCTATCTCTCCCATTATTCTCACAAAATATTGTCATATATCCCCTTACTCTACATCTCCCTCATAGTTGCTTGCTGCCTACCTCCTCTAATTAGTCTCTCTGTGTAGATCTCCCTCAATTTCTATCTCCCTCCTTGCTACGATTCAATCTCGCAATTATTTGCGCACTCTAAAGTCCTTTTCATTGAGGCAAAAAAGAACTCAATAGGGAGTTTGGCATTCTCTCTCCCTAGCCAATCGTTTGATCTAGCATAATATTTAAATGAGATATTGTGTTCGAGCAACTGATTCTCTCTCGAGTCAATTTTATAACTCTGGCATGCCCGCACACACGCTGACAATATAATCGGCCAGCCCAATTGATTAATTCATAGAACAATATGTAACAACGGAAAGAGTACCTTGAGTAAGGAGAGACCATTCACATTTGAGTTGATGGATGGGCGGAGCATTCCTTGTGAGAATCTTTCCTCAAGGTCAATCCAAATTTCCTTTCCCGTGTCAGCATATGCAACACTTTCATGCAAGTCACCGGAGAGATCATTGAAAATCCCTGAGATAACCATGGAATTACATTTTAAATAGGCATGCACATCTGGAGATCCATCATCTAGTTTGGAGAGGATTCTATCCACAAAACGTGTTTTGGTTTTCGCATTGAGAGCATTCAACATCACCCTTTTCCATGTAGAATAATTTCCTTGATTCAGAGGGGCTGAAACAAACATGGTCCTTCGATTAAATGATGAAGGTAGAAAGGAGACTCAGTGTCGACTGGTTTGATCTTTTTGACAGACCATCCTAACGTTGTTGTTTCTGCATACATGGTTCCAAGTGTTGGCAGAAGCAAGAATTTGTAAAAATTGGCAAAGATTTGCCGTGTAGAAAAAAATGCGCTAAGGTTAACCTTGCTCATATACCATGTAAAATTTGATTTGGGCAAAAGTACTCCTTTGAGTCTTCATTAATTATGTGAAAATATATACATGTTGATAGGTTAGTTGTACACGCCTAATTCCTTAATTCTAGGAATTACAAGTATATAAGGGGACAATAATTTTACAATCAAGTTAGAGAAATAATAGGAGTATTTGGTAGGATATGTTGGAAACGGAAGTCACAAATGTGCTTCCATCAATAAAAATGACAATACAATTGATTTTCAGTTTTCATTTTTCTAAACAATTGAAAAAGAAAAATGACAGCATTACCAAAGAGACCCTTAATAATTCAGTTTTCCTTTTTCCTTTTAGTTTTTGTTAAATTATGGGTCAGTGAAAATAGAAACATATTTTTAAAGTAGTTGAAATCCAAAATTTTTTTTAATGCCTTTTTTTTTTTTTTACCTTGGCAGAAACTCACAAACACACCCATTTTTGCTACTAGAGACTTCAACCTTCAATCTTTTACTTTCAAAAGTGAGAAACTATTAGTAAACTATAGCCTTTGGTGATAATTTCCAAATGTATTAATTGAATCAAGAAAAATAATTACAAACAACGAAGGCATAGGAATTTATTGTTCACAAGAACTTCTTGACCATACCTCCCATCCCCCCTTCTCACACACACACTCTCTCTCTCTCTCTCTCTCTCTCGTGGAAATGGCCAAAAGAAGAAATCTAATAAATTTAGAAATAAAAAAAGGGAAGCACTTTGTGCAATTGTAAACATAAAGAGAAATAATTGTAATTTACACTTTCTTCAGCTAATAAAATTGAGCTAGCTATTTGTTGTGCACAAAGTAATGGTCATAATAAATATTGTGAGACCTTATATGCTTCTTCGTATTCTCTTGTTTGGCATTTATTCTTGTAATGGATAAGAAACACACCCTTGTTTCTCAATTGGAACTTGCAGGTTAACCCTCTTTCTTCATAGGCTGAGATGACACTGGGTACTCGAGCAAATGTTTGGTAGTCCCCTCTTTTTGTTTACAAGACTAATAATAATACAATTATAAAGGATTCATATTTCTCTAGCTCCATACATTCACATTGCACATATCCCAATATCCCATTATAACCATCAGTTATTGGTCTACTTAGGTTCAGTACAGTACCATAATGTGGACTCTCTCCCCTCTACTAGTTGTTGGAAACATACTTTGTTGAAGGTCACTTTGGGTTTTGGAGTGGTTCCATGATTAGAATACATTCTTCTCCGTGACTATATATCTGTGATATATTTACTTGCTCAAATCAATTTTTGAACGAAAATGCCTTTAAAACATGGTGTTTGAAAATGCGTTTAAAACTCGTCCCACATTGGAATATTTTGCATCACTTGGTGTGGAGGATATGGACCTTTGTTTGAATTAGGCTTTTCCTAGCCATACCACACCCGAGCCGCTGAGATATAAAGGATCACAAATTATATGGTATTGTCTTCTCTCTCATAGTTCATAGACGAGTGGATGGGATATCAAAAGATCACAATTAAATGAATATATGGTTGATATTGAGACAGTCGGTCATGCACCGTTCTAATTCTCTTAAACCCTTAGAGCAGGTCTGGCGAAGCAAAGTTCAAATTTTCGCTCCAATGAACTCGCTTAAAATGCGGGTCCTAATTATGCATCGCGGAACAGATCGTCCAATCCAGCGATCCGTTAAGTGATCACACGCTGAGGTTATATATATGTATTTTTAAAAATCATTAACCGAAATGGTGGACCCGTGATTGTCTTATATATGTGCTATTTTGAAATCCACTGACTAAAACAATGCCATTTTAGTTAGTTGTTTTCAAAATAAAAAGTGTGCGCGATGTGTGGCCTAATTGTAGCGCACCGCATAGTAGCAACAGTTACATGACTGTTGGGCCGGGTCTCTCCTTTTTTACTACCAATAGAGTCGTTGATTCAAATAGTGCCTAAAACTGCTATATTGGCCAAAAAAGTGAAAAATTATTATTTTTATTTCCTCGTGTTTTTTTCACTTTTTCCATCTCTATAAATTCATCAATCCCTACATTCATTCATCTCAGAACCAAATATACATATTCTCTCCTCCTTGAAGTTAAGAATCCTTCATTTTTTTCATCTTAGCTATTTTTTCATTACAAAATTCAATTACATGGATCCTCCACCGCCACATTTTAACTGCAACCCCCAATCAAACGATGATTTTCTCTCATATAACCAATCTCATCAATATTACGTTGGAGAATCCCAATTTTCATGTAGTCAACCATTTTAATATTATTCATTTGAAGTGCCGTAATCTAGCTAGTAATGCCAAACCTTCTAGAAAGCAACAAGTTGCCCAAAATCCTAATTGATCCACTGCCAAAGATGGGGCTTTGTATTGTGCTTGGGTGTTAGCTCTGAAGCAGTAACCGATGCAAACCAACAGAGGTCGACGCTATGAGAAAGAATTCACAAAAAAATTTCAAGAACAATTTGGTGCTCCAACTGCCCGAAACCCCAACAATTTGACAAATCATTGGTTCGGCCTTCAATGAAGAATTAACAAATTTTCTGAATGCTTGGTTACGATTCAAATGAATCAAACCAGTGGCTTCAACCATAATAATATGGTAATTTCTTTATTGTATTTAATTTAATTCATATTTATTTTAAACATTTCGATTCTAATTATTGTGCAATTCTTTAATTTATATTATATCAGCTATACATTTGTATCATGCCACTGCCAACGAGGAATTTAAACACGACAGCTATTGGAACATTTTGAAAAACACTTCAAAATGACAATCACATTTTGTCAAACAAGCGAGAATAAAAAATAAGATGTGGAAGAAGAGAAGTAGTGGAATCAACATTGATGTGAACGAGCCTGTTGCTTTCTCAGACTCTCAACTATATCAAGTAATGAAGCCCTGAAAACAAGTTCGGTTGAAGGATCGGCGATATTTGGAGTGTCAAATGATTCACCCGAAATTGCATATTCTCAACCCTTAGAACGACCACTAGGACGCAAAGCGGCGGAGTAAAGCCAAAATAAGAAAAAACAACAAGATTTCGGCAACTTCCTGTCTTCATTCATTTCTAGTTTTGATCAAGAAATAGCCAAAATTGATATTGTAACTGATAAAATTTGGACACTAAGATAGCAACAGAGACACCCATTTGAAAGAGATTGAAACGAAACAAAGACGTGAAGAACATAAAGTAATGCTAAGAGATTCAGATTCAATGACAACAGAATCAGGGAGAATATGACTTATCGAAAATGACAACGTGAGTTATTGAAGGAGATGCGTGCATGCTCTCCCAGAAGCAATCTATTGGATTTGTGCAATTGTAGGAAAGTTCGATTGTCTTGTTGTATTTTATTTAATTCATAATGGATATTGTATTGTTTAAAAATTAAGTTTTAATATATATATATATATTTATATATTTAAATTTATTAAAATAGTATTATTTTTTACTAGAGAAATTCTGAAAAGTTTAATGTGGAGTCAAAATCTGGAGATTCTGCTATAATTGCTCTCCAATTTTAAAATTCAAAGAGCTAAATTAGGAGATGCTAGTGTGGATGCTCTTACTAGATCAACTTATGAGGCAATGCTTTGGGATGATCTGGATCTCAGGAATGCCATCTCTTAGACTATTTAATACTCACTTGTCTTATAGTGCCTTAACAGATTCAATTAAAAATTCTGGATGTAAAATTGTTTACATAACTCAGAACCGAAGGATACTTTGGTTTCCATGTGGCATTTTCTAGCTCTTCGAGGACACCTGAATAAGGAGAAAAACTTAAATGCTTCTATGGTAGTGATAACATGATATCACACATCAATTATACACGTCACATAGTGACAAGACCCATTAAAATAGATGCATTCTTACTTATGTGTCAGTGTGTAATTGATATGTGATACTCTGTCATCACTACCGGAAGCATTTAAAATTTTCTCCCGAACAAGGCACATATCAATTTGAGGGGGCCTTCGTGGACTTTTGTAATGGGGTTTGCCCTTTTGCATCTGTCTTTGACCATGGCTTAGGGTATTGGAAGCAGAGCTCAAAGATGCCTCACAAGATATTATTCTTGAAGTATGAAGATCTTAAAAGAGAATCAAAAGGACAGTTGAAAAGGTTGGCCTCATTTCTTGGAAGCCCATTTGTTGAGGTGGAGGAGATTGATAAGTTGTTGTGGAGGTGTAGCTTGGAGAGGCTAAAGAATTTGGAGGTGAACAAGAAATGTTTGTGACCTTCAACAGGTTCTCCAAATAGTGCATTCCTAAGACGTGGTGTTGTTGGGGATTGGAAGAACAACTTCACTGACGAGATGAAAGAACGCCTTAATCAAATTACTATTATGAAATTAGAAGGGTCTGGGCTTCAACTCGAGACATAAAAATTTGAATCTTAAATTACTAGCCTTGAGCAAATAAGGTTCTTAATTGCTGCTATTTGGAGTAGAAAATCTTGGAATAAAAAGTTGCGGCTCTAATCCATTAGTTTGACATCCTAGTTTTGCAATTTGATGTATTGAATAATATGCCTATTTCATGAATGCTGTGTTTATTATTATTTTAACTATTCCAAGGGAAAATTTCTAACTTCCTCTCCCTAATTGACCATTTGCTATTAATTAATTTCTCTTCTCTTGATTTGAATGTTGATGATTTTGTGGAAATCATAAAATTGATTAGGATAATGCTTGGGTCTTGTCCTGACAGCACTAACTTCATTTTCCTTGCTTACATGGACTAATGAGTGTGCAGATGGGAGTTGAAGAGACAAAAAAAATGATAAACGATGAACTTTCCGTTTGACCCACAAGAAGATGGATAATGTCCATCTTAAAAAAAACAATGTTTTGAACAACTGTTTTAATTCTATTGGTATATTTAAGAAGGGAAAATGAAGTTGGTGCTGCCAGGACAGGACCCAAGTATTATCCAATTGATTAAATAAGATCCTTCACCACCAAAATGGCGCTTAAGAAGCTTATATCCATGGCAGCTGACATGTTCCTATATATATTCTATAAATTAGTTTGCATCATATCATTTTTTCCCTTCACAAGTGAAAATTTTTCATTCATTCTCTTTAGTAGCTAGGTAGGAACATTTGCTATATCAAGCTTAGTATGCGATTGGTCAAGCTTGGTTCTATTCACTTAATTCCACCATGAGGTTGAAGTATGAAAGATACAAAGAGTTCATACAACTTGTGGAACTTGCATGAAATTACTTGCCTGAAACTTACCTGAATAAGGATTTACAGGAGCACTTGTATCAAGTGCATTTCACATAAAGAAGAAAAGCATGAGTATATATGGTCTGGCTCTTTAAGTTGTATTAAATGAAATGTACGTTATTAGAGTTAATATAAATGAAAATGAATAATATTATATATGTAGATATTCAAGATGATTTAATTATGGTAGAGATTAAATTATATATATATTGAAATTTTTTCGAGCTCTGGAGAATGTTTAATTAATTATGGTAGATATGGAGATCCTGGTTCAGCTTCATGGTTTCATTGTCGGGATAGTAGGATGTGATTTTGTGTTACAGTGGGCCTTTGAAGTAATTGGTGTTGAGGTGAACAAGATAAACGGAAGCAAATTAAAATTTTCCGAATCTTTATCACATGTTTTTTCACCAAATCAACAACCATTTGAAAATTTTTTGATAGATTTGGATGATCTTGAAATCGTTAATGTAGGAGAACACTCTTTCTCTACCTTAAGAGAAATTCTGAAAATATTTCAGAATAATTTTACGGCTATTATCTGAACAGAGACTTGATCCATAAATATGTACACCATCTTACCCGATAGGGCTAAAGATGAAGATCAAAAGTATTTTCTTATCCTAGCTCCAATTGCATAAAAATATTCTCGTAACTCTATTATATCCATTTAATTACAATAATTAACATTATATTACTGTAATTGCACTCTAATATCTGAAAATTACAACAAGGCATTCTCATACTAAATAATTACGTATAACCCCCTTCCCTATCGAATATCCATAAGTATCCCCAAAAAAAATTAATTAGTACTGCCCCACCTAAGTCTGTCTTACTTCTTATATTCATTGAGTAACCAATTCAAAACCTTATAATCATTGAATCAAATTCTTTTATAAAAGAATTTTCAAAATAAATATTTTTCTAAATAAAAAATAGAAAAACAATTTAGTAACTATTTTACTTAAATGTCCTGGCCATGTTTTAGAGAACAAACTTATTAAATTGCATTAAGGAGATATTATGTTACTCTTATAAAGAGTGTGGATTTCATGTTGTGCATTTGTGTTCCCACAGTTCTAACATTAGATACTCAAGATACCGTGGTATTGACCTTAAGAGATCTCACACATTGGTAAGTCAAAGTGACCAACACTGAAACTTGAGTCCATTAAATCTCTCAAAATTTAGAGCTTAATGTATCTAGTAGATAAGAATCACACCAAAATAATGACAAGGTGATCTAGTTCAGTGCACTCCAACAACATTAACATAATGACTTAGAGTCAAGGACCCCAATACATGAGACAAACCATCCTATCTCATACAGGTTTAGTTTGTTACAGTTTTACAAATAAAAGTGCCCAGCTATCATGCCCAGATTTTTCCCACCCACTGCTTCTCCTAGAGATATTGGGAAGGAGTGGCGAAAAAAAGAAGGATGGCGTATAGGGAATGTTGATGCCACTATAGTGCAATTCGGTTCTATACGACAGAGTGGCTAATGCAGATTTATAGGGCCAATTGACATGTGTACGGAGTCGCTATCTAACATTGGAGTCAAAGTGTGCTAGGTCAACTATGAATGTCTAATGACTTAAAAGAGAATTAGCATAATTTGACATATATTAGGTAAATGAAAGCCCTGGAGATACTTTATTTAATAATCATCTAGTCTACATAATTAGATTCGAGAGATTGAGTATGCGCGGGAAAGGTGTTAGGCACCCCATAACATCTGTATCAAGTACAGTTTCCTTTATGTCTCTATGTTGCTTTCTTATATCTACGATGAATTTAGAATATACACCCAAATATGCTTGATTGAATATAATCTTGAAAATTAAACCATACAAATTGATGATAAGATATATGCCTTCATACACTACAAGAAAAGTGAGCTTTTACGACAGAGTATTCACGGTGCACATATGTTTTAGCTCGTAAAAAGTACAATATACGGGGTTCACAAGAGGCCCCTCGCCATTGCTTGATAAAATCTCAAGTTTTCACGGCATTTTTGTTAAATCCTCATAAAAGAAAGTTTTCACGGCCCCCTAAAACACTCCGTTAATATATGCATATATTAACGGGTTATTTGTCAAACTTTAACAGGAAGAAAAAACTCCCGTTAATAAGTAATTAAAATTTTCCTTCTACGGGGTTTCTAGCTTGATGTCAATATCTAATAAAAATCCACGGTCTCAATTTCGCCATTCCCGCTCTCAATTTTGCCATTCCCGCTAACCCATTTACTAATATTTTCTTACTCACCAAACCCACTACCATGTGATTTTTTCTCCCTCCATCAAAATTCTCATGAAACCCCAACTCTCCCTCTCTCTCTCTCTCTCTCTCCCATTCACCAGTTTCTTCTCACCAAATCCCTAATCCACATTGCCCTCAGGAAATGCCCACACTATCTCTCAACCTTTGTGTTCTGTTTCACGGTAATATGTGTTTGTGTCTCGATTCTTGCACGATCAGGTAGGCTTTCTTCTTCCAATCTTTTGCTTCTCTCTATATAACATGTTCTATTTAGTGAGAGAAAATGAAATGCTTTTAGATGATAAATCAAGGAAATCTTGAGAATTTTCTCACTTTTGTTCTATTTCCCCCTAATTCTTTCCTAAGAACCAAGTTGTGGAACAGAGAGCTGGGGTTTTAATGATACTAAATAAAGTCTAGGGTTTATACAATTTCTTTGAATATTGTTCGCTATGATCTGTACTATGAGGATGCAATTGTGGGTTTGTCAGAGCATGGGATCGTGGTGATTGTTGAGAAAACAAGTTGTCTTCAAGCCAAAGTATATCTACAGGGTGAGATGTTACTTTCAACTTCATTATTCTTTTCATTTTTTATTCTTTGCTTGGTTGCCGAGAAAGTTTTTGGAGAGTTGTGGACACATGAAAAGTTTATAACTCTGATGTTAATTCTTTTCTTGACAATAGAATTGAGGGTAATGGAATATTACTTTCTTGTTGCTGAAGTTTGAAGTTTATTTGCCACTTTTCATTTGTTATGATTATAGCATGCAAGGGAAGCCGAGATTTGGAATGAGCTTGGGCCTTTTGGTTGATTGCCTGAACACATTTTTTGCTTTTGGACATTATCCGGGTCTCATATGTAGCTTCTTCTCAAGTATGTTTTCATTTGCTTTCTTCTCTCTATTTGTTTAGGAATTGTGTTTGAAAAATTGCGCATTGAATTTGACAAAATTACAAGAAATGTATATGTTGATTCCATTTCTCATACTTATTGATTGTGCTTTCAATTTTCTTTTATTTTTCTTTGTTGTAGCACTAGTTTGTTAGTGTGAGTGTATATCTTTGTTTTTCAAAAATCAAATGGAGTGATTTAGTTTATCATATTTCTTAATTATTATGGTACTTTAATTAGTTTCTGCATTAGTTCCGACAGGAAACCTATGTGGATTGGATGATAAAACTGTTTGATCACTGGATTCCTAAAAGATTATTAAAAGTTGAAACATTTTGCTAGTTTTGTTATAGCATTTCCCTAATTTTAGGGTTTTAGCTTCTTTTTAGGATTCATTGACAAGATGGGTGTCACATTTGTGTTTGACTGCTAACTCTAATGAGATAATATTAAAAAAGTTGAAAGAGTTAACTGAATGAAGTAGATAGGATAAAAGAGATAAAAGAGTTAGCAATGGACAAGTTCTATTATTTGTGTAGTTGGCTATTCATTTAACTTGTATATAAGATGTTTTAGCTCTTACATTATGAATTGCAGCTTATTATAGTTTATAAGCTAATTGAAGTATTGAATAGTCAAATTGATAAAGAGAAAGCCTGTTTCAAAAGCAGATGCTTTACAATTACTTTTGAGAACCTTAAACTAATTTTAACACCTTTGTTTTGTGTTATATTGAGAGGGGTCTACTTATAATTAGAAGTGTTTGCAAATGCCCATTTTTCAAAATGGGAAATTTAAGACATTACTACTACTAAAGCAATACTTTTTGTCCCATTTCTCAAATCCAACAAGCTTTATCCTGTTAAATCAAATAAATAATTCAACTAATGTAATGTTACTTGTATACTCTTTTACATCTAAAATTTGCATATATATTCTTACTAATCATGTCTCTTGTAAAGTTTGAAACCAGTGAATATGAGTTTTGGCTTCTTTTTACATTTTATTAAATGCTTTGGATATTTTATATTTTGTTGAAAAGTGGTCCAGTTTTTTAAAAATTATAAAAATAAATAAATAAATAAGGCTTAATTGAATTGAGCTAAATTTAACTAAAATCCCATTTTAAAACAAATCTATCAAGACAATAAATATTTTTCTATTTTGTTCTTTGTACCTCATGAGTTTTTTCTTAGAAGAGTTAGGCTACTCAGGATGGATTGGTTGAGTGAATTTTAGACTACTTTTCTAAAGTTGTTCCTTCTTGAAAGATGCTAGGGCCATCTTCTCTTGAACATCAAGCCACTGATTGGATTTCTATGTAGTCTCACCGATGATCCATGTAAGATTTGAGTTATGAAATTTCTATCTTGCCTTCTTCTCTACATATTTGTATTTGTCTACACACACTCACAAATATACACACATATATATACTCAAATCTGTCGACCCTTTTGTATAATTTTGAAAGCTTCTTCTGAACAATAAACGTATCTTATGATTTTGAAAATGTTTTAGATATTCTAGTTTCTTATATAATTTTTCAGCACAATTCCTTGGTTGTCGTCTTAGCATTGTAATTTTTAGAACTACATTATCTAAGGATGTTAAAGTTTTTAATAATCCAATTAGTGTCTTGCTTGCCTACCCTTATCACATTTCTTTCTTTTGGGTGTGATTAGTTAGCTGAATTTTCAAGTGAGTAGGTGACACCTTTTATGTTTGATACCAATTTTATAAGCTGCCATATTAGGAGATTGATGCTTCTTACTTGATTAATCAACTATCAACTGTGAATTAATGCAATGGTTCCTGTTTTTAGCATACCTGGTTCACATGTTTTGATGGGATTTTACACTTTCAATATCTGACTAAAATCCCCTCCAAAATTATTTTTAAGAATTCTCTATGTAGTACAAGAATATATGCTTTTCATCAATGTTTATAGATATTTTTAACTGTTATGGTAGCCTAGGCGTTGTGCTTATATAATATTTTGAACCATTTTGTTTGTTTTTTTGTTAAAAACTTCTGATTAAATATTTTATATCTAAAAACAATTTCACGTATTCAAAATATCTTTTTAATGAAGCAAAATGTTAGCTGAATTCACTCTTTTACCCTTTTGATCTTCAATTGCTTTTTCTTCATATTCTATGGATCCAAAGTAAATTCTAACTCTAACAAGTAAGGAGTCTCCACTTAAGTTTGTTAGGGTTGTTCTTGAAAAATTCAGCACCCATTTGCATGTTTTGGATGTAATTTTTTTATATGCCTTCATAAAAATTTTAAATAATTTTATTTCCAGTCAAAAAATTGTGAGTTCTTTTCGTGTGTCCTATAAATACATTGAGCTCCAAATATTGGTGGCAAATTTGTGAAGTTGTCTGATTGTTGCTAAAGATTAATATTGCAATTATATTGCTAATTCAATTGTAATATGTTAAGTTTGCTTGATGGTTTCTGGATTTATCCAATTGTATTGGTAAAAGTCCATATACTGTTTATAATTTTGCATTTTCAATAGTTCTTTTGTGTTGTTACATTGTAGAGATATTTTATTTTGGACTACCTTAAACTGTCTTGATTATTAACTTTCATATACTACTAAGTTAACATTTTTTCCATTGTTTTCTCTATTGCAATATATTAAAAACATCGTGGGGTTATTTGCTTGGATCTAGAGTTGTCTTACTGGGCATTTTTTTTTATCTTTTACTTTTCTTGGATTTTAATAATGGTCATGATCTCATTTTGTCTTTCTGTCAATGTGTTGGGCTAAAACCTAGTGTTGACATGATCTTTCACCCCCAACCAATGAAAGAAAAATGGCACTATTTTTTCACAGATATTATGGTTGTCGGTGAAAAATAATCAAAACTAATAATTGGTGGTATGCCAAGTACTCTCTCTGCTCCCACCATTTGAAGGAAAATCAGTTCTTGAGCTAGGAGCTGGTATTGGTAGTTTTATAGCTGAATTAGCTAAGAAAGCTAGGCAGGTTCTAGGATTGGATTTCATTGAAAGTCATTACAAGAAATTTGACTTTTCACAACTTGTAAATAACAACTTGTATAGAAGGCAGGTCGTGTTACATGACCTGTATTTTTTATAGATAGTTAAAAATTAAAAAATATTATTTCTCACGACTTGCATTCAATTAGGGGTTTAGTTTTCTTTAACGACTTATATTCTAATATCAACAACGTGTGTACTGAATTGTTAATATCTGGACCAATTTCCCTCGCAATTGTTAATATCACATTTTTTTATATTTTCAAATTATTCTAAACCAGATTGAATGTCTCTTTGTTTCTCTCTCATGTTAAACCCTAGCACGATTTTTGGCAATCTCTACTCATGCCCACGCTCTTCAGTTGTCATCCATCATTGTGTAACCCATCTATCTACACAAGTTTTCTGCAATAGAACATTCATCCGAAGAAAAACCTTGATTTATTTTGAAGATTCATCAGAAGTTCGCACTCTCAAGCTTTCGCCTGTGTCGAACCAAAATTGTGTCTAGGATTTTTGCAACGCAAGAGCTTTTGGACGACCATTTACATATCAATTGTAAGTAATCTTTTTTGCTCTGTTTATTGCAACCATCTGTATACCCATATAAGAATCCCTAAAGCAATTGAAGTTGAAACCCTAGGTTGAAGCACAATGAAAGTTAACATTAGAAGTTTACAATTATGGAAAGGAATAGCTAATAATTGATTATTTTGGTCATTTTCTAATTTTTAGGTTTGTTAGGGAAATTGAGAATCTGCTAGGGAAGTTGCTTATGGAGGAAATTTTGGGTGGTCTTCAATTTTGGGGATTTTTATTGTGGGGGGGGGGGGGGGGCCTAATTCAACAAATAGCTTATGGTGTTTTTTTAGAGAATTTTAGAAAAATAAAAGGTAGCAAACAATTCTTTTTTCCTTATACTTTCTCTTTCCTTTTTACATGAACTGGTCCAAGAAAGGTATTCTTTCTCTGGTCTTGGTTTGCATTCAAGGGACAATTGGGAGGCAAGCCATCAAGAATTTAAGGTTTAGATTTTCTTTTTGTTTTATTTTCCTTTCCAACCAGTTTCTCAGTAGTTAAATGAAGTAAAATTATGGAGTTCTTAGCTTACTTTTATCTTCCTTATACATCTTGATTGAAAATTCATACTCTAATTTGCTACTATATAGTGTCTAATGAAACAATGAACTATTATAAGAATATATACAAAACTTGTATTTATGATTCTGCTGGAAAACTAGTTATGTTTTAAATCATATGCGCAATGTTGGATTTACCACTTATTGAATAACCCATATGAACATTACTTGAAAAGTCCAAGCAAATATTGTTTTGATATTCTTATTAACATTATTGTAGCTTGATGCATTATAATGATTGTTTCTAATTCTAAGTTTATGAACTATGCAAAAGCTTAGAAGGACAAGAAACTAATCCAAGATAGCCGAGTGAACAATATAATTGCATAAATTTTTTAATTAATTAAGATTAATAAAAGGATCAATTTAGTAATCTTTCTTATGAGGCAAAAGCAATATAGGAGTAGTCTGTTGTACCTTGTGCCCTTTATTGTCATGCTTGGTGTGTTTTTTGCTTGTAGTTACTACATTACTTTTAATTTTAATAGTGTTGTTCTCTTTATCTAATGTGACTATTCCCATTGGCTCTGTTGCTTTTGGAGTTTGAATGACCTTTACTTTAAATTGCATGAATTGCAATATAACTTTTAAAATGAAATCTGTATGACCTAACTAACGCTTGATTCACATCTTATCTACGATGTGCCACGATAAGTATTGGTTTGAAATTTATACATAATTTTCAAAACAACACTTTTTTCTTGGATTGAGAGAATATTCACACATTGTTATTATTTTCTGCTCTAGTAATTATGAATTTGATGTAATAATTGTATACTTATATATGTTCTTAAATATTTATGTGACATGTTTATACACCTTTATACTTATACGAAATTCAATAGAATAACATATTCTTGTACAGAGATATTTAACACCCTGATGGGTAATGCCTTTTTTTTTTCTTTTCTTTTTTTTATAAATGACTCTTCTTCTTAAGAGTTTTGACATTAGATTGGGGAAGATAAAAGTCAACTATCAATTCTATGATAGCAGTTGTGTAGAGATTTTCTGTTGCACTTCATCACAATGTGAAATCTGTGAAAATGGTACCATGGGTTCTAATCATAAAAAGGTGAAGCTGAGTACGGTAACATATGATAGAAATACTAAATCAATGAAGCATTTCAGTGTTCTCTCTTTTTTTTGTGTATTTTTTGGATCCTATATAACTTATATCCATAATGACTTAATTAAAAATATATTTTTCCTTTCTGATGTTGAGGTAACACTTTAGAGCTAACATGTCTAAGATGTCTCATTTGATAAGGCTAATGTTTAATTTTTTGTTTTTCAGGTTGATTTCAAGACTAAGTTCTTCCAATAAAACATGAATAGCAACTGAAGCATTTGTCTTGATATCCTTAAAGAACACTGGTGCCCGACTCTTACCATCTCTAAGGTTTGAGTTTTGCTCCCACCAATTTATTGATCATATCTTAAACATATTTTTGAGTCGTTGATTCCATATGACAAGTGGCAAAATAATAATATTAGTATTTCCTTATAATCATTCAACATACTTAATAATTGATTACTGGCAGCAAGTCCATTAAGTTTGTATCTCTGCACACAATTTAGCTAAGGATTGCATTCCTTAATTGAGCTGGAATAGTTTGGGTTGCCATTATTAATATAGGAAAGTAGATTGGTTAAGAATGTTTAAACATTTTTAGTTCAAGAACCAGATTTGAAGTTGTGTGACCCATGCTTAATTTTTAGCATCTCACCTCTATAAGTTTGAAGTAATGTTGTTGTGATTGAATTGAGCTATAAAATGATTTTTTTTGTGTTGTATTACTGTTGATCACTTGTTTCATGCCAAGTTGCTGTCAAAACTAACTCTAATGATACCTGCTTTGTTTCTGTCTAGTTGAGAAGTTTATATAAAGTCTAAATTTGTCTCACACTGAGTTTTTTTTTTTTTTTTTATCATATCTCCTTTGTATTTTCTGAACATTCTTACTTTTTGGACTATGTTGGAGGCTAAGTTTGAAGGGTCTAAATATTTGCTAAATAGTCTTGATTTTTTTGATATGATGAGGAATGTAACTATTTATTTTATTTTATTATTATTATTGAAGGATGCCAAGAGGCTCATCTCAGTTCCAGTCGGCGTCCTCGTCATAAGCCTCTACTTCATCGGCGTCGTCACCATCCTCCACGGCTCTATCGTTACCGATCTAGTGCCGGAGCTTAGTCTTCCAGGTTCGAATCACCCGAAACAAGATCTTCAATCTAGATCTATTATGTCCGAGTGTTTCATTACTGTGAGTATAACTTCAAATTTGCATTCTATAGGTTCAAATTCATCTCGCTGTATATATATATATATGTGTGTGTGTGTGTGTGTGTGTGTGTGTGTGTTTATATATATGTATGTATATATGTGTGTGTATATGTATATATATTGCGTGAGTTTGATTGGTGAATACTGGTGATAGAAATGTGAATTGATTTATATAATACTGGTGATGGAAATGTGAATATATATATATATGTATATATATATATTAAGGACTATCGTGTGTTGCTCTTATTGCTGGGTGATGTTCGAGATTTAAATGTTCATTAGAAATTTTAAATCACATTCTAAGCTTGATCTTGCTGTTGAATTGCATCAATTAGTGTTGGATCCATATTTGCTTGTTTAAACCTTGATC
This sequence comes from Cornus controversa, assembly GCA_026545225.1. Classification (NCBI taxonomy): domain Eukaryota; kingdom Viridiplantae; phylum Streptophyta; class Magnoliopsida; order Cornales; family Cornaceae; genus Cornus; species Cornus controversa. Next base: position 28,531,273 of record CM048848.1, on the reverse strand, counting down.
TACAAAAATCAAAACCAAGAATACTCTATTTTTTAATCCATATACAATTTACCACTTTAGTTTCATAGATTACGATCAACACCTATACAATGCATTATTTGCAAGTTGTCGCTAGCAGAAGATGTACATTTATGATGACTAGGCTGGCCTCCTTGATTCAGTAACGAACAGAGAAGCTTGTATAATCTTTGACAGTAAAGTAATGTTTAGCTCAACATATTGAACAATGCAATAGGTTGTTCTAAGAGCTCTAGTTTGAACCTGTGCTCATTTTGACAAAACAGCAACTAAAACAAGACTTAAAATATGAAATGAAGCATGCTTATATACCTTTAACCCTTAAATAGCACACAACAATATAAACACCATTTGAAAAAGACTTTGACAATAATATATGATCAAAAGAGAGCTTTTAGCTAGTTACAAATCAAGGCAACTCTTATGAGGAGTTTAATACAGTGAAAGCATAATCTATATGACTAAATACAACTGCTGGAACAGTAAAGACATCGAAACATTCAATTTGTACACATCTGTCAACCCTTAGATCAAAATCAGTAGTGAACAGTACTTGCAGCAGCTAGCTATGGGGTATAAGAAATTGATCCTATGCTAATTTTGGGAATGTCTAAGCTTCAGCAAACTTAAAATGTGTATTGTTACATGCTCATATACATCAACCATTTCAAATATATCCCAACAGCAAAGTCAACTTCAGAACAAGTGTTTTTAGTAGAAATTTGTTCACAATTGAGCTTTAGGAAATAGATTTTAGTGTAGTATTAATTCTCCCTTCTTGCTGGCACTAAAAGGTCACAAATGGTGTTTTACATTTGCTGAGATGACCTAATTTAATCTAGAAAAAAAATAGAGCAATCTGACTGTGCTATGCCTTTATAAAGTTCATTGACACAAAAAAAAAACTAAGCTCTATGTGTTCAATTTTGAAATAAACTATTTGTTTTATCTAACTTCTGTAAATATAATTTAGAATTGTCTAAATACACTTGTTAGGATCAATTGTAGCAGCCCTAGACCTTTATAAATGTTTATGATAATGCATATGGATTTTCATAGCAATCCTTGTTAAAAAATATGAGATTATGATTAGCAGAATTCAAATGAACATCAAGCTGGCACTGAACAATCATAAAGACTATCAATTTCAATTCAGTATAATGTACTAAGATCACTTAAACTTACTTAGCAGTAGTAGTTGCACATTTTGAAACAGTTGGCATCACATTTTAGCCTCATTAACAATGAACTAAGCAACTGACAGGGTATAACAAGCTTAAGATTGATTCAGTCCTATTTCTAGGCTACTTTAGGTCTAATTGACTCTTAGACTCTTAAATGACACTAGCTCAAGGCACTTAGCAGATATTGTAAATTAACCCTTGAAAAATCTGAAAGCAATTTTTATGACAAAAATCACACATGGCTCAAATATTAGCTTTTAGATTATGAAACTCAAGAAAGACCTCTAAATACCAACAATGGCCACAAAATTGAGTATCTCTATCTAGAATATGCATGTACAAATCATGACGATACTTAAACATTCAATATAGGCCAACACAGCAAGCATGATAGTTACGACAACAACAATATAAATCTAAACAGTAAGAACCAAAAGCTAACACTGTGATAAAAGTTTTAGTAACCCAAAAGAAACTTAGAAACTAATTTTATATAAATAAAATATAGATGTTCATTACCATAATTAGGCTCATATTGTAGTGCATATACTTACTAAACCAGTTATAGTCATGACAGTAGCTTTAAGTGTCTAGATTACCAACTTCAAAATCTACAGAGTAGCATCCGACTACTATACACCAAAGACCTTACTGAGGTTCATTTCTAGGCTTGAGATGAACCATGGAGCTACCTAGAAACTTTCATTTTTTCTCTCACAGACCTCTCAACAAAGGTGCTGCTCTAGTGATATTGATTTTTCACTCAATGTTTTGCTCACTAATAGCACACCTAGTTCCTATACACTCTTAATAGATATAGGAATATCCAAGCTAGCGAACTTTAATTATCAACACAATATGTGAAATGCATAATCTCTTAAACAGGTTAAGGACATTGGCTGTTAATAATATCTTAAGTTATTTAATTGTTGATTTCTCATCATGTACTACTTAATTCCTCTGAATCCTAACAGGACATTGATATTGATTAAATGGCAAAGCAAGTTACACTAGTTATATTCTAATTACAAATGCTTGAGTGATATAACAAAATAATAAGGATGGATAGTGTAGTGACTTAATGTGTAAATTAGCATAATGACTTAATCATGTTGAAATCAATGATTTTAGATGAGGTTTAGGTATGTAATTGAGTTTTAATGTAGACTTTGAGTTTTATCTTTTGTCTCAGACAACAAAAGTTGGCCACACCATTAATAGAATCAATTAGGCCAAATTATTTTTTCTAATTATTTAATATGGTGATAGGTATATCCTAGAATACCATCAAAGGCTAACATCCTACATAGACGAAAGAAACATTGGATTTCTTTTTCCCCTCATAAATTTTACTCTAGGAGGTGTCAAAGGCAATTTTGAAAAAAAATTCCACCATGGAAGTTGTATCTTATGCCAGTGGTAGCTTTAACCAAGGTTTTGTGTGATTAAATCTGTTAGGAACTCATATAAGCTGCCAAATCATCAATCTTACAAAATGGGATCTTTTGTGCATGCACCTTATGGTTGGCTACTTGAATCCTTTTAAATGGCATTATTAGAATACTGAAATTAAGACTTATGTGATGCAGGTACTTGCTTGGATTTTGTGGTGTGATGGAGGTACTTGTTTGAATTTTGTGAGAAAATGTCAAGATCAAAAATTGAAAGTCGACTTTTGCCAAGAAATGAACAATGTGAAGATCATATGTAGATCGATGTATAAGAGCACGTAATGCTAGGTTTTTGAATTGATCATGTGTGGATCAATTGTTTAATAGAAGTTATAGGAAATTGAAAGTATTTTACTAATGGATTTCCTTTTTTGATATATTTTGGCATGTAGATGGATTATGAAAATGTACTTTTTTAATTAGTCTTTTGATATGTTAATGGTATATTTGATGTATTGGTTTAGTTATTGCTATTAAGTGATGTGTGCATATATTTCTAGGCATTGTTGGCTTTATTATATATGTTTAGTTGTAATTGTCTAAAATACAGGTATGTGTGGATGATTAGGTAGAATTTTAGGGTGTTTTTATTAAAAAAAAAATTATTTTATTAACGGGGGGCACCAAATCCCGTTAATAAAAAGACATTCGATGTATTAACGAGGGGCTAGTATGCCCTAAAAGAATTATTTACGACGGATTATGCACCTCATTAATAAATTTATTAGGTATACAACAAACTTTTAGACGAGGTGTATTTTACTTTTTTACGAGTGTCCGTATATGACGTCAATCAAATATTAACGAGAGAATCTTCATCTCGTAAATAAATTTATTACGCAAACAAAACATATATTGACGGGAAAAATCTTACTTTTCTACAAGGTTAATTTTTTCCCATTAAAAATTTAGAGTATTCACGGGACCGTAATAGATGAGAGCCTTATGTGCGCCGTAAATAACTTTTCACGGCATTTTTGGCCTCTTGTAGAAGGCCTTCTCTCTTGTAGTGATAGGTAGGTATAAACTAAAAGAAAAGTGACTAGAAAAGGTGATCGTGGATAAGTCTATCAATTAAAATTTAACACTTCGCAACAGAATGAATTCTCTGCAGAATAAGGCTATCAAAAGGGGTGTCGATCCTCAGGGACTGTAGTCTGACTGTGTTGGATAAATGAAATTAATTCTAATTAAATTAAAAAAGAATAGATTGCTGATTTTTATACTAAATTAACTAATGAAAGCAATTAAATAAATGCAAGGGAAGTAAGGAGTGTAGATTGTATGAGATAAATCTAGGGTTATTGACTTTACCACTAACTTCACAATCAATGGTCAATTACACTAACTATGGGAATTATATCATGCATAAGTGGTGTCAGTGGCTATAAGCTCACCTCTAACTGTTAAGAGGATAATATATGATAAGGCTAAGTCCTGGACTATCTTCGATTGGCAAGAGCCATCTGCCTAACTACTCTACTCTAGGTTGCAGTATGCTCTATCTTCTCTACGCATAATCCATCAAAACTTTTAATGATATACTCAATAATTAGCATTGTGTAATAATCTCTCTCATAATCACAAAAAATAAGAGGGATTGAGTTCAATCACAACAATTAAGTATCTAAGACAAGATAAGAAATTATTGAAACTGAATTTATAAGACTTTTAATGCTCAATTTTATAAGAAGAATCCTCTAAATTACACAATCTATGCATGAATACAAAAATCCCCAATAATTAGAACAATCAAACCATTGATCCTTAGTTAACGCTACATTAACATCCTAGTGGATGAACTAGCCACTCATGGTAGGAGAAGACACTTCAACTATCGAGGAAGAAGACGTCATCTCCATGGAAGTATTACTATGCCTTGTTCTCTATGATTCTCCACTCCAAAAGCTCTTCAAAGCTATTGCCCAAGGTCCTCATTACAGCCCCAATTCGTCACTTTTAATGGCCAAAAGAATATGAAGTCTCCTCACCTAATTTGGAGACAATTAGTGTTTTCCTGTAGGCCCTAATCAGGTGGATTTTTCTACTGAATTTCGGCCCAATGTTTGACACCTCAGAAGTCCAATTTACGAAAATTACGTAAAATACAACAATGTCGAGAATCAAATTTTGTTTGACTCATTTGGGAATTGGACCGTTTTGATGCTTGAAAATAAAGGTTACAGGCTATTTTACCAAACGGGATTAAAACTATATTACGCGTAAAATTGGATTTCAGCTCGAAATACCCTTAAGTAGTTATAATTCTATTAAGCCACTTCCTTGGGTTGTTTTGAGTTGAAATATGGAGTCGAATTGATCCACTTGATGTAGGCTTCATATAACCCTCTTGAATGTTATCTTTAAAAGTCTAAAAAACATAGTTTTAACTGAAATAATCATTAAGGCCTTGAAAATACCAAAAACACAAAAACAGAGTAAAATCACAAATAATCTAACACCAAGAGAATAAAATATGCAAATTAAGAGACTAGAATGCGTAACATTCAACGCCGATCACACCCCCTAACTTACATATTACTATTCCCTTAGCAATAGAATAAAATAAAACTAAAATAAAGGAAACTAACTAAACACTAACTAAACTACCCAAATCCTCTTTCGTGGGAGAAACGATTACATTTAGCATAGACAACAAACCTTTGAACCCCTAGGTTCTCCCTAGTGGATGAGTTATAGTCTCGTGAGGGTTACAAGAAATGGTTCCCACAAACATTCAAAATTACTGTTTAAATATTAATCAATAAGAAGATTATAATATATACTTACAGACTTGTATTCAAGAATAATTTTAAAATTTTAAATTCCATAATTCAAATCAATAGTTCCCATGCATAGTTCACATCAACACATCTCAAAGCAACCAACTCTAGCTCCCTCATGAAAAGTGAACTAGCAGTCCTCTCATGTGGCATAACTCAGCTCCAAATATACTAAGTCATATACCCCTTCAACTCTCTAGCTCCCCATATTAAACTCATACTTCTAACCATGAATACATGACTTTTTCTTTTTTATTTTTTTTTATTTTTTCATTGATTTATTGGTTAGGCAATGTCTTGGTCCATTAAGCTCTCTCGAAGATCTATGTAGCAATCTTTTAGTCAGTGACTCTCAAACCAAATGCCTTTAGGGCACTAGGTGTTAAGACACCCCAAAGAACCTAATAACTCAAATCAGTCAAGCTACAAATGAAGACAACCAATGCTCATCTTTTTTCACCTCTCACTTTTTGACGAGAACACTCAATGCTTACCGAGACAAGAGGCGTTACTTCGTGAAAAGGATCAACTTGATTTGCTATTATCAAATATATTCTTTTTTTTTCATTGAACTCAAGTAAAACATATCATCTATACTCATTCTCAAGTGATACTAATTACTATTAAGCATATGTAACTCAACAACTCAGAGCCAAAGTTTATAACCCACAAGATTATGCTACTGTATCTGCGCATGTGAGAAAACTAAAACCAATCACCCCAAGGCATGTCAATGCAAACAATGATTAAAACCACTAAATTCAAACCAAAGTTTCAAAAATTCAAAACATATCCAAGAAGTGCAAGTCAAGCACCTACATAAAGTATTAAACCCTTGAATAATGTAAAAACATCCATTCTAAAAAAAAACGAGAGAAAATAAATAAACAAACTAGAAAAATAAACTAACCAAAAATTCCTAAAACAAAAAGATTTCATAAAACATTCCCCCCCCCCTCCCCATTGCAATAAAGCACATGATAAAGGCATCGCCTCATCCCCAAACTTAAACTGTACATTGTCCTTAATGTATATCCAATATAAGCATAAATAATGGTTAGAACAATGTTACCATGAACCCAGAGTAGTGGCAAGAAAATAGAGCAAACCAGTAGTATGAAGGTAATGCATTCACACCCCCAAACTTGGATGCTACAACCCGTCAAAACAAACCACTATACCTCAACAACCAAGTGAAATAATATGGGAGAAAATAATAATGAAAAGAAAAATAAGAAAGAAATTTTTTTTTTTTTTGGAAATTGAATTTATACAAAAAATAAAATAAAAAAGAAAAGGAAAAAAAAACAAAACTATAAATACAAAAGACAGTTACCTTCAAAAAATCAAGGAGAAGATGTTGACGGAGTGTCTAGGTCTAGGCCAAAATGTCGCATCAAAGCACGCAACATCACCCACATCGACCTCTAATCTTGTCAGGCATCTCTTAACTGATTTGCCACCTCTGTCCTCAAGGCTCTAAACTGCGTAGATATCGCTGTCTACAAAGCTCCAAATTGGGTAGTCAAACCTACAATATGCTCCTCTAAATGGCTATACGCCAGGCCTCTAGCCTGTGCCTGTACATCGTCCTCCTCTACCTCTGCCTCCTCATGCTCTTCCTCCACTATTGGTGGTGCTACTATGGCCTCCCCTCCGTGGACCTGTCTATATAGCTCGCCTGGTGCCGCTATGACTCTCTAACGCATGTGTGACCTATTTATGTTTCAGTCATGCGTGCCATAATGGATGTCTCGTTTAAATGAGAGCTCATCGTCTTAAACCACATACCCCTATGCATAAAGCAACTTATAAACAAAGGTAAGGAATGGAAACTCCCAGTCACTTGCACTATCTGGTTACTTAACCATGATATTCGAGTAAAAAAACTTAATCTGGTGAAATACGCCCTACAATCTCACGCATGAGGTGGCCAGTCTCATACACGAAATATAAGAAATACCTACAATTGATAGCATGCAAGCACAAAATACAAGGATAACAGAATAAATAAATAACAGTAAAAAAACTTAAACTGAGAGAATAAATAACCATGAAATAAAATTGAGAATCTGAACAGTACAACTTGGAAGTCCTATAACCCAAGTACCCCTAAAAAAAATTTTAGATTGTGGTCGCTAAACAATCTGAAGGTCGCACCCAAGAGGTAATGCCTCCAAATCGTCAAGGCAAAAATCATAGTTGCCAACTCCAGATCGTGAGTCGGGTAATTAAGCTCGTGAGGCTTAAGGTTATGTGAAGCATAGGATATCGACCTCTCCTCCTGCATCAACACATAACCCAAACCCTGCAATGATGTATCGGTATATACCAAGTACTCAACTCATTAAAAGACACCTGACAAGAATCATTCCACACAAAAGGCACACACTTTTTGGTTAAATGGGTAAGCGGGCCAACAATCTTTGAAAAGCCCTTAATGAACCCGTAGTAATAATCAACTAACCCCAAAAAAATATGAATCTCTGAGGGTGAGGTAGGCTGCCCCCACTTCAAAACTACTATCACCTTACTTGGATCAACCACTATCCCCATTCTCAGATATTCCTGACCCAAGAACTTCACCTCCCCTTGCCAAAATCATATTTCTCAAACTTTGCATACAACTGATGGTCTCTCAGTGTCTGCAGAACAATACCGAGATGTTTGGTGTGATCCTTCTCTGACCTAGAATAAACCAGAATGTTATCGATAAAAACAATAACAAACTAATCTAAGTAAGCTTTAAACACTTTGTTCATCAGATTCATAAAGACAGCTGGGGCATTCGTCAATCCAAAAGGCATAACCCAGAACTCATAAGACTCATATCTAGTAAGAAAAGTTGTCTTTGGTACATCTTGCTCCCTAATACGAAGCTGATGATACCCGGATCTCAAATCTATCTTCGAGAAATAGGTGGCTCCCTTCAGCTGATCAAATAGATCATCAATCCTTGGCAATAGATACTTGTTGCGGATTGTGACCTTATTCAACTCTTTGTAATCTATTCAAATGTGAAGAGACCCATCTTTCTTCACAAATAATACCAGTGCTCCCCACGGTGAAGTACTCCTACGAATGAATTTTTGATTGAGAAGCTATTGAATCTGGTCTTTCAGCTCTCTCATTTCCACAGGCGCCATTATGTATAAGGCCCTAGCAATAGCACTGGTCCTTGGAGCTAAATCAATGACAAAGTCTATCTCATGACTCAGTGGTAACCCTGGGATTTCCTAAAACATATCCTGAAAGTCTCACACCACTGGAATGGAATCTAGAGGAATTTTAATTCCCTCCTGAGACTCCTCACTGATAAAGAATAAGTGTGTGCTAGACCCTCTATTTGATTGTGGCATAGCAACCAAATACATCTCCTAACCCAGTATAGCAAAAATAATTGCCTTATATGGCAATTAACCTAAGCATGATAATATAATAACCAGTCTATTCTAAGTATGACATCATAAGAATGCATATCCAAGACCAATAGGTCTGCCAAGAACCTAAGTCTACCAATGTCTATAGTGACCTAACTATAGCGTTCCCATAAAATTGTACTAACCCCCAACGGTGTATCAATACTAAATGAAGAAGTACACGGCCGAATGGCTATAATAGATAGTCTAACAAATGATCGAGCTACAAAAGAATGGGATGCACCAGTATCAAATAAAACACAACCGAGTTTACCATTCATTACAAATATACCCTTAATAGCCTGAGGAGCCTACACATCATATGGCATGACGTTGTAGACCCTCCCATAGTGCATGTACAGACTAGGTTGCCCCGTAAGTGGTGGCGATGCTGGTAAAGCTGGACGGTGCTGAGTCTGAATCCATGGCGCTTATGGTGCCGACAAGGGTGGTTGCTATCTCTGTCCCTGCTGACTAAACTATCCTTTATTAGTATTGGGGCAGTATCTGACTGAATGCCCATGCTCACCACATCCATAGCAATTTCCTTTGAATGTACCAGTAGTATCCCCAACTAATTACCCTGAGGAAAAGACTAACTCGTCTATGGTACTCTATTTTGTTTCCTATAAGTAGAGGTTTTCACTCTCTGAACATCACCGTGACCTCTATGTTTCTTCCACGGTTGCTACCCTGGGTAGGTGCCCCTGTCAAACTGCCTGCCACCATTACCATTTCTCCTCTCCGTCGTCTGACTAGCGGAGTCCTTATCATTTCGTTTCTTCCCCTTTCTTTTCTTGTAATCCTTCATCAACTAACAATGTTGTAGTGCAGCATCAACCACTTGAGCATAAGTGGTATAAGCTGGACATCCCACAATAACCTATAGAATATGCCAATTCAACCTATTCACCAAGCAGTTTTTTTTCTTTTCTTTAGTGTTTACCTCCTCAGGTGCAAATAAAGAGAGACTGGTAAAATCCTGCTCATGTTCTGTGATTGTCCTATCCCCTTGCTGTATGGCAAGGAACTCCCTCTTCTTAGCCACCCTTACTGCATATGGGAAGTACTTACTGTCAAATCGGGCTTGAAACTCCTCAAATGTCAAAGTAGTCCGCTCCACTATGGTAGTAACTGACTCTCACCACCATAAGGCATCATCCACTAGCATAAAGGTAGCTAGCATCTACTTCTGGACTTCTGTGCACATAATCATGCAAAGAAGGTGTTCAATGTATTTCCTCCACTAATACACTTCTTTCACCTCTATGGACCTTGAAAACTCTAGTTGATTCCCTTTTGTGAAGGAATTTCAAACCCTGTCCCAACTGTTAGGCTGCTCCACTGGTAATGAAACATGCGCCATCTGTGGTGGCTGCTGTGGTGGCTGCTGCTTCTGAAGAGCAGTCATCACCCCTATATCTATACCCTAAGTAATGATAGCTGCCAAATCGGGAAGAAGTTCAACATTTCCACCTTGAGCATTGTCCTGACCTCAGATTTTGCTTGTGCACCCTGTTCCAGCATCGGCCGAGGACCGGAAAATGTCCCATTAGGTCCCACTTCCTAGCCATTTTCTGACTTTCTCCAACCACCAAAACTCACGTGTGAATATACCATTCAACTCCTCTCAGTCTAAGCTACGCATTGGTACCAAAATCACCTCCAATTATCGCCAAAATCAAAAAGCCCCAATTTCAAGTTTTAGGGTTCTAAAATTTTAAACTCAAATTTCTATCAAATCACCCAACGATTTTCCACCAAACTTATGGGACTATCAAGAGAGCAAGATCAACAATTTAATAGGAACAAAAACTACGTTTACAATCAACCCAAATCTCATGTGTGTGTGTGTGTGTGTATATATATATATACACACACACATATATATATGCCTATATACTCATATATACACGTATATACATGTAAGAATTTATACACTAACAGTACCGAGACCACAAATTACTCATAATTAATCAAACACAAATACCTTACTATGTATAATCATACTAATATATAATTATATGCAAAGATATACATGTATATACGTATTACCAAGCAACGCAAAAATTAATCTATGTTTACAAGTTCAAAAGGGAAGTGAAGAGATTGAACTTACTTTGTGATTTTGAACAAAATCACCATCTCTCCCTTTTTCCGGCGCCTACCGTTCTCTCCCTGTCTATGCATAGAAACCCTTTGTGCGTAGAAACTACTGAACCCTAAATTCTTTTCTCTTATTTAATATTCTTAAATAATTAAAGTAATAAATATAAAATATTTATCCCACCTATACATAAATATATATAAAGCCCAACCCAGCAGTCTAGCCTAACCTGGTAAAAACTTAAAAATAAAAGAACATGCAGCCCAAACACCCACCTATTTTTATTTCTAAAAAAAACTACATTAAAACAAATAATTCACTCATAATTAAAAATAAATCAACACTTCGCAACAATGCAAACATCCATGTTAAACAATTAAAAACATGCATTGACTAAATTACCTAGAACATTTAAAAAAATTAAAACCCAATTAAATAATAAAAAACCCAATTTAAATATCCCAAAATTATGGGGTATTACATCTGGCTCCATACAATTTGTCAGAAAGACAACTAGTGCCCAAAATGTATAGTATATAAAGCTCATAGGAACTTTTGACGCCTCTCAGTCTTGTGCCCAATTGGACATACATTCTTGTATAATACTATGTCAACGAACCATAAATGATTAGGCATGGAGGACTTACATGCAGCATTATTCTTTTGGACTGGAGAATTATCCGGCACATAAGCAACTAACCAAGTTCACCACCGAGAGGTCCTCAGGTAGAGGAGTGTAAATATCTGTCAAGTCATCCAGGCATGTATGGGTGCAACCCATAGCTATAGCAACAGTTGATATGTTAACACGGACTTGCTTACCATCCACTAAAGAAGTACGCACACCTCGCTCATCTTGCTTTGGCATTAAGTTCTCATAAAAGACCATCACAAGCCTTAGATAAATGATAGTGGATGCCAGAGTGAATATCGAGTCAACCTGATGGTGGCAAAAGTCGCAATACCCCCATCGAATCTTAGGAAAAATGCCATATAGCTCTGGTATCTCAAAAGTTGTTCCAAATTTAGTGCCCTTGGATGCCACATCTCATAACCCGCTCCTTCCGAGGCATAGAGGAATTCGGTGCCTGAGCAAGTCATGGACGTTGAGGACCACATGAGCTTAAAGCGCCTTGGATATTAGCTCTCTTTGGTGCAATTAGAACTTGAAAAGTTTGGTTGAGGAATTTCTTTAAACATTTGGTGTGCAAACTTTACTCACAACCTTCAACCTCATCTTTTGTAATTATCTCTGCCCAAAATCAACTAATCCACCACCAAATTGTCTCCCCAAAACTTGTTCTTCAAAAGCCCTTAAAGAAATCCACTGAATTTTGAGAAAACAATACACACCTTTTCTTAATGAAAAAACTTGAAAAAGTTGGACTTTAATTGAGATGAACAAGTGCGATTTTGATGTTGTTGATGATGATCAAAGATGATCCTTTGTAATGTAATCACTAATTTGAAGAGTTGTAATCCCTATTGATGTAGGAGAGTCAATGGATAGCTCAATGCTTCAAAAATTTGAGTATATGCATGTGGCTTGAAGAGACCCTTGAAAAGGCTTTAAAAGAATTTGGATCAGCCCATGTAGGCCTTGGGTGATCGATCCCCCTTGGTGCTGGGCGATCAATCACCCAACTAGGAATTTCTTGGGCATCAATCGCCCTAAGTTGACTAAAAGGAGCAATTTTGAGGTATCTATCACCCAAGGTTGACTGAGACATCTCTTTTTCACCCATTTTGAGTCCAAATACCCTGGTACACTCCCCGCCATTCCTCGGAAGCAACTAAGACATCAAAAACTCAAACAAAATACATTAAAACACACTAATATTGAAAAAAAAACATGAACTAAAAATTGAAAGAAAGAAAAACAAAAGAAATCAAAAATTAGAAATACAAAATACCCCACAGTTAACGTCCGTAGGTGATCTCCATCACTCGAGAGGATCAAGTATAATAAACGAGATCCATCAAGATTCCACATCTTTGGTAGACATAATCCCCTCTACACAATGCTTCAACCTTTATCCATTGATCTTCATTAGAGTATTATCTCTCAAGCTCTGAATCTCCACAGCCCTATCAGAAAAAACTGAAATCACTTGAAACGGTCCATCCCACCTCGAACGCAACTCTCTGGGAAATAACCGAAGCTTAGAATTGAAGAGCCAAACGTTATCACCTGGAGAGAAAGACTTACGCAAGATGTGCTTGTCATGGAATGCCTTTGTCCTGTCCTTATAAATGCGCAAGCTCTCATAAGCAACATGGCAGAATTCCTCCAACTCATTCAGCTGCAACTTTCTCTCTCTTTGGCCATCTTCGTATCAAAGTTCAGCTTTTGAATTACCCAAAGTGCCTTGTGTTCTATTTCCACTAGAAGATAACATGCTTTCCCATACACCAGCCGATATGGCAATATACCAATAGGAGTCTTGTAATGAAATATTCCCTACATTCTTATACATGAGGCGGCCAGTTGATAAGTGTTCAATGCTGCGCATTTAAACCTTCTGAATTACATATATTGATTCCGTATTTATGTTTACCTAGGTATTTTTATGCTATTTTTGTGTTTTTATTGAATTTTAGGTTTTGTCCCAAAAAGGCCGATGTTTCCAACCAAATACAGTGGAAGTGAAGGAATCAAGAAATTGGAGAAGGCATTTCGCACAATCGAAATGCTGATTTTGCACAATCAAAATCTCGATTGTGCGAACCAGCCATTTCGCATGATCAAAATCTCGATTGTGCGAAACCTCAATTTCGCACAATCAATATTTTGCAGACTGCAAGTTGGCCACTTGCCCACTTGCCCACTTGTCCACTTGTCTTACCACTTACCTCCAAGGATGACCTTTGCATGTCCTTTTGTAGAATTTTTTGACTTCAAAGAGACATATGAAGGGAACATATATATATTAGGTAGATTTTATAGATATATAGGCATGGTGGGACCCAAGGAAACTTGGTGATAGACATATATGCATGTTTTGAACAAAAGAAAAGAGGGATACCAACTTTTGGGAGGGAGAAGAAGAGCTGAACTAGACCCTTTGGAGCTTCATATCTCTGTCCATGGAGGATTGCAAGTCTCCTATGTTCAACTAACTTTCCATCTAGCGTGTGGGTGAAATCCCTAGCCATGTAACTTGTTCATTTTGTAGCAACTTTGGGATTTATATTTATATGTTGATTACTTAGCCTAGTATTTTGTATAACATTTGTGAACCTCTTTAATATATTCATTTGATGTCATTTCTTAGTAGAAATATTTCATTTCGAATGCCTAACATTTACAACTTTCACAAAAATTGTAAATGATGGCTTTGTAATGGTTTTTAATGGAATGTGACTTTTCTTTCTTATATAGCCCATGCCAAAATAGGGTAGTTTGGATGCAGTTGGGTAAATTTAGAAAGTAGTATAATTAGATAGGTTGAAGGACTATGCTTGTTGAAGATGGACTATGTTTAGTTGGAAATCATGTTTATCTTTTGATATGTCAATGTAAGTCACGAGCCTAATGACATTGTGTTGCATATAATTCTAAAAATTCCCATTTGCTACATACTTGGAAATGTTAAATGGTTAGAGGTGGAAACCACCCCTAGCTCTCTCAACTTTACAAACTCTTTATTTTTAATGCTTTTACATCTTACGAAATAGTTTTAAATCAAAACCAAAAATTTTGTATTTAGGATTAAATTGGAAGTACTCTCTCAACATTGCAATTCACCCATGTAGTCCTCATGGGATCGATACCCTCTATATAGAACCGTATCTACAAAGATTCATTCTCTTGCAAGTGGTTTAAATTATATTTTGATATGCAAAAGTAAGCTAAAAAGAAAAACAATTTTGGCCACATCAAAATTTTGGCTCCGTTGCCGAGGACTACGGTGTAATTGTCGCCATTGAGAGATTAAGTCTAATTTGATTCTTAGTCTAGAAATTCTTTTTTTCTTTTTGTATATATTCTTTTCTTATCTCTCAATTTGCTTAATTTAAGGTATACCACACACCGGGCATCTCAAGAACTCAAGTTTGGACTATTTGTGAGTAAATTATCTAAAATTCTTGCATTTGATTGAATTTTCTTTGTTTTACGAACAGAATTTTTTTTTTTACTTTTAATGCATGCTAGGTAGACGGTCATTGTCACTTCCTTTGCTTCCGTGTAACATTGAACTTGAACAAACACCTAGACAACATAGAGGAACCTCTAGGGACCCTATATTGCTTAGGACTGAAAACATGGAACCAAATGATGTACAACCTCCCTGACTACCACCATTTAATCCGGCACAACCTCCTCCACCTCCTCCTCCTCAAGGAGAATTACTTATGGACTTATACCTTCCTACTACTTATGATGTGCCATCATGCATTGAATTTCCAAATATAGCGGCAAGTCAATTTGAAATAAAGTCCTCCACCATCAATCTTCTCAATAGTTTCCATGGACTTCCAAATAAAGATCCATACAGGCATTTAGATTACTTCCTTGCAGTGTGTTCCACCATTCGGGTGCCATATTTCATGACAGATGATTTGAAGCTTCGTATGTTTTCATTTTCTTTCAAGGATAAAGCTAGAAGTTGGTTCAACTCTTTATAGCCTAACTCAATCCACTCTTGGGCATAAATGCAAATTTAACTCCTAAGAAAAAACTTCCCAATGGGAAAGACGAGTGACATTCGGCGAGCAATCACCAGGTTCACTCAAATTGACCAAGAACAATTTCATAAAACGTGGAAGAGATTGAAAGATCTTTTAAAATCTTGTCCACACCATGCTATCCCAAAATGGCAGCTTGTGCAAAGTTTCTATGATGGGGTAAGCGAGCAACATAGACCAATGATAGACTCCGCTTGTGGAGGGACATTTCTTCTCAAAAGCCCGGATGATGCATGGAAACTTTTTCAAAACCTAAGTGATAACTCAGCTCAACGATCCTCCATTAGAAAGGGGAAAAACACCCAATCTATTAAAGGAGTGCATGAGATATCAAGGTTGGATGAGGTCACCATGCAAGTAGAGGCCCTTACTCAAAAAATTGACAAACTCATGAAGAGTGGGCTGCCTACTTCTAGCCAACCTGTTCTAAATCAGGATGGATGTTCGTTTTGCTACAGCACTTCACCTTATGTGCGGAATTGTCCTATGGCTGGTCAATCCCCGATTATGCTCAAGAGCAAGCAAATGTCATGTACTCTAAACCAATAAATGATCCATACTCAAATACGTACAATCCTGGCTATAAGAATCATCCGGCATTTTCTTGGAAATCTCAAAAATCAAGCCCATCTTATCAAGGACAAAATTTCTACAATTCCTAATCTCAATAGCCTCAATATAGGCCAAATTCTCAACCTTATCACCAAAAATCCAACTACCAAATTTCACCACCACCTCCTCCTAGAAGCCAAGGCTTTGAAGAAAGAGTGCTAAGCAATCTTGAGGCTAACACCCACTTATTGTAGTACCACTCTCAATCAATTTCTAAGCTTGAAGCCAATGCTCAATCTATGGCTAGGCTAGAAGCTCAAATAGGGTAGCTAGCTAATGCCTTGAATAGAATAGAGAAAGGAAAGTTACCAAGTCAACCGGTGGCAAATCCTAAGGGTGTCCATATGATTGATGATTCAACATCTTCATCTTATGATGCTCCTCCGGAGCATGTTCAATCAATCACCACCTTAAGGAGTGGTAGAATCATAAATTCTAAGGTTGAACAAGAGAAAAAAGATATCCATCAAAAAACCAAAAATCTAAAAGAATCCCTTATAAATCCAAGTGTTTCTCCTTTATATCCAAATGTGAACAAAGTCCCACAAATTCCAAAGGGAAAATCAATTGAAGTCGTATCATCACCTATTCCAAATCTTAACACTTCATTTGAACCTTCGGTTCCTTTCCCTCAAAGATTGAAGGAACCCTCTCATTTCAAAAAATAAGGAGAGAAAATTCAGGACATGATGGAAATTTTCAAATAAGTGAAAATCAATCTCCCTCTCCTTGATGCTATCAGGCAAATTCCCTCCTATGCTAAATACTTGAAGGACTTATGCACTCAAAAGCATAAATCTAGGAACAATGTTCCTAGGAAAGTCCTTTTAACTGAGCAAGTGTGTGAGATATAAATTTGTAATTAGCATATTTCGGTGATCAAAACTTGAATGATCGAGTTATAATTTTTAATTTATTCTTTGTATCGATCATCGACATCTTCGAGCTGACACTCAAGTGCATGGAAGCCGACAAATCAGTTAGAACACCATATAGTACAAGTAAGTATGGTGAGGACACTCTGCACTTTTTATTTCCGAGCCTATTTTGAAAAATCAAGGTTTAAATGAAAATTTTAGGATTTTTTAAAGTAGGACCGGTCCCCAATTTTTAGGACCGGCCCAACTTTTCTCGGCAGTTTAGTTTCTGCAGGTTTTCAAAAAGTCCCACCGGTCCTATTTATTTGGCACCAGTCCCACTTAGCCTGTTCTAAATAGGAAATAGATTTTGACGGAAATCCTGATTCCTATTGGGTTTGAAACTTCTAGGAAAGTTCTATTTTGGTATTTAACTTCTTTTCCAAGTAGAATTAGAACTTCCTTGCCTATCTATATGTATTCATATTTTCTCTACAGGTGTGACCTGGAAAATTAATATTTTTAGAGAGAGAAAGTATATACAATATAATTAGGGCTATATATTTTTAAGAACACACATCCATACTACACGAGTGATTTTTAGGATGGTGTTCTACTTCTGATTAGCTGCTCAGAGACTGCATCAAATCTATTTGCTGATCAGAACATTGGATTGATGGTTCTTCGCTTGCTTGCTTGTTGAGGAAGAAAGGTGACCAGATTGCACTACGAAGGGAACAAAATACTTGCTGAGTTTTTTGGTTCTTCCAGCAACCTTTCTGTAAGGGTGGTGATGTTAGCCAAAAGTCTGCACCAGTTGGATGTGTTATCGCAATCATAAGCCTGAGGTGTTCCGCATCAGATCCTTGATAGAGTGAAGAAGGGTGTGAGACTGAGACTGAGTCTGTTGTACTTTGCTTCATCATAGTGAATTGGTTTCCTGAGGCGTGTCACCTCCCTCCGTGGTTTTTCCCGTCTTGGGTTTCCACGTATATCCGGTGCATTCTTTTCTTTACTTGCACTTTATTTATTTACTTGCTTTAATTGTTTGATTAATTGGACTTAAAATTGAATTAATTAAAAATTAAGCAAACGAGTAAGTGATCCTATTCACCCCCCCTCTAGGTTCTAAAATACTTTTCGCAACCGCTTTCGCACCGCGCAACTCACAAAGTGAGTTCCATTTTTCAACACCAAGCCCTTCCTAAATTCAAAGATCTAGGTGCCCCAACTATCTCTTGCACCATCGGTAACTAAGAATTTGAAAAGGCACTTCTTGATTTAGGGGCTAGTGTCAACTTGCTTCCCTTCTCAGTTTACAAGTAATTAGGTTTGGGGGAACTTAAGCCCACCACAGTGGTGTTGCAACTCGCCGACCGATCGATGAAGCAACCACGTGGCATCATTGAAGATGTGATCATTCAAGTGGACAAGTTTTATTTTCAGGTGGACTTCATAGTCCTTGACACGGAACCTGTCCAAAATCCCAATAGACATATTCCAATCATTATAGGTCATCCATTTCTGGCTACGGCAAACGCTTGCGTTCATTGTCGCATCTGAGTAATGGACATCTTTTTCAGGAATATGAAAGTTCAATTGAACATCTTCAATGCTTCTCACCACACATCCGATGACGAAAGTGAATGTTTTTGCATTGATGTAGTGGAAGATCTTGTCCAAGAAGCATTTCCTTCCATTCTTTGCAAGGATCCTCTCGAGGTGTGCCTAAGTCACTTCAACTGTAATGACTATGACATTGAGCAATCCATAAGTGAAGTTAATTCACTGCTCGATGTCATGGCTGTCATGAATTCACCTAAATGGAGAGCACCGAGAGAACATTTTTCCCCTTTGTCCAATGCTTCCCAAACTCCTTCTCTCATATCCCCGCCACAACTTGAGCTTAAGCCTTTAGCGACTACTCTCAAGTATATTTTTTTAGGCTCTAATGAAACCCTCCCGGTCATCATTGGTTCCAATCTCACCAATAAACAAGAGAGGGAACTCCTCAAAGTGTTAAAAGAGCACAAGGAAGCAATAGGATGGAGTGTTACTAATCTAAAGGGAATAGGTCCTTCCATTTGTATGCACCGCATACATCTGGAAGAAGATGCAAAGACCTCAAGAGAGACACAACGTCGATTAAATTCAAATATGAAAGATGTTGTAATGAAGGAAGCTGTGAAATTGCTAGATGCGGGAATCATTTACCCCATCTTAGATAGCAAGTGGGTTAGCCCCACTCAAGTGGTACCCAAGAAATTTGGTATCACTGTGCAACCCAATGACAAGGGTGAGTTAGTTCCTCAGCGCACCACCACGGGATGGAAAGTGTGCATAGACTATAGGAAACTCAATTTAGCAACTAGGAAAGATCACTTCCCACTCCCATTTATTGATCAAATCCTAGAGAGGCTAGCTGGTTAAAGTTTCTATTACTTCTTAGACAGATATTCCGGCTATAATCAAGTGGCTATAGACCAGGAGAAAACCACCTTCACATGTCCATTCGGTACATTCGCCTATAGATGCATGCCCTTTGGGTTATGCAATGCA
The DNA here is from genome assembly GCA_026545225.1 of Cornus controversa. Lineage (NCBI taxonomy): Eukaryota > Viridiplantae > Streptophyta > Magnoliopsida > Cornales > Cornaceae > Cornus > Cornus controversa. Next base: position 28,511,594 of record CM048848.1, on the reverse strand, counting down.
CCAACAACTTTTCAATGGTGTATGATGTCTATCTTTTGGACATGGTGGAAAAATTTTTGGAAGTGTTCATGGATGATTTCTCTATCTTTGGACCTTCATTTGAATCTTGTCTCCATAATCTGTCCCGTGTTCTTACACGATGGTCAGAGACAAATGTAATCCTCAGTTGGGAAAAAAGTCATTTTATGATTTAAGAAGGCATTGTCCTTGGGCATATCGTGTCCAAGAGAGGAATAGAGGTTGATAAAGTCAAGGTTGAACTTATTTCTAAACTTCCTCCACCATCAACGGTGAGAGAGATTCGTTCATTCCTTGGGCATGCGGGCTTTTACCGTCGCTTCATCAAGGATTTTAGCAAGATCTCTCGACCTCTATGTCGCCTTCTTGAAAAAGAGTCTTGTTTTACCTTTGATGCAGCGTGCCTTGAAGCTTTTGAGAAGCTACGCACCTTGCTTACAATAGCTCCAATATTCATTTCTCCAAATTGGGCTCTCTAGTTTGAGGTCTTGTGTGACGCATCTGATTATGCTATGGGTGCAGTCTTAGGGCAACGTGTAGACAAGTTGCCATATGCAATCTACTATGCAAGTAAAACCCTTTTCGAAGCTCAAATAAACTATACCACGACAAAAAAAGAGTTGCTTGCTGTAGTGTATGCCATGGACAAGTTTTGGCTTATCTATTAGGTTCCAAGGTCATTGTCTATTCTGACCATTATGCCCTTTGGCATCTTTTGGCCAAGAAGGACACCAAACCCTGACTAATCCTGTGGATACTCTTGTTGCAAGAGTTTAATTTTGAGATCAAAGACAAAAAGGGAACAAAAAATATGGTGGTTGATCACCTCTCTAGAATTGTCGTTGAGTCTCTCAATGATTCCCTCCCAGTTTGTGAATCCTTTCCAAATGAACAACTTTTTGTAGTCTCTCAGGAAAGTATCCCTTGGTATGAGTACATTGTCAATATTTTGGCAACCAGAAAATTCCCGTCCACTTGGACCAAGCAAGAGAAGGATCATTTCTTGTCCCAATCTTGATCATATTATTGGGAAAATCCTCAACTCTTCAAATATTGTCTCGACCAAATAATTCAGAAATGTGTCCCCGACATTGAATTCCAAAGCATTTTAAAATTCTGTCATGCACTTGCGTATGGGGGACACTTTAGTGCAAAGAAAATCGCAGCAAAAATTCTTCAATGTGGGTTTTTTTGGCCAATACTTCATCGGGATTCATATTCATTCTGCCGCTCTTATGAGCGATGTTAGCACCTCGGTGCAATGTCCCGCAAAGATATGATGCCTCTCAACCCCATTCTCATTGTTGAGATATTTGATGTTTGGGGCATCGATTTCATGGGACCCTTTCCACCATCTGTTGGTCATAAGTACATACTTGTGGCAGTGGACTACGTATCTAAATGGATAGAGGTTGTGGCTACCAAGTCCAATGACCACGCAGTCGTGGTCAATTTTATTCAATCTAATATCTTTAGTCGCTTTTGTACGCCACGCGCCCTCATCAGTGATGGGGGCAAACATTTCTGTAATCGGTTCCTTCGAACCCTTCTCACCAAATACTCCATCACACATAAAGTAGCCATCCCCTACCATCCTCAAACCAGTGAACAAGTGGAAGTATCCAATCGGGAAATAAAGAATATACTTGAAAAAATAGTTCGGCCTTACTAGAAAGATTGGTCATTGCGCTTAAATGATACAATATAGGCCTACCGAACTATGTATAAAACTCCCATTGGAATGTCGCCTTACTGATTGGTATATGGTAAAGCATGCCATCTTCCGGTCGAATTAGAGCATAAGGCTATGTGGGCCACCAAAATGTTCAATTTTGACATGAAATTAGCCAGCTCTAATCGAAAGCTTCAATTGAACGAATTGGAAGAATTACGACATGACGCGTATGAGAACGCTAAAATCTACAAGGCAAAATCTAAGGCCTTTCATGATCACAATATTCGAGTCAAAATGTTTTCTCTGGGACAGAAAGTATAGTTGTACAACTCGAGGCTCCATTTGTTTCCCGAAAAACTCCACTCCCGTTGAGATGGTCCTTTTCTAGTAACTTTTGTTGCTCCTCATGGAGCGGTGGAATTAAAAGACCCTAAGGATGGCACATTCTTCAAAGTGAATAGAAAATGGTTAAAACCATGTTTGGATGACCAAACTAAGATGGAGTATGTGGATGTCATCAATTTGACAGATCCCATCTATTTTGACTCATGAACCGATTCTAACGTCATGTCATAGACGTATAATGTGGCGCGACCGTGGAAGCTATCATGCATCCATGAAGTCCCTCTAATCCAAAGCAAATTTGTATCTAAGTGTTGTAAATTTGAGTCAAGTAGGTATCAAATCAAGTTACATCAAAAATTCTACAATCACAATCTCGATTGTGCCAAATGAGGATTTCGCACAATCGAGATTTCGATTATGCGAACCCTTGATTTCACACAATTGAAATTTTGAAGAAAAATGCAGAGTTAATGCAAGGTGCAAAGTCTTGAGAGGTAGTTTCCTCTGATACTACTTCAATAGCTCTTCGAGCAATCAAGATTTTGATTGTGCGAAATGACCATTTTGCACAATCGAGACTGGCACACGAACTGCACATGCGTAAACCTATATATTTTGAACATGGCCACATCAAAATTTTGGCGTCCTTGCCGAGGATTAGTGTCATTACAACCTTTGAGGGAGATGTTGGGTACGTGTTACACACACGAGTCTATGGGGTGGGGTGCGAATGAGTGCACCATTCAGTTGGGGTGCATTGTGATTTGTATATCTATGTGGGTTATGGTAGATTTATATTTTTCCTTGACCATGAATGGAGTACAAGGTTTGAATGGCTTCTATGATTCCTAGTGAACTTTATTGAGTCACCTAGAGTATGTTTTGGAGTACATGTCTTGATGCCATGACCTGGAGCATTCTTTTTTATTTACATTATTTTTGGAATAATTGCTGACAGTCCCAGGATATGGCTCACGTGAAGAATCCCGGTATCCAGGTACGAGACGTGCTGGGACGAGCTTGGCGTACTCGAGGATTTCACCCCGAGCATAGATTTGACTTAGCGGAGTTTGAGACATGTCCCGACACGGCATGGGCCGTGGCAGAGCTGTGACGACGCCTGCTTGATAGACTACTCCAGCCACCATCCGATGTCGCATACAGTAGGCTAATGCAGGTTTTCTATGAGCACATGACCTACTCGTGCACCATGCCTGGTACTTTGGAGACCGTGGTGGCTGGGATTACGATTACCATCATGGTGAGTCAAATTGCCCAGCTTATAGGCTACCTACACCTGCAGCCTATAGATATGGTTGACCAAGATGGTCACCCACTCTTCAGGGAGTCCCTACCACCTGACACTACCATAATTTCCATGGTCATGGATATGTGCAATGGGGATTTTACCACCCCTAGTCAAAATTGTATGAGCAAATCCATGTGCCCGAGGGACTTATGGTTTTTGGATACCGTCCTCATCAAGAACGTGTGTCTTTTAGGACATGTGGCAGAGCACCGGGGTGACCTTCTTCGCTACTTATACACAGCTCATACAGGCATATGGTTTTCTATCCCATCACTAATATGGGGACAGATGTAGAAAGTGTGGGATGCTCTCGTTCGAAAAGGGATCAAGAGAGTCGCTACTTGGCAGCTTCCATTTCCTTACTTTGTCACTGCTTTTATCAATAGAGCCAATATTGTGTTCACTAATACCGACATCTAGATAGAACCACCTCCCCGATTCCAGCACACTCACTGGGTACAGGTCCGTAGGCATCTGGAGCGCCAGCAGCACCAGGGGCATGAGCACGAGGATATGAATATGGATGACCCCATGGCACTGGCAGAGGAGGACGAGCCTGCAGAGAGTGAGCCGTCAGATGAGGAGGTAGAGGATGATTTGACCGGTCTGAGCCATGAGCAGTCTGATATATTGGCCACCGGGTACTCCTGTCTAGCAACAGATGTAGAGAGATTACAGCAGGGTTTTGACGAGCACTTCCAGGTGACTCAGAGTCAGCTGGCAGCCATGAGGGAGGATATTACATCTCTAACCCAGGGTCAAAGGACTTTGATTGATGAGTTCGGGACTTTCCGGCAGGACCTCCTAATTATGCTATCTGGCCCGGCTACCGCTTCGACCTCTGCACCACCCACCAAGCCACCTCCACCACCACCCACCCTGGACTAGTTTAGCATTTTCATGTTTTATTTTCAGTTTTAGTTTTTTCTTTATTTAGTTAGGCCATGTCTTCGGATATTTTTGTGTATTCCATCATATTACATTGTACTTAAATGTTTGGCAAATTTATGGAATGCAATTTTTGTTTCAATTATGTTTTCTGTTTTGTCTTTTTTTTAAATTCCGCCTCATATCGCTGTCACCCATGCTCTAACTATGTATGTAGTACCAATTCCATAGTTGGTATATGCACGATACAGTTGATGATTTCTATTTATTAAAGTCTGGTTTCAATTCCCAATACTATTGAGATTGCTTCAACACAGTATAGCTTTAATAAAGAAAGGCAGCCCATTTGCATGCTATACGTTAGCGTGCCTGGATAATCAATATCTTATCACATATACCTCTTATCAAAATGGGAGTCACCAGTTCGACTTTATGATGAAACATGATGTCGGTCTACAAAAAGAAAAAACAAATAATATGTTCACATAATTGCTTTGTCTTTTTATTTTCATTTACTTTTTGTTCCCCATATTGCTCGTGGTATACAGTTGGTGATCCATGCAGGTTTTACTACTCATATGGCGGCCTGCTCGTAATTGACTGTTGTATCTATCAAGAATCGCTTTCCCAGTCCTTTCATTCCTTTATCTTTTCTTTAAATCATTGAGGACAATGTTTGATTTAAGTTTGGGGGTGCGGTATACCACGTGCATATGCTTGCAACTATTCAATCTTTTGTTTATTGTGGTTGTAATGCATTTTTGTGCATTTTTGCCATGATGTCTTGCTTCTTAAGGGAAGATCATCCCAATAAATGTTCGAGATAAATGCAGCAGGTAGTTAGGAGCTTTTGACATTTTAAATACCCGCACTTTTGCAAACTATGTATTAGGTTAGAATGGTCCACATTTTTGTTCAATTGTGAATATGGTACAGTTTTTACCCTAAATTTGTCCTTAATAGCACAACTAGCACATATGCATTTTAAGTTGCGGGGTATAAGTCTGATGTAGAAGCTTGTAAATTTCTGTTTTTATTCGAACAACTTAGAGAATGAGTTTTTCCGGTTGTTTACATTTCAAAAAAAAGAAAAAGAGAAATCTTTGCAATAACCCTTCTCACTTAATAAACCGGGTCTCTGTGCCTCATTAAGCAGGGAGTATTCGCGTATAAGTGTGTAAGGTTGAGCAATAATGAACTGGGTGACTTGTTTAAGCTCATCACCTTGGAAGCTCAGTTCGTAAGTCTTAAGGGTGCCTTTTCATGTAATGCTCTAAAACTGTTCGGTTTGGGAGTCATTGACCTAACGCTGCTACATGGGCTTACAAGAAAGCAAAAAAAGCTTAAGCATTGCATAATCATCCACGCACAAGCATTCATGCATGCTTTGTGGTAATGAACAACAGTGTCGAGCATTTTCAATAAGTTTTTCTTTTAAAAATAGATGTGTTCTTTGTATTCTCCAAATATGACAACGAGCCGCACATTAGAATGCATGTTCACTTTTCAAAGAGACATATGAAGGGAACATATATATATATTAGGTAGATTTTATAGATATATAGTCATGGTGGGACCCAAGGACACTTGGTGATAGACATATATGCATGTTTTGAACAAAAGAAAAAAGGGATACCAACTTTCGGGAGGGAGAAGAAGAGCTAAACCAGACCCTTTGGAGCTTCATATCTCTGTCCATGGAGGATTGCAAGTCTCCTATGTTCAACTAACTTTCCATCTAGGGTGTGGGTGAAACCCCTAGCCATGTAACTTGTTCATTTTGTAGCAACTTTGGGATTTATATTTATATGTTGATTACTTAGCCTAGTGTTTTGTATAACATTTGTGAACCTCTTTAATATGTTCATTTGATGTCATTTCTTCCTCTTGTCTTAGAGTATAAATATTTCATTTTGAATGCTTAACATTTACAACTTTCACAAAAATTGTAAATGATGGCTTTGTAATGGTTTTTAATGGAATGTGATGTTTCTTTCTTATATAGCCCATGCCAAAATAGGGTAGTTTGGATGCACTTAGGTACATTTAGAAAGTAGGATAAGTAGATATGTTGAAGGACTATGCTTGTTGAAGATGAGCTATGTTTAGTTGGAAATCGTGTTTATCTTTTGATATGTCATTGTAGGTCACAAGCCTAATGACATTGTGTTGCATATAAATCTAGAAATTCCCATTTGCTACATACTTGGACATGTTAAATGGTTAGAGGTGGAAACCACCCCTAGCTCTCTTAACTTTACAAACTCTTTATTTTTAATGCTTTTACATTTTACGAAATAGTTTTAAATCAAAACCAAAAATTCTGTTTTTAGGATTAAATTGGAAGTACTCTCTAAACATTGCAATTCACCCACGTAGTCCTCATGGGATCGATACTCTCTATATAGAACCATATCTACAAAGATTCGTTCTCCTACGAGTGGTTTAAATTATATTTTGATATGTAAAAGTAAGCTAAAAAGAAAAACAATTTTGGCCACATCACCAATCCCATACATAAAACATAAGGAATACCTACAATTGATAGTATACAAACACAGAATACAAGTGACAAAGAAAAAGAAAATCAACCTAGTGGCTAGAAGTGAGGATCTTATTTTAGGGCCCAAACTCAACCCAATTGGTTTTAAATCGGCCCAGTGGCTAGAAGTGAAGATTTTATTTTAGTGCCTAGACTATTATTGGCTCCAATGGATTATAAATTGGTTTGGTCAGCCCATGACCCTAAATTTCAATAATTGATTAACCACAACTTAATTCCACTATATAAGTGTGGTTACACTCCAACTCGATAATGGTTCAACTATGTGTTGCCTTTAAACCATGTGTTGTCTCAACACCCAACACTCGTGTTAATTATACGAAATTATTCCTCTATGCACAAATAAAAATGGACGTATAAGTGTCAATCAATCCAAATCAACAATTGAATATTTATTAAGACACTTAATTATTTTCCATTTAATCGAAAAGCCTTTAATAAAACTTATGCACTTTACCAAGGTGCATACCTAATCACTTGAGAGCATGTTCCAAACCAAACCAAGCACCTGAATTTACTATTGATTAAACTAATCAAGTCATATAAATTAGCTAGCATAAATGTAAATCTTGGGAGTATGTTGCAAAGCACATGATCAACTAACACCCAACATATTTGAATTTTAGACCATGTGGCCCACCACATATATCAAAGTACTAACCAACCACATCTAGAGTTCATCACTCCCTCGTACTTAAGGATAACATTCGTCACTGACAAGTAGTAAGTGCAATGAAGACCTTACAATTACTTTGATAATCACTTGTCGGTGATCCTGTTATGTTCTTTATAAATAGGGAGTCCACCCACTATTGTTGAACGAACAAAACACTTTATAATATGCATAATAAGTAACTTGCACTTTGATAAGTAACATATTCTTATTAATAAACCAATGTCATTACATCCTAATTGGTGCTATAAAGGGCATACAATCCCAACAGGTGCACAGTGCACCCACACGGTGCATTCTACACCCCCTCTCTATCTCACCACATATCTCTCTTCTCTACACTCTCTCTCACACTTTTCACTTCATACACCACCTATATTTATAGCCCCTTTGCTAACCATCACCCACACATACAAACACACTAGGTACCAATTCACCTTAGCAAAAGTCACCACACTCCTCCAAGGCCCATACACATGGACACCATATCATACTATACACTTATGACTTGTGTGTGGACTAAGCCCTATAATCTCGCCCTCCACCCACAAGAGAGACAAATCACCACGCGGACATACTCTAAGATATTTCTCTACCAAGGTGATACAATCTTCACCAAAGGATTCGAGACTACTCACCCTTAATAAAAACCTTTAATATTCTTTGCAAAACCCAAATCGACCAGAAATATAAACCAACCACTAACGAAGTCAACCTCCAAAACAAACCCAAAACAATCACCCATATACCCCTGTGCTACACCACCACAACTTGTGTTGTTTCAATGACCCAACTGTTCACATCCTACTGCTAACACAATGAAACAACCATAAGCAAACCAACCACCACAAACTCCAAACAGAAGCCCATAAATGTGATGGCATTAGACAAAACACCATCTGTCATCATATCAACAAAAAGCTGACATAGCTTCTATACCATATCCTTCAGAAGCATATGCAACAATCATGGTGTTCCAAGCAAAAAAATTCTCTCATTCCGACGTACCATGTCAAAAATAGCATCGAGCATCAACAAGGCTTCCACATCTCCCCATATATCATGTACCCTATAACCAACACATTCAAAGAGGAAACATCTCTAATGGACATTTTATCAAACACCATCTGGGTGACCCAACAAAGGCAACACCATTTAGGACCATCCCAGCTCCATTCATCTCCTCTCTAAACAAATAAGATACCCAAAAACCCATACATCCATACAGCTCACCTTAACACCACCATTATGTGCTACAACCCAACCTAAATCATAATTCGTTACGTCACCAAACCGAGCAACATCCTTATTAATTTCCATCAGCAACCCAAGTTGAGAATTGTCAACTGGAGCTTCAGTGAACACTAACCGCTTGTCGGCCATCCATCGACCTTTTCCTAGACACACCATCACCATCATCACCTTATTTTAAATCAACCCAGCAAAACCCACTTTTACATAAACCAGATTGAACACACTTGTCACCATCCTAAGGGTCGTCAATAGAGCCACCACTACAAACACTGTTATACGGCGAAACCCATCTGCAACTCCCTGACCCTCACTATCGTAATGCCCTAAAATCTTTGGGAAACCACCACTATTCACAAATGTAAGAACATAATTGTTAACACCCAATCATGGCTACCATGTTGGCCTAACATAGAAGGTAAGTTTGATGACAAATTGCTAATCAAAAATGAGGTATAAGCTGGCCGATTATAGTTGGTCAATTATGACTGGTCGATTATAATTGGCCGATTAAGAGTAATTGATTGTGACTGGCCGATTGTGCATGTTGGCTGAGTGACATTTATTGATGACTGAACTACAATGTGGGTGATAAGTTATTATAATTTAGGGAGTGGGAATCTAGATAGCTTGGCCTCGTTTTTGAATTATGGATTTCAAATGAAAATATAAAAGACGCATGACACCACATGGACTCAATCAGTCAAGGATACGAATCATTTGAATTTAAATAGATATTTTCTAGCCTGATTCTAGGAGTTAGTTGTTTAGATACGATACACTTGGCAATTTCTGGAGCTCTCAGAGACCAATTCAAAGAAAGATTTAAAGCTAATTTGTAGAGAGTTTTAGCTGATCTGTTGCAGATTTCTTGTTGATCTTGTTTTTTAGCTAATGTTGTTACAAATTTTCTTACTGATGTTGTTGCAGATTTTAAATGCACGATTTTAGGAGATCTCTTTCATTGTAAACCTATAAATAATTCACTTGTATGACCATGCAAAGGGTCCTCGATCATCAACAACTCAATTTACATTTATCTTTCCTTTTCAATGCAATTTACTTTTCAAGTAACTATTCTTGCATAGAAACTTCTTTTCTCATCCTATATTCCAACTGCTCTTCTCATCCCATATTCTATTTCTCATTCCAAAACCTGAATTTCTTTCAGACTTCGTTTTCTCTTCTCATCTCATATTCTATTTCTTTTAATCACAATTCTTGAAAGTCTTCTTAATTGAGACAAAAAGAACCTTACAGAGGAGTTGTCAATATTCTCTCACCTCTAGCAGTCACATGGTCAATCAAATTTTTCAAAAGAGATAATTGTGTTCAATTGATTTCCATTCCCTTTAGCCGATTACACGACTCTGGCATGCCTGCAATCAATCTACCTACATTGGTTAACTAAGTCAATTTATCAAGTGAACAATAATACCACTTTTGTCAAACCAAGCCAAGACCTATCAACACCCACCCTTGGCCAACCAAAACCAGAACCAACAATAGACCCAAGACACCCACAATCGGTTTCACTGAAACCCCAAAAAATAGAGCGAATCACCTTCGCCGAAAAACCCCAATACTGTCAATTACCAGTGCCAACAAACCCTTATCAAACTTCCCTAACCAACCACTGTCAGCCACCGTGAACACCACCACAAACCACCAAACCCAATTGCGTGACAGACACAACTAAAAACCCAAACGCCACCGCAACAACAAATCCAAACCCAGTAGACCCACTAGGAAACCTAATCTAGTCACAGCCGAACACAACCAAGGGCGGATCTAACAAGGCCCTAGTGGGTACTAATGTACCCACTTAATTTTATAAAAAAAAATTTATACATATAGTAAATACAATTTTTTTAGGGGTTTAGAACTGGAAGGACCTATTAAGGCCCGAGTGATGTCCCACTTAGTTTAATAAAAATAAATCATACATATTCATACCCACTTAGTTTTATGAAAAAAAATTATACATATTCGTACCCACTTGTTCAAATTAATGGCTACGCCCCTGAACACAGCCATGTCGTTTGACCACCAAATAACCACCATCATCGAAATCCCAATGAAAACCTCCCTCAGCTTTCGTCGCTGAAACCCTCATCCCTGTCAACTTTGTCCTGCATCACCATTATAGACCAGGCCATCGATCTGCATCGTCAATAAACAAGGCCACTATTGTCTTTATGTTAGAGCAAAACAACACTTCACATAGCCTTCGTACACCACATGAGCACCTCACTGTCAGTTGCAACTCTTCCTATTATCATCACCGCTCAGCATTGTTGTTGTCATTCTCATGTCAGAGTGTTGATATCTTCAAATCGAGAGCTTTAGTTGTGCTCTCTCTCTCTCTCCTTACGCCATCAATTTGGGAAGAAACTATGGGTCAAATTTATTTTAAACCCTAACCCATACTCATTTACATCCCTAAAAAATGAACCAAGAACTCTCCCCCTGCAACAATCCATTTTTATTTTGTAGATCTCCACCATTCAACAACATCCGGGCTCTCTAGGAACAATCTTTGACTCTAATACCTTTTGTTATAAAAACAATTCCCTTTCCATTCGACACCGCGAATGTAACACACAAATGGATATGGAGATCAGAACAACACACAACAAACAATTAACACAAAACAACACCAAAAGAGACAAAAATTTTCATGGTTCGACCAAACACAATCTATGATACCCACACGGTGCACTCTATACCCTCTCTCACTTTTCACTCCATACACCACCTATATTTATAGCCCATTTGCTAACTTTCCACCCACACAAACACATAGATACCAATCCACATTAGCAAAACTCACTGCACTCCTCCAGGGCCCAATTACGTTTGGAACCAAAGCCCATACACATGACACCATATCACACTATACACTTATGACTTGTGGGTGGACTAAGCCCGACACATTCAATCTATTCTCTTCAAATCCACTCTCCATTTCTCACCACAATGATCTAATCACCTCCCTCTCTCTCTCTCTCTCTCTCTCTCTCTCTCTATTGATATATATATACATATATATATATATATTATTACATTTAATCTTGGTATAATAAGACAAAATATTCAATCCTGTGGGTCGAAATACCTTTGCCTATCTACGAAATACCTTCGAAATATATATATATCTATTATCTTAGTTTTGTTCACTTCTCACATTCTCACAAATTCAATCCCGAATCTGCCGATCAACAATGGTGACATTGCGACGCCTCTGAGACCTACAAATCCCAACCGGACAACGAGATGTGTATCTTATATGTCGAGAAGAACCCCCAACGGGTGTTTGTATCGTACCACATCTTCATGTGCTTATAGCACTTTGGCAAGCACCAAGGCCTCTATCTGGACATTAGCTTTGTCTAATCTATCACCATTCCAAGATCCATCTCAAGAAGATGGAGTATTGTGGCAATGAATAGAGGCTTTTGGTAAGGCATATTTGTGAAACAGAGGCTTTTTGTCTTCTCTAAGTTTAATTGAGGCTTGTTGGAGAGACAGTAGTGAGAGAGAAAAATGGAGATCATGACTTCTTGACAAATTTTGGTTAAGTAAATTTGTGAAATTATTATAGATACACAGTGAGAGTAGAGATATGTTGATCCGTGAAATCTGATGGATTTTGTAATCCAGTTAACGCATTTAAATTGGGTTTGATCCATTTTTAATTGAGGACACATGTCAACTTTTCGTCAAGCCATGTCAGCAAGGAGGACAAAGTTGGTCCTGCTGGGTAGCACCCAAGCACACCATGTCATTATGGAGGACAAAGTTGGTCTTGCTGGGCAGCACCCAAGCATTGTCCATCTAGAAAATATATTGGAAGGAAAAATGAATTTTGCCAATTGTTCTAAGTAAGTAGCACGAAAGAGTTGTTTTTTTCTTGGGAAGATCTGTTATAACAAAAAATCTAAAGACCTTTGTGAAATTTCTACATGTTCTGGTTATGAATACACATTGATCTCTCAATAACAAATGCCTCCAAGATGTGTGTTCTGCTGCTTGTTCTAATATGTTAAGGTATTAAATTCACCCTCCCACACATTATGATAAATGGGGAGTTAATTACACTTTCCAATAAATATATAAACAAATGGAGTTAATTAGAACTATAATCAGACGAATCAAATTAAACAATGATCTGGAGAACGAATATACGAGGGGAGACTTAAATTCGTACCCAAAAATCTTTAGTTCTTCATCGTTTTCTTTTGAAAGAAAAAATAAACTAATAAGTAGATGAAGAAGAAGAAGAAGAGGGAGTTGTCACAATACCCTCAAAATTCTTACTAGGTGTTCGAGGACTAATCACTTCTCCATAACACCTCACAAACATGTAATTGTCAATGAGATGTATACCAAAAACCCATGTTGCTCCAAGGGCTTCTTCTTCTCTTGAAAGTTTAGTAGGAAAAATAGAAATTAAATTATACAACAGATATATATAATGCTTACATATAGTAGAAAAGAAAAACAGATCGGAGAACTTGATGGGTCTTCCAAAATTTTTATTACCTTATTCAAGTGACTAATTCTACTGTATGCTTTGATGAACTTTAACGTGCGTCAACCTAGTCATCCTCATCCCCAAAGGCCAGGTCATCATCATCCCCAAAGGCCACCAGGCCCACTAAATCCTAATTTAAAGAGTAGATAAGGATCTTAAGCTCATCATTTCCCATCATCTTTTGCTCTTCTTAAATTTGCCTAGCAAAATCTTCAGCAGATTGGTTACACCATCTCACTTGAATCATCTCTAGAGTAAGAATATTCCCTAAACTAAACGGAATTTCCTCAAGCCACTGACAGTCATCCAACACTAACGTTTGAAGGTTGACAAAGTGATCATTAGAAGTGTTCCATCGCTTAATAAATATGCCTTGAAATTTCAGGAACCTTAGTTTATGAAACTCACCATCATTTGTGTCCCAAGTTGGTCCTTCGAATGCCTTGTATGATAATTTGAGAACCTCAAGGTTGGGTAACCTTCCAAGGATTGACATTTTCTCCCAAGGTAGACGAAAGTTTGATAAAGTGAGGCTTTTGAGATTTGGAGGGAACGCGTACATATGCAGATCACGTATCCTTCTGGGAGGAGGTGTTCTTAAGTCCTTGTGGAATAACTTCAAGGTTTCAAGGTGAATTAGAAAGTCCAATGTAGGAAAACCATAATCTTGGCATTTTAGTTTTTTAAGATTGGGAAACAATTCCAAGCCACACTCCCCACTTAAAAGATCTAATTTGCCTATGGTTTGTAGGTATACAAAGGAAGATCCATCAGAGGGTACATCAAGAACAATGATAAATCGCCTGGTATACACATGTCTCAACTTCACCATTCTCCTAATATCATATAAAACTAAGGAACCTTTTGGTCCATCAATCATAAGGGTTTCTAGGTTCCAGAGGTTGGACATTGATAGTTGAACATGCTCATCATCAACATGAAGTGCTAAATACCTCAAATGAACTAGTTGTTCTATTTCTTTCGGAAAGATGATGACTTTGGTGGACAATAAATTTAGCACTCTAAGAAGTTTGAAGGCTTGACAAACAAATGAGACATCCTTCACAGGCAAGTTATAAATCGAATGGCTAAAGGATAAGAAAGATCATGTATAGACCCAAGACACCCACAATCGGCTTCGCTGAAACCCCAAAAAATAGAGCGAATCACCTTCGCTAAAGAACCCCAATACTGCCAATTACCGGTGCCAACAAACCCCTATCAAACTTCCCTAACCAACCACCATTAGCCACTATGAACACCACCACAAACTACCATCCACAACAACCAAACCCAATTGTGTGACAGACACAACCCAAAGCCCAAATGCCACCGCAACAACAAATCCAAACCCAGTAGACCCACCAAGAAACCTAATCTAGTCACAGCCGAACACAAGTTACACAACCCTGTCATTTGACCACCAAATAACCACCATCCTTGTCAACTTCGTCATGCATCACCATTGTAGACCAGGCCATCAATCTGCATCGTCAACAAACAAGGCCACTATTGTTTTTATGTTAGAGCAAAACAACACTTCACATAGCCTTCGTACACCACAATAGCACCTCATCGTCGGTTGCAACTCTTCTTATTATTGTCGCCGCTTAGTGTTGTTGTTGTCATTCTCATGTCGGAGTGTCGCTATCTTCAAACTGAGAGATTTGGTTGCACTCTCTCTCTCTCTCTCTCTCTCTCTCTCTCTCTTTACGCCATGAATTTGGGAAGAAACTATGGGTTAAATTTATTTTAAACCCTGACCCATACTCAGTTACATCCCTAAAAAATGAAGCAAGAACTCTCCCTCTACAGCAATCCATTTTTATTTTTTGGAACTCCACCATTCAACAACATTCGAGCTCTCTAGGACCAATCTTCGACTCTAATACCTTTGGTTATAAAAACAATTCCCTTTCCATTCGACATCGCAAACGCAACACACAAATGGATATGGAGATCCTAACAACACAACAAACAATTAACACAAAACAACACCAAAAGAGACAAAAATTTTCATGGTTCGGCCAAACACAACCTACGATACCCACATGTGCACTCTGTACCCTCTCTCTATCTCACTACATATCTCTCTTCTCTACACTCTCTCTCACTTTTCACTCCATGCACCACCTATATTTATAGCCCCTTTGCTAACCTTCCAACCACACACAAACACATAGGGTACCAATCCACATTAGCAAAACTCACTACACTCCTCCAAAGCCTAATTACTTTTGGAACCAAAGCCCATACACATGGACACCATATCACATTAGACACTTATGACCTGTGGGTGGACCAAGCCCGACACATTCAATCTATTCTCTTTAAATCCAATCTCCATTTCTCACCACAATGATCTAATCACCACCCCCCCCCTCTCTCTCTCTCTCTTTATATATACTTATATATACATATATATATATATATATGTATATTACATTTAGGCTTGGTATAATAAGACAAAATATCCAATCTAATGGTCAAAAGTGGTTAAAAAACCAATCTTCTGAGTCGAAATGTCTTTGCCTATCTATGGTTCAAACACTATTCTATTTGCATTATAGTGCCATAGGCACGGGCATACACTAGTATATATATATTATCTCAGTTTTATTCACTTCTCACATTCTCACAAATTCGATCCCGAATCTATCGATCAATAATGGTGACATCGTGATGCCTTTGAGACCTGCAAATCCCAATCGGACAATGAGATATGCATCTTATATGTCGAGAAGAACCCCCCAATGGGTGTTTGTATCATACGGCATCTTCATGTGCTTGTAGTACTCTGGCAAGCACCAAGGCCTCTATCTGCACATTAGCTTTGTCCGATCTGTCACCATTCCAAGATCTATCTCAAAAGATGGAGTCTGGTGGCAATGAATAGAGACTTTTGGTAAGTCATATTTGTGAAACAGAGGCTTTTTGTCTTCTCTAAATTTAATTGAGGCTTGTTGGAGAGACAGTAGTGAGAGAGAAAACTGGAGATCATTATTTCTTGACAAATTTTGGTTAAGTAAATTTGTGAAATTCTTACAGATACACAGTGAGTATAGAGATATGTTGATCCATGAAATCTGATGGATTTTAATCAAGTTAACGCATTTAAATTGGGTTTGATCCATTTTTAATTGAGGACACGTGTCAAATTTTTGTCAAGCCATGTCATCAGGGAGGACAAAGTTGGTCCTGCTGGGTAGCACCCAAGCACGCCATGTCATCAGGGAGGACAAAGTTGGTCTTGCTGGGCAGCACCCAAGCATTGTCCATCTGGAAAATATATTGGAAGGAAAAATGAATTTTGGCAATTGTTCCAAGTGAGTAGCACGAAAGAGTCATTTTTTTCTTGGGAAGACCTGTTATAACACAAAATCTAAAGACCTTGGTGGAATTTCTACATGTTCTGCTTATGAATACACATTGATCTCTCAATAACAAATGCCTCCACAATGTGTGTTCTGAATGCACTGCTGCTTGTTCTAATATGTTAAGGTATTAAATTCACCCTCCCACACATTATGATAAATGGGGAGTTATTACTGTAACGCCCCGATCCCCCGACTCCCGGGAGACGGGAGGTTAACTCGCCCATTAGTCCCAATGGACCCTCCTTTTCCTTTCCATAACAACCGTGGGAGCTTAATCTAATCCTTTCATATGGACATGCATCATTCAACCTTAATCAACCACCATGGGCCCCAAACCATGCCTCAGTTGTGTAACCAACTGGTTGTGACTTACATATTTTCAGACATGCAAACCTGTGTGACCTGAACCTGAGGCTGAAACATACACCATTTGATAGAGGATTTAAAAACACTCAGTTTCAAAAAAAACGGCACTCAATTTCGATCTAGAACGAAGAAATTACACCCATTTGAAGTTCGGATGCAAGTGGAGCTGCCCAGGTTTCCTTCGGTCGGCTGATGGGTAGTTTCGGTCGACCGAAAGAGGAATTTCAGTCGACCGAAACACTGTTCAGTTGACCGAAACCTGTTCCCAGCTATTCCAACTCTCTGGATCTTCCACTTTCGGTCGACCGATGCAGGGGGCACTCGACCGAAAGTCCAAAAATGCCTCAAAACCTGATTTTTCAAGCCCAATGTGCTATACCACCATACCAAATCATAATCAAACTTAAATTATGATCAAAACTACACAAAATCAATAAATTTGGGTCTCAAAGAATCAAGGTCCATGAACCCCTCAAGTTTGCTTCAAAGCTACTTTATCCTTGAAATCAAAACCGCCATAATTGATCTATAATGTTCATAGCATGGTAAGAATGCACCAATCTAATCTCCAATATCCATTCACTCAATATTATACATAAAAACTTAAAAAGGACCATCACTCCTTCTATTTCCACAAGATAATACATATATAATGTGCAAAATCACAAGTCACAAACCACA
The DNA here is from genome assembly GCA_026545225.1 of Cornus controversa. Lineage (NCBI taxonomy): Eukaryota > Viridiplantae > Streptophyta > Magnoliopsida > Cornales > Cornaceae > Cornus > Cornus controversa. Next base: position 28,493,911 of record CM048848.1, on the reverse strand, counting down.
TACACCAAAAATTTATATTTAAGTGCATGACACCGTAAAACACGAATGATACATGTTTTCGGAACACAAATGGTCTTTACATATTCACACCATGCATATGGTCCACAATCCGGACATGCATTCCAACAAAACAACATAAAGTCTTTAAAAGGACCAAAACCACTCCACGCCAATGTATTATTGGGGAGTCTGCACCACCTCCTTTCCATTTCCTGAAAAATGTTAATCCACATGGGATGAGCAACCACAAGCTCAGTAGAAACATTTAAAACATAATTCCACCAACTCCGTGAATAGCACATAATCATACATTTGCATTTAACATGTTGAGAATTCATGCACACAACACAACCATATCACAAACAAGGTAGAATGCAACATGATATGCACAACTCCCTCATCCTTCCCACATATTGGTCTCCAATTTTCGTGGACAACCAATCCCACCTATAGAGGGTTACCTTTACCGGAATACCTCTTGAGGGTTACCTTTACCGGAATACCTCACTACACATCAATCCATGAGGGTACCTTGACCGGAATACCTCACGAGGGTTACCTTTACCGGAATACCTCGCCGTTTTACCGAATGGATTCCACCGTTCACATTGCTTGCCTCCCTCACCATACCAATGAAGATGAACCCCACAATTTTGTCAAATACACATTCATAATTTGCAACCAATAAGGCATCTAACAATCACACTTAAACAATTTCCCATTTAGGCATCGTATGCATTTACAATGAACATGCTTCACACCTCCACATTTCACTTAACCACATATCCTTCACAATGTTTCTAAAGCAATTTATCAAACACATGAAGTCACCCTCACAATTATACATGAATCCACCAACATAAATTCACAAATCGATTCTAACATGCTCATAAATTTCTCTAATGCATTTATAAGCATACCATCACATCAACCAACATTATTAGCACATTTAATGATATAAAATAGCATGCTTGAACATTGAGGAACATCTATTTACTCCACATAACCAATTGGTTGTCATAGACAACCAATATACTCACAAAAATCCCGGATTTTATGAGTTAAACATCCCTACCTCAAATTGGAAGAGCTTCCAATTGAATTGCCCCAAATCTCACCCAAAAGATCAACCTTCTCCAAAAATGATTTTGGACCGATCAATCTCAAGCTCGCAACGCGTAGATCGTTTCTTCCTTCTTCGGCGAAATCAAACTCTCACCCGAAGCCCCTCAAAATTCATGAAGAAAGGAAGAAGATGAATAAGCTATGCATATATATGTATAGATGCTTACACGGCTGGGAGAAGAGAGTGATAATGGCTGAGATCTCATGGCTATTTATAGCCTAAATGACCTACTCATAATTACAAGTATGCCATCACCTTTTCACTAAACCTTCCCGGGCTCATTTTCGGAGTTCCGTAACTCCGATTGACACGAAATTAATTCCGTTGCGCGTAAAATATTTTATTTAAGCTATCCTCAAAATTTGAGGTCATTCCGAGACTTTTGGATTTTCTGGGTCCACGGGACCCGCGCCCCTAGGTTGACCGGACCCGAAAAAGTTAACTTTTGCCAAACGCTCCAAAAACTTCTCCAAACCTTAAATAAGTTATCTAAACATGCATTTTACATTTAAAACACATATACCATCATTTAATGTCTTAATATGACAATTAAATGAAAATTCAAGAAAACTGGCCAAAAATGGTCACGGTCCTTACAATTACACTTTCCAATAAATATATAAACAAATGGAGTTAATTAGAACTATAATCAGACGAGTCAAATTAAATAATTATCTGGAGAACAAATATAGAGGGCAGACTTAAATTTGTACCCAAAAATCTTTAATTCTTCATCATTTTCTTCTAAAAGAAAAAATAAACTAATAAGTAGACGAAGAAGAAGAAGAAGAAGAAGAGGGAGTTGTCACAATACCCTCAAAACTCTAACCAGGTGTTCGAGGACTTGTCACTTCTCCATAACACCTCACAAACATGTAATTGTCAATGAGATGTATACTAAAAACTCATGTTGCCCCAAGGGCTTCTTCTTATCTTGAAAGTTTAGTAGGAAAATATAAATTAAATTATACAACAGATATATATAATAATGTTTACATATAGTAGAAAAGGAAAACAGATGGGAGAACTTGATGGGTCTTCCAAAATATTTATTACCTTATTCAAGTGACTAATTCTGCTGTATGCTTTGATGAACTTTAACGTGCGTCAACCTGGTCATCCTCATCCCCAACGGCTTGGTCATCCTCATCCCTGAAGGCCAGGTCAGCCTCATCTCCAAAGGCCACCAGACCCTGATTTAAAGAGTAGATAAGGATCTTAAGCTCATCATTTCCCATCATCTTTTGTTCTTCTTGAATTTGCCTAGCAGAATCTTCAGCAGATTGGTTACACCATCTCACTTGAATCATCTCTAGAGTAGGAATATTCCCTAAACTAGATGGAATTTCCTCAAGCCACTGACAGTCAACCAACACTAACGTTTGAAGGTTGACAAAGTGATCATTAGAAGTGTTCCATCGCTTAATAAATATGCCTTGAAATTTCAGGAACCTTAGTTTATGAAACTCACCATCATTTGTGTCCCAAGTTGGTCCTTCAAATGCCTTGTATGATAATTTGAGAACCTCAAGGTGGGGTAACCTTCCAAGGATTGACATTTTCTCCCAAGGTAGACGAAAGTTTGATAAAGTGAGGCTTTTGAGATTTGGAGGGAACGCGTACATATGCAGATCACGTATCCTTCTAGGAGGAGGTGTTCTTAAGTCCTTGTGGACTAACTTCAAGGTTTCAAGGTGAATTAGAAAGTCCAATGTAGGAAAACCATAATCTTGGCATTTTAGTTTTTTAAGATTGGGAAACAATTCCAAGCCACACTCCCCACTTAAAAGATCTAATTTGCCTATGGTTTGTAGGTATACAAAGGAAGATCCATCAGAGGGTACATCAAGAACAATGATAAGTCGCCTGGTATACACATGTCTCAACTTCACCATTCTCCTAATATCATATAAAACTAAGGAACCTTTTGGTCCATCAATCATAAGGGTTTCTAGGTTCCAGAGGTTGGACATTGATAGTTGAACATGCTCATCATCAACATGAAGTGCTAAATACCTCAAATGAACTAGCTGTTCTATTTCTTTCGGAAAGATGATGACTTTGGTGGACAATAAATTTAGCACTCTAAGAAGTTTGAAGGCTTGACAAACAAATGAGACATCCTTCACAGGCAAGTAATAAATCGAATGGCTAAAGGATAAGAAAGATCGAATGTATAGCTCAAAACCCTTTAAAGAAGTATAATCAACAATGTTATCATGGATGCACATGCGACGTTGCTTATATGCAAAGGGATTTGAAGAGGATGAAGAAGAAGTCTGTTCATACCGGAGAATATGTTGAAGAAAATTCAATTCTTGAGCTTTTCTCAAGCATAAATCACGCAAGAGATCATGAACACGACACGCTTTGATTTTACCATTGGACCTTTTCTTGGAAGCAATTACTAGACTTCTGTCAACGAGATCCATCAAGTAATCCTCTGCTATTTCCTCCAGACTTTTCTGATCATTTTGCCGTATGAATCCCTCGGCGACCCATAACCACATCAATTGCCACACAGGTATTTCATAGTCTTCCGGAAATGCGCCAAAATAAAGGAAGCATGGTTTCAAGTGATACGGCAAGTGGTTGTAACTCAATGCTAGTGTATTCATGTACTGCTTTGGGTCACTTACAATATATGAACTTACACCTTCAGCAACTTGCCTCCACCAGTTTTTTGTCTTCTCTTTCTTTGCAAGAAGTCCAGATACCACAACAATTGCAAGTGGTAGTCCTTGGCATTTTGTGGCAATTATCTTTCCGATTTCCAATAAATTTGGAGGGCAGCTTTCTTTTTGAAATGCCTTCTGTTCCAGTAGTTCCCAACTTTCATCTTCATTCAAAAACCGTAAATAGTGAGGTTTGGCATTCAAAGACACAGCAACGTCTACAATCCGGCTAGTGAACATAATTCTACTTCCATTGTTATCATTTGGGAAGTATCTTTTCAAATTATCCCAAGCTCCAATGTTCCATATATCATCAATAACAATGAGATATTTATTACCTTTTAGGCGTTTGTACAGCTCTTCACCCAACTTTTCATCGTTCATTTGGTTGATTGTGCCTGTAAGCTGGATACATGCGGAACTTAAAATGCTAAGCAACAAATCTCTCTTCTGGTACACTTGAGACACATAGGTCCATGCACGAATATAAAAGTGATATTCGATGAAAGGATCATTGTACACTTTTTTGGCCAAAGTTGTCTTCCCGAGTCCAGGCATCCCAACGATCGGGATAATCTTTAGTTGTTTTTCATGTTCTTCAGTAAGAAACTCTATAATTGTTGTTGCATCATCATCAAAACCCACAATAATATCTCCCTTTACAATAGGGTTGCTGGCTCTTGATGAAGCACCATGGGAAGGCTTTCTGATTTGTGGGACTTCAATGCCATACATCTTCTTGTCATAGATCTGTAACACTTCTATCTTGATAGACTTGATCTCTTCTATGACGCTTTCTAAGCTTTGGTGACTTTTCTTTTCAGAATCACGCTCTCCTATGACGCTTTCTAAGCTTTGGTGACTTTTCTTTTTAGAATCACGCTCTCCTATGACATTCTTCATCTTTTTGGTAGAACCACAGTCAAGGCAGCTTCTTTTATCCATAAAAGATTTAATCCCTTCCACGACGTTCCTCCTCTTTCTGGAAGAACCATGGATGACTTTTCTCAACCATGATGAGAGACTTGATTGCTTTGGGCTAAAATTCAGCAAGGTGTTATCTTCTACCTCGGATGCCACATCTTTAAGTGTCTTTGGCATGCTCCTTTCTTTTAGCATGACTGCATCAACTGTGGACGAGTCACTGATATCTTCAGCCTCAGAAGTCACATCTTTAATTTTCTCTTCCATGCTCCTTTCTTTTTGTATGACTGCATCGACTATGAAGGTGTCGATGATATCTTCCGCCTCAGAAGTAACATCTCTAATTCTTGTCACAAGATCATTCACTTTCTCAAGTTCATTGCATTTTTCCTCCGACTCATAGAGAAACATTCGCAGGAACTGAAACTCCGAATAAAGCCATTCAATTTGGTCTTTGTCAATGAGTTTGTCCTCATAAACCTTGAGAATCAGTTCATTGTTGCAATTTATCAGCTGTATCATGTTCTCCAATAGAAAATCGAGAGCAGTGTCTGCCATCTCTCACTCGGTTAGAAATTTTGCAGCAGAAGTTCGTAATTCAACATTTCAACTGTTGAAGATTAAACAGATTATGCAACTGCAGAGAGTAGAAAAAATGGTAGGTTAATACAGTCTTGAAATTAATATAAAAATTTATGTTAATTATGATATCAGTTTGTCCACTTTGGAGACCGGGGGTGACCAATCCAGATTATAATATTATTAGATGAAATTAGCAATGTCATTTAACATAAATTAAAGGTGCTTAACGACCAGAAAAAAGGTGCATAAATTTATTTAAATGGTAAGACATATTAGAACATTTCTTAGAAGTTAACATCACATACAGAAAAATACCTTCTCCAAGTAGATGGAAATTTACCTAGCAACTCAAAAATCAGATTTTTGGCCTAATTTGGGTATTCTAAATTTTCGTTACTTTAACAAAATTTGGTCACTTCTTTCAAAAATTTTGCAGCAGAAACTGGTAATTCAACTTTGATGATTAAGCAGACCATGCAACTAGAGAAATTAGAAGAAATGGTAGGTTAACACTGCACAACTGGTATTTAAAATTTTTTTTTTATTTTGATGATTATTTAATGTAATGATCTCCACTGTCCATTTCAGAGACCGCAGTGATTGATGCAAATTTTTTTTTTCTTTTCTAAAACAATCGACCACTTACTCTGAAACACAAGTACCTCCCCTGAGTAAGATGCAAAATTTAAACTATAATTCATATATCAGATTTCTGTATTCTGTCACTTAAACAAAATTTGACCGAATTTTGATACATCTTATGAAAAATCTGCCTAGCTTTAACGTAAAATCTGAAAAAAAAAAAAATAATAGTTAAGAAAAATGAATGGCCCCATTTTGGTATGACTTTCGATACTAATTTTTTCACCTTCAGTTTTTCAACTTCTTCTTCTATTTCAAGTTAAATCTGAAACCCAATTTCACTATTATTTATGTGGATGCTAGGAAAATCATGAAGCCATAACAACAACTGTAATATCATTGTAAAATCTTCTACTAATAATATTAATCTCCTACTACTGATTTCTTTTTCCCTCTTTTTTTCTCTGCAAGTTGTAATCTATGAGGTTGACTATCAATTTTCTCACCAAAAAAAAGACACATAAATACACAGAGGTATTTAGATATGTTGGAACGTACCTGAATGGTTTTTGTTGGCGAGTTTCTATCATCAGACACACTGTTTCATGACATCAAAGGGAGAATTTTGCTAGATTTCATAGCAGCAGACCTTGGAGTTATTTGAGATCGTCGGGTTCAAGGCAAGTATGCTTTAGGGCATAACAAGTCAAAGTCAAATGTATTCCATTCCAAGAAGGCTGCATAAATATGCGAAATTAACGTTACATTTTTTAAATTAAACCACCAACCACACCATCGTCTTGACTGGGATACCTTTGGATGGAACCCTTGCTTTTCAGATTGTGGTGCAATTTGACTGGCCTAACAATTAATAATACTAACCTTAACTTAATTTAAATTAGACTTTGGTTGAACTGTCCACCACTTAAACATAACTCGGAAAAAGTACTATATATTCAATAAATTATTATTTTTTATTGTCAAAAGAAATGAAGAGTTGTCATTTGAGTAGATACCTTGTATTTCCTCTAACCCAAATTGCAACATTACTTTTATTTATTTTATATTTTTAAATGTATTATATTTTAGACTATAAGGTTTGTCAAATTATCTTTCGTTAAACTATCTGACCTCTTAATTTACCCTCACCAAATATCTCCTTGCTGATGTATTTGTTGAGGTCATCACATTTATGTTAAATTACTAATTTACCCTTGCCATACTTCACCTTTTTGAGATCTGACTTCTCTCCCTCACTCACTCTCTTCATACTCTGTTCGATCAAATCCTAAACTACGGTAATCATTGTAAAATGCGTCAGTCTTTCCTTCTTTGGGTCTAAACTCCGACGCCATGTGGCAAGAACTATCGTTCAAATCGCGAACAGCTTTACAAAACCGATAAAAATGTATATCCTTGAAGTGTTCTATAGCAACTTTTATCATCACATCAAACGCCTCAGGGTTTGTACAATCAATGGGTGTATCAACTTCACCCTCACATTCAAGATTTGGAGTCCCAGAATCAAAATCAATAACGTCTAAAATCAATGGAAATTTTTAGAATAAAATTTTTCATTGTGAAGACCACCAATTAATCAATTATTTGGCCAGAAATGTGACAAGGGACAACAAGAAGAATCGGATCAGCCCAAGGCATGTGCTTTTAGCATTGAGAAACGATGAGGAATTGGGGAAATTGTTTAAAGGTGTGACTAATTCCGGTGGCGGTGTTCTTCCCAACATTAACCTAGTTCTGTTGCCAAAAAAATGCCCAAATTGACAAGGAATCGAATCCACCGCCACTTTCGGAATCGAAAAAGAGAGTCTTTGGCGGCAAAGGAGGAAGTGGAGCATTCACCTTGGGAACCATCGCATATAACTCGTGAGTCCGAACGACCAAAACCACCGCCACTTTCGGCATGACCATCACCTCCACATTCCAAAATCTCTCCCACCATTGATCGAACACTCGTCACTAGTTAATGTTGAAGAAGAGATCAGATTGACAAAAAAGCCCTAAAACTCGTCGATCTCCTCAGGTTCGGTTTCAGCTTCTTCATATATATATATATATATATATAGACATATACTTACATACATTGATATATATCTATATTACATTTGAGCTCGACGTTTCAATTTCCCTCCAAAAAAAATTCATCATTTAACAGTCAAAAATACTTAAAAAAATCAATCGTAGAGTTCAAAATATCTATGCCTATCTACGGTCTAAAGTAACTTTCCCTATCTACGATAAAACGGTCATCATTAACCCACTATATTCTATTTCACACTCTCGCACTCGTTATTATTTTTATTTATTTTCTCTCTCCTCTTTTATATATCTCTCTCTCTATCTCCATGATTTGGCATCAAACAAAAACACCGTTATCACCAAGCAAGAGGCCGAAGCCATCTATCTCTCCATGATTTGGCAGCCAGACAAAACACTGCCACCACCAAGCAAGAGGCCAATGCCAAGTTCTCACCTTCCTCCGCTCAAACAATTAGATCACCACCACCAAACACCCTAAGCAGCGGCAAAACTGGCAAATCTAGGGGTTTAGATCATTATCCCCACTAGTCCCAAGTAGACGTAAGGCAGTTCCAATTGGATGGTTCAATGTGTAAAAGTAAGTTGGTGGTTCAAATGGATTGGACGATGGAGAAATTTGATGTAGGAGAAGATCAGAATATACTGATGAGTGTTTTTTTTCCTTTTAAATAATGTATATTATTGTTATTATACATTATTAGTGTTTACTAGAAATAAAAATATTGGTTGGCTTCCTAATATAAGAGTGAAGAAACTAATTTTAATTAACAGCCTTAGGATTAGATCCTAAGGTTATAATTAAAAGTGTGTAAACTACTCCTTCTCATCAGGGAGCAGTTGAACACTATTGTGTATATATATAGCCATATACTTACATACATATATGTTGATATATATATATATATATATGGGTAAATTAATCTGACCTCCCCTGAGACTTGGTTTAATTGCCCTCAAATTAAAGTTTTACAAAATTCCTTTGACACTCCTGTCAAACTAACGATCCATTAAATAAAATCACATCTAATATACAATTACAAAAGTACTCTCAAGTTATAATGCTTTTATTCAAAAATAACATTAATTTTTAATCTTTTGACTGAGATTAACATATTTATATATATATATTTTCTCTATAAATGTCACATTAACACTATCGTCATCGAGGGTAGTTTTGATATTTTGATTTTTTATTTTAATTAACTTTAACAAAACTGACTGTCAATTAATGACACGAGTACTCAGAATAAAGTCAACCAAATTTTAAGGGAGGTTGATCACCATAATTTAAAAACTTGGATTAGAGTAATTAGACAAAACCTCAGGAGATGTCATAGTAATTTACCATATATCTATATATATTGATAACAGAACTCAAAACCTAGACTTAAAAAAGAGAAATTGATACAAGGGTACGGTGGGACCAAAAAATGACCCTAAACAGTAAGAATAAGACACATGGTGGTTAAATCAACAAACTCAACACATCAACCAAAGGGTCCACGCGGCATAACACATATATGTGGACTCATCAAAAGGGCAACATAATCCCCTCATTCAGATCCTCAATCAAGTTCAAATTGGTGTTCAATTTCCATTGATCATCGAGTGATTTAAGGAAATGATATGATTTCCATCATTCTATGAGAAAATTGAGGAGAGATCACCATAAATCAGAAGTAGAAAGGGGAGAGACCAAGGGAATGGGAAAAGATGGTGAATTCTCAGGAGAAAGAAATGAAATCTTTCCATTTGAGAGTGAGAGTCATTGCAAAATTCTTGAGATATATAAAATTCTCTTCCCATTTATGAACGTAGGCAAGATGAGTTGAACCATGTAAATCAGTTTTGTCCATTATTTATTCATTTTTCTTACTTGTGTTTCATCCGGTGAGTGGGAACATTGATTTCCAAATGATAAGAAATTTTTGCATCTACAGGTACTATTGTCCATTTGAATTTAATTAGCATGGTAATTTAGTGTACTAATAGGGACATTTAACTCTTTTTATTCAATTAGGGGTAGTTTCGACATTTTAAAAATATACCATTGACGGACTTAACAATCAACTAACGTTAGGGGTGGTCAGAAAAAATTGGACTAACTTCAGGAGAGGTTGACCACACTTTTTCAAAGAGATTCAGCCTAGAGATATTTGAACAAACCTAAGGGAGGGTCTGAGATATTCACCCTATATATTTTAGGACAATACTTACCTACTCACCAGTGAGTAGATAAGCCCTCCTGACCATTGATGTGTTTTAATAAAAAATGAACACATCAGCTTGAATTACAAAATTTAAAATGTAATAAATAAAGATAATCAATAAGATTGATCTGGCTTTATTTGGGTAATTAACGTTTTATTTTCACCCTTATCTCTCTTTCACCCCTTCTCACATTCACGCCTTCTGTCCACTATTCTTCTTCCTCTCACCTTCTATGGAACATCATCACTCAAAAGGAAACTATATATGATAGTATATTAAGAGTAAAAAAACTATTAACTATTCCCATATACATATTCATGATATATTTCACGCCCCCAAATTTAAATACCTAAAACTCTAGTCCAACACTTGAATTTGGTGCGCGAGTTGAAATACAACATCGTCCTTCTTACCATGCATTAATCCAAAAACTTATATATTACAATCAAAATGTGATCATCTAGATCATCCCTTACAAAAACTTCATCTGGAGACCTCATCCCTCATCATGAGAGCCAACTATGTACAACAAAAGACAATTACATGCTAAGAAATTTACATGTAAATGGCCTCCATCGTCCTGTACCGCGCTTGCATTCACTCGGTACCTGAAAATAAAATGGGGTGAGCTCAACAAGCTCAACAAGAATTGCAAAACACTATCATTGCTCAACAAATTGACCTTGCCTTAAATTTCTACATATAAGGACACATACAACAATCTTTGTTGATTAAGTTCACAAATTTTCTTATTATAATTAATCGTTAGTTAATTATCATGTTCACAATTTAGTTCACACATAGGAACTGTGTTATCAACAATTCCTTATTAAGCTAATCATCTAGATTAACTTAACATAACCTCACATGAGCCCCGGGCTCCCCTCCAATAGATGGCATTCTTAGCCAACAAGTGGTGCGCATCGCATAAACTCGAATTAATGAAGCTCACACATGTGGCTGGACTTGTACATCTACTCCCCCTGATGGTCCCGGACCACGTCCATATAATAAGGGTACGCTTCGCCCAATGGCCATAACAAAAAGGGCTGTACACACCCTAAAGGTAGGTCCCTAACCATACCTCACAAATTCTTTAAGAATTTTAACACGTTTTCAAGATTTCAAACTTTTAGGATTTACCAAATGCTTTTAACATTTAATAAATCAAATCATTCTTTAATGTGATCACTAATCACATTAATTTATCACTTTAGGATTTCACCACACAAAAATCTTTCCTAAACTTAATTATTTTAGCATAATTAAGTTTATTATGCCAAAATGTACCACTCTAAGATTTTTCACAATTTTTAGAGCTTAAAGGATATTTTTCCTTAATTTCCTCTAAATAAAAGGAAACAAGCATTCTTTACCAACATAAAATCTTTTCTAATTTATTAAATGCTTTTCACATTTAATAAATTAAATGAGTGAGATGTGTGCGTTCTTAAGCTTAAATCAACTCTAACTGAAACTTAAATTCTTAGAACCAACTCTTCTAACGTAACAAGCTCTATTGCGTTAAAATAAATGATTCCATAGCGTTACATACTTTATGGAGCATTCAAGAATTTTTCCCTAGAACCAACTATTCTAGCATAATTAGTTCTATTATGCCTAAACATAGAGTTTCAGAAATTTTTGTAATTTATGAAGCATGAAATACATTTTCCTCCAAGTTCTAATTTCAGCCCAAAAAGAAATTATTTAGTTTCACGATCAATCCATTTCCTAAGCCCAAACCAAACTCCAAACAATACCCCATGTTTGAACCATGGTAGTACACTGCCCAATTTAGAGCCCAATGAATCAAGCAAATCCTTAAGCTAGCCGGCCCAAATCAACTGGCCACAATCCAACCCAACGTGCCAGCTCACTAATTAATCCACACTTGAACCTCCAGCAACCTCATTTAGCTCCATGGCCGAGACATACCCAGCCACCATCTCCACCACCCAACCTAACCACCATCATGGCTGCCAAGGAAAACCCACTTCCTCCTATGGCCGAACCCATGAAAGGCTCTCTCCTCACGACACCACCTAGCTACACAAGAAGGACCCAATTCCGGCCATCTTGCCTTCACCCTCTTCAACCATAATTGAAGTCATAGCCAAAGACCACCAGGAAAAAATCCAGCTGTGAAACTCACCATAAACAACCACCATTTGCCGAGCCACCCACCATATTCTTTGGCCGATTTAGACCACCCCGAACTACCGCCATGGCTGCCCAGCACTTCACTTCCAGCAGCACCATTCCTGTAAGATCCTGAAATTTTATTCTTCTTTAATTTCTAGTAGGAGCATATTACTGTCTATATGTGATTAAATTCTCATATTTAGTTTAGTGGAAAAAAAATAAATATATTTGTGTCACTGTGCATTATTAAATTAGTAGAGTAAGTTTAGTGAAATTTAAATTAAAGATATGTGGGTTTGTGGGTTTAGTACAATTTTCTATGTTATTGGGCTTATGTAGAAATATAAAAAAAAATTTATTTACTTGTGGTAGAAATTGTAAAACTATATAAAAATAATAATAATAATACTAATGAAAAAAAAAATTAATAACAAACCTTGGTATACATGTGTTACACACCTTATAATTTTAGTTAAATCCATTTAAACAATTTTGGTTGTGGGTCTAGTACAAATTGCAGTGTATATAAATATATATATATGTATATAATATATTTTTGGGGTTGGATTATGGAAGTAAAGAGTGGCCTGTTAAGGAAGGGTACAAATCTAGAAAGCACGGACACTTCGTATAGGGGTACCGTGCCCGTGTCGGACACTCGGACACTTCTCGGACACTCGGACACTCCTCGGACACGTGTCGGACACTCCTTAGAAGTGTCCTGGATTTTTTTTTTTTTAAGACACGGCAGGGACACGGCAAGGACACGTGGGGGACACGGCGGGGTACATTTTGTAATTTTTAAAAGTGCAAAAAAACTCCTGAACTTTTCCAAAGTTACAAAAAAAAACCCCTTAGAACTATTTTTTTGAGCATTTCAGCCCCTCATCTTCTAAAAGTTGATATCTTGACCCCTTAAAATAACTATAATGACATATATACCATTTATATGACTATTATGCCCTTTTCTATATAAATATAGTATTTTCTAAAATAAAAAATTTTAAAAATAAAAAATAGTAAGATAAAATTCCTAAATAGTAAATTTAGAAACAAAAAAATAAAAATCTAATAGAACTTTATTTAACATAAAGTCATGTTAGTTTATTTGGTATTTTGTATTTAAATTTATTTGTTTGTTATTAGAAAAATGAGTAATATGCAATATTCTAGTAGTGGGTTTGAATATAATGAATATTCTTTTTGAAAATACATTAATTGCTTGATAATAAATTGAAGTATTTGTATGATTTATTATTTTTTTATTGTTAGATTTATGGTATTATGGATATTGGTTAACTTGTTGAATATATATTAATATATTATTTCATAGCCGTATCCCCGCCGTGTCGTGTCCTGTTTTTTTTAAATTTACCGTGTCGCCGTGTCCGTGTCGTGTTATACCCGTGTCCCGTGTCCGTGTCCATGCTTCTTAGGTACAAATAAGTGTGCACGTGTGTAAATGTGAGTGTATGCATGTTAGTGGTAGCAATTGTCTTCAAGTATTAATATATATATATATATATATATATATATATATATATATATATATGTAAGTGTTGGCTGTTAGTTGGATATCTTAAGATATATAAAACATGTTACCATTAGTAAGATTATTTAACTTTATAGATAAATATGTATAGAAAATAATAAATAAATAAATAAAAATACAAGACACGTGTCACCCACAAACTAAACATATGGATATGAGTAAATATACATAACAACACACAACAATTCACCTTTAGAATCTTATCTTCTGGAGACTTATATGTGCCAACTCACACTATTACTCACACACATACTTGACACGTATATAAATATATGTATGTATATAGTATGTACAAGACCAAAGCTTCTCTAGAAGCCTGTTTTGAACCGCCTACTAGATACTAGTAGTGAGAAAAGGAAAAACAAAACAGTAAGGTGGAGATTCGGCCAGAAAAAAGAGGAAGAGAGAGAGAGAGAGAGAGAAAAAAAGAAAAAAAGAAAAAGAAAAACAAAGATAGCAATAAATTATTGAGAAGTGGTGTACGAGTGCTTGTGGGTCTGATTGTGCAGGTTTGTTATTTAATTTCTATCGAGGGCTTTTACTAAAACAACTTGGGTTAATTATTATATGTAATATAGATATTTAATATTGTACATATAATGACTGGAATAGAGATAAGAGAAGAGGAGAAGGAGCTTCACAGAGAGAGAATAAATTTTATCATTTAAGGTAGGGAATGGTCTTATTTTTCTTTTATATATAGAAAGTCATTATTTAATTTTATGTTTAGCTTTTAGTTAACAATTCATGCTTCAGTATTGTTGTTCCATTATCTTCTGTTAAATTTAAATGTGTTAAATTGTATGACTTAAAACTATTAGTGATATAGTTGTTGGCTTAATTGGTTTTTATTTGTTAAATTTGATGTATGTGTCTTTGGGTTATGTTCTTCTAATTAATGGTACAATTGCTACATGCTGAATTTATTTTCTACTTGATTATTTGACGTGAATGAATTTTATTTATAAATGATATGAAAGAAAGGTTCATATCTTGAGAAAAATGGGAGTGAGAAGGACTGGAGACATTGTATTGGAAACTGTTTGAGGAGTGGTATAGATTATAAAATTAATTAGTGCACGAGGGGCACAGTCCCGGGGTTAAAGGGTCCCCAAAAGGTTCAAGCGAGGGGCATAGTCCCAGGGTTAAAGGGTCCTAAAAGGAAATGAAATTTACTTACACGAGGGGCACGGTCCCAGGGTTAAAGGGTCCCTAAAAGGTTTTTTTTTTTGTTAAATAAAAATGTTGGAGAGTGGTGGAATTAAAAGGATTCTGATAAGGGTCCTATAGGTTTGTTGAATAGACAGGGAGTATCTTTTAAACTCATAACTTCTTATTTGTAATTGTTGTTTATATTTTTATTTAAGTTGTAAAACGTTATTATTATAAGTGTTCATTATTCATTATTTGTACAGCATATCTTGCATATTAAATTGTTATAGGTTTAGGATAGTGTTGATTCTCTATTGGGCTATGTTGGCTCACCCCTATTCTTTTTCCTGCCCAGATTTGTCTCAAGGTGGAAGCTAGAAGCTAATCTATGTGCTTGGATTATGACGTTTCCTACGTGCATGATGACCTGATTTAAATGGTAGATGTAGGAGGACTTTTGTGTACATTTTGTTACTTTTAATAGGAGCTTGACTTTCACAGTTTTATAATGTAAATATGAAGGTTGTGAGGCTCTTGGTTACAGTGTGTGAAATTGTAAAACTTGTATTATACAACTTAAATCTTTTGGTTTGACAGGTTTTGGGCATGTAAATTTTATAAATGGAGTGACTTTTATTATAGAGTTGAATGCATTATTTACGATGTGTTGATTTTGTAATCTCAGGATTTTATACAGGTTCTTATTATTTGTAGAAGGTTGTAAATTATGTCAATATATTGCCGAAAATTTCTCTTAGTGAACATTTTCAATAAAAATGTGTTTATATGAATTTTACATGAGAATTAACCTTAAAATTTTCCTAAAACTCCTAAACCCTCCACGTCACACTTCGGTTTTGGGTCTCAAAATATGGGGTGTGACAATTCCGAAGACCCACTTTCAGCCGTGACCATCATCCAAGCTACCACCAAACTACCCAGCTATCATTAGCTACTCACCCACACATTAAGCCATTTACAAATGCTCCAATAGCCGAAACCCAACCGCCAACTTCAACCATCATGTTACGGTGCCACCACACCTCGTCGGAGCACCATGGTTGGCCACTATGCAAACGCCCATCACCTTCAAACTCGTGACCATGCACAGCCAACACCAACTACACCATAAACCATGCAATCTAGCTATATCATTGATAGTTTGTGATGCAGAACAGAATAGTGACTATTCTGTAGGCTAATGGCAACAGGTAATACACAAAAAGAATGCAAGAGAATCACCCAAAAACTCAGAGAAAAGCCTCTGATATTTTATTCAATATTCAAAATCAAAGTTGACCTCCATTCAGCCCACAAACCGGGCTATATAGCTAAAAAATCGTAAATATCAAAATCTTACCAAAAATAGCAAAATTCTAATAATCACGCCAAAATGAAATACGAAATAAAATAATTAAGCAGCTAAAATTTTGGCCCAAATCGAGTTTAGAATCATTGCTTAAACAACAAAAGAAAATATTACTATAAAAGGAAAGAAAAACTAAAAATGGGGATTCGGAAGGAAAAATAGTGGATTTTGGGCTCAAAAAATATGTACCCAGCTTTGCTTAGTGCCCACGACGTGCGCGCCTAAGAGATCTTTCCGAATTGGGGTCATAAAGGCGATTCTGATACCCGTAGCCAAAGTTATGGTCAAAATACCGAAATGCGCCCAAAACTGCTCCAATTAGGGACAAGATCGTGGCTTCCTGCCATCTTTGCGCTGATCTACCAACTCAAGGTATCTCAGCACCATCAATGTGTCATCTGGCAGTTCAACACCTTCTGACTCGGATCCTCCTGTATTAGTTTGACATAAAGAATTTTTAAAACTGAAGACTCCACTGTCTTCATTTCGTCCATATACAAAATATATATACATACACATAATGCACACATTGGCACATGTCTCCTAATTTCCTCATCTTTTCCTTACCTTTGACTTTTGTCACTTAATTTCCTTAGTGAACCAGCATAAATCTTACTCTAACTTTAGCAATAAACAGCTAAAATTTGTAAGAGATTCTCCGGTATTAATAGTATAATTGATGCAAACAACTCACATCAAAATATAATGAAACAGAGGTTACCCACTTAAATCATACATGCATTTTGATATATCTATATATATTTTCTATATATACATAGAAATGAAAGGCAAGATTCAACTTGCCTGTTTAGTGATCTTCTTCTCCTCTCTTCTCTTTCTCTTTTTCTCTTCTTCTTCTTCTCTTTCTTTCTCTTCTTCTTCTTCTTCTTCTCTTTCTTTCTCTCTCTGGCCATTCCCAACTCTCTGTTTTTCTCTCTCTCTTTCTTTCTCTGGTCTGCAAAAGACCACTTTCTTTCTTCTTCTTGTTTCTATCGCACTGGTTCTTATAGGTGCTTGATACATCACTTAATACAATATCTACACTACACAGCCCAAGTCTCCATGTGTCAACCATGCACCAAATTGTCTACCACTATCATCCAAAGTCAAAGCTTCACTCACAAGACATATACATATATCTTACATATATATAGACACACACACACACACACATATATATATGCGTATATATTTACACATATCCATAGCCCTACAAAGTCTAAAAATTACCTTTGACTCCTAATGAGATGAAGATAAAAAGGAATTATAGTTTAGGGGTGTTACAATATATCCTAATTACGTACTTTAAAATTTTTTTTTTTGGTAGGAGGAGTCTGGCCAGCTTAAATAGAACTAATATATAATATATATACATGTGTTTATGTGTATACAGTGTATTAATATACTATCATATATAGTTGACTTTTGTAATATCTCGTAATTTTGAGGTCATTTTCATTGAGGTCATTTTCATTTCATATTTTATGTGCTATTTTTTTATTTGTTTTAATTTAAGTGCTTTAATTTGTTTAATTTAAGTGCCTTAATGCTTAAATTTAAATTGTTCCTTGAGTGCTTTGCATATTGTATGTGTTTAATTAATTCTTTTGTACTTTAACTGTTTTGAACTTACTTGCTTTATGTGGGAAGTAGATTTTTGTATGCCTAAATTGTTCAAGGAATATTTAAGATATGGTGGGATGGTTGATTTTATTTTATTTTTAATTAGGTTGAGTTGGACTAGAATGATTGGGCTAGGTATATACGTATGGGCTAGGGTTTATTATGTATATGTTTCCCTTTTATTTATTTAGCTTTTTTTATTTTTATTTCAGTTTTTAAATAATTTTCTTAAAAGGGGGGGGGGGAATATAAAAGAAAAGAGGGGACTAGGGTTTCTGCTGTTAGTTTTACGCATAGAAACCAAAAGTGTAGATGAAAGAGAGGAGGGAGAGAAGGAGCGATCGAGTGAATGAGTTTCGAATCATCGAAGAGGCAAGTTCGACTCTTCTCTTCCCCTTTGAATCAGTATACATAAACTAAATCATACAATGTTTAAATTGTTTGTTGCATCATGTATCTAATCATTCATTTTTGGTATAAAATTGATTATATTAATTTGATTTTTCTGTGGATCATGATTTCTGTGCAATTATATTGGTAATTGAGTATTGGTGTTGGAATATTTATATACACACATATAGATACACGCATACATGTATGTGATGAATATGTTGATATGATAAGTTTAAATTCGTGGCTGGTTAATATAGCAATTTATGGTTTGTTGAGTTGTTCTTGCTGGATTAACTTACCTTTAAACATTCGGGAATGGATCATGGAGGGATTTAAGTTTAATTTTAAAAATTTGTTGAAGAACCCTAGAAGTTGTGATTTGGGGGTTTTTATTTCGGGGCATTTTTGATGTGGCTTTTGGTACCAATAGATAGGTTACTACGAGAGGAGAAGATCGGTATAAAATTTGAAGTGAACGGAGGCCGAAAAATGTCCGAAAAGGAGCTGCATGTACGCATGAACAGTGCACGCAGGTTGGGAGTTGAAGAAGGCTGGGGCAGCCTTCCCCACTCCCCCCATCGGTGAATGGCGGTGCGTGGCACCGGCTCCAGTTGGCGTCGGGGAAGGGATTGATGGGCCCCACTCACTAGGGCCAACCTCTGGGCCAGTCTGGATTAGTTTGATATTTTTTTTATTTTAAAATCTTTGAAAAATCTTGAAATTTTCAAAAAATTATTTTTTAAAATACTTTAATATTTCTGAAAATTTCCAAATTTTTAATTCAGTTTCCTAGGGGTTAAATAAGCCTGGGTTTTAAATTTCTTTATGTAATTAAACTCCCTTATTATAAAAAAATTTTAAAAAAAATGTGTTCAAAAGTAATTCTTTTTATTTCTTTTGAGTGGAAAATATTCTTTTAAATTTCTGGAAAATTCTAGAAAATTTTAGAATAATTGGGTAAAGTTCTTAACTATAGTTTAGGCCTGGAAACATATATTAGAAATAGGTTTGACACTCTCGATGACTTAAGTACGTAGGAGAGGTGACTTCATGGTTGGTCTTTAAATTGTGGGTTAGATTATTATTGCTTCATTGTGTTTCTTTGAAATCCTATTTTGTGCATGAGATACCTATTTTGGTTTAATTGTAAATGTGTTAATTGTATCGTGATGGTGGAATTTTCGTTAATTTAGATTCATATGTTTGTGCAATTTAAATCGTTATGCACCTTCTTTTATTTCATGTAATAGGTTGGTTTGGGAGGCATGTAAGGATTGTCAGGGGGCTTGTTAAGATTGCCAATACCTATTAAGGTATCTAAGATTAAGGAAGGCATGTAAGAATTGCCAAGGGAATGTCAGGATTGTCAATATCTATTAAGGTATCGAAGGATAATAATGGTGGCATGTCAGGATTGCTTAGATTTAATAAAATACATGCTTATGTTACTTCGTTTTGAACTTAAAGAATGTGTTCATTTTTGTATGATAAGGGTTTGTTAAGACATTGTAAAAGATGACATTTATTTTGAAAATATGAACTGGATAAAGAATGACCTATATGTTTACACGTATATTTTTCTCTTGTGTCTCTCATGCTGAGGGTATGTATACCGATTCTCTGATTGGGATGTAGTAGAGAGGGCTTGCTCATGGGGTTAACCCACTTTGTTGATATTTCAAGTCACAGGTCGGTTCCACCACAACAATAGTGTCTTGGGGTTTGGTTGTGGCAAACATCTCCTCTCATTAGTTATAGAGTAGGAACTTATTCTCTTCTTTAAGTTTAAACTATGAACTCTTTTGAGACTTTGGTTGTTGATTTTTAATTTAGAGTTAAAACTCTTGTTCTTTCTGGTTAAGGGGTCCTTGGGTTACGAGACTTCCAAATTGTATTACCAGACACGTACTTTATTTATTTAACGTTTTATTTTTATTCAGATAGACTTTCTATTCCGCTTTTAAAATTTATTTTATTCTATCTTTTGACTCTATGCTTGTTGCTATCAGTTGTAAATATCTCTTAGATTTTGTGTATGAGATTGGCCACCTCATGCGCTAAATTTGTTGGGGGGTATTTCACCTTTTGAGTGATGATGTTCCATGGAGGTGAGAGGAAGAAGAATAGTGGAGAGAGGTGTGAATGTGGAAAAGGGTGAAAGAGAGAAAATGGTGAATATAGAATGTCAATTATCCAAATGAAGCTAGGTCAATCCAATTTATCCTTATTTATTACATTTTAAATTTTGTAATTAAAGCTGATGTGCTCATTTTTTATTGAAACATATCAGTAGTCAGGAGAGCTTACCTACTCACTGGTGAGTAGGCAAGTATTTCCTATATTTTATAGTCCATCATCAACCTTTTTATCAAGAGAGGTACTATTCGCACTCCAAAAATGTATTTAGGAACTCCAATCTTATTTCTTAATAATTAAATGACAAAATAAACCTAAACAATCCCTGTAACCCTACGGTAGCTCGACTGGTCAGACCTTGTGTTTACTCCCAATGGTCATCGATTTGAGTCTCCTTAAGGCCATTGGAGGCTTACCCGGTCGTTAACTTCAGAGTTTCGTTAGATTAATCGAGGTACGAGCAAGCTGACCTGGACACGTATGATTGAGGGAAAAAAAAAAGAAAAAAGAAAAAAAAACCCAACCAAACTTACGCATTTCTCTCACTTTCTTACCACCTCTCTCTTTCATCTCTACCTATGTCTTGGTCAAGCGGGGGAACCGCTTTATGGCTTTAGCTTGTAGCAAGGAGGTGCATTGGTTGATCTCCACTTCTCCAACATTTACTTTCTTTCTCTTCTAGTACTTCGGACTCCATTTGTAGTGCAAATAACATATACATATACATACTCGATCCCTTCCCCACTTCTTCCAGAGATCTTTGTTAGAAAAAATTGTACCACTATTAATGGTTTATCCTTCCGGACCCAAACTTGCCGCTCTTCTCCATCAAAATTGAATTATAATTCATTTTGGTCTCTTTTTTCCAATCAATGACAACATCTCTATAAGACTAATCTTCCTAAATCAATTAAAACAAAAAACAAAATTTGTAGAATTTCCTGGCCGAGAGCTATTCTGATTGTTGATACCTTGGCTCTAGCATTTTTATTGTATGAAAATGGTTAATCGTGATAGAAGTTTTCGATGCTCTAGGACGGTATTTTTTGAACGTGGGGGGTGTTATGTGCACTATATCTAAACTACATAGGTGTTTTTTGTACTTAACCCTTTATACTTATATATATTTTAATAAACGTACTCTTAAATTTGATTATAAAATCCTTGTATGACTCGTATCGTGAACCTGACTTGTTATATTTGAAATCGGAATCTTTTCAGTGCACTGAATGGTGCCAGTGCTCTTTAAATGGAGGAAGCAATGTCCATTCAACATCATGTATATCTTAAGCTATATATTTTTTTGAAGCATGCAACTCTCATTCATTTAGTGATCAAAATTGTGATTTCTTTCATAGAGTAATCCAGAGTAGGAGTAATAGAAGGAAAATAGCGGCAAAATCAAGCACCCTAAGTAGCGGCAAAATTGGCAAATCTAGGGGCTTAGATCGCCATCCCCACTAGTCCCAAGTAGACGGAAGGCAGTTCCAATTGGATGGGTTCAATGTGTAAAAGTAAGTTGGTGGTTCAAATGGATTGGGCAATGGTGAAAATTGATGTAGGAGAAGATCCGATGACTGATGAGTGTTTTTTTTTCCTTTTAAGTAATGTCTACTATTGTTATTTTACATTATTAGTGTTTAATAGAAATAAAAATATTGGTAAGTTTCTTAATATAAGAGTGAAGAAGCTTATTTTAATTAATAGCCTTTGGATTAGATCCTATGCCTATAATTAAAAGTGTGTAGAACTACTCCTTGCTCACCAGAGAGCAATTGAACACTATTGTATATATATATATAGACATATACTTACATACGTATACATTGATATATATATAATATATATGGGTAAATTACTTTGACCTCCCCTGAGATTTGGTTTAATTGCCCTCAAATTAAAAATTTTACAAAATTACTCTGACACTCGTGTCAGACTAATAATCCATTAAATAAAATCACATCTAATAGATAATTACAAAAGTACTGTCAAGTTATAATGCTTTTATGCAAAAATAACATTAATTTTTAATCTTTTGACTGAGATTAACATAATTATATATATACTTTCTCTATAAATGTCACACTAACACTATCGTCACCGAGAGTAGTTTTGACATTTTGATTTTTTTATTTTAATTGACTTTAATAGAGGTGACTGTCAATTAATGACAGAGGTCGGAGTAAAGTCAACCAAATCTTAAGGGAGGTTGATCACCATAATTTAAAAACTTTAATCCAAGAGTAATTAGACAAAACCTCAAGAGATGTCATAGTAATTTACCATATATCTATATATATTGATAACATAACTCAAAACCTAGACTTAAAATAGAGAAATTGATGCTAGGGTACGGTGGGACCAAAAAATGACCCTAAACAGTAAGAATAGGACATGTGGTGGTTAAATCAACAAACTCAACACATCAACCAAAGGGTCCACATGGCATAACACATATATGTTGACTCATCAAAAGGGCAACATAATCCCCTCATTCAGATCCTCAGTCAAGTTCAAATTGGTGTTCAATTTCCATTGATCACCGAGTGATTTAAGGAAATTATATGATTTCCATCATTCTTTGAGAAAATTGAGGAGAGATCACTGTAAATCAAAAGTATAAAGGGGAGAGACCAAAGGAATGGGAAAAGACGGCGAATTCCCGGGAGAAAGAAATGAAATCTTTCCGGTAGTTGATTCTTAAATTTGAGAGTGAGAGTCATTGTAAAATTCTTGAGATATATAAAATTCTCTTCCCATTTATGAATGTAGGCAAGATGAGCTCAACCATGTAAATTAGTTTTGTCCATTATTTATTCATTGTTCTTACTTGTGTTTCATCCGGTGAATGGGAATATTAATTTCCAAACGATTGGAGATTTTTGCATCTACAGGTACTATTGTCCATTTGAATTTAATTAGCATGGTAATAGTGTACTAATAGGGTCATTTAACTCTTTTTATTCAATTAAGGGTAGGTTTGGCATTTTGAAAATATACCATTGACGGGCTTAAGAATCAACTAACGTCAGGGGTGGTCAGAAAAAATTGGACTAACTTTAGGAGAGATTGACCACACTTTTTCAAAAAGTTTCAGCCTAGAGATATTTAAACAAACCTCGGGGAAGGTCTGAGATATTCACCCTATATATTTTAGGACAATACTTACCTACTCACCACTGAGTAGGTAATCCCTCCTTACCATTGATGTATTCCAATAAAAAATGAACACATCAGATTTAATTATAAAATTTAATATATAATAAATAAGATTGATCCGGCTTTATTCGAGTAATTAATGTTTTATATTCACCCTTATCTCTTTTTCAGCCCTTCTCATATTCACGCCTTCTGTCCACTATTCTTCTTCCTCTCACCTTCTATGGAACATCATCACTCAAAAGGCAACTATATATGATAGTATATTAAGAGTCCAAAAACTATTAACTATTCCCAAATACAGATTCATGAAATATCCTAATTACATACACTGCACCTCTTTAAAAAAAAAATTTGTAGGAGGAATCCGGCTAGCTTAAATAGAACTTATATATAGTATATATACATGTGTTTATGTGTATACAGTGTATTAATATACTATTATATATAGTTACCTTTTGAGTGATGATGTTCCATGGAGGGTGAGAGGAAGAAGAATATTGGAGAGAGGCATGAATGTGAGAAGGGGTGAAAGAGAGAAAATGGTGAATATAGAACGTCAATTACTCAAATGAAGCTAGGTCAATCCCATTTATCCTTATTTATTACATTTTAAATTTTGTAATTAAAGCTGATGTGCTCATTTTTTATTGAAACACGTCAGCAGTCAGGAGAGCTTACCTACTCACCGGTGAGTAGACAAGTATTTTCCTATATTTTATAGTCATCATCAACCTTTTTATCAAGAGAACTACTATTCACGCTCCAAAAATGTCTTTAGGAACTCCAATCTTATTTCTTAATAATTAAATGACAAAATAAACCTAAACAATCCCTGTAACCCTACGGGATAGCTCGATTGGTCAGGCCTTGCGTTTACTCCCCAATGGTCACCGATTTGAGTCTCCTTAAGGCTACTAGAGGCTTACCCGATCGTTAACTTCAGAGTTTCATTAGATTAATCGAGGTGCATGCAAGCTGGCCCGAACACTCATGATTAAGGGGAAAAAAAAAAGTAAAAAAAAAAGCTCAACCAAACTTAAGCATTTCTCTCACTTTCTTACCTCCTCTCTCTTTCATCTCTACCTATGTCTTGGTCAAGCGGGGGAACCGCTTTTATGGCTTTAGCTTGTAGCAAGGAGGTGCATTGGTTAATCTTCACTTCTCCAGCAAATAACATATAGCATTTACTCGATCTCTTCCCCACTTCTTCCAGAGATCTTTGTTGGAAAAAATTGTACCACTATTAATGGTTTATCCTTCCGGACCCAAACTTGCCGCTCTTCTCCATCAAAATTGAATTATAATTCATTTTGGTCTCTTTCTTCCAATCAATAACAACATCTCTATAAAACTAATCTTCCTAAATCATTTAAAAAAAAAACCAAAAATTATA
This sequence comes from Cornus controversa, assembly GCA_026545225.1. Classification (NCBI taxonomy): domain Eukaryota; kingdom Viridiplantae; phylum Streptophyta; class Magnoliopsida; order Cornales; family Cornaceae; genus Cornus; species Cornus controversa. The sequence goes on along the minus strand of CM048848.1, from coordinate 28,468,828 downwards.
GAATTTCCTGGCCGAGCGCTATTCTGGTTGTTGATACCTTGGCTCTAGCATTTTTATTGTACGAAAATGGTGAATCATGATAGAAGTTTTCGATGCTCTAGGAGGGTATTTTTTGAACGTGGGTGTTATGTGCACTATATCTATACTACATAGGTGTTTTTTGTACTTAACCCTTTATACTTATATATATTTTAATAAATGTACTCTTAAATTTGATTATAAAAGCCTCGTATGACTCGTATCGTGAACCTGACTTGTTATATTTGAAATCGGAATCTTTTCAGTGCACTGAATGGTGCCAGTGCTCTTTAAATGGAGGAAGCAATGTCCATTCAACATCATGTATATCTCAAGCTATATATTTTTTTGAAGCATGCAACACATTCATTTAGTGATCAAAATTGTGATTTCTGTCATAGAGTAATCCAGAGTAGGAATAATAGAAGGAAAATATTGCCTGTTACCCTACTGCTGTGAAGCATGAAATTGTGAACTATTTTCTACAAGCTCATTGGTTGTGATCATCATGACTACCAAGGAAAAATTTTATTTATTTATTAAACAAATGAAACAGCCAATTAGCTTTATGCCATTCCATATTGCTTTGGATTTTTTTTTCCCCCCAAATGCTAAGCTTTTGAAGAAAAAAAAAACAATTCCTATATTGCTTTGGAGCCAAAAGTTCCTAATCCCACATTCCTTAAAACAAACTTCAAATATGACACTCCATATAGATGGGCTAATGTGTGTTCATATAGATGCATCTTCAGGCATGACATCTTTGAAGCTCAATCCACACTTGACACTAGAATCTTACTACTCAATAACTTAAACAAAAATTACAACTCAATATAATGGTTTAGGATACCAAATATGGCCACACAAATTTACATTCCTGACACATGTGGATATTTACTCTTCTTTTATAAACTCTGAATTTTATGAGAGAAACTGGTTGTATATTTAGAAATAAGAATCGATGCTGCATCAGTTATGCTTAACTCCTATGTTGTACCAAGTACAATGCTTTGAACTTGCACTATATTTTAGTATTTTACTCATTTGTTAAGCCTTGCAAAGAGGTCAATGTTTGAAATCCTAAAATTCTCTGATTTCAAGCAGTGTTGAACAACAGAAACAAGACTCCGAAAAGAATTCTTATTATATGGATGTAGGGCATATGATTTCGTTTAAGAGGGGCAATACATCACATTAAAAGAAGTTGCAAACAAATTATATACGAATCTAATCATGAAATGATACAGATTTTGTTTTTCAGATGATCACCTGCCTAAATATGATTTACATACCAGTTCAGATTTGAGCAACCTAAAAATGCAGCTTTGACAAGGCATCATTCACGCTATAAACACGTTGAACTTTGTAGTTTTCTTGTGTCACTGATAACAACATATCACTAAAGAAGATCAATTTAAAATACAATGATAAGCGTTAATTAAACATAAATAACAAAGACAACCAAATACAAACGTGAACAGGGATTTGAATCCACAGCTAAAGACAATAAATAATAATAATAATAAAAAGTAAGAAACAAATAGAGAAAGAGGGAATTGTTATTAATTCTCCTCTGTGAATAAGGTATTTGACCACATGGCCATAACACCTAAGAACCACGATATTGGAAATGGTCTTCTATTACTATTATTGTTATTATTATTATTATAATTGACAAACCTTTTCTTATATATAAGGAGTAAACCTTTTCATATGACTTGTCATGGTGTCCACCATGGTGGGGACATTGAGTACCTTACTGTACAAGGGCAGAACCTAAAGATTTAGAAGACATGCCCAAAGGCAACCAAAAACAACTAGGCCTGTGAACCAGAAGAGAAAGCAAAAGCACTAGCTCTAACCAAAAAAAACCACATCAGAACAAAGCAGTTGTTAAACAAGGAGTAGGGACAATCAGGTGAAGACAAACACTCAAAATTAGGAACAATCCCAAAACACAGATGACAAATAGGAGTTGCCACCACTTAAGGCAATGCAACACTGTCAGAGCATGTTAATTATTATCGGCGATCGAATAAATACTTAAAATCCATTTCCAAAAGCATTATAGGTTCTACATATGGAAGCAAACAAATACAACAAAGGGACATACTAAAAATCCATTTTGCAAAAGCATTACAGGTTCTACATATGTAAGCAAACAAATACCACCAAATGACATAATAAAAATCCATTTTTCAAAAGCATTATAGATTCGACATATGGAAGCAAACAATTACCACCAAGGGCTTCCCTTCATCCGTATCTCTGAAGATCATCTGAGTCTCAACCCAAAGAGTAGATAAGGATTTTAAGCCCATCATTATCCATGGTCTGTTGTTCTTCTTGAATTTGCCTGGCAGAGTTTTCAGCAGCACAACTGCACCACCGCACCTGGATCATCTCTAGAGTATATATGTTCCCCAAACAAGATGGAATCTCCTCAAGCCGTTGACAGTCATCAAAAACCAGTGTCTGAAGGTTGCCAAAGTGATGACTGGACGTTTCCCATTGCTGAATATCTAGGCCTTGAAATTTCAAGAATCTGAGTTTGTGAAACTTTACTTCATTGGTTTCCCATCTTGATCCCTCGAATGCTTTATATGATAATTTAAGAACCTCAAGGTTAGGTAAGCTTCCAAGCGTCGACATTTCCTTCCAAGGTAGACTTACAGTACGACAAAGTAAGGCTTTTGAGATTTGGGGGGAACATATCAGGACTCAGATGCCTTCTGTTTCCGTCGTAAACTAAATTCAGTGTATTAAGGTGAATTAGAAAGTTCAATCTAGGACTACGAGTACACTGACACTTTAGTTTCTTCAGATTGGGAAAGCATTCCAAGATCCGGATGTCACCATCAGAAAGATTTAGCTCACCTATGGTTTGTAAGTTATGCAATACCAAAGGATGACGAACACTAATTACACCACTAATCTCAACAAGCCACCTAGTATACACATGCCTCAACTTCGCCATCTTCCAGATATCATGTAAATGTAATGAACCTTTTGGTCCATCTACAATAAGAGTTTCTAAGACATTGCTGGGGTGAAAATCTGGAAATGGCTGGAAAACCACAGGCTCCACATAAAGTGCCAAATACCTCAAGTGAACTAGATCTCCAATGTGATCCGGAAAGGACAGAATTGTAATGGATAATAAATTCAACACCCGAAGAAGATTGAAGGCTTGATTAATGAATGACACATCCATTGCAGGTAAGTTATATAATGAACGGCCAAAGGACAAGAAAGATCGGATGTGTAAGTCATGTTTCAAAGAAGTATAATCAACAAGGTTATCATGAATGCACATGCGACGTTGCTTATTTGCAACGGGATTTGAAGAAGAAGATGCCTGTCTGTACCAAGGAATTTGTTGAAGAAAATTCTCTTCATGAGCTTTTATCAAGCATAAATCACGCAAAAGATCATGAACACGACACGCTTTGACCCCACCACTAGACCTTTTTCTACAAACAACTACAAGACTTCTCTCAATTAAATCCATCAAGTAATCCTCTGCCACTTCCTCCAAGCTTTTCTGCTGCTCATTTTGTCGTATAAATCCCTCGGCAACCCAAAACCTTATCAATTGCTTTGCATGAATTTCATAGTCTTCAGGGAATGCTCCGAAATAGAGAAAGCATGGTTTCAAGTGATGAGGCAAGTTATTGTAACTTAGTGCTAATGTGTCCACGTAATGCTCGTGGTCACTTAAAATGTATGAACTTACATTTTCAGCAACATACCTCCACCAATCTTGTGTCTTGTCTTTCTTTGCAAGAAGTCCTGATAGCACAACAATCGCAAGTGGTAAACCTTGGCACTTTTTTGAGATTTTCTTTCCAATTTCAATCAAATCTGTGGGACAACTTTCTTTCCGAAATGCCTTAATTCGCAATAGATCCCAACTTTCTTCTTCATTTAGAAAATTCAAATTGTAAGGTTCAGCATGCAAAGCCACCGCCACACTTACATTGCGACTGGTGAACATAACTCTACTTCCATTATTGTCGTCTGGAAAATATCTTTTCAAGTCATCCCAAGCTTTGATATTCCATAAATCATCCATAACAATGAGATATCTAATACCCTTTAGGCGTTTGTAAAGCTCATGACCTAGCTCATCTTCATTTAGTTGGTCAATTTTACTTGAAAGTTGAATTTGTGCAGAACTGAAAATGCTAAGCAGCAAGTCTCTCTTGTGGTACACTTGAGACACATAGGTCCATGCTCGCCTGTGAAAGTGACATTGAGAGACAGGATCATTGTATACTTTTCTGGTTAGAGTTGTCTTACCAAGTCCTGGCATTCCAATGATTGGAATGACTTTTAGTTGCTTTTCACATTCTCTGAGAAGCAACTCTAGTATGGTCCTTGTGTCATCATCGAAACCCACAACGGTTTCTTCCTCTATGATGGGGCTGGTGGCTATTGAAAAACTTTGATGGGAAGGCTTTCCGATTTGTGGCTCCCCGATGCCATACATCTTCCTTTCATAAATCTTCATTAGCTCTGTTTTGATAGAATTAATCTCTGTTATGGTATTCTTCAGCTTTTCCTCAGAAGTAGCCAGAATTTGCTTCCATGGTAAGGGAAAATTTAGCATTAATCCAACTTTTAATAGTAAATTTTCACTCTTAAAAACAGACATTCGTATGCGGCCTTTCTGATCCAGCGCAAGCGGAAGCCTTGTGTACTGGGTACGACGCTGTATTAATTTAGGATTAGCTGCAAGGAATAGGAAAAAGTCAAAAATATCTTCAACCTGGTGAGTGACATCTCTAATTCTTGCCACAAGATGTTTCACCTCCTCTTGCTCATTTCGTATCTCCTCTGAATCCTTGAGAAACTGTCGAAGGAATTGCATCTCCTCATAAAACCATCTGACTTGCTCCTTCTCAATGAGTTCGTATTCATAAATATCAAGAATCAATGGATTGTTGCAGTTTATCAGCTGCACCAAGTTCTCCAAGAAAAAATCGACAGCAGTGTCAGTCATCTTTTTAACTCCCTCTATAGCTAGCTTACTTCTTTCAAAATTTTTGCCGCAGAAACTGGTAATTCAACTCTGGATGATCAAGCAGACCTTGCAACTGCAGAGAGTAGAAAAAATGGTAGGTTAGCATTGCACAGTTGGTAATCATGACTTGTTCGATTATTTAAAATACATTTTTTTTTATGATAATCTTAAAATAATGATTAGACAGTGGCGGCGATTGATATAGATTATATTGTTAGATGAAAATATCAAAAAATAAACAGAAAGGTGTAGTTCTTTTTTCTCTTTCTAAAAAATTGATGACATACTCTGAAACAGGAGTACCTCCTCTGAGTAAGATACAAAATTTACGGTGCAATTCAAATATGAGATTTGTATCCTAATTCAGGTAATCCTATTCTTTTGTTACTTTCAATAACAAAAATTGACCGAATTTCAATACATCTTAGGAATTGGCTACTTTACTCGATGAAGTACAGTAGTAGATATCTGGTTCTGAATAAGTCACAAATGGCGGTGGATGAATAAACTCTGCATACATGTATTTGATTAAATGTGAAGGTTCTCACAAGTTTCATATATTATTATTAATTGCAGTGGGCCCCAGGCTTTACCTACAATCTAATGACGTTGGCTCCACTATTTACTAAAGGTGGTGAGCATACCTTTGGTCCCGGATGCTTGGAGAGTAAAAACGAAAAAGATCCGATTCCCTTTTTAAATTCGGTGGACTGAAAGTAGGATCGGATCACTACAAAAATTTTAGCTTTCATCGCGAGGTTTTTTTTACGACGGACCGTGTAATTTGTGGTATAAAGTAATTTTTTTACGATGAGTCTGTGATAGAAAGTGACTTTTTACCGCGGGCCTAAGTAGCCTGACACAAAAAAAAAAATTCTACTGCAGTTGACTTGGGCCCGTCGTAGAAGATTAGTTTCCACCACGGGCTAAGCCCGTGATGGCATGTTTTATTTTTATCATGCACTACGCCCGTGATAGAAAGTCTTGATCTTTTTTACAGAAACTTTGCACCGTTAAATTATTTTCAATTCCCGCAACCACCCACTCTCTCTCATTCGCTTTGTCTTTCAACACTAACCTTCACAATTTTTTTTTTTGGGGAGGGTATTTCACAATTTTGGCATAATTTGGGTATTCCAAATTTTCGTTACTTTAACAAAATTTGGTCATTCAACTTTGATAATACAGATATATACTGTTAGAAGAAAAATATCAATCAGTAAATAGACAGGTGTCATTTAAAATTTTTTTTTTTCTTTTCTAAAACAATCAACTACATACTCTAAAACAATCAACTACAAAATTTAAAGTAAATTCATATATCAGATTTCTGTCCTAATTCAAATAATCCGTATTTTGTCACTTTAACAAAATTTGGCCGAATTTTGATACATCTTATGAAAAATCTGAAAAAAAAAAAAAAAAAAAGTAAAGAAAAATGAATGGCTTCATTTTGGTATGACTTTCGATACTAATTTTTCCACCTTCAGTTTTTCGACTTCTTCTTCTATTTCAAGTTAAATCTCAAACCCAATTTCACTATTACTTATGCGGATGCTAGGCAAATCATGAAGCCATAACAACAATTGTAATATCAATTCACTACTTATGTGGACTAAAGTTCTCATAACTTTAACAAAATCTTCTACTAATAATATTAATCCCCGACTACTGATTTCTTTTTCCCTCTTTTTTTCTCTGCAAGTTGTAATCTATGAGGTTGACTATCAATTTTCTCAGCAAAAAAAAAACACATAAATACACAGAGGTATTTAGATATGTTGGAACGTACCTGAATGGCTTTTGTTGGCGAGTTTCTATCATCAGACACACTGTTTCATGACATCAAAGGGAGAATTTTGCTAGATTTCATAGCAGCAGACCTTGGAGTTATTTGAGATCGTCGGGTTCAAGGCAAGTATGCTTTAGGGCATAACAAGTCAAAGTCAAATGTATTCCATTCCAAGAAGGCTGCATAAATATGCGAAATTAACGTTACATTTTTTAAATTAAACCACCAACCACACCATCGTCTAGACTGGGATACCTTTGGATGGGATAAATTAAAAAAATGTATGATAATTCAAATTTAAATTTGAATTTATTTTCATATAAAAGGAGGCAAAATCTCTTTATTCATGTAAGTTGATACAATCAATGGAAAGTTATCAAATTAAACCCCCACCCTTTCGCCTATAAATACAAGGTCACCCTACACATTCAACGACACATAGAGACACAGAGATAGAGAAATCAAGAGAACACAAAATATTTGCCGAACTTCTGTCTCGACCAACACTCAAATTTTTGAAGATGAAGAACATCAAGCACGCCACACAAGTGTCGTTCTACTTCTAAGACTTTCAACCAACAAAGTTCTAAAGACAAAGAACATTAACCACGCCACACAAGTGCCATTTTACTTCAAAGACCTTAAATCATCGAAGAATTTGAAGACGAAAAACAACAAGCGCTCCACACAAGTGTCGTTCTTCTTTTAAGACCTTCAACCATCGAAGAATCTAAAGACGAAGAACAACAAGCACGCCACACAAGTGTCATTCTTCTTCTAAGACTTTCAACTATCGAAGAATCTAAAGATGAAGAACAACAAGCACGCCACACAAGTTCCATTCTTCTTGTAAGACCTTCAGTCATCGAAAAATCTGAAGACGAAGAACAACAACCACGCCACACAAGTGTCGTTCTTCTTCTAAGACATTCAAGCATCGAAGAATCTGAAGATGAAGAACATCAATCACGCCACATAAGTGTCGTTCTTCTTCAAAGACCTTCAATTCATCGTTCGAGATCAAACTCTATCGGCCCTCGATCTAAAATCCCGTCAAGCCTTTCCTTAATCATGAAGATTTGAAGAAAGCTCATCACTATGGATTCAAGAACAAGATTTTGAAGCCCTTGCACCAAATATCAAGGAGATTACATTAGAGGAAGATTATTTGTTGTAAAAAAAATTGACGATAGAGAATTGTACCCATTTTTTTTAAATTAATAAAATTAATTATTTGTTACTCATTTTTGTTCCTAGATTTTCAGACACGAAATTTGTGTGTACAAATTTTCGGCACGCCAAGTGGGACATCTCTGCCTCTCATCTCTATCTCATTAATCAATTCATCAAAGATTTTTCTCGCTTGCATCGATGGCCCCCAAGAAGATTCAACTCGGTCAAGGTTAAAAAAATATTGTCAAGAACGCTGCCACTGCAACAATTAACAACTCTCTCGTTAAGAAGGACACTAAGAATGTTATGACTCCAACAAGTAAAAGCATCACCTTTACTAGACTAACAACTCACAGCAAAACAAAGGCAACTGCTTCTCTAGCACAAAAAGAAAGAATGACGGATGTTAACTCGACCAAGCCTGCAAGTGCAAAAGCTCATCAGCTATTCATCACTCTCGAGTCCTTGAGGATGATGAACTTCAATAACACAAGTCTTGAAGAAATTCTTCCAGTTTCTGAAGGCTCTTCTCCGAAAGACATGTCACCACGCTCATCTCGCTCTATATCGAATTCTAATTCGAGTATGGGATCACACTCAGTTTCCTCTCCTGAATCTCGGAGAGAGTTGATTTATCGAAGGTACTTAGATTTTCAGACGCGATCACAATTAACCAATATGCAAGTTATGATGACTGACACAACATCGGTAGACGAGCAACTTGTGACTATGGCTCACGCTATTGAAAAGCTCACTAAAACCGTTGAAGAAAAAGACTTGCAAATTGCTTCCCTCATGAATAGGTTGAATGTTCAGAAATCTAATGAGTTAAGTCATGAACTCTCACACCCTCCCAATTTCACACCACAACGGGCCACAGCAAACAAGGCTCATCATGTAACCATGTCCGAGCAAAGGGCAAATCACCCTAGTTTTGCTCCCTCTATCGTTTCATTATATGTTCAACAACTTCAAGACATGATCACTAATATGATCAGGTCACAGTATGGTGGAGTTTCTCAAAGCTCGCTCATGTATTCAAAGTCTTACACAAGACGAATTGACAACATGAGGATGTCAGCTGGGTATCAACCTTCCAAGCTTCAATAATTCGATAGAAAGGGCAACCCTAAGCAATACATCACTCATTCTGTGGAGACCTGCAATAACGCAGGCACCAAAGGGGACCTCTTAGTCAAGCAATTTATTCATTCCCTCAAAGGGAATGCATTTGATTAGTACGCAGACCTCAAAGTTGGGAGTATTAACTGTTAGGAGTAGATGGAGCAAAGTTTTTCAACCGCTTCTACAGTATTCGCAGAATAGTAAGCATGCTAGAACTCACTAACACTAAACAAATGAAGGGTGAGTTTGTGGTCGACTACATCAACCGCTGGCGAGCTCTAAGTCTTGATTGCATAGATCGTTTTTCTGAAGTCTCAGGAGTTGAAATGTGTATGCAAGGCATGCACTGGGAGCTTTTTTACATTCTACAAGGAATCAAGCCTTTTAAATTTGAAGAACTGGTTACTTGTGCCCATGATATGGAGTTCAGCATAACAAGTAGTGGTGCAAAGGCTCTTGCATTTCCTAATATGTCTGACAACTATCTTAAAGATAAAGGAATTGAGTCCGAAGAGTAAGACAAAATATTTACTAACTCAGACGATGAAATAAATACATCTTATGTTATAAGTATCGTCTCTAAAGAATTATATCAAGAAACACATCATGTTGTTTCAGTGACTTCATGTGAAGGTTCTCAATTACATAAGACATTGAGTCAAGAAAACCTTGGTAGAAGACTGACTGGATAGACAGGGATCTAACCTTTCATACGAAGGTCATTCTCAACTCTGTCATATAAAATACCATTGGCAAGGGAGCAAGATTCACACCTGTCCTTTAAAAAGACCTACACATTTTCTCAAACCTCAAAATAAGAAAGAAGTCTCAAAAAGGGAACAAGAAAAACCAAGGCATAACCAAAGTGACAAATCGCAAAGATTTGCATCAAAGAAGCATTATATAAGTAATTCTTCATGTTTCCTCAAACAACCTCAAATAGAAAGGATCAAAAAATTATGCTTATTTGGAGGCCAAAGAAGAATGCTCAAGAAGGCAATGGTTTTAAAAAGATCTAGCAAGAATCAATGTCTGAAAATATACAAATGGCAACTCAAGTAATTCCTTCCCAACATGTCATCTACAAGCACCAAGGTAAGAGTCTAAAGCTACAAAATAAGGAACAGGAACAAAATCATCTACAATCCTAGATGGAACAAGAGGCTCAAAAAATCAAAAGCCTAGAGAAAGGAAAAGTGTGGGGACTGAAGCTCAAAGATGCTATCTGGATCAAATCTCGCAGCGGAATGAAAGCATACTGGGTGAGGTTTAATCCGCCTACATAGACCATGACGAATAAATACCTCTCCCTTCTGGGTGGGGAGATGAGTTCGAAGGAGATGTTTCTTCTCAAGTACAATAAGAGCACAATGAAGAAACAAATCAAGAAGAAAATATTCAAATTAATGCCGAGCTTGTTCACACTTTTCACCACAAGTTTAGACTGTCTTCTGAATCTTGCAGAGTTGAAGAATAATCAAAGCTAAAGTGCTCCCCGATACGAGTCTAAACTGTTGATGACACTCTATGACACGAGTATAAACTTTCTAAAAAAAAAATTTAAAACTCCTTGACCCAAGTATAAACTGTCTAGCCAAAAAAAAAAAGTGGGGGTGTGAAATTAAAGGTGTAATTTTGCCTCCTTGCTTCAAACAAACACATAAACAAACTTGCATGAAATATGGTTTTAAGATAATGGTTGTGGTTCTGGCCAAGCATTGTTTCCAAGACTGGTGCACAAGAGCGCAATTGTGTACGTAGTCGGATTTGCCTCCAAGACTGGTGCACAAGAGCGCAATTGTGCACTCACCCGGATTTGCCTCTAAGACTGGTGCACAGGAGCGCAATTGTGCACACAACAGGATTTTGCCTCCAAGACTGGTGCACAAGAGCGCAATTATGCACACAGCCAGATTTGCTTCCTAGACTGGTGCACAAGAGCGCAATTGTGCACACAGTCAGAATTTTCAAAATGCAGAAAACAATCGCATTTGCGCAAATTGTCAAATCACACATCTGGAAGTGGTGCACCAGAGCGCAATTGTACACACAGTCAGAGACTTCAAAGATAGTCATACAAATGTACTTGTGCAAGCAACTTTCCAAAAGGGGTTCTCAAAAAAAAAATCTTGAAATTTTGAACTATGTTTTATATCAATACCTCAAGTAACAGAAAAAAAAGGTGCAGTAGAAAAGAAAAAAAAAGAAAAAAAAATGGTGGATTAATCCTACTTGCCATTAGATTTTGTAGACTCCAATTCTGTTTAGACAAGGAAAAAAACCTATTTGCAATAGGATCCTCAAATCTTCAATTCTGTTTGGACAAAGAAAAAAAACTCCTATTTGCAATAGGATCCTCAACTCTTCAATACTGTTTGGATAAGAAATGTAATATGATCCTCAAGTCTTCAATTTCGCTTGGACAAAAAAAAAAAAAAAAGGTCCCATTTTGCAATAAGGTTTTGAAGATTCCAATTCATCTTGACAAAGAAGACATCCTCTTTGCAATTGGATTTTTGCAAAAAAAAATTGCGAAAATTAAATACTTCAAGTCCCGCTTTAGATACATGATAAGCTCGATTTAACGTGAGACTTGAAGTGGGGGCAATTTGTAGACACATAAATTTTGTGATGGTCTAATCACCATCTGATTGGTCAACAAGTCAAACACTCTTGATCAATTAAATTCTAAGATTGTGGGTCCCGTCAACGGACATGTGTCAAAATCTTAAAGGTTAAGGCCTTTAAAAAAATGTGTGATAATTCAAATTTAAATTTGAATTTATTTCCATATAAAAGGAGGCAAAATCTCTTTATTCATAGAAGTTGGCACGATTAATGGGGAGTTACCAAATTAAACTCTCACCCTTTTGCCTATAAATACAACGTCACCCTACACATTCAGGGACACACAGAGACAGAGGGAAAGAGAGATCAAGAGCACATAAAAGCTCTGCCGAACCTCCGCCTCGAGTAACACTCGAAGTTCTGAAGACGAAGAACATCAAGCACGCCACACGATTGCCGTTTTACTTCTAAGACCTTCAACCAACGAAATTCTAAAGACAAAAAACATCAAGTATGACACACAAGTGCCATTCTACTTTAAAGACCTTAAATCCTCGAAGAATCTGAAGATGAAGAACAACAAGCATGCCACACAAGTGCCATTCTTCTTCTAAGACCTTCAACCAACGAAGAATCTGAAGACGAATAACAACAAGCACGTCACACAAGTGCCGTTATTCTTCTAAGACCTTCATCAAGCATGCTACACAAGTACCGTTCTTTTCAAAGACCTTCAATCCATCGTTCGAGATCAAGCTTTATCAGCCCTCGATCGAAAATCCCGTCAAGCCTATCCTCAATCTTAAAGATTTGAAGAAAGCTCATCACTACCAGTTCAAGAACAAGATTTTGAAGCCCTTGCACCAAACATCAAGGAGATTAAATCAGAGGACGATTCTTTATTGTAAAAGAATCGACCACAGAGAATTGTACCCATTTTTCTAAAACTAATAAAATTATTTATTTGTTACTCATTTTCATTCAAAGATTTTTGGACACGAAATTTGTGTGCACAAAATCAGTCGTATAGTTCAAAATATCTATGCCTATCTACGGTATAAAGTAACTCTCCCTATCTACGATCAAACGGTCATCATTAACCCACTACATTCTATATCACACTCACGCACTCATTATTATTTTTATTTCTTTTCTTTCTCCTCTTTTATATCACTCTCTCTTTCTCTCTCCACGATTTGGCATCAGACAAAAAACACCGCCACCACCAAGCAAGAGGGTGAAGCCATCTCTCTCTCCATGATTTGGCATCGAAACAAAGACAACGCCACCACCAAGCAAGAGGCCGATGCCAAGTTCCCACCTTCCTTCACCCGAAAAATTAGATCGCCACCATCAAGCACCCTAAGCAACGGCAAAACTGGCAAATCTAAGGGTTTAGATTATCATCCCCACTAGTCCCAAGTAGATATAAGGCAGTTCCAATTGGATGGGTTCAATGTGTAAAAGTAAGTTGGTGGTTCAAATGGATTGGGCAATAATGAAAATTGATGTAAAAGAAGATCAGAATATACTGATGAGTGTTTTTTTTCCTTTTAAATAATGTCTATTATTGTCATTTTACATTATTAGTGTTTAATAGAAATAAAAATATTGGTAAGTTTCCTAATATAAGAATGAAGAAACTTATTCTAATTAACAGCCTTAGGATTAGATCTTAAGGCTATAATTAAAAGTGTGTAGTCTACTCACTGCTCCCTAGAGAGCAGTTAAACACTATTGCATATATATAGACATATACTTACATACTTATATAATGATATATATATATATATATATATATATATGGGTAAATTACTGTAGTAACCCTTGTGGATGGGTGTGAGTAGGCGGATGCGGGCGCGAAGACAGACACTGGGCTGAGCTACCACACTGACAGGGTATAGGGTGCTCAATCCAACATTGCCTCGGTGTGGAAAAGAGGATGTGCTTATATGTAGTATGTTCTCTTTAAATGGTATAAGGCCTTTTAGGGTAAAACCTAAGAGCAAAACCGTGCGAGCTTAGGCCCAAAGCGAACAATATCATACCATGTGTTGGAGCAGGGTATTACAGTTGGTATCAGAGCCTGAACCCAGCCGAAAGTGTGCCAACGAGGACGTCGGGCCTCGTAGGGGGTGGATTGTAGTAACCCTTGTGGACGGGTGTGAGTGGGCGGGTGCGAAGACAGACACTGGACAGAGCTACCACACTGACATGGTACAGGGTGTTTAATCCCACATCGCCTGGGTGTGGAAAAGGGGATGTGCTTATATATAGTATGTTCTCTTCAAATGGTATGAGGCCTTTTGGGGTAAACCCCAAGAGTAAAACCGTGCGGACTCAGGCCCAAAGTGGACAATATCATACCATGTGTTGGAGCGGGGTATTACAATTACTCTGACCTCCCTGAGATTTGGTTTAATTGCCCTCAAATTAAAATTTTTACAAAATTACTCTGACACTCTTGTCAGACTAATGATCCATTAAATAAAATCACATCTAATATACAATTTCAAAAGAACTCTCAAGTTAAAATACTTTTATGCAAAAATAACATTAATTTTTAATTTTTTGACTGAGATTAACATATATATATATATATATATATATATATATTCTCTATAAATGTCACATTAACACTACCGTCACCGAGGATAGTTTTGACATTTTGATTTTTTTATTTTAAGTGACTTTAACGAAACTGATTGTCAATTAATAACAGGGGTAGTCAGAGTAAAGTCAACCAAATAAGGGAGGTTGATCACCATAATTTAAAAACTTTAATCTGAGAGTAATTAGACAAAACCTCAGAGATGTCACAGTAATTTACCATATATCTATATATATTGATAACAAAACTCAAAACCTAGACTTAAAAGAAAGAAATTGATGCAGGGGTACGGTGGGAACAAAAAATGACCCTAGACAATAAGAATAGGACACGTGGTGGTTAAATCAGCAGACTCAACACATCAACCAAATGGTCCACACAGCATAACACATATATGTTGACTCATCAAAAGGCCAACATAATCCCCTCATTCAGATCCTCAATCAAGTTCAAATTGGTGTTTAATTTCCGTTGATCACCGAGTGATTTAAGGAAATTATATAATTTCCATCATTCTCTAAGAAAATTGAGGAGAGATCACTGCAAATCAGAAGTATAAAGGGGAGAGACCAAGGGAATGGGAAAAGACGACGAATTCTCAGGAGAAAGAAATGAAATCTTCCTAGTAGTTGATTCTTAAATTTGAGAGTGAGAGTCATTGTAAAATTCTTGAGATATATAAAATTCTCTTCCCATTTATGAACGTAGGCAAGATGAGCTGAATCATGTAAATCAATTTTTTCCATTATTTATTCATTGTTCTTACTTGTGTTTCATCCGGTGAGTGGGAACATTAATTTCCAAACGATAGGAATTTTTTGCATCTACAGGTACTATTGTCCGTTTGAATTTAATTAGCATGGTAATTTAGTGTACTAATAGGGTCATTTAACTCTTTTTATTCAATTATGGGTAGTTTTAGCATTTTGAAAATATACCATTGATGGGCTTAACAATCAACTAACGTCAGGGGTGGTCAGAAAAAATTGGACTAACTTCAGGAGAGGTTGACCACACTTTTTCAAAAAGTTTTAGCCTAGAGATATTTGAACAAACCTCAGGGAAGGTCTAAGATATTCACCCTATATATTTTAGGACCAGGGAGTCGGTAAGCCCTCCTGGCCATTGATGTGTTCGAATAAAAAATGAACACATCAGCTTTAATTACAAATTTTAAAATGTAATAAATAAGGATAATAAATAAGATTGATCCGGCTTTATTCGGGTAATTAACGTTTTATATTCACTCTTATCTCTCTTTCACCCCTTTTCACATTCACGCCTTCTGTCCACTATTCTTCTTCCTCTCACCTTCTATGGAACATCATTACTCAAACGGCAACTATATATAATAGTATATTAAGAGTCAAAAAATTATTAACTATTCCCATATACAGATTCATGATATATCCTAATTACGTACATTGCACCTCTTTAATTTTGTTTTTTTTTTTTTTTGTAGGAGTCTGCTAGGTTAAATATAACTAATATATAATATATACACATGTGTTTATGTGTATAAAGTGTATTAATATACTATCATATATAGTTGTCTTTTGAGTGATG
Organism: Cornus controversa; assembly: GCA_026545225.1. Lineage (NCBI taxonomy): Eukaryota > Viridiplantae > Streptophyta > Magnoliopsida > Cornales > Cornaceae > Cornus > Cornus controversa. The sequence goes on along the minus strand of CM048848.1, from coordinate 28,452,949 downwards.
ATGTTCCGTGGAGGGTGAGAGGAAGATGAATAGTGAAGAGAGGCGTGAATGTGAGATGAGGTGAAAGAGAGAAAAGGTTGAATATAGAATGTCAATTACCCAAATGAAGTTAGATCAATCCCATTTATTATCCTTATTTATTATATTTTAAATTTTGAAATTAAAGTTGATGTGTTCATTTTTTATTGGAACATATCAACAGTCAGGAGAGCTTACCTACTCACTGGTGAGTATGCAAGTATTTTCCTATATTTTATAGTCATGATCAACCTTTTTACCAAGAGAGTTACTATTTGCGCTCCAAAAATGTCTTTAGGAACTCCAATCTTATTTCAAAATAATTAAATGACAAAATAAACCTAAACAATCCCTTTAACCCTACGGGGTAGCTTGGCTGGTCAGACCTTGGGTTTACTCCCCAATGGTCACCGGTTCGAGTCTCCTTAGGGTCAATAAAAACTTGCCTGATCATTAACTTTAGGGCTTCGTTAGATTAATCGAGGTGCGGGCAAGCTGGCCCGAACACCTATGATTGAAGAAAAATATACACATACATACTCGATCTCTTCCCCACTTCTTCCAGAGATCTTCGTTGGAAAAAATTGTACCACTATTAATGGTTTATCCTTCCGGACCCCAAACTTGCTGCTCTTCTCCATCAAAATTGAATTATAATTCATTTTGGACTCTTTCTTCCAATCAATAACAACATCTCTATAAAACTAATATTCCTAAATCAATTTTAAAAAAAAGGTTCACTTCACCCAAGTTTGAGAGTTGTGCAAGACGACAAGAAAAAGAAGGAAAAAGGTTCGACAACTGTGCAAGACGAAAAGAAAGGTCCAAGAGCTACGCTAGACAAAAATATGGAGCACACTTTATTAATTTTAATTAGAAAATCTTAAATAATTTCGATGCTTTTCTGATTTACCATGTTTTTTCAAGTAACAAACAAAAATTATAGAATTTCCTGGCCGAGCGCTATTGTGGTTGTTGATACCTTGGCTCTCGCATTTTTATTGTACGAAAATGGTGAATCATGATAGAAGTTTTCAATGCCCTAGGAGGGTATTTTTTGAACATCGGGGTGTTATGTGCACTATATCTATACTACGTAGGTGATTTTTTTTTCTGTACTTAACCATTTTTACTTATATATATTTTAATAAATGTACTCTTAAATTTGATTATAAAAATGTCGTATGACTCGTATCCTGAACCTGACTTGTTATATTTGGAATCGGAATCTTTTCAGGGCACTGAATGGTGCCAGTGCTCTTTAAATGGAGGATGCAATGTCCATTCAACATCATGTATATCTAAAGCTATATATGTTTTTGAAGCATGCAACACTCGTTCATTTAGGGATCAAACTAGTGATTTCTTTCATAGAGTAATCCAGAGTAAGAATAATAGAAGGAAAATAGTGCCTGTTACCGTACTGCTGTGATGCATAACATATATCTGATTAAAGGCGAAGGGATGAATTCAACTGCCAGTATCATAGGTATGAAACCATTATTTTGTGGTATGTTATGCATCTCACAACTGCGACAACAAACACTTAAATTTTTTGTTAATATTAATGTCATCAGTGTGAAAATACTCTTCCTACAAAACTGAAATCCAATGTTACCTTACCATTTGTTGAAAAGATGGGGAACTAGAGTTCAAGGTCAAATCATATATTTTGTAGTTTTTACTCAGCAGTAATCACTTATGGTAGTGAACTTACTCAAGAGATCTAAAGGATAATAGTGATAATAATTAATCTACATAGCTAGTTTGTGGCTGGATTCTTTCAGCCATGCAATCATTTTTAATGATATATTAGAATTTAGAACTTTCAAGGAACTGGCCGACACCTAATAGCTTAGACATTACTAGAGCTTTGTCTAGTCCATTTCCCAATTCTAACGTTATCAATTAACATCGAGAAAAAGTCAAATCTTGGAAAAATAGAAGAGAGCCTGAATTTCCTTCACACTTGCTATATTGACTCAGAAGGTCATTGTAGGGGAAGAAAAATCTGTCATTCCTCCCCAACAACAGCATCGAACACCGAAATTCTGCAATGAGTTAAGACTTAATTTCATGAGCAAAACCCAAAACGGGCGGAACAATTACGGGTGCAATTAATGTATTTATAAAGTTATTTAAAGACTGAATAGAGGAAGGAAAGAAGGGACAAAAGATTTTCTGAAAGTGTAGTAACAACTTTTCTGTACCTACAGTCATTTTGATCACTTGGTTGAAAGATGGTGGAGTGAAGTAGAGGTAGGCATTAAGAATAGGTAGAAGAACATTATTTCCTCAAAAGGATTTTGTGGCAATAACCATCAAACATGGCCTCTGTTATGGCTTCACCCTGTGTTGTGTTGTGTTGTGTTGTCATGTATAATCTCAATGTGATTGGCTTAATAGTGAGAAAAGGAAATGGAGTAAGGCAAATTGAAGATATCAGTGCCCAATTTTAAAATATACTTGCTCAAATAACATCACTAGGGAAATTAGTGTAAGAGCAAATCAACCATATTTTGGCTAGTGTTTAGTGGAGAAAGCAAATTTGTCCTGTCCAAATTTTCCATAAAGCCTACAGAAGATCAGACTATTTCCTAGTTATGGTGAATTTAGTAGATGAATGGATGAGGTGATGAACAATTTAACTGCCAAATGTTCTTTTTGGTCATGGAAATTTGGAAACAGTTGTATTATAAGAAAGAGAGTATTCAAATTGCTAATACTTTATGAACCACACTACTAGATGCAATGTTCAAAATGAATAATACATATAAATGTGTGAGTTGCGCCGTTTTTAAGATACCGAGATCTCATGGACCAGTTCAGCTAAACCTTGACTAGTCCAACCTTGTAATTTTTTTTTAAAAAAAGCTCAAAAATCCTGTTTTGCAAGGTCAGAACCACTCAATTTGAAATATATGTGTTCTCACTACTTTACCTGGACTACACATGACTCTCATACTTGATCAACGATGTACACATGCATTCGGAACCATCCGAAAATTTCAATCGAACAAATCCTTGTTCAGATCATTGATGCCTTCTTCTGAAGTGTCAAGCTTCATACCTTTGAAAGAAAAAATTCATGGTTAGTGTAGAAATTCATGTTTACTCTAAGACTTTAATTACATGATCAATTACAAGAATATAAAAAAAAGATTACAACTCGATCATGTCAGGTTTTGACACCGAAGATTGCCAATTATAAAAATATGTCACAATATCTCCTTTTGGCAATTTCGTGGCAAAATCAACTTAGATTAAAATCTAGAGAGGGGTTATTAGGTTTATTCATTTTTTGCTTAATTTTTCAGATTATTTCAATTTTAAGTCCAGTTAAAAATTAAAATAATTTCACAAATCTAATACTCCCTCTGTCCCATAATTTTAGTCCATTGTTCTTTTTTGGGATGTCCCAAAATACATGTCCATTTCTTAAAATGAATTATATGATTCTTAAACTACCATTTTCAAACTCTACTATCCTAAAAGTTGGGTCCATCATATAATAATAATATTAACTTTTAAACAATGATTAATATGTAAATTCATTCATTATCACACTAAAAAGTGAATCCCACCATAAAAAATTAGGTTTTTCAAACATCCTAAGAATTATGGGACGGAGGTAATAAATAAATAAAGTACATAATAGAGTCAACACCATAATAAAGTATCTAAATTTAACCTTATACCCTCAAAACCCTTAAAAATGCTGGTCAGTTTTTTTGTCTCTGCTCTCCAAACATCAGTTTACTCTCTCTCTCTCACATTTGCCCACGAACCAGCGAGACATAGTGTTGAACAACCCGGACGGAATTTTCCTGGAACCGAACACTTCTGGTTGAAAATTTCAGACATCCGAACCAAATATATTAGTCAGAAACCAAAGAGAGAGATACACAGAGGATTCATTTTTATTGCACTCTTTTCTACTCTGGTCGAGTGCTATATAGAATGAGAAAGAAACCGAAGAAGTACCTTCATTTTGTGAGCTTTGTTTCCGATGATTATGTGAAGAAGGGGAAGCTATCATCGCTAATGGTGTTTCAACACGGAGCTTATTTATCAAAAAAAAAAAAAATGGTGTTTCAACAAGGAGCTGAAATTGGGGCAAGCCCTCTCTTGAGATGCTCTGAGGCTGTTCTTGACGGGTTTGAAGCCGAAAGCGCTGTGTCGCAGAGAGTGCACTTGAGCTTCACGGCCTTGGGAAGGTTGGACTCGGGGTTTCTAATCAAAATGGGTTCGAGAGTGCTTCAGAGTGGTTCGGGGGCAATCGATACACAGAGTGTTTGGTGAAAGTACTGAGTGGGGTTTGGCACTTCATCAATTTTCTTTTTTTCCCTGTACTGGTTTGGTTTGACGGCTTTTGGGTTCTTTAGCTTTTTCTTTTAATCTTTATATTTTAATTGGCATTAACTAAGGTTTATCTGGGTTTTCAATTGGGGTTGATTCCTGGTATCTTGTAAAATTCTGAAATCTTGTTGTTGTATTCGATTTTAATAACCGATTTCTGGTTCTTTGGTTCCGGTTGTTTTTTTTCAAACTCTATTTTATTTATTTTGAATGACTTTAACTTAAATCGTGTAACTTTGGTGTGGTTCTTTCAAACTTGGGTTCTGTTCCAGAGTGAGAGAGAAGAGAAAACAGAGAGCTTATAATTTTTCAAATAGTCTCACGACATGGAGAGTTGACTTGTTATATATACTGTATATGATAATTAATATACAGATATATATGGTTGTTTTAAAGACATAAATTATAGTCACTAATTACGCTTTTATGAATGTAACTATTCTTCCAATTAAACGACATCAAGTCTATTCAATTTACTTGTGGGGTCTCGCAGGAACACGTAAGGAACCACTGCCTACCATAGTACAGTATATCATTTCTCCGTGGTGAGTCAACCCCGTCGTTCTGCTCTAATTGCCCCAGAATCTTTCTTCATTTTCGTCACAGTTTTTCTTGTTTCTCCAAGCATTTTTTCATATGTAGCTGACTTTCTCTTTCTTTTCCTTTTTTTTTTTCCTTTTGTGTTTAATTGTTACCTTGCAGATGCTGGTATCGAAGTGAATGAGTGCATCAATATTTCTCTAGGTATGAGTTTTTGTTTATTCATTGTAATTATCAGATTTTTGGAACAGTTAGCAACTGAGGTGTGAAAAGTTATAGTAATTTCAATTTTGGTTTAAAAATACCCACAGCTACGTTCGCTTTGCAGTGTGTTTGAACCCTTTGTTAAAAGTAGCTGTTAATTTGTGGAGAGTGTCATCCACCCAGAAATTATTGGGTACTCGGTCGATTTATGTCAGTCTTTGATGCATTTAAACAGTTGATGCAAAAATTTTGAAGGTAGGGAGATCATCTATCGATCCGGAGAGAGAGAGAGATGGTGGACAGCGCGCTGGATTTTGTGTTGGAGAAGATGATGCAGCAAATGAACTCCGGCGAGGAATTGCTTTTGATTGAGAAGGAAGAAATGGAATGGGTTTATGAGGAGATGCAGTTCCTGCGGAAGTTCCTCAAGGATTCAGAGGACATACGCGATGACGAGCTGAAAGAAACTGTGGCAAAAATTAGAGACGTCACTTACCAAGTTGAAGATATTATTGACTCATTGGTACTGTTCAACACTGTCTTGAAGATGGATGGAAGCGTTCCTGGCGTTGAATTTCCTCTCCTCTTCAGTAGGTTCAATGATATTATGAAGATGAAAGAGATTTATTGTGATTCTGTCGTCATGTCTAAGAAAATTAGTGATGGGTCTAAGACTTTGATGAAAGATATTGATTGTATCAAGAGATCCAAGACACAGATCATAGAGAATATCTCATGGTTTGCAGAGAAAATTCATCACTATGGACATGGCTTTGATGATGATGACGGTCATAGTGTCATAGAACAAGAAGAAGGGATCAAGTCTCTCGTAAATCAGGTGATGGAGATTTATGAGAAGGGATTGAGTACTCTTAGATGGCTTGAGTCTTTTCATGTGTCTGAAGAAGTTGATCTCCTCCGCAACATGTCCGATAAGGTGCTCTACTGGGGTGAGAAAGACCCTGATCCCATGGCTTGTTACAAACGAAGGATTTTGTTTGGAAGGTTCTGTTTCCATATCCCATGGATTGTTCCTCTCGTCTTCCGTAGGTTTAACGACATGGTCGACCTGGCTAAGAAAATTCATCATCAATTTGGCGGTGTCGTGGAAGAGCTCAAGCCTATCATGATACTACTGATGAAAATTCATCAGAAGGGATTGAGTGTCTCCTCGCTTCAGTCTGATAACATGGCTTATCGAATTCGTCTCCTCCAAAATCCGTTGGAACAGATAATCAACCTGGCTGAGAAAATCCATCATGAATTTGGCAGTGTCATAGAAGAGAGCAAGGCTGTCAATACAGAGGCAATGGAGGCTGTCAAGTGGGGAATAAATGAATTTATTAGGTATATGCGTCAAGGTCTTGACAATGTGAAGGAAGATATTAAGTCTATAAAGAGAGAGGGGATGGAGATTTATGAGAAGAAGATAGATGGCATCGGAGGAGTCCTGCAAGTTGGAAGTTCTTCCCATGGGGCTTCATCAAAACATGTCGACCCCGTACTAGTGGAAGAAACAGTAGTTGGTTTCGATGATGACATAAGGAAAATAATGGAGTTGCTTACCGAACAACATGAAAAGGATCTTAAAATTATACCCATTGTTGGAATGTCTGGACTCGGTAAAACAACTCTCACCATAAAATTATACAATGATCCTTTCATAGTATATCACTTCTATATTCGTGCATGGACCTATGTGTCTCAAGTATACAATAAGAGAGACTTGCTGCTCAGCATATTAAGTTCTGCACAAATCCAACTTAAAGATAAAATTGACAAAATGAGTGATGACGAGTTGGGTGAAAGTCTCTACAAATATTTGAAAGGCAAGACGTATCTCATTGTCATGGATGATCTATGGGAACTTAGAGCCTGGGATGATTTGAAAAGATATTTTCCAAATGACCACAATGGAAGCAGAATTATGTTCACTAGTCGACTTGTCGATGTGGCTTTGCATGCTAACCCATACAACTTGCGATTCTTAAATGAAGATGAAAGTTGGAATCTTTTAAGGGAGAAGACTTTTGGGAAAGAAAACTGCCCTCCAGAGTTGATGGAAATTGGGGATCAAATAGCCAAAAAATGTCAAGGATTACCGCTTGCAATTGTTGTAGTATCTGGACTTCTGGCAAAGAATGACAAAACAGAAGAATGGTGGAGGTATGTTGCTGAAAGTGTGAGTTCATACATGGCTAGTGACCCAGAGCAATACATGGAGACACTAGCACTGAGTTTTAACCATTTGCCTCATCACTTGAAACCATGTTTCCTCTATTTTGGTGCATTCCCTGAAGACTATGAGATCCCTGTTAGGCAGCTGATATGGTTATGGGTTTCTGAGGGATTTATACGACAAAATGAGCAAAAAAACATGGAGGAAAAAGCAGAGGATTACTTGATCGATCTAATTGACAGAAGTCTAGTAGTTGTGTCCAAGAAAAGGTCTAATGGTGGAATCAAAGCATGTCGTGTACATGATCTCTTGCGTGATTTGTGCCTGAGAAAAGCACAGGAAGAGAACTTTCTTCAACAGATTTTCGGGTATGACCATACTTCTTCTTCATCTTCTTCTTCCTCAAGTCCTATTCCAAATAAACAACGTCGCTTATGCATCCATTCTCACCTTGTTGACTATCCTTCTATAAAGCATCATGTGTTATGCGTGCGCTCTTTTTTGTCCTTTAACGTTTCATTTTATGATTTACCTAAGAGGGATATCTCATTTGTTTGTAAAGCATTCAAATTTCTTAGAGTTTTGAATTTATTGTCCATTGAAGTACCCTTCCTTCCTATACAAATAGAGGTACTATTTAATTTGAGGTATTTAGCACTTAATGTTGGAGAGAGTGACCATTTCCAGTTAACAATATCCAAACTCTGGAACCTAGAAACCCTTTTTATTGAAGGATCAAAAGGTTTGTTAGTTTTATCAGATGATATCTTGAAGATGGTAAAGTTAAGGCATCTGTATTCTAAGCGGTCTATTAAAATCCTTGGTGAATCTGTTGATGGCCATCCCTTTTTATTGGATAACCTACAAACCATTGGCAAACTAGATCTTGAAGAACTAAATCTTTACGGACTGTACATGAAATTCTTGGAAAGGAATCCCACCAGTCTAATTGACTTCGAAAATTTTAAAGAATCATTGGGTGTGAACAACAGTCATTTTGCTAAATATGATCTTTGTCGTGGTTACAAGCGGGTCTTGAAATGGATTCCCAATCTTAGGAAACTCAGATGTGTGTGCAAACATTTTCCTGAATTGGACTTTTTAGTTTGCCTTGAAACATTGAATGTAGTATACAGTTGGTCCAGGACAATAACGTTTCTCCATTTGAATAAGTTTCCCCCAAATCTCAAAAGCTTAACTTTATCAAGCTTCAGTCTACCCTGGAACCAAATGTCGACCCTTGGGAGGTTGCCCAACCTTGAGGTTCTCAAATTATCATACAAGGCATTCGAGGGGCCAAGATGGGACACAAGTGATGGGGAGTTTCGGAAACTCAGATACTTGAAATTTCAACGCCTGGATATTAAGCTATGGAATGCCTCTGCTACTCACTTTCCCTGCCTTCAGACATTGATGTTGGATGACTGTAAACTACTCAAGGAGATCCCATCTGGTTTAGGAGATATATGTACACTACAAATGATCCAACTGAGATATTGTAGCCACTCTGCTGAAAACTCGGCTAGACAAATTCACGAACAACAACAAAGTATGGGAAATGATGAGCTAAATATCATTATTGATCCTTGGGATCCTGACTTGACAGTCTTCAAGGATGATTTTGGCAAAATGGGTTTCTAGCATACATGCAGTTGTCGCTGGCATATTCGTCAAGTGTTGCAGTCAATTGGTTGGTCAGGTACCAATGACAACTCAATCTTTCTCTTTGTTTATTCCTTTGCTGCTTTACTTTTTTGTATAGTTTTTTCTTTCTATTTTTGGTTGTGGAATTCCGTTCCATAAATCTTCACATTCGTGTTTCAATCTTTTTTTATTATATATTTAGCACTTCTTGGTTTTGTATTTCTAATTGATCTCCATTTCTTATACAATTTAATTGATCTCCGTTAATCATGTGTTTTTTGTATCAATGGATCAGAGGAAAAAAATGTAGACAGGTTTACAACATGAATGATAGAATGGCAAGGTGCACTTCAATGTTTTGCTCTGATATTAACTGATATGTGTGTGTGTGTATATATTTGCACATATTTGTTATATTATATTTTGGTGGTGATCAGTTGAAAGAAAAGAATATGTTGTTTTTAGATGAAGTTGGGACCTTGTGTATGCTTGTTTATAGCTTTGGAGATTTTTTATATGGTATATTGCTCACCAAAATGATTATATAATGTGAATGGCCCAGAATGTGAGAACTAAATTCTTGCAGAGCTAATGAATGGAATATCGGCTAGAAGTAATGATATATTAACAATGATTGGATGGCCATAAGTTGTTGATGTAAATGCAAAAAGCCCTTCTTGCACTATCAGTTAGTTCAAATAACATTATCCACTTAATCTATGTTAGATTAGGAGGGCACTAGACACTTTTGTTCAGAAATGTGAATCAATAATAAGAAAATTATAGAGGTTGAGGAGATCAATACATGATGTTGCCACTAATAATCATCTCTTTCTGAGATGATTGGTGGTATATACCAGAAGATTGATGGTATTAATGAAAAGGGAAGAAGAGAAGCCTTGCTGAGAAAATTGGTCATGTTCTTTATCCTGATCAAATGCTCACCGATGACCTGAAAGAGATTACATCTATAAAGTTTGAGGTGATGGAGATTTGTGGAAAGAAGTTGTATAGCATTAGAGACCCACAAGTTTGAATATCTTCCCATGGAAGTTCGTCTAGTGCTACTTCTCCAAATTTAGATGAAGAAACTATGGTTGGCTTTGATCATGAAGTAGAGCGACTTACTGGAATACAGAAGCAACTAGAAGTTAACCTTTGATCAATACATGATGCCAGTTCAAACAACATACCATAAGAGATCTGGAGTATTGTAAAGTTAGGGCACCTATGCTTTGCAAGAGAAAATTATATTGGAGGAGCAACAATCTTTCATGGCTATCCCATCCTATTAGTTAACCTACAAAACATCTAACATCTATGTCCTACGAGGTATTTTGAAAGCACTCCCTATCTTCAGAAGCTGGAATTTTGTGGAAGTTTTGAATTGGACAGTGATTGTTTTTGGTTTCCTGATCTAGACTTCCTAAACTACCTTGGAACATTGAAGTTGTTAAACAGATTTGTTCCTTACCATCATAGGTTCATTCTCGAAGGCTTTAAATTTCCCTGAATCTAAAAAGTTTAACTTTATCAAATATTGCTTTTGGGTTGAAGGAAATGTCAATCCTTGAGATGTTACCCAAACTAGAGTTTCTAAAATTGGAATATCAGACTCAAATGCTTGAGATTGTATTACATGAACATTGAACAATGGAACGCCTCCAACATTTGTTTTCCAAGCCTTTAGCATTTGGAGTTGCATAGATGTCGTAAATTCAAGGAAATCCTATTTGGATGTGCGGGAAGACTAGAAAGGATAGAATTAGAAATGAACACATTCGGGAGATGGTTGGAGTAGCACCAATTGGAGATAAAATGAGAGAGAATCGGTTAAGATGGCTTGGACATGTGCAAAGAAGACCCTTAACTGCACCAGTCAAGAAAAGTGACATAGTCCAAATTGAGGGCAATGCTAGGGGAAGAGGAAGACCAAAGCTAACATGGGTAGAGTTAGTAAAGAAAGATATGATAGCATGTGGATTAACTGAGGAGATGACCTTAAATAGAGTGGAATGGAAACATCGGATTCATGTAGCCGGCCCCAAATAATTGGGAAAGGGCTTGGTTGTTGTTGTTGTTGTTGATGTATCAGTTATTCTCAAAGAAATTAAATATACTCAGGTTCATGTCATTTGAGTTAGAGCTGAAGTAGGTATCAAAAACAGGACTGATGTTGTGTAGTTCTTAGTTGCTGTCTATGGGTGGTCTCAAAGAAACCCAGTTTCTTTTTCTGTCAAGGGCTGAGGTTCTATTTGGGCACAAAGGGATTCCTGACACTCACATGAAAAAAAAATCAGATGTCATCACGGAGATCCTTCAGTAGTCCAGCAAGGGATAGCAGACAAGTTCAGAGAAATATTAGGTACCAGTTGCAAGTTTTGACATGAAACCATTTTACATTCCTCAGCCTATAGTTGAAAAGTGACATGTTAACATCATTTTCCTTGATGCAATATTTTGAGATAAATGGGCATTTTGGCAGCATAAATCATCACTTGCATTGAGACCAACTGCAAATTTTTCTGTTTGCTATTATTTTACAGAACTTGGGAATTAAAGGACCAGAAAATTATTTGCTTTTTATTACAAAAGTATCTGTTATGACTTGTTGAATCACTTTCTATCAAATCAAGGTCTGCACTAATATCCAATTCTTGTGATGAAAGCTTTTAATTTGGCTAAAAGTTAGGTTAGTTGGATGAATTCAACTGTTGATTTTATAGGTATGCAACCTTGAATATGTGATAGGTTATACATCTAACAACTCTGACAACAATTACTCAAAATTTTGTTAAAATGAATGTTGTTAGTGCGAAAATACTCTTCAAAAGAAACTCAAATCCAATGTTGCAGTGCCTATTGTTGAAAAGATAGGAAACTGGAGGTCAAGAACAAATACACTGGACAGTAAAAAAATCACTTGTGGGAGACATAAGTTCAGTTTTGAATGAATGACTCAAATCACTTATGTTGTAGATAATAATTAATCAAAGTTTAAATAAGCCTTGAAGTTGTGTTAAAAAAGGTTACTTGGATGACTTTCACTACTGAAACTGTTAAGTGTGGATCCAAGTTATAAGGGCAACTCATGTAAGGATTAAATAGCTAAAAACACGAACGCAACATAATTTTTTTAAAATATCCTTAAAATCATTATTTGTTTTGAAAGAATGATTCGAAAAGTAACCATATAGGCTTTTCACTTCCAGCAGGACCAGCACCATAACCAAAGTGAATTTCTATGTAATACATGATATTTATGCTATGAAAGATGCAATTTTCTTAATTAATATTTCTGTAGACAATCTACGTAGGCAAGTGGGTGGCTCTGAACAGCCATGCAATCCATGCTAGTGATATCTTGTAACTTTCAGTGAACTGCTGACGTGTGACAGCTTAGACATTTTCCCTGTCTCGTCACACAATTCTGGAATTATCAATGAACACCAAGAACAAATCTCCATATCTTGAAAATGGAAGGGAGCCTAAATTTCCTTCACACTTGCTATATGACAGTGGAGTGAAGAAGTAGACATTGAGAATAAATAGAAGCACACTATTTCGTCGAAAGGATTTGTGGCAATAACAATCAAACATGGTATCTGTTGGCTTCACGTTGTGTTGTCATGGGTGATCTCAGTGTTATTGGCTTAGTAGTAGCAGAAGGAAATGGAGAAGGAAAATTGAACATATCAGCGCCTGTGTTTTTTTTTTTCTTTCTTTTTTTACTGCAATCTGATGGAGTTGACCTCCTCAAATAACCACACTAGGGAAGTCAGTGTAAGAGAGAATCAACTGTATTTTGACGAGTGTTTAGTGGAGAAAGAAATTTCCTCCAGTCTCATGAAGCCTCTATAGGATCACATTATTTCTTAGCCAAGGTGAATTTTGAGTCTCAGTAAAGGTCCCTTCTACGTTGAATTCAATGTGGGTAACTTCCAATCAATATGCTGAAACAGTAGAAAGGGCTAGGATGCATACGTTAAGGGATCCAATATGCTTTGTCTTGTTTAGAAAATTTTAAAAATGGGTTAGACCTTGAACATGAGACGAATTGCCACCACAGATAGCTCTCAGACAGGATGTTCAAAAATACACAAAATAAAATGCCAATTTCAATAGGTATATGTTTCTGTTGGAGGGTTTTTTGTAATGCTATAGTAATAAAAGATAATTTTTTCCCAGGAAGGGTTCATCTCCATTATGCTCAATCTGTTCCCTAGAGCTAGTACAAGTACAACACATATTATATATACAGTTGCAACTTGTCTATTAAAGTCTGGTTTTACAGCATTCATCACAGAGTGAACCCCGCTTCAGTTATTTTATACTTGAGCAGTTCATAGAATTAATCAAACAGCTTCAACCAGATCTCTAGTACATCTGGAGAAAAGATGCTTTTAGTAAGGGTGTGTTTCTAGAAAGCTCCCGAGTCCCATTTGTACCTTCGCTGTCGTGGGAAGAATTCATGTCTTTAGAAGCCTAGAGTTCAATTCTTTCATTGGTTGGTCCTTCAGGTGGCTATAGTAGTAATCAAGGTTGTTAGGATCTAGATTCTACATAGGATCGATTCGGGTTCCGTGAAATCAGAATCGTAGAATCGGATCGTGAATCGTAAGATTCTACAAAACTAGTAGAAAAACAATTCAAACTAACTTTTTAAACAATTACACCTCTAAAATATAGCAATAATAAGCACAAAACACAAAAATATATAAAAAATACCACTCCAAACATATATTGTAAACCCAAAATTTTCATAAAGGCATTTAATTAATTTGATAGGCCTTGGATTAAATTATATATATGGTTTATATATATATATATATATATATATAAGTGGTGGATGTATTTATACATTATCATATGCATGATTTACGGATAAAGTTTGTGTGGGGACAGCCATTTTTTGGCAGTGACCATGAAGGATAAAATAGTGTATATCATTTGCATAGAATAATGTGTGGAGGAAATAAAAATGATCAACCTTTCGAGTCTAACTGTGTATGCATATACTTTATATATATATATATATATATATATATATATATATATATATATATTATAAAATAAGAGAAAAGCTAGAGAGAGAAAGAGAGAAGATAAAGAAGCTGATAGGTGGTCTTGGGCTGCGTAGGAGGTGATACACACCGATCTGTAAAGAGAGGAGAGAAGTGGGTCTCGTTGAAGAGTGAAGAGAGAAGTGGAGTCACCGGTGCTACTGGAGAGTGGAGACGAGACTTCGAGTCTTCGAATCAACAGTCGACACTTCGCGAAAGACTGAAAGTCTGAAACTTCGACTTTTCTGTTCTAGCCTTGTAGGGCTTCTTTCGTTCTTCTTCGATTTCGAGAACAGAGCTTTATCACTTTATCAGCAAATGGGTTGTTTGGGCTTTTTTTTCCCTCTCTTAGTCTCTTTATCACTGTATTAGCAAAGTGGGCTTGTTTGGGAACGCCCAATATGCTTCAAAATTCCAAAGGCCCGTATAAAAAAGAAGGAATAGTGATATATTTTTAGAATCAGTAAAATCGTACGATTCTATGATCCCTTTTGCGATTCTTACGATTCAATCCTAATTCCATGGGATTAGCGATTTAGTTACGATCCGGATTGTCTATGATCCCTTTTGCGATTCTTACGATTCAATCCTAATTCCATGGTATTAGCGATTTAGTTACGATCCGGATCGTTTTTAGTATTTCAGATCGTAGAATCGTACGATTCTACGATCCGACTCACAATTTTAACAAACATGGTAGTAATATTGACAAAGATCCCTCTTGGAAAGTCCACTCTATTATAGAAGTTTATGTTAAGTATTTTTGTGTCTCAAATTCTATTGTAATTAACTTTCTATTTTAAAGTTGTATTTGGTAAATTTTTGTTAGACAAGTGTTGGGCTCCAAGCAATTGTAATTCTTGTCCAACAAGAAATTGGGTTTAGGGCTCTATAAATAGATGCCTGGGGTATGGGTTGAGACTTATGAGTTGAGAGAGATGTAATCTCATGAGGGAGTTGAGTTGATGGGTAGAGGGAGTTTACGAGTTGGTAGAGTTAAGAGAACACCGATGGCAAGAGGAAGTCTCGTGGAGTGGCACATGTGAAGAGCTCTAGGGCAAGAGCTAGTTTTTGTACATGGTCTGGTGTTGGGTATTGTCCGTTGTAATATCTCTACATTTTTTAATGAAATCTCTTCTTATCCGTGGGCATAGGCCGTGTTATGCCAAACCATGTATATCTTGTATTTTGTGTGTTTGTTTTATTGCTTTTGCTTCCACTGGCCCCAACAAGTAGTATCAGAACCAGGTTTGTGTTGGGACGTTCAGTCTTTATTCAAAAAAGATCCATTGTAGGCGGGAGTCAATCAATCAACTTGTTTGGTTACGATAGTCAAAAAATCGTGATGGGTTATATGGCATGGAACTCGAGTAGTCAAGTTGGAGCCTTTGGAGGTTTGACTAATTGACGAGCATACAATGGGGACAATCAAAGTTATACGAGATTGAAGTCGCATGAGTTGTCCAACTCAATTACTGTGGGAAGTGATGATTGAAGCGATGAAATTTGAGCCAATGTGGAGATTGTTATGTATTGTGTCTCAAATTCTAGTCTAATAACATTTTTTATTTTAGAGTTGTATTTTATTAGGTAATTTCTTATTAGGAAAGTCTTTGGCTCCAATGGATTGTAATCCTTGTCCAACAAGTAATTAGATTTTGGGCTCTATAAATAGATACATAGGGTGTGGGTTGAGACTTATGAGTTGAGAGAGATGTAGCCTCATGAGAGAGTGGAGTTGATGGATAGAGAGAGTTTATGGGTTGGTAGAGTAGGGAGAGAACACCGATGGCAAGAGGGTGTCTCGTGGAGTGGTCCATGATGGTAGCCCCGAGACCCATAGGAAGATACCTAATCTCTGGGATTGTTTCGTTGGTTGGATTGAAGTTCTTGTCATCTTGAAGAACCTTATTTACCCTCTCTATGATGTGTTATGTATTATGTCTCTAATTCTAATTTAATAAGATTTTTTATTTTAGAGTTGTATTTTATTAGATAATTTCTTATTAGAAAAGTTTTTGGGTTTAAGGGATTGTAATCCTTGTCTAACAAGGAATTGAATTTAAGACTATGTAAATAGATGCTTAGGGTATGGTTGAGACTTATGAGTTGAGAGAGATGTGACCTCGTAAAAGAGTTGATGGGTAGAGAGTGTTACAGGTTCGATAGAGTGAAACACTTAGAGCGAGAATGAGTCTCGTGAATTGGAATGTGGTGAATGCTCTGGGACGAGAGCTTATGTATACAATCCAGTTTTGTGTATTTTCTATTATTGTAATATCTCTCTGAAATTGTAATGGAATTTTTTCTCATCCGTGGACGTAGGTCATATTGTGCCGAACCACGTATATCTTGTATGAGATTGGTTATAATTTGTTTTTGCGTTTCTGTTGTTCCCAACATTGTGGTGTGGGATATAGGTGAGGTTGGCGACATTGCTGAAAGAGAGGAGCTGAAGTTTGGTTTGGATGGTTCATAGGTTTGTTTCTTTGCTTTACTGAGCTTGGATGAAGGCCAGGAGAGTTCATTTTTTTCAAATTCTAACACCTAATTCATATGTATACACACACATATTGTATGTATTATATAATCCTCTAACAAGTACTCTGTGTGTCTATACACTATATAAATCTATGAGCAATGCTACACGTCATGAAATTATTTCATGAATTTGTATCATGAATGATGTGGCAGGTAACGTGGAGAGTTAGTATTGGTGGGATTCCCCCATACACATAGTCCCATGATATTATTACCGAATCCCACCAATACTAACTCTCCACGTTACCTGCCACATCATTCATGATACAAATTCATGAAATAATTTCATGACGTTTAACATTTCTCTAAATATATACTACTATTAAAAGTACAAAGGGATTTTTTAGTTTCAGTACACTATTTTTTTATTTTTAAATTAAAAGAATAGAATTACCCAAGCAAAACTCTTTCTTTTTTTTATTTTGAAATTGAAAAAATAGAATTACCCAAGCAAAACCGTTTCCTAAGCAAAACCTTTTCTCAAGTAAAACCCTTTCTTTTTATTTCTAAATTTAAAAAAGCAAAACCCTTTTCTTTTTTATTTTTAAATTAAAAAAATAGAATTATCCAAGCAAAATCATTTCCCAAGCAAAACCTTAAACACCTAAAATTACTCTTCCTCTCGGCTACGGCTCTCCAAAAATAGAATTACCTATGCAAAACCATTTCCCAAGCAATACGGCTCTCAGCGCGACTCTCAACTTCCTCTCAAATCTAATCAACAACCATTCGATTCGGTTTCGTCTCAGCTTACATATGAGTTCTTTTCTTTGGCTTCTTTTTTTTCCCTACTCATTGTTTGATATTAGCTTTTGAAATCAAAATTTTTTAATAAAAAATTATGTCTGTAATGAGTCATGTTATCAAATTGAATATTTGATTAATAAATCAGATACAAATTTAATCATAAATAATCATCAAATTTGACCGGACGGTAAGAATCTGATCCGTTTAATATGTGAGGTCTCTTTCTGAATAATTATAATATATACCAAACAGTAAGCAACCACCAGCACAAATACGCTGTTTATCGCTACTTTTTTTTTTTTTTGAGAAGGTTACCTATGGGTGCTTTGATTTCTATTATTTGTTGTTTCTTTTTAGAAATTGATTCATGCATGTGCCATCCCAATTACTGAAAATGAAAGAATTGTTTGTGTTTTACTGTTTTTCATAGGCTGAGTTCTAATTTGGTGGTACCAATTTCACTTGGAAAAATTTGAAGAACTGTAACTAATTATTGGTGAAAGTGTTTTAGTCTTGATTCAAACTTTTAGGATGAATATATAGAATCAATTTGGTTGATTGTTTGTATCATCTCTGTACTTCGAAGATTATGTATCTCCTTTCATATTCATCAATATATAATCCTAACGCAAAGCAAGAGAGTTTTAGATTTATTTCTTTTAATTGTAAACATAAGTTTATAATGGGTTTTTCTTTTTTTTTTTGTTCTTTTCAAAGTAGTTAAATTTGTGTTACTACACTTTGCCCTCTGTTTTTGGACTTTTGATTTGTGGCAAGACAATGAAGTTATATATAATATGCATCTCTTTGCCCTCTGTTTTTTGACTTTTGATGCAACTACTAGAAGAATTTGTTTTATAATAATTTTCGTTTATATATAATATGCATCTCTTTGCACTCTATTTTTTTACTTTTGATGCAACTGCTAGAAGTAAAGAATTTTGTAATTATAAAATTAGTTTAGTTGGGATTTAAATTTTATATATATACACACATATTATATTAGATCAATATAGTCCTCTATTAATTTATTTTGTAGTTTCTTTAGTAAAGATTGATGTGGATAAATAAAGATAATATGAACTTCATAAATGGAAAAATCTATTCTTCTAATAGAATTTTTTTATTATTCTTTTCCTTTCCCCCTTTTTTGCGCAAGTATTCCGACTAGGTTTTCAAATTTGAACAGGAAAAAATTGTAGGCTGAAAAGATTTGACAGAATATTTTATCATATGATATAACTGAGAATGAAAAAAAAATTATGGGAGTATAAAATTTTAACTATATATATGGAAGTTGACGTAAATCTGGATGTGGATTAGATTTTGTAATTTAGTGGAATATTGTGATTCAAATTTATACCTAACAAAAACTCTTTTTATTTCAGAAAAAAAATATATATATATATATATTATAAATCTTACTTTTATAAATTTTCTAATTCTATTTATTCTTTCTCTTACATTTCATTTCTAATGGAAAAAAAAAACTATAGGTTTGTTTTCTTTTAACTCTTTACTCTCCTTATTTGTACTTTCTCTTATATATAAATCTATAAGTTTAATTTTTATTCTCATTAGATGCTTTGGGAATCGTTATTGAAACATATCCTGCATTCAACATATCTAAGAAGAACAATAGAGGGACATCAAAAATGCGAGACATCATTATAATGGATATAAGGTACATCATTACAACACTACATAAATGCTCATAATTACCATTATAAATTATTGAACTAATTATTTTTTATAACATTTCAATAACAATTACTTTAACATTGTGGGACGATCTTGTTGATGAGAATAAAGGAATTTTGATAATAAAGCTAATAAAAGAAAAATATATTATCACAGTTACACATTTGTCAATCAACGCATTCAAAGGTAACTTATCACACAACATTGAGATTATTCACTTTATATTTTTTATTATATCTAAATGAACATAAAATAAAAAATAATATTATATTTCAAGTTTGGGTCTTCAAACACAACCGAGATCTACATTACAAATTAACATGAAAATTGAAAGAGTCAAAACATTATAATATTGGTTGGTTATTTATTTCTTCTTACTTACATTAGGTTTTAATTATTTATTTTACTTAAAAATATCATGACTGGTAGGAGATGGTTGGTGAAAGCTAATCCAATATTAATAGTTAAAAAATCAAACAGAAAATAAACAAAAATTATAACTTTCTTTGTTCATGAAACTCATAATAAGATCTAATTAATAATTGTGTGTCTGTGTATTTCTACATATCAACATATTTATTATTAAGTTCAAAATATTAATTATTCGAAGAGGCTGAAATTTTCACTTAAAGACATAATTGAAAATTTCACAATGGCATTCAAGGTATTAAATTATTTTTTTTTTTTATATATTCATTTATTTTTTCTTTATTATATCACATGATTATAATTAATTTCAATTAAAAAATATATATTTTGTCACTCAACTTGTAGAAAACACATTACTCTTTTGAAGCAAAAATTATAGAGATTAAAAATGCATCTGAACCATGATACAATGCATGTAAGCAACGCAAGAAGAAAGTTGAAGTATGAAAGGATGGACTCAATTGTACTAATTGAAAAAATAAAAGACGTAAATATTTTCAAATGTATTATTATATCTTTAAACATTTTATTTTTTTTAAAAAAATTACAATATGACAAATATGTCATTCTTTATTATTATGTATCAATGAATTATACTCATTTATGCAGATTTATGATGCAATTTCGAGTCAGATATAACAAATAATGCATATATATCAATATTTGATGATTCCCAATTATTAATAAATTGTTCACTAGATGAGCTAATACAGTAAAAAAAGTCGGGTAATACTTTTTTCCTCACTCATAAAATTTATGGATAAAACAATTCATTTGAAATGTATCAATATTACTAAAATAAATTTGTTCTTTTTATAGGACGAGGAGATGAATGAATTTTACAACAAAGTGACAAGTTGAAAAAGAAAATCGTTTCTTTTTATAATCAAGATAAACAACAGTTGTTGATAAGCGTTGAATGTTATACATTCTCGTGCATTTACTTATGTATCTTGATCTCATAGCTGACTCCTTTATCAGTTCAACAATGCATTCCTATTTCCTATCATACTTCATGAAAAGTTTACATCAAGGAATAGTGAATGGCATATCAAGACCAGAGTCGAAAAGTTAGAAAGTTGAAGATCTGCAAAAGAAGGAAGATCGATGCATCGAAGTCCCTACTTCGATACATCGCCCAAACCTGCTAAAGATATTTTTCTGCAGATATTTTCTCCACTTGCCACTTGTCCAATTTTGCTTGGATAAAGCCTTGCACGGAATTTCTATGATATTTTGAGTCTCAGATCAGTTATATAACTAGAGAATATGTAATAAATATATATCACAACAATTCTTGTAATAGGGAGCATATATAGAATTCTAGAGAGAGAAAGTGAAGTTCTAAAGAGGGAAAGCTTCAAAGAGGGCTTTGTAAAGCCTTGAAGACCGTTTTGAGCATGTGATCATCTCTGTCTATGGAGTGCTTCCAGCCCATCATGATCAACTAATCCTTCTCTAGGGTTTTGACAAACCCTAACTTTGTAACTATGTTCTAACTTCAATGAATTGGAGATTTTTATGTATTTTATGTATAAGTCTTTTGCCTTGAGCCTTATATAAATATGAATTTACAAATTCTTCATGTTCATGTGTTGCTATTTATCTTCTTGTCTTAGAATACTTAAATTTCTCACATGATTCTCAAACACTTGTAAGTTCCACAAGGATTACAAGTGATGACTTGAGACTAGTTTTCACTATAACATGCATAGCTAGATTTGCATAGTCCATACCTAGAGAAGGTGATTTCGCTACAATTAGGTAAGTAGGTAGGTAGGGAAATCAAGTGACGATAATTTCACTACAAGTAGGTAATTAGGGAAATCACGTTTTTCAAAGATGGGTTATAGTATATTAAGGTGTATGTATTCTTTTGACGACGTCGTTGTAAGTGAAACTTGTCAATGCGTCATTTAGTACACATTTGCCTGAATTCCCCTAATTTATTATAAGTATGACATACTACGAGACTATTGGTGAAGTCTAACCCCTAACTTTATTCTTCTATTTAAATTATCTTTTATAGTTTCACAGTAGAGTAAGAAACAACCATCGACAAACTTGGATTTTTTTCCTTTTTTTTCCTTTTCTTTGGAATGGTTTTAATTTATTTTCTTTTCGAAACCGACTTCAGAAAATTTGTGATTATAGTAAAAATGTGATTTAACAAAATCTGTGGCATAAACTAAAACGACGAAACAGAAATCATGTAACCGACCCCTTGTTCAGTTGAGATTAAGATTTAAACATATGAACAATTGTACTGTTGTATGAAAAAATAACAGAGATAACAAAAACATCCACAAGTATGAATTTCCAACAACACCTATCAATGTATCATATATTCATAATCAAACAAACGACTCGCACGAGTTACAACACTTTTTTTTTTTTTCTCTATTTGTGCCTTTTGACTCCAGAGGCAAGGATTTGCAATCACAATTCATTGTATATTTCTATTTTCCTAATCTATTTACATATGACACATCATACAAATTGAAGAGGGAATAATCCAAACCCCAGTTAAGTACATGACTCACAAATATTCAATTTCAAACAACTCGTTAAGGCGATTCAAGGTTTATGTTGTGCCAAAATTAAAGTTTGAATAGCTTGGTGAGGAGATATAGCATTCCCATTCACAAGCATTTGCTCTAAGAAATCGACACGAACTGATCTGAACTGGTAACACTGGTTTAATTTACATGCAAAGAAGAACAAAATTCACATATCAGCATAAGAAATAATTATTCCAAAATCAACAAAACAATGAGATACTATAATTGTATTCCACTTGTTCAAATAATATAGTATACCATGAAAAGGGTTGTATTCAAGTAGACAAAATCAATTTACTTTGACCAGATCTAGCAAATTTAAACCAAAGAAAGCAGGAATATCCAACATACGTAAAATACCTTTCTTTTCCAATAAAAATCAACATATCGATAATGAGGCTCCAATAAAGTGATTTGATCTCCTTCTTTGATCTGCAAGGAAAAGTAATTAAATTTATATTAGTACTCAAGTTCATTTTATGTGATCTTCTATTTCGCCAAAATTCATAGCTTGCTTTGCACAAATTTACAATGGAAAAACTCCTTTTCTTTCTAAGATCACTGAAGGAAAGGTTGGTCAAAATTTTCGAGTGTTTGCTTCTACACGGAAATGAAAACCTAAGTTGGACCTATTCACTTCAGTCTTTTGGTTCAATGGTCATTTCTTGAACTCATCTGTGACTGTTCTCTTGTCCTAAGATATTGCCATTACAGCAAAAGTTAGTTGCAACTTGCAAGGAACAAGAAACAAGAATGAACATGTGAAAGACCACTGACTGAACCCACAAAGAGACACACAGACATCAATTAATGTCAAAGATCAGCTCGTTCTGGAGTGCCCCTAAAAAAAGGTCAATTCAGCTCAATATCTTGTCGAGAGAAGACACACCAACAATATCAACAGCAGAATTAAAAAAAGATCATCATGAAGTGAAATACACTAATTGGCTAAGGATTGGTGGCTGGGCCAGGCAATGGAATTATATACATCAAATGTAGGTTAGCCAACTAAATTGTTGGCAGGGAATAACGGTGACCTTATTGATTGATTTATTGCAGAATTTATAGTTAAAAACTATGTATTTTCCTTGTTCAATGAATGTTAATACAAGTGTGAGAGTAATGTGAGTCATTTCCCAATAGAAAAGTTTCTCTCCACTGTCATTCCACTATAATTTTATGGGGCAATTTTAGTAAGAAAACTGTTTCCTCATATTTCTAAGAAGATATATTTCATCGGTACTAATAAAAAGTGAAGAATGATGTAAAAGGCTTTGCATATTGTTGCACAAGAGAATGTCCTAGGAAAAATGTCCTTTCATCTGCACATGATATAAACAAAATTCAACAAAATAACTTACTGCATCATTGTGTATCCCATACACTGAGAGAACATAGCATATCTGATTTGAATCGCACACCAAATAGTATCTGTAAATTCACAGCAGAGGTTAACTGCAGTTCCACCTCAATAGTAAAATTTGAGAATGATGTTACATCACTGACATCACCCCACACGAGGGGGGGAGAAAGAGAGAGAGAGAGAAAACAATTATTTAAACTTTCCAATTTACAGATGCAGCAACGCCAATGTACTAGTTTTAAAAACATAAAACCTTGAAGCTCCAAATTTGTCCTTGTTAGTCAAAATATATGCCTAGAATCATGAGATTTGATTTACCATATTAACCGAGATATAATTAGTCTAGAATAACGGGAATTGACTTTATTTACGCACATTTAGGCATACAGTATACAATGATTTTAGTTAATTTCCTTTCATGTAATATTTAACATGTGTTCTTTTCATCTATAAATACCAAAGCTGTGAATGGGTGAAGACAACTCATTCAAGCCTTTACACGTTTCTCTTGTATTTCTTCAATCTTGTATTTATTTTTGCTATGACAGCCAGAATTGCAGAAGAGGGTTTCACGTGATGGTGATTGGTGACATTGGTAGGAAGAAGAAGGCTGCTACAAAGAAGGATGCCCCTAAGGAGGGTGAAGAGACTATGGAGGAAACAGCGAAAGGCAGCTATGTACTGCAGAAGCTTGAGAAGGAGACTATATTGCTATATGTAAGTGGGTAGTGCTCCTAAAAAAGTCTATATTTGGACTTGGGATGGTCTAATTAGTCATCATTATGGTCTAAGCAGACAACGTTATGATCTGAGGAGACACTATTATGGTCTGAGGAGACATTGTTATATTCTGAGGAGACATTATTATTATTTGAGGAGATGTTAACATCTCCTCAAAATCATTGTTGATGGTTTATGGTCTAAGGAGACATTGTTATTGATTGTTTTTCAACTGTTTTCACTGGATCTTCATGTTATTTGTATTCTGTTTATCACTCAGCAAGATTGTCTTGGAAGATCCATTGTCCAAGTTAGGTGTCTCAGATATTCACGCACCAACTTGAGGGGGAGTGTTAGCCGAGATATGTGCCTAGAATCATGGGATTTGACTTACCATATTAGCCGAAATATAATTAGTCTAGAATAATGGGATTTGACTTTATTTACGCATATATTTAGGCATATAATGATAGTGATTTTAGTTAGTTTCAGTTCCTGTAAAATTTTACATGTGATTTTTTCATTTATACCAAAGTTGTGAATGGGTGAAGACAACTCATTCAAGCCTTTACACGTTTCTCTTGTGTTTCTTCTATCTTGTATTTCTCTTGTCCTCTCTACATTTGATAATTAATTAAACTTGTCTGTTTCCCTCGCTACGCCAATGTCCATCTTATCTTTCTTCAACAGTTCAACATACATATTTTGGAGGCTGTAAGGAAAATTGGTCTCCTCAGATTCCTTTTCCAATCTAAATTTAAACCTTCATTTTCTATTAATATTCAAGATCCATTATCCTCCTATATAAAGCAGATCTGAGGAAATTGCCAAGAGTAGCTTTTAATATATATTCTTTTTATTGGGAGTTTTACTACTACTTTTCATCTCTTTCTACTGATCCAAAGAGATACTATGGAGAGGGAAATTTTGTGAGAGCTGAGAAAAAAAGAAATAGAAAAGAATCTAAAGTGAGACTAGATAAAATACAGAGAGGGAATTCTGAGAGAGCCAAGAATAAACGGGCCCAAAGGAGATTATTGCAGTGTTGGAAAAAGGGAATGGGATAGTCGAGGAAGAACAAGATGGAGAAACAAATGTTTTAAAGCAAAAGCGGTTGGGTGCTTCAAGATTTTATCTTTTATTTAACCAATATGCTTATGTGTCAGCATTACATTGGATGCAGTTAAACTTGAGTTTTGCAGATATAGTACTACGGAGTATTTTTTTTACTCTTGAATTTTGTCAACAGATAATCGATTTAACATCAATCTGTAACATGACACACATGAAAAAGAAAGTTAAAGGTAAAATAAACAAGCCAAGATAGAGTTTTTAACCACAGGAGCTTACAGGGGGGAGACATTCTCATGCTTAACAAAGAATAGAACTTTTCCCACAAGTGCAACTGTCTTGTTCAGACCCTCAGACAGACAATCGATAGTGGCTCTTTTGTATGAAGAATTCACTTGCACAGAAAACGCAAGCAAATTAATCAGCATATTAGAGTAAATTTTAAAAGAGATGTGTTAACATCACTTGAAAGTACAGAGGTTAACAAATTAAAATATATAGAATAAATTACTCGGCTTACAACTAACAGAAGCTACTGCTGATGCCAAAGAAGCGAGTCTTTTTGCCTTAATTTGTCCCTATAATACAAATATTAATATTAGAAGTGCCAACATCTCTGCAAAATATATATATACACACACATATGTATTAACAGATTCTATAAGATCCCGCAGAGGATAACATATCCAATTTGAAGAACATATTCAATTTTGACTTCAAAGTGATTATGTTTTTTGATAATGAAAAAGCATTTAATAGAGAATTTGATAACCAAAAAAAAAGCCTCAAATGTATATCTGTGATAGGCTAACTATATTAATATACTAAAGCCATATGTTGCAAGAGAGACTGTACGTGACCATGTGATGTTCAAACTGGTCTTACAAATGCAAATAAAGTATCTGAAGATTTAATAGAAAAACCGTAATATAGTGGACTCTGTAGAAACTGCCAAGTATTGACACCCACCTCTGCCAAGATGCAATATTATGAGGCCAACGCAATATCCCGAAGGATCCTTAGAAGCATGACTAGGAACCCAGCAATATGCTTTTTTGTAAACTCTTCCCCTCTGGTTATTCGAAAAGGCAAACGTAACTAAGCCATCCTTCACATTAGCTTCGACAAGTCCACCTCCAGTAAACAAGCTCAGGTAATTAACCCACAAAGTTCCTATTATGCGTCTACTGCAATGCTTACAAACGCCCTATTAAACTCACAACTGACTTTCTCTCTCCAGCTCAGGAACCAAATTATTTGGCAAAAATACTTGAAAACAGAATTTCCGACTGATCTGTCTCATAACACAGATTTTTAAAAGATGGTATGCTTTCATTCAAGAAGTCCTCAATAAAATAAAAAAATGTATTCATATTTGTTGTTTCTTCCAATGGTTTTCTTCTCTATAAGAAGTAACATTAAAGATGAATTACAAGCTATTAGTATAAAATTTAAGAAAGAACCATTGCACATCAATGACTTAACTGAGTATTATACTTTTGCATACCTAGTTCTAATATATTGAAAGTAAACAGAAAATTTATCTTTTTTCAATTCTATTATGTATTACACATCAATTG
This sequence comes from Cornus controversa, assembly GCA_026545225.1. NCBI lineage: Eukaryota > Viridiplantae > Streptophyta > Magnoliopsida > Cornales > Cornaceae > Cornus > Cornus controversa. The sequence continues at coordinate 28,426,229 of CM048848.1, read as the reverse complement.
TTAGGAGAGAATCACTCACATTGTGTTCTTCCAAACATTTTGGGCTATGGCCTAGAGTCATATTTTTGTGCTTCTCTTGCAACAGAACTACATATCTATCCTTACCCCCCAAAAAAATATATATATATATCTATCATCATGGACCTCCAATTATTTTAGTGAAACTCCGTTTATCAAGAAAATTGAAAATATTTTATCAAATGAACTAGTGTAAAATATAAGTTAGAAACCAAGGGTATTCTAATTACAAACTAAGAATGAGAAGTTTGGGAATTGAAAATATACTAATCTCTGCCCAAATCTTTAAATACAAAGAAAAGTGTGATCATCAAATTTTAATATTTTAAAGTCAACCCTTTTTAAATCAATAATTTGGTTCAACATATATATTTTGCTGTATTTACCATCAATATATTGATAATTCTAAGGGTTTAAGTCTCCTAAATTTAAAAACACCGACAACATTTCTATATATCATAGATAGTATCTTTTCCTTAGTCCTATCATGAAATTCAATATTGTGTGTGTGTGATTATTTTGATCTCAAAATTTTCTATATTGCTTTAGCACACCAATATGCTTGTGTTCTGAGTTCCATTTTAAGAAATGACACCCATGCCCATATCCTTACAATATGAGAGCACAGTTTTGGACACAGTATGTGATGAAGACCAGCCTCATGTCCATGTCATTATTACAACAATCAATGCCAAAACTTTTGAAACTTCACAAGTGTGCATTCACAATGACTGCTTTTGTAACAATTTCTTCATGTTACTAAATCAACAACATATGTGTATGTGGATTCTTTTACCCTCTTCTTGTCTAATCAAGGTACCATTAAACAAGAACACATGGAGGTCACCGCAATATAGTGGCAAGTTTAACTACTTGGTTTGTGCATAGAAACTATATTGGCTAGGTATAAATAGAGAAATGCATTACCTTCAACAAGTTTTCTAACTTCTCAAGAAGACTGACCATCTTCTGAACCTCCTCAGTAGCATTTAGACCAGGATCCTTTAAAGCAGCAGCTTCAAATCCACTAAGGGCCCTCTCATAGTTCTCTAGATATTTGTTTACCTGGGAAAAATAAAAATAAAAATCCACTTCCAGTACAATACATAATTATATACTTCGAGGGAGAGGAAACTCCTATTAGTACGCTTAAGTTCTCTATTCTTCATACATTAGTTTTTTGGATTTGGGGGAGAAATTGTAAATCTATAGGGGAGATAATGGAGTTTTTAGATACTTTGAGTGTCTAGAGGCCCTATTTGGCCTTTGTATTTCTTTTGCGATGCACTCCCCTCTTGAGCATTGTTTATAATACTTTACTTTACTTTACTTATCAAAAAAAATATATACTTGATCGGTTGATAGTAAGATGTGGATAGGGAAGGTTATTATTGTTCATGTAATGGTTCACTACAAACAATTAAAAAGATACGTGAATTACACAAGGATAAAAAAGAACACAAGTATGATTTAAAAATGCTCTACTTATGTACAAATACAAAGTAACAAACATTATAATAGGATTAAAATCAGTGGATCAGTTTTCAGTCATTCATTGAATGATAAATCACTACAAGTGATGGAGATACAGATTTAAATGTCAGAAAAATGCATCAATGGTTTTTTCTTCGACGAGAATCAAATTTGACTAGATACTAGACATAAGTAAGCGGGGTTGAAGAAACTAAAAATCAAGCATTGTCTGACATAAGAAGAAATTAAAACTGGTTCCACTTTAGCTTCAGTCACCCTGTTTTGCACCTATGTCAGGCCTAAACATAACCATGTTTTATTATGGTTATTTTAAATAAAAAAAAATATTAGGAATTTTGATTTATTTGGATCTATTCTCTTTAACTTTTAAGGTTTCTTAGTAAGGGTTTGACTATAAAAGGCCAGACATAACAGTATTATGCAGCTTTTGATCATTTGAATATTATCGTGCTTTCAAAATTCTCTGTGTTTTTCTTCTTTTTTGATAAGTAAGATTTCATTAAAGAACACTCAAAAGGGGAGTGCATTCTAAGAACAAAGCAAGACCAAGAACGTCTACTATACAATCAAAGAATTCACAAAAGAAACTTTATCTCCCACAGATTTACAATTCCAACCCATAACTCAAAAGAATAAAGTATAGAGAATAGAGAACTTAAGCACCCAAGCCAGAACCTCAACATCATCAAAGGACCACCTGTTCTGCTCTTGCCATAGCCCCCACCATAAACAAAGGGGTGCCACTCTCCAAGCGCATTCTGTGTTTTTCTCCCTCCATTGTTCTTGCTTCCTCTTCCTGTCAGTTTGTCTTACCTCATTTTTCAGTATATTTTCTCATCTTTTAATTATTTGAACATTATCGTGGTTTTAGAATTCTAATTGCGTTCCATTTCTCCCCACCCACCCACCCACCCCAACACACACTGTTCTTGCTTTCTCTTTCCCTTAGTCTGTCTAGCATCATTTTTTTAGCCTATCCTCTCATCCCCTTTCTTTGTTTTCTCCCCCTTTTCTTCTATTATCATCCCCTTCTTTCTTTATGGTCCTGTATCAACTTGGTATCAAAGCCCTATTCCGTTGTGGAAATATTAGTTAATTTTTATTTATTTATTTCTTTATTTTTGACATGTCATGTCTCACAAGAACAATTAAGATCTGATGAAATTTAAAGCTTATACTGTGAATCCTTCACTAAGGCCAACAACAAACCTGAGAACAAATATAGCATATGACCAAAAAAGCCAAAGAAGGAAAGAAAATGCCAAAATAAATATTTATATTGTGAATCCTTCACTGACTGAAAGTTCATAAATGTGGATAAAAATTTTATTAGCAAAATGATTTTACATAATTATTAGAAAAGACTAAACGCAAAGTAACCCATTTCAATTGCTTGATTTTAATTAAGGTATTTTAAATTCAAATTTCTTAAAATTTCTAAGGTATACAAAATTTAAAATTTTAAAATGTCTAATTAGAACATATCAATAATAATGTTTGTTTCTAGGAAAGTTCGGGGCCTGCTTGGTTTTAGAACAGTTTTCAGTTTTTTGGGAACTGAAAATTAGAAATTTGTACAAAAGCTTTCTTGGTTGACAGTTTCTATGAATTGTTTTCTGAAAACTTGTTAAAGAAAGGTATGTTTTCAGAGAATTGTCTTTTATAGTTTTTTGAAAACAGTATTCTGTTTTTTGAGTTCTTAAGAACTGTTTTCTGAGTGACAAACCACGCAAGCCCTTATTATTCACAAGGTCATCACTGATCACAAATATAGAAGTCACCATATTGATGTTGTATTCCCTCACAACATCACTTAACTTTCCAATCTCCCAGAGAACATTAATCAACTTTCCAATCTCCCAGAGGCATCATATTCTGGCAAATTGGTGTTGCATGTGCAAAAAGGCGGAGGAAACAACAAATCTTCTTATTCACTGTCCTGTGGTGAGGGAGGTCTGGTCTTTTTTCTTGGCTGCCTTCGGGATGGTGTGGGTGTCCCCCGGATCCACAGTTGATGTGTTAGAGGCTTGGAGAGGGTGTATAGTGGACAACCGAGCCAAAGTTGCTTGGAGGGCCACTCCCCTTTGTTTATGGTGGGATTTGTGGTGCGAGAGAAATAGGAGATCCTTTGAAGAAGAGGAGTCTTCGATTTGGTCTCTCAAATACAGCATAATGAGTTCTTTATTCTTTTGGGTTAATGGGCGGAATTGTAAATCGGTGGGGGACTTTATGGATAGCTTAAGCTTATAGTTGGCCGTTTTTGGCTTTTTGTGTTCTCTATTGGGAGCGCTCCCCTCTTGAGTGCCTTTTATGAAATTTTACTTATCAAAAAAAAAAAAAAAATTAATCAACTAATAGTCAATGAAATCAAACTACTACTACACTAAATTGACCATTTTGTTGAAATGTTGAACTTCATATGACAACCGAGTGGGTCACTGCTAACTTGATAAATTCAAAGAGTTAAAGGCAATCTAATGTTACAGGCTAATGAGAATCCCACACCCAATGAATTTTCATAGTACGGGGGTGGAGTTTGAAGGATACTTGCAAAGCTTAAAATAATTTTAAGAAATATTGATAGAGTAATGCCTTGCAAAAGAAATTAGTTCTGCATTTGCCTTTTAGTTTTTGCTAGTCAAAAATCTTTCGGTTTAGTTTAAAACTTGGCTTAGCAATGTCTCCACTTGACAGCCTTGATCGAAGCATTTTAAGAGTCAACACACGAATCCTTTCTCACCATCCCACTATTTCAATGACCATATTTTTTTTTAGATCATGCGATTTTGAGGTACTCTCATGGCCTTGGTTTTCCCCTTCATACCTAGAGTGCCTTCAAGTGAACCATGACACTCCAAAGTCCTTACCAAAAATTAGTCTTAATTGTACTTTCTCAACCTCCTCATTATACCAGTGCCCATTATATGCACAAGCTATTTCTTGGACCTTTCTTCTTTTCTATTTTGGGTTAAGTGCAAAAAACACCCTCGTTATATACAAAAATGTGCAAAAAACACACTCCAATTTAGTATGTGCATATCACCCCCCACTAGTTATCTTCGATGTGCAAATACCCCCCTCCGGCTAGTTGACTAGCATGTTTGACTTAAATTTTTTTTAAAATTCTAAAATTACCCCTTCACCAGTTAAGACCTTGTTTGGCTCTCTCTTATCTACCATAACCATATATATATCTATAGGGATGAGAGAGAATCGAAGAGAGAGAACCAAATTCAAACAATTTCATATATATATATACACACACTGTTATATATCATCATACACACACACACTCTGTTACACACACATACAATTGGTTATATCATCATATATACACACACACTGTTAATACAAACAATTTCATATATATATACACACACACCGTTACATATCATCATACACACACACTCTGTTACACACACATACAATTGGTTATATCATCATATATACACACACACTCTATTATATGCACACACTGTTAATACAAACACTTTCATATATATATATATATATATATATACACACACAGTTATATATCATCATACACACACACACTCTGATACACACACATATACTGCTATATATAAACACACATACATACAATGCTATATATACACACACTATTACAGAGAGAGAGAACTGTTGAAAAAATACCAATTAATGAAGATTACTACAACAAATGCCCCAATTTATTACTATTAATGAAGAAATAAATAGCAAGAAATAAATAGTTAAGAGAGAGAGTGAAGATGAGAAGAAAGAGAGAGAAATCGTGGAGAGAGGATCTCACACAAAGAGAGAGAGAACGAGGAGAGAGAGAATGAGGAGAGAGAGTGTTTTGTTTAGTATTTAATTTTTTTTATAACATAAGGGTATTTTTGTCATTTCCTATCTCCGGCACTGGAAAATTAACCATTTGTCCTTATTTGAACAATTTTGAAATTGTAGGGGGTTAGTTGAACATCAGGGGGTGTTTTGCACATTGTTTTATATAGCGGGGTGTTTTTCGCACTTAACCCTTCTATTTTTTACCAAAGGCATAATAATAGCATGTTTCTTGGACTTAGAAGTCATTAAACTATACACCATCAAGCATGATCAATTTCATAGTACCCCACACCATCTAGCATGTTAATCACACACTCCAAAAGAACCTCTCTCATCACCCATCCGGCTGTAATCAAAATAATATTCCTTTCAGTCTGTCCATCCTAGTCATGACCAACCAAGATAACTACCAGTTGTTAACACCGAATGCGACATTGCTTCTCCAAGATGTATAAAATGTGCACTTCCATATATTCTGCCTTAGCCCCCACATAAGTCTTCAACTATTAATTTGACCAAGAAAAACAATAACCCAGAACAAATGAAAACAGTCAATTGTTCATGTATAAAATATTCTAAGTATCAGAAACCAATGGACTGGGAAAAGAGTGAACATTCAACTACTAGAGGGAGTTCCCATCAAGCTAAGAATACATTAATTTCTCAGACAATCACATGATCAAGACATAATTGAAAGAGAAGAAAAGTAGGAAGAAAAGAGAGAGGAAGAAAAAATAAACAACTTACAGTGGCACAGTTGAAGTATAGGTCTGGATTGGACTTCATTTTTTCATCCTTCTCCTGACATGTGCCATAAAGAATTAGAATAGATCCATACCTCTAATATCAGGAGTAATCACTACGAAATAGCTAAGAAGTTATCTTAGTAAAAGAATGTCAGAAAAAAATTGATTGGTGGAAAAACCAGCCCTTAGTCACAAGAGATGCATCAATGATTTAGAAATGGATTCATAGGGAAAATTATCGCTCACACGTACAGCATTTTGATATGCTTTCAGTGACTGCAGAAGTTTGCTGTGATCCCATGATCCAGTCACAAAAAAACTTGTGAGGCATGCATTTCCTAGGTTGTCTGTGAATGAGATGAGAAAGCTGAGATAGAAGTTTTAGGATTTACAACAATTTATATATATCAAAAGTTAGGATGCAAGTCTTTTCCCGTAAACAGGGGGAAAAAAAGTTAATGTGTAGAATGAACAACGATTTTATACAAACTCAAGCAAAGTAGAAAAACTAGAAGTAGATTTACACGCCTATGTACAATTGTATATGAATACACATGTATTTATACAAATTTATGTGCAGAAAGAGGAGGACAAATCAGATCAGATCATTGACAAGCACTAAAGCAAAATTCATTCACAAAAGGGCTGATGAAAATTGTACATGTATAGAATTAGCTCACAACAAAGGGCTTCCGTAAATCAGACAAGTAAACATGTACGGAATTAGCTCATAACGAAGGCTTGGTATACCAGGCAAGTAAACTATACATTTTAGCCAATACAAAATACAGAATGTAATGGAACATATTGCATGTGAATCAGATTCGGAGCCTGAAACAGTTTGAAGGTGTGTTTCTGCTAAATAATATTTAAATAAAGCCTTACACCAAGAATTCCCATCTTTGATATCCAGAGTGATGGCTTCCTTTGCATGTTGGATGCTTTCCTCAACAAGTTCTGCCTTATTATCGGCACCTAAAAAAAAGGAAAAAATCATCTGGTAAACAAAAGAATGCATGCATATTATAGATCAAACTACTACCTTTGGCTTAAAAGTTAAAAACACGGGCCCCTATATGGCAGGTTATTTTTTGCAGAGTTGTTTCTCTTACTTCCATTTTTCTTGTTTCTACTTTACTTATTTATTATTTTTTGGTGGAGAGGCCATTGTTTAGTTCAATTGTGAAAACTTCGGCTATCAAATATACAATGTATGTTCTGGTCTGAGGGTAGTCACTTTGAGTAAATAAAGTCAAAAATTAGGCGTGTACTTAATCCACTGCTCCCAGCACCCTTAACCAACTAAACAACACTAGGTAATGGCTTTTTTTCATTGGGTGTGGTGCAGTGTGGGTGAGGGATGGATAGATAAAGGTTGATGTGGGTCCTATGTCAATTACCTAAACCTTCCTGCTTGTCACCAACAAATTCCAATAAAACTTACAACTACCAAAAGCTTCCTAGTTGTCACAAACAAATTCCAATAAAACTTGAAAACAAAAATTTTAAATTTTCCACTTTTGATTAAGGTCCAGCTACTCAAGGATTGAAGCTCCATGAATGTTCTTCACACTTCAAACCAAAATACCAAGTATTGGAACAAAATGAGTCCAGGTTAAGCTTTGGGCAGTGCACAAAATATTCAGTAGAAGATTTCATTTGAGACCATGGTTACAGCTGCCTCATATCAAAAGTCTACTCGCGTAAGGATGACATAAGATGCATCCTAATCTGTTTACCTTCTCTCAGATAAAAAGTTATGCAATATGTATGTTTTACAAGGCATCTCCTCATATATATGGTTACAAACTTTTCTTTTCCAAATGATCCAAAAGAAAGGTGGTTACCGTGCATTATTTTTGTTGCTTCTTGAATTTCTGCAGTTTCACTCGAGCAAATAAAAAGAAGTGGTTCCATATTGCAATTTTGTAGAAAGAAAGTTATGAGCTGATCTTTGTTACAACAGGAAATATAGCTGACAAGTGACAACAGGATTAAGGCAAGTCCTGAACACAAAATCTCGGCAATATTTATCATCTCCACTCTCCAGACCTGTTTTGATGGAGATCACACTGAATCTCAACCACCGCCCTCTATGCGCACCTATTCTCTGCGTCAACGCAAAGAGGCTATCTTCTGGCACCGAACATAGACTCAGCTATAAGTTTCCCTAGGGCTCATGGCAGCCATTCTTGACTTCTATGTGATTGTATCAGATATTGTAGAAGCTATTTTGGACTTGTTGTTTCTTTGGTTTGCCTATATATCCGTGGACATATGTATGGGATCAGGCAACCTTTGATGATTATTAAACAATATTGAGTGAACTACAGATTTCTTCTTCCCCCAGAGTTCTTCTTCTCTCCTCTCTTCTTCCCTCTCTCTTCTTCTCTCTCTCCTTCTCTGTCCCCGTTCTAAATCAGTTTTTTTTTTATAAGTATCTCCACTATACAGGCCTGTTGCCACCAAACTAGAGGTTCCTAATTGAGGGGCATCAGGGAAACAGGTAACAATCGAACAGACAAGGCCAGGGGGATTCAAAATCTCAAAATCAGGAAGGCAAAAAAAAAGAAAGAAAAAGACCATTAACAGCTTCTTCCAGAGAGAATTCTTATGACAGGTAAAAGTTGGCATCAAAATAAGTGCGGTTGTTTACTTTAAATTGAGTTGGATATTCTCCACTTAATTTCACAATTTTCCCATGGAAAAAGTTTTAGTAATATGTTGAAGAATTTATTAAATGTCATAATGACCATTTACCCTACGTTCACAATGCCAATTAGCCTTGTGAAAGAACCCATGGCTTAGTTTCATTATTATATGAACTAGATTCAAATCAACACATATAAGATGATAATTGTAAACAATGAACTTCAATAACAATAATTATAAAAAAATAATCAGGTATGAGGAAGTTTTTTCTTAGAGGAACTGAAAAGAGAAGGAAACTGAAAATGATGTTCTATGAAGATGAATTGAGGGTTATTGATTAAAGAAAATTAAGATACGACAAAAAAAGGTTATGGGAAGAAGAGATTTATATAAGTTCTGGTTAGATAAAATAAGAAAATACAAATTGGATGCACAATGCAAAAGATAAATATAACTTTCATACTCTCAACATATTTTCTTTTGTGGACAGATTTCCAAATATAGAAACTCTTGATCCATTTCTAATTTTGAATCAGCACACAATGACAAGCAAGTTTCACTTGCAACTGTTGGAGCCGGCATCTCTACTTTCCAAGTGAAGTTGTGGAGGAAGGTTATTGCTTGCCGGAGTGGGGAGGGGGATGGAGAGTGGTTGTCTAGGGAGGTGAACTCACTTTCAGGCATGGGGGTTTGGAAGTGGATCCGGAAGGCAGATGAGTTTTCCAAACAGATTCGTTTCAAGGTTAGGAGTGGGAGACATGTCAGATTTTGGGAGGATCTATGGTGCAGGGACATTGTTATGGCTTGAAGATTTTCTAGGCTCTTCAGGATTGCCGCGGAAAAACATGCCTTGGTTGCCGATTGTTATCGGCTTGATAGCGGAAGGATGAGTTGAGACATGCAGTTTCAGAGGGTGTTCCATGACTGGGAGCTTACAGAGGTAGTAGAGTTTTTAGCCCTTCTTTATAGCCAGGTGGTGGAGGGGGAGGGGATGGATGAGATGCTCTGGATGGTTTACTCGAGAGGAACTTTTGAGGTTCATTCCTTCTATCAGAGCCTCTTGGAGATCATGGGTCCCACCTTCCCTTTGAAGGCAATCTGGAGATCGAAAGCCCCTTGAAGGTGGGTTTTTTTTTGCTTGGTCTGTTGTCCTAGGAAGGATTCTCACCTTAGACAATCTTAGAAGGAGGAGACAGATTGTGAACCATCTTCTTCTGCACTATCCAGTGGCGAGGAATGTTTGGGCTATGTTCTTAGCTGCATTTGGCATATTTTGGGTGTCTCCTGATTTCACATTGAAGATGCTCAAGGCATGGAGAGGGTATATAGTGGATAGTAGAGCTAGAGATACTTGGAAGGCCACTCCCCTTTGATTATGGTGGGACTTATGGCGCAAGAGAAATAGGAGATACTTTGATGGCAAGGAGTCTCCTATTTGGTCTCTCAAATACAATATATTGAGTTCTTTATTTTTTTGGTTAAATGGGCAAAATTGTAAATCTATGGGGCAAATGATGATTTTGTCGATAATTTGAGATTATAGTTGGTCGTTGTCGGGCTTTTTGTGTTTTCTCTTGGGAGCGCTCCCCTCTTGCGCACTTTTAATGAAATCTTACTTATCAAAAAACAAAATTTCAACAAATTTTCCATTCAATATTAGACTAGACTCGCTAAATAATTTCCAAAAGGACAAAGAAAATCAATGTATCATGTGTAGAGAGGAAAAGGTAAAGATTGGTGTAAAAGAATCTTGCCTTGAGCCATTTTTCTTTCAAGCATTGATAATTGACAAAGTATCCTCTTGTTTGGACCCTGCATGAGAGACAAATGAGTATCACTAGTTGGCGCCAATGCAGAAGGAAATGTCTAGATTCTAAATGTGATTATGAATTTTCTAGAAAGAAAATTAAAAAAAAATATCTGATTACAACTAGTAACCTTGCTTAGTGCCAGTTTGAAGCAATTCATTGTTGAAGTTAGATCTCCCTTCTTCCAGATACAGTTACCCAAGCATAGCCAAGCATCTGCAAGAGATGGATTTAACTTAACCTGGAGAATGAATTAGTCAGTTTCAAAATATGACCCACAAAATGAGCAATACATCACAGAAAACTACAAGGCCTGTCAAGCTTCTCTTGCTTACAGCTTTTGAGAGATGATCTTCTGCTTCTTTTCTATGATCAGGAAACACATCCAATATCTTTCCTCTCAAATATTCATAGGTTGCACGATGCATGGGTGATTTTCTTTGTTCTACAAAAGAACGTATAACTTTTCATCAGTATTAAATACACAAATAAATGGTATCATATAGAGAGTAAATTTCATAGAATGTCTTTTATCTTTTTTCTTGTCTCTTTTTCTTTCTTTTTTGGTTCGTCTTTCTTTTTTCTTTTTTTTTGATAAGTAAAAAGCAAATAGTCCGTCTTTCTTTTTTGGTTCGTCATGTCCATGAAACATTCATTTTAATTTCTATTATGAATATAAATCCAGTATAGAAGTTTACATAAATATGTATCAATTTAAATAGTAATGATAAATAAGAAATAAGATGAAGGATAGGGTCCCGCGCAGGGAGTAAAAAAAGCACAAATTAAGTTCCATTTTCTCCACTTCCATTCATTTATTTCATCATCATTAAAGTGAGATATGCCTATTGAGCAGTGAAAATACTTGAGCACCAGATAAATTAGTTAAATTGATTGTTAGTTGTATCATCATCTAAAGCGAAAAATCATGTCATCCATGTACCCTTGTAATTATCAAGAAGTAAAATTACCTACACGGTTACCTCTCTTCAATAGCGCGTATAAGGGAAGAGGTAATGAGTGTAGTAGCAGGAGTATTGCAACAGATTTGGATGCTACAGTTGTGTTTTGGGGGCTGGAATGGCAATTAGTAGCAGGAAATGGACCTCAGTTACCTACACAGTTACGTCTCTTCAATAGCGCGTTTAAGGGAAGAGGTAATGAGTGTAGAAGCAAGAGTATTGCAACAGCTTTAGATGCTACAGTTGTGTTTTGGGGGCTGGAATGGCGATTAGAAGCAGGAAATGGACCACAATGGGTGATCACACCACAAGTGGGCAACATAAATACATCATGGCTATGCATGCATATTATCATTGCCATTATATGGCAACACTGCTCATGTGAAGTGAGAAAACCTTGCAATTTGTCTGCTTTCACAAGATGTAGAGGGGTTTAATAGGTCCAATCCATTGGTCCCACAAGATCTAAATGTGTTGAATAGGTCCGATTCATCTATTATGCCCAATTTATAACTAAATACATAAATTAAATTAATCAATCATTTAATATCATGTATCCATGCAATTAGACAGTACACAAACAGGACACACAAGTTTTTATGTGAAAAACCCATGGGACCTTGTCCAGCACTACCAAATCCACTATGAAAAGTTGGAGTAAAACAGACTCAACCAAGAACCTTCAGCTTTTGATTTTCCTTTAATGCATGTTTTATCCACCTGTTAGAACTTAAACCCACTAAACAAGCCACCAAATCACCATATCCACAAAATAAACCCTCAAAGTCTTTTAGCAACAATCCAGTACCCACTGAATCTCACACTCATTTAACATTTAAGCAAACAACACAAGCAATATTTTTTCAAGGATGTGATAGTAGGTTCTCTAAAGATCAACGTTTCAAACCCAACTAAAATACCAATCACGAGAGAGAGAGAGAGGTGTAACAAGACTCTCATAGGTTTATCTCTCTTGTCTCTCGCTCAGGTGGTTGGGTAATTAAATTTAAAATCAGACATAATTTATAAGTAGAATATATGGCACGCTTTGGAGAAATTAAGAATTCGTCCAGTAACTTTCTGAATTCTCTATCAACACAGAAAAAGAAAATCCATGCTTGAGCAGCCTTATACAGAGGGTGATACGCTAGACAGATCCTGAACAATTGAAATTGCTGGGCATGATAAAACAGAAACCTTCACTCAACCGATTCTAGACACCTCTCTAGCTTCATTGAGATGATTTACGTTACTAAAAGAGCCAAAACAATAGACAATCAAACGGAAAGATACAGATATGTATTCATATATCTATATATATATATATATATATATATATATATATATAAATATGAGTGTGTATAACAGATATGTATTTGTGTGTATATATATATATATATATATCAATATTTTTTTTTTTTATAAATAATATATATATCAATATATGAATGTGTACACATACATATTTCGGAGTGAATAATAAGTACCTGAAGGTATGGAATCGAGGAGCTTGAGAGCGAGATCTGATTCTGTCTGCAGTTTGGAGATTTTGTCATCTGGGTTTGCTGGAAAATACGTGTCCCTGATGTTGTAGAGATCATCCGCCGCTTTTGCAGCTTTCGCCATTGTATCATCTGCTTCACCTTGCCTTCGACTACCCATCTCACTGAATAATTCAGCACACAACTCCTCAATGAATAATTAGAGCGTCTATACAGATAGACAGACAGACAAAAAGAAAGAAAGAGAGGGAGAGAGAGAGAGAGAGAGAGAGTGTGTGTGTGTGTGTGTGTGTGTGAGAGTTCGGGTTTCAATTTGGGCTGCACATGCCAGGCTCCGGTAATGGGTATTTTCAAATATGCCGAAATTCAGGCCCAGCACATCCCTTCGATTACACATCATGATTCTCATTCACATATTGTTAATTTCAGACCCACAAAGTTTTTTTTTTTCTTTTTTTTGCAAGTCAACCACAAATTTAAAAAAAACACACACACAAATTTCATGATGGATCAAATATAATTATTTTTTTGAGTTAATTACTCTAGCCTAATTACTCACGAATTAAAGTTTTCAAAATTCAATCTCTCTTGAAGTTTAGTTAATTTTATGTTGGGTACTTCTGTTCGTTAACTGACAGTAAGCTCCGTTAAAGTCAATTAACAAAATCAAAATACCAAAATTATATTAGGTAACGGTAGTATTAGTGTGGCATTGATAGAGAATATATATATATATATATATATATATATAACATGTTAATCTCATATTCTTGGTCAAATGATTAGCGATTAAGGTTATTTTTGCGCAAAAAACATTATAATTTGAAGGTATTTTTGTAATTGTATATTAAATGTGATTTTCTTAAACTGGTCGTTAGTCTGACAAAGATGTCAGAGTAATTTTGTAAAAATTTTAATTTATGAATAATTAAGTCAAATCTCAGAAGAGATCAGAGTAACTTATCCTTATGTTTTTTACCAGCCATTTTTGATAAGCAGAACTCAGTATAAACAGAAAGTTGGGCTACGCTGCCCAACTATGCGTTAATCTAAAACTCACAAAAGTGTTGGCCGATAAAGACACTAATTGAATCATAAAGGAAGTCATTACTCATAAAAATGGGCAATAATTTTTATTTTATTCCTATCTTAGGCACAGAGTATGAGAACCAATAAAATTTGTCTTCATTACGTTTTACTAATGGAATACCATTTTGCAAATGGCATAAACACTATTAAAAAGATAACACAATATACATACATGTGAATTCTTCGACATGTACAACTTGAAAAGTAAGTTTGAATACTGAGTTTTTCTTTTCTTTTTTAAGAATGTCGTCATGTGATAAATAAAATAGCGTGAATGATTTGAACAGAGGAAATAATACAAACTCAAATGGTCCCGGACAATTACTCAAAATACCTAGTTTTTTTTTTTCTCTTATACGTAATGCATCTTTTTCCCTTATGGGTGCTAATCCCTAAACGAATAATTTATTTAGACTCCTGTCAATTTCTTTTAGACCGACATTATGTATGGTGACAAACAGATCATTTTTGTTTATTGAAAAGTATATGTTGTGAAGAACAAGAAAGATAGGGTACAAACTCTTGAGCAGTGATACGCATCATGAAAAGAATTTAACAAGCAAACAGTGCCGTTTGGTGTATTTTTTAACGAGGACTCCTTTGTTGTTTAGATTTCTACTGCAACACGTATTTTGATATCATATATACTTATTCTGAATCTCTGATATCATCATCATATATATATATATATATATATATATGTGTTCATAACTGTTCATAACTTCTTAAGAATGTTCATAACCAATTGCACAGGAAAAACAAAGGAGTTTTCTCCACTCCTTAAGGTCGAACATGAAGATGATTTCAAATGAGAAGAGTAAAATCAAAAGACCTCTGAGGATATTAAGTCTTATCTAAGCAGGCCTCCCATCATCATTCCACTATCAAAGGAAAGGAATTGAAACTCTATATCTGTCCCCACCCCAAATTTAAATACAGAAACTCTCTTCCTATACTTAAACCTGGTGTGTGATTTAATTATCACATTCTCAATAACCATAGAAACTAACTTTCCAACTCACAATTTCATGACAGCTTGGGTACATCAGAACTAATAACACAAACCAACATCGAGATACCACTCTTGTTACATGACTATTAACTTTGTAAACAATAGTTAGTTTCTATCTCTCTAGCGCGTGTGTCCACCAACAAATACCTGAAAATAAATAATAGGGTGAACTTACAAGCTTAGCAAGAACATTGCTAAACACAATCACCACTCAACAAATTGACCATGTCTATATTCTTATATATAAATAAGTTAATAAATTTAGTGTCTATTTGGGAGAGCTTCATGAGGCCCCAAAAAGCCTTTCCAGACATGAAAAGTTGTTTTAAAAAAAATGTAACGTCTGATTACATATATGTAAAGATTTTTTCAAATAAACCGGTGGTTAGAAGCTCATTTTAAAAAAGTAAAAAAAAATATTGTTTTTAAAACTTCCTTTGAAAAAGTCAAAATTTGTTTTGAAGTAAATTTGTTAGTTTACTAATTTGTCCATATACTTTTTATATATTAACAAGATTGTGTTATATTCTCTTTTGAACCCTTGTTTCTCCACCGCCACCTTCCATCAACACCTCTACCACCACCGCTACCTCCACCTCCATTGCTACTGCCACCGCCACCACCACCACCACTACTACCACCATTACCTCCACCACCACCACCTCCCTCATCACCATCGCTACTGTTGCTTTTCACCACCGCCACCACTATCGCCGTCTCTACCACCGCCATCGTTGTCACCGCCTTCCACCACCACCACCATTACCACCACCATCACCACCACCATCACCGTTACCTCCACTTCCACCACCACTATCTCCCCACCAACAACGCCACCTCCACTTCCAATACCACCATCTCCACCTCTATTGCCAAGTTCGTGCTTTGTAAGGGTTGTAATTGTGGTTAAGGATAAGAAATAATATCATCAAAATAATAATAATTTAAAAGTTAAAATATATTTAAAAAATGCACAACCAAATGTCTTTTTTCTTCTAAATTCCTTCCAACAAAATTCTTTTTAAGAAAGTCTTATCACATTACGTCCTTTTGATATTAAAAAAAACTCTCCTAAACGGGACCTTAGTGTTCCACAGACCAGCCCAAAAAACCCAAAGTGCGATTTTTCACAACCAGTCCATTGTAAGCCCAAATCCAACAATTTTTTGGCCTGCCATGTGTCCCGCTTCTTAACGGCATAATTGTATTCTTAAAAATATCACTTAACGGCATAACTAAATGCATTCTTAAAAATATGTCAGTGTCCCACTTAGGCAACTATCTTTCACTCAAATTTGTCTTCGATGAAACCACGTAACAACACTCTATAAATTGCATTCTCCGACGTATGCCAGTCTTTCACGTATAATCGGCCGAATGTCAGTCTTCCCGTTGTGATGGCCGATAATTGTAGTAGAAGAAAGAAAATCAGGACCTGAATAGGCCCATGAGTAATCATGATTTCAGTTCAGAATTCTAGTGCTTCAGATTTTTCAATTGAGGAAAATGATGCTGCTCTATCAGAAGAATCATATTCTAGGGATGATGATGATGATGGCAATGCTGTCAAAAGGAATATATATATATATATATATATATATAGAGAGAGAGAGAGAGAGAGAGAGAGAGAGTTCATACATTAGAATCTTATAATCTTAATAGATACTTATTAAATGAATCCATCACCAGACCTCATGAATAATCATTATCCACGAAATTTAGAAATAAATGAAGTAAATGCAAGGGAAAAAAAATCTCAAGAATGATATATTAGGTACAAGTTGAAAATTTTCCACCTGAATAATACATTGCAAAGGAACAAGAAGTTTCATACAGTAACCAAAAGGACTACAGAGATGGAAAACTAGAAAACTACATGTAACTAACTTGATGCACTTCCCATATTGTGGAAGAGGAATCAATAACGGTCATAAATAAATAATGAGCAGCTTTCCCTCCGGGGATCAAAAGATAGAAAAAAAAACCGAAAAATAATATGGGCAGTTTAAAAAATGTGGTCTTGGCAATTCCCATTAACATGTTTCCCTTCAGATGTTAATTCAGGCTTTAGCATATACTTCAATAATAACTGTACTTTTAAGTTCTGAAAGATGACTCCTAACATATATAAGAGGATGGATCAGAAAATGCAGAATTGATTTTATTTGGTTGATCCAGACTGAGAAACTTTACACTGGGCAGTATGGAATGAATGAATGGACAACGGCTTCTCGTCGAACAATAATACAACAGTATGAACCTCAACTGATTGATGTCAGAAGTTCTTTAATATCTTCTCACTTGAGACTCCATCAGCTACCAAAACAGAAGTAACTTCCTGCAAGAAGCAATCATTGAAAATGTTATAATACCTCATTCCATTTTTACAAACATCATGCTTTTTATCTTCTTCTTTCTTTTTCCTCGCAGCAGAGAATTAATAAACAAGCCTTTCCACAATTTCATATATGTACAAAAAAACAAGTGATCAAAATAGAGGAACTTGGCTGCAGCTATATCAAAATACAGAGAAGAGTGTTAATTTCATTATAAAATTTGGCCTGACTGGCAGCTAAAAAGGAAGAAAAAAATAAAATGTCACCTATTTTTCATGTGAACTAATTAAATATAGTATGACACTAAGTGCACCACAAGATAAATCTTGGTGGATGCAAGCATCCTGCTAATGAAAAGCAATGGTCTCCGGAATACCAGTTAAGTTAGCTATGCTAACACCCTTATTTATGGCCTTACCATATCTTGTATTGCTCAAGGAAAATTTATAAAAAATAAAACCACGCATATGAGGACCAGTAAAGAGGTTGTTTAGAAGCAGTCGGCAAAACAGGCACAACAAACTTAACTGGCTATTTTCCTCCTGATAAAATTAATCTCATACAGGGAATACCCAAACTAAAGGCACAATGAAGACCCACCCAGGGGGAAGTGAAAGAGGGAAAAAACCACAAGGGTTTTGCAAGGGCATCTGGAACACCATGCTCATACTTTCACTCTGCTAGAAAAAAGATGAAACTCTGAAGGGCCACAAGCAGCATATTTCAATTGACAAACCAGCACAGCTACCAATCAGAGGATAGAAAACTCGCCTCACCTCTGAATAGTTTACCTTTTTAATTTATGTTTTTATCTCTTCTTTGTTTGTTTGTTTTCCTCTTCTTCTTTTTAAGTTGCGCGTGCGCGTGTGTTTGTGAGTGTGAGAGTGTGTGTGTGTGTGTGTGTGTGTGTGTGGGGGGGGGGGGGGGGGGGGGGGGGGGGGGTTGTAAACTACTTGTTCTTGTTCTTGTACTACACTGATCTCTTGGATGCACCAACTCTTGTGAGCACAATTTTAAAATTATTCTTACAATATGACACTAGCGTATCATCAGGAAACAACACTTAAATGGTTACTCTATTTCAGCTTAGACAGGGATATTCTAGTCCTAAGATTGCACAACTCCAATTTCATAAAATGAATCTGCCAAATAGGCACATCCAAATTGCATTCTACAGCAATTCACCATTGAGTTTATGCCTTTTTCCCCTTCTTTATGTAATCCAGTTTCAAATAATTGCAAGAGTGATTAAAATTAGAGACTTAAAAGAGAACACTTTGGGAAAAAAAATCCATATATACATTATGACATTCAATTGAAAGTTGTAACACATATCCACAAACAAGAGTTGCCGAGACCGATAGCTAGCAATATGAGAAAAGATGAAGAAAGATACAAATGTATTTATGAGAAGTTTGAGGCCAAATCAATTAAGTACAAGATGAAGGAAGTTAGTGTAAGATGATTGTCCATGCGCAATAAATAGCAATGACCGCAGCCACAGGAAGAAGTGTATTTGATAGAGGTTTGCAAGGGAGTATAAAGGGAAATTGTGCACAGGCAGTGAGAAGTCATGGTATCCAGTGACTTGACAGAGGCTATGGCCTTCGAAAGAGCTCAACGGCAAAAGGATGCATATAATTTTATGCCACTTTCAACCAGGATTAAAGTTGGTGCTAAAAGACGGGTTTTTCAGCTTTGCTATTTTCCCACAACAATCTTACTGCAACCATTCATGACGGGTTACACAACCTGGTCAGTCATTCTTTCAAATTGAGGACGCTCTCCACTGTTCAAGCCTTAAGTTGTCAACTTCTCCACCTTATTATTTCACATCCTATCTGAATGTCCTTGTCAAGCTTTCACACGCATCATACCATTGGTTCTAATTAATGCAGCCAGTGGTCAAGTTGCACCAGTTCTGGTCAAATAGTCTTGCCATCCATTAATTTCATCTTAGTTAAGCTAATACTATGGATAATGTTACGACAAATTCTTACAAGTAAAACACTCTAAAAGTGCAGCTAAAAAGAGTTTGAATGGTGACAGAAATATATATTTTCTTACAACTATAGTTGTTTATTCCATCAGAAAACTTAACTGCAACTTATTTTTGATTCTTAACAATAAGAATCAAACCCGAAACATCCATTTATTTCATGGCAGCACTTTACACTGTGTCACGACAGGTATGGTAACCAATATTGCAATTTACCTGTCACATATTATATCTCTACTGAGAAAGAAAATCCAAAGCAGTTTTCAAATATACAAGAAATTCCAAACTTGCTCATCAAAAACCAAAAAACCAAAAGAAAGTGTTTACACCCTATTTGGCAGCCAATGAGGAAGTGACAGGTGGAAGGCAATGGGGACCCACATCAACATCTCAGAATGTGGAAGACCAATGATGAAGGAGTGTTTGGCCAAGTATGGTGAGATTGTAGGAAACGCCACCTGTCATAGCTCGGAAAGTTTTATCACAGCTGTGGGCCTTAGTATCAGAATTCGACAAATTTGTTACATTATACAAGAAATATTACTTCTTGGTCAATCCACCAAAAAATCAATTTTGGCTGGAACATTTCTTTAACAAACTTCCCCATCCTTGGGATGAATTAGCCAATAAAGGCTATTCAGAATTCCTAAAAACCTTAGGAAAATCAGATAATCTTGGTTTTAGGATAAACTATGTCCTAAGATTAATCATGGATAGATGCTTAGAAATACAAGCTAAAAAGAATGTAAAAAATCAAAGGAGGATGGCCAATAGGAAAGCGCCATATGGTCAATTAGTGAAGTTCATGGAAGGAAAAGCCTCTCATCCCCCGAGAACAATTGCGTGGTACAATCTTGGTGGGCTACTTGCCACGTGGCAGCAGGTCAAGGGAATGGAATAAGCCTGAGATTGACACATGGCAAGATTTGACCAATTCAAAGCATGATAAAAAGAAAGAAGCATGGCGGAACACATGGACTTGCAACATGAGCTTAGGGACATTTTAAATAGATGGGCTTAGGGCCATTTTAAGACCCCGTTCTCACAACTAACAAACAGCACTTTTCAATTATCTTTAAATTATCTTACTTTTCAGCATCTAAATTCCTGCACTTTACATTTCAGTCTATGTGCCTTCAATTCCTTAAATTAATGCAATTTCCATTCCTTGCATTTCAGTTCCTTAGTTAACTCTTCTAGCCATTACAATTCCAAAGTCCTTTGTTCCAAAGGCCAAAAAGAACCTTGAGGGTGGTCATTCCAAACTCTCTCACAATCTCCTGATACCAAACTTTCCACCAACAATATCCTGGAATATTGTTAGACATACTCACTTGAACTTCCAAATGTTCTGGCACGCCCGCACTTCCATCAGCACAAAAATATTTGTGAGCCAGCCAAATAGAAAGAAATTTTATTCCAACCAAATTTTGAGTACTATACTTCTTTAACACAATACATTTACTGCAAAGCAAATGAAGATACAAAGATGAAAGAAGGGAAAATAAGTAAACTAACAAAAAACAATGAAAAATAATAACAATAGCAAAAACACACATATCAGTAGAGAGAGATGCAACCATTTTCTAAGGGTTGAAAGCATGATGGATACTGTTTCAGGATGGAACTATTTTAAACAGAAAATCGCCAAAAATAATCAAGAAACAACAATCCATGTAAGATCTTTAAATAGAAAAACCAGCTACTGGGAAAAAAAAAGAATAACAATAAAACAATGACAAACCTCAGTCATCTGTTTCTGTCCGCAAAGCACTGCACCAGTGGCCTGGGGGCTATAAATTTTTTTTGCTCTTGCAAAAGCAGCCTGCAAAAGCAGTAGTGTTGGAAAATGTTAAGTTGATCACAGGAGAGATAGCAACTTTGAACTTAAAAAATGCACAAGCACATAAACACATGTGCACTAATACCTGTACATAGCCATGTTCACCTGTCCAATTACTGTCAGGTTGTGACAATACTGGGAAAATTTTAACACCCGAAGATTCCCAATCTTTGAACCTATCCTATAAAAGATGGCAGAAACACAAGCTTCAATATCAGAACTGATCAAGCAGACAATGCACTATAGAATTGTCACAAAATGAGCAAACCACTTAACAAAACCTGATAAGCCATTCTCTGAAGGTTTCTAGCTCCGTAATAGAGCCTAACATCAGATCTCTTATTGGCGCTGAATCCTGATTCAATCAAGGACCGGATTGGGCTACATGTGATGAAGTGTAGGGAAAAGAGTAAGTCATGGACAAAAACATACAGAAAACATGCATTATGTACCGGCACACTAATAATTGTAATCAAGGGCCCGTCCATGTGCTATCTGAAGAGGAAAAAAAAGTAACATAAAGATACTCTCATGTCACTAAATGCACTTGCAAGAGAGCAGGTATAAGCAGTTAAAGACACATTACATTTAGGGGAGTAGATGATATTTACATCTAGATTTTCCAGCCAAAACAATGGCTGTTAAACAAAGTCAAGCCTAACGCACAAGAAAACTAGGAATGAAGGGGGATTAACCAGTAAAGCAACACTACCACATTCTTTTATCAGGTTGCAAGCAACTAAATAAAAACTTCCCACAGGTCCATATTGAGGGTAAAATCATTAATGATCACGGCAGAAACCAAGAAAAAATTAGGACATGTTTTCTTATCTCTATAATGCATGCAATTAGGCTTGGGATGAAAGGCGTGGACTGTAACTTTGGAACCCTATCAACATGGAGATGAAGAGTATCTTGGCTTGAGAGACCATTGGGGAATCAAAGATCTGCAACAACTGTGTTTGATCTTAGGAAGGTCGACTCTCCAATTTTAGGAGGATTCCATCAAGCCTGTTTCAAGATTGCTGGAGATCATTAAGGAGAAATTACTAAGGAATTTCACATTTTCACTATTATTCTTCGATGAGGAAATAATTCAATTGCTTTAATTCCAGAGAACATAGCCAAAGATTACAAATTAAATTGATATAGTAAAAATTTCATTTGTTGGAAGGCAAAGATTACCAATTAACATCATTGAATTATTTTTGAGGGGAAGAAGTTGTTCATTCCCTACTGCTGAGTGTCAACTATCTCAATTTGGAATAACAAAATCAATTCTACTATTTCCGAGTGTCTTCTATGTATATAGGAGTTGTCAATCAGACCCGCCTCCAGCAGCTATAAACATGACTCTTAATTACAGGTGATTTTTAAGTAATCTACAGCCTCAATCAAAATTGGAGGGAAACATGATAATGTGAATTGTGAAGAGCATGCTTTTAAACTGGCCATATTATTTTTCAGTTTCCATTGTATCTTTGGCTCAAGGGAAGGTGGGCTTAATCTATTCCACCAGAATTTACTCTGTATCTATTTACCAGGTAGATCCATCATCAGGTGACATAAGCTAGAATCTATCTACTCTGTATCATATGGAATTTGTTTGCAGGCAAAAGTCCGTTAAGGAATGTCCAAATGTAATATCCAAGAAGACCATCTTTCTCCCTTTCTGCTTACCATATTGAATTTGCTCATTTTACATGTGAATTGTGATATTCAGCGTTCACCCTTCTAAGAGGCTGAAAACTTCCACAGTGAAATTTTAACTTTCTCTATTGCTAGAAAGAGAAATTATTGGATTTTTTATCATTTGCTATCATTCACAATGAGCTCTGGGCTAAAACTCATTCTGTGCAAGCATAAGAACAAGTACAAATCCGAAAAATAGAATTTAGGTAGCTTCTTTAGACAAAATTCAGTGTTCAAAAACAAGTCCTCTATAAGGTGGTAGCCCAAATACTCTAGAATTTTGGATCTAATGGTAGAAATGGTTAAAAAACCATCTTGCATCTCTGAAGAAGAATTTTTTCTGTCCAACCTAATTAAATCAACCACTTACTAGCATTCAATTCCACAACCAGCCATTAATTTGGAAGTTGAATCCATCACTAATATAACAGAAATGGCTTACGGAAGCTTTCTTTGCTCAAGTGTTGAGAAGAAATAAATTGTAGTGGACTGATTATGAGTCATGACTCATGATGAGATTTTTGACAATCAAGATGTCTTATAAATGAAGCAAACTGTCTTTCCAGTATCTAGAGCATATGAGGAAGGCACTCTAAAGGCAGCCTATACATAACCCAAGGAAAGTCATGAACAAACTCTATTTTTCTTCATTTACATTAGAAATAATTGTTGTGGAAAACAGCCGCGAACCAAGCACAATCACAAAACACGACACAATAAAACAAGCACAACACACAGAACACAAGAATTTACGTGATTCGATGATGTGTCTACGTCCACGGTGAAGATCCAGCGAAAGTTTTCACTATGCGAAAATCAGAATATTACAAGTGTCAATCCCAAACCCTAGCGCTCTCTCTCTCTCTTTCTCTCTCTCTCTTTCTACGTTTTCAGTGTTTTCTCTCGTTCCTCACTCCAAACTCTTAGACACCCTTATATATCGGGCTACAAGAGAGTCCTAATCCGGGTCCAAAACTCAAAAGCGGGTCATAAAATTTGGTGGCTTAAGGCCACACAAAGCCCATTTTTCGGGTCAAAACCGGATCGCAAGACAAAATTCGGGCCACAACATAACATAATTTATGATCCCAATAAAACGTGAACTTATAAAACCCCAAATGAAAAAAATTTAAATCTTAATGTGTTCTTTTATTTGCTTCATGCAATGGAAGCATCGTCAACTTTAATGTTCACTCTTCAAATGATTTTAAGCACAAAGTAGATGATTCTTGTGGACATTCTTCGTTAGTTCCGAGATTCCTAGGTGCACCTAGATATAATTATTGTTACTCATAAATGCCTTTCAATTTTTTTTTGTAATGACAAGTGTAAAACCCCACCGGAGATCGGGACCAGGCTCAATAAGTTCTTCTCTACATACATAGCTATATATATTTGTGTATACACATACTGTTACTCATATAGATTACTAATATACATACACATTTTATTCTATGTGCATCTTGTTGATCTCATTGCATCCTGATCATTGTGCATATTATTCACTCTATTGCATCTTGTACAGCTCATTTTTCTCTCTTTCCTCATCTTGTAGTCAATATATACAGGATATTGAGGTATAGAGGTAACATTTAATATTAGTATTATCACTATTACTATGTATTTAATTTTTTACTTATATACCTATTTATTTATCTATTTATTTAGTATTGACTCTCCCATTCCCAGTTCCCAAGGTTAGATGTGAAAAGGAGGTGAATTAATGTCAGGGAGACAACCGACTGTAAAACCTTTGTCAAATGATCAAATCATTTTGATAAATTCTCACTCAAATAAAAAATTACCACAAAACTAAGTCACAAAAAATTAGGATAGCAACGTGGAACATAGGGACATTAACCGGTAGGTGTAATGAGCTAGTAGATACCTTAAAATGAAGAAAAGTAAACATAATTTGCTTACAAGAGACTAAATGAAAAGGTGAAAAAGTTAGAGAGATTGGGGAAGAATATAAATTTTTCTACTCGGGAAGAAAAGATAACCAATGAAACAGGGTAGGCATAGTAGTAGATCACTACACGAGGGATAAAGTAGCCGAGGTGAGAAGACAAGGAGATAGATTAAAAACTATTAAAATTATCCTACATATCTTGAATATAATAATTGCGTACGCTCCTCAAGAAGCATTAGATGACACTACAAAGAAACTCTTTTGGGACTCGTTAGATGAATTGATACAATCTATACCTAATCATGAAAGCATATTGGTAGGCGATGATTTTAATGGAGATGTAGGTGTTGATTGGAGAGGAAATACATGAATCCATGGAAGATATGGTTTTGGAGAGTGAAATGAGATAGGAGGAACACTTTTAGACTTGGCAAAAGCATATGATTTAGCAATGAATAACACCTTCTTTAAAAAAAGAGAAGAGCATCTAATAACATTTAAAGTGGAATAAGTAAAACACAAATTTTTTTTTCCGAACAATAAGATTTCATTAAAGGCACTCAAGAGGGGAGCGCTCCCGAGAGAATACACAAAGCCAAAAAAGGCCATCCATATAACTTTAAACTATCAACAAAATTCACAAAATCCCCCACAAATTTACAATTCCACCCATTCAATCAAAAGAGTAAAGAACTCAAAATGACGTATTTTAGAGACCAAATAGGAGTCTCCTTTCCATCAAAGAGTCTCCTATTTTTCTCACGCCACAAGCCCCACCATAAACAAAGGGGAGTGGCCCTCCAAGCATCAGTCATATCTACCGTAGAACAAGGAGACACCCAAAACATACCAAAAGCTACTAAAAACATAGACCATTCACGTCCATCTGCCTCTTCCTCCTAAGATTGTTTAAGATCAAAATCCCCCCAAGCACAGCTGATGATACAAAGCAAGCCACCTTCGGGGGGGCCTTCAATCTCCAAATGGCCTTTCAAGGAAAAGCAGGACCCGAAATCTCCAAAAGGCTCCTATAGAAAGATTGAACACCAAAGACTCTTGTCGAGGAAGTTGTCCATAACATCTCATCCATCCCCTCCGACCTCTGACTGTATAATGATGCTAGGAACTCTACTACCTCTGCAAGCTCCCAAACATGGAACTCTCTCCGAAACTACACATCCTAAGTCACCCTTCCGCTATCAAGTCAATTGTTCGTAGCTATCCTGAAAAGTTGTGGAAACCTACGAGCCAAAACAATGTCCCCGCACCCAAAATCTAACATGTCTCCCACTCCTGACTCTGAATCTAATACACTTGGAAAACTCATCCCAGCCCTTCCTAATAAGCTTCCAAACCCGCACCCCATTAGGTGATCTCATCTCCCTAAGCATCCACCCATCATCACCCTCCCCACACCTGCACACAACCACTCTTTTCCACAATCTGGTCCTCTCTCCCCCAAATCTCCACAACCATTTTCCCAACAAAGCCTTGTTGAACAACTCCAACCTCCTAATCCCCAACCCCCTATTCTGGATAGGAAAACACACTTTCCTCCAATTCACCAAGTGGTATTTGTACTCATCTCCCATACGACCACAAAAAGTTTCTCTGAATCTTCTCAAGCCTCCTAACAATTGCCATAGGCATCAGAAAGAGGGACATAAATGAGGTTGGAAAATTCAAAACAGTATAAGATATTGTTTCTTCCAACTAACAAGCCTTCTCTCGAAGCGCTCTACCATTGGGTTCCAAATGGAAGCCCTCCTCGACGAAGCCCCCAACGGCAAACCCAAGCAAGAGATTGGGAAGGAGCTAACCACACACCCAAGAATGTCAGCAAAACCATGAATCTCCTCTACCACCCCAATCGGAACCATCTCGCTCCTTCTCAATGTTGATCTTCAGGCCTGAATCCGCTTGGACGCAAATCAATACGCATCTCAGGAACCTCGATTAGTCCTCCTCCACATTGCAAAAAAACAATGGTGTCATCCGCAAAGAGCAAATGGGATACAACTTAAAAGACCCAATAGCTCTCCCATCTTCCCCACATGCCCCGTCAACCACTCCCCATTTCCCTCCTCCATATACGTGACCATCCTCGTATCTTTCACCCAAATTTCCCTAACAACCAAAGGTGTATCTACACCCACCACCCCATTACTTTCCCAAACTGACGATGGAAGATAAAAGGATGTCTTCACAACCTTCAACTATTTCATTTTTGTCAATGCTCACACCTGCATATCACCCACCCAGAGTCTCCAGAATACCTAAAGAAGAAGAAAAAGAAAAGGAGTTCGGGTCATGGGCTTAGAGATTAGGTCACTTGCCTGGGTTCTGGAATAATTATCTCTTGTAACCCATTTTTGCTTCTCAGCCCAAGAGAATTTTTTTATTAGGTTGTGCAAATCAAAGCCCACTTGTCTTGCCCCATTTGGAACCCTCATTTTTCAAAACGAATTGCCCAGCTCGTTGCCCTTCTGCTATTTGTGGCCCATTCGAAAGTGAACTTTTTTTTCTTTTAGTAACAGTTAGCCTAATGCTCCCATGGCCCACTGTTGCATGTTTGGATTTACTTCCTCCCCTTTCTGATTTGTCAAAAGCTTTTAGGCCTAAGTGGCTTAACCCATTTGACTTTATACCCCACCTCTCCAAACCTGATTTAATTCCTTGCTACAAGCCCAGTGCCACAGTCCCATCAAACTTCTGAGCCTTAAATCCCAATCTTCATGTATTTGAAATATCTCTGGCACAATCACGTGACCTGCCGTACCACTTATCAACTCAACGACACGAGCACCCCAGCTGGCCCCACTTCACTCTACCATTTGGGTGGGGAGGTCCACATGTCTCATTAATCATCCTTCCTCTCCAAGGCGCGTACTTCACTGATCGTCCCCTACCTTCCATTTTACGCCAGATCTGTAACTCTGGCAATAGCTCCTTCCCTTTCGCTTTCATTTTCTCACTACCATCCTTCCTTTTCCAGTACTCCTCCTCAGATAATAATGCAATCTCATCCCTTTCAATCATCGACGCCACTAATGGGACAAGTTCCGGTGTAAGTTCCTCCATGAGAGCCACCCGATAGCTTACACATCGATCTTCCACCATCACATAACCCGGAATATGTCCTCCATGTTCGACCACAATTGTTACCTTCGTAGTGTCACTTTTTCTCATTTATCTCCACACCCTCAAACCCTCCACTCTCCTCCCCTATTGCCTTGAACAGAGAATCACACAAGTGCAAAGGGAGGCCATAAATCAGTATTTGTCTTTCCCTCTTCTTCTTCAGCAACCCATAGCATCCCACCCGAAAATACCAAACATCCATCAGTGACCACGCCTCGCCCCACTCTCACTTTCCCTCCTGCAACACTCTCTCTGCCCCCTATTGTGACGGAAACCTAAATAAGAGCAGCAAAACCAGCAATACCATCACCTCCACACCACATGCCACCTTCCAAACCTTTGTTGCCCATGCTGCTCTCTTATCAACCCCACCTACAGGTTTGTCGAAACGCCCAACCAAATATGAGTGTAGCACTTCTCGTCTCCTTCTGATGCTCCGATCATCCACCCTAAAGGTGAGCCCTCTCTCCGACGGAACTCTTTGTCTCGTCCGCAGTGGGCAAGCGAGGGACTCTCACCACCTCTAGGAAAGAACGACGCTCTACCTCAAACGCTTTCGCCATTTTCTATTTCACTTCCATCATTGCGTTAATCACGAACCTGTCCAAATTCTATAATTACCATAAACTTCTGAATGAAGGGGTAAAGATTATAGTTGTTTTTCACCTAATTTTGTTATTTCACTAGTAAAACACAAATTGATTATTGTTTGTATAAAAGAAGGGAATGGGCCTTATGTAAAGATTGTAAAGTGATTCACGGGGAAAGACTCACAAACCAACATTGCAGAGTAATTTTAGACATATTAATTAGAGGGTTTAAATATATTAAAAAAAAAATGACATAAAAACATTAAGTGGAAAGAATTGAAAGGTAGTAAAGCAACCATGTTTAAAGAACAAATATTAAAGGACAAGCAATGGGATTGAAATGATGATGTAAATAACTTGTATTGGGCTCAAAATGGCAAATTATATTGGTGATAAGGCGAAAGAAATTTTGGGTGAAACCAAAGAAGAGAAGTTCATTGAGAAAGAGACATGGTGGTGTTGTGAGGAAGTGCAACAAATAATTAAACAAAAGAGAAAAAGCTTTAAAGCATGGCAAAAATGTAGGCAACAGGAAGACTAGACACATAATAAACTCAAATGTGTAGCAAAGAAGATAGTAAGCAAAGCTAAGAAAAAATCAGTAAATGTCTTATATGAAAAACTAAGGCACAAAAGAGGGCAAAAAAATTATTTATAAATTAGAAAAGAATCGAGATAGATCAACTAAAGACCTAAATCAAATTAGATGTATAAATGACCCAAATAACACAATATTACTCAAATAAAGCGATATATTAATTAGATGGAAAATTATTTTCAAAATCTATTAAATGAGGACTACGCTGGAGAAGAAGTAGAAGGAATGAATTTAACATGGGAATGATAAATAAAATCAGCAAGTAGAAGACACACTTGAGAAGATGGGGAGTAATAAAGTGGTAGGCCGGATAACATACATGTAGAACTGGCATGATGCTAATGAGTGGAGAAAAAGTACAATAGTACCAATTTATAAAAATAAAGAGTAATAGAACAAAGACTAAGGAAGGAATCCATGGTATCCGAAAACTAATTCGGATTCGTGCCGGATAGATCCACAAAGGAAGCTATAGACCCCTTAGACAATTAGTTGAAGCATGCAGGAGTAAGCAACAAGACTTGCATGTGGTTTTTATAGACTTAGAAAAAGCATATGATAGCGTCCAAGAGATATAATTTGGTGGGCTTTACAAAGAAAACAAATCCCTATACAAATCATAAAAAGTATCCAAGATATGTATATCAACACAAAAACTAAAGTCTGTACCACGTGTGGTGAAACTAGTGAGTTCTCCATAAACGTAAGATTGCACCAAGGGTCGATGCTAAGCTCATATCTATTTGCAATAATCTTAGGTAAAATAACAAAAGAGTTCCAAAACGAGATTCCATGGTGCATGATGTTTGTCGATGATATAGTGCTCTTAGATAACTCTAAAGAGAACTTAATAGTAAAACTAGAAATGTGGATAAATGCTTTAGAATCGAAAGGATTAAGAATTAATCGAACTAAAACCGAGTATATGGAGTGTAAACTGAATAAAGACTTGGACATTGATAATATAATGATGACACTTCAAAAACAAAAGATTACTCAAAACAACCATTGTCGATATCTAGGATCGATAATACAAAAGAATAGAGAGATAGATGGTGATATAACTAGTAGAAATGAAACAGGTTAGAAACAGGTTAGATCGAATGGAGATAAGCTAGTGGGATTTTAATTAATAAAAGAATAACACAGGCTACAAGGAACATTCTATAGGACCGTTATTAAACCAACTATGTTGTATGGAGTGGAGTGTTGGTCCCTAAAAAAGAAACAAGAACAATACCTTCATGTAGCAGAAATGAGAATGTTAAGATGGATGAGTGGAGTGACTAGAAGAAATATGGTCACTAATGAAAGTGTGAGAGAAAAATTAGGGGTGGCATCCATTAGTGAGAAAATTCGAGAGAAGTATAGACTTAGATGGTTTGGACATATACATCGGAGACCTAGAGACACGCTAGTCAAATGAGAAAGACTAGTTGTCATAAAAGATAAGAGACGGAGAGGGCGTCCAAAGATAACATTGGATGATGTTATTAAAAATGACTTTAAAATGTTAAATATAGTAGGCGAAATGGCATGTAGAAAAGATTGGAGACAGAGAATTCATGTGACCGACCCCATCTATATGGGACCAAGACAAGGATAATGACGATGATTATGATCCCTTCATTAGTAAGATAATACGCACTAAAAAAAAGCATATTTAATTTTCACAGCTTAAAATTGTAAATAAAGACACTATATTATAGTGAAAGATCAAACAGCCTATTGAAACTCCACCCCGCTATGATTTTTTGAAACCAACTGAATTCAATACTAATGATTCCAAAAACAAGGGATCCAAGTCTGCAATTGGAGACTTCATTCAAAAAAGCCAATTGGAAAATTTAACTCCAAAGGACATTATGAAATCATATAAGAAACATGTATAGCTATGGTTTAAAAAATGGATAGCATTGGGTTAAGAGCTTACTTGTATCATTGAGAAATCTTAGGTCATGCAATCACGAGGACTAGAAGGAATTATTTTCTTAAACTTCCAACTTAGTGAAGATGAAAGGCGAGGTCATTGAAAAATTGGACCCTCAGTTAGAAAATTTAAGTAAAATCACATTCCTCCATACCCACAATGATCCTTATATTAATTGGTCATTCTATTTTGGAGATAAAAAACTTTCTCACTTTTCCAGTTCCAGCAATACTCCTCCAAATATACAAGGCATTTGACTTGACATAACAGAGGAAGTTTTATACCCTCGAGATAAAAGTTATTATATAAGTAAAGGCATGCATATTGTCATTTGAAGAGTCTCTAAAAAGAAGCCCTAATTCTATTTCATGTTTGAAAGAGAAGGAATTATTTGTAAAAATTAATATATCAGCACGAGAATCAGTAAGCATTCTTTTGGTTGGTTGATGTTGTTAGGTCATAGAACTTAGGTTGCCAAATTTCAATATAAAATAGAGTTTAAGCATTTTAAGTTTCAGTTTATTTAACTTTTTAAAAAGTTAGTTTAGTTAATTAGGTTTATGTATTACCTTTTGATCAAAAGGTTTAAATGAAGTGAAATCAAAATTTCAACAAGGTAAAAACACCTCACATGTATTAACCTCGCCAAATAGGGTTTTTATTTAAGCATTCATATCACATATCTTATTTAGAGTGCCTTGTCTTGCATGCATGATGAATGGATAGAACTATTTTTAAATTGAAACACTAAGCATTTATTTGAACGAGGCACTTGCTCTATCGAGTCAATCAACCGGTCCTGATTGACTGACCCAATTGATGGATCGATTAGACCCTGCAAATATTGTTTCCTATTTCGTTATGAACTTTAAAACCCTAATTTGTCCAACTCAAAAAGATATATAAACATCCTCAAGGCCTCAAAACCAATAACCCCAAGAATAATAGAGCGTATTAGCATTCCCAGATACACCTAGGCAATTTTTAGAGCATATCTCTTTTTTTTCATTGAGGGTGGGCCTCGGCGCAACGGTAAAGTTGCTCCATTGTGACTTAGAGGTCACGGGTTCGAAACGGAAAATAACTCTCTCTAGATGCGGAGGTAAGACTGCATATATCTGACCTTCCCTAGATCCCAAAATGGCGAAAGTCCCATGCATTGGACTTGGCCTATAATCTCTTTCTTTTCATCGTTTATCATACTTTAATTAAATGGTGAATTATTTATTATGAGTGTTGGTTCATTAAACTCAAAAGCTTCAGTGATATCAATACCATGTTTCACATTATCAAAGAACAGTGAGTTTAGACATCTAGCAAAGGAGAACCACCATAAAGGAAAAGGCTGGTCGCATGATGAGTGAATTTGTTGATCGACAGGAGCAGAGTTCGTAGAGAACATCTAGAGTAAGTCTACATCAAAGTAACTTAGGTGAGTCTGATGCCTAGAGTTGTAACATTTTCTTCATACTGGATTGTTCCTGAATCGTTCCTGCTTGGCCTAAGGTGTCATGGTTTTTCCCTATGAGGTTTTTCATGTAAATTTTGTGTTCTTGTATATAAATGCTTCAAATTTACTCTCTGCTTTACATATCCAAAAAAAAAAATACTTTCTGTTTTAATTCATGTTATTTGTTATTGTTGTGATTGATTTGTGCAACAATGATTTTTAAATTTTTGTTATAATTCATTATAATTACAAGAATACCTATTCAACCCTCTCTAGTTCTAATTTGGGACTTAGGTATACTTTGACGTAACAGAGTCTAGGTGCGAGTCTTATCATTCCCTTAAGATGTGATTGAAGTACTCTCTAAAAACTATGATATCAAATTATATAGATATGGAGATGAGTATATGAATATGTACAACTAAGTCAAAGCACAATAGAGTAGGGGATGTTGAGGAAGAAATACCAATTGAAAAGAGAGAGAGAGATGTAGATAGTGAGAGGGAGAGGGGGGGAGATGGAGAAAGAAATTGTGGGTGAGCGTGATAACCACAATTATAGGATGAAAAGAAGTTGGGCACTGTGAAGTGTGAATACGGACATGGGATGCAAACACCATACAATACAAATACGAGTTTCAACAATACGGCAAATTCTTACAAAATAGGATACAGACATGCAAGGACACGACAAAATATATGTTTTTATAAACCTAGATATGTACAAAAATCAATATATATGTAATTTAAATAATAATTGTTTATGTTATATATATTGTTATTAACATTTCTTTATAAAATATTATGATTAACAAACAAAATAAGAGTTGGGAGTTATATTGCATTGATAAATTTGGACTAAATAGTGATATATATCTCAACACTTCTTTTTTGAATAAAATTTTATACTTTTCTGAACAATTATACTATGACATTATAATGTCGAAAAACTTACATTTTTAATGCTCAAATCTTGTTAAATGTGTTCTGAAATATCTAAGAAGCATCAAATACGTGATCGAAGTATCGGATACGTGTTATATATATATATATTTTTAAATTATGGATACGTTTAGAAAATATCGAACATGTATCCTTGTGTATCCGAATATCGGTATCCAACATGAACACAATACTAGTACGGTGCTCCAGTATCTGTGCTTCCTAGATTGGGCAATTACACTGCTTCTGAAACTGACAATGATAACATTTGTGATGAGTGGTCTTTCATCACAAGATGGTCAACATGGTAGGCTCCTCACAGGAGAAGCTCTCCCTCCTTTCAAATGGACCAAAAAATCCCAACAAGGACTATTTCACCAACAAAAAGAGTGTTGTCCTTCTATATTTTAAATAGGCTCCCTTCCCAACACCTTGGGTCGATCTTAGAATGAGCAAATCATAGTTTTGAACTCAAATTGCCTAATCAAAGCAAAATATAAGTGCTCAACAAATATATGTGTGCGCGCGCTCTTACGCATTTGTGTGTGTGCACACCAATTAGCAGCATTTCTTACAATTCATGCATCCAAATTCGGAGGACATCCAAACTCAAAGGTAATAACTGAATTGATTTGATTAGAAGGTTCACCTAATTCCAGATCCAGTGGCGAAAATCAGAACAGTCGGATAATCCTGAGGCGGTAATCGATCGATATCGAATCCCTTGCCCATGACCTGACTCAAATCAACAACATCCCCTTTCTGGAGCCCACAGAGAAGCTCCGCCGTAGAACCCGCCACGCTCTTCACCAAGAACTCGAACGCGCCTCTCGTCGCCGCCAGCGACGGTGGAGACGCTATGGCAAGGAACGATGGCTTCGCGACGTCCGGCAGCCGTAGCTGCAGATACTGTCCGGCAAGAGTGTGGGAGGAAACGAGATCAGGGGAATCGGAGACGTCGATAGTGATGTGGAATAGGGACTCGGCGACGGGTTGGACCTCGGCTAGAGGTGCCGGGGTCCAGACGGTGGTGTCTTGGCGGAGAGCGGCGGCGGCGAAGGAGGCGAGGCGGGGGCGGTGGTTCAGGTGGCGCAGGATAGCCATGGGAGGATGGAGGGCAGTGCGATGAGACGCATGGGAATAGAGGTTGGACGAGAGAGAAAGTGGAGGTGGAGAGAGAGTAATAGACATTATGGTGGTTTGGCAGGTATATTTGAGTGGGTCGTGGTGGAAGCTAGAGAGCACCGCCGCCAAAGTTGGAGGAGGAATGTGCTATGAAACTCGTGTTTGATAAAATGCGCCGGGTTGAATTTTGGGAAGGCTCACTGTATGCATCCACGTGTCCTATCTTTTGTTGATCCTGTGAACATGGAATATAACGGGAGGGGTTCGCTTTAATATTGGACGGGTTACCTCCGGTCCGGAACAAAAGGTCTACAATGGGGCACCTCTCCTCATAATTTGGCCAAATTTTTTAATCGAATTCCTAACTCCGCTTATATCTTCCATTAACGCTCATTGTGCACATATCTTTCAATTTTGTAATCGAGACACAGTTGGTTGCAAAACCAATTTGAAGAAATCGATTTCAACAAATTCAGAATCCCTCCCAAAATAATTTTCTATGTCCATGCTCCGACGCCATCAAAGAATACGAAGTGCTACTTCTTTGTCTTGAAAGCTCAACTCATCACGACGCTAAGGACATGCTACTACTGGTACGCATTTAAAGCTCAACCCATTTTGTATTGATATACATGCAAATTGTTAGACCAAGTGTACATGTTCTTCTTTAGGAGTAGCCTATCCGAAGTGCTACTGTAACATTCTCGTTAGGATTTAGGGTTTAATATCTACATTTTGAAGGACATAGGGAAGGATTAACCCCTAATTTGGCATTGTCACCAATATGCGTCGAAAGTCGAAAGCTTGAAGAATTTCGGCCGAACTTTCTCTTCCCACTAAGGAATTGGTCAAAACTAGTAATCCGAAGAGAAGTGGTAATGTCACGCACCAATTTTTGATACCCGAAAATGAGAGTGATTGAATTATATGTCATCACCTCACATCAACAATCTCACTCTGATATCATGCTCTGATACCAAGTTGTCATGCCCCGATTTTTGATACACTGGAGACTCCGTCTCTGAACTCAAATCCCAAAAGTGAACCCATCCATTAAGTCCTAATGAAATATCTTAACCTTTAATTACCACAGAAGCTCAATCACGTACATATACGTACATATGTACAACTTAACACCAACTAATTCCAATGGGCCTCACACTTTACCTCACATACATGTCCAAACACATCTAAACTGTCAAACTTTCCCATAGATTACAATATACCATAGATGCGTTGTAATATCATGCAAAATATGCTACTTTTCAACCCAAATTTCTAACATTATTACGATACATTGTCCTTGGAGCTTCGATGCATCACTGGATTTCGATGCATCTTAATCTCTCGAATGCAAAGTTCTGCAGAATTTTAAAAGTGATCACCAACTAAACCATTCATGTCAAGCACATTATAAATCTATAAATCCATCCATACAACATCGCAACATAATTGAATGCTACAAAACTGTAAATCTCATACATTTAATCCAAATCACACATTTCATTAAGCAAATCTCCAAAACCCACAATTGTCCACATGATTTTCATAAGAGAATCTACATGAAATGCAAGTTCCTTGTCCATAATTGCAACATTAAAGACGTATCAACATGCCACAAACCAGCATGGATAGCAATATACACAACATCAAAAGTATCTCAAAATACTACTAAGAGTTCCACTTAGCCACTCAAGTCTCGTCCGTCATCGATGCCTGATCGGCGTTGAATGTTACGCATTCTAGTCTCTTAATTTGTATATTTTATTCTCTTAGTGATAAATTATTTTGTGATTTTACTTCGTTTTAGTATTTTCTGTATTTTCAGGGCCTTAATGATTATTTCAGTTAAAATCATGATTTTGGGCTTTTAAAAATGACATGCAAGAGGGTTAGATGAAGCCTACATCAAATGGATTCATTCAACTCTTTATTTCAACTCAAATCAGCCCAAGGAAGAGATCCAAGAGAATTACAGCTGCTTAAAAAGATTACGGGCCTAAAGCCCAATTCTGCGTTTAATACAATTTTAATCCCATTTTGAAAAACAGGCCAAAAGTGTTATTTTTGAGCCTCAAATCGACTTAATTTTTAAATTAATTAACGAAATTTGATTCTGCACACTTTTGTATTTCACAAAAATTCTGTGAATCAGACTTCTAGTGGGTCAAAAGTTGGGCCGAAAGTTAGTAGGAAAAATCCACCTGATTAGTGCTGCGGGAAAATCTAATTAATTCCTAATTGGATTATAACTTTGGTGTATTCTCTTGAGGCATAAAGTGGCAAATTGAAGGCTGTTTTGGGAGAGCTTAGAGAGCCTTTGGACAGAATTGAAGACATACTTTGCAAAGCTTTAAAGTGGACAACCATTAGAGAACGAAGTCTTACGCATAATTCATGAAGATGATGCCTTCTTCCTCAACCGTTGAAGCTTCTTCTTCTACCATGAGTGGCTAGTTCATCCACTAGGGTTTTGATGTAGCTCTAATTAAGTATCAATGGTTTGATTATTTTAATTATTGGGGACCTTTATATACATGCATAGATTGTGTAATTTAGAGGATTCTTATTATAGAATTGAGTTATAAAAGTCTTATAAATTCAGTTTCAATGATTTCATATCTTATCTTAGATATTTAGTTGTTGTTATTGAACTTAATCTCTCTTATTTTCTGTGATCATGAGAGCGATTATTACACAATGGTAATCACTGAATATATCATTATACGCTTTGATGGAGTATACCTAGAGAAGATGGACCATACTGCACCCTAGAGTAGAGTAGTTAGGCAGATGGCCCATGCTAATCGAAGATAATCCATGACTTAGCCTTAATCATATGTTATCTTCTTGATGGATGGAGGTGAGCTTGTAGCCACCGACACCATTTATGCATGATATGATTCCCCATAGTTAATTCAATTGACCATTGATTGTGGAGTTAGTGGTGAAGTCAATTACCCTAGATTTATTTCATATTATCCACACTCTCTATTCCTTTGCTTTATTTTATTTGTTTTTTAATTAGTTTAAATATTAAAATTAGAATTCCTTCATTTCTAAATTTAATTAGAATTAATTTCGTATACCAACTCATTCAAACCATAATCCCTGAGGTTCGACACCCCTTTCGATAGCCCTATTCTGCAAAGAATTCATTCTATTGCGAAGTGTGGTAATTTTAATTGATACACTCACAACACACGCATCAGTGCCTTATATGTAAAAAGGTTTGGGGTAGAGAAGTGAGCAAAATAACGAGCTCAGTAGGAATGCCCCAACCCACCTAGTCATTGACCCGACACAGACCAACATGATATGCAACCATGATATCGCTACACTACATAACATATATGAAGTTTTCATGTCAAACCAATGCAAATGCAATTCAATAAGTATACATGTAATTCATTCATCATGCTTAATAGTTAAAACACATAAGCATCAAAATATTTACATCTTTTTTTGTCATAATCTGATACATAGACATGATTGGTCAATTCTGACGATCATGTGGTGTTGGACAACTCCGACGACACCCTTATGATTTGGATAACTCCGAAGAATCATACATTCTAGACAATATATTGGTCTTGCCATTGTGAGTGAACAACTCTGACGGTCACAAGATTTTGGACAACTCCGAATTATAGCCTTAGTATGAGTGGGCAACTCCGACAGTCATACCTTAGTGGATAATTATGTCACTTCCTTAACATGGTTGGACAACTCTGAACCCCATGCATGACTCACTTGGACAATCCTCCGATATACACATACATCCACAATAGGCACATATAACATATAACATACTTTTCATTCTCTTTAATATACATTATTGTTATATTTAAATCTAGTATGCATTACATCTTCACATTCTCATCAACAACATATAATCACATATATGCTCACAATTATGCACATAATTCACATATGCATAAAATTCACCATATGACTAAATATGCTCTTATATCGTACATATTGCATGTATAATATCAAAATTCATTATATAACACAATATGAACCAAACCAACAAGTATAAACACATAATAAGAGGGGAAAGACTAAATCACTCAACCCTACCATCCTACCATACATGTTAACACACCCAAATCAGTCCCAACCTCACCAAAACCCTAGGAATCGATGAATAAGAAGGAAGAAACACATCTACCTCGAATTTGAAACTTTTTTGAGCAAAACCCTATAATTCCTCTAAGTTCTACCTTAGCAAAATCTGACTTTGTTCATTTCAAACTGAAGCCCTTGCTGCGTAGAATAAGTTGTCCTTCACCGGCACCTTCCAAATCCAAGCCTGCGGTCTCCGAAATGAAAAGAGAAGGAAAAATGATGAAAAGGGAGTGAGAGAGAGGGTTTGGCCAGCTATATTGTCTTGTGAGAATGAATAGAATTCTCAACCACCTGATATTTAAAATATCTAGGGCACGAAATGATCGAAATGCCCCTGGGCCATTGAACGTACCCTCCCGACCTTTGTTTTTGATTTCGAAAGTGGCTACGGCTTTGAAATCACTTCCTTAACTCTTTTAACATTTCATTTTGTTCAAAACCAAAAATAAATATTTCTCATAAATTTTCTAGATTTTCAGGCCCACCCGACCCTTGTTTGGGTCCTGCTGACCCAAAATTATCAAATTTTGCCAAACACTCCCAAAACTTTTCAGAACCTCTAAACAAGTTTTCAAACATGTTTCTCACATCTAAAACATTCAAAATATCATTTAAATTTTATTTATGACAAAAATGATGAATAAAAAGAAAACTGGTCAAAATTAGACCCGATCTTTACAGGTAATTTGAAGAAAAAATTGTTGTCTAAAAACCAAAGTGAAACACTTCTACAAACTCACCGACAAAATCTTTGGCATAATGAAATGGATGAAAATGATGAGGCATACATTGAATAAGACAGTCCTTCTGATACTGATGGTGAATTTGAGACTGATGAGGATGAAGAGGCTAAAGCTATTGACGAAACGCCGATAAAGAGACATGATAATTTTAAGAGGAAGGGAAATTTGAAGAGGAAACGGACCGAAACGTGAGAAACTTTCACCTCTAATGTGTAGGTCACAAGACCAGCAACAGGCTTCATTAGATTTAGGTATACATTAACATTTATTGTACTTTACATGTCAGAATATATGTACTTATAGTGATGATAATTTGTAGTGTTTGTCTACTATTTATACAAAGATGATATGCCAAATAAACCAATCATAAGAATGATACCTAAATCAAAAATCTAAATTAAAACAAATTTGCATTTAAATGTGATCAAGTGTACCAACAAACTCTAGAAACTCATATATAGGATTACGAAGGTGATAGAGAAATACATCCACCACTAAAAAGAATCTATTCATTTACTTTTATGTAATTTGAAGAATATGACTCCTCTTCGATTAACCCCAGTTAAATGCACTCACATTCCAATAAAGAATATTATAAAGAAATATGACAAACATGTGTAACAAGGTAAGCTCTAATACTTAGTTTTTATGGGATGAAGCTTATCATGGTAAATCAAATAACAATTAAAAGACACTCTTATGCTTATGCTTGCAGGCATTGCAACATAAAGAAAGCTTTATTGTTTCTTAAGGAATTACAAACTGATATGAAATTAAAAGTTTTCATTCCTTGTCACATAACTACAAAAGAAAAGAGTACTCATGGTTTGTCTAGGTTAATATATAGACTAGTTTTGGTTAGAACATGAGTTGAAACTTTACCAAACATTGGTCAAATCTTCATGTGTATTACATGTTGTGCTTAGGGAGTAAACAATATGTAAGGTGAAAGTGAGTATGTCAAAAGCTTATATCAAATAGGTTAATACTCACTACTTAAATGTGTGTAACAAGCTCACATTATCCACCTTTAGGCATACACATAGAGCTGCAAATTTTATAAAGACACACACAACATTTGTGGATAACAAATAGTTATATACACATTTGTATAATCTACTAGTGATAGATGCTTATATAAACTTATAGCTGGGATGGGACAGTACCAAAAATTGGTTGAGTGTTAAGTTATTTTTGTTGTGTTTAAGGAATAGACGGTATGTATTTGTGCAAACAAAGAGTATGTAGTAGCGTCAGAGTTAGATTAGTGTATATGTGTCATAGGTTTTCCTTCTCAATATGATAGATTTGGCCCTTATTAGAAGAGAAAATAAATGACTGCCAATTACATAATTTTACTAGTTTGTGAATATATTAGTGGTTGCATGTGTGAATTAATTAGGTCCTCTATCAATGTATGAAGTGTATTAATATATATATTATTGTCATGAATATATTTTGCTTGATAAGTTGTCATGATATATTTTTTCATACCATTGTCATGTTGTTCATACATTTAGAATATATAATTGAATGGTGGAAAACGTCACCAATGTTCCACTTGTTCTTTTACATATCATATTAGGACTGAATTATTTAAGAAACACCGATTGTGATATGGTAACAAGAAGATTTGATAGGTCTCGATCAAGTAACAAGATTAATTCAGAGAAATATTTGCTTTCTTTGGGTGAAAGACAAACCACAATTGTTTCGTAGGAAAAATATATGCTTCCTTTATTCATTGCTAATGTTCCAATAAATAGAGTAAAGCTTAATAGATCAGCTTCAACTTAGGAAACTAACTAGCCTAAACTCAAGGAAATATGTTATAACAAATTTGAATGTGCAGAAATACAAAACAAAAGCAGAAAATAAATTAAAAGGCTAACAACTCTTTGGTTAAACTTGGTCTAACTCAACGTAAAAACTTGGGATTATTCTTAGGGATTCTTTCTGACCTTCTCAGCCTATTAATACTTCCCCCACCAAGAGAATCCTTGTCCTCAAGGTCAAGTGAAGGAAACTGATTATGTAGCAGCGTTGTTGCCTCCCATGTAGCATCTTCAGTAGGCAATTGTTCCCACTTCACCAAGCTCTCTTCAATAAATTTCTCACCCTGTTTAATCCAACAGGTATCTAGGATTCTCTTTGGTTCCACTGAAGCTACACCTTCATCAGTAATAGGTGGCAGCTCTAAGTTAACTTGTGGAGGACCCCCAACATATTTCTTCAAGAGAGAGACATGAAAAATAGGGTGGATCTTTGCTCCTGCTGGTAATTGGAGTTGGTAAGCAACATTTTTGATCTTCTTTTTGATTAGATAAGGGCCATAGAACTTGCTTGCAAGTTTTTGATGAACTTGTTTGAAGGCAGTTTGTTGGCGATAAAGATGTAGCTTTAGGAGTACCATATCACCTGCTTGAAACTCCACGTCTCACCTCTTTTTGTCTGCCATTTGCTTCATTTTATTAGCTTCCATGTCTAAATTCTTCTTCAAGTGCTGGAGCAATTCATCCCGGTGTAAGAGGCTTTGATCGACTTCATTAACCCGAGATAACCCATCAAAATAAAACATAATTAAGGGATAAAGTCGACCATACAAAGCTTGGAAAGGTGTCTTCCCCGTTGAGCTATGGTAGGTGGTGTTATACCAGAATTCTGCCCAAGGTAAATAACTATACCATTTTCGTGGCCATTGATGGAAGAAACATCATAGGTATTGTTCAACACAGCGGTTCACAACTTCAGTTTGTCCGTCAGTCTACGGGTGGTAGGCGGAACTCAATTTCAATTTGGTTCCTGACATAGTGAAGAACTCTTGCTAGAATTTGCTGATAAAGACGGGGTTGTGGTCACTAATGGTTGATTTTGGCATGCCATGGAGTTTGATGACGCACTCTACAAAATGTTCAGCTACATTCTTTGCAGAAAATGGATGAGATAAACCAACACAATGAGCATACTTACTAAGTCTATCTACGAGCACTAAAAGATTATCTTTGTCGTGGGAGGATTGAAGGCCTTCAATAAAATCCAAAGTGATATTATCCAACATTTGACAGGGAATGGGAAGTGGTTGAAGTAATCTTGTGAGGGCAAGATTTTCGATTTTGGTTTTTTTGGCAAACTTCACATTGCGTGATTTATTCTTGGACGGACCGGTATATGGATGGCTAATAAAATTGTTGAGCTAACCTTTTGAATGTCCTCAACACTCCATAATGCCTTGCCATTTGTTGTCATAAAATTCTTTCAGCAACTGGTTGTGGATAACTTGTGGAATAACCACTCTTTTTTTGTAGAAGCAGAGACCATTTTGCATCGAGTATGGTCTGATGGGATCCGTAGTTAATTGGCGGCTCAATTGCTACATATATGGATCATCTTGTGCTAGCCTTCTCATATTATCCGAAAGAGTAACCTGAGAGATAAACAACGGATTAAGGAAAAGGCTGTCAGGGCAGCAAGAGAGGACATCAGCAACTAAATTTTCACATCCTGGCCGGTAGAGAATTTCATAGTCGTAGCCCAAGAGCTTTGCTACCCACTTTTATTGCTGGGGAGTGGCCACACGCTAATCCAGAAAGTATTTGAGACTCTTGTGATCAGTTCGAATAAAAAATTTCCTGCCCAAAAGATAGGGCCCCCATGTCCTAATTGCTTCCACAATCGCTAGCATTTCCTTGGCGTAAATGGACCATGCTTGTTTATTAATCCCCAATGCGTGACTCATAAACGCAATTGGCCTGCCCTGCTGAGTAAGGACTATACCGATTTCGTCACCTGAAGTATCAAAAAGAGTCATTAAAATTTGGCATGGCTAACGTCGGGGTAGTTGTCATGGATTGCTTGAGCAGCTTGAATGCATCCGCTGCTTCTTCAGTCTACCCAAAGCTTCTTTTTTTAAGGAGATTGGTAAGGGGGGAGCCAAAAGTCCATAATTCTGAACAAACTTTCGATAATAATCTATTAAGCCTAAAAATTCACATAATTCAGTAATATTAGTAGGTTGTGGCCAATCTACCGTGGCCTCATTTTTGTTGTTGTCTACCTTTACCCCTTGATGCATCACAATATGGCCCAAATATTTCAGTTCATGTTTGCCAAAATAACACTTGCTTACTTTGATGAAAAACTGATATTGTCTCAGGATATCTAATGTTGTTCTTACATGTTCTGTATATAATTCCCAAGTGGGACTATAAACAAGAATATCGTCAAAGAAAACTAGTATGAACTTGCGAAAATAAGGGTGGAATATAGAATTCATAATGGCTTGGAAGGTGGAAGGGCATTGCATAAACCAAAAAGCATAACTAGGTACTCAAAATTGCCATTATGGGTTCTAAAGGCAGTTTTTGGAATATCAGGAACATGTACTCATACCTGATGATATCCAGCTCACAAGTCTAGTTTGGTGAAATAGGCTACCCCATACAACTCATCTAGCATATCGTCCATCGTAGGGATGAAAAATTGATATTTGATGGTGGCTGCGTTTAGTGCCCGATAG
The DNA here is from genome assembly GCA_026545225.1 of Cornus controversa. NCBI lineage: Eukaryota > Viridiplantae > Streptophyta > Magnoliopsida > Cornales > Cornaceae > Cornus > Cornus controversa. The sequence goes on along the minus strand of CM048848.1, from coordinate 28,382,171 downwards.
TCTGTGCAGAATTTCCAAGTGTCATCTTTCTTCTTCACCAACAAAATGGGAGATGAGAATGGACTGGTGCTGGGTCGAATGACTCCCATGTTGAGCATCTCCTGGACCTATTTTTTAATCTCTGCTTTTTGAAAATATACATATCTATAAGACCAAACATTTATGGGTTGAGTACCTTCTTTGAGAGAAATATGATGGTTGATATCCCTTAAGAGTGGTAGTGTGGTTGGTTCTTTGAACACGTCTGCATAGTCCTCCAATGTCTGGTACATGTTAGGACCGGTGTCTGTCTAGGTGGACTTCTCGGTAGCTTGTAGGTAGACGACAAACAGTATTTGGCCTTAGCGCATCTTTTTCGTAACTGATGCCAATGATGTCGCTTGAATGGTTTGGTTAATTCCTTTCAATCTTTATGCTTGATTATCCCAGTGAAAGTCCATGGTCAATTGTTTCTAATTGCAGACCACAAAGCCTAGCAGCTCCAGCCATTGGATGCCTAACACCATAGCAAGTCCTACTAGGGGTAGAGAATATAGGGTGAGTGAAAAAGTAATGCCTTGCAAATTCACTTGCACCTTCTCAAAGTGACCCTGGCAAAGTAATCGTTCTCCATTTGTTACGCAGACAACAAATGATTTCGTTGGTACCACCAAAAGTTGAAGCAATCTGGTTACTCGCATGGTTCGTGGATCCACTATCAATCAACACTTTCACGTGTTGAGATCTGATGGTGGCTGTTACTCGCATGGTTTGTGGAGATGTCCAGCCTGCTAGTGCATGTATTGAGATTTCTGGTTCAGCTTGATCTCCCAGAGTATCTTCCATCTGTAACTCTTCGTCCTCCACCTCATATTCTTTGGTTTGATTGCTGCTTTGGCACTCAAGAAGGAGTAGTTGAGGTCCCTGGCACTTGTGACTTGGGGTGAATATGTTGTTGCAGTTGAAACAAAGCCTTTGTGCCCTCCGTTTTTGCATTTCATCCCAACTCAATCTCTTAGGTGTTGTTGTTGGGGTAGATCGATTCACTGGAGTGATGGTGGTAGATACACGGTTCTGCAATGGAGGTTATATGAACCTCTTCGTTCTTGCGATCTATTCATCCTTCATTCTCTCTAGATTGATAGCTTCCTTCAATATTTTGGGCTTGAACATTCAAATTCCATCAGTAATCTCGGATTTCACTCCTCCCATGAAAATGCCAACGAAAGCCTCCTGTGTCCAACCGTGAACCCGATTACCTAGCCTCTCGAACTCTTTTTGATAATCACGAAGGGATCCGACCTGTCGAACTATGGATAGAGCTTCATCAAAATCTTCACACTCTGTGGGTCTAAAACAAGCCCACAGTTCCTCCTCAAATAATTCCCAGGTCACCAAACGGCTTTCCTCCTGGTAAGCTTGAGGCAACCATTGCCACCATTGGTTAGCTTCTCCTTCAAGGTGGAAAGATGCTAGAGATACCTTTTGGTTGTCTGTTGTGCCTTAAAATTCAAAGAATTAAACTACTCGGCTAAACCATTCAGTCGGATCTTCTCTAGAGTATTTCAGAAATTCCAACTTCGCCATTTTGGAAGAGAAAACCTGTATGCCACCGTCGTTCTCCTCATGGTGCGAATGGAATGATTCTTCTTTCCCATTGTTGTTGTTGCTAGAGGTTTCTTTAGCTAAAAGCAAAACTTCAGATAGTTTGTTGACGGTTTCCTCCAGTTGTTGCATTCCATGTTGAACTTCACCAAGTCCAGCATCCAAAGCCTCGATCCTTTTTTTGTTGGACGCCATTGCAACCTTGCTCTGATACCAATGATAGGTCCCGATTAGATAACAAGATTAATTCAAAGAAATATTTGCTTTCTTTGGGTGAAAGACAAACCACAATTGTTTTGTAGAAAAAATATATGCTCCCTTTATTCATTGCTAATGCTCTAATAAATAGAGTAAAGCTTAACAGATCAGCTTCAACTTAGGAAACTAACTAGCCTAAACTCAAGGAAATACGTTGTAACAAATTTGAATGTGCAGAAATACAAAACAAAAGCAGAAAATAAATTGAAAGGCTAACAACTCTTTGGTTAGACTTGGTCTAACTCAAGCTAAAAACTTGGGATTCTTCTTAGGGATTCTTTCTGACGTTCTCAACCTATCAAGATTATTATTGAGCAACTAAATAAAATACAACAAACATCACATACAGAATGGTATGCAATGAGTAAAGAGCAGTAGGCGCCTTACAAAAATATTTTCAAAGCAGAATATGCAAAGTTCCAAATGACTCAATCAAAGGAAGGGAAAAGAAAGAAGAAGGTTATATAATTTTATATTACTTGATTAATTTACGAGTTAACTTTAATGAGGTATAACAAGAATGTAAATGTACTGTGTAAATGATCTAAATCAATTTTTCTAAACTTTTTTATAATGCTATGTTCTATACTTTTCAATCAATATTAGCATGATAGTGGCACTTATTGGACTCGATGCTCTCTCCTTTCTTTTATGCAAGCTGTATCTGAATTTGATGCAGAAAAGAGGAAGGTAGTTCAGGAAATTGGCTTTGACAATCTCTTAAACTTGAAATGCTCCCATTTAGACAAACAACTCATCCACCTTTTTATTTTTGGATTTGGCAGTGATTCTTGTCGGCTTCGAGTTGGGGAGATGCAGCAGATCCCCATATCTACTCTTGACGTGCAATCTATATTGGGCATACCTCTTGGCTATGTAAAGGTTCCTTTTGCCTATAGATTTTATGTGCCTTGGATAGACGAAGGTCAATACAGCATCAAGGATTGCATGTACATTTATTGGCTAAGAAAGTAAAACACCTTGAGTCTGGCAATGATTTCAAGAGAGCTTTTGTGTTATTTGCTTATGCAGTTGCACTTACCCCAGATGGCTGATACAAGTGCCAAATTTTTTTATTAAAAGCTGTGAATGATGTTAATGCAATTAAGACATACAACTAGTGTAGTTTTGTTCATCAATATATGTGCAATTCTATGAAACCCCTCAAAAATGGTAGAAAGAAAAAATAGTTTAATTGTTGTCTAATCTTCTTGGAGGTATTAATAATATCATTCCCGTCATACTGTATACTTTCAATTATCGATAGAGGAATAATTTTGTTATTTCATTAGTATCTACCTAATGAGTAATACTTTTTTTTATTGTATACAACTTCTATACTTTTTGAGAGTCAATGTGAGATTTTCTCCTTGCAAGGGACATGTCCAACCAATTGGTTTTTGGATGGACGACCTAGTATTTGAACGCATAAAATTTGAGATTGACATTGGTGGTTTTGGGCTCAATCAGGTACAAATGTTTTACTCACAAGTTTTATTTAAACCGTATGATTGGCGTTGAATGTTACACATTCTAACCTCTTAATTTGTGTATTTTATTCTCTTAGTGATAGTTTATTTATGATATTACTTTATTTTTGTGTGTTATGTCTACAACTGCTAGACTAGGAGAATAGAAATTGTTCAAGGCCTTAATGATTATTTCAGTTAAAACTATGATATTTTAGCCTTTTAAAGAAGACATTCAAGAGGGTTATATGAAGTCTACATCAATGGATCCATTCAATTCCATATCTTAACTCAAATCAGCCCAAGGAAGTGGTCCAAGAGAATTATAACTACTTAAGGAGGTTACGGGCCTGAAGCCCAATTCTACATTTAATCCAGTTTTAATTTTATTTTGGAAAGCAGCCCGAAAGTCTTATTTTCGAATGTCAATTTGACTTAATTCCTATGTGGGTTGAATAAAATTCAATTCTGGACACGTTTGTATTTCACGTAAAGTTCGTGAATCGGACTTCTATTAGGTCAAAACTTGGGCCGAATATCAGCAGAAAAATCCACCTGTTTAGGGTTACGGGAAAACCCTAATTATCTCCTAATTGGATTAGAACTTTATGTATTCTCTTGGGGTATAAAGTGGCGAATTGGAGGCTATTTTTGGGGGAGAAAACAAGTAGAGGCCAAGGCAGAGAAGACAGAGACAATCCAAATTTTATTTACTTATTATGTCTTTTATTTATTTGTTATCTTCTTCTTCTATCATATGTAACTAAACTCCTCAACTAGGGTTGAGGAGGAAACCTCCATTAATGAAGTGAAGTTCTTTTGTTAATTAATTGATTGTTAATTAATTGATTCTCATGTGTATGATTTAAATGCTTATGATTTTCGCTTCTTGTGATTAATTATTTTATAATTCTTTCACCATCTATATCATGTATATGTGGTAGTTAGAAAGTATTATAATTAATCTAAGCTTGGGTTTGTATTTCTTAAAGTGATAATCTTTGATCTTATGTTTTTCATTAAATTGGATACAAAAGATGCTTAGAATTTTACACTAGTGAAGCGAAGGAAAATCTACCTTTTTGATATATTTTTATAGTGCTTTATTGTTAAATCTTGAGTGAGCAATAGATTGATTTCTTGATTACTACTCTAAATTTGGGAGTTAATAAATAAATATTAGATGCTTCATGGATTTAATGGTGGTGGAATCTGAAACCTTAGTTATTTTCTCTGTTTGATTTCAATAGTGTTATTTTATTTTCATGTTAGTTTAATTTTCTCAAATCAACCAAACTTTGTTTAAACTAAGATTAGTTTTAAATTAATTCGAATTTGTGTTAGTTTTTCTTCTCAAAGCATTCCCTTGGGTTCGACCTCGTTCTTGCCGATCTATACTTCAATAGATTTGTATACTTGCGAGTTATTTTACATTTTTAAAACAACATCAAGTTTTTGGCGCCGTTGCCGGGGAATCGCAAATAAGAAACTAATCAAATTTCGATTGATTTAATTCTTCTACTAGTTATAATTTAGTTTTTTTTCTTTTTTTTTATTATCATCAAAAAGAAGAAAAAAAAGTCTCTCCAATTTATTTATTTATTTATTTTTGATTAGTTCACTGTTCTAGGTTTAAAACAAAAAAAAACAAACTTTTTCTTTATTATTATAGTTTAGTTTTAGTTTTAGTTGTATTAATTTTATTTTTATTATTATTTTTCTTAGTTTAGTTTTAGTTTTATTTTATTGTTATTGTTATTGTTTTACCTGATACTTCTTGAATTCTATAGGTGGTATTGTTGAAAATTGCCTTTTTCGCATGTTCTTGGGCACTACTTTGGAATCCAAGTAAGTACAAATTTTTTTTTCCTTCCGTTTATTTATTTTTTCTTTTCTTTTCTTAGATTAGGAAAACATAGATTTTTGTTTTAGGTTGATAACTTTTGTATGAGAACTCTAGGATAGAATAACTTAGAAATAACCCTAGGGTCACACTTTCTTCAAGTTTAGTTTATATTTTATTTTATTTGTTTTATTTTTTTTTCTATTTTAAAAAAAAAAAGAATAAGAAAGACCACACACTCACTCACTTTTTATTTTATTTTTGTTTTTATGGTGTGTTTTATTTGTACATTTTAATTTAGCATTCTTGCATTAAAATTTTAGTAAGGGCACGAACCCCCAACAAGATAAGGATTGGATTTCAACACCAATTCCTTGCCCACCTAGGTTAAAAATCTCCTTGCATTTGTCTATCTCAAGCCAAATTTAGTTTAAATTTAAAATCAAGTAAACATTGGCCATAGGAATTCACATAACTTATAGGACCCTCTTGGACAGAGTTAACTTTTGGTAACTCCAGTGAGCACCTTCCAACTTCACAATATCTAGGAAAGTTTTGAAGAGATTGGGTTTTAAGTGGGACCGTTTGTGACCCCTCCAATCTATCTTAGAAACTTTCCTGCTTGTATTGTTAGTGGGGCTTAACTGGTAATCCTCTAGTTCCTCTGAAAGGGAGTAGAAGCTGTCTAACTTGGTAAGAATTATTTTGGAACTAGTCCAGATAATTCTTTAGGAAAAAAAAATAAAATAAAAAACTAAAATAGAAATCACTACCCTGGAATTAAATTTCAAAAAAAAAAAATCTGTTTGTTTTTTTTTGTTGGTGTTTTTGTGAGTCATTCTAGGATTTTATTCTTTATTCTTTTTTCTTTTGCATTAGGTCATCTTAGATTACATTGGTCTTAACGATCCATTTCATTGAGTTTGTTTAGTGTATGTTAGGTCGTTGATCTCTGAATCCAGAGTTGCTTCCATTAGATCTTGAGATTAAGAGAACCTTTCGAAAGGGTGTGGAAAATTCTAGTGTTAGAGATCCTTCTTTGCCCAAGATGGCAGATCTCATTCAAACTAAATCCCTTAAGGACTATTACACTCCCGTCCAGATTACAAACCCATCTTGCATTGTGTTACCTACTACCCAACATAGACATTTTGAGATACGGGCGGCGGTAATTAATTTACTGTCCACTTTTAGAGGTCTTAGCTCTGAAGACTCATACCTCCATGTCAAGGAATTTCTAGAGATTTACTCCACACTACAATATCAAAATATTTCTGAGGAGTCAATTAAATTACGGTTATTTCCATTCTCTTTGAAAGAGAAAGCAAAATCTTGGTTATACTCACTAGAATCCGCCTCTGTCAATTCATGGAATGGGTTATGTACCAAATTCCTTACCAAGTTCTTTCCCATGCACAAAACTAACTCCCTTCGTCGAAATATCATACAATTTACTCAAAAAGAAGGTGAGGAGTTTTACATGTGTTGGGAAAAATTTAATGATCTTCTCCTTAAGTGTCCCCATCATGGTTTTGCCAAGTGGCAATTAGTTCAATTCTTTTACGAGGAGTTGTCACCCCATAATCATCAACTAATTGAGTCACGAGGTGGGGTAAAATTTATGTCTAAGAATGAGGATGAAGCATAAAATTTCTTAATGCATTGTCAGAGAACTCTCAACAATGGGAGTACTCGGGGAGGGTTGAAAGGAGTGGTCTATCAATGCTCTTAGAACCCAAAAAGGGAGGAATCTAAGAGGTCCGAGAGGATACCGATTTGAGTGCGAGGATAGCTAGTCTAACTTGGAAAGTAGAGGCTATAGAGATGAGTAAAGGAAGTAATTCTTCTATTCGTGCAATTAGTGAGGTGTGTCAATTGTGTGAGAGTTCTTCTCATATGACGCAAACTTGTCTTTCTATTGCATCTTTTCATGAGTGTATAACTGAACAAGGCAATGCACTCAATTCTTATAAGAAACCATTTGGCAGCCCCTATTCTGACACATACAATCCTAATTGGAGGAACCACCCTAATTTTTCTTGGAGGCAAGACCAACCTCGGAACAACAAAGAGGCGCAACCTATGCAACCCAAGGGCAACCACGATTTTCATATCCTTCCATGTTCCAAAATGCCCCTCCGTATGTTCCCCTACCTCAACAGAGACCAACTTTAGATGATACTCACCAACAATTCATGCAACAAACCAGTCAGTCGATTTTTAAGTTAGAAATTCAAATAGGTCAATTAGCCACTATTGTAGGAGAGAGGGAGAAGGAAAAGTTTCCTAGTCAACCTGTGCCTAACCCAAAGTGTCAGTTTCATATTAGTGACCAGTCCACTTCTGGTTCACATGAGCAGGTTCAGTCTATCGCAACCCTAAGATCAGGTAAACAAGTTGATAATGGAGTCCAAATGCCTATACATAATAAGAAAATTGAAAAGGACCATGTTAGCAATTTAGGAAGGGATGACAAAACTACATTTGAAGTTGAATCAGAAACTCAAAGCCCTAGTCTTGACCCACCATCTCAAATAAGTCCACCAGTTAGAAACTTTTTCCTACTGCACCATATCCTCAAAGACTTCAAAAGCCTAAGAAGGGGAATCACTATAATGAGATTATGAAAGTGTTTAAACAAGTCAAAATTAATATTCCATTTCTTGATGCAATTCAACAGATCCCCTCTTATGCAAAATTCTTAAAGGACTTGTGTATGGTCAAACGTGGCTTGAATGTGCACAAGAAAGCCTTCCTCACTGAGCAAGTTAGCTCAATTATCCAATATCGCACTCCACCTAAATTTAAGGATCCTAGATGTCCTACGATTTCATGTACCATAGGTGATCAAAAAATTGAGCAAGCTTTGCTGGACTTGGGTGCGAGTGTCAACTTGTTACCTTACTCTGTTTATGAGCAACTAGGTGTTGCTGAGTTGAAACCCACGAAGGTGGTACTCCAATTAGTAGATCGTTCAGTTAAGGTACTTCGTGGTATTATTGAGGATGTGCTCCTTCAGGTTGATAAATTCTTCTTCCCTATAGACTTTATTGTCTTAGACACACAACCTGTAGTTAATCCTACTAGCCAGATTCCTGTCATCTTAGGTCGCCTATTCCTAGCTACTTCAAATGCTTTAATCAACTGTAGGAATGGTGTTGTGAAACTCTCTTTTGGAAATATGTCGGTTGAGCTTAATGTTTTTAACATAAACCGACAACCACCAAACTCTGAGAATATTTGTGAGGTAAATTTAATAGAGAGTCTAAATCAGGATACTTTTATTCATGCTAGTTATAAGGACCCTTTAGAGGCAAGCCTAACTAATTTTGGCTGTAATTTTGATATTGATAGTGCTTGTAAAGATGTGAATGCTTTATTGGATGTGAATGTTTTATTGAATTCAATCCATTTTATCAACACCAAAAAGTGGAAAGCCAAGATGGAAAGCCTAGGTATAGGTTGAGTTTGTAATACCCCGGAAATTTGGACGGCAATTATTTTAAAGAGATTTGAATTGCTTTATTTTATTATTATTATTATTTTATTTTTATTATTATTAATTCATGTGAAATGCATTGTCTCTATATTTTATCGTTTTATGTGAGTTGATTTTCCTTTATATGCATTTTATCATTTCATGTGAATTGATAAGTTTGAATGTTATCATTTTATGTGGATTGTTATATTTTATAGATTCCAATCATTTCATGTAAACTTCTCTGTTTATTTATTTATTTTTATCATTTTATGTGAATTGTTATTTATTATGTGTTGTTTATTTAAATCTTTTAAATGCTTTGGTTTGGGCTAGGGAGGAATTTGGGCTGGAATGATTGGGCTAAGATTATGTTTAAAATGTTGGGCCAGGGTTATAATTATATTATTATTGCTTGTATTATTATTATTATTATTTTGATTTTATTTAGTTTTAGAAAAATCAATAATAGAATAATAATTAAGACAAAAAGGAAAAAGAAGAAATTAGGGTTTTTGCCGTTGCTTTACGCATAGAACTGAGAGAGTAAACGAAAGAGAGAAGGGAGTGACGATCGGGTGAACAAGTTGATTCGTCAAAGAGGCAAGTTTGATTCTTCTCTTCCCCTTTGAATCCGTATGCATAGTCTAGGTTTAAGAATTTGGTTTATATTGAAAATCTGTTTATAATTGTATTTTGTTTTGTTGCTTCTTATGGATAAATTTCGTGGAAATTTATTATGCTAAATGGTATATATGAGTATAGATATATATATGTAAGAATATATGCATATATATTTCATGTATGTGTAAAGTGTATAGGAATCTGTTTATGCATCAATTTAGAATGAGAAAATATATTAATTCGTAAGCATTCTTTGTTGTGATTGTCTACAAAACAACCCTTGATCTTTAATAAAATAGATCGTGAGAAATTTGAGTTGAAATTTTTAAATTTTGCGAAGAACCCTAGAAATTGTGAATTAGGGGTTTTTGATTCGGACAATTTTTGATGGGGCTTTTTGTACCAATGGGTAGAGGGGAACAAGAGGAGAAGAACGGCACAAAAATTAGGCCGAACGGAGGTCGGACGAAGCCGAAATCAGCGCCGAAAAATCCCCTAGCGCGCTGCCTGCGCGCTGGGGAAGACTGCCCAGCCGGCGCGTGTTCCCCACGCCCGCCGCCAGCGCGTGGGGGCGCGTGCCACCGGCGCCGGCACCGGCCGGCGACTGGAAAACTTTTTTTGGGCCCCACTCGCGGGGGCCCACCTCTGGGTCCAATATGGGCCCATTCCGAATAGTTTTGATATTTATTTTGTATTTTTGAAATTTTTGGAAAAATTTAAAAATTGGGAAAATCATTTTTTAAAAATACTTTTATAATTCTAAAAATTCCAAAAATTTTATGTCAACTTCCTGGGAGCTTAAGGAGCTCGGGGTTTAAATTTCATATCCAAATGATTTACCATTTTCTTTAAATTAGTTTTTAAAGTATCTAAAAACTATTTTTTTTAGCTTCTTTAATTTTAGAAAATACTTAAAAATTTCCAAAAATTTCAAAATTTTTACTGTAACTCTCTAGAGGCTAAATAAACTTGGGTTTAAATTTTCAACTCAAAATAATCTTTCCTTGCTGTTCAATTGATTTTTAAAGTGTCTAAAAGTTGGATTTTTCACTTTCTGTAATTTTAGAAAATACTTTTATAATTCCAAAAATTCTCAAATTTTTTCTATAACTTTCTAGAGGTTATATAAACTTGGGTTTAAATGTTTATCTCAAAATGAGCTTCCCTTGGTGTTCAATTAATTTTTAAAGTGTCTAAAAGTTGGGTTTTCCCTTCTTCAAGAGTCATACTATGAACTTTTGAGACTTTGATTTTTGGTATTAATTTTAGAATTAAAAACTTTTGTTCATTCTGGTTAAGGGGTCCGTGGGTTACAGGACTTCCAAATTGTATTACCGGACATATACTTGTTTAGTTAATAGTTATTTTAATTCAGAGGAACTTTCTTTTCTGCTTTTAGAAAATTGTTCATTATATCTTTTGTAATCTATGCTTATTGCTACCAGCTGTATGTATCTTCCAGGTTTTGTGTATGAGACTGGCCACCTCATGCGCGAAATTTTCTGGGAGGTATTTCAGAGTTATAGTCCATTTTTATCATCATTGTACATTATTCGTTTTAGGATTTCTAGGACCTGTGTCTTTTTATTTTTTAGTTTGTGTCAATTATTTTTTTTCTTTCATTTTGTGTATTTAATTTTTTAAAAAAAGAGAAAAAAAATTCATAATAGTCTGGTATAGCCTCCCATTCTCTGACTATGTATGTAGTACCAATTCTACAAGTTGTGATATGATTGATAAAGTTAATGATTTTCGTTTACTAAAGTCTGGTTTCGATACTCAATACTGTCGAGATTGCTTCAATCCAGTATGACTTTAATAAAGAAAGGCAACCCCTTTACATTCTATACGTTAGGGTGTCTGGATAATTAATATCTTATCACATATACACCTTGGAAAATTGGGACCCACCAGTTCAGAGAATGAGGAGAAGAGTAGTACCCGTAGTTTTTGCCTAAAGATTAGGTTTAAAATATATATATATATATATATATATATATATATTTACTTTCTGTTTCATATTTTTTTTCACCCATGTTATTTCACTTGGTCGTTGGAGTATAGTCGTTGTTTTGACAGGTTGTAACATCCAAGTTTGGGGGAGTGGTCTCATTATCTTCATGCTTCTGGTTTGCTCTATTTTCTTGCCATTACTCCTGTTTTCTGGTAATATTGTTCTAACCCGTCTCTATGCTTCAATTAGGTGTACATTGAGGACAATGTATAGTTTAAGTTTGGGGGTGAGGCGATGCCTTTTTATGTGCTTTATTGCAATGGGGGAGATTTTTATGAATTTTTTTTTTATTTTTAGGACTTTTTGGTTACATTGTTTTCATAGTTTGTTTTTTATTTTATTTTGTTTTGTTTTTATATAGGATGTTTTTACATTATTCAAGGGATTAGTACTTTATGTAGGTGCTTAACTTGCAATTCTTGGGTATGTTTTAAATTTTTAGAAACTGTGGTTTGAATTAGTGATTTTAATCATTGTTTGCATTGACATGCTTTGGGGTGATTGGTTTTAGTTTCCTCATATGCACAGGCACACTAGCATAATCTTATGGGGTATAAACTTTGGCTTTGAGTTATTGGGTTACATATACTTGATATTAATTGGTATCCCTTGAGAATGAGTATCGATGATGTGTTTTACATGACTTCAATGAAAAAAAAGAATATGTGATGAATAGAAAATCAATTTGATCTTTTTCATGAGTAACCGGGCCTCTATGCCTCAAGAAGCACGAAGTGTTCGCGTCAAAAGTGAAGGGGTGAGAAAAGATGAGCATTGGTTGTCTTGATTTGTAGCATGACTGATTCGAGTAATTAGGTTCTTCGGGGTGTCTTAACACCTAGTGCCCTAAAGCCATCTGGTTTGGGAGCCATTGACTGAAAGCTTGCTACATGAATTTTTCAGAAAGCTTAATAGACCAAGACATTGCACAACCAATAAAGCAATAAAAGAAATGAAAAAAAGGTCATGTATTCATGTTTGGAAGTATGATTTCAATAAGGGGAGCTAGTGAGTTGAAGGGGTATGTGAATTAATATATTCAGAGCTAGGTTATGCTACATGAGATGACTGTTAGTTTACTTTTCACGAGGGAGCTAGAGTTGGTTGCTTTCAGATATGTTGATGTGAATTATGTGTGGGGACCATTGCTTTGAATTATGGAATTTGAAAGTTTGAAATTATTCTTAAATGTAAGTTTGTAACTATATATTGTAGTCTTCTTCTTGATTAATGTTTAAACAGAAATTTTGAATGTTTGTGGGTAACATTTCTGGAAACCCTCACGAGAGTACACTAGGGGGAACCTAGGGGTTCAAAGGTTTGTTGCATATGCTAAATGCAATCGTTTCTCCCACGAAAGAGGAGTTGGGTAGTTTAGTTTGTGTTTAGTTAATTTCCTTTGTTTTAGTTTTATTTTGTTTTATTGCTAAGGGACTAGCAATATGTAAGTTTCGGGGAGTGATTGGCGTTGAATGTTACACATTCTAACCTCTTAATTTGCATATTTTATTTTCTTAGTAATAGTTTATTTGTGATTTTACTTTATTTTTATATGTTCTGCCTTTTCAGGGCCTTAATGATTATTTCAGTTAAAACTATAATTTTTTGGACTTTTAAATAAGACATTCAAGAGGATTATATGAAGTCTACATCAATGGATCCATTCAATTCCATATCTTAACTCAAATCAGCCCAAGGAAGTGGTCCAAGAGAATTATAACTACTTAAGGAGGTTACGGGCCTGAAGCCCAATTCTACACTTAATCCAGTTTTAATTTTATTTTGGAAAGTAGCCCGAAAGTCTTATTTCTGAATGTCAATTTGACTTAATTCCTGTGTGGGTTGAATAAAATTCAATTATGGACACGTTTGTATTTCACGTAAAGTTCGTGAATCGGACTTCTACTAGGTCAAAACTTGGGCCGAATATCAGTAGAAAAATCCACCTGTTTAGGGCTGCGGGAAAACCCTAATTATCTCCTAATTGGATTAGAACTTTATGTATTCTCTTGGGGTATAAAGTGGCGAATTGGAGGCTATTTTTGGGGGAGAAAACAAGTAAAGGCCAAGGTAGAGAAGACAGAGACAATCCAAATTTTATTTACTTATTATGTCTTTTATTTATTTGTTATCTTCTTCTTCTATCATATGTAACTAAACTCCTCAACTAGGGTTGAGGAGGAAACCTCCATTAATGAAGTGAAGTTCTTTTGTTAATTAATTGATTCTCATGTGTATGATTTAAATGCTTATGATTTTCGCTTCTTGTGATTAATTATTTTATAATTCTTTCACCATCTATATCATGTATATGTGGTAGTTAGAAAGTATTATAATTAATCTAAGCTTGGGTTTGTATTTCTTAAAGTGATAATCTTTGATCTTATGTTTTTCATTAAATTGGATACAAAAGATGCTTAGAATTTTACACTAGTGAAGCGAAGGAAAATCTACCTTTTTGATATATTTTTATAGTGCTTTATTGTTAAATCTTGAGTGAGCAATAGATTGATTTCTTGATTGCTACTCTAAATTTGGGAGTTAATAAATAAATATTAGAAGCTTCATGGATTTAATGGTGGTAGAATCCGAAACCTTAGTTATTTTCTCTGTTTGATTTCAATAGTGTTATTTTATTTTCATGTTAGTTTAATTTTCTCAAATCAACCAAAATTTGTTTAAACTAAGATTAGTTTTAAATTAATTCGAATTTGTGTTAGTTTTTCTTCTCAAAGCATTCCCTTGGATTCGACCTCGTTCTTGCTGATCTATACTTCAATAGATTTGTATACTTGCGAGTTATTTTACATTTTTAAAACAACATCACCGTACTCTATTAATTAATCCTCCAAGCTTGTATCATCTTGATTTAATCCACTTATTGACTTTAATGTTTTAATTTTCTTCTCGCAGTTGATCCCGGCTTGTTTGATAGCCTCTACTATTAATGCCCACAACTATCATGCTCACAATCATTTCTCCCCGTCTAGTTTTGCCTCACCCAGTTCATCTGCTTTGCATGGTGTTCCTTCAAAATTTGATATGGGAATTCGACATATGTATAACATTTTGAATCACCCAGTTCATCTGCTTTGCATGGTGTTCCTTCAAAATTTGATGTGGGAATTCAACATATGTATAACATTTTGAAGACACTTGTATCTGAAACTGGGAATAGGGGATGCGATGAGAGTCGGAATAATCTGCCGAATGATGTCAAAATAGAAAGTTGTCGGAGAACAACATCAATGAGAGACTTGACGCAGACATTAGTGGTGAACATGATGTCTTCGTCAATGTCGCTGATGATATAAATCTTTATTTTTCAACTGAGGGATATTTTGACGGGCTTGCTGAGATGGACCATGCCATTAATTCTCATTGGCACAAGGCGGTCGATGGAAGTAGTGCTGAAGCCATATCTGAGCAACACAGAGTTTGAGATTATGAAACTCATCCTAATTTTGAGGGTCATATAAATCATGACGATGAAAATTATCCTCATTCTAGATATGATGTACATGTAGACTGGGATGATGAAGCTGGTCCTGATGTGAGATGTCACATAAACAGGGATCAACAAATGGATTCAGTCTCTCTTGAATATGATTGTTGAAGGTGTGGTGTTAAGTAACGAGGAATTGGCTGGCCTAGATAAGCTTGTTAACAATGTTTACAGCGAGCATGGAAAGGTAATATAACCTCCCATTACCAACTCTAGACCTTACAGAACACTTTCATCATTACAAACAAGGTAAATGGTATGGGCATTTTGTTGAAATGAAATTCTTTACTATAAACATTGTCACGCCCCGAAACCTGGACCGCCGGGACTTCCCCGGACCGACCCCGAATTTCGAGTGTGAACCCGTTCACTCAACCCTGTGAACAATCTTAATTACACTCATGCATTAGTATCAAGGTTTAATACCATCCTATAACGCCCCGATTTCTAACTCTCGGAGAACCGGAGGTTAAATTGTCTATTTAGCCCAATAGGGCCTCATTACCCTCATTCACCGCTGAAGCTTAACCCAATTCTTGCATATGAATGCACACAAATCCATCTTAACCAATCCCCATGAGCCCGATGTCGAATCACACACCTTAGTGAACATTTACTCGCCCACACCCTTGAGTATCACTCACTTTCGAGCCTCAAAACCTTCTATGTTTGGAATCTGGAACTAAGGCTCACACCATTGGATAGAGAATCCAAAAATACTCAAGTTCAAAAAAAACCACACTCAATTCCGATCTAGAACGAAGAAATTACGTCGAAATGAAGTTTCGGAAAAAGCTGTGAATAGTAATCTCGATTGATCGAGATGGAATCTCGATTGATCGAAATTCTAGCGAGATTTTCACCCTCTCGGGACCCCAGACCTGCAATATCTCGATTGATCGAGATAGGGGTTTCGATTGATCGAAATTCCTCCTATCTAGACTCTAAAAATCACCATAAATCATCACCCTTTCGATCAATCGAAATGGGGACTTCGATTGATCGAAATGGGCATCTCGATTGGTCGAGATTAAATCTCGATTAATCGAAATGCACCTCCTGGGACTTCCAACAACCCTATACATGGTCCACATGAAGCCCAATCAACATTCTATCATCCTATAACCCCTCAAACAAGATTAATAACATAAATGAAAGGTTCCAACACCAATCTCACACTCAAGATCATATTCATAAATGAATTCATACACTAAAATGAATCATTTCTTTCACGAACACAACTCATTCACAATGGAAACATCATCAAAATGAATCAAGTGCCGCCATGGGCATTACATAAATTAAACCGTCGTCTTTTCACACCCAACAAGTTTAGATTTTTGTGCATGAAATCGTAAAGCACGAATGATACATGTTTTCGGAATACAAATGGTCTTTACATATTCATACCATGCATATGGTCCACAATCCGGACATGCATTCCAATAAAACAACATAAAGTCTTTAAAAGGACCAAAACCACTCCACGCCAATGTACTATTGGGGAGTCTCCATCACCTCCTTTCCATTTCCTGAAAAATGTTAATTCACATGGGATGAGCAACCACAAGCTCAGTAAAAACATTTAAAACATAATTCCACCAACTCCGTTAATACCACATGATCATACATTTGCATTTAACATATTGAGAATTCATGCACACAACACAATCATATCACAAACAAGGTAGAATGTAACATGTATGCACAACTCCCTCATCCTTCCCACATATTGGTCTCCAATTCCCGTGGACAACCAATCCCACCTATAGAGGGTTACCTTTACCAAAATACCTCTTGAGGGTTACCTTTACCGAAATACCTCACTACACATCAATCCATGAGGGTACCTTGACCGAAATACCTCACGAGGGTTACCTTTACCGGAATACCTCGCCGTTTTACCGAATGGATTCCACCGTTCACATTGCTTGCCTCCCTCACCACACCAATGAAGATGAACCCCAATTTTATCAAATGTACATTCACAATTTGTAACTAATAAGGCATCTAACAATCACACTTAAACAATTTCCCATTTAGGCATCATATGCATTTACAATGAACATGCTTCACACCTTTACATTTCACATAACCACACATCCTTCACAATGCTTTTAGAGCAATTTATCAAACACATGAAAGTCACCCTCACAATTACACATAAGTCCACCAACATAATTTTACAAATCAATCCCAACATGCTCACAAATCTCTCTAAGGCATTTATAAGCACACAATCATATCAACCAACATTATTAGCACATTTAATGGTATAAAATAGCATGCTTGAACATTAATGAACATCTATTTATCCCACATAACCAATTGGTTGTCATAGACAACCAATATACTCACAAGAATCTCGAATTTTATGAGTTAAACATCCCTACCTCAAATTGGAAGAGCTTCCAATTGAATTCCCCCAAATCTCACCCAAAAGATCAACCTTCTCCAAAAATGATTTTGGACCAATCAATCTCAAGCTCTCAACGCGTAGGTCGTTTCTTCCTTCTTTGGCGAAATCAAACTCTCACCCAAAGCCCCTCAAAATTCATGAAGAAAGGAAGAAGATGAAGAAGCTATGTATATATATATGAATAGATGCTTACACGGCTGGGAGAAGAGAGTGAGAATGACTGAGTTCTCTTGGCTATTTATAGCCTAAATGACCTACTCATAATTACAAGTATGCCATCACCTTTTCACTAAACCTTCCCGGGCTCATTTTTGGAGTTCCGTAACTCCGATTGACACGAAATCAATTCTGTTACGCGTCAAATATTTTATTTAAGCTATCCTCAAATTTTAAGGTCATTCCGAGACTTTTGGATTTTCTGGGCCCACGGGACCTGTGCCCCTAGGTTGACCGGACCCGAAAAAGTCAACTTTTGTCAAACGCTCTGAAAACTTCTCCAAACCTTAAATAAGTTATCTAAACATGCATTTCACATTTGAAACACATAAATAATCATTTAATGTCTTAATATGACAATTAAATAAAAATTCAAGAAAATCGGCCAAAAATGGTCACGGTCCTTACAAACATAAACAGAAGTTTATTTTGGTTTTTAATTGGTACTAGTTGAAAGTCCTTCATTATTTTGACTATATTATACCAAATATTCTATGTTTATATATTTAGAGTTGGCTTTAAATCTTACCTTATTAGATTATCAGCTGAAGTTAAAACTATAAAAGTTAAGTTATAGTGTAGGTTGCATTTGGATTGGATACCTAAACATTACTGTTGGGCAAAGTAGGATTTGCAAATTCAGTTTACATAATGTTATTTATTGTGGAATCCTTCATCATTTAAAATTTATAGTTATATTTGTCACGCCCCGAAACCCGGACCGTCGGGACTCCCCCGGACCGGCCCCGAATCTCGAGTGTGAACCCGTTCACTCAACCCTGTGAACGATCTCAATTACACTCATGCATTAGTATCAAGGTTTGATACAATGCTATAATGCCCCGATTTCCAACTCTCGGAGAACCGAAAGTTAAACTGTCCATTTAGCCCAATAGGCCTTCATTACCCTCATTCACCGCGGAAGCTTAACTCAATTCTTGCATATGAATGCATCCAACTCCACCTTAACCAATCTCCATGGGCCCTACATCAAATCATACACCTTAGTGAACATTTACTTGCCCACACTTTTAAGAATCACTCACTTTCGAGCCTTAAAACTTACTGTGTTTGGAATCTGAAAGTAAGACCTATACCATTGGATAGAGGATCAAAAAATACTGAAGTTCAAAAAAAACCACACTCAATTCTGATCTAGAACGAAGAAATTACGTCGAAATGAAGTTTTGGAAAATGCTGTGAATAGTAATTTCGATTGATCGAAACTGGCATCTCGATTGATCGAAGTTCTTGCGAAATTTTCACCCTTTCGGGACCTCAGACTTGCAATATTTCGATTGATCGAAATGGGGGTTTCGATTGATCGAAATTCCTCCTATCTGGACTCCAAAAATCATCATAAATCATCACTCCTTCGATCAATCGAAATGGGAGTTTCGATTGATCGAAATAGGCATTTCGATTGATCGAAATGCACCTCCCGGGACCTCCAACAACCCTATATATGGTTCATTTGGAGCCCAATCCACCTTCTATCATCCTAGGACCCCTCATACATGATTAATAACATAAATGAAAGGTTCCAACACCAATCTCACACTCAAGATCATATTCATAATTTAATTCATACACCGAAATGAATCATTTCTTTCACGAACACAACCCATTCATAATGGAAACATCATCAAAATGAATTAAGTGCCTCCATGGGCATTACATAAATTAAATCGTTATCTTTCCACACCCAACAAGTTTATAATCCGATACATACATCAAAAGTACATATGTCCAAAGTACAACCACAACTAAAAAGGAAGTCAAATACCACAAGCCGGCATGGATAGTCACAAAACGCTTAACATCCAAAAGATAGTATAAACACCACTAGAGTTTCACTTGGACACTCATGTTCCATCCGTCATCGGCGCTTTATCTGTAAAAGAGTTTATAATAAAGGGGTGAGCACCACTGCGGCTCAGTAAAGGTTCCCCAACCCTTCTAAGTGCCGACCCGACACGACCTACATGGAATGCATATGAATACACTACATGCCACATCCACAATCTCCCAAACACATCAATAAATACAATTAAAGAGAATTGCACATATCACAAATCATGTATAACATGTTCAAACATACAAGCATTAAGAAAAGTAAATGCTCTCTCTCTCGGTCCTCATCCGATACCCCACATGATTGGCCCGCTCCGAGGATCATGTAACCTTGGACACCTCCGATAACCATTCAATGACCGGGAAAACTCCAAAAGGTCATTCTACCATAGCAATATATAAGATTGCCATAGAGTGAGGGGGCAACTCCGAGGCTCACAAATCTTGGACATTCTCCGATAATCATCCTATGACCGGGACAACTCCGAGGGGTCATTAGTATTGGACATACTCCGATCCTTGGCATTAAGCCTTAGTATGGCGGGTCCACTCCGAGGGCCATACATAGTGGATAATTTCACCACATCTCACAACATGGTTGAACCACTCCGAAGCCCCGTGTACCTCATTTGCGTCATTTTTCCCGTAATTTCCAACATATGCAATATGAATGCATAAACACATGACATTTTATTTTCATGCTCAACTTATGCTCATTGATACTAAAAAGAAGTAACAAGCATATTTCCCATCACCACATACCACATATAGCACATATATGAAT
Source organism: Cornus controversa (assembly GCA_026545225.1). Classification (NCBI taxonomy): domain Eukaryota; kingdom Viridiplantae; phylum Streptophyta; class Magnoliopsida; order Cornales; family Cornaceae; genus Cornus; species Cornus controversa. The sequence goes on along the minus strand of CM048848.1, from coordinate 28,362,123 downwards.
AACACATGCATATATCATCTCATATGCATACAACTTCAAAACTAGCATATTTTGCTCATGCTACATTCAATGCATGCTTTTAGCACATAGAACTAACATGCATTCAACAACCACATTCTCACATATAATCACATATATGACACTTGGTACACATTTTTCCACATATACACCAAATTGAGCACATAATGCCTATGTATCAATTTTTTACACTCACATACTTCAAACCCACATGCTACCACCAACACAATATACACAATTGTGAAAAGATAAGACTCTAGAGAAGAAGAAAACATAACTTTCTACACCTCTCATCATCCTAAAGCATGTGAAACACAACCTACACCTCTCTTCTTCACCCGAAACCCTAGAATCGATAATTAGAAGAGAAGAAGAACCCCTACCTCAAAAATGAAGACCTTCCAAGCACTTCACCAAAATTCCAGCGATGTCTATCTTGCCAAACCGCAACTTTGATCGGTTCAAAGGGAAGCCCTAGCCGTCCCCTACGTATCTCCCTCCTTCGGCAAGTCTTGAATCCAAGCCGAACGGGTTCGAAATGTTGAGAGAAGGTAGAGAGGAGAAGAGGGAAATGTTAGAGAGAGAAGGATCCGTGTGAAATGGCTGGGATCAACCTCAGCCAGATATTTAAAATATCTAAGACATAAAAAATGACTAAAATGCCCCTCGGCCACTTAACGTACCTTCCCGGACTCCTTTTTCGATTTCAAAAATTCCTACGGTCTCGAAATTACTTCCTCTAAGAGACCCTCCTGGCCCAACCCTAGACACTCTAAGATCCTTTTTCAAACCTGCTCCCATTTTGAGTCAAGAGATAGATAAATAGACACATCCCATTGCACTGATCGGGGGCGTTCGTAGTGACTGAGGGGGGCCCACTTAAGTCGCATCCCGGGCCCTGGTTTGACCAAAAAGTCCAACTTCTTCAAATTTCCCGAAAACTTTCCAAAACCTTAAAAACACTTCCCAAACATGTTTTCCACACTCAAAGCATGTTAAACACCACTCAAAATTCATTTATGGCAATAATAGTTCGAAAAATGCAAAACTGGCCAAAATTGGTCACAGTCTCTACAATATTTTTCCTTAGTATTGACATATTATGTATAGAAAATGTTAGAGATTTGATTTCCCATTTGCAAATTCAGTTTATATAATGTTATGTGATGTTGATAAGTACTCTACCCCTTCTATTTTATCCTGTATTTTGGTCATTCTATTGGTGATTACTTATCTTCAGTTGACAACATTAATATTTTGAATGAGAAAGAGCCAAGTCATACCAAAGACGTGGTGCCAACTAGAAGATCGAGACGAATCAAAAACATGTCAAAATATGGAAGGTCTCTATAGGAATAACTTATGAGAAAAAAGATGAAGTTAACTCCAGCTTCGAAGAAGTTATTATCTTATGCAACATCAGTTGGCGGTGAACCAACGTAAGTCTACTGTACGCTATTTATTTGAATTTACATTCATTTCTTTTTATATTTATAACTTTTTAACCAGTATGATCCTCTTATATAGCACTATTTTATCTATATGTATGAAATTAACAAGTTAATGTATATCCCACTACTGTGGCGGTGAGTTGTTGGTTTCATTGGTGGTCTAACTTTGGATTGAGAATGGCTTGGTTATTTGTTCGACAATAATTTGGTGTCAAATCATATGAGTCACTCAACTAGAACTCATTTATTTATTATGATTTTAAATATCAAACAACCTGATTTAACATCTTAGTATTCAGGCGGTTAACGTATTTGGCTGACTGCTTTACATAAGGCAAGAGAATGATAAAAGAAAGTGATTTTTTTAATGTACTACCATTCAGATAATTGAGGCACATGGCATAAAAAATTTAAGGTTGAAGGATGCGTGTAAGATGAAGCTGCATACTATTTGGGAGAACAACGCTGAAGGAAAGGCGAAATGTTGAAAGAGTGACCTAGAAAAGTGTGATTTGGTTAGTATGGTTGACTGGGGTTGTTATTTTTGTTACTGAACATTTTATTCATCAATATTCAACAGACCATACACTAACTCAACTTTTATTTTGTTACTGTTCCATTTCCTTGCTTGCATAAGCAAACATTGGGTTTTCTTTGTTGTCAACCGTTCTAAGAGTAGGGTGGACTTACTGGATTCAATGCCTCCAATCCAAAATTCAGTCTACACAAATCTTGTAGTACAAATATGGCACATTACTATGAGAATATAAGGATACCATGAAATGTAATAAATCTTGTACATCCAATTAAAGTTGTTTATTATCTTTTTTTTTTTTTTTGCAGAAAGAGTTTATTGAGGTTGCGTTTAAGGAAGAATAGGAAGCATTTGAAAGCATCAAACATTCAAATTTATCCAAGCAGAATGATGGGTATGTACATGATTTGACCATTGTCCCGTACTAATTTCATTGTGATGTGGTTTTGTATCACTCACATGTCATACTTGTGCGGCTCATGATGCTACAATAAATATTAACTCACCAATGACTTATGACATTATGCAGTGCTCTAAAAATTACAAACTATATGCTTACAATATCATTCTCAACAAGACATACAACTAACTCTCATTGTTTGTGTATTGATCGATCTACATTCAGTCACTCTTGCGGTGTCTTCATGATCAGGTACATAGAGAAATAGAATGTCAAAGAACTATCCCCTGGTTTCACAGTTAGTTGATCTTCTTCTTACTCTTATGTAGCTCTCATTTAAAATTACCAAATGTATGGTAATACCCGTTCTCTTTATTATCTATAATCGTAATCACATTGTAAAGAATAATTCACTAGTAGCTTCAAAGCATTCGGTATGAAGAGTACTAGTGCTAATAGTTTCTATTGAATTATTTGATTCTGTGATTTATTTTTTTCCTTCATATAGATTTCGACAACATTTGCATGTATGAGACATTGTGATTTATAAAATGTATAAAAAAATTAAAATTATATAGAAGTATTCAATGTATTTTAGTTAAATCAATACACTAAGAACAAGAAATAGCAAAATTTGCATACTGTGCACAGATAAACTTCATACTAAATGAATTTAAATCAACTCAAAGTAAAATACTTAATCTAACTTGATGGTTAAAAACACTTATAAATGAGTGGTGTTCAAACAATCACTCAACACTCCCTCTGTTGAAAGCAAACCCTTGATTGGACTCATGGATAGCTTAATAGATACCTATGCATATGATAAAGAGTGATAATCACCTGCTTGAATCATAGGAGAGCTCTATCTTCAATGTAATAAAAAGACATGAGCCTATGAAACGTCGGTCATCAAAACATATAAACCTAATCTAACGTCTCAGATATGACTAGTATGAAATGACCTTAGGTAGCTTGCAAGTACCACATTACTGAACTAAATAATAATAGAATAGATATGCTTATCCCAGATAAATATTCATAAGGCCAACACACCCAACCTGTATGAGCATCACTGTCATCAATTTTAAAGTAACTTAGAAGATTAAAAAAAAAAAACTAAGGTTGAAGAGATGAGATTTCGAAACCACCTTAGCAGCAAGAGTGAACAACCTAGAAGGGGAGGGGGTGAATAGGCTTTAATTTTAAGTTTCAAAACTTACTTGTGACAATGCAGAGAATAATGGACAGAAGTGATTAACAAGACATCTTTAACAATTAGTTAACGGAATGACAATACTGATGAACAAAAAAGCTTTGAGACAAGTAATGAACTAGCAAGCTAATGTGAACCAAATGAAGGAAGTTACATTGGGATATATAAGTTTAAGAGAATTATGCTGGAAGTGAAGCATTGCTTCTAATGACAGAGTGTTAACGCTTCTGAAGTAACAGGATTTACCCTTAAATCACAAGTAAATTTTTAACATTTTGAGATAGAATTGAGCATGGTAAAAAAACAACAATCATTCACAAAATATGGCTGACTCCAGATGTAGGTGGTAAAACTCCAAAATGGGGAAACATCCTTGAGGCTTTATGTAAGCCTAAGTTACTAAAGCACTATATCAAACAGTTGGTGTACACACTCAACTCTCACAACTTACAATACTTAGATGCCAAACACTCCCCCTATTTGCAACATATTTTTTGCTGAATTAACCTAATAAAACATAGAACCAAACTTCATCTTGTTCCAGACTTCCATAGTTTCCTTAATTGCCTTTAATTTTTACTATATATGTACATAGGATCTCCTCACTACTCAACAACCACACTTTTGCCATAATCTTTTCCACAACATCTTGAATGGCTTAGGCTGGGGATAAAACCACTTTAGAATTTGGATAGGTCTTGAGCCAACTAGGATTCACTAGACATCTGTCTAATATAACATATATTCTAGAGCCATCTTTTTAGGGCATGGACCATGTTAAACTCCCATTTAAAGATGGAAGGTTAACTAGATCAACATAATCCACTATATTTAAGGTTATCAAATAACCCTGCCTAGTGGAACTCTATTTCCTCCCACCTTCTCAGAATGACCTCTGATGATGTTCCAATCCCCAACAGTGATCTAAGGGCCTTTTACCATAGAAGAAAATTAAAGAATAGAGACCCATAAATGCCTCCTCTCTCCCTCTGTATTTGCTTTATAAACTAGAGTAAAATGAAAAGAATGTTGATGACATTAGTTCCTGAATCTTAAAAAGCATACACTGATATTGAGAATCAAGAATTTGAACATCAACCTTATTTGGATCCCATCACACCCAGATGTCATCAACCTTAATGGTGATAAGAATAATTATGAAGTCATCTCCATCTATTATTAACTCTACTCAAAATAATGTCAAAATTACTTTGTTTAACTTTAGTCTTAAGTAGACACGTAATATTAAAAGCACCCTATGCAATCAAATTCATCACCTCTTTTTGCATTTTAGGCCTATTAAGGCCTCTTACATAATTACTCCAAACAATCTTGGAAATGTTGAATTGGAAGTAAGCTATCCCACGGCCAGTATCCCCCTAGTAACCATTCAATGGGTTAATTAATTCCTCTCAATTTTCTTCTTTGCTTTCTTCTTTTTCCATGAGGAAACTTGAGTTAGTGCTCCAGAATTAATAATAGCTTCTAAAGACAAAGCATCATCCTCACTAAGCATAGCAAAAGGTTTGAACCTCGAATAAACGTCAAGTGAACATCACCCTGTTGAAGAACTCTCTGCCCTCCACTATGAGATTCATCAACCAGATAATTTGGGCTACACCCTATCCTCTTCTCTTCATAAATTTATTCACTTTGATTAGTTGTAACAGCCTCATCTACAACTCAATCTTTATCAGTAACAATGACTCATGTACCGTTGTTGCAACATATTCATTACAACATCTCCCTCCACTCTACCTCCTTGTCATTCCTTTTAATTATCCAAATTTGGTGCTCCTTAGTAGGTTTATTATTAATTTTTTCCACAATTAATTGTTACCCCCATGATCAATACCATGATAACCAGAACAAATATGTAGCTTCCATGAATACTCCACCCTAGTACGACACATATTGCCCTATACCATTAATTCAATTTCCATTGGGAGTTCTAGATTAATATCTACATCTACCATCACCCTAAAAAAATGATCCACGATTCCCCTTGTAAAGACCGAGACCAATTTTCTTTTTATTCTTCATTTTTTTCATAAATGTATTTTAAATGATGTTTAGCATGTTTTAAATGTGATAAACATGTTTGGGGACTTGTTTAGAGGTTTTGAAAAGTTTTGGGAGCATTTGGCTAAATTTAAAAATTTTGGGTTGACGTGCCCCTAGAAGCGAGTCGAGTGGGCCCAAAAATCCAAAAAAAATAGAAAATATTTATTTTTAATTTTGGACTGAATGAAATGTTTAATGAGTTAAAGAATTGATTTTGGAGCCATAGCCACTTTTGAAATTGAAAATGGAGCTCGGGAGGTGCGTTACGTGACTTAAGGGCAAAATGGTCATTTGTCCTTGGAGATGTGTCAATACACTTAAGTGTATATTGCTGGGGAAGATTGTATAGAGATACAAATCAGCCATTGAAGACCTCCCGGGCTCTCATTCTTCTCCAATCATCTTCCTTGGTTTTGATCACTTTAGAGTGAGATTTAGAGCTTTCTCTCTTGTGTCAATACAATTAAGTATATATTGCTGGGGAAGATTGTATAAAGATACAAATCAGCCATTGAAGACCTCCCAGGCTATCTTTCTTCTCCAATCATCTTCTTTGATTTTGATCACCTTATAGTGAGATTTAGAGCTTGCTCCAAGAGAGAAAGTTTCTCCCCTCATCCTCCTCTTCACTTTCGTGGGTTCAAAGTCCCCCATTAGAGAGTGCTAAAAATTAAGGGTGAGTGAAGTTTGTATTTAGGCTTTGTCCAAAAAGGAAATTGTGTTCTCCTTGTCCCAATCTACGGTTCTATAGAAAAAAATTATAACTTGGAGAAACTTGAAGTTTGGTGAATTCTAGGGCTTACTGGGAAGAGCTCCAAACTTGAGGTAGGGGTGTTTCTTCCCCCTTAGTTGTTGATTCTAGGATATGGGAGAATTTGGGATTTAATAAAGTGTGCTAGCATGTATGGGTGAGTGGTGGGAGTTAAGTGAATTACTCCTCTTGTTTACATTATGTAATTATGCATTTTAGTAATATCAAAATTGAGATATGTGATTAATTGTATATTTATACATGTAATGTATGTGGAATAAGAGCATGTTTTGCCATGAAATGAATTATATGCATATGTGATTAATGTGTATGGTTTATGACATACATGTGATTATATGGGATTTGAGTAGATGAATGCATGCTAGAGTTACAAATATCAAGAAAGTACATTGAAGAGCATGATAATTATATCGTATGTGAGGGACATATGTCTTATGAACATGTATACTTGTGTATATCAGAGTGTTGTCTAAGTATGACATGCATGGGAATTCAGAGGTGACCAACCTTGCATTGGAATTGGTCAGAATACTCCCAATGGGATGATCATCGAAGATACTCAATCATACCCTAAGTGTAGTGATTGTCGGAGTTGCCCAATCACTAGTTCAATGCTTATAATGTCATAAACGCATAACCGTCGAAGTTGCCCCATCAAACGAGTGTTGCCGGAGTTGACTAACACTTGGGTGTTGTCGGAGTTGTCCAAAACCACATAATCGTCAGAGTTAACCAATCATTGTTATGTATTGAATTATGACCGAAGAAGATGTAATATCTTTAAGCTTATGTGTTTTAACTATTAAGCACGTTGTATGATTTAAATACATGATTTTGAATTGCATTTGTGAATTGTTGAACATGAGAACATCGATAAATGTCATGTAGTGTAACAACATCATGGATGCATATCATATAGGTCAGTGTCGGGTTGATACCTAGGTGGGTTGACGCATCGTTACTGAGCATAATTGTATGCTCACCCCTCTCCCCAAAACCTTTTACAGATAAGGCGCCAATGATGGATGGAACGTGAACGTCCAAGTGGAGTTCTTTTTTGACATTTTGGATTTATTTTGTATACCTTGTATGTGGCTATACATACCGGCTTGTGGCATGTTGATTTTACTTTTGTTGCAATCATAGTTGAATTATTAATGTTTTGGACAATACACATGTAATTCATATGATGACTATGAACTTGGGAGGCCATTTTAATATTACGTATAATTTTGGAACAAGGACTTACTTCTAAGAATGTATATAAAGTGATGTGGCATCCTTAAGTGAGACTTGGATAAATGTATGATTTGTAATATGAGAATGATGGAATTAAGTTTCATTGATGATTGAGATGGTGTGAATGATGTTATATCATGTTTCAAGTATGGAAAGGTTGTGTAGATGTATATAGATGATTTTAGGTCGCTAGAATATAAATTATACATGAAATGGACAAGTTGTGAAAGTTTAACATTTTTGTAAAAGGCACATTTCGATCATGTGAAAGCAGGTCTGCAGAGTGTTAAAAGTCCAAAGAGTTAGAAATCTTCAATAGTACTTCACAAGTACTTCGCATAATCGAATATTTCGATCATGCAAAACTATAGTTTCGATCATGCGAAAGTACCATTTCGATTGTGCGAAACTGAGGTTTCGATTGTGCAAAATTTGTAATCCACCTACTATGTTGGACATGCAGAGTATGAATTAATGTGTGAGGCCCAATGAGGGTAGATGTATGTTGAGCTGTGCATATAGATATGCACTATGGGTCTTTCGAGGAATGAGCCCAACCTGGTCATATGTGTAATAACCGGACCATTTATCGGGTCGGATCCAGGTCGGGTTGATTTTATTTATATATGGTTGTTTTTCTTTAAACTTTGAAAATTCATAACTCACTCATCTTAAATCCGATTTAGGTGATTCTTTTTTTAAAATTGAGTGTTTTGAAATTTTATTTTCATTGGAATTGATTTCGTTTATAGAATCCAAAGGAACTGAGCCCAGTTTTTTTCAAAGTGGAGAAAAACGAAAATTTTCTTATGTTGGAAAGAAAGAAATGTTCAAATCTGTCGGGTTTGATTTTTATTATCAGTTGGTGATTATTTCATGTAGGGACTCACATTTAGAGGTTTGAAATATTTTATGTCCATCCGGAATTGTTTTTCGGGTTCGTTTAGGTGAAATGGGCGTTATGGGCTCGGGCGCCGTTTTAGGGCTTCGGGACCGATTTGGTGGGCTCGTTTTGAATTTCGATGCCAAATAAACATTTTTATTCATATTGTGACATTTTTGAATGGCATTTGAAATTTTAGAATTTTAGAAAGAAATCGGGACGCATTTGGACACCGTATGAGACTTATATGATAGATATATACATAATTGGGACAAATTGTGACTTGTGGGGCCCACATGACCCAAAAGTGAACAATTTTTTCAAGTGGCAGAACCCTTGGTCGGCAGCCCCATCTTCCTTCTTCATTTCATTTTCTCTCTCTCTCTCTCTCTCTAAGACTCCATTAAAGAAACCTTGAGATCTACTTTCTCTCTAAATTTTGGACCCCTTCAAGGTTGTTTTGGCTCAAGAGTCCAAGAGAAAAGTTGTAGAGCTCAGCTAGGGCTATCCATTGATCAAAAAATTATCCATTTTGGAGCTCATTTGGAAGGTGTAAGATATATACAACTCCTCTTCTTCACCCCATTTTCGCATAAGTTACTCCTTTGAGGTAGGGGGTTTTAATTTTAAGTTTTATTTGGCTAAAATTTACATATATTTACTCATGGAGTGTTTAGGATTTTACTTCCATTTTAAATCTCATGAAAATATTGATATTGTCTCATATTTTTAATGATGATTATGTAAGCATCATGTTTTGTTTTTGTATTTATGAGATATATGGAGGATGGGTTGATTATATGTTGAATAAAGTGCTGATTTTTGGGTTGTGGATGTATGGGTTATTTTGTGATGTTATAGTAGTTGGTGATATATGGAGAATGGACTAAATTTGTTGATGGAGTACATGCTGATTTTTTTCTCCTTTTGTTGATTGTAGTACTTTGTGTTTCTCTTTAAATTTTTAAATGACTAAGAATGACTTGTGGAATATGTGTTTAAATTTGTGGTCAAGAATATGCATTTCATATTGTGTATTGCCTATATTAATGAGATTGGTTATGTCTAGAATAAGGAAATTATGTCATGCTAGGTGAAATCCTAGGACATGAATTGAGTGCAATTGCATTGTTTATATGCGTGTGAATATTGCATATGTGTTAATTTGATTGATTATGCCACAATGTGTTTGAATGATGATTTTGGGATTTGATGTCGCGTTTAAGGGTATTGTCCCTTGAGGGAAATTCTCATATATTGGCCTATTAGGGTGGTCACCGGCGGGGTAGTATCCCGGAAAGAACCATTAGGAACATCATCAATGGCACGTGTCCTGTTTGATGCCTAGTGCGTGCCACAAACACGTGACTTGAAGGGTGTCTTGCGAGTCAATCCCACTTGATGATTTCAAGATTTTCGTTTATATACTTTGATATTTGAATTGCACACTTGCTTTACATGTTTTATGTATGTTAATATTACCCTTGATTAAATTGTGGAGGTTATTGTTGCAATGTCATTCCATGTTTTAAAATATTCCAAAGATTAGGCATTTAGGGAGCATGAACCCTAGTTGCATCATTGATCACTTAATGGTTTGATATATGGTATAGTTGGCGATATAAAGCTTTTAACTTGCCTTCTACTGAGCTATGAGTGGACAAGCTCACCCCCTAAACATTTCAGGTAAAGGAGTCGACACCGGAAAGAGTTGAGCCTCCATTGGTGCAACAAACTTCAAGGAGTTTCTTTTGATGTTAAGGCCTCATGTAGCCTCCATTTAGTTATATGTATGATGAAATTTGTTTAGAAGCATTCTCGTGGCCTTTTGTACACCTAGCCACCAACTTCATGTTTAGGATTGCTTCTCCTTGAATTTCATTTCTTTTGACTCTTTTGAAGATGTGTATGTAATGACACCTAAATATCATGTTGTATGTACAAGTTAATGATCTTAACTCATGTTGCACCATACTTCATTTTCGGATTTTGATATCTTGAGTTGGGACTTGCCATGGATGATTTTAGATTCATATTCATGCTCATATCATGTATTAGGTTCAGTTTGGAGCAGTTTTATGGGAGAAATGGGAAGGAAAAATTCTCTTGACAGATTGTTCACGAAAGGACCCCTTTCTGTCCAGATTTTGAAAAATTTTTTTGATAGGCCTAAACTACTCAAAATGACTTGAATTTTTTACCATGTCTTCTAATAGATGTCTAGTGCTTCCAAATTAAATTTCGTGAATTTTGGAAAGTTATAGATTTTTACAAAAATTCGACAGTCTCCTGCTGTCAGATTTTGAACCCACTGTTTTGTGCTGATTTGGAAAATTCGTTTGACCCATTTTCAAAACTCTATAAATTATGAAAATTTCCATAATTGTATCCCTTTATGTCTATTTTTTTAAATACCAAAGTCCAGAATTTTATAAATTCTTTAAGGCATTCAAATGAGTCCATCCTTGATGAAGGTCTGTTTTTAGCTCGCCCCATGTGAGCTGTTTTAACTTGTAAAAATGATTTCATTGGAATATTTTTAGCTGTTGGTTTTTGATCATCCATGTGGTACGTTTAGTCTAGTTTCCATAGAATTTTAGTTTGCTCCGTTTCGAGTTAAAATGAATTTGTTATGAATTTTTTTGTAACGGGTGTTCAGATTTTCTTCTAGCTGAGGGCTGATTTTTTTTTTTTTATGTTATATTTTTTATTCTAGTTTTATACTTTGGGCTCGGTTTGAGTCCGACAACTCTCTTTTCACCCATGGATCTCAAGTATCGAGGTTCAGGGCATGACAATATGGGTCCACAAAATCATTAAATCAATTATACTATGATTTGGTTCCGACATTTGTTCATATAATCTCACCTTTCGAGGAATCCTTCATCAATGGTTGTAAATGACAGTTGATATAGTTGAAGTGCAGTCAAATATGGTTTTTGGGGATGGAATTTGTATTAAGCTTTCGCGACAAATTAAAGGTTAAAACGGTTCATTAGGGTTTAATGGACAGGCATCACCTCCAGTTCCCGGGAGTTAAAAATTGGGGTCCTGACAACATGGTACCAGAGCTATAGGTATGAATAACTGAGGATAAAGGGTGACATTTAATTGTGTGTTTACTTGAGGTTGAGAACTTAAACTTACGATTTATAAATTGCTTATGTGGAAAATGATTACTTGTTTATGACTTTGTAACATACTAATTATGGAATAACTTAACATGACGTTAAGAAAGCATGATGAGAATTGCATAAGTGTGTGTAATCAAGTATTGAATCTTCTTGTTAACTATGTATAGCAAGATGACGCCACAGAGAGCCCGCGGAAGAGCAGCTGCAATAGCTCCAATTGGTGGAGAACTATTTATGCACAATATGGTTGCAACCATGCAGCAAATTACGAGGGAAACGCAAGAGGAGAACCAAGCTCCACCAAAAGCTGCTCCTAGTAGAATGTTGGTGGCTTTGAACAATGTTAAGAAACATAGTCCACCGTCATATGCTGGAGAGTCTGACCCTATTGTGCCCAAGAATTGGTTGGATGATATGGTCAAGCTCCTTACCACTCCAGAGGTAGAGGAGGATTTAAAAGTGGAAGTGGGTACCCATTATCTTACAGGTGAGGCCCACCATTGGTGAAAGTTTATTGGGAACTACCATGACATTAAGACAATGGATTGGGATATGTTACAAGCACTCTTCTTTGAGAAATGCTTTCCGATAATGGTGAAAGATAGTTTGAGGCAAAAATTCTATGAGTTACAATAAGGCAACATGACAGTCATGTAGTATGAGACCAAGCTCACATATTTTGCTCGTTTTGCTCTGGAAGTGATCCCTACTGAAAAAGTTCGTGAGAGGTCTCCAAATATTCATAAGGGATAGGGTGTCAGTTTTGGGTTTGACGAACTATGCCACAGTACTGGAGAGAGCTTTGATATCAAAGGAGGTCAGTAATGTCAACCAAAGGGCTAGAGATTTAAGGAATCAGGCTAAGAGTGCTAGAACATCTTCTACTAGTCAAGGGACGAAGAGGCACAGAGACAGTGCATCGCTTTCTCAAGGGTAGCAGCAGGCTCACTCGACACCATCATCGACTTTGTCTACCAGACCCCCATGGTCTACAGTGGTGTGCTATCACTGCCAGCAGTCCGATCATTATAGGTTAGAGTGCCCTAAGAGGCAGGTTATGGCATCCATGCTAGTAATATCGGGAGGTGAGTTTACATGCTTCCATTATCGTCAGCACGGATATGTCAAAGCGAACTGCCCTCAGAGGTAGGGGGTACAGAGTTGTTCAGGGTCTCAATAGAGGACCATACCATCTACCACAATTCATTTTGACCATAGGGCGTTGCGACTGCCTTAGCCATGACATTCAATTCAAGGTTCTCGGGCTGCAGGAGGTTTTATGCCTGCTTATAGTTAGCAGTCAAGATTTTAAGGGACTAGCCAATGTGGTCAGTAGACTCAAGGTTGTGTTTTCACGTTTTCTCCGACAGAGGATGTACTAGGACCATCAGTGCTCAAAGGTATTTTTCTAGTTTCTAGCTCGTAGACTAGGGTGTTCATAGATTTAGGTGCATCTCATTCATTTATATCTACTACATTTTCTTGTGCTTTAGGGTTGGAAGTATCATCACTGGAGTCACCATTGTCCATTGATAAGCCCGTTGGGGTAGAGTTACCCTAGGTAGAGTATGTCGGTCTTGTGAGATCGAGGTTATGGAACATCGGCTAGTGTTTGACCTTGTGTTACAAGATATGACCACTTTTGATGTCATTCTAGGTATGGATTGGATGTCTACGTTTAGAGCCACGATTAATTGTGTCCGTAGGAGAGTGACAGTGTGCACACCCAAGGGTGATTGCTTTTATTTTGTGGGAGAGCGTAATGATTTCTACATCCCATCATTTCTTAGTTCCGGTACTCGAAACGGGATTGGGTATTTCCTAGCTAGCTTGTTAGCCGAGGATGACGAGATTATAACTCATGGAGGGTTTCCACCGGTTGTGTGTGACTTCCTAGATGTGTTTTTGGGGGGCTTGATAGAGTTGCCTCCGATGAGAGATGTAGTGTTTAGTATTGATCTAGCTCCCGATATTGCGCCCATCTCTATGGCACTATACCGTATGGCTCCGGCAGTATTGAAGGAGTTGAAAGATCAATCACAAGAGTTGTTGGATAAGGGGTTTGTACGACCTAGTACATTGCCTTGGGGAGTTTCGATCCTCTTTGCTAAAAAGAAATATGGATCTTTACGGTTGTGTGTAGACTACCGAAAATTGAACTAAGTAACGATCAAGAATAAGTATCATTTGCCAAGGATAGATGACTTGTTCGATCAACTCAAGGGTTCAATGTGCTTTTCAAAGATCGACTTGAGTTTGGGGTATTACCAGTTGAGGGTAAGGGAAGAGTACATTCCAAAGATGACTTTTTGGACTAAATATAGCCACTATGAGTTTTTAGTGATACCATTTTGCTTGACAAACGCACTAGCAGTGTTCATGGATTTAATGAACCGAGTCTTTAATGAGTACTTAGACATATTTATGGTGGTATTCGTGGATGACATTCTTGTGTATTCTTCTTCTATAGAGGAACATGAGATCCATTTGAGTACTATATTGCAGATTTGAGAGAGCACCATTTGTATACCAAATATGAAAAGTGTGAATTTTGGCTAATAGAAGTGAAGTTCCGTGGACACGTGGTGTTGGAAAGAGGAGTTTCAGTGGACCCTTCAAAAATTGAAGCGGTGATGAATTGGACTTTTCAAAATTATTTCTTTTTGAAGTCCAAACAGCCGAATCTGGCATAAAGCACCATACGGTTGTGATCATTCAAAATTTCTACTAGGCATTGCTCTTTTTGAATCAGAACGACTCAAACAAAATAGGATGAAGATCGGATTGACGTGCTCGTTGTTTCTTTTAGACGTCTAAATGGTCGAATTTGGCAAAAAGTATTGTACGATTTCTCTAGGAATATAAATTTTTGAATCAAAACAACTCAAATGAAAAAAGTTTAAAATCGTTGTTGTCATGCTTGTTGTTTCTTTTTGGAAGTTTAGACGGTCGAATCTGACACAAGCCACCATACGGTTGTGATCATTCACGATTTCTGCTAGGAATTGCTCATTTTGAATTAAAACGACTCAATCAAAATAGGATGAAGATCAGATCGACATGCTCGTTATTTCTTTTAGACGTTTAGATGGTCGAATTTGACAAAAAACAATATATGATTCTGATTATGGCAAGATTTCTCTAGGAATGGAACTTTTCGAATCAAAACAACTTAAATGAAACTAGTTTAAAATCGTTGTTGTAATGCTCATTGTTTATTTTTGGAAGTCCAGACGGTCAAATTTGGCAAAAAGCACCACACGGTTATGATCATTCATGATTTCTGCTTGGAATTGTTGTTTTTGAATCAGAACGACTCAAACAAAACAGAATGAAGATTCGATCGACATGCTCGTTGTTTTTTTTTTGGACGTCTAGACGGTTGAATTTGGCAAAAAGGAACGTACGATTCTGATTGTGGCACAATTTCTCTAGGAATGGGACTTTTCGAATCAAAATAACTCAAATGAAACTAGTTTAAAATCGTCGTTGTCATGCTCGTTATTTCTTTTGGAAGTCCAAATGGTCGAATCTGGCACAAAGCACCATATGGTTGTGATTATTTACAATTTCTGCTAGGCCTTGCTCTTTTCAAATCAGAACGACTAAAGCAAAACAAGATGAAGATCGAATCGACATGCTCGTATTTTTGTTTAGATGTCTAGACAGCCAAATTTGGAAAAAAAATAACGTAAGATTCTGATTGTGGCACGATTTCTCTAGGAATGAGACTTTTCAAATCAAAACAAAACAAATGAAACTAGTTTAAAATGGTTGTTGTCATGCTCGTTTTTTCTTTTTGAAGTCTAGATGGTCGAATCTGGGACAAAGCACCATATGGTTTTGATTATTCACGATTTTGGCAAAGAATTGATCTTTTTGAATTAGAATGACTCAAATAAAATAGGAAAAAGTTCAGATCAGCATGCTCGTTGTTTCTTTTGAATGTCTAGTCAGTCGAATTTGACAAAAAACAACATAAGATTCTGATTGTGGTACGATTTCTCATGGAATGGGCTTTTCGAATCAAAATAACTCAAATGAAACTAATTTAAAATCGTTGTTGTCATGCTCGTTGTTTCTTTTGGAAACTCAGATAGTCGAATCTGGAACAAAGCAACAAATAGTAATGATCATTCACGTTTGTACTAGTAATTGCTCTTTTTGAATCAGAACGACTTAAACAAAACAAGATTTAGATCGGATTAACATACTCGTTTATTTTGGACGTCTAGACGATCAAATTTGGCAAAAAATAACGTAAGATTTTGATTGTGGCACGATTTCTCTGGGAATGAAACTTTTTTAATAAAAACTACTCAAATTAAACTAGTTTAAAATTGTTATTGTCATGTTCGTTGTTTCTTTTTGAAGTTCAGGCGGTCGAATCTGGCACAAAGCACCATACGGTTGTGATCATTAATAATTTCTGCTAGGAATTGCTCTTTCTCAATCAGAACGACTCAAACAGAATAAGATAATGATTGGATTGACATGCTCATTGTTTCTTTTGGACATCTAGACGGTCGAATTTGACTAAAAGTAACGTACGATTATAATTATGGCACGATTTTCCTAAGAATGGACTTTTTGAATTAAAAGAACTCAAATTAAACTAGTTTAAAATCATTGTTGCCTTGCTCGTTATTTCTTTTTGCAGTGCAGATTGTCGAATCTAGCACAAAGCACCATACAACTATTATCATTTATGATTTCTGCTAGGAGTTACTCTTTTTGAATCAGAACGACTCAAACAAAACAGGATGAAGATCGAATCGACATACTCATTTTTTTGTTTGGACGTTTAAACAATCAAATTTGTCAAAAAGTAATGTAAGATTCTAATTGTGGGATGATTTCTCTACGAATGAGACTTTTCAAATAAAAAAAACTCAAATTAAACTAGTTTAAAATCGTTGTTGTCATGCTCATTGTTTCTTTTGGAAATCCAGACGGTCGAATCTGGGACAAAGTACCATACGGTTGTGATCATTCACGATGATTTCTGCTAGGAGTTACTCTTTTCGAATCAGAATGACTCAAACAAAATAAGATGAAGATTGGATCGACATACTCATTTCTTTTGGATGTTTAGACAGTCGAATTTGGCAAAAAAATAACGTAAGATTTTGATTATGGCACAATTTTTTTAGGAATGGAACTTCTCGAATAAAAAACTCAAATTAAACTAGATTAAAATCATTGTTGTCATGCTCGTTGTTTCTTTTGGAAGTTTAGGCGATCGAATCTGACACAAAGCACCATATGTCTGTAATGAATTGGTTGTTTGAAATCAAAATAACCCAAACAAAAGAGGATGAAAATTGGACCGGCATGCTCTTTGTTTTTTTTGGATGTCTAGACGATCAAATTTGGCAAAAAGCAACTTACAATTCTAACTGTGCCATGATTTCTCTAGGGATGGGACTTTTTGAATCTAAACAACTCAAGGTAAACAAGTTTAAAATCGTTGTTATCATGCTCGTTGTTTCGTTTTGAAAGTCCAGAAGGTCGAATCTGGCACAAAGCACCATAGGGTTATGATTATTCACAATTTATGCTTGGAATTGTTCCTTTCGAATTAGAATAACTCAAATAAAACAGGATGAAGTTTGGATCAACATGCTCGTTGTTTCTTTTAGGTGTCTAGACGGTCGAATGTGGCAAAAAGTAATGTACGATTTATTTGTTGCACGATTTCTCTAGGAATGGGACTTTTCAAATCAAAACAACTCAAATGAAACAAGTTTAAAATTGTTGCTGTGATGCTCGTTATTTCTTTTTGGAAGTCCAGACAGTCAAATCTGGCACAAAGCACCATGCAGTTGTGATCATTCATGATTTCTGTTAGGAATTGCTCATTTCGAATCAAAACGACTCAAACAAAACAAGATAAAGATCGGATCGACATACCCGTTGTTTCTTTTAGACGTTTAGACGGTCGAATTTGGCAAAAAGTATTGTACGATTTTGATTGTGGCACAATTTCTCTATGAATGGGACTTTTTGAATGAAAATAACTCAAATGAAACTAGTTTAAAATCGTTGTTGTCATGCTCGTTGTTTCTTTTTGGAAGTCCAGACGATTGAATTTGGCACAAAGCACCATACGATTGTGATCATTCATGATTTCTGCTAGGAATTATTCCATTCGAATCAAAAAGACTCAAACAAAATTGGATGAAGATCATATCAACGTGCTTGTTATTTGTTTTAGACGTCTAGATGGTCAAATTTGGCAAAAAATAATGTACAATTCTGATTGTGCATGACAGCTCTAGGAATGAGACATTTCGAATCAAAATAATTCAAATAAAACTAATTTAATATCATTGTTGTAATGCTCGTTGTTTCTTTTTGGAAGTCCTGATGGTCGAATCTGGTAGAAAGTACCATACGGTTATGATCATTCACGATTTTTGCTAGGAATTTCTCTATTGAATAAGATCAACTCAAACAAAATAGGATGAAGTTTGGATCTACATGCTCGTGGTTTCTTTTGAATGTCTAGATAGTTGAATTTGGCAAAAAGCAACGTACGATTTCTCTAGGAATGGGACTTTTTGAATCAAAACAAGTCAAATAAAACTAGATTAAAATCGTTTTTGTCATGTTGAATTGCATTACGTTGATTGACATAAGAACTTGATATATGTCATGTAGTGTAACGACATCATGGTTGCATATTATGTAGGTCGGTGTTGGGTCGACGCCTAGGTGGGTTGGGGCATTCCTATTGAGCTCATTGATTTGCTCACCCCTTTTTCCTCAAACCTTTTATAGATAAGGCACCAATGACGGATTGGACTTGAATGATCAAATAGAGCTCGTAGTAGAATTTTGATGTTCTTTTGGATATTATTTCTATGGCTATCCATACTGGGTTGTGGCATATAGACTTGTTAAAGTTGTAGTTATAGTGGAACTATATGTACATTTGGATCTTTTTATTGTATGAACAAGGAGGACAACTTTTGGATGTTGAGAACATGTTCAATGATATATATGTTTTGGGATTTTAACATTTCATTTATGTTGCAAATGTTATATGGATGAATATAAGGATTTAAATGTGTTCAGATGGATGAGTTGGACATGATTTGGTTCAAGTGTGAAATATCAGGAATTCTATCGAAGAGCTTTTCGATTAATCAAACCTCTTCGATTGATTGAACTTCTATTGGAAATTGTTCGATAGTATTGGAGTTCAATTCCCGCAGGATTATAATAGTACTTCGATACATCACCGATTGATCAAAACTTTTGATTAATCAAAAGTCCAAGGACGTTAATCGAAATACCCTGCTCGATTAATCAAAGGGTAAATTTTGATTAATCAAACCTATAGTTCACAACAAGATTGTGGATAAGAGTAACGATAGATATGCATGTGTGGGGCCCATTGGGAATGGTTAATGTTGAATTTTATTTTTGTAATATCGTATTGCTAAGGGACTAGCAATATGTAAGTTTGGGGGTGTGATAAGTGTTCAATTCTATGCATTTGAACCCTCTTTATTGTATATGTTAGTTCCGTTTGTGCGTCTACCGAGATATGTTTACGGTATTTTTGTGTTTTTGATGTTTTGCAGGTATTGGAGTAAATGGAGCAAAGTTTGAAGCTTTCTGCAGTCAAGGGAAGAAATCAGAAAATGCAACCAAAGGCATCTCGATCAATCGAGATGTTGATCTCGATTAATCGAAATCTCGATTGATCGAGATCTCATTTCGATTGATCGAAATCTCGATCAATCGAGATTCTGCAGAACCCACTTGGCCACTTGCTCACCTGCTCTCCCACTTGCAACAAAATCCCCCTTTTTGCACGACTTAGGGGGATTGTCTGACTTGAACAAGACTTTTGGGTGCCTTCTTGATACAAGAGATATATATAATGATATATATATATATATATGGTGGGCCCCCAAGGGAGAAAAAGGAGCCATAAAGCACAAAATGAGGCCATATCTCATATATCTCTCAACACACATCAGAAGACTTCAAGAGAGACCTTCGGGAGAGGAAGAGGAGAAGCTGAACCAGACCAAGAAGCTTCACTTTCTTCATCTATGGAAGGGTGCAAGGCAATCATGAGCAACTAACTCTTCTACTAGGGTGTTGGTTTCAACCCCTAGCCATGTAAACTTGTTCATCTTTGTAGCTCTTGGGATTTGTAATTAAATGTTGATTATTTAGCCTAGTGATTATGTACACAAATACATCTCTTATATATATTCATTTGATATGGAATTTATTCTTGTCTTAGAGTAGATTTTGTCACTTGAATGCACAACATTTGCATATTCCACAAGAAGTGCAAATGATGGCTAGATGATGGTGTTTAAATGAATGTGTGATGTTAGTTTGTATAGACCATGCCAAGACAAGGTAGTTTGGATGCATGTAGTGTTCACTTAGAGAATAGAGTAATTAGGTAGTTAGTTAGGTTGAAGAGCTATGCTTGTTGAAGATGGATTATGATAGGTTAGCACACACATTGATCTTTTGATATGTCATTGAGGTCACAAGCCTAATGACATTGTTAGGCATTTAATTAATGAATCCCATGCTTGCTACACTTATGAACATGTGAACGGCTAGTGGTGGAAACCAACCCTAGTTCTCTCTCCCAACTTTAAACTCTCTACTTTTCTTGTCATTTCATTCATGCAATAGTTTATAAACACAAATTCAAAAACCTATTTTTAGAATTAAAGTGTAATTAATCTTCCTTTAAGACAATTGCGACTAGTCCTCGTGGGATCGATACCCTCTATATAGAACCTTATCTACAAAGATTCGTGCTCTTGCGAGTGGTTAAATTATATTTTGATAAAAAGGGAAAAATTAAGCTTACAATATAATTTAGTTCCGACCACATCAGAGATGATCCACCCAACTCAAT
This sequence comes from Cornus controversa, assembly GCA_026545225.1. Lineage (NCBI taxonomy): Eukaryota > Viridiplantae > Streptophyta > Magnoliopsida > Cornales > Cornaceae > Cornus > Cornus controversa. Next base: position 28,341,506 of record CM048848.1, on the reverse strand, counting down.
AATGACTCAGGCAGCTATACATGAATGAAAATTAGAATTTCTATATAACTATATGGCATGTTTCCAGACTAATTCAACTTTGAAAACAAGGATGATATCATATATCTCAAATAAATATAAGTAATTTATTATGAATCACATTCACAAATAAACTCAACACTATGTATACTCTGAAATCAAACCACGAGGGGGCTTCTGATTGTCACATCCATAGTAAGTGTCCTTGAAAGACCAGAGACTCTACTTACGTTTTACAGGTTGTTAACCAGATGGGTGCGACATCCCCTTTGCCAAGTTTTGGACCTTTTACCCTAGGGCTCCGGGCCCTTCTTGCTTCTCACACATTTGCCCCCAAATCAACAATCACCATATAAGTGCACATTTACCACAAGTACACACAAAACCAATATTCTCACAAAATTCACTCCCGCATTATGTCTATATCTAATGCATAACAAGTTCAACTCATGCATATTACAATGCAATTTCTAATCAACTCATGAAAAATCAACAATCATGTATTTTCAAGAAGACCTCTTTCTATGCATTTCATTCAGCCCATGGAGTCAAAATTCATGTATGCTTCCAAATGAATACAATGACTCATTATAAACACATAAACATTATTCAACAAGTTCATGACACATAATTTCCATCTAGAACAAGCTAGAAAAATTAAATATACAAGATATATCAATTTCCACATATAGAACCCATGCAAAAGTTTTATATCACAATTAAAGGACCTATAGAATCAAGAATAAGAAAGAATTCACACCCGTACCTTAATTTTCAAGACTTTCTAGCCAAGCCTTAGAAATCCTAACTTTTCCAATTTCACCAAAATGGACTTTGTTCGGTTCAAAACATAATCCTTACTGAGTAGAACAAACCCTTGGTCTACGACACCCTCTAAAAACTACCTTAAGGCTTCTAAATCAAAGGAGAAAGAATAAGAGATGAAGAAGAGGGAAAAAGCTTTAGTGGCTAGCTGTTTTGGTCAAAAGAGACTGAGAAAATATCTATAAATTAGATATTTATAGTCTCTACACCGTAAAATGACCAAAATACCCCTACGCCACTTAACGTACCCTTTCGACCTCTATTTTTTATTTCGAAAGCATCTATGGCTCTGAAATTAATTCCATTCCTCTTATAACATTCCATTTGATTTAAAACCAAAAATAACATTTTATGAAAAAATATCCGGTCTCCCGGGTTCACCAGACCAGCGTCCTGGGCCATGCCGACCCAAAACTCTCAAAATGGACCAAATGACTCAAAAAATTTCCCAAAACTCTAAATAATTTTACAAACATGTTTTTCATATTCAAAACACAGATAATATCACTTAAAATCCATTTATAACAAAAATGATGAATAAAAAGAAAACTGGTCAAAATTAGACCCAATCTCTACACTTATACATTTCTAAATGCACCATATCCATGTCCTGAATGTGCGTAACGCAAAAACAACCAAAAAGAGTTCCTATAAATTTAAATCAACACAAGGTTGGTCACCATCGGCTACTTCCTTGCCAAGACCTAAAAGTGGGGGATGAGCAAAGTTTAACATGCTCAAGTCATGTGTTGTGCAATCCACCCAAGTCTTTACATTTTACATTAATACATAACTCAATTAATATGCATAGCATAGCTACGTGTCATGCTTCCTAGCACTCTAGTCAAATGCCACAATTTTACATTCATATGGCATACATGTCTAAACACACGACAATTTATGAATACTCAATTTATTCCATGCATCAATGCACAATTTCACCATATATATAACATATGACAAGAATTTAACTCAAATTCAAAGTTCAACCTAAAAGTCACATATCTTTCACATTTCTCTCAGAATAGTCATCACACTCACACACCCAAAACGGATACGTGCTGAAGCCCCATATCCCATGTCCATAGTTATTTTTGGCCAACTAACACACCGGTAACAAACCCTCTAGCGCAAGTTTGAGGACTTTCAACCCCAGAGGACCTTCTCCCCCTCTACTTTTCAAGTATGTCACGTTTAGCATAAACATACACAAGTCATTGATGCCATTCACCCATTTCATGTCCTAAGTCCACATCTAACATATCATACGATGAACTAAATTGACACAAACATATACAATCATTTCAACATGCTCCACATTGAAATTAGGTTTCCTACACATATCACAAAACCTCATACATGCCCTATATATCACATAAAGCATAAATTTGCAATTTAAGCATTCTAAATCATAATTATATCAATTCTAATCATAGAAAACATAAAAAACATCATTTAAATCATAAGTTTTATCATAAAACCCCCAATATTCAAATATAACATGAAATAAAACTTGTATTGAAAGACATAACACACACACCCTACTTTAAGAGATAAAATCTCAAGCAAAACTCCAATTCCACAAACTCAAAATTCACCCAAACCTAGCTTTGTTTGGATCAAATCGATGCCCTCCCCATGTAGAGCAAACCTTCACTAGCACCTTCCGAATCAAGCCCTAAGACCTCTGAATCTTAGAGAGAAGCTAGAGAAAATAAGATAGAGGAGTTGAGAAAACCGAGTGTTTAGAGAGAGAGAGAAATGGCTGAAAAATATCTGAGTTTTGATATTTATAAGCCCTAGGACATAAAATGACCAAAATACCCCTAAATCACTTAATATACCTTTCCGACCTCCATTTTCGAATCTGAAAGCGGTTGTGGCCTTGAAATCAAGTTTTTCAGTCTTATAACATTTCAAATGGTCTAAAACCAAAAATAATATTTTTTGTAAAAATATTCAATTTCTCGGGCCCACCCGACCTCCGTCTCGGGCCCCAATGACCCAAAATCTCAAAATGAGCCAAATGGTTTAAAAACCTCTCTAAAGTTCTAAACAAGTCCCCACATATGTAAATTGTATTTAAAATATATGCATATCTATTTATAATCTTATTTTAGAAAATAAATAATGATAAAAAATGGATCTCTATGACCTCCCCACCTTAGGAGATTTCGTCCTTGTAATTTGACATATCTTGTAAACCAAACAGAGCTGGGTAATTGGAGCAAACTTCTTGTTCCTATTCCCAAGTAGCCTCTTCCAATTCATGGTGCCTCCATAAAATTTTGACCAAAGGAATGGTCTTGCCCCTCAACATTTGATCCTTATTGTTAAGAATTTTTACCGATCATTCTTCATACAACACATCTTTCTCAACCTCAATGTTTATCCAACTCAACACATGTGACAGATCCAGTTTATATTTTCTTAACATAGAAACATAAAAGACATTGTGAACACCCTCAAACTGTGGTGGCAATACTAACGGGGAAGCAACCTCACCAATGCATTCTAAAATCTCAAAGGGTCTAATAAACTATGGCAACAACTTGCCACTTTTGTCAAACCTCATCAACCCTTTTGTGTGGAGAAACCTTGACAAACACATGATATCCCACCTCAAATGACAATGGTCTCCTCCTCTAATCGGCATAACTCTTCTGTATACTCTAAGCTGTGACCAAACGTTGTTGAATCAACTTAATCTTCTCTGTGGTCTCGTGGACTATATCGAGTCCCAAGGCAGTTGTCTCTCCTACCTTGGTCCAACAAACTGGTGACCTACACAGCCTACCATACAATGCCTCGAAGGTAGCCATCTCAATACTAGCTTGGTAGCTGTTATTGTAGGCAAACTCCATTAATGGCAAATGATTTTCCTAATTTCCTCCAAAATCTAGGATGCAAGCTCTCAGCATATCCTCCAATATCTGAATGGTACGCTCCGACTAACCATTAGTCTAAGGATGAAATGCCATATTGAAGTGTAACCGTATATCAAGAGCTGACTAAAAACCCTGCCAAAACTGTGAAGTAAACCTAGGATCCCTATTTGAAACGATAGATACCAGGATACCATGAAGCTTCATAATCTGCTCCACGTACAACTTACTTAGTTTCTCTGCAGCATATGTTACCCGAATAGGTAGAAAATGAGCTATCTTAGTCAACCTATCAATTATGACCCAGACGACATCATGTCCTTTTTGTGACCTCGAAAACCCCATCACAAAATCCATAGTTATATGCTCCCATTTCCATTCTGCCACTGGAAATGGTTGTAACAAACCAACCAATCTCTAATGCTTGACCTTAACTTGTTGACAGGTTGAGCATCTGGCCACAAAGTGAGCTACATCCCTTTTCATCCATTTTCACCAATATTGTCGTCTCAAGTTATGATACATTTTTGTTCCACTAGGATGTACTTACTGCAAGTCAAGAACAATGAAATTCCCAGAGAACAACTTCTCTACAAGGAATAGGTATGTACATCTTCCCCTTTAACCATAGACCTCCATCCCAATGTAAGGTCCAATCTTCCACAACTTCACTACTCAAGATTCGAGCGTGAATAACCTTCATTTCCTCATCTTGCCCTTGTGCCTCAATTACCCCATAAACTAGGGTTGGTTGTGCCACAAGGCTAAACAAAGTAGCCAGTTATCCATCATCATTGAAGTAAAAGCCCAATTCTGTTATGTCCTCCATCATCTTCTATTCCCGAATGGCAATACTAGCTAAAGTACCACATGATTTTCTACTCAAGGCATCGACTACTACATTGGCCTTCCCCGTGTGAGAGAAGAGATATTTGAGACTCTTATGATAATAAAAGACTTCAAACTTTTTCCCTTACAAGTAGTGTCCCCACTCCTTCAAAGCAAAGATAACTGTCGCCAATTCAAAATCGTGAGTCGAATAGTTTTGCTCGTGAGTCTTTAATTGTCGAGACCCATAAGCAATAACCTTCTTTGTTTGCATTAACACGTAACCCAAACCATCATGTGAAGTATTATAATATATCACATACCCCAACCTACATTTCAGAATTACGAAAACTAGAGCTATAGTCAACCTCTCTTTCAATTCCCAAAAAGTAAGCTCGCAAGCCTCATTCCACACCAATCTGACTCCCTTACGAGTGAATTGTGTCATATATGTCATTGACCAAGAGAAATCTTTTGCAAATCTCTAGTAATAGTCGGCTAACCCTAAGAAACTCTAAATTTCAAACACACTTTTCAAATGTTCCCAATCTATCATGGCTTTAATATTGGAAGGATCCACGAAAACTCCTCCTCTAGAAACCACGTGTCCAAGAAATTTCATTTCTGGAAGCCAAAAATCAGATTTCTCATGCTTGGCATACAACTGGTATTTTCCTTAAAATTTGCAACACTGTTCTCAAGTGATTTTCATGTTCCTCATTTGATGCCGAGTACACAAGAATATCATCAACAAATACTACAATGTATTTGTCAAGATATGCACTAAACACACCGTTCATCAAATCCATAAATATAGCTAGAGCATTCGTTAGTCTAAAAGGCATCACAAGGAACTCATTAAGACCATACCGCGTACAAAAGGCTTATCTTAAAAATGTCTTCCTCCTTGACCCTTAACTGGTAGTACCCCGACCTCAAGTCAATTTTGGAGAAATACTTAGCTCCCTTGAATTGATCAAACAAATCATTTATCATTGGCAAATGATATTTGTTCTTGATTGTTACCTGGTTTAACTTTTGATAGTCAATACATAATCGTAATGACTCATCCTTCTTCTTAGCAAATAGAACGTATAAAACCTTTCGCCCTCAAGTCCTCTAATTGCTTCTTCAACTCTTTCAATTCCACAAGTGTCATACAATACAGTGCCATAAAATGGTTGTTGTACCAGTTATGATGTCAATGACAAACTCCACATCCTGCCTAGGAGGCAATTCCATTAAATCTTCTGGAAACATGTCTACAAAGTCACAAACAACCTCGAAAAAGTTTCTAGAATTTCTCCATTCTTCTTCGGTCACAAGACTAGCTAAGAAAAAACTATAGTCACTTCGAACACACATTCTATAAAATGATGAAGTGTGAAAATTACTCCACTCACCCATGAAGCAAAAGCAATCTCCTTCGGATGTACACACTAACACTCTTTCTCAGTAGTAATCAATGTTGGCTCGAAAAGCGGATATCCAATCTATTCCGAGAATGACATCAAAACTTGTCATCTTTAGGAGAACAAAATCAAACACCAATCTACGATTTGCAATTTCTATTTCACATGATTGACAAGCCATGTCTATGGTTACCCTACCCCTAATTGGTGTATCTATACCCAATGCTCTATCCAAGGTCGACACCTCTAGTCCCAAAGTAGTTGCAAAAGCATTAGATATAAATGAATGAGATGCACTTGAGTCAATTAAGGCCCTAGCCCAAGAACTAGATACCAGAAATATACCTTGAACTACAGAAGAACCTACTGAAGTCTCAACTGGAGTAATAGCATAAGCACGACCCTGTATTCCCTGTCTTGACTGACCACTCTCTTGATGATCGGACTGCTAAGTAGAAACACTAGGAGTCTCTCCCCTCACCGATTGCGAACTCTAAACTGATTGTGCAGGCTGTGGGGGCAGAGGATCTCAGAATCCTGACTATACCCAAAAGTTTAAGAATAATATTATTGTGACTAGGGGTGCACACAGTTTGATTCCTCACGGTTCTTGGTAAAACCAGAACCAAAACCATTCCCAACAGTTCCTAATTTTTGGAACCGGAACCATTGTGATTTGGAACCGTGAAGAACCGATTCGGTTCTGAACTGCGATTCTTCTATTTTTTTTTTAAGTGATTAGATTTTTAGTGCTTAATGCTTGAACATGGCACCCTATTGGATTCCACAACAAGCCATGTAAATGATACATCATACATGCACCCAATTTCTATTCCACATCAACTCAGCAAGCCCCATACATGACATATCAAACTAATGTAAAATAAATGCACCCAACCTACATATTACCATTACAATGAAGTTGTAAAAAACTATTGGGTTCTTGAGTAACCTCCATAATAACATAAAATTCAGAAACAATTGACTAATGATCCTTAATAACATAAATTTTGGAAGCAACAGATTAAATAAGCTGCAAAACAACTGACTAATGATCCTTGATAATATAAATTTTGGAAGCAACAGATTAAATAAGCTTCAGAACCACTGAATAAAATAATTAAAAAATCACAAGAACACCATCTGTACTCTCCAAAACCACAGAATAGCAGCAAGCCAGGAACAACACTGCATATCCCAATCCAACAATCTACACATACAAAAAGAACAAGGAAATTAAACCAAGCATCTGATAGTTGGCATACAATACATACAAATCCTAGACTCCTGGTACATACAGATCCTAAATAGTTGGCATTGAAGAGTGTGTGTATTTCAATCGCCTCTCGTTTACTCAAGTCTCCGTAAAAGCCCATAAATGACAACATAATATATATATATATATATATATATATATATATAAACAAGTATATAATTGAGAAAGGTTTGCATATAGATGATTATAAAAGATGAGCCAAATTAAAATAAGAAAACACTATATTGAAGAAACAAAAACTAATTAGTTTATGGTACCCAAAACACGAACTTTTGATATTATTCTTCTAGTATGAACTGAGATTGCTTATGTTACTTCCATTTTTTAATATAAGATTAAATCAATTAAGATCTTTCTACTATTACTGAAACTCTCCCAAAACAAGAAATTAGTTCTTTCATCAAAATCCCATAGAACTGTCAATTGGGTTCAAGCAGCAATTGGATTTAAAACTGGGTTGGAACGAACATGGATAAACCCCAACATACATGCATAACCCGCTGTTGTAAAAAATAAATAAATAAGAAATGCTATAATGAGGTAAATTTACTAAAATTAATTATTTCATAATCAACCATACACATGTGATACAAAACTAGAATAAAGACTAAGAACAGATCCACAAAAGAAGCAACTTCCCCCACTTAATCTTTTCATATACTAATTTTAACACAATCAATCTACCACTCCTATAAAGTAATATTCATAACGTTGTCATCTACTAGATTTATTTTTAGGAAATAGGAACCACTATATACACACACACACACACACACAATCAAACAGTTAGAAATCATGATTATTGGAAGATAACTTTCATAAAATCAGATGAAAACATCAACCCAAAAAATAGATCTTCCAACTCAAAAAATAGAAATCTAGAACTTGATTTAATTATCAGAACTTCTATAAAATCCACTAATCCACCAAATTGATGGAAAAGAAGAGCCAGAACAACATTCCCTAACTGAGGAAGAAGATGAAGCTGGGGAATCCATGGTTAGGGTGCCTCGCCGGAGTCCGGAGAGAAAGGGATATCAGAATCCAGATTGTGAATTTGTGTTGGAGTGAAGGGTGATGGCCTATGCCGGAGATGACAAATAAGCCATTGTTGGAGTGACCGAGTGATGAATAAGCTAGTGCCGGACTAAGACTGAGACTACAGAGTGAGTGTTGTCGTTGTTACGTGAGGAACTGAAGAGTGAGGACTAAAGAACGAAAATGTTTAGGGTTAGATAAATGTATTATATAATTTTTGTATATATTTATTTAATACATAATACTCAACAATTCCAGTTTGGTTCGCTTCTCGTGGTCCTGGAACTAGAACTAGAACCATTAGTAAAGGTTCCTAAAACTAGGAACCAAAATCGAAACCGTAGGCAACGGTTCGGTTTGGTTCAGATACGGTTCAGTTCGGTTCCGGTTCCAGTTTCAGTTCTTACAGTTCTTTGTGCACCCCTAGTTATGACTCCACAGCACTATAAGTACCACCCTTATTATGTGGGCAATCCCTCACCACATGACCCACCTGACCACACTTATAGCATTTTCTCGAATCCTCCTCATGTGCAAAATGTAGTTGTGGGCATTCTGACCTATAATGTCCCACTTGTTGACATTGTAAACACTTTACCTTATCTTGAGAGGATCTCATAGGCATAAAAATTGTAAAAAATGACTGTCTGCTGTGGTCCTCGTAAATAAGAACTACTTCCCTTGTGTTTCTTCTTTAGATTACCCTTCGAATAAGAAACCACATTCTGAGACTGATTTTTCAAGTCCTGTAGCCTCTAGATGTCATTGTCATCAATCTCAGCTAACAATGCTCACCTTACCGCCTCCACATAGATAGGCAAATCCAAGATAATGACCTTGATTCATAACTCAAACTAAAGTCCCTTCATAAACCTTCTTGCTTTCGCTTATTCATTTGCTACCAACTCTGGTGCAAATCTAGACAAGGTTGTAAATTTATTTTCATAATCCATCACACTCATTCTTTCCTGAATTAAGTGTATGAATTCATCCTACAATGCATCTAAAAAATATTTCTCAAGGAACAACCTCTGAAAAGTTTCCCATTCCTTATTCATCGCCGCATCAATATGGGTCATGGACTTCCACCATAAGTCCGTCACCCCCGTAAGTGGAATAACCCATAAAAATTCTTAGATAATCTTCATCTATCCTTAGCACATCAAATAACTTACATATTTGTTCAAGACAATCTTCAGCAGCCATAAGATCCATATTTCCATCAAACATAGGAGGATTCATCTTTTTGAACATCTTTAGAGCTTTCATCGCTCTATTTCTCCCTCTTTGTGCCTGATTTTGTGGTCCTTCATTGGCTATTATAGCCAACAACTGTATAACAGCATGTCATATCTTTGACCATCTGTGCCCCATCTATCTGTAGGGGTGTGGAATAGGATTCACTCCCCTCCCACGACCTCTCTTTGGTGGCATGATTCTAATAAACATTTTCAAGAGAGATTAATCACAGATGCATATCAATTAATTAACTCTACTCACTTATAAAACCATGTTATTCCACTCAACGCAACATAAGCCATAAGAGTTTCTTAACCCTAACCCTTACCCAACGTCTTTAGGTGTTCAAACCTAATAATGAACAGTCACTTTCTCTTTAGGTGTTCAAACCTAATGCTCTGATACCACGATGTCATGCCCCGATTTCTCATGCCTGGAATGGTACGAGAAATCAAGGGTAAGGAATGTTACACGTCAACACTTCCACCATTGACCATTCTTTATCTTCTTACTTGTCATGATAGCCCTCTAAACCTCATAATAAAGTTAACAACTCAGTCTAATGGTCCCACACTAGGCTACATATGTCACTACCCTAGTTCCACTCCCAAAATAACTCATCCCATTTCAGCCCAGCTCCGATCGGCTGACTATTTCTTCGGTCAGCTGAATGGGCCTGTTTCGGTCAGCTGAAACCCATTTTTGGTCGGCCGAAATAATGTTTTCCCTGAGCCAAATTTTCTCAACTCTCAGGTTTGATACTTCTAATTAGCTACCCGGCTGATATGTTTATCGGTCGGCTGGTGGTTATGTTTCGGTTGATCAAAGCCATCGATCGACCGAAACGATGGTTTTTCTAACTGCAAAATTTCAAACTCTTAGGTTTCAATTTCTAAATCAGCTAGCCGGCTAATAGGCCTCTACCAGGTGACTGAGACCCCCCAGATTAGTCCAAACATATATCAAAGTGTGTCCAAACATTCATAAGACCTAACATACATCTATAAACATCTAAATACAACCTTAGCATATATATACATTGACTAAAACATGAGCACATTCATCAATTAAAAATATGTTAGATTTCTTCATATGTTTTGTCCAAAAACCAATATTTGAGGTACAAGTGCCTATATACAATATCTCAAAATGTAAGTCTCTTTATACATTTCTAAATGCATCATGTCCACATCCCGGACGTGCATAACGCAAAACAACCAAAAAAAGTTCCTCTAATTGTAAATCCAACTCAAGGTTGGTCACCATCGGTTACTTCCTTACCATGACCTAAAAGTGGGGGGATGAGCAAAGTTTAACGTGCTCAAGTCATGTGTTGTGCAATCCACCCAAGTCGTCACATTTTATATTAATACATAACTCAATTAATATGCATACCATAGCTACGTGTCATGCTTCCTAGCACTCTAGTCAAATGCCACAATCTTCCATTCATGTGGCATACATGTCTAAACATATGACAATTCATGAATACTCAATTTATTCCATGCATCAATGCACAATTTCATCATATATATAACATATGACAAGAATTTAACTCAAATTCAAAGTTTAACACAAAAGTCACATATCTTTCACATTTCTCTCAGAATAGACCTCATACTCGCACACCCAAACTAGATATGTGCCAAAGCCCTATATCCCATGTCCATAGTTATTTTTGGGCTACTAACCCACCGGTAACAAACCCTCTTGCAGAAGTTTGAGGACTTTCAACCCCAGAAGGACCTCTTCCCCTCTACTTTCCACATTAGTCATTTTCTAAGATATTACCACACACACACCAAACATGTCACATTTAGCATAAACATATACAAGTCATCGATGCCATGCACCCATTTCATGTCCTAAGTCCACATCTAGCATATCATGCAATGAACTAAATTGACACATGTATATATAATCATTTCAACATGCTCAACATTGAAATTAGGTTTCCTACACATATAACAAAACCTCATACATGCCCTATATATCACATAAAACATATATTTGCAATTTAAGTAATTTAAATCATAATTTTATCAATTCTAATGATAAAAAATATAAAAAACATCATTTAAATCATAATTTTTATCATAAAACCCCCAATATTCATATATGACATGAAATAAAACTTGTATTGAAAGACACAACACACACCCTCTACTTCAAGAGATAAAATCTCAAGCAAAATCCAAATTCCACCAACTCAAAATCCACCCAAACCAAGCTTTATTCGAATCAAATCGATGCCCTTGCCATGTAGAGCAAACCTTTATTCACCAGCACCTTCCGAATCAAGCCCTAAGACCTCTGAATCTTATAAAGAAGCTAGAGAAAATAAGATAAAAGAGAGAAGAGAGTCAGCCGATTGTTTAGAGAGAAAGAGAAATGGCTGAAAAATATCTAGGTTTTCATATTTACAAGCCCTAGGGTGCGAAATGACCAAAACGCCTCTAAGTCACTTAATCTACCTTCTCGACCTCCGGTTTCGAATCTAAAAGTGGTTGTGGCCCTGAAATCAACTCCTTATCTCTTATAACATTTTAAATGGTCTAAAACCAAAAATAAGATTTTTAAAAAAAATATTCAATTTTTCGGACCCACTCGACCTGTATCTGGGACCCCGACGACCCAAAATCTCAAAATTAGTCAAATGGCTCAAAAAATTCTATAGACCTCTAAACAAGTCCTCACATATGTAAATTGCATTTAAAACATATGCATATCTATTTATAATCTTATTTCAGAAAATAAATAATAAAAAAATAGATCTCTACAGGGTTCAAGGTGATACACATATACACATTATATACAATACTTGAAAATATATAACAAAATACTAAAAATATGAATAATTAAGTGGATGCATATAATGTAAGTATGCTAAAATATTAAATGATAAATATTCAATACAATATAAAATACACCGATATTGATATGTTTTTTAAGTAAAAGTTCATATAGAAGCAAAAGTTTCCCAAATACTATCCATGATTCATAAAAGATTCAAGCTACACAATAAAAATTGGCTTACCTAAAGATATCAATTCTATAGAATAATATTAGCCAAACATGAATAAATAGCAAAAGAGTATGATAGTAATTTGGTCCTATCCTTTCTTTTCTTTTCTATTATCTCCTTTGTCTTATAAAAACAAAAATATTATCCCTTCATTTCTTTTCTCTACGGTTTATCCATCTCTTTTCTCTCCTAACTAATGTTATCCTCTCCATTATCTTCTCTCTGCCTATCCAAATGGAGCCTAAAGCCTACACATCTAAGAAGCACGGACACGGGAACAATAAGACATGGACATGGCGATACGGGAAATTTTTTTAAAAAAAAGGACACTGACACGACGAGGATACAACTATAAAATAATAATATAATATATGTGTATACACCAATTTTTGACCTCCCACTTCTTTTCCAAATCCTAAACCATTCATACCCAGTTCTAGGACCCCACCTCCCTTAGCATAAGCCCCAAAAAGGGTAAAATGGTCATCTTCAAAAAATTAATTTACAATGCATCTGCCCAAATGGGAAAAAAACTTCACCATTGAGTTAAAAGGTATCAAAAACCTCAAAAATGACTACTCATGGGAACTGTAAGTCCTCCCGAACACTTTATTTCGTTCAAACCCTAAATCGAGGTCAAACAGGTCAACCCAAAAGTTTGACCGACGAACTGTTTGTCAAATTGATGAACGAACCTCACCGTCACAATAGTAGGGTCTAAAAATCATAAGAAACACTATAATATTGACACAACTTCAGTCTAGACATCCCGTTGACCAAAACCTTAAATTAGGGTCAAGTTGGTCAACCCAAAAGTTTGACCAACAAACCATTCATCGAATCAATGAACTGACCTTACCATCACAATCATAGGGTCCAAAAACTATAGAAAACATTACAATATTGACACATTTCCAATCCGGGCACATTTGTGACCAAAATCCTAGTTTAGGGGCAAAACGGTCTTTTCGCTGCACACACTGTCCAAATCTGGAATTTCATTTTTGAATAAAATAAAATTATTTTATTACATCACTACAACGATATCAGGAATGAGAAAATCTCCAAAATTACCCAATTTTTTCCTTACAAAAGGATAATTTGGGAATTTGGCTAGAGAAGGACACGTGGCAGCCAACCATTGGCTACCATATTTCTACAAAAATTCTCGTAGAAATTTTTGCTAGAATTTTCATAGAAATTTTTACTTTTTCACCAACGGCCAAGATCGACTTGATCCAACGACTGCTATTTATTTAAATCAAAAATCCACTTTGGAGAGCTAGGATTCACTCGGGAATGAGGCAATTTTTACCACTTTTCGATCCAATGGTCCACATTCACCCAAAAAAAAAAATCTCTCAACCTATATCTCCCTCGTCTGATGGCTCACATTCATTTTCATATAAATGAATGACTGAGATTCAAGGAGACCAACTTATTGCCATTATACACTTTTTGCACACCCTTTTTAGTCTTTTTCCATTTTTCATCCAAAGGCTCCCATTCACTATTCCTAATCCTATAGATGACATTCACCACCTTTGGTTATAAATACCCCCCTCTCTTCATTAATCAAGGGAATCAACAACAACTACCACAAGAATTACACTCATATTTGCTCTCATCTCTCTCTAGATAGCTCTCCACCTCTAGAGCTCTGATAACCTTTATGTCATGCCTCGAAATTCGAACCACCGGGACTCCCCTGAACCGACCCGAATCCTGAGTGTGAACCCGTTCACTCAACGTGTCCCAAAGGTCAACAACACAAATCATAAATTATAAATCAGCGAAAGCATTTCTTATAAGTCAAAACCATTAGTTTCAATGGTCATTCTCAATATGGATTCCCACGTGCACAACACACTCACTCGTTCACTCATTCCAAGTCAACTTAACTCACTTTCAGGACTCATCACTTCATGCATTTGGAATCTAAAGTTGAAACCTACACCATTGGATATAGAATCTAAAAATACTCAATTTAAAAAAAAACTACTCTCAATTTTGATTTAAAACGAAGAAGCTATGCCCGATTGAAGTTTGGGGCAACTTTCGGGGCATGCTGTAAAAGTGACTTCGATTCATCAAAGTGATGAGTTCGATGCATCAGGACTTCGATGCATCGAAGTGCTGAGTTTGATGCATCAAAACTTTGATGTATCAAACAAGTATCATCCAAAAATAGCTCTCGGGACTTTTACATTCCAAAATCTCTGCAGGTTTTTTGATGCATCGAACTGGCAACTTCGATGCATCGAACTGTCCAGAAGCTGAAACTTTGCAAATGGTTCTTTATAATTCAATCCAATAACCCTCAAATCATACAAGAAAGGAGTCTATATCATTCACAAGTCCTAAATCATGCTCATAATCAAATCATACACCAATATAAGCCATTCCCCCTTAAAACATGCATCACTCATAATGAATAAACATCCACCAACTTCATTAACTCGTCAAATGAAACCAAATGCTCTTAACAAGCACTACATGAACAAATCAATTGTCTTATCACATACAACAAGGTTGTAACCCAAGTTACATTTATCCAAAACATAACTACAACCCAAAACAAGTCTCATGCCACAAGCCGGCATGGATAGCCACAAAATATACAATATCCAAAATATATCAAAATATTACAAGAGTTCCACTTGGACACTCAAGTCCCATCTGTCATCGGTACCTTATCTGTAAAAGAGTTTAGAATAAAGGGGTGAGCACCACTGCGGCTCAGTAGACCTACAATAAAGGAATTCACAAAATAATTCTAACATGCTTATAAATTCCTCTAAGGCATTTATAAACCTACAATTATAACAACTAACAGTAAAATCACATTTAAATGGTAAGAATAGCATGCTTGAACATTGAAAAATATGTAATTACCCACATAACCAATTGGTTGTCATAGATAACCAATATACTCGCAAAAACTCCAAATTTTATGGGTTAGGCATCCCTACCTCAAAATGAAGGCCTTCCAAGCTTGGTTAAGCAAAGCCCCAAATCCTTCAAGCTTTCAACTCCTCCAATGGTAACTTTTCACTGATCAAACTGAATAGGGGAGCGAGGGGAGCAACTTTAATTCTTGGCTCCACCCTCAAATCTTACTTCTATGCACTCAAAATTTAGAGAGAATGAGAAAAGAGAAGCTTTGTAGAGAGAGAGAGAGATCTAGACGGAAGATAGAGAGAAGTCTCAAAATTTTGATATTTTTCTCTCTTTTTCACACACACACACACACACACACATATATATATATATATATATATATATATTATATATATATTGCCCCTTTGCAACTAAACCCTCTATCTTTCGCTTATTTACTCCTTGTTATGGGGCCTTTGCGCTTATTCGCAAACTAACATTTTTTTACTTTTTAAAACCTCACTTATGCCCTTCAACTTACATTCACACCCCTACGCCACTCTCAAGTGTCCGTAGTTACCTCCCGGTTTACCCGGATCCATTCTGATCCCACACCCGTAACCGAAAACATAAAAAGGATTATTTAAATCCACTAAGCACATCATTAAGTGACTAATCATGCTTAAAAGTCACCGACCCGTAATTATAATTCAAAAAAATTTTTAAGTCATGACAACCTCCCCACCTTCAAGGAATTTTATCCTCAAAATTAGTATAGTCAAGGCCTTTCCAAGACTAATCCATACCGGACGCTATTCTTGCCAATAATCGTCACTTTCTCGTTCCATATACCCTAGGCATTACATTTGCAACACCTAGCTCATAACACTCAAGTCTGGCACTATAAGTGTGTCTCAACTACTCTAAAGTAATATAACTATGGTTCGTCCCTAAAGTCCACAGTCTCTACCTCAAGACATACCCAATCAATCTCTATCTCTAGTCCAAGGTAACATCCTCGACTAATCATACCAATCACTCACAGTGATACATCCCTATCATTTGGGATCATCAATACTCAAACTCATTCAATCATTATCAAATATGAATCTCAATCTGACATATCATTCCCGAGCTTAGTCCAATATTTTGGGCATCATCACAACACAAACCACATCAATCCAGTGCACATCACAAGCGCACTCACCAGCAAGGCACATAAAAGTGTACTCACCGATACAAACCACATAAGCGGTGTACTTGCCACAGCAAGCCACATAACTTTGCCCAGTCTCATAGACTATAACCCACTGGAATCCAATGCCAAGTTCAAGATCTTACATCCCACTGATTTCATAATCTCATTACTCAAGAGGAGAACTATTTCCCGTTTTCATCCTTCACACCAAGGAACTAGTTGACAGTTAAAGAGAATTCTTTTCATATTAGCACTTCACTTTAGACAACCCTTACCAATGAAAGTTTGAGGTCACCTACAATCACCTACAGTCACATACACCCAACCCGGTGTACAACCCGGATTGCATCCATCGCGTCCACCTCTCCCCTTTACAGTAAGAAATTATCCTCACTTTAGATACCATATGTCAGGATCCTCATCCACTATCAACTCATCCTTTTCTTATCATCATATCCACACTATGATATCACTAAATTAACCCCGCACACACCACAGTGCACCACTTAGATCAAGGCACATAAGAAGTGCACTTATCAAAACAAATCATCTAGTTCTGTCCGTCATTGTGGACTACAATCCATTAGCATTTAGTGCCAAGATTAGAGTTTTACATACCCTTAACTTCACAATCTCATCACATCCATTCACTCCAAAGAATCAGTTAATAGTTAGAAAGAATTTCTTTCATATAGAGTTTCACCTCAGACAACCCCTTCCAATGAGAGTTTGAGGTCACCTACAATCACCTACAGTCGCATACACCCAAACCCGGCGTATATTCTGGACTGCGTCCATTGCATCCACCCTTCCCTCTCATGGAAAGAAATCATCCTCGCTTTACTTATCCTTTACTTAACCATCATATTCAACCTATGATGCAACTTCTTAATTTCTTTCACATAACCTCAACGTCTTATTTTTTTTTGATGTAACAACCATTATATGTTTCACCGACTCAAAGAATTTAGTCATTTCTGAGTCTACATCCGACTATCTCAATAATCACCTCTTTTACATACCCAATCTGGAATCCCGGTATTACAATACCACCAATAGTCTTAGTCATCTGACTAAACTTTTTTTTTCTCAATAGTCGTGTAATCAATGCAACGCTAATTCTAAATCACCAACTATTGGTTTTGAATCTTCAAGGTAATTCATACCCCATTTTCATCAACTCTAGACTTGTGTTTTCGAAGTCTATCTTCACGTGTCTATTTCGACATCACAATCCACTAAACTCCAAACCTCCACCTAGGTTTACCAATCCTTAAAATCTAGGATTTCTAAAAAGTGACTACATGTCACTATTGACCACATGATGCATAATGCAACACTAATGCTAATGCATAATAACATGAGTCATATATTTCACATAACACATAACATATAGCATGTTAAATCAAATAAACACATAGGATGCATGATATGGCATGTAATACATCTTAACAACCCAATATCCCAGCCCTTGGGCTCACACTAGGAAAGTACCCTTGACCGTGCATGGTCCCATATGTCACCTTCATAATTACACATGAACCCACCAAATAAATTCACAAAACAATTCCAACATGCTTATAAATTCCTCTAAGGCATTTATAAACCTACAATTATATCAACCAACAGTAAAATCACATTTAAATGGTAAGAATAGCATGCTTGAACATTGGAAAACATGTAATTATCCCACATAACCAATTGGTTGTCATAGACAACCAATATACTCACAAAAACCCCAGATTTTATGGGTTAGGCATCCCTACCTCAAAATGAAGGCCTTCCAAGCTTGGTTGAGCAAAGCCCCAAATCCTTCAAGCTTCCAACTCCTCCAATGGCAACTTTTCACCGATCAAACTAAATAAGGGAGCGAGGGGAGCAACTTTAATTCTTGGCACCACCCACAAATCTTACTTCTATGCCCTTAAAATTTAGAGAGAATGAGAGAAGAGAAGCTTTGTAAAGAGAGAGAGAAGTCTCAAAAATCTAATATTTTTCTCTCTTTTTCATATATATATATATATCTATATATATATATATATATATATATTGCCCCTTTGCAACTAAACCCTCTATCATTCTCTTATTTGCTCCTTGTTATGGGCCTTTTGCGCTTATTCGCAAACTAAAATTTTCTTATTTTTTAAAACCTCACTTATGCCCTTAAACTTACATTCACACCTCTACGCCACTCTCAAGTGTCCGTAGTTACCTCCTGGTTTACCCGGATCCATTTCGATCCCACACCCGTAACCGAAAACATAAAAAGGATGATTTAAATCCACTAAGCACGTCATTAAGCGACTAATCATGCTTAAAAGTCATCGACCCGTAATTATAATTCAAAAAAAAATTCGGTTCATCACACTTCAACCTTCCATCTCCAAGCCTTCTTGCCATGAAGATCCTTTAGAAGGTAGTTAGGTGGAGAAAATATTCTCCACCATCCATGCACTACTTCAATGTTCAATATTACACTTTCTTTATATTTTTAACATTTTTCTTTATATTTCATGCACTTAATTCATGTCTTTACATTTCATGCACTTTTAATTCATGTCTTTAAATTTCAAGTGCTTTTTCCCTCATTTTGTCTCTCCCTAAAATGTTCTTTGCACAACAATTTCAAATGAACATTTAAGGCCAACATCATTGCTTCAAGCCTCCATTTGTGGAGTGACATAGAACAATGTTTGGAAAAGAAACATTTTAATTCTTGCACTTTACTTGTTCAATATTTATATTTCAAGCATTTTAACTCATGTCTTTACATTTCAAACATTTTTTCCTTCATTTTGACTCACTAAAATGTTCTTTGGATATCCATTGCAAATTAACATTTTAAGGCCAACATCATTGCTTCAAGCCTTCACTTGTGGAGTGTCATAGAAGAGTGTTGTTTGGAAGAGAAACAATACTATACATATACAAAAGTTTTCTTTATTTGAACTTGTCCATTTCAAGTTCTTTTATTTCTTTGTTCGAACTTGTCCATTTCAAGTTTTTTTAATTCTTGTTTGAACTTGTCCATTTCAAGTTCCTTTAATTCTTGCTTTTGAACTTGTCTATTTCAAGTTCTCTTTAATGCTTGTCATTTTTTATTTCATTATATATATATATATATATATATATATATATATTGCTTATTAAGTTCAAGCTCTTTTTAATATTCAATACATATTCTCATATGTTTTCATGCATATCCTCCACATACATCTTCTACCCCATCTACTTTCTTTCACTTTGTACTCCAAAAACACTAGCTTGGTTTGAAACTCGGTGATACACAAAAAAGATCACCCTTAAAAGAAATTATCAATAAGAATTCAAATCTTGGTTGTGGGCTCTGTATACAAAAACTCACACGCAACCACTTTCTCATGCATCACATATTTCACGAATTTTCTTTCTATCATGTTTTATTTACTACCCTACTAAAGAATACTTGAAGTTTCTTATAGTATTTCTTTAGGATTAAGGAATTCAATTCCAGTTCAGTCGGTTGGTTGGCGAATGGTTTCGGTCAGCTGAAAGAATCCTTTTGACTGGCTGAAACCCTTCTCCGGTCGACCGAAACAGGTATCCTGCAAGTCCCCATTTACAATCTCTCAAGATTTTGGGAGTACCGGTCGGCTGGAAGGTCCATCAGTCGATCGACAGAGCCCAAAACCTGATAGTCTCAGTTTTTAATTTTCATTCAAGTCCACACATACACTCTACAATTTCATGTGTTCACACACAACCCTAAACATGGATAAAAATCTGATAAAATCATACATTCTCAATTCATATGAAATCACTTTCATAAACATCATCTATTGATTTCCAAAGATCCCAACCTTCCAACATAGATTTCTTAATCTCAATGCTTCAAACATATATCATACACTTACAATTCCACACACACACACACATATATATAAATTGTTCATCCACTATAATACATTCCTCAAAATCCATAACATGTCAAAAGATTGATTATACATTTGAGAACCCCAAGTTGTAAGTTGTTCATTTAGCTACATCTTCAAAATATCAACATGTCACAAGCCGGCATGGATAACAAGCATTTACAATATTTGAAACAACTCAAAAATACTATAGAGTGCTCCACATAGCTACTCATGTCCCATCCACCACCGATGCCTTATCTGTAAAAAGGTTTGGGGGAAAGGACAAAACAACTAGCTCAATAGGAACGGCCCAACCCACCTAGGCATCGACCCGATACCTCCTGATAGGCGTTGAATGTTATGCATTCTAGCCTCTTAACTTATGTATTTTATTCTCTTAGTGATAGATTATTTTGTTATTTTACTTTATTTAGTGTTTTCTGTATTTTCAGGGCCTTAATGATTATTTCAGTTAAAACTAAGCTTTTGGGCTTTTAAAGAAGACATCCAAGATGGTTAGATGAAGCCTACATCAAAGAGAACCATTCAACCATTTATTTCAACTCAATTGAGCCCAAGGAAGAGGTCCAAGAGAATTACAGCTGCTTAAGAAGGTTTCGGGCCTGAAGCCCAAATCTGCGTTTAATATAGTCTTAATCCCATTTTGGAAACCAGACCAGAAGTATTATTTTCGAGCCTCAAATTGATATAATTTTTGCGCGAGGTTGAACGAAATTTGATTCTGCACACTTTTGTATTTCACAAAAATTCCGTAAATCGGACTTCTAGTGGGTCAAAAGTTGGGCCGAAGTCAGCAGGAAAAACCCACCTGATTAGTGCTGCGAGAAACCCTAATTTATTCCTAATTGGATTAGGACTTTGGTGTATTCTCTTGGGGAATAAAGTGAAGAATAAGAGGCTGAGTTTGGGAGAGATTAGAGGGATTGGAGAGTCTGAGAGGGCTGAGAAGAGAACAGAAACATATTTGCAGAGCCATTGGAGAACGAAGTCATATGCATAATTCATGAAGATGATGCCTTCTTCCTCAACAGTTGAAGCTTCTTCTTCTACCATGAGCGGCTAGTTCATCCACTAGGGTTTTGATGTAGCCCTAACAAAGCATCAATGGTTTGATTGTTTTAATTATTGGGGACCTTTATATACATGCATAGATTATGTAATTTAGAGGATTCTTATTATAGAATTGAGCAATAAAAGTCTTATAAATTCAGTTTCAATGATTTCTTATCTTGTCTTAGATATTTAGTTATTGTTATTGAACTCAATTTCTCTTATTTTCTATGATCATGAGAGCGATTATTACACAATGGTAATCACTGAATATATTGTTAAGAGCTTTGATGGATTATGCCTAGAGAAGATGAACCATACTGCACCCTAGATTAGAATAGTTAGGCAGATGGCTCATGCCAATCGAAGATAGTCCATGGCTTAGCCTTAATCATATGTTATCTTCTTGACGGATGAAGGTGAGCTTGTAGCCACCGACACCACTTATGCATGATATAATTCCCCATAGTTGATTCAATTGACCATTGATTGTGGAGTTAGTGGTGAAGTCAAACACCCTAGATTTCTCTCATATTATCCTTACTTTCTATTTTACTTTGATTTATTTTATTTTACTTGTTAATTAGTTTAGTTTAAAAATCAGATTTCTTCTCTTTATAAATTTAATTAGAATTAATTCCGTATTCCAACTCATCAGACCATAATCCCTGAGGTACGATACCCCTTTCGATAGCCCTATTCTGCAAGGAATTCGTTCTATTGCGAAGTATGGAAAATTTTAATTGATATACTTTTTGAGTCACACTCACACACGAATCACCTCCTATTAATTTTCATGCCTTGTTTAGACACTTTTATTTAAAGTGTCCACTTTTCTACATGCTTAGTTGATCAATACATGTTTTCTCATTTAATACATGTTAGTTATATGTTTAATCCATGTTTTATCATTCAACCCATGCTTAGTTGTTCAATGCATGCTCAGTTACATGTTTAGTTGTTCAATCTATGTTTTCTCATTCAAAACATGCTTAGTTGTTCAATTCATGTTTCTCTCATTTAAATACATATTTAGTTGTTCAATTTCTATTTTATCATTTCAATACATACTTACATGTTCACATGTTTTCATATATGTTTTTAATGAATGCTCACATGCTTTCACATGCTCACATGTTTTTATACATGCTTTCAATAAATGCTCGCATGCTCACATGTTTTCATACATGCTTTCAATAAATGCTCACATGCTTACATACACATGTTTTCATACATGCTTTCAATACATGCTCACATGCTTACATGCTCACATATTTTTTTTTCATACATGCACTCAATACATGCTCACATTGCTTATATGCTCACATGTTTCCATACATGCTTTTAAGCCTTAGAGATTCTAGGCACACTTTCCATTCTTAGGCATATTGCCTTGGATAATTCTAGCTCATCAAATCTTTCTTGAAATTACATCTCATTTGAGTCCCACATCTCATTCCAATTCAAAGGACGGTCGTGAGGACCTTAAACCCATTGTGCTTAAATTTTATTCGAGTCTCATAACTCGTCTCATTCCGATTCAAAGAATGGTCACGGGGACCTTAAACCCATTGTACTTAAATTTCATTCGAGTCCCATGACTCGTCTCATTCCAATTCAAAGAATGGTCATGGAGACCTTAAATCCATTGTGCTTAAATTTCGTTCAAGTCCCATGACTCGTCTCATTTCAATTCAAAGAATGCTCATGGGGACCTTAAACCTATTGTGCTTAAATTTCGTTCGAGTCCCATGACTCATCTCATTCCAATTCAAAGGATGGTTATGGGGATCTTAAACCTATTGTGCTTACATTTCATTCAAGTCATCAACTCATTTCAATTCAAGAACGGTCATAGGGACCTTAAACCCATTGCAGTTAAATATCATTCAAGTCATCAACTCATTTTAATTCAAGAACGGTCACGGGGACCTTAAACCCATTGCGCTTAAATATTATTCGAGTCATTGTCTCATTTCAATTCAAGAATGGTCACGGAGACCTTAAACTCATTGCACTTATATTTCATTCGAGTAATCGACTCATTTCAATTCAAAAATGGTTATAGGGACCTTAAACCCATTACGCTTATATTTCATTCGAGTCATCGACTCATTTCAATTCAAGAACGGTCATAGGGACCTTAAACCCATTGTGTTTATATTTCATCTGAGTCATCAACTTATTTCAATTTAAGAGCGCTTACGGGGACCTTAAACCCATTACGCTTAAATTTATTCGAGTCATCGACTCATTTCAATTCAAGAATGGTTATGAGGACCATAAACCCACATTCAACTAAGGAACAGTCACGTGGACCATAACCCGATACAATGAAGGGTCACGAGGACCATAACCCGATATAGTGAAAGGTCAAGGGGACCATAAACCCCCATTCAACTAAGGAACGATCATGGGGACCATAAACCCATACTCAATCCAATTCACGGTCACGGGGACCATAGCTCGATAGAGTGAAAGGTCATGGGGACCATAACCTAGGGTCACGAGGACCATAACTTGAAAAAGTGAAGGGTCACGGGGACCATAACCCAAGGTCATGGGGACTATAACCCAAAAAAGTGAAAGGTCACGGGGACCATAACCCAACACAGTGAATGGTCGGCGGGGACTTTTAAACTCAGCGCGTTCAACCAAGACATCCACTGCTCATTGAATATCAATTTGCAGTCCTTGGGTACTATAACCCATTGCACCTTTTCTACCAAACTACGTTCGACCTGATCCTTGGACAACTCCAAGGTACGTAGGCAGTCTGGATAGTTCCAAATTCGATCCCACCACCATCATCATTCCATTTCATCCACAATTGTATTCAATTCCTCCATATTTCATACTCAATTCATCTCCATTATATTCCAAATATTTCATCCAATGATCATTCAACCCAGGTTATTGGAACTAGTTAGACCTGATTCCCTTTATCGGGGGTACATAGGCAGCTTGGCAACCCCGAGTTTAGTTATGCTTTTCATCCAACTACCCCTTTTTTTCTTCCGTTCTTAAATATACACATATGCATATTAGCCTCATTTTTTCTAAACATAGTTATATTTGAAATAGTGAAGTATCATGAGGATTAGGTAACACCTTTCTCACACATAACCAAACTCCCGGATTCACAAATCTGGTTTTGAAATATCACATGGTAGTCATTCAAATGGGCCTACACATACATTTACATCTCAGGTGACCTAGCACACCAGAACTCAATGTTAGGTGGCGACTTCAAGAATACATATTTTTCTTTAACCCTTCACAAACTCCATTGCGATACACGGAACGACAGCCGACAACCTCCCTCACTTAATCCCCAACAATTTGTGGGGGACCGGACAATATTAATATATATTAATTATTCAGCAAAAAAAAAGACTATATTACATAAATACTTCAATTCATCATCAACCAATTAAGAACCCAAAAAATTTGTAAACAAAAGTAGACAAATAGATTAAAAAACCAAACTTATTTATTCTTCTACGTATATTTTACTTAGATTTTTAATCATAAATTAGTCACATATAATTTCCTTTTAAAATACTTGAATATACATCACTTTTACAAAGTATTCGTCACGTGTTCGAAAAGTGTCCAAAGAGTGTAAAAAAAATGGCAGGAGACTTTTACGAAGTGTCCGATACGTATTTGAGTGTTTGACACAAGTAGTGACACTCTTGAATATATATGCAATGATACTTATTTTAAGGGTAAATTACCATGACCTCCCCTGAGGTTTCTATTTATTACCCTCAGATTAAACCTTGTGCATTATCTCTCTGACACCCTGTCAGATATAACGTTCCGTTAAATAGAGAAACAGATGAAGTGTATTCACTATTATGCCCCCCCACTTAAAGTTTGTCATCTCTTGCAAGATTCTTACGTCATTAAATTTTATCAAAATACCCTAAATACCCTGATTAAATTTGATGAGACCCATCTGACACACAACCTTATCACTTTACTGGCTTCCTTACACAAAACCACCATTTCACGTTTTTTCCTATGTATTCTCTCTCTGTATTCATAAACCTAACTCTCTTTTCTATATTCTCCTTCATTCCATTACATATTCAGACACTTAAAAAAATACAAAAGTTACGTGACTGTGAAGTAGGCGTCTAATTGTGAAGGTGGAAGTGAGCGAGAAGGAGGCGATGAGGGTTAAGGTTGAGTGAAGGGTGCTTGCGAACGAGGTAAGTCATGTTCTCTCTCTTTCTACACTCTGCATGCATCTTCTCAACTCATTCATCTTAGGATTTTTTTCATTGACTCATATTAGTAGGGGTGACCACGGATCAGATCGAATTATGCATAATCCTAATCCAATCTGCAGATTACGGATTGGCAAAAATCCAATCCGATCCGATCCATGGCCATTTGCCAATCCGATTTGATCTGATCCGTGATTGACGGATCGGATCAGATCGGATTGCGGATTGGGCTAGTTCAAGCTGAGAAAGTTTTTTTTTTTATCCATTCAAGCTGATAAACTAGTTGTAATCAGTATAATCTTCTGCATAAACTAATAAACAACCCCAGTAGCTCAAAGCTAAGTGAATCTCCAATATAATCGATAAAATATGTTACTAGTCTTCTGCATAAACTAATAACCAATCCCAGTATCTATTATATAGTTTCATATTTCTCAAACAGTAAAGTTTAGACTGTACTCAAAAGCTAAATGAATCTCCAATATAATATATGTTCTAGGCAGGCCATTGAGTAAACATTGAAAGGTGAATTCTTTGATTCAGATGAAGGTGAACCTATATTCTTTCTATAATTTTTGTAGTTTCATATAGACTGTTTAGTAACATATTTTATTATCATACATTTATATATATAATAATATCATTACTAATA
Organism: Cornus controversa; assembly: GCA_026545225.1. Lineage (NCBI taxonomy): Eukaryota > Viridiplantae > Streptophyta > Magnoliopsida > Cornales > Cornaceae > Cornus > Cornus controversa. The sequence continues at coordinate 28,315,028 of CM048848.1, read as the reverse complement.
TAATATATATATATATATATATAGCCACGGATTAGCCACAGATCGAATTATAAATCGGATCAGATTTCAGAACCTCCAATCTGCAATTCGATCGGTGGCTAACGGATTTTAATTTTTTAATCCACCACCAATCCATTAGCTATCAGATTGGATCGGATTAGCCCGGATCGGATCAAGTCGGATCGGATTATTTGTGCACCTCTACATATTAGGGTTTCTGTTCATCTCTCTACACATCTATGCATCTTCTCTTTCTACTTACGGTTTATTTTCATCTTTTCTATCTACTCTTGTTTCTGCAATATCAGTAAATTAGTCTTTCAAAAATGGAGATTTTATTAAATAAAAAATTTTGGTTAGGGAATTTGGGGATTTATCAAAGTTAGGGATTTTTAGCAAAAATGGGGATTTTTTGAAATTAAAAATTTTGGTTAGGAAATTTGGAAAATTGTTAGAATTGGGGATTTTTAAATAAAATTGTGTTTGTTTAATGCAATAAAGCATTAGTTGAGAGGATTCATGGTTCCAATTTAAGAAATTGATGAACTAGGGTTAGCACAAATTTGGGAATTTTTTAAAATCGAACGAATTAACTTCAATAATTTGAGGCTTTTGTATGATTGAGGTCTGTTAGGTTATAAAGTTGTGTTTGGTTTAATGCAATTATGCATGATTTGAACTTGTTGCATATAATTGGTAAGTGTACTTTGTTTGTATTCGAGTTAATTTTGTCTATAATTGCTAAGTGTACTCTGTTTGTATTTGAGTTGATGTTTCATATAATTTGTACTATCACTCACATTGATACTCTTGATGGTAACACTAACACAGTGACACCATACCCTTTAGAAGGTTTGATATAAAAGAAAAAGAAGGGATAATTACCTCAAACATAGGTCATGTAATTTTTATAAAAAATGAAGTGGATTTGTAATATGAGGTGTTAAGATTGCCATTCGATTATTTGATGCCACTGTTACTTTTAGCATGTCCTTAGTCACAAACCCATGTTACAAATACAATTAAGTTTTTAAATGTAATTAATTTATTATGTTCTACTTCACATTATTGTTTATTCGGTATATGTAAAGCTGGCACTTTACGTCTCCAATTTATTTATCTTCCACTCTGGTTAAATATTCTATCTCTTTATATTCCACTTTCCTTAAATGTAAGTCTCACTCTCTATTTTTAAGAGACCTGTGTCGTAATTTTTTTTGGGTCAACTCGTTCTAATTTTTTTTGAACCGAGTTTGTAAATGGGGCTAAAAAATTAAAATTTTAAAATTTCATGCCAATCTTTGTAACAATGAGTATCGTCGGTAGAATAACTGAGGGAGGAGGGAGCCAGATCATATAATATATATGAAGAAAGAGATAAATTGGTGTGACTTATCTTCAAATGATATAGTGCTTTGAGGAGGACTTGTTTTCTTGAATGCAATTAATTAGATATTAAAAATATACAATAAACATAAATAAAAAAAAAAGTAAATATCTAATGACAAACAAATTCTTAGAAAATTAATACTCCAAAGTATTAATATACAATAAACTAAGATTTAAACAATTGGTTAAACTAAATGAAGTTGAAAAAGAAAAAGGTGATCATTAATTGAGAGGATTCATAGTTCCAATTTAAGAAATTGATGAACTAGCGTTAGCACAAAATTGGAAATTCTTTAAAATTGAACAAATTAACTTTAATAATTTGGGGCTTTTGTATGATTGAGGTATGTTAGGTAAAGTTATGTTTGGTTTAATGCAATTATGCATTATTTGAAATTGTTGCATATAATTGGTAAGTGTACTTTGTTTGTATTCAAGTTAATTTTGCCTATAATTGCTAAGTGTACTTTGTTTGTATTTAAGTTAAAGTTTCATATAATTTGTATTGTTTCACTCACATTGATACTTTGATATACATGAACTTATTGTAGCTTTATTATCTCTCTGTCAATCACATTATCTTGCCATTGCTAAGTGTTGTTTCTATTTAGTTGATGTTGCATATTAGATAAGAAAAGAATCATGATAGTTTGTAAATTTGTTGAGTTGTGTGGACTTAGTAGTGACATTGTGTAATTCTTTTTTTCTAGTTTAACATAGACAAAATGCATGATATTTGCGTCCATTATGGTGGGAAAGTTCATACCATTGGGAATGTTGATCTAGACAAATATCGTTACTTTGAGTTCATATCTAATGCAAGTGAGTTTTCATTAGCAAACGTTCCTACACAAGTGGGTATGTCTATGAACATATATTGTTCTATTCCTAGGTCAAATGAGAGAATGTTAGTGGCAAATGATACAGATGTCTTAATAATATTTCAGTTACATAGTCAAAGTAAGACATTTGATATTTTTTTGGAAGTTAATGAGTTTGAAACTCTAATCAGTACCTTAGGTAGCTCTAGTGGAATTAGTGCTGCTAGAGGTATGCCAACTGGTTCAAGTATTGGTGAGGGTATTAAAAGTGAGAGTGAGAGAATGCCTCAAATTATGAGTGCCGGTGAAGTGATGAAAGAAGATAATGAAAAAGACAGTGATGTTGATTGGAGTGAGGATAAGTGTTTCACTTTTATTGAGACTGATGAGGATGCTCCATTGGGGCATGGTAAAGGTAAAGGCATAACTTCAGATTCTGACATTGAACTGGATAAGGAAATATTTTGTGATGTAAATGATGATGGCCTATCAGATTACAAGTCTGATGACAGTGAGGGATTTGTATGACCTAGTGATGATGATGCAGTAGATGAGGAAGATAGTGGCATAAACATTAGGGGTAAGGTTTTTGAATATGTTTCTGGGGGAAAAATTAAACGGGTGAGAGGGCTTCTGTTTAATGATGTGCACCATTTTAGAGAGGTTCTTAAAGAATTCTCCATTCAAGAAGGTTTTAAGTTAGTCAGGGACAAGAATGAAAAGGCTAGGATCACAGCACATTGTGTTGTTGAGGGCTGTAACTAGAGGGTCCATGCTTCACCCTTATTAGATGGGATGACATATGCTATAAAGAAAGTTGGTCCTGACCATTCTTGTGTCAGATCAAGGAAGAATCCTGATGCTGGTTGTGGTTGGGTTTGTAAGAAGATAAAAGAACAACTAAAAATCAATCCTAACATGACATTAGAGGCAATGCATGCTGAGGTATTGAAGAATTGGGGAGTTGATGTTGGTAAAATGACCCTTTACAAGGCTAAGAAAAAAACATTACTAGAAAATAGTGGTAGTCATGCAAAGTCCTATGCCAAGATACCTCAGTTTGGTGATGAGTTGAAGCTAACAAATCCAGGAAGTGTGCTGAAGCTTGAAAGACATTTGGTCCCACCCCATGTGGGCTATTTTAGGAGAGTGTTTGTTGCAATTGCAGCAATGCATTCTGGCTTTAAGTTGGGATGTAGACCCTTCATTGGTTTGGATGGATGCCATTTAAAGGGTCCATTTGGGGGTGTGTTTGTTTTAGCTGTTGGTATTGATGGGAATAATGGTTTGTTCCCTATTGCTTTTGGTGTTGTTAAAAGTGAAACAAAGGATAGTTGGGATTTCTTCTTGAAAAGTTTGCACACTGTCATAGATTCTGGAAATGCTGATAGAAAGGTGTGGACCTTCATAACTGATGGTTAGAAGGTATGCATTATTTTATTCAAATAAACAGTGAATTTAATTGCATACAATTTCTGTTTTTGTATTTATTTATTTTGATTTAGGGAATAGATCCGCCCTCATGCAAAATTTTAATGGGTCAATTCATAGAAGATGCAGCAGGCACATATTTAACAATTACAAGTGTAGGTTTCCTGGCTTGACATTTAGGAGACGGTTTTGGGCTTATATAGAGAAGGATTTTAAGAGTGCAATGTCTGAAATTCAAGAAGTGTCTAGGGAAGCACATGATTGGTTCTTGAGACACCCTGTAGAGCTTTGGGCTAGGCACAAGTTTTATAGTTATTGTAAAGATGATCATGTTACATCTAACTTTGTTGAATCCTTCAATAGTTGGTTAGGAAATTTGAGGGAACAACCCATACTTTCACTGATTGACACAATTAGATCCAAGTTGATGGATAAATTACATAAGAGGTATCAGACAGCAACTACATGGGAGTCTAGGTTTACTTCGCAAAAAGTGAAGAAGATTAATGGGGTTATACTTGATTCTAGGCAATGTACAGTAATTGTTGCAAGGGGGATGAGTATGAGGTCATGGATTGTTCTAGGACATTTGTGGTCAACCTCATGAAAAAACATGCTGCTGTAATGTTTGGGATTTCACTGGAGTGCCTTGCAAGCATGCTACTGCATATATAAATTACAAAAGGCTGGAAATTAAAGATTTTGTTGACAACTACTTTTCAACTGATATGTATTTGAAGGCATATAACCATAACATTCATCCTCTCCATGATCAAAGCATGTGGCCACATGTGGATTGTAACCCAGTTTTCCCACCACCACTTAGAAGGCTGCCAGGAAGGCCAAGACAAAATAGGAGAAGAGAGTTTGATGAGGGGCTAGCTCTAAAAAGATCATCCACTTTGAGGTGTGCCAACTGCAAGGGATTTGGCCACAATAAAAGAACTTGCCAAAGAGCAGCTGTGGGAAGCAATACAAGAGCTGCAGGTGGTATTAGCAGTAGGGGTGGCAACAATGGTATTGGCAGTAGGGGTGGCAACAGTGGTATTGGTAGGAGTGGTGGTAGCAGTGGTATTGGCAGTAGGGGTGGCAGCAGTGGTATTAACAGTAGGGGTGGTAACAGTGGTATTGGTAGTAGTGATCATTTTAGGCTTGGCATCAGGGGTATTGGCAATAGTGGTCCTGGCAGCAGGGGTGGCAACAAAGTTGAGAGTGGTGGAAGAAATGCAACAAGAAATTGTGTAAGTTCTCTTATATAATTTTTCTTTTTGATAAAACAAGCAACACTTGCATGCACATATTAAATTCAGTTTTTTTTCTTCAGCATGGAGTGAGTGATATAGGTGAAACAAGTGATGCAAGTGGAGTAAGGGCTTGTCCTGACCTTTCCTACTCTTGGCAGTAGGACTTGATATGTGAGTAGTAGTTTTGAACATAAATCGATTTATCACAAAGTAATTGTTTTGGCCAATTTTATTTATTTTTGCATTCTTGATCCTATCAAGAGGTCATGCACATTTTGGTTTTTTTTGCATAATTGAAGCTGGAATTTTTTTGGGAGTTTTGCACATACTTACAACACAGGTTTTACAACTTTGGACAGTTGACTGCATTTTGCAATGTTGAAGAACTTAGAAGCTAACTTTTGTATAGTGGGTATAGTGCTGAAAATGACCACTATTTTTTTGTAGTGTGGGTGAATTGTGGTAGTAACAGTTGACTGCATTTTGTAATGTTGAAGAACTTCGAAGCTAACTTTTGTATAATGGGTACAGTGCTAAAAAAAGCCCACTGTTTTTTTGTAATGTGGGTGAATTGTGGTAGTGACATGTTAACTTGCTTGTAATGTGAGTGAATATTTGATGTTATTTAGTGCTCTAAACACTTATGTTTGGATATTTGTAATGAAAATTATGACGTTAGTCCTATGTAATGTGGGTGAATTGTAATGCTATATTCATGTTTTCTAGAATATTATTGTTAGAGTTTAAAGAGTTCATATACATTATTCAACAAAAAATTAAAACTTGGGAACAAAAAAGTGAAACGAGAGAGATTAATAAACAAATTTAGTAGATTCAAGAGAGAGAGAAATAACTAAGCTAAAAGCTTTAAAAGCTGCTTCGAGAGATAGAGATGTCTAGTAGAGAGAGAGTGTTGAGGTAGAGAGAGAAACCACTTTTTTAAAGTGTTGAGATAGGGGTACTTTGGTCCATTACTAATGACACAAATGGTAATTTTATTTGGTTGAAAATGTTATTTTTGTAAAAGTGCTACATTGATGGTAGTTTAGACAATAATTTTTTTTTGTTTGACTGGGTCTAACGGTGGCTTTACGGTAGGGGAGGTGAGGGTTAATTCAATTAGACCCCAGGAGAGATTAATCATGATATTTTAAAAGGTTTAATCTGAGAGTAATAAATAGAAATTTCAAGAAAGGTCAGAGTAATTTATCCTTATTTTAACCATTCATTAAACGCGCTCGTTTAGGGCTCACTGTAGAACCGCGGGAAAACCCTCAAAAGAAAGAGGATTTTTAGCCATCTTTCCATTGGTTAGAACCATCACGTAAGCATGATGACTGGCGCACCTGAGCACTGAATTATTTCTCCAAAAGTAAACCCTAGTTAAACCTCCACAACAGAGAGGGAGAGGGGAGAGAGAGCAATGAATGGCTCCTCCACGAATCTTCTTCATGTCTATATCAGGTTACCGTCACGGTCACATGAGTCAATCACAGCACCGTTGGATCTCCTCCACGAGTCATCTAGAAGGGTCATGGATGAACAGGATCAAAGGTGTCTTCACCGGTAAAAAGGACACTTCTGAAGACCCTTCACAAGCCACAACCTCCTTCACTCTTCTTCGTAAAGCTTCATAATTCACGACTCATTCATTGATTTTTATTTATTTATTTTTAGGGTTTCTTTGTGAAGTTTGTTCGTTCGTGTTATGTGTATTAGTAGCAGTTGTGAAATTAATTAATTTTTATTTTAATTTAGGGTTTGCCGATGAGTTGAAGAATGCGAAAAGGTTAGGGAAATTCAAACAATATATAGTGGGTCGAAGCAGCGAAGCTACTTTTGCTGATGTTTTTGAGAAGCAAGAGGCTATTATTCGATATCTCGGCAATTTCGATTCTACCGGAGAGGTACACGTAAATACAACAGTTACGGCAGAGAAAGCACTTAACATAATCAAACTTTATTAATTTCTTTTGTGTGTCAATAATGTGTTAATTATTCCTGAATACTTAAGCGTGGCATATATTTGGGATCTATGAAAAAAATATTTTTGTTAATTCTGAATTAAAAACAAATGATTCTATTCCTAAATAGGCTTTAATTTTTATTACACTCAGCTTGCAATAAACTTTTTTTGGGGTTCTTTTTTTTTTATCCTTTTAGTTATACTTTGAATGATTCTAAAAGTTTTCTACTCATACTTAATTCCGTATTGATTTAGTGCCTGCTATTATCAAATCACAACCCATTCTCTTTGTTATGAAATCACAACCCATTCTCTTACTCTTTTTCCATGCCATACATTCTTTATTTTCAAGTTTATTTTGAGGTGCTCTCCAAGTTATACCTAACATTTCCCTGTCTACTGAATTTCTAATTATCTAACTGAATTTCTAAATATATAACTGTTGGATACAGGACAAATGGTGATTGCCATGTATATATATAAAGGTTTCAAATAGATTGTTGAAAAAATGCAACTTATGACAGTATATGTGTTAGGAATTTCTTTTGCTTGGTTCACATTTTCTGACTTGAACATTTGTATATTGATTGTAGAACCTCCAAACCAGTCAAAAGCAAGAAGCCGCAAAGCATTGTAATTGCACGATAGCTGATGTTGAGAATACTTTGGCGAAGTTTACATGGGCTAAAGAGGCTCAAAAGAAAATTGAGAAGCTAAAGGAAGAAGGGAAACCATTGCCTAAGAGCTTGGCTGAGGTATTATTTGTAGCAGTTCGTTATGATTTTTACTCTATTGATATGAGGTTATTTCATGTACATAGTTCTTGGTTGCCATTTGTTAGAAATATCTAGATGATAGAAGTCATTGGTAAATGGTAAACATGTAGGCTATATTTTTTATCATCTATTTTTGGTTGCTATTTCTATGAGAGTATGAGATAGTACAATGAACTATATGTGCAATTTACTTGTAGATAGTTTTAACTTTGTTGATTGAGTTGTTTTTGTAATCTAGTTGGCTCAAGAAATTGTAGTGTGCATTTTGTTGAGATGTGCACATGTTTGTTCTTTTGTTTTTGTTGGGAGTCTTGGGAATGATTTGCAAAATGCACATTTTTTGTTAGTGGATGAGTGTTTTTTATATGCTAGTAGAAGGAACCTGTCACGCCTCAAACCCCATAATATAAAATGCCTCAAACCTCATAATATAAATCATGTTAAGATTCAAAGGTTATTGATAGGGATCAGAATACCTTGCTGTGATGATTTTCAGAGTTTGATGATCTATCAACCCCTCAACAACCACCCCCCACCCCCCCCACCCCACATAAATAAATAAAATCAGAGGTCAACTATGTTACATGGACTCGGGTACGGGTATGTATCCACACGTCGGACGTGTCAAATCCCAAATAGAAGGACACATGGACGCTACTAAATATTCATTTTATTTAATATTTTTATTTTATTCTTTAGAGTAAAATAATGTTTTTATGTAATATAATGACCATAATAGACATTTCACTCATTTGAAGTAATAATATAATAAAATGGAATTATTGGATATATTTTTTATTTGTATGTCCAACCAAAAGTGTCGGACACATATCCCATACCCATGTCCGAATAATATGTGCTGGACACGGGTAATTCACCTACTTTGAAGAGTCCATGTAACATAGGAGGTCAGTGATCCAATGTTTGATTTAGTCATTCTTCGTCCTTTTCAAGGTCCAATATATCTTTGGTTTTCTTCCATTCACAGGCTATCTGGATTGGTCCATTTTTTTGAACTTGACTGAAGTTTTAAAATCAAGTCATATTTCTCATGTTTTCGCATAAACAGGAAACGTTATGGACTTCACTTATCACTATTGGCATTTATATAGGTTCAAAAGCTGGTGGGGTCAACACCATTGGATCTTGCCCGGTCAAACTTGGCTAAGAGTGGACAAATAAGTAGGAATGCATTGTGCCCATGTGGTTCCAAAAAGAGATACAAAAGGTAATTTTCTTTTCATCAACTTTGAGTAAATCATTGTGTTTTCTTCAACCTTTATTAGGATTAGGTTTACATTCAATTATGTGCATGTGAAATGCTAAATAGTGGAACATTTTTCTTCTTTCTTTGGCTTCTTCAAATTGAATGCACATTGAGTGTACATGATTTTAGCCAATCCTTTCTTGTTAAGCATTCTTTATTTTCACTCATAACCCTTAATTGTAAAGTTAGTTAATGAACCATTATTTCCACAAGTACTCTGAGTCTAGTTTATTTTCATATCAAATCAATGCTGATACTATCACAACACTGTTGTCATATAACTGCCATACTACGAGTGTATTTTGCCTACCCCACGACCTACCACTACCATGACATGCTGCACATTCTTCACATGTGCCCTACTTCTCGTTGTTTTTAGATAACATTATTAGTACATTGAAATTGCTTGATATCATTGATAGATGGAAATTGTTTATACTTCCTACTTATTTAGGAAATTTTCTCTTTTTGTGATATATCTCAAGGGAATTGGTTCATACTATTGATTATTTAGTTTTTGACAATATATTTCAGCTAGAACATTCATGCTAAGTCTGCTTAGTTTTTCATGTAAGATTGCAGAGTTAAAAATCTGAGTGTGGATTTTAAAAAATTATTGTTTGCAAGTTCCACTTACCTTATTTTCAATTTTTTCAAACAATAGATTTTAAAGGAGAAGTTACAACTTTGGCTCCGTCTAAACTCGAAACACTTGCCAAGACTTAGTTGCTGACTGCCTCAGATTTGGGTCTGGTTTACCACTCAGTGCCTTTGAGTTTGATTGCTGCCTATGCTTTAGTGTCAACCATGAATCTCACAGATACAAGTGCAGGCAGTCGTCTCCTTGACGGCTCTTCGTTAATAGTGATTGCTGTGCTGTGCAACCAAACCTTTGATGTCCACAAGTAGAGTAGATGTTGATGGTGGCGGTTGAGTGAATTCAACCTTTAATATGGCTATTTCCGTGCAGACATGCAGGGGTAATAAACCCTAGTCAACTATCTTCACTTGGTGAATAGGCCATTCGAGGTCTATGGGTTCTTTCTTCCCTTTTTTCTTGTTTTCTTTTTTGTTTTTGTTTTCCCTGGTTTTCTTTCTTGTTTCTCTGGCAAAAATACCTTCTTGTTAGAATATGAGTCGTGTCAGCAATTTCCTACTCAAAACTTGGGTTGCAATGTATGTCAATATTATGAGTCATGTGTTGGCAATTTCCTACTCCACATATCTCCTTTCCAAAATAATTATTCTTTTTTCCTTTTTATAACTTTTCCCCTTTCAAAATATTCTTTTTCCGTTTAAAGATCAGTTCTACTTTCAGTAATGATTATTTATCTTACAAACAACCATAAATGGAAGTCTGTAATGGCCATATATATATATATATTTTTCACCTGTAATGGCCATATTACTCCCACTTATATTCCTAAAATCCATCGACAAAGGGCTTCTGTGTTGCAGCCATATTAAAATCCATATGTCCAACACATTAATTCTCTCTTTTTTTAATACAGACAATGTGGCTGGCCATAAGAAATATCTTGCTGTAACACTTTGCCACTTAATGACCAGTAAATGTCAATTTGAAATTTGTAGATAAACAACGGATATTGTGTTTCAACTCTAGTTTACCAAAATGGTCTTGTTTTTTGGTGTATTACAAAGTTTTAGATTGTATGTATATTGTTGGTTTTAGTATAATATCTTAAAATGAGTTAGTTGATATATTACATTATTATTCTCAAAGTTATGTCTCATTAAGAGAGAGGTCCAGACTGTGGAGGAGGGTCATTGTTTGTTGGAGTAAGGAGGGTGTTGTCTTGGGATGTGAGCTCTCCCTCGGGGATGGAGGCTTGGAAGGGTTGGGACGAGTTTTTCAAATGCATTCGATTCAGGGTCAGGAGTGGGATGCTTGTCAGATTTTGGGAGGACCTTTGGTGTGAGGACATTGTTATGGCTCGCAAGTTTCCACTGCTCTTTAGGATTGTTGCGAACATACCTGCCTTGGTTGTCAACTGTTATCATCTTGATAGCGGGAGGATGACTTGGGATGTGCAGTTTTGAGGAGAGTTCTATGATTGGGAGCTTGCGAAGGTAGCAGAGTTCCTAGCACTATTATACAATCAGATAGTGGAGGGAGAGGGGATGGATGAGATAGTTTGGGTGGGCTCACCTGGGTCTTTGCTGATGGTTCATTCTACTAAAGCCTATTGGGGACCCCGGGTCCTACATTCCCTTGGAAGGCCATTTGGAGATCAAAAGCCCCTTTGAAGATGGCTTTCTTTGCTTGGGCAGTTGTAATTCTCACCTTGGACTATCTTATAAATCTGTGAATTTTTTTGTGGATTTTGTTAATAGCCTAAAATTATAGTTGGCCGTTGTCGGCTTTTTGTGTATTCTCTTTGGAGCGCTCCCCTTTTGAGTCTTTTAATAAAATATTACTTGTTAAAAAAATAAGTGCTAATTGTCTAGTATGCTTGTTACTACTAAAGGCCTAGAACTTAAACCTCCAACCTCTTCAAGTCTACCGAAGTACTATTGTTTTACGAACCCACCAAGAGAAAAGTTCACTAGTTACCTACCAAAGATGGGATGAAATGTTGAAAAAATTTGACTCTTTGTAAAATTTGATTGGGTCATTACGGCAAAACTTATATGATTATATATTTGAATATTTATAGAGTGAACTGATTAATTCATTTAATCTTCTCCATATAAAATTAATATTTTTGCAATAAATCTGAAGCAGTAACTGAATGCCAATTGAAATGGGATTATTGAGTAGTATTTTTTGCAATAAATCTGAAGCAATAACTGAATGCCAATTGAAATGGGATTAATGAGTAGTATAAATCTCGTCTTAGTTGGTTAGCTCATGATATTTCGTCTTTTGCTTTTGATATTAACAAGAAACGGATCTATAATTCGAAGGAGAGGGAATGGGTTGGGGAAGGGATGCTGGTAATGAAGGTTAACTCTTATAAGTTGCATTCTGTGAAAATGTTGATTTGCTGAATGTTGAGATTGTACTAATAAACTACAAAATCTCACATGTAACATGTTTGTACTAATCCAACAACATTTCTCTGATGTGCTTAGTTTGTTCATTCTCAGGCCTTGAGTTATTAGCTAGGAAGCACAGATACTTCCCCAAGATCGCCATGGCCATACCAGACGTGTGTCTGACACGGATACACGCCAGAAATGTATTGGATATGGCTGGGAAGTATCTTGAATTTTAAAAAATATATATATATATTTTCAAATTTGATAGGTTGGTGTTGTGAGAAATAAACCACAGGAACATCGAGATCTAATGAAAGCCAACAAATCAATCACACACAACACAAGCACAAGATATAATGTGGTTCGACCAAAACTGGCCTACATCCACGAATTAGAAGATATTCCACTATGATTTCGTAGAGAAATTACAATACTAGAGTAACAACATCGTGTACATGTCTTTTCACGATGTACCACTCTACGAGCTTGTCTCCTCGCTATCAGTGCCACCAGTGTTTTTCCTACTCTACCAACCCATAAACTATCTCTACCCACAACTCCCTCGTGAGACAACATCTCTCACAATCTCACAAGTCTCAACCCCAAAACCTAGGTATCTATTTATAGAGTTTCCAAACTCAATTCCTTGAGCCCAAGACTTGTCTAACAAGAAATTCCTAGAATACGACTCTAAAATAGAAACCTAATTATAGTAGGAATTTGAGACACAATTCCAAACAGCTGGGTATGGTAGGATACTTTTGGGATACGGATGGGCAAAATTGTTAATATTTTTATGAAAAACAGGATTCTTATTGTAAAAATAAAAATCTTCATTGTTTAAAAGAAAATAAAACAAAAAATTACTTAAAAACTCATATTGTCGACACTCATCAAAGAGAGAGAGAAAGAGAGGAGGAAAAGAAGAAAAAAGATCTGGTGTCTATTAAGGGATGTATTAATTTGGGTCATTCAAGGGATAGAGTTTTTATTTGAGGGCATGCCTTGGCGCAACGGTAAGGGTGCTCTATGTGACCTGGAGGTCACTAATTCGAAACAAGGAAATGGCCTCCCGCATGCAGAGAGGTAAAGTTGTGTACATTTGACCCTCCCCAGACCTCGTAATGGCGGGAGCCTCGTGCACTGTGGAGGTAAGGCTGCATACATCTAACCTTCTCAGTAGCTTCATGCACTAAGTTTGTCCTTTTATCATTGTGTTTTATCTAATTGCCTTTTTATTTATAAACATATTGGTGATTACATTCAGAGTCATAATGTTATGAAAAAGTAATCAAAAATTAATTTATATATATATATATATATATATATTATTATTATTTTATTGTCATATCTTGATGTACTTGTATTTTGTTTTTTTGGAGATTTGTTGTATCACCGTATTCGTGTCATGCTGTATCCGTATCATGTATTCATATCTATGCTTCATAGGTTTTTGTAATAGCTTATTTAGAGCAGTGTCAGTTTAGGAAGCATCCAAGTCTAGTACCTCTGTTTAGGATTTTTAGTGGGATTAACCTGCAAGAGATCCACAAGTTGCATTTAAAATAGAAGACTGTTGAAACAGATATCCAACTGAATTGAACGCTTCATAAGCCATCCATAGTGATGACAAAAATGGCCATCAGCTGGAGAGGAAAAGAATGGTGTCGGGGTTTTTATTTATTTATTTTGGTGCAAGATACTTTGGGGAAGTTGCAAGACATGGTTTTTAATTTGAGCTTAGATGTATCTGTGAAGGTTAGGTGCTCGGCAGGTGATTTGCCCAATGCGATGGCTCATGAACCAGGCATCTCAGGTTCAACGCCCTTCAAGCTTACCGGAGGCACATGGTTTGTGGTGATTGCAATCGTCAATAGGTTTTTAGTCTTAACTGAGAATATGTGGGGACATGCTTGCGTAACCCCAAAAACAGGATGTAACCCCTGCTGGAGGTAAGCAGGATTAATCATTCCTCAATTTGAGATGTCCTAGTCACTGGAAGAGGGTCTTTGATAAGGGCATTCTGTCGTTTGTCTTTTGAGAAGTCGAGATTGGACACAAGAGGCTATAAGTGGGGTGTAAATAGTGCCTAGGTAATTTCTTTTTATAGAGCATACATACATCTTAAAGATTGATGTCTCTGCCATAGAAAAATGTCTACTAATTTTATGAAACTTGTCGTTTATCTTTTTCCTTGTGATATGATAGTTGAGCAATCTACCATTCTTGATTCTAGACACTTCGTATTGAATCTGTTTCGCTTTTTTATACTCACATTTGTTGGTTATGAAGGTGCTGCGGTAAGGATTGAAGAGGCTAGAGGGGGACCATAACATGCTGAAGGAGAGAAAAATTCGTACTCCCACCACTGGATACGGGAGAGTTCTCCATAGAAAGCAAAATAATTTGCAATCCCACTCACTGAGAGTTTTGGTTTTGGTTTTATTTTGTGGACTCGTTCACTGGGGTCAAATGGTCTCAGATGGCTTGATCAACTAATCGGCAGCTTGTACTTTCACTCTCTGCATTGTTTTGTTAGTGAAATTAAGATAGAACACATTTAATTATTAAATGCACGAAAGCGGCCATTGTTATTTTCTCTCTGATACGTATCTACCTATTTATTTTTCTGGAACCCTGTTTCCATTGTTTGTTTTAAATTTGCATCTTTCAGATATGTCTGTTTCAGATGTCTCTTTGGGTTTTTTTTGTTTCTGTTTTTTGGGTTTCTCTATGTAGGAAGTTGTGGTACGGCGAGTTTAACACCTTATATACATAGGGGTGAGACTTGGGCGGGTCAAGGAGCCCATGCCAAATCCAAGATTCTAATATCTTAGTCTGTGCCAAGTTCAAGTTTTGAAAAATTCATCGCCTTTCAACTTGCGTCAGACTGCACGGATTTCATGTCATGGGTATCTCAGATTGTTTCAAATTTTAGTAACTTATTAATAAATAAACATTACAAATAAATAGATGTTAAACTGTATAATTATATAAACATGAGATAAAATAAAATTACTCATATCAGGTGACAAAAATCAATCAAATTATGTGTAATATGTTCTTATGGCAATAATTTATTGCTTGTAATAGAAAATATATCACTCGTTCGAATATTTAATATGTTTCAAAAAGTTCACGTAATAAAAATTGTAAAGCGAGCTTGTCAAAGTTAGGTTAATATCTATAATACTATACGAAAACTTTATTTTACATAAACAACGAATTACTTTAAATATATGAAAATTTTAATTTTTTTTTGTATTTTGGATTCCTCGGGTTGCTTGGTTTAGTAAAAAAAATTTTTTAATTTTGTTCAAAATAAATTCAGGTTCTAAAATATAAATTCAACCCAATTCCATGATCACAAGTAGGTTGCCACGCTGCTAAAAAGTTGCAGGTGGGATTTGGGTTGTACCACCCCTATATATACATACAAATTGAAGAGTTACGTAAACAAAGGGTCTTGGCCTCTCAAAATTAGTATATCTTTATGACAGAAATGATCTCTTACTCACCGGTGTGCAAGAAATTCTTCCACACCATGTATGGTAATCATTGGATATGATTACAATGATTTTTGAAAGTTATTTTTTTTACACTTGGATCATATCCAATGGTTACCATGCTTGGTGTGTAAAAAATTTCTTGCTCACCGGTAAGCAAGAGATCATTACTCATCTTTATGATATATATATATATATATATATATATATATATATATATATATTTGCAATAGAGGGACAACAATTTTGAGATGAAATAGCGGAATAAATTTTCTTCTCTTTTTTTTTTTTCTCTCTTCCTATGGTTTTTTCTTTTTTTGGTACAAAGAGCGTAAAGTTTTTATTTTTTTATTTTCCTTATCATGACAAGTAATTCGCACACTCAATTTGCTCTTGAATGACTTAAACTTTCACCCTTCAATTTGAAAGATAAATGAGATTTTGTTTCTATGAAGCATATAACTTTTCTCTCTTTACGTCTATACCTCTCTCACATATGGTTTACAGTGGCAGATGAGACCGTCGACGTGAATGCAAATGAAGTGTAACAAACTAAGCCCATATGGAGTATAACGTAACAAAAATAAAATACATATGCATTTACTCTTCAGAGAATAATTATTCTCAGCTAGAGAGAATTGATGGAGGATTAGTTATGATTTCTGTGGATGAGCCGAATGTGTTATGCCTCTACTTTTGGAGAAGGGGCAGAGACAAATGAAATTAGGGATTTAATTTAATTTAAAATTAATTTTATTATTGTTATTGTTTTAGTTTTAAGGGGTATTTTAGTATTTTAATATTTTAGGATTTCTTAGGATTTATTTATGTTTAGCATATATAAAGGCTTCCGTGTAACTAAACAATTCAGTTTTTGGATGATTGAATAATATTTCGTGAGTTTGTGAACTCCTCCCTGTATCTTTCTTCTCCCTCTTATTCTTGCCATTCTTAATCCCTTAGTCTCATCTCATCTTCTAACTTCTTATTCTATTCTCTCTCTTTAGTTTGTTGTCAATTTAATAGATAAGTAAATTGATGGAGATCGTGGGATATTTTGTACCTATGTTAGACGTAGGTGCAGAGATATCTTGTTAGAAATATTTTAGTTTTTTATTTTATTTTAGTATTTACTGGATATTTTAGTAATAATTGATTATTTTATTTTCCATTAGGGTTTGCCCATAAAAGGCTTTCACGCAACAGACTTTGGTAGCTTTTGAGAAAATACTAAAATATTCCTAACAAGATGTCTTTGCGCCTACGCCTAACATAGGTGCGAAACATCCCACGATCTCCATCAATCTTTTGTGTTTCGCATCACTTGGTTGTTGACTGTTATCATCTTGATAGCGGGAGGATGACTTGGGATGTGCAGTTTTGAAGAGAGTTTTATGATTAGGAGTTTGCAGATGTAGCAGAGTTCCTAGCACTGTTATACAGTTAGATACTGGAGGGAGAAGGGATGGATGATCTGGTTTGGGCAGGCTCACTGAGAGGAGTCTTTGCTGTTCATTCTTTCTATAGAAGCCTATTGGGATCCCGGGTCCTACATTCCCTTGGAAGGCCGTTTGGAGATTGAAAGCCCTTTTGAAGATGGCTTTCTTTGCTTGGTCAGTTGTCCTTGGGAGAATTCTCACCTTGGGCTATCTTATGAATCTGTGAATTTTTTTGTGGATTTTGTTAATAGCCTATCTTATAAATCTGTAAATTTTTTTGTGGATTTTGTTAATAGCCTGAAATTATAGTTGGCCGTTATCGATTTTTTGTGTATTCTCTTTGGAGCGCTCCCCTTTTGAGAGTCTTTTAATAAAATATTACTTGTTAAAAAAATAAGTGCTAATTGTCCAATATACTTGTTACTACTAAAGGCCTAGAACTTAAACCTCCACCTTCATAAGCCTACCATAGTACTATTGTTTTACGAGCCCAACAAGAGAAAAGTTCACTAATTACCTACCAAAGATGAGATGAAATGTTGAAAAAAATTGACTCTTCGTAAATTTTGATTGGGTCATTACGGCAATACTAGTATGCTTATATATTTGAATATTTAGAGAGTGAACTGATTATTTCATTTAATCTTCTCCATATAAAAATAATATTTTTGCAATAAATCTAAAGTAGTAACTTAATGCCAATTGAAATGGGATTAACGAGTAGTTTTAATGTTGTCTTGGTTGGTTAGCCTATGATATTTCGTCTTTTGCTCTTGATATTAACAAGAAACGGATCTACAATTCGAAGGAGAGGGAATGGGTTGGGGAAGGGAAGGTTAACTCTTGTAAGTTGCATTATGCAAACATGTTGATCTGCTAAATGTTGAGATTATACTAATAAACAGCAAAATCTCACACGTAACATGTTTGAACTAATCCAACAACATTCCTCTGATGTGCTTCGTTTGTTCATTCTCAGTCCTTGAGTTATTATCTTGGAAGCACAGATACTTTCCCAGGATCGCCATGGTCGTACCAGACGCGTATCTGACACGAATACACACCAGATATGTATCGGATATGGCTGGGAAGTATCTTGAATTTTAATATATATATATATATATATATATATATATATTTTTTTTTTATTACTATAATTCGCACACTCAATTTGCTCTTGAATGACTTAAACTTTCAACATTTAATTTGAAAGGTAAAGGAGATTTTGTTTTTGTGAAGCATATAACTTTTCTTTCTTTACCTTTATACCTCTCTCACCTATGGTTTACACTGGTGGATGAGACCGTTGATGTGAATGCAAATGAAGTCTAACAAAGTGAGCCCATATGGAGTATTACGTAACAAAAATAAAATGCATATTCATTTACTCTTCGGAGAAGAGTTCTTCTCAATCGGGGAGAATTGATGCAGGACGAGTTATGATTTATGTGGATGAGGCGAATGTGTTACGCCTCTAGTTTTGGAGAAGGGGCAGAGACAAATGAAATTTGGTATTTAATTAAATTTAGGGTCAATTTTATTATTGTCATTGTTTTAACTTTAAGGAGTATTTTAGTATTATAATATTTTAGGGTTTCTTAGGATTTATTTATGCTTTGCCTATATAAATGCTTTTGTGTAACTAAACAATTCAATTTTTGGATGATTGAATAATATTTCGTGAGTTTGTGAACTCCTCCCTGTATCTTTTCTTCCCCTTCTTACTCTTGCTCTTCTTAATCCTTAAGTCTCTCTAGCCTATCTCATTCAGTCTATTTTCTTACCACTTCGTTTGTCTTCTCACCCCTTCTTCTTGTAGAGACCGGGTCCAATTTTGACCGATTTTTATTTTAATCATCATTTTTACTTTAATTCTATTTTAAATGATATTTAGCATGTTTTAAATATCGAAAACATGTTTGAAAAGTTTTCGAAACATTTGGAAAAGTTTGACTTTTTGTGTTAACGGGGCCCCGAGATGCAGTCCAAGTGGGTCTTGGAATTCGAAATTTTTTTGAAAAAATTTAATTTTTGGTTATAAACTAAATGAAATGTTTAATGAGTTAAGGAAGCAATTTCAGAGCCATAGCTACTTTCGAAATGGAAAACAGAGGTTGGGAGGGTACGTTAAGTGAGCCGGGGGTGTTTTGGTCATTTCGCACCCCAAGGAGATATAAATATATGAGGAGGGCTGAGATACAACCATTATACTCAGAAATATCTCTCTCTAACTCTCCCAATTCATTTCTCTCCATTCTCTCTACATTTCAGAAATGTTAGACTTTGATTTGGAAGTTACCGAAGGAGGGTAGATTGCTCTACTAGGCGAGGGTTACACATTGGACCGAACAATGTTTACTTTTGATGAAGTTGAACAGGTTTGGATTTTGGAACATTAGCTTCACGGCTTGAGATTTGAGGTAGGGGTGTGAATCCTTGCTTTATTTTGATTCTATAGGTTACATAATTGTGACATGAAACTTTATTTTAGAGATTTTGTGAAAATGTGATTTTGTGCATATGTATATATGAAATTTATATGTTATGCATGGCTTAGAGATGTTTATGAATACATATTGCGATTTGTGTTCATTTGAGAAGTTGTGTGAGTTGATTCCACGAGTAGAGTAAAATGCATAAAAGAATATTTTCTTAAAAATGCATGAGTGTGGTGATTTCCATGAGTTGAAGGTGATTGCATTGAATATGCATGTGTTGAGTTTTGAAATGCATTAACTTGGTATATGTTACGCATTTAGGAAAAATTGTGACAAGCTTGTGTTTTGGTGCATTTATATGATAAAATGCATTATGTGAGAATTTGTGATTTTTGGGGCATGTGTGAGAATTAAGAAAGGTCCGGAGCCCTAGGGTGCAAGGCCCAAAACTTGGCCAAGCGGATGTCACTTCCGTTGGGTTAACAACCCGTAAAGCGTAAGCATAGTTTGTGGTCTTGACAAAACCCTTACTATTGGAATTGTGATCATCTGAAGTCCCCAGTTAAAGTGATTTTTGAGTATACATGATGTAAGTTTATTTGAGAGTTATGATTCCTTATAGACTATTTTGTGATTGGAATCAGAGACCACGCATAATTTTGAAAATATGAATGTTTTGAGCATGAAAACCATTAAGGCATGGCACATAGACACTTAGAGATTTTATCCTGCATTCATATATTGCTGCTTGAGTTAAGGTAGAGTCGGGTGGATCAGTCCTACTGAGCGTAGTTGTATGCTTACCCCCTTCTCTCAGACTCTTTTTCAGATAAAGCTCCAATGGAGGATGAGGCTTGATTGGCTTAAAGGGTTTGAGTGAACTTTTGACTTTCTTTTGGATCATATGTGTATAGACGTCCATGTCTGCTTGTGGCATATGGACTAGTTTCTTATAAATGTTGTATTTACATTTGATTTATCTTGATATATGTAGATATCAAATGTAATTGCCATATGTGGCTTACATATACCTTTTGAGGAATGCAATGTATAGTGTTTAGTTAAATCTCAATGTATATGTGTTATGGATTCGATCAATTAGAGATTAAATGTACATGTTTGGGACCATGTGAAGTATGTTTTAGATCATTTCAATGTTTTGCATAGTATAAAGAACGTACGTATGTTGTGGATTGAGAATTGGGATAAGAATGATTAGGTTGTAATCACTTGGTGGTTTGTATTTATAACAGTTCGAGTGATTACGATGCATCGTACTCCCCATTACGATGCATTGTAAGGAGTTGAGTGTTTTGAGTGAGATTCTAGAAAATTTTGCAAGATATTACGCATCTTCAACGATGCATCATAAATTACGATGCATCGAAGTGGGCATTTCGATATATTGTAATTAAGTTGGGATTTGGGTTAGAATTCTAGGAAATTTCGTAGGATGTTACGCACTTTGTGCGATATATCGTACATTACGATGGATCGTAACAAACATTACAATACATTGTAATATGTGGCTGGGTAGGACATTGAGATAGAATTGGATAATTGAGGGACATCATGTAACGGACCCATTGGGGTTAGTTG
Organism: Cornus controversa; assembly: GCA_026545225.1. Classification (NCBI taxonomy): domain Eukaryota; kingdom Viridiplantae; phylum Streptophyta; class Magnoliopsida; order Cornales; family Cornaceae; genus Cornus; species Cornus controversa. Next base: position 28,294,149 of record CM048848.1, on the reverse strand, counting down.
AGTTTGCAATGTACTTGTATATGTGCGTGCATATAATTTAAGCTTCTGCAGTGATGTACATGAATGGACATTCCATTAGGGTTCAATGGACAACGTCACCTCCGATTTTCGGGTGTCGGGAATCAAGGCGTGAGAACATGATATCATAGTACAATTAGTGATGAGTAATATTGATGTTTGACTTTCACCGTTCACCCCCATTTCCCTCACTCTTAATCGGGTGTTAGAAATTGGGGCATGACAACTTGGTATCAGAGCTACTGGGTTTGAATACCTAAAGACGATAGGAAAAAGTTGAACCACATCTAGATTTAAAAAGATTTGATGATTTTCGGAATTGTGAACTTGAAGTTATGATCCTAGATTTAAAGCTAAGTACATATTACATAGAAATGCTTATGTGCTTATTTGTTGGTATAACATGCTATCTATAAAGTAATTTATCATAGTGTGTGTGCCTGAAGAGAAGTGGACAATGATATTCATGCTTTGGATCTTAAATTGTCTTCTTGTTATCAATATAGTAAGATGCCACCACGTAGAGCTCATAGAAGAGCACTGACAGTAGCTCCCATAGATGGAGAACAGTTTATGCGCGACATAGTTACGACCATGCGACAAATAGCTTAGGAGACTCAAAAGGAGACACAAGCGACACAAGCTCCGCCAAGAGCAGCTCCTCCTAGTCGAATGATGACAGCTTTATGACATGTCAAGAATCACAGTCCACCACTATATGTAGGAGGGTCAGATCCTATAGTGGAAAAAAACTGGTTGGATGAATTTGTTAAACTCCTCACCGCATTAGAGGTAGAGGAGGATCTAAGGGTGAAAGTGGCAACCCATTATCTCACGGGTGAGGCCAACCGTTGGTGCAAGTTTATCAAAAACTACCATGACATCGAGATGGATTAGGACATGTTCCAAGTGTTTTTCTTTAAGAAGTACTTTTCGGTAACGATGAAGGATAACATGAGGAGGGAATTCTACAACTTGATTCAAGGCAACATGACGATAATGGAATACGAGACCAAATTTATATATTCAGCTCAGTTTACACAGAAGATGATTCCAACAAAAGAGCTTAAGATAAAACAGTTTGTGAGAGATCTCCGAACCTTTATACAGGATAGAGTTAGAGTCTTGGGTTTGACAAGCTACGCAGTAGATGTGTCACATTAGTTAGAATTGCCCACAAAAGAAAGGTACACAGAGTGGGGCTAGTTTTCAGCAGCGTTCTACGCAGCTTACTACTCCATAGTCGGGTTTTAGGGGATTGCCACCATCACAAACAGTGCCATCTATTCAGATTTCACGGGCAACGGCTAGAGGAGTCACGTCTAGTGCTCCTAGTCAACAGTGAAGATATTAGAGTGTTGGGTAGCAAGGCCAGAGAGCATAGTGTCGTGCATTCACTCTTGTTCCAACTAAGACCTCGGCAGGACCATCAGTGGTTCGAGGTATATTCCTTGTTTCTAGCTCGTAGACTAAGGTTTAGTGGACTCGGGTGCATCACATTCATTCATTTCGTATGCATTTGCTTGTGATTTGGGGTTGGAGGTGTCATCCTTGGACTCAATTTTATCCATTGATACACCAATTGGAGGTAGAGTGACTTTGGGTAGTGTTTGTCGGTCTTGTGAGATCGACATTCTAGGACACCAATTAGTGTTTGATTTCATTCTCCTCAACATGTGTAGCTTCAATGTGATAATGGTTATGGATTGGATATCTACCTACAAGACTAACATCAATTGTTATCGGGGAAGAGTAACTTTGTGCACACTAGAGGGTATTAGTATTTGCTTTATGGGAGAAAGGGACAACTTTTACTTGTCTTCTTTACTTAGTCCTAGTGATCGAAAAAAGGCTTAGATATTTCTCTTCAATCTTGCTAATGGATGGTGATGATGGGGCACATGGGGAGTTTCCTCGTGTTGTATGTGAGTTTTTGGATGTATTTCTGGGAGACTTGATAGAGTTGCCTCCGAGAAGGGAAGTAGAGTTTGTTATACAATTTGCTCTAGGTACTGCGCCCATTTGTATGGCACCAACTGAGTTGAAAGAGCTAAAGAACCAATTATAAGAGCTACTAAATAAGGGATTTCTATGTCCTAGTACTTCGCCTTAGGGAGCTCCGATTCTTTTTGCTAAGAAGAAATACGGGTCTTTGCAACTTTGCATTGACTATCGAAAGTTGAATCGGGCAACGATTAAGAATAAGTATCTTTTGCCAAGGATAGATAATTTGTTCGATTAACTAAAGGGTTCCAAATGTTTCTCAAAGATAGACTTGAGATCCGAATATTATCAGTTAGGGGTTAAAGAGGAGGACATTTAGAAAATCATTTTTCGCACACGATACGAACACTATGAGTTTTTGGTGATGCCGTTTGGTTTGACAAATGCACCGGCAACATTCATATACTTGATGAACCGAGTGTTCAACGTGTATTTGGATAAGTTTGTAGTTGTGTTCGTTGATGACATCCTAGTGTACTCATCTTCAGAAGAGGAGCACGAGGGGCACTTGAGGGTTGTATTGCAACTTCTAAGAGAGAACCAATTATATGTCAAATACGAAAAGTGTGAATTTTGGCTAGCGGAGGTGAAGTTCCTTGGGTATGTTGTGTTCGAATGAGGAGTTTTTGTGGATCCATCCAAGATAAAGGTGGTGATAAGTTGGGAAAGACCTAAGAGCGTATTTGAAATACGAAGTTTCTTGGAATTGGCCGGATATTATCGAAGTTTCGTGAAAGGCTTTTCGAGGTTAGCGGCACCAATGACCAAGCTTACCTGAAAAGGCGTGAAGTTTGTGTAGAATGATGCTTGCAAGTATGCATTCATGGAATTGAAGAGTCGATTGACTTTGGTGCCAATATTTCCAGAACGTGGGTTAGGGTACACAATCTATAGCGACGCTTCACGACTTGGTTTGGGCTGTGCATTGATGCAAATCGAAAGAGTAATGGTGTATGGTTCAAGGCAATTGAAAACACATGAACAGAATTACCCGACACACGACTTGGAATTGGCGGTGGTGATCTATGCACTGAAAGTGTGGAGATATTACTTGTATGGTGAGAAGTTTAAAGTGTTCTCCAATCACAAAAGTCTCAAATACCTTTTCTCACAAAAAGATTTGAATATGAGACAACAGAGGTAGATGTAGTACATGGAAGACTATAATTTTAACTTACAATATCATCTGGGAAAGGGTAATGTAGTAGCGGATGCATTGAGTAGGAAGTCACATGGTAGCTTGGCGAGCATAGTTATACGAGAGTGGAAGATGATAGAAGATATCTCAGAAATGGGATTACATTTTAGTGAGGATGATGGATCAGTGATTTTTTTTACTTTTATCGCTTAACCAACTCTTGTGAGTAGAGTGATTAAAGAATAAAAGAAGGATGGGGAGATAGAGACTATTCACACTCGGCTGTTGGGTGGCGAGGTGGTGGATGGTTGGATAATTCATTCAGATGAGAGTTTAAAATTCAAGGGGAAGATGTTTGTTCCCTTAACTTGTCGGGACGAGGTCCTGAAGGAGTTTCACAGTTCAAAACTAGCAGTGCATCCTGGTGGTACTAAGATGTATCATAACCTACACTGACAGTATTGGTGGAAAGGCATGAAGAAAGATGTGGCTCAGTTTATAGCGAGGTGCCTCACTTGTCAACAAGTGAAGACCGAGCATCAGAGACCAGCGAGGTTATTACAACCATTGCCTGTGGCAATGTGGAAGTGGGAGCATGTCATTATAAACTTTGTGACGGGGCTTCCAAGTCGAGGAAGAGTCATGATGCAGTTTGGGTCATTGTCGACAGATTGACTAAGGTGGCTTATTTTTTTCCTATTCGAGTGACCAACGATGTGGATACTCTCAGTAGATTGTACATCGAGTAGATCCTTAGACTTCATGGCATGCTAGTTTCTATTGTTTCAGATAGAGACCCTCGATTTATATCTCAATTTTGGCAGAGTTTTCAAATAGCGTTCGATACAGACCTCCACTTTATTACAATTTTTCATCCTCAGATGGATGGTCAGTCGGAACGTGCTATACAGATTCTGTAGGATATGCTTCAGGCGTGTGTACTTGATCTTCGGGGCAGTTGGGAGGATCAACTTCCATTGGTGGAGTTTGCATACAATAATAGCTATCAAGGTATCATTGAGATGGCTCCATTTGAGGCTTTATATGGTAGGCCATGTAGGTCACCTATCTGTTGGAATGAGGTTAGAGAGACAATTTCCTTGGGGTTGGATATAGTTTGAGAGACTACGAAGAAGATCAAGATAATAAGGCAATAATTGTTTACAGCTCAGAGTCGTCAGAAAAACTATGTCGATAGGAGACGACGACCATTAACATTTAAGGTGGGAGACCATGTCTTCCTAAAGGTCTCGCCACGGAGAAGCTTAATGAGATTTGGTCATAGTGACAAGCTAGCGTCTCGATTTATCGGGCCATTTGAAATTTTGGATCGAGTTGGAGAGGTTGCATATCGCTTGACATTGCCACCGCAATTGTCAAGTGTACAAAACACTTTCCACATTTCTATGTTGAGAATGTATGAATCGGACCCTTCATATGTGCTAGATTGGCTAGACCTTGAGATGGAGGAGGACGTGTCATATGAGGAAAGACAAATTCAGATTTTGGATACTAGAGACCAAGTATTTCGGGGTAAGACCATTCATTGGTCAAGGTACTTTGGAGACACCACGGAGTTGAAGAAGCTACATGGGAGCGAGTGCAAGAAGTGCATTTCAAGTATCCTGAGTTTTTCACAACTTGAGGTACGTTTTAATTTTGAGAACGAAATTCTTTGAAGGTTGGAAGATTGTAGAGACCGGATCTAATTTTAACCGATTTTTATTTTTATAATCATTTTTTATTTAATTATATTTTAAATGATGTTTAGCATGTTTTAAATGTGAAAAACATGTTTGGGAATTTGTTATGAGGTTTTGGAAAGTTTTTGAAACATTTGGAAAAGTTTGACTTTTTGGATCAACGGGGTCTCGAGACTCGGTCAGGGTGGCCCCGGGAATCCAGAAAAGTTTTGAAAAAATATAACTTTTGGTTATGAACCAAAAATTTTTTTTAAAGAGTTAAAGAAGTAATTTCAAAGCCATAGCTGCTTTTGAAATCGAAAACGGAGGTTGGAAGGGTACGTTATGTGACCTGAGGCATTTCGGTCATTTTGTACTCCAAGGAGATATAAATATCTGGGGAGGGCTGAGATATAGCCATTATACTCAGAAATCTCTCTCTCTAACTCTCCCACTTCATTTCTCTTCCTTCTCTTTACATTTCAGAAAGGTTAGGCTTTGATTTGGAAGTTCCCAAAGGAGGGTATATTGATTTACTCGGCGAGGGTTACACATTGGACCAAACAAAGTTCACTTTTGAAAAAGTTGAACAGGTTGAAATTTTGGAACATTAGCTTCACGGCTTGAGATTTGAGGTAGGGGTGTGAATCCTTGCTTTATTTTGATTGTATAGGTCACATAATTGTGACATGAAACTTTATTTTAGAGATTTTGTGAAAATATAATTTTGTGCATATGTATATATGGAATTTATATGTTATGCATGGCTTAGAGATGTTTATGAATACATATTGCGATTTGTGTTCATTTGAGAAGTTGTGTGAGTTGATTCCACGAGTAGAGTAAAATGCATAAAAGAATATTTTCTTAAAAATGCATGAGTGTGGTGATTTCCATGAGTTGAAGGTGATTGCATTGAATATGCATGTGTTGAGTTTTGAAATTCATTGACTTGGTATATGTTACGCATTTGGAAAAAATTGTGACAAGCTTGAGTTTTGGTGCATTTATGTGATAAAATGCATTATGTGATAATTTGTGATTTTTGGGGCATGTTTGAGAATTAAGAAGGGCCTGGAACCCTAGGGTTCAAGGCCCAAAACTTGGCCAAGTGGATGTTGCTTCTGTCAGGTTAGCAACCCGTAGAGCTTAAGCAAAGTTTATGGTCTTGACGAAACCCTTTCTATTGGAATTGTGATAATCTGAATTCTGTAGTTGGAGTAATTTCCAGGTATACGTGATGTGAGTTTATTTGAGAGTTATGATTCCTTATAGACTATTTTGTGATTGAAATGTGAGACATCATGCATAATTTCAAAAATATGAATGTTTTGAGCATGAAAATCATTGAGGCATGGCACGTAGACACTTAAAGATTCCATCCTGCATTCATGTATTGCTGCTTGAGTTAAGTCAGAGTTGTGTTCATCAGTCCTACTGAGCGTAGTTGTATGCTTACCCCTTTCTCCCAGACTATTTTTCAGATAAAGCTCCGATGGAGGATGAGGCTTGATTGACTTAGAGGGTTTGAGTGAACTTTTGACTTCTTTTGGATCATGTGTATAGACGTCCATGCCAACATGTGACATATCGATTAGTTTCTTAGAAATCACTAGTTTCTATAGCGGTTTTAGCTCGTTGTGGTATCCGGTGTCGTAGTAATTCAAGGACTTTCTACCACGGGCTGAGCCCGTGGTTGAAAGTATGCTTACTACCAGAGGCTAAGCTCGTGGTAGAAAGTCAATTTTCTACAACGTGATCAGCCTATGGTAGAAAGTATACTTATTACCACGGCTAAGCTCGTGGTAGAAAGTCCATTTTCTATAACGTGCTCAGCCCGTGGTAAAAAGTTTATTTTTAAAAAAAAAAATATTTGCTTGCTTATACATTATTCCCAACCAAACTCTACCCAAAGCCTGCACAACGAATATCACTCACCAAGCCTTGCAATCATACAACAAAAATTTAGACACTTGAATCTCAATCTGCAATGGTCCATCAACTCCATACAAAGATTCAACTTAACTTTATATAAATAAAGAATTTATCAACAACCCACAAAGCTCGGAATTAGAAAAATCATAAAGTAAAAACCAGATTTGAAAGCCTAAGTGCCAATATTTTAGAACTACATGTTAAAGAAAACTATGGAATTAAACATGAGTCCTAAGTAGAAATTTTAGCCTAAACCGAATACAATCTAGAGCTATACAAGCAAAAAAAATAAAAGAAAAAAATGAAAATTGAATTAATACCAGGTTGAAATAGAGCCCTAGCTACAAAATGTAATTAATGTTTTTCAATTAGAATCACAATACTGTTGTACGAGTCTCTAAGCACACCTGAAACATTCTTTTGGTGCATCCTGCAACATCCTGCAACACACTAAAATTACCAAAAATATATATATGTAAGCATATCTATCATACTTAAATGCATAAAATATTGAAATCATGTCAGTAAGAAAAAGAGGGGATGAAAAGAAAACAAAAATTTTCTTTGTTTCATGAAACCTCGTACTTAGTTCAAAACATTTATTAAACAGACAAGAGTGAATTAATAATGTTCTCAGAGGATAACATTTGAAATTTGGGATTGAGCAAGTAATATAGACCTTGAGAAATTTAGGGAGAGCATTTAGGAGTATCTGAATACCTAGAGGAAGCCTCAAACATAACCAGTTAACTGAAGACCACCCGGACACATTCTGTTATTACACCAATTTGCTTCAGCAGGGAATTATTTTGTTTCTTTAATTTTACCCTCTACCTCCACATAAATGAATCATGAGTAGTTTTAATTAATTTTTCATTATTTTACCTATTTGGTGTCTGAGAAATTTTGGAATAGAATGCTAATTCGGAAAATAGTTGTTACTCTTTTTTTTATTTATTGTCCACCCTTCTTTTTCTGTCTTAGAACTTTAATTTTCCTAATTATTATCCTAGTTGCTCTTTATAAAACACTATATAAGGAAATATAATTGTACATCGCAACCAAACGAAACAGATCTAATTTGATTCTATAGATTACTACCCAGTACCCACTTATGAGTAAACCTTATATAAAACTGTTATATTCATAAAATGCACACAATCTACTGAATAGTGACAGGTCAGGAAACATCAATAACATAACTGAGCTGGAAAGAAATATCCAAGATTTTTAGCTCAAGTAATTCAAAATATCATTCATAATGAATCAAAGCTAATTAATAGCTAATCATTGTCCCATTACAGAATTCATAATCACTTGTTTCATAATCATTACAGATTTTGATTTTATAATTAGTGTGTGATAGTAACTCCAAGATAAATATTTATGTTTGAATTTTTGCACAAATGTAAATTATCTTTTAGTATGGATTTTGATTTCTATTTACAAAATTTGGATATTTCACAGTTGGATTTTAATATTACCTATTATGAAGTTTAGCCTGGCATTTATCTTTTAATTTATTCTTTAAAAAAGAAAAAGAAAAACTATTAATTATCACCAACATGTTAGAATTAGATATTTGTAGTGTGTAAAATTGAAAGAGTATTAACAATGCCTCCATACTTATCCAGATAATTTCTCTATTCCTTTACTCTAAAAGTTACAAGCAATCAAATTTGCATGATATATTTTTGTCTTTTAGGATGAATTTTAGAATAGAGCCAACTTTTAGTCAAATTTGAATTTTACTTTTCACATTTCAGTTATATGATTCTATTTTAGAATATGTTGTGATTTCATTTATACATATTGTATACATAAACACAAGTATATGTGTTCACTCTGATGTAGTTTCAAATGTTTGTGATGCCTTTCTGTATGGGTATCATGATATAGCCCCTTGATATATTCCGAAATGTAAAATAAGTCAACAAAAGGTTAATAATTATTGTGAAAAGGTAAATAAAATACAAAAATTAGTGAATTATATCGTTTTAAAGAGTGATACGGGTCCTAACATAATCATAATTCTCATTCATATCTTCCAAGGTAATGATGATTCTTTAAATGTATTTCTTATTGCTCTCAAGTTCCTTAAGATTTATAATTTTGGGATTCCTCAAATAATCTAGTGTTAGTTCCACCCACCTATGAGAACCAACTTTGATGTTCTCAAAAGCACTGAAGATATAAGTATTATCCATAATATTAAAAATGGTGGATAATTATTTTATTAATGCTAGTTAGGACATGAGTATAGTAAAGTTCGAAGTTAGATCATTAAGGACCTTGCAAAGAAATTAACAATGGGAGCATATGGGATTCAAGGAAGGCAATAAATGCAGGGAATTTGAATTTGAAGTTAATGTCATCCCACGAAAGACTATCTCGTAACACATTCACAAGGCACCTGACCTCTATCGTTAAGATTCAAAGAAATATTTTAGAATTACATATGCATAATATATGTACTGACCTTTTCAAGCAACATCCAAGTCATCATTTTCCTTGTAATTGAAAGCCCCATAAAACCCAAACTTGTTCTTTAGTATATCAATAGTCAAAAAAAAAAAAAGAGGTTAATTGTTCTTCAGAATCAAATCCTGTAGACCACCTTTTCACCCAAAATAAATAAAATCATCAAATAGTATAAATATATAAATATAAACAGAAATATATACAAATACAAGGGGGAAAATAAAAATTAAGAAATTGATACACACAAATACAGATACAAAAGGAAAATATTACCTTAAAAACTACATAAATTCGGAACCTAGCATCAATCGAAACTACTGATGACCAAAAAAAAAATTGATGAACCCAAGAAACGATCGTTAATTAGCGTATTGTAAACTGAAATCAATGAACCCTAGCCAAAATTGACCAATGAGACAAGAAGAGATTGCTCACTGGGGAGAACTAATAGATCGGGTTGAGAGTTGAGACGGTTGATAAAGGTTTTAAGAGTTTAGATACTACTAAGAGAGAGAGAGAGAGAGAGAGAGAGTGCATACGTTATCTACGTTATCTATAAGAGAGGGGTAGGGTTAGGGCTTCAGGTTAGAGCTATAGAGGTGTATCGTGTTTGGCGCATTTAGTCGAGGGATCTAAAAAAAAAAATTAAGACCTTTCATTACGAGCTATGCCAATGATAAATATAAAACTTTCTACCACGGGCAAAGCCCGTGGTGGAAAGAGACTTTCTATGGCAAACCTATTTACTACGGGCCCGCATGACCCGCTATAGAAAGTTACTTTCTACCATGGGCTACACGGGCCCGCTCTAGAACGTCTCTTTCTACCACGGGCTATACGGGCCCACCGTAAAAAGCCTATCCTGAAATGTTAAATTTCTTGTAGTGAATGTTGTCTTTACATTTGATTTATCTTGATATATATATAGATCTCAATTGTAATTGCCACATGTGGCTTACATATAACTTTTGAGGAATGTAATGTATGGTGTTTAGTTGAATCTCAATGTATATATGTTATGGATTCGATCAATTAGGGCTTCAATTTATATGTTTGGCACCATGTGAAGTATGTTTTGGATCATTTCAATGTTTTGCATAGTATAGAAAACGTACGTATGTTGTGTATTAAGAATTGGGATAAGAATGATTAGGTTGTAATCACTTGGTGGTTTGTATTTACAACAATTCGAGTGATTATGATGCATTGTAATCACTATAAGAATGCATCGTGGATTGGCGATGCATCGTAAACCCCATTATGATGCATCGTAAGAGTTGAGTGTTTTGAGTGGATTCTAAGGGATTTCACATGATGTTACGCATCTTGAGCGATGCATCATAAATTACGATGCATATAAGTGGGCATTTCGATATATCATAATTAAGTTGGGATTTGGGTTGGAATTCCAGGGGATTTCGTAAGATGTTACGCAACTTATGCGATGTATCGTAAGCAACATTACGATACATCGTAATGTGTGGCTAGGTGGGACATTGAGATAGAATTGGGTAATTGAGGGACGTCATGTAACGGACCCATTGGTGTTAGTTGAGTCTGTAATGTACTTTTATACGTGCGTGCATATAATTTAAGTTTCCGCAGTGATGTACATGGACGGACATTCCATTAGGGTTTAATAGATAACGTCACCTCCAGTTCCCGGGTGTTGGGAATCAAGGCATGAGAACAGGATATCAGAATACAATTAGTGATGAGTAATATTGATGTTTGATTTTCACCGTGCACTCCCATTTTTCTCGCTCTTAACCAGGTGTCAAAAATTGGAGAGTGACACTTCTAGTCTTATCTTATCTTCCAACTTCTATTCTCTTCTTTCTCTTTAGTTCGTTGTTAATTTAATAGCTAAGTAAATTGATGGAGATCATGGGATGTTTTGTACCTATGTCAAGCATAGGCGCAGAGTCATTTTGTTAGGAATATTTAGTTTTTTTTTTTTTAGTATTTGCTAGATATTTTAGTAGTTATTGATTCTTTTGTATTCCATTAGGGTTTGCCTATAAAAGGCTTTCATGCCAAAGACTTTGGTTGCTTTTGAGAAAATACTAAAATATTCCTAACAAGTTGTCTCTGAGCCTACGTTTTACAAAGGTACGAAACATCCCACGACTTCCATCAATCTTTTATGTTCCGCATCACTTGGTTATTGACTGTTATCATCTTGATAGCAGGAGGATGACTTGGGATGTGAAGTTTCAAAGAGAGTTCTATGATTGGGAGCTTGCAAAAGTAGTAGAGTTCCTACCACTGTTATACAGTCAGATGGTGGAAGGAGAGAAGATGGATGAGCTGGTTTAGGCGGGCTCACTAAGAAGGGTCTTTGTTGTTCGTTCTTTCTATTGGAGCCTATTGGGATCTTGGATCCTAGATTCCCTTGGAAGGCCGTTTGGAGATCGAAAGACCCTTTGAAGATGGCTTCCTTTGCTTGGTGTCCTTGGGAGAATTCTCACCTTGGACTATCTTATAAATCTATACATTTTTTTGGGGATTTCGTTAATAGCCTGAAATTATAGTTGGCAGTTATCGGCTTTTTGTGTATTCTCTTTAGAGCGCTCCTCTTTTGAGAGTCTTTTAATAAAATATTACTTGTTAAAAAAATAAGTGCTAATTGTCCAATATACTTGTTACTACTAAAGGCCTATAACTTAAACCTCCAACCTCTTCAAGCCTACGGAAGTACTATTGTTTTATGAGCCCAACAAGAGAAAAGTTCACTAGTTACCTACCAAAGATGAGATGAAATGTTGAAAAAAACTGACTCTTTGTAAATTTTGATTGGGTCATTACGGCAATAACGATATGATTATATATTTGAATATTTAGAGAGTGAACTGATTAATTCATTTAATCTTCTCCATATAAAATAATATTTTTGCAATAAATCTAAAGCAGTAATTGAATGCCAATTGAAATGGGATTAACGAGTAGTATAAATGTTCTCTTGGTTGGTTAGCTCATGATATTTTGTCTTTTGCTCTTGATATTAACAATAAACGAATTTACAATTCGAAGGGGAGGGAATGGTTTCGGGAAGGGATGTTGGTATTGAAGGATAACTCTTGTAAGTTGCATTATGTGAACATATTGATCTACTGAATGTTGAGATTGTACTATTAAACTGCAAAATCTCACACATAACATGTTTATACTAATCCAAACAGCATTCCTCTGCTGTGCTTAGTTTGTTCATTCTCTAGCCTTGAGTTATTAGCGAGGAAGCACAGATAATTTCCCAAGATCGCTATGGTCGTACCAAATGCGTGTCTGACATGGATACACGCCAGATACATATTCGATACGATAGGGATGTATCTTGAATTTTAAAAAAATATATATATTTTTTATTGCAATAATTCGCACACTCAATTTGCTCTTGAATGACTTAAACTTTCAACCTTTAATTTGAAAGGTAAAGGAAATTTTTTTTTTGGTGAAGCATATAACTTTTCTTTCTTTACCTCTTGTACACACAAATTTCGTGTTCGAAAATTTAAGAATGAAAATCAGTAACAAATAATCGATTTTATTAATTTCAAAAAAATGGATACAATTCTCTGTGGATCTTTACAAAAGAAAGATAAATTCCTTTGATTCGATCTCCTTAATAATCTGGCTTCAAGGGCAGCTAGAGCTTGATATTGAATTGAATTGTTGAGAGTTCTCTTCAAGTGTTTGTTGTTGAAGAAAACCGGTGAGAATTTTTGATCGAGGGCTAAAGAAGCTTGATCTCGAACAGTCTTGTTGATGATTCTTTGAATTTGTTGAATCGTTAAGGAAGAACGACACGACTTTGAATGTGCTTGTTGTTCTTCTTCTTCAAAGCTTTGAAGGTTGGATGAACTTATGTCTTCAGAGTTTCAAGTATTGATTGAAGGCAGAGTCTGACAGAACTTCAGTATTCTGTCAGAGTCTCCTCTCCCTTTCTCTTCACCCTCTACCTCTATTTATAGGCTTCTTGGAGAGGTAGATTAGTAACTTTCTTTTCTTCTGATAATTATCCTATAATTATCCTTTATGATAATTGTGATAATTATCCAATATACACATAATAATTATCTTTGATAATAATAATTATATATATATATATATATATATAATTATCCATTTGACCCATTTTCAAGTGGGCTTGGACATTTTTAGACAATTTGAATCAACCAATGACTCATTTATTTGTGGTGGGTCTGGGCTTCAAATTATCTAACTCATTGGGCCACATTTCGAAGTGGGCTAAACTGAAGATAAACCCAAATTATACTTTGGGTCCATCATGTAATTTGTTTTAATGTCTACACCTCTATAGCTCTCTCACCCATGGTTTACAATGGCGGATGAGACCGTTAACGTGGATGCAAATGAAGTGTATCAATGTGAGCCCATATGGAGTATAACGTAACAAAAATAAAATGCATATGCATTTCCTCTTCAAAGAAGAGTTCTTCCCAGCCGGGGAGAATTGATACAGTATGATTTATGATTTCTGTGGATGAGCTGAATGTGTTACGCCTCTACTATTGGAGAAGGGGCAGAGACAACTGAAATTAGAGATTTAATTTAATTTAGGGTGAATATTATTATTGTCATTGTTTTAGTTTTAAGGGGTATTTTAATATTTTAATATGTTAGAGTTTCTTAGGATTTATTATGTTTTGCCTATATAAAGGCTTCTGTGTAACTAAACAATTTAGTTTTTAGATGATTGAATAATATTTCGTGAGTTTGTGAACTCCTCCCTGTATCTTTTCTTCTCCCTCTTATTCTTGCTCTTTTTAATCTCTCAGTCTCTTTAGCCTATCTCATTTTATCTATTTTCTCGTCTCTTTCGCCTGTCTTCTCACCCCCTTCTTCTTGTCTCATCTCATCTTCTAACTTTTTATTATCTTACTTCTCTCTAGTTCGTTGTCAATTTAATAGTTAAGTAAATTGATGGCGATCGTGGGATGTTTCGTACCCATGTCAGGTGTAGGCACAGAGACATCTTATTAGAAATATTTTAGTATTTTTTTATTTTGTATTTACTAGATATTTTAGTAATTATTAATTATTTTGTTTTCCCTTAGGGTTTGCCTATAAAAGGCTTTCATGCAACAGACTTTGGTAGCTTTTGAGAAAATACTAAAATATTCCTAACAAGATGTCTCTCCACCTACGCCTGACATAAGTACGAAACATCCCACGATCTTCATTAATCTTTTGTGTTCTGCATCACTTGGTTGTTAACTGTTATCATCTTGATAGCGAGAGGATGACTTGGGATGTGCAGTTTCGAAGGGAGTTCTATGATTAGGAGCTTGCGAAGGTAGCAGAGTTCCTTACACTATTATACAATCAGATGGTGGAGGGAGAGGGGATGGATGAGCTGGTTTGGGAGGGTTCACTGAGAGGGGTCTTTGCTGTTTGTTCTTTCTATTGGATCCTATTGGGATCCCGGGTCCTACATTCCCTTAGAAGGCCGTTTGGAGATGAAAGCCCCTTTGAAGATGGATGTCTTCGCTTGGTCAGTTGTCCTTAGGAGAATTCTCACCTTGGACTATCTTATAAATCTGTGAATTTTTTTGTGGATTTTGTTAATAGCTTGAAATTATAGTTGGTAGTTATCGGGTTTTTGTGTATTCTTTTTGGAGCGCTCCCCTTTTGAGAGTCTTTTAATAAAATATTACTTGTTAAAAAAATAAATGTTAATTGTCCAATATACTTGTTACTACTAAAGGCCTAGAACTTAAACCTCTAACCTCTTCAAGCCTACCGAAGTACTATTGTTTTACGAACCCAACAAGAGAAAAGTTCACTAGTTACCTACCAAAGATGAGATGAAATGTTGAAAAAAATTGACTCTTTGTAAATTTTGATTAGGTCATTACGGCAATACTTATATTATTATATATTTGAATATTTAGAGAGTGAACTGATTAATCCATTTAATCTTCTCTGTATAAAAATAATATTTTTGCAATAAAACTGAAGCAGTAACTCAATGCCAATTGAAATGGGATTAATGAGTAGTATAAGTGTTGTTTGGTTAGCTTATGATATTTCGTTTGTTGCTATTGATATTAACAATAAACGGTTTTACAATTCAAATGAGAGGGAATGGGTTAAGGAAGAGATGTTGGTACTGAAGGTTAACTATTGTAAGTTGCATTCTGCGAACATGTTGATCTGCTGAATATTGAGATTGTAGTAATAAGTTGCAAAATCTCACAAGTACCATGTTTGTACTAATCCAATAGCATTCGTTGAGGTTCTTAGTTTGTTCTTTCTCAAGCGTTGAGTTATTAGTTAAGAAGTACAGATACTTTCCCAAGATCGCCATGGTCGTACCAGACGCGCGTCTGACACGATACATGTCAGATACATATTTGATATGGCTAGGAAGTATCTTGAATTTTAAAAAAAATAGATATATATTTTATTGGCATAATTCGCATGCTCAATTTGCTCTTGAATGACTTAAACTTTCAACCTTCAATTTGAAAGGTGAATGAGATTTTGTTTTTGCGAAGCATATAACTTTTCTTTCTTTACCTCTATACCCCTCTCACTTGTGGTTGACAATGGCGGATGAGAACGCCGACGTGGATGCAAATGAATTATAACAAAGTGAGTCCATATGAAGTATAACGTAACAAAAATAAAATACATATGCATTTATTCTTCGTAGAAGAGTTCTTCTTAGCTGGAGAGAATTGAGGCAGGACGAGTTATGATTTCTGTAGATGAGCCGAATGTGTTACGCTCTACTTTTGGAGAAGGGGCAAAGACAAATGAAATTAGAGATTTAATTTAATTTAGGGTTAATTTTATTACTGTCATTGTTTTAGTTTTAAGGGTATTTTAATATTTCAGTGTTTCTTAGGATTTATTTATGTTTTGCTTATATAAAGGCATCTGTGTAACTAAACAATTCAGTTTTTGGATGATTGTATAATATTTCATGAGTTTGTGAGCTCCTCCTTGCATCTTTTCTTCTCTCTTTTATTCTTACTTTTCTTAATCCCTAAGGGCTAATTTGGTACGCAGGAATGGAGGTGGAATGAAATGGTCATTCCACCTCCGATTCTCTTTCTCTTGTTTGTTGTATTACATTAGAAATAGAATGGTCATTCTTAGTCATTCCCTTGGAATGCTCATTCCAACAAAATCATTCCTCTTCTTGAGTTATGAAATGACCATTCCATTCTCACTTCTTATTAAAATCATCCTCTCTCTCTTCACTAATTTCTCTCCCTCTTTTACAACTTACTCCAGAATATAATATATATATATATATATATATATATATTAGGTAATTAGCCTTAATTTCACTCTTTGCAATTTACAACTCACTGCATGAATATATATACTGAATTTCACTCTGTGCAATTTAGCGTTAATTTCTTTCTCTATATATATAATATATATGTTATATACTTGTCACACGCCTATATATATATATATATATATATATATATACATGTCACATGCCCATATATATAACTTGTTATATTTTAAGTTGTAAAAGAAAAGGAAGGTTATTATTTTATCATTTTCAATTTTTAATAAAGTATTAATTTTTTTTCATATAAAAGATTATATTAATCTCTTGACTAGAATAAAAAGGCATATTATTTCTTGATTTAGAAAGTTTTAATTGAATGGATAATTAAATTTTTTTACATGATAATTAAATTAAAGTTGGTCAAATGTCCCATTTTTAAAACTGATTATGTTTTATGAAAAAATATAACATGTTGGAAGGCATTACCATTTCATTCCTACATCATTCTCTATCAGCAGCCAAACATTGGAATGAGAATGGTCATTCTATTCTATTATCATTCTCATTCCATTCCAAGCTTCATTCCATTCTCATTCTCATTCCATTTCATTCCTGCGTACCAAACTAGCCCTAAGTCTCTCTAGCCTATCTCATTCAGTCTATTTTCTCATGTCATTCGTCTGCCTTCTCACCCCCTTGTTCTAGTCTCATCTCATCTCATCTTATAACTTCTTATTCTCTTCTTTCTCTCTAGTTCGTTATCAATTTAATAGCTAAGTAAATTGATGGAGATCGTAGGATGTTTCGTACCTATGTCAGGCGTAGGCGCAGAGACATCTTATTAGAAATATTTTAGTATTTTTTATTTTAGTATTTATTGAATATTTTAGTAATTATTGATTATTTTATTTTTCATTAGGGTTTGCCTATAAAGGCTTTCATGCAACAGACTTTGGTAGCTTTTGAAAAAATACTAAAATATTCTTAACAAGATGTCTCTGCATCAACGCCTAACATAGGTACGAAATATCCCATGATCTCAATTAATCTTTTGTGTTCTGCAACACTTGTGAAATACCCCAACAAAATTTCGTGCATGAGGTAGCCAGTCTCATACACAAAACTTGAGGGATACTAACAATTAATAGCAGACAAGCATAGAATACAATGACAAAAGAAAAAGAATTATAAATGCTGAAAGGAAAGTCTAACTGAAATAAATAATCATGTTAAATAATATTATATTATTCTGATTGATACAACTTAGAAGTCCAGTAACCCACGGACTCCTTAACCAAAAAAAAACATAAAAGTAAAACTTTATGAACAGATTTAAGTCTCTACACTAAAGTATGGTAAGGAATGGATGATTGTCACGCTCTACGAACTCCACGCGCAAATCTCAAGGTAAAAACTGTCTGGAACCTGAAATATCAACAAAGTGGGTTAAACCCACGAGCAAATTCTCTCTACTACAACCCAATCAGAGAACCGGTAAACATACCCTCTATATGAGGACAGTAAAGACATATAGATATAATTATACCATTTAGTCATTAAATCTCCTATCTTAGAAGTAACTAGAACTATGTTCTGAACTAACCCATCCATTATCACAATACAGATAAAACAAATTTCTAAGTTCAAACCATAGACAATCCTAACATGCTTTCTTCCATATATTCTACAAATGCCTTACAAGGTATTAGGCAAACCTATCTTGCCTCCACCAATAATCATTTCTCAAGACAACAAATTTATGTTTATATACAATTAAAGACAACCCACCAGCTCATAAATATATATCCCCAATTAATCTTGTGACCCAAGAATAGAGTCGCCCCACACCCTACACTAACACATCAGTTATCTTAATGCAAGTGCAGACTAATTTTAAGTTTACACAAGAAACAATCGTAACATGCTCGAATATATAACGAGAAACGTTCTTACTAGATATTAGGCAATCCTGACATGCTCCAAATAAAATATAAAGATACCATATTAGGTGTTTGGCGATCCCGACACGCCTTAGCAATCCCAACATGCCAAATATAATGCATAGATCCCTTATTAGGTATTAGGCGATCCCAACACGCCTTGGCAATCCCAACATGCCAAATATAATGCATAGATACCTTATTAGGTATTAAGCAATCCTGACACGCCTTGGCAATCCCAACATGCCAAATATAATGCATAGATACCTTATTAGGTATTAGGCGATCCTGACACGCCTTGGCAATCCCAACATGCCAAATAAAATGCATTGATACCTTATTAGGTTAGGTTATCCTAACACGCCAGGCAATCCTTACATGCCAAATAAAATGCATAGATACCTTATTAGGTATGGGCGATCCTGACACGCCGGGCAATCCTTACATGCCAAATAAAATGTAGAGATGCATTCCCAATATGAAACATAAAATAAACAAGGTGCATTATGATTTTTAATTTGCACAAACAAAGTAATTCAAATTATCTGACATGAAATTTATCACCATATGACAAATCGTGCACAAGTAAACTATAATCAAGTATTTCATTGGCATTTATATTTTTAAAGAAAAATACATTCAAGTAAATCCAATAACACAATCATCCATTTTAAAAGCAAACACCCAATCAAACCTCCAATTTATCTAAACCTTCAAGAGAGTCAAAACCTAACTCGAATTTAAGTTCTCGGCCTATTCTGCTTCTAAGAACCCTACTTCACATTCTGAAATTTTTTGAAATTTTAAAAATATTTTCAACAAATAAAAGAAGGGGAAAATCCAACTTTTAGACACTTTAAAAATTAATTGAACACCAAGGGAAGCTCATTTCAAGATGAAAATTGAAACCCAAGTTTATTTAACCTCCATAAAGTTACAGAAAAGATTTGGGAATTTTTAGAATTACAAAAGTATTTTCTAAAATTACAGAAAGTGAAAAACCCCACTTTTGGACACTTTAAAAATCAATTGAACAATAAGGGAAGATCATTTTGAGTTGAAAATTTAAACCCAAGTGTATTTAGCCTCTAGAAAGTTACAGTAAAAATTTGAGAATTTTTGAAACTTTTTAACTATTTTCTAAAATTAAAGAAGCTGCAAAATCCAGATTTTAGACACTTTAAAAATCAATTTAAAAACAAGGGAAAATTATTTTAACATTAAATTTAAAAACCAAGCTCCTAAAACACCCAAGAAGTTGACATAAAATTTTGGTAATTTTTTGAATTATACAAGTATTTTAAAAAAAAATGATTTTTTGAATTTTTAAGTTTTTCTAAGAATTTCAAAAATTCAAAACAAATACCAAAATAATTCAAAATGGGCCCATATCGGACCCAGAGGTGGGTCCTCGCGAATGGGGCCCAAAAATACTTTTTCGGCCACCAGATCCAGCGGCACGCACCCCCACACGCAGTCGAAAAGCGTGGCCACCTTTTCTTTTTTTTTTTCTTTCTTCTTCCTTCTTCTTCCTAAAGCTCCACGCAACAACAATGGTGGAGAAACTTTCCGATCACTTCCGAGCACCGAATTGCGCATATGAATATACCATTGAACTCGTATCGATCTAAGCTACGCATTGGTACCAAAATCATCCCATCTCGCGGCCTAAATCAAAAACGCCCAATTTCATGTTTCGAAAATCTAAAATTTCAAACTCAATTTTTCGTCAATCTACCCAACGGTTCGCAACCAAACTTTCAAGGATTGTTCTAGGAAGTAAGATCTACCTTTTAATCAAAACAAAAACGTTCAAAAAATGATGAATACAGTAAACCCAATTTCATATTAATATATATATATATATATATATATCCGCCTATACAGTCATATATACTTGTATATACATATGCAAAAATGCCCTAAACCAGTACCAAAACTCCAAAATCTTCATGTTTAATTCACAGAATTATTGTAAAATCATTTAATTTCATAATTAATTGCATACAAATTTCTAGCAACATGTCTATACAATTAATATATATATTATACATATATTCCAGCAACATGTATATACAAATAATATATATGTATACAGATTCAAAGGGGAAGAGAAGAGTTAGAACTTGCCTTATGATGTTGAGCAAAAATCACTTTTTTTTTCTTTTCCTGGCGTCTACCGTTTTCTCCCTATCTATGTGTAGGAATCCTCTGTGCGTAAAAACTACTGAACCCTAATTTCTTTTCTCTTATTTAATATTTCTAAATAATTAAACTAATAAATATAAAATATTTAGCCCAACTATATAAATATATATATATATATATATATATATATATACATATATATAGCCCAGCCCAGTAGCCTAACCCAACCTAATAATAATAATAATAAAACAAAAATAAAGAAAATGCAGCCCAAACCAACATATTTTTATTTAACAAAAAAAAAAACTATATTTAAAACAAATATTTAACACACAATTAAACTCAATCAACACTTAGCAAAAATTCAAACACCCACATTAAACCTATAAAAACATTCATTGACAAAATTAATGAAAGCATTTAAATAATTAAAAACTCCATCAAATAAATAAAAATTCAATTTAGATATCCTCAAATTACGGGGTATTACAACTTGGGTGTTGACTGTTATCATCTTAATAGTAGAAGGATGACTTGGGATGTGCAGTTTTGAAGAGAGCTCTATGATTGGGAGCTTGTGGAGGTAGCAGAGTTCCTAGCATTATTATACAGTTAGATGGTGGAGGGGGGTGGGGATGGATGATCTGGTTTGGGCGGGTTCACTGAGAGGGGTCTTTGTTGTTCGTTCTTTCTACTGGAACCTATCCAGACCCCGGGTCTTACATTCCCTAGGAAGGCCGTTTGGAGATTGAAAGCCCCTTTGAAGATGACTTTCTTTGCTTGTTCAACTATCCTTGGGAGAATTCTCACCTTGGGCTATCTTATAAATCTGTGAATTTTTTTTTGGATTTTGTTAATAACCTGAAATTATAGTTGGCCGTTATTGGGGTTTTGTGTATTCTCTTTGGAGCGCTCACCTTTTGAGAGTCTTTTAATAAAATATTACTTGTTAAAAAAAAAAGTGTTAATTGTCCAATATACTTGTTACTACTAAAGGCCTAGAACTTAAACCTCGAACCTCTTCAAGCCCACCGAAGAATTATTGTTTTACAAGCCCAACAAGAGAAAAGTTCACTAGTTGCCTACCAAAGATCAGATAAAATGTTGAAAAAATTGACTCTTTGTAAAATTTGATTGGGTCATTACAACAATATTTATATGATTATATATTTGAATATTTAGAGAGTGAATTGACTAATTCATTTAATCTTCTCCATATAAAAATAATATTTTTATAATAAATATGAAGCAGTAGCTGAATGCCATTTGAAATGGGATTAACGAGTAGTATAAATGTTGTTTTGGTTGGCTAACTCATGATATTTCGTCTTTTGCTCTTGATATTAACAAGAAACAGATCTACAATTTGAAGGAGAGGGAATGGGTTGGGGAGGGGATGCTGATACTAAAAGTTAACTCTTGTAAGTTGCATTATGCGAACATGTTGATGTGCTAAATGTTGATTGTACTAATAAACTACAAAATCTCACATGTAACATGTTTGTACTAATCCAACAGCATTCCTCTGATGTGCTTAGTTTGTTCATTCTCAGGCCTTGAGTTATTAGCTAGGAAGCACAAATACTTTACCAGGATCGCTATGGCGTACCAGACGCATGTCTGACACGGATACACGCCAGATACGTACTTGAATTTTAAAATTAATATATATATATATTTATTTATATTTTTATTGCCATAATTAGCACACTTAATTTGCTCTTGAATGACTTAAACTTTCAACCTTCAATTTGAAAGATAAAGGAGATTTTATTTCTGCGAAACATGTAACTTTTATTTCTTTACCTCTATACCTCTCTCACCTATGAACAGTGGCGAATGAGGCCACCGACATGGATGCAAATGAAGTGTAACAAAGTGAGCCCATATGGAGTATAACGTAACAAAAATAAAATCACATGTAAGGTTTAAAGCACACCAACAATACAACATTTTACAACAAAATTGAATAAATATGAGTGTTTAATTATTTTTCTATTACATGATCATTTTCCTATAATTCACGCTTCACACTTTACTTCCAACAATCTAAAACTATCTACTTATTGTTCATTGAATGAACCAATAAAAATGACTGTGGAGAGGATCTGATCGCAAATGGATACCTTCAAATATTTTGAGGAAATATAACAAAATAAAAATATGAAACAACGGTTTCATAATTAAAAAAAATGAAAAGAAAAAAACTATATAAAGCTTCAATATCAATTCAAAGAATGGAAGCATAATTTGAAACAATAGAAAATTTTGAATATTTTATGCCAATCATAGAAGAGAGTAGACGGTATAACAAATGGATATATTTTTTTCATCTAAATCTCTTTCTCAGCTCACTAATACATGTTAACAAATCAATCACACACAAACACAAGATATAACGTGGTTCAATCATAACCGGCCTACATTCACGGATGAGAAGATAATCTACTATGATTTCGTAGAGAAATTACAATACTGGTGTAACAACACCGTGTACATGTCTTTTCACCATGTACCACTCCATGACTTTGTCTCCTCGCTATCAGTGCCACCAGTGTTTTTCCTAGTCTACCAACGCATAAATTATCTCTACCCAGAAGTCTCTTATGAGACTAAATCTCTCACAATCTCATAAGTCTCAACCCAAAACCTAGGTATCTATTTATAGAGTTCCAAACTCAATTCCTTGTTGCACAAGGATTATAATTCTTTGAACCCAAGACTTGTCTAACAAGAAATTCCTAAAATGCAACTCTAAAATAGAAACCTAACTAGAGTGGGAATTTGAGACACAATTGCTAATACCTGGGGTAAGGTAGGATGCTTTTGGAATATGGATGGGCGAAATTGTTAATATTTTTATGAAAAACAAGGATCTTATTGTAATAATAAAGATCTTCATTGTTTAAAAGAAAATAAAACAAAAATGACTTAAAAGCGCATGTCGTCAACACTTATCAAAGAGAGAGGAGGAGGAGAAGAAAGGAGATCTAGTGTCTATTAAGGGATGTATTAATTTAGGTCATTCAAATTCTAGGGATAGAGTATTTATTTGAGGGCGAGCTTTGACGCAACAGTAAGGTTGCTCAATTGTGACCTAGAAGTCACGGGTTCGAAACAAAGAAAGAGTCTCTTCACATGCAGAGGTAAGGCTACGTACATCTGACCCTCTCCAGACCCCACAATGGCTAGAGTGTGCACCGATAAGGCTGCATACATTTGATCCTCCAAGTACTCAATCAAAAAATATAATTTTTAATTTGAGCTTAAATGCATCAGTAAGGTTAGGTGTTCAGCAGGTGATTTGGCCAATGCAATGGCTCATGAACGAGGCATCTCAGGTTCAACGCCCTTCAAGCTTACCTGAGGCAATATGGTTTGTGGTGATTGCAATCGTCGATCAATAGGTTTTAGTCTTGACTGAGAATACGTGGGGACATGCTTGCGTATCCCCAAGAACGGGGAGGTAAAAACATGGCTGGAGGTAAGCAGGATTGATCATCCCTCAGATTGTTTGGTTATGGTCTGAGATGTCCTAGTCACTAGAAGATGGCTTGTTCTACTAATCGGTAGCTTCTACTTTCACTCTTTCTATTGTTTTTGTTAGTGAAATTAAGATGTAACACATTTAATTATTAAATGCACGAAGCAGCCATTGTTATCTTCTTTCTGATACGCATCTATCTATTTATTTTTCTGGAATGTTTTGAATTTGCGTCTTTCTGATGTCTCTTCTGGCCTTGTTTATTTTTTATTTTTTTGTTACTCTATCAGGTATTATTTTCATTTTCTTCCCTCTATCAAAATTAAATTGTAGGTAGTAGGAAGTTGTGGTATCGCGAGTTTAACACCTTTTATACATGGGGGTGGGACTTGGGCGGGTCAAGAAGCTCACACTAAACCCAAGGTTCTAACACCTTAGCCAGTGCCAAGCTCAAGTTTTGAGAAATTTACCGCATCTCAACTCGTGGCATACTGCACGGATTTCATGTTATGGGTATCGCGGGTTGTTCCAAATTTTAGTAACTTATTAGTAAATAAACATTGCAAATAAATAAATGTTAAACTATATAATTACATAAACTTAAAATCACTCATATTATGTGTAATAAAAAATATATCACTCTTTTGATGTCTAATATATTCCAAAAAGTTCACATAATAAAAACTATAAAGCAAGTTTGTCAAAGTTAGGTTAATATCTATAATTCTATATGAAAACTTTATTTTACATAAACAATGAATTACTTTAAATATATGAAAATTTTAATCTTTTTTTGTATTTCAGATTCCTCGGGTTGGTCAGTTTAGTAAAAAAAATTTCCAAATTCCATTCAAAATAAATTCGGATTTTATAATTTAAATTCAACCCAATATCATAATAGCAAGTACCTTGTCACGCTGCTAAAAGTTGCGGGCGGCATTTGGGTTGTACCACCCTTATGTATCTCGAATATGATATGGCAATATAAAAAAGACATAAATATCCTCTATTGATACATATTACACTTTTCATAAGTTTTAATATTTTATCAAATTAAATGAATTCCATTAAAGGAGGAAGTAAGAACCGTAATCAAATTGAGTTTCTCTTTCTCTAATTTTATATTTTATTATACACACATATATTCTCTTTTGCACTCCCTCAACTTCTCTTCATCTTTACTAGGTCTTTCTTTAAAATTCAAATGTGACCGAAAATACCAAATCAAAATAAAATTATAGAAACTTTAAGTATATTATGTGTTTATTTAATTAACACATGTAGATAGTGGAGATAATTAGAATTTTTATTCAAGAGAAAGACTTCCAAACTTATGTTAAAGAAATTATGAATTTTTTTTGTAATTTTTTGTCTCAATTATTTGAAGATTTAATGGAAATGATCTTTCAAAGGAAGAAACATAAATAAAATTTAATTTGAATTCTATGTTATTAAGTTATGTTAGGATTTTGATTCTATAATGATAGATTTTACTATTTTTTCTCTTTTTCTTTTTCTGTATTCTCTTAAAATAATTATTTTTAAAATATAGAAAGTTGTCAAATAATGAGCCACATAATGCCAAATAATCAGCTACATAATTCGAGATACTAATTCATAAATTATAGTAATTATGTTTAGCATTTTTCCTATATATGTATATACTGTTTTTAAAAGCATTGGAAGAACCAGAGTTCCCTTTTGGAAGTACTGAACAAGTTGAAGAGTTGCGTAAACAAAGAGCTCAAAAAAAGACACATTGTGAATTTACCAATTTCATCTGATATTAAAGGGTCTTAGCCTCTGAAAATTAGTATATCTTTCTTATATATATATATATATATATATATATATATATATATATATATATACACGCCACAGAGGGACAACAATTTTGAAATGGAATATTGGTATAATTTTTTATTTTTTATCTTATCCTATTTTGTCTTTTTTTTTTTGGTACAAAAAGCATAAAGTTTTTACTTTTTTATTATCCTTATGAGGACAAGTAATTCACACACTCAATTTGCTCGCCCATATGAAGTATAACGTAACAAAAATAAAATCACACCTAGGGTTTAAAAGACACCAACAACACACAACATTTTACAATAAAATTGAATAAATGTGGTTGTTTAATTATTTTTCTATTACATGATTATTTTCATATAATTCACGCTTCGCACTTTACTTCCAACAATGTAGGACTATCTACTTATTGTAAATTGTACAGTAATTGGTATACCCAATTAATTAAAATGCATTATTTAATAAAATTGATTCCACCTCCGTGTAAAAGTTACTTTCAATCAACTAAAAAATTACTGCACAATGTTGTTCATTTAATGAACCAACAAAATAAGTGACCTTGGAGAGGATCTGATCACAAATGGATACATTCAAATATTTTGGCGAAGTATAACAAAATAAAAATATGAAAGGGCGGTTTCATAATTTAAAAAAAATGAAAAGAAAAAAACTATAAAAGCTTCAATATCAGTTCCAAAAAATGGAAGCATAATTCAAAAGGTTAGAAAATTTTGAATATCTTATGCCAATCAAAGAAGAGAGTAGACGGTACAAGAAATGAATATTTTTTCCATCTAAATCTCTTTCACAGCTCACTAATACATGTTGTTGGACTATGCGTGTACACATTAAACCACGTGATAAAATTAAAAATTAAGTACAAAAATGTTTAATGACTGATTTTTACGTGTTAATTATAAATTATGAATTTTTTGATGTGTTTTCTTAATTTTAAATGTTAAATGTTCAATAGTACTTGAAGTCTTCATATGTTTTATTTCTTCTCAAGTGACATTTAGTTACTGTATTATAAACTTGAAAATTAAGTACAAAAAATTTTAAGAGTTGAATTATTAAATGTTATTGTAAATTGAGAATATATTTTATATATCTTTAATTATATCTTTTATTTGAAAATTGTTATTTTTTTATCATTTTAATAGATTAAATGATATTTTAGTTAATATTTGGACAAAAAAGAGGTAAATGTAACTTTTTTTACAAACATAACACTTGGGCTAACACTTGTGCGTAATTAACGCAAACCACATAAAAATATGTAATTTACTAATTTACCCTTATTTTAATTAATGAGAAGGATAAGTTGGTCATTAAAGATGGCTTTATGGGCAAGATCGAAGAATCCGATTAGAACTGTTTTGGTAGGTCCGCCTTCATTACCATTTCATTGCAAAGTGCGGACTCTACGAGAAAACAAAAACCCGTTTTGTTTCGCCTCTGCCCATTCTTATAACAAGCGCCTGCCATTACAGTGTAGAGAGAGAGAGAGGGGCTGTGATCGCTCTATTGTTTAGAGAGAGAGAGAGACTGTGATCGATCTGTTGTTGTTGTTGTTTGTGTTTCTATAGCTATGGCGTGTTCGAGTTTGGTAAAGCTGAACGCATCGTCTTCACAGTGGATCTCTCAACAATCCTTCAACCAACGGCCTCGATCGTCCTGTCGTTTCCCCTCTCGCCGCGTCTCTGTCGTCCGAGCCGGATCTTACACCGATGAACTTGTCCAAACCGCCGTTAGTTCTCTCTCTCCTACTCAATTGATTATATATAACTCCTATCTATATCTTTCTGTGTGTGTATAATTGTTATAGTGACTTTGCATGCTTTAGTTTCAGGCCATTGTATTCTATTTGGTTTAAGGATGTGATTGTTTGTTACTTTTGTTTTTGTTTTTTTTTCTGGTTGAATCTTTGTATATGAATCGTTCAATTTGTTTTTGTTTTCGCTTTTATTTATTGGAGGTTGTGAAATTTAAGCTGATTGATCGTGTTTCTACTTGAATTTCATTTTATGATTTTCGAATCTTTGTCGGTTGTTTGATTTGATTGTTTCCTTTTTCGTATAGCTGTTTTCTGTAATTGAGATCGCATTTTATTACGACTGTTGGTTTACTGAGAACTTGACTAATGAATTGAATTTTGGCTTAAGAAGATAATCGATGAATGAATTTATATTCTATCATGTGCTCTGTTAATGTGCTCAGCACTGTTACAATTATTTTTTGTTTGTGCGCATTTGTTCTAACTAACTTGATCTTCCAATTACTATGACTTTTACTTGTTTTGACTTTCAGAAATCTTTAAAAGATTTGATTTTCAACTATTTTTTCTTTCTGATAATTGTCGGAATATTTGTGAAATTATGTCGAGTTCTGAATTAATCTACTGTCTTTGTTCTTCTCTTCTTGTTAAATGGAAACTTAGTGTATGTTATCTCCTATTTTTATATGACTGGTTAAACCCATTGTTGTGATTTGCATTGCAAAATTGATCACTTCCTGATATTTCTACTACATTTGATATTTTTCTTGTTTTGGTGGGATGACTTTTGTATTTATTCTTTAATCTTCCTTTTGTTTTACTGCATCTCGGATTCCTGATTTAAGAGCAGTTACTTTTAGTTTACTAGTGTCATCTATATCCTTGCACTATTTTCACACTTGATTGTTTTAGATGCTTAGTATACTAAGAAACTGTCTAAAGGAGAGTGAAATTGGTGAGGAGAATGAATATGCAACAAAAAAATGGTATGGTGCTTATTTATCCTTGGTGTCTCTCTTGATGGTGTAGAAATCTATTGCATCTCCTGGTCATGGTATCCTTGCCATTGATGAATCAAATGCTACCTGTGGGAAGAGGTTGGATTCTATTGGCCTAGACAATACGGAAGCCAACCGACAGGCTTATAGACAACTTTTGCTGACCACTCCTGGCCTAGGTGAATATATTTCTGGTGCCATTCTCTTTGAGGAGACTCTGTACCAGTCAACAACAGATGGGAAGAAGTTTGTGGACTGCTTGCGTGAGGAGAATATTGTTCCAGGCATCAAAGTTGACAAGGTATGGCCTCATTACATGTTCCATTCTTTGGAAAAAATATTGGAACTGAATTACTTGACCTGAGATTTTGTTTTTCGTTGTAGTGATTTAACTCTTCTATTTCTCATTTTCTACACATGGTTTCAGGGTTTGGTTCCTCTACCAGGATCCAATAACGAATCTTGGTGCCAAGGATTAGATGGACTGGCTTCTCGATCTGCTGAATACTATAAGCAAGGTGCTCGTTTCGCAAAATGGTAAGCCATATTTTAGTGTTCCTTGTAGTTATGTGAAGGTTTCTAGTTTAAAGAGTAGTAGTTTCATTCTGTGTAAAAAATGATGTATCATGGCATATGTTTTACCCTTTGTGTGTGTATTTTGACATTTCTAGGCGCACAGTTGTCAGCATTCCTTGTGGTCCTTCTGCTCTGGCTGTCAAAGAAGCTGCATGGGGACTTGCACGTTATGCTGCTATTTCTCAGGTACAATTTCACATTTTAACAATCTGTCATCCACTTAAAGTACTAAATGTCTTCTAGTGGAGTAAGAGAAGAAGTATTTATTACAGTACTAAATTGTCCTCTTTCGTATTTGGCTGTTCAATGTTAGCAAATTAGGTTATTTATGTCTCAAATGTAGGAATTACTTTATAAAAAGAAAATTATAGGCATTAGTTTTTGTACAAGTAGATTTATATAACTGTTCGGTTTAATTGTCTTAGTTGAGATGTAGGCAACTAGTCTAGAATGCAGATGTACATGCTCAGTACTTTTTTTTGCGGTCTATAGAAGCTCGATTCAACTTTACAATGCCTTATTCAAATTGAGTTCAATCAAATACAAAATTGATTCTCATAGTTAAGTTTTTTCTGGTGCATACATGGAAAATGATTTATGATTAATGTCAAATAAAGTCATCTAAGAAGGTTAAAATGCTTTTCGCCTTTATTTCACATTTATTCCTCATGGAGACTGTTTTCTTATCAAGAACTTCTCGTGCACAAATTATGACATAGTTTGACTGATCTAAGTTCTAATTATCGTTGACCACTTTTGCTGAATGTGTGTATGCAAAATGGATTCTGGGTATTTCTTGCATTGATTGCCCAGTGTAACTTCTTTTGTAAGTTCATTGAATAATAAGATTAGAATTGAAATAAGGTTTGAGATAATATTATTTTGAAGTGTAATGGCTTAATCACTGGTTTCCGTTGTCCCACTAATTTTTCCGCTCTCTTTTCTTGTTATGTAGGACAATGGACTTGTGCCTATAGTGGAACCTGAGATTCTTCTGGATGGAGACCACCCTATTGAGAGGACACTCGAGGTGGCAGAGCGTGTGTGGGCTGAAGTCTTCTACTATTTGGCAGAAAACAATGTTATGTTTGAAGGAATCCTACTTAAGCCCAGTATGGTAACTCCAGGGGCTGAGCACAAGGAGAGAGCTTCTCCAGAGACCATTGCCAAATATACACTCACTATGCTCACAAGGCGAGTACCGCCTGCAGTTCCAGGAATCATGGTACAAAAGCCTTGGCCTATTTTTTCTTTTTATGAAATCAACGTACTTCATTGCTTTTTCTTTATTTGCAATGATTTGAGGTTGACGTGGAATAAAAACAGTTGATTCTTAGGTCTTAATAATTGAAGCACACAGATAAAGCCAGTATACCTCGGACAATTATCTACATGCACGTCTATCTACTTTATTTGCATTTGTTAGCTATTGATTACTAAAAAGAAGTTATCCTTTATGTTTAGTTCTTGTCTGGAGGGCAATCTGAAATGGAGGCAACACTGAACCTGAATGCGATGAATCAGAGCCCCAACCCATGGCATGTTTCCTTCTCTTACGCACGTGCACTACAGAATACTGTGCTCAAGACATGGCAGGGGCACCCTGAGAATGTAGACGCTGCAAAGAAGGCCCTTTTGATGCGAGCAAAGGCTAACTCCCTGGCTCAGCTTGGAAGGTACTCTGCTGAGGGTGAGGGTGAGGAATCTAAGAAAGGAATGTTTGTGAAGGGCTATACGTACTAAGCCAGAGTTCAATATAATTCACATTTCTTGTCCCGTGCTTGATGTGTACTTTCTAGTTTTGCCTTTTTTTCTCCCCTCTATTGTTAGATATGGGAGCCAAGGAGACTTGCCTTGCCGGATAAGGTTATTTGCACTCTTTTCCTCTTCTGCTGTATTAGAATGCATTAATAATGACTTAAGGTGAAAAGAAAACTGTAACCACAAATAGATGGGGTTAGTGAATGAGGATGTATGTACCATCTTGAAGTTATATATATATATATTAAATACTACTATCTTGGATCTTGAAATTGTATCTTGCGTTTCTCTCTGTAATGTACTGAATTGCTGGAGTTCTGTTTAAATATCATAGCTGTTACATTCACAGAACGTTAAAAGTAAGTTTAAATCTTGCTTGAGTGGGTTTTGTAGTAAAATAAACCTTTGCATTTTGAAATACAGTGCTTTGACAGGTACGATTGAATATAGGTTACTTGAATCATTCACAATGATCAACCAGATGAACCGGGTCTTGCTTATACATGATTAATTTAGCACTCTCCTGCTCTGTTTTATTCAAGTTTTGGGATGCAAATGAATGAATGTACAAGACACAGAAAACACAATACACAAACATTCTCTATGAATTCGAATTCACAATCTATGTAGTTAGTATACACGTCATTCAAATGTATACCTACACTATTATATATGTTAGAGACAGATTTATTGGATCGGATTGAGATAGGATTCAAATCAAGATTCTATCCAGGGGCGTAGCCATTAAGGCACTAGTGGGTACATTAGTACCCACTTAACTCTATAATTTATTTTTATATATATAGTAAATGCAATTTTTTGGAGTTTAGAATTATAATGACCTATTAAATCTTGAGTGATGTACCCACTTAGTTTATAAAAAACAAATTATAGCTTGAACTTTTGCGTTCGTACCCACTTGCACAAATTCCTGGCTACGCCCCTGATTCTATCCATTCATACTTGTATGCATAACCTTATGATAAAAGTTAAAAATATGCCTCAAGTAAGGTGAGTGGCCATTTATATTTTCACCAACTTTTCAGGCCCACCTACTCACATGCCAATTTTTTATGCTAGTCCAAAAGAAAATCCAATCTTCTATAAGAAAAACCTAAGAACTTTGCTCGTGTTAAAATAGATTTGACTTTGTTAATAAATACGTATTGATAATATCTTTGCCATTTTTGAAATCTTGAATGATTAAAACAAAGTACCTATGTAAATAATTATACTGTGCAATCTAAATAACCTTTTTTTTTTTTTTTGTAATACCTACAATTATACAAATTGTGTCCTTTGCAATTAAACCATTCAAGAAACACATTCGCACACCTTGTCTGATTTCATGAGACCTTGAACCCTGAATTTTCATTGAAAAAATCAATCAATTGTTTTTCTTGTCTCTAATCGTGCGATTACATTGTTACTTAGTTCTTCTAGCGCTTTCGCATAGGCCTGCACTTTCTCGATGGAGTCCCACTCTTTATACTCTTCACTTGCCCACCATTCCTTACCACTCATCTTCTTCTTCAGTTTGTCCTGACTACTCTTCATCTCTCGCTCGATTGCCTTGACCTCACGGTGGAGGGGACGTAGCAACTCGTTTTTGCAATCACTAATTGAAGTAGTCGGAGATGAATTGGTGAGGAACGTGTCAATGACTGTTTCCACGGAAGGGTGTCCAAAACTAAAAAAATTAGGGTTGTTGCTCGGTGAGGACACCAAAATGGCCGTCTGGGCACCACTAAGCATGCATATTTCTGCTGCCTTACCAAAGAGTCCCACGCGTCGCTTTGAGAAGGTAATATGCCTCTTGTTTTGGTCCTCTTGCTTCTTTATCGCAATCTTCTTTCGACCCATCTCTCAAAACCTGCACACACACAACATATATATGATAGATTATACAAAATAATAACCAATCTAAAAATATATATATCTAGAGACAAACTATCATGTGTGATGAACATGAAACCCTAGAAATATTGATAGGGGAAATAAATGTGGGAGAAGAAGACATACAAAAACCTAATCGTGGCCTTGGAGTAGAAAGTTTGGGACCAAAGCCAAGTTATATATAATATTTGGTTCTATGATAAGGAGATCATTGGTTTTGTAATTTCCTTATTTATGTATGGTAATTTTGATAAATAGAAGTGTCTAATATGATACTATTTTTGTGGAGACTTAATTACTTGATTTGGCTATTAGCTTCCAATTCGGTCATTAGGATAATATTCTTTTTGGTAGGTCATTATGATTTACCTTAATTATTAATATTTAGGGTTTAACTTATAAATCATAAGTTATTTCTCGATCAATTTTTTTTTATTTGTACTAAAAAAGGTTAACAAATCTTTGACATAATAATTGGAGTATCATTTTTGGTTTTAAATTTCTAAACCGTTTCTGTTTCAGTTTACTATATATATTAGAATCTCTCTACCCACTAATTAGTAATTTAACTATTATATTATAGATAAATTATTCAAAAAAAAATATTTAATAAAATAAAGTTTGTATACAATTACAATCAGCAAACCATAAAATTATATAGTGTATAATAAAACAATAAACTAACTAATTAATATAAAGTAACTAATGAATTAATTAATATATTTTATATCTTTTCTAAACTAATTACTGAAAGATTTTTCAGATTATTAACGTCTTCACATCCACAACTAGAACTACATATTTAGTTTTCCCCAATAACTATTGGTCTATTTATAAAATAATTAAATAAACTAATAAAAATATTTTTAATAGAATAAAAAAATGTATTACAATTATAGTCAACAAACCATAGTAAAAATGCATATAAAACTATAAAAAGTAATTAATATAATTTTCAACTTCTCTAGGCTAATTAATGAAACATTTTTCAGATCATTAACCTAATCCCATTCACAACCAAAACTAAATAATGAAATACTTTCCAATTTATTATACAAACACATCCTTTGTTATCGACTAATATGTTTATTAATACCATACTAATATTCATTATAATCCTAAATATGACCGAAGCATTTTTTCAATCCATGAAAGTTCCATAACAAAAAAAGATAATCCACACATACAAAGAGAGTTTTATACATTTTTATAATATAGGTTCTCGAGTTTGTTATAGATGATTGTCATATTTATAATGTTGGTGTGTAAAATAAATTTTCATAATTTAAAATGCTAATTAATGTACGTGAAGACTTTATATATCGTGCAACAAAAAATTATCTTTTCATTTTCTAGTTTCTATAGAAAGAGCGCATGTTAAAACTCAAAAACTAAACTTGATTTTAATTTTTATTGAAACGGAACGAAAAGGCAAAACAAAGAGAAATTATGCTTGTGGGGAAAAAAGGTTGCATCTTTGTTTTTGAGTCGTAGGGTTGGATATGGAGAAAAGGCTACATCTTCGTCTTTGACTTGTGGGTTTAGATACCCAAAAAAATTATAATTTATTCATTTTTGACTCATGAGTTTGGATACAAAAAATGTACTCAAGACATTTGATACTTTACTTTATATTATTTTGGGCATGTCGTTTAATTTTTGGTGCAGTTAATTTGAGTTCAAATTTTTTTTTGCCCTGAGAAGTTCCATATCAAAATACCTCTCACCTAGTTACATGTTTAGTACTTTAGAAGATAAATAGAAGGGAGTGAGTTAGTTCAATGAGTCTTGATGTTACTAACAAACTAATGGTTGGACATAAGATTACTATGAGGGAGAAGTTACATATCAAAATTAGTTGATGTTAGTTACAAATTTGGTTGAAAGAACATTACAGCAAGGGAGAGGTACTTCGAAGTCTTGATGTTACTAACAAACTATGGTTGAAATAACTTCACTAAAAGGTAAAATTTACCTATCAAAATCAGTTGGTTCTAGTTACAAATTTGGTTGAAAAAACATACCTACAAAGGAGTGAGTTACTTCAAATAGTCTAGAATACTTACCTGGTAGCCATCCAATGATATGTTCATATTTTAGCTAATTTGTTATGATAGAGTATTGAGACTAAAAATAAAAACATAATTCATGACATAAATTAATAGAGACCAAAATTGGAAAGGAAAGGAAAAAGACAAAAAAGGTATTCGTGATGGAAAAAGACAAAGATGTATTAAAAGTGTCATGATGTTACTAACAAACTATGGTGAAAATAAGATCTCTATGAGATAGAAATTACAAACCAAAATAGGTCGACACTAGTTACAAAGTTGGTTAAAAGAACATAACTAGAAGGGAAAACTACGTTGAAGAGTCTTGATGTTACTAACGAACTATGGTTATGTCATAATTAATAAATAAAAGGATATCATGGTAGTCACTGAAACGGTGGACATTTCATAGTTATTGAGAGTGAATGTCATCATTAGTACGAATGAAACTTGTCAAAAATGATTATAATAAGTGAAGTTCACTTATGGGTATTGAAGGGAGGTGCGATATGGAAGTTGACACGTATAAAATTTGTATTGGCAGTACCCATTTATAGGATTTGTTCCTCCAGGCAGGAACAATTGTGTCAGAATTAACAAATAGAAGGATATCATGACGGTTATTGAAACGGTGGATGAATATTTCATAGTTATTGAGAGTGAATGTCATCATCAATATGAACAACATTAGTGTGCTATATATTCTTAAATGTGTACATCTGTTAGTCTTTAGTTAGAAACAAATATTTATGGATTTGCAATGATACAGCATTCAGACCCAAAATAAGAACATAAATCATGACATAAATTAGTAGAGACCAAAATTGAAAAGGGAAGGAAAAAGACAAAGAGGATATTCGTGATAGAAAAAGACAAAGAGCTATTAAAAGTATCATGATGTTACTAACAAACTATGGTAAAAATAAGATCCCTATAAGGTAGAAATTACAGACCAAAATAGGTTGACACTAGTTACAAAGTTGGTTGAAAGAACATAACTAGAAGAGAAAGCTACGTCGAAGAGTCTTGATGTTACTAACGAACTATGGTTATGTTGAATTAACAAATAAAATGATATCATGGTAGTCACTGAAACGGTGGACATTTCATAGTTATTGAGAGTGAATGTCATCATTAGTACGAATGAAACTTGTCAAAAATGATTATAATAAGTGAAGTTCACTTATGGGTATTGAAGGGAGGTGCGATATGGAAGTTGACACGTATAAAATTTGTATTGGCAGTACCCATTTATAGGATTTGTTCCTCCAGGTAGGGTTGAACGGTTGTGTTAGAATTAACAAATAGAAGGATATCATGACAGATACTGAAACGGTGGTAGGATATTTTATAGTTATTGAGAGTGAATGTCATCATCAATACGAATAACATTAGTGTGCTATATCTTCTTAAATGTGTGCATCTGTTAATCTTTAGTTAGAAACAAATATCTATGAATTTGTGATGATAGAGTATTGAGACCAAAAAAAAAAACATAAATCATGACATAAATTAGTAGAGACCAAAATAAAAAAAGGGAAGGAAAAAGACAAAAAGGGTATTCGTGATGGAAAAAGACAAAGATGTATTAAAAATGTCATGATGTTACTAACAAACTATGGTGAAATAAGATCCTTATGAGGTAGAAATTACATACTAAAATAGGTCGACAATACTTTCAAAGTTGGTTGAAAAAACATAACTAGAAGGGAGAGTTACGTTGAAGAGTCTTGATGTTACTAACGAACCATGGTTATATCAGAATTAACAAATAAAAGGATATCACGGTGGTAATTGAAACGGTAGACATTTCATAGTTATTGAGAGTGAATGTCATCATTAGTATGAATGAAACTTGTCAAAAATGATTATAATAAGTGAAGCTCACTTATAAGTATTGAAGTGAGGTATGATATATAGGAAAGTTGACACATAAAATTTGTATTTCCAGCACCCATTAATGGGAATTGTTCCTCCAGGCAGGGTTGAATTGTTGTGTCAGAATTAACAAATAGAAGGATATCATGATGGTTACTAAAATAGTGGTCATTTCATAGTTATTAAGTGTGAATGTTATCATCAGTACAAATGACACTTATCAAAAAGGGATGTAATAAGTGAAGTTCACTTACTGGTTACATCAAAATCATGGTCAAAAGGATATCATGACGATTACTGAGACGGTGGTCATTTCATATTTAACGATAGTGACTATTGTCATGAATATGATTGACACTTATCAAAAAGGCTTGTAATGAGCGAATTTCATTTAGAACTAGTATAACAAGCAAAGTTCCTTTTTAGAACACATGAAACAAAAGTTTACAAGATATTATTTGTACACAATTGTTCAAATATTAACTAACTTTTACATTATACCACCGCATTTAAACCCTATTTTGATTGTGAAATACCTTTGAAGAAATATTTGAACAATATTTGTTTTGTTACTTGACCATACTTTAATGTTTGGAGTTAGGGCTCCACGGTGCAACATGGCTTTCGGCATAGAATTAGAATTGTTTAAATGCTTTAACTTATGCTTAGAATCTAGAGCATGATTTGGTGTTAAATTAATATATTTGACTTGAAAGTTCAAGTATGCTTGTTAGGTAACATAGAAATTGCCTAGATGTACTAATTTGGTTAAATTATAAATTTGGTTATGCTTTGATACTATATATATGTAAGCATTGAAATTGAAGGTTTAAAGCTCTACTGAAAAAGATTTGAAGGTTTAAAGCCCTATTGAAAAGAGACATTTGTTTAAGTGGAAATTTTGCTTGAGGAACGACTCATTGAAAGCTTGGTGTACATAGATGTGAAACCAATGTTATGAGGATAATTATTATGGACATTGTTATTATATTGTTTATATTGATCATTTTTTCATACTGTTCATATCATGTGTGAGTTGTGATTTTCGAGAAGTTTTAAATAGTCAGAATTGAAAATAGAGGCACAAAGATGCCTGGTGGTTGATAAGTCCACCTAACTGGCAGTGGTTTCACGTCGACCTGCGGACTAGTAATCCGAAATGTACAGAAGGGCTGTCTGAGCACTGCTCTATTGATGTGTGTGTTACGACTATTTGAGTTACATGTGGTGTGTGTGTCATCTGCACTGCATCTAAATAAGCAAACTGTTCATTTCAAGTTTTACGTTTTTTTAAACCATTATAAATAGGTTTATTTTTTCGTTGTTATGGACGAGTTATGGCTTCATTGTTTATGGGCAGGTTATACTTCATGCTTATGTGTAAATGTATATTAGCGAATACTTGTGAAACATGTGGAAAGGGAAATAAGAACATGTTAGAAAGAACAACGTTGTGTGCATGTTCCCTTAGAAATTCTTAATTCAGTCTGAAATGTTTAGGGGGGCAGTTGAGTCATTTCTATTGAGTCGTCGTTGCTCACACTATAGATGTATCACATTTTTCAGGAAAAAGGGACGGAAAGGATGTTGCTTAAGCTCTAGAAAGCTTGAAGTGGCATATTTCTTTTTTTTGTTGTTTTGTAGTTATACTTGCATGTATGAGATATAACTTGAATAACATGTATGTTACGTTATTCGGAGTCAATCTGTTGGCTTAGTACTTCTGTACTTGTATGGCATGTTCTCACAAGTCAAGGATCAATACCCTCCTTTCAATTGTCAAAGGGTAAAACTTCTAAACAAAAAGTTGAGAAGCCTTCTACTTTGTGGATGATATTTATATTCAAAATAGATAAATTGTCTGATTAAATTAACATTCAGCAAGTCTCCTCGTAAAACCAATAAAATGTCAAGTTCCACATCTCTACATGTACCATGTGTATGTTAACACCTGATTTAAGATCTCAACTGTTAATTGTCGACTAAGAGGATGTGCAATATTATAGAACTTCTTGAGATATAGGAGATAATTAGTAGATCCCCTATAGTTTGACTTTCAAGTTTTAAACAAATTATTAGCTACAATATTAGGGTGGGTACTTTCGGTACTAGACATATATATTTGCATATAAACCCAATGAGCCTTTAAAATTAAAAAATTTCACTGGTTTCTCTATTAAGTGCAATTGATAACATATAATTAGTTGTCTCTTAAAAATAACTTCTACTCATAATGGTCTGAATTCTAAGTCAGAGAGACCTGCTTTTCACTGAATATTGGTTATATAAATTGATATAAATCTACGAGTTAAGTTTTACATCTTTAGTTTGAAGAATTTAGCGGCCTAACCACTAAAGGCAGTAGCCTAGTGTATCTCCTCAACCTACCAAAGTAGAAGGTGAGGGTTAAGTCCCTGAAGGGGAAAATGGGTGTGAGAGTTTTTTTGCAAAGGAAAAAAAAACACAGCTAATTCGGCACTAAAATTTTTAGTACATACTATTCATTTTAAACAAACAAAACCTTAATACTACCAGACTTAGCATGAACTTTGGCATATGAAACAAATGTAACCTTCCATTTATCCAGAAACCATGGAGTTTGGCAGCTGAATATGAAACAACTTCCATCTGAATTGATAATCAAACAAACACATATGAATTTGTGTCTATCAAGGCTCCAGCAGTTGGAACCTTGACAGTTATTTACATCAGATGCCTAGCTAATACCTAGTTTGGATAATTTGGCAGAATTCTAAGCAGCACAGAAAAGAAAACTCCAATGGAACATGCTTGTGAACCAAAGTTTTATCAAATCCTAGTTTGGATAATTTGGCAGAATTCTAAGCAGCACAGAAAAGAAAACTCCAATGGAACATGCTTGTGAACCAAAGTTTTATCAAATCAAATTCAAGGGTGAGTTGTACTAAATCTAGAAATTCAAACATTGTCTACGAAGTAGTAAGTTCCAAGTAAGGAAATGAAAACTCCTCCTCACCTGGGAATGAGAACAGATGGTGGTGGCTGAGCAAACATGCAACATTGTCATTTAATCTAATCAATTTAATTTTAGTCCAAAATTAAAATTAACCAAAATCTCATCTTCTTCTTAAAATCCACATGAACGAAAACAAACTTGTAGCATATCAAGTCTTTAAAGTTAAATGAAGCCCACCAACCAAAACAAAGTACTAATATCACAGGGAACATTTGATTTCAAATGAGACTCAGCTCAATCAAAACAACCCACCAAAGATCATGACATTCAAATCAGTCTTTCTAAATGTACGGTTTGAGTTATCATGGAATCAAAGTATTGTTTGAGAACGAATGATCCTAAACACTGAAGCTTCTCTGTCACACCCCGGATTTTCGAAGGAAAATTCTGGATGTGAAAAACAAATAAAATAAAATAAATAAATAAAAATCTAAAGTTTCTAAACAGTCCCTTAATACATAAAATCCTGTACAAATGCTATTACATTGGAAGATAATGTCAAATACATTTCTTCTTTACAATTCTCAAAATAATACAAGTTTGTCTCACAACCTGAATAGAAATAAATATTTAACGGTTCATCTGCTAACCCTTCCAACGGTGCTACCAGCCCCGACATGCCCCGTATCAGCAACCTAACCTACAAAGTCTGGGAGGGGGTGAGCTCAAAGCTCAACAAGGATATGCTGAATAATCTTTCATTGCAGCAATAAGTTGACATTTGCATCATAATCTAAAAGTAATTTAATTTATATTTAAATAAGTAAAACAATCTAATATTATAATTTAATCATATAACATTTAACATTCAATGAATTTAAATAGACAAAGACATATCGGCAAGTACAAGCAACCGTGTACAATTTGTGCACATAACATGACATAATTTAAATGTACCAATTATACATCCACAAGTACGAAAATTGCACAGAAAAGTTAACAAGCACACACATTCACATCAACAAATAATGCACATAAAATAATACACCAATTGCACTTAAATAAATTACAACACAATCACATTTATCAATCACAATTTTAAATTGCAAAACATAATCTCAGATAAAGCAATTTCAATCACCACATCCATAGTCATCAATATATATATATATATATATATATATATATATATATATATATATATATTCGTCCACATAATAATTTACAATATATATATTATTATTATATATATATATATACACACATTTAATGCAAGTAAGTATTTAATAAATGCAAAACACATCCAATTTATATATATATATTTATATATATAAATTTATACACAAAAATTCACGTATGCACAGATATATAAACACACGTAAATTAAATATACGAATAGGAGAAATGAGCAAGTATCAACTTGCCTTAGGTTTTTATCCGGAAGCCCGCGAATTCATTGCCGATCCAGAATTCCAAAGCCCACAATTTTGTCCCGATCTAATGTCAATTCAAGCCCAAACCAACAACCCATTTCATTTAAATTGATATTGGGCCTATTTTAACTTTTGGCCCAGTCCAATTCACTAAACCCAATTCATATATGCAGGCCCGTCACAAATGCAAACCCAATCCAAACCATGCTAATAGGCAGCTCACTGCCCATTTCTAGGACCAAATCGTGGCCCAATTGAAACACCAGCACCATGTTGTTGTTACTAACTGACTACCAAACAACCACCATGAACCATCAATATACCATAGCCGAAACCATGGAAGCTACTGCCACCACTAACCTCATGCAAGTCATGCACAACACCTAAGCCATGCAAACCTCCCATGCATCAGCCGAGCACAATCAAAACTCACCTATGGCAGACTACACCCAATACCCGAACACCAATGGAAGACCACCTTAAACTCACCAAACTATGACCCAAAACCAGCCACTAAGAAGTCCATCTGAGAGAGACCCACAGCCATTGCCCGCTGCTACCAAATGAACCACCTAACAGCCACCAACCAAGGCCAACCACTGCCGGATAGCCCACCACAAGCTCAGCACCATCGACAACAACCCAAGACCATATTGGTTGCCACCTGTAACAACCAAGAAACACCCCAGTCGAGCTTCCATGGAAGCCAAACACCATTGTCGGACTGCCAACCATAGTCACAAAAGCCACCAAAATCGTAACCCATAACATCAGCTCCACCCCAAACCGAAACCCATCAGTTGCTACAACCAGCCATCTCGTATCGTCACCACCTACCTCTCTGTTCAACTGCCACACACACCACCACTACTCCGTCATCACGCACTCGAAGACCCACCATCACTGGCCAAAATTGCCACTGTGAATCACCACAATTAGACCTAACAGTCATCAACCATGGCTTGCATACCACCAAGTACTATACCAGCCGAAACTCCAGCTATGCCATCATCACTATCGAGGCCATCCAATTGGCACAACCACCATCATCTCCTCCATTCTCGGCATATAGACTTATTGAGCATGAAGACCTATTAACCACTTTGGCAGACCCACTAGCAGTTGCCACCTCCAATAGCCTTCCACCTTGAACCACCACCATGTACGGCAATAGCAGCCACGCCCAAAACCCAGCCCCGAAGCCAAGCCACCACCCTCTCTCTCTAGGCTGCCTTTTTTATCTCTCTAAAATTTTTTTTCTCTTTCTCCCTCTAGGGTTTCCACCCATTTTACTTTTAGAAAATCTAATAAAATAATAATAAATACACACTTAGCCCGTATTAAAAAAATACACTTAACGCAACACCTAAACAATTATACTCCAGCTCGACCTCAATACTCCAACCCAAACTCTCCCTAGCCCAATCCGAAAAGAATTAATAGAAAAAAAATAGAAAATACAAAAGTATGGTCCAGCTTAAAAAAGAATAAAATAAAACACCCTAAAGCATTTAGCATTTAAACACTCAATAACAATTTAAACAAGTAAAACATATAACATTTAAAACACTCAATCAACTATTCAAACAATTTAGAAGAAAAAAAACCCAAATTAAAATTTCATAACCTCAAAATTATGGGGTATTACATTCTTCTCCCCTAAAAATAGGAATTCCATCCTCGAAATTCACCCCATACCTGAAATAAAAATGTCACGCTCGATTTCCAATACTCGAAGACCGAGAGTGATTATGTAATAAACCGCCATCACCTCTGACCATTATTCCCACTATAGTACCTTACTTTTACCATGTTGTCACACCCCTATTTTTTGATACCAAGATCAATATAGAAAGTGGAGGTGAACGATGAAAGTCTCACTCGGTTCACACCCATGAACCACTCAATTCCAGAATCTAAATTCCTGTGTGTTTAAAATTTCAGAATAATTCTTAGTCCATTGGAAATAAGATCTAAAAATACTCAATTTTAAAAAAAAAACTACCTCAATTCTGATATAAAATGAAGAAGTTACGCTCGTTTGAAATTTGGGCCAATCCCGTAGCTTACACGTAATCACAAGGGCGATTTCGTCCATTTACCTCTAATATACCACCTCAATCACTAAACCAACATAGAATCATAATTGCATACGTACCATGACCTATGACATCGCACGTAATCACATTTTCTTCCTAAACAATCCTCTAATTTTATTTCAACAAACACACTCAGCCACACACTTCGATGCATCGAAGTGGTGACTTCGATGCATCGAACTTGCGATGCATCAAAAAATATGCGAAGTATCCTATGACACATACTGGATTTTTATACGGAACCCTCATCTTTAATTAATGATACATCGAAACAATGCATCGACACACTTCGATGCATCGA
This sequence comes from Cornus controversa, assembly GCA_026545225.1. NCBI lineage: Eukaryota > Viridiplantae > Streptophyta > Magnoliopsida > Cornales > Cornaceae > Cornus > Cornus controversa. The sequence continues at coordinate 28,250,529 of CM048848.1, read as the reverse complement.
AATGGTGACTTCGATGCATCAAACTCACCTAGCTTGAAACACTAACAAAAACACTAGGTGGTAACAATCACCATTCTCCTCTCAATCCATTCTTCTAACAAACAATCATATAACATAATTATATTTCCAACAAATCCCTAAACATCCACAAAGTGATAAATCATTACCATTTAATACCACTACATACACCTACAACACAAAAATGATAATTCACACATTATCATACACCTATTACAACAAAACATCATTTTTACATAATCTTCACGAGTTAGCAAACTTATCATACATATTTATAAGTCTCATACATACTTCTTATCCAAAAATAAGTACAATACTTCTAAACTAGTCCACATGCCACAAGCCGGCATGGACGTCAATACACATGTCTCAAAAGACGCAAAAGTCCAAAAATGATATTATTCTACTCTAGGACTAACTCATGGTTGTGCATTTTCAACCACCTCCTTGCCATGTCCTGAAAGTGTTAGTGTAGGAGGATGAGCAATTTTCAACGGGTTCAAGGTTAATGTATTGTGCAATCCGTTCAAGGCCACATTTCATAATCAATACATAAAACACAACTCATGTCTATCAACTACGTGTCATGCTCCCTAGCATTCTAGTTGCAAGCTTAAAAGTTTAATTCGTTCACGTCATGGCATATACATCAATTATAACTTGACAACCATATAAAACGTATTTCATACACATAGCACATTTCCATCATACATGTAACATATGACAAAGATCGAAAACGGAACATCTACACAAGTCATGTAATTCACTTAAGTTACACATAAGACCCAACACACTCTCTCGAATTTGGTTCACACTCACACACATCACCGGATACGTGCCGAAGCTCCATATCCCAATTCCTAATTATTTTAGGACTACTAACCCACCGGTAACCAACCCATCTTGCGCAAGTTTGAGGTCTTTCAGCCTTAGAGGATATGTTCCCCTACTACTTTCACCTAAGCCACTTCCGAGACACACCCCACACTCACACAAAATATTTCACATTTTGCACACACATTCACAAATTCGATGCATTGCACCCATTATATGTCCTAGTTCAATCCTAGTATGTCACACAAGGCTCATAAGAATATATATAGATACATAACCCCCAAAAGTAGGTTTTCATCATTTATCCCCCAAAATCTCATATATGCAAATTTAAGCTCTATTTTGCACATATATGCAATTAATGTAATTCCAAGCATACACTAACCATTTTTAGTCAACGAAACATATGCACATCCATATAGAACAAGGAACTCAACAAAAAGTTCATATCATCACATTTGATATAAAAATCATTCATGTTATGCAAAAGAAATGAAATTAAACTTGAAACTAGAAGACACAACACACACTCCTTACCTCAATAGCTTTAGTTTCAAGTTATCCCATACTTTCACCAACACCAAAGTTACCTAACCGTGACTTTGTTCGGTTCAAAGGGAAGCTCTTGCCACGTAGAACACACTTCCCTTCTTACGCTTTCCGAATCAAACCCTAACACCTTCTAATTCTAGAGAGAAGAAGAAGAACACAAAGAAGAGAGATAAGAGAGGCCCACGGCTGATTTGAGAGAGAAAATAAGTTATAAATATCTGTCTCCCAGATATTTATAAGTCCTAGGGCACAAAAAGACCAAAACGCCCCTAGTTCACTTAACGTATATTTCCGACCTCCGTTTTTGAATCCGAAAGAAGTTATGGACTCGAAATCACTTATACGTCTCTCCAAATATTCTAATTGGTTTATAACAAAAAATAAAAATTTTCAAAAAAATATCCAGATTCTCGGACTCATTAAATCTCATCCCGGGACCCCCGTTGACCGAAAAGTCAAACTTTTCCAAAAGTTTCAAAAACTCTCCAAAATCCTAAAACAACTCTCCAAATATGTTTCTCACATTCAAAACACCTTAAAGATAATTTAAAACGCATTTAAAGCAATAAATGTTTAAAAAAATGAAAACCAGCCAAAATTGGGCATGATTTCTACAAAAAAAAGCTCTGGATACTATGCCTTTATTTCATCCTCTCTTTCCCAAGTGGATTCCGCCTCATGAACCCGGAACATGACCATACGAATTGACAATTGGTCACCACAATCATATGGGTGATTGCACTGTCCACTGTCTATTTCTTTTCCATTATTGGACCTACAAATTTCTATGTCCCATAAAGAAATTTTATAAAATTTGCAAAGCAAACATTTATACAATAAAGTGAAAATTTTTCTTACTCACATTTTTCCCAAGTCCATTCCGATAGGAAATATTACTCTCCTCAGTCACTATCACTCTCACTTCCTCTACTAGGTGTTACACACCTAACTCAACACATATATTTTACAATTAAAATAAACATATAATTACATAATCATGTCATCACAAAACGTAATGCACTTAATCAAATATCTACAGATATATGTGCAACTCATAAAAATTTAACAGCAATTTATAAATATAAAATCCAGCAGACATTTCAAACATGACTGAAATAATTAAATGCATAATTACATAACTCATAAACTTTAACCCCGAAAATAAATATTTGTAAAATTGGCAATCCCAACATTTTCAAAAATAAATATTTGTAAAATTGGAAATCCCAACATGACCGAAAATAAATATTTGTAAAATTGGCAATCCAAACTTGCCCGAAAATAAATATTTATAAATTTGGATATCCCAATACACCCGAAAAAATTATTTGTAAAATTGCAATCCCAACATGCCTGAAAATAAATATTTATAAAATTGGCAATCCCAACATACCCGAAAATAAATATTTGTAAAATTGGCAGTTCCAACCTGCCCAAAAATAAATATATGTAAAATTGGCAATCCTAACATGTCCAAAAATAAATATATGTAAAATTGGAAATCCCAACACGCTCGAAAAAAATTATTTGTAAAATTGAAAAGCCAACATGCCCGAAAATAAATATTTGAAAAATTAGCAATCCCAACATTTTCGAAAATAAATATTTGTAAAATTACAAATCTAACATGCCTGAAAATAAATCTTTGTTAAATTGCAATCCTAAGAAGGATGTTGGGCCTCCAAGGGGGGTGGATTGTAGTGACCCTTGTGGGCGGGTGCGAGAGACACTGGGTGAGCTACCACATTGCCAGGCTACAGGTGCTTAATCCCACATCGCCTAAGTGTGGAGAAGGGGATGTGCTTATATGTGGTGTGCTCTCTCCAAATGACATGAGGTCTTTTGGGGTAAAATCCAAGAGTAGAACCCTGCGTGCTTAAGCCCAAAGCGGACAATATCATACCATCAGGTGGAGTGGGGCCGTTACATTCTCTCTTGGGAAGTGGTAAAATTCTGAAAAAATGGAATTGATATTGTTTGAGATTTTTATCTAGTGAAATTACCTAATAAAATAAATGACTAGACTAGGAGATGTTATTGACACAATAGAATCGTGTGCCTCGTCGAAGTTATTAACTCATCTCTTTAGCCCCTGTTTTAGCAAAATTCCTCACTAAACAAACAGTAGGAACAAGAAGTCAATTGCATAAATGTCTACTAGGATTGAGTAAAATCTTATTTTCTTGATTATAAATGTGTTCCTATATATATTTTCAATTATTGTCATGGAGCTACTTTTGTGTATGTAAAAGAATTGGACTTTCTTTCATGCACAAAGTATGAAGTTTGCACTTCTAATAATCAAAGAGTCCAATCCTATTAAACACCTTTGATTAATTCAACAGTGTTCCAAATTATAATGACCCTAATGGAGTAACAGGAGAAACCTTTCAGAAACCTATGTTACATTGAAATTTTAATTGTAGACAACATATAATTACCCACCACTAATATATATACACACACATAATTAAAGAGGAGGGTGAGGCTTAGAGAAGCTTGGTGTCACTTTGAGAAGAAGGTGTCAGAGTTGAAGTTTTAGTATGCTGGTGAGCTTTTGAACCACTATATCATCGATCGCTGACAATACTCCAACTGTTATTGCCTACAATAGATGTAATGCAAAAATACCCAATTCATAAATCGAAACTCTAGATCAAATAAACTCATCCCCAAATCATAAAAAATAAAGAAATGCACAAAGTGACATAACTTAGTTCTCAAAGGATGATGTCGAAACTTCAATCGGAATCGAGAGACATACGTGTAGGTTTTACAACTTTTAAATAGAGAGAAAAAGAGGAGACTAAACGAGAGAGGTTAGGGAGACCTATAGTGAGTAAGAAAGGAGACTGAACTGAGAAAAGGTTAGGATTAGGGTTGGGGTTCATGATCTGATGTGATGTGATGGAGATCGTCAAACTAGATATGCATGGCGTCGGCGATGAAGGGACCAATCAGCAATGGAAAAACTTCTTTTGAGGATGGAGGGACAAATATGATTTTGGGAGGGAAGCAATTTTGAAAAGAGGAATATGATTTGGGGAGGGATTCAATTGAGTTTCAGGTTCGCCTAAATTGGTTTCGCGCTCAGAAGTTTTGAGGAGTGTAAGAACAATTATTGATAGGTGAGGGTGGGTTTCACTCCTTGTCACTTTAGTAAATAATTATATTGATAGTAAGGTTCTAATTTTCCAATTACAACTGTGAGAGAAACATTGAATCTAACAGCTAGATTGAAAAAAGAAAAATCCTACAAAAATTACTAAATGGGTTCAAGAATAGTTAACCTTGGATCCCCATTGGTGTTTCTCAGGAAACTATTTATATGTAAAAATAATAGTACAAAATAATTTTGTGTCTTGCACCTAATTTTCTGAACAACTTTTCAACATATAATCCAAGTTGAGAGAGAATGCAGTCTTGATTGTCAATTTATGATACATAACAAAAATAGTGCACTTGGGAATAACCACTTCGAGTCAAAGAATTTATACAAAACATTGCAGTTACTTATTAATGATTAACTACTCTCAAATACAACCACTGCATGATGTTTGTACAAGAACAATTAATGAGTATCAAGGTCTAACAGATTTCTAAACTTACCTTTGTTAAGTAGTTTATGCGTGTAACAAGATTTGTCTCATCTTCACTAACCAATAAAGGGACAATAACCTGCAATGCCAGTAAATAAGAAAATTATGACACACACATAAGGGAAACTAAAGCAAAACATATATTTGAGATCTTAATAAGCAAATTGAAATTTCAGAATCACCTACATTTAGCCGTCTGAATGGATCGTATTGAGATAAGATAGACAATATTCAAGCAATGTTCTGTTTCATTTGTAACTTGAGTTGGAAAAAGAATACAAACCACTAAGAGAAAAGAAAAAATTGTAACTGATTAATTCCATTTCACTAAAACAAAATTATGCCATTCATTAGAATATAGACCACTAAATACTATAAATTTCTCATCCATTAAGAAACAAATTTTACCTCTTAATACTAATTCCCATTAGGATTCATGCCTATAAATCAAACAACGCAGGTGAAATAGTGAAGGAATCCACTAGATGCATATACCAAAAGAAGTGAGAATTTAGAGAGAGAAATAGTGAGAGAGAATAGAGAAAGTACCGATGAGATTGAAGGCAACGATTTCAGCATGAAATCTTCACCAAACAAAAATACACAAAAACAAATTCTTACAATATGAGTGGTGGATATTCTATCCAATTGTAGGTGAGGATTTTCTAAACTATCAATCATTATATTGTAACAAGATTGTTTATGCTCAATTACAGTTAATACAACACAAATCTTCACTACCATTTCCCTATAACTTCTTCCAGTCAACATGGGTCAATTTTAATATGTTTAATTAGTATTCGACCTTTGCACTAAGTCCTAAAGTTACTCAAACTTTTTCCAAACTAATATTTTAATTTACAATATTGTCTACAATTATTCTTTGTTCTACACAATTATTTTTATTGAAATATATATATATATATATATAGACACACACACACACACATATCCGTTGTTTCTCGATAACAATTATATCAAAGGCAATTATGCTATTTTTTTGAAGTAGTTGCAAAGAGAAAAACCTTTATACCTAGCCATACTTGGCGTCCAAATCTTTGGCAAGTTAAAAAATGAAGATCTGCATGCCTTGAATTCCAAAATAAATGCTACATCACATGAGTCCAAACTAAAACCAAAGCGAACATTTCAATAATCAATCCGAAAAAATATAAAAGAAAATCTAAAATATTGAGAACACAAATTGTGATAACACAAATGTCAATGGACTATCTTTAATTAACATTTTCAAAAAGAAAGGTTCCACATGATGGAGTAAGAGTATTCACCTTTTTTTTTTTTCCAGATAAGAGGGATTCACTATTCATCGGAGGGAAGGTTTTAAAATTAGAGTTTCAAATAAACAACTCTTATGATTCATATTAGGGAAGGTGCATATTTCTATTATATTAATATTTGAAAATATAATATCTATACAAACATACCAAAAATTGCGTCTTAATGTGTTAGCTTTTTCAACTTCATATTGTCTCTAAGATGATTCTAAAAGTAAATAATACCATCACTACTTGCAAGATGAAAATTATCAAGCAATTTATTCTCTCCAGGGTTCAATGGAATCGCAAGGTGGAAGTTCTCCAGGACGTCGGAATTGGAAAGCAAACCTCTCCAATGTATCACAATATCTTCCTTTGAATTCATTGTTTTTTGTTTAACTGATTTTATTAGTTTGATTTATTCAAAATTAGGGATTGAACAAGTGACAGCAAAGCTTAAAGAAACAAACTTACAAACTCATTTTTCTCTGAAATCTTCATAAATCCAAAACAATAAATAAAATAAAATAAAAAGAATAGAAGAAAAGAAGACATGCCTTAGAATCGCTAAAATCCTTTGAAGTTGCTCGTAGTCGGTGAAAGCTTGCCAAGGTAGTCCGAAGGTCGATCATGGTTTTATATCGGCACAGGTGACATGGTGGAGGAATTCAGTAGATGCATATACCAAACGAACTGAGAATTTAGAGAGAGAAATAGTGAGAGAGAATGACGATGAAAAGTATGGGGAGATAGGGTGAAAAAATAGGCTTTGTCTCATTTTGCTATGGATTTAAACTTGGGTCTCATTAAACAAGAAGTTGAAGAAACCTAAAACATAAGATTAATGATCTGACAAATGCTTGAAGAAAACCCTAAACCAGAGCTTGATTAGGGTAACATAATCTGTGTAGAGCTTGAAGAAAACCTAAAGCATAAGGATTTTGAAGGTTGGGGGAGGGAATTTGAATCTGGTTTCACCCAAATTTCTTTCCCACGCAAGGTTGTACAATGGAGGTTGCTATTAAAATATTGCCAACAAGACGTACGTTAATGGCAGCCTTGGCCAAATTATGTTTGTTGATTAAAATAAGCTTAAAATGAAGTGGAAGATTCTGAGCCTTTTATTTTGAATTTGACAGAATTGGTTCAACAGTATACTTAACTAGATCCAGATCCCCATTTTTTATGCTAATAGAAAGAAAATCCAATCTTCTATATTAAAATCTTAGGACTTTTGTTGGCCCTGAAATAGATTTGGCTTTATTAATAAATGCATATTGATAATATCAACCCTTTTTTTCTATTGAAAAAATCAATCAATAGTTTTTCTTGTCTCTAACCGTGCGATTGCATTGTTGCTTAGTTCTTTTAGTGCTTTCTCATAGGCCAGCACTTTCTCAATGGAGCTCCACTCTTTATACTCTTCACTTGCCCACCATTCCTTACCACTTATCTTTTTTTTTTTTTTTTTTTTCTGTTTGTCCTGACTATTCTTCATTTCTCGCTTGATTGTCTTGACCTCGTGGTGGAGGGGACGTAGTGTCTCTTTTTTGCAATCATTAACTGAAGTAGTAGGAGATGATTTGTGAGGAACGTGTCAATGACTGGGTCCACGGATAGGGGTCCAAAACTAAAAAAATTAGGGTTGTTGCTTGGTGGACACCAAAATGGCTGTTTGGGCACCATTAAGCATTCACATTTCTGCTACCTTGCTAAAGAGTCCCACGCGTTGCTTTGAGAATGTGATATGCCTCTTGTTTTGGTCCTCTTGCTTTTTCATCGCAATCTTCTTCCGACCCATCTCTCAAAACCTGCACACACACAACATATATATGAAAGATTAAAGTGGTGGAGACGGAGGTGGGTGGTGGCTCGGTTGGAGGTGATGTTGCTACGGTTGAAGGTCCAAAGTGGGTCTGCTCAAAGTGGTGGCTCATGGTGGGTATAATTGTCCTTTTAAGATTAAATTTTGATGACATCAGTAATAACCATTAATTTGATTGACAGGAGGGGGTATTTGTTACCAATGTGCAAACTAGAGGGGGTAAGTGTTATATGCCAAAACATAGGGGAGGTAAGTGTTATAAAGTCAATCTAGAAGGAAGGTAAATGTAATTTTTCCATTTTATAATATAGGTTCTCGTGTTTGTTATAGATGATTGTTATATTTATAATATTGGTGTATAAAATAAATTTTCATAATTTAAAATGCTAATTAATGTACGTGAAGACTTTATATATCGTGCAACAAAAAAGTCTCTTTTCATTTTCTAGTTTCTATAGAGAGAGCGCATGGAGAAGGATTTGCCACTTAAAACTCAAAAACTAATGGTGTAAGTTTCGGTTTTAAATTCCAATTTTCTCTAGTTTTCGGTTATTTCGCCTATTTATAAGGGAGGTCAATGTTATTTCGCCTATTTAAAGGGAGGTTAATGTAATATTCTACTTTTCAATTATTTTGCTTATTTATAAGGGAGGTTATCTGTAATTTTTGAAATCGAGTATTTTTGAATTCTCTATCCAATGGTGTAAGTTTCGGTTTCAAATTCCAATTTTACAAGGAGTTGAGTTCTGGAATTGTGTAATTTATATGGGTGGCAAGTTTGCAACTCTTGAGAAATGTATACAATATATGATTTTTGATTTTGTATATGAAATGCATGTGCTTAGTATAGTGAATTGCAAATGTATGGATTTTGAACAAGCTCAGTAATGACTTATGGGAATTTGGGGCATGACATAAATGGTATTAGAGTATGTGGGTGATGACATGTGGTAAAGAATGTATTGTTCACCTCCACTTTCTATATCGATCTTGGTATTAGAAAGCAGGGGCGTGACACAAGAGAAAGCATATGCGAATTAAAAATTCTCTACTCATAATTATATCTATCATTAATTCTACCGTCTTCACAAACATTGTATTTCAAGAACAAGTTTGAAGCCTGCACCACAAATTGCTATAGCATAAACATGGGCTGGTAGTATGGATTCTTCAGAACTGCATAAAAACTGATGTCTTCATATAAGAAGAATATCCCAATAGCTCTCCTAGCCATTGTGCGTGAGGGTAGTGTAATAACCCTTCCTGCAACACAAAAAAAGTAAGTTATTTAGATACATCAATATCTTTTGTATTTTATATTTTTTTGATACTTGATTGTACAAAGTATATAACTATATTAAATATTTTATCTATTCATAAAATATTTTTAATCATTTGTACTACTATTAAAAGTACATAGAGTTTCTATTTTTTTTTAAATTTTCATAATGCTCTTTTAATTTTTATAATATTATTGATTAAATGTACATAGAGTTTCCATACATTTTTATATTTTTCATGATATTATTTAAATAGAAATAATATTAAACCCAAACTTCAACCCTTTCTACATAATCTATTTTGGCAGCATTACGGAAAACAAATGAATAGGAATGCAATTCGAAAAAATCATAAATCAATTCAACGCAGTATTTTGGCTGGATCACGAAAAACAAATAAATTTGTACTATAACGGGAGCAACTTGCAAAACCTAACATCAGTTCCATGAATTAAATAAAAGAAAAATATATATCTTTAACAACATTTTTGAATGGATTTGGTAGTTTAATTTTTTCGTTAGAATTTTTTTTTATTGTTCTAATTTGCTTATATAATTTGTTTTTTTTTTTTTTTGTTTTTTATAATTTTTTGGGGGTGTACATAAGGAATGCAATATGTTTGTTGGCCAGTTAGACCCGTGAGTAATGAAAATTGTAATTTATTTTCATTGCTTACAAAGAAATGATGCAATATATTGTAATTTATTTTCATTGCTTACAAAGAAATGATTCAATATCAGGAGTATATTTGTCTTCTCCTTTTTTTTTTTTTATTTGCGCTATTACTTCAAAGTTAAAATCTGTAACTACACGTAACAATGATTACCAAGTCTACATCATATCCCAAAATGTAATAAAGGATTTATGTCACCACAAACAGAGACTAAAGTAAGTCTTGGTTGATGTTAAATTGATATATTTATGTAGTAAATTTATTAATTTAAGCTATATTTTATTTATTGGTGCAAATATAAATTTAAACTATATATTTAAAATTTATTTATTTTATTGATTTGATAGCCCTTAACATTGTAATGCTATATGTATTTCTTTTTTAATGTTTTATTCATATCTTGATCATTTTTAATCAATTACGTCTCATGTTTGCCTTTTGTTTCAATTTAATTTTTTTCTTTTGAATTTTGATTTTCACTATTGAAAATAATGTGTAGAATATTTGGTCTTTAATTAATAAAAATAAATTAACAATGGAGACACTTTCCCGCACTTTAATTTAAGAAAAATCACTTTATAATTGTTTTTCTTTTTCAATTCAAATGGGTAAATATTCTTTTAACCATGTTGAGGATGGTTGACTCATAATAATTTTATTCATCAAAATTTTGTTTTAGTCCTTGATGTGATACTTTAAAATTGTTATAAATATGCAAAAAAAAATTTAATTAAAGTTTCAAGTTGACGTTTAACTTTTTTACTAATATATATATATATATATATATATATATATTATGTATGTATTAGTCGCATTTTGGTCACAACAAATTGGTATTTTGGAGTTTTCAATATTTCTTAATGTGAGAAATTAACTTTTTCTGACTGTTATATATAAACGCACTTTAGAATATTACATGAAATGATAAAGAGATTTTGCCTCCTTTTATATGAAAATAAATTTAAATTTAAATTTGAATAAAGAGATTTTGCCTCCTTTTATATGAAAATAAATTTAAATTTAAATTTGAATTGTTACATTTTTTTTAAAGGACTGAACCTTTAAAATTTTGACACGTGTCCATCGATGGAACCCACAATCATGAAATTTAATTGACCAAAAGCATTTGACTTTTTGACCGATTGATCGGTGACTAGACCATCACAAAATTTACGTGTCACATACAAACATATACATATGATGTCTTAGTGGTATTTTGCTTGCAACAAATTGATATTTTGGAATTTTTAATATATTTGATGTGAAAAATGATCAAGACTATTTTTTAACGGATAATAAATAAAGAAAGTCACTTTAGGATATTACATAAAATTTTAGGCACTTATATATGCAAAATGTTGTATTTTGAGCTTTCAATATTTATTGACTTGAGAAGTGATCACGATTCTTTTTTATTTCGAAGAAAGTCACTTTAAAATATTACATACAATTTATATATAAATATATACAATTTATATATAAATATAAATATAAAATATATATATATATTTTATTCATTTATTATTATTTTTTTTGCAGTACTTAAAGTTGTAATGTATCACGTATGACGTGCACCTTTTGTGTTGGGTAACAATAGGTCCAATACTAAACAGATGATATGGAGCCGAACTTGGAATACATAAGTATTGTACTTTGTATTTGAAAAGGCACTTTCAGCTCAGATCGCGGGACTCCATTCAACACGATTTAATGGTTACTGGCAAAATCCGGAGTTCATGCGCATCACAGCGCACGCTAGTCTAATACGCATGACCTTCCTTCTCTCTTTTAATTAGGCCGAGAAAGGCGGTAATTTCTTTTCGTGTTTCAAAATCAAAACATACCATCCATGGTTTCAGAAACCCTCCAACCCAAACCTGCCCAAAAAAATTCTCACACAGTACTCTCTCTCTCTCTCTCTCTCTATATATATATATATATATATTAAACTATTTCTCTGGTGTGTTCTCTCTCTCTCTCTCTCTGAAGTTGAAACCTATTTCTCTGGCGAGTTCTCTCTTTCCGGTGAGTACCAACTAGTATCTAACTGTGAGAGCCGAGTGAGTCGGTCATGAACGAGAGAACGCTATTCAATTGGAAGGAAAACGAAGGTGGAGAATCCAGATTCCTCGGCTGTCGAAGAAGGGAAAGGAAATGGTCTTCTCTCAGCGAAGGAGGAAAAGGGAGAGGAAAGTACAAAATTGCCGGAAAATCAAGAAAAAACTGGTGATACAGTAGTATCAGTTCCTCGGAAGCGAGGTCGGAAGAAGGAGGGGAAAGGAAATGGTCTTGTCTCAGTGAAGGGAAAAAAGGAAGAGGAAAAGGAAACTATGGATGATGGGATGGTGGACTTTTTTGATTCATCGGAGGAAGACGATGAAGTTGTTCCTGCAAAGAGAAGACGCGGTCGCGGTCCAAAGAGGAAGGAAAATGGTCATTCTGTGATGGCAGAGAATACTCAAGAAGGTGGTAAGAAGAGAAGGAGGAACCCGCAGTCGAATGAGGCTAGGGTTTCTCGAGAACGTGAAGAAGAAGATTTGGTAGGAGGTTTAGATAATGTGAAGGGTTATGCGCTTAGGCCTTCCAGTGTCAAACAAGAGCCTGCATTGAAGCCAAAGATTGGAAAGAAGATAAAGGATGAGAATGTAATACTACTGTTGCTACTATGATCTTGTTTGCTTTTTTTTCTCTACTTTGTTGATTTTACTTGTGGCTTCTCTGTTTTCTGACTTTGTTTTTAACAGGGGTATGAAGTTTCCAATATGTGTCACCAGTGCCAGAGGAACGATAAATGACTGTCCGCGCCTGGCGGGGGAGTCAAAAAGGTGATGCAATACTGGCCTCAGTTTCTTAGTTTCCATCTTGAGGCTCTTGCAGTTTGTCCATTCTAGTGGTTCAGGACTCGGGCTAGTTGGCCTCTTTTCGATAGTTAAAAGGCCTGTTCAATCTATCTGATGTAGGAGGAGTTCATCTACTTGATTGATTCCCTTCCTTTAATTCAATAGATCACTTCTTTCCTTTATAACTCTTTAACTTGACTTATGTGCTAGGCTAGGGACTCTATTCAAATAGATTTAATGACTGTCGGATAGGGGGCAGAGGTAAGCATTCCTGTCTTAAGCCAATCGGTCCTATTTTCTTCCTTCCGTTACAATTGCTTCAGCAGGATCTGCTTTAGGTATTTGAAATGGTGCTTTCTTTTGAGTTGAAGAGGAGTGACTCTTTCACTTCGTTCCTTCCCGTTCAGGAAGCGGGAGTCGGGAAGTTTTCTCGTCTGATGAGTGACAAACGCTATAAGGTCATTTTTGTTTATTTACAAGCCCTGTGAAAGCAACCACTAATAGAGGGAGTGCTCATCTCTTCGATCTCTTTCTTTCCTTCCGGGGTGAAGGAGCTAGCTAAACTAGTTCCAAAGTTACATTACAATTTACGTGAAAAAGGGTGCAAGTACTACTTGTATTAGAATCACCCCCTGGAAGAGCTTAGCTATTTTACTAACTTGTTCCATTAGTGTAGAGTTTAAAACATATAAAGTGTATCCCCCAATAGAGTATGAAATTCTTACCTCTATCATTGTCAACTTCTACTATAAAGGAATCGATTCCATTCGCTTCCTTTAAAGAGATAGATCCTCCTTTCCTAAGGACTCTTCTTAGGGAGTAGGAAGTGTCTGCAAGCCTAGTCCTTTGAGCTCGGACTCCAACAAGAGTTTGAGCATTAGAAGAAGAGGTAGGACTAGCAGGGTATTCATCCTTTCCTAGAGTGAGTCCTTTTGTAAGTAGAAGGCAGCGATCTAAGGGATTTAAATATGTTGAATATAGTTATTCATAGAAATTAATAGGTTCTTATATTTCCGTACTTGTATATGTTTGAGTGCACATACGTGTACTTGTCTTTTTTGGTTGCTTTTGGGTGGGTGGAAACTGATATAGGTAGTTAGGCCAACATTGGTAGAGGAATTTGTCTTTGTTTAGAAATTGTATTGTTGGAAAAGTTCAACTCAAAAAAATAAAAAATAAAAAGGTCTAATGGAATTAAATTATGCTCCTACATATTTGAGCCTGCCTTTATCATCATCACCATCACCATGAGCACCTCCGCCAATTTACTTGACTGATTTACTCATCCTAATAGTGAATGCTCAAATTAGAGGGTTGTTTTATGGTTCTTAAATTCGCTGTTTTTCCAACCAATTCTGGCCATTCCAAATCATTTTTCATATGCCCCTAAATGTCATGAAGAACTTTGGAGAAACATTCCAAAAGTCCTATAAACAGTTTTGGAGGATGGTATTGATTTTGTTGAATATTTTTGGAAGATGTAGTTTATAGATGTTTCCTGTTTGTTTTGGGATTCAAAATTTGAACTTTTATATCTATCTCTACCTATTTAGAAAAAGAAAAATAAAATAAAGAAAATCTATTCTGCTTTTTTTTATTTATTATTATTATTATTATTTTTATTAAATCATATAAGAATCAGAAGGCTTTTGCCAAGAATAGAATAGTGTGAATTAGAAGCCCTATTATGCATTTTATGGTGGTTTAAACTTCAATACGTTGGGTTGTTCTCATATTCTATGGTCCTAGCTACCCTAATAAAGTGATGGAACTGTGTGTGTTTGAGTTAATTCTTGAAGCGCTTGATCTTATTTGCTTTTCTGATTTTGGTTTCAATGTTTTCTTTTTCTTTTTTGAGCATGCAGTTTCTATTTTATTTCCTTTGATTAATCATACTATCCAAGTTTGTGTGCAAAATGCAATAGACACATGTACTTTTCATTCATGCTATCAATGAAGTGCTTTTTTTCTTTTCATTTGAGTGACATGCTTATACTTTAATTTCCAGGTTTGAGGCAAAATGCAATTCTTAGCTGAGGCAGTTCATTTCTTTCTTCCAATAATTTATTTGTGTTCCTTTAGTTGGTTTATTGATTTGCATTTAATTATGAAAATTTGGTTGTCCTCACAGGTGGGTCTGACAAGCACCAGTTGGATTGTGGTTGATGTTTGGCATCTCAATCTCTATAAAACATTCTACATCCCACATGGCAGAGGTGGTCCTGGCATGGGTCCTATTGGTGTGAAGAAGCACTTGGCAACATTTCTACCATTGCAACATGTGGTATAAATCCATTCACTGCCAATTGTTTCTGCATTGGCTAATGATTATGTTTATGTAGTTTTTAGATGTATGATAAGGCTAATGATTTTTTTTTCCAGGTTGCTTTC
The DNA here is from genome assembly GCA_026545225.1 of Cornus controversa. NCBI lineage: Eukaryota > Viridiplantae > Streptophyta > Magnoliopsida > Cornales > Cornaceae > Cornus > Cornus controversa. The sequence continues at coordinate 28,235,239 of CM048848.1, read as the reverse complement.
AAGACTAAGGCCTTCCATCCAAACATCAATAGAAACGGAAGCATTAAAGAATAGTGGAGCCCGATTCTTACCATCTCTAAGGTTTGAGTTTTGCTGTCACCAATTTACTGATTATATCTGAAACATATTTTTTAGTCGTTCATTCCGTATGACAAGTGGCATAATAATATTACTAACGTTTCCCTATAGCTAGTGAGCATGCTTAATAATTGATTACTAGCATAATAGTCTAATGTTTTTCACTCGTGATTTTGGATTTAAAATTTGGATATTGTTGAAATTCATTTCTGAGATACTTCGAGAGAAATTCATTAAATTTATTGTTTAAAAGAGGTTGTTGCGTGTTAGTCGAGCAAGATGATTGTTGTAGGTGAGAGGAATAGCCAGGACTGGGAAATCTTCTGCCATCTAAGACTGTTGGAAGAATACCCATCATAGTTGCACTCTTATCTCTTGGACTTGTCACTTCAGTAGTAGGTCAATGGAGAGTAACATGTTATAGCAAAGTATTTTGCTAGTTTTGCATTACCAATTGACATGAAGAATGGGGATTTTACCTCTCTTTTGTGACTTCCTGTACCATTGTTCCTGTTCATTTTATAACTTGATTTCGTGAGTGAAGATTAATTGCTGAAATAATTTTCTATTGGATCATTTCAATTTCACTTTGTTAATATATTTTCGAATTTGTTTCTATAGAGTAGTTAAGTGCTTATCTCCTTGGAAAATATGTACAACCATTGTCACACCCCCAAGTTGAGGTCGGGGTATATCAGACCCTCCACTCAACCTGTGGTTGACTTAATTCCACATCATCACCATTGAATCCACATCTTAGCATAGAATTAATAATATCCACACAACCTGTTCTCATAATGTTCCCGTATAAAAGAGGTAACAAACAAAATATGTGTCCATGTCACATAATCAAATGATATCCAGAAAAATTAAATACAACCAAATTAAAGTTATTCGTTTATAACGACCCTTACTATATAAGTGGTCTCAATAACTTAAATAAAAGAAAACCATAATAAGGATCCACTGGATCAATCCTCACGTGGAATCATCCTCCAATACGCTATAGATGTTGGTTTCACACACCTGAAATGTGGGGGAAAAATAAGGGGTGAACTTAAAAGCCCAGTAAGTAATGTTCTAACTAACCAATAATAACCACTATACTTCAGCCGCTAGTACAGTGAATTAATTAATATAAATAATCGTATTGTGCATTAATTTACGAGAAAGAGAGTATTTTCTTTTATATCTTCAAGTACTTAACAATAGTTAATAGGATATTCAGGTTCCATCTCCTACTCCAACTCAAACATTTCGAATCTACCAGTCAATATGGTGTGTATCCTAAAGATATGTTCGTGATGTACTTGCACTGAAAGATATCTTAACAAGTTTAACTCATGGCCTCATCGAACCCCACTTCCATTTCATCAATCTATGACAATAATCTTCACAAGAGATCACTAGATACAATATATCCTGTAGTGTGGAGGAACAACAATACAACACAAGTTCTATCAGAGAATTAACATGTATGAACCACGTCTAGATCGTGAGACAAATGATGTGGAGGGACACACACCCCAAATCGGAGAAACATACACACTCCACACAACACGAATAGTATGGAGGGACACACTCCACATCGGAGGGACTCGCACTCCATCGTAATAATAAGAAATGTGGAGGGACACTCACTCTGTGCCAAAGGGACCCCAACTCCACGATGGAGGGACATATACACATTCCTTGAAAATATGAATCATGTGGAGGGACACACACTTTGCACCAGAGGGACCTACAACTCCACGCTGGAGGGACATATACACACTCCAGTAATCTCAACCATCACCATTGGCCACACACCCACACACGCGTACGCACACACACCCACTTAATTCTAATCTACAGACCCAATCTAGTGAGAGTAGTGTACCTAAGAATGTGTCATCATATCTATCTTAGCTACCGGTAAAATTTCAGAACTTAACTGTTCATGGATAATTTGCACTCTCGGTTTTCGTGCTTAAAAGCCTACTTTTTATACTAAATAAATAACTAATGTGACTAAATCTAGTCTAAACCTATAACTCCAAACATATTTTGCCCTAAAAAGACTCATCTGATTTTTCAGCATTTATTGTTATTTTTAAAGAAATTTTCCTAATTTTCTACATTTTTAATTATTGCTATTTCGGGTGGGCCCAAAACTGGGCCCAGAGGTTGGGCTCGGTGAGTGGGACCATACCAACCCGTTTCTGGTTCCGGCTAGCCATCGGAACAGGACCCACGTGTGGGCAGTGCGCAGCCCCAATTCATCATCTTCTACCTCCAATTCTCACGCGGCAGAACCTGTTGTACACTCCTCGCCGACAGTGTATTCCGGCACCTTTTTCAGCCTATTCCGACCACCATTCCACTCATTTTATACACCAAACTACTCCTCTTCATCTAAGCTTTCAATTGGTACAAGAATCTCCTCCATCCATGGCCTGAATCAAGAATCCCCAATTTCAAGTTTCTAGGGTTCATATAACCCATCCATTCCAACTTCAGTCAACACCATTATGCATTATATTAGTTCACGAAATCACCTTCCAAAACACAGAACTACACTATATTTATCAATAAAAAAAAAAAAAATATCAGATCCCAACTCTTATCTTCTATCTCAAATTTCTTGTGCATTTGTATATGTAACATGTATATATCTATATATATAAATACAACTTTGAGCAGAAGCTATATGGCATAAGAATCTCAATGTTAACCACGTATTCCGACTCACCAAGCAACAATTAAATTATGAACATGATTCATTCAAGTGATTTACAGTTCATATATGGGTCTATATGACCTTTATATATGTATATATAAAAACCAAAGTATTCCCATAGCCTTCCCCAATACAACACATTCATCCACCAAATCTAATAACCAAATATTTCCATTATCAACTGTTTCCAACCACCAATACATCAAATACTTATCAACCCAATTTAAGAAAAAAATAGTTGCATTTAATCATATATATTACTAAGCATACCAGACATTGTAGGGAAGTGAGAATAGAACTTACACAAACTTGAAGATAATTCTCCTTAGGAATGGTGGGTCTTCTTCTCCAAGACTTCTCTCTCTCTACTTCTTTATTTGGTTGTCACCCCCAAATAAACCCTAGTCACCAACACATTCTATTTATCTCTAATATCCATTTACCCCTCATTTGGTGACATACTTAGCATGTCCGAGGTCTCCCTTGTTCCATTGTAGAATAGTTACTATCCTTTTAGGTAGATACTACTTAAATCCCCCATACCATTTATGTTTTTACCATATTGCCCATGAAGAAAAATTTAAATTCTTTTATAAAAAATTTGGGTTGTTACAGCCACCTTCTGGCTGGACGGCCTGGTTGTAGTCTGAAGGAAATTTTTAGCATCATACGTGAGAAACTTCCTACTGTTTCGTAAGGGCACTTAAATCTTTGTTGCTCTTATCCTCTCTTGTTAATATTTGCTGTCCATTTTAAGTATCCTAATGGGCATACTTTATCTTCAGGACTTCAACAATTCTTATTCTTCTTTCAACATGTGCTAAGATTTTGATGCACTCTCAACCCCCAGACGCCGAACTACAAAATCAGATTTGGGCAATATTTAGCAAGTGCGAAAAACCTATACAAATTCCTAATTTTGTTATTTTGTAGTTGTGGTTTTGCTTTATCACAAAATACCTCGAAATTTATTTATCAAATGTCCATCATTTCAGATATTAGAGTTGCATTGATGTTGAGATTCAGCAACGAGCTGCTGAATATTGCACTGAGCAAGAAAGGTGCAGCTTTAATGGATATATTGGCTGAAATGCCTAAGTTCCCTGAGCGCAAGGTATGTGCATGGGCTCTGCCATATCTCCCATATGCTGTCAGTTTAGTTCATCAATAAATTTGATTAAATGGGATTTCACAAATTTCACAATATCTACCATTATCCCATATGTTGTCACTAACTGTAATATCTTCCACAAAATTTAGTCCACATTGTTAAAAAAAGCTGAAGATACTGAAGCGGATACCTCGGAGCAAAGTGCTGTAAAGTTAAGGGCGCAGCAGCAAACTTCTAATGTTATGGTAGTGATTGACTAATCCCCTCCTAATGGAACTCCACCCATGAACCAGCTTAGTCTGGTAAAGGTGCCTAGCATGAGCAATAGGGTGAGATTTTCTGCTGGATGTTTCATGAACTACAGAGGCGACCTTTGAAGATTCATATAGTTTTTAGCTTCACTTAGATATTGATATGAGGTCGAGTGTCTGGACAGGATCATAACTCAGCAGACCAAGGGTTGACTCAGGAAAATGGGGCGTTGAGCTTAGTGGATCCTCGTACTCCTGTCCCTCCAACTGATATTCTTGGTGATCTTTTAGGTCCACTTGCTATTGAAGGCCCTCCTGGTGCTGCTGTTCAGTCTGAGCATAGTTTGGATTCTGGATGAGAAGGTGTTTTAAATGTAGAAGAGACTAGCTATTGCACCTTTTGAAGAGCAAACGAATACTATCCAGGTACCGCTTTTGGTTGCTTTAATATGCATAATATTTGTTTAGGATAATCATTTATGTTTCTATGTTGTGTTGCAAAAATTAACATAGAATAAGATCAAACACACAAGAAAAGACACGCAGATTCCCAAAAACTGGGCTACGTCCTTGGCATTGTAGGTTTTTCACTATGATAAGAAAAGCGACATAAGAGTTCAGTCTGTATACATACGCACCTCCTAGGGCTACATAACAAATGTGAAAATACCAAGATACCCCCCAAAAATTCAGGCTCCACACTTCCTATCATGTTGATCAGCAGTCGATGTTTTTTTTTCTTTCGAAAATTAATCAATGGTGGATGTTGTTGTCCCCTTTCCTATGGAATTCAGAAGATTGTTATGCCATATTAAAGTTTGGTGTTACAATCGGTTGTTTTTCCTGAATTTTTGAACATTGCAAGCTTAACGAATTCATTAAAATCATTTAGTGTTCGTGTCCAATTGAACTCTCGAATTGTGATCAGGGATGGCAACGGGGCGGGGCGGGGCGATTTTTGCCTTTCCCATAACCGAAACTGTTTAACTTTCCCCGCCCCGCAACCGTGTATAAACGGGACGGGGCGGGTTTTGACTTCCCCATTCTCATAACCGTTTAACTTTCCTCGCCCCGCCCCGTTTATACATTTTTTTTTTAATGCAAAATTTTTTATAATAATAAATATGATATTTTGATACATATACACCAAAAACACACATTTAGGTACTTGCAACACAATGGATAATATTGAGTCATCTATTACTGATATAATAAACTTGTATAGTTGTATGATATATATAATATTAATATTTTCTTTATACATTATTAATATATTCTCTATATATTATATATATAAGTATAAATATATATATACTTAAACAGGGTGGGTACCCGTCGGGGTAAGGTCTTACCCCAGTCCCTGCCCCGTTTAAACGCGAGTTATTTTCTCTAACCCCATCCCCACCCCGTTTCCTTAAACGGTTCCGTAAACGGGTTTTAAACGGGGCGGGTACCCGACGGAGCGGGGCAAATTGCCATCCTTAATTGTGATGCATTAATCTTTTGAAGCAAGTTAATATTTGTGGATCATGTACTCAATTATTGCCGCTCAATTATTGAGAACTCAACTCAGTGAAGGAGCATAGCATAGAAGGAACCCCAAGTTAGTTTTGGCCACTCAAATGAGAATTATTAAGATTTCAACACAGTGCCTTATAAGTTGGGTATTGATTTTTCGTATGAATTTTTTCAACGATATAGTCAGTAGTGTACCTAATTTCTTTGTCATGCATGTAAAAGTTTTGGTATTATATCTGTGGCAATGCATATGAAAATAGTGATCTAATTTTCATTTTGCTAATTTATGCTTTTACTACTGGTTTTGTCATACATGTTTTTAGCCAATAGGAAATATTTTTTATATTCATGTAGTGTTTAAATGATGAAGGATCTTTAATCTCGGCATTAATAAATTTACATTCGAGAGTAAAGAACAAATGATGTAGGATCTTTAATCTCAGCATTAATAAATTTACATTCAAGAGGAAAGAACAAACTACTTTTTTGCTTCGTTTGGTAAGAGGGATGGAATAATGGATGGGATGGTGTCCGTCCCTCCTTTTGTGTGGTTGGGTGGAAGGGAAGGAAATGAATTCTATTATTATTTTAATAATATACCCCTAAAAATATAAATTATCATATTTGAATGAGGATATTAGAGTCTTTTCACTTTCATCTAACAAATATCCAAATTTCTCTTTTCTACTTCACCCACTTTTGGATGGAAGTAAAATGGTGGGCCCAGAGGATTGTCTCATCCCTTATCTCATTCTCCTCCTTTTCCTCTCTCTTCTACCAAATAATGGAAACTTGTTTCATCCCTCATCTCTTCCCTCCTACAAAGTGACAAATTAATGAAAGAAGAGAATGAATTTAGTACAAATGATATCAAACTACTCATAGAGCACTCTACAATTCTTAGAGAAAAATTTGGAGAACTTAGAATTATTGAAACAATTTGGGCTTGAAGGTTTAACAGAACAGTCCTAATAATTTTTTTAGAAGTATATGTCTTTAGAAGCCAAGAAATTCGACAATTCTTGTTATAAGTTTAAATGATGTAAGTTCTCTATTCTCAGCACTAATAGCACAATACTAGAGAGGAATGAACAACTAAGAGAAATGAGATTGAAATCACTATTCTCAGCACTAATAGCATAATAGTAGAGAGGAAGGAACAACTAAGAGAAATGAGATTGAAACTAATATGACTATTTAATTTGTTTTGTATTATTTCTTAATTTTTTGACTTTGTTATCTCAGTGCAAGTTGATTGTACTTACCTTTGTGTTGATTGCATCTTTCAAATGTGGATTTAATAGTTTTTTTAAAAAATATCTATGTTCTTATCAACAAGTTTTACTGAGCTAGATTTACTACTCTTTTTAGGTGATTATTGATTGCCCCTTTGTGATACATCCCTAAAGATTAGTGGACTAATAAACATTAAACACTCACTAGTCCTTTACAAGGGAAATGCAAAATTGTTAAGATACTAATGCAAAGAATAACTTCTTGATCCTTAATAAAATCATCATTTGTTGAAGTGTAAATCATGCTTAACATTTAATACCATTGGGAAGTTAATTTAACTTGCTAAGGTTGCGTGGTCAGGTAATGAGGGCGAGCTTAAACACTCACTTGAATTTCTAAAATGGAGTATTGATTTGTCTTCCGAAGTTCTAATATTCTCTTTGGGTTGGGGTGGCCGCACATTCTAATATCTTGGTTTCTTTTTCTTTCTGTCTCTACTAGACATAAAAACTAAATGACTTAAAAATGTGTGAGGGTGTACTGCCTACCTCCCTCTCTCTCTTTGTATGTGACTTCTTTTTACTTGCATTTTTTTTGCACTTTTCTCAAATTTATGTCTAATTGGTTTTGCTTTGAATTGAACTTTTCTTTTGGGAGTAAATAGTATAAATTGATGTGATTTTCCTTTTTATACTTGCCCATCATTTTTTGCTTACTGATTTGTGGTATTTTTCTTTCTTCTTGTTTTCGAAGAAGATGTTCCCATTGCCACTCTTGGCTACATCAGTCAGATTTCTATTCCAATTCACAAGACAAAACAAGTGGGAATTTGTTCGCCCGACTCAAATCAAGTTTTGATAGGAGGGAGTTCCGCAACTTTCTTCTAAGCATTTACTTTCTGCATAATTTTTAATATTATTGCTTCAAGTTCCATGTTTGCTTAATAAAATAACTTGGATAATATTTCTTCACATGTTTTAAATATTCCTGCTACTTTTGCTTGATAAAATAATGTGAATAGTATGTCCATTTGGATAGCATTTCTATGCCCAAAAATATATTTTTCAAGTTGCCATAAAGGGAAAGTTGTGATCCTTAGGATGTCTCCCAACCCACCTCCCCAAGAATTAGAAAGATAGAATAATAGCCTAGGTCAGCTCAACCCCCAACCAAGGCTGGGGCTATTTCAAAACCCTTTTAGGTGTTCAAAATAACCATTTTCATGGTTATCTAATCTTGATCTCTGATTTTTCACAAAAAAAAAAAAAATCATCTTAATCTCAAAATTCACCATTCCAAACACTTTCTTTATGATTTTCATGGGAATCACCATTTTAAACTCCTTTTCCATGACTTTCTATAATCCATCTCTTCAAATTTTCTAAAAAATGCCACTTTAATTAATTTTCATAAAAATCACATTTTTTAAGGTCAAAATAAAGTTTTCATACAAAAACCATCCCTTGTATTTTTAACTAACCTTCTTAATTATCACTATGCCTCATCTAAAACACATTTTTTCAAAAGTCCTTTTTCCAAAATTCAAGATATTTCAATTTGTCGTATTGTAGGTGCAAATTTATGAGTATCATTTCATTCTTAAGTGTTCAAATTAACAAGTGAAATGCATTGTTTACATCCCAAGCACAATATGGACCAAGTGTAGTCAAAATTTTGAAATACATGTTCAATTCATTCGGTAGATATCTCTATGTCAAATGAGCTTTTGAGATTAACAAGTCAAATATGAAGGGATGAGAGGCCATCATTTTCTCTATCCCATGTTAATACAAATATCACCATTGATAACCCTTTTGATCCGGTTTTATTCCTTTCATTAACCCCAAGCTAGGGATCACCATGACGAAGACAGTGAGATGATAATAGGGAAGAGCTTTAATGCCTAAGTGATTATAGCTAAAAGGACAAGAGGCCCTCGTTTCTGCTATCCTACAGTGATATATATCCATTGCTAACCCCTAGTGCCATGATGAATTTTCCTTTCATTATACCCACTGATGATCACACCCCACACTGGGGTAGATTTTATTGAGATACTACATTAGACTAGTAAAAGTTTTGATGACTATGCAATCCAAATTAAAATGAAGAGAGGCCATCGTTTGTATTATCCGTCATCTATTATTATTCCCATTGATGAACCCATAGAGCTTGGTTACATTTCTTCTTCTAAACCTACCAAGGATCATTACAAGTGTGTTGTTCATTTGTAACTCAAGATGGGGCAGCTTGGATTGATTATTCCTTCACAATAAAATAGAAGACAAATTGCAAGAATGGCAAAAGCGAAGAAGGCCCAATGTTTAAAAAATCTACCGGGGCGAGCCGTAAACCCGGACGTCTTGGGTTCGATTCAGTGATTAAAGAATCTACCGGGGCGAGCCGTAAACTCGGACGTCTTGGGTTCGATTCTCATAGGGCATCATAAAAGAAAGGCGAAAGTAAAGTTGGTCTAGTGATTAAAGCATCTACCGGGGCGAGCCGTAAACTCGGACGTCTTGGGTTCGATTCTCACTGGGCATCGTGAAAGTAATGTAAAGAGACTTCAAATTCAGTCAATGCTCCGGCCGTATGTTACAAAAGTATAAGAAGATTGAAGATGATCCTTGGTATTTTACCCCATTTCACATTAATTTTGAGCCTTTCATACCTTTTTCTTCATCACCTATAAGTCTATAGACCACATTACAACCCATGTAAAGTCCTCTCAGATTAAGGATGATTGTATAGTTAAAAAAAGTTTTTTCTAGACTAACATAAAAAGCTTGCCCCAAGCTGGGCAATTTTCCTTCTATAGTGATCACAGTTTATGAACCCCGAATTAAAGTAATATCTTTGAGCCTTAATATCTTTTCCTTGGTTACCCTACACCTAGCCCACATTACGGTCCAAATCAAAGACCTCTTCGATTGGCAAAGATCATTTAGGATTGAAAGCTTTTGCTTATTAAAGTCTCATGTCCCAATTTGGGGCAGTTTTTGAGTGATCCTTAGTTTATCTCCAGATTATGCGTCATATTTTGAGCCTAATATATCATTTCTTTCTGAAACCACTTTACCTAAAGCCCCATTACAACCCCAAGTAAAGTCCTCTTTGATCGATGATGACTTGTTAATCAAGAAAACTCAACGACATGTGGTTTGATACCGAAGGAACAATACATGTCAACAAAAAATATTTCTCATATTTTTTTTTAAGATAAGGTTCATAGATGGTGCTTGGGAATATAGACAGTTAATCAAATGTTGGTTTGAACATAGTTGAATTAATGCTATTCATTAATTGACCACCTTTTTCAAGGATATCATTTTTCAAATAAAATCTTTTTCAAACTAAATTTTTAAGAACTTTGAACAAATGTTTAAAAACTCTTAGGCAATTCCTTGCGAAAATATCTTTTTAAAAAAATCTTTTCAAATTTTAAGTCCAGTTTTTCAAGAATCACTCACTATTTTCAAAATATCTTTGGCAAGACTCTTCTCAAATTGCTTTTAAAAGCTCTTTTCAAATCACTCCTATGTTTCCTTCAAAGTCATCTCTGAACAACCCAAATTCTCGTATTCGGCCCTTGGGATGAACTACGTTCGACTTGATTCCCACCACGTTGCTCATGGCTGGGAAAGATTGGAAGCCCGTATTTCATTTGGGTTCGGTCATACCACTATTTAATTCACTATTTTCTCTACCTTTCATATAATCATTTACTTTACTATTTAACTATTTATTTTTGAAACCAATCATACCTTTATTTTGGTTTTGTTTTTATAATATATGAATACTCTCTATGTCCATGAAAATTAAACTACTTGTGTTCAAGTGTATGGTTTCTTAGTTCTAGTTAATTGCTAATGTGCTCATTACAAAAAATAGTACTAATGATTCTTACAACTGACACCATCTCATTACTTCTAATGGTTCCTTCTAGTTTCTTTATTGAGCCCATTTTGGATTATGAATTTCTTCCTTCAAATGTTTTGTTGAATCTAATGGATCCAATCAGCTTCCGTGTGTTGCCATCTTAGTGTAGTAGCATTTTTTTTGTTAGGTAAATACTGTTGTTCGCACACCCTGACAATACCCACTGTGAGCTCAGGGAGGAGAAGTTATACTAACTGGCCCAATGGTCTGATGAATAAAGTAGTAGCATTTCTTGTATTCTTCATGTTAACAATTCTTTGAGAAATAAATTTTGTACTTGAGCAATTGACTTCTATGATTCTTTTATCTTCTTGAACAGCCAGGTCATAGCTACTTTGATGGGACTTCTTGTTTTCTTGGCCATTGCAATTTTTTTATTGCCATTTCTGGAATTGTTTTCTAGTGGTTTTATGGAAGCTTTTGGACAACGGCACGCATCATCTTCTTTGGAGGTAATCTTCTTGACCTTTCTTTTAATGTGGGAACTATCATCTCTATCCGTCTCTATGTTAATTTTTCTTTTAACCGCATTGAGATTAGAGTTCTTTGGATTGCAGGGTTGGCATTCGCATTGCACCATGAACGTCTTGCACTATTCATAACCAGTGTGTATTCTATATATTATGCATGGAGTTATGTTGGATGGATTAGTTACTTTTGGGTTTGAATCTCTCTTTTATATTTAGTGATGCTCTAATACTCTTTTTGAAAAATATGTAAACGAGCATGGAAGGCCCAACGATACCCCCGAAACAGCTGGTGTGCATGGCTGTCCCGTCTTTTTCTATGGTGAACCAGTTTCACCCTTTGAGGGTCTAGTTAATCAGCTGGTCGTAGCTCAGGAGTGCCTTCGACTAGTGGGATTGATTCTAAAATAATATTTGTAGAGTGTTGGTCTATGCCCCGTGTAGTGATATGTTTGCTCTTTTAATGTCAAAAGGCATTCGGTCCTCTAAAATCTATCAATTCTAGTTGTTACTTCTCTATGAATATCTTAACACTGCTAACAGACCTTTCAAGGGTATTTTTGTCATTTCAAGTGTGGTTGCAGGAGGCTGCCATGTGTCACTCAATGAAGACCATGCCAATCATTGGCCAGATTCAAAATGCACTACAGGACAAAAAAAAGTAAGAGGTGTTAACCTTATCTCGTATTTTGAATCGTTGAATCATTCCAAATCACGTATATATTACATGCTATACACCATGTCTCGGTTGAGTGGGCTGTGAGAGAGCTTTAGAGTAAGAAACGTAAGCTCCAACACCTTTGTCTGCTAGAGAGCTTGATGTGTGTGTGGGTGGCTTGCTAGTGAGAGAAACAGAGATAGAAAACTAATTCTCTTCTTCCATGAGTACGACTTCACCACCAATGATATTACAAATGAGTTTTACTGAGAGTAATTGAAGAGAGAGAGACCACCACAGAGCTAGGTTTTGGTGGCTTATCAAAAAGAGCACACAGAGCTACAGTGAGAGGGAATTTCAGTTCTTAGGGCTACACCCACATTAGGGTTTAGATTTTGCATCACTCGAAGACTGTTTTTGGGCTACACCCACATTAGGGTTTAGATTTTGCATCACTAGAAGAATGTTTTAGCAGGGAAAAAAAGACTATTGAGAGAGAGTGAGGTAGTTGTGACAGATACACACGATAAAGCGAGAGTGAGTGAGAGATTGAGAGATATAGTGATAAATCTGTGTGCTGAACGATGGTGACTCATAGATGTTTCAACGACAAATTCTTGAGCTCAGTAGTGCTCAGCTGTATACAGTTTCACAGGCGGACATTAATTTGATTTTTAAATCTGTGTATGCTCACTCTTCACAGGTGCACATGTGTATCATGGATTAGCTTTGTTATGGATTGAATTGATGATTGTGCTCATTTCTCCCAAAATTAAGTGTATCTGAAACCCTAGAATTGCTTTTCAGTCTGCTGCCAAGATTAAGAGAGGTCCTTGATTCATATACTGACTAGCCTTTAAGATGTTGAGCTCCATTCAACTTGTGCAAGTCTAATTAAAGGTGTTTTACCTCTGATTTGTGCTTATTTGGTTAAGTCATTACTGTTATCAAAATCTGACATGTTGATGCCTCATTTAACTGCATACGCAGCTGCTGTCCTGAAACTTAGTGTGTGCTGTAATTAGAATTAATGCTATAATGTGCTTAAGGTGCATAAACATATGTCAATACACTTGCTAAACACTCTTGAACTGAACTTTACTTGAATTAATGCAAGCTTCACATCTGTTGTATACAAAACTCAATCACCTGCACTATTCACCACTTAAATTGGGGCTCAAGTGCTGGTTGATTGCCTAAATTGCTTCTGGTATGGGAGTCACTACTTCTGCTAGTTTAAATTATCGTGTGTTTTGTACATGCTAGCTAGACGATAAGTTTAGGGACCTCTTTGCAATTGTAGATACCGCTAGTTGATTTTAGAACTACTAGGAGTACTTTATCAAGTTTTTATCCAAGTGCTTTTCATGTGAAAATGCTAAGTCGAGGTCTAAATAGAGGCTACATATATCTGGTTCATAATTATTGTTCACTTTTGTTGTCTAAAGCTCAATCTCTGTCAGATTATGGTTATGGATGATTTCTGAGGTTCCATTTCCTTCAAGCATATTATAATTCATATTTTGAAACTGCTGAAGTTTATTTTATCCTAAAATCATATTAGAATCATTGTTTAGATCATTATGCACTATTTTTATTGCTTATTGTGAAAAGGGGACTGACAGATGTGTGAAGATCATCAAGTTTTTATCCAAGTGTTTTTCATGTGAAAATGCTAAATCGAGGTCTAAATAGAGGCTACCTCAGAATCTGGTATATTTGGTGCATAATTACTGTTCATTTTTGCTGTCTAAAGCTCAATCTCTGTCAGGTTATGATTATGGATGATTTCTGAGGTTCCATTTCCTTCAAGCATATTATAATTCATCTTTTGAAACTGCTGAAGTTTATTTTATCCTAAAATCATATTAGAATTATTGTTTAGATCATTATGCACTGTTTTTATTGCTGATTGTGAAGAGGGGACTGACAGATGTGTGAAGATGATCAGTTTCTTTGCAAGTACTGATCTAACAACTATCATTTAACATGCTAAAGATGTCACTGCTATAGTAAATTCTTTTAGTTTGCTGCACCAAGACTTGAATACGTAATGTTCTACTTTTGATTCTTGCAAGTTATTTTATTGAGTTATATCTGTATTTTCTAATTTTGAAGTTAGATAAAGGCTACATTAATGTTTGGTTACTTGGAAACCAACACTTGACATTGTATTTATCTACTGTCTCTACTATTCACCTTGTTGCAAAAGTTAAAATTAGTTTTCGGGTAAGTACAAGATTTAACTTTTTTTAGTAGCCTTGGTTTAATCTTTGTTTTCACATAGCTGCTGCTACAACACATTATTGCTGTTAACTTGTCATATAAGTTGATCTTTTCAGTAGGTGAGATGCTATCTAAACTGATGGCAAGTATCAAAGCTAATGTGTTGGAAATTCATTAATAGAAGCAGACCTGAAGTATCATTATACGTATGTTCTAAGTTTGCTTCACCTTATTTGTCATATTGAAGATTACTATATTGCTGATTTGCAAGGTTATAGATCTGCCAGATTGAAGAGGTTTTTTTTTTTCTTTTATCTCAAGTAGAGCTCTGTATTGAAAAATGAATTAGCTTGAGATACTTTATTGTATTTCTTATTCTTGTTCACTACTTGTAGCCCAAGCATAAGGGTTGCTTTGGATAGGGGGAGTTAGAGTGATATGTGGTGAAATTGGTGAGAGATAGCTTAGGCTTTGGGAAGCCTAAGCTGGGTTAGTGTGAGAGCCTTTGTTAGTGATTCCGTTGGTGAGAGTGGTTCAGGCCATGGGGGCTGTGAACTAGGGTGAGAGCTGGAGTGACTTGTGTGTGAGCTTGGTGAGTGTAGAGAGTGTGATTCTGTATTTGAACTAGAAGAGCTCATTTTTGGAGCTAAATTGATTGTTTTGAAGTCAAGTTCTGAACCTCAAAACTCAGTGGAACAGTAGCTGTCAAGCCAATTCTACTAATGTCAAGTCCTTAAATAGCTCTGTGAGTATGATTTTGTTAATTTAAACTTGATATATGGTATGAGCTTTCTTGAGAAATTTTTTTTTTAATTCATGTTGTGTGATTAATTTCTGAGCATTTTACGTTGTTTATGCAAATTTATTTATGAAAAACCAGAGTTTATGCTATTGTCATTTGCTGAGTTGTCTATCCCTACTGCTGGTTGAGACTTGGTTGATTCAATTATTGTTTTTGAGGTCTGAGCATACTTAAAATCCGATTTCAAACGTGTTCCATCTTCAGTGTCCTAATCTGTGATAGTTTCAGTTTCTAGCAAATTTGATTAATGCTGCAGATCTGTGGACGGTCAATGATACTTATAAACTTGCTGTCGTGAATTTCAGATTCTTGCTCACACTAGGGTTGATCTGTTATGCTTATTAAGAGCTTGATTAGACTTATTCATGTGAGTTTAATTCAGATTTGAGCTGCTTTATCAAAATCTTGTTTGTTTCTAAAATCTTATGTTCTAAACCCTTAATTAACTATCCTCTATGTTGCTGTCACAATATACTGCTTGTTTGCTTATTTATTTTGGTCTGTTACGCCTATTGAATGACTTAAATAAATATATTTTATCTTTAGGAACCTGTCTTTATTGCTGGTGTAGTCATTTGAAAGTCGTCACAAGGAATCATTTGCTGAACCTCCTCAAATGCCTATGTTTTTGTTGTTAAAATTAATGTTCTGATTTAATCAGGTTTGAAGGTTCCCTGAAAATTTTCTTCGGCTATAGGCAAAGGGTTTTTTTTTTTTTTAACATGTAAATGCTTAATTTGTTGAATTGGAGTTGAAACATTGACTGCTCCAAGTGTTCATAAACTGAAACCCAATATCAATCTTGAACAGTGTCTGGCAAAATGAATCTGCTACTGCCATGTTTTAATATGTCTTTGTGAATATGCTAGTTGTTCTCCTTGCCTAAAAATTGCAAGAGCATATTGGTTTAATCCATTTGAAGTCAAGTCAGGATCTATTTGAAGTGTATAAATATGAACCTACACTTTTGCATACCAAACCTCAAGTCTGAGGTTTATTTCTGCTAAAATTACCTGAAAACACTTTCTGAGATTGCTCTGGTCTGATTTATATAACTTCTTCATGTTGAGAACATATGTGTTTAGGGCATATATCTGTAGCATATTTAGTGAAAATTTCACTAAGTAGCACATCAAAAATGCTGATTTGAGCTTGCTTGTGCTTCTAATATAAAGTTCTGCTTCTTGCTTATTATCCTAATAATACTTGAACATTGGTTTGGTGTAAGTATGAGCTTAAAGGTCTTTTAAGTCTACATTTTGCTTAAGTTATTTGAATTTGTTGCTGCTTGAACTACTGCACACCAAAATCACTATGTTAGGTCTAAACTAATTCTGTTTTGAGTTTTTACTACCGAATTTGGCCCAAATAGGTAACTGATCTTTATAGAAAATTTATTGCACAGCCATTGACCTCTATGCATACATAATTGATCAGGATAAGGTTAGTTTAGCCATGGCTGCTGTCTTGCAAGATTATGTAAAGCTTCATATATAAATGAGTATGCTGCATTTTATTTGTTAAACCTGCTTTAGATATTGTCTTGCAAAAATTGAGTTCAGGTTTCAAATAGAAGTTTCAGAGCAGGTTGTTGCACCAATCATTCAGTAGATTTGAGAACTAACTTGCTATCATAAGTTTGTTTAAAGGCTTTAGGTCAGTTTTGGACTTGTTCTTCAATTCATGTGAGTTGTATTGTTGGTCTATCCCTTTCCTTTTGACTTTCAATGTCAAAAAGGGGGAGAAAAAGGCATGTGTTCTTTTAAACAGTTGTCCATATAGGTCTGATCCTATAGTATGTTGCTTTATCATTTGGTATGAAGGGTTCAATGAGATAAAAAGAGCAAAAGGGGGAGATTGTTGGTCTATGCCTTGTGTAGTGATATGTTTGCTCTTTTAATGTTAAAAGGTTGTTCTGTCCTCTCAAATGTCTCAATTCTGCTTGTTACATCTCTATGAATATCTTAACTGTGCTAACAGGCCTTTCAAGGGTATTTTTGTCATTTCAAGTGTGGCTGCAGGAGGCTGCCATGTGTCACTCAGTGAGGACCATGCCAATCATTGCCCAGATTCAAAATGCACTACAGGATAAAAAAAAAAGAGAGGTGTCAACCTTATCTTGTATTTTGAACCGTTGAATCATTCCAAGCCACATATATATTACTTGCTATGCACTATGTCTCGGTTAAGTGGGCTGTGAGAAAAAGCTTTAGAGTAAGAAACATAAGCTCCAGCACCTTCGTCTGTTAGAGGGCTCGATGTGGGTGTGGGTGGCTTGCTAGTGAGAGAAACAGAGAGAAAATCAATTCTCTTCTTCCATGAGTACGACACCACCACCAAGGATATTACAGTGTGAGTTTTAGCGAGAGTAATTGAAGAGAGAGAGACCACCACAGAGCTAGGTTTTGGTGGCTTATCAGAGAGCACACAGAGCTACAGTGAGAGGGAATTTTTGTTCTTAGAGCTACACTCACATAAGGGTTTAGATTTTGCATCACTAGAAGAGAATGTTTTAGATGGGGAAAAAAGACTATTGAGAGAGAGTGAGGTTGTTGTGACAGATACACACGATAAAGCGAGAGTGAGTGAAAGATTGAGATATAGTGATAAATCTGTGTGCGCTGAACGATGATGACTCAGAGATGTTTCAATGACACATTCTTGAGTTCAGTAGTTCTCAGTTGTGTGCACTTTCACAGGCGCAGATTAATTTGATTTTTAAATCTGTGTATGCACACTCTTCACAGGTGCACATGTGTATCATGGATTAGCTTTGTTATGGATTGAATTGATGATTGTGCTTATTTCCCCCAAAATTAAGTGTATCTGAAATCCTAGAATTGCTTTTCAGTCTGCTGTCAAGATTAACAGAGGTCCTTGACTAACCTTTAAGATGTTGAGCTCCATTCAGCTCGTGCAAGTCCAATTAAAGGTGTTTTACCTCTGATTTGTGCTTATTTGGTTAAGTCATCACTGTTCTCAAAATCTGACATGTTGATGCCTTGTTTAAATACGTAGACAGTTGATATCTTGAATCTTAGTGTGTGCTTTAATTAGAATTAATGCTATAATGTGCTTAAGGTGCATAAACATATGTCAATACACTTTCTAAACACTGTTGAGCTGAACTTTACTTGAATCAATGCATGCTTGACATCTGTTGTATACAAAACTCAATCAGCTGCACTATTCACCACTCAAATTGGGGCTCAAGTGCTCGATGATTGCCTAAATTGCTTCTGGTATGTGTGTCACTATTTCTGCTAGTCTAAATCATTATGTGTTATGTACATGCTAGTTAGAAGATTAGTTTAGAGACCTCTTTGCAATTGTAGATACCTCTAGTTGATTTCAGAACTACTAGTACCTTGTCAAGTTTTTATCCAAGTGTTTTTCATGTGAAAATGCTAAGTTGAGGTCTAAATCAAGGCTACATCAGAATCTAGTATATTTGGTGCATTATTACTATTCACTTTTGCTGTCTAAAGCTCAATCTCTTTCAGGTTATGATTATGGATGATTTCTGAGGTTCCATTTCCTTCAAGCATATTATAATTCATATTTTGAAACTGCTGAAGTTTATTTTATCCTAAAATCATATTAGAATCATTGTTTAGATCATTATGCACTGTTTTTTTTGCTGATTGTGAAAAGGGGACTGATAGATGTGTGAAGACGATCAGTTTGTTTGCATGTATTGATCTACCAACTATCATTTAACATGCTAAAGATTTCATTGCTATAGTAAATTCTTTTAGTTTGCTGCACCAAGACTTGAATACGTAATGTTGTACTTTTGATTCTTGCAAGTTAATTTTATTGAGTTATATCTTTACTTGCTAATTTTGAATTTTTATAGAGGCTACATTAATGTCTGGTTACTTGGAAACCAACACATGGCATTGTATTTATCTACTGTTTCTACTAATCACCTTGTTGCTGAAGTTTAAATTAGTTTTGGGGTAAGTACAAGATATAACTTTTTTTAGCAGCCTTGGTTTAATCTTCGTCTTCACACATTATTACTGTTAACTTGTCATATAAGTTGCTCTTTTCAGTAGGTGAGATGCTATATAGAAGCAGACCTGAAGTATCATTATACATATGTTCTAAGTTTGCTTCACCTTATTTGTCATATTGAAGATTACAATATTGTTGATTTGCAAGGTTATAGATTTGCCAGACTGAAGTGGTTTTTTTTTTTATCTCAAGTAGAGCTCTGTATTGAAGAATGAATTAGCTTGAGAGACTTTTATTGTATTTCTTATTCTTGTTCACTACTTGTAGTCCAAGCATAAGGGTTGCTTTGGACAGGGGGAGTTAGAGTGATTTGTGGTGAAATTGGTGAGAGATATCTTAGGCTTTGGGAAGCCTAAGCTGGGTTAGTGTGAGAGCCTTTGTTAGTGATTCCGTTGGTGAGAGTGGTTCAGGCCATGGGGGCTGTGAACTAGGGTGAGAGCTGGAGTGACTTGTGTGTGAGCTTGGTGAGTGTAGAAAGTGTGATTCTGTATTTGAACTAGAAGAGCTCATTTTTGGAGCTAAACTGGTTGTTTTGAAGTCAAGTTCTGAACCTCAAAACTCAGATGGAATAGTAGCTGTCAAGTCAATTCTACTGATGTGATGTCCTTAAACAGCTCTGTGAGTATGATTTCGTTAATTTAAACTTGATATATGGTATGAGCTTTCTTGAGACATTTTTTTTTTAATTCATGTTGTGTGATTAATTTCTGAGCATTTTAAGTAGTTTATGCAAATTTATTTATGAAAAACCAGAGTTTATGCTACTGTCATTTGCTGAGTTGTCTATCACTACTGCTGGTTGAAACTTGGTTGATTCAATTATTGTTTTTGAGGCCTGAGCATACTTAAAATCCCATTTCAAAGTTGTTCCATCTTCCGTGTCCTAATCTGTGATAGTTTCAATTTCTAGCACATTTGATCGATGCTGCAGATATGTGGACACTCAATGATTGTTTTGAAGTCAAGTTCTGAACCTCAAAACTCAGATGGAATAGTAGCTGTCAAGCCAATTCTACTAATGTCAAGTCCTTAAACAACTCTGAGTATGATTTTGTTAATTTAAACTTGATATATGGTATGAGCTTTGTTGAGACATTTTTTTTTAATTCTTGTTGTGTGATTAATTTCTGAGCATTTTAAGTAGTTTATGCAAATTTATTTATGAAAAACCAGAGTTTATGCTATTGTCATTTGCTGAGCTGCTGGTTGAGACTTGGTTGATTCAATTATTGTTTTTGAGGTCTGAGCATACTTAAAATCCGATTTCAAACGTGTTCCATCTTCTGTGTCCTAATCTGTGATAGTTTCAATTTCTAGCACATTTGATCAATGCTGCAGATCTGTGGACAGTCAATGATACTTATAAACCTGCTGTCATGAATTTCAGATTCTTGCTCACACTAGGGTTGATCTGTTATGCTTATTAAGAGCTTGATTAGACTTACTCATGTGAGTTTAATTCAGATTTGAGCTGCTTTATCAAAATTTTGTTTGTTCCTAAAATCTGATGTGCTGAAACCCTTAATTAACTTTACTCTATGTTGCTGTCACAATATACTGCTTTTGTGCTTATTTATTTTGGTCTGTTATGCCTATTGAATGACTTAAACAAGTCTATTTTAGCTTTTGGAACCTGTCTTTATTGCTGATGTAGTCATTTGGAAGTTGTCACAAGGAATCATTTGCTGAACCTCCACAAATGCCTATGTTTTAGTTGTTAAAATAATGTTCTGATTTAATCAGGTTTGAAGGTCCCTGAAAAATTTCTTAGGCTATAGACAAAGGTTTTTTTTTTTAACATATAAATGCTTAATTTGTTGAATTGGAGTTGAAACATTGACTGCTCCAAGTGTTCACACACTGAAACCCCAATATCAATCTTGAACAGTGTCTGTCAAAAGGAATCTGTTGCTGTCATGTTTTAATATGCTTTTGTGAGTATGGTAGTTGTTCTCCTTGCCCAAAAATTGCAAGAGCATATTGGTTTAATCCATTTGAAGCCAAGTGAGGATTTGTTTGAAGTGTATAAATATAAACCTACACTTTTGCATACCAAACCTCAAGTCTGAGGTCTATTTCTGCTAAAATTACCTGAAAACACTTTCTGAGATTGTTTTGGTCTGATTTATATAACTTCTTCATGTTGAGAACATATGTGTTTAGGGCATATATCAAGTAGCACATCAAAAATGCTGATTTAAGCTTGCTTGTGCTTTTAATATAAAGTTCTGCTTCTTTTTTATAATCCTAATGATACTTGAATATTGGTTTGGTGTAAGTATGAGCTTAAAGGTCTTTTAAGTCTACATTTTGCTTAAGTTCTTTGAATTTGTTACCGCTTGAACTTCTGCACACCAAAATCACTATGTTAGGTCTAAACTAATTCTGTTTTGAGTTTTTACTACCGAATTTGGCCCAAATAGGTAACTGATCTTTATAGAAAATTTATTGCACAGCCATTGACCTCTATGCATACATAATTGATCAGGATAAGGTTGGTTTAGCCATGGCTGCTGTCTTGCAAGATTCTGTAAAGCTTCATATATAAATGACTATGCTGCATTTTATTTGTTAAACCTGCTTTAGATATTGTCCTGCAAAAATTGAGTTCAAGTTTCAAATAGAAGTTTCAGAGCAGGTTGCTGCACCTATCATTCAGCTGATTTGAGAACTAACTTGCTGTCATAGGTTTGTTTAAAGGCTTTAGGTCAGTTCTGTACTTGTTCTTCAATTCATGTGAGTTGTATTGTTGGTCTATCCCTTTCCTTTTGAATTTCAATGTCAAAAAGGGGGAGAAAAAGGCATGTGTTCTTTTAAACAGTTGTCCATATAGGTCTGATCCTATAGTATGTTGCTTTATCATTTGGTATGAAGGGTTCAATGAGATAAAAAGAGCAAAAGGGGGAGATTGTTGGTCTATGCCTTGTGTAGTGATATGTTTGCTCTTTTAATGTCAAAAGGTTGTTCTGTCCTCTCAAATGTCTCAATTCTGCTTGTTACATCTCTATGAATATCTTAACTGTACTAACAGGCCTTTCAAGGGTATTTTTGTCATTTCAAGTGTGGCTGCAGGAGGCTGCCATGTGTCACTCAGTGAGGACCATGCCAATCATTGGCCAGATTCAAAATGCACTACAGGACAAAAAAAGAAAGGTGCCAACCTTATCCTGTATTTTGAACCGTTGAATCATTCCAAGCCACATATATATTACTTGCTATACACCATGTCTCAGTTGAGTGGGCTGTGAGAAAAAGCTTTAGAGTAAGAAACATAAGCTCCAGCACCTCCGTCTGTTAGAGGGCTCGATGTGGGTGTGGGTGTCTTGCTAGTGAGAGAAACAGAGAGAGAAAATCAATTCTCTTCTTCCATGAGTATGACACCACCACCAAGGATATTATAGTGTGAGTTTTAGTGAGAGTAATTGAAGAGAGAGAGACCACCATAGAGCTAGGTTTTGGTGGCTTATCAGAGGGAGCACACAGAGCTACAGTGAGAGGGAATTTTTGTTCTTAGAGCTACCCTCATATTAGGGTTTAGATTTTGCATCACTAGAAGAATGCTTTAGATGGGGAAAAAAGACTATTGAGAGAGAGTGAGGTAGTTGTGACAGATACACACGATAAAGCGAGAGTGAGTGAAAGATTGATATATAGTGATAAATCTGTGTACACTCAGAGATGTTCAACGACACATTCTTGAGTTGAGTAGTTCTCAGCTGTACACACTTTCACAGGCGCACATTAATTTGATTTTTAAATCTGTGTATGCACACTCTTCACAGGCGCACTTGTGTATCATGGATTAGCTTTGTTATGGATTGAATTGATGATTGTGCTCATTTCCCCCAAAATTAAGTGTATCTGAAATCCTTGAATTGCTTTTCAGTCTGCTATCAAGATTAACAGAGGCCATTGATTCATGTACTGACTAACCTTTAAGATGTTGTGCAAGTCCATTAAAGGTGTTTTACCTCTGATTTGTGCTTATTTGGTTAAGTCATCATTGTTCTCAAAATTTGACATGTTGATGCCTTGTTTAAATACATACACAGTTGATGTCTTGAAACTTAGTGTGTGCTTTAATTAGAATTAATGCTATAATGTGCTTAAGGTTCATAAACATATGACAATACACTTGCTAAACACTCTTGAACTCTTGAACTGAACTTTACTTGAATCAATGCATGCTTGACATCTGTTGTATACAAACCTCAATCAGCTGCACAATTCACCACTCAAATTGGGGCTCAAGCGCTCGTTGATTGCCTATATTGCTTCTGGTATGGGAGTCACTACTTCTGCTAGTCTAAATCATTATGTGTTATGCACATGCTAGCTAGAAGATTAGTTTAGAGATCTCTTTGCAATTGTAGATACCTCTAGTTGATTTCAGAACTACTAGTACGTTGTCAAGTTTTTATCCAAGTGTTTTTCATGTGAAAATGCTAAGTCGAGGTCTAAATGGTGGCTACATCAGAATATGGTATATTTGGTGCATAATTACTGTTCTATTTTGCTGTCTAAAGCTCAATCTCTTTCAGGTTATGATTATGGATGATTTCTGAGGTTCCATTTCCTTCAAGCATATTATAATTCATATTTTGAAACTGCTGAAGTTTATTTTATCCTAAAATCATATTAGAATCATTGTTTAGATCATTATGCACTGTTTTTATTGCTGATTGTGAAAAGGGAACTGGCAGATGTGTGAAGATGATCAGTTTGTATGCAAGAACTATTCTAACAACTATCATTTAACATGCTAAAGATGTCAATGCTATAGTAAATTATTTTAGCTTGCTGCACCAAGACTCGAATACCTAACAAGAATTATCTAATATTTTGCATGTCATTTGATATAATCTTTTGAGGTATATATTTTTGTAGAAGCATCTAGGAATTGACTGAAAAGTTGGAGGAAAGCTACATTATCCATTTTTCACGTTGTTGGTGTGGGTTAAGGTTCAAGATTTGGGTTTGGCACCGGGTGAGGTGTTACTACTTTGATATGCCTCCCCACCCTTCCCTTCCCCCTTGCATGCTTTCAAGTTGATTGAAATAGTTTTATATGTGATTTCAATTAATCTTGTGAGATGGATCTTCCGTGGATTCATCAATTTTTATAATAATTAAAATGGAGGTTTGGAAGGAGTTTGTGCTGGCAATAATCAGACTCCTCATCACTTTATTTGTATTGTATGATTTTTCTTTTCTCTGCTACATTCATACCCTTAGTTCTTTTTGGTGTCTCATATTTTTAAATATTTGTTGCATGTATTTTCCTTAGATTGTGGTTCTTTCTCTAATATATTAGAGCCGGCATTCTTCTTCTTTGGAAACCATGGCCTCCCTTTATGGAACAAAATTCTATTTTTCATTGTTAGACAATTCGTCAATTTATTTTTAACTATTATTCTTTTAATTTTATACTTGCGGGCATTTTTTGGCTGCATATGGGTTTCAGGTTCTTCTTTTTCCAATAAAATAGAACTTGACTTGCATTTCTTTTCTTTGCAAATTTTGATGTCCCATTGTTGAGCAAATGGTTTTTCTTTTTAATTATTATCTTTTATACTTTCTTTTTTCTATTTTGGATTGCAAATGGGTTTCTATAAGGTTTATTTTTTCCTTTTTGACTACAATATTATAATAATGTAAGAGTTTTTTTGCACCAGTGATGCTACAAAAGAATGATTCATGCACCTTGTGATTTAGGATGGTGAAATGTTGTTATTTTTCCCTAAGATATTCAAGGGCCAATGAACTTTTATTTTGATTCACTAAGTTATGTTGTACAGTTTAGTATATAAGATTGGTGTAGTCAAGATTTTGTGCATTTTACATCTTATCAAGGGTGCGTTTATTTCAATAGGTGTCTTTATTAATAACAGTGGATGCAAAGTTTGTAAAAATTTTAACAATGCCTATGAACATATTTGTTTATGTTTTTACAACCTATGTTTTCATCATATCCTATGTTTGTAAAAAATTAAATAACTGATATTTTATTTTATTTCATCGGTGTCACATCATGTTAAAAAAATAAAAAAAAATTAGATTGTGATGTTTTTCATATAATGTATTTAATCATATTTAGTTATTTATTTTAATCATATTTAATTAAATTTTAAATATTATTAGTACTTTTATATAAAGTTAAGTTTGCTAGATGTTTTTACCCTACTACCTTGTGGTCTAGTGAGAGAGAGCCATTCTAGACTTCATGGTGGGAACCAGAGGACTGCTGTGCAAATTGCTACCGAGGCTGCTATGGATTTTGCAATTGCTTTGCATGTTAATTCGGAAGATTTGAATGGTTTATTTTGACGAGGTATTTCTTGGTTCCTTAATTTCTTTCTCACATGATGAATTTGCCGTTGCTACTACTTATTTCTCACAGGATGGTTACACAAAAGAGGTAAATGGTCCAGAAGCAGTGCGTGTTCTTGTTGCAACGGCAGCCAAACATACTGATGATATCAACAGCGTGCTTAGCAAAAAGTTTTGCGAAAACTTCTTGGATGTAAGATCTCTACATGCAACTTCCGAGCACATCAATTTGCTACTACTTATTTCTCTGCGCATGACAAGCAGGCTTGCGAGTAATGCTCTTATCATAATAGGGAAACTGTGTTGCAATATCAAACCTCCCACTTTGCTCGGGACGGTTTAGAACCTGCATCCAACAAAAATATCAGAAACATATACATTGAGAATTTGCTTGCTTGTCATGCTCAGAGAAATAAGTAGTAGCAAATTGATGTGCTCGGAAGTTGCATGTAGAGATCTTACATCCAAGAAGTTTTCATAAAACTTTTTGCTAAGCACGCTGTTGATATCATCAGTATGTTTGGCTGCTGTTGCAACAAGAACACGCACTGCTTATGGACAACGTCAAGAATGAAGTTTTGCTTTGGCTTAGTCACCATCTCTTATAGCTTCAGTTAGGAGTGAAGTTGAATTGTGTGAGTTCATCTTGGCACACAACAGGCCATCAAGAATGAAGTTGCTTTGGCTTAGTAACCATCTGTTATAGCTTCAGTTAGGAGTGAAGTTGAATTGTGTGTGAGTTCATCTTAGCACACAACAGGCTGTCAAGAATGAAGTTGTTTTGGCTTAGTCACCATCTCTTGTAGCTTCAGTTAGGAGTGAAGTTGAATTGTGTGTGAGTTCATCTTAGCACACAACAGGCCTGCAATTCATATAATGCTTCTGCCTCTCCACGCTTAATTCAATTCATATTCCTTCCAAATGGAATGATAAACTCTCCTTGGAACTTCCACCATCGGCGTCGCTTGGCCGTCATTCTATTGGATATATATTATCTTCAACTTCGGGTTATTGCCCCCACTTTCACTTTAATTTCAAGTCTGTATATAAAGAATTTCCCTTTGCAATTTGTTAGGTTTCTTTTGCTTTTGGCTTCCGTCGCACCAGATCTTCTTATTTCTGTGATTCTCATTTCTCGTTTTGCACTTCTGCAATTTGGGACTTCCGAAGACTTTTCAGTATCCACATTCATCATTTTCATTGTTTTTTCATTCTTTTATTTCTTTCGTGTCTTTTGTCTGAGATTCCATGGATGAGGATAGGGAGATGTCTTCTTTTTCGGTTGACGATTCCCTTCCAGTTGACCCTATTAGGACATCTTTTAGCATCACCCAATTTCGGAGGGAGTGTGAAGTGCCCGAGGATGTTTCCCTTAGAGAATACCCCCATCCCCTTGATTTTTGTAGTGGTGAAGGGGTCGAGAATGATGAAATGTTAATCTGTGTAAAGCACCTCTATACAATTAGGTTTCCCCTTCCATTCTATCACCTTGGTTTTGTCCAATCTGCGCCTCTACCCTTTGCAAGTTAACTCCAATTTCTTTAGGATTTTATCAACTCTCCTCCTTCTGGACCGAAGGAGGGATCTGAATCTCAGGCTGTCCAATCTTATGATATACCATAAGGTGGTTAAGATCCGCGAAGAGACGGACCAGTGTCACTTTTATCCGATAATGAATAGGGTCATTTGTCATGAAAACCCTTTTTCTGAGAAGCATTGGAAGGGTCAACATGCGGTTGTGGGAGGTAAATGATAGTTTTACTCTTCTGCAAAAATCTCCAAGAAATTCGATTTGTTAGATATACCTCCCTATTCTTATCCTCACTTTAGGAGTTGCTATTGCTTTATGTGTGATGTTCATCTCTTTAAGTTCGCCTGTAAATTTGTTGGTGTAGTTACAGACATCTTGCCCTCAAGTAAAGTGAAAGATAGGCTCGATTATCTTCAGCGGCACATGTGGGGCAAAGTTCCTTCTGTTCTATCGATTCTTTCCCTTGAGAAATTGAGGCGTATTGCTGCTGAAGCTATGGAAAGTATGAAGATCCCTCTTCATGTCCCTCAGATGAAGAGAAGGAGAGGGTCGCCAGTCTGAAGATGGCAGCTGAAGAGAGAGCTACTGGCAAGAGGGCTAGTGATACAGCTGATCATGGGACGGCACAGAATGAATCCGTTCCCAAACTGCCTAGACTTGTTGCTGACGTTCAAGAAAGTCTAGTTTGTGTTGCAACTCCAAAGAATAAAGTTGGCAACAAAAAGGAGTCAGGCCTCGGGAAGAAAGATAATGGTTTTACTCTAGTAAAGCCAGCTCAGTCACAAGGGACGCCCTGGGTCCCGATTTTAAAGTTTAATAGGACTTTGGTCTATTTCGAGGACACCATGTTTGGCAATCTGAGCGCGTGTCTTGCTCTAACTAGGGGGATTTGGACCCCCAAGGACATGGTAGCCTTCTGAAGAGCTTTTTTCCAAAGCTCCTGTGCATTGCTACCAAGGCTGCTATGGATTTTGCAATTGCTACCAAGGCTGCTATGGATTTTGCAATTGCTTTGCATTTTAATTCGGAAGATTTGAATGGTTTATTTTGACGAGGTATTTCTTGGTTCCTTAATTTTATTCTTGCTTTGCCATTTATTCAAGCCATTCAATACTCTCCTCTATTCTAAGGGTATGCCCTCTGCCTCCTCTTGTACTTCATGTTTTATCATTCTAAAATCAACTCCACTCAAGAAAAAGAAAAAAAAAAGGAAATTTTTTTTCTTAGTGGTGTTATGTGCTCATTTTTATTCTTCATAAATGGAATAGTTTTATGAAGATATAGCAATGGAGTACAAGAGAAAGGAGGGCATACCCTCACTGTTAGTTTTCTAATCAATTTTAATTTTGTTATATTAGTGTGCATACAGTGCAGTCCCGCGCTTTGGCTTAGTCACCATCTCTTATAGCTTCAGTTTCACACAACAGGCCGTCAAGAATGAAGTTGCTTTGGCTTAGTCACCATCTCTTGTAGCTTGAGTTAGGAGTGAAGTTGAATTGTGTGTGAGTTCATCTTAGCACACAACAGGCTGTCAAGAATGAAGTTGCTCTGGCTTAGTCACCATCTCTTATAGCTTCAGTTAGGAGTGAAGTTGAATTGTGAGTGATAGTTCATTTTAGCACACAACAGGTCGTCAATAATGAAGTTCGCGGTCAGGCCTGCAGTTCATATAATGCTTCTGCCTCTGCACGCTTAATTCAATTCATATTCCACTCGATATGGAATGATAAACTCTCCTTATTCTAAGATGACTCAAATTGCTTCCATTCACTGATCTACCTGGCTGGACCTGAAGACTTCCACATTATTCTGGTTCTAATTAAGACTTGTTTACTGGCTCCTACTCCTCACTTCTCTTAGTATTCGTCAGTCATTGTTGGGCCTTTGTCAGCTGCCATTTAAAATCTACACACAATTCAGCGATCTTGCTCATTGTTATCGTATCAGGTATGATATCATGGATTCTTATTCTCTCATTGCACACCAACAATCCAGTTATCTACTTTAATATAATGTGTCATTTTATTTATAAAATTTTATCTTCTCTTATTATATTATTTATGAAAATTTATTTTATATATTAATTAATTATACATATTTAATTAGATTTATTATCCTAATCATCTTCTTTTTTTATTTCTTGAATCTGAAATATGGACTATGTTGTTTTGAATCAATTGATTACATTAAAATCATATTCATGGATCATAATTTTAATCATGATAGCATTTTTACGATATATGTATGATTATGTTTATGGTTGTGGATGAATGGTTTTATATGGTTTGTGGTATTTATACATGGATGAGGCTCTAGGGTTTATGTTTTCAATGTAGTTTTATGGCAGTTGTAAAGGGTAAAATAATTGTTGCCCTAGGCCTAATTTATGTTTATTGCAAATTATTATGTATATCTCACAAAGCCAAAGCCATGTAATAGTTTGTAGAGAATTCATCTCCAATGGAGAATTATTAAGCCTCTAGTTATGGAGAATGTGCCAAAGGTTCTTGTGCATGAAGAAGTTGGAGCTTTCTTGAAGTTTAAGCACATGGGGAGAATTGCTCGTGAAAACTATTTGGATATTAAGTTTTTTAGATGGTTAAAGATATAAGTTAGATAGAACCTCATCTATGATTTTATCTTTATAATGTTTGTATAGATGTGTGATTATTATATTATGTTGATGCATGATGATTCATGAAATAACATGTTTTAAGTTGGTAATTATTAAATTATGAGAGAATAACATGTTTGACAAGTTTTGACTTAATATTTAAATTCGAGCTGGTTCTAGATACTTTCTATTATATATATAATAGTTTTCAAAAAATATTTTATTTTAAAAAATTATTAAATATTTCTTTTGAAATATGAAAACTCTATACATAGAAAGTAAATGTTTTTAAAAATTTTCTTATTTAAAGGTCTCCAATTTAAATATGGAAAGTCACATGGATCTAGCTCTCTCTAAATTTAATAACTATCGAGTTAAAATATGGGTAAACATATATGCATAATTTATTATGTGAAATATCATAAATTATTGTTACATTTTAACTTAAAATGATAACTAAATATGAATTATATTATATATTTTGTTTTTTATATTTAAAAAATATTTAATTAAATTTTAATAGATATTGTTTTTATAAAATATATTAACTATATATTTAACACAAATTATTGGTGCCATAAATAATATGATTATATTATTGAGTAATATTAATATTTATTATTAATATAAATAATATTATTTAGTTATGTTAATATTTATTATTAATTAATATAAAATATTTTATTAATTGTACATACTATACTATAATATTATGTAATTTTAATTTGGTTATTTTATTTATTGACATGTAAAATTTGGCTTTAGATTTCTTTTTTCTTCCTAATTACACCCACCCCTAAAAATTGTTTGCACCCATGCACCCAAGAAGACTTCCTTACACCTAATGCTTGCAAGGCCTTTAGATATTTTATTTAATGATATAGTTTTAATATAGTTTAATATGTGAAATATTATAACTTATTGTACATTTTAACTTAAATTGGTAACTAAATATAAATTGTATTATATATTTTATTTTTTATATTCTGAAAAATATTTAAATAAATTTTATCATTGTCGCATAGTTTAATTTAAACATTGTTTTTCTTATCTAATTATTAATAATATAATATATATATTTACGTAGTTAGTAATATATGAAGTTTTATAAATTATTATTTATTTTTAATATATTATCTATAAAATTATATTATATATATTTTCTTTATATTTTGAAAAAAAGTAATTAAAACTTTATATTTATATAATATATTAACTATATATTTATCATAAATTTTTGTTGTTATAAATAGTATTAATTATATTATTTAGTAATATAAACATTTATTATTAATATAAAATAAATTATACACACTACACTATAATATTATTTACTATTAATTGGATTATTTTATTTATTGATTTTTGTTTTCATATAAGGAATAGTTTAGGTTAATGATCATATATAATCCGTTTCATATAAAGAATAATTTATTATGTGATATATTTTATTATTATAGTTTTAACATGAGAAATATCATAAATTATTGTTATTTTATAACATTATATATTATGTATAAAATTACACGGTACATTTTAACTTAAAATAGTAATTAAATATAAATTATATTGTTTAAAATCATGAATATTTTAATAATTGTAAAATATATTATTTTTTATACATTATAGTATTATTTAATTTTTTAACTATATATTTATCATAAATTAAAGGGAGCCATCATAAATTATTTTGATTTTTAATATAATTGGTCTAATATTATGCAACGAAATACAAAAAAAAAAATATAATATTATTATTTATATCTTACATGATTTTGTTGTTCCACATTATTTGATTTTGTTGTCATAAAAAATTTATTTATTATTGTAGAAATAATCTTATGTGTTGATGTTATATTATACTATGTAAATTTTCAATATTACATATTTATTAATAAAGTAATTTAAAACATTATTTTTCTTATCTAATTAATAATATAATATATGTTTTGATGTAGTTAGTAATATATGGAATTTTATAAATTATTATTTATTTTCAATAAAATATATAAAATTATATAATATAATTGTATCTCTAATCTATAAAATTATATATTTTTTATTTATATTTTGAGAAAAATTAATTAAAACCTCATAGTTATATAATATACGAACTATATACATTTCACAAATTAGTGGTGTTATAAATAATATTAATTATATTATTTAGTAATATAAATATTTTTTAATAATTATACATACTACTCTATAATATTAATTAGGTTATTTTATTTATTGATGATATAATATTAGGTTTCATATATTGAATAATTTATTATGCAATATTATAACATAACATTATCTTTTATCTATAAAATTATGCTTTACATTTTAACTTGAAATGGTAACTAAATATAAATTTTATTATATATTTTGTTTTTTATATTCTAAAAATATTTAATTAAATTTTCATAGTTATCATTGTTATACAATATATTAACTTTATATTTATCATAATTAATGGGAACTATCATTAATTGTTTTCATTTTTAATGTAATTGGTATGATATTATGTAAAAAAACACAAATAAATATAATATTATTATTTATATCTTACATGATTTGTTGTTATTTCATATTTTTGTGTTGAAAATATAATTTATAATACATATAATCTTATGTGTTTATGGTATATTATACTATGTAAATTTTTAATAGTATGAATAAAAAATTAAAATATCACATATTTTTTTAATAAATTAATTTTAAACATCATTTTTCTAATTTAATTAAAAGTGTAATATATTTTGTTTACGTAGTTTTGTAATATATGAAATTTTATAAATTATTATTTATTTTCAATAAATTATATTTTATAACATTATGTATTCTCTATAATATTATACTGTACATTTTAAGTTATTATATATTTTGCATTATAAAATTCTTTAATTATAATTTTGTTATATTATTTATTGATTATATAATATTAGG
Organism: Cornus controversa; assembly: GCA_026545225.1. Classification (NCBI taxonomy): domain Eukaryota; kingdom Viridiplantae; phylum Streptophyta; class Magnoliopsida; order Cornales; family Cornaceae; genus Cornus; species Cornus controversa. Next base: position 28,202,805 of record CM048848.1, on the reverse strand, counting down.
TTTCATATAATGAATATATTGTATTAGTATAGTAAAATATGTGAAATATTATAAATTATTGTATTATATATTTTGTTTTTTATATTCTTAAAAATATTTAATTAACTATTCATTTATCATAAATTAATGGAAACTATGAAAATATAATGTTATTATTGTTGTCTTACATGATTTTGTTATTCCACGTACATTATTTGCGTCGGAAATATAATTTATATTACATAAGTATGCAAAATATATTGTATAATTTCAAAAATATTTTACTTATAACCGTATAAATAATCTTATGTGTTGATGTTATATTATACTATGTAAATTTTCAATAGTATGTAATTAACTTTTATATATTATATATTTATTCATAAATTAATTTAAAACATTATTTTTCTTATCTAATTAAAAATATAATATATATTTTTGACGTAGTTAGTAATATATGGAATTTTATAAATTATTATTTATTTTTAATAAAATATATGAAATTATATAATATAACTGTATCTCTAATCTATAAATCATATAATGGCAACTAAATATAAATTATATTACATATTTTTATTTATATTTTGAGAAAAATTAATTAAACCCTCAAAGTTATATAATATATTAATATATATTTTTCACAATTTAGTGATGCTATAAATAATATATGTAATATTATTTAGTAATATAAATATTTATTATTAATATACAATATATTATTATTTATACATACTACACTATAATAATATTTAATATTAATTAGGTTATTTTATTTATTAATGATCTAATATTAGGTTTCATATAAGGAATAATTTATTATGTAATATTTTTTTAATATAGTTTAATAGTTGAAATATCATAAATTGTTGTTATTATATAGCATAACATTATCTATTATCTATAAGATTCTATTGTACATTTTAACTTAAAATGGTAACTAAATATAAATTTTATTATATATTTTATTTTTTATATTCTACAAATATTTAATTAAATATTTAGAGTTATCATTGTTATACAATATATTAACTTTATATTTATGGTATTTTATATTATGTAAATTTTTAATAGTATGTAATAAAAATTTTAAATATCACATATTTTTTAAATTGTTTACGTAGTTTTGTAATATATGAAATTTTATAAATTATTATTTATTTCAATAAATTATATATTATAACATTATGTATTCTCTATAATATTATACTATACATTTTAACTTATAAAGGCAACTAAATATAAATGATTTTATCAGTTTTTATTTATATTAATTAAATCATTATACTTTAATAATATATTAACTATATATTTATCATTATTTTAATGTTGTCATAAATAATATAAATTATATTATTAAATAATAGAAAATTTTATCAATAATATAAAATGAATTATTAATTATACACACTACACTATAATATTATATATTATTTTATTTATTGATCATATAATATTGGGTTTCATATAACGAATAATTTATTATGCAATATATTGTATTATTATAGTTTAATATGCAAAATACCATAGTTATTATATAAGATAACATTATCAATAATATTATCTATAAAATTATACTGTACATTTAACTTATAATGACATTTAATTATAAATTATTTTTTATATTTTTTATTCATATTTTTAAAAATTGTAATTAAAACATTATAGTTATATAATATATTGACTATATATTTATCAAAAATTAATGTTGTCATAAATAATATAAATTATATTATTAATATAAGATAAATTATTAATTATACACACTACACTATAATATTAATTAGAATATTTTATTTATTGATCATATAATATTTGGTTTCATGTAACGAATAATGTATTATGTAATATATTTTATTAATATACTTTAATAAGTGAAATATAATAAATTAGTTTTCATTTTAACATAATTGGATAAAATTTATGGAGTGAAATGCACAAAAATATAATATTATTATATATATCTTATATAAATATTTATCCTTAACAAATTGTGTCATAAATATATAAACTGTATTATTTAACAATATTATAATATTTTTTAATTTTAATTAAGTTATTTTACTTATTGATTATATAATATTAGGTTTCATATAAGAAATATCATAAATTATTTTTATTATTTAACATAACATTATCAATAATATCTATAAAATTATACTGTACATTTTAACTTAAAATGGTAATTAAATACAAAATATATTATATATTTTGCTTTTATATTTTGAACAATATTTAATTAGAATTCCATAGTTATCATTGTTATATAATATAAATTATATTATTTAGTAATTTGAATATTTTAATAATGTAGAATATATTGTTTACTATACATACTGCATTATAATATTATTTAGTTTTAATTAGGTTATCATATTTATTGATGATATAATGTTAGGTTTTGTATGACGAATAATTTGTTATATAATATGTTGTATGAATATAGTTTAATATGTGAATATCATAAATTATTATTCATTTTCAATGTAATTGGTTAAATAGTATGTATTATTATGTACTAGTTTTATAATTTATTTGTGCATAGTAGATAAATTATATTTTTTAAAATTTCTTAATAGATATAATATAAATTTGAATATCCTGTTAATTTATTTTTTCATGTTATGTATTATGTTTCATTTTTATTATACACGTAAGGGCATAATAACAAGATATATATACATATATAATATATTATTATCATAATCTCATCTTTGTACTTATTCAATGTGATATGTGTTGGAAAAATAATTTATATTACATAACCGTATAAAATATAGTGCATAATGTCATGAATAATATATTATAAAATATAGTTATTATCTATAAAATTATATTGTAAATTTAAACCTATAATGACAAAGAATTATAAATTATATTATTTAATAATATAAACATTTGTTAATAATATAAAATATATTATTAATTATACACACTACATTGTAATATTTTTTAATATTAATTATATTATTTTATTTATTGATCATAATATTTGGTTTCATATTACGTATAATTTATTATGTAATATATTGTATTAATATACTTTAACATGTGAAATGTAATAAATTAGTTTTCATTTTTAACGTAATTGGATAAAATTTATGTAGTGAAATACACAAAAATATAATAATATTATTTATGTATTTATATGTAATGAAATACACAAAAATATAATATTATTATTTATATCTTACATATATATTTAACATTAACAGATTGTGTCATAAATATACAAATTATATTATTTAACAATATGAATATTTTAATAATGTAAAATATATTATTTATTATACATTCTGTATTATAATATTATTTAATTTTAATTGGGTTATCTTATTTATTGATTATATAATATTAGGGTTCATATAACAAACAATTTATGGAAAATTACACTGATCTCCCCTGTAAATAGGCGAAATAACAGATACCTCCCTATTATTTCAAAAATAACACTGACATCCCCTATCAGTGTTGTCAGACTTAGTAAGTGATAAAATGACTATTATACCGATGTACTTTTGTTGTTATTTAATTAAAAAAATTCTATTATATAAAAAGACATAATTACCCATTATGAATTCACACTTTTCTCTTTTTATGCCAATTACAATATAAGACAGACCTAGGGATGGCAACGGGGCGGGTATGGGCTGGGTATGCCAAAACCCTACCCCGCCCCATCAAGGAAATACTAAATCCATCTCCCGTTAAGAATCCTAACGGGTTTGTGATAACCATACCACCACCGCCCCATTTAGAGAAAGAGAAGAATAACAAAATCCTTAAAATCCTTTGCTTTAGTTGCTTTGAATTTGATGTTTTGACTAAATGTACCCAAACGATGATACAACACTCCTACAATCAAAACCCCAATATATAAGATAAAAAAAAATGACACAAACATACATACATACATATGTAGATGGAGATAGAAACGGTTTTGGTCTTCAAGAATTTTTTTTATTATAGATCTATTATATACACAAGATAGAGAGATTTCTCTTTTAGCCATAAAATAAAGAGAGGAATGGAGCAGAACAAGGTAACCTAGTGGTTGTCATATATCTAGAATACTATATTTATATAAGTAATATAATAATAAAAGAAATGACACATTTCATACAATTATGTCACTATATATATATATATGTATATATATATGTATGTATGTATGTATGTATATAATCGGGGCGGGGCGGTTACTAGGTGGGTTTTCTTAAAAAAATCATACCCGTCTCTACTCCTATTAGGGGCGGACCAAATTTCCTCCATTAGGGGCAGAGCGGGGCGGAAACCCATCGGGGTGGAGGAAATTGCCACCCCTAGACAGACCAGGTTCAATTTTGATCAAAGCAACCAATATATGCAATGTGCGTATATATATATATATATATATATATATATATATATAACTTAATATTCATCACCACCACTATAATCTCCATTCTCCACAGTTGCCCCTATTTCCTCCATGACCACAACCGACCTCAAAGCCACCGAGAGAGCAACGAAGATTCACATCGTTGATTTTAGCATCGTTCAAGGCGTTAAGTGGGCGACTCTTCTACAAGCTCTAATGACTCGACCCGCCTTGAACGATGGATATAGCGACTTAACTTTTCTGCAAGCTCTTGGGACTCGACCTACCAAAAAACCCAACAAAGATTCACATCGTCGAGTTCGTTCCAATTCTGATGCCCATCAAGGAGCTTAACAAACCGAGCCTTTCGGGTTGAACCGGATGAGGTATTCAGAACGAAGAATTGGGGATAGATGCGTGAAACCCTAGTCATTTCATGATTTTTAAATGATAGATTGAAGTCGTGGTTCTAATTAATTTAGTTCTTAACATAGATTGATATTTGGAGTATTAGTATGAGATTTGAGTTGAAATGATGAAGAGCAGTGGCTGAAATAGGGGCTAGATGTAGCTGTCGCTGCACAGGAAAACAAAGGCCAAATTGGGTTTAATTTCGGGGAAAGAGATGATGAACAGTCGATTTTGCGTCACAGATCAGAGATAAATTGATTGATCTCTTTGGAGACTGTCGAAATTAGGCGAACAGGAAGAGTCTTCGTCATTTGTTATGATGGGCTCCTCCTCATCCAATTTGATCTCTCATGGATTTGATTTGAAGTCAGTGGCCAGGAATTGGATGCTAATGTCTCCGTCTTCGCTCTCCACTATCGGCTTAATTTAGTTATTGTAGGATTAAGATATAGAGAATCAATAAGCTCATCAGCGAGAGAGAGAAGTATATATATATATATATATATGTATATGTATATATATGCGTGTGTGTTATAAGAGATGGTGTATATACATATACACCATCTCTTATAACACACACGCATATATATACATATACATATATATATATATATATATATATATATATATGCATTATGTAAGAACATGGACTTTATGAAAATTGATTTTTTACTGGTTGATTTTAGTGTACTGAAGCATACATAAATGAACAAAATCAGATGGATAGATATCAAACAGTGGGTTTAATTTGGGGGAAGGAGATGATGAATAGTGGGGGTAAAAAGTCCACAAATAATATGTCAAAGGAGGGTATTTTAGTCATTTCATACATTTTAGGGGCATTTTCGGATTTTTAGGTCAAAAATACCATGACATTAGCAATTTTCGTACCTATAAAGCTGACAGGGGAGGTAAGTGTTATTTTTGAAAACACAGGGGAGGTCCCTGTTATTTCGCCTATTTACAGGGGAGGTCAGTGTAATTTTTCCAATAATTTATTATGTAATGTGTTGTATTAGTATAGTATAATATACAAAATATCATAAATTGTTGTTATTGTTTAACATAGTATTATCAATAATATTATCTATAAAATTATACTTTACATTTTAACTTATAATGGCAACTAAATGTAAATTATTTTATATATTTTTTATTCATATTTTTTTAAAAAAAAATAATTAAAACTTTAGTTATATAATATATTGACTATATATTTATATTCAATTAATGTTGTCATAAATAATCTAAATTATATTTTTTTTGCAGTATAACATTTATTATTAATAGAAAGTAAATAGATAATTATAAACACTACACTATAATATTATTTAATAGTAATTAGATTATTTTATTTATTGATCATATAATATTTGGTTTCATATAATGAATAATTTATTTTGTAATATATTGTATTAATATAGTTTAATATGTGAAATATCATAAATTAGTGTTCATTTTTAATGTAATCAGATAAATTTTATGTAATGAAATACATAAAAATATAATATTATTATTTATATCTTACATGATTTTGTTATTCCATATTATTTGTGTTGTAAATATAATTTATATTACCTAAATTTATAAAATTTACTATATAATGTTATAAAACTTTTCTTATTATCGTAGAAATAATCTTATGTGAGTCGTTTTCATTCGAAATGATCAATTCCTAGAGAAATCATGCCGCAATCAGAATTGTACATTACTTTTCCCGAATTCGATCGTCTTGACCTCCAAATATGTGAAATATCACAAATTATTGTTATTATATAACATTATCTATTATCTATAAAATTATACTGTATATTTTAACTTATAATGGCAAATAATTATAAATTATATTATATCTTTTGTTTTTTATATTTTAAAAATATCTAATTAAAATTTCATTATTATCATAAATTAAAGATGTCATAAATATCATAAATTAAAGGGTTGAATTGACTGACCTCCCCTGAGGTTTGGTCAAATTACACTCGAAGAGACTGTTTGGCCTTTATTTCTTTCACCTTTCATAAATCCATTTCTCTGGTGGTCGGAGTAAATTTTAAGTGTGAAAATAAAATTTTGTCCTTGCATGAAAATATCACATTATATTTCAAATAGGGTAAAATACAATGACCTCCACTCAGGTTTGCTGTAATTTCACTGATCTCTCTTGAAAAAAAATCTAATTTTTAAAATGACATTTTTGCCCACATTATACTTTCTCTCTCTCTATTCCATCTTTTTTTGTAGACCTACACCATTGTTCTTCGATCTTGCTCCTAACATTTCTGATCAATCGTAAAAAAATTTATCACACAAATTCTTTTCAAATATCTTCTATCATGGTGATATATATACAAACACATACATAAGATCGGATCTGTAAACTGAGTTATTGAGTTTTGTTGTGAGTCACTGGTACGAGTTGATGAAAACGACTGGGCTGGTAGCGTACATATCATTTTAGAAATCAAATTTTTTTATATATATTTCAAATCATCATAGGGAAGGTTAGTGCAAATATGACAAACCTCACGAGATGTCATTGTATTTTACCCTATTTGAAATATAATGTGATATTATAATGCAAGGGAAAAACTGTCTTTTCACTCTTAAAATATATTTCGAACACTAAAAAAATTGATTTAGGGGAGATGAAAGAAATAAAGGTCAAACGATCTCTTCGAGTGTAATTTCACCAAACCTCAGAGGAGGTCAGCAAATTTAACCCTAAATTAAAGATGTCTATAATATTATTTAATATTAGTTAGGTTATTTTATTTATTGATGATATAATATTAGGTTTCATATAACAAATACTTTATTAAGTAATATATTGTATTAATATAGTAAAATATGTGAAATATCATAAATTAGTGTTCATTTTTAATGTAATTGGATAAATTTCATGTAATGAAATACACAAAAATATAATAATATTATTTATATACTACATATGTATTATATATTTTATTACTTATATTTTGAAAAAAATTTCATAGTTTTTATTGTTATCTAATATATTAACTATATATTTCTCATAAACAAATTGTGTCAAAAATAATATAAATTATATTATTTAATAATATGAATATTTATTGAATAATATAAAATATATTATTTAATTTTATTTAGGTTATCTTATTTATTATTGATCATATAATATTAGGTTTCATATAATGAATAATTTTTTATGTAATATATTGTATTAGTATAGTTTAATTTGTGAAATATCATAACTTATTGTTATTATATAATATAACATTATCTATTATTTTTATACTATACATTTTAACTTCAAATGGCAACTAAATTTAAATTGTATTATATATTTTATTTTTTATATTCTGAAAAATATTTAATTAAACTTTCATAGTTATCATTGTTATATAATATATTAACTATATATTTATCATAAATGAATGGAACTATCATAAATTATTTTCATTTCTAATGTAATTGGTCTAATATTGTGTAAAGAAATACAAAAAAATATAATATTATAATTGATATCTTACATGATTTGTTGTTATTCTGTATGATTTGTGTTGGAAATATAATAGATATTACATAAGTATATAAAATATAATGTATAATGTCACAAATAATTTAACTTATTATTGTAGAAATAATCTTATGTGTTTATGGTATATCATACTATGTAAAATTTCAATATTATGTAATTAAAATTTTAAATATCACATATTTATTAATAAATTAATTTAAAATATTTTTTTATTATTTAATTAAAAATATAATATAAATTATCTATTATTTATTTTAATATAATATATTAAATTATATAATATAACATTATCTATTATTTATAACATTATACTGTACATTTTAACTTTTAATGGCAACTAAATATAAATGATATTATATACATTTTATTTACATTTTGAATTTTTTTAATTAAAACTCCATTGTTATATAATATATTAACTCCATTGAATTAATGCGTACATAAATAATATAAATTATATTACTTAGTAATATAAACATTTATTATTAATATAAAATAAATTTTTAATTGCACACTACAATATAATATTATTTAACATTAATTAGACTATTTTATTTATTGATCATATAAAATTTGGTTTCATATAATGAATAATTTATTATGTAAAATATTGTATAAATATAGTTTAATTTGTGAAATATAATAAATTATTATTATTATATAATATAACATGATCTATTATCTATAAAATTATACTGTACATTTTAACTTATAACGACAACTAAATATAAATTATATTATATATTTGTTATTTATATTTTAAAAAATATTTAATTAGAATTTCATAGTTATCATTGTTATATAATATTTCAACTATATATTTATCATAAATAAATGGTTTCAGAAATAATAGAAATATTTATTATTAATATAAAATATATTATTAATTATGCATACTAACTATAATATTATTTAATATTACTTACGTTATTTTATTTAATTATTATATCATATTACGTTTCATATAACGAATAATTTATTATGTAATATACTGTGTTAATATAGTTTAATATGTGAAATATCATAAATTATTGTTCATTTTTAATGTAATTGGTTAAACATTATGTAATGTAATACACAAAAATATAATATTTTTATTTATATCTTACAAATTTATTATATATTTTATTACTTATATTTTAAAAAATAATTCATTCAAATTTCATAGTTTTCATTGTTATCTAATATAATAACTATAAATTTATCATAAACAAATTTTGTCATAAATAATATAAATTATGTTATGTAACAATTGAATATTTAAAATAAATATACTACATTATAATATTATTTAATAATTAGGTTGTCTTATTCATTGATGATATAATATTAGGTTTCATATAACGAATAATTTATTATGTAATAAATTATATTGCATTAATATAGTTTAATTTGTGATATATCATAAGTTATTATTCATTTTCAATGTAATTGGTTAAATAGTATGTATTATTATGTACTAGTTTTATAAGTTCTTTATGCATAGTAGATAAATTATATTTATGTAAATTCTTAATAGATAAAATTTCATAGTTATCATAAATTAAAGATGTCTATAATATTATTTAATATTAATTAGGTTATTTTATTTATTGATGATATAATATTAGGCTTCATATAACGAATAATTTTTTATGTAACATATTGTATTAGTATAGTTTAATATGTGAAATATCATAAATTATTGTTATTATATAACATTATCTATTATCTATAAAATTATACTACAAATTTTAACTTACAATGACAACTAATTATAAATTATATTATATATTTTGAAAAATATTTAATTAAAATTTCATAGCTATCATAAATTAAAGATGTCTATAATATTATTTAAAATTAATTAGGTTATTTTATTTATTGATGATATAATATTATGTTTCACATAACAAATAATTTATTATGTAATATATTGTGTTAATATAGTTTAATATGTGAAATATCATAAATTATTGTTCATTTTTAATGTAATTGGTTAAACCCTATGTAATGAAATACACAAAAATTTAATATAATTATTTATATCTTACATATTTATTATATATTTTATTACTTATATTTTCAAAAATATTTCATTCAAATTTCATAATTTTCACTGTTATGTAATATATTAACTATAAATTTATCATAAACAAATTGTGTCATAAATAATATAAATTATATTATTTAAAAATTAAATATTTAAATTATATTTTTTTTATACATACTACATTATAATATTATTTAATTTTAATTAGGTTATCTTATTTATTATTTGATCATATAATATTAGGTTTTCAAAAAGACAACCATTCCTAGAGAAATCATGTGACAATCAGAATCATACGTTACTTTTTGCCAAATTCGTTTGTGTGGACCTCCAAAAGAAACAAGTAGCATGTCGATCCAAATTTCATCTCCTTTCATCCAAGTCGTTTTGATCCAATTTTGTTTGAGTCTTTCTAATTCAAAAAGAGAAATTCCTAGTAGAAATCATGCACAATCACAAGTGTATGGTGTTTTTTTGCCAAATTCGACCATTTGGATCTAAAAAAAAAAAGAGTATGCCGACAACGATTTTCAACCAGTTTCATTTGAGTCATTTTGATGGTCCATGAGGCTCATGAGCATATTTGCCCAAATTTTAATGTCAAAAGGATCTGCAAGGGCATTTTAGTCATTTCATTTTATGTCTTAAATTGCATGTGTTTGCATACTTATTTAAATATGTTTACATTGCTGCATTAATACATTATGTTCATTGATTCTCAATTATAATTGCTTTCGTATATTTGCCTAATAGTATTTGCAGGACATTTTTGTCATTTCAATGCTTTTGTAGGAAAGTGACACATGGTGATCGGTGTTGAATGTTATACATTATAGCCTCTTAATTTGCATATTTTATTCTCTTAGTAATAGTTTATTTGTGATTTTACTTTATTTTTGTGTTTTCTGTCTTTTCAGGGCTTTAATGATTATTTCAGTTAAAACCATGATTTTTGAGCTTTTAAAGAAGATATTCAAGAGGGTTAGATGAAGTCTACATCAAATGGATCCATTCAACTCCATATTTTAACTAAAATCAGCCCAAGGAAGAGGTTTCAAGAGAATTATAACAGTTTAAGGATGTTACGGGCCTGAAGCCGAATCCTGTACTTAATCCAGTTTTAATCCCGTTTTGGAAAGTGGACTGAAAGTCTTATTTTCGAGCGTCAATTCGACTTAATTCTCACCTAGGTTGAACGAAATTCGATTATGGACACTTTTGTATTTCACGTAAATTTCATGAATGGACTTTTACTGGGTCAAAACTTGGGCCGAATGTCAGCAGAAAAATCCACCTGTTTAGGGCTGCGGAAAAACCCTAATTATCTTCTAATTGGATTAGGACTTTATCTCCTAATTGGATTAGAACTTTATGTATTCTCTTGGGTATAAATTGGTGAATTGGAGGCTGTTTTGGAGGAGAAGAGAAGTGGAGGCCAAAACAGAGAAGACAGAAACAATCCGGGTTTTATTTATTTTATTTCATTATATCTTTTATTTATTTGTTATCTTCTTCTTCTACCATGTGTAACTAAACTCCTACTAGGGTTGAGGAGGAAACCTCCATTAATGAAGTGAAGTTATTTCGTTCATTAATTGATTCCCATGTGTATGATTTAAATGCTTATGATTTTTGCTTCTTGTGATTAATTATTTTATAATTCTTTCACCATCTATATCATGTATATGTGGTAGTTAGGAAGTATTATAATTAATCTAAGCTTGGGTTTGTATTTCTTAAAAGTGATAATCTTTGATCTTATATTTTTCATTACATTGGATACATAAGATGCTTAGAATTTTACACTAGTAAAGCGGAGGAAAATCTACCTTTTTAATATATTTTTCATAGTGCTTTATTGTTAAATCTTGAGTAAGCAATAGATTGATTTCTTGATTGCTACTCTAAATTTGGGGATTAATAAATGAATATTAGAAGCTTCATGGATTTAATGGTGGTGGAATCCAAAACCTTAGTTATTTTCTCTATTTGATTTTAATTGTGTTATTTTATTTGTATGTTAGTTTAATTAATTTCAAATCAACCAACTTATGTTCAGACTAGATTAGTTTTAAATTAATTTGAATTTGTATTAGTTTTTCTTCTTAAAACATTCCCTTGGGTTCAACCTCGTTCTTATCGATCTATACTTCAATAAATTCGTATACTTGCGAGTTATTTTACACTTTTAAAACAATATCACATGGCATCTCTCAGCCCTAAATTCTAGAATGTTGTAGCACCTAAGAATGCCTTTTATGTCCCCTGTTGTCACATGCTCTCAATTCTTAGGATTTTGAATTTAAAAGGCAGCATAGTTATTTTACTTGTGACCCAATCATTGGCAAGCTTTTTGAATCACTAAAGGACAAAACATTGTTGTCACTCTCATCCTTTATTCTTTTTCGAGCATTTAAATATTTTGAAGTCACATGATATATAGATATGCTGAGAATTATATATAGGGTAATATATATATATATATAGAGAGAGAGAGAGAGAAAGAAGAAGAGCGATATGGTATACAGATACGTAGAGAGAGAGAGAGAGATTTTAGAAGATCGTCAGAGAGAGATAGAGAGAGACAGAGATGGGTCATCAATTAGTTTGGGGTTTTTCCATTGAAGTGATCTGATCTGAACTGTGAGAGAGAAATCACCACTATACATCACCACGTTGAAGGTTCAAATGAGAAGAAGGATTTGAAGCTACCAGGAGTCTGTCTTCTATCTCATTCAGAATATGTCCAAGTTTCTCCTAAATTGTGAGTATTACATGAGCTCCGTTTTATTTTCATGCTTGATTAAGGTAATAAAATCATTCTCTATTTAATTTCAGTAAAACTACCCGTTCATTATGTATTTGGTATGAAGAACTTTAAGTTTTGAATTAAACACATATGCAGTGTTGATGTTATTTTGAGCAACTTTATACTCATTTGTTTGATTCAGGTCTGTTTGGTTGAGTGTTAATTTTAGTTTTCCCAAAATTGATTGTTGAAACCCTAATTTTCTACACTCCCACAGGCGCATGTTTAGTTTGAATATTCTACTCTCACATGCGAACGTTTAATTTGAATACTCTACACTCTCACAGGTGCACGTTAAAGCTTAATATTTTACACTCTCACAAGTGCACATAAATACATACATATAAATCTTTCATGGGTATTTCATGTTTGTTTTCAAACTTGAAGTTAAAAATCTTTTTTTTTATATTATGAAATGGTTGCATTCTATAACTGCTTTTAGAGTTTAATATGTGACTGAAATTTCCTTCATTTGACAAGTTCTATTGTGTGCCCCTCTTTTCTTTTTTGTTTGTCATTTACTAATCCGGGTTGTCCTTTTAGTGCTTTGCAAGTATAAATCATGAGTTATCTCACAGTTCCTGCTTTGTAAGAGATGATATTAAAATCTCCTTATATTTGCTTTCATTGAATCATGCTTTAAGAGTTTAGTCTGTCATCATCTTGCTGAATCTGCTGATGTGTATCTCCTGTAGAGTAAACAATTCTATGCTTGTTGTATTGAAGTCACTTGGTTCTATATTGTCAATTCAGCTTTGTGTTTTGAGTAATGTTCCTGAAATTAATCTTTATGCATGATTTGAAGCATTTATGTGATATACTATCTGTTTGTCTCATTTGAGTCACAAAGAGCTTGATCGAGTGATTGAAACTATGTTTAAGGTGTTATCAGCTTCATAGTTATATAAACATATCCTCTCTTATCATCATGAACCTGTTTGTTGAGACTTTTTCCAGATATTGTGCCAAGATTGCATGCTGGTGTAATAGATCAAAATTATTACATTGAAATAGCATGTGTTGAACATTAGGTAGTTTTGATCTACTATTGAACACTCGATATCTTTAAATATATCGAGGCAACAGTATATTATTTCTCCAAGTACAATATATAAAAAAAAAGGATAAGATAGCAAAGACATGCAAATTACTCTTATAATGAGGCCAATACCATCTCCAACTCGCATCATTTATGCTTCAAGATAAAAAATACTAGATTTCTTTCCTTGTATCCTTTGTCCAGCACGCAGGAAAGCTCTGCCCTTTTTTGAAACGACCTGTCAAACATTTCACCAACAATCTCACTTCCAAAATGTTTGGAGAAAACTCCTTCCATGCTAGCTCTTAGGTGCATTATAACTGTATCCACATCAAGTGGGGAATTCATTTTTGACCTCCCCGAATCCATCATCTGCATTCTCTCAATACTGAAACACCCATTTTCTTCTACAAGCCGTGCAATCTCCTTGGGGGAGGGCAAATACACGGGCAAGTTAAATGAATCCACTTGAGCTTCACTGACTAACCCCTACAATTAATGAAGGTTTGCATTAAAGGGGTTACACTGAAAATATGATTTAAATGGAACATATATAGATGAGTTATCAAAATGTGAGAAGATTCAATTTGAAAAGCTGATCATTGACTTACCTCGTTCACCATATCCATGAGTCACAATCTCTTTAGCTCTAGCATCCAGAAAGATGTTCATGTCTTTTGTAAATTGAGTTGCATAAGCATTAGCTACTTTCTCTGAGGCACTTGTGTAGTGCATTCTTCCATTGTTCCATGCTTGTGAGTTTCTATCAAGCAACTCTTCAGGCAACTTAGAGAGCCATTGGAGGGCACTAGCAGAATACACAAAATGGAGAGAGGACTCGGGAAATAACCGGCCATAGAAAGAACCTGGCACTCCTGCAGCAAAGTATTGCCTGTCATGAGGGAGGGATGCGAAAAGTGTATTGAAATCATTGGAAGCATGATCGTTGAAGAACACTTGGAATTCGGGCACTTTAGAGGTAAGGCCTTGGGAATGGTACTTTTTCTCCATGGCTTGAAGTACATTTTGCATGGCGATGAAGGTATTTGGCCCAACTGAACATCCCAAATCTGCTATGCGCAATGTGTTTGAATTAGAAGTGAGGCTTTTTATGTCAAGCTTCTCTGCAATTGCTTCATTCATCATATCTTTTGCAGAATTTGAAGCTTCCCTCTGTAAAATTGGCAAAAGATGTTACTGCTTTTGTTGCTATAATCATCATTGTCATTCCTATCAGATTCAGTGTTGTTAGTGTTTGCAATAGTAAAAATATCATCATTCAACTTCAGAGATGGCGAAACATAGTTATATTTCATCACTGAATCTTTTATACCGGATTGAATTACTATAGCCCAAATATTATACAAGTGAACTGAGAAATTAACATATAATAATCATGATTCACTAAAAAACTTTTTCCCCCTTTCATAGCATAGCTCAGTTCTGCTATAGTTCTTAAAATTTGCTATTCAAATTGGGAGAAGGCATCCATAATATAGCTGTTGGACATGAACCTGACAAATATATCTAATAATTTGACTTTCCATTATAATTATACATAAAACCATTGTGTTGTGTTCGTTTCAATATTTATTCTCTGAAAACAAGTGAATACTTATATTGGACTCTGTATATTGTCCTTAGGTTTGTGTATCTGATTCATCTTACACTTACACACATACCAACATTCTATAGTTTTGTCATACCACTTATTAATTATAGATAAAATTTTAATTTCATCTATTTGAAAGGTAGTTTTGGCATTGTAAAAATATATATTCTGACAGAGTTAACAGTCAACTAATGACTCGATTTACTTAAGTGATTTTTAAATATTAAGGTAAACCCACTTAAGTCTGCAAAGGTTATGAATCAGATATAGTTTAATAAATTCGCGGTAAGTGATTTTTTAATATAATTTAATCAGAGAGTGAAAGTTACGAATCTTAGAAGGTCTACTGGTAATTCATTCAAAATAAAAAAATTAAGGTAAACCCACTTAAGTATGCAAATGTTATGAATCAGCTATAGTCCAATAAATTCGCGGACAATCTTTAATGGTACATTGGCATACAAAAATGAATTTAAATGAAGGAATTTGAGTTTAAATAAAAAATTAGCTATTTGAAGTTGCTTTCAGAACTCAGAAAACTGATTAAATTAGATGTGTTGTATATATATTTTCTTACAATCCTCGTGCAATTAGAATCCTTACCGGATTTCAAATAATTTTAATGCTCCTTGGATTCAAGCCCATAGGAAAAACTGGACCTATTCCTATCCATTCTAAAATTTCCATCCAAATCGAGCATAGAAGCCGACTAACTCTTCAACCAAATACTCAGATGCTAATTATAGACACAAAATAATATATATATATATATATATATCTATATATATATATATTATGAAGCATGTAATCTACCTGATAGTTGAGTTCTTGGTGTAGCTGTAAGTGCCATCTCCACTATTCATCGGATACGATTCTGGAACTGCGGCTTCTTCCACCTTGCTCATCTTAATCCTCTTCTTCTCTCTCCTCCCTTTCTCAAACTGTGATGAGAGTTATAGACCCTTCGGTTTGTATATATACAGAGTCTTTACAGTTGGAGGCAGGAAAGTGGGTTCTACAGTCTCTGAACTATGTAGTCTTAATTTGAGTTTTATTGAAAAAAAAAAAAAAAAAAGGAAAAAAGAGAGCATTAAATCCCAGATGACGCACACCCCAATCCTAATGCACCAATCACCCAAGGCAAAGCCTAAGCTAATCTTAAAAAAATAGGGTAAGCAATGAAAAGAAAAGGTTTTTACTTTTATTTTTTCAAGGATAAGTCACAAGAGATGATCAACCAAATCGTCAACGGAGAAAAAACCCAAGGCATATTGTCATGATAAGTTGTGTGATTTTTAGGAATTTCGTATTCAATAAGCAAAAGTTGTTTAGTACTTTAGTTCATTTTCAACTATCCATGTCATTTGATGGCTCACTTGTACCATATAATTTGAAAATATTCGACTTGTTTCAGACTTGTAGGCAAGTGTAGTTCTTGTGCTGAGATGGAAAAATATAGAAGAGTCGACCCAAACATGACAAGGGATCCAAAAGGTGGATCTAAGTATAAAACCAGGCAACACTCGAAAGGATCTTCAAAAAACCTTTTTACTTCTCGAGGTGTTACTTAGAGGTGTAAGCAGTGTCGTCGGATATTTGCATCCATTCAATCTTAAAAGATTGACACTTGCAAAGAGTGCAACTGTAAAGAGGTGTACGTCAAAAACATAAAGCACAAAGTCCAGAAAGCATTACAAAAACTCGAAGGCAAGTGTGGTTCTTGTGTTGAGATGGAAAAAAATAGAGGAGTCGAACCAAACATGACAAGGGATCCAAAAGGTGGATCTAAGTATAAAACCAGGCAAAACTCGAAAGGATCTTCGAAAAACCTTTTTACCTCTCGAGGTGTTACTTAGAGGTGTAAGCAGTGTCGTCAGATATTTGCATCCATTCACTCTTAAAATATTGACACTTGCAAAGGGTGCAACTGTAAAGAGGTATACGTCAAAAACATAAAGCGCAAAGTCTAGAAAGCATTACAAATCCTCGAAGGCAAAATAATAGGCCCTTATCCCTAGGCAGGTTTGCGACCCACGGGTCTCAAGTGGACCTTGCTCCTAATCCATAGGTCACGAGTGGATCCTTCCTGCGACCCACAGGTCGTGAGTGGATCTTTTGCATGTTCCGACAGGTGGCATATCCCGGCAGGTGGCGGATGGACTGGATTAGGTAACAAGCGAGTTGGTTTCAAGGGTTGTATAGCGGTCGTGGGTGCTCTAATTCACGAAGCGGTCATAGGTGACTTTAACCCATGAAGGTATTGTAGGTGGTCATAAGTGTGTTAACTAGTGAAGAGTCGTGGGTGACTTTCACCTCACGTATATGTTTTGGATTAACACTTTGGCAAACCCCAGGGTTGTGAGAAATCATGGAGGAATGGGCGATCATGTAGCTTTGAGCTCATGACCCCGAGTGATAGCTTTCACAAGCAGGGACCATATGGCGGATTACTGGCTCTACTCCTCAAGATGGAAAATAACTTGTCTCGACGTTACTTCTAGCCTTGATGGGATGGAGCTCGTATGAAGCTATGGGGATCCATAGGTCATTTCTGGCACAAAGGCGCACTGTAATATGACTCGGGCGGTTATGGTGTCATAATGGAACTTATGGCATTATAACATCAGCTGGGACGTTGGGTTTAGTGTGGAATAGAGGATTGAGAGAAAGGCTCATTGAAGTCTACAACATGACTATGTGGCGCACGAGGGTCATTATGTATTGTGCTTTAAATAGAATAGTATCGTAATACTTACCCGCGATCACAGAATAGATGTTCATGGCTTCAACCAAGTATGACAAAAGAAGGGACACATGGCATAATGGGCTTGTGCCACGTAGGATGACAGTTGTCAAAGGCTCATACCTAAGGTCTATAAATACCCAATGGTGTGAAGGCTGTAATAGCCCGAAATTTGGATGTCAATTATTTTTAAATTTGAATTGCTTTACATTACTTTTATTAATTCATGTGAAATGCTTTGCCTTTATATTTTTATCATTTTATGTGAATTTCTTTTCCTTTATATTTTTTTATCATTTCATGTGAATTGTTAAGTGTGATATTTTATCATTTTATGTGAATTGTTTGGTCTTTATACATTTTATTAGTTCATGTAAATTGCATTGCCTTTATATATATATTTTTTTATCATTTTATGTGGATTATTTTTATTGATTGTGTATTATCTGATTTAAATATTTTAAATGCTTTAGATTGGGCTAGGGAGGAATCTGGGCTAGAATGGTTGGACTAGGGGTATGCTTAAGTTGATAGGCCAGGGTTATGGTTATATTATTTTATTTTCTTTTCTTTTATAGTTTATTTAGTTTGTAGAAAAAAAATAAAACAATAATAATTAAGACAAAAGAAAATAGGAGACTAGGGTTTCTGCCGTTTGCTTTACGCACAGAAATTAAGAGTAAACGAAAGAGAGAAGGGAGTGAAGGAGCATTCGGGTGAACGGGTTTTTGAATCATCAAAGAGGCAAGTTCGATTCTTCTCTTCCCCTTTGAATCCGTATGCATAGTCTAGGTTTGAGGATTATGTTTATATTGAAAATTTTTATATAATTTTATGCTTATTTTCTGTTGCTTCCTGTTGATAAATTTCATGACAATGATTATGCTAACTGTATTAGGAGTATAGATTTATATATGTATGAATATATGTATATATATTTAATGTATGTGTTTAATGGATAGAAATTCGTTCATGCATGAATTTGGGATGGAAAAGGGGTGTTAATTTGTAAACCTTTGAGCTGTTAATGTCTAGTAAATGACCCTTGAGCTTTAGGAAAACAGATCGTGAGGAATTTGGCTTTAAATTTTTGAATTTTTACGAAGAACCCTAGAACTTGTGAATTGGGGGTTTTCGATTCGGACCATTTTTTATGGGGCTTTTTGTACTAATGGGCAGAGGGGATCAAGAGGAGAAGATTGGTACAAAAATTGAGGTGAACGGAGGTTGGACGACGCCAGAAACAGGCCAAAAACATCCCCCAGTGTGCTGGGGAAGATGACCCCAATAGGCGCGTGACCCCCACGAGCGCCACCTGTGCGTGAGGGCGAGTCCAGCCGGCGATGGAGCCGACCGGTGTCCAGAAAGGCATTTTTGGGCCCCACTCACAGGGGTCCACCTCTGGGTCCAATATGGGCCCATTCTGAATTGTTTTGATATTTTTTTTTGTATATTTGAAATTTTTGGAAAAACATGAAAATTCAAAAGATCATTTTTTAAAAATACTTTTATGCTTCTAAAAATTCCCAAATTTCTACTATCACTCCTTGGTTGCTA
This sequence comes from Cornus controversa, assembly GCA_026545225.1. NCBI lineage: Eukaryota > Viridiplantae > Streptophyta > Magnoliopsida > Cornales > Cornaceae > Cornus > Cornus controversa. The sequence continues at coordinate 28,182,743 of CM048848.1, read as the reverse complement.
AATGAACTTGGGTTTAAATTTTCATATCGAAATAAGCTCCCCTTGTAGTCCAATTGATTTTTAAAGTGTCTAAAAATTGGATTTTTCACCTTCTTTTATTTTATAAAATATTTTTAAATTCCAAAAAATTCTAAAAATATTTAGGTAACTTTATAACGATAAAATACACATAGGTTTTAAATTTCAACTGAAAATGAGTTTCCCTTGTGGTTGTATTTGTTGTAAAAGTATGCCTCAAACTATGTTTTATTTTCTTTTTACTAGACAAATATTCTTTAAAATTCCCAAAAATTCCAAAAAAATCTAGAATGATTAAATAGGGTTCTTAGAAGCAGAATAGGCCTGAAAACCTAGATTAGAGTTAGGTATACACTCCCTCAAAGATTTCAGTGCATTGGAGGCTTGATTGATTATTTGATCCTATAATGGATGGTCATGTTATTTTCTGTCCTAAATGTTTTCTTCTTGAAGTTATAATTATCCATGATACACTTGGTATATTTGGGAATGAGTTTTCTCCTTGTGATGATTGGATATCCAATTATTTAAGTTCTTATGTCTTCTGTATTTTCAATAATTGTGCACCTTATTCTTATTCATGTTGTAAGTTGGTTTTGGAGGCATGTAAGGATTACCGAGGCATGTAAGGATTGCCGGGGCATGTTAGGATTTCCAATACCTATTAAGGTATCTAAAATTAAAGGAGGCATGTAAAGATTGCCGAGGCATGTTAGGATTGCTAATACCTATTAAGGTATCTCAAATTAATGAGGCATGTAAGGATTGCCAAGAGCATGTCAAGATTGCTTTAACTTGATAAAATATATGCTTATGTTTCTGTATCCTGAATTTAAAGAATGTGTTCATTGCTTTATGATAAGGGTTTTAATGGAACATGGTAACAGATGACTTTTATTTTGAAAACATGAACTGAACAAGGAATGACTTGTATGTTTACACCTATTTTTATCTCTTGTGTCCCTCACATTGAGGGTGTGTATATTGGTTCTCTGATTGGGATGCAGTAGATAGGACTTGCTTGTGGGTGTAACCCACTTTGTTGATATTTTAAGTCCCACACAGGTTTCACCACAAGGATAGAGTTTTAGGGTTGGTTGTGGCAGATATGTCCTCTCATCGGTTATAGGGTAGGAACCTATCCTCTTATTCAGGAGTCAAACTATGTACTCTTTTGAGATTTTGGTTGTTGGTTTTAAATTAGAGTTTAAACTCTTGTTCATTCTGGTTAAGGTGTCCTTGGGTTACGGGACTTCCTAATTGTATTACCAGACATATATTTATTTATTTATCAGTTATTTCGATTCAGTGAAATTTTCTGTTCAGCCTTTACAATTTATTTTAGTCTGTCTTTTGTCCTCTATGCTTGTTGCTATCAGTTGTTAATATCCCTCAGGTTTTGTGTATGAGACTGGCCACCTCATGCATGAAATTTTATGGCGGTATTTCATTTGGTATCAGAGCATTCTAGGTTCAAGTGTCATCGAGTTTTAAGGATTCATCATAGGGTATCTTCCGCATTGCATATTCTGATAAATAGAATTATAGATATAGAGTTCATTGTGTTTTAATATATCCTCAGAGGTATTGATGTCTTTTCTGTTTCTTCTTTAGATGCCACCTCGTAGAAGGAGGAATATGAACAATATTCAGGGTCAGGGTCATGCTTTGGGTGGAGATGTAGAGATTCCTCCCGACTTGGCAACCATTACCGCTCAAGCTATAGCTGCTGGAGTGGCGACTGCTCTTCAGAATCAGCAGTCACAACAGATGGCACAGGTTCCATTACCTATGGAGCAGCCCAACACTTGGGAGAGGGTACAGAATTCCTTCACAAAAGTGAATTTGCCAAAGTTTTCAGGGTCTACGGAGGTGACCGAGGCATATCAGTGGAGGAAAGATATTGAGCACCATCTTTGCATGGTTTCGTTCATTGAGGTACAAAAATAGATGCTAGCTACCTTTAATCTAGTAGGGAATGCATTGTAGTGGTGGGAGTCGATGACTACACTGGAACAACATGCCACGTTCACCTATGCAGATTTTCAGATTTGCTTTGATGCTAAGTACTTACCGTATGCACTAAGGGCAGCCAAAAGGAAGGAATTTCTCTAGTTATAGTAGGGGGACAAAACTATTGTAGCATATGAACAGAAATTCACCAATCTATCGTTGTTTTTACCTAAGGAGGTTAACACCGGAGAAAAGAAGCTGCGATGTTTTGTGAGTGGGTTAATTTGTTCTATTCGACAGGTCCTCTTGGGATGTCTAGCTTATACCACATATGCTTAGGTGGTGGATGCTGTATTGTAGTATTGTCAGTCGAGAAAGGATTAAAAGAAAGGGTTGATAGAGAAACAACATGATAGAGACTTCACTGGTCAGACAGTGGAGAGAAGGAATGGGAATGACAGTAGGCACTTTGAGAGGGGCAGTCATTCAGGGTAGCAACCGTGGAAGAGACACAGATCTAACGGTGATGCTCAGAGAGGGGGAGCCTCTACTCACAGGAGGCACAATGGGGTACCACAGGCAGGCCGAGGTTAAGGCGTTGGCAGAATTAGGTTCTTGGTAGACCTATTGGTCCTAGACATGAATTCATATGATGTCATACTCGGGATAGATTGGTTATCACATTATCATACATATGTCAATTGCCATGATTAGGCAATTCTTTTTGTTATACCCAGTCAGGAGGTGTATTTGGTTATACCGCAATCAAATGAAGGGTCTAGAACTTGCCTATTCTTTATTAGTGAGGAGTCTTCGGAGGAAAATATAGTTTCTAAGGATCTCATTCCAGTGGTACAAGACTTTCAGGATGTGTTTTAGGAAATTCAAAGACTACCATCGCGTCGTAAGATAGACTTTGTAATTTACTTAGCTTCAGGCACCAAGCGTATTTCTAGGTCAGAGGAGGACCATGCCAAACATCTTCGTATCGTTTTGTAGACACTAAGAGATCACTAGTTGTATGCAAAGTTTGAGAAGTGTGATTTTTGGCAGAGGGAGGTGAAGTTCTTAGGTCATGTAGTATCTGAGAAGGGATAGCGGTTGATCCAAGCAAGGTGTCCACGGTATTTGAGTTGGGGCAACCTACCTCGCCCACAGAGATTCATAGTTTTCTGGGGATAGCTGGTTATTGTCGTAGGTTCATTCAGGGCTTTTCCAAGATTGCTAGCCCTCTCACCCATTTAACTAAAAAGGGTGTGCCTTTCATTTGCGATGATTCTTATTAGATGGCGTTTGATGAGTTGTAGAGCAGGTTGACAACTGCACCTGTTCTAGCTACCCTTCAAAGTGGCATTGAGTACTTGGTATATACCAATGCATCATTATAGGGTCTGGGATGTGTGTGGACTTTACCGTGAGGACCTGGTGACATTTTCTCTTGGGAGAGACTTTTTGTTCAGCGAACATAAGAGTTTGCAGTATATGTTCTCAAAGAAAAAATGTTGATGATTTAGCTGATATTTTTGTAGCGTGTGTAGTGGTCACACCTACTATCATTTGGAGGGTAATTTTAGATCAGCTTACTGACCCGTAATGCATAGAGAAGGTGGCTGAGTTGAAATTTGGAAAGGTATCGTTTTATACAATGGGTACAGATGGAGGAGGGCATGATGAATGAGGCCTACAGTTCTCAATTTTTTGGTACACCCAGGAAGGGATAAGATGTACCAAGATATGAAACGATAGTTTTGGTGGGAAGGCATGAAGAGAAACATAGCTATATTTGTCTCTAAGTGCAGCACTTATCAGATGATCAAGATTGATCACCAGAGACCGCCTGGGTCTTTGCAACCACTGCCTATACTAGAGTGAAAGTGGGAGACCATCTCTATGGATTTCATTTTAGAACTTCCCACCCCACAGCGTAACCATGGTGCTATTTGGGTGATAGTGGATAGGCTGATGAAATTAGCACATTCTTGCCCGTACGCTTGAGCTACACCTCAGAGCAATATACAAAGCTTTACATTACAGAAATAGTGAAGCTTCATGGTGTGCCTTTGTCCATTATATCAGATAGAGATCTGAATTTTGTTTCAGGGATTTTAGAGAGCTTTCAGTAGGCAATGGGTAAAGCTCTGCACCTCAGTACATCCTATCACCCTCAAACTGATGGTCAGACTGAGAGAGCTAATCTGATATTGGAGGGTATGTTGCGAGCATGTGTACTCGACTTCAAGGGTAATTGGGAGAATTACTTACTGCTAGTTGAGTTTGCCTATAACAATAGTTATCAAAAGATTATTGGTATGGCACCATTCGAGGCTCTACATGGGCGCCCATGTAAGTCGTCGGTATGTTGGTTGGATGTTGGAGATAATAGATACTTGGGTCCTAAATTCATTAAGGACACATCCGAGAAAGTCGCTATTATTAGGGACTGTGTGCGGATTGCTCAGAGTAGACAGAAGACTTATGCTAATCAGAAAACTCGAGCATTAGAATTCAAGGTGGGGGGATCAGGTTTTTACTCAAAGTTTTTGCTATGAAGGGAGTAATGCGGTTTGGGAAAAAGGGGAGGTTGTCACCTTGTTTTGTGGGTCCTTTAATGATTACTGATTGGATCAAAATAGTAGCGTATAGAGTAGTGTTACCAAACACAATGCACATGGTGCATCATATATTTCATGTGTCTATGTTATAGACATTCCTTAGGGATGATGCTATTAATCAGCACATTGAGATTGGGGAGATTGAGTCGCGACTGGTTGCACCATATGTAGAGTAACTTTACAGTATTGATGACCATAGGAACCAGGTCCCTTATTCTAAGACTATTCCTTTAATTCGGGTTCAGTGAAGTCACCTCAAGTAGGTGGAGTCTACTTGGAAAAGGGAGGATGAAATAAAGGCAAAGTATTTAGAGCTTTTATTTGAGGTATGAGGTGAATTCTGAGGACGGAATTTCACTTTTTAGGAAGGAAGAATGTAATACCCCATAATTTTGGAGGTCTTTAAACTTTTATTTAAATGTTTTATTTCTTTTATTAGTTAAATTGAATTGCTTTATTGGTTGGATTAAATTCTTTGAGTGCTTTAAATATTGTGGTGTAATTTACTTTATTTTCATTTTATTTCATTTTATTTTATTTGGACTAGGTCTTTGTGTTTTCTTTATTTTAATTCTGGATTGGGTTAGGGAGGAATCTGGGTTGAGTTGGGCTAGAATGGTTGGGCTAGGTGTACTTATTTTTAATGGGCTAGGGTTTATTTATTAATTTTCCCTTTCAATTTTATTTAGTCTTAATTAGTGTTTAGAAAAAAAAAATTATAAAAGAAAAGAAAAAAAGGGATTAGGGTTTCTGCCGTTAGCTTACGCACAGAAACTCAGAGTATAGACGAAAGAGAGGACGGAGAGAAGGAGTGATCATGTGGATGAGTTTTGAATCATCGAAGAGACAAGTTCGACTCTTCTCCTCCCCTTTGAATTTTTATACATAGACTAAATCCTGTAATGTGTAAATTGTTTGTTGCAATTTTTTTTAATCTTTCATTTTGGTATAAAATTGATTTTTATATATCTGATTTTTTTTCCTGCGGATTATGATGTTTGTGAAATTAAATTGACAATTGAGAATTTGTGTTGATTATTTATTTACACACATATAGATACATACATACATGTATACTATGAATATAATGATATGTTAAATTTAAATTTGTGGACGTTTATTGTAGTAATTTGGGGTTTGTTGAGTGGTTCTTGCTGGATTAAATTTACCCTTGAATATTTGGGAATGGATCATGGAGGAATTTAAATTTAATTTTTTAAAAATTTGTTGAAGAACCCTAGAAGTTGTGATTTGGGGGTTTTCATTTCGGGACGTTTTTTATGGGGCTTTTGGTACCAATAGATAGCTTACGATGAGGGGAGAACATCGATTTAAAATTTGGGTTGAACGGAGGCTCGAAAGTGACCGGAAAGGGACTGCCTACGCGCATAAACAGTGCACACAGGCTGGGGCTTGAAATTTCAAAAAATTATTATTTTTAAAATACTTAAATGCTTCCAAAAAATAAGCGCCCCTTGTAGTGCAATTGAATTTTAAAGTGTATAAAAATTGGGTTTTCCACCTTCTTTTATTTTAGAAAATACTTTTATAATTACAAAAATTTCCAAATTTTTACTGTAACTTCCTAGATGTTAAATGATCTTGATTTTAAATTTTTATGTCAAAATAAGCTCCCCTTGTAGTGCAATTGAGTTTTAAGGTGTCTAAAAATTGGGTTTTTTCAACTTCTTTTATTTCTAGAAAAAACTGTTATAATTTCAAAAATTCCCAAATTTTTAATATAACTTCTTGGAGGTTAAAGAAACTTGGGTTTAAATTTTCATGTTCAAATGAGCTTCCATTGTAGTGAAATTGATTTCTAAAGTGTCTAAAGATTGGGTTTTTCACTTTCTTTTATTTTAGAAAATACTTTTATAATACCAAACATTCCCAAATTTTTACTATAACTTCCTGGAGGTTAAAGGAACATGGGTTTAAATTTTCATATCAAAAACTTGTAGTTCAATTGATTTTTAAAGTGTCTAAAAATTGGGTTTTTCACCTCCTTTGATTTTAGAAAATATTTTAAAATTCTAGAAAATTCTAGAAAAATTTAGGTCACTTTATAGGGATGAAATACACCTAGTTTTTAAATTTTAGGTGAAAATAAGTTTCCCTTGTGGTTTTATCGATTTTAAAGTATGCCTCAAAACTATGTTTATTTTCTTTTGCTCGAAAGATATTTTTTAAAAATTCTCAAAAAATTTAAGAAAATTCCAGAATGATTAAAGAGGGTTCTTAGAAATAGAATATGCCCGAAAACCTAGATTAGAGTTATGTTTAGACTCTCTCAAAGATTTGAGTGCATGGGAGGCTTGGTTGGGTATTTGATCCTATAATGGATGGTCGTGTTATTTTATTGTCTTAATTATTTTTTTCTTGAAGTTGTAATTATTCATGACACACGTGGTGTAGTTTATTTGTGAATGAGTTATCTCTTTGTGATGATTGGATACCCGATAATTTAAATCCTTATGTCTTGTGCATTTTCAATAATTATGCACATTTTTCTTATTCATGTAACAAGGTATCTATACATTATATTTGACATGTAAGGATTGCCCAGACGTGTCAGGTTCACCAATACCTAATAAGGTATCTATACATCATATTTGACATGTCAGGATTACCAGGCGTGTCAGGATCGCCAATACCTAATAAGGTATCTATACATCATATTTGGCATGTCAGGATCACCAATACCTAATAAGGTATCTATACATTATATGTGGCATGTCAGAATTGCCAAGCGTGTTAGGATTGCCAATACCTAATAAGGTATCTATACATCATATTTGGCATGTCAGGATTGCCAGGCATGTTAGGATCTCCAATACCTAATAAGATATTTATACATCATATTTGGCATGTCAGGATTGCTAGGCATGTCAGGATCACCAATACCTAATAAGGTATCTATACATTATATGTGGCATTTCAGGATTGCGAGGCATGTTAGGATTGCAAATACTTAATAAGGTATCCATACATTATATTTAGCATGTTAGGATTGCCTAGATTTAATAAAATGCATGCATATGTTTCTTTATTTTGAACTTAAAGAATGTGTTCATTGTTGAATGATAAAGGTTGTTGGGACAATGTATAAGATGATTTTTATTTCTGAAAACATGAACTAGATAAGGAATTACCAGTATGTTTATATCTATACCTATTAAAGTATCAAATGATAAAAATGATGGCATGTCAGGATTGCTTAAACTTGATATATTATATGTTTATGTTTTATTTCTTTTGAACTTAAAGAATGTATTCACTTTTACATGATAAGGGTTTTGATAGAACATTGTAAAGGATAACTGTTGTTTTGAAAACATGAATTGGTTAAGGAAGGACTTGTATCTTATATCTATATATTTCTCTTGCATCCCTCACACTGAGGGTGTGTATATTGGTTTTCTGATTGTGATGTAGTAGATAGGACTTGCTCGTGGGTTTAACCCACTTTGTTAATATTTCAAGTCCCAGACAAGTTCCACCGCGAGGATAGAGTTTTAGGGTTGGTTGTGGCAGACACCTCTTCTCATCAGTCTCAGGATAGGAATTTATCTTCGTCTTCAAGAATTCAAACCATGAACTTTATGGAGACTTTGGTTATTAGTTTTAATGGGTTGCAAACTTTTGTTCTTTCCAGTTAAGGAGTCCTTGGGTTACGGGACTTTCAAATTGTATTACCAAACACATACTCATTTATTTAATGTTATTTCAATTTACTAGGATTTTCTGTTCCGCTTTTAGAATTTATTTTAGTCTGTCTTTTGTATTCTATGCTTGTTGCTATCAGTTGTTAATATTCCTCAGGTTTTGTGTATGAGACTGACCACCTCATACGAGAAATTTTGTGGGGGTATTACAGCCTAGGTGTACTTATATGTAGTATGTTCTCTTCAAATGGTATGAGGTCTTTTGGGGTAAAACCTAAGAGCAAAACCGTGCGGGCTTAGGCCCAAAGCGGACAATATCATACCATGTGTTGGAGTGGGGTATTACAGTTCGTATCATAGCCTAAACCCTGCTGGAAGTGTGCCGACGAGGACGTCGGGTCTCGTAGGGGGGTGGATTGTAGTAACCTTTGTGCGCGGCTGTGAGTGGGCGGGTGCGAAGATAGACACTGGGCTAAGCTATCACACTGACAGGGTATAGGGTGCTTAATCGCACACCGTCTGGGTGTGGAAAAGGGGATGTGCTTATATGTAGTATGTTCTCTTCAAATGGTATGAGGCCTTTTGGAGTAAAATTCAAGAACAAAACCGTGTGGGCTCATTCCCAAAGCAGACAATATCATACCATGTGTTGGAGTAGGGTATTACACATGTATACCTTTATGGCTTGTAATATTTTGTTGTATATAGTTGATACCCATGACGCGGGATGAGGCTTTGATGTAATGTTTTTGTATAGATAATCTAGATGATTATCTTTTGTTGTAGTAATGTACATATTGGAAGTATATATGTTATGATGGATGTTGTTTTCAAGTCTCGCACAAAATTCAAGTATTGGATGAGAGTTTCTGGTATTTAAATTGAGTGGCGTGACAGATTGGTATCAGAGCCTAAGTTACGAGTTACCTAGCTAGTTGAAGTGATATTTAGGGTTGGAGATGTATGTATCATATTGTTTATCTTATCTGCTTCTTTACCATGCTCCGGGTTTAGATCAGATTAATTATTAGACTAGCGACATTATCATCCTGTATTAAAAAATAGGATGTCTAGAGCTGGTAGTGGACATGGTAGATAAGGTGGACATGATGGTGCTGGTCATGGAAGAGGCGGCTGTGGAGTGGAATAGATGGATGAGGCAATTCAAATGCCCAACCCAAATGTTCAAATGCCGAACCCAAATGTGGGACATTGTTCAATCATTAACCTAGTCCAACAAATAAAGAAATTGGGATCGGTTGACTTTACCAATGGTACTGATCCACTGGATGCAGATAAGTGGATAGAGGACATGGAGAAATACTTCGATATTATGAACTGTACTGAGGTGCAGAAAGAAGGATATCAGTTTTCCACTTATCTGGCAATGCTTGTCAATGGTGGCAATTAGTGACTAGGAGTGTCGGAGATGTCAGACACATGAACTGGGATGAGTTTAAGAAACGGTTCTATGACAAGTATTTTCCACGAGTAGTGAGGGATGGGATGACAGTTGAGTTTATACACCTGGAGCAAGAAATTATGGCATTAACGGTGAGTCAATATGAGTCTAAGTCTGCAAAACTCTCTTGATTTGCTCTTATATGGTTGCAGATGAGGAGAGCCGAACCAAAAGATTTGCAGAGGGATTAGCTCCTAGCATTGGGAGGCTGGTGAGCCAAGAGTTAACCTGGCCGAACTTATAGCGGCTAATATAAAGTCTACCGCTATGCTGCCGCAATAGGTTACAGCGGCGATTTTTACCACTTTTAGTAGCAGTTTTGACTGTTGTTAAAGGTCAGTTTTGTTGTAGTGCCAATTTGATTACCGTTCTTATTTCATCCTTTAATGAGATTCATTTAGTTTGATAAAATATTAAAACTTATGAAAAGTGTAATATGTATCAAAGTAAAGGATATTTATGTCTTTTTTTTATATTGTCACATCATATTCGAGATACATATTCGAGATGTTTAGCTCATTCAAAATACTTGGAGCAATTGTGTTTTAACCGAATATACCCTCTCATTCTTCTTACTCCTTTATATTACAATATATATACAAACGCAACAGGGAGCATAAAGGCAGCCAAACCACCACAAACAGAAATAAGGGCAGCACCAATCCATGTAAGTGATCCAATACATGCAGAGAAAACAAGTACAAAACAAAACTTCACAGCCTATCCCAATCAGAACCGCAGCATTCCTTCCAACAAAAAGCACACAAGCCAAAATGCACTTTAACATAGGAAAAATAACAGTCATCCTTTGATCTGCTTCTTTAAGATTGAATCAGCGGGTCGATTCCATTCTCTACTAACCCAGTTATTAATTGGATTATCGACAAAACCTGTAAGAGATCGAAAAGCATTTGAACCTGACCATCAATTTCAATAATTTCCTTCTGAATGGTGATCACATCTCTTTAATAATTGTTGAAAATTCACCTGTCTCTCTCTCTAGAGCTTTCCGAACAGAATACACAGTAGCAGAAAAAATCAATCTGTTCAAAGAGATTTACCTTTGAAAAACAGGTTAACCCAACAAACAAGGCTATCCCAATCCCCACAAGGCCAATCCATACCACTCCTAGCAGCCACTGACAACCAAACTCTGCGAGTGATGTAACACCGAAAAACCAGATGATTGAGAAACATGCAAGGGTGTGTGTGTGTTCTCAGTAACATTTGCCTAGATTTAACTTTAAGAGCAACTGAAGAAAAGGATTGTGAGATTCTTTTGCAGCCATACATACAAAGAGGGAACACATTAATTAAGACTCTTGTGAAGGTAAGCAAAATAATTTTCCAAATTGTTGGACAAAAACATTCCCCATTAATATAATTTACTTTGTTTCAACCAATATAAATTATTCTATATATATGAGCGGCGTCATTGTGTTTCATCATACTCGTTTATGATATCGATTATATAATTAAGAATTCAAGATCTTCTGGTATCACAATCCTTCATCACTCATATTTAAGTGTGATAAAGAGGATAACAAAATACAGAGGTAACCTCTTAATTTTCTCATCAAAACAACCGAGATGCCCATTGACACGATACATAACATAGAAATCACACTTGAAAGGGTCGGCAATTAGCTAAAACACGGGTGTTGTAGCGAAACTAATTAATTTCATTCAAGGCATATTAGCCTGGAGTACACTCCTATTGTACAGAAGTGTAATGTCCTTTTCATTGAGTGGATAGAAATTTGCATATACATCCAAATGAATAAAGTGGGAATAAACTTGTAATTCATACAATTCAGCCACTTAATCAGCAAAGTAGAACCATTCATAGTTTATCAAATTTTCAGCTAGTAAATACATATATGTATACGTATAATCTGCCAACTTCTGCATTTCAACACAACATCTAAATTTCTTGATGATTGTTGATAAGAAATAAGTCCCACACTATTTTATCGAGGCAACAGTATTTATTTCTCCAAGTACAATACAAAAAAAGGATAAGATAGCAAAGACATGCAAATTACTCTTATAATGAGGCCAATACCATCTCCAACTCGCATCATTTATGCTTCAAGATAAAAAATACTAGATTTCTTTCCTTGTATCCTTTGTCCAGCACGCAGGAAAACTCTGCCTTTTTTTGAAACGACCTGTCAAACATTTCACCAACAATCTCACTTCCAAAATGTTTGGTGAAAACTCCTTCCATGCCAGCTCTTAGGTGCATTATAACCGTATCCACATCAAGTGGGGAATTCATTTTTGACCTCGAATCCATCATCTGCATTCTCTCAATACTGAAACACCCATTTTCTTCTACAAGCCGTGCAATCTCCTTGGGGGAGGGCAAATACACGGGCAAGTTAAATGAATCCACTTGAGCTTCACTGACTAACCCCTACAATTAATGAAGGTTTGCATTAAAGGGGTTACACTGAAAATATGATTTAAATGGAGCATGTATAGATGATTTATCAAAATGTGAGAAGATTCAATTTGAAAAGCTGATCATTGACTTACCTCGTTCACCATATCCATGAGTCTAGATCTAAAGAAATCAAACAACCGACCTGCTGAGAGCTGAGAATAATGGACATCATCCGAATGACCTGACATGAGCCCAACCATCATCCCTCCAGCCACAATCTCTTTAGCTCTAGCATCCAGAAAGATGTTCATGTCTTTTGTAAATTGAGCTGCATAAGCATTAGCTACTTTCTCTGAGGCACTTGTGTAGTGCATTCTTCCATTGTTCCATGCTTGTGAGTTTCTGTCAAGCAACTCTTCAGGCAACTTAGAGAGCCATTGGAGGGCACTAGCAGAATACACAAAATGGAGAGAGGACTCGGGAAATAACCGGCCATAGAAAGAACCTGGCACTCCTGCAGCAAAGTATTGCCTGTCATGAGGGAGGGATGCGAAAAGTGTATTGAAATCATTGGAAGCATGATCGTTGAAGAACACTTGGAATTCGGGCACTTTAGAGGTAAGGCCTTGGGAATGGTACTTTTTCTCCATGGCTTGAAGTACATTTTGCATGGCGATGAAGGTATTTGGCCCAACTGAACATCCCAAATCTGCTATGCGCAATGTGTTTGAATTAGAAGTGAGGCTTTTTATGTCAAGCTTCTCTGCAATTGCTTCATTCATCATATCTTTTGCAGAATTTGAAGCTTCCCTCTGTAAAATTGGCAAAGGATGTTACTGCTTTTGTTGCTATAATCATCATTGTCATTCCTATCACATTCGGTGTTGTTAGTGATTCAATAGTAAAAATATCATCATTCAACTTCAGAGATGGCGACACATAGTTATATTTCATGACTGAATCTTTTATACCGGATTGTATTACTATAGCCCAAATATTGTACAAGTGAACTGAGAAATTAACATATAATAATCATGATTCACTAAAAAACCTTTTCCCCCTTTCATAGCATAGCTCAGTTCTGCTATAGTTCTTGAAATTTGCTATTCAAATTGGGAGAAGGCATCCATAATATAACTGTTGGACATGGACCTGACAAATATATCTAATAATTTGACATTCCATTATAATTATACATAAAACCATTGTGTTATGTTCGTTTCAATATTTATTCTCTGAAAGCAAGTGAATACTTATATTGGACTCTGTATGATAAAATACCATCTTATCCTATATGGCTGCAATCCAGCCAATATCTTTAGGTTTGTGTATCTGATTCATCGAAAAAATATGATAGAGAACCAACTGTTATACAAATCTTAGGAGGTCTAACCGTAATTCATTCAAAATAAAAAAAAATAAGGTAAACCCACTTCAGTATGCAAAGGTTATGAATCAGATATAGTCTAATAAATTGGCGCACAATCTTTTATGGTACATTGGCATACAGAGATGAATTTAAATGAAGGAATTTGAGTTTAAATAAAAAAATTAGCTATTTCAAGTTGCTTTCAGAACTCAAAAAACTTATTAAATTAGATGTATTGTATATATATTTTATTACAATCCTCGTGAAATTAGAATCCTTACCGGATTTCAAATAATTTTATTGCTCCTTGGATTCAAGCCCATAGGAAAAAGTGGACCTATTCCTATCGATTCTAAATATTTCCATCCAAATCGAGCATAGAAGCCGACTAACTCTTCAACCAAATACTCAGATGCTAATTATAGACACAAATATATATATATATATATATATCTATATATATATATATATATATATATATATATATGAAGCATGTAATCTACCTGATAGATTGAGTTCTTGGTGTAGCTGTAAGTGCCATCTCCACCATTCATCGGATACGATTCTGGAATTGCGGCTTCTTCCACCTTGCTCATCTTTATCCTCTTCTTCGCTCTCCTCCCTTTCTCAAACTGTGATGACAGTTTAGACCCTTCGGTTTGTATATATAAACAGTCTTTACAGTTGGAGGCAGGAAAGTGGGTTCTAGAGTCTCTGAACTATGTAGTCTTAATTTGAGTTTTATTGAAAAAAAAAAAAAAAAGAAGAGAGTAGGCAATGAAAAGAACTGGTTTTTACTTTATTTTTTTTAGGATTAGTCACAAGAGAGGATTAACCAAATCATAAACGGAGGAAAAGTCCCAAAACGACAAGGCATAAGAAAGTCCAAATGAGAGCCAAAAGACATATAGATGGACCAATTGTCAACCAAAACGGCAAGGCATTAAGAAAGTGCAATGAGAACCGGTAGTGAGGAGATGACATGACTAATCTATATTTGAATTATTTAAAAATTATTTCAAGTGGTTGCTTGAGAAGTAGTATTATTATAGTGCTTTTACTATATATACGTGTGCGCGATGGGAAGGAGTGGTTTTCAAAAAAAACCAGCCCATGTGACTTTGACATGCCCGATAAAAGAATATAGATATGTATGGTTACTTTTATAAAACATATAAAAATAAAGACACATGATTTAGCTGTGTTTTTAGTATGCATGGTGGACATGTGTCCTGATGCATGACTGGATGTTATATCATGTGTGAAAAGATTTGATCATGAGCTTATATATGTATTTAGTGTAGGAGGAGAGAGAAAAAAAGAAGAAGGGAGTTCTGGGTTTGGGGAATTGAGAGAGTGAGAGGAGAAAAGGAGGAGAAGACAAAAAAAAAAAAAAAAAAAGGAAAAGAGAGAGAAGGTTCTGTTAGAGGAGAAAAAAAATCAGCAAAGTAAATCAAGAGAGTTTCAAGTAAAGGAAAGTTAATCTTTACCCTTATTCTTTAATAATAATAATAATAATTTTTTAGTTGGATTTAACTCTTTTTAGAAGTCTATATATATATATATATGAATGTGAATGCAAGTGGGTTTTGGAATTTTGATGCATATAGATTGATACACCCAATCACATGCTAATGCATTATCATTATTGGATTGAGAATTTAATTCTTATGTTCTTATGAATTATTTAAATTAATTGTATGGGACTAAAATGAGTTAGTCTGATATGTATAGACTATATGTAAGAGTTTCAACTTAAGTAATCTGTCTAAAGAGGTGTACGTCAAAAACATAAAGAGCAAAGTCTAGAAGGCATTACGAAAACTCGAAGGCAGAATAATGGGCCCTTATCCCTAGGCGGGTAGACCCTCCCCACGACCCATGGGTCGTGAGTGGACTTGCTCGCAACCCATAGGTCACGAGTGGATCCTACTTGCGACCCATGGGTTGCGAGTGGATCTTGCCTGTGACCCACGGGTCGCAAGTGGACCCTGCTCACGACCAATGGGTCATGAGTGGATCTATTGCATTTTCTGACAGGTGGCATATCCCGACAGGTGGTGGATGGACTGGATTAGGTAGCAAGCAAGTTGGTTTCAAGAGTTGTATAGTGGTCGTGGTGCTCCAATTCATGAAGCGGTCACAGGTGACTTTAACTAGAGAAGGTATTGCAAGCGGTCACAAGTGCTTTAACTTATGAAGTAGTCGTGGGTGACTTATTGCAAGCAGTCATAAGTGTTTTGTGAAGCGGTCGCGGGTGACTTTAACCCACGAAGGATAGGAGATGATTAAGGGTAACTTCCCCTCGCGGGTATGTTTTGGATTAACACCTTAGCATACCTGATGCCAGACAGAATAGTGATTATTCTGTAGGCTAATGGCAACAGAAAATAAATAGAAAGAATGCACGAGAATTATCCAAAAAACTCAGAGAAAAGCCTCTCGTATTCAAGTTATTATTCAAAATCAAAGTATTTTAGAATCAGCCCACAAGCGGGGCTATATAGCTGAAATTCGTCAACATTACCAAAAATAGCAGGATTTCAAAAATTGTGCCAAAATAAAATATGAAATAAAAGAAGGAAATTGCCATAAATCTGGCCCAAATCAAGCCCAGAATCTCTTCCTAATCAACAAAATAAATATTACTAAAAAAAAGAAATAAATAACTAAAATTGGGGATTTGGAGGGTAAAATAGTGGATTTTGGCCTCGAAAAAATACACATCTAGCATAGCTAGGTGTCCACGATGTGTGCGCCAAAATAAGCTTTCCGAATACCCCAGGGCTGTGAGAAATCATGGAGGAATGGGCGATCATATAGCTTTACGCTTATGACCCCGAGTGATAGCTCTCATAAGCAGGGACCGTATGGAGGATTACTGGCTCTGCTCCTCAAGATGGAAAGTAACTTGTCGTGACGTGACTTCTAGCCTTGATGGGATGGAGCTCGTATGAAGCCATAGGGACCCTCGGGTCATTTTTGGCACAGAGGCGCACTGTGATATGACCCGGGCGGTTATGGTGTCATAACAGAACTTATGGCATCATAACTCTAGCTGAGAAGATGGGTTGAGTGTGGAATGGAGGATTAAGAGAAAGGCTCGTTGAACTCTAAAGCATAACTATGTGACTTATGAGTGGCATTATGTATTGTGCTTTAAATAGAATAGCATCGTAATACTTACCCACGATCACGGAAGAGATATTCATGGCTTCAACCAAGTATGGCAAAAGAAGGGACACATGGCATGATAGGCTTGTGCCACATAGGATGATAGTTGTTAAAGGCTCATACCTAAGATTTATAAATACCCAATGGCATGAAGGCAGTTAGTTAACTCTGACCCCCCTCCCTCCCTCTCTCAGTCATACTTTGTTTCTCTATCTCCCATCTCTCTTTTTTAGACAGTTTAAATCTAGTTCTACATACTCTCTTTCTCTTTCTCTCTCTTCAATCATTTGCTTAAATTGTTTCTTTAATATTGCTGCATATTCATCCTGGTCCAACCAAGTGTTAGTCACTCATTTTAGCAGAACTTCCACCTTTACATTTGGCGACTTCACTAGGGAAGCATTGTCTCTCACAATGGCTGGACAACGACAATCCAAGCAAAAAGGAGATCAAATGAAATACCCCCTACAAAGTTTGCACATGAGGTGGCCAATCTCATACACATAACCTGAGAGATATTTACAACTGATAGCAATGAGCATAGAGTACAAAAGACAGAATGAACTAAATTTTAAAAGCAAAATAGAAACCCAAGGACCCCTTAACCAGAAAAAACAATAGTTTTAACTCTAAATTAAAACCAACAATCAAAGTTTCAAAAGAGTTCATAATTTGAACTTGAAGAAGAGATTAAGTTTCTACTCTATAACTGATGAGAGGAGATGTCAGCGACAACCAAACTCCAAGACTCTAACCTCGTAGTGGAACCGGCCTAGGACCTGAAATATCAACAAAGTGGGTTAAACTAACGAGCAAGCCCTCTCTAGTATATCCCAATCAGAGAACTAGTATACATATCCTCAGTATGAAGGACATGAGAGAAAAATATAGGTGTAAACATACAGGTCATTCCTTATCCAGTTCAAGTTTTCACATGAAAAGTCATCTTTTACAATGTTCCAACAAACCCTTATCATGCAAAATTGAACACATTCTTTAAGTTCAGAACAAAGAAACATAAGCATGTGTTTTATTAAATCAAAGCAATCCTGATATGCCACCATTGTTATCTTTGGATAAGTTAATAGGTATTGGCAATCCTGACATGCCCCCTAACAATCCTTACATACCTCCTTTAACTTTAGATACCTTAATAGGTATTGACAATCCTAACATGCCTCCCAAACCAACCTACTACATGAAATAAATGAAGGTGCATAACGATTTAAATTGCACAAATATATGAATTTAATTTAACGGAAAATTCAATCATCACAATAAAATAACTTATTCACAATTAAACTAAAATCAAGAAAATTATGGACAGTTATAATTTCAACAAAAATACAGTTAGTGTGTAAAATAATGCAACCACCAATTACATGAGCAGGCACACAACCAAACTCCAATGTAATTAAATTTTCGAGGGAGTCTAAGCCTAGCTCTAATCTAGGTTTCCAAGCCTATTATGTTCCTAAGAACCATATTTAATTAATTTGATTTTTTTTTTATTTTTTTGGAAATTTTAAAGATTTTCCAAAATTTAAGAAAATAAAAATCTAGTTTTGAGACACACTTTTCATACTACTTTAACCACAAGGGAACCTCATTTTGACTTGATATTTAAAACACAAGTGCATTCTGTCCCCAAAAGATCACCAAAATTTTCTAAAAATTCTCTAGAATTTTAAAAATATTTTCCAAATAAAAGAAGATGAAAACTCAATTTTGAGACATACTTTTAAAAGCAATTTAATCACAAGGGAAGCTCATTTCCACTTGAAATTTAAAACCCGAACTTACTTAACCCCCAAGAAAATGAATTAAAAATTTGGAAATTTTCTGAAATATATAAGTATTTTTAAAAAATGGTTTTCTGAAATATCAAGATTTTTTCAAAGATTTTAGAAAAAAATAAAAAAATACTAAACTAATCTGGATTGCACCTAAACTGGGCCCAGAGGTGGGCCCCGACGAGTGGGGTCAACCTGTGCTTTCCCCTGCGCATGTGCCATGCACCGGCTAGGCACGTGGGGAAGGCTGTTCCAGTCTTCTTCAACCTCCAGCCTGCGCACACTATTCATGCGGGCAGGCAGCCCCTTTCTGGCCACTTCCCGGCCTCCGTTCAACCTAAATTTTATGCCGATCTTCTCGTTTCGTCGTAAGCTATCTATTGGTACCAAAAGCCCCATCGAAAACCCCAAATCACAACTTCATGGGTTCTTCAAAAAAAATTTAAAATTAACTCAGTTTCCTCGATAATTAAATTTCTAAAGGATTAAGGGTCATTTAGCCAAGCAATACCAAAAACAAAGGCATAAAAATAACAACCTTTAACATCCCAGATTCGTACTCTTACAAATTTCATGCTAATGTACACATACAATATATATATATATATATCACCCTCTATAGACATGTTCTGAAGATATGTTCATGAAAGAACAGTAGTTACACAAATTTATCAACAGAGAGCAAAAACAAAAAATTACAGATGTAAACCAATTATATAAATTTTCAACAAAGAAATAATCATAGATATAATTTTACACTATGCATACAAATTCAAAAGGGAAGAGAATAGTCAAACTTGCCTCTTCGGTGATTCGAAACTCGTCCACTCGATCACTCCTTCTCTCCCTCCTCTATTTCGTTTACACTTTTGGTTTCTATACGTAAAACTAACGGCAGAAACCCTAGTCCCCTCTTTTCTTTTATTTTATTTTATTTTTCAAGAAAACTAAATAAACTCTAAAAATAAAAAATATATATTTATAAAAAATGTAAACCCTAGCCTATCAAAATAGGTATACCCCTATCCCAGCCATTCCAACCCAACTCGACCCAAATTCACCCTAGTCCAATCTAAAATTAAAATAAAAGAAAATCCAAAGACCCAATCCAACCAGAATTAAATAAATAAAAAAATAAAAAATAAACTCCCTAACATTTAAAGCACTCAAGGAAATTTAAATCAATCAATACACAATCAACAAAGCAATTCAAATATATATATATATATATATAAAGCATTTAAATTAAAATAAATGACGTCAAAAATTATGGGGTATTACATTCTTCCCCCCTAAAAAGAGAAATTTCATCCTCAGAATTCACCCCATACTTGAGAGAAAAAGCTCTGGATACTTGCTTTTATTTCATCATCCTTTTCCCAAGTGGACTCCACCTCATTGTGGTGGCTCCATTGAACTCAAACTAACAGAATGGTCTTAGAACGAAGAACCTGATCCTTACGGTCAAGAATATAGTCGGGTTGCTCCACATATATTGCATCTGGTTGCAACTCAATCTCTCCAACCTTAATGTGCTGGTCCTCATCCCTAAGGAATTTTCACAACATAGAGACATGAATAACATTGTGCACCATATGCATCGTATCTCGTAACGCCAATCTATATGTTATCGCCCCAACCTTGTCGATAATCATAAAAGGACCTACAAAATGTGGTGCCAGCTTCCCTTTCCA
Source organism: Cornus controversa (assembly GCA_026545225.1). Classification (NCBI taxonomy): domain Eukaryota; kingdom Viridiplantae; phylum Streptophyta; class Magnoliopsida; order Cornales; family Cornaceae; genus Cornus; species Cornus controversa. The sequence goes on along the minus strand of CM048848.1, from coordinate 28,162,614 downwards.
TCCAAACTGCATAACTCCCTTCATGGGAGAAACCTTGAGTAGAACCTGATCCCCCACCTTGAACTCTAATTCACGAGTTGTTTGGTCAGCATAACTCTTATGTCTACTCTACGCAGTCCTCATATGGTCTCTAATAAGAGCAACTTTCTCGGAGGTGTCCTTGATGAATTTAGGACCCAAAAATCTATTCTCACCAACTTCCGACCAGCAAACCTGTGATCTACATGGACGTCTATACAGAGCCTCAAATGGTGTCATACCAATAGTCTTTTAATAACTATTGTTATAGGCAAACTCAACGAGTGTCAAATAACTCTCCCAATTACCCTTTGAAACCGAGAGCACATGCTCGTAACATATCCTCCAAAATTTGATTAACCCTCTTAGTCTAACCATCAGTCTGAGGGTGATAGGCTATACTGAGATGTAGAGTTGTACACGTTGCCTGCTGGAAGCTCTCCCAAAATCCTAAAACAAAATTTGGATCCCTATCCGATATAATGGACAAAGGCACGCCATGAAGCTTCACTATCTCTGTAATGTAAAGCTTCGTGTATTGCTCTGAGGTGTAACTCGAGTGAACTGAGAAGAAATGTGCTGATTTCGTCAGCCTGTCCACTATCACCCTAATAGCATCATGGTTTTGCTGTGAGGTGGGAAGTCCCACAATGAAATCCATAGAGATGCTCTCCCACTTCCACTCTAGTATAGGCAGTGGTTGCAAAGACCCCGATGGTTTCTAATGATCAATCTTGATCATTTTACAAGTGCTGCACTTAGAGACAAATATAGCTATATCCCTTTTTATGCCTGCCCACCAAAACTGTCACTTCATGTCTTGGTACATTTTATCCCCTCCCAGGTGTATCGAAAACTGAGAGCTGTGGGCCTCACTCATCACTGCCCTCCTCAAATCATCATTGTGAGGTACTAGTAATTGCCCCTTAGACCTTAATCCTCCATCTCTACCCACTGCATAAAATGGTAACTCCCCAGATTTCAACTCGGCCACCTTCTCTATGCATTGCGGGTTAGTAAGCTGATCTGTAACTACCCTCTGTATTATAGCAGGTGTAACCACCACACATGCTAAAAAGGCATCAGCTAAGGTATCAACACTACTCAAGTCATTCCACTATACTTAAAATAGGGCAGATAAACTACCATAGGATCGGCGACTAAGTGCATCAGCTACTACATTCACTTTCTCTCAGATGAAAAAATGATAATCTTTCACAAACCCCAACCACATGCGCTATCTCATATTCAGCTCCTTTTGTGAGAATAGATACTGCAAACTCTTATGGTCACTGAATAATCTAAAGGTCTCGCTCGAAAGGTAATGTCTACAAATCCTTAAAGCAAAAACCACAGCTGCTAGCTCCAGATCATACATCGGGTAATTAAGCTCATGAGGCTTAAGCTTATGTGACGCATATGACATCAGTCTCTTCTCTTGCATCAATACACATCCCAAACCCTGTAATGACACATTGATATACACCAAGTACTCAATGTCGCTCTAAGAAGTAGCTAGAACAGGTGCAGTAGTCAACCTATTCTTCAACTCATCAAATGCCGCCTGACAGGAGTCATCCCAAACAAATGGTACACCCTTTTTAGTGAGGTGGGTAAGCGGACCAGCAATTTTGGAGAAGCCCTGAATAAATCGACAATAAAACCCAGCCAACCCATAAAAGCTGTGAATCTCTGAAGCTGAGGTAGGCTGTCCCCACTCCAGAACCATTGACACTTTACTTGGATCGACCGCTATCGCTTTCTCAGATACTACGTAACCCAAAAACTACACCTCCCTCTACTAGAAATCACACTTCTCAAACTTTGCATACAACTAATGATCTCTCAGTGTCTGCAAGATAATACAAAGATATCTGGCATGATCCTCCTCTGACTTGGAGTAAACCAGAATGTCATCGATGAAGACAATAACAAACTGGCCCAAGTAGACCTTGAACACTCTGTTCATCAGATCAATGAAGACAGCTGGGGCATTTGTTAACCCAAACGGCATAACCCGAAACTCATACTACCCATATCTGGTAAGGAAGGCTATCTTTGGCACATCCTGCTCCCTAACTCGAAGATGATGATACCCCGATCTCAAATCTATCTTTGAGAAGTAAATGGTTCCTTTCAGCTGATCGAACAGGTCATCAATTCTAGGCAATGGATACTTGTTACGGATTATGACCTTATTCAATTCCCTGTGTTTAATACAAAGGCGAAGAGACCCATCCTTCTTTTTCACAAACAACATTGATGCTCCCCATGGTGAAGTACTTCTACAAATGAATTTCTGACCAAGAAGTTGCTGAATCTGATCCTTCAACTTCCTCAATTCTACAGGCGCTATTCTATATGGGGCCTTAGCAATAGGTCTGGTGCCTGGGGCTAAGCCTATCATGAAGTCAATCTCACGACTAGGTGGTAACCCTGGGATCTCCTGAAACATATCTTGAAAGTCTCGTACCACTGGAATGGAATCTAAGGATATTGTGGTTCCTTCCAGAGGCTTCTCCCTGATAAAGAACAAGTGCATACTAGACCCTCCATTTGATTGCGGCATAGAAATCAAATACATCCCCCGACCCGATATAGAAAGACAAAGTTGTCTTATCATGGCAATTAACCTGAGCATGATAATGCGATAACTGATCTATCCCGAATATGACATCATATGAATTCATGTCTAGGACCAATAGGTTCACCAAGAACCTGAGTCTATCAATGTCTATAGTATCCTGACTACAGTGTTTCTATAAAATCGTACTAACTCCCAATGGTGTGGCTATAGTAAGTAGAAAACTACACGGCTGAGTAAGTATACTCGATAGCCTAAGAAACGATTGAGACATTAGAGAGTGAGATGCCCCAGTATCATATTAGACATGACCAAAGTTTTCCTTAATCAAAAACATACACGCAATTGCCTGAGGAGCCTACACATCATATGGCATGCATTGTAGACCCTCCCATAATACATCCGCTGACCCCCACAGGCGGTGGCAGTACGGGTAAACCTGGATGATGCAGAGCCTGAATCTAGGGACCTTGTGGTACTGGTAAAAGTGGTTGCTATCTATGCCCCTATTGACCAAGTTATCCCTAATTGGTGTTAGGGCAATATTTAGTTGAATGCCCCAGCTCACCACACCCATAATAGTTTCCTATTAACACACCAATAGGCCTCCTCAACTGATTTCCTTGTGACTGACCCTGACCTGTTTGCGATACTCCACTCCGCTGTCTGTAAGTAGAGACCTCCCCTTTCTGAAAATCATTGTTACTTTTGGGTTTCTTCCAAAGCTATTGCCCTTGACGATTGCTCCTGTCATAGTGCCTCCCACCATTACCATTCCTCCTCTCCACTGTTTAACTAGTGGAGAATATGTCATTTTGTTTCTCCCCCTGTCATTTCCTGTATTCCTTCCCCAACTAACAGTGCTACAAGGCAGCATCAACCACTCAAGCATAAGTGACATAAACTAGATTACCCACAATGACCTATTGAGTAGACCCAATCAATCCCTTCACAAAACAGCTCACCTTCTTCTCTTTAGTGTTCACCTCCTTAGGTGTAACAAAGATAAATTCGTGAACTCCTGCTCCGACCCTGCGACTGTCCTGTACCACTTCTATAAGTCCAGGAATTCCCTCATGTGATATAATTTTCAGATCCATTCCCAACTGTTAGGCTACTCCATTGGTAATGGAACATGCGCCATCTCCAGTGGCTACTAACGATGAAGAGCAGTCGCCACTGCTGCAGTTACAGCCCAAGCTATAAAGGCTGGCAAATTGGGAGGAAGTTTAGCATTTCCACCTTGAACATTATCCTGACCTTAGTTGTGGATCACATTCCTCCTCCTAGGAGGTGACATCTAAATAAGGCCCCAATAATAGACTAAGACATATAGAGTACAATGAGTCCTATACTTAGATTCTATTTATTAGAATACGCAACGCCGAAGATACCCTACGATGGACCGTTAAAACCTGAAGACACTTGAACCTGGAATGCCTTGATACCAACTGAAATACCCCCTACAAATTTCGCACATGAAGTGGCCAGTCTCATACAAAAAACCTGAGAGATATTTACAACTGATAGTAACAAACATAGAGTACAAAAGACAGAATGAATTAAATTTTAAAAGCAAAATAGAAAGTCCATCCGAATCAAAATAAAGTGTTAAATAAATAAAGTACGTGTCTGGTAGTACAATTTGGAAGTCCCGTAACCCAATGACCCCTTAACTAGAAAGAACAAGAGTTTTAACTCTAAATTAAAACCAACAACCAAAGTCTCAAAAGAGTTCATAATTTGAACTTGAAGAAGAGAATAAGTTCCTACTCTATAACTGATGAGAGGAGATGTCTGCCACAACCAAACCCCAAGACTTTAACCTTGCGGTGGAACCGGCCTGGGACTTGAAATATCAACAAAGTGGGTTAAACCCATGAGCAAGCCCTCTCTTTATAATTTCAACGAAAATACAGTTAGGGAGTAAAATAAAGCAACCACCAATTATATCAGCAGACACACAACCGAACTTCCAATATAATTAAATCTTCGAAGGAGTCTAAGCCTAGCTCTAATCTAGGTTTCCGGACCTATTCTGTTCCTAAGAATCCTATTTAATTAATTTGGAATTTTCTTGATTTTTTTGAGAATTTTAAAGATTTTCCAAAATTTAAGAACATAAAAATCTTGTTTTGAGGCACACTTTCCATACTACTTTAACCACAAGGGAACCTCATTTTGACTTGATATTTAAAACCTAAGTGCATTCTGTCCCTAAAAGATCACCAAAATTTTCAGGAAATTTTCTGGAATTTTAAAAGTATTTTCCAAATAAAAGAAGATGAAAACCCAATTTGGAGACATACTTTTAGAATCAATTTAACCACAAGGGAAGCTCTTACCACTTGAAATTTAAAACACAAGCTAATTTAACCCCCAAGAAACTGAATTAAAAATTTGGGAATTTTCTAAAATATTTTAGTATTTTTAAAAAATGGTTTTCCAAAATTTCAAGATTTTTTAAAGATTTTAGAAAAAAAAAGTACTAAACTAATCCAGACTGGGCCGAAACAGCTCCCAGAGGTGGGCCCCAGCGAGTGGGGTCCACCAGTGCCTTCCCCTGCATCGGCTGGGTGTGTGGCGAAGGCTATTCCAGCCTTCTTCAGCTTCCAGCCTGCGCGCACTGTTTATGCGTGCAGGCAGCCCCTTTCTGGCCACATCCCGTCCTTTGTTTGAGCCAAATTTTATACCGATCTTCTCGTTTCATCGTAAGCTATCTATTGGTACCAAAAGCCCTATAAAAAACGCCCGAATCGAAAACCCCCAAATCACCACTCCAAGGGTTCTTCAACAAATTTTTAAAATTAAACTCAGTTTCCTCGATAATCAGATTTCTAAAGGATTAAAGGTCATTTAGCCAAGCAATACCAAAAACAAAGGCATGAAAATAACAGCCTTTAACATCCTAGATTCGTTGTCTTACGAATTTCATGCTTATGTACACATAAATATATATATATATATAGCCCCAATTTCTGACTCCCGGAATCCGAGAGTGATTAAGTCACAAACCCATCTCAAAATTGCGGAAAGTTATCATAATCACATTGTTACGTATGCACAGTCCGACAATGCTCATCTCAATGGGCCCACATATGGCCACGCACACATCTAACCTCACTCATTCCATTTATCAAGTTAGCTAAGGCTATAATCAGAATTAGCTTCTTTTAGTTGGCTAAAAATAAAGTTTCAGTCGACTGAAGAAGTGCTCTAGAAATGCTTGTTGCATTCTGTATCTTTCAGTCGCCTGAAAGTGGACTTTCAACAAGCTCCAAGTGGAATTTCAGCAAGCTCAAAGTCGACTTTCAGCAAGCTCAAAATAAACTTTCAGTAAGCTCAAAGTCAACTTTCAGCAAGCTGAAACTCCACTTTCAACAAGCTCAAAGTGAACTTTCAGCAAGCTGAAACTGCCTGGGCCTGAATTTTCTGCTGTATTTACTCAACCTGATACATTGGTCATTTTTGTGTCCAAATCTCATCTTAACACCTTAGGATCATTCATACAACACCTATAACATCTATAAATACTAAATCATCATGCACATATTCTAAATCAAGCATTTGAAATAATAATAAGCCCACAATTCTTATATATTTTCCATACAATTTCACAATAAACATAAATGAATCCATTGTCTTTACTTATGAACTCCGAATGATAAATATGAGTTACATATATAAGAATGTAACTACCAAGTCTACATATTTCACATGCCACATGCCGGCATGGATGGCCAAGTATACAATCTTTACATAAAGATCTCAAAATATATCCGAATGTTCAAAGTGACTGGTTATGTCCATCCCATCCGTCCTCAGGAATTATTTGAAAAATGTTAGAGCAGAAAGGGGTGAGCACCACGACGGTTTAGTAGAGATACCTAACCCAACCTACGCATCGACTCAACGCGACCTACATGAATGCGAGCATGACATCCCTATACTATATGACATACTTTCAATGCACGTGAAATGTTATTAGGGCATTCTTACACGCTACATGGCATACAACAGTGCACATGCTCAATGAGGTTTCAATTTAAAGCTTAAATGGGAAAACATATTTAACATTACTCAATTTCAAGATAAATGCCACACAATATCAACACGATTATCACAATTCAATAATAACACTTAAATACCAAACCACGTAAGTTTTAAAATCACACGAGGGTGGGAGTAGTCGTAGGTCAAGGGTCAAAAGTCTTTCGAGCAATTTTCTCAAATATTCTACTTCACGGGCTAAAACCCGTGGGTCTAGACAAAACCCAATATTCTACTTTATGGGTGATCAACCCGAGGGTCTAGACAAAACCAATATTCTACTTTACGGGCTACTAACCCGAAGGTCTAGACAAAACCCCTTTGGCCAAGTTCTGGACTCGGAGCCCTTTTTCATTTCTGACCTACTCCCACAATCAACAACGAATGACATCGGTTTCAAGTATGGTAACACATATAATTTCAAATGTATCATAAGCCACTTAACCCACATGCTAAAACATGTAATTCCATTCATATCATAATGCAACCATTCCATAATTGAAGTGCATTATAAGCCATTTAATTCACATTCTAAAACATGTAATTCTATGCATATCACAATGCAACATTTGAAGGAAATGATCATTCTCATACATATTATCAAATACATAACATGCATTATATACACAACATGGTCTCTACACTATAATTCATGTTATGAAGCAACATTCCTCCACAATTAGAAACACTTAAGCATATAAACACAATTCAATACACATGAATTTAACAACACCATAAATTATCATGAATTGACCCAATTAAAAGTGCAAGACTTACATTCTACTAATTCTAGACATGCTAAACAATACAACTCACATCAATTCCTAAGGAATCGATGATAAGATGGAGAGAATAGCCCTACCTTAAGTTTGGAAGCCTTCCAAGCAATCTCCAAAAATCACCAAACTTCAGGTTTGTCCAAATTGTGATTTCTTTCTGTAGAACCGTAGATCGGGTTAACAAGAACACACTTTCTTTCTTGGACGAAGCCCGAATCCAAACTTTAGTAACTCTCCATTTTTGGAACTCTCATTTGGAGGATTTTGAACCCACCAATGTGTAGAGGAAGGAGAGAGAAGAAGCTCTCTCTCTTGAGACAAGTCCCAAATCACACTTTAAAGTGATGATAACCAAGAAGGAAGCTTGGGGAAGAAAGGAGCCTTCAATGACTGAAATCTGTATGTATCATCTCTGCCCCAGCAATATATATTCTGTGATAGTAGGAGATGCATGGAAAGTTGCTAAAGGAGTACATGGGCAGGTCATCCCAAATCGAACTAGGGGAAATCTTGAAAAGCACCTAGAACTACATGAAAGTGCAACCTTGGATTAGAATTACTTAGAGACAATAAAGCGGAAATAACAGTGTTGTCATCATCAAAAAGCTCACCTGGGCTCTCAGCCATAGGTTCCACCACACGAGACATTCTCGGAGTACTTGTAGTACCCACTGTCTCATCCCTGAGCAGTGTCACCACCCCACCTAAACCATGAGAACTAAAGGAGTCAACATCCACAACTGCCACTTGAGTCTCAACCATATGGGAGAAGGAGGCCACTTGAGTCTCAACCACATGGGAGAAGGAGGTATGCCCCAAGCTCTCAGAAAAAGAGGTTTCTGTGTACACAACTGGCTTTCGGGATCGCATCTATAAGAAAGTAATTGTGAGGGGTTTATATATATATATATATATATATATATAAGAGAAGTTGATATAAGGAAAGAATATGCAAATTACCGTTCAAACCCTTTTAACAATAGGTTCACAATCAGCAACAAAATAAGTACTTGTGTAAAGCACTTGCTAGGTTTGAGTGACCTTCTTAGCATGGCGACTGGTCTGGCCACAAGAAATGTGAGACTGGGGGCACTTTAGAGAGCAATCATTTTTGTAAATCATGGTAAACTCTGGAACAACAGTTGGGCTCTGGACAAAAGCAATAAGTAATGAATGGGTATGCTGTAGAAAAGAAAGGTAGCTAAGCGTGCAAAGCCCCCTTTGATGGATAGAAGGAATCTCGATATGAAATAAAAAAACCCGTGCCTTTAGCTCATGATTCATACGATAGAATAAACACTGATAGAACACCTTGATCAAAACTAAACTGTTGAGGTACTAGGGCAGGGTCATAATGCGTAACCTAGAGTGAGAAGTCACTTACAACTAGTAAGCTGCACCCTAATATCATAGTAGAAAACATCAGGTAAGAAGAAGTAAGAACCCTGCCCTCTACTAGAAAGTAGACCTCATAATAAAATATTGGTAGCTGAATGCCACCACGACGAATGGTGTAAGGCTGGAATGAGAAACTACTCTCTGAATTCAAGAAATACTCAATCTGTGCATCCGTACCTGATTTCGCCCAGCGCATAGCCTGACCATTTTCAAGTAGGGATCCATTGGCATCGCAAGTTTTATACTCATTAGCAGGAGGAGCATAGCCAAGAAAGCACTCGAACATAAATAACATCAAGAATGTGGAGGATACGTAGCGACCTATAGAGCGAGACAAATTGGTCAAGTTGACAGTATAAATCGCCCAAAAAAAGTGGAGCTAAAGGCAATGAAATACCCTGGCAAAGTATGGCAGCAAAAACAAAAACCTCCTGGTTCGGACCATCTCCGGGGTGGCCTTAAAAAATATAGTGATCTAGCCAATAAACAAGAAATGTTGCGAGCTTATACTCTTTACCAAATTCTTTCCTAGTAACAAACTTACGATGATGAATGGAGATGTTATAGTTGTCAACATAATCCTGGTCAATTATGAGATCAAGACCTTTTCGGCCACAATGAACAATGCCAGGCATCTTGGGGAGATCATCCCCCGGCTTGCTAAAGGAAACATTTTTCCCCAGAGGGCCACAGCCGTAGTCACTCAGAATCAACAATAGAATGCTGGCATAGGAAGGCCTTAATGGACGAAACCAGTTCCACTTCCCTTTAAACTCAAGGAAGCAGTTTCTTTGCTCAAGCAATGGGTAAAGGATGGAGTTATTACCTTGCCAAGAGTTGAGAGAATCCCAGCAATAGATTTGAGTGGAAGCAACATTGTAACTAATTTGTTCCCATAACAAGTGGCGACAATCGAAACTACTACTTTGACAGAGGAAGAGCTACATCCTGCTCTAGATGAGAAAAATATCATATTTGGCTATGAGATTGATGTTTCTTTAGTGGCCCACCAATTGAGGACCAAGGCAAAGAATTTTTGAAAGAATAGATGATTGCAGCTATAGGCCACCAAGTGAAAGGCTTGGGAAAATACACCACCTAAGATAGGAGAGATTATCTTTTTGACGGCAGATAAGCAAGTCCCTTTTCCTCATAACAGGCCTTTTTATGTTCCTGTCACAGTTAATGGCAAAGATTTGAAAAGTGCCTTCCTTGACAGTGAACCCTCTGTTAATATCATACCTCTAACCACTTTGAAAACGGTGCAATTTCTAGAGTCAAATATCATTTATCAACCTATAAGCATCACGTCATTCAACGGTGGCCAGCAGTCCATAATTGGATACGTGACAGTTGATTTAAAAGTAGGAAGAATTAGAGCTCCTACCAAATTTCATGTAATTAATGGAGAGCCCTATTATCAATTGTTACTCGGAAGATCGTGGATGCATGTGTATAGCGTAGTACCATCCTCTTACCATCAAGTCATGAAAACAAATTGGGGGAAAGGAACTACGACGCTTAATACGTCAAATCGGTCAAGTTGACAATACAAATGGCCCAAAAATAGTGGAGCTAAAGGCAATGAAATACCCTAGCAAAGTATGGCAGCAAAAATAAAAAACTCCTTGTTTGGACCATCTCCGAGGCGGCCTTCAAAACTATAGTGATCTAGCCAATAAACAAGAAATGTCGTGAGCTCATACTCTTTACCAAATTCTTTCCCACTAACAAACTTGGGACAATGAATGGTGATGCTACGGTCGTCGACATAATCCCTGAAGAAGTAGCAGTACCAAGCGGCAAATGTCAACTTGGGGGACTCAAGGGTAGGCTACTTATTGAGGCATTTTTTATCTTTGAAGAGAGAGCGTAGTTTGCTTGCAACCGAAGATTGCTATTCCAGGTAATCCACAATTTATTTAGTCTTGGTACTTGTAAAAGTAATGCTATCAGAAAATTTCAAAAATAATGGTAGGCAAAACAAAACCACAATATCCTCCAAAGTGGGTGTAAACTCCCCCTAAGAAGTAATGAAGGAATGAGTGGAGATGCTCTAGCGAGAGAGTAGAGAAGTCAAGCTTAAAATATTTCGTCTGATGGAAAAAATGGAGAAAAGCTGAATACATTTCAGAATCTTGGCTTGACTAAGTACATCGACATAGACTGGTTGCGCAAGAATGTACTACGACCACATTATCCAATCCGACAAAGTGCTCATGTGGCTTCCATACAGAGTAGAAGATGATAAGCAATGAATGTTGCATATTCAATGCCCCTAAAATTATATGAATTAGTGTCCTAGTAATATTTATTTCATGTTTTTATTAATAATTTTAATCTTTTTATAATTTCAGGCGATTAAGGGTAATTCTAATTAATAATGGTGCAATCGGGCTACAGATGGTGCTATTTTAGTAGGAAGCTAAAATTTAACCCATGAGATATCTGTATATTGAAGATCCAAACTAAATGCACTGAAGAAATGGGCTGGAAATGAATGTAAATGAAGGAAAGGAGCACAAGCTTATTCACATTGAAGACTGGGCCAATTCTGGCCTAAAAAGTTTTGGATTCATTTTGGTATTCAGACCAAAAATTCGTACACGATTGTCAAAATGATCCAAACTTTGAGAAGGTTCAAGTAAATTCAGTTCTGTACATTTTAATATTTCACAAAAAATTTCTAAAACGGACGTTTACGCCACCTTTCTTCCATATTTAAGCAACTGCCACTTTTTGGCAACAAATGTCACTTTTTTAGGCACAGGTGCCATTTACTTATGTGCATTTTCCACTTAGGGGAGGCCAAGTGTTCTATGGGTGTTTGCTTCACAAAGTAAAAGAGGAAAAAGGTAGAAAATAAGGGTATTCTGGAGTGGGAAGCATAGAGAGATATAGAGTCGATTCGTGTCGACTACGGGCGAGAAGATGGTGATTTCATCATCGTTCAAGCCTGGACCTCCGATCATGATCGGCTAAACACCATTCTGGGGAAGTGACGTAACCTTAACCTGTATTTCAATGTTTTAAATTGCATATTAATTTGGGAATGATTTAATTTGTGCATGGATTGTATAACCAAGACATAAACAATAGCTGTACTGTTGGCTTTAAATTGAATGGATTTTTTCATTGCATATTTACTTTTAATCTTGTAGAGTGAATGTAAATTTGCAGTGATTAGGGTTTGGTTTTTTTCAACTTTTGTGATTTTGTTAAAATAGGTTATACAATAGTTTTCACAGATCATTCAATTTAGAGTTTTGATAATTCGTACTAAGCGAAGATGGGCTATCATATCATTAGTTAGTCAGATGTATAGGCCATTCTAAGCAAAGATGAGTTATGCTTAATTGTATATTGAATGAATCCTCTTGATAGATCTGAATTGGGCTTGTAGCCATTCTTTTCTGAATGCATAGATTAGACATCCAAAATTAATACAATTGTCATTGTCAGAAGGTTAGTGGTGAAGTCAATTCCCAGACCCTCTCTCTAGTGCTATCATTTATTTATGTTGTTATTTAATGTCATTTAATGTCAGCACCTTAGAATTAAAAACAAAACAAATTAGACAAGATTTTCATAGCTTAAAAACAAAACCAACGCAGTCTTTGTGGGTTCGACCCCTACTCACCACTTTACTAATTTTAGTAGAGTATTTGTAGGTTTTTATAAATTCTCTTTTTTTCAAGTGTAAAACAACAACGACACTATTACATAATATTTTATCGTGTTTTGCACATCAAACAAAATGGCACCATTGCCGGGGACTGCGGTGATGATTCTGTTGTTAAGTTTAAACATTAAGTCTTGTTTAATTATAATTTAGGACTTGTATATATTCTGTTTTTAATTTGTTTTAGCTATTTTGTGTGTTTGAATATAGGTACAAGAGCTACTACACAAGTGAAAAGAAGTTGAAATTTCAGGACGTTTTGTGAGTTTTTGTATTTTAATTTATGCACTTATGTTTAGGATTGTTAGTTTCTTTTAATTCTGAAAAAAATATATGTTTTTTTTTAAAACATGTCATTTGAGTATGAGTATCCTTCGGAGGCATGTTTTGATCAATTTAGTTGTGATGTGGATTTTAGATATCAAAATTCAATGAATGTGTCCACCCAATTGGATGCATTAACATGGAAGTTAGAACAATTTATAACCATTGGTCATGTTCCTACTCCTACTTATTTTTCTAGACCACTAGAGTTATGTGTATGTTGCTATAGTCCTTATCATCATGTGAGAGATTGTTCTATTACTAGACAATGTTCTAATTTTTTGCAAGGACATGCAAATAAAAATTTCTTTATACCGGGGAATGACTCATATTCAAATACTTATAGCCCGGAATTTGAGGACAAAGCTTTGGCTGGACTTGGCAAACTTGAGGAGCAAACTAAATTGTTAAATTCACATTCACAATCCATAGCTAGGCTAGAAGTTCAAATCAAACAAATAACCAATGCTTTGAATTGTGAAAATCAAGAGGAACTTCCAAGTCAGCCCGTGACCAATATTGAACTCATACAACCAATTGCGTTAGACCATGCCCCCTTTGTGGAACCATTACTCATACCAGACTTCAAAGCTTTACATGAATAACTTAAGTGTGATCACTTAAGTCCTAATGAGAGTCCACCTTTTACCTTTGTTTTTTACTTGAGTAATGACAAATTAGATATGAATGAGAAAATTAATCAAGAACAAGTTAAAGGATCATGTTTTCCTGAATCGGTTGAATTTTATTTGATTGATTCATTTTTCTTAAAACCTCACATTGATATAGATAAGAGATGCCTAAAAAATTTTTGGATTCTAGCAGAAGAAAGTGAGGAAAAAATAGGGGGGACACTCTTAGATCTCCTCAAGAGACGTGGTATAAGGTGAACCTTGCATCAAAAGTAGTAGTTAGAAAGTGTGTTTTTCTTTTTATTTATTTTTCTTTTGTTTGAGTTGATTTTTGTTTGTTTTAATTATTATTTGTCTTTGTTTTTCATTTTGTTGTATTCTTTTTTATTTTATTTTTTCCTTTTAATATGCGTGGTGTGTAGTTGTGTTTCTTATGATATAGGTTCTTGCATCCAAGTTTGGGGGGATGGCCAACCATTATTCATGTGATTGCTTTGCCAAATTTTCACAATTCTACCACCACGGTAATATTGTTCTATCACTTCCCATATGCTTTATGTTTTTGTTACATATTGAAGACAATGTGTGATTCAAGTTTGGGGGTAAGGAAGAACATTTTTGTTTATTTTTTTTATAGGTTGTTTTGTTTTCAGTTTAGATGTTTTAACACCAATCAAGAGTTTAATACTTTATGTAGGTTCTTGACTTGTAATTGTAGAGTATGTGTAAAATTTTTAGAAACTGTGGTTTGAATGTAGTGGTTTAAATCGTTATTTGCATTGACATAACTTGGAGTGGTTGACTCTAGTTCTTTTCACAATTCACATGCACACTAGCAAAGTTGGTGGGGTATGTACTTGGCTTTGAATTATCAGTTGTATGTGTTGAATATAAGTTAGTATCCCTTGAGAATAAACATTTTAAGCATGTTACACTTGTAAAAAAATAAAAAAATAACTTGTGGTTTGTGGCTGTTTTGGTTCGAGTTATTAGGTCCGTCAGGGTATCTTGAAACCTAGTGCCCTAAAGTCATTTGGTTTGGGTGTCACTGATTGAAAGCTTGCTACATGGATCAATTCAAAAACCTAATAAACCCGGGCATTGCGTCATTGGTTAGTCTGTGGTTTGTGGTCATTTTGGTTCAAGTTATTAGGTCCGTCGGGGTATCTTGAAACCTAGTGCCCTAAACCCATTTGGTTTGGGTGTCACTGGCTAAAAGCTTGCTATATGGATCAATTCGAAAGCCTAATAAACATGGGCATTGCACAATCATAAATAAAATATATATATATATATATATATATATTGCATGTGTTCATGTTTTGAGTGATAAATTCAATAAGGGGATCCAATGAATTGAAGGGATTTGTAATTGCTCACTCAAGGCCGCGTTAAACCACATTGATGAATGCTAATTAACTTTTCACGAGGGGGCTAGAGTTGGTTTCTTTGACTTTTGTTGATGTAAATTTTGTTTGAGAACCATTGGTTGGAATCATGGGATTTAGGAATTTGAAAGTAGTCTTGAATGCAAGTCTTTTAACTGCATTTTGTAGTCTTCGTCTTGATCAATGTTTGAAACATAAATTTTTGCATGTTTGTGGGTAACATCACTGGAAACCCTCACGAGACTTCACGCATCCACTAGGGGTAACCTAGGGGTTTAAAAGGCTTGTTGCATATGCTAAATACAACGGGATCTCCCACGAAAGAGAAGTAATTTAGTTCTTTTATTTTATTTTTAGTTTTGTATTGCTAAGGGACTAGCAATATGTAAGTTTGGGGGTGTGATAAGTAGTGAATGTTACGTATTCAATGCCCCTAAAATTATATGAATTAGTATCTTAGTAATATTTATTTCATGTTTTTGTTAATAATTTTAATCTTTTTATGATTTTGGGTGATTAAGGGTAATTCTGATTAATAATGGTGCAATCGAGCTACAAATGGTGCTATTTTAGTAGAAAGCTGAAATTTAACCCATGAGATATGTGTATATTGAAGATCCAAACTAAATGGACTGAAGAAATGTGCTAAAAATGAATGTAAATGAAGGAAAGGAACACGAGCCTATTCACATTGAAGCTTGGGCCAATTCTGGCCTAAAACTTCTGGACCCGTTTTGCTATTCAGAGTAGAACTTTGTACATAATTGTCAAAACGATCCAAACTTTGAGAAGGTTCAAGTAAATTCAATTCTGTACATTTTCATATTTCACAAACATTTCCTAAAATGAACGTTTAGGGCACCTTTCTGCCCTATTTACGCAGCTGCCACTTTTTGGGTGCAAATGCCACTTTCTGAGGCACCGGTGCCATTTTCTTGTGCGCATTTGCCACTTTGGGGAGGCTAGGTGTCCCGTGGGTGTTTTTTTCACAAAGTAAAAGAGGAAAAAGATAGAAAACTAGGGTATTCTGGAGTGGGGAAACACAGAGAGATATAGAGGCAATTTGTGACTATTACGAGCGAGAAGATGGCGATTTCATTATCGTTCAAGCCTGACCTCCTATCATGATCGGCTAAACACCATTCCGGGGAAGTGACGTAACCCTAACCTGTATTTCAATGTTTTAAATTGTATATTAATTTGGGAACGATTTAATTTGTGCATCGATTGTATAACCAAGACATAAACAATAGTTGTGCTGTTGGCTTTAAATTGAATGGATTTTTTCATTGCATATTTACTTTTGTTCTTGTAGAATGAATACAAATTTGTAGTGATTAGGGTTTGATTTTAACTTCTGTAATTTTGTCAAGACATGTTATACAATAGTTTTCACAGATCATTCAATTTAGAGTTTTGATAATTCGTACTAAGCGAAGATGGGCTATCATATCATTAGTTAGTCAGACATATAGGCCATTGTAAGCAAAGATGAGTTATGCTTTATTGTATGTTGAACGAATCCTCTTGATAGATCTAAATTGGGCTTGTAGCCATTCTTTTCTGAATGCATAGATTAGATGTCCCAAATTAATGCAATTATCATTATCAGAAGGTTAGTGGTGAAGTCAATTTGCAGGACCCTTTCTCCAGTGTCTATCATTTATTTATGTTGTTATTTCATGTCATTTAATTTCAGCACCTTATAATTAAAAACAAAACAAATTATTTTTGAATTAAATTAGACAAGATCTTCGTAGCTTAATAACGAAACCAACGCAGTCTCTACGTCAATGACACTATTACATAATATTTTATCGCGTTTTGCATATCAAACAGAAGAAAAGGGAAAATATCCTCTTTCAATGCTCAAATGGTGAATGAGCCCAGGTACTACTAAGACGGCGTCAAAATTACCTTCTAGACCTATCAATAAAGTATTAGTAGAAGTGTCCTCCGCCTTATACGTAAAGGCATCGATAGCATCCCATAAATGGTCATGCACGATCTCTACGTAAGGGGCCTTATGCCATTTAGGACCCAAAGGCACAACCGTGACAGATTTATTAGGCAGGCAAAGCTCTTTTCTCTGGGTCATATGGAGATCTCCTAGAAAAAAAAAAAGAGAAGAAAAAAAAAGGGAAAGAGAATGTCATTTTATGAAAATTTTTTTTTGATTTAAACATAAGTGGGAGGACATGGCAAGTACCTTAGTAAAAGTACGCCTCTGTTGGTAAGTTTAAAGATAAGGCCACAATGCTACCCGAAAGAGAACTATTTTATAAGTTTTTGAAAATTTCCAAAAAATTCTGGAATAATTAAACACGGTTTTAGGAACATAATAGGCCCAAAAACCTAGATTAGAGTTAAGTTTTGACTCCCTCGAAGATTTAGATACATTGGAGGTTTTGGTTGGGTGTTTGCTCCTAAAATGGATAATTGTATTATTTTATTTCTTTGATTATATTTTTCTTTGAAATTATAAATGTCTATGAAACACTTGGTGTTAATTTTTTTATGAACGAGTTATCTTATGGTGATGATAGTATATCGGATAATTTTAAATCAATTTTTTTTGTGCAAATTAAATCATGATGCACTTAATTTTATTTCATGTTGTAAGTTGGTTGGGAGGCATGTAAGGATTGCCGGGGCATAGAAGGATTGCCATGGGCATGTCAGGATTTTCAATACCTATTAAGGTATCTAAAGTTAAAGGAGGCATGTAAGGATTGCCATGGGCATGTCAGGATTGCCAATACCTATTAAGGTATCCAAGGATAACAATGGTGGCATGCCAGGATTGCTTAAACTTGATATTATATATGTTTATGTTCATTTCTTTTTAATTTAAAGAATGTGTTCACTTTTACATGATAAGGGTTTTGATAGACTATTGTAAAGGATGACCGTTGTTTTGAAAAACATAAACTGGACAAGGAACGGCGTGTATGTTATATATATGTAGTCCTGTTGTGTCCCTCATACTGAGGGTATGTATATTGGTTCTCTAATTCAGATGTAGTAGATAGAACTTGCTCATGGGTTTAACCCACTTTATTGATATTTCAGGTCCTAGGCAGGTTCCACCGCGAGGATAGAGATTTAGGGTTGGTTGTGGCAGACATCTCTTCTCATCAGTCTTAGGGTAGGAATTTATCTTCTACTTCAAGAATTTAAACCATGAAATTTTTGGAGACTTGGGTTATTGGTTTTAATTTAGAGTTACAAATTATCGTTCATTCTGGTTAAGGGGTACTTGGGTTATGGGACTTTCAAATTGTATTACTAGACACATATTTATTTGTTTAGCAGGTATTTTAATTTCAAAAGGATTTTCCTATTCCGTTTTACTATTATTTCATTTTATCTATTGTACTCTATGCTTGTTGCTACTAGTTGTGTGTATCTCTCAGGTTTTGTGTATGAGACTGACCACCTCATACGCAAAATTTTGTGGGGGGGGGGGATTATAGTTTGTATCAGAGCATTCCAGGTTCAAGTGTCATCAGGTTTTAAGGGCCCGTCTTAGGGTATCTTCCGTGTTGTGTATTTTGATAAATAGAATTTTAAATGTATAGTTCATTGTATTCTAATCTATCCTCCGAGGTATTGATGTCTTTTCTTTCTCCTCTTTAGATGCCACCCCGTAGTAGGAGAATCTGAACGATATTCTAGGTCAGGGTCAGGGTCATGATCAGGGTGGAGATGTAGAGATTCCTCCCAACTTGGCAACTATTATCGCTCAGGCTGTAGCTACCAGAGTGGCGACTGCTCTTCAAAATCAGCAATCACCACAACATCCACAGTAGATGGCACAGGTTCCATTACCTATGGAGCAGTCCAACACTTAGAAGAGGGTTTGGAACTCCTTCACCAAAGGGAATCTGCCAGAGTTTTCAGGGTCTACGGAAGTAACCGAGGCATATCAGTGGAGGAAAGATATTGAGTGCCATCTTTGTATGATTACATGCACTGAGGTACAGAAACTGATGCTAGCTACTTTTAACCTAGTGGGGGATGCATTACAATGGTGGGAGTCGGTGACTACACTGGAACAGCGGACCACATTCACCTATGTAGATTTTTAGGTCCACTTTGATGCTAAATATTTTTCGTATGCAGTGAGGGCAGCTAGAAAGAAGGAATTCTAGAGTTACAGGAGGGGAACAGAACTATTGCAGCATATGAGCAGGAATTCACTAATTTATCGTTGTTTGTACCTCAGGAGGTGGACACCGAAGAAAAGAAGCTGCGATGTTTTGTGAATGTGTTAATTTGGCCTATTCGATAGGTTATTTTGGGATGTCCAACTTATACCACGTATGCTCATGTGGTGGATGCTGCATTGTAGCACTGTCAGTTGGGAAAGGATCACAAGAAAGGGTAGGCAGAGAAATAACATGACAGGGACTTCATTGGTCGGACGGTGAAGAGAAGGAATGGGAATGGCAGTAGGCAATTTGAGAGGAGCAATCACTCAGGGTCAGTAACTGTGGAACAGACACAGATCTAATGGTGATGCTCAGAGAGGGGGAGCCTCTACTCACAGGAGGCACAATATGGTACAACAGGCAAGTTGAGGTCAATTACAAGGGAATCAGTTGAGGAGGCCTACTGGTGTGTTTAGGGAAAACTATTATAGTTGTGGTGAGTTAGGACATTCAGCTAGGTATTGTCCTAATACTAACCAGGGATAGCCTGGTCAGCAGGGACAGAGATAGCAACCACCTTTGCTGGTACCACAGGTTCCACAAATATAGGCATAACATCGTCCAGCATTACCTGCACCGCTACTACCAGAGGGGTAACCTGGACAACAAATGAATTATGGGAGGGTCTACAACGTTATTCCATATGACGTGCAGGCTCCTCAGGCAATGGTAGAGTGGGTTGCATTTTATTTGATACCAGTGCATCTCATTCCTTAATATCTAGAGTATTTTCTAGCTTATCTAGTTTAGATATTTAGCTATGTACTTCTCCACTCACTAGATCGATGTCATTGGGGGCTAGTATGGTTCTACGGGAATAAGGTAGTTGATGAACCTAGAGGGGGAGGGGGTGAATAGGTTCTTTAATTTTTCTTCCTAATATTGCAAGTTTGGCTAGAACACGTAATCACACAATTTGATGGACACACAGATTTATAGAGGAAACCCCAAGGTGGGGAAAAACCTCTTCGAACTGAGCTCCACTATGTCTGAAAGGGTAGTACAGTGAATCTCTCAATCACTCTCTCACTCACCCAACTCACAACATAGTTCGCTCCAGCACTGACCCAGTTCACAGCCTCCTTAGGCCTGAACCACTCTCACCAATTCTCACAACAGCTTTTCCGCTCTCAATCCCAACTTGGACTTCCCAAAGCCCAAGTTATCTCACCTCAATCTCACTACAATCACTCACACTCCCCCTGTCCAAAGTATCCCTATACTTGGACTGTACATAGTGATAGTGGAGTCAGTTCGATGTCTTGAGCAGCAACTCTTCAAGCTTTGTAAGATGGTCTGAAACTCAATCTTCAAATCAAATATGGTCTTCAAAGTTGATCTTCAAATCTTCAACCTCTGATAGGTAGTCTTCAAGGTCTGGTACGACAATGACTCGGTCACTTGTCTTCTTGGCAGATCATGACTCTTGAATTTCTTCAATGATTGGCTTCAATATGTAAACCCTTAAGTGTAGCTGCAACGGTCTTGTAGAAGTTCTCTCTTTCAAATAATTCCGTCCTCAGCTTCTTAGACTTCCATTCAACTAGGTGTAATTCTTTTTATCAGCTGTCCTGATACTGCTTGGTCTGTGTACCTGTTATTTAAATATACTTGGCAGCAACTAGAGTAGAAGTTAATAGCACAGAGCTCATGTAAATAGGTATAACAATTGACAGCATAATTAGCACTTTAAATTTAGCACATTCATCCATTCAAAATCAGCATTTTAATTTCCAAATCAGCATTATTAATCAGCTCAAATCAGCACTCTTGGACAGCAATGAATAGCAATTTCGAACAGCAATATTTAGCAATTTCTAGCATACTATGACAGCTTAAATCAGCATTTTTGGACAGCTATAATCAGTATTTTGGACCGCAATATTCAGCAATTTCGGACGGCTAAAATCAGCAACATGTGGACAGCTATAATCAATATTTTGGACAGCACTATTCAGCATTTTTGGATAGCAAAAAACAGCATTTATATGGACTGAAAAATCAGCAATTTCGGACAGCTAACTCAGCAATTTTATCCAGCAATATTCAGCATTATATAGACCACAAAATCAGCAATGTTAATTCCCCAAATCAGTATTATATGGAGCTCACCAAACAGCAATAACAGCACTATAATGGACAGCAAAATCAGTTAATTTAGCAATATAAATGACAGCAAATACAGCATTTCTAAAACAGATTTTGCAGCATTATTTTTCACAAAATAAATTTCAGCAACTCAAGAGTTTAGGACAGCAAAAACAGCAAACAAAATTCAGCATCAGCATTTTAAAAGTCAGCAATGTTTAGACAGTAAATTTAGCAATCAAAAATCAGCATCAGCATTTTTAAGACTCATAGATCCGAAACTGTGTTCCATTCAAAACTCATAAACTCATACTCACAGTGTTATTCCATGATTTATGTTGAGTTACTTTCAGTAGAGGCCATTCAAGCTCAATAGCAACCATGGTTTGATCAATGGATATGCAGATCTGACTCTCACGGTTTGTTTCATTTTAGATGAAGATGAGAAGAAAACAGAGGCTCTGTTGTAGCTTGTGCACACACACACAAAGCTGAATATCTATGATTTTGGCTGAGGTACTATGGTTGGATCAACATCCATGGATGCTATAATTTAAGCTTTGAATCTCTCTATCTCACAATCCTCACAGCCGCAACCCATGAACCCATTTCTTTCTTCTCACATCTTTTCTTTTTCTCCACACTTTCTTTCTCTCTCTCCTTTTCTATTTATATCACCCTTTTTGGCTGTATATATTAGCCCACCTGTCATCTACCAAACCCTAATCTCATCCAATTATATTTATATCTATCCTAGGGATGGCAATTTGCCCCGCCCCGTCGGGTACCCGCCCCGCCCCGCCCCGCCCCGCCCCGATAAATACCCGTTTATAAAACCGTTTAGTTAAATGGGGCGGGGATGGGTTTGAAGGTGAATAACCCGCGCGGGGGCGGGGCGGGTACGGGGTAAGGCTATAACCCGACGGTTACCCGCCCCGCCCCGCCCCGCCCCGTTTAGTTATATACATTTATATTTATATATATATATATATATATATATAAATATTATATATATCATATATAAAGAAAGTTTGCCCTAAATCTAACTGAGAGAGCACAACACAGAGCATCGCCGCTTGCCCTAAATCTGCTAGGGATTATCACAGTCTCACATAGCATCGCTGCTTGCCGCCGGCCCCCCAGTCCCGACTCCGCTGCTGATCGTCGTCGACCTCCAACATCCAAGGGATCGGCTTTATCTCCATAATCGGTAAGAAGTCTTTCTCTCTCTATTCGATTCTCTCTCTCACACTGATGCACACATATGAATCATATGATCTTTATATGTACTGTGTACAGATTAGACCCTACTCGGCTACTCCGCCACTGATCGCCGACGACCTCAGACACCCCAAAGATCTGCTTCATCCGGTAAGAAATCTTTCTCTCTCTGTTCGATTCTCTCTCTGTTCGATTCTCTCTCTGTCGTGAAAAAGTGGTGTTTCTCTACCACTATTAATCTTTTAATTTTTTTTATGGAACGTTTCTTCTGATGATCCAACTTGCAAGAAGTATTATTTGTCTAAATATTAATCTATGTTGTCATAGCTTGTAACACAGTTGGAAGTTCCCATCCTCTTTGAGCAGCTGGTGCCCTACTTTTTCTGTTAAATATTAATCTATGTTGATTCTACATTTTTTTTCTAATTTTTATGCATACCTTTTTTATCATCTGAGACAAAAATTTATTGTACCCTTTTTTTATCTTCTGGGACTGAAATTTATTGACATCTAGCTTCCTTGCTTAATTTTCTTGTCCAATTGAATAGTGAAGAAAAGGTAAAGTCCATTCTTGTTGTGGTTGTTTAGTAGTAGTTACTACCTGTACATCCTTGCTTATCAATGATGATATAATTCTTAGTAATTTGGGTGGCTAATGCAGTTATATAATTGATTTTCATGACAGTTGAATATATGACATTCTGTTATAGACATATTCTGTTATATGTTAGATGCAATAAAAAGTTGACATACTCTTGATGAAATAAAATCATCATTTATATCTCAATGTGATCCCCTCTAATATAAATTGACATCCAGTTTTTATATACCTCTAATATAAATTTTTTTGTCGGTGAAGGTGATATTTTTAATTGAAATTTCAATGCTTGTTTCTATGCCAGCTTGGTAAATTGGAAGATGTCACAAGGACATAGTAAATTGGTAGATTTGTCAACAAATGATGATTCATCTCCAACCAATTCTACTCCCAATTCAGCTCCTATTTCTGCTCCCGCTCCCAATCCTCCTCCCATTACAGCTCCCAATATAACTGTCAGCTCAGTGGCCGAGTCATTTGATGAATCCATTCCTGATTCAACAATTTCGTCCAAAAAAAGAAAATTAACATCAATTGTTTGGAATGATTTTAAGAAGGTAACCATAGATGGGATGGATTATGGTATTTGTAACCATTGTACTTCAAAGTTGAAAGCACCTAGTAGGAATGGAACAAGTAGCTTGCGTGAACATTTAGCAAGGTGTCCGAAACAAAAAAACAAAGATATCAGACAACAACTTTTGCAAGCTAATTTAAGAAAGAATGGACAAGTGGAATATCGTAATTTTGTGTTTGATCAAGAAGCTGCACGAGATGAGCTTGCTTCCATGATCATAGTACATGAGTATCCACTCTCCATCGTTGACCATGTCCGCTTTCGGAGATTTTGTAATTTACTTCAACCTCTATTTAAGGTGGTTTCTCGAAATACAATCAAGAGTGACATCATGAAGGTTTATGAATATGAGAAGGCTAAAACAAGTTGGTTGTTAGACAATCTTGATAGTAGAATTGCCATCACTTCCGATATGTGGACTTGTAATCACACAAAGAAAGGTTTCATGGCATTAACAGCTCACTTCATCGATGATTCATGGGAGTTGCAACAAAAATTTTTGAGGTAGTATTACTTTCTTCTTCTATATCTTTCTCTTTGGTCATTTGGAATTCACTTATTTTCTTTAATTTACTTGTTATATTTTTGTTAATTATGTATTATTTTTAATTTTAATTCATTTTAGGTTTATGTATGTGCCCGCTCCCCATAACAAAGAAGTTCTTTCTGATGTTCTCATGAATAGCTTTTTGGATTGGAATATTGATAGGAAGTTGTCCACAATTACTTTGGATAATTGCTCCACAAATGATGCCATCGTTGGTAGTCTTTTAGATAAGCTTAATTGTAATTCACTTTTACTTGAGGGAAGAGTTTTTCACATGAGATGTTGTGCACACATCTTAAACTTGGTTGTGAAGGATGGGTTAGAAGTAATTGGGGATGGGATAGAAAGAATACGTGATAGTGTTCATTTTTGGACAGCAACCCCAAGTAGAATTGAAAATTTTGAAGAAGCTGCCCGCCAATTAAAGATCACGTGCACTAGAAAGTTAGCTCTTGATTGTGAAACCCGTTGGAACTCAACATATCTCATGCTTCAAGTTGCTTTGCATTTTAAGGATGTGTTCCCACGATTAAAACAACGTGAGAGACTTTACACTAGATTGCCAACTGATGAAGATTGGGAAAAAGGAAAAGAAATTTGTGAAAAATTGAAATTGTTTTACACTAGCACAGAATTGTTTTCAGGTACTAACTATCCTACTGCCAATTGTTATTTCCATAAAGTTTGTGAGATTAGAGAGGAATTGTCTACATGGCTTCAAAGTTCAAGTGAGATCATTAGAGTGATGGCATCAAAAATGATGGAAATTTTTTTGAAATATTGGGATGTTTGTCATGTGATAATGGCCGTGGCTGGTGTTTTAGATCCACGATATAAGATGAAGCTAGTTGAATTTCATTTTCGAGAAATTTATGGAGATGAAGATTTTATTGAAATTCAAAAAGTTCGCCAAAGTGTTTATGATTTGGTTTGTGAGTACCAAAGCAAGGCAATGTCGGATGGAACTACTAATGTTGGTGTTTCTTCTTCTAAGTTTTCTTCTTTGAGTGGAGCTACTAATTCGGATAATACTAGTATCGATAAGTATTATAAGTATATCAAGTCAAGTGCGACTAGTGTGCATACAAGGACTGAGTTGGACTTTTACTTGGAAGAAAGTGTGCTGCCTAGAACTGATAATTTTGATGTGTTGGCTTGGTGGAAGTCGAATGGAGTCAAGTTTCCTATTTTGCAAAAGATTGCTCGAGATGTTTTAGCTATTCCTGTGTCTACCGTTGCATCAGAGTTCTCTTTTAGCACTAGTGGTCGAGTGATTAGTCCACACCGTAGTAGACTTCATCCATCTACTTTGGAGGCTTTGATGTGTGCTCAAAGTTGGTTAATGTCTCAAGAAGATAATGGTAATTGTTTATTAAATTTTTTTAATGAATTATTTTCTAATGCAATTGTTAACTAAAACATGTGTTTAGTTTTAGGATCTCCTCTCATCTTTGAGCCATCCAAAATCAACATATATAACGACAAGGATGATGATTGTGTTTCTGAGATTTTCTCTCAATAAGGTATTATTTGTTATTATTAATTTTTTGTTTTCACTATCTACACATTATAATAAGGTATTATTTGTTATTATTAATTTTTTGTTTTCACTATCTACACCTTATAATCTAACATGATTAACAGTTATGTAGAAAGTTAACTTTCAATTTTGGGCAAGGAATAATTATACATATTAAACAAGCCTATTAGTTTAATTTGATCTAACCTTTATATTATTTTCTTTTCAGCTCTATAACTCATGGAATGTTTGTGGAAAGCCTTTGAAGAGATTTGAAGAGGCTTGAGAGTGACTTTTTATGAAATTTGATAATGAAGCTTTTTAATTAAGACTTTGTAGTTTGATTTTGGAAGAATGTAATTTGGTTTGTTTAATTTGGTTTGTTTAATTTGAAAGACAGGACTATTACTTTGATTAGTAGTATGATAGTATTGTTTGTTTAGTATGTTATGACTTATTAAATTTGTTAGCCTAGTATGTTATGAATGAGTTATTAAATTTGTTAGCCTAGTGTGTTATGAATGAGTTATTCCTAGTATGTTATGAATGAGTTATTAAATTTGTTAGCCTAGTATGCTATTAGTTATTAAATTTGTTTCTCATAAGTTATAAGGGATAGTTAAATATCAGCATTTGGATTTAAAAAAAAGAAAAAAACAAACAAACGGGGCGGGGCGGGGGATCGGGAATGCTAAACGGTTCGGTTATGGGGTTTGTAAGGTATTTTGTAAACGGGTACGGGGCGGGGACGGGGCGGGGAATGCTAAACGGTTTCGGTTATGGGGAAGGCAAAACCCGCCCCGCCCCGCCCCGCCACGTTGCCATCCCTAATCTATCCATCAACTATCAGCCGAAAAGTGCATATCCAAGTATCACCTTATCTTTTTTGAATTTTCTTTGTAATTTCTCTTTGTGGGCCACTAATTCAAAACACATATAATCACCTCATATGAATGCACTTATTACAGAACTACCACACACTCTTTTGGTCACTACCTCTACCTCACCTTGTATATGCCTGTGTATATATATGAGCCGAGAGTTTCTCATGGTCACAGACTTTACAAACATAATGTTTGTGAAATCCTAGAGACTTTAATTTCTAAAATGTCCTTGCAATTTAAATACCTAGCATGTCCCTGCAATTAGGTTAGTGCACATAAAATAATAACAGAATAATTAAATAAATCATGAAAAGCAATCCTGAAAAGTAAAATGACACTAATGCCCTCATACATCCTTTTGACATTAAAATTTGGGCAAGCATGCTCATAGGTTTCCTGGACCATCAGTAGTCAAGTCCGTATAGACATTGGCAGACTCAGGTTCTTGGCAAATTTATTGATCCTATATATGCATTCATATGATGTTGTACTTGGGGTGGACTAGTTATCACATTACCATGCTCAAGTTAATTACCATGATCAGGCAATTATTTTTACTATACGGGGGCAAGAGATGTACTTGATTGCTATGCCAGAATCAAAGGAACGGTCTAGTACGCACTTGTTCTTTATTAGCAAGGAGTCTCCGAAAGGAACTACAGTATCTTTAGATTCCATTTCGGTGGTGCGAGACTTCCAGGATGTGTTTTAGGAGATCCCAGGGTTACCACCTAGTCGTGAGATTGATTTCGTGATAGATTTAACTCCGGGCACCAAACCTATTGCTAGAGCTCCATACAGGATGACTCCTGTGGAAAAAAGGGGGCTGAGGGATCAAATTCAGCAACTTCTTAGTCAGAAATTTATTCGCAGAAGTACTTCACCATGGGGAGCACCAGTGTTGTTTGTGAAAAAGAAGGATGGGTCTCTTCATCTTTGTATTGACTATAGGGAATTGAATAAGGTCACAATCCATAACAAGTACCCGTTGCCTAGGATTGATGATTTGTTCGATTAGTTGAAGGGAGTTACCTACTTCTCGAAGATAGATTTGAGATTTGGTTATCATCAGCTTCGAGTTAGGGAGTAGGATGTACCGAAGACTGCCTTCCTTACCAGATATGGGTCATATGAGTTTTGGGTTATGCCGTTTGGGTTAAAAAATGGCCCATTTGTCTACATGGATCTGATGAATAGAATGTTCAGGGTTATTTGGACCAGTTTGTTACTGTCTTTATTGATGACATCTTGGTTTACTCCAAGTCAGTGGAGGATCATGCCAGACATCTTCATATTATCTTGCAGACACTGAGAGATCATCAGTTGTATGCAAAATTTGAGAAGTGTGACTTCTAGAAGAGGGAGGTGAAGTTTTTGGGTCATGTAGTATCTGAGAAAGGAATAGCGATCAATCCAAGTAAAGTGTCAGCGATTCTAGAGTGGGGACAACCTACCTCACCCTCAGAGATTCGTAGCTTTTTTGGGTTGGCTGGTTTTTATCGCCAGTTTATTCAGGGCTTCTCTATGGTTGCTAACCTGGTTGCCCATCTCACTAAGAAGGGTGTGCCTTTTATTTGGGATGGCTCGTGTCAGGCGGCGTTTGACGAGTTGAAGACCAGATTGACTACTGCACCAGTTCTAGCTACTCCTCAGAGTGGCATTGAGTACTTGGTTTATACTAATGCATCATTATAGGGTTTAAGATGTGTATTGATATAGGAGGAGAGGCCGATATCATATACGTCATGTAAGCTTATGCCTCTTGAGCTTAATTACCCGACGCATGATTTGGAGCTAGCAACTGTGGTTTTTGCTTTGAGGATTTCGAGACATTACTTTTTAGGTGAGACCTTCAGATTATTTAGTGACCATAAGAGTTTGTCGTATCTATTCTCACAAAAGGAGCTGAATATGAGACAACGCAGGTGATTGGAGTTTGTGAAAGATTATCATTTTTCCATCTAGTACCACCCAGGGAAGGCAAACGTAGTACCTGATGCACTTAGTCGTTGACCCTATGCTAGTTTATCTACCTTGTTCGAAGCATTATGAAATGACTTGAGCAGTGTTGATGCCTTAGCTGATGCCTTTGTGGCATGTGTGGTGGTTACACCTACTATCATACGAAGGGTAGCTACAGATCAGCTTACTGACCCGCAGTGCATAGAGAAGGTGATCGAGTTAAAATCTGGAGAGGTGTCATTCTATATAGTGGGTAGAGATGGAGGATTGAGATACAAGGGGCAATTAGTGGTTCCTCACAATGATGATTTGAGGAAGGCAGTGAGGCCCACAGTTCTCAGTATTCAGTACACCAGGGAGAGGATAAAATGTACCAAGACATGAAACGACTATTTTGGTGGGCAGACATAAAGAGGGGCATAGTTGTATTTGTCTCTAAGTGCAACACTTGTTAGATGATTAAGATTGATCACTAGAGTCTGTCGGGGTCTTTACAACCACTGCCTATACCGGAGTGGAAGTGGGAGAGCATCTTTATGGTTTCATTGTGGGACTTCCCACCTCATAGCGAGACCAAGATGTTATTTGGGTGATAGTGAACAGGCTGATGAAATCAACACATTTCTTGGCAGTTCGCTCGAGCTACACCTCAGAGCAATACGCAAAGCTTTACATTGCAGAGATAGTGAAGCTTCACGGTGTGCCTTTGTCCATTATATGGGATAGAGATCCGAGTTTTGTTTTAGGGTTTTGGGAGAGCTTTTAGCAGGCAATGGGTATAGCTCTGCACCTCAGTACAGCCTATCACCCTCGGACCGATGGTCAGACTGAGAAGGTTAATCAGATTCTGGAGGATATGTTGTGAGCGTGTGTACTCAACTTCAAAGGAAATTGGGAGAGTTACTTATCGCTGGTTGAGTTTGCCTATAACAATAGTTATCAAAAGGCTATTGGTATAGCACCATTTGAGGCTCTGTATGAATGACCATGTAGATTGCCGGTTTGCTGGTTAGAAGTTAGAGAGAATAGATTTTTGGGTCCTAAGTTCATTAAGGACACGTCAAAAAAAGTAGCCCTTATTAGGGACCGTATGCGGATTACACAGAACAGACAGAAGAGTTATACTAACTGAAGAACTCGTGCAGTAGAGTTCAAGGTGGGGGATCAGGTTATACTCAAGGTTTCTCTCATGAAGGGAGTTATGTGGTTTGGAAGGAAAGGGAAGCTGGCACCTGATTTTGTAGGTCCTTTTATGATTACCGACAGGGTTAGAGTGGTAGCGTATAGACTGACATTAGTAGACACGATGCATAGGGTGCACAATGTCTTTCATGTCTCTATGCTGCGGAAATTCCTTAGAGATAAGGATATTTACCACCACATTGAGGTTGGAGAGATTGTGTTACAGCCAGATGCAATATATGTGGAGCAGCCTTACTATATTCTTGATCGTAGGGATCAGGTCCTTCGTTCTAAGACCATTCTGTCAGTTGAGTTCAGTGGAGCCACCACAATGAGGCGGAGTCCACTTGAGAAAGGGAGGATGAAATAAAAGCACAGTATCCAGAGTTTTTTCTATCAGGTATGGGCTAAATTCTGAGGACGGAATTCCACTTCTTAGGGGTGAATAATGTAATACCCCAAAATTTGGACATCAATTATTTTAAATTTGAATTGTTTTACATTACTTTTATTAATTCATGTGAAATGCTTTGCCTTTATATTTTTTTATCATTTTATGTGAATTGCTTTTCCTTTATAATTTTTTTATCATTTGATGTGAATTGCTAAGTTTGATATTTTATCATTTTATGTGAATTGTTTGGTCTTTATATATTTTATTAGTTCATGTGAATTGCATTGTCTTTATATTTTTTTTTATCATTTTATGTGAATTATTTTATTGATTGTGTATTGTCTTATCTAAATTTTTAAATGCTTTAGATTGGGCTAGGGAGGAATCTGGGTTGGATTGGTTGGGCTAAGGGTATGCTTAAGTTGATGGGCCAGGGTTATAGTTATAATATTTTATTTTTTTTATTCGGGTGAACAAGTTCAAGTGAACGAGTTTTTTAATCATCAAAGAGGCAAGTTTGATTCTTCTCTTCCCCTTGGAATCCGTATGCATAGTCTAGGTATTGAGTCTATGATTTTTCCTGAAATTTTCATTTAACTAATTGTTTGGTAATTGATGTGATTTTCTATTGAATTAAATTCATGAGATTTGCTATACCAACTGAATATATGTGAAGAACTCATATATGAATAGGTTTATGCATATATATATATATATGATATGTGTTTAATACGTATGGGATTCATAATAGCATGAATCTAGGAGGGTGAAGGATGTTAATTTGTATCTTTTATGTTGTGGATCGCACAAGTAAACAACTCTTGACCCTTAGAAAGTCAGATCATTGGTGAATTGGGTTTTAATTTTGAAAGTTTTGCAAAGAACCATAGAACTTGTTAATTGGGGGTTTTTGATTCGGGCCGTTTCGGATGGGGCTTTTTACACCAATAGGTAGCCGATGTCGAGGGGAGAAGAACGGTGCAAAAGTGGAGGCGAATGGTGGCCGGAGTTGGCCGGACCATCATCGAAAAGTGTCTAGCAGCTCGCTGTGCGCTTCCCCACCTGCCTGGTCGGCGCTTCGCGCTTACACCGGGAAAGAAGTTGTTGGGCCCCACTCACAGGGGCCCACCTCTAGGTCCAATATGGGCCCATTTCGAATTATTTTGATTTTTTTTTTGTATTTTTTAAATTTATTGTGACTTCCTGGGGGTTAATTGAAGCTAGGTTTTAAATTTCATATAGAAATGAGCTTCCCTTGGAATTAAATTAATTTTTAAAGTGTCTCAAAACTGGGTTTTTCATCTTGTTTTATTTTTGAAATATTTTAAAAAATCCAAAAAATTCTAAAAAAATTTGGGTAACCTTATAGGGATAAAATACACTTGGGTTTTAAGTTTCAGGTGGTAATGACTTTCTGTCGGGGTTGTATCGGTTTTAAAAGCATGCCTCAAAACTATGTTTTATTTTTTTTTACTTGAAAAATATTTTATAAATTTTTAAAAATTTCCAAAAAATTTTAGAATAATTAAACATGGTTTTAGGAATAGAATAGGCCCAAAAACCTAGATTAGAGTTAGGTTTTGGCTCCCTCGAAGGTTTAGATACATTGGAGGTTTTGGTTGGGTGTTTGCTCCTAAAATGGATAATTGTATTATTTTATTTCTCTTATTGTATTTTTCTTTGAAATTATAAATGTCTATT
The DNA here is from genome assembly GCA_026545225.1 of Cornus controversa. Classification (NCBI taxonomy): domain Eukaryota; kingdom Viridiplantae; phylum Streptophyta; class Magnoliopsida; order Cornales; family Cornaceae; genus Cornus; species Cornus controversa. The sequence continues at coordinate 28,130,872 of CM048848.1, read as the reverse complement.
AAATACTTGGTGTTAACTTATCTGTGAACGAGCTGCCTTATGGTGATGATTGTATATCGAATAATTTTAAATCATTTTGTTTTGTGTGAATTAAATCATGATGCACTTAATTTTATTTCATGTTGAAAGTTGGTTGGGAGGCGTGTAAGGAATGTCGGGGCATGTAAGGATTGCCATGGGCATGTTAGGATTTCCAATACCTATTAAGGTATCTAAAGTTAAAGGAGGCATGCAAGGATTGACATGGGCATGTCAGGATTGCCAATACCTATCAAGGTATTCAAGGATAAAAATGGTGGCATGTCAGGATTGCTTAAACTTGATATTATACATATTTATATTTATTTCTTTTGAACTTAAAGAATGTGTTCACTTTTGCATGATAAGGGTTTTGATAGAACATTGTAAAGGATGAGTGTTGTTTTGAAAAACATGAACTGGACAAGGAACGACATGTATGTTATATATATGTAGTCCTTTTGTGTCCCTCATACTGAGGGTATGTATATTGGTTCTCTGATTGGGATGTAGTAGATAGAATTTGCTCGTAAATTTAACCCACTTTGTTGATATTTCAGGTCCCAGGCAAGTTCCACCGTGAGGATAGAGATTTAGGGTTGGTTGTGGTAGACATCTCTTCTCATCAGTCTCAGGGTAGGAATTTATCTTCTTCTTCAAGAATTTAAATCATGAAATTTTTGGAGACTTTGGTTATTGGTTTTAATTTAGGGTTGCAAACTATAGTTCATTCTGGTTAAGGGGTCCTTGGGTTACGGGACTTCCAAATTGTGTTACCAAACACACATTTATTTGTTTAGCGGTTATTTTAATTTCAGAGGGATTTTCCTATTCCGTTTTACTGTTATTTCATTTTATCTATTGTACTCTATGCTTGTTGCTACTAGTTTTGTGTATCTCTTAGATTTTGTGCATGAGACTGACCACCTCAAGCGCGAAATTTTATTGGGGTGGTATTATAGTTGAAAACTAAATAAACTAAAAAAATAAAAGAAAATAAAATATTATAACCATAACCCTGGCCATTCAACTTAAGCATACCCCTAGCCCAACCATTCCAGCCCAGATTCCTCCCTAGCCCAATCTAAAGGATTTAAAAATTTAAATCAGACAATACACAATCAATAAGACAATTCACATAAAATGATAAAAAATATATATATAAATGCAATACAATTCACGTGAACTAATAAATGTATAAAGACCGAACAATTCACATGAAATGATAAAATATCAATCTTAACAATTCACATGAAATGATAAAAAAAAAATATAAAGGAAAAGCAATACACATAAAATGATAAAAAATATAAAGGCAAAGCATTTCACATGAATTAATAAAAGTAATGTAAAGCAATTCAAGTTTAAAATAATTGACATTCAAATTTTGGGGTATTACATTCTTACTATAATACCCCGCTCTACCTGATGGTACAATATTGTCTGCTTACCCCGCTCCACCTGATGGTATGATATTGCTCGCTTTAGACCTGAGCCTGCACGATTTTGCTCTTGGGTTTTACCCAAAAAGGCCTCATACCATTTGGAGAGAACACACTACATATAAGCACATCCCCTTCTCCACACCCAAGCGATGTGGGATTGAGAACCCTGTCAGTGTGGTAGCTCAGCCGAGTGTCTCTTCTTGCACCCACCCACATCACACCCGTCCACAAGGGTTACTACAATCCACCCCCCTATGAGGCCCGACGTCCTCGTCGGCACACTTTCAGTTGGGTTCAGGCTCTGATACCAACTGTAATACCCCACTCCACCTGATAGTGTGATATTGTCCGCTTTGGGCCTAAGCCCGCACGGTTTTGTTATTGAATTTTACCTCAAAATGCCTCATACCATTTAGAGAGAACACACTACATATAAGCACAATCCATTCTCCACACCCAAGCGATGTGGGATTGAGCACCCTGTAGCCTACTAGTGTGGTAACTTAGCCCAGTATCTCTTCTTGCAACCGACCACATCACACCCGCTCATAAGGGTCACTACAAAGAATATAAAAGATTAAAAATTGGTCATGAGTGGAAAACTGAAAAATGAGAAACAAGGTTATAGAATTGGTAGGGAGAATAGTACATTCTATTGGGACATTCTATTAAAGTTGTTTTCACTTTACAGCCATAGTAAAAAAAAAAAAGAGAGAGAGAATACCAGATGAAGAAGGAGAGAGAGGAAAGAAGAAGACCAGTACCTGAAACTGGCGCCTTAGACCAACATAGCCATCCTGGTCGTAAGAGAAAGACAAGCAAAGTCTGAAGGAAACATGATCATTGAGCTTTTGTGTTTCCCTTCCCTAAACTACGTAGTGACATGAGCATACATCAACACTTGATGTATATATATATATCCCAAATCAAAATGAACCAACTCTGATTTTGAATGATAGAACAAGAGAAATAAAATAGATAATAACCAGAAAGGAAAGTGTAGATTTAGTAGAGGATGGTAAGAAAGTGAGAGAAGATGAGATTTAGAGATTGAGAGATTGTAAATTCTGACAGCAGAGAGAGAGAGACTTGTTTGAAGGAAAAAGTGAATAGTAATTTGGTTGTTACATTTGGTAAATGCAACGAATGCAGAGGATGTGGAGGGGATGATGACAAGGGAATAGGTGACTTGGCTGGTAAGTTAGGAGGATACGGTGGTATAAGGAGCAACTAGGTTTATGGGAAGCTCGGTGCTTGGAAATTTCTAAATGGTAGTAGGAAAAATGGGTGTTGCATGCACTGAATCATTCTTATATAAAAATGGAATTAATATATTATAATAGAAATTGATTCCTTTCACGTGGACTTGACTTGAATTGACTGGAGGAGATATGGTTGTTGAGAATGGTTATCTGTACAAGTAAATAAAATAATGCACATGCAAGATTGTTTGTCAGGATATGCATAGCTAGAAATAGGAATAAAAGAGTGGTTAAAAGCATTGGGCAATGGAAAGTCCAAGTATGACAAAGCTCTGGATTGTGACTTCAAACAAAAGATGGCATTCTACCAAGAATTTTACTTTTATATTTGGTGGATTAAATGTTCGACACAAGAAGAGTGGTCTGACAAGTTGTTGCTATTTGTAGAAATATATATATTAGGTGATTAGTAGTGGGTGATTAAACTAGTCATGGAATTGTTGATTTATAGTTGATTCTTCTGCGTTCTTAGGATTAAAAGAAATCATTGAAAAATCAGTTCTGTCAAAGATTAATGCATTAATTTAAAGAAACCTTTCTAGATAGGTGTATGTTACTACAGTCACTTTAATGCCCATGTGTAAAAGAAAATAAAAGTGTTGATCTATTTCATACAATACTCTGAGTTGCTCATATTTATTCACAGAGAAAAAGAAGAAAATGATGGATTTCTTGCTCGATCGATGCTATGATTAACTTTTTTGAACTCTAAGTGGCATCTTCAAAAACCACAAGACTGAATATTGTCACGATAAGTTCTGTGATTTTTAGGAATTTCGTATTCAGCAAGCAAAAGTTGTCTAGCACTTTAGTTCATTTTCAACTATCCATGTCGTTTGATGGCTCACTTATACCAAATAATTTGAAAATGTTGGACTTGTTCTAGACTTGTAGGCAAGTGTGGTTCTTGTGCTGAGATGGAAAAAAATCGAGGACTCGAACCAAACATGACAAGGGATCCAAAAGGTGGATCTAAGTATAAAACCAGGCAAAACTCGAAAGGATCTTCGAAAAACCTTTTTAATTCTCGCGGTGTCACTTGGAGGTGTAAGGAATGTTGTTGGATATTTGCATTCGTTCGCTCTTAAAAGATTAACACCTACAAATGGGGCAATTGTAAAGAGGTGTACGTAAAAAACATAAAGCACGAAGTCCAGAAAGTGGTACAAAAACTCGAAGGCAAAATAATTGGCCCTTATCCCTAGGCGGGCGGACCCTTCTCACGACCCACGGGTCGCAAGTGGACCTTGCTCCTAACCCATGGGTCGCGAGTGGATCCTACCTACGACCCACAGGTCATGAGTGGATCTTGCCCGCGACCCACGGGTCACGAGTGGACCCTGCTCATAACCAATGGGTCGTGAGTGGATCTTTTGCATGTTTCGACAGGTGGCATATCCCGGCAGGTGGTGGATGGATCGAATTAGGTAACTAGCAAGTTGGTATCAAGGGTTTTATAGCGGTCGAAGGTGCTCTAATTCATGAAGTGGCCACAGGTGACTTTAACCCGCGAAGGTATTGTAGGCGATAAATGTTTTCACTTATGAAGCGGTTGTGGGTGACTTTAACCCATGAAGGATAGGGGATGATTGGGGGCAACTTCCCTCGCGTGTTTGTTTTAGATTAACACCTTGGTATACCCCAGGGCTGTGAGAAATCATGGAGGAATGGGCAATCATGTAGTTCTGAGCTCATGACCCCGAGTGATAGCTCTCATAAGCAGGGACTGTATGGAGGATTACTGGCTCTACTCCTCAAGATAGAAAGTAACTTGTCACGGCGTTACTTCTAGCCTTAATAGGATGGAGCTCATATGAAGCTATAGGGACCCGCAAGTCATTTATGGCATAGAGGTGCACTGTAATATGACCCATGCGGTTATGGTGTCATAATGGAACTTATGGCATCATAACAACAGCTGGGATGATGGGTTGAGTGTGGAATGGAGGATTGAGAGAAAGGCTTATTGAAGTCTACAGCATAACCATGTGACTAATGAGAGTCATTATGTATTGTGCTTTAAATAAAATAGTATTGTAATACTTCCCGCGATCATGGAAGAGATGTTCATGGCTTCAACCATGTATGACAAAAGAAGGGACACATGGCATAATGGGCTTGTCCCACGTATGATGACAGCTATCAAAGGCTCGTACCTAAGGTCTATTAATACCCAATGGTGTGAAGGCAGTTGGTCAACTCTGACCCCCTCCCTCTCTCAGTCATACTTGCTTTCTCTCTCTCCCATCTCTTCCTCAGCTCTCTCCTCTACACAGTTTAAATCTAGTTCTACATACTCTCTCTCTCTCTTCAATCATTTGCTCAAATTATTTCTTTAATACAACTGCATATTCATCCTATTCCAACCAAGTGTTAGTCAATCCTTTTAGTATAACTTCCACCTTTACAATCTGTAGCATAGTATATCAATATTTTAATATGAGGGGCCCAAATGAATGGTCTTGGTTAGTAAATCTGGGATGATTGATGTACTAGGTGCTCAAGACTTTTATCATATAAATGTTCCAAGATATATATAAAGTTTTTATAGATACACCATTAGATATGCATGAAACAATATATATATATATATATATATATATATATAGATATATATATATGGTTAGATTATGATTAGGTGGAAGGATGGACATATAATTAGGTGGTAAATGTAATTGAGCATCAATACCATGTAAGAAGGACAAAACCTAATTTGGACCAAAAGTTAGGTGAATCCATGGTATTAACTTCTGAGTTGGTGGTGTTAAGAGATTTAGAAATCTAGAGAGCAGGTATAATTTGTAGGTGGTTATGTTGAATTTGAGGAGGTTAGCGATAAGTTGTGAGAGTATAACTTGATGGTTCTACCATGAGAGTCATGGCTTTGTTTGGAAAAGGTAAGAGAAAGAAATTTTGGTTCTCCATGCATATGGCCACATGTGGTTATAAGAAAGTATGACTTACTTCAAGTAGTTTGAGTCCAATTTTAGTCTCTGTGTGAATTTGGTCAAATTTGATTTTACGGGCCAGATACCGAGTTGGTCTGAACTAATTATATTGTTATCTTTTATCTTCTAGTTGTTCTAATTTAGAGAGAACTAGGGAAAAATACTTTAAATGTTCTGAAAACTATTGGGAAGTTCTAGAATTGTATATCTTGGCATATAAAACTTAATTATGTCAAAATAATTAAATTTGAAAGAGATCTGGGTGATGATTTTTGAAATGATAACTAATGTGCTTAATGAACACATTAATGGTTGAATTAATTTATTAAGTGTTAAATACATTTAATAAATTATTAGAATTGGTAAATTATTGAAATTGTAAAACAATTTCATTAGGCATGGTCAGGGACCTACCTATCTGGAAGTGCATTACCCTTTCGAAATAGCCATTGGGCATAGTGTGCCCTTATTATATGGACGTGGTCCAAAACCATCTGGGTGAGTAGACGTACAAGTCCAGCCACATATGCAACCTTCGATAGTCCGGGACTATATGATGCGCATCACTTGTTGGTTAAGAAGCCATCTATGCGAGGGGAGCCCGGGGCTCATGTGAGATAAATATATTTAAGTTAATATAGATGATTAGCTTAACAAAGAATTGATTTGAGAATATGGTTTCTATGCGGAAGAAAAAGTGGATATGATGATTAACTAGAGTCTAATTATCATAAGTAATTGCGAATCTAAAAACGATTGCTCTATGAGTTCTTTTATATATAAGAATATAAGGCAAGGTTAATTTGTTGAGCAATGATAGTGTTTAATGATTCTCTTAAGGAGCTTGTGAGCTCACCCCATTATATTTTTCAGGTACTCGGTGGTGGAGGCAAAGTACAGAGCGATGAGATTATCTACATGTATACCCTTATGGCTTGTATTATTTAGTTGTACATAATTGATACCCATGACGCGGGATGAGGCTTTGATGTAATATTTTTGTATAGATGATCTAGGTGATTATCTTTTGTTGTAGTAATGTAATATTGGAAGTATGTATGTTATGATGGATATTGATTTCAAGTCTCGCACCAAATTCAAGTACTAGACTAGAGTTTCTAGTATTTAAATTGAGGGGCGTGACAGATTGGTATCAGAGCCTAGGTTACGAGTTACCTAGCTAGTTGAAGTGATATTTAGGATAGGAGATGTATGATTCATATTGATTATCTTATTTGCTTCCATACTATGCTCTGGGTTTAGATAAGATTAATTATTAGACTAACGACATTATCATCCTGTATTGGAAAATAGGATGTCTGGAGCTGGTAAAGGACATGGTAGATGGTGGACGTGATGGTGCTGGTCGTGGAAGAGGTGGCTATGGAGTGGAACAGATGGATGAGGTAATTTAAATGCCAAACCCAAATGTTCAAATGCCGAACCTAGATGTGGGACATTGTTCAATCATTAACCTGGTCCAGCAAATAAAGAAATTGGGATTGGTTGACTTTACCAATTCTACTGACCCACTATATGCAGAAAAGTGGATAGAGGACATGGAGAAATACTTTGATATTATGGACTGTTCTGAGGTGCAGAAAGAAGGATAACAATTTTTCACTTATTTGGTGATGCCCGTCAATGGTGGCACTTAGTGACTAGGAGTGTCGGATCTGTCACACACATGAACTGTGATGAGTTTAACAAATGGTTCTCTGACAAGTATTTTTCACATGCAGTGAGGAATGGGATGAGAGCTGAGTTTATACACTTGGAGCAAGAAATTATGGCATTGACGGTGAGTCAGTATAAGTCTAAGTTTGGAGAACTCTCCCAATTTGTTCCTTATATGGCTGCAACTGAGGAGAGCGAGGCCAAAAGATTTGTAGAGAGATTACCTCCTAGCATTAGGAGGCTAGTGAGCCAAGAGTTAATGTAGAAGCCGTGACCAATTTTGGCCGGTTTTGTATTTTTCGCACTATAATTGCCATAAATGCATTTTGAGTGGTGTTTAACATGTTTCGAGTATGGAGAACAAGTTTGGGAAGTGTTTTAAAGGTTTTCAAAAATTTTTAGGAGATTTGGAGAAGTTTGACTTTTTGGTCAAACCGGGGCCCGGGATGCGACTTAAGTGGGCCCAGGAATTTGGAAAATTCTCAAAAAATATTTATTTTGAGAATAGCTTAGATGAAATGTTTAGAGAGTAAAGGAAGTGATTTCGAGACCGTAGGAGTTTTCGAAATCGAAAAAGCAGTCCGGGAAGGTGTGTTAAGTGGCCTAGGGGTATTTTGGTCTTTTTGAGACCTAGGGACCTTAAATGGTCAAATCTGCAGAGATATTTCATATCTCACGGCTGCTTCTCTCTCTATATTGCTCCAACTTCTTCTCTCTTCCTTCTCTCTAGGTTTTGGAGGTCTTCGGGTGTGATTCAAGTTTTGCCGAAGAAGGGAGATACGTAGGGGGCACCTAGGGCTTCCCTTTGAACTGATCAAAGTTGTTGTTTGGCAAGGTTGACATTGCTGGGATTTTGAGAAGTGCTTGGAAGGCCTTCATTTTCAAGGTAGGGGTGTTCTTTCTCATCTACTTGTCGATTCTAGGGTTTCGGGTGAAGTGGTGAGAGTTAAAGTTGTGTATTGCATGTTTTAGAATGGTAAGAGGGGTGGGATGTGGTGAGTTTCTATCTCTCTTTAGTTTATAAAATGAAATTTGTATATATATGTAGTATACATGAGGAATGAGTGAATGTGTGAGGGATATTAGCGTGTATGCTTATATGCTACATTTTATGCACAAATGTGAAAATGTGTGATATTGAACATGTATGTATTATATGTTGTTGAATGTGTTAAATGCATGCTATCTTTATATAAAAAATGTGTGCATTTGTGAAGCATGACTAAAATGTGCTGAGGTGAAGTTTTGTGAGCATATGTGGATAGTATGCTATGTCCTATATGTATAGGTAAATATATGTGTAGTGTTGTGGAAATGAAATGCATGCTACGTGTTTTATTAATTATCATGTGCATTGTGAGGCATGAAATTAAATGCTTGATGTTTATATGTTCGAAATGCATATATTGGGGCCGTTGTGAGGAAACGGGGAAGTGTGGTTGAATTGCCTAGAGTAGGTCAATACTCGGTGAGGGTGTTAGAGTGGTCACGTCACCTTGGAGTAGGTAAATACTCAGTGACGGTGGTTTGCTCACCTTGGAATAGGTAAATACTCGGTGGAGATTCTAAAAAGGTTGCCCAATCGCCTTGGAGTAGGTAAATACTTGGTTATTGTGGTTTGCTCACCTTGGAGTAGGTAAATACTCGGTGAGAATTCAAGGAAAAGGGGCCAAGTCACCTTGGGGTAGGTAAATACTTGGTGACGGTGGTCTATCCACCTTGGAGAAGGTAAATACTCGGTAGCAGAATTTGAAATGTTATGGGAAGTGTCTCGGTTTCATGATTCAGTCAAGAATCATGTTGGGATATCAGGTTGAGTCCGAGGGAGAGACAAGCGCATGATTATTGCCTTCATTTGAATTACGAAGCATGATATGTGTTTAATGCATCCATATATATATATATATGCATTGTTGTGAGTGAACATGATGTATGTTGAATGATACGTGAAATGTTGTGACTTGCATCCATGTAGGTCGTGTCAGGTCGGCACTTAGGTGGGTTGGGGTATCTCTACTGAGCCACAGTGGTGCTCACCCCTTTATTATAAACTCTTGTTGCAGATAAAGCGCCGATGACGGATGGGACATGAGTGTCTAAGTGGAATTCTAGTAGCACTTTGCTATCTTTCGAGTTTTGAGGATTTTTGTGGCTATCCATGCCGGCTTGTGGCATGTGACTTATTTTTGAGTTGTAGTTATACTTTGGACATATATACTTTGATGTATGTGTTGGATTATAAACTTGTTGGGTGTGGAAAGACAACGGTTTAGTTTATGTAATGCCCATGGTGGCACTTAGTTTATTTGATGATGTTTTCATTGTGAATGGATTGTGGTCGTGTAAGAGAATGATTCATATTGGTGTATGAATTCAATTATGAATGTGATCTTGAGTGTGAGATTGATGTTGGAACTTTCATTTATGTTATGGATCATATATGAGGAGTTCTAGGATGATAGAAGGTGGATTGGGCTCCAAATGAACCATGTATAGGATTGTTGGAGGTTTCGTGGGGAGCATTTCGATCGTGTGAAATGCTTGTTTCGCACAATCGAAACCCCCATTTCGATTATGCGAAGGGGTGATGATTTATGATGATTTTTAGGGTCTAGACAGGAGGAATTTCGCACAATCGAAACCCTCATTTCGATCATGCGAAATATTGCAGGTCTGAGGTCCCAAGAGGGTGAAAACTTCGCACAATCAAATTTTTTTTCGCACAATCGAGATGCCAATTTCGCACAATCGAAATCACATTTTCACACAATCAAAATTACTATTCGCAGCATTTTTCAAACCTTCATTTCGACATAGTTTATTCGTTCTAGATTGGAATTGAGTGTGATTTTTTTTGAACTTGAGTATTTTTGGATTCTCTATCCAATAGTGTAGTCTCACTTTTAGATTTCAAACACAGTAAGTTTTGAGGCTCAAAAGTGAGTGATTCTCAAAGGTGTGGCTAAGTAAATTTCCACTAAGGTGTGTGATTCGATATAGGGCCCATGGGGATTGGTTAAGATGGAGTTGTGTGTATTTATATACAAGAATTGAGTTAAACTTTCACAGTAAATGATGGTAATGAGGGTCTATGGGGTTTCATAAACAGTTTAACCTCCAGTTCTCCGAGAGTTAGAAATCGAGGCATTATAGCATGGTATCAAACCTCGATACTATGGTGTGAGCGTAATTGAGATTGTTCACGGGGTTGAGTGAACGGGTTCACACTCAGGATTCGGGGTCGGTCCGGGGGAGTCCCGGCGGTCCGGGTTTCGGGGTGTGACAGGATGGTATCAGAGCCTTAGGTTCGAAAACCTAAGGACGAAGGGTGAAACTTGATTTAGTGATCACTTGAGGTTAAGGGTCGGAACATAAGGATTTGAACTTGAGATTATAAATTGCTTATGTGGAACTTGATTTATGCTTACGATTTCTTAACATGCTTTTGTGGATTAAATTGACATGGCATGTGTAAGCATGATGGATATGTATAAGAAGTGTAAATTTGTTGGACTTAAAATTTTTCTTATTGTGCATATAGAAAGAAATGCCTCCAAGAAGAGCGCGAGACATAGGCGTTGATGCTCCTCAGGAACCAACTGATGGAACGCAATTTATGCGTGACATGGCTAATATTATGAGAAGAATGGCTAGGGAAGCCAGTGAAGAGGAGGTTCAGGCATTGCCTAGGGTCGCCTTGAGTCGCCAAATGGTGGCAATGAAGGAATATGTGAAATTTAAGCCGCCTACCTTTGATGGCGCGCGTGATCCGCTTGTGGCTGAGAGTTGGATAGACCAAACTTACAAACTCATGGTTGCTCTTACAATTGATGAGGATTTGAAAGTGGGAGTAGTGGCACTTCACTTACAAGGAGAAGCAGATCGGTGGTGGCAATTCATCAAAAATGTCCACAACACCGAGACTATGGACTAGGAGACCTTTAAGGGGTTGTTTTTCGATAAGTTCTTTTCGGCTTCGGTGAAAGACCGAATGAGGCAAGAGTTCATAGTCTTAGTCCAAGGGGACTTAGATGTGATGGGGTACGAGACCAAATTCACATCATTGGCTCACTTTGCCTCGGAGATGGTAGCTAATGAAGAGCTAAAGGTGAAAAAGTTTGTGAAAGGATTAAAAACCTCTATTAGAAAGACGGTATCCATTTTGGGTTTGAGGACCTATAGTGAGGTGGTTGATAGAGCCTTGGTGGCTGAGGAGGATGACAGAGACACCCAAAGGATATGGGACTCTAAGCAACAAGCGAAGAATGCAGGGGTGTCTTCGGGTAGTCAAGGACGGAAGAGGAATAGGGAGGGCAAGTCAGGTTTCCTGGGGCAGCAACAAGCTCGCCCGGTGCCTTCATTGGCCTTGCCTTCTAGATCTTCACGATCTTCTATGGTGTGCTATAATTGCCATCAGATTGGCCATTTCAGCCGGTAGTGCCCATAGGGACATACAGCGGCACCAGTGCCAGTAGGGATAGAAAGGGAGAGGGTGAGTTTCTCTTGTAAATAACCCGAACATGTGAAAGCTAACTGCCCATGGAGGCAGGTGATACAGAGTGGTACAGGGACTCAGCAGAGAGCTGGACAGACGACTACAGTTCAGTTTGGCTTCATGGCATTACCGCCACTGCAGCCAGCATAGTCAGTTCAGGGATCTCGGGTAGCGAGAGGTTCCACGCCTGCTTCTAGTCAGCAGTCAGGGTTACAGGGGACTGGTCAGCAGTCACAGGGGCGTGTGTTCACGCTTGCTCCGGTAGAGGATGTACCAGGACCGTCAGTGGTGAGAGGTATTTTTCTAGTTTCTAGCTCGTGGGCTAGGGTGTTGATAGATTCAGGTGCATCACATTCATTCATGTCTGTTGCATTTTCTTGTGCTTTGGGGTTGAGGGTGTCATCACTGGAGTCACCATTGTCCATTGATACACTAGTTGGGGGTAGGGTTACCCTGGATAGAGTGTGTCGGTCTTGCGAGATCGAGGTTGCGGGGCATCGATTGGTATTCGACTTTGTGTTGCTAGACATAACCACTTTTGATGTCATTCTAGGCATGGACTGGCTTTCTACATTTAGAGGCACGATTGATTGTCTCCGTAGGAGAGTGACAGTGTGCACACCCGAGGGTGATTGCTTTTATTTTGTGGGAGAGCGGAATGATTTCTACGTTCTATCTCTGCTTGGTTCCGGTGTGAGGGACGGGGTTGGATATTTCCTAGCTAGTTTATTAGCCGAGGAGGATGGGATTATGACTAGTGGAGGATTTTCATCGGTGGTTAGTGAGTTTGTGGATGTGTTTCCGGAGGACTTGACAGAGTTACCTCCGATGAGAGATGTTGTATTTAGCATTGATCTTGCTCTTGGTACCACGCCTATCTCTATGGCACCGTACCGGATGGCACCGACAGAGTTGATGGAGTTGAAAGATCAATTGCAGGAATTGTTGGATAAGGGATTTGTACGACCTAGTACATCGCCTTGGGGAGCTCCGGTTCTGTTTGCTAAAAAGAAGGACGGATCTTTACGGTTATGCATAAACTACCATAAGTTGAACCAAGCAATGATTAAGAACAAGTATCTTTTGCCAAGGATAGATGACTTGTTTAATCAGCTTAAGGGTTCGACTTGTTTTTCGAAAATTGACTTGAGGTCGGGCTATTACCAGTTGAGGGTAAGGGAAGAGGACATTCTGAAGACAGCTTTTCGGACTAGATATGGCCACTATGAGTTTCTAGTGATGCCATTTGGATTAACGAATGCACCAGCAGCGTTCATGGATTTGATGAACGAATATTCATGGTGTACTTGGATAAGTTTGTGGTGGTCTTCGTGGACGACATTCTTGTGTATTCTTCTTCTATGAAAGTGCATGAGATCCATTTGAGGATAGTGTTACAGACACTGAGATAGCACCGTTTGTATGCCAAGTTCGAAAAATGTGAATTTTGGCTAACGGAGGTAAAGTTCCTAGGACACGTGGTGTCGGAAGGAGGAGTATCGGTAGACCCTTCTAAGATAGAAGCGGTAATGAATTAGGAGAGGCCTAAAAATGTATTCGAGATACGTAGCTTCTTGGTATTGGCAGGATATTACCGGTGTTTTGTGAAGGACTTTTCGAAGTTAGTGGTACCGATGACCAAGCTTACTCGTAAAGGAGTTAAGTTTGAGTGGAATGACGCTTGCGAGCATTCCTTTATGGAATTGAAGTGTAGATTGACTAGTGCTCCAATATTGATTATTCCTGAGCGCGGTTTAGGTTATGTCATCTACTGTGATGCTTCACGAGATGGTTTGGGATGTGTGTTGATGCAGACCGAGAGGGTTGTTGCATATGGTTCCCGATAGTTGAAGATCCACGAGCAGAATTACTCGACTCATGACTTGGAGTTGGCGGCGGTAATCTTTTCTTTGAAAACATGGAGGCATTATCTCTACGGAGAGAAATTTGAGGTTTTCTCCGATCATAAGAGTTTGAAGTACCTTTTTACACAAAAGGACTTGAATATGAGACAGAGGAGATGGGTTGAATACATAGAAGACTACAACTTTGATCTTCAGTATCACCCGGGGAAGGCTAATGTGGTTGCCGATGCATTGAGCAGGAAATCACATGGCACTTTGGCTAGCATTGCCATTCGTGAATGGAAGATGATGGAAGATATCTCAGAAATGGGATTGTGCTTCAGTGAGAGTGATGGACATGCCACTTTGTTCACACTCATAGCGCAACCAACTCTAGTGAGTAGGGTAGTTGAGGGGCAGAGGCATGACACAGAGTTCGAGAGCATTCGCACTCGGATTATGGGTGGCGAAGTAGAAGAGGATTGGGTTATCCATTCAGACGGAGGTCTGAGGTTCAGAGGCAGAATGGTTCACTACAAGAATTTTAGCTTTCAACGACAGGCTTTTTACGGCGGGCTCGTGTAGCCCGTGGTGGAAAGTGATTTTTAAAGACGGGCCCGTGTAGCCCGTGGTAGAAAGTGACTTTCTACGGCGGGCTTAAGTAGCCCGCCATAGAAAGAGTTTTCTACCACGGGCTACTTGGGCCCGTCGTAGAAAGTCTTGTTCCACCACGGGCTTAGCCCATGGTAATAAGTTTTATTTTTATCACGGGCAGCCCGTGATAAAAGGTGTTAATTTTTTTGTTTTAGAAACTTTGCGCGGTGAAATAGTTTTCAATTCCCGCAAAATAAATTCTTTCATTCCTAAACACCTGATACCCTAACCTTCTCTGTCTTTTTCTCCGATGGAAGCACTGCCCCTTGCAATCGAAGCCCTAACACTCTCTGTCTTTTTCTCCGATCGAGCACTACCCTTTGTAATCAAAGCCCTAACCCTCTCTATCTAGGTTGAGTTGTATTTGCCCCATTGCAATTGAAGCCCTAACCTGCTGTAGTTGGAGTTGTATTTTGCCAGAGGTTCGTAACTATCTCTTTATAGATCTCTGTTACCTCTCTCTCTTTATATGTATATATATATATATATATATATATATATATTTAACTTGAGGTGTTTGTCGGGGGATTTTCGGACCTAATGGTTGTATACATGTATATGTAGGTTTATCCTCTCTTTGCGGTTGTAGGGATATACGGAATGCAGTTGGTGAGCAACATCTGTATCAACCCTGAAGTCAGGTGTATATATATATATATAGGCCTGTATGTATGAATTTGTATATGTCTCTACCTGTAATAACTCCATAATAATTGTTTGTGGCCATGCCTCTTTCTCTTTTATTCTTCTCATCTCTAAGTATTCCAGTACTGTATCTGGCCTTTTAGCCTATAATTAGAAAGACAAGAGAGTTATATAAGCAATTTATAAGATTAAAAAGAAACATCATTTTTCATTTTCCAAGTATATACTATTTAGCACTGTAGACACTAATAACTGACGGAACTTTAAGGTTTTCGAATAATCTTCCTCTTTCTCAGTAACCAAACACGACATTATTATTGTTGTTGTTGTTATTATTATTATTATTGCTGATTTTATGTTTGTCCTGTATTGCAGATAACTACTTGATTGTGCAAAATTTTGAATATTTATATTGTGATGGTAAAATCATCTTCTTATCCTTTTCTTTTGAATGCATGACGTAATATTTTGGCCATCTTATTCTTTTGGGTTTGTTAGTGAGGATTTATATATGAGTTAAAATTTAAAACGGCACCACAAAGTTAGATGTCACACACATATATGTAAAACAAATTAGTCTTTCTGTTCATAGTGCCATTGGAAATCTGTTTCTATTAGATCAGTACACAATGTTCCTGTTTTCTGGTTCTTGGTAACTTGTGTTAATTTGCATGGCTTATTTTTTCTTGGAACAACGTGAATTATATTTTTTGATCTAGGCATGGATAAACTAAGCCCCAAGTAGATATTCTCTTGCTAAATTGAAGAATTAAATTGATTTTATACTATAGAGTAATTGTGACATGGAAATTTTGTTATGTGGATATTAGTGCTAGAACTTGCAATGTTGTTAGCCAATAATTAATTTTTTCTATGGAACATGGAGGGTACTTTTTTTATCTCTACCATGGTCACGTGTTTGAGATAATTTTGGTATGTGTGTGTGTGTTGGAAGCACCCCATCTGCAGTTTCTGCTTTTATTGTACCATGGATTTATATTGTGGTTTATGTGGTTGCTGGATAATATAGGCCTAACAAAAGCCAATAACTTGTAGAATGCAAGAGAAGCTAAGCAGCTATTGCAGTGTGATGTTAATAGAATCCCAACAGAGTAATTGATTGATTTTTCATTTAGTTACAGCTTGAAATTTGTGAAATGACTTCCTATAAGGCTTCCATTTTTGCAAGGAAGAGAGTTGTAATTTTACAAGTTTTCTAATAAGCAATCCAAGACTAAAACCTCTCAGTTTCAATAGCTATTTTTTTTTTACACCAGTCTTGTTGATATATATATATATATATATATATTTTTTTTTCTTTATGTTCAACAATGCACATAAGCAAATATCTACTAGGTTTCTGTATTAAATACATGATATAATTATTTGATACATTATATAATAACACTAGTGTGTTCTTTCTATAACTTGACAAACATTCAAATAAAATACAACTGTTCGAGCTCTCCTTCTTCAAATGACCAGTTGGTATCTGCCTCTAATACTTGGCAATTGTGTCGTTGAATTTGGATACACCTACATGAAAGATTCGAAAGCAATTACTTGGTTAGAATTGTTTAGGCAGGGCAAAATATGGTAGAATTTGATTGACTCTCAATCCTGAATGTAAGGACCGGAATTTATTTTGACCGGTTCCGGGTGATTTTGGACCGGACCATTTTTTTTCGAATAAATTAAAATTCAAAAATACGTTATATATATATATATATATATATGGAATTATATATATATATATATGAAGATGGAGGCTATAGTTATATATATATGGGAGTATATATATATATGGTAAGTATATCTATTTTTGAATATAGATAAATTTTATCACATGTATTATTAAACATGTGAGTGGGAAAAAGGAATACATGTGTATAAGGTGTATGTGTACAAGTGATTAGTAATACACACATGTGATAATACATATATAGATATTAGATTTTGTATGTATGTATAAATTATGTGTGGAGGAGAGTGGTTGATGAAACATGTGGTATAGATAAGAGAAGACCACATTCGGCTGAGAGAAGAAGAGAGAAAAAAAAAAGAAAGAAAAGAAAAGGAAGAAAGAAGAAAAGAAAAGGAAAAAGAAAAGAAAAGAAAAGAAAAGAAAAGAAAAAGAAGAGAGAGAAGGAGAAGTCGGGGAGAGAGAGAGGGGCCGAGATCGGGGAGAGAGTGACGCCGAGAGAGGAGATGCTTCGGTGCTCCGGCGATTGCTCCGACGTGGGCCTCTCGACGGCCAGCCACGGTTGGTGGCAGCGGCTGAAGGCGGTGGGTGCAGGTGAGCGCGTGGTGGCTCGGTTCAGCTGAGCCGTTCGCGAAGGGGGTTTCGCGGCTGGAGTTTGTTGGTTCCGGTGAGTTTCGGCGATCGTTGAGGTTGATATAGTGGCCGTATGGACTGTTTTGGGTCCTCTTCCGGTGGGATTGGCTCGGCTCTAGGTGCTGGCGTCGTGACTGGTTTCGGGTGGAACTCGTGGGTCTATTTTGATGAGTTTGGTGGTAGCGGCTCAAGCTAAATTTAGTCACGGAGGTGGCTTCTGCTGATGGGTGTTTGGGGTAGCTCGTGGGCTCGGTCTTGGCTGCCATGGTGGCTCGGTTGGAGGCTAATGGTTCAGCGGTGTGGTTGTTTGGACAGCTATATACGGTTCCATGGTGGTGGTGAAAAAGGGGTTTCGGCTGAGTGGGCTGGTTGTTGCCGACGGTGTCGTGAGTGGTGTAATGTCATGTGGCCGTCTCATGGTTGGAAACCATGGGTTTGGGTTGTACACAATGGAGCCTTCAATGGTGATTCACGCTTAGGAGTGAAGGTTTGGGACGTGCTCACAGTGAGGGCTGTTTGGATGGTACTTCCATGGGAACTCGCCAGTGGTGGCGGCTGGGTATTGTGGTACATGGGCTGCCGTGAGGATGGTCCTTGGTGGGTCTTTGTAGGCATGGTTTGAGACAGCGATGCTCACGGTTTGGGGGCACACATGGACTGTAGATGGGCTGTTTTGTTCATGGGTTATGAGCTTCGGTGCTCCTTGGCTTGGATTAAGTTTCTTGTGGTGAAGGCTGCGCATGGCTGGGTGAGGGAATTCTCGGCTGTGAGGATGGTGGTGCTGGTGGGTTGTTGGGCTGAGGCGGCTCATGGAGGTGGCAGGTTGGTCACGGTTTGGACTACTTGTGAGTCTACTGATTTGGGTCTTGTTGGGCTGCAATATGGGGTTTAATTGTGGTGGTTGATTTGTGGATTTCCATTGGTTTTAATTGTGGTGGTTTCGGTAGTAATTTTCATGGTTGTTGGCGTGGGCTTGACACGGGACTTGACCGAGCAAGGAAATGGACAGCTTGGCAAGCACGGGCTTAGCAAGAGCGGGACTTAAGGCAAGTTGATTCTTGCCTCTATCTCTTATAATACTTTTGTTATGTCGGTTAATTTTACAAATTCTCTTAATTTGATCGTATGTGGCGTTGTATATATATATATGTGCATATATGTATATAGAAGTGGATATATATGTATATACTTGGGATGTGAGGATGTATATATGTGGGTAGATATATATATATGTGTGTGGGATTGGAGGGTAAGAGCATTGTTAAATTCAAATGCTGATTTGCATTGTTGTATGCATGTTTAGGGATTGAGCCATGTAAAGTATGCTAAATTATATATGTATATTTAGCTAGATGTTACCTTGCATGCATATATGATTTTTATGCATGAGTTGAGTATACGTAAGTATATATGTGGTTATATATTTGGTGCAGTAGTAGAGATGCATGCTAAATTGATTATAGCATAGAAGGGCATTGGAAAGCATGAAATATGTGAAGTATTATGTATGTTTTTACTACCTATATGAGTGACATGATGTACATATACATATATATTTACGTGATTGCATATGGTTGTAAGAATGCATGTTGATTGCTCGTAGTAAATACAGGATTGGAATGAAAGCATGATTATATTCATGTTTATATACATGTACATGTGATTATATGCAGGATGTGACTTGTATATGTTGTGTATGTGCAAATGTGACTATGAATGATTTATGTGAAAAGTGTGTTCATTGGTGAAAAATGTGAAAATATGATGTTTATAGATTTATGCATGAAAGACATGACTTTCTTGAAAAATGCATAAGCATGATGATTTCCATGATGTGAGTGTGATGACACTGTGACAATCTTGAAGAGAAAGGAAAATGCATTGATTTGACAAAAATGCTTTCATGGTGTGGATAAGTGCATTGATGTGATTATGTGCACTACGTGAAAAGCGAGTTTTTGGGGCATGTGTGAGAATTAATAGGGTATTGAACTCTAGGGTGCAAGACCCAAAACTTGACCAAACGGGTGTCGCTTCCGTCGGGTTAGTAGCCCGAAAAGCGTGAGCAGAGTATGTGGTCCCAATGCGACCCTTACTATGGATTGTGACAAGCGAAGTCCTCAGTTGAATTGATTTCCGGAAATTTGTGGTGTGAGTTATATATATATATATATGAAATGTGACTGTCAAGTTGATATATATATATATGTATATATCTATGTATATGCATTGAGGTGGAAAGCATCACGCATGATTTGAAAAACGTGATTGTTTACGGGTAAAAAGCATGTATACATATCATGTAGACATGTAGCGATTTAATGTGCATTTATGCATGACTCTATGGATTTTGTTGAGTTGGTGATGTGGTATTTGATTTACATTGTTCATGTAAATGCTCGGTTCATATATGTTTTCTATACATAATGACGTTGGATGGTTATTGTTTTTGAACATGTTGTAAATGATTTTCATAAGTCATGTATAGTTGATTTAAATGTTCATAAGTGCTGGAACTGCCACGTGCATTGTTAGTTCATGTATGCTAGGAGGGGCATGACTTTAAATATCGTGATATATTTAAGTGCATGTATATTTTTGAGAATATGTGAGGATCGACCTGCTGCTGCGATGATAGTATGGTTCTACTTACCTTGTTGGGCCTTTGAGCTCACCCCCTCCCAGGTTTTGCAGGTATTGCCGATTATAGAGTCAGTTGGGGAAACTGATTGCACCAGTTGCAGAGGTAGTAGTTAGATTCCTTAGAACCTAATTTATGTTCAGGATGGTAGACGAATGTATTACATTTGGATTAAATGTATGAGGTGATTATGTTGAGTCAATCTCTTCGGATGTATTTATTCATGTGATGTATGTATTTAATACGGACATTCAAGGACTGAGACATGTATATTTTTATTCTATTATGCATGTAGTAGAAATACTGGGGGGACACGAGCCCAGAAGTGTCCATTTTGATTGTTAGATATAAATACTGGGGGGACACGTGCCCAGAAGTGTCCATTTGAATTGTAAAGCAGGTGTAACATGCCAGGGGCTGATTATTCAGAATGGGTCATGCCCGATTTTCGTGAAAATCATTGTAAGGGCCATTGATGATCTTATGTCACCTGAAGGGTGTACATATAGAATGCTTCCGCAATAGAATAGATTATAATGAGATTAAAGTGAGGTTGGGTAAACGGGCTCGCGACTCGGGGTTCGGGTCGATCCGGGGGAGTCCCGGCTGTCCGGATTCCGGGGCGTGACACTGAAATTCCAGAGTTTCCCTTTCGAAGAAACTAAGTTCTCCTCACACAGAAACTCCTATGAAAACCATTTCTCAATCATTCTGTCCACATCATGTACAAGAACATCAGTCACATTCCCAGCTCTCGCTATCATACTTGCAGTGTATATTGCAGCCATTCTGCCTGGTGCATCCGGTGCACCACCACCCGGTCCATCCACCACCACCACATCCCATTTCCGCTTGTAGACTTCCCTAGGCAATCTTGTCAAAGCCAGTAGCCAAGTTGATTTTTCAAGTGGCACTGTAGAGTCAGGAGCACAAGCTGGATCCTGTCTTGCTTGTTTGAGCAGCCTGTAAGCTTCTTTGGCAGTTGTTCGGTACTCAACCTTGTATATCCGAGTACTATTGGAACTTGTTTTGATGTTTCTCAACTTCTCAGGATTGTTCTCTAGAAAGATAGTGGTGCCATTTGCATTTTTTGATGCTAGGACAAGGTGTTGGGGGTCAAGCCCGAAAACAAGGAGGTTGCAGGGGGCTCTATGAGCAATGAGATTTGATAGAAACCGGAATTCCTTCTCAGTAAGGATTGAGACAGGGCGTTTTTCGCGTGATGGAATCTTCCTGTAGGTTGGAGAAGAATCCGTGCAATTGTGTAGAAGTATTGGAGCCAAACCAGCAGCAGAAAGAGAAAATGAGGTAGTGATAGGGATTTTGAGGAGTCTGATGACTGAGAGGCTAGTGAGAATGAAAACTAGAATGACACACAGTTTCTTCTTGGTAAAATTAACATTTTCGCTCCTTGGTGATATTTGTGATGACTCTGATTATTGTTAGCCAATGATCTAGGAAGGTGGTCTTGAGGTAGGAACTGGATTAAGGGTGTGACCAGAGGCCTGCAAGAGGACACCTCTGGGGGCATTTTGCTCTTCCTTTTGGCACCACCACAGCCACCATCACATCCTCCTCATATGGTACTAGTGGTGGGGTGTCTGATTATTTGGGTTGTTGCTTTGATTTGGCTCCTTTGCTGGTATATTCTTGAGTGAGGAAGAAGGAAATGAATGATTTATTGCAGCCATTCTTGTATTAAATTGTCAACTTGTCACCTAATTGCTACAGTTGCTAGGTTGTATGTTGGGAATTAATTTGTCCAATGTGTGTCATCTTTAGGAAAGAGTATTGAAAGGTTGGTGTTTTAATCATTTTATGAGGATGCTGATTTGGGTGTGAACTATTGTATTGCTTTGGTCAAGTTTGGTAGATATGAGTGAAGTTAAAGAAGGCTATGTTATACTTATGAGTAGTTGGCAGGCCACTTTCAATCAATTTGACTTTCTCTAAGTCTGTTGTGTGTTTCTGATTTTGATAGCTTTGGTACTTAGTTTTTGCATGTTGAAAATGATTCAAGTGCAGTGCTTGATTCTTATAACTTGATAAAACTAATCCAACTATTTCCTATTAGCAAGATACCAAGGTATGTATTTTAAAAACATTTATAGGCTCTGTTTGTTTTTAAATACTTTGGAATGAAATTTGCTAACCTACAAATATTATCCTAACAGTAAGTGATCTCAAATCAACAATAACTTATAGGAGAAAAAAGAAGATAATTATTTCATAACCAAACACCTCTTTGAAAATGTTTGCTTAAAGTTCTTTCACTCTCAAAGAATTTATATGAAGTTCAAGGAATTAAAAAACTGTCACTTAATCAAACACCTCACACCTTGATAGAAAAATAGGACCTTGCAAATGATTGGATGTGACCTCCTTGCCATTTTATAATGCGCAATGGTTGTTCTTACCCTTCTAGTATTTGCATTGTCATACTAGAGAAGAGCTCCGTGCAGAGTCATCGAATTCAAAATTCATTTGCTGAAAGCATGTGAGCCATTGACTCTCAAATTGTTCAGGTTTAAAACCTTTGATGCACTTGAACTACTACATGAGATGTCTCATGATACTGTTGGCCAACCATTTTCCTTGCTCAAGGGGTAAACATGGCAATGGAATGAACCTCACCAATCCATATTAACATTGGCTTTGTTATGCTTTTGCTATTATTTGCTTTGTTTAATTGTAAATAGCATTATCGTTGACGAATGTGTCAATCAGAGTCAGAGTTTCTCTTCCATTATAGTGTATAATTTTTTTACTATCTACTAATGCCTATTTAGTATTGTGTGTAATTGTTCTGTTTTTCCTGCTAAGTTCCATTTTCACATGGCATAGGCACTGCTCAAATTCATAGTCGTGCTATATTTACTGCTTCTAATACCTTTTTCCTGGAGCTTGTTGTTTCAATTTATTAATGTTCATAGTTTTAACCATGTTAGAATTTAAACATCAGTATTGATTATTTTTTGTTCCTTGAATTATGTTTCTTGTTTTTGCATTGTATCATCAAAGTTTGTACCTTCAAATTGGCAATGTTGAAACCGGAAGTTTATATAATGTAGCAGATGCCTTAATCATGCTGCAGCTAACTCATTGTCCAACTTTACCTTGATCACTTTCAATTCTTATGGAATAGTTTACATTTGACTGTCTAATCTATGTATCTTACATAATTCTATTTTTCTCGCTGCATGTCAAAAAGCAGTAGCCAGAATAGCCATTTTTATACTTTCTGCTTTCTGAGAGATGGCCTGCACATTTTCAAACTCGCAGAGGTCCGAAATTCGACTCTGGTACAATGCTTATGTATTTATTTTGTATATATGTTGTCATAAAATTACAGGCAGGAACTTCATCTACCAAATTATTGTTCTTATGTCTTAACTTGTATATGAGGTCTAATTCTTGTTTCTTCTTATATTTTGGATTGGCTAATGGGTTCTATTCTATTCAGAGTAGAGTGTTTTTGGATCTTCTTTTTTCAACCTAAACTTAGTGTCTATTAGATTATATTCAGTGCTTAAACATCTAATCTGAGCTTCTTCTTTGCAAAGAAATACACCTATATCCCCTATCCTAATAAGATAGTTGCGGGCCTGAGATCTAATAAATTTTGTTCTGAATGACCAACAAAACAGTCTTGATCATTATATGGCATAATTTTTTTCCTTTGTGAACCCCTGGATGACCTCTGTGCATAGGACTTGCTACATAATTAAGCGATTCTGAATAAGAAATTTCCTTTTGCTTGATACTTTCTACATGACTCGAATACTCTATGAAGCTATTGAGTTATGTGCTGAAACAGTTAAGACTGATAACCAGCCAAGTGGGTATTATGCATTCTGAGTTCCATAAAGGTGAAACATTACGAGTTTAGGATTTCCATCAACCACACAAGTGTGAACCTTTTATGGATGATTTTCATTACCATTTGAAGTTATATTTTAAGTCCAAATTTAAGAGGTATTTGTACACTACAAGAGGTTTCTACAACAGACATGAACAGAATCAATGACAAGTGCATGAAAGACATCATGACAAGAGGATTTCCAAGAATGAAATTTTTTTTTTTATTCTTAAATTTTTGAAACCAAAATTTTCGTTTAATTTTAGGAGTTTCTTTTTAACATCTGATTTTAAAAAAAAATGCAGACTATTTGTCATGCAAGTTTGCAACGTTTCAATTCCTTTGCTTTTAACATTTGATTATTGTGGTTGAACTGCACAATTATAGAAACTTGAGAGAAAAAAAAGAAGTTGCCTAATAGATTGACCAATGAATTTTCCCCACAACCACTATTTCTAATCAGTCGTTTCAACATTGGTTGGTCAACACTTGGCTTGGCTCAATATTTGCTTACCTGCTGGTTTTAGAGAGCTTAGGATTTCCTGGTGAGAAAGATAAGGTTGATATTAGCATTGACAATGAGAAGCTTGTTGCAATTGATGAAGTGGGCTCATTTGCTGTTGATAGCTGAATTATTTACTTTTTTTGTTTTCAATTAAATTATTATATATTTTTTCATGGGTTCTCTCAAGTTTTGGTTTCTTCAAAGCCTTTGATTAGCTTATATAGCATTATAGACTTACTTGCTTGATTGTTGTTCAGGCTCAAAATGGTTATATGAATCCAGATCCGAATCCATATTTGGACATGAAAACTTTTCTTATTGAATGCAAAAACATGCCTGCCTTTCTCCCTAATATTTGTAATATAATTTGGGTAATAATTTCAAGAAGAAAAATATAATTTTGGTATTCTTGATTTTCTCTTTTTTCATTTATTCATTTATTTATTACATTTTGTTGATTATATAATCTTATACCATAAATCACACAATTGATATTTGGTTGTTTTTTGTTTCTCTTTTTAAATTTTATGGTATATTGATCACAATATAGGAGTTAATTCGACCACAATTGATCTAAAGGAGCAGAAGCTGACAATCATAGGAGAGATGTGGCAGTGGTCAAGAAATTGAAGAAATTTGGAAAGGTTGATATAATCTTAGTTGTGCCAGCAAAGAAGAGAAAAAGGAAGAAAAGAAAGAAGAAAATAAAGAGGAAAAGGTCGAAAAGAAAGAAGATGCCAAATAAACGCCAAATTCTACAATCATTTAATCAAGTTGATATCAAGTATACATGATGATTTTCTTCAGGTGATATAATATTCTACAGAGAAGTTTTACACTTCATCTATTGATCTTCCTTGCTCTGAGCAGGATACTAATTGTATTATGGACATCTAATTTATTGAGTGCCACTTTAGTTGACTCAACCAAGAGTATGTTTGGCTACTATGCTACGAAGAAACATTAAAAACCTCTTCTATTAATATTTTTTTCATTATCTGAAGGATATTTCTTATCATTATTTGTTGAAAGTCTATGAATACTGATGTTAGCAAGGCTTGGTGTGAATATATGACTTTGGGTGTTGTAACTGTGTATTGGTGGAATTGAAGATAGGTGGTTTTTGTGTTAGGAACCACCAGGCATATAATTTTTAAAAAAAAATTAATAAACTTTCAACCACGGGCTTAGCCCGTGGTAGAAAGGTTTTTAACAGTAGCAAAAAAAATACTTTTTACCACGGTCTAATGCCTGTGGTGGAATACAGACTTTCTACCACGGGCTCTAATGCTCGTGGTGGAATAGAAACTTTTAACCACGGGCTACGCCCGTGGTAGAAAGTCTATATTCCACCACGGGCATTAAACCGTGGTAGAAAGTTTGTTTTCCACCACGGGCTTAGCCCGTGGTAGAAAGTCTATTGGCAACTACGACACCGGATACCACGGCGGGCCAAGCCCGTGGTAAAAGCCCTTTTTGCCCGCCGTAGAAAGTCTTTTTTCTTGTAGTGGTTGTTCCATTGGCTTGTAGAGATGAGGTCCTGAGGGAGTTTCATAGCTCGAGGCTTGCAGTACATCCCCGTGGTACCAAAATGTACCACAACCTTCGTAGACAGTATTGGTGGAAGGGCATGAAAAAGGATGTCGCACAGTTTGTGGCGAGGTGCCTCACTTGTCAACAAATGAAGGCCGAGCATCAGAGACGGGCAGGTTTGTTATAGCCATTACCGGTAGCTATGTGGAAGTGGGAACACGTCACTATGGACTTTGTGACAGGGTTACCTAGGACGAGGAAGAGTCTTGATGCAATTTGGGTCATTGTGGATAGGTTGACCAAAGTGGCTCATTTTCTTCCGATTCGGATGACGGATGATGTGGATACCCTTAGTCAGTTGTATATTGATCAGATTGTGAGATTGCATGGAGTGCCAGTTTCCATTGTTTCTGATAGGGATCCGAGATTCACATCGTAGTTTTGGCAGAGTTTTCAGGCTGCATTTGATACGGACCTCCATTTCAGTACGACTTTCTATCCTCAGACAGATAGTCAGTCGGAGCGTACTATACAAATCTTAGAGGATATGCTTAGAGTATGTGCACTTGATTTTTGAGGCAGTTGGGAGGATCACCTTCCATTGGTGGAGTTTGCATACAATAATAGCTAACAAGCTAGTATTGAGATGGCTCCATTTGAGGCCTTGTACGGTAGACCTTGTAGGTAGCCAGTTTATTGGATAGAGGTCGGTGAGACAGTGGCTTTGGGGCCAGATATAGTCAGAGAGACTACGGAAATGATTAAGATTATACGGCAGCGTTTGCTTACGGCTCAGAGTCGTCAGAAAAGCTATGCTGACAGAAGGCGGAGGCCTTTAGCATTTGAGGTGGGGGACCATGTCTTCTTGAAGGTCTCACCACGACGACGTTTGATGAGGTTTGGGCATAGCGGAAAGCTAGCCCCATGGTTCATTGGTCCATTCGAGATATTGGATCCTATGGGTGAGGTTGCATACCGCTTGGCATTGCCACCGCAATTGTCAAGTGTGCACAATACTTTTCGCGTTTCGATGTTAAAAAAGTATGAGCCGGATCCTTCACATATGTTAGATTGGGCAGATCTTGGGGTGGAGGAGGATGTGTCTTACGAAGAGAGACCAGTACAGGTTTTGGATGCTAGGGAGCAAGAGCTTCGGAGCAAGACTATTCCATTGGTTAATGTCCTTTGGAGACATCACGGAGTCGAGAAGGCTATGTGGGAGCGAGAACAAGAAGTCCGCTTTGATGTAATGTTTTTGTATAGATGATCTAGGTGATTATCTTTTGTTGTAGTAATGTAATATTGGAAGTATGTATGTTATGATGGATATTATTTTTAAGTCTCGCACCAAATTTAAGTATTAGACGAGAGTTTCTAGTATTTAAATTGAGGGGCGTGATAGATTGGTATCAGAGCCTAGGTTACGAGTTACCTAGCTAGTTGAAGTGATATTTAGGATAGGAGATGTATGATTCATATTGATTATCTTATTTGCTTCCATACTATGCTCTGGGGTTAGATAAGATTAGTTATTAGACTAACGACATTATCATTCTGTATTGGAAAATAGGATGTCTAGAGCTGGTACAGGACGTGGTAGATGGTGGACGTGATGGTGTTGGTAGTGGAAGAGGTGGCTATGGAGTGGAACAGATGGATGAGGCAATTTAAATGCCAAACCCAAATGTTCAAATGCTGAACCCATATGTGGGACATTGTTCAATCATTAACCTGGTCCAGCAAATAAAGAAATTGGGATTGGTTGACTTTACCATTGCTACTGATCCACTAGATGCAGAAAAGTGGATAGAGGACATGGAGAAATACTTTGATATTATGGACTGTTCTGAGGTGCAGAAAGAAGGATAGCAATTTTTCACATATTTGGTGATGCCCGTCAATGGTGGCACTTAGTGACTAAGAGTGTCGGATATATCACACACATGAACTGGGATGAGTTTAACAAATGGTTCTCTGACAAGTATTTTTCACATGCAGTGAGGGATGGGACGAGAGCTGAGTTTATAAACCTGGAGCAAGAAATTATGGCATTGACTGTGAGTCAGTATGAGTCTAAGTTTGGAGAACTCTCCCGATTTGTTCCTTATATGGTTTCAAATGAGGAGAGTCAGGCCAAAAGATTTGTAGAGAGATTAGCTCCTAGCATTAGGAGGTTGGTGAGCCAACAGTTAATGTAGAGGTCGTGACCAATTTTAGCCGATTTTCCATATTTTGCACTACAATTGCCATAAATGCATTTTGAGTGGTGTGTAACATGTTTCGAGTATGGAGAGCATGTTTGGGAACTGTTTTAAAGGTTTTTCAAAATTTTTAGGAGATTTGAAGAAGTTTGACTTTTTGGTCAAATCGGGGCCAGGGATGCGACTTAAGTAGGCCCGGGAATTCGAAAAATTCTCAAAAATATTTATTTTTGAGAATGCCTTAGATGAAATGTTTAGAGAGTAAAGGAAGTGATTTCGATACCGTAGGAGTTTTCAGAATCAAAAAAAGAGTCCGGGAAGGTGCGTTAAGTGGCCTAGGGGTATTTTGGTCTTTTCGCGACCTAGGGACCTTAAATGGTCAAATCTATAGAGATATTTCATATCTCACGGCTGCTTCTCTCTCTATATTGCTCCCACTTCTTCTCTCTTCCCTCTCTCTAGGTTTTAGAGGTCTTCGGGTGTGATTCAAGTTTCGCCGAAAAAGGGAGATACGTAGGGGACGGCTAGGGCTTCCCTTTGAACTGATCAAAGTTGCTATTTGGTAAGGTTGACATTGCTGAGATTTTGAGAAGTGCTTGGAAGGCCTTCATTTTCGAGGTAGGGGTGTTCTTTCTCATCTACTTGTCGATTCTAAGGTTTCGGGTGAAGTGGTGAGAGCTAAGATTGTGTATTGCATGTTTTAGAATGGTAAGAGGGGTGGGATGTGGTGAGTTTCTATCTATCTTTAGTTTCTAAAATGAAATTTGTATGTATATGTAGTATACATGAGGAAGGAGTGAATGTGTGAGGGATATTAGCGTGTATGCTTATATGCTACATTTTATGCACATATGTGAAAATGTGTCATATTGAACATGTATGTATTATATGTTGTTGAATGTGTTAAATGCATATTATCTTTTTATAGAAAATGTGTGCATTTGTGAAGCATGACTAAAATGTGCTTGGGTAAAGTTTTGTGAGCATATGTGGATAGTATGCTATGTCCTACATGTATAGGTAAATATATGTGTGGTGTTGTGGAAATGAAATGCATGCTACGTGTTTTATTAATTAGCATGTGCATTGTGAGGCATGAAATTAAATGCTTGATGTTTATATGTTCGAAATGCATATATTGGGGCCGTTGTGAGAAAACGGGGAAATGTGGTTGAATTGCCTAGAGTGGGTCAATACTCAGTGAGGGCGTTGGAGTGGTCACGTCACCTTGGAGTAGGTAAATACTCGGTGACGGTGGCTTGCTCACCTTGGAGTAGGTAAATACTCGGTGGAGATTCTAAAAAGGTTGCCCAATCGCCTTGGAGTAGGTAAATACTTGGTGATTGTGGTTTGCTCACCTTGGAGTAGGTAAATACTAGGTGAGAATTCAAGAAAAATGGGCTAAATCACCTTGGAGTAGGTAAATACTCGGTGACGGTGGTCTATCCACCTTGGAGTAGGTAAATACTCAGTGGCAGAATTTGAAATGTTATGGGAAGTGTCTCGGTTTCATGATTCGGTCAAGAATCATGTTAGGATATCGGGTTGAGTCCGAGGGAGAGACAAGCGCATGATTATTGGCCTCATTTGAATTATGCAGCATGATATGTGTTTAATGCATCCCTATATATATATATATATGCATTGTTGTGAGTGAACATGATGTATGTTGAATGATACGTGAAATGTTGTGACATGCATTCATGTAGGTCGTGTCGGGTTGGCACTTAGGTAGGTTGAGTTATCTCTATTGAGCTGCAGTGGTTCTCACCCCTTTATTATAAATTCTTTTTACAGATAAAGCGCCGATGACGGATGGGACATGAGTGTCCAAGTGGAATTCTAGTAGCACTTTGCTATCTTTTGAGTTTTGAGCATTTTTGTGGCTATCCATGCCAGCCTGTGACATGTGACTTATTTTTGAGTTGTAGTTATACTTTGAACATATGTACTTTGATGTATGAATTGGATTATAAACTTGTTGGGTGTGGAAAGACAACGGTTTAGTTTATGTAATGCCCATGGTGGCACTTAGTTTATTTGATGATGTTTTCATTGTGAATGGATTGTGGTCGTGTAAGAGAATGATTTATTTTGGTGTATGAATTCAATTATGAATGTGATCTTGAGTGTGAGATTGATGTTGGAACCTTTCATTTATGTTATGGATCATATATGAGGAGTTCTAGGATGATAGAAGGTGGATTGGGCTCCAAATGAACCATGTATAGGGTTGTTGGAGGTCCCGTGGGGAGTATTTCGATCTGGCATTTCGCACAATCGAAATCCCTATTTCGATTGTGCGAATGGGTGATGATTTATGATTATTTTTAGGGTTCAAACAGGAGGAATTTCGCACAATCGAACCCTCATTTCGATCGTGCGAAATATTGCAAGTCTGAGGTCCCGAGAGGGTGAAAACTTCGCACAATCGAGATGCCAGTTTCGCACAATCGAAATCCCATTTTCGCACAATCGAAATTACTATTCACAGCATTTTTTCGAAACTTCATTTCGACGTAATTTCTTCGTTCTAGATCGGAATTGAGTGTGATTTTTTTTGAACTTGAGTATTTTTGGATTCTCTATCCAATAGTATAGGTATCACTTTCAGATTTCAAACACAGTAAGTTTTGAGGCTCAAAAGTGAGTGATTTTCAAAGGTGTGGCTAAGTAAATTTTCACTAAGGTCTGTGATTCGATATAGGGCCCATGGGGATTGGTTAAGATGGAGTTGTGTGTATTTATATGCAAGAATTGAGTTAAGCTTCTGCAGTAAATGATGGTAATGAGGGTCTATGGGGTTAAATAGACAGTTTAACCTCCGATTCTCCGAGAGTCAAAAATCGGGGCATTATAGTATGGTATCAAACCTCGATACTATGGTGTGAGTGTAATTGAGATTGTTCACGGGGTTGAGTGAACGGTTTCACACTCGGGATTCGGGGTCGGTCCGGGGGAGTCCAGGCGGTCCGGGTTTCGGGGCGTGACAGTTAACCTGGCATAACTTATAGCGGCTAATATAAAGTCTGCCGCTATGCTGCCGCAATAGGTTACAATGGCGGTTTTTACCACTTTTAGCAGCGGTTTGGACTATCGTTAAAGGTCAGTTTCGTTGTGGTGCCAATTTGATTACGATTCTTATTTCCTCCTTTAATGAGATTCATTTCGTTTGATAAAATATTAAAACTTATGAAAATTGTAATATGAATCAAAGTAAATGATATTTATGTCTTTTTTTTATATTGCCACGTCAAATTCGAGATACACATTCGAGATACATATTCGAGATGTGTAGCGCTGCTCATTCAAAATACTTGAAGCAATTGTGTTTTAATCAAATATACCCTGTCATTCTTCTCAGTCCTTTATACTACAATATATATAACAAACACAACAGGGAGTATAAAGGCAGCCAAACCACCACAAACAGAAATAAGGGCAGCACCAATCTATGTAAGTGATCCAATACATGCAGAGAAAATAAGTACAAAACAAAACTTCACAGCCTATCCGAATCAAAACTGCAGCATTCCTTCCAACAAAAAGCATAGAAGCCAAAATACACTTCAACATAGGAAAAACAACAGTCATCCTTTGATCTGCTTCTTTAAGATTGAATCAGCAGGTCGGTTCCATTCTCTACTAACCCAGTTATTAATTGGATTATCGACAAAACCTGTAAGAGATCGAAAAGCATTTGAACCTGACCATCGATTTCAATAATTTCCTTCTGAATGGTGATCACATCTCTTTAATAATTGTTGAAAATTCACCGGGCTCCCTCTAGAGCTCTCCGAACAGAATACACAGTAGTAGAAAAAATCAATCTGTTCAAAGAGATTTACCTTTGAAAAACAGGTTAACCCAACAAACAAGGGCTTTCCCAATCCCCACAAGGCCAATCCATACCACTCCTAGCAGCCACTGACAACCAAACTCTGCGAGTGTGTGTGTTCTCAGTAAATCTGCCTAGATTCAACTCTCAGAATTCCAAAACTTTAAGAGCAACTGAAGAAAAGGATTGTGAGATTCTTTTGCAGCCATACATACAAAGAGGGAACACATTACTTAAGACTCTTGTGAAGGTAAGCAAAATAATTTTCCGAATTATTGGACAAAAACATTCCCCATTAATATAATTTACTTTGTTTCAACCAATATTGTAAGGACCGGAATTTTTTTGACCGGCTCCGGGTGGATTTTGACCGGATTTAATTTTTTGAATAAATTAATTTCAAAAAAATATGTGGAAATATATATATATATATATATATAAATGGAACTATATATATATATATGTATAGAAGTGGATGTTTATATAAATAGGTATACATGTGTGTATTGTGTATGTATGTTGGACTTAAGTGGAATAAAATACATGGAATACATGTATCGGGTGTATAGTGTAGTATATTATATATATATATATATATATATATATATATATAATATGTGTGGACGAAATTAAGGGGATCCAAAATAAGAGAAGGAGAAAGACCCACGTGGGTCAGCCGAAAAGAAGAAAAGAAAAGAAAAAGAGAAAAAGAAAAGAAAAAGGAAAAGAAGAGAGAGAAGGAGAAATCAGGGAGAGAGAGAAAGAAGCCGAGAAGGAAGAGAGAGAAAGGGAAATCGGGAGGGGGAGCGGCCGGTTCCGGTGCTGGCCGTGATGGCGAGGACACGACCGTCGCTAGGCTCGGTGGTGCACTCCACGATGAGCTGTGGTCGGAGCTTGATGGGCCGTTGTGAAGTCGGGTTTCACAATTTTTGGGGTTTGGTTGGCCGGGGTTTCTGGGCTGTGTTGGTTTCGGCTGAGTACGGCCGTTGAGGTGGCACTCCGGCGACGACAGAGGCTTCGAATGGGGCTGGGTTTGGTCCGATTTGGGGATTGAGCTCGGCTGGGGTTCGACTACGGCGGTTCTTGCGAGGGGGCTGTCGTGGGTTTTGGGTTCACGGCTGGTGGTGGCCGTGACACGGCGGTGGCTTCGGACGGCGGTAGGAGGCTGTTTGGGGCTTGTGACAGGGGTGGTCCATGGTGGTTCGTAGTGTTGGTCTCGGCTGAGTGGTGGGTTCACTTCGGTAGGGTTTTTGGGTGACTATTCTTGGTTGAGTTTGAGGGTGAGAGTCATGGTGGTTTACAGAGGCAACGGGTTCGGTTGTGGCTGATCAATGGTGTTTGGTTTCTGTTGTTTGAGGCTAAGGAGGAGGCTGTGGTGGTGACAGAATGTTTGGGCTGTTGGGTTCTCGGCTGGGTTTTCATGGCTGGTTTGTGGACTGTTTGGCAGTGGAAATGGTGGCCTTGTGGTGTCAGCATGGACAGTGGGCTGAAGTTGAGTCTTGAGTTGATTGGGTTAGATTGTGAGTGAACTCGGCAACTGATGTTTGGACTCTGTTTGGCAGCAAGATGATGGCTTGGTTATGGGCTATTTTGTATTGGATTTGTAGAGCTTGTGGTGGCTGATTTGTGGATTTCGTTGGTTTGGTTTGTGGTGGCTTCGGTGGTGACTTTCATGGTTGTTGGCTAGTTATGGGTTGGATTTGGATTGGAAATGGGCTGAAATAAAATTGGGTTGAAATTGGTTTAAGCTTGGAATGAACTTAATGATGGGTTAGGATGCCGTGAAGGTGGTCCTTGGTTGGTCTCGGCAGCCATGTTTTGGGCCGTTTGGAGTGGCAATTAAATTGGACTTGGACATTGAATTGGATTGGTTTAAATTGGGCTTTAGATTTGAAATGGAGCCGAATTGGATTGGAACCAAGACGTGGGTTGGACCAAGCATGGAAACAAAAGGAGATGAAGTGGTTCATGGGATTGTTCGTGTGAACTTCGACACAGCACTGGACCGAGCATGGAAATAGGTCGCATTGTAGGCGTGGGCACAGTAAAAGCGGGACCTAAGGCAAGTTGATTATTGCCTCTATCTCCTATGTATATTTTAATTATGTTGATTAATTTTACGTATGTTCTTATTTTGATCTTAGGTGGCGTTTGTATATATATATGTGCATATATATATATAAAGATGGATACATTTATGTATATACATGGGAGGTGAGGATAGATATATGTTGGTATATATATATATATGTGTGGGCTTGGAGGGTAAGAGCATTGTTAAATTCAAATGCTGATTTGCTTTGTTATATGCATGTTTAGGGACTGAGCCATGTAAAGTATGCTAAATTATATATGTACATTTAGCTAGATGTTGCCTTGAATGCATATATGATTCTTGTGCATGAAATGAGTATACGTAAATATATATGTGTTTATACATGTGGTGCAGTAGTAGAAATGCATGCTAAATTGATTATGGCATAGAAGGACATTGGAAAAGCATGAAGTATGTGAAGTGTTATGTATGTTTTTGCTACCTATATGGGTGATATGATGTATATATATATATATATATAATTGCGTGATTGCATATGGTTGTAAGAATGCATGTTGGTTGCTCATAGTAAATGCATGATTGGAATGAAAGCATGATTATTTATCCTAACATACGTATATATGTGATTATATGCATGATGTGACATATATATGTTGTGTATGTGCAAATGTGACTACGAATGATTTCGGTGAAAAGTGTGTGTATTGGTGAAAACGTGAAAATGTGGTGTTTATAGATTTATGCATGAAAGATATGACTTTCTTGAAAAATGCATAAGCATGACGATTTCCATGATATAAGTGTGATGACATTGTGACAATCTTGAGGTGAAAAGAAAATGCATTGATTTGACGAAAATGCATTCATGGTGTGGATAAGGGCATTGATGTGATTATGTGCACTATTTGAAAAACGAGTTTTTGGGGCGTGACAACATTGAGAATTAAGATGAGGGAATGGTCCCTAGGGTGAAAGACCCAAAACTTGGCCAAGAGGAGGTGCTCCCTTCGGGTTAGTAACCCGATAAAGCATAAGCAGAGTTTGGGTGCCGAAGAGACCCTTACTATGGATGGTGTGATAAGCTTAGTCCCCACTGAATTGATTTCCAGAAATTTGTGGCGTGAGTTATATATACGAAATGTGACTTCAATTTGATATATATATATCTATATAACATTTCAGCATTGAGTTTGAATTTCTCCCCAAAATAATTTTATCATCTAAGGGTCACAAATGCTTGAAAAATTCATCCAAGGGTGCAAAATATATATCACTATCTACGGTGTAAAATTATTCTCTAAATCTTCAATGGTCATGATTAAACCAACCCACTGATTCTATATCTTTATTCTTTTTTCTCTCCAGCAGATCGACTCTTTTCTCTCTCCAATTTTATATCACATCTCATTTCTATCTCTATCTCTCTCTCTCTCTCATTTTTCTCTTTAGTCTTCTCTCTCTGGCAGATCCATTCTTTTCTCTCTCTAGCAGATCCACTCTCTTTGTATCTCTGAAACCCGCTGGATCTGTCTTCTCTTCACCCTTCCAAATTCATCATAACGGGCGATGACGGCGGCGCTGTCGGCCGTTGGACGGTCGGGATCATCCTTGCCGCATGAGGGGTGGGCCGCTCGAGATCATCCTTGTCGCTGGAGATCATCCGTTGGGTGAGAGATCTGTGGGGTGGGCCGCTGGATCACAGCTGGATCCGCCACGGACGACGGCGATGGCGCTGTCATGGTCGTTGGACTGTCGGAGGGGTAGGCCGCTGGAGAGATCCGTTGGGTGGGCTGACGCAACGAACTCCGCCATGGACGACGACAGCGGCGTTGTATGAGGCTTAGAGTTTGCTCTAAATTTTGCTTCTTGAGGTGGGTTAACGTGTATGAGGCTTAGAGTTTGAGATTCTGTTTTAACATGCCACATATATATATACAGATATATCTGTGATTTCTATGTTTTTCGTTTTAGAGATTTCTAACTTTGTTGTTCTGATTCATCTATGCAATTCTGTGATTTGATTTTCAATTAAGCTATTATGTGATTTGATTCATCTCTCCTCCGATCATGGCGAGGAATCTATCGATTCTGTTATAGATTCACCTCTAATTGCGTTCTGTTATTGTTGAGACATCTCCCTACTACTCAGTTTTAGGGTTCGCTGACTTTTACTTCTGTCAGATAATCGCTTTTTATGTACATATGTATGTGTTTCTGTTATTTAATTTTGTTGGTCGGTCACTTTTGTATCTTGATTTGTAATTTGAAATTATGATGTTGTGAGTTGTTCTCATGAGTTGATAGAATATGGGTTGTAAAGAATTCAATTTTTGCTGCGTTTCTTGAGTGAGGGAGTTGAAAATGGTGTTGCTTTGTTGAGAAATTATGTTTGTTTGCTGTAGATTTTGTAAGGGGTTATTGGGTTACTGATTGCTGAATTTTTAAATATATTTTTTGCATTTTTGCTTTTCAGTCGTATTAAACAATGAGTAATTACTTAGTGGACTCAAGTCTCTTTCACCTTAAATCTCTTTCTGTTAGGTAAATCTCTTTATATATTATACATCTATGATTTCTATGTTTTTTCTTTTTGAGATTTCTAACTTTGTTGTTCTGATTCATTTTGTGATTTTTGATTTTCGCAGACCTGATGATACTCCTTGGGATGGAGGTTATTAGTCTTTGGGTCTACCAAATATGCCATCATGGATATTTCTTTCATCTTGGTGTTGTGTATTTTCTATTTCTTAGCGGTAGATTTTGTACATGTATTGAACTTGAAAGTAGGATTTTATTAGTAATGGAGAAGATTAGGGTCCAGATTTGTTGCTTTTGCCCATTTTCGGTTTGTTTCTGCTTTATTGCTAGAGTAGAGTAAGTTCGTAAATGAGTCACTAAATATGATTCTACTTTGTCCGTTTTGGCCCACATACCAATCTTGAGCAAGAATTTGAGCCTTTTTAAAATAAATAAATAAAAGGAGGGAACTTTAATAAATAATAATTAATTAGATGGTAACAAGCAACTAAATTAAATTTGTCAAATATCTTGGAATTTTTGCCACTATAGAGTTTTTCTTTTCAATTTTTTTTTACAATAATATATTTTACTTTTTAACTTCATCTTTTTATTTAAGAAAAATGGTATTTCACTTCATTTTTTTATTTTTGCAGTAATTTGAAATTATTTGTTACTTAAGAAGCAACGTAAGAACATATAAAAAAATATCGATGATTGTTCATGAGTTGTGTATTTTCATGATTTTAGTAGTAATTTAAGGATAATGTTGTGACTGTAGATATATATCATTTTTTTTCTTTTCTTTCATCATCACAAGTCCCACTTAACTTCCACCTTCAATTTCTCATGTCTATTCAATGGGTTTTTGGTATCTTTTGAGTAAAAAAAAAGATAGAGGGTGTTAGATTTACAGCAATTTAAAGTTGCATTTAAAGATCCTCCGCACAGGACATTGAATTGGGTAATTGCTTTTCCTCTCAATCTCATATAAAATTTGTTGTGGCTGAAAAAGTGTTTCAATTTGGTCATCTAGATAAATTCTTAAATTTATTGCAATATATTCAATTGAAATGCAGCTTCAAAGTGTCCCCTATTTGAATACTATCATGAGATTTAATGAAATAGAAAAAGTGTTAAGTCTTTTTATTTCACAACTCAAAATTATTTTTACTACAAATATATTTTAAAAAGATCAACACTCACTTGATTGAATAGGATCCATACATATTATAATAGATCTACAAATATATGGGTTACAGTCGAAAGTAGGGTGAAAATTAGTGAAAAAATAATAAAATAAAGATAGAAAAAGAAAAGAAAAGATAATAATGATGAAAGCGTTGGGTTCAGTATGGAGACGGGAGCATGGTACCATAACTGGGTCAGAGCCCAACTGGTTGTGTAAATACCATATTGGGTTATTGGGTAACCAAGAACAGTGGGTAAATCCAGTCGAGTTGTCAATTTTTTTATTCTTTTTGGGGATAAATGTATGTATTTATGTGTTGTTTATGTCTATCCAGTTTGAAATTTGAAAATATTTGTAATTGAATATGTTAAAATATCAAGATTTGCTTTGTGGGGGATTCAATTTCTGTGTTCGTGTTTAATACTACCGTCAATAAAATTCACCTTTAAGGGGTTTGTGATTCAGATTAGGTTTTGTGTCATCTCTTTTTTCAATGGGTGTTGCCAAACATAGCTTTATAATTTTTTTGTTGAGTTGATTTTGGCAGAACTCTCTCTGGGCATTTATCTTGATTAATGGTAATATTTGGCTTTTGTGACTTTGTTGGCTTAATATATGTAACATTAACATACTAAACAAACCAATTAAAAGCAAGAAGCAAAAAAGGCTACAATTCTTGCGCAATTCTCTATTTTTTCACTTTTTTCTTTTTTCTCACCAAAACACATTTGCCTTGCGTGCATGTGCTGATATACTATTACTTGAGATTCTTTTATTGATGGTGCAAGAAGCTAAATTTAACTAAAAAAAAAAATTGAGTAAAAAATGTGTTATATGAATGTAAAATTTTTATTTTGTTTTGTATCAACCCAAGGTTTGAGTTTAAACCTTTAATAGTAATGAGTGAACGGACTCTCATCTCAACATTCACTTGCACAAAGATACCAACCTGGTTTGCAGCTTCTGGATACGTGGGCCTGGCTGCAATATCTTTCCTCCCCTTAAGTGGTATTTTGTCCTCTGCTCATATTCTATTGCCCCTGCCCTCGCCTTCTGCAACTCCTATGGAACTGGACTCACAGACTGGAACTTGACTTCAACTTATGGAAAAATCGGTCTTTTCATCATTGCTTCATTGGTAGGAAGTAACGGCGGGGTCATAGCTGGGTTGGCAGCTTGTGGGGTTATGATGTCCATTGTCTCCACTACAGCTGATCTCATGCAAGACTTAAAAGACAGGTTATCTCACTCTATCGTCTGCTAAGTCTATGTTTGTGAGCCAATTAGTTGGAATAGCAATGGGTTGTGTCATTGCCCCTCTCTCACATTTTGGTTGTATTGGACTGCTTTTGATGCTGGGTCTCCTAATGGTGCGTACAAAGCACCATATGCTGTTATATACAGGGAAATGGCCATTCTGGGAATTGAGGGCTTCTCTGAGCTTCCGAAGCATTGCCTGACCTTATGTTGTGGGTTCTTTGTGGCAGCTCTGGTTATAAATCTTTTGAGGGATGCGACAACCAAGAAGATTTCCCAATTTATTCCAATTCCGATGGCAATGGCAGTGCCATTTTATATTGGAGCTTACTTTGCAATTGACATGTTTGTTGGGACTGTGATATTGTTTGTATGGGAGTGAATGAATAGGAAGGGTGCAGAAGATTATGCAGGGGCAGTGGCTTCTGGTTTAATATGTGGCGACGGGATTTGGACAATACCATCAGCAATCCTTTCCATTTTTAGGATCAATCCACCTATCTGCATGTACTTTGGGCCTTTCTCGAGTAGATGAGCAGGGAAACAATGTATTATTAATAATGTGTTGTATTTATCTATTCTTTTGAACTGGAATGGTTGGTTGGTTGTCGGGAGCTGTAAATATATCTGTTGTGTGTAATATTGTCATTGTTGTGCCTTTATATCTCAATTATTTGTTTGAAGACATGGTGCAAAGTGAATGATGTAGTGTTGTGGTGTACGTGTGATAATGGGTTTTGAAGTATAAATGCTATCAGTAGTACTGGTGAGCTTAGCTTGGCATTAATTAGCTGGAAAAAATAATAGATTGCCTATTTTGCAGTAGGTGGTGATGCAAAAGAAAAAAAAAATTTGAAAAGAAAGAGGAAAGAAAGCTAGCTAGCATGGGGTTGGTTGAGTGGAAGCTTGAGTAAGAAGAGAGAGAAATTTAAATTAAGAAAGTAACATAGTATATTATATTTAAACTTTAGTGGATCCATTTTTATTAACATATACACCACTTACAGTCCAATAATTTAGTGAACCCATCTTTATTAAGATATTAACATAGTAATTTTTTATTTATTGATACATTGATCTATTTCAGTCTAATAATTTTTTATTTTATTTTATTTTTATTTTTGAAATTTTTTGGGTAAAAAAAAGAAATTCAGAGTGTTAGATTTAAGAAAAGCCTAATTACCTTTGCATGATTTTTTTACAGCAATTCACTCTCCTTTTCTTTTTTCACACACAAATATGGCGACTGATGGC
This sequence comes from Cornus controversa, assembly GCA_026545225.1. NCBI lineage: Eukaryota > Viridiplantae > Streptophyta > Magnoliopsida > Cornales > Cornaceae > Cornus > Cornus controversa. The sequence goes on along the minus strand of CM048848.1, from coordinate 28,090,696 downwards.
ACGAATTTTTTTAAACTTTTATTTCAGTCCAATAATTTTTTGTTTTATAGTGCCGTAGGCACGGGCAATACCCTAGTATATATATATATATATACATATATATCTATGTATATGCATTGAGGTGGAAAGCATCACGCATGATTTGAAAAACGTGATTGTTTATGGGTAAAAAGCATGTATACATATCATGTAGACATGTAGCGATTTAATGTGCATTTATGCATGACTCCATGGATCTTGTTGAGTAGGTGATGTGGTATTTGATTTACATTGTTCATGTAAATGCTTCTGTTCATATATGTTTTCTATACATAATGATGTTGGATGGGTATTGCTTTTGAACATGTTGTAAATGATTTTCATAAGTCATGTATAGTTGATTTAAATGTTCATAAGTGCTAGAACTGCCATGTGCATTGTTAGTTCATGTATGCTAGGAGGGGCATGACTTTAAATATTGTGATATATTTAAGTGCATGTATATTTTTGAGAATATGTAAGGATCGACTTGCTGCTGCGATGATAGTATGGTTCTACTTACCTTGTTGGGCCTTTGAGCTCACCCCCTCCCAGGTTTTGCAGGTATTGCTGATTAAGGAGTCAGTTGGGGAAACTGATAGCACCAGTTGCAGAAGTAGTAGTTAGATTCCTGAGAATCTAATTTATGTTCAGGATAGTAGATGAATGTTGTACATTTGGAATAAATGTATGAAGTGATTATGTGGAGCCAATCCCTTCAGATGTATTTCATTCATGTGATGTATGTATATGATACGAACATTCAAGGACTGAGACATGTATATTTTTGGTTTTATTATGCATGTGGTAGGAATGCTGGGGGGACACGTGCCCAGAAGTGTCCATTTTTATTGTTAGATATAAATGCTGGGGGGACACGTGCCCAGAAGTGTCCATATGAATTGTAAAGCAGGTGTTATATGCCAGGAGCTGATTATTTAGAATGGGTCATGCCCGATTTTCGTAAAAATAATTGAAAATTGAGATTGTATGATCAGGTGGTGGTTATAGTGTGAGGTTGAGTAAACGGGTTCGCGACCCGGGGTTCGGGTCGGTCCGGAGAAGTCCCGGCCCTCCGGATTCCGGGGCGTGACAAATATAAATTATTCTATATATATGAGCGGCCTCATTGTGTTTCATCATACTCGTTTATGATATCGTTTATAAAATTAAGGATTCAAGATCTTCTGGTATCAGAATCCTTCATCACCCATATTTAAGTGTGATAAAGAGGATAACAAAATACAGATGTAACCTCTTAATTTTCTCATCAAAACAACCATAACATAGAAATCACACTTGCGTACATAACATAGAAATCACACTTGAAAGCACGGGTGTTGTAGCGAAACTAACTAATTTCATTCAAGGCATATTAGCATGGAGTACTCCTATTGTATAGAAGTCTAATGTCCTTTTTATTGATTATTTCTCCAAGTACAATATAAAAAAAAAAAAAGGATAAGATAGCAAAGACATGCCAATTACTCTTATAATGAGGCCAATACCATCTCCAACTCGCATCATTTATGCTTCAAAATAAAAAATACTAGATTTCTTTCCTTGTAAGCTTTGTCCAGCAGGCAGGAAAACTCTGCACTTTTTTTAAACGACCTTTCAAACATTTCACCAACAATCTCATTTCCAAAATGTTTGGTGAAAACTCCTTCCATGCCAGCTCTAAGGTGCATTATAGATGTATCCTCATCAAGTGGGGAATTCGTTTTGGACCTCGAATCCATCATCTGTATTCTCTCAACACTGAAACACCCATTTTCTTCTACAAGCCGTGCAATCTCCTCGGGGGAGGGAAAATACAAGGGCAAGTTAAATGAATCCACTTGAGCTTCACTGACTAACCCCTACAATTAATAAAGGTTTACATTAAGGGGTTACACTGAAAATACGATCTAAATGTAACATATATAGATGATTTATCAAAATGTGAGAAGATTCAATTTGAAAAGCTGATCATGACTTACCTCGTTCACCATATCCATGAGTCTAGATCTAAAGATGTCAAACAACCCACCTGCTGAGAGCTGAGAATAATGGACATCATCCGAATGACCTGGCACGAGCCCTACCATCATCCCTCCAGCCACAATCTCTTTAGCTCTAGCATCCAGAAAGATGTTCATGTCTTTTGTAAATTGAGCTACATAAGCATTAGCTACTTTCTCTGAGGCACTTGTGTAGTGCATTCTTCCATTGTTCCATGCTTGTGAGTTTTTGTCAAGCAACTCTTCAGGCAACTTAGAGAGCCATTGGAGTGCACTAGCGGAGAACACAAAATGGAGAGAGGAGTCGGGGAATAACCGGCCGTAGAAAGAACCTGGCACTCCAGCAGCAAAGTATTGTCTATCATGAGGGAGGGAACCAAAAAGGGTATTGAAATCATTGGAAGCATGATCGTTGAAGAACACTTGGAATTCAGGCACTTTAGAGGTAAGGCCTTGGGAATGATACTTCGTCTCCATGGCTTCAAGTACATTTTGCATGACAATGAAGGTATTTGGCCCAACTGAACATCCCAAATCTGCTATGCGCAATGTGTTTGAATTAGAAATAAGGCTTTTTATGTCGAGCTTCTCTGCAATTGCTTCATTCATCATATCTTTTAGAGAATCTGAAGCTTCCCTCTGTAAAATTGGCAAAAGATGTTACTGCTTTTGTTGCTATAATCATCATTCTCATTGCTTTCAGATTCGGTGTTGTTAGTGCTTGCAATTGTAAAAATATATCGATTCAACTTCAGAGATGGCGAAACATAGTTATATTTTATGACTGAATCTTTTATACCGGATTGTATTACTATAGCCCAAATATTATACTAGTGAACTGAGAAATTAACATATAATAATCATGATTCAGAAAAAAACTTTTTCCCCCTTTCATAGCATAGCTCAGTTCTGCTATAGTTCATGAAATTTGCTATTCAAATTGGGAGAAGGCATCCATAATATAACTGTTGGACATGGACCTGACAAGTATATCTAATAATTTGACTTTCCATTATAATTATACATAAAACCATTGTGTTATGTTCGTTTCAATATTTATTCTCTGAAAACAAATGAATACTCATATATATACCAACATTCCAAGTAAGGTAGCCTCTCTAGCATGATAGAAAACCAATTTACCGAAAAAATATGATAGAAAACCAACTTTACGAAAATTATTGAAATTTGCCAATTATGGTTGAATTCATTCTGTAATGGTAATAATGCCATAATGAACAAACGAGTCCCATTATCAGGTTTAGCAAACACCCACTGATAAACAACAAAGAAGAGTACCAAAAATAGGGCCATCAATTTATTGGGTTTAGCAGTTACTGCCCCCAAATTAGGAAAAAAAGAGAAGATGAAATTTATGTAGAAAAAACTCGTACGTATTTCGGTCATATATTTGGGGTAATTTTGTCGTATCATATATTAATTATAAATAAGCATTTAATTCCAACCATTCGAAGGGAAGGGTAGTTTTGGCATTGAAAAAAAATATTCTTACTGAGTTAACGGTACTTAAGTGATTTTTTTAGCATAGTTTAATAAAAGTTACAAATCTTAGGAGGTCTAGCCGTAATTCATTCAAAATAAAAAAAATTAAGGTAAACTCACTTCAGTGTGCAAAGGTTATGAATCAGATATAGTCTAATAAATTCGCGCACAATCTTTTATGGTACATTGGCATACAGAAATGAATTTAAATGAAGAATTTGAGTTTAAATAAAAAATTAGCTATTTGAAGTTTCTTTCAGAACTCAAAATTTTAATTGCTCCTTGGATTCAAGCCCATAGGACAAAGTAGACCTATTCCTATCCATTCTAAATTTTTCCATCCAAATCGAGCATAGAAGTCGACTAACTTTCAACCAAACACTCAGATGCTAATTATAGACACAATATATATATATATATATATATATATATATATATATATATATATATATATATGTTATGAAGCATGTAATCTACCTGATAGATTGAGTTCTTGGTGTAGCTGTAAGTGCCATCTCCACCAATCATCGGATACGATTCTGGAACTGCGGCTTCTTCCACTTTGCTCATCTTTATCGTCTTCTTCTCTCTCCTCCCTTTATCAAACTGTGATGAGAGTTATAGACCCTTCGGTTTGTATATATACAGAGTCTTTACAGTTAAAGGCAGGAAAGTGGGTTCCATTGGCGCCTCCATGACGTCCAAATAAATAAATATATATATATATATATATTTAATCTCTGAACTATGTAGTCTCCAATCTCCATGGGCGCCTCCATGACGTCGAAATAAATAAACATATATATATATATATATATATATATATATATATATATATATTTAGTCTCCGAAATATGTAGTCTCCATTGGCGCCTCCAATAAATAAATATATAGATATTTAGTCCCCGAACTATGTAGTCTCCATTGGCGGCTCCATGTGGCGTGTGTAACATTGAAGATTGTACCATTTTGAGGTTAAATCATAAAACTCATATTCATCATCATCATCATATATATATATATATATATATATATATACACACACACTAGTGTATGTCCGTACCTACGACACTATTATATACCCATCAATCATGATTATTAAATATAATTATTTTAAACCGTAAATAGGTAAAGATATTTCGAGTTACAGAATTTATTTTTTAATTATTTTTGACCGATTGATAAACTTTTTTATCTTATTTTATCAAACTTAAATGATATATATATATATATATATATGAACTAACAAATAAATCTCTGAACTAACAAAATTAATCAAATATATCCTCGTTATAGAGCTATTACATATTTCGTGAACAGACAAACTTGCTCTTGCACATTTTATTCATGGGAGTACATTAATGAAAATTTGAAAACGTCATGAGAATTTAATGAAGTTTAATTAGTATAAAGGGGTTATATGATTAAAATATATATGGAGGGTGTATTCAATTAGGATTTTAAAATTTGGGTGTATTCAATCCAAACTTTTATAAACTTTTAAAGAGTTCATACAAATTTAGTGATATTCAATTAGAATTTTAAAAAGGTTTACAAAAGTCTAGGTGTATTAAAAAAGTTATAGATTTTGAAGGATTTTATTAAGTAGTGGATTTTGGTGGATTTGAGGATAGAAGTTATAAATGTCGAAGTCATAACAAATCTAACCTTTCCTCCACAGATTTTGGTGGATTTTTTTTTTCTGCAGAATACGAACAATATTTCTCTATCGCAAGGTACGCTCTTTTTTTCTCTCTTAATTTTTCTCTCTCACTTCTTAGATTCTCTTTTTTTTATTCAATTAGGATTTTAAAAAAAGTCATAGTACAAACAAAATCAAATGAATTACACAAACAAAACAATTAATATATCATAGATCATCAATGCCAAAACTCAGTTCGTTGCATAGTCAAATTTGTACCGCAACACCAAAATCAAGAATCAAATTTTAGAGGGTGCAGTGGATCTTTGATCTATAAACAAATATATCAATTCTTAAAATAATATATATACACACACATACACACAAAATAGGGTTTGTGAGGGTGATATTACCTTATTGTTGAAAATAATGGTCAACTGAGGTCATTTACTTTCCATACCCATAGTCCACACTGTCTTTAATATGAAAATAGTTTATTCAAAAGTCGTACGAATTTACAGTTTATTATATATCAATGCATATACACTTGTATGGATTTACTCTCATATAGATACACATTTAACATGGTACAATATTTATATAAACTTGTACATATTTATACTCATATGTATGTTTATTTAACAAGCCATACATACAATAAAACAAAGGTCTATATACCTTTTAAATATACAAAATAAAAAAAATAATAATTTTTTATAAAGAATTTCATATGAAAAAATTTTTATGGGGCATCAAAAGTAGTTATTTAGAATCTGTTTGATTTAATTTTTTTAAAAACAATTTTATGTTTCAGATAAATAAAAACCCAGAAAGTTGTACCAAAAAAACTGTTTTGTTTAAGTTTCATGAAAATTGTTTTATAAAAATTCAATTACAAAAAAAAAAAATTATTTGTAGAGAGCTATCTTTTATAATTTTTTGAAAATAATTGTTTCAAACACAAGAGCAACAACGAGATAATGCTAATGAATGGAGAGTTAGAGATGTTAGGCACATTGATAACAATGAGAATTAAGGATATTGAGTAATGAATGTTAAATATTTTCCTTTAAATTTAGTTTTCAAACTTGTTATAAACTTGTTACTATACTTTTGTGAATGCAAGTTATTTTGCATTTGTTATAACTCTTGTTTTTCGTGAAATTATAGTGCGCGCTACAGTAGCATAATCTTTTTTCTTTTTTATAAAAAAAATAATATGTCTATATATCCATCTATCCAATACAATGAGACAAAAATTAGAAAATATGAAAATATTTCATTTAACATGAGCATAACTTTTTTGTCATTAGCTTAACATATAATATGAATAAAATAACAAAAGAAGGAACATGGTTCAACCTAATCAAAATCATACGTTCAACTTTTATTTTGACATATAACTCTTCACACTGTTATGAGGAGAATATATGTAACTTTGTATAGGTTCTTAATAATTCTAGTGAATAATTCCAAATAGCAGAAAGTATAAATGATAGTTTATCCATTTTGCATTATACCTGCTCCTTGAACCATTGGTTTACTTGTACACAAAAATATAATTCAAGAATACAAATAAATAAAATATATTGAAGAAATCATTACAATTCTATAAAAATTCATTAAAGTTTCTTATAAAAATTTATACAAATTCATGAAAGCTTATAATAAAATTCTATAGAAATCCATGATAATCTGTAATAAAAGTTTATAGAAATTCATTAATTTTACTTAAATTCATAGAAATTCATGAAAGTCTGTCACTTAAAAAATGTCTTTCAAAATTCTTTAAAATCTTAATTAAATACACCTCATAAGTATATGAGAGTTTTATAAATTAACCTCTAACATATTTATAAGTAGATGAATGAATTTGAGTTTTATTTAGAAAAAAAAAGGAAAGAAAGAGAGCATAAAATTCTAGAAGCGCACACCCACCCGCACCAATCACACAAGGCAAAGCCTAAGCTAATCTTAAAAAAAAAAAAAAATAAATAAATAAATAAATAGAGTAAGCAAAAAGAACTAATATATATAATTAATGAACAGGTTTTTACTTTTATTTTTTTTTAAGGATAAGTCATAAGAGAGGGGATCCACCAAATGGTCAACGGAGGGAAAGACCCAAAAGATGACCCAGAACCTGCCAAAAGACATGTAGATGAAGATGACCCAAAAGACATGGAGATGAAGATGACCCAGAACCTGCCAAAAGACATGTAGATGGACCAATTGTTAACCAAAACGGCAAGGCATTAGGAAAGTCCAATGAGAACTTAAAACAGAGCCTGGATCCTCTGTTATGACTGTGTATATGCCGTGTTTGTAGTGAACTAAAACAATTTTATTTTATTTTTATTTGTGCAGGATTAGTGATGAGTTAAATAAATTTTACTAATCACCCGATTAAAAAAATTTAATAAAAAAAAACTATAACTCTTCCCAACACTAAAGTTTTGCAAGTCTTCCCAACAAAAAAAATAAAAGAGTAATAGAATAATATTATAACTCTTTCAAAGAGAGAAGAAAAGAAAATTAATAAAATAGTATTATAAATAATATATTTTTTATATTTTCACTTTTATACATTTTTGATCTATTTCTAAGTGTGTTAAATCTATATAAATTCTAAAATTTATAAATATTTATCTAAACACACACTCTCTCTCTCTCTCTCTCAATATATATATATATATATATATATATATATATTATTTTAAAAATGTATTTGAAAATTTAAATTGAGTTTTAAAAAGATAAATTAACTTCGTTGAAAATAGAATTAGAGTTGCTGAAATAGGAAAATGTTGTTTATTTATTAAGTAAAATTGTTAATTTTAAATAAATTTATTTAAAAATGATTAAGTCGGAACATAGCCTTAGTAATACTCAAATTAAAGTTCCTGGAATTATCTTTCTTACAGAAATGGTTTCATCAAAAAAATCAGTTTATAATAAAAAAATTTGAAGTTTAATGAAACACAAAAATTTATATATAGAATTATATATACCCCAGTAAAGAAACTTAATAAAAAAAAAATTATAACTCTTCTCAACACTGGTCTGCATTGTGGAGGGATGGAAGAGAGGAATGATGGATGAGGTTTTTCATATTTGATTAGAAGAAAAGGAAGATAGGAAGGAAGCAAGGAGTGATAGCGCATTGCATCCGCCCAAAATTTGGCGGAAGAGAGGAGAGAAAGAATGAGAAGCTAACCTAAAATTATGAAATACTTATTTTAACCCTAGATTGATTACAAAATTTCAATACCTAATTAATTGATTACCAAATTTCAAAAATAATATTTCAATATAGTTTTTTTAGGATCACAAAGGTAAATTTGTCATTAATCTGCATCTTTATGAATGACTATTTCAAAAAAATAGAAGTCTTATATGAGAAACGGTAATTGTAAAGTAGATCATGTAACTCTTTTAATTAGCTTCTTCTTGAAGATTTTGAGTAATTTGGTAAGGGAAGCAATGATCTTTCATTAACCAATCGTAGAGAATTTATACACATGGAAATTTACATAACGAGAAAGAGTAATTTAAGGCACATGTTTGACATTAAATAACTGACCCTTAACAATCTTCCTTGATACTACCACAATTTGAGGAGTTTATTTCTGTATTATCATCACCACAATTATAGGGATAGTTTCCTTTAACACGCCCCCTTAAGCTGGAGAGGGAATGAATGTGGACTTCCAACTTGTCACGAAATAAAATCAACGCTTGTTTTGGCAACGGTTTTGTGAAAATATCTGCTGTTGAGAGGATGAAGAAATGTATCGTGTAATAAGAGTACCCATAGCAACCTTCTCTCGAACAAAATGATAGTCAAGCTCGATATGTTCAGATCAAGCATAGAACATTGGATTTACGGACATATGAAGTGCACTAATATTGTCACAAAATAACAGAGGAGGTTGAGTAAGTGTTATACCAATATCTTTGAGCAAAAATGTTAACCAGGTGATTTCGGCGGTAGTGGACGCCATAGACCGATACTCGACCTCCGAACTAGACCTAGCGACCATCGGTTGTGTAGAGACCGGAACCAAATTTGACCGATTTTCAAAAAATTTTATCATTTTCGCCATAAATGCATTTCGAATGATGTTTTGGATGTTTTGAGAGTGGGACACATGTTTGAAAACATGTTATCAGGTTTTTGGAAGTTTTCAGAAAATTTGGAGAAGTTTGACTTTTTCGTCAAACAAAGGCCCGGGATGCGGTTCACGTGGGCCCGGAAATCTGAAAAATTTTTGAAAAAAATTATTTTTGATTCTGAGTGTAACGAAATGTTTAATGAGTTAAGGAAGCGATTTCGAGGCCGTAGGAGTTTTCGAAATCGAAAAAGGAGCCCGAGAAGGTACGTTAAGTGACTTGGGGGCGTTTTGGTCATTTGGCACCCCAGATATTATAAATATCTAGGGCTGAGATATCTCAGCCCTTTCATAAGGCTCTCCCTCTCTCTAAATCTCTCCCACTTCATCCCTCCACCTTCTCTCTACATTTCGGGTGCATTCGGCTTGGATTCGTGATTCGCCGAAAAAGGAAAGTGTGTAGGGGACGGCTAGGGCTTCGGTTTGAACCAAACAAACTCATGTTTCGGCAAGGTAGACATTGCTGGAAATCTTGGAAGGTGCTTAGGCAGCCTTTATTTTCAAGGTAGGGGTTCTTCTTCTCTTCTATTTGTCGATTCTAGGGTTTCGGGTGAGGAGGTGAAGTATAGGGTGTGTTTTGCATATATAAGAGTGGTGAGAGGGGTGGGATTTGCTGTTTTCTCCTTCTTTTGAGTCCCTTCCATGCAAAAATTGACATGGCTCGTGTTGTGTGAAGAATGAGGAACTTGTATGTGTAAATATGTGAAGTTGAGAGCATGAATGTCTAAATGTGTGTACATGTGAAATTATGTGAAATGATGAATATGTATGTGGCTATGTGTTGAGGTGTAAATGTAAAATGCATGCTAGTTATGTGTAGCAAGCGTATGCATCGAGTGGAGCATGAGTAAAGTATGCTAAGTTGGGATTGTAGGCATATGTGACATAATATGCATGTTTTTGACTTGTATGTGCTATATGTGGTATAAGGTGATGAGAGGCATGCTAGACATTTATTTAATATTGATGAGCATGAATGAAGCATGAAAATAACCTTCTATGTATATAAGTACCCATGCTTGTATCTTGTGTTGAATGAATGTGGAGTTGTTGATGTGGCATGTAGTGTATCAACTTGCATTCCATGTAGGTCAGTGTCGAGTCGACACTTAGGAAGGTTGGGGATTCCTATTTTGCTGCAGTGTTGGTCACCTCGCTCCCCCAAACATTTTTATAGGTAAGGCAATTATGGATGGACAAAAGAGGACTTGCTTGGTCACTTGGAGCTCATTGGAGCATTTTAGTGTATTTTGAGGTTTTGGATGGTGAAATATATTTTTAGCTATCCATGCCGGCTTGTGGCATGTTGACCATAGTTGTAGTGTTGCCTTTATATTTGTATCTTCTTTTGTTTATGAACTCCAAATGTAAATGCCACACTTGTAGGAAGGATACTTTTGAGAAATACATGTATGATGATTTTTGTCATTTGAGACTTGATGAATGTATGCATAAAGGACTATTTGATTTCTTTTATGTATGGTGTTATGGAAATGAATTTGGGAATCAAGGATGGTTTATACACTTGAGTTTTGGGTGTATTGTGAACCTAGGGAAATTTTTATGATTATGAAGGATTTGAGATTTAAACGCATATGTTGGTGTATGTGTACGATGTTATATCATTTGCATTTGGTGTAGGAATCTTTCATTTATGTTATAGACCATGTATGAGAGGTTCTAGGATGATAGAATGTTGATTGGGCTCCAAATGGATCATATATAGGGTTGTTGGAAGTCCCGGAAGGTGCATTTCGATCAATCGAAACCCCCATTTCGATTGATCGAAGGGGTGATGATTTATGGTGATTTTTAGAGTCCAGATAGGAGGAATTTCGATCAATCGAAGTCCCATTTTTGATCAATCGAGATATTGCAGGTCTGGGGTCCCGAAAGAGTGAAAATTTCGCAAGAATTTCGATCAATCGAGATTTCATTTCGATCAATCGAGATGCCCATTTCGATCAATCGAAATCACTATTCACAGCTTTTTCCAAAACTTCATTTCGACGTAATTTCTTCGTTTTAGATCGGAATTGAGTGTGGTTTTTTTTGAACTTGAGTATTTTTGGATTCTATATCCAATGGTGTAAGCCTCAGTTTCAGATTCCAAACACAGAAAGTGTTGAGGTTCGAAAGTGAGTGATTCTCAAAGGTGTGGCCAAGTAAATTTCTTCTAAGGTGTATGATTCAATGTAGGGCCCATGGGGATTGGTTAAGGTAGTGTTATGTGAATTTATATGCAACAATTAAGTTAAGCTTCCATTATAAATGAGTGTAATGAGGGTTCACTGGGTTTAAATGGACAGTTAACCTCCGGTCTTCCGAGAGTGAGGAAATCGGGGCGTTATGGCATGGTATCCACTACAAGAAAAAAGAGCTTTAACAACATGCGATGTATGTTGTTAAATCGTTTTAACGACCTACATCCTCATGTCGTTACTGGCCATGCCGTTAAAAGGTAGTGTTAAAACACAACATGCCTTGCATGTCGTGAAAAGCTTGTATTATCGACTTGCGATGCAGGTCGTTAAAAGATAGTATTTTTAACGACATGCAGTGAAAGTCGTCAAAAGTTTGTACTAACGACGGGCAATACATGTCCTTAAAATGTATTATTTGTGACAACATGCCTTGCAAGTCGTTAAAAGTTATTATATTTTAAGAAAAATATATTTATTTTTCTATTGCAAATTATTCTAGTCTATTATCTTGCACGTGTCTTCAATGTCAACAAGTAATACACACTATTTACAAGAATATATATCAATACTCAAGGAGAAAAAACAATAAATTAACAACAAAAATAAATCTTTCATCTAATAGAATTAACAAATTAGTCGACGATAAATAAAAACTAAACAAACAAATTAAAAAAAAAATCTCTTAACCATCAAATTTGAACGTAGTCCCCTCCCCCTTCTTTAATACATGCCCTATCATTGATAATCGCTTGTTCAATCACATTCTGCAAAAAAAAAAAAAAAAAAATTACATTTAAGAATATCACATGTATGACAAAAATCATGGTTTCAAAGGACATAGTTATATAAAAATTAAATGAGTGATTAGTACCACACAATTTACCTTGTGGTTTTGAGAACCATAGTCAACTTTCTGTTCTTTTAGAACATATAACATGTCATTGGTTACTGAGTGGCAGAGGAAAAAGGTATGAAATATATAGGAACAATTTGTGTTGATATTGTATGACATAATAATTAAGAAAAAAATATCTACATCAGCTTTAGGTAATTCCAGATCTTCAAGGAAAGTGCAAGCTAAAAAGTTTAACCATGCAGAATGAAACTGCCTATGTAAGAACCAAATCAAATACCCTGTGATGAATTACTTTCAACTCTAGTAGAATACCTTAATATTTTACTCACATACACTGCATAATTATACAATCTAATTCACATTTTTATGTTTTTCAGCCCACTCTTGGGCATATTTTTATTTCTTTATTAACTTGGTCACATTAATCATTTTATTAATACACGGACTTTCTAATCTTTTTCACGGTAATCTTTACACATTGCATACATAATAATCAGTTGCTACAACCAATTAGCTATTTATATATTTTAAGAAAAATGTAAGCACACTCCACACATATGCTTATTTCTCCCAGTGGTATACATCATTCCTAGAGTAACAACCACCATCTAAGAAAAAATGCTTATTTCACCATCACTTCATGTCTCCAAAAACATCCAGGTGCTCAATGTTGAATATAGCTAATTCATGCAAGCTAGTTGATTGAATCACTTCAACTCATTACAAACAAGCTATCATTTCTACTATGTTAGAAACACAAACATATTCTAGGCATCATATAACTAAACTTACTAAAAAAATACACCTATACATAAAAAATAAAAATAAAAGATTAAGAATGGACTGACCATCAATTATTATTTCTTCAAATAAATACTCACAGTGAAACCCACTTCATACTCTCCAATGACCAACTAAGAGCATAAAAAAAAGGGAACCTCCACCATTGTCACCTATGGTCCAACACGTCTCCACTAAAGGAAAAAGATTAAGGAGGATTGTTGATATAAAATAAATAAATACAATATCCTTAAAATTACTAATTTTAAAGTAAGTGAGTAATGCTTATTGTGATAAGAAACTTACCACTGCCAAGCACAACTGATTTATTTCTAGCATCCTTTGTGTCTCAAATGCTTCCTTTTGTTGATTCACTTTTTTCATGTGAGCCTTATGTGTTCCATCTATGCCTTAAATGCTCCATTTTCTTTATAACCAACATTCATCTTCAATCTTACCAAATGAGAAGCTGGCTTTATCTTGCATATGCATTTTAGACCAGAGATTCAAAAGGATAAATAATGTTCTAGACAAATCCCCTGTTGGCTTATAGGAATAAGAAAATGAGATAAACAATATTCTAGACATGTAGATTCGAAATGATTTAACTAATTTATACCACACACAGAAGATTTTACACCATCACATTAAAAGAGTGGGAGTCATATATAAATAGCTCGAGTACATATAATTTGGTGATTGAATGATAACCAATAAGGGCAAGGCAATGCTTATTTCTTTAGGAAACAATAACAACAAATATAAGAATGTATTTAACTATCCAAGATACTAACATTATGAAGTATAATATGCACACAGAGGAAGCAAAGTAGATGTTTTCATTTTCTAGGTAAGTAATATGCAATATAGATGCATTATCCAACTTAAATCCATCAGCTCATCAAGATTAACCTCCTAATTTACAGAGATAGATGGTTGTCCCTTTTCTTGAGATAAGAATTCATGTAAGATGAGTAAATGGGCAAATGAAATACCATAGTAAGCAGCAAAGTAATATGCTGCTAGAAATTTGAAACTATTTAACATTACAATATTCGTTTTCCTTGCATTGCCATTTTAACATTCCTGGCTCTTAAATAATATTTTTTGTCCCTATTTTTTCTGTTCAATATATAATTGAAGTAAAACAATACAAACAGACTAACAATCGGAATGATGCTAGATCATATAAAATACAATATCAAGTAGGTCAAAAATGAAAAAGAGAAAATAGGAAAGTATTTACAAAATTAGAGAAGATGAGAAAATGATTTAATAAATACCTTTTGATAATCAAGAGTTATTGTTGCCATTACATTTCCAAATGCTAAATTGGAGAGAGTTGACTTAACCGAGTTGGAATCAATTTCTCTATTTATACAATAGTAAAAAAAAAAAAAAGTATATCTGAATAAGGATCAAAAGGGGTTTGTTAATACAGACAATTCAATGGTTAAAGATGAATCTGTAAGACAAAAATATATAAATATAAGAATAACAATTTTAATGAATAGATCACTCATATAGATCAATTTTAGCTAAACCAATCGACAATTGCAGTAGCCCTTACCATGAGATGTAAAAAATCTTTGGAACCTTAACACTAAGTTGTGTTTGAGTGACCTTTTGAATGTTCACACAAACAAGGCCTAAAAAGTAGAGAATCTGAAGTATTATTTATCCCTGTTTGAGTGAAATATCTAAATTGAATATTTCATTATGTTTGGATCTGGAGTATTCATTATCCCTATTTATTAGGGAGAGTATGAAGAACGCATAAGATTTTTCCAAATAAAATTAGAACACCATTATACATACTTGAAGAAAGCTCGATTTAATGGATTCAGGTAAAGCTTCAATACGCATCATCAGTCAGAGGGTTAGAACTTCAGAGATATGTTTATAACCGAATAATTTCAAGCAATCAATTGAGAGAGTGCAAACTAGGGCAAAACTTCAATGTGATTCATCATAGGGTTCCAACTTCAATCTTTCAAATTAGGGCTTCTTATGGCAGCTTCATCATAGGGTTGTTGTAGTGACAAAAATATGTCCCTTGGCTTAGTAGGTTTACAAATGAGAGAGAATTAGGGCATCTTCAATCGGAGTACGAAGAGGCTTGTGAGGAGAGAACAGGGAGACATGTGAGTGTTTGGAAAGATACGAAATATTATAGTGAGGAAATTTTGACCAAACATTAACAATATAGCAAGTAAGTTGTTATTATTAAAAATATAAGTCGTTAAAAGAATATTGAATGGGCAATTAAGTACAAGCCGTAACTATACCGTAATTTTAACATTTAACAAAGGCCCAGAACACGGACCTAAAAAAAAGGTATTTAACACAACTTGCAATTTATGTGTGTTGTAACTAACAAGTCGTTAAAACTCAATTTTGTTGTAGTGATCGGAAATGGATACTATCACATGAGTGTGCTTAAGATTGTTCACGGGGTTGGGTGAACGGGTTCACACTCGGGATTCGGGGTCGGTCCAGGGGAGTCCCGGCAGTCCGGGTTTCGGGGCGTGACAGCATGGTATTAGAGCATTAGGTCAGAATACCTAGGGACGATGGGTGGTGTTCAGATAACATTTGGAATTATGAGGGTTAGATCAAGTCTCTGATACCAACAACATGGTATTAGCGCCTAACCGGGTTTGAATACCTAGGGACGACGGGAAAAAGGCTAAACTACATTTTGAAGTTTGAAAGGGGTTTGATGATCTAAACATGAGGTTCGAAAACCCAAAGATGAAGGGTGAGGTCCATTCACGTGTTGGATTGGAACTTTGTATTGACATAGGGCTTGTCAAAGCCATAGACTTGATTACCTTGGAAAAAGAGTGAGAATTTGAATGTGCGTTTATTTGAGGTCAAGGGTTTTGACTTGAGGTTTTGTATTGGAAATCCAACTGTTGCAATGGCATGTGAAATATGATTTGATGCTTACATGTTTAGAATGAGCATACAGTTTTGGTTGATTTGGCTTGGGATTTAAGTGTCTTCTTTTTGTCTATATAGCAAGATGCCACCACGAAGAGTTCGTGAAAGGGCAGATACAGTCCCTATGAGTGGAGAGCAAGTTGTGCATGATATGGTTGCGACCATACGGCAAATTGCTAGAGAAACACAAGAGAAGACTCAGGCTTGACCTAGAGCAGCTCCTAGTAGGATGATGTTGACATTGGGGCACGTTAGGAAGCATAATCCGCCATCGTACACAGGAGGGTCTGACCCTATGGTGGCTGAGAATTGGATAGATGAGATGGTTGAACTCCTTACTGTACTTGAGGTAGAGGAGAACTTAAGGGTGAAAGTGGCCACCCATTTCCTTAAGGGTGAGGCCAAACGTTGGTGGAAGTCTATTGGGAACCGCCATGACATTGAGGTGATGGATTGGAATACATTTGAAACATTATTCTTCGAGAAGTATTTTCCAGTAATAGTGAAGGATAGCTTGAGGCGAGACTTCTATGATTTACTTCAAGGGGATATGACTGTTATGGAGTACGAGACCAGATTTACATCTTTGGCTCAATTTGCAAAAGAGATGATTCCAACGGAAGAGCTGAAGGTCAAACAGTTCATAAGAGGTCTCCGACCCTATTTGCGAGGTAAAGTTGGAATTCTGGGATTGACAAGCTATACTGCAGTGGTGGAAAGAGCACTAATAGCATAAGAGCTTGGTAATGACAATCAAAGGGTACAGGATGAGAAAAGGTGCGATTCTTCTAAGAGTCAGCCAAAGAAGAAACAGAAAAGTGGTCTGTAGAGACCGTGCCCAATTTTGGCCAGTTTTTCAATTTTTGTCATTTATTGCTTTAAATGCATTTTAAATGATGTTTAACATGTTTTGAATGCGGGGAACATGTTTAGAGGGTTGGAATAGGGTTTTGGAAAGTTTTGGGGACTTTTGGCAAAAGTTGACTTTTTTGAGTTTGGTCAACCTAGGGGCGTGGGCCTTGTGGGCCCAGAAATTTTAAAAGTGTAGGAATGACTTCAAAATTTGAGGATAGCTTAAATAAAATATTTGACGCGCAACGGAGTTGAGATGTAGATAAATGTCCATGCCAGCTTGTGGCATGTAGACAATGGTTGTGGTGTTGCCTTTATATTTGTATCTTCTTATGTATGTGAAATTCAAATGTAAGTGCCACACTTGTAGGAAAGTGATTTTGAGAAGTGTATGTATAATGACTTCCTTTATTTGAGACTTGTTGAATGTATGCAAAAAGGGCCATTCAAATTCTTATATGTATGGTTCCATGGATTATGTATGGATTTGGGATTTAAATGGATGAATGTATTCTTTTGTCTCGTGTATTTTAATTTTGTGGATATGAATGTTTAGAGTTGTGGATTTATGTTGGAATCATGGTTGTAGGATCTCAATGTACAAGTTAGATTATATGGTTGGATTAATGAAGATCACCTTTGAAAAAAATGAGGATGTTTGGTTCACTTGAAATTTTATGTGCATTGTGAACTTAGGATGAGTTTTCTATGATTATACAAGTTTTGAGATTCAAATGTGTAGGTTGATGTGTGAGTATGATATTATATCAATGGTAGATGATTTATATGAGATATGAATGATCTAAGGTGGTTTGGTTGAGATTTGGGTTCAATTTGATCTTGTATAGGTGTTTGAGAATTTCTGGTCAGTGCATTTCGATTAATCGAAATGCCCATTTCGATTAATCGAGATGCCCATCTCGATTGATCGAAATGGTTGCGAGATTTTATGATTTTTCAGGCTTAATTTCGATTAATCGA
The DNA here is from genome assembly GCA_026545225.1 of Cornus controversa. Taxonomy (NCBI): domain Eukaryota; kingdom Viridiplantae; phylum Streptophyta; class Magnoliopsida; order Cornales; family Cornaceae; genus Cornus; species Cornus controversa. The sequence goes on along the minus strand of CM048848.1, from coordinate 28,072,739 downwards.
AGTCCCAATCTCGATTGATCGAAATATTGCAGGTCCAAGTTACCGAGAGGCTGTTTTCTTCGATTAAAGGGGTCAAAATCTCGATTGATCGAGATCCAATCTCGATTGATCGAGATTACTATTCACAGCAAGGTTCAAAAATTATCCAGACTTCGTTTCGATGTAATTTCTTCGTTTAAATCAGAAATGAGTGTGGTTTTTTTTGAACTTGAGTATTTTTGAAAGCTCTATCCAATGGTATAGGTTTCATAATCAAATTCCATCTGTGTAAAAAGTTGAGGTCCAGAACTTAGTGGTTTATATGTATGGAACCAAAGGTGAAAATCAATTGCAAGGGCCTTTGATGATCTAATGCCACTTGAAGGGTGTGCATATAGAATGCTTCTGCAATAGAAATGATTATAATGAGATTAAGGTGTGGGAACTTGAGGTGAAATTACGGACTCACCCCCGTTTCCTTCGCTCCTAACCGGGTGTCAGAAACCGGGGCGTGACATAGTCTTTATCGATCTGAAGGATCAATGGGACAGCGGATGACATATTCAGTGCCTACGACTTCCATGTCTATACAGTCGATCGGGTCAAGGAGAGTGTGTCATCATTGTCAGCAGCCGGGTCACTATAAGTCTGAGTGCCCCAGCATACATTTGGCACCAGCAAATGGACAAATTTGTTACCTCTGTCATCAGACTGGTCACTTGAAAGTGAATTGTCCTCAAGGACAGGGTGCAAGGGGTAGGACAGAGTCTCTTAACCGCACCGATCAGTTCTTGGCGAGTCAGATTGACTCGGTGGCAATACCGCCACCCCCGCCAATGCAGTCTACTCAGGTTTTGCGAGCAAGTACGAGAAACCATCCTAGTGGTTCAGGACAGCAGTCCAGGTATCAAAGGACTCATCCACAGTGATTGAGGTATATTCGCGATCTCTAACTTATGAGTTATAATGATAATTTATGCAAGTATATTAAGTTGCATATCATGAGTATGTGTTAGTATACTAAGGAAACTGGGTCGTGCCTTTACGATTGCTTAGGCTGAGGATGTTCCGGGACTGTGCGTGGTCGTAGGTATTTTTTCCTAGTTGTAGCCCGAGGGCTAGAATATTGGGTTGTTTAGATGCACCATATGTCATATCATGCATTGTATTTGTTTATTTGATTTAACATGTTATATGTTATATGCTATGTGGAATATGCTATTCATGTGATTGGGCATTGCATTTTAGTGTTTCATTATGTGTCACGTGGTTAGTAGTGACATGTAGTCACTACTTAGAAGTCCCAAATTTTGAGGATTTTGGTAAACCTAGGTAGAGGTTTGAAAGATTGAGCTGATAATGATGTTGAAATAGACATGTGGTGATAAACTTTGAGATTGTTAGATTAGTAGGATGTAAGATCCTAGACTTGGAATTGGATTCCATTGGGTGATAGCCGATGAAACTGGGCTGAACTATGTGACTTGTTTGGGTAAGTGGACCCTTTATGTGCCTTATTCTACTTAGTGCGCTTGTTATGTTAAGTGCATGGGATTGATGTGGATTGTAACGATACACTGGACTTTGGATTATGCCTGAGATGCGTTCCAGTCAGAAAATCAGGGTTGATAATGATGGAATGACTTTGAGTACTGATGATCTCAATTATAGGAAAGTATCACTGTGAGTGATTGATGTGATTAGTCGAGGATATTACCTTAGACTAAAGGTAGAGATAGACCGGATAGGTCTTGAGGTAAAGACTGTGGACTCTAGCGAGCGAGTGCTCCCGAGGATGTGAAAGTGAACCGTACATGGGGTTCGGTTATTAGGCGTGTTATTATCGCCTAGGGATTCTAGTTTTGGAGATTTGATGAGACATGCCAAATATTTGAGCTTGAGTGAGCTAATGATAGTTGAGAAGTAGGAGTTATGTTGAACTCCAGTTGTGGGAGCTTAGGACTTTGAGAAAGCCCCTAAGCAGTGATTTCATGAAAAAAAAAATGGGGATTGAATTGTGATTATAAGTTTGAGGGATTTAAATGTGTGAGGGACAAGAAAGGCATGTAGTCGGGGTTGGACTAGCGGGAAAAAATGGCCTGGCCAGCCATTTCTCTTCAATTAGTTCTTCTCTTACAATGTGTCTGGTCCAAGTGATTGTGGGATTGATTCGATGAGTATCAGTAGATAAGGAAATGAAATCTGAATGTTGTGAGTATGGAAACTCTTACTCTTAAATGAGTGTATGATTGAGATTGTGATGACAAGAGTATGTTAGTTTAAACCGCTCTTGAGGTTGTGAGTTCTAGCACATGATAGAGTACTCGAGGGGACATGTGATATTCTTGGAAGGCTATAGACTTTGGGATGATCATTGTGGTGCTGTCATTGAGACGCAGTTTTGTCTACTGACACATCAGTTGGAGGATCGGTCTCATATGGACGCAGTTTTGTCTATTGACCCATCCATTGTTGAGACTCTTGTCATTGAGGCGCAGTTTGTCTATTGACATGGGTGATAGTGACCCTAGATGCAGTTTTGTCCATTGTCACATTGTGATGGTGTTGTCGTTTAGACGCAGTTTTGTCTATTGGCACATCAGTTGAGATTCTTGTCATTTAGGCGCAGTTTTGTCTATTGACAAGTGGTGGTGACTTTGGGCACAGTTTTGTCCATTGTCGCATATGAGTGGTGTCGTCATTTAGACGCAGTTTTGTCTATTGGCACATCAGTTAAGATTCTTGTCATTTAGGCGCAGTTTTGTCTATTGACAAGTGGTGGTGACTCTGGACGCAGTTTTGTCCATTGTCGCATATGAGTGGTGTCGTCATTTAGACGCAGTTTTGTCTATTGGCACATCAGTTGAGGATCGGAGTCGTATGGACGCAGTTTTGTCTATAGACCCAATCATTGTCACTTAGACGCAGTTTTGTCTATTGACAAGTGGTGGTGACTCTGGGTGCAGTTTTGTCCATTGTCACAATTGTGGTTGGTGTCGTCACTTAGACGCAGTTTTGTCTATTGACAAGTGGTGGTGACTCTGGGTGCAGTTTTGTCCATTGTCACAATTGTGGTTGGTGTCGTCACTTAGACGCAGTTTTGTCTATTGACGCATCAGTGGTGGGGGACGAAGCTTTGTCTATTGGCCCATCTATTATTGATTGGTTGTCGCCACTATGGACGCAGTTTTATCTATGGACACAGCCTTGGATATTGTGATCTTTGTTGAGGGGCAGTTTAGCCATTTGACACACCTGAGGGTGTGATTGTTGTCATTGAGATGCAGCTTTATCTATTGACACACCTGCTGATGCGGGATTTTCATCATGAGAGACAGTTTAGTCTATGGATGTATCATTGTGGGTGGTGTGACCCTGAGAGATTGAGTTTCGATTGTCATATGTGATTTGATTAGTTTTGGGACATGACTGGATTATGTCATGAGAGATGACAGTGATTATATTATTGATTTGTCTTGATTAGTTGTTAATCGAGGAAAAGACGTGATGCCTGAACGATAAGGGTTTTTGCAGATTTTTGTAACTTCTGAATTGTACTTTGTGGTACCAGTGAAATTGAAAGGATCCAAGGATTCATTATGAGACTTCGAGAGTAAAGATTTCATGAGTTTTGGAGAAAGGTGATCGAACCAGCCCAGGATTGAGTTATCAATCCTTAACAAACATTGGCCTCAGATCACGGATGAAATGTGTAAGTTTGGATTGTGAACATGGTATTGTCTGGTGTGAGAACTTTGAGAATTGTGATTCAAGGAGGGTGAATTACTAGAAAGGGATGCCTATGCATACTTTTACTGATTAGAAAGTGAGTAGGTTGGAAAGTAAATTGGTTATAGTTTTGATCTTCCTAAACTTGGTTTGGGAGATAATTTATGGTCGTGTTTGTTACAGTAGATGATGGCACTACAGTCTTGGAGATATCTGGACATCGTTTGAGATATGCCAATAGTTTGATATTTTGTGAAATGTGGCACAAGGTGGTGTGATGTGATAATCAAGAACCTTGTTGGTTACAGAATGGAAGCCGCGTGTTGGATACCGGCGAGTTATGACTATTTCCTGTGATAGAAGGAAGATAGGGAAGGTCACTTAAGGTTTAGTGACAACACTCTTGCAATTTAGAGTATGATGCTAATTTCGTGGACGAAATTCTTTAAAGGTGGGGAGGTTGTAGAGACCGGAACCAAATTTGACCGATTTTCAAAAATTTTCATCATTTTCGCCATAAATGCATTTCGAATGATGTTTTGGAAGTTTTGAGAGTGGGACACATGTTTGGAAACATGTTATGAGGTTTTTGGAAGTTTTTGAAAAATTTGGAGAAGTTTAACTTTTTGATCAAAGAGTGGCCCGGGATGCGGTCTACGTGGGCCCGGAAATCTAGAAAATTTTTGAAAAATAATTATTTTTGATTCTGAGTGTAACGAAATGTTTAATGAGTTAAGGAAGCGATTTCGAGGCCGTAGGAGTTTTCGAAATCGAAAAAGGAGTTCGGGAAGGTACGTTAAGTGACTTGGGGGCGTTTTGGTCATTTGGCACCCCAGATATTATAAATATCTAGGGCTGAGATATCTCAGCCATTTCATACGGCTCTCCCTCTCTCTAAATCTCTCCCACTTCATCCCTCCACCTTCTCTCTACATTTCGGGTGCATTCGGCTTGGATTCGTGATTCGCCGAAGAAGGAAAGTATGTAGGGGACGGCTAGGGCTTCGGTTTGAACCAAACAAACTCATGTTTTGGCAAGGTAGACATTGCTGGAAATCTTGGAAGGTGCTTAGGCAGCCTTTATTTTCGAGGTAGGGGTTCTTCTTCTCTTCCATTTGTCGATTCTAGGGTTTCGGGTGAGGAGGTGAAGTATAGGGTGTGTTTTGCATATATAAGAGTGGTGAGAGGGGTGGGATTTGCTGTTTTCTCCTTCTTTTGAGTCCCTTCCATGCAAAAATTGACATGGTTCGTGTTGTGTGAAGAATGAGGAACTTGTATGTGTAAATATGTGAAGTTGAGAGCATGAATGTCTACATGTGTGTATATGTGAAATTATGTGAAATGATGAATATGTATATGGCTATGTGTTGAGGTGTAAATGTAAAATGCATGCTAGTTATGTGTAGAAAGCGTATGCATCGAGTGGAGCATGAGTAAAGTATGCTAAGTTGGGATTGTAGGCATATGTGACACAATATGCATGTTTTTGACTTGTATGTGCTATATGTTGTATAAGGTGATGAGAGGCATGCTAGACATTTATTTAACATTGATGAGCATGAATGAAGCATGAAAATAACCTTCTATGTATATAAGTACCCATGCTTGTGTCTTGTGTTGAATGAATGTGGAGTTGTTGATGTGGCATGTAGTGTATCAACTTGCATTCCATGTAGGTCAGTGTCGAGTCGACACTTAGGAAGGTTGGGGATTCCTATTGAGCCGCAGTGTTGCTCACCCCGCTCCCCCAAACATTTTTACAGGTAAGGCAATTATGGATGGACAAAAGAGAACTTGCTTGGTCACTTGGAGCTCATTGGAGCATTTTAGTGTATTTTGAGGTTTTGGATGGTGAAATATGTTTTTAGCTATCCATGCCGGCTTGTGGCATGTTGACCATAGTTGTAGTGTTGCCTTTATATTTGTATATTCTTTTGTTTATGAACTCCAAATATAAATGCCACACTTGTAGGGAGGATACTTTTAAGAAATACATGTATGATGAATTTTGTCATTTGAGACATGATGAATGTATGCTTAAAGGACTATTTGATTTCTTTTATGTATGGTGTTATGGAAATGAATTTGGGAATCAAGGATGGTTTATACACTTGAGTTTTGGGTGTATTGTGAACCTAGGGAAATTTTTATGATTATGAAGGATTTGAGATTTAAACGCATATGTTGGTGTATGTGTACGATGTTATATCATTTGCATTTGGTGTAGGAATCTTTCATTTATGTTATAGACCATGTATGAGAGGTTCTAGGATGATAGAATGTTGATTGGGCTCCAAATGGATCATATATAGGGTTGTTGGAAGTCCCAGGAGGTGCATTTCGATCAATTGAAATGCCTATTTCGATCAATTGAAACCCCCATTTCGATTGATCGAAGGGGTGATGATTTATGGTGATTTTTAGAGTCCAGATAGGAGGAATTTCGATCAATCGAAGTCCCATTTTCGATCAATCGAGATATTGCAGGTCTGGGGTCCCGAAAGAGTGAAAATTTCGTAAGAATTTCGATCAATCGAGATTTCATTTCGATCAATCGAGATGCCCATTGCGATCAATCGAAATCACTATTCACAGCTTTTTCCAAAACTTCATTTCGACGTAATTTCTTCGTTTTAGATCGGAATTGAGTGTGGTTTTTTTTTAACTTGAGTATTTTTGGATTCTCTATCCAATGGTGTAAGCCTCAGTTTTATATTCCAAACACAGAAAGTTTTGAGGTTCGAAATTGAGTGATTCTCAAAGGTGTAGCCAAGTAAATTTCTTCTAAGGTGTATGATTCAATGTAGGGCCCTTGGGGATTGGTTGAGGTAGTGTTGTGTGAATTTATATGCAACAATTAAGTTAAGCTTCCGCTGTTAATGAGTGTAATAAGGGTTCACTGGGTTTAAATGGACAGTTAACCTCCGGTCTTCCGAGAGTGGGGAAATCGGGGCATTATGGCATGGTATCGGAAATGGATATTATCACATGAGTGTGCTTGAGATTGTTCATGGGGTTGGGTGAACAGGTTCACACTAGGGATTCGGGGTCGGTCCGGGGGAGTCCCGGCGGTTCGGGTTTAGGGGCGTGACAGGTTGCTTCTTTGAACACCATGTAACACAGTTTGCACAAAAGAAGACACAAAAACCCATAGTAGTTCTCCTTGTAGTTTGACATCCAGCCCAATTAGAATTGCTAAAACCATACAAAGATGAAGAACTTTGAGAAAGATAACGTATCCCAAAATGTTGAGTTCCCTTAAGATACCATAGGATCCGCTTAACTGCCTTTTTCGTAGAGTCAAATAATTCATCAAAATAAGGAAACTTAGACAAAACCAATTGTGAAGAGGCAGGAGCATAACACGGAGCTTTGTGAGGAAAGTTTCCTTCATCAAAAATGACATGCCGAGATATGTGAACTCTCTTTGTTTTGGGCTCTAAGCAGTGATAACCTTTATATATGGGGCTTTAGCCAATGAAAACACATGAGTATGTTTTCTTAGTAAATTTATTACCACCGTTATATCGTAGTGATGGAAAACATCGACACCCAAGCACCCGCAAGACACTGTAATCAGGATGTTATTTGTAAAGTTTATGATAAGGACTGCTATTCTGTAAAATGGAAGACGATAATCTGTTAATGAGATAAACTGTAGAAAGAAAGACATCAACCCAAAGTAATAGAGGCAAATTTGCATGAAACAACATTGTTAAGCCTTCGACAATATGTCGATGCTTACGTTCCACTACTCCGTTTTACTCAGGAGTTCAAGGACAAGAGATATGCATTTCAATCCCACAATTTTTTATATGATCAAGGAAATCATTTGAACTGAATTCACCACCACCGTCGCACTGAAAAATCTTAATTTTTTGATCAAATTGGTTCTCTACTAGCCGAAATTTGAGAAAACAATTAAAAAATTCTAATTTTCTTCGTAAAGGATATAACCATGTAAACCTCTAGTAATCATCCACAAAAATTGCATAGAAATGAAATCATTGATTTGAAGCCAAAGGGGTAGATCCTCGAAGATCACAATGAATTTTCTCAAGAGGAAAATTTAAAATTCTATTTGAAGAATGAAAAGGCAATTTACAACTCTTTCCCATTTGACAACTAACACAAATTGAAGGTTTAGAAATCCAATGGGTAACATCAATAACTTTATTTTCCTTTAATAAAGAAAAAATCTTTGAATTCGGGTGTCCGAGTCGTTGATGCCAAAGAGTTGCAGATGATCCGCCTTTCCTTATTGCATTAAAAGCCTCTTGAGGAATTCCATCTAGAGCATAGAGTTGACCTTTCTTACGCCCCCCGCTATTGTCCTTTGATTTCGATCCTTAATAACAAAATCAAAAGCAGTGAATTCAAAAGTACACAGATTGTCTGAAGTAAAATTTTCAGCTGACAATAAACTTCTTTTCAAATCAGGGACCACAAGCACATCCTTTAAATTTAATTGTCCTTCATGCGTATTAACACAAATATCACCAGTATGAGATATAGGTAAACTATTTCCGTCTCCGACATAAATTGCATCACTTCCATTATACGGTTTAATGTAAGAGAGTTTACCTGTATCATTTGTCATATACGAAGTGGCTCCAGAATCAACATAGAATGACTGATCATTTGAATCATTAATAGCGAGAGCAACAAGAGCTTTAGAAAAATCTTCAGGTTGGTATGAATAATCAAACCTGTACCAAAAATCAATAGCCAGGTGATTTGCTCTTCCACAAATTTGATAAGAAACTTTACCATTATTTTTAGCATTGTTTGGACATTGTTGCTGTCTAGAAGGATTCCTATCCATCGGTGGGATGTTGCTACTATTTTGACTGATGTTTCGGTTGTTGTTTTGATTGCTTTGAGCTTTGTACCTTCCAGCAGGAGTAAAACCCCTACCTCTTGAGTTGAACTATCCACGGCCTCCTTGATCGCTTCTACTACGACCTCGCTGTCCGAAGAAGGCTTGAGCATGTTCCAAGTACATCTTCTCTTGGTCTCTTTTCGTAGTTTGTGATTACTCATAACCTTGAAGGGCTAGAACAAACTGAGAAAATGATGGGTCAGGTGGTTTGGTGAGCATAGCAATTCAAAAATTCTCATAACTCGAACCTAAACCACGAGAGAAATGGAACAACTTATCAAGGTCTGGGACTGGCTTCTTAATGGCAGCGAGATTGTCACAAATAGACTTGCAATCTCTCATGTAGTCTTCCAATGATCGAGATCCCTTCTAAATGGTCATTAACATTCCTTTTAAATGACGTTTCTTCTCAACTGTGACGGGAAAAAGTTGCTCTTCCAGCTAGGTCCACACCTAATATGCTATTTCGGAGTTGAAGATCAAACTTTGCATGTCTTCTTTCATGGTTCCGAATAACCATGAAACGAGCAAGCCATCGTTTGTAATCCATGACTCATAAAGCGGGTTAGCACCTTTGCTAGCCTTCTCAGCCTCTATCTCTTCAGCGGGTTTATCATTGTTTGTAAGATGATGATAAATGCCCAAACTTTGAATTAGAGGAGTGATCTGAGAACGCCATAGGAGGTAATTAGTAGTGGTGAGCTTAACAGAAATCAAGCTTGAACATTGATGAAATGATTGGATTGTAAGTTCCAATTCTTGTTTTGATGAAGAGGTTGACATGGTTTCAAGGCTTGCGGATGATGGCTCTGATACCATGAAGATTTTGAGTAATTTGGTAAGGGAAGCGATGATCTTTCATTAACCAATCGTAGAGAATATATACACATGAAAATTTACATAACGAGAAAGAGTAATTTAAGGCACATGTTTAACATGTAATAGCTGACCCTTGACAATCTTCCTTGATACTGCCACAATTTGAGGAGTTTATTTCTGTATTATCATCACCACAATTATAGGGATAGTTTCCTTTAACACTTCCAATATCACAATAATTCAATTTTTTTGTGTGTTAAATTAATTACCTTCACCATTTCTTTCACAAACACAAAAGTATGCTACTTTATATATATATATAATCATGAAAGAATTGTATGGTGATGGCTTCATACCAAGTGCATTAAAATGTACGAAATTTACTTTCCAAGTGAATTTAGTGAAATTTACTTTTTCTCCTTAATTGATGAGAGAATATTGGTAAAAGTATATAAAAACTCTTCTTTCCTTCTTTCCAATCAAATAAAAAAAAGTTGTCACTCCATCAATCCTTTCTATTATCCCTTTCATCCAACCAAACAAAAAGTGGATGAGACACAATCCCTTCTCTAGGGATGCCTCATCCATCCCTCCCCCTTTCCCTTCCATTCATTTTCCCATCCCTCCAACCAAACGGAGCATAAACTAGCGCAACTCTTTCCAACACAAAAGAAAAGTAATATAATAATATTGTAACTATTTCAAAGAGAAAAAAAAGTAATAAAATAATATTATAAATAATATATTTTTTATATTTTCACTCTAATCCTAAGTGTGTTAGATCTATATAAATTTTAAAATTTATAAATATTTATTTAAACTCTCTTTATCTCTCTAAAGAAAAGTATAAGTGATCGCTGATTGGATCTCTTTTTTGGATTTGGTTCGTCAGTGTCTGGGAACGTTGGAGTTGCTCTTTAGTGTGTTAAATCTATATAAATCCTAAAATTTATAGATATTTATTTAAAAAATATTTTTTGTCTACATCTGGATATATACATACAGTATTTCTAAAACAAATATTTGAAAATTTAAATAAAGTTTTGAAAAGACGAATTAACTTTGTTTAAAATAGAATTGGAGCTGCTGAAATAGGAAAATATTTTGTTTATTTATGAAGTAAATGTGTTGATTTTATATAAAATTACTTATTTTCCAATTTGAAAACGTAAATAAATTAAATACATTGAGAATAAACTAAAATATGATGAAGTGTGAACTAAATTAGTAATAAATTTTCAAATTCTTATATCAATCAAAATAAAGATATATAAGGTCAATTAGTCAATTTAAGAAAAATCTTTAATGAATGGGCATTTCATTACTTTCATATATCGAGCCCAACAGGATATTGATTATTGTGTTTCAAGTATTCAATACAACAATATAATGAATAAGACCATATTTTGTGTCTAACCATTTTCTAAAAAAAAAATTTCCCTATAGGTACATTCATGAACCATTAAAAATTATAATTTTTATTTCAATCAAAATAAATCAACGTCAAATGACTTTCTTACATTAAGTCTCACCATACATGTGTGATTTTCATTTCAATCACTTTCTTTTCAATTTGAAAGATTAAATAAATTAAATTTGTTGAGAAAAAAATGAAATATGATGATTTGTGAACTAACTGAATTATCACTTTTCAAATTTTTGCTTTAAATTCTCTTTGTAATATTTTGTTTTGAGTTTTCTCTATCTAATATTATATTTGTTTTTTTTTGACAAATTAATATTGAGTGTGTCGAATATCCATAAAATAAAAAAAAATCTATAAATATTTATATAAACCTTCTTTCTCTCTCCAAGTCTATATATATATATATATATATATATATATATATATATATATATTTGAAAAGGTGAATTAATTACGTTAAAATCCGAATTGATTTGTTTATACTTGAATTACTAGTGTTGATTATTGGTTGACTTCAAATTTTGTGCATTTTTTTCTTATTTGTAATTATTTATTCTTTTTAAACGTAAAAATATTTATTATAAAGGTTTTTTTACCTCACTCATCATGTGTAAATGAATATTCGTCAAACATTAAACTACTTCATTGGTTATATTTGAGAATCAAATGTAATGTATATTTATTAATAAAATTTCTAAAATTGAAGAATTGAATTTTATAATTACCAATATTGATTGAAATGAAACTTTAAAAGTTTAAATTAAGTGTCTAAAAGGTGTAGAAATCATATTTTGCCCCCACCCATATTTAGGCTAATTTTCGTCATTTGGACTTCATGAAGTCCATTAATAGGTACAATGAAGGAGTTTCAAGACTCCAAATTCACCCCAAAAGTGGAGTTCCATCATCTTTTAACAGTAAAAATCATTCTCGCTGTTGGATTGTACAACTGAGTTCAAATTGGGTTTAAAGTAGGAATTTTAGTACCATAATTTTGATTTTGGCCACCACTAGAGGGTTATAAATCTTCATCAAAGTCAATTAAGTTATTTAAAAAATTAATTTGAATTATAATTCTTCCAATTGAATCATTTGATTTGAAAATAGCCCATCCAATGACCCAATTTTGTGAAATCATGGCCCACATTGCCCATTCCCGATTAGTAAAATATCTATCTTCCATCACTAAATACTCAGATTAATCATTCTTGATAAAATTCAGTTTATTTTACCTAAAAATCCTCAAGTTTCTCTCTCGATTGGACTACTTTTACCGTTGGATCGAATTCAGTCCCTAGAGTCATCCGATCATAGATATAGATTTCCTAATTTTCAATTCTTTATATATAAGAAATATATAGCACAATCTTGATATCTGGCTGTGATAGTGGAGGTGGCGGTGGTGATGGTGGTGGTGGTGGTGGAGGTGGCAGTAGTGGTGGTGTTGGCAGAAGCAGTGGCGGTGGAGGAACGAGGAACTAAAAGAGAATATAGCACAATCTTGTAAATATATAAGAAATATATTGACAAATTAGTAAAATAACAAATTTATTTCAAAAGAAAATTTGGCTTTCTAAAAAGAGGTTCTTCTAAAAGCAATATTTTTAACTTCTTTTAAACGAGCTTCCCAACCACCAACTTCTTCGAAAAAGTCTTTACATATGTATAACCAATAGTCACATTTTTTTTTTAAAAGAACTTTTGATACTTGAAAGAACTTTTTGACGCCTCAGGAAGGTCCCCAAACAAGCACTAACCATTCAGAGTTTATCAAATTTTCAGCTAGTAAATACATATACGTATACGTATAATCTGCCAACTTCTGCATTTCAGCGCAAAATCTAAATTTCTTGATGATTGTTGACAAGAAATAAGTCCCACACTCTTTTATCAAGGCAACAGTAGATTATTTCTCCAAGTACAATATATAAAAAAAAAGGATAAGATAGCAAAGACATGCAAATTACTCTTATAATGAGGCCAATATCATCTCCAACTCGCATCATTTATGCTTCAAGATAAAAAATACTAGATTTCTTTCCTTGTATCCCTTGTCCATCAGGCAGGAAAACTCTGCCCTTTCTTGAAAGGACCTTTCAAACATTTCACCAACAATCTCACTTCCAAAATGTTTGGTGAAAACTCCTTCCAAGCCAGCTCTTAGGTGCATTATAAATGTATCCACATCAAGTGGGGAATTCGTTTTTGACCTCGAATCCAACATCTGCATTCTCTCAATACTGAAACACCCATTTTCTTCTACAAGCCGTGCAATCTCCTTGGGGGAGGGACAATACATGGGCAAGTTAAATGAATCCACTTGAGCTTCACTGACTAACCCCTACAATTAATAAAGGTTTGCATTAAAGGAGGGGTTACATAGAAAATATGATTTAAATGGAACATATATAGATGATTTATGAAATTGTGAGAAGATTCAATTTGAAAAGCTGATCAATGACTTACCTCGTTCACCATATCCATGAGTCTAGATCCAAAGAAATCAAACACACGACCTGCTGATAGCTGAGAATAATGGACATCATCCGAATGACCTGGCACGAGCCCTACCATCATCCCTCCAGCCACAATCTCTCTAGCTCTAGCATCCAGAAAGATGTTCATGTCTTTTGTAAATTGAGCTGCATAAGCATTAGCTACTTTCTCTGAGGCACTTGTGTAGTAAATTCTTCCATTGTTCCATGCTTGTGAGTTTTTGTCAAGCAACTCTTCAGGCAACTTAGAGAGCCATTGGAGTGCATTAGAGGAATACACAAAATGGAGGGAAGACTCGGGGAATAACCGGCCATAGAAAGAACCTGGCACTCCAGCAGCAAAGTATTGCCTATCATGAGGGAGGGATGCGAAAAGTGTATTGAAATCATTGGAAGCATGATCATTGAAGAACACTTGGAATTCGGGCACTTTAGAGGTAAGGCCTTGGGAATGATACTTTTTCTCCATGGCTTGAAGTTCATTTTGCATGGTGATGAAGGTATTTGGCCCAACTGAACATCCCAAATCTGCTATGCGCAATGTGTTTGAATTAGAAGTGAGGCTTTTTATGTCAAGCTTCTCTGTAATTGCTTCATTCATCATATCTTTTGCAAAATTTGAAGCTTCCCTCTGTAAAATTGGCAAAAGATGTTACTGCTTTTGTTGCTATAATCATCATTCTCATTGCTATCAGATTCAGTGTTGTTAGTCCTTGCAATTGTAAAAATATCTTCATTCAACTTCAGAGATGGCGAAACATCGTTATATTTCATGACTGAATCTTTTATACGGGATTGTACTACTATTCAAATTTGCTATAGTTCTTGAAATTTGCTATTCAAATTGGGAGAAGGCATCCATAATATAACTGTTGGACATGGACCTGACAAAGATATCTAATAATTTGACTTTCTATTATAATTATACGTAAAACCATTGTGTTATGTTCGTTTCAATATTTATTCTCTGAAAGCAAGTGAATACTTATATTGGACTCTGTATGATAAAATACCATCTTATCCTAGGAAATGCGTATTTTGCTGCAATCCAGCCAATATCCTTAGGTTTGTGTATCTGATTCATCTTACACTTACACACATACCAACATTCCATGTAAATTATTCTGAAATTTGTCAATTATGGTTGAATTGATTCTGTAATTTATGTATTCCTCGTGTTTGAAGCAACAGTTAGAATGGTAATCCCATAATGAACAAACGAGTCCCATTGTCAGGTTTAGCAAACATCCACTGATAAACGACAAAGATGAGTACCAAAATTCGGGCCAAATTAGGAAAAGGTGAAAGCGCAATAAACCCGTCATGTGTTTTTAAAGAGGTGCAAAATATTCCATTGTGCTGTTTTTGAATGCAAATAACTCCCTTATTTTTCAAATAGTTGCAAAATACCATACTCCTTTGGACATAATATACTTTTCTATGAACATTTTACCCTTTCTATGTTTATAAAAAATAAAATAAAAATAGAGAAAAGAGGGTTTTTTTATATTAATTTTTCTTTTTTACTTTAATAAAAATAAGAGGAGCTTTTTCTGGAAATATTTTGGAAAAAAAAATTAAAAATAAAAAATAAAGAAAGGGAATTGTTTCCAAAAACTATTTTTTTTTCAAAAATTATTTTCGGAATTTATTTGTTTTTAGAAATTCCCTCTCTTTCTAATGGAAAAAATTTATGAAACAAAAAAAGATTGAAATTTTTTTAGTTTTCGGAAACAATTCACTCTCTTTATTTTTAGTTCCTTTTCCCGAAAACTTATTGTTTGCGAATTTTTTTTTCTGGAATTGTTTTCAGAAATTTTCTCCATTAGAAATAGAGGGAATTTCTAAGAACAAAAAAAAAATTAAGAAAATAATTTTTGAAAAAAAAAAATTAGTTTTCTGAAACAATTCCCTCGCTTTTATTTTTAGTTCTTTTTCCCGAAAACTAATTGTTTCTGATTTTTTTTCTAGAATTGTTGTTGGAAATCTTTTCCATTATAAATAGAGGGAGTTTCTGAAAACAAAAAAATTCAGAAAAAAATTTAGTTTTCGGAAAAAATACCATCTCTTTATTTTTTATTTTTAGTTTTTAAAAAAAAATTATTTCTTGAATTTTTTTCCCGAAAAAGCTCCTCTTTTTCTTTTTGCGGTAAAAAAAAATTAATGTAAAAAAACTCTCTTTACTCTATTTTTATTTTATTTTTTATAAACATAGAAAAGGTAAAATGGTTATAGAAAAGTATATTTTGTCCAATTGTAACTATTTGAAAGATAAGGGGATTATTTGCACCCAAAAATAGCACAAGGCGTATTTTGCATGTCTTTGAAAGCACAGGGGGATTTACTGCACTTTGGCCTTAGGAAAAAGAGAGAAAATGAACTTTATGTAAAAAAAAAGCTAAAATGTGTTTCGGTCATATATTTGGGGTTAGTTTTGTCACACCACTTACTAATTATAGATAAAAATTTAATTTCATCGATTTGAAGGGTAGTTTTGGCATTGTAAAAAAATATATTTTGAAAGAGTTAAAAGTCAACTAAGGGACTTGATTTACTTAAGTGATTTTTTAACATAGTTTAATCTGAGAGTGAAAGTCGCAAATCTTAGGAGGTCTAATGGTAATTCATAAAAATAAAAACAAAAAAAAATTAAGGTAAACCCCTTAAGTATGCAAAGGTTATGAATGAGATATAGTCTAAAAAATTCGAGGTAAGTGCCTTTTTAACATAATTTAATTTGAGAGAGAAAATCCACTTAAGTATGGGAAGGTTACTAATCACATATAGTTTTATAAATTCACGGTAAGTGATCTTTCAATATAATTTAATTTGAAAGTAAAAGTTGCGAATCTTAGAAGTTCTACCCGTAATTCATTCAAACTAAAAAAATTAAGGTAAACCTACTTAAGTATGCAAATGTTATGAATCAGATATAGTCTAACAAATTCGCGGACAATCTTTTATGGTACATTGGCATACAAAAATGAATTTAAATGAAGGAAATTGAGATTAAATAAAAAAATTAGCTATTTGAAGTTGCTTTCAGAACTCAAAAAACTTATTAAATTAGATGTATTGTATATATATTTTATTACAATCCTCGTGCAATTAGAATCCTTACCGGATTTCTAATAATTTTATTGCTCCTTGGATTCAAGCCCGTAGGAAAAAGTGGACCTATTCCTATCGATTCTAAATTTTTCCATCCAAATCGAGCATAGAAGCAGACTAACTGTTCAACCTAATACTCAGATGCTAATTATAGACACTATCTATATATATATATATATATATATATATTATGAAGCATGTAATCTACCTGATAGATTGAGTTCTTGGTGTAGCTGTAAGTGCCATCTCCACCATTCATCGGATACGATTCTGGAACTGCGGCTTCTTCCACCTTGCTCATCTTTATCCTCTTCTTCTCTCTACTCCCTTTCTCAAACTGTGATGTTGTATATATACAGAGTCTTAACAGCTGGAGGCAGGAAAGTGGGTTCTACAATCTCAAAAAACTATGTAGTCTTCATTGGCGGCTCCATGCCGCCTGTTCCTTTATATAATATTTTGGGGGTTAAATCACAAAACCCATATTCATTTTATATATACATATCAATCTTATTATGAATGTGTGTGGGTCCACCCACTTTAATATCTCATCTTTCTTATCTTTTCTTCCTTCTTCTATCCTGATCTTAAATAAGCCTCCTCATTGTTTTGTCAATATATATGTATGTTTTGTCGATATATAAGGCTGCAACTCGGGCGGGTCCAACCCGGCCCAACCCGAACTCAGCCCGAAATTTTTCGGGCCTAGGTTGTATATATTGAGTCACGGGCCGGGCTCGGACTGATTTTTTGGAACCCGACTTTAATTCGGGCCGGGCCCGGGTTGCTATGAATCTCAACCCGAGCCCAACCCGAGCCCGGCCCGTATTACGAACCCGAGGAACCCGCCATTAAAACCCGAGCAACCCGACCTCTATTTTGATATTTATAAAAATTTTGTTGTCATGAAGAATCAAACCTAGCTCCGATTAACTAAATGCACAAGCTCCAACCATAATGCCAGCACCTCCTTTCTGATAATATTAGATCAATAAATATATTTAGTTAATTTATTTTGAAAAGCTAATCAAAAATACTAGAATAAGCTTTATTTATTAATTTATTTTTTAAACAATACCTTATTATTAATATTTATTAATTTATTTTCAAATGTATAAAATATAACGCTTAATATTGTATATTTGTTTTAGAATGTTAAAAATATGTAAACATGAATGGGAAGAGTTCTTCTACCATTTTTTCACAATATTTATTTTGACATATATTATATATATATATTTATTTTATCTTCTAATATGTTATATATAATAAAAATGTTTATTTATTACATTCTTAAATCTATTAGTATTCATTAATTTAGTAAAAAAATTAATTACTCAATTTTTTAATAAAGACATGAACTTGCAATTTATAAATAATTATTTATGCTAAATGATTTCCAATAAATCAATAAAATTCATTAAAATAAGTAAATTTTTTCTAAAAAACTCGTCTCTCTATCAAATTCATGTGATAATCAATTATGTTATATTACACTAATATGGGCTTGAATATGTGATTTGTCACTTATGTCATATACTCATACCCGATAACATTATTATATAACTATTCCACCAGTCCACCACCATAAAAATATTAGTTGAAGTATAAGAATAATATATAATTTAGTTTGGTCGAAGCATAATTTGTTTTGAAAATATTACAATCACAATTTATATTGTCGATGTTGACTATTCATATGAAATAATTGGGTAAAATACACTGATCTCCTATCAAGTTTGGTCTAATTACACACATGTGTTATATTTGTAAAATAGTTACACTCACCTCACTTCAACCCGTTGAAATGACTATTATGCCCTCATTATTTAAAAATAGTTATTCCTTACCATTTCAATGAATTGGAGGGCATTTTAGTCAATATTTGGACAAGAGATAGGTGAGTGTAACTTTTTTACAAACATAACACATGTGTGTAATTAGGACAAATCACATGGGAGGTTAGTGTATTTTACCCAAAATAATTTTATCAAGAAAATGACAAAGTATTAGTAAATTGTGAGTTATCAAATTATCCTCATTTGGTCATTAACCTAGTAAGTACTAAATTTCTTATAAAACTCTAATTGGGGATATCTAATTAATCCATTATAATGGATAGTAAAGATTTCACTTTGAGTAATGAGAGACATAATGAAAGTTATCACCGAATTAGAGAACAGAATCACTCTTATATCAAATTACATAGTTTTAAAATACAAGATATGATAGCGAAGGGCGATCAAAATATTTGAACTTATTTTGTAAAAATTGATAAATGTTTAATTAGAAATTTGTATAATATTATGATATAAAGATTTACTCTTCTATTTATTACATTCCATTTTATCATTTAAGATATTTATGATTCCGGCTTCACAAGCTTGGTTTTATAGTTCTCGAAAGTAAAATACTTAAATAATAAATATTTTATCTTCAATAATGGAACTTGGGTCTTACTTACTATTTACGTGACAGAGAGGAAGACTTGGACCGTTGAAGCGATTAAGCGAATTGAGGGTCTAGATATTTAAATTATATCATGACAAGTGATAAATAATTAATTAAAAATTTGTATTATTGGCAGTAGAATCCAATACCTTAGTGTTTCTTGCATTAATTTATTTTCTGTATAATAAAATGTAAAGGACTTATATATATATATATATATATATATATATATATATATATATATATATATAAGAAATTAATAATATATTAATATATTATATTTATATTTTATTTGAGGGTTTAAGTTAACCCTAAAGGATATATATATATATACATATATATATATGTATAATAAATTAATAATATATTAATATATTATATTTATATTTTATTTGAGGGTTTAAGTTAACCCTAAAGGATATATATATATATACATATATATATATATATATATGTATAATAAATTAATGATATATTAATATATTATATTTATATTTTATTTGAGGGTTTAAGTTAACCCTAAAGGAGCGTTTCACGGTTTCAGAGTCTTTCAGTGTTCAGAGTCTTCAACACGCAGACACGCATTCACGAATCACTCCAGTTGCCTAGTCTCACTCCTCACCAGACTCACGATCCTCAGCTCACAATCCTCAGCTCACCGATCTTGGGCGACCCGTCGACCACCACCATCTTCTTCTCTTTGTCCGGTGATCTATATTTTGTTGATTTGAAATTGCTAGAGCCTAGAGGTATCATCTATTCTTTCTTGTTCATCTATTATTTCATCTTTTCTGTTTGTCTATTAATTGATCTCTTAATTTTTATTCTCTATTTTAATTTTTTGTGTTCCATGTATTTGGTTATGAAATTAGGGTTTTTGTTTTTCATATAAATTGGGAATTTTTGGATTTCTGAAATTAGGGGTTTTTCGTATCGTAATATTTGTTATTTATTGGTGATTTATATTTTACTAGTTTTTGGATTTCTACAATTTGCAGGATTAATTTGCCTTTAATTAGTTTTCTTTTATTTTAAACATTTTTTTTCTCTCAAATGTGAACATTGCTTTTATTAAGCTCACATTCTGGTTTCGTGGATGCACTTTAATTTTTTATGGTCACCATTAACAACCTATTGTACATGGTTGATATATCTAATAATGTATATAATAATTAACTCACATTCTGTTATACATGGTTTATATATTCTACATGGTTGCAAATTAGCTCACATTCTGTTGTACATGGTTGATATATATAATAATGTATATAATAATTAACTCACATTCTGTTGTACATGGTTTTTATATTCTACATGGTTGCAAATTAGCTCACATTCTGTTGTACATGGTTGATATATATAATAATGTATATAAAAATTAACTCACATTCTGTTGTACATGGTTTATATATTCTACATGGTTTTTCATATGTAGTAGAGGCCTCTCGGAAATTTAACCCCTAATTTCCTCCAATGTTTTTAAGTAATTTTTGGACCAATAATTGATGACTTTTCTTTTCAATTGACAATTATATACAAGACATTTAGGTGATTTGAGTTAAGCATAAGGATAGGGGTGCAACTCGGGCGGGTTGGGCGGGCTAGAGACTCAATTCGGGCTCAACCCTAAGCAGAAAATGGTCAACCCGAGCCCGGACTTGTACAACATTATTATATATATCAACCATGTACAACAGAATGTGAGCTAATTTGCAACCATGTAGAATATATAAACCATGTACAACAGAATGTGAGTTAATTATTATATACATTATTATATATATCAACCATGTACAACAGAATGTGAGCTAATTTGCAACCATGTAGAATATATAAACCATGTATAACAGAATGTGAGTTAATTATTATATACATTATTAGATATATCAACCATGTACAATAGGTTGTTAATGGTGACCATAAAAAATTAAAGTGCATCCACGAAACCAGAATGTGAGCTTAATAAAAGCAATGTTCACATTTGAGAGAGAAAAAAATGTATAAAATAAAAGAAAACTAATTAAAGGCAAATTAATCCTGCAAATTGTAGAAATCCAAAAACTAGTAAAATATAAATTACCAATAAATAACAAATATTACGATACGAAAAACCCCTAATTTCAGAAATCCAAAAATTCCCAATTTATATGAAAAACAAAAACCCTAATTTCATAACCAAATACATGGAACACAAAATTAAAATAGAGAATAAAAATTAAGAGATCAATTAATAGACAAACAAAAAAGATGAAATAATAGATGAACAAGAAAGAATAGATGATACCTCTAGGCTCTAGCAATTTCAAATCAACAAAATATAGATCATCGGACAAAGAGAAGAAGATGGTGGTGGTCGACGGGTCGCCCAAGATCGGTGAGCTGAGGATCGTGAGCTGAGGATCTTGAGTCTGGTGAGGAGTGAGACTAGGCAACTGGAGTGATTCGTGAATGCGTGTCTGCGTGTTGAAGACTCTGAAGACTCTGAACACTGAAAGACTCTGAAACCGTGAAACGCTCCTTTAGGGTTAACTTAAACCCTCAAATAAAATATAAATATAATATATTAATATATCATTAATTTATTATACATATATATATATATATGTATATATATATATATATCCTTTAGGGTTAACTTAAACCCTCAAATAAAATATAAATATAATATATTAATATATTATTAATTTATTATACATATATATATATGTATATATATATATATCCTTTAGGGTTAACTTAAACCCTCAAATAAAATATAAATATAATATATTAATATATTATTAATTTATTATATATATATATATATATATCTATATATAAGTCCTTTACATTTTATTATACAGAAAATAAATTAATGCAAGAAACACTAAGGTATTGGATTCTACTGCCAATAATACAAATTTTTAATTAATTATTTATCACTTGTCATGATATAATTTAAATATCTAGACCCTCAATTCGCTTAATCGCTTCAACGGTCCAAGTCTTCCTCTCTGTCACGTAAATAGTAAGTAAGACCCAAGTTCCATTATTGAAGATAAAATATTTATTATTTAAGTATTTTACTTTCGAGAACTATAAAACCAAGCTTGTGAAGCCGGAATCATAAATATCTTAAATGATAAAATGGAATGTAATAAATAGAAGAGTAAATCTTTATATCATAATATTATACAAATTTCTACTTAAACATTTATCAATTTTTACAAAATAAGTTCAAATATTTTGATCGCCCTTCGCTATCATATCTTGTATTTTAAAACTATGTAATTTGATATAAGAGTGATTCTGTTCTCTAATTCGGTGATAACTTTCATTATGTCTCTCATTACTCAAAGTGAAATCTTTGCTATCCATTATAATGGATTAATTTGATATCCCCAATTAGAGTTTTATAAGAAATTTAGTACTTACTAGGTTAATGACCAAATGAGGATAATTTGATAACTCACAATTTACTAATACTTTGTCATTTTCTTGATAAAATTATTTTGGGTAAAATACACTAACCTCCCATGTGATTTGTCCTAATTACACACATGTGTTATGTTTGTAAAAAAGTTACACTCGCCTATCTCTTGTCCAAATATTGACTAAAATGCCCTCCAATTCATTGAAATGGTAAGGAATAACTATTTTTAAATAATGAGGGCATAATAGTCATTTCAACGGGTTGAAGTGAGGTGAGTGTAACTATTTTACAAATATAACACATGTGTGTAATTAGACCAAACTTGATAGGAGATCAGTGTATTTTACCCAATTATTTCATATGAATAGTCAACATCGACAATATAAATTGTGATTGTAATATTTTCAAAACAAATTATGCTTCGACCAAACTAAATTATATATTATTCTTATACTTCAACTAATATTTTTATGGTGGTGGACTGGTGGAACAGTTATATAGTAATGTTATCGGGTATAAGTATATGACATAAGTGACAAATCACATATTCAAGCCCATATTAGTGTAATATAACATAATTGATTATCACATGCATTTGATAGAGAGACGAGTTTTTTAGAAAAAATTTACTTATTTTAATGAATTTTATTGATTTATTGGAAATCATTTAGCATAAATAATTATTTATAAATTGCAAGTTCATGTCTTTATTAAAAAATTGAGTAATTAATTTTTTTACTAAATTAATGAATACTAATAGATTTAAGAATGTAATAAATAAACATTTTTATTATATATAACATATTAGAAGATAAAATAAATATATATATATAATATATGTCAAAATAAATATTGTGAAAAAATGGTAGAAGAACTCTTCCCATACATGTTTACATATTTTTAACATTCTAAAACAAATATACAATATTAAGCGTTATATTTTATACATTTGAAAATAAATTAATAAATATTAATAATAAGGTATTGTTTAAAAAATAAATTAATAAATAAAGCTTATTCTAGTATTTTTGATTAGCTTTTCAAAATAAATTAACTAAATATATTTATTGATCTAATATTATCAGAAAGGAGGTGTTGGCATTATGGTTGGAGCTTGTGCATTTAGTTAATCGGAGCTAGGTTCGATTCTTCATGACAATAAAATTTTTATAAATATCAAAATAGAGGTCGGGTTGCTTGGGTTTTAATGGCGGGTTCCTCGGGTTCGTAATACGGGCCGGGCTCGGGTTGAGATTCATAGCAACCCGGGCCCGGCCCGAATTAAAGTCGGGTTCCAAAAAATCAGTCCGAGCCCGGCCCGTGACTCAATATATACAACCCAGGCCCGAAAAATTTCGGGCTGAGTTCGGGTTGGGCCGGGTTGGACCCGCCCGAGTTGCAGCCCTAATATATATGTATGCTTGGTCTATGAACAGAGGACTCTCTTTCTCTCTCAATAAAACAATCCGGACAGATTTGCAACCATTCTCTCTCTGCTCTTTTGATATCAGCACAATCTCTATCTCTTCTCTTGCTATCTCTCTTTTCCCTCTAATACTGCTCTCTTCTCTCTAATATAAATATATAGTTTAATAGTTATTATATACTACTATTATACAACACATTATCAGCACGAGGTTCTGACTACCAGAGAAGACAAGTAAAAGTACGAGGTTCTGACCAACGGAGAAAGACAATTTCATTTTTCACTTCCAAGTAAAAGGTACGAAAATTATGTTTATGTCATTTCAATAGATAAATATATCTATACATATATCTATATATATATAGATAAATATATAATATATCTATTGGTGTATATGTATATATATATATATATATATATACCCCCATACATATAATCTATATATTTATATAGATATATCTATATGTACATATAAATATATAATATATATGTATATATAAAGTCCTTCTCGATTGCGAAGTGACATGTTCATATTAATATTATTTTATTCTGTCAATATACTTACACACACACACACACACACACACACACACACACACATATATATATATATATAAAGTCCTTCCCGATTGCGAAGTGACATGTTCATATTTATATTATTTTATTCTGTCAATATACTATACATATAAAATTCTAACAAATTTTTCGAGTATCTTACAATAAAAGACTCGTCCACACTATGGAAAAAATTGAAGGATAGGTTCGAACATCAAAGAACTATAATCCTGCCAAGAGCTCGAGACAACTAGTCAAAATTGAAGTTGTTTGATTATAAATCGGTAATAGAATATAATTCAGCTCTATTCCGAATTAGCTCCCAAATGAATTTATGTGGAGAGCCTAAAAATGATGTGGATATGTTAGAAAAAAAATATATTTACCACATTTCATCCCTCGAACTAGCTCCTCCAGCAACAGTATCGAGAGAGACATTTTACAAGATATTCTGAGTTGATATCTTATTTATTAGTAGCTAAACAAAATAATGAGCTCTTATTAGAAAATCACATATCACGTCCTACCGGATCAACTTCATTAACTGAAGCATATTCAGCATCCTTTAATGGTCGTGGACGTGAAAGTGTCGTGGACGTGGTCGTGGCCACGGTAGAAATAATAATTATGGTGGTTATCCTTCATTTGAGTTTCCTAGTAGGAACTACACACCATATTATCATGAAGGAAATGCAAGTGGGGCAAAGCAAGAAAAATTAAAAGGTGTGCCGAATGCAACCTCCAAACAATATGAAAATGTTTGCTTTCGCTGTGGTATGAAAGGGCATTGGTCACAGACCTGCCGAAATGCCCAAACACTTCATTGAGCTATATCAAGCTTCAAATCAAAGAAAAAGGGAAGGAAAAAGAGATTGAAACAAATGCTATCGAAAATTATAAACCGGTAGCCATCAATTATCTAAATATTCAGATTTCTATGAATACCTCCCTGAAATAAATTATCTATGAACTAATGATGGAAATGTCCACATCAATTAGATATAATTTTCTTTAATTTTTATTAGTGTATTATTACAAGTTTTGTTTGTAATTATACTTTTATTAATGTAATGAAGTTTGTTTCTTTTTAGAAAATGGATTTGATCAATAATTTCCTTTGGTTTTTATTAGTGTATTATTACAAGTTTTGTTTGTAATTATACTTTTATTAATGTAATGAAGTTTTTTTATTTTTAGAAAATGGATTTGATCAATGCATTGCCCACATCCAAGGTAAATGATGAAGATATATGTTTGGTAGACAGTGCCACGACACATACTATCCTGAGAGAAAGAAAATATTTTTCCCATATCAAGTTCCATAGACCTGATTGATGGTTCTGGAATGACTAATATTGTGTTACCATGTGGAACACAATTGCATATTGATGATGCTCTCTACTCAACCAGATCCAAGAGAAATCTGTTGAGTTTTAAAGATATACATCATAACGGATATCATATTGAAATAATAAATAAAGGGAGTATGAAATATTTATGCATTACATCAACTATTTTATGCCGGAAGCATGTTTTAGAAAAACTCCCTGCTTTCTCTTCTAGGTTATATTTTATGAAGATAAGAGCAATTAAATCACATGTAGTGATGCACTAGAAGTGCTCTGACCCAAAAAAATTATATTATGGCATAATCGGCTTGGTCATCCTGGGTCAACAATGATGCGCCGAATTATTAAAAATTCAAATGGGCATCCATTAAAGAATCAAAAAATTCTTTTAACAAGTGATTATACATGCATTGCATGCTCACAAGGAAAGTTAATTGGGAGGTCATCTCCTTCAAAAGTTGTTGTTGAATCCCCTAATTTCTTACAAAGGATCCACGGAGATATATGTGGACCTATTCACCCATCATGTGGACCATTTCGTTATTTATGGTTTTAATTGATGCATCAACTAAATGGTCCCATGTCTGTTTACTTTCTACTCGAAATGTAGCATTTGCTAGACTTTTGACCCAAACAATTCGTTTAAGAGCACAATTCCTGGATTATCCAATCAAGGCAATTCGTCTTGATAATGCCAGAGAATTTACATCTAAAACGTTCAATGACTATTGCATGTCTATTGGCACTGATATTGAACACCCTGTTGTACACATTTATACTCAAAATGGTCTAACAGAGTCTTTTATAAAACATCTTCAATTGATTGCCAGACCATTACTTATGAAAACAAAACTCCCTGTGTCAGCCTGGGGACATGCCATATTGCATGCAACATCATTAGTTCGTATTAGACCAACTGTTTACTATAGTTTTTCACCTCTATAACTTATGGTTGGTCAACAACCAAATATCTCTCATTTACGAGTTTTTAGTTTTTGTCTTTGTGCCTATTGCACCACCACAACGAACAAAAATGGGCCCTCAGCGTAGACTTGGAATTTATATAGATTTTGACTTTCCATCTATCATTAGATATCTTAAACCTATGACAGGAGATTTGTTTAAAGCAAGATTTGCTGATTGTCATTTTGATGAGGTAGTGTTCCCACCATTAGGGGGAGAAATGACACAGCCTGAATAACAGCATAAAATCACTTGGAATGATACGACATTATCACATTTTGATCACCCTACAAGTCAAAGAGAACTTGAAGTTAAGAGAATCCGATCCCCCTACAAGTCAAAGAGATCTTGAAGTTAAGAGAATCATTCATTTGCAAAGTATTGCAAATCAATTGCCAGATGCATTTACTGATATAAATAAGGTGATACAATCTCATATCCCTACTGCCAATTTTCTAGCACGAATAGATATCCCTGTTGGACAATCTATAAGTATTGCAGCAGATGCATCTAAAACATGCCTAAAGCGTGGGAGACCCATTGGTGCAAAAGATACTGTTCCTCGAAAGAGGAAAGTACAAGAGAAAGTAGATAAAGAAGATGGCACTCCTGAAGAGGCCATACTTACAAAGGGAGAAATAATAACCCCTGAAGAAATGATAGCCCTTGATGAGGCACAAAAAGAGGTAGTCGTACCTGAAAATGATGAGATATCAATAAATTATGCAAATAGATGGAATAAAAATGATATTCTTGTCGACAACATATTCTCTTTTGCAGTTGCTCTTGATATTGCAAGAGATAATGAGGATCCTGAACCTCAATATGTTGACGAATGTCAACGTAGAAATGATTGGCCAAAATGGAAAGAGGCAATACAGGCATAATTAACTTCACTGGCAAAATATGAAGTATTTTGACCAATAATCCAGACACCTGAAGGTGTCAAGCCTGTGGGGTACAAATGGGTATTTGTACAGAAAAGAAATTAGAAAAATGAAATTATGAGATACAAAGCTTGCTTAGTGGCACAAGGTTTCTCACAGAGGCCTGGCATTGACTATGAGGAAACATACTCTCCGATAATGGATGCAATTACATTCTGATTCCTAATTAATTTGGCAGCCACAGAAAGGCTGAATATGCATCTAATGGACGTGGTTATAACATATTTATATGGATCACTTGATAGTGATATTTATATGAAAATCCCTAAAGGATTTTAAATGCCTGAAGCAAACGCTTCAAAACCACAGTCGATCTATTCAATCAAGTTACAATGATCGTTGTACAGATTAAAGCAATCTGAACGCATGTGGTATAATCGCCTTAGCGAGTACTTAATCAAAAAAGGATATGTAAATAATCCAATCTGTTCATGTATTTTCATTAAAAAATCAGGATCTGAATTTGCAATTATAGCTGTATATGTTGATGATTTAAACCTCGTGGGAACTCCTGATGAGCTCACCCCGACTGCTGATTATTTAAAGAAAGAATTCGAAATGAAAGAGCTTGGAAAAATGAGATTTTGCCTCGAATTACAAATTGAATATTTACCAAGCGAAATTCTTATCCATCAGTCAACATATACAGAAAAAGTTTTAAAGCGATTTTATATGGATAAAACTCATCCATTAAGTTCTCCAATGGTCGTCCGATCACTTGATGTGAAGAAAGATCCATTTCATCCTCGAGAAGATAATGAAGAATTGCTTGGTCCTGAAATTCCATATCTGAGTGCTATTGGTGCACTGATGTACCTTACAAATTGCACACGACCGGATATAGCTTTTCCAGTGAACTTACTGGCATGGTACAGTTCTGCACCAACCCGCAGACATTGGAATGGTGTCAAGCATATAATGAGATATCTTCGTGGGACCACTGATATGAGATTATTTTATTCAAATAAATCAAAATCTCAATTAGTTGGATATGCAGATGCAGGTTATCTTTCTGATCCACATAAAACTCAATTACAAATAGGATATGTATTTACTTGTGGTGACACTGCTATATCATAGAGATTCATGAAACAGACAATGACAACAACCTCTTCAAATCATTCTGAAATACTCGCAATTCATGAAGCGAGCCGAGAGTGTGTCTGGCTAAGATCTATGATACAGCATATTTGAGAAAACTGTGGACTCTCCTCAATAAATAATATATCAACGATATTATATGAAGATAATGCTGCATGTCTTGTGCAAATCAAAGGAGGCTATATCAAGGGAGACAGAACCAAGCACATCTCACCAAAATTCTTTGATGTCCAACAAATTCGTTCGTGTGATAATTTGGCAGACCTGTTCACTAAAGCTCTGCCTACCACGACATTCAAGAAATTGATTCACAATATTGGAATGCGACAGCTCAAAGATTTTTCATGCTGATGAGGGGGAGAATTTGTTTGAAAAGGTATTAGCATACTGCACTTTTTTTTCTTCGATCAGGTTTTATCCCATTGAGTTTTTCTAACAAGGTTTTAATAAGGCAGTTCTAATTATGCAATACCATTTGTTGAGTGGACCCCAAGGGGGAGTATTATGAATGTGTGTGGGGTCCACCCACTTTAATATCTCATCTTTCTTATTGGTTCACAATATTGAAATGCAGCAGCTCAAAGATTTTTCATGCTGATAAGGGGGAGAATTTGTTTGAAAAGGTATTAGCATACTGCACTTTTTTTTCTTCGATCAGATTTTATCCCATTGAGTTTTTCTAACAAGGTTTTAATGAGACAGTTCTAATTATGCAATACCATTTGTTGAGTGGACCCCAAGGGGGAGTATTATGAATGTCTGTGGGATCCACCCACTTTACTATCTCATCTTTTTTATCATTTCTTCCTTCTTCTATCCTGATCTTAAATAAGCCTCCTCATTGTGTTGTCTATATATATGTATGCTTGGTGTATGAACAGAGGACTCTTTATCTCTCAATAAAACAATCCGGACAGATTTGTAACCATTCTCTCTCTCTCTCTTTTGATATCAGCACAATCTCTCTCTCTTCTCTTGCTATCTCTCTTTTCTCTCTAATACTGCTCTCTTCTCTCTAATATAAATATATAGTTTAATAGTTATTATATACTACTATTATACAACACATCTCAACTACTAAATAAATCTCTGAACTAATCAAATATGTCCTGCTAACATAGCTCTTACATATTTCGTGAACGGACAAACTTCCTCTTGCACATTCCACTCACCGGAGTACATTAATGAAAATTTAAAGACTTCATGATTATTTAATGAGGTTTAATTAGGATAAAGGGGTCATATGATTAAAATATACAAGTATATGGGAGTTTTATAAATTAACCTCTAACATATTTACAAGTAGATAAATTAATTTGAGTTTTATTGAAGAAAAAAAAGGAAAAAAGAGAGCATTAAATCCTAGATGGCGCACACCATAACCCTAATGCACCAATCACACAAGGCAAATCCTAAGCTAATCTTAAAAGAAAAAATAGTAGGCAAAAAGAACTAATATATATATAGCAATGCAACACGTCCCGAATAAATATCCCGAAATATATCTTGAATTTATGTGGTAGGTGATATAACGCATTATTTTAGGAGATAAAATTAAATGGTGAGTTAGTATTGGTGGGATTCTCCCCATACACGGAGTACCGGTGTTCTAATATACATGTTGATGTCTATTTTTAGATTAACTAATCACCATATCACCTGTCACATAGATTAGAGATATATTTTGGGATATTTATTCGAGACATGTAGCATTTTTCATATATATAATTAATGAATAGGTTTTCACTTTTATTTTTTTAAGGATAAGTCACAAGAGAGGATCAACCAAATCGTAAACGGAGGAAAAGACCCAAAATGACAAGGCATAAGAAAGTCCAAATGAGAGCCAAAAGACGTATAGATGGACCAATTGTCAATCAAAACGGCAAGGCATTAAGAAAGTCCAATGAGAACTTAGTGCTCACTGAAAACTTAGTTATAGTGAAGTTTTGCTAATATGCACAGGTAATTTGGATTGTGGTAGTGTGCACATGACATAACTAGTCTATATTTGAATTACTCAAAGTTCATTTTGAGTGGCTGCTTAGAAAGTAGTGTTATTATAGTGCTTTTATTATATATATATGTGTGTGATATAGGAGAAGAGTGGTTTTCAAAAGAAACCAATCCATGTGAGTTTGACATGCCCAAGAAAAGAATATAGATATATATGGTTAATTTTATAAAACATTTAAAAATAAAAACACATGATTTACCTGTGTTTTTAATATGAATGGTGGACATGTATCATGATGCATGACTGGATGTTATAACATGTATGAAAAGATTTGACCATGAGCTTATATTTGTATTTAGTGTAGTAGGAGAAAGAAAAAGAAAATAAGGCAGTTCTGGGTTTGCAAAACTGAGAGAGAGAGAGTAAGAGGAGAAAAGGAGAAGAAGAAGAAAAAAAAAAGAAAAGGAGAGGGAAGGTTCGGCTAAAGGAGAAAAAAATTCAGCAAAGTAAATCAAGAGAATTTCAAGTCAATGCAAGTTAATCCTTCTTCTTTAATATATATATATATATATATATATATATATATATATATATATATATGAATGTGAATGCAAGTTGGTTTTGTGATTTTGATGCATATAGATTGATACACCCGACCACATGCTGATGCATTATTATTATTGGATCGAGAATTTAATTCTTATGTTATTATGAATTATTTAAATTAATTGCATAGGACTGAAATGAGTGGGTTTGATATGTATAGGCTATATGTAAGAGTTTTAACTTAAGTAATTTGTGTAAAGAAGTGTACGTCAAAACATAAAGAGCGAAGTCCAGAAGGCAAAATAATGGGTCCTTATCCCTAGGCAGGCGGACCCTTCCCGCGACCCATGGATCGCGAGTGGACCTTGCTCACAACCCATGGGTTGCAAGTGGATCCTACTTGCGACCCACAGGTTGTGAGTGGATCTTACCTCTGACTCACGGGTCACGAGTGGATCTTGCCCGTGACCCACGGGTTACGAGTGGACCCTGCGCAAGACTAATGGGTCACGAGTGGATCTTTTGCATGTTCCGACAGGTGGCGGATGGACTAGATTAGGTATCAAGGAAGTTGGTTTTAAGGGTTGTATAGTGGTCGTGGGTGCTCCAATTCATGAAGCGGTCACGGGTGACTTTAACTCATGAAGGTATTGCAAGCGGTCATAAGTTCTTTAAATTATGAAGCGGTCGCAGGTGACTTATTCCAAGCGGTCATAAGTGCTTTAACTTATGAAGCGGTCACGGGTGACTTTAACCTACGAAGGATAAGGGATGACTGGGGCAACTTCCCCTGCGGCTATGTTTTGGATTAACACCTTAGCATACCCTAGGGTTGTGCGAAATCATGGAGGAATGGATGATTATGTAGCTCCGAGCTCATGACCTCGAGTGATAGCTCTCATAAGCAGGGACTGTACGGAGGATTACTGGCTCTGCTCCTCAAGATGGAAAGTAACTTGTCGAGACGTTACTTCTAGCCTTGATGGGATATAGCTCCTATAAAGCCATCGGGACCCGCGGGTCATTTCTAGTACAGAGGCGCATTGTGATATGAGTCGGGCGGTTATGGTGTCATAACAGAATATATGGCGTTATAACTCCAGCCGGGAAGATGGGTTGAGTGTGGAATGGAGGATTGAGAGAAAGGCTCGTTGAAGTCTAAAGCATAGCTATGTGACTCACAAGGGGCATTATGTATTGTGCTTTTAATAGAATACTATCGTAAGACTTACCCGCGATCACGGAAGAGATCTTCATGGCTTCAACCATGTATAACAAAAGAAGGGACACATGGCATGATGGGCTTGTGCCATGTAGGTTGACAGCTGTCGAAGGCTCATACCTAAGGTCTATAAATACCTAATGGTGTGAAGGCAGTTAGTCCACTATGACCCCCCTCTCTCTCTCAGTCATACTTGTTTTCTCTCTCTCCCATCTCTTCCTCAACTCTCTCTTCTATACAGTTTAAATTTAGTTCTACATACTCTCTCTCTCTCTCTTCAATCATTTGCTCAGATTGTTTCTTTAATACAACTGCATATTCATCCTGGACCAGCCAAGTGTTATTCACTCCTTTTAGCAGAACTTCCACCTTTATATTTGGTGACTTCACTGGATAAGGATTACCTCTCACAATGGCTGGACAACGACGATCCAAGTGAAAGGGAGATTAGATTTTTGCAACTGCACAAATACTTACTACAGAAGCTCAAGAACCTACCACATCCCATATTCCATAGCCAGCTCCGCTAAGGCAGTGCAAAACTCAGCATGATGAAGCAACGTCGATGAATTTGTCTTAGTCACAACCTCAGGTCTGTATGTCTCTAGTGGTTTTGCAAACTCTAATGAATATTCAAGAAACACAGATGTAAATACTTCAGTTTTTAAAGGCTTAACAGACAAAGCCAGATGATCCTAGTCCTATAGCTCCAATAAATCAAAACTTTGCCCCAGAACCTAAAATAATTCTTGAATCCGAACCTAATATAGCGACCAAGACTACAACAACAGTCGAGAATTGTCAAAATAACCAACCTTCCTCCTATCCTTCATTTGTGATGCTGGAAAAATTACAGAAAATTTTAAGTTACAAGAAGGATTCAGTGGTTGACATCGATATTTCTCCACCATATGACCCTGCGAGTTTGACTCTCCCTATCCTGAAGGGTATTTTGATCCAAAGTTCAAGTAGTTCAATAGTAAAGAAGGCAATGCGCGGGAACGTATTTCACAATTTATTGATACATTGGGCGCTATTCGTAACAATGAACACCTCAAGCTCAGGGAATTCTCCAAGTCTCTGACAGGAAGGGCCTACACTTGGTACATGAGTCTTACACCGAGCACTATCCCGAATTGGCCTGACATGCTGGCTAAGTTTTATGAAAAAAATTTCACTACGGAGGAAAGGGTTACAATGCTATCACTAACTAGGCACAAACAGAAGCTAGGGGAGGAGATAGTTGTCTATGTCAAGCATTTTTGGGAGACATCTTTAGAATGTTCTGAGCTAACATCGGAGGCTCAACTTATAAAGGTATACGCCGATGGAATGCTTCATGAATATAAGGTACATCTGATCAATTATGAGATCAAGACCTTTTTGGCCCTAATGAACAATGCCAAGCATCTTGGGGAGATCATCCCCCCGCCTGCCAAAGGAACCATCTTTGCCTAGAGGGTCACAGTCGCGGTCACTCAGAAACAACAACAGAATGCAGGTTTAGGAAGGCCTCGAAGGACGAAACCAGCTCCACTTCCTTTCGAACTCAAGGAAGCAGTTTCTTTGCTCAATCAATGGGTAAAAGACGGAGTTATTACCTTGCCAGGAATTGAGAGAATCTTGATAAAAGAGGAGAAAGCAAAGCCTAATTATTGCCCGTTCCACCGGAGCACACGACATCCCTTGACAGATTGCTGGACCTTTAGAGGACTGGTACAATGAAAGATCACCGAGAAGAGCATAGATTTGAGTGGAAGAAACATTGTCACTAATCTATTCCCACAACATGTAGTGACAATCGAAACTACTGATTTCACAAAGGAAGAGCTACATCCAACTCTGGACAAGAAAAATATGATATCTGGCTATGAGATTGATTGTTTCTTTAATGGCCTACCAATTGAGGACCAAGTCAAAGAATTTTTGAAAGAATAGACAATTGCGACTTTAGGCCACCAAGTGAAAGGCTCGGGAAAATACACTACACCTAAGATAGGAGAGATTATCTTTTCAACGACAGATAAGCAAGTCCCTTTTCCTCATAACATACCTCTTTATGTTTTTACCACGGTCAATGAAAAACATTTGAAAGGAGCCTTCCTCGACAGCGAAGTCTCTATTAATATCATACATTTAACCACTTTGAAAGCGGTGCAATTTTTGGAGTCAAAAATCATTTATCAACCTATAAGCATCACGACATTCAACGGTGGCCAGCAGTCCATAATTAGATACGTGACAGTTGATTTGAAAGTAGGAAGAATTAGAGCTCCTACCAAATTTCATGTAATTAATGGAGAGTCCTCTTATCAATTGTTACTCAAAAGATCGTGGATGCATGTGTATGGCATAGTACCATCCTCTTACCATTAAGTCATAAAAGCAAATTGGGGGAAAGGAACTATGACGCTTAACGCCTCAAAGACCCTTTCTGTCCCTCTGAACCCCATTTCTCTGATGCCATTTTCTATAATGAATACGATGACCAGAAAATAGGAAGAAATCCATGCTATTCCTTTGCCAAAATAGAGGATCTAAATGCCGAATCCTCATACAAGAGAGCCGCAGACAAGGAAGTCACATGGACTTGGGTTAAGATGGCTGATGGGCGGGTGGTGTACAAGTTATGACGGGGTGAGGGGTTGGAGACATTGCCCACTATTTCTGACCTCGGGGAAAGGAAACCACTTCAAATAGAGAATGAATTATGTTTCATAGTTGATGAAGAGTTAGAGGAAGTGGACATTGGTGATGGATCCTGTGCTCGACCAACATTCATTAGCAAGAAGCTAGACGTTACAATGAAAAATTCTCTAATTCAACTTCTGAAAAGTTATCAAGATGTGTTTGCATAGGAGTACAACCAAATGCCCGGTCTTAGCACAAGCTTAGATATACGCCACCTCAACACTGTCCCATCTGCGGTGCCCAAAAAGTAGTGACAGCGAGTGTATCGCTCGGATCTGGAAATTCAGAGTAAAGTAGAAATTTAAAATTTTTTGATGCATGATTTATTAAGCCCACCCAACATCCCACTTGGTTGGCCAATATTGTCCCGGTACGAAAGAAGAACGGTCAGATTAGAGTATGTGTTAATTATCGAGACCTTAATAAAGCTTATCCGAAAGATAAGTTCCCTCTGCCAAATATTGATATAATTGTCGATGCCACGACTTGGCATGAAATGTTCTCAATGATGGATGGTTTCAGTGGGTAAAACCAGATCAAAATGGCTCCTGAAGATGTAGAGAAAATAGTTTTTCGTACGCCTATGGGAAATTTCTATTATACAATTATTTCATTTGAGTTGAAGAATGCGGGTGCCATCTACCAACGAGCCATGATTGCCATTTTCTATGATATGATCCATCATAAAGTAGAAGATTACGTTGATGACCTTGTGGTCAAGTCCAAGAACTGCTCAGAATATATCCAAGACCTCAAAAAAGTTTTCCAAAGGTGCCGAGAATATGGACTAAAGATTAACCCTCTAAAGTGCACTTTTGGGGTACAATGAGGAAAGTTTTTAGAATATATAGTACACTAACAAGGTATTGATTTGGATCCTACAAAAGCCAAGGTCATCATAGAAATGGAGTTACCCAAAACAAAAAAGTTATTAAGGAGATTTATAGGCAAATTTCATACTTGAGGCGCTTCATTCCCGCATTGGCAGAGGTCACTCACTCGCTAGTGCCACTTTTGAAAGATAAAGTTCCTTATGCTTGGGGCACTGAGCAACAGGCTGCTTTCAAAAAATTCAAAAAATTTTGGCATCCCTACAGACAATGATATCTCTGCAACCCAACAAAGATTTAATCATGTATCTAACTACGACGGAGAGCTCGATTGGTGCTCTTTTGGCACAAGAGCATGATAGAAAGGAAAAACCTATCTATTACATCAGCAAGGTACTCATGGGTGCAGAAGCACGCTACTCACTAATAGAAAGACATTGCCTTTCCTTGGCATTCGCAACACAAAATTTCAGACAGTATTTACTATCCCAGCCAATAGAACTCATTACAAAGTGTGACCCAATTAGATATCTACTGTTTAAACCGGTTTTGTCTGGAAAGTTAGCCCGATGGTTGCTTGCTTTGATTGAGTATGAGATCATTTGTTCAACACCAAAAGCAGTGAAAAGTCAAGCTTTGGCAGATTTTCTTGCCATGTTTCCACAGGAAGAGTCAGAGCCGGAGGCGAGCGTCAACCTCTTAGAAACCACTGATGAAAATGATGAACGGAACTTGAAGTTTGATGGTTCTTCCACAGAAAAGGCTGGCAGTGCAGGTTTTGTCATCTTAAATGTAAGGACATGAGAAAAGGTCGTCATGGCATATAAATTGGACTTCCCTTGTACAAATAACATTGCTGAATAT
This sequence comes from Cornus controversa, assembly GCA_026545225.1. Classification (NCBI taxonomy): domain Eukaryota; kingdom Viridiplantae; phylum Streptophyta; class Magnoliopsida; order Cornales; family Cornaceae; genus Cornus; species Cornus controversa. The sequence goes on along the minus strand of CM048848.1, from coordinate 28,035,985 downwards.
AAATCTTTAATTTTAGGGCTCTCTATATGTTTATTAATAGGAGTGTGAAATCTCACGATCTATGGAGACTCAAAGTTAGTTATCAAGCAAATATTGGGCGAGTATGCAGTGAAGGAACCTTACCTTACTCTATATAAAACAATTGTGCAAAACATGATTAGGGACTTCTTAACTATTAAATTCGAACATAGACCATGGGTATGCAATAGAAGATCAGACGCCCTTGCTACTATGGGATCTCAGCTTGACCTTACTAATAGCATAATAACTATTAATCTCGTCAAAAGAGTACAACCCATGACTGTATTAAATTCTTATCTGAAAAAAAGGACAGTGATTGGCGAACTCCTATCATCAAAGGTTTAAAAACTCTTCGCGGGACACAAAACTTTTAGCTCAGAAAGCACTATCAAATAGTCGCAGACAAGCTTTACTATCATGGGCCTGAAGGGATTATCCTGAGGTGTCTAAGTGCTAATGAATTTGGTGAAGCGCTCTCTAAAGTTCATGATGCATCATACGGAACAACAGATGTTAGCCTTTACAGAGGCTCCAGAGGCAGGGGTATTTTTAGCCAACAATAAAGCCTGATGCAGCAAAGGTGTAGAGCACTTGTCCAAATTGTTAGAAACTTACAAATCCTAAGGAGGCTAGCTTTGCAAAAATTCTGGACTGGAGGGACAAATACATAGCCTATTTACAGAAACACATTCTCCCTTAAGAAAGAAGAGAGGCCTTTGATTTGCAAAGGAAGGCCAAAAGGTTTTTTGTGAAAGAAGACCTTCTCTATCGAAATAGCTTCAGCGGTAGAACATTAAAATGTCTCGGCGAAGAGGAGGCCAAGGAAGTCCTGAGGCAAACTCATGAGCTTGGTCATCAGGGGGGATATAATTTGTTTCATCAGTTGTTAGCAGCTGGCTATTACTGGCCAACTATGGAGAAGGATTCACTAGATTAGGCTCGGCAATGTCACATATGCCAAGTTCATGGCACCCTCATACATGCTCCAATAACAACTTTGCAAAGCCTGTCTACTCCCTGGCCTTTCCATATGTGGGCTCTAGACATCATAGGCCCCGTCACACCCCCGTTTAGGAGGTATACATGGATTCTTGTTGCGACTAAACTTTTCACAAAATGGGTAGAGGCAATCCCCTTGAAAAAAACAACAGTTGTTTATGTGGCAAAATTCATTAAAGAAAACATCATATGCCATTTTGGGATTCCAAAAGTCTTGCTAACGGATAATGGAACACCCTTTGTCAATACCACAGTAAAAGGGCTGTTAGAAGAATATACAATATCACACTATAAGTCCACGCCTTACTATCCTAAGGGGAATGGACAAGCGAAGGCCAGTATCCCATCCGTATCTTAAGTCACTTGGTTCATAATGATCAATCAGAATGGGCGGACAAGCTATGAATCGCACTCTGGGCTTATAGAATAGCGTGGAGGAGTTCTACAAATGAAATGCCCTATTTGCTTATATATAGCTTTGAGGCAGTCTTACCCCAGAATTGGAAATGCAGCAACAAGGCTTGCAATGCAAGGATTAGATGTAAAACGGGTGAGAGATCTTGAAGTCCCGAAAAAAAGATGACAAAGAGCCCAGACTAGACATAAAGCCTACCTGGGTACTCAATCCTGCCACTACGACACCAGAGTACGCCCGCAAAATTTTGAGGAGGGAGACTTAGTCATCAAAACAGTCCCCAGGGTTATGAGGGGGCAAAGGGTACGAAAATTTCAACCTCGATGGGAGGGGTCGTTTTTAGTCAAAAAAGTGAATGAAGTGGGTATTGCAAGTTAGTGGAGTTGGAAACAGGTTTGAAGACTGGCTTGATCAATATCAAATGGATAAAAAGTACCTTTCTTAATATGTTATTGTTTGTGTTTGTAATTGACAATATGCAAAAATAAACAAGGTTGTATTTGACAAAAAAATAGTGGTCATTACAAATGATGTCACCCTCAATATCATTACAAAAGCAAAAAAACAAAAGCAGTAAAAAAAAATAGAAGAAAGAAGGAAAAAAAAGTACAGAGCCTCAAAAAGAAGAAAAAATGCTACATCACATCTTTGAAAAAGTGATCTAAAGGAAGAACTCCATAAGTAGCAATCTTGCTAATCACCTCACTAGCAACCTCGTTAATATAACCTTGGGCATCTGCGATCCTCTGCTCCAAGAAAGCCACATGTTGTCGTACATGCGCCAAATTAGTCATATCCTACTTAAGGACAACATTCAGTCAGTCCTGTTACTCGTCTAAAGCCTGGATCTCAAGACCATGAACAACTTCCTCAAAACAGGATTCGAGCCAACCAAGCTGAAACCCAACTGCTTTCCAGTCTTTGATGCATCCCCGAACTGTTTCTATCACCTTGCGGGCGACCTCCCTCAAAACCTGGCTGTCTAATAAAAAAAGAAAGTCTGTAAAAGCATCAAGAAACATCCTCTAAAATTTTGGGGTCACAAAAAGTAAAACTCACAAAAGTTCGCGGATGGCTATGAAGAACACGATCGAGCATAGCAATACTCCGAAAACTACATAAGAAAGACTGCCACTGGATATTGTCAACATTGAAACTAGCCGGGTCTAGAAAAGCTTCGATATTTGAAGCCTCTTGAACACCGTGATCGGAATGGGCATCAATGATCGGAGTGCAGGACAGAGAGGAGGAGATGATATTAGGAATGACTGTAGCGGTAGTGACAGTGGTGGGCGAAGAATGTGTAGTTGAAAAAGATGTCTGAACCTCAGGACTAGCAGGAGACATGGGGTGAACTGGTGAGGGGTTGATCGCATCAGGGGGCACCTACTCACGCTGAACACTTGTAGGAGGCTCAACCTCTGTGGTATCTCAGGCGTCATTCTCACTAGGGATATCATCTAAAAACCCACCATCTGTACTGCCAAACAACTGTCTCTCGAGTATCGCCTGATCATCCTTGGTTGTCTAAAAATCACTAGCTAGCTGTACATCAGTACCCACTACGACAGTCTCATCTGAGAGCAAAACAGTCCTTTAAAGGTCACGAAATATCTCATTCAAGGCACGGCTAGGACGAACTTATTAGGCAGGCAAAGTTCTTTTCTTTAGGTCATATAGAGATCTCCTAGAAAAAAAAAAGAGAAGAAAAAAAAAAGGGGTGGGGGGAAAGAGAAAGTTATTTTATGAAAAAAAAAACAAAATTTGATTTAAACACAAGTGCTGAGGACATGGCAGGTACCTTAGTAAAACTACGCCTCTATTGGTAAGTTTAAAGATAAGGCCACAATGCTACCTGGAAGAGAAGGTATCGATCGCTGCAATAAGACATCAGATCGAGCAACAGTTCAGGTTAGTAACCAAAAATAAATAAATAATAAAAAAATAAAAAATGGAGGTCTTGACCCACGGGTCGCGAGTGGATCCTGCTCGTGACCCACGGGTGGCGGGTGTGTCTAGCTCGTAACCCACGAGTCGTAGGTGGATCTAGCTCGCAACCCAGTTTGTCATTTTTTTTTAGACTAAAAAAAAAAGACTACTGAAGCTCGCGACCCACGGGTCGTGAATGGACCCTCCAATGAATTCTGGATAGAGGCCACTATAATGTTTATATAGTTAATTATTGATTCTAATGCTATGTTCTTTTTTTAAGGTGGCTTATCAGTGGTGGTTGCCACAAGGAGATAAAATGGTGCCTATATTTCCAATTCGAAAAAGAATGCATATGAACTAGCATGGCTCGTCCAGTTCACCTGAAGAATGGGTTATAGCAGATTAGCCTAATGGGTGTGTTCGAAAGATTAGATTTCATACAGGTCATTCGGACAAACACTTGAGATTCACGACCCTTGGAAAAAAAATAGAAAAAAACTCGAGACTTTCAGTAATATACAGTTGCCGAATAGAAAAGATTGAAAATGGGTCATGCGTGGGAAACTGTCCAATGGAGTTTTTATGTGGCTGTGTTGAAGGTGATGGAATAGAAAAGATTAAAAATGGGTCATGCGTGGGAAACTGAAAAATGAGAAACAAGGTTATGGATTTGGTAGGGAGAATAGTACATTCTATTGGGACATTCTATTAAAGTTGTTTTCACTTTACAACCATAGTAAAAAAAAAGAGAGAAGACTAGATGAAGAAGGAGAGAGAGGAAAGAAGAAGACCAGTACCTGAAACTAGCACCTTAGACCAACGTAACCATCTTGATCACAAAAGAAAGACGAGCAAAGCCTGAAGGAAACATGATCATTGAGCTTTTGTGTTTCCCTTCCCTAAACAACCCAGTGATGTAAGCATAAATCAACACTTGATGTGTATATATATATATCCCAAATCAAAATACCAAGAGAAATAAAATAGATAATGACCAGAAAGGAAAGTGTAGATTTAGTAGAGGATGGTAAGAAAGTGAGAGAAGATGAGATTTAGAGATTGTAAATTCTGATGATAAAGAGAGAGACTTGTCAGAAGGAAAAAAGTAAATAGTGATCTGGTTGTTACCATTGGTAAATGCAATGAACGCAGAAGATGTGGGGGGGATGATGACAAGGGAATAGGTGACTTGGTTGGAAAGTTAGGAGGATACGGTGGTATAAGGAGCAAATGGGGTTTATGGGAAGCTAGGTGCCTAGAAATATCTATATGGTAGTAGGGAAAATTTTTGCTGCATGAACTGAATCATTCTTAAATAAAAATGAAATTAATATATTATAATAGAAACTGATTTCCTTTCAGGGGGACTTGACTGGAGGAGAGATGGTTGTTGGGAATGGTTGTGTGTACAAGTAAATAAAATGATGCACATGCAAAATTGTTGGAAAGTCCAAGTGTGACAAAGCTCTGGATTGTGACTTCAAACAAAAGATGGCATTTTACCAAGAATATACTTTTATATTTGGTGGAGTAAATGATCAACACAGGAAGAGTGGTCTTACAAGTTGTTGCTATTTGTAGAAATGTATATATTATGTGATTGGTAGTGGGTGATTAAACTAGTCATGGAATTGTTGATTTATAGTTGATTCTTTTGTGTTCTTATGATTAAAAGAAATCATTGAAAAATCTGTTCTGTGAAAGATTAATATTTTAATTTAAAGAAACATTTCTAGATAGGTGTATGTTACTACAGTGACTTTAATGCCCATGTGTAAAACAAAATAAAAGTGTTGATCTGTTTCATACAATACTCTGAGTTGCTCATATGATGGATTTCTTGGTCGATCAATGCTATGATTAACTTTTTGAAATTCTAAGTGGCATCTTCAAAAACCACAAGACTGGATATTGTCATGATAAGTTGTGTGTTTTTTAGGAATTTCGTATTCAATAAGCAAAAGTTGTCTAACACTTTAGTTCATTTTCAACTATCCATGTCGTTTGATGGCTCACTTGTACCAAATAATTTGAAAATGTTGGACTTGTTTCAGACTTGTAGGCAAGTGTGGTTCTTGTGCTTAGATGGAAAAAATAGAGGAGTCAACCCAAACATAACAAGGGATCCAAAAAGTGGATTTAAGTATAAAATCAGGCAAAACTTAAAAGGATCTTCGAGAAACCTTTTTACTTCTCGAGGTGTCACTTGGAGGTGTAAGCAGTGTCGTCGGATATTTGCATCCGTTCACTTTTAAAAGATTAACGGCTGCAAAGAAGGAACTGTAAAGAGGTGTAGGTCAAAAACATAAAGAACGAAGTCCAGAAGGCATTATGAAAACTCGAATGCAGAATAATGGGCCCTTATCCTAAGGCGGGTGGACCCTTCCCGTGACCCACGGGTCACGAGTGGACCTTGCTTCTGACCCATGGGTCACGAGTGGATCCTACCTGCGACCCACGGGTTACGAGTGGATCTTACTCGTGACCAACGGGTCACGAGTGGACCCTACTCACGACCAATGGGTCATGAGTAGATCTTTGCATGTTTCGACAGGTGGCATATCTCGATAGGTGGTGGATGGACTGGATTAGGTAGCAAGCGAGTTGGTTTCAAGGGTTGTATAACGGTCGTGGGTGCTCCAATTCACGAAGCGGTCACAGGTGACTTTAACCCACGAAGCTATTGCAAGCGGTCATAAGTGCTTTAACTTATGAAGCGGTCGTGGGTGACTTATTACAAGTGGTCATAACTGCTTTAACTTATAAAGCGGTCATGGGTGACTTTAACCCACGAAGGATAAGGGATGATTGGGGAAAACTTCCCCTCATGGGTATGTTTTGGATTAACACCTTGGCAAACCCTAGGGCTGTGAGAAATCATAGAGGAATAGGTGATCATGTAGCTCCGAGCTCATGACCTTGAGTGATAGCTCTCATAAGTAGGGACCGTATGGAGGATTACTAGCTTTACTCCTCAAGATGGAAAGTAAATGGAAATACCCCCCAGAAAATTTCGCACACGAGGTAGCCAGTCTCATACACAAAACCTGGGAGATACATACAACTGGTACCAACAAGCATAGAATACAAAAGATATAATGAACAATTTTCTAAAAGCAGATAACTAAACAAAACAAGTATATGTCCGGTAATACAATTTGGAAGTCCCGTAACCGAAGGACCCCTTAACCAGAATGAACAAAAGTTTTTAATTCTAAAATTAATACCAACAATTAAAGTCTCAAAAGTTCATAGTATAACTCTTGAAGAAGATAAGTTCCTACTCTGTAACTGATGAGATGAGATGTCTGCTACAACCAAACCCTAAAACTCTATCCTCGCAATGTAACCTATCTGAAACTTGAAATATCAACAAAGTGGGTTAAACCAACGAGCAAGTTCTATCTACTACATCCCAATTAGAGAACCAATATACATACCCTCAGTATAAGGGACACAAAATAAATTCATAGATTTAACATACAAGTCATTCTTTTATCCAGTTTCATATTTTGAAAACAACAGTCATTATTTATAATATTCCACCCAAACCCTTATTATGCAAAAGTGAACACATTCCTTAAGTTCAGCAGAAATAAACATAACATGAAATAGTATCAAGTTTAAGCAATCCTAACATGTCACCATTTTATCTTTTGATACCTTAATAGGTATAGGTATATACATACTGGTCATTCCCTACCTAGTTCATATTTTCAGAAATCAAAATCATCTTATACGTTGTCCCAACAAACCCTTATCATTCAACAATGAACACATTCTTTAAGTTCAAAGTAAAGAAACATATGCATGCATTTTATTAAATCTAGGCAGTCATGACAAAGCAAATATAAGGTATAGATACCTTATTAGCTATGGGTGATCCTGACACGCAGGGCAATCCTGATATGCCAAATAAAATATATAGGTACCTTATTAGGTATGGGCGATCCTGACACGCCGGGCAATCCTTACATGCCAAATAAAATGTATAGATACCTTATTAGGTATGGGTGATCCTGACACGCCGGGCAATCTTTACATGCCAAATAAAATGCAAAGATACCTTATTAGGTATGGGCAATCCTGACACGTCGGGAAATCCTTACATGCCAAATAAAATGTATAGATACCTTATTAGATATGGGCGATCCTGACACGTCGGGCAATCCTTACATGCCAAATAAAATGCAAAAATACCTTATTAGGTATGGGCGATCCTGACACGCCGGACAATCCTTACATGCCAAATAAAATGAAAAGATACCTTATTAGGTATGGGCGATCCTGACACGTCGGGCAATCCTTACATGCCAAATAAAATATATAGATGCATTCCCAATATGAAATATACAATAAACAAGGTGCATTATGATTTTAATTTGCACAAACCAAGTAATTCAAATTATCCGATATGAAATTATCACCATAAGACAAATCATTTAGAAGTAACTGTAATAAATTATTTCATGGGCATTTATATCTTTAAAGGAAAATACATTCAGGTAAAATAAATAACACAATTAACCACTTTAGAAGCAAACACCCAATCCAACCTCCAATGCACTCAAATCTACGAGGGAGTCTAAACCTAACTCTTATCTAGGTTTCTAGGCCTATTCTACTTCTAAGAACCCTATTAAGTCATTCTGGAATTTTTTGGAATTTTTGAGAATTTAAAAAAATATATTTTTTCTAGGAGAAAGAAAAATAAAACATAATTTGAGGCATACTTTTACAACCAACACAACCACAAGGGAAACTTATTTTCACATGAAACTTAAAATACAGGTGCATTTTAATCTTATAAATTTACTTGAATTTTTTAGAATTTTCTGAAATTTTAAAATATTTTCTAAAAATAAAAGAAGGTGAAAACCCAACTTTTAAACACTTTAAAAATCAAATGAACTCCAAGGGAAGCTCATTCCGAGTTGAAAATTTAAACACAAGTTAATTTAACCTCTAGAAAGTTACAGTAAAAATGTGGGAATTTTTAAAATTATAAAAGTATTTTCTAAAATAAAAGAAAATGAAAAACTCACTTTTTAGACAATTTAAAAATTAATTTAAAGACAAGAGTAAATCATTTCAACATGAAATTTAAAACCCAAGCTCCTTAAACCCCCACGGAGTTGACATAAAATTTTGGGAATTTTTGGATTTATAAAAGTATTTTCTAAAATAAAAGAAATTGAAAAACCCAACTTTTGGACACTTTAAAAATCAATTGAACTACAAGGTGAGTTCATTTCAACATGAAAAATTTAAACCCAAGTTCATTGAATATCCAAGAAGTTACAATAAAAATTTGGGAATTTTTGGAAGCATAAAATTATTTTTAAAAAATGAATTTTCAAGTTTTTCCAAAAATTTCAAAAATACAAAATAAATATCAAAACAATTCGGAATGGGCCCATATTGGACCCAGAGGTGGGCCCCCGCAAGTGGGGCCCAAAAATTCCTTTTCGGCCATCGGCCAACACTGGCGCAGACCGCACGAGCCCCCACGCACCGACGGCGTGCATGGGGTCACGCGCCGGCTGGGTCATCTTCCCCAGTGCGCATGGCAGCGCGCTGGGGGATTTTCTGATGCCTTTTCTGGCGTCATCCAGCCTCTATTCACCCCAATTTTTGTACCGATCCTCTCCCCTTGATTCCCTCTACCCTTTGGTGCAAAAAGCCCTATCAAAAACGGTCCGAATCAAAAACCCCCCAATTCATAAGTTCTAGGGTTCTTTGCAAAATTCAAAAAATTAAACTCAAATTTCTCACGATCTGTTTTCCTAAAGATCAAGGGTTGTTTACTGGGCATTAGCAACTCAAAAGATTTACAAATTAACACCCTTTCCATCCCAAATTAATGCATGAATGAATTTTTATCCATTAAAAACATACATTAAAAATATATATATGCATATATTCATACATATATAAATCTATACTCCTATATACAATTACCATAATTTTTCTCACAAAATCTATCGAAAGCAACAAAAAAAAAACATATAATTATATACAAATTTTCAATATAAAGATAATCCTCAAACCTAGACTATGCATACGGATTCAAAGGGGATGAGAAGAATCAAACTTGCCTCTTTAACGATTCAACAACTCGTTCACCCAATCATTCCTTCACTTTCTTTCGTTTACTCTTTTGGTATCTGTGCGTAAAGCAAACGGCAGAAACCCTACTTTCTTATTTTTCTTTTGTCCTAATTATTTTTATTCTATTATTGTTTTTCTAAAAACTAAATAAACTAAAAAAAAGAAATAAATAAATAAAAGAAATAGAATAATATAACTATAACCATGACCCATCAACTTAAACATACCCTTAACCCAATTATTCAAGCCCAAATTCCTAACTAGCCAATCTAAAGCATTTTAAAAGATTTAAATCAAACAATACATAATCAATAAATAATTTACATAAAATGATAAAAATAAAAATAGAGAAATTCACATGAAACAATTGGAATCTATATAAAAAAATAAACAATCCACATAAAATGATGACAATCCAACTTATCAATGCACATGAAATAATAAAATGCATATAAAGGGAAAGCAACTCACATAAAATGATAAAATATAGAGACAAGATATTCACATGAATTAATAATAATAATAAAAAAATATAATAATATAAAGCAATTCAAATTCTTTAAAATAATTAACGTCCAAATTTCTGGGGTATTACATAAATTGTCGCAACATTACTTCTAGCCGTGATGGGATGGAGCTCGTTTGAAGCCATAGGGACCCGCAGGTCATTTCTGGAACAGAGGTGTATTGTAATATGACCTGAGCGATTATGGTGTCGTAATGGAACTTATGGCATCATAACTCCAGCCGGAAAGATGGGTTGAGTGTGGAATGTAGGATTGAGAGAAAGGCTCGTTGACGTCTAAAGCATAACTATGTGACTCGCGAGGGGCATTATGTATTGTGCTTTAAATAGAATAATTTCATAATACTTACCTATGATCACGAAAGAGATGTTCATGGCTTTAACCAAGTATGACAAAAGAAGGGACACATGGCATGATGGGCTTGTGCCACATAGGATGACAGCTGTCAAAGGCTAATACCTAAGGTTTATAAATACCCAATGGTGTGAAGGCAGTTAGTCAACTCTAACCCCCCTCCCTCTCTCAATCATACTGGCTTTTTTTCTCTCCCATCTCTTCCTCAGCTCTCTCTTCTACACAGTTTAAATCTAGTTCTACATACTCTCTCTCTCTCTCTCTCTCTCTCTCTCTCTCTCTCTCTCTTTCCAATCATTTACTCGGATTGTTTCTTTAATACAATTGCATATTCATCCTGGTACAGCTAAGTGTTAGTCACTCCTTTTTGTAGAACTTTCACCTTTACAATCTGTAGCATAGTATATCAATATTTTAATATGAGGGGCCCAAATGAATAATCTTGGTTAGTAGATTTGGGATGATTGATATACTAGGTGCATAAGACTTTAATCATATAAATGTGACAAGATATATATAAAGTTTATATAGATACGCCATTAGATATGCATGAAACAATATATATATATATTTTATGGTTAGATTATGATTAGGTGAAAGGATGCATATACTATTAGGTGGTAAATGTAATTGAGCATCAGTACCATGTATGATGGACAAAACCTAATTTGGACCAAAAGTTAGGTGAATCCATAGTATTAACTTCTAAGTTAGTGGTGCTAAGAGATTTAGACATCTAGAGAGCAGGTGTGATTTGTAGGTGGTTGTGTTGAATTTGAGGAGGTTAGCGATAAGTTGTGAGAGTACAACCTGATGGTTCTACCATGAGAGTCATGGCTTTGTTTGAAAAAGGTAAGAGAAGGAAATTTTGGTTCTCTATGCATATGGCCACATGCAGCTATAAGAAAGTGTGACTCACTTCAAATAGTTTGAGTCCAATTTTAGTCTCTATGTGGATTTGGCCAAATCTAATTTTACGGGCATATACCGAGTTGGTCTGAACTAATTATATTGTTATCTTTTATCTTCTAGTTGTTCTAATTTCGAGCGAACTAGGGGAAAATACTTTAAATGTTCCGAAAACTATTGGAAGGTTCTAGAATTGTATATCTTGGCATATAAAACTTAATTATGTCAAAATAATTAAGTTTAAAAGACATCTGGGTGATGATTTTTGAAATGATAATTAATGTGCTTACTGAAAAAATTAATCGTTGAATTAATTTATTCAGTGTTAAATATATTTAATAAATTATTAGCATTGGTAAATTATGGGAATTATAAAACGATTTCATTAGGCATGGTCAGGTACTTGCCTATCTGGAAGTGCACTACCCTTTTGATATGGCCATTAGGCGGAGAGTGCCCTTATTGTGTGGACGTGGTCCGGGACCATCTGGGTGAGTAGACGTACAAGCCCAACCACATGTGCGACCTTCGATAGTCCGGGACTATGTGATACGCATCACTTGTTGGCTAAGAAGCCATCTATGCGAGGGGAGCCCGGGACTCATGTGAGATAAATATATTTAAGTTAATCTCGATGATTAGCTTAATAAAGAATTGATTTGAGAATATGGTTTCTATGCGGAAGAAAAAGTAGATATGATGATTAACTAAAGTTTAATTATCATAAGTAATTGTGAATCTAAAAATGATTGTTGTATAAGTTCTTTTATATATAGGAATATAAGGCAAAGTCAATTTGTTGAGCAATGATAGTGTTTAGTGATTCTCTTGCAAAGCTTGTGAGCTCACCCCATTATATTTTTTAGGTACTCGGTGATGGAGGCACAATACAGAGCAATGAGATTATCTACATGTATAGCCTTTATGGTTTGTATTATCTTGTTGTATATAGTTGATACCCATGACGAGGGATGAGGCTTTGATGTAATATTTTTGTATAGATGATCTAGATGATTATCTTTTGTAGTACTAATGTAAATATTGGAAGTATGTATGTTATGATAGATGTTGTTTTCAAGTCTCACACCAAATTCAAGTACTGGATGAGAGTTTCTGGTATTTAAATTTAGGGGCGTGACAAATTGGTATCAGAGCCTAGGTTACGAGTCACCTGGCTAGTGGAAGTGATATTTAGGATAGGATATGTATGATTCATGTTGATTATCTTATCTGCTTCCTTACCATGCTCCGAGTTTAGATAAGATTAAGTATTAGACTAATGACATTATCATCCTATATTGGAAAATAGGATACCTGGAGCTGGTAGAAGACGTGGTAGATAGGGTGGACGTGATGGTGCTGGTCGTGGAAGAGGTAGCCGTGGAGTGGAACAGATGGATGAGGCAATTCAAATGTTGAACAAATGGATGTGGGACATTGTTCAATCATTAACCTGGTCCAGCAAATAAAGAAATTGGGATCGGTCAACTTTACCAATGCTACTGATCCACTGGATGCAATAAAGTGGATAGAAGACATGGAGAAATACTTTGATATTATGAACTGTACTGAGGTGCAGAAAGAAGGATAGCAGTTTTCTGCTTATCTGGCGATACCCATCAATAGTGGCAATTAGTGACTAGGAGTATCGGAGATGTCACACACATGAACGGTTCTATGACAAGTATTTTCCACATGCAGTGAGGGATGGGATGGCAGCTGAGTTTATACACCTGGAGCAAGAAACTATGACATTGACGGTGAGTCAATATGAGTCTAAGTTTGTAGAACTCTCCCGATTTGTTCCTTATATGGTTGCAGATGAGGAGAGCCGGGCCAGAAGATTTGCAGAGAGATTAGCTCCTAGCATTGGGAGGCTAGTGAGCCAAGAGTTAACATGGCCGAACTTATAGCAGCTAATATAAAGTCTTCCGCTATTCTGCCGCAATAGGTTACAGTGGCAGTTTTCACCACTTTTAGCAGTGGTTTTGATTGCCGTTAAAGGTCAGTTTTGTTGTAGTGCCAATTTGATTACGGTTCTTACTTCCTCATTTAATGAGATTCATTTTGTTTGATAAATATTAAAACTTATGAAAAGTGTAATATGTATGAAAGTAAAGGATATTTATGTCATTTTTTATATTGCCACGTCAAATTCGAGATACATATTCGAGATGAGTAGCGCTGCTCATTCAAAATACTTGGAGCAATTGTGTTTCAACCGAATACACCCTCTCATTCTTCTTACTCCTTTATATATATATATATATATATATATATATATATATATATATATATATATATAACAAACACAACAGGGAGCATAAAGGCAGCCAAACCACCACAAACAGAAACAAGGGCAGCACTAATCCATGTAAGTGATCCAATACATGCAGAGAAAACAAGTACAAAACGAAACTTCACAACCTATCCCAATCAGAACCGCAGCATTCCTTCCAACAAAAAGCACACAAGCCAAAATACACTTTAACATAGGAAAAATAACAGTCATCCTTTGATTTGCTTCTTTAAGATTGAATCAGCAGGTAGGTTCCATTCTTTACTAACCCAATTATTAATTGGATTATCGACAAAACCTGTAAGAGATCAAAAAGCATTTGGACCTGACGATCAATTTCAATAATTTTTTTTTCCGGTAAATATCAATTTCAATAATTTCCTTCTGAATGGTGATCACATCTCTTTAATAATTGTTGAAAATTCACTAGTTTCTAATAGAGCTCTCCAAACAGAGTACACAATAGCAGAAAAAATCAATCTGTTCAAAAAAATTTACCTTTGAAAAACAGGTTAACCCAACAAACAAACTCTGAGAGTGATGTAACACTGAAAAACCAGATGATTGAGAAACATGTGTGTGTGTTCTCAGTAACATTTGCCTAGATTCAACTCTCGGAATTCCAAAACTTTAAGAGCAACTGAAGAAAAGGATAGTGAGATTCTTTTGTAGCCATACATACAAAGAGGGAACACATTAATTAAGACTCTTGTGAAGGTAATCAAAATAATTTTCCAAATTGTTGGACAAAAACATTCCCCATTAATAATTTACTTTGTTTCAACCAATATAAATTATTCTATATATATGAGCGGCGTCATTTTGTTTCATCATACTGGTTTATGATATCGATTATAAAATTAAGAATTCAAGATCTTCTGGTATCACAATCCTTCATCACCCATATTTCATTCAAGGCATATTGGCATGGCGTACTCCTCCTATTGTACAGATGTCTAATGTCCATTTTATTGATTGGATAGAAATTTGCATATACATCTATATAATTCAGCCACTTAATCAGCAAACTAGAACCATTCATAGTTTATCAAATTTTCAGCTAGTAAATACATATACGTATACATATAATATGCCAACTTCTTCATTTCTTGATGATTGTTGACAAGAAATAAGTCCCACATCATTTATGCTTCAAGATAAAAACTAGATTTCTTTCGTTGTACCCTTTGTTCAGCAGGCTGGAAACCTCTGCACTCTTTTGAAAGGACCTTTCAAACATTTCATAAACAATGTCACTTCCAAAATGTTTGGTGAAAACTCCTTCCAAGCCAGCTCTTAGGTGCATTATAAATGTATCCGCATCAAGTGGGAAATTCATTTTTGATCTCGGATCCAACAACTGCATTCTCTCAATACTGAAACACCCATTTTCTTCTACAAGCCGTGCAATCTCCTTGGGGGAGGGACAATAGAGGGGCAAGTTAAATGAATCAACTTGAGCTTCACTGACTAACCCCTACAATTAATAAAGGTTTGCATTAAAGGGGTTACACTGAAAATATGATTTAAATGGAACATATATAGATGATTCATGAAAATGTGAGAAGATTCAATTTGAAAAGCTGATCATTGACTTACCTCGTTCACCATATCCATGAGTCTAGATCCAAAGAAATCAAACACCCGACCTATTGATAGCTGAGAATAATGGACATCATCCGAATGACCTAGCACGAGCCCAAACATCATCCCTCCAGCCACAATCTCTTTAGCTCTAACATCCAGAAAGATGTTCATGTCTTTTGTAAATTGAGCTGCATAAGCATTAGCTACTTTCTCTAAGGCACTTGTGTAGTAAATTCTTCCATTGTTCCATGTTTGCGAGTTTTTGTCAAGCAACTCTTCAGGAAACTTAGACAGCCATTGGAGTGCATTAGAGGAATACACAAAATGGAGGGAAGACTCGGGGAATAACCGACCATAGAAAGAACCTGGCACTCCAGCAGCAAAGTATTGCCTATCATGAGGGAGGGATGCGAAAAGTGTATTGAAATCATTGGAAGCATGATCGTTGAAGAACACTTGGAATTCGGGCACTTTAGAGGTAAGGCCTTGGGAATGATACTTTTTCTCCATGGCTTGAAATAGATTTTGCACTGCGATGAAGGTATTTGGCCCAACTGAACATCCCAAATCTGCTATTCGCAATGTGTTTGAATTAGAAGTGAGGCTTTTTATGTCAAGCTTCTCTGCAATTGCTTCATTCATCATATCTTTTGCAAAATTTGAAGCTTCCCTCTGTAAATTTGGCAAAAGATGTTACTGCTTCTGTTGCTATAATCATCATTCTCATTGCTATCAGATTCTGTGTTGTTAGTCCTTGCAATTGTAAAAATATCTTCATTCAACTTCAGAGATGGCGAAACATCGTTATATTTCATGACTGAATCTTTTATACGGGATTGTATTACTATAGCCTAAAAATATTATACAAGTGAACTGAGAAATTAACATATAATGATCATGATTCACAAAAAAACTTTTCCCCCCTTTCATAGTAGAGCTTAGTTCTGGTGTAATTATACATAAAACCATTGTGTTGTGTTCGTTTCAATATTTATTCTTTGAAAACAAGTGAATACTTATATTGGACTCTGTATGATAAAATACCATCTTATCCTATGAAATGAGTATTTAGCTGCAATCCAGCCAATATCCTTAGGTTTGTGCGTCTGATTCGTCTTACACTTACACACATACCAACATTCCATGTAAGGTAGCCTTTAACATGATAGAAAACCAATTTACCAAAAAAATATGTAGAGAACCAACTGTAATTTATGTATTCCTCGTGTTTGAAGCAACAGTTAGAATGGTAATCCCATAATGAACAAACGAGTCCCACTATCAGGTTTAGCAAACATCCACTGACAAAATTCGGGCCATCAGTTTATTGGGTTTAGCAGTGACTGCCCCCAAATTAGAAAAAGATCAAAGTGCAATAAACTCTCCATGTGCTTTTCTTTTAAAGAGGTGTAAAATATCCTCTTGTGATGTTTTTGAGTACAAATAACCCCTTAACTTTCAAATAGTTGCAAAATACCATACCCCTTTGGACAAAATATACTTTTCTATTACCATTTTACCTTTCTATGTTTATAAAAAATAAAATAAAAATAGATAAAAGAGGGTTTTTTATATTAATTTTTTTTTTTTTTACCTTAATAAAAACAAGAGGAGCTTTTTCTGGAAAAAAATTTCGGAAATATTTTTGAAAAAAAAATTGAAAACAAAAAATAAAGAGAGAAATGTTTCTGAAAACTAATTTTTTTCAAAAATTATTTTCAGAATTTTTTTGTTTTTAGAAATTCCCTCTCTTTCTAATGGAAAAAATTTCCAAAAATAAAAAAAATTTAAAATTTTTTAGTTTTCGGAAACAATTTCCTCTCTTTATTTTTAGTTCTTTTTCCCAAAAACTTTTCTAAAAACAAAAAAATTCAGAAAAAAATATTTGAAAAAAAAACTTAGTTTTCGGAAACAATACCATCTCTTTATTTTTTATTTTTAGTTTTAAAAAAAAATTATTTCTTGAATTTTTTTCGGGAAAAGCTCATCTTTTTTTTAAGGTAAAAAAAATTAATGTAAAAAAACTCTCTTTACTCTATTTTTATTTTATTTTTCATAAAATTGAAAAGGTAAAATGGTTATAGAAAAGTATATTTTGTCCGAATGGGGTATTTTGTAACTATTTGAAAGATAAGGGGGTTATTTGCACCCAAAAATAGCACAAGGGGAATTTTGCACCTCTTTGAAAGCACAAGGGGATTTACTGCACTTTGGCCTTAGGAATAAGAGAGAAGATGAACTTTATGTAAAAAAAGCTAAAAGGTATTTCGGTCATATAATTGGGGTTAGTTTTGTCACAACTTACTTAAGTGATTTTTTAACATAGTTTAATCTGAGAGTGAAAGTCGCAAATCTTCGGAGCTCTAGTAATTCATTGAAAAAAAAAAATTAAGGTAAACCCCTTAAGTGTGCAAAGGTTATGAATGAGATATAGTCTAATAAATTCGGAGTAAGTGATTTTTAACATAGTTTAATTTGAGAGAGAGTTGCAAATCTTAGGAGGTTTAACGGTAATTTATTCAAAATAAAAATATTGAGTAGTATGCAAAGGTTATGAATGAGATATAGTTTAATAAATTCGCAGTAAGTGATTTTTTAATATAATTTAATCTAAGAGTGAAAGTTGCGAATCTTAAAAGGTCTACTGGTAATTCATTCAAAATAAAAAAATTAAGTATGCAAATGTTATGAATCAGATATAGTCTAATAAATTCACGGACAATCTTTTATGGTACATTGGCATACAAAAATGAATTTAAATGAAGGAATTTGAGTTTAAATAAAAAAATTAGCTATTTCAAGTTGCTTTCAGAACTCAAAAAACTTATTAAATTAGATGTATTGTATATATATTTTATTACAATCCTCGTGCAATTAGAATCCTTACCGGAATTCTAATAATTTTATTACTCCTTGGATTCAAGCCCATAGGAAAAAGTGGACCTATTCCTATCCATTCTAAAATTTTGCATCCAAATCTAGCACAGAAGCCGACTAACTCTTCAACCAAATACTCAGATGCTAATTACAGACACAAAATAAATAAAAAATAAATAATAATAATAATATATATATATATATATATATATATATATATATATATACTATGAAGCATGTAATCTACCTGATAGATTGAGTTCTTGGCGTAGCTGTAAGTGCCATCCCCACCATTCATCGGATAAGATTCTGGAACTTCGGCTTTTTCCACCTAGCTCATCTTTATCCTCTTCTTCTCTCTCCTCCCTTTCTCAAACTGTGATGAGAGTCTTTACAGTTGGAGGCAGGAATGTGGGTTCTACAGTCTCTCAACTATGTAGTCTTCATTGGCGGCTCCATGCCGCGTGTACCCATGCAGTACCTGGAAACGGCGTCGTTTAGTTTAAATAAACATGTAACCGTTTTTTCTTTTCTCTGCTCTGTTTTTCATTCCGTTACATAGCTTTTCAATATTTTATTATATATATATATACAGCATCTGCCATCTGTTATCTTCGTACCAACTATATATATATATATATGTTTTACACTTTTTTTCCTTCTCACTTAAAAGTCTATAACTTTTACTATAAATAATATTTTTTGATAAAATTAATTTTTTTAAATAGAATATTTCCAGAGCTTCAATTTGAGTATAACTTAGGCTATGTTTTAACTTAAAACAAAAAAGTTATAATTTTTCTAATTAATGAATACACACTTAAAACAATTTTTCACAACTTTAATGTCACTCCCCGGTTTCCGACACCCGGTTAGGAGCGAAGGAGACAGGGGTGAATCCGTAATTTCACCTCAAGTTCCCACACCTTAATCTCATTAGAATCATTTCTATTGCGGAAGCATTCTATATGCACACCCTTCAAGTGGCATTAGATCATCAAAGGCCCTTGTACATGATTTTCAACTTTGGTTCCACACATATAAACCACCAAGTTCTGGACCACAACTTTTTACACAGACGGAATTTGGTTATGAAACATACACCATTGGATAGAGCTTTCAAAAATACTCAATTTCAAAAAAAACCACGCTCAATTCCGATTTAAAACGAAGAAATGGCATCGAAACGAAGTCTGGACCATTTTTGAACCTTGCTGTGAATAGTAATCTCGATCAATCGAGATTGGATCTCGATCAATCGAGATTCATCTCGATTAATCGAGATTTTGACCCCTTTAATCGAAGAAAACAGCCTCTCGGTAACTTGGACCTGCAATATTTCGATTGATCGAGATTGGGACTTCGATTAATCGAAATTAAGCCTGAAAAATCATAAAATCTCGCAACCATTTCGATCAATCGAGATGGGCATCTCGATTAATCGAAGTGGGCATTTCGATTAATCGAAATGCACTGCCCAGCTTCTCCCAAACACCTATAAAAGATCAATTTGAACCCAAATCTCAACCAAACCACCTTAGATCATTCATATCTCATACAAATCATCTACCATTGATATAATATCATACTCATACATCAACCTACACATTTGAATATCAAATCTTGTATAATCATAGAAAATTCATCCAAAGTCCACCATGCACATAAAATTTCAAGTGAACCAAACATCCTTATTTTTTTTCAAAGGTGATCTTCATTAATCCAACCATACAATCTAACTTGTACATGGAGATCCTACAACCATGATTCCAACATAAATCCACAACTCTAAACATTCATATCCACGAAATTAAAATACACGAGACAAAAGAATACATTCATCCATTTAAATCCCAAATCCATACATAATCCATGGAACCATACATATAAGAATTTGAATGGCCCTTTTTGCATACATTCAACAAGTCTCAAATAAAGGAAGCCATTAGACATACACTTCTCAAAAATCACTTTCCTACAAGTGTGGCACTTACATTTGAATTTCACATACATAAGAAGATACAAATGTAAAGGCAACACCACAACCATTGTCCACATGCCACAAGCCGGCAAGGACATTTATCTACATCTCAAAAGAGTAAAAGTTCAAAAATAAGCTCAACATATCCATAGAGCTAATCATGCTTCGTCTTCCATTGGCGCCTTATCTGAAAATGTTTTGTATAAAGGGGTGAGCATCTCAACGGCTCAGTAGAAATGATCCACCCATCCCCACTCTAACCCATAAGCCATGCATGAATGCACATGCTCATGCATTTTTACCCAAACATTCACGTTTTTCAAATCATGCATGATGCTTCACATAAAGTGCAAATACATATGTATATATATACATATATATATATCAAATTGGACAAGTCACAACTTATATATAACTCACACCAAATCAATCCAAAGGGGCTTTCTCATCACTCCAATAGTAAGGGTCTCTTCGGCACCCAAACTCTGCTTGTGCTTTATCGGGTTACTAACCCGAAGGGAGCACCTCCTCTTGGCCAAGTTTTGGGTCTTTCACCCTAGGGGCCTTCCCCTTATCTTAATTTCACACTCATGCCCCAAAATCATCATATAGTGCATATAATCACACCAATGCACATAGTCACACAATGCATGCATTTTTTTCTTAAAACAATGCATTTTCTTTCCAACTCAAGATTGTCACAATGCTATCACACTCACATCATGGAAATCACTATGCTCATGAATTTTGCTAGAAAATCATATTTTTCATGTTTTCATCAAACAAACATATTTTTCACCAAAAACATTGTAGTCACATTTGCACAAATATACCATGCATAAGCCCTAACTAACATGTTGGACACTTATACATGCATAAATCACCATGGCATACATATATATATATATATATATATATATATATATATATATACACATAGACCTAGGTTCAAGAAATCGAAAGTTATCTCCTATGATATTTAGAAAGGGACCACAAGATCAAAGTAGAAGTGAGTCTAGCACCCCTACCTCAAATTGGAAGAGCTTCCAATTGATTTCCCCCAATCTCTCAAAACCCAACTTCCTCCAAAATGATTTTTGAACCGATCAATCTCGAGCCCTCGATGCGTAGATCGTTTCTTCCTTCTTTGGTGAAATCAAAATCCCACTCTAAGGCCCTCAAATCTAGTGAAGAAGAGGAAGAGATGAAGCTTGTATGTATATACGTATATATCTCTCTCTCTCGGCTGCTGGGATGAAAATGAGAGAAGAGCTGATCTCCCTTAGTATTTATAGCTAAGTGACCTCCTCTTAATTACTAGTTTGCCATCACCTTTTTGCAAAACCTTCTCGGGCTCATTTTCGGAGTTCCGTAACTCAGATTGACACGAAATCAACTCCGTTGCGCGTCAAATATTTTATTTAAGCTATCCTCAAATTTTGAAGTCATTCCGACACTTTTAAAATTTTTGGGCCCACAAGGCCCACGCCCCTAGGTTGACCAAACTCAAAAAAGTCAACTTTTGCCAAAAGTCCCCAAAACTTCCCAAAACCCTATTCCAACCCTCTAAACATGTTCCCCGCATTCAAAACATGTTAAACATCATTTAAAATGCATTTAAAGCAATAAATGGCAAAAATTGAAAAATCGGCCAAAATTGGGCGGTCTCTACAACCTCCCACCCTTATAAGAATTTCGTCCTCGAAATTAGAATGTACCTCAAGTGGTGAACAACTCGGGATACTTTGAGCGGACTTTTTGTTCTCGCTCCCATGTAGCTTCTTCCACACCATGATGCCTCCAAAGCACCTTAACTAATGGAATGGTTTTGCCCCGAAGCACTTGTTCTCTAGTGTCCAAAATCTGAATTGGTCTTTCCTCGTATGACACGTCCTCCTCCACCCCAAGGTCTGCCCAATCAAGCACATGTGAAGGGTCCGGTTCATACTTCCTCAACATAGACACATGGAAAGTGTTGTGCACACTTGACAATTACGGTGGCAATGCCAAGCGGTAAGCAACCTCTCCTACTCGATCCAAAATCTCAAATGGCCCGATAAATCGTGGTGCAAGCTTGCCACTACGACCAAACCTCATCAAACCTCTCCGTGGCGAGACCTTCAGAAAAACATGATCCCCCACCTCAAATGCTAGTGGTCGTCGTCTCCTATCAGCATAGCTTTTCTGACGACTCTGAGCCGTAAGCAATCTCTGCCGTATTACCTTGATCTTCTCCGTAGTTTCCCAAACTAAATCCGGTCCCAAAGAAACTGTCTCTCCAACCTCTGTCCAACAGACAGGTGACCTGCACGGTCTACCATACAAAGCCTCGAATGGAGCCATCTCAATGCTAGCTTGATAGCTATTATTGTATGCAAACTCCACCAAAGGAAGGTGATCCTCCCAACTGCCCCGAAGATCAAGTACACATGCCCGTAGCATATCCTCCAAAATCTGTATGGTACGCTCGGACTGACCATCCGTCTGAGGATGAAAAGCTGTACTAAAGTGAAGGTCCGTATCAAGTGCTGCCTGGAAACTCTGCCAAAATCGAGATGTGAATCGCGGGTCTCTATCTGAAACAATGGAAACTGGCACGCCATGAAGCCTAAGGATCTGCTCAATATACAATCTACTGAGAGTATCCACATCATCTGTCACTCTAATGGGAATAAAGTGAGCTACCTTCGTCAATCTGTCCACGACCACCCAAACTGCGTCGTGACCCTTCCTCGACCTTGGAAGCCCCGTCACAAAATCCATAGTGACATGCTCCCATTTCCACATAGCCACAGGCAATGGCTGCAACAACCCCGCTAGTCTCTGATGCTCGGCCTTCACTTGTTGACAAGTGAGGCACCTCGCCACAAACTGAGCTACATCCTTTTTCATACCCTTCCACCAATACTGTCGGCGTAGGTTATGGTACATCTTGGTACCACCTGGATGTACTGCCAGCCTCGAGTTGTGAAACTCTCTCAGAGTCTCATCCCGATAAGCTAGGGGAACAAACATCTTTCCTTGGAATTTCATGCTCCCATCTGAATGAACTGTCCATCCTTCCACTACTTCGCCACCCAAAATCCGCGTGCGAATAGCCTCAACCTCTCTATCCTTCCTCTGCCCTTCAATCACTCTACTCACAAGATTTGGTTGAGCGATAAGAGTAAATAGCACCGCTGGTCCATCATCCTCGCTGAAATGTAATCCCATTTCTGAGATGTCTTCCATCATATTCCACTCCCGTATGGCTAAGCTCGCTAAGCTACCATGTGACTTCCTACTCAATGCATCCGCCACTACATTGGCCTTTCCCGGATGATATTGTAAGTCGAAGTCATAGTCCTCCATATACTTCATCCACCTCCGTTGCCTCATATTCAAATCCTTTTGTGAGAAAAGGTATTTGAGACTTTTATGATCCGAGAATACTTCAAACTTCTCGCCATATAAATAATGTCTCCACACCTTAAGTGCAAAGATCACTGCTGCCAACTCCAAATCATGTACCGGATAATTTTGTTCACGTGTTTTCAATTGCCTCGAACCATACGCCACTACTCGTTCGGTTTGCATTAGTACACATCCCAAACCGAGTCGTGAAGCGTCACAATAAATTGTGTACTCCAACCCACGTTCTGGAATGATCAAAATTGGAGCCGAAGTCAATCGACTCTTCAATTCCATGAATGCATGCTCGCAAGCATCATCCCATACAAACTTCACTCCTTTTTGGGTAAGCTTCGTCATAGGTGCAGCTAGCCTCGAAAAGTCCTTCACAAACCTCCGATAATACCCAGCCAATCCCAAGAAACTACGTATCTCAAATACGCTCTTAGGTCTTTCCCAACTCATCACCGCTTCTATCTTGGATGGATCTACTGAAACCCCTCCTTTGGACACAACATGCCCAAGGAATTTCACTTCCACTAGCCAAAATTCACACTTCTCGTACTTGGCATATAATTGATGTTCTCTTAAGAGTTGCAACACAGTCCTCAAGTGACCCTCGTGCTCCTCTTCCGAAGACGAGTACACTAGGATGTCATCAACGAACACAACCACAAACTTGTCCAAGTAAGCATTGAACACTCTATGCATTAGATCCATGAATGCCGCCGGTGCATTTGTCAAACCAAATGGCATCACCAAAAATTCATAATGCCCGTATCGTGTGCGAAAGGCAGTCTTTGGAATGTCCGCCTCTCTAATCCCCAACTGATAGTAGCCCGATCTCAAGTCTATCTTTGAGAAACATCTCGAACCTTTAAGTTGGTCGAACAAGTCATCTATCCTTGGCAAAGGATATTTGTTCTTGATTGTTGCCCGATTCAACTTCCGGTAGTCAATGCAAAGCCGCAAAGACCCGTCCTTCTTCTTAGCGAAAAGAACCGGAGCTCCCCAAGGCGATGTACTAGGGCGTACAAATCCCTTGTCTAGTAGCTCTTGTAATTGGTCCTTCAATTCTTTTAACTCAGCCGGTGCCATTCGGTACGGTGCCATGGAAATGGGCGCGGTACTTGGAGCAAGATCTATCACAAATTCCACTTCTCGTTTCGGAGGCAACTGTGTCAATTCCTCCGGAAATACGTCCATAAACTCACACACTACACGAGGAAGCTCTCCAAGTGTCTCATCATCACCATCAATAAGTAGGCTCGCCAAGAAATACCCAAGCCCTTTCTGATCACTAGAACCAAGTGGAGATGACAAGTAGAAGTCATCCCGCTCTCCCACAAAACAAATTCTAACGCCTTCCAGCGTATGCAAGGTCACCCTTCCCCTGTAACAATCAATGTTGGCTCTATAGGTCGATAGCCAATCCATACCCAAGATCACATCAAAGCTAGTCATATCGAGAAGGATGAAATCAAACACTAGTCGATGTCCCGAAATTTCGATCTCACAAGACCGGCACACATCACTCAAAACCACTCTACCACCAACTGGCGTATCAATGGATAAAACCGAGTCCAAAGATGACACCTCCAACCCCAAAGCACAAACAAATGCATATGATATGAATGAATGTGATGCACCTGAATCTACTAAAACCCTAGCCCATGAGCTAGATACAAGAAATATACCTCGGACCACTGACGGTCCTGCTGAGGTCTCTCCTGGAGCAAGAGTAAAGACACGGCCCGGAGTCCTCTGGCCCTGCTGTCCTGTACCCTGATATCCAGACTGCTGGCTAGGAGCGCTAGACGCAACTCCTCTAACCGGCGTCCGTGAACTCTGAGGTGAAGGTACTGTCTGTGGTGGTGGCAATGCCCTGGAACCTGACTGTGAAGCAGTAGGCTGTGCAAGACGCTGCTGTGAACTCATACCACCCTGTGCACCCTTCTTTTGTGGACAATCCCAGCTCATATGCCCCAATTGATGACAATTGAAGCACCTCTTCTCTGCCACTGAAGGAACTCGGACTTGTGTACACTCAGCCATTCTGTGTCCTGGCTTCTGACAATTGTAACAAACTATTCTAGATTGTAAGGATCCAGAAGGCATAGCCACAGAAGTCACAGATTGAGTTTGTGGCCCTTGTGAGGATGACTCACCATTCTTTCGCTTCTTCGTAGCACGGTTATCCGCAAGAGATCCCGTGGCCCTTGCTTGGTTCTGTGCTTCCCTGATCCTTTGGTTATCATTACTAAACCCCTCGGCTACCAAGGCCCTCTCCACCACTGCTGCATAGTTGGTCAGACCTAGAAGTCCAACTCTATCTCGCAAATACGGTCGTAGGCCCCAAATAAACTGCTTAACTTTCAACCCTTCTGTTGGAATTATTTCCTTGGCAAACCGAGCTAAGGATGTGAATTTAGTCTCGTATTCCATCACCGTCATGTTGCCCTGAGTCAAGTTGAGGAATTCTCTCCTCATATGATCCCTTACTGTCATTGGGAAGTACTTCTCAAGGAAGAGTACTTGAAATGTGTCCCAATCCATAACCTCGGTGTCATGGTAATCACCGATGAACTTCCACCAACGACTAGCCTCGTCTACCAAATAGTGCGTGGCCACTTTCACCCTCAATTCTTCCTCTATTTCAAGCACGGTGAGAAGCTTGATAATTTGATCTAACCAATTCTCTGCTACCATGGGATCAGATCCCCCAGAATAGGTTGGTGGATTGTGCTTCTTAAAGTGCCCCAGTGCCGTTATCATTCGGCTAGGAGGAGCTGCTCTTGGTGGAGCTTGTGTCTCCTCTTGAGTTTCCCGCTGTGTCTCCCTCGCAATTTGGCGCATGGTAGCAACCATGTCGCGCATGAATTGCTCCCCTCCAATAGGGACCACTTCCGGTGTCACTTCACGAGCTCTTCTTGGTGGCATCCTTCTGTATAGATGACAAGAAGATACTTAAAATTTTCAAAGCATGAATGTCATGTCCAATTCACTTCATGCATACCCAACATACTTATATACTTCATAAGTAGCATATCATATCAAATAAATAAGCACATAAAAAATTTTCATGCAATATGCACTTGATCCACTCCTCACAATTCCATATGTGATCCAACATTTCCCATCGTCCCTAGGTATTATGACCAAGAGCTCTGATACCAAGTTGTCACGCCCCGGTTTTCGACACCCGGTTAGGAGCGAAGGAGACAGGGGTGAATCCGTAATTTTACCTCAAGTTCCCACACCTTAATCTCATTAGAATCATTTCTATTGCGGAAGCATTCTATATGCACACCCTTCAAGTGGCATTAGATCATCAAAGGCCCTTGTACATGATTTTCAACTTTGGTTCCACACATATAAACCACCAAGTTCTGGACCACAACTTTTTACACAGATGGAATTTGGTTATGAAACATACACCATTGGATAGAGCTTTCAAAAATACTCAATTTCAAAAAAAACCACGCTCAATTCCGATTTAAAACGAAGAAATGGCATCGAAACGAAGTCTGGACCATTTTTGAACCTTGCTGTGAATAGTAATCTCGATCAATCGAGATTGGATCTCGATCAATCGAGATTCATCTCGATTAATCGAGATTTTGACCCCTTTAATCGAAGAAAACAGCCTCTCGGTAACTTGGACCTGCAATATTTCGATTGATCGAGATTGGGACTTCGATTAATCGAAATTAAGCCTGAAAAATCATAAAATCTCGCAACCATTTCGATCAATCGAGATGGGCATCTCGATTAATCGAAGTGGGCATTTCGATTAATCGAAATGCACTGCCCAGCTTCTCCCAAACACCTATAAAAGATCAATTTGAACCCAAATCTCAACCAAACCACCTTAGATCATTCATATCTCATACAAATCATCTACCATTGATATAATATCATACTCATACATCAACCTACACATTTGAATATCAAATCTTGTATAATCATAGAAAATTCATCCAAAGTCCACCATGCACATAAAATTTCAAGTGAACCAAACATCCTTATTTTTTTTCAAAGGTGATCTTCATTAATCCAACCATACAATCTAACTTGTACATGGAGATCCTACAACCATGATTCCAACATAAATCCACAACTCTAAACATTCATATCCACGAAATTAAAATACACGAGACAAAAGAATACATTCATCCATTTAAATCCCAAATCCATACATAATCCATGGAACCATACATATAAGAATTTGAATGGCCCTTTTTGCATACATTCAACAAGTCTCAAATAAAGGAAGCCATTAGACATACACTTCTCAAAAATCACTTTCCTACAAGTGTGGCACTTACATTTGAATTTCACATACATAAGAAGATACAAATGTAAAGGCAACACCACAACCATTGTCCACATGCCACAAGCCGGCAAGGACATTTATCTACATCTCAAAAGAGTAAAAGTTCAAAAATAAGCTCAACATATCCATAGAGCTAATCATGCTTCGTCTTCCATTGGCGCCTTATCTGAAAATGTTTTGTATAAAGGGGTGAGCATCTCAACGGCTCAGTAGAAATGATCCACCCATCCCCACTCTAACCCATAAGCCATGCATGAATGCACATGCTCATGCATTTTTACCCAAACATTCACGTTTTTCAAATCATGCATGATGCTTCACATAAAGTGCAAATACATATGTATATATATACATATATATATATCAAATTGGACAAGTCACAACTTATATATAACTCACACCAAATCAATCCAAAGGGGCTTTCTCATCACTCCAATAGTAAGGGTCTCTTCGGCACCCAAACTCTGCTTGTGCTTTATCGGGTTACTAACCCGAAGGGAGCACCTCCTCTTGGCCAAGTTTTGGGTCTTTCACCCTAGGGGCCTTCCCCTTATCTTAATTTCACACTCATGCCCCAAAATCATCATATAGTGCATATAATCACACCAATGCACATAGTCACACAATGCATGCATTTTTTTCTTAAAACAATGCATTTTCTTTCCAACTCAAGATTGTCACAATGCTATCACACTCACATCATGGAAATCACTATGCTCATGAATTTTGCTAGAAAATCATATTTTTCATGTTTTCATCAAACAAACATATTTTTCACCAAAAACATTGTAGTCACATTTGCACAAATATACCATGCATAAGCCCTAACTAACATGTTGGACACTTATACATGCATAAATCACCATGGCATACATATATATATATATATATATATATATATATATATATATACACATAGACCTAGGTTCAAGAAATCGAAAGTTATCTCCTATGATATTTAGAAAGGGACCACAAGATCAAAGTAGAAGTGAGTCTAGCACCCCTACCTCAAATTGGAAGAGCTTCCAATTGATTTCCCCCAATCTCTCAAAACCCAACTTCCTCCAAAATGATTTTTGAACCGATCAATCTCGAGCCCTCGATGCGTAGATCGTTTCTTCCTTCTTTGGTGAAATCAAAATCCCACTCTAAGGCCCTCAAATCTAGTGAAGAAGAGGAAGAGATGAAGCTTGTATGTATATACGTATATATCTCTCTCTCTCGGCTGCTGGGATGAAAATGAGAGAAGAGCTGATCTCCCTTAGTATTTATAGCTAAGTGACCTCCTCTTAATTACTAGTTTGCCATCACCTTTTTGCAAAACCTTCTCGGGCTCATTTTCGGAGTTTCGTAACTCAGATTGACACGAAATCAACTCCGTTGCGCGTCAAATATTTTATTTAAGCTATCCTCAAATTTTGAAGTCATTCCGACACTTTTAAAATTTTTGGGCCCACAAGGCCCACGCCCCTAGGTTGACCAAACTCAAAAAAGTCAACTTTTGCCAAAAGTCCCCAAAACTTCCCAAAACCCTATTCCAACCCTCTAAACATGTTCCCCGCATTCAAAACATGTTAAACATCATTTAAAATGCATTTAAAGCAATAAATGGCAAAAATTGAAAAATCGGCCAAAATTGGGCGGTCTCTACAACCTCCCACCCTTATAAGAATTTCGTCCTCGAAATTAGAATGTACCTCAAGTGGTGAACAACTCGGGATACTTTGAGCGGACTTTTTGTTCTCGCTCCCATGTAGCTTCTTCCACACCATGATGCCTCCAAAGCACCTTAACTAATGGAATGGTTTTGCCCCGAAGCACTTGTTCTCTAGTGTCCAAAATCTGAATTGGTCTTTCCTCGTATGACACGTCCTCCTCCACCCCAAGGTCTGCCCAATCAAGCACATGTGAAGGGTCCGGTTCATACTTCCTCAACATAGACACATGGAAAGTGTTGTGCACACTTGACAATTACGGTGGCAATGCCAAGCGGTAAGCAACCTCTCCTACTCGATCCAAAATCTCAAATGGCCCGATAAATCGTGGTGCAAGCTTGCCACTACGACCAAACCTCATCAAACCTCTCCGTGGCGAGACCTTCAGAAAAACATGATCCCCCACCTCAAATGCTAGTGGTCGTCGTCTCCTATCAGCATAGCTTTTCTGACGACTCTGAGCCGTAAGCAATCTCTGCCGTATTACCTTGATCTTCTCCGTAGTTTCCCAAACTAAATCCGGTCCCAAAGAAACTGTCTCTCCAACCTCTGTCCAACAGACAGGTGACCTGCACGGTCTACCATACAAAGCCTCGAATGGAGCCATCTCAATGCTAGCTTGATAGCTATTATTGTATGCAAACTCCACCAAAGGAAGGTGATCCTCCCAACTGCCCCGAAGATCAAGTACACATGCCCGTAGCATATCCTCCAAAATCTGTATGGTACGCTCGGACTGACCATCCGTCTGAGGATGAAAAGCTGTACTAAAGTGAAGGTCCGTATCAAGTGCTGCCTGGAAACTCTGCCAAAATCGAGATGTGAATCGCGGGTCTCTATCTGAAACAATGGAAACTGGCACGCCATGAAGCCTAAGGATCTGCTCAATATACAATCTACTGAGAGTATCCACATCATCTGTCACTCTAATGGGAATAAAGTGAGCTACCTTCGTCAATCTGTCCACGACCACCCAAACTGCGTCGTGACCCTTCCTCGACCTTGGAAGCCCCGTCACAAAATCCATAGTGACATGCTCCCATTTCCACATAGCCACAGGCAATGGCTGCAACAACCCCGCTAGTCTCTGATGCTCGGCCTTCACTTGTTGACAAGTGAGGCACCTCGCCACAAACTGAGCTACATCCTTTTTCATACCCTTCCACCAATACTGTCGGCGTAGGTTATGGTACATCTTGGTACCACCTGGATGTACTGCCAGCCTCGAGTTGTGAAACTCTCTCAGAGTCTCATCCCGATAAGCTAGGGGAACAAACATCTTCCCTTGGAATTTCATGCTCCCATCTGAATGAACTGTCCATCCTTCCACTACTTCGCCACCCAAAATCCGCGTGCGAATAGCCTCAACCTCTCTATCCTTCCTCTGCCCTTCAATCACTCTACTCACAAGATTTGGTTGAGCGATAAGAGTAAATAGCACCGCTGGTCCATCATCCTCGCTGAAATGTAATCCCATTTCTGAGATGTCTTCCATCATATTCCACTCCCGTATGGCTAAGCTCGCTAAGCTACCATGTGACTTCCTACTCAATGCATCCGCCACTACATTGGCCTTTCCCGGATGATATTGTAAGTCGAAGTCATAGTCCTCCATATACTTCATCCACCTCCGTTGCCTCATATTCAAATCCTTTTGTGAGAAAAGGTATTTGAGACTTTTATGATCCGAGAATACTTCAAACTTCTCGCCATATAAATAATGTCTCCACACCTTAAGTGCAAAGATCACTGCTGCCAACTCCAAATCATGTACCGGATAATTTTGTTCACGTGTTTTCAATTGCCTCGAACCATACGCCACTACTCGTTCGGTTTGCATTAGTACACATCCCAAACCGAGTCGTGAAGCGTCACAATAAATTGTGTACTCCAACCCACGTTCTGGAATGATCAAAATTGGAGCCGAAGTCAATCGACTCTTCAATTCCATGAATGCATGCTCGCAAGCATCATCCCATACAAACTTCACTCCTTTTTGGGTAAGCTTCGTCATAGGTGCAGCTAGCCTCGAAAAGTCCTTCACAAACCTCCGATAATACCCAGCCAATCCCAAGAAACTACGTATCTCAAATACGCTCTTAGGTCTTTCCCAACTCATCACCGCTTCTATCTTGGATGGATCTACTGAAACCCCTCCTTTGGACACAACATGCCCAAGGAATTTCACTTCCACTAGCCAAAATTCACACTTCTCGTACTTGGCATATAATTGATGTTCTCTTAAGAGTTGCAACACAGTCCTCAAGTGACCCTCGTGCTCCTCTTCCGAAGACGAGTACACTAGGATGTCATCAACGAACACAACCACAAACTTGTCCAAGTAAGCATTGAACACTCTATGCATTAGATCCATGAATGCCGCCGGTGCATTTGTCAAACCAAATGGCATCACCAAAAATTCATAATGCCCGTATCGTGTGCGAAAGGCAGTCTTTGGAATGTCCGCCTCTCTAATCCCCAACTGATAGTAGCCCGATCTCAAGTCTATCTTTGAGAAACATCTCGAACCTTTAAGTTGGTCGAACAAGTCATCTATCCTTGGCAAAGGATATTTGTTCTTGATTGTTGCCCGATTCAACTTCCGGTAGTCAATGCAAAGCCGCAAAGACCCGTCCTTCTTCTTAGCGAAAAGAACCGGAGCTCCCCAAGGCGATGTACTAGGGCGTACAAATCCCTTGTCTAGTAGCTCTTGTAATTGGTCCTTCAATTCTTTTAACTCAGCCGGTGCCATTCGGTACGGTGCCATGGAAATGGGCGCGGTACTTGGAGCAAGATCTATCACAAATTCCACTTCTCGTTTCGGAGGCAACTGTGTCAATTCCTCCGGAAATACGTCCATAAACTCACACACTACACGAGGAAGCTCTCCAAGTGTCTCATCATCACCATCAATAAGTAGGCTCGCCAAGAAATACCCAAGCCCTTTCTGATCACTAGAACCAAGTGGAGATGACAAGTAGAAGTCATCCCGCTCTCCCACAAAACAAATTCTAACGCCTTCCAGCGTATGCAAGGTCACCCTTCCCCTGTAACAATCAATGTTGGCTCTATAGGTCGATAGCCAATCCATACCCAAGATCACATCAAAGCTAGTCATATCGAGAAGGATGAAATCAAACACTAGTCGATGTCCCGAAATTTCGATCTCACAAGACCGGCACACATCACTCAAAACCACTCTACCACCAACTGGCGTATCAATGGATAAAACCGAGTCCAAAGATGACACCTCCAACCCCAAAGCACAAACAAATGCATATGATATGAATGAATGTGATGCACCTGAATCTACTAAAACCCTAGCCCATGAGCTAGATACAAGAAATATACCTCGGACCACTGACGGTCCTGCTGAGGTCTCTCCTGGAGCAAGAGTAAAGACACGGCCCGGAGTCCTCTGGCCCTGCTGTCCTGTACCCTGATATCCAGACTGCTGGCTAGGAGCGCTAGACGCAACTCCTCTAACCGGCGTCCGTGAACTCTGAGCTGAAGGTACTGTCTGTGGTGGTGGCAATGCCCTGGAACCTGACTGTGAAGCAGTAGGCTGTGCAAGACGCTGCTGTGAACTCATACCACCCTGTGCACCCTTCTTTTGTGGACAATCCCAGCTCATATGCCCCAATTGATGACAATTGAAGCACCTCTTCTCTGCCACTGAAGGAACTCGGACTTGTGTACACTCAGCCATTCTGTGTCCTGGCTTCTGACAATTGTAACAAACTATTCTAGATTGTAAGGATCCAGAAGGCATAGCCACAGAAGTCACAGATTGAGTTTGTGGCCCTTGTGAGGATGACTCACCATTCTTTCGCTTCTTCGTAGCACGGTTATCCGCAAGAGATCCCGTGGCCCTTGCTTGGTTCTGTGCTTCCCTGATCCTTTGGTTATCATTACTAAACCCCTCGGCTACCAAGGCCCTCTCCACCACTGCTGCATAGTTGGTCAGACCTAGAAGTCCAACTCTATCTCGCAAATACGGTCGTAGGCCCCAAATAAACTGCTTAACTTTCAACCCTTCTGTTGGAATTATTTCCTTGGCAAACCGAGCTAAGGATGTGAATTTAGTCTCGTATTCCATCACCGTCATGTTGCCCTGAGTCAAGTTGAGGAATTCTCTCCTCATATGATCCCTTACTGTCATTGGGAAGTACTTCTCAAGGAAGAGTACTTGAAATGTGTCCCAATCCATAACCTCGGTGTCATGGTAATCACCGATGAACTTCCACCAACGACTAGCCTCGTCTACCAAATAGTGCGTGGCCACTTTCACCCTCAATTCTTCCTCTATTTCAAGCACGGTGAGAAGCTTGATAATTTGATCTAACCAATTCTCTGCTACCATGGGATCAGATCCCCCAGAATAGGTTGGTGGATTGTGCTTCTTAAAGTGCCCCAGTGCCGTTATCATTCGGCTAGGAGGAGCTGCTCTTGGTGGAGCTTGTGTCTCCTCTTGAGTTTCCCGCTGTGTCTCCCTCGCAATTTGGCGCATGGTAGCAACCATGTCGCGCATGAATTGCTCCCCTCCAATAGGGACCACTTCCGGTGTCACTTCACGAGCTCTTCTTGGTGGCATCCTTCTGTATAGATGACAAGAAGATACTTAAAATTTTCAAAGCATGAATGTCATGTCCAATTCACTTCATGCATACCCAACATACTTATATACTTCATAAGTAGCATATCATATCAAATAAATAAGCACATAAAAAATTTTCATGCAATATGCACTTGATCCACTCCTCACAATTCCATATGTGATCCAACATTTCCCATCGTCCCTAGGTATTATGACCAAGAGCTCTGATACCAAGTTGTCACGCCCCGGTTTTCGACACCCGGTTAGGAGCGAAGGAGACAGGGGTGAATCCGTAATTTCACCTCAAGTTCCCACACCTTAATCTCATTAGAATCATTTCTATTGCGGAAGCATTCTATATGCACACCCTTCAAGTGGCATTAGATCATCAAAGGCCCTTGTACATGATTTTCAACTTTGGTTCCACACATATAAACCACCAAGTTCTGGACCACAACTTTTTACACAGATGGAATTTGGTTATGAAACATACACCATTGGATAGAGCTTTCAAAAATACTCAATTTCAAAAAAAACCACGCTCAATTCCGATTTAAAACGAAGAAATGGCATCGAAACGAAGTCTGGACCATTTTTGAACCTTGCTGTGAATAGTAATCTCGATCAATCGAGATTGGATCTCGATCAATCGAGATTCATCTCGATTAATCGAGATTTTGACCCCTTTAATCGAAGAAAACAGCCTCTCGGTAACTTGGACCTGCAATATTTCGATTGATCGAGATTGGGACTTCGATTAATCGAAATTAAGCCTGAAAAATCATAAAATCTCGCAACCATTTCGATCAATCGAGATGGGCATCTCGATTAATCGAAGTGGGCATTTCGATTAATCGAAATGCACTGCCCAGCTTCTCCCAAACACCTATAAAAGATCAATTTGAACCCAAATCTCAACCAAACCACCTTAGATCATTCATATCTCATACAAATCATCTACCATTGATATAATATCATACTCATACATCAACCTACACATTTGAATATCAAATCTTGTATAATCATAGAAAATTCATCCAAAGTCCACCATGCACATAAAATTTCAAGTGAACCAAACATCCTTATTTTTTTTCAAAGGTGATCTTCATTAATCCAACCATACAATCTAACTTGTACATGGAGATCCTACAACCATGATTCCAACATAAATCCACAACTCTAAACATTCATATCCACGAAATTAAAATACACGAGACAAAAGAATACATTCATCCATTTAAATCCCAAATCCATACATAATCCATGGAACCATACATATAAGAATTTGAATGGCCCTTTTTGCATACATTCAACAAGTCTCAAATAAAGGAAGCCATTAGACATACACTTCTCAAAAATCACTTTCCTACAAGTGTGGCACTTACATTTGAATTTCACATACATAAGAAGATACAAATGTAAAGGCAACACCACAACCATTGTCCACATGCCACAAGCCGGCAAGGACATTTATCTACATCTCAAAAGAGTAAAAGTTCAAAAATAAGCTCAACATATCCATAGAGCTAATCATGCTTCGTCTTCCATTGGCGCCTTATCTGAAAATGTTTTGTATAAAGGGGTGAGCATCTCAACGGCTCAGTAGAAATGATCCACCCATCCCCACTCTAACCCATAAGCCATGCATGAATGCACATGCTCATGCATTTTTACCCAAACATTCACGTTTTTCAAATCATGCATGATGCTTCACATAAAGTGCAAATACATATGTATATATATACATATATATATATCAAATTGGACAAGTCACAACTTATATATAACTCACACCAAATCAATCCAAAGGGGCTTTCTCATCACTCCAATAGTAAGGGTCTCTTCGGCACCCAAACTCTGCTTGTGCTTTATCGGGTTACTAACCCGAAGGGAGCACCTCCTCTTGGCCAAGTTTTGGGTCTTTCACCCTAGGGGCCTTCCCCTTATCTTAATTTCACACTCATGCCCCAAAATCATCATATAGTGCATATAATCACACCAATGCACATAGTCACACAATGCATGCATTTTTTTCTTAAAACAATGCATTTTCTTTCCAACTCAAGATTGTCACAATGCTATCACACTCACATCATGGAAATCACTATGCTCATGAATTTTGCTAGAAAATCATATTTTTCATGTTTTCATCAAACAAACATATTTTTCACCAAAAACATTGTAGTCACATTTGCACAAATATACCATGCATAAGCCCTAACTAACATGTTGGACACTTATACATGCATAAATCACCATGGCATACATATATATATATATATATATATATATATATACACATAGACCTAGGTTCAAGAAATCGAAAGTTATCTCCTATGATATTTAGAAAGGGACCACAAGATCAAAGTAGAAGTGAGTCTAGCACCCCTACCTCAAATTGGAAGAGCTTCCAATTGATTTCCCCCAATCTCTCAAAACCCAACTTCCTCCAAAATGATTTTTGAACCGATCAATCTCGAGCCCTCGATGCGTAGATCGTTTCTTCCTTCTTTGGTGAAATCAAAATCCCACTCTAAGGCCCTCAAATCTAGTGAAGAAGAGGAAGAGATGAAGCTTGTATGTATATACGTATATATCTCTCTCTCTCGGCTGCTGGGATGAAAATGAGAGAAGAGCTGATCTCCCTTAGTATTTATAGCTAAGTGACCTCCTCTTAATTACTAGTTTGCCATCACCTTTTTGCAAAACCTTCTCGGGCTCATTTTCGGAGTTCCGTAACTCAGATTGACACGAAATCAACTCCGTTGCGCGTCAAATATTTTATTTAAGTTATCCTCAAATTTTGAAGTCATTCCGAGACTTTTAAAATTTCTGGGCCCACAAGGCCCACGCCCCTAGGTTGACCAAACTCAAAAAAGTCAACTTTTGCTAAAAGTCCCCAAAACTTCCCAAAACCCTATTCCAACCCTCTAAACATGTTCCCCGCATTCAAAACATGTTAAACATCATTTAAAATGCATTTAAAGCAATAAATGGCAAAAATTGAAAAACCGGCCAAAATTGGGCACGGTCTCTACATTTAAAGTCATTTTATACACAATTAAAATGTTTCTCCAATTAAATTTTTTTTAAAAATGTTCATAAAAAAAATTTGTGCTTAAATGTTTCTAAAAAAAATGAAAAAAAAAACATAAAAAATTATTTATTTTCAGTGAGTGAAAATTATTGCAGGTGTGTGAAAATAATACTTTAAATATGTAGAAGTGTAATTTTAAGTTTGTGTAAGTGAGACTTAAAAATGTGAACATTAATTGTTATTATTTATTTGTGTAAATCAGTACAATCGAAAAAGCATATTAATCTCAAATTGATTTGATTTTCACATTGATAACACAGATGTCCACGCACTTAAATATATATTTTCACACTAATAAAGTAAGTATCCACGAGTTTACGATTATTTTTCACACACTCAAAATCAAACATTTTCTATGTTTTTTCTTTCCAAATTTTTCAGAAACACATCTAATGAGTGTTTCCACACAAATAAAATATAACATTTTATTTTCACATTTATTAAAACTCATGTCCACGAACTTAAAGTTCATTTTCACACATATAAAATACTTTTCCACATATTTAAAGTACTTTTCTACACACATAAAACAAATAATTTTTTGTATTTTTTCTTTCCAATTTTTTTAGGAACTCCTAAACATATATGAAATATGTTTTTGCACAAAAAATTCATAAAAATTTATATTTACATTTTTTAATCTAATTTTTTTTCACTTTCCACATTTTTAAAATACTTTCCACACATTTAAAAAAAATAAGTTTTTTCATTTTTTTTCTTTCCTATTTTCTTACGAACTCTTAGACATATTTGAAGGATGTATTTGTACAAAAAAATCATAAAAATTTAAATTCACATTTTTTAGGCTAATTGTTTTCTCACTTTCTACACTTTTAAAGTTTTTTTCACACATTTAAAGTACTTTTTCACACACCTAAAACAAATACTTTTTATGTGTTTTCTTTCCAATTTTTTTAGGAACTTTTAGCCATATATGAAAGATGTTTTTGCACAAAAAATTCATAAAAATTTATATTCATATTTTTTAATCTCATTTTTTTTCACTTTCCACACTTTTAAAGTAATTTCCACACTTAAAACAAATAATTTTTTTTATTTTTTTCTTTCCAAGTTTTTGTAGAAACTCTTAGGCATATTTGAAGGATATATTTGCACAAAGACATAATAAAAATTTATATTCACTTTTTTTAGACATTTTTTTCTCACTTTTAACACTTTTAAAGTACTTTCCACACATTTAAAGTATTTTTCCACACATTTAAAGTACTTTTCCATGTACCTAAAACAAATATTTTTTTATGTTTTTTCTTAATAATTTTTTTAGGAACTCTTAGCGATATATTAATGATGTTTTTGCAAAAACAAATTATAAAAAATTATATTCACATTTTTTAATCTCATTTTTTTTCACTTTCCACACTTCAAAAGTACTTTCCACACACTTAAAACAAACAAATTTTTTTTATTTTTCTCTTTCCAATTTTTTTAGGAACTCTTAGGCATATTTGAAGGATGTATTTGAACAAAAAATCATAAAAATTTGAGTTCACATTTTTTAGGCTAATTGTTTTTTCACTTTCCACACTTTTGAAGTACTTTTCAAACATTTAAAGTACTTTTCCACACACCTAAAACAAATACTTTTTTATGTGTTTTATTTCCAATTTTTTTAGGAACTCTTAGCCATATATGAAAGATGTTTTTGCACAAAAAATTCATAAAAATTTATATTCATATTTTTTTCCACTTTTCACACTTTTAAAGTACTTTCCAAACACTTAAAACAAATAATTTTTTTATTTTTTTCCTTCCAATTTTTTTAGGAACTCTTAGGCATATTTGAAAGATGTATTTGAACAAAAAAATCATAAAAATTTAAATTCACATTTTTAGGCTAATTGTTTTCTCACTTTCCACTCTTTTAAAGTACTTTTAACACATTTAAAGTACTTTCCACAAACCTAAAACAAATACTTTTTATGTTTTTTCTTTCCAATTTTTTTAGGAACTCTTAACCAAATGTGAAAAATGTGTTTGCACAAAAAGTTTCTAAAAATTTAAATTCACATTTTTTATGATCATTTTTTTTCACTTTTCACACTTTTTAAGTACTTTCCACACACTTAAAACAAATAAAAAAAATTTCCAATTTTTTTAGGAACTCTTAGGAATATTTGAAGGATGTATTTGCAGAAAAAAATAATAATAATTTATATTCACTTTTTTTAGGCTCATTTTTTTCTCACTTTCCACACTTTTAAAGTACTTTCCACACATTTAAAGTAGTTTTCCACACATTTAAAGTACTTTTCCACATACCTAAAACAAATACTTTTTTATGTTTTTTCTTTCCAATTTTTTTAGGAACTATTAGACATATATGAAAGATGTTTTTGTACAAAAAATTCATAAAAATTTATATTCACATTTTTTAATCTAATTTTTTTTTCACTTTCCACATTTTTAAAGTACTTTCCACACATTTAAAACGAATAAGTTTTTTTCATTTTTTTCTTTCCTATTTTCTTAGGAACTCCTAGGCATATTTGAATGATGTATTTGCACAAAAAAAATCATAAAAATTTATATTCACAATTTTTAATCTCAATGTTTTTCACTTTCCACACTTCTAAAGTACTTTCCACACAATTAAAACAAATAATTTTTTTTATTTTTTTCTTTCATATTATTTTAAGAACTCTTAGACATACTTGAAGGATGTATTTGCACATAAAAATAATAAAAATTTAAATTCACTTTTTCTAGGCTTTATTTTTTAGTACTTTTCCACACATTTAAAGTACTTTTTCACACACCTAAAACAATACCTTTTTATGTTTTTTTCTTTCCAATTTTTAGGGAACTTTTAGGCTTATATGAATGATGTTTTTGCACAAAAAATTCATAAAAAATTAAATTCACATTTTTCAATCTCAATTTTTTTCATTTTCCAAACTTTTAAAGTACTTTCCACACACTTAAAACAAATAATTTTTTTTATTTTTTTCTTTCCTAATTTTTTAGGAACTCTTAGACATGTTTGAAGGATGTATTTGCATATAAAAATCATAAAAATTTAAATTAACTTTTTCTAGGCTTATTTTTTTAGTACTTTTCCACACATTTAAAATATTTTTTCACACACCTAAAACAAATACTTTTTATGTTTTTTTATTTCCAATTTTTTTTGGAACTCTTAGGCATATATGAATGATGTTTTTGCACAAAAGTTTCATAAAAATTTATATTCACATTTTTTAATCTCAATTTATTTCACTTCTCACACTTTTAAAGTACTTTCAACACATTTAAAGTATTTTTCACACTTTTAAAGTACTTTTCCACACTCCTAAAACAAATATTTTTTTTATGTTTTTTCTTTCCAATTTTTTTAGTGACTCTTAGCCATATATGAAATATGTTTTTGCACAAAAAATTCATAAAAATTTATATTCACATTTTTTAATCTCAAATTTTTTCACTTTCCACACTTTTAAAGTACTTTTCACACACTTAAAACAAATAACTTTTTTTTTATTTTTTTCTTTCCTATTTTTTTAGGAACTATTTGACATATTTGAAGGATGTATTTGCACATAAAAATCATAAAAATTTAAATTCACTTTTTCTAGGTTTATTTCTTTAGTACTTTTTCACACATTTAAAGTATTTTTTCACACACCTAAAACAAATACTTTTTTATGTTTTTTTATTTCAAATTTTTTTAGGAACTCTTAGGCATATATGAATGATGTTTTTGCACAAAAAATTCTTAAAAATTTATGTTCACATTTTTTAATCTCCATTTTTTTCACTTTCCACACTTTTAAACTACTTTCCACACATGTAAAGTATTTTTTCACACATTTAAAGTAGTTATTCTCACACCTAAAACAAATACTTTTTTAAGTTTTTTCTGTCGAATTTTTTTAGGAACTCTTAGGCATATATGAAAGATGTTTTTGCACAAAAAATTCATAAAAAATTGTATTCACATATTTTAATCTCATTTTTTTTTCACTTTCCACACTTTTAAAATGCTTTACACACACTTAAAACAAATAATTTTTATTTTCATTTTTTTTCTTTCCAATTTTTTTTGGAACTCTTAGGCATATTGAAGGATATATTTGCACAAAAAATCATAAAACTTTATAATCACATTTTTTAGGCTAATTTTATTCTCACTTTTCACACTTTTAAAGTACTTTCCACACTTTTAAAATATTTTTTCACACATTTAAAATAGTTTTTCACACACCTAAAACAAATACTTTTTTATGTTTTTTCTTTCCAATTTTTTTAGGAACTTTTAGGCATACATGGAAGATGTTTTTGCACAAAAAATTCATAAAAATTTATATTCACATTTTTTAATCTCATTTTTCTTTTTCACTTTCCATACTTTTAAAATATAATATTCCACACACTTAAACGAAATACTTTTTTGATTTTTTTTCTTTCCAAATATTTTAGGAACTCTTAGGCATATTTAAAAAATATATTTTCAAAAATTATATTAACATTTTTTAGGCTAATTTTTTTCTCACTTTCCACACTTTTAAAGTACTTTCCACACTTTTAAAGTACTTTTCCACGCACCTAAAACAAATACTATTTCAAGTTTTTTCTTTCCAATTTTTTAGGAACTCTTAGCCATATATAAAAGATGTTTTTGCACAAAAAATTCATAAAAATTTATATTCACATTTTTTAATCTAAGTTTTTTTCACTTTTCACACTTTTAAAGTAATTTCCACACACTTAAAACAAATAATTTGTTTATTTTTTTGTTTCATATTTTTTTTGGAACTCTTAGGCATATTTTAAGGATGTATTTGCACAAAAAATTATAAAAAATTATATTCACATTTTTTAGGCTCATTTTTTTCACACTTTTCACATATTTAAAGTACTTTCCACACATTTAAAGTACTTTTCCACACACTTAAAACAAATATTTTTTTATGTTATTTCTTTCCAATTTTTTTAGAAATTCTTGCCCATATATAAAAGATATTTTGGCAGAAAAAATTAGTAAAAATTTATATTCACATTTTTTAATCTAATTTTTTTTCACTTTCCACTCTT
The DNA here is from genome assembly GCA_026545225.1 of Cornus controversa. Taxonomy (NCBI): domain Eukaryota; kingdom Viridiplantae; phylum Streptophyta; class Magnoliopsida; order Cornales; family Cornaceae; genus Cornus; species Cornus controversa. The sequence goes on along the minus strand of CM048848.1, from coordinate 27,993,786 downwards.
TTAAAGTATTTTCCACACACTTAAAACAAGTACTTTTTTTGTTTTATTTTCTTTCCAATTTTTTTAGGAAATATTAGGCATATTTAAAGAATATATTTGAAAAAAAAATCATAAAAAATTATATTAACATTTTTTAGACTATTTGTTTTCTCAGTTTCCACACTTTTAAAATACTTTACACACATTTAAAGTACTTTTCCACACAATTAAAGTACTTATCCACACACCTAAAACAAATAGGTTTTTATGTCTCTTCTTTCCAATTTTTTTAGGAATTCTTAGCCATATATGAAAGATGATTTTGCATTAAAAAAATCATAAAAATTTATATTCACATTTTTTAATCTCAATTTTTTTCACTTTCCACACTTTTAAAGTACTTTCCACACATTTAAAACAAATAATTTTTTTTTTCTTTCCTATTTTTTTAGGAACTCTTAGACAAATTTGAATGATGTATTTGCACATAAAAATCATAAAAATTTAAATTCACATTTTTTAATCTCAATTTTTTGTCACTTTCCACACTTTTAAACTACTTTCCACACATTTAAATTATTTTCCACACATTTAAAGTAGTTATTCTCACACCTAAAACAAATACTTTTTAAAGTTTTTTCTTTCCAATTTTTTTAGGAACTCTTAGGCATATATGAAAGATGTTTTTGCACAAAACATTTATAAAAAATTATATTCACATTTTTTAATCTCATTTTTTTTTCACTTTCACACTTTTAAAGTACTTTCCACACACTTAAAACAAATAATTTTTTTTATTTTTTTATTTTGAATTTTTTATGACCTCTTAAGCATTTTTGAAGGATGCATTTGCACAAAAAATCATAAAAATTTAAATTCACATTTTTTAGGCTAACTTTTTTTCACTTTCCACACTTTTAAAATATTTTCCCACTCATTTAAAGTAGTTTTTCATACACTTAAAACAAATACTTTTTTATGTTTTTTTTTTCCAATTTTTTTAGGAACTTTTAGGCATATATGAAAGATGCTTTTGCACAAAAAATTCATATAAATTTATATTCACATTTTTTAATCTCATTTTTTTTCTCTTTCCACACTTTTAAAGTAATTTCCACACACTTAAAACAAATACTTTTTTTTCTTTTTTTCTTTCCTATTTTTTTATGAACTCTTAGGAATATTTGAAGATTGTATTTGTACCTAAAATCATAAAAATTTATATGAACTTTTTTTTGGCTCATTTTTTTCTCACTTTCCACACATTCGAAGTACTTTTCCACACACATAAAACAAATATTTCTTTATGTTTTCTCTTTCTAATTTTTTTAGCAACTCTTAGCCATATATGAAAGATGTTTTTGCACAAAAAATATATAAAAAATTATATTCACATTTTTTAATCTCATTTTTTTTCACTTTCCACACTTTTAAACCACTTTCCACACATTTAAAACAAATTATTTTTTTTATTTTTTTCTCTCAAATTTTTTGAGGAACTCTTAAGCATATTTTTAGGAACTTTTATGATTTTTTGGTGCAAATACATCCTTCAAATATGATTAAGAGTTCCTAAAAAAATTCGAAAGAGAAAAATAAAAACAAATATTTGTTTTAAGTCCGTGGAAAGTATTTTAAAAGTGTTGAAAGTGAAAAAAAATTAGATTAAAAAATTTGAATATAAATTTTTATGAATTTTTTGTGCAAAACATCTTTCATATATGGCAAAGAGTTCCTAAAAAAATTGGAAGGAAAAAACAAAAAAAAATATTTGTTTTAGGTTTGTGAAAAAGTACTTGAAATTTGTGGGAAAATAGTTTAAATGTGTGGAAACTATTTTAAAAGTGTGGAAAGAGAGAAAAAAATGAGCCTAAAAAAAGTGAATTAAAATTTTTATGTTTTTTTTGTTCAAACACATCTTTCAAATATGCTTAAGAGTTCCAAAAAAAATTCAAAATAAAAAAGTAAAAAAAACTATTTGTTTTAAGTGTGTGGAAATTACTTTAAAAATGTAAAAAGTGAAAAAAAAATGAGATTAAAAAATGTGAATATAATTTTTTATAATTTTTTTGTGCAGAAACATCTTTCATTTATTGCTAAGAGTTCCTAAAATAATTGGAAGGAAAAAACATAAAAAAATATTTGTTTTAGGTGTGTGAAAAAGTACTTTAAATGTGTGGAAACTACTTTAAAAGTGTGAAAAGTGAGGAAAGAATTAGCCTAAAAAATGTGAATTTAAATTTTATGATTTTTTTGTGCAAATAAATCCTTCAAATATGCTTAAGAAGACCTAAAAATTCGAAATAAAAAAATTAAAAAAATTATTTGTTTTAAGTGTGTGGAAAGTATTTTAAAAGTGTGGAAAGTGAAAAAAATGAGATTAAAAAATGTGAATATAATTTTTTATAAATTTTTTGTGCAAAAACATCTTTTATATATTGCTAAGAGTTCCTAAAAAAATTGGAAGGAAAAAACATAAAAAATATTTGTTTTAGCCTTTTAAGTGTGTGGAAAAGTACTTAAAATTTGTTGAAAAGTACTTTAAATGTATGGAAACTACTTTAAAAGTGTGGAAAGAGAGAAAAAATGAGCCTAAAAAATGTGAATTTAAATTTTTATGTTCTTTTTGTGGAAATACATACTTCAAATATGCTTAAGTGGTCCTAAAAAATTCAAAATAAAAAAACAAAAAAACTATTTGTTTTAAGTGTGTGGAAATTACTTTAAAAGTGTGGAAAGTGAAAAAAAATGAGATTAAAAAATGTGAATGTAATTTTTTATAATTTTTTTGTGCAAAAACATATTTCATATATGGCTAAGAGTTCCTAAAAAAATTTGAACGAAAAAACATAAAAAAATATTTGTTTTAGGTGTGTGAAAAAGTACTTCAATTGTGTGGAAACTACTTTAAAAGTGTAGAAATTGAAAAAAAATGAGCCTAAAAAATGGGAATTTAAAGTTTTATGAGTTTTTTGTGCAAACACATCATTCAAATATGCTTAAGAGGTCATAAAAAAATTCAAAAGAAAAAAATAATTTTTTTTTTTTGTTTTAAGTGTGTGGAATGTACTTTAAAAGTGTGGAAAGTGCAAAAAAATGAGATTAAAAAATGTGAATATAATTTTTAATAATTTTTTATGCAAAAACATCTTTCATATATCCTTAACAGTTCCTAAAAAAATTGGAAAGAAAAAACATAAAAAATATTTGTTTTAGGTGTGTGGAAAAGTACTTTAAATTTGTGGAAAAATACTTTAAATGTGTGGAAAATACTTTGAAAGTGTGGAAAGTGAGAAAAAAATGAGTCTAAAAAATGTGAATTTAAATTTTTTTAATTTTTGGGTGCAATAACACCCTTCAAATATGCTTAAGAAGTCCTAAAAAAATTAAATAAAAAAAATTATTTGTTTTAAGTGTGTGGAAAGTACTTTAAAAGTTTCGAAAGTGAAAGAAAATGAGATTAAAAAATGTGAATATAAATTTTTATGAATTTTTGTGCAAAAACATATTTCATATATGGCTAAGAGTTTCTAAAAAAATTGGAAAGAAAAAACGTAAAAAAGTATTTGTTTTTGGTGTGTGGAAAAGTATTTTGAATGTGTGGAAAGTGAGAAAAAAAATGAGCCAGAAAAAAGTTCCTATAAATTTTTATGATTTTTTTGTACAAATAAATACTTCAAATATTCCTAAGAGTTCATAAAAAAATAGGAAGGAATAAAATAAAAAATATTATTTGTTTTAAGTGTGTTGAAATTACTTTAAAAGTGTGGAAAGTGAAAAAAAATGAGATTAAAAAATGTGAATATAAATTTTTATGAATTGTTTGTGCAAAAACATATTTCATATATGGCTAAGAGTTCCTAAAAAAATTGGATTTAAAAAATATAAAAAAATATTTATTTTAGATGTGTGGAAAAGTACTTCAATTGTGTGGAAACTACTTTCAAATTGCGGAAATTGAGAAAAAATGAGCCTAAAAAATGGGAATTTAAACTTTTATGATTTTTTTGTGCAAATACATCATTCAAATATGCTTAAGAGGTCATAAAAAAATTCAAAAGAAAAAAATAATTTTTTTTTTTGTTTTAAGTGTGTGGAAAGTGCAAAAAAATGAAATTAAAAAATGTGAATATAATTTTTGATAAATTTTTTGTGCGAAAACATCTTTCATATATCCCTAAGAGTTCCTAAAAAATTAGAAAGAAAAAACATAAAAAAATATTTGTTTTAGGTGTGGAAAAGTACTTTAAATTTGTGGAAAATTACTTTAAATGTGTGGAAACTACTTTAAAATTGTGGAAAGTGAGAAAAAAATGAGTCTAAAAAATGTGAATTTAAATTTTTATGATTTTTTTTGTGCAATAACACCCTTCAAATATGCTTAAGAGGTCCTAAACAAATTAAAATAAAAAAAAATATTTGTTTTAAGTGTGTGGAAAGTACTTTAAAAGTTTCGAAAGTGAAAAAAAAAGAGATTAAAAAATGTGAATATAAATTTTTATGAATTTTTTGTGCAAAAATATCTTTCATATATGGCTAAGAGTTCCTAAAAAAATTGGAAAGAAAAAACATAAAAAAGAATTTGTTTTAGGTGTGCGGAAAAGTACTTTGAATGTGTGGAAAGTCACAAGAAACTGAGCCAAAAAAAAGTTCCTATAAAGTTTTATGATTTTTTTGTACAAATACAATCTTCAAATATTCCTAAGAGTTCCTAAAAAATAGGAAAGAATAAAATAAAAAAAAATTATTTGTTTTAAGTGTGTGGAAATTATTTTAAAAGTGTGGAAAGTAAAAAAAAAATGAGATTAAAAAATGTGAATATAAATTTTTATGAATTTTTTTGTGCAAAAACATCTTTCATATATGGCTAAGTGTTCCTAAAAAAATTGGAATGAAAAAACATAAAAAAATATTTGTTTTAGGTGTGTGAAAAAGTACTTTAAATGTGTGGAAAATACTTTAATTGTGTAGAAACTACTTTAAAATTGTGGAAATTGAGAAAAAAAAAATGAGCCTAAAAAATGGGAATTTAAATTTTTATGATTTTTTTGTGTGAATACATCATTCAAATATACTTAAGAGGTCATAAAAAAATTCAAAAGAAAAAAATGAAAAAAATTATTTGTTTTAAGTGTTTGGAAAGTACTTTAAAAGTGTGTAAAGTGCAAAAAAATGAGATTAAAAAATCTGAATATAATTTTTTATAAAGTTTTTGTGCAAAAACATCTTTCATATATCCTTTAGAGTTCCTAAGAAAATTGGAAAGAAAAAACATAAAAAAATATTTTTTTTAGGTGTGTGGAAAAGTACTTTAAATTTGTGGAAAAGTACTTTAAATGTGTGGAAATTACTTTAAAAGTGTGGAAAGTGAGAAAAAAATGAGTCTAAAAATTGTGAATTTAAATTTTTATAATTTTTTTGTGCAATAACACCCTTGAAATATGCTTAAGAGGTCCTAAAAAAATTAAAATAAAAAAAATTATTTGTTTTAAGTGTATGGAAGTTACTTTAAAAGTGTGGAAAGTGAAAAAAAATGAGATTAAAAAATGTGAATATAAATTTTTATTAATTTTTTGTGCAAAAACATCTTTCTTATGACTAAGAGTTCCTAAAAAAATTGGACTGAAAAAACATAAAAATTATTTGTTTTAGGTGTGTGGAAAAGTACTTCAAATGTGTGGAAAAATACTTTAATTGTTTGGAAAATAATTTAAAAGTGTGGAAAGTGAGGAAAAAATGAGCCTAAAGAATGGGAATTTAAATTTTTATGATTTTTTGAGCAAATACATCATTAAAATATGCTTAAGAGGTCATAAAAAATTTCAAAATAAAAAAATAAAAAAATTATTTGTTTTAAGTGTGTGGAAAGTACTTTAAAAGTGTGTAAAGTGCAAAAAAATGAGATTAAAAAATGTGAATATAATTTTTTAGTGCAAAAACATCTTTCATATATCACTAAGAGTTCCTAAAAAAATTGGAAAGAAAAAACATAAAAAAATATTTGTTTTAGGTGTGTGGAAAAGTACTTTAAATGTGTGGAAACTACTTTAAAAGTGTGGAAAGTTAGAAAAAAATGTGTCTAAAAAATGTGAATATAAATTTTTATGATTTTTTTGTACAATAACACCCTTCAAATATGCTTAATAGGTCCTAAAAAAATTCAAAATAAAAAGTTTATTTGTTTTAAGTGTGTTGAAATTACTTTAAAAGTGTGGAAAGTGAAAAAAAATGATATTAAAAAATTTGAATATAAATTTTTATGATTTTTTTGTGCAAAAACATCTTTCATATATGTCTAAGAGTTCCTAAAAAAATTGGAATGAAAAAACATAAAAAAATATTTGTTTTAGGTATGTGGAAACTTCTTTAAAAGTGTGGAAAGTGATAAAAAAAATGAGCCTAAAAAATGTGAATTTAAATTTTTATGATTTTTTTGTGCAAATACATCCTTCCAATATGCTTAAGAGGTCATAAAAAAATTCAAAAGAAAAAAATAAAAAAAATTATTTATTTTAAGTGTGTGGAAAGTACTTTAAAAGTGTGTAAAGTGCAAAAAAATGAGATTAAAAATTGTGAATATAATTTTTTATAAATTTTTTGTGCAAAAACATCTTTCATATATCCCTAAGAGTTGCTAAAAAAATTGGAGAGAAAAAACATAAAAAAATATTTGTTTTAGGTGTCTGGAAAAGTACTTTAAATTTGTGAAAAAATACTTTAAATGTGTGAAAACTACTTTAAAAGTGTTGAAAGTGAGAAAAATATGAGTCTAAAAAATGTGAATTTAAATTTTTATGATTTTTTTGTGCAATAACAACATCAAATATGCTTAAGAGGTCCTAAAAAAATTAAAATAAAAAAATTATTTGTTTTAAGTGTGTGGAAAGTACTTTAAAAGTTTCGAAAGTGAAAAAAAATGAGATTAAAAAATGTGAAAAAAAATTTTATGATTTTTTTTTTGCAAAAATATCTTTCATATATGGCTAAAAGTTCCTAAAAAAATTGGAAAGAAAACACATAAAAAATTATTTGTTTTAGGTGTGTGGAAAAGTACTTTAAATGTGTGAAAAAATACTTTAAATGTGTGGAAACTGCTTTAAAAGTGTGGAAAGTGAGGAAACAATTAGCCTAAAAAATGTGAATTTAAATTTTTATGAATTTTTTGTGCAAATACGTCTTTCAAATATGCCTAAGAGTTCCTAATAAAATTGGAAAGAAAAAAATAAAAAAAATATTTGTTTTAAGTGTGTGGAAAGTACTTTAAAAGTGTGGAAAGTGAAATAATTTAAATTAAAAAATGTGAATATAAATTTTTATTAATTTTTTGTGCAAAAACATCTTTAATATATGGTTAAGTGTTCCACAAAAAAATGGAAAGAAAATACATAAAAAAGTATTTGTTTTAGATGTGTGGAAAAGTACTTTAAATGTGTGGAAAAATACTTTTAATGTGTGGAAAGTGAGGAAACAATTAGCCTAAAAAATGTGAATTTAAATTTTTATAATTTTTTTGTCCAAATACATCCTTCATATATGCTTAAGAGTTCCTAAAAAAATTCGAAAGAAAAAAATAAATTTTTTTTTTGTTTTAAGTGTGTGGAAAGTATTTTAAAAGTGTGGAAAGTGAAAAAAAACGATATTAAAAAATGTGAATATAATTTTTTATAATTTTTTTGTGCAAAAACATCTTTCATATATGACTAAGAGTTCCTAAAAAAATTGGAAAGAAAAAACATAAAAAAATATTTGTTTTAAGTGTGTGGAAAAGTACTTTAAATTTGTGGAAAGTACTTTAAAGTGTGAAAACTGAGAAAAAATGAGCCTAAAAATTGTGAATATAATTTTTTATGATTTATTTTTGTGCAAATACATTTTCCAAATATGCCTAAGAGTTCTAAAAAAATAGAAAATAAAAAACATAAAAAAGTAGGGACTCGGATCCTCTGTTGTAACTGGTCGTGCCATACCCGTGCAGCAGAGGAAAATGACGTCGTCTTATAAGTAATTTAGTGACTTTGTTTTGGTTTTAGCTTTGCTCCATTTTCCATCCCTAACTTCCGTTATATACCTTTTCAATATTTTCTAATAACAATAAATAGTCTTCTATTTTTTTTTCCATTTTTTAGAAACATTTAGGCTCAATTTTTTTTTATAAACATTTTAAAAAATTTAAAATGTATATGTTTTAAGTGTGTGAAGAAACATTTTAATTGGGTGTAAAATAAATTTAAAGTAATGAAAAATTCCTTTTAAGTTTGTAGACATTAATTGAAAAGTAATAAATTTTTTTGTCTTAAGGTAAAATATAGCCTAAGTTATACTCAAATTGAAGCTATTGAAATATTCTATTTAACAAAATTAGTTTCATCAAAAAATATTATTTGTAGTAAAAGTTATAGGCTTTTAAGTGAAAAGGAAAAAAATGAAAATCATGTATATATATAGATATATACACACGCAGGTACGAATATATAAGTTTAGCAAACTGAGACATAAATATTATATTAATATAATATAAAAGAAGGATAACGGAAGCAAAAGAAGCCAAACGGAAGCTGTCTAACTTTTTTTTAAAAAACTATTCCAAACGCCATCGTTTCCTCTACCGCACGGATTCAGCACGACTCGTTACGGCAGAGGATCCCAGTCCATCATCCTTTATATTACATTTTGGGGGTTAAATCACAAAACTCATATTCATATTATATATATATATATATATATATATATATATATAACTATATCCATCTCAACTAATAAATAAATCTCTGAACTAACAAAATTAATCAACTATGTCCTCCTCACAGAACTCTTACATATTTCGGGAATGGACAAAGTTCCTCTTGCACATTCCACTCACGGGAGTACATTAGTGAAATTTTAAAGACGTCACGAGTATTTCATGAGGTTTAATTAATATAAAGGGGTTATATGATTAAAATATACAAGTATATGGGAGTTTTTTGAATTAACCTCTAACATATTTACAAGTAGATAAATTAATTTGAATTTTATTGAGAAAAAAAGGAAAAAAGAGAGCATTAAATCCTAGATGGCGCACACCCCAACCCTAATGCACCAATCAGGTACACAAGGCAAAGCCTAAGGTAATCTTAAAAAAAAATAGAGTAGGCAAAAAGAACTGATATTTATAGAGCAATACTACATGTTGGGAATAAATATACCGAAATATATCTCGAATATATGTGGCAGATGACATAGCGCATTATTTTAGAAGATAAAATTAAATGGTGAATTAGTATTGGTAGGATTCCCCCCATACATGGAGTTCCGATGGTCTATAATATACATGTTGATGTCTATTTTTAAATTAACTAGTCACCATATCATTTGTCACATAGATTCGAGATATATTTTGGAATATTTATTCAGGACATGTAGCATTTTTCATATCTATAATTAATGAACAGGTTTCTACTTTTTTGTTTTTTAAGGATAAGTCACAAGAGAGGATCAACCAAATCATAAATGGAGGAAAAGACCCAAAACAACAAGGCATAAGAAAGTCCAAATGAGAGCCAAAAGACATATAAATGGACCAATTATCAACCAAAATGGCAAGGCATTAAGAAAGTCCAATGAGAACTTAGTGCACACTGAAATTAGTGAAGTTTTGCTAATATGCACAGCTAATTTGGATTGTGGTAGTGTGCACATGACATAATTAGTTTATATTTGAATTACTCAAAGTTCATTTGGAGTGGCTACTTGGAAAGTAGTGTTATTATAGTGCTTTTATTATATATATGTGTGTGTGATATAGGAGAGGAGTGGTTTTCAAAAGAAACCAATCCATGTGACTTTGACATGCCCGAGGAAAGAATATAGATATATATGGTTAATTTTATAAAACATATAAAAATAAAGACACATGATTTAGCTGTGTTTTTAATATGCATGGTGGACATGTGTCATGATGCATGACCGGATCGATGTTATATCATGTGTGAAAAGATTTGACCATGAGCTTATATATGTATTTAGTGTAGTAGGAGAAAAAAAAGAAAATAAGGCAGTTTTGGGTTTGCAAAACTGAGAGAGAGAGAGAATGAGAGGAGAAAAGGAGAAGAAGAAGAAGAAAAAAAAAAAAGGAAATGAGAGAGAAGGTTCGCCTAGAGGAGAAAAAAATTCAGCACAGTAAATTAAGAGAATTTCAAGTCAATGCAAGTTAATCTTACTCTTATTCTTTAATAATTATAATTTTTTTAGTTAGATTTAACTATTTTTAGAAGTTTGTTATGGGTCTATATATATATGAATGTGAATGCAAGTGGGTTTTGGGATTTTGATGCATATAGATTGATACACCCGATCAAATGCGATGCATTATCATTATTGGATCGAGAATTTAATTCTTATGTTATTATGAATTATTTAAATTAATTGCATGGGATTGAAATGAGTTGGTCTGATATGTATAGGCTATATGTAGGAGTTTCAACTTGAGTAATATGTGTAAAGAAGTGTACGTCAAAACATAAAGAGCGAAGTCCAGAAGGCAGAATAATGGGTCCTTATCCCTAGGCGGGCGGACCCTTCCCGCGACCCACGGGTCTCAAGTGAACCTTGCTAGCGACCCCTGGGTCGCGAGTGGATCCTACCTATGACCCACGGGTTGCGATTGGATCTTACTTGTGACCCACGGGTTGCGAGTGGATCTTGCCTATGACCCACAGGTTGCGAGTGGACCGCTCACAACCAATAGGTCGTGAGTGGATCTTTTGCATGTTCCGATAGGTGGCGGATGGACTGGATTAGGTAGCAAGCGAGTTGATTTCAAGGGTTGTATAGTGGTCGTGGGGCTCTAATTCATGAAGCGGTCACGGGTGACTTTAACTCATGAAGGTATTGCATGCGGTCATAAGTGCTTTAACTTATGAAGCAGTCACGGGTGACTTATTGTAAGCGGTCATAAGTGCTTTAACTTATGAAGCGGTAATGGGTGACTTTAACCCACAAAAGATAGGGGATGATTAGGGCCAACTTTGTAAGGACCGGAATTATTTTGACCGGTTCCGGGCGATTTTGGACCGGACCAATTTTTTTTTCGAATAAATTAAAATTCAGAAATATGTTATATATATATATATGGAATTATATATATATATATGAAGTTGGAGGATATAGATATATATATATATATATATGGGAATATATATATATATATGCACATGGTGGCTTATATGCAAATATGAAGAAGTGTGGGTGCACATGCATAATTATATGTATTGTGTAGCATATATCATATATATATTTATATATGAGTAATATGTGGACCAAAAAGAAAGAAAAGAAGATAAGAAATGGGTGGTCTCGGCTGAAGGAGAAAAATAAGAAAAGAAGAAAGAAAAGAAAAGAAAGAAAAGAAAAAGAAGAGAAGAGAGAGGGGAAGGGGAGGCGACAGCTGGGGCGGCGGTTGACGTGGGCCGACGGCAGGTGGTAAGTGCTGGCCGCGATTGGGGGTTTCGCAGCTGGGCCATTCGCGAAGGGGGCTTCGGCTGGTTCGATGGGGGTCCGATCACGGTGGGTTTTCGGGTGGTTCTGATTGTGGCGGCCGGATGGTGGTGGTCACGGAGGTCACGGTGGTGGGTTTGGTCGTGGCTGGTACCGACGGTGGCTTTGGATGGCTCGACGAGGGTGCGCACGGCGTGTTTGGGCTGTGTTTGGTCTGATTCTTTTGGGGTCGTTCCAGTTGGATTTTGGGTGGTTGTTTGATGATGGAGATGGTGTCGACGGCGGTTCTCGGTGGGTTGTTGAATGGTCATGGCAAAGTGGCCGAAACTAGTGACTCACATTTGTGGGTTCACGGTGAGGTTTGGGTGTTCACGGGTTCAAGTTTTAAATCCTTTTGGCGGCCGTTTTGGGGCTGATTTGTGGACTGTTTGAGGGTGCACATGGTGGTACCGTAGAGGCTGTTTGGCTCGGCTGAGATAGGTTGCTGGGTTGTATTTGATTGGTCTAAAAATGGTGGAAATAGGCGGCTTCCGGTGGGTTTTCCATGGGGGTTGCGGTTGGTGTTTGGCTTCGGCTAGTTTGGGTGTTGCAGCCGTGAGATTGCAGCAGTGGCTAGTGGAGGCTCGGCCTTGGTGGCTTGATTTTGGAGTTTAAATTGTTGGTGGTCTCGGTTCATGCTGGGTCTGTTCACGGTGACCGGAAGAAGGGGTATAACTTGAGGTTGACAACGGTGGTCAATGAGTTCGGCTTTGGGGTCGACAATAGTGCCGAAGCTTGGAGCTTCGATTGGATGGTTTGATGATGCCGGCCTTGGTGTTGGCTTGAGGGTCTTGCATAACAGGATGTTATGGCTCGTGTTTTGGGTTAGATCGAAAATCAGAAAGGGCAAGGAAATGGTTCAGAGGTGTTCGTGTCGGCCTTGACACAGGACTAGACCGGACATGGAGGTGGACCGCTTTGCAAGCACGGACTTGACGAGACGGGACCTAAGGCAAGTTGATTCTTGCCTCTATCTCATACAGATATTTTATGTATGTTGAGTAATTTACATATGTCTCAATTTAATCATATGTGGTATGTGTATATACATATATATGTAGGCGTTTATATATATATGTGTATAGGGAATGTGGTACATACATGGGATGTGAGAGGATATACATATGTGTGTGTGTATATATATGTATGTGCGGGTTTGGGAAGCGATAACATGTTAGATTTATCGCCTAATTGCATTGTGATATGCATGTATGTATAGATTAAAGTCTATGAAGAGTATGCTAAATAATACCTGTTTAGCTCTGTGTTGTCTTGTATGCATATGTGGCTCTCATACATGAGGTTCAGTATATATATAGGTGATTATATATATGGTTGCAGTGGTAGAAATGCATGCTAAGTGTGAATTTAACTTTTGACGAGCATTTGAAAAGCATGAAACGTGCTAAGTGTTTTATATGTTCTTGATACATATGTAGGTGATGTAATATATATGTGTATATATATATATTGTGTTTGGAATGCATGCTACTAGTAGTGAATACATGCATTGAATGAGAGCATGACTGTATTTATGCTAGTGTACGTGCATATGTGATTTATATGCATGATTTGACATATACGTGGTTATATGTGGGAATGTGGATATGGGATGCATGCTAGCTTTATTTATATATATTGAATGTATGCATTGGTTATAGCATGATAAAAATGTGTTAAGATTAAAGTGTTTTGCATATGTGAGGTGTTATGCAGGTTTTGAACATGTATGTGCTATATGTGTTAGAATGTGATGAGAAGCATGCTAAATACTTCTTTTTAGTGTTCATAAGCATGGGTTGATGCATGAAAATGTTATGCTATGTATATATGCATCCATATTGCATATGTGGGAGGGAAATGACACATATGTGGTTATATGTGGGTTTAGGTGGAGATGAGATACATGCTATGTACTTTTAACTAGCTTATGCATTATGAGGCATGAACATTGAATGCTTGATTGTTATGTGTTTGAAATGCATATATGGGCCCGTTGTGAGGAGACGGGGAAGAGTGGTTGAATTGCCTAGAGTAGGTCAATACTCGGTGAGGGCATTGGAGTGGTTGAGTCACCTTGGAGTAGAGAATACTCGGTGACAAATTCTAAAATTTATCTAATCACCTCGGAGTAGAGCATACTCGGTGATGGTTCGATCACCTCGGAGTAGAGAATACTCGGTGACATATTTTGAAGCGGTTCGATCACCTCAGAGTAGAGAATACTCGGTGGCGGATTCGGCAGCGGTTCAATCACCTCGGAGTAGAGAATACTCGGTGATGGATTCCGCAATTGTGTGGGAAGTGTCTCGGTCACATGTTGGTTAAGAATCATGTTAGGGTGTCGGGTGGGACCCGAGAGAGAGGGAGACAAGTTTATGGAAGTGCTTGCATTATCTATTGTGAGGTATGCAATGTGTTTAACGCATTCTTATATACATGCGTTGCTTCTGAATGGACATGACATATGTTGGATATTTATTGCTTCTGAGCATGTTGTATGGTTTGAATGCATCTATATTGCATTTGAGATGTGCTACTTGACGAGTAGGAGATGTAGTAGTTGATTTACATCGTTTATGTAAATGTGTTGACATATATGTTCTATATACATATTGATGCCTGAATGTTTACTGTTTTCAAGCATGTTGAAAATGATTTCTAAAATCATGTGTAGTGGATTTTATATGTTCATATGTGCTAGAGTAGCCACATACATCATTGGTTCATGCATACTAGGTGGAGCATGGTCTTAGATATGGTGATATATTTAAGTGCATGTATATTTTTGAGAATATGTGAGGATCGACCTGCTGCAGCGGTGATAGTATGGTCTACATACCTTGTTGGGCCTTTGAGCTCACCCCCTCCCAAGTTTTGCAGGTATTGCTGATTTCGAAGTCAGTTAGGGGGATCGGTAGTCCCAGTTGCAGAGGTAGTAAGTAGATTCCTTAGAATCTCATGTATGTCCAGGATAGTGGATAGATAGATGCTTTACATTTGGATTAAATGTATGAGACGATTATGTAGATTCAGTTCTTTCTGTCGTATTCTATTCAAGTGATGTATGTATATAATACGGACATTCAAGGACTGAGACATGTATTTATGAATGTATTATGCATGTTGTAGAAATATTAGGGGGACACGGGCCCAGAAGTATCCATTTTTGTTGTTTAGATATAAATGCTGGGGGGACACGTGCCCAGAAGTGTCCATATAAATTGTAAAGCAAGTATATCATGCCAGGAGCTGATTATTTAGAATGGGTCATGCCCAATTTTCGTAAAAATGATAGAAAATTGAGGTTGCATGATCAGGTGGTGGTTAGAGCGTGAGGGTGATCTCACGGGGTTCACACCTCGGTTTCTTGGCCTCGGGAACCGGGGCGTGACAAACTTACCCTTACAGCTATATTTTGGATTAAGACTTTTGCATACCCTAGGGCTGTGAGAAATCATGGAGGAATGGAGGGTCATGTAGCTCCGAGCTCATGACCCCGAGTGGTAGCTCTCATAAGCAGGGACCGTACAGGGGATTACTGGCTTTGCTCCTCAAGATGGAAATTAACTTGTCACGATATTACTTCTAGCCTTGATGGGATATACCTCCTATGAAGCTATAAGGACCCGTGGGTCATTTTTGGCACAGAGGCATACTATGATATGAGCCGGGCGGTTATGGTGGTATAACAGAATGTATGGCGTCATAACTCTAGCTGGGAAAATGGGTTGAGTGTGGAATGGAGGATTGAGAGAGAAAGGCTCATTGAAGTGTAAAACATAGCTATGTGACTTGCGAGGGGCATTAAGTATTGTGCTTTAAATAGAATAGTATCGTAAGACTTACCCACGATCACGGAAGAGATGTTCATGGCTTTAACCAAGTATGACAAAAGATGGGACACATGGCATGATGGGCTTGTGCCATGTAGGATGATAGCTATCAAAGGCTCATACCTAAGGTCTATAAATATCTAATGGTGTGAAGGCAGTTAGTCAACTCTGACCCCCTCCCTCTCTCAGTCATACTTGTTTTCTCTCTTTCCCATATCTTCCTCAACTCTATCTTCTATATAGTTTAAATCTAGTTCTACATACTCCTTCTCTCTCTCTCTCTTCAATTATTTGCTCAGATTGTTTCTCTAATATAACTGCATATTCATCCTGGTCCAACCAAGTGTTAGTCACCCCTTTTAACAGAACTTCCACCTTTACATTTTGCGACTTCACTAGGGAAGGATTGCCTCTCATAATGGCTGCACAATGACGATCCAAGCGAAAGGGAGATCAGATTCCTGCAACTGCACAAATACATACTACAGAAGCTCAATAACCTACTAGATCCCATATTCCATAGCCAACTACGCAAAGGCAAAACTCAGTGTGTTCAAGCAACATCGGTGAATTTGTCTGTCACAACCTCAGGTCTCTATGTCTTTAGTGGTTTTGCAAACTCTAATGAATATTCAAGAAGCACAGATGCAAATACTTCAGTTTTTAAAGGCTCAATAAACAAAGCCAGATGATCCTAGTCCTACAGCTCCTATAAATCAAGACTTTGCCCCAGAACCTACAATAATTCTTGAATTTGAACCTGATCTAGCAACCAAGACTATAACAATAGTCGAGAATTATCAAAATAACTAACCTTCCTCCCATCCTTCGTTTGTGACGGTGGAACAATTATAGAAAATTTTGAGGTACAAAAAGGATTCAGTGGTTGACATCGATATTTCTCCACCATATGACCCTGCGAGTTTGTCTCTCCCCTATCCTGAAGGGTATTTTGCTCTAAAGTTCAAACAATTCAATGGTAAATAAGGCAATGCGCGGGAACGTGTTTCATGATTTATTGATGAATTGGACGCCAATCGTAACAATGAACACCTCAAGCTCGGGGAATTCTCCAAGTCTTTGATAGGAAGGGCCTACACCTGGTACATGAGTCTTGCACCGAGCACTGTCCTGGATTGGCCTGATATGCTTGCTAAGTTTTATGAAAAAAATTTCACTACGAAGGAAAGGGTTACAATGTTATCACTAACTAGGCATAAACAAAAATTGGGGGAGGAGATAGTTGTCTATGTCAAGCATTTTTGGGAGTCATCTTTAGAATGTTTCGAGCCAACATCGGAGGCTCAACTTATAAAGATATGCGTCGATGGAATGCCTCATGAATATAAGGTATATCTGATCAATTATGAGATCAAGACCTTTTCGGCCCTAATGAATAATGCTAGGCATCTTAGGGAGATCATCCCCCCGCCTGGCAAAGGAACCATCTTCCCTAGAGGCCACAGTTACTGTCACTCAGAGTCAACAATAGAATGCTGGCATAGGAAGGCCTCGACGGACGGAACCAACTCCAATTCCCATTGAACTCAAGGAAGCAGTTTCTTTGCTCAATCAATGGGTAAAAGATGAAGTTATTACCTTGCCAGGAGTTGAGAGAATCTTGACAAAAGAAGAGAAAGAAAAGCCTAATTATTGCCCATTCCACCAGAGCACACGACATCCCTTGACAGATTGCTGGACCTTTAAACGACTGGTACAATGAATGATCATCGAGAAGAGCATAGATTTGAGTGGAAGCAACATTGTCACTAATCCGTTCCCACAACATGTGGCGATAATCGAAACTACTACTTTCACAAAGGAAGAGCTACATCCTACTCTGGATGGGAAAAATATAATATCTGGCCACGAGATTGATTTTTTCTTTAATGGCCTACCAATTGAGGACCAAGTCAAAGAATTTTTGAAAGAATTGTGGCTTTAGGCCACCAAGTGAAAGGCTTGGGAAAATACACTACACCTAAGACAGGAGAGATTGTCTTTTCAACGGCAGATAAGAGAGTCCCTTTTCCTCACAATAGGCCTCTTTATGTTCCTGCCACGGTCAATGGCAAAGATTTGAAAAGAGCTTTCCTCGACAGCGGAGACTCTGTTAATATCATACCTCCAACCACTTTGAAAGCAGTGTAATTTTCGGAGTCAAAAATCATTTATCAACCTATAAACGTCACGGTATTCAATGGTGGCCAACAGTCCACAATTGGATACGTGACAGTTGATTTGAAAGTAGGAAGAATCAGAGCTCCTACCAAATTTCATATAATAAATGGAGAGCCCTCTTATCAATTGTTACTCGGAAGACCGTGGATGCATGCGCATGGCGTAGTCCCATCCTCTTACCATCAAGTCATGAAATCAAATTGGGGGAAAGGAACTATGACGCTTAATGCCTCTAAGGACCCTTTCTGCCACTCTAAAGCCTATTTCTCTGATGCCTTTTTCTACAATGAATATGACGATGAGAAAATGAAGGACGAAATCCATGCTATTCCTTTGCCAAAATGGAGGCTCTAAATGCCGAATCCTCATACAAGAGAGCCGCAGATAAGGAAATCACATGGACTTAAGTTAAGATGGCTGATAGGCAGGTGGTGTACAAGTTATGATGGGGTGGGGGGTAGGAGACATTGCCCAGTGTTTCTGACCCCAGGGCAAGGAAACCACTTCAAATAGAGAATGACTTATGTTTCACAGTTGATGAAGAGTTAGAGGAAGTGGACATTGGTGACGGATCCTGTGTTCGACCAACGTTCATTTGCAAGAAGCTAGACGCTATAATGAAAAATTCTCTAATTCAGCTTCTAAAAAGTTATCAAGATGTGTTTGCATAGGAGTACAACCAAATGCCAGGTCTTAGCACAAGCTTAGTTATACACCACCTCAACACTGTCCCATCTGCGGTGCCCAAAAAGCAGGGACAACGAGTGTATCGCTCAGATCTAGAAATTCAAATTAAAGTAAAAGTTCAAAATTTTCTTGATGTAGGATTTATTAAGCCCACCCAACATCCCACTTAGTTGGCCAATATTGTCTCGGTACGAAAGAAGAACGGTTAGATCAGAGTATGTGTTGATTATCGAGACCTTAATAAAGCTTATCCGAAAGATGAGTTCCCTCTGCCAAATATTGATATAATGGTCGATGCCACGATTGGGCATGAAATGTTCTCAATAATGGATGGTTTCAGTGGGTACAACCAGATCAAAATGGCTCCTGAAGATGCAGAGAAAATAACTTTTCGTATGCCTATAGGAAATTTTAATTATATAGTAATGTCGTTCGGGTTGAAGAATGTGGGTGCCACCTACCAGCGAGCCATGACTGCCATTTTCCATGATATAATCCATCATAAAGTAGAAGATTACGTTGATGACCTTATGGTCAAGTCTAAGAAGTGATCAGAACATATCCAAGACCTCAAAAAAGTTTTTTGAATATGGACTAAAGATGAACCCTCTAAAGTGCGCTTTTGGGGTACAATAAGGAAACTTTTTTGGATATATAGTACACTAACAAGGTATCGATTTGGATCCTACAAAAGCCAAGGCCATCATAGAAATGGAGTCACCCAAAACAAAAAAGTTATTTAGGGAATTTATGGGCAAAATTTTATATTTGAAGACGCTTCATTCCCGTATTGGCAAAGGTCACTCACCCGCTAGTGCCACTTTTGAAAGACAGTTCCTTATGCTTGGGGTGCTGAGCAACAAGCTGCATTCGAAAAAGTTAAGACAATTTTGGCATCCCTATACACAATGATATCTTCGCAAGCCAACAAAGATTTAATCATGTATCTAACTTTGACAGAGAGCTCGATTGGTGCTCTTTTGGCACAAGAGCATGACGAAAAGGAAAAACTTGTCTATTACATAAGTAGGGTACTCAAAGGCGCAGAAGCACACTGCTCACCAATAGAAAGGCATTGTCTTTCCTTGGCATTCACAACACAAAAGTTCAGACAGAATTTACTCTCCCAGCCAGTAGAACTCATTACAAATTGGGACCCAATTAGATATCTACTGTCTAAACCAATTTTGTTTGGAAAGTTAGCCTGATGGTTGATTGCTTTGACTGAGTATGAGATCATTTGTTCAACACCAAAAATAGTGAAAAGTCAAGCTTTGGAAGATTTTTTTGCCATGTTTCCAAGGGAAGAGTCAGAGCTAGAGGCGAGCGTCAACCTCTTAGAAACCACTGATGAACATGATGAATGGAACTTGGAGTTTGATGGTTCTCCATAGAAAAGGATGGCGGTGTAGGTTTTATTATCTCAAATGTAAGGACAGGAGAATAGGTTGTCATGGCACATAAATTAGACTTCCCTTCCCTTGTACAAATAATATTGCTAAGTATGAAGCTTTAATTTTGGGGCTCTCTGCATGTCTATTAATAGGAGTGTGAAATCTCACGGTCTGTGGAGACTCAAAGTTAGTTATGATAGGCGTTGAATGTTACCCATTCTAGCCTCTTAACTTATGTATTTTATTCTCTTAGTGATAGATTATTTTGTGATTTTACTTCGTTTTAGTGTTTTCTGTATTTTCAGGGCCTTAATGATTATTTCAGTTAAAACCAAGCTTTTGGACTTTTAAAGAAGACATCCAAGATGGTTAGATGAAACCTACATCAAGGAGAATCATTCAACCATTCATTTCAACTCAATTCAGCCCAAGAAAGAGGTCCAAGAGAATTACAGCTGCTTAAGAAGGTTTCGGGCCTGAAGCCCAAATCTGCACATAATACAATCTTAATCCCGTTTTGGAAAACGGACCAGAAGTCTTATTAAACAAAATTTGATTCTGCACACTTTTGTATTTCACGAAAATTCCGTAAATCGGACTTCTAGTGGGTCAAAAGTTGGGCCGAAGTCAGCAGGAAAAACCCACCTGATTAGTGCTGCAGGAAACCCTAATTTATTCTTAATTGGATTAGGACTTTGGTGTATTCTCTTGGGGAATAAAGTGAAGAATAAGAGGCTGAGTTTGGGGAGAGAACAGGGAGATTGGAGAGTCTGAGAGGGCTGAGAAGAAAACAGAAACATATTTGCAGAGCCATTGGAGAACGAAGTCATCTCTCTTATTTTCTGTGATTATGAGAGCGATTATTACACAATGGTAATCACTGAATATATTGTTAAGAGCTTTGATGGATTATGCCTAGAGAAGATGAACCATATTGCACCCTAGATTAGAGTAGTTAGGCAGATGGCCCATGCCAATCGAAGATAGTCCATGGCTTAGCCTTAATCATATGTTATCTTTTTGACGGATGAAGGTGAGCTTGTAGCCACCGACACCACTTATGCATGATGTAATTCCCCTATAGTTGATTCAATTGACCATTGATTGTGGAGTTAGTGGTGAAGTCAAACACCCTAAATTTCTCTCTTATTATCTTCAATATCTGTTTACTTTGATTTATTTTATTTTATCTTTTTAATTAGTTTAGTTTAAAAATCAGAATTCTTTTCTTATAAATTTAATTAGAATTAATTCAGTATTCCAACTCATCAGACCATAATCCCTGAGGTACGATACCCCTTTCGATAGTCCTATTCTGCAAGGAATTCGTTCTATTGCGAAGTGTGGAAAATTTTAATTGATATACTTTTTGAGTCACACTCACACACGAATCAATTTTTGGCGCCGTTGCCGGGTATTATCTGTTTGATTGATTGGATTTTATAGAATTAATTTTAATTGAATTTTTAGTTTAGGAAATTTTTTATTTTTAATTTTGTTTTTGTTTTCTTTTCAGGTGCTCTTGGCTAATATATGCAAGGTCGTCGTTCTGTAGCTAATCATTTGATACCTCTTGATCCTGAACCTGAACGTACTCTTAGATAACAGAGGAACATCCCTGTTGATACAATTGTGCAAGAGGAAGAATTAATTGAAGACATGGCAGAAGAGAGGAATAACAACCTTGTTCCTAATGCTGATGGAGAAAGAGCTAGACTGCTGAGGGACTACTATGTTCCTGAGACATATACCTCACCAGCAGGTTTTCAACTGCCCAATGTCACAACACAGAATTATGAGATCAAGTCCAATATTATTCAGATGCTACCATCTTATTTTGGGCTGACTCAAGAAGACCCTTACAAGCATCTGGATGACTTCACTGAAGTGTGCTCAATTACAAAAATTCACAACTACTCTGAAGATGCTTTCAGAATGAGGCTTTTTCCATTCTCCTTGAAAGACAAAGCAAAGTATTGGTTCAATTCTCTACCGGCAGGTTCTATCACGACTTGGACTCAGATGCAACATGAGTTTCTCAAGAAGTATTTTCCGATAGGGAAGACCAATCAATTCAGACGTACTATCACTGGTTTCTCCCAACATGAGGGGGAACAATTTTATGAGACCTGGGAAAGATTCAAGGACCTTCTTAGGAAGTGTCCCCATCATCAAGTTCCTAAGTGGCAACTAGTGCAGAGTTTTCATGAAGGGCTCACAGAAGCCAACAGACAGATGGTTGATGCATCTTGTGGAGGTATTTTTATGTTGAAGAGTGAAGAAGAGGCATGGACCTTATTTGAAAATCTTAGTGATAACTCTCTACAACATGTGTCCTCTACTCATCTAGCAGACATGCCACTACAAGGAAAACTGATGAGATTTTTGAGGTTGGTGCTTCAGAAGTTATGCCAACTGACATTGATTTAATTGCACAGAAGGTAGCAGCAATCATGGCTGTCAATCAAACTCCTTCTGCTTCAAATTCTTCATTGCTAGGCCCTTGTGAATTTTGCTCTAGTCCTATGCATAATGTGAGCAATTGCCCTTCAATGGGGCAATTCTCTGATGTTCAACATGAGCAAGTCCAAGCTACATTCACTGGACCAATGAATCCTCTACGAGGTAATACTTACAATCCCACATGGAGGAATCATCATGATTTTTCTTACAGTAACCAAGGGGCAACAATGCAACCATCATATCAAACTAGGACTTTTGTGCCTCAACAGCAATTTCAAACACAAAGTCCTATGGCCCAAAAAATTTCTGCTATTGAAGACAAGCTGACACTTACCTTGTCCAAATTTGACAAGCTTGATTCTCTTATATAGACAGTGCAAGCTACTACAGCAACAGTACAATCTACAGTTCAACTAGTGCACTCGCATTCTCAATCCATTGCCAAACTGGAATCTCAGTTTGGACAGCTTGCTACTTCATTGAGTAGAAGAGAAGAAGGGAAGCTTCCTAGTTAACCAATTGTTAATCCTAGAGGGATGCAAGCTTCCACAAGTAACCCACACCATGAGCAAGTTCAAGCCATTACCACTTTGAGGAGTGGGAAAATAATTGATAATAAAGTGGGTGAGAAGAAAGAAGCAGAAAAGGTGACCACAAGTCCAAGTGCTGAAATTCCTTATGAGCCTAGGGCTCCTTTCCCACAACGTTTCCTTGAAGCATCTAAATTGGGGAAGCAAGGGGACAAACTGCATGACATGATGGAGGTGTTTCGACAAGTAAAGATTAATTTGCCATTCCTTGATGCCATCAAGCAAATTCCTCCTTATGCTAAATTCTTGAAGGACTTGTGCACTCAGAAAAGGCGTTCTAAAAGCTATGTGCCAAAGAAAGTGATATTGCCACAACAAGTAAGTTCAATAATTCAGCAGTGTACTCCTCCCAAGTATAAAGATCCTGGTGCTCCAACTATCTCATGTATCATTGGGGAGCACCATGTGGATAAAGCTCTTCTTGATTTGGGTGCAAGTGTGAATTTGCTACCCTATTCAGTCGACTTACAATTGGGCTTGGGAGAATTGAAGCCTACCTCGGTGGTATTGCAATTTGCAGATAGATCAACAAAGCAACCCCGAGGAATCATAAAAGATGTGCTCATTAAAGTGGACAAGTTCTACTTTCCTGTTGATTTCATTGTACTTGACACTGAGCCAGTTCATAATCCAAAGAGGCACATTCCAATGATCCTTGGTCGACCTTTCTTAGCTACAGCTGATGCCTGCATAAATTGTAGGTCGGGGATCATGGATATTTTATTTGGCAACATGAATGTCAAGCTTAATGTGTTCAATGCTATCCAACACCCTCCAGATCAGAGTGATGTGTTTTGCATGGATGATATTGATGAATGTGTAGAGGAATTTGTGTCATCCTCTATATCTCAAAACTCCTTGGAGGTATGTAAGTCTTTTTACGACTTTGAGAACATTAATGATGAAGGGTTGTGTGAAGAAGTGTATTCTATGCTGAAAGTGGATGCTATTCAGAATACTCCACCTTGGAGAATTCCAATTGAGCCACTACCTTCTCTCTCTAGCACTCCTTTAGTGCCTTCATTGGAGTCCCCTCCAGAATTAGAGTTGAAGCCTTTGCCTGACAAATTAAAGTATGTATTTTTGGGGGCACAGAAAACTCTTCCTATTATAATTGCCTCTGATCTGACAGAAATTCAAGAGAAGAGCTTAATAGAGGTCTTATATCAACATCGTGAAGCAATTGGGTGGAGTGTTGCTGATCTTAAGGGCATTGATCCCTCAATTTGCATGCACAAAATCCATTTGGAAGAAGGATGTAAGCCAACTAGAGAGGCACAGAGGCGACTGAACCCCAACATGAAAGAGGTGGTAAAGAAAGAGGTTGTCAAGTTACTTGATGCAGGTATCATTTATCCAATTTCTGACAGCACATGGGTGAGTCCAACACAAGTGGTTCCTAAGAAGTCTGGCCTTACCATTGTCCCTAACTCTATGGGAGAGCTTGTTCCACAACGTACTGCCACAGGTTGGCGTGTTTGTATTGATTACAGAAAGCTCAATTCTATGACAAGGAAGGATCACTTTTCTCTTCCATTTATTGATCAAATACTTGAAATGTTAGCTGGTCAGAGCTATTATTGCTTTCTGGATGGTTACTCCAGTTATAACCAAGTGGCTATGGATCTAGAAGATCAAGAGAAGACCACTTTCACTTGTCCCTTTGGTACTTTTGCTTATCGTCGTATGCCATTTGGATTATGTAATGCTCCGGCGACATTCCAGAGGTGTATGATGGCCATTTTTCTGACATGGTGGAAAATTTTTTGGAGGTGTTCATGGATGAAGATGATGCTTTCTTTCTCAACAGTTGAAGCTTCTTCTTCTACCATGAGCGGTTAGTTCATCCACTAGGGTTTTGATGTAGCCCTAACAAAGCATCAATGGTTTGATTGTTTTAATTATTGGGGACCTTTATATACATGCATAGATTGTGTAATTCAGAGGATTCTTATTATAGAATTGAGCAATAAAAGTCTTGTAAATTCAATCTCAATGATTTCTTATCTTGTCTTAGATATTTAGTTGTTGTTATTGAACTCAATCTCTCTTGTTTTCTGTGATTATGAGAGCGATTATTACACAATGGTAATCACTGAATATATTGTTAAGAGCTTTGATGGATTATGCCTAGAGAAGATGAACCATACTGCACCCTAGATTAGAGTAGTTAGGCAGATGGCCCATGCCAATCGAAGATAGTCCATGGCTTAGCCTTAATCATATGTTTTCTTTTTGACGGATGAAGGTGAGCTTGTAGCCACCGACACCACTTATGCATGATGTAATTCCCCTATAGTTGATTCAATTGACCATTAATTGTGGAGTTAATGGTGAAGTCAAACACCCTAGATTTCTCTCTTATTATCTTCAATATCTGTTTACTTTGATTTATTTTATTTTATCTTTTTAATTAGTTTAGTTTAAAAATCAAAATTCTTTTCTTATAAATTTAATTAGAATTAATTCAGTATTTCAACTCATCAGACCATAATCCCTGAGGTACGATACCCCTTTCGATAGCCCTAGTCTGCAAGGAATTCGTTTTATTGCGAAGTGTGGAAAATTTTAATTGATATACTTTTTGAGTCACACTCACATATGAATCAAGTTATCAAGCAAATATTGGGCGAGTATGCGGTGAAGGAACCTTACCTTGCTCCATATAGAACAATTGTGCAAAACATGGTTAGGGACTTCTTGACTATTAAATTCGACCATAGTCCGTGGGCAAGAAACAAAAGATCAGACGCCCTTGCTACTATGGGATCTCAACTTGACCTTTATGATAGCATAATGACTATTAATCTCGTCAGAAGAGTACAACCCGCGATTGTATTAAATTCTTATCCGAAAGAGGAGGACGGTGATTGGAGAACTCCTATCATCAAAGATTTAAAAACTCTTCGTGGGACACAAAACCTTTCGCTCAGAAAACACTATCAAATAGTCACATGCAAGCTTTACTATCGTGGGCCTGAAGGGATTCTCCTGAGGTGTCTAAGTGCTAATGAATTTGGTGAAGTTCTCTCTAAAGTTTATGACGCATCATGTGGAATAACGGACGTTAGATTTTAGGGAAGGTTCTAGGGGCAAGGGTATTTTTTGCCAACAATAAAGCCCGATGCAACAAAGGTGTAGAGTACTTGTTCAAATTGTTAGAAACTTACAAATCCTAAGGTGGCTAGCTTCACAAAAATTCCAGACTGGAGGGACAAATACATAGCCTATTTATAGAAGCACATTTTCCTTTAAGAAAGAAGAGAGGCCCTTGATTTGCAAAGGAAGGCCAAAAGGTTTTTTGTGAAAGAAGACATTCTCTATCGAAATAGCTTTAATGGCAGACCATTAAAATGTCTCGGCAAAGAGGAGGCCAAGGAAGTCCTGAGGCAAACTCATGAGCTTGGTCATCAGGGAGGACATAAGTTGTTTCATCAGTTGTTAGCAATTGGCTATTACTAGCCAATTATGGAGAATGATTCACTAGATCACGCTTGGTAATGTCACATATGCCAAGTTCATAGTACCTTCATACATGCTCCAACAACAAGTTTGCATAGCCGGTCTACTCCCTGGCCTTTCCATACGTGGGCTCTAGACATCATAGGCCCTGTCACACCCCCGTCTAGGGGGATACATGGATCCTAGTTGCGATTAAACTTTTCACAAAATGGGTAGAGGCAATCCCCTTGAAAAAAACAACAGTTGTTCATGTGGCAAAATTCATTAAGGAAAACATCATATGCCGTTTTGGGATTTCGAAAATTTTGCTAACGGATAATGGAACACCCTTTTTCAATACCACAGTAAGAGGGTTGTTAGAAGAATATGCAATATCACACCATAAGTCCATGGCTTACTATCCTAAGGTGAATAGACAAGCGGAGGCCAGTAACAAGACTCACATCCATATATTAAGTCGCTTGGTTCATGATGATAAAAAAGAATGGGCAGACAAGCTATCAATCGCACTCTGGGCTTGTGGAATGGTGTAGAGGATTTCTACTAATGAAATGCCCTATTCGCTTGTATATGGCTCTGAGGCTGTCTTACCCCAAAATTGAAAATTGCAGCAACAAAGCTTACAACACAAGGATTGGATGTAAAAAGGGTGGGAGATCTTGAAGTCCCGGAAGAAAGATGACAAAGAGCCCAGACTAGACATGAAGCCTACTTGGGTACTCAATCCCGTCACTATGACACCAGAGTACGCCCACAAAATTTTTAGGAGGGAGACTTAGTCCTCAAAACGATCCCCAGCGTTATGAGGGGGCAAAGGGTACAAAAATTTCAACTTCGATGGGAGGGGCCATTTTTAGTCAAAGAAGTGAATGACAGTGGGTATTGCAAGTTAGTGGAGTTGGAAATAGGTTTGAAGACTGGCCCAGTCAATATCAAATGGATAAAAAGTACCTTTCTTAATATGCTATTGTTCGTGTTTGTAATTGACAATATGCAAAAATAAATAAGGTTGTATTTGACAAAAAAATAGTGGTCATTACAAATGATGTCACCCTCAATATCATTACAAAAACAAAAAACAAAAGCAGAAAAAAAAATGAAGGAAAGAAGGAAAAAAAAAGTACCGAGCCTCAAAACAAAGAAAAAATGCTACATCACATCTTTGAAAAAGTGATCTAAAGGAAGAACTCCATAAGTAGCAATCTTGCTATTCACCTCACTAGCAACCTCATTAATATAAACTTGGGCATCCGCGATCCTCTGCTCCTAGAAAGCCACATGTTGTCGTGCATGCGCTAAATTAGTCATGTCCTACTTAAGGTCGAAATTCGGTCGGTCCTGTTGCTTGTCTAAAGCCTAGATCTTAAGACCATGAACAACATCCTCAAAATAGGATTCGAGCCAACCAAGCTCAAAACCAACTGCTTTCCAGTCTCTGATGCGTCCCTGAGCTGTTTCTATCACCTCGCGGGTGACCTCCCTCAAAACCTGGCTATCTAATGAAGAAAGAAAGTCTGCAAAAGCATAAAGAAACATCCTTAAAAATATCGGGTCGCAAAGAGTAAAACCCACAAAAGTTCACGGATGGCTATGAAGAACACGATCGAGCATAACAATACTTTGAAAACTACATGAGAAAGACTACTACTGGATAATATTGTCATCCCTGAAACCAGTCAAGTTTAGAAAAGCTTCGACATCTGAAGCCTCCTAAACACCGTGATCGAAATCGGCATCAATGATCGAAGTGCGGAACGGAGAGGAGGAGATGATATCAGGAATGATTGTAGCGGTGGTGACAGCAATGGGTGAAAAATGTGTTGCTAAAAAAGATGGCCGAACCGCAGGACTAGCAAGAGACATGGGGTGAGTCGGTGAGGGGTTGATCGCATCAGGGGGCACCTGCTCAGGCTGAACACTTGCAGAGGGCTCAACCTTTGTGGTATCTCGTGCGTCATCTTCACTAAGGATATCATCTAAAAACCCACCATCTGTACTGCCAAACAATTGTCTCTCGAGTATCACCTGATCATCCTTGGTTGCTTGAAAATCACTAGCCAAATCTTTACATCAGTACCCACTACGATAGTCTCATCTGAGTGCGAAACAGTCATTTGAAGGTCACAAAACATCTCATTCAAGGCACGGCTGGGATAGACTTATTAGACAGGCAAAGCTCTTTTCTCTGGGTCTTATAGAGATCTCTTAGAAAAAAAAAAAAAAAAAGAGAAGAGAAAAAAAGGGGGAAAGAGAAAGTCATTTTATGAAAAAAAATTTGATTTAAACACAAGTGCTGAGGACATGGCAGGTACCTTAGTAAAACAACGCCTCTGTTGGTAAGTTTAAAGATAAGGCTACAATGCTACCTAAAAAAGAAGGTATCAATTGCTGCAATAAGACATGAGAGCAACGGTTCAGGTTAGTAACCAAAAATAAATAAATAAAAATAAAAATGGATGTCACGACCCACGGGTCGCGAGTGGATCCTCCTCGCTACCCACGGGTCATGGGTGTGTCTAGCTCGCGACCCACAGGTTGTAGGTGGATCTAGCTCGCAACCTGATTTGTCATTTCTTTTAGACTAAAAAAAAAAAAAGACTGCTGAAGTTCGCGACCCATGGGTCGCGAATGGACCTTCCAATGAATTCTGGGTAGAGGCCATTATAATGTTTATATAGTTAATTATTGATTCTAATGCTACATTATTTTTTTAAGGTGGCTTATCAGTGGTGGTTTCCACAAGGAGATAAAATGGTGTCTGTATTTCCAATCCAAAAAAGAATGCATATGAACTAGGATGGCTGGTCCAGTTCACCTGAAGAATGGGTTATAACAGATTGGCTTAATGGGTGTGTTAGAAGGATTTGATTTCATACGGGGCTTTCGGACAAACACTTGAGATTCATGACCCTTGAAAAGAAAAAAGAAAAAAACTCGAGACTTTCAATAAATATATAGTTGTCGAATAGAAAAGATTGAAAATGGGTCATGCATGGGAAACTGTCCAATGGAGTTTTGGATTAACACCATGGCATGCCCCAGGGCTATGATAAATCATAAAAGAATGGGCGATCTTGTATCTCTGAGCTCATGACCATCAGTGATAGCTCTCATAAGCAGGGACCGTATGGAGGATTACTAGCTCTGCTCCTCAAGATGGAAAGTAACTTATTGCGGTGTTTGATGTGGTCGGAACTAAATTATATTGCAAGCTTAATTTTGCCCTTTTTATCAAAATATAATTTAACCACTCGCAAGAGCACGAATCTTTGCAGATAAGGTTCTATATAGAGGGTATCGATCCCACGAGGACTAGTCGTTAATTGTCATAGAGAAAGATTAATTCTACTTTAATTCAAACAAAACAGGTTTTTGGTTTTGTGTTTAAAGCTATTGCATAAAGGAAATGACAATAAAATTAAAGAGTAAAGTTGGGAGAGAGAACTAGGGTTGGTTTCCACCCCTAGCCATTCACATGTTCATAAGTGTAGCAAGCAAGGGATTCATTAATTAAATGCCTAACAATGTCATTAGGCTTGTGACCTCAATGACATATCAAAAGATCAATGTGTGTGCTAACCTATCATAATCCATCTTCAACAAGCATAGCTCTTCAACCTAACTAACTACCTACTTACTCTACTCTCTAAGTGAACACTACATGCATCCAAACTACCTTGTCTTGGCATGGTCTATACAAACTAGCATCACACATTCATTTAAACACCATTATCTAGCCATCATTTGCACTTCTTGTGGAATATGCAAATGTTGTGCATTCAAGTGACAAAACCTACTCTAAGACAAGAATAAATTCCATATCAAATGAATATATAAAAGAAATGTATTTGTGTACATAATCACTAGGCTAAATAATCAACATTTAATTACAAGTCCCAAGAGCTACAAAGATGAACAAGTTTACATGGCTAGGGGTTGAAACCAACACCCTAGTAGAAGAGTTAGTTGCTCATGGTTGCCTTGCACCCTTCCATTGATGAAGAGAATGAAGCTTCTTGGTCTGGTTCAGCCCTTCCTCTTCCTCTCCCGAAGGTCTCTCTCTTCTTCCTCTGATTTGTATGTGTTGAGAGATGTGAGATATGTGGCTTTTGGTGCTTTTTGTATGCTTTTTGGCTCCTTTGGGCCCACCATATATATATATATATCATTATATATATCTCTTGTATCAAGAAGGCCCCCAAAAGTCTTGTTCAAGTCAGACAATCCCCTTAAGTCGTGCAAAAAGGGGGATTTTGTTGCAAGTGGGAGAGCAGGTGAGCAAGTGGCCAAGTGGGCTCTGCAGCATTTCGATTGATCGAAATTGCATTTCGATTGATCGAGATTTCGATCAATCGAAATGAGATTTCGATCAATCGAAATTTCGATTGATCGAAATCCACATCTCGATTGATCGAAATGCCTTGGCAACAGTTTCTGATTTCATCTCTTGACTGCAGAAAACTTCCAACTTTGCTCCATTTACTCCAATACCTGCAATACATCAAAAACACAAAAATACCGTAAACATATCTCGGTAAACGCAAAAATGGAACTAACGTATGCAATAAAGAGGGTTCAAATGCATAGAATTGAACACTTATCACACCCCCAAACTTACATATTGCTAGTCCCTTAGCAATACAATATTACAAAAATGAAATCAACTATCTTATACAAAAGTTTAATCATGCTCAGTCATCAACTAGATAAAGGGCGCTCATCCATTCATTTCACAATTGGCAAATGCAACAAGTATTACAGAACTATGTGGTCATTAGCAAAAATGGACTTTCACAAGCTATAAATGAACGACAGTCCCCACATGCTGGCCAGCCCGAACAACTATAACAATTCCAACCCCAAAATCCTCTTTGAAAAGTGAACATGCATTCTAACGTGTGGCTTTTGTCATATTTGGAGAAGAAAACGAACAAATTTGTTTTTAAGAGAAAAACTCATTGAAAATGCTCAACCCGGCTGTTTCATTATCACAAAACATTCATGATTGCTCATGTGCGGATGACCGTGCAATGCTTAGCTCTTTTTGCTTTCTTGTAAGCCCATGTAGCGGCATTGGGCCAATGACTCCCAAACCAATTGGTTTTAGGGCATTAGGCGAAGAAGCACCCCTCGGACTTAATAACCGAGCTTACAAGGCGATGAGCGTAAGCAAGCCATCCGCTTATTACTGCTCAACCTTACACACTTTTACACGAATATTTCCTGCTTTGAGGCATAGAAATCCGGTTTATTTAGTGAGAAGGCTTATTGCATATTTTTCTCTTTTTATTTCTTCTTTTTTTTTTTTTTTTTTTTTTTTTTACAACAACCGGAAGAACTTATTCTTTAAGATGTTCAGATAAAAATAGAAATTTTCAAAAATTCTCCCTCAGACTTATACCCCACAATTTAAACTGCATGTGTGCGAATTTGTGCGGTTAAGGACAAATTTAGGGCAAGAATTTTACGTGCTCGAGTTTGGACAATAATGTAGACCGCTCTAGCCTACTATAAAGCTTGCAAAAGTGCGGGTATTTACAATGTTAAAGTTCTTAACTACCTGCTGCATTTACCTCGGACATTTATTCGAATGATCTTCCTTTACAAAGCAAGACATCATAGCAAGCATGCAAAAATATCACAGAAAAAAAACTGCTCTACAATGACACTCAATATAATGACTGAACATTGCATGCATATGCAAGTGGTATAGCATACCGCACCCCCAAACTTATATGCAACATTGTCCTCAATGCTTGGACAAGAAGAGCAAGGAAAGAAGTTACCGGGATGACAGAATGCGAGAAAAATGGAATTCCACAGCAGCGGTCATCCTGTAAATAAGAAAAATCTGCACAGAATACCAACTGGATACCACGAGCATTACGAGGAACAAAAAGTAGATAAATAGAACATAATGAAATACTTATGCACAAACAGACAATGCCAATATCACTGTAAATCTAATGGTCTGAACTGGTGTTTCCCGATTGTCTAAGAGGTCTATGCGACAAGATATTGACTATCCAGGCGCGCTAACGTATAGCACGCAAAGGGGCTGCCTTTCTTTATTACCGCCATACTGTGTTGAAGCAATCTCAACAGTATTGGGAATTAAAACCAGGCGGTAATAAACGGAAATCATCAACTGAATCGCATATAACAATTAGACAAGTGGTACTACATACATAGTCCAAGTCTAGAGAACAGATAAATTGACGGAAAGCAAAAAGAAAAGGCAGTAAAGATAACACATGTCATAAAAGCAAATATAAATGTATTCCATATAGATGAAAATGCGTTTCAGTACAAAGGGTACATGTAGGTGGAATACGCAAAAAGAAACTAAACATGGCCAACATGGCCTATCAAAAATAAAGAAAGAAAAATACAGAAAGTAAAGCATAAAAGGTGAATAAAGTGCAGCTACTCGAGGGCGGGTGGTGGTGGTGGTGGCTCGGTGGGAGCAGAAGTGGAGGTGGAGGCTCGACCTGCGAACAGGAACTGCAGATCCTGCCGGAAGGCTCGGAACTCATCTAAGATCGCTCTCTGGCCCTGCACCAGAGAAGAAATGTCCGTCCGAATACCCGCCAGCTGACTCTGCGTCACCTGGACGTGCTCGTCAAAACCCTGCTGGAGCCGCTCTACGTCAGCCGCCAGGCAGGAATAGCCTGTCGCTAAGATATCATGCCGCTCTGCAGCGACATCCATCTCCTCGTCCTCCATCTCCTCGTCCTCCGCCTCAGCCCCTGCTGGCTCTCCCTCATCCATCTCCACCGGGGCATCCATATCTACATCGTCTGGTGGATCACCCTGATGGTCCTGTCGCTCTAAGTGTCGCCTCACCCGATCCCACTGAGTAGATGTGAAGCGGGTGGGCGGTGCCAACTGAATGTCAATCCGACTGACTGGTATACTGGCACTGCTGAGAAAAGCGGCGATCAGGAATGGAAAGGGAAGCTGCCAACTCGCTGCTCTCTTCTTCCTCTTGTTGACAAGGCCATCCCAAACTTTGTGCATCTGCCCCCAGATAAGCGATGGGACAGAAAACCAAGTGCCCGTATGGAAAGCATAGAGGCAACGGAGGAGGTCGCCCCTGCGCTCTGCCACGTGCTGCAGCGGACACGCGTTCTTGAGGAGAACGGTGTCCAGGAACCAATATCTGCTCGGGCACATCGATTTGGACGTGCAGTTGCGACGGGGTGTGGTAAACTCCCCGCCACACATGTCCATCACCATCGAGAAGAGCGTAGTGTCGGCTGGGAGCGCGGCTCTATAAAGTGGCTGACCGTCCGGGCCAACCATATCCGTCGGCTGCTGGTGAGGAATGCCGAGCATATGAGCAATCCGGCTCGGCGTAATCGTGATCGTGACAGTGGCCACGGTAGTCTCGAGTGTATCTGGCGCTGTGCAGGAGTAGGTCATATGCTCGTAAAAGACCTGCACTAGGCGCTCGTGTGCCACGTCTGTGGGAGGCACACATAGCCGATTGAGGCGACGCCTCCTGAGCTCGGCAACCGTCCACTCGGTGTCGGGACGCCTCTCAAACTCGGCTAAGTCGAAAACCTGCTCCGGGTGGAACTTCCGAGACCGGAAGGCTCGCCCGGGCACGTCACGAACAGCACCGGCGGCGTTCTTCACTCTTGCCATGGCCGCGGAACAGTCTGCACTGGATTCCAAAAGGTACGTAAATAAAAGATGAATAAGAAGAAAGTTAAACTACTACTAGACTAAAAGAATAAAAATAAAAATGAAGTCCTAGTCCAAGGTACTGACAAAAATGCAAAAAGTTGCACTCGAAGAGGCAATGTGAACGGGCGCAACCGAAACGAAGGTGCCACGGTTATACACCGAACACTAAGCGTTTGAAATGAAGAAAATGCCAAATCCCACTCCTGCTTGAATTCCTACCCCCCCCCCCGAAACCCACAAAAACTGGATTCGGACATCGCACTCGCAACCATCCACCCCAACATGATCTAACTATGTTTATTCCGCTGTAAAACTATCAAAAATGGCGAGAGAATAAACAAAAAGTAGCCATGCATCACTTACCTCGTGAGGAAGAAGATGAACGGCTCAACCGAAGAAAACTCCACGCGCAGCCGCGAAGAGAAGATCGCGCAGATGCTTGCGGCAGATCGGACTGCGTCGGATGGCGGCGGATGATCGGGAATGGAAGATCGAGTGCTCGGGAGTGCTTGGAGAGGGCTTGGATCGCACAGAGGGAGAGAAGAAGTCGGATGGTCTTTTAAAATGGGAGGGAAGCCCAACGGTTTAAATAGATTTTCGGCTCACGTGCAGGCTCCGCGTGCATTTCGATTGATCGAAATGTGCATTTCGATCAATCGAAATTTCGATTGATCGAAATCTTGCTTCGATCAATCGAAACTAACTTCGATGGATCGAGATTGTCTCTTCGATCAATCGAACATTCCTTCCCTAAATCACATTTTTACTTCGATCAATCGAACATTTAATTGATGCAATCGAACTTTTAGTTCGATCAATCGAAATCCCATTTCGATCAATCGAAAGTTTCGATCGATCAAAGACCTATCGAAGTGCAATCGAAGAATATCACCTCTCGGGACTTTGGACTTGGCAAATCTCTGCAATTTTTCGATCAATCGAAACCAAAATTTCGATCAATCAAAATTTTCGATTGATCGAAATCTTGGTTTTAATCAATCGAAATGCTCAAAAACAGTCAGTTTAAAATATGCTTCAGAGACTTGGATATTGGGGAATTAGATACTACATTGCTTAGATACAAACTTACTTTGGATTAAAGGGACACCATGGAAGCTTGATAGCGACCATGGCGTCGCCACCCTACACGTCTATGGCGCGACGTCCGGATCGGCTCACGAGTCAAAATACACGGGATCCGTCAAAGTGACGACATCCACGTATTCGGTGGTGACTTGGTCATCCACGCACACTTTTAAGCGCTGCCCGTTTACTTTGAACATCGAGCCATCTTTCAAGTCCTTCAATTCCACCGCTCCATGGGGGGCAACGGAATTAACCAAAAATGGTCCATCCCAACGGGAGCGAAGTTTTCTGGGAAACAAATGGAGGCACGAGTTGTACAACCAAACTTTTTGGCCCGGCGAAAATGTTTTGACTCGAATATTACGATCATGAAAGGCTTTGGACCTTGCCTTATAGATTTTCGCATTCTCATACGCGTCATGTCGCAATTCTTCCAATTCATTTAATTGAAGCTTTCGATTAGAGCCGGCCTTTTTCATGTCAAAATTGAAGGTCTTGGTGGCCCACATAGCTTTATGCTCCAATTCAACCGGAAGATGGCACGCCTTGCCATAAACTAACCGATAAGGTGACATTCCAATGGGAGTTTTATATGCGGTTCGGTATGCCCATAATGCGTCGTTTAGTCGCAATGACCAATCCTTCCGGTCAGGCCGAACAGTTTTCTGAAGAATGTTCTTAATCTCCCTATTGGATACTTCTACTTGGCCACTAGTTTGAGGATGGTAGGGGGTGGCTACTTTGTGTGTGACGGAGTATTTGAGAAGCAAGGTTCGAAGGAACCGGTTACAGAAATGCTTACCTCCGTCACTGATGATGGCCCGAGGCGTACCAAACCGGCTAAAAATGTTAGCTTGTATGAATTTAACCACGACTGCGTGATCGTTGGTTTTGGTAGCAACGGCCTCTATCCACTTAGATACGTAGTCCACCGCCACAAGTATGTACTCATGACCAGTAGAGGGTGGAAATGGTCCCATGAAGTCAATGCCCCACACATCAAATATTTCAATGACAAGAATAGGGTTAAGAGGCATCATGTCCTTCCGAGACATCGCGCCGAGGCGCTGACATCGCTCACACGAGCGGCAGAATGAATATGCATCCCGATGAAGTGTCGGCCAGAAAAATCCGCATTGAAGAATTTTTGCTGCGGTTTTCTTAGCACTAAAGTGTCCCCCACAAGCGAGTGTATGACAAAATTTAAGAATGCTTTGGAATTCACTGTTGGGTACACACTTACGAATTATTTGATCGGGGCAGTATTTGAACAATTGAGGATCGTCCCAATAATATGATCGTGATTGGGAGAGAAAACGATCCTTCTCTTGTTTGGTCCAAGAAGATGGTATTTTACCGGTTGCCAAATAATTAACCACATCCGCATACCAAGGGATACTTTCTTGAGAGATGACAAAGAGTTGTTCATCCGGGAAGGATTCACAAACTGGAATGGAATTATGGAGGGATTCAACAAGAATTCTAGAAAGGTGGTCAGCTACCACATTTTCAGTTCCCTTTTTGTCTCTAATCTCAAAATTGAACTCTTGCAACAAGAGTATCCAGCGGATCAACCTAGGCTTGGTGTCCTTTTTCGTCAAAAGATGCCGGAGGGCAGCATGGTCCGAATAGACAATGACCTTTGAACCTAATAAATAAGCTCGAAATTTGTCTAATGCAAATACTACCGCAAGCAATTCCTTTTCCGTTGTGGTATAATTGATTTGAGCTTCGGAAAGGGTTTTACTTGCGTAATAGATGACATGTGGCAGTTTGTCTACTCGTTGCCCCAAGACCGCACCCATGGCATAGTCGGATGCATCACACATAATCTCAAATGGGAGAGTCCAGTTTGGAGGGATTAGAACTGGAGCGGTTGTAAGCATGGCGCGGAGTTTTTCAAAAGCGTCAAGGCACGCTTCATCAAAGGTAAAGCAAGACTCTTTTTCAAGAAGGCGACACAAAGGCCGAGAAATCTTGCTAAAGTCTTTGATGAAACGGCGATAAAAGCCCGCATGCCCAAGGAATGAACGAATCTCTCTCACCGTGGATGGTGGAGGAAGTTTGGAAATGAGCTCAACCTTGGCTTTATCAACCTCTATTCCTCGCTTAGACACAATATGCCCTAGGACAATACCCTCTTGAACCATAAAGTGACTCTTTTCCCAACTAAGAATTAGGTTGGTTTCTTGACATCTTTTGAGAACACAAGCTAGATTTTGGAGGCATGATTCATATGAAGGTCCAAAAACGGAAAAATCATCCATGAACACTTCTAAGAATTTTTCCACCATGTCCGAGAAGATAGACATCATACACCGTTGAAAAGTTGCCGGTGCATTGCACAACCCAAAGGGCATGCGTCTATAAGCAAATGTGCCGAAGGGACATGTAAAGGTGGTTTTCTCTTAGTCCCTCGGGTCTATAGCAACCTGATTATAGCCGGAATATCCATCCAAAAAGCAATAAAAGCTTTGCCCGGCCAATCTCTCCAATATTTGATCAATGAATGGGAGGGGGAAGTGATCTTTCCGAGTGGCTGAATTTAATTTCCTATAATCAATGCACACTCTCCATCCTGTGGTGGTGCGTTGGGGAACTAATTCACCCCTATCATTAGGTTGCACCGTAATACCAGACTTCTTTGGAACCACTTGAGTGGGACTAACCCACTTGTTATCAGAGATGGGGTATATGATCCCCGCATCTAGTAACTTCACCACCTCCTTCAGGACAACGTCCTTCATATTTGGATTTAATCGACGTTGTGCCTCCCTTGAGGTCTTTGCATCCTCTTCCAAGTGTATGCGATGCATACAAACAGAAGGGTCTATTCCCTTAAGATCTATCACACTCCATCCTATTGCTTCTTTGTGCTCTTTGAGCACCTTTATGAGTTCCAATTCTTGAGCATTTGTGAGATTGGAAGCAATAATGACTGGAAGGGTCTCATTTGCGCCCAAGAAAACATACTTGAGTGTAGCTGGAAGAGGCTTGAGCTCAAGTTGTGGTGGGGAAATTAAAGAAGGAGTTTGGGGAGTTTTGGACAAAGGGGGCAAGGGTTCTCTCGGAACTCTCCACTTAGGCAAATCCATGACAGTATTAACATCAAGCATGGAATTGACTTCATATATGGATTGCTCAATGTCAAAATCGTCATGGTTAAAATGATTTAGGCATGCCTCTAAGGGGTCCGTGGAAAGAATAGAAGGAAGTGCTTCTTGAACAAGGTCGTCCACTACATCGACACAAAAGCACTCACTTTCATCGTCGGGTGTGTGGTGGGAAGCATTGAAGATGTTCAAGCGGACTTTCATATTCCCAAAAGAGATGTCCATCACTCCAGTACGGCAATTAACGCAAGCGTTTGCCGTGGCCAAGAATGGACGACCTAGAATGATAGGAATATGATGATTCGGATTTTGGACCGGTTCCGTGTCAAGGACTATGAAGTCCACCGGAAAATAGAATTTGTCCACTTGAATGATGACATCCTCAATGATGCCACGTGGTTGCTTCACCGAACGGTCGGCAAGTTGCAACACAACCGTGGTATGCTTGAGTTCCCCCAAACCTAGTTGTTGGTAAACTGAGAATGGAAGCAAATTGACACTAGCCCCTAGGTCAAGAAGTGCTTTTTCAAAAGATTGATTTCCGATAGTGCACGAAATGGTCGGAGCACCCGGATCTTTGAATTTAGGAGGGGCTTGGTGTTGGAAAATGGAGCTTATGTGCTCAGTTAAGAGGACTTTCTTAGGAACATTATTCCTAGATTTGCGCTTTTGAGTGCATAAGTCCTTCAAGAATTTCGCATAAGAGGGAATTTATCGAATAGCATCAAGGAGAGGGAGATTGATCTTTACTTGTTTGAAGATCTCCATCATGTCTTGGATTTTCTCTCCTTGCTTCCCGAAATGAGAAGGTTCCTTCAATCGTTGAGGAAAAGGAACCGGAGGTTCATAAGAGGTGTCAAGATTTGGAATCGATGGTGACATAACTTCACTTGCCTTTCCTTTTGGATTTGAAGGGGTATTTTGCAAATTTGGATTTAACGGCAACAATTTTGGATTTAATTGGGATTCTTTTGGATTTTTAGGTTGCTCTTGAAATTCCTTTCTCTCTTCCTCCCCTACCTTGGAGTTAATGATTTTTCCACTCCTCAAGGTTGTGATTGATTGAACTTGCTCTGGAGGAGCATTACAAGTTGAAGATGATGGATCTTCAATCATATGCACACCCTTGGGATTCACCACCGGTTGACTTGGCAACTTACCTTCCTCCCTTCTATTTAAGGCATTAGCTAGTTGCCCGATTTGAGCTTCTAACCTAGCCATAGATTGAGCATTGGCTTCTAGCTTAGAGATTGATTGAGAATGAGTTTGCAATAAGCGGGTGTTGGCCTCAAGATTGCTTATCACTCGATCTTCAAAGCTTTGGCTTCTCGGAGGAGGTGGTGGTTGTTGGTAATTAGATCTTTGATTGTAAGGTTGAGGGTTTGGCCTATAATGCGGCTGTTGAGATTGGGGATTAAAAGAATTTTGCCCTTGGAAAGGGGGACTTGATTCTTGATTCTTCCATGAAAAAGCCGGATGATTCTTGTAACCAGGATTGTACGTGTTCGAATATGGATCATTCATTTGTTTAGCGTACAAGGCATTCGCTTGCTCTTGAGCATAATCGGGAGATTGCCCGGCAATAGGGCAATCTCGCACAAAATGCGAAGTGCTATAGCAAAACGAACATCCCTCCTGATTTTGGACAGATTGGTTAGGAGTAGGCAGCCCATTTTTCATGATTAAATCCATTTTTCGGGACAAGGCTTCTACTTGCATGGCTACCTCATCTACCCGTGAAATCTCATGCACTCCTCTACAAGGTTGGGTGGCCTTCCCTTTCCTAGTGGAGGAGCGTTGAGCTGAATTGTTGCTTAGGGTTTGAAAAAGTTTCCATGCCTCATCGGGGCTTTTCAAAAGATACCCACCCCCACACGCGGAGTCTATCATTTGTCTATGTTGCTCACTCACCCCATCATAAAAACTTTGCACTAGCTGCCATTTTGGGACAGCATGATGCGGACAAGATTTTAAGAGATCTTTTAACCTCTCCCACGTCTCATGGAATTGTTCTTGGTCAATTTGGGTGAATCCGGTGATTGCTCGCCGAATATCACTTGTCTTACCCATTGGGAAGTATTTTTTTAAGAACTCTATTTGCATTTCCGCCCAAGAATGGATTGAGTTGGGTTCTAGGGAATTGAACCAACTTCTAGCCTTATCTTTTAGGGAAAATGGAAACATACGTAGCTTTAGATCATCCTCCGTAAAGTGTGGTACACGAATGGTGGAACACACGGAAAAGAAGTAATCTAAGTGCCGGTATGGATCCTCATTAGGAAGATCGTGAAAGCTGTTAAGAAGGTTGAGGGTGGAGGACTTTATTTCAAATTGATTTGCCGCTACATCCGGAAATTGAATACACGAAGGTACTTCAAATGTAGTCGGAAGGTAAAAGTCCATAAGCAACTCTCCTTGAGGAGGTGGTGGTGGAGGCGGTTGTTCATGATTAAAAGGAGGTAGACCGGGAGGTTGTCTCTCATTTGGATCCATGTTTTCAGTCCTAGGCAAAATAGGGTCCCTAGAGGTTCCTCTACGTCGTCTAAGTGTTCGTTCAAGTTCACTATTACAAGGAAGCAAAGGAAGTGACAATGACCGTCTACCTAGCATGCATTATCAATTGAACAACACCTCTATACACAAAAGTAACAAAAATATATACAAAAGAATGTGAATGAACTCAAACCACCAGTTTTTGAAGTTATACTCACAAAGGGTTCCAATTTG
The DNA here is from genome assembly GCA_026545225.1 of Cornus controversa. Lineage (NCBI taxonomy): Eukaryota > Viridiplantae > Streptophyta > Magnoliopsida > Cornales > Cornaceae > Cornus > Cornus controversa. The sequence continues at coordinate 27,953,062 of CM048848.1, read as the reverse complement.
AATTCTTTTAGATGCCCGCAATGTGGTATACCTAAAATCAAGAAGTTTAAGATATAAGAACAAGATATATACAAAAAGAATGAAAGAATTTCTAGCCTAAGAATTAAACCAGATTTAATCTTCCAATGGCGACAATTAAACCGTAGTTTCCCCGGCAACGGCGCCAAAATTTTGATGTGGTCGGAACTAAATTATATTGCAAGCTTAATTTTGCCCTTTTTATCAAAATATAATTTAACCACTCGCAAGAGCACGAATCTTTGCAGATAAGGTTCTATATAGAGGGTATCGATCCCACGAGGACTAGTCGTTAATTGTCATAGAGAAAGATTAATTCTACTTTAATTCAAACAAAACAGGTTTTTGGTTTTGTGTTTAAAGCTATTGCATAAAGGAAATGACAATAAAATTAAAGAGTAAAGTTGGGAGAGAGAACTAGGGTTGGTTTCCACCCCTAGCCATTCACATGTTCATAAGTGTAGCAAGCAAGGGATTCATTAATTAAATGCCTAACAATGTCATTAGGCTTGTGACCTCAATGACATATCAAAAGATCAATGTGTGTGCTAACCTATCATAATCCATCTTCAACAAGCATAGCTCTTCAACCTAACTAACTACCTACTTACTCTACTCTCTAAGTGAACACTACATGCATCCAAACTACCTTGTCTTGGCATGGTCTATACAAACTAGCATCACATATTCATTTAAACACCATTATCTAGCCATCATTTGCACTTCTTGTGGAATATGCAAATGTTGTGCATTCAAGTGACAAAACCTACTCTAAGACAAGAATAAATTCCATATCAAATGAATATATAAAAGAAATGTATTTGTGTACATAATCACTAGGCTAAATAATCAACATTTAATTACAAGTCCCAAGAGCTACAAAGATGAACAAGTTTACATGGCTAGGGGTTGAAACCAACACCCTAGTAGAAGAGTTAGTTGCTCATGGTTGCCTTGCACCCTTCCATTGATGAAGAGAATGAAGCTTCTTGGTCTGGTTCAGCCCTTCCTCTTCCTCTCCCGAAGGTCTCTCTCTTCTTCCTCTGATTTGTATGTGTTGAGAGATGTGAGATATGTGGCTTTTGGTGCTTTTTGTATGCTTTTTGGCTCCTTTGGGCCCACCATATATATATATATATCATTATATATATCTCTTGTATCAAGAAGGCCCCCAAAAGTCTTGTTCAAGTCAGACAATCCCCTTAAGTCGTGCAAAAAGGGGAATTTTGTTGCAAGTGGGAGAGCAGGTGAGCAAGTGGCCAAGTGGGCTCTGCAGCATTTCGATTGATCGAAATTGCATTTCGATTGATCGAGATTTCGATCAATCGAAATGAGATTTCGATCAATCGAAATTTCGATTGATCGAAATCCACATCTCGATTGATCGAAATGCCTTGGCAACAGTTTCTGATTTCATCTCTTGACTGCAGAAAACTTCCAACTTTGCTCCATTTACTCCAATACCTGCAATACATCAAAAACACAAAAATACCGTAAACATATCTCGGTAAACGCAAAAACGGAACTAACGTATGCAATAAAGAGGGTTCAAATGCATAGAATTGAACACTTATCAGTGTTACTTTTAGCCTTGATGGGATGGAGCTCATATGAAGCCATATGGACCCGCAGGTCATTTCTAGGTGTCATAATGGAACTTATGGCGTCATAACTCTAGCCGGGAAGATGGGTTGAGTGTGGAATGGAGGATTGAGGGAAAGGCTCGTTGAAGTCTAAAGCATAACTATGTGATTCGTGAGGGGCATTATATATTGTGCTTTAAATAGAATAGTATCGTAATACTTACCCGTGATCACGAAAGAGATGTTCATGGCTTCAACCAAGCATGACAAAAGAAAGGACACATGGCATGATAGGTGTCACACCCAAAAATTCGGACAACCAGGGCTTCCCCGGACAGACCCCAAATTCCGAGTGTGAACCCGTTCACTCAACCCCGTGAACCCTTAACCACACTTATGCAATAGTATCGAGGTTTGATACCATGCTATAATGCCCCGATTTCTGACTCTTGGAGAACCGGAGGTTACACTGTCTATGTAGCCCAATACACCCTCATTACCCTTGTTTATCATGGAAGCTTAACTCAATTCTTGCATATAATTGCACACAAATCCACCTTAACCAATCCCCATAGGGCCTACATCGAGTAATACCACCTTGGTGGGAATTTCATTTACCTGCACTCTCGTGAATCACACGTTTTCAAGATTTAACACTTTGTGTGTTTGTAATCTGCATAAGAAACTTACACCATTGGATAGAGAATCCAAAAATACACAATTTCAAAAAACACCACACTCAATTCCGATTTAAAATGAAGAAATTACGTAGAATCAAAATTTGGACAAATGTTGTGAATAGTAAATTCGATTGTGCAAAATGCCAATTTTGATTGTGCAAAACTGGCATCTCGATTATGCGAAAAAATGTTCAATTGTGCAAAAATTTCACCCTCTTGGGACCCTGAACCTGCAATATTTTGCACGATCGAAATGGGGGTTTCGATTGTGCGAAATTACCCCTCTCTGGACCCTAAAAATCACCAAAATTCATCACCACTTCGCACAATTGAAATAGGGGTTTTGATTATGCAAAATGGGCATTTCATAAGAATCAAAATGCTCTCCATAGGGCCTCCAACAACACTATACATAGTCTATTCGGAGCCCAATCCATATTCTATCGTCCTAGGACCTCTCATATATGATCCATAACATACTTAAAAGGTTTCAACATCAATTGTATGTTCAAAATCATATTCATAAGTGAATCATACACCAAAATGAATCATTCTCTTTAACAAGCACAATCCATTCAGAATGAAAACATCATTAAATGAACTAAATGCCACCATGGACATTACATAAACTAAACCGTTATCTTTGCATACCCAACAAGCTTAAAATCTAATACATACATCAAAGTTACATTTGTCCAACATATAACCATAACTCAAAAATAAGTCACCTGCCATAAGCCGGCATGGATAGCCACAAAATACGCAATATCCCAAAAGATAGCAAAATACTACTAGAGTTCCACTTCGACACTCAGTCCCATCCGTCATCGGCGCCTTATCCGTAAAAAAGTTTATAATAAAGAAGTGAGTACCACTGCAGCTCAGTAGAGATACCCCAACCCTCCTAAGTGCCGACTCGACACCGACCTACATGGAATGCATATGAATACACTACATGCCACATCCACAATCTCACAAACAAATCAACAAATGCAATTAAAGAGGGTTTCATTTTTCACGAATCATGTATAACATGTTCAAACATAAAAGCATTAAGGAAAGTAAATGCTCTCTCTCTCTCTCGGTCCTAATTCGATACCCTACATGATTGGCCCGCTTCGAGGATCATGTAACCTTGGACACCTTCGATAACCATCCTATGACCGGGATAACTCCAAAGATAGCAATATATAGGATTGCCATAGAGTGAGTGGATAACTCCGATGCTCACAATTCTTGGACATTCTCAGATCTTAAGCATTTAGCCTTAGTATTGTGGGTCCACTTTGAGGGCCATACATAGTGCATAATTTCACCATATTTCACGACATGGTTGGACCACTTGGAAGCCCCGTGTACCTCATTTGCGTCATTTTCCCGTAACTTCCCACATATGCAATATAGTTGCATAAACACATAACATTTTATTTTCATGCTCTACTCATGCTCTTTTACTAAAAAGGAAGTGAAAAGCATGTTTCTCATCACCACACGCTATATATAGCACATATATGTATAACACATCCATTTATCCTGTCATACACATACAACTTCAAAATTAGCATACTCTACTCATGCTACACTCAATGCATAATTTTAGCACATAAAACTAACAGGTATTCAACCACCACATATCCCACATATAATCACATATATGACACAAGTTTACACATTTGCCCATAAAACCCAAATTGAGCACATAACACCTATATACCCAAGTTTTCTCATTCACACACTTTAACCCACATGTTAAAACCCACACAAGGAATACCAAATGTGAAAAGATAAGGTTCAAAAGAAGGATAAAATCTGACTTTCCACCCCTCTCATTCCCCTAAAGCATGTGTTACACAACCTACACCTCTCCTCTTCACCCGAAACCCTAGAATCGACAATTAGAAGAGAAGAAGAATCCCTACTTCAAAAATGAAGGCCTTCCAAGCACTTCACCAAAATCCTAGTGATGTCTACCTTGTCTAAACACAAGTTTTTTTGTTCAAACCGAAGCTCTTGCCGTCCCCTACGTATCTCCCTCTTTCGACAAGTCTTGAATCCAAGCAGAACGGGTCCGAAATGTAGAGAGAACGTAGAGAGAAGAAGAGGGAAATGTTACAGAGAGATTAAACTATGTGAAATGGCTAGGATCACTCTCAGCTATGTATTTAAAGTGCTTTGGGGCACAAAATGACTATTTTGCCCCTGAGCCACTTAACGTACCTTCCTAAGCTCCATTTTTGATTTGAAAAACTCCTACAGCCTGGAAATATTGATTCGTGTGTGAGTGTGACTCAAAAAGTATATCAATTAAAATTTTCCACATTTCGCAATAGAACGAATTCCTTGCAGAATAGGGCTATCGAAAGGGGTATCGTACCTCAGGGATTATGGTCTGATGAGTTGGAATACTGAATTAATTCTAATTAAATTTATAAAAAAGAATTTTGATTTTTAAACTAAACTAATTAAAAAGATAAAATAAAATAAATTAAAGTAAACAGATATTGAAGATAATAAGAGAGAAATCTAGGGTGTTTGACTTCACCACTAACTCCACAATCAATGGTCAATTGAATCAACTATAGGGAAATTACATCATGCATAAGTGGTGTCGGTGGCTACAAGCTCACCTTCATCTGTCAAGAAGATAACATATGATTAAGGCTAAGCCATGGACTATCTCTGATTGGCCTGGGCAATCTGCCTAACTACTCTAATCTAGGATGCAGTATGGTTCATCTTCTCTAGGCATAATCCATCAAAGCTCTTAACAATATATTCAGTGATTACCATTGTGCAATAATCGCTCTCATAATCACAGAAAATAAGAGAGATTGAGTTCAATAACAACAACTAAATATCTAAGACAAGATAAGAAATCATTGAGATTGAATTTACAAGACTTTTATTGCTCAATTCTATAATAAGAATCCTCTGAATTACACAATCTATGCATGTAAATAAAGGTCCCCAATAATTAAAACAATCAAACCATTGATGCTTTGTTAGGGCTACATCAAAACCCTAGTGGATGAACTAGCCGCTCATGGTAGAAGAAGAAGCTTCAACTGTTGAGGAAGAAGGCATCATCTTCATGAATTATGCGTATGACTTCATTTTCCAATGGCTCTGCAAATATGTTTCGGTTTTCTTCTCAGCCCTCTCAGACTCTCCAATCTCTGTTATCTCTCTCAAACTCAGCCTCTTATTATTCACTTTATTCCCCAAGAGAATACACCAAAGTCCTAATCCAATTAGGAATAAATTAGGGTTTCCCGCAGCACTAATCAGGTGGGTTTTTCCTGCTGACTTCGGCCCAACTTTTGACCCACTAGAAGTCCGATTTACAGAATTTTCATGAAATACAAAAGTGTGCAGAATCAAATTTCATTTAACCTATCAAGGAAATTATGTCGATTTGAGGCTCGAAAATAAGACTTCTGGTCCATTTTCCAAAACGGGATTAAGACTGTATTATGTGCAGATTTGGGCTTCAAGCCCGAAACCTTCTTAAGCAGCTGTAATTCTCTTGGACTTCTTTCTTGGGCTGAATTGAGTTGAAATGAATGGTTGAATGATTCTCCTTGATGTAGGCTTCATCTAACCATCTTGGATGTCTTCTTTAAAAGTCCAAAAACTTGGTTTTAACTGAAATAATCATTAAGGCCCTAAAAATACAAAGAACACTAAAACGAAGTAAAATCACAAAATAATCTATCACTAAGAGAATAAAATACATAAGTTAAGAGGTTAGAATGCGTAACATTGAACGCCTATCACACCCCCAAACTTACATATTGCTAGTCCCTTAGCAATAGAATAAAACAAAACTAAAACAAAACTAAAACAAAGGAAACTAACAAATACTAACTAAACTACCTAACTCCACTTTCGTGGGAGAAATAATTGCATTTAGCATATGCAACAAGCCTTTAAACCCCTAGGTTCCCCCTAGTGGACGAGTTATAGTCTCGTGAGGGTTTCCAGAAATGTTACCCACAAATATTCAAAATTTTGTTTCAACATTAATTCAAGAAGAAGATTACAATATATAGTTACAAACTTGCATTCAAGAATAATTTCAAACTTTCAAATTCTATAATTCAAATCAATGGTCCCCATGCATAATTCACATCAACATATCTCAAAATAATCAACTCTAGTCCCCTCGTGTAAAGTGAACTAGCAGTCCTCTCATTTAGCATAACCAAGCTCTGAATATATTAAGGCACATACCCCTTCAACTCACTAGCTCCCCTTATTGAACTCATACTTCCCAACATGCATACATGACTTTTTTTTTCTCTTTTTTTTCATTCTTTTTTTTTTCATTGCTTTATTGGTTGTGCAATGTCTTGATCTATTAAGCTTTCTGAAAGATCCATGTAGCAAGCTTTCAGTCAGTGACTCTCAAACCAGATGGTTTTAGGGCACTAGGCTTTAAGATACCCCGAAGACCTAATTACTCGAATCAGTCAGGCTACAAATCAAGACAACCAATGCTCATCTTTTCTCACCCTTTCACTTTTGACGCGAACACTCCGTGCTTCCTGAGGCATAGAGGCCCGGTTACTCATGAAAAAGGATCAAATTGATTTGCTTATTCATCACATTCTTTTTTTTTCTTTCTTTTCATTGAAGTCAAGTAAAACACATCATCGGTACTCATTCTCAAGAGATACTAATTAATATCAAGCATATGTAACTCAATAATTCAAAACCAAAGTATATACCCCATAAGACTATGCTAGTGTGTCTGTGCATGTAAGAAAACTAAAATTAATCACTCCAAAACATGTTATTGCAAACCATGATTAAAACCACATAATTCAAACCATAGTTTCCAAAAATCGAACACATACTCAAAAAATTGCAAGTTATGAACCTACATAAGGTATTAGTCCCTTGAAAAATGTTAAAACATTCTATCTAAAAACAAAACAAAATAAAATAAAATAAATAAACTAAGAAAATAAAATAAAATAAAATCCTAAAACAAGAAGAATTTCACACAAATTTCCCCATAATGCAATAAAGCATACAAATAGGCATCGCCTCACCCCCAAACTTAAACTGTACATTGTCCTCAATGTACACCCAATCGAAGCATAGAGAAGAGTAAGAATGATGTTACCAGAAATTCGGAGTAGTGGACAGAAAATAGAGCACCACTAGCATGAAGGCAATGAAAGCACACCCCCAAACTTGGATGTTACAACCTGTCAAAACAAACCACTATACCCCAAAGATCAAGTGAAATAGTATGGGTGAAAATAAACATGAAAGAGAAAATTCCTAAAAAAATAAAATAAAATAATTTTTTTTTTTCATTTTCAAAATTTTTTTTTGAAGTAAAATAAAAATCTAACTACAAAAAGAAAAATAAAATTTAAAAAGAAAAAATAAAAACTAAAAATAAAATAAAATACAAAAGATGGTTACCTTCCTATCAAGGATGTGGTGGTGACTGAGCATCCGGATCCAAGTTTGCTTGGCGCATCAGTGCACGCAGCATCCTCCTCATCTCTAGTTGGTCTTGGCGAGTGTCACGAAAGTGATCCTCCATCTCTGTCCTCATTGCTCCAAACTGTGTGGAGACCTCTGTCTGTAGGGTACCAAACTGGGCTGTCAACCCAGCAATCTGCCCCTCTAAATACTGATAATCATGGCCACCAGCCTGTGCATGCACCTCCTCTTCCTCTGCCTCCATCTCCTCTGGATCTTCCACCGGTGGTGGTATATCTATATGCTCTCCTCCCTGGGCCAACCGAGATACTTCACCAGGCGCCGCTATGACTCTCTGGTGCATATGAGATCGGCTCAAATTCCAGTCATGCGTGCTATAATGAAGATCATGTGGAAAGGCAAGCTCGTCCTCATGGACTGCATACCCCTGTGCCACAAGCAACTGGTGAATAATAGTAGGGAATGGAAACTCCCAGTCCTTGCATTGTCTGGTGCCTTGGCTACAACCTTGGAATAGAACTTCTCCATCTGGCCCCAGACAATCTGTGGGAATGACAGCCAATGCCCAAAATGTATAGCATATAAGGCTCTGAGGAACTCTTGACATCTCTCGGTCTTATGTCCAATGGGACATACATTCTTGAGTAGAACAGCGTCAAGGAACCATAAATGATTTGGCATTGAGGACTTGGAAGCTGTATTCCTTTTCGGCCCGGAAAACTGATTAGCACACAAACGTGCAACTAAATTACCCACTGACAAATCGTCAAGTATAGGAGTATAGATATGAGTCAAATCATCGGGGCACTCATGAGGACAACTCATGGCAATAGCAATGGATGATATGTCCACCCGAACTATTGTTCCATCTACTGAAGAAGTAAGCACATCCCGCTCATCAGGTGTCGGCATTAAGTTCTGATAAAATACCTTGACAAGCCTCGGGTAGATAGTAGAAGAGAGTGGAACAAAAATGGATGCCGACCGATGACGAAGGATGTCGGAAATCCCCCATTGTGTCTCGGGAAACATACCATAGAGTTCGGCTATGTCAAACGTAGTTTCAAAGTTCAAAGCACTTGGATGCCATCTCTCATGAACACTTTCTCGGCGAGATCGTGAAGAACCGGTGGTTGGATCATGCCTCGCTCGGTGAGGATTACGTGAACTTGAAGCACCTTGGTGACTTGCTCTCTTTTGTGCCATAGAAGTAGAAAAAGTGTGGTTGAGGAATTAAATCGAACACTTGGCGTGCACAATTAACTTGTAACCTTCAACCTCCTCTTTTCAGCAATTTTTCCACCCAAATCGAACAAGTAAATGCACCAAATTGATCCCCCAAACTTGGTCTTCAAAAGCCCTCAAAAAGAATTGCACAATTTCACCAAAGAAAAACTTCACTTACTTTGATGTTGAACTTGAAAAAGTGAGAGCTTCCTTTGAGAACTAGTGATTTTTTATCTAATTTGATGTTGAAGTTGATGATGATCAATGTTGAATTCTTGTTTAATACTCACCAATTGAAGAAAATAATCTTCCGGTTGAAGTAGGACTTGAATTGGAGTTCAAAGAGGTCTAAGATGCAAGGAGTAACTTTAGAATTGAAGAAGGAGTCTTTATATAGAAGGGAGTTTCGGCCAGCCCACAAACTGCCTTGGGCGATCGATCCCCCTTGGAGTGGGCGATCGATCGCCCACCTGCTGGTGGGGGTCTTCATTAAATTTCATAGGGCGATCGATCCCCCTCCAATGGGGCGATCGATCCCCCTTCTGGTAGCCTGTTGGACCCTCCATCGCCCAAGGTCGACCGAGACTTGATATTTTTGAGTCTCCATCACCCAAGGTCGACCGAGAGCACGATTTTTCACCCGTCTTGAGTCCAAATACCTCGGTACACCTCTTGGCATCCTCCGAAAGCAACTTATACATCAAAAACTCAAAGAAAAAAACATTAAAATGCAACTAGAATTGAAAGAAAACTTAAGAAACTAAAACTAAAAATTAAAATCAAAGAAAACTAAAACAAATAAAGTATAGAAATACATACAAAAACCTACAATTTAACGTCCGTAGGGGACGATCAACTCTCCGAAAGGATTAAGTCGGATAGACGGGATCCGTCAAGTCGACGGACTCTACGTCTCTTCTTGGCACACTTCCTTCCACACAATGTTTCAACCTTTGCCCATTAACCTTCATCAAACCAATTCCAAACAATTGCTCATCCGGGAATGAGTCTCAAATAGGTAATGCATCGATCACCGGCTCAAACTCAATCCGAGATAAATGATCCGCAACCACATTCTCAGTCCCCTTTTTGTCTTTTATCTCCAAATTGAATTCTTGCAGCAATAAAATCCATCGAATAAGACACGGTTTGGTTTCTTTCCTTGCCAATAAGTGTCTCAATGCTGCATGATCAGAGTAGACGACCACCTTGGACCCCAATAAATAAGAACGAAACTTGTCCAAGGCAAATACTATAGCTAGAAGCTCTTTCTCTGTGGTTGTATAATTGAGTTGGGCATCAGAGAGAGTCCTACTAGCGTAATAGATGACGTATGGCCGTTTCTCTTCTCTTTGTCCCAACACTGCTCCCACTGCATAATCAGAGGCATCACACATGATTTCAAAAGGTAAAGCCCATTTTGGAGATTGCATGATTGGTGCAGGGGATAACAGAGACCGAAGCTTTTCAAAAGCTTGCACACATTCTTCATCAAAGGTAAATGGAACATCTTTAGATAACAAATGGCACAATGGTCGAGCAATTTTACTGAAATCCTTGATGAATCTTCTATAGAACCCAGCATGGCCTAAGAAATATCGAACTTGCCTTACCGAAGTTGGATGAGGTAGAGTTACAATTAGGTCAATTTTTGCTTTATCAACTTCAATGCCTCTCTCTGAAACAATATGGCCCAATACAATACCTTCTTTCACCATAAAATGGCTCTTCTCCCAACTAATTAAGTACCAAATTATGCTCTCGACACCTTTGAAGCACCAGTGATAAATTACTCAGACAGTGTTCAAAGGATGATCCAAAAACAGAGAAATCATCCATGAACACCTCCAAGAATTTTTCCACCATGTCAGAAAATATGGCCATCATACACCTCTGGAATGTCGCCGGAGCATTACATAATCCAAATGGCATACGACGATAAGCAAAAGTACCAAAGGGACAAGTGAAAGTGGTCTTCTCTTGATCTTCTGGATCCATAGCCACTTGGTTATAACAGGAGTAACCATCCAGAAAGCAATAATAGCTCTGACCAGCTAACCTTTCAAGTATTTGATCAATAAATGGAAAAGGAAAGTGATCCTTCCTTGTCATAGAATTGAGCTTTCTGTAATCAATGCAAACACGCCAACCTGTGGCAGTACGTTGTGGAACAAGCTCTCCCATAGAGTTAGGGACAATGGTAAGGCCAGACTTCTTAGGAATCACTTGTGTTGGACTCACCCATGTGCTGTCAAAAATTGGATAAATGTTACCTGCATCAAGTAACTTGACAACCTCTTTCTTTACCACCTCTTTCATGTTGGGGTTCAGTCGCCTCTGTGACTCTCTAGTTGGCTTACATCCTTCTTCCAAATGGATTTTGTGCATGCAAATTGAGGGATCAATGCCCTTAAGATCAGCAACATTCTACCCAATTGCTTCACGATGTTGATATAAGACCTCTACTAAGCTCTTCTCTTGAATTTCTGTCAGATCAGAGGCAATTATAATAGGAAGAGTTTTCTGTGCCCCCAAAAATACATACTTTAATTTTTCAGGCAAAGACTTCAATTCTAATTCTGGAGGGGACTCCAATGAAGGCACTAAGGGAGTGCTAGAGAGAGAAGGTAGTGGCTCAATTGGAATTCTCCAAGGTGGAGTATTCTGAATAGCATCCACTTCCAGCATAGAATGCACTTCTTCACACAACCCTTCATCATTAATGTTCTCAAAGTCGTAAAGAAACTTACATACCTCCAAGGAGTTTCGAGATATAGAGGATGACACAAATTCCTCTACACATTCATCAATATCATCCATGCAGAACACATCACTCTGATCTGGAGGGTGTTGAATAGCATTGAACACATTAAGCTTGACATTCATGTTGCCAAATGAAATATCCATGATCCTTGACCTACAATTTATGCAGGCATCAGCTGTAGCTAAGAAAGGTCGACCAAGGATCACTAGAATGTGCCTCTTTGGATTATGAACTGGCTCAGTGTCAAGTACGATGAAATCAACAGAAAAGTAGAACTTGTCCACTTTAATGAGCACATCTTCTATGATTCCTCGGGGTTGCTTTGTTGATCTATCTACAAATTACAATACCACCGAGGTAGGCTTCAATTCTTCTAAGCCCAATTATAAGTAGACTGAATAGGGTAGCAAATTCACAATTGCACCCAAATCAAGAAGAGCTTTATCCACATGGTGCTCCCCAATGATACCTGAGATAGTTGGAGCACCAGGATCTTTGTACTTGGGAGGAGTACACTACTGAATTATTGAACTTACTTGTTGTGGCAGCATCACTTTCTTTGGCACATGGCTTTTAGAACGCCTTTTCTAAGTGCACAAGTCCTTCAAGAATTTAGCATAAGGAGGAATTTGCTTGATGGCGTCATGGAGTGGCAAATTAATCTTTACTTGTCAAAACACCTCCATCATGTCACACAGCTTGTCCCCTTGCTTCCCCAATTTAGATGCTTCAAGGAAATGTTGTGGGAAAGGAGCCTTAGGCTCATAAGGAATTTCAGCACTTGGACTTGTGGTCACCTTTTCTTCTTCTTTCTTCTCACCCACTTTATTATCAATTATTTTCCCACTCCTCAAAGTGGTAATGGCTTGAACTTGCTCATGGTGTGGGTTGCTTGTAGAAGCTTGCATCCCTCTAGGATTAACAATTGGTTGACTAGGAAGCTTCCCTTCTTCTCTTCTACTCAATGAAGTAGCAAGCTGTCCAAACTGAGATTCCAGTTTGGTAATGGATTGAGAGTGCGAGTGCAGTAGCTGAACTGTAGATTGTACTGTTGCTGTAGTAGCTTGCACTATCTCTATAAGAGAATCAAGCTTGTCAAATTTGGACAAGGTAAGTGTCAGCTTGTCTTCAACAGCAAAAATTCTTTGGGCCATAGGGCTTTGTGTTTGAAATTACTGTTGAGGCACAAAAGTCCTAGGTTGATATGATGGTTACATTGCTGCCCCTTGGTTACTGTAAGAAAATCAGGATGATTCCTCCATGTGGGATTGATTGTAAGTATTACCTCGTGGAGGATTCATTGGTCCAGTGAATGTAGCTTGGACTTGCTCATGTTGAACATCAGAGAATTGCCTCATTGAAGGGCAATTGCTCACATTATGCATAGGACTAGACGAAATTCACAAGGGCCTAGCAATGAAGAATTTGAAGCAGAAGAAGTTTGATTGGCAGCCATGATTGTCGCTACCTTCTGTGCAATTAAATCAATGTCGGTTGGCATAGCTTCTGAAGCACCAACCTCAAAAATCCCATCAGTTTTCCTTGTAGTGGCATGTCTGCTAGAATGAGTAGAGGACACATGTTGTAGAGAGTTGTCACTAAGATTTTCAAATAAGGTCCATGCCTCTTCTTCACTCTTCAACATAAAAGTACCTCCACAAGATGCATCAACCATCTATCTGTTGGCTTCTGTGAGCCCTTCATGAAAACTCTGCACTAGTTGCCACTTAGGAACTTGATGATGGGGACACTTCCTAAGAAGGTCCTTGAATCTTTCCCATGTCTCATAAAATTGTTCCCCCTCATGTTGGGAGAAACCAGTGATAGCACGTCTGAATTGATTGGTCTTCCCTATCGAAAAATACTTCTTAAGAAACTCATGTTGCATCTGAGTCCATGTCGTGATAGAACCTGCCGGTAGAGAATTGAACCAATACTTTGCTTTGTCTTTCAAGGAGAATAGAAAAAGTCTCATTCTGAAAGCATCTTCAGAGAAGTTGTGAATTTTTGTAGTTGAGCACACTTCAATGAAGTCATCCAGATGTTTGTAAGGGTCTTCTTGAGTCAGCCCAAAATAAGATGGTAGCATCTGAATAATATTGGACTTGATCTCATAATTCTGTGCTGTGACATTGGGCAGTTGAAAACCTGCTGGTGAGGTATATGTCTCAGGAACATAGTAGTCCCTCAGCAGTCTAGCTCTTTCTCCATCAGAATTAGGAATAAGGTTGTTATTCCTCTCTTCTGCCATGTCTTCAATTAATTCTTCCTCTTGCACAATTGTATCAACAGGGATGTTCCTCTATTGTCTAAGAGTACATTCAGGTTCAGGATCAAGAGGTATCAAATGATCAGCTACAGAACGACGACCTTGCATATATTAGCCAAGAGCACCTGAAAAGAAAACAAAAACAAAATTAAAAATAAAATATAAAAATTTCCTAAACTAAAAATCCAATTAAAATTAATTCTGTAAAATCCAATCAATCAAATAGATAATCCCCGGCAACGGTGCCAAAAATTGATTCGTGTGTGAGTGTGACTCAAAAAGTATATCAATTAAAATTTTTCACACTTCGCAATAGAACAAATTTCTTGCAGAATAGGGCTATCGAAAGGGGTATCGTACCTCAGGGATTATGGTATGATGAGTTGGAATACTGAATTAATTCTAATTAAATTTATAAGAAAAGAATTCTGATTTTTAAACTAAACTAATTAAAAAGATAAAGTAAAATAAATCAAAGTAAACAGATATTGAAGATAATAAGAGAGAAATCTAGGGTATTTGACTTCACCACTAACTCCACAATCAATGGTCAATTGAATCAACTATAGGGGAATTACGTCATGCATAAGTGGTGTCGGTGGCTACAAGCTCACCTTCATCCGTCAAGAAGATAACATATGATTAAGGCTAAGCCATGGACTATCTTCGATTGGCATGGGCCATCTGCCTAACTACTCTAATCTAGGATGCAGTATGGTTCATCTTCTCTAGGCATAATCCATCAAATCTCTTAACAATATATTCAGTGATTACCATTGTGTAATAATCACTCTCATAATCACAGAAAACAAAAGAGATTGAGTTCAATAACAACAACTAAATATCTAAGACAAGATAAGAAATCATTGAGATTGAATTTACAAGACTTTTAATGCTCAATTCTATAATAAGAATCCTCTAAATTACACAATTTATGCATGTATATAAAGGTCCCCAATAATTAAAACAATCAAACCATTGATGCTTTGTTAGGGCTACATCAAAACCCTAGTGGATGAACTAGCTGCTCATGGTAGAAGAAGAAGCTTCAACTGTTGAGGAAGAAGGCATCATCTTCATGAATTATGCGTATGACTTCATTTTCCAATGGCTCTGCAAATATGTTTCTATTTTCTTCTCAGCCCTCTCAGACTCTCCAATCTCTGTTATCTCTCTCAAACTCAGCCTCTTATTATTCACTTTATTCCCCAAGAGAATACACCAAAGTCCTAATCCAATTAGGAATAAATTAGGGTTTCCCGCAGCACTAGTCAGGTGGGTTTTTTCTGCTGACTTTGGCCCAACTTTTGACCCACTGGAAGTCCGATTTACGGAATTTTCGTGAAATACAAATGTGTGCAGAATCAAATTTCATTCAACCTCTCGCGAAAATTATGTCGATTTGAGGCTCAAAAATAAGACTTCTGGTCCATTTTCCAAAATGGGATTAAGACTGTATTATGTGCAGATTTGGGCTTCAGGCCCGAAACCTTTTTAAGCAGCTGTAATTCTCTTGGACCTCTTTCTTGGGCTGAATTGGGTTAAAATGAATGGTTGAATGATTCTCCTTGATGTAGGCTTCATCTAACCATCTTGGATGTCTTCTTTAAAAGCCCAAAAGCTTGGTTTTAACTGAAATAATCATTAAGGCCCTGAAAATACAGAAAACACTAAAACGAAGTAAAATCACAAAATAATCTATCACTAAGAGAATAAAATACATAAGTTAAGAGGCTAGAATACGTAACATTCAACGCCTATCAAATATCTTTTTCTACTCTCTAAACATTTCATCTAAGCCATTCCTAAAAATAAATTTTTCTAAAAATTTTTTGGATTCCCAGACCCACTTAAGTTGCATCCCGAGCTCCGGTTTGACCAAAAAGTCAAATTTCTTCAAATCTTCCAAAAATTTCCCAAAACCTTTAAAACACTTCCCAAACATGTTTTTCACACTCAAAATATGCTAATCACCACTCAAAATGCATTTATAGCAATTATAGTGCAAAAAATACAAATCCGGCCAAAATTAATCATGGTCTCTTCAACCTCCCCTCCTTAGGGGAATTTTATCCCCGAAATTAGGAACATACCTCAAGTATAAAACAACTCTGGATACTTTGAGAGGACTTCTTGTTCTCACTCCCACGTAGCCTCCTCGACTCCTTAATGCCTCCAAAGGACCTTAACCAATGGAATGGTCTTGCCCCAAAGCACTTGCTCCCTAGTATCCAAACCTATACTGGTCTTTCCTCGTAAGACACGTCCTCCTCCACCTCAAGATCTGTCCAATCTAACACATGTGAAGGATCCGGCTCATACTTTCTCAACATCGAAACGTGGAAAGTATTGTGCATGCTTGACAATTGTCGTGGCAATGCCAAGCGGTACGCAACCTCACCCACATGATCCAATATCTCGAATGGACCGATAAATTATGGGGCTACCTTCCCACTACGTCCAAACCTTATCAAACCTCGACGAGGCGAGACCTTCAAGAAGACACGGTCCCCCACCTCAAATGCCAAAGGCTTCCGCCTTTTGTCAGCATAACTTTTCTGACAACTCTGAGCCGTAAGCAAATGTTGCCGTATGATCTTAATCATTTATGTAGTCTTTCGGACTATATTTAGTCCCAAAGCCACTGTCTCACCGACCTTTGTCCAACAAACTAGTGACTAATAAAGTCTACCGTACAAAGCCTCAAATGGAGCCATCTCAATACTAGCTTGGTAGTTATTATTGTATGAAAACTCCACCAATGGAAGGTGATCCTTCTAATTGTCTCAAAAATCAAGTGCACATGCCCTAAGCATATCCTCCAAGATCCGTATAGTACGCTCTAACTGACCATCTGTCTGAGTATGGAAAGTTGTACTAAAATGGAGGTTCGTATCAAGTGCAACCTGAAAACTCTGCCAAAACTATGACGTGAATCTCGGATCTGTATCAGACACCATGGAAATTGACACATCGTGCAGCCTTAAGATTTGATCAATATACAACTGACTAAGAGTATCCATATCATCCATCACTCAAATCGGAAGGAAATTAGCCACTTTGGTCAACCTATCCACAATGACCCAAACTACATCATGACTTTTCCTCGTCCTAGGCAACCCTGTCACAAAGTCCATAGTGACGTGTTCCTATTTCCACATGGCTACCGATAAGGGTTGTAACAAACCTGCAGATCTCTGATGCTCGGCCTTCACTTGTTGACAAGTGAGGCACCTTGCCACAAACCGTGCGATGTCCTTTTTCATGCCCTTCCACCAATACGTTCTATGGAGGTTATGGTACATCTTGCTACCACTAGGATGTACTGCAAGTATGGAGCTATAAAAATCCCTCAGAACCTCATCCCTACGAGCCAATGGAACAACCATTCTGCCTCTGAACCTCAGACTTCTGTCTAAATGGATAACCCAATCCTCCACTACATGGAACTACCTTTGAAGATCAACCTGTAGCATCTGCTCTTTGGGATTATCTTCATGCTTAAGACTTGATTGAAGATTCATACCATTTTTTTCTTAAGCTACATTGCTGACTTTTTTTAGTTGTATTCATTGAGTTGTATTCTACATTCACTTCTCATAGTCCAAGTACGGGGATACTTTGGACATGGGGAGTGATTATGAGTTTTGATGAGAGACAACTTATGCTTAGGAAAACTTGAGATGGGTGAGTACTAAGAGCTTATGTGTGAGCTTTTAGTGAGAGGGTTTAGGCCTAGGGAGGCTGTGAACTAGGGTGAGAGTTAGAGTGACTTGTATGTGAGCTTGAGTGTGAGATCTACAAGTGTACTTAGTTTCATTATAGTGGATTTGACTGGCCTACGGGCAAGAGATTTTTTTCTCCACCTAAGAGTTTTTCCTCTATAAATCTTTGTGTCAAGATTTTTGTGGATTGTGTGTGCCATACATCAAGAATAAAGGGTTAAAATTGGACAGAACCTATTCACCCCCTCCCCCTCTAGCATCTTCATATTTGATTCGAAAAGGCCCATTCCTAGAGAAATCATTCCACGAACAGAATTGTATGTTGATTTTAGCTAGATTCGACTATTTGGACCTCCAGAAGAAACAACGAGTATACTAACCCGATTTCCATCCAGTTTAGTTTAATTCGTTCTGATTCAAAAATAGCAAGTCCTAGAAGAAATCGTAAATGATCACAATCGTATGGTGCTTTTTGCCAAATTTGACCCTCTCCATGTCAAAAAGAGCCAACGAGCATGTCGATGACAATTTTTAACCAGTTTTGTTTGAGTCATTTTGATTCAAAAAGACTCATTCCTAAAGAAAATCGTGTCACAATCAGAATCATATGTCACTTTTTGCCAAATTCAACCATCTCGACCTCCAAAAGAAACAACAACATGCCGACCCAATTTTCATCCAGTTTTATTTGAGTCATCTTGATTTGAATAGAGCAATTACAAATAGAAATCGTGCACAATCACAACTGTAAGAACCGTGACCATTTTTGGTCAATTTTTATTTAATTTCATTTATTGTCTTAATAATACTTGAAATGATCATTTATGTGTTTTAAATGTAAAATACATGTTCTGGAAACTTATTTAAGGTTTGGAGAAATTTTCGGAGCATTTACCAAAAGTTGACTTTTTCGGGTCTGGTTGACCCAGGCGCGTGGGCCCAGAAAATCTGAAAGTGTCAGAATGACTCCAAATTCTTAGGGTAGGTTAAATGAAATATTTGACATGCTAAGAAATCAATTTCGTGTCAATCAGAGTTGCGGAACTCCGAAAATAATCTCAGAAAAGTTTGGAATGTGATGGCATTTTTATGAATAAGTGTAGGGCATCTTGCTATAAATAGCAAAGTTAAAATTTTTTAATTCATTTCTCCTTCTTCCATCAGCAGTGGGAGAGCTCTTATATATATATATATATATATATATATATATATATATATATATATATATATATATATATATATATCATCTTCCTTCTTCTTCATTAAATTAGAAAGGCTTAAGGTGAGAATTAGAAGAAGTCAAAGAAGAGAGAAACGGTCTATGCATTGAGGGCTCGACATTGGTCCGATCAAAATCATCTTTGGACAAAGTTGAGTTTTGGTGATATTTTAGCTTGGAGTTGAGGTAGGGGTGTTCTCTCCGTATTATCATCAATTTAGTAGGAATTGATGTGAATTATATTAGTTAGTATGTTTAGAATTGCTAAAATATGAGTCTTGCACTTTTAATTGGGTCAACTCATGTTAATTGATGATATTGTTCAATTCATGTATATTGAATTGTGTCTACATGTCTATGTGTTGTTAATTGTGGAGGAATGTTGCTCTATAACATGAATTATAGTGTAGAGATCATGTTGTGTATAATGTATGTTATGCGTTTGATAAGATGCATGAAAATGATCATTTCTTTAAATGTTGCATTATTACATGCATGGAATTACATGTTTTAGCATGTGAATTAAGTGGCTTATGATACACTTGAATTATGGAATTGTTGCATTGTTACATCATGGAATTGCATGTTTTAGCATAAAATTAAGTGGCTTATGATGCACTTGAATTATGAAATTGTTGCATTGTCTTATGCATGGAATTATATGTTTTAACATAAAAATTAAGTGGCTTATGATGCACTTAGAATTGTATATGTTACCATACTTGAAACCTATGTGATTGGTTGTTGGTTTTGGGAGTTGGTCGGAAATGAAAAAGGGCCCTGAGCTCGAAACTTGGCAAAAGGATTTTGTCTAGACCTTCAGGTTAGTAGCCCATGAAGTAGAATATTTGGGTTTTGTCTAGACCCTCAGGTTTTAGCCCGTGAAGTAGAATATTTGGGAAAATTGCTCAAAAAGCTTTTGACCCGTGACTTACAACTACTCCCACTCTTACGTGATCTCGAAACCTACGTGGCTGGTGTTTAAGTCTTGTTGTTGAATTATTATATTCATGTTGATATATATGTGACTTTCAATCTTATATGAGTATTGTTGAGTATGTGTTGAGTTGAGGTTTTCTTGAGCATGTGCATTGTCGCATGCCATGTAGCATGTAGGAATGCCATGTTAATATCTCACAAGCATTGGGAGTATGCCATGTAGTATAAGGATGTCATGCTTGCATTTATGTAGGTCGCGTCGAGTCGATGCATAAGTTGGTTTGGGTATCTCTACTAAGCATAGTTGTATGCTCACCCCCACTCCCCCAACCATTTTTACAGATAAGGTACAGGTGATAGATGGAGCTTGAAGTCTCGAGTCGTGGGAATACTCTTCGTGGTTATCGATTAGTTTATGTTTCTTTATGCCATGCTTAGGCATTAATTGAACTTGGAATTCGGATTATATATGTATGAGCCGTGTTTGGCATTGAGACCATTAGAAATCAAATTATAGAATTTATGTTTAAGCCGGACCACTTCCTTACATCATACATGTACCTAAATTTTTGAATTCATACTTAATGTTTATGTTTCAAATATGCTTATGTACGAATGATGTCCTTGTAATTTGATCTTGACATATATATACCTGTTATGATTGTTGCTGAATATCCTCCAAGAATAGGTTACTTTGAGCTTGCTAAAAGTTCACTTTGAGCTTGCTGATAGTGGTAGAATGAAATAAGTATTTCTAGAGCACTTTTTCAGCTGACTGAAAGTCCACTTTGAGCTTGCTGAAAATGGCTGAGTGTTTCTAGAACACTTATTCAGCCGACTGAAACATCAGTTTTAGCCTGCTGAATACAGTCCACAGTTAATTGGGAAATAAGAATGAGGTTGATTGTTGTGTGTGTGACCATGAGTGGGCTCAGTGAGATGAGTGTTATAGAGTTGTGCTTACGTAATAATGTGTACATGATAATTTTCCGCGATGTTGAGGTGGGTTTGTGACTTAATCACCCTTGGTTTCTCGGAGTTAGAAATCGGGGCGTGACAACAAATGTATGGTGCTTTGTGCCAAATTTGACCGTCTGGACCTCGAAAGAAATAACGAGCATGCTGACTCAAATTTCATCCAGTTTCATTTGAGTAATTTTTATTCCGTTTTGAATAAGTTTTTCTGATTCGAAAAGAACAATTCCTAGTAGAAATAGTGCATGATCACAAGCGTTTGGTATTTTTTTGCCAAATTCGACCTTCTATACGTCAAAAAGAAACAATGAGTATGCTGGCAACAATTTTCAACCAATTTTGTTTGAGTCATGATTTTGAATCGAAAAGACCCATTCCTAGAGAAACTGTGCAACAATTATAATCATACATTGTTTTTTTCCAATTCGACTGTCTAGACCTCCAAAAGAAATAACAAACATACCGACCCGATTTTCATCCAGTTTTGTTTGATTTTTTCTAATTCAAAAAGAGAGATTCCTAGTAAAAATCATGAACAATCATAACAATATGGTGCTTTTTGCTAAATTCGACCCTCTGCACCTCAAAAAGAAACAACGAGTATGCCAACAATGATTTTCAACCAGTTTCGTTTGAGTCATTTTGATTCGAAAAGATATATTCCTAGAGAAATCATGCCACGATTAGAATCACACGTCACTTTTTGCTAGATTCGACCATTTGGACCTCCAAAAGAAACAATGAGCATGCTTACAAAGATTTTCATCCAATTTTGTTTGACTCATTCTGATTCGAAAAGAACAATTCCTAGTAGAAATAGTGCATAATCACAAGCATTTGGTGTTTTTTTGCCAAATTCGACCTTCTATACGTCAAAAAGAAACAATGAGCATGCTGGCAACAATTTTCAACCAATTTTGTTCGAGTCATGATTTTGAATCGAAAAGACCCATTCCTAGAGAAACTGTGCGACAATTATAATCATATATTGTTTTTTTCCAATTCGACTGTCTAGACCTCCAAAAGAAATAACAAACATACCGACCCGATTTTTATCCAGTTTTGTTTGATTTTTTCTAATTCAAAAAGAGCGATTCCTAGTAAAAATCATGAACAATCACAACAATATGGTTCTTTTTGCTAAATTCGACCCTCTGCACCTCAAAAAGAAACAACGAGTATGCCAACAATGATTTTCAACCAGTTTCGTTTGAGTCATTTTGATTCGAAAAGATATATTCCTAGAGAAATCATGCCACGATTAGAATCACACGTCACTTTTTGCTAGATTCAACCATTTGGACCTCCAAAAGAAACAATGAGCATGCCTACAAAGATTTTCATCCAATTTTGTTTGACTCATTCTGATTCGAAAAGAACAATTCCTAGTAGAAATAGTGCATAATCACAAGCATTTGGTGTTTTTTTGCCAAATTCGACCTTCTATACGTCAAAAAGAAACAATGAGCATGCTGGCAACAATTTTCAACCAATTTTGTTCGAGTCATGATTTTGAATCGAAAAGACCCATTCCTAGAGAAACTGTGCGACAATTATAATCATATATTGTTTTTTTCCAATTCGACTGTCTAGACCTCCAAAAGAAATAACAAACATACCGACCCAATTTTTATCCAGTTTTGTTTGATTTTTTCTAATTCAAAAAGAGCGATTCCTAGTAAAAATCATGAACAATCACAACAATATGGTGGTTTTTGCTAAATTCAACCCTCTGCACCTCAAAAAGAAACAACGAGTATGCCAACAATGATTTTCAACCAGTTTCGTTTGAGTCATTTTGATTCAAAAAGATATATTCCTAGAGAAATCATGCCACGATTAAAATCACATGTCACTTTTTGCTAGATTCGACCATTTGGACCTCCAAAAGAAACAATGAGCATGCCTACAAAGATTTTCATCCAATTTTGTTTGACTCATTTTGATTCGAAAGAGCAATTCCTAGAAAAATTTGTGCACGATCTTAACGGTATGGTACTTGTACCAAATTCGACTTTTTGGACCTCCAAATAAATGAGCATGCCAACCCAAATTTCATCCAGTTTTGTATAACTCTTTCTTATTCGAAAAGAGATATTCCTAGCAGAAATAATGCACAATCACAAGCGTTTGGTGCTTTTTACCAAATTCGACCCTCTGGAACTCGAAAAGAAATAATGAGTATGCCGACAATGATTTTGTACTAGTTTCACTTAAGTCATTTTGATTCGAAAAGACCCATTCCTAGAAAAATTGTGCTACGATTAGAATCGTACGTTGCTTTTTGCTAAATTCGACCGTCTGGACCGCCAAAAGAAACAAGCATGTCGACCCAATTTTCATCCAGTTTTGTTTAATTCGTCCTGATTCGAAAAGAGCAATTTCTAATAGAAATCGTGAACGATGACAATTGTATGATACTATTTGCCAAATTCGACCCTCTGTACCTCAAAAAGAAATAACGAGCATGCTGACAATGAATTTCAACCAGTTTCATTTAGGTTATGTTGATTTGAAAAGACCCATTCTCAAAGAAATCATGCCACGATCAAAATCATACGTCTCTGTTTGCTAGATTCGACAGTATGGATCTCCAAAAGAAACAATGAGCATGCCAACAACAATTTTTAACCAACTTTGTTTGAGTCATTTATATTTAAAAAAACTCATTCCTAGAAAATTGGGTGACAATTAGACTCGTACGTTGCTTTTTGTAAAATTTGACCGTCTAGCCCTCCAAAAGAAACAAAAAGCATGCTGACCCGATTTTCATCCTGTTTAGTTTGATTCGTTTTGATTCAAGAAGAGAGATTCCTAGTAGAAATCGTGAACGATCACAATCGTATGGTGATTTTTGCCAAATTCGACTCTCTGCACCTAAAAAAAAAACAATGAGCATGCCGATAACAGTTTTTAACTAGTTTCATTGAGTAATTTTGATTCAAAAAGACCCATTCATAGATAAATCGTGCCACGATCAGAATCATATGTCGCTTTTTGTCAGATTCGATCGTCTAGAACTCCAAAAGAAACAATGAGTATGCTAACAAGGATTCTCAACTAGTTTCATTTGAGTCATTTTGATTTGAAAAGACCCATTCCTAGAGAAATCATGCCATGATCAAAATCATACGTTGTTTTTGCCAAATTTAACTGTCTGGAACTCTAAAAGAAACAACGAGTATGCCAACAACGATTTTTAACGAGTTTTGTTTAAATCGTTGTGATTCAAAAAGACTCATTGCTAGAGAAATTGTGTGACAATCAGAATCGTACCTTAATTTTTGCCAAATCCGACCATTTGGACCTCCAAAAGAAATAACTAGCATGCCGACCCAATTTTTATCCCGTTCCATCCAAGTAGTTTTCATCCAATTTTGTTTGAGTCTTTCTGATTCGAAAGACAAATTTTTAATCGTGCACGATCACAAGTGTATGGTGCTTTTTGCCAGATTCGATCGTCGGGACCTCCAAAAGAAACAATAAACATGCCGACATGATTTTCATCCATTTTTGTTTGAGTCATTCTGATTTGAAAAAAGCAATTCCTAACAAAAATCGTGAATAATGACAATTGTATGGTACCTTTTACCAAATTCGACCCTATACACATCAAAAAGAAATAACGAGCATGCCAACAATGATTTTCAACATTGTTTGAGTCATTTTGATTCGAAAAGACCCATTTTTAGAGAAATCGTGCCACGATCATAATCATATGTTGCTTTTTTCCAGATTCGACCGTCAAGACCTCCAAAAGAAATAATGAGCATGCCGATAATGATTTTCTTTCAGTTTCATTTGAGTCATTTTGATTAAAAAATACACATTCCAAGAGAAATCGTAAGTTATTTTTGCCAAATTCAATCATCTAGACTTCCAAAAGAAAAGAGCATGCTGACCCAATTTTTATCTAGTTTTGTTTGATTCGTTCTGATTTGAAAAGAGCGATTCCTAGCAGAAATCGTGAACGATCACAACCGTACGGTGCTTTTTGGCAAATTCGACCCTCTGCACCTAAAAAAAATAATGAGCATGCCAACAATGATTTTCAACTAGTTTCATTTGAGTCATTTTGATTTGAAAAGACCAATTCTTAGAGAAATTGTGCCATAATCAGAATCATACATTGTTTTTTGCCAAATTCGACCATCTGGACCTTTAAAAGAAACAACGACTATGCTGGCCTAATTTTCATCCAGTTTCATTTGATTCGTTCTGATTCAAAAAGAGCAATTCTTAGCAGAAATCGTTCACAAAAAGACCCATTACTAGAGAAATCGTGCCATGGTCAAAATCATACGTCATTTTTGCCAGATTCGACCATTTGGACCTCCAAAAGGAACAATGCGCATGCCGACCCGATTTTTATCCAGTTTTGTTTGAGTCATTCTAATTTTAAAATAACAATTCCTATAAAAAATCATACATGATCACAACCGTATGGTGTTTTATGCCAAATTTCACCATCTGGACCTCCAAAAGTAATAACGAGCATGCCAACCCAAATTTTATCCAGTTTCATCAGAGTTATTTTCATCCAATTTTTTTTGAGTCATTCTAATTTGAAAAAAGCAATTACAAGGATGTGTTTGTATAATAAATTGAAAAGTATTTCATTATTTAGTTTTGGTTGTGATTGAGATTAGGTTAATGATCTGAAAAATGTTTCATTAATTAGCCTAGAGAAGTTGAAAGTTATATTAATTACTTTTTATAGTTTTATATGCATTTTTACTATGGTTTGTTGACTATAATTGTAATACATTTTTTTATTCTATTAAAAATATTTTTATTAGTTTATTTAATTATTTTATAAATAGCCCAATAGTTATTGGGGAAAACTAAATATGTAGTTCTAGATGTGGATGTGAAGACGTTAATAATCTGAAAAATCTTTCAGTAATTAGTTTAGAAAAGATATAAAATATATTAATTAATTCATTAGTTACTTTATATTAATTAGTTAGTTTAGATTAGTTACTTTATATTAATTAGTTAGTTTATTGTTTTATTATACACTATATAATTTTATGGTTTGCTGATTGTAATTGTATACAAACTTTATTTTATTAATTTTTTTTTTTGAATAATTGATCTATAATATAATAATTAAATTACTAATTAGTGGATAGAGAGATTCTAATATATCTAGTAAACTGAAACAGAAACGGTTTAGAAATTTAAAACCAAAAATGATACTCCAATTATTATGTCAAAGATTTGTTAACCTTTTTTTGTACTGTAGCATCTAATTTGAGAAGATTTAACAAATAAAAAAATTTTAATCGAAAAATAACTTATGATTTACAAGTTTAAACCCTAAATATTAATAATTAAGGTAAATCATAATGATCTACCAAAAAGAGTAATTAAGTCTCCACAAAAATAGTATCATATTAGACACTTCTATATATCAAAATTACCATACATAAATAAGGAAATTACAAAAACAATGATCTCGTTATCATAGAACCAAATATTATATATAACTTGGCTTTGGTCCCAAACTTTCTACTCCAAGGCCACGATTAGGTTTTTGTATGTCTTCTTCTCCCACATTTATTTCCCCTATCAATATTTCTAGGGTTTCATGTTCATCGCACCAGAGCTAGTGCATGATAGTTTGTCTCTAGATATATATATTTTTAGATTGGTCATTATTTTGTATAATCTATCATATATATGTTGTGTGTGTGCAGGTTTTGAGAGATGGGTCGAAAGAAGATTGCGATGAAGAAGCAAGAGGATCAAAACAAGAGGCATATCACCTTCTCAAAGCGACGCGTGGGACTCTTTGGTAAGGCAGCAGAAATGTGCATGCTTAGTGGTGCCCAGACGGCCATTTTGGTGTCCTCACCAAGCAACAACCCTAATTTTTTTAGTTTTGGACACCCTTCCGTGGAAACAGTCATTGACACGCTCCTCACCAATTCATCTCCTACTACTTCAATTAGTGATTGTAAAAAGGTGTTGCTATGTCCCCTCCACCGCGAGGTCAAGGCAATTGAGCGAGAGATGAAGAGTAGTCAGTACAAACTGAAGAAGAAGATGAGTGGTAAGGAATGGTGGGCAAGTGAAGAGTATAAAGAGTGGGACTCTATCGAGAAAGTGCAGGCCTATGCGAGAGCGCTAGAAGAACTAAGTAACAATGTAATCGCACGATTAGAGACAAGAAAAAAAATTGATTGATTTTTTCAATGAAAATTCAGGGTTCAAGCTCTCATGAAATCAGACAAGGTGTGCGAATGTGTTTCTTGAATGGTTTAATTGCAAAGGACACAATTTGTATAATTGTAGGTATTACAAAACAAAAAAAAAAAAAAAAGGTTATTTAGATTGCACAGTATAATTATTTACATAGGTACTTTGTTTTAATCATTCAAGATTTCAAAGAAGGCAAAGATATTATCAATACGTATTTATTAACAAAGTCAAATCTATTTTAATACGAGCAAAGTTCTTAGGTTTTTCTTATAGAAGATTGGATTTTCTTTTCGACTAGCATAAAAAATTGGCATGTTAGTAGGTAGGCCTGAAAAGTTGGTGAAAATATAAATGGCCACGCACCTTACTTGAGGCATATTTTTTAGTTTTATCATAAGGTTATGCATACAAGTATGAATGGATAGAATTTTGATTTGAATCCTATCTCAATCCGATCCAATAAATCTCTCTCTAACATATATAATAGTGTAGGTATACATTTGAATGACGTGTATACTAACTACATTGTTTGTGTATTGTGTTTTCTGTGTCTTGTACATTCATTCATTTGCATCCCTAAACTTGAATAAAACAGAGCAGGAGAGTGCTAAATTAATCATGTATAAGCAAGACCCGGCTCATCTGGTTGATCATTGTGAATGATTCAAGTAACCTTTATTCAATCGTACTTGTCAAAGCACTGTATTTCAAAATGCAAAGGTTTATTTTACTACAAAACCCACTCAAGCAAGATTTAAACTTACTTTTAACGTTCTGTGAATGTAACAGCTATGATATTTACACAGAATTCCAGCAATTCACAGTACATTAGAGAGAGAGAGAAACGCAAGATACAATTTCAAGATCCAAGATAGTAGTATTTATATATAACTTCAAGATGGTACATACATCCTCATTCACTAACCCCATCTATTTGTCATTATTAATGCATTCTAATAGAGCAGAAGTAACCTTATCCGGCAAGGCAAGTCTCCTCGGCTCCCATATCTAACAATAGAGGGGAGAAAACTAGAAAGTACACATCAAGCACGGGACAAGAAATGTGAATTATATTGAACTCTGGCTTAGTACGTATAGCCCTTCACAAACATTCCTTTCTTAGATTCCTCGCTCTCACCCTCAGCAGAGTACCTTCCAAGCTGAGCCAGGGAGTTAGCCTTTGCTCGCATCAAAAGGGCCTTTTTTGCAGCTTCTACATTCTAAGGGTGCCCCTGCCATGTCTTGAGCACAGTATTCTGTAGTGCATGTAGATAACTGTTCGAGGTATACTGGCATTATCTGTGTGCTTCAATTATTAAGACCTAAGAATCAACTATTTTTATTCCACGTCAACCTCAAATCATTGCAAATAAAGAAAAAGCAATGAAGTACGTCGATTTCATAAAAAGAAAAAAATAGGCTAAGGCTTTTGTACCATGATTCCTGGAACTGCAGGTGGTACTCGCCTTGTGAGCATAGTGAGTGTATATTTGGCAATGGTCTCTGGAGAAGCTCTCTCCTTGTGCTCAGCCCCCGGAGTTACCATACTGGGCTTAAGTAGGATTCCTTCAAACATAACATTGTTTTCTGCCAAATAGTAGAAGACTTCAGCCCACACACGCTCTGCCACCTCGAGTGTCCTCTCAATAGGGTGGTCTCCATCCAGAAGAATCTCAGGTTCCACTATAGGCACAAGTCCATTGTCCTACATAACAAGAAAAGAGAGCGGAAAAATTAGTGGGACAACGGAAAACAGTGATTAAGCCATTACACTTCAAAATAATATTACCTCAAACCTTATTTCAATTCTAATCTTATTATTCAATGAACTTACAAAAAAAGTTACACTGGGCAATCAATGCAAGAAATACCCAGAATCCATTTCGCATACACACATTCAGCAAAAGTGGTCAACGATCATTATAACTTAGATCAGTCAAGAACTTAAAAAGTTCAAATCCTTCTCCTTTTATTAACCACAAACTATATCATAATTTGTGCATGAGAAGTTCTTGATAAGAAAACAGTCTCCAGGAGGAATAAATGTGAAATAAAGGCGAAAAACATTTTAACCTTCTTAGATGACTTTATTTGACACTAATCATAAATCATTTTCCATGTAGGCACCAGAAAAAACTTAACTATGAGAATCAATTTTGTATTTGATTAAACTCAATTTGAATAAGGCATTGTAAAGTTGAATCGAGCTTCTATAGACCAGCAAAAAAAAGTACTGAGCATGTACATTTGCATTCTAGACTAGTTGCCTACATCTCAACTAAGACAATTAAACCGAACAGTTATATAAATCTACTTGTACAAAAACTAATTTCTTTTTATAAAGTAATTCCTACATTTGAGACATAAATAACCTAATTTGCTAACATTGAACAGCCATATACCAAAGAGGACAATTTAGTAATGTAATAAATATCTTCCATCTCTTACTCCACTAGAAAAAAGTTAGTACTTTAAGTGGACGACAGATTGTTAAAACGTGAAATTATACCTGAGAAATAGCAGCATAACGTGCAAGTCCCCATGCAGCTTCTTTGACAGCCAGAGCAGAAGGACCACAAGGAATGCCGACGACTGTGCGCCTAGAAATTTCAAAATACACACACAAAGGGTAAAACATATGCCATGATACATCATTTTTTACACAGAATGAAACTGCTACTCTTTAAACTAGAAACCTTCACATAAACTACAAGGAACACTAAAATATGGCTTCCCATTTTGCGAAACGAGCACCTTGCTTATAGTATTCAGCAGATCTAGAAGCCAATCCATCTAATCCTTGGCACCAAGATTCGTTATTAGATCCTGGTAGAGGAACCAAACCCTGAAACCATGTGTAGAAAATGAGAAATAGAAGAGTTAAATCACTACAAAGAAAAACAAAATCTCAGGTCAAGTAATCCAGTTCCAATTTTTTTTCCAAAGAATGGAACATGTAGGCCATACCTTGTCAACTTTGATGCCTGGAACAATATTCTCCTCACGCAAGCAGTCCACAAACTTCTTCCCATCTGTTGTTGACTGGTACAGAGTCTCCTCAAAGAGAATGGCACCAGAAATATATTCACCTAGGCCAGGAGTGGTCAGCAAAAGTTGTCTATAAGCCTGTCGGTTGGCTTCCGTATTGTCTAGGCCAATAGAATCCAACCTCTTCCCACAGGTAGCATTTGATTCATCAATGGCAAGGATACCATGACCAGGAGATGCAATAGATTTCTACACCATCAAGAGAGACACCAAGGATAAATAAGCACCATACCATTTTTTTGTTGCATATTCATTCTCCTCACCAATTTCACTCTCGTTTTGACAGTTTCTTAGAATACTAAGCATCTAAAACAATCGCACCAAAACAAGAAAAAATAGGAATCTGAGATGCAGTAAAACAAAAGGATGATTAAAGAATAAATACAAAAGTCATCCCACCAAAACAAGAAAAATATCAAATGTAGTAGAAATATCAGGAAGTGATCAATTTTGCAATGCAAATCACAACAATGGGCTTAACCAGTCATATAAAAATAGGAGATAACATACAATAAGTTTCCATTTAAAAAGAAAAGAAGAACAAAGACACTAGATTAATTCAGAACTCGACATAATTTCACAAATATTCCAGCTACTACACCGGAATTGAATCAAAAAATGACTGTCCTTGCAAGAAGAGGAGCCACAGAAGGAAAAGGGTAAGGGTGATTGAAGAAGACCATATAGTGGACGGACAATTATCAGAAAGAAAAAATAGTTGAAAATCAAATCTTTTAAAGATTTCTGAAAGTTAAAACAAGTAAAAGTCATAGTAATTGGAAGATCAAGTTATACGAAAAAGGAAAACTAATTGATTCAGTGCTGAAGGAAACAGTTATACGAAAAAGGAAACAATCAAATCAAACAACCGACAAAGATTCGAAAATCATAAAATGAAATTCAAGTAGAAACACTATCAATCAGCTTAAATTTCACAACAAATTGAACGATTCATATACAAAGATTCAACCAAAAAACAAAAAAAAAAAAAAAAAAACAAAAGTAACAAACAATCGCATCCTTAAACCAAATAGAATACAATAGCCTGAAACTAAAGTATGCAAAGTCACTATAACAATTATATACACACACAGAAAGATATAGATAGGAGTTATATACCCATCAATAATTGTTCTTACACTCCTCAAAGCTTCTGAGCGCGAAACCAGTTTGGGCGAACCTGAAATTCAATTGAATCCCTCCCCAAATCATATTCCTCTTTTCAAAATTGCTTCCCTCCCAAAATCATATTCGTCCCTCCATCCTCGAAAGAAGTTTTTCCATTATCAGGTTCGACGATCCCTTCACATCACATCACGAACTCTAACCCTTCCTCGGTTCAGTCTCCTCTCTTACTCACCATAGGTATCCCTAACCTCTCTCTATTTAAAAGTTGCAAAACCTACAAGGATGTCTCTAGATTCCGGTTGCAGTTTCCACGTCATCCTTTAACAACTAAGTTTTATGATTTGGGTATGGATTTATTTGATCCAGAGTTTCAATTTATGAATTGGGTATTTTTGCATTACATTTGTTGCTGGCAATAAGGCTTCGTTTGGATTGAGGGATTTGGAAGGATAAGGAGAGAAAAGAAAGGAGAGGATAGGGGATGTTGTGTTTGGGTGAGTGTTTTTAAAAGAAAAGAAAGGATAAGGAGGGATAAGGAGGGATAGCAATCCCTCCTTATCCCTCAATTGCAATCCTCCCAAAAATGAGAAGATTGGGAGGGAAAGGATTGAAACTTAAGTATAAGTTTTATAATACCAAAATTGACCTCAATATTTTAACACATAAAATTCTTATACTCTTCCATAAACTTAAGTAAAAGGGTATGTTAGTAATTTGATTGTTATCCTTTCTTTTCTTTTCTCTATCCAAACAAAATTACTATCTTTTCCTTTCTTTTCTCTCCTGTTTATCCAAACATGAATAGAGGTTATTGTTATCCTCTCCTCTCCTCTCCTTTCTCTCATAACTAATGTTATCCTCTCCTTTCTTTTCTCTCCACTTTATCCAAACGGACCCTAAGAGTCGAGCGATCGATGATACAGTGGTTGAGAAGCTAACCAGCATACTAAAACTTCAATTCCGACACCATTTTCTCAAAGTGGTACCAAGATTCTCTAAGCCTCACTCACCCTCCGCTTTAATTATGTGTGTATATATAGTAGTGGTGGGTAATTATATGTTGTCTACAATTAAAATTTCCTGAAAGGATTCTCCTCTTACTCTACTGGGTCATTACAATTTGAAACACTGCTGAATTAATCAAGTGTTTATTTAATATGATTGAATTCTTTAATTATTAGAAGTGCAAACTTCATACTTTGTGCATGAAAAAAAGTCCAATTATTTTACATACACAAAAGTAGCTCCATTACAATAATTTGAAATATATATAGGAACATATTTATAATCAAGAAAATCATGCTTTGCTAAGAGTAAGTAAAAGGTTTGTAATAACATCTGATTTTTTTATTCTTTTGTTGTTTGAGGGGTGGGGAAAAATTAAATTAAATTTATAGATGTATAGATTTTACTCAATCCTAGTTGACATTTATGTAATTGACTTCTTATTCTTACTGTTTGTTTAGTGAGGAATTTTGCTAGAACATGGGCTAAAGAGATGAAGCAAACAACTTCGACGAGGCACACGATTCTATTATGCCAATAACATCTCATAGTCTAGCAATTTATTTTATTAGGTAATTTCACTAGATAAAAATCTCAAACAATATCAATTCCATTTTTTCAGAATTTTACCACTTCCCAAGAGAGTAGTTTCAATGTTTAGGATCATTCGTTCTCAAACAATACTTTGATTCCATGACAACTCAAACCGTACGTTTAGAAGGACTGATTTGAATGTCATGAACTTTGGTGGGTTGTTTTGATTGAGCTGAGTCTCGTTTGAAATCAACTGGTTCCTATTATATTAGTACTCTGTTTTGGTTGGTGGGCTTCATTTAACTTTAAGGATTTTATATGTTACAATTTTGTTTTCGTTTCTGTGGATTTTAAACAGAAGATGAGATTTTGGTTAATTTTTATTTTGAACTGAAATTAAATTGATTAGATTAAATGACAATGTTGCCTGTATGCTCAGCCACCACCATCTGTTCTCATTCCCAAGTGAGGAGGAGTTTTCATTTCCTTACTTGGAACTTATTACTTCACAGACAATGTTTGAATTTCTAGATTTAGTGCAACTCAACCTTGAATTTGATTTGATAAAACTTTGGTTCACAAGCATGTTCCATTGCAGTTTTGTTTTCTGTGCTACTTAGAATTCTGTCAAATTGTCCAAACTAGGTATTAGCTAGGCATCTGATGTAAATAACTGTCAAGGTTCTAGCTGCTGGAGCCTTGAAAGACACAAATTTATATGTGTTTGTTTGATTACCAATTCAGACGGAAGTTGTTTCACACTCAGCTGCCAAACTCCATGGTCTCTGGATAAATGGAAGGTTACATTTGTTTCATGTGCCAAAGTTCATGCTAAATCTGATAGTATTAAGGTTTTGTTTGTTCAAAATGAAGAGTATGTACTAAAAATTTTAGTACCGAATCAGTCGTGCTTTTTTTTTCCTTGGCAAAAAAACTCTCACCCCCATTTTCCCCTTCAAGGACTTAACCCTCACCTTCTACTTTGGTAGGTTAAGGAGATACACTAGGCTATTGCCCTTGGTGGTTAGGCCGTTGAATTCTTCAAACTGAATTTGTAAAACTTAACTCGCAGATTTATATCAAGTTATATAACCAATATTCAGTGAAAAGTCAGAGCTCTCTGACTTAGAATTCAGACCATTATGAGTAGAAGTTATTTTTAAGAGACAACTAATTATAAGTTATCAGATGCACTTAATAGAGAAACCAATGAAGTTTTTTAATTTTAAACACTCAGTTGGGTTTATGTGAAAATATATGTGTCTAGTATGGAAAGTACCCACCCTAATATTGTAGCTGATAATTTGCTTAGAACTTGAAAGTCACACTATAAGGGATCTACTAATTATCTCCTATATCTCAAGTTCTATAATGTTGCACATCCTCTTAGTTAACAATTAATAGTTGAGATCTTAAATCAGGTGTTAAGTTCAATTCAACTATTAACTTACACATGGTACATGTAGAGATGTGGAACTTGACATTTCATTGGTTTTACGAGGAGACTTGCTGAATGCTAATTTAATCAGACAATTTATCTATTTTGAATATAAGTATCATCCACAAAGTAGAAGGCTTCTCAACTTTTTGTTTAGAAGTTTTACCCTTTGACAATTGAAAGGAGGGTGTTGACCCTCGACTTGTGAGGCTGTATCCTTACAATGACAAAGGTAGGATTTATAGGTTTCTATTTTCATATAGAGTATTTAGTCAGAGAACCAGATGACAAATTTTAACAATAACATTTATCCCCATCCTGTAGTAACCCTTGTGGACGGGTGTGAGTAGGTAGGTGCGAAGATAGACACTGGGCTGAGCTACCACACTGACAAGGTACAGGGTGCTTAATCCCACATCGCCTGGGTGTGGAAAATGGGATGTGCTTATATGTAGTATGTTCTCTTCAAATGGTATGAGGCCTTTTGGGGTAAAATTCAAGAGCAAAACCGTGCGCGCGTAGGCCCAAAGCGGATAATATCATACCATGTGTTGGAGCGGGGTATTACACATCCTTAAAAGGAAAGGTGTGGTGCTCTTTACCCCATAGAGGTTGCATAGACACGCAAAAGAGTGGTGATTTACAATGGATTGCTTTCTTGATGGTTTGAAATGAATTTATTTGTTTATTATATATATATATATATATATATATATATTTGTCTTCTTCTCTATTTCTGTTGATAATTTTGGATCGTGTCCAACTCTAGAAAGTAGAAACCGATGCAAGTTTCAGCATTCACAGACCTTTGGTGTAAGAGACAATCCCAGCTGCAAATTCAGTTATCCACAAACAACTAGGATACAAGTAAATAATATTATGTGGCTAATTTGGCTATTAGGGGAATAGTTCTACTTCTCAACCCTAGTTTTTGTTTTGGATTTAGAGAATTTAAGTTATTTAGCTTGAGTTGTGCACTTGGAACATGTTTCAATGTTATTTTGTCATTTTCTGGCTACTTCATATTGTTGGATTTGTTATTTTTTTTCAAAAGTTTTGGTGTTGTGATCCCTTTTAGACTTGTTCTACAATTTTGGTAAAGTATGGAGCCCTTTCCTTGTTCTTTTGTTTCAATTGGTCCATTATTTTCAATATAGGCTTCATTCTAGGGTAGGGTCCCACCACATACAGTCCAATTAACGGTAGTATGCTGAATCTTACTAATTAATTTCAATGCAACATTTTATATGGCTGGTAATGGTTTTGTTTTATATCATGCTCTAGACTCTCAAGTCAGCTGTGATTACATTGAATAGAGTCTTGTTCTCTTCAAATCTTAATTGAAATTTATTTTTAATAACACAATTGAATTTATTTTGTTCAAGTCTAAATTGAAATTCATTTTTAAGAATAAATTGAATTTATTTTATTACCATTTATACTTGTTAGCAATCATTAGTGCCTTCATGAAAATTTATGAGAGGAGGAATGGCCAGAGAGCTCAATTATTGTGATTATTGTGTTTTCTTTGCTATATATGTACATGTCAAAGGTATACAATAATTTTTGTATGATGACATAGAGATACTCCGTGGTTTAAAAAAATAAGTTGTCGAAGATGAAAATAGAAACTTCAGAAATGCAGAGGAGAGATTGAATTGTTGCTATTGATATTATCTCACTAAAAAATAAGTAACTTAGTCATATATATCTGTACAAGGAATACAATGACAATAATACCCTTAGAGGGTGTAATTAAACAAATGCCCTAACAATATACATTCTAACACACCCCCTCAAGCTGGAGAATATATATCATATAATCCAAGCTTGAAACAAATAGTTTTTAACGATTGTGACCAAGAGCTTTAGTAAACATATCAACTAATTGACCTTCAAATTTCACAAATGGAGTAGAGATGTTCCCACTTAATATTTTTTTCTTGAATGAAGTGACAATCAACTTCAATATGCTTTATTCTCTCATGGAATACAGGATTAGATGTAATGTGAAGAGTTACTTGGTTATCATAGAATAATGGAATAGAAGCTGTGACCATTACCCCCAAGTTCCTCGAGAAAATATTGTAGCCATGTCAACTCACTAGAGGTATGGGCCATTGCCCTGTACTCATATTCAGCACTAGACCTAGCTACTACTATTTGTTTCTTACTTCTCTATGTAACAAGATTCCCTCCTACAAATGTGCAATAGCTTGTAGTAGATCTCCTATTTGAGAGAGAGCCAGCCCAATCAGCATCTATAAAACCTTCCACCATGAGATGCCCATTGGACATATACAACAACCCAAATCCTGGAGCTTGTTTGAAATATCGAATAATCCATAGAATGACATTCCAATGTTGCATCCTAGGAGCTCCCATAAACTGGCTTACAACACTTACTACATATGAAATATCAGGCCGAGTAATTGTGAGATAAATCAATTTTCCAACAAGGTGTCGATATTTGCTAGGGTCATCAAATAAATCACCCTCATTAGATAAGAGTTTTGTATTTGGATCCATAGGAGCATCGACTGGACGACCACCTAACATACCTATTTCTTTTAATAAGTCCAACACATATTTTCTTTGGGATAAACGGATACCTTCCTTAGATCTAGCAACTTCAATACCCTGGACATATCTGAGCTCACCCAAGTCTTCAGTGTGAAACCTATTCTGTAGAAACAACTTCAACCTAGCAATGCCTTGATTATCGTCACCTGTGATAACAATATCATCTACATACACAACAAGAGAAATGAAACCAATTTCAGTGTGCTGGTGAAATATCGAATGATCTATCTAGCATCTGCTAAGACCAAATTCTAATGCTGTCTCGGAGAATTTTCCAAACCAAGCTCTTGGAGATTGTTTCAATCCATTGAGGGCCTTCTTAAGGCGACAAATAGTTTGACGATACTCCCTCTGAGCAACAAACCCAGGTGGTTGCTCCATATAAACTTCTTTAGCTAAGTCACCATGTAAGAAGGCATTTTTGACATCTAACTGAAAGAAAGGCCACTGACGATTGACAGCAAGGGAAATAAGGTCCCGAATAAAAGAAATCTTAGCAACAGGGGATAAGAAGGCATTTTTGACATCTAACTGAAACAACGGCCAGTGACGATTGATAGTAAGGGAAATAAGGACCCGAATAAAAGAAATCTTAGCAACAGGGGAAAATGTCTCATCATAATCAACACCATATGTCTGGGTATACCCTTTTGCAACAAGACGAGCCTTAAAACGCTCAATAGAACCATCATGAAGGTACTTGATGGTGTATACCCACTTACAACCAATAGGTTTGGAACTAGGAGGTAAGGGAACAAGATCCCAGGTCCCATTACGATGAAGGGCATCCATTTCATCGACCATTGCCTTTTGCTAGTTAGGATTTAAAAAAGCCTTTATCAAAGTCTTGGGAACAAGAGTGGTAGACAACTAGGATAAAAAAAATGAGAAAACGGGTGATAAATTATTATATGAGACAAAATTAGAAATTGGATGTGTGGTAACACAAGAACGAATACCTTTGTGCAAAGAAATAAGAAGATCAGGAGCAACAGGAGGAGGAACCTCAAGAGAAGTAGACAATTAGTGGGATGCCTCTTGTGATCGTCGACTATATAATTGAAGGGGTTTTGGTGGGATGGACTCAGTAGAAGCAGCGATAATAGGTAAGGGAAACAATAAATCAGTAGGTAAAGACAAACCACGGGAAGAGAAGAAAGAAGTGTCTTCAAAGAAGGTCACATCCATACACACAAAATCACAACGAGTGCTAGGATCCCAACATTTATAGCCCTTTTGAGTTTGAGAGTAACCAACAAAGGCACACTTAATTGTAAGAGGAGACAGTTTATCTGTGCCGGGACATAACACATGAGCAAAGCATACGCAACCAAAAACACGAGGAGTCACCACAAATAGAGGACGATTAGGAAAAATAATAGAGTAAGGAGACGTCTAGTTAAGAACAGAAGATGACATACGATTAATTAAATAACATGCAGTTAAAACAACATCTGCCCAAAATGGTTTGGGAAGATTCATATGGATCTAGAGTTCGAGCGATTTCAATTAAGTGCCTATTTTTCCGTTTCGCTACTCCATTTTGTTGGGGAGTATAAGAACAGGAAGTCTTATGCAAAATACCACAAGAATCACAGAATTCAAAAATAGCACCTTTGACAAATTCCATAGCATTATTAAATTGTAAAATACGAATAACACAATTAAATTGGGCCTCAATTTCTTTATAAAATAATTGAAATATAGCAAGGAGTTCAGAGAACGATCTTTCATTAAATATAGCCAAGTCATCCTTGAATAGTCATCAACAAAAGTAACAAAATAGGAAAAACCTAAGGTACTGGTATGACGAGTAGGACCCCAAATATCAGTATGCACTAATTCAAAAAGAAGGGACCGATGATTATTGATGCGGGGAAGAAGAAAAACTCTATGGTGCTTTCCTAATTGACATGACTCACAGTCCAAAATAGTTTCTGACTCAAGAAAAGGTAGTGCTGCTGACTTCAAATACTTCAGTGAGGGATGACCCAATCAATAATGCCACTGGTTGGCAGAAACCCGAGAATGGAGAGCCATGCCACTAGTAGACGACCCACAATCTAAGTAATAGAGGCCATTTTGTTTATGACCGCCACCAATCGTCTTCTTCGTTTTGAGGTCTTGAAAAACAAAAAAAGAAGGATAAAAGGTCATAGAACAGTTGAGTGCTTGAGTCAGTTTACTCACATATAACAAATTAAAAGGAAACTGAGGAACCAATTGTACAGAGGATAACGAAATAGAAGAGGTGGGTACATTTAATTGTACCCTGGCGAATAATAGGACGAGTTCTACCATCAGCCAGAGTAACAGAAGGCGTGCAAGTAGACTTCTAAAGGGTAGAAAATAAAGATTCATTACCAGTTAAATGGGTAGATGGCCAAGAGTCGAGAACCCAAGGAGAGGATGGTGCCTGTAAGTCCAAAAAATATGTAAAAAACAAGGTTGAGTTGCACTAAATCTAGAAATTCAAACATTGCCTGTGAAGTAGTAAGTTCCAAGTAAGGAAATGAAACTCCTCCTCACTTGGAAATGAGAATAGATGGTGGTGGTTGAGCAAACAGACAACATTGTCATTTAATCTAATCAATTTAATTTCAGTCCAAAATAAAAATTAACCAAAATCTCATCTTCTGCTTATAATCCACAGAAACAGAAACAGAATTGTAACATATCAAATCCTTAAACTTAAATGAATCCCACCAACCAAAACAGTGTACAAATATCATAGGGAACCAGTTGATTTCAAACGAGACTCAGCCCAATCAAAAGAACCCATTATAGTTCATGACATTCAAATCAGTCCTTCTAAACATAGAGTTTGAGTTGTCATGGAATCAAAGTTTTGTTTGAGAATGAATGATCCTAAACACTGAAGCTTCTCTCTTAGGAAGTGGTAAAATTCTGAAAAAATGGAATTGACATTGTTTGAGATTTTTATCTAGTGAAATTACCTAATAAAATAAATGGCTAGACTAGGAGATGTTATTGGCATAATAGAATCGTGTGCCTTGTCGAAGTTATTAGCTTCATCTCTTTAGCCCTTGTTATAGCAAAATTCCTCACTAAACAACAGTAGGAACAAGAAGTCAATTAGGATTGAGTAAAATCTATACATCTATAAATTTAATTGAATTTTCCCCCACGCCCCAAACAACAAAAGAATAAAAAAATCAGATGTCATTACAAACCTTATTACTTACTCTTAGCAAAGCATGATTTTCTTGATTATAATTGTGTTCCTATATATATTTTAGATTATTGTTATAGAGCTGCTTTTGTGTATGTAAAAGAATGGGACTTTCCTTCATGCACAAAGTATGAAGTTTGCACTTCTAATAATCAAAGAGTCCAATCCTATTAAATAAACACCTTTGATTAATTCAACAGTGTTCCAAATTGTAATGACCCGGTAGAGTAACAGGAAAAACCTTTCAGAAACCTATGTTACATTGAAATTTTAATTGTAGACAACATATAATTACCCACCACTAATAAATATACACACACATAATTAAAGAGGAGGGTGAGGCTTAGAGAAGCTTGGTACCACTTTGAGAAGAAGGCATCGGAATTGAAGTTTTAGTATGCTGGTGAGCTTCTGAACCACTATATCATCGATCACCGACAATACTCCAACTGTTATCGCCTGCAACAGATGTAATGCAAAAATACCCAATTCATAAATTAAAACTCTGGATCAAATAAACCCGTGCCCAAATCATAAAAAATAAAGAAATGCACAAAGTGACATAACTTAGTTATCAAAGGATGATGTCGAAACTTCAACTGGACCTGAGAGATATACCTGTAGGTTTTGCAACTTTTAAATAGAGAGAAAGAGAGGAGACTAAATCGAGAGAGGTTAGGGATACCTATGGTGAGTAAGAGAGGAGACTGTACCAAGAAAGGGTTCGGATTAGGGTTAGGGTTCATGATGTGATGTGATGGAGATCGTCAAACCAGATATGTATGGCGTCGGCGATGAAGGGACCAATCGGCAATGGAAAAACTTCTTTTGAGGATGGAAGGATGAATATGATTTTGGGAGGGAAGCAATTTTGAAAAGAGGAATATGATTTGGGGAGGGATTAACTTGATCTTTGACATGCATGAAAACTATGAGAGAAACATGGAATCCAACAATTAGATTGACAAAAGAAGAATCCTACAGAAAATTACTAAAGGGGTTCAACAGTAGTTAACCATGGATCTCCATTGGTGTTGCTCAGGAAACTATTTATATGTAAAAATAATATTCAAGAGTAGTTAACCATGGATCTCCATTGGAGTTGCTCAGGAAACTATTTATATGTAAAAATAATAGTACAACATAATTTTGTGCCTTGCACCTAATTTTCTGAATAACTTTTCAACCTATAATCCTAGTTGAGAGAGAATGCAGTCTTGATTGTCAATTTGTGATACATAACAAAAATAGTGCATATGGGAATAACCACTTCGAGTCAAAGAATATGTACAAAATATTGCAGATATTTATTAATGATTAACTACTCTCAAATACAACCACTGCATGATGTTTGTACAAGAACAATTAATGAGTATCGAGGTCTAACAGATTTCTAAAATTACCTTTGTTAAGCAGTTTATGCAAGTAACAAGATTTGTCTTATCTTCAGTAACCAATAAAGGGACAATAACTTGCAATGCCAGTAAATGAGAAAATTATGACACACACAGGGGAAACTAAAGCCAAACATATATTTGAGATCTTAATAAGCAAATTGAAATTTCAGAATCACCTACATTTAGCCATCTGAATGGATCGTATTGAGATAAGATAGACAATATTCAAGCAATGTTCTATTTCATTTGCAACTTGAGTTGGAAAAAGAATACAGACCACTAAGAGAAAAAAGTAAAAATTATAACTGGTTAATTCCATTTCACTGAAACAAAACTATGGCATTCATTAGAATACAGACCACTAAATGCTATAAAGTTCTCATCTATTGAGAAACACATTTTACCTCTTAATACTAATTCTCACCAGGACTCATGATGGTAAATTAAATGACGCGGGTGAAACAGTGAAGGAATCCACTAGATGCATGTACCAAAAGAAGTGAGAATTTAGAGAGAGAAATAGTGAGAGAGAATAGAGAAAGTACTGATGAGATTGAAGGCAACGATTTCAGCACGAAATCTTCACCAAACAAAAATACCCAAAAACAAAGTCTTACAATATAAGTGGTGCATATTCTATCCAATTGTAGGTGAGGATTTTCTAAATTATCAATTGTTATTTTGTAACAAGATTGTTTATGCTCAATTACTGGTAATACAACACAAATCCTCACTACCATTTTCCTATAACTTCTATCGGTCAACATGGCCAATTTTAATATGTTTAATTAGTATTCGACCTTTGCACTAAGTCCTAAAGTTACTCGAAGTTTTTCCAAGCTAATATTTAATTTACAACATTGTCTACAATTATTCTTTGTTCTACACAATTATTTTTATTGAATATATATATATATATATAAATTCGTTGTTTCTTGGTAACAATTATATCGAAGGCAATTATGCTATTTTTTTGAAGTAGTTGCAAAGAGAAACCTTTATACCTAGCCATACTTGGCCTCCAAATCTTTGGCAAGGTAAAAAATGAAGATCTGCATGCCTTGAATTCCAAAATAAATGCTACATCACATGAGTCCAATCTAAAAACCAAAGTGAACATTTCAATAATCAATCCGAAAAAATATAAAAATTGAGAACACAAATGGTGATAACACAAATGTGAATGGACTATCTTTAATTAACATATTCAAAAAGAAAGGTTCCATATGATGGAGTAAGAGTATTCACCTTTTTTTTTTCCAGATAAGAGGGAGTCACTATTCATTGGAGGGAAGGTTTTGAAATTAGAGTTTCAAATAAACAACTCTTATGATTCATATTAGGGAAGGTGCATATTTCTATTATTTTAATATTTTAAAATATAATATCTATACAAACATACCAAAAATTGCGTCTTAATGTGTTAGCTTGTTCAACATTATATTGTCTCTAAGATTATTTTAAAAATAAACAATATCATCACTACTTGTAAGATGAAAATTATCAAGCAATTTATTCTCTCCATGGTTCAATGGAATCGCAAGGCGAAAGTTCTCCGGGATGTCAGAATTGGAAAGTAAACCTTTCCAAGGTATCACAATATCTTCCTTTGAACTAATTATTTTTTGTTTAGCTGACTTTATTAGTTTGATTTATTCAAAATTAGAGATTGAACAAGAGACAACAAAGCTGAAAGAAACAAACCTACAAACTCATATTTTTCTCAGAAATCTTCATAAAACCAAAAAAAAAATTAAAAAAATAAAAAGAATAGAACAAAAGAAGACATGCCTTAGAATCGCTACAATCCTTTGAAGTTGCTCGCAGTCGTTGAAAGCTTGCCGAGGTAGTCCGAAGGTCGCTCGTGGTTTCATATCGGCACAGGTGACATGGTGAAGGAATCCAGTAGATGCATATACCAAATGAACTGAGAATTTAGAGAGATAAATAGTGAGAGAGAATGACGATGAAAAGTTTGGGGTGATAGGGTGAAAGAATAGGCTTTGTCTCGCTTTGCTATGGATTTAAACTTGGGTCTCATTAAACTAGAGGTTAAAGAAACCTAAGACATAAGATTAGCGATTTGACAAATGCTTGAAGAAAACCCTAAACCAGAGCTTGATTAGGGTAACATAATATTTGCAGAGCTTGAAGATAACCTAAAGCATTAGGATTTTGAAGCTTGGGGGAGGGAATTTGAGTCTGGTTTCACCCAAATTTCTTTCTCGCGTAAGGTTTGTACAGTAGAGGTTACTATTAAAATATTGCCAACAAGATGTACGTTAATGGCAGCCTTGGCCAAATTCCATTTCTTGATTAAAATAAGCATAAAATGAAGTGGAAGATTCTAAGCCTTTTATTTTGAATTCGACAGAACCGGTCCAATAGTATACTGAACTTGATCCAGATCCCCATTTTTTATGTAATAGAAAGAAAATCCCATCTTCT
The DNA here is from genome assembly GCA_026545225.1 of Cornus controversa. Taxonomy (NCBI): domain Eukaryota; kingdom Viridiplantae; phylum Streptophyta; class Magnoliopsida; order Cornales; family Cornaceae; genus Cornus; species Cornus controversa. The sequence continues at coordinate 27,909,219 of CM048848.1, read as the reverse complement.
ATAATAAAATTTGAAGACCTTTGTTGGCCCTGAAATAGATTTGACTTTGTTAATAAATGCATATTGATATTATCAACCCTATCTTTCTATTGAAAAAATCAATCAATAGTTTTTCTTGTCTCTAATCGTGCGATTACATTGTTGCTTAGTTCTTCTAGCAATTTCTCAATGGAGCTCCCACTCTTTATACTCTTCACTTGCCCACCAATCCTTATCACTCATCTTCTTTTTCTGTATGTCCTGACTATTCTTCATCTCTCACTCGATTGCCTTAACCTCGCGGTGAAGGGGGCGTAACATCTCTTTTTTGCAATCATTAACTGAAGTAGTAGGAGATGAATTGGTGAGGAACGTGTCGATGACTGTGTCCATGGATGGGTGTTCCCCAAACTAAAAAAAATTAGGGTTGTTGCTTGGTGAGGACACCAAAATGGCTGTCGGGGCACCACTAAGTGCACATTTTTGCTACCTTGCTAAAAAGTCCCACACGTCGCTTTGAGAAGGTGATATGCCTCTTGTTTTGGTCCTCTTGCTTCTTTATCGCAATCTTCTTCCGATCCATGTCTCAAAACCTGCACACACACAACATATATATGAAAGATTAAAGTGGTGGAGACGGAGGTGGGTGGTGGCTCGACTGGAGGTGATGTTGCTACGATTGAAGATTCGAAGTGGGTCTACTCAAAGTGTTGGCTAATGGTGGGGTATAATTGTTCTTTTAAGATTAAATTTTGATGACATCAGCAATAACCATTAGTTTGATTGACAGAAGGGGGTATTTGTTATCAATGTGCAAACTAGAGGGGGGTAAGTGTTATATGCCAAAACACAAGGTAGGTAAGTGTTATAAAGCCAATCTAGAAAGGAGGTAAATGTAATTTGCCCTTTTTATAATATAGGTTCTGGTGTTTGTTATGGATGATTGTCATATTTATAATATTCGTGTATAAAATAAATTTTCATAATTTAAAATGCTAATTAATGTACGTGAAGACTTTATATATCGTGTAACAAAAAAGTCTCTCTTCATTTTCTAGTTTCTATAGAGAGAGCACATAGAGAAAGGTTTGCCACTTAAAACTAAAAAACTAATGGTGTAAGTTTTGGTTACATTGACCTCCCCGAAAACTAGAATATTTCACAACCACTTCGCACAATTGAAAAATGGGTTTCGATCATGTGAAATGACCATTTCGCACATGCGAAATGCCCTCTACATAACCTCCAGCAACCTACACATAGTCCATTTGAGCCCGAATCTCAACCTAGCTAACAACCTAGGATCATTCACCCAACATGAAAATCATCTGCAAATGATACACCATCATACACAAACTCCAAAATATACATTTGAATCTCATAAGGACAAATCCATATATTCCTTGCACATGTTTCAAAGACACATATTCTTATACAAGCCTCAAAAGTTGAAAACTTACTAGAACATTAAAGTTCTATTTCATATCCATAATCCAAATGTGCAAACAAAATTTTTAAGCTAGTTCACATGCCACAAACTAGCATGGACACCTATATACAAGTCTTAACCAAAAACACCCCAAAAAGGATGAGTTCTTCTACTCTAAGTCCAACTTATAGTTGTGCATCATCAACCACCTCCTTGCCATGTCCTAAAAGTGTTAGTGTAGGGGGATGAGCAAAATTTCAATGGCTCAAGGTTAACTTGTCGTGCAATCCATTCAAGTCCACATTTCATGTTCAATGCATAAAACACAAATCATGCTCGACAAACTACGTGTCATGCTCCCTAGCATTCTAATCACAAGCTCATATGCTCAATTCACTCAAGTCATGGCATACACGTCAATTATAACTTGACAACTACATAAAGACAATTCATGCATAATGCACATTTCCATCATATATGTAACATATGACATAATCGAAACCAGATTAAAATCCACACAAGTCATGTAAATTCATATAAGCTACACATAAGACTCAACATATTCTTTTAGATTTGGTTCACACTCACACACACACACAAGATACGTACTGAAGCCCCATATTTCAAGTTCATGGTTATTACAGGTTACTAACCCATGCGGTTACCACCCATCTTGCGCAAGTTCGAGGTTTTTCAACCCCCGGGGATATGTTCCTCGACTACTTTCCCATGAGCCACCTTTGAGATACACCTCACTCAAGCAAAATATTTCACATTTTGCATTCACAATCACAATTTCGATGCATTGCACCATTTCATGCCCTAGTTCAATTCTAGCATGTCACACAAGAATCATATGACACATATACATAAGCTTAACCCCCAAATTAGGTTTTTATCATTTTTTCCCAAAAATCTCATATATGCAATTCATGTCCCACATTGCACATATAAGCAATTCATATCACTCTAAGCATATACTAACCATTTGTAGAAAGAAAAACATATGTAGAACCATATAGAACAAAGATTTCAACCTAGAATTCTATATACATCATATGTTACAGGAAAAACATTCATTTTATGCTTTAGAAATGAAATTAAACTTAAATTTTGAAGACAAACACACACCCCTACCTCAATAGCTTTAGTCTCAAGCTATCCCAAACTTTCACTACCCTCAAGGTTGTTTAACCGTGACTTTGTTCAGTTGTAAACGAAGCTCTTGTCATGTAGAACGTACTTTCCTTCTTCGGCGTCCTCTGAATTAAACCTTAGCACCGTCTAAATCTAGAGAGAAGTTAAAGAACTCAAAGAGGAGAGAATGAGGAGCTTAGGTTTAGAGAGAGAAGTAGTGGCTTATATATCTATCCCTTGATATTTATAAGCCCCATGTCGTAAAAAGACTAAAATGCCCTTACTGACTTAAAGTAGCTTCCCGACCTCCGTTTCGAATCCAAAATAAGCTATGGACTCGGAATCACTTCTACGTCTCTCTAAATATTCTAATTGGTCTATATCAAAAATTAAATTTCCCAAAAAAAAATATATCTAGATTCCCAGGCCTACGCAACCCTTATCCTGGGTCCCGACAACCCAAAATTTCATACGAAAATTTCTGACCTTCAGTATTTTGAAACTCTGCAAATTTTTGCACATGCGAAATTGCCACTACAGAGACCCCGAAAACTAGAATATTTTACAACCACTTCGCACAATTGAAAAATGGGTTTTGATCGTGCGAAATGGCCATTCCGCACATGCTAAATGCCCTATACAAAACCTCCAGCAACCTAACAACCTAAGATCATTCACTCAACATAAAAATCATCCACAAATGATACATCGTCATACACATACTCCAAAATATACATTTGAATCTCATAAGGACAAATCCATATATTCCTTGCACATGCTTCAAAAACACATATTCTTTTACAAGTCTCAAAAGTTGAAAACTTACCATACATGAAAGAACATTAAAGTTCTATTTCATATCCATAATCCAAATGTGCAAACACAATTTTTAAGCTAGTCCACATGCCACAAACTGACATGAACACCTATATACAAGTCTTAACCAAAAACACCTCAAAAAGGAAGAGTTCTTCTACTCTAAGTCCAACTCATGGTTGTGCATCATCAACCACCTCCTTGCCATATCCTAAAAGTGTTAGTGTAGGGGGATGAGTAATTTTAATAGCTGAAGGTTAACATGTCGTGCAATCCATTCAAGTCCATATTTCATGTTCATGAAACATAAACCATGCTCGACAAACTACGTGTCATACTCCCTAACATTCTAATCACAAGCTCATATGCTCAATTCACTCAAGTCATCGCATATACGTCAATTATAACTTGACAACTACATAAAGACAATTCATGCATAATACACATTTCCATCATATATGTAACATATGACATAATCAAAACCAGATTAAAATCCACACAAGTCATGTAAATTCATATAAGCTACACATAAGACTCAACATATTCTTTTAGATTTGGTTCACACTCACACACACACACAAGATACGTACTAAAGCCCCATATTTCAAGTTCATGGTTATTACAGGTTACTAACCCATGCGGTTACCACCCATCTTGCGCAAGTTTGAGATTTTTCAACCTCCGGGGATATGTTCCTCGACTACTTTCCCATGAGCCACCTCCGGGACATACCTCACACTCACGCAAAATATTTTCCAAAAAAAAATATCTGGATTCCCAGGCCTACCCGACCCCTATCCCGGGTCCCAACAATCCAAAATTTAAAAATGAACCGAATGACTCATAAAACTCTTCGGACTTCTAAACTAGTCCCAACATATGTAAATCATACTTAAAACAAATGCAAAATATTTAAATTACTATTTCAAAAAATAAATAAAAAATTTTTGGATCTCTACAACCTCCCCACTTTAGGAGATTTCGTTCCTGAAATCGGACGTACCTTGTGGAAGAAACAAGTCTTGGTACTTGGATCGAAACTCTTGCTCTCGTTTCCAAGTAGCCTCTTCTAGTCTGCGGTGTCTCCACAAGACCTTGACCAAATGAATGGTCTTCCCCCTCAACACTTGATCTCTAGTGTCAAGAATCTCCACCGGTCGCTCCTCATACGACACGTCTTCCTCAACCTTAATGTCTATCCAACCCAAAACATGTGACGGATATGACTCATATTTCCTCAACATGGAAACATGAAAGACATTGTGAACACCTTCTAATTATGGTGGTAAAGCTAACCAGTAAGCCACTTCACCAACACACTCCAATATTTTGAAAGGTCCTATGAATCTTAGCGATAACTTGCCACTCCTTCCAAATCTCATTAACCCCTTGCGTGGAGAAACCTTGAGAAACACATGGTCCCCCAACTCAAATGACAAAGGTCTCATCCTCCGATCGACATAACTTTTTTGTCTACTTTGTGCCGTAATCAATCGTTGATGAATCAACTTGATCTTTTTTGTTGTCTCATGTACTATATCTGGCCCAAGGTAGCTGTCTCCCCCACCTCGGTCCAACAAACTGGTGACCTATATGGCCTACCATACAATGCCTCTAAAGGTGTCATTTATATGCTAGTTTGGTAGCTATTGTTATAGGCAAACTCCACCAATGGCAAATGGTCTTTCTAATTTCTTCTAAAATCCAAGTTATAAGCTCTCAGCATATCATCCAATATTTGAATGGTATGCTCTGACTGACCATCAGTCTGAGGATGAAAAATTATGCTAAAATGTAGCTCTGTATCAAAGGCTAATCGGAAACCTGCCAAAATCGTGAAGTAAACCTAGGATCTCTGTATGAAATAATGGACACTGGCACTCCATGAAACTTCACAATCTGCTCCACATATAATTTACTGAGTTTCTCCACACCAACCATGACTTGAATAGGCAGAAAATGAGTCATCTTAGTCAATCTGTAGAATATGACCCACATGGTATCATGTCCCCTCTGTGACCATAGATTGCTACCCTTCCCCAGTAGCAATCTATATTGGCTCTAAATAAAGATAACCAATCCATTCCGAGAATGACATCAAAACTCGTCATCTCTAAGAGCACAAAATTATGGTTCGTCCTGCTTGACCACTCCCTTGATGACCTGACTGCTGTGTAGAGACGACCGGAGTCGCTCCTCTCCCGGGTTGTGAACTCTGAATAAACTGTGCAGGCTAAGGCAACTGAGGAGCTCTAAAACTTGACTACACCCTAGAAGCCTGTGAACCATCCACGACTGGTGCCTTATCTGTAAAAATGATTAGGGGAAGGGGTGAGCACCACGGCGGCTTAATAGAAATACCCAAACCAACCTATGCATTGACTCAATGCAACTTACATGAATGCAAGCATAGCACCCCTATACTATATGACATACTTCCAATGCACGTGAAATGTTATCATGGTCTTCCTATATGCTACGTAGCATACAACAACGCATATGTTCAATGAGATTTCAATTTAAAGCTTAAATGGGAAAGCATGTTCAACATTACTCAATTTCAAGGAAAATGCCACACAATATCAACATGATTATTACAATTCAACAATAACACTTAAGCACTAAACCACGTAAGTTTTGAAATCACATAAGGGTGGGAGTAGTCGTAGATCACGGGTCAAAAGATTTTTGAACAATTTTTCCAAATATTCTACTTCACGGGCTAAAACCCGAGGGTCTAGACAAAACCCCTTGGCCAAGTTCTAGGCTCGGGGCCCTTTTTCATTTCTGACTTACTCCCAAGATTAACAATCAAATTACATAGGTTTCAAGTATAGCGACACATACAATTTCAAATGTATCATAAGCTACTTAACCAACATGCTAAAACATGTAATTCTATGCATATCACAATGCAAGAATTCCATAATTCAAGTGGATTATAAGCCACTTAATTCACATGCTAAAACATGTAATTCCATGCATATCACAATGTAACAATTTCATAATTCAAGTGCATTATAAGCCACTTAATTCACATTCTAAAACATGTAATTCCATGCATATCACAATGCAACATTTGAAGGAAATGATCATTCTCATGCATATTATCAAACACATAACATACATTATACACAACATGGTCTCTACACTATAATTCATGTTATAAAGCAACATTGCTCCATAATTAACAACACTTAAGCATATAAACACAATTCAATACACATGAATTCAACAACATCATCAATTATCATGACTTGACCAAATTAAAAGTGCAATTCTAGTAATTCTAGACATGATAAACAATACAACTCACATCAATTCCTAAGGAATTGATGATAAGATGGAGAGAATACCCCTACCTCAATTCCAAGCTAAAATCTCTTAAAAACCCAACTTTATCCGAAGATGATTTTGATCGAAAAAATCTCGAGCCCTTAACACATTGATCGTTTCTCTTTTCTTCGGCTTCTTCTAATTCTCACCTTAAGACCCTCTAATTTGATGAAGAATGAAGGTGATATATATATATATATATAGAGGAGAGCCTCTCACGGCTGATGAAGGAGAAGGAAATGAGATGAAAATCTCTAACTTTGCTATTTATAGCAAGATGACCTACACCTATTCACAAAAGTGCCATCACCTTTTCGATAAACCTTTCCGGACTCGTTTTTGGAGTTCCGTAACTCCAATTGACACGAAATCAATTCCATTTTGCATCAAATATTTTATTTAAGGTACCCTCTAAATTTGAAGTCATTTTGACTCTTTCGTATTTTTTGGGTCAACGGGGCCAGCACGCCCGGGTCAACCGAACCCAAAAAAGTGAACTTTTGCCAAATGCTCCAAAAATTTCTCTAGGTTAATCGAACAAAAAAAAGTCAACTTTTCCCAAACACTCTAAAATTTTTTCCAAACCTCAAATAAGTTATCTAAACATGTATTTTATATTTAAAACACATAAATAATCATTTAAAGCATCATTATGACAATAAATGAAATTAAAGGAAAATCGACCAAAAATGGTCACGGTTCTTACAACCTCCCAACCTTCAAGGAATTTCGTTCTCAAAATTAAGACTTACCTCAAGTAGTTAATAACTTGGGATACTTCAAGTGAACTTATTGTTCCCGCTCCCACGTAGCCTCCTCGACTCTGTGGTGTCTTCAAAGCACTTTGACCAATGGAATGATCTTGCCTTGAAGTACTTGATCCCTAGAGTTCATAATCTCTACCGGTCCCTCCTCATATGATATGTCTTCACCCACCTCAAGATTTGTCCAGTCAAGTACATGTAAAGGATCCGGTTTATACTTCCTCAACATGGAAACGTGAAACATATTGTGTATAATTGACATTTGTGGTGGTAATGCCAAGTGGTATGTAACCTCACCAACATGTTCTAGAATCTCAAACAGACCAATGAATCATGGTGATATCTTGCCACTGTGCCCAAATTGTATCAAACCTTTCCGTGGCGAGACCTTTAAGAAAACATGGTCTCCCACCTCAAATACCAAAGGTCGTCGCCTTCTATCGGCATAGCTCTTTTGTCAACTTTGAGCTATAACCAACCGTTGTCTAATCAACTTGATCTTTTCTCTGGTCTTTTGGACTATATCGGGTCCCAAAGCCACTATCTCACCAACTTCGGTCCAGCACACGGGTGATCTACAAGGTCTACCATATAAAACCTCAAAATGTGTCATTTCAATGCTAGCTTGATAGCTATTATTGTAAGCAAATTCCACCAATGGTAGGTAATCCTCCCAACTACCTCAAAAATCCAAGGCACATGCCCAAAGCATATCCTCAAGAATCTAAATAGTCCTCTCAGACTGACCACCGTCTGAGGATGAAAAGTTGTACTAAAATAGAGATCAGTGTCGAGAGCTGTCTGAAAACTTTGCCAAAACTACGACATGAATTGTGGATCTCTATCTGACACAATAAAAATTGGTACGCCATGAAGTCTCAGTATCTGCCCAATGTACAATTGACTCAATATATCCACATCATTAGTCACCCAAATAGGAAGAAAATGAGCCACTTTGGTCAATATATCAACAACAACCCATACAGCGTCGTGGCACTTCCTCGACCTCAAAAGTTCCGTCACGAAGTCCATGGTGACATGTTCCCACTTCCACATCGCTATCGGTAACGGTTGTAACAAACCTGTCGGTCTCTGATGTTTTACCTTCACTTGTTGACAAGTAAGGCATTTTGCCACAAATTGAACATCTTTCTTCATCGCTTTCCACCAATACTGTCGCCGCACATTGTGGTACATATTGGTTCCACCGGGGTGTACCGTAAGTCTAGAGTGATAAAACTCTTTAAGTACATCATCCCTGTAGGAAAATAGTACAACCATCTTCCCTTTAAATCTTAAACCTCTATCGGAATAAACTGTCCAACCCTCTACCACTTCGTTGCTCAAAATCTGAGTTCAAATGGTTTCCATCTCACTATCCCGCCGTTGCTCCTTAATCACCCTACTCACCAGTGTTGGTTGAGTATTAATTGTGAGCAACGTTGCTACTTCCCATCATCACTGAAATATAATCCCATTTTTGAGATACCTTCATTATTTTCCACTCATGAATTGCAACGCTTGCCAAGCTACCATGTGACTTTCTACTCAAGGAATCGGCTACATCGTTTGCCTTTCCCAAGTGGTATTGTAGATCAAAGTCATAATCTTTCATATATTCCACCCATGTACGTTGCCTTATGTTCAAGTCCTTTTGTGAGAAAAAGTACTTCAAAATCTTGTGATCGGAGAACACATCAAACTTTTCCCCATATAGGTAATGCCTCCACACTTTCAATGCAAAAATTACCGCCACTAACTCCAAATCATAAGTCGGGTAATTTTGCTCTTATGTCTTCAACTGTCAGGAGCCATATGCCACTACTCTCTCGGTTTACATCAAAATACAACCCAAATCATCTCATAAAACATCACAATAGATCACATACCCCAAACCGCATTCAAGAATAATCAAGATTGGAGCGGAAGTCAATCTACTCTTCAACTCCATGAATGCATGTTCACAAGTCTTATTCCACACAAACTTTACCTCCTTCCGTGTAAGCCGTGTCATAGGTGCCGCCAATCGTAAAAAATCCCTCACAAAGCATCTTCAGTCTTTCCCAATTCATCACGACCTCAACCTTTGAAGGGTCCACAAAGACTACTCCTCCCAACACTACATATCCGAGGAACTTTACCTTTGATAGCCAAAATTTGCACTTCTCATACTTGGCATACAATCGATGCTCCTTCAAAAGTTGTGATACCATCCCCAAGTGTTCCTCATGCTCCTCCGATGATGATGAGTACACTAGGATGTCATCCACAAACACCACAACAAATCTGTCCAAGTAAGGACTAAAGATTCGATTCATCAAGTCCATGAAAGTTTTTGGTGCATTCGTCAACCCAAATGGCATCACTAGGAACTCGTAGTGTCCATATCGAGTGCAAAAAGTTGTCTTCGATATATCTTGATCCTTTACCCTCAACTGGTAATATCTCGACCTCAAGTCAATTTTTGAGAAACATTTCAAACCCTTTAATTAATCAAACAAGCCATCTATCCTTGACAAGGGATATTTGTTCTTGATCGTTGCTCGGTTCAACTTCCAATAATCAATACACAATCGCAAGGATCCATCGTTCTTCTTAGCGAATAGTACTAGAGCTCCCCAAGGCGATGTACTAGGTCATAGAAATCCCTTGTCTAACAAGTCCTGCAATTGATTTTCAATTCCTTCAATTCTGTCGGCGTCATACAGTAAGTGCCATAGAGATATGCATGGTACTGAGAGCAAGATTAATAGTAAACACAACTTCCCATTGCGGTGGTAATACCGTTAAATCCCCCAAAAACACATCCTCAAATTCACAAACCACATAAGGAAATTCCTTACGCTTCTCATCTCCTTCCTTAGCTAACAAACTAGCTAAGAATTAATTTGTTCCACTATGGCTACCAGAACTATGCAACAAAGATGTGTGGAAGGAATTTCGGTCTCCCACAAAGCAAAAACGATCTCCCTCTGGTGTATACACCATCACTTGTCTACGATAACAATCGATAGTGGCTCTAAAGGTAGATAACCAATCCATGCCCAGAATGACATCAAAGCTTTCCATGTCTAGAAGAACAAAGTTGAACACCAATTGATGTCCCGAAACCTTGATCTCGCAAGATCGACAAACTCTACCTAGGGTGACTCTGCCCCCAACTGGTGTATCAATAGACAAAACTGTATCTAATGAAGACACCACCAAACCCAAAGCAAATGCAAATGCGACAGATATGAATGAATGAGATGCACCTGAATCAACCAATACCTTAGCCCACAAGCTTAAAACGAAGAAGATACCTCAGACAACTGACGGTCTTACTAGGGCATCTGTCTATGTAAGTGTGAATGCATGACCTTGTTCTCTCTGACCCTGCTGGCCAGTACCTAGGTGCCCAGACTGCTGGCTAGATGCATTAGCAGTGGTCGCTCTCATCACTTGAGAACCATGTGTAGACTAAACTAGCTGAGGTGGTGGTAAAGCCTAGGACCAAACTGACTCATTGTGGACTGAGCTTAACGTTGTTGTGATCTGGTCTTACTCTATAAGCCCTATCCTTGGGGACAATCAACCCTAAGATTACCAGGCTGGTGACAATAGAAACAAGTCCACTCTCCTCCTAGGACCACTATCTGCCTCTGAGGACACTCAGTCCGATAATGACTAGGCTGATGGCACTAGTGGCACACCACTATAGATCGTGAGGATCCAGTGGGTAAGGGCATTAATGGTGCAGAGTGAATCTGCTATCCCTGAGAGAATGAAGTACTACCCATGTGCTTTTTCCTTGCCTGACTGTCAGAAAATGGCCCTGCACTCTGTGTCTGTCCCTTAGAATCCCAGGTCCTCTGAACATCCCAGTCATCTTCTTCAGCAATCAAGGCCCTCTCAATAATTGTGGCATAGATTTTCAAATCCAAGATTGATACCTGCTTTCGTATGGAGACTTTGAGCCCTCTCACAAACCGTTTTGCTTTCATCCCCTTATTCGCCACCATCTTCGGGGCAAAATAAGCCAAAGAAGTGAACTTGGTCTCGTACTCAATCACACTCATGTCAACTTGGATGAGGTCAATGAATTCTTGCTTCAATTAATCCTTCACCGGTGTAGGAAAGTGCTTATCAAAAAATAGCCCCTTGAACACTTCCCAATCCATCGCCTCAACGTTGGGAGTGTTTTTGATAAACTTCCACCAACGGTCCGCCTCTCTCAAAAGGTGAAGTGTGGCAATGCTAACCTGTAGGTCCTCTTTAATCTCAAGCGCCACCATTAGCTTAAGTGTCTTGTCTATCCAATCCTTCGCCTCAAATGGATCGGACCAACCAGTATACTTTGGTGGATTATACTTGTTATACTCCCTCATGAAAATCATTATACGATTAACACCTGCTCGAGGCTGCATTTGTACCTCCTCCTCATGAGTTTCCCGTACGATTTGTCGCATGGTCTCAACCATCTCCCTCATAAATTATGCCCCAGCAATCGACACTTGTAAAATATTTGCACCTCATCCTCTTGCATGTCTCGATGGCATCTCGCTACATAGGTAACAAGAAGACACTTTAGTTACAAAGCATACAAAATTAATCAATCAACTTCAACGTACTTAATCAACAATATGTTTAGTTATTCCACAATTTAGCATACAATACCAACATATAAGCACGTAAGCACATTTTTTAAGTCTAAACACAAAATCCTTAGGATATATATGGTCCAAGCCTGACCCTTTGTCCAAGGTATTGAAACCCGGTTGCTCTGATACCATTCTGTCACGCCCATAATTCAGACCGCCAAGACTCCCGCAGACCGACCCGAATCCCGAGTGTGAACCCGTTCACTCAATCCCGTGAATGACCTTAACCACACTCATTCTGTAATGCCCAGATTTCTAACTCTCAGAGAACCGGAGGTGACAACCGTCCATTATGCCCCAATAGATCATCTCTACCCTCAAACACTTCAGAAGCTTAACTATAGTCCTGCACATAGATGTGCATAACTCTACCTTATCCACCCATAACAGGCCTAATACCAAATCGTATCACCTTAGCAGGAAATTTTATTCATCCACACTCTCATAAATCACTCACTTCCAGGAATGAGGTTTTTTAACCCCCGAGGATATGTTCCTCGACTACTTTCTCATGAGCCACCTCCGAGAGACACCTCACACTCACGCAAAATATTTCACATTTTGCATTCACAATCACAATTTTGATGCATTGCACCCATTTCATGCCCTAGTTCAATTATAGCATGTCACACAAGAATCATAGGACACATATACATAATCTTAACCCCCAAATTAGGTTTTCATCATTTTTCTCCAAAAATCTCATATATGCAATTCATGCCCCACATTGCACATATAAGCAATTCATATCACTCTAAGCATATACTAACCATTTGTAGCAAGAGAAACATATGTAGAACCATATAGAACAAAGATTTCAACCTAGAATTCTGTACATATCATATATTACAGGAAAAACATTCATTTTATGCTCTAAAAATGAAATTAAACTTGAGTTAGAACACATAACACACACCCTCTACCTCAATAGCTTTAGTTTCAAGCTATCTCACACTTTCACTACCCTCAAGGTTATCTAACCGTGACTTTATTCGGTTGTAAACGAAGCCCTTGTCGCGTATAACGTATTTTCCTTCTTCAGCATCCTTCGAATCGAACCCTAGCACCTTCTAAATCTATAAAGAAGTTGAAGAACTCAAAGAGGAGAAAAGGAGAAGCTTGGGTGGCTGTTTAGAGAGAGAAATAGTTGCTGAAATATCTGTCCCTTGATATTTATAATCCAGCTCTAAATATATTAAGTCACATACCCCTTCAACTCACTAGCTCCCCTTATTGAACTCATACTTCTGAACATGAATACAAGAATTTTTTTTTCATTCATCATTTTTTTATTGATTTATTACTTGTGCAATGTCTTGGTCCCTTAAGCTCTCTAGAAGATCTACATAATAATCTTTCAGTCAATGACTCCTAAATTAGATGGCTTTAGGGCACTAGGTGTCAAGACACCCTAAAGAGCCTAATAACTCAAATCAACTAGGCTACAAACCAAGACAACCAATGCTCATCTTTTTTCACTCCTTCATTTTGATGTGAACACTCACTGCTTACTTAGGCAAGAGGCCCTGTTACACATGAAAAGGATCAAATTGATTTTGCTATTCATCAGATATATTCTTTGTTTTTCTTTTTTTTCTTTCACTTTTTCTTTGAAGTCAAGTAAAACACATCATCAGTACTCATTCTCAAGGGATACCAATTAATATCAAGCATATGTAACCCAATAACTCAAAGCCAAAGTTTATACCCCACAAGATTATGCTAGTGTCTCTGTGCATGTGAGGAAACTAACACCAATCACCCTAAGGCATGTCAATGCAAACCATGATTAAAACCACTAGATTCAAACCACAGATTCCAAAAATTTAAAACATACTCAAAAATTGCAAGTTAAGCACCTACATAAAGTATTAATCCCTTGAATAATGTAAAAACATCGCTACTTAGGGGTACCCATGCTTAAAAAAAACTTATATGAGAAAAAAAAGCAAAGAGGTCTCAACCATCTCTTTGTTAAAGAAACAATAATGATATTTTGTACTCATATAATTCATTCATTTTCAGTGTTGAAAGAAAAATAGAAACAAAAAAAATAAAAAAAAAAGTAGTAGAAAAAGAAGTTCAAGAGCAAGAGTATGCCCTTCAAATCTTTCTTCTCACTACATACAAATTGAAAAACTTTCAACTTTTTCATAGTTATATATATTTTGTTCTTGTTGGGTTCTTCTGAGTTGTTGGTTATTATATTTTTATAGTATAATTTGCAGTGTATAGATATAAATATGTAACCCAATATTATTGGTTTCTTTTTTATGTATATTTTTTGCTATGTTGTTGCTGTATATATTTGTGTAGCATGAACTTGACTTTTTATGCAATTTATTGTGTTGATTTTTTTTTAAAACAATTTAAGATTAACAAACATGTTTTTCTATTTATGATTTTTAAAATAAGCCAAACGTTTTTTTCATTATCAAACAATAGTCGTGTTTATGGATAAATAAAATCGTAACATAAACACTACTTATATAAACACTTAAACAATAAACACTAAACATAAACAGTTACCAAGCAGGCCCTAAGGTTTTATTACTTCAACTTATATTAGTCTCTAATGTGGGCCCAATTAGGTTTGTAAGCACCATACCCATTTCAATTGTAATAAATCATCGGGATTGTTAACACCCCATTTTGCCTCTACCAATTTGTAGGGACACCTTGGTAGTTTTCATTTATAAAGTGACAAAATCATAATTTTGCACTCTAACGTGTCCAATGTACAATGCTAGTTTATGTAAATTAGAAAAATAAGATGATCCGACTATCTGATTGAAAATTGGACTTCGCAATTGCATTCGGAACGTCCCAAATGCTTGATCATCAAACCTCTAAAGGAGGAGCAAAATTGTCTAAACGGAGCAACGAATAGTCTAGAACAAAGCTTGGGACCAAATAAAAATCCTTGGAAAAGTCGTTGATGCACGTTTATGAAGAAAAAAACTAGGTTGTGACACCCCCTCAAATTGAATAAAAATGTCCCTAAAAAATCGAAGATCGAGCTACAAGACCCCCCCAAAAAAAATGGACAAAAATGTTCCCGTCTTATCTCAAATTGTGACACCTTGCAAGAACTTTTTTTTGATAAGGAGTAAATTGCTATGATAGGTATCACAATTTTTTTAACTTATCATGATTCAGTTTCATTCTTTTTAGATAGAGAGACTATCCTCTATCACTGAATATGGACAACTTTATGATAATGCAATATCCGTGATTTATATCACATATACATGAACACTCATCACACATATACAAATCACATTACGTAGTCGATTAAAAATACAAACTCGATTCATCTCATGAATCGAATAATACAAGCATTCACCATATGTGTATTTAAAGTATTTAACTGATACAAAATTCATTGATAGCAATTGTCGAATACAACTCATTCAATGCTATGAAGGGCAAACAATGTGAACCTTAGTTGTCATGCCATCATAATGCCAAAATCATACTCAAAAGGCCATTATGAGGTTTCTAAAAACTCTAGTATTGGTAATTAATCCATTATTTTAACATATTGCACTATACATGTCAAATAATACATGGATTATCCAAATACGTCTTCAAGGATATAGTTTTTCAAAGTACACATTAAACATACACTTTTCAAACTTAAGAACCATAACCCATAGCCATTATGTTGTCCAAATTAGGTCGTAATCTTACGTGTTAGCATTATGACTGTTATCTAAACTTGGTGTAAATATTTTGATGATAACAAATTGTATTATGTTCTTTTAATATGTCTATATCAAGTATGATAGCTATAAGAAACAAATGATCAAAAGCACAAAAGAAATTTGAAGATGTTTACCAAAAGAACCGAAGATATTGGAAGACGTTTGAAACACCAATCAAGAAGCCGGCTCTCAATCATATCATTTTCTAATACGTAAGATATTCTTGTAAACTCTTTAATGATTAAAATTTTGAGGCTCTATACCCTAAAATGATCTTAAGATCCTTCATGCATTTCTTACATAAAAAAAAAAAACTATTTTTTATTAAAATTTGGCTAAGTGTTAGATTCTAGGGACAAAAACATAGTTATGAGTTTTTCAATGAATATTGACATAAAAGTTCTGGTAATTGTACCCCGTGATTTATCATGATCATATGAATTTTCTCAGCCCCAAATGACTTGATTTGGTCTTTCATTTTGCACGATGAAATTTTATCTCAAAGGTGTAAAAGTTCATTTTGTACTAAAACTAAAAAACTAGATTTTGATTTACTTGGAATTTGATTTTGAAACTATTTTTATTGAATTCAAATGGGGGGTACTTTGCTTATTTACATTCAATAACTTAAAATAAATCAAAATATAAAAATCTATATAAATAAGAATGTAGTGTGTAGTGTACTGATGCACTGTGCAGGTCAAGTCTGAGAATGGTTTCGATCAGGGAACTTTCGGTCACCGACTAATAGAAGCTAAAATCTAGACCAGTGGCTAGTGTATAACTTCAAGTTCAAATTCATTTCACATATTTCAAACATATGTGCAAATTTTCAAAACAAATTTCTACACTCTTGACTAAGTTTGGTTTTCTAAATCACATTTCAAGCATACCAACTAATATGTTCAAGTTTTTTAAAACTCTTGACTAAAGAACCATTTTATCAAATCAGATTCAAATTATTAGATCATTTTGTCAGATGAAATGATTCCCTTCTTACACTATAAATATGTGCCTTAAAACACTTGTTTTACATAAGCTTACACTGCCTGAAATATTCATCATATTTTGATATTCACTTTCTCTTGAGCCTTGTTAAGTTCAATTCATCTAAGAGATCTAGTGTGGGAATTTTATTTGTATAATCATGTTAAAAATGAAAATTATCATTGTGAGAGCTTCAATTGTATATTTCTCTCGTAAAGGAGAGTTGGTGTTCTATCTTTATTCAGTTTTGTAAAGGTTCGTTCTTCACCTGCAAGAAAGAACAAGGGTTGGTGTGACCCAAAACTAAAGAAGTGGTGTGCTTCTTGTCTAGGTTTGCTCTCCACCCATAAGGAGGTGCCATAGTGAATTTGGGAAAGTCTCAAGAGGGGTCTTGAGTCGAGGAGTAGGAGTTACCGAACCTTGCTAAAATTACATTATCAAGTGTTTGCAATTTTCTCTATCCCTTACTTATTTTTATTTGTGCCTATTATTATTTATTTTTTATCACTTGCTCCATTTATTACATTAGCATTCAATCATTTAAATCGAAATATTTTTTATTGCTTGTCAAAGACTCTATTCACCCCCACCTCTGGAGTCTATTATTGAGTAACACTACGTTTTACAAAATTCTTTCAAAATAATTTTCAAAACAATTCTTTTTAAAGCTTTTAATCAAATCTAAATATTTGGTTAGGTTAAAACTAATCAAAACTTTTTCAAAATCCTAAAGTACACATACTTCAAGTCTAGGTTCCTTAAAAACCTAGGACATCTCAATTTCTTAAAGTTTCCATGAAACAACTCAAATTCAATAACACACATAAAACCCTAGAACTCTTAAAGTTTAGGTCTAGGTTCCATATCAACCTAGGTCATCATTTCAAGTCTAAGTCTGATAAGTTTCTTGAAATACCCCCTACAATCTCACCCATAAGGTGGCCAGTCTCATACACAAAATATAAGGAATACCTATAATTGATAGAATGCAAGCACAAAATACAATGATAACAAAATAAAGAAATAAGTGTGAAAAGAAAACTTTAACTGAGAGGATAAATAATATAAAATAAAACTGAGAGTCTGAACAATACAACTTAGAAGTCCCGTAACTCAAGGACCCCTAAACCTCAAAAATAAAGATTGGATAATCTAAAATAGCGTTCTAATAAAGTTCATATCCTGAACATAAAGAAAGGAATAGGTCCCTACTCTGAAAACTAATAAGACAAAATGACCGTCAAAATCTACGAACTCAAGACTCTATCTTAGCGGTGGAACCGGCCTGGGACCTGAAATCTCAACAGAGTGAGTTAAACCCACGAGCAAGTTCCCTCTACTACCACCCAATCAGAGAACTGGTAAACATACCCTCTATATGAGGACTGTAAAAACATATAAATATGAATATATCATAATTTGAACTATGTTTTGAACCGAACCATCCATTATCACAACAACAAAAATAATAGGACAAGTTTCTAAGTTCAAACGAGAGGCAATGCTAACATGCCTGAACACATAACTAAATTTCTTATTAAGTATTAGGCAATACTGACATTTCTATATCCGTCTTTTAGGAATACCTTATTAGGTATTGGGCAATCTTGACATGCCCCAAATATAATTTACAAATACCTTATTAGGTATTAGGCAATCCAGACATGCCTGACAATCCTGACATGCCCCAAATATAATGTACAAGTACGTTATTAGGTATTAGGCAATCCTGACATGCCCTCAAATAATTTATAAATACCTTATTAAGTATTAGGCAATCTTAACATGCCTTCCTATAAACTTAAACACAACTTATACTTATAAGCATGAGTGATAACATATTTGAAACTATACCAATCCACAAGAAACAGAAATAAAACTATTTAAAATAGAATTGTCAATTCTCCTCCGTTCACAATGGTAAATAAATAAAGAACATAATAGAACATCACATCAACATCCCTCTTGTACACAATGTAACTATCCAAAGCAAAAATAAAAACAACATAATCATCCTTAGATTTAATGAATAATCAACCATAAACTTAAGGATTTCCAAAAAAAAAAAGAAAACACAAAAATTCTAACTTTAAAGAACACTTTTTGTGCTAATTCTACAACTAAGAGGACTCATTTCATCTTGAAATTAAAGTCCCATGAATATTATGTTTTAAAAAGATAAATTTGATCTTTTAGAAATTTTTTGGAATTTAAAAGTAAATTAAAAATATTTTCCTATTTTTTTAATTTAAAAATGACTTAGAAATTAAAAAAAATTATTTAAATATTTCGGACTGGGCCCAAACTGGGCCAATAGTTGGGCTCGACGAGTGGGACTGGACCGCCACTTTTTTGGTCCCCGTCGGTGGTCAGAAAAGGCCTCACACGCCCCCATGCGCCAGCAGTGCACGTGGGCCTGCGCATGGGGCTGTTCCTTCATTTTCCCCAGCGGCTCCCTATGTTTTCCGACCTTATTTTGGCCACCTCCGGAAATCAAATCTCACGTTTTAATATACCATTCAACTCCTCTTTGCCCAAGCTACGCATCGGTACCAAAATTACCCCCTTTCGCGGCCTAAATAAAAACCCCCAATTCAAATTTCTAGGGTTCTTCAAATTCAAACTCAAAATTCCATCAAATCACCTAACGATTCATAACCAAACTAACGAGGACTATTCAGGAGAGCATGTTAAACAATTTAATCAGATTAGAATTCGTCAAAAATAGAGTTTAAATTCATCTACGAATTTCATGTTTATATATATATATAACTATCAAATTCGCAGATTATTCATGTATAATCAAACGAAAATCCCCTTAACATGCATAATCATACTAACCCATAGTTATATACATGAATATCCATCACATCATTTAACGGAATAAAATTCTATGTTTACAAGTTCAAAGGGAAAGTGAAGAGATTAAACTTGCCTTATAATTTTGGGCAAAATCACCTTCTCTCCCTTTTTTCGGCGTCTACCATTCTCTCCTTGTCTGTGCGTAGAAGCTAGGGGTGCAACTTGGGTTGGGTAACCCGAATCCAACCCGAGTCCAGCCCAATTTTTTATTGGTTTGGACAACTATTTTTACAATTAGGGTTGACCTTGGGTTGAAAAATCTCAACCCAAACTTAATTAGGGTTAGGCTTGGGTTGAGGTGCCAATAACCCGAGCCCAACCCGAACCCGAATTGTAATATTATTTTTATGCATATTTTTTATTTTAAAAATATTATATATAATATTCAAATTATGATAACCTTTTTCTTTTCAACTTCCTTTATTTAAATCTTAATTTATTGTATGTTAACACTTTGGATAATTAATTTCCTAAAAATTTGTTTCTAATTTTTTAGAAATTTGCATTAAGTTCTTAATTTTTTGTGTGTTTAGGAGTAATCTAATGTGAAACTTATTAAAGATCACTTTAAATTTTCAACATGGAGATTGGTGATATAGATAACCCGAATTAACCCAACTTTCTAACCTGAAATCTCAACCTAATTTGCAAATCTGAGTTTAAAAATTTAAGGATGGGTTGGGCTAGGGTTGAGTAGTTAGGGTTGAACATTTCACATGTAGGGTTGAGTTCGAGTTGTACCTCTAACCCACCTGAGTTGCAACCCTAGTAGATACTCTCAGTGCGTAGGAACTACTGGATGAAAATTGGGTTGGCATGTTCGTTGTTTCTTTTAGAGGTCTAGAAAGTCAAATTTGGCAAAAAGTAACGCACAATTCTGATTGTCACACAATTTCTCTAAGAATGGGTATTTTTGAATCAAAATGACTCAAATGAAATGGTTAAAAATCGTTGTTGGCATCCTCATTGTTTCTATTAGAGGTCTAGACAGTCGAATCTGGCAAAAAGAGATGAATGATTCTGATTATGGTACTAGAAATGGGTCTTTTCAAATCAAAATGACGAAAACAAAACTAGTTAAAAATTATTGTCGGCATGCTCGTTGTTTCTTTTTGAAGTCCAAGTTGGTCGAATTTGGTAAAAAGCACCATACACTTGTGATCGTGCATGATTTCTGCTAGGAATTGCTCTTTTCGAATAAAAAAGACTTAAACAAAACTCGATGATAATGACTCATATGAAACTAAATGAAATTTGGGTCAGCATGCTCATTATTTCTTTTGGATGTCCAGACGGTCGAATTTGACACAAAGTACTATACGGTTGTGATCGTGCACGATTTCTGCTATGAATTTCTATTTTCGAATCAGAATGACTCAAATAAAATTGGACGAAAATGACATGAATGAAACTGGATAAAATTTGGGTTAGCATGCTCATTTATTTAGGAGATCCAGACAGTCGAATTTGGCACATAACACTATATGGTTGTGATCGTGCACGATTTTTTCTTGGAATTGGTCTTTTCAAATCAGAATGACTCAAACAAAACTGGATGAAAATGACTCAGATGAAACTGGATAAAATTTAGGTCGGCATGCTCGTTGTTTCTTTTTTGAAAGGTGCTCATTGTTTCTTTTGGAGGACCAGACGGTCAAAATTGGCACAAACACCATACGATTTTGTTCGTGCTCGATTTATGCTAAGAATT
The DNA here is from genome assembly GCA_026545225.1 of Cornus controversa. Lineage (NCBI taxonomy): Eukaryota > Viridiplantae > Streptophyta > Magnoliopsida > Cornales > Cornaceae > Cornus > Cornus controversa. Next base: position 27,887,851 of record CM048848.1, on the reverse strand, counting down.
GCTATTTTTGAATGAAAATGACTCAAAAAAACTTGATGAAAATTGGGTTAGCATACTTGTTTCTTTTGGAGGTCTAGACAGTCAAATCTGATAAAAATTGATGATTTTGATCGTGACACAATTTCTCTAGAAATGGGTCTTTTTGGATCAAAATGACTCGAACAAAACTGGTTAAAAATCATTGTCGGCATGCTTGATTTTTCTTTTTGATGTGTAAAGGGTTGAATTTGCCAAAAAGCACCATATGGTTGTGATTGTTTACAATTTCTGCTACAAATTGAACTTTTCGAATTAGAACGAATTAAACAAACTTGAATGAAAATCAGGTCGGCATGCTTGTTGTTTCTTTTAGAGGTCTAGACGGTCGAATCTGGCAAGAAGCAATGTACGATTTTGATTGTGGCATAATTTCTCTAAGAATGGGTCTTTTCAAATCAAAATAACTAAAATGAAACTGGTTAAAAACCATTATCAGAATGCTCGTTGTTTCTTTTTGAGGTTTAGAGGGTCGAATTTGGCAAAAACTTACCATATGGTTATGATCATTCATGATTTCTTCTATGAATCGCTCTTTTTAAATAAGAACAAATCAAACAAAACTGGATGAAAATCATTGTTGTCATGCTCATTATTTCTTCCGAAGGTCCAAACGGTCAAATCTAGCAAGAAGCGACGTATGATTCTGATCATGGCATGATTTCTCTAAGACTGGGTTTTTTTTAAATCAAAATGACTTTAACAAAACTAGTTTAAAATCACTATCGGCATGCTCATTGTTTCTTTTTCATGTGCAGAGGGTCGAATTTGGCAAAAAGCAACATACGATTTTGATGATGCACGATTTCTACTAGTTATCGACAATATGTGTATTAATACCATAATAATATTCATTATAATCCTAAATATGACCGAAGCATTTTTCAATCCATGAAAGTTCCATAAAAAAAAAGATAATTCACACATACAAAGAGAGTTTTATACATTTTTATAATATAGGTTCTCGAGTTTGTTATAGATGATTGTCATATTTATAATGTTGGTGTGTAAAATAAATTTTCATAATTTAAAATGCTAATTAATGTACGTGAAAACTTTATATATCGTGCAACAAAAAATTATCTTTTCATTTTCTAGTTTCTATAGAAAGAGCGCATGTTAAAACTCAAAAACTAAACTTGATTTTAATTTTTATTGAAACGGAACGAAAAGGCAAAATAAAGAGAAATTATGCTTGTGGGGAAAAAAGGTTGCATCTTTGTTTTTGAGTGTAGGGTTGGATATGGAGAAAAGGCTGCATCTTCATCTTTGACTTGTGGGTTTAGATACCCAAAAAAAATTATAATTTATTCATTTTTGACTCATGAGTTTGGATACAAAAAATGTACTCGAGACATTTGATACTTTTCTTTATATTATTTTGGGCATGTCGTTTAATTTTTTGGTGCAGTTAATTTGAGTTCAAATTTTTTTTTTCCCTGAGAAGTTCCATATCAAAATACATCTCACCTAGTTACATATTTAGTACTTTAGAATATAAATAGAAGGGAGTGAGTTACTTCAATGAGTCTTGATGTTACTAACAAACTAATGGTTGGACATAAGATTACTATGAGGGAGAAGTTACATATCAAAATTAGTTGATGTTAGTTACAAATTTGGTTGAAAGAACATAACTGCACGAAGAGGTACTTCGAAGTCTTGATGTTACTAACAAACTATGGTTGAACTAACTTCACTAAAAGGTAAAATTTACCTATCAGAATCAGTTGGTTCTAGTTACAAATTTGGTTGAAAAAACATACCTACAAAGGAGTGAGCTACTTCAAATAGTCTAGAATACTAACATGGTAGCCATCCAATGATATGTTCATATTTTAACTCATTTCTTTGTTATTTTTATTGATGACGAATAATATGATTTTGGTACGTTAGAACTTGAATGAAACAGTTACTCCCATTTTAATGATTGTAGAATGGTGGGGAGTGTTATACCTATTATTTGATTACTAAATGAATAAATCATGTTAGTATGTATTTTAGTGTGCTATATATTCTTAAATGTGTGCATCTGTTAGTCTTTAGTTAGAAAGAAATATCTATAGATTTGTTATGATAGAGTATTGAGATTGAAAATAAAAACATAATTCATGATATAAAGTAATAGAGACCAAAATTGGAAAGGGAAGGAAAAAGACAAAAAAGGTATTCGTGATGGAAAAGGACAAAGATGTATTAAAAGTGTCATGATGTTAGTAACAAACTATGGTGAAAATAAGATCTCTATGAGATAGAAATTACAGACCAAAATAGGTTGACACTGGTTACAAAATTGGTTAAAAGAACATAACTAGAAGGGAAAACTACGTTGAAGAGTCTTGATGTTACTAACGAACTATGGTTATGTCAGAATTAATAAAAAAAAGATATCATGGTAGTCACTGAAACGGTGGACATTTCATAGTTATTGAGAGAGAATGTCATCATTAGAACGAATGAAACTTGTCAAAAATAATTGTAATAAGTGAAGTTCACTTATGGGTATTGAAGGGAGATACGATAGGGAAGTTGACACGTATGAAATTTGTATTGCCAGTACCCATTTATAGGATTTGTTCCTCTAGGCAGGAACAGTTGTGTCATAATTAACTAATAGAAGGATATCATGACGATTATTGAAACGGTGGCCGGATATTTCATAGTTATTGAGAGTGAATGTCATCATCAATATGAACAACATTAGTGTGCTATATATTCTTAATGTGTACATCTGTTAGTCTTTAGTTAGAAACAAAGATTTATGGATTTGTAATGATAGAGTATTGAGATGCAAAATAAAAACATAAATCATGACATAAATTAGTAGAGACCAAAATTGAAAAGGGTAGGAAAAAGACAAAGAGGTATTAAAAGTGTCATGATGTTATTAACAAACTATGGTGAAAATAAGATTCCTACAAGGTAGAAATTACAAACCAAAATAGGTCGACACTAGTTACAAAGTTGGTTGAAAGAACATAACTAGAAGAGAGAGCTACGTTGAAGAGTCTTGATGTTACTAACAAACTTTATACAGAATTAACAAATAAAATGATATCATGGTGGTCACTGAAATGATGGAGATTTTGAAGTTATTGAGAGTGAATGTCATCATTAGTACGAATGAAACTTGTCAAAAATGATTGTATTAAGTGAAGTTCACTTATGGGTATTGAAGTGAGGTACGATAGGAAAGTTGACATGTACGAAATTTGTATTGGCAGTACCCATTTATAAGATTTGTTCCTCCAGGTAGGGTTGAACGGTTGTGTTAGAATTAACAAATAGAAGGATATCATGACAGTTACTGAAACGGTGGCAGGATATTTTATAGTTATTAAAAGTGAATGTCATCATCAATACGAATAACATTAGTGTGTTATATATTCTTAAATGTGTGCATCTGTTAGTCTTTAGTTAGAAACAATTATCTATGAATTTGTGATGATAGAGTATTGAGACCCAAAAAAAAACATAAATCATGACATAAAGTAGTAGAGACCAAAATTGAAAAGGGAAGGAAAAAGACAAAGAGGTATTAAAAGTGTCATGGTGTTACTAATAAACTATGGTGAAAATAAGATCCCTATGACGTAGAAATTACATACTAAAATAGGTCGACACTAGTTACAGAGTTGGTTGAAAAAACATAACTAGAAGGGAGAGCTACGTTAAAGAGTCTTGATGTTACTAACGAACTATGGTTATATCATAATTAACAAATAAAAGGATATCATGGTGGTCATTGAAATGGTGGAAATTTCATAGTTATTGAGAGTAAATGTCATCATTAGTACGAATGAAACTTGTCAAAAATGATTGTCATAAGTGAAGCTTATTTATAGGTATTGAAGTGAGGTACGATAGGAAAGTTGACACATAAAATTTGTATTTCCAGCACCCATTAATGGGAATTTTTCCTCCAGGCAGGGTTGAATGGTTGTGTTAGAATTAACAAATAGAAGGATATCATGATGGTTGCTAAAACAGTGGTCATTTCATAGTTATTAAGTGTGAATGTTATCATCAGTACGAATGACACTTGTTAGAAAGGGATGTAATAAGTGAAGTTCACTTACTGGTTGCATCAAAATCATGGTCAAAAGGATATCATGACGGTTACTGAGACGGTGGTTATTTCATATTTAACGATAGTGACTATTGTCATGAATATGTTAACACTTATCAAAAGGCTTGTAATAAGCGAATTTCATTTTGACCTAGTATAACAAGCAAAGTTCCTTTTCAGAACACATGAAGCAAAAGTTTACAAGATATTATTTGTACACAACTATTCAAATATATTAACTAACTTATGTCTTATACCACCGCATTTACACCCTATTTTGATTGTCAAACATCTTTGAAGAAATATTTGAACAATATTTGTTTTGTTACTTCACCTAGTATAGAAAACAAATATCAACCGGATTTAGTAACTAACATCTTGTAGTTTAAGCTTATGGAGATGTTAAATAGTATTATCGTTTGAAATTTATGACTGGCCTTAAATCAAAATTTAGAAATTTTGAGTTCAATATATGGTTATGTGATATAATGAAATTATTTTATCTTTTGTGTATGTGCGCAAGTTGCTGGAATTGTTTCCAGACATGACACATTGTGGATATATTGTAATCAATTTTTCACTTTGTGAAATGTCTTCGAAAAAATATTTCAACCATGTTCTTTATATTATTTCAGCCGATATTGAAATGATTAATTTATAACTAACTTCTCTCCTTCTGACAAGTTAAGGTTGTTAACCCCAAGGGGTTGACTCAAGTGGATAAAGAACTTAGCCTTAGTGCCTAGCAAGCATTAGGTCTGTTATGTTGTGGCCCGAATTTTGTCTCAGCCTTGGTCGCTTGACTCCAAAAATGGGCTTTGTGTGGCCTTGAGGGTTTGGAGTGAGTAACGAGAGAAAACATTGAAAATGCATAAAGAGAGTGAGAGAGCGAGAGCTAGGGTTTGGAGTTGGAACTTGTAATCTCCTGATTTTTGCATAATGAAATCTTTTGTCGGATCTTCACCGTGAACGTAGACACATCGCCGAACCACGTAAATTCTTGTGTTTTGGGCGTTGTGCTTGATTCGTTTTGTGTCGTATTTTGTAATTATACTTGGTTTGCCTCTGTTTTTCTCAACAAGGTCTAAGGATCAAATTCTCTTAGGGGCAAATAATTCTTTGGGGGGTGGGTGTGTGTACCAACTCGAAAAAAAATGTAAAGGTTGTTGATTTTGGTGTTGCGCCTTCCAACCTTAGGAGCTCGGCATGGGCTAAACAGCTCCAGAGGTTAATGTTTAAGACTATTTGAAATAGCATACTCTATTGCAATTATGTTCTTTAATCAAATTTATAACTAGCACCAACTGATTTTAGTAAGTAACTCTCCCTCTTAGTGAAGTTGTTTCCACCCTAGTTTGTTAGTAACATCAAGACCTTTCAAAGCACCTCTCAATTTCTTCCGTGTAATACTAATTGATAGGGTCTCATTCGTAAGTGTTGCAAGATCTCATGCATTAGCACCCATAGTTATGGACCTAAGGTGAAAATAAGGCTGTAATGAGGGAGAGAGAAGTTGGTTAGTAAATTCGGTTGATGTTTGTTTTAATATTGATTGAAATAACGTAAGGAACATGTTTGAAGTATTTCTTTATAAACAAATAATAAAATTTCAAAAATGACAACTGGATGATGTTAGTAAAAAACTAGAGTAGAAATAAAGTTGCTAAAAAGGATAGAAGTTAGTTACTACATTCGGTTGATGTTAGTTTCAATATTGGTTGAAATGACATAACAAACATGATTGAATATTTTCAAAGGCATTTCACAAATTGATAAACAATTGATTACAATAAATCCATAATGTATTATTTCTGGAAACAATGCAAGCAACCATGTGTACACACATAAAAGCTAAGACCCTCTAAATGGACCATCTTATCTTTGATTTATAAGACTACATCTTGTCAACCACATAACAAATCAGCAAGCAAAGTTCCCTTCCACTACAACAATAACGCATTTAGCGGCAGTCACAATAGTCACTAAAAGTCTCAAAAACCACAGCTAAAAGCTATTGCGGCAACCTAGTGGCAACTTTTACATTAGCTACAACATATTCGGCCACTATAAGTATTTAGTTTATAAAGGCAGTCAAAACCGCCGGAATAGGTCAGAAATCAGCAATGGTTTTTGAAATTTATAGTGGCAGTTTTGACCGCTGCTAAAGGTATTCTTTTTAACAGTGGCAGAAACAGCCTTTTAAAAGTTATAGCGGCAGTTTCGACCGCCGCTAAAGGTCTTCTTTTGTTTTTTAAAAAATTTCAGCTTAAATGCTAGAACACTTTCTTCTTTTTTTCTTTTGGGCAGGTAAAAAACCTAATGGCAAACCTATATAACAAAACAATCATATATCAATAACCCAAATTTCACCAAAATTTTAATAAAAAGGACAGGCTTTATAGAACAAAAAATTGTGCCTTTAAGCTTTCTTGGAGGTTAGAAACTATTCCAATATTTATCATATATAGTATTCTTGTTATGTGAAATTCCTATAGATTGCTCTAGCTATGGTACTGAATTAATAAGTGTTGTCACCATACAAAAAATAGAGAAAAAGGAAAAGAACAAAAAGCAAAGAAAATTACCAAAGTACTAAATTTATAACAATATAAGCTCTGAATTTATACACCAACAAACAAATAAGCAAGGTTCCCAAACAACATTACAACAATATAATCCAACACAACAAACTATAACCTCGAGGCTTGAGAATATTCAAGTCACAAGCTTTATTTTGGAGATCAACCTGTTTACAACACCTATGCCTAAGTCACAACCTGCAAATACAAAGACAAAATAAAGTGTATTCAAATATCACTTAAAGTAACTTAATCAATCCACACCATACATATCTGAATTGGTCAATATAGACCATTGTTGAATCTTAACTACCACAGTTTGTCTCCAAATATGGGACTTATTTGATTGCTCATAACAAATCATTCATGACTAAAGTAGTGAAAAAAAATTCCATGACTAATATTTGAATTGGAAGCTTTAAAACAATTTTATTCTCATTTTATGAATTCTGCGAGGGGTGCCTAAATAGTTATATAACTCCTTTCCTAGAAATCTCTTATTTTGTATTTTCAACACAAATAATTAAGAGTTAAGTTGTTGTCACATTTAATTGGTGAAGAACATTTGAGGGTATATAGACATTGACTACTGCAACCTATCCTACTTCAATTCATGAACTCAATAGCCAAACATATATCTGATGTTTGATGGTGAAAAAACTTTAGCATTTAAAGTCATCACATGACAATATATTAGACTTAGATCTTTCCATTTGACTATTATGTAGAAAGTTCCTATACCTTTAGGATGCCCTTTTATTAAAATATTTTATTTTTATTATTTCGTTCGTATGTTTAGAATATGTTTGGATGTTCGGGTTTCTAATTTCAAGTATTGGTTTGATCTTGAGCATTTTCAAAGTTAAAGAATAGTTCTACGGAATGGTGGGATGTGAGGATATGTTAGTCTTTTTCAAAAAGATTTGGGATGATTTTGGCATTTTTTTTAAAGTGAAGGGTATTTTAATAATTTCACATTATGGATGGCATCATAAATTCTTTGAAAAAGAATGGCATTGTGATAGTTTTAGAGTAAAATGGAGGGTAAAAGAGACTTTTCACTTGGGAGAGTCTAGAAGCTTCTAGAAGGGGTGAGAGATATAGATGTATATCTATAGGTTCCTCTCTTCCCATAAGTTCTGCTAGCCCTTTCCTTTTCCTCTCTATCTCTCATTTTGCTATCTTTATTCCTCCATTGATCGTGCTTGAAGGCTAGACTTGGTCAAGGTTGTTGGTGGTGGTTAGTATTGGTGCTAGTAGCATGTAAGTGTTTCTTTCCATCACTTTTGTCCATCTTTTTCTTCTACTTCCTCTCTTCATTTTCTTTTTCAATTATTGAAGTTTGAAGCATGAGTGTTGTGTATGGTTTGTAATGTTGGAAGCTTTGGGACTTGAAGGCTTCCATTCCTTTCCATTGATTTCTCCATTAAAGCTTTTGAAGAAAAGTTAGGATTTCAAATTGAATTTGAAAATTCAATTTGGGAGTTTCTTCAATCCTTCTTGGATTTAAGGTAGGAATGAATTTAACTTCCTTTCCTAATGTTTTAAGACTTTAGAAAGTGTTAGGTCGAGATTCTAACATGAATCGCAAAATGTGTAAATTAAAGTTTACTTTATTTCATGAAAAATTGGGGCTTTTGTGTTTTGAGCATGCTAAATGTGTTTAAACCTTGGATTATGCCTATTAGCATTGTTAGGGAGGTTTACCATTGAGACATGTATGCCATTGGATCACTCATGCTCTTAATTTGAAATTAAAGTACACTTTATTGCATGATAACTCTAGTGTTGTGTAAGAACTAGAAGTTCTAAATTACTTTTATAGTAATTATGCTAATAATTGTAAATTATGGAAGTCTTGGGTCATCCGTTAGTGTCTTGGAATAAAAACCTTAACTTTTGTTCAATAAGAGTATTTTGGGAATAAGTGGTAACATGTATGCTTTGTTTGCTAATGTGTGGTCAAGCATCCTATATTTTACTTAATTAATGTGTAGGAATGCTAATGGATGAATTGGGATTCATTTGAATTCATTTGACAACTTATGGACTATTAGGGGTATTTTGGTCATTCATGTATGTATTAGTTGAGAATGCATGCTAGGTGGTTATTTAAAGTGCCTAAGTGTTTGTGTACGCTTTTTGAACATGTTGCGTATGATAGGTAACACCTAGGAGAAATTATGAAATTTTGACCATACTTTAATGTTTGTAGCTAGGGCTCCACGGTGCAACATGGCTTTTGGCATGAAATTAGAATTGTTTAAATGCTTTAAATTATGCTTAGAATGTACTAGAGCATGACTTGGTGTTAAATTAATATATTTGATTTGAAAGTTCAAGTATGCTTGCTAGGTAACATAGAAATTGCCTAGATGTATTAATTTGGTTAAATTATAAATTTGGTTATGCTTTGATACTATATATATGCAAGCATTGAAATTGAAGGTTTAAAGCCCTAATGAAAAGGATTTGAAGGTTTAAAGCCCTATTGAAAAGAGACATTTATTTAAGTGAAAATTTTGCTTGATGAACGACTCATTGAAATCTTGGTGCACATAGATGTGAAACCAATGCTATGATGATAATCATTATGGACATTGTTATTACATTGTTCATTTTGATCATTTTTTTCATACTGTTCATATCATGTGTGAATTGTGATTTTTGAGAAGTTTTAAATAGTCAGAATTAAAAATAGAGGCATAAAGATTCCTGATGGTTGATAAGTCCTCCTGACTGGCCAATGGTTTCACGTCGACCTGTGGACTAGTAATCTAAAATGATGAAATGTACAGAAGAACTGTCTGAGCACTGTTCTATTGATGCATGTGTCATGACTATTTGAGTTACATGTGGTGTATGTGTGTCATCTGCCCTGCATCTAAATAAGCAAACTATTCATTTCAAGTTTTACATTTTTTAAAACCATTATAAATAGGTTTATTTTTCCATTGTTATGGATGAGTTATGGCTTCATTGTTTATGGGCAGGTTATACTTCATGCTTATGTGTAAATGTATATTAGCGAATACTTGTGAAGCATATGGAAAGGGAAATAAGAACATGTTAGAAAGAACAACGTTTGTGCATGTTCTCTTAGAAATTCTTACTTCAGTCTAAAATGTTTAGGGGGGACAATTGAGTCATTTCTACTGAGCCGTCGTTGCTCACCCTACAAATGTATCACATTTTTCAAGAAAAAGGGACGAAAAGGATGTTACTTGAGCTCCAGAAAGCTTGAAGTGACATATTTCTTTTTTTTTTGGTGTTTTGTAGTTATACTTACATGTACTAGGTATAACTTGGATAACATGTATCTTACGTTATTCGGGTGAAAGAATAGGCTTTGTCTCATTTTGTTATGGATTTAAACTTGGGTCTCATTAAACTAGAAGTTGAAGAAACCTAAAACATAAGATTAGTGATATGACAAATGCTTGAAGAAAACCCTAAACCAGAGCTCGATTAGGGTAACATAATATGTGCAGAGCTTGAAAAAAACCTAAAGCATAAGGATTTTGAAGCTTGGGGGAGGGAATTTGAGTCTGGTTTCACCCAAATTTATTTCCCGCGCATGGTTTTTACAATGGAGGTTGCTATTAAAATATTGCCAACAAGATGTACGTTAATGGCAGCCATGGCCAAATTCCGTTTGTTGATTAAAATAAGCTTAAAATGAAGTAGAAGATTCTGAGCCTTTTATTTCGAATTCGACAGAATCGATCCAACAGTATACTGAACTAGATCCAGATCCCCATTTTTTATACTAATAGAAAGAAAATCCAATCTTCTATATTAAAATCTTAAGACCTTTGTTGGCCCTGAAATAGATTTGACTTTGTTAATAAATGCATATTGATAATATCAACCTTGCCTTTGTATTGAAAAAATCAATCAATAGTTTTTCTTGTCTCTGATCGTGCAATTACATTGTTGCTTAGTTCTTCTAACGCTTTCTCATAGGCCAGCACTTTCTCAATGGAGTTCCAGTCTTTATACTCTTCACTTGCCCACCATTCCTTACCACTCATCTTCTTTTTCTATTTGTCCTAACTATTCTTCATCTCTCGCTCGATTGCCTTGACCTCGCGGTAAAGGGGACGTAGCGTCTCTTTTTTGCAATTATTATCTGAAGTAGTAGGAGATGAATTGGTGAGGAATGTGTCGATGGCTGGTTCCACGGATAGGTGTCCAAAACTAAAAAAATTAGGGTTGTTGCTTGGTGAGGACACCAAAATGCACATTTCTGCTGCCTTGCTAAAGAGTCCCACGCGTCGCTTTGAGAATGTGATATGCCTCTTGTTTTGGTCCTCTTGCTTCTTCATTGCAATCTTCATCCGACCCATCTCTCAAAACCTTCACACACACAACATATATATGAAAGATTAAAGTGGTGGAGACGGATGTGGGTGGTGGCTCTGCTGATGTTGCTACGGTTGAAGGTCCGAAGTGAGTTTGCTCAAAGTGGTGGCTCATGGTAGGGTAGAATTATCCTTTTAAGATAAAAGTTTTTTAACATCAACAATAATCATTAGTTTGATTGACAGGAGGGGGTATTTGTTACCAATGTGCAAACTAGAGGGGGTAAGTGTTATATGCCAAAACACAGGGGAGGTAAGTGTTATAAAGCCAATCTAGAAGGAAGGTAAATGTAATTTCCCCTTTTTATAATATAGGTTCTCTTGTTTGTTATAGATGATTGTCATATTTATAATATTGGTGTATAAAATAAATTTTCATAATTTAAAATGCTAATTAATGTATGAAGACTTTATTTATCGTGCAATAAAAAAGTCTCTTTTCATTTTCAAGTTTCTATAAAGAGAGCACATGGAGAAGGATTTGCCACTTAAAACTCAAAAGCTAATGGTGTAAGTTACGGTTTCAAATTCCAATATTTTCTAGTTTTCGGTTATTTTGCCTATTTACAAAGGAGGTAAATGTTATTTCACCTATTTACAGGGGAGGTCAATGTAATATTCTAGTTTTCGGTTATTTTGCTTATTTACAAGGGAGGTATCTGTAATTTTTGAAATCGAGTATTTTTGAATTCTTTATCCAATGGTGTAAGTTTCGGTTTCAAATTCCAATTTTACAAGGAGTTGAGTTCTGAAATTGTGTGATTTATATGGGTGGCAAGTTTGCAACTCTTGAAAAATATATACAATATATGATTTTTGATTAGGTATATGAAATGCATGTACTTAATATAGTGAATTGCAAATGTATGGGTTTTGAACAAGCTCAGTGATGACTTATGGGAATTCGAGGCATAACAGAAATGGTATTAGAGCATGTGGGTGATGACATGTGGTAAGGAATGAACTGTTCACCTCCACTTTCTATATCGATCTTGGTATTAGAAAGTAGGGGCGTGACACAAGAGGAAGCATATGCGAATTAAAAATTCTCTACTCGTAATTATATCAATCATTAATTCTACCATCTTCACAAACATCGTATCTCAAGAACAAGTAACCAAAAAAATGAATGAAGGGTCTTTGAAGCCCGCATCACAAATTGCTATAGCATAAACATGGGCTGGTAGTATGGATTCTTCCGAACTGCATAAAAGCTTATGTTTTCATATAGGAAGAATACCCCAATAGCTCTCCTAGTCATTGTGCGTGGGGGTAGTGTAATAACCTTTCCTACAATACAAGAAAGAGTAAGTTATCTAGATATATCAATATCTTTTATATTTTATATTTTTTTGATACTTGATAGTACAAAATATATATATAACTATATTAAATATTTATCTATTCATAAAATATTTTTAATCATTTGTACTACTATTAAAATTACATAGAGTTTCTATTTTTTTTTAATTTTCATAATGCTCTTTTAATTTTTATAATATTATTGATTAAATGTATATAGAGTTGCCATACATTTTTATATTTTCATGATATTATTTAAATAGAAATGATATTAAACCCAAACTTCACCCATTTCTACCCAATCTATTTTGGCAGCATTATGAAAAACAAATGAATAGTAATGCAATTCGAAAAAATCATAAATCAATTCAATGTAGTATTTTGGCTACATTATGAAAAACAAATAAATTTGTATTATAAGAGGAGCAACTTGCAAAACCTAACATCAGTTCCATGAATTAAATAAAAGAAAAATATATATATCTTCAACGACATTTTTGAATGGATTTGGTAGTTTGATTTTTTTGTTAGAAGTTTTTTTATTGTTCTAATTTGCTTTTATAATTTGTTTTTTTTTTTTGTTTTTTATAATTTTTTTGGGGTGTGCATAAGGAATGCAATATGTTTGTTGGCAAGTAAAACCCGTGGGTAATGAAAATTGTAATTTATTTTCATTGCTTACAAAGAAATGATTTAATATATTGTAATTTATTTTCATTGCTTTCAAAGAAATGATTTAATATCAGGAGTATATTTGTCTTCCCGTTTTTTTTAATTTGCGCTATTACTTCAAAGTTAAAATCTGTAACTACACGTAGCAATGATTGTCAAGTCTCCATCATATCCCAAGATGTAATAAAGGATTTATGTCACCACAAACAGAGACTAAAGTAAGTATTGGTTGATGTTAAATTGATATATTTATGTAGTAAATTTATTAATTTAAGCTATATTTTATTTATTGGTGCAAATATAAATTTAAACTATATATTTAAAATTTATTTATTTTATTGATTTGATAGCCCTTAACATTGTAATGCTATATGTATTTCTTTTTTAGTATTTTATTCATATCTTGATCATTTTTAATCAATTATGTCTCCTGTTTGCCTTTTGTTTCAATTTAATTTTTTACTTTTGATTTTTGATTTTCACTATTGAAAACACTATGTAGAAAATTTGGCCTTTAATTAATAAAAATAAATTAACAATGGAGACATTTTCCCGCACTTTAGTTTAAGAAAAATCACTTTATAATTGTTTTTCTTTTTCAATTCAAATGGGTAAATATTCTTTTAACCAGGTTAAGGATGTTTGACTCATAATAATTTTATTCATCAAAATTTTGTTTTAGTCCTTGATGTGATACTCTAAAATTGTTATAAATATGCAAAAAAAAATTAATTAAAATTTCAAGTTGACGTTTAACCACGTGCATGGCATGTGTCTTTTTTACTAATATATATATTATGTATGTCTTAGTGGCATTTTGGTCACAACAAAATTGGTATTTTGGAGTTTTCAATATTTCTTAATGTGAGAAATTAACTTTTCTAACTGTTATATATAAAAAAGTTACTTTAGAATATTACATGAAATGATAGACAATTTGTACACACAAATTTCGAGTCCGAAAATCTATGAACAAAAATGAGTAACAAATAATTAATTTTATTAATTTCAGAAAAAAAGAGTACAACCCTCCGTGGTCGATTTTTTTACAACAAATAATCCTCCTCTGATTCAATCTCACTGATGTTTGATGCAATAGCTTTACAAGTTTGTTATTGAACCGGTTATGAAAAACTTTCTTCTAATCTTCAAGATTGAGGAAGGCTTGACTGGATATTCGATCAAGGGCTGATGAAGCTTTATTTTGAACGGTGGATTGAATGTCTTCGAAGAAGAAAGACACTTGTGTGCGCGTGCTTGTAGTTCTTCGTCTTCAGATTTTTCAAGGATTTAAGGTATTTAAAGTAGAACGACACTTGTGTGGCGTGCTCAATGTTCTTCGTTGAGGCTTGGTAGAGTTTAGGTGTTATCTTGATTTCTCAAAAATTTAATTGACCACAATCATAAAATTTAATTGACCAAAAGCATTTGGCTTTTTGATCGATTGACCGGTTATTAGACCATCACAAAATTTACGTGTCACATACAGACATATACATATGATGTCTTAGTGGTATTTTGCTTTCAACAAATTGGTATTTTGGAATTTTTAATATATTTTGATGTAAAAAATTATCAAAACTATTTTTTAACAAATAATAAATAAAGAAAGTCACTTTAGGATATTACATAATATCACATAAAATTTTAGACAGTTATATATGCGAAATATTGTATTTTGAGGCTTTAGTATTTATTGATTCGAGAAGTGATCACGATTCTTTTTTATTTCGAAGAAAGTCACTTTAGAATATCACATACAGTTTATATATAAATATAAATATAAAAAATATATATATATATATTTTATTCATTTATTTTTTTTATTTTGCAGTACTTAAAGTTGTAATGTAACATGTATGACGTGCACCTTTTGTGTTGGGTAACCAATAGGTCCAATACTAAACAGATGATATGGAGCCGAACTTGGAATACACAAGTATTGTACTCTGTATTTGAAAAGGAACTTTCAGCTCAGATCGCGGGACTCCACTCAACACGATTTAATGGTTACTGGCAAAATCCGGAGTTCATGCGCATCACAGCGCACGCTAGTCTAATCCACATGACCTTCCTTATCTCTTTTAAATAGGCCGAGAAAGGCGGTAATTTCTTTTCAAAACATACCATCAATGGTTTCACTTTCAGAAACCCTCCAACCCAAAGCTGCCCAAAAAAATTCTCACACAGTACTCTCTCTCTCTCTCTCTCTCTCGCTATATATATATATATATAAACCTATTTCTCTGGTGTGTTCTCTCTCTCTCTCTGAAGTTGAAACCTATTTCTCTGGCGAGTTCTCTCTTTCCGGTCATGAACGAGAGAACGCGATTCACGGGGTTGAAGGTGAAGCAGTTCAAGATGGTGAAATCGCCCAGACTGCCTATGGGGACGAGAAACGATGTCGTAACGGTACAGGCTATGACGAAGAAAAAATTCAGGAAAATAAGAAAAAATTGATGATGGCCATGGGAAAGAAGAAGTAGCAGTTCCTCGGAAGCGAGGAAGGAAAACGAAGGTGGAGAATCCAGATTCCACGGCTGTCGAAGAAGGGAAAGGAAATGGTCTTCTCTCAGCGAAGGAGGAAAAGGGAGAGGAAAGTACAAAATTGCCGGAAAATCAAGAAAAAACTGGTGGTACAGTAGTATCAGTTCCTCGGAAGCGAGGTCGGAAGAAGGAGGAAAAGGAAAAATTGCAGGAAAATGAAGAAAATCAAGAATCCTCCCCTGCCAAAGAGGGGAAAGGAAATGGTCTTGTCTTAGTGAAGTTGTTCCTGCAAAGAGAAGACGCGGTCGCGGTCCAAAGAAGAAGGTTCAGAAGAAGAAGGATAATGGTCATTCTGTGATGGCAGAGAATGCCCAAGAAGGTGGTAAGAAGAGGAGGAGGAACCCGCAGTCGAATGAGGCTAGGGTTTCTCGAGAAGGTGAAGAAGAAGATTTGGTAGGAGGTTTAGATAATGTGAAGGGTTATGCGCTTAGGCCTTCCAGTGTCAAACAAGAGCCTGCATTGAAGCCAAAGATTGGAAAGAAGATAAAGGATGAGAATGTAATACTCTGTTGCTACTATGATCTTGTTTGGTTTTTTTTCTCTACTTTGTTGATTTTACTTGTGGCTTCTCTGTTTTCTGACTTTGTTTTTAACAGGGATATGAAGTTTCCAATATGTGTCACCAGTGCCAGAGGAACGATAAATGCCAGAGTTGTTTGATGCACAAAATGCAAGAGGAAGCGATATTGTGTTCCTTGCATGACTAGATGGTATGGATTATATTTTTTGCTCAAAATTTTTGTTGCTTTTTGGCCTTATTTCTTCATATCCTTCTTGGTATGTTCTCAGTGCTAAGTTGGCTGCATATCAGCTCTTTCGTTTTTAGTTATTTGAGTTTGATCTGAAAATATTTTTGCAGCATTGAATTTGAGATGGGATTGTTTTCTAATGAAGCTTTGTTCAGTTCTTGTTATTCCTTTTGTTTGTGAACTAGTGACGTGCATCCTTTGTTATAAAGGAGAACAGTTGCGCCTATGTTCCTTTTATTGTTTGAAATTTGGTTTGTTAAATCTACCAAAAAAAGTTTGGATCATGGATGTACAGTGAAAAGTTGGTGCCTACCTCAATGTCAAGTTGATGAATTAGCCCTATGTTTCAAATTTTAGAAAGTTAAAAAAGAGGAAGTGTATACTTTTGTTCAAATAAGAAAAAAGGTTATATCCTACCCGTCCTCTCAGTTTGTTCATCTATGCCCTGGTTATTTATATGCATGCCTGAGAGTTGTGAAGCATGTATCTTGTCATTAACATTTTAGCTTGTCAAGTGGATGATGGTTTAGTTGTCTTTCATGCAATTGAACATGATTTTTTCCTTGTCTATATGTTGCAATTGATGTTGTTATCGTTATTATTTGTGTCAAGATATGTAGGTACCCTAAACTGCCAGAGGAGGCTTTCCCTGAGGCTTGCCCTGTTTGTTGCCATAATTGCAATTGCAAATCATGTTTGCGTTTAGATGTGCCACAAAGTCGGTTTCATTAGCTCCTCTCTTTATGGTTTGTTGTTGCCTTTTCTAAGTGTCTTTTACATAAAACATTGTATGCTCTTCGCCATTTTCTGTAGGACCTAAAGAATTTAGAATTGAAGATAAGCGATAATGATAAAGTTGAGCACTCCAAATATATTGTACAATTGCTTCTCCCATTTTTGAAGCAATTTAATCAGGAGCAGATGATGGAGAAGGAGCTGGAGGCTAGGATACAAGTTAGTCTTTTTTTGTTTAATGTTAGTGTTAGGTAGCCTTCACACTTAACTTGGGATACATCTTTTTATTTTTATTATTTGCTTCCCAGATTTTTAGGATGCTCATGAAAGGTAAAAAGTTCATGGTGAAATCAAGATTTGGGACTTGTATAGAACAAGGCATTGAGATTGTATTAAGGTGAATAAAAAAAATAAAAAAAATGTCCTAAAGTATAAAAGCTTCTTACATGAATATAATAATTGCCTCTAAATTATACGAATGATATAGAGGGACTTGCTGTGCCATTATATCGGGAACCATGGCGGAAGCAGTTTCTTTCTTTCTTTCTTTATATCTTTTTTTTTTCTTTCCTTTCTTTAGGGGAAAATAAAATGGACACTTCAAAATAGGTAAAAGATAGGTAAATTCTACAAGTTACATGACCAATCACTACAAAGCCTAGAGTTACCATATAAAGTAACTGAATGGGATGGTTCAAATTCAATGTCTATGTATGACAAGAATAGGACAAAATTAGATTCAGCCACTGATATTGTTATACTTTTTTACTAATGGATGTTTGTATGGCCAGGTTATCATTATTGGAGATAATACTGCAACAGGCAAAGTGTCAATCTAATGAGCGCATCTATTGGTACGTTTTCAGGAATTATATTTTCTTTTTATGTCATTTTTTTTAACGAACGACTTCATATTTTACATGTTTTATGCAGCAACAGATGCAAAACTTCCATTATTGACTTCCACAGAAACTGTCCACACTGTTCTCATGACCTATGCCTTATTTGTTGCCGGGAGTTCCGTGGTGGCAATCTGCAGGGAGGTGAGCCGGAAGTTTTTATGCATTATATTGACAATGGGCTAGATTACTTGCATGGTGGAGAGCCTATAGAAAAGGGAGAAACTTCAGGTATACCTGTTGAAACTAGCTCTGTGGATCATGTTAAGTCAACATCTGAGTGGAAAGCCGAGGAAAATGGTAGAATTACTTGTCCTCCAGAAAGCATTGGTGGTTGTGGTCACGGGATTCTAGAATTGAAGTGTATTTTCCCAGAAGATTGGCTTTAAGAGTTGTTAGTTAAAGCAGAAGAAATAGCCAGTACGTACAAACTCAAGGACATGCCTGAGAGTCATGCACAATGGTGCTTCTGTTTCAATTCGATGGGCGAAATTGATATGGACAGCGGTAATTTTCAGAAAGCAACTTCTCGAGAAGATTCCAGTGACAACTATCTGTACTGTCCTACAGCCAAAGACATTGAACATGGGGGTTTGAAGCATTTTCAGTGGCATTGGTTCAAAGGGGAGTCTGTGATTGTCAGTAATGTGCTTGAAACAATGTCTGGTTTGAGCTGGGAACCAATGGTTATGTGGCGTGCATTTCGTCAGATCACAAATACCAAGCACTCCCAACAACCGGATGTAATTGCCATTAATTGCTTGGACTGGTGTGAGGTCAGTTCACTTTTCAACTTCTGCCGTTCAATAATGCTGAAAATTGATGACATGCACTTGATATAGCAATGGACGTGTCCGGTCTATCATATTTTCTTTTTAGGTTTCATGAGAATATCTATGAAAACTATTTCTAGAGGGAGCTAGATCTATCATCAGTTCAGGTGGATGTTATGTCAGTGCATTATTCGTTACAGTTTCATACCACTACATGCACTGTAGTATAAAATACATAGCTACCTTTGTGATTCCAATTATATCATACCTTTTCCTGTATTCTTAACTGTTTGGTTAATTTGAAGAATTTTTTGTAACCCCTTTCTAACTTCTATAGGAATGGATTTGTTTATATGATGCATTCTCAAACCATGTTGTTGTACTTCAGCTTCTTGAAGGATTGTGCTGTGTTTCTCTTTTCTCCTATTTGATTATGTTGGACTGATTTTCTGTTTTTACTTCCTAGAATCAAGGAGTTGAGTTACCTAATTGTGTTGGTATCCTCTCTTATTTATTCTTGAATTCTTGTCTATCCTTATACAACGATGTGAGAAGAATTTTCTCTCATATTATTCTATATGTTAAATTGACATGTCGATAATATTCCTTATTTTGATATTGACACGTATGTGCTGCATAGTTTAATTATTCTTTATATATTTATAATTAGTATGTATTATGATCACACGCGCGCCTTACTTTGATTAGGTTTGAGCCTTATGTTGTGCCTTGCGCTTAGGCACCAGAAGACCTTTGGCTCCTTGGTGCGCCATCAACAACTATGTCTATGTCTAGAGTTTTAAGCTATTCTTCATGCATGACCTATGTTCCTGATTTATAGAATGTACTACTCTGTAAGTTAGGGTTTTTGGTATTTCCTTATTTCATTTGATATTCTTGGTTTCTCTATTCTGAACTATTTTGACATTTCATTTTAATTCTTTCCTGTTGGAGTCCACAAGATTGATGGGTCATGCATCTGATATGCAAATTGAATCATGATATATGTTATTCGAAGTAAAAATTCATTATTATGTATGTATTTAGATACCAAAATTGTTGATAACTCTTGTAAAGTATGACATTTTTTCTCTTCTTTTATGGACATCAATTGAAGAAAGAGGAACAAGGATTTAGTAAAAATTACATTGTGCTACTTTTGGAGCAATGTTATGCAGAGATAAATTTTTTTACAACAATTAAGTGTGACAGTTTGACAGAAGATGAACAATTAGCAATGGTTTTAAAAATTATTTTTACAACAATTAAGTGTGACAGTTTGACAGAAGATGAACAATTAGCAATGGTTTTAAAAATTAAATGTCTATTATTTATACCACCAAGCGGTTAGCTCAAGTGGTATTTCTTCCTGCATGGGAAGTTAACGG
This sequence comes from Cornus controversa, assembly GCA_026545225.1. NCBI lineage: Eukaryota > Viridiplantae > Streptophyta > Magnoliopsida > Cornales > Cornaceae > Cornus > Cornus controversa. Next base: position 27,867,738 of record CM048848.1, on the reverse strand, counting down.
TTCAAGTCCTCATTGGGACAATAGTGGGCGTGTGAATGTATTTTTAGGAATCAAATATTTTTTGTATTTATATAGTGTTTAAATGATGTAAGATCGTTAATCTCAGCATTAATAAATTTACATTCGAGAGGAAAGAACAAATGATGTAGGATTTTTAATCTCAACATTAATAAATTTACATTTGAGAGGAAAGAACAAGTGATGTAGAATCTTTAATCTCAACATTAATAAATTTACATTCGAGGGGAAAGAACAAACTAATTTTTGAAAGACTCTAGAAGAAACTACTTTTATGCTTCATTTGGTAAGAGGGATGGAATAATGGATGGAAGGGAGGGATTGATAAGGCATCCCTAGGGAAGGGATGGTATCTGTCCCTCCTTTTGTTTGGTTGGGTGGACGGGAAGGAATGAAATTCTATTATTATTTTAATAATATATCCCTAAAAATATAAATTATCATATTTGAACGAGGATATTAAAGTCTTTTCACTTTCATTTAACAAATATCCAAATTTCTCTCTCCTACTCCACCCACTTTTGGATGGAAGTAAAATGGTGGACCCAGAGGGATATCTCACCCCTTCTCTCATCCTCCTCCTTTTCCTCTCTCTTCTACCAAACAAGGGAAACTTGTTTCATCCCTCATCTCTTCCCTCCTACAAAGTGACAAATTAATGAAAGAAGAAAAAGAATGGATTTATTACAAATGATATCAAACTACTCTTAGAGCTCTATACAATTCTTAGAGTAAATTTTGGAGAAACTCAGAATTATTGAAACAATTTGGGCTTGAAAGTTTAATGGTACTGGAGCAATTAATAGTCCTAATAGTTTTTTTAAAAGTAAATGTCTTTAAAAGCCAAGAAATTCGATAATTTTTGTTATAAGTTTAAATGATGTAAGATCTCTATTCTTAGCACTAATAGCATAATACTAGAGAGGAACAAATAAGAGAAATGAGATTGAAATTAATATGACTATTTAAGTTTTTTTTATATTAGTTCTTAATTTTTTGACTTTGTTATCTAACTGCAAGTTGATTGTACTTACCTTTGTGTTGATTGCATCTTTCAAATGTGAATTTAATAGTTTTTTAAAAAAATATCTGTGTTCTTATCAATAAGTTTTACTGTGTTAGATTTACTGCTGTTTGTAGACGATTATTGATTGCCCATTTGTGATATATCCCTAAAGATTAGTGGATTAATGAACATTAAACACTCACTGATCCTTAGCAAGGGAAACGCAAAATTGTTAAGATACTAATGCAAAGAATAACTTCTTGACTCTTAACAAAATCATCATTGTTGAAGTGTAAATCGTGCTTAACATTTAATGCCATCTGGAAGTTAATTTAACTTGCTAAGGTTGCGTGGTCAAGTAATGAGAGCGAGCTTAAACGCTCACTCGAATTTCTAAAATGGAGTATTGATTTGTCTTCCGAAGTCCTGACTTTTTCTTTGGGTTGGGGTGACCGCACATTCTAATATCTTGGTTTCTTTTTCTTTCTGTCTCTATTAGACACAAAAACTAAATGGCTTAAAAATATGTGTGAGGGTGTATTGCCTACCTCCCTCTCTCTCTGTATGTGACTTTCTTTCTAATTGCATTTTTTTTTGCACTCTTCTCAAATTTCGGGGGGGGATAACACACATCTAGGCTTACTTAGTGGGGTAAAAAGAAAGAAGTATTAATTATAGAGGAGGAATGCTAACTAAAACTAATCAGACGCAAAGATGATAAGACTCAAATATTGTCTGAGCTTATCGTCTGCTAACTAGTACTAATAATATATAGAAAGAGAAAGAACATTTGAAAAGACGTAATTTGATACTCTCTCGATGCTAGGGGAAAGAATGGTTGTTCTATAATCTAAGGTTTTGCGGGTGGTTGAACCAAGCCTCTAAACGGAAGGGGGAGAAAAAGAAGGCTCTCGGATGAAGGCTGTCAATTCATAGGCCACTGTCATAGACATATTGGCAAATCACTTCCTTTTCAGGTGGGAAGATGAGTCGGAAGGATCAACCTCTTGGCTGTGTAATTGGATGACACTTACAGGTCTTTTTACGCATGTACCTCTCTTCAGAGCAGAGTCTCGCCATGATCTGTTTTCTTCAGAACGCAAAAGATGTTTAAGCTTGGTCATACCAAGACTTCATCTACTGTTGTATCAGGATGGAAAGCCTGATAAGCGGCAGCCAGCCGAATGCGTCCGTATCGTAATGGTCAGAGCAAATCAAAGGAAGAGGTGATGAATCAGTTTCACGTAGGCTTATTGGCCGTATCAACGTAGCTGGAATGTTAGCAAGCATTTCCCTGTATTGAAGAAAGAAGAGAATGTGCATAGATTGCTGAAACCTCAACAAGGCAAGCACCGTAATCAATAGGGGGCGCTACCCTGACCTTGGGAGCATGGACCGAGTAGAACCCGAATCTTACAGTGGCAAGTCGACCACCTCAGATGAAAGTGCTAGTTGATCGAGATCTGAAAATGGATGATAAAAATGGATCACTTCATGCCCACTTTTCAATAGGTTTTGAATTTTCATGAAAATGAAGTATCGTATATCGCCGTGGAATAGATATTCCCTTGTTTCTTTTGTCGAGTGAGCTTTTGCTTCTTCACTTTCCTTTTTTAGGTCAATTGGCTATTCATCGGGTTGAGGGAACCTGCCCTTGGCGGTAGGGTTCTGTTAAGTGAATTTTTTGGATGGGTAAATTAGCGTAATTGGATGCGAGAAGCGGGGAATGAATTGTTGAGGACCACTTTCATGCTGGTGTGCTAAATAGCAAGGCTTCTTAGAATAAAGCCACTTAGAGGATACAGGAGTCTTTTACAAAATAGGAAGGCGGCACAATGTGCAATTTCACCGGTAGTAGACCACCATCTGTAGATACATTCTTACAAAGGATAAGGAACCTCTTGTATGGGGAGAGCGTTAGAGGAAATAAGTGAGCTAGTTCAGTTCAAAGTGAAAAAAGTATTCAATTCAAAGAGTAGCCAAAGGAAGCACCCCAAAGCTAATCCAAATATTAGACACGGTCCTTGCCCAAGAAAGAAGAAAAGAACCCGTAAGCGTATAATAAAGAAAAAATCAATCATAGCAGGAAGCACACGAAGCTTAGGAAGAAGTTTGATTCCCTATAATATTTCTTCTTCAGATGAGATCGACTGCTTGTCTCATTACTTGCTTTTGGCAAAGGGACAACGTGCTTAAGCAACTGGTTGGTTCGGTCGAACAAGACTGATTGATTTCATATCTGGGCATCCAGTCAATGCATTCGTTTCTATTCTGTTGGTATGGTACACTTCACACGAAAAAAGTATCTTTTCACAAAGCAAAGAGAGGGGACAGTTCAAGAGAGAGAATTGAATTGAGAGCTTAAAGTTCCAGTCGTGGCTGAATCTCTTGTGAAGGCAGGGGCCAGTTCATCTCATGAGGTTTAAGAGAGCTTTGAGTCGTATCTGAATCTCTTGTGAAGTCAGGGGCCAGTTCATCTCATGAGGTTTGAGAGAGCTCTGATCGATAAACTGGCAAGGTAGGTTAAGCAAGCCTTTTTGAAGTAGTCCGTTCGGCTTCTGTTTTATAGGTTCCGTGGAGTCAGGGTTCGAGCCCCGCTTGCTATACGATATATATTATGAGATATTGACTTGACCCTTCTAAATAATAACACTTATAGCTAGAGGAAGCAAGTGGAGGCCAGTTTTAATCGGTCAGCGGAAAGCTTGATTCGATGCTTTTGTCTCGGACCACTTTGATTATTCCGTTCTGTCACCTCCGCTTGTTGGTATGAAGAGCTGCTATCGGCCTAGTTAGCTATGGCTAGGTCACTCATCGGTAGCTTAGCTTCTTGAATTCCTGAGTGAGGGGCTAGCAGGGCTTAAACCACTGAAGTGAGTGCTCTTGGCCTTTTGCCCAAAGAAGGTTTCCCTCTTCACAGCAAGATAGGAGCAAGTAAAGCAGGAAGCCTTATTGGAGTATAGCTTCTTGTAGGACAGTTCCCACTCGCCAACTTTCTCAGTGTACTTGAACTAACTGGCTTATCATGAAAGTCCCACTGTATCTTATTCGTAGTACTTGACGTGGGCTGTTCCCCAGTAGCTGTATCTGAAAGACTCGATCTCTGACTTGTGAACTGATTTTATCAAAGCTCGGTCAAATTGCTTTTCATATTCCATTTCACCTTAATGGACAATGTCATCGGAATTCACTATTGGAGCAAACCCGGTTTGGTACCAACCTGTTTTCCCCCTTGAGAGCTGCAACTACGAGGCATCCAGCCAGTGGGCATGACTGATTCCCTGCCTCCTCCCTTCCCTCAATTCCCTTCATATGGTCAGTCCCAGCTCCTTTTGGCTGGGGTTGATCTAATCTTAGGCAAGCAGATGCTCAAACAGGCCCTTACCTTCTTATTTGCTTATCTTTTCAATGCCAAATTGTAGTCGACTTGCTTTTGGGAAATGGACATCTACTCTCGGAGGGATGATTTGACTATGCGAACAGTTGGTCTTGAAGAGCCTTATTCCTCCCCTTAAACCCCCCTCTCGCACAGAGCAAGAAAAAGAAGCAAAAGATGAGTACTCTACAAACAACAAAAATACAGCTATGACTGAAAGCCTTTCGCTCGGGCCTCTTTCATAGGAGTCCCTTTCGCTACACTTCCCAAAATAACATCGAAGACTGTTGGAAGAATACCCATCATAGTTGCACTCTTATCTTTTGGACTTGTCACTTCAGTAGTAGGTCAATGGAGAGTAACATGTTATAGCAAAGTATTTTGCTAGTTTTGCATTACTAATTGACATGAAGAATGGGGATTTTACCTCTCTTTTGTGACTTCTTGTACCATTGTTCCTGTTCATTTTATAACTTGATTTCGTGCGTGAAGATTAATTGCTGAAATAATTTTCTATTGGATCATTTCAATTTCACTTTGTTAATATATTTTCGAATTTGTTTCTATGGAGTAGTTAAGTGCTTATCTCCTTGGAAAATATGTACAGCCACTGTCACACCCCCAAGTTGAGGTCGGGGTATATCAGACCCTCCACTCAACCTGTGGTTGACTTAATTCCACATCATCACCATTGAATCCACATCTTAGCATAGAATTAATAATATCCACACAACCTGTTCTCATAATGTTCCCGTATAAAAGAGGTAACAAACAAAATATGTGTCCATGTCATATAACCAAATGATATCCAGAAAAATTAAATACAACCAAATTAAAGTTATTCGTTTATAATGACCCTTACTATATAAGTGGTCTCAATAATTGAAATAAAAGAAAACCATAATCAGGATCCACTGGATCAATCCTCACGTGGAATCATCCTCCAATACGCTATACATGTTGGTTTCACACACTTGAAATGTGGGGGAAAAATAAGGGGTGAACTTAAAAGCCCAGTAAGTAATGTTCTAACTAACCAACAATAACCACTATACTTCAGCCGCTAATACAGTGAATTAATTAATATAAATAATCGTATGGTGCATTAATTTACGAGAAAGAGAGTATTTTCTTTTATATCTTCAAGTACTTAACAATAGTTAACAGGATATTTAGGTTCCATCTCCTACTCCAACTCAAACATTTCGAATCTACCGACCAATATGGTGTGTACCCTAAAGATATGTTCGTGATGTACTTGCACTGAAGGATATCTTAACAAGTTTAACTCATGGCCTCATCGAACCCCACTTCCATTCCATCAATCTATGACGATAATCTTCACAAAAGATCACTAGATACAATATATCCTGAAGTGTGGAGGAACAACAATACAATTCAAGTTCTATCAGAGAATTAACAAGAATGAACCATGTCCAGATCGTGAGACAAATGATGTGGAGGGACACACACCCCAAATCGGTGAAACATACACACTCAACACAACACGAATAGTATGGAGGGACACACTCCGCATCGGAGGGACTCACACTCCATCGTAATAATAAGGAATGTGGAGGGACACTCACTCTGTGCCAAAGGGACCCCTAACTCCACGATGGAGGGACATATACACACTCCTTGAAAATATGAATCATGTGGAGGGACACACACTATGCGCCAGAGGGACCTACAACTCCACACTGGAGGGACATATACACACTCCAGTAATCTCAACCATCACCATTGGCCACACACGCGTACGCACACACACCCACACACATGCCCCATGCATGCGTACTCTAGACATATTCTAAATTTAATTCTAATCTACAGATCCAATCTAGTGAGAGTAGTGTACCTAAGAATGTGTCATCCTATCTATCTTAGCTACCAGTAAAATTTCAGAACTTAACTTTTCTTGGATTATTTGCACTCTTGGTTTTCGTGCTTAAAAGCCTACTTTTTATACTAAATAAATAACTGATGTGACTATATCTAGTCTAAACCTATAACTCTAAACATATTCTGCCCTAAAAAGACTAATTTGATTTTTCAGCATTTATTGCTATTTTTAAAGATTTTTTCCTAATTTTTTACATTTTTAATTATCGCTATTCCGGGTGGGCCCAAAACTGGGCCCAGAGGTTGGGCTCGGCGAGTGGGACCATACCAAGGTTCTGGCTAGCCACCGGAACAGGACCCACGCGTGGGCAACGCGCAGCCCCTATTCATCATCTTCTACCTCCAATTCTCACGCGGCAGAACCTGTTGTACACTCCTCGCCGACAGTGTATTCCGGCACCTTTTTCAGCCTATTCCGACCACCATTCCACTCATTTTATACACCAAACTACTCATCTTCATCTAAGATTTCAATTGGTACAAGAATCTCCTCCATCCATGGCCTGAATCAAGAATCCCCAATTTCAAGTTTCTAGGGTCCATATAACCAATCCATTCCAACTTCAGTCAACACCATAATGCATTATATTAGTTCACGAAATCACCTTCCAAAACACAAAACTACACTATATTTATCAATAAAAAAATATAAAATATCAGATCCCAACTCTTATCTTCTACCTCAAATTTCTTGTGCATTTGTATATGTAACATGTATATATCTATATATATAAATGCAACTTTGAGCAGAAGCTATATGGCATAAGAATCTCAATGTTAACCACGTATTCCAACTCACCAAGCAACAATTAAATTATGAACATGATTCACTCAAGTGATTTACAGTTCATATATGGGTCTATATCACCTGTATATATGTATATATAAAAACCAAAGTATTCCCATAGCCTTCCCCAATTCAACACATTCATCCACCAAATCTAATAACCAAATATTTCCATTATCAACTGTTTCCAACCACCAATACATCAAATACTTATCAACCACAGATTAGCATATATTGTTCTTTCTCATTGCAGCAACACCTCAAGCATAGATCCATACGAAATCATATTGCTACACAGTTTAAGAAAAAAATAGTTGCATTTAATCATATATATTACTAAGCATACCAGACATTGTAGGGAAGTGAGAATAGAACTTACACAAACTTGAAGATAATTCTCCTTAGCAATGGTGGGTCTTCTTCTCCAAGACTTCTCTCTCTCTACCTTCTTTATTTGGTTGTCACCCCCAAATAAACCCTAGTCACCAACACGTTCTATTTATCTCTAATATCCATTTACCCCTCGTTTGGTGACATACTTAGCATGTCCGAGGTCTCCCTTGTTCCATTGTAGAATAGTTACTATCCTTTTAGGTAGATACTACTTAAATCCCCCATACCATTTATGTTTTTACCATATTGCCCATGAAGAAAAATTTAAATTCTTTTATAAAAAATTTGGGTTGTTACAGCCACCTTCTGGCTGGACGGCCTGGTGTAGTCTGAAGGAAATTTTTAGCATCATACATGAGAAACTTCCTACTGTTTCGTAAGGGCACTTAAATCTTTGTTGCTCTTATCCTCTCTTGTTAATATTCGGTGTCCATTTTAAGTATCCTAATGGGCATACTTTATCTTCAGGACTTCAACAATTTTTATTCTTCTTTCAACATGTGCTAAGATTTTGATGCACTCTCAACCCCCAGACGCCGAACTACAAAATCAGATTTGGGCAATATTTAGCAAGTGCGAAAAACCTATACAAATTCCTAATTTTGTTATTTTGGAGTTGTGGTTTTGCTTTATCTCAAAATACCTCGAAATTTATTTATCAAACGTCCATCATTTCAGATATGAGAGTTGCATTGATGTTGAGATTCAGCAACGAGCTGCTGAATATTTTGCACTGAGCAAGAAAGGTGCAGCTTTAATGGATATATTGGCTGAAATGCCTAAGTTCCCTGAGCGCAAGGTATGTGCATGGGCTCTGCCATATCTCCCATATGTTGTCAGTTTAGTTCATCAATAAATTTGATTAAATGGGATTTCACAATTTTCACAATATCTACCATTATCCCATATGTTGTCACTAACTGTAATATCTTCCACAAAATTTAGTCCACATTGTTAAAAAAAGCTGAAGATACCGAAGTGGATACCGCGGAGCAAAGTGCTGTAAAGTTAAGGGCGCAGCAGCAAACTTCTAATGTTTTGGTAGTGACTGACTAATCCCCTCCTAATGGAACTCCACCCATGAACCAGCTTAGTCTGGTAAAGGTGCCTAGCATGAGCAATAAGGTGAGATTTTCTGCTGGATGTTTCATGAACTACGGAGGTGACGTTTGAAGATTCATATAGTTTTTAGCTTCACTTAGATATTGATATGAGGTCGAGTGTCTGGACAGGATCATAACTCAGCAGACCAAGAGTTGACTCAGGAAAATGGGGCGTTGAGCTTAGTGGATCCTCGTACTCCTGTCCCTCCAACTGATATTCTTGGTGATCTTTTAGGTCCACTTGCTATTGAAGGCCCTCCTGGTGCTGCTGTTCAGTCTGAGCATAGTTTGGATTCTGGATTAGAAGGTGTTTTAAATGTAGAAGAGACTAGCTATTGCACCTTTTGAAGAGCAAACGAATACTATCCAGGTACCGCTTTTGGTTGCTTTAATATGCATAATATTTGTTTAGGATAATCATTTATGTTTCTATGTTGTGTTGCAAAAATTAACATAGAATAAGATCAAACACACAAGAAAAGACACACAGATTCCCAAAAACTGGGCTACGTCCTTGGCGTTGTAGGTTTTTCACTATGATAAGAAAAATGACATACAATTACAGAGAGTTCAGTCTGTATACATAGGCACCTCCTAGGGCTACATAACAAGTGTGAAAATACCAAGATACCCCCCAAAAATTCAGGCTCCACACTTCCCATCATGTTGATCAGCAGTGGATTTTTTTTTTTCGAAAATTAATCAACGGTGGATGTTGTTCTCTCCTTTCCTATGGAATTCAGAAGATTGTTATGCCATATTAAAGTTTGGTGTTGCAATCGGTTATTTTTCCTGAATTGTTGAACACTGCAAGCTTAACGAATTCATTAAAATCATTTAGTGTTCGTGTCCAATTGAATTCTCGAATTGTGATGCATTAATCTTTTGAAGCAAGTTAATATTTGTGGATCATGTACTCAATTATTGAGAACTCAACTTAGTGAAGGAGCATAGAAGGAACCCCGAGTTAGTTTTGGCCACTCAAATGAGAATTATTAAGATTTCAACACAGTGCCTTATAAGTTGGGTATTGATTTTTCGTATGAATTTTTTCAACGATATAGTCAGTAGTGTACCTAATTTCTTTGTCATGCATGTAAAAATTTTGGTATTATATATGTGGCAATGCATATGAAAATAGTGATCTAATTGTCATTTTGCTAATTTATGCTTTTACTACTGGTTTTGTCATACATGTTTTCAGCCAATAGGAAATATTGCTGAAAGATTTGATGCTTTATGCCTGAAGGATAGTGGTGTGCTGTATGAGGATCCTAATATTCAGGTCTGCAATCCTTTACAGTTAATGTATCGGAACTCAATGTTCTGTGAAGGAACCTGGTTTAATGGTGATATGTGTTGATAGTATGATTTCCATTTGACAACCATTGCAGATTGGCGTTAAAGCAGAGTGGCGAGCCTATCATGGCCGCCTTGTCCTTTTCCTGGGAAACAAGAATACTTCTCCAGTTGTTTCAGTTCAAGCTATGATATTAACTCCCTCCCATTTGAAGATTGAGCAGTACCTGAAAGTATTCCCCCGCGGGCACAGGTCAGGCTACTGCTTTTGCTCTTCATTTATCACTTTTTGCTGAATTATTAAGCTGCCCTTTTGTTTTGCATACATATACATATTTTGGTTTAGTTGTGACTAGTCTTTTTTTTTTTCCTTATTTAAGTGCAATGCCCACTTGAAGTTGTCAACCTCCGACCAAGTAGGGATGTAGCAGTTATTGACTTTTCCCAAAAGTTTGGAACTTATGTAATATTACTTATAAATTAAATTCTCTATTTTTTGCCCCCACAATACAAAAATACAACTGTTATCAACTTTATGCTTCCTTTTTTGCCCTCATATAGGTCAATGTCAAACTTTGCCTTCATACTGCCTTGAACAAATTTATGCAGCCCATAACGGTGTTTGATGAAGAGTTTTTTCCGCAATGGAGATCACTTTCTGGACCACCTTTTGAAACTTGTGGTACACACATTCTGCCTCCTGTTTAGCTTAAAAATGTGGTCTAAATTTTTACCGCCTCAGCTTGTTGGTATATCTTACTATGACATCACTTGTTGCTTCCGACCCTTCTGAAGACGATGACAATGAGTATTTATAATATATTCGTTAATTGAATTTCAACAGATTATCACATACCCTCTTGTAAGTGATGCATAATTTATGTAGATTTGATGCATGGTTTCTTATTCAGCAATAATTCTTGAAAATTAATGATCTGACTTCTCCATAACCATCATATTTTGTTTGACGATACTGAGATGCTGGGCATGAAACTGCATCCTAAAACACTCAACCACCTACTTAATTGGAGAGGGTCTTCTGTCTTGCCATCTCACTGTCATGCGTTTGTTACTTCAGAAAATTAATTCAATAGGGTAGAAGTCTAGAAAAAAAGAGAGGATAAATTAAAAGAAAGTGAGAAAAAGAAGATAAAGGAGGTGCTGGTTGGAGTGATGGCCATTGGGGGTGCCCAAGATGGGGCACACCAATAAGGGGAGCCCGCCTGACACACAGGCGCGCCTGGTAATGACACCCACCAAGGGGCACCCACAAGGGGATGCCTAGGATGGTGCACACGCTAGGGGGGGAGGGGAGGGGAGGGGAGGGGAGGGAGGGAAGGATGAGGGGCTAAGGGGGTGTCTAGGATGGTGCTTGCTACCCCCTACGGGAGTGCTTATAAGGGGGTGCTTGGTAATGGTGCTCTCAAGAGGGCGCATGGGATGGTGCCCTTGAAGGGGCACCCACCCACCTGGGGGGCGACCGCAAAGGGATGCCTAGGATAGAGCCCACAAGGTGGCCACACTCACCAGGGGCGTTCGCAAGCGACATGCTTGGGGCATGGTTCCCTCAAGTGCCCAGGGAGTAGCGTGCCTATGTAGGGTGCAGAGTACACCCTAGGTGCCATGCCTGGGTAACGCGTCCCTTTTATATGGTGCTTAAGGGTCTTATGTCCGAGGTAGCTCACTCGACATCTCGTGCAGACTTTGTGAAAGGCATGGGGTATCAAGTAGGACTTTAGAAAGATCATTTGACAAGATTTGATTAGGACTGCAAACCAGGAAGCACTGTGTAGTATTCTAGCCACTCTAGAGAGTAACGAACATTTACTGGTGCAAGGCTTGTTTGGGTCGTTCATTATTATGGTCCTATTAGAGTTCTTACTGAAATTTTTACTTGCCATTATGCTACTTATGGTTTAGTTCTTCCTATATTAGTTAATTTTTTTATTTCTTGGTTCAATCTCTCTCTCTACTACTTTTGTTGCTTATATATCTGAAGTATCTCATGTATCTGATATGCAAATTGTATCATAAAATATGTTATTAGAAGTAAAAATTCATTAGATGTATGTATTTAGATACCAAAATTGTTGATAGCTCTTGTAAAGTGTAACCTTTTTTCTCCTCTTTTGTGGACATCAATTGAAGAAAGAGAAAAAAAGATTTAGTAAAAATTACATTATGCTACTTTTGGAGCACTGATACACAAAGATAAGAGAATTTTTGAACATTTAAGTGTGACGGTTTGACAAAAGTTTAACAACAATAGTTTTAAAAATTAAATGTCTATTATTCATACCACCGAGCCGTTAGGTCAAGTGGTATTTCTTTCTGCATGGGAAGTTAAGGGTTCAAGTCCTCACTGGGACAATAGTGGGCGCGAGTTAGCTATGTGAATGTATTTTTAGTAACCAAATATTTTTTTATATTTATGTAGTGTTTAAATGATGAAGGTTATTTAATCTCGGCATTAATAAATTTACATTCGAGAGGAAAGAACAAATGATATAGGATCTTTAATCTCAACATTAATAAATTTACATTCAAGAGGAAAGAACAAATGATGTAGGATCTATAATCTCAGCATTAATAAATTTACATTCGAGAGGAAAGAACAAACTAATTTTTGAAAGGCTCTAGAACAATGGATGGGATGGTGTCCGTCCCTCCTTTTGTGTGGTTGGGTGGAAGGGAAGGAAATGAATTCTATTATTATTTTAATAATATACCCCTAAAAATATAAATTGTCATATTTGAATGAGGATATTAGAGTCTTTTCACTTTCATCTAACAAATATCTAAATTTCTCTCTTCTACTCCACCCACTTTTGGATGGAAGTAAAATGGTGGGCCCAGAGGAATGTCTCATCCCTTATCTCATCCTCCTCCTTTTCCTCTCTCTTCTACCAAACAATGGAAACTTGTTTCATCCCTCATCTCTTCCCTCCTACAAAGTGACAAATTAATGAAAGAAGAGAATGAATTTAGTACAAATGATATCAAACTACTCTTAGAGCATTCCACAATTCTTAGAGTAAAATTTGGAGAACTTAGAATTATTGAAACAATTTGGGCTTGAAGGTTTAACAGAACAGTCTTAATAATTTTTTTAGAAGTATGTCTTTAGAAGCCAAGAAATTCGATAATTCTTGTTATAAGTTTAAATGATGTAAGTTCTCTATTCTCAGCACTATAGCACAATACTAGAGAGGAATGAACAACTAAGAGAAATGAAATTGAAATCTCTATTCTCAGCACTAATAGCATAATAGTAGAGAGGAAGGAACAACTAAGAGAAATGAGATTGAAACTAATATGACTATTTAATTTGTTTTGTATTATTTCTTAATTTTTTAACTTTGTTATCTCAGTGCAAGTTGATTGTACTTACCTTTGTGTTGATTGCATCTTTCAAATGTGGATTTAGTAGTTTTTAAAAAAAATATCTATGCTCTTATCAACAAGTTTTACTGAGCTAGATTTACTACTCTTTTTAGACGATTATTGATTGCCCCTTTGTGATACATCCCGAAGATTAGTGGACTAATAAACATTAAACACTCACTAGTCCTTAACAAGGGAAATGCAAAATTGTTAAGATACTAATGCAAAGAATAACTTTTTGATCCTTAATAAAATCATGATTTGTTGAAGTGTAAATCATGCTTAACATTTAATACCATTGGGAAATTAATTTAACTTGCTAATGTTGCGTGGTCAAGTAATGAGGGCGAGCTTAAACACTCACTCGAATTTCTAAAATGGAGTATTGATTTGTCTTCCGAAGTTCTGATATTCTCTTTGGGTTGGGGTGGCCGCACATTCTAATATCTTGGTTTCTTTCTCTTTCTGTCTTTCCTAGACACAAAAACTAAATGACTTAAAAATGTGTGAGGGTGTACTGCCTACCTCCCTCTCTCTTTGTATGTGACTTCTTTTTACTTGCATTTTTTCTGCACTTTTCTCAAATTTATGTCTAATTGGTTTTGCTTTGAATTGAACTTTTCTTTTGGGAGTAAATAGTATAAATTGATGTGATTTTCCTTTTTATACTTGCCCATCATTTTTTGTTTACTGATTTGTGGTATTTTTCTTTCTTCTTGTTTTTGAAGAAGATGTTCTCATTGCCACTCTTGGCTACATCAGTCAGATTTCTATTCCAATTCACAAGACAAAACAAGTGGGAATTTGATCCCCCGGCTCAAATCAAGTTTTGATAGGAGGGAGTTCCGCAACTTTCTTCTAAGCATTTACTTTTTGCATAATTTTTAATATTATTGCTTCAAGTTCCATGTTTGCTTAATAAAATAACTTGGATAATATTTATTCACGTGTTTTAAATATTCCTGCTACTTTTGCTTGATAAAATAATGTGGATAGTATGTCCATTTGGATAGCATTTCTATGCCCAAAAATATATTTTTCAAGATGCCATAAAGGGAAAGTTGTGATCTTTGGGATGTCTCCCAACCCACCTCCCTAAGAATTAGAAAGATAGAATAATAGCCTAGGTCAGCTCCCCAACCAAGGCTGGGGCTGTTTCAAAACCCTTTTAGGTGTTCAAAATAACCATTTTCAGGGTTATCTAATCTTGATCTCTGATTTTTCACTAAAAAAAAAAAATAATCATCTTAATCTTAAAATTCACCATTCCAAACACTTTCTTTATGATTTTCATGGGAATCACCATTTTAAACTCCTTTTCCATGACTTTCTAAAATCCATCTCTTCAAATTTTCTAAAAAATGCCACTTTAATTAATTTTCATAAAAATCACATTTTTAAGGTCAAAATAAAGTTTTCATACAAAAACCATCCTTTGTATTTTTAACTAACTTCTTAATTATCACTATGCCTCATCTAAAATACATTTTTCCAAAAGTCCTTTTTCCAAAATTTAAGATATTCCAGTTTGTCATATTGTAGGTGCAAATTTATGAATATCATTTCATTCTTAAGTGTTCAAATTAACAAGTGAAATGTATTGTTTACATCCCAAGCACAATATGGATCGAGTGTAGTCAAAATTTTGAAATACATGTTCAATTCATCCGGTAGATATCTCTATGTCAAATGAGCTTTTGAGATTAACAAGTCAAATATGAAGGGATGAGAGGCCATCATTTTCTCTATCCCATGTTAATACAAATATCACCATTGATAACCCTTTTGATCCGGTTTTATTCCTTTCATTAACCCCAAGCTAGGGATCACCATGACGAAGATAGTGAGATGATAATAGGCAAGAGCTTTAATGCCTAAGTGATTATAGCTAAAAGGACAAGAGGCCCTCGTTTTTGCTATCCTACAGTGATATATATCCATTGCTAACCCCTAGTGCCATGGTGAATTTTCCTTTCATTATACCCACTGATGATCACACCCCACACTGGGGTAGATTTTATTGAGATACTACATTAGACTAGTAAAAGTTTTGATAACTATGCAATCCAAATTAAAATGAAGAGAGGCCATCGTTTGTATTATCCATCATCTATTATTATTCCCATTGATGAACCCATAGAGCCTGGTTACATTTCTTCTTCTACACCTACCAAGGATTATTACAAGTGTGTTGTTCATTTGTAACTCAAGATGGGGCAGCTTGGATTGCTTATTCCTTCACAATAAAATAGAAGACAAATTGCAAGAATGGCAAAAGCAAAGAAGGCCCATTGTTTAAAAAATCTACCGGGACGAGCCGTAAACCCGGACGTCTTGGGTTCGATTCAATGATTAGAGAATCTACCGGGGCGAGCCGTAAACTCGGACGTCTTGGGTTCGATTCTCACAGGGCATCATAAAAGAAAGGCGAAAGCAAAGTTGGTTTAGTGATTAAAGAATCTTCCGGGGCGAGCCGTAAACTCGGACGTCTTGGGTTCGATTCTCACTGGGCATTGTGAAAGTAATGTAAAGAGACTTCAAATTCAGTCAATGCTCCGGCCGTATGTTACAAAAGTATAAGAAGATTGAAGATGATCCTCGGTATTTTATCCCATTTCACATTAATTTTGAGCCTTTCATACCTTTTTCTTCATCACCTATAAGTCCATAGACCACATTACAACCCATGTAAAGTCCTCTCAGATTAAGGATGATTGTATAGTTAAAAAAACTTTTTTCTAGACTAACATAGAAAACTTGCCCCAAGCTAGGACAGTTTTCCTTTTATAGTGATCACGGTTTATGAACCCCGAATTAATGTAATATCTTTGAGCCTTAATATCTTTTCCTTGGTTACCCTACACCTAGCCCACATTACGGTCCAAATCAAAGACCTCTTTGATTGGCAAAGATCATTTAGGATTGAAAGCTCTCGCTTATTAAAGTCTCATGTCCCAATTTGGGGCAGTTTTTGAGTGATCCTTAGTTTATCTCCTGATTATGCGTCATATTTTGAGCCTAATATATCATTTCTTTCTCAAACCACTTTACCTAAAGCCCCATTACAACCCCAAGTAAAGTCCTCTTTGATCGATGATGACTTGTTAATCAAGAAAACTCAACGACATGTGGTTTGATACCGAAGGAACAATACATGTCAACAAAAAATATTTCTCATATGTTTTTTTAAGATAAGGTTCATAGATGGTGCTTGGGAATATAGACAGTTAATCAAATGTTGGTTTGAACATAGTTGAATTAATGCTATTCATTAATTGACCACCTTTTTCAAGGATATCCTTTTTCAAATAAAATCTTTATCAAAGTAAATTATTAAGAACTGTGAACAAATGTTTAAAAACTCTTAGGCAATTCCTTGCGAAATATCTTTTTAAAAAAATCTTTTCAAATTTTAAGTCGAGTTTTTCAAGAATCATTCACTATTTTCAAAATATCTTTGGCAAGACTCTTCTCAAATTGCTTTTAAAAGCTCTTTTCAAATCAGTCCTATGTTTCCTTCAAAGTCATCTCTAAACAACCCAAATTCTTGTATTCAGCCCTTGGGACAAACTACGTTCGACTTGATTCCCACCACGTCTTTGATGGCTGGGAAAGATTGGAAGCCCATATTTCATTTGGGTTCGGTCAAACCATTATTTAATTCACTATTTTCTCTACCTTTCATATAACCATTTACTTTACTATTTAACTATTTATTTTTGAAACCAATCATACCTTTATTTTGGTTTTTGTTTTTATAATATATGAATACTCTCTATGTCCATGAAAATTAAACTACTTGTGTTCAAGTGCATGGTTTCTTAGTTCTAGTTAATTGCTAATGTGCTCATTACAAAAAATAGTACTAATGATTCTTACAACTGACACTATCTCATTACTTCTGATGGTTCCTTCTAGTTTCTTTATTGAGCCCATTTTGGATGATGAATTTCTTCCTTCAAATGTTTTGTTGAATCTAATGGATCCAATCAGCTTCCGTGTGTTGCCATCTTAGTGTAGTAGCATTTTTTTTTGTTAGGTAAATACTGTTGTTCGCACACCCTGACAATACCCACTGTGAGCTGGGGGAGGAGAAGTTATACTAACTGGCCCAATGGTCTGATGAATAAAGTAGTAGCATTTCTTGTATTCTTCATGTTAACAATTCTTTGAGAAATAAATTTTGTACTTGAGCAATTGACTTCTATGGTTCTTTTATTTTCTTGAACAACCAGGTCATAGCTACTTTGATGGGACTTCTTGTTTTCTCGGCCATTGCAATTTTTTTTATTGCCATTTCTGGAATTGTTTTCTAGTGGTTTTATGGAAGCTTTTGGACAATGGCACGCATCATCTTCTTTGGAGGTAATCTTCTTGACCTTTCTTTTAATGTGGGAACTATCATCTCTATCCGTCTCTATGTTAATTTTTCTTCCAACCGCACTGAGATTTGAGTTCTTTGGATTGCAGGGTTGGCATTCGCATTGCGCCATGAACGTCTTGCACTATTCATAACCAGTGTGTATTCTATATATTATGCATGGAGTTATGTTGGATGGATTAGTTACTTTTGGGTTTGAATCTCTCTTTTATATTTAGTGATGCTCTAATACTCTTTTTTAAAAATAATGTAAACGAGCGTGGAAGGCCCAACGATACCTTAGAAACAACTGGTGTGCAAGGCTGTCCCGTCTTTTTCTATGGTGAACGAGCTTCACCCTTTGAAATGGGGTCTAGTTAATCAGCTGGTCGTAGCTCAGGAATGCCTTCGACTAGTGGGATTGATTCTAAAATAATATTTGAAGAGTGTTGGTCTATGCCGCGTGTAGTGATATGTTTGCTCTTTTAATGTCAAAAGGTATTCTGTCCTCTAAAATGTATAAATTCTGCTTGTTACTTCTCTATGAATATCTTAACACTGCTAACAGACCTTTCAAGGGTATTTTTGTCATTTTAAGTGTGGTTACAGGAGGCTGCCATGTGTCACTCAATGAAGACCATGCCAATCATTGGCCAGATTCAAAATGCACTGTAGGACAAAAAAAAGAAAGAGGTGTCAACCTTATCTTGTATTTTGAATCGTTGAATCATTCCAAATCACATATATATTACATGCTATACACAATATCTCTGTTAAGTGGGCTGTGAGAGAGCTTTAGAGTAAGAAACATAATCTCCAACACCTTTGTTTGCTAGAGAGCTCGATGTGTGTGTGGGTGGCTTGCTAGTGAGAGAAATAGAGAGAGAACTAATTCTCTTCTTCCATGAGTACGACACCTCCACCAATGATATTACAAATGAGTTTTAGTGAGAGTAATTGAAGAGAGAGAGACCGCCACAGAGCTAGGTTTTGGTGGCTTATCAGAAAGAGCTATAGTGAGGGGGAATTTCAGTTCTTAGGCCTACACCCACATTAGGGTTTAGATTTTGCATCACTAAAAGACTGTTTTAGGGCTACACCCACATTAGGGTTTAGATTTTGCATCACTCGAAGACTGTTTTAGGGCTACACCAACATTAGGGTTTTGATTTTGCAACACTAGAAGAATGTTTTTGCTGGGAAAAAAAGACTATTGAGAGAGAGTGAGGTAGTTGTGACAGATAAACACGATAAAGCGAGAGTGAGTGAGAGATTGAGAGATATAGTGATAAATCTGTGTGCTGAACGATGGTGACTCATAGATGTTTCAACGACAAATTCTTGAGCTCAGTAGTTCTCAGCTGTATACAGTTTCACAGGCGGACATTAATTTGATTTTTAAATCTGTGTATGCACACTCTTCACAGGCGCACATGTGTATCATGGATTAGCTTTGTTATGGATTGAATTGATGATTGTGCTCATTTCTCCCAAAATTAAGTGTATCTAAAACCCTAGAATTGCTTTTCAGTCTGCTGTCAAGATTAGCAGAGGTCCTTGATTCATATACTGACTAGCCTTTAAGATGTTGAGCTCCATTCAGCTTGTGCAAGTCTAATTAAAGGTGTTTTACCTCTGATTTGTGCTTATTTGGTTAAGTCATCACTGTTCTCAAAATCTGTCATGTTGATGCCTTGTTTAACTGCATACACAGCTGTTGTCCTGAAACTTAGTGTGTGCTGTAATTAGAATTAATGCTATAATGTGCTTAAGGTGCATAAACATATCTCAATACACTTGCTAAACACTCTTGAACTGAACTTTACTTGAATAAATGCGCGCTTGACATCTGTTGTATACAAAACTCAATCACCTGCACTATTCACCACTTAAATTGGGGCTCAAGTGCTGGTTGATTGCCTAAATTGCTTCTGGTATGGGAGTCACTACTTCTGCTAGTTTAAATTATCATGTGTTTTGTACATGCTAGTTAGACGACAAGTTTAGGGACCTCTTTGCAATTGTAGATACCGCTAGTTGATTTCAGAGCTACTAGGAGTAGTTTATCAAGTTTTTATCCAAGTGCTTTTCATGTGAAAATGCTAAGTCGAGGTCTAAATAGAGGCTACATATATCTGGTTCATAATTATTGTTCACTTTTGTTGTTTAAAGCTCAATCTCTGTCAGATTATGGTTATGGATGATTTTTGAGGTTCCATTTCCTTCAAGAATATTATAATTCATATTTTGAAACTGCTGAAGTTTAATTTATCCTAAAATCATATTAGAATCATTGTTTAGATCATTATGCACTATTTTTATTGCTTATTGTGAAAAGGGGACTGACAGATGTGTGAAGATCATCAAGTTTTTATCCAAGTGATTTTCATGTGAAAATGCTAAGTCAAGGTCTAAATAGAGGCTACCTCAGAATCTGGTATATTTGGTGCATAATTGCTGTTCACTTTTGCTGTCTAAAGCTCAATCTCTGTCAGGTTATGATTATGGATGATTTCTGAGGTTCCATGTCCTTCAAGCATATTATAATTCATCTTTTGAAACTGCTGAAGTTTATTTTATCCTAAAATCATATTGGAATTATTGTTTTGATCATGATGCACTGTTTTTTTTTGCTGATTGTGAAAAGGGGACTGACAGATGTGTGAAGATGATCAGTTTGTTTGCAAGTACTGATCTACCAACTATCATTTAACATTCTAAAGATGTCACTGCTATAGTAAATTCTTTTAGTTTGCTGCACCAAGACTTGAATTCGTAATGTTCTCCTTTTGATTCTTGCAAGTTAGTTTTATTGAGTTATATCTTTACTTGCTAATTTTGAATTTTTATAGAGGCTACATTAATGTCTGGTTACTTGGAAACCAACACATGGCATTGTATTTATCTACTGTTTCTACTAATCACCTTGTTGCTTAAGTTTAAATTAGTTTTGGGGTAAGTACAAGATTTAGCTTTCTTTAGTAGCCTTGGTTTAATCTTTGTTTTCACATAGCTGCTGTTACAACACATTATTACTGTTAACTTGTCATATAAGTTGATCTTTTCAGTAGGTGAGATGCTATCTAAACTGATGGCAGGTATCAAAGCTAATATGTTGGAAATTCATTAATAGAAGCGGACCTGAAGTATCATTATACGTATGTTCTAAGTTTGCTTCACCTTATTTGTCATATTGAAGATTACTATATTGCTGATTTGCAAGGTTATAGATCTGCCAGATTGAAGTGGTTTTTTTTTATCTCAAGTAGAGTTCTGTATTGAAAAACGAATTTGCTTGAGAGACTTTTATTGTATTTCTTATTCTTGTTCACTACTTGTAGTCCAAGCGTAAGGGTTGCTTTGGACAGGGGTAGTTAGAGTGATATGTGTGAAATTGGTGAGAGATGTCTTAGGCTTTGGGAAGCCTAAGCTAGGTTAGTGTGAGAGCCTTTGTTAGTGAGTCCGTTGGTGAGAGTGATTCAGGCCATGGGGGCTGTGAACTAGGGTGAGAGCTGGAGTGACTTGTGTGTGAGCTTGGTGAGTGTAGAGAGTGTGATTCAGTATTTGAACTAGAAGAGCTCATTTTTGAGCTAAATTGATTGTTTTAAAGTCAAGTTCTGAACCTCAAAACTCAAACGGAACAGTGTCTGTCAAGCCAATTCTACTAATGTGAAGTCCTTAAACAGCTCTGTGAGTATGATTTTGTTAATTTAAACTTGATATATGGTATGAGCTTTCTTGAGACATTTTTTTTTTAATACATGTTGTGTGATTAATTTCTGAGCATTTTAAGTAGTTTATGCAAATTTATTTATGAAAAACCAGAGTTTATGCTATTGTCATTTGCTGAGTTGTCTATTAGTACTGCTGGTTGAGACTTGGTTGATTCAATTATTGTTTTTGAGCTCTGAGCATACTTAAAATCCGATTTCAAACATGCTCCATCTTCTGTGTCCTAATCTGTGATAGTTTCAATTTCTAGCAAATTTGATTAATGTTGCAGATCTGATACTTATAAACCTGCTGTCATGAATTTCAGATTCTTGCTCACACTAGGGTTGATCTGTTATGCTTATTAAGAGCATGAGCAGACTTATTCATGTGAGTTTAATTCAGATTTGATCTGCTTTATCAAAATTTTGTTTGTTTCTAAAATCTTATTTGCTAAACCCTTAATTAACTATCCTCTATGTTGCTGTCACAATATACTGCTTGTTTGCTTATTTATTTTTGTCTATTATGCCTATTGAATGACTTAAACAAATATATTTTATCTTTAGGAACCTGTCTTTATTGCTGGTGTAGTCATTTGAAAGTTGTCACAAGGAATCATTTGCTGAACCTCCTCAAATGCCTATGTTTTTGTTGTTAAAATTAATGTTCTGATTTAATCAGGTTTGAAGGTTCCCTGAAAATTTTCTTAGGCCATAGGCAAAGGTTTTTTTTTTTTTTTAACATGTAAATGCTTAATTTGTTGAATTGGAGTTGAAACATTGATTGCTCCAAGTGTTCATAAACTGAAACCCCAATATCAATCTTGGACAGTGTCTGTCAAAATGAATCTGCTGCTGTCATGTTTTAATATGTCTTTGTGAATATGGTAGTTGTTCTCCTTGCCTAAAAATTGCAAGAGCATATTGGTTTAATCCATTTGAAGCCAAGTGAGGATCTATTTGAAGTGTATAAATATGAACCGACACTTTTGCATACCAAACCTCATGTCTGAGGTTTATTTCTGCTAAAATTACCTGAAAACACTTTCTGAGAACATAACTTCTTCATGTTGAGAACATATGTGTTTAGGGCATATATCTATAGCACATTGAGTGAAAATTTAGCTAAGTAGCACACCAAAAATGCTGATTTGAGCTTGCTTGTGCTTCTAATATAAAGTTCTGCTTCTTGTTTCTTATCCTAATAATACTTGAACATTGGTTTGGTGTAAGTATGAGCTTAAAGGTCTTTAAGTCTACATTTTGCTTAAGTTATTTGAATTTGTTGCTGCTTGAACTACTGCACACCAAAATCACTATGTTTGGTCTAAACTTATTCTGTTTTGAGTTTTTACTACCGAATTTGGCCCAAATAGGTAACTGATCTTTATAGAAAATTTATTGCACAGCCATTGACATCTATGCATACATAATTGATCAGGATAAGGTTGGTTTAGCTGTGGCTACTGTCTTGCAAGATTATGTAAAGCTTCATATATAATTGAGTATGTTGCATTTTATTTGTTAAATCTGCTTTAGATATTGTCTTGCAAAAATTGAGTTCAGGTTTCAAATAAAAGTTTCAGGTTGTTGCACCGATCATTCAGCAGATTTGAGAACTAACTTGCTGTCATAGGTTTGTTTAAAGGCTTTAGGTCAGTTTTGGACTTGTTCTTCAATTCATGTGAGTTGTATTGTTGGTCTATCCCTTTCCTTTTGACTTTCAATGTCAAAAAGGGGGAGAAAAAGGCATGTGTTCTTTTAAAAAGGTTTCCATATAGGTCTGATCCTATAGTATGTTGCTTTATCATTTAGTATGAAGGGTTCAATGAGTTAAAAAAGGTAAAAGGGGGAGATTGTTGGTCTATGCCCCATGTAGTGATATGTTTGTTCTTTTAATGTCAAAAGGTTATTCTGTCCTCTCAAATGTCTCAATTCTGCTTGTTACATCTCTATGAATATCTTAACTGTACTAACAACCCTTTCAAGGGTATTTTTGTCATTTCAAGTGTGGTTGCAGGTGTTTGCCATGTGGCACTCAGTGAGGACCATGCCTGTCATTGGCCAGATTCAAAATTCACTACAGGATAAAAAAAGAGATGTGTCAACCTTATCTTGTATTTTGAACCGTTGAATCATTCCAAGCCACATATATATTGCTTGCTATACACCATGTCTCGGTTGAGTGGGCTGTGAGAAAAAGCTTTAGAGTAAGAAACATAAGCTCCAACACCTCAGTCTGTTAGAGGGCTTGATGTGGGTGCGGGTGGCTTGCTAGTGGGGGAAACAGAGAGAGAAAATCAATTCTCTTCTTCCATGAGTACGACACCACCACCAAGGATATTATAGTGTGAGTTTTGGTGAGTAATTGAAGAGAGAGAGACCACCACAGAGCTAGGTTTTGGTGGCTTATCAGAGAGAGCACACAGAGCTACAGTGAGAGGGAATTTTTGTTCTTAGAGCTACACTCACATTAGGGTTTAGATTTTGCATCACTAGAAGAATGTTTTAGATGGGGAAATATGACTATTGAGAGAGAGTGAGGTAGTTGTGACAGATACACGCGATAGAGAGAGAGCGAGAGTGAGTGAAAGATTGAGATATAGTGATAAATCTGTGTGCGCTGAACGATGGTGACTCAAAGTTGTTTCAACGACACATTCTTGAGTTCTGTAGTTCTCAGCTGTGTACACTTTCACAGGCGCACATTAATTTTATTTTTAAATCTGTGTATGCACACTCTTCACAGGCGCACATGTGTATCATGGATTAGCTTTGTTATGGATTGAATTGATGATTGTGCTCATTTCTCCCAAAATTATGTGAATCTGAAATCCTAGAATTGCTTTTCAGTCTGCTGTCAAGATTAACAGAGGTCCTTGATTTATATACTGACTAACCTTTAAGATGTTGAGCTCCATTCAGCTTGTGCAAGTCCAATTAAAGGTGTTTTACCTCTGATTTGTGCTTATTTGGTTAAGTCATCATTGTTCTCAAAATCTGACATGTTGATGCCTTGTTTAAATACATACACTGTTGATATCTTGAAACTTAGTGTGTGCTTTAATTAGAATTAATGCTATAATGTGCTTAAGGTGCATAAACATATCTCAATACACTTTCTAAACACTCTTGAGCTGAACTTTACTTGAATCGATGCATGCTTGACATCTGTTCTATACAGAACTCAATCAGCTGCACTATTCACCACTCAAATTGGGGCTCAAGCGCTCGATGTTTGCCTAAATTGCTTCTGGTATGGGTGTCACTACTTCTGCTAGTCTAAATCATTATGTGTTATGTACATGCTAGCTAGAAGATTAGTTTAGAGACCTCTTTGCAATTGTAGATACCTCTAGTTGATTTCAGAACTACTAGTACCTTGTCAAGTTTTTATCCAAGTGTTTTTCATGTGAAAATGCTAAGACAAGGTCTAAATAGAGGCTACATCAGAATATGGTATATCTGGTGCATTATTACTGTTCACTTTTGCTGTGTAAAGCTCAATCTCTGTCAGGTTATGATTATGGAAGATTTCTGAGGTTCCATTTCCTTCAAGCATATTATAATTCATATTTTGAAACTGCTGAAGTTTATTTTATCCTAAAATCATATTAGAATCATTGTTTAGATCATTATGTACTGCTTTTATTGCTGATTGTGAAAAGGGGACTGATAGATGTGTGAAGATGATCAGTTTGTTTGCAAGTACTGATCTTCCAACTATCATTTAACATTCTAAAGATGTCACTGCTATAGTAAATTCTTTTAGTTTGCTGCACCAAGACTTGAATATGTAATGTTCTACTTTTGATTCTTGCAAGTTAGTTTTATTGAGTTATATCTTTACTTGCTAATTTTGAATTTTTATAGAGGCTACATTAATGTCTGGTTACTTGGAAACCAACACATGGCATTGTATTTATCTACTGTTTCTACTAATCACCTTGTTGCTTAAGTTTAAATTAGTTTTGGGGTAAGTACAAGATTTAACTTTTTTTAGCAGCCCTGGTTTAATCTTTGTCTTCACACATTATTACTGTTACCTTGTCATATAAGTTGCTCTTTTCAGTAGGTGAGATGCTATATAGAAGCAGACCTGAAGTATCATTATACATATGTTCTAGGTTTGCTTCACCTGATTTGTCATATTGAAGATTACAATATTGTTGATATGCAAGGTTATAGATTTGCCAGACTTAAGTGGTTTTTTTTTTTTTATCTCAAGTAGAGCTCTGTATTGAAGAATGAATTAGCTTGAGAGACTTTTATTGTATTTCTTATTCTTGTTCAGTACTTTTAGTCCAAGCATAAGGGTTGCTTTGGAGAGGGGGAGTTAGAGTGATTTGTGGTGAAATTGGTGAGAGATAGCTTAGGCTTTGGGAAGCCTAAGCCGGGTTAGTGTGAGAGCCTTTGTTAGTGAGTCCATTGGTGAGAGTGGTTCAGGCCATGGGGGCTGTGAACTAGGGTGAGAGCTGGAGTGACTTGTGTGTGAGCTTGGTGAGTGTAGAGAGTGTGATTCTGTATTTGAATTAGAAGAGCTCATTTTTGGAGCTAAACTGATTGTTTTGAAGTCAAGTTCTGAACCTCAAAACTCAGATAGAATAGTAGCTGTCAAGCCAATTCTACTGATGTGATGTCCTTAAACGGCTCTGTGAGTATGATTTTGTTAATTTAAACTTGATATATGGTATGAGCTTTCTTGAGACAATTTTTTTTTTAATACATGTGTGATTAATTTCTGAGCATTTTAAGTAGTTTATGCAAATTTATTTATGAAAAACCAGAGTTTATGCTATTGTCATTTGCTGAGTTGTCTATCAGTACTGCTAGTTGAGACTTGGTTGATTCAATTATTGTTTTTGAGCTCTGAGCATACTTAAAATCCGATTTCAAACATGCTCCATCTTCTGTGTCCTAATCTGTGATAGTTTCAATTTCTAGCAAATTTGATTAATGCTGCAGATCTGATACTTATAAACCTGCTGTCATGAATTTCAGATTCTTGCTCACACTAGGGTTGATCTGTTAAGCTTATTAAGAGCATGAGCAGACTTATTCATGTGAGTTTAATTCAGATTTGATCTGCTTTATCAAAATTTTGTTTGTTTCTAAAATCTTATTTGCTAACCCTTAATTAACTATCCTCTATGTTGCTGTCACAATATACTGCTTGTTTGCTTATTTATTTTTGTCTATTATGCCTATTGAATGACTTAAACAAATATATTTTATCTTTAGGAACCTGTCTTTATTGCTGGTGTAGTCATTTGAAAGTTGTCACAAGGAATCATTTGCTGAACCTCCTCAAATGCCTATGTTTTTGTTGTTAAAATTAATGTTCTGATTTAATCAGGTTTGAAGGTTCCCTGAAAATTTTCTTAGGCCATAGGCAAAGGTTTTTTTATTTTTTAACATGTAAATGCTTAATTTGTTGAATTGGAGTTGAAACATTGATTGCTCCAAGTGTTCATAAACTGAAACCCCAATATCAATCTTGGACAGTGTCTGTCAAAATGAATCTGCTGCTGTCATGTTTTAATATGTCTTTGTGAATATGGTAGTTGTTCTCCTTGCCTAAAAATTGCAAGAGCATATTGGTTTAATCCATTTGAAGCCAAGTGAGGATTTGTTTGAAGTATATAAATATGAACCTACACATTTGCATACCAAACCTCAAGTCTGAGGTCTATTTCTGCTAAAATTACCTGAAAACACTTTCTGAGATTGTTCTGGTCTGATTTATATAACTTCTTCATGTTGAGAACATATGTGTTTAGGGCATATATCAAGTAGCACACCAAAAATGCTGATTTAAGCTTGCTTGTGCTTTTAATATAAAGGTTTGCTTCTTGTTTATAATCCTAATGATACTTGAACATTGGTTTGGTGTAAGTATGAGCTTAAAGGTCTTTTAAGTCTACATTTTGCTTAAGTTCTTTGAATTTGTTGCTGCTTGAACTTCTGCACACCAAAATCACTATGTTAGGTCTAAACTTATTCTGTTTTGAGTTTTTACTGACGAATTTGGCCCAAATAGGTAACTGATCTTAATAGAAAATTTATTGAACAGGCATTGACATCTATGCATACATAATTGATCCGGATAAGGTTGGTTTAGCTGTGGCTGCTGTCTTGCAAGATTATGTAAAGCTTCATATATAAATGAGTATGCTGCATTTTATTTGTTAAACCTGCTTTAGATATTGTCCTGCAAAAATTGTGTTCAAGTTTCTAATAGAAGTTTCAGAGCAGGTTGCTGCACCTATCATTCAGCTGATTTGAGAACTAACTTGCTGTCATAGGTTTGTTTAAAGGCTTTAGGTCAGTTTTGGACTTGTTCTTCAATTCATGTGAGCTGTATTGTTGGTCTATCCCTTTCCTTTTGACTTTCAATGTCAAAAAGGGGGAGAAAAAGGCATGTGTGCTATTAACAAGTTGTCCATATGGGTCTGATCCTATAGTATGTTGCTTTATCATTTGGTATGAAGGGTTCAATGAGATAAAAAGAGCAAAAGGGGGAGATTGTTGGTCTATGCCCCATGTAGTGATATGTTTGCTCTTTTAATGTCAAAAGGTTGTTCTGTCCCCTGAAATGTCTCAATTTTGCTTGTTACATCTCTACGAATATCTTAACTGTACTAACAACAGCCCTTTCAAGGGTATTTTTGTCATTTCAAGTGTGGCTGCAGGAGGCTGCCATGTGTCACTCTGTGAGGACCATGCCAATCATTGGCCAGATTCAAAATGCACTACAGGATAAAAAAAGAGAGGTGTCAACCTTATCTTGTATTTTGAACCGTTAAATCATTCCAAGCCACATATATTACTTGCTATACAACATGTCTCGGTTGAGTGGGCTGTGAGAAAAAGCTTTAGAGTAAGAAATATAAGCTCCAGCACCTCCGTCTGTTAGAGGGCTTGACGTGGGCTCGGGTGGCTTGCTAGTGAGAGAAACAGAGAGAGAAAATCAATTTTCTTCTTCCATGAGTACGACACCACCACCAAGGATATTATAGTGTGAGTTTTAGTGAGAGTAATTGAAGAGAGAGAGACCACCACAGAGCTAGGTTTTGGTGGCTTATCAGAGAGAGCACACAGAGCTACAGTGAGAGGGAATTTTTGTTCTTAGAGCTACACTCACATTAGGGCATCACTAGAAGAATGTTTTAGATGGGGAAATATGACTATTGAGAGTGAGGTAGTTGTTACAGATACACGCGATAAAGCGAGAGTGAGTGAAAGATTGAGATATAGTGATAAATCTGTGTGCGCTGAACGATGGTGACTCAGAGATGTTTCAACGACACATTCTTGAGTTCAGTAGTTCTCAGCTGTGTACACTTTCACAGGCGCACGTTAATTTGATTTTTAAATCTGTGTATGCACACTCTTCACAGGCGCACATGTGTATCATGGATTAGCTTTGTTATGGATTGAATTGGTGATTGTGCTCATTTCCCCGAAAATTAAGTGAATCTGAAATCCTAGAGTTGCTTTTCAGTCTGCTATCAAGATTATCAGAGGCCATTGATTCATATACTGACTAACCTTTAAGATGTTGGGCTCCATTCAGCTTGTGCAAGTCCAATTAAAGGTGTTTTACCTCTGATTTGTGCTTATTTGGTTAAGTCATCATTGTTCTCAAAATCTGACATGTTGATGCCTTGTTTAACTGCATACACAGCTGCTGTCCTGAAACTTAGTGTGTGCTGTAATTAGAATTAATGCTATAATGTGCTTAAGGTGCATAAACATATGTCAATACACTTGCTAAACACTCTTGAACTGAACTTTACTTGAATAAATGCGTGCTTGACATCTGTTGTATACAAACCTCAATCAGCTGCACTATTCACCACTCAAATTGGGGATCAAGCGCTCGTTGATTGCCTAAATTGCTTCTGGTATGGGAGTCACTACTTCTGCTAGTTTAAATTATCATGTATTTTGTACATGCTAGCTAGACGATAAGTTTAGGGACCTCTTTGCAATTGTAGATACCGCTAGTTGATTTCAGAACTACTAGGAGTAGTTTATCAAGTTTTTATCCAAGTGCTTTTCATGTGAAAATGCTAAGTCGAGGTCTAAATAGTGGCTACATCAGAATATGGTATATTTGGTGCATAATTACTGTTCATTTTTGCTGTTTAAAGCTCATTCTCTTTCAGGTTATGATTGTGGATGATTTCTGAGGTTCCATTTCCTTCAAGCATATTATAATTCATATTTTGAAACTGCTGAAGTTTATTTTATCCTAAAATCATATTAGAATCATTGTTTAGATCATTATGCACTGTTTTTATTGCTGATTATGAAAAGGGAATTGGTAGATGTGTGAAGATGATCAGTTTGTATGCAAGAACTATTCTAACAACTATCATTTAACATGCTAAAGATGTCAGTGCTATAGTAAATTATTTTAGCTTGCTGTACCAAGACTTGAATACCTAACAAGAATTATCTAGTATTTTGCATGTGATTTGATATAATCTTTTGAGGTATATCTTTTTGTAGAAGCATCTAGGAATTGACTAAAGAGTTGGAGGAAAGCTACGTTATCCATTTTTCATGTTGTTGGTGTGGGTTAAGGTACAAGATTTGGGCTTGGCACCGGCTGAGGTGTTACTACTTTGATATGCCTCCCCACCCTCCCCTTCCCCCTTGCATGTTTTCAAGTTGATTGAAATAGTTTTATATGTGATTTCAATTAATCTTGTGAGATGGATCTTCCGTGGATTCATCAATTTTTATAAGAATTAAAATGGAGGTTTGGAAGGAGTTTGTGCTGGTAATAATTAGACTCCTCATCACTTTATTTGTATTGTATGATTTTTCTTTTCTGCTACATTCATACCCTTAGTTCTTTATGGTGTCTGATATTTTTAAATATTTGCTGCATGTATTTTCCTT
This sequence comes from Cornus controversa, assembly GCA_026545225.1. Classification (NCBI taxonomy): domain Eukaryota; kingdom Viridiplantae; phylum Streptophyta; class Magnoliopsida; order Cornales; family Cornaceae; genus Cornus; species Cornus controversa. Next base: position 27,837,481 of record CM048848.1, on the reverse strand, counting down.
AGATTGTGGTTCTTTCTCTAATAAATTAGAGCCGGCATTCTTCTTCTTTGGAAACCATGGCCTCCCTTTATGGAACAAAATTCTATTTTTCATTGTTAGACAATTGGTCAATTTATTTTTAACTATTATTCTTTTAATTTTATACTTGCGTGCATTTTTTGGCTGCATATGGGTTTCAGGTTCTTTTTCCAATAAAATAGAGCTCGACTTGCATTTCTTTTTTTTGCAAATTTTGATATCCCATTGTTGAGCATATGGATTTTCTTTTTAATTATTATCTTTTATACTTTCTTTTTTCTATTTTGGATTGCATATGGGTTTCTAGTTCCTCTCTCTTTCTTTCAAATAAGCTTTATTTTTTCCTTTTTGACTACACCAATATTATAATAATGTAAGAGTTTTTTTGCACGAGTGATGCTACAAAAGAATGATTCATGCACCTTGTGATTTAGGATGGTGAAATGTTGTTCTTTTTCCCTTAGATATTCAAGGGCCAATGAACTTTTATTTTCATTCACTAAGTTATGTTGTACAGTTTAGTATATAAGATTGGTGTAGTCAAGATTTTGTGCATTTTACATCTTATCAAGGGTGAGTTTATTTCAACAGGTGTCTTTATTAAAAGGAGTGGATGCAAAGTTTGTAAAAATTTTAACAATGCCTATGAACATATTTGTTTATGTTTTTACAACCTACGTTTTCATCATATCCTATGTTTGTAAAAAATAAAATAATAACTGATATATTATTTTATTTCATCGGTGTCACATCATGTTAAAAAAATTAGATTGTGATGTTTTTCATATAATGTATTTAATTATATTTAGTTATATATTTTTAATCATATTTAATTAAATTTTAAATATTATTAGTACTTTTATATAAAGTTAAGTTTGCTAGATGTTTTTACCCTAGTGCCTTGTGGTCTAGTGAGAGAGAGCCATTCTAGACTTCATGGTGGGAACCAGAGGACTGCTGTGCAAATTGCTACCGAGGCTGCTATGGATTTTGCAATTGCTTTGCATGTTAATTGGGAAGATTTGAATGGTTTATTTTGACAAGGTATTTCTTGGTTCCTTAATTTCTTTCTCACAGGATGAAGTTGCTGTTGCTACTACTTATTTCTCACAGGATGGTTACACAAAGGAGGTAAATGGTCCAGAAGCAGTGCGTGTTCTTGTTGCAACAGCAGCCAAACATACTGATGATATCAACAGCGTGCTTAGCAAAACGTTTTGCGAAAACTTCTTGGATGTAAGATCTCTACATGCAACTTCCGAGCACATCAATTTGCTACTACTTATTTCTCTGTGCATGACAAGCAGGCTTGAGAGTAATGCTCTGATCATAATAGGGAAACTGTGTTGCAATATCAAACCTCCCACTTTGCTCGGGACGGTTTAGAACCTGCATCCAACAAAAATATCAGAAACATATACATTGAGAATTTGCTTGCTTGTCATGCACAGAGAATAAGTAGTAGCAAATTGGTGTGCTCGGAAGTTGCATGTAGAGATCTTACATCCAAGAAGTTTTCATAAAACTTTTTGCTAAGCACGCTGTTGATATCATCAGTATGTTTGGCTGCTGTCGCAACAAGAACACGCACTGCTTCTGGACAGCGTCAAGAATGAAGTTGCTTTGGCTTAGTCACCATCTCTTATAGCTTCAGTTAGGAGTGAAGTTGAATTGTGTGTGAGTTCATCTTAGCACACAGCTTAGTCACCATCTGTTATAGCTTCAGTTAGGAGTGAAGTTGAATTGTGTGTGAGTTCATCTTAGCACACAACAGGCTGTCAAGAATGAAGTTGCTTTGCTTAGTCACCATCTCTTATAGCTTCAGTTAGGAGTGAAGTTGAATTGTGTGTGAGTTCATCTTAGCACACAACAGGCTTGCAATTCATATAATGCTTCTGCCTCTCCAAGCATAATTCAATTCATATTCCTTTCAAATGGAATGATAAACTCTCCTTGGAACTTCCACCATCGGTGTCACTTGGCCGTCATTCTATTGGATATATATATATTATCTTCGACTTCGGGTTATTGCCCCCACTTTTCCTTTGCAATTTGTTAGGTTTCTTTTGCTTTTGGCTTCCATCGCACCAGATCTTATTTCTGTGATTCTCATTTCTCGTTTTGCACTTCTGCAATTTGGGACTTCCGAAGACTTTTCAGTATCCACATTCATCATTTTCATTGTTTTTTCATTCTTTTATTTCTTTCGTGTCTTTTGTCTGAGATTCCATGGATGAGAATAGGGAGATGTCTTCTTTTTCGGTTGACGATTCCCTTCCAGTTGACCCTATTAGGACATCTTTTAGCATCACCCAATTTTGGAGGGAGTGTGAAGTGCCCGAGGATGTTTCCCTTAGAGAATACCCCCATCCCCTTGATTTTTGTAGTGGTGAAGGGGTCGAGAATGATGAAATGTTATTCTCTGTAAAGCACCTCTATACAATTAGGTTTCCCCTTCCATTATATCACTTGGTTTTGTCCAATCTGCGCCTCTACCCTTTGCAAGTTAACTCCAATTTCTTTAGGATTTTATCAACTCTCCTCGTTCTGGACTGAACGAGGGATCTGAATCTCGAGCTGTCCAATCTTATGATATACCATAAGGTGGTTAAGATCCGCGAAGAGATGGACCAGTGTCACTTTTATCCGACAAAGAATAGGGCCATTTGTCATGACACCCCTTTTTCTGAGAAGCATTGGAAGGGTCAACTTGTGGTTGTGGGAGGTAAATGATAGTTTGACTCTTCTGCAAAAATCTCCATGAAATTCGATTTGTTAGATATACCTCCCTATTCTTATCCTCACTTTAGGAGTTGCTATTGCTTATGTGTGATGTTCATCTCTTTAAGTTCGCCTGTAAATTTGTTGGTGTAGTTTCAGACATCTTGCCCTCAAGTAAAGTGAAAGATAGGCTCGATTATCTTCAGCGGCACATGTGGGGCAAAGTTCCTTCCGTTCTATCGATTCTTTCCCTTGAGAAATTGAGACGTATTGCTGCTGAAGCTACGGAAAGTATGAAGATCCCTCTTCATGTCCCTCAGATGTCCACTTCTCTCTTAGATGAAGAAGAGAGGGTCGCCAGTCTGAAGATGGCAGCTGAAGAGAGAGCTACTGGCAAGAGGGCTAGTGATACAGCTGTCTAGTTTGTGTTGCAACTCCAAAGAATAAAGTTGGCAACGAAAAGGAGTCAGGCCTTGGGAAGAAAGATAATGGTTCTACTCTAGTAAAGCCAGCTCAGTCACAAGGGACGCCCTGGGTCCCGATTTTAAAGTTTAATGGGACTTTGGTCCATTTCTAGGACACCATGTTTTGCAATCTGAGCGTGTGTTTTGCTCTAGCTAGGGTGATTTGGACCCCCAAGGACATGGTAGCCTTCTGAAGAGCTTTTTTCCAAAGCTCCTGTGCAAATTGCTACCGAGGCTGCTATGGATTTTGCAATTGCTTTGCATGTTAATTTGAAAGATTTGAATGGTTTATTTTGACGAGGTATTTCTTGGTTCCTTAATTTTATTCTTGCTTTGCCATTTATTCAAGCCATTCAATACTTTCCTCTATTCTAAGGGCGCTCTGCCTCCTCTTGTACTTCATGTTTTATCATTCTAAAATCAACTCCATTCAAGAAAAAGAAAAAAAAAAGGAAATTTTTTTTCTTAGTGGTGTTATGTGCTCATTTTTATTCTTCATAAATGGAATAGTTTTATGAAGATATAGCAATGGAGTACAAGCGAAAGGAGGGCATACCCTCACTGTTAGTTTTCTAATCAATTTTAATTTTGTTATATTAGTGTGCATACAGTGCAGTCCCGCACTTTGGCTTAGTCACCATCTCTTATAGCTTCAGTTTCACACAACAGGCCGTCAAGAATGAAGTTGCTTTGGTTTAGTCACCATCTCTTGTAGCTTCAGTTAGGAGTGAAGTTGAATTGTGTGTGAGTTCATCTTAGCACACAAAAGGCCGTCAAGAATGAAGTTCTCGGTCAGGCCTGCAGTTCATATAATGCTTCTGCCTCTGCACGCTTAATTCAATTCATATTCCACTCGATATGGAATGATAAACTCTCCTTATTCTAAGATGACTCAAATTGCTTCCATTCACTGATCTACCTGGCTGGACCTGAAGACTTCCAGATTATTCTGGTTCTAATTAAGACTTGTTTACTGGCTGCTACTCCTCACTTCTCTTAGTATTCGTCAGTCATCGTTGGGCCCTTTGTCAGCTGCCATTGAAAATCTACACACAATTCAGCGATCTTGCTCATTGTTATCGTATCTGGTATGATATCATGGATTCTTATTCTCTCATTGCACACCAACAATCCAGTTATCTACTTTAATATAATGTGTCATTTTATTTATAAAATTTTATCTTCTCTTATTATATTATTTATGAAAATTTATTTTATATATTAATTAATTATACATATTTAATTAGATTTATTATCGTAATCATCTTTTTTTTTTTTTTATTTCTTGAATCTGAAATATGGACTATGTTGTTTTGAATCAATTGATTACGTTAAAATCATATTCATGGATCATAATTTTAATCATGATAGCATTTTTACGATATATGTATGATTATGTTTATGATTGTGGATGAATGGTTTTATATGGTTTGTGGTGTTTATACACGGATGAGGCTCTAGGGTTTATGTTTTCAATGTAGTTTTATGGCAGTTGTAAAGTGTAAAATAATTGTTGCCCTAAGCCTAATTTATGTTTATTGCAAATTATTATGTATATCTCACAAAGCCAAAGCCATGTAATAGTTTGTAGAGAATTCATCTCCAATGGAGAATTATTAAGCCTCTAGTCATGGAGAATGTGCCAAAGGTTCTTGTGCATGAAGAAGTTGGAGCTTTCTTGAAGTCTAAGCACAGGGGGAGAATTGCTCGTGAAAACTACTTGGAGATTAAATTTTTTAGATGGTTAAAGATATAGGTTAGATGAGCCTCATCTATGATTTTATCTTTATCATGTATGTATAGATGTATGATTATTATGTTATGTTGATGCATGAAATAACATGTTTTAAGTTGGTAATTATTAAATTATGAGAGAATAACATGTTTGACAAGTTTTGACTTAATATTTAAATTCGAGCTGGTTCTAGATACTTTCTATTATATATATAGTAGTTTTCAAAAAATATTTTATTTTAAATTTTTTTTAATTATTTCTTTTGAAATATGAAAACTCTGTACTTAGAAAGTAAATGTTTTTGAAAATTTTCTTATTTAAAGGTCTCCAATTTAAATATGGAAAGTCACATTCGTCTAGCTCTCTCAAATTTAATAACTATTGAGTTAAAATATGGGTAAACATATATGGATAATTTATTATGTGAAATATCATAAATTATTGGTACATTTTAACTTAAAATGATAACTAAATATGAATTATATTATATATTTTGTTTTTTATATTTAAAAAATATTTAATTAAATTTTAATAGATATTGTTTTTATATAATATATTAACTATATATTTATCACAAATTACTGGTGCCATACACTGAAACCCCAATATCAATCTTGAACAGTGTCTGTCAAAATGAATCTGCTGCTGTCATGTTTTAATTTGCCTTTGTGACTATGGTAGTTGTTCTCCTTGCCCAAAAATTGCAAGAGCATATTGGTTTAATCCATTTGAAGCCAAGTGAGGATCTGTTTGAAGTGTATAAATATGAACCTACACTTTTGCACACCAAACCTCAAGTTTGAGGTATATTTCTGCTAAAATTACCTGAAAACACTTTCTGAGATTGCTCTGGTCTAATTTATATAACTTCTTCATGTTGAGAACATATGTGTTTAGGGCATATTTCAAGTAGCACTCCAAAAAAAGCTGATTTGAGCTTGCTTGTGGTTTTAATATAAAGTTCTGCTTCTTGTTTATAATCCTAATGATACTTGAACATTGGTTTGGTGTAAGTACGAGCTTAAAAGTCTTTTAAGTCTACATTTGTTGTTTAAGTTCTGCACACCAAAATCACTATGTTAGGTCTAAACTAATTCTGTTTTGAGTTTTAACTGCCGAATTTGGCTCAAATAGGTAACTGATCTTTGTAGAAAATTTATTGAACAGCCATTGACCTCGTTGCGTACATAATTGATCAGGATAAGGTTGGTTTAGTTGTGGCTGCTGTCTTGCAAGATTATGTAAAGCTTCATATATAAATGAGTATGCTGCATTTTATTTGTTAAACATGCTTTAGATATTGTCCTGCAAAAATTGAGTTTAGGTTTCAAATAGAAGTTTCACAGGTTGCTGCACCTATCATTCAGATGATTTGAGAACTAACTTGCTATCAAGGTTTGTTTAAAGGCTTTAGGTCAGTTCTGGACTTGTTCTTCAATTCATGTGAGCTGTATTGTTGGTCTATCCCTTTCCTTTTGACTTTCAATGTCAAAAAGGGGGAGAAAATGGCATGTGTTCTATTAAAAAGTTTTCCATATAGGTCTGATCCTATAGTTTGTTGCTTTATCATTTGGTATAAAGGGTTCAATGAGATGAAAAGGGCAAAAGGGGGAGATTGTTGGTCTATGCCCCGTGTAGTGATATGTTTGCTCTTTTAATGTCAAAATGTTATTCTGTCCTCTCAAATGTCTCAATTCTGCTTGTCACATCTCTATGAATATCTTAACTGTACTGACAGCCCTTTCAAGGGTATTTTTGTCATTTCAAGTGTGGCTGCAGGAGGCTGCCATGTGTCACTCAGTGAGGACCATGCCAATCATTGGCCAGATTCAAAATGCACTACAGGATAAAAAAAGAGAGGTGTCAACACACCATGTCTCGGTTGAGTGGGCTTTGAGAAAAAGCTTTAGAATAAGAAACATAAGCTCCAGCACCTTCGTCTGTTAGAGGGCTCGATGTGGGTGTGGGTGGCTTGCTAGTGAGAGAAACAGAGAGAGAAAAACAATTCTCTTCTTCCATGAGTATAACACCACCACCAAGAATATTATAGTGTGAGTTTTAGTGAGACTAATTGAAGAGAGAGAGACAACGACAGAGCTAGGTTTTGGTGGCTTATGAGAGAGAGCGCACAGAGCTACAGTGAGAGGGAATTTTAGTTCTTAGAGCTACACCCACATTAGGGTTTAGATTTTGCATCACTAAAAGAATGTTTTGGATGGGAAAAAAAGACTATTGAGAGAGAGTGAGGTAGTTGTGACAGATACACACGATAAAGTGAGAGTGAGTGAAAGATTGAGATATAGTGATAAATCTGTGCGCGCTGAACGATGGTGACTCAGAGATGTTTCAACGACACATTCTTCAGTTCAGTAGTTCTCAGTTGTGTACATTTTCACAGGCGCACATTAATTTGATTTTTAAATCTGTGTATGCACACTCTTCACAGGCGCACATGTGTATCATGGATTAGCTTTGTTATGAATTTAATTAATGATTGTGCTCATTTACCCCAAAATTAAGTGTATCTAAAATCCTAGAATTGCTTTTCAGTCTGCTGTCAAGACTAACAGAGGTCATTGATTCATATACTGACTAACCTTTAAGATGTTGAGCTCTATTCAACTTGTGCAAGTCCAATTAAAGGTGTTTTACCTCTGATTTGTGCTTTTTTGGTTAAGTCATCATTGTTCTCAAAATCTGACATGTTGATGCGTTGTTTAAATACATACACAGTCGATGTCTTGAAACTTAGTGTGTGCTTTAATTAGAACTAATGCTATAATGTGCTTAGGGTGCATAAACATATGTCAATACACTTGCTAAACACTCTTGAACTGAACTTTACTTGAATAAATGAATGCTTCACATCTGTTGTATACAAAAGTCAATCAGCTGCACTATTCACCACTCGCGCTGGTTGATTGCCTAAATTGCTTCTGGTATGGGAGTCACTACTTCTGCTAGCCTAAATCATTGTGTTATGTAGATGCTAGCTAGAAGATTAGTTTAGAGACCTCTTTGCAATTGTAGATACCTCTAGTTGATTTCAGAACTACTAGTACCTTGTCAAGTTTTTACCCAAGTGTTTTGCATGTGAAAATGCTAAGTCGAGGTCTAAATAGAGGCTACATCAGAATCTTGTATATTTGGTGCATAATTACTGTTCACTTTTGCTGTCTAAAGCTCAATCTCTGTCAGGTTATGATTATGGATGATTTCTGAGGCTCCATTTCCTTCAAGCATATTATAATTCATATTTTGAAACTGCTGAAGCTTATTTTATCCTAAAATCATATTCGAATCAGTGTTTAAATCATTATGCACTGTTTTTATTGCTGATTGTGAAAAGGGGACTGACAGATGTGTGAAGATGATTAGTTTGTTTGCAAGTACTGATCTACCAACTATCATTTAACATGCTAAAGATGTCATTGCTATTGTAAATTCTTTGAGTTTGCTGCACCAAGACTTGAGTACCTAATGTTCTACTTTTGATTCTTGCAAGTTAGTTTTATTTAGTTATATCTGTACTTGGTAATTTTGAATTTTGATAGAGGCTACATTAATGTCTGGTTACTTGGAAACCAACACATGGCATTGTATTTATCTATTGTTTCTACTAAACACCTTGTTGCTTAAGTTTAAATTAGTTTTGGGGTGGGTACAAGATTTAACTTTTTTTAGCAGCCTTGGTTTAATCTTTGTCCTCACATACTTGCTGCTACAACACATTATTACTGTTAACTTGTGATATAAGTTGCTCTTTTCAGTAGGTGAGATGCTATCTAAACTGATGGCAAGTATCAAAGCTAATATGTTGGAAATTCATTAATAGAAGCAGACCTGAAGTATCATTATACATATGTTCTAAGTTTGCTTCACCTTATTTGTCATATTGAAGATTACAGTATTGCTGATTTGTAAGGTTATAGATCTGCCAGATTGAAGTGGTTTTTTTTTTTATCTCAAGTAGACCTCTGTAGTGAAGATTGAATTAGCTTGAGAGACTTTTATTGTATTTCTTATTGTTGTTCACTACTTGTAGTCCAAGCATAAGGGTTGCTTTGGACAGGGGGAGTTAGAGTGATTTGTGGTGAAATTGGTGAGAGATAGCTTAGGGTTTGGGAAGCCTAAGCTGGGTTAGTGTGAGAGCCTTTGTTAGTGAGTCCATTGGTGAGAGTGGTTCAGGCCAAGGGGGCTGTGAACTAGGGTGAGAGCTGGAGTGACTTTTTTGTGAGCTTGGTGAGTGTAGAGAGTGTGATTCTGTATTTGAACTAGAAGAGCTCATTTTTGGAGCTAAACTGATTGGCTTGAAGAACCTCAAAACTCAGATGGAACAGTAGCTGTTAAGCCAATTCTACGGATGTCAAGTCCTTAAACAGCTCTGTAAGTATGATTTTGTTAAATTAAACTTGTTATATGGTATGAGCTTTTTGAGATATGTTTTTTTAATTCATGTTGTGTGATTAATTTCTGAGCATTTTAAGTAGTTTATGCAAATTTATTTTTAAAAAATCAGAGTTTATGCTACTGTCATTTGCTGAGTTGTCTATCACTACTGCTGGTTGAAACTTGGTTGAGCATACTTAAAATACCAGTTCAAACATGTTCCACCTTCTGTGTCCTAATCTGTGATTGTTTCAATTTCTAGCACATTTTATCAATGCTGCAGATCTGTGGACAGTCAATGATTGTTTTGAAGTCAAGTTCTGAACCTCAAAACTCAGATGGAATAGTAGCTGTCAAGCCAATTCTACTGATGTCAAGTCCTTAAACAGTTCTGTTGGTATGATTTTGTTAATTTAAACTTGATATATGGTATGAACTTTCTTGAGACTTTTTTTTTTAATTCATGTTGTGATTAATTTCTGAGCATTTTAAGTAGTCTATGCAAATTTATTTATGAAAAACCATAGTTTATGCTACTGTCATTTGCTGAGTTGTCTATCACTACTGCTGGTTGAAACTTGGTTGATTCAATTATTGTTTTTGAGGTCTGAGCATACTTATACTCCTAATTCAAACATGTTACATCTGCTGTGTCCTAATCTGTGATTGTTTCAATTTCTAGCACATTTGATCAATGCTGCAGATCTGTGTGCAGTCAATGATAATTATAAACCTGCTGTCGTGAATTTCATATTCTTGCTCGCACTAGGGTTGATCTGTTATGCTTATTAAGAGCTTGAGCAGACTTATTCATGTGAGTTTAATTCAGATTTGAGCTGCTTTATCAAAATCTTGTTTGTTCCTAAAATCTGATGTGCTTAAACCCTTAATTAACTTTCCTCTATGTTGCTGTCACAATATACTGCTTGTGTGCTTATTTATTTTGGTCTGTTATGCCTATTAAATGACTTAAACAAGTATATTTTAGCTTTAGGAACCTTTCTTTATTGCTGGTGTAGTCATTTGAAAGTTGTCACAAGGAATCATTTGTTGAACCTCCTCAAATACCTGAAGGAGTTTGTGTTGGCAATAATCAGACTCCTCATCACTTTATTTGTATTGTATGATTTTTCTTTTCTTCTGCTACATTCATACCCTTACCATGGCCTCCCTTTATGGAACAAAATTCTATTTTTCATTGTTAGACAATTGGTCAATTTATTTTTAACTATTATTCTTTTAATTTTATAATTGCGTGCATTTTTTGGCTGCATATGGGTTTCAGGTTCTTTTTCCAATAAAATAGAGCTTGACTTGCATTTCTTTTTTTTGCATATTTTGATATCCCATTGTTGAACAAATGGTTTTTCTTTTTAATTATTATCTTTTATACTTTCTTTTTTCTATGTTGGATTGCATACGGGTTTCTATTTCCTCTCTCTTTCTTTCAAATAAGCTTTACTTTTTCCTTTTTGACTTCATATAATGTATTTAATCATATTTAGTTTTATTTTTAATCATATTTAATTAAATTTTAAATATTATTAGTACTTTTATATAAAGTTAAGTTTGCTAGATGTTTTTACCCTACTGCCTTGTGGTCTAGTGAGAGAGAGCCATTCTAGACTTCATGGTGGGAACCAGAGGACTGCTGTGCAAATTGTTAGCGAGGCTGCTATGGATTTTGCAATTGCTTTGCATATTAACTTGGAAGATTTGAATGGTTTATTTTGACAAGGTATTTCTTGGTTCCTTAATTTCTTTCTCACAGGATGAAGTTGCTGTTGCTACTACTTATTTCTCACAGGATGGTTACACAAAGGAGGTAAATGGTCCAGAAGCAGTGTGTGTTCTTGTTGCAACAGCAGCCAAACATACTGATGATATCAACAGCGTGCTTAGCAAAAAGTTTTGCGAAAACTTCTTGGATGTAAGATCTCTACATGCAACTTCCGAGCACATCAATTTGCTACTACTTATTTCTCTGCGCATGACAATTCAAATTGCTTCCATTCACTGATATACTTGGCTGGACCTGAAGACTTCCAGATTGTTTACTGGCTCCTACTCCTCACTTCTCTTAGTATTCGGCTGCCATTGAAAATCTACACACAATTCAGCGATCTTGCTCATTGTTATCGCATCAGGTATGATATCATGAATTCTTATTCTCTCATTGAACACCAACAATCCAGTTATCTTCTTTAATATAATGTGTCATTTTATTTATAAAATTTTATCTTCTCTTAATATAATGTGTTATATTATTTATGAAAATTTATTTTATATATTAATTAATTATACATATTTAATTAGATTTATTATCATAATCATCATCTTTTTTTATTCTTGAATCTGAAATATAGACTATGTTGTTTTGAATCAATTGATTAAGTTAAAATCATATTCATGGATCATAATTTTAATCATGATAGCATTTTTACGATATATGTATATATGTTTATGATTGTGGATGAATGGTTTTATATGGTTTGTGGTGTTTATACATAGATGAGGCTCTAGGGTTTATGTTTTCAATGTAGTTTTATGGCAGTTGTAAAGGGTAAAATAATTGTTGCCCTAGGCCTAATTTATGTTTATTGCAAATTATTATGTATATCTCACAAAGCCAAAGCCATGTAATAGTTTGTAGAGAATTCATCTCCAATGGAGAATTATTAAGCCTCTAGTCATGGAGAATGTGCCAAAGGTTCTTGTGCATGAAGAAGTTGGAGTTTTCTTGAAGTCTAAGCACATGGGGAGAATTGCTCGTGAAAATTACTTGGAGATTAAGTTTTTTAGATGGTTAAAGATATAGGTTAGATGAGCCTCATCTATGATTTTATCTTTATCATGTATGTATAGATGTATGATTATTATGTTATGTTGATGCATGAAATAACATGTTTTAAGTTGGTAATTATTAAATTATGAGAGCATTACATGTTTGACAAGTTTTGACTTAATATTTAAATTGAGCTGATTTATCTAGATACTTTTTATATATATATAGTAGTCTTCAAAAAATATTTTATTTAAAAAAATTGTTAAATATTTCTTTTGAAATTATGAAAACCCTGTAAATAAAAAGTAAATGTTTTTGAAAATTTTCTTATTTAAAGGTCTCCAATTTAAATATGGAAAGTCACATGGGTCCTCCTCTCTCTAAATTTAATAACTATTGAATTAAAATATGGGTAAACATATATGCATAGTTTATTATGTAAGATATTATATCAGCATAGTTTAATATGTGAAATATCATAAATTATTGTTACATTTTAACTTAAAATGATAACTAAATATGAATTATATTATATATATATTTTTATATTTTAAAAAATATTTAATTAAATTTTAATAGACATTGTTTTTATATAATATATTAACTATATATTTATCACAAATTAATAAATAATATGATCATATTATTGAGTAATATTAATATTTATTATTAATATAAATAATATTATTTAGTTATATTAATATTTATTATTAATTAACATAAAATATTTTATTAATTGTACACACTATACTATAATATTATATAATTTTAATTTGGTTATTTTATTTATTAACATGTAAAATTTTGCTTTAGATTTTTTTTTTTTCCTAGTTACACTCACTCCCTAGAATTGTTTGATCCTTAGACCTAATACTTGCTATGGCTTTAGATATTTTATTTAATGATCATTTAATAATGTTATCATAAATAATATAAATTATATTACTTAGTAATATAAACATTTATTATTATATAAAGTAAATTATTAATTATATACACTACAATATAATATTATTTAATATTAATATATTATTTTATTTATTGGTTTCATATAACGAATAATTATTGTTTAATTATCATATAATATCATTAGTATTTAATATGTTAAATATCATAAATTATTGTTATTATATAACTTTAAAATTATAATGTCATACATTAAAATTTAAATTGGTAACTAAATATGAATTATATTATATAATTTGTTTTTATTGTATTTTGAAAAATATTTAAAGGTGCCATAAAGAATATAAATTATATTATTTACTAATATTAATATTTATTATTAATAAAAATTATTTTATTAATTATACAGACTATGCCATAATATTGTTTTAAAATTAATTAGTTATTTTATTAATTGATGATGGAATATTAGGACGAATAGTTTATTATGTAATTGGATAAATTTTATATAGTTATACTCAAAAATATAGTATTATAATTTATTATCTTATTTATTGAAATATGTAATGAAAGCACAAAAATATAATATTATTATTTATATCTTATATATTTATCACAAACAAATTGTTTAATTATTTAACAATATGTATATTTTAATAATGTAAATTATATTACTTATTATACGTACTGCATTATAATATTATTATCAATAATATAAATATTTATTATTAATATAAAATATATTATTAATTATACATACTACACTAATATTTTTTAATAGTTTAATTAGGTTATTTATTTATTAATTATATAATATTAGGCTTCATATAAGGAATAATATATTATCTAATATTGTTTTAATATAGTTTAATATGTGAAATATTATAAATTATTGTTATTATATAACATTATCTATTATTGTACATTTTAACTTAAATTGGTAACTAAATATAAATTGTATTACATATTATATTTTTTATATTCTGAAAATTTTTAAATAAATGTTATCATTGTTGCATAGTTGAATTTAAAACATTGTTTTTCTTATCTAATTATTAATAATATAATATATATATTTATGTAGTTAGTAATATATGAAGTTTTATAAATTATTATTCATTTTTAATATAGTATATGAAATTAAATAATATAACTTTAACTATAAAATTATATTATATATATTTTATTTATATTTTGAAAAAAAGTAATTAAAACTTTATATTAATATAATATATTAACTAGATATTTATCATAAATTATTGTTGTTATAAATACTATTAATTATATTATTTAGTAATATAAACATTTATTATTAATATAAAATAAATTATACACACTACACTATAATATTATTTAATATTAATTGGATTATTTTATATATTGATGTTTCGTTTTCATATAAGGAATAGTTTAGGTTATTGATCCTATAATCCGTTTCATATAAAGAATAATTTATTATGTGATATATTTTTTTATTATAGTTTTAACATGTGAAATATCATAAATTATACGGTAGATTTAATTGAATTTCATAATTATCATTGTTATATAATATAAATTATATTATTTAATAATATGAATATATTAATAATGTAAAATATATTATTTACTATACATACTGCATTATAATATTATTAAGTTTTAATTAGGTTTCATATGACGAATATTTTTTTATGTCATATATTATATTAATATAGTTTAATATGTGAAATATCATAAAATATAGTTATTATATAGCATTTTGTATTATCTATAAAATTATACTCTAAATTTTAACTTAAAATGACAAGTAATTATAAATTGTATTATTTAATAATATAAACATTTATTAATAATATAAAATAAATTATTAACTATACACACTACACTTAATATACTTTAATATGTGAAATATAATAAATTAGTTTTCGTTTTTAACATAATTGGATAAAATTTGTGTAGTGAAATACACAGAAATATAATAACACTATTTAAATATTTTTATGTAATGAAATACACAAAAATATAATATTATTATTTATATCTTACATATATATTTATCACTAACAAATTCTCATAAATATATAAATTATATTGTTTAAAATTATGAATACTTTAATAATGTAAAATATATTATTTATTATACCTTATAGTATTATTTAATTTTTTAACTTTATATTTATCATAAATTAAAGGGAACTATCATAAATTATGTTGATTTTTAATATAATTGGTCTAATATTATGCAAGGATATACAAAAAAAATATATAATATTATTATTTATATCTTACATGATTTTGTTGTTCCACATTATTTGCTTTGTAAATATAATTTATATTATGTAAAATATACAGTATAATGTCATAAATAATTTATTTATTATCGTAGAAATAATCTTATTTGTTGATGTTATATTATACTCTGTAAATTTTCAATAGTATGTGACTAAAATTTTCAATATTACATATTTATTAATAAATTAATTTAAAACATTATTTTTCTTATCTAATTAATAATATAATATATTTTTTTGATGTAGTTAGTAATATATGGAATTTTATAAATTATTATTTATTTTCAATAAAATATATAAAATTATATAATATAATTGTATCTCTAATCTATAAAATTATATATTTTTTATTTATATTTTGGGAAAAATTAACTAAAACCTTATAGTTATATAATATATGAACTATATATTTTTCAAAAATTAGTGGTGTTATAAATAATATAAATTATATTATTTAGTAACATACTACTCTATAATATTAATTAGGTTATTTTATTTATTGATGATATAATATTAGGTTTGTAGTATTGTTTTAATATAGTTTAATATGTGAAATATCATAAATTGTTGTTATTAAATATAACATAACATTATCTATTATCTATAAAATTATGCTTTACATTTTAACTTGAAATGGTAAGTAAATATAAATTTTATTATATATTTTGTTTGTTATATTCTAAAAATATTTAATTAAATTTTCTTAGTTATCATTGTTATACAATATATTAACTTTATATTTATCATAAATTAATGGGAACTATCATTAATTACTTTCATTATTATTATTTAAATATCAAATATTTTTTAATAAATTAATTTAAAACATTATTTTTCTAATTTAATTAAAAATGTAATATATTTTGTTTACTTAGTTTTCTAATATATGAAATTTTATAAATTATTATTTATTTTCAATAAATTATATTTTATAACATTATGTATTCTCTATAATATTATACTGTACATTTTAAGTTATTATATATTTTGCATTATAAAATTATTTAATTTTAATTTGGTTATCTTATTGATTGATTATATAATATTAGGTTTCGTATAACGAATAATTTGTTATGTAATATATTGTATTAGTATAGTAAAATATGTGAAATATTATAAATTATTTTATAATATAATATAACATTATCTGTTATTTTTAACTTATAGTGGCAACTAAAAATAATTTTTTTATATATTTTACTTTTTATATTCTTAAAAATATTTAATTAAATATTCAAAGTTATCATTGTTAGTATATTAACTATTTATTTATCATAAATTAATGGAAACTATGAAAATATAATGTTATTATTGTTATCTTACATGATTTTGTTATTCCACATTATTTGCGTCGGAAATATAATTTATATTACATAAGTATGCAAAATATATTGTATAATTTCAAAAATAATTTACTTATTATTGTATAAATAATCTTATGTGTTGATGTTATATTATACTATGTAAATTTTCAATAGTATGTAATTAAACTTTTAAATTTTATATATTTATTAATAAATTAATTTAAAACATTATTTTTCTTATCGAATTAAAAATATAATATATTTTTTTGACGTAGTTAGTAATATATGGAATTTTATAAATTATTATTTATTTTTAATAAAATATATGAAATTATATAATATAACTGTATCTCTAATCTATAAATCATATAATGGCAACTAAATATAAATTATATTATATATTTTTATTTTTATTTTGAGAAAAAATTAATTAAAAGCTCAGAGTTATATAATATATTAATATATATTTTTCCCAATTTAGTGGTGCCATAAATAATATATATAATATTATTTAGTAATAAAAATATTTATTATTAATATACAATATATTATTAATTATACAAACTACACTATAATAATATTCAATATTAATTACGTAATTTTATTTATTAATGATATAATATTAGGTTTCATATAAGGAATAATTTATTGTGTAATACTTTTTTAATATAGTTTAATAGTTGAAATATCATAAATTGTTGTTATTATATAGCATAACATTATCTATTATCTATAAGATTATATTGTACTTTTTAACTTAAAATGGTAACTAAATATATATTTTATTATATATTTTATTTTTTATATTCTACAAATATTTAATTAAATAATCAGAGTTATCATTGTTATACAATATATTAACTTTATAATTATGGTATATTATATTATTTAAATTTTTAATAGTATGTAATAAATTTTTAAATATCACATTTTTTAAATTATTTACGTAGTTTTGTAATATATGAAATTTTATAAATTAGTATTTCAATAAATTATATATTATAACATTATGTATTGTCTATAATATTATATTGTACATTTTAACTTATAAAGGCAACTAAATATAATTTTTTTTTATAAATTTTTATTTATATTAATTAAATCATTATACTTTTATAATATATTATCTATATATTTATCATAAATTAATGTTGTCATAAATAATATAAATTATATTATTAATTATACCACTACACTATAATAATATTTATATTATGTTATTTATTGATCATATAATATTGGGTTTCATATAACGAATAATTTATCATGCAATATATTGTATTATTATAGTTTAATATGCGAAATACCATAAATTATTGTTATTATATAACATAACATTATCAATAATATTATCTATAAAATTATACTCTACATTTTAACTTATAATGACATTTAATTATAAATTATTTTTTATTCATATTTTAAAATTTGTAATTAAAACTTTATAGTTATATAATATATTGACTATATATTTATCATAAATTAATGTTGTCATAAATATATAAATTATATTATTAATATAGGATAAATTATTAATTATACACACTACACTATAATGTTAATATTGATCATATAGTATTTGGTTTCATATAACCAATAATTTGTTATGTAATATATTTTATTAATATACTTTAATATGTGAAATATAATAAATTAGTTTTCATTTTTAACGTAATTGGATAAAATTGATGGAGTGAAATACACAAAAATATAATATTATTATATATATCTTGCATATATATTTATCTTTAACAAATTGTGTCATAAATATATAAATTGTATTATTTAACAATATTATAAATATTTTTTAATATTAATTAAGTTATTTTACTTATTGATTATATAATATTAGGTTTCATATAAGGAATAATATGTTATGTAATGTTGTTTTAATATAGTTTAATATGCAAAATATCATAAATTATTGTTATTATTTAGCATAACATTATCAATAATATCTATAAAATTATACTGTACATTTTAACTTAAAATGGTAATTAAATACAAATTATATTATATATATATGTTTTAATATTTTGAACAATATTTAATTACAATTCCATAGTTATCATTGTTATATAATATAAATTATATTATTTAGTAATTTGAATATTTTAGTAATGTAGAATATATTGTTTACTATACATACTGCATTATAATATTATTTAGTTTTAATTAGGTTATCATATTTATTGATGATATAATGTTAGGTTTTATATGACGAATAATTTCTTGTGTAATATGTTGTATGAATATAGTTTAATATGTGAATATCATAAATTATTATTCATTTTCAATGTAATTGGTTAAATAGTATGTATTGTTATGTACTAGTTTTATAATTTATTTGTGCATAGTAGATAAATTATTTTTTTGTAAATTTCTTAATGGATATAATCTAAATTTGAATATCATGTTAATTTATTTTTTCATGTTATGTATTATGTTTCGTTTTTATTATACACGTAAGTGCATAATAACAAGATATATATGCATGTATAATATATTCTTATCATAATCTCATCTTTGTGGTTATTCCATGTGATCAGTGTTAGAAAAATAATTTATATTACATAACCATATAAAATATAGTTCATAATGTCATGAATAATATATTGTATTAATATAGTTTAATATGTGAAATATCATAAAATATAGTTATTATCTATAAAATTATACTGTAAATTTAAACTTATAATGACAACTAATTATAAATTATATTATATAATAATATAAACATTTATTAATAATATAAAATAAATTATTAGTTATACACACTACATTATAATATTTTTTAATATTAATTATATTATTTTATTTGTTGATCATATAATATTTGGTTTATATTACGAATAATTTATTATGTAATATATTGTATTAATATACTTTAACATGTGAAATGTAATAAATTAGTTTTCTTTTTTAAACGTAATTGGATAAGATTTATGTAGTGAAATAGACAAAAATATAATAATATTATTTATGTATTTATATGTAATGAAATACACAAAAATATAATATTATTATTTATATCTTACATATATATTTAACATTAACAGATTGTGTCATAAATATATAAATTATTTTATTTAACAATATGAATATTTTAATAATGTAAAATATATTATTTATTATACATTCTGTATTATAATATTATTTAATTTTAATTAGGTTATCTTATTTATTGATTATATAATATTAGGTTTCATATAACGAATAATATATTATGTAGTGTGTTGTATTGGTATAGTATAATATACAAAATATCATAAATTGTTGTTATTGTTTAACATAGCATTATCAATAATATTATCTAGAAAATTATACTTTACATTTTAACTTATAATGGCAACTAAATATAAATTATTTTATATATATTTTATTCATATTTTTTAAAAAAATTAATTAAAACTTTATAGTTATATAATATATTGACTATATATTTATCTTAACTTAATGTTGTCATAAATAATATAAATTATATTTTTTTGCAATATAACATTTATTATTAATATAAAATAAATAAATAATTATAAACACTACATTATAATATTACTTAATATTAATTAGATTATTTTATTTATTGATCATATAATATTTGGTTTCATATAACGAATAATTTATTTTGTAATATATTGTATTAATATAGTTTAATAAGTGAAATATCATAAATTAGTGTTCATTTTTAATGTAATCAGATAAATTTTAAGTAATGAAATACATAAAAATATAATATTATTATTTATATCTTACATGATTTTATTATTCGACATTATTTGTGTTGTAGATATAATTTATGTTACATATTTATATAAAATATACTATATAATGTTATAAACTTTTTCTTATTATTGTAGAAATAATCTTATGTGAGTCGTTTTGATTCGAAATGATCAATTCCTAGAGAAATCACGCCGCAATCAGAATTGTACATTACTTTTTCTCGAATTTGATCGTCTAGACCTCCAAATATGTGAAATATCATAAATTATTGTTATTATATAACATTATCTATTATCTATAAAATTATACGGTATATTTAAACTTATAATGGCAAATAATTATAAATTATATTATATATATTTTTAAAATATCTAATTAAAATTTCATTGTTATCATAAATTAAAGATGTCATAAATATCATAAACTAAAGGATTGAATTGACTGACCTCCCTTGAGGTTTCGTCAAATTACACTCGGCGAGACCGTTTAGCCTTTATTTCTTTCACCTTTCCTAAATCCATTTCTTTGGAGGTCGAACTAAATTTTAAGTGTGAAAATAAATTTTTTTCCTTGCATGATAATATCACATTATATTTCAAATAGGATAAAATACAATGACCTCTCCTCAGGTTTGCTATAATTGCACTGATCTCTCCTGGAAAAAAATATGATTTTTAAAATGACATTTTTGCCCACATTATACTTTCTCTCTCTGTTCCATCCATGGCCACCATTGTTCTTCGATCTTGCTCCTAACATTTCTGATCAATCGTAAAAAATTCTATCACACAAATTCTTTTCAAATACCTTCGATCATGGTGATATATAT
This sequence comes from Cornus controversa, assembly GCA_026545225.1. Classification (NCBI taxonomy): domain Eukaryota; kingdom Viridiplantae; phylum Streptophyta; class Magnoliopsida; order Cornales; family Cornaceae; genus Cornus; species Cornus controversa. The sequence continues at coordinate 27,816,334 of CM048848.1, read as the reverse complement.
ATAAACATATACATCAGATCAGATCTATAGGCTGAGTTATTGAGTTTTATCGTGAGTCACAGGTACGAGTTGATGAAAATGACCGGACTGGTAATGTCATGTACGTGGAAGCATACATATCATTTTAAAAATTAGATTTTTTTTTTATATTTCAAATCATCATAGGGGAGGTTAGTGCAATTATGACAAACCTCAAGAGATGTCATTGTATTTTACCCTATTTGAAATATAATGTAAAATTATAATGCAAGGGAAAAACTATCTTTTCAATCTTAAAATTTATTCCGGACACTAAAAAAATTGATTTAGGGGAGATGAAAGAAATAAAGGTCAAACGATCTCTTTGAGTGTAATTTCACCAAACTTCAGAGGAGGTCAGCAAATTTAACCCTAAATTAAAGATGTCTATAATATTATTTAATATTAGTTAGGTTATTTTATTTATTGATGATATAATATTAAGTTTCATATAATGAATAATTTATTATGTAATATATTGTATTAATATAGTAAAATATGTGAACTATCATAAATTAGTGTTCATTTTTAATGTAATTGGATAAATTTCATGTAATGAAATACACAAAAATATAATAATATTATTTATATATTACATATGTATTATATATTTTATTACTTATATTTTGAAATTTTTTTTATTAAAATTTTATAGTTTTCATTGTTATCTAATATATTAACTGTATATTTCTCATAAACAAATTGTGTCAAAAATAATATAAATTATATTATTTAAAAATATGAATATTTATTGAATAATATAAAATATATTATTTAATTTTATTTAGGTTATCTTATTTATTATTGATTATATAATATTAGGTTTCATGTAATGAATAATTTTTTATGTAATATATTGTATTAGTATAGTTTAATATGTGAAAGATCATAAACTTATTGTTATTATATAATATAACATTATCTATTATTTTTATACTATACATTTTAACTTCAAATGGCAACTAAATTTAAATTGTATTATATATTTTATTTTTTATATTCTGAAAAATATTTAATTAAACTTTCATAGTTATCATTGTTATATAATATATTAACTATATATTTATCATAAATGAATGGAACTATCATAAATTATTTTCATTTCTAATGTAATTGGTCTAATATTATGTAAAGAAATACAAAAAAATATAATATTATAATTTATATCTTACATGATTTGTTGTTATTCCATATGATTTGTGTTGGAAATGTAATTGATATTACATAAGTACATAAAATATAATGTATAATGTCATAAATAATTTAACTTATTATTGTAGAAATAATCTTATGTGTTTATGGTATATCATACTATGTAAATTTTCAATAGTATGTAATTAAAATTTTAAATATCACATATTTATTAATAAATTAATTTAAAATACTTTTTTTCATATTTAATTAAAAATATAATATGAATTACATAGTTAGTAATATATTCAATTTTATAAATTATTATTTATTTTAATATAATTTATTAAATTATATAATATAACATTATCTATTATTTATAACATTGTACTGTACATTTTAACTTTTAATGGCAACTAAATATAAATTATATTATATACATTTTATTTATATTTTGAATTTTTTAAATTAAAACTCCATTGTTATATAATATATTAACTATATGTTAATCATAAATTAATGTGTACATAAATAATATAAATTATATTACTTAGTAATATAAACATTTATTATTAATATAAAATAAATTATTAATTGCACACTACAATATAATATTATTTAGTATTAATTATATTATTTTATTTATTTATCATATAATATTTGGTTTCATATAATGAATAATTTATTATGTAAAATATTGTATAAATATAGCTTAATATGTGAAATATAATAAATTATTATTATTATATAATATAACATGATCTATTATCTATAAAATTATACTGTACATTTTAACTTATAATGGCAACTAAATATAAATTATATTATATATTTTGTTTTTTATATTTTAAAAAATATTTAATTCAATTTCATAGTTATCATTGTTATATAATATGTCAACTATATATTTATCATAAATTAATGGTTTCATAAATAATATAAATATTTATTATTAATATAAAATATATTATTAATTATACATACTAACTATAATATTATTTAATATTACTTACGTTATTTTATTTAATTATTATATAATATTAGATTTCATATAACGAATAATTTATTATGTAATATACTGTGTTAATATAGTTTAATATGTGAAATATCATAAATTATTGTTCATTTTTAATGTAATTGGTTAAACATTTTGTAATGTAATACACAAAAATATAATATTATTATTTATATCTTACAAATTTATTATATATTTTATTAATTATATTTTAAAAAATATTTCATTCAAATTTCATAGTTTTCTTTGTTATCTAATATAACATCTATAAATTTATCATAGACAAATTTTGTCATAAATAATATATTATTTAACAATTGAATATTTAAAATATATTATTTATTATACATACTACATTATAATATTATTTAATTTTAATTAGGTTGTCTTATTCATTGATGATATAATATTAGGTTTCATATAACGAATAATTTATTATGTAATAAATTATATTGCATTAATATAGTTTCATATGTGGTATATCATAAGTTATTATTCATTTTCAATGTAATTGGTTAAATAGTATGTATTATTAGGTACTAGTTTTATAAGTTCTTTATGCATAGTAGATAAATTATATTTATACAAATTCTTAATAGATAAAATTTCATAGTTATCATAAATTAAAGATGTCTATAGTATTATTTAATATTAATTAGGTTATTTTATTTATTGATGATACAATATTAGGCTTCATATAACGAATAATTTTTTATGTAACATATTGTATTAGTATAGTTTAATATGTGAAATATCATAAATTATTGTTATTATATAATGTGACCCGATAATTGTCCCTAGGGGGGGGGGGGGGGGGGGTTGAATAGGGACTTTAAGCAAACAATGGAACTTTTTTGGTTTAGCTTATTTTGACAAAAATAAACTTGAATGGACTTTTGTCTAATACTTGGTGAACTCATGTTAAACACTTGGGGTGTAGATTGATTTAACAAGTGATCATCTTATTGCACAAAATAAGTCACATAGACATGTTAAACAATTAAGCATGCATTTATGATTAAGGTAAATTTATACGTTCAATGCATGATTATTGTGCAATCACAACATATTCAATTCAACTAATCAATCCATTTATCTTATCCTCCTTTGAATGTGCATAATTATATCATCAAAAATTCTCATAACATTCATAAATATGCTTATAATGTGTGGAGATGTTGATTGCACATTTTATTATATACATGATATACAACTTGATTGGCAAATGGATAATCTAATAAGTCCTCAATCAATCAACATACTCCAAGCATTCATCACATCCTCCTCATGTGAATTAAAGCATTTAAACTTATAGCATTCATATATAAAACATATGAAATTTAAACAAATGAAATGTTATCAAATAAAGGAGTTTAAGGATAGAGAAATGCAAACCAAGTGACACCATGATTTTTACATGGTTCGGCCCCTCTTGCCTACGTCCATGCCTCAAGAGCACTTCTTGAGGTTTCCACTATAGAGCCTTCCTTAATGGTGGAAAGTAAACCGTACAATAGATAAGTGAATCACTTGGGCTTATTTGCTCAATGACAACCTCACCAAGACTTCTTTGCCAAGCTCATGACTTGGACTTCCTTACTCAATGAAAACCTCAGTAAGACTTCTTTGCCAAGCTCATGACTTGGGCTTCCTTGCCAAGTGTATCACTTGGTCTTCCTCTCAAAGGTAGATAAGTAATTTGATTACAATGGAGAATATCCCTCAATGGATAGATACACAAATGATAGCTCAAAGGAGAATATACCTCAATGGATAGATACACAAATGATAACTCAATGGAGAATATCCCTTAATGGATAGATACACAAATTATAGCTCACATACCTAGAATTAGCAATGAAATACTAAATAGAAAGCTCTTCATTAGGATTTTTCCACTATGAATGATATGCAAGTGTTTGGTTCAATAGTGGTGGCTACCAATGGACGAATGATATGAATATTTAAACTCTAAGGTAGCATCTACCAATAATATATGATCATGAAGGGTTATGGTAGTCTCTCTCACATGTATAATGCATATACAAGGTGTATTTATAGTGTAAGTAGGAATTCTGGCCGTTTGGAAGTGGTTGGGAAGTATTAAGTGCAGAAAATAGCCGTTGGAGTTTGAATCTCCATATTTCGGCCAACTGATGAATTCATCGGTCGACTGAAAACCTTATTTCAGTCGACTAAAGCTATGCTTCTGTTGGTTGAAACCTTCCCTGTTTTGCACATCCTACTGGAATGAAGTATTAAGACCGAAAGGCCTCTATCAGTTGACTGATGGGTTCCATCAGGCGACCGAAAGTCGCAAGTTAGAATCTGTTCTTAGACTCAGCCAGCTTCTTCTGTACAGTGCATTAATACACTGCACACTTAATTACATCAAAAACTTTTAAGTAATCTATTTACTTTAAGTTATTCAATGTAATTAAGCAAAGTACCCTCCCCCCCCATTTGGATTCAATAAAAATAGTTTTAAAATCAAATTCTGAGTGAATCAAAATTTGATTTTTCAGTTTTAGTATAAAACGGATTTTCACAGTTTTGACATAAAAATTCATCGTGTTATATGAATAACTAAATTAAGTCATTTGGGACAGAGAAAATTCATATGATCGTGATAAATTATGGGGTACAATTATCAGGACTTTTTATGTTAAGATTCATTAAAAAACTCATATTTAAGTTTTTGCCTTTAGATTCCAACACTTAGCCAAATTTCTGCGCTAAGTACCCGAAACAGTAACTATGCATGACACGACTTTATATAGTGATTCATTTAATTTTAAAGACTAAGTCAATGTATCTAAGAATCATAAAGGATATGATTGAAAGACATGGTCCTAGTTATGGCTTATTAGTTGAGTTCTTCAAAAACTTATGATGACTTGAACTAACTCAATCATAATAACGGCCTCATGATATTACAAGTGAAGTTTATGGCCTATCTTATGGTTTAAAGACTTATGGATGATATGAATGATATGCATATTCCTATAGTCCACTAAGTCAAGAGATGAGTTTTCAAATGAAGTTACTTCAAAAATAACTTTACATTAAATCTAGTACTTACCCAAGACTAGCCTATCCAAGTCTTTTGATCTTCAAATTTTTAAACTTTTGGGTTCCTTCATCATGTGTCTTGGATTCACTTCAACTTCGCCATTGATCTTGATTATTGATTTTTGAGTTTCATGATCATGTGGCCTCATATATCTTATTGTAATTCATTTTGAAGTCCAATGCCTTGAAGATACTTGAGATAATATAATATTTTGTAAATTGCACACTCAAGTAAACTTATTAAATCTACACTACAACAGGTTGTTATCATCAAAATCACCCAATTAACATTGGGTTGAAACATTGAGGTCAACATATAACATTATCTATTATCTATAAAATTATACTGCAAATTTTAACTTACAATGACAACTAATTATAAATTATATTATATATTTTATTTTCTATATTTTGAAAAATATTTAATTAAAATTTCATAGTTATCACAAATTAAAGATGTCTATAATATTATTTAATATTAATTAGGTTATTTTATTTATTGATGATATAATATTATGTTTTTATAACAAATAATTTATTATGTAATATATTGTGCTAATATAGTTTAATATGTGAAATATCATAAATTATTGTTCATTTTTAATGTAATTGGATAAACCTTATGTAATGAAATACACAAATTTAATATAATTATTTATATCTTACATATTTATTATATATTTTATTACTTATATTTTCAAAAATATTTCATTCAAATTTCATAGTTTTCACTGTTATCTAATATATTAACTATAAATTTATGATAAACAAATTGTGTCATAAATAATATAAATTATATTATTTAAAAATTAAATATTAAAAATATATTATTTATTATACATACTACATTATATTATTATTTAATTTTAATTAGGTTATCTTATTTATTATTGATCATATAATATTAGGTTTTCAAAAAGACACCCATTGTTAGAGAAATAATGTGACAATTAGAATCGTACGTTACTTTTTGCCAAATTCGATTGTCTGGATTTCCAAAAGAAACAAGTAGCATGTCGATCCAAATTTCATCTCGTTTAATTCGAGTCAATTTTATCCAATTTTATTTGAGTCTTTTTGATTCGAAAAGAGAAATTCCTAGTAGAAATCATGCACGATCACAAGCGTATGGTGTTTTTTGCCAAATTCAACCATTTGGACCTCAAAAAAAAAATGAGTGTGCCAACAACGATTTTCAACCAGTTTCATTTGAGTCATTTTGATGGTCTATGAGGCCCATAAGCATGCTTGCCCAAATTTTAATGTCAAAAGGATCTCCAAGGGCATTTTAGTCATTTCATTTTATGTCTTAAATTGCATGTGTTTGCATACTTATTTAAATATGTTTGCATTACAGCATTAATACATTATGTTCATTGATTCTCAATTATAATTGTTTTCATATATTTGCACTAATAGTATTTGCAGGACATTTTTGGTATTTCAATGCTTTTGTAGGAGAGTGACACATGATATTTCTCAGCCCTAAATTCTAGAATGTCGTAGCACCTAAGAATGCCTTTTATGTCCCCTGTTGTCACATGCTCTCAATTCTCAGGATTTTGAATTTAAAGGGCAGCAGTCATTTTACTTGTGACCCAACCATTGGCAAGCTTTTTGTATCACTAAAGGACAAAACATTGTTGTCACTCTCATCCATTATTCTTTTTGGACCGTTTAAATATTTTGAAGTCACATGATATATAGATATGCTGAGAATTATATATATATATATATATATATATATATAGAGAGAGAGAGAGAGAGAGAGAGAGAGAAGAAGAGCAATATGATATACAGATACGTAGAGAGAGAGATTTTAGAAGATCGTTAGAGAGAGAGAGAGACAGAGATAGGGCATCAATTAGTTTGGGGTTTTGCCATTAAAGTGATCTGATCTTGAGCTGTGAGAGAGAAATCACCACTGTACATCACCACGTTAAAGGTTCAAAGGAGAAGAAGGATCTGAAGTTACCAGGAGTCTGTTTTCTATCTCATTCAGAACATGTCCAAGTTTCTCCTAAATTGTGAGTATTACATGAGCTCCGTTTTATTTTCATGCTTGATTAAGGTAATAAACTCATTCTCTATTCAATTTCAGTAAAACTACCCATTGAGTATGTATTTGGTATGAACAACTTTAAGTTTTGAATTAAACACATATGCAGTGTTGATGTTATTTTGAGCAATTTTATACTCATTTGTTTGATTCAGGTCTTTTTGGTTGAGTGTTAATTTTAGTTTTCTCAAAATTGATTGTTGAAACCCTAATTTTCTACACTCTCACAAGCGCATGTTTAGTTTGAATATTCTACTCTCATAGGCGGACATTTAATTTAAATACTCTACACTCTTACAAGTGCATGTTAAAGCTTAATATTTTACACTCTCACAGGTGCGCGCACACACACACACACACACACACATATATATATATATCATGGGTATTTCATATTCATTTCCAAACTTGAAGTTAAAAATCTTTTTCTTTGATTTTGAAGTGGTTGCATTCTATAGCTGCTCTTAGAGTTTAATATGTGACTAAAATTTCCTTCATTTGACAAATTCTATTGTGTGCCCCTCTTTTCTTTTTTGTTTGTCATTTACTAATCTGGGTTGTCCTTTTAGTGCTTTGCAAGTATAAATCATAATTTATCTCACAGTTCCTGCATTGTAAGAGATAATATTAAGATCTCCTTCCATTTGATTTCATTGAATCATGCTTTAAGAGTTCAGTCTATCATCATTTTGCTGAATTTGTTGATGTGTATCTCCTATAGAGTAAACAATTCTATGCTCATTGTATTGAAGTCATTTGGTTCTATATTGTCAATTCAGCTTTGTTTTGTAATTAATGTTCTTGAAATTAATCTCTATGCATGATTTGAAGCATTTATGTGATATACTATTTGTTTGTCTCATTTGAGTCACAAAGAGCTTGATAGATTGATTGAAACTGTGTTTAAGGTGTTATCGGGTTCATAGTTATATAAACTGATGTGGCCAAATATGTATTTATTTTTATAGCTTACTATTGCCTATCAAAATATAATTTAAACCACTCGCAAGAGAACGAATCTTTGTAGATATGGTTCTTTATGGAGGGTATCGATCCCACAAGGAGTTTGGTTGAATTGCATTAAGAAGAGAGAACTTCCAATTTAATTCTAAAAACAGAATTTTGGTTTGAGTTTAACACTACTTTGTAGAATGTAAAAGCATTAAGTTTAAAACAAGTTGTAAAGTTGAGGGAGGGAGAACTAGGGATGGTTTCCACCTCTAGCCAATTGACATGTTCATTCATGTAGCTAATGGGATCTTCTACAAGTATATGCAACACAATGTCATTAGGCTTGTGACCCACAATGACATATCAAAAGATACATGTGATTTCTAACTAAACATAGCCCATCTTTAATAAGCATAGTCTTTCAACCTATCTATTTATCATACCTTCTAAATATACCTACTTGTGTCCGAACTACCCTATCTTAGCATGGGCTATATAAGTAAGAAATACCACATTCCATTAAACACCATTACAAAGCCATCATTTACACTTTTTGTGAAAGTTGTAAATGTTGAGCGTTCAAAATGAAGCATTTCTACTCTAAGACAAGAGGAAGAAATAAAATCAAATGAATATATAGAAGAAGTTTACAAGTATTATACAAAACACTAGGCTAAGTAATCAACATATACATATAGATCCCAAAATAGCTACAAAATGCACAAGTTACATGGCTAGGGGGTTCAACCACACCCTACATGGAAAGTTAGTTGATCGTAGTAGGCTTGCAATCCTCCATGGCCAGAGATGTGAAGCTTCAAAAGTCTGGTTTTAGCTCCCTTTCTCTCCTCTCGAAAGTTGTTTTTTTCTCTTTCCCAAAAATATGCATATATCACCATCCACTTGTGTCCTTGGGTCCCACCTTGCATATATATATATATTTAGTTCACCTACTAAATATATATTCCCCTCACAAGGCTGTTTGAAGTCAGAAAATCCTCAAAAAGGACGTGTCATTCTTGGAGGCAAGTGGCAAGACAAGTAGATAAGTGGGCAAGTGGGCAAGTGGCAGTTTGCAGAATTTCGATTGTGCGAAATTAAGGTTTCGCACAATCGAAATCTTGATTGTGCGAAATTGACATTTCGATTGTGCGAAATGCCTTGATGAATTTTTCTTGATTTCTTCACTTCCTCAGCACTTGATCGGAAACATCGCCCTTCTTTGGGATAAAACCTAATATATAACATAAACACAAAAATGGCATAAAAATACCAAGGTAAACATAAATATGGAATCAACATATGCAATTAAGAAGGCATAAATGTGTAACATTTAACGCTTATTACACCCCGAAACTTACATATTGCTAGTCCCTTAGCAATGCAAAATAGAATGATTTAGTTTATGCAAAAATGGAGCACTTATCAGTCATTAATTGGATAAGGGATGATTTCCCACTCATTTCGTGACAGACAAATGCAACAAGTATTATGGAGTTACATGGATATGTAACAAAAATGTATCTTTGCAAATTAGAGTTAGATAATAGTCCGCCACATAATGGTCAGCTTGAACAAAAATACCAACGCCAACCCTAAAATCCTCTTTGAAAAGTGAACATCCATTCTAATGCGTGGCTTATCATCATATTTGGAGAATACAAGAATAAATCTGTTTTTAGAAGAAAAACTCATAGAAAGCGCTATACTGTGGTTCATTACCGCGAAGCATGCATGAATGCTTGTGCTTAGATGACTGTGCAATGCTTAAACTCTTTTTGCTTTCTTGAAAGCCCATGTAGCGGTGTTGGGTCAATGACTCCCAAACTAGACGGTTTTAGGGCATTAGGTGAAAAGGCACCATTAAGACTTAATAGCGAGCTTCCAAGGCGATGAGCTTAAACAAGCCACCCGCTTCGTTAAGGCTCAACCTTACACACTTATACGCAAAAAATTTATGCTTTATGAGGCACAGAGATCCGGTTTATTGAGTGAGAAGGCTTATTGCACAAATGATTTCTTTTTTTTTTTTTTTTTTGCAAATAGCTAGAAGACTCATTCTCTAAGCTGCTCAAATAAAAACAGAACTTTTACAGGATTCTCCATCAGACCTTACCCCACATCTTAAAATGCATGTGTGCTAGTTTGTGCTGGTAAGGACAAATTTAGAGCAAGAGCTGCACCATATTCAAAATTGAACAAAAATGTGGACCATTCTAACCTAATACATAACTTGCAAAAGTGCGGGTATTTACAATGTCCAAAGCTCCTAATTATCCACTGCATTTGCCTCGAGCATTAAGTGGGATGGTCTTCCCTTAAACAGTATGACATCATGGATAACATGCACAAAAATTCATTATACTACACAAAAATGCAAAAAAAAATGCATTACAATGTCAATAAGTACCAAAGAATTGAACAATTGCAAGCATATGCCCGTGGTATATCACACACCCCCAAACTTATATCGAACATTGTCCTCAATGATTGAAAGAGAAGAGAAAGGAATGAAATTACCGGGAATGTGGTTGCGGATAGAAACAGCAGTCAATTACGATCACTGGACCACAAGAGTATCAAAACCTGCATGGATCATCAACAGTATACCACAAGCATTATGGGGAACAAAAATTAAATAAAAGTACAAGGAGAAAGCAATTATGCAACCATAATGATTTCGTTGCATGTGTAGGATTGTAGGCATCTTTACGCTTCATTCTCAACTCTGAACTAGTGGTTCCCAATTTGCTAAGAGGCATTGACGATAAGTTATTGATTATCTAGGCATACTAACGTATAGTATGCAAAGGGGCTACCTTTCTCTATTAAAGCCATATTGTGTTGAAGCAATCTCAACAGTATTGAGAATTGAAACCAGGCTTTAATAAACGAAAATTATCAACTGTATCATACATATGCCAAGTATTAAATTGGTACTACATACATAGTCAGAGCAGTGGAGATAGCTATAGCGATGCCAAATGTAAAAGAAAACAGTGAGAAAAAGTAGAGTGAAACAAAAAGATATTCCATAGATATGCAAAACATATTCAGTACAAAGTAAAATGATGGAATACATAAAAAGATTCGAAGACATGGCCTATTGAAAATAAATACAAAACTAAAACTGAAAATCAAATAGAAAATCACTAAACTAATCAAGGGTGGGTGGTGGTGAAGGGGGCTCGGTGGGTGATGCAGAAGTCGAAGCGGTGGTCGGGATGTGCAACAGAGTCTAGAGGTCATGTCGGAATGACCTGAACTCATCAAGCAATGCTCTCTGACCCTGAGTCAGAGATGTAATATCCCCTCGTATGGCAGCCATCTGGCTCTGAGTCAGACGGACATGCTCGTCAAAAACCTACTGCAGCTTCTCTACATCCGTCGCTAAGCAGGAGTATCCGGTGGCCAATATATCAAACTCCTCACGGCTCAGACCGGTCGAATCCTCCTCCTCCTCATCCTCATCCAAGGGCTCACTCTCTATAGGCTCATCCTCCTCTGCCGATGCAAGGGGATTATCCATGTCCATATCTTCCCTCTCCTGTCCTTAGCGCTGCTGGCGCTCTAAGTGCCTATGGACCCGGACCCACTGAGGGTGCTGAAAATGGGGAGGCGGTCTGATCTGGATATTCGTAGAACTAAAAGGGATATTGGCCTCCCTCAGAAAGGCTGTGACCAGGTAGGGGAACGGTAGCTGCCAAGTAAATGTTCACTTGTTCGTCTTCCGGACGAGAGCATCCCACACTTTATACATCTACCCCCATATGAGAGATGGGACAGAAAACCATATGCCAGTGTGAGCTGCGTATAAGCAGTGAAGAAGATCACCCCGCCTCTCCACCACATGTCCTAGAGGGCAGGCGTTCTTGATAAGAACAGTATCCAAGAACCATAAGTCAGTCGGGCATATGGATTTGCTTGTGCAATTTTGATTGGGGGTGGTAAACTCCCCATCACACATATCTATGACCATGGAGAAAATAGTGGTGTCGGCCGGTAGGGACTCCCTGAAGAGCGGACGGCCATCCTGACCGATCATATCCTGAGGCTATAAGTGAAGGCAGCCTATGAGCTGCGCTATCCGACTCGCTGTGATGGTGATCATGGTGGCTCCCACCACAGTCTCTAGAGTATCGGGCATGGTGCATGAGTATGTCATGTGCTCGTAAAAGACCTGCACCAGCCTACTATATGCAACGTCAGATGGTGGCTGGAGCAGTCTATCAAGCCGACGTCGCTGCAACTCTGCTACAGCCCATGCTGTGTCCCAGCGCCTCTCAAACTCGACGGGGTCAAAAATATGCTCGGGATAAAATCCCCGAGTGTGCCAAGCTTTGCCCGGTACGTCTCGAATCTGAATACCGGGGTTCTTCACATGAGACATAACCTGGGACTATTTGCAATTATTCAAAAATTAAATAAATAAAAAAGAAAAATACTCAATGTCGGGGCATCGAAACATGCATTCCAAACACATGCTCACGGCGGCTTACCAAAAATCACCAGGAATGGTGAAAGCCATTCAAACTGCGGACTTCATTCATGCTCAAAGCAAAATCTAAATCTCCTATGACTCACATCGATATAAGATATGCACCCAATCATCCCAATGCACCCCAACCGAACAGTTCTCTCGTTTGCATCCCACCCCATGTGTTCATGTGCACAAGGCATACCCAATATCACCAACAAATATAGTAATGACATGTATCTATTGAAACACATGCTTCCTCTTCTTAGACATGCCCATGCAATCAACTAACCCAAGGAAAGTGAAAGAAAAGCGATGAAAAACATGTAACTACACTTACCGGAAGAAACGATGTTGAACCGTGCGAGAAGGAGGATCTCGGTGGTTACACCTTTGCGGATGGTTGAGGACGACGAAGAATGGTGTGAGGGGCTTGGGATGCTCGGCTGAGAGGGATGGAAGAGCTGGGTCTTGTGAATAGGAGGGAAGTGAATGTGAAGGGTCAGCTTTTAAACTTATAAGTTCGCTCATGTGCTGCCCGCGTGCCCTTTTCGATTGTGTGAAATGTGGATTTCGCACAATCGAGATTTCGATTGTGCGAAATGGACATTTCGCACAATCAAAATTTTGATTGATCGAAAGACTATCGAAATGCTATCGAAGGAACTCACCTCTCGGGACTTTGCACTCTACAGAGTTTTTTTTCCAATTTTTCTCCAAATCTTGATTGTGTGAAATGTGGATTTCGCACAATCGAGATTTTGATTGTGCGAAACGTCCATTTCACACAATCGAAATGATGATTGTAGAATTGCTGATTTCACCTCATTTGATACCTAGCTATCTCTAATTCACAATACTTAGATACAAATTTGATTTGGATTAGAGGGACTTCATGGATGCATGATAGCTACCATGGCCGCACCAAATTGTACGTCTATGGCTTGACATTTGGATCAGCTTTACGAGTCATCATAGATGGGATCCGTCAAATTGACGACATCCACATACTCTATTCTAGCTTGGTCATCCACACATGGTTTTAACCGTTGTCCATTGACTTTGAAAAATGTGCCTTCCTTAGTGTCTTTTAATTCCACCGCTCCATGAGGAGCAACAGAATGTACCAGAAATGAGCCATCCCATCGGGAGCGGAGCTTTCTAGGGAACAAACAGAGTCAGGAATTGTACAACCATACCTTTTGTCCCGGAGAAAATGTTTTGACTCAAATATTGCGATCATGAAAGGCCTTAGACCTTTCCTTGTAGATTTTAGCATTTTCATACGCATCATGTCGTAATTCTTCCAATTCATTAACTTGAAGCCTTCAATTTGAGCCAGCTAATTTCATGTCAAAGTTGAACGCTTTAATGGCCCACATAGCCTTGTGCTCTAATTCCACCAGAAGATGGCAAGCTTTTCCATATACTAACCGGTAAGGTGACATTCCAATGAGAGTTTTATACATAGTTCGATAGGCCCATAGTGCATCATTTAAACGTAATGACCAATCTTTTCGGTCAGGCCGAACTGTCTTTTCAAGAATATTTTTTATTTCTCTATTGGATACTTCCACTTGTCCACTGGTTTGAGGATGATAAGGGGTGGCTACTTTATGTGTGACGGAGTATTTGGTGAGAATGGTTCAGAGGAACCGATTACAGAAATGCTTACCTCCATCACTAATGAGGGCTCGTGGCATGCCAAATCGACTAAATATATTACTTGTATAAACTTGACCACGACTGCGTGATCATTGGACTTGGTAGCCACAACCTCTATCCATTTAGATACGTAGTCCACCACCACAAGTATGTACTCATGACCAAAGGATGATGGGAAGGGTCCCATGAAATTGATGCCCCATACATCAAATATCTCAATAATTAGAATGGGGTTGAGAGGCATCATGTCTTTGCGGGACATTGCACCAAGGCGCTGGCATCACTCACAAGAGCGGCAGAATGAATATGCGTCCTGATGAAGTGTTGGCCAGAAAAACCCTCATTGAAGGATTTTTGCTGCGGTTTTCTTTGCACTAAAATGTCCTCCACAAGCAAGTGTATGACAAAATTTTAAAATGCTTTGGAATTCAATGTCAGGGACACATTTTCGAATTAACTGATCGGGGCAATATTTGAAGAGTTGAGGATCGTCCCAATAATATGATTTAGATTGGGAGAAGAAACGATCCTTCTCTTGCTTGGTCCAAGAGGCCGGAATTTTGTCGGTTGCCAAAAAATTGACAATGTCCGCATACCAAGGAGTGCTCTCTTGAGAGACTACAAAAAGTTGGTCATCCGAAAATGATTCACAAATTGGGAGCGGATCATTTAGAGTCCCTATGATAATCCTAGAAAGGTGAACTGCCACTATATTTTGTGTTCCCTTTTTTATCTCTAATCTCAAAATTAAACTCTTGTAACAAGAGTATCCATCGGATTAGTCGGGGTTTGGTGTCCTTCTTTGCCAAAAGATGACGGAGGGCAGCATTATCAGAATAGACAATGACCTTTGAACCTAAGAGATAAGCTCAAAATTTGTCTAAGGCATACACCACAGAAAGCAATTCTTTTTCTGTTGTGGGATAATTTATTTGGGCTTCAGAAAGTGTTTTGCTTGCATAATAGATTGCATGAGGAAATTTATCCACACGTTAACCTAAAATTGCACCCATTGCATAGTCGGATACATCACACATTACCTCAAATGGGAGAGCCCAATTTGGAGGAATGAGTATTGGAGCTTGTGTAAGCAACGCGCACAGCTTCTCAAAAGCTTCAAGGTATGCTGCATCAAAGGTAAAAAAGACTCTTTTTCAAGAAGGCGACACAATGGTCGAGAGATATTGCTAAAATCCTTGATGAAGCGACGGTAAAAACTGGCATGACCAAGGAATAAACAAAATTTTCTCACCGTTGATGGTGGAGGAAGTTTGGAAATAAGTTCAATCTTGGTTTTATCAACTTCTATTCCTCTTTTGGACACAATATGCCCTAGGACTATGCCTTCTTGAACCATGAAATGACTCTTTTCCTAACTGAGGATGAGATTTATCTCTTGACATCGTGTAAGAACACGAGACAGATTATGGAGGCAAGATTCGAATGAAGGTCCAAAGACAGAAAAATTATCCATGAATACTTCCAAAAAGTTTTCCACCATGTCAGAAAAGATAGACACCATACACCTTTGAAAAGTTGCAGGTGCATTGCAAAACCCAAAAGGCATACGTCTATAAGCGAATATACCAAATGGACATGTGAAAGTGGTTTTCTCTTGGTCTCTCGGGTCTATGGCCACTTGATTGTATCCGGAATATCCATCTAGAAAACAAAAGAAACTTTGGCCTACTAGCCTCTTTAGGATTTGATCAATGAATGAGAGTGGGAAATTGATGGTCCAGGAAGCCCATGAGCATGTTTGCCCAAGTTTTAATGTCAAAAGGATGTATGAGGGCATTAGTGTCATTTTACTTTGAATGATAATTTTCAAGATTGCTATTTATGATTTATTTAATTATCTTGTTATTATTTTATGTACACTAACCTAATTGTAGGGACATGCTGGATATTTAATTTGAAAGTACGTTTTGGAAATGGTCTCTAGAACAACAAAGTGTAGTGGTAATTCTGTAGTATGTTTACATATAAAGAAGGGGTCCTTGTAAGCTTGCGGCTGGGCAGAAATTTGTGAGCTGAGGGTTAGTTTTGGAAGCTAGGCTTTCATTAGGTCAATTGAGGTTAGGTAGGTGTGGGGTAGTATAAAAGGAAAATGATGGAAAAGATTTAAAGTGAGAAGAATCATTTGCGGCGCTACAATGATAGTCACAGAGAAAGGAAAATGGAAGAAAAATGAGGCTCGGTGTTGGGTGATAGATTGAGGATAGAAATAGAGATACAGAGAGAGAAAGAGACGCTGATATAAGGGGTAGATCCAAGAAGAGAGCAAAAATGATGAGAACAAATCATTCCCACTGAAATCGTAGATCGCTAGAGCAATCTTCACTGCTAGTCTGAAACGGCTCTTCTACATCAGTAAGTTTCATCGCCGGCCAGAAATATGTCACCTTCTTCAGTGATCTCCTCAGTCCGTCGTCCACGGCTGCTGGTCTAAGAGTTTTAAAGCTTCGCATCTTTAGTTCTTCCCCAAGCTCGAGTCATCTACTGTTCCTCTTTTCCAAGCTCGATGAAACGAAAATGCTTGGTCTGTGAGTATAACTTCTTCAAGCTCAATCTCGTATGAATCAACTACATGGGTATTCTGATTTGCTTTGAAATATTATTGATTAAGAACTATCATCTGTTTCTCCCTGTGTGGTGTGTGTTTTCTGCAAGCATAAATTCCTGATGTGCTTAAATTGATAGATATGTATACACGATGTTCTAGTTGTCGATAATTGTGAGTTCTCTGTGCTGAATTTAGCTGAGTGAGTTATCTGCAATATGAGTTAATATTTTTGAAGTTCTTTTTGCTAAACCTTAAGCTATAAATTTCTGGTATGTGATATGCAATTGCTAAAATCTGAAAGTGTTGAAGCTGGTTTCTTGAATAGATATGTTGCTGTTTTGGAATCCTTTTTGTGCTGAGTGGAAATTCAATCTTGCTGAACTAATCCTTCCAATGATCCACTTGTTGTTTGAGCTTATTATTTTTGCGACTTGAAAATTTGAAATTGCTGAGAATGTTGTTTAAAATTGCTTAGTTGCTGGGTGTAGAATTGCTGAGTTGAGGAAGTTATAATTGCTGAAATTTTGTTGCTGAATTTGTTGAATCAGAATGCTCAATTTGTTGAATTTAACATGCTCTTTTGCTGATTTAAAGTGCCGATATTGCAGTCCATATAATATTGATAGTGCTGTCCATGTAATGCTGATTTATAGGTGCTGATTTGGAAATTAAATAGTGCTGAATTGGATTTAATAAGGTGCTGTTTTGAGGATTAAATAGGGTTGATTTTGCTGTCTTAAGAATGCTGAATGCTGATTTTAATTGTGCTGATTTTGCAACTTACATAGTGCTGTTTTGAATTATTAAAGTTGCTGATTTGTGAACTCAATGATGTCGAATATTGCTGCCAAATTGTTGCTGAATATTGCTGATTTATATTGCTGTGCTAAAATTATTATATGCGGAATTCTTGTGTGCTGAAATTATTATATGCTAAATTCTTGTGTGCTGAAAATATATCTATGCTGATTTGTGACATTACACTATGCTGATGGTTAAGACTATACTGTGCTGATTTGGAATTCACAAATGCTAACTTGGAATTATATATTGTTGACTTAAAATTGCAATTTAATTGCTGTCCAAAATCCTGATTTATTGCTGTCTAGAATTCTGATCAATTACTGTTCTAAATGCTAGATTTCATCTCTATCTTTTAAACTGCCTATGCTACTAATTCCTACCCTAGTGCAGTTGTGTTTAGTTTTTCAAGAACAGGTTCAAAGTTAAAGAAATTCCAGGACGAGTACTAGAAGAGAACTCCAAGCTGAATGACTGTTCAAGAAGTTGAGGACGGGATTCTTTGAAAGGGAGAAACTACTACAAGTCCGCAGCAGCTACAACTTGAGGGTGTTCTTACGGAAGCATATTATTGAAGAAGTTCAAGTGTCATGATCTGCCAAGAAGATAAGTGATCGAGTCATTGTCGTACCAGACCTTGAAGACTACCTATCAGAGGTTGAAGATTTGAAGACTTTTTTTTGAAGACCATATCAGAGTTGAAGATTAACTTTGAAGACCAAGTTACAAAGCTTGAAGTGCCGCTGCTCAAGACATCGAACTGACTCTGCTATCACTATGTACAGTCCAAGTATAGAGATACTTTGGACATGGGGAGTGTGAGTGATTGTGGTGAGATTGAGGTGAGATAGCTTGGGCTTTGGGAAGTCCAAGTTGGGATTGAGAGCAGAAAAGCTGTTGTGAGATTTGGTGAGAGTAGTTCAGGCCTAGGGAGGTTGTGAACTGGGTGAGAGCTGGAGCGAAATATGTTGTGAGTTGGGTGAGTGAGAGAGTGATTGAGAGATTCACTGTACTACCCTTTCAGACATAGTGGAGCTCAGTTCGAAGAGGTTTTTCCCCACCTTGGGGTTTCCTCTATAAATCTGTGTGTCCATCAAATTGTGTGATTGCATGTTCCAGCCAAACTTGCAATATTAGGAAGAAAAATTAAAGAACCTATTCACCCCCTCCCCCTCTAGGTTCATCAGAAATGATCCTTCCTAGTTGCTAGGTTGAGTTTCCTATAGTCTATGCACACTCTCCATCCTGTGGTGGTGCACTGAGGAATTAACTCACCCTTGTCATTTGGTTGTACAGTGATGCCTGATTTCTTGGGTACCACTTGAGTAGGGCTAACCCATTTGCTATCTGAGATGGGGTAAATGATTCCTGCATCTAGCAATTTCACAACCTCCTTCATTACAACGTCTTTCATATTTGGATTTAATCGACGTTGTGCCTCTCGTGAGGTCTTTGCATCTTTTTCCAAGTGTATGTGGTGCATACATATGGAAGGATTTTATCTATTCCCTTTAGATCAGCAACACTCTATCCTATGGCTTCCTTGTGCTCTTCTAGCACTTTGAGAAGTTCCCTCTCTTGTTCATTAGTGAGATTAGAGGCAATGATGACTGGGAGGGTCTTATTGCAGCCTAAGAAAGCATACTTGAGAGTAGTTGGAAGAGGCTTAAGCTCAAGCTATGGTGGGGATACGAGAGAAGGAGTTTGGGAAGCATTTGACAAAGGTGGCAAAGGTTCTCTCGGTGCTCTCCATTTAGGGGAATTCATGATAGCTATGGCATCAAGCAGTGAATTGACTTCACTTATAGATTGCTCAATGTCATAGTAATCACAGTTAAAGTGGCTTAAGCAGACATCAAGAGGATCCTTTGAAAGAATGGAGGGCAGTGCTTCTTGAACTAGATCTTCCAACATATCAACGCAAAAGCATTCACTTTCATCATTGGATTGGTGGTGAGAAGCATTGAAGATGTTCAGTCGAACTTTCATATTCCTGAAAGAGATATCCATTACTCCAGTGCGGCAATTAACGCAAGCGTTTGCCGTAGCTAGAAATGGACGACCTAGAATGATTGGAATATGCCGAGTAGGATTTTGGACAGGTTTTGTATCGAGGACTATGAAATCTACTGGAAAATAAAACTTATCCACTTGAATGATCACATCTTCAACAATACCACATGGTTGCTTCACCGATCGATCGGCGAGTTGCAACACTATTGTGCAGATTCAAATTCGTGGTTACCAATGGTGCACGAAATAGTTGGGGCACCCGGATCTTTGAATTTAGGAGGGGCTTGGTGCTGAAAAATGGAACTCACTTGTTCAGTTAAAAGGACTTTCCTAGGAACATTGTTCCTGGATTTACGCTTTTGAGTGCATAGGTCCTTCAAGTATTTAGCATAGGAGGGAATTTGCTTAATAGCATCAAGGAGAGGAAGATTGATTTTCACTTGTTTAAAAATTTCCATCATGTCCTGGATTTTCTCTCCTTGCTTCCCAAAATGTGAAGGTTCCTTCAATCTTTGAGGAAAGGGAACTGGAGGCTCAAATGATGTGTCACATTTTGGAGTAGAAGATGAAGCATTTTCAGATGCTTTTTCCTTTGGATTTTTAGAGATTTTGTTCACATTTGGATTTGTGAGAGAATCTTTTGAATTTTTAGGATGCTCAATGGTTTTCTCTTTTTCTTTCTCAACTTTCGAGTTTATGACTTTGCCACTCCTTAGGGTGGTGATTGATTGCACCTGCTCAAGAGGAGCATTATAAGATGAAGATGACGGATCATCAATTACATGAACACCCTTAGGGTTTGCCACTGGTTGACTTGGCAACTTTCCTTCCTCCCTTTTATTCAAGGCATTAGCTAGTTGCCCTATTTGAGCTTCTAGCCTAGTCATAGATTGAGCATTAGCTTCAAGCTTAGCAATTGATTGAGAATGGGACTGCAATAAGTGGGTGTTAGCCTCAAGATTGCTTAGCACTCTTTTTCAAAGCCTTGGCTTCTCGGAGGAGGTGGTGGAGGAATTTGGTAGTTAGATTTTTGAGGGTACGGTTGAGGATTCGGCCTATATTGAGGCTGTTGAGATTGAGAATTGTAAGAATGTTGCCCTTGAAAAGATGGACCTGGTTCCTAAGATTTCCAAGACCATTTTCAGCCCATTTCTTTAGTCCATTTAGTTTGGATCTTCAATATAAACATATCTCTAATGGGCCAAGCTTCAGTGATAACTAAATGAGCACCATTTGTAGCCCGATTTCACCATTCCTAATCAGAATTACCCTTAATCACCTACAATCATAAAAATATTAAAATTATTAATAAAAATTATGAAATAAATATTACTAAGACACTAATTCATATAATTTTAAGGGCATTGAATATGCAATATTCATTACTTATCACACCCCCAAACTTATATATTGCTAGTCTCTTAGCAATACACAACTAAAAATGAAATAAAACAACTAAACTACTTCCTCTTTCGTGGGAGATCCGATTGCATTTAGCATATGCAACAAGCCTTTTAAACCCCTAGGTTACCCCTAGTGGACGAGTGAAGTCTCGTGAGGGTTTCCAGAGATGTTACCCACAAACATGCCAAAATTCCTATTTCAAACATTAATCAAGACAAAGATTACAAAATGCAGTTAAAAGACTTGCATTGAAGAATACTTTCAAATCCCTAAACCCCATAATTCAAAACAATGGTTCTCACCCAAAATTTACATCAATCACAACTCAAAGAAACTAACTCTAGCCCCCTCATGAAAAGTGAACTAGCATTCATCAATGTGATTTAACCCGGCCTTGAGTGAGCAATTACAAGTCCCTTCAATTTATTGGATCCCCTTATTGAATGTATCACTCAAAACATGAACACATGCAATTTTTTTTTTTTTTTTGATATGGTTGTGCAGTGCCTAGGTTTATTAGGCTTTCGAATTGATCCATGTAGCGAGCTTTCAGACTGTGACTCCCAAACCAAATGGCTTTAGGGCACCAGGTTTCAAGATACCTCGAGGGACCTAATAACTCGAATCAAAACGGCCACAAACCATAGACTAACCAAAAACGCAATGCCTAGGTTTATTAGGCTTTCGAATTGGTCCATGTAGCGAGCTTTCAGCCTGTGACTCCCAAACCAAATGGCTTTAGGGCACCAGGTTTCAAGATACCTCGAGGGACCTAATAACTCGAACCAAAACGGCCACAAACCATAGGATTATTATTTTTATTTTTATTTTTTATTTTTTTATTTTACTATATATATATATTTTTAGGTATAGCATGTTTAAAATGTTTATTCTCAAGGGATACCGACTTATATTCAGCAATCATAATTGATGCTCAAAGCCAAGTACAAACCCCACTAACTCTACTAGTGTGCGTGTGAATTGTGAAAAGAACTAGAGTCAACCACTCCAAGTCATGTCAATGCAAATAACGACTTAAACCACTGCATTCAAACCATAGTTTCTAGAAATTTTACACATACTCTACAATTGCAAGTCAAGAACCTACATAAAGTATTAAACTCTTGATTGGTGTTAAAACATCTAAACTGAAAACAAAACAACCTAAAATAAATAAACAAATAAAAGTGTTCTTCCTTACCCCCAAACTTGAATCACACATTGTCCTCAATGTGTAACAAAAATATAAAGCGTATGGTAAGTGATAGAACAATATTACCGTAGTGGTAGAATTGTAAAAATTTGGCAAAGCATTCACATGAATAAGGGTTGGCCATCCCCCCAAACTTGGATGCAAAAACCTGTCATAAAAAACACAACTACACACCACGCATATTAAAAGGAAAAAAATAATAATAAATAAATAAAAAAAATGCAACAAAATGACAAACAAACACAAATAAAAATTAAAATGAAGAAAAATCAACTCTAGCAAAAGCAAAAATAAATAAAAATAAATGAAAAGAAAAACACACACTTCCTAACTACTACTTTTGATGGAAGGTTCACCCTATACCACATCTCTTGAGGAGATCTAAGAGTGTCCCCCTTATTTTGTCCTCACTTTCTTGTGCCGGAATCCAAACAATTTTTAGGCACCTCTTATCTATGTCAATGTGAGGTTTTAAGAAAAATGAATCAATCGAATAAAATTCGACTAATTCAGGAAAACATGACCCTTTAACTTGTTCTTGACTAATTTTCTCATTGATATCTAATTTGTCACTACTCAAGTCAAAAACAAAGGTAAAAGGTGGACTCTCATTAGGACTTAAGTGATCACACTTAAGTTCTTCATGTAATGTTTTGGAGTCCGGTATGGGTAATGGTTCCACAAAGGGGGCATGGTCTAACTCAATTGGTTGTGTGAGTTCAATATTAGTCATGGGCTGACTTGGAAGTTCCTCTTGATCCTCACAATTCAAAGCATTGGTTATTTCCTCGATTTGAACTTCTAGCCTAGCTATGGATTGTGAATGTGAATTTAACAATTTAGTTTGTTCTTCATGTTTGCCAATTTGTTCATCAAGTTTGCCAAGGGCAGCCAAAACTTTGTCCTCAAATCCCGGAGAATAAGTATGATAAAATGGATCATCACTCGGTATAGAAAAATTTTCATGTGTGTATTCAGGATAAAAATCATAATATTGTCCCGCAGTAGGACAATTTATCACATGATGAAAAGGACTAAAGCAACATGCACATGACTCATATGGTATGGACGAGTGAGTAGGAGTAGCATTACTAAAGGGCATAAATTGGTCCAATCTCCATGATAATATATCTAATTTTTTAGACACATCCATTGAATTTTCACTCACATTCTCCATAACACAACCAAATTGATCAAAACATGCCTCTGAATGATACTCATACTGAAATGACATGTTTAAAAAAAAATCAAAATTAAAAGAAAATAACAATCCTAAACATAAGTGAATGAATTAAAATACAAAAACTCACAAGACGTCCTGAAATTTCAACTTCTTTCCACTTGTGTAGTACCTCTTGTACCTATATTCAAACACACAAAACACCTAAAATAAATTAAAAATAGAATATATACAAGTCCTAAATTATAATTAAAATAGACTTAATCTTTAAACTTAACAACACAATCATGATCGCAGTCCCCGGCAACGGCGCCATTTTGTTCGACGTGCAAAACACAGATTAAATAATATGGAATAATGTCGTTGTTGTTTTACACCTCGACAAAAAAGAATTTATAAAACCCTACAAATACTCTACTAAAATTAGTAAAGTGGTGAGTAGGGGTCGAACCCACAGAGACTGCATTGGTTGTGTTGTTAAGCTATCAAGATCTTGTCTAATTTAATTGAAAGAGAATTTGTTTTGTTTTTAAATTAAGTTGATGAAATTAAATAACATAAATAAATGATGGATACTGGAGATAGAGGGTCCTGGGAATTGACTTCACCACTAACCTTCTGACAATGACAATTGTACTAATTTGGGACGTTTAATCTATGCATTCAGAAAAGAATGGCTACAAGCCAAATTCAATTCTATCAAGAGAATTTATTCAACATACAATTAAGCATAACTCGTCTTCGCTTAGCATGGCCTATACATCTGATTAACTAATGATATGATAACCCATCTTCGCTTAGTACGAATTATAAAAACTCTAAATTGAATGATATGTGAAAACTATTGTATAACCTGTCTTAACAAAATCACAGAAGTTGAAAAGACTAAACCCTAATCACTGCAAACTTGCATTCATTCTACAAGAACAAAATTAAATATGCAATAAATTCATTCAAATTAAAACTAACAGCACAGCTGTTGTTTATGTCTTGGTTATACAATCAATGCACAAAATAAATAATTCCCAAATTAATATACAAGCTAATACATTGAAAGATAGGTTAGGGTTACATCACTTCCCCGGAATGGTGTTTAGTTGTTCATGATCGGAGGTCCAAGCTTGAACGATGATGAAGTCGTCGTCGTCTTGCCCGTATCGTCACGAATCGCCTCTGTATATCTCTCTCTGCTTCCCCCCTCCACAATACCCTAGTTTTTCTTCGTTCCCTCCTTTTTACTTTGCGAAAACAAACCAACGGGACACCTGGCCTACCCAAAGTGGCAAGTGCGCATAATAAAATGGCACTTGCTCCTCACAAAGTGGCATTTGCGCCCAAAAAGTGGCAGCTGCGCAAATAGGGCAGAAAGTTGATGAAAACGTCCGTTTTAGGAAATTTTCGTGAAATATGAAATTGTGCAGAATTGAATTTCCTTCAACCCACGCGGAGTTTGGGTCATTTTGACAATCGTGTACGGAGTTGTGGTCTGAATACCAACACGGGTTCAGGACTTTTTAGGCCTGAATTGGCCCAATCTTCTATGCGAATGGGCCCGTGCTCCTTTTCTTCATTTAAATTCATTTTCAGCCCATTTCTTTAGTCCATTTAGTTTGGATCTTCAATATAAACATATCTCTAATGGGCCAAGCTTCAGTGATAACTAAATGAGCACCATTTGTAGCCCGATTTCACCATTCCTAATCAGAATTACCCTTAATCACCTACAATCATAAAAATATTAAAATTATTAATAAAAATTATGAAATAAATATTACTAAGACACTAATTCATATAATTTTAAGGGCATTGAATATGCAATATTCATTACTTATCACACCCCCAAACTTATATATTGCTAGTCTCTTAGCAATACACAACTAAAAATGAAATAAAACAACTAAACTACTTCCTCTTTCGTGGGAGATCCGATTGCATTTAGCATATGCAACAAGCCTTTTAAACCCCTAGGTTACCCCTAGTGGACGAGTGAAGTCTCGTGAGGGTTTCCAGAGATGTTACCCACAAACA
This sequence comes from Cornus controversa, assembly GCA_026545225.1. Taxonomy (NCBI): domain Eukaryota; kingdom Viridiplantae; phylum Streptophyta; class Magnoliopsida; order Cornales; family Cornaceae; genus Cornus; species Cornus controversa. The sequence goes on along the minus strand of CM048848.1, from coordinate 27,790,741 downwards.
TGCCAAAATTCCTATTTCAAACATTAATCAAGACAAAGATTACAAAATGCAGTTAAAAGACTTGCATTGAAGAATACTTTCAAATCCCTAAACCCCATAATTCAAAACAATGGTTCTCACCCAAAATTTACATCAATCACAACTCAAAGAAACTAACTCTAGCCCCCTCATGAAAAGTGAACTAGCATTCATCAATGTGATTTAACCCGGCCTTGAGTGAGCAATTACAAGTCCCTTCAATTTATTGGATCCCCTTATTGAATGTATCACTCAAAACATGAACACATGCAATTTTTTTTTTTTTTTTGATATGGTTGTGCAGTGCCTAGGTTTATTAGGCTTTCGAATTGATCCATGTAGCGAGCTTTCAGACTGTGACTCCCAAACCAAATGGCTTTAGGGCACCAGGTTTCAAGATACCTCGAGGGACCTAATAACTCGAATCAAAACGGCCACAAACCATAGACTAACCAAAAACGCAATGCCTAGGTTTATTAGGCTTTCGAATTGGTCCATGTAGCGAGCTTTCAGCCTGTGACTCCCAAACCAAATGGCTTTAGGGCACCAGGTTTCAAGATACCTCGAGGGACCTAATAACTCGAACCAAAACGGCCACAAACCATAGGATTATTATTTTTATTTTTATTTTTTATTTTTTTATTTTACTATATATATATATTTTTAGGTATAGCATGTTTAAAATGTTTATTCTCAAGGGATACCGACTTATATTCAGCAATCATAATTGATGCTCAAAGCCAAGTACAAACCCCACTAACTCTACTAGTGTGCGTGTGAATTGTGAAAAGAACTAGAGTCAACCACTCCAAGTCATGTCAATGCAAATAACGACTTAAACCACTGCATTCAAACCATAGTTTCTAGAAATTTTACACATACTCTACAATTGCAAGTCAAGAACCTACATAAAGTATTAAACTCTTGATTGGTGTTAAAACATCTAAACTGAAAACAAAACAACCTAAAATAAATAAACAAATAAAAGTGTTCTTCCTTACCCCCAAACTTGAATCACACATTGTCCTCAATGTGTAACAAAAATATAAAGCGTATGGTAAGTGATAGAACAATATTACCGTAGTGGTAGAATTGTAAAAATTTGGCAAAGCATTCACATGAATAAGGGTTGGCCATCCCCCCAAACTTGGATGCAAAAACCTGTCATAAAAAACACAACTACACACCACGCATATTAAAAGGAAAAAAATAATAATAAATAAATAAAAAAAATGCAACAAAATGACAAACAAACACAAATAAAAATTAAAATGAAGAAAAATCAACTCTAGCAAAAGCAAAAATAAATAAAAATAAATGAAAAGAAAAACACACACTTCCTAACTACTACTTTTGATGGAAGGTTCACCCTATACCACATCTCTTGAGGAGATCTAAGAGTGTCCCCCTTATTTTGTCCTCACTTTCTTGTGCCGGAATCCAAACAATTTTTAGGCACCTCTTATCTATGTCAATGTGAGGTTTTAAGAAAAATGAATCAATCGAATAAAATTCGACTAATTCAGGAAAACATGACCCTTTAACTTGTTCTTGACTAATTTTCTCATTGATATCTAATTTGTCACTACTCAAGTCAAAAACAAAGGTAAAAGGTGGACTCTCATTAGGACTTAAGTGATCACACTTAAGTTCTTCATGTAATGTTTTGGAGTCCGGTATGGGTAATGGTTCCACAAAGGGGGCATGGTCTAACTCAATTGGTTGTGTGAGTTCAATATTAGTCATGGGCTGACTTGGAAGTTCCTCTTGATCCTCACAATTCAAAGCATTGGTTATTTCCTCGATTTGAACTTCTAGCCTAGCTATGGATTGTGAATGTGAATTTAACAATTTAGTTTGTTCTTCATGTTTGCCAATTTGTTCATCAAGTTTGCCAAGGGCAGCCAAAACTTTGTCCTCAAATCCCGGAGAATAAGTATGATAAAATGGATCATCACTCGGTATAGAAAAATTTTCATGTGTGTATTCAGGATAAAAATCATAATATTGTCCCGCAGTAGGACAATTTATCACATGATGAAAAGGACTAAAGCAACATGCACATGACTCATATGGTATGGACGAGTGAGTAGGAGTAGCATTACTAAAGGGCATAAATTGGTCCAATCTCCATGATAATATATCTAATTTTTTAGACACATCCATTGAATTTTCACTCACATTCTCCATAACACAACCAAATTGATCAAAACATGCCTCTGAATGATACTCATACTGAAATGACATGTTTAAAAAAAAATCAAAATTAAAAGAAAATAACAATCCTAAACATAAGTGAATGAATTAAAATACAAAAACTCACAAGACGTCCTGAAATTTCAACTTCTTTCCACTTGTGTAGTACCTCTTGTACCTATATTCAAACACACAAAACACCTAAAATAAATTAAAAATAGAATATATACAAGTCCTAAATTATAATTAAAATAGACTTAATCTTTAAACTTAACAACACAATCATGATCGCAGTCCCCGGCAACGGCGCCATTTTGTTCGACGTGCAAAACACAGATTAAATAATATGGAATAATGTCGTTGTTGTTTTACACCTCGACAAAAAAGAATTTATAAAACCCTACAAATACTCTACTAAAATTAGTAAAGTGGTGAGTAGGGGTCGAACCCACAGAGACTGCATTGGTTGTGTTGTTAAGCTATCAAGATCTTGTCTAATTTAATTGAAAGAGAATTTGTTTTGTTTTTAAATTAAGTTGATGAAATTAAATAACATAAATAAATGATGGATACTGGAGATAGAGGGTCCTGGGAATTGACTTCACCACTAACCTTCTGACAATGACAATTGTACTAATTTGGGACGTTTAATCTATGCATTCAGAAAAGAATGGCTACAAGCCAAATTCAATTCTATCAAGAGAATTTATTCAACATACAATTAAGCATAACTCGTCTTCGCTTAGCATGGCCTATACATCTGATTAACTAATGATATGATAACCCATCTTCGCTTAGTACGAATTATAAAAACTCTAAATTGAATGATATGTGAAAACTATTGTATAACCTGTCTTAACAAAATCACAGAAGTTGAAAAGACTAAACCCTAATCACTGCAAACTTGCATTCATTCTACAAGAACAAAATTAAATATGCAATAAATTCATTCAAATTAAAACTAACAGCACAGCTGTTGTTTATGTCTTGGTTATACAATCAATGCACAAAATAAATAATTCCCAAATTAATATACAAGCTAATACATTGAAAGATAGGTTAGGGTTACATCACTTCCCCGGAATGGTGTTTAGTTGTTCATGATCGGAGGTCCAAGCTTGAACGATGATGAAGTCGTCGTCGTCTTGCCCGTATCGTCACGAATCGCCTCTGTATATCTCTCTCTGCTTCCCCCCTCCACAATACCCTAGTTTTTCTTCGTTCCCTCCTTTTTACTTTGCGAAAACAAACCAACGGGACACCTGGCCTACCCAAAGTGGCAAGTGCGCATAATAAAATGGCACTTGCTCCTCACAAAGTGGCATTTGCGCCCAAAAAGTGGCAGCTGCGCAAATAGGGCAGAAAGTTGATGAAAACGTCCGTTTTAGGAAATTTTCGTGAAATATGAAATTGTGCAGAATTGAATTTCCTTCAACCCACGCGGAGTTTGGGTCATTTTGACAATCGTGTACGGAGTTGTGGTCTGAATACCAACACGGGTTCAGGACTTTTTAGGCCTGAATTGGCCCAATCTTCTATGCGAATGGGCCCGTGCTCCTTTTCTTCATTTAAATTCATTTTCAGCCCATTTCTTTAGTCCATTTAGTTTGGATCTTCAATATAAACATATCTCTAATGGGCCAAGCTTCAGTGATAACTAAATGAGCACCATTTGTAGCCCGATTTCACCATTCCTAATCAGAATTACCCTTAATCACCTACAATCATAAAAATATTAAAATTATTAATAAAAATTATGAAATAAATATTACTAAGACACTAATTCATATAATTTTAAGGGCATTGAATATGCAATATTCATTACTTATCACACCCCCAAACTTATATATTGCTAGTCTCTTAGCAATACACAACTAAAAATGAAATAAAACAACTAAACTACTTCCTCTTTCGTGGGAGATCCGATTGCATTTAGCATATGCAACAAGCCTTTTAAACCCCTAGGTTACCCCTAGTGGACGAGTGAAGTCTCGTGAGGGTTTCCAGAGATGTTACCCACAAACATGCCAAAATTCCTATTTCAAACATTAATCAAGACAAAGATTACAAAATGCAGTTAAAAGACTTGCATTGAAGAATACTTTCAAATCCCTAAACCCCATAATTCAAAACAATGGTTCTCACCCAAAATTTACATCAATCACAACTCAAAGAAACTAACTCTAGCCCCCTCATGAAAAGTGAACTAGCATTCATCAATGTGATTTAACCCGGCCTTGAGTGAGCAATTACAAGTCCCTTCAATTTATTGGATCCCCTTATTGAATGTATCACTCAAAACATGAACACATGCAATTTTTTTTTTTTTTTTGATATGGTTGTGCAGTGCCTAGGTTTATTAGGCTTTCGAATTGATCCATGTAGCGAGCTTTCAGACTGTGACTCCCAAACCAAATGGCTTTAGGGCACCAGGTTTCAAGATACCTCGAGGGACCTAATAACTCGAATCAAAACGGCCACAAACCATAGACTAACCAAAAACGCAATGCCTAGGTTTATTAGGCTTTCGAATTGGTCCATGTAGCGAGCTTTCAGCCTGTGACTCCCAAACCAAATGGCTTTAGGGCACCAGGTTTCAAGATACCTCGAGGGACCTAATAACTCGAACCAAAACGGCCACAAACCATAGGATTATTATTTTTATTTTTATTTTTTATTTTTTTATTTTACTATATATATATATTTTTAGGTATAGCATGTTTAAAATGTTTATTCTCAAGGGATACCGACTTATATTCAGCAATCATAATTGATGCTCAAAGCCAAGTACAAACCCCACTAACTCTACTAGTGTGCGTGTGAATTGTGAAAAGAACTAGAGTCAACCACTCCAAGTCATGTCAATGCAAATAACGACTTAAACCACTGCATTCAAACCATAGTTTCTAGAAATTTTACACATACTCTACAATTGCAAGTCAAGAACCTACATAAAGTATTAAACTCTTGATTGGTGTTAAAACATCTAAACTGAAAACAAAACAACCTAAAATAAATAAACAAATAAAAGTGTTCTTCCTTACCCCCAAACTTGAATCACACATTGTCCTCAATGTGTAACAAAAATATAAAGCGTATGGTAAGTGATAGAACAATATTACCGTAGTGGTAGAATTGTAAAAATTTGGCAAAGCATTCACATGAATAAGGGTTGGCCATCCCCCCAAACTTGGATGCAAAAACCTGTCATAAAAAACACAACTACACACCACGCATATTAAAAGGAAAAAAATAATAATAAATAAATAAAAAAAATGCAACAAAATGACAAACAAACACAAATAAAAATTAAAATGAAGAAAAATCAACTCTAGCAAAAGCAAAAATAAATAAAAATAAATGAAAAGAAAAACACACACTTCCTAACTACTACTTTTGATGGAAGGTTCACCCTATACCACATCTCTTGAGGAGATCTAAGAGTGTCCCCCTTATTTTGTCCTCACTTTCTTGTGCCGGAATCCAAACAATTTTTAGGCACCTCTTATCTATGTCAATGTGAGGTTTTAAGAAAAATGAATCAATCGAATAAAATTCGACTAATTCAGGAAAACATGACCCTTTAACTTGTTCTTGACTAATTTTCTCATTGATATCTAATTTGTCACTACTCAAGTCAAAAACAAAGGTAAAAGGTGGACTCTCATTAGGACTTAAGTGATCACACTTAAGTTCTTCATGTAATGTTTTGGAGTCCGGTATGGGTAATGGTTCCACAAAGGGGGCATGGTCTAACTCAATTGGTTGTGTGAGTTCAATATTAGTCATGGGCTGACTTGGAAGTTCCTCTTGATCCTCACAATTCAAAGCATTGGTTATTTCCTCGATTTGAACTTCTAGCCTAGCTATGGATTGTGAATGTGAATTTAACAATTTAGTTTGTTCTTCATGTTTGCCAATTTGTTCATCAAGTTTGCCAAGGGCAGCCAAAACTTTGTCCTCAAATCCCGGAGAATAAGTATGATAAAATGGATCATCACTCGGTATAGAAAAATTTTCATGTGTGTATTCAGGATAAAAATCATAATATTGTCCCGCAGTAGGACAATTTATCACATGATGAAAAGGACTAAAGCAACATGCACATGACTCATATGGTATGGACGAGTGAGTAGGAGTAGCATTACTAAAGGGCATAAATTGGTCCAATCTCCATGATAATATATCTAATTTTTTAGACACATCCATTGAATTTTCACTCACATTCTCCATAACACAACCAAATTGATCAAAACATGCCTCTGAATGATACTCATACTGAAATGACATGTTTAAAAAAAAATCAAAATTAAAAGAAAATAACAATCCTAAACATAAGTGAATGAATTAAAATACAAAAACTCACAAGACGTCCTGAAATTTCAACTTCTTTCCACTTGTGTAGTACCTCTTGTACCTATATTCAAACACACAAAACACCTAAAATAAATTAAAAATAGAATATATACAAGTCCTAAATTATAATTAAAATAGACTTAATCTTTAAACTTAACAACACAATCATGATCGCAGTCCCCGGCAACGGCGCCATTTTGTTCGACGTGCAAAACACAGATTAAATAATATGGAATAATGTCGTTGTTGTTTTACACCTCGACAAAAAAGAATTTATAAAACCCTACAAATACTCTACTAAAATTAGTAAAGTGGTGAGTAGGGGTCGAACCCACAGAGACTGCATTGGTTGTGTTGTTAAGCTATCAAGATCTTGTCTAATTTAATTGAAAGAGAATTTGTTTTGTTTTTAAATTAAGTTGATGAAATTAAATAACATAAATAAATGATGGATACTGGAGATAGAGGGTCCTGGGAATTGACTTCACCACTAACCTTCTGACAATGACAATTGTACTAATTTGGGACGTTTAATCTATGCATTCAGAAAAGAATGGCTACAAGCCAAATTCAATTCTATCAAGAGAATTTATTCAACATACAATTAAGCATAACTCGTCTTCGCTTAGCATGGCCTATACATCTGATTAACTAATGATATGATAACCCATCTTCGCTTAGTACGAATTATAAAAACTCTAAATTGAATGATATGTGAAAACTATTGTATAACCTGTCTTAACAAAATCACAGAAGTTGAAAAGACTAAACCCTAATCACTGCAAACTTGCATTCATTCTACAAGAACAAAATTAAATATGCAATAAATTCATTCAAATTAAAACTAACAGCACAGCTGTTGTTTATGTCTTGGTTATACAATCAATGCACAAAATAAATAATTCCCAAATTAATATACAAGCTAATACATTGAAAGATAGGTTAGGGTTACATCACTTCCCCGGAATGGTGTTTAGTTGTTCATGATCGGAGGTCCAAGCTTGAACGATGATGAAGTCGTCGTCGTCTTGCCCGTATCGTCACGAATCGCCTCTGTATATCTCTCTCTGCTTCCCCCCTCCACAATACCCTAGTTTTTCTTCGTTCCCTCCTTTTTACTTTGCGAAAACAAACCAACGGGACACCTGGCCTACCCAAAGTGGCAAGTGCGCATAATAAAATGGCACTTGCTCCTCACAAAGTGGCATTTGCGCCCAAAAAGTGGCAGCTGCGCAAATAGGGCAGAAAGTTGATGAAAACGTCCGTTTTAGGAAATTTTCGTGAAATATGAAATTGTGCAGAATTGAATTTCCTTCAACCCACGCGGAGTTTGGGTCATTTTGACAATCGTGTACGGAGTTGTGGTCTGAATACCAACACGGGTTCAGGACTTTTTAGGCCTGAATTGGCCCAATCTTCTATGCGAATGGGCCCGTGCTCCTTTTCTTCATTTAAATTCATTTTCAGCCCATTTCTTTAGTCCATTTAGTTTGGATCTTCAATATAAACATATCTCTAATGGGCCAAGCTTCAGTGATAACTAAATGAGCACCATTTGTAGCCCGATTTCACCATTCCTAATCAGAATTACCCTTAATCACCTACAATCATAAAAATATTAAAATTATTAATAAAAATTATGAAATAAATATTACTAAGACACTAATTCATATAATTTTAAGGGCATTGAATATGCAATATTCATTACTTATCACTCGTTGTAGTCATTTTATTGATAGATGTTTGTGGGTATCATCACTGAAAACTCTCACGAGAACCTAGGAGTTTAAAGGCTTGTTGCATACGCTAAATGCAATCGAAAATACCAACGAAAGTGTAGTTAGATTTTAATTTTTCGTTAGTTTTGCTTGAGGACTACTAAAATATAGGTTTGGGGGTATTTGATGAGTACATATTTTGTAATAATTTTATCTCTAAAATTATGTTTGTTAGCACTTTATTATATTTTATTTTAATCAATAAATGTGTTTTTATGTATTTTTAGATTGTTATAGATTTTCACTCAAAAGAAGATTATTTCAGAAAATAAATATTTGAAAGACCCATTTGCATAGGCTTCACTGTTTAGGTCACAACTCTCATCTCAATTGTCGGAATAATACAAATCTAGAATTTTTGGAAAGTTGATTCATAGAGGAATATTTTTGTATTTAACGAGAAAGTCCAAATTAAGACATTTAACAGGTCAAAATACCATGACAAGTCAATAGCAGAAATCTGGGCGAATTTGATATGACATATATGTTTTTAACTTTTATCAACCTACATCAAGGCCCACCTCAAATATAGAGTAATGGATTAGACAAAATTGCCTACATCAAGGCCCACTTCAAATATGGAGTAATGGATCAGACTAAATTGCCTAAAGTCCAAGCCCACTTGAAATGGATCAAATGATAATTATAATAATTATCTTAATGATATATATGTATATATATATATCTATTTAGATAATTATTATAAAATCATGATAATTATTATAAATATTAAATATATTAATGTAATAATTATCAAGGTCAATCCAAATTACAATTATACCCCTTCAGTGAGCCTATAAATAGAGGTAGATGGGTGAAGGGGGGGACCAGAGGAAGAATCTAGTGGAGGCCAAGGAAGAGAAGACAGAGATAATTCGGGCTTTTTTTCATTATGTCTTGTATATTTTTGTTATATTCTTCCACTATGTGTAACTAAACCCCTTAACTAAGGTTGAGGAGGAAACCATCATTAATGGAATAAAGTTATTTTGTTCATTTATTGATTCCTATGTGTATGATTTAAATGCTTATGATTTTTACTTCTTGTGATTAATTATTTTAGATCTCTTTTACCATTTATATCATGTATTTGTGGTAGTTAGAAATTATTATAATTAATCAAAGCTTGAAATTGTATTTCTTAAAAGTGAAAATCTTTGATCTTATGTTTTTCATTAAATTGAATACATAAAATGCTTAGAATTTCATATTATTTAAGCGAAGGAAATTCTACCTTTTAATATATTTTATAATGCTTTATAGTTAAATCATGAGTAAGCAATAGATTGATTTCTTGATTGCTACTCTAAGTTTGGGAATTAGTAAATGAATATTAGAAACTTTATGAATTTAATGGTGGTGGAATTTGACAATTTGCTATATTTGATTTCAATTGTGTTATTTTAATTGCATGTTTTGTTTAAACTCTCAAATCAAACTTTGTTCAACTAGATTAGTTTTAAATTAATTTTAATTTGTATTAGTTTTTCTTCTCAAAGTATTTCGTTCGGTTCGACCTCGTTCTTGCCAATCTATACTTTAATAGATTAGTGCACTTGTCGGATCGGCCAACCTTTGGATACAGCAAAAGAGGTAAGGAAATGTGACAACTCTTTCTTGAACTATATCATAAACAGATCTTCCCCTCCACCTCCTCCTTGCAAGCATCACCTTCAAACTCAAGACCTGTGAGTTATAAAATTGTAAAACAACACAAGCCACAAGTAGGTTTTTGTATGTCTTCTTCTCCCACATTAATTTCCCCTATCAACATTTCTATGGTTTTCATCTTTAGTGCACGAGAGTTAGTGCATGATAGTTTATCTGTAGATATTTATTTTTCCTGGTAAATAAGTTACTCTCTCTAGATTGTTTATAATCTTTCATATTTATATGTTGTGTGTGTGCAAGTTTTGAGAGATGGTTCAAAAGAAGATTGTGATGAAGAAGCAAGAGGACCAATGCAAGAGGTATATCACCCTCTCAAAACGGCTCGTGGGACTCTTTAGCAAGGTAGCAGAAATGTGCATGGTTAGTGGTGCCCAGATGGCCATTTTGTGTCCTCACCAAGCAACAACCCTAATTATTTTAGTTTTGGACATCCACGTTCCTCACCAATTCATCCCCTACTACTTCAATTAGTGATTGCAAAAAAGAATCGCTACGTCCCCTCCACCGCGAGGTCAAGGCAATCGAGCGAGAGATGAAGAGTAATCAGGACAAACAGAAAAAGATGAGTGGTAAGGAATGATGGGCAAGTAAAGAGTATAAAGAGTGGGACTCCATTGAAAAAGTGCCGGTTTATGCGAAAGCGCTAGGAGAACTAAACAACAATGTAATCGCATGATTAGAAATAAGAAAATCCATTGATTGGTTTTTTTTTGTGAAAAGTCAGGGTTCAACCTCTCATGAGATCAGAGAAGGTGTGTGAATGTGTTTCTTGCTATTGTAAAAAAATAAAAATATATAAAAATAAAAATTGAGCCCTCTCTTGAATGGTTTAATTGCAAATGACGCAATTTGTATAACTGTAGTTATTACAAAAAAAAAATTATTTAGATTGCATAGTATGATTATTTACGGTACTTTGTTTTAATTATTCAAAATTCAAAAAAAATAAAGATATTATCAATGTGCATTTATTAACAAAGTCAAATCTATTTCAATAGAAATAAAGGTCTTACGTTTTTCTTATAAAAGATTGGATTTTCTTTCTATTAGCATAAAAAATTGAGACCCAAATTCAGTCCACCATCCATTTCAAAACAAAAGGCTTACAATGGGCCACGTCTTCTTCTCATCAGGCCCACTATTTTAATCAAAGAATTAACTCTACTAATATTTTCGTTAACCGTGGTTACTGTGTTTGAATTTTGTCCTCGAAAAAAGTCATGTTCCCGCCCCCATCTTCAAAATGCACAGATTAGATATCCAGCTCAAGTTTGAATTTTCCTCAACCCATCTATGTCTGCTCTACACTCTTGGGTTTTCTTCAAGCTCTGGTTTAGGGTTTTGGTTAGGATTTTCTTCAGGCTCTGGTTTGTCAATGTGAACATTGGACAAACCAGAAACTCAAATTCTCAGACCCAAGCTTCAAAATGCACAAATTATGTACTGATATCCAATCCCAAAAATTTAAAAATTTTCCAATCCATCCATGACTACTCTACCCTAATCTATGTTTTAGGGTTTTGTTGTTGCTCTCTTCAACCTCTAATTTGGTTCTCCTCATCACGGTGTTGGATTTCTCCCTCTAATACCCAACCAAAGCCCTAACCCTATCTAATTTTTCATTCGTCAAAGCCCTAATCAGCATCAACAATACCCACAAGCACAATTAGAAATCGGGAGACTTGCTCGGCGTATGCTCTTGTACCTCTCACATCATCGAGACCCAGACTCTCTTCAAGTCCCTCCTCCCACCACCGTCTCCAAGCTGGACCACAACAATTCCGCAGCAACGTCGAAGAAGATGGTATGTTGCCTTTTCTACTGTGTCTTCAATTTTGGTTTTGATTTGTTGTATTGTATATTTCTTGGTTGATTATTTTTGATTAGTTGAAATTATATAGGTCATGTATTTTTTTTTTCCTTTTCCCATTTTCCTTGCTGGTATTTGAGAAGTTGCTTTATATATATATATATATATATATATGTATATATATATATATTTGAGAAATTATTATTGGAGTGTTGGATATGGATCTGTTCCCATTTTTCTCACTGGTTTTATTTTTTATTTTATTTTTTTATTTCAGTGAACAAAATTAATGACTTATGTCCGAATATTATGTGATGTTTTTCTGTGATAGCTGAGAAATAATTGGAGGTGTGCTGCAACTTTCTTTTTCAATTTTAGTTACGGGTATTTGAGAAGAACAAAACTATTGTTTGATAGATAAGGATGACAGTATGCAAATGGAACTACAATAGTTCTCGTGGCCTTGCAAGAAATTGGTGCAGTTTCAGATGATTCTATTAGGGAGATTGTACTATACATTGTTGGCCAAACTAATTATTGTTGAGGGATTGAATCATGTCTCATTAATGAAATTGCACTATATATTAATTTCTTCTTCAAAAGAGTTTTTTATTGACAAATAAAGAGACCTGCCTGGTCCATTGTGCATTATATATATAGATAGGATGATGGTTTTTTGTTTTGAGATAAAAAGGAAAAGATAACAATTGGGCAATTAGTGAATTATTATTATAAGGATGCTCCTTTGGGATGTCATTAATTGAATTAATACTCTCTTGGCAGAACTTTCATGACGGAAGCTAGCTTGAGGTAATTACAAATGGAGTTTCAAACATACTTTATTACTAAAGTTTATATTTTAAAAAATACTTTAGTAAAAAATAATTTTCCTGAGCATGGTTGTTGGGTAAGGAATAAGTTTGCATATGGTAGTGCTGGAGGAAATATTTTATCATTAAGAACTTAGTCTAACTTAAAATAAATTTAACAAAGTAGATGTTAATCCTATTGCTACCACTTCTGTTCTGTAGCTGCCTCAATCTCCTGTATAATCCCCAAAAACAAACTAGCCAATTATGGCTAATGCTTTTGATTTTGAAAACATCTCTGCTCGTCAATGCTTATGGGTTAATGGACCTGTCATTTTTGGTGTAGGTTCATCTGGTCCAGCCGTTGGTGCTGGCCTTAAACAACAAGGTGTGGCATTTATAATCCTTGAAAGAACTAATTGCATTACTTCTCTATGGAAAAACTACACTTATGATTGCCTTAATTAAGCTTCACCTCTCCAAACAATTCTACCAACTACCCTACTTCCAATTCCCAGACAACTTCCCAGAATACCCAACCAAATACCCATTCTTTATCTTGAGTCCTATGCAAAGCACTTTGAGATAAGCCCAAGATTCAATGAGTCTGTGTAGTTCGCTAAATGTGATGAAACTTGTGGTTTGTGGCATGTCAAGATCGTTACTACCAACGGTTCAATTAGAGGCAAAGTTGAGTACATTTGCAGGTGGTTTGGGTGGGTGTTTGGTGTTGGTTGTTTTGAAATAGAATTAGTCACGGTTTAGTGAGGAAGATGGTGGAACAGTGGATATGACAGTGGGTTCTTTGGTGACAGTTGTAAAAATGGTGTTGGGTTGTTTGGGAGATGATTGTGTTGGTTTCAAATTAATCATTTTCCCTTGAAATTAGTTGTTTGGGTTGGCCATGATGTTGGGCTACTATGAGTTGTATTTGGAGATGATCTTGGTATTTGGATGGAAATGGGTTGGGTCTGGTGCTTGGGCTTGGTTAGTAGTGGGCTTGCACAATTAAGTTGGGCATATATAGTGAATTGGGCTGGAATTGGTTTGAGGTTGGTTTTAAATTGGGTTTGAAATTGTTGGGCTATGTTTTGGGCCTAGACAATTAGTTGGGTTTAGTGATGGACTTGGTAGAATGTGTGACCCGAGAATTGTCCATAGAGGGGGGGGGGGGGGGTGAATAGGGACTTTAAGCAAACAGTGAAACTTTTTCGATTTAGAATGTTTTGACAAAAATTCGCTTGAATGAAATTTTGTCAAATGCTTGGTGAACTTATGTATGCAATAAGTGGGATTGCGAATGCTCTATCTATTATGCACTTAAATGAGTGGATACAACAAGTGTAAGTGTACATGTAAGTGCAACATATCATGCTTGTAGTATGTGGAGATGTTGATTGTGTATTTGTCAAAGATATGGTATGCAGATTGATTGGCAAATAGATACTCAAATAATTACTCAATCAATCAACAATTTAATCAATTTCACAACTCAACCAATATACTTCAAGCATCCCATCCTCCTCATGTGAATTAAAACATTTAAACTTATAACATTCATATATAAAACATATAGAATTTAAACAATGAACTGCTATCAAATAATTGAGTTTAGAGGTAGAGAAATGCGAACCAAGTGAACCATGATTTTTACATGGTTCAGCCCCTCTTGCTTACGTCTATGCCTTAAGAGCACTTCTTGAGGTTTCCACTATCGAGCCTTCCTTAATGGTGGAAAACAAACCTTATAATTGCCAAGTGAATTACTTGGGCTTCCTTGCTCAATGACATTCTCACTAAAACTTCTTTGCCAAGCTCATAGCTTGGGCTTCCTTGCTCAATGAACACCTCACCAAGAATTTTTTGCCAAGTTCATGACTTGGGTTTCATTGCCAAGTGTATCACTTGGTCTTCCTCTCAAAGGTAGATAAGAAATTATAATACAATTACAACAATATTCCTCAAAGGTAGATACACGCTTAAATCCTAGAGTTATATATGAAGATCTCAAATGAAAAGCTCAACTCTAGATATACAAGATGAATCACAATGAATGATGGGAAAGATGAGGGTCAATAGTGATTCCTACAAGAGATATTCTACTAAGTAGAACGCAAAAATATGCATTCAAAAGTTTCTTAAGTGTATGCTCATGGGTAGGTTTCTCTCTAGCTATTTTGCTCTCTCTTCCACTTTTCTCTACTCTTGGCTCTACATTGCACTATCTCTAACATGCAAAATGCAGCTCACACTCATATATATAGTGTTTTGGAAGAAATATAGCTGTTTGAGACATGTTTGTCGCCTTTTAGTGAAGAATATAGCCATTGGAGTTTGAATCTCCAGATTTCGATCGACTGATGAATTCATCGGTCGACTGAAGCAATGCTTCGGTCGGCTAAAACCTCCCCTGTTTTGTAAAGCCTACTGGAATTCATTTTCAATTTCTATCAGTCTATTGATGAAGAGATTTGGTCGACCGAAAGGCCTTTATCAGTCGACTGATGGGTTCATCAGTCGACCGAAAGTCCCTAGGTCAGAATCTGTTTTCAGACTCAGCCAGTTTCTCCTGCACAGTGCATTAATACACTGCACGCTTAAGTAAGCAAAGTACCCCCCATTTGGATTCAATAAAAATAGTTTTAAAATCAAATTATAAGTGAATCAAAATCTGATTTTTCAGTTTTAGTACAAAACGAATTTTCACAGCTTTGACATAAAAATTTATCGTATAATATGAATGACTAAATTAAGTCATTTGGGGCTGAGAAAATTCATATGATCATGATAAATCATGGGATACAATTACCGAGACTTTTTATGTCAAGATTCATTAAAAAAACACATATTTACATTTTTGCCCCTAGAATCCAACACTTAGCCAAATTTCTGCGCTAAGTACCCGAAACAGTAACTATGCATGACACGACTTTATATAGTGATTCATTTGAGTTCAAAGCCTAAGTCAATGTATCTGAGAACCATAAATGGTATAATTGAAAGACATGGTCCTAGTTATGGCTTACTAGTTGAGTTCTTCTAAAGCTTATGATGACTTGAACTAACTCAATCATAGTAACGACCTCATGATGTTATAAGTGAAGTTTGATAAGTGTTCAATTCTATGCATTTGAACCCTCTTTATTGCATATGTTAGTTCCATTTTTGCGTCTACCGAGATATATTTACGGTATTTTTGTGTTTTTGATGTTTTGCAGGTATTGGAGTATGATGTGGTCGGAACTAAATTATATTGTAAGCTTAATTTTGCCCTTTTTATCAAAATATAATTTAACCACTCGCAAGAGCACGAATCTTTGTAGATAAGGTTCTATATAGAGGGTATCGATCCCACGAGGACTAGTCGCAATTGTCTTAAAGGAAGATTAATTCTACTTTAATTCGAAAAACAGATTTTTGAATTTGTGTTTAAAAACTATTGCATGAATGAAATGACAAGAAAAGTAAAGAGTTTAAAGTTGGGAGAGAGAACTAGGGTTGGTTTCCACCACTAGCCGTTCACATGTTCATAAGTGTAGCAAGCATGGGATTCATTAATTAAATGCCTAACAATGTCATTAGGCTTGTGACCTCAATGACATATCAAAAGATCAATGTGTGTGCTAACCTATCATAATCCATCTTCAACAAGCATAGCTCTTCAACCTAACTAACTACCTAATTACTCTACTCTCTAAGTGAACACTACATGCATCCAAACTACCTTGTCTTGGCATGGTCTATACAAACTAAAATCACACATTCATTTAAACACCATTATCTAGCCATCATTTGCACTTCTTGTGGAATATGCAAATGTTGTGCATTCAAGTGACAAAATCTACTCTAAGACAAGAATAAATTCCAAATCAAATGAATATATATAAGAGATGTATTTGTGTACATAATCACTAGGCTAAATAATCAACATTTAATTACAAATCCCAACAGCTACAAAGATGAACAAGTTTACATGGCTAGGGGTTGAAACCAACACCCTAGTAGAAGAGTTAGTTGCTCATGGTTGCCTTGCACCCTTCCATTGATGAAGAAAGTGAAGCTTCTTGGTCTGGTTCAGCTTCTCCTCCCCCTCTCCCAAAGGTCTCTCCTCTTGTATCTTGATGTGTGTTGAGAGATATGAGATATATGTGGCTTTTTTGTGCTTTTTGGCTCCTTTTTCTCCTTTGGGGCCCACCATATATATATATATATATATATATATATATCATTATATATATCTCTTGTATCAAGAAGGCCCCCAAAAGTCTTGTTCAAGTCAGACAATCCCCCTAAGTCGTGCAAAAAGGGGGATTTTGTTGCAAGTGGGAGAGCAGGTGAGCAAGTGGCCAAGTGGGCTCTGCAGCATCTCGATTGATCGAGATTTCGATCAATCGAAATGAGATCTCGATCAATCGAGATTTTGATTAATCGAGATCAACATCTCGATTGATCGAGATGCCTTGGGCTGTATTTTCTGATTTCTTCTCTTGACTGCAGAAAGCGCTTCCAACTTTGCTCCATTTACTCCAATACCTGCAAAACATCAAAAACACAAAAATACCGTAAACATATCTCGGTAAACGCAAAAACGGAACTAACGTATGTAAAAAAGAGGGTTCAAATGCATAGAATTGAACACTTATCAGAGTAAATGGAGCAAAGTTTGAAGCTTTCTGCAGTCAAGGGAAGAAATCAGAAAATGCAGCCAAAGGCATCTCGATCAATCGAGATGTTGATCTCGATTAATCAAAATCTCGATTGATCGAGATCTCATTTTGATTGATCGAAATCTCGATCAATCGAGATTCAATCTCGATCAATCGAGATTCTGCAGAATCCACTTGGCCACTTGCTCACCTGCTCTCCCACTTGCAACAAATTTACCTTTTTGCACGACTTAAGGGGATTGTCTGACTTGAACAAGACTCTTGGGGGCCTTCTTGATACAAGAGATATATATAGTGATATATATATATATGGTGGGCCCCAAGGTTGAAAAGGAAGCCAAAAAGCACACAAAAAGGGCCATATCTCTCATATCTAAGATATCTCTCAACACACATCAGAATACTTGAAGAGAGACCTTCGGGAGAGGAAGAGGAGAAGCTGAACCAGACCAAGAAGCTTCACTTTCTTCATCAATGGAAGGGTGCAAGGCAACCATGAGCAACTAACTCTTCTACTAGGGTGTTGGTTTCAACCCCTAGCCATGTAAACTTGTTCATCTTTGTAGCTCTTGGGATTTGTAATTAAATGTTGATTATTTAGCCTAGTGATTATGTACACAAATACATCTCTTATATATATTCATTTGATTTGGAATTTATTCTTGTCTTAGAGTAGATTTTGTCACTTGAATGCACAACATTTGCATATTCCACAAGAAGTGCAAATGATGGCTAGATAATGGTGTTTAAATGAATGTGTGATGTTAGTTTGTATAGACCATGCCAAGACAAGGTAGTTTGGATGCATGTAGTGTTCACTTAGAGAGTAGAGTAATTAGGTAGTTAGTTAGGTTGAAGAGCTATGCTTGTTGAAGATGGATTATGATAGGTTAGCACACACATTGATCTTTTGATATGTCATTGAGGTCACAAGCCTAATGACATTGTTAGGCATTTAATTAATGAATCCCATGCTTGCTACACTTATGAACATGTGAACGGCTAGTGGTGGAAACCAACCCTAGTTCTCTCTCCCAACTTTAAACTCTTTACTTTTCTTGTCATTTCATTCATGCAATAGTTTATAACACAAATTCAAAAACCTATTTTTAGAATTAAAGTAGAATTAATCTTCCTTTAAGACAATTGCGACTAGTCTTCATGGGATCGATACCCTCTATATAGAACCTTATCTACAAAGATTCGTGCTCTTGCGAGTGGTTAAATAATATTTTGATAAAAAGGGCAAAATTAAGCTTACAATATAATCGGAGTTCCGATCACATTAAAATTTTGGCGCCGTTGCCGGAGACTACGGTTTAATTGTCGCCATTGGAAGATTAAATCTGGTTTAATTCTTAGGCTAGAAATTCTTTCATTCTTTTTGTATATATCTTGTTCTTATTTCTCAAACTTCTTGATTTTAGGTATACCACATAGCGGGCATCTAAAAGGAGTAAACTTGGAACCCTTTGTGAGTATAAAGCCTAAAATTAGTGGTTTGAATTCATTCATTCTTTTTGTATAGATTATTGTTACTTTGTGTATTGAGGTGTTGTTCGATTGTTAATGCATGCTAGGTAGACGGTCCTTGTCACTTCCTTTGCTTCCGTGTAACATTGAACTTGAACGAACACTTAGACAACGTAGAGGAACCTCTAGGGACCCTATATTGCCTAGGGCTGAAAACATGGATCCAAATGAGAGATAACCTCCCGGACTACCTCCTTTTAATCATGAACAACCACCTCCACCACCACCTCCTCAAGGAGAGTTGCTTATGAACTTTTACCTTCTGACTACATTTGAAGTACCTTCATGTATTCAATTTCTGGATGTAGCGGCAAATCAATTCAAAATAAAGTCCTCCACCATCAATCTTCTTCATAGTTTCCACGGTCTTCCTAATGAGGATCCGTATCGGCACTTAGATTACTTCCTTTCCGTGTGTTCCACTATTCGTGTACCACACTTTACGGAGGATGACCTAAAGCTGCGTATGTTCCCCTTCTCCCTAAAAGATAAAGCTAGAAGTTGGTTCAATTCTTTAGAACCTAACTCAATCCATTCTTGGGCGGAGATGCAAATTAAGTTCTTGAAAAAATAGTTCCCAATGGGTAAGACAAGTGACATTCGGCGAGCAATCACCGGATTCACCCAAATTGACCAAGAATAATTCCATGAGACGTGGGAGAGGTTAAAGGATCTTTTAAAATCTTGTCCGCATCATGCTGTCCCAAAATGGCAGCTAGTGTAAAGTTTTTATGATGGGGTGAGTGAGCAACACAAACAAATGATAGACTCCGCGTGTGGGGGTGGATATCTTTCGAAAAGCCCCGATGAGGCATGGAAACTTTTTCAAACCCTAAGCAACAATTCAGCTCAACGCTCCTCCACTAGGAAAGGGAAGGCCACCCAACCTTGTAGAGGAGTGCATGAAATATCACGGGTAGATGAGGTTGCCATGCAAGTAGAAGCCCTATCTCGAAAAATGGATTTAATCATGAAAAATGGGCTGCCTACTCCAAACCAATCTGTCCAAAATCAGGAAGGATGTTCATTTTGCTATAGCACTTCGCATTTTGTGCGAGATTGTCCTATTGCCGGGCAATCTCCCGATTATGCTCAAGAGCAAGCGAATGCCTTGTACTCTAAACAAATGAATGATCCATATTCAAACACGTACAATCCTGGTTAGAAGAACCATCTGGCTTTTTCATGGAAACCTCAAGAATCAAGTCCCTCTTTCCAAGGGCAAAATTCTTTCAATTCCCAATCTCAACAGCCTCATTATAGGCCAAATCCTCAACCTTACAATCAAAGATCTAATTACCAACAACCACCACCTCCTCCGAGAAGCCAAAGCTTTGAAGAAAGAGTGATAAGCAATCTTGAGGCCAATACCCGCTTATTGCAAACTCACTCTCAATCAATCTCTAAGCTTGAAGCCAATGCTCAATCTATGGCTAGGTTAGAAGCTCAAATCGGGCAACTAGCCAATGCCTTAAATAGGAGGGAGGAAGGTAAGTTACCGAGTCAACCGGTGGTGAATCCTAAAGGTGTTCATGTGATTGAGGATCCATCTTTTTCAACTTGTAATGCTCCTCCGGAGCAAGTTCAATCAATCACAACCTTGAGGAGTGGTAAAATCATTCACTCCAAAGTAGGGGAGGAAGAGAGAAAGGAATTCCAAGAGCAACCTAAAAATCCAAAAGAATCCCAATTAAATCCAAAATTATTTCCCTTAAATCCAAATTTGTAAAATACCCCTTCAAATCCAAAAGGAAAGGCAAGTGAAGTTGTGTCAACATCGATTCCAAATCTTGACACCTCTTATGAACCTCCGGTTCCTTTTCCTCAGAGATTGAAGGAACCTTCTCATTTCGGGAAGCAATGAGAGAAAATCCAAGACATGATGGAGATCTTCAAACAAGTAAAGATCAATCGCCCTTTCCTTGATGCTATTCGACAAATTCCCTCCTATGCGAAATTCTTGAAGGACTTGTGCACTCAAAAGTGCAAATCTAGGAATAATGTTCCTAAGAAAGTCCTCTTAACTGAGCACATAAACTCCATTTTCCAACACCAAGCCCCTCCTAAATTCAAAGATCTGGGTGCTCCGACCATTTCGTGCACCATCGAAAATCAATCTTTTGAAAAGGCACTTCTTGATCTAGGGGCTAGTGTCAATTTGCTTCTATTCTCAGTTTACCAATAACTAGGTTTGGGGGAACTCAAGCATACCACGGTTGTGTTGCAACTTGCCGACCGTTCGGTGAAGCAACCACGTGGCATCATTGAGGATGTTATCATTCAAGTGGACAAATTCTATTTTTCGGTGGACTTCATAGTCCTTGACACAGAACCGGTCCAAAATCCGAATCGTCATATTCCTATCATTCTAGGTCGTCCATTCTTGGCCACGGCAAACGCTTGCATTAATTGCCGTACCGGAGTGATGGACATCTCTTTCGGGAATATGAAAATCCGCTTGAACATCTTCAATGCTTCCCACCACACATCCGACGACGAAAGTGAGTGCTTTTGTGTCGATGTTGTGGAAGACCTTGTTCAAGAAGCACTTCCTTCTATTCTTTCCAAGGATCCTTTAGAGGCATGCCGAAATCACTTCAACTATGATGATTTTGACGTTGAGCAATACATTTGTGAAGTTAATTCCATGCTCGATGTTAATACTGTCATGGATTTGCCTAAGTGGAGAGTTCCGAGAGAACCCTTGCCCCCTTTGTCCAAAACTTCCCAAACTCCTTCTTTAATTTTCCCACCACAACTTGAGCTCAAGCCCCTACCGGCTACACTCAAGTATGTTTTTTGGGCGCTAATGAGACCCCCTTCCAGTCATTATTGCTTCTAATCTTACCAATGATCAAGAGATGGAACTTATAAAGGTGCTAAAAGAGCACAAGGAGGCAATAGGATGGAGTGTGGCAGATCTTAAGGGAATAAACCCTTCTATTTGTATGCACAGCATACACTTGGAAGAGGATGCAAAGACCTCAAGGGAGGCACAACGTCGATTAAACCCAAACATGAAGGACGTTGTAATGAAGGAGGTGGTGAAGTTACTAGATGCGGGAATCATTTACCCCATCTTAGATAGCAAGTGGGTTAGTCCCACTCAAGTGGTTCCAAAGAAGTCTGGTATTATGGTGCAACCTAATGATAAGGGTGAATTAGTTCCCCAACGCACCACCACAGGATGGAGAGTGTGTATTGATTATCGGAAATTAAATTCAGCCACTCGGAAAGATCACTTCCCCTTCCCATTTATTGATCAAATATTGGAGAGGTTAGCCGGGCAAAGTTTTTATTACTTTTTGGATGTATATTCTGGTTATAATCAGGTTGCTATAGACCCTAGGGACCAAGAGAAAACCACCTTTACATGTCCCTTCGGCACATTTGCTTATAGACGCATGCCCTTTGGGTTGTGCAATGCACCGGCAACTTTTCAACGGTATATGATGTCTATCTTCTCGGATATGGTGGAAAAATTCTTAGAAGTGTTCATGGATGACTTTTCCGTTTTTGGGCCTTCATTTGAATCATGCCTCCAAAATCTAGCTTGTGTTCTCAAACGATGTCAAGAGACCAACCTAATTCTTAGTTGGGAAAAGAGCCATTTTATGGTTCAAGAGGGTATTGTCCTAGGGCAAATTGTGTCTAAGAGAGGAATAGAGGTTGATAAGGCCAAGGTTGAACTCATTTCCAAACTTCCTCCACCATCAACGGTGAGAGAGATTCATTCATTCTTTGGGCATGCGGGCTTTTATCACCGTTTCATCAAAGACTTTAGCAAGATCTCTCGGCCTTTGTGTCGCCTTCTTGAAAAAGTGTCTTGCTTTACCTTTGATGAAGCGTGCCTTAACGCTTTTGAAAAACTCCGCACCATGCTTACAACCGTATATTCTAATCCCTCCAAATTGGGCTCTCCCATTTGAGATTATGTGTGATGCATCCGATTATGCCATGGGTGCTGTCTTAGGGCAACGAGTAGACAAACTGCCACATGTCATCTACTATGCAAGTAAAACCCTTTCCGAGACTCAAATCAATTATACCACAACGGAAAAGGAATTGCTTGCGGTAGTATTTGCATTAGACAAATTTTGAGCTTATTTATTAGGTTCAAAGGTCATTGTCTGTTCAGAACATGCTGCCCTCCGGCATCTTTTGGCCAAAAAGGACACCAAGCCTAGGTTGATCCGATGGATACTCTTATTGCAAGAGTTCAATTTTGAGATTAGAGACAAAAAGGGAACCGAAAATGTGGTGGCTGACCACCTGTCTACAATTCTTGTTGAATCCCTCCATAATTCCATTCCAGTTTGTGAATCCTTCCCGGATGAACAACTCTTTGTCATCTCTCAAGAGAGTATCCCTTGGTATGCGGATGTGGTTAATTACTTGGCAACCGATAAAATACCATCTTCTTGGACCAAGCAAGAGAAGGATCGTTTTCTCTCCCAATCACGATCATATTATTGGGACGATCCTCAATTGTTCAAATATTGCCCCGATCAAATAATTTGAAGGTGTGTACCCAACAGTGAATTCCAAAGCATTCTCAAGTTTTGTCATACACTCGCTTGTGGAGGACACTTCAGTGCTAAGAAAACCGCAGCAAAAATTCTCCAATGCGGATTTTTCTGGCCGACACTTCATCGGGATGCATATTCATTCTACCGCTCTTGTGAGCGATGTCAGCGTCTTGGCGCGATGTCTCGGAAGGACATGATGCCTCTTAACCCTATTCTTATCGTTGAAATATTTGATGTGTGGGGCATTGACTTCATAGGACCATTTCCACCCTTTACTGGTCATAAGTACATACTTGTAGCAGTGGACTACGTATCTAAGTGGATAGAGGCCGTTGCTACCAAAACCAATGATCACGCAGTCGTGGTTAAATTCATTCAAGCTAATATTTTTAGCCAGTTTGGTACGCCTTGGGCCATCATCAGTGACGGAGGTAAACATTTCTGTAACCGGTTCCTTCGAACCTTGCTTACCAAATACTCCGTCACACACAAAGTAGCCACCCCATACCATCCTCAAACCAGTGGCCAAGTAGAAGTATCCAATAGGGAGATTAAGAACATTCTTCAGAAAACTGTTCGGCCCGACCGAAAAGATTGGTCATTGCAACTAAACGATGCATTATGGGCATACCGAACCGCATATAAAACTCCCATTGGAATGTCACCTTATCGGTTGGTTTATGGCAAGGCATGCCATCTTCCGGTTGAATTGGAGCATAAAGCTATGTGGGCCACCAAAACTTTCAATTTTGACATGCAAAAGACCGGATCTAATCGAAAGCTTCAATTAAATGAATTGGAAGAATTGCGACATGACGCGTATGAGAATGCAAAAATCTATAAGGAAAAGTCCAAAGCCTTTCATGATCGTAATATTCGAGTCAAAACATTTTCGCCGGGCCAAAAAGTATGGTTGTACAACTCCCGCCTCCATTTGTTTTCTGGAAAACTTCGCTCCCGTTGGGATGGTCCATTTTTGGTTAATTTCGTCGCTCCCCACGGAGCGGTGGAATTAAAGGACTTGAAAGACGGCTCGTTGTTCAAAGTAAACGGGCAGCGCTTAAAAGTGTGCGTGGATGACCAAGTCACCACCGAATACGTGGATGTCATCACTTTGACGGATCCCGTATATTTTGACTCGTGAGCCGATCCGAACGTCGCGCCATAGATGTGTAAGGTGGCGAAGCCATGGTAGCTATCATGCTTCCATGATGTCCCTTTAAATCCAAAGTAGGTTTAATATCTAAGCAATGTAGTATCTAATTCCCAAAAAAATCCAAGTCCCTGAAGCATACTTGAAGCTGACTGTTTTTGAGCATCTCGATTGATCGAAACCAAGATCTCGATCAATCGAGATTTCGATTGATCGAGATTTCAGTTTTGTTTGATCGAAAAATTACAGAGAATTTGCCAAGTCCCAAGTCCCGAGAGGTAGTATTATTCGATAGCACTTTGATAGGTCTTCGATCGATCGAAGATTTTGATTGATTGAAATGGATTTCGATTGATCGAAATAAAATTTTGATTGAATGAATTAAAAGTTCGATTGATCGAAGTAAAAACTCGATTCAGTGAAGGAATTTTCGATTGATCGAGGAAGGAATTTCGATCGATCGAAGCTGATTTCGATTGATCGAAGTGAGATTTCGATCAATCGAAATCTCGATCAATCGAGATGCACATCTCGATCAATCGAGATGCACGCGATGCCTGCACATGATCCGAAAGCTTATTTAAACCGTTGGGCTTCCCTCTCATTTCAACAGAACCATCCGAATTCTTCCCTTCCTCCGTGCGATCCAGACTTTCTCCAAGTACTCCCGAGCACTTGATCTACCATTCCCGATCATCTGCCGCCATCCGACACAGTACGAAGCCGCCGCTAGCACTCACACGATCTTCTCTTCGCGGCTGCGAGTGGGTTTTCGCCTTCGTGTGTCGTCATCTTCTTCACCTTGAGACTGTTCTGAGACTATGGCGAGGGTGAAGAACGCCACCGGTTCTGTTCGAGACGTGCCCGGGCGAGCCTTCTGGTCTCGGAAGTTCCACTCGAAGCAGATTTTTGACTTAGCAGAGTTTGAGAGGCGTCCCGACACCGTGTGGACGGTTGTCGAGCTCAGGAGGCATCGCCTCGACCGACTATGTGTGCCTCCCACTGACGTGGCACACGAGCGCTTAGTGCAGGTCTTTTACGATCACATGACCTACTCCTGCACCGTGCCAGATACACTACAGACGGTCGTGGGCACTGTCACGATCACGATTACGCCGAGCCAGATTGCGCATATGCTCGGCATCCCTCACCAGCAGCCGACAGATATAGTTGACCAGGACGGTCAGCCACTTTTCAGTGCCGCACTCCCAGCAGACACGACACTGTTCTCGATCGTGATGGACATGTGTGGCGGGGCATTCACCACGCCCAGTCACAACTGCACGTCCAAATCGATGTGCCTGAGCAGATTTTGGTTCCTGGACACCGTTCTCATCAAGAACGCGTGTCCGCTGCAGCACGTGGCAGAGCGCAGGGGCGACCTTCTCCGTTGCCTCTATGCTTTCCACACGGGCACTTGGCTTTCTGTCCCATCACTGATCTGGGGGTAGATGTACAAAGTTTGGGACGGCCTCGTCAACAAGAGGATGAGGTGAGCAGCTAGTTGGCGGCTTCCCTTCCCTTTCCTGATCGCCGCTTTTCTCAGCAGTGCCAGTATACCGGTCAGTCAGACTGACATCCAATTGGCACCGCCCACCCGCTTCACATCTACTCAGTGGGAGCGGGTGAGGCGACATTTAGAGCGACAAGACCACCAGGGTGATCCACCAGATGATGTAGATATGGACGCCCAGGTGGAGATGGATGAGGGAGAGCCTGCAGGGGCTGAGTCAGAGGACGAGGAGATGGAGGATGAGGAGATGGATGTGGCTGCAGAGCGGCAAGACATACTAGCGACAGGCTACTCCTGCCTGGCGACTGACGTAGAGCGGCTCCAGCAGGGTTTTGACGAGCATGTCCAGGTGACGCAGAGTCAGCTGGAGGGCATTCGTTCAGACATTTCTTCTCTGGCACAGGGTCAGAGGGCTATTCTAGACGAGTTCCGAGCCTTCCAGCAGGACCTGCAGTTCCTGTTCGCAGGTCGAGCTTCCGCCTCCACTTCTACTCCCACCGAGCCACCACCACCACCACCCGCCCTCGAGTAGCTACATTTTATTCATCTTTTATGCCTTACTTTCTGTATTTTTCTTTCTTTATTATTCATAGGCCATGTTGGCCATGTTTAGTTTCTTTTTGAGTATTCCACCTACATGTACACTTTGTACTGAAACTCATTTTCATCTATATGGAATACATTTATATTTTCTTTTATACCATGTGTTATCTTTACTGTCTTTATTTTTGCTTTCTGTCAATATATCTGTTCTCTATACTTTGACTATGTATGTAGTACCACTTGTCTAATTATTATATGCGATTCAGTTGATGATTTCCGTTTATTACCGCCTGGTAATTCCCAATACTGTTAAGATTGCTTCAACATAGTATGACGTTAATAAAGAAAGGCAGCCCCTTTGCGTGCTATACGTTAGTGTGCCTGGATAGTCAATATCTTATTGCATAGACCTCTTAGACAATTGGGAAACACCAGTTCAGACTCTTAGATATACAGTGATATCGGCATTGTCTGTTTATGCATAATTATTTCATTATGTTCTGTTTATCTACTTTTTGTTCCTTTTAATGCTCGTGGGATCCAGTTGGTGTTCTGTGCAGGTTTTTCTTATTTACAGGATGACCGCTGCTGTGGAATACCATTTTTTTTTCGCATTCTGCCATCCCGGTAACTTCTTTCTTTGTTCTTCTTGTCCAAACATTGAGGACAATGTTGCATATAAGTTTGGGGGTGCGGTATGCTATACCACTTGCATACGCATGCAATGTTCAATCATTA
Source organism: Cornus controversa (assembly GCA_026545225.1). NCBI lineage: Eukaryota > Viridiplantae > Streptophyta > Magnoliopsida > Cornales > Cornaceae > Cornus > Cornus controversa. The sequence goes on along the minus strand of CM048848.1, from coordinate 27,763,427 downwards.
TATTGAGTGTCATTGTAGAGCATTTTTTTTTCTTGATATTTTTGCATGCTTGCTATGATGTCTTGCTTTTTAAAGGAAGATCATTCGAATAAATGTCCGAGGTAAATGCAGTAGGTAGTTGAGAACTTTAACATTGTAAATACCCGCACTTTTGCGAGCTATATAGTAGGCTAGAACGGTCTACATTTTTTTATCCAAGCATGAGCACGTACAGTTCTTGCCCTAAATTTGTCCTTAACCGCACAAATTCACACACATGCATTTTAAATTGTGGGGTATAGGTCTGATGGAGAATTTTGTAAATTTCTATTTTTATCTGAACAACTTAAAGAATAAGTTCTTCCGGTTGTTGTAAAAAAAAAAAAGGAAAAAGAAAGAAAAAGAGAAAAATATGCAATAAGCCTTCTCACTCAATAAACCGGATTTCTATGCCTCAAAGCAGGGAATATTCGCGTATAAGTGTGTAAGGTTGAGCAACAATAAGCGGGTGGCTTGCTTACGCTCATCGCCTTGTAAGCTCAGTTATTAAGTCCGAGGGGTGCTTCTTTACCTAATGCCCTAAAACCAATTGGTTTGGGAGTCATTGGCCCAATGCCGCTACATGGGCTTACAAGAAAGCAAAAAGAGCTAAGCATTGCACGGTCATCCGCACATGAGCAATCATGAATGTTTTGTGATAATGAACGGCTGTGTCGAGCATTTTCAATGAGTTTTTCTCTTAAAAATAGATTTGTTCGTTTTTTTCTCCAAATATGGCAAAAGCCACACGTTAGAATGCATGTTCACTTTTTAAAGAGGATTTTGGGGTTGGAATTGTTATGTTTGTTCGGGCTGCCCATTATGTGGGGACTGTCGTTTATTTATAGCTTGTGAAAGTCCATTTTTGCTAATGACCACATAGTTCTGTAATACTTGTTGCATTTGCCAAATGTGAAATGAACGGATGATCGCCCTTTATCTAGTTGATGGCTGAGCATGATTAAACTTTTGTATAAGATAGTTAATTTTATTTTTGTAATATCGTATTGCTAAGGGACTAGCAATATGTAAGTTTGGGGGTGTGATAAGTGTTCAATTCTATGTATTTGAACCCTCTTTATTGTATATGTTAGTTCCATTTTTGCGTCTACCGAGATATGTTTACGGTATTTTTATGTTTTTGATGTTTTGCAGGTATTGGAGTAAATGGAGCAAAGTTTGAAGCTTTCTGCAGTCAAGGGAAGAAATTAGAAAATGCAGCCAAAGGCATCTCGATCAATCGAGATGTTGATCTCGATTAATCGAAATCTCGATTGATCGAGATCTCATTTCGATTGATCGAAATCTCGATCAATCGAGATTCTGCAGAATCCACTTGGCCACTTGCTCACCTGCTCACCCACTTGCAACAAAATCCCCCTTTTTGCACGACTTAGGGGGATTGTCTGACTTGAACAAGACTCTTGGGGGCCTTCTTGATACAAGAGATATATATAGTGATATATATATATGGTAGGCCCCAAGGTTGAAAAGGAAGCCAAAAAGCACACAAAAAGGGCCATATCTCTCATATCTAAGATATCTCTCAACACACATCAGAATACTTGAAGAGAGACCTTCGGGAGAGGAAGAGGAGAAGCTGAACCAGACCAAGAAGCTTCACTTTCTTCATCAATGGAAGGGTGCAAGGCAACCATGAGCAACTAACTCTTCTACTAGGGTGTTGGTTTCAACCCCTAGCCATGTAAACTTGTTCATCTTTGTAGCTCTTGGGATTTGTAATTAAATGTTGATTATTTAGCCTAGTGATTATGTACACAAATACATCTCTTTTATATATTCATTTGATATGGAATTTATTCTTGTCTTAGAGTAGATTTTGTCACTTGAATGCACAACATTTGCATATTCCACAAGAAGTGCAAATGATGGCTAGATAATGGTGTTTAAATGAATGTGTGATGTTAGTTTGTATAAACCATGCCAAGACAAGGTAGTTTGGATGCATGTAGTGTTCACTTAGAGAGTAGAGTAATTAGGTAATTAGTTAGGTTGAAGAGCTATGCTTGTTGAAGATGGATTATGATAGGTTAGCACACACATTGATCTTTTGATATGTCATTGAGGTCACAAGCCTAATGACATTGTTAGGCATTTAATTAATGAATCCCATGCTTGCTACACTTATGAACATGTGAACGGCTAGTGGTGGAAACCAACCCTAGTTCTCTCTCCCAACTTTAAACTCTTTACTTTTCTTGTCATTTCATTCATGCAATAGTTTATAACACAAATTCAAAAACTTGTTTTTAGAATTAAAGTAGAATTAATCTTCCTTTAAGACAATTGCGACTAGTCCTCGTGGGATCGATACCCTCTATATAGAACCTTATCTACAAAGATTCATGCTCTTGCGAGTGGTTAAATTATATTTTGATAAAAAGGGCAAAATTAAGCTTACAATATAATCGGAGTTCCGACCACATCAAAGTTCATGACCTAATTCTAAGTGTCCAAGAAACCATGATATGATATGAATGATATGCATTGGTCCTAAAGTCCACTAGGTCAATAGATGATCTTTCAAAAGAAGTTGCTTCATAAATAACTTTACATTAAATCTTGTACTCATCCAAGACTAGCCTACCCAAGTCTTTTGATCTTCAAATCTTTAAGATTTTGGGTTCCTTCATCATGTGGCTTGGATTCACTTCAACTTCGCCATTGATCTTGATTATTGATCTTTGAGTTTCATGATTATGTGGCTTTATATATCTTCTTCTAATTCCTTTTGAAGTCCAATGCAATCAAGATACTTGAGATAATATGATATTTTGTAAACTGCACACTCAAGTAAACTTATTAAATCTACACTACAATAGGTTGTTTCATCAAAATCACCCACGTAACCTAGGGTTGAAACCTTGTGGTCAACAGAATGAATTGGGCTAAAATTAAAAATAGGCCCAGTATCAGTTTAAAATGAAATGGATTGTTTATGTGGGCTTGGCTTTGACATTGGACTGGGCCGAAATTGTGGACTTTGAATTTCAGACGACAATGGACAGTACGAGCGTCCAAAAAATAGCCCAAGGCAAGTTGATTCTTGCCTCTATCTCCTACGTATATATAATTACATTTTAATTTTCATATGTTATGTTATATGTACATATGTGATATTTATATATGTGTGAGTATATATATAAATGTGAATATTTGAATGCTAAAAGCATAAATGTGAGATATAAATATATTTATATTTGGAAATGAAAGCATGAGGATTTATTGTTTGATTTACATCATTTTATGTAAACGTTTAAATATATATATATTTTTATATATATATTGATGTTGGATTTTTACTACTTATTGAGTATGTTAAACATGATTTTGAAAATCATATGTAGAGGCCGTGACCAATTTTGGCTGATTTTGTATTTTTTGCACTATAATTGCCATAAATGCATTTTGAGTGGTGTTTAACATGTTTCGAGTGTGGAGAACATGTTTGGGAAGTGTTTTAAAGGTTTTTGAAAAATTTTAGGAGATTTGGAGAAGTTTGACTTTTTGGTCAAACCGGGGCCCGGGATGCGACTTAAGTGGGCCCGGGAATTTAGAAAATTTTTGAAAATATTTATTTTTGAGAATGGCTGAGATGAAATGTTTAGAGAGTAGAGGAAGTGATTTCGAGACCGTAGGAATTTTCGGAATCGAAAAAGGAGTCCGGGAAGGTGCGTTAAGTGGCCTAGGGGTATTTTGGTCTTTTCATGACCTAGGGACCTTAAATGGTCAAATCTACAAAGATATTTCATATCTCATGGCTGCTTCTCTCTCTATATTGCTCCCACTTTTTCTCTCTTCCTTCTCTCTAGGTTTTGGAGGTCTTCGGGTGTGATTCAAGTTCCGCCGAATGAGGGAGATACGTAGGGGATGACTAGGGCTTCCCTTTGAACCGATCAAAGTTGCGGTTTGGCAAGGTTGACATTGCTGGAATTTTGAGAAGTGCTTGGAAGGCCTTCATTTTCGAGGTAGGGGTGTTCTTTCTCATCTACTTGTCGATTCTAGGGTTTCGGGTGAAGTGGTGAGAGCTAAGGTTGTGTATTGCATGTTTTAGAATGGTAAGAGGGGTGGGATGTGATGAATTTCTATCTCTCTTTAGTTTCTAAAATAAAATTTGTATGTATAGGTAATATACATGAAGAAATGAGTGAATGTGTGAGGGATATTAGCATGTATGCTTATATGCTACATTTTATGCACATATGTGAAAATGTGTCATATTGAACATGTATGTATTATATGTTGTTGAATGTGTTAAATGCATGCTATCTTTATATAGAAAATGTGTGCATTTGTGAAGCATGACTAAAATGTGCTTAGGTGAAGTTTTGTGAGCATATGTGGATAGTATGCTATGTTCTACATACATAGGTAGATATATGTGTGGTGTTGTGGAAATAAAATGCATGCTATGTGTTTTATTAATTAACATGTGCATTGTGAGACATAAAATTAAATGCTTGAGGTTTATATGTTCAAAATGCATATATTGGGGCCGTTGTGAGGAAACGGGGAAGTGTGGTTGAATTGCCTAGAGTAGGTCAATACTCGGTGAGGGCGTTGGAGTGGTTACGTCACCTTGGAGTAGGTAAATACTCGGTGACGGTGGTTTTCTCACCTTGGAGTAGGTAAATACTCGGTGGAGATTCTAAAAAGGTTGTCCAATTGCCTTGGAGTAGGTAAATACTCGGTGATTGTGGTTTGCTCACCTTAGAGTAGGTAAATACTCAATGAGAATTCAAAGAAAATGGGCCAAGTCACCTTGGAGTAGGTAAATACTCGGTGACGGTGGTCTATCCACCTTGGAGTAGGTAAATACTCGGTGGCAGAAATTAAAATGTTGTGGGAAGTGTCTCGGTTTTATGATTCGGTCAAGAATCATGTTGGGATATTGGGTTGAGTCTGAGGGAGAGACAAGCGCATGATTATTGCCTTCATTTGAATTATGAAGCATGATATGTGTTTAATGCATCCTTATATATATAGATATATATATGCATTGTTGTAAGTGAACATGATGTATGTTGAATCATACGTGAAATGTTGTGACATGCATCCATGTAGGTTGTGTCGGGTCGGCACTTAGGTGGGTTGGGGTATCTCTACTGAGCCGCAGTGGTGCTTGATAGGCGTTGAATGTTACGCATTCTAGCCTCTTAACTTATGTATTTTATTCTCTTACTGATAGATTATTTTGTGATTTTACTTTGTTTTAGTGTTTTCTGTATTTTCAAGGCCTTAATGATTATTTCAGTTAAAACCTAGCTTTTGGGTTTTTAAAGAAGACATCCAAGATGGTGAGATGAAGCCTACATCAAGGAGATTCACTCAACCATTTATTTCAACTCAAATCAGCCCAAGAAAGAGGTCCAAGAGAATTATAGCTGCTTAAGAAGGTTTCGGGCCTGAAGCCCAAATCTGCACATAATACAGTCTTAATCCCGTTTTGAAAAACGGACCAGCAATCTTATTTCTGAGCCTCAAATCGATATAATTCACGCGAAAGGTTGAACAAAATTTAATTCTGCACACTTTTGTATTTCATGAAAATTCCGTAAATCGGACTTCTAGTGGGTCAAAAGTAGGGCCGAAGTCAGCAGGAAAAACCCACCTGATTAGTGCTGCGGAAAACCCTAATTTATTCCTAATTGGATTAGGACTTTGGTGTATTCTCTTGGAGAATAAAGTGAAGACTTGGAGGCTGAGTTGGGAGAGCTTACAGAGAGATTGGAGAGTCTGAGAGGGCTGAGAAGAGAACAGAAACATATTGCAGAGCCATTGAAGAACAAAGTCATATGCGTAATTCAGAAAGATGATGTCTTCTTCCTCAACAGTTGAAGCTTCTTCTTCTACCATGAGCGGCTAGTTCATCCACTAGGGTTTTGATGTAGCCCTAACAAAGCATCAATGGTTTGATTATTTTAATTATTAGGGACCTTTATATACATGCATAGATTGTGTAATTCAGAGGATTCTTATTATAGAATTGAGCAATAAAAGTCTTGTAAATTCAGTTTCAATGATTTCTTATCTTGTCTTAGATATTTAGTTGTTGTTATTGAACTCAATCTCTCTTGTTTTCTGTGATCATGAGAGAGATTATTACACAATGGTAATCACTGAATATATTGTTAAGAGCTTTGATGGATTATGCCTAGAGAAGATGAACCATACTGCACCCTAGATTAGAGTAGTTAGGCAGATGGCCCATGCCAATCGAAGATAGTCCATGACTTAGCCTTAATCATATGTTATCTTCTTGACAGATGAAGGTGAGCTTGTAGCCACCGACACCACTTATACATGATGTAATTCCCTATAGTTGATTCAATTGACCATTGATTGTGGAGTTAGTGGTGAAGTTAAACACCCTAGATTTCTCTCCTATTATCTTCACTATCTTATTTACTTTGATTTATTTTATTTTCCTTTTTAATTAATTTAGTTTAAAAATCAGAATTCTTTTCTTCTAAATTTAATTAGAATTAATTCCGTATTCCAACTCATCAGACCATAATCCCTGAGGTACGATACCCCTTTTGATAGCCCTATTCTGCAAGGAATTCGTTCTATTGCGAAGTGTGGAAATTTTTAATTGATATATTTTTGAGTCACACTCACACACGAATCAATTTTTGGCGCCGTTGCCGGGGATTTTCTATTTGATTGATCGAATTTTACAGAATTAGTTTTAATTGGATTTTTAGTTTAGGAAATTTTTATATTTTATTTTTAATTTTGTTTTTGTTTTCCTTTCAGGTGTTTTTGGCTAATATATGCAAGGTCGTCGTTCTGTAGCTGATCCTTTGATACCTCTTGATCCTGAGCCTGAACGTACTCTTAGACAACAGAGGAACATCCCTGTTGATACCATTGTGCAAGAGGAAGACATAATTGAAGACATGGCAGAAGAGAGGAATAACAACCTTGTTCCTAATGCTGACGGAGAAAGAGCTAGATTGCTGAGGGACTACTATGTTCCTGAGACATATACCTCGCCAGCAGGTTTTCAATTGCCCAATGTCACAGCACGGAATTATGAGATCAAGTCCAGCATTATTCAGATGCTGCCATCTTATTTTGGGCTGACTCAAGAAGACCCTTACAAGCATCTGGATAACTTCATTGAAGTGTGTTCAACTACAAAAATTCACAACTTCTTTGAAGATGCTTTCAGAATGAGACTTTTTCCATTCTCTCTGAAAGACAAAGCAAAGTATTGGTTCAATTCTCTACCGACTGGTTCTATCACGACTTGGACTCAGATGCAACATTGATAGGCGTTGAATGTTACGCATTCTAGCCTCTTAACTTATGTATTTTATTCTCTTAGTGATAGATTATTTTGTGATTTTACTTTGTTTTAGTGTTTTCTGTATTTTCAGGGCCTTAATAATTATTTCAGTTAAAACCGTGATTTTGGGCTTTTAAAGAACACATCCAAGATGGTGAGATGAAGCCTACATCAAGGAGATTCACTCAACCATTTATTTTAACTCAAATCAGCCCAAGAAAGAGGTCCAAGAGAATTACAGCTGCTTAAGAAGGTTTCGGGCCTGAAGCCCAAATCTGCGCATAATGCAGTCTTAATCCCGTTTTGGAAAAGGGACCAGAAGTCTTATTTCCGAGCATCAAATCAACATTATTCTCACGTACGATTGAACGAAATTTGATTCTGCACACTTTTGTATTTCACGAAAATTCCGTGAATCGGACTTCTAGTGGGTCAAAAGTCGGGCCGAAGTCAGCAGAAAAAACTCACCTGATTAGTGCTGCGGGAAACCCTAATTAATTCCTAATTGGATTAGGACTTTGGTGAATTCTCTTGGGGAATAAAAGGAAGACTTGGAGGCTGAATTGGGAGAGCTTACACAGAGATTGGAGAGTCTGAGAGGGCTGAGAAGAGAACAGAAACATATTGCAGAGCCATTGGAGAACAAAGTCATACGCGTAATTTAGAAAGATGATGTCTTCTTCCTCAACAGTTGAAGCTTCTTCTTCTACCATGAGCGGCTAGTTCATCCACTAGGGTTTTGATGTAGCCCTAACAAAGCATCAATGGTTTGATTGTTTTAATTATTGGGGACCTTTATATACATGCATAAATTGTGTAATTGTGAGGATTCTTATTAATGAATTGAGCAATAAAAGTCTTGTAAATTCAATCTCAATGATTTCTTATCTTGTCTTAGATATTTAGTTGTTGTTATTGAACTCAATCTCTTTTGTTTTCTGTGATCATGAGAGAGATTATTACACAATGGTAATCACTGAATATATTGTTATGAGCTTTGATGGATTATGCCTAGAGAAGATGAACCATACTGCACCCTAGATTAGAGTAGTTAGGCAGATGGCCCATGCCAATCGAAGATAGTCCATGGCTTAGCCGTAATCATATGTTATCTTCTTGACGGATGAAGGTGAGCTTGTAGCCACCGACACCACTTATGCATGATGTAATTCCCCTATAGTTGATTCAATTGACCATTGATTGTGGAGTTAGTGGTGAAGTCAAACACCCTAGGTTTCTCTCTTATTATCTTCATTATCTGTTTACCTTTGATTTATTTTATTTTATCTTTTTAATTAGTTAAAATCAGAATTCTTTTCTTATAAATTTAATTAGAATTAGTTCTGTGTTCCAACTCATCAGAACATAATCCCTGAGGTACGATACCCATTCATTTCGATAGCCCTATTCTGCAAGGAATTCGTTCTATTGCGAAGTGTGGAAAATTTTAATTGATATACTTTTTGAGTCACACTCACACACGAATCAATTTTTGGCGCCGTTGCCGGGGATTATCTATTTGATTGATTGAATTTTACAGAATTAGTTTTAATTAGATTTTTAGTTTAGGAAATTTTTATATTTTATTTTTAATTTTGTTTTTGTTTTCTTTTCAGGTGCTTTTAGTAATATATGCAAGGTCGTCGTTCTGTGGCTGATCCTTTGATACCTCTTGATCCTGAGCCTGAACGTACTCTTAGACAACAGAGGAACATCCCTGTTGATACCATTGTGCAAGAGGAAGAAATAATTGAAAACATGGCAGAAGAGAGGAATAATAACCTTGTTCCTAATGCTGATGGAGAAAGAGCTAGATTGCTTAGGGACTACTATGTTCCTGAGACATATACCTAGCCAGCAGGTTTTCAACTGCCCAATGTCACAGCACAGAATTATGAGATCAAGTCCAGCATTATTCAGATGCTACCATCTTATTTTGGGCTGACTCAAGAAGACCCTTACAAGCATCTGGATGACTTCATTGAAGTGTGCTCAACTACAAAAATTCACAACTTCTCTGAAGATGCTTTCAGAATGAGACTTTTTCCATTCTCTCTGAAAGACAAAGCAAAGTATTGGTTCAACTCTCTACCGGCTGGTTCTATCACGACTTGGACTCAGATGCAACATGAGTTTCTCAAGAAGTATTTTCCGATAGGGAAGACCAATTAGTTCAGACGTGCTATCACTGGTTTCTCCCAACATGAGGGGGAACAATTTTATGAGACATGGGAAAGATTCAAGGACCTTCTTAGGAAGTGTCCCCATCATCAAGTTCCTAAGTGGCAACTAGTGCAGAGTTTTCATGAAGGGCTCACAGAAGCCAACAGACAGATGGTTGATGCGTCATGTGGAGGTACTTTTATGTTGAAGAGTGAAGAAGAGGCATGGACCTTATTTGAAAATCTTAGTGACAACTCTCTACAACATGTGTCCTCTACTCGTTCTAGCAGACCTGCCACTACCAGGAAGGTTGATGGAATTTTTGAGGTTGGTGCTTCAGAAGCTATGCCAACTGATATTGATTTAATTGAACAGAAGGTAGCAGCAATTATGGCTGCCAATCAAACTCCTTCTGCTTCAAATTCTTCATTGCTAGGCCCTTGTGAATTTTGCTCTAGTCCTATGCATAATGTGAGCAATTGTCCTTCAATGGGGCAATTTTCTGATATTCAACATGAGCAAGTTCAAGCCACTTTCACTGGACCAATGAATCCTCCACGAGGTAATACTTACAATCCCACATGGAGGAATCATCCTGGTTTTTCTTACAGTAACCAAGGGGCAGCAATGCAACCATCATATCAACCTAGGACTTTTGTGCCTCAACAGCAATATCAAACACAAAGTCCTATGGCCCAAAGAATTTCTGCTACTGAAGACAAGCTGACTCTTACCTTGTCTAAATTTGATAAGCTTGATTCTCTTATAGAGACAGTGCAAGCTACTGCAGCAACAGTACAATCTACAGTTCAGCTAGTGCACTCACATTCTCAATCCATTGCCAAACTGGAATCTCAGTTTGGACAGCTTGTTACTTCATTAAGTAGAAGAGAAGAAGGGAAGCTCCCTAGTCAACCAATTGTTAATCCAAGAGGGATGCAAGCTTCCACGAGCAACCCACACCATGAGCAAGTACAAGCCATTACCACTTTGAGAAGTGGGAAAATAATTGACAATAAGGTGGGTGAAAAGAAAGAAGAAGAAAAAGTGATCACAAGTCCAAGTTCTGAAATTCCTTATGAGCCCAAGGCTCCTTTCCCACAACGTTTTCTTGAAGCATCTAAATTGGGGAAGCAAGGGGACAAGCTGCATGACATGATGGAGGTGTTTCGCCAAGTGAAAATTAATTCACTACAAGAAATTTGTTGTTTTGCAACAAAAATATTTGTCGCTAAACATACCAAATTTGTCGCAAAAAGCTTTTAGGGACAAAAAAAATTTTGTCGCGAGGTTGTCCCCTAAAGCCCGTCACAAAAGGTTTTATGCCACAAAAAACTTTTGTCGCAAAAAATGTCATATTTTGCAACAAAAACACACTTGTCGCTAAAGATTTCACAATTAGCGACAAATTATTTGTCACTATTTCTCCAAAAATTTGTCGCTTATCACAACCCAATCCCAAGGACTTTTGTCGCTAAATATATAGCAATTTGCGACAAAAAACAGATATGTCTCTGAAGATGAATAATTTGCGACAAATGTTATTTTGTCGCTAAATGTTGAACAATTTGCGACAAAATTAGGTTTGTAACTAAATCTAAAACAATTGGCAACAAAATAGACTTTGTCTCTAAAAATAAAACAATTTGCAACAAAATAGACTTTGTCCCTAAAAATATAACAATTTGCAACAAAATATATATATGGTCCCTAAAAGCAAAACAATTTGAAACAAAACAAACTTTGTCACAAATGTAGTTATTTAGCAACAAATATTGTTCGTCACCAATATTTTTTAGAGACAAAATTATTTTTTGTAAAAATAAATTAAAAATTATAATTTCCAACAATTTTTTTCCTGTCACGTATATCAAACATTCCAATCAAACCTAAAATTTTACAAATTCTATAAAGCATCATTCACAAATTATCCAAACTAATATTTCACAAATTAAAAACTAAAATATTCTATCATATATATCCAAAGGTCCGTACATATTCTAAATAAAAGATCAAAAGGAGATTCATACACATAATGATTTAATCATATACAACATTAGGAAGATAGGAGATCCATAGATCTAATCCCATGTAAAACAAAAAGTACAAAAGTGAGTTTAACCTAGACCCATATATATCAATGAGACGGCAACAAAAAGGAGATCCAAAAAGCTAATCCTGACCATATGTAACCTGCAAAAAAAGGAGAGAAAAAATATGATTAGTTCAGTTGCATACAAACATATTATTTCTATAATGATAATCATCATATATATTTTGAACTCTATCACTATTATGAAAAGGAGTTTCAATAATTCAAAAGATAAAGTTAAAACGATCCAACTATTATAACACATATAAATGAGTTGGAGGATTGGCACAAGAAGAATAGTAAAGAAACTTAATCAAATATAACTAAAGTGATAGACAATCTAGGGTGTTGCAGCTATCTTATTTCTACTTACATGATATCATTCAATTAATTTTACTCTCCTGATAAAAAATAAAAATCAAAAGATGTACACCTGATAAGCACTCTGAATATTACACATTTATGCATCTTTAATTACATATGTTAATTCCTTAATTATGTTTATATTATATTTTTTATATTTTTTTGTATTTTTATTGTTTTCAGTCATTTTCCCATAAATTCAATTAATTCCTGTTACTTAGCACTTCAATAATGCCTCCGTGAAATGAAGATTCAAATTGGTGTCCAAATGTTCATCTGTCCAAAGATACAATCAAGAGTTTCGGATCGGAGATAATTTCTAGTGTATATATATAATATACTCTTATATATTTCTATATAAATATTTATATATATTATATATATATATTTATATGTATATAGTATGCATATTATTATATATAAAGTTACATATATTTATATATTATATACGTAAACACATGCACACACATGGCAGCCTACTGCCCAAGCCCACATCCAAAACCCATTTTCATTTTACTTCAGCCCATTTCATCTATCCACAAACCCACTATCATATCCAGCCCATGCATTAATCAAACCTAGCCCCCCATTGATTACCGAAGCATTTTCACCTATTAGCCAAACCCACAAACTCATGGCAACCAAGCTCAACACCAACACCGCACCCACTTACCAGTCATGAATCATGACTACTTAACCATCTACCAATACAGCAAACCCATTACCTAACTCAACACCATTCAGCCCATGCAATGCAAAACAACACATTCCATCCATGCACACAAGTTCATTCCATTAATCACCAACCAACCTTCACCTAAGCTGCCAAACACTACCTTAACTGTGAACCTCACGAAGCAATCACTAGCAGCACCTAAAGCCAACACAAACTTAGACCACCTCACCTTAGCCAAACAAAACCCAATATTAATCAACCACAAGCCAAATGGTAGCTTCACCACCATCCAAACAGCCCGCAACACCACAAAACACGACCACACAATCCACCGCCAGCCACACCCACACGACCACCTGCTGCCACCCACGGCCAACTGTAACCAAGCCATCCTACCGTTAACCAAGCCAGCCTACCTCACCTACCTTCTTCCATTACCCAAGTGTGCCACATCACCTAGCACCTAACCATGATATGAAACATAAACTATAAAGAAAATCTAGCAAAACACAAACCCAATAAGGTCCAATTAAAACTACAATCAATCTCAGCAAATCTGACCCAAATGTATCCATGTTTGTGCACCTGTGAGAATTATAGGAACACAACCAAATTTATACCCAAATGCGCCTGTGCACATGTATGTGCGCCTGTGCATTTGTAATGAATACACTTGATTTGGATAACAGATTGAAGTTTCAAGCTTGTGCGCCTGTGTATATATGATTAGATACAAAGATTTTAATAACATTGAGAACATACACCATTGACAATTCTTTCAAATAGGAAAATTAAAAGCATGTTCTAAGAAAAATTAATTAGCACCACAAGACTTCCAAGTGAAACATTAGCATCGATAACAAATATTGGGCAACACTTAAATGTTTATAGCAAAATAAAGTGATGAAGAGAGATGACAGGATAAACGAACATTCCATATCAACTAGAGATTAATGAGATGAACTTGGTGAAAGTGAAACAATTTTTTTAGTGAGATTTCATTGTATACTAATAGACAAATCTTTTTCTTCCAGTTTAGTTCAGCACCTTTAGTTTGGAAATATGTATTTTGTCATTACATTTCCTTATCCATTTCCTTTAAAAGGAAATTGATCCCTATTTTTTATACAATTAGGCAAGCAATTGAGAATACTGTTTTGCCCTAAAATGTTATAGTAGAGTGAGTATTGAGTCATAGGCACAACAAGGGATACCCTTAGGAAGGAAAGGGCCAATTAGAGCTCGAGGCTATTTGTAAGGCTATTATATAATCTATACAATTAGGCTTAAGTTTTGACTTGTAACTGCTGAGAATAATCACCACCAATAAATCACCCTAAAAGTGACAAGTGAGACCTAAAAGAAGGATCACAAAATTGAAGCATTAAGGATTTTGGACTTGCTAAAAATAAAATAAAAGTATTAGTGATCTCAATTTCCGATCATACCCTCAATTTTACTTTTCAGAAGTCAATTTCTTCCTGATGATTGGTTGCTGTGTGGCCTAACTAATTTGAATCTAATCAAAATTGCACTAGCAAAGACCTGATTATAGCCTCAAGAGTCAATAAGCCCTAAAAAAGGAATAACCCAACATAATCTTTTTTTTTCTTTATTTATTAAGTACCATAGACTTTATTTAAACATCAACATTTTGTGTCCTTTTTTGCTGCAGGCGTCTTAATTTTCTTCTGGGTTCCTAAAGTATTAATCTCAATCGTAATTAATTAGTCACTTTAGGAATTTGGAAATTAAAAACATATATATCCCTTTTCAATATATATTAGGTGATTTCACTGCATCTGCAAGTAATAAAAGTACTCTAATGAAAGAAAAGGGGTTAATTGGAAAATATTCTCCGAAGCTTGTGATCTTACTAGATGAAACTCTCTCCTCTAATGAAGAAGTCTAATTATTGATCCTACGACTCATGGTATCATGTTTGGTTTCTTCTCTATGTCTTACTTTTTGTATGCATTAGTTTTTGAGTTACAGATCTCATCTTAATTAAAGTATCAAATATGTTTCAGTCTCCATGTTGCTGTAAGTGGTTCTCTGTTCTATTAGTTGCTTTAGATAACCCTAGATATAAGAATGTCATGTCGTATTTTTGTACTACCATGATGGTCTACTATTTGCTTTGCTGTTTTGACCAGCCAAGGGTGGGCTTATGTACTTTTTTGCTTTTGCTTTGGTGGGTTTGGGTTTCCATTTATGGTGTATTTTCCTTAGGGTATGCCCCAAGTAAAATTGTATGGCTTTTTCCCTTGTGGTTTTGAATCAAATTCTGGCCAGTTTAACTTTCAAAAAAAAAAAGTCAACTATTAATTGCACTTGAGTTGATCACCATTAATTGTCTCCATTCATATGTGTGTGTTTTCGTGACTATAGATAGGTGAGAATTGAGTATTATCATTCCAACATCATCAAAAAATGGATTCTAGCAAGTATTAAATTCACTCTCTATTGTAAAATATTAATTCAACTTACTAAGTAGTACGATGAGCCTCTCTAGACGATGATCCTCCCAGAACTTGTTGCACCAATGATGTTAAAGATGTGAGTTGAGCCTGTAAAGAGTTGATTTGGTCCCCCAGTCATTGTTCTGTTGCCTCAGCCCTTTGATTTGCCTCATCAGCCCTTCGATTTGCTTCATCAGCACTTCGTCTAGCCTCAATAATATTTGCATGGCTGCCTTGTAAAGAGACAGGGGGCACCTCCCCATGACCAAGCCCACGAACATACGAGGAGCTTGAAGCAACTATTTGAAAGTAAACCTCATTACGGGTCAATTTTATAGTGGATGCATCATCAGAATTTGATTGTGCATAACCTCTTGAATCATATTATCCTGCATGTCCATACAAAGTGACAAAAATTATGAACAAATACAAAACAATAAATTACAAGTTACTAGTTATGCATATACATACATAAAGTTGCTGACAATGTGGGGTGACCCATGTCCCATCCTCCCTACAATGTGTTCGTTGATAAAATGTCACCATGTCTGGCTCCTCTTGAGTATCCTTGTTTCGCTATTTCAGTAAACATAATTAGAACTTAATATTAAAAAAAAAAATTATTTTGTAATTTTATGTAATTACATACATAATAGAACATATGAAACAAACCATTTCATAGCGAAGTGTGACAAATGGCTTTGAGCCAGCATAGTGATTTGTTAGGCTCTTTGCCCTATTTGCTTTATTGGTGGTGCTCCTATTCTGCATTTCAATTTAATAAATTGTTATCAGCTAAGTCTACAAATATAAAATTACTATATATATAAAAAAAAAATTTGTGCACCTTGAATGTCGGAGTCATGAAAATTTCACATACAGCATACCAATCCTCAATTCGAACATTTTTATAAGGCTTTTGCCTTGCCCGCTCTACATTATCTCCGAATGATTTAAAATAAGTGTGCATGCGATTTTTATGTGATCTAAATCGAGCTGCAAGCCATTTATCAAGGCCTTTTCGAATGCGGGGATTATCAAGATCTATCTCAAACTTCTCCTGAAATAAGATATATATATTGAGAATACTAGAAGTCTTGTGTGTGTACATGCAAATCTGAAATCTCCCCACCCTATCAATGTATGTATATATATTTGATGCAAAATTACCTTAATTTGATGATAAATCATGGTCTTATCAGCCGATTCCATGTGTGACCAAGTCCCACAAGCAAAACGGGCATGCTCTCGGCATATAACACCAACCATCGTCCCAAAGGCCTTAGCCCAACCACCAATAGGTCTATACATTCCCTCTGGGAAAGTAATACACGCTTTAGGACCACCTTTATCCCTAAATGTATTATATCTTAGGCCCCTAGAAATACCACGCCCATTTCTCAATCTGTTAGAAACTGCAAATCAATAATATCAAATGAGAAAACCTGAGCATAATTCATTTTAATTAATATCAAATGAGAAAACCTAAGCATAATTCATTTTAATTAATTTTAACTTTTAAGGGTATCTTATCTCATGTCAGTCTCTCTTTAAAATTTATCTAAATCTATATCACACAAATAACAAAAATTAAACAAATAGATTATTGTATGAGTTGGCTTGAAGAGTGAAATATAAATGAATAAATTATTGTACGAGATGCTATAATATAATCAATGTCATAGACTTCATGATAAAGTAAACTGTTCACCAGTAGACTTTACATGGTCTTCTATTCACTTGTTGAAAACTAACTTAAAATATATAACATATAATAAAAAATCTTTTAAACTTATTGATTTAGGTTGTCATAGATTCTTTGAATTTGTATATAAACAAATATAGGTTAACTTGTAAAACAATGTAAAAAGTAAATCTTACCTGCACTGGACGAGTGATTGGTAGTAGGTGTGGTCACAAGCTCCGGCTCAGGTGTGGGAGTAAGCTCTGACTCAGGTGTCGGAGTAGGTAAGGAAGTAGGTATAGTCATAGATGGTCTTCGACGACCGGGTCCAACCATGTCAACCTGTGATAAGTTAGTACTTCATGATACAAATGAATATCAAAAAAATGTTGACTACAAGTCTTAAATATATCATAATAAGTATACTCCAAAATATATACATCATATGTAACAAAACAAAGTGAGCATTAAAAATCATGAGAAAAAAAAAGAGAGGAAGAAGAATAATAAGAAAGCTAGCATACAAAATGTGAAGCAAACAACTAACTAAAATTAATACAACCACCATGCTCATACAAATTTAATACTTAAGAGATTTCTAGATGAGTAGGCAGTACTTGTGCAGGCCCTTAGACAACAAATTAGATCCACAATCAGCTTTTAGTTGGTCAAACTTGAATGCAACAAGTTCCACAGACTCAACTTAAAATAAATCATTCATTTATATCTAAATACATGTGTTAGGGTCAATTTTGACAGCAACATGCTCTTCTAAGAATTCACAACAGTTCAAACCAGTTCATATGGACTTTGACAACAATTATTTGACCAAAACTAAGTTTCAAGATATCAAAATTTAATATGCAGCCCCTAAGTTTGTCAAATATAAGCATTAAGACATTCAAACAATATAATTACACCTGCTGAAGTAATATGTATCATTTTAGAATTTTTTAACAAACAAAAAAAATAATTCCTTGGACCTGACAGCTAGTTTAAATGTGCAAAACAGATTTTTGGATGGTATGAAATTCAAATCAGCTTCTAAGTAACCTCTGCCATGCAAATGCAAATTAATATGATGTTTTAAACATGTGAAATTCAATAGGAGCACATCAGGTATCTTATGTAACAAGTTTAGCAGATTTAGCAATTTGGCAGCAAGTTGGAACTTCAGCAATATAGAAAAACTGGCAGCAAGTTAGAATTTCAGTAATATAACAATCTGACAGCAAGTTAGAATTTCAACAATATAACAATCTGACAGCAAGTTATAATTTCAGCAATATAGAAAAACTGGCAACAAGTAAATGTTTCAGCAACACAAAAATTATGGCAGCAAGATTGAAATTTCAGCAACTTAAAAAAAACTGGCAGCAAGATAAAAAATTTAGCAACTTAAAATTCTAGCAGCAAGATGGAAATTTCAGCAACTTAAAACTTAAAAAAAAAAACTGGCAGCAAGATGGACATTCCAGCAAACTACTTGTTTAAGCAGCAATAAAATTTCAACAATCTAATAGTTCTATCAGCAATAACATTCCAGCAATCTACTATTTAAACAATAATAAAATTCCAGCAAACTACTTGTTCAAACAGCAATCAAATTCTAGCAAACTACTTGTTCAAGCAGCAATAAAATTCTAGCAAACTAGATTTCGAAGTTAGCTTATAGCAGGACAATCATAGTGGAATAATTATAGGTTAGAAAAGCTTTTTGGAACAGAAGTCTAACATATATTAGCATAGAAGTTCTTCAACAGGCTAATAACCTTTAATACATGCAGATCTACCCAGTAAAGTTCAGTGCAGGGGACTGAGCAACCATTTGATAAAGCAATGATAACTTAAAGAAGAATTAAGCAATAGATTCTCATATCATTTTCATATTCATACTCATAAATCAGTCACAGAAGAACTTGGTTAAAACAGATTCACACAAAGGGCAATAACAATATTGAACAGTAGACAAAGGTTTTAGATTTGGGGAAAACCACAAATCACCATGATATCAATGTGCACTTGTGCAGAGTGTGCATACACTGATTTAAAGAACAAATTAAACCTCAATGATATACTGATTTATACTTGCAAAGAGTTAATTATACATAGTTACATACATAAAACCCTAAAGAAAAAGTACAAAAAGTTAAATATGCTACCAATACTGATTTATACTTACGAAATCGAAATCTAACAGCAACTTCGATGGTCTATGGTGATGAAGAAATCGCTGATGATGGTTGTAAACTCAAACAAATCCAGTCCTCGAAGTGATTGCGGATGAAGGTTGAACGAGAGATCGATTGAGATGGAGAAAGACAGAGTTTGTGCAAATTAGGTATTGTCAGTCATCATCGAAGTGATTTTAGAGATTGAAATGGAGAGAGGTCCAATAAAGACGGAGATGGAGAGACTGAGATGAAGCGGGAGCAGAAGTTTTGGGGTTCTGGTGAGAGAAGACGAAAATGAAAAGAGGGTTTTAAGAGATAGGAAGCTGTTTGGCTGAAGGTTTGGGGTTCTAGCGCGGGGAAAGTCTGAAGTTGCGCGGGAATGTAAATTTTTTAGGTTTTTGGGACAAAATATAAAGTTGTTGCAAACTCTACTATTTTTTCCAAATAAATAAATTTGTTCCTTAATTTAATAAAAAAAATATTCATCTATCTATTAAACAAAATAACAAAAAAAATAGGATATCTATGTGAAAAACTATTATATTTTTTTAATTATTTATCATTTCAAAATTATCTTCTTCTTTTTTCTTTTTTAAATACCTGCAATTGCTCCATTAATTTTCGTATAGTAATTTTAACCAGCACAAATTAAGTTGATAAGATACCACCTGAACTTTAACTATTTTTTATTTTTTTGTCAATGATAGTGGTATCGGGTCTTTTAGAACTTTTTTTAACCAATTAGTTCTTCTTAAATCATCTCCCATCAATGTTTCAATTTTGTGATCTTTCTTTTAACGAATATTAGCGAATTAGATGCACCCACTATTTTAACGAATATTAGTGCTCCAGGCCACTCGCTAGGGATAAGACTCATGTTTATAATAGTAGACATATGTCCTTATAATGTCTTTGAAATTATAAGTCCTTAGACCATGGAGATTAGAGGTGATCACGGATCGGATCAAATTAGGCATAATCCTAATCTGATCTACGGTCTACAAATTGATGAATATGCAATCTGATCTAATCTATGGGAAAGACTCAATCTGATCCGTGAAACAATGGATTAGATCGGATCGGATTAACGGATTGGACTTAATCTAAATAACCCAATATTATTATTTTTTAACTCAGGCCCAATAACAATTTTTTAGCGTAAAAGATATAAGATATTATAGTAATATTATTAAAAGTTATAAGATATTATTATATATATATATAATAAATATTATAAATTCTAACGGATTGCCACGGATCGTAATCCGATCTATAGCCTACGAATTCTTATTTTCTAAATCTTAAACCGATCTGTTAGTCATCCAATTCGATTTGATCCGCACAGATCAGATCGGATTCACAGATTGACGGATTTTATATAAGATATTATAATAATATTATTAAAAGTTATAAGATGTTATATATATATATATATATATATATATAATAAATATTATAAATTCTAACGGATTGCCACGGATTGTAATATGATCTATGACCTACGAATTCTTATTTTCAAATTCTTCAACCGATACGTTAGTCATCCAATTCAATCTGATCTGCACGAATCAGATCAGATTCAGAGATTGACGGATTTTTTACTCACCCCTAATGGAAACATCTCCTTAACGTCCTAGTTGATTGCATTATAAAAATATGAGCTTGTATAACACATATTAACTATATTATAGCCAAAAGACAATTTTACCATTAAGAGATATTTCATTTAAGTTGAATGGTGGTTGTCTAATATTCAAAAGACCATTTTGCCCTTAAGAGATATTTCATTATGAGTTCAAGGGTCAAGTTATCCTAGGGTCCATGTGTAATATTTTGGCTCAAATACAATTAAAAGTGTCACAAACATAATCTTTCAATGTATAAGATACATTTACAACTTTACAATTCATGTCCTAACACACGCCCACCTATACTACCTATGTGTTAAACCTTTGTGCTACATAATCATCATCCAATGGTCTACATGAGCCTTTAAGTGCTTCTGTCAATATGATATATCTGTGAATAACAACACTTAAGTAAATTGTTAATTATTTCACATTAATAGGTTGTTATTATCAAAATCATTGAATTAACCATGGCTTGAAACCTTTGGGTCAACAATAACATTTGAGGGAGAATTATTAGTTGAAAAATAACTTGGATCAAATAATGTAGAGGTACCTTAATGGAGAACTTATTACAACTATGTATGACCATTTTTTAACTTAATTTATAATGTTTTGTGATGTGAATTAACTCTATTTCAAATTGAGACTATACAAAATAGTACTTGATAAACACCTTAATCAATCTCGAAAAAAATAATTTTCATTAATATATATATATATATATATATATATATATATATATATATATACATGTATTATTTTGGTTTCGTAAATCTCAATAAATATGATATTGGTAGTAGCTTATGTCACTAAACTAAGTGAGCAAGGCATTGACGTCATTTTCATTAATATATATATATATATATATATATATATATACACACCATTGGTCATTATAATTGATCATTTACAAATTTTAGTTAATTGAAAAATACAATATTTGTCGAGTTTGTAAGGTTCAATTATTACAATTACTTATAAATGTAGTTGTAAATTTGTTATTACTTATCTATATTTGACAGACACTTATTATGCTAAAAAAGTAAGAAAAATAATTTTAAAAAAACAAATATTTAATACTAAATTTAGAAATTTTATTCAAAAAACAAATTTTTGTTATCTAAGGCATTAAATTATAGTAATTAATATGAATCAACATTTGCAATCTCAAAAAACTAGACATTAGACGACAAACACAAATTTGTCCCAAAAACGAAAGAATTTGGGACAAAGTATTTCATCCCTAAAGTGAGACTTTTTGCAACAAAGCTTGTTTTTGTTGCATAAAATATCACATTGGCGACAAAGCCAAGATTTGTGGCAACAACTAAGGAATTTGCGACAAAAAATATTTTGTCCCTAAAGATCATTATTTTTGCGACAAATAGTTTTGTCCCTAAAGTGCACCTTTTTGCAACAAACTGTGTTTTAGTCGCACAAAATATCATATTGGCGACCAACCAAACATTTGTGGCAAAAATGTAAGAATTTGCAACAAAGTTTTTTTTGTCCCTAAAGATAGGTTTTTTTGCGACAAAGTCTTTGTCCCTAAAGTATAATTTTTTGCAACAAAAAACATTTTTGTTTCTAAATACAACTTTTTCCGACAAAATTTTGCAACAAATAATTTATTGTCGTCTAAAATAAAACATTTTGGGACAAACTTGTATTTTGTTGCAGAAAATAAAATATTGGGGACGAATTTATTAGTTTGTTGCAAAAAAATTAAAATTAGGCGACAAATTCAAAATTTGTCGCAAATGACCATCTTTTGCCACAAATTTGGCTTTGTCTCTAAAAATTTTGTGGCAAAAAGCATAATTTGTTGTAGTGATTTACCACTCCTTGATGCCATCAAGCAAATTCCTCCTTATGCAAAATTTTTCAAGGACTTGTGCACTCAGAAAAGGCGTTCTAAAAGCCATGTGCCAAAGAAAGTAATGCTGCCACAACAAGTGAGTTCAATAATTCAGCAATGTACTCCTCCCAAGTACAAAGATCCTGGTGCTCCAACTATCTCATGCATTATTGGGGAGCACCATGTGGATAAAGCTCTTCTTGATTTGGGTGCAAGTGTGAATTTGCTACCTTATTCAGTTTACTTACAATTGGGCTTGGGAGAATTGAAGCCTACCTCGGTGGTATTACAATTTGCAGACAGATCAACAAAGCAACCCCGAGGAATCATAGAAGATGTGCTCATTAAAGTGGACAAGTTCTACTTTCCTGTTGATTTCATTGTACTTGACACTGAGCCGGTTCACAATCCGAAGAGGCACATTCCTGTGATCCTTGGTCGACCTTTCTTAGCTACTGCTGATGCTTGCATAAATTGTAGGTCAGGGATCATGAATATTTCCTTTGGCAACATGAAGGTTAAACTTAATATTTTCAATGCTGTTGAGAATCCTCCAGATCAGATTGATGTTTTCTTCATGGACTCTGAAGAGGTGATTGAATCTGTAGATGAAGTAAGGGTGCAAGAAAAATAGAAGGAGAAGAAGGTGTTTGAAGATCAAATTTCTACCATGGTGGTAACTTCTGTATGCACTACACTTTCCAAAACACTTCAGAGGGAGCAATTGTTTGGAGTGTCCGACAACTCCACACCATGGTATTCAGATATTGTGAACTATTTAGCCACGGGAAAAGTGCCAAGAGACTGGACCAAGCGAGAACGTGATCGATTCTTCTCTAAAGTTCATCATTACTTTTGGGAGGATCCAGAGTTATTTAAATATTGTCCAGATCAGATTATTCGGCGATGTGTCCCAGACCATGAGTTTCAAGATATTCTCAAGTTCTGCCATTCATTGGCATGTGGAGGCCACTTCAGTGCAAGGAAGACAGCGGCAAAGGTACTTCAATGTGGATTCTTTTGGCCTTCTCTGTTTCACGATGCATATGTTTTCTGTAAGACTTGTGATCGTTGTCAAAGATTGGGTTCAATGTCGAGGCGTGATATGATGCCAATGAGCCCCATTCTGGTGGTGGAGATTTTTGATATTTGGGGAATTGATTTTATGGGACCCTTTCCACCTTCTTTTGGCTACGAATATATTCTGGTTGGAGTGGATTATGTCTCCAAGTGGGTGGAGGCCATTGCAACTCGAACCAATGATCACAAGGTGGTAATCAAATTTATGCATGAGAATATTCTTAGTCGATTTGGAATTCCTCGAGCCTTGATCAGTGATGGTGGTACTCACTTTTGCAATAAATTCTTGAGAGGTTTGCTTGCTAAATATTCAGTGACACATAAGGTGGCAACGCCTTATCATCCTCAAACAAGTGGGCAAGTAGAGCTGTCCAATCGAGAAATTAAGCATGTTCTCGAGAAGACAGTGAGACCAGATAGAAGAGATTGGTCATTGCGACTGAGCGAAGCACTATGGGCGTATCGGACTGCTTACAAGACCCCTATCGGTATGTCACCATATCGGTTAGTGTATGGGAAAGCATGTCATCTTCCAGTAGAGATTGAGCACAAGGCACTTTGGGCAATTCAAAAATTCAATTTCGATGCAAAAAGAGCTGGGGAAGAGAGGAAGTTGCAATTGAATGAATTAGAAGAGTTTAGACGTGATGCTTATGAAAGTTCATGAATTTACAAGGAGAGGACGAAAGCATTTCATGATCAACACATCTCACGAAAGTCCTTCTCTCCAGGTGATAAAGTGTGGCTCTTCAATTCCAAGCTTCGGTTGTTCCCCGGAAAATTGCGTTCAAGGTGGGATGGACCATTCCAAGTGATTTTGGTTTTTCCTCATGGTGCCGTGGAAATTCGAAGCTTTAGAGATAATACTTTGATGAAAGTTAATGGCCAAAGGTTGAAACATTGTGTGGAAGGATGTGTGCCAAGAAGAGACGTGGAGTCCGTCGACTTGACGGATCCCGTCTATCCGACTTAATCCCTTCGGAGAGTCAATCGTCTCCTACGGACGTTAAATAGTAGGTTTTGTATGTATTTCTATACTTTATTTCCTTTAGTTTTCTTTAATTTTAATTTGTGGTTTTAGTTTTCTTAAGTTTTTCTTCAATTCTAGTTGCGTTTTAATATTTTTTCTTTGAGTTTTTGATGTATAAGTTGCTTCCGGAGGATGCCAAGAGGTGTACCGAGGTATTTGGACTCAAGACGGGTGAAAAATCGTGCTCTCGGTCGACCTTGGGCGATGGAGACTCAAAAATATCAAGTCTCGGTCGACCTTGGGCGATGGAGGGTCAAACAGGCCTTCAGAAGGGGGATCGATCGCCCCAATTGAGGGGGATCGATCGCCCCATGTGTTTTGTGGAAGATCCTCACCTCCAGGTGGGCGATCGATCGCCCATCCTTGGGGGGATCGATCGCCCAAGCCCATGTGTGGGCTGGCCGAATATTTTTGCTATAAATGGACTCCTTATCCTCCTATGTTGCTACTACTTGCATCCTAAGCCTCTTTGAACACCAATTCAAGTCCTATATCATCCGGAAAACTAATTTCTTCAATTAGTGATTATTATACAAGGATTCAACATTGATCAACATCAACTTCAATATCAAAGTGGATCAAAAATCACTAGTTCTCAAAGGAAGCTCACACTTTTTCAAGTTCAACATCGAAGTAAGTGAAGTTTTTCCTTGAAGAAATTGTTCAAATCTTTTTGAGGGCTTTTGAAGACCAAGTTTGGGGGATCAATTTGGTGCAATTACTTGTTCGATTTGGGTGGAAAAATTGCCGGAAAAAGGAGGTTGAAGGTTACAAAAGAATTGTGCACACCAAGTGTTCGATTTAATTCCTCAATTACACTTTTTCTACTTCTATGGCACCAAAGAGAGCAAGTCACCAAGATGCTTCAAGTTCACGTAATCCTCGCCGAGCGAGGCATGATCCGACCATAGGTTCTTCACGATCTCGCCGAGATGGTATTCAAGAGAGATGGCATCCAAGGGCGTTGAATTATGAAACAACGTTTGACATAGCCGAACTGTATGGTATGTTTTCCGAGACACGATGGGGGATTTCCGACATCCGTCGTCGTCGGTCGGCATCCATTTTTGTTCCACTCTCATCTACTATTTACCCGAGGCTTGTCAAGGTATTTTATCAAAACTTGATGCCGAAACCTGATGAGCGGGATGTGCTTACTTCTTCCGTAGATGGAACAATAGTTCGAGTGGACATGTCATCCATTGCCATTGCCATGGGTTGTCCTCATGAATGCCCAGCTGATTTATCTCATATCTACACTCCTTTACCCGACGAGTTGTCGGTGGGCAATGTGGTTGCACGATTGTGTGCCAACCAATTTTCTGGGCCAAAAAGGAATGCAGCTTCAAAGTCTTCAATGCCAAATCATTTATGGTTCCTTGACGCTGTGCTACTCAAGAATGTATGTCCAATTGGACATAAAACTGAAAGACGTCAAGAGTTCCTCAGAGCCTTATATGCCATACATTTTGGGCATTGGCTGTCATTCCCACAGATTGTCTGGGGCCAGATGGAGAAATTCTATTCCAAGGTTGTGGCCAAGGTACCAGACAGTGCAAGTGACTGGGAGTTTCCATTCCCTACTATTATTCACCAGTTGCTTGTATCACAGGGGTATGCAGTCCACGAGGATGAGCTTGCCTTTCCACATGACCTTCATTATGGCACGCATGACTGGAACTTGAGTCGATCTCATATGCACCAGAGAGTCATAGCGGCGCCTGGTGAGGTATCTCGGTTGGCCCAAGGAGGAGAGCATGTAGATGTACCACCACCGGTGGATGATCCAGAGGAGATGGAGGCAGAGGAAGAGGAAGTGCATGCACAGGCTGGTGGCCATGATTATCAATACTTAGAAGGGCAGATTGCTGGGTTGACAGCCCAGTTTGGCACCTTACAGACAGAGGTCTCCACACAGTTTGGTGCAATGAGAGCAGAGATGGCGGATCACTTTCGTGACACTCGCCAAGAGCAACTAGAGATGAGGAGGATGATGCGTGCACTGATGCGCCAAGCAAACTTAGATTCAGATGCTCAGTCACCACCACATCCTTGACAGGACGGTAACCATCTTTTGTATATTATTTTATTTTTAGTTTTTATTTTTCTTTTTATTTCTCTTTTTGTAGTTAGATTTTTATTATGAAAAAAAAAAATTAAAAAATGAAATAAAAAAATATATATTTTTTTTTTTAGGATTTTTCTCTTTCATATTTATTCTCACCCATCCTATTTTCACTTGATCTTTGGGGTATAGTGGTTTGTTTTGACAGATTGAAACATCCAAGTTTGGGGGTGTGCTTGCATTGCCTTCGTGCTCGTGATGTACTCTATTTTCTTTCCACTACTCCATGATCCTGGTAATATCGTTCTTACCCTTCTCTATGCTTTGATTGGGTGTACATTGAGGACAATGTACAGTTTAAGTTTGGGGGTGAGGCGATGCCTATTTTTGTGCTTTATTGCATATGGGGGGAAATTTGTGTGAAATTCTTTTTGTATTAGGATTTTTGGTTATTTTATTTTCTTAGTTTGTTTATTATTTTATTTTGTTTTATTTTTAGATAGAATGTTCTGACATTATTCAAGGGATTAATACCTTATGTAGGTGCATAACTTGCAATTTTTGAGTATGTTTTAAAATTTTGAAAACTGTGATTTAAATTATGTGGTTTTAATCATGGTTTGCAATAACATGCTTTGGAGTAATTAATTTTAGTTTCCTTACATGCACAGACACACTAGCATAATCTTGTGGGGGTATAAACCTATGTTTTGAGTTATTGAGTTACATATGCTTGATATTAATTAGTATCTCTTGAGAATGAGTACCAATGATGTGTTTTACTTGACTTCAATGAAAAAGAAAAAAGAAAAGAAGTGAAAAAAAAAAGAAAAAAAAATTGATGAATAAGCAAATCAATTTGATCCTTTTCATGAGTAACCGGGCCTCTATGCCTCAGGAATCACGGAGTGTTCGCGTCAAAAGTGAAAGGGTGAGAAAAGATGAGCATTGGTTGTCTTGATTTGTAGCCTGACTGATTCGAGTAATTAGGTCTTCGGGGTATCTTAAAGCCTAGTGCCCTAAAGCCATCTGGTTTGGGAGCCACTGACTGAAAGCTTGCTACATGGATCTTTCAGAAAGCTTAATAGATCAAGACATTGCAAAACCAATAAAGCAATGAAAAAAAGAATGATGAAAAAAAAAAAATGAAAAAGTCATGTATGCATGTTGGGAAGTATGAGTTCAATAAGGGGAGCTAGTGAGTTGAAAGGGTATGTGCCTTAATATATTCAGAACTTGGTTATGCTACATGAGATGACTGCTAGTTCACTTTACACAAGGGAGCTAGAGTTAATTATTTTGAGATATGTTGATGTGAATTATGCATGGGAACCATTGATTTGAATTATAAAATTTGAAAGTTTGAAATTATTCTTGAATGCAAGTTTGTAACTATGTATTGTAATCTTCTTCTTGAATTAATGTTGAAACAGAATTTTGAATGTTTTTGGGTAACATTTCTGGAAACCCTCACGAGACTATACTCGTCCACTAGGGGGGACCTAGGGGTTTAAAGGCTTGTTGCATACGCTAAATGCAATCGTTTCTCCCACGAAAGTGGAGTTGGGTAGTTTAGTTAGTATTTAGTAGTTTCTTTTGTTTTAGTTTTGTTTTATTCTATTGCTAAGGGACTAGCAATATGTAAGTTTGGGGGTGTGATAGGCGTTGAATGTTACGCATTCTAGCCTCTTAACTTATGTATTTTATTCTCTTAGTGATAGATTATTTTGTGATTTTACTTTGTTTTAGTGTTTTCTGTATTTTCAGGGCCTTAATAATTATTTCAGTTAAAACCGTGATTTTGGGCTTTTAAAGAAGACATCCAAGATGGTGAGATGAAGCCTACATCAAGGAGATTCACTCAACCATTTATTTTAACTCAAATCAGCCCAAGAAATAGGTCCAAGAGAATTACAGCTGCTTAAGAAGGTTTCGGGCCTGAAGCCCAAATCTGCGCATAATACAGTCTTAATCCCATTTTGGAAAACGGACCAGAAGTCTTATTTCCGAGCCTCAAATTGACATAATTCTCGAATGGAGTTGAACGAAATTTGATTCTGCACACTTTTGTATTTCACGAAAATTCCGTGAATTGGACTTCTAGTGGGTCAAAAGTTGGGCCGAAGTCAGCAGGAAAAACCCACCTGATTAGTGCTGCGGGAAACCCTAATTAATTCCTAATTGGATTAGGACTTTGGTGAATTCTCTTGGGGAATAAAAGGAAGACTTGGAGGCTGAAGACAGAGAGCTTACACAGAGATTGGAGAGTCTGAGAGGGCTGAGAAGAGAACAGAAACATATTGCAGAGCCATTGGAGAACGAAGTCATACGCGTAATTCAGAAAGATGATGTCTTCTTCCTCAACAGTTGAAGCTTCTTCTTCTACCATGAGCGGCTAGTTCATCCACTAGGGTTTTGATGTAGCCCTAACAAAGCATCAATGGTTTGATTATTATAATTATTGGGGACCTTTATATACATGCATAGATTGTGTAATTGTGAGGATTCTTATTAATGAATTGAGCAATAAAAGTCTTGTAAATTCAATCTCAATGATTTCTTATCTTGTCTTAGATATTTAGTTGTTGTTATTGAACTCAATCTCTTTTGTTTTCTGTGATCATGAGAGAGATTATTACACAATGGTAATCACTGAATATATTGTTATGAGCTTTGATGGATTATGCCTAGAGAAGATGAACCATACTGCACCCTAGATTAGAGTAGTTAGGCAGATGGCCCATGCCAATCGAAGATAGTCCATGGCTTAGCCGTAATCATATGTTATCTTCTTGACGGATGAAGGTGAGCTTGTAGCCACCGACACCACTTATGCATGATGTAATTCCCCTATAGTTGATTCAATTGACCATTGATTGTGGAGTTAGTGGTGAAGTCAAACACCCTAGGTTTCTCTCTTATTATCTTCATTATCTGTTTACCTTTGATTTATTTTATTTTATCTTTTTAATTAGTTAAAAATCAGAATTCTTTTCTTATAAATTTAATTAGAATTAGTTCTGTGTTCCAACTCATCAGAACATAATCCCTGAGGTACGATACCCATTCATTTCAATAGCCCTATTCTGCAAGGAATTCGTTCTATTGCGAAGTGTGGAAATTTTTAATTGATATATTTTTGAGTCACACTGACACACGAATCAAACATGAGTTTCTCAAGAAGTATTTTTCGATAGGGAAGACCAATCAGTTCAGACGTGCTATCACTGGTGTCTTCCAACATGAGGGGGAACAATTTTATGAGACATGGGAAAGATTCAAGGACCTTCTTAGGAAGTGTCCTCATCATCAAGTTCCTAAGTGGCAATTAGTGCAGAGTTTTCATGAAGGGCTGACAGAAGCCAACAGACAAATGGTTGATGCGTCATGTGGAGGTACTTTTATGTTGAAGAGTGAAGAAGAGGCATGGACCTTATTTGAAAATCTTAGTGACAACTCTTTACAACATGTGTCCTCTACTCGTTCTAGCAGACCTGCCACTACCAGGAAAACTGATGGAATTTATGAGGTTGGTGCTTCAGAAGCTATGCCAACTGATATTTATTTAATTGCACAGAAGGTGGCAGCAATTATGGCTGCCAATCAAACTCCTTCTGCTTCAAATTCTTCATTGCTAGGCCCTTGTGAATTTTGCTCTAGTCCTATGCATAATGTGAGCAATTGTCCTTCGGTGGGGCAATTTTCTGATATTCAACATGAGCAAGTTCAAGCTACTTTCACTGGACCAATGAATCTTCCATGAGGTAATACTTACAATCCTACATGGAAGAATCATCCTGGTTTTTCTTACAGTAATCAAGGGGCAGCAATGCAACCATCATATCAACCTAGGACTTTTGTGCCTCAACAGCAATACCAAACACAAAGTCCTATGGCCCAAAGAATTTCTGCTATTGAAGACAAGCTGACTCTTACCTTGTCTAAATTTGACAGGCTTGATTCTCTTATAGAGACAGTGCAAACTACTGCAGCAACAGTACAATCTACAGTTCAGCTAGTGCACTCGCATTCTCAATCCATTGCCAAACTGGAATCTCAGTTTGGACAGCTTGCTACTTCATTGAGTAGAAGAGAAGAAGGGAAGCTCTCTAGTCAACCAATTGCTAATCCAAGAGGGATGCAAGCTTCCACAAGCAACCCACACCATGAGCAAGTCCAAGCTATTACCACTTTGAGAAGTGGGAAAATAATTGATAATAAGGTGGGTGAGAAGAAAGAAGAAGAAAAGGTGACCACAAGTCCAAGTGCTGAAATTCCTTATGAACCCAAGGCTCCTTTCCCACAACGTTTCCTAGAAGCATCTAAATTGGGGAAGCAAGGGGACAAGCTGCATGACATGATGGAGGTGTTTCGACAAGTGAAGATTAATTTGCCACTCCTTGATGCCATCAAGAAAATTCCTCCTTATGCTAAAATTTTGAAGGATTTGTGCACTCAAAAAAGGCGTTCTAAAAGCCATGTGCCAAAGAAAGTGATGCTGCCACAACAAGTAAGTTCAATAATTCAGCAGTGTACTCCTCCCTAGTACAAAGATCCTGGTGCTCCAACTATCTCATGCATTATTGGGGAGCACCATGTGGATAAAGCTCTTCTTGATTTGGGTGCAAGTGTGAATTTGCTACCCTATTCAGTCTACTTACAATTGGGCTTGGGAGAATTGAAGCCTACCTCGGTGGTGTTGCAATTTGCAGACAGATCAATAAAGCAACCCCGAGGAATCATAGAAGATGTGCTCATTAAAGTGGACAAGTTCTACTTTCCTGTTGATTTTATTGTACTTGACACTGAGCCAGTTCACAATCCGAAGAGGCACATTCCAGTGATCCTTGGTCGACCTTTCTTAGCTACTGCTGATGCTTGCATAAATTGTAGGTCGGGGATCATGGATATTTCATTTGGCAATATGAAGGTTAAACTTAATATTTTCCATGCTATTGAGAATCCTCCAGATCAGACTGATGTTTTCTTCATGGACTCTGAAGATGTGATTGAATCTACAAATGAAATAAGGGTGCAAGAAGAAAAAAAGGAAAAGAAGGTGTTTGAAGATCAAATTTCTACCATGGTGGTAACTTCTGTATGTACTACACTTTCCAAAACACTTCAGAGGGAGCAATTGTTTGGAGTGTCCGACAACTCCACACCATGGTATGCAGATATTGTGAACTATTTAGTCACGGGAAAAGTACCAAGAGACTGGACCAAGCGAGAACGTGATCGATTCTTCTCTAAAGCTCATCATTACTTTTGGGAGGATCCAGAGTTATTTAAATATTGTCCAGACCAGATCATTAGGCGATGTGTCCCAAACCATGAGTTTCAAGATATTCTCAAGTTCTGCCACTCATTGGCATGTGGAGGCCACTTCAGTGCAAGGAAGACAGCAGTAAAGGTACTTCAATGTGGATTTTTTTGGCCTTCTCTATTTCATGATGCATATGTTTTCTGTAAGACTTGTGATCGTTGTCAAAGATTGGGTTCAATGTCGAGGCGTGATATGATGCCAATGAGCCCTATTCTGGTGGTGGAGATTTTTGATGTTTGGGGAATTGATTTTATGGGACCTTTTCCACCTTCTTTTGGCTACGAATACATTCTGGTTGATGTGGATTATGTTTCTAAATGGGTGGAGGCCATTGCGACTCGAACCAATGATCACAAAGTGGTAATCAAGTTCATGCATGAGAATATTCTTAGTCGATTCGGAATTCCTCGAGCCCTGATCAGTGATGGTGGTTCTCATTTTTGCAATAAATTCTTGAGAGGTTTGCTTGCTAAATATTCAGTGACACATAAGGTGGCGACGCCTTATCATCCTCCGACAAATGGGCAAGTACAGCTGTCCAATCGAGAAATTAAGCATGTTCTCGAAAAGACAGTGAGACCAGATAGAAGAGATTGGTCATTGCGATTGAGTGAAGCACTATGGGCGTATCGAACTGCTTACAAGACCCCTATCGGTATGTCACCATATCGGTTGGTGTATGAGAAAACATGTCATCTTCCAATAGAGATTGAGCACAAGGCACTCTGGGCAATTCGAAAATTCAATTTTGATGCAAAAAGAGTTGGGGAAGAGAGGAAGTTGCAATTGAACGAATTAGAAGAGTTTAGACGTGATGCTTATGAAAGTTCACGAATTTACAAAGAGAGGACGAAGGCATTTCATGATCGACATATCTCATGAAAGTCCTTCTCTCCAGGTGATAAAGTGTGGTTCTTCAATTCCAAGCTTCAGTTGTTTCCCGGAAAATTGCGTTCAAGGTGGGATGGACCATTCCAAGTGATTTCGGTTTTTCCTCATGGG
Organism: Cornus controversa; assembly: GCA_026545225.1. Taxonomy (NCBI): domain Eukaryota; kingdom Viridiplantae; phylum Streptophyta; class Magnoliopsida; order Cornales; family Cornaceae; genus Cornus; species Cornus controversa. The sequence goes on along the minus strand of CM048848.1, from coordinate 27,730,488 downwards.
GCTGTGGAAATTCGAAGCTTTCGAGATAATACTTTGATGAAAGTTAATGGCCAAAGGTTGAAGCATTGTGTGGAAGGATGTGTGCCAAGAAGAGACGTAGAGTCCGTCGACTTGACGGATCCCGTCTATCCGACTTAATCCCTTCGGAGAGTCAATCGTCTCCTATAGACGTTAAATTGTAGGTTCTGTATGTATTTATATACTTTATTTCCTTTAGTTTCTTTAATTTTAATTTTTAGTTTTAATTTTCTTAAGTTTTTCTTCAATTCTAGTTGCGTTTTAATATTTTTTCTTCAAGTTTTTGATGCATAAGTTGCTTCCGGAGGATGCCAAGAGGTGTACCGAGGTATTCGGACTCAAGACGGGTGAAAAATAGTGCTCTCGGTCGACCTTGGGCGATGGAGACTCAAAAATATCAAGTCTCGGTCGACCTTGGGCGATGGAGGTTCAACAGGCACCCAGGAGGGGGATCGGTCGCCCCAAAGGAGGGGGATCGATCGCCCCATGATTTTCCATGAGGAGCATCACCAGCAGGTGGGCGATCGATCGCCCATCCTTGGAGGGATCGATCGCCCAAGGTGCTTTGTGGGCTGGCCGAGACTATCTTCTATATAAAGACTCTTTCTCCAATTCTAAAGCTACTCCATGCATCCTAAGCCTCTTTGAACTCCAATTCAAGTCCTACATCATCCGAAAGATTATTTTCTTCAATTGATGATTATTAAACAAGAATTCAACATTGATCATCATCAACTTCAACATCAAATTGGATCAAAAATCACTAGTTCTCAAAGGAAGATCTCACTTTTTCAAGTTCAACATCAAAGTAAGTGAAGTTTTTCTTTGAAGAAATTGTTCAAATCTTTTTGAGGGCTTTTGAAGACCAAGTTTGGGGGATCAATTTGGTATATTCACTTGTTCGATTTGGGTGAAAAAATTGCCGAAAAGAGAAGGTTGAAGGTTACAAGTTAATTGTGCACGCCAAGTGTTCGACTTAATTCCTCAACCACACTTTTTCTACTTCTATGGCACCAAAAAGAGCAAGTCACCAAGGTGCTTCAAGTTCACGTAATCCTCGCCAAGCGAGGCATGATCCGACCACAGGTTCTTCACGATCTCGCCGAGAAGGTATTCAAGAGAGATGACATCCAAGGGCGTTGAACTTTGAAACCACGTTTGACATAGCCAAACTTTATGGTATGTTTCCCGAGACACGATGGGGGATTTCTGACATCTGTCGTCGTTGGTCGGCATCCATTTTTGTTCCACTCTCATCTATTATTTACCCGAGGCTTGTCAAGGTATTTTATCAGAACTTAATACCGACACCTGATGAGCGAGATGTGCTTACTTCTTCCGTAGATGGAACAATAGTTCGAGTGGACATGTCATCCATTGCCATTGCCATGGGTTGTCCTCATGAGTGCCCAGATGATTTATCTCATATCTATACTCCCCTACCTGACGAGTTGTCGGTGGGCAATGTGGTTACACATTTGTGTGCCAACCAATTTTCTGGGCCGAAAAGGAATGCAGCTTCAAAGTCTTCAATGCCGAATCATTTATGGTTCCTTGACGCTGTTCTACTCAAGAATGTATGTCCAATTGGACATAAAATGGAGAGATGTCAAGAGTTCCTCAGATCTTTATATGCTATACATTTTGGGCATTGGCTGTCATTCCCACAGATTGTCTGGGGCCAGATGGAGAAATTCTATTCCAAGGTTGTGGCCAAGGCACCAGACAGTGCAAGTGACTGGGAGTTTTCATTCCTTACTATTATTCACCAGTTGCTTGTGGCACAGGGGTATGCAGTCCATGAGGACGAGCTTGCCTTTCCACATGATCTTCATTATGGCACGCATGACTGGAATTTGAGTCCATCTCATATGCACCAGAGAGTCATAGCGGCGCCTGGTGAGGTATCTCGGTTGGCCCAGGAAGGAGAACATGTAGATATACCACCACCGGTGGAAGATCCAGAGGAGATGGAGGTAGAAGAAGAGGAGGTGCATGCACAGGCTGGTGGCCATGATTATCAATATTTAGAGGGGCAGATTACTGGGTTAACAGCCCAGTTTGGCACCCTACAAACAGAGGTATCCACACAGTTTGGAGCAATGAGAACAGAGATGGCAGATCACTTTCGTGACACTCGCCAAGAGCAACTAGAGATGAGGAGGATGATGCATGCATTGATGCGTCAAGCAAACTTGGATCTAGATGCTCAATCACCACCACATCCTTGACAGGAAGGTAACCATCTTTTGTATTTTATTTTATTTTTAGTTTTTATTTTTCTTTTTATTTTTCTTTTTGTAGTTAGATTTTTATTAAAATAAAAAATAAAAAATAAAAAAATAAAAATAAAAATGAAAAAAATATTTTTTTTTTAGGATTTTTTTTTTCTTTCATATTTATTTTCAACCCATACTATTTCACTTGATCTTTGGGGTATAGTGGTTTGTTTTGACAGGTTTTATCATCCAAGTTTGGGGGAGTGCTTTCATTGCCTTCATGCTAGTGATGTACTCTATTTTCTTTCCACTACTCCGGATTTCTGGTAACATCGTTCTTACTCTTCTCTATGCTTTAATTGGGTGTACATTGAGAACAATGTACAGTTTAAGTTTGGGGGAGAGGCGATGCCTATTTTTGGTGCTTTATTGCATATGGGGGAAATTTGTGTGAATTTCTTTTTGTATTAGGATTTTATTTTATTTTATTTTTTTAGTTTGTTTATTTCATTTTGTTTTGTTTTGTTTTTAGATAAAATGTTTTGACATTATTCAAAGGATTAATACCTTATGTTGGTGCATAACTTGCAAATTTTTGAGTATGTTTTAAATTTTTGGAAACTATGATTTAAATTAAGTAGTTTTAATCATGGTTTGCAATAACATGTTTTAGAGTGATTAATTGTAGTTTCCTTATGATAAGTGTTCAATTCTATGCATTTGAACCCTCTTTATTGCATATGTTAGTTCCGTTTTTGCGTTTACCGAGATAAGTTTACGATATATTTGTGTTTTTGATGTTTTGCAGGTATTGGAGCAAATGGAGCAAAGTTGGAAGCTTTCTACAGTCAAGAGAAGAAATCAGAAAATGCAGCCCAAAGCATCTCGATCAATCATGATGTTGATCTCGATTAATCGAAATCTCGATTGATCGAGATCTCATTTCGATTGATCGAAATCTCGATCAATCGAGATCCAATCTCGATCAATCAAGATTCTGCAGAGCCCACTTGGCCACTTGCTCACCTGCTCTCCTACTTGCAACAAAATCCCCCTTTTTGCATGACTTAGGGGGATTGTCTGACTTGAACAAGACTTTTGGGGGCCTTCTTGATACAAGAGATATATATAATGATATATATATATATATGGTGGGCCCCAAGGTGGAAAAAAAAGCCCAAAAAGCACCAAAAGCCACATATATCAGATATATCTCTCAACACACATCAGAGGAGGCAGAAGAGAGACCTTCGGGAGAGGAGGAGGAAGAGCTGAACCAGACCAAGAAGCTTCACTTTCTTTATCAATGGAAGGGTGCAAGGCAACCATGAGCAACTAACTCTTCTACTAGGGTGTTGGTTTCAACCCCTAGCCATGTAAACTTGTTCATCTTTGTAGCTCTTGGGATTTGTAATTAAATGTTGATTATTTAGCCTAGTGATTATGTACACAAATACATCTCTTATATATATTCATTTGATTTGGAATTTATTCTTGTCTTAGAGTAGATTTTGTCACTTGAATGCACAACGTTTGCATATTCCACAAGAAGTGCAAATGATGGCTAGATAATGGTGTTTAAATGAATGTGTGATGTTAATTTGTATAGACCATGCCAAGACAAGGTAGTTTGGATGCATGTAGTGTTCACTTAGAGAGTAGAGTAATTAGGTAGTTAGTTAGGTTGAAGAGCTATGCTTGTTGAAGATGGATTATGATAGGTTAGCACACACATTGACCTTTTGATATGTTATTGAGGTCACAAGCCTAATGACATTGTTAGGCATTTAATTAATGAATCCCATGCTTGCTACAGTTATGAACATGTGAATGGCTAGTGGTGGAAACCAACCCTAGTTCTCTCTCCCAACTTTAAACTCTTTACTTTTCTTGTCATTTTATTCATGCAATAGTTTTTAAACACAAATTCAAAAATCTGTTTTTTTCGAATTAAAGTAGAATTAATCTTCCTTTAAGACAATTGCGACTAGTCCTCGTGGGATCGATACCCTCTATATAGAACCTTATCTACAAAGATTCCTGCTCTTGCGAGTGGTTAAATTATATTTTGATAAAAAGGAAAAATTAATCTTACAATATAATTTAGTTCCGACCACATCAAAATTTTTGCGCCGTTGCCGGGGACTACGGTTTTATTGTCACCATTGGAAGATTAAATCTGGTTTAATTCTTAGGCTAGAAATTCTTTCATTCTTTTTGTATATATTTTGTTCTTATTTCTCAAACTTCTTGATTTTAGGTATACCACATAGCGGCATCAAAGAGAAGCAAACTTGGAACCCTTTGTGAGTATAACACCTAAAATTAGTGGTTTGAATTCATTCATTCTTTTTGTAAAGATTATTTTTACTTTGTGTATTGAGGTGTTGTTCGATTGTTAATGCGTGCTAGGTAGACGGTCCTTGTCACTTCCTTTGCTTCTGTGTAACATTGAACTTGAACGAACACTTAGACAACGTAGAGGAACCTCTAGGGACCCTATATTGCCTAGGACTGAAAACATGGATCCAAATGAGAGACAACCTCCTGGGCTACCTCCTTTTAATCATGAACAACCACCTCCACCACCACCTCCTCAAGGAGAGTTGCTTATGAACTTTTACCTTCCGACTACATTTGAAGTACCTTCATGTATCCAATTTCTGGATGTAGCGGCAACTCAATTTGAAATAAAGTCCTTCACCATCAATCTTCTTAATAGCTTCCACGGTCTCCCTAATGAGGATCCGTACCGGCACTTAGATTACTTCCTTTCCGTGTGTTCCACTATTCGTGTACCACACTTTACGGAGGATGATCTAAAGTTGCGTATGTTCCCCTTCTCCCTAAAAGATAAAGCTAAAAGTTGGTTCAACTCCTTAGAACCTAACTCAATCCATTCTTGGGCGGAGATGCAAATAGAGTTCTTGAAAAAATACTTCCTAATAGGTAAGACAAGTGATATTCGACGAGCAATCACCGGATTCACCCAAATTGACCAAGAACAATTCCATGAGACGTGGGAGAGGTTAAAGGATCTTTTAAAATCTTGTCCGCATCATGCTGTCCCAAAATGGCAGCTAGTGTAAAGTTTTTATGATGGGGTGAGTGAGCAACACAGACAAATGATAGACTACGCGTGTGGGGGTGGATATCTTTCAAAAAGCCCCGATGAGGCATGGAAACTTTTTCAAACCCTAAGCAACAATTTAGCTCAACGCTCCTCCACTAGGAAAGGGAAGGCCACCCAACCTTGTAGAGGAGTGCATGAAATATCACGGGTAGATGAGGTTGCCATGCAAGTAGAAGCCCTATCCCGAAAAATGGATTTAAGCATGAAAAATGGGCTGCCTACTCCAAACCAATCTGTCCAAAATCAGGAAGGTTGTTCGTTTTGCTATAGTACTTCACATTTCGTACGAGATTGTCCTATTGCCGGGCAATCTCCCGATTATGCTCAAGAGCAAGCGAATGCCCTGTACTCTAAACAAATGAATGATCCATATTCAAACACGTACAATCCTGGTTAGAAGAACCATCCAGCTTTCTCATGGAAACCTCAAGAATCAAGTCCCTCTTTCCAAGGGCAAAACTCTTTTAATTCCCCCTCTCAACAGCCGCATTATAGGCCAAACCCTCAACCTTACAATCAAAGACCTTATTACCAACAACCACCACCTCCTTCGAGAAGCCAAAGCTTTGAAGAAAGAGTGATAAGCAATCTTGAGGCCAATACCCGCTTATTGTAAACTCACTCTCAATCAATCTCTAAGCTTGAAGCCAACGCTCAATCTATGGCTAGGTTAGAAGCTCAAATCGGGCAACTAGCTAATGCCTTAAATAGAAGAGAGGAAGGTAAGTTGTCGAGTCAACCGGTGGCGAACCCCAAAGGTGTCCATATGATTGATGATCCATCATCTTCAACTTGTAATGCTCCTCCGGAGCAAGTTCAATCAATCACAACCTTGAGGAGTGGTAAAATCATTAACTCCAAGGTAGGGGAGGAAGAGGGAAAGGAATTCCAAGAGCAACCTAAAAATCCAAAAGAATCCCAATTAAATCCAAAATTGTTTCCGTTAAATCCAAATTTGCAAAATACCCCTTCAAATCCAAAAGGAAAGGCAAGTGAAGTTGTGTCATCATCGATTCCAAATCTTGACACCTCTTATGAACCCCCGGTTCCTTTTCCCCAAGGATTGAAGGAACCTTCTCATTTCGGGAAGCAAGGAGAGAAAATCCAAGACATGATGGAGATCTTCAAACAAGTAAAGATCAATCTCCCTCTCCTTGATGCTATTCGACAAATTCCCTCCTATGCGAAATTCTTGAAGGACTTGTGCACTCAAAAGCGCAAATCTAGGAATAATGTTCCTAAAAAAGTCCTCTTAACTGAGCACATAAGCTCCATTTTCCAACACCATGCCCCTCTTAAATTCAAAGATCCGGGTGCTCCGACCATTTCGTGCACCATCGGAAATCAATCTTTTGAAAGAGCACTTCTTGATCTAGGGGCTAGTGCTAATTTGCTTCCATTCTCAGTTTACCAACAACTAGGTTTGGGGGAACTCAAGCATAACACGGTTGTGTTACAACTTGCCGACCGTTCGGTAAAGCAACCACGTGGCATCATTGAGGATGTCATCATTCAAGTGGACAAATTCTATTTTCCGGTGGACTTCATAGTCCTTGACACGGAACCGGTCCAAAATCCAAATTGTCATATTCCTATCATTCTAGGTCATCCATTCTTGGCCACGGCAAACGCTTGCGTTAATTGCCGTACCGGAAATATGAAAGTTCGCTTGAACATCTTCAATGCTTCCCACCACACATCCGACGATGAAAGTGAGTGCTTTTGTGTCGATGTTGTGGAAGACCTTGTTCAAGAAGCACTTCCTTCTATTCTTTCCAAGGATCCTTTAGAGGCATGCTGATAGGCGTTGAATGTTACGCATTCTAGCCTCTTAACTTATGTATTTTATTCTCTTAGTGATAGATTATTTTGTGATTTTACTTTGTTTTAGTGTTTTCTGTATTTTCAGGGCCTTAATAATTATTTCAGTTAAAACCGTGATTTTGGGCTTTTAAAGAACACATCCAAGATGGTGAGATGAAGCCTACATCAAGGAGATTCACTCAACCATTTATTTTAACTCAAATCAGCCCAAGAAAGAGGTCCAAGAGAATTACAGCTGCTTAAGAAGGTTTCGGGCCTGAAGCCCAAATCTGCGCATAATGCAGTCTTAATCCCGTTTTGGAAAAGGGACCAGAAGTCTTATTTCCGAGCCTCAAATCGACATTATTCTCGCGTAGGATTGAACGAAATTTGATTCTGCACACTTTTGTATTTCACGAAAATTCCGTGAATCAGACTTCTAGTGGGTCAAAAGTCGGGCCGAAGTCAGCAGGAAAAACCCACCTGATTAGTGCTGCGGGAAACCCTAATTAATTCCTAATTGGATTAGGACTTTGGTGAATTCTCTTGGGGAATAAAAGGAAGACTTGGAGGCTGAATTGGGAGAGCTTACACAGAGATTGGAGAGTCTGAGAGGGCTGAGAAGAGAACAGAAACATATTGCAGAGCCATTGGAGAACAAAGTCATACGCGTAATTCAGAAAGATGATGTCTTCTTCCTCAACAGTTGAAGCTTCTTCTTCTACCATGAGCGGCTAGTTCATCCACTAGGGTTTTGATGTAGCCCTAACAAAGCATCATTGGTTTGATTGTTTTAATTATTGGGGACCTTTATATACATGCATAGATTGTGTAATTGTGAGAATTCTTATTAATGAATTGAGCAATAAAAGTCTTATAAATTCAATCTCAATGATTTCTTATCTTGTCTTAGATATTTAGTTGTTGTTATTGAACTCAATCTCTTTTGTTTTCTGTGATCATGAGAGAGATTATTACACAATGGTAATCACTGAATATATTGTTATGAGCTTTGATGGATTATGCCTAGAGAAGATGAACCATACTGCACCCTAGATTAGAGTAGTTAGGCAGATGGCCCATGCCAATCGAAGATAGTCCATGGCTTAGCCGTAATCATATGTTATCTTCTTGACGGATGAAGGTGAGCTTGTAGCCACCGACACCACTTATGCATGATGTAATTCCCCTATAGTTGATTCAATTGACCATTGATTGTGGAGTTAGTGGTGAAGTCAAACACCCTAGGTTTCTCTCTTATTATCTTCATTATCTGTTTACCTTTGATTTATTTTATTTTATCTTTTTAATTAGTTAAAAATTAGAATTCTTTTCTTATAAATTTAATTAGAATTAGTTCTGTGTTCCAACTCATCAGAACATAATCCCTGAGGTACGATACCCATTCATTTCGATAGCCCTATTCTGCAAGGAATTCGTTCTATTGCGAAGTGTGGAAATTTTTAATTGATATATTTTTGAGTCACACTCACACACGAATCAATTTTTGGCGCCGTTGCCGGGGATTATCTATTTGATTGATTGGATTTTACAGAATTAGTTTTAATTGGATTTTTAGTTTAGGAAATTTTTATATTTTATTTTTAATTTTGTTTTTGTTTTCTTTTCAGGTGCTTTTAGTAATATATGCAAGGTCGTCGTTCTGTGGCTGATCCTTTGATACCTCTTGATCCTGAGCCTGAACGTACTCTTAGACAACAGAGGAACATCCCTGTTGATACCATTGTGCAAGAGGAAGAAATAATTGAAAACATGGCAGAAGAGAGGAATAATAACCTTGTTCCTAATGCTGATGGAGAAAGAGCTAGATTGCTTAGGGACTACTATGTTCCTGAGACATATACCTCGCCAGCAGGTTTTCAACTGCCCAATGTCACAGCACAGAATTATGAGATCAAGTCCAGCATTATTCAGATGCTACCATCTTATTTTGGGCTGACTCAAGAAAACCCTTACAAGCATCTGGATGACTTCATTGAAGTGTGCTCAACTACAAAAATTCACAACTTCTCTGAAGATGCTTTCAGAATGAGACTTTTTCCATTCTCTCTGAAAGACAAAGCAAAGTATTGGTTCAACTCTCTACCGGCTGGTTCTATCACGACTTGGACTCAGATGCAACATGAGTTTCTCAAGAAGTATTTTCCGATAGGGAAGACCAATCAGTTCAGACGTGCTATCACTGGTTTCTCCCAACATGAGGGGGAACAATTTTATGAGACATGGGAAAGATTCAAGGACCTTCTTAGGAAGTGTCCCCATCATCAAGTTCCTAAGTGGCAACTAGTGCAGAGTTTTCATGAAGGGCTCACAGAAGCCAACAGACAGATGGTTGATGCGTCATGTGGAGGTACTTTTATGTTGAAGAGTGAAGAAGAGGCATGGACCTTATTTGAAAATCTTAGTGACAACTCTCTACAACATGTGTCCTCTACTCGTTCTAGCAGACCTGCCACTACCAGGAAGGTTGATGGAATTTTTGAGGTTGGTGCTTCAGAAGCTATGCCAACTGATATTGATTTAATTGCACAGAAGGTAGCAGCAATTATGGCTGCCAATCAAACTCCTTCTGCTTCAAATTCTTCATTGCTAGGCCCTTGTGAATTTTGCTCTAGTCCTATGCATAATGTGAGCAATTGTCCTTCAATGGGGCAATTTTCTGATATTCAACATTAGCAAGTTCAAGCCACTTTCACTGGACCAATGAATCCTCCACGAGGTAATACTTACAATCCCACATGGAGGAATCATCCTGGTTTTTCTTACAGTAATCAAGGGGCAGCAATGCAACCATCATATCAACCTAGGACTTTTGTGCCTCAACAGCAATATCAAACACAAAGTCCTATGGCCCAAAGAATTTCTGCTATTGAAGACAAGCTGACTCTTACCTTGTCTAAATTTGATAAGCTTGATTCTCTTATAGAGACAGTGCAAGCCACTGCAGCAACAGTACAATCTACAGTTCAGCTAGTGCACTCGCATTCTCAATCCATTGCCAAACTGGAATCTCAGTTTGGACAGCTTGCTACTTCATTAAGTAGAAGAGAAGAAGGGAAGCTCCCTAGTCAACCAATTGCTAATCCAAGAGGGATGTAAGCTTCCACAAGCAACCCACACCATGAGCAAGTTCAAGCCTTTACCACTTTGAGAAGTGGGAAAATAATTGACAATAAGGTGGGTGAAAAGAAAGAAGAAGAAAAAGTGATCACAAGTCCAAGTGCTGAAATTCCTTATGAGCCCAAGGCTCCTTTCCCACAACGTTTTCTTGAAGCATCTAAATTGGGGAAGCAAGGGGACAAGCTGCATGACATGATGGAGGTGTTTCACCAAGTGAAGATTAATTTGCCACTCCTTGATGCCATCAAGCAAATTCCTCCTTATGCAAAATTTTTGAAGGACTTGTGCACTCAGAAAAGGCGTTCTAAAAGCCATGTGCCAAAGAAAGTAATGCTGCCACAACAAGTAAGTTCAATAATTCAGCAGTGTACTCCTCCCAAGTACAAAGATCCTGGTGCTCCAACTATCTCATGCATTATTGGGGAGCACCATGTGGATAAAGCTCTTCTTGATTTGGGTGCAAGTGTGAATTTGCTACCTTATTCAGTTTACTTACAATTGGGCTTGAGAGAATTGAAGCCTACCTCGGTGGTATTACAATTTGCAGACAGATCAACAAAGCAACCCCGAGGAATCATAGAAGATGTGCTCATTAAAGTGGACAAGTTCTACTTTCCTGTTGATTTCATTATACTTGACACTGAGCCGGTTCACAATCCAAAGAGGCACATTCCTGTGATCCTTGGTCGACCTTTCTTAGCTACTGCTGATGCTTGCATAAATTGTAGGTCAGGGATCATGGATATTTCCTTTGGCAACATGAAGGTTAAGCTTAATGTGTTCAATGCTATCCAACACCCTCCAGATCAGAGTGATGTGTTCTGCATGGATGATATTGATGAATGTGTGGAGGAATTTGTCTCATCCTCTATATCTCGAAACTCCCTGGAGGTATGTAAGTCTTTTTATGACTTTGAGAACATTAATGATGAAGGGTGGTGTGAAGAAGTGCAGGCTATGCTGGAAGTGGATGCTATTCAGAATACTCCACCATGGAGAATTCCAATTGAGCCACTACCTTTTCTCTCTAGCACTCCCTTAGTGCCTTCATTGGAGTCCCCTCCAGAATTAGAGTTGAAGCCTTTGCCTGACAAATTGAAGTATGTATTCTTGGGGGCACAGAAAACTCTTCCTGTTATAATTGCCTCTGATCTGACAGAAATTCAAGAGAAGAGCTTAGTAGAGGTTTTATACCAACATCGGGAAGCAATTGGATGGAGTGTTGCTGATCTTAAGGGCATTGATCCCTCAGTTTGCATGCACAAAATCCATTTGGAAAAAGGATGTAAGCCAACCAGAGAGGCACAGAGGCGGTTGAACCCCAACATGAAGGAGGTGGTAAAGAAAGAGGTAGTCAAGTTACTTGATGCAGGAATCATTTATCCAATTTCTGACAGCACATGGGTGAGTCCGACACAAGTGGTTCCAAAGAAATCTGGTCTTACCATTGTCCCTAACTCCATGGGAGAGCTTGTTCCACAACGTACTGCCACAGGTTGGCGAGTTTGCATTGATTATAGAAAGCTCAATTCTATGACAAGGAAGGATCACTTCCCTCTTCCATTCATTGATCAAATACTTGAAAGGTTAGCTGGTCAGAGCTATTATTGCTTTCTGGATGGCTACTCTGGTTATAACCAAGTAGCTATGGATCCAGAAGATCAAGAGAAGACCACTTTCACTTGTCCCTTTGGTACTTTTGCGTATCGTCGTATGCCTTTTGGATTATGTAATGCTCCGGCTACATTCCAAAGGTGTATGATGGCCATCTTTTCTGACATGGTGGAAAAATTCTTGGAGGTGTTTATGGATGATTTCTCTATTTTTGGATCATCTTTTGAACATTGTTTGAGCAATTTATCACTTGTGCTTCAGAGGTGTCGAGAATGGAATCTGGTACTTAGTTGGGAGAAGAGCCATTTTATGGTGAAAGAGGGTATTGTATTGGGCCATATTGTTTCAGAGAGGGGCATTGAAGTTGATAAAACAAAGATCGACCTAATTGCAACTTTGCCTCATCCAACTTCGGTAAGGCAAGTTCGATCTTTCTTAGGCCATGCCGGGTTCTATAGAAGATTCATCAAGGATTTCAGTAAAGTAGCTCGACCATTATGCCATTTGTTATCTAAAGATGTTCCCTTTATCTTTGATGAAGATTGTGTGAAAGCTTTTGAAAAGCTTCGATCTCTGTTATCCTCTGCACCAATCATGCAGTCTCCAAAGTGGGCTGGACCTTTTGAAATCATGTGTGATGCCTCTGATTATGCAGTAGGAGCCGTGTTGGGACAGAGAGAAGAGAAACGACCACATGTCATCTACTATGCTAGTAAGACTCTCTCTGATGCCCAACTCAATTATACAACCACAGAGAAAGAGCTTCTAGCTGTAGTGTTTGCCTTGGACAAATTTCGTTCTTATTTATTGGGGTCCAAGGTGGTTGTCTACTCTGATCATGCAACATTGAGACATTTATTGGCAAAGAAAGAAACCAAACCGCGTCTTATTCGGTGGATTTTATTGCTGCAAGAATTTGATTTGGAGATAAAAGACAAAAAGGGGACGGAGAATGTGGTAGCGGATCATTTATCTCGAATCGAGTCTGAGCCGGTATTCGGTGCATTACCTATTCGAGACACATTCCTGGATGAGCAATTGTTTGAAACTACTTTGATGAAAGTTAATGGCCAAAGGTTGAAACATTGTGTGGAAGGATGTGTGCCAAGAAGAGACGTGGAGTCCGTCGACTTGACGGATCCCGTCTATCCGACTTAATCCCTTCGGAGAGTCAATCGTCTCTTACGGACGTTAAATTGTAAGTTTTGTATGTATTTCTATCCTTGATTTCTTTTAGTTTTCTTTTATTTTAATTTTTGATTTTAGTTTTCTTAAGTTTTTCTTCAATTCTAGTTGCGTTTTAATGTTTTTTCTTTGAGTTTTTGATGTATAAGTTGCTTCCGGAGGATGCCAAGAGGTGTACCGAGGTATTCGGACTCAAGACGGGTGAAATATCAAGTCTCGGTCGACCTTGGGCGATGGAGGGTCCAGCAGGGCATCAGAAGGGGGATCGATCGCCCCATTTAAGGGGGATCGATCGCCCCATTGTTTTTTAAGAAATCACCCACCAGCAGGTGGGCGATCGATCGCCCATCCTTGGGGGGATCGATCGCCCAAGCCCATGTGTGGGCTGGCCGAATATTTTTGCTATAAATGGACTCCTTATCCTCCTATGTTGCTACTACTTGCATCCTAAGCCTCTTTGAACACCAATTCAAGTCCTATATCATCCGGAAAACTAATTTCTTCAATTAGTGATTATTATACAAGGATTCAACATTGATCAACATCAACTTCAACATCAAAGTGGATCAAAAATCACTAGTTCTCAAAGGAAGCTCACACTTTTTCAAGTTCAACATCGAAGTAAGTGAAGTTTTTCCTTGAAGAAATTGTTCAAATCTTTTGAGGGCTTTTGAAGACCAAGTTTGGGGGATCAATTTGGTGCAATTACTTGTTCGATTCGGGTGGAAAAATTGCCGGAAAAAGGAGGTTGAAGGTTACAAAAGAATTGTGCACACCAAGTGTTCGATTTAATTCCTCAATTACACTTTTTCTACTTCTATGGCACCAAAGAGAGCAAGTCACCAAGATGCTTCAAGTTCACGTAATCCTCGCCGAGCGAGGAATGATCCGACCACAGGTTCTTCACGATCTCGCCGAGACGGTATTCAAGAGAGATGGCATCCAAGGGCGTTGAACTATGAAACAACGTTTGACATAGCCGAACTTTATGGTATGTTTCCCGAGACACGATGGGGGATTTCCGACATCCGTCGTCGTCGGTCGGCATCCATTTTTGTTCCACTCTCATCTACCATTTACCCGAGGCTTGTCAAGGTATTTTATCAAAACTTGATGCCGAAACCTGATGAGCGGGATGTGCTTACTTCTTCCGTAGATGGAACAATAGTTCGAGTTGACATATCATCCATTGCCATTGCCATGGGTTGTCCTCATGAATGCCCAGCTGATTTATCTCATATCTACACTCCTTTACCCGATGAGTTGTCGGTGGGCAATGTGGTTGCACGATTGTGTGCCAACCAATTTTCTGGGCCGAAAAGGAATGCAGCTTCAAAGTCTTCAATGCCAAATCATTTATGGTTCCTTGACGCTGTGCTACTCAAGAATGTATGTCCAATTGGACATAAAACCGAAAGACGTCAAGAGTTCCTCAGAGCCTTATATGCCATACATTTTGGGCATTGGCTGTCATTCCCACAGATTGTCTGGGGCCAGATGGAGAAATTCTATTCCAAGGTTGTGGCCAAGGTACCAGACAGTGCAAGTGACTGGGAGTTTCCATTCCCTACTATTATTCACCAGTTGCTTGTATCATAGGGGTATGCAGTCCACGAGGACGAGCTTGCCTTTCCACATGACCTTCATTATGGCACGCATGACTGGAACTTGAGTCGATCTCATATGCACCAGAGAGTCATAGCAGTGCCTGGTGAGGTATCTCGGTTGGCCCAAGGAGGAGAGCATGTAGATGTACCACCACCGGTAGATGATCCAGAGGAGATGGAGGCAGAGGAAGCGGAAGTGCATGCACAGGCTGGTGGCCATGATTATCAATACTTAGAAGGGCAGATTGCTAGGTTGACAGCCCAGTTTGGCACCTTACAGACAGAGGTCTCCACACAGTTTGGTGCAATGAGAGCAGAGATGGCGGATCACTTTCGTGACACTCGCCAAGAGCAACTAGAGATGAGGAGGATGATGCGTGCACTGATGCGCCAAGCAAACTTAGATCCGGATGCTCAGTCACCACCACATCTTTGACAGGAAGGTAACCATCTTTTGTATATTATTTTATTTTTAGTTTTTATTTTTCTTTTTATTTTTTTTATTTTTTTATTTTTTGTAGTTAGATGTTTACAATTTCTTAAATAAAAAAAAAAAAAAAAAACAATTGAAAAATGAAAAAAAATATTTTATTTTTTTTTTAGGATTTTTCTCTTTCATATTTATTTTCACCCATACTATTTTCACTTGATCTTTGGGGTATAGTGGTTGTTTTGACAGATTGAAACATCCAAGTTTGGGGGTGTGCTTGCATTGCCTTCGTGCTCATGATGTACTCTATTTTCTTTCCACTACTCCATGATCCCGGTAACATCGTTCTTACTCTTCTCTTTGCTTTGATTGGGTGTACATTGAGGACAATGTACAGTTTAAGTTTGGGGGTGAGGCGATGCCTATTTTTGTGCTTTATTGCAATATGGGGGGAAATTTGTGTGAAATTCTTCTTGTATTAGGATTTTATTTTATTTTATTTTCTTAGTTTGTTTATTTTATTTTATTTTGTTTTATTTTTAGATAGTATGTTTTGACATGATTCAAAGGATTAATACCTTATGTAGGTGCATAACTTGCAATTTTTGAGTATGTTTTGAATTTTTGAAACCTGTGATTTAAAGTATGTGGTTTTAATCATGGTTTGCAATAACATGTTTTGGGATGATTAATTCTAGTTTCCTTACATGCACAAACACACTAGCATAGTCTTATGGGGTATAATCTTTGGTTTTGAGTTATTGAGTTACATATGCTTGATATTAATTAGTATCTCTTGAGAATGAGTACCGATGATGTGTTTTACTTGACTTCAATGAAAAAGAAAAAAGAAGAAAAAAAAAGTGATGAATAAGCAAATCAATTTGATCTTTTTCATGAGTAACCGGGCCTCTATGCCTCAGGAAGCACGGAGTGTTCGCGTCAAAAGTGAAAGGGTGAGAAAAGATGAGCATTGGTTGTCTTGATTTGTAGCCTGACTGATTCGAGTAATTAGGTCTTCAGGGTATCTTAAAGCCTAGTGCCCTAAAGCCGTCTGGTTTGGGAGTCACTGACTGAAAGCTTGCTACATGGATCTTTCAGAAAGCTTAATAGATCAAGACATTGCACAACCAATAAAGCAATGAAAAAAAGGAATGATGAAAAAAAAATGAAAAAGTCATGTAATCATGTTGGGAAGTATGATTTCAATAAGGGGAGCTAGTGAGTTGAAAGTGTATGTGCCTTAATATATTCAGAACTGAGTTATGCTACATAAGATGATTGCTAGTTCACTTTACACGAGGGGACTAGAGTTGATTATTTTGAGATATGTTGATGTGAATTATGCATGGGGACCATTGGTTTGAATTATAGAATTTGAAAGTTTGAAATTATTCTTGAATGCAAGTTTGTAACTATATATTGTAATCTTCTTCTTGAAGTAATGTTGAAACAGCATTTTGAATGTTTGTGGGTAACATTTCTGGAAACCCTCACGAGACTATACTCGTCCACTAGGGGGAACCTAGGGGTTTAAAGGCTTGTTGCATATGCTAAATGCAATCGTTTCTCCCACGAAAGTGGAGTTTGGTAGTTTAGTTAGTATTTGTTAGTTTCCTTTGTTTTAGTTTTGTTTTATTCTATTGCTAAGGGACTAGCAATATGTAAGTTTGGGGGTGTGATAGGCGTTGAATGTTACGCATTCTAGCCTCTTAACTTATGTATTTTATTCTCTTAGTGATAGATTATTTTGTGATTTTACTTTGTTTTAGTGTTTTCTGTATTTTCAGGGCCTTAATAATTATTTCAGTTAAAACCGTGATTTTGGGCTTTTAAAGAACACATCCAAGATGGTGAGATGAAGCCTACATCAAGGAGATTCACTCAACCATTTATTTTAACTCAAATCAGCCCAAGAAAGAGGTCCAAGAGAATTACAGCTGCTTAAGAAGGTTTCGGGCCTGAAGCCCAAATCTGCGCATAATGCAGTCTTAATCCCGTTTTGGAAAAGGGACCAGAAGTCTTATTTCCGAGCCTCAAATCGACATTATTCTCGCGTGAGGTTGAACGAAATTTGATTCTGCACACTTTTGTGTTTCACGAAAATTCCGTGAATCGGACTTCTAGTGGGTCAAAAGTCAGGCCGAAGTCAGCAGGAAAAACCCACCTGATTAGTGCTGCGGGAAACCCTAATTAATTCCTAATTGGATTAGGACTTTGGTGAATTCTCTTGGGGAATAAAAGGAAGACTTGGAGGCTGAATTGGGAGAGCTTACACAGATATTGGAGAGTCTGAGAGGGCTGAGAAGAGAACAGAAACATATTGCAGAGCCATTGGAGAACAAAGTCATACGCGTAATTCAGAAAGATGATGTCTTCTTCCTCAACAGTTGAAGCTTCTTCTTCTACCATGAGCGGCTAGTTCATCCACTAGGGTTTTGATGTAGCCCTAACAAAGCATCAATGGTTTGATTGTTTTAATTATTGGGGACCTTTATATACATGCATAGATTGTGTAATTGTGAGGATTCTTATTAATGAATTGAGCAATAAAAGTCTTGTAAATTCAATCTCAATGATTTCTTATCTTGTCTTAGATATTTAGTTGTTGTTATTGAACTCAATCTCTTTTGTTTTCTGTGATCATGAGAGAGATTATTACACAATGGTAATCACTGAATATATTGTTATGAGCTTTGATGGATTATGCCTAAAGAAGATGAACCATACTGCACCCTAGATTAGAGTAGTTAGGCAGATGGCCCATGCCAATCGAAGATAGTCCATGGCTTAGCCTTAATCATATGTTATCTTCTTGACGGATGAAGGTGAGCTTGTAGCCACCGACACCACTTATGCATGATGTAATTCCCCTATAGTTGATTCAATTGACCATTGATTGTGGAGTTAGTGGTGAAGTCAAACACCCTAGGTTTCTCTCTTATTATCTTCATTATCTGTTTACCTTTGATTTATTTTATTTTATCTTTTTAATTAGTTAAAAATCAGAATTCTTTTCTTATAAATTTAATTAGAATTAGTTCTGTGTTCCAACTCATCAGAACATAATCCCTGAGGTACGATACCCATTCATTTCGATAGCCCTATTCTGCAAGGAATTCGTTCTATTGCGAAGTGTGGAAAATTTTAATTGATATACTTTTTGAGTCACACTCACACACGAATCACATGCCTAAATCACTTCAACTATGATGATTTTGACATTGAGCAATCCATTTGTGAAGTCAACTCAATGCTCGATGTCAATACCGTCATGGATGTGCCTAAATGGAGAGTTCCAAAAGAACCCTTGCCCCCTTTGTCCAAAACTTCCCACACTCCTTCTTTAATTTCTCCACCACAACTTGAGCTTAAGCCCCTACCGGCTACACTCAAGTATGTTTTCTTGGGCACAAATGAGACCCTTCCAGTCCTTATCGCTTCCAATCTCACAAATGACCAAGAGTTGGAACTTATAAAGGTGCTCAAAGAGCACAAAGAAGTAATAGGCTGGAGTGTGGCAGATCTCAAGGGAATAGATCCTTCTATTTGTATGCACCGCATACACTTGGAAGAGGATGCTAAGACCTCAAGGGAGGCACAACGTCGATTAAATCCAACTATGAAGGACGTTGTCATGAAGGAGGTGGTGAAGTTACTAAATGCGGGAATCATATACCCCATCTCTGATAGCAAGTGGGTTAGTCCCACTCAAGTGGTTCCAAAGAAGTCAGGTATTACGGTGCAACTAAATGACAAGGGTGAATTAGTTCCCCAACGCACCGCCACGGGTTGGAGAGTGTGCATAGACTATAGGAAATTAAATTCGGCCACTCGGAAAGATCACTTCCCCCTCCCATTCATTGATCAGATATTGGAGAGATTAGCCGGGCAAAGTTTTTATTGCTTTTTGAATGGATATTCCGGCTATAATCAGGTTGCTATAGACCCGAGGGACCAAGAGAAAACCACCTTTACATGTCCCTTCGGCACATTTGCTTATAGACGCATGCCCTTTGGGTTGTGCAATGCACCAGCGACTTTTCAACGGTGTATGATGTCTATCTTCTCGGACATGGTGGAAAAATTCTTGGAAGTGTTCATGGATGATTTTTCCGTTTTTGGACCTTCGTTTGAATCATGCCTCCAAAATCTAGCTTGTGTTCTCAAACGATGTCAAGAGACCAACCTAATTCTTAGTTGGGAAAAGAGCCATTTTATGGTTCAAGAGGGTATTGTCCTAGGGCACATTGTGTCTAAGAGAGGAATAGAGGTTGATAAAGCCAAGGTTGAACTCATTTCCAAACTTCCTCCACCATCAACGGTGAGGGAGATTCGTTCATTCCTTGGGCATGCGGGCTTTTATCGCCATTTCATCAAAGACTTTAGCAAGATCTCTCGGCCTTTGTGTCGCCTTCTTGAAAAAGAGTCTTGCTTTACCTTTGATGAAGGGTGCCTTAACGCTTTTGAAAAACTCCGCACCATGCTTACAACCGCTCCAATTCTAATCCCTCCGAATTGGGCTCTCCCATTTGAGATTATGTGTGATGCATCCGATTATGCCATGGGTGCAGTCTTAGGGCAACGAGTAGACAAACTACCACATGTCATCTACTACGCAAGTAAAACCCTTTCCGAGGCTTAAATCAATTATACCACAACGGAAAAGGAATTGCTTGCTGTGGTATTCGCATTAGACAAATTTCGAGCTTATTTATTAGGTTCAAAGGTCATTGTCTATTCGGACCATGCTGCCCTCCGGCATCTTTTGGCCAAAAAGTACACCAAGCCTAGGTTGATCCGATGGATACTCTTATTGCAAGAGTTCAATTTTGAGATTAGAGACAAAAGGGGAACTAAAAATGTGGTGGCTGACCTCCTGTCTAGAATTCTTGTTGAATCGCTCCATAATTCCATTCCAGTTTGTGAATCCTTCCCGGATGAACAACTCTTTGTCATCTCTCAAGAGAGTATCCCTTGGTATGCAGATGTGGTTAATTACTTGGCAACCGGTAAAATACCATCTTCTTGGACCAAGCAAGAGAAGGATCGTTTTCTCTCCCAATCACGATCATATTATTGGGACGATCCTCAATTGTTCAAATACTGCCCCGATCAAATAATTCGAAGGTGTGTGCCCAACAGTGAATTCCAAAGCATTCTCAAGTTTTGTCATACACTCGCTTGTGGGGGGCACTTTAGTGCTAAGAAAACTGCAGCAAAAATTCTTCAATGCGGATTTTTCTGGCCGACACTTCATCGGGATGCATATTCATTCTGCCGCTCTTGTGAGCGATGTCAGCGCCTTGGCGCGTTGTCTCGGAAGGACATGATGCCTCTTAACCCTATTCTTATCATTGAAATATTTGATGTGTGGGGCATTGACTTCATGGGACCATTTCCACCCTCTACTGGTCATGAGTACATACTTGTGGCGGTGGACTACGTATCTAAGTGGATAGAGGCCGTTGCTACTAAAACCAATGATCACGCAGTCGTGGTTAAATTCATTCAAGCTAACATTTTTAGCCGGTTTGGTACGCCTCGGGCCATCATCAGTGACGGAGGTAAACATTTCTGTAATCGGTTCCTTCAAACCTTGCTTCTCAAATATTCTGTCACACACAAAGTAGCCACCCCGTACCATCCTCAAACCAGTGGCCAAGTAGAAGTATCCAATAGGGAGATTAAGAACATTCTTCAGAAAACTGTTCGGCCCGACCGGAAGGATTGGTCATTACGACTAAACGATGCATTATAGGCATACCGAACCGCATATAAAACTCCCATTGGAATGTCACCTTATCGGTTGGTTTATGGCAAGGCGTGCCATCTTCCGGTTGAATTGGAGCATAAAGCTATGTGGGCCACCAAAACTTTCAATTTTAACATGCAAAAGGCCGGCTCTAATCGAAAGCTTCAATTAAATGAATTGGAAGAATTGTGACATGACGCATATGAGAATGCGAAAATCTATAAGGCAAAGTCCAAAGCCTTTCATGATCGTAATATTCGAGTCAAAACATTTTCGCCGGGCCAAAAAGTATGGTTGTACAACTCACGCCTCCATTTGTTTCCCGGAAAACTTCGCTCTCGTTGGGATGGTCCATTTTTGATTAATTCCGTCGCTCCCCACGGAGCGGTGGAATTGAAGGACTTGAAAGACGGCTCGTTGTTCAAAGTGAACGGGCAGCGCTTAAAAGTGTGCGTGGATGACCAAGTCACCACCGAATACGTGGATGTCGTCACTTTGACGGATCCTGTGTATTTTGACTTGTGAGCCGATCCGGACGTCGTGCCATAGACGTATAAGGTGGCGAAGCCATGGTAGCTATCATGCTTCCATGATGTCCCTTTTATCCAAAGTAGGTTTGTATCTAAGCAATGGAGTATCTAATTCCCAAATATCCAAGTCCCTGTAGCATACTTGAAGCTGACTGTTTTTGAGCATCTCGATTGATCGAAACCAATATCTCGATCAATCGAGATTTCGATTGATCGAGATCTCAATCTCGATTGATCGAAATATTGCAGAGATTTGCCAAGTCCAAAGTCCCGAGAGGTAGTATTTTTCGATTGCACTTCGATAGGTCTTCGATCGATCGAAAATTTCGATTGATCGAAATGGGATTTCGATTGATCGAAATAAAATTTCGATTGAATGAATTAAATGTTCGATTGATCGAAGTAAAAGTGTGATTCAGTGAAGGAATTTTCGATTGATCGAAGAGACAATCTCGATCGATCGAAGGTGATTTCGATTGATCGAAGTGAAATCTCGATCAATCGAAATCTCGATTGATCGAAATGCATATCTCGATCAATCGAGATGCACGCGGGGCCTGCACGTGAGCCAAAAATCTATTTAAACCGTTGGGCTTCCCTCCCATTTTAAAAGACCATCCGAATTCTTCTATTCCTCAGCGCGATCCAAGCCTTCTCCAAGCACTCCCGAGCACTCGATCTACCATTCCCGATCATCCGCCGCCATTCGACGCAGTCCGAAGCCTCCGCTAGCACTTGCGCGATCTCCTCTTCGCGGCTGCGAGTGGATCTTCTTCGGTTGAGCCGTTCACCTTCTTCCTCTTGAGGTAAGTGATGCATGGCTACTTTTTGTATACTTTTTCGCCATTTTTGATAGTTTTACGGCGTAAGGAGCATGTTTAGATGATATTGGGTTGGATGGGTGCAATTGCGGTGTTTGTAATGATATTTTGCAAGTTTCAGGGGGGTAGGAGTATATGTAGCAGTGAGATTTGGCATTCTTTTTTGTTTAAAATGCTTAGTGTAGGGTGTGTAACCGCGACACCTTCGTTTCGGTTGCATCCGTTCACACTGCTTCTTTAAGAGTGACTTTTTAAATTCTTGTCAGCGACATGGACAAGGACTGCATTTTGTTTCTATTCTTTTAGTTTAATCGTAGTTTAGCTTTCTTCTTATTTATCTTTTATTTATGTAATTTTTGGAATCAAGTGCAGACTGTTCCGAGACTATGGCGAGGGTGAAGAACGCCGCCGGTTCTGTTCGAGACGTGCCCGGGGGAGTCTTCCGGTCTCGGAGGTTCCACCCGGAGCAGATTTTTGACTTAGCCGCGTTTGAGACGCGTCCCGACACCGCGTGGACGGTTACCGAGCTCAGGAGGCGTCGCCTCGACCGGCTATGTGTGCCTCCCACTGACGTGGCACACGAGCGCTTAGTGCAGGTCTTCTATGAGCGCATGACCTACTCCTGCACAGCGCCAGATACACTAGAGACGGTCGTGGGTACCGTCACAATTACAATTACGCCGAGCTGGATTGCGCATATGCTCGGCATCCCTCACCAGCAGCCACTGGACATGGTTGGCCCGGACGGTCAGCCACTTCACAGTGCCGCACTCCCAGCAGACACGACGCTGTTCTCGATCATGATGGACATGTGTGGCGGGGCATTTACCACGCCCAACCACAACTGCACGTCCAAATCGATGTGCCCGAGCAGGTTATGGTTCCTGGACACCGTTCTCGTTAAGAACGCGTGTCCGCTGCAGCACGTGGCAGAGCGCAGGGGCGACCTCCTCCGTTGCCTCTATGCTTTCCACACGGGTACTTGGTTTTCTGTCCCGTCGCTGATCTGGGGGCAGATGTTCAAGGTCTGGGACGACCTCGTGAACAAGAGGATGAGGTGAGCAGCTAGTTGGCGGCTTCCCTTCCCTTTCCTGATCGCCGTTTTTCTCAGCAGTGCCAGTATACCGGTCAGTCAGACTGACGTCCGGTTGGCACCGCCCACCCGCTTCACATCTACTCAGTGGGAGCGGGTGAGGCGACACTTAGAGCGACAGGACCACCAGGGTGATCCACCAGACGATGTAGATATGGATGCCCCGGTGGAGGCGGATGAGGGCGAGCCAGCAGAGGGTGAGTCCGATGACGAGGAGATGGAGGAGGAGGAGATGGATGTCGCCGCAGAGCGGCATGATATCTTAGCGACAGGCTACTCCTGCCTGGCGGCTGACATAGAGCGGCTCCAGCAGGGTTTTGACGAGCATGTCCAGGTGACGCAGAGTCAGCTGGCAGGCATTCGGACGAATATTTCTTCTCTGGCACAGGGTCAGAGAGCGATCTTAGACGAGTTCTGAGCCTTCTGGCAGGACCTGCAGTTCCTGTTCGCAGGTCGAGCCTCCACCTCCACTTCTACTCCCACCGAGCCACCACCACCACCACCCGCCCTCGAGTAGCTGCATTTTATTCATCTTTTATGCTTTACTTTCTGTATTTTTCTTTCTTTATTTTTGATAGGCCATGTTGGCCATGTTTAGTTTCTTTCTGAGTATTCCACCTACATGTACACTTTGTACTCAAACTCATTTTCATCTATATAGAATACATTTATATTTTCTTTTATACCATGTGTTATCTTTACTGTCTTTATTTTTGCTTTCTATCAATATTTCTGTTCTCTATACTTTGACTATGTATGTAGTACCACTTGTCTACTTGTTATATGCGATTCAGTTGATGATTTCCGTTTATTACCGCCTGGTTTCGATTCCTAATACTGTTGAGATTGCTTCAACACAGTATGGCGGTAATAAAGAAAGGCAGCCCCTTTCCGTGCTAAGCAGTTGTAATTCTCTTGGACCTCTTCCTTGGGCTGATTTGAGTTGAAATAAATGGTTGAGTGATCCTCCTTGGTGTAGGCTTCATCTAACCATCTTGGATGTCTTCTTTAAAAGCCCAAAATCACGGTTTTAACTGAAATAATCATTAAGGCCCTGAAAATACAGAAAATACTAAAACAAAGTAAAATAACAAAATAATCTATCACTAAGAGAATAAAATACATAAGTTAAGAGGCTAGAATGCGTAACATTCAACGCCGATCACACCCCCAAACTTACATATTGCTAGTCCCTTAGCAATAGAATAAAACAAAACTAAAATAAAGAAACTAACAAATACTAAATAAACTACCCAACTCCACTTTCGTGGGAGAAACGATTGCATTTAGCATATGCAACAAGCCTTTAAACCCCTAGGTTCCCCCTAGTGGACGAGTATAGTCTCGTGAGGGTTTCCAGAAATGTTACCCACAAACATTCAAAATTCTGTTTCAACATTAATTCAAGAAGAAAATTACAATACATAGTTATAAACTTGCATTCAAGAATAATTTCAAACTTTCAAATTCTATAATTCAAATCAATGGTTCCCATGCATAATTCACATCAACATATCTCAAAATAATCAACTCTAGTTCCCTCGTGTAAAGTGAACTAGCAATCATCTCATGTAGCATAACCAAGCTCTGAATATATTAAGGCACATACCCCTTCAACTCACTAGCTCCCCTTATTGAAATCATACTTCCAAACATGAATACATGACTTTTCCATTTTTTTTTCTTCATTCTTTTTTTTTTTTTTTATTGGTTGTGCAATGTCTTGATTTATTAAGCTTTCTGAAAGATCCATGTAGCAAGCTTTCAGTCAGTGACTCCCAAACCAGACGGCTTTAGGGCACTAGGCTTTAAGATACCTTGAAGACCTAATTACTCGAATCAGTCAGGCTACAAATCAAGACAACCAATGCTCATCTTTTCTCACCCTTTCACTTTTGACGCGAACACTCCGTGCTTCCTGAGGCATAGAGGCCCGGTTACTCATGAAAAGGATCAAATTTATTTGCTTATTCATCACATTCTTTTTTTTTTTTCTTTCTTTTTTTTTCTTTTTCATTGAAGTCATGTAAAACACATTATCGGTACTCATTCTCAAGAGATAC
Organism: Cornus controversa; assembly: GCA_026545225.1. Taxonomy (NCBI): domain Eukaryota; kingdom Viridiplantae; phylum Streptophyta; class Magnoliopsida; order Cornales; family Cornaceae; genus Cornus; species Cornus controversa. The sequence continues at coordinate 27,705,076 of CM048848.1, read as the reverse complement.
TAATTAATATCAAGCACATGTAACTCAATAACTCAGAACCACAGTCTATACCCCATAAGACTATGCTAGTGTGTTTGTGCATGTAAGGAAACTACAATTAATCACTTCAAAACATGTTATTGCAAATCATGATTAAAACCACTTAATTTAAACCACAGTTTCCAAAAATTTAAAACATACTCAAAAATTGCAAGTTAAGCACCTACATAAGGTACTAATCCCTTGAATGATGTCAAAACATTCTATCTAAAAATAAAACAAAATAAAATAAAAAACAAACTAAGAAAATAAAATAAAATAAAATCCTAATACAAAAATAATTTCACACAAATTTTCTCCATATGCAATAAAGCACAAAAATAGGCATCGCCTCACCCCCAAACTTAAACTGTACATTGTCCTCAATGTACTACCAATTAAAGCATAGAGAAGAGTAAGAACGATGTTACCAGAAATTCGGAGTAGTGGAAAGAAAATAGAGCACACCACTAACATGAAGGCAATGAAAGCACACCCCCAAACTTGGATGTTAAAACCTGTCAAAACAGACCACTATACCCCAAAGACCAAGTGAAATAGTATGGGTGAAAATAAAAATGAAATAAAAAAATTTTTTTTTTTTTTTACTGAAGAAAGAAAGAAAGAAAACAATATGAAAAATAAAATAAAGAAGAAAAAAAAATGAAATTAAAAATACAAAAGATAGTTACCTCCGAAAAAATCAAAGAGAAGGTGGTGTCGAAGCATCTAAGTCATGGCCGGAATGTTGCATCAAAATCAACCAACTAGTCCACATTTAATGTGCAATGTCATCCCCCAAACTTGTAGCACAAAACCTCTCAAAGAAATCCAACCAATTTTTCAAACAAAGTCTACTTCCTTGTGAAGAAGAAACTTGGGAAAATTGATCATTGAATGAGGATGGAGAAAAATAGATTGGAATGGATGATGATGGTGATGAATGATGATGATCAAGTAGTGTTATGAAATATTTTGAGAGTGTATTTTGATGTTGGAGAGGCACAAAGAGTCACCAAAGCTTGAAAATTTTCAAGTGGGAGCAATTAAGTATTGAAGAGGGAGCAAAAAGAGCAAAAATCAAAGCAATTGGGCATGTTGGGGCTGGGCGATCGATCCCCCTAGGGCTGGGCGATCGATCGCCCAGCTGTTGTGAGGGACAATTTCAAATTTTAATGGGGCGATCGATCCCCCTTCAAAGGGGCGATCGATCCCCCCTGCTGGAGCTCCTTTGGCGTCTATCTCCCAAGGTCGACCGGGAAGACTATTTTTGGAGGGTCCATCGCCCAAGGTCGACCGAGACCTCTCTTTTTCACCTATTTTGAGTCCAAATACCTCGATACACCTCTTGACATCCCCCGGAAGCAACTTATACATCAAAAACTCAAAGAAAACACATTAAAACACACCTAATAATGGAAGAAAAATAAAGAAATACATAAACTAAAAAAATAATAAAATAAAATAAAATAAAATAAAAATAAAAATAAAAGAAAACTAAAGAAATTAAAGGATAGAAATACATACAAATCCTACAATTTAACGTCCGTAGGAGACGGTCATCGACTTCAATTGAAAGTTCACCCAATGCCACATCTCTTGAGGAGATTTAATTTCGTCCCTCCTATATGATCCTCACCTTCTTGTGTCGAACTCAAAGTGACCGGAATGGTGTCATTGGCTTCAAAAAACACATCTCTCTGTCTTGACGGAAGATGTTTCAATTTTACCCATGGAGGAGACTCTAATGATGGCATCGGAGGAGTGCTAGAAAGAATAGGCAATGGCTCAATCGGAATCCTCCAAGGTGGAGTATTTTTCATGGCCACTACACCAAGTAAATCATTCACCCCCTCAATGGACTTCTCAACATCATGTGATAGAGCAACCGGATGAACTTCTTCAATATAATCATCAAAACCTTCCATGAAGAAACATTCACTCTCATCTAGAGGATGTTGAATGGCATTAAAATTATTCAATTTCACCTTAGGCTCATGAGAAATTTCAAAATTAGGAGCCTTTGTCACCTCTTCTTCATCAAGCTTCTTCTCCCCTACCTTGTTGTCACTTATTTCTCCACTTCTGAGAGTGGTGATGGCTTGAAATTGTTCATGGTGTGGGTTGCTTGAAGAAGAAATATTGTTAAGGACATGAACCCCTCTTGGGTTGGCAACTGGTTGGCTTGGTAGTTTCCCCTCTTCTCTTCTACTCACGGCATTGACAAGTTGTCCAAACTGAGATTCCAGTTTGGCAATCGACTGAGAGTGAGAATGAACCAGTTGAGCTCGGTCATTAAGTCCGAGGGGTGCTTCTTCACCTAATGCCCTAAAATCAATTGGTTTGGGAGTCATTGGCCCAATGCCGCTACATGGGCTTGCAAGAAAGCAAAAAGAGCTAAGCATTGCACGATCATCCGCACATGAGCAATCATGAATGTTTTGTGATAATGAACAGCCGTGTCGAGCATTCTCAATGAGTTTTTCTCTTAAAAACAGATTTGTTCATTTTCTTCTCCAAATATGACGAAAGCCACACGTTGGAATGCATGTTCACTTTTCAAAGAGGATTTTGGGGTTAGAATTGTTATATTTGTTCGGGCTAGCCTTTATGTGGGGACTGTCGTTCATTTATAGCTTGTGGAAGTCCATTTTTGCTAACGACCACATAGTTCTGTAATACTCGTTGCATTTGCCAAATGTGAAATGAACGGATGATCGCCCTTTATCTAGTTGATGACTGAGCATGATTAAACTTTTGTATAAGATAGTTGATTTCATTTTTGTAATATTGTATTGCTAAGGGACTAGCAATATGTAAGTTTGGGGGTGTGATAAGTGTTCAATTCTATGCATTTGAACCCTCTTTATTGCATATGTTAGTTCCGTTTTCGCGTTAATGGAGATAAGTTTACGATATTTTTGTGTTTTTGATGTTTTGCAGGTATTGGAGCAAATGGAGAAAAGTTGGAAGCTTTCTACAGTCAAGAGAAGAAATCAGAAAATGCAGCCCAAAGCATCTCGATCAATCGAGATGTTGATCTTGATTAATCGAAATCTCGATTGATCGAGATCTCATTTCGATTGATCGAAATCTCGATCAATCGAGATCCAATCTCGATCAATCGAGATTCTGCAGAGCCCACTTGGCCACTTGATCACCTGCTCTCCCACTTGCAACAAAATCCCCCTTTTTGCACGACTTAGGGGGATTGTCTGACTTGAACAAGATTTTTGGGGGCCTTCTTGATACAAGAGATATATATAATGATATATATATATATGGTGGGCCCCAAGGTGGAAAAGGAAGCCCAAGAAGCACCAAAAGCCACATATATCAGATATATCTCTCAACACACATCAGAGGAGGCAGAAGAGAGACCTTCGGGAGAGGAGGAGGAAGAGCTGAACCAAACCAAGAAGCTTCACTTTCTTCATCAATGGAAGGGTGCAAGGCAACCATGAGCAACTAACTCTTCTACTAGGGTGTTGGTTTCAACCCCTAGCCATGTAAACTTGTTCATCTTTGTAGCTCTTGGGATTTGTAATTAAATGTTGATTATTTAGCCTAGTGATTATGTACACAAATACATCTCTTATATATATTCATTTGATTTGGAATTTATTCTTGTCTTAGAGTAGATTTTGTCACTTGAATGCACAACGTTTGCATATTCCACAAGAAGTGCAAATGATGGCTAGATAATGGTGTTTAAATGAATGTGTGATGTTAATTTGTATAGACCATGCCAAGACAAAGTAGTTTGGATGCATGTAGTGTTCACTTAGAGAGTAGAGTAATTAGGTAGTTAGTTAGGTTGAAGAGCTATGCTTGTTGAAGATGGATTATGATAGGTTAGCACACACATTGACCTTTTGATATGTTATTGAGGTCACAAGCCTAATGACATTGTTAGGCATTTAATTAATGAATCCCATGCTTGCTACAGTTATGAACATGTGAATGGCTAGTGGTGGAAACCAACCCTAGTTCTCTCTCCCAACTTTAAACTCTTTACTTTTCTTGTCATTTCATTCATGCAATAGTTTTTAAACACAAATTCAAAAATCTGTTTTTTTCGAATTAAAGTAGAATTAATCTTCCTTTAAGACAATTGCGACTAGTCCTCGTGGGATCGATACCCTCTATATAGAACCTTATCTACAAAGATTCGTGCTCTTCCGAGTGGTTAAATTATATTTTGATAAAAAGAAAAAATTAATCTTACAATATAATTTAGTTCCGACCACATCAAAATTTTTGCGCCGTTGCCGCGGACTACGGTTTTATTGTCACCATTGGAAGATTAAATCTGGTTTAATTCTTAGGCTAGAAATTCTTTCATTCTTTTTGTATATATTTTGTTCTTATTTCTCAAACTTCTTGATTTTAGGTATACCACATAGCGGCATCAAAGAGAAGCAAACTTGGAACCCTTTGTGAGTATAACACCTAAAATTAGTGGTTTGAATTCATTCATTCTTTTTGTAAAGATTATTTTTACTTTGTGTATTGAGGTGTTGTTCGATTGTTAATGCGTGCTAGGTAGACGGTCCTTGTCACTTCCTTTGCTTCCGTGTAACATTGAACTTGAACGAACACTTAGACAACGTAGAGGAACCTCTAGGGACCCTATATTGCCTAGGACTGAAAACATGGATCCAAATGAGAGACAACCTCCCTGGCTACCTCCTTTTAATCATGAACAACCACCTCCACCACCACCTCCTCAAGGAGAGTTGCTTATGAACTTTTACCTTCCGACTACATTTGAAGTACCTTCATGTATCCAATTTCTGGATGTAGCGGCAACTCAATTTGAAATAAAGTCCTTCACCATCAATCTTCTTAATAGCTTCCACGGTCTCCCTAATGAGGATCCGTACCGGCACTTAGATTACTTCCTTTCCGTGTGTTCCACTATTCGTGTACCACACTTTACGGAGGATGATCTAAAGTTGCGTATGTTCCCCTTCTCCCTAAAAGATAAAGCTAAAAGTTGGTTCAACTCCTTAGAACCTAACTCAATCCATTCTTGGGCGGAGATGCAAATAGAGTTCTTGAAAAAATACTTCCCAATGGGTAAGACAAGTGACATTCGACGAGCAATCATCGGATTTACCCAAATTGACCAAGAACAATTCCATGAGACGTGGGAGAGGTTAAAGGATCTTTTAAAATCTTGTCCGCATCATGCTGTCCCAAAATGGCAGCTAGTGCAAAGTTTTTATGATGGGGTGAGTGAGCAACACAGACAAATGATAGACTCCGCGTGTGGGGGTGGATATCTTTCGAAAAGCCCCGATGAGGCATGGAAACTTTTTCAAACCCTAAGCCACAATTCAGTTTGGAAACTTTTTCAAACCCTAAGCCACAATTCAGTTTGGAAACTTTTTCAAACCCTATTCTATAAGGAATTCGTTCTATTGCGAAGTGTGGAAATTTTAATTGATATACTTTTTGAGTCACACTGACACACGAATCAGTGCTCACCCCTTTATTCTAAATATTTTACAAATAAAGCGCTAATGACGGATGGGACATGAGTGTCCAAGTGGAACTCTAGTAGTGGTTTTGCTATCTTTTTGATGTTGTGCATTTTGTGGCTATCCATGCCGGCTTGTGGCATGCGACTTTGTTTTGAGTTACGGTTATATTTTGGACATATGTACATTTGATACATGTATTGGATTATAAACTTATTGGGTGTGAAAGGACAATGGTTTGGTTTATGTAATGCCCATGGGGGCACTTAGTTCATTTGATGATGCTTTCATAGCAAATGGATTGTGTGTGTTTGTGAGGAAGAATGATTCATTATGGTGTATGGTTCATTTATGAATATGATCTTGAGCATGCAATTGATGTTGGTATCTTGTATATATGTTGTGAACCATGTATAGGGTTGTTGGAGAACCTAGGGAGAACATTTCGATCGTGCGAAATGCCCATTTTGCACAATCGAAGTCCCTATTTTGATTGTGCGAAGGGGTGATGATTTATAGTGATTTTTAGGGTTCAGATAGGAGGAATTTCGCACAATCGAAACCCTCATTTCTATCATGCGAAATATTGCAGGTCTAAGGTCCCAAGAGGGTGAAATCTTCGCACAATCGAGATTTATTTCGCACAATCGAGATGCCAGTTTCGCACAATCGAAATCCCATTTTCACACAATCGAAATTACTATTCACAGCATTTTTCAAAACTTCATTTCGACTTAATTTCTTCGTTCTAGATCAGAATTGAGTGTAGTTTTTTTTGAACTTGAGTATTTTTCGATCCTCTATCCAATGGTATAGGTCTCACTTTCATATTCCAAACATAATATATTTTAAGGATTGAAAGTGAGTGATTCTCAAAGGTGTGGGCAAGTAAATTTCCACTAAGGTGTGTGATTTGATATAGGGCCCATGGGGATTGGTTAAAATGGAGTTGTGTGCATTTATATGTAATAATTGAGTTAAGATTTTGTGGTGAATGAGGGTAATGAGGGTCTATTGAGCTAAATTGACAGTTTAACCTCTGGTTCTCCGAGAGTTAGAAATTGGGAGTCATAGCATGGTATCAAATCTCGATACTATGGTGTGAGTGTAATTGAGATTGTTCATGGGGTTGAGTGAATGGGTTCACACTCGGGATTCGGGGTCGGTCCGGGGGAGTCCCGGTGGTCCGGGTTTCGGGGCGTGACATCATATGTATTGGATTTATATATGTGCTGATATCACCATATGAATTGTTGATTCCTGTATGCTAATCAGAGCATGATTAAGTATTGTGATGTAATTAAATTGTATATTTTGAAAATATGTGGGAATTGACTTGCTGAAGCAGTGATAGCGTTCATTATATCTTGTTGAGCTTTTGAGCTCAAAACTCCTCCCTGGATTTCGTAGGTATTGTTGATGATACGGAGTCAACTAGGGAAGTGATACTACCAGTTGAAGAGATTGTAATTAAATTCAATAGAAATTAATTTATGTCCAGAATATTGGATAAATGATTTATTTTTTGATTAAATGTATTGTATCTTATGTTGGATGAATTATTCCAATTGTAATTATACATTTGATTTATGTATGTAAGATGGATATTCAGAGCATGATATCAAGAGTAATTATGATTAGGAGAATGGGTTCATATACGCATAAGTAATTATGTGCGCAATGATAGCTTCCGCAATTTTGTAAAGTGTTGAGGTGAGATTAGGGATATGTATGAGTATTGGTTTGGATGTTGATTTTACTGTTCACCCCTTATTTCTCTCGCTCTTAATCGGGTGTCATAAATCGAGGCGTGACAAGAGCTCTCCCTAGCAAGCCCTAGAATTCACCAAACTCCAAGTTGTTCCAAATCTCAATTTCTTTCCGTAGGACCGTAAATCGGGACAATGGGAACACACTTTCCTTCTTAGATGAAGCTCGAATCCACACTTCAACAACCCCAAAATTTCAGAACTCTCCAAATGGGAACTTTGAAACCACCAAAGTGAATAGGAAGGTGAGGGGAATGGCTTTCTCTTTTGGAGCAAGTTCCAAAACTCACCACAAGGTGTTCAAAACCAAGGAAGAAGAAGGTGAGCCTGGAAGAGTCTTCAATGGCAGATTCTATCTCTATAGGTTCTGTCCTAGCAATATACACTAAGTGTATTTGACACCTCACCAAGGGCAAAATGACTATTTTGCCATTAAGTCACTTAAGTTACCTCCCGAGCTCCGTTTTTTATTTTGAAAGCTCCTACGGCTTTAAATTACTTCATTAACACATTAAAATTTTTATCTAGTCCAAATTCAAAAATAAATATTTTTTGGATTTTCGGGCCCACCCAACCCGCTTCCCAAGACCTGCCAACCTAAAATTCTCAAATTTACCCAAACACTCCCAAAACTTTTCGACACCTCTAAACAAGTTCTCAAACATATTTCCCACCCTTAGAACATACTAAATATCATTTAAAATGCATTTATGTCAAAAATGATGAATAAAATGAAAACTGGTCAAAATTGATCACAGTCTCTACTCACCAAGACTCTTTTCAAGTCCCTCCTCTGCCCAACACCACCCTCTCCGAGTTAGACCGCAACAATTCCGTAGTGACCTCAAAAAAAAATGGTATGTTATCTTTTCTACTCTGTCTTCAATTCTGGTTTCGATTTGTTGTATTGTATATTTTCTTGGTTAATTATTTTTGATTAGTTGAAATTATATGGGTCATGTATTTTTTTATTTTTTCCATTTTCCTAGCTGGTATTTGAGAAGTTTCTCTCTTTTTTATATATATTTGAGAAATTATTGTGGGATATGGATTTCTGTTACCATTTTTCTTACTGGTATTTGAGTTTTTTTTTTTTTTTAATGCAGTGAACAAAATTAATGACTTATGCCTGAATATTATGTGATGTTTTTCTGTGATAGCTGAGAAGTAATTGGAGGTGTGCTGCAACTTCCTTTTTCAATTTTAGTTACGGATATTTGTGAAGAACAAAACTATTGTTCGATAGATAAGGACGGCAGTATGCAAATGGAGCTGCAATAGTTCTCGTAGCCTTGCAAGAAACTGGTACAGTTTTAGATGATTCTATTAGGGAGATTGTACTATACATTGTTGGCCAAACTAATTATTGTTGAGGGATTGAATCATGTCCCATTAATGAAATTGCACTATATATTAATTTCTTCTTAAAAAGAGTTTTTTATTGACAAAAGTGAGCAAACTATCCCCTTCTGCACATTTTGTCCTTTTAGATGATCATTTTACCATTTCCATTATTATAAAAAATAAAGAGAAGAGAGGTTTTAATATATTATTTTTTTTCCCTTAATTAAAAAAAAAAGAGGAGTTTTTCCCAGTAAAAAATTTTCCTAAAAATAAAATTAAAAATTCACAATTACATAATAAAATTTTTGATTTTTTTTTTATTTTTCGAAAATTGTTTCTGGAAAATTTTCCATAGAAAGATATGGTTTTTTATATTAAGGTTTTCTTTAACTTAGTAAAAAAAAAGAGGAGTTTTTTTTCTTGGAAAAAAATTCTAGAAATAATTTCAAGGGAAAAAAAACTAAATATGCATATTTTTTTGTTTTTTCAAAAATTGTTTTATTTTCAGAAATTCTCTCCCTTTCTAATAAAAAAAGTTCCGGAAACAATTTTCGGAAAAAAAAATCAAAAATTTTTATTAAGTAATTGTGCATATTTAGTTTTTTACCTCAAAAATTATTTCCGGAATTTTTTTTCCCAAAAAAAACCTCCTTTTTTTTATTAAGGTAAAAAAAAACTTAATATAAAAAAAACTCTCCTCTCTCTATTGTTCTTTATTTTTTATAATAATGAAAAGGGTAAAATGGTTATAGAAAAGGAGAATATGTGTAGAATAAAATAGTTTGCTCACTATTGCAAATGTGAGGATGTGATATGGTCCAAAATATAGCATAGAGGAGTTGGGTTTATTGCACCTTTTTCCTATCTAAATTTTGATTTGAGGTCAGAAACAAATTGGAATGAGAATACAATTTAACATCTTCTTATGCTTAAAATACAAGTTAAGACCCTCTAAAGGGATCATATTATCATTAATTTCTAAAACCAAAACCTGTCGACCACATATATAACAAATCAGCCAACAAAGTTCCTTCTCAAGACAAATGAAACAAAAGTTTACAAGGTATGATGATTTGTACACAATTATTCGGATTTATTCTTTTTCTTAAGAATCACTTAGCTTAGCATCACTTCAAGGCTTCCTCTATTCCACACAGATGAAGAAACCTTCAGTATTTCAAATCAGAATGAACCAAGTCAAAACAAGTAAAATCCAAAATCTTTTAAACAAACAAAAGGCTTATGCAAAGCAACACACGAAAAATGAGCAAGAAAGAACTTCGGATGCAAAGTATAACTTACCAGCACTCTAATAACAATAATAGAATTGAATTCAACTGCAGAGAGATGTCGCCCAACATTTGATTTTATAGCGCTTTTAAGTTTTAACAGAGGATGAGAACTAAAAGTGACCATTTTTCCTAAACATAATATGAGAGGTACACTATTTATATGTATATATGTGCGGCACCAAAATGTTGTCATTTTCTAGATGCTAAGTACTCAAGCTGACTGATAAGCAAAGATACCAAAGCTCCTATCTAAATAAAAAGGCAACATTTAGCATCATCATGCCAGTAATTTAGGCTATCAAGGAGGGGATCCCTCACCATGAGTGTGTCCTCTCAACTGTTATTTAGATTTACCAAAATTGAGATATAGATATGTTTCATTCCTACACTATTTATAAAGAACCTATAAGGGTTTTATCTGAGAACAATTCATTTTGCCAAAGAACACAAACAAAAGTTTAGCCCATTTATCCTCTTATCCGGGAAAATAAGTCCCAACATAGCCAAATATTCAAGACACTTTTTAAAAATATTTTTCACTTCAAAGTGGAACTTACTTGTCAGCTGAATTTATTTCACATAATATATACATCAGCTAAATATAAAGTGTTGGTAACAATTCTAACCATTTATCAGTATACCTTGGAAAATTTAATTCTAACAACATAATTGGATAATAGAAGACACTTCTAAAAGATATACTTGCTTTGAATATTGTAAAACAAATATGAGAATAAACCACCAAACAGAACCCAACAACCTGATCAGTAACAGGATAGGAATAGAGAATCTACACAAGAAACCCAACTTCCGTAACTGTCACATGAATCCATAAATAGAAAACATAACATATAATATAAAATGACAATTACAAAATTTTTTTTGTCATCTTTAACCATGAAGGAACATTGTTGCAGTACCTTGTTGACAAAATATCATAATCAATCTCTAGATTTTCACCATTAACAAGCTCGGCTCTACCGGATTCGAACTTTTTAATTCTAGGGACTATCTTGATCTCACTAGATCTAATTTTTTTGTAATGCACCAATGTCCAATACAGGAGTCTTTCCTTCACTATTCTTGAGCTATAGAGGTCCCATTGATGGCCTTTCAGACCATACTTCTCTATATTTTCAAGAGCCAGCCTTGCAATAACAAGCATTACTTTATCAACAAGCCAAATTGGTAGCCATTTCATTAATGAAACAGCTAATTTAAACTTCAATTTCCCAAGAATTTCCCTTGGCAAGACATGAACCTGTTGAATTATCAAAACAGAAAATACCCAAGTTAAAATTTGTTAAAAGAGACTTTCATGCCAGAATTGCCACAACCAATTACTAAGACATGCTTCCCTGGATAAGTATCTTTTAGGTTGGCTCAAATTTCTATTGTGATTAGGTTTCTATTATAGAGTTGTATCTTAATAGCTAATTTATTAGTAGACAAGTCTTGGTCTCAAGGAAGGAAAGTACTTGTTAGGCAAGTTTTTGACTCTAAGGAATTGTAATCCTAGTCCACCAAGAAATTGGGTTTTGAGCTCTATAAATAGTTACTTATGTTATAGGTTGAGATGAATGAGAAGAAATGAGGCAATACTCTCATTGTATTTGGGAGGTTACTCTCATTGTTTTGAGAGGGCAACTCTTGCATAGAGGTAATACTCTCATCGTTATTGAGATAACACCTAGAGAGAATTCTTGTTTAGAATTTGTGATTTTCTTTTGAGTGAGATTGGGTGTATAAGGGTTGAGAGTTGAGCATACTCTTGATACAATCTTTTTACTTGTACTGTTACAATCTATATAGTGAAATTGGGTTCTTCATGGACGTAGGCTTATTTTACCGAACAACGTATAATTCTTGGTGTGTTCTTGCAAATTTCTTCGTACTTGTTTACTTATCATCATATCGTAATATTTGGTGGTTCGTGATTGGGGGCTTATTTCTTAACAAACTGGTATCAAAGCTTCAAGGTTCACACAAGGTGTTTGATAAAAATCTTGTTTAGACTTTTTTCTTCATAACATGGGTTTTGTTCGTCTTGGGCATTTGTGACAATCATGGCCAATAATATTGCTACACAATATAAGGTGGAGAGATTTGATGGTAAGGGTAACTTCATCGTATGGCAAAGGAGGGTGAAGGACATCCTGGTTCAGCAAGGCTTAGCGCAGGCGTTGAAAGGGAATGATGGAAAGCCAAAAAAAATATCAGTTGATGATTGATAGGATATAGAGTCAAGGTGTGTTAGCACTAGTCGACTCTGTATTGGGGATGTTCTCACAATTTACAAAGGTAACAGTCTTACTCAACATGAGTGATTTTTAGATTCACCCAAGTTGCAGTGTAATTTAATTTCCTTAAGCCGGTTTGACTCCATAAGCTGCAAGTGCTCCATTGCAAGGGGAGTCATGAAGATCACCAAGAGCTGCATGGTATTAATGTGAGAAGAATAGAGTGGAGGTTTGTATCATCTGGTGGGGAGTGCCAATGGCACTCAGACTTCGATTGTGGATAGGAAATGGGGTTTAATTGGTAACAAGATCTTGAGACGTGTTTCGTTTGATTTATAGAAGACACGGGTTGCACGTTTCTGGACAAACGTGGGTGAGATGGAAGTTCCTGGTTGGAGAAGGGTTGCATCGAAGCCACCTTCCAAAGTCACTTGATAGTGTTGACTTGATACAGCTGCATAAATATATTGGCCGTGTGGATCAAGGGGAGTATTGTTTCATACTTGATTGGGGTTATGTAATTGAATTTTGAAAGACCGATGGATCGTTTGTGGATTTGCAGATGGGAGTCTCGTATATTGAAAACTTGTCAAAAATTTTGCCAAGGGGGAGATTTGTTGGGTTGGCTCAAATTCCTATTGTGATTAGGTTTCTATTATAAAGTTGTATCTTATTAGGTAATTTATTAGTAGGCAAGTCTTTGGCTCTAAGGAATTGTAATCCTAGTCCACAAAAGAATTGGCTTTTGGCCTCTATAAATAGTTACCTATGTTATAGGTTGAGATGACTGAGAAGAAATGAGGCAATACTCTCATTGTATTTGGGAGGTTACTCTCATTGTTTTGAGAGGGCAACTCTTGCGTAGAGGTAATACTCTCATTGTTACTGAGAGAACACTTAGAGAGAATTCTTGTTTAGAATTTGTGATTTCCTTTTGAGTGAGATTGGGTGTATAAGGGTTAAGGGTTGAGCGTACTCTTGATACAATCTTTCTACTTGTACTATTACAATTTACATAGTGAAATCGGGTTCTCCGTGGACGTAGGCTTGTTTTGCCGAACCACGTATAATTCTTGGTGTGTTCTTGCAAATTTCTTCGTGCTTGTTTACTTATCATCACATTGTAATATTTGGTGGTTCGTGATTGGGGGCTTATTTCTCAACAGTATCACTAAACTTGTAATCACAAGCATAGTTGTCAAAGGCATGCGAGGCGGGCGCCTGAAGCACGGGGCACAGCCTCTGCGCCTAGGGTATGCCCAGGCGAGGTGCTTTGAAAGAGGCGCGCACCTCAAGCACTGAGGCGTAAGGCGCAGCTGAGGTGCAAGGTGCATGTGAGGCGCAAGGCGCACTTGCAGAACCTATTTGACTCACTTCAGAATCTATTTTTCTGCGTCATTTGTTGTTAATTGCCATAAATATGTTTTTTGTTTGCTTTCACTCACTCACTACAAAATGTAATATTTTAAAAAAAAATTCAACTTGTGCCTCACTTTAGTCAGGCCCGCGCCTAGCCTCTCGCCTCAGGCCCCAGGAAGCCTTAGCGCCTTAGTGCGCCTTGAGCCTTTAACAACTATGATCACAAGCTGAACCCACCAATATTCAACCTCAAGTTTCCCTCATGAACCCAAAACTACCTCACTGGAAAATGCCATAAAGATCACCACCATACACAAGCTAAATCCGCGAGTCACCCAAACTAAATTCGTTGAAGAGCGAACCAAAACCAGGCCACAAGCCACCTCGCCATGTAAGAAGCAACCTCTACATAATTAAACCTTCATCACACTGCTATAGCCGGAACAGCCTTCCATCGCCACTGCCGTCAACCATGGCACTCACAAAACCTTGACCCACTTCAGCCACCACGGCTGCCCAACAGCCGAACCCATCATGCACAACCCGCAAACAAAAATCATGGCTACCAAACAGCCTTCACCAACCCACTGTGAAGCCTACTATCACTGCACCACAAACCATCACCATATAAATAACTCATAGCCTATGCCATGCATATAAGAATAAACCCACCATCAACCTAGCCCACAGCCGGACCTTCATGAGCCACCACCACCCTCGACACAATAACACCGTGAACCAACCACCTTCACCACATACTAAACCAGCCGAGCACCACCCACCATAGTAGCTATTACATCCCCACAGCCAGCCCAAGAACCCGGCACTGTCGCACCATGGCCGAACCACTAGTCATACGAATCCAAACCCTATAGACCCACCTACTGCCGTCATCCCAAATAGCCCATCAATGTCAGCTGGCTGGAGAGTAGCTTCGGTTGGCCAAAATGATATTTTTAGCTAGCCAGAGCATTCCCTCAATTGTCCAAAATAGAGATACCATAACAGTCGTCATCATTAGCCAGAACCAACAGCCATAACCATTAGCACCACCTCAAGCCAGAAGCCAAACCAACCTCACACCATCGAAACAGACTGTTCGCTGGCTACTAATAGAGGACCCATGAACACCAACCAAGCTCTAACTGAGAAACAACCATCATCTTGATTCATTAGTAAGTGTATCAATTAAAATTACCACACTTCGCAATAGAATGAATTTCTTGCAGAATAGGGCTATCGAAAGGGGTGTCGAACCTCAGGAACTGTGGTTTGATTGAGTTGAATTATTAGGACTAATTCTACTTAAATTTAAAAGAAATAAGATGTTAATTTTTATATCTAAATTATCTAATGAAGCAATTGAACAAAAGCAAGAGAAACTAAGGAGTGTAGAAAATATGAGATAAATCTAAGGTTATTGACTTCATCACTAACTTCACAATCAATGGCCAATTGAACTAACTATGAGAAATCATATCATGCATAAGTGGTGTCGGTGGCTACAAGCTCACCTTCATCTGTCAAGAAGATAACATATGATTAAGGTCAAGTCATGGACTATCTTCGATTGGCATGGGCCATCTACCTAACTACTCTACTCTAGGGTGCAGTATGGTCCATCTTCTCTAGGCATACTCCATCAAAGCTTTTAATGATATATTCAATGAAAACTATTGTGTAATAATTGCTCTCATAATCACAGAAAATAAGAGAGATTGAGCTCAATAACAACAACTAAATATCTAAGACAAGATAAAAAAATTATTGAAACTGAATTTATAAGACTTTTATAGCTCAATTCTATAAGAAGAATCCTCTAAATCACAAAATCTATGAATAAATACAAACATCCCCAATAATTAGAACAATCAAACCATTGATGCTTAGTTAGGGCTACATCAAAAACCTAGTGGATGAACTAGCCGCTCATGTTAGAAGAAGAAGCTTCAACGGTTGAGAAAGAAGACATCATCTCCATAGAAGTATTGTTATGCCTTGTTCTCTAATAATTCTAACTCCAAAAGCTCTTCAAAGCTGCTGCCAAGCCTCCTCAATACAGAATTGGGCTTTAGGCCCAAAATCTACTTAAGCAGTTGTAATTCTTTTGGACCTCTTTCTTGGACTGATTTGAGTTAAAATATAGAGTTGAGTGGATCCATTTGATGTAGACTTCATCTAACCCTCTTGTATGTAATCTTTAAAAGTCCAAAATTATGATTTTAACTAAAATAATCACTAAAGTCCTAAAAATACATAAAACACTAAAACGAAGTAAAATCATAAAATAATATATCACTAAGAGAATAAAATATGCAAGTTAAGAGGTTAGAATGCGTAACATTCAATGCCGATCACATCTCCATTAGATGTCAACCTCCATGAAGAAGATCATCGTCCATCATACCACCTCTGTGAGCGAACCGCCATCACCTTTTTTGCAAAGACACACCATGGGAAAACCCATCCAAACCACAACTACCATGAACCCACAGTTGCCACTCACCAACACAGTCTGCCCAAGCCATGTGTATCATCATCCCAAGCATCTGTGAACCACCTCCCATGGGCAGCCGAAACCCATACTAGCCCCCTCTCTCTTTAGTCTTCCTTTCTCTCTATCTCTAACTTTTCCTCTTTCTACCGACCATATATTTTAACTATCTCTTCCATATGATTGGATCTTATCTATCCATATAATCATATAAATTACATAGCTAGTGTACCAACTACATAGCTAGTGTATAAACTACATAGCTACCGACCATGTGGGCGGTTGTTAGTGACCAAGGTATGTGTTCATTATATATATATATATATATATATATATATATATCCAATTTTTAGATAAAAATAATTATCGAAAAAAAATAAAACTGGTCTCTACAGCTCCAAACTTGAGGTAGGGGTGTTTCTTCCCTCTTAGTTGTTGATTCTAGGGTATTGGTGAATTTGGAATGGTGTAAAGTGTGTTAGCATGTATGGGTGAGTGGTGGGAGTTGAGTGAATTATTCTTCTCTTTTACACTATGTAATTATGCATCCTAGGAATGTGCAAATTGTGCTAGATGGTGAATTGTGTATTTATATATACAATTTATACGAAATGAGAGCATAATTGATATGTTGTGAAATGTATGCATATATAATTAATATGCATGAATTGTTGTATATATGTCACTATATGGGAATAGAGTAGATGAATGTATGTAAGAGTTTAATATAGCAAGAATGTACATTGAAGAGCATGATGATTATATGTTATGTGAGGTATACGTATCTTATGAACATGTACACTTGTGTATACCGTAGCATTGTCCAAGTATGATGTACATGAAATTCAGAGTTGACCAACCATGTGTTTGAATTGGTGAGGATACTCCCAATATGATAATCATCGAAGATTCCCAATCATACCCTAAGTGTAGTGATCATTGGAGTTGTCTAGTCACTAGTGCAAGGCTTATATAATGCTATGTGACTGTCGGAGTTGCCCCATCACGCAAGTGTCATCGGAGTTGACCAACACTTTGGTGTCATCGGAGTTGTCCAACACCACATGATCGTCAGAGTTGACCAATCATGTCTATGTATTAGATTATGACTGAAGAAGATGTAAATATCTTGATGCTTATGTGTTTTAATTGTTAACCATGTTGTATGATTTAAATGCATGATCTTGAATTGCATTTATGAGTTTTTGAACACTGATATATGTCAGTAGTGTAGCAAAATCATGGTTGGATATCATGTAGGTTGGTGTCGGGTCGACGCTTAGGTGGGTTGGGGCATTTTTACTGAGCGTGGTTGTATGCTCACCCCTCTTCCCCCAAATCCAGTGCTCGGAACGAGATAGGGTATTTTTTAGCTAGCTTGTCAGCTGAGGATGAGGAGGTTATGACTCATGGAGGATTTCCATCGATTGTGTGTGATTTTCTAGATGTATTTTTGGGGGACGTGATAGAGTTACCTCTGATGAGAGATGTAGTGTTTAATATTGATCTATCTCCCGGTACCGTGCCCATATCTATGGCACCATACCGTTTGGCTCCAACAAAATTAAAAGAGTTGAAAGATAAATTGAAAGAGTTGTTAGATAAGAGATTTGTATGACCTAGTACATCACCTTGGGGAGCTCCAAACCTATTTGCTAAGAAGAAGAACGGATCTTTGCGGTTGTGTATAGATTACTAAAAGTTAAACCAAGCAATGATTAGGAACAAGTATCCTTAGCCAAAGATAGATGACTTGTTTGACTAACTAAAGGGTTCAACATGTTTTTTGATGATCGACTTAAGGTCAGGGTATTACCAGTTGAGGGTAAGGAATGAAGACATTCCGAAGACAGCTTTCCGGACTAGATATGGCCACTATGAGTTTATAGTGATGCCATTTTGTTTGACGATCGCACCAGCGGCATTCATGGACTTAATGAACTGAGTCTTTAGTGAGTACTTGGACATATTTGTGATAGTATTTGTGGATGACATTCTCATGTATTCTCCTACTATAGAGGAAGATGAGATCCATTTAAGGATAGTGGTATGAATTTTGAGGGAGCACCGTTTGTATGCTAAATATAAAAAGTGTGAATTTTGGCTAATGGAAGTGAAGTTCCTTGGATACATGGTGCCAAAAGGAGGAGTCTCTGTAGATCCTTCTAAGATTGAGACAGTAATGAATTGGGAAAGGCTGAAGAACGTATTCGAGATACATAGCTTCTTGGGCTAGCGGGTTATTACCGGTGTTTTGTGAAAGACTTTTCAAAGTTAGTAGCGCCAATGACTAAAGTTACTCATAAGGGAGTTAACTTTGTGTGGAATGATTTTTGCGAGCGTTCTTTTATGGAGTTAGAAAGTAGACTTACTAGTGCTCTAATATTGATAATTCTCGAATGTGATTTGGGTTATGTAATCTAATATGATGCTTCACGAGACGAATTGGGATGTGTGCTAATGCAAATCGAGAGGGTTGTTGCATATGGTTCCTGACAGTTGAAGGCACATGAGCAAAATTACCCATCTCATGACTTGGAGTTAGAGGTGATGATTTTTGCATTAAAGATGTGGATGCATTATTTGTACGAGGAAAATTTTAAAATTTTCTCTGATCATAAGAGCTTAAAGTATATTTTTTTCACACAAAGGGACTTGAACATGAGGAAAAGGAGGTGGGTGGAGTCCATGGAAGACTACTACTTTGATCTTCAGTATCACCCGGCGAAAGCTAATGTGGTTGCTGATGCTTTGAGCAAAAAATTACATGGTACTTTGGTAAGCATTGCCATCCGAGAGTGAAAGATGTTGGAAGACATCTCAAAAATGGGATTGTACTTTAGTGAGGGTGGTGAACCGATGACTTTATTCACACTCATTGCACAACCAACCCTAGTGAGTAGAGTGATTGAGGAGCAAAGAAATGATAGGGAGCCAGAGTGCATTCGCACTCAAATTTTGGGTGGCGAAATGGTAAAAAATTAGAGTCTTCATTCTGATGGTCATGAGGTTCAAAGGGAAAATGGTAGTACCTTTGGTTTGTAGGGATGAGGTTCTTAAAGAGTTTCATAGCTCTATACTTGCAGTGCATTCCGGTGGCACCAAAATGTATCACAATTTGTATAAGCAATATTGGTGGAAGGGTATGAAAAAGACATTGCACAGTTCGCAGCCAGATGCCTCAATTATCAACAAGTGAAGGTCGAGTATCAAAGACCGACAGGTTTGTTACATCCATTATCGGTAGCTATGTGGAAGTGGGGGCACCTCACTATGGACTTTGTGACAGGGTTACCTAGGTCGAGGGAGAGTCACGATGCAGTTTGGATCATTGTAGATAGATTGACCAAGGTGGCTCATTTCCTTCTGATTCAAGTGATAGATGACGTGAATACTCTTAGTTGGATGTATATTGATCAAATTCTGAGACTGTATAGGGTGCCAATTTTCATTGTCTCTGATAGAGATCCAAGGATCACAGTTTTGGTAGAGTTTTCAGACTACACTTGATACAGACCTCCGTTTCAGTATGACTTTCAATCCTCAGACAAATGATCAGTCAGAGTGTACCATCCGAATTTTGGATGAGATGTTTGGGCATGTGCTTTTAATTTTTGTGGTAGTTGTGAGGATCACCTTCCATTGGTGGAGTTTGTATACAATAATAACTATCAAGCTAGTATCGAGATGGCTTCATTCGAGGCTTTGTATGGTAGACCCTGTAGGTCACCAGTTTGTTAGATAGAGGTCAGGGAAACTATCGACTTGGGACTGGATATAGTCCATGAAAATACAGAAAAGATAAAGATAATAAGGCAACAATTGCTTACAGCTCAGAGTCACCAGAAGAGTTATACCGACAGAGGCGGCGGCCTTTGGCATTTGAGGTGAGGGACCTTATTTTTCTAAAAGTATCACCATAGCGAGGTTTGATGATATTTAGGCGTAGCTTGAAGATAGTGTCATAGTTTATTGGTCTGTTTGAGATATTAAATTTTGTAAATGAGGTTGCATATCACTTGGCATTGCCACCACAACTGTCAAGTGTGCACAATACTTTTCACATTTTTATATTGAAAAAGTATGAGTCAGATATTTCACATGTGTTAGACTGCATATATCTTGAGGTGGGGGAGGACGTGTCTTACGAGGAAAGACCGATAGGGGTTTTGGATACTAGAGAGCAAGTACTCTAGGGAAAACCATTTCTTTGGTTAAGGTGCTTTGGAGGTATCACGGAGTCAAGGAGGTTACGTGGGAGTGGGAACAAGAAGTTCACTCAAATTATCTTGAGTTGTTTACCACTTGAGGCATGTTTCTAATTTCGAGGATGAAATTCCTTAAAGGAGGGGAGGTTGTAGAGACCGGGACCAATTTTGGCCGATTTTCATTTTATTCATCATTTTTACCATAAATGCATTTTAAATGATGTTTAGCATGTTCTAAGTGTGGGAAACAAATTTGAGAATTAGTTTAGAGGTTTCAAGAAATTTTAGTAGCGTTTGGGTAAATATGAGAATTTTGGGTCTGCGGGCCCTAGGAAGCGGGTCGGGTGGGCCTGAAAATTTGAAAAATAATTATTTTGGAATTTGCACTAGATGAAATTTTTAATGTGTTAAGGAAGTGATTTTGAGGCCGTATGAGCTTTTGAAAACAAAGCTCGGGAGGTACCTTAAGTGACTGAAGGGCAAAATAGTCATTTTGCCCTTGGTGAAGTGTCAAATACACTTTAGTGTATATTGTTGGGATAGAACCTATAGAGGTAGAATCTACCATTGAAGATTCCTCCAAGCTCTCCTTCTTCTCCATTCTTCTTCCTTGGTTTTGAACAACTTGTGGTGAGATTTGGAGCTTGTTCTAAGAGAGAAAGTCATTCCCCTCACTTTCCTCTTCACTTTAGTGATTTAAATGTTCCCATTTGGAGAGTTCTAAAATTTTGGGGTTGTTTAAGTGTGGATTCGGGCTTTGTCCAAGAAGGAAAGTGTTTTCCCCTTGTCCTGATCTATGGTCCTAACGAAAGAAATTGCAATTTGGAGCAACTTAGAGTTTAGTGAATTCTAGGGCTTGCTAGGGAGAGCTCCAACTGGATATAGGGGTGTTTCTTCCCTCTTAGTTGTCAATTCTAGGGTATGGCTGAATTTGGGATGGTGTAAAATGTGTTATCATGTATAGGTGAGTGTTGGGAGTTGAGTGAATTATTCCTCCCTTTTACACTGTAATTTTGTATGCTAGGAATGTGCAAATTGTGATAGGTGGTGAATTGTGTCTTTATATATGCAATATATACGAAATGAGAGCATAATTTTTATGTTATGAAATGTATGCATATATGATTAATATGCATGAATTGTGGTATATATGTCACTATATGGGAATGAAGTAGATGAATGCATGCTAGAGTTTAACATGGCAAGAATATGCATTGAAAAACACGATGATTATATGCTATGCGAGGTATACGTGTCTTATGAACATATATAATGTACATCGAATTCGGAGTTGACCAATCACGTGTTTGAAATGGTGAGGATACTCCTAATGTGATGATCTTCGGAGATGCCCATTCATACGCAAAGTATAGTGATCATCGGAGTTGCCCAGTCACTAGTGCTAGGCTTATATAATGTCATGGATGTGTGACCGTCGGAGTTGCCCCATCACACGATTATTGTCAGAGTTATCCAACACCACATGATCATCGGAATTGGCCAATCATGCTTATGTATCGGATTATGACCGAAGAAGATGCAAATATCTTGATGCTTAAGTGTTTTAACTGTTAACCATATTGTATGATTTAAATGTATGATTTTGAATTGCATTTGTGCATTGTTGAACATTGATATATGTCATGTTGTGTAGCAACATCATGGTTGCATATCATGTAGGTCGGTGTCAGGTCGACACCAAGGTGGGTTGGGGCATTCTTATTGAGCATAGTTGTATGCTCACCCCTATGCCCCCAAACGTTTTACAGATAAGGTGCCAATGGTGGATGGGACGTGAATGTCCAAGTTGAGTTCTTTTTGACATTTTGGATATATTTTATATACCTTTTACATGGTTATCCATGTCAGCTTGTGACATGTTGATTTTACTCTTGCTGTACTCATAGTTGAATTATTAATGTTTTTTGGACAACACACATGAAATTCATTAATGACTATGAACTTGGAAAGGCCATTTTAAGGAAATGTATATTTTGGATCATTTAAGTATATTTAATGAGGATGGTTTTGAATATGGGACTTGTGATCAATGAAATGTGTGATTGGTCCAATGTATGGGATTTTGAGGTTGTAGCACTTTGATTATGTTGCAAGTGTTATGTGGATGCATTTAGGGATTTGAGATGTTGCATAGTTGATTCTAGGTTGTTGAATGAATTATAAGCGTAAATTGAACCAAGTATGGAACATCATGATTTTCAGTCAAAAGACTACGATTAATCGAAGACTCCTCTTCGATTAATCGAATAATTTCGATTAATCGAAGACCCTTTTTAAATTAATCAAAAATAGTGATGACTTTGAACCTCAAAAGCTCGCGTGTTCCGATTGATGTTTTGATAGATCTGCGATTGATCGCTACTGTAATTAATTGAAGGTTCAAGGGTGAGTAGTCGAATGACTCAATTCAATTAATCGAAGGACCAGGTTCGATCAATCAAACTTGGAGTCCACAACTAGTTTGAGAATTGGAATGATGTTGAAGGTGTATGTATGACCACGTGTGGGACCCATTGGTATTTGTTAAATATTGAATTATATATATATATATATATATACATACATACAAGTATGTGATTAAGCTTCCGAGATACTAAAGATTAAGATGGTTCATTTGGGTTTAATGGACGAGTTCACATTTGGTTTCCAGGAGTCAAAAATCAGGGTGTGACAACATGGTATCAGAGCATGATATCAAAGAGTAATTGAGATTACGAGTGTTGGTTTGTAACTTAAACACCCCCATTTTCGAATGTTGGAGAGCGACAGGGTTTGAATACTTGAGGACGAATGGTGGAATTTGATAGGCGTTGAATGTTACGCATTCTAGCCTCTTAACTTATGTATTTTATTCTCTTAGTGATAGATTATTTTATGATTTTACTTTGTTTTAGTGTTTTCTGTATTTTCAGGGCCTTAATGATTATTTCAGTTAAAACCAAGCTTTTGGGCTTTTAAAGAAGACATCCAAGATGGTTAAATGAAGCCTACATCAAGGAGAATCATTCAACCATTTATTTTAACTCAATTCAGCCCAAGAAAGAGGTCCAAGAGAATTACAGCTGCTTAAGAAGGTTTCGGGCCTGAAGCCCAAATCTGCGCATAATACAGTCTTAATCCCGTTTTGGAAAATGGACCAGCAGTCTTACTTTTGAGCCTCAAATTGACATTATTTTCACGTAAGGTTGAACGAAATTTCATTCTGCACACTTTTGTATTTCACGGAAATTCCGTAAATCAGACTTCTAGTGGGTCAAAAGTTGGGCCGAAGTCAGCAGGAAAAACCCACTCGATTAGTGCTGCGGGAAACCCTAACTTATTCCTAATTGGATTAGGATTTTGGTGTATTCTCTTGGGGAATAAAGTGAAGACTTGGAGGCTGAGTTGGGAGAGCTTACAGAGAGATTAGAGAGTCTGAGAGGGCTAAGAAGAGAACAGAAACATATTGCAGAGCCATTGGAGAACAAAGTCATACGCGTAATTCAGAAAGATGATGTCTTCTTCCTCAACAATTGAAGCTTCTTCTTCTACCATGAGCAGCTAGTTCATCCACTAGGGTTTTGATGTAGCCCTAACAAAGTATCAATGGTTTGATTGTTTTAATTATTGGGGACCTTTATATACATGCATAGATTGTGTAATTCAGAGGATTCTTATTATAGAATTGAGCAATAAAAGTCTTGTAAATTCAGTTTCAATGATTTCTTATCTTGTCTTAGATATTTAGTTGTTGTTATTAAACTCAATCTCTCTTGTTTTCTGTGATCATGAGAGAGATTATTACACAATGGTAATCACTGAATATATTGTTAAGAGCTTTGATGGATTATGTCTAGAGAAGATGAACCATACTGCACCCTAGATTAGAGTAGTTAGGCAGATGGCCCATGCCAATCGAAGATAGTCCATGGCTTAGCCTTAATCATATGTTATCTTCTTGACGGATGAAGGTGATCTTGTAGCCACCAACACCACTTATGCATGATGTAATTCCCTATAGTTGATTCAATTGACCATTGATTGTGGAGTTAGTGGTGAAGTCAAACACCCTAGATTTCTCTCATATTATCCTTACTTTCTATTTATTTTGATTTATTTTATTCTATCTTTTTAATTAGTTTAAAAATCAGAATTCTTTTCTTCATAAATTTAATTAGAATTAATTCAGTAGTCCAACTCATCAGACCATAATCCCTGAGGTACGATACCCCTTTCGATAGCCCTATTCTGCAAGAAATTCGTTCTATTGCGAAGTGTGGAAAATTTTAATTGATATACTTTTTGAGTCACACTCACACACGAATCAGAATTTGATTATGTGTTTACTTGAGGTTAAGGATTAAAACATAAAGATTTAGACTTGAAGTTTGTAAATTGCTTACGTGCAACATGATTGCTTGCTTACATTTTTATAACATGATAATTGTATAATAACTTGGCATGACGTTGTGAAAACATGATGCGAGTTGTGTGAGAATGAAATATTTGAGTATTGAATCTTCTTGTTATCTATGTATAGCATGATGCCACCACGGAGAGCTTGAGAAATAGTAGCCGCAACAGCCCCAATTTATAGAGAACAGTTTATGCATGACATGGTCGCAACCTTGCAGCAAATTGTGAGGAAAACACAAGAGGAGAATCAAGCTCCACCTAGAGCCTCTCTTAGTAGAATGATGGTGGCTTTGAAAAATGTTAAGAAACATAATTCACCATCATATATTGGAGGTTATGACCCTATGGTGGCTGAGAATTGGTTGGATGACATGGTTAAGCTCTTTACTAATTTAGAGGTAAAGGAGCATTTGAAAGTAAAAGTGGCCACCCACCACCTTATAGGTGGAAGTTTATCTAGAACTACCATGACATCGAGGTGATGGATTGGGTATATTCCAAGACCTTTTATTTGAGAAATACTTTTTGGTGACGGTAAAGGACAGTTTGAGGAAGAAATTCTATGAGTTAAAACAAGGCAACATGACAGTGATGGAGTACGAGACAAAGTTTATGTCCTTGGCTCGTTTTGCACCAGAAGCAATCCATACTGAGGAGTTAAAAGTAAAGAAGTTCGTGAGAAGACTCCAAAGTTTTATACGGGATAGAATTGTAGTTTTGGGTTTGACAAACTATGCTGCAGTTATAGAGAGAGCCTTGGTGGCAGAGGAGGTTAGTAATGACACCCAGAGGGCTAGAGAGGCAAGGAATCATGCTAAAGTGTCGAGGCATCCTCTAGTGGTCAAGAGAGGAAGAGGCATAGAGATGATACCTCCTTTTCTCAGGGACAATAATAGACTTACCCAACATCATCTTTGACTCTATTTACCAGACCTTCATCGTCTACGGTAGTGTACTATCATTGCCAGCAGACTGGTCATTACAGATCAGAGTGCCCTAAGAGGTAAGTTGTGGTATCTATGCCAGTGATACTGGGAGGGGAGTGATCGGTGTTGAATGTTACACATTTTAGCTTCTTAACTTGCATATTTTATTCTCTTAGTGATAGTTTATTTGTGATTTTACTATATTTTTGTGTTTTCTGTCTTTTCAGGGCTTAATGATTATTTCAATTAAAATCATGATTTTTGGACTTTTAAGAAGACATTCAAGAGGGTTATATGAAGCCTACATCAAATGGATCCATTCAGCTCTATATTTTAACTCAAATCGGCCTAAG
Organism: Cornus controversa; assembly: GCA_026545225.1. Taxonomy (NCBI): domain Eukaryota; kingdom Viridiplantae; phylum Streptophyta; class Magnoliopsida; order Cornales; family Cornaceae; genus Cornus; species Cornus controversa. Next base: position 27,679,171 of record CM048848.1, on the reverse strand, counting down.
GAAGAGGTCCAAAAGAATTATAACTGCTTAAAGAGATTACGGGCCTGAAGCCCAATTCTGTGCATAATCCAGTTTTAATTCTGTTTTGGAAAATGACCCAAAAGTCTTATTTTAGAGTGTCAATTCAACTTGATTTCAGAATAGATTGAACGAAATTCGATTCTGGACACTTTTGTATTTCATTTAAATTTCGTGAATCGGACTTCTACTAGGTCAAAACTTGGGCTGAACATCAGTAGAAAAATCCACTTGTTTAGGGCTGCGGAAAAACCCTAATTATCTCCTAATTGGATTAGGACTTTATGTATTCTCTTGGGGTATAAAGTACCGAATTGGAAGGTGTTTTGGGAGAGGAAAACAAGTAGAGGCCAGGGCAGAGAAGACAGAGACAATCCGGGTTTTATTTATTTTATTCCATTATGTCTTTTATTTATTTGTTATCTTCTTCTACCATGTATAACTAAACTCCTCAACTAGGGTTGAGGAGGAAACCTCCATTAATAAAGTGAAGTTGTTTTGTTCATTAATTGATTCCCATGTGTATGATTTAAATGCTTATAATTTTCGCTTCTTGTGATTAATTATTTTATAGTTCTTTCACCATCTAAATCATGTATATGTAGTAGTTAGAAAGTATTATAATTAATCTAAGCTTGGGTCTATATTTCTTAAAAGTGATAATCTTTGATCTTACATTTTTCATTAAATTGGATTCATAGGATGCTTAGAATTTTACACTAGTGAAGCGAAGAAAAATTTACCTTTTTGATATATTTTTCATAGTGCTTTATTGTTAAATCTTGAGTAAGCAATAGATTGATTTCTTGATTGCTACTCTAAATTTGAGAATTAATAAATGAATATTAGAACCTTCATGGATTTAATGGTGGTGGAATCCAACACCTTAGTTATTTTCTCTATTCAATTTTAATTGTGTTATTTTATTTGCATGTTAGTTTAATCTCTCTCAAATCAACCAACTTTTGTTTAAACTAGATTAGTTTTAAATTAATTTAAATTTATGTTAGTTTTTCTTCTCAAAGCATTCCCTTGGATTCGACCTCGTTCTTTCCGATCTATACTTTAATAGATTCATACACTTGTGAGTTATTTTACATTTTAAAAACAACATCAAGTTTTTGGCACCATTGGCGAGGAATCGCAAACAAGAAACTAATCAAATTTTGATTGATTTAATTCTTCTACTAGTTATAATTTAGTTTTTTTTTTCTTTTTTTCTTTATAATTATCAAAAAGGAAAAAAATATTTCTAATTTTATTTTTGATTAGTTCACTGTTTTAGGTTTTAAAAAAAAAAACTTTTTCTTTATTATTATAGTTTAGTTTTAGTGTTAGTAATTTTTCTTAATTCAATTTTTGATTTATTTTAGTATTAATGTTTTACCTGATACTTCTTGAATTCTATAGGTGGTATTGTTGAAAATTGCCTTTTTCGCATTTTCTTGGGCACTACTTTGGAATCCAAGTAAGTACATTTTTTTTTTCGTTTATTTATATTTTTCTTTTCTTAGATTTAGAAAACATAGATTTTTGTTTTAGGTTGATAACTTTTGCATGAGAACTCTAGGATTGAATAACTTAGAAATAACCCTAGGGTCACACTTTCTTCAAGTTTATTTTATATTTTATTTGTTTTATTTTTTTTCTCTCTAGTTAAAAAAAAAAAGAAGAAGAAGAAAGACCACACACTCCCTTGCTTTTTTTTCTTTTTTTATTTTCTTGTGGTGTGTTTTGTTTGTACATTTTAATTTAGCATTCTTGCATTAAAATTTTAGTAAGGGAATGAACCCCGAACAAGATAAGGCTTGGATTTCATCACCAATTCCTTGCCCATCTAGGTTAAAAATTCTCTTGCATTTGTCTATCCCAAGCCAAATTTAGTTTAAATTTAAAATGAAGTAAACATTGGCCATAGGAATTCACATAGCTTATAGGACCCTCTTAGATAGAGTTAACTTTTGGTAACTCCAGTGAGCACCTCCCAACTTCACAATGTTTAGGAAAGTTCTGAGGAGATTGGGTTTTAAGTGAGACCGTTTGTGCCCCTCCAATCTATCTTAGAAACTTATCTGGTTATATTGTTGGTGGAACTTAACTGGTAATCCTCTAGTTCCTCTGAAAAGGAGTAGAAGTTGTCTAACTAGGTAAGAATAATTTTGGAACTAGTCCAAATAATGCTTTAGGAAAAAAAAACTAAAATAGTAATCACTACCCTTGAATTAATTTTTCTTTTAAAAAAAATTGCTTGTTTATTTGGATTGTGTTTTTGTGAGTCATTTTAGGATTCTATTTTTTTTTCTTTTTTTCTTTTGCATTAGGTCATCTTACATTATATTGTTCTTAGTGATCCATTTCATTGAATCTTTCTAGTGTATGTTAGGTTGTCGATCTCTGAATCTAGAGTTACTTCCATTTGATCTTGAGATTGAGAGAACCTTTTGAAAGGGTGTGACAAATTCTACTGTTAGAGATCCTTCTCTGCCCAAGATGACAGATCCTATTGAAACTAAATCCCTTAAGGACTACTACACTCCCGTGCAGATTACAAACCCATCTTGTATTGTGTTACCTGCTTACCAACAGGAAAATTTTGAGATACAGGCGGCGGTAATTAATTTCCTACCTACTTTAGAGGTCTTAACTCTGATGACCTATACCTCCATGTCACAGAATTTCTAGAGATTTATTCCACACTACAATTTCAAAATATTTCTGAGGAGTTAATTAAATTGTGGTTATTTCCATTCTCTTTGAAAGAGAAAGCAAAATCTTAGTTATACTCACTGGAACCCGTATCTGTTAATTCATGGAATGGGTTATGCACCAAATTCATTACCAAGTTCTTTCCCATGGACAAAACTAACTCCATTCGTCGAAATATCATGCAATTTATTCAAAAAGAGGGTGAGAAGTTTTATATATGTTGGGAAAATTTTAATGATCTCTTCCTTAAGTGTCCTCACCATGGTTTTGCCAAGTGGCAATTAGTTCAATTCTTTTACAAGAGGTTGTCACCCTATAATTGTCAGCTAATTGAGTCACGAGGTGGGGTAGAGTTCATGTCTAAGAATGAGGATAAAGCATGAAAATTTCTTGATGCATTGTCAGATAACTCTCAACAATGGAAGTACTTAGGGAGGGTTGAATGGATTTCTCTATCAATGCTCTCAGAACCCAAAAAGGAAGGAATCTACGAGGTTCGAGAGGAGACCGATTTGAGTGCTAGGATAGCTAGTCTAACTAGGAAAGTGGAGGCTATAGAGATGAGTAAAGGAAGTAGTTCTTCTATTCATGCAATTAGTGAGGTGTGTAAATAGTGTGAGAGTTCTTCTAATATGGCTCAAACTTGTCCATCCATTGCATCTATAGTCGAACAAGCCAATGCACTCAATTCCTATAAGAAACCATTTGGAAGCCCCTATTCTAACACATACAATCCTAATTAGAGGAACCACCCTAATTTTTCTTAAAGGCAAGACCAACCTCAGAATAACCAAGGGGTGCAACCTATGCAACCCCAAGGGCAACCATAATTTTTATATCCTTTCATGTCCCAAAATGCCCCTCCGTATGTTCCCCCACCTCAACAGAGACCAACTTTAGAGGATACTCTCCAACAGTTCATGCAACTGACCAGTCAATCGACTTCTTAGTTAGAAACTCAAATAAGCCAATTAGCCACTGTTGTAGGAGAGAGGGAGAAGGAAAAGTTTCCTAGTTAGCCTATGCCTAACCCAAAGGGCCAATTTCATATTAGTGACAAGTCCACTTCTGGTTCACATAAGCAAGTTCAGTCTATTATAACCCTAAGGTCAGGTAGACAAGTGGATAATGGAGTCCAAATGCCTATACATAATGAGAAAAGTGAAAAGGACCATGTTAGCGATTTAGAAAGGGAGGACAAAACTACATCTGAAGTTGAGTCAGAAATTCAAGTCCCTAGTCTTAACCCACCATCTTTAATAAGTCCACCAGTTAGGAACTTTGTTCCTACTGCACTATATCCTCAAATACTTCAAAAGCCTAAGAAGGGGAATCACTATAATGAGATTATGGAGTGTTTAAACAAGTCAAAATTAATATTCCATTTCTTGATGCAATTCAACAGGTCCCCTCTTATGCAAAATTCTTAAAGGACTTGTGTACGGTCAAACGTGGTTTGAATGTGTACAAGAAAGCCTTCTTTATTGAGCAAGTTACTCAATCTTCCAACATCACACTCCACCTAAATTTAAGGATCCAGGATGTCCTATGATTTCATGTACCATAGGTGATCAAAAAATTGAGCAAGCTTTGCTTGACTTGGGTGCGAGTGTCAACTTGTTACCTTACTCTGTTTACGAGCAATTAGGTCTTGGTGAGTTGAAACCCACGAAGGTGGTACTCCAATTAGCATATCGCTCAGTTAAGGTACCTCATGGTGTTATGGAGGATGTGCTCATTCAGGTTAATAAATTCTTCTTCCCTGTAGACTTTATTATCTTAGACACTTAGCTTGTAACTAATCCTAATAACCAGATTTCTGTCATCTTAGGTCATCCATTCCTAGCCACTTCAAATGCTCTAATTCTATATGAATGGTGTTTTGAAACTTTCTTTTGGAAATATGTCGGTTGAGCTTAATATTTTTAATGTAAGTGGACAACCACTAAACTCTGAGGATATTTATGAGTTAAATTTAATAAAGACTCTAGATCAGGATACTTTTATTCATGCTAGTTATAAGGACCCTTTAGAGGCAAGCCTAACTAATTTTGGCTATGATTTTAATATTGATAGTGCTTGTAAAGATGTGAATGTTTTATTGGATGTGAATGTTTCATTGAATTCAGTCCATTTTATAGACACCAAAAAGTGAAAAGCCAAGATGGAAAGCCTAGGTATCGGTTGAGTTATAGTTCCTTTTATCATTGTACATTATTAGTTTTAAGATTTCTAGGACTTGTGTCTTTTTATTTTTAGTTTATGTCAATCCTTTTTTTCTTTTAGTTTGTGTATTTAATTTTAAATTTTTCTTTAAAAAAAAAAGGAAAAAAAATTCATAATGGTTCGGTATAGCCACTCATTCTCTGACTATGTATGCAGTACCAATTCTACAATTTGTGATATGATTGATAAAGTTGATGATTTTCGTTTATTAACGTTTGGTTTCGATACCCAATACTGTCGAGATTGCTTCAACACAATATGACTTTAATAAAGAAAGGCAACCCATTTATACTCTATATGTTAACGTGTCTGAATAATCAATATCTTATCACATATACATCTTGAAAAATTTAGGACCCACCAGTTCAGAGAATGGGGAGAAAAGTAGTACCTGTGGTTTTGGCGTGAAGTTATTTTTTTTCAAAAAAAAATTAATTTGTTTTTACTTTCTATTTTATATTTATTTTCACCCATGTTATTTTACTTGGTCGTTGGAGTATAGTGGTTTGCTTTTGACAGATTATCGCATCCAAGTTTAGGGGAGTGCTTGCATTGCCTTCATTCTACTGGTTTGTTATTTTTTTGCCACTACTCCCCGTGCATGGTAATATCGTTATAACCCTTCTCTATGCTTCGATTGGGTGTACATTGAGGACAATGTACATATTAAGTTTGGAGGTAAGGCGATGCTTTTTTATGTGCTTTTTATGAAATTCTTCTTGTTTTAAGACTTTTTGGTTATTTGATTTTCTTAGTTTTTTATTTTTATTTTATTTTGTTTTGTTTTTAGTTAGGATGTTCTTAAATTATTCAAGGGATTAATACTTTATGTAGGTACTTGACTTGCAATTCTTGGGTATGTTTTAAATTTTGAGAAACTGTGGTTTAAATTAGTGATTTTAACCATGGTTTGCATTGACATGCCTTGGGGTAATTGGTTTTAGTTTCCTCACATGCACAGACACACTAGCATAATCTTGTGGGGTATAAAATTTGGCTCTGAGTTATTGTGTTACATATGCTTGATAGTAATTGGTATCCCTTGAGAATGAGTACCGATGGTGTGTTTTACTTAACTTCAATTGAAAAAAAAAAGGAAAAAAGAATATGTTATAAATAGAAAATCAATTTGATCATTTTCATGAGTAACCGGGCCTCTATGCCTCAGGAAACATAGAGTGTTCGCGTCAAAAATGAAGGGGTGAGAAAAGATGAGCATTGGTGGTCTTGATTTGTAGCCTGATTGATTCGAGTAATTAGGTTCTTCAGGGTGTCTTAACACCTAGTGCCCTAAAGCCATCTGGTTTGGGAGTCACTGACTGAAAGCGTGCTACATGGATCTTTCAGAAAGCTTAATAGACCAAGACATTGCACAACCAATAAAGTAATAAAAAAAAGAAGAAGTAAAAAGTCATGTATTTATGTTTGGAAGTATGAGTTCAATAAGGGGAGCTAGTGAGTTGAAGTGGTATGTGACTTAATATATTCAGAGTTGGGTTATGCTATATGAGATGACTGTTAGTTCACATTTCAAATGAAAGCTAGAGTTAGTTGCTTTGAGATGTGTTGATCTGAATTATATTCATGGGGACCATTACTTTGAATTATGGAATTTGAAAATTTGAAGTTATTCTTGAATGCAAGTTTGTAACTATATACTGTAGTCTTTGTCTTGATTAATGTTTAAACAGATAGTTTGAATGTTTGTGGATAACATTTCTGGAAACTCTCACGATACTATAACTCGTCCACTAGGGGGAACTTAGGGGTTCAAAGGCTTATTGCATATGCTAAATGCAATCGTTGCCACTTGCTCCCACGAAAGAGGGGTTGGGTAGTTTAGTTTGTGTTTAGTTAGTTTTCTTTGTTCTAGTTTTATTTTGTTCTATTAGTAAGGGATTAGCAATATGTAAGTTTGGGAGTGTGATCGGCGTTGAATGTTACGCATTATATCCTCTTAAATTGCATATTTTATTCTCTTACTGATAGTTTATTTGTGATTTTACTCTATTTTTGTGTTTTCTGTCTTTTCAGGGCCTTAATGATTATTTCAATTAAAACCATGATTTTTGGACTTTTAAAGAAGACATTCAAGAGGGTTATATGAAGTTTACATCAAATGAATCCATTCAACTCCATATTTTAACTCAAATCAGCCCAAGAAAGAAGTCCAAGAAATTATAACTTCTTAAGGAGATTACGGGCCTGAAGCCCAATTCTGTGCGTAATCTAGTTTTAATCTCATTTTGGAAAACGGTCTGCAGTATTATTTTTGAGCGTCAATTCGACTTAATTTTTGTGAATGTTGAACGAAATTCGAATCTGGACACTTTTGTATTTCATGTAAAGTTCGTGAATCGGACTTCTACTATGTCAAAACTTGGGCCGAACATCAATAGAAAAATTCACCTGTTTAGGGTTGCGGGAAAACCCTAATTATCTCGTAATTGGATTAGGATTTTATGTATTCTCTTGGGTATAAAGTGTTGAATTGGAGGCTATTTTGGGAGAGGAAAAAAAGTGGAGGCCAAGTCAGAAAAGACAGAGACAATCCAGATTTTATTTATTTTATTTTATTATGTCTTTTATTTATTTGTTATTTTCTTCTACCATGCATAACTAAACTCCTCAACTAGGGTTGAAGAGGAAACATCCATTAATGAAGTGAAGTTATTTTGTACATTAATTGATTCCCATGTGTATTATTCAAATGCTTATGATTTTCGCTTCATGTACCTTCTGCACCAAAGAGGCCACGAAGGCCTGCTTTCATTAGACACAAAGACTTGTCATCTCCCCCGTCTGTTGGAAATTCTTTTTCTGCAGTCACCCTTGCCCCTAGGAGCCTTCCAGATTTGAACTCCTTTGGGGTGCCGGTTACTTAAGTTTTTGGAGGCGGCAGAGTTCCAGACCCAAGCTCTTTTAGGGTGTGATTCGTGTGTGAGTGCGTCTCAATTAAAATTAAACTTCGCAATAGAACGAATTCCTTGCAGAATACGACTATCAAAAGGGGTGTTGAACCTCAGGGATTATCGTCTGAATGAGTTGAAGTACGGAATTAATTCTAATTAAATTTAAAAAGAGAAGAAATTTGATTTTTATATTTAAACTAATTAAAAAGTAAAATAAAATAAAACAAAGGAAATAGAGAGTAAAGATAGTATGAGATAAATCTAGGGTAATTGACTTCACCACTAACTCCACAATCAATGGTCAATTGAATCAACTGTGGGGAATTACATCATGCATAAGTGGTGTCGGTGGCTACAAGCTCACCTTCATCCGTTAAGACGATAACATATCATTAAGGCTAAGTCATGGACTATCTTCGATTGGCATGACCATTTGCCTAACTACTCGACTCTAGGGTGCAGTATGGTCCATCTTCTCTAGGCATACTCTATCAAAGCGTATAATGATATATTCAGTGATTACCATTGTGTAATAATCGCTCTCATGATCACAGAAAATAAGAGAGATTGAGTTCAATAACAACAACCAAATATCTAAGACAAGTTAAGAAATCATTGAAACTGAATTTATACGACTTTTATTGCTCAATTCTATAACAAGAATCCTCTAAATTACACAATCTATGCATGTATATAAAGGTCCCCAATAATCAAAACAATCAAACCATTGATGCTTAGTTAGGGCTACATCAAAACCCTAGTGGATGAACTAGCCGCTCATGGTAGAAGAAGAAGCTTCAACGGTTGAGGAAAAAGGCATCATCTTCATGAATTATGCGTAAGACTTCATTCTCCAATGGTTCTCTACTCGATAGTTCTGCAAAGTATGTCTTCAATTCTGTCCAAATGCCCTCTAAGCTCTCTCAAAATAGCCTTCAATTCACCACTTTATACCCCAAGAGAATACACCAAAGTCCTAATCTAATTAGGAATTAATTAGGTTTTCCCGCAGCATTAATGAAGTGGGTTTTTCCTACTGACGTTCGGCCCAACTTTTGACCCACTATAAGTCCGATTCACAGAATTTTTGTGAAATATAAAAGTGTGCAGAATCAAATTTTGTTTAAATTATATTAAAATTAAGTCAAATTGAGGATCTGAAATAACACTTCTGGTCCGTTTTCCAAAATGGGATTAAAACTATATTAAGCGCAGAATTGAGTTTTAGGCCCATAACCTTCTTAAGCAGCTGTAATTCTCTTGGACCTCTTCCATGGGCTGATTTGACTTGAAATAAAGAGTTGAATGGATCCCTTTGATGTAGGCTTCATCTAACCTTCTTGGATGTCATCTTTAAAAGCCCAAAATTATGGTTTTAACTGAAATAATCATTAAGGCCATGAAAATACAGAAAACACTAAAATGAAGTAAAATCACTAAGAGAATAAAATATGCAAATTAAGAGGCTAGAATGCGTAACATTCAACGCCGATCAGGGTGTCGTAACTCAGTCATTTGGGAGTGACAGCCCCCAAGTGTCCTTCTCATCTGCTGCTAGAAGTACTGGGTCAAGGCTTTTTGACCCAACATTTGCCGTTGCCAGATCTCGACAGTTCGTTATACAGGATGACCTAAATCAGATAGACGCGCTTGGGCCCCTACATCTACTGGCTTCCTAGCCAACATGGCCAAGGTTTGCTTTTATCTTTTCTCCTCATTTTACTGGTGTCACATTTTATTCCACATTCTTATGCATATTTTAATATTGCTAACAGGGCATGAAGTTTGCCACTTTTATCTCTAATTGCCTCCTCTGGACAAAGGCTAAACTTAAGAAGTAGAAATCCTCTTTCAACATCGAGCGCGCCTCCTTCATTACCGAGCACTCCATGCTAAGCTCGAAGATAGAGTCTCTGCACTTTTCTCATGTAAAAGAGGTAGAAGTCCTCTACTCCCAGCTTCATCATGAACGGGAGGAGATGGCCAGATGGAACGCTGATCTGTCGAGGATTAAAGCAGTGGCAGTCGAGCAATTCAAGGATTCTCCTAAGTTTGACAAAATATGTGAGAAGTCTTATGTCAAGGGCTTTGAATACTTTCACACTATGGCACAGGGCGAGTGGCCAAAGGTTGACTTCTCCTATTTGTAGCTGGACGTAGATGAGGCGTCTAGCCCTTGATGTTTTTCCTTTTTGTTGTAATACTTCTCTTCTGTAGCGTTTCTTTGCCTACGATTTTGTAATACTTTTCTTGATTAATGAAAAGTTATTTGCTTTCTCATTGAGGTGTTTCATTGTTATTGGATAAAATTTCCTTAGGCGGGTTGTGCCCCATAGGGTCAATTGACCATATTCTCGAACTTAACTTATCTGTCTCTTTCATTAAAGATTCCCTTTAGAGGCGTCCCTCTATAGGGTTCTTTGACAATAATCTTGGGATTAATTCATTTCGCCTTTTTCATTAAAAGCCCTCTGCAGAGGTGTGCCCCCGTAGGGTTGTTTAACAATGTTCTCAAAATTAATTCATCCTGCCTTTTTCATTAAAGGCCCTATGCAGAGGTGTGCTCCTGTGGAGTTGTTTAACAATGTTCTCAAAATTAATTCATCCTGTCTTTTTCATTAAAGGCCCTCTGCAGAGGTGTGCCCCCGTGAGGTTGTTTAATAATGTTCTTATAATTAATTCATCCTACCTTTTTCATTAAATGACCTCTCTAGAGGTGCGCCCCTGTGGGGTTGTTTAACAATGTTATCAAAATTAATCCATCCTGCCTTTTTCATTAAATGCTCTCTGCAGAGGTGTGCCCCTATGGAGTTGTTCAGCAATGTTCTCGGAATTAATTCATCCCGCCTTTTTCATTAAAGGCCCTTTGCAAAGGTGTGCCTCCATAGGGTTGTTTATTCATTTTTAGTTTTTAACTATGACAATAGAACTTTTATTAATATTCTAATGAAAATAGAATTTATTTAAAAAAAGACTCGGAGCTCTCGCTCTAAGACTTTATAACAAACCAAGCTTTAACTGAAACCACCAAAAATAAATGCAAACTAAAGAAAAGTCTTACTAATAGTACTTCCTCAGATGCTTAGCATTCCAATGATGGGCCAAGTGTCTTCCTTCCAACGTTTCTAGCCAATATGTTCCCTATCGTTGAGTTCGGACCACTCAATAAGGGCTCTCCCAATTATGAGCCAATTTTCTGGTGCCAGGGGGTTTGGTAGCCAAAGTGACCTCACGGAGGACTAGGTCTCCAGGTTGAAAACTACTCTGCTTGACCCGAGTGTTGTAGTACTAGGACATGGCCTGCTGATACGCCACTACTCGTACCCGGGCCTGTTCTCTCCTTTCTTCGATGAAGTCAGCACTAGCCCTCAACTCGTTTTCATTGTGACTGGGGTCATAGTACTTGGTTCGATGACTTGCTACCCATCCTATTTTAACTCGAAGGACTGCTTCGCTTCTGAAGGCCAAAAAATAGGGAGTCTCTCCAGTGGGGACTTTGGCAGTGGCCCTGTAAGCCCATAGGATGCTTGGTAGTAACTCTGGCCATACGCCCTTGGAATCTTCCAAGCACGTTTTGATCACCTTGAGTATAGTTCTGTTAGCAACCTCGGCCTACCCATTAGCCTGTGGGTGGCCTGGTGAGGAGTAATAATTGCTTATGTCATGCTCAGTATAAAAGTACTGGAAAAGTATACTTTCAAACTGCTTTCTGTTGTCTGTGACAATGACCAAGGTACCCTGAAATCATGGTTTTAACTGAAATAATCATTAAGGCCCTGAAAATTCATAAAACACTAAAATGAAATAAAATCACAAAATAATATATCACTAAGAGAATAAAATATGCAAATTAAGAGGCTAGAATGCATAACATTCAACGCCGATCACACCCCCAAACTTACATATTGCTAGTTTCTTAGCAATAGAATAAAATAAAACTAAAACAAAGGAAACTAATAAACACTAACTAAACTACCCTACTCCACTTTTGTTGGAGAAACGATTGCATTTAGCATTTGCAACAAGTCTTTAAACCCCTAGGTTCCCCCTAGTGGACGAGTTATAGTCTCGTGAGGGTTTCTAGAAATGTTACCCATAAACATTCAAAATTCTATTTCAACATTAATTCAAGAAGAAGATTATAATATATAGTTACAAACTTGCATTCAAGAATAACTTCAAATTTTCAAATTCCATAATTCAAAGCAATGGTCCCCACACATAATTCACATTAACATATCTCAAAGCGACCAACTCTAGCTCCCTCGTGAAAAGTGAACTAACAGTCCTCTCATGTAGCGTAACCAAGCTCTGAATATATTAAGGTACATACCCTTTCAACTCACTAGTTCTCCTTATTGAACTCATACTTCCAAACATGAATACATGACTTTTTTATTTTTTTTTGCATTGCTTTATTGGTTGTGCAATGTCTTGATCTATTAAGCTTTCTGAAAGATCCATGTAGCAAGCTTTTAGTCAGTGACTCCCAAACTAGATGGCTTTAGGGCACTAGGCATTAAGACACCCTGAAGAACCTAATTACCCGAATCAGTCAAGCTACAAATCAAGACAACCAATGCTCATCTTTTCTCACCCTTTCATTTTTGACGCGAACACTCCGTGCTTCCTAAGGCATAGAGGTCTGGTTACTCATGAAAAGGATCAATTTGATTTGCTATTCAACAGATATATTTCTTTCTTTTTTCTTCTTTTTTTTTCATTAAAGTCAAGTAAAGCACATTATTGGTACTCATTCTCAAGAGACACTAATTAATATCAAGCATATGTAACTCAATAACTCAAAACCAAAGTTTTATACCCCACAAGATTATGCTAGTGTGTTTGTGCATGTGAGGAAACTAAAATCGATTATTCCAAAACATGTCAACGCAAACCATGATTAAAACCACTTAATTTAAACCATAGTTTCCAAAAATCTAAAACATACTCAAAAATTGCAAGTTACGCACCTACATAAGGTACTAAACCCTTGAATAATGTCAAAACATTCTATCTAAAATAAAACAAAAGAAAATAAATAAACAAACTAAGAAAAGAAAATAAACAAAAATCCTAAAACGAGAAAAATTTCACAAAAATTCCCCCCATAGTGCAATAAAGCACATAAATAAGGCATCGCATCACCCCAAAACTTAAACTATACATTGTCCTCAATGTACACCCAATCAAACTAGAAAGAAGGGTAAGAACGAGAATACCAGGAATCTAGAGAAGTAGTGGCACGAAAATATAGCAAACCAAGTTGTATAAAGGCAATGCAAGCACACCTCCAAACTTGGATGTTACAACCTGTCAAAACAAACCATTATACCCCAAAGACCAAGTGAAATAATATGAGTGAAAATAAATATAAAATAGAAAAAATCATAAAAAAAAAATTTTTTATTTTTTATTTTTGAAATTGAATTTATATAGAAAGAACAAATAAAAATAAAAATAATAATTAAAAAAAATGAAAAATAAAATAAAATACAAAAGATAGTTACCTTCAATCAAGGATGTGGTGGTCACTGAGCATTTGGATCCAGGTTCGTCTGGCGCATTAAAGCACGTAGCATCCTCTTCATCTCTAGCTGATCCTGGTGAGTCTCACGAAAGTGATCCGCCATCTCTGTCCGCATAACTCCAAACTGTGTGGAAACCTCAATTTGTAAGGTGCCAAATTAGACGATCAACCCAGCAATCTGCCCCTTTAAATAATGATAATCATGTCCGCCAGCTTGAGCATGGACATTCTCCTCTTCTGCTTCCATCTCCTCTGGATCCTTCACCAGTAGTGGTATGTCTACAGCTTCCTCTCCCTGAGCTAATCGAGATACTTCACCTGGCGCAGCAATGACTCTTTGATGCATATGAGATCGGCTCAAATTCTAGTCATATGTGCTATAATGAATATCTTGTGGAAAAACAAACTCGTCCTCATTGACTGCATATTCCTGTGCAATGAGTAACTGATGAATGATAGTAGGAAATGGAAACTCCCAGTCACGTGCACTGTCCGATGCCTTGGCCACAACTTTTGAATAGAACTTTTCAATTTAGCCCCAGACAATTTATGGGAATGATAGTCAATGCCCAAAATGTATGGCATATAAAGTTCGAAGGAACTCTTGATGCCTCTCAATTTTATGTCCAATGGGACACACATTCTTGTACAAAATGGCATCAAGGAACTATAAATGACTCGGTGTAGAAAACTTTGAAGTTGCATTACGCTTTGGCCCGGAGAATTGGTTAGCACACAGACGTGCAACCAAATTACCCACTGACAAATCATCAAGTAAAGGAGTGTAAATATTGGTCAAATTAGTCGAGCATTCATGAGGACAGCCCATAGCAATAGCAATCGAAGACATATCTACCTGAACTCATTTTCCATCCACCGAAGAAATAAGCACGCCCCGCTCATCAGGTTTTGGCATTAAGTTCTGATAAAAGACTTTGACGAGCCTTGGGTATATAGTAGTAGATAATGGAACAAAAATTGAAGCCGAACGACGACGACGGATGTCAAAAATTCCCCATCGTGTCTCAGGTAACATGGCATACAGTTCGGCAATGTCAAATGTCGCTTCAAATTTTAAGGCTCTTGGATGCCATCTCTCATTAATTCCATCTCAGAGAGATCTTAAGGACACAGGTGTTGGATCATGTCGTGCTTGGTGAGGATTGCACGAGCTTGAAGTACCTTGGTGACTTGCTCTCTTTGGTGCCATAGAAATAGAAAAATCTTGGTTGAGGAATTAAATCAAAAACTTGGTGTGCACAATAAAAGTTTCTCCTTCAACCTCTTCTTTTGGCAACTTTTTCACCCCAAATTGAACAATTCAATCCACTAATTATGTCCCCCAAACTTGGTCTTCAAAAGCCCACAAAAATATTAGCGCAATTTTACAAAATAAAAACTCTACTTACTTTGATGAAGAACTTGAGAAAGTAAGAGTTTTTTTGAGAACTAGTGATGATCAATCCTGTTTTGAAGTTGATGTTGATGATGATCAATGATAAATAATTGTACGAGAATTACCAATTGAAGAAAATATATTCCCGGTTGATGTAGGAGTCAAATTGGATCACAAAGTTGTCAAAGAAACAAGTAGTAGCATCATAGTTGGAGAGGGAGGCTATATATAGAGGAAAATTTTGGGTAGCCCATCCTTGTGCTTGGGAGATCGATCCCCCTTGGGCTGGGCAATCGATCACCCAGCTGGTATGCTCCCCATGTTGAGAAGAAATGGGGGCGATCGATCCCCCTTCTGCTGGCCTATTTGAGCCTCCATTACCCAAGGTCAACCGGGACGTGTATTTTTGGAGTATCTATCGCCCAAGGTCGACCGAGAGCTCATTTTTTCACCCATTTTGAGTCCAAAGACCTTGGTACACCTCTTGGCATCCTCCAAAAAAAACTTATACATCAAAAACTCAAAGAAAACATACTAAAACGCAACTAAAATTGAAAGAAAGATTAAGAAACATAAACTAAAAATTAAAATCAAAGAAAACTAAAGAAATTAAAGAATAGAAATACATACAAATCCTACAATTTAACGTCCATAGGCGACGATCAACTCTCCGAAGGAATTAAGTTGAATAGATGAGATCCGTCAAGTCAACAGACTACACGTCTCTTGTTGGCACAAATCCTTCTACACAATGCTTTAACCTTTGTCCATTAACTTTTTCATCAAAAATTTCAAACAATTGTTCATCTGGAAATGAGTCGCCAATAGGTAATGCATCGAACACAGGCTCAGACACAATCCGAGATAAATGATCTGCAACTACATTCTATGTTCCCTTCTTGTCTTTGTTATCCAAATTGAATTCTTGCAACAATAAAATCCATCGAATAAGTCACGGTTTGGTTTCTTTCTTGGCCAATAAGTGTCTCAATGCCGCATGATCAGAGTAGACAACCACCTTGGACCCCAATAATAGGAATGAAACTCCAGGGCAAATACTACAGCTAGAAGCTCTTTCTTTGTGATTGTATAATTAAGTTGGGCATCAGAGAGAGTCTTACTAGCGTAATATGGTTGTTTCTCTTCTCTTTGTCCCAACACTGCTCCTACTGCATAATCAGAGGCATCACACATGATTTCAAAAGGTAGAGCCCATTTTGGAGATTGCATGATTGGTGTAGAGGATAATAAAGACCGAAGCTTCTCAAAAGCTTGCACACACTCTTCATCAAAGGAAAGGGGAACATCTTTAGATAACAAGTGGCACAAAGGCCAAGCAATTTTACTAAAATCCTTGATGAATCCTCTATAGAACCCAGCATGGCCTAAGAAATAACGAACTTGTTTCACCGAAGTTGGAGGAGGAAGAGTAACAATCAGGTCGATCTTTGCTTTATCAACTTCAATGCCTCTCTCTGAAATAATATAGCCCAACACAATACCCTCTTTCACCATGAAATGGCTCTTCTCCCAACTAAGTACCAAATTTCGTTCTCGGCACCTTTGAAGTACAAGTGATAAATTACTCAGATAATCTTCGAAGGATGATCCAAAAATAGAAAAGTCATCCATGAACACCTCCAAGAATTTTAACACCATGTCAGAAAAGATGGCCATCATACACCTCTGTATGTCGCTGGAGCTTTACATAACCCAAATGGCATACGACGATAAACAAAAGTACCAAAGGGACAAGTAAAAGTAGTCTTCTCTTGATCTTTTGGATCCATAGCCACTTGGTTATAACCAGAGTAGCCATCCAGAAAATAATAATAGCTCTGACCTGTTAATCGACGTTGAATGTTACGCATTCTAGCCTTTTAACTAGCATATTTTGTTCTCTTAGTGATAGATTATTTTGTGATTTTACTTTGTTTTAGTATTTTCTGAATTTTTAGGGCCTTAATGATTATTTTAGTTAAAACCATAATTTTGGGCTTTTAAATATGACATCCAAGAATGTTATACATCAAGTGAATCCATTCAATTATTTATTTCAACTCAAATCAGCCTAAGGAAAAGGTTCAAGAGAATTACAGCTGCTTAAGAAGGTTTCAGGCCTGAAGCCTAATTCTGCACTTAATACAGCCTTAATCCCATTTTAGAAAATGGACCAGAAGTGTTATTTCCGATTCTGCACACTTTTGTATTTCACAACAATTCCATGAATCGGACTTCTAGTGGGTCAAAAGTTTGGCCGAACATCAGCAGGAAAAACCCACCTGATTAGTGCTGCGGGAAAACCTAATTAATTCCTAATTGGATTAGGACTTTGGTGTATTCTCTTAGGGAATAAAGTGGCAAATTGAAGGCTATTTTGAGGGGTACTTAGAGAGCTGAGAGAGCCTTTGGACAGAATTAAAGACATACTTTGCAGAGCTTTCGAGTCGAGAACCATTGGAAAACGAAGTCCTACGCATAATTCATGAAGATGATGCCTTCTTCCTCAATCCTTGAAGCTTTTTCTTCTACCATGAGCGGCTAGTTCATCCACTAGGGTTTTGATGTAGCCCTAACTAAGCATCAATGGTTTGATTGTTTTAATTATTGGGGACCTTTATATACATATATAGATTGTGTAATTTAGAGGATTCTTATTATAGAATTGAGCAATAAAAGTCTTATAAATTCAGTTTCAATGATTTCTTATCTTGTCTTAGATATTTGGTTTTTGTTATTGAACTCAATCTCTCTTATTTTCTGTGATTATGAGAGCAATTATTACACAATGGTAATCACTGAATATATCATTATATGCTTTGATGGAGTATGCCTAGAGAAGATGGACCATACTGCAACCTAGATTAGAGTAGTTAGGCAGATGGCCCATGCCAATCGAAGATAGTCCATGACTTAGCCTTAATCATATGTTATCTTCTTAACGGATGAAGGTGAGCTTGTAGCCACCAACACCACTTATGCATGGTATAATCCCCCATAGTTAATTCGATTGACCATTGATTGTGGAGTTAATGGTGAAGTCAATTACCCTAGATTTATCTCATATTATCTTCACTCTCTATTTCCTTTGTTTTACTTTATTTTGTTTTCAAATTAGTTTAAATATAAAAATCAGATTTCTACTCTTTCTAAATTTAATTAGAATTAATTTCGTATACCAACTCATTCAGACCACAATCCCTGAGGTTCGACACCCCTTTCGATAGCCCTATTCTACAAAGAATTCGATCTATTGCGAAGTGTGGTAATTATAATTGAGACACTGCCGGGGATTATCTATTTGATTGATTGGATTTTACAGAATTAATTTGAATTGAATTTTTAGTTTAGGAAATTTTTATAATTTTGTTTTTGTTTTCTTTTCAGGTACTTTTTGTTAATATATGCAAGTTCATCGTTCTGTGGCTGATCCTTTGATACCTCTTGATCCTGAGCCTGAACGTACTCTCAGACAACTGACGAACATCCCTGTTAAAACCATTTTGCAAGAGGAAGAATTCAATGAAGACATGGAGGAAGAAAGGAATAACAACCTTGTTCCTAATGCTGCTGGAGAAAGGGTTAGATTGCTTAGGAACTACTATGTTCCTGAGACATACACTTCACCAGCCGATTTTCAACTGCCCAATGTCATAGCACAGAATTATGAGATCAAGTCCAGCATTATTCAGATGCTACCATCCTATTTTGGGCTGACTCAAGAAGACCCTTACAAGCATTTAGATGAATTCATTGAAGTATGCTCAACTACCAAAATCCACAACTTCTCTGAAGATGCTTTTAGAATGACACATTTTCCATTCTCCCTGAAAGATAAAGCAAAGTATTGCTTCAATTCTCTACCGGCAGGTTCTATCATGACTTAGACTCAAATACAATAAGAGTTCCTCAAGAAGTATTTTCTGATAGGGAAGACCAATCAGTTCAGACGTGCTATTACTGGTTTCTCATAACATGAGGGGGAACAATTTTATAAGACATGGGGAAGATTCAAGGACCTTCTTAGGAAGTGTCCCCATCATCAAGTTCCTAAGTGGCAACTAGTGCAGAGTTTTCATGAAGAACTGACAGAAGCCAACAGACAGATGGTTGATGCATCTTGTGGAGGTACTTTTATGTTAAAGAGTGAAGAAGAGGCATGGACCTTATTTGAAAATCTTAGTGACAACTCTCTACAACATGTATCCTCTACTCGTTCTAGCAGACCTGCCACTACTAGGAAGACTGATGGAATTTTTGAGGTTGGTGTTTCAGAAGCTATGCCAACTGACATTGATTTAATTGCACAGATGGTAGCAGCAATTATGGTTGCCAATCAAGCTCCTTCTACTTCAAATTCTTCATTGCTAGGCCTTTGTGAATTTTGCTCTAGTCCTATGCATAATGTGACCAATTGTCCTTCAATGGGGTAATTTTTTTATGTTCAACATGAGCAAGTCCAAGCTGCATTCGCTGGACCAATGAATCCCCCACGAGGTAATACTTACAATCCTACATGGAGGAATCATTCTGGTTTTTCTTACAATAACCAAGGGGCAGCAATGCAACCAGCATATTAACCTAGAAATTTTGTACCTCAACAACAATATCAAACACAAGTTCCTATGGTACAAAGAATTTTTGCTATTGAAGACAAGCTGACACTCAAATTAGCAAAATTTGATAAGCTCGATTCCATTATAAAGGCAGTGCAAGCTACTGCAGCAACAGTAGAATCTACAGTTCAGTTAGTACACACTCATTCTCAATCTATTACCAAACTGGAATCTCAGTTTGGACAGCTTGCTACTTCATTGAGTAGAAGAGAAGAAGGGAAGTGATGTGGCTAAACTCGAATTAAATTGTAAGCTTAATTTTGCCCTTTTTATCAAAATATAATTTAACCACTCGCAAGAGCACGAGGCCGCGTGATCCCGGAGCAGTCTGCACTTTATTCCAAAAATTACGTAAATAAAAAGAAAATAAAAGGAATAATAAACTAAGAATAAAAATAAAGGAATAAAAATGAAAATGAGGCCCTAGTCCATGATGCTGACATGAGTTCAAAAAAAAATTGCTCTCAAAGAGGCCGCGTGAGCGGATGCAACCGAAACGATGGGTCACAGTCGCAACCCGTACACTAAGCATTTGAAACAGAGAGAGTGCAATATCTCACCCATACATGTAGTCCTACCCCCAAAAACGTACAAACTCTTATTACGAATATCGTAAATACACCAATCCCACCCAACATCATCTAACTATGTTTATTATGCCGTAGAACTATCAAAAATAGCGAGAAAGTACGCAAAAAATGTAGCCATGCATCACTTACCTCAAGGTGAAGAAGATGAACGGCACACGAAGATGAAAACCCACTCGCAGCCGCGAAGAGATGAGCGTGAGTGTGCTCGCGGTGATCTCGGACTACGGCGAACGGCGGTGAATGGTCGGGAATGGAAGATCAAGTGCGGGATGGCTCTTGGAAAGACTCTGGATAGCACGGAAGAAGGGAAGAAGTCGGATGGTTTTTTTAAAATGAGAGGGAAGCCCAACGGTTTAAATAAGAGTTCGGCTCACGTGCAAGCATCGCGTGCATCTCGATTGATCGAGATGTGCATCTCGATTAATCAAGATTTCGATTAATCGAAATCTCACTTCGATCAATCGAGATTAGCATCTCGATTGATCGAAATCAGATTTCGATCAGTCAAGAGTCCCTCGTCGATCAATCGAGATTTCTTCTATAAATCGAGACTTTTAATTCGATCAATCGAAAATTTATTTCGATCAATCAAAATTTTCTTTCGATCAATCGAAATTTTCAATCGATCGAAGACTAATCGAAGTGCTATCGAAGAATACTACCTCTCGGGACTTTTGGTTTTGGCAATTCTCTGCAATTTTTCGATCAATCGAGACTGAAATCTCGATCAATCGAAATCTCGATTGATCGAGATCCTGGCTTCAATCAATCGAGATGCTCAAAAACAGTCAGTTTGAGTTATGCTTCAGGGACTTGGATTTTTTTGGGAATTAGATACTAAGTTGCTGAGACACAAACTTTACTTTGGATTAAAGGGACATCATGGAAGCATGATAGCTACCATGGCTATGCCACCTTACACGTCTATGGCACGACATCCGGATCGGCTCACGAGTCAAAATATATGGGATCCGTCAAAGTGACGACATCCACGTATTCGGTGGTAACTTGGTCATCCACGCACACTTTTAAGCGCTGCCCGTTTACTTTGAACAACGAGCCGTCTTTCAAGTCCTTTAATTTCACCGCTCCGTGGGGAGCGACGAAATTAACCAAAAATGGAGGAAAGGGTTCTCTAGGAACTCTCCAATTAGGCACATCTATGATAGTATTGACATCGAGCATTGAGTTGACTTCACATATGGATTGCTTAATGTCAAAATCATCATAGTTGAAGTGATTTAGGCATGCCTCTAAAGGATCCTTGGAAAGAATAGAAGGAAGTGCTTCTTGCACAAGGTCTTCCACTACATCGACACAAAAGCACTCACTTTCGTCTTCGGATGTGTGGTGGGAAGTATTGAAGATGTTCAAGCAAACTTTCATATTCCCAAAAGAGATGTCCATCACTCCGGTACGGTAGTTAATGCAAGCGTTTGCCGATTTGGATTTTGGACCGGTTCCATGTCAAGGACTATGAAGTCCACCGGAAAGTAGAATTTGTTCACTTTAATGATTACATCCTCAATTATGCCATGTGGTTACTTTACCGAGCAGTTGGCAAGTTGCAACACAACCATGGTATGCTTGAGTTCCCCCAAACCTAGTTGTTGGTAAACTGAGAATGGAAGCAAATTGACACTAGCCCTTAAATCAAGAAGTGCCTTTTCAAAAGAATGATTTCCGATGGTGCACGAAATGGTTGGAGCACCCGGATCTTTGAATTTAGGAGGGGCTTGGTGTTGAAAAATGGAGCTTATATGCTCAGTTAAGAGGACTTTCTTAGGAACATTATTCCTAGATTTGCGCTTTTGAGTGCACAAGTCCTTCAAGAATTTAGCATATGAGGGAATTTGTCGAATAGCATCAAGGAGAGGGAGATTGATCTTTACTTGTTTGAAGATCTCCATCATGTCTTGGATTTTCTCTCCTTGCTTCCCAAAATGAGAAGGTTCCTTCAATCTTTGAGGAAAAGGAACCGGAGGTTCAAAAGAAGTGTCAAGATTAGGAATTGATGACGACACAACTTCACTTGCCTTTCCTTTTGGATTTAAAGGGATGTTATGCACATTTGGATTTAAAGGAAACACTTTTGGATTTAAATGGGATTCTTTTGGATTTGCGGATTTCTCATTGAATTCCTTTCTCTCTTCCTCCCCTACTTTTGAATTGATGATTCTACCACTCCTTAAGGTGGTGATTGATTGAACTTGCTCCGGAGGAGCATTACAAGTTGAAAATGATGGATCCTCAATTATATAAACACCCTTAGGATTTGTCACCGATTGACTCAGCAACTTACCTTCCTCCCTTCTATTCAAGACATTAGCTAGTTGCCCGATTTGAGCTTCTAACCTAGCCATAGATTGAGCATTCGCTTCCAGCTTAGAGATTGATTGAGAGTGAGTTTGCAATAAGCGGGTATTGGCCTCAAGATTGCTTATCACTCTTTCTTCAAAGCCTTGGCTTCTCGGAGGAGGTGGTGGTTGTTGGTAATTGGATCTTTGATGGTAAGGTTGAGGATTCGGCCTATAATGAGGCTGTTGAGATTGGGAATTAAAAGAATTTTGCCCTTGAAAAAAGGGACTTGATTCTTGAGGTTTCCATAAAAAAGTCAGATGGTTCTTGTAACTAGGATTGTACGTGTTTGAATATGGATCATTCATTTGTTTAGAGTACAAGGCATTCGCTTGCTCTTGAGCATAATCGGGAGATTGCCCGGCAATAGGACAATCTCGCACGAAATGTGAAGTACTACAGCAAAACGAACAACCTTCCTGATTTTGAACAGGTTGGATTGGAGTAGGCAGCCCATTTTTCATGATTAGGTCCATTTTTTGGGACAAGGCTTCTACTTGCATGGCAACCTCATCTAACCGTGAAATTTAATGCACTCCTCTACAAGGTTGGGTGGCCTTCCCTTTCCTAGTGGAGGAGCGTTGAGCTGAATTGTTGCTTAGGGTTTGAAAAAGTTTTCATGCCTCATCGGGGCTTTTCAAAAGGTATCCTCCTCCACAAGCGGAGTCTATCATTTGTCTATGTTGCTCACTCACCCCATCATAAAAGCTTTGCACTAGCTGCCATTTTGGGACAGCATGATGCGGACAAGATTTAAGAAAGTCTTTTAATCTCTCCCACATCTCATGAAATTGTTCTTGGTCAATTTGGGTGAATCTAGTGATTGCTCGCCGAATATCACTTGTCTTACCTATTAGAAAGTATTTTTTCAAGAACTCTATTTGCATCTCCGCCCAAGAATGGATTGAGTTAGGTTCTAAGGAATTGAACCAATTTCTAGCTTTATCTTTTAGGGAGAAGGGGAACAAACGCAGCTTTAGATCATCCTCCGTAAAGTGTGGTACACGAATAGTGGAGCACACAGAAAGGAAGTAATCTAAGTGCCGATATGGATCCTCATTAGGGAGACCATGGAAGCTATTAAGAAGATTGATGGTGGAGGACTTTATTTCGAATTGATTTGCCGCTACATCCGGAAATTGGATACATGAAGGTACTTCAAATGTAGTTGGAAGGTAAAAGTCCATAAGCAACTCTCCTTGAGGAGGTGGAGGTGGAAGTGGTTGTTCATGATTAAAAGGAGGTAGTCAGGGAGGTTGTCTTTCATTTGGATCCATGTTTTCAGTCCTAGGCAATATAGGGTCCCTAGAGGTTCCTCTACGTTGTCTAAGTGTTCTTTCAAGTTCAATATTACACGGAAGCAATGGAAGTGACAAGGACCGTCTACCTAGCATGCATTAATAGTAGAACAACACCTCAATACACAAAAATAAATAAATTAAACAATAATATATACAAAAAGAATGAAAGAACTCAAACCACTAATTTTAGATTTTATACTCACAAAGGGTTCCAACTTTGATCCTTTTAGATGCCCGCTATGTGGTATACCTAAAATCAAGAAATTTGAGCAATAAGAACAAGATATATACAAAAAGAATGAAAGAATTTCTAGAGTAAGAATTAAACCAGATTTAATCTTTCAATGGCGACAATTACACCGTAGTCCCCGGCAACGGCGCCAAAATTTTGATGTGGCTAAACTCGGATTAAATTGTAAGCTTAATTTTGCCCTTTTTATCAAAATATAATTTAACCACTCGCAAGAGCACGAATCTTTGTAGATAAGGTTCTATATAGAGGGTATCGATCCCACGAGGACTAGTCGCAATTGTCTTAAAGAAAGATTAATTCTACTTTAATCCTAAAATAGGTTTTTTTTATTTTTGTGTATAATCTATTTCATGAATGAAATGACAATAAAATTAAAGAGTTTGAGTTGGGAGAGAGAGCTAGGGGTGGTTTCCACCACTAGCCATTCACATGTTCATAAATGTAGCAAACATGGGATTCATAAGTTAAATGCCTAACAATGTCATTAGGCTTGTGACCTCAATGACATATCAAAAGATCAATGTGTGTGCTAACCTATCATAATCCATCTTCAACAAGCATAACTCTTCAACCTAACTAACTACCTAATTACCCTACTCTCTAAGTGAACACTACATGCATCCAAACTACCTTGTCTTGGCATGGTCTATACAAGCAAACATCACACATTCATTTAAACACCATTATCTAGCCATCATTTGCACTTCTTGTGGAATATGCAAATGTTGTGCATTCAAGTGACAAAATCTACTCTAAGACAAGAATAAATTCCAAATCAAATGAATATATATAAGAAATGTATTTGTGTACATAGTCACTAGGCTAAATAATCAACATTTAACTACAAATCCCCAAGTGCTACAAAAATGAACAAGTTTACATGGCTAGGTGTGTCAACCACACCCTAGTGGAGAAGTTAGTTGGTCATGGCAGCCTTGCACCCTTCCATTGATGAAGAAAGTGAAGCTTCTTGGTCTGGTTCAGCTCCTCTTCTTCCTCTCCCGAAGGTCTCTCCTTGGATGGTCTGATGTGTGTTGAGAGATATGTGAGATATGAGAGATATGGCTCTTTCTGTACTTTTTGGCTTCCTTTTCAACCTTGGGGGCCCACCATATATATATATATATGACTATATATATCCCTTGTATCAAGAAGGTCCCCAAGGGTCTTGTTCAAGTCAGACAATCCCCCTAAGTCGTGCAAAAAGGGGAATTTTTTTGCAAGTGGGAAAGCAGGTGAGCAAGTGGCCAAATGGGTTCTATAGAATCTCGATCAATCGAGATTGGATCTCGATTGATCGAGATTTCGATCAATCGAAATGAGATCTCGATCAATCGAAATTTTGATTAATCGAGATCAACATCTCGATTGATCGAGATGCCTTTGGCTACAACTCTGACTTTTTCTCTTCAGCTGCAAAAAGCTTCAAACTTTGCTCCATTTACTCTAATACCTACAATACATCAAAAATACAAAAATACCGTAAATATATCTCGATAAACGCAAAAATAGAACTAACATAAGCAATAAAGAGGGTTCAAATGCATAGAATTGTATACTTATCAGGAAGCTCCCTAGTCAACCAGTTGCTAATCCAAGAGGGATGCAAGTTTCCACAAGCAACCCACACCATGAGCAGGTTCAAGCTATTACCACTTTGAGGAGTGGGAAAATAATTGATAACAAGGTGGGGGAGAAGAAAAAAAAAGAAAAAGTGACCACAAGTCCAAGTGCTGAAATTTCTTATGAGCCCAAGGCTCATTTCCCATAACGTTTCCTTGAAGCATCTAAATTGGGGAAGTAAGGGGTCAAGCTGCATGACATGATGGAGGTGTTTCGACAAGTAAAGATTAATTTCCAACTACTTGATGCCATCAAGCAAATTCCTCCTTATGCTAAATTTTTGAAGGACTTGTGAACTCAGAAGAGGCATTTTAAAAGTCATGTGCCAAAGAAAGTGATGCTGCCACAACAAGTGAGTTCTATAATTCAGCAGTGCACTCTTTCCAAGTACAAAGCTCCTGGTGCTCCAACTATCTCATGCATCATTGGGGAGCACCATGTTAATAAAGCTCTTCTTGATTTAGGTGCAAGTGTGAATTTGCTCCCCTACTCAGTATATTTACAATTGGGCTTAGGAGAATTGAAGCCTACCTCGGTGGTATTGCAATTTGCAGATAGATCAACAAAACAACCCTGTGGGATCATTGAAGATGTGCTCATTAAAGTGGACAAGTTTTACTTTCCAGTTGACTTCATTGTACTTGACACTAAGCCAGTTCATAACTCAAAGAGGCACATTCTAATGATCCTTGGTCGACCTTTCTTAGCTACTGCCGATGCTTGCATAAATTGTAGGTCGGGGAACATGGATATTTTATTTGGCAACATGGATGTCAAGCTTAATGCTTTCAATGTTATCCAACACCCTCTAGATCAGAGTGATGTGTTCTGCATGGATGATATTAATGAATGTGTAGAGGAATTTGTTTTATCCTCTATATCTCAAAACTCCATGGAGGTATGTAAGTCTCTTTGTGATTATGAGACAATTTATGAAGAAGAATTGTGCGAAGAGGTGAATTCTATGCTGGAAGTAGATGTTATTCAAAATACTCCACCATAGAGAATTCCAGTCGAGCCACTCCCTTCTCTTTCTAGCATTCCCCTAGTGTCTTCATTGGAGTCCCCTCCACAATTAGAGTTGAAGCCTTTGCCTGACAAGTTGAAATATGTATTTTTGGGGGCACAAAGAACTCTTCCTGTTATCATTGCCTCTGATCTGATAGAAACTCAAGAAAAGCGCTTTGTAGAGGTTTTATATCAACATCGTAAAGTAATTGGGTGGAGTGTTGCTGATCTTAAGGGCATTGATCCCTCAATTTGCATGCACAAAATCCATCTGAGAAAAGGATGTAAGCCATCTAGAGAGGCACAGAGGCGACTGAATCCCAATATGAAGGAGGTAGTAAAGAAAGAGGTTGTCAAGTTACTTGATGCAGGTATTATTTATCCGATTTCTGACAGCACATGGGTGAGCCCAACACAAGTTCTTCCTAAGAAATCTGGTCTTACTGTTGTCCCCAACTTTGTGGGAGAGCAGGTTCCACAACGTGCTGCCACAGGTTGGCGCGTTTACATTGATTACAGAAAGCTCAACTCCATGACAAAGAAAAATCACTTCCCTCTTCCATTCATTGATTAAATACTTGAAAGGTTAGCTGGTCAGAGCTATTATTACTTTCTGGATGGCTACTCTGGTTATAACCAAGTGGTTATGGATCCAGAAGATTAAGAGAAGACTACTTTCACTTGCCCCTTTGGTACTTTTGCTTATCGTCGTATGCCCTTTGGGTTATGTAATGCTCCGACGACATTCCAAAGGTGTATGATGGCCATCTTTTCTGACATGGTGAAAAAATTCTTGGAGGTGTTCATAGATGACTTCTCTATTTTTGGATCATCCTTTAAAGACTATCTGAGCAATTTATCACTTGTGCTTCAAAGGTGCCGAGAACAAAATTTGGTACTTAGTTGGGAGAAGAGCCATTTCATGGTGAAGGAAAGTATTGTGTTGGGTTATATTGTTTCAGAGAGAGGCATTGAAGTTGATAAAGCAAAGATCGACCTAATTGCTACTCTTCCTCCTCTAACTTCGATGAAGCAAGTTCGTTCTTTCTTAAGCCATGCTGGATTCTATAGAAGATTCATCAAGGATTTCAGTAAAATTGCTCGACCGTTGTGCCACTTGTTATCTAAGGATGTTCCCTTTTCCTTTGATGAAGAGTGTGTGCAAGCTTTTGAGAAGCTTCGGTCTTTATTATCCTCTACACCAATCATGCAATCTCCAAAATAGGCTCTACCTTTTGAAATCATGTGTGATGCCTTTGATTATGCAGTAGGAGCAGTGTTGGGACAAAGAGAAGAGAAACGACCATATGTCATCTATTACGCTAGTAAGACTCTCTCTGATGCCCAACTCAATTATACAACCACATAGAAAGAGCTTCCAGCGGTAGTATTTGCCCTGGACAAGTTTCGTTCCTATTTATTGGGGTCCAAGGTGGTTGTCTACTCTGATCATGCGGCATTGATACACTTATTGGCCAAGAAGGAAACCAAATCGTGCCTTATTCGATGGATTTTATTGTTGCAAGAATTTAATTTGGAGATCAAGGACAAAAAGGGGACAGAGAATGTAGTTGCGGATCATTTATCTTAGATTGTGTCTGAGCCTGTGTTCGATGCATTACCTATTGGCTACTCATTTCCAGATGAACAATTGTTTGGAATCTTTCATGAAAAAGTTAATGGGCAAAGGTTGAAGCATTGTGTAGAAGGATTTGTGCCAACAAGATATGTGGAGTCCGTCGACTTGACGGATCCCGTCTATCCGACTTAATTCCTTCGGAGAGTTGATCATCGCCTACGGACGTTAAATTGTAGGATTTGTATGTATTTCTATCCTTTAATTTCTTTAGTTTTCTTTAATTTTAATTCTTAGTTTAAGTTTTCTTAATTTTTCTTTCAATTTTAGTTGCATTTTGATGTGTTTTCTTTGAGTTTTTGATATATAAGTTGCTTCTGGAGGATGCCAAGAGGTGTACCAAGGTCTTTGGACTCAAAATGGGTGAAAAAAAGAGCCCTTGATCGACCTTGGGTGATAGACACATCAAAAATACCCTTCCCGGCGATAGACACCAAACAGTTGGGAAAATCGACCACCCATTCAAGGGGGGATCGATTGTCCCCATTTTTTCCCAACTTGGGATAGCAACTAGCTGGGCGATCGATCGCCCAACCCTGGGGGGATCGATCGCCCAAGCATATATGTGGGCTGCCCAAAATTTTTAAGTCTATAAAGAACCCCTCTCCAACTAAGATGTTACTACTTGCTTCTTTGACAACTTTGTGATCCAATTTGACTCCTGCTTTAACTGGGAATATATTTTCTTCAATTGGTGATTCTCGAACAAGTATTTATCATTGATTATCATCAACATCAACATCAAAACCGAATGGATCATCACTAGTTCTCAAAAAAACTCTTACTTTCTTAAGTACTTCATCAAAGTAAGTACAGTTTTTATTTTGCAAAATTGTGCCAATCTTTTTGAGGGCTTTTGAAGACCAAGTTTGGGGGATATAATTGGTGCATTGAATTTTTCAATTTGGGGTGAAAAAATTGCCGTATGAAGAGGTTAAAAGAGAAAATTTTATTGTGCACGCCAAGTGTTTGATTTAATTCCTCAACCAAGCTTTTTCTATTTCTATAGCACCAAAGAGAGCAAGTCGCCAAGGTGCTTCAAGCTCGCATAATCCTCGCTAAGTACGACATGATCCAACACCCGTTTCCTCAATATCTCACCAAGATGGAATTCATGAGAGATGGCATCCAAGAGCTTTGAATTTTGAATCGACGTTTGACATTGCTGAACTTTATGTTATGTTTCCCGAGACACGATGGGAGATTTCTGACATCCGTCGTCATCGATCGACTTCAATTTTTGTTCCATTGTCTACTACTATATACCCGAGGCCCGTCAAAGTCTTTTATCAGAACTTAATGCCAAAATCTGACGAGCGGGACGTGCTTATTTCTTCGATAGATGGAACGTGAGTTCAGGTTGATATGTCTTCGATTGCTATTGCCATGGACTGTCCTCATGAATGTCCAGCTAATTTGACCAATATTTACACTCCTCTACCCGATGATTTGTTGGTGGGTAATTTGGTTACATGTCTGTGTGCTAACCAATTCTTTGGGCCAAAGCGTAATACAGCTTCAAAGTCTTCTACGCCGAGTCATCTATGGTTCCTTGATGCTGTTTTGTACAAAAATGTGTGTCCCACTGGACATAAAATCGAGAGGCGTCAAGAGTTCCTTAGAGCTCTATATGCCATACATTTTGGGTATTGGCTATCATTCCCATAGATTGTCTAGGGCCAAATTGAAAAGTTTTATGCAAAGGTTATGGCCAAGGCACCGGACAGTGTAAGTGACTGGGAGTTTCCATTCCCCACTATCATTCATCAGTTACTTATTGCACAAAGATATGCAGTCGATCAGGACAAGCTTGTTTTTTCATGTGATATTCATTATAGCACACATGACTGGAATTTGAGCCGATCTCATATGCATCAAAGAGTCATTGTTGTACCAGGTGAAGTATCTCGATTGGTGATCGGCATCGAATGTTGCGCATTCTAACATCTTAATTTATATATTTTATTCTCTTAGTGATAGATTATTTTGTGATTTTACTTTGTTTTAGTGTTTTCTGTATTTTCAGGGCCTTAATGATTATTTCAGTTAAAACCGTGATTTTGGGCTTTTAAAGATGACATGCAAGATGGTTGGATGAAGCCTACATCCAAGGGATCCATTGAACTCCATATTTTAACTCAACTCAGCCCAAGGAAGAGGTCCAAGAGAATTACAGCTGCTTAAGAAGGTTTCGGGCCTGAAGCCCAAATCTGCGCATAATGCAGTCTTAATCCCGTTTTGGAAAATGGACCAGAAGTCTTATTTCCGAGCCTCAAATCGACATTATTCTCGCGAAAGGTTGAACGAAATTTGATTCTGCACACTTTTGTATTTCACGAAAATTCCGTGAATCAGACTTCTAGTGGGTCAAAAGTCGGGCCGAAGTCAGCAGGAAAAACCCACCTGATTAGTGCTGCGGGAAACCCTAATTAATTCCTAATTGGATTAGGACTTTGGTGAATTCTCTTGGGGAATAAAAGGAAGACTTGGAGGCTGAATTGGGAGAGCTTACACAGAGATTGGAGAGTCTGAGAGGGCTGAGAAGAGAACAGAAACATATTGCAGAGCCATTGGAGAACAAAGTCATACGCGTAATTCAGAAAGATGATGTCTTCTTCCTCAACAGTTGAAGCTTCTTCTTCTACCATGAGCGGCTAGTTCATCCACTAGGGTTTTGATGTAGCCCTAACAAAGCATCAATGGTTTGATTGTTTTAATTATTGGGGACCTTTATATACATGCATAGATTGTGTAATTGTGAGGATTCTTATTAATGAATTGAGCAATAAAAGTCTTGTAAATTCAATCTCAATGATTTCTTATCTTGTCTTAGATATTTAGTTGTTGTTATTGAACTCAATCTCTTTTGTTTTCTGTGATCATGAGAGAGATTATTACACAATGGTAATCACTGAATATATTGTTATGAGCTTTGATGGATTATGCCTAGAGAAGATGAACCATACTGCACCCTAGATTAGAGTAGTTAGGCAGATGGCCCATGCCAATCGAAGATAGTCCATGGCTTAGCCTTAATCATATGTTATCTTCTTGACGGATGAAGGTGAGCTTATAGCCACCGACACCACTTATGCATGATGTAATTCCCCTATAGTTGATTCAATTGACCATTGATTGTGGAGTTAGTGGTGAAGTCAAACACCCTAGGTTTCTCTCTTATTATCTTCATTATCTGTTTACCTTTGATTTATTTTATTTTATCTTTTTAATTAGTTAAAAATCAGAATTCTTTTCTTATAAATTTAATTAGAATTAGTTCTGTGTTCCAACTCATCAGAACATAATCCCTGAGGTACGATACCCATTCATTTCGATAGCCCTATTCTGCAAGGAATTCGTTCTATTGCGAAGTGTGGAAAATTTTAATTGATATACTTTTTGAGTCACACTCACACACGAATCAATTTTTGGCGCCGTTGCCGGGGATTATCTATTTGATTGATTGGATTTTACAGAATTAGTTTTAATTGGATTTTTAGTTTAGGAAATTTTTATATTTTATTTTTAATTTTGTTTTTGTTTTCTTTTCAGGTGCTTTTAGTAATATATGCAAGGTCGTCGTTCTGTGGCTGATCCTTTGATACCTCTTGATCCTGAGCCTGAACGTACTCTTAGACAACAGAGGAACATCCCTGTTGATACCATTGTGCAAGAGGAAGAAATAATTGAAAACATGGCAGAAGAGAGGAATAATAACCTTGTTCCTAATGCTGATGGAGAAAGAGCTAGATTGCTTAGGGACTACTATGTTCCTGAGACATATACCTCGCCAGCAGGTTTTCAACTGCCCAATCTCACAGCACAGAATTATGAGATCAAGTCCAGCATTATTCAGATGCTACCATCTTATTTTGGGCTGACTCAAGAAGACCCTTACAAGCATCTGGATGACTTCATTGAAGTGTGCTCAACTACAAAAATTCACAACTTCTCTGAAGATACTTTCAGAATGAGACTTTTTCCATTCTCTCTGAAAGACAAAGCAAAGTATTGGTTCAACTCTCTACCGGCTGGTTCTATCACGACTTGGACTCAGATGCAACATGAGTTTCTCAAGAAGTATTTTCCGATAGGGAAGACCAATCAGTTCAGACGTGCTATCACTGGTTTCTCCCAACATGAGGGGGAACAATTTTATGAGACATGGGAAAGATTCAAGGACCTTCTTAGGAAGTGTCCCCATCATCAAGTTCCTAAGTGGCAACTAGTGCAGAGTTTTCATGAAGGGCTCACAGAAGCCAACAGACAGATGGTTGATGCGTCATGTGGAGGTACTTTTATGTTGAAGAGTGAAGAAGAGGCATGGACCTTATTTGAAAATCTTAGTGACAACTCTCTACAACATGTGTCCTCTACTCGTTCTAGCAGACCTGCCACTACCAGGAAGGTTGATGGAATTTTTGAGGTTGGTGCTTCAGAAGCTATGCCAACTGATATTGATTTAATTGCACAGAAGGTAGCAGCAATTATGGCTGCCAATCAAACTCCTTCTGCTTCAAATTCTTCATTGCTAGGCCCTTGTGAATTTTGCTCTAGTCCTATGCATAATGTGAGCAATTGTCCTTCAATGGGGCAATTTTCTGATATTCAACATGAGCAAGTTCAAGCCACTTTCACTGGACCAATGAATCCTCCACGAGGTAATACTTACAATCCCACATGGAGGAATCATCCTGGTTTTTCTTACAGTAACCAAGGGGCAGCAATGCAACCATCATATCAACCTAGGACTTTTGTGCCTCAACAGCAATATCAAACACAAAGTCCTATGGCCCAAAGAATTTCTGCTATTGAAGACAAGCTGACTCTTACCTTGTCTAAATTTGATAAGCTTGATTCTCTTATAGAGACAGTGCAAGCCACTGCAGCAACAGTACAATCTACAGTTCAGCTAGTGCACTCGCATTCTCAATCCATTGCCAAACTGGAATCTCAGTTTGGACAGCTTGCTACTTCATTAAGTAGAAGAGAAGAAGGGAAGCTCCCTAGTCAACCAATTGCTAATCCAAGAGGGATGCAAGCTTCCACAAGCAACCCACACCATGAGCAAGTTCAAGCCTTTACCACTTTGAGAAGTGGGAAAATAATTGACAATAAGGTGGGTGAAAAGAAAGAAGAAGAAAAAGTGATCACAAGTCCAAGTGCTGAAATTCCTTATGAGCCCAAGGCTCCTTTCCCACAACGTTTTCTTGAAGCATCTTAATTGGGGAAGCAAGGGGACAAGCTGCATGACATGATGGAGGTGTTTCGCCAAGTGAAGATTAATTTGCCACTCCTTGATGCCATCAAGCAAATTCCTCCTTATGCAAAATTTTTGAAGGACTTGTGCACTCAGAAAAGGCGTTCTAAAAGCCATGTGCCAAAGAAAGTAATGCTGCCACAACAAGTAAGTTCAATAATTCAGCAGTGTACTCCTCCCAAGTACAAAGATCCTGGTGCTCCAACTATCTCATGCATTATTGGGGAGCACCATGTGGATAAAGCTCTTCTTGATTTGGGTGCAAGTGTGAATTTGCTACCTTATTCAGTTTACTTACAATTGGGCTTGAGAGAATTGAAGCCTACCTCGGTGGTATTACAATTTGCAGACAGATCAACAAAGCAACCCCGAGGAATCATAGAAGATGTGCTCATTAAAGTGGACAAGTTCTACTTTCCTGTTGATTTCATTATACTTGACACTGAGCCGGTTCACAATCCAAAGAGGCACATTCCTGTGATCCTTGGTCGACCTTTCTTAGCTACTGCTGATGCTTGCATAAATTGTAGGTCAGGGATCATGGATATTTCCTTTGGCAACATGAAGGTTAAGCTTAATGTGTTCAATGCTATCCAACACCCTCCAGATCAGAGTGATGTGTTCTGCATGGATGATATTGATGAATGTGTGGAGGAATTTGTCTCATCCTCTATATCTCGAAACTCCCTGGAGGTATGTAAGTCTTTTTATGACTTTGAGAACATTAATGATGAAGGGTGGTGTGAAGAAGTGCAGGCTATGCTGGAAGTGGATGCTATTCAGAATACTCCACCATGGAGAATTCCAATTGAGCCACTACCTTTTCTCTCTAGCACTCCCTTAGTGCCTTCATTGGAGTCCCCTCCAGAATTAGAGTTGAAGCCTTTGCCTGACAAATTGAAGTATGTATTCTTGGGGGCACAGAAAACTCTTCCTGTTATAATTGCCTCTGATCTGACAGAAATTCAAGAGAAGAGCTTAGTAGAGGTTTTATACCAACATCGGGAAGCAATTGGATGGAGTGTTGCTGATCTTAAGGGCATTGATCCCTCAGTTTGCATGCACAAAATCCATTTGGAAAAAGGATGTAAGCCAACCAGAGAGGCACAGAGGCGGTTGAACCCCAACATGAAGGAGGTGGTAAAGAAAGAGGTAGTCAAGTTACTTGATGCAGGAATCATTTATCCAATTTCTGACAGCACATGGGTGAGTCCGACACAAGTGGTTCCAAAGAAATCTGGTCTTACCATTGTCCCTAACTCCATGGGAGAGCTTGTTCCACAACGTACTGCCACAGGTTGGCGAGTTTGCATTGATTATAGAAAGCTCAATTCTATGACAAGGAAGGATCACTTCCCTCTTCCATTCATTGATCAAATACTTGAAAGGTTAGCTGGTCAGAGCTATTATTGCTTTCTGGATGGCTACTCTGGTTATAACCAAGTAGCTATGGATCCAGAAGATCAAGAGAAGACCACTTTCACTTGTCCCTTTGGTACTTTTGCGTATCGTCGTATGCCTTTTGGATTATGTAATGCTCCGGCTACATTCCAAAGGTGTATGATGGCCATCTTTTCTGACATGGTGGAAAAATTCTTGGAGGTGTTTATGGATGATTTCTCTGTTTTTGGATCATCTTTTGAACATTGTTTGAGCAATTTATCACTTGTGCTTCAGAGGTGTCGAGAACGGAATCTGGTACTTAGTTGGGAGAAGAGCCATTTTATGGTGAAAGAGGGTATTGTATTGGGCCATATTGTTTCAGAGAGGGGCATTGAAGTTGATAAAGCAAAGATCGACCTAATTGCAACTTTGCCTCATCCAACTTCGGTAAGGCAAGTTCGATCTTTCTTAGGCCATGCCGGGTTCTATAGAAGATTCATCAAGGATTTCAGTAAAGTAGCTCGACCATTATGCCATTTGTTATCTAAAGATGTTCCCTTTATCTTTGATGAAGATTGTGTGAAAGCTTTTGAAAAGCTTCGATCTCTGTTATCCTCTGCACCAATCATGCAGTCTCCAAAGTGGGCTGGACCTTTTGAAATCATGTGTGATGCCTCTGATTATGCAGTAGGAGCCGTGTTGGGACAGAGAGAAGAGAAACGACCACATGTCATCTACTATGCTAGTAAGACTCTCTCTGATGCCCAACTCAATTATACAACCACAGAGAAAGAGCTTCTAGCTGTAGTGTTTGCCTTGGACAAATTTCGTTCTTATTTATTGGGGTCCAAGGTGGTTGTCTACTCTGATCATGCAGCATTGAGACATTTATTGGCAAAGAAAGAAACCAAACCGCGTCTTATTCGGTGGATTTTATTGCTGCAAGAATTTGATTTGGAGATAAAAGACAAAAAGGGGACGGAGAATGTGGTAGCGGATCATTTATCTCGAATCGAGTCTGAGCCGGTATTCGGTGCATTACCTATTCGAGACACATTCCTGGATGAGCAATTGTTTGAAACTACTTTGATGAAAGTTAATGGCCAAAGGTTGAAACATTGTGTGGAAGGATGTGTGCCAAGAAGAGACGTGGAGTCCGTCGACTTGACGGATCCCGTCTATCCGACTTAATCCCTTCGGAGAGTCAATCGTCTCTTACGGACATTAAATTGTAAGTTTTGTATGTATTTCTATCCTTGATTTCTTTTAGTTTTCTTTTATTTTAATTTTTGATTTTAGTTTTCTTAAGTTTTTCTTCAATTCTAGTTGCGTTTTAATGTTTTTTCTTTGAGTTTTTGATGTATAAGTTGCTTCCGGAGGATGCCAAGAGGTGTACCGAGGTATTCGGACTCAAGACGGGTGAAAAATCGTGCTCTCGGTCGACCTTGGGCGATGGAGACTCAAAAATATCAAGTCTCGGTCGACCTTGGGCGATGGAGGGTCCAGCAGGGCCTCAGAAGGGGGATCGATCGCCCCATTGTTTTTTAAGAAATCACCCACCAGCAGGTGGGCGATCGATTGCCCATCCTTGGGGGGATCGATCGCCCAAGCCCATGTGTGGGCTGGCCGAATATTTTTGCTATAAATGGACTCCTTATCCTCCTATGTTGCTACTACTTGCATCCTAAGCCTCTTTGAACACCAATTCAAGTCCTATATCATCCGGAAAACTAATTTCTTCAATTAGTGATTATTATACAAGGATTCAACATTGATCAACATCAACTTCAACATCAAAGTGGATCAAAAATCACTAGTTCTCAAAGGAAGCTCACACTTTTTCAAGTTCAACATCGAAGTAAGTGAAGTTTTTCCTTGAAGAAATTGTTCAAATCTTTTGAGGGCTTTTGAAGACCAAGTTTGGGGGATCAATTTGGTGCAATTACTTGTTCGATTCGGGTGGAAAAATTGCCGGAAAAAGGAGGTTGAAGGTTACAAAAGAATTGTGCACACCAAGTGTTCGATTTAATTCCTCAATTACACTTTTTCTACTTCTATGGCACCAAAGAGAGCAAGTCACCAAGATGCTTCAAGTTCACGTAATCCTCGCCGAGCGAGGAATGATCCGACCACAGGTTCTTCACGATCTCGCCGAGACGGTATTCAAGAGAGATGGCATCCAAGGGCGTTGAACTATGAAACAACGTTTGACATAGCCGAACTTTATGGTATGTTTCCCGAGACACGATGGGGGATTTTCGACATCCGTCGTCGTCGGTCGGCATCCATTTTTGTTCCACTCTCATCTACCATTTACCCGAGGCTTGTCAAGGTATTTTATCAAAACTTGATGCCGAAACCTGATGAGCGGGATGTGCTTACTTCTTCCGTAGATGGAACAATAGTTCGAGTTGACATGTCATCCATTGCCATTGCCATGGGTTGTCCTCATGAATGCCCAGCTGATTTATCTCATATCTACACTCCTTTACCCGACGAGTTGTCGGTGGGCAATGTGGTTGCACGATTGTGTGCCAACCAATTTTCTGGGCCGAAAAGGAATGCAGCTTCAAAGTCTTCAATGCCAAATCATTTATGGTTCCTTGACGCTGTGCTACTCAAGAATGTATGTCCAATTGGACATAAAACCGAAAGACGTCAAGAGTTCCTCAGAGCCTTATATGCCATACATTTTGGGCATTGGCTGTCATTCCCACAGATTGTCTGGGGCCAGATGGAGGAATTCTATTCCAAGGTTGTGGCCAAGGTACCAGACAGTGCAAGTGACTGGGAGTTTCCATTCCCTACTATTATTCACCAGTTGCTTGTATCACAGGGGTATGCAGTCCACGAGGACGAGCTTGCCTTTCCACATGACCTTCATTATGGCACGCATGACTGGAACTTGAGTCGATCTCATATGCACCAGAGAGTCATAGCAGTGCCTGGTGAGGTATCTCGGTTGGCCCAAGGAGGAGAGCATGTAGATGTACCACCACCGGTAGATGATCCAGAGGAGATGGAGGCAGAGGAAGAGGAAGTGCATGCACAGGCTGGTGGCCATGATTATCAATACTTAGAAGGGCAGATTGCTGGGTTGACAGCCCAGTTTGGCACCTTACAGACAGAGGTCTCCACACAGTTTGGTGCAATGAGAGCAGAGATGGCGGATCACTTTTGTGACACTCGCCAAGAGCAACTAGAGATGAGGAGGATGATGCGTGCACTGATGCGCCAAGCAAACTTAGATCCGGATGCTTAGTCACCACCACATCTTTGACAGGAAGGTAACCATCTTTTGTATATTATTTTATTTTTAGTTTTTATTTTTCTTTTTATTTTTTTTATTTATTTTTTTTTTTTTTGTAGTTAGATGTTTACAATTTCTTAAATAAATAAATAAAAAAAAAAAAAAAAAAAACAATTGAAAAATGAAAAAAAATATTTTATTTTTTTTTTAGGATTTTTCTCTTTCATATTTATTTTCACCCATACTATTTTCACTTGATCTTTAGGGTATAGTGGTTGTTTTGACAGATTGAAACATCCAAGTTTGGGGGTGTGCTTGCATTGCCTTCGTGCTCATGATGTACTCTATTTTCTTTCCACTACTCCATGATCCCGGTAATATCGTTCTTACTCTTCTCTATGCTTTGATTGCTTGTCCATTGAGGAAAATGTACAGTTTAAGTTTGGGGGTGAGGCGATGCCTATTTTTGTGCTTTATTGCAATATGGGGGGAAATTTGTGTGAAATTCTTCTTGTATTAGGATTTTATTTTATTTTATTTTCTTAGTTTGTTTATTTTATTTTATTTTGTTTTATTTTTAGATAGTATGTTTTGACATGATTCAAAGGATTAATACCTTATGTAGGTGCAT
This sequence comes from Cornus controversa, assembly GCA_026545225.1. NCBI lineage: Eukaryota > Viridiplantae > Streptophyta > Magnoliopsida > Cornales > Cornaceae > Cornus > Cornus controversa. Next base: position 27,640,474 of record CM048848.1, on the reverse strand, counting down.
AACTTGCAATTTTTGAGTATGTTTTGAATTTTTGAAACCTGTGATTTAAAGTATGTGGTTTTAATCATGGTTTGCAATAACATGTTTTGGGATGATTAATTCTAGTTTCCTTACATGCACAAACACACTAGCATAGTCTTATGGGGTATAATCTTTGGTTTTGAGTTATTGAGTTACATATGCTTGATATTAATTAGTATCTCTTGAGAATGAGTACCGATAATGTGTTTTACTTGACTTCAATGAAAAAGAAAAAAAAAAGAAAGAAAAAAAAAGAATGTGATGAATAAGCAAATCAATTTGATCCTTTTCATGAGTAACCGGGCCTCTATGCCTCAGGAAGCACGGAGTGTTCGCGTCAAAAGTGAAAGGGTGAGAAAAGATGAGCATTGGTTGTCTTGATTTGTAGCCTGATTGATTCGAGTAATTAGGTCTTCAGGGTATCTTAAAGCCTAGTGCCCTAAAGCCATCTGGTTTGGGAGTCACTGACTGAAAGCTTGCTACATGGATCTTTCAGAAAGCTTAATAAATCAAGACATTGCACAACCAATAAAGCAATGAAAAAAAAAAGAATGAAAAAAAAAATGAAAAAGTCATGTATGCATGTTGGGAAGTATGATTTCAATAAGGGGAGCTAGTGAGTTGAAGGGGTATGTGCCTTAATATATTCAGAGCTTTGTTATGCTACATGAGATAATTGCTAGTTCACTTTACACGAGGGAGCTAGAGTTGGTTATTTTGAGATATGTTGATGTGAATTATGTGTGGGGACCATTGATTTGAATGATGGAATTTAGAAATTTAAAATTATTCTTGAATGCAAGTTTGTAACTATGTATTGTAATCTTCTTCTTGAATTAATGTTGAAACAGAATTTTGAATGTTTGTGGGTAACATTTCTGGAAACCCTCACGAGACTATAACTCGTCCACTAGGGGGAACCTAGGGGTTTAAAGGCTTGTTGCATATGCTAAATGCAATCGTTTCTCCCACGAAAGTGGAGTTGGGTAGTTTAGTTAGTGTTTAGTAGTTTCTTTGTTTTAGTTTTGTTTTATTCTATTACTAAGGGACTAGCAATATGTAAGTTTGGGGGTGTGATCGGCATCGAATGTTGCGCATTCTAACCTCTTAATTTATATATTTTATTCTCTTAGTGATAGATTATTTTGTGATTTTACTTTGTTTTAGTGTTTTCTGTATTTTCAGGGCCTTAATGATTATTTCAGTTAAAACCGTGATTTTGGGCTTTTAAAGATGACATGCAAGATGGTTGGATGAAGCCTACATCCAAGGGATCCATTGAACTCCATATTTTAACTCAACTCAGCCCAAGGAAGAGGTCCAAGAGAATTACAGCTGCTTAAGAAGGTTTCGGGCCTGAAGCCCAAATCTGCGCATAATGCAGTCTTAATCCCGTTTTGGAAAATGGACCAGAAGTCTTATTTCCGAGCCTCAAATCGACATTATTCTCGCGAAAGGTTGAACGAAATTTGATTCTGCACACTTTTGTATTTCACGAAAATTCCGTGAATCAGACTTCTAGTGGGTCAAAAGTCGGGCCGAAGTCAGCAGGAAAAACCCACCTGATTAGTGCTGCGGGAAACCCTAATTAATTCCTAATTGGATTAGGACTTTGGTGAATTCTCTTGGGGAATAAAAGGAAGACTTGGAGGCTGAATTGGGAGAGCTTACACAGAGATTGGAGAGTCTGAGAGGGCTGAGAAGAGAACAGAAACATATTGCAGAGCCATTGGAGAACAAAGTCATACGCGTAATTCAGAAAGATGATGTCTTCTTCCTCAACAGTTGAAGCTTCTTCTTCTACCATGAGCGGCTAGTTCATCCACTAGGGTTTTGATGTAGCCCTAACAAAGCATCAATGGTTTGATTGTTTTAATTATTGGGGACCTTTATATACATGCATAGATTGTGTAATTGTGAGGATTCTTATTAATGAATTGAGCAATAAAAGTCTTGTAAATTCAATCTCAATGATTTCTTATCTTGTCTTAGATATTTAGTTGTTGTTATTGAACTCAATCTCTTTTGTTTTCTGTGATCATGAGAGAGATTATTACACAATGGTAATCACTGAATATATTGTTATGAGCTTTGATGGATTATGCCTAGAGAAGATGAACCATACTGCACCCTAGATTAGAGTAGTTAGGCAGATGGCCCATGCCAATCGAAGATAGTCCATGGCTTAGCCTTAATCATATGTTATCTTCTTGACGGATGAAGGTGAGCTTATAGCCACCGACACCACTTATGCATGATGTAATTCCCCTATAGTTGATTCAATTGACCATTGATTGTGGAGTTAGTGGTGAAGTCAAACACCCTAGGTTTCTCTCTTATTATCTTCATTATCTGTTTACCTTTGATTTATTTTATTTTATCTTTTTAATTAGTTAAAAATCAGAATTCTTTTCTTATAAATTTAATTAGAATTAGTTCTGTGTTCCAACTCATCAGAACATAATCCCTGAGGTACGATACCCATTCATTTCGATAGCCCTATTCTGCAAGGAATTCGTTCTATTGCGAAGTGTGGAAAATTTTAATTGATATACTTTTTGAGTCACACTCACACACGAATCAATTGGCTCAGGGAAGGGAAGCTGTAGACATACCACTACCGATGGAAGATCCAGAGGAGATGGAAGTAGAAAAAGAGAATGTCCATGCACAATCTAGCGGACATGATTATTATTATTTAGAGGGGTAGATTGCTGGGTTGACAGCCCAGTTTGGCACCTTACAGACAGAGGTTTCCACACAGTTTGGAGCTATGCGGATAGAGATGGTGGATCACTTTCGTGAGACTCGCCAGGATCAGCTAGAGATGAGAAGGATGCTCCGTGCATTGATACGCCAGGCAAACCTGGATCCAGATGCTCAGTCACCACCACATCCTTGATTGGAGGTAACTGTCTTTTGTATTTTATTTTATTTTTCATGTTATTTTATTTTTATTCATTATTTTTGTTTTTATTTGTTCGTTCTGTATAAATTCAATTTCAAAAAAACTAAATAAATAAATTTTCTCTATTTCATATTTATTTTCACCCATATTATTTCACTTGGTCTTTGGGGTATAGTGGTTTGTTTTGACAGGTTGTAACCTCCAAGTTTGGGGGCGTGCTTGCATTGCCTTCATGTTATTGGTTTGCTATCTTTTCTCATCACTACTCCGGATCCTGGTAACATCGTTCTTACTCTTCTCTATGCTTCGATTAGTAGTACATTGAGCACAATGTTCAGTTTAAGTTTGGAGGTGAGGCAATGCCTTATTTATATGATTTATTGCACTATGGGGGAAATTTTTGTGAGAAATTCTTCTTGTTTTAGGATTTTTCTTTATTTTATTTTCTTAGTTTTTTTATTTTATTTTATTTTGTTTTATTTTTAGATAGAATGTTTTGACATTATTCAAGGGATTAGTACCTTATGTAGGTGATTAACTTGCAATTTTTGGGTATGTTTTAAATTTTTGGAAACTGTGTTTTAAATTGTGTGGTTTTAATCATGATTTTCATTAATATGCTTTGGAGTAATTGGTTTTAGTTTCCTCACATGCACAGACACACTAGCATAATCTTGTGGGGTATAAACTTTGGTTTCTGAGTTATTGAGTTACATATGCTTGATATTAATTAGTGTCTCTTGAGAATGAGTACCGATGATATGTTTACTTGACTTCAATGAGAAAAAATGAAAAATATATATATATGTTGAATAGAAAATCAATTTGATCCTTTTCATGAGTAATCGGGCCTCTATACCTCAGGAAGCACGAAGTGTTCGCATCAAAAGTGAAAGGGTGAGAAAATATGAGCATTGGTTGTCTTGATTTGTAGCCTGACTGATTCGAGTAATTAGGTTCTTCGAGGTGTCTTAACGCATAGTGCCCTAAAGCCATCTGGTTTGGGAGTCACTAACTGAAAGCTTGCTACATGGGTCTTTCAGAATGCTTAGTAGATCAAGACATTGCACAACCAATAAAGCAATGAAAAAATAAAGAATGAAAGAAAAAAATGAAAAAGTCATGTATTCATGTTTGGAAGTATGATTTTAATAAGGGGAGCTAGTGAGTTGAAGGGGTATGTGCCTTAATATATTTAGAGCTAGGTTATGCTACATGAGAGGATTGTTAGTTCACTTTTCACGAGGGAACTAGAGTTGGTTATTTTGAGATATGCTGATGTGAATTATGTGTGGGGACCATTACTTTGAATTTTGGAATTTAAAATTTTGAAATTATTCTTGAATGCAAGTTTGTAACTATATATTGTAATCTTCTTCTTGAATTAATGATTGAAACAGAATTTTGAATGTTTGTGGGTAACATTTCAGGAAACCCTCACGAGACTATACTCGTCCACTAGGGGGAACCAAGGGGTTTAAAGGCTTGTTGCATATTCTAAATGCAATCGTTTCTCCCACGAAAGTGGAGTTGGGTAGTTTAGTTAGTATTTGTTACTTTCTTTTGTTTTAGTTTTGTTTTATTCTATTGCTAAGGGATTACCAATATGTAAGTTGGGGGGTGTGATCGGTGTTGAATGTTACGCATTCTAGCATCTTAACTGGCATATTTTATTCTCTTAGTGATAGATTATTTTGTGATTTTATTTTGTTTTAGTGTTTTCTATATTTTCAAGGCCTTAATGATTATTTCAGTTAAAACTATGATTTTGGACTTTTTCAGATGACATCAAAGAAGGTTAGATGAAACCTATATCAAGTGGATCCATTCAATTATTTATTTCAACTCAAATCAGCCCAAGGAAGAGGTTCAAAAGAATTACAGCTGCTTAAGAAGGTTTTGGGCCTGAAGCCCAATTCTACGCTTAATACAGTCTTAATCCCATTTTGGAAAACGGATCAGAAGTGAAATTTTTTAGCCTCAAATTGACTTAATTTTAAATGAGTTGAACAAAATTCGATTCTACACACTTTTGTATTTCACAACAATTCCGTGAATCGGACTTCTAGTGGCTCAAAAGTTTGGACGAACATCAGCAGGAAAAACTCACCTGATTAGTGCTGCGGGAAAACCTAATTAATTCCTAATTGGATTAGGACTTTGGTGTATTCTCTTAGGGAATAAAGTGGCAAATTGAAAGCTATTTTGAGGGGCACTTAGAGAGCTGAGAGAGCCTTTGGACAGAATTAAAGACATACTTTACAGAGCTTTCGAGTCGAGAACCATTGGAGAACGAAGTCTTACGCATAATTCATGAAGATGATGCCTTCTTCCTCAATCCTTGAAGCTTCTTCTTCTACCATGAGCGGCTAGTTCATCCACTAGGGTTTTGATGTAGCCCTAACTAAGCATCAATGGTTTGATTGTTTTAATTATTGGGGACCTTTATATATATATATAGATTGTGTAATTTAGAGGATTCTTATTATAGAATTGAGCAATAAAAGTCTTATAAATTCAGTTTCAATGATTTCTTATCTTGTCTTAGATATTTGGTTGTTGTTATTGAACTCAATCTCTCTTATTTTCTGTGATTATGAGAGCAATTATTACACAATGGTAATCACTGAATATATCATTATATGCTTTGATGGAGTATGCCTAGAGAAGATGAACCATACTGCACCCTAGATTAGAGTAGTTACGCAGATGGCCCTTGCCAATCGAAGATAGTCCATAACTTAGCCTTAATCATATGTTATCTTCTTAACGGATGAAGGTGAGCTTGTAGCCACTGACACCACTTATCCCCCATAATTAATTCAATTGACCATTGATTGTGGAGTTAGTGGTGAAGTCAATTACTCTCTATTTCCTTTGTTTTACTTTATTTTGCTTTTTAATTAGTTTAAATATAAAAATCAGATATCTACTCTTTCTAAATTTAATTAGAATTAATTCCGTATACCAACTCATTCAAACCATAATCCCTGAGGTTTGACACCCCTTTCGATAGCCCTATTCTGCAAGGAATTCATTTTATTGCGAAGTGTGGTAATTATAATTGAGACGCACTCACACACGAATCACCTGCTAACCTTTCAAGTATTTGATCAATGAATGGGAGAGGGAAATGATCCTTCCTTGTCATGGAGTTGAGTTTTCTGTAATCAATGCAAATACGCCAGCCTATGGTAGTACGTTGTGGAACAAGCTATCCCACAGAGTTGGGGATAATAGTAAGACAAGACTTCTTAGGAATAACTTGTGTTGGGCTCACCCATGTGCTGTCAGAAATCGGATAAATTATACCTGTATCAAGTAACTTGACAACCTCTTTCTTTACTACCTCCTTCATGTTGGTATTCAGTCGCCTCTGTGCCTCTCTTGACGGCTTACATCCTTTTTCCAGATGTATTTTGTGCATGTAAATCGAGGGATCAATTCCCTTAAGATTAGTAACACTCCACCCAATTACTTCACGATGTTGATATAAGACAATTACTAAGTGCTTCTCTTGAGTTTCTGTCATATCAGAGGTAATGATAACAGGAAGAGTTCTCTGTGCCCCCAAAAATACATACTTCAACTTGTCAGGCAAAGGCTTCAACTCTAATTACGGAGGGGACTCCAATGAAGGCACTAGGGGAGTGCTAGAGAGAGAAGGAAGTGGCTCAACTGGAATTCTCCATGGTGGAGTATTCTGAATAGCATCCACTTTCAGCATAGAATTCACTTCTTCACACAACTCTTCTTCATAAATTGTCTCATAATCACAAAGAGACTTACATACCTCCAAGGAGTTTCGAGATACAAAGGATGAAACAAATTCCTCTACACATTCATCAATATCATCCATGCAAAACACATCTTCAATGATTAAGCTTGACATTCATGTTATCAAATGAAATATCTATGATCCCCGATCTACAATTTATGCAAGCATCGACAGTAGCTAAGAAAGGTCGACCAAGGATTACTGGAATGTGCCTCTTTGGGTTGTGAACTGGCTCAGTGTCAAGTACAATGAAGTCAACTGGAAAGTACAACTTTAATGAGCACATCTTCAATGATCCCACGGGCTTAATTTGTTGATTTGTTTGCAAATTACAACAACATCGAGGTAGGCTTCAATTTTACCAAGCCCAATTGTAAGTATACTGAATAGGGTAGCAAATTCACACTTGCACCCAAATCAAGAAGAGCTTTATCAACATGGTGCTCCCCAATGATGCATGAGATAGTTGGAGCACCAGGATCTTTGTACCTGGGAGGAGTGCACTGCTGAATTATAGAACTCACTTGTTGTGGCAGCATCACTTTCTTTGGCACATAACATTTAGAACGCCTCTTCTGAGTGCACAAGTCCTTCAAAAATTTAGCATAAGGAGGAATTTTCTTAATGGCATCAAGGAGTGGCAAATTAATCTTCACTTGTTAAAACACTTCCATCATGTCATGCAGCTTGTCTCCTTGCTTCCCCAATTTAGATGCTTCAAGGAAACGTTGTGGGAGAGAAGCCTTGGGCTCATAAGAATTTTCAACACTTGGACTTGTGGTCACTTTTTCTTCTTCTTTCTTTTCCCCCACCTTGTTATCAATTATTTTTCCACTCCTCAAAGTGGTAATAACTTGAACTTGCTCATGGTGTGGGTTGCTTGTGGAAGCTTTCATCCCTCTTGGATTAGCAACTGGTTGACTAGGGAGCTTCCCTTCTTCTCTTCTACTCAATGAATTACCAAGCTGTCCAAACTGAGATTCCAGTTTGGCAATAGATTGAGAAAGAAAATGTACTAGCTGAACTATAGATTGTACTATTGCTACAGTAGCTTGCACTGTCTCTATAATGAAATCGAGCTTATCAAATTTTGCTAAGGTGAGTGTCAGCTTGTCTTTAATAGTAGAAATTCTTTATGATATAGGAACTTGTGTTTGATATTACTGTTGAGGTACAAAATTCCTAGGTTGATATGCTGGTTGCGTTGCTGCCCCTTGGTTGCTGTAAGAAAAACCAGGATGATTCCTCCATTTAGGATTGTAAGTATTACCTCGTGGAGGATTCATTGGTCCAGTGAATGCAGCTTGGACTTGGTTATGTTGATATCAAAAAATTGCCCAATTGAAGGACAATTATTCATATTATGCATAGGACTAGAGCAAAATTCACAAGGCCTACAATGAAGAATTTAAAGTAGAAGGAGCTTGATTGGCAGCCATAATTGCTACTACCTTCTGTGCAATTAAATCAATGTCAGTTGGCATAGCTTCTGAAGCATCAACCTCAAATATCCCATCAGTCTTCCTTGTAGTGGCAGGTCTACTAGAACGAGTAGAGGATACATGTTATAAAGAGTTGTCACTAAGATTTCAAATAAGGTCCATGCCTCTTCTTCACTCTTTAACATAAAAGTACCTCCACAAGACGCATCAACCATCTATCTGTTGGCTTCTGTCAGCCTTTCATGAAAACTCTGTACTAATTGCCACTTAGGAACTTGATGATGGGGACACTTCCTAAAAAAGTACTTGAATCTTTCCCATATCTCATAAAATTGTTCCCCCTCATGTTGAGAGAAACCAGTGATAGCACATCTGAACTGATTGGTCTTCCCTTTCGAAAAATACTTTTTAAGGAACTTTTGTTGCATCTGAGTCTAAGTCGTGATAGAACCTACCAGTAGAGAATTGAACCAATACTTTGCTTTATCTTTCAGGGAGAATGGAAAAAGTCTCATTCTGAAAGCATCTTCAGAGAAGTTGTCGATTTTCGTAGTTGAACACACTTCAATGAATTCGTCTAGATGCTTGTAAGGGTCTTCTTGAGTCAGCCAAAAATAGGATGGTAGCATCTGAATAATGCTGGACTTGATCTCATAATTCTGTGCTGTGACATTGGGCAGTTGAAAACCGGCTGGTGAAGTGTATGTCTCAGGAACATAGTAGTCTTTGAGCAATCTAGCCCTTTCTCCAGCAGTATTAGGAACAAGATTGTTATTCTTTCTTCTGCCATGTCTTCAATGAATTCTTCCTCTTGCACAATGGTATCAACAGGGATGTTCCACTGTTAACAAAAAGTACCAAAAGATCAGCCACAGAACGCCGATCAGAATGTCAGCAGGAAAAAACCCACCTGATTAGTGCTGCGGGAAAACCTAATTAATTCCTAATTGGATTAAGACTTTGGTGTATTCTCTTGGGGAATAAAGTGAAGACTTGGAGGCTGAGTTGGGGAGAGATTACAGAGATTGGAGACTCTAAGAGGGCTGAGAAGAGAACATAAACATATTTGCAGAGCCATTGGAGAACGAAGTCATACGCATAATTCATAAAGATGATGCCTTCTTCCTCAACAGTTGAAGCTTCTTCTTCTACCATGAGCGGCTAGTTCATCCACTAGGGTTTTGATGTAGCCCTAACAAAGCATCAATGGTTTGATTGTTTTAATTATTGAGGACTTTTATATACATGCATAGATTGTGTAATTGAGAGGATTCTTATTATAGAATTGAGCAATAAAAGTCTTGTAAATTCAATCTCAATGATTTCTTATCTTGTCTTAGATATTTAGTTATTGTTATTGAACTCAATCTCTCTTATTTTCTGTGATCATGAGAGCTATTATTACATAATGGTAATCACTGAATATATCATGAAAAGCTTTGATGGATTATGCCTAGAGAAGATGAACTTCCCTGAAGATGCTTTCAGAATGGGACTTTTTCCATTCTCCCTGAAAGACAAAGCAAAGTATTGGTTCAACTCTCTACCAGTAGGTTCTATCACGACTTGGACTCAGATGTAACATGAGTTTCTCAAGAAGTATTTTCTGATAGGGAAGACCAATCAGTTCAGACGTGCTATCACTGGTTTCTCCCAACATGAGGGGGAATAATTTTATGAGAAATGGAAAAGATTCAAGGACCTTCTTAGGAAGTGTCCCCATCATCAAGTTCCTAAGTGGCAACTAGTGCAGAGTTTTCATGAATGGCTGATAGAAGCCAATGGACAGATGGTTGATGCATCTTGTGGAGGTACTTTTATATTGAAGAGTGAAGAAGAGGCATGGACCTTATGTAATACCCCGCTCCAACACATGGTATGATATTGTCCGCTTTGGGCCTGAGCCCGCACGGTTTTGCTCTTGGGTTTACCCCAAAAGGCCTCATACCATTTGAAGAGAACATACTACATATAACCACATCCCCTTTTCCACACCCAGGCGATGTGGGATTAGGCACCTTGTACCCTGTCAGTGTGGTAGCTCAGCCCAGTGTCTGTCTATGCACCCGCCCACTCACACCCGTCCACAAGGGTTACTACAATCCACCCCCCTACGAGGCCTGACGCCTTCATCGGCACACTTACTTTCGGCTGGGTTCAGGCTCTGATACCAACTGTAATACCCCGCTCCAACACATGGTATGATATTGTTCGCTTTGGGCCTGAGCCCGAACGGTTTTGCTCTTGGGTTTTACCCCAAAAGGCCTCATACCATTTGAAGAGAACATACTACATATAAGCACATCCCCTTTTCCACACCCAGGCGATGTGGGATTGAGCACCTTGTACCCTGTCAGTGTGGTAGCTCAACTCAGTGTCTGTCTATGCACCCGCCCACTCACACCCGTCCACAAGGGTTACTACACCTTATTTGAAAATCTTAGTGACAACTCTCTATAACATGTGTCCTCTACTCGTTCTAGTAAACCTACCACTACAAGGAAGACTGATGGGATTTTTAAGGTTGGTGCTTCAGAAGCTATGCCAACAGACATTGATTTAATTGCACAGAAGGTAGTAGTAATTATGGCTGCCAATCAAACTCCTTCTACATCAAATCCTTCATTGCTAGGCCCTGGTGAATTTGCTATAGTCCTATGCACAATGTGAGCAATTGTCCTTCAATGGGGCAATTTTCTGATGCTCAACATGAGCAAGTCCAAGCTACATTCACTGGACCAATGAATCCTCCACGAGGTAATACTTACAATCCTACATGGAGGAATCATCCTAGTTTTCTTACAGTAACCAAGGGGCTGCAATGCAACCATCATATCAACCTATGACTTTTGTGCCTCAACAGCAATATCAAACACAAAGTCCTATGGCCCAAAGAATTTTTGCTATTGAAGACAAGCTGACACTTACCTTGTCCAAATTTGTCAAGCTTGATTCTCTTATAGAGACAGTGCAAGCTACTGCAGCAAGAGTACAATCTACAGTTCAGCTAGTGCACTTTCATTCTCAATCCATTGCCAAACTGGAATCTCAGTTTGAACAGCTTGCTACTTCATTGAGTAGAAGAGAAGAAGGGAAGCTCCCTAGTCAACCAATTGCTAATCCAAGAGGGATGCAAGCTTCCACAAGCAACCCACACCATGAGCAAGTTCAAGCCATTACCACTTTGAGGAGTGGAAAAATAATTGATAATAAAGTGGGTGAGAAGAAAGAAGAAGAAAAAGTGACCACAAGTGCTGAAATTCCTTATGAGCCCAAGGCTCCTTTCCCACAACGTTTCCTTGAAGCATCTAAATTGGGGAAGCAAGGAGACAAGCTGCATGACATGATGGAGGTGATTCGACAAGTGAAGATTAATTTGCCACTCTTTGATGCCATCAGGCAAATTCCTCCTTATGCTAAATTTTTGAAGGACTTGTGCACTCGAAAAAGGCGTTCTAAAAGCCATGTGCCAAAGAAAGTGATGCTGCCACAATAAGTGAGTTCTATAATTCAGCAGTGTACTCCGCCCAAGTACAAAGATCCTAGTGCCCCAACTACCTCATGCATCATTGGGGAGCACCATGTTGATAAAGCTCTTCTTGATTTGGGTGCAAGTGTGAATTTGCTACCCTATTCAGTCTATTTACAATTGGGCTTAGGAGAATTGAAGCCTACCTCGGTTGTATTGCAATTTGCAGACAGATCAACAAAGCAACCCCGGGGAATCATTGAAGATGCGCTCATTAAAGTAGACAAGTTCTACTTTCCTGTTGATTTCATTGTACTTGACACTGAACCGGTTTATAATCCGAAGAGGCACATTCCAGTGATCCTTGGTCGACCTTTCTTAGCTACAGCTGATGCTTGCATGAATTGTAGGTCGGGGATCATGGATATCTCATTTGGCAACATGAAGGTTAAGCTTAATATTTTCAATGCTGTTGAGAATCCTCCAGATCAGACTGATGTCTTCTTCATGGATTCTGCGGATGTGTCATGCCAAGTGTTTGGTTTAATTCCTCAACCAAACTTTTTCCTATTTCTATGGCACCAAAGAGAGCAAGTCACCAAGGTGCTTTAAGTTCACGCAATCCTCGTCAAGTGAGGCATGATCCAACACCCGGTTCCCCAAGATCTCGCCGAGAAGGTATTCATGAGAGATGGCATCCAAGGGCCTTGAACTTTGAAACAACGTTTGACATCGCCGAACTCTATGATATGTTTCCCGAGACACGATGGGGGATTTCTGACATCTTTCATCATCGGTCGGCATCAATTTTTGTTCCACTCTCTTCTACTATCTACCCGAGGCTTATCAAGGTATGTTATCAGAACTTAATGCCGAAACCTGATGAGCGGGATGTGCTTATTTCTTCAGTAGATGGAATAGTAGTTCAGGTGGATATGTCATCCATTGCTATTGCCATGGGTTGTCCTCATGAGTGCCCAGATGATTTGACTCATATCTATACTCCTCTACCCGACGATTTATCAGTGGGTAATTTGGTTGCACGTTTGTGTGCTAACCAATTTTTCGGGCCGAAAAGGAATGCAGTTTCCAAGTCTTCTATGCCAAATCACTTATGGTTCCTTGATGCTATTTTACTCAAGAATATATGTCCCATTGGACATAAAATCGAGAGACATCAAGAGTTCCTCAAAGCTTTATATGCCATACATTTTGGGCATTGGCTGTCATTCCCACATATTGTCTAGGGCCAGATGGAAAAGTTCTATTCCAAAGTTGTGGCCAAGGCACCGGACAGTGCAAGTGACTGGGAGTTTCCATTCCTGACTATCATTCATCAGTTGCTTATTGCACAGAGGTATGCAGTCCATGAAGACGAGCTTGCCTTTCCACATGATATTCATTATGGCTGTTGTGCTTGGAAAGGGTACTTTGTTTTACCAAAATAGTTCTTGTCCAATTCTTAATAAACCACTCGCAATAGCACGAAACTTTGTAAGATAGGGCTCTTATGAAGGTATCGATCCCACAGAGAATGTGATTAAATTACTCTTATTTGATTCATTGAAAGAGAAGTTGATATTTTTGGTATTTGTTTAACATAAAATAAAATGGCACTAGCTATAATTTAAATTGATAAGTATAAGAGGGACTAGGGTATTGACTTCACCACTAGCCTCACATCAATGGAAGAATGTATTTTAACTTGAGAAAGTTACATATGTATAATCATGATTCATGGGATTTGTCACATACCACCATGATAACTTCAAGAAAATACATAAATCAAAAGATAAGAATAATTCATCTCTAGTTAGCATGAATCGTCTACCTAACTACTTAAATAAAAGACATAACATGAAATTAAAAGTGTAGAATGATTCATCTTCCTTAAGCATGAATTATCAAATCTAATGAATTTATGTTCTAATGAAACTATTGTATAACTTTCATACTTTATAAGACGAGAGAAGAATGAAGTCAAGATTAAACATAACTTTATACTTCAATTACAAATGTAATCCTCAAAGTTATACAACTTATTATACACATATAACAATCCCAAATAAATATATTATTATCATACCATTGATGCTTGGCTAGGGCTAAATCAATGCCCTAGGAAAAGTTTTAGCTCCTCATTGTTAACTTACAAGTCTTCATGGTTGAAGAATACTTCATATTTCTCTATGTGTGCAGAATATTTCCACTCACTTCTCCCCCTATACACTACTCAATTCCCCTCCATTTATAGCCAAAGTTAGTGCAATATGAGTGTCCACCATTTCTTCTACTAAAACTCATCCTATGGCCTAAATAGCTCCATATGTATTCCATTTTAGAAGAATTGGATCATCTCCCTCCATGTGTATAGCAATTTGGTGAATTAATTGAGTGGGGTGGTTGCCTGTCATATCATTAGTCACTTGTCACAAAATTTTCAAAGCAACCAAAGAAAAATCTGCCCAGAATATTTATGCTACTGTTTTGGCCACTTTCAACCACCAAGATGTCAGATTTAGAGATTTTTCAAAACTAAACGTATTTAGAACTCTCTTTTATCTTTCCATAGCCGCAAAAATTGTCTTAATTGGAGTTTGGAGCATAAAGTTATGGTCAAAATACAAACAGTGCGCAGATCAGAATTTTGAACGAATTTTGGGCTTGAGATTAGTCTTGCACTTGTACTTGACCCAATGAATGAACCAATTTAGATTTTTGGCCCCTTTTGCATTAAATCTTCAATATAGCTTGGCCTAATCTATGGACTCATCATTGGAATTTGGCCCAAACTAATGGCAATTTCTTCTTCTTATGGAAGCCTCATTGAAAGCCCAAGAACCATGGAATTAACCATTATTTCATCTAAGGATCTGAAAATGACAAAAACATAATAATAGTATAAAAATACTAATATAAACATAATTAAATGATTAACATATGTAAATTAGAATGACCGAATGTACAACATTCTGTGCTTATCACACCCCCAAACTTACATATTGCTAGTCCCTTAGCAATACACAACAAGAAAAATAAAACAACTTTCCTCTTTCGTGGGTAATACGATTGCATTTAGCAAATGCAACAAACCTTTTAAACCCCTAGGCATCCCTAGTGGACGTGTGAAGTCTCGTGAGGGTTTAACAGATATGTTACCCACAAGCATCAAGTGATGGTAATTAGACTCAATAAAATTTTCTCCATTTAATGTGCAACTGGCAAGAATACTTTAATCGATCCACTTCAGTGTGTAATAAAGGTCGAAAGATTCAATACTATCCAAAAGTTAGAAAATTTCATTACTATTATTAACTCAGAGTGTGTGTGTGAATATAGCCTAAAAATATAATTCTCAAATTAAAAGCGACTGCAGTCCAGATTTCTTTAGAAAATTAGCTTTGATCTCAAATCTCACATATGATATTTCACTCAAAATAAAGTACTCAGAGATTGGCTAATTTTTCACTCCAGTATATATGAGAAGAATAATGTAAACAAGTGCAAGTTATCTCACATATGATTCGTATGAAGAACCGCAAATACATGAAGGAACATGTAGTCTCATGAAAGGGATATCAAACATTAAGAATTTATACCACAACATTATAGCTCAGTCATGACTGTTTTAGAACCATACCATCCTTGAGATCAAATAAGGCTTTTACTAGGATGTAATGTTAGGTAAAAAGAGGATAAAAAGGTGATGGTGATATTGAAATGTGTATTCGAGAATGCTTGGGAAAAGTCAATTCCTTAGAGCACATTGCATTCAATTTCTTCTTACTTTTGTCAATCAATTCTTTTTGTATACACTTCTTCAGCAAATCCATACCTTCTTTTCTTCACTTTTCCTTTTCTATTTTTTTTTTTATCAAATCAATTCCGAAACACTTCGATAAAAGTGATGTGGTCGGAACTAAATTATATTGTAAGCTTAATTTTGCCCTTTTTATCAAAATATAATTTAACCACTCGCAAGAGCATGAATCTTTGTAGATAAGGTTCTATATGGAGGGTATCGATCCCACGAGGACTAGTCGCAATTGTCTTACGGGAAGATTAATTCTACTTTAATTCTAAAAACAGATTTTTGGTTTTGTGTTTAAAAACTATTGCATGAATGAAATGACAAGAAAATTAAAGAGTTTAAAGTTGGGAGAGAGAACTAGGGTTGGTTTCCACCACTAGCCATTCACATGTTCATAAGTGTAGCAAGCATGGGATTTATTAATTAAATGCCTAACAATGTCATTAGGCTTGTGACCTCAATGACATATCAAAATATCAATGTGTGTGCTAACCTATCATAATCCATCTTCAACAAGCATAGCTCTTCAACCTAACTAAATACCTAATTACTCTACTCTCTAAGTGAACACTACATGCATCCAAACTACCTTGTCTTGGCATGGTCTATACAAATTAACATCACACATTCAATTAAATACCATTATCTAGCCATCATTTGCACTTCTTGTGGAATATGCAAATGTTGTTCATTCAAGTGACAAAATCTACTCTAAGACAAGAATAAATTCCATATCAAATGAATATATAAAAGAGATGTATTTGTGTACATAATCACTAGGCTAAATAATCCACATTTAAGTATAAATCCCAAGAGCTACAAAAATGAACAAGTTTACATGGCTAGGGGTTGAAACCAACACCCTAGTAGAAGAGTTAGTTGCTCATGGTTGCCTTGCACCCTTCCATTGATGAAAAGAATGAAGCTTCTTGGTCTGGTTCAGCTCTTTCTCTTCCTCTCCCGAAGGTCTCTCCTCTTCTTTGATGTTGCTTGAGAGATATATGTCAAATGGCCTTCTTTTGTGCTTTATGGCCTCCTTTTTCAACCTTGGGGCCCACCATATATATATATATATCACTATATATATGTATTGCATTAATAAGGCCCCCAAGAGTCTTGTTCAAGTCAGATAATCCCCCTAAGTCGTGCAAAAAGGGGGATTTTGTTGCAAGTGGGAGAGCAGGTGAGCAAGTGGCCAAGTGGGCTCTGCAGAATTTTGATTGATCGAAATTGAATCTCGATTGATCGAGATTTCGATCAATCGAAATGAGATCTCGATCAATCGAGATTTCGATTAATCGAAATCAACATCTCGATTGATCGAGATGCCTTGGCTGCATTTCCTGATTTCTTCTCTTGATTGCAGAGAGCTTCCAATTTTTGCTCCATTTACTCCAATACCTGCAAAACATCAAAAACACAAAAATACCGTAAACATATCTCGGTAAACGCAAAAATGGAACCAACGTATGCAATAAAGAGGGTTCAAATGCATAGAATTGAACACTTATCACACCCCCAAACTTACATATTGCTAGTCCCTTAGCAATACAATATTACAAAAATGAAATCAACTATCTTATACAAAAGTTTAATCATGCTCAGTCATCAACTAGATAAAGGGCGCTCATCCGTTCATTTCACATTTGGCAAATGCAACAAGTATTACAGAACTATGTGGTCATTAGCAAAAATGGACTTTCACAAGCTATAAATGAACGACAGTCCCCACATAATGGCCAGCCCAAACAACTATAACCATTCCAGCCCCAAAATCCTCTTTGAAAAGTGAACATGCATTCTAACGTGCGGCTTTTATCATATTTGGAGAAGAAAACCGAACAAATCTGTTTTTAAGAGAAAAACTCATTGAAAATGCTCGACTCGGCTGTTCATTATCACAAAACATTCATGATTGCTCATGCGCGGATGACCGTGCAATGCTTAACTCTTTTTGCTTTCTTGCAAGCCCATGTAGCGGCGTTGGGCCAATGACTCCCAAACCAATTGGTTTTAGGGCATTAGGTGAAGAAGCACCCCTCGGACTTAATGACCGAGCTTACAAGGCGATGAGCGTAAGCAAGCCACCCGCTTATTATTGCTCAACCTTACACACTTATACGCGAATATTCCCTGCTTTGAGGCATAGAAATCCGGTTTATTGAGTGAGAAGGCTTATTGCATATTTTTCTCTTTTTCTTTTTTTTTTTTTTTTTTTTTTTTTTTTTTTTTTTTTTACAACAACCAGAAGAACTTATTCTTTAAGTTGTTCAGATAAAAACAGAAATTTTCAAAAATTCTCCCTCAGACTCATACCCCACAATTTAAAATGCATGTGTGCGAATTTGTGCGGTTAAGGACAAATTTAGGGCAAGAACCGTACGTGCTCGAATTTGGACAAAAATGTAGACCGTTCTAGCCTACAATAAAGCTTGCAAAAGTGCGGGTATTTACAATGTTAAAGTTCTTAACTACCTGCTGCATTTACCTCGGACATTTATTCAAATGATCTTCCTTTAAAAAGCAAGACATCATAGCAAGCATGCAAAAATCTCCAGAAAAAGAAAACTGCTCTACAATGACACTCAATATAACAATTGAACATTGCATGCATATGCAAGTGGTATAGCATACCGCACCCCCAAACTGATATGCAACATTGTCCTCAATGTTTGGACAAGAAGAACAAGGAAAGGAGTTACCGGGATGGCAGAATGCAAAAAAATGTTAGTCCACAGTAGCGGTCATCGTGGAAATAAGGAAAACCTGCACGGAACACCAACTGGATACCACGAGCATTAAAAGGAACAAAAAGTAGATAAATAGAACATAAATGAAAGAATTATACGTAAACAGATAATGCCAATATCACTGTATATCTAAGGGTCTGAACTGGTGTTTCCCAATTGTCTAAGAGGTCTATGCGACAAGATATTGACTATCCAGGCACGCTAACGTATAGCACGCAAAGGGGCTGCCTTTCTTTATTACCGCCATACTGTGTTGAAGCAATCTCAACAGTATTGGGAATTAAAACCAGGCGGTAATAAACGGAAATCATCAACTGAATCGCATATAACAATTAGACAAGTGGTACTACATACATAGTCAAAGTATAGAGAACAAGTAGATTGACGGAAAGCAAAAATAAACACAGTAAAGATAATACATGGCAGAAAAGAAAATATAAATGTATTCCATATAAATGAAAATGAGTTTCAGGACAAGTGTACATGCAGGTGGAATACTCAAAAAGAAACTAAACATGGCCAACATGGCCTATGAAAAATAAAGAAAGGAAAATACAGAAAATAAAGCAGAAAAGAGGAATAAAATGCAGCTACTCGAGGGCAGGTGGTGGTGGTTGCTCGGTGGGAGCAGAAGTGGAGGTGGAGGCTCGACCTGCGAACAGGAACTGCAGGTCCTGCCGGAAGGCTCGGAACTCGTCTAAGATCGCTCTCTGGCCCTGTGCCAGAGAAGAAATGTCCGTCCGAATACCTGCTAACTGACTCTGCATCACCTGGACGTGCTCGTCAAAACTCTGCTGGAGCCGCTCTACGTCAGCCGCCAGGCAGGAATAGCCCGTCGCTAAGATATCATGCCGCTCTGCAGCGACATCCATCTCCTCCTCCTCCATCTCCTCGTCCTCTGACTCAGCCTCTGCTGGCTCGCCCTCATCCGCCTCCACCGGGGCATCCATATCGACATCATTTGGTGGATCACCCTAGTGGTCCTGTCGCTCTAAGTGTCGCCTCACCCGCTCCCACTGAGTAGATGTGAAGCGGGTGGGCGATGCCAACCGGACATCAGTCTGACTGACCGGAATACTGGCACTGCTGAGAAAAGCGGCGATCAGGAAAGGGAAGGGAAGCCGCCAACTCGCTGCTCTCCTCTTCCTCTTGTTGACGAGGCCATCCCAAACTTTGTGCATCTGCCCCCAGATCAGCGATGGGACAGAAAACCAAGCGCCCGTGTGGAAAGCATAGAGGCAACGGAGGAGGTCGCCCCTACGCTTAGCCACGTGCTGCAACGGACACGCGTTCTTGAGGAGAACAGTGTCTAGGAACCAATATCTGCTCGAACACATCGATTTGGACGTGCAGTTGTGACTGGACGTGGTAAACGCCCCGCCACACATGTCCATCACGATCGAGAACAGCGTCGTGTCTGCTGGGAGTGCGGCACTGTAAAGTGGTTGACCGCCCGGGCCAACCATGTCCGGCGACTGCTGGTAAGGGATGCCGAGCATATGCGCAATCCAGCTCGGCATAATCGTGATCGTGACGGTGCCCACGACCGTCTCTAGTGTATCCGGCGCTGTGCAGGAGTAGGTCATGCGCTCATAGAAGACCTGCACTAAGCGCTCGTGTGCCACGTCAGTAGGAGGCACACATAGTCGGTCGAGGCGACGCCTCCTGAGCTCGGCAACAGTCCACGCTGTGTCGGGACACGTCTCAAATGCGGCTAAGTCAAAAATCTGCTCCGGGTGGAACTTTCGAGACCGGAAGGCTCGCCCGGGCACGTCGCGAACAGAACCGACGGCGTTCTTCACCCTCGCCATAGCCTCGGAACAGTCTGCATTTGATTCCAAAAATTACGTAAATAAAAGATAATTAAGAAGATAGCTAAACTACGAGTAAACTGAAAGAATAATAATAAAAGAAAATGAAGTCCTAGTCCATGGTACTGACAAGAATGCAAAAAGTCGCTCTCGAAGAGACAATGTGAACGGATGCAACCGAAACGAAGGTGGCGCGGTTACACACCATACACTAAGCGTTTGAAACGAAGAGAATGCCAAATCTCACTCCTACATGAATTCCTATCCCCCTAAAACCACAAAATCTCGCTACCGATATCGCAATCGCACCCATCCACCCCAACATGATCTAACTATGCTTATTACGCCGTAAAACTATCAAAAATGGCGAGAAAGTAAACAAAAAGTAGCCATGCATCACTTACCTCATGAGGAAGAAGATGAACGGCTCAACCGAAGAAAACTCCACGCACAGCCGCGAAGAGAATATCGCGCACGTGCTAGCGGCGGCGTCGGACTGCGGCAGATGATCGGGAATGGTAGATAGGGCTCGGAAATGCTTGGAGAAGGTTTGGATCGCACAGAGGGAGAGAAGAATTCGGACGGTTTTTTTAAACTGGGAGGGAAGGCCAACGGTTTAAATAGATTTTTGGCTCCCGTACAGGCTCCGCGTGCATTTCGATTGATCGAGATGTGCATTTCGATCAATCGAGATTTCGATTGATCGAAATCTTGCTTCGATCAATCGAAATTATCTCTTCGATCAATCAAAAATTCCTTCACTGAATCACCCTCTTACTTCGATCAATCGAACATTTAATTCATTCAATCGAAATTTTATTTCGATCAATCGAAATCCCATTTCGATCGATCAAAATGTTCGATGGATCGAAAACCTATCGAAGTGCAATCGAAGAATACTACCTCTCGGGACTTTGGACTTGGCAAATCTCTGCAACTTTTTGATCAATCGAAAATGAGATCTCGATCAATCAAAATTTCGATTGATCGAGATCTTTGTTTCGATCAATCGAAATGCTCAAAAACAGTCAGCTTGAGTTATGCTCCAGGGACTTGGATATTTGGGAATTAGATACTATATTGCTTAGATACACACCTACTTTGGATTAAAGGGACATCATGAAAGAGTGATAGCTACCATGGCTTCGCCACCTTACACGTCTATGGCACAACGTCCGGATCGGTTCACGAGTCAAAATACACGGGATTCGTCAAGGTGATGACATCCACTTATTCAGTGGTGACTTGGTCATCTACGCACACCTTTAAGCGTTGCCCGTTCACTTTGAACAATGAGCCGTCTTTCAAGTCCTTCAATTCCACCGTTCCGTGGAGAGCGACAGAATTAATCAAAAATGGACCATCCCAACGGGAGCGAAGTTTTCCGGGAAACAAATGGAGGCGTGAGTTGTACAACCATACTTTTTGGCCCGGTGAAAATGTTTTGACTCGAATATTACGATCATGAAAAGCTTTGGACTTTGCCTTATAGATTTTCACATTCTCATACGCGTCATGCCGCAATTCTTCCAATTCATTTAGTTGAAGCTTTCGATTAGAGCCGGCCTTTTGCATGTCAAAATTGAAAGTTTTGGTGGCCCACATAGCTTTATGCTCCAATTCAACCGGAAGATGGCACGCTTTGCCATAAACCAACCGATAAGGTGACATTCCAATGGGAGTTTTATATGCAGTTCGGTATGCCCATAATGCATCGTTTAGTCGCAATGACCAATCCTTCCGGTCGGGCCGAACAGTTTTTTGAAGAATGTTCTTAATCTCCCTATTGGATACCTCTACTTGGCCACTAGTTTGAGGATGGTATGGGGTGGCTACTTTGTGTGTGACAGAGTATTTGGTAAGCAAGGTCCGAAGGAACCGGTTACAGAAATGTTTACCTCCGTCACTGATGATGGCCCGAGGTGTACCAAACCGGCTAAAAATATTAGCTTGAATGAATTTAACCACGACTGCGTGATCATTGGTTTTGGTAGGAACGGCCTCTATCCACTTAGATACGTAGTCCACCGCCACAAGTATGTACTCATGACCAGTAGAGGGTGGAAATGGTCCCATGAAGTCAATGCCCCACACATCAAATATTTCAATGATAAGAATAGGGTTAAGAGGCATCATGTCCTTCCGAGACATCACGCCAAGGCGCTGACATCGCTCACAAGAGTGGCAGAATGAATATGCATCCCGATGAAGTGTCGGCCAGAAAAATCCGCATTGGAGAATTTTTGCTGCGGTTTTCTTAGCACTAAAGTGTCCCCCACAAGCGAGTGTATGACAAAACTTGAGAATGCTTTGGAATTCACTGTTGGGCACACACCTTCGAATTATTTGATCGGGGCAATATTTGAACAATTGAGGATCGTCCCAATAATATGATCGTGATTGGGAGAGAAAACGATCCTTCTCTTGCTTGGTCCAAGAAGATGGTATTTTACCGGTTGCCAAGTAATTAACCACATCCGCATACCAAGGGATACTCTCTTGAGAGATGACAAAGAGTTGTTCATCCGGGAAGGATTCACAAACTGGAATGGAATTATGGAGGGATTCAACAAGAATTCTAGACAGGTGGTCAGCCACCACATTTTTGGTTCCCTTTTTGTCTCTAATTTCAACATTGAACTCTTGCAACAAGAGTATCCATCGGATCAACCTAGGCTTAGTGTCCTTTTTGGCCAAAAGATGTCGGAGGGCAGCATGGTCCGAATAGACAATAACCTTTGAACCCAATAAATAAGCTTGAAATTTGTCCAATGCAAATACTACAGCAAGCAATTCCTTTTCCGTGGTGGTATAATTGATTTGAGTCTCGGAAAGGGTTTTACTTGCGTAGTAGATTACGTGTGGCAGTTTGTCTATTCGTTGCCCTAAGACAGCACCCATGGCATAATCGGATGCATCACACATAATCTCAAATGGGAGAGCCCAATTTGGAGGGATTAGAATTGGAGCGGTTGTGAGCATGGTGCGGAGTTATTCAAAAGCGTTAAGGCACGCTTCATCAAAGGCAAAGCAAGACTCTTTTTCAAGAAGTCGACACAAAGGCCGAGAGATTTTGCTAAAGTCTTTGATGAAACGGCGATAAAAGCCCGCATGCCCAAGGAATGAACGAATCTCTCTCACCGTTGATGGTGGAGGAAGTTTGGAAATGAGTTCAACCTTGGCTTTGTCAACCTCTATTCCTCTCTTAGACACAATGTGCCCTAGGACAATACCCTCTTGAACCATAAAATGGCTCTTTTCCCAACTAAGAATTAGGTTGGTCTCTTGACATCGTTTGAGAACACAAGCTAGATTTTGGAGGCATGATTCAAATGAAGGCCCAAAAATGGAAAAATCATCCATAAACACTTCCAAGAATTTTTCCACCATGTCCGAGAAGATAGACATCATACACCATTGAAAAGTCGCTGGTGCATTGCACAACCCAAAGGGCATGCGTCTATAAGCAAATGTGCCGAAGGGACATGTAAAGGTGGTTTTTTCTTGGTCCCTCGGGTCTATAGCAACCTGATTATAGCCAGAATATCCATCCAAAAAGCAATAAAAACTTTGCCCGGCTAATCTCTCCAATATCTGATCAATGAATGGGAGGGGGAAGTGATCTTTCCGAGTGGCTGAATTTAATTTCCTATTGTCTATGCACACTCTCCAACCCGTGGTGGTGCGTTGGGGAACTAATTCACCCTTGTCATTTGTTTGCACCGTAATACCTGACTTCTTTGGAACCACTTGAGTGGGACTAACCCACTTGCTATCAGAGATGGGGTATATGATTCCCGCATCTAGTAACTTCACCACCTCCTTCATGACAACGTCCTTCATATTTGGATTTAATCGACGTTGTGCCTCCCTTGAGGTCTTAGCATCCTCTTCCAAGTGTATGCGGTGCATACAAATAGAAGGATCTATTCCCTTGAGATCTGCCACACTCCAGCCTATTGCTTCTTTGTGCTCTTTGAGCACCTTAATAAGTTCCATCTCTTGATCATTGGTAAGATTGGAAGCAATAATGACTGGAAGGGTCTCATTAGCGCCCAAGAAAATATACTTGAGTGTAGCCGGTAGAGGCTTGAGCTCAAGTTGTGGTGGGGAAATTAAAGAAGGAGTTTGGGAAGTTTTGGACAAAGGGGGCAAGGGTTCTCTCGGAACTCTCCACTTAGGCAAATCCATGACAGTATTAACATCGAGCATGGAATTGACTTCACATATGGATTGCTCAATGTCAAAATCATCACAGTTGAAGTGATTTAGGCATGCCTCTAAAGGGTCCTTGAAAAGAATAGAAGGTAGTGCTTCTTGAACAAGGTCTTCCACTACATTGACACAAAAGCACTCACTTTCGTTATCGGATGTGTGGTGAGAAGCATTGAAGATGTTCAAGCGGACTTTCATATTCCCAAAAGAGATGTCCATCACTCCGGTACGGCAATTAACGCAAGCGTTTGCCGTGGCCAAGAATGGACGACCTAGAATGACAAGAATATGATGATTCAGATTTTGGACCAGTTCCGTGTCAAGGACTATGAAGTTCACCAGAAAATAGAATTTGTCCACTTGAATGATGACATCCTCAATGATGCCACGTGGTTGCCTCACCGAACGGTCGGCAAGTTGTAACACAACCGTGGTATGCTTGAGTTCCCCCAAACCTAGTTGTTGGTAAACTGAGAATGGAAGCACATTGACACTAGCCCCTAAATCAAGAAGTGCTTTTTCAAAAGATTGATTTTCGATGGTGCACGAAATGGTCGGAGCACCCGGATCTTTGAATTTAGGAGGGGCATGGTGTTGGAAAATGGAGCTTATGTGCTCAGTTAAGAGGACTTTCTTAGGAACATTATTCCTAGATTTGCGCTTTTGAGTGCACAAGTCCTTCAAGAATTTCGCATAGGAGGGAATTTGTCGAATAGCATCAAGGAGAGGGAGATTGATCTTTACTTGTTTGAAGATCTCCATCATGTCTTGGATTTTCTCTCCTTAC
Organism: Cornus controversa; assembly: GCA_026545225.1. NCBI lineage: Eukaryota > Viridiplantae > Streptophyta > Magnoliopsida > Cornales > Cornaceae > Cornus > Cornus controversa. Next base: position 27,615,482 of record CM048848.1, on the reverse strand, counting down.
TTCCCGAAATGAGAAGGTTCCTTCAATCTTTGAGGAAAAGGAACCGGAGGTTCATAAGAGGTGTCAAGATTTGGAATCGATGACGACACAACTTCACTTGCCTTTCCTTTTGGATTTGAAGGGGTATTTTGCAAATTTGGATTTAATGGAAACGATTTTGGATTTAATTGGGATTCTTTTGGATTTTTAGGTTGCTCTTGGAATTCCTTTCTCTCTTCCTCCCCTACCTTGGAGTTAATGATTTTGCCACTTCTCAAGGTTGTGATTGATTGAACTTGCTCCGGAGGAGCATTACAAGTTGAAGATGATGGATCTTCAATCATATGCACACCTTTGGGGTTCGCCACCGGTTGACTCGGCAACTTACCTTCCTCTCTTCTATTTAAGGCATTAGCTAGTTGCCCGATTTGAGCTTCTAACCTAGCCATAGATTGAGCATTGGCTTCAAGCTTAGAGATTGATTGAGAGTGAGTTTGCAATAAGCGGGTATTGGCCTTAAGATTGCTTATCACTCTTTCTTCAAAGCTTTGGCTTCTCGGAGGAGGTGGTGGTTGTTGGTAATTAGATCTTTGATTGTACGGTTGAGGGTTTGGCCTATAATGAGGCTGTTGAGAGGGGGAATTAAAAGAGTTGTGCCCTTGGAAAGAGGGACTTGATTCTTGAGGTTTCCATGAGAAAGCCGGATGGTTCTTGTAACCAGGATTGTACGTGTTCGAATATGGATCATTCAGTTGTTTAGCATACAAGGCATTCGCTTGCTCTTGAGCATAATCGGGAGATTGCCCGGCAATAGGATAATCTCGCACAAAATGTGAAGTACTATAGCAAAATGAACAACCTTCCTGATTTTGGATAGATTGGTTTGGAGTAGGCAGCCCATTTTTCATGATTAAATCCATTTTTCGGGATAGGGCTTCTACTTGCATGGCAACCTCATCTACCCGTAAAATCTCATGCACGCCTCTACAAGGTTGGGTGGCCTTCCCTTTCCTAGTGGAGGAGCGTTGAGCTGAATTGTTGCTTAGGGTTTGAAAAAGTTTCCATGCCTCATCGGGGCTTTTCGAAAGATATCCACCCCCACACGCGGAGTCTATCATTTGTCTATGTTGCTCACTCACCCCATCATAAAAACTTTGCGCTAGCTGCCATTTTGGGACAGCATGATGCGGACAAGATTTTAAAAGATCTTTTAACCTCTCCCACGTCTCATGGAATTGTTCTTGGTCAATTTGGGTGAATCCGGTGATTGCTCGTCGAATATCACTTGTCTTACCCATTGGGAAGTATTTTTTCAAGAACTCTATTTGCATCTCCGCCCAAGAATGGATTGAGTTAGGTTCTAAGGAGTTGAACCAACTTCTAGCTTTATCTTTTAAGGAGAAGGGGAACATACGCAGCTTTAGATCATCCTCCGTAAAGTGTGGTACACGAATAGTGGAACACACGGAAAGGAAGTAATCTAAGTGCCGGTACGGATCCTCATTAGGAAGACCGTGGAAGCTATTAAGAAGATTGATGGTGGAGGACTTTATTTCGAATTGATTTGCCGCTACATCCGAAAATTGAATACATGAAGGTACTTCAAATGTAGTTGGAAGGTAAAAGTCCATAAGCAACTCTCCTTGAGGAGGTGGTGGTGGAGGTGGTTGTTCATGATTAAAAGGAGGTAGCCCGGGAGGTTGTCTCTCATTTGGATCCATGTTTTCAGTCCTAGGCAATATAGGGTCCCTAGAGGTTCCTCTACATTGTCTAAGTGTTCGTTCAAGTTCAATGTTACACGGAAGCAAAGGAAGTGACAATGACCGTCTACCTAGCATGCATTACCAATAGAACAACACCTCAATATACAAGATAAACAAATATATACAAAACAATGAATGAATTCAAACCACAAATTTTAGGCGTTATACTCACAAAGGGTTCCAAGTTTACTTCTCTTAGATGCCCGCTATGTGGTATACCTAAAATCAAGAAATTTGAGAAATAAAGACAAAATATGTGCAAAAGAATGAAAGAATTTCTAACCTAAGAATTAAACCAGATTTAATCTTCCAATGGCGACAATAAAACCGTAGTCCCCGGCAACGGCGCCAAAATTTTGATGTGGTCGGAACTAAATTATATTGTAAGCTTAATTTTGCCCTTTTTATCAAAATATAATTTAACCACTCGCAAGAGCACGAATCTTTGTAGATAAGGTTCTATATGGAGGGTATCGATCCCACGAGGACTAGTCGCAATTGTCTTACGGGAAGATTAATTCTACTTTAATTCTAAAAACAGATTTTTGATTTTGTGTTTAAAAACTATTGCATGAATGAAATGACAAGAAAATTAAAGAGTTTAAAGTTGGGAGAGAGAACTAGGGTTGGTTTCCACCACTAGCCATTCACATGTTCATAAGTGTAGCAAGCATGGGATTTATTAATTAAATGCCTAACAATGTCATTAGGCTTGTGACCTCAATGACATATCAAAATATCAATATGTGTGCTAACCTATCATAATCCATCTTCAACAAGCATAGCTCTTCAACCTAACTAAATACCTAATTACTCTACTCTCTAAGTGAACACTACATGCATCCAAACTACCTTGTCTTGGCATGGTCTATACAAATTAACATCACACATTCAATTAAATACCATTATCTAGCCATCATTTGCACTTCTTGTGGAATATGCAAATGTTGTTCATTCAAGTGACAAAATCTACTCTAAGACAAGAATAAATTTCATATCAAATGAATATATAAAAGAGATGTATTTGTGTACATAATCACTAGGCTAAATAATCCACATTTAAGTATAAATCCCAAGAGCTACAAAAATGAACAAGTTTACATGGCTAGGGGTTGAAACCAACACCCTAGTAGAAGAGTTAGTTGCTCATGGTTGCCTTGCACCCTTCCATTGATGAAAAGAATGAAGCTTCTTGGTCTGGTTCAGCTCTTTCTCTTCCTCTCCCGAAGGTCTCTCCTCTTCTTTGATGTTGCTTGAGAGATATATGTCAAATGGCCTCCTTTTGTGCTTTATGGCCTCCTTTTTCAACCTTAGGGCCCACCATATATATATATATATATCACTATATATATGTATTGCATTAATAAGGCCCCCAAGAGTCTTGTTCAAGTCAGATAATCCCCCTAAGTCGTGCAAAAAGGGGGATTTTGTTGCAAGTGGGAGAGCAGGTGAGCAAGTGGCCAAGTGGGCTCTGCAGAATTTCGATTGATCGAAATTGAATCTCGATTGATCGAGATTTCGATCAATCAAAATGAGATCTCGATCAATCGAGATTTCGATTAATCGAAATCAACATCTCGATTGATCGAGATGCCTTGGCTGCATTTCCTGATTTCTTCTCTTGATTGTAGAGAGCTTCCAATTTTTGCTCCATTTACTCCAATACCTGCAAAACATCAAAAATACAAAAATACCGTAAACATATCTCGGTAAACGCAAAAACGGAACCAACGTATGCAATAAAGAGGGTTCAAATGCATAGAATTGAACACTTATCAAAAAGAGTTATGAAAGGATGGTTAGCTAAAGCTCAACAGGTTCACTAGTGGTATTGCATTACCAAGAAAAGAAACTTAAAGGCTCAAAAATATCCAAAGATGGTCTAAAATTATTTCTCAAGGATTAGTATAATTCTTCAGCAAGTGTGAACTCAAAAGATAGTGTGGCATAAAATTCTCAATATTTGACCAAAAGAAAAAAAATAATAAGACCGATCAACAAATTATGCGAACTCAATGAAAATTTTAGAATTTAACCTTTTGATTCGTGTGTGAGTGTGACTCAAAAAGTATATCAATTAAAATTTTTCACACTTCGCAATAGAACGAATTCCTTGCAGATTAGGGCTATTGAAAGGGGTATCGTACCTCAGGGATTATGGTCTGATGAGTTGGAATACGGAATTAATTCTAATTAAATTTGTAAGAAAAGAATTCTAATTTTTAAACTAAATTAATTAAAAAGGAAAATAAAATAAATCAAAGATAAATAAGATAGTGAAGATAATAGGAGAGAAACCTAGGGTGTTTGACTTCACCACTAACTCCACAATCAATGGTTAATTGAGTCAACTATAGGGGAATTACATCATGCATAAGTGGTGTCGGTGGCTACAAGCTCACCTTCATCTGTTAAGAAGATAACATATGATTAAGGTTAAGCCATGGACTATCTTCGATTGGCATGGGTCATCTGCCTAACTACTCTAATCTAGGGTGCAGTATGGTTCATCTTCTCTAGGCATAATCCATCAAAGCTCATAACAATATATTCAGTGATTACCATTGTGTAATAATCTCTCTCATGATCACAGAAAACAAGAGAGATTGAGTTCAATAACAACAACTAAATATCTAAGACAAGATAAGAAATCATTGAGATTGAATTTACAAGATTTTTATTGCTCAATTCTATAATAAGAATCCTCTGAATTACACAATCTATGCATGTATATAAAGGTCCCCAATAATTAAAACAATCAAACCATTGATGCTTTGTTAGGGTTACATCAAAACCCTAGTGGATGAACTAGCCGCTCATGGTAAAAGAAGAAGCTTCAACTGTTGAGGAAGAAGACATCATCTTTCTGAATTACGCGTATGACTTTGTTCTCCAATGACTCTGCAATATGTTTCTGTTCTCTTCTCAGCCTTCTCAGACTCTCCAAGCTCTGTTCTCTCTGTCTAATCTCCCCCCAATTCAGCCTCCAAGTCTTCATTTTATTCCCCAAGAGAATACACCAAAGTCCTAATCCAATTAGGAATAAAATAGGGTTTCCCGCAGCACTAATCAGGTGGGTTTTTCCTGCTGACTTCGGCCCAACTTTTGACCCACTAGAAGTCCGATTTACAGAATTTCCATGAAATACAAAAGTGTCAAATTTCGTTCAACCCTACATGAAAATAATGTCGATTTGAGGCTCAGAAATAAGACTTCTGGTCCGTTTTTCAAAACGGGATTAAGACTGTATTATGCGCAGATTTGGGCTTCAAGCCCGAAACCTTCTTAAGCAGCTGTAATTCTCTTGGACCTCTTTCTTGGGCTGAATTGAGTTAAAATAAATGGTTGAATGATTCTCCTTGATGTAGGCTTCATCTAACCATCTTGGATGTCTTCTTTAAAAGCCCAAAATCACGGTTTTAACTGAAATAATCATTAAGGCCCTGAAAATACAGAAAACACTAAAACAAAGTAAAATAACAAAATAATCCATCACTAAGAGAATAAAATACATAAGTTAAGAGATTAGAATGCGTAACATTCAACGCCTATCACCTTTTAACCCTCAAAATAATAAGAATATCACAAAAGCTCACTGGGTTAAATCTCCACTTTTATTCTTCGGATTTCTAACATGCAGTCACTCATCAATTTCAAATTATATCGAAGGGTTATCGTGAATAATATTGTTCTGAGTTTTAAAATTCATGAAATTTATTCTAATTAAAAGATAGGATAAAATCTATAAAATATACTAAAGCTTCAAGATTTTCAAAAATTATTTACACATTGAAAATCGAAAAATCAAATCATAATGTAAAAATTACCAAAAAAAAATTTTTTCTTTTTTTTTTTCAAATAAAACATAACAACACAAAATTGTTCTTCCTTACCCCCAAACTTAAATCACACATTATCCTCAATGTTAACAAAAACATAAAGTATATGGTAAGTGATAGAACAATATTACCGTGGTTGTACAAATATCAAAATCTAGTTAAGCATCCATGAGGGTTTGCCATCCCCCCAAACTTGGATACAAGAACCTGTCATGTAGAACACAATACATACCAACCAAGCCAACTAAACAAAATTAATCTGATCATCCAAAATAAGTTAAACATAAATTAAGAACAAAAAATCAAAAGTTCATCATTCATCTAAAGTATGAACATGTTGCTTAATTTATGAATGACGTAGATAGGAAAAAACAATTGATTGGAGCTCATCACGATCATCTTGTATGATGTTTGGATCCATAAACTGATTTTGACAATAAGACATGGTGTCAAAATTGTTGCATAAGTCCTGATTCAATAGTGGTGCCATGTCCACATTTTTAGATGGAACCCAGCTTTGAACATGATTATTTGGTGGATGTGATGAAAAGTTTCCTTCAAAAATATCATTAGGGTTTACACTAGAGGAGCTAGAAGCAAAGTTTTGAGCTGCTAGGTGACTGAGAGAAACCAGTTGTGCTTGTAGATTGAGAATTTGCCATTCAAGAGAAAGAATATATGAAACGCAACCAAAAAGGGTATTGTATTGGGCCATATTATTTCAGAGAGGGGCATTGAAGTTGATAAAGCAAAGATCGATCTAATTGTAACTCTGCCTCATCCAACTTCGATAAGGCAAGTTCGATCTTTCTTAGGCCATGCTGGGTTCTATAGAAGATTTATCAAGGATTTCAGTAAAGTTGCTCGACCATTGTGCCATTTATTATCTAAAGATGTTCCCTTTATCTTTGATGAAGATTGTGTGCAAGCTTTTGAAAAGCTTCGGTCTCTGTTATCCTCTGCACCAATTATGCAATCGCCAAAATGGGATTTACCTTTTGAAATTATGTGTGATGCCTCTAATTATGCAGTGGGAGCAGTGTTGGGACAAAGAGAAGAGAAACGGCCATATGTCATCTATTACGCTAGTAAGACTCTCTCTGATGCCCAACTCAATTATACAACCACAGAGAAAGAGCTTTTAGCTGTAGTATTTGCCTTGGACAAGTTTCGTTCTTATTTATTGGGGTCCAAGGTGGTTGTCTACTCTAATCATGCAGCATTGAGACACTTATTGGCGAAGAAAGAAACCAAACCGCGTCTTATTCGATGGATTTTATTGTTGCAAGAATTTAATCTGGAGATAAAAGACAAAAAGGGGACGGAGAATGTGGTTGCGGATCATTTATCTCGGATTGAGTTTGAACCGGTGATCGATGCATTACCTATTCGAGACTCATTCCCGGATGAGCAATTGTTTGGAATTGGTTTGATGAAAGTAAATGGCCAAAGGTTGAAGCATTGTGTGGAAGGATGTGTGCCAAGAAGAGACGTAGAGTCTGTCGACTTGACGGATCCCGTCTATCCAACTTAATCCCTTCGGAGAGTTGATCGTCTCCTACGGACGTTAAATTGTAGGTTCTGAATGTATTTATATCCTTTAATTTCTTTTATTTCTTTGATTTTAATTTTTAGTTTTAGTTTCTTGAGTTTTCATTCAATTCTAGTTGCGTTTTAATGTTTTTTCTTTGAGTTTTTGATGTATAAGTTGCTTCCGGAGGATGCCAAGAGGTGTACCGAGGTATTTGGACTCAAGATGGGTGAAAAGTCATGCTCTCGGTCGACCTTGGGCGATGGAGACTCAAAAATATCAAGTCTCGGTCGACCTTGGGCGATGGAGGGTCCAACAGGCATCCAGGGGGGGATCGATCGCCCCAGCCAAGGGGGATCAATCGCCCCATGAGAATTCTTGAAGATCCCCACCAGCAGGTGGGCGATCGATCACCCACTCCAAGGGGATCGATCGCCCAAAGGTATAGAGGGGCTGGCCGAAAGTTTGCCCTATAAATGGACTCCTTATCCTATTTGGTTGCTACTACTTGCATCTTCTACCTCTTTGAACTCCAATTCAAGTCCTACATCATCCGGAAAATTATTTTCTTCAATTGGTGATTATTAAACAAGAATTCAATATTGATCATCATCAACTTCAACATCAAATTGGATCAAAAATCACTAGTTCTCAAAGGAAGCTCTCACTTTTTCAAGTTCAACATCAAAGTGAAGTTTTTCTTTGAATAAATTGTTCAAATCTTTTTGAGGGCTTTTGAAGACCAAGTTTGGGGGATCAATTTGGTATATTTAGTTGTTCAATTTGGGTGGAAAAATTACCGAAAAGAGGAGGTTGAAGGTTACAAAAGAATTGTGCACACCATGTGTTCGATTTAATTCGTCAACCACACTTTTTCTACTTCTATGGCACCAAAGAGAGCAAGTCACCAAGGTGCTTCAAGTTCACGTAATCCTCGCCAAGCGAGGCATGATCCAACCACAGGTTTTTCACGATCTCGCCGAGAAGGTATTCAAGAGAGATGGCATCCAAGGGCTTTGAACTTTGAAACCACGTTTGACATAGCCGAACTCTATGGTATGTTTCCCGAGACACGATGGGGGATTTTTGACATCCGTCATCGTCAGTCGGCATCCATTTTTGTTCCACTCTAGTCTACTATCTACCCGAGACTTGTCAAGGTATTTTATCAGAACTTAATGCCGACACCTGATGAGCGGGATGTACTTACTTCTTCAGTAGATGGAACAATAGTTCGAGTGGACATGTCATCCATTGCCATTGCCATGGGTTGTCCTCATGAGTGCCCAGATGATTTGTCTCATATCTATACTCCTCTACCCGACGAGTTGTCAGTGGGTAATTTGGTTGCACGTTTATGTGCTAATCAGTTTTTCGGGCCAAAAAGGAATGCAGCTTCTAAGTCTTCAATGCCAAATCATTTATGGTTCCTTGACGCTGTTCTACTCAAGAATGTATGTCCAATTGGACATAAGACCGAGAGACGTCAAGAGTTCCTCAGAGCCTTATATGCTATACATTTTGGGCATTGGCTGTCATTCCCACAGATTGTTTGGGGCCAAATGGAGAAGTTCTATTCCAAGGCTGTAGCCAAGGCACCAGACAGTGCAAGTGACTGAGAGTTTCCATTCCCTACTATTATTGATTAGTTGCTTATTGCACAAGGATATGCAGTCCATGAGGACGAGCTTACCTTTCCACGTGATCTTCATTATGGCATGCATGACTAGAATTTGAGCCGATCTCATATGCACCAGAGAGTCATAGCGGCACTTGGTGAGGTATCTCGGTTGGCCCAGGGAGGAGAGCATATAGATATACCACCACCGGTGGAAGATCCTGAGGAGATGGAGGCAGAAGAAGAGGAGGTGCATGCACAGGCTGGTGGCCATGATTATTAGTATTTAGAGGGGCAGATTGTTGGGTTGATAGCCCAGTTTGGCACCCTACAGACAGAGGTCTCCACACAGTTTGGAGCAATGAGGACAAAGATGGCGGATCACTTCCGTGATACTTGCCAAAAGCAACTAGAGATGAGGAGGATGCTGCGTGCACTGATGCGCCAGGCAAACTTAGATCCAGATGCTCAGTCACCACCACACCCTTGACAGGAAGGTAACCATCTTTTGTATTTTATTTTATTTTTAGTTTTTATTTTTCTTTTAAATTTTATTTTTCTTTCTGTAGTTAGATTTTTATAATAATAAAAAATAAAAAAAAATTTAAAAATAAAAAATATATATTTTTTTTTTAGGATTTTTTCTCTTTCATATTTATTTTCACCCATACTATTTCACTTGATCTTTGGGGTATAGTGGTTTGTTTTGATAGGTTCTAACATCCAAGTTTGGGGGTGTGCTTTCATTGCCTTCTTGCAATTTGGTGTGCTCTATTTTCTTGCCACTACTCCATGGTCTTGGTGATATCGTTCCTACTCTTCTCTATGCTTTGATTGGTAGCACATTGAGAACAATGTACAGTTTAAGTTTGGGGGTGAGGCGATGCCTATTTATGTGCTTTATTGCATATGGGGAAAATTTGTGAAATTCTTCTTGTATTAGAATTTTATTTTATTTTATTTTCTTAGTTTATTTATTTTATTTTATTTTGTTTTGTTTTTAGATAGAATGTTTTGACATTATTCAAAGGACTAATACCTTATGTAGGTGCTTAACTTGCAATTTTTGAGTATGTTTTAAATTTTTGGAAACTGTGGTTTAAATTATGTGGTTTTAATCATGGTTTGCAATAACATGTTTTGGAGTGATTAATTTTAGTTCCCTTACATGCACAGACACACTAGCATAGTCTTATGGGATATAAACTTTGGTTTTGAGTTATTGAGTTACATATGCTTGATATTAATTAGTATCTCTTGAAAATGAGTACCGATAATGTGTTACTTGACTTCAATGAAAAAAAAAAAAAAGAAGAAGAAGAAGAAGAAAAAGAAATATGCGATGAATAAGCAAATCGATTTGATCCTTTTCATGAGTAACCGGGCTTCTATGCCTCAGGAAGCACGGAGTGTTCGCGTCAAAAGTGAAAGGGTGAGAAAAGATGAGCATTGGTTGTCTTGATTTGTAGCCTGACTGATTCGAGTAATTAGGTTCTTCGGGGTATCTTAAAGCCTAGTGCCCTAAAGCCATCTGGTTTGGGAGTCACTGACTGAAAGCTTGCTACATGGATCTTTCAGAAAGTTTAATAGATCAAGACATTGCACAACCAATGATGCAATGAAAAAAAAAAAGAATGATGAAAAAAAAAATTGAAAAGTCATGTATTCATGTTGGGAAGTATGATTTCAATAAGGGGAGCTAGTGAGTTGAAAGGGTATGTACCTTAATATATTCAGAGCTAGGTTATGCTACATGAGATGATTGCTAGATCACTTTACACGAGGGAGCTAGAGTTAATTATTGTGAGATATGTTGATGTGAATTATGTGTGGGGACCATTGTTTTGAATTATGGAATTTGAAAGTTTGAAATTATTCTTGAATGCAAGTTTGTAACTATATATTGTAATCTTCTTCTTGAATTAATGTTGAAACAGAATTTTGAATATTTGTGAGTAACATTTCTGGAAGCCCTCACGAGACTATACTCGTCCACTAGGGAGAACATAGGGGTTTAAAGGCTTGTTACATATGCTAAATGCAATCATTTCTCCCACGAAAGTGGAGTTGGGTAGTTCAGTTAGTATTTAGTAGTTTCTTTGTTTTAGTTTTAGTTTTGTTTTATTCTATTGCTAAGGGACTAGCAATATGTAAGTTTGGGGGTGTGATAGGCGTTGAATGTTACGCATTCTAGCCTCTTAACTTATGTATTTTATTCTCTTAGTGATAGATTATTTTGTAATTTTACTTTGTTTTAGTGTTTTCTGTATTTTCAGTGCCTTAATGATTATTTCAGTTAAAACCAAGCTTTTGGGCTTTTAAAGAAGACATCCAAGATGGTGAGATGAAGCCTACATCAAGGAGATTCACTCAACCATTTATTTCAACTCAAATCAGCCCAAGAAAGAGGTCCAAGAGAATTACAGCTGCTTAAGAAGGTTTCGGGCCTGAAGCCCAAATCTGCGCATAATACAGTCTTAATCCCGTTTTGGAAAACGGACCAGAAATCTTATTTATGAGCCTCAAATTGACATTATTTTTGTCTAAAGTTGAACGAAATTTGATTCTGCACACTTTTGTATTTCACGAAAATTCTATAAATCGGATTTCTAGTGGGTCAAACGTTGGGCCGAAGTTAGCAGGAAAAACCCACCTGATTAGTGATGCGGGAAACCCTAATTTATTCCTAATTGGATTAGGACTTTGGTGTATTCTCTTGGGGGAATAAAGTGAAGACTTGGAGGCTGAGTTGAGGGGGGATTGGAGATAACAAGGAGAGCTTGGAGAGTCTGAGAGGGCTGAGAAGAGCCCAGAAACTTATTGCAGAGCCATTGGAGAACGAAGTCATACGCGTAATTCAGAAAGATGATGTCTTCTTCCTCAACAGTTGAAGCTTCTTCTTCTACCATGAGCGGCTAGTTCATCCACTAGGATTTTGATGTAGCCCTAACAAAGCATCAATGGTTTGATTGTTTTAATTATTGGGGACCTTTATATACATACATAGATTGTGTAATTTAGAGGATTCTTATTATAGAATTGAGCAATAAAAGTCTTGTAAATTCAATCTCAATGATTTCTTATCTTGTCTTAGATATTTAGTTGTTGTTATTGAACTCAATCTCTCTTGTTTTCTGTGATCATGAGAGAGATTATTACACAATGGTAATCACTGAATATATTGTTAAGAGCTTTGATGGATTATGCCTAGAGAAGATGAACCATACTGCACTTTAGATTAGAGTAGTTAGGTAGATGGCCCATGCCAATCGAAGATAGTCTATGGCTTAGCCTTAATCATATGTTATCTTCTTGACGAATGAAGGTGAGCTTGTAGCCACCGACGCAACTTATGCATGATGTAATTCCCCATAGTTGATTCAATTGACCATTGATTATGGAGTTAGTGGTGAAGTCAAACACCTTAGATTTCTCTCATATTATCTTCACTATCTTGTTTACTTTGATTTATTTTATTTTACTTTTTAATTCATTTAGTTTAAAAATCAGAATTCTTTTCTTATAAATTTAATTAGAATTAATTCAGTATTCCAACTCATCAGACCATAATCCCTGAGGTACGATACCCCTTTCGATAGCCCTATTCTGCAAAGAATTCGTTCTATTGCGAAGTGTGGAAATTTTTAATTGGTATACTTTTTGAGTCACACTCACACACGAATCATGTGCTATGACATTGGGCAATTGAAAACCCGCTGGTGAGTCTCATTCTGAAAGCATCTTCAGAGAAGTTGTGAATTTTAGTAGTTAAGCACACTTCATTGAATTCATCTAGATGTTTTAAGGGTCTTCTTGAGTCAGCCCAAAATAAGATGGAAGCATCTGATAATGCTGGACTTGATCTTATAATTCTGTGCTATGACATTGGGGAGTTGAAAACCCGCTGGTGAGGTGTATGTCTCAGGAACATAGTAGTCCCTAAGCAATCTAGCCCTTTCTCCATCAGTATTAGGAACAAGGTTGTTATTCCTTTCTTTTGCCATGTCTTCAATTAATTCTTCCTCTTGCACACTGGTATCAACAGGGATGTTCCTCTGTTATCTAAGAGTACGTTCAGGCTCAGGATCAAGAGGTATCAAATGATCAGCTACAAAACGACGACCTTGCATATATTAGCCAAAAGCACCTGAAAAGAAAACAAAAACAAAATTAAAAACAAAATAAAAAAATTTCCTAAACTAAAAATCCAATTAAAATTAATTCTGTAAAATCCAATCAATCAAATAGATAATCCTCGGCAACGACGCCAAAAATTGATTCATGTGTGAGTGAGTCTCAAATTATAATTACCACACTTCGTAATAGAATGAATTCCTTGTAGAATAGGGGTGTTGAACCTACAACCAAAGCTTCATACTCAACCTCATTGTTTGTTCCCTTAAACCCGAACTGCAAGGCATATTTGAAAGTCTCCACTTCTAGGGATATGATCATTATTCCTACACCACTGGTTAATGTATTTGATGATCCGTCTATGAATAACTCCCATGTGCAGCCTGGGTTCATTATCCTCTTCATTTTGTTGGACTGAACTCTGACTTTCTTCCAACTAAGCTTGTTCCTCTTCTGGTGGATCGGTGAATTCAACTATAAAGTCTACTAGTACTTGGCCTTTTATTGCTCACCTTGGCTTATATCAGATGTCAAATTCTTCTAGTTCCATGGACCACTTCACAAGTCGTCCGGAAGTTACAAGTTTGAAGAGGACTTGCCGGAGTGGTTGGTCAATAAGTACCACTATTATATGTGCTTGGAAATATGGCCTGAGTTTCTTGGTTGACATGACCAGGGCGAATGCCACCTTCTTAATCAAGGGATATCTTTCTTCAGCCCCTCGAAGCACCTTACTAGCATAGTAAACTGGCCTCTGCACCTCTTTATTTTCTCGTACTAGTGCAGAACTGATCGTTTCCAGGGAGACGGCTAAGTATATGTACAGCTCTTCCCCTAAATGTGCACAAGATAAAAGTGAAGGCGAATTGAGATATTGTTTTAGGCCAACTAGGGCTTGTTCGCATTCTAGTGTCTATTCAAAGGCTTTCTTGAGGACCTGGAAGAACAGGAGACACTTGTTTATGGTGCGGGAGATCAGTTTGTTCAATGCTACCACCTTGCCTGTTAGCCTCCGAACTTCTTTAGTTGTTTTAAGCGATTTTGTATCTAAGATTGCCTTCACGTTTTCTGGGTTGGCTTCTATTCCCCTCTTACTGACCAAGTAGCCCAAAAAATTTCCAGACAAGACTCCAAAAGTGCACTTTCTGGGGTTGAGCTTCATTTTGTACCTTCGAAGGACATCGAAGGCTTCTTGTAAGTTATCCAAATGGCTTGTGGTTTTTAGCTTTTAACGAGCACGTCATCAACATATACCTCCATTTGCTCCTTAAACATCATGTTATCCAACATTTGATAGGTCGCGCCTGCATTCTTCAAACCAAACAGTATTACTGTGTAGTAGTACAACTCTCTTTCTATTATAAAGAATGTTTTCTCTTGATCTGATGGTAGCATTGGGATTTGATTATACCCTGAGTAGGCATCCATGAAACTAAGTCACTCACACCCGGTCGTTCCCTCCACAAGTATATCAATTTGTGGAAAAGGGAAATTGTCCTTTGGGTATGCCTTATTCAAATCGGTGAAATCTACACATATGTGCCACTTGCCATTGGGCTTTTTTACCAAGACTACGTTTGTCAACCAGTCTAGGTAGTGTGCTTCCTGCACGAATTTGGCCTTCAATAATTTACCCACCTCATCCAAGATTGTCAAATTTCTTTCTGGAGCAAAAGTTTGTCTCTTCTGTCTAACAGATTTGGCGGCTGGGTTGACGTTCAACTGGTGCATTATAATGGTTGGGTCAATCCCAGACATGTCCTCATGGGACCAAGTAAATACATCCCTATTTATTTTGAGGAATTGAATGAGCTCCTCTCGAGCGGTGGGTGAGAGTGACACGCTCACCTTCTTTCCTATATCTGGTTCATACAAGTTTACCTCAACTAGCTCTTCCATAGGTTTTGTATAGCGAACCTCCTCTTTCTATTCAACCTCCAGGCTTTTGATGCTCAAGGTTTCTGGTACCTTCTTCTCTTTTAGGGAAGTGGCATAGCATTCTCGAGCAGTGGCTTGATCTCCCCTTAGCTCCCCAATGCCATAGTCAGTGGGGAACCATATAAGGAGATGATAGGTGGAAGTCACTGCCCTCATGGCATTTAACGTGACTCTTCCCAAGATAACATTATAGGTAGATGGGCAATCTACAACGAAGAAGGTCACCATCTTAGTGACTTGCTTTGGACTTATATCAGTAGTGACTGGAAGGTCAACGATGTCAAGTGAAAAAAGTTTCTCTCTAGATAACCCAATAAGTCGGAATTTAGTAAGTTTAAGTCTTTCCCTACCAATCCTCATTTGGTCAAAGGCTCCTACAAATAGGATGTCAGCAGAACTGCCATTGTCAATCAGTACTCGTTTAATTGTGAAATTGGCGATAATTAGTGTGACCATAAGGACATCATCATGTGGTTACTGAACTTCCCTTACATCAGCCTCTAAAAAGGTTACAATCTGATCATTTAGTCGGGGGTGCTTAGCGGGTGATTGACTTACCTCGCCCAATTCACAAAAACTTTTGATTTTCTTCATATGCACCTTGCAAGTAACCCTGGATTCCCCACCAACTGCAAGTCCACCCAAGATAACTCTGATTTCCCCCAATGGGGGATTTGCTCGAGTGTTGTATCCGTATTGCCCCGTAGGCTGTTTTATACCCCCCTCTCATCTCCAACCACAAATCTACATAGTTGGCCTCTTCGAATCAGACTTTCAATCTACCTTTTCAAGTCTATGCACTCGTCTGTATCATGCCTATGGTCATGATAAAATTTGTATTACTTATCACAGGAACTCTTGGAGGGATCAGTTCTCAGTTTTGAGAGTCACTGTCGGGTCATCTTGATGTAGAGGAGGATTTAGCTTATTGACATGTTTAAGGGGGTAAAATTGAATCCTTTATCACAACGCGATGATTTATCGCTCTGCTCTCGTGATGTCCTGCCATACTTGGGATCTCTCTCATCTTTATTGGACCGTCCTCCCTTCCTGTCTATCTTTCTGTCACAATCTCCTTTTTTCCTCTGCGCATCTAGGACATCCTCAGTATTCATGAGTAGCTCGGACATGTTTTCTAGAAGATGTTTGGAAATTGAGTACAAGAGTTTTGAAGGCAGCAGTCCTCCCATGAATGCAGTAACTACTACCTTATCATCCAAGGCTTTGACCTGCAACATCTCCCTGTTAAACTGCTTGATGTAGTCTCTCAATGACTCCCCCTTAGTCTGCCTTACATTCAAGAGATAGGTGGCAAGCTTCCTATACATTTGGGCTGCAATGAAGTTGCTCACAAACAACCGACTCAATTCTTTAAAGGAATGTTAAACCATGCCTGAGTAGAACCTTTCAATGTAGTAGGAAAGGCCCTACACATGATTTCATCTGGTACTCCTTGGAGGTACATCAGAGCCTTATAGGTCTCTAGATGGTTGATAGGCGTTGAATGTTACACATTCTAGCCTCTTAACTTATGTATTTATTCTCTTAGTGATAGATTATTTTGTGATTTTACTTCGTTTTAGTGTTTTCTGTATTTTTAGGGCCTTAATGATTATTTCAGTTAAAACCAAGCTTTTGGGCTTTTAAAGAAGACATCCAAGATGGTTAGACGAAGCCTACTTCAAAGGGAACCATTCAATCATTTATTTTAACTCAAATCAGCCCAATGAAGAGGTCCAAGAGAATTACGGCTGCTTAAGAAGGTTTCGGGCCTGAAGCCCAAATCTGCGCATAATACAGTCTTAATCCCGTTTTGGAAAATGGATCAGAAGTCTTATTTCTGAGCCTCAAATTGACATAATTTTCATATAGGGTGAACGAAATTTGATTCTACACACTTTTGTATTTCACAAAAATTCCGTAAATCGGACTTCTAGTAGGTCAAAAGTTGGGCCGAAGTCAGCAGGAAAAACCCACCTGATTAGTGCTGCGGGAAACCCTAATTTATTCCTAATTGGATTAGGACTTTGGTGTATTCTCTTGGGGAATAAAGTGAAGAATAAAAGGCTGAGTTTGGAGAGAAGAGAGAATTGGAGAGTCTGAGAGGGCTGAGAAGAGCACAGAAACATATTTGCAGAGCCATTGGAGAACGAAGTCATACGCATAATTCATGAAGATGATGCCTTCTTCCTCAACAGTTGAAGCTTTTTCTTCTACCATGAGCGGCTAGTTCATCCACTAGGGTTTTGATGTAGCCCTAACAAAGCATCAATGGTTTGATTGTTTTAATTATTGGGGACCATTATATACATGCATAGATTGTGTAATTTAGAGGATTCTTATTATAGAATTGAGCAATAAAAGTCTTGTAAATTCAGTTTCAATGATTTCTTATCTTGTCTTAGATATTTAGTTGTTGTTAATGAACTCAATCTCTCTTATTTTCTGTGATCATGAGAGCGATTATTACATAATGGTAATCACTGAATATATTATTAAGAGCTTTGATGGATTATGCCTAGAGAAGATGAACCATACTGCACCCTAGATTAGAGTAGTTAGGCAGATGGCCCATGCCAATCGAAGATAGTCTATGGCTTAGCCTTAATCATATGTGACCTTCTTGACGGATGAAGGTGAGCTTGTAGCCACCGACACCACTTATGCATGATGTAATTCCGTATAGTTGATTCAATTGACCATTGATTGTGGAGTTAGTGGTGAAGTCAAATACCCTAGATTTTTCTCATATTATCTTCACTATCTATTTACTTTGATTTATTTTATTTTATCTTTTTAATTAGTTTAAAAATCAGAATTCTTTCTTTCTAAATTTAATTAGAATTAATTCAGTATTCCAACTCATCAGACCATAATCCCTGAGGTACGATACCCCTTTCGATAGCCCTATTCTGTAAGGAATTCATTCTATTGCGAAGTGTGGAAATTTTTAATTGATATACTTTTTGAGTCACACTCACACACGAATCAATTTTTGGCGCCGTTGCCGGGGATTATCTATTTGATTGATTGGATTTTACAGAATTAATTTTAATTGGATTTTTAGTTTAGGAAATTTTTATCTTTTATTTTTAATTTTGTTTTTGTTTTCTTTTCAGGTGCTTTTGGTTAATATATGCAAGGTCATCGTTCTGTAGCTGATACTTTGATACCTCTTGATCCTGAGCCTGAACGTACTCTTAGACAACAGAGGAACATCCCTGTTGATACAATTGTGCAAGAGGAAGAATTAATTGAAGACATGGCAGAAGAGAGGAATAACAACCTTATTCCTAATGCTGATGGAGAAAGAGCTAGATTGCTTAGGGATTACTATATTCCTAAGACATATACATCACCAGTAGGTTTTCAACTGCCCAATGTCACAGCACAGAATTATGAGATTAAGACCAGCATTATTCAGATGCTTTCATCTTATTTTGGGCTGACTCAAGAAGACCCTTACAAGCATCTAGATGAATTCATTAAAGTATGCTCAACTACAAAAATTCATAACTTCTCTGAAGATGTTTTCAGAATGAGACTTTTTCCATTCTCTTTGAAAGACAAAGCAAAGTATTTGTTTAATTCTCTACCGGCAGGTTCTATCAGGACTTGGACTTAGATGCAACATGAGTTTCTCAAGAAGTATTTTCCAATAGGGAAGACCAATCAGTTCAGACGTGCTATCACTGATTTCTCCCAACATGAAGAGGAACAATTTTATGAGACATGGGAAAGATTCAAGGACCTTCTTAGGAAGTGTCCCCATCATCAAGTTCCTAAGTGGCAACTAGTGCAGAGTTTTCATGAAGGGCTGACAGAAGCCAACAGACAGATGGTTAATGCATCGTGTGGAGGTACTTTTATGTTGAAGAGTGAAGAAAAGGCATGGACCTTATTTGAAAATCTTAGTGACAACTCTCTACAACATGTGTCCTCTACTCGTTCTTGCAGACATGCCACTACAAGGAAAACTGATTGGATTTATGAGGTTGGTGCTTCAGAAGTTATGCCAACTGATATTGATTTAATTGCACAGAAGGTAGCAGCAATTATGGCTGCCAATCAAACTCCTTCTGACATCGAAAGGGCTTTCTTAATCTTGAAGGCACTCATAAGGTATTAATTGTGTACCTGGTATATGGATCGTCTCTGTATTTATAGTGGTCAAATGGGATCGTGTCCTACTGGGAGACTGGCTCTTCAGTTCTGATAGGCGTTAAATGTTACGCATTCTAGCCTCTTAACTTATGTATTTTATTCTCTTAGTGATAGATTTTTTTGTTATTTTACTTCGTTTTAGTATTTTTTGTATTTTCAGGGTCTTAATGATTATTTAAGTTAAAATCATGATTTTGGGCTTTTAAAGATTACATGCAAGATGGTTAGATGAAGCTTACATCAAGGAGATTCACTCAACCATTTATTTCAACTCAAATCAGCCCAAGGAAGAGGTCCAAGAAAATTACAGCTGCTTAAGAAGGTTACAGGCCTGGATCCCAAATCTGCGCTTAATACAGTCTTAATCCCGTTTTGGAAAATAGACCAGAAGTATTATTTCTGAACCTCAAATCCACTTAATTTTTGCAAAAGTTGAATGAAATTTGATTCTACACACTTTTGTATTTCACAAAAATTCCGTGAATCGGACTTCTAGTGGGTCAAAAGTTAGGTCGAACGTCAGCAGAAAAAATCCACCTGATTAGTGCTGCGGGAAAACCTAATTAATTCCTAATTGGATTAGGACTTTGGTGTATTCTTTTGGGGCATAAAGTGAAGAATTGGAGGTTGAGTTAAGGGGAGATTGGAGAGTCTGAGAGAGCTTTGGACAGAACAGAAGACATACTTTGCAGAGCCATTGGAGAACGAAGTCTTACGCATAATTCATGAAGATGATGCCTTCTTCCTCAATCGTTGAAGCTTCTTCTTCTTCTACCATGAGCGGCTAGTTCATCCACTAGGGTTTTGATGTAGCCCTAACAAAGCATCAATGGTTTGATTGTTTAATTATTGGGGACCTTTATATACATGCATAGATTGTGTAATTTAGAGGATTCTTATTATAGAATTGAGCAATAAAAGTCTTGTAAATTCAGTTTCAATGATTTCTTATCCTGTCTTAGATACTTGATTATTGTTATTAAACTCAATCTCTCTTATTTTCTGTGATCATGAGAGTGATTATTACACAATGGTAATCACTGAATATATCATTAAAAGCTTTGATGGATTATGCCTAGAGAAGATGAACCATACTGCACCCTAGATTAGAGTAGTTAGGTAGATAGCACATGCCAATCGAAGATAATCCATAACTTAGCCTTAATCATATGTTATCTTCTTGACGGATGAAGGTGAGCTTGTAGCCACCGACACCACTTATGCATGATGTAATTCTCCATAGTTGTTCAATTGACCATTGATTGTGGAGTTAGTGGTGAAGTCAATTACCCTAGACTTCTCTCATATTATCTTCACCTTTTATTTACTTTGGTTTATTTTATTTTACTTTTTAATTAGTTTAAAAATCAAAATTCTTTTCTCTTAAATTTAATTAGAATTAATTCCGTACTCCAACTTATCAAACCATAATCCTTGAGGTTCGACACCCCTTTCGATAGCCCTATTCTGTAAGGAATTCGTTCTATTGCGAAGTGTGGTAATTTTTATTGATACACTTATTGAGTCACACTCACACACGAATCAAGTTCTCCAAACTTATCTGGAGATAGAGAAATCCTAGACAAAGTATATTTCTTATCCACATCACCTTAATCTCAACTTTCCCGTCATACGCTTCACAACTGGAGTCAAATACTCTATCACCGAGTATTGTCGAATTGAGGTTCTGTGTGAGATCAAGACGAAGACAAATCGAGGTTCTATTGATGCCGATGAAGATGAATCAAGGTTCTGTTGATGCCGACGAAGATGAACTGAGGTTTTGTTAATGACGATGAAGATATCTCTACATCTCTCTTTCTCTCTCTAAACTGCTCACAGTCGCACACAACAGAGAAAAACTATAGATGCACTTCTCTCTTCTCACTCTTTCTCTATCTATATTCTGTATATGCGCTGAATTAAAAATGAACCCTCAATTTCATTTTTATATATTTCATATGTAAAAGTAATTTTAGGGTTTCTTGCCTTAGCATATTAATTCCCAAAAATACCCTTTTAATTTAAATACCCAAGTTGTCCTTCTTATTGAAATACCCAATATGTCCCTGCAATTAGGTTAGTGCATATAAAATAATAATATGGCAGTTAAATAAATCATGAGAAGCAAACCCAAAATTTTCATTTAAATAAAATGACACTAATGCCCTTACAGATCTTTTTGACATTAAAATCTGGGCAAACATACTCATGGGCTTTCTAGACCATCAATCTCTCCCTTTTGCCTTTTAATGTCAAAAACCTAACCTCTTACCCTAACTTCTTTCTCCCCTTTTTTGACAATGAAAGTCAAAAGGGTGGTAAAATAAAAAACTAGTGGGGAGGAAGGGTGAGGTCTTGCCTCAGTATTGATATACTCAATGAGTATATTGCCTTTTTGCACATTATCCCTCAGGAAGTGATACTTGATGTCTATTTGTTTGCTTCTATTATGTAAAGTGTGATTCTTACTAATAGCAATGGCACTTTGATTATCACAAAAGATGGTAGTTGGAGTAGAGAATTCAATGTATAGATCTGTGAGTATGGTTCTCATCTACAAGGCTTGAGAGCAAGCTTGGGCAGCTGAAATGTATTCAGCTTCTGAGGTGGAGAGAGACACAGTAGCTTGCTTCTTGCCAAGCCATGAAACCACATTATTTTTAAACATATAATAATAGCCTGATGTGCTTTTTCTCTCAATTTGTGAACCACCCCAATCGGCATCTAAGATGGCCACAAGAGACAACAATGAAGAAG
The DNA here is from genome assembly GCA_026545225.1 of Cornus controversa. Lineage (NCBI taxonomy): Eukaryota > Viridiplantae > Streptophyta > Magnoliopsida > Cornales > Cornaceae > Cornus > Cornus controversa. The sequence goes on along the minus strand of CM048848.1, from coordinate 27,593,756 downwards.
GGTATAATGCAATCCTAGTCTAGTGGTGCCTTTAATATATCAAAGGATCCTTTTGACAGCTTTCAAATGTGAGACTCGAGGATCACTCTAAAATCTATCAACTAAACCAATTGCAAACATAATGTCAAGCCTTGATACAGTAAGGTATAAAAGGCTTCCTATTATGGATTGGTAAAGTGTATTATCAATGGGGTCAGTGGTACACTCTGTGGATAATTTTGTGGTGACACACATGGGAGTAAACATTGGTTTAGAATCATCCATGTTAAATTATTTTAAAATTTCTTTTGCATGTTTCTCTTGAGATATGAATATACCTTTAGCATATTGGATGATTTGAAGTCCTAAGAAGTATTTCAAAGTGCCTAACATGGACATCTCAAACTTTGATTGCATAAGTGCAGCAAATTAAGTGGTTTGACTCAAGTGTGAACCACCACAAAACATGATATCATCCACATAAATTTGTAGAATTAAAAATTTTGAGTTAAAATGTCCTACATAGAGTGTGATGTCGACTTTACTTCTTTGGAAACCTTGTTCAATGAGAAATGAGTGAATTTTGCCATACCATGCTCGTGGAGCTTGCTTGAGTCCATAAAGTGCTTTTCTAAGCTTGAGAACATGTTGAGGATGTTTTGTATTAACAAATCCCTCAGGTTGCTCAATGTATACTATCTCTAATAGATCACCATTTAGAAAAGTAGACTTGACATCCATCTAATAGATCATTATTCATTACTCTCTTGTAGCATGTAAAGGAAAGTATCATTCTGATTGACTATAATCGAGCAACTAGAGCAAAAGTCTCATTATAGTCTAATCCAGCAATTTAAGAAAATTCTTTACAGACTAATTGAGCTTTGTTTTTAATGATAGTTCCTTTTTTATTCATCTTTTTCCGGAAGATCCACTTAGAGCCAATAACATTCTTATTTGTTGGCTTGGGCATTAGAATCCAGGTATCATTCTTCTCAATTTATTATATTTCTTCCTTCATTGATGTTATCCAATCAGGATCATCCTTTGCTTCAGAGTAGCACTTTGGTTCAATGGATGATAGCATAGTAAAGTAACTTTGCTCATTGTCAGCTACAAATGGTAATGCCTTCTTCTTTGCTCTTGTGAGAGCTCTTCCTTCATTATTTTATATTTTATTTTTTTTGTTAGACTTCCTTTTGTAGATTAGGATATCAAGGTTCTCTTCTTTCTTCTTCAATAATAGTGGATGAGTTGTGTAACAGCCCGCTCCACCACATGGTATAATATTGTCCGTTTTGGGCCTAAGCCCGCACAGTGTTGCTCTTGGGTTTTACCCCAAAAGACCTTATACCATTTAGAAAGAGCACACCACATATAAGCACATCCCCTTCTCCACACCTAGGCAATGTGGGATTGAGCACCTTGTAACCTACTAGTGTGGTAGCTCGCCCAGTGTCTCTCATAATCGCTCACATCACACCTGCCTACAAGGGTCACTACAATCCACACCCCTAGGAGGCCCGATGTCCCCATTGGCACATTTTCGGCTAGGTCCAGCTCTGATACCATTTGTAATAGCCCGCTCCACCACATGGTATGATATTATCCACTTTGGGCATAAGCCCGCATGATTTTACTCTTGGATTTTACCCCAAAAGACCTCATACCATTTGGATAGAGCACACCACATATAAGCACATCCCCTTCTCCACACCTAAGCGATATGGGATTGAGCACCATGTAGCCTGCTAGTGTGGTAGCTCGCCTAGTGTCTCTCGCACCTGCCCATATCACACCCGCCCATAAGGGTCACTACAATCCACCCCCCTAGGAGGCCCGACATCCCTATCGGCACACTTCCGACTGGGTCTAACTCTAATACCATTTGTAACAAACCGCTCCACCACATGGTATAATATTGTCTGCTTTGGGCCTAAGCCCGTATAGTTTTGCTCTTGGGTTTTACCCTAAAAGGCCTCATACCTTTTGGAGAGAGCACACCATATATAAGCACATCCTCTTCTCCACACCTAGGTGATGTGGAATTGAGCACCTTGTAGCCTACTAATGTGGTAGCTCGTCCAGTGTCTTTTGCACTTGCCTACATCACACCCGCCCACAAGGATCACTACAAGTTAGGTTGCTCATTTTCCTTTTCTGCTTCGGGAGGAAGATCTTCTTTAGAGTCTTCCTTTGGAGTGGTGTCTTCTTCATCAATTTTCACATGGACAGATTCCACCATTTTTTTGGTTCTCAAATTGTAACATTTGTAGGCTTTGTTTTTTGTTAAATATCCCAAAAAAATGTATTCATCAGCTCTTGAGTCAAACTTTCCCAAATTGCCATGGTTGTTGTAGATGAAGCATTTACTTCCAAAGATTTTGAAGTAAGGCATAGTTGTAGGCCTCCCAAACCACAAGTCAAAGGGTGTCTTTGTTGAATTTTATCTTAGGAGAGCTCTATTGATAATGTAGACCGTTGTGTTTACCGCTTCTGCCCAAAAATTCTTGGATAAAATTTTCTCAAACTAAAATGTTCTGCCCATTTTTTGAACTGTTCTGTTTCTTCTTTCAACAACCCCGTTTTGTTGAGGTGTTCTAACTGTTGAGAATTCTTTCTTGATTCCTTTAGAGTCACAATAATCACTGAATTCTTTTATGATGAACTCAGTTCCAAAATCTGATCCAAATCTCTTAACCCTGCAACTTTTCTCATTCTCGACAAGGTTAACAAACTTTTTGAAATAATTTATAACTTTAAAATTTTCTTTCAGAAAATAAATCCAAGTCATTCTACTGTAATCATAAATTACAAGAATAAAGTACTTGTTACCACCAATACTTGTGGTCCTCATGGGTCTACACAAGTCTATATGCACAATATCAAGTGGTTGAGAGGTATTCACTTCCTTTGTTTTAAAAGAGACTTTTGTCTGCTTACCTTGTTGGCAAGCACTGCATATTTGATTTCATTCAAAGACAAATTTGAAAGGCCTCTAACAAACTTATACTTGATAAGATTTTTTTATGTTCTTGGATGTATATGCCTTAACCTTTTATGCCAGAGTGTTGAATTTTTCATGTTCGTGTAATTGCAAACAGTGTGTGAGGAGTCCTTATGAATAGTGTAGACATTTTCTGAAGCTTTACTTGTAGTAAAAAGAGTTTTACCAGATTATTTTTCAATAACATTGCAGTTTTCTTTGTCAAAATTGACTAAGCTACTAGTGTTACATAATTGACTCACACTCAACAAGTTATGTTTTAAACCCACTACATAGAGCACATCACTCAACATAGGCATTTCTTTGGTTTCAGGTATTGTGTTTTTCCTTACAATTTTGCCTTTCTTATTATCTCCAAAAATAACTGAACCACCATCAAAATTTTCAATGTTAGCAAATTCGGTCTTATCACCTATCATGTGCCTAGAACAACCACTATCTACATACCACTTGGTATTGATATTACAAGCTTTCAAAGCAATGTAGACTACATGCTCACAGAGTTCAATTTCTTAGGAATCTACATCATTTTGAAGTTACAAGTACTCTATGTATGTGTAGATCTATCTTTTTAACATACATGGGTTTTAGTTTCACATAATTGGAACATGCAATTCTAGAAAATGCATTCTTAATCCTAGATTGATGATGAGCATTGAATAGAATTTCATATTCTGGTCTAGTAGCTATATTAACAATAGGATATGAAGCATATATATTATCATTCTCAGCTCTTAAAAAAATTGAATGGGATTTGTTTGATTGCTCTTGAGTGGCTTTGTCATCAAAGCCATACCTGTTTTACCCAATTGCTTCGTAGATTTTTTCCAGATCTTATGCATCTTTTGAGATCTCTTCTCAAGAAATGAACTCAGTTCTAGTTTACACCTTTTGGTGCTCTAATTTGGTTCTTGAGTCCTGTATTTCATTAGATAGCACACAGTAAGTGAAATGGCACATAAAGTAGACAATTTTATCCTTAAGTGCTTCATAAACAACTGATTTGATTTTTGCAGCTCTGAGTTGGCCCTTTCCAATTGCTTCTTTTGATCATTACACTTCCGTGTCAACCTTTCACATTCCGCAAAGACTTCATCAACATTGGGTTCCTCTTCACTCTCAAAATTCGAATTAGCCACCTCTAATTCTTGCAAGGTCATAAAAAAAATGCCTTTTCATCATTCTCATCTGATGAGTCTTGTTGTTGTTCTTTTGAACTTGAATTCCAACCAGTGTGAAATGCTTTTTTCTTGCCCTTTCCTTTGTACTGTGGAGCACTGAGCTTCTTATGTTTTTGTTTCTCGGGAGCAATCGGATAATTAGCTATGTAATGACTTTGCTTTCCACATACAAAATAGCCTTGTCCTTACTATTGCTTCGACTTTTTCCTCATTTTGAATTTTTTGAACTTTCTTGCTATGTAAGTCATTTCATCTTCAGAGTTATCAGAGTTTGATTCCTTTTTGGTTAGAACCTCCAATTCTTTTGCTTTTAGAGTTGACTCCCTCCTTGATTGAGTAGGAGGTCCAATTCTCATCTCATACACTGTGAGAGATAACTCTAGCTTATCAATGGTTAGTCTAGAGATGTCTTTATCTTCTAGAATGGCGACCTTGGGATTGAACCTATCTGTCATGGTGCGCAATATCTTTTTGCACACCACTTTGTCTTCAATCTGCTCACCAAGGGCTCTCATGTCATTTACAATCTCTTTGACTCTGAAGAAGTAATTTGCCATATTTTCTCTTTCGTACATCTTAAGACCATCAAACTTAACTTGATGAAGTTGAATCTTATTTTCTTTGATGGTGTTACTTCCTTCATGTGCAGTTACAAGTGAATCCCAAATTTCCTTTGCACTTTTATAATTCTCGACTCTTGTGAATTCTTGCTTTTGTAGTGCTTTGTATAAGGCATTTCTAGCCTTCACATCAACTGATTTGGCTATCTTGTCAGTTGTTGAGGGGTTTGCAGGATCAAGGATAATAACTCATTCTAATTAGCATGCCAAACATCATAGGAGATACACAGTAAGAAAGCCTCCATTTTAATCCTCCAAGTGTCAAAGTTAGTATCATCAAAAATAGGAGCCTTGTAAGTAGGGGTGCACACTGTTTGGTTCCTTACAATTCTTGGTGGAACTAGAACTAGAACTGGAACCGTTCCCAACGGTTCCTTAATTTTAGAACCAGAACCGGAACCGTTGAGTACGGTTAGGTTTTTCAGTTCTTTACGGTTCTAGTTCCCCCAACGGTTCTTTGTCAACCTTTTTTTTTTTAAACATTGGTAAGATACACACTCATACTTGTGTACCCCTAGTTATAACAATAGATTAGAAACTATTAATATTTATTTATATATCTTATATTATATAGAACATTAAAACTTAGAATCTATTAGTATTTATCTATATATTATATATTTTATACTTTATATATAAGTAGTACACTATAATTTAGAAGGTATTAGTGTTTATTTATATACTATATATTTTATACTTTATATATATATATAGAACACTAATTTAGAAACTATTATTATTTATTATATTATATATATTTCTAACGGTTTCGGTTCCTTGACTTGGAACCGGAACCACAATTGTAGTGAACGGTTCCTAAAATTTGAAATCAGAACCGTAGTGAACGGTTCAGGTACGGTTCCTTACGGTTTTAGTTCCACCGATTCTTTGTGCACCCTACTTGTGAGTAGAACTGTCTTCAGCTATACTTAAGATCTTTACTGCAGGTGGTTAAACCAAGAAATGCAGACATGTGCTCTAATACCAATTAAAGAACCTAGAGGGGGAGGGGTGAATAGGTTATATGCAATTTCTTCCTAATACTATAAGTATAGCTACCAAAAACCAACCACACAGTTTGACACAATTATTTATAGAAGTAAAACCCCAATGTGGGGAAACATCCTCTTTGGCTGTCAAGCTAGAACTGAGCTCCACTATGTATGAAAGGTAGTACAGTAATTCACCAATCACTCTCTCACTCACCCAACTCACCACATAGTCACTATAGCTCTCACCCTAGTTCATAACCTCCCTAGGCCTGAACCACTCTCACCAATCCTCGCAATAGTTTTCTACTCTCACCCAGCCCAGGCTTCCCAAAGCCCAAGCTATCTCTCACCAAGTTCACCATAAATCACTTAAACTCCCCCTGTCCAAAGTATCCCTATACTTGGATTACCAATAGTGAATGTGGAGTCAGTACAATGTAGTAATTGGCAACTCTTCAAGCTACTAATCTGTCAGTCTTCAAAGCACGGCTTAATAATGGAAAGTCACTTGAACTTTTGGTAAATGATGATCATTGAAATTTAGTAGTTATAGTCTTCAATATGAGATGACTTTAAGTGCAGTATCCAATAGCTTGTATATGTCAGTTCCTTCTGAGAGTCTCTTTCTCAGCTTCTTACACATCCATTCAGCTTGGAATTTACTTAAACAATTGTCCTGCTATTTCTTTGTCTTTGTACCTGTTCTTAAAATGGACACAACTACAACTAGAGTAGACTTTAATAGCACAAAAATTAAGGATGCATATTTAGAAATTAACAACACAAAGAACATACAACAAAAACACAATTCAGTAATTCAGAATTCTTGGATAGCAAATATAGGCTCACAAGTCAACAATGTTAAAGTCTCTCAAATCAACGATATGAGTTCACAAATCAGCAATATAAAATTCACAAACCTGTAATATGTGTTCACAAATCAGCAATATAAAACTCACATATCAGTAATATGAAAGTCTCTCAAAATCAGCATTATGTCACAAATCAACAATTTTAAATCCCAAAATAGCAATATAATAATCTCTCAAAATCCACATTATTTGTTCACAAATGAGCAATTTTAAATCCCAAATCAGCAATATAATAGTCTCTTAAAATCAACATTACTTGTTCACAAATCAGCAATTTAAAACCACAAATCAGCAATGTAAAAACAGTTTTTCAAAACAAATTTTTAAAACAAGTAATCTCAGCAAAACAGATTTTCTAAACATAGACAGTATACTTCGAAGATCAAACTTATGTGTTTAGAAAGTAAGAGACTCAAACCCAGAAGTCGTATATCATTAGCAAGGCATAGAAATCAGATTTTTAAGAACACGAAGAGCACATATTTTATATTCAAGAGTAACTTACAAAACACATAATAGAATATTCAAAATCACGGAACAGAATATTTGAAATCATAGAAACACAGAACAGAATACTCAAAATCACCAAGCTAGAAATTGTATTTCGAATAGATTAATCATGTATCCAAGAGTCAATACACACATAACATATATGAAATCGTGTGCCTGTGCTTGTGTGTGTCAAGAAGTAGCCTCAACCAGTGCGTCTATGATGTGTGAAAGAAAAAAGATTAGAAAGAGTATATTAGGTATTGTCGAATTAAGGTTCTATGTGAGATCGAGACGAAGACAAATTGAGGTTCTGTTGATGCTGACAAAGATGAATCGAGGTTCTGTTGATGTCGACAAAGATCAATCAAAGTTCTCTTGATGCCGACAAAGATGAACTGAGGTTCTGTTGATGTCGACGAAGATGAACTGAGGTTCTGTTGATGGATCGACGAAGTCTATGTTAGCAATTGAGGCTCCATTACCTGATCAGCTGCTATGGAAACAACCTGTTGATTTATATATATATCTCTTTCTCCCTCTAAGCTACTCACAGTCGCACACAATAGAAAAAACCATGGATGCACTTCTCTCTTCTCACTATTTCTCTCTCTATATTCTGTATATGCGTCGACAATTTTGTTTTTATATATTTCATATGTAAATGTAATTTTAGGGTTTCTTGCCCTAGCATATTAATTCCCAAAAATATCCTTCTAATTTAAATACCCAAGTTATCCTTCTTATTGAAATACTCAATACGTCCATACAATTAGGTTAGTGCATATAAAATAATAATATGGTAATTAAATAAATCATGAGAATCAAACCCGACATTTGCATTTAAAGTAAAATGACACTAATGCCCCTACAGATTATTTTGACATTAAAATCTAGGCAAACATACTCATGGGCTTTCTGGACCATCACACATAAATAAATTTTATATTATTTTTACATGATATTTCCTCCAATAAACAATACACTTCACCAATCCAATTACAACTTGAAAAGATGAATGAAAATATGGTATAAAAAATAAACTTGATTATATATGAAAGAACATTTGTTTACTTAATCTATTGTACCTTTGTTAGGTAAATAGAGGTAGGCATTATTTGATCATTATTTGGCAAACACGAAAAATCTTCCCTCTAATTTTCTTTTGAAAATAAAAACTTAAAATAGAAGAATAAAAGAATATTCTTGGGAGGAAAAATTATACAAGGATGTAAAAGAACTTTCTTATATTTTACCACGGTGGCTTCATCACTCCCTTGAGAAGGGTGTTTACAAGAAAAGAAAATGAATACAATAAAATATTTCCTATTACACTTTATTTTTTCTGCAATTTCTAACTCTTTCATCAACCCCTAAGACCCCCTACTTATAGAGTTAGAGGGGAATGGTTTAAGTGAGAAAAAAAAAATTAAAATACAAATTTTTTTAAAAAAAATTCAAAATACAAAATTTGAATTTCTAAGATTTGATCTCCATATCTTCAATTTGAATTCTAGACTACTGATGTCATTGTGTAAAAAAATATTTTCTAAAGTTTTGAACTTAAGACCTCTTTTAAAGTAGTTTGTGTGGAATATCATCTCTCTTACAATTCTTCTTATATTTATCTTTGGCATATATATCATTTTTAGCCTTTTTTTGCTACTTTTCTTCTCATTTGAAAATTAACCCCTATAAAACATAAAATGCAAATATAATAATATTTAAATAAATAAAATAAAAGAGTAATTAAAGACTTATTTTGGGATATAAAATAGCAAGTTTTGTGCACTTATCAAGAGGAGACAGAAGAGGATGTGCCCATGGAAGATGAGAGGAATGAGCCAGTTGTTCATAAGGCACTGAAGGCGCCATTTGTGATGAGTCAAGCCCACTACAACTACCTTACCGGGGAAGTTGAAGGGCTAAGGGCTGATTTTGCTACCCACTAGAGGGATGTGACAGAGCATTTCTGTTTGGTTCGTGAGGATAATTTCTAAACTCAGCGCATGCTAGAGGACATAGCTAAGACGTTCGAGGCAATGAGTTCAGGTAATGGGTCATCTTTTGGGCCCTATGAAAGTTGAATAGTGATTTGTGCTCGCTGGTTCCTAGTGGTGGTTCACTAGTTGTGGTGTGTAGGGTCATTTTGTTTTTGATTTTAGAAGTAGTTATGCTATATTGGCAATTGAATTTCTATTATTTCTTTTCCGCACTTTATGTTTCCCCAATTTTTGTGGTTTTTTTTCCTTTTGATTAATGCATGGTACTTTGCTTATCTACATCACTTATTTGAATGTGAATGTGAGCTCTTGAATTGTTTATCTATTTTATTTCTCATTCTGTTGGTTAGTCTAGTGGTGTGTTTTGACATATTGTTGCATTCAAGTTTGGGAGAATGTTATCATTACCTTCAAGTTAGTGGTTTGCCATCTTTTCTCATTACTATTCATTGGTATGGTAATGTTTAAATTTTCATCCTTTCAAATTTGGATCGAAGACAAGAAGGAAGAAAGATAAGACTATTATTATAAATGTTTTAAATTACAAAACTTTTCTTATTTTGCTTCCATTCTCTCGTAACAAACAAAGTAAGGTATTATCTCATTTTCTTCCATCCAACCAAACAAAAAGAGAGAAAAACGCTATCTCTTTACTATGAGTCTCTTTCATCCCTCCTCTCTTTTCCATTCAATTTTCTTCATTCCTACCAAACAAATCACTAAACTCGGTAATGGACTGCATAAACGTTTATTAAATTATTTATCCTTGATTATAAATCTCATTTTTGTCGCATTAAACTTAGGGCCCATTGGTAAACATTTATGTTTAGTGTTTATTGTTTATAAAAATAAATTTTTTAGGATAAACATATTTGATAATTTTTGTTTTGTTTATAAATTGTCAAAACACTTTTAAAACAACACTGTAGCTAAGCCTTCAAATCCTAAACACCAAAATGGTGTTTTAGTGTTAATGTTTATTAAAAAAAAAAACTTTTTTTCTAATCTAAAATGGTGATTATATTATTTTAATTAAAAGTGAAGCTAAAAGTGAAAAATGAAAAGAAAAAAAATTATAGAAGGCTACTGCTTGATACAATGATAAAAATGTTAAAATTATGAAGTGTAGACAGAATTAAAGAGCATCAATTGTTTTGAGAAAAAAAAAATATTGTGTACAATATGAATAATTACTAATATACTTAATAATAAGAAATTGTTACTTATGGGTGCCCATGCTAAAAAAAAACTATCCGAGAAAAAAAAAAAGCAAAGAGATCACAACCATCTCTTTGTCAAAGAAATAAGAATGGTCTTTTGTATTCGTATCATTCATTCATTTTTAGTGTTGCAAAGAAAATAGAAACCAAAAAATAAAAAAGAAAGTAATAGCAGAAAAAGTTAAAGAGCGGGAGCATGCCCTCTAAATCCCTCTTAAAACTCCATACAAATTAGAAAACTTTCAGTTTTACCATAGTTATATGTATTTTGTTCATGTTTAAGCTTTCTGGGTCGTGAGTCTTTCTAGTTTTATCGTATAATTTGCAGTGAATAAATATATATGTAACCCAATATTATTAGTTTTTTTTATGTATATTGTTATGATATAAATTTGTTATAGTATAAACATGACTTTTTATGCAATTTATTATGTTAATTTTTTTTTAAAACAATTTATTTACAAATATATATTTTTTATTTATAATTTTTAAAATAAGTCAAATATTTTTTCGTTATCAAACAATAACAAAATCATAAGATAAACATTCCTTGTACAAAGACTAAACATAAGGTGGTCAACTAGACCCTTAATTTTGATGTGTTTCATTATTTTACTTGCACACTTTTTTTAAAATTGCCAATTAGACCGAATGGATCGAAACAAAATCCGAATGCGACAAGCACCTCATTTCAAAAAAATTGAACACGAAACAGTAAAATGGAAACCCCAAAATCAAATGGATGTGGCTTCACGCGCCGTTCGTGCGTCGAACGAACATTTCGTTTCTAACCACAGTGGAGATCATCCTAGTGTCCTCACGAGCACAGTATTTAGAAGACTTTTCTTCTGCGTATCAATTCATCTTCTCCTTTCCCTTCAAAACCCTCTCTCCAAACACCCAAAATCACAGGAATCGCCCAAAAACCACCTGAAAACCACTACCGCCACCATCGCCGCCATCTCCGCCACTTACATGAGGGTCGTCGCATCAGAAACGACCCTTGCATGAACGCCACTTTCCTTCAATTCCCCATCTACATTTCGTACCCCAAAACCCTAGTAACATCAGGACACCACCGTTCTTCAGTAATGAAGGATCGGCCTTCGTCGCCGTACGGCTCGGTCTACGTGCCACCGCACCACCGTCTGCGCTCCGTTATCACTTCCCCTGCTTCCCCCAATCTCTCCTCTACTCCTGTGGACTCCAAGACTGTCAACAATCACAACAAGAAGTTCGCAAACCCTGAAGTCAACAATCCATACCCTTACTTGCCCCATAACCAATACCAGTACCAACACCAACACCTGCAGCAGCAGGAACAGCAGCAGAAGAAGAATTCGCAGTTCGATTCTGCAGTCTCCGACGATTTATCTGAAGAAGGTTCCGATCGTGAAATTGAGCCGTTCTCCCATCCAGTGAGTGTTATATATATATATATATATATATATAGATAACTGTGAATTGAAATTGTTTTTGGTTTGGTTATGTTGAAGCTGTAACTTCCTTGTTTTGAGGTCTGAAATATGAGTGGAGTGGATCAGAGTGGATTGTCTATTTCCACACACTTGCAAATCATATATTCAAGCAGAAAAACATCCTCTTTCTTTGTAGTAATGTAGTATTCATGTTTTGTTTACATGTGAAGTAGGCGTCTATTATAATACTCTTCTGTAAATTGGTGGAGTTGCTAATCTTTTCAAAATGTCCAAGTCAAATTAATGATCTTGTCCCCATTTTCCGTTACCTTCAACTTGTTATGAATGTTTCACCCTCAAGTTCTGTCTTTTTTGGTCTTGCTGTCCATCCATCTAAAATTGTATGCTTTGTGTAAGCATTAGTACTGCATTGAGAGGATTTAGCTTTATGTCTGCGTCTATGAATGCATTTGGAAATATATGCTTTGTGTAAGCATCTCATATCTGAGGTTTTTGGTACATTCTCATATATAGCTGTGTGAGCACAATTGCATGTGCTTTTGTACATGTGTTGAATGATACCAAAATATTTGAGTATGTGTCTGTACGTTCTTGTTAGGGTACTAGTTGACTATTGTTTAAACTTTGTAATACTCTCTCCAGGGTGCTTCAACGGCTGATAACATTGATGGGTGGAAATGGAAGATAACTACGCTTTTACAGAACAAGGATAAGCAGGAGTTGGTGTCTAGGGAGAAAAAGGACAGACGTGATTTTGGGGAAATAGCAGCTTTGGCAAGCAGAATGGGTTTATATAGGTATCTTCAACTTAATGGAATAGATATACTCATATTTCTGTTGTTGCTTTTTCTACTGACTACCAAAGGGATTTGTATTGTAATTATATTTGGCAGCCGTCTATATGTAAAAGTTGTCGTCGTTAGTAAGGTGCCACTGCCAAACTACAGATTTGATCTGGATGACAAGCGTCCACAGAGGGAGGTACTTACTTGTGATTCTATTTACTTAATGCACTCCATTATGCTTTCCATCCATTTTACATATAGAATTTTGATTCACATATCACAGTAGTAATTTGCACCTTAGTTTTATAATATTCTTTTGTTAAGCTGGCTGCTAAAGTGCCTCTGTCATTGGCACACGTTAATTTTTTCCCAATACTTACCTTGTCTGTAGTTTCTCTTGAAGAAATATTCATGCACGTTTACCGAATTTTATGCTGTTGTTTATTTCCAGTTAAGGAAGTTAACTTTATTGACAGGTGATTTTACCTCCTGGTTTGCAAAGGAGAGTCGATGACTATCTTGGGGAGTACCTTTCTCAAAAGTCCGGGAGCATGGAAAGTTCTCGAAGCATTGATTTTTCAAGATCAAGCAGTAGTGGTAGTATTGCAACTGATGAGGGGCTCTTTGAGCAACCAGAGCCACTGCCACACAGTAAGGCTTCCATGGAGAGAATCATCTGGCGAAGAAGTTCACAATTGCGCAATCAGCAACAAGCATGGCAGGTTCAAATTACCTTGACATATATAGAACAGAATCCTGTTTTTGCAGTTATCTCAATGCAGTTCGTTTGCTATTTCCTTGTGTCAAAACTTGCAGTTGAGCTTTTTTTAGGCATCTTTCCCATTTTTGCCTATAGTTTTCATAGAATATGTTATTCACAACTGTGATGTGAACGATAATGTAGCAGCTTAATGATACTCATATTTCCTTGTGCACATGAATTTATAACTTTGAAGGAGAGTATATACATGATTTTAATGTATTTAGCTAATAAACTTTATGGAGTAAAATGGGGTGTAATTTCATACTGTTCAAGTTACTTGGATGATTTTGAAATCATGAACATGGTAGCTGAAATTTCTGAAAGGAAAAAAAGACCTCAAGCTCCCACAGAAGTTGGACATTGAGAATGATTAAATTCTTAATGACTTGTAGCATCACTCAGGAATGATGATTAACCAATGCCCCCCTATATGTGATTGTTACCAAAGCAAAGTATATATTATCCCTTTTTTTTTTTTTTTTTGTATCATTGAAATTACAACTCCAATGCTAAAGCTTCTAGCCTGGACAAGAATTTCACCTTAAAATTTGCAAGAAGTTCGCTGTTCAATATGATTTTTCTCTCTTGTCATATTACTTATAAGTTTTCAATGTCTTTTTTTTGCTAGAAATGATTTGTAGAAGTTTAGAATTAGATTGTAGAATTTATCAATTTTTTTCTTATCTTTTTCCAGTGTTTAATAGTCTCTGCTGTTTGCCTGTGTGTCTTAGCAAGTGCAGTTGGTTCTAGTAAAACCTCATCATTTTTCAGTGATAAATTTCCCATTGTTTTTGGTTTTTTTTTTCAGAACCTCTAAGCTAGATTGTTTAACGCTTGATCTTCTAGTAAAACCTCATCATTTTTCAGTGATAAATTTCCCATTGTTTTGGTCTTTTTTCAGAACCTCTAATCTAGATTGTTCAATGCTTGATCTTTCTTTGAAGTCCTACATTATAACCCCTTTTGTCTAGGTTGGGGATGGGGAGCAGGATCCAAATTGTTTAGGGGACACACTCTCAGTTTTCTTTTGGAAGTGGGCATCTGAATTCCACTTCCAGTTGTATAAACAAATCAAAATTCCTAAATGAAATGCTCATGGCCAACCACTCTTCATCCAATCTATAAGGAGCGATCAATTGCCTCCCCTAACAACTTTGAACCTATGGTTTGAGCTTCCTGGAGGCGTTGCAGATGTTATAGGTAATCTAATGCCAGTCGGCTTCAATTAGAAAAAGACAGTGGTCCCTTAGTGATTCCTTATGATGCCCCTGAATCTTAATCGTACCGGCTTTTCAAGAGAAGTACTATGCGTCGTGACATTAGGCGTACTTGGAGGGTTGCTCCTCATTGTCTATGGTGGGTCCTATGGAATGAGCGGAACAAGAGATCTTTTGAAGATTTTGAACCGTCTTGGGGTGTTTTTAGATGCTTTGTTCTCAATTTCCTCTTCTTTTGGTCGGAGGGCTTCTTTTGTTCTTCATCAGAATCCCTTTTGACTTTTGTAGATAGTCTAAGAATTTGAATTTGATTGTTGTGTTTGGGACGCGTCCCCCGTTTGGGCGCTTTTCTATGAAATTTTTACTTAATAAAAAAAAAGAAAGGGATATAGCTTAGGGCTAAAAACTAATATGATTCTATCAAATGACTATGTGCAGAATTGTTTTGATGGGCTGCAGTAAGCAGGTAGATTAGCTCAATATTTTTTAAAATCTATTAGTTGTTCTTTTTGCTATTTATTTTTTAGTTCTCTTCAGGGAAAAAAAAGTTTTGGAAGCCTGATTAAGGTTGGATTAATTTCACTTGTGTATTACTGTAGGACATAGGAGGACTTCTCTATTTGTTGAGATGTGCAGTTATTTTATTAATGATTTATGTTGTTCACTCATCTCACTTGATTTTATTTCTCATTCCATGTCAGCTACTTCTGTTGGCTCTGCTTTATTTACTTCTTGGATCGTGCAAATGTTTACAATATCTTGTCATGATTCTAAATTTTCAAAACTTAATGGTATAAATGTTGCTATAATCATTGATTTGTGATAGGAATCTCCAGAAGGTAGAAAGATGTTGGAATTTCGTAGAAGTCTACCTGTTTATAAAGAGAAGGATGCATTATTAGTGGCCATTTCACAGAATCAGGTTGGTCAGGATTTTGGGATCTTGCTTTTGTTGATCGATTGTCTTGCTCCAGTATGCTGTAAAATTTACTTTTATTTGAAGTGATAGGTATAAATTTATTGTCATGAGAATAAAATAATATACATACACAAACATACACATATTTGTTTTCCAATTAAAAGTTTATACTATTCAATTTTTTAATGAAGGGTCTTTATGCTCTGAAGGATATCGACTCCTCTTTTATCATTGCACTCTCAATGTATAACTTAATTTCTTATGGTTTTTCAATGCTTTAAAAGTTTCTAAGGGCGCTGTTATTTATGAAATAATGTGGAACACACTTTCTTTGGAGCTCAACACTAATAATGATGTAGTCATTTATTTACTGTGCCTCACCATTGCTTATAGGAATAGATGCAACATTTGTATTCTACTGGAGAAAAAAGATGAACCCCAAATTGACACAACCAAACACCCCCCCCCCCCCTCCCCTCTCTCTCTCTCTCTCTCTAGAGAAAGGTTATTTTGGTTTCCCTAAATTCCAGTAAGCTTTGTGACTTTGCTAATAATGAATTATTCACAAGCATAGAATGTTTAGAAAGACTAACTCAGTTGTGTGTTTTTATTTTTATTTTTTTCTTTTTCTTTCCTCTTAGAATTGATTTGCTGCAATTTTATATAATAGATAGAATTTTGTGTATTTTGTACAGGTGGTTATCATCTCAGGTGAAACTGGTTGTGGGAAGACCACACAGATACCCCAATTCATTTTGGAATCTGAGATTGAATCAGTTCGTGGAGCCCAATGTAGTATTGTATGTACTCAGCCTAGACGAATATCTGCTATGTCTGTCTCTGAAAGAGTTGCTACAGAGAGGGGAGAGAAATTGGGTGAAACAGTGAGTTAGTTCTCTGAAAGCGATTACCTTAGCACACTTATTTCCACCATGCTTTAGTGATTTTATCCTGAATGAAGTAATATTTCTTTGTTCTTTGGTTTACAAATATAAAGGTTGGTTATAAAGTTCGGCTGGAAGGTATGAAAGGAAGGGATACCCATCTCCTCTTCTGCACCACGGGTATCTTGTTGAGAAAATTATTGGGTGATAGGAATTTGAAGGGTGTAACTCATGTTATTGTGGATGAGATTCATGAGCGTGGAATGAATGAAGGTAAGATGTTGTCTTTATGGAGGTTGTATCAAGGAAATATGTTTTTTTTATTAGGATCCTCGGAAATATGTTGATTTCTGGGTTTCATGAATGTTTGGTTCAGATTTTCTGCTTATTGTCCTAAAGGATCTCCTTCCTCGTCGGCCAGAATTGAGGGTGATTTTGATGAGTGCAACCTTAGATGCAGACCTTTTCTCATCCTATTTTGGCGGGGCCCCGATGGTCCACGTTCCGGTGAGATGCTAGTTAATAGTATTGTTTCTAACCCCAGATGATTTCAGTCACCTGTTTCCATGATTCAGTAGTAATTATTTGGATTCCTAGTGTCTTTTTTCTTTTGGATGTTCCACCTGGCTTATTGATATTGGCATTATCAGTCAGTTGTACAAATGAACGTTATATCTAACTTGGCTCCGAGTTGTGCTTCACCATATCCGGTTTTGATGGATGCCATAGATTTTTTATAATATGATGCTTGCTGATGGTGTCACTGTTTTGATTCACATACCTTATGCTTGTTACTGCATAACATATTCTATTGTACTCAACACCAATTCAGATGTGAATTTTATTTTAGAAGTTTATCCGCTTCTTATATTGGTTTTATGAGCAAATGGGTCTTTTCTAACTTAAGTACTTGTTAAGCATCCTTTGGTAATTTTGTGGTTTTCTTTAAGCCTTACTTTAGTTATCTCCATGTTTCCCTTTATCACTGTATCAATAGGATAATGATTGGATTTGGTAATACTGTAGTCCATATAGTTGAGGATCAAAGTCAATGAGTAGGCTGGTTGAGGCTGTCTTTAATATACCAGAGGATCAAAATGGAAAGAAAATATTGAACGGTACTCTCTTTTAATAATTCAAAATTGCATAAAACATTCTGCTCAGCTTTTTATATTAATGAAGTCTAATCATATATAGGAACTTAAAATTTTCAAATTCTTTTTAATCAGATGGGCTACACTATGTTCTGGACTGGTGTATGTATATCTAGCTGGTGTTGAATCTTTTGACAAGTCATGCTTCGTGATTAATAAAATTAGTCTTGGAAATTTTTAAATGATCTTCACTTTTCTGATTACGCAAAAATTATTGTCATGTTTCCCTTATGATCCGTACTTATCAAAAAAATATATATATGTTTCCCTTATGATCCATATAGTTCTGTTCTTAATGGAAGACTTTGATATCCTTATCTTTGTTTTACAATAATAACTTTTGCATGACGCAGTTAAAAATGTCTGCTGATGATGGTTATTTTTCTGATTTGTCAATAGGTTTAGTGTATTTATTCTTGGGAAAATTATGGATAGCCTTACTTCTCCTAAGGATTAACAAATCCTATGAGTTTTCAATAAAATCCAAATTCTTAAAGGTATTTTTTACAATATATTCAGGCCATGTTATTCTCTCAATTTTAATGTTAATTGATATAGGTGCCCTTGAATGGAATATATCTCCTTGGTAATTTTGAATTTAGCAAAAAGGAAAATAATGGAAGAAAATAAAATTTTAAAATTGGAACATTTTGACAATTGAAGTAAAAATAGAAATTTTAAAAAATATCATTCGTATTTGCCCATTGGGGCTATTACTTGGTGTAGTGGTGAAATGATTGGGCTGTTAAATGTGAGAAGCAGGTTCAAATCCCGAGAATAGTCACTTTTTGAAAAGTTAGGTCTGTATCCAATTTGTTTCTCCCAGCACCCTCGACTAACCGGGACCACATTGGCCAAAGATGCTTTTAATTGAAGTATTAAAAACTAGAGTAGCTTAAGGGGGCACAGTTCATGTTAACACAATTTATAAGGGAACAACCACTAAAGCTAAGAAATATACTTGTAGGGTTATTTAGGAAATTTGCGAACATTCAAAAAATGAAAGATATTTAACTTCATTTTCTTAATTCCATTTATTGGAGCCTACGCATTGCCCCTTCTTTCTGCTTATCCTATTTGGGCTAGCTTGGCCTAATCAAAGCTCGAGCTCGCCTCGGCATTGTTTTGGCAAGATCACGCTCTTGTCGACTTTAGCCATTTTCATATGTAGACACATACTTGCTCACATGCACAGATATACTTGCGTACCTTTTCACTGGTGGAGGAAATCACCAACAACCTTGATCACCTATCTCTGATCTCTATCGTCTCACATGATCCAATGCACTTGTGATTCCATCACTTGTGCTGGTATCAGGGAGAGAGCGCCAACTTTTTGGGGATCATGGCATTGGAATGACCAGGGAGTGGAGTGTTGTTCCTTTTTAGTCACCGATGAGTGGAGTTGTTGTAAGGTAGTTGTGGGGATTGTAGAGTACTTTGTAAGGTAGTTGTGGGGATTGTAGAGTACTGATTGCCGCTACCACTCTGTGTTTTGACACAGAGCGGAATGAGAAAAACCCAAAAATTAGGGCTTATATAGTTTAAGGGCTTGAGGCCTTGGGCTAATGGTTATTTGAAATTATATCATATGGGCTTGGACTAGTGTCTTTACTTGAGATTAAAAGCTTAGTGGGCCTTATTTTTGAAATCGACATGAGCTAAGCTTAGTGTGTAGGGGTGCCAATGGGGTGGATATGGTATGGGTCACCTGTTCAGAACCCCGCCCTGTACCGCCAAACTTGAACACAACTCCGACTGTACCCCGCTTCGTATTAGACACAATCCCATGCCCAAACCCTCAGTATTTAAACGCCTATCCCTGCCCTCTTCTTTTCTTTTTTCTGTCCCCTGGAAGTCTGGAACAATCTGAACAGATGCAAACTATCCAAATAATTTTTCTCTTTCAAGGAATGCATACAGTCCAGGCAATATAAAAGTGATAAGAATAATTGATTGTAGTTGTTTATATAAATCATAACAGTAATAGGTAAGTTGAAAAATAGAAACCTTCTTCTATTCATCAGTATATAAAATAATTATACATTAGCTGTCCACACTCCACTATCCACTTTATAAATTGAAAAACAAAAGCCTTATTCTATTCATTAATATAAGAAAAACAGAAGCTAGCTGTCGACTGAAGTATGTAGAAAAATATCACCTGCACTTTCATCCTTATCAATTGTGGATGAGCCTGATCAATAAATAAATAAATACATTAGCTAGATTGTCAACTAAATTTTTTTAAATTACATAATTAATTACCTTGCATATGTCCACAACTAACTTTTTGTGCACATCAAGCCTCTAAAGTAGATTGGTAAAGTCATACTCTGATGTGTGCTAACCAATCTGATGCTAGACTAGAAACAGGAATAAGTAAAATGTCTTTAGCAATCCTTTGTAAAGTAGGAAACTTAACTCCATTAGTCTTCCACCAAAAAACACATCAAAATCTAAAGTCAAGACATATTCTTCTAAATAAAAATCTATTTCTGACTTTATATGCAAAATAGATTAACTCCTATGGAGAAACAGATCAAATTTTGGCGAACTTTCTGTAGTAATTAAATATATAAGCTGGCCTGGACAAGGCGAAGCGGAATACTCTAAAATCCTACCTAGTGAACCTGCTTTGGGTGTAACCTGATTTTACCATACCCACCCCCTACTCCTTTATACATCATTCCATACCCCTTCAATTTCACCCTACTCCCATATAGGCTGAGCTCAACATTGTTCGAGATTTTGTTGATTTTTTTAACGAGCCTTGATTATGAGCTCAAGGTTGGCTCATTAGTTAATGAATTGAGCTTTAGCTGATATTGCAATTTTATTAATAGCTCGGTTGAATTGCAGCCCTATCAGCAACAAGCAGTGGAGGAGAATGTCAATAGTGCTATCTCCTGCCTTCTTGTACATACAACACCAGTTGGAAGGCATCTTCAGTTTCCAGTTTCTAGTTTCCGTCTCAACTTTTATGTACTCGAAAGGGCCTTCTCCCAATGTAGGAAACTAAGTGGCAAATAAAATTTAGCAAGGAGTTACCAGCACCAAGTCGCTGAACTCAGCATTTTTATTTAATTTTTATGATTTTCATTTTTATTTCCTGGTGGTTTTTTTTGTCGGAGTGCAATGCGAAGAATGGCAAGTTTGTATAACGTGGCAAACTTTATCCACATTTTAAGCATTCTGATTTGATTTTGTTACTTAAATTTTTGTATGAGCTTGAACCTACTCTAACGTTTGTTTCTGGTTTAATAGGGCTTTACATACCCTGTTCGAACTCATTTCCTGGAAAATACTCTGGAAATGACTGGATATCGGTTGACCCCATACAATCAAATTGATGATTATGGTCAGGAAAAGATTTGGAAAATGAACAAACAAGCTCCAAGAAAGAGAAAGAGCCAAATTGCTTCTGTTGTTGAGGTAGACAAATTTCAGGCAGCTGTTTCTACAGCATTCATGTTTTTGTATTTCCTGTGCTAATATCTTCTTCTGCAAAAATGTAATTAGGATGCACTCAGAGCTGCTGATTTTAAGGAGTATAGCCCACAGACACGAGAATCTTTGTCGTGTTGGAATCCTGATTGTATCGGTTTTAACCTCATAGAACATCTTTTATGCAACATATGTGAGAATGAGAGACCTGGTGCTGTTTTAGTTTTCATGACTGGGTGGGATGACATAAGCTCTTTAAAGGAAAAGCTCCAAGCTCATCCTATTCTTGGAGATACAAGTCGGGTTTTGTTGCTTGCATGCCATGGTTCTATGGCCAGTACAGAGCAGGTCATTTGATATCTACTAATTGTTTGTATGTGCCTTGGTTATGTTAAATTATTCTATTGTGTTCTCATATGTTTCAGAATTATATATAAATCAATTATGATTACCACATTCATAAAGCTGGATAAGTTAGTGCTTATCAGTTGGGCCTTGAGGTGTTCAAAAATCTTTCCATTAGTTCTATCCATGAGGATTTTTAAACTGTTTTTCCCTTCCATTCCTCGGTTTTCTACCAATTCAGGCATTCTCACCGTTGCAATCATCCGTTCATATAAGATAACCACAATAATCTATATTTTTGCTCCAATACCTTGTCCTTTGTTTAGGTATTCAAACTTCGGACTTTTAGTTCCCATGATTTATAGATGTATAAACTACAAAAGCAGCAAAAGGACACTGTCAGAACCAAGGCCTGTGGCCTAGTGGTATCTCCTCTCCTCTAAAAGTAAAAGGTAGAGGGTTCAAGTCTCCCCAAAAGCTTTGTGGGAGTCCTTTGTGAGGGAAAACAATATATATACCGTCAGAAGAAAAGAAAAAAAAGGAGATATCAAAGTTACATTGAATTTTTAATTGTATTCTGAGTTGCGTTTCCCTGTCAACCTTGCAGTCTTGTTAATGGAAAGCCTGCTGGTTTGTTAAAAATAGCCAAGTCAGGGGATATGACCTTTATCCTTGATTCCATTCTTTTGGTGGTTGGTGTTTTCAGTAGTCTAGTAAATTGATTTTTCAGCCGCATCTGCTGATTGGACTTGGAGTACGTGGAGATATGAAATATGGTCTGTTTACTTTGCTGAGGACACAGCTTTATCTCTCTGTACTGAGGAGCACAATGACCCCTGCAGGCCTAGCCTTAGCTGCAGTGTTAAACTTTTTGTAGCTGTCTCAGGCTTAATAGTAGTATATTTAAGAATTTGATAGTGGGAAAAAATGTTCCAGGGCCACATGAGCAGGGTTACTTAGGTTGGATGCTACTCAGTTGTCCTTTAAACATTTGAATCTTCCTCTTGATGGCAATCGTAGATCATCAACTCTTCAGATCCCTTTGATCAAGATTTTGTCAAATGTTTTGAGGGGTGGAAGAAATTCTACTTTTTGTTGGGAGGTAGAAACCTTTATCTGATTTTCTTCAGCCTTTCCCATTTCCGATATGTTACATTTTCTCTCTCTGGAATGCACAGTGGCTGTTTGCATTAAAAACTAGTTACAGTGATTCTGAGGGGGCTTTGGTAGGGTCAAGAAGTCATATATGGTCTATGGTCAATTGAGAGATTGTGTGTTGTCCTGAAAGGGGGCTGGCAGGTTAGGTTATGATAATAATGTTTTTTCAAAGTTTTGTTAGGTGAATGGTCGTGGAGGTTTCTGATATAGCCTTGGTTTGGAGTCACAGTTGTGACCACGATTATTGGATCAAGATGTCTCTGTCATGCTGGTTACCTATTTGAATACATAACACAATACAAAAAAATAAGGTAGACGATGGTCTCCGCCAAGTATTGCAAGACCTAATGTTTCTCTCACCAGAGATGGCTTAGTTGGGTGACACTGTGCATGTCACCTTGTGATACCACAGTTCGCTCGAGATGACATTGTCTTGCCATAAACCTCCAGGACTGTTCTGCAGATGTCTTGTGACACCATGAAGATTTGCTCATGACATCATCTTGTCATTAGCATGCTAAAGGTGTGGTGTTGAAGGATTTAAATATTAAAGTTACACCCTTTCTGATAACATAAGCTTTTAGAGTATATGGTTGTGAACATGGTATCAAAGTAGGTAAAGTCCTGTGATCAAATCTCGCGTCACCCTGATAATTAAAAATTGAAACACGTATTGGACCAAAAGAAGGCCACACGTGAGGGGGCGTGTTGAAGGATTTAAATATTAAAGTTACACCCTCTCTAATGGCTTAAGCTTTTAGAGTTGATGGTTGTTAACCCGTGGTTTTGACAGTCTCTAGTTACTCAATCATGCACTTCCCCAAACAGATCCCACTTTCCTCCTTAAACCCACTTATCTGCTGCACAAGCACTTTTCTCTCCTTCAGTTTCAAGCATTTAAAGTTTGCTTGATACTTGGGTTTCTACTTTCTACTACCAAAAAAGTGTGATTTTTACCTGTTCCTAAATTTCAAGTTAAATAGGTACGATTGTGCTTTTATTTGAAAATTGTAGATCTAGATGTTATATATTAATTCTATGAATAACCATGCATCTTTTATTTATTTTTATTGTTTTAAAAATGTAATAAAAAAAAAAACCATAAATTACGTTAGATCTGTGACATGGGGGATTCGGCCGCAGTTGAAAGAGCTGGCCGAAAGCTTGACGAACAAGCAAAAAAAGCCCTTTTTATTTGATTTTATTAGTAAAGGGCTTTTCCCTTACTAGTCAAGTGGTAAGTAGGAAATTATGAATCAAGACACTTGGGCATATGCTACCATTTTGAAATTATTTTACTTTTCCATACTCTGCAATTTTGAATCTGTGACTAGTTCTATAGCTCTTGTATTGATATTATAGACAATGTCATATGACTAAGCAAGGTATTGAGGATTTTTTTTCAATGATCATGTATGTAATACAATCATCTGTTGATCTTGCCCTAGTCCAAGTTGATGACCTTAAAATATCTCACTGTTTCGTCCAAATCAGAAGGATTTCTGGTTGCCCAAATCTGACGAGTCCACCAATCTAAGAACATGAGTTCACTTACTCTCTAAATCTCTCCATCAGAATTCTTACTGCGTCCTTCATGGAAGGAAGTTGAGAGAAGGAATGAGCCCAACTTGAAACAAGCATCCTAATCCCTCTCAGTATATTCCATTTGCAATTGATCCAATTTGTAATTTGCCTCAACGGAAAGTCCATGGCCCCTCTCTTCCAACCAAGCAACTCCTGAAGACCAGCAATGTCTCCTTGCCATATAAGAGTCTAACTCTGATCCTCCACTTTCAACCTTCAAATCCTTCATGACCTCGCTGGTTTTGCAGGGCAGCCTTCAATCTTCTGCCACTTGAAAGTTTAAAGAAGGTTCTTCTCCGGTTGTTTGTCTCTACTCCCTACAGACCTCCAATTCATCTAAGGATCCTTGCCATTTGCCCCCATCATAGAGCTCCTTCGAGATAAATATACAATTGGATTTTTTCCATTATGGACCTCAACGTAAACAACCCTCCAGATTCCAAGTTTGAAAAGCCTTCACCTGATAGTCTCCTTTCTTGAAGGATCTAGTGAAATTCTCATCTCAAAACTGATTCCAGGATTTCACAGAGCCATTTTTTTTACTAAGTATTTCACAGAGGCATCTTAGATCCTTACATTGCAGAATAAACTGTCGTGCAAGCCTCCTGCATCGTTCAACAAGCTGAAACAGATTATTATGTGATTTGCTGATGTCAACTAGCTTGATCGCTTTCCCTTTCACTCCAAGAATAATCATCTTTTTCCCATCAGGTTGTTCTGAGGTCCCTTTATTATCAGTTTTCTGGGAGTCATTTCAATAGAGCAAGGTTTCTTTCACGAAAAGCAAGAATTGCATTGTCACAATGATCTATGGAATGCTCCCAGTTCCTAATTGATTGGCTTCTCAGTGCACAACCATCAGAATTAACCTTAATTTTCCCTTTTAGAGGACTCAATCCGTTCTAAATTAGAGAGGCTTGAAGAGACGAAAATCACTTTATTTTAAAGGTGCTCCTTCGAAATTGGCTTATCTATGAAAATTCAACATTCCTTTCACTCCGAATGCCCATATTATAGCTAAGAAATCCATTCTAGGGAATATTAGCTCTTTGCCCCTCACAAAAACCATGACAAGGGATCTCGATCAATTGTTTATTAATTTTCAAAGAAGCAATCCAACAAAGCATCATCATGGCAATGAACCCTTGCTGCAATGCATGGTAGAGCTGCAGTAAATGAATGGATGGCTTGAGATCTCTTTCTAGCTTAAGCCTTTTTTAAAAATAAAAAAAAATTGTGTTAATCTTTCTAGCTTAGAGTATTTCATTGGTATTGAATTTGATTTGGGCTATTAGCCATGCCAACTGTAGCAAAGTAGATTAATACAACTAGTATTGTTCTATCTTCAGGATTGTATTACTTATAAAAAATCATTGTCTTCAGGATTGTATTCTATTGTGGACATCCAGTTAATCCCCCTACCAATGTCAAGCCAAATTTGAATTTTGGACAGTCCAGATGAAGCCAGCCCTTTTTATGAAGAAAAAACATTTGGGGAGAGTTTTACAATCCTAATAAGGAGGGAAAAGGGGAAAATAGATGGAGAACGGTATCACACCAAGAAAGTTCCCTTAGAACCAGTAAGGGTTTCTGTTGAAAGCGCGCTCTATAGCTTCTAGCATTGCAGAAATTCTTAAACCAGAGTACAAATGTTCCCCATTCAGAGACGAACCATGTTTGGGATTTCCCAACTTGATTATTGTTGAAGGATTTAAATATTAAAGTTACACCCTCTCTAACAACTTAAGCTTTATATTAAAGTTACACCCTCTCTAACAACTTAAGCTTTTAGAGTGGATGGTCGTTAACATAGTATTAGAGTAGGCAAAGTCTTGAGTTCAAACCTTACCGTCACTTTGATAATTAAAATTGAAACACGTGTTGGACCAAGAGAAGGCCACACGTGAGGGGGGCGTGTTGAAGGATTTAAATATTAAAGTTACACCCTCTCTAACAGCTTAAGCTTTTAGAGTGGATGGTGGTTAACAATTATGAACAATGTGCATATCATAACGACAGCTCCGTGCCTCGCTTGTATGACTTTTCCTTGCTTTCATCATTTCATACTATTTTTTCTAGTTGATGTAGAAGATATTTTCTTTTAACTTCTAAGCAAAGTATAGTCTTTGTTTAATTACTGGAGGTTGCAATGAAGAAGCAATTTTCTAGGCACTCTGAATAATTCTCTTTCACATTTTTACTTTCATCTATTCAGTTTTGAGGTGGAAAGTCTTTCTTTTTCTCCATTAAGAGGAAAAAGTCAATTATATTTAGGTCCATCTATATTTAATTTATTTCATCTGCTTTTACTTTGTCATCAAATATTGACATGGGAATTATTGATTATGATAGCCACTTAATTTCTGTTGCATCTTTTTTTGTTCCTGATACAATTGTTTTTCAAATAATTAATAAAAAATTGAATGCATGCAGAGGTTAATATTTGATGAGCCTGAAGAAGGAGTAAGGAAAATAGTGCTAGCTACCAATATTGCTGAGACAAGTATCACAATCAATGATGTGGTTTTTGTTATCGACTGTGGGAAGGCAAAAGAGACATCTTATGATGCACTGAATAACACACCTCGTTTGCTTCCTTCGTGGATTTCGAAGGTTTCTGCTCTACAAGTAAGTTGATTTGATTGGGATTGGTGTTATTTGGCATTTGTAGCTTACCTCCAATGAATTTGCGATTCTTCATTTTTTCTTTCCCCTAATTTGCTATTGGCATCTGTATTGTTACTTCTTTTAGTTATCCATTCTACAAACTTTCCTCCATTTTGAATGAGTTCTGTGGCAGGCTCTTAGGATATATCCTGTTATAGGCAATGCTTAGTCCCATCATTGTTCAACTGCAAAAGGCCAAAGGCAGGAGCATTGACTGGCAAGCACAAAAACTTTATGAAAATTGTTACAAGCATCTATCATGAAATTTTTTATTTTAAGGGAGCCTATTTTCTGGATCCAAGTGTTATGAACAAAGTGAAGGCCAAAAACGTTGTAGGTTGAAGCAATGGAAATAACTTATATAGCTTATATAAACACCTGGAATTTGTTTTGACTCATGCCATGAAGGCATGGTGGCAATAATGAACCTAATTAACAGAACAATGATGATAAGACTTCTCATTCCTTCTATAATCCTCTATAAAAAGAAGCCCTGTATTATCTGGGGGAACTAGTGAATTTTCAGATCAGTCATCTTGTTACATCATCAGTCTTATTATTTTATGCTTTTAGAAGCTTTACCATTCCCCACACTTTTGATATCTTGTTTAGTAAACCAGCACGGAGATGGAACTGTAGTGTGTTCCAATTCCCTGTCGCCCAAAATTGTAATAAATCAGTCGAAGAGTCAAAATAATGTAAACAAGGATTTAAGTGACCCACATGAAAGAATTATATCTAATTCTATTTGCATTATTTCTTGTCATCAAAAATTGTGATTTGACAGCCATTTCTCAGAATTCTCACTGAAATTATAATCTCAAACATCTTTTTGAAATGGTTTCATAAGTGGTTAAAATATCGAACTTTTTTAAGATTTATTATTTCTCACCCGAGAAAAAAAATTCATAGTTTTGAGTAGATGATGAGAGGGTTGGTGGATGTAATCAAATAAACTTCATGACAAGTATCTATCCACGGTATGCCAACTGTTGTTCTATGACACATTATTCTCAACTCCCTTGAACGTTGGAAAATTTTGAGATTAAATAAAATTGCATTGTCATAAAAAATCCATTGTATAATACATTTTCATCCCACCTTTTAGCACAATACACTTCTAGTCATTTTTCTTTTTCTTTCTTTTTTCACTTATAAAATAAGCCACCCATTCTTTCAAAAGTGCCTCACTTGTAGCCTTTTACAATGCCCAAAATTTTCTAGTTTTTTCTATTCACACTCATGGTTTCATTCTTTTCTTTTAAGTAACTAAGCATTTTGAAATATGTTATCACAAGTCAAACATCTCTTCAAGGACCCTACGTAATCCATATGAAACTTTTTTTGATCTTTAAGTTCTCTATAATCCCTTTCATAATTTTATTTGAATTTACAAAAACTTTTTCAAACTACCTTGAATTCCATTCCATGTTGCCATAATGCCAAAATTTCATTAATTACCTTCTATACTCCTTTTATTTTTCACATCAATTTAATAGTTTCAACCACTATTCTCATTTTTTCATGAATCATTTGGTTCTAAATCATTCCTTAGGTATTTGCTCTTCACCTTGAATGTACTGATATCAGTTATGTTACATAAACTCGGGTACGTGTGTTGGGTACGGGTATGTAGCCACGCGTTGGATGTATCAAATCTCCAAGAAAAAATACACATGGACACGGCTAAATATTCATATTATGTAATATTTTTTATTTTATTTTTCAGAGTAAAATAATGTCTTTTGTAACATAGTGTTTAATATAGGCATTTCACTCTCTTTGAAGCAATAATATAATAAAATTGAATTATTGGACATGTTTTTTAGGTGCTTGTCCAACAAAAAGTGTCGGACACATATCCCTTACCCATGTCCAGGCAATGTGTGTCTGACATGGGTACTTCACCCACTTTTGAAGAGTCCATTTAACATCGCTGATATGTCCATTTTAAAAAGTAAATTTTCATCTAATACTACGTTTTTTATGCGCTTCGGTTTTCAAACTCCATCATCATTTTTCATCCTCACCGAGTACATGTCTAGATACCTGTTCTCTAAAACCTAATCATTTTTCGCTTTTAAAAATTGAAGACCATTTTTTCACATGTTCCAAATCTTAACTCTTTATAATAGACATGAAGTGAATGTCTTGAGACATTTTATATGGGAAAAAAACACAAAAACCATCCATTTTGACCAAAGATTCTTATGTTATACAAATTTAAGAAAGCTTATTTGCTAAGAAATTGAAATGAATGTCATAAAGAATGTGGTACACTTGAATTCATGAATGTCTAACACCTTCCCTTGCATAACCAACCCTCATTTCCTTGAATTTGGTTTGTGTACAGCAATATTGATTACTAATTAAAATGGGCCTTTTCTTTATTTTATAAACTCTCTCTTTAAATTGTATTTTCAAAATCATTTGAGGTGATCTAACACACGGTGTTAGGTGGCGACTCCATATTCATATAATATGATTCTCTTCAATTTAAGCATTGATTTTCATCGCATTAAACCTAGCTCTCATGTCACCAAGGGTTGGGCCAAAAACAGGTTATGACAAGCTATAAGAAGAAAGTAGGTTTTTCAGGACCCTATTTTGGCAATCTAGTTAATTAGTAGTCCCTAATGAAGTCTTCATAGTGGGGTAGAGTAATTCCATAGTTTGTGTGAGCTAAAAACCCCATTAACCTACTGTGACCTCTGGCAAACTGAGTGCTGGAGTAATTTTGTAGGACTCTTAGTCTCTCCATTTGTTCTTTCGTGTATAAATATTAAGTCATGTTAAGCCTGGTATGGCCGATGGTTCTGATTGAGATGGGGCATTTTAAGAATAATTCTAGCTTGATATGTGAGAATAATTCTAGCCTGATATCACCATTAAAAGTAATGCCATTTCCTGTTCCTTAGAAATGGGATTAGAACCTTTCGGATGCAGCATCCTACTTGTAGGTGACAGCTGCAATTGTATGTTCTTTTCAAGTTTACCTTACTTGTTTCCATAAAGTTGATTGGGTATTTCTCAAGAAACATTCAGATATAACAGATGAATAAGAGAAAGAAGAACTAACATGTCTTTGGATGTTTATTTAATATTAAAAGACATTATTATCTCTAAATGGAGTTCCAATAGTTTTGTTAAGATTTTTCTTTCTCTGCATAGAGTTAAAAAAGTTGTACCAGCCATTTTTGCTTTGATAGAATTATTGTTATTTGCTTGGTAGAAAGATACAATTTGATGATGGTAAATGCTTAGTTGCAGGGGTATCTTGTACTCTTCTGACATTTTATTTTTCCTAATTTGGATTTATTGCATTTTCCTTTTATGTGCTTTATGGAATAAATAGAGAAGAGGAAGAGCTGGCCGTGTTCAGCCAGGAGAGTGTTACCATCTGTATCCTCGATGTGTCTATGATGCTTTTGCGGATTATCAACTACCAGAAATTTTAAGGACAACTTTGCAGTCTCTCTGTCTGCAAATCAAAAGTTTAAAACTTGGGAGTATCTCTGAGTTTCTATCGAGGGCCTTGCAGTCGCCAGAGTTACTAGCGGTAATGGTTGTTCAGATATCTTATTAAAATCGTTCAAATGTATTATTACAAATTCCATAAACATCTACTTTCTTGGGTGTTTCTCTTCATCGCCTTTGTTTTTGTTAACAACCTTGTACTCTAAAAGGTTAAGTTGTTAGAGAGGGTGTAACTTCAATATTTAAATCCTTCAACACGCCCCCTCACATGTGGCCTTCTTTTTGGTCCAACATGTGTTTCAATTTTAATTGTCAGGGTGATGATGAGGTTTGAACACAAGACCTTGCCTGCACTGATACCATGTTTACAACCATGTACTCTAAAAGTTTAAGCTGTTAGAGAGGGTGTAACTTCAATATTTAAATCCTTCAACAGTTTTTAATGCATTCATGTAAATAATTTCTCTGTCTATAATTACCGCATAACACAATTTGTTTTGTTGGTAGGTTCAAAATGCTATTGAATATTTAAAAATCATTGGGGCTTTAGACGAGTTTGAAAATCTGACTGCTTTAGGTATGTAGACATGCTTTATCTTTCTTTGAATGGCTCATAATTAATATGAAGGTTCATTTGTAGAGTAATTAGCCTTACAGAGTCCGAGTCTTGACAGGTCGCCACCTGACAATGCTTCCAGTGGAGCCTAAACTTGGAAAGATGCTTATACTTGGTGCTATATTCAAATGCCTGGACCCAATATTGACTGTTGTTGCTGGTCTAAGTGTCCGAGATCCTTTCTTAACACCACTGGACAAGAAGGATGTAAGTCAACAACTATATGTTATTGGATAATGATCACATGCTCCTATTGATTGGTGTCGAGAGGCAAAGATTTAATCTCTTATTTAGATGCTCTTCATTGCCATACTGTAGCCTTGCTGTATAAATGAAATTTTGCTATTTGTAATACTTGATTGGAACCGTAGATATTTGTTTATCTTGGTAATTTGTACTACATTTTTTTAATCTTTGTCTGAATCTGCAATTAGGTATTGCTTAATTTGAGCAATTTGACTTTGTTGCCTAAATTATCATTATCTTTAGTTCAAAGGTTCTGCAAGAATATGAATTATTTGACTAAATAGGGTTCTTGTGAAGCATGATGTTAATCGATGGCCTTATCATTCCTATTGACAATTGCATTGTGCGGATCTGTTATCATTCCTATGAGTGTGGCTTTGTTTTGCACCCTCAGCTGGCCTAAAAATATGATTTGTTTTGGAATACGGTGGAAAGGGAGGGAGGAAGGTGTTAGATAAGACTTTTAAGTCAAAATACAGAATCACATTGTGGGAAGGTCTGTTTTAATTTTTGTTCTAGTTTTATTATTATTATTATTTCTTGGGGGGAAAAATAAGATAGTATACAGGTGGGATGCAAAGGGTACTTCTCTCATTGCAGGAAGAGTTTTTATCATCAATTTAGCATGGCAATACACTATTTGTATCTGAACCAATTTGTTTGTTTTAACATAAACAAAATTCTCTTTTGTATGGTTATGCGAGAATAAGAACCTCCTTCTGTATCAAAAGCTTGTGCTTTGGAACCTATTTGCCTATATTAGTGCTTATCTTTCTTGAAAGGGAATCTAATTTCTTCAGAATGAATTGATATTTTCATCATATGCAAAATTCAATTCAGCAACTACTTTGCTTCAGCTATATGAATGCTTTTCATACCATTCAGCTTTATTGGGAATTATATTCATTAAGCAAAAAACCATCATGTCTTTTTTCACTGCATCAGTTCATGTTATCTTAGTCTCTATCTTGTTTGCTAACATCTTATTTAAATAAATCACTCCTCATTTTTAGGCATGGTATTAATTATCTTAAATGACTGCTCTAATCTTGTATATTACTGGTGCTGCCTCCTACTCCTGACAACTGCAATCGCTCATATTTTTTTCTTGTGGCATCGTCGTAGTCTTCATGGTCGTCGTCGTCATCATCATCATCATCATTTGGCATTGTCACTTATCCATCAATGTGCTGCACATTAAAAGAGAAACTAGAACAAGGCATTAGTGTGGCTGAAATGCAAATGTTGGGATGGATGTTGGGAGTAATTAGAAGAGATAAGGTTATAAATCGTGTAAGGGAGAACTTAGGAATGACATCTATTAGTGAAAAAATAAGAGAACGTGGAAATATGTGGTATGGACATATTCAATGTAGACCTATATATGCATTAGTGAGAAAAGGAAAAATTGGTTTGTGTAAAAGGAAGCAAAAAAGAGAACTCCCAAAACTAACATGAAAAATGAAGTAATAAGAATTATTTAAAAAAATAAAATCTTATAGGAGATGCGGCTTATGATAGAAAAGAATGGAAACAGAAAATCAATTTGGCTGACCCAGTTCATACGCGATAAAGGTAAGGATGATGATAATGATGAAACACCTTAATTAGGTCTTTATTCTCTCTCTACATCTTTCCATTAGTTGCCTAGTTCATGCCTATATTCTCTCTGGGCCTCTTGTCAGGGAACTAATGTGTAATTATTTTCTCAACTCAACAAGGCTATTTGAGGTTGGTTACATGAATTTATTATTGTGATTCCTCTATAAGGCTATAGGTTCAATCAAACCACATTTTATCATATCTTTCTTGACCTACATTTATTTTGGCTTTCCCTTCCCTTAGCATTATACTCAATAAGGACATTCACTTGGCTGCCGCTGCACATGGCCAAACCATCTTAATCGGTTCTCTCATTTTATTTCCAGTTAGTGCTACTTCAACCATCTCACGGCTGTGTCCTTGTCTAATGTTATCCTCTCTTTTTCAGTGTAATCCTGGCTAATGCATTCTTCATAAATAATGTAGTGATAGGTTGATAGGTTTGCAGCCTTTTAGGTGGCAATGGCAATGTAACATAATGAAAAAAGTGTGATGCTTTGCTGCTGTTAAGTAGTGTATTGTTGGAGCCTTACCAGAACCAAAAGGAAAAAAGAATAGTATACTACTGGAAATATTTTAACACATGGTTCCTTTGTTCCTTGTCTTTGTTATCTTTTTTTTCCCTTTATTATTATTATTATTATTATTATTATTTTGTGTGTGTGTGTTTTTTTTTTTTTTTTTTTTTGGGGGGGGGGTGGGGGGGGTGGGGGTGGGGTGGTTGATTGGGTTTTGATGGGAGTGTGGGGGGCTGTTAGAGAAAGGGGTGATTGGGTTTTGATGGGAGTGTGGGGGGCTGTTAGAGAAAGGGGTGATTGGGTTTGGAGATTGCAAGTAATCTCTTAGAAGTAGGTTCAGGTGACTGGGTGATGATGACAATATAATTAGAAAGTCTAATACATGTTAATTTAAGTTCAGCTGTAATGCTTTGTCATTGATTGCATCACTGCACATGTCTTCCTACTTGCAGCTAGCAGAAGCTGCAAAAGCTCAATTTTCCCGTGATCACAGTGACCATCTTGCTCTTGTCCGGGCATATGAGGGCTGGAACAATGCAGAAAGAGACCTCTCTGGATACGACTACTGCTGGAAAAATTTTCTTTCTGCACAATCAATGAAAGTTATTGATGCTCTTCGAAGGGAGTTCTACTCTTTGCTTAATGATACTGGCCTTGTTGATAGTAACACAACCATATGCAATGCATGGAGTTGCGATGAGAATCTCATTCGAGCTGTTATTTGCTATGGCCTATATCCTGGAATTTGCTCTGTTGTGGTAAGCCATGGCACTCATATCTGCTCTCGAGTTCATAATTTCTTTGACCTCCCATATCTCTTTGAGGCCTAACATAAAAACTGCTTTGGTGTCTATCTCCTTCACTCATCTCCTGAAGCTATTTTCTTACTATACAAGAATGTGTCCATTTGTTCTCATTAATTTAGTAAATTGAAGAATAAATAGAGTGCTTTGAACCAGAATTTTTACTCCTTCAAACTTGGTATATGAGATGATTTTGCAAGAGTTCTCTTTTGTTACTGCATTATTCAATTCTAACAGTTTGATCCAATGAGCATAATCAGTTATTTTAACTTCATGTTATCTTTTTGAAAGCTGATATTAATGCCTTGACAGCACAATGAGAAGTCATTCTCTTTGAAAACAATGGAGGATGGCCAGGTGCTTCTGTACTCTGTAAGTTTCTCCCTGCAAGTACCATTTAATTCTCCAACTTTTCCCTTCCACAATCCTTTTCTGAAGTGGAGATTTTAAGAATTTCTTAGCTGTTCCTTTTCATTTTCTTTAATTGCATGTTCTTTATTTCATCATTGCTAGAACTCAGTTAATGCTCGAGAATGTAAAATTCCTTATCCATGGCTAGTCTTCAATGAGAAGATCAAAGTAAACTCTGTGTTCCTCCGGGATTCTACAGCTGTGTCTGATTCAGTGCTCCTCTTATTTGGCGGAAGTATTTTGAGAGGGGATAGTGTAAGTTCATAGCTTTATCTATGGTTGCTTCTGAACCCCCCTCCCCGCCGGGAAAAATGCCTGCCCGGTTTATTTATTTATTTATTTGTTCTTTATGATTATTAAGTGGAATCATCATTTCCTTTATGTAACAGGATGGCCACTTAAAAATGTTGGGGGGCTACTTAGAGTTTTGTCTGGAACCTGCAACTGCCGAAATGTACCTCATCTTAAGGAGAGAACTTGATGAGTTAATTCAGACTAAAGTAAGTGAATCCTTTTATAGAAGCTATTTTATCTGAAATAACTGTTTTTGTTCACATTAGTTCTACTGTAATATCTTTGAGGGCCAATTATATGGGTTGGCACTTACTGTTGTTCTCCTACATATATTGTAGAAAGTGTGGACTTGTCTGCTCTGACTGAATTTTGACACATGACGAATTTATATTTGACAAATGTTTATCGACACTGAATCTCTTTGAGCAGCTACTCAATCCCAGGATGGATATAAACAGCCATCATGAACTTCTATCTGCAGTACGGTTGCTGATCTCGGATGATAAATGTGATGGCAGATTTGTGTTCAACAATCCGGTGCTACAGCCTTCCAAGCCATCTTTTCCAGCTACACCTCCGGCCTTTGGTTCAAGAGCAGAAAGTGGACCTGGTGGTGATAATCCCAAGAGTGAACTCCAAATGTTGCAAGCACGGGCAGGCTATGCATTACCTACCTACAAGTCAAAGCAACTGAAGAACAACCAGTTTCGAGCCACTGTAGAGTTTAATGGAATGCAGTTCACGGGGCAGCCTTTCAAGAACAAGAAGCTAGCAGAAAAAGATGCAGCTGCTGAGGCTCTAGAATGGCTAAAGGGTGCAGCACAAAAAGGCCATGGTAATATAGAACACATGTCAATGTTCTTGAAGAAGAGCAAGACGGATCATAACCAAACTTGAATGAGCACGTGTTTTGGGAAAAAAAACTGGAGGCACTACCCATGGTCTCATTATAACGCGCATTGCAACTTTTGGCGGTAGCAGTCTCTGTTGGCAGGTCTGACCTCGATATGGAATTCCAGAACAGCATATCAGATTGATACTCCCAACACCTAATAATAAAGTCGCTGGTCCGAGGTAAAATTTGTGAAGAACATAGCATGTTATGTTGTGTTGAGTTGGGGCGTTTGGACATGGACTTGCACCCAACTGATTGGTTAACAGTTGGAAGGGACTCGTATATTTTTAGCACGTTTTGGCCATTCTCTTCTGGAGCTAGGCAATTTGTGGACACATTTTCTTGTTTACGGAGGCCATGGAAACTAGAATTGTTGCAGCAGGTCAAATGAAAATATGAAAATTGGAGGCAGCTTAGAGAGAGGACTCTGATTGTTGTCCAACTCTCTCTTTGGGCTCAAAGGTGAAATTGATCCTGAGTTTTCACGTTTTGTTTGTATATATGATATGATCATTATTGCTTTAAATGATACATTTAGCTTCAGCATGTTAATGTCTTCACTTCTGAGTTCTCATTGACAAACCAGGGTCATAGACAATTGTGGTTAAGTGTCCATATAAGAAAATAAACAATATTCGTTTTCTCTTTTTTTTTTTTTTTTGTGGGGTATTGATGAGGTTAATACACTGCCATTGGAGGGTTTCATGAACCATGTCATTATATATATATATATATATATATATATATATATATATATATATATATATATATGTGAACTGTAAAAATTCTCCAAAACTATTTATTAATCATTGTACTGAAAAATCTCATGATCAACATTATTGAGATGTGACCCCCTAGATCTATAATGATCTGTTAAAAACGAAACAACCCTATAGTAAATTCTACCTCATGAATGTAGTAGTGTTCTCACGTGACACATTCAATATATTTTTATTTTTTGCTATTAACCTGATAATGTAAATGTATTGTCACATCTAGGATAATGATAGTGTTAAGCAAACATTATAATATAGGTCATGATGGAGATCATGGATTGCACCAATTAGTTGCTGCAGAGGAGGACTAATTAAGCCAAAGTCTAACCTACATCATATTATGAGTGTCTAACCCACCCTCCGAAAACAGCCCTGCCACAATGTATACATATATATATATATTTCCAAGTTCCAACTCTCTCACTTTGTTATTATATTATTCACAATATATACATATATTTTCTCGAGTCTACCATAATATCATGTGGGTGCTCTGTCTGTGAATTCATGCCCCAGCCATTAGATCAAAAACACGTTTTGTTCATTTTTTAATCCAACAGTTAATGATGCGAGCTCACATAAGAATAATTCGATGATCATGCATACTTTATTACTTCTGAGAAATATATATGTATGTGTATGTGTATAAATATATTGACACACACTCAAACCGCCCTCGAACTTGGACATGGATCTGGCTGTCGGGATCATCTTATAGATTAGGTCAATAATGGAGAAAGGAGTGGAATCTGGCATGTGGGTTTGAGACAGCCAGAGAAGCTCTGCTCCTTCCTGTCTTGAATTGTTGGAGGAAATATCTGTACTCTAATTCATTAGAAGATTAAGTTATATATATATATATATATATATATAGATATGTTGGGAACTTTTAAAAGTCAGTGGGTGGGTGCAATTGATTTGTGTGGTTGTCTTTAAACTACTGATCATCATCAGCCTGTAAGTAAGAGTACCTACCTACCTTTATGTGTCTTGTGTTTGTGTGTTTGTGTGTGTGTCCGTGTCTGTCTGTGATTAAGATTGAAGACTATATATAGCCTAAAGTGACCAACCCAACAACAATGCAGTAACCATATATACTCGTCGCTATGTAGTATGTCTGCTGGTTTGTTGGCCATAATGGCTTCACTCATAAGGTTGTAAAGTGACACAAAGTGAAGTTAAGGGTCCCTTTGTATTAACACATATATGTGTATGTGTATATATATATATATATATATATATATGAGTAATGCTACGATGAAATAGATTTTATGATAGTTATCATAAACTCTCTTTTCATTTAAATTAGCACATTTTAGAAACAAAAAATAGTGCACAAGTTACGTCATCACGTAGTCAGTATTAAAATAATCTCATTGTAAAAAAATAATAATAATAAATTCAAAATAAGAAAAAATAAAATAATACTTAAATTAATTTTGATATGAAATGTTGATTTGATAATTCCCATACAATCCTCTCTCAACGAGGAAGACGTGTGTATCAATACTTGTAGATGAACACGAAAAAAGAGAATTGATGACAATTATCATTAGGTCAGCCTAATGATAGTTTATATATATATATATATATATATATAGATTATTGAAGTGTGTAGATAATTTGCAAGGGGAGCCCCCCTTCTTGGGCTACTTTTTTTTCTTTTTTTAGCTTTAGTTATTTATCTATTATTTTGGGACATTGGGCCACTATGTTGATTGAATCTCATATTTGTGATTCCCACTGCAATTAAAAAGGAGAAAAAAATAATGGCTCAAATCTCAACATATGGAGATTGGAGTGTGTTGGAAGATTGTCAATCATATAAAAATTGTTGACTAATTGATGCAGTGTTAGTGTTAGTGTGGGTATACTGTATGATATGATGCAGACAGACAAGTTTGATGTTTTTAAATTAAAGCCCAAGACAACTTTGGGCAGGCAAGCAGGCCTATTCTCAACTTCTTTGTCTTTTTCTTTTTGGGCATTATGCTAAGCTGTAGGGTTATTGATACATACATATATACATACATATATTTATATGTATCAATCAATAATATTTATTTTATTTTATTATTTGTGGTTTATAAGACAATATGAAATGACTAAAAATAAAATACACTGTCACTTAGAAGTGGGATAATATTTCAAATGAGAGTGACTTCACTTATACTATAGACTGAAAACACTTATATTTTTTATTTTATTTTTTAAATCTTATTTTATTTTCAGTTTTAGTTAATTTGGAATCATTAGTGTTTACAACGATCTATTATCAATTTTTTTTTACAAAAAAAATAAAAAATAAATTGATTTAATAAATTTTTTTTTTTTGGTAAGGAAATTGAGTTTATATTGTTATGCATACATTTTGTTACTTTTTCTTTTTTATTGTTAAACATGCATTAATTATTAAACAACGACCACAATTATGCATGAATTTTGAGCAAATTAAAAAAATGCATGGAAGAAAGTTAATATATATATATATATATATTACATTACATTACATTTAAGCTTGGCCTAATAAGGCCAAAAAATCCTATCCAACGGTCCAAAATTGTTAAAAAAGCAATCATGCGATTCAAAATACCTTTTGCTATCTACGGTCTAAAATCACTTCATCTAACGATCACGGTTGCTAGTGCGAGATAGTGTTGTATGCACGGGCATACCCTAGTGTGTGTGTATATATATATATATATACACGCACAGACACTCTGATAAGATACTCAAACAGCCACTTGAGACTTGAATCCTTGATTTTTGGTAAAGAGATATAGCTCGAGTGAGTGGTGGTATAATAGTATCTAATTAGGATTGATCAACTCTAGTTGTGTTTATTTTTGATTGAATTGTATGGAAGTTGGTCTAAGGCCTTGGTTTAGCACTTAATTTAAACAAATTAAAATGCTCACTATCTAGAGCTCATTTTTGGTAACTTCTGAGAATAATAGGAATAAGATTAAAAATGTAATGAATTTTGATAATCAAGAAAGACTAAAAAAATAAAACAATTAATATTTTCATGATCTAGCTAGTTTCGATTATTTATTATTTATTAGAAAAAATGAATAAATTAAGTTGATGACATTGTTATATTACATAATTATTAGACCGACTATACTTAGATGAAATTGTTGACGCTCAAAATTTGAATAACGTGACAATTATTTTTGGGTTCGACGTGGGCTAACACCACACGTGAATAAAGATGTGGCTGGTCAGAAATGGACTATAAAGCTAAGTGGATTTTAACTGCCTTGTGAGTTGAGTATAGTTTGTTGCTAAAATCTTGGGAGGTAGTTACAAAGTCACTAATGGTTGCTAGAAATAAGAGCTGACTTTTAACTAATTTGTTAGTGGGTGGACACGTGTCAGTTGAGGGGCATGTTGCTGAAGATTGACACGTGTAATGATAAGATGACAATTTTGAATTTTTATTTGATTTGCATGTTGCAAGTTTCAATTTTAAAAGCAATCTCTCACATGGGATAAGGAGTGTTCAGTTGCTAAGGATGATGAATTTAAAATTAAATTGCTAAAATAATATATTAGAGGATCATTTAGATTGATGCATGTCAGTTGTTGATTGGTTGATTTGGTCAAAACTGAAGTGTTACAGATTTTTCGACTGATTGTGTTGCAAATTTCAAATACAAGTTCAAATTCAAATGAAGATATTGTTGTACAATTATAGGAATTTGGTTATTATAAGTTCAAAGGGTCAAACATCATTAACAAAATTCGAATCAATGTCATTAACCTTTTCCTTGCAAAATTACTTTCCATGTCAATTAAATTCTATGCAATTAATCTTTGATGTACTTTCATTTCCTTTAATGCAATTTATTTTCCTTATTCCTTTCAATTTCTAGTTCTTTACATTTCAGCACCTTTGATCAATTTCAATTTCAGTTCCTTTCATTTCTTAAGCGCCTTTATTTTCATTACAATTCTTTCTAAAGTCCTCTTCGTTGAGGCAAAAATGAACCTTAAAGGGAGTTCGGTATTCTTTCCCCCTTAACACAAAAGTAATATTGTGTTTGAGATCGAACGGTTCTGGCACGCCCAATACCACACTGATTGAATTGGCTAGTCTAGTCAATTTAGTAAGCGAAGATAAATATTGTCGACCTCAAGGTTTCAACCCAAGGTTATTTGGGTAATTTTGATGATAACAATATATTGTAGTGTAGATTTAATAAGTTTATTTGAGTGTACATTTTACAAAGTATCAAATTATGTCAAGTATCTTAAAGGCTTTGGACTTCAACGGGACTTACAAGAAGATATATCAAGCCATATGATCTTGAACTCAAAGATCAAAAATCAAAATTAATGGTAAAGTTGAAGTATATCCAAGCCACATGATGATGGAACTCAAGAGCTTAAAGAATTAAAGATCAAAAGACTTGGGTAGGTTAGTCTTGGGTGAGTGTTAGTATTTAATATAAAGTAATTTTTTAAGTAATTTCATTTAAAAGCTCATCTCTTGACTTAGTGGACCTTAGGACTAATGCATATCATTCACATTATATCATGGTTCTTTGAACACTTAGAATTAAGCCATGAACTTTATTAAATCATCTTGAAAGCCTTTGTTGAATTTGAGTTAACTCAAACTTATGATTAGCTTTGAAGAAACTCAATTCTTGAGTAAATAAATTCTAGGACCTATACTTGAATTAAGAATGATCATTTATGGTTCTTAGATACATTGACTTACACTGTGAACTCAGTTGACTTACTTTATAAAGCCTTGCCATACACAGTTACTATTTCAGGAACTTAGTCTAGAAATTTGGCTAAATGTTAGATTCTAGGAACAAAAATGTAAATACGAGTTTTTCAATGAATCTTGACATCAAAAGTACCGATAATTGTGCCCCATGATTTATCTTATTCATATGAATTTTTTCAACTCCAAATGATTTGATTTGATCATTCAAATTGTAAGATGATTTTTTGACTCAAAGTTATGAAATTACATTTTGTACTTAAACTGAAAAATTAGATTCTGATTCACTTATAATTTAATTTTGAAACTATTTTTATTGAATCCAAATGGGGGGTACTTTGTTTATTTACATTGAATAACTTAAAGTAGATTGAAGTATAATAATGTAAATAAGTAAGTAGAATGCAGTTGTAGGTGAAGCTTTAACTGATATAAGAAGACTGATTTTTAAGGTCAAGCCTTTAGTTTCATACACCTGAAAGTTATAGAAGCTTTCAAGTTTCTCTGAGGCATTTTTTTATAAGTCTGAAACATTTTTTAGACATCTCGAAATTGAGTTTCAGACGTCTGCATAAACTTTTAGACGTCTGCAAATTGTTGATTCAGAATATAATGGCTATATTGACCACCAAATGTTATCACATCATCCAAAACAGTCAAATTCTTTCAAAACTCTATATATATATGAGTTTAGGGGGAATTTAGCCATAAGAGAAGATAGCAAGAGTGAGACCTACCCATGTGCATACATTTGAAAATCTCTTGAATGTAAAGATTTGCATTATACTTGGTAAAACATTGATAAATGCACAAAATTTGTTATTTTATTTCCCAAAATAAATTTTTAATTACTCTTTTATATTATTTAAATATTCTTATATGTGTATTTTTATGTTTTATAAGGATTGATTTCGGAATGAGAAGAAAGAATCAAAATGACAAATAAAGAAGAAGATATGGCTATAAAAATAAAGATTATATTTGTTAATAGCCAAATATAAACATAAGAAACATTGTAAGAAAGACAGTATTTTGCAATAGCTATTCCACAAGAGAATCAGGTTCAAATCTCTGGAAAATATTTTTTACCAGACCACACTAATGGTATAGAATTCAAATTGAAGATTGGAGATCAAGTCTTGGAGATTCAAATTTTACATTTTAAATTTTATTTTCTCACTTAAACCATTCCCCTCTAACTCTTAAATATGGGGTCTTAGGAGTTGAAAAGGGAGAAAGATTGCAGAGAAAAAAAATATAGTGTAGTCATTTTCTTTATTTTCTTGTATTCATTTTCTTTTCTTATAAACACCCCCCTTAAAGGAGTGATGAAGCCACTATGGTGAAATATAAATAAGTTATTTTACTTTCTTATATAATTTTTTCTCCTAATAGCATTCTTTTATTCTGAGTTT
Organism: Cornus controversa; assembly: GCA_026545225.1. NCBI lineage: Eukaryota > Viridiplantae > Streptophyta > Magnoliopsida > Cornales > Cornaceae > Cornus > Cornus controversa. The sequence goes on along the minus strand of CM048848.1, from coordinate 27,551,237 downwards.
TTATTTTCAAAAGAAAATTAGAAGGAGAATTTCTCGTGTTTGCCAAATAATGGTAATTCGAATAATACCTATCTCTATTTACCTAGCAAAGGTACAACAGATTAAGTAAAAAAAAGTTCTCTCATATATAATCAAGTTTGTTATTATGTCATATTTTCCTTTATCTTTTCAAGTTATAATTGGTTAGTTTGAAGAAAAAAAAATATATAGAGGAGTTTTTGTTTAACACAATTTTTTTGTCCTTTATATATATTTTTCAACTAAATTAAATAATATTTTATTGTAAAATTTAAAAAATTTATAGGAACTCTACATACATTTAATAGTAGTATATGTATATATTGTCTCATATCTACATACATGTAATAGTAATGTGTGTGTGTGTCTGTATACATGTGTGTGCATGTGTTTGAGAGAATAGATTATTTAGAGGAGTTTGTTAAAAGGTCATACTTGAGAAAAGATTGATATCAGGTTGCCATTTATGGATACATATGATATCAGACTGAACTCTAGTAACCTATAATAAGAAAATAGTTTAAAAAAATAAATGGTTTGGGAATCGAAAATTCACATGAAAACCAATAATGGAAACCATGTGTTAAACGTATTTGAAGATTTGTAACAGAAAACCATTAAAGTTGAGTCTCAATCAATTCCTTTGCACACTTCTAAAGTTAAAGAGAGTAGGTTAAGATAGTCAATTCTTTGTAGACCTTATTTAAATGTGTTGATTCAAAGATTTGATACTCAATTCTTTGTAGACTTTATTTAAAGATGTTGATTCAAAGATATCAAACTAAGGGTATAATAGTACTTTTGATTATTATAAATCATTAATGATATTATATACTAATATTTACTTAGGATGACTTTTTATACTCAAAGATGCATTCATCTTATGACAATATCAATAGAGAAGAATTGAGATAGTTAGGTAATGGTAAGAACTAGATATGTGGTGTAAAGTTTTTTTTGAATAACTTGATTGAAGCTTATTATCTAAAACTTGACTCTATAACCACATGTATGTCATTTTATCATTACATTTGGTATTTAGTCTCTTAGAAATGGATTTGAACTTTCTATTTCAGATCCTATAAGGTCCTACAAGTCTTCATGCTTATTATATACTTCACTTCATCAGTTTCAAAATGAGCAAAGACAATCAACTTATTTTCGAAGAATAGACGACTTATTTTAACAGAATGTTTTGAGCATTTCTAAGGCCCCAAAACAGTCGACTTAAGCTGATACAAATAATCGACTTCTTTTTGCAGTTGAAAATACGAATTTTGAGCCCTCAAAAACACTCGATTGTTTTAAATGAATAGTCGACTTATTGTTGAAATAAGTTGATTGCTTTTTATTAAAGTCGACTATCTTTTACTGGATTCAAATTCAAACGGCTAATTGGCACATTTAATGCTCCCAAACATCCTCCAACAACCATATTCATGAGAGAGACTATATATACGTGTGTGTCTTATGCTACATTTATGATATAGAGTTGTCATTTGAGCAAGCATTTATCACTCATTCATTTCTACTCACTCTCATTCAATAGATTTGAGTTTCAAACTTATAATTCATTTATAACTCTAGTCTTGTGAGCTTTCATTTGTGTATCAATCTTTAAAAAAAATTTATTAGGCTATATATCTTCTTCTCAATCATTTGTAAATGGTTGGTGAAACTCTAGAAGTCTAAAGACTTCACTTAATAAGAGAAAGGAAGGAGCTTGTGAGCTCATCCGTTCTCCTGAATTTAGAAAAATCTCAAGAAAGATCTTGAGTCATGGAGTTGGGGATTTCGATCCACGCTACATGCTCGTGATCATTGCATTTGATTTTCTCTATTCCTACTTCATTATTCTTGTGCTTTGTTAATTTTATATTCTTATTCTCTATTGCACAAGTTAATCGCTCTTTTATAGTCTTGCATAATTTAATTGGATAAATTTTTATTGTTTGCCATAGACCCTATTCAACCTCCCCCAAAAATAACATTCATGTAGTTATAAGTTCAATTGTGGCCATTGATTAAGAATAAATCAAAAATATTCAACAATGGCTCAAAAAATAAAGGACATACTAAGACCCCCATAAAATTAGCATGATCCATTGTACATTTCATATCATTATGAAGCAAAAAACCATCTTTTTAATAGTAGGATAAAAGAGAACATAGCTCCAAAGATAAATGATATGAAGAACTAAAAATTAGGGGTGCAACTTGGGCATGGCAGGCCAACCCGAGTCCAGCCTAATTTTTCAAGGGCTTGGGTAACTATTTTTACAATTAGGGTTAGGCTTGGGTTGAAAATTTCAACCCGAACTTAATTAAGGTTGGGCTTAGGTTGAGAGGTGTCAGCAACCTGAATCCAACCCGAACTTGAATTCTAATATTATTTTTATATATGTTTTTATTTTAAATATATTATATATAATATTCAGATTATGATCACTTTTTTCTTTTCAATTTTTATTGTTTAAATCTTAATTTATTATATGTTAACACTTTGGAAAATTAATTTCTTAAGAATTTAATTGTAATTTTTTAGAAATTTGCATTAAATTTTAAAAAAAAATTGTGCTTAGGAGTAATCTAATATGAAACTAATTCAAAATCACTTTAAATTTTCAATATGGAGATTAGTCGTATGGATAACCCGAAATCTTAACCTTAGATGCAAACCCTCAAGGATGGATTGGACTCGGGTTGAAAAGTTGGGGTTGGAAGCCATGTTATGATTGAATATTTTATATATTGGGTTGAACCTGAGTTATACCTCTAACCCACTCAACTCACTTGAGTTGCAGCCCTACGAAAAATCAAATAGAGAGAGAAAAGATATTAAAATAAATATAAGACCAAAACTCATTTGAATGCTAAAAAAAGATACTGCAAATTAATTCAAATCTTACCAACTTCAAATCACTCTGAAAAATAAAATAAAATTAGATATTATATAAATCAAGTTGATTTATTTAGGGAGGCGATATTCACACTCCTATTTTCTATGTTTGCACTCCCATCTTAAAGGAAATGACATTTTTAACCCTAGTTTCACAAGTGAATGATTTTTTTTCAAATTACACAACTACTCTTTGAAATATCCACTATTTATCTCTCATCTTTAATATTTTCGGTATCTTTTCACAAGATCCAAAAACAAATATCCAAAATAAAAAAATTATCTCTTTTGACAAGACCCAAAAAAAACTATATGTTGTCTTTTGACAGAAATCCCTAAAAAAAGTACTAAAAAAATAAGTTATCTCTGTTAAATTAACTAAAAAAAGGGTCCACACAAAAAGTTAGGATAAATATCAATGACATCACCTGAGATTTGATGTATTGACACAAATATACAACTTATTAAATTTTCGTCACCAACACCCCCCGTCAGCTTTTTTATTTTTTTAATATGTGAAATGTCTTGATTGCCCCTAATTATTTAAATGTATTTTAATATAAAAATATCATAATAAGAAAATGACCACGATACCCTTCATGATAATATGCATTGGCAACTAATTTTTTGATTTTATGTTAATATTATTATTTATGGAATTAAATAATTATATATTATAGTGTATATATTTAGATAAATAGAGAAACTGAAAGAGAAATTTAATAAAAAATTTTAATTTTATGTTAATATTATTATTTATGGAAATAAATAATTATATTTATATATATAGGTTTTATATATATTATAGTATGTTGTATATATATAGATAGAAAAAAAAAAGAAAGCGAAATTTAATAATTTTTTTATTTTATGTTTAACATTATTATTTATGAAAATAAATAATTATATATAGATTACATATATATAGGTATATTCAAATCTCTAACTCAGAATTGTCCATCATAATAGGATATAATTAAAAATTCAGAGTTATTAGAGGCGGGATTCATACACGGTATTATATAATTTTCCAAGTTGAGAAGTTACCGAGGAAGTTTATGGAAGGGTGGTTTAAAGTTTCTACTTATCTATTTCGATAATTGTGATTTTCTAAAATAAAATAAGTGAACACTCCACTTTTCTCAAGTAATGTAATTACTAAATTTTTTTTTTAATTTGTATTCTTGATTTCTACGTATTGATTATTTTATTTAAACTCATCCAATAGTAGCATTACGAGAAAGAATTCCATGTAATGGTTGAGTTGGTTATATCCTATAGTTTAGGAGGAAAAATTAACAAAAATTAAATATTTAATTTTTTTTATTTTTGCAATTAGTAATTTAATTAAAAACACTTCTTAATATTATTATTTTGTTTACAAATCTTAATATTAATATTATAAAAAAAAAAATTAAAGTAAAATTTTTACCTAGATTTACAACGTTATATGTCGTTTAAGAGTTTGAAAAGATAATGTCTTTATATATAATTCTGAATTTTAGGAATAGGAAGAGTTTATGTTTTTGCTATACAATAAGAGACAAGTTAGAGAAAGAATTCAATTTTTTTATTACTGTTCAAATGATATATATATATATATATATATATATATATATATATTATTTTGAAAAATACCAAAGACTCGATTCAAATGGTTGAGTCCTTAGGTTTCTAATCAAAAACACAAACTCAGAGAACCAAAGAATTCAAATTCTTCATATCATCTTCTTTTTTGTTTTTGGACTCTTTTAATTATGACTCTTTTTTTTTTTTTTTTAAATTCTATTATAGGAATCTGTAATTCTTTCTTTGAAGAGTATGTATTTAAGATGATATTTGTCACTATAAAAAAATTAAAAAAATAAGTTAGAGCGAGGAAGTTGAATTAGAAAAGAATTCTATAGAAATAGAATTAAATAATTTGAGATTATTTATACATTTAATAATATTATAAAAGAAGGCGATATTCGCACTCATTTTTTTTATATTTGCACTCATGTTTTAAAAGAAATGGCATTTCTAACCTTAAACTCAAAAGTGAATGAATTTTTTTTTTTTTCAAATTACACAACTACCATTTCTTATATTCCCTCTTAGTCTCTAATCTTTAATGTTTTCATTCTCTTTTGATGGAATCCAAAAAATATTTACCCAAAAAAGGGATTCAAAAAATAGATTTTTTATTGTTTGACACGATCCAAAAATTGTTATCTTTATTGAATAAGTTATATATTTTGATAGGAACGAAAAAAAAAGACCCAAAAAAAAGTTCTCTCTATAAGACCTAAAAAAAAGTATACCATGCCAAAAAAAAAAAAAAAAGTATAGTACGTAAAAAAAATATCTCTTTTGACACCATCGGAAAAAAAAAGTATGGTATGCACAAAAAAAAAAACAAAGTTCCTTCTGTTGCATAAATTTATTTCTTAATTTTGAAAGGACAAAAAAAAATAGAGTATCCATTAAAAAATGTTATCTCTGTTGAATATATTATCACTTTGATAGAATAATAATAATAAAAAAAAAACACCAAAGAAAAAAGTTCCCTTATGGTTAGAAACAAAAAAAGAAAAAAAATACTAAACATAGTAAACAAAAGATAAAAGGAGTTAAAGTTTATAGTACAAAGGTTAGTTATGATATTTTAAAATAAGTTTTGATGCATTAATGAATTTGAGGATTTTTTTGTAATTTTATTTTTAAAAAAAAACTAATAAAGTGGAATAGAAAAGTGGAATGTAAATATCACTTTCCTATTATAAATATAGAAAGACATGATATATAAATGACACGTGACCCTATGATGCAGTTAAGCGACCAACTATCAATTACATTTATGTGTGTGTATATATATATATCAGTACATTTACATGATAGCTTAGGGAGGGTACAATGCAAGTAATGAACATTGAACACAGATCCATATGGGTACTAAATTCCCACAGAGAAAACTATATAAACATTAACTCTCCTTTATTGCTATGCATATTAAATTGTAACATACCTCACTCCTATAATAAATACTCCTATTAAACTGCAGCTGTCATTAATTCAGATATGATTATAATCTCTCTCTCTCTCTCTCTCTCTCTCTCTCTCTCTCTCTCTCTCTCTCTATATATATATATATATATATACACAGAATTTGTGTAGGTTGGTGATTTGGTGCGGTGGAAAGTGCTGTGACTGTTTATTGTCGCCATTGTACGTTATAAATGGGTTATTTTAGTTTAATAAATATTTGGGTAGGCCAATTTTGTTAGACTCAGCTTACTGGGCCCAACTTGCATTTAAAAGTTAAAGCTAATCAAAGTTACCAAAACTGCCCCTTTGACAATAAAAATTGAGACATGTTTTTGTATGCTTCTATTTTGAAAGAAATTAAAAATAAAAAATAATTTTCGAAAATGACATTTTCTATCGATAAAAAAAGTGAAAATCGAATTATCAAACAAGACATAAAGTATGTTTCATATTCAATGATTCGATTTTTGATGAGACAATTATTTTCAAAAATTTTTTCTTTACTTCTCTTGTGTTCTAACGGTTTTATAAAAATTGGAACCAAATCATGAGGGATCTCTTTAGGCCTAAGTCTGCACGGTTTAACTCTTGAGTTTTACCCAAAAGATCTCATAAAATTTGGAGATAATACATTATATATAAGCACATTCCCTTTTTCACACTCAGACGATGTGGGATTGAATCCTATAATTTGTCAGTGTAATAGCTCATCCAGTGTCTCTCACACCTGTCCACATTACACCCGCTTACAAAGTTCACTAGAACATGAACGTGTCTAAAATTTAAGAATAAAACTAGTATTTATTAGAAGACAATATTAACCTTTTAAGTAGGACATTAAATACACTACAAGACAATATTGAGTTTTTAAACAATTGAAAGGCATTTGAGACAAATTGAGAGAAGACTAATATGCAATTCATGAGGATGGAGTTTGTCTAGTCATGCAATTAAAAATGAGAATACTCTTACAGTGTATCTCTCAAAAGTGATTTAAGAGTACTTTATTCTCTCAAAAGTGATTTAACACTACTTTATTCTCCTGCATCATCATGATGCAATAACAAAGAATAGGAACTGAAACTTATCACAATCGAACCTAAAAAGATTTCTAATGTAATGCATCTGAATAATCTGAAAGCAATTGCAATAAATAATATATTTGCAATAGATATATAATCAATCCAATTGAAGAGTGGTTGACATCTTATTATTTTATAATTTCTATTATACATATTATATAATATAATATATATATTTATAGAATGGTTCAATTCGTTTGGTCGAGTAAGATGACAACCTAAAACTAAACTTTTGAGGACAGTATATCTATTCATCGGTGTATAGGTGAGCCCTCCTAACCGTTGATGTGTTCTAATAAAAAATGAACACATCAACTTTAATTACAAAATAAAATTTAAAATGCAATAAATAAGTATAATAAATGAGATTGATCTCATTTATTATACTTTAAAATTGATGTGTTCATTTTTTATTAAAGGGTAATGCTACTTAGACAGAATTCATAGACAGAATTCATAGGCAGAAATTTTTAGAACCATTGGATGTATGTAGTAGGCCCCACCACATACACTCACCACATGCATCCAATGGTTCTAAAAGTTTTTGCCTATGAATTCTGCTTAATGTTTCTGCCTAAGTAGCATTATCCTTTATTGAAACACATCAGCGATTAGGAGGGCTCACTTACACACTTGTGAATAGGTAAGTATTGTTCAACCTTTAATAAACAATTCCATATTTTTGGAATCAAAACAGGATCAAATTAATTGATCCAGTGACCAGTTAGGAATATTTCAGCTTTAAAGCAATCATCTCATATTCTATAGCTACATCTCTATTTTTGAAGGCATATCCACTCGTGGACCTAGAGTTTTTAATATCGTGATACCGTGATAAATGCAATCCTTAATTTCAGAATGAATCTCAATCACCTTAATACATTTATTTAACATATATCACTGATTTAGTATTTCTTTTAATTCACACATAGATAAGTACCCTTCTTGGTTGTTCCGTATCAATTTTTCATTAATAGTTACTTGTTCCATATTTTCTTGAGATATGCACAAATATGCACCACTAATATCCTAATTTTATAGGATTAAATATTGTTATATTGCCAATCTCACATTTCTAAAGATTTATAGGAAGATCTTATATGTTTCCATATCTCAGATGGTGTATTATAAGTTTCTTTATGCGTTATTAAATGTGAGGATAATCGAGTTTCCCTTCACTTTTAGGTACTTCATAATTTATTTTCGAAATTTGCTTCACAAAAAAATAAATGATAACAGAGGTATAGAACTCCTTCCAATGGATGAAATAAGATTCTAGTTAATTTTCTCATATATGTATCACATTTGAGTTAATATAAATATTAGGACATTTAATTAATAGTATGATAATCAACATGTCCTATGTTACACCTCATATTTACTCAATTATGTAAGCAAAATGAATTAAATTTATCATCATCTCATCTCAGGGTACATCACTCACAATACATCATATTTCTATAAATAAATACATATTTAAGTAATTATAAAGATCAACAAGGACTGTTTTAGGATGTTACTCATCATTAAGAAATTCTTTATTGGAGGTCATTTATAACACAACCTTATTTTGGTAATAGAAGATTTTCTTATAATTTACTATTATTTTACCCTCTTATCGGAGCAGATATGATAAGTAATATCTACTCATCATCCTTTGATTTTACTACTAAGTTGATTTTAGAGGTCACAACAAACTTATATATGCATCTTTTGATCACTTGTACCTTAATTCTCAAAATTACTATTTGTATTGACAAACATAATAATTTCAATTAAACTTGTCATTTGTATGTATTAACTACACAAGCCAACATATAATAGTAATATTGATCTATATAATAACACAACACAATTAAATAAAATACTACAAAGCTCAATATCCTATCAATATTAATTAACATGTATCACACTTAAATTCAACAAAAAGATATAATCATAGTAAATACAATTCACAATATTACCAACTATGTAATATTGAATTACAATGACAACATTCAAATCAAATCACATGATTTGCGCATTAATGAATTTACAAATTAACACAATATTTCACAAAATATTGGATTAGATATCACAAATAAATTTAACAATATCATATCACAAATATAAACAACACTCTATTGTACCAATATTTCACAAATATTTAAGTAAAGTAACACAACATAACTAAATAAAATAATTTCTACATATATTCAACACAACAATATTCTATTATTCAATTTATCACATAATATGTATATATAATTAATATTGAACTCATCAATATTTTTTAATCAATTTAAAAAACACTATCTTAAATTGCAGCATATACTAAAGTAGAGCACTTCAATTATCTTAAAATTGTTAGAAATATATGTATGTTATGTTACTATTTAAGACTTAGTAAAAAATAAATATAATAGTCTCAAGCATATAATAATGCATATTATATACACATATAATCCAATATAATAAAAGGGTGGTGATATTCACACTCCCCTTTTCTACATTTGTACTTCCATTTAAAAGAAATGACATTTCTAACCTTAAATTCGAAAGTAAAAATTATTTTTTTTCAAATTACACAACTACCATTTCTTAAATCCCCTCTTTGTCTCTAATATTTAATGTTTTCATTCTCTTTTAACATAATCCAAAAAATAAAAATAAATAATTACCCAAAAATAGATTTTTTATTGTTTGTCACGACCAAAAAAAGTTTTCTATGTTGAATAAATTATTTCTTTCCCAGGACAAAAAAATATATATTGCTATCTTTATCGAATAAGTTATATATTTTGACAGGATCCGAAAAAAAAGAACCCAAAAAAAAGTTCTCTATAGGACCTCCAAAAAAAGTATACCATGGAAAAAAAAAAAGACTAAAAAAAAAAAGTTCCCTCTCTTGACAGAGTATCCATTAAAAAAATGTTATCTCTGTTGAATAAATTATCTTTTGACAGGATAAAAAAAAATCGAAGAAAAAAGTTTTCTTTTGGTCAGAACAGAAAAAAAATAAAAAGTACTAAATGATGTAAACAGAAGATAAAAGGAGTATAGTATAAAGGGTAGTTAAGTTATTATAAAATAAAGTATGATGCATTAATGAGTTTAGGAACTTTATTGTCATTTTATTTACAAGAAAAGACTAGTGGAGTGCAATTGTAGAAAAATGGAATGTGAATATCACCTCTCTAATAAAATAAATTAACATGGTACTATTGTATAGACTCAATGACGCTTGTCTCTCATGATATAACGATATTACTTCAATCGATAGTAGTACTTCAAATGGATTGAATCGGTGAACCACTTTTGTGTTTATGCTCTCTCGACTTGATTTAGACTCAAAAATGATTTGAACTTGATCTGACATTAATTTGATTCACTTGGTTCAAACCGATGTGAATGGCTTAATCATATGGCTAGAATCCATTGGTTTGGGTTCAAGTCTGATAGGAGAGAAGGGGGGTGTAATGTTAATCTGGAATACCTTTTGCAAATGAAGTTTGTTTGGTATTTATAGACCCATTGGTGCCTATTCGGTTCGATCCGAATAGGTATTGGACATATTGGTTCAATCCAACGGTTATGGATTGCACCCATTGAATTTGAACAAGTATGTATTATACCCATTTCCCCAACAAGTACCCATTCCGTTTATAGTCGAATAACTTTAACTCTTAAGTCTACATAACAAAATTTGGTAAGATAGGTTTGTTTCTGACCTAATATGGTTATTTATGGACTTGGAAGTGCGAATACGTATACAAAAGTAACGCACTTGTTTCGTGTTTATATTGGATATCGATACTCTTTAGATACTCACGGATATGTGTCTGATATTTTCTAAACTTATCTATAATTTTAAAAATTATATATATTTTATTTGTAACATGTACCTGATACTTCTTAGATATTTTGACCACATATCAGATATACTTCAAAACACATCTTTAACAAAATTTGGACATTAAAATGTAGTATTCCACCTATAATATCATAGTATAATTGTTAAGAAAATTTTAAAATTTATTTAAAAAAGAAGTGTTGTGATATATATTATGATTTAATACAAAATTTATCCATGCAAATTATGCCTTTTGTTTTTATCTTGGCAAGAAACTCTTAGTTGCAAAGACACGAAGGTTTTACCTTTCACTTTTGAAAGGAGATGAAAAATCACTGGCTAGGACTCTTTTAACTCTTATTTTTGTTTGTTAATCATAATATTGTATAAAGAAATGTTAACTCATTTTTTTTGTATATATAAAAATATACAATAGTTTATTATTTTTATATTGTCGTATCCTAGAGTATTTGTATCTTATTATATATATATATATATATATTTGTTGAAGATTTGCCGTATTATTGTATTTGTATTGGCTCTATATCTGTATGCATGTTTCTTAAGTTATAGATAATGTTTTATGTACAAAATAAAATAAAAATAAGAGTAGTGACAAGGAACGAAGGTAATCCCCAAACAAGGTATCGAACATGACGTGGCTTGAACACGTTGATTTTTAAAATCGCGTCTCTCCTAAAAATAAATAAAATGTTGAAGATCAACACAGTCGCGTGTGGTTGAGTATCTTTCATACGATAGAGGAGTTGGAGGGCATAGTATGCCGCCTCCAGGGAGTTTCACAGTGCCAAAGCTAATACTAATTTTCGCTCCCAAAACATAATATGAAATATGACTAATTTTCACTACCAGAGCGAAATTTTTGCTTGAAGATGGTTGCCGTTGTGTGTGGTTTGGGGATCTTCCATACAGAGGTGTATGCCTCACTCCCACCAGGGAGTTTCACAATATGTGTATATTTCTAGATGACAACAAGACTAATATCGAATGTCTAAAATATATGCAAATTTTTGGTTTGTAATTTTTTTTCCCATAAATTCATCAATTTTCATTCGTCAATTTTTTTTTCTTCATATTTGTTGTACACATGTTCATTCGTTAATTATGTTTCTATCTATCTATATATATATATATATATATATTGCATTGATGCCAAGTGCCAGCATTGTGATGGATCTGTTTGGTCTATAATGATTCGAGATTGAGATTGAATGATTTCATCTTGTTGTGCTGCTAATTTTCTGAATCTAATACAAATTTTGTTGTACATTGGTTCACTCAGTATCTCTCTTTCATTACCATAAAAAATCACAAAGATTGCAACAAGCATATATATATATATATATATATGTGCGAATATATACATCAAGTATCTTAACACATCTTTCACGATTTTCAAGTATTTTTTTTTCATTTTATCACACAAGAGAGAGAATGTTTTATTCTCTCATGCTTATTTAAAAAATCTAACATGACATGACTACATCATATTCAACGATAATTTTGGATATAAAGATTCGACATTTTTATCATTATTCTAAAAATAATGATATCACATTGTCAAGATAATGTGATATTGTGTAATTCAAGCATCCTCCAATTTATAGTTTCGTCTCTTGTTGACTTGACCCTGAGCACTGCTACAATCCCTTGTACGTACTAATCTGTATAATTTAATTTGAAAAATTGACCAAGCCATATTGATTGTGAAATGTAACGTGTACTATACAGTATATATAAAATGATAGAGTACATGTCTCCCTTAAAGCGTGAATATATGTAATGCAGATTGGATTTTATTAGTGGGCTGAAAAAACAGAATATCCTCAAGGGTACTTTAGGCAAACACACATGTCCTTTTTTTCCAGCGTATCTAAACATCTTCAAATCTCTCTTTGACCATCGTACTCTCTCTCTACTTTCTCTCTCTCTCTCTCTCTATCTTCGTTGCCTTTTCGCCGCTGTTGCAGTGAGAGTTATCTTTCTCCTCTCACTTTCCTCCCTCTGTCACTGCTAAAGAATTTAAAAGGTTTCAGAGAGAGAAAGTTAGAGAGAGAGAGAGAGAGAGTTTGCTAGTTATCTATCTTTTAGTCTCGCACTTATATGTGTTCTTCATCTTTCAAATCTCGATAATTCTCTTATCATTATTACAACTCTCTCTCTCTCTCTATCTCCCTCTGTGTTCGGAGTCTCTTCGATCCGAAGGCCACGATCTTCTCGTCATCTAATCGTACGGCCAGGGCTCGCTTGTCAGCCTCTTCTCAAGTAAGTCCCCTGATTAAAGCTAAGCCTTTTCAGCCATCTCTCTTCCTCTCTCTCCTCCTTTATCGAAATCATTTCTAATTAATCACTCTCTGTATCTATCTACATATACATATATCTATATCAATTTCTCTCTCTATACCGTCGCCATTTTAGAATTTTCCGTGTACGTTATTTGCTTTATTTTAGTACTCGGTTCTTTTTTTTTTTTTTTAAATTAATTTTATAATTGTTGTTCTTTTTGTAAAATAAATTAATCTAAAGCGTTTCGTGTTACTTTGGTTGTTTTACTTTTTGTCTCTTCTTTACATGCAAAGTACAATTTTTTGTTATCGTGAAGGGTTTGATTGAATTAGACGCTTTATGTGAGATTTAATCTCAAAATCTTGATTTTTACATATATAATATATTATTTATTTCTAGATCAGATTATTGTAATAAAGTTTGTTGATTTTTCTCTATGTACTTCTGGACTTTTATTGATTTTTACAGTGTTCACTGTTCGGAACTTATGTGGTCAAAGTATAGTCAGGTCGGATATAAAACTTGGGTACAAGCTTAAAGAGTGTTTATTGTTGCTAATAGCTAAAATTTAACTTGATAACTTGGATATAAGGTTTGGGTATTAATTTGAGTTGAGTGCTTGGTTAAGATTGTACTAGTTTTTTATTTCATGAATCGTAGTTTGCTTATAGATTTTTATACTTTAAATACGATTCATGAACCTCACATTAATTTGTTTTGAGGTTTATGTAGTCATGAATTTGAATGTATTATATAAAATATTACTTCTATTGTAAAGGTGGACTATTTCATTGCTTATTCTGCAATCTTTATTTCTTTAGTTCAAGTAGTATTTAGAAAATAACTATCTGCCAAATCACAAAGTGTATAAATGATGTATAACTTTTTGGTTCTTCCTCTCACCTGAAGAGACATTTTTTGGCCAGCAGGGGCATTCTAATTTTGCTCAATTATCTATTGAGCTTTACAGTGCATTTTTTATTGTTCAAGTTGATGTTCTATCACTTCTATCTATATGTCAGTGATGGTATTTTTGTAATCTGTGACGTATGGTTAATCATTACGTTTGGGGAAATTTTGATGTTGATGTTCCTTGCCTTATAGAGTGGGTGCTCTATCTGTAAGTCACTATTGTTATTGAGGTAACAAGGCAGATGGTGACTTGTGAGTTGTTTGAAATAATGGTGTCTTGTACATCTTTTCTTTATAGAGTACTTTTTGCTTTTATTATCTGTGTTGAATTATATGATTTACAAGAATCTGATGATATTAGCATTTACTACTTTTTCCATTATTACCAATTATTGGTATTCTTTCATATGAAGTGGAAAAAAATTAATTTTTCCTTTTAATCATGCCTCATAAAAGTTGATTGGTATTAACATTCCGTAGTTTTTGCATTATTATCAATAAATTGGTCTCCTTTTATATGAGTTGTACAAATTGATTTTTTTAACCGTGTCTTATTACCTGAATTATATTTCTATTTTATTATATGCAGTGAACAAGATGCATTTCTTGAACAGCAGCCCTTTGGAAACTAATTGGCATAGGAGAGGTAGGAGAAGGGATTACATTCCTCAGGAAAATGGGGATTTGAGTTCATCAGCTGTTGACAATGAACTGGATCCATGGACTGCCTGGGCATATAAACCTCGTACCGTCTCATTGTTACTTATTGGTGCATGTTTTCTTATGTGAGTTTCTTGCCATGTGAGAAGTTTTTTTATCTAGTGACAAGTCAATTGTTGTAGCCAATTCTGCAATTTCATTATTTCATGGATAGCCTCATTGTCTTCATAATTGTGAACCTCCCTTTTCGTCTTGAATTCTGTAAATTGTCATAAGTTTCAAGTTTTTACCTTGTGTATAAGTGCTGTGAGTACCGAATATAGGGAAATTTTTGAACTAATAAATTAGAAACTCTGTATCTACTTCATTTACTTAAATAGCCTCTGGTCCAAGTTACTATGAGATTACATTGGAAGTCTGGAAGGTATTGAGAAAGGGATGTCACAACCAAGCCTTCAGGATGCCAATATAGAGGATTTGCAAGCTCAAAATTACTTCCGTTTCAGATTTTGGTACATAATATCTTTAGCCAAAACAATTGGTTTTAAAATTCATAAACATAGTTTTACATTCATGTCAGAAAATCTATGAATTTGGTAGATTATAAACTCCACATTTTATGTAACTGTTATATAGCCAAAGTTACTGTAAGATACATTCATAGTTCTATATTCAATGCTTATGTGCAAAACTAGAAGGGACCCGCAAACTTGAAGCTTGCTTCCCAATTTCAGCCTCTTAAAAAGCCATATCTTCATCTAAAGCTGTTGAATAAACATTTCATACTACAGTGACATATGCATGTTCGCTTTAGTCTCTTCTTTCCTCAGGCACTGTGTCATAAGGATGCTTTCTATTGAGTGAGTTAGCTTTGCCAGATATATATTATGACGTAGATTGCAGAATGCAATACTAGGATTTTGTAGATAATCTTATCGATTACTAATTTCATATAAGCAGCATTCATTGTTGTCCATACACTGTTTGCAGTATGTTCTTATGGCCTTCATTATGTTAAGTTAGTTATATAGTGCTGTACAGCATTAGTTTTCATATATTGTTTGCCATAACATTATTAAGCTTATTTTCTTTATATGTGTAATGTTGGTCATGAAATGTTCTTTCTTTGGGCCTGAACTACTAATAAAGTACCTATCAAAAAAAATAAAAAATAAACTACTAATAAAGTCATTGTTCGGCAAAGCAGGGTTCCTGTCTTTTTTTTCTGGGTGAATGAGAGTAAGATGTTTGGCCTTTTGTACAATATTTTTACTGTCCAACCGTGATTTTATTTTTACCCAATATTCTTTAATATTACCCTTGAATTTCTATTACTGGTGAAATGATAAGCTCTCTTTCTCTCAGCTTGGGAACCCCTTTTCCCCGCATTAAGAAATAGTTTCCTGACCATTTCTCTGATATACAAAATGACAATGGGCCAATAGGCAAATCTTTCTTCAAACAGGAGACTCCTTCTGTGCTGTTGTCTCTCTACTTTTGATATTTGTTTTGTAAAATTGCTGAGCACCCTATTTTCTATAGGCTTGATGATAAAGGTATTCTTTCTGGAGAAGATATTACCAGTGCTCACTAGAAAAGTGTTAAATTATCTTATCCTTGCCATCACATTCATAAGTATTCTTTTGTCCACATGACATCTTGAATTGTATTTTGTTAAATAGGTCAGTTGTAATATGTTCTTTGATTTTGCTTATCTGAATGTGCTTACAGTTGGGCAAGTGGAGTTCTCGATCCTGAAAATAGTTCATCTGATGATCTTGTAACATCTGTGAAAAGGTTTCTGCTTGTCTGTCTATGTGCTTTTATGCTTTTGACAATTTCTTTTAGTAATTAAACCCTTGTATATTGTTTTTTTTATAGGGGTGTATGGGCAATGATTGCTGTTTTTCTTGCTTACTGTTTGCTGCAAGCCCCTTCAACGTGAGTTGCCACATATAGTATATTGTAAACAGATTTGTTTTGACATTATGCTGCATCAAGTTCGTGGTTATTTGAAAGTATTCTAAGCCTTATTTAGTTTCTTTGACCTGCATACTTTTTTATTGTTTGTATTGAACTGTTCATCTATCCAAGGATACTTGAATATGCATGCGTGGTTCTTGGATGTGTAAAATATCTTTTGTTTCTTGAATTAGTTTTGTTTTAATTAGAGATTATTGTGCTTTTGTCTCTGAGCACATTCATAACAGTTTGCAACAAAACTGCCTACTCTCTTTTAATATGGTGACCAAATACTGTGTACTGTTTATTGTATTACCGATTCATTTATGCGATTTAGGTGGAGGAGATATCAAGGTGTTGATTTATGAGGAGTTCCATAAGGTCTTTAACTAATTCATCAATGTTTTTTTTTAGAACATTTTTCTCCTTATGTGATAGTTAAGCAAGTTTATTTTACCATATTGTCTTGAAAGGAATTGGGGTATGTTTTAGTTGAATTGAGTTTAGATACCCAAAAAATAAAAAAATAAAAAATAAAAGGGAGGACAGCTGGGTCACGTTGAGCATCAAGAGTTCTACTATGTTAAATGAAAGCTTTCTAATTTCTTAATTTCCCAGTTGGTTTCATGCTTGTAAAATAATAATCACTTTCGTAATGGTGTCCAATGTTTAATACTAGGAGGATCATTTTACTTTAGGAAGCAGAGACACACGTAAGAGAGGTTGAAGTGTTCGTGTTGGACACGCCAAAAAACATGTCTGAATATTTTTCCTTTTTGGACATTTCTACTATGTTAAATGAAAGCCTTTCTAATTTCTTAATTTCCCAGTTGGTTTCATGCTTGTAAAATAATAATCACTTTTGTAATGGTGTCCAATGTTTAATACCAGGAGGATCATTTTACTTTAGGAAGCACAGACACACGTAAGAGGTTGAAGTGTCCGTGTTGGACACTCCAAAAAACATGTTTGGATATTTTTCCTTTTTGGACATGTCGTGGACATGCGACAGACACGCAGTGGACTACATGTGTGTCTGCTTAAAAGGGGATATTTAGAAATCAAATTCAAAATAAGATAGGCTAAAGCTTAAAGTATGTAGAATTCTTTGAAAAGTTTTAATAATATGAACTTCAAAATATAAAAACTTTAGAAGTTGCTTACATGAAATTTATCAAACCATTTTAATTACTTGAGCTTTTCATGCTTATTACTTGTTTGAAATTGTAAAAGATCACGAACAGAAAATGGTAAGAATCTTGCTCTCTTTTGCAACCAAGCTTCAAAGCTGCGACTGATCATTGAAACTTAACTGTTGTCGAGTTTCCTCCTTCTTTTAGTAAATCGTTTATGTATTTTTTTTCTTTTCTTTTTGTCCCTTTCTTCTTATCACATACCCATATCTTACACTACAGATTCTCTTTTAATATCAACAATGCGCTACTTTTTTCTTCAGCAAAACCTTAATTTCTCCTTATTTCTTTACTTTATCTTTGTTTAGCTGACTCTCTCTCTCTCTCCCTTTTCTTTCATTCTTTATATAACTGTAATATTTTGCTTGCTTATGAATTTAGATTACAATAAATTTTATAAAGGGAGTTTAAAAATTGTACTTCATCTCATTCTCTCTTCTTACTTCTCTTATTAAATGAGTGAATTGTTGTTGACTTGTTGTAGTTCACTAGTTATTGTGATACGAGATTTTTGATTCTTAATTTAATGAAAAGTAATATAAGTCTTATAATATAATATCACATATATAAAAATATATACTTATTATTCGCTGTGTCCTCGTCTTGTCTGTGCCTTAACTTTTTAGGATTGAGATGTCGCATTGTCCATGTCTTGTCTATACGCCATGTCATGTATCTATCCGTGCTTCTTAGATTATACTCAGCTGATAGGCCGTGAATTATGTGTCACATCATTGAAAATGTAATTATAAAAAGTAAAGGCGTAATGAGCTGGATGTAGCCTCCTATACAATCAAAAGAAGGCAATATTTAGACACTGCAAAGAAAAGTTTTACCCAAAGGGGTTAACAAGGGCAGAGGTTTTTTTGCAAAATCATGTGATTTGTTTGTTGCTGGACTAATAAAAATCATGTGTTCCTTTCATCACTTATGCCATAGATGACTAAAGACATCCTTCCACAACAGTCTGCCCTCTGATGCCAAGTTTGCCCCTTCCAGCTTTGAGCAACATTTTCTACTGTTCTCTTCATTCTTGATGTGCCCAAGATGATAGAAGAATAACTTTTTTGTCATTTAACCTGATGTCAAGCTTTGAATTTGCAACTCTGAACAAGATTGAGAACTTTGGCTTGTCCAAAACTTGTGTTACATTGAGTCTCCCATCTCCCTTCACGTACTGGTGTCGACACGACATGATATGGGTGTGGGTATGAGTATAGGATATGTGTCTGACACACTAACCCAAACTGAACATCCCAGTCTTTCACATGTGATGATTGAAGAAGTAAAAACTCCAATTTTTTTGGCAAGAAAAGTTCCGTATCTATCAGATAGAGAAACTCCTTTTTTTTTTATACCACATACCATTTTAAATTAAATCATAAATAAGTATATTATTGAAGAACAACATCATCAAATGTTAACTAAAATATATAATGTGTTTAAATATGTAATACTTGTCTACTACTTGCATCCAACTTTTGGGCACATTTTCTCATGTCACAAGATTTGGAATTCTGGAAGGTCCAACACTTATCACAGATTTAATACTCGTACCTCTATGTAACATAGGCGGAAACAATTTCAAATGGTTGCATTAGTTATGACCAAAGCATCTTTTTGAAGGAATATGTAAGAATAAAACAAGGATATACATGGTTTGTGGTCTTGGGCATGGATGTAGTTTGAGAAATGGATTTTTTGAGTCACCCTTATTACCATGGTGTTTCAGTTCTTTAAATTTCTAGTGGATGATATTTTGTCCATGTGCTTATATATTTGTGCACTTGGTCTTACAGAGTACTTATTAGGCCACATCCTGCAATTTGGCGCCTAGTTCATGGGATGGCTGTTGTTTACCTGGTCGCTCTCACATTTCTGCTTTTTCAGGTTAGTGTTGTTTAATAATTGTTCAGCTAATATACTTGTGTGAGCGTCTGTATGTGCACTTTTTCTCTCCATTAAATCTCAAAAATAAAGTTTTCTGCGTTAGATGGTAATTTCCACGCCAAACCTTTTCTTTTTGTACTTCATATTAAACTAATCATATATGCCAAGCTCCTCTTAGCAGAGTGGGGTGGAGGTCTGGTATTTTGATGCCATTGGCATGTTTTATTAGTAAAAAAATTTCAAAAATTTCTTTTATTTCTTATGAACTCTCCTGTAATTATTTATTCTGTGAAGTAAACTCTGCAGCTTTTAAAGCTTATATTTTTTGCATATCATCTCTGTGCAACTACCCATAAGCTAACAGTTCCATATATGAGTTATTTCCCCGCATTATATTTATTTATCAGTAACAGCTTTGTTTTTTTTCCTTCTTTCATCATGTTCCAGAAACGTGATGATGCTCAGCAGTTCATGAAATTTCTCCATCCTGATCTTGGTGTTGGTAATGAATCTTCACTTTGTGAAACTGTTACTTTCTCATGATGATTGACATGGATTAGTTCATTATGCGTTTGTAATGCATTTGATCCTTGCAAAATTGCCGTTTTCATGAGTTGAGGGATTAGGTAATTGAGCACTATTGAGATCACTGTTTGTTTTTTTACTATTTCTGCCTGTTTTTAATGCAGAACTTCCTGAGAGATCCTATGGTGCTGATTGTCGAATTTACGTGCCTGAAAATCCCACAAGCAGGTTTAAGAATGTTTATGTATGATTTCTTCTTTCACAATTCTTCTACTTTACTAATTTCTTTATGTATCCATATTTTTTCCTGTTTGTGGTGGATGTTAGTATGGTATTAGGATGTCACATGCCTTTGATTTGTTTTATTTTTTCAGGAGACACTCTTTGATGAGTTTGTTCTTGCTCATATTTTTGGATGGTGGGGAAAGGCTATACTGATTCGTAATCAGCCCCTTTTGTGGGTGCTATCAATTGGATTTGAGTTAATGGAGGTTAGAGTTTTGACCTTGCAATTCTTTTCGTGGTTCTGGTTTTTAGTTGGCACTCATTGTCAGCTTGGTACAGTCTCTCAAACTGTTCTCAGTCTGAGTATCTTCTGTTCTTCTGTAAAGTTAATACTTGTTTTGGCCTTGTTGCAGCTGACCTTTCGCCACATGTTGCCAAACTTCAACGAGTGTTGGTGGGACAGCATTATTCTTGATATATTAATCTGCAATTGGTTTGGTGAGAACCTTGAAGCCACTTTCCTGGTTTGTCATTCTGTCAATATAGAATATTAGCTTGTTCATTGATAATGCTGGAATGTGGATCCTATTTGCCATTAACTAACTTACCCTCTATGAGAATCATGCAAGATGATACCTGTGGAAATAGTGAAATATAAGAAGTGAAAATTGGTTGGTTGAGAGATAGAATGAGTTGGCTTTGTAACAACCCTAGTTGTTTGAATATTCTTCAGTATAACTCATACGCTTACAAGGTTTAGGAATTATAGAGAAATAGGCTGAGTGAAAGTATTGAGAGATATCTTTAGTATATTGACTAGATTATGGAGGAAAATTTCCATAACTGGATGAAATGAACAGTGAACTTCTGTCATGAGCATACTAATTTATTTAATGCCTCTATATACACTCCATTCTTTTCCGTAAATGTGATTTATTGTGAACTTGCATAAAATGGTAAGGTATGAAAAATATCTCAAACTAACCATAAGAAGAGTTTTTTAAACTCTCCTTGTATATTTTAAGCTGTTCAGAGATCCTATCTCCGGTGTCAGTATGTTTTGGATTTATTTATTTACTTTTATCTCTGGACATTTTAATTCATTTTGGCTCTTAATAGTTAATTCTCTATTCTATTTGTTCGTTTGGAGGTAGAACTGTACTTACCAAAGTTTTAGTAGTAATAATGATAAGAATGACTACAGGAGACACCACTCTATTGAGAGAGAATAGAGAAAGATGCAAAGCAGGTTGAGATAACTTCCAAACCAAGCAAGAAGGACAAGAGAATAAGCTTAAAAACCTTGTAGTACTTGAGAACCACAGCTTTCACTGCATTGCCTTGACCCATAGGCTTAAAATATGAGACAATGACCTGTCTCTGTTTGGTTCTTAAAATTGCCTCCCATTCAAATTTGACTGGAAATACCAAGGGAACAACATTAAAATTTAACTTCATGATTCCATGCTAATTTTAGGGCTAGATTGTGCTGGTTCCGCAAAAATGTGCCGATTACTTCAAAATTTGAATATTTATATTGTAATACAATCATATTGTGATTCAAGGGCCGCCCCTCCCTTTTTCTGGGTGCTTTCTAATAAATCTTTACTTATCAAAAAAATACAATCATATTGTGATGCTTTTGAAGCCATGGGTTTTTAATAGACGGATGGGTATAGTGTTGCTATTAGTTAGAACTTTTTGAGAGAACTTGTGGATTGAGAAGAGTTGCAACAGTTACTTTTTCTTTTCTGGAAAATGATGTTTCTATCATTTGTTTTTATCGTCACCTTGAAATATACTGTTGATGTTTTTTTGCAAAAACTTGGTGTAGTATTTAGTACCTTTGTAGATACAGGTTCTGTCTTGGATTACTTTTTCTTTTCACAAAACTAGGAAGCTTTGGACAATCACATTATTCTGTTTTATATAAACTAGCCAGTGTATTGATTGATAATGGAAGAAGTTTTTGGCAAATTTATACTTGTTGGATGTTGATCTTGTCAATGGACAGCTCTGTTGTCCATAATTAATCTTCTTTCCTTCTATTCTTCTTTCCTTATTTCACATTTACTTAATTTACGTAGGCTTGTACAGTTAGCATATTGACAGAATATATAGTTTCCATATAAAGCTAGACTGCTAGAATCACTCGGCAATTAGTTTCGTTCCAGGTATAGCTCTCTTGTAAAGGTCCTATATAATAAACAGATCACTCAAAGGCTAATTGATTCGGCCATTCAAACATATTCTGACTTATTTTGACATGGTGTTAGAGCCAAGTTGAATTTTTTTCCTCTCGGTTTGGTTGTCGCCTGCGTGATTTTTTTTCTCCTCTCGGTGTTCGTGTGTTGGCGTCTTCTGGATTATTCCTGGTTTGAGTTTTTTTTTTTTTGCAACCTCTGTTCAGGTCTCGGCAGGAGTTCCCTTCTGGTGAGCCTCTTGACGCGTCTGTTTCTGGTCTCCATAGTTTCTCGGCAGTTTCTATTTTCATCTTGGTAGTCGCATCCTTCTGGTGAATTAGTTTCTTTGTGATGGACTCTGCACTTGTGTGTGTCAAGTTTACGGGCACAAACTACTCTACTTGGGCTTTTCAGTTTGAACTTTTCCTCAAAAGGAAAAGATCTTTGGGGTCATTTTGATGGCACGGATGTCGCTCCACAATCCGCTACTGACAAATCCAACGATCTCGGAGCTTCTCCCTCATGGGCTGTCCTTGATGCTCGGATTATGTCTTGGCTTCTTGGTTCAGTTGAGCCACATATTGTTACCAACTTGCGGCCTCATCGCTCCGCTCAATCCATGTGGAATTACTTGAAGCAGGTTTATCATCAAGTTAATGATGCTCGTCGCTTTCAGTTGGAACATGCAATTGCCATGTTTCAACATGGTAGTCTTTCCATCCAAGACTACTACTCGGCCTTTCTGATTCTTTGGCACGAATATACTGATTTGGTTACAGCAAATGTTCCTGCTGGTGCTCTTTCGACTATCCAGACTCTTCATGAGACTAGCCCGCGTGATTAATTTCTTATGAAATTACGTCCGGAATATGAATCTGTTCGCTCCTCTCTACTGAATTGATCCCCTGTTCCTTTTCTTGATATTTGTTTTGGTGAGTTACTTCGCGAAGAACGTCTTAGTACTCAAGCTATTCTGGAGCAATCTCATGGCAGTTCGGGCTCGGCACGTGTGGCTTATGTTGCCCAAGGCCGAGGATCACCTATGCCTTCTAAACATTTGCAGTATTTCTGTTGCAAGGAATATGGGCATATTGCTGCTAATTGTCCTAAGAAATATTGTTCTTATTGCAAGAAGGGTCACATTATCAAAGAATGTCGTCTCCGTCCCCAGAATCGTCAGGCCTAAGCATTTCAGACTTCTGTTATTGTTCCTCCCGTAGCGACTTCTGTCGCACATGGCTCTTCCTCAGGTGCTTCCTCTGATCTTGCACCTCTTGCACCAAATTACTGCACACCAGAAATGGTGCAACAAATGCTAATTTCGACATTATCTGCAATGGGGTTTCAGGGTAAAGCTTCTACTAAACTTTGGTACGTAGACTCGGGAGCTTCTAATCACATAACGAATACTCCCACCGCTCTGTGTCATGTTCGGCCCTATGCTGGTCAATCTGCCATTCAGACTGCCAATGGCAGTTCTTTGCCCACCGCTCTGTGTCATGTGTTTCTTGCTCCTTAGCTTTCCACGAGTCTTATCTCTGCTGATCAAATAGTTGATAACAATTGTGCTGTTAATTTTTCTGGTGATGGTTGTGTTGTGCAGGACCATGTAACGGGGGAGCCGATCGCGAAGGGACCTAAAGTGGGGCGCTTGTTTTCACTATTTTTACCTGCTCCAACACTTTCTCCAGTTTCTTCTATTCAGTCTTTTGTTTGTAATAATGTTTCTGATCTGAGTATGGTGTGACATCGTCGTTTAGGCCATCCCAATACTCAGATCTTATCTCATGTATTGCACTCTGGTTTTCTTGGTAATAAAGAACGTTCTTCTTTATCTCTTGAGTGTGATTCTTGTAAACTTGGTAAAAGCAAAATTCTTCCCTTTCCTTTGCATGCTAGTAGAGCTTCTCACTGTTTTGATCTTATCCATAGTGATGTTTGGGGACCTTCCCCGGTTAGTTCACATGAGAAATTTAAATACTTTGTGACTTTCATTGATGATCATAGCAGATTTACTTAGGTTTATTTTCTTCGTTCTAAATCTGAGGTTTTTCGTACTTTCACTGAGTTTTTAGCGTATGTTGAGAATCAATTTTCTGCGACTATTAAGACATTACGTACAGATTCTGGTGGTGAATATTTGCCTACTGAGTTTCAGGCATTCTTGGCTTCTAAAGGTATTATTCATCAACGTTCATGTACTGCTACTCCCTAACAGAATGGAGTAGCTGAACGCAAAAATCGACATCTTCTTGATGTGGTACGTACTCTCTTGTTAGAATCCTCTGTTCCATCCATGTTCTGGGTTGAGGCTTTAAAAACTGCTACTCACTTGATTAATCGTTTACCTTCCCAAGTCTTACACATGGAGTCTCCTTATTTTCGCTTGTTTGCTAAACAACCTAGTTATGATAATCTCCGTATCTTTGGTTGTGTATGTTTTGTCCATTTACTTCCTCATGAGCGACATAAATTATTTGCTCAATCTGTTAAATGTTCATTCTTAGGATATAATGTGTGTCAAAAGGGATTTGTTTGCTATGATCCTCCTTTACATCGTACACGCATTTCTAGGAATGTTATTTTCTTTGAAAATCAACATTTCTTTCCTGTGTCCTTTGTGCCCTCTTTTTCTACTGTGGTCCTCCCCTCCTTTGAGTAGCAGTTCTCAGATCTTCATCAAGTCAGCTCTCGCTTTAAATTAGGTATTGTGTATACGAGACGTTCCCGCCCATAGTCTCTTCCGGTGGCTCCACCGATATTTGATCCTACCATGCTCCAGAACAAGTCAGTTGCAGCACCTCCAGAGTCCTTGGTACGTCGCTTTTCTCGAGTGTCTATACCTCCGGATCGGTGTGGTTTTTCTTCTGGCCACTCTATTTCTGCTCTTACTGGTATATTGTCCAATTTTGATATTCCCACATGCTACTCACATGCTGTCAAGCATGATTGTTGGCGACAAGCTATGCAGGAAGAAATTGATGCTCTAGAGGCCAATCACACCTGGGACATTGCACCTTGTCCTTCCACCATAGTTCCCCTGGGTTGCAAATGGGTTTACTCTGTCAAGGTTCGATCTGATGGAAGTTTGGATCGTTATAAAGTTCGGCTTGTTGCACTTGGAAATAATCAGGAATATGGTGTCAATTATGAAGCGACATTTGCTCCTGTGGCTAAAATGACCACTGTTCGTACGATTCTAGCTCTTGGTGCTTCCAATGATTCTAGCTCTTGCTGCTTCCAACGATTCTAGCTCTTGCGAAGCTTGACATTCAATTTCATGGGGATCTTAAAGAGTGTATTTATACGAAGCCACCTCCGGGATTGTTTCCCTCTCCGACCTCACATGTGTGTAAGCTTCGTCGCTCCCTTTATGGTTTCAAACAAGCTCCGAGTGTCTGGTTTGATAAATTTCGAACTACTTTATTACACTTCTCATTCAAGCAGAGCAAGTATGACACTTCCTTGTTTCTTCGAAAATCAGACATGGGTATTGTTGTTCTTTTGGTTTATGTTGATGATATTATGATTACTGGTTCCAATTCTATTCTACATGGTCAGCTCAAGACTCATCTATCTGAGTCCTTTCTCATGAAAGGTCTTGGATCTCTCACATATTTTCTCGGTCTTGAGGTGCATCGTAGTCCATCTGGTATTTCCCTCAATTAACATAAGTATGCTAGTAACCTGGTGGCTATAGCTAGCCTACAGGAGGCTACATCTGTTGATACTCCCATGGAATTGAATGTCAAGCTTCGCAAAGAGGAGGGTGATTTACTTGCTGATCCCAGTTTATACCGGAAGTTGGTGGGTAGTCTTGTCTACCTCACCATTACTAGACCGGACATTTCTTTTGCAGTTCAGCAAGTAAGCCAGTTTCTTCAGACCCCTCGTCATCTTCATTTGGCTGCTGTCCGTAGGATCATACGCTATGTTCAGGGCACTCCTGGCCGTGGCTTATTCTTTCCTGCAGGCAATTCTCCTCGACTTACTGCTTATAGCGATGCTGATTGGGTCGGTTGTGCTGATTCACGTCGCTCCATCACTGGTTGGTGTGTTCTTAGGTGATGCATTGATCTCCTGGAAGAGTAAGAAGCAAGACAGAGTTTCTAAGTCATCTACAGAATCTAAGTATCGGGTGATGTCTCTTGCTTGTTCTGAAATTATTTGGCTTCGAGGTTTGCTTGTTGAGTTAGATTTTCCTGAGACTAATCCTACACCTTTATATGCTGATAATACGAGTGCTATTTAGATTACGGCTAATCTTGTTTATCATGAGCGCACAAAGCATATTGAAGTCGATTGTCACTCTATTTGTGAAGCATTTGAAGCTCGTGTTATCACTCTTCCACATGTTTCCACTGAACTACAAATTGCTGATATCTTCACCAAAGCTCTTACTCGCCATCGACATTGTTTCTTAAGTAGCAAATTGATGTTTGTTGATCAACTCGCATCAATTTGAGGGGGGCTGTCAATGGACAGCTCTGCTGCCATAATTAATCTTCTTTCCCTCTATTCTTCTTTCCTTATTTCACCTTTATTTAATTTACGTAGGCTTGTACAGTTAGCATATTGACAGAATATATAGTTTCCATATAAAGCTAGACTGCTAGAATCACTCGGCAATTAGTTTCTTTCTATGTATAGCTCTCTTGTAAAAGGTTTTATATAATAAACAGATCACTCAAAGGCTAATTGATTCGGCCATTCAAACAGATTCGGACTTATTTTGACAGATCTGTGGTAATATTGGTGCTGAAACAAAATTTAGAGCTCTTAGGTAAAGTTCTTGCAGCGTTTTATTTCTGCAATGTGCTTGGAGTTTGGGGTGGGGTGGGAAGTTCTGGAAATGAAAATTAGTTCAGTTTTTTGGGTCCTTTTCTTGGTAATATTGGTAATCTATCAAAGTACCAGTTGCTTGTTCCTGGTTATTACCGGTTCAGGAGTTCCAAAATACACGACTTTCCTTAAGCTGTTCATATGCATAATAGGAGGATCTGAATGATTGTTGATCAGGGTTGTTACCAGTCGCATCTGGTTTTGATGATTGTATAAAAGTACTGTTGTTTAGTAGGATTTCCCAATTTGACTTCTCTGTGTTGTTCCTTCCATATCTCAAGTCATGTTGTTGCATGATAATGAGATCAGGGTGTTTTCCTCTGAAAAGGGACCATCTAAATTTTCACACTATATACGAATTTTTTTACTTCTCAAAGGACCAGAAACACAAGAAATTTGAGTGTGAAATTATGGTTCTGTAGTCATTGTCCATTGTTCTGATATGATTTGCACAATAAGCTATGTCTACCATGCTGACATGTTATTTTTTATTTTTACCATGCAGGCATCTGGGCAGGAATGCATACTGTGCGGTACTTTGATGGAAGAACATATGAGTGGGTCGGTATAAGCCGTCAGCCGAATATTATAGGCAAAGTATGTTTTGTGTCAGTTATGTATGTGTGTATCTGTGCTTTGCTGAAGTGTTCTAAATCTTCTATTATTTTGTTGTAATGCTTTATTTTCATCGTGTTATCAATAAAAAAATCTGTCATTTACATACAAATGGATCTTCAGAAGCGAAGGCTTTTGATGTTAAGAAGCAGACACTACAACAGAGGAGCTGTTTCTGCGTTCTGTATAGACTTTATGGTCACTTTTAAATACTTGTTTCTATCGTATGGGACTTGATTCAATCTGGCAAAGAATAATTTCAAACATGTGACAATACTCGTTCTGAAAACTCTCTCCGGATGAGTATGATATTCAATGTTGGAATATAGTTTTTTTATTCAGCATAGGAAAAAGATTACCATTGATAAAGAAAAAAACTTATTTGGAATTACTGAAATATTGATGTTTACTTGTATAATGTATTTGTGTCTATTGATCTAATCTCTAAGAACAAGCTTTCATGTGTCCATACGGTCATGAACCTATGTGTTGCATGTGTGTCCATGGCTCCATCCTCCGTGGCATGGATTGTGCCAATTGGTGAAGTACAGAATATATCGTGGTTTCTTTGTTCTCTTTTTAATGAATACCAATTAGTGGCATACAGAATCCTTGAAGTTAAGACACTTGGTACCATTTATATTCCATAATAACGTGCTCTCTTCCCTGTACTGAAAGAAAAGAAGAGAAATTCAAGGATGGATAGACAAAGAATTGATAAACATGTTATATACTTTGAATGATTTTCTGAGATGTTGATTCATACTCATCCGGAGAGAGTTTTCTGAGATGTTAATTTCATTTTTATCTGGAGAGATAGTACATGAATATTGCAGTGCTGTTGACATTCCCCCTGCCACCCCCTACCGCTTTCTGGAAGTGTTTTTTTTTCTTTTTCCGGAAGGTCCCTTTCTGGAAGTGTTATTTACACACAAAAGCACAATTCTTGTCTTAATTTGAGACTCTTAAACTTTAAATTTTTAGTTTAGATACTCTACAGGGAGGAAATATCTGTTATTGGCTTCTTTTGCGTGGATCTTAGAAATTTATCTTGATATGCTTACACATTATGTTTTCTATATCTTTTCACTGTTTTCTGATACTATTGTCCTAAAAACCTCTGATCTCAGTAAAGAAATTTTTGTCTTATACATGAGTAGTGACTGTTGTTTTGTACAAAGCCCTTTCAAGGTCAGTCATGGTTATTGAATAATGTCTGCAAAGTTTTTCTTGGTTGAAGAGTTTTGTCTCTGTTTGCTTATGCCACTCCAAAAAAGCATGAATTTATCTTGTCTTTTTGATGATATGTTACCTGTTTATGGTGTTATTCAGGATCATTAAAATACATGAACCTAAAATCATGATTAAGTGATGTTACTGTGTTTTCTGAAAGGCTGGAATACAAAATTTTTTAGTACAGAGTTGTGCTTTTCTGGTTCTTGGTTCTGAATTTTCCTGGGAAGTTTTACCTTGCAATTGTCTTTGGGGGGAAAGGTTCAAGAAAGCAAGTAAACTTGATTGACATTCACACTTCGATTTACCTGAAGTGGTCTCAATTTGTGGAAAAAGGAAAGTTTAAGCTGTTCACGGAGCTGCATTCTGTGATAGATGAGGTTGCCATTGTTAATTAGGCTTTCACTTATTGCACTTTTTGTTGCCTTAAATATTTATTGTGATTAATTTAAGTCGCAACTTATTAACTGCGGATAGTCTTCTCTTGCCATAGAATGATAAAGAGTTCCTATTTTTTACTTGCTTTGCAGGTCAAACGAACACTAGGTCAATTTACACCAGCACATTGGGACAAAGATGAGTGGCACCCCCTCCTTGGTCCATGGCGTTTTATTCAAGTTCTCAGTCTTTGCATTGTGTTCTTGACTGTGGAGCTGAACACATTCTTTCTCAAGTTTTGTCTTTGGATTCCTCCTCGTAACCCCCTGATTGTGTATAGATTGATCTTGTGGTGGCTAATTGCAATACCAACAATTCGTGAGTACAATTCATACTTACAGGACAGGTTCTCTCTCTCTCTCTCTCTCCCCATTGTTCTTGCATATGCAAATAAAGTAGAGTATTTTTAGCAAAGGATTTCAATATATAACTGAATTGATATGTAGCTTCTCTTTTTCTTATTTTTGGGTTCCCGCATTGATTTTCAGAAAACCAGTGAAAAAGGTGGGGGCATTTTGTTGGCTCTCTCTTGCTATCTGCATTGTTGAACTCCTCATTTGTATCAAGTTTGGACATGGTGAGTTCTCTAGCTTGTTATATCATTAATAAGAGAGTCACATTTAGTTTTCTATTGTTAACTGGCTTGGTGTTACTACCAATTTTGGTCGATGTTTTTGAAGGTAAAGAAAGCTTTTCACTCGCAATGTTGATAGAATTATTATTTTCTACTCCAGGGTTATTTCCCAAATCAATGCCCTTGTGGTTGGTAATTTTCTGGACATCTGTTGGGGTGGCCCTTGTGATATTTTTGATTGTGTGGTCTTGGCAACTGCATCGAAGTCTGGGTAGAAAGCGGCAATGACTTTACAATTGTGGTTCTTCATCATTCTTTGTTTCCTCCTGTTTTTAACGGGTCTCGCCGACATCTACCTCTCCCAGACCCCGCTCAAGCGGGGGCCTTATGCACTGGGTACGACCTACCACCTACCATACCATGTTGTAAATACCTTTCAGCTTCATAATTGTAAATACTTATTCTGTTAGGTAAGTAAATCACAGTTTCGTCTTGTAGAGAATACTATTTCTTTCTTTTTAAATAGAGTGTGAAAGGTCTTCTAATGCTAGGGTTGTGTTTTGAGTTATCAATTTGCCATCATTATCAATTGGCAAAAAGTTCTACAATTTTTGGTTGAGCTGATGATCTGATGATACTCTGAACCTTTTAGTTTAGTTTCTCATTGTATTTTCTTGGTTTCTTAGTGAGATAAGTTTCATTTAGCTTTAGTAAGAACATTTCCTGTTCCTGACCATTATTATTCAGGGTAATGCTTGTTTGAAGTTTTTTACTTCTTTATAGTGGAATAAAGAATGGAAACAAGATTTCATCTAGTCTGAGTTGAGTTTACTTTTACTGTGAAAGGTGTTCTCATGGGAATGATTGGAGTTAATATATATATATATATATATATATATATATATATATATATATATCTCTGTGTGTGTGTGTGGGGAAAGCTAACCTCCCCATGAATGATTCATGGGGGATGATAAGCTTGTCTCCACTTTTTTAATCCTTGTATATATATATATATATATATATATATATATATATATATATATTAGTTCATATTAAGCTCTTATTAACCAACCATTAAACCATTTGGACCAATGTCAAGTCCAAGCCCAACAGAAACCAACCCAACTTAACTTATTATACTCATCTCTTTTAAAATAAGATAGCCCATACCCAAGCCCATCTCAATTACCCACAACTTAAACCTTAATCACATACACCTTCTCTTTCTCAACAACCCCGCCACACAGAACAAACCACCCCTAGCAGCACATAGCATCTACCCAGCAAAAGCAACGCTCCTCCCAGTCGGAAAGGCAAAATCTTCCATAGACCATCACAATCGACCTCCTCCACAATTGCTACTCTCTGTCCCTCTCTCTGATATTTTTTCTAATCTCGATCTCAACTTATGAATGGTGAAATCTGAAGTGATTTATTAACATGTGGATGGTGAAATCTGAAGTGATTTATTAACATGTGGAGACCGACCAATGGAGTGAAGATTGGTAATCAAGTTGAGAAGGATGGAGATTTCTTCCACCAAGTAGACACACACACATATACACAAACTATGTATACGCACAGAATCATAGAATCAAACGAGCTGTCCGAACTCGTTCAAACACGGTCGACCTGAGCTCGATCTTTGCTATTCAAAGCTCAATCGAGCTCAAGCACCACTATGGAGTTGACGAGTCTGGCCCGAACACTCGGCTCGGCTTGTTTACAGTCCTAGCTCCCCACCCAACATCAAATGGGATGAGACGAGAAGCTTTTAAATGAAATAAGGGTGGGTATGGGTAAAAATAGGCCTGTAAACGAGCGGGTTCGACTGATTTAAATATGGGTAGGTCAAATATGAGTTGTGACTCATATTAAACCTGCTTTGTAATAGATTGAATAGGGATTGAGTCAGAACGAGTCGGGTCAACCTATCATGACCCAATGAATCTTTATTTTTTTCCTAGAAAAAAAGGTAAAAGTCATTCTCAATTTGGACTAATCCCATCATCACATTCGGATGGATAAAAAATGAGAGACAAAGATAAGTTAGAAACTCATTAATTAGGGGATGGTCAAACTTGCTTGATAACACAAATCCAACATCTTTTGAATTTTTTAAAAATTCCATACTATTTTATGAAATTTGAAACTAAAAATCCAAGTTCTCATGGTTGACCCGTTTACAATATTCCAACCCATTTACCACAACACGTCAAGCCCCAAAATTCGAGCCACTAGAATTATCCCGGTCTGAGCCCGAACTCCGATCGTGAGGTGCCACTCTCATCCCATCACTAACCCCATGACCCCGAGTGAGTACGACAAACACTGTTCTGTCACCCTCGGCTCCTATCTGGATCACCGAGACCACCTCTCACTGAAACTTAATCAGTCCACCCTAAGTTTCTATATGGAACACTTGGGTTCTAATCTCACTTTTCATTCACATAACTCAACGAAAGCTTAATCTCATGCACACTATGAAGGCATGAATTCATCATTCACACTACGGGCTCATCCCAAGCCTATATGTATTCTATCATTGCTTAACCATGCTTGAAAAACCTCATTTCATCACTCTGCCAATTTCGGTCGGCTAATGGACTCCCCATCAGTTGGCTGAAAACTGGGCATTTCTTCAGTCGACTGATCAATTCTTCAGCCGGCTGAAGGTCTTCTTTCGGTCGGCCAAAACTTATTCCTGCAGAACCTACAATTTTCATCTCTCGAGATCTCAAGGGTACTGGTCGGTTGAAAGGTAAACCAGCCGGTTGAAACTCCCCAGAACCTGTTACTTCTTACATTTCAATACTATCTTTAGGCACCAAACATTTCCTACTCAATGGAGCTCATATAACATCAATTCCTCATCCATAATCATTCATTCACAAGACATAATATCAATATAAAACTTAAATCATCATGCCATAAATCCACACACACACACACACACACACACACACATATATAATCCACAAGGTCTTATATGTGCTCATAAACACATATCTAAACTTTACATCCATTCATGATACACACACACACACACATATATACATATCAAGCTTGTCCTCACAAATGTAAACGTAAAACTTTACATACGTATCAAGAATGCATTTGGTCTACAATCCAGACATGCATTTTAAATGAAAACTACAAAATAACCAAAAGCTTTTCTATGCCCAAACCAACTTATGGTGGTTGAGTTCCTTCCATCGTCTTTTCGAAACTTGAAAAAGATATATACAATGGGGACTAAGCTACTGCATGATCAGTAGAAATACCTAAAGCACATTTCCTAAACATCCTGTGAATACCACATGTCAAGAATCAAATAGTCACATGCTCAATGCAAATCAACATACCATGAAACCTACATGTATGCCTTATGTAAATGTCATGCAATTCTACCGTACCTCACATATGTGCACAACCAATAACTCGGATTCCAAACGAACCATATGACCCTCTCCCAACTGAAACCTATCAATACGAAACCTTATCATTTCTCGGATTCCAACTATGGACCATCTGACTTTCCTTAACCAAAACCTTTACATGCCAAACCTTTTTATGACTCGGATTCCTAATAAGGACCATCGGGTCTTCCTCAACCAAAGCTTAGCCGTACCAAACCTTTTTCCCTTTCCAAAAGTTACGTTTCCCTCTCTTACCACCACACGTCTACAACCTAGATGCGTGTAATGCACAATGCCACATTTCATGTTATAACGCACATTTATGACCACAAAGCAACTAACATGCCTTTGAAACTTAATTGCACGTAAGAAAACATATTACAACACTTAATTATGCTCATATGCTCATTTAGGCAATTTATAAAACACTTAAGCCACATAATACATCCATGTATCATTTATACCTCAATTTGCACATAATCACCTTATATGCTCACATATTTTTCACATAAAGCATGCAAGCATAAAACTACACATTTTATCATGCCAAATCATGTTAATATAGCATACATATATGCTTGACTTCAAAACTTAAGCACAAAACACAAGTAAAGCTAGTTGGATGCTCTAAGGATCCTATACTCACAAAAACGTAGGAATTTGTGAGTTAGACATCCCTACCTTAGTTTGGAAGAGTTTCCAAACAAAACTCCCAAATCCCATCGAATCACTTCGCCCAAAATTGACTTTGCTCCGATCAAATGGAAGCCCTCAATGTGTACAACAATCTTTTCTTCTTTGGCACCTTCCAATTCTCATTCTAAACCTTTCAAAATCTAGAGATAAGAAGAGAAATATAGAGAGAAGGGAGAGAGAGAGAGGCTGCAGACTCCTTTAGAGAGAGAGAGAAATGAGAGAAAATTCAATTCTCTTGATATTTATATGCCCTAACTTGCAAAATGACTAAAATGCCCCTCGTTACTTAACGTAACTTCCCGACCTCCGTTTTCAATTTCAAAACTCCTACGGCTTCAAAATTAATTCCTTTCCTCTTCTAATATTTCATTTAGCCTAAAACCAAGAACAAATATTTTCAAAAAAATATTCAATTTTTTGGGCCCACCCGACCCGTGTCCCGGGCCCCACCAACCGGAAATTATCAAATTGAACCAAATGATTCCAAAATATTTCCAAACCTTGAAACAAGTTTTCATACTTCTATTTCATCCTTAAAACCCTTGGAAAATCATTTTCACGCCTCAACTTGATAAAATAATAATAAAAAAAAACCGGTCCAGAAAGACCTAGTCTTTACAACACAACCCATTAGAATGACCCATTTAGTCCAAAAATTATTATTTCTTGGAAAAATACACTTTTTTTTCTATTATAAAAAATGGGGAGCTCATCACTTTCATAGAGTGCTCAAGCTCGACTCATGTTTGATTGAGCTTTTCACTAGCCAAATCGAGCTCGGTTCAATAGTGTTTGAATGAGCTCGATCTTGGTTTGGCTTATTTATCTGTTAATGTCTTGTGTATATATGAGTGAGTGTGTGTATGTATATATATAATGCAATAATAAAGTGCTCATAGAGTGCTGAAGCTCGACTCGTGTTCGATTAAGCTTTCACTAGCCAAGATCAAGCTCGGTTTGACAATGTTTGAATGAGATCGATCTTGTTCAGTTTGTTTATCTGTTACTGTCTTGTGTATATATGAGTGTGTGTGTGTATGTATATATATAATGCAATCATAAAGTGCTCATAGAGTGCTCAAGCTCAACTCGTGTTCGATCGAGCTTTCACTAGCCAAGATCAACCCTGGTTCGATAGTGTTTGAATGAGCTTGATCTTGGTTCGGCTCATTTATCTGTTATTGTCTGTGTATATATGAATGCGTGTGTATGTATATATAAAATTCAATCATAAAGTTCTTCATGCTAATATAAGAGAAATTATATAGGTTAGAGAAGACTCAAGAGGGGAGAGAGAGAGCACTAATTTGATTTGCAATAAGATGCTGTAGAAGTGAAGGGATGTCGTCGGTTGTATCGTTGAAGAATCGTTACTACTTGCGAAGGGATGTTGTTGGTTGGATCGTTGATTAATCGTTACAACTGCATCGATTTCTTGGCATTGTGGCGGCTAGGGTTTATTTAAGGAATGAGAGAGGGTGAGAGGGAGGGGTTGTCATGGCGAAGGTTTATGTGATGAATAAGAGAGGGTGAAAAAGATAAGGGTTTACATATGGGTAGTAATGGGGATGGACTTGGGGCCTGGACAATTTTATTTTGAAAATAGATGACATGTTATGAGTTAAAGTTGGGTTGGGTTGCATTGGACTTGGACTTGGACTTGACCTTTATTGATGGGTTAAAATGAAATATAATTGTTCATAAGCCTACTTGAATTCGCCTATATATATTTATATATATATTTACAAGTTCAAAATGAGTTGTTTGAGAAGCTTGTTCACAAACATATTTGTGAACAAACGAGTTGAAATTAAGGTTATTCGGTTCGTTTAATACTCGAACATGAAAATTCTGTTTGCGTTTGGTTTGTTTAGTAAACAAACGAACATGAACCAAACTCTTATCAAGTTAAGTCCAAATTATTCACGAACACTCAATGAGAAAGATAATTTGAAATTATAAAAGATTATCGTTATTATCAAAAACACTTCTACACTTACATATTTCTCTGACAGTAACCATTTTTTTTTTTTTTTGATAAATAAGAAATTTTTTTAGCAAAAAATAAGATTGCAGGATCCTACTTTTTTTCTTGAAATTTTCCTTGCTAACTGATAATTGGTCATTATTTTCCTATGCAACATTGGAGGACTACACAAACCAAGTAAAAGAAAGGGGAGCGTCTGAAAACTCAGTAACATTATTTTCTTGGTAATTGATCATTGGTCATTGTGGAACATGATTAATAAATGCCACATTTGCTTTATACTGATGTCACTAACAAATCTTGATGGAAAAAGCCTCTGCACTGAATACAATTGGTCAAAATTCATTAATAATCCAAAACAATATTGTATTCGGTGGGTCTTCGAGATCCTAATTTTATGTTGTAATTATAAAAATGTCTGGATAACCTTTGGTCAAATATGTGAATTTTTATTTTATTAAGGCCTTCCCCTTTACTGTCTGAGCAAGAAATGTGGGTACCCACATGAGTTGATATATTTGCGTATTTGGAGAAGGACTTGTCCTTTAATCTTAGGGTATGAGATGAGAGAAATTGGATCAACAACTGTTTTACCATTACTTACTTCCATTGAAAATTCTCTCGCTATTTGGATTTTACCGTTACTTCCATCCATTGGAGATTACTTACATATATATATATGTATATATATATATATACATATATACAGGTAACTTAATCAGGGTTTAATTATTGAAGCCAGGGAGCTTAATTTCTGGGTGACATGCACCACACCATGGGAACCTTGTTTCTAGACCAGCTTAAAAGGCAGGCCTCTTCTTTTCTGCACCAAAGAATCAAAACTGCTAGGCTTGTTTTCACTGATGTTACTCAAGCAGAATTGTAAGATGAACTTTCTCCTTTTTTTTTTTTTTTTTTTTTGGGAATTAAAGATTTCCTTGAAGAAACGAAGAAGAAATTATTAGATGGTCCTTCAGCAGGCACCAATCAACAAACAACCACATTCATACATTTTTTTTAAAAATAAATATATATTTGCTATTACATTGTTTTTTTACAACGGTTAATAATAAATTATAATTAGATAAGTCTGTGTTTGATGATGTTGTTGTGTGTAAAAGGATGGCTGAGGAAGCAACGAATAATGATCCATGCAGCCCCGATGCTAGAACAATGACTAGAATAGCGGAGGCTTCATTTGACATAGATGATTATTGGAGAATAGTTGATGTCCTCCATCGAAGGTGCTTTTCATTTATATCTCAACATTCAACAATGATATTAAAGTTTGAAAACAATAAATGTTTTTTCAAGAATTATAATATATTGTCTCACAATTATGATCTTATATATATATATATATATATATATATATATATATATATATATCATATATTTTTTACAATCAACCAAACATCTTCTTCATTTTGTTTTAAAAACATTATGCAACAAATTTAATTATGTTTAAAAATAAATGACATCACAACAAAAACATTGCAGGCTATATAAGGTCGATTGGAAGCAATGGAGACAATCCTACAAATCACTAGCCTTGCTTGATTTCTTACTCACTCATGGTCCCCAAGATTTCTCTCTAGAATTCCAATGTGATACAGACGTAATTGAAGAGCTTGCAACGTTTAAATACATAGATGAAAAAGGGTAATTCTTTTTTATTATTTATTTATTTATAAATGACAATATATATGATTAATATTGCATGTCTTGTTGGTGTTGTTTATATATATATATATGTATATATCTAATAGGTTTGACTGGGGTGCTAACATGCAAAAGAGATCAGAGAGGATATTAGAACTTCTACAGGGAGGAGATGCACTTAAACAAGCACGGTTAAAAGCTCTCAAAATAAGCAAAGAAATTAAAGGATTTGGGAATCCAATGTTTTCTCCTCCTTTCTCATCTTCATCTTCATCTTCCTCTTCTACGTCGCGAGCTTCAACTTTTGGCTCATATTCTACCAGTAGTACTACTTCTTCTCCATGGAAGGACGAATCATCATCAGTACAAGCTTTTGGAAACTTTTCATCAGGAGGAGGAATTAATGTTAGGAGTGATGAAAAGCTACCAAAAACTAAGGAGATGATGAAAAATGATGAAGGATTATTATTAATGCACCACTGGGATTCTCCTCCAATTGAAGAAACATACACTTTACTCGATGATCCTCAAGGAAGACCATCTGGTTTGATAAATGGAATTTGCTCCAAGATTGTTGGTGTTAATCCTTCCAAATGTGATGCCAACAAACTTCCCTTCAGGACTTTTTCTGAGGTTGGTAAGGTCAAGATCAAAGAGATGGATCGACAGCTTTCTAATAGATATTAATAGCTTATATATATATATATATATATATATATATATATATATATATTATATTCATTCTTGTGGTTTAGACCGTACCATCGCTACCAATTATATATGTGTATGTATAACTCATGAGTTTTTGTAACGTTTGTTTAATGCATTTCATGTGGAGATGACAATTTCAGATGACTCATAATACACTGGTCTAAGTTTGAAAAACACAGACCTCACCGCAGTGTACGTATGGGGTCCACTCTTTCTTTCGGCTGCTCCAACTTCGTACATCCAAGAATTATCCATTCTAGAAAGATCCTTCTCTTTGCATCTACCAAGTTGCTTATGCTAGTGGATAAACAAATCTCATATTTTTATTCAACATTGCCAATTTTTAAATCTCGAGTGTGCATGACTATAGTGACCACCTTTTTCCAAAAGAAAAAAAGAGACTTAATTAATGAACATTTCTTCTATAATATGTCCATTTAAAAATGATTAAAAAGTTATAAAGTAAAAAGAAAAACATCGTCGTCGAAAGGATTTCTTTTTATTTAAGAATAGCTAATAAACACATTTTAACTCTTAATATATATTATACACCTTATATTAGCACTCACCTACCACCTTCCTTGCACTCACCTACTACTTGTACCACCTTTTACCTATCACCTAGGATTTTCTTATATAACACCACAATACTTATGTTAATAAACCTCCCAGTTACCACATTCCTAGCCTATAAATAGGGTGTGGAAACTCCATTTTTGACCTCTCATTTTCATTATAAGAACCTCAACATGAGCATGAAGCTCAATTCCTAATTTTTAGGTTCGGCCCGAAAAGGGGGCCCGCATAAGCAATCAAAATAAACAGCTGAATATTCGATTGTCAAAACGTTAAATGGAATTCACCACTGTGTTCAAAAGGCCCCAAAACCTTAAAAAATAGTACTCATGGGAATCACTAGTCCTCCCGAGCATCCACTTTCGACCCAAACCTTAAATAAGGGTAGAACGGTTATTTCAAAAAGACAAATCATAATCCGATCATCCAAATGAGGATTCGACTTCACCATTGAGTCTAGAATGTTCAAAAACCCCAGAAAAAACTACTCGTGAGGATCACGAATCTTCTCGAATAGTCCGATGATCTAAACCCCATCACAAGAGCAGAACGATCAACTCAAAAATTTGACCAAATGAACCGAGTGAAATCAATGAACGGATCTCACCATCATTATCATAGGGTCCAAAAATCCTAAGATACACTATGATATTGACACATTTCTAGTCCAGAGGCTTTTTTGACCAAAACCCTAGATCAGGGTAAAACAGTCTTTTCACCGCATATGACAAATATGAAAATTTCACTTTTGGATAAAATGACATCATTTTATTTAATGACATAAATACAATGACACTATAAAAAATGAAACCTTAAGATTTCCCAAAACAACCCTTGTAAAAGGGGCATTTTAAAATTTTTAAGGAGTAGTGTCACGTGTCACCTCCTCGTGATTCAACGGTTCCTGTTCACTCAACCTCAAAACCTACTTTGGATTACTTAGATTTGCTCGAGAACGTATCATTTGTGCCACTTTTAAATCCAATGGCCAAAATTCATCCTACACAAAAATTGTCACTCTCCACAACTCTCTCCAATCCAAAGGTACATATTCATTCTTGCCAAAACTAATGGTTGAGATTGAATAAAAACCACAAATGCCATTATTTATAAAATGCAAGACCAAAATGGTCATTCTCATCGTTAAATCCAATTGTTCCGATTCAATCATTCATTCCAAGAGATGAGATTGATTAGAAACTCCTCACATTTTGCCTATAAATTAATAGTGACCTCTTCTTTTCATTTTCACACTTGAATGCACCTTGAAGCATTACACCTACTATGATTAAATGCTCTCTCTCTATCTAGATAATTCTCTCTCTTCAAGTCTTAGAGCTTTCTCTCTCTATATCTCTCTAAAGAAGCCTTAGAGCTCTCTTCCTCTCTCTCTATCCATATACATAAAAGCCTCCACCTTCTTCCACCTTTAACCACCAAGCTCTCTTACCATGAATATCCATTAAAAGGTTGTCTTAGTGGAGAAATCATTCTCCACCATTGTATGTTACTCTCTATTTCTTTACACCTTAAAGTCTCAAGTCTTTTACATTTCTTTACACTTTAAATTCTCAAGAGTCTTTTACATTTCTCTACACTTGAAATTCAAGTCTTTTACATTTATCTACACTTTAATGATTTAATCTTTACATTTCATTTTGAAGTCTTTTACATTTTCCTACACTTTAATACCTTAGTCTTTACATTTCTTTGCTCTTTAAGATCTTAGATTCTACATTTCATGCATTTTAAAAGTCTTTACATATAAATTCCATGACATCATCAACTCTCCAAACCTCCATTTATGGAGAGTCATTAAGAGGTTGATTATTTGGTAATTTTACACCAAGATGGATGATTGTTTATTTTACTTTATGTTTTTACATTTATATTTACATTTCATCTTACTTCTCATGCATTCTCCTACATACACCTTCTACCTCACTTTCTTTTTATTTGTGTAAAATGCGCACTTGCTTGGGATAAAACTCATGAATACTAAAATAGTCATGAGGTGATTTTCTTGATTATTACATGACTAATGCATCTCTACTACGGTGATGCTAGTGGTGCATTTCCCCCCTCTGTGGATCAACGTGCTAGACATTTGGTGACGGTTATGGGTATGGCTGTAAATGAACCAAGCTTTTGATGCACAGCTCGAGCTCGGCTCGATAAGAGCCCGATTCATGTTAGTTTGATTAGTAAATGAACCAAGCTCAAACATAATTCCTAGGCTCATTTATTAAACAAGCCAAGCTCAAACATCCCTATGATCGGCTCGTTTGTTCGTGAACACGTTCATGAACAGGCTTGATTAAGGGCTTATTTTGGGCTTGTAAAAATGATATATAATTTTATAAATTTCATGAGCTATAAACTTAGGCCATGCAAATTAGGTCCATTAATTCATTTATACAGATGTAAAATATATCTCAACTCAACCCATATAGTGTATTTTTATCACTTTTAAAATATAACTCAAGCCCTTTTAATATTTTTAGCCTAAGCCACTTTTAAAATATAACTCAACTCAACCCATATTACCTTATTTTATTTTTATCATCTTGAAAATAGAACTTAAACCCATTTAATATTCCAAGTAACTTTTAAAATAGAGGTCAGCCTAGGTACCCAACCGAGATTACCTTATTGTATTTTTATCACCTTTACAAAACCCTAGCAGCACATACATTCCATCCTTTACCTGTGAATGACCACTATGGATATACACACATAACACAGGGCAACAACCAAGAAGGTAATATATATCTCTCTCTATCTTCATCTGACCCCTAACCCTAACCTCTTTCTCATTTTTCTTATATTGGAGTCATCAGATTTATAGTGGAATCTGGATTTCTTGTGGATTCTCTAATTTTATGGAAATTTTATGTTGGTGGTGAAGATCTATTTGTGTTCGCCTATGATTTCTTCAATTAATGGAAGAATTAGGTATGTATGTATGTATGTGTGTGTATATATATATATATATTTTTAACATTGTATAGATTGAAGATATTCTTCCCATATAAATGAGCTTATCGAGCTGAGCTTAAGCTTGCTGAACAACACCAAACCGAGTTTGATTACGGTTGGGCTAGGCTCGTATCAAACATGAGTCGAGCTCATGGTTGTGGAGTAGCGAGCCAAGCTTGGACATGCCAATACTCAGCTCAGCTCAGCTCAATTAAAGCCCTAGTTACGGGAAGGGTAAGTTTGACCACAAAGTAGGGGTCTACTTGTGCCCCGTACCTATTGATCATTCTCATGCACCTTTACTATGGTGATGCTAGGGGCGCATTTTTCCCTCTATGCAGATCAACGTGGTAGACATTTGGTGACCGTTATGGGAAGGGTAGGTCTGACCACAAAGTAGGGTCTACTTTTTCCCCATACCTATCGATCATTCTCATGAACCCCTACTATATATGATGATACTAGGGGCGCGTTTCCTCTTTCTGCGGATCAGCGTGGTAGACATTTGGTGACAGTCACGAGGAGGGTAGGTTTGACTACAAAGTATGGTCTACTTGCACCTCGGCCTTATGAAAGAAACCACCCTCTGCATAAAAAGTATTCACGAGAGTTCAAACTTAGCATTTACACTTTAGACACAAATATCACACACGAGCACTTTACATTTGCATATATAAATCTTGGTTGGTGCTTTACAGGTTCTTTTTCTATTCTATGTCATATTTTATCTTACTTGATTTATTTAATTTTCAAAGGACTTTGCTAAAAGTGTTTCTTTTAAGTTTTGTTTACTTTTAAGAAACCCTTGAGACATATTGCGAGTTGTTCTCTTCAAAGAAATATGTGGACCTAACTCTCCTTGCATTACATGTTCAATTGTTATGTTACTTATTTTATTTTATTTTATTTTATATTTTCGACACTTTATATAAGTGTCAATTTTTTTTTCTTGTCTTATGTTCGAGTGCAATGTTATTCTTCATTTTTATTTTTCTATTTTCTACATATTATCTTACATTTCAATTTTTGACGCTTTATTCAAGTAACAACTTGCTTATTTGACATGACTTCTTCCATACTTTATGTAATTCACACCCACTTTAAACTTTGATTATTTTCATTTTTGATTTTCACCTTTAATCATCTTTAATCTTCAATTCCCAACCCAAACCCACTTTATTCAAGTGGTAATTTTCACTCTCTGATTTTCAATTCAAAATTCACTTTATTTAAGTGGTAATTTTCATTCTCTGATTCTCAATTCAAAACCCACTTTATTCAAGTGGTAATTTTTATTCTCCGATTTTCAATCCAAAACTCACTTTATTCAAGTAATAATTTTTATTCTCCGATTTTCAATCCAAAACCCACCTTATTCAAGTGGTAATTTTCATCCTCCGAATCTCAATTCAAAATCCACTTTATTCAAGTGGTAATTTTCGTTCTCCAATTTTTAATTCAAAACCCACTTTATTCAAGTGATAATTTTCATTCTCCGATTTTCAATTCAAAACCCACTTTATTCAAGTAATAATTTTCATTCTCCAAATTTCATCTCAATACCCACTTTATTCAAGTGGTAATTTTCACTCTCCAATTTTCAACTCAATACCCACACACAATCAAGTAATGATTTTTCATCCCTAAGATTTTAATTCCGAGTACATTTTCAATTCTCAAAACACTTAATCAAATGTTGATTTTTTTATCGATTTTTCATCTCTACATTTTCAATTTTGAGTACATTTTCAATTCTCAAAACACACTTAATCAAGTGCTGATTTTTCATCTTTACAATTTCAATTCCATGTACATTGTCAATTTTTAAACACAATTAATCAAGTGTTGATTTTTCATCCTTACAATTCTGTGGTGACCCTTGTGAGCGAGTGTGATGTGGGGTGCAAGAGACACTAGGCGTGCTGCCACACTGGCAGGCTACAGGGTGCTCAATCCCACATCGCCTGGGTGTAAAGAAGGGGATGTGCTTATATGTAGTGTGTTTTCTCCAAATGGTATGAGACATTTTAGGGTAAAACCCAAGAGCAAAATCGCGTGGGCTTAGGCCTAAAGTAGACAATATCATACCATCAGGTCGAGCGGACTGTTACTAGTGGTATCAGAGCTACACCCAACCGAAAGTATGCCGACGGGGATGTAGGACCTCCTAGGGGGTGGATTGTGGTGACCCTTGTGGGCAGGTGTGATATGGGTGGGTGCGAGAGACACTGAGCGAGATACCACACTGGTAGGCTACAGACTGCTCAATCCCACATCGCTTGGGTGTGGAGAAAGGGATGTGCTTATATGTAGTGTGTTTTCTTTAAATGGTATGAGGCCTTTTGGGGTAAAACCCAAGAGCAAAACCATATTGGCTTAGGCCCAAAGCGAACAATATCATACTATGTGGTGGAGATGGT
This sequence comes from Cornus controversa, assembly GCA_026545225.1. Taxonomy (NCBI): domain Eukaryota; kingdom Viridiplantae; phylum Streptophyta; class Magnoliopsida; order Cornales; family Cornaceae; genus Cornus; species Cornus controversa. Next base: position 27,506,367 of record CM048848.1, on the reverse strand, counting down.
CGTTACAAATTCAATTCCGTGTACACTTTCAATTCTCAAAATACACTTAATCAAGTGTTGACTTTTCATCATTTTAATTGCAATTTCGAGGGTATTTTCAATCTTAATCAAGTATTTGATTTTTCATAGTTACTTTTCTAATTTTCAACACATCTTTAATCCCCAAAACACACACCTAAGTGTTGATTTTTCATTTCAAATCTATTTTACCATATTCAAAACACACTTACTAAAGTGTTGATTTTCAATTTTCAAAAAAACACATTCTCAATCTCCAAAACTTTTTACACTTCCTAGAAATATTGATTTCTAAAACATCCTTACATTATTGATAAGCACAGAATGTTGTGCATTCGGTCCTTCTAATTTACATATGTTAATCCTTTAATTATGTTTATATTAGTATTTTTATAGTTTTATTCTGTTTTTGTCATTTTCAGATCCTTAGATGAAATAGTGGTTAATTCCATGGTTCTTGGGCTTTCAATGAGGCTTCCATAAGAAGAAGAAATTGCCATTAGTTTGGGCCAAATTCCAATGATGAGTCCATGGATTGGGCCAAGCTATATTGAAGATTTAATGCAAAAGGGGCCAAAAATCTGAATTGGTTCATTCATTGGGTCAAGTACAAGTGCAAGACTAATCTCAAGCCCAAAATTCGTTCAAAATTCTGATCTGCGCACTGTTTGTATTTTGACCATAACTTCATGCTCCAAACTCCAATTAAGGTGATTTTTGCGGCTATGGAAAGATAAAAGAGAGTTCTAAATACGTTTAGTTTTGAGAAATCTCTAAATATGACATCTTGGTGGTTGAAAGTGGCCAAAACAGTAGGATAAATATTCTGGGCAGATTTTTCTTTGGTTGCTTTGAAAATTTTGTGACAAGTGACCAATGAGATGACAAGCAACCACCCCACTCAATTAATTCACCAAAGTGCTATACACATGGAGGGAGATGATCCAATTCTTCTAAAATGGAGTACATATGGAGCTATTTAGGCCATAGGATGAGTTTTAGTGGAAGAAATGGTGGACACTCATATTGCACTAACTTTGGCTATAAATGGAGGGGAATTGAGTAGTGTAGAGGGATAAGTGAGTGGAAATATTCTGCACACATATAGAAATATGAAGTGTTCTTCAACTATGAAGACTTGTAAGTTAGCCATGAGGAGCTAAAACTCTTCCTAGGGCATTGATGTAGCCCTAGCCAAGCATCAATGGTATGATAATAATATTTTTATTTGGGATTGTTATATGTGTATAATAAGTTGTATAACTTTGAGGATTACATTTGTAATTGAAGTATAAAGTTATGTTTAATCTTGACTTCATTCTTCTCTTATCTTATAAAGTATGAAAGTTATACAATAATTTTATTAGAACATAAATTCATTAGATTTGATAATTCATGCTTAAGGAAGATGAATCGTTCTACACTTTTAATTTCATGTTATGTCTTTTATTTAAGTAGTTAGGTAGACGATTCATGCTAACTAGAGATTAATTATTCTTATCTTTTGATTTATGTATTTTCTTGAAGATATCATGGTGGTATGTGACAAATCCCATGAATCATGATTATACATATGTAACTTTCCCAAGTTGAAATACATTCTTCCATTGATGTAAGGCTAGTGGTGAAATCAATACCCTAGTCCCTCTTATATTTATCAATTCAAACTTTAACTAGTGCCATTTATTTTATGTTAAACAAATACCAAAAATATCAACCTCTCTTTTAATGAATCAAATGAGACTAATTTAATCACATTCTTTGTGGGATCGACACCTTCACAAGAGCCCTATCTTACAAAGATTCGTGCTATTGCGAGTGGTTTATTAAGAATTGGACAAGAATTATTTTGGTAAAACAAAATACCCTTTCCAAGCACAACAATTATCCTTTGCATGTTCACATGTTTTATTGTCTATCACGTACTTCACATATTTAGTTTTACACATATACATCACATGTTCACATTACCTTTGGACACACACATTACCATACACTTGTTATGACTCATGACCATATGCTATCTGACCAATTGCATGCCACGTGTTTTCGTGCTATATATGATCTACATATATGCTTTACATTTATCAAAACATGTTCAATAATTGCTTCACATATTTGTTTTTTAAATACTTGCTTCATATGCTTGTTTTTCAAATACATGTTTAATACTTGTTTCACATGCTTGTTATCCAAATACATTGTTATGGCGTGATTTCCAACACCTGAAAGGGCATGAAAAATGGGGGTGATTAAGTTAAATACAAATAATCTGTACTCGTTGGTCCCACAACCTCAACCATACAAGCCTTCAAATGGTTCTATCGCACAAGTGCGGATACATAACTCCTTGTACATTTATGATCAATGGATAAAAATGAAACCATTGGAAAGGAGGTTTCAAAATCACTTGATTCGGGTTTGAAACGAAGAAGTTATGACCCGTCGAAGTTGAGAGGAAAACATACTAAAAGTGGGACGGGTCTCCAAAAAGTAGGATCGGTGGGACTTTCTGTAGGTTCAAAATTCTGAGAAAAGTCGGATTGGTGCCCAAAAAGTAGGGCCAATGGGACTTTCCTGATACTTGTTTTTTTTGAAAAACTTTGCAACCTAAAATCCCACTTCACCAAGCCTCAATCCACACACACCCATGAACATTAAAGCATGGAAATCCATGCCAAATCCAACATTCCAAGCTTTCCAAAAACTCAACTAAGATCATCCATATCATAAGAAATTTATAACAACATCATAAAACATTGATCATACATCAATTCATATCCAAAACCTATTCATCTTAATTAATTCTACTTGTCCAAAAAATTATACAACTTTGAGGAAAGAGAGAAAATTCAAAAGGAGAACAATATACATATATGACACATTTGTTCATGGTCTAAATAAACTTGTTTCACATAAATTTTCAGTTGCCCCCAAAATAACCCAACATGGTATACATAGTCCAAAATGTGCAAAAGCTCAAAAGAAGTCCGAGTACTTCCAACCATCCACGACTGGTGCCTTATCTGAAATGTTTGGGAGAAAAGGAGTGAGCGATCACGTGCCCAGTAGGAATGCCCAAACCAACCTAAGCGTCAACTCGACGTCGAATTATATGAAATGCTAATTATGGCATTCCTATCGACTACATGACATAAACACAATGCTCATCATTCCAATTTCAAAGTTACATAACACATGCTTTCAAAATTGAATCAACTATAACTTATTCAACAAATATAAGCAACATAACATCATATCAATGATTCTAAAGCAATTCATGCTTAATCCCATAAAACCTTAATTATACACCAAAAACAACACATGATTGGACAACTCCGACGATCATGAAATCTTGGGCAAGCTCTGATCATTCATGTATGATGGTCAACTCCGAAAGTCATACTAGTATGGGCAAACTTCGATAATTTCATGTATGATGGGTCAAACTCCGAGGATCATATGGATATTGGTCAAACTCCGATAATGTGGCATGATTGGACAACCTCTGAATTTCATGCCATATTTTTAAGAAAAATTCTCTTTGGTGCATTTTATCAAACACCTTGCATTCAACATGCTTGCAAACAATGTCAATAGTTCATAAATGACCATAACTAGCCATATACATTCTCAAATCAATAAATATGCATACATTTCCAAGACAATATATACGTGCATCAATTCATAGCTCAAATGCACACAAAAATCATGCTCTCACATAGAAAACTATCATAAGAAAACCATATATGTCTACATATACCAACTCCATCATACATAATCCATAGAAATCATATTTAATATGTAATTGCATAATAAGAATAACAAGGAATTGAAGACTCAACTTCTTAACTCTTCTAAACATGTTAAACAACCAACAAACCCACAAAATTCCTATAGAATTGACGTTAGGGAGGAGAAGACACCCTTACCACAAAATCCAAGCTTCTAGCAACAACCCTAGATCACTAAATCTTCAAACTCCACCAAATTGAACTTTGGACTGATCAAGGTGTAGAGGGTGAAGAGTTGAACGACTTTTCTTCTTGGTTCAACACACAAATCAAACTTTTGGGCCTACAAAATGAAAAGAGAAGAAGAACAAGAGAAGTGGTAGAGAGAGAGAGAGATAAATGGTCGGTTGATAGGGAAAGAGAGAGATTTTTGAAATCAGATTTTTGGCCATTCATTACACATATACAATATATCTCTTACTAACTTTTCAATTTTGCAAACTAAACCCTCCAACTTTTCTTATATTGCTCCTTGTTATGAACAAGTCCCATCTAATTACACACTAACAAAGTCTTCTCTCCAATTTTCATTTTTGTCCCTGAAATAATCACATAATGGCCCAACATAAGTTCTAAAGAGTCCTTAGACTCAATCCGGGCCACTCGACCCATTCCAGCTCCCATACCTTTACCTAAAAGCTCGTAAAAATCACATAGGCCACAATCTTATGCACTTAAGCAAATTTCTCATGTTTAATCATAATTAACAAGTAATTTAAAGTTAAAGAAAATTTTGGGGCTCTACATACATGTTCAATATTTGCTTCATATGTTCAATACTTGTTCAATATTTGTAATACATGCTCAATATTTGTTTAATACTAACTTCACATGTTCAATACTTGTTCAATATTTGCAATATATGTTTAATACTTGTTTATATACTTGCTTCACATGCTTGTTTTTCTAATACATGATTCAATATTTGTTCAATACGTGTAATACATGTTCAATCTTCAATACATACTTTCAAAACATCCTTTCTTATATGTTAATTTTCAAATTCAATTCATACTTTCTATACATGCTTTCAAATACATGTTACATTTTAAGCTTTAGACATGCTAAGCACAGTTCATATCCCCAGGCACTTTCCTTAAGATAAGTTCTCATACATCTAAACTTTCCTTGAAGTCACATTCCATTCCGAATCCTTTGACTCGATTCAAGTTCAATTCATGGTCTTTGGGGACCTTAAACCCATTGCAATTTTATTCTGAATCCCTTGAATTGATTCTAATTCATTCACGGTCTTTGGAGACCTTAAACCAATTGCAATTCAATTTTGAGTCCCTTAAATTGATTCTAATTCATTCATGATATTTGGGGACCTTAAACCCATTATAATTTCATTCCAAGTCCCTTGACTAGATTCTAATTCATTCACAGTCTTTGGGGACCTTTAAAGTATTGTAATTTCATCCCAATTCTATTGACTTGATTTAAGTTCAGTTCACAGTCTTTGGGGTTGCTTTTAATCGAATCACACATGGCTCATTGAAGATCAAGTCGCAGTCGTTAGGGACCTTACACCAATTGCGTTTAATAAAGACATCCATGGTTTATTGAAGATCAATAAATGTCTTTGGGGACCTTAAACCCATTGCACCCTTTTTTGAACTACGTTCTACCTAATTTTCCCAATTGGAATACGTAGGTAGTCTAGGCAGCCCTGGATTCCATCTCACCACCCATCACACTATCCATTTTATTCATCTATCACATTCACTCCATCTATTCTCACATTTCACATACTCCATCCACTCTTAGATGTAGGTCTTTGGAACTATGTTTGATCTAATTCCCACCATAACTGGGATACGTAGGCAGCTCGGGCATCCTTGGGTTTGGTCTCACTCTCCCAAAACTCCCCTCCTGTTTCTTCCTTTCTTATTTTAGATCCCTTTATGAACACAATCATCTTTGAAGTAACAAAATATCATGAAAATTAGGTAATTGTTCTTGGTACAGATGTTATGGGGTGCCTAACATCTTCTCCACACATAACTAAACCCCCGGATCTAGTAATTTAGTTTCTGAAAGATCATGTGGTAGTCATTCAAAAGGGCTTGCACATACACTTTTTAATTTTAGGTGACTAACACACCAAAACTCAGTGTTAGGTGGCGACTCCAAAAATACATCTTTCTGGCCCTTGTTTTCTCAAACAACTTTGGCATGCACCGACCCTATCACGATACACGAAATGACAGCCCCTGGGTGCGACATGTTATAACAAGTTCACTGGTGCGACATAGGGTATTTGTACTATAAATTGATTCACATTCAATATATAGTTTCCTATATTTTTAGCATGGTATTAGAGCTAGGGTTTTGAAACTTTCTCTCTTTTTATTTCCAGGTTCTTCACTACTTGCTTGTTATCATCTACCAACAGAAACCTTCTCTCTTTTTCTTTTTGGGTTCTTCACTAGTCACATGTTATCATCCACCAACAGTGTTGCACATTAATCACTAGTAGTAGTTTTCTCAGTCCATCATCATCACCACTGGGGATGGCACCATCATCTTCATCCTAGGTGGTCAAATGTCAAAGTCGTGCAAAAATATCATTGAAAAGCACTTTTACGGGCCACCATCGCCACAACGCGGTTCCACGTGCAATCAACGCCTCCATGTTCCTCCACTGTGAAGCCCATATACATCACGGGTGACAAACCCATCTACTCCATGCATCGCTAGTGGTCTCTACGCAATTTTGTGTGCTGCCATTGCCTCTATTAGAAAGGTTTTTCCAGGTGGGACATGAACCCATGGCCTATTCATGTGACACCACTGTCCTCACGCGCTTTATATTCTTTAATATATGAGATCTTCATAGCTCTTCCACCGCGCTACCACGTTCCTTTAATGTGTCAGATCTTTATAGCTCTGCCACCACACTGCGACGTGCCTCTAGTGGTCATCACCTGCTTCCAAGAACCATAACATATCGAATCTTCACAGCTCCGCCTCTACGTCGTGTTGCACTTCCAGTGGTCATAATGTACTTTTGTGTGTCTCAATGTATCAGTTTTTCATAGCTCTGCCATCGTGCTGCCACGCGCCTCTAATGATCATCATGCACTTTTGTCCGCCCACCAATGGTGATGACACGACTCCATGATTGACCATCGCGCTTCCTTGTGCCCTCCAGTAGTAATAACACACCTCCATGATTGACCACAATGCTTCTATGTGACTTTAGCGGTAATTACATGAATTCGTGATTGGCCACTGCGCTTCCGTGCGCCCCCTAAATCACATTTACCGGGATGCCTTCAGGATTAAGTTTCTAAACTAAAGTTGGTATCTACTCTACCACTTTGAGTGATTCCTATACTTCATTATGCTATGGCATTAGTACTCGAGAGTGACACAATTTTATCTTGGCTAATCTTTTGGCTGAGGGAGAAGAGATGATGAGAGAGATATATCCGGTGGTAGTGTGTGATTTTTTGGATATATTTCCTGAGAATTTGACGGACTTACCTCCTAAGAGAGAGGTAGAGTTTAGAATTGATCTTATACCTGGTACGACGCCCATCTCCATGGCACCATATCGATGACATCGACAGAGTTGGTGGAATTGAAGCGTCAATTGGATGATTTGAAAGCTAAGGGCTATATTAGACCGAGTGCATCATTGTGGGGAGCACTGGTGTTGTTTGCAAGAAAGAAAGATGGTTTTTTGAGATTGTGCATTGATTATCAAAAGTTGAATCATGTGACAATTAAGAACACGTATCCATTGCCAATGATAGATGACCTATTTGATCAATTGAAGGGAGCTCACTGCTTCTCAAAAATTGATTTATGGTCAGGTTAATATCAATTGAGCATGAAGGATGAAGATATCCATAAAATAGATTTTCGTACATAGTATAGTTATTATGAGTTCCTTGTAATGCCATTCAGTTTGACTAATGCACCAGTGGCATTTATGGATTTGATAAATCGAGCATTTTATGAGTACCTTGATACTTTTATGGTGGTGTTTATGGATGATATAATTGTGTACTCATCTTCGGAGGAGGAGTATGAGTTACATTTGAGGACTATTTTGAAAATACTTGGAGAGCACCGATTGTATGCTAAGTATGAAAAATGAGAGTTTTGGCTCCAAGAGGTGACATTCATTGGGCATGTTGTTTCTGGAGGTGGAGTCTTAGTTGATCCATCTAAGATTAAAGCCGTGATGAGTTGGGAGAGTCCAAAGAGTGTCTTAGAGATTTAGAGTTTTCTTGGTTTAGCGGGCTACTATAGGAGGTTTGTGAAAGACTTCTCTAGTATTGCAGCTCCTATGACATGACTCACTTGTAAGGGTGTGAAGTTTGTGTGGAGCGAAGCATGTGAGTTAGCTTTTCGTGAATTGAAGGAATGGTTAAACACAACTCTTATTTTGGTGATACCTGAGCGTGGCTTGGGGTATGTGATTCATTGTGATGATTCAGGGAGTGGGCTAGGTTGCGTATTAATGCAATGCGATAGAGTAGTTGCTTATGGGTCTAGATAATTAAAGATTCAGGAGCATAACTATCCCACGTATGATTTGGAACTAGTAGTGGTGGCCTTTGCCTTGAAAGGGTGGAGACACTATTTTTATGGTGAGAGATTCGAGGTGTATTCAGATCACAAAAGTTTGGATTACCTTTTCTCCCAAAAGGACTTGAACATGAGATAGAAATGATGAGTTGAGTATATGGAGGATTATAACTTTGATTTGCAATACCATTCGGGGAAGACAAATGTAGTGGCGGATGCGTTGAGTAAGAAGTCTCACGGGACTCTAGCTAGCATAGCCATATGGGAATGGAAAATGAGGAAGATATCTCAGAGTTGGGATTGTATTTCAGTGATGATAGTGAGCCAGCTACATTGTTTAGCTTGGTAACTCAACCTATGCTTGTAAGCAAGATGATTGAGGCACATAAATGAGATAGTGAGTTGGAGGTCATTCACTCACAGATTGTTAGTGGAACGATAGTGGAAGGTTGGACCTTCCATTCGGATGGGGGTCCACGATTCATAGGATTGATGGCAGTTTCATATGATTGTCATGATGATGTATTGATCGTGTGTTGTGAGTGTATCAATTAAAATTACCACACTTCACAATAGAACGAATTCCTTATAGAATATGACTATTGAAAGGGGTGTCGAACCTCAGGGATTATGGTCTGAATGAGTTGGTATACGGAATTAATTCTAATTAAATTTAGAAAGAAAAGAAATCTAATTTTTATATTTAAACTAATTAAAAAGCAAAATAAAATAAAACAAATGAAATAGAGAGTGTGGATAATATGAGATAAATCTTGGGTAATTGACTTCACCACTAACTCCACAATCAATGGTCAATTGAATTAACTATGGGGGATCATATCATGCATAAGTGGTGTCGGTGGCTACAAGCTCACCTCCATCCGTCAAGAAGATAACATATGATTAAGGCTAAGTCGTGGACTATCTTCGATTGGCATGAGCCATCTGCCTAACTACTCTACTATAAGGTGCAGTATGGTCCATCTTCTCTAGGCATACTCCATGAAAGCGTATAATGATATATTCAGTGATTACCATTGTGTAATAATTGCTCTCATAATCACAGAGAATAAGAGAGATTGAGTTCAATAACAACAACTAAATATCTAAGACAAGATAAGAAATCATTGAAACTGAATTTATAAAAATTTTATTGTTCAATTCTATAATAAGAATCCTCTAAATTACACAATCTATGCATATATATAAAGGTCCCCAATAATTAAAATAGTCAAACCATTGATTCTTAGTTAGGGCAACATCAAAACCCTAGTGGATGAACTAGCCGCTCATGGTAGAAGAAGAAACTTCAACGGCTAAGGAGGAAGGCATCATCTTCATGAATTACGCGTAAGACTTTGTTCTCCAATGGCTCTCCACTTCAAAGCTATGCAAAGTATGTCTTCAATTTTGTCCAAAGGCTCTCTAAAACTCTCTAAGACTCCCTAAGACAGCCTTCAATTCGCCACTTTATGCCCCAAGAGAATACACCCAAGTCCTAATCCAATTAGGAATTAATTAGGTTTTCCCACAGCACTAATCAGGTGGGTTTTTCCTACTAACGTTCGGCCCAACTTTTGACCCACTAGAAGTCCGATTCACGAAATTTCGTGAAATACAAAAGTGTGCAGAATTGAATTTTGTTCAATTTGTGCAAAAATTAAGTCAATTTGAGGCTCATAAATAACACTTCTGATCCGTTTTCTAAAACGGGATTAAAACTGTATTAAGCGCAGAATTGGGCTTCAGGCCCATAACCTCCTTAAGCAGCTGTAATTCTCCTGGACCTCTTCCTTGGGCTGATTTGAGTTGAAATAAAGAGTTGAATGGATCCATTTGATGTAAGCTTCATCTAACCATCTTTTTGCATGTCATCTTTAAAAGTCTAAAATCATGGTTTTAACTGAAATAATTATTAAGGTCTTGAAAATACAAAAAACACTAAAACAAAGTAAAATCACAAAATAATCTATCACTAAGAGAATAAAATATGTAAATTAAGAGGCTAGAATGTGCAACATTAAACACCGATCATGTATTTCGGGAATTTTATCATTCTCGTTTTGCAGTTCATCTTGGTGGCACCACATTGTACCACAATGGAGACACCAATATTGGTGGTGAGGTATGAAGAGGGATGTAGCACAGTTTCTGGCAAGATGCCTTACTTGTCAGCAAGTGAAAGCGAAACATCAAAAGCCATTTGGGTTGCTGCAGCCATTACTAGTGGTGGAGTGGAAATGGGAACATATCACCATGAATTTTGTGACAAGTCTTCCGAGATTAAACAAAGGCAATGATACAGTTTGGGTCAACGTGGATTGATTGACCAAAACAATGCACTTCTTGCCTATGAGGTTGATAAATGATGTGAGGAGGCTCAGTAAGCAATATGTGGAACAGATCATGAGATTACATGGAGTTCCAATATGCATTGTGTTAGATAAGGATCCATGATTTACTTCAAGATTCTGGCAGGGATTTTAGACAGTGTTGGACACTAAGTTGCATTTCAGCACAACATTCCATCCTCTTACAGACGGACAGTCAGAGCGTACTATACAGATATTGGAGGATATGGTTCGTGCTTATATTTTGGACTTCAGCAATAGTTGGGAGGACCATTTGCCAATTGTGGAGTTTGCGTACAACAACAGTTATTAGGCTAGTATTGAGATTGCACCATTTGAGGCGTTGTATGATAGACCTTATAGATCTGCAATTTGTTGGACTAAGGTAGGCGAGACCACAACCTTAGGACCAGATATTATGCATGAGACTACAAAAAAGATCAAATTGATTAGACAGTGATTGTTGACAACTCAGAGTCGATAAAAGAGCTATTCCGATAGGAGGCGACGACTGTTATCCTTTGAGGTGGGAGACCACGTGTTTCTTAAGGTTTCTCCAAAAAAATGATTCATGCATTTTGGGCAGAGTGATAAGTTATCACCTAGATACATTGGGCCATTTGAGATCCTTAAGTGTGTTGGTGAGGTAGCTTACAGATTGACTTTGCCACCACAACTGGAAAAGGTTCACACCGTATTCGATGTTTCAATGTTGAGGAAATATGAACTTGATCTAACTCATGTCTTGAGTTGGGTAGACGTTGAGATAAATGAGAATGTCACTTATGAGGGGAGGCCAGTTCAGATTCTTGATGCTAGAGAGCCTGTTCTGAGGGGTAAGACCATTCATTTAGTCAAGGTTTTATGGCATCATGATAATATTGGGGAGGCTACCTAGGAGCGAGAGCATGAAGTTCATTCTAAGTATCCAAACTTGTTTCTTTCAGGTATGGCCTGATTTCGGGGACGAAATCCTTTTAAGTTTGTTAGGTTGTAAGAACCGTTACTATTTTTGGTTAGTTTTCTTTTTATTTCATTGAAATGCATATAAATTATTATTAATGTATTTTAAATATTTAAATACATGTTTGGGGGACCTTTATATATGTTCGAGAAAGTTTTGGAAGCATTTGGTAAAAGTTAACTTTTTCGAGTCAAGTAGGTTCAAAAAATCTAAAAGTGTTAGAATGATACCAAATTTAGAGAGTAGCTAGAATAAAGTATTTGACACGCTACATAGTCAATTTTGAGTCCAACGGTGTTACGAAAATAAAAAATGGAGTCCGGGAGGTTTAGTAAGAGACTAGTGACATTTTTATAAATGTGACAACTCGGTTTATAAATAGCAAAGTGGAAAATTCTGGATTCATTTTCCATTCTCCAACAGCCGAATAGTGGGAGCAATATATACACATATATAGTAATATCATCTTCTTCCCTTCTCCAATGATTTTGAGGGACTTGGGTCCATAATTAGAAGGCACTGAAGAAGAAGAAGTTGGTCTACGCATTGAGGGCTCGAGTTTGACCTATCCGGGATTGAATTCAGAAAAAGTTAATTTTCTTGTGAGAAATTGGAAAAATCATTTGGAAGCTCTTTTAAATTGACGTAGGGATGCATAACCTATGAAATTTGGGGTTTTTGTGAGTATATTGGTTGTCTATGGCAACCAATTGGTTATGTGGGTATATTTAGATGTCTTTCAAGGTTAAAGCATGTTAGATTATACTACTTAGTAATTTATCAATATTTAGTGATGTAATTGCATGTTTATAATTGCCTTAGATGATTATATAAGTATGTTGAGGTTGAATTATGAACAATTATGTGCATTTATGTACAATTGTGAAGGTGACACTTATGTGTTTGATAAAATGTCTTAAAAGCATGTTTAAATGTGAAATATGTTTAATTATCGATCTAAGTGATATGGAATGTGCAATATGTAAAACATGTTCAATTTGAAAGTGTGTGATGATTACATGGAAAATGTGCAAGCATGTCAATTAGTATTGCGTTATTTTGAATTACGTGTACACACTATCACGAGCATGTGGAATTCCGCATAGTGAGGGTGGTGAATTCAATGGGGACGGTAGAGTCCATTTGATGAATGACAAGGTATTCCGGTAAAGGTAACCCTCGTGAGGTGATTTGTATCGAGGTATTTCGATAAAGGCAACCCTTGTGAGGTGATCCGGTAAGGGGCCGTGGTTAGGTGGGATTGGGCGATTTGTGAAACTGGAACTCAATAAATGTGTGAAAAATATTAGAGAGTTATGCATATCATGTTGTATTATGAATTTCTTATGATATGATTATGATGTACGCATATTTGCTTAACATGATTAAATGCAAATGTATGCTTATGTGGTATTCATGAAACTTGCGGAATTGTGTTTTAGACATTCCTACTGAGTGTGTTGTAGCTCATCCTACAAGTATTAACTCTTTTCAGGAAATGAAAAGGAAGTGTTGGAGTCTCCCCAATGGAGAATTGGCGTGGAGCGAAAACTTGGTTTCATTTAAAGACTTCTTATTGCTTTATTTGAATGCATGTCCGGACTATGGACTATATGCATGAGATGAATATGTAATGACCAATTATGTTTGGAGAACATGATATTTATGCCTTATAATTTTTATACATTATAAGTATGGTATTGAGCATAGTAGAATGTTAGACGAATTAAAAGATGATCCTTCATTTATGTTTATTTCTATATGTATAAACTTATGGGAATGGTTGTGTTGATGTATTGGTAAAAATGAAGGGTGTCCATGCTATGAACGAGAAACAGAGTGTGAGAACAACATTTAGAATAATTCTACAAAATAACACTTTGAGGATTTTGATTGTGCGAAACCCCTGTTTCGCATGATCGAAATGCCTTCGATCATGCGAGCTTAGTTGCAAAATTTTTGATAGTAGGAAGGTGAAATTCCAGTGGGATCTCAATAGTACTTCTCAAGTCCTTTGATTGAGCCTAAATTTTGATCATGCGAAATCTAATTTTTTATTGTGTGAAAAGCACTTTGATCGTACGAAACTGATGTTTCGATCGTGCGAAACTTACAGGGACTGTATGTGTTTTAAGGGACCCATGTGTCTATGATTTCAATATAGAGTATACATAGTGGCCTTAAATTGTTTATGAATGCTTTGCTGATTTTGAGATCATAACAAAGAATGTTAATCATTATGATGTATCCGGTAAAGGGTGAACGTATGGATAATGTAAATGCTCCCAGAATGAGTCATGATTTGAAATTCGGAGTGTGATAGCTTAGCATTGCTAATGATAGCAGATGGTGAATGTTGGTAACTTGTCATAGTTACTCGGGTCATGGGAAGACGATCGGGTGATCGTGGTGGTCCGAATTTCGGGGTGTGACAGTCATAGAAGAGTGTTGTTTGGAAGAGAAAAAATATCTATGTTGTACATATATTTATACAAAAGCTTTCTTTGTTTGAACTTATCCATTTCAAGTTATTTTTAATTCTTGTTTGAACTTGTCCATTTCAAGTTCCTTTAATTCTTGCCTTTGAACTTGTCCATTTTAAGTTCTCTTTAATGCTTGTCATTTTTTATTTCAAATATATTTTTGCTTCTCAAATTCAAGTTCTTTTTTAATGTTCAATGCATATTCTCATATATTTTCATGCATATCCCCCACATACATCTTCTACTCCATTTACTTTTTTTCACTTTGTACACCAAGAACACTAACTTGGTTTGAAACTTGGTGATTCACAAAAAAGATCACTCTTAAAACAAAGTATCAACAAGAATCCAAAATTTGCTTGTGGGTCTTGTGTACAAAAACTTCACACACAACCACTTTCCCATGCATCATATACATCATCGTTTTTCTTTTCATCATTTTTGATTTACTAACCCTACTAAAGAATATTTCAAGTTTATTGTGATATTTCTTTAGGATTAAGTAATTCCTTAAAAATCCTTTTGTTTGCTTCAAAAAGAGGAATGACTTTGACCTTTTCTCCCATTAAATTTCATGCTATTTTTGGATACTTTTATTTAAAGTATCCACTGCAATACATGCTTAGTTGTTTAATCCATGTTTTTCTCATTCAATACATGCTTACTTGTTCAATCCATATTTTTCTCATTCAATACATGCTTAGTTGTTCAATCGATGTTTTCTCATTCAACACATGCTTAGTTGTTCAATCCATGTTTTTCTCATTCAATACATTCTTAGTTGTTCAATCCATATTTTTCTCATTCAATACATGCTTAGTTGTTCAAATCCATGTTTTTTCATTTAACACATGCTTAGTTGTTCAAACTATGTTTTCTTATTCAATACATATTTAGTCGTTCAATCCATGTTTTCTAATTTGACACATGTTTTATGCTCAATTCATGTTTTCAATACATACTCACATGCTTCTTATATGCTTTCAATATATGCTCATATGCTCAAATACATGTTTACTTGTTCAATACATATTCAATCCATGCTTACTTACTCAACTTCCATACATGTTATGCCTTAGGGATTTTAAGCACACCTTCCATTCTTAGGCACATTCCCTAGTAACGGTCATGGGGACCTTAAATCCATCGTGCTTACATTTCATTCGAGTCCCATGACTCATTTCAACCCAGTAACGGTCATGGGGGACCTTAAACCCATTGTGCTTACATTTCATTCAAGTCCTATGACTCATCTCATTTCAAGTCAAGAACGGTCATGAGGACCTTAAACCCATTGCACTTACATTTTATTCAAGTCTCATGACTCATCTCATTTTAATTCAAGAACGGTCACGGGGACCATAAACCCATTGTGCTTACATATCATTCGAGTCCCATGACTCATCTCATTTCAATTCAAGAATGGTCACAGAGACCTTAAACCCATTGCGTCTACATTTTATTCAAGTCTCAATTCAAGAACGGTCACGGGGACCTTAAACCCATTGTGCTTACATTTCATTTGAGTCCCACGACTCATCTCATTTCAATTCAGGAACGGTCACGGGGAATTTAAACTCATTGCGCTTACATTTCATTCGAGTCATTCAACTCATTTTAATTCAAGAACGGTCATAGGGACCATAAACCCACTCTTAACACCGAACGATCACGAGGACCATAAACCCACTCTTAACTTAAAACGGTCACGGGGACCATAACCCAGCACAGTAACGGTCACAGGGACTATAACCCAGTATAGTAATGGTCACGAGGACCTTAAACCCTTTCAGTCGAATTACGTTCGATCTAATCCTTGGACAGCCCTAAGGTACTTTGGCAGTTTGGAAAGTCCTAGATTCGATCCCATCACTATCATCATTCTATTTCATTTACCATTGTATTCAATTCCTCCATATATCATACTCCATTCATCTCCATTACATTCCAAACATTTCCATCCAATGATCATTCAATCCAGGTCATTAGAACTATCTTTAACTTGATTCCCTTTATCAGGATATGTAGGCAGCTCGTGCAACCCCAGATTCGGTCACATTTCCCATCCAACTCCCCATATTATTTTTTCTTTTATTAAATATATACATATACATGTTATTCCCATTTTTTTGAACATAATTATCTTTGAAATAATAAAGTATAATGAGGATTAGGTAACTGTATTCAGTACGGATGTTGTGGGGGTGCCTAACACATTCCCCACACATAACCAAACCCTTGGACTCACTAATCTAGTTTTCGAAGGATCACATGGTAGTCATTCAATCGAGCTCGTGTATACATTTACATCTCAGGTGACCTAGCACATCAGAACTCAATGTTAGGTGACGACTCTAAGAACACATCTTTTTCTTTGGCCCTTCACAAACTTGGCCATGCGCTAACCCCGTCGCGATACAAGGAATGACAGTTGGCGGCGTCCCTCATTTCACCACCACACATTCACATCATCATTCATTTATTTATTTTTTATGGGGGACCGTCCGGTGGCGTTCGCGGGTGTGACAGTAACCATGGACTCAGTCCACTTCGGACATGCCATTGACCAAAATCCTAGCCAAAAGATTGAACAGTTAACCCAAAAGTTTAACCGACAAACTGATGGCCAAATCAATGAGAGAACCTTACCATTGTATTTGGAAGGTCCATAAACCATAGGAAACACTGTAATTAAATGTCCATTTTAGTATGGAAGGTCATTTGATTAAAACTCATCATAAGGGCAAAATCATAATTTTGTACCTAGGCAAATTTTATAGTCTGATCGATGATTGGATTTCACTACTATATTCAAAATATCTTGAAACCTTAGTATTGCCCAAGATCACATCGTATTGTGATCCCGATCTTTCAAATCATTATAGGGGCAAAATTATAAATTTTCACCTAAGCAAATCTGGCCATCTAATCGACGATCAGATTTGACCATTGTATTCAAAATATCTCGAAACCTTAGGATCATCCAAGATCGCATTGTATTGTGATCCCGATCTTTCAAATCATCATAGGGGAAAAATTGTAATTTTGCATCTAGGCAAATTGGCTGTCCGATTGGCAATTGGATTTCACCATAGCATTCAAGATATCCTAAAACCTTAGGATCGCCTAAGACTACATCGTATTGTGATCTTGATCTCTCAAATCATCAAAGGGGTAAAATCATAATTTTTCACCTAGACAAATTTGGTTTTTGATTGGCGATCAGAGTTCACCGTTGCATTCAGTACATCCGAAAACCTCAAAATTAGTTAAGATGAACAATAACATCATCCTGAAACTTTAACAATCAAAGAAACAAACCTACAATCTCACCACTACAAGAAAAAAGACTTTCTACGGCGGGCAAAAAGGGCTTTTACCACGGGCACAGCCCGCCGTGGTATCGGGTGTCGTAGATGCCCATAGACTTTTTACCACAGGCTCCGCCCGTGGTAGAAAACATACTTTCTACCACGGTCTTAGCCCGTGGTTAAAAGTTATTTTTCTACCACGGGCTTTACCCGTAGTAGAAAGTATACTTTCATGGTTAAAAATTATTTTTATACCACGGGCTAAGCCCGTGGTAGAAAGCATACTTTCTACTGCGGGTAAAGGCCGTGGTAGAAAAATAACTTTTAACCACGGGCAAAGCCCGTGGTAGAAAACATACTTTCTACTACATGTAAAGCCCGTGGTAGAATAATTACTTTTAACCACGGGCTAGGCCCGTGGTAAAAAATCATACTTTCCACCACGGGCTCAACCAGTGGTAGAATAATAACTTTTAACCACGGGCGGAGCCCGTGGTAGAAAGTATTTATTCTACCACGGGCTCCGCCCGTGGTTAAAAGTATGCTTTCTACCACGGGCCAAGCCCGTGGTGGAAAGTTTATTAATTTTTTTAAAAAAATTATATGCCTGTACAACAAAATTTACAAAACCACCTGTACAACAAAAATCTTCCATCTTCAATTCCACCAATATACAACTGAACAACACCCAAAGTTATATTACCACCAAGTCTTGATAACATCAGTATTAACAGAATACTTTTGCAACAAATAATCATCAAAAATAGCAACCAATGTTGAACAAATTTACGTATTACATTTGTAAAATTGCATCACAAAATTAATCCTACCAATCACAAACAAATAAATTAATCACAAACTTCTTTTATATTCAAAGAGCTAGTTCCGAGACATATCTATTGAAAAAAAAATAGCCATAATGTCCAAAAGTTAGTAACTGTCCAGTGTGTCACTGTCTAAATATCTGATCAGTCTTCAAAAAAATATATGTCCAAAAGTTGGCTAAAATAAACCTGCATTATAAAACATTTTCAATCAAAATCAATACTTTTTCTAATAATCAGTTCAATTTAAACTCTAAGTACACTAATAAAAATACTCCATATTTAAACAAATGTTTTAAGAGTAGTTTATGTCATGTAATGCATGTATATTATATGTAGTTTCAATTCAGAATTAGTTCTAAATTTGTGATTTGTCTTTTCCATCCTTTGTTTTAAAAAAGAGTAGGATCCAAATGAATATTTTGCAACTATTTTCCTTGAAGTTTCCTTTTGTCTCTGAAACCTATAAGAATCTGAACATAAGACATGGTTCAAAATTTTGAGAATGGAAACAAAATATTTGTGCTTTCCAAAGCTGAATGTAAATTCAGCAATATCGCAAAGTCACATTTAGGGCAAGAATATTATGCATGCAATTTTTTAAACCAAAATACACGAGTGCAGAACAATATTTATGCCACATAACAGCAATAGTTAATGAAGCTAAATAGAAAAATTGACCTGCATAGTGACTGTCACGCCCCGGTTTCCGACACCCGGTTAGGAGTGAGGGAAACGGGGGTGAATCCGTAATTTCACCTCAAGTTCCCACACCTTAATCTCATTTTAATCTATTCTATTGCGGAAGCATTCTATATGTACACCATTCAGGTGACATAAGATCATCAATGGCCCTTGCAAATGATTTTCACGAAAATCGGGCATGACCCATTCTAAATAATCAGCCCCTGGTGTGATGTACCTGCTTTACAATTTATATGGACACTTCTGGGCACGTGTCCCCCCAGCATTTATATCTAAACAATAAAATGGACACTTCTGGGCCCGTGTCCCCCCAAACTTTCTACAACATGCATAAAACAATCATAATTATACATGCCTCAGTCCTTGAATGTCCGTATTAAATCTATACATCACATGAATGAAATACATCTGAAGGAACTGAATCACCATATTCGCTCCATACATCTAACCCAAATGTCCTAGTTATACATTAAATTCTAAAGAATTTAACTACTACCTCTGCCACCGGTACTATGAGTCCTCTAACTGACTCCGTAATCAGCAATACCTGCAAAACCTGGGAGGGGGTGAGCTCAAAGGCCCAACAAGATAAGTAGAACCATACTATCATCGCAGCAGCAGGTCGATCCTCACATATTCTCAAAAATATACATGCACTAAAATATATCACCATATTTAAAGTCATGCCCCTCCTAGCATACATGAACTAACAATGCACATGGCAGTTCTAGCACTTATGAACATTTAAATCAACTGTACATGACTTATGAAAATCATTTACAACATGTTCAAGGCAGTACACTTCCAACGTCATTATGTATAGAAAACATATATGAACAGAAGCATTTACATGAAGAATGTGAATCAAATACCACGTCACCTACTCAACAAGATCCATTGAATCATGCATAAATGCACATGCTCATGCATTTTTACCCAAACATCCACATTTCTCAAATCATGCATGATGCTTCACATGAAGTGCAAATACATACGTATATAACTCACACCAAACTAATTCATAAGGGGCTTTCTCATCACTCCAATAGTAAGGGTCTCTTCGGCACCCAAACTCTGCTTGTGCTTTATCGGGTTACTAACCCGAAGGGAGCACCTCCTCTTGGCCAAGTTTTGGGTCTTTCACCCTAGGGGCCTTCCCCTTATCTTAATTTCACACTCCTGCCCCAAAATCATATATATAGTGCATATAATCACACCCATGCACTTATCCACACCATGAATGCATTTTTGTCAAATCAATGCATTTTCCTTTCACCTCAAGATTGTCACAATGTCATCACACTCATATCATGGAATTCATCATGCTTATGCATTTTCAGGAAAATCACATCTCTCATGCATAAACCTATAAACACCACATCTTCACGTTTTCACCAACAAACACACTTTTCATCGGAAATCATTCATAATCACATTTGCACATACACAACATATATATAGATGTCACATCTTGCATATAATCACATGTATACGTATATTAGCATAAATATAATCATGCTTTCATTCCAATCATGCATTTACTACGAGCAACCAACATGCATTCTTACAACTATACATAATCACGCAAATATATAAATATATATACATCATGTCACCCATATAGGTAGTCAAAACATACATGACATTTCACGTATTTCATGCTTTTCCAATATCCTTCTATGCCATAATCAATTTAGCATGCATCTCTACTACTGCACCACATATATAATCACGGATATACTTACATATATTCAACTCATGTATAAGAATCATATATGTATACAAGGCAACATCTAGCTAAATGTACATACATAATTTAGCATACTTTACATGGCTCAATCCCTAAATATGCATGTGACAATGCAATTCGGTATCCGCACTTAACAATGCTCTTCCCCTCCAAGCCCACACATATATATATATATATCTACCCACATATATATATATCCTCACCTCCCACGCATATACATATACATCCATCTTTATATATATATATATATGCACATATATATATGCAAAGACCACATACGATCAAATTAAGCACATATGTAAAATTAATCAGCATAATTAAAATATACATAGAGATAGAGGCAAGAATCAACTTGCCTTAGGTCCCGCTTTTTCTGTACCCGCGCCTACCAAGCGGCCTATTTCCATGCTCGGTCCAGTCCTGTGCCGAAGTCCACACGAACAATCCCATGAACCACTTTATCTCCTTTTGTTTCCATGCTTGGTCCAACCCTCGTCTTGTTTCCAATCCAATCCGGCTCCCTTTCAAATCTAAAGCCCAATTGGCTTTAACCCAATTCTTATGCATGTGCAGCTCATTTCCATTAGACTATCAATTTAACAAAACCACAAATCATGCCCCACTCATGTATACAAATCTAACTAGATGTGCAACCGGCAGCCTAACCAACACCAACTACCCATGGTTGCACCCAGCCATAGCCGCAATTGTGGCCATCAGTCTAAACCGCAAGCAAGTCAACCCATCACCATGGCCGAACCTCCATGGGAATTGTAACCCCCAAACCAAAAATAGCCCCATACATGGCCAACCAACTCCACCGTCGAAACATCATAGTTGTTCAAACCAATCTCACCGAACACCATTAAACCCGGCCACCAAACAGGCTGTCCAAACCGAACCCGAAGTTCTACTGTCGAACGGCTTCATCACTAACCAAACTCAACTCAAAATCCAACCAATCAATAAACTCGAACAGCCCACACCACCATGAGCCGCCTCACACACAGCCAACCATTGCCCAAACTGAACCCATTCTCATTTTCAACTTGAAACAACCAAGACCCAACACAGGAACCCATTTCTGGCCACTATTTGAACCCCAAACCAGCCACCATTCCGGTCATCTTCTCCGGCCATCCCACAGCCGGAACAACCCTCTGTCCTTCTCTCATTACCACAAAGATGAACCACCAAGGCACCAAGCCGTGACCAACGGCCATGACTAACCGAACCCACCATGAAGACCACTACTCCAACTACCTCACAACCCAGCCGCGAGCCACCCTCCTCTGCACAACCACCACTTGCACAACCACACCAAACCATCATTTCTAGCGAGACCCACCTTCGGCTGAACCTTCACCGAGCTCAACGCCCAAATCGGACCAAACCCAGCCGAACCGAGCCACCACACAACACCGGCAACTCCACCACCGTGATCCCCTCTGTCGAACGAACCCACAGTCACCACCACCGTCGCTACCAGCCACGGCCGCCGGGAAGGAACCCAAACTCAGCCAATCGAAACCCCCACGTCAGTCCAGCCGCTGCCGTGAACCGAGCCCGTCTCCTCACCACCAGCCCACCACCGTGAGCCAAAACCTCTGCCGGGAACTACCACCGCCACCGTGAACAGCCGCCGTCGGAGCACCGCCGGAGCGCCGTCGAGCTCCTCCTCTCTCGGCGTCTCTCGGTCTTCCCCGATCTCTCTCTCTTCTCGGTCTCCTTTCTCTTCTCTCTCCCCGACTTCTCCTTCTCTCTCTTTCTTTCTTTTTTCTTTTTCTTTTCTTTTCTTCTTTTCTCTTTCCTTTTCTTTTCTTCTTTTTCTCTTTTCTTTTCTTTCCTTCTTTTTCTTTTTCGGCAGATCACTTCTCCTCCTCTCATTTCTTATCCTCTTTTCTTATACCAAATGAGATCCACTCATTATTTATGTACATATATTCTATATATATATACATACTTAACCCACATTTCTTCATAATTGCATATGAGCCCACCCTACATTTATAATTAAATATAAATATAGGCCCCATATATATATATATATGTATATATATATACACATATACATACACCTTCCACTTATATGAAATGTATCCACACCCTTTCCGGGATTTAATTAATCGAAAAAAAATTTTAATCTGGTCCGAAATCGCTGGGAACCGGTCAAAAAAATTCCGGTCCTTACAACCTCCCCTCCTTCAAGGAATTTCGTCCTTGAAATTAGCATAGTCATGGTCTTTCCAAAACCAATCCTTACCAGACGTCATTCTCGCCAATGATCGTCGCTTTCCCTTTCCACATACCCTAGGCGCTACACCTGCAACACCTAACTCATAACACTCAAGTTTGGCACAATCAGTGCATCTCGACTGCCGTAAGGCAATATAACCACTTCCGTGACATGGCTGAGTGACTCCTAAGCCCATGTACGGTTCACTCACGAAAACCTCCGAAGCACTTGCTTCGTAGAGTCCACAGTCTCTACCTCAAGACCTACCCCAGTCCATCTCTACCTCTAGTCTAAGGCCACACCTTTGACTAATCATACCAATCACTCACAGTGATACATCCCTATAATCTGGGATCATCAATATTCAAAGTCATTCTTTTATTATCAAACATGACCTTCAATCTTTGGCATATCATTCCCGGGCTTAGTCCAATATCCTGGGCATCATCACAACACAAACCATATCAATCCAGTGCACATCACAAGCACACTCACCAGCAAGGCACATGACAGTGCACTCACCGATACAAACCACATAAGCGGTGTACTTGCCACAGCAAGTCACATAACTCTGCCCAGTCTCATAGACCACAACCCACTGGAATCCAATGCCAAGTCCAGGATCTTACATCCTACTGGTTTCACACTCTCATTACTCAAGAGAACCATTTCCCATTTTCATCGTTCACACTAAGGAATCAGTTGACAATTAGAGAGAATTCCTTTCATATTAGCACTTCACTTTAGACAACCCTTACCAATGAAAGTTTCAGGTCACCTACAGTAACCAAATAGCAACCATACAGTGGCCGCAGCCCACTGCATCCACACATCCACTGCGTCCACCTCTCCCCTTCATGGTAAGAAATTATCCTCATTTCAGATACCATATGTCAGGATCCTCATCCATTATCAACTTATCCTTCTCTTAACATCATATCCACACTTTGATCCAACTGCATCAATCATGCGCATATCACAGTACACCACTAAGGTCAAGGCACATAAGGAGTGCACTTGTCAAACAAATCATCCGGTCCTGTCCATTTTTGTGGACTACATTCCATTGGCATTTGGTGCCAAGATTAGGGTTTTACATGCCCTTAACTTCACAATCTCATTTACCCGTCCACTAATCCTAACGGACGTTTTCGACTGCTCGGGCATTTATCCATTCCTTTCCAGCATCTCACTTAACACCCCAAGATCCTGACTGCTTCGTCTGGAACCCCACAAGTCCTTTCATGCATCACTATTGCATTAATCATACAAACTCTCAGTTTGGAAAGTCCCAAGGCAAATCATGCCTTTCTTCATCCACACTAGACTCTTACTCCAAAGTCTATCACAACACGTCTATTTCAACATCACGGTTCGTTCAACTCCAAACCTCTACCTAGGTTTGCCAATTCTCTAGACTAAAATTTCTAGGTGACTACATGTCACTACTAGCCATGTGACGCCGAATGTAACACAAAAGGGTAATGCACAGTCACATGAATCACGTATAGCACATAGCATATAACATACAACATGTTAATCAAATAAACACATACCATGCATGATATGAAATATGATGCATCAATCAAATCAAAACCCTAACCCTCGGGCTAACACTAGGAAAATACCCCTGACCATACACGGTCTCGGTACTTCCTCTACCTGAGCAAGTGTGAAACACGGCCCAGTCCCCCTAGTATACACACATACTAGAACACAAAACCTAGAGTGGTTCAAACCAACCTACTCTCATCCTCTGTACTCATTGGTAAACACATACCAATCCATCCACATCTGTAGTCGAAGGTAGTATCCTTGACTATCTACACCAATCACCTTCGGTGACGTATCTCTACTATTGGGAATCCTTTATCTGTCGTCATCCAGATGAAACAACTCAACGCCTACAAGAGCCAGCGTATTGTAAGAGGAACGCTAATCCAAGAAAAATGTTTGATCAGGCCATTTTTCCCAATTAGCCCAACTCCGGCAATATGCCTTCCTTGTATCCCATCTCAATTTTAATTGCCAACCTCGGCAAAACACTCATCAATCTCCTAAGTCCCTAAGTATCTTTAAGGACTTAAACACTCGTAAACTTCCTTGCGGTATCTCTTCATTGCTCACTAATGAGACTTAATCACCAAGTCAAAATCTAAGCTCAACCAATTCTGGGAGTTATTACCAATCGAAACCGGTTTCGCACACCAACACTTTGATCTTTCATTAGGATTGCTCAAACCGAGCAAATCATTCCACTACTGTCCATAGGTAATCAAACCTATCATCTAGACAGCTATCAACCATTGCCTATCTCCAAACCAACATGTGATTTGACCATCCGTCCATAGGTATACGAACCTACGACTTTGATACCCTAGGTTTTTCAAACCTAGTGCTTTAACAGCAATCCATAAGTTCCTCAAATCCTCAACCTTTACCCGTCGTACCTAGGTATTCCAACCTAGTGCTCTGATAGACACCATTCTGGCATCAGGTACATAATCCAACATTCTCAACCATGCACGTGATATGTCCATCACCCGTCGTCCCTAGGTATTCTGACCTAATGCTCTGATACCACGTTGTTGGTATCAGAGACTTGATCTAACCCCCATAATTCCAAATATTATCTGAACACCACCCGTCGTCCCTAGGTATTCTGACCTAGAGCTCTGATACCACGTTGTCACGCCCCGGTTTCCGACACCCGGTTAGGAGTGAGGGAAACGGGGGTGAATCCGTAATTTCACCTCAAGTTCCCACACCTTAATCTCATTTTAATCTATTCTATTGCGGAAGCATTCTATATGTACACCATTCAGGTGACATAAGATCATCAATGGCCCTTGCAAATGATTTTCACGAAAATCGGGCATGACCCATTCTAAATAATCAGCCCCTGGTGTGATGTACCTGCTTTACAATTTATATGGACACTTCTGGGCACGTGTCCCCCCAGCATTTATATCTAAACAATAAAATGGACACTTCTGGGCCCGTGTCCCCCCAAACTTTCTACAACATGCATAAAACAATCATAATTATACATGCCTCAGTCCTTGAATGTCCGTATTAAATCTATACATCACATGAATGAAATACATCTGAAGGAACTGAATCACCATATTCGCTCCATACATCTAACCCAAATGTCCTAGTTATACATTAAATTCTAAAGAATTTAACTACTACCTCTGCCACCGGTACTATGAGTCCTCTAACTGACTCCGTAATCAGCAATACCTGCAAAACCTGGGAGGGGGTGAGCTCAAAGGCCCAACAAGATAAGTAGAACCATACTATCATCGCAGCAGCAGGTCGATCCTCACATATTCTCAAAAATATACATGCACTAAAATATATCACCATATTTAAAGTCATGCCCCTCCTAGCATACATGAACTAACAATGCACATGGCAGTTCTAGCACTTATGAACATTTAAATCAACTGTACATGACTTATGAAAATCATTTACAACATGTTCAAGGCAGTACACTTCCAACGTCATTATGTATAGAAAACATATATGAACAGAAGCATTTACATGAAGAATGTGAATCAAATACCACGTCACCTACTCAACAAGATCCATTGAATCATGCATAAATGCACATGCTCATGCATTTTTACCCAAACATCCACATTTCTCAAATCATGCATGATGCTTCATGATAAGTGTTCAATTCTATGCATTTGAACCCTCTTTATTGCATATGTTAGTTCCATTTTTGCGTTTACCGAGATATGTTTACGGTATTTTTGTGTTTTTGATGTATTGCAGGTATTGGAGTAAATGGAGCAAAGTTGGAAGTTTTCTGCAGTCAAGAGATGAAATCAGAAACTGTTGCCAAGGCATTTCGATCAATCGAGATGTGGATTTCGATCAATCGAAATTTCGATTGATCGAAATCTCATTTCGATTGATCGAAATCTCGATCAATCGAAATGCAATTTCGATCAATCGAAATGCTGCAGAGCCCACTTGGCCACTTGCTCACCTGCTCTCCCACTTGCAACAAAATCCCCCTTTTTGCACGACTTAAGGGGATTGTCTGACTTGAACAAGACTTTTGGGGGCCTTCTTGATACAAGAGATATATATAATGATATATATATATATATGGTGGGCCCAAAGGAGCCAAAAAGCATACAAAAAGCACCAAAAGCCACATATCTCATATCTCTCAACATATACAAATCAGAAGAAGAAGAGAGAGACCTTCGGGAGAGGAAGAGGAAGGGCTGAACCAGACCAAGAAGCTTCATTCTCTTCATCAATGGAAGGGTGCAAGGCAACCATGAGCAACTAACTCTTCTACTAGGGTGTTGGTTTCAACCCCTAGCCATGTAAACTTGTTCATCTTTGTAGCTCTTGGGACTTGTAATTAAATGTTGATTATTTAGCCTAGTGATTATGTACACAAATACATTTCTTTTATATATTCATTTGATTTGGAATTTATTCTTGTCTTAGAGTAGGTTTTGTCACTTGAATGCACAACATTTGCATATTCCACAAGAAGTGCAAATGATGGCTAGATAATGGTGTTTAAATGAATGTGTGATGCTAGTTTGTATAGACCATGCCAAGACAAGGTAGTTTGGATGCATGTAGTGTTCACTTAGAGAGTAGAGTAAGTAGGTAGTTAGTTAGGTTGAAGAGCTATGCTTGTTGAAGATGGATTATGATAGGTTAGCACACACATTGATCTTTTGATATGTCATTGAGGTCACAAGCCTAATGTCATTGTTAGGCATTTAATTAATGAATCCCTTGCTTGCTACACTTATGAACATGTGAATGGCTAGGGGTGGAAACCAACCCTAGTTCTCTCTCCCAACTTTACTTTTTAATTTTATTGTCATTTCCTTTATGCAATAGTTTCTAAACACAAAACCAAAAATCTGTTTTGTTTGAATTAAAGTAGAATTAATCTTTCTCTATGACAATTAACGACTAGTCCTCGTGGGATCGATACCCTCTATATAGAACCTTATCTGCAAAGATTCGTGCTCTTGCGAGTGGTTAAATTATATTTTGATAAAAAGGGCAAAATTAAGCTTGCAATATAATTTAGTTCCGACCACATCAAAATTTTGGCGCCGTTGCCGGGGACTCTACGGTTTAATTGTCGCCATTGGAAGATTAAATCTGGTTTAATTCTTAGGCTAGAAATTCTTTCATTCTTTTTGTATATATTTCTTGTTCTTATATCTTAAACTTCTTGATTTTAGGTATACCACATTGCGGGCATCTAAAAGAATTCAAATTGGAACCCTTTGTGAGTATAACTTCAAAAACTGGTGGTTTGAGTTCATTCACATTCTTTTGTATATATTTTTGTTACTTTTGTGTATAGCGGTGTTGTTCAATTGATAATGCATGCTAGGTAGACGGTCATTGTCACTTCCTTTGCTTCCTTGTAATAGTGAACTTGAACGAACACTTAGACGACGTAGAGGAACCTCTAGGGACCCTATTTTGCCTAGGACTGAAAACATGGATCCAAATGAGAGACAACCTCCCGGTCTACCTCCTTTTAATCATGAACAACCGCCTCCACCACCACCTCCTCAAGGAGAGTTGCTTATGGACTTTTACCTTCCGACTACATTTGAAGTACCTTCGTGTATTCAATTTCCGGATGTAGCGGCAAATCAATTTGAAATAAAGTCCTCCACCCTCAACCTTCTCAACAGCTTTCACGGTCTTCCTAATGAGGATCCATACCGGCACTTAGATTACTTCTTTTCCGTGTGTTCCACCATTCGTGTACCACACTTTACGGAGGATGATCTAAAGCTACGTATGTTTCCATTTTCCCTAAAAGATAAGGCTAGAAGTTGGTTCAATTCCCTAGAACCCAACTCAATCCATTCTTGGGCGGAAATGCAAATAGAGTTCTTAAAAAAATACTTCCCAATGGGTAAGACAAGTGATATTCGGCGAGCAATCACCGGATTCACCCAAATTGACCAAGAACAATTCCATGAGACGTGGGAGAGGTTAAAAGATCTCTTAAAATCTTGTCCGCATCATGCTGTCCCAAAATGGCAGCTAGTGCAAAGTTTTTATGATGGGGTGAGTGAGCAACATAGACAAATGATAGACTCCGCGTGTGGGGGTGGGTACCTTTTGAAAAGCCCCGATGAGGCATGGAAACTTTTTCAAACCCTAAGCAACAATTCAGCTCAACGCTCCTCCACTAGGAAAGGGAAGGCCACCCAACCTTGTAGAGGAGTGCATGAGATTTCACGGGTAGATGAGGTAGCCATGCAAGTAGAAGCCTTGTCCCGAAAAATGGATTTAATCATGAAAAATGGGCTGCCTACTCCTAACCAATCTGTCCAAAATCAGGAGGGATGTTCGTTTTGCTATAGCACTTCGCATTTTGTGCGAGATTGCCCTATTGCCGGGCAATCTCCCGATTATGCTCAAGAGCAAGCGAATGCCTTGTACGCTAAACAAATGAATGATCCATATTCGAACACGTACAATCCTGGTTACAAGAATCATCCGGCTTTTTCATGGAAGAATCAAGAATCAAGTCCCCCTTTCCAAGGGCAAAATTCTTTTAATCCCCAATCTCAACAGCCGCATTATAGGCCAAACCCTCAACCTTACAATCAAAGATCTAATTACCAACAACCACCACCTCCTCCGAGAAGCCAAAGCTTTGAAGATCGAGTGATAAGCAATCTTGAGGCCAACACCCGCTTATTGCAAACTCATTCTCAATCAATCTCTAAGCTAGAAGCCAATGCTCAATCTATGGCTAGGTTAGAAGCTCAAATCGGGCAACTAGCTAATGCCTTAAATAGAAGGGAGGAAGGTAAGTTGCCAAGTCAACCGGTGGCGAATCCCAAGGGTGTGCATATGATTGAAGATCCATCATCTTCAACTTGTAATGCTCCTCCAGAGCAAGTTCAATCAATCACAACCTTGAGGAGTGGAAAAATCATTAACTCCAAGGTAGGGGAGGAAGAGAGAAAAGAATTTCAAGAGCAACCTAAAAATCCAAAAGAATCCCAATTAAATCCAAAATTGTTGCCGTTAAATCCAAATTTGCAAAATACCCCTTCAAATCCAAAAGGAAAGGCAAGTGAAGTTATGTCACCATCGATTCCAAATCTTGACACCTCTTATGAACCTCCGGTTCCTTTTCCTCAACGATTGAAGGAACCTTCTCATTTCGGGAAGCAAGGAGAGAAAATCCAAGACATGATGGAGATCTTCAAACAAGTAAAGATCAATCTCCCTCTCCTTGATGCTATTCGACAAATTCCCTCTTATGCGAAATTCTTGAAGGACTTATGCACTCAAAAGCGCAAATCTAGGAATAATGTTCCTAAGAAAGTCCTCTTAACTGAGCACATAAGCTCCATTTTCCAACATCAAGCCCCTCCTAAATTCAAAGATCCGGGTG
Source organism: Cornus controversa (assembly GCA_026545225.1). Taxonomy (NCBI): domain Eukaryota; kingdom Viridiplantae; phylum Streptophyta; class Magnoliopsida; order Cornales; family Cornaceae; genus Cornus; species Cornus controversa. Next base: position 27,475,954 of record CM048848.1, on the reverse strand, counting down.
CTCCGACCATTTCGTGCACTATCGGAAATCAATCTTTTGAAAAAGCACTTCTTGACCTAGGGGCTAGTGTCAATTTGCTTCCATTCTCAGTTTACCAACAACTAGGTTTGGGGGAACTCAAGCATACCACGGTTGTGTTGCAACTTGCCGACCGTTCGGTGAAGCAACCACGTGGCATCATTGAGGATGTCATCATTCAAGTGGACAAATTCTATTTTCCGGTGGACTTCATAGTCCTTGACACGGAACCGGTTCAAAATCCGAATCATCATATTCCTATCATTCTAGGTCGTCCATTCTTGGCCACGGCAAACGCTTGCGTTAATTGCCGTACTGGAGTGATGGACATCTCTTTTGGGAATATGAAAGTCCGCTTGAACATCTTCAATGCTTCCCACCACACACCCGACGATGAAAGTGAGTGCTTTTGTGTCGATGTAGTGGACGACCTTGTTCAAGAAGCACTTCCTTCTATTCTTTCCACGGACCCCTTAGAGGCATGCCTAAATCATTTTAACCATGACGATTTTGACATTGAGCAATCCATATGTGAAGTCAATTCCATGCTCGATGTTAATACTGTCATGGATTTGCCTAAATGGAGAGTTCCGAGAGAACCCTTGCCCCCTTTGTCCAAAACTCCCCAAACTCCTTCTTTAATTTCCCCACCACAACTTGAGCTCAAGCCTCTTCCAGCTACACTCAAGTATGTTTTCTTGGGCGCAAATGAGACCCTTCCAGTCATTATTGCTTCCAATCTCACAAATGCTCAAGAATTGGAACTCATAAAGGTGCTCAAAGAGCACAAAGAAGCAATAGGATGGAGTGTGATAGATCTTAAGGGAATAGACCCTTCTGTTTGTATGCATCGCATACACTTGGAAGAGGATGCAAAGACCTCAAGGGAGGCACAACGTCGATTAAATCCAAATATGAAGGACGTTGTCCTGAAGGAGGTGGTGAAGTTACTAGATGCGGGGATCATATACCCCATCTCTGATAGCAAGTGGGTTAGTCCCACTCAAGTGGTTCCAAAGAAGTCTGGTATTACGGTGCAACCTAATGATAAGGGTGAATTAGTTCCCCAACGCACCACCACAGGATGGAGAGTGTGCATTGATTATAGGAAATTAAATTCAGCCACTCGAAAAGATCACTTCCCCCTCCCATTCATTGATCAAATATTGGAGAGATTGGCCGGGCAAAGCTTTTATTGCTTTTTGGATGGATATTCCGGCTATAATCAGGTTGCTATAGACCCGAGGGACCAAGAGAAAACCACCTTTACATGTCCCTTCGGCACATTTGCTTATAGACGCATGCCCTTTGGGTTGTGCAATGCACCGGCAACTTTTCAACGGTGTATGATGTCTATCTTCTCGGACATGGTGGAAAAATTCTTAGAAGTGTTCATGGATGATTTTTCCGTTTTTGGACCTTCATATGAATCATGCCTCCAAAATCTAGCTTGTGTTCTCAAAAGATGTCAAGAAACCAACCTAATTCTTAGTTGGGAAAAGAGTCACTTTATGGTTCAAGAGGGTATTGTCCTAGGGCATATTGTGTCTAAGCGAGGAATAGAGGTTGATAAAGCCAAGGTTGAGCTCATTTCCAAACTTCCTCCACCATCCACGGTGAGAGAGATTCGTTCATTCCTTGGGCATGCGGGATTTTATCGCCGTTTCATCAAAGACTTTAGCAAGATTTCTCGGCCTTTGTGTCGCCTTCTTGAAAAAGAGTCTTGCTTTACCTTTGATGGAGCGTGCCTTGACGCTTTTGAAAAACTCCGCGCCATGCTTACAACCGCTCCAGTTCTAATCCCTCCAAACTGGACTCTCCCATTTGAGATTATGTGTGATGCATCCGACTATGCCATGGGTGCGGTCTTGGGGCAACGAGTAGACAAACTGCCACATGTTATCTATTACGCAAGTAAAACCCTTTCCGAAGCTCAAATCAATTATACCACAACGGAAAAGGAATTGCTTGCGGTAGTATTTGCATTAGACAAATTTCGAGCTTATTTATTAGGTTCAAAGATCATTGTCTATTCGGACCATGCTGCCCTCCGGCATCTTTTGACGAAAAAGGACACCAAGCCTAGGTTGATCCGCTGGATACTCTTGTTGCAAGAGTTCAATTTTGAGATTAGAGACAAAAAGGGAACTGAAAATGTGGTAGCTGACCACCTTTCTAGAATTCTTGTTGAATCCCTCCATAATTCCATTCCAGTTTGTGAATCCTTCCCGGATGAACAACTCTTTGTCATCTCTCAAGAAAGTATCCCTTGGTATGCGGATGTGGTTAATTATTTGGCAACCGGTAAAATACCATCTTCTTGGACCAAACAAGAGAAGGATCGTTTTCTCTCCCAATCACGATCATATTATTGGGACGATCCTCAATTGTTCAAATACTGCCCCGATCAAATAATTCGTAAGTGTGTACCCAACAGTGAATTCCAAAGCATTCTTAAATTTTGTCATACACTCGCTTGTGGGGGACACTTTAGTGCTAAGAAAACCGCAGCAAAAATTCTTCAATGCGGATTTTTCTGGCCGACACTTCATCGGGATGCATATTCATTCTGCCGCTCGTGTGAGCGATGTCAGCGCCTCGGCGCGATGTCTCGGAAGGACATGATGCCTCTTAACCCTATTCTTATCATTGAAATATTTGATGTGTGGGGCATTGACTTCATGGGACCATTTCCACCCTCTACTGGTCATGAGTACATACTTGTGGCGGTGGACTACGTATCTAAGTGGATAGAGGCCGTTGCTACCAAAACCAACGATCACGCAGTCGTGGTTAAATTCATACAAGCTAACATTTTTTGCCGGTTTGGTACGCCTCGGGCCATCATCAGTGACGGAGGTAAGCATTTCTGTAACCGGTTCCTTCGAACCTTGCTTCTCAAATACTCCGTCACACACAAAGTAGCCACCCCCTACCATCCTCAAACTAGTGGCCAAGTAGAAGTATCCAATAGGGAGATTAAGAACATTCTTCAGAAAACTGTTCGGCCTGACCGGAAGGATTGGTCATTGCGACTAAACGACGCATTATGGGCATACCGAACCGCATACAAAACTCCCATTGGAATGTCACCTTATCGGTTAGTTTATGGCAAGGCGTGCCATCTTCCGGTTGAATTGGAGCATAAAGCTATGTGGGCCACCAAGACCTTCAATTTTGACATGAAAAAGGCCAGCTCTAATCGAAAGCTTCAATTAAATGAATTGGAAGAATTGCGACATGACGCGTATGAGAACGCGAAAATCTATAAGGCAAGGTCCAAAGCCTTTCATGATCGTAATATTCGAGTCAAAACATTTTCGCCGGGCCAAAAAGTTTGGTTGTACAACTCGCGCCTCCATTTGTTTCCCGGAAAACTTCGCTCCCGTTGGGATGGACCATTTTTGGTTAATTCCGTCGCCCCCCACGGAGCGGTGGAATTGAAGGACTTGAAAGATGGCTCGATGTTCAAAGTAAACGGGCAGCGCTTAAAAGTGTGCGTGGATGACCAAGTCACCACCGAATACGTGGATGTCGTCACTTTGACGGATCCCGTGTATTTTGACTCGTGAGCCGATCCGGACGTCGTGCCATAGACGTGTAAGGTGGCGACGCCATGGTCGCTATCAAGCTTCCATGGTGTCCCTTTAATCCAAAGTAGGTTTGTATCTAAGCAATGTAGTATCTAATTCCCCAATATCCAAGTCTCTGAAGCATATTTTAAACTGACTGTTTTTGAGCATTTCGATTGATCGAAACCAAAATTTCGATCAATCGAAAATTTCGATTGATCGAAATTTTGGTTTCGATTGATCGAAAAATTGCAGAGATTTGCCAAGTCCAAAGTCCCGAGAGGTGATATTCTTCGATTGCACTTCGATAGGTCTTTGATCGATCGAAACTTTCGATTGATCGAAATTGGATTTCGATTGATCGAACTAAAAGTTCGATTGCATCAATTAAATGTTCGATTGATCGAAGTAAAAATGTGATTTAGGGAAGGGATGTTCGATTGATCGAAGAGACAATCTCAATCCATCGAAGTTAGTTTCGATTGATCGAAGCAAGATTTCGATCAATCGAAATTTCGATTGATCAAAATGCACATTTCGATCAATCGAAATGCACGCGGAGCCTGCACGTGAGCCGAAAATCTATTTAAACCGTTGGGCTTCCCTCCCATTTTAAAAGACCATCCGACTTCTTCTCTCCCTCTGTGCGATCCAAGCCCTATCCAAGCACTCCCGAGCACTCGATCTTCCATTCCCGATCATCCGCCGCCATCCGACGCAGTCCGATCCGCCGCAAGCATCTGCGCGATCTTCTCTTCGCGGCTGCGCGTGGAGTTTTCTTCGGTTGAGCCGTTCATCTTCTTCCTCACGAGGTAAGTGATGCATGGCTACTTTTTGTTTATTCTCTCGCCATTTTTGATAGTTTTACAGCGGAATAAACATAGTTAGATCATGTTGGGGTGGATGGTTGCGAGTGCGATGTCCGAATCCAGTTTTTGTGGGTTTCGGGGGGGGGGTAGGAATTCAAGCGGGAGTGGGATTTGGCATTTTCTTCATTTCAAACGCTTAGTGTTCGGTGTATAACCGTGGCACCTTCGTTTCGGTTGCGCCCGTTCACATTGCCTCTTCGAGTGCAACTTTTTGCATTTTTTGTCAGTACCTTGGACTAGGACTTCATTTTTTTTTTTATTTTTATTTTATTCTTTTAGTCTAGTAGTAGTTTCACTTTCTTCTTATTCATCTTTTATTTACGTACCTTTTGGAATCCAGTGCAGACTGTTCCGCGGCCATGGCAAGAGTGAAGAACGCCGCCGGTGCTGTTCGTGACGTGCCCGGGCGAGCCTTCCGGTCTCGGAAGTTCCACCCGGAGCAGGTTTTCGACTTAGCCGAGTTTGAGAGGCGTCCCGACACCGAGTGGACGGTTGCCGAGCTCAGGAGGCGTCGCCTCGACCGGCTATGCGTGCCTCCCACAGACGTGGCACACGAGCGCCTAGTGCAGGTCTTTTACGAGCATATGACCTACTCCTGCACAGCGCCAGATACACTCGAGACTACCGTGGCCACAGTCACGATCACGATTACGCCGAGCCGGATTGCTCATATGCTCGGCATTCCTCACCAGCAGCCGCCGGACATGGTTGGCCCGGACGGTCAGCCACTCTATAGTGCCGCGCTCCCAGCAGATACCACGCTCTTCTCGATAGTGATGGACATGTGTGGCGGGGCGTTTACCACGCCCAACCACAACTGCACGTCCAAGTCGATGTGCCCGAGCAGATATTGGTTCCTGGACACCGTTCTCCTCAAGAACGCGTGTCCGTTGCAGCACGTGGCCGAGCGCAGGGGTGACCTCCTCCGTTGCCTCTATGCTTTCCATACAGGCGCTTGGTTTTCTGTCCCATCGCTTATCTGGGGGCAGATGCACAAAGTTTGGGATGGCCTCGTCAACAAGAGGAAGAGGAGAACAGCGAGTTGGCGGCTTCCCTTTCCATTCCTGATCGCCGCTTTTCTCAGCAGTGCCAGTATACCAGTCAGTCGGACTGACATTCAGTTGGCACCGCCCACCCGCTTCACATCTACTCAGTGGGATCGGGTGAGGCGACACTTAGAGCGACAGGACCATCAGGGTGATCCACCAGACGATGTAGATATGGATGCCCCAGTGGAGATGGATGAGGGAGAGCCAGCAGGGGCTGAGGCGGAGGACGAGGAGATGGAGGAGGAGGAGATGGATGTCGCTGCAGAGCGGCATGATATCTTAGCGACAGGCTATTCCTGCCTGGCGGCTGACGTAGAGCGGCTCCAGCAGGGTTTTGACGAGCACGTCCAGGTGACGCAGAGTCAGCTGGCGGGTATTCGGACGGACATTTCTTCTCTGGTGCAGGGCCAGAGAGCGATCTTAGATGAGTTCCGAGCCTTCCGGCAGGATCTGCAGTTCCTGTTCGCAGGTCGAGCCTCCACCTCCACTTCTGCTCCCACCGAGCCACCACCACCACCACCCGCCCTCGAGTAGCTGCACTTTATTCACCTTTTATACTTTACTTTCTGTATTTTACTTTCTTTATTTTTGATAGGCCATGTTGGCCATGTTTAGTTTCTTTTTTGCGTATTCCGCCTACATGTACCCTTTGTACTGAAACGCATTTTCATCTTTATGGAATACATTTATATTTGCTTTTATGACATGTGTTATCTTTACTGCCTTTTCTTTTTGCTTTCCGTCAATTTATCTGTTCTCTAGACTTTGACTATGTATGTAGTACCACTTGTCTACTTGTTATATGCGATTCAGTTGATGATTTCCGTTTATTACCGCCTGGTTTTAATTCCCAATACTGTTGAGATTGCTTCAACACAGTATGGCGGTAATAAAGAAAGGCAGCCCCTTTGCGTGCTATACGTTAGCGCGCCTGGATAGTCAATATCTTGTCGCATAGACCTCTTAGACAATCGGGAAACACCAGTTCAGACCATTAGATTTACAGTGATATTGGCATTGTCTGTTTGTGCATAAGTATTTCATTATGTTCTATTTATCTACTTTTTGTTCCTCGTAATCCTCGTGGTATCCAGTTGGTATTCTGTGCAGATTTTTCTTATTTACAGGATGACCGCTGCTGTGGACTTCCATTTTTCTCGCATTCTGCCATCCCGGTAACTTCTTTCCTTGCTCTTCTTGTCCAAGCATTGAGGACAATGTTGCATATAAGTTTGGGGGTGCGGTATGCTATACCACTTGCATATGCATGCAATGTTCAGTCATTATATTGAGTGTCATTGTAGAGCAGTTTTTTTTCTGTGATATTTTTGCATGCTTGCTATGATGTCTTGCTTTGTAAAGGAAGATCATTCGAATAAATGTCCGAGGTAAATGCAGCAGGTAGTTAAGAACTTTAACATTGTAAATACCCGCACTTTTGCAAGCTTTATAGTAGGCTAGAGCGGTCTACATTTTTGTCCAAACTCGAGCACGTACAATTCTTGCCCTAAATTTGTCCTTAACCGCACAAATTCGCACACATGCAGTTTAAATTGTGGGGTATAAGTCTGAGGGAGAATTTTTGAAAATTTCTGTTTTTATCTGAACATCTTAAAGAATAAGTTCTTCCGGTTGTTGTAAAAAAAAAAAAAAAAAAAAAAAAAAAAGAAATAAAAAGAGAAAAATATGCAATAAGCCTTCTCACTAAATAAACCGGATTTCTATGCCTCAAAGCAGGAAATATTCGTGTAAAAGTGTGTAAGGTTGAGCAGTAATAAGCGGATGGCTTGCTTACGCTCATCGCCTTGTAAGCTCGGTTATTAAGTCCGAGGGGTGCTTCTTCGCCTAATGCCCTAAAACCAATTGGTTTGGGAGTCATTGGCCCAATGCCGCTACGTGGGCTTACAAGAAAGCAAAAAGAGCTAAGCATTGCACAGTCATCCGCACATGAGCAATCATGAATGTTTTGTGATAATGAAACAGCCGGGTTGAGCATTTTCAATGAGTTTTTCTCTTAAAAACAGATTTGTTCGTTTGCTTCTCCAAATATGACAAAAGCCGCACGTTAGAATGCATGTTCACTTTTCAAAGAGGATTTTGGGGTTGGAATTGTTATAGTTGTTCGGGCTGGCCAGCATGTGGGGACTGTCGTTCATTTATAGCTTGTGAAAGTCCATTTTTGCTAATGGCCGCATAGTTCTGTAATACTTGTTGCATTTGCCAATTGTGAAATGAATGGATGAGCGCCCTTTATCTAGTTGATGACTGAGCATGATTAAACTTTTGTATAAGATAGTTAATTTCATTTTTGTAATATTGTATTGCTAAGGGACTAGCAATATGTAAGTTTGGGGGTGTGATAAGTGTTCAATTCTATGCATTTGAACCCTCTTTATTGCATATGTTAGTTCCATTTTTGCGTTTACCGAGATATGTTTACGGTATTTTTGTGTTTTTGATGTATTGCAGGTATTGGAGTAAATGGAGCAAAGTTGGAAGTTTTCTGCAGTCAAGAGATGAAATCAGAAACTGTTGCCAAGGCATTTCGATCAATCGAGATGTGGATTTCGATCAATCGAAATTTCGATTGATCGAAATCTCATTTCGATTGATCGAAATCTCGATCAATCGAAATGCAATTTCGATCAATCGAAATGCTGCAGAGCCCACTTGGCCACTTGCTCACCTGCTCTCCCACTTGCAACAAAATCCCCCTTTTTGCACGACTTAAGGGGATTGTCTGACTTGAACAAGACTTTTGGGGGCCTTCTTGATACAAGAGATATATATAATGATATATATATATATATGGTGGGCCCAAAGGAGCCAAAAAGCATACAAAAAGCACCAAAAGCCACATATCTCATATCTCTCAACATATACAAATCAGAAGAAGAAGAGAGAGACCTTCGGGAGAGGAAGAGGAAGGGCTGAACCAGACCAAGAAGCTTCATTCTCTTCATCAATGGAAGGGTGCAAGGCAACCATGAGCAACTAACTCTTCTACTAGGGTGTTGGTTTCAACCCCTAGCCATGTAAACTTGTTCATCTTTGTAGCTCTTGGGACTTGTAATTAAATGTTGATTATTTAGCCTAGTGATTATGTACACAAATACATTTCTTTTATATATTCATTTGATTTGGAATTTATTCTTGTCTTAGAGTAGGTTTTGTCACTTGAATGCACAACATTTGCATATTCCACAAGAAGTGCAAATGATGGCTAGATAATGGTGTTTAAATGAATGTGTGATGCTAGTTTGTATAGACCATGCCAAGACAAGGTAGTTTGGATGCATGTAGTGTTCACTTAGAGAGTAGAGTAAGTAGGTAGTTAGTTAGGTTGAAGAGCTATGCTTGTTGAAGATGGATTATGATAGGTTAGCACACACATTGATCTTTTGATATGTCATTGAGGTCACAAGCCTAATGTCATTGTTAGGCATTTAATTAATGAATCCCTTGCTTGCTACACTTATGAACATGTGAATGGCTAGGGGTGGAAACCAACCCTAGTTCTCTCTCCCAACTTTACTTTTTAATTTTATTGTCATTTCCTTTATGCAATAGTTTCTAAACACAAAACCAAAAATCTGTTTTGTTTGAATTAAAGTAGAATTAATCTTTCTCTATGACAATTAACGACTAGTCCTCGTGGGATCGATACCCTCTATATAGAACCTTATCTGCAAAGATTCGTGCTCTTGCGAGTGGTTAAATTATATTTTGATAAAAAGGGCAAAATTAAGCTTGCAATATAATTTAGTTCCGACCACATCACTTCACATGAAGTGCAAATACATACGTATATAACTCACACCAAACTAATTCATAAGGGGCTTTCTCATCACTCCAATAGTAAGGGTCTCTTCGGCACCCAAACTCTGCTTGTGCTTTATCGGGTTACTAACCCGAAGGGAGCACCTCCTCTTGGCCAAGTTTTGGGTCTTTCACCCTAGGGGCCTTCCCCTTATCTTAATTTCACACTCCTGCCCCAAAATCATATATATAGTGCATATAATCACACCCATGCACTTATCCACACCATGAATGCATTTTTGTCAAATCAATGCATTTTCCTTTCACCTCAAGATTGTCACAATGTCATCACACTCATATCATGGAATTCATCATGCTTATGCATTTTCAGGAAAATCACATCTCTCATGCATAAACCTATAAACACCACATCTTCACGTTTTCACCAACAAACACACTTTTCATCGGAAATCATTCATAATCACATTTGCACATACACAACATATATATAGATGTCACATCTTGCATATAATCACATGTATACGTATATTAGCATAAATATAATCATGCTTTCATTCCAATCATGCATTTACTACGAGCAACCAACATGCATTCTTACAACTATACATAATCACGCAAATATATAAATATATATACATCATGTCACCCATATAGGTAGTCAAAACATACATGACATTTCACGTATTTCATGCTTTTCCAATATCCTTCTATGCCATAATCAATTTAGCATGCATCTCTACTACTGCACCACATATATAATCACGGATATACTTACATATATTCAACTCATGTATAAGAATCATATATGTATACAAGGCAACATCTAGCTAAATGTACATACATAATTTAGCATACTTTACATGGCTCAATCCCTAAATATGCATGTGACAATGCAATTCGGTATCCGCACTTAACAATGCTCTTACCCTCCAAGCCCACACATATATATATATATATCTACCCACATATATATATATCCTCACCTCCCACGCATATACATATACATCCATCTTTATATATATATATATATGCACATATATATATGCAAAGACCACATACGATCAAATTAAGCACATATGTAAAATTAATCAGCATAATTAAAATATACATAGAGATAGAGGCAAGAATCAACTTGCCTTAGGTCCCGCTTTTTCTGTACCCGCGCCTACCAAGCGGCCTATTTCCATGCTCGGTCCAGTCCTGTGCCGAAGTCCACACGAACAATCCCATGAACCACTTTATCTCCTTTTGTTTCCATGCTTGGTCCAACCCTCGTCTTGTTTCCAATCCAATCCGGCTCCCTTTCAAATCTAAAGCCCAATTGGCTTTAACCCAATTCTTATGCATGTGCAGCTCATTTCCATTAGACTATCAATTTAACAAAACCACAAATCATGCCCCACTCATGTATACAAATCTAACTAGATGTGCAACCGGCAGCCTAACCAACACCAACTACCCATGGTTGCACCCAGCCATAGCCGCAATTGTGGCCATCAGTCTAAACCGCAAGCAAGTCAACCCATCACCATGGCCGAACCTCCATGGGAATTGTAACCCCCAAACCAAAAATAGCCCCATACATGGCCAACCAACTCCACCGTCGAAACATCATAGTTGTTCAAACCAATCTCACCGAACACCATTAAACCCGGCCACCAAACAGGCTGTCCAAACCGAACCCGAAGTTCTACTGTCGAACGGCTTCATCACTAACCAAACTCAACTCAAAATCCAACCAATCAATAAACTCGAACAGCCCACACCACCATGAGCCGCCTCACACACAGCCAACCATTGCCCAAACTGAACCCATTCTCATTTTTAACTTGAAACAACCAAGACCCAACACAGGAACCCGTTTCCGGCCACTATTTGAACCCCAAACCAGCCACCATTCCGGTCATCTTCTCCGGCCATCCCACAGCCGGAACAACCCTCTGTCCTTCTCTCATTACCACAAAGATGAACCACCAAGGCACCAAGCCGTGACCAACGGCCATGACTAACCGAACCCACCATGAAGACCACTACTCCAACTACCTCACAACCCAGCCGCGAGCCACCCTCCTCTGCACAACCACCACTTGCACAACCACACCAAACCATCATTTCTAGCGAGACCCACCTTCGGCTGAACCTTCACCGAGCTCAACGCCCAAATCGGACCAAACCCAGCCGAACCGAGCCACCACACAACACCGGCAACTCCACCACCGTGATCCCCTCTGTCGAACGAACCCACAGTCACCACCACCGTCGCTACCAGCCACGGCCGCCGGGAAGGAACCCAAACTCAGCCAATCGAAACCCCCACGTCAGTCCAGCCGCTGCCGTGAACCGAGCCCGTCTCCTCACCACCAGCCCACCACCGTGAGCCAAAACCTCTGCCAGGAACTACCACCGCCACCGTGAACAGCCGCCGTCGGAGCACCGCCGGAGCGCCGTCGAGCTCCTCCTCTCTCGGCGTCTCTCGGTCTTCCCCGATCTCTCTCTCTTCTCGGTCTCCTTTCTCTTCTCTCTCCCCGACTTCTCCTTCTCTCTCTTTCTTTCTTTTTTCTTTTTCTTTTCTTTTCTTCTTTTCTCTTTCCTTTTCTTTTCTTCTTTTTCTCTTTTCTTTTCTTTCCTTCTTTTCTTTTTCGGCAGATCACTTCTCCTCCTCTCATTTCTTATCCTCTTTTCTTATACCAAATGAGATCCACTCATTATTTATGTACATATATTCTATATATATATACATACTTAACCCACATTTCTTCATAATTGCATATGAGCCCACCCTACATTTATAATTAAATATAAATATAGGCCCCATATATATATATATATGTATATATATATACACATATACATACACCTTCCACTTATATGAAATGTATCCACACCCTTTCCAGGATTTAATTAATCGAAAAAAAATTTTAATCCGGTCCGAAATCGCTGGGAACCGGTCAAAAAAATTCCGGTCCTTACAGTGACACTGTTGAGCAGCCCACTTCTCCCCCAACTGCCCATTGATACTATATTTAGAAAAGAAATCAAATGGGCTACCAATGACCGACCGGAACACCAAAAGAATCATGATTCCCTCTAAGATCATAAAAGAGGTTTTTCTTAAGTCCACTCCTTTTAACAACATCTTCCATTACTTTTTTGTATTCCACCCACTCCTTCTCATCTTGCTTCATTGTTAACAAATCCTTGCTTTTCCCATCTGGTAAGAGTTGAGGAATAAGGAGGTTGAAAAAAAAAAGAAAAAGGAAGAAGCTATTTTGTTATTAATCCAATGACCAATTCAAATATAACACATTTTTAACAATGAAGTTGGCAAAGGTTTTTAGATTCAAATATATATGCTTTTAACTCTTCTATGGATAAGATCAAAAGAAACAGAAATCTCATGTACAAATTTTTGACATAGAACTTTTGACTTCATGTTTTAAACAAGCTAGTGCTACTGTTCTCACTGTCTTTTAATTCATCCACCTTTGTTTTTCAAAGAGATTGTGTGAGTGTGACAAACAATCTGAATGTCGTCAAACTATGCTTCAACAAATCTATATCTGGCTACATTCAGATTTAGCCCGTTCTTCAGAGTCGAGTGGATGTATTGTTGTTGAACAATCACAATTGAAGAAGGTGCGTTGTCAGATTACTATCACATTGGTCATCGTGATCAATGATTGAACTTGAAGGAACATGGCAGCAGCATTGCTCGGAGACACAAGTGGTAACAGATGGTGAGTATAAGGTGTTGGCAGCAACTGGATCTTGTCAAGTGTTTGTGTGTAAGTTTGAGTCAGAGTATGTGGGCATTGTACTTCCTTTTCAAATAGTGGATTGGTTCGGTCACATTAGTAATTAAAACCCCCTTTTGTTCTGAGTACACCAATCTTAAAATCCCACAGAGTTTCTGTCTGTGCCACTCTCATAAGATGCTAGGATACTAGCTGACCATCACCAGTAGGATCTAAAGAATTAAGAACCTTGTTGCAGATAAAGAGACAGGGGCTCACATGTCTCAAGGAGTAGTTGAGAATCATGCAACTGATTAAGAGGATGATATGAAGATATTGGGAAGTAGGATGAAGTAATGCAAGGATGAAGTAATGCAACTGATTAAGCAGGATATGAACGATGAGTGATGAGATATAGAGACCGTGACCAATTTTGGCCGGTTTTGCATTTTTCGCATTATAATTGTCATAAATGCATTTTGAGTGGTGATTAGCATGTTTCGAGTGTGAGGAACATGTTTGGGAAGTGTTTTTAAGGTTTTGGAAAGTTTTCAGGAGATTTGGAGAAGTTTGACTTTTTGGTCAAACCGGGGCCCGGGATGTGACTTAAGTAGGCTTGGAAATTCGGGAAATTCTTGAAAATATTTATTTTTGGGAATGGCTTAGATGAAATGTTTAGAGAGTAGAGGAAGTGATTTCGAGACCGTAGGAGTTTTCGGAATCGAAAAAGGAGTCCGGGAAGGTACGTTAAGTGGCCCGGGGGTATTTTGGTCTTTTTGCAAACCCTAGATATTTTAAATATCAGTGGCTGAGAGTCCCAGCCATATCTCACGCCTCTTTCTCTCTCTAAAGCTCTCCATCTTCATAGCTCTCCCTTCTCTCTACATTTCGGACCCGTTCGGCTTGGATTCAAGACTCGCCGAAGGAGGGAGATACGTAGGGGACGGCTAGGGCTTCCCTTTGAACCGAACAAAGTGGTGATTCGGCAAGGTAGACTCCGCTGGAAAATTGGTGAAGTGCTTGGAAGGCCTTCATTTTCGAGGTAGGGGTTCTTCTTCTCTTCTAATTGTCGATTCTAGGGTTTCGGGTGAAGAAGAGAGGTGTAGGTTGTGTTTCACATGCTTTAGGATGGTGAGAGGTGTAGAAAGTTGTGTTTTCTTCTTCTCTAGAGTCCTATCTTTTCACAATTGTGTATATTGTGTTGGTGGTAGTATGTGGGTTTGAAGTATGTGAGTGTAAGAAATTGATACATAGGCATTATGTGCTCAATTTGGTGTATATGTGGAAAAATGTGTACCAAGTGTCATATATGTGATTATATGTGGGAATGTGGTTGTTGAATGCATGTTTAGTTTTATGTGCTAAAATTATGCATTGAGTGTAGCATGAGTAAAATATGCTAATTTTGAAGTTGTATGCATATGAGATGATATATGCATGTGTTATACATATATGTGCTATATGTGGTATGTGGTGATGGAAAATATGCTTGTTACTTCTTTTTAGTATCAATGAGCATGATTTGTGCATGAAAATAAAATGCCATGTGTTTATGCATTCATATTGCATATATGGGAATTGCGGGAAAAATGACGCAAATGAGGTGCACGGGGCTTCGGAGTGGTCCAACCGTGTTGTGAGATGTGGTAAAATTATCCACTACGTATGGCCCTCGGAGTGGACCCACCATACCAAGGCTTAATGCCTAGGATCGGAGTATGTCCAATACTAATGACCCTTTCGGAGCTGTCCCGGTCATAGGATGATTATCGGAGGATGTCCATGATTCGTGAGCCTTGGAGTTACCCCCTCACTCTATGGCAATACCATATATTGCTATGGTAGAATGACCTTTCGGAGTTGTCCCGGTCATTGGATGTTATCGGAGTTGTCCAAGGTTACATGATCCTCGGAGCGGACCAATCATGTAGGGTATCGGATGAGGACCGAGAGAGAGACCATTTACTCACTTTAATGCTTTTATGTTTGAACATGTTATACATGATTCGTGATATGTGCAATTATCTTAAATTGCTATTATTGATATGTTTGTGAGATTGTGGATGTGGCATGTAGTGTATTCATATGCATTCCATGTAGGTCGTGTCGGGTCGGCACTTAGAAGGGTTGGGAAACCTTTACTGAGCCGCAGTGGTGCTCACCCCTTTATTCTAAATATTTTACAGATAAAGCGCCGATGACGGATGGGACGTGAGTGTCCAAGTGGAGCACTAGTGGTGGTTTTGCTATCTTTTAAGTTTTGGAGCATTTTTGTGGCTATCCATGCCGGCTTGTGGCATGTGACTTATGTTTTGAGTTGTGGTTGGACTTTGGACATATGTACTTTTGATGTATGTATTGGATTATAAACTTGTTGGGTGTGAAAAGACAACGGTTTAATATATGTAGCGCCCATGGTGGCATTTTATTCATTTTGATGATGTTTTCATTTTGAATGGGTTGTGTGCGTGAAAGAAATGATTCATTTTGGTGTATGAATTCAATTATGAAAGTGATTTGAGTGTGAGATTGGTGTTTTGGAAATGAATTTGGAAATCAAGGTTGGTTCATATACTTGAGTTATGGGTGTATTGTGAACCTAGGGAAATTTCTATGATTATGCAAGATTTGAGACTCAAATGTATAGGTTGATGTGTGAGTATGATTTTATATCAATGGTAGATGATTTATATGAAATATGAATGATCTAAGGTGGTTTGGTTGAGATTTGGATTCAATTTGATCTTGTATAGGTGTTTGGGAATTTCCGGGCAGTGCATTTCGATTAATCGAAATGCCCATTTCGATTAATCGAGATGCCCATTTCGATTAATCGAGATGCCCATCTCGATTGATCGAAATGGTTGCGAGATTTTATGTATTTTCAGGCCTTATTTCGATCAATCGAAGTCCCAGTTTCGATTAATCGAAATAATGCAGGTCCAAGATACCGAGAGGGTGTTTGCTTCGATTGATGGGGTCAAAATCTCGATTAATCGAGATGCATTTCGATTGATCGAAATGCCAATCTCGATTGATCGAGATTACTATTCACAGCTTTTTTCCAAAACTTCATTTCGGCGTAATTTCTTCGTTCTAGATTGGAATTGAGCGTGGTTTTTTTTGAACTTGAGTATTTTTGGATTCTCTATCCAATGGTGTAAGTCTCAGTTCCAGATTCCAATCACAGAAAGTTTTGAGGCTCGAAAGTGAGTGATTCTTAAAAGTGTGGGCGTGTAAATGTTCACTAAGGTGTGTGATTTGATGTAGGGCCCATGGGGGTTGGTTAAGATGGATTTGTGTGCATTAATATGCAAGAATTAGGTTAAGCTTCCGCAGGGAATAAGGGTAATGAGGGTCCATTGGGACTAATGGACGGGTTAACCTCCGGTTGCCCGGGAGACGGGGAAACGGGGCGTTACATGAGAAATTAAGAAAGAGATGCTATTTTTGTGAATTTGCTCGAGTAATCTGTGATGTTTCTTCATACATCTACAAGCATTTATTAGCACATAAAAAACCTATCTATGACTCAAATGTGCTCATTTGACAGCACCAAATGTAGACATACATGAATTAATATACAGCAAGCATACATAGCAGTAGCAAGAACACACTAAACTAGGATTTCAACACATCATTTCGACATGCTTTTGCTATTTGATTCAATATATTGTTACATCTTGATTAGAACTGGCAAGTGGCAATACATCTGGTTTGGGCAGTCCAAAAGTGTCCAACTAATGATGGAAGACAAGTGAGAAGAACCCTCTCTTATAGGCTTTACTACCAAACTTAATGTTGGAAAATAATAAACATTACATTGGCAGCTGTTTATTATTGATCTTTTTTTGGGTTAGATATTGGTATTTTGGGTCTTCCCGGACACTATAGAGAAGAAGGGTCATTATAGGTTATCCATATCACATTAGTAATTAAACTTTTCTTCTTTGTTCGTTTCATGCCTTTTTTGGTGTTGAAACTATGTTTTGTCATTTATGAAGTAAAATAAAAGAAAATCAATTAATGAAGGAAGTAAAATAACAGAGAGATGCCAAGAAAAAGTAAAGCAGTTTAAGGGAGAAGCCAAGAAAAAGGAAATCCATCTAAGACAGTTCATTATATTAAAAACTGAGATTTCAACACTTACATAGAACCTGTAATTTAAATTTCCTACTCAAAATTAAATGGAAGATATTATAGTTAACAACCCCCTGGCCAAATATATGGAAAGAGAGTAATCTCTGTGATCTGGGTAATAGCAAGTTGCTCTAGATATTGTGGTATGTTTTAATACTACAAGGATGATGTTCCTCCACGTTATGCTGATGTGAGAGGGCGGCAGTCAAGGGCTCGGTTGGATTATGAGCTTGGTGGCAGCACTTCTCGATATAACTATGATTACAGTGATAGGTTTTTATAATTTTTCAAACAAAGTGGTTGCGGTTGTATACCTCTCTTTGTGGTTCTATATTGCTGCAGTGGCTCACCTTCCCATGTTATATTGGCAGGCTTGGTAGATCTAATATAGGATATGGTGGCAGAAGTTCCATCTCCAGTCAGGATTCACATGGGCTTTATAGCAGTCGCCATGGTATGGGTTATGGTGGAGGTGAGTTTTAAGTTTCTGACGACATGATATGCACCCATTGGTATTTTGTATTGTTTTCAGCTATAAAGCTATTGTGCTCCATTTCTTTACAACTTGCAGGCTCTTTTGGTAGTGGTGATATTGGTGGGACGTACTCGTCAAGCTTTGGCGGTGATTACATGTCTCGTGGAAGTGATTGATAAGTAATGAATATTGCATATTTAATGCCCTTAAAATTATATGAATTAGTGTCTTAGTAATATTTATTTCATATTTTTATTAATAATTTTAATCTTTTTAGGATTTCAGGTGGTTAAGGGTAATTATAATTAATAATGGTGCAATTGGGCTACAGATGGTGTTAGGCCTATTCACATTGAAGATTGGGCCAATTCAGGCCTAAAAAGTCTTGGACCCGTTTTGGTATTCAGACCATATCTTTGTACATGATTGTCAAAACGATCCAAACTCCGCTTGGGTTGAAGGAAATTCAATTCTGCACAATTTCATATTTCACGAAAATTTCCTAAAACGGATGTTTTCATCAACTTTCTGCCCTATTTGCGCAGCTGCCACTTTTTGGGCGCAAATGCCACTTTGTGAGGAGCAAGTGCCATTTTCTTATGCGCACTTGCCACTTTGGTAAGGCCAGGTGTCCCGTTGGGTTGTTTTCGCAAAGTAAAAACGACGAAATGAAGAAAACTAGGGTATTCTGGAGGGGGGAAGCAGAGAGAGATATACAGAGGCGATTCGTGACGATACGGGCAAGACGACGACGACTTCATCATCGTTCAAGCTTGGACCTCCGATCATGAACAACTAAACACCATTCCGGGGAAGTGATGTAACCCTAACCTATCTTTCAATGTATTAGCTTGTATATTAATTTGGGAATTATTTATTTTGTGCATTGATTGTATAACCAAGACATAAACAACAGCTGTGCTGTTAGTTTTAATTTGAATGGATTATTTCATTGCATATTTACTTTTGTTCTTGTAGAATGAATGCATGTTTGCAGTGATTAGGGTTTAGTTCTTTTCAACTTCTGTGATTTTGTTAAGACAGGTTATACAATAGTTTTCACAGATCATTCAATTTAGAGTTTTTATAATTCGTACTAAGCGAAGATGGGTTATCATATCATTAGTTAGTCAGATGTATAGGCCATGCTTAGCGAAGACGAGTTATGCTTAATTGTATGTTGAATGAATCCTCTTGATAGAACTGAATTTGGCTTGTAGCCATTCTTTTCTGAATGCATAGATTAAATGTCCCAAATTAGTACAACTTTCATTGTCAAAAGGTTAGTGGTGAAGTCAATTCCCAGGACCCTCTATCTCCAGTATCCATCATTTATTTATGTTATTTAATTTCAGCAACTTAAATTAAAAACAAAACAAATTCTCTTTCAATTAAATTAGACAAGATCTTGATAACTTAACAACACAACCAATGCAGTCTCTGTGGGTTCGACCCCTACTCACCACTTTACTAATTTTAGTAGAGTATTTGTAGGGTTTTATAAATTCTTTTTTTTGTCGAGGTGTAAAACAACAACGACATTATTCCATATTATTTTATCTGTGTTTTGCACGTCGAACAGTGATGTATGCTTCTATGCTCAACTTTTCTATTTGTAAAACTCTTGGTGTTTACTGTCATCTCATTTATTATGTATGTTTCTTTTTTTCACTGGAATTGTAGGTTGGTCGTAGTTCTTACGCATCTCTATATTCTGGTCGTAGCGTGGGCAGTAGTAGTTACATGGAAAATGGTGGTTCTGGATCATACTATTGAAGTACATCACATTGTTGTTTTATGTCATTTTCCTCGTAAGGCACATCAGAAGTTAATTATCTTTGCGTGTTGGTTCATTTAGCCGGAAGACCACGGTTGCCATCTGTTTGTTCTTCATAAGAGCTGTGATTGGTGGAAAAGGAGCAATTTAGTTATAATTGGGAATTTGTCTATGGCACAGATTTGAGTTGACAAAGGGGTCGCTGTGTAGGATGTGGATTATTTGAAGCATATGCATTATGATTCCTACAGATTTGGAAGGAAAGCAGCATATAACTGAGCATAAATAGCCTCTTTATGGGTTGAGAAGAATTTGTTTTTAGAGTACTATTGTAGAAGGCTTGTATTGGTTTAGGCCATCCTAGATTTACAGAGCATTTTGTCAAGTCATATATGTATGTGGTATTTATGAATGGATATATTTCGTCCCTCTTGTCCCCCTGGAAGATTCCACTTGATGTATTTAAGAGGAAGTATGCTGCTTCATCTATTTCAATGGGCAACATATATGGTAAAGGCTTAAGGTGCTTTTTAAGGTGGTTAAGCATTAGAGCCAGTTCTGACTATCTTACTAAGCAACATGAAAAATGTGGAGAGTCATGATAGCAAAATAAACTTTGAGTTGATATATCACTACTAAGTTGCTCAAAAGTTTTGAGAACAAGTTCCTCAATTTTTTTTGGTGGTACTGTTTAACTGATTAAGCATATCTGGAGCAATAACATGAAACTTTCAACACACATATAGCAGAAAATCAGAATATATGAAGCAGATTCATCACAAGGCATGTTTTAGAAGCATACTAAAACAAAATCAAAACACGCACTTTCAGCAACCATGCCATCAATGAGGCCAATGCCTTGGAATATTTTATGCAAGGTTTACGCCGTTGATGCTTATGCGATTAAAAATACTACTTTTTTATTCATCCATGTATTATATTATGTGTAGATTATTTGTACAATAAACCTATGTTGATTCTTTTTCAATAAAAAATTTATATGGTGTAGTATTAATTCTCTTACCAAGGTGAATGTTTTTAGCAACAAAATATGTTGGCTCCAAATAATTTTTTTATTTTTTTATTTTTGAAAGGTATGGGGATTATTGACGCCCTTCAAAAGGAGTAAACTCTTCTGATATAATTGAACTATAGTTTCTAGAAGGCATCACTATGAAAAGTTTCTGGTTCTTGCACATTTTAATTGGACCACAGTGAATTCTTTAACCTGCATCGATCAATTTAATCATGTATGAGTATATTATATACTGTTGATATGACCTTGTTGGTTATGTTGAGGGATCTAGGACTGGTTCTTTCTTGATGTTTTTATTAGTTACTCTTTTCTTTTGGCTTGTGTCTTAGTTTTACCATCCTGCTTCAGTTTTTTCATCATGAGCCCTGCTAAAACTGCCTCAAATTTTGACATAATTGAGTGCAGACAGCCCACCTTTTTTGTAAAGGGATTGGTTTTATACTACTTGGAATGGCTCTCTCATATTGATAAATTTTGTCTAGTGGTTCCTGTAGAGCTCACAATACATGCACTAGAAAAGCTAATGGTAATTATTTTTAAATTTAGGTTGGGCAGTTGAGGGATGTTTCTAATAAGACACATAATGCAGAACTGAAGTTGTTCTTGGAAATAGAGCTTGGGCTGGTAATGTTACATTTCCAGTTTTGGCAATTCATTCTATAATCTCTTGGCATTCACACTTGTTTCAGAAAGTGGTATCTATTTTCTGAGCAAAATTAGTTCTTATTTATATATTATTTCTATATTGGTATCAGATTTCCAAGGCTGTAGATGAGCTGAGCCACTTGGAGTATTGATTGTTCAAGCTCCGTAAACTATAACAAGCTTTTAATGGAGATTGAGCTTTTAGCTCGTTTACTTATTATATATAATAATCTCGACAGCCGTTCACCAAGCCCACAAGTAGATCCTGAGCATGTTCAAGTAGCTTGGTTTGTCTTACAGCCCACAACTTCTGTGAAACGATTACATCTGTGGAATGACTAAAATTTATCCTAAAGTTGGTGGTGCTAAAATTAAGTGGTGGTGCTAGAACTATAAAACCATAGGGATGCTTTCCAAGATGTGTAGATTTTTAATATTCTAGAGACTGTTGAATAAAATAATATTTCTTTAGTTGAAAGGGAAATATGTAAATACCCTAAAAGATGTCCAGTGGAGTGTTATGCATTTCTATAACTTAGTGATGATAAAGTTGTCTAATAGTTCATCAGCATCTACTTCCATATCCCAATAGAGAGAAACTTTCTTTTCATTCTACTAATTATGGGTAATGTGACCATCTTTTGGCTTGATCTAAAAGAATGCTTTGCACTTACGTTATGCGACCTCTTTACTTATAGGGAAATAAACTTCTAATGTTGAACTTTGACTTCCCTAATAGCAAAATAGCCTTTTACTAATGAATTTTGCCTTTTGGGTTGAGGGAAAATTGTTTTTGTTAATATATGGTAATATCATTTTTTAAATTGAATCCGAGCAGCAAATTTATCTGCAGGCTATAAATTTTATATGGAAGTTTGAACTATTTGTGTATGGATAGATTTTGGATTTCCCCCCTCCCTCCTTTAAGTAAGAGAGAGAGAGAGAGAATAGTGTTTGCTATATCTGATAGAGTGTTCTGCTTTCTCCTCGCACTAGTGTTTTTTTTTTTTTTGGGAGAGGGGGTAGTGAGTGGGATTTAAGTGTGCAGTCTGATATGGTTTTTAAGGCAATTTATCTTCACATTTGATGCTCATTGATCATATTGTAGCACCATATATCATATTGTTGCTTTCTCCAGAGCACGGTGCATAGTAGATCACATTGTTTAAACGATGATGAGGCTAATGGGGTGGGGTCCGAATCAATTGAAAAGGCTTGTTAAAGCCTACTCCCCTCATGTTCTCTTTTTGATGGAGTCAAAAAATCAGGAAGAGACCATGGAAAAAATTCGAAGGTCGCTGGGTTTTGAAAAGAAATTTTATGTTGATACAGTTGGGTTGGCAGGTGGTTTGGCTATCATGTGGGTTGAGTCGATATATTTGGAGGTTGTAGCATTTGATTCTTTCTATATTTCGGTGAAAGTTAATGAATCTCAAAGGAATAGGAGTTGGTCTTTCTATAGAGTGTATGCTTCCTCTAATGACTCCATTCAAAAATCTTAGTGGGAAGGATTGAAATGTGAGATGTTTCAGAATATGCAAAATAATGTAATCATTGGTGACTTCAATGATATGAGAACTGGTGATGAGAAGGTTGGAGGCAGAAGTAGACTTGTGTGGACGTTGAGAGCTTTCAATCAATTTATAAATGATTGTAAGTAATTGGAGATGGGGTTTAGAGGTTATCCATTCACTTGGAATAATCAGAGAGAAAAGGTAGGAAATATCCAAGAAAGATTGGATAGGGTATTATGTGATGAGGTTTGGTTATTGAATTACCCTAAGGCAATTCTCCAGCATGTTCAAGTGGTTGGATCTGACCATATGGCTCTTGTTTTAGATACTGATGGCAATGTTCAGAAGATGGGAAAATCATTCAGGTTTGATGCGAGATGGCTTGAAGATGAGGATTGCCATGCAACAATGGAGAATGCTTGGAGGTCTGAAGTTCAAGGAAGTTTTATGCATCAAATGAGGTCTAAGATCTCAAAGTATAAAAGAGACTATATATATATCTATATATATATATATAAAAGAGACTATAATTTCCTCATTTGAATTTAAGAAGTGGAGCTCCAATGGCTATTCTAAAGAACCACTATATCTCAAAAGGTCAAACCTACTTGATAATCACCATTTATTGACATATCAAATAAAATCATACCTTAACAGCTGACTCGCTACCAAGTTCCTTCAGATCATCAAATTTCATTACCTGATCATTATCATGATAGCCAAGTCAGCACTTTCCGGTTCCATAAAAATAACAACAGATGAGAAAATAAAAATTGAAGACAACACAAATATTAGGTGTTTTTTGGATGATAATAACTTCTTAATTTTTTGAGAGCCTTGATACAAGGCTAAATAAAATAGACTGGAATCCACCAATCATATCATTCAAGAAAAAATAAATCCACCAATCATATCATTTAAGAAACATAAAAACAAACAGGGCACAAAAAAAAAGCAAGAAATAGAAGAAGACAAAGAGAGGAGGACAATAAAAAAAAAATAATAAGAACAAGAACATAAAAGAATAAAAGAAGTGTTGTTTGTATATGTAGTCATCTATAGATGCAAATTGCTGGGAGGTCAAAACAGAATACCTGGAAGGTACCTCTTCTCCCCTTCTCATTCATATATATGTATATGTACAAATATGTCAATGGAGATTCTGAACAAGTTATATTTTTTGGTACGTGTGTCCATGTATTTATTTTATATATGAACACAATGTTTATGCATTATGATACATAAAATTGTGATTGTGTTTCATTGGCAGCATCAACGTAGTGCAGACAATCAAAGAGTTAGCATCTCTGAACCAATTGTCTACTAGGAAAAACCCAGTTATGCTTTTATGGTATTTCTTTTATAGATGAACACAACGTTTATCCATTAAGCTACATAAAATTATGATTATGTGTTTCACTGGCAGCATCAACCTAGTGCAAACAATCAGAGAGTTAGCATATCAGAACCAACTATCTACCAGGTAAAACATATCTCTCAAAGGTTTGAGTTTCCAAATTCTGCTACTTTCTTGAGGTGAAAAAAAAAAAATCAAAGACATCATGGAAACAAAAATCACATTATGTGTCAAAACCATACAAATTTGAAGAAGAAAATAGAAAGAAGAGCAGATATACTTGTGTGTGTAGAAATAGAGTATTGTGTTTTCCAAACCCTAGCCTTATACAAGTGAAGAGAACATGAAAGTGTTGGGAAAAAAATGTGAAAGGGGTTAATTATTTTACTTATGCTCTCTTTTTGCAAAGAAAATGGAAAGGAAAAAATCTACATTCGGCTAGTTACAGATTTTGATGAACTTGATAGGCCACGCAATTGTAAGTCCAATAACATCTTTCAAAACACAGAATGGAGACTGAGCCCTATACAAGGGCACATTTTCTTCATTGACTTCATTGATCCACACTTTCCAACATTCGAAACCAAGAGGCGCAGAACCAATGAGAGCATTAGGATCCGTTGACTCAACATCACCCTTAGCGACAACTAAACCTGTCCCATTATAATGCAATAACTGACAAATGGATCCGACAACATTTTCCGTAGGTGAGACTTGAGATGGAGCATTTTGTGCCTACCACAATACCAAAAAAGAAAAAAGATAGTAAAAAATAAGAAAACAGTAAATAATGCTTTCTTAATTAACCAATAGCATTGTAATGAGAGAGAGAGAGAGAGATTGTATCAAATTTAAAGAGAGATTACTTACCCAAGTAGATTGAAGCAGTTCCATTTGTTGTAGCATTTTTTCGTGCCTTTGCATGTTCTCTTGCATTTGCTGATTCACTTGTTCTTGCCTTTGCCCTTGCATTTGTAATTTTCGTTGCAATTCATCAATTGTCCTCTCATATTTTCGGGAAGCATCATTCTGGGCATTCAATTTGCGCAGGGTTACCCCAAACCCAAGCGCTCTCACTCTTCCTCGATGTTCAGGACCTATTACATGCGTCAGTGCATCATCATGAATTCCAGAAGTCTGAGTGGTCTGGGTATATTCTTGCATTTGTTCCTGAAACAACAATATATATAAAATAGATTTATTAGTATTATAACTATATATAAATGATCAACTACTAAAACTACAAATGTGATTATTTGTTACCACTGCCTTTTGGACCGTTTCATTTATAAAAGTTCCATCCTTTCTTGTATGCGCTTTAATCCACACGTCAACTCTTGAAATGGAATCGGGCGTGTCTGAATTTTTTTTCTACATAAGAACATAAAAGAATTAAAAGAGAATACTTAATCAATGAAACCAAAAAAGAAAAGCAAAAAGTGCATACTTAATCAATAGTTTTGCTGACATTTTTCTCCTCATTAGCATAACTGAGAAACTAATAGTATGCAACTTACTATACATGAGCCCAGTCAATAGTTATAAATTTTGAGAATATTAAAAGTAATCAAGCTACCGTAAGGTGTCTAGCATTATCAAAATTTCAAGTTCGTAAGCATAAATAATAACAAAACTATACTATCTAGTAGTCCCTTACAAATCTTCAAATCTAGTTCTATATCATAATGAAAATTTAGCACTTATATATATATATATATATGAGAAAAAATATTGGAACAGGCAACCCAATAACTTTGAGACAACATTAATATTGTGGAAAAGGTAGAGTAATTAAGGAGAAAATGACAGGTTGCTGGATCATATTAATGTCCATTTCATGAGACTGATCTTATGTTCAACAATCATGAGAAGCTATCTCTTGCATAATGCGCGCAATTGAGAGGACAGTATTACCATAGCATTCACTCCATAATTCAATTTAATTGAAGTAGCACCCAAAGAATTAGTAACATGCAAAATTCAAAACACCAAAGCAAAGGAAGATAAACTTTCAGTAATCGCTACTGCTGTTAACTTTCATGTGACAATAGTGATTAGTGATAGTGAGGCTGATGGTTGTTGTTGTGATATTATTTCCAAAAAATGGTCGTTCTTGTACTTGAACCCTTGTCCTCACCTTTGCTAGCCTAAGCTTTTACCATGGCATCATCTTCGAATATGCTGCTCTGGACCAAACTTAAAAACTACTTTTTGGTACTTAATTGAGAATATAATTTATAGACACCTTTTTTGGACAGGAAGAGAAAAGTTGCAGCTGCATCTAGGCCTCTAACACTCTCTAGAGATCCTTTCCTTCAATTAAAATTAAATGAGCTAAAAATTATGGGGTATTACACCCATTGTACTAAGGGTACATAAAACATTACCATCTCATCTGCCGTCTCAACATAGCCTTTTCGACTCATTGTGTGTGGGGTTTTATTTTTAGCTTGCAAATCTTGCTTCTTCTTTCTCTCCACCTATAAATATAGCAGTGTAGTTAATTTATATACGTCATACAAAAAAATGAAACAGGTAAAAATGACATTTAATTTGAAATATATACACTCACAACATGCTCTTCTGATAAACGTTGCGTATCAAATCTTTTCCACTCCTCCAATGTGGGCACATTAGGGGGCTTCATGAGTTCTATTATTCGTGGATTATTTCCCACCTCTAGCAGCTTGTTTGTTACTTTTGATTTATGGGTACGCCATGTAGCTCCCATCTTCTGACATGCGAGAAAGTATCCATTATCGGAAACATCATACCGCAACTGCAATGAAATGACAAAATTAAAAGAAACAACCATAACGTTTTGACTATTTAAACAAGCAAGTTTTGCGCAGTTATTGCATTAAGAATATAATGCTCTTTTCTAAGGTAGGTTTCTACTCAGTTTCAATGAGCAAAAATAACTATTTTTTGGGGTAGGTTTTTAGTCTTTTCTGGGTAGGTGTTTGCTTAGTTTCATTGAGCAGAAATTGATCTTTTTTGGGGTAGCTTTCTGCTGCAGAGACTATTCTTTTCTGGTTGAGGTTTTGCTAGCAAAAACTACTATTCTCTAAGGCGGTTTTGGGCAAGTTTCTTCTTAGTTTAATGAGCAGAAAGTAGTCTTTTCTTGGCTAGTTTCTACTCTTTTAAATGGGCTGTTCATTCCATTACTTAGTAACAAGAAAGAAATATACCTTTACAGCCTCCCATACGTCTTTAAGCATATTTTCTGGCACTTTGTCCCATTTTTCAATAGTTACAGGAACCATCTCACGTGCTAATATTGGAATGGATGAATTGTATTTCTTCCTATTGTCGCCAATTGCCCGCCCCACGTCATCAATATCCACATGAGGCCTCTTGTCTTCTAACGGAACAATACCCTTCAATTTAGACTTTCCCCTACCCTTTTTTTTACTACCACTTGTTGCTTGGTCCTCACGGGTAGAGACTTGAGAGGTAGGTGTACGTGGAGAGTTTGAATCCCCATCAGAAATGCGTACGGCTGAAGGTGTACGCACTATTGCAGCCTCAATTGCTCGATGCTCCCGTTCTAGTCTTTTCCCAGCCCGTTTGGAAGACTTCATTAATTTCAAGTACATGCAAATTAATATAAGAATATATAACATTAAAATCACACTAAAAAATTGGTGGCACTTAGATGAAAACATTAAGGAAGGAATAATAACAACAATAACTAAATCTATTAATGCTTACCTCAGCAGGTCCAGACATAATGAAATAAATGTAAGAACTTGATTTGTGTACAAGCTCAAAAACCTGCAATATATATGAAGTTGGCAAAAAATATCAAGCACATTCATATGAGAGCTAAGTATTACTAGGAGGCAAGTCAATCATCATCTCACTATGAAAGTAAAAGCAATAATAAAGAATGAAACAATCTCCGGCAATCAAAACCATATTTTATTAATGGATAAGCCAGATTACAACAAATTAAGGGCCATAAAACCAAAAATAAAACCGATCATTACAATCCAAAATTCTAAACTATTATGCCCTCACAATCATCTCGTACATATGGATGATCATCGTCATAAACATTTGAGTCAAGTCTTGATATATCTAAAGGAGCATAAGGCACATTAAGATTCTCTTCAAAAGTCCCCACATCGTGATAGCCTCTAGGTGGCGCTTTAAGTACAACATACCAACTTGAGGTTTCAGTATCCCTAGAATAAAACACTTGCTTAGCCTGTGACGCAAGGATAAATGGATCTCTTGCAAATTGACTTTGACCTTCGTGAAGGTTCACCAATGTAAATCCATCCTCAACTTTGATGCCATTTCTAATGTTAGCCCAATCACAGTGAAATAACGGCACTTCAAATGTGTAGTAGTTCAGCAAAATTATATCTTTCAGAACGCCATAATAAGATATTTTCTGAATGACTTGATTTGTGTCTCTTACACTAGATCGGCATATAGTTTCAGCTTCAATGGAAACACCACTGTTTTGCGTGCTTCTCTCGATATCCTTGGTGTGAAATCTTTGACCATTCACAACATAACCAGAATAAGAAGTTACTTCTGCCCTAGGCCCACGTGCAAGAAACCTTAACCTACTTGACACGTCGCAACTTGCAAAAATCTCTGTTTTGAACCAAGAACTGAAGGTCTCCATATGTGTCTTTTGTATGGCATTTTCATTCCTTGCTAATCGATTGTCAATATTCTTGAGTTTATCCAAATGCTTTCTAACATATAAAATAGTATTGTTATGCATGGTTTTAATTAATTATTACAAATAAACCAAAATATTAGTAACACCTTACTCTATGTATGGTGCGACCTCGTCATTGTTGAATAATACATAACGGTGAGCAATGGCTAACATGTCAGCAGGAATGGTTTTTAAAATTCTCTTATTTATATGGCGTCCTCCTTCTATGCTTTCACCTTCAATAGCTTCATTTCGAGAAGGACGAACACCTATTTTAGCTGCTTTCTCAATGTGCTCACTACAAAACTGAATGCACTCTTTGACCAAATAATTTTCTGCTATACACCCTTCCGGCCTTGATCGATTCCTAACATATCCTTTATAAACTTTCATCATCCTG
The DNA here is from genome assembly GCA_026545225.1 of Cornus controversa. NCBI lineage: Eukaryota > Viridiplantae > Streptophyta > Magnoliopsida > Cornales > Cornaceae > Cornus > Cornus controversa. The sequence continues at coordinate 27,446,907 of CM048848.1, read as the reverse complement.
AGAACGACGAGATAATATTATATATATAAATTAAATCATATTTGCAATACATATAATAAAAGAAAAAATATAAATTAATTACCTTTCAAATGGGTACATCCAACGAAATTGTACTGGTCCACATAAACGAGCTTCTCGTGCAATATGAATGGTAACGTGTACCATAATATCGAAGAAAGACGGTGGAAAAATCGTTCAAACATGCATAAAGTTTCGACAATTTCCTTTTCAAGTTTTTCCAATTGGTTCCTATCAATCACCCTTTGGCATATTTCATTGAAATACGCGCATAAGCGAAATATAGCATTTCTCGGACCCTTTGGTAGTAGTCCACGTAAAGCTACAGGAAGCAATTGTTGCATAAGAACATGACAATCATGGGATTTTAGGCCACTAATCTTACATTCATCCAATGACACTCGTTTTCCAATATTCGAACTATAACCATCAGGTAACTTCAATTGTTTTAACCTTTTACAAAATCGACCCTTCTCTTGCTTTGATAATGTATGGGGTGCTGGTGGCAAATAATGTTTTTTCCCCTCTCCTTTGGGTGCAATTCGGCCCTGATTCCCATCGACTCCAAATCCATACGAGACTTGAGTCCGTCCTTTGATTTTTCCCTTCATATTCAATAAAGTGCCGACAATGCTCTCACAAACATTTTTTTCAATATGCATTACATCCAAATTGTGACGAAGAAGTAATGTCTAACATAACAAACAAAAAGATTATGTATTAGTGAGTGTGAACTACTCAAAGAAATAATAAAAGTCAAAGAAGAAAAAAGGCATGACAATGAATTCAAATTATGTACCTCCCAGTATGGTAACTCAAAAAATATAGATTTTTTCTTCCATGGCCAGAAGGGATCATCTTCTGATTCTTGTTCAGAATTCTTGCGCTTTTTGGGAGGTTTTTGCTGGGAATTCTTGGAGTTTTTACTTTTTCCCCAATTATTTTCAAAAGTCTCAACACGACGAAAAATTTCTGAACCAGATAATACTCTAGGTGGATCCCCCAGTTCTTCTTTTCCATCAAACCAGGTTTTCTTCTTTCTATATGGGTGATTGTGTGGAAGAAATCTCCGACTACCCCTAAACACAGTTTTCATACTACACGGCAAATACTCTGAATTTGTGTCTTTAGCACACACTGGACAACCACACTTACCCTTTGTTGCCTGACCAGACAAATTAGAATAGGCCGGTAAATCACTAACTGTCCACATCAAAACCGCCTTCAAATTAAACATGGATTTAGTGAATGAGTCATAGAGTTGAACACCTTTTTCCCACAACTCCTTCAAATCTTCCACCAGTGGCTCTAAAAACACATCAATGTCATTCCCTGGTTGCTTTGGTCCGGAGATCAACAACGTCAACATCATATTCTCTTTAGACATGCAAAGTAAAGGGTCAAAATTATAAATAACTAAAATCACCGGCCAACAACTATGTTTAGTGCTAAGGTCACCGAATGGATTAACCCCATCAGCCGCAAGGCCAAGCCTTAAATTTCGAGGATCTGATGCAAAAGACGGCCACTTTTTATTTATCATATCCCATGAAAGTGAATCAACTGGATGGCGCATCTTCTTATCTCGACTTTTATTAGTCGAATGCCACAATACTTGTTCGGCCTTTTCGATTGATCGAAATAATCTCCTAAATCTTGGTATTATTGGAAAGTACCATAACACCTTTGCTGGAACGCCTTCTCGAACCTTCTTAGATTGTGCGTTCACTTTCCATCGTGAAGCACCACATTTTGGGCATGTACTCATATCCTCATTTTCTTTTCTAAACAAACAACAATCATGGATGCACGCATCTATTTTTTCGTATCCCAAATCAAATGTCTTTAATAACTTCTTTGTTGCAAGAATCCCCTTAGGAAGTTTGTTATTTGGCGGAAGCATATCGCGAACAATGTTAAGAAGCTCATCAAATCCAGTGTCAGATAAATTATGAGCAGCTTTGTGGTTATATAAAGCAACCGTTGCTGACATAATTGTATATTTCGTGCAATCAGGATATAAAGGAGATTCAGTGTATTCCAAAGCTTTCCTGAACTTAGCCTCTTTACTTCCATCAGTAGACTCTGTAGTACCGTCCTCTTCACCATCAAAATAAGCATCTCTAATCATCTCATACGTTTCATACATTTCCACAGGGTCATCATCCCCTTCATTTTCTACATGTACACTCTTCTTCTCTCCATGAAAGACCCACACAATATAGTTTAAATCCATTCCATTTATCACTATGTGCTCATACACTGTACTGAAGCATTGATATTCTGAATTTAAACAATGTCTACAAGGGCATAAAATGGTATCCCGATTCCCTGCATTACCTTGAGCCCAATCAACAAATCTTCGTGCTCCATTTATATACTCGTTGGAAGCTCTACAGTTAAAAACTCAAATATTTTAATAATGACAAAAATGACAGGTACAATCGCTAAACTTTTATGGGTAAGGTTATTTAGGTTATAATAACCTGCTATCAAGGTGCATCCAGTTTTTATCCATAGCTTCTTGCGCTGATTTGTTCAATAATAAGTGACTACTTCTAGTAGAAGTGATCGATAACCTAAACCAAGTTCATCATAAGTAAAAAAATCACATTATTTAATTAAATATATACCAAATTTTGTGTGTGGGTGTGTTCATTCAAGCAGAAGAATGGTAGAATTAATGGAAAGAAACTTGTGTTTTTATCTTATTTCGTTGGCTTTGTTGGGAGTTCAAATGACTACAAAGGTGGAAGAGAGGCTAATAAGTTCATCATAGTTGGAAATGTTTGTGGTTGATCTTCTAGATATGCCCAAACTCAAAGGTTTCAGTGTTGTCAATGGTCTTGGAGTGGCAAATAACTAGGAGCAGCAATAATATAAAATAAAAGGAATTAGGATGACTGAGATTTGGTATCTTAATGCAGTGCATCAAATAGAGCAGATACCCAATACTAGCAAAGAGAGATGAAACATCAATTGAATACTTGTTATGTCAATGCTCAGAAGCTGGGTGATACAACACCAATTAGAGTGAACAAATTAGACATATAGGCTATGATGTTAAAAACTAAGGACTTGGGCAAGCTAAGCCTTTAATATAGCATATGTACTTCAGTAGTCATTCTAGAAAAAATAAATAAAAAGAAACAGTTTCTTTTCCTACCATCACAGCCAGCAAATTATCAATTCAAAATCTCTAGCAGTCTAAATCAAAGCAAAACCTAAACAGGCATTCGTATGTTTTCCATCAAACTAGTTTATTATCCAACTCAATTCACTTCCAAACACAGCTCAGTTCCAACCTCTAACTCCAAGTTCATCATAAGTAAAAAAATCACATTATTTAATTAAATATATACCAAATTTTGTGTGTGGGTGTGTTCATTCAAGTAGAAGAAGGATAGAATTAATGGAAAGAAACTTGTGTTTTTATCTCATTTCTTTGGCTTTGTTGGGAGTTCAAATGACTACAAAGGCATAAGAGAGGCTAATAAGTTTATCCTAGTTGGAAATGTTTGTGGATGATCTTCTAGATATGCCCAAACTCAAAGGTTTCAGTGTTGTTAGTGGTCTTGGAGTGGCAAATAACTAAGAGCAGCAATAATATAAAATAAAAGGAATTAGGATGACTGAGATTTGGTAAGTACTAATATAATCAGATGCATATAAATGCAACAATTAAACACCTCATACAAATAGGGGTGAAAGAACCGAAAACAATTAGACACCTCATAAGTATGTACTTCAGTAGTCATTCTAAAAAAAACAAAGAAAAAGAAACAGTTTCTTTTCCTACTATCACACCAACAAATAATCAATTCAAAATCTCTAGCAGTCTAAATCAAAGGAAAACCTAAATAGGCATTTGTATGTTTTCCATCAAACTAGTTTATTATCCAAATCAATTCACTTCCAAACACAGCTGAGTTCCAACCTCTAACTCCAAATCAATTATCAATCCAAAACATGTTTGTAGTGAAAATTATAAAAAAACTCTGCTCACAAGTCAATTAAAGTCCACAAGTAAAGAGTTGATAAATCAATTCAAGCTTTTATCAATTGTTGAAAAAAAATGTTGTTTTATCCTTATACCATACATGGCAACAAATAAGTAGGAACAGAAGAATTAACTATGGTTGATGACTACATCAATTTAAGTCAATAAAATATATCAAAAACTTTTGACGCGCAATTGGACAGAAATGAGAAAAGTATGTTAGAAACTTTTGACTCTACCTCAAACTCGCAATTGGACAAAAATTCGTGGGCAATATGGCAATTGTTGTTTCTCTGGTTGATTCTTCACTGCAAAGAAACAAATATGCAATTTAGAAACCAATAAATGTTGATTTAGAAACAAACAAATTGCAAAAAAATTTAAATGGACACTGAACAAGAGTTGGTTTGAAGGAAAATAATCTATTACTAGTTTTTTTAACTCTATTTTTGGCAACTTAGTTGAATTGCAAGTTGCTACCAATATTATTCTTTACAAGTGGGGAATGTTCACGCAGAGAGAAAGTAAATAAAGTAGTAATGAAAAGAACTCCTCAAGAAAAAGGGAAAAAAAAGAACAAGAAAATTGCTTGCAGATTGATTTAGTCATAAAAAAAAATGATGCTGAATGAAATTAAACAATGACATTTATTACAATACTCCATCTCAAGTCTTAACAGTAATTATATTTAGTTATCAACAAGGAGGATATACTTTGCCTATTTTTTATCTTCATATGTTGACCCTTAACTAAGTAAAATAACATAAGTTGTGACATCAAACTAAAAAGGAGAAGCCAAAGCAAACAAGAAAATAGAAACTAATTTTCCATTGTCATTAGCATTAGTGAATCACTATCACCTACAGATTTGCACACTTAATTTCAAACACAACTGTCCCTTGTGTCATCTAACTATCTAAGTATATCTTAAAACATTTGAATATACTGTTGTTACCTTTTGCAATTTGAATATACTGTTGTTACCAAGCTATCAACTTACACCTCATCTTGTAAGTTTTGGAAGCCAACAAGCTTGAAACTGTGACCAAAAGTTTTCTGATTATGGAAAACTCATCAAGCTTAATGATCATTGGGCTGCAAATTGAAGTCCATTGAGCCTAATTTGGTTGAAAATGTTATTGTGCCACCTATATTGACCTTAGTGTTCCTATGGAGTGCTATATTCACAAAATTCATTTAGCATATCCATCGAAAACTTCAGTGTCAAAACTCAACTTCAGCATATCCATTCAGTGGATGCTTCAAACATCAACTTCAATGTCTTGCTACCAGTTTTTGCAATATCCATGACATCATTTATCTCTATAAATCTATGAATAATTTGTAATTATACCCACTTTGTCGATGATCCTATGCCATTTGGCCACGCAAGAAACCCGTTTTAAGCCCACGCCTCCCTTTGAGGGAGGAAAGGTTATATCAATTGGACTAATGCTCAGTGTTGTAATATAATTAATGAAATAAAGAATAAAACAAGATGAAAGTTATGCCCTTCATATCTCTTTAATCAATAAATGTATTGTGATCATGACACCTTGGTTGGGAGTATTTGAGTGGTTGACACCATTTTGCTAGCATTTGCTGGCAGTGTCATTAACTTTTTGCAAGAAGTGTTGTGCTAAGTTTTTAAGTGTTGATACTTCTTTTTTATTATAGCAACCTTCATTCCAATTGGGACTTGAACCCTGTATCTCACCATTTGGTGGTGGGAAGACTTACCAATTAAACTAATCGGTGGCAAGTTGTTATATGTATCATGAAGAATTTTCTGTTTCCTCTTTTCAATCGAAATAAATTACAGTCAAAATTTATTTTTTGTCACTGAGTATCCCATGGAAGGAATCTATATGACACAAACAAAAATACTTTGATTATTTATAGTAACAAAAGCAGAGACAAATGCTGGAGATTGACTTGACAGTGAACTTATTTCAAGAACATCCAATTTGGAGTAACAGAGGAATGAGGAGCAGAGGAAGGAGATTGTGGAGAAAATGGTATAAATCTTGTTGTTCATTCTCATTCTATTTCTTGATTTTACCAAAATAATTAAGAATTTCACAAATATTTGCAAGATTATTAGATAATGGAAAATTATTGTGAATCGCTGAATTATATAGGGTTAATCATGTAAGCTTAATAAACGCATGCCATATTAAACACTGCATTTCAAAAATAATCTATATATCTAGCTCAAAATCATCTGAAAGGGTTTTATTGAGTACAGTTGAATTTAGTTCAAAGAACCAACCTACCTCTGTAAAAGATAGTTGAATTCATTTGACTCAAAATCATCTGAAAGTGATAGTTCCTATATAGGATTTGTAAAAGATATATAGTAACAAATAACATGTTCTAACAAAAGCAGGAACTTAGGCTAAGAACTGAGATTGAAGAAGAGGAAGGAAAGCTCAAAGACACTTCTGAGCATCAGCATAAGTAGGTTGTCGAGCAAAATGAGAATCCAGGTGCAGGTATAATGTCCACAAAATGAGAGTATTGTGAGTATATATATTGTATTTCAAATTAGGCATGTGCTAGCTGTTAAACTTAAGGTCTTAGTTTTGAGTAGATTTTGTTTCCTCATTTGATCATTTTTTTTATTGATAATAATGATAGAAAAAAAGATTGAACTTTCTTATGCGAACTATTTAAATTTCAATCATCCACCATAACATTCAAATTTCCTCTAAATGTTATGGAAACTATTTTTTAAAATGTGTTTTGTCATGTGCAGGTTGGCCTAGTCAAAGAGTTCTTGAATATAGTATTTTGAAATTTGATAATAGAAAACTGAAGGGGAAAATGCTATAAATCTTGTTGGTCCTTCTGGTTCTATTTCTTGATTTTACCAAATAATTAAGAATTTCACAAATTATTCAAAAATATTTTCACGATGATCAGCTAGTGGCAAATTATTGTGCAAAAATATTCTGCAAAATTTGTCATATATCTACCTCAAAATCATTTGAAACTAATACTTGTTGTACATAATTTCTAACAAACAACATGTTCTACATGAGGAGGAAGGAAAGCTCAAAGACACTCTTGAGTATCAACAGAAGTAGCTTGCCAACCAAAATGAGAATCCAGCTGCAGGTGTGTGAGCATTAACTTTTGTTTAGTTTTAGATATTATGATTTAACAAATTAATTACAAAAAAAAAAAAAAAACCAGAAAAGTCCACAGTGTACTGTCAGTAGCCCAACCTGCAAATTTGTTTGAATTTTTAAGTTCATTTCATATTTGATATAAGTCAAGTCCTGAGTGTGTGTGTCTGTATATATATATATATATATATATATATATATATATATATAAATGTATGGCATGTATCAAATTTATTGCTGCCTGACTTTGGCTTCTCTCTCTCTCTACCCTGTTATATTGGGATTTTCTATTTTGTTGTTTAATTTACTTTCTTCAAAACTAACTTCTTGTACTTCTTTATTCTAAAACAAGGTCTACTTCTAAGTTCATGAATAAATTAAGATCTGTTGGACTTTGATATTCATTCATACATTCAGTTATGAAGCCATTCAGCAGCTCAGGTTCTTTGGGTGATTTGATCTGTCCACCTTAAGGTAAATTGAAATTTTATCACAAAATTAAGAAAACCCTTTTTCTCAATGATGTTTCATTTCTCATTTAGTTATACTTTCTCTGTTTGGTTGCTTAGAAAACAGAGGAAATTATAGAAGGAAAAAAAATTACATATTTTTTGATCAATCAGTTGGGAAAAAATGTTTCTTTTTCTCAATGAAAATTGTTCAAATTGTTTTAGCACTACTCTGATATTCAACTTCTGTTTTCTTTCTACTAATTGTGAAAATCTTATTATGAGAAAAAAAGAGAGGTTAAAACTCTCTGTTTATTTCTCAATGCAGAGAAGGATCATAAGAACAATGTGGTTTACAATAGGGAATTCCAGGCAATGTTGGATGGTTTAGATGAAGAAGATTACTTGAAAGAAAAAATTATTCAGAAGAAAAGGCAATTGAGTTCTATCAAGTGAAGGCATTGGAGAGGATTTTCGAGGTTGATAAAATAAATGTAGTGTTAATGTTTTTCATATATTTCATGTTTCTGTGAGTATATATATTGTTTTTCAAATTATGCTTATGTTAGCTGTTAAACTTAAGGTCCTACTGTTAGCTGTTAAAATGATACTAGTTATGTTAAATGAAACAAGCACATGCTAATGGGCAAGTTATAGATCCACAAGTACTTGTTCACCCTGATGGCCTCACGTTTTAATTTGTTTGATTATTATTTTCAGTGAAGGAACAACTGAACGAAGAGATTCAAGGGAGGATGCATGTTGAGACTCGTGAAGAGGTGGTGAACAAAGTAAAGGAACTACTTAACAAAGAGATTCAAAACAGGATGAATCAGACCAAAGAGCTGGATATGGAGAAGGGGCAACTGAACAATGAGATTCAATAGAGGATAAATCAGACCAAAGAGCTGGATATTGAGAAGGGGCAACTGAACAATGAGATTCAATAGAGGATGAATCGGACAAAGAGTTGGATATGGAGAAGGGACAACTGAAAGTTTTACATTCAGAAAGTTTTTCCCTTTTCTTCTATTATAACATATACAACCTTGATTCTTCCATGGCAAAACCTTGAAATTCAGTATTTCACAATAATTTTCCTCATGTTTTTCTTTTCCAGAAACGTATTCTAACTAATAACACCAGTCTCTAATCTTGTAGAATCTCAAAACAACTATATTTTATAATCTAGATAAGGAGGTTCAAACCTTAACCACCTTTGATAATCACAAGCAATTCAAGGAGGTTTTTCTTTGATAATCACCAGCAACTATATTGCCTAATGTGTTCATTTGTGTTATACTATTTGGAAATGGTAAATCATGGCAACCAAGCTATCAAATTACACCAAAATTCTGTAGCAGCTGATACCCATTACAGCCCGAGACTACCTTTATGTCAGCAAAAGTGGCCACATTTTAAAGCCTTCCTTAAAATACTAACAGCAACAAAGGACATGAAACAGAGAAACATGCTCTCAATTGTTGACCACAATTGCCCAGTTTATGAAAAATCTCATAAAAGAACCTAGAGAAGGGCTTGTTCAAAGTGTTGGAATGTTATCATAAAAGTGCACAAATCATAGAATGAAGAGTATTACCTGTCTAAAGGGCCTTAATATTGCAGGAGCGGATGAACTGACTCGAAGAAAAGTAGTTCTTACAAAGATACCACCACTTCGCAATATACAGTTTATTTCAGCAACCTGACATGTATGAGCAAATAATTTCATTACTTGTGGAACAAAAATGATGTCATTAAATCAGGTTACACTCTGCCTATCATTATGCCAATTTTAAAAGCCTTCATCAAATATTACTACATATTTATTGGTTTCAACAACCCATCTTTTCAATTTCTTAAATTTAAATCTCAGATAAGTTTAGCTGGTCAATAATTTTAGCCAACTCTTACTGCAGTTATTTTCTTGTTCGTATGGAGAGAGAGGGAGAGAGAGAGGGTCCACTAGATATGTACTGAACACACACCGAAAGCCTCTTAACTCCCAACTGATCAATATGAACTTCAAACCTTGTGCTGTGAAATCATGAGATGGCATTGTTTAAGGGCACTAATGGTTATATTACTGATCTGAATCACCAAATATATTATGTTTTTCTTTTATCTTCCACAATTTACATCACATTTATTTGCTATAGAAGTTGAATTATCTTCTCTGGATCTATTTTCAAGTTTCTTTGATTTAATTTAAGAGGCGTACAAGATAGTCTAAGCATCCAATAATCCTTAATCTCTATAGCTGGCTAGGTGACCTACTTTTTTGGTGGAACAAATAGAACCACTTGGCTAATTTTGTATTCTTCACTCACCAGTAGGCTATTTGAATGCAGAAAAACTATTTACCCATTGTCTGTCCAGACATATGTACTTACTGATGAAACCGATCCACTTGGTAGAGGATAATATTATTAAAAGTTCGACATTGAGGAATAAACTTAACATAAAAATTGTAAAAATCTTAGTTCAAGCTAGGGGAGTGAATAAGTCATGCCAAAAATGGAATTTGACTATTAAATCTTTGCACGACTTAGCTTGGATTGAGTTCAGGCTAAGCTTAACTGAAGCTCAGGCCTTGCTTTGTATGGGATTTGAAAGACTGATCTGCTAGTCACACAATACCTACATAGAGGTACAAATGCATAATCAAAGGAGTTATTGGGTTTTGATTAAGATCTTGGTTCGTTAAACAATCAGCATATGATTTAACCACAATCAGCACATGATTTAACCTTTAGTATTTAGGCGAGTGAATAGGCTTTAAAATACTAGGAACCCAAACTGTTATCAATTCTGAGGTTTTATTTTATTTTTTTTGCCAATTCAGTTCTAAGGTTGCCCAGTTAAAGGGAAAAAAAACCAGCTGGAAATGTTAAAAGCATCCAACTTCTTCATAATGAAGGATAGGGCTGTGCCTAAATGCCTAATGTTACTCTGAAATAGAAGTAGTGCACATAAAGTTAAAAGAAATACAAATGACAATGAAAAGAAAGAGCTCCAGAAAAAAATTAATAGTGGAATAAAATCTAGGGTCTACCATGATGAAAGAGATAAAAACAAAAGCTCTCATTATTATGTTATGGATTTGAGCACTAAAATTAATCTCTAATTTCTAACACAACAATATATCCAACAATGCATCCACCGAGAAATGGCTAGTGAAAAAATGAAATGCTACTGAGATGAAAGAGAGAGAAATAATACCAGTGAGATGGGTTGAAGACTAAGGAGGCTCAGATCTTGCTTCAATGGAGAGCAATCGGGGCTTCAGTTTCTTTGATGGAAAACAATTGGGCTTTCCGTTGCTTCAATTGATGGAGAGAAATAGGGGATTCTATTGATAGAGAGTAAACTTGTTCCAGTGGAGCTAAAGAAAGACTTCAATCAGACGAAAGGACAGTAAAGATTCGAGGGTTAGGAATTTGGGTTCCAGATTTAATGAATGTTGTGTTTGGGTTAGGGCTTTTGTATCAGACGATTTTCCATTGGAGTAGGGGGAGAGAGAGGGGTTGTGTTTGGGTTAGGGCTTTTATCGGTTGCATCCATGGCTTCATCAATCGCTTACACGGTTCGCAACCATCTATCTCAAAAAGCACCCATCGTAGCTGGATGGACCGACTGCAGACGGAGAGGGCAACGCTGGACCGAGAAAAGAGACACGAAACTTCTTACTAAGAGGAAACCTTTCTCAAAAACAAGCACGTACCAGACGATTTTCCATTGGAGTAGGGGGAGAGAGAGAGGTTGTGTTTGGGTTAGGGCTTCTGTCATTGGAGTCAGGGCAGAGAGAGAGAGAGGGAGAGAATTAGGATGTCAGATGTGTGTTTGGTAACCGCGCGAAATTTCATTTTCTAAACAAAAATACCGCGCGAAATTAACTTAATTTTTTGGAAAAAAATAAGACCTTCTACCACGGGCAAAGCCCGTGATATTTATAAAACTTTCCACCACGGGCCTAGCCCGTAGTGGAAAGTCACTTACAACGGCGCGCTACATAGGACCGTGGTAGAAAGTATTTTCAACGACGGGCTATATGAGCCCGCAGTAGAAAGTTACTTTTTACCACGGGCTACAAGGGCCCGACGTAAAAAGTCACTTTCTACCACGGGCTATGCGGGCCCGCCGTAAAAAGCCTGTCGTTAAAAGTTAAATTTCTTGTAGTGCACTTTCGTACAAATTTGGTTGTCCGATCGATGATCAAACACCACTATCTTATTCAAAACAATTCAAAGCCTTAGGGATAATTGGGATCACTTCAGAAACATTCAATCATCACAAGGCAAAATTATCATTTTGAACTGGACATCGGATCAAAAATTTGACCCCGCCATATGTTCATAACATCTCAAAACCTTTGGAGCACTTGGGCTCACATCATAATGTGACTCCGGACCCCTGATCATATCGAGGGCAAAATCATAATTTTATTCTGGAACAATCCATCTATTCAATCAAAAATCTAACTTTGCCACAACATTCACCATACTGCAAAACCTTAGGGTAGATCCCATGACTATATTGGAATGGGGTTTTGAATTTTTCCACCACCCAAAGGGTAAAATTGTAATACACCGAGGCAAATCCTATCATTAGATTGGAAATCTGACTTCGCCATCATGCTCAAAAGGGTCAAAAACCTTGGGGTTGGTTTAATCTCGAGTTCAAAATTGAACTCCAAATGCTCAATTCAACCCAAGGGCAAAATGGTCATTTCGTAAAAATATTCTTTGCCTCACTTCAACATGAGGCGTGCACCAAAAAAGACTAAAGTGTAATGATGCCTCAACTTAAGTCATGGTGCACGCCAAAAACCCTAAAGTTGAATAAGGCTTCAACTCAAGATAAGGCGCACATCAAATAACACTAAAGTGGAATGATGCCTCAACTCAAGATGAGGCAAAATCGAAACACACTGAATTTACACAAGGCCAAAATGGCCTGAGACCACACTGGGTCACGCCTCAAGGCGCGAAGCAGTCATTTTTAGCCTATGGGTGGAATTTTAAATTTTTTTTATTTTTCTTGCATTTTCTCCTTTTCCATTTTGCCCCTCACTGTTTGTCTATAAGTAGGACACCCTCACTCATTTTGGAGGATCTATTCATTCTTTAAGCCATTATAAAGCTTCCATTAGCTCTCACTTCTCTATAGAAGACATTTTCCTCTCTAGAATATTTTTACAAAAGAGTTCTCTCTCTCTACCCAAGTAGAGAAGAGCCCTTCCCATTTACATTAAGCCTCTATTTCATTGAAGAATTAAGTGAGGAAACCTTCCAAGATCTACGAAGAGAAGCCAAAGAAGAGGATTCAAAATCAAATCAAGTGAAAAAGTCTTCTAAAAACAACAAAAATAAAGTAAAAAGAAGAGAATCAAGATCAAAGCAAGTCCATTGAAAAACTCATCATCAGCATTCTACTTTGATAAGTGCCGAATGTTTATCTTTCAAGCTCTTAATATTACATACACTAGGTCCCGAGTTTTATTTACTTAATGTTTTAAATATTAATTTGTAATTTTCTTTATTTTCAGGGTTTTAATTGAAAATTTCCATAATTTAGTGCAGTTGGGCCATTGGAGATGCTTGTTTGAGGTACAATTAGAGCATGACCCATTGGGGGAATTTTAATTGAAGGTCCAAATCTTTATGGACATGAGAAGCAGTCCAAATTCAAACCTAAATGGTCAACACAACAAGTGGGCTTGCTTGTAGTCCAGTCCACCTGCCCAATTAAAAGCCCGGTCTGAGTAAAGCGCTCGAGCGTTTTATCCAGGTGTTCGAGCGCTTTTGCATCAACAAAGCCAATAAAAATTTGATCTGATCTGAATTCTAAAACTCTCACTTGGGTCTTCTCGAGGATGAAACTATCACAATTTTGGAGCTGTTTGGGAGTTAAGAAAGCTATGGAAAATAAAGGTTCTACCTTGAAGATGGATCTCTCACTTACTATGGAGGGCTAGATCTTCATTATTGGGGAATTGTATAACCCTTTCTCTCTTTTTACATTAGTTCAATTATATTAAATTTGGGAATTTGAATTCAATGTGTAATTGCATGACTAAGGTTTATAATTCATGGTTGTAGTATGAATTGTGCTATGTATGATCTAAATACAATCTCAGTTCAATTCCAATCTTGTCTTAAGATGTAATTGATTATGATTGTTCTCAATTCCTTCATTGTTCTTATAGTTCAGTTGGGAAAAATCATGCAATAGGGGATTAATTGAGCATTTCAAATTAGGGCTTTGATAATTCATGCCTAGGGAAGATAATTTGTGCCATAATTTAAAATAAATTAGTATATGAATAGTTAAGTAGACAATTAATGTTATCCAAATATGATTTATACTTTTTTCAATTTGAATGCATGTATTCAATAATGTTAATATGAGCTTGTAGCTATTCAATTATAAATGCTTGGACTGAATTTCCTAAATTTGATATCAATTAGCCAATGAAGAGGAGTTAGTGGTGAAAGCAATTTCCCTAGAACGTTTCTTCATTTGATTTTATCTTACTACTTTACCTATCTTGTAATTAGTTCATTCTAGTTTTAAAACAACATCAATTATCCTATTTGAATCAATTTCGAATCAATTCTTGAATTAGCACTCAAACTGTTCAATTTTCCAATCCTTGAAGAAGATAACCCGATCCAATAGCCTTATGCTACGGTGATCTATTTTATTTTGGAGTGTGGATTTTAATTGGTGAAATATAAAAACACACATATCAATTTTTGGCGCCGTTGTTGGGGATTGGATCGAACGTTTGTGCTGCTAAATTCAAAAGTTAGTTCTATTTTGATTCTTAGCTTAGGAGTTTGTTTTTTTTTTTTTCATATATTGATTCATTTTGTTATTGTTTTGAGAGTAGGGCTTGTTTTGTGATTGGTGATTAGAAGGAATAGCACTTACCAGGACTTTCGTGAGCTTCTTACCCTCTTGTTCTTTGTGCTCGCTTTATTGCTAGTTTAGTTGATAGTTTAGTATATTTGCGAGTAGTTATTGTGGTTCGCTACTTGTCGTGGCTTATTTCTTGCTTATATTGATGATTGACCCTTGTTGGGCTTTCATTTGCTTTACTTGCTTTATTGTTATAATTGAGGAGGATGGGCATTATATTATGTATTATTGTGGTGTTGTGATTGTTGAATATAGTTGCTAGTAGTTGAGTATGCTTGGATGTCATTTGTTGTTTCGCCATTTCCTTCCACTTGACCTTGAGATTGAAAGGACTTTGACACGACTTAGATGGCAAAGGTTGCCACCTAACCTTAGGACCGAAACCATGGCTAAATACCCACAACAACCACATATTGCTCTTCGGGACCATTTTACCTCAGGAACTTGTACGTCCCCTTCTTGTCTTCAATTGCCTAATGTGACCGCCACCAATTATGAAATCAATTCAAGCATTATACAAATGCTTCCTTCTTTCTATGGTTATACAAATGAGGACCCATACAAGCATCTTGATGAATTTATCGAGATTTGTTCTACAATTAAACTTGCTAATTTTTTGAAAGATACTTTATGGATGCGTCTTTTTCCTTTCTCACTTAAAGAAAAAGCTAAGTATTGGTTTACTTGTCTTCCTACAAATACAATAGACTCTTGGGATAAATTACACTAAGAATTTTTGAAAACAAATTTCTACAGGCAAGACAAACCAACTTAGGCGAGCTATCACAAGTTTCTCCCAAAGTGAAGGGGAACAACTTAATGAAACTTATGAATGGTTTAATGATCTTCTTAGAAAATGTCCACACCTTGATATCCAAAAATGGCAATTGGTGCAATGCTCTTATGAAGTGTTGACGGACTCTAGTAGGCAAAAGGCTGATGTTTCATATGGGGGTGTGTTCATGCAAAAAAGTGAGGATGAGGCTTAGCAACTCTTTAAGAACTTGAGTGACAACTCATTGTAAAACGCCTCTATGAGTCGAGCGCGAAGAAGTAGTTCTCGTAAGACTGAGGGTATCTTTGAGATAGGGCATTCCTTAAATGTCTCTACCAAGGTGGGTGAGCTTTCACGAAAACTTGACCAACTTATGGCCAAAAGTCAAGTCCCTTCTCCTTCCCCGATTCATCATGATGTTTGTGTCATTTGCTCTTATATCACTCATTCTTCACAGGATTGCCCCATGGTCGGACAATTTCTAGAGTATTGTCAATAGCAAGTGAATGCCACCTTCTTTAGGCTTGGTAACAATCTGTATTTGAACACGTACAATCCGGTGTGGAGGAACCACCCAAAGTTCTCTAAGAGGTTAGGTCCTTTTAGTCCATCCTCACAAGGTCAACATTCTCAAACTTTCCAATCTAGTAATCTTCCAAGTCATCAATCTAATTTCATCCCTCATTTAATTTTCCTCCCTCATCTAATTTTCATTCCCACTCTATTTTCTCTCCTTCCCCCACTTATCATCCTCCAAGTTAATTTCCTAATTCATCCCCTCTACCTAGGAGTTCAGCCTTTGAGGATAAGGTGTTGGTGGCACTTGGTAACCTTGAAGCCAATACCCAATTACTCTACACTTATTCTCAATCTATATAGAAATGAGAAGCTAAACTTGGGGCATTAGCTAATACAATGAATTATAGGGAAGAAGGAAAACTTTCAAGTCAACCGATTGCTAATCCTAGAGGACAATATGTGATTTATGATGCTACATCCAGTGGTAAACATCAAAGCATGTCCAAGCTATTACAACCCTTCAGAGTGGGAAAATGATAAACAATAAAGTGGAAGAGAAGCGAGATGATAGAGTAGAGTCTACGAGGGGACCTAGTGAGACTAAGGGTAAGGGGGTGAGTGTGGTGATTCCTTCTACACTGAGTCCTACCCTTGAGATACCTTATGAGCCCAAAGCTCTATTTCTTCAACGCCTTAAAGAGATTGCTCTATATTGAAAGCAAAGAAAGAAAATCCAAGACATGATGGAAGTGTTTAAACAAGTAATAATTAACATTTTTCTTCTTGATGCCATTAAACAAATTTCACCCTATGCTAAGTTTCTTAAAGACTTGTGTACCCAAAAGAGAAAATCTAGTAGTCAAATGTCTAAGAAAGTCATCTTTACCGAGCAACTGAGTTCTATCATTCAACACAACACTCCCCTGAAGTTCAAAGATCCCGGTGCACTCACTATTTCTTGTGTCATTGGTGATTTTGAGGTTTATAGGGCACTTCTTGACCTAGGGGCTAGTGTCAACTTGCTTCCTTACTCAGTTTACTTATAACTAAGGTTAGGTGAACACAAACCCACGTTAGTTATGTTATAACTTACAGATAGGTCAATCAGATAACAATGTGGTATCATTGAAGATGTTATTATTAAAGTGGATAACTTCTATTTCCCTGTTGATTTTATTGTTTTAGATATAGAGCTTGTTCCTATTCCTAGAAAATCTATCCCGGTGATTCTAGGTTGTCCATGTTAGCTACCGCTAATGCTTGTATCAATTGTATGACTGGAGTCATGGACATTTCCTTTAGAAACATGAAGGTGCGCTTGAATGTGTTTAATGAATCTTAACATCATCAAGATGAAAATGAGTGCTACTCCATAGATGTCATAGAGGGGGTCGTGGAAGAGTTATTTCCCCTTATTTTGTCTAAGAACCTTTTAGAGGCATATTTATCTCATTTCAGTTGTAATTTTGATATTTATTTTGCATGTGGAGAGGTGAATGCTTTAGTGGATTCAATCCCTCTTATGGATACCTAAATGTGGAAGGCCAATATCAAAACCCTTCAATCAATTGAGTCTGATTGCGCCTCCTTTGTGGAACCATTACTTATCCGTGACTCAAAAATTTCACATGAAGTAAGTCTTACCAAGAGTCCACCTCTTATAATTGCTTTTGAACTATATAACAATTAAGTCAATGTGAGTGAAATGTTTAATCAAGAGCTCATTACATTTTACATTTTGTTTAACTAGAATATGATTTTATTTTCAAGTTGTTCATGTGATTTATCAGTTTTAGGTTTCTGTGTTTAAGCACTTAGTTGTCATTGTAGGTTGAGGTATTTTGACAGCGGTAATCACTTGTCCCCGACGTCCCTTAGTTTTTTTCTTTAGTGTTAGTTACTTTTTAGTAGGGTTGTAGCATCTTAGAGTAGAAATAGGAAAAAATTTCTAAGTGTCAAATGGGAAGCAACTACCTTAGAAGTGCTCGAGTGCCTCGAAGAAGGACATTTGAGCGCAATGTATGGGTGTTTAAGTGCCCTCATTGGCATTCGAGCTTCCTTCACAATGGAAAACACCCCCTCTACTTTCAAAACGCTCAAGTGCCTTGAAGAAAGACATTCGAGCGCCTTGACTTGGTGTTTAAGCTCCTTGAGAGTCATTCGAGCGCTCTTTATTTTAGCAAACATGGCTTCTGCCTTGAAAACACTCGAGCGCTTTACTCCTATAGTTCGAGCGCTTTACCCAAAACTAGGGATTTAAACTCCCGATCACCACTTCTCCCTCCACTTCTCTATTCTCTCTTCCCACTCCTCACTCTACCCCCATATTTTGCCATTATCTCCCTAATTTTCTCCCTATTACACAATCACCTCCCAAAAACTCCACCTTAATCCACTACATTCTCCTTAATTTCCTCATTGACACCTTTCATTTTCCCGTTATCTTTTCCTAACATTCCTTATTTCCATCCCTACTTCTCATATAAATAGGTGATTTTCAACCATCTTTTCTTCAAGTATTGGAGTGTTATGAGTGCAAGGAGGTTAGGCATTGCTTTATTATTGGGTTATCTTGTGTGTGAGGGTTAGATTGAGATAAGAGAGTCTCTTTCCAAAGAGTGCTTGAGAAGTACCCACAAGGTGTTTGTAAAAATTCCTCATCCAATCCTTTCTTTCCAAAATGGTTAGGTCTTCTGCTCCATCCTCTCCAAAGTGTGCTAAGACTTCCATGACCTCGCTTTCCAATGATTAGAAGAAGTGGGCAATTGGTATTGAGGTTACATTCAAAGTGGAGAACTTTATGAACAATGATGACACAAAATGGGCTATGCAAGCATTGAGGAAGTGACATTTAGAGCCTTTGTTAGCCCCAATTGTTCGGTGTACCACCCCTAACTCATCTGTCTTTTTTTTTATTTATCAAAACATGATGATATCTAAGGAAGAGAAGGGTGTGCTCTTGAGAACTGTTGAAGGGCATGAAATGAAGATTAATGTCGATATGGTGGCTAAAGCATTGGGGTGTCCAAATGAGTGCTCGAATGATTTGGAGCATGTTTTTCCTCCTTACCTTGATGATATCAATACCCATGACATTATCCAAGATATGCGTAAGGACGAATATGGAAGTTGGAAGAACAATTGTGCGGCCTGAGCCAAATTGCCTCCCAAACTATAGTTCATTGACTTCGTGCTAACCCGCAATGTGCATCCGATGGGTCATAAGAATGAGTGACGTGTTGAACTCCCCAAGGCTCTTTACGCCTTTCATACCAACACATAGATATCCATACCTGAGATTGTTTGGGGCCCGATTTACACTAATTACCAAGGGCTCATTGTAAAACCAAAGGCTTCGGTTGAGAGTTGGGAACTTCTTTTCCCTTCATCATCACCAAAATAATGGAAATCACGCAATATCCCTTTGTTGGTATTGAGCCCCAAAGCCATTTCGAGGTGAATTTTGATATGTTGGATTGGAACAAGAGTGTGTCCCACATGAAGAAAAGAAAGTAACCCAAATGTAATGGGGGAGACGAAACGGAAGAAGGGGATGGAGTTGTTATGGAGGGAGAGGCAGATTCCATTGAGGAACTCAGGCCTGAACCTCTATTTGTTCTCACTCCATCCTATTATGACTTCCTCATGGGTGAAGTTGAAGGTAAGGAGGGACGTGGATGGGCTCACGGTCCAATTCGTAACCCATAAGGAGCAAGTGGTCGAGAATTTCCATTTAGCTAATGAACAGGCGGCTGAGAAATTTCGTATTAACTCATAAGGATCACCTATGAACTCAAAAGATGTTAGAAGCCATATCTAAGAAGTTTGAAAGCTTGGGTTCGGGTGCAAGTCATTCTTCTCACGCTCGGGATGCTTGATTGGTTCTAGTTGATGTTTTTGGTGGTTCTTTTCAGTTGCTATAATTTATCATGTTTATCTTCTAGTTTTCTTTTAATTTGTACTATGTTTCAACCAATTCATGCCGTGTTGGCACTTTTGCTAGATTATGTTCGTTGTCTTATTTTAGTCCTTCCTTTTAATGAACCTTATGTTTCTTGTTCAATCTTAATGAAATGGTTCAAGTTTTATCTTAATTGTTGAGTTCTTTATAACCGTAATATCTAATTCACTCTTATATTTAAAAACTTCCTCCATGCAGATGTCATATTATTTAATGTAGCATCTATTTTGTTACATGTAATTCACTTGGTGGTTGTAGTATCGTGTTGTGATTGACAGGTCATTGAATCCAAGTTTAGGGGAGGGGAGGGGGGGGGGATGTCTTCCGCACTCTTTTCACTCATGGTTTGTTACCTCATATTTTTCCCCTTATGGTAATATCGCTCTCACTGTCCGTTATATCTCTTTATGTACGTAAATTGAGGATAATGTACCATATCAGTTTGGGGGTATGGTCTTGTCATTGCTATGATTAATTGGTGGAGTGAAGTATTTAGAATGCATTACTTTTCATTAGTTAGCTATATTGTTAGTTATTGTTCTTTTTTTCTCTTGTTTTTTTTAGAATCTGAAAAATTTTAGGACGTTTTAAACATTGCTTAAAGATTAATACGTTATATAGGTTTTAGAATTGTGATTTTTGAATATGACTGAATTCTCAAAAATCATGTTTTGGATTCAAGGGTTCACATCATTATTTGCATTAGCATTCCTTGTGATAGTTGGTCTTAGTTCCCTTACTTTTCATGAGCACGCTAGCATAATCCTGTGGAGTATACAATTTGACTCCGAGTTTCTAAGTTAAGTGTGCTTAATATAAATTTGTATCACTTGAGAATGAACATCATTGTATGTTATATTTGTCTTTCAAAAATAAGATAGAAAAATTGAAAAAAAGAAGAAGAGAAAAACAAAATGGAAAATAAAAGATCGATTCAATCCTTTTCATGAAGTAACTGGGCCTCTTGCCTCACTAAGCATTGAGTGTTCGTGTGAAAAGTGAGGGGGTGAGAAAAGATCAAACTCATTGGTTGTCTTGGTTCATAGCCTAGTTGATTCGAGTGATCAAGTCTTTAAAGGCGTCTTAACGCTTAGTGCCCTAAAGCCATTTGGTTTGGGAGTCATTGGCCGAAAGCTTACTACGTGGATCTTCCAGATAACTTAATTAATCGAGACATTGCACAATCATTCGAAAGAAAGTAAAAATAAAAATAAAAAAAAGAATAAAAAATGAAGTCATTTATTCATAACTTAGGTGACGAGTTCGATAAAGGGGTCTAATGAGATAACAGGGTATGTAACTTAGTATGCTCGGAACTAGGTCAAGCCACATAGAGGATTGCTAGTTCACTTTACATGAGGAGGCTAAGGTTGATTGTTATGAGAAATATTTTTGCGAATTTTTTGTGGGGATCATTGATTAGACTATGAAATTTAGAGATGTGAATATATTCTTTGATGCAATTCTTTTAAATACATATCGTAGTTTTCTTTTGATTGATGCTTTAAACAAATTTTGAATATTTGTGGGTAACATTTCTGTTAAACCTTCACGAGACTTCACTCGTCCACTAGGGGAGCCTAGGAGTTTAAAAGGCTTGTTGCATTCGCTAAATGTAACTAATTTCTCCCTCAAAAGAGGACTTAGAGTAGTTTTTCATTTTAGTTTCATTTTGTGTTGCTAAGGGACTAGCAATATGTAAGTTTAGGGGTGTGAGAAGTGCTAAATGTTTATCATTCAAGCCCTTAATATTGCATATGCTAAGTCCCGAGTTTGATTTATTTAATGTTTTTAATACTAATTTGTAATTTTCTTTATTTTTACCGTTTTAATTAAAAATTCCCATAATTTAGTGCAATTGGGCCATTGGAGAGGCTTGCTTGAGGTGCAATTGGAGCATGACCCATTGGGGGAATTTAAATTGAAGGTCCAAATCTTTATGGACATAAGAAGCAACCCAAATTCAAGCCTAAATGGTCAATACAACAAGTGGGCTTGCCTGCAGTCTAGTCCACGCTAGGCCCAATTAAAAGCCCATTTTGAGTAAAGCGTTCGAGCGCTTTTGCATCACTAGAGCCTAGCCTATAAAATGCTGATTTGGTCTGCTTTCTAAAACTCTCTCTTGGGTCTTCTTGAGGAGGAAGATTTTGGGAGCTAACAAAGATATGGAAAATGGAACTTATACCTATGGATCTGTCACCTATCACTATCTTTACATTGGTTCAATTGTATTAAATTTGGGGATTTGAATTCATTGTGTAATTTCATGATTAGGGTTTATGATTCATGGTTGTATTATGAATTGTGATATGTAATGATCTAAATACAATCTCAATTTGATTCCAATCTTATCTTAGATGTAATTGATTGTTATTGTTCTCATTTCCTTCATTATTCTTGTAGTTCAAGAAAAATCATGCAATTGGGGATTGATTAAGCATTTCAAATTAAGGCTTTGATAATTCATATCTATGAAAGATGATTTGTGTAACAATTTAGTATAAATTAGTATAGGAATAGTTAAGTAGAAAATTCACGGTATCCAAAGATGATTTATACTTAGTTCAATTTGAATGCATGTCTTCAATGATGTTGATATGAGCTTACGAGCTTTTAGCCATTCAATTATAAATGTTTGGATTGAATTTCTCAAATTTGATATCAATTGGCCAATGAAGAGGAGTTAGTGATAAAATCAATTTTCCTATAACCTTTCTTCACTTGATTTCATCTTTACTAGTTTACTTATATTTTAATTAGTTCATTCTAGTTTTAAAACGTCAATTGACCTATTTGAATCAATTCCTGAATTAGCATTCAAATTGTTCATTTTTCTAGTTCTTGAGGATGATAACCTGCTCCAATAGTGTGAATTTTAATTGGTGAAATATAAAAATACACATGTCATACTTCTACTTCTTTTATTTTTCTTTTGTGGATTTATCTACCCTTTTTTACATTGCATTTTACATTCATCATCATATTCATCTTGCATTGTTTTATATATGTAGATCTATACTATATGTATACTATTACTATATAAATATATGTAAATCTATACTGATATATACTACTACTTCTATATATATGTATACTTATATACTACCCGATATTAATGGGTCTATATATATACACACTACTACTACTTCTATATATATGTATACCTATATGTATACTTATATACTACCCAATATTAATGGGTCTATATATATTATTATTTATATATACTAGTGTATATATATATATATATATATATATATATATATGTATTCTTGTATACTATCCCATATTAATGGGTATATATATATTGTTATTATTATTTATATGCTGCTTCTACTACTATTATTTATATATTTTATACTGCTACTATGTATATATTATTACTACAACAATATATATATATATATATATGCTCATGTATATGGATTTTCTTTACTTGTCCAATTCGTATCCACTCATCCAATCATTGAGGACCTGGCACACCACAGTTCAATGTTAGAATACAAACACACATAAGCCTTAGCACCTCCAAGATCACACCCATGTTGCATTTTAGGCTCTTCGATCACTTCAAGTCAGCCCTGTACCTGGGGGAGCCGTTTCCCGGGGCGTGACAATCATAGAGAGGTCAAAAAATTTAACCTTCAAGATCCTTTTGGAGAAACTATCTGCAAAAGGCAAAACTCTCAAGGAGGATTTGTTATCTAAAGCACAGAAAGACAGTCTGATCAAGTAGTGTTAAGTACTATGCTCAACTATGCTATGTCCTACTTGGAGATACCAGTTAGTTTGTGCAAGTAATTAAGGAGAAAACTCAGAAGCTTCTGGGGAGTGATCTCCAGATCAATTGGGTGGATTGGGAGAAATTTTGTGAATCAAAATCTAATGGTGGGCTTTGATTCAGTAACCTAAAAGCTTTTAACATTGCCCTTTTTTTCAAAGATAGACCTGAGAGTCGACGCTGAAGATGGCTCATTTGTTTTTCACACACTTAAAAACAGATACTTTCCATCAAGCCCCTCCCTGGAATTCGAAATGTAAGCCAAGTCCCTCTCGTGTCTGAAGAAGCCTTGCAGCCACAGCTCTTGTCGCGTAAATCGTTCTTTCCTTCTTCGGCATCTTTCAATTCAAGCTCCACCCTCAAATTCAAGAGAGAAGGAAAAAGGAATTGTAGAGATATATTGAACTCTCCCAATCGGCTGATATAGAATGAGAGTTGTATTATTTTCCTTTCTATTTATAGACCTAGCCTCTCCTATTTACAAAAATGTCACTAATCACTTACCGTACCTTCTCGGACTCCATTTTCACTTTCGGTAACTCCTACAAACTCGAAATTGATCCCATATTTAATTAAATATTTAATTTAATCTAATCTCAAAATTTGGTGTCATTCTGAAACTTTCAAATTTTTCGGACCCACCGGACCCAGCGTCCCAAGCCCTCCTAACTCGAAAATCTCAATTTTCACCAAATGATCTAAAAACTTTTCCGAACCGTTATACAAGTCTCCAAACATGTATTTCACATTTAAAACATACATATAATCATTTATATCATTTATATGATAATAAATAAAAATAAAAGAAAAATAGTCACGGTTCTTTCAAGTTTTAATGATTTGAATGTTGAGCAATCAGATGAAGAACCATGTGAAAGCAAGTTGCAAAAAGTCTTTGAGAAATTGTTAAAGGCTTATAAAGAGAAGTCTAAGAAGCTGAAGCAAGTGGAAAAAGAAAAAGAAACACTGAAGAAAGAAAATGAGCAGAAACAAAAATTGATTTATGATAAAAAAAAATGTCATTCAAAACCTTCAAGGTAAGGTAATATTTCTCAAGAGCAAGGTAAGTCAAACTATTTCTGCTAGGGATACTCTTATTGCTAGAATTGATTTTCTTAAGCCTGAATTGAAAAAGTCACAAGTGAAATTAATTTCTTTTACTACTGGGCAGATTAAGCTTGATAGCATGATTAGTGTTGGTAAGCCTATAGGAAATAAGACTAGACTAGGTTGTAATGGGACATCTCTAAGGGTCAAACTATTTTTGTTAGACACAAGAATTTGAATTTGTCTACACCCAAACGCAAGCTTCAAGTTGAGTATTTGCATGCTAATGTTGTGTCCAATGTGCTTTATTGTACTTTTTGTGGTAAAAATAGACATAATCAACACTACTACTGTAGGAAAAGAAAGCATTCTAATTCAAATTTTCATGTGCATAATTATTTTGCTAAGAATAGAGTTCATGCTAGAAAGCCAATAATTGGAACAAGCTCAAAAATTCTCAAGCTAAAAAGAATTCAAATAATAAGAAGAATATTTATGTTTCTCCACATTACTTTCTTGATAGTTAAAACAATGTGGATGAAAAATGAAGATTTGGAGAAGTTTGTGTCTGTCGATACTATGAGATTTATTCCTAATAGGTATTTGGGTGCAAAACCCCCTAAATGATAATTAGGATCTTTTTTGTTATGAACTGAGCTTATATTCTTTATCTTTTCCATTGGACCATATATTTTAGTGTAGGTTAGAATTTTATTTATATGATAATCATGTGAATGTGAAAATCATATTTTTTTATAAAATAATTTTAATTCTTTATATTTCTATTTAAATTCACTTTGATTTGTGAATGTATGATTGTGACACTTAGTTTATCAATGGATAAAGTACTTGAGTTTATGATCTAAGCATTGTTGACTAATGTGTTTTATTTATTTATTTTTGTTTAGTGGTGAATCTTTTGAATCTATACAATTTGTACACTAGTCCAAATCTGGAAAAATTGATTGAAAACCAATGTGAAGTTGACTAGAATGTATTGTATGAGTAAAATTAAGAGCTTAAATGATGAATAAAAAAATGAAAAGAAACTATTCTATTTTTATTTCAACAGAAAAATAAAAAGAAAAGAAAAATTAAAAAGAACTGCTGAAATTCTAAAAAAAAGAGGAAAAAGCTACCTTTGGAATTTGTTCGAAGCTGCCACTATGACAAAAACTCCAATGAGGTATCTATTAAAGAAGTTATTTTGAGGAAATAGCTGCCTCCCCGTAACAATGAAAGTCACCGTCTTAGAAACAAAACATATTAAATTCAATAGAAAATATTTTATCATGTGTTGCTTTATTTGCTTATATTATCCAATATGTTTTAGAAGATTAATCAAAGGAATTTGATTCATTTTTTATGAAGTTGGATTGGACACACACATGGATTTCATAGATAAATTTCTAAATTTTTATAAATATTGTGTATTGAAAGTTGTGTCATGATTATGGAATTAAGAATAAATTTTGTTGGCAAACTTATGGGTTTTAAAATTGTGCTTTTGTGAATCTTCTTGATTTTTTCCTGAAATTTTAGAACTCATTGTTATTTTATGTGAAAAGTTGGTTTTAATGATTGCATGATTATTATATTTTAATTTTTTTCACATAAATTAAAATCCAAAATGATTTTTAATTGCAAAAAGAGTCAAGGAGGTCAAAGTTGATCAAAGTGGCCAAATTAACAACCTTGGACTGGTGTAAGGGATAGACTGGACTGGTCTAGGCTAAGCCAAAAGGGCGTTTTATAGTCCATGTGTGTGCACTATGTCTAAACCCACTTTCTCTCTCTAGTCTTGCATTCCCGCTCTCATTTTGCATCAACTTTCATCATACTTGCATGATTTATATCTACATCGTATTGGTTTGATTTTGTAGTTGATTTGTGATTGAAATTGGTGGAAAGGATTACCTTTAGAGGATTTGTGTTGATTTTAGGAGATTTGACTAATAAAATTTCATTCAAACTTGTGTTTTCAAAGGTTGCATACCAAGTGTTTGTGAAAATTCCTTAATGATTTTCACATTGTTGTTTTATAGTCCTCTCATTGTGGCAATGGCCGGTGGATCAAGGAGACCAATAGTTGATATTTCTTTCACATCGGAAGGTAACATTATCTTCAATTTGAATTACCTTGATGATGAAGAGATCTTTGAGAATTATAAGAAAGTTATCGGATGCAGGCCAATGAGATGTGAAAGAAGCTTTGATTTGGAAAGCATTTGGCAAGAATATCTCTTGGATTTTTTTCATTATTTTAGAGAGAATAGTTGGAGTCCTTTAGCTAATCTAAGCAAAGATTGTGTTCCCAACATAGTCCGTTACTTCTATGGCAATATGCTTGCTTATAGTAAGAAGGAGTTATGGATGATTGCAAAGTGCTTTGGGATTGAAATTAAAGTGACAACCAAATTAATTTATGAGGTTATTGGTGTTCAAGAGGCTGAAGATGGTTTAATTCTTCCATATGATGAAACTGAGGAGAACATACCAAGAATGGAAGCAATCATTCGTAAGTTATGTGAACCTAATGCTCCATTACTTGAGAATAAAGTTCCTCATGCTTATATCACTTACAATGTCTCTACTTTGAACTTAATTGTGTCTTATACTCTTGATTCTCGTGATCATAAGGGTGATTTGCCAAGGCATAGAGGTGAAATTTTAAATCACATTGTGAATGGTGACAAGATTAATGTGTCTACTACTATTTTGAGGACAATGATTCAAAACTCTAATGATTACAAGCCTACCAATTCTTTGCCATTCCTATTAATCATTATGAAAATTCTTAAAGCAAAGAAAGTGTACATTTTTTCGAATGCATTAGTTGAAAAGCCACAAGGGAAGTTTACAGCTTCTAATGTTAAGTCTTCAATTACTAATAAGATGAAAGAAAAAGCACTGAAGGAGGCTGGTAGGTAAGATTTTAATGAAGATGTGAATGAAGATGATGATAATGCTCCAATTCCTGGACTTTATGTTCCTAATTCCAATCGTGTTTTAATTGCTAGTCAGCACAATCAATCAATGAGGGGTTTGGATAGGTACTTGAAGAGGAAGTTCTCGAAGCTTAAAACATTGATTAGGAGAGCTATTCAAGGGAGTTATGGAGGTGATGGTGATGATGAGGATTAGGTCTTGGAGTTTTAGACCTAGTTAGTTTCTTTTCGCTAGACTTGTGTGCTTGCATGTTATGTCTAGAGTAATTGTATTTGGTTTGTTATGGACATGTTATGTTCTATGCTTATTATGTTTTATGTTAAGATATTTATGTGTATAACTCCATCATTTTGTGACTTTTGTGATATATTTGAATGGAGTTAATCTTCTTATTTTCTCACTTAATCTTGTGTGTTAGTTTCTCTCTTGTTTCCTTTGTTCTTACTTTGTCCATTTGTTCCAAAAAGGGGGAGATATGACATGAATATTTGTATATGCATTGAATGATATTGGGAAAAGAACTAGTATAATTGATGTTGATTTTTCATCTTGATATCATTATATTTTTTAGATTAAGCTTTCACAGGTAGTGTTGTTTGCATGATGTGTAACTTTTATAGGTTTTTGGTAGACACTACATATAAAGCTTGCTTGTGATGCTCTGTGTTCTTCAAGTTATATTTTTCATTTTATTATAGGGAGATGTTTCGGACATATTGTAATCTAATTTTTCCAATGGTTAGGTTATGATTGTCTAGGTTAGTTTTGTCAAAAATTTACCAAAGGGGGATATTGTGACGTCTAAATTTGTAATTTGCAATGTTTGGTGTCAAAACTTAGTATGATCGAGTTGTAATCTTTCATTTATATTTTTGTACTTGATTATACATTTGAAGACTCAAAGTGAGCATCGTGTTTTACACCAACCATGCAAATAATCTTCAAAGGCATAAAGCTTGAAACTTTGGAAGAAGGAATCAATGGTTTGATTGATTGAAGTTTTCAGATGGTTTCGATTGGATATGAACATCTTTGGTCAAGTATGAGAGTCACGTAGTTCAGGTAAAGTGGTGAGAACACATATATTTCGAAACAGGAGGTCCTGACCATGAAAATTAGGGTTTTCGGGTAAAATAGTAGTATTTTCAATGGTGGAATAGTTCATGAAGTCTCAGGACTTCAAATTTACAAGGTAGAAGCCTTGGACCAGTCCAAGCCTCCTTATGTGGCTTTTTGGCTCTACAGGCTTCCTATTTTGACTAGGTTTTGACTTTGAAATTTTCTTAAACTTTAGGATACATTTCCTAGTGATTTTTAACTTATTTTTTTAAGAAAAATTAAAATTTTTAACATCTATAAAAACCTCATATGATTTTTCTCTCCTTAAGCTTTCAATATACATCAAAAATTATTCTTTTAGAGAGAAAGCATTGAGATCTTTTTCCTGTTGAGAACTTTATTTATCTGTTTATATTTTTGACAAATCACACATAGATATACACTATGAGTGATTTAGGTTGTCTCTTTATTTGCTTAATCAATCGTTCGAAGACTGCTTCAGAAATTTCTTAATGATCAAGCTACTAGATCATTTTGTTTCTTCTACAATTGTTCATTGGTGAGTGTTGTGTGCTTTGCTGGTTGTGAGAGATATATAATTGTAATTGGCAAATTTTGATGTCAAAACTTGTTGATCGAGTTGTAATTTTTGTTTGATCTTGTGTGTCGATCTTCGGAGCTGAACAGAAGGTGTCTTGATACTGTGGATTTGATGAGGACATCACTTAAAATAGGTATGTGAGTGAGGACACTATGTTTTAAGTTTGGTGGGCTTAGGACTTGGAAAATATGCTTTAAATGTAAAAATTGAATTTTTGCAAAGTCACATCGGTCCCCAAATATTAGGACCGGTTCGACTTTTCTCAGGACTTGGAAATTTCTAAGTGTCTACAAAAGTCCCACCGGTCCCCAATTTTTAGGACCGGTCCGACTTAAGCTGATGCGCGTGAAAATTTTCCTTTTTTGATCCGAATTGCTTTCCTAGTCAACCAAAACTTCTCTAAAACTTTCCTTAGGTGTTTTAAACTTGTTTTCCAAGTAGACTAAGGATTGTAAACCTTATAAATACCTCTTTATGCTTCAATCAAAATGGGGGAAAGAAGAGACTCAACAATTTAATTGTTAGAGACAGGAATATATTTTTGGGAGCTAAAAGAGGAATTTATGAGAGAAAATCTTTCTTGATTTTATTTTTGAGAGCACACACACACGGAGTGTTTAAGTTGTGATGTTCTTCTTCATCTGATTAACGGAATCTTCAAGACATCATCAATCTACATAGTTAATCAAGAGCAGCAGAGGTGGTTCCTTGAAACGACAGAGATTTTATCTGAAGAGGAAGAGAAACGATCGCTACGAAGGGAAAAAAATACTCGTGGAGTATTTGTGTTCTTTCAGCTACCCTTCTGAAAGGATTGTGACGTTAGCCGGAAGTCTGCAGCAGTTGGACGTGTTGTTGCAATTGTAAGCCTGAGGTGTTCCGCATCAAGTTCTTGTCAGAATGGTGTGGGTGTGAGTCTGGGACAGAGTCTGATGTACTTTGCTTCGAGATAGTGGATTGGTTTCGTTGGGGTTTCTGCCTCCCCTCCGTGGTTTTTCCCGTCTTGAGTTTCCACGTAAAATTCCTAATGTCATCTCTAACTTTTCCTGACTTGCTTTATTTATTTTGTGATTGGTTTGGATGATTAATTGATAATAATTGTGGGTAATTAATCAATCATAAAAATTGGGCAAGAAGACCTATTCACCCCCCTCAAGGTCTAAGAATTAGCATCTCACTCTAAATTAACTAAATCGTTTCTGCACCGCGTAACTCACATTTGGTATTAGAGCGGATTGCTCAATTCTGAGTTAGATTTTATCTAGTTAATTTAGTTGTAAATTTCATGATGTCTCATGTTGTGTCTTTTGATGATGAAATTATTTTATCCCAATTTTCTGATTCTATAACTGGCATGCATCTTGAGTGGTCTAAGTTGAAAAGGGACAATGAAAATTTGTTGAAAAAATTGAAACTTGCTGAACTTGATAGAGATATTTACAAATTGGAAGTTTCAGTCATTAATAAAAATTTAGAAGAACTTAGGCATGAAAAGATGAATCTTCTTGGAAAAATTGAATTTCTGGAACAGGGAGTTAAACAGATTAAAGGGTTTAATAATTCACTTGAGCATAAGATTGATAACTTGAATTGTGAACTTGTTAAATCTAATCAATCTTTCCAGAAATTTAACTCTGACACTTGTGGTAAGTTGGATTTTACTAAAAACTTGAGTAACAAAGAAGAATTGGTTTCAACTTCAAAGGAATTTTCACTTTTAAAATCAAAAGATATTTTTGTGAAAGTTAAGACTAAGCCTTCTGTTATTACTCATGCCCTAAAACTTGCTCCAACATGCCATTTTTGTGGAGAAATTGGTCATATCAAATATAAGTGTCAGAAGAGAAAAATTGAACTGAAAAAGCGTAAAAACTTAAATAGTTCAAGAATTTTGCTAAATGAGATGAAAGAACTTGAAAAGAAGCAACAGGAATTGAAAGTGAAATTTGATAAATTGAATTGGTTTAATTCTATTCTAGATTCCCACATAGGCATTGAGAAGAAAAAGCCCCTTGAGACTGATAATTCTGATTCTAAAACAGTTAGGAAATTATTTGATCATAAATCTAAAACTGTTTGAATGAGAAAGGATAATCTGAAATGTCTTGTCATGCACACTGCACTTAGAGCACTTGGTCCTACAGGTTGGTACTTTGATGGTGGTTGGTCTAGGCATATGACTAGGGATAGAACATTGTTTACCACTTTTAAGGATTATACTAGTGGGTCTATTACCTTTGGTGATGGCAATGCGTCTAAAGTAAGTGGTAAACGTAAAATAAATTTTCCTGCTTTTGGTGAATTGAAAAATGTTCTATATGTTAAAGGTTTAGCTACAAACTTGTTGAGTATCAGTCAGATATGTGATAGTGGTTTTCAAGTTAATTTTACTCAACTTGAATGTTTTGTAACTATTGAGCAGGGTGATTGTATTTTGAAAGGATCTAGAACTCTTGAAAATTGTTATGTGATATTTTTAGATCCTTCACATATGTGTTTTTCTACTGTGACTGATGAAGCTATTTTGTGGCATAGGAGGCTTGGTCATGTGAATTATAATGATTTGGTAAGTTTTTCTAATCATGAACGAGTTTGAGGTCTGCCTAAATTGAAAAGGCCAATAGATGAGGTATGTAGACCATGTCAATTAGGTAAGCAAACTAGAGTGTCACATAAGAGACTTAAGCATTAAGTCACTTGAAGACCATTGGAACTGATTCATATGGATTTAATGGGTCCAATAAGAACTCAAAGCAAAGTGGTAAAAAGTATATGCTTGTAATGGTTGATGATTTCTCTAGATTTACTTTTATTGCTTTCTTGAGAGAAAAATATGATGCTTTTGTGTTCTTCAGGTCAATTTGCCAATGGATCCTGAATGAGAAAGGATATGCAATAACTCGTGTTAGGAGTGATAGGGGAGGTGAGTTTGAACCTAGACCTTACATTGAGTATTGTGATAATCTTGGCATAAGTCATGAATTTTCTGCACCTAAAACACTTCAGCAGAATGGTGTAGTTGAAAGAAAGAATAGGTCAATTGCAGAGATGGCACATACTATGCTTCATGAAAGTTAGTTAGCTAAACATTTTTGGGCTGAAGCTGTTAGTACTGCTTGTCATGTTTTAAACAGGGTGTACCTTAGGCCTGGAACTGAAAGACTGCATATGAATTATGGTATGGAAAGACGCCCAACATTAAACACTTTAGAGTCTTTGGGTGTAAATGTTATATCCTTAGAGATAGGAAAAATTTAGAAAAATTTGACTCTAGAAGTGATGAAGGATACTTTTTGGGGTATGCATTAAATAGTCGGGCGTATAGGGTGTATAATCTTCGCACTAATGTTGTAATGGATTCTATTAATGTTGTGATTTATGACTCAATGCCTAAGGAGATACATGATCAACATGAGGAAGAAGAAGGTATAAACACCTTAGGGTTACCTGAGAGTGAACTTAGTAAGAGAGAGGTTGAGAAAGAAAGTGAGACTGAGGATGAAGATGAGCATGGTTGGTGAACTTAAATTTTTTTTTGTACTCCAGGTGAAGCAATTTGATGATGGAATTTTTATATCTCAAACTAAGTATGCAAAGGAGTTAGTCAAGAAATTTGGTTTGGAAGGTTCCAAACATGTGCAAACTTATATAAGTACTTCTTCCAAGTTGGAAAGAACTCTGATTCTAAGAGAGTTGATCCTTCATTGTATATGAGTATGATTAGTAGTCTGTTGTATTTAACAGCAAGTAGGCCTGACATTGCATTTAGTGTAAGAGTATGTTCTAGGTATCAAGCTGATCCTAGAGAATAACATCTTATTGTAGTCAAGCGCATTATTCGATATGTCAATAGCTCTTTGAATTATGGATTGTGTTTTTCTATAGAGTCTAATTCTGAAATTGCAGGTTACACTGATACTAATTGGGCTGGTAACAAGGATGATAGGAAAAGTACTTCAGGTGGTTGTTTTCATGTTGGTACTAATCTTGTTTCATGGTACAACAAGAAGCAAAATCGTGTTTCCTTATCATCTTGTAAAGCTGAGTATATTGCTGCTGGAAATTGTTGCACACAACTACTTTGGATGAAGCAGATGCTACTGGATTACGGAATTGAACAAGGTATAATGTCTATCGTTTGTGATAACAATAGTATAATTAATATCTCAAAGAATCCAGTTTTGCATTCTAAGACAAAACACATTGACATTCGACATCATTTTATTCGGAAATTAGTTGAACAAAATGTTGTGTCTTTAGAGATTGCATACTGATAATAATTTGTTTGACATTCTCACAAAGCCTTTAGATGCTTCTAGGTTTCATTGCCTTAGCAAATCTATAGGTCTTGATTAGATTGCATATCATTGACATAATCTAGAAAAGAACTTCATATGCATCTTATGAGTCTAGATTATGCATTGAACCTTGTAGTTTTAGGTTTATTTTTATTTTTATTTTTATTTTTATTGAGAAGTTAAGCAAACCATGTTAGAATGAGTATGTTTGAACACAAGAAAATTAGTGACACATAGATTACATGTGTATGACATACTATGGCTAAAAGTTGAAAATTTGATTTTGCTTACTTATTTCGTTTAGTAGATGAATCATGATGAGTACATTTACTGAATTATTTTTATGTCATTGTTTTGATCAAAGATAGTGTTGATGTGACGGAGCATTATCTTGGGAATTAAATGTTCGATATTGTGCTGAAGACCAAAAAGAGTAATGAGTGAAAAATATATATATATATCGACAGCAGGAAAAGAAAAGAAAAGAATGAAAAAATGAAAAATTGATGTTGAGCATATTCTTATAGAAAAGGCTACCTTCGGGATTTGTTCGAAGCTACCACTACAACATAAATCTCCAATGAGATATCTTTTGAAAAAGTGTTGTTTTGAGGAAATAGCTGGCTGCACGTAAGAGTGAAAGCCACCGAATATGTATGTGCAATGAACAATAAAAGAAAATTTGAAAGTCTGTGCACATGTTGATTGTTTGAATTCTGAGTGAGTGTAACATCATTGAAATATTATCTGAAAATCTGAACAATTGAGAAAAGGAATATTTTGACTTATGAAAATTTATGGTGATTTTACTACACTTAGTGTGTGAAAATAATGGATTAAAGCCTTGGTTATGGTTTGTTGTGTTCATATAGTCTTGTGGAGTCAATTTTTTCTATTGTTTACATATACAAGTTCCATATGCTTGCTTGTTTCCTCCTTATTTTTTTCCTTTCTGTAGAGTCCCTTGTCAATTTGTGACAAAAAGGGGGAGAGATTTGAGAGTTTATTAGAGTGACTTTGTGACTTTCAGGGGGAGAGTTGTCTAGTCATTTATCATTAAGGGGGAGATAAGTTGTTTAAGAGAGAGCATTACATAGCATTGGCATTACATGTTTAGTTTTATTCTGGCTTATTTTTATGCTTATTTATCTTTATTAAGCTTTCACGAAGGTATCTTTGAGTGTTGTTTTGCAGAGTATCGTGTTTCATCATATTTGCTGAATATAGGTGTTCTTTATATTTGCCACAAGCTCAAGATCAGAGTGACTGCTCAGTTTGGTTCAAATATGTTTTTATTTTTGACAACATTGTAATTTATCTTTTCTGCTGCGGGGTAGATTACATATTGTCTAGGTTGGTTTGTCACGAAATTGCCAAAGGGGGAGATTGTGAGATATATATAATTGTAATTGGCAAATTTCAAAGTCAAAACTTGTTGATCGAGTTGTAATTTTTGTTTGATCTTGTGTCTCTATCTTCGGAGCTGAACAGAAGGTGTCTTGATACCGTGAATTTGATGAGGACATCACTTAGAATAGGTATGTGAGTGAGGACACTATGTTTTAAAGTTTGGTGGGCTTCGAACTTGGAAAATATGCTTTAAATCTAAAAATTAAATTTTTGCTAAGTCCCACCAGTCCCCATATATGAGGACCGATCCAACTTCTCTCGGGACTTTCAAAATTCAACATGTCAGAAAAGTCCCATCGGTCCCCAAATATTAGGTCCGGTCTGACTTTTCTCAGGATTTGGAAATTTCTAAGTGTCTGCGAAAGTCCCACCGGTCCCCAATTTTTAGGACCGGTCCGACTTAGCTGATGCGCGTGAAAATTTTCCTTTTTTGATCCGAAATGCTTTCCTAGTCAACCAAAACTTCTCTAAAACTTTCCTTAGGTGTTTTAAACTTGTTTTCCAAGTAGACTAAGGATTGTAAACTTTATAGATACCTCTTTATGCTTCAATCAAAATAGGGGAAAGAAGAGACTCAACAATTTAATTGTTAGAGACAGGAATATATTTTTGGGAGCTAAAAGGGAATTTATAAGAGAAAATCTTTCTTGATTTTATTTTTGAAAGCACACACACACGGAATGTTTAAGTTGTGATGTTTTTCTTCATCTGATCAACAGAATCTTCAAGACATCATCAGTCTACATAGTTGATCAATAGCAGCAGAGGTGGTTCCTTGAAACTACAGAGATTTTATCTGAAGAGGAAGAGAAACGATCGCTACGAAGGGGACAAAATATTCGTGGAGTATTTGTGTTCTTTCAGCTACCCTTCTGAAAGAATCGTGATTTTAGCCGAAAGTCTGCAGCTGTTGGATGTGTTGTTACAATTGTAAGCCAGAGGTGTTCCGCATCAAGTTCTTGTCAGAGTAGAGTGGGTGTGAGTCTGGGATAGAGTCTGATGTACTTTGCTTTGAGGTAGTGGATTGGTTTCTCCAGGGTTTCTACCTCACCCCCGTGGTTTTTCCCGTCTTGGGTTTCCACGTAAAATTTCTGGTGTCATCTCTAACTTTTCCTTACTTGCTTTATTTATTTTGTGATTGGTTTAGATGCTTAATTGATAATAATTGTGGGTAATTAATCAATCATAAAAATTGGGCAAGAAGACCTATTCACCCCCCTCAAGGTCTAAGGATTAGCATCTCACTCTAAATTAAGTAAATCGTTTCCGCACCGCGTAACTCACATTTGGTATCAGTGCGGATTGCTTAATTCTGAGTTAGATTTTATTTGGTTAATTTAGTTGTGAATTTCATGATGTCTCATGTTGTGTCTTTTGATGATGAAATTTTTTTACCCTAATTTTCTGATTCTATAACTGGCATGCATCTTGAGTGGTCTAAGTTGAAAAGGGACCATGAAAATTTGTTAGAAAAATTGAAACTTGATGAACTTGATAGAGATATTTACAAATTGGAAGTTTTAGTCACCAATAAAAATTTAGAAGAACTTAGGCATGAAAAGATGAATCTTCTTGGAGAACATGCATAAGTACATATGCGAAAATTTATGGAATACAAGAGAATTGCTTTAAAAAACAACAAAATAAAGTGCCAACAAGGCACTAGATAGTTCTATGACTGTAAGTATATAAAAACATAACTGAAAGAAATATAAAACGAAAATTAGAAAACTAAAACTAATGCTGGGGAGGCAGGGGTAGTGGTGCAGAAGTAGAGGCAGAAGGATCGATGCCATTAGTGCCAAGCGCCTACCTAAGCAGCTGCTGGATCTGACGTTGGCCCCTATAATGGCATCCAAGCGCGTGGTAGTCTAACGGACGTGTTGAAGTGCAAGATTGTTGTCTTGCATCAGACTAACCATGCCTTCACCGATAGTACCTAAGAAATCATTCGTTTGTTGGCAATGCTCAACGAATTCCACCTGCAACTGTTGAAGGTTGACGCATGCCCTTTGGGTTGTGCAATGCACCGGCAACTTTTCAACGGTGGATGATGTCTATTTTCTCGGACATGGTGGAAAAATTCTTAGAAGTGTTCATGGATGATTTTTCCGTTTTTGGGCCTTCATATGAATCATGCCTCCAAAATCTAGCTTGTGTTCTCAAACGATGTCAAGAAACCAACCTAATTCTTAGTTGGGAAAAGAGTCACTTTATGGTTCAAGAGGGTATTGTCCTAGGGCACATTGTGTCTAAGCGAGGAATAGAGGTTGATAAAGCCAAGGTTGAACTCATTTCCAAACTTCCTCCACCATCTACGGTGAGAGAGATTCGTTCATTCCTTGGGCATGCGGGCTTTTATCGCCGTTTCATCAAAGACTTTAGCAAGATCTCTCGGCCTTTGTGTCACCTTCTTGAAAAAGAGTCTTGCTTTACCTTTGATGAAGCGTGCTTTGACGCTTTTGAAAAACTCCGCACCATGCTTACAACCGCTCCAATTCTAATCCCTCCAAATTGGGCTCTCCCATTTGAGATTATGTGTGATGCATCCGACTATGCCATGGGTGATGTCTTAGGGCAACGAGTAGACAAACTGCCACATGTCATCTATTACGCAAGTAAAACCCTTTCCGAGGCTCAAATCAATTATACCACAACGGAAAAGGAGTTGCTTGCGGTAGTATTTGCATTAGACAAATTTCGAGCTTATTTATTAGGTTCAAAGGTCATTGTCTATTCGGACCATGCTGCCCTCCGGCATCTTTTGGCGAAAAAGGACACCAAGCCTAGGTTGATCCGATGGATACTCTTGTTGCAAGAGTTCAATTTTGAGATTAGAGACAAAAAGGGAACTAAAAATGTGGTAGCTGACCACCTTTCTAGAATTCTTGTTGAATCCCTTCATAATTCCATTCCAGTTTGTGAATCCTTCCCGGATGAACAACTCTTTGTCATCTCTCAAGAGAGTATCCCTTGGTATGCGGATGTGGTTAATTATTTGGCAACCGGTAAAATACCATCTTCTTGGACCAAACAAGAGAAGGATCATTTTCTCTCCCAATCACGATCATATTATTGGGACGATCCTCAATTGTTCAAATACTGCCCCGATCAAATAATTCGTAAGTGTGTACCCAACAGTGAATTCCAAAGCATTCTTAAATTTTGTCATACACTCGCTTGTGGGGGACACTTTAGTGCTAAGAAAACCGCAGCAAAAATTCTTCAATGCGGATTTTTCTGGCCGACACTTCATCGGGATGCATATTCATTCTGCCGCTCTTGTGAGCGATGTCAGCGCCTTGGCGCGATGTCTCGGAAGGACATGATGCCTCTTAACCCTATTCTTATCATTGAAATATTCGATGTGTGGGGCATTGACTTCATGGGACCATTTCCCCCCTCTACTGGTCATGAGTACATACTTGTGACGGTGGACTACGTATCTAAGTGGATAGAGGCCGTTGCTACCAAAACCAACGATCACGCAGTCGTGGTTAAATTCATTCAAGCTAACATTTTTAGCCGGTTTGGTACGCCTCGGGCCATCATCAGTGACGGAGGTAAGCATTTCTGTAACCGGTTCCTTCGAACCTTGCTTCTCAAATACTCCGTCACACACAAAGTAGCCACCCCCTACCATCCTCAAACTAGTGGCCAAGTAGAAGTATCCAATAGGGAGATTAAGAACATTCTTCAGAAAACTGTTCGGCCCGACCGGAAGGATTGGTCATTGCGACTAAACAATGCATTATGGGCATACCGAACCGCATATAAAACTCCCATTGGAATGTCACCTTATCGGTTAGTTTATGGCAAGGCGTGCCATCTTCCGGTTGAATTGGAGCATAAAGCTATGTGGGCCACCAAGACCTTCAATTTTGACATGAAAAAGGCCGGTTCTAATCGAAAGCTTCAGTTAAATGAATTGGAAGAATTGCGACATGACGCGTATGAGAATGCGAAAATCTATAAGGCAAAGTCCAAAGCCTTTCATGATCGTAATATTCGAGTCAAAACATTTTCGCCAGGCCAAAAAGTTTGGTTGTACAACTCGCGCCTCCATTTGTTTCCCG
This sequence comes from Cornus controversa, assembly GCA_026545225.1. NCBI lineage: Eukaryota > Viridiplantae > Streptophyta > Magnoliopsida > Cornales > Cornaceae > Cornus > Cornus controversa. Next base: position 27,407,909 of record CM048848.1, on the reverse strand, counting down.
GAAAACTTCGCTCCCGTTGGGATGGTCCATTTTTGGTTAATTCCGTCGCTCCCCACGGAGCGGTGGAATTGAAGGACTTGAAAGATGGCTCGATGTTCAAAGTAAACGGGCAGCGCTTAAAAGTGTGTGTGGATGACCAAGTCATCACCGAATACGTGGATGTCGTCACTTTGACGGATCCCGTGTATTTTGACTCGTGAGTCGATCCGGACGTCGCGCCATAGACGTGTAAGGTGGCGAAGCCATGGTAGCTATCAAGCTTCTATGATGTCCCTTTTAATCCAAAGTAGGACTGTATCTAAGCAGTGTAGTATCTAATTCCCAAAATATCCAAGTCCCTGTAGCATACTTTGCACTGACTGTTTTTAAGCATTTCGATTGATTGAAACCAAGATTTCGATCAATCGACAATTTTGATTGATCGAGAATCTAGTTCGATTGATCAAAAAATTGCAGAGATTTACCAAGTCCAAAGTCCCGAGAGGTGGTATTCTTCGATTGTACTTCGATAGGTCTTCGATCGATCGACAATTTCGATTGATCGAGATTCTAGTTCGATTGATCGAAAAATTGCAGAGATTTGCCAAGTCCAAAGTCCCGAGAGGTGGTATTCTTCGATTGCACTTCGATAGGTCTTCGATCGATCGACATCAAATTTCGATTCAAACAATTAAAGGTTCGATTAATCGAAGTCAATATGTGATTCAAGGGAGGAATTTTTGATTGAGCGAAAAGACAATCTCAATCCATCGAAGCTGGTTTCGATTGATCGAAGCAAGATTTTGATCCATCGAAATCTCGCTTGATCGAAATGCACATTTCGATCAATTGAAATGCACGCGGAGCCTGCACGTGAGCCGAAAATCTATTTAAACCGTTGGGCTTCCCTCCCATTTTAAAAGAACATCCGACTTCTTCTCTTCCTCCGTGCGATCCAAGCCTTCTCCAAGCATTCCCGAGCACTCGATCTGCCATTCCCGATCATCCGCCGCCATCCGACGCAGTCCGATCCGCCGCTAGCATCTGCGCGATCTTCTCTTCGCGGCTGCGCGTAGAGTTTTCATCGGTTGAGCCGTTCATCCTCTTCCTCACGAGGTAAGTGATGCATGGCTACTTTTTGTTTACTCTCTCGCCATTTTTGATAGTTTTACGGCGGAATAAGCATAGTTAGATAATGTTGGGGTGGATGGTTGCTATTGCGATATCTGAATCGAGTTTTTGTGGGTTTCGGGGGGGTAGGAATTCATGACGGAGTGGGATTTGGCATTTTCTTCGTTTCAAACGCTTAGAGTACGGTGTGTAACCGCGGTACCTTCGTGTCGGTTGCACCCGTTCACATTGCCTCTTCGAGAGCAATTTTTTGCATTTTTGTCAGTACCTTGGACTAGGACTTCATTTTTATTTTTATTCTTTTAGTCTAGTAGTAGTTTAACTTTCTTCTTATTCATCTTTTATTTACGTACCTTTTGGAATCCAGTGCAGACTGTTCCGAGGCCATGGCGAGAGTGAAGAACGCCGCCGGTGCTGTTCGTGACGTGCCCGGGCGAGCCTTCCGGTCTCGGAAGTTCCACCCGGAGCAGGTTTTCGACCTAGCGGAGTTCGAGAGGCGTCCCGACACCGAGTGGACGGTTGTCGAGCTCAGGAGGCATCGCCTCGACCGACTATGTGTGCCTCCCACCGATGTGGCACACGAGCGCCTAGTGCAGGTCTTTTACGAGCATATGACCTACTCCTGCACAGCGCCAGATACACTCGAGACTACCGTGGCCACTGTCACGATCACGATTACGCCGAGCCGGATTGCTCATATGCTCGGCATCCCTCACCAGCAGCCGCCGGACATGGTTGGCCCGGACGGTCAGCCACTCTATAGTGCAGCGCTCCCAGCAGACACCACGCTCTTCTCGATAGTGATGGACATGTGTGGCGGGGCGTTTACCACGCCCAACCACAACTACACGTCCAAGTCGATGTGCCTGAGCAGATATTGGTTCCTGGACACCGTTCTCCTCAAGAACGCGTGTCCGTTGCAGCACGTGGCCGAGCGCAGGGGCGACCTCCTCCGTTGCCTCTATGCTTTCCATACGGGCGCTTGGTTTTCTGTCCCATCGCTTATCTGGGGGCAGATGCACAAAGTTTGGGATGGCCTCGTCAACAAGAGGAAGAGGAGAGCAGCGAGTTGGCGTCTTCCCTTTCCATTCCTGATCGCCGCTTTTCTCAGCAGTGCCAGTATACCGGTCAGTCGGACTGACATTCAGTTGGCACCGCCCACCCGCTTCACATCTACTCAGTGGGATCAGGTGAGGCGACACCTAGAGCGACAGGACCATCAGGGTGATCCACCAGACGATGTAGATATGGATGCCCCGGTGGAGATGGATGAGGGAGAGTCGGCAGGGGCTGAGACAGAGGACGAGGAGATGGAGGAGGAGGAGATGGATGTCGCTGCAGAGCGGCATGATATCTTAGCGACAGGCTATTCCTGCCTGGCAGCTGACGTAGAGCGGCTCCAGCAGAGTTTTGACGAGCACGTCCAGGTGACGCAGAGTCAGCTGGCAGGTATTCGGACGGACATTTCTTCTCTGGTACAGGGCCAGAAAGCGATCTTAGACGAGTTCCGAGCCTTCCGGCAGGATCTGCAGTTCCTGTTCGCAGGTCGAGCCTCCACCTCCACTTCTGCTCCCACCGAGCCACCACCACCACCACCCGCCCTCGAGTAGCTGCACCTTATTCATCTTTTCTGCTTTATTTTCTGTATTTTTCTTTCTTTATTTTTGATAGGCCATGTTGGCCATGTTTAGTTTCTTTTTGAGTATTCCACCTGCAGGTACACTTTGTACTACAACTCATTTTCAGTTATATGGAATACATTTATATTTTCTTTTATGCCATGTGTTATCTTTACTGTCTTTATTTTTGCTTTCCGTCAATCTATCTGTTCTCTATACTTTGACTATGTATGTAGTACCACTTGTCTAATTGTTATATGCGATTCAGTTGATGATTTCCGTTTATTACCGCCTGGTTTCAATTCCCAATACTGTTGAGATTGCTTCAACACAGTATGGCGGTACTAAAGAAAGGCAGCCCCTTTGCGTGCTATACGTTAGCGTGCCTGGATAGTCAATATCTTATCGCATAGACCTCTTAGCCAATTGGGAAACACCAGTTCCGACCATTAGATATACAGTGATATTGGCATTGTCAGTTTGTGCATATTATTTCATTATGTTCTATTTATCTACTTTTTGTTCCTTTTAATGCTCGTGGTATCCAGTTGGTATTCTGTGCAGGTTTTTCTTATTTACAGGATGACTGCTGCCATGGCATTCCATTTTGCTCGCATTCTACCATCCCGGTAACTTCTTTCCTTGTTCCTCTTGTCCAAACATTGAGGACAATGTTGTATATAAGTTTGGGGGTGCGGTATGCTATACCACTTGCATATGCATGCAATGTTCGGTTATTATTTTGAGTGTCATTGTAGAGCAGTTTTTTTTTCTTTTCTTCTTCTTGATTTTTTTTGGATGCTTGCCATGATGTCTTGCTTTTTAAAGGAGATCATTCGAATAAATGTCCGAGGTAAATGCAGCAGGTAGTTAAGAACTTCAACATTGTAAATACCCGCACTTTTGCAAGCTTTATAGTAGGCTAGAACGGTCTACATTTTTGTCTACAGTCGAGCACGTACAATTCTTGCCCTAAATTTGTCCTTAACCGCACAAATTCGCACACATGCATTTTAAATTGTGGGGTATAAGTCTGAGGGAGAATTTTTGAAAATTTCTGTTTTTATCTGAACAACTTAAAGAATAAGTTCTTCTGGTTGTTGTAAAAAAAAAAGGGAATAAAAAGAGAAAAATATGCAATAAGCCTTCTCACTCAATAAAACGGATTTTTATGCCTTAAAGCAAGAATTATTCGTGTAAAAGTGTGTAAGGTTGAGCAATAATAAGCGGGTGGCTTGCTTACGCTCATCGCCTTGTAAGCTCGGTCATTAAGTCCGAGGGGTGCTTCTTCACCTAATGCCCTAAAATCAATTGGTTTGGGAGTCATTGGCCCAACGCCGCTACATGGGCTTGCAAGAAAGCAAAAAGAGCTAAGCATTCCACGGTCACCCGCGCATGAGCAATCATGAATGTTTTGTGATAATGAAGCAGCCGTGTTGAGCATCTTCAATGAGTTTTTCTCTTAAAAACAGATTTGTTCGTTTTCTTCTCCAAATATGACAAAAGCCACGCGTTAGAATGCATGTTCACTTTTCAAAGAGGATTTTGGGGTTGGAATTGTTATAGTTGTTCGGGTTGGCCATTATGTGGGGACTGTCGTTCATTTATAACTTGTGAAAGTCCATTTTTGCTAATGACCACATAGTTCTGTAATACTTGTTGCATTTGCCAAGTGTGAAATGAATGGATGAGCGCCCTTTATCTAGTTGATGACTGAGCATGATTAAACTTCTGTATAAGACAGTTGATTTCATTTTTGTAATATTGTATTGCTAAGGGACTAGCAATATGTAAGTTTGGGGGTGTGATAAGTGTTCAATTCTATGCATTTGAACCCTCTTTATTGCATATGTTAGTTTTGTTTTTGCGTTTACCGAGATATGTTTACGGTATTTTTGTGTTTTTGATGTTTTGCAGGTATTGGAGTAAAAGGAGCAAAGTTGGAAGCTTTCTGCAGTCAAGAGAAGAAATCAGAAATTGTTGCCAAGGCATCTCGATCAATCGAGATGTGGATTTCGCTCAATCGAGATTTCGATTGATCGAAATCTCGATCAATCGAGATTCAGTTTCGATCAATCGAAACTCTGCAGAGTCCACTAGGCCACTTGCTCACCTGCTCTCCCACTTGCAACAAAATCCCCCTTTTTGCACGACTTAGGGGGATTGTCTGACTTGAACAAGACTTTTGGGGGCCTTCTTGATACAAGAGATATATATAATGATATATATATATATATATGGTGGGCCCAAAGGAGAAAAAGGAGCCAAAAAACATACAAAAAGCACCAAAAGCCACATATCTCATATATCTCTCAATACACACAAGAAGATCAGCAGAGAGACCTTCGGGAGAGGAAGAGGATAGCTGAACCAGACCAAGAAGCTTCATTCTCTTCATCAATGGAAGGGTGCAAGGCAACCATGATCAACTAACTCTTCTACTAGGGTGTTGGTTTCAACCCCTAGCCATGTAAACTTGTTCATCTTTGTAGCTCTTGGGATTTGTAATTAAATGTTGATTATTTAGCCTAGTGATTATGTACACAAATACATCTCTTTTATATATTCATTTGATATGGAATTTATTCTTGTCTTAGAGTAGGTTTTGTCACTTGAATGCACAACATTTGCATATTCCACAAGAAGTGCAAATGATGGCTAGATAATGGTGTTTAAATGAATGTGTGATGTTAGTTTGTATAGACCATGCCAAGACAAGGTAGTTTGGATGCATGTAGTGTTCACTTAGAGAGTAGAGTAATTAGGTAGTTAGTTAGGTTGAGGAGCTATACTTGTTGAAGATGGATTATGATAGGTTAGCACACACATTGATCTTTTGATATGTCATTGAGGTCACAAGCCTAATGACATTGTTAGGCATTTAATTAATGAATCCCTTGCTTGCTACACTTATGAACATGTGAATGGCTAGTGGTGGAAACCAACCCTAGTTCTCTCTCCCAACTTTACTCTTTAATTTTATTGTCATTTCATTTATGCAATAGTTTTTAACATAAAACCAAAAACCTGTTTTTAGAATTAAAGTGGAATTAATCTTTCTTTATGACAATTAACGACTAGTCCTCGTGGGATCGATACCCTCTATATAGAACCTTATCTGCAAAGATTCGTGCTCTTGCGAGTGGTTAAATTATATTTTGATAAAAAAAAGGGCAAAATTAAGCTTACAATATAATTTAGTTCCGACCACATCAGGGTGGAAGTCTCGGGTAGCCCATTGACCCCAAGGTATGTCACGGACCGGAATAGGAGGAGCCTCGTCACTAGCCATGGTATGAGTGGTCACGAAAGTACCTAGCCAAAAGGAACCTGGCCACAAAGATTACACCACTTATTCAAAAATAGCCCCTAAGCTTATCATATTAATTCTAAGCAAAATCGAAGCCTATATACATATACCTCCTATATACAAATCACATCTAGTCAAAAAAGTATCTCAATGTGTTCCTCTCTCTCTTTTTAACTTAATAAAACAAGAACACTCACAAGTCCTATGAAAATCTATAATCCATACCCCTATTTTTCAAAATGCTATAAGTATGTACAAAGGGAATACAAAGCCCTTCCCTTGTAAAGGTGCGAAATGAACCCGAAAGGAGCTGTACATAAGCCAAATCTTCTCTGTGGAGGCAAAAATTGATGATCAAGATGGTTGGGCTTGTTTGGGAGGTCTGGACGAACTAGAGAACGTAGAGAGTCACGGGTAAAAGAGAGAAAAATAAGAGGCAAAGACGAGGGGTTCGAATATTAAGTGACTGCATGCGCAGTCATGTGTTTCGGTGCGATGCATCGAAGCTGTCGATGCATTAACCATCTATCAACACAAGGTGTGAAGGCTGCTAGAATTGGTATCAAAATGGGGCTTTTTAAAGATCGATGCATCGAAGCTAATGTCGATGCATCGAAGTTGGTACTTCGATGCATCGAAACTGTCCTTGACCGTAGCTCTGCAAAATTGCCCCAAGTATGAAAAAATTTAAGTTTCACCCTCAATTCATACCTCTCACACTAAGATACTTCAAAAATATTTAGATACACTCTTTTTGGATTCGAAGGGTCACACGGAACATGATAGGACCACGAAAATTGTTGCCAAGTTTACCGTCTACGGCGAGACGTGTACACAAGTTCATGCACAGTAGCTACCCCAAAGGATTCAGTCTCATTATTGGTAGTGTGGTGAGATGAGTCAAAGGTATTCAACCTCACAGTCATATTCCCAAAGGAGATGTCCATCACCCCGGTACGACAATTAACGTAAGCGTTAGCCGTAGCCAAGAATGGACGACCTAGAATGATTGAAATATGCTTTGTAGGATCTTGGATAGGTTCGATGTCAAGGACTATGAAGTCCACCAGGAAATAGAATTTGTCCACTTTGATTAGAACATCCTCAATTATTTCACGTGGTTGCCTCACTGAACGGTCAGCAAGTTGCAACACAACTGTGGTCGGCTTAAGTTCTTATAGCTCTAATTTTTTATAAATTGAGTAAGAAAGTAAGTTAACACTTGCTCTTAAGTCAAGGAGGGCCCTTTTGAATTCATGGTCACCAATGACACAAGAGATTGTTAGGGCACCTGGATCCTTGAGTTTTGGAGGGGTGTTATTTTGGAGAATTAAACTCACTTGCTCAGTTAATTGGACTTTCTTAGGAACATGGTTCCTAGAGTTACGCTTTTGAGTGTATAAGTTCTTCAAAAATTTAGCATAGGAAGGAATTTTTTTTATAGTATCTAGGAGAGGAAGATTGATTTTCACTTGTTTAAAGATCTCTATCATATCTTGCAATTTCTCTCCTTGCTTCCTAAATTGAGAGGGTTCCCTTAATCTTTGAGAAAAGGGAATAAGAGGTTCATATGAAGCCTCTTGAATTAGAATAGATGAGAATTTAGCTTCAATGATCTTCTCATTTCCTTTATCTTTTGGATTCTTAGAGAACTCTTTTGGATTTAATGGAAAATCTTTTGGATTTAAAGTGGGAATGTTTGGATTTATCAGACTCTCACATTCTTTCTCCCTCATTTTGTGAACTGAATTTTCTAACACTCTACCACTCCTTAAAGTAGTAATTGATTGAGCTTGTTCTTCGTTAAACTCAAAGGAATGAGAAATATCATCAATTACTTGAACTCCATTAGGGCTTGCCACCGTTTGGCTAGGCAATTTTTCACCCTCTCAACGATTCATTGTGTTAGCTAACTATCCCAATTGGGACTCTATATTTTCAATAGATTATGAGTGGGTGTTGATCTTTTGGGTATTACTTTCAATATTGTCCAAATTAGCCAAAACATTGTCCTCTAAACTGGGGTTTCGAGAAGGTGATTGATTGGGAGTGTAGTAAAAACTTGAATTTGGATTTGGTTGATAAGGTCTAGAACCATACCATTAAATAATAACGCATAAAATATTGTATCATACAAACATTAATATTAATAGAGGAATTTTCAAGAAACTAATAACAAAAAAGGATAAATTGACAAATGGATAACTAAAGGGTTAAGCAGAGGTACGAATATAAAAAAAAATTTACTGGCACCCACGATTCATCAATTTCAACATGTCCATGGTTCTGATGGTGAGTTCTATGGCTGATCTCTCCTGTAGTATTTTCCATAGTATACCTTTAAAATCTGGTCTCAATAAACTAAAAAAAAATAGCACAGAAATATCACATGCATATATATGTGTGTGTGTGTGTGTGTGTACTATATTCATTCTAATACGAGAGAGAAGATAAATAGACAATATGAGACAGATATTTATGAACTAGAGAAAGAGATGGAGAGATATACAGTATGAAATCAAATAATTGCAGTCACGAAAGAGTGCTGTCATCTTTAATTGGTGATTTTTGGTTCGTATTGCGGCTGCTTCTTGGCTTGCTGTGACTAGGGTATGAGAGACAGAGTGTGGATTTCTTCAGCCATTAGGACAATGTGATTAGGGCTTTGGTATTCAATCGGTGATTTTTGGTTCGTATTGCGGCTGCTTCTTAGCTTGATGCAACTAGGGTATGAGAGACAAAGTGTTTGTTTCGTCAGCCATTAGGGATTTGGTAAATAAGCATGATCGAGACTAAGTTTGGGAGAGTTTTAGTGGAGAGAGAAAATTTCAATAAATGAGCTTAATTTCGTGGAGAGAGAAGAGAGGGAGTGTTGCTTTGGCTGAGTGGGTTTAGCGAGAGTGGAAAATTTGAAACGGCAGGGGAAATTTTATTTATTATTAACGAGGGATTAGGAACTCCGTGGAAGTGTAATTTTTAGTATTTATTCATGAGGAGCTAGGAATTTTGTTAAAGATTAACAAATATGTCGTTAATATATTTAAATATTAATGGAGTTTTTAACGCACTGTGAAAACTTTATTTTTCCTAGGATCTAGTTTGAACCTCGTGAAAACTTGACATTTTATAAATCAATGATGAGGGGCTTCTTGTGAACACCGTAGAAAGTACTTTTTACAACGTAAAATATAAAAGCGCCGTAAATGTTATGTTGTAAAAACTCATTTTTCTTGTAGTGCGGGCGAGCGTTACACCTCACAACCCGAAATTTAGGATTGAACTAGGGGTGTCCTGGTGGCTCAGATTTTTGGGAATGACAATTCGTCCCTATCATAGTAATCAATTCGCCTTCCTCACAAACATGCAGTTGAAAGGAGTAAAAATAAATGTTGTATCTGTAACCGAAATTAATATGATCTTCGAAAATTTTGATATGCCATCAGATGGAGAACACCCACCTAATATATATCAGTGTATATGTGGGTGCTCTAAAAATATATATAAAAATCAGGAATAATCTTTTTGAAAAATATACTATCAAAAGCTCGCTAATTTGTAAAAATAATAATTTGATTCAATATATATGGTATAGAACAATAGAGTAAATTGTTAGCCAAGTATTGACCCTGGGAGGTGATTAGGGTCAATGATAAACCGCGTATAATTTTCACATTTTAAAAATAATATATGAACAATTAAATTTCTCTTATTATATAGGAAAGATAAGCAAATGAGGCAATTTAAGCACAATATAAAGAGATAAGGATAGAGAAATCAAACGCCAATCACACGATGATTTTTGAGAGGTTCGGAATTCCTACTCCTCGGCTCAAGATCCTTCTTAGGACTTCCCGAATCCAATAAGGCACCTCCTTATAGGTGGAGAGAAAAACCTTCTTACTAAGAGAAACTCTTCCTCATAGCCTTCCTTGGGTCACATCAACCCTTATTAAAGGAACAACCTCCTTTAGGTTTCTTATAGATCAAACCAATCCTTTGAGTGGAAGAAGTGAATACAAATGAAACTCTCAAAGTAAATTTATAGTAATAAGCTCTCAATAGATATCTCTCAATATAGATAAATACACAAGTGTAATATCACAATACTAGAGTATGAAATGAATTAACAAGATGAAGCTCAAGTCTCTTAAAATGATTTTAGCAAAATGGTAGATAAAAATATTGAATGCTTAAGTTATGTGTAGTAAGGTCTCTTCAATGCATATGAACATTATATAGCTAAAGCCGGCTGAATCAAGGTAGTTAGAGTGGTTGAAGGAGCATTAAATACAAAAAATAATAGTTGGATTCAAAGTCTGATACTATAGGCTGGCTGATGAACATTGTTTCGGTTAGCTGAAGCTATGCTTCGACCGGCTGAAATAATGTTTCAAGTTCCCCAGTTTTGCACTCTCAACTAGAATGAATTCCAAGTTATACCAGTCATCTGATGGGTTTCATCAACTAGCTGATAATATTATTTCGGTCGGCTAAAGCTATGGCTGAAACAATGTTCCGGCTTCCCCTATTTTGCACACACTACTGGAATGAATTCCAATTTCTGTCAGCCAGCTGATGGACCCCATCAGGTGACCAAAACTTCATAAAAGTGTGAGTTCGTCATTTTTGAAAGGGTTAAATGTTCAAACGCATTTATAGGTTAATGAAGGAATGTGAGTGATATTTAAAACCTATTGTATGATGATGAAAGATCAAGAATGAGTAAAAAATATTTTTATGCATGATCTTTGAAATTTTTGAGCTTCATAGGAATTCAAATATACTTTGACATAAATTCCTAAACACTCACCATCCTATCTACCCCTTTCTTCAATGTGGATTGATTATTTGAGCTTTTGGAGGCAAGACTTGCTTGCTTGAATAGCTACCTTGAATTTGAATGACATCATAGGATTGAAGGCTTCTATTTAGACTTTTCTTCAATACACTTAAGCATGCACGTAATATTCTTTTGAGCTTGAAGAGTTTTAGGGTTGGATTCATGTAAAGATCGGGCCCAATTTGACTGATTTTCATTTTAAGCGTCACTATGGTCCTAAATAATGTGACATATATATTTGTAATTGGCACATTTCGGTGATCAAAACTTGATTGATCAAGTTGTAATTTTTGATTTATTCTTTGTATCGATCGTCGACATCTTCGAGCTGACACTCAAGTGCATGGAAGCAGATAAATCAGTAAGAACACCATATAGTATAGGTAAGTATGGTGAGGATACTCTGCACTTTTTATTTCTGAACGTATTTTGAAAAACTAGGGTTTAAATGAAAAATTAGGATTTTTTAAAGTTGGACCGGTCCAACTTGTCTCGGTAGTTAGGTTTCTGCAGGTTTTTATAAAGTCCCACCAGTCCTAATTATTTGGCACTGGTCTCACTTAGCCTGTTCCAAATAAGAAATAGATTTTGACAGAAATTTTGATTCCTATTGGGTTTGAAACTTCTAGGAGGGTTCTATTTTGGTATTCAACTTCTTTTCCAAGTAGAATTATTACTTCATTGCCTCTCTCTCTCTCTCTCTATATATATATATATATATATATTCATATTTTCTCTACAATATAAGGAGAAAAAGTCTGAAAAAATATATTTTTAGAGAAAGAAAGTATATACACTATAATTAGGGCTATCTATTGTTAAGAACACACATCCATACTTCACTAGTGATATTTAGGATGATGTTCTACTTCTGATTAGCTGCTCAAGAGACTACATCAAATCTTTCGCTGATCAGAACATTGGATTGAAGGTTCTTCGTTTACTTGCTGAAGAAGAAAGGTAACCAGATCATTCTACGAAGGGAACGAAATACTTACTGAGTATTTTTGTTCTTCCAACAACCTTTCTGTAAAGATCTTGATGTTAGCCAAAAGTTTGCAGTAGTTGGACGTGTTATCGCAATCATAAGCCTGAGGTGTTCCACATCAGATTCTTGACAGAATGAAGAGGGGTGTGAGTCTGAGACAGAGTCTGTTGTACTTTGCTTCATCATAATAGATTGATTTCCTGAGGCTTTCCGCCTCCCTCTGTGATTTTTTCCGCCTTGGGTTTCCATGTATATCTGGTGCATTCTTTTCTTTACTTGCACGTTAAATTATCTACTTGCTTTTAATTGTTTGGTTAATTGGATTTAAAGTACTTTTTGCAACCGTTCCGCACCGCGCAACTCACAATTGGTATCAGAGTAGTGTTCTCTAATTTGTGAGTAGTTCCTTGCAAAGTATTTTTAAAATCAAAATTTGTTTTTGTTTTCAAAAATTATTATGAAATCTAGTACGAAAAAGGGTGGATCGATTTAGCGAACTCCTTTGTTTGATGGTTCAAATTATACTTTCTGGAAGTACCGCATGAAAGCCTTTTTAAAATCTCAAGGAGAGAGAGTTTGGATGGCTGTAGAGAATGGCTATAAAATTCCTACCACTACCACTGGTGGTGGTGATGTTGCTATGACAGTAGAGAAGGACAAAGCAACATGGTCTAATGCTGAGCATGAAGATGCTAATAATAACAACAAGGGTTTATATGCTAAAATTTTTGCATGTTCCACTTTGAAAGAAGTATGAGATATTTTATAGGTAACTCATGAGGGTACCACCAAGGTAAGGAGATCTAGGTTACAAATTCTTGCTACTAAATTTGAAACAATTAGAATGGATGAAGATGAGATATTTTTTAATTTTTATTCCAGACTTAATGATATTGTTCAATGTAGTGCTAACCTTGATGAAAAAATTTCATCTTTTCAGATTATTAGAAAAATCTTGAGATCATTGCCCGATAAGTTTCAAGCTAAGTTGGAAGCCTTAGATGAGAACAGAGATGTAGATTCTATGGAGGTGGCTGAGTTAGTCGGATCAATTCAAACTTTTGAGATAAAATATCCAAAACTTTAGAAAATAAAAAAATTGGCTTTAAAAACCTCGAAGACTTCAAAATCTTCAAGTTTGTCAAATGGTTCAAATTCTTCAAAATCTGAAGTTGAAAAAATTGAAAGTTTTGAATATAATTCAGATAATGATGTTGCACTCTTTGCTAGGAAATTTAGGAAGATTCTTGAATATAAAAAGGTTAGAAATTTGAGAAAAGGAAATCCTTTTAAATTCCAGAATCAAAGCTCATCATCCAGAGGTAAGGAAAAGAAAGAGAAAGAAAATGACTCTAGGGAGACTGGGCTTACTTGTTGGACATGTGGTGGTAAAGGTCATACATCTAATCAAAGTCCAAGTCCTAAGAAAAATAACTTTAGTGCAAAGAAAAGTTCAAACACTAAAAAGAAAGCCATGGAAGCTATTATTTCTGAGTCTAAATCTTCTAACTCTGATAGTGATTCTTCTGTTGAGAATGATTCTCTTAGTTTTGTTGCTTTATTGAATGATGATAATACTAATGATTCTTTATCTGATGTAGGTGAAACAGAGTTGTACACTACTCTCAGTCAAGTAGGGTCTGATGATTTAGAAGTTGAGCAGTCTAATGTAGAACCATGTGAAAGTAAGTTGCCAGAACTCTTTAAGAAATTGTTGGATGCTTATAATAAAAAATCTGAGAAGCTGAAGCAAAGAAAATATGAGAAAGAAACTTTGAAGAAAAAGAATGAAGATCAAGTGAAGTTGATTGAAGAAAGTAAAACAGAAATTCTGAATCTTCAAGGCAAAGTCAAGTTTCTTGAAAGCAAGGTAAGTCAAGCTATTTCTGCTAGAGATGTTCGTATTGCTAGAATTAATTCTCTTGAGCCTGAATTGAGAAGATCACAAGAGAAATTAATTGCTTATACTTCTGGACAGATTAAGCTTGATAGCATGATTAGTGTTGGTAAGCCTGTAGGAGATAAGACTGGATTAGGTTTTGTTGGGTCATCATCTAAACGAAAAACTATTTTTTGTTAAACCCAAGAAATTGAATGTGTCTAAACCCAAACCTAAGCCTCAAGTTGAGTCCTTGCATGCTAATGTCGTGTCCAATGTGCTTTATTGTACTTTTTGTGATAAGAATGGACATAGTCAACACTATTGCTATAAAAAGAAAAGACATTCTAATTCTGATTTTCATGCGCAAAATTCTTTTTCTAAGAATAGGGTTCATACTAAAAAGTCACATTATTGGAACAAACCTAAAAATTCTCAAGCTAAAAAGAATTCAAACAAGAAAAAGAATGTTTTTGTTTCTCCACAATATTTTCTTGATAAATTGTATATTAAAACAATCTAGATGAAAAAGGAAGATTTGGAGAAATTTGTGCCTGTTGATACTATGTGATTTATTCCTAACTGGTCTTTGGGTGTAAAACCCCCTAACTAGGTCATTAGGACTTTGATAGTCATGGACTGAGCTTATGTTCATTATGTGTTTTCCATTGGACCACATCTTTTTGTATAGGTTAGGTGTTGTTTATTTTTAGTAATAATCATATGAGATTATGATAATCATATTTTTCTAAGAAATACTGTGAATTTTTTATATTTCTTTTTAATTTCACTATGATTTGTGAATGCATATTTGGGACACTTAATTTGTTAATGGATGAAGTACTTGATTTTATTATCAAAGCATTGATAACCAATATACTGTATTTATTTCTTTTTAGAGGTAAATCTTCTGAGTCCATACAATTTGTGCACTAGTCCAACTCTGAGAGAATTGATTGAAAACTAATGTGAAGTTGAGTAGAGTATATTGTATGAGTAGTATTGAAAGCTTAAATCATCAATGAAAAAAAATTATGTTTTTATTCAGTATGAAAAAAATGAAAATTTGCTAAATATCTAAGACAAAAGGAAAAGGCTACCTTCGGGATGTGTTCGTAGCTTCCACTACAATGTAAATCTCCAATGAGATATCTTTAAATAAATTAAAGAGTTGTTTTGAGGAAAATAGCTACTTGCCCGTAAGCGTGAAAGCCACTGTCTTAGAAAAATTTTTAAAAAAAATTGAATGATTGATCATGTGTAGTTATATTTGCTTATCATCCAATATGTTTTAGAAGATGAATCAAAGGGATTTGATTAATTTTTGATGAAGTTGGATTACGCACACACACATGGATTTATTAGATGAATTTCTAAATTTTTATAAATATTTGTGTATTAGAAGTTGTGTCATGATCATGAATTTGAAGATGAATTTTGTAGACAAATAATTGGTTTTAAAATTCTACATTTATAAATGTTTGAAATTTTTTAGAAATTTTAGAACTCATGTTATTCTTTGAAAAAATGTGTTTTTGATTATTCTCATGAGATTATTCATGTTTTATTTTTATTTAGTTCTTTTTTTCTTCTTGGAAAATTTTCAAAAATCCAAAAATATGTTTTATATTGATTCTGTGTTTATTTTTCATACTTTGTGTGCTTAATTGCTAAATCAAGTTGAGATGAGGTGTATTTGGTGAATTAGAGGTCGAAAGTGTAATTTTTCATAATTCACAAAGTTGGACCGGTCCCAATTATTGAGCACCGGTCGTACTTCTGCAGGTTTTGAGGAACCGAGAGAAGTTGGACCGGTCCCCAAAAATTAGGACCGATCGCACTTAACGAATGCTTAGAAAATGGCATCTCGCGCGCGCACTTTGGTGTTTAAGTGATTTCCTTTTTGCATGCAGGCACACACTCTCTATCTCACTCTCACTCAAACTCTCAATCTCTCTAAGCACTCTAAAACTCACCAACTCAAAATACATTCTCTTCTTCTACATTTCTTATGGTTGGGTGATTGATTGGTGGATTGGGATTGAAATTTTGGAGTATTGTGATTGTGGGGTTGTTGATTGTTGATTTGGTAATACTTGTGCAAACAAATACATTGGAAATTTGAGGTTTATAGACTTGCACACTAAGTGTTCGATAAAAAGCCCCAATGGAACTTTTGACTATATTTTTTATTCCATTCATTGTGGTGTTAATGGCACGTAAAAGGGGACGTAGTGAGGCATCTACCAGTGATGACAACCGCATTGTATTCAGTCTAGAGATGTTTGAAGATGAATTCAATTATAACAACTTTGTCAATATCATAGGGTGTCGGGTTATGAGAATTGAAAGGCGAGTCAATCTTGCGATAATCAAGCGCAAATGGGAGATGGACTTTGTGCAATATTTTAAAGATAATGGTTGGGAGTCTCTTTGTGATCTGAGGGAGATAGTAAGGCCCAACATGGTTAGATATTTTTATGGCAATATGATTACATCAAGCTTGGACGACCTAATGTTTGTAACAAAATGTTATGGCGTTCTTGTTGAGGTCACTAAGGACACAATTGCCAATATTTTGGGTATTGCAGAGAATGAAGATGGCATTGTTTTGCCATATCAAGTTGAGGATCCAAACTGACCGAGCATGGATGACATGATTAGAGAGTTGTGTATGCCCGAAGTCCCTCACGGCTTGTTGATAGGTTGCCTTCACTTTACCTTACGGATGAGGTCTCGGCATTGAACTCGATAGTATCATACAATTTAGATCCTCATGACCACAAGGGAAACTTGATCAAGAGTTGAGCTGAGATTCTATATCATATTGTTCGAGGAGATCCTATCAATCTTCTCGTAACAATCATGTGTACCATTATCTTAGCCACTTGACACTCTTGGTTTTCATTTGCATTACCTTTCCCACAGATAGTGATGGCTATTTTGAGGGATGCTAGGGTCTGTATTCTTGAGAGGGCTGATATTGAGAAACAGAAAGGGATGATTAATGCCGCATCAATTACTCACTCGCTATACAAGAAGGAAAAGAATAAAAAGGCCTATGAGCTCAGTCAATGAGTTGGACAGGCTGTGACTGGGGGTCGTGGAGTTTTCCAACTTCCTGCAATTGACACACCCGTGACGGCCAATCAGATGAACCAGGTTCTTAGGTTCATTCAACAAGGGTTTGACTGCTTACATGCTAAGAAAAACAAGCCAAACCCTGCTATATCTGATGAGTCTGCTGATGAGGCTGACTAGACTTAGACTTTAGGTCTTAATATCTTTTGTTCTAGACTATTTTTTACTTATTTATCCCTGATGTCTAGATTGTTTATTCTTGTTATGTTTTTGTTTATTTCATCAACTAATATGTTTTAGATATTTATTTGATCAGTGATGATAATTATCTTTGCTTCATTATTGTCTTAATCTCTCTATGTGCTTATTTTATTATCTGTTTCTTACTTTGTCAATTTATTCCAAAAATGGGGAGATATTGGTATATAATATGTGATATGAGATGCTTTGTTCTTTGACAATGGGGGAGAAGTATTTATCAGATATTTTTATTTAAAGGGGAGATTAAGGGGGAGCATTACAGATTTGAGCATTACATATATATGTCTATATTTCTTTATTAAGCTTTTCACATGTTGTGTTGTTTAAGTAATGTGCAGGTACAAGTTTTTTTCTAAAAATATCTTAAACACACAAGAGAAGCTTCTATTGATCAGTTCTTTGTTTCTATGTATTTTTGGACAATATTGTAATCTAATTTTTTCAATGGGTTATGTTATAATTGTCTAGGTGGTTTTGTCACAAAATTGCCAAAGGGGGAGATTGTGACATATATATTTGTAATTGGTATATTTCGGTGATCAAAACTTAATTGATCGACTTGTAATTTTTAATTTATTCTTTGTATCGATCGTCAACATCTTCGAGCTAACACTCAAGTGCATGGAAGTAGATAAATCAGTAAGAACACCACATAGTACAGGTAAGTATGGTGAGGACACTCTGCACTTTTTATTTTTGAGCTTATTTTGAAAAACTAGGGTTTAAATGAAAAATTAGGGTTTTTCAAAGTAAGACTGGTCCCTAATATTTAGGACCGGTCCAACTTGTCTCGGCAGTTAGGTTTCTGCAAGTTTTTAGAAAATCTCACCGGTCCATATTATTTGGCACCAGTCCCACTTAGCCTGTTCTAAATAGGAAATAGATTTTAACGGAAATTCAGATTCCTATTGGGTTTGAAACTTCTAGGAGAGTTCTATTTTGGTATTCAATTTCTTTTCCAAGTAGAATTAGAACTTCTTTGAATATATATATGTATTCATATTTTCTCTACAATATAAGCAAAAAAAGCCTAAAAAAATATTTTTTTAAAGAGAGAAAGTATATACAGTATAATTAGGGCTATCTATTTCTAAGAACACACATCTATATTTCACGAGTGATATTTAGGATGGTGTTCCACTTTTGATTAGCTGCTCAAGAGACTGCATCAAATCTTTCGTTGATCAGAACATTGGATTGAAGGTTCTTCGTTTGCTTGCTGAAGAAGAAAGGTGACCAGATCGCACTACGAAGGGAACGAAATACTTGCTGAGTATTTTTGTTCTTCCAGCAACCTTTCTGTAAGGATCATGACATCAGCTGGAAGTCTGTAACAGTTGGACGTGTTGTCGCAATCATAAGCCTGTTGTGTTCTACATCAAATTCTTGACAAAGTGAAGAGGGGTGTGAGTCTGAGACAGAGTTGTTGTACTTTGCTTCATCATAGTGGATTGGTTTCCTGAGGCTTTCCACCTCCCTCCGTGGTTTTTCCCGCCTTGGGTTTCCACGTATATCTAGTGCATTCTTTTCTTTACTTGCACATTAAATTATCTACTTACTTTTAATTGTTTAGTTAATTGGACTTAAAATTGAATTAATTAAAAGTTAAGCAAAAAAGTAAGTGATCCTATTCAGCCCCCTCTAGGTTTTAAAGTACTTTTCGCAACCGCTTCCGCACCGTGCAACTCACAAATACATTTTAAATGATGTTTAATATGTTTTAATTTTGGAAAACATGTTTGAGGAGTGTTATTAAGGCTTTTGGAATGTTTTGAGAATATTTAGAGAAATTTGACTTTTTGGGTCAACGGAGCCCCGGGATGAGGTCTAGGTGGGCTCGGGAAGTGATTTCGGAGCCATGGCCGCTTTTGAAATCAAAAACAGAAGTCAGGAGGGTACGTTAAGTGACTCGGGGGTGTTTTGGTCATTTTGCACCCCAAGAAGGCATAAATATCTAGGAGGGGCTGAGATATTTCATTTTTACAGCTCTCTCTCTCTCTCTCTAACTCTCCCATTTCATCTCTCTCCCTTCTCTCTACATTTTGGAGGGGCTAGGCTAGGAATCGGGAAACGTCGAAGACAAGTGAATTGCTCTACTCGGCAAGGGCTACACTGTGGACCGAACAAATTCCATGTTTAACAAGGTAGCAAGGGCTGGAATTTTTGGAACATGGATTCCAAACTTGAGGTTTGAGTTAGGGATGTGAAATTCCTCTTTATTTTGATTCTGTAGGTCATATACTTGTGACACGAAATCTTGTTTTGAGAATTTTGTGAAAACATGATCTTATTGCATATATATGGAATGTCTAACATGTCTTGGTTGTAATTTATGTATTGCATATGTGTAGTTATTGTCTATGAATGCAATATTGCAATTTTGGATTCATTTGAGGAGTTTTGAGAAATTTTATATCAAATGTTGGATTTATGCATGAAGAACATTTTCTTGAAAATGCATTGGTTGTGATTCCTATGATATGGATGATTTTCATTGTGACAAGGTTGAGGTGAAGCGTGTGCATAAACTTGACATAAATTATGCATTTGGTGAGAAAGGTGAATTTTGTGCATTTATGTGATAAGTCTACATTATGTGAAAAGCGTGATTTTTGGGGCATATGTGAGAATTAAAAAGGACTCAGAGCCCTAGGTTGCAAAATCCAAAACTTAGCCAAGTGGATATTGCTTCCGTCGGGTTAGCAACTCATAAAGCGTAAGCAGAATTTGTGGTTTTGAAGAAACCCTTACTATAGAATTGTGACAAGCAGAAGTACTCAGTTGAATTGATTTTTGAATTATATGTGGTGTGAGTTTACTTGTGAGTTGTGACTTCATATAAATTATCATATATTGAAATGTGAAGCATCATTCAAGATTTCCAAAACTTGTATATTTTAAGTGTGAAAAGTATGGATTCTTTTCATGTAATCATGTAGAGATTTCATATGCATTCATGCATAGCTGCCTGAGTTAAGATAGAGTTGGGTGGATCACTCCTACTAGGCATAGTTGTATTCTCACCCCCTCCCCCAAACTCTTTTCAGATAAAACTCTCATGGAGGACGAGGCATAGAGCTCTAAAGCAAATTTTGAGCTTCTTTTTTTGGATTCCTTTTGGATATATGTATGTAGAAGTCCATGCCGACTTGTGGCATGTTGATTATAGCTAGGAGTGTTGCATTTACATTTGGTTCACCGCTTGTTTACGAATTTCAAATGTAATTGTCACATTTGACTCATGTTGAACCTTTTGAGAGATGTATGTACAATGAACTCATATATGTATGCCTTTTGGGATATGTACGCATAATGGATCTTTTGCCTTTTATGTGTGGAAATGTGGGATTGGCATTTGAAAATGAGGATTGTATATTTTTTTAACCTTCCATGGACATTATGAACTCCATTATGTATGACCTTGTGGGAATTAAATGAATGATGGACTTTCGAGCTTCCGTATGTATGAAATGGTGAGAATGAATGTTGGAGATTAGGTTTTACATCTTTATCATGTTATACTCTTTATAGATCATTTGTGGATGTTTTGGTTTCAAGGATAATGTACGCTTGGAGTAGAATTGTGAAATTTGTGGACTATGCATCTATAAGGCTCAAATATATGGATTTGTGTAGTTTTTGTTTATGTTTAGGATTACAAATAAGTGTATGGGTATAGAGTATGCATCTATACTTATGAAAATCAAGTTTTGAGGCATTTTTCAACTTTCGGTCGCCCAGTCTCTGCAGCCGCTGACCGAAACTATGAGATCCCAAACTTTTGCAAATGGGGTACTTGTTTCGGACGAATGTGATAGGCGTTGAATGTTACGCATTCTAGCCTCTTAACTTATGTATTTTATTCTCTTAGTGATAGATTATTTTATTATTTTACTTCGTTTTAATATTTTCTGTATTTTCAGGGCCTTAATGATTATTTCAGTTAAAACCATGATTTTGGGCTTTTAAAGAAGACATCCAAGATGGTTAGATGAAGCCTACATCAAGGAGATTCATTCAAATATTTATTTCAACTCAAATCAGCCCAAGAAAGAGGTCCAAGAGAATTACAGCTGCTTAAGAAGGTTTTGGGCCTGAAGCCCAAATCTGCGCATAATACAGTCTTAATCCCGTTTTGAAAAACGGACCAAAAATATTATTTCTGAGTCTCAAATCAACTTAATTTCTTAAGAGGTTGAACGAAATTCGATTTTGCACACTTTTGTATTTCACAAAAATTTCGTGAATCGGACTTCTAGTGGGTCAAAAGTTGGGCCGAACATCAGCCAGAAAAACCCACCTGATTAGTGCTGTGGGAAAACCTAATTAATTCCTAATTGGATTAGGACTTTGGTGTATTCTCTTGGGGCATAAAGTGAAGAATTAGAGGCTGAGTTGAGGGGGTGATAGAGTGGATTACAGAGATTGGAGAGTCTAAGAGGGCTGAGGACAGAACAGAAGACATACTTTGCAGAGCCATTGGAGAACGAAGTCATACGCATAATTTATGAAGATGATGCCTTCTTCCTTAACAGTTGAAGTTTCTTCTTCTACCATGAGCGGCTAGTTCATCCACTAGGGTTTTGATGTAGCCCTAACAAAGCATCAATGGTTTGATTGTTTTAATTATTGGGGACCTTTATATACATGCATAGATTGTGTAATTTAGAGGATTCTTATTATAGAATTGAGCAATAAAAGTCTTGTAAATTCAGTTTCAATGATTTCTTATCTTATTTTAGATATTTAGTTGTTGTTATTGAACTCAATCTCTCTTATTTTCTGTGATTATGAGAGAAATTATTACGCAATGGTAATCACTGAATATATCATTAAAAGCTTTGATGGATTATGCCTAGAGAAGATGAACCATACTGCACCCTAGATTAGAGTAGTTAGGCAGATGGCCCATGCCAATCGAAGATAGTCCATGACTTAGCCTTAATCATATGTTATCTTCTTGACGGATGAAGGTGAGCTTGTAGCCACCGACACCAGTTATGCATGATGTAATCCCCCATAGTTGATTCAATTGACCATTGATTGTGGAGTTAGTGGTGAAGTCAAATACCCTATATTTCTCTCATATTATCTTCACTTTCTATTTACTTTGATTTATTTTATTTTACTTTTTAATTAGTTTAAAAATCAAATTTTTTCTCTTTATAAATTTAATTAGAATTAATTCCGTATTCTAACTCATCAGACCATACCCTGAGGTTCGACACCCTTTTTGATAGCCCTATTCTGCAAGGAATTCATTCTATTGCGAAGTGTGGTAATTTTTAATTGATATACTTTTTGAGTCACACTCACACACGAATCAATTTTTGCCGCCGTTGCCGGGGATTATCTATTTGATTGATTGGATTTTACAGAATTAATTTTAATTTGATTTTTAATTTAGGAAATTTTTATATTTTGTTTTTAATTTTGTTTTGTTTTCTTTTCAGGTGCCTTTGGCTAATATATGCAAGGTCGTCGTTCTGTAGCTGATTCTTTGATGCCTCTTGATCCTGAGCCTGAACATACTCTTAGACAACAGAGGAACATCCCTATTAATACCATTGTGCAAGAGGAAGAATTAATTGAAGACATGGCAGAAGGGAGGAATAACAACGTTGTTCCTAATGCTGATGGAGAAAGGGCTAGATTGCTGAGGGACTACTATGTTCCTGAGACATACACCTCACCAACTGGTTTTCAACTGCCTAATGTCACATCACAGAATTATGAGATCAAGTCCAGCATTATTCAGATGCTACCATCGTATTTTGGGCTGACTCAAGAAGACCCTTACAAGTATCTAGATGAATTCATTGAAGTGTGCTCAACTACCAAAATCCATAACTTCTCTAAAGATGCTTTCAGAATGAGACTTTTTCCATTCTCCCTGAAAGACAAAGCAAAGTATTGGTTCAACTCTCTACCGGCAGGTTCTATCACGACTTGGACTCAGATGCAACATGAGTTTCTCAAGAAGTATTTTCTGATAGGGAAGACCAATCAGTTCAGATGTGTTATCACTGGTTTCTCCCAACATGAGGGGGAACAATTTTATAAGACATGGGAAAGATTCAAGGACCTTCTTAGGAAGTGTCCCCATCATCAAGTTCCTAAGTGGCAACTAGTGTAGAGTTTCCATGAAGGGCTGACAGAAGCCAACAGACAGATGGTTGATGCATCTTGTGGAGGTACTTTTATGTTGAAGAGTGAAGAAGAGGCATGGACCTTATTTGAAAATCTTAGTGACAACTCTCTACAACGTGTGTCCTCTACTCGTTCTAGCAGACCTGCCACTACAAGGAAGACTGATGGGATTTTTGAGGTTGGTGTTTCAGAAGCTATGCCAACTGATATTGATCTAATTGCACAGAAGGTAGCAGCAATTATGGCCACCAATCAAACTCCTTCTACTTCAAATTCTTCATTGCTAGGCCCTTGTGAATTTTGCTCTAGTCCTCTGCATAATGTGAGCAATTGTCCTTCGATGGGGCAATTTTCTGATATGCAACATGAGCAAGTCCAAGCTACATTCACTGGATCAATGAATCTTCCACGAGGTAATACTTACAATCATACATGGAGGAATCATCCTAGTTTTTCTTACAATAACCAAGGGGCAGCAATGCAACCATCATATCAACCTAGGACTTTTGTACCTCAACAGCAATATCAAACCCAAAGTCCTATGGCCCAAAGAATTTCTGCTATTGAAGACAAGCTGACACTTACCTTGTCCAAATTTGACAAGCTTGATTCTCTTATTGAGATGGTGCAAGCTACTACAACAACAGTACAATCTACAGTTCAGCTAGTGCACTCTCATTCTCAATGCATTGCCAAACTGGAATCTCAGTTTGGACAGCTTGTACTTCATTGAGTAGAAGAGAAGAAGGGAAGCTCCCTAGCCAACCAGTTGCTAATCCAAGAGGGATGCAAGCTTCCACAAGCAACCCACATCATGAGCAAGTTCAAGCCATTACCACTTTGAGGAGTGGGAAAATAATTGATAATAAAGTGGGTGAGAAGAAAGAAGAAGAAAAAGTGACCACAAGGCCAAGTGCTAAAATTTCTTATGAGCCCAAGGCTTCTTTCCCACAACGTTTCCTTGAAACATCTAAATTGGAAAAGCAAGGGGACAAGCTGCATGACATGATGGAGGTGTTTCGACAAGTGAAGATTAATTTGCCACTCCTTGATGCCATCAAGCAAATTCCTCCTTATGCTAAATTTTTGAAGGACTTGTGTACTCAGAAAAGGAATTCTAAAAGCCATGTACCAAAGAAAGTGATGCTGCCACAACAAGTGAGTTCTATAATTTAGTAGTGCACTCCTCCCAAGTTCAAAGATCCTGGTGCCCCAACTATCTCATGCATCATTGGGGAGCACCATGTTGATAAAGCTCTTCTTGATTTGGGTGCAAGTGTGAATTTGCTACCCTATTCAGTATACTTATAATTGGGCTTGGGAGAAGTGAAGCCTACCTCGGTGGTATTGCAATTTGCAGATAAATCAATAAAGCAACCTTGAGGAATCATTGAAGATGTGCTCATTAAAGTGGAAAAGTTCTACTTTCCTGTTGATTTCATTGTACTTGACACTGAGCCATTTCATAATTCGAAGAGGCACATTCTAGAGATCCTTGGTCGACCTTTCTTAGCTACTGCTGATGCTTGCATAAATTGTAGGTCGAGGATCATGGATATTTTATTTGGCAACATGAAGGTTAAGCTTAATATTTTCAATGCTGTTGAGAATCCTCCAGATCAGACCGATGTTTTCTTCATGGATTCTGCGGATGTGTCTGAATCTACAGATGAAATAAAGGTGCAAGAGAAACAGAAGGAAAAGAAGGTGTTCGAAAATCAATTTTCTACCATTGTGGTAAATTCTTTATCCACTACACCATCCAAAACACTTCAGGTGAGCAATTGTTTGGAGTATCTGACAACTCCACACCATGGTATGCAGATATTGTGAATTATTTAGCCACGGGAAAAGTGCCACGAGACTGGACTAAGCGAGAACGTGATATATTCTTCTCTAAAGTTCATCATTACTGTTGGGAGGATCCAGAGTTATTCAAATATTGTTCAGATCAGATTATTCGGCGACGTGTCCCAAACCATGAGTTTCAAGATATTCTCAAGTTCTGCCACTCATTAGCATGTGGAGGCCACTTTAGTGCAAGGAAGACAGCAGCAAAGGTACTTCAATGTGGATTCTTTTGGCCATTTCTGTTTCATGATGCATATGTTTTTTGTAAAACTTGTGACCGCTGTCAAAGATTGGGTTCAATGTCGAGGCGCGATATGATGCCAATGAGTCCCATTCTGGTGGTTGAAATTTTTGATGTTTGAGGAATTGATTTCATGGGACCCTTTCCACCCTCTTTTGGCTATGAGTACATTCTGGTTGGTGTGGATTATGTCTCCAAATGGGTGGAGGCCATTGCAACTCGAACCAATGATCACAAGGTAGTAATCAAGTTCATGCATGAGAATATTTCTAGTCGATTCAAAATTCCTTGAGCCCTGATCAGTGATGGTGGCTCTCACTTTTGCAATAAATTCTTGAGAGGTTTGCTTGCTAAATATGCAGTGACACATAAGGTGGCAACGCCTTACCATCCTCAGACAAGTGGGCAAGTAGAGCTGTCCAATCAAGAAATTAAGCATGTCCTCGAAAAGACAGTGAGACTGGATAGAAGAGATTGGTCATTACGACTGAGTGAGGTACTATAGGCATATCGGACTGCTTACAAGACTCCTATTGGTATGTCACCATATCGGTTGGTGTATGGAAAAGCATGTCATCTTCCAGTAGAGATTGAGCACAAGGCACTCTGGGCAATCCAAAAATTCAATTTTGATGCAAAAAGAGCTAGAGAAGAGATAAAGTTGCAATTGAATGAATTAGAAGAGTTTATACATGACGCGTATGAAAGTTCACGAATTTACAAAGAGAGGACGAAGGCATTTCATGATCGACATATCTCACGGAAGTCTTTCTCTCCAGGTGATAAAGTGTGGCTCTTCAATTCAAAGCTTCGGTTGTTTCCCGAAAAATTGAGTTCAAGGTGGGATGGACCATTCCAGCTGATTTTGGTTTTTTCTCATGGTGTTGTGGAAATTTGAAGCTTTCGAGATAATACTTTGATGAAAGTTAATGGGCAAAGGTTGAAGCATTGTGTGGAAGGATTTGTGCCAAGAAGAGACGTAGAGTCCGTCGACTTGACGGATCCCGTCTATCCGACTTAATCCCTTCGAAGAGTTGATTGTCTCCTACGGACGCTAAATTGTAGGTTTTGTATGTATTTCTATCCTTTAATTTCTTTAGTTTTCTTTTATTTTAATTTTTAGTTTTAGTTTTCTTAAGTTTTCTTTCAATTCTAGTTGCGTTTTAATGTTTTTTCTTTGAGTTTTTGATGTATAAGTTACTTCTGGAGGATGCCAAGAGGTGTACCGAGGTATTTGGACTCAATATGAGTGAAAAAATGAGCTCTCGGTCGACCTTGGGCGATGGAGACTCCAAAAATACATGTCTCGGTCGACCTTAGGCGATGGAGGGTCAAACAGGCCACAAGAAGGGGGATCGATCGCCCCATTGGAGGGGGATCGATCGCCCTATGATTTTTCAAAGGGACACCCACCAGCAGGTGGATGATCGATCGCCCATGGCTGGGGGGATCGATCGCCCAGGGCAAAAATATGGGCTACCCAAAATTTTTTGGTATTTAAAGCCTCCTTCTCCTATTTTGATACTGCTACTTACTTCCTTGACCTCTTTGAGCTCCATATTGACTCCTACTTCAACCAGGAATTTATTTTCTTCAATTGGTGATTCTTAAACAAGTATTTAACATTGATCAACATCAACATCAAAATCGGATTGATCATCACTAGTTCTCAAGGAAGCTCTCACTTTTTCAAGTTCTACATCAAAGTAAGTGAAGTTTTTCTTTGGCAAAATTGTGCAAATCTTTTTGAGGGCTTTTGAAGACCAAGTTTGGGGGATTTAATTGATGAATTCAATTGTTCAATTTGGGTGAAAAAAGTGCCGAAAAAAGGAGGTTGAATGATACACTTTTATTGTGCACGCCAAGTGTTTGGTTTAATTCCTCAACCAAAATTTTTCTATTTCTATGGCACCAAAGAGAGCAAGTCACCAAGGTGCTTCAAGCTCACGCAATCCTCGTCGAGCAAGGCATGATCCAACACCCTGTTCCTCAAGATCTCGCCGAGATGGTATTGATGAGCGATGGCATCCAAGGGCCTTGAACTTTGAAACAACGTTTGACATCGCCGAACTATATGGTATGTTTCCCGAGACACGATGGGGGATTTCTGACATCCATCGTTGTCGGTCGGCATCAATTTTTGTTCCACTCTCTTCTACTATCTACTCGAGGCTTGTCAAGGTATTTTATCAGAACTTAATGTCGAAACCTAATGAGCGGGATGTGCTTATTTCTTCAGTATATGGAACAGTAGTTCAGGTGGATATTTCATCCATTGTTATTGCCATGGGTTGTCCTCATGAGTGCCTAGATGATTTGACTCATATCTATACTCCTCTACCCGATGATTTGTCAGTGGGTAATTTGGTTGCACGTTTGTGTGCTAACTAATTTTTTGGACCAAAAAAGAATGCAGCTTCGAAGTCTTCTATGCCAAATCACTTATGGTTCCTTGATGTTGTTTTACTCAAGAATATATGTCCCATTGGACATAAAACTGAGAGACATCAAGAGTTTCTTAGATCTTTATATGCCATACATTTTGGGCATTGACTGTCATTCCCACAGATTGTCTGGGGCCAGATGAAAAAGTTATATTCAAAAGTTGTGGCCAAGGCACCGGACAGTGCAAGTGACTGGGAGTTTCCATTAATTCCCTACTATCATTCATCAGCTGCTTATTGCATAGGGGTATGCAGTCCATGAAGATGAGCTTGCCTTTTCACGTGATATTCATTATGGCACACATGACTAGAATTTGAGCCGATCTCATATGCACCAGAGAGTCATAGCTGTGCCTGGTGAAGTGTCTCGATTGGCCCAGGGAGGGGAACCTATAGATATACCACCACCGGTGGAAGATCCAAAGGAGATGGAAGCAGAGGAGGAGGAGGTACATGCACAAGCTGGTGGCCATGATTATCATTATTTAGAGGGACAGATTGCTGGGTTGACCGCCCAGTTTGGCACCCTACAGACTGAGGTTTTCACACAGTTTGGAGCTATGAGGACTGAGATGGTGGATCACTTTCGTGAGACTTGCCAAGACCAACTAGAGATGAGGAGGATGCTGCATGCACTGATGCGCCAGGCTAACTTGGATCCGAATGCTTAGTCACCACCACATCCTTGACAGGAAGGTAACTCTCTTTTGTATTTTATTTTATTCTTAGTTTTTATTTTTATTTTTAGTTTTATTTTTCTTTCTGTAGTTAGATTTTGATTATTAAAAAAAAAAAAAAATTTAGGATTTTTCTCTTTCATATTTATTTTCACCCATACTATTTCACTTGATCTTTGGGGTATAGTGGTTTGTTTTGCAAGGTGGTAACATCCAAGTTTGGGGGTGTGCTTGCATTCCCTTCCTTCTATTGGTGTGCTCTATTTTCTTTCCACTACTCCAGGTTTTTGGTAACATTGTTCTTACTCTTATCTATGCTTTAAATTGGGTGTACATTGAGAACAATGTACAGTTTAAGTTTGGGGGTTAGGCGATGCCTTATTTATGTGCTTTATTGCATATGGGGGAAATTTTTATGAAATTCTTCTTGTTTTAGGATTTTATTTTATTTTCTTAGTTTTTTATTTATCTTCTTTTGTTTTATTTTTAGATAGAATGTTTTAACATTATTCAAAGGATTAATACCTTATGTAGGTGCGTAAATTGCAATTTTTGAGTATGTTTTAAAATTTTGAAAACTATGTTTAAATTATGTGGTTTTAATCATGGTTTACATTGACATGCTTTGGGGTGACTGATTTTAATTTCCATACATGCACAAACACACTAGCATAATCTTGTGGGGTATAAACTTTGGCTATGAGTTATTGACTTACATATGCTTGATATTAATTAGTATCTCTTGAGAATGAGTACCAATAATGTGTTTTACTTGACTTCAATGAAAAAAAGAAAAAAAAGAGAAAAAAGAAAAATATATTGAAAGCAAATCAATTTGATCCTTTTCATGAGTAACCGGGTCTCTATGCCTCAGGAAGCACGGAGTGTTTGCGTCAAAAGTGAAAGGGTGAGAAAAGATGAGCATTGGTTGTCTTGATTTGTAGCCTGACTGATTCGAGTAATTAGGTTCTTCGGGGTATCTTTAAGCCTAGTGCCCTAAAGTCATCTAGTTTGGGAGTCACTGACTGAAAGCTTGCTACATGGATCTTTCAGAAAGCTTAATAAATCAAGACATTGCACAACCAATAAAGTAATGAAAAAAAATGAATGATGGAAAAAAAAAAAAAAAGTCATGTATTCATGTTTGGAAGTATGATTTCAATAAGGAGAGCTAGTGAGTTGAAGGGGTATGTGCCTTAATATATTCAGAGCTTGGTTATGCTACATGAGATGACTGCTAGTTCACTTTACACGAGGGAGTTAGAGTTGGTTATTTTGAGATATGTTGATGTGAATTATGTGTGGGGACCATTGCTTTGAATTATGGAATTTGAAAGTTTGAAATTATTCTTGAATACAAGTTTGTAACTATGTATTGTAATCTTCTTCTTGAATTGATATTGAAACAGAATTTTGAATGTTTGTGGGTAACATTTCAGGAAAACCCTCACGAGACTATACTCGTCCACTAGGGGAAACCTAGGGGTTTAAAGGCTTGTTGCATATGCTAAATGCAATCGTTTCTTCCACGAAAGTGGAGTTGGGTAGTTTAGTTAGTGTTTAGTAGTTTCTTTGTTTTAGTTTTATTTTATTCTATTGCTAAGGGACTAGCAATATGTAAGTTTGGGGGTGTGATAGGCGTTGAATGTTACGCATTCTAGCCTCTTAACTTATGTATTTTATTCTCTTAGTGATAGATTATTTTGTTATTTTATTTCGTTTTAGTGTTTTCTGTATTTTCAGGGGCTTAATGATTATTTCAGTTAAAACCATGATTTTGGGCTTTTAAAGAAGACATCCAAGATGGTTAGATGAAGCCTACATCAAGGAGATTCTTTCAAATATTTATTTCAACTCAAATCAGCCCAAGAAAGAGGTCCAAAAGAATTACAGCTGCTTAAGAAGGTTTCGGGCCTGAAGCCCAAATCTGCGCATAATACAATCTTAATCCCGTTTTGGAAAACGGACAGAAGTGTTATTTTCGAGCCTCAAATCGACTTAATTTTTGCAAAATTTGAACGAAATTCGATTCTGCACACTTTTGTATTTCTCGAAAATTTCGTGAATCGGACTTCTAGTGGGTCAAAAGTTGGGCCGAACGTCAGCAGGAAAAACCCACCTAACTAGTGCTGCGGGAAAACCTAATTAATTCCTAATTGGATTAGGACTTTGGTGTATTCTCTTGGGGCATAAAGTGAAGAATTGTAGTTGAGGGGTGATAGAGTGGATTACGGAGATTGGAGAGTCTGAGAGGGCTGAGGACAGAACAGAAGACATACTTTGCAGAGCCATTGAAGAACAAAGTCATACGCATAATTCATGAAGATGATGCCTTCTTTCTCAACAGTTGAAGCTTTTTCTTCTACCATGAGCGGCTAGTTCATCCACTAGGGTTTTGATGTAGCCCTAACAAAGCATCAATGGTTTGATTGTTTTAATTATTGGGGACCTTTATATACATGCATAGATTGTGTAATTTAGAGGATTCTTATTATAGAATTGAGCAATAAAAGTCTTGTAAATTCAGTTTCAATGATTTCTTATCTTGTCTTAGATATTTAGTTGTTGTTATTGAACCCAATCTCTCTTATTTTTTGTGATCATGAGAGCGATTATTACACAATGGTAATCACTGAATATATTATTAAAAGCTTTGATGGATTATGCCTAGAGAAGATGAACCATACTGCACCCTAGATTAAAGTAGTTAGGCAGATGGCCCATGCTAATCGAAGATAGTCCATGACTTAGCCTTAATCATATGTTATCTTTTTTACGGATGAAGGTGAGCTTGTAGCCACCGACACCACTTATGCATGATGTAATCCCCCATAGTTAATTCAATTGACCATTGATTGTGGAGTTAGTGGTGAAGTCAAATACCCTAGATTTCTCTCATATTATCATCACTTTCTATTTACTTTGATTTATTTTATTTTACTTTTTAATTAGTTTAAAAATCAGATTTCTTCTATTTATAAATTTAATTAGAATTAATTCCGTATTCCAACTCATCAGACCATAATCCTTGAGGTTCGACACCCCTTTCGATAGCCTTATTCTGCAAGGAATTCGTTCTATTGCGAAGTGTGGTAATTTTTAATTGATATACTTTTTGAGTCACACTCACACACGAATCAGAATGAAGGAAGGATTCAGCCGACCAAAGCTACCCTTTAGCTGACCGATAGAATTGGAAACCTGAAGGTCAACTGAACCCAGGTTTCAGCCAACCAAAACCTACACAGAATTAGAATTCTTCAAACTTTAGAATATGAGCGAGTATGTATGGACGCATAGACTAGTGTGGGATCCATTGTGATGGGCATTGATGAGTACATGCCAATGTAATGATCTACATATAGAAAGTTTTCGCATCATTTGATTTTGAGATAATTGTGTGTGAGATTAGAGATATGAGATGAGGGCGTGACAACTTGGTATCAGAGTTCTAGGTTGTTGTTGATGTTTGATAATCACCATTCACCCTCGTTTCCCTCGCTCTTAATCGGGAGTCAGAAATTGGGGCATGACAATTCAAGTTGAGTCTTGTCTTTGAATTTGATCAACTAGTATAATCACTCAAATGTAGACATTAGTGATAACGACACCATTAATGATTTGTAATTGTCAAAATTACTAGATTTCCCTTACATCAACACCTTTGGGTCAACAATCTCCCCTTTTTTTTATGAAGACAAATCATTGATGTGTTTCATGATGTGAGAAGGGCATTAAAAAATGCTCCCCCTGTCAATATGCATATAATTGATATAGAGTATAGATAAAATTGTATTTCAATTACATACATGCTTTTGTGATCATATAGCATTTAGACATGATAAGCATCATTTCTCAATAAGACATAAAATTCATAGAAAATTTAGAACTTCATTGATTTTTATGCTTTCAAATTTAAAGATAGACAATACACAATACATAAGCATAAGCATATACAAAACATCAAAACATAAGCCCGAAATGCATCAAAATAACTCAATTTTTCTCCCCCTTAGTCAAATCAAAAATGCGAGAGGTCTAAACCATAGCGAATATCCGAGAAATTTTTTGAATGTTTTCCCAATTTTTTGACTAGCTATTTCCTCAATTCGGTCTGTAAGGTCATCCATTTGACTTTGTCGCAATCTTGATACGGCATGCTCGTTAACCTTCCTTACCAAATCATCTAATTTATTCTCATTTCACTTGGCAATGGCTAGGTTTTCGACTTGGGACATTCACAGGAGGTGGAGGAGGAATTTCAACCTCTATGGGCTCTTCTCTTTCAATTCCCTCATTTTCTTCTTCCCGTTCTTCTTTTTCACTCTATTCAACTCCTTCTATAAACTTAGGATCATACTAATGACCATTTCTATCTTGCCTTAAATTCATGATGTTCAGCATAGAGGAATTGATTTTGTCCCTAGGTCCATGAGTGATGGGGTCAACAATAGATAAGTTGACGCCTTTAGCCATAAAGATCCTAATAAGAGGCATAGCATAGTAGAGATGAACGCCACATTTCTTGCAGTCAAGCATACGGTGATAGATAAAAAATGAGAGATCGAATCTCTTACCATTGAGTATACACCACACAAGAAATGCTTATATGAATGACACATCCGAGTGACCACAGAATTTGGGAAAAATTGTATGCATAATGATATTGTATACAAGTATGGCTTCCACAGTTACTTGGCTTGATTTCACTGTTATGATATTCGTGGTAGCCCTATCATAACTCATTCATACCAAACGTGGGAGGTATAGTACTGAATTCCTCCTTTGGAAAGGTTGAGAAGCCTTCGGATAGATGTTTGATCAATTAAAATGTCAGTATCGGCAACGAATGAGTATAGTGTTGAGACTGGGGCATCATCCACCGTTATCAAATGAGCATAGAATAGCCTCACAAGTTTTAAATAGTATGGAACATCCATGGATACAAATTCTCCTAAGCTGATTGCATCAAACAAATCATATGTATTGAGATGTAAAGATGCACATTCAGAGCATGTGAGAATCTTACCCTTTGCAATGATTCAATTGAGGTATTTCTTCTCATATGTAGGACATTGAATCTCATATTTAAACCATTGGATGTGAGGAATAGGAGGAGCAGTGAAACCCAAACTATAGGTGGTGAAGGATTCAATTGAGAGGTTTCATGATTATGAGAAACCTTAGTTTTCTTCTTTGATTTTGTGATTCTCTTGGAATTTCTTCTAGGAGGCATTGTGGGTAGAGATTTTGGTGAGGGTGAAGATATGAAAAGAAGAATGCTCAATGGATTGATCAAGAAATGATGAGGAAGAAGTACCTTAGGGTTCTCCTAGGAGGAGGAGAGTCTGTTCTTTAGTCGGCTGGAATTTGGGAGAAAGTGGGAAAGGAAATGAAGTTAGAGTTTGTGACTTAAAACTGCTCAAATTGTAGTTTCGATCTGCTGAAAGATATTTTCGATCGACCGATGGATTGTTTGGTCGGCTAAAATATCTATCAGTTGGCTAATATATGTTTTAGTTCAGTATATTTCAATACTCATGTTTCGATAGGCTAAAAGGTCCTTTTCGGTCGGCTGAAGCATCCCTTCAGGCGGTTGAGGGTTTTATTAGTTGGCTGAAATGTGCAGAACATCAGTTTTTACAGATTTTGATTACTCCTTTTTTAAGGCCATCCCTATTTCTCTCTTAAGTGATTTAAACCTATTTTCATGAAGAGTTTTGGTAAAAATATCGGCCAGTTGATTATCAGTATTAACAAAGACTAGCTCGATATCTCCCTTTGACACGTGATTTCTAAGAAAGTGGTACCGTATTTCAATATACTTTGTTCGAGCATGTTGAATAGGATTTTTGAAAATGCATATTGCACCTGTGTAAAATATCTATCAATTGGCTGATATATGCTTGAGTTTAGTATATTTCAATACTCATGTTTCGGTAGGCTGAAAGGTCCTTTTCGGTCGGCTGAAGAATCCCTTTAGGCGGCTGAGGGTTTTATCAGTTGGCTAAAATGTGCAGAACATCAGTTTTTACAGATTTTGATTAGTCCTTTTTTAAGGCCATCCCTATTTCTCTCCTAAGTGTATTAAACCTATTTTTGTGAAGAGTTTTGGTAAAAATATCGGCAAGTTGATTATCAGTATTAACAAAGACTAGCTCGATATCTCCCTTTGACACGTGATTTCTAAGAAAGTGGTACCGTATTTCAATATACTTTGTTCGAGCATGTTGAATAGGATTTTTGAAAATGCATAATGCACCTGTGTTATCACAATAAATAGGGATATGATCAAATGTAAGACAAAAATCTTGTAGGTGTTGTTTGATATAGAGGGTTTGAGCACAACTACTTTCGACGGCTTCGTATTCAGCTTCCGTCGTTGATAAAGCCACAAAATTTTATTTCTTACATGACCAAGAAATAAGTGATTGTCCTAGAAAGTGACAAGTGACACTTGTATTTTTCCTATCAATTTTGCAACTGGCAAAGTCGGCATCCGAATAGCTAGTGAGATCAAGAGAAGTATTTCTTGGATACCAAAGTCCTAAGTCAATAGTGCCACTTAAATACTTGAAGATACGTTTACTGCACTTAAATGAGACTCTTTAGGACAAGATTGAAATCTAGCACACAAGCAAACACTAAACATAATATCCAGTGTAGTAGCAGTTAAGTATAATAGACTTCTAATCATTCCTCTATATTTCTTGATATTTTCCTTTTTCATCTTTATCTAGATTAGATGAATGACTCATTGGAGTTTTGGCATGTTTGACTTCTTTCAAGCCAAATTTCTTTAGCAAATCTTTAACATACTTAGATTGGCAAATGAAAATGTCATCAAATGTTTGTTTGATTTACAAACTTAAGAAGAAATTGAGTTCACCCATCATGCTCATTTCAAATCTCTTTTGCATACTAGAGGAGAATTCTTTACATAACTTGTCATTTGTTGAATCGAAAATAATATTATCAATATATACTTAAATAATTAACAAATGACCACTTATGATTTTGGTAAAGAGAGTGTTATCAATTTTACCTCTAATAAAATCATTTTTAAGTAGAAAGCCACTTAATCTCTCATACCAAGCTCTTGGAGCTTATTTTAAGCCTTATCAGGCTTTTCATAATTTTAAAACATGATTTGAAAAATCAAAAATTTTGAAATTCGGTGATTGTTCAACAAACACTTCTTCTTCTATTAGGCCATTTATAAAAGCACTTTTTACATGGATTTGAAATAATTTAAAGTTTTTGTTGAAGGCAAAAGCAAATAGCATTCTAATGATAGTCAATACCTTCTTCTTGATTATAACCTTGAGCAACAAGTCTTGCTCTGTTTCTAGTAATGACACCTAATTCATCCTTTTTGTTTTTAAGAACTCATTTGGTACCAATGATAGTTTTTTCCTTAGGCCTCAGAACTAAACGTCACACTTGATTTCTTTCAATTTGATTTAGCTCCTCTTGCATTGCAAGAATCCAAGACTCATTATTTTCGGCCTCACGGAAGTTTTTAGGTTCAAGTTGAGACACAAAAGCCGAATGATTGCATATGTTGCTAAGTTTGGATCTTGTGCTAACACCTTTGGATGGACTACCAATTATTTGATCTATTGGGTGATTTTGTACAAATTTTCAACTTTTAGGAAAATAATCATTTTCTTCTTCAATAAGTTGATCATTACCTGAGTTATCCTTTGGGGAATCATCAAGTGAAGGCTCATCATTCCTAGTCTCAATGCTACGATTGCCATTAGACACTTCTATCTCAAGAATTTCATCATGATCTAAAATTCTTTCGAGATGTGGGGGTAGTGATTTATCAAATACTACATGTATGGATTCGACTACGGTTAGATTTCTTTTGTTGAACACTCTATAAGCTTT
Source organism: Cornus controversa (assembly GCA_026545225.1). Classification (NCBI taxonomy): domain Eukaryota; kingdom Viridiplantae; phylum Streptophyta; class Magnoliopsida; order Cornales; family Cornaceae; genus Cornus; species Cornus controversa. Next base: position 27,371,562 of record CM048848.1, on the reverse strand, counting down.
GTTTCTAGATGAATATCCTAGAAAGACACCTTCTTCGGATTTGGCATCAATTTTTCTTAAATTGTCCTTATCATTTAAGACAAAGTATTTGCATCCAAATACTTTGAAATAGCTAATGATAGGCTTTTTCTCATTCCATATTTCATATGGAGTTTTGTCAAAGATTTTTCTAATAATGACTCTATTTATCACATAACAAGAAGCACTAACGGCTTCGATCCATAGGTATCAAGGAAGATTATGCTCATTTAATGTTGTTCTAGCCATTTCTTGGAGAAACTTATTTTTTCTTTCAACCACACCATTTTTTTGAGGAGTTCTAAGTGCAGAGATATTGTGATGGTATCCATTTTCATCACAAAAGCTTTTTATATCTTGATTGTCAAATTCTCTACCTTTATCATTTCTAATGGTTTTAATTTTGAAATTCTTCTCGTTTTGAACTCTTCTACAAAAATAGAGGGAGATTCATTTTTGTGAGTTATGAAGAAAACCTAAGTTATCTAGAGTAGTCATAAACAATTACAAAAGCATAGAGTTTTTCACCTAGACTAACAATTCTTTTCGAACCAAACAAGTCCATGTGAATTAAATCAAGTAACCTAGTAGATGTGATGTCCTTCTTTATTTTAAATGAGGATTTGACTTGTTTTCCTAATTGGCAAGCACTATATGTAATGTCTTTCACATACTTAGTCTTTAGAAGGCCTTTGACTAAGTTTTTTTAAGACAATTTAGAAATTAAATCCATGCTAGCAAGTCCTAGTCTTCTATGCCATAGCCAACTACTATCACTAGATGATATAAAGCATTTAACATCTTGATCAAGTAATTCACATAAAAGCAAAAAATATAAATTTTCATTTCTATTTGCGGAGAAAATTTGGTTTAGATCATTTTCAACAATGCATCTATTAGATTTGAATGTAACACTAAGTCCTATATCACATAGTTGACTAATGCTAAACAAATTATGCTTCAATCCATTAACCAAGAACACATTATCAATAGATAAGAAAGATGAAATACATATTGTCCCTGCCAACAACTTTGCCATTTAAATTATTACCAAATGTTACACTTCCACCGTCACAGGGTTTGATGGAGATGAAAATTGAACGATCTCCGTCATGTGCCTTAAGCAATGACTATCGAAAAACCATTTGTCTTTAGATGTGGGGATGGACTTTAAGCATACCTACAAGAAGATATTAAGTAACTTCTTTTGGTACCCAAACATCTTTGGGTCCATCTTGGTTAGTCTTTTGAAAGTTTCTTTTACAACCCACACTATTTTTCCAAATATCTTGCTTTTGAAAGGATAATCAATGATTTTATGTCCTTTCATCAAACAAATATTACAAATATAATTAGAGAAAGGTGATTTACATTTTTTTACGAAGGTTTCCTTAAGAGATTTCATTTTTCTTGATTAAATATAAATCTTTCTAATGAGGGATATATCTAAGTCCTTCTTTAAGAAAAGAGTATTTTTGCATTCCTAGAGTATAAGACTTAAATTTTCCTTTCCTTTGGTGAATTTTGCAAGAGTTTCAATTTGATCCTCAATAGTTTTTCTCAAATTTTTATTTTCAATTTTAAGAGCAATTGAATTCCATTTGAAGAGAAATTTTCTTGCTCCTTTTTCAAAAAGTCATTTTCATTCTGAAGCTTCACAAGATTAAGAGAAGCACATTTTAAGACCATTTTTCTAAGTTCATCATGCAATTCTTTAAATGCATCTTGTAATTCATTATGAGAATCAATCAATTCATTATAAAGATCATCTTGAGAATCAAGATTAGAAGTTACTTCTTCTCCAAAAGCCATAAGACAGAGATTTGTCGTTTCCTCGCCATCCTTATCATGGTAAGGTGATTCATCATCATCACTCCATGCAGCGTTCAAGGCCGCTTTCTTCTTTTTTTTGTCTCTCTTGTACCTGAGGCAATTGGTTTTGAAATGATCGGGTTTTCCACAATGAAAGCAAGTGAAAGTCTCTTGGCTAGAATTATTCTTTGAAGGATGTCCTCGATTGGTCTTTTTCATATGAAGCATTTTCTGAAATCTATTGGTGATAAGAGCGAGTTCTTCATCAACATCATTAAGCTCATTGTCATCTTCTTTACATGTAGCTTGGAGAGCTAGACTCTTCTTTAGTTTAGAGTCTTCTTGGAGTTTCTTTTCACGACTATTCAATGTGATCTCCCAAGTTAGAAGAAAGCCAACGAGCACATCTAGAGAGAGTATGTTGAGATCATTTGATTCTTTGATAGCCGCCGCTTGTGCATCCCATTTTGGAGGTAGGCTTCTAAGAACTTTTCTATTAACATCGGAGTTAGACTATTTTCTACCAAGATGCATTAAGTCGTTAATAATAGAAGAAAATCTAGTAAACATGTCACCAATTGATTCATTGTCTTTCATAGAGAATAGTTCATATTGATGAATGAGAAGATGAATTTTAGATTCTCGAACTTGATTGGTTCCTTCATAGGTTACAACCAATTTATCCCAAATTTCATTGGTCGTTACACACGTGGAGATTCTATTATACTCATTTGCATTTAGAGCACAATTGAGATTGACTTTGGCTTTAGCATTAATTGAGATGAATTTATGATCATCCGCATTTCATTCACTCTCAATTTTTGCAACTTTTGTTTCTCCTACGAATTTCATTGGAACAAAAGGTCCATTGACAATAACTTGCCAAATTTGATAGTCTTGAGCTTGAAGAAAATCTATCATTCTATTTTTCTAATAGTTATAGTTTGTCCCATCAAACCAAGTAGGTCGATTATTTGAATGACCTTCTTCATGTTGTCGGTTTCCTAAGTTTTCCATAGATCAACTCTAATTCTATTAAGACAAGACTAGAGTCGAGGCTCTGATACTAATTGTTAGTCAAGTATTGACCCTAGAGGGGAGGGGGTGATTAGGGTCAATGATAAACCACGTATAATTTTCGTGTTTTAAAACAATATATAAACAATTAAATTTTTCCTATTATGCAATACAAGCAAGATAAACAAATGAGGCAATTTAAGCATAATATAAAAAGATAGGGATAGAGAAATCAAACGACAATTACACGATAGTTTTTTTAAGGTTCAGAATTCCTACTCCTTGGCTCAAGACCCCTCTTGAGACTTTCCAAATCCAATAAGGCACCTTCTTATAGGTGGAAAACAAAACCTTCTTAATAAGAAAAACTCTTCCTCCTGGCCTCCCTTGGGTCACACCAACCATTGCTAAAGGAACAACCTCCTTTAGGCTTCTTATGGATCAAATCAATCCTTTGAGTGGAAGAAGTGAATACGAATGAAACTCTCAAAGTAGATTTACAATAATAAGCTCTCAGTAGATATCTCTCAATATAGATGAATACACATGTGTAAATCTCACAAGACTAGAGTATGAAATGAATTCACAAGATGAAGCTCAAGTCTCTTGAAATGATTTTAGCAAAATGGTAGATGAAAATATTAAATGCTTAAGTTATGTGTAATGAGGTCTCTTCAATGCATATGAATATTATATAGGCAAAGTCAGCTGAATCAAGGTAGTTAGAGTGGTTGAGGGAGCATTGAATGCAAAACATAGCCATTGGATTCAAACTCTGATACTATCGGCCAGCTGATGCTGATGAACATTGTTTCGATCAGCTGAAGCTATGCTTTGGCCGACTGAAATAATGTTTCAACTTTTCCTGTTTTGCACTCTCTACTGGAGTGAATTCCAAGTTATACCAGCCGTATGATGGGTTTCATCAACCGGCTGACAACACTGTTTCAGTCAGCTGAAACTATGCTTCGGTCGGCTGAAGCTATGCTTCGGTCGGCTGAAACAATGTTCTGGCTTCCCCTGTTTTGCACACATTACTGGAATGAATTCCAGGTTCTGTCAACCGGCTAATGGAACCCATCAAGTTACCAAAACTCTATAAAAGTGTGAGTTGGCCATTTTTGAAAAGTTTGAATGTTCAAACGCATTTATAGGTTAATGAATGAATGTGAGTGATGTTTTAAATCTATTATATGATGATGAAAGATCAAGAATGAGTAAAAAAATATTTTTATGCATGATCTTTGAAAAGATTTGAGCTTCATAGGAATTCAAATATACTTTGACATAAATTCCTAAACACTCACCATCTTATCTACCCATTTCTTCAATGTGGATTGATTGATTGAGCTTTTGGATGTAAGACTTGCTTGTTTGAATAGATTCTTGAATTTGAACGACATCGTAGGCTTGGAGGCTTCTATTTAGACGTTTCTTCAATACACTTAAGCATACATGTAATATTCTTTTGAGTTTGAAGAGTTTTGGAGTTGGATTCAATTTCCTGAGTCTCGTCTTTGAATTTGATCAACTAGCATAATGGTTTGTAGACATTAGTGATAACGACACCATTAATGGTTTGTAATCATTAAAATTACTAGATTGCCCTTAGGTCAACACATTTGAGTCAACAATATATCTAGATGGATTTTCAAAATCTACCGAAATAAGTTGGGTCGGTCACTAAAATGTGACCGGCCGGGTTTTTGAAATTTTGTATATTTTGAAATAAAATCCTAGTTTTCAAAATCTAACTTATCAAACATAGCATGTATATCGTCCTCTACCTGAGCTAAATAATGTTCTCATTGAATCGACGGTGTCATACACTCATCAATTTCATGAATGAGACACAAATCAAACCAAAAATTACAACTTAATCAATTAAGTTTTAACACCGAACACCAAAATTAGCTAACATAAAATATTATATCTCCCACAGCCTTAGTTACAACAAGTATTATGTTACCTATGGTTTATATTCACAATCCTGTGCATATTGCGTAATACGCCTAATCACTCCAACATTAAAGTAGACCTTGAAAAATGTCCATTAATATACAAATGAGCCCTATACAAATGGGCCACACAAGCACTTTTGCCCACTTAAAAATTTAGAATCACATAAAAATAGAAAAAGTAAACAATAGATCCCACACCTCCTAATAATTTTGAGAAATGTTCATTTCAGAACAGATTTTACTCAAGACTGAAATTGAAATAAATGTCTCCTTTTACTTGGCAGGCTTAGTTGTAATGTGCTTGCTATATACCAGACAAAACCATAAAGGCAGTCAGAATGAATTGGTCACAAGAAATATACGGAGTATCTCTGTTAGACTGTTACCAAATCCTGATATATATATATACATATATATATATATATATATATATATATATATAAGCTACGATAATGTAACATCAACAGTTTGTCAACAGTTTGTGGTGGCTTATCAACAGTTTGCTAAAAATTGATACTACAGATTCGGCTGTATCAACAGTTTGTGGTGGCTTATCAGTTGGTGTCTTCAACAGTAGGAGTAATATCAAATCTGACTTGTCTTAGTGAAAAGTAGGCTCGTAGTTTCAGGTCTAAGTCTAATTGGTGGCTCTGGCTGCTACGTACAGAGGAATTAAATGGTCTCCATTGCTAGTCTAATCACTGTACTACCATGCTACTGTTACTTAGCTGGAACAAGAGAACCTCACGGTGACCGATCACCGACCAATGGCCTAAAATACTCTTTCATAACACCTATGAAAAGATGACTTTTAGTTTTTGAAGTTTAAAAATTATTTTAAAAAATATTTGAAGTATTAAGGCCGTAAAGTTTTCGAATCTGAAAAAAAACGTTTAAAAAAAGTTGAATCATTTAGTTTCTGTTTCTTTTTTTCTTCTAAGAAGCAAAAATTATGCTGGTAAAAATTTTTTGTAATTTCATTCCGTTACAACGTTTATAACAATTATTGATTACTCGTGTTATTACGTGTTTCACTAATAATTAATATCACTCGTTGTACTGTTCATGTCTTCCGTAGTTGCAAAAAAACCTTTGCTTTGAAAGGATTTTAATCTCTATTTTATTACCTATGAAAACTGTCATGGACAATCAAAACTGTAGGGCACTGTAGCCCTAAAATCAATCCAACAACATTCAAATCAATTTCAATATCATGATTTCTATTATTAAGCACGGTAATTAGCATGCTTTGTTGCTCCATTTAGAGGTGTTCCTTAATCACAATGTTGTAATACAAAATCATACTACAAAACAGGTCCATGACTTTTGAAATACCACTAAATAGATTTTAAAATTCAGTAAACCCCAAAATTTTAAAAAAATCTCAATTTGAATCTGAATTCATGAGTTTTTGAAGCTTTAACCGGTACTCTTCTGGCCTCTTTGGCTGTTGTTTGCTCAACTCTTAGGCCAAATGTTTTTTTTTTTTTTCTTTCTTCTTTTCTTTGGTAAGTAACAATTACTGATACACATTCACTTTGATCATTTAAAGATAAAAACTAATAACATTTGACAAGTCCAAAAAGAAAAAAGTGTGTGAGAAGGAGAGAAGAAGCCCATGACAACATTTCTTCTTTTCATTTTTTTGTCTAATTAAGTAGAAACCAAATATAGTACCAATAGGTGTAAGTGATGCATGCCCAGTAGCATTACAAACTTTTCCCATATACCTACATACTACATTTTCCAAACTGATATATATATATATATATATATATATATATATATATAACAAGAGGAAGATGCTACCTCAGTATGCATTTCTTACATCCGTTTTTCACAAACAAACAAAGAAGTAGCAAGAAAATGGCAAAAGATGTAAAATAAGTCAGAGACTAAGGTTAAACATGGAATTAAAACACCTAACCTAAGGTAAATTCGGACCGCTACCCTCAATTCCCCGCAATGCAATAATGTCGCTCTCCCCATTCTGCCCCCCTTCTACAAGAGCTGGCTAGAAACTCAGGAGAACGAAATTGCAAAAACCCTCCACCTCCGCCTCCGCCTCCGCCTCCGCCTCCGCCGCGGTCTCTGCCCTCTACCACCGTTACCACCACTGCCGGAGTGGATGAGCCACCGCAGGTGACCACTTACCATCGTGTGAGCTTATAAAGTGAATGGAAATCAATGGTTGGCCAAACTTGGCTAGATAGCAAGAAAGAGATACTGAATAGAAAGAGAGTATAGGACTGAGAGGGGACATGATGGGTCGTATATAAAGGCGAGATTGTAGCTTTTCGTTGACAGTCAAGAAATTATTAAATGGTCCTCTAATGTTGTAACAACGTGTTACTATTGGCCACAGTAAATAAGCTGAGGACCATCTAATTTTTTTTTTAATCGGTCAGACTTGTGGGTGGATTTTATTATATATATTCATCCATATTTATATTATATTTAAGTTTGGTTCAAAATATTTTTGCTTATTTGCGATTTAAAATAATCTCTTCTACTTTGGTAGTGTCGTAAGTGCGAATATACTATTATATTGATATTACATTTAGACGGTTTAAAATGTATGTCTATTTAAAGTTTAAAATTAAGGTAAAATGTATTGACTTTCTTTTAGGTTTTGTTTAATTATACACAGGTACTATATTTGTAAAATAGTTACACTTACTCCTTTCAATACGTTGAAATGACCATTATACTCTCATTATTTTCAAATAATTATTTTTTACCATTTCAATGAATTAGAAGGCATTTTAGTCAATATTTAGACAAGAGGGAGGTGAGTGTAAATTTTTTACAAATATAATACTTGTGTGAAATTAAAGCAAACTATAGAGACGGTCGGTCTATTTTACCCTTAAAATTATTATATCTAATTATCGTTGGTTTACAATTTATAGTACATCACAGTAGGGGTGACCACCGATCGGATCGGATCGGATTATGCATAATCCTAATCTGATCTGCGGATTACAGATTGGCGAAAATTCAATCCGATCCGATTCGATCCGTGATTGAACGGATCGGATCGGATCGGATTAACGGATTGGCCTGGTACTCCTATTTGAATTTTTTTTTTCTACTTCAAAATTTTCAAAAAAAATTGTCCAACAAACATAACACTCTTTAAATGAAAACAATTGTTAAATAAACAAATATAATATATATTGAGTTTTTAGGTTTACCCATATAAGTATGTAGCATATTATATTATTATACATATAATTACTAATTATATATATAAATATATTGTCACGGATTGCCACGGATCGGATTGCGGATCGGATCGAATTTCTGACCTTCCAATTCGCAATCCGATCCGTGGCTAACGGATTTTAATTTTTTAATCCGTCACCAATCCATTAGCTAACGGATCGGATTGGATCGGATTCGCGGATTCACGAATTTTTTGTACACCCCTACATCACAGTGTCGTAAAGACTTGCTTACACTAGTGTCTGTTTGTGTGTATATATATATATATATATATATATATATATATATATAATCGTAATTAGTCGTATGTAGGTGTGTTGAAAATCTCGATCCAAGCTCCTCGTTAGGGGCATGTTGGTGGGAAACGAAAAGAACTCCACTAGCTCCGTATTTCGAGGCTCCTGGAATTTTCATACTATTCTCCTGGAGGAGAAGAAAAGTGGTTCGTGGTGGGGTTTGTTTGTCTGGCATTTTCATACACGTATTGGTTGTATTCTTAACCCATTAATTGCACCAACACCAAGAGATAAGTCTTCATGACTAACTTTTTAGTTTTATTGCCTTATTATTGAATGTGTGGGGTGAAATATATAGTATCTTCACTCATTGCCTTGTTAGGGTCTGAATGAGACCAAAGGTTGAAGGAGGGTATTATTGTGCCAAACATTTGATGATTATGTCACTATTGACTTGTGTCATATTTTTGAAATAAAAAAAAAATTAACAAATTTTGAGTATACAATCTCACTACAAAAAAATCAACACAAAATGCTTTAAAAGAAAATAGCATGCACTAGTTAAAAATCACAATTTAATTTAGTCAAATTAAGTCAAAAGAAAGAAAATGTAGTATATTATAAATAAAATTTGATATGAAATTTTGATTATATTTTCTTCATACAATCGTATTTTTAAACGGTTAGATGTTCAAATTTTCACAAACCGGCACAAGGGCCTTTTTAGGTGAAAAAATGAAAAATCACATAGTAATCAACTCAGGCTAGCTGATTCATTATAATAAGAGAAATAATTGTTTACACCATAAATTAAATTTTATGGTTCAGTCCTTATTCTCAAGGCTCAATTATGGTTAACCAAATGAGTAAGAATAAGTAAAAATACACCCTTATGGTTCAGTCTCAGAAGTCACTTTAGCTCTAAAAAACTTGACCTAAGGGTCGAGTCACATAATTATGGGACCATGTCTTAGCAATTCAGTCACACAAAGGTCAGTTGCAAAGCTAAATTATCAACATAATTCAGTCACATGAATGAAGATTGAAGACGCATGTCGGACTAGAGATTACCAATTAACAGAAATTGTTATGGAAAAAATTTGACCATTCAGATAATGACAAGTGGTGAGATCTGAGAGGTGCTAAGGAAGAGCAGTTGTCATTTTAAATTCGAATTAATAACTGTTGATCAACTGCTTGGAGGATCACCTATATATATCAGAAGAAGGGATTGAAAAAAAGGTCCCAGACCAACATATTTGATGGGAAGTATGTCAGCAGGTTTTGATTGGCTCACTCACACAAACAATCACTTTTGGCGCTTGAGATAGCGAGCAAAGATGAGACACTTTGGTTATAGTGTTGCCTTGGTTGGAGTCAAGATGAGGTCAAATGATAGAGACCGATAATGACTATACCAACTATTCATTTTACCTATATTGATAGTGAGATCTTAATTTTGGCGCTTTAGATAGCGATTAAATGAAGAACTCGGGTTAGGCGTTTACATAGCTACTAGACTAAGATATATACAGTGTTGGAATTTGTGACATACGCTTTTTGAAAGAGTTACTTGACGCAGAACGAAAGTATAAGGGGTTACCAGCATAAACCCTAAGAACAAAAACTGGAATCCACCAGCACAATTAATTATAAACCAAAGTAAAACTTTATTGATAAATTGATTGATTTCTGCCCTATGGCAGTACATATATTTATAATAGAGAAATCATAATCCTAACAGGACTAGAAAATCTAAAAATATAGAAATTCTAATCCTAACAGGAAAAGAAAATCTATTTCCAAAGAAAACAAAAAAAAAGGAAAGAAAACACTAAAACAATAAAGAAAACTTGTAGAAATTCTAATCCTAACAGGAAAAGAAAATCTATTTCCAAAGGAAACGAAAAAAGGAATGAAAACACTAAAATAATAAAGGAAACTTATTATAATAGTTATTCTGACACCCGAGCGAAAAGTTATGCCCGTTTCTTCAGACCAACGCGTTTTGCCACTTTTCGGTCAATCTCTTCTTCAAACTCCAAAGCCAATTGTCCTACATCAGTCTTTCCCACCTGTGAAGAACTCGACCTCGAGTTGTAATCTGGATAAAGCGGAACATCATCACTAAACTCATAAAGGTCAGCTACATTGAAAGTACGAGATATGTTCATATCAGCAGGCTGTAATACCCCGCTCCAACACATGGTATGATATTGTCCGCTTTGGGCCTAAGCCCGCACGGTTTTGCTCTTGGGTTTTACCCCAAAAGGCCTCATACCATTTGAAGAGAACATACTACATATAAGCACATTCCCTTTTTCACACCCAGGCGATGTGGGATTGAGCACCTCGTACCCTGTCAGTGTGGTAGCTCAGCCCAGTGTCTGTCTTCGCACCCGCCCACTCACACCCGTCCACAAGGGTTACTACAATCCACCCCTCTACGAGGCCCGACGTCCTCGTCGGCACACTTCCGGCTGGGTTCAGGCTCTGATACCAATTGTAATACCCCGCTCCAACACATGGTATGATATTGTCCGCTTTGGGCCTAAGCCCGCACGGTTTTGCTCTTGGGTTTTACCCCAAAAGGCCTCATACCATTTGAAGAGAACATACTACATATAAGCACATCCCCTTTTTCACACCCAAGCGATGTGAGATTGAGCACCTCGTACCCTGTCAGTGTGGTAGCTCAGCCCAGTGTCTGTCTTCGCACCCGCCCACTCACACCCGTCCACAAGGGTTACTACACAGGCAAGTCAATCACATAGGCGTTGTCATTGATCTTCTTGATCACTTTGTACGACCCATACTTCCTCAGCTTCAACTTGTTATAGGAACCAACTGGGAACATTTCCTTACGCAGAAACACCATAACCTGATCACCCTCAGTGAATAATTTCTCACGTCTCTTCACATCTGCTGCAGCTTTATACTTCGCATTCTTCTCCTCTAACCGCGCCTTTACTTCAGCTTGAACATCGCGAACTTGCTCAGCCAGGTTCTCAGCAGCAATACTTGTTCCAGTGACCTTGGGAAGACGTGCCAGGTCTAACGCATGCTTAGGAGGCTGTCGATATACTAAAGCAAAAGGAGATTTACCAGTAGCAGTGTGAACTGCATTGTTATACGCAAATTCAGCTTGTGCCAGAACTAAATCCCACTATTTAGGCTTGTCACCACAAATGCACCAAATTAAATTCCCCAGTGTTCGATTCAGATTCTCAGTCTGCCCGTCGGTCTGCGGGTGCGCAGTGCTACTGAACTTTAGAGTAGTATCCATCCGCCGCCACAACGTAACCCAAAAATGGCTAAGAAATTTTGAATCCCTATCAGAGGTTATAGACTGAGGAACTCCATGTAAATGGACCACCTCACGAAAGAACAGTTGAGCCACATGTGACGCATCAGATGTCTTCCGACAAGGGATAAAATGTCCCATCTTAGAGAACCTATCAACCACAACAAACACAGAGTCTACTCCACGCTGAGTTCGTGGAAGACCCAAAACAAAATCCATCGATAAATCCTCCCATATGGCATTCGGTACAGGTAGAGGCATGTAAAGACCTGTATTCTGAGCCTGCCCCTTAGAAGTCTGACAAACATAACACTTGCGAACAAGGTTACCCACGTCGCGTTTCAACTGAGGCCAGTAATACCGCTCGGCTATCCCACTGATAGTCTTGTCACGCCCCAAGTGGCCACTCAAACCTCCACCATGTAGCTCTCGAATCAGCTTCTCCCTCAAAGAGCTCCGAGGAATACATAACTGATTACCACGGAACAAGTACCCTTCGACCAAATGGAATTCTCCCTCTGTCTATCTAAGACCACATTTTTCCCATACCTCAGCGAAATCTTCATCCTCATAATACAACTCTTTCAAGAACTCAAACCCAATAATCTCTTGCTGCATAGTGATCAGTAAACTCGCGCGTCGACTTAATGCATCTGCCACCTTATTCAGAATTCCAGATTTGTGTTTCAGCACATAAGGAAACTTCTGCATATAGGTCGCCCACCGAGCATGCATATTACTTAGACTCCTTTGACTTTTTAGATATTTCAAAGCTTGGTGATCAGTGTAAAGAATAAATTCTCGCTGAATCAGATAGTGCTCCCAATGCTTTAGAGCACGGACAATAGCATAAAATTCTTGGTCATAGGTACTCCACTTTCGGCATGCATCACTAAGTTTCTCACTGAAAAATGCCACTGTTCTCTTCTCTTGTGATAGAACTGCTCCAATCCCAATTCCACTAGCATCACACTCCACCTCGAATAGTTTCTCAAAACTGGGTAAAACCAAAACAGGAGTAGTGCACAATTTTTCTTTAATGACTACAAAAGCTGTGTCAGCATCTTCACCCCACTGAAACTTACCCTTCTTTAAGCACTCTGTAATAGGAGCCACAATACTGCTGAAGTTCCTAATAAATCGACAATAAAACGTCGCCAACCCATGGAAACTCCTCACCTCTCCTACTGTCTTTGGTGTAGGCCAATCACGAATGGTTCTCACCTTTTCATCATCAACCATTATTCCCTCCGAACTGACCATGTACCCAAAGAATAACAATCTTTCTGTCAGCCAACTGCATTTTTTAAAGTTGATAAATAGCTTATTTTTGGACAACACCTCTAACACAGCCCGTAGATGCTCCATATGATCTTTCTCACTCTGACTGTAAATCAGTATGTCATCAAAATAAACGACTACATATTTTCCAATGAAAGGTCGCAATACCTGGTTCATAAGCCGCATAAAAGTACTAGGCGCGTTGGACAATCCGAAAGGCATAACCAACCACTCGTAGAGTCCATCCTTTGTTTTGAAAGCCGTCTTCCATTCGTCACCAGGTTTGACCCGAATTTGATGGTATCCACTTCGTAGGTCGATCTTTGAGAACAACTTCGAACCCTCCAATATATCTAGCATGTCATCCAATCTCGGGATTGGAAAGCTGTATCTGACAGTTATCTTGTTAATCGCGCGACTATCAACACACATCCTCCAACTGCCATCTTTCTTTGGGACTAGTAATGCGGGAACAGCGCAAGGACTCATGCTCTCTCGAATGAACCCCTTCTGCAACAATTCTTCCACTTTAGCCTGTAAAATCTGATTCTCCTTGGGAGTCATCCGATAGTGTGGCAAATTTGGTAAGCTTGCTCCCGGAACTAAATCAATATGGTACTAAATATCTCTCAACGGTGGAAGATTATTTGGTAACTCTTCAGACACCAACTCACTAAATTCGGTCAACAAGGACTGCACCTCCTCGAGTAACACAACTCTCTACTCTTCCTTACCTTCTATCACTAGAGCTCGCACAACCACAATAAGTACCTCCTGTGCCTCCTTAACTTCAAATTCCAACTCAGTTATTGACGTGACTAAAGAGACTATGGACTGCTCTTCTACTATGGCTTTAGTTGAGCCACCACCGAAACTCTACTTCGGAACCATGGCAATCTTCCTTCCATCCCAACTGAAAACACAAACATTGTCGCGCCCCCTGTAGGTGATATCCACATCAAACTGCCATGGTCGTCCCAATAACACGTGACTAGCATCCATGTCAACTACATCGCAGATCACCTCATCTCGGTAATGCTGCCCGATTGAAATAGGAACTTTACACACCTCCGTCACGTTTGCTTTAGGCCCCTTCTGAATCCACCCAATCGCATACGGCTTTGGATGTTTTTTTGCCTGCAGTTTCAGGTGTTCCACTAGTTTTCTAGACATAAAATTCTCACAACTTCCACTGTCAACAATTAAATCACAGACTTTGCCCTGGACACTGCAGCAAGCCTTAAAAATATTATTTCTTTGTGAGAAATCCTCTAGCTTTGTTGAACACATGACTCGCGGAATCACACAGTTGACATGCTCTCCCTATTCCTCCGTAATTTCTGCACCATCCAGGAATTCGTCAATGCCTACTCCTTCTTCAACATCCTCGTCATTTTCCCCAATATCCACGAAATTCACTGGTTTTCTGGCTGGACATTCATTCGAACGATGGCCTAGTTGGCCGCACCTGTAGCATTTCAAATCGCCTGTTTTAGCATATGGGTTTGGCGCCATCCGTGGGGCTTCCTTCGTAGCTGCTGCTGTCGGACGTATCCCAGCATGGTTATTACTAGAAGACGAACCCCTTTGAGTTTGATCTGTAGCAGTTTGAGACTGATAATTCTGCCCATCGCCTAGTGGAAATCTGCTCCTATTTGCAACTGCATTGGGCATCCCAGCCGTGTCCTTCTTGTAGTAGGAAAATCAATTGGATGCCTTCTCCATTAACTCTGCTTTCAAGGCCATGTTTTGCGCCTCATCCACTGTCTAAACAACTTGCAATCCAATTTTGTCTCGAATGGTAGACTTCAATCCTACTAAGTATCTGGAAACATGTTGTCCCTTAGTCTCATTCAGGTTGTTACAAACTGACAGCCTGATCCACTCCTCAGTATAATCCGCAACAGTCCTATTACCCTGCACACAATTCTGGTAATTCTGGAAAATAAATTGCTCATAATCTGGAGGTAAAAACCTGCTCATCAGAAGTTGTTTCATTCTCCTCCAGGTTCGTATAGGAGCCTTGCCTTGTCGTCGCCTATCGTTTTGCAACTTCTCCCACCAAACAGCAGCCCCGCTTCTCAACTTATACGCCACCATCTTGACTTGTCGATCCTCCATAACTTCAGTCATCTCAAAAAACCTCTCAACCTCAGAAATCCAGTCCAGAAATTCTTCAATCTGCAATTTACCATAGAACAGCAGTATGTCTGTGCGTATTCTATAGTCAGGTTGATTTTGGTTTCGATTTTGTTGACGAATCCCTTGGTGACCCGCAACGTCCTCATCAGAGTCTTCATCACTCAAATCTTTGAACTGCTCGTGTCTCGCCGCTCTAGGCGGATGTCCACCTCCAGGGAGGCCAAAGGCAACTCCCTCGACTCTAACTCTGTTAGCAGGGGCTTGAGCGTTACCAATAGGGATGTCGGGATTAGGCTGCTCCATCAGTTGTTGTAACGTGGCCGTCAACCTCTCCATCGTCTGTCGCTGCTCGTTAATCGCTGCCCATATATCTGCATCCCTACGACCAGCGTCGCCAGGGTTAACTCCTCCGTCTTTGTTGTTAACCATCGTACAAGGCAAATCCTTAGGCTCTGATACCACTTGACGTAGAATGGAAGTATAAGGGGTTACCAGCATAAATCCTAAGAACAAAAACTGGAATCCACCAGCACAATTAATTATAAACCAAAGTAAAACTTTATTGATAAATTGATTGATTTCTGCCCTATGGCAGTACATATATTTATAATAGAGAAATCATAATCCTAACAGGACTAGGAAATCTAAAAATATAGCAATTCTAATCCTAACAGGAAAAGAAAATCTATTTCCAAAGGAAACGAAAAAAAAGGAAAGAAAACACTAAAACAATAAAGAAAACTTGTAGAAATTCTAATCCTAACAGGAAAAGAAAATCTATTTCCAAAGGAAACGAAAAAAGGAATGAAAACACTAAAATAATAAAGGAAACTTATTATAATAGTTATTCTGACACCCGAGCGAAAAGTTATGCCCGTTTCTTCGGACCAACGCGTTTTGCCACTTTTCGGTCAATCTCTTCTTCAAACTCCAAAGCCAATTATCCTACATCATTACTCCACTATAGCATGTATTTCATACTACATGTGCTTTGTAACCATTTATGGAGGTGAGTGAATGAATCCCTGCTTCCTTACTGTGTGAGTCCAGATGTCATTGTGAACGACCAACCTTGTACCATTTATTACCTTTGACTATGCCATAAGGTAAATAGTTGATGCTCAATTACTTTGGCATGTTTCCTACATCATATATGATAAGGGACATTGATAGGAAAGCAGATAATTCTGAGCTAAGTGACATAAGGGTGAAGGAAAGATCATTTGAGCTACATCTCTGCTTTACATTCATTATGGCCAACTTATGTTGCCTAGTGGGAGTTATATTATAAGAGTTGGTATCTTACTAGAATTTGAGGGGTTAAGCATAGCTCTTTTCAAAGATTAAAAATGTTTAAACCGATATGACTAGATGGATCTGGGGTATAATGAGACACTTTATTATCTTTGAGGGTTGACGTCTCTATACTGCCTTTTTATGAGTTACTAGTTTATAGCTCTCATATATAGGTGTTTCTCGGCAATCACATGGTCCATTAGCTTGTATGAATTATCTCGACAACTGGGCATTTAAGAAAGTGATATTGTAGCATTGTGCACACCATGTGCGAGTGGGATATGTTGAAATTTGGGTTTGGACCCAAACCGGGGCGCCTATGGGTGAGCCTAACCCGATTAGGAAAGCCCTAATCGCCTTTCTTGGGGGTTAAGAAACAAGCAATATAAGGATGAGGTTTATTACTCAGTCCTAATATAGATCATATATCGTATCATATCACAAACCCTAGAGTATATATTATTATTTTTCTTTGTCAATTGTCTTGGAGATCAAAGAAGAAGCTCTTGGACTATGAATTTGAGAATTATGCTCATATTCGTAGTGTAGTTTTACCACGAGATTGAATGAGGTTTTGAAAGCATGTGAGCAACCGGTTCATTTTTTCTTCTGGATTATAAGCTACATTGAGGTAACCCGATTTCGCTTCTGCATTGATTACTATAATTTTTCCTATAGGTTAAAAGTAGTGAAAATAAGTTATCCCACATTGAAAATTTTTGAAAGTATGCGACTTAATAAGTATTTTAATTGGATTTGGTTTTGGCCCCAAGGGGCACCCCACTTTTGTGGAAGGGAGGGGACCTAAACCATGTTAGGTTCAACCAATCACACACACGTGCTGCCGGTCAGGGCTTGTGCTTGGGCTTCTCAAGCCTACAATCTGTTTTGAGAAAATACTTTCTGTTTAGACTTGACCTTGGCTGTATTAGGCTTTGGTGTGGCCTGAATTCTTTTAAATCTTCCAATATCAAATTAGTATATGGGTGGTTTGGGACTACGGGGTGTAAGGCAGTTGGGACTATTGATTTAGAACTATCGGGCCAAATTCTTTTAAATCTTCCAATACCGAATTGGTGCATGAGTGGTTTAAGACTACTGGGTGTAAGGAGGTTAGGATTGTTAATTCAGAACTACCGGGCACAAGGAGGTTCAGAGCTGAAGCAGTGGTGGTTGGGGTGGAGATTTCAAATGTTCCCAAACCAGTGTAATGGTAGTTCGAGTTTACCAAATCGATGTCATGCCTATCCTGAACCAGTGCCAAGAAGTCTATAAATACCCCTTCATGCATTGCCATTTTGATTCATTCAGTTCATTTTGCCTCTCTTTCTATATTTCTTCTATATTCAAGTGTATGAGTCTGAATGTGAGAGAGTACAAACATAAAGTTTGGTTTCACTGTTTCCTCTGGTTTGAAGTGTTAACCTATTGGAAGGAAGATCGTTGTATTCTAGGAGGCATTGCATCTGCCCACCCCCCTCTCACAAAATTTTTTTTTTAATTTCTTCTTATGTCCCCTAAAAATTGTTATTTTATAAATGAACCAAATTTGTGACTCCCAATGTTTATAAAAAAAATTAACCCCCCTCCATATTTTTCAAAACACTTAAATATTAGCCCCAATAATTATGAGTTTAGAAATAAATATAACTTGTGTCATCTCTAAACTCATAAAATTTTAATTTGGACACTTTTAGCGTACTTTTGAAAGCTAAAATATAAGTTCATTGTTCATAGTTCTTACATTAATATATAATTGTTGCATTTACATTTACATATACAGATGTATAATATCCATTATATAAATTCAAGAGAGAGAAAGGAAACATTACACTAATGTCTTATCATATTTAACAAAAATACATGAACCTTCGTGTCAGTCATATTTGAAAAAAGTAGGTAAAACTAAAATATTGTGAGAATAAGATGACAAGAATGTCAGCAAGAATACTATTATCGTGCTAATATTTTTAGTTGTCACTTGTCAGATGACAAATGGTATAGGTACTCCTTGTATAAATTACTAAAGCATTTATCTATTTTGTTCCTGTTAATTGTATTTTGTTAAAAACATTAAATTTTGTTTAGTTAAATGTTACACTTTTCACTTTTTTTTTTTAAAAAAAAAAAGTTATAGTTTTTCTTTTAATCTTTCATCAAGATAATAATGACATATCTTTCTCAAAGTAATAAAATTTTGTTTTTAAAAAGTGTTGAATAAAATTTAATTCTCGAACAATGTTTTTCTTCACAATTCTTCTTTTTTACCTTTAACTCATTGCTTCCTCTTCTTTCTTTATTTATTTATTTATTTTTCATATCAATTTTCATAACTACTTATTAGGTTCATTTTTCTCATTTTTTGGATTGTATTTTCCTCAATATATATTAATAAGAATAATATTATAAAGAAAAGTATATTACAATTGATTTAAAAATCTTACAAATTTTAACTACATAGTGCTATAAATCAATCAAATTTTAATTTCATATTACTATTTCGACCTCCAATCTCACAATGCTCGTGCACTGAACTAGTTTTTTTTTTCCTTTTTAAGTTCGTCTCGCCAAATCAAAATTTCTTGCTCTCCCCTGGTTCAACAACTACTAGGGCGGAATTTGTCTTTTAAGGACATAGAGTTTAATTAATTTTAACCTCTTCTATAAACCGCTTATTGTTTGGATTTAGTTTAATTTCTGATTTCATATTTCACTTTGTTAAAGTCTAAAATAGTAGAAATCCCACATTGGTGCGATAACAATTGTCTACGTTAAAAGCAGTATATTTCGAATTCAAGACTTGGAAACAACTCCTTGAACCTATTTGTCTTCTTGATCTTTGATTATCAATGTAAATGTATGGACAATATGCATGCCATTAAAGTAAATGTATATATTATAAAGCTTATACTATATAAATTATACTATATATGATGGCATGGCATGATATATTCAATACATTGCAAGGGCATATATGCTTTGTCAAAATAAATAAAGTGGGATGGACTGAATTGGAATTCAAGAAACTATTTTATATTGCACTCTTTAACGTCTGGTCCTTTTCATTGATAGACAAATCGATCAGTACATCGAAACACACTTTTAGGTTTAAGGAGGAAGAAGCTATACATAATGGATATTGGATAAGCAAAGATGATCACTTTACCATGGATTTGTGCATCACATGAAAAAGCAATGGTAAAAGTTGAATCCCAACCCCTAAAGTCAGCGATTAGGTTCGATCTCATGTCCTTTTACTTTCACACTGTATATGTGAATGGTAATATATATATATATATATATATATATATATATATATATATATACACCAGTGACCATCAAAATTCAAAAAATTGGACTCTCTTCAACATTGTTTTAAATCTTGTCTCATTAACCGAAAATCAAACGAGGGAGCGGGTTGTGGGCCCACCATTCATAGTCCTGGAAAAATTATGATATATCACCGAAATTTCGTGTATTAGGAAAATTGCACCACTAATAAGACTCCACATTTTATAATTTTCTATAATAATGTGAAATGGAGTTTTATTACTCATGAGTTTCCTACATTTAAGAAATCTCTGTGATATTGTAGAATTACTCCATAGCTTGTTGGTTTGCAACCTTTCAATAAAAAATATTTTTATTTTATTTATTATTATTTTTTCTACCTTCCCCACACACTTTACTCTCATGAAGACAATATATTTAGTAAACAATGTCTGAGAATAATGAATAGGACACCTATTAATTGATTAATCACGTCACTTTGTCTCCAAGGGTTGCAAATGACCCGGACTGTTCATCAATAGCTCGGACTCAGGCTCAACTCGTCTAAGGCTCAGTTTGGACTTGCTCATCAAGAAAACAAGCTGAGCTCCGGCTCAAATTTTAGGCTTGTTTAGTAAACAATCCAAACTCTAAAAAATTTAGTTCCATTAGTAAAGGACCTCTAAAACTTTTGAAAAATAACTGTTTACACCCTATTTAACAGTCACCAATGGAAAAATGTCAAGTAAAAAATCGTTGCTAGAAGATTTCACAGAAGATCGTTATTGGCCATTGGATATGTGACATGTGGTTGAATCAAGTAATTGGTAAGGAGCCTTTATTATATATGTAACCATATTTGAGAAAAAGATACTCTATTATTAAATGACCAATTAGAGATTGACAGGTGGTTAATTAGCCAATTTAAGGGAAAGAGGAATTCAAATGTAGATCAAAAGCAATTCACTTGATGGAAGAGATTTTATTGAAAATTTGAAGAGGAAGAAACCACATGGCTGTGTAAGGGTGAGACATTTGGCTTGAATATATCATTTTTTTTTTTTCTAAAAAAAAGGAGGGTTTTATATATTGAATGAACCTAGACTGAATTTTAGTATATTTGGAATTTCAGAAGTAAAAAAGGAAATTGAGAAGGTGAATTTTTTTTTTTTTTTTTTTTTTTTGTGTTGAGCAAACTGCATGAAAATAGGGACATGTTGCATGAAGTTGGTGTCAAATAAGTAAAGTAACATGGATGGAGCTGTGGAAGATGCAGTGTGGAAACTGTCAAGTTGAAGTTTTATAAATAGATGTCTTAAGATTACTTGCAAACTTGTTCTCACAACCACACAAACGTGTATTTTAATTATCTCTCAATTAATGCAAAATGTATTTTAATTAGATTTCAAGTCGGTATTTTACATTTCTGTCAATACATTTCAATTCCTATAATTAGTGCATTTACTTTCCAGCACTTTACAATTCAAGTGCAGAACTTTTAATTTCTAGTTCTTTCCTAGCCATAGATTCTCTGAAATCCTTTTGAAGGCAAAAGAGAATTCCTGAGGGTGGTCATTCCAGACCCTCTTACAATTGCTTGGTAACCTTTTCTATTCTGAAATATTGTTAGACTCCTCCCTATTGAAATTTCTGACACACCCGCACTTCTATTAAGCAAACTACTTGCGAGCCAAACAATAAGAAATAAGCTCCAATCATGAGATTAGATATTCACAAAAATTCAAAACAAACTAAGCTTAACTAGACCTTAAAGAAAATCACTAGAAATTAGAAAAAGAAAAATGAGAAAAAAAATCTCAACGGCCTAATTTCAGTTTGAGTATTCCAATGTAGGACTTAATGCAAGTTTTTCATACCTATGTGTACAGATATTGATTTAACCCACTTTGCCTTGCTCTTAATGGGACGGGTTTGGAATCATCCTAAAACAATTAAAGACGGATTTGAAAAAAAAAATTAAAACTCGTCAAACTCCAAACTTGCTCCAATTAATAATATATATAATTATCCTTTTATTATATATAGTTTTTCTTTTTTTTTTTCATTTTTATGAAAATTTTAAAATTTAACAACTTTTAAGTTATTATGATGGTTAAGTGTTTTTGATAAATTTTTTTTTTTTACTGAACTTATCTTAAATTTGTTCAAATTTAAATTATTTAAAAAAAAAAATGTATATCGAATGTCTCAAACCTCGTCATTACCCAAATGAAAGACACAAGTAGAGGTTTGAAAAACAGTTTTTATTCATGAGATGAGACGGGTTTGGAGTAAGTTATGCCCTTTCCAAACTTGCTCCATCCACATCTCTATTTTTGCCTGGGCCATGAAATTACTCTAGATGAAAGTTACAATCAACTCAAGAAAAGAAAAGACATAAAAAAAAAATTATGTTTTATTTATTTATTTGTCATCGGTGTGGAAAAAGAATATTAGGAAGGGAAATTTATGGTTTATTGTTGTTATTGTATTGTTTTTTTAAGAAAATAAAATAATTTACTTTTAAGAATTTCATGTTGTCACGCTCTTTAATCTCACGTGGGTAAGGCATATCAACCCCAGAAGAAAAAAGAATTAAAAAATTCAATGATTAGATACTTGACGCCTAATCCATGCCTCATGTCTCGTTGGAAATCACCAAACTGTCCACTCTCTGCCACCTAATCGGTTGACACATAGCGGCGCGTGAACCTCAAGAGTGTGACACAGCTAGCTTGCAAGATTTGGGACCCACACAGACCTTTTCCTCGTTTAGGCGTTTCGAAAATAATTGGATGATACAAGTCAAGATTTGAAGAGGGACAGAATCTCGGGTGCGGATATGTGTACCACGTGACGTGACAAAAATGCGGCGATATAAAAAATTTTTAAAAAATAGAACATAATATAACAAAAATATAACTATAAAATAATAATATAATATATTAGTATATATCCATTATTAAAAAAAAAAAAATACATTACATAAATACTTTAATTTATTATCAAATAATTAAGAACCAAATAAACTTATAAAACAAATAGATTAAAGAACCAGACTTATTTAATCCTCTACATATATTTAGTTCATTATAATTCACTTTTATACATATTCATTTCGAAATACTTAAATATAGATCAGTGTTACGAAGTGTCTGAAAATGTCCAAAAAAAAAAAATGTCAGGACACTTCTACGAAGTGTCCGACACATATCTAACATGGATACTGTTAGATAATATATTTAATATTATCTTACTTTCTATCCTAATTCATATACGATTCCTAATTCATTTAGGACTATGATTTCTTATCTACTAAATAAACTTGGTCTCTAAGATTATATGCCTATAATTAGGCATTTATATATTATTCATCAAAGTCAATTCAATATATATCAATCCTATATTTTTAACATGGTATCAGAGTCTATCAATTTCTGGTAGTCTTCATTGTCGATCACCCTCACCGCCGGGGATGACATCATCAACTTCATCTCATGCGGTTAATTGTAGAAAAAATAATTTTCGTCAAATCAACACCTAACCAACGTTCTTACACAATTGGTGTAAGAGTTGTCAAATAATTCTTTCTCTCATTTACCCTAATTCAAAGGTGACTTGAAGCCCACTCTTCTCTTGTTTGTGAATTTTATACAAGGACATACGAATGAAGATTTGGGAGTGTTTGGAAGCCAAAAAAATCAGATTCATGGTGTTCGAATCGTGTTCGCGAAGATTGAAAAATCTGGTTTGCACTTTTCTGCACATCAAAATTGTTTTGATCATAACTTTTTCGTTACTGATCCAAACGACCTGAGACAAATTCCAAAAGATAGAAAATTCGAAGAGCTTCAATTTGATACATTATATGTCTATATTCTAAGTAAGAAAGGGTGGTCAAATCTGTATTTGAAGTTACTGTCCTGACTATGAATTTTTACTCAGGAATTCATCTTTTTCGACTTGGATTTGTGAAGAGATTCAGATTATTTTTTGTCCAAAGTTGTTAAAAAATTGGAGGCCACGTCCAAGACCCACGATCACTGTCGCCCTCACATTACTGTCCGAGTCTCCACAACTCTCTCACTCATTGAGTCCTCATCTAGACAGTTCTGTTACCGCGTCTCCGCACGCCTTCATTGGTAATTACATGCTTTTGTGATTGTGTTGTATCTTCACTGTTCTGTTATCATGTTTCCGCATGCTTTTAGTGGTGATCACACGTTTTTTTGATTGTGTTGTATATTCACAATTCTGTTACTGCGTCTCCGCACGTATTCAATGGTAATCACACGCTTTTGTGATTGACCACCGTGCTTCCATGCACCCTCCAACATGATTGACCACAACATTTGCATGTGCCTCCTGTGGTAATCACACGTATCCATAATTGATCACAACACTGGCATGTGCCTCCTGTGATAATCACACACCTCCTTCCGTGCGCTACTATCGCGCTTCTATGCACTTTCAGAATTTGATTAGTCTTCGCGCTTTCATGAGCTACTATTGCGCATCTATGCTCGTTAAGAATTTAATTAGCTTTCGTGCTTCCATGCGCTACTATCGCGCGTCCATGCGCCTCTAGAAATCATTGTGAGCTTACGTGCGTCACTAATGCGCTTCCATGCGACTCCAGAAGCCATCGTGTGCTTCCGTGCATCACTAATGCACTTCCATGCGCCTCCAGTAGTAGTCATACTATGCTTCCATGCGTCATGTTGTATCTTCACAGCTTTACTATCGTTTTTATGTATCCAAACTCAAATTGGTTTCATATAACTCACATTGAGTTTGAAGGGGGCTGTTAGTTAATATATTTAATATTATGTTACTTTCTATCATAATCCATTTAGGACTAGGGTTTTTTATCTCCTAAATAAACTTGGTCTCTAAGATTATGTGTCTATAAATAGGCCTTTATGTATTATTCACCAATATCAATTCAATATATATCATTCCCATATTTCTAACAGATACGACACCCTCGGTGAAGTGTCCGTGCTTCCTAAAGTGACACCACCACAGGTCCTCTTAGTGTATGCATATATAATATGGGTAATGAAACCACGAGGTCTACTCCTTAGTTTACTTGATCTAGGGTCCGTGATGTAATATGTTATTCCAAAGTGATCTATTAATCTATTAATAAGTCGTTCCATGGAAGTCCCGTCTATCACTTTATTGTGATAGACTAGATTGGCCCATTCTGCTATAAGTACCTTCATATTCCTCTGAGTAGGAAAACTTCTTTTTCTCAATCTTGATTCGCGTAGAAATTCCGGAACTATGATCCTAGTTGAACTTCAAAGACTCAAATTTTCACCGGTATCATAGAATTACTTAGCTTAGGTACCATATGAATAGACCGGACACCATGATATCAAAAGCCATTTTGGAGATACTATCGTGTGGCTTGGGAGAACTCAGGAATAGTCATGGACACGTAGATGTGTTCTATGTCCTACTTATAGCCGTTTATTTAATATGTGAATCCGATTAGATGTAATTCGAGTCCTATGGATCAGATATAATTTTTTAGTTCAACGATTTCGTGACAGAGTCATAAACTAAAAATCGGTAGAGATAAAATCGAATTACAAATTAGAGTCTCAAAAATCTAAGCTGATCCATGAATTCGATTCGATCTGATTCATTAAGAATATACTATATACAAATGTTATATATTTATAATAATAAATTAGCTACCTGTTCATTTAATTTAAATTGATTATAATGATTCTTTTTCATGATTATTTTAAAATATATGAACTACTGTTGATAAATTGATAATTCATCTGTTGTGATTAAAAACAATGGACTGTCTAGAAAAGTCCAATTTGTAGAACTGATCCAATCGGATAGTTTACGAATTGAATTAATTCAAATCAAGCCTTCTCACAGATCAGATTAAATTCAATTTTGACGAGATTCAATTTTCACGAATTCATCGTTAGAATCATATAACCTAATCCGATTCAATTTTGACGAGATTCAATTTTCACGAATTCGTCGTTAGAATCATATAACCTAATCCAATCAGTGATCACCCTAATCCTACTGCTAGTGATCTTACACTGCTTTGACTTTCCTTCAACCGTCCCTCTCCATCTTGGTGTATTTCTACCTTGTCACGTGAATGGAATTTAATTTGCTACAAAAAGGTAGGTTATGGGTGGAAACTAATTGGGTTATGATTTTTAATTTTAATAGACATCTTTTTTTTCTTCTTTATTTCAGGTCGTTACAAAATGCTCTTCATGTGTTTAGAACATTTAGATCTAGATGGGGCAAGTCATTCAAAAACACAATGGCTTGGTAAAAATCACTAGCCCTACAAGCAACCCTATTTATTTGTAAGACATGCAATTGGTCGTTTCATGTTCTTCTACTGCAAAATGTAGTACATGCCAATGATCACTGAATTCAAATGGTGAAATTTATTTTGTGTCCCATAATTACACTCCTAGGCTAATGATCAAGCATATATAAATTTCACAAAAGCTAAAGACATCAAAACCC
Organism: Cornus controversa; assembly: GCA_026545225.1. Lineage (NCBI taxonomy): Eukaryota > Viridiplantae > Streptophyta > Magnoliopsida > Cornales > Cornaceae > Cornus > Cornus controversa. Next base: position 27,345,475 of record CM048848.1, on the reverse strand, counting down.
AGTCACTTTGTTGGGGAAAGGCTAACACTGATAAGAGAGAGTGAAAAGATTCCATGGAAACAAACTTGAGAATTTCACCCTCTTATTAGCAAGCATATTGAGAGAGGAATCAACAAGATGAATCTTACTGAACAAACAACATGACACATTGAAGAGGAACATCTTTAATAAATATAAAATACAGTGGCAAAAACAATATTTATGCGCGTGCGCGCACACACACACATTCATATATATATCCATCGAAACAGACTCAACTCTAGGCCTTCTCAAGCCAATACAGAAGCAAGCCTAACAACTTTGGTTTCACTAAAATATTGGGCTGTTCAAGAAAACCTGACAAGTCAAGGAAGCAACAACAGTCCCCATATGACAGCAGGTAGTAAAAGTTTGCAGATAAATCCTTTAGCTGGTGCAGCCTCAAAGCTAACTGTATAAACCAATCATGAAGGCAGCGGCGAATAAAGGGGGCAGATTGAACCCATATGTTGATCGATGAAGATTATACGCAGACTGAAGTTCGCAGGGATATCAAAACTGTAATGATGAACTTCTAAAACAAGAATTGTTCCTGTAATGCCAATTCTCTCCACAATAGATGAACCAACAACATGAAATTCTGATAAATGTTGAGCATGTTAAATTCATCCACAGTGGAAAAATAGGTCCAACCAAGTCCCCAACTGATTGAAAGAGGAAGTTGTTCTAAGACTCCATTTCAAAGACAACAATGTTATGAATGCACAGACATGATAGGATGAAAACTAGACTCCACAGACAGAACACTGAGGGACTAGAAGGATCATCAATCAGAAATCTATATCTCAAGTAGGAATGATAACCCAAAATCTTTATCAAATGGAAACTTATGAGCACTCAGTGGTTTTTTGCTCCAGACCTTCCTACAATGAGAGAGCAATCTAAACGATGACTTCCAACTCAAATCTGTCCAATTACTAAACATAATGCAGAATCAACTTAAAATCCCCGTTTCAGAAGGTAACCAGGTCAAATTATCTTTCTCGGAAGAGAAATTTTAAGAATACTTTAAGCCCTCATAATTGACAAGTGATTGGCATTTACATATTCAGAAGGTAATTAGCAGAGAGAATTTCATAGCATGTATTATGTTGAGATTCTTAGGGTTTAACTTATGGGAAAGCCTTGGATATTTTATGGGAACAAGGGGATGTTAAAGAACACACCAACAAGTGGATACTCCATTTTAGAAAATAGGTTTTAGTTATTAGCCAAACCCAGTGAAATAGATTTCGGATCAGATCTGTTCGAATTCAATTTCAGTCTGAACCCAATCCATTTCACGCTCTACTACTAAGGTCCAAAATAAGGCTTACTCTCTATATTTTGAACCCAATCCAAAAAAGGGGATGTTAAAGAACACACCTACAAGTGGATACTTCAGTTTTGTTTTAAATAAGATCTCAAGATAAGCAACATTGTCTCGACCTAATTAATGGCAAGTACTATAGCGTCACACTAGTACCCTATATGTAAAGAACAAGCTTTACTTGTTCTCTATATGTAAATAACAATCTTCACATATTCACATTAGGGAGAGTAGTAATTTTTTGACAACACTTGTACATCTTCAAGCAGCTTCTTTTAAAAGATAAGATGTGATTTTACAGAAATATTAAACATTATTGTTCAACAGAAAATCTGCCATATCTTCAAGCAGCTATTGTAAAATAATATTGTGATGGGTGAAACAACACTTGCTATGCGGAGGAAAGTATATATCTTTTTCAACTCTTGGTAAAATATTTTCAGCAAATTCAATTGCGACTTCCAATGTTCAGATACTTTAAAAAAAGAAGTTATTAAAAAAAAAAAAACTAAGAAGCTTCTTTTAAAAGATAAGATGTGATTTTACAAAAGAGCATGAACGAAGGTTGCTTCCACAACTTCCCCTAAAATAGTTGTCCAAGGACCTATCTAGATTTATTGTGAAAGCAACCATAAAAGTTATGAAAAGTTTTTTTCAAAAATAACAGCTCTTACAAGTTATATTAGAGATCTAATAAGAAATAAAAAGTTGTTTTAAGTTTCAAGTTGCATCACAAAGGCCCCTACTTTAACACCATTGAACCAGAAAGCAAGTCATCCCAAACCAAAGAAAAAAGTTCACATGATCTTTACATATGATTACATTCTTGCTCACATGAGTTTCTCCAAATGAAATGAAATAACAGACCTTCATTGAGTGAAAGCAAAGTTATGCAAACTCCGACACTAAATACAATCATTATGATGGTACACACTATGCAATTATAAGAAAGGTCCTGTTGGAAAAGCCTCAATCCATAAATGGTCAATAAAAATTGTATCACTGGAGACTAGAACCCTCAATCTTCCATTTGAAAGGAGGAGGTAATAGTAATACCACTGGAGTTAAGCGCTTGGTGGTGTCAGTATATAATATTCACAAAACCATCCCAGTGAGTATTGAGTATTGACCATAACCGGAAAAGGAATAATCATGTCTCATCTATTAATTATATATTAATATATGGAACATTAATAGAAAAATGTTCCATCTATTAATTTGTCACAAGATATTACGCTAATAAAAAAAATTATTTGTTAGCAAATCCCCTAAAAGCCAATCTAAGAAAATATCCTTGGCACATTGACGTATGTCTATAAGCTTTTCTAGTGGGTGAATTTGAGAACAGTTTAGAGAACTAGATTAAGGGTCAAATATGGACATCGTGATTTGAATTTCAAGGTTCTAGAAATGACCTAATCTTACAATTGTATTTTGTGTGCCATCCCTTTGAATTAATCAAACACTTGCATGTCAATCGGAAACCCCTACTAACTACAGTGATTCCAACAACAGCAAATGTTCCTATTCACATATTGCCACACTACACAAAAGAAAAATTTAGAGAGAAAGAGAGAGGCACATCTGAAGGCAACTTGTTAAGAGTAAAACAATTGAAAATATCAAATTTAAACAAACTAAACGATGTAACAATAGCATTGTTTTCAAATAAGGAAAATTATTTAAGTCATTAGACAATATGAAAATAAAATTTATAAACAAGCATTATTCATTAACTTTCATAAAAAAAAAATAATAAATTAAATGTTAATTTCCACCAAACTTCAACCAAAATTCATGGAAAACTTCAAGTTGTGTCTATGATACCTTTAAACAGGGTGAATTTAAGTCAATAATAGTTCAATGAACTACAGTGTACAGAACAGAACAAATCTGATGATCAAGTCTGTATCTAATCTTTCTAGATCTTTTCTGTTTCTCTCTGGAAAAAATCCATAAAACATATTCATACAGATTAAACTGGTCTATGGGATAGGTGATACTGCTATTCACATCACACCATGTGAGAGAAAATTGAAACCATCACCAGCTGATAAACAAAGACACTCCTGTGTTCAGATTCTTTATCTTGTATAAAGACATGTGGATACAAATAAATAAATAATGAAAAAAGAACTAAGCAATATAATAGTTGCTATGACTTGTATCACATGCTTTAGGTAAACAAAGATCTAAAAATCAATGACCCATAACTCACTTTTCGTTTCTTCCTTTCAGTTTTTACCCTTTTCATGCTCTATCAATGTTTAAAACCTGATTGTTTTAATCCCAACATTTCCCTAATATAACATGACCAGTTCACAACATTCAACGGATATTTGAACCCCCAAATTGACAAAAGACTATTCAACAATCAAGATATGATTTCAATTTCAACACAGATCAGCAAAATAATGTAGCAATATAGTAAATCATAACAATAAGCAATCACAGAAAACGATTAATAAGCAATTAAGAGAGGAAATAAAGAAAAAGAAGTAAGGGTTACCATTATATAGCAGCATAAGATGAGATCTAAGCAGGAGAAGAAAGGATAGGGAGACACCACATGAAATCATAGGCATGGGTGGAGTAGGCAAGGATGTTTCTTTTACCTACTCAAAAGTTTTCCTTGCCCACCAACCCATACCCACAATTTCCTGAGGTGAAAACTCCCTTTCCATCTTCCCTCTCTCTCTCTCTCTCCATTATATGATTCTCTCTCTCTCTCTATATATACACACGCAACATATATAGGAACATGCTGGGAAGTTGACAAAAGAAATGAAAGGCGTCCTGCATCAGATCTGGAACTCGGGAGGGCGTGAAAGCCAGTCTGCGGTAATAAAAGCAGTGGACCTCAAATACTTGTAGTTGATCAATAGGAATAGGAATCGGACTGGACTATGGCCTTTGGTAACACTTTAAATTCACATTTCTAACTTTCATTTTTATTTTATAGATTTTTCATAAAACATTGCGTTTGATTTGTCAAAATTTTGACAATGCTCTGACATAATTCAAAAGATTCACAAGCGTACCTCGTTTGATAAACGTTTTTTTTTAGTATTTATTATTAGGGTAAATTACAGTGACATCCCTTTAGGTTTGACCTAATAACAAGTAACATCAAATTAATGTATTTTTTTGCACAAACTTCCCCTCTAACAGATTTGATGAAACGGACGTTAAAAATAAGGTGTTTTTACCATTTTATCCCTTATATTTTATTGTTAAAAATGATAAAATATATAAATATATGAAATTACCATTTTAGCCACATAAAAAAATATTTTTTTTATCTTCCCTCTTTTCTCTTTCCTCTCTTCACCTACAGCCCTCCACCTCACCCTCTCTCCACCCACCGTCACCGCCGCCCCCATCATCTCTCTCCACCCATCATTGTCGTCGCCGCACAAGGAACCACCACCGCCGCGAACACGATCGGCGTCCTAACCACCACCATCCCCTTCTTGGCCGTCATATAATTTTTGGCAAAACAAAACGATAGCCTTTGATGAAAGAATAGAGATTGAGATATGTTGGTCAGTCGGTTGTGTGCTGTTTGTGAACTAATATGATATCATTGGAGGGTGGAGAGAAGGGGAGCGTGTTGGGGGTCCGATTGGGTTTGGTTGGTTGATGATGGTGGTGGGTTGGGGTTGACGGTGTGGTGGTGCAGTGGTTGGCTGGCAGCAGGATGTAAAAAATCGCATGATTGAATGGACTATCATCACTCTTTCGCCTCCTCTATTGCCACCGCCGCCGACAACATCTACCATTAGTTTCCCCGGCCACCAATCTCACTCATCCCCACCTATGAGTAAACAAACCCAAACTGAAATACAAACACCAATTGAGTCTCAGATTTTGACACATAAGGAACCACCACCGCCGACACGATCGTTGTCCTAACCACCACCATCCCTTCTTGGCCGCCGTCCAATTTTTGGCACAACAAAGTGATAACCTTCAGATTTTATTTAAAATTTTTGGGTTTTGATTACAGTTTGATTTCTAGGAAGGCTGTAGAGACGAAAGGAAACATCACATTGGACTGATTAATTTAAGTTATTTAGGCTTTATTTCTGATTTTATTTTGAAACAAATGTCTTGTTTGATTTTTTTGGTTGTTGTTGCTGGTGGTGGTAGGGTGGAAAGAGGGGGGACGTGAAAGAGAGAGAGAATTGGTGGTGGTGGCGCTGGTGGTTGGTGGAGAGAAAAAAAAAGATTTTTAATTTTTTTTATGATTTCATGAATTTTAGGGTTAATAAAGTCATTTTAAACGTTGAAGGGTATTTTGGTCATTGCAACTAATTTTTCTGACTTGATTGACCAAACTTTCGACGGAAGGAGGTATGTGTCATAACGGAGCAAACCACAAGGGAGGTTTGTGTAAAAAAATACATTAGTTTGATGTTACTTGTAATTAGGTTAAACCTCAAGGGAGGTCAGTGTAATTTACCCTTATTATTAAGTGTTTATATAAATAGTATTTATGTTACGGTTTTGTTTATTCATAAATATGAGTTTTGTTTGATAACGTAAAAATGTGGACTTATATTAAAAATCATAAACAGAAAAATATGTTTGTTTACTTTAAATTATTTTTTTATAATAAAAAAAATCAACACAATAAACTAAATAAATAGTCAAGTTCATGCTACAACAAATTTATATGGCAATAACGGAGCAAGAAATATACATAAAAAAAAAAACTAATAATATTGTGTTACATATATATTTACACACTGCAAATTATACTGTAAAATTAGAATAACTTAGAATCTAGAAGGCCCCAACAAGTAGGGGTGCACACAGTTCGATTCCTTACGATTCTTGGGAGAACTGGAATCGTTCCCAATGATTCGGTTTCATTCAATCACGGTTCCGGTTTCACCAGTTCTTTGTGCACCCCTACCAACAAGAACAAAATATATATAACTATGAAAAAGTTAAAAGTTTTTCAATTTGTATGAAATAAGAAGAGGAATTTGGAGAGCATGCTCTTGCTCTTAAACTTCTTCTTCTGCTACTATTTTCTTTTTATTTTTTTGATTTCTATTTCTCATTCAACACTGAAAATGAATGAATGATGAGCACAAAATATCATTTTTGTTTATTTGACAATGAGACGATTGAGACTTCTTTGTTTTTTTTCCTCAAATAAGGTTTTTTTTTACCTGTAAGTAATTATTTCTTATTATCAAGTATATTAGTAATTATTCATTTTGTACCCAATTTTTTTTTTCTTAAGGCAATTGATGTTCTTTAATTCTATCTACACTTCATAATTCTAATATTTTCGTCGTTCCATCAAGCAATAGCCTTTTATAATTTTTTTTAATTTTTATTTTCTCACTTTTAGTTTCAATCTTTAATTAATATAATATAATTACCATTTTAGATACAAAAGAAAAAAAAAAGATTTTTTTAATAAACATAAACACTAAAACATCATTTTGGTGTTTATGATTTGAAGGCTAGTTACAGTGTTGTTTTAAAATTGTTTTGAAAATTTATAAACAAAACAAAAATTATCAAACATTTTTATCCTAAAAATTTATTTTTATAAACAATAAACACTAAACATAAACTGTTACCAAACGGATCAATTTCAAATTTATTTTTTAGTTCAAGTTTTCTTCTAATTTTTTTTATAAAATACAATAAATTAAAATTCTATAAAAAAAAGAATAAAAAAATTAGAAATACAATAAATCAAAATTTAGTTACTCAAAAAATATAAATATAACAAAATAAAATACAATAAATAAAAAATATAAATATAAATAAAATACAATAAATACAAAATTATAAGCCAATAAGAATAAAAATCTTTTATAAATACAATAAATAAAAAATCTATATTACATTTGAGCTTTGCATTTGAATTCCCAACCCCCCCTACAAAAAAAAAATCATCATTTAATGGTCAAAAATGCTTACAAAAGCAATTTTAGGGTTCAAAATATCTATGTCTATCTACGGTCTAAAATGATTCTCTTTATTGTAATCTAACAGTCACGGTTCACTCCCACCTAAATTAAAATTTAAACCTTCACCTACTCTCACACCTAAAATAATATTATCTCTCTATTTTTCCCCCTATGTTTCTCTCTCTTTGTCCCCTCTCTCTCTCTCAAATATATCTCTCTATATTCCTTTATTTGAACCTCTCTCTTTATTTTCCCTCTCTGTTTCTCTCTCTTTGGTACGTTCATCTTCTTTTTTATAAAATTTTCTCTCTCCTCTCATCTCTCCCCACGGGCTCACTTGGGCCACCACCGACCAGTCCCTCAAGTAGGCCTTCTCTCAGCATGGCGATGTTGTCGACTCGAAGGTCCGTTTTGACGCGTCGCAAAGATTGGAATCGACTTGATTCGGCTTTGTTGACCATTGTTCTGTTGTTCTATCATTGATACTCTCTGGTTTTTGTGTTGATCTGTTCTTTGTCATATATTTCTGTATGTTACTTTATTTGATCCCTTGAAATCGTAAGTTCATCTTTTTCTTTTATAAAAATATTCAGTTTTAGTTGTATATATTTTGTGTTTGTTTATGATAGTAGTTATCAGATTTGATATGTTTTTGTTGTTTTGGTTTAGATCATCAACGATCGCAAAATTGGCAGATATAGGGGTTTCGAATTCTTGACATACAAAGATAAGCAGTCAATGAGGGACGCAATCGATGGGATGAATGGTCAAAAGCTCGACGGTTGTAGCATCACCATCAACAAGGCCCAGTCACGTGGAAGTGGTGGCAGAGGCGGAGGTGGAGGAGGAAGATCGACTGTGCCAAAGGGGAAGGTCCGTCTTCTGCTGGTGGAGGAGGAGGATCAGCCGATTTGGTGGCGGCGACAGGGTTGGTATTCAGCAAAGGAGGAGTTCTTGGCAAGATGGGGTGCTTGGAATCAACTGTCCAATTCCTCCACAGTGGAATTAGACTTATCGGTTTCAAGTTAAGGATCAAATTACAAGTTTCTTTTATTTTCCATCGCTCAATTTTCAGAGAGTGTCCAACAGTTTTGGTGGAATTATTATCAATAATAAGACTATAAGTTGCTACTATTTGATTATTGTATCTGATAATTCTATATCATCAATCTAAAAATTATAGATTTGATTGTCGAATTATTATTATTATTATTATTGGATTATTTATAATTTTTGAATTGTTTCATGTAAAGATTGTTAATTGTCTGATCTTTTTTTTATACATCGTGTGTATATATATATAATCACATACATAGACACTATTACATGTATATCATTTTCTTTTTTCGGATTCAATTTTTTATTTTATTTTCGTTTTCATTCCTTTTGAAAATGCTTTAATTCAGGATGTATTGATTGCAAAAAGTTTAGTTTGCATTTAGAATTTATTATTATTATTAATTTTTTAATTTTTGTTATTAATAAATTTTTGATTTTTATGTTGATTTTGGCAATAGGAGTTCCTTGGATTGAGGAAGAACACAAGTTATTCCTTTTAGGATTGCAAAGAGTAGGCAAAGGAGATTGGAGAGGAATCTCAAGGAGCTTTGTGAAGATTCGCACACTGACATAAGTCGATAGCCATGCTTAGAAGTACTTCTTTCAGTAGAGCAACCTTAACTAGCATCGCTGTCGATGCGCCTTTTTGACATCATAACCGATTCAGTAATTTATACACGGGATAATTACACTTACCTCCCTTCTAGTTTGGTTTTATAACACTTACCTCCCTGTGTTTTGGAATATAACACTTACCCCCCTCTAGTTTGCACATTGGTAACAAATACCCCCTTTTGTCAATCAAACTAACGGTTATTGCTAATATCATCAAAATTTAATCTTAAAAGGACAATTATACCCCACTATGAGCCACCATTTTGAGCAGACCCACTTCGGACCTTCAACCATAGCAACATTACCTCCAGAAGAGTCACCACCCACCACCTGCACCATCAACAATCACCATTGAAATCACTGCCGAGAAGACCCAGCTCTAGCCAAACCACTAGCCACTACTATCCCAATGTCATCCCATTGCTGAGAAGACCCAGTTCTGGCCAAACCACTAGCCACTACTATCCCAATGTCGGAACTGTCATTGAAATCGAGACCCGCTAACTTCAGTTGCAACATTTTTGAGGGTATAATTGTCCTTTTAAGATTAAATTTTGATGATATTAGCAATAACTGTTAGTTTGATTGACAAAAGGGTATATTTGTTACCAATGTGCAAACTAGAGGGGGGTAAGTGTTATATTCCAAAACACAGGGGAGGTAAGTGTTATAAAACCAAACTAGAAGGGAGGTAAGTGTAATTATCCCTTTATACACCAAATCTTAGTCATAAGTTCATAAAAATTGTATACACTAATAATCACTTTACTTTTCTTCCAATTGATACATGTTTCATTAGTTTACTGATTGGAAGCACTTTTATAGCTTTTGAAAATATATAAATTTGAGTGATCTACTTCGGGGGTGATGTGCTTGCTGCATTTCCATGGCTCTTAGGATCTTCTGTATTTTTGTGATTCTTGCTACTGCTATTGGAGTTGAAGTCTGCGCATGAGCATAAGCATAAGCACAGGGTCCCCTCTGCCCAGTTCTCTTCAGATCTGAAAAGTGTATTGAAATTTCTATAATACGAGCCAAGATTTATAGTTAAAGTTGTATAATGTAGTGAGCATTGGAGTAATACATAGGGTTTAACGATTTTCTTGAGCTGCATTGCTTTGATTTCTAGGTTATAATTGCTATTAATGACAAATTTCTAGGTCCTACCATTAATGTGACTACTAACAACAATGTGGTTGTCAATGTACAGAACAAACTAGACGAGGACCTCCTCATCACTTGGTAGGATTTGGAGTAATTTTGTTTGATAATGTGATTGGGATTTTTGGGTTTTTTTATATTTATTTATTTTTTTGTTTTATTTTTGGTAATTAAGGATGTGGAATTTAATTGGTGCCACAGGGGTAGTATTCAACAAAGGAGGAATTCTTGGCAAGATGGGGTGCTTGGAACCAACTGTCCAATTCCTCCACAGTGGAATTGGACTTACCAATTTCAAGTTAAGGATCAAATTGTTTCTTTTATTTTCCATCACTCAATCTTGAGAGAGTGTTCAACGGTTTTGGTGGAATTTTTTTAATCAAGAATAGGGCTATAAGTTGCTGCTATTTGATTACTATATCTTATATTTCTATATCATCAATCTAAAAATTATAAATCTGATTGTCAAATTATTATTATTGGATTATTTATAATTTTTGAATTGTTTCATGCAAAGATTGTTAATTATTTGAACTTTTCTCTATACTGTGTGTGTATATATATATAATCACATACATAAACACTATTACATGCATATCAATTTCTTTTTCCAGATTCAATTTATTTTATTTGCATCTTTCATTTTTTTTTGGAAATGCTTTAATTCAAGATGTATTGATAGCAAAAAGATTAATTTGCATTTAGAATTTATCATTTTGTTGTTGTTTTTTTTTTTGGAATTTTTTTATCAATAAATTGATGATTTTTATGTTGATTTTGGCAATAGGAGTTCCTTGGACTAAGGAACAACACAAGCTATTCCTCTTAGGATTGCAAAGGAGATTGGAGAGGAATATCAAGGAACTTTGTGAAGACTTGCACACCGACACAAGTCGCTAACCATGCTCAGAAGTACTTCCTTCGGTTAAGCAACCTCAACTGGTGTCGCTGTCGATGCAACCACTTTGACATCACAACCGATTCATTATTTTATACACCAAATTTCAGTCATAAGTTCATAACAATTGTATATACCAATAATCACTTTACTTTTCTTTCAATTGATACCTGTTTCATTAGTTTATTGATTGGAATCACTTTTATAGCTTTTGAAAATATATAAATTTTAGTGATCTCTTTTGGGGTGATGTGCTTGCTGTATTTCCATAGCTCTTGGAAACTTTTGTATTTCTGTGATTCTTGCTATTGCTGTTGGAGTTCATTTCTGATTATGCAAATTTCTGCCCAGTTCTCTCTGAACCTTAAGTGTTTTCCTGTTGCATTTTTGTTTAGAAATATTGGTGTCTTATATATCCATTTCATCTTTACTTTGAATGCTTACAGGACGCTCTGTTCTTTTTTATTTTGAATTTTTTTTACATATTTATGATTTATTGATGGATACATAAGCTAACTCTAGATGGATTTGAAGTAAGATTTTTGATATTGCTTTTTGCATGTTGTGATTTGGATACATAGTGAAAACCTCTACCATTCATTTTTTATTAATTTTGCATTTATGGTTAAATTTCCAATGACTTTGAAGAGTAGAGTTTTTTTTTAGAAGAATAGAAATAATATTTGATATATGGTTTGTAATATATTCCGTATTTAGATTAGGTTGAAGAAGAATGTTAGGCATGCCTAAATGGTTCATGTATCTTATGTCTTTTTTTCTTTTTTGAATTGTGGAGAGCATGGCAGTGGAGAGGTGGAGAGCATGGCTGTGGTGAGCTTGGTTCCGGTCTTGGTGTTTCGGCAGTGGAGAGGTGGAGTGAGCTTGGTTCCGGTTTTGGTGTTCTAGCAGTGGAGAGGTGGAGCTGGTGAAGAGGACCCAACAATGATTTTGATTAAAGACCCGTTTCGGCTTTGGGGAAGATGGTGCATGATGATGTCGACAGGTGATGTTGGCCGGAATTATAATATAAGAACCATAGATAATATAAAAATATAAAAGGAAATAAAACAAGTATATATAATAATATATAACAATTACCAAAAACATGTAAATAGTTAGAATTTATGAGAATTATCAAAAACATGCAAATGCTTAAAAATAATTTTTTAATTAAAATAAATTAAAATAAAGTCCTAACAAATATAATTTCGGAGGAAAGAATATATATAAAATATGTAATATCACATTTATGTTGGTTAAAATGAGTTAGAATTATATTACTCAAATACAATTTTTAGTCAAAGATACCACTATTTTTTTTTTTTTTTTGTTACCAAACATATTTTTAGATTTTTGCTTTCAAAATTTCAACAGCATATGATATTACCAAAAATATTCTGTTTTTGACAAAAATGACAGTACAACAAGTTTTCATATTTCATTTTTCAGAAATTAAAAAATAGAATGCAAACAGCATTACCAAACAGTCCCCATGTAACTCGTTTCCCTGGCCACAGAGGTAAACAAATATTCGGTAAAAAATGGCGCAAATTACTATACCAGTAATTTAATGCTAAAATGACTTTTACGAGGTTTGGTTTAAATGTTTTTTATATCGTGTACTCTAGATGTAATGAAATAACTTCTTTATTTATAATATTTTAATTTCAAATTTAAGTCACGAATTCCGTCCTCTCAAACCTAACATAAATATCTGATATTTATGTTGAACCTTTTAGTCATATGTGTTCTTTGATTGTCTGTTGCTCAATTTTAGTCTTCACTTGTGTAATGTCAATGCAAATGTGTTGAAATGATGACAAGTTGCTAGTATTTGGTTGAAAACAGTGACAACGTACCTTACCAAAATGAAATGGCAAAGGGAATTCTTCTCGTAATATTGGAAAACCAATCGAATTTTGATGTAAAATCTTTTGAATTAGACATAGATATTTTGAAAACGGTGACAACGCATCTTACCAAAATGAAATCGTTCATTAAATGTGTTATTCATGTCGACCCGTGTAACTCGTCTAATAAACATGTCCTATAATGACACGACTTGTTTAATAACTTTTTTAATCCGTTTAACTTAATTAATATGAGTTTTTCCAGCTCTAAAAATCTCTCTGAATATCATATAAAAAATAAAGTACATATTAATACATAAATCCTAAAATCAAACTATATTATAAATTTTGTATTTATATGTAAACTCAAAAAATATACTAAGATGATTCAACAACTAAGAAGATACCATAACAATTTCATCTTTGCATTTTAGGGCTACATCTGTAAACAAACAAATAGATTACAAATAATTACAATATATATAACTATGTATATATAAGACTGTATAAAACCATAATGTATAAATAACTCATGTTGTAATCGTATTACGGATTAGACAACTTAAATTCGAACCTAACTCAATTTTTGCGTGTCGTATTCGTGCCAATCTATTTATTAAACGTGTCGATTTATTTTAAATCTAAACTCGTTTAATTTGTGTCGTGTTCTTGTTATAATGTTGTGTGGTGTCTAATTTTACCATTTCTGTATGAATATGTACGAATATGTAGTTCATGAATTGAATTACATATCCGATTCAATCCTAAACAATGTATTTACACCTCGCAATCCAAACGCGGCCACGAGTGATGGATCATTTATGTCTACTGTTTTGTTCACTTTGTTTGGCTGGTGATGGACCATTTATGTTGGCTACTGTTTTATTGGTTAATGTTACTACTTAAGAAATTTGAAATTGGTTATATTTAAATTATCATTCAAAATTACGAATTAGACTATGGTTAAAAAATAGTTTAAAAAATAATAATATTAAACTGTTTAGAATAAATTGAATCTAAAAATTCAATATGAGATTTCACTAATCAGATTAAACTTTTTCATAGATGGAATTTTATTTTCACCAATTCAAATATCACATATCGGATTAAAATTAATATTTAATCGGATTCCATCCATAATCACCCCTCCTACTGGGAGTAATATAAATTTACCACAGGAGCTTTCCTAATTGTTATTGTCAAAACAACATTGACTATTCTATTACCAAAGAAATACGGTGATAAACAATTGTACATTACTTTGGCAATAGAATCATATTTATGTAACAAAATGACAAAATTGTCAACAGTTTTACAACCATAGAATTATAATTACCTTAAGGGTGAGTTTGGTTAGCGGGAAGTAGCAAGAAAGGAAGCGATTTTTTTTTAAATTTTTTAGAAGTTCGGATAGCGTGAAAGAGAAAATTTTTAGGAACCTATGATTTTCGTAACCGTCTATTTTTTCTCAAAACGTTTCCGATATAAAATACAAAAAAATTTCAATTTCTCGTGCAAGTTGTCCTTTTATATTTTATTTTCTTATTATACCACTATTAATTTAATTGCTTCTTAATCTGTTAGTCAACTTATGCTAAACATGCAACAAAATTTTTTTCCTAAGAATCAGTTTATCTAGTCTAAACACGGAGCAAAAATTATTTCTCCAGTGTGGTTATTGATGTTAAATTAGAGAAAGTTTATGAAGACCAATTTTTTTGATAAGATTAAAAGTTCAATATAGAAAGAAGTATTAATGCACTAATGTGTATTTTTGTATTTTTTTCTCAATAAAATTCCTTTATCTTGTCATGCATAATATTATATATATATATATATATATATATATATATATATATATATTATGAAGCCTTTTTTCAAATAAATTTTTTTAAAATGAATATAACCAACGGGATATGAAAACGATTATAATCAAACACAAATTCTTTTTTTTTTTTTATAATATTTGAAATCATAAGAATAATTTTGGTAAGTAGAATTCTTTTATTTTCACTTTCCTCCTCTTCAAACTAACAAAATAAGATTTTCTCATAACTTTTTTGAAAAAATTTCAGGCTAACCAAATATATGAGGAAACTAAAGTTTTATTTCTTTCACTTTCTACTATAATTTCGTCTAACCAAACAGACCCTAAAGTAAAGTTTCCCTGCCCTTCAAATATTAAACTAGCAGCCCAATTCAAATTCGTAACGTTAGATATTTTTTCTGCTAGTTTCATATATTCACACTGGCCTCTCTCTCTCTCTCCCCCTCGATCCCCTCAACTTCCCAAGAAGAACCATTCAAACCAAATCCTACCAAATCCTTATGTAGTGTCAGTCTCACACCAAATAATTCCATGCTACAAGTAGAGTTATACTTATTGATACCTTTAAAATGGGTGAATTTGAGGTGCAAGGTTAAATCAACTAGGGTGCATAGAAGAAAACATATCTTTAAGGATAAAGGATAATGCTACTCAGGCAGAATTCGTAGGCAGAATTGATAGGCAGAAAGTTTTACATCCATTGGATGCATGTGGTAGGCCCCACCACATACACTCACCTATAGCATCCATTAAGGAGACATTCGAGAAAGTCGCTCTTATTAGATACTGTATGCGGTCTGCTCAGAGTAGACAGAAGAGTTATGCTAATCAGAGAACTCGAGCACTAGAGTTCAAGGTGGGGGATCAGGTTTTACTCAAGGTTTCTCCCATGAAGGGCATTTGGGAAAAAGGGGAAGTTGTCATAATTACTGACAGGATTGTGGTAGTAGCCTATAGATTAGCATTACCAGACACAATGCACAGTGATAAGCGTTGAATGTTATACATTCTCGCGCCTTTACTTATGTATTCTAATCTCATAGCTGCACATATTGTATAGTTTTTATGTGTTTTTATGGTTTTGATGATTTTAGGTTCAAACTCAGAATGTGGCGTAATTCAACTCCTTTATCAGTTCAACAATGCATTCCTATTTCTTACCATACTTCAAGCAAAGTCTTCATCAAGGAATAATGAAGGGCATGTCAAGACCAGAGTCGAAAAGATAGAAAGTTAAAGATCTGTAGAAGAAGGAAGATCGATGCATCGAAGTGACTACTTCGATGCATTGCAGCTTAGATGCATCGAAGTGCCTACTTCGATGCATCGTCCGAACCTGTTGAAGATATTTTTCTGCAGATATTTTCTCCACTTGTCACTTGTCTAATTTTGCTTGGATAAAGCCTTGCACGGGATTTCTATGATATTTTGAGCCTCAGATCAGTTATATTGCTAGAGAATATGTAATAAAAAAAGACACACAATTCTTAAAAGAGAGAGCATATTTAAGAATTCTAGAGAGAGAAAGTGAAGTTCTAGAGAGGGAAAGCTTCAAAGAGGGATTTGTAAGGCCTTGAAGACCATTTTAAGCATGAGACCATCTCTGTCTATGGAGTCCTTCCAGCCCACCATGATCAACTAATCCTTCTCTAGGGTTTTGACAAATGAAATACCCCCCATAAAATTTCGCGCATGAGGTGGCCAGTCTCATACACAAAACCTGGGAGATACATACAACTGGTAGCAACAAGCATAGATGCAAAAGAAAGAAACAAAATAATTGCTAAAAGCTGAACAAAAATCCCATTTAACTGAAATACTTGATAAATAAATAAATATATTCTGGTAATACAATTTGGAAGTCCCGTAACCCAAGGACCCCTTAACCAGAAAGAACAAAAGTTTTTAACTTCTAAAATTAATACTAACAGTCAAAGTCTCAAAAGTTCATAGTATGACTCTTGAAGAAGACAAGTTCCTACCCTGTAACTGATGAGATGAGACGTCTGCTACAACCAAATCCTAAAACTCTATCCTCGCGGTGGAACCTGTCTGAAACCTGAAATATCAACACAGTGGGTTAAACCCACGAGCAAGTTCTATCTACTACATCCCAATCAGAGAACCAATATACATACCCTCAGTATAAGGGATATAAAATAAGTCTATAGATTTAACCTACAAGTTATTCTTTTACCCAGTTTCGTGTTTCCAAAATAACAGTCAATATTTAAAATATTCCACCCAAACCCTTATTATGCAAACGTGAACACGTTCCTTACGTTCAGCAGAAATAAACATAATATAAGATAATATCAAGTTTAAGCAATCCTAACATGCCATCATTAAATCTTTTGATACCTTAATAGGTATAGATATATACATACTAGTCATTTCCTATTTAGCTCATGTTTTCAGAAGTAAAATCATCTTATACATTGTTCCAACACACCCTTATCATCCAACAATGAACATATTCTTTAAGTTCAAAATAAAGAAAACATGTGCATACATATATAGATACTTTATTAGATATGGGCGATCCTGACACGCCAAATAAATTGTATAGATACCTTATTAGGTATGGGCGATCCTAACACGCCAAATAAAATGTATAGATACCTTATTAGGTATGGGCGATCCTGACACGCCGGGCAATCCTGACATGCCAAATAAAATGCATAGATACCTTATTAGGTATGGGCGATCCTGACACGCCGGGCAATCCTTACATGCCAAATAAAATACATAGATACCTTATTAGGTATGGGCGATCCTGACACGCCGGGCAATCCTTACATGCCAAAATAAAATGCATAGATACATTCCAATATGCAATATAAAATAACAAGGTGCATTATGATTTAAATTTGCACAACCGTTATTTCAAATCATCCAACATGAAATTATCATCATAAGACAAATCGTTCACAAGTAGACTATAATCAAGTATTTGATGGGCATTTATATCCTTAAAGGAAAATATATTCAAATAAACCAAATAACCCAAGCATCCATTATAGAAGCAATTTCCCAACTTAACCTCCAATGCACTCAATTCTACGAGGGAGTTTAAACCTAACTTTTATCTAGGTTTCTAGGCCTATTCCACTTCTCAGAACCCTATTAAATCATTCTGGAATTTTCTAGAATTTTTGAAATATTTTCAACAAATAAAAGAAGGTGAAAACCCAACTTTTAGACACTTTAAAAATTCATTGAACACTAAGGGAAACTCCTTTCAAGATGAAAATTTAAACCCAAGTTTATTTAACCTCCAGAAAGTTACCACAAAAATTTGGGAATTTTTGGAATTTCAAAAGTATTTTCTAAAAATTACAGAAAGTGAAAAACCCAACTTTTGGATACTTTAAAAATAAATTGAACAACAAGGGAAGATCATTTTGAGTTTAAAATTTAAACCCAAGTGTATTTAGCCTCCAGAAAGTTTCAACAAAAATTTGGGAATTTTTGGAATTATAAAAGTATTTTCTAAAATTACAGAAAGTGAAAAATCCAACTTTTAGACATTTTAAAAATCAATTGAACAGCAAGAAAAGATTATTTTTAGTTGAAACTTTAAACACAAGTGTATTTAACCTCCATAGAGTTACAGTAAAAATTTGGGAATTTTTAGAGTTGTAAAAGTATTTTCTAAAATTAAAGAAGCTAAAAAAAAACAGTTTTTAGACACTTTAAAAATTAATTTAAAGAGAATGGTAAATCATTTGGATATGAAATTTAAACCCCAAGCTCCTCAAGCTCCCAGGAAGTTGACATAAACTTTTTGGAATTTTTAGAATTATAAAAGTATTTTTAAAAAATGATTTTCTCAATTTTTAAATTTTTCCAAAAATTTCAAAAATACAAAAGAAATATCAAAACTATTCGGAATGGGCCCATATTGGACCCAGAGGTGGGCCCCCGCGAGTGGGGCCCAAAAACCCTTTTCCGGCCACCGGCCGGTGCCGGAGACGGCAGCACGCGCCCCCACGCACCGGCGGCGCGCGTGGGGGTCACGCGCGTTGGAGCTGTTCTTCCCCAGCGCGCATGGCAGCGCGCTGGGGGGTTTTCCGGCGTGTTTTCCGGCGTGCCCCGACCTCCGTTCGCTCTGATTTTTGCCCCGTTCTTCTCCTCTTGATCCCCTCTACCCATTGGTACAAAAAGCCCCATCAAAAATTGTCCGAATCAAAAACCCCTAATTTACAAGTTCTAGGGTTCTTCGCAAAATTTAAAAAAATTAAAACCCAATAGTTCACGATCTGTTTTCCTAAAGATTTCGAGTTGTTTACAATTTAATTCCAACAGAGTAGGATCACAACTAAACATTTATTTCTTACAAATTGCATACATGAATGATTTCTTCCTTAACACACTATACATATACATGAACACATATGCATATAACCTTATATGAACAAAACCAATTAAATCTACATACAATCCTCATAGTTAATCTCACGAAATTTATCAATAGCAGAAAAATATAAACATGCAATCAACTACAAATTTTTAATATAAATAAATTCTCAAACCTAGACTATGCATACGGATTCAAGGGGGAAGAGAAGAATTAAACTTGCCTTTTTTTCTGACGAATTAACTTGTTCACCCGATCCTCACCCCCTTCTCTCTTTCGTTTTCTCTCTTCTGGTTCTGTGCGTAAAACAACGGCAAACCCTAATTTCTTCTTCTTTTCTTTTCCTTTTTGTCTTAATTATTATTCTATTATTTATTTTTCTAAAACTAAATAAAATCCAAATAATAATAATACAAGCAATAATAATATAATTATAACATTGGCCCAACATTTTAAACATAATCTTAGCCCAATCATTTCAGCCCAAATTCCTCCCTAGCCCAAACCAAAGCATTTAAAAGATTTAAATAAAACAACACATAATAAATAACAATTCACATAAAATGATAACATTCAAACTTATCAATTCACATGAAATGGTAAAATGCATATAAAGAAAATCAACTCACATAAAACGATAAAATATAGAGACATTGCATTTCACATGAATTAATAATAAATAAAATAAAATAATAATAATAATAATATAAAGCAAATTCAAATTTCCTTAAAATAATTGACATCCAAATTTTCGGGGTATTACAACAAACCCTAGCTTTGTAAATATGTTCTAACTTCAATAAATTGGAGATTTTTATGTATTTATGTATATGTCTCTTGCCTTAGGCCTTATATAATTATAAGTGTACAAATTCTCCATGCTCATGTGTTTTGATTTATCTTCTTGTCTTAGAATACTTAAATTCTCAC
Organism: Cornus controversa; assembly: GCA_026545225.1. Classification (NCBI taxonomy): domain Eukaryota; kingdom Viridiplantae; phylum Streptophyta; class Magnoliopsida; order Cornales; family Cornaceae; genus Cornus; species Cornus controversa. Next base: position 27,325,487 of record CM048848.1, on the reverse strand, counting down.
ATGATCTTCAAACACTTGTATGTTTCATAAGGACTACAAGTGATGGCTTGAGACTAGTTTTCACTATGACATGCATAGCTAGATTTGCATAGTCCATGCTTAAAAAATGTGATTTTGCTTCAATTAGGTAAGTAGGTAGGTAGGGAAATCATGTGACGATGATTTTACTACAAGTAGGTAATTAGGTAAATAAGGAAAATCACGCTTTACGAGGATAGATTATAGTATATTAAGGTGTGTGTATTTTCTTAGCGACGTCGTTGTGGGTGGGACTTGTCAATGCATCATGAGTACATATTTGCATGAAATCTCCTAATTTATTATAAGTGTGACATATTATGAGGTTAGCGGGAATGTCTAACCCTAGTCCTTTATTCAACTGTCAACGTTTGTATTTAAATTACTTTCATGCTTTTAAAGTAGAGTAAACAATAACCAACATGGTTGGGGTTTAAACAAGAACCAACCCTTAATCTTTAGTGAATTATACCTACGTAGTCTCTGTGAGATCAACACCCTCAACTTAGAGCCCTATCGTTCAATGATTCGTTCTATTGCGAGTGGTAAATTTATAAATTGTGAGTAGCGCAACCGCGAAACACAACTATTTTTGGCGCTGTTGCTGGGGACTACGGTTAAATCACTAATTTAGAGGATTGAGTCTAATTGAAATTTTAATTTAACTCATTCTTTATTTGTAAGTATCTTTGTCTTTATTTCTTAAGTGTTTCATTGTAGGTACTTGTCCAATCAAGGCTTCAAGACTTAAGCTTGGATCCTTGTGAGTAGAGTACTCAGCTTTCTTACACTTAGAAATTTAAATTTTACTTTTGCACATAGTTTTAAAGTTTTTCATTTATTCATATGCAAGGTAGGAGATCCTTGTCATTACCCTTGTTGCCGTGTGACCTTGAACTTGAACGAACTCTTAGACAACATACTAGTGTTCCTAGGGACCCTATATTGTTTAGAGAACATAGGAGAGAAACCATGACAAATAATGACAATCAGAATGTTTCACAAAATTCAATCTTACCACCCCCACCGGGCGGTGAGATTCTTCGAGATTTTTATGTTCCATCTACCTATGAATCTCATTCTTATATTCATTTTTTGAATATGGGGAGGAACAATTTTGAAATCAAATCCTCAACAATTAATCTTCTTAGTTATTTTCATGGACTTCCTAACCAAGATCCTTATAAACATATTGATAAATTCTTAGAAGTGTGTTTGAATTTACAGTTAAATGCACAAACAGAGGACAACTTAAGACTTTGTCTTTTTCCCTTCTCACTTAAGGATAAAGCCAAACAATGGTTTAATTTCTTAGAGCTGAATTCTATTAACTCTTGGGCAGAAATGTAATGAGAGTTCCTAAAGAAATACTTCCCAATGGGAAAGACCAATGACACGTGAAGAGCCATCATTGGCTTTTCTCAAAGGGAGGGAGAAGCTTTTCATGAAACATGGGAAAGGATGAAAGATCTTGCCCACACCATACTATTCTCAAATGACAATTGGTGTAAGGATTCTATGATGGGTTGGGGGAGTCTCACAAACAAATGGTTGATGCTAGTTGTGGAGGTACATTCTTTCTAAAAAGCCCTGATGAAGCATGAATACTCTTTGAGAACTTGAGCGAAAATTCATCTCACCGTTCTTCTAATGAAAGGAAAAATAAGGTAGTCGCTCCTCTTAATGCCCAAACTGAAAGTATTTTTAAAATGCGTAAAGAGCAAGCAATAGATAGGAAGATAGAAGTTTTAGAAAAGAAATTAGATCAAGTTATGTTGGCCGGTTCTTCTTCCAATCCTACTATTCCTAATCTTACCATTCATCCCACATATGATGTGTGTTCATTCTACTTTAGCATTTCACATTATATAAAGGATTGCCCTCATGCAGGACAATATCCCAAATTTTCACAAGAGCAAGCAAATGCACTTTACTCTAGGCCAGGCCAAATGTCATTCCAAAATTCTTACACTCCCGGATGGAGAGATCAAAACCAATTCCAATATAGGAACCAAGGCCAATATCAAGGACCTAGGGGACCATCTGGGCAACAAGGTCCATCTCAATTCTAACCTAGATCTTATCAACCCAATTCAAATTCAACCTTCTACTACACTCCCAATCAACCACCTTCTCAAAACCTAGGTTTTGAGAAAAAGGTTTTGGTAGCTTTAGGCAATATCGAAAGTAACACTCAAAAGATCAATGCCCACTTACAATCTATTGCAAAAATAGAATCCCAGTTGGGACAACTATCTAATGCAATGAATCATAGAGAGGGTGCAAAATTGCTTAGCCAAACGGTGGCCAATCCGAATAAAGTTCAAAAAATTGATAATGCTTCTCATTCCTTTGAGTTCAACAAAGAACAAGCTCAATCAATTACTACTCTAAGGAGTAATTGAGTGCTAGAAAATCCTATTGATAAGATAAGAGAGAAAGAATGTGAACAACCACTAAATCCAACCAATCCCATTTTTAATCCAAAAGACATTCCAATATATCCAAAAGAGCTTTCTAATAATTCAAAAGAAAAAGAAAAGGAAAAAATCGTTGAAGCTAAATTTTCATTAACTTCAAATCAATCGACTTCATATGAACCTCCTATTCCCTTTCCTCAAAGATTAAGAGAACCAACTCAATTCAGGACAAGGAGAGAAATTGCAAGATGTGATAGAAATCTTCAAGTAAATAAAAATCAATCTGCCTCTTCTTGATGCTATAAAACAAATTCCTTCCTATGCTAAATTTCTTAAGGACTTATGCACTCCAAAGCGTAAGTCTAGGAATCAAGTTCCTAAGAAAGTCCAATTAGCTGAGCAAGTGAGTTCAATTCTTCAAAACCACACCCCTCCAAAGTTCAAGGATCTGGGTGCTCCAACAATCTCATGTGTCATTGGTGACTATGAATTCAAATGAGCCCTCCTTGACTTGGGAGCAAGTGTTAATTTACTTCCTTACGTGGTCTATGAGAAATTAGGGCTTGGAGATCTTAAACTGACCACAGTTGTGTTGCAACTTGCCGATCGATCGGTGAGACAACCACGTGGGATAGTTGAGGATGTTCTCATTAAAGTGGACAAATTTTATTTTCCAGTGGACTTCATAGTCCTCGTTACTGAACCTGTCCAAGATCCTACAAAGCATATTCCAATCATTCTAGATCGCCCATTCTTGGCTACGGCTAACGTTTGCGTTAATCGTCGTACCGGGGTGATGGACATCTCCTTTGGGAATATGACCGTTAGGATGGATACCTTTGATGCATCTCATCATGCTACCAATCATGAGAGCGAATGCTTTGGGGTAGATATTATACATGAATTACTACACACGTCTTGTCGTAGATGTTAAACTTGGCAACACCTTCCTCGGTCCTATCATATTCCGTGTGACCCTCTGAATCCAAAAGGAATGTATCTAAATATTTTTGAAGTATCTGAGTGTGAGGGGAGTGATTTGAGGATAAAATCAAGTTTTTCATCTTTGGGACAATTTTGCAAATTTATAATCAAAAGAAGCGACAATGCATCGAAGAGCCTACTTCGATGTATCGTCACTAATGACGATGCATCGATCTTTAAATATCCTATTTTTCCTATCAAATCATGCAACCTCCGCACCTTGTGTCGATAGATGGTCGATGCATTGTTATCTTTGATGCATCGAAACCTTTAGATCGATGCATCGTTATCGATGATGCATTGAAGTAGCCACTTCGATACATCGTACCGAGGCACATGACTGCGTATGTAGTCACTTAATATTCAAATCTCTCGTCTCTCCCTCTTATTTCTTTTTCTCTTCTTGGTGACTCTTCATGTTCTCGTGCACGTCCCAACCTCCCAAGTAAGCCCCATCATCTAGATTATCCCCGTCCTTTCTCTCAAAGAGCGGAGTTCGCGCATTCCATCTCCACTAATGATCTACAAGGTAAGAGTTCTGTGTTTTCATTGTTGGTACTTTTGCTTCTAAACTTTGGAGTTTTAGTTTAGATTTTTGTGTGGGTCCTGTCCATGTTCTTCTGTTGGAGGAAGCCTGAATGAGAGAAAAGGCTATACTTAGGCATGATTAGTATGTTTGCGATGTATAGATTTATATTTAGGCATAATTAATATGATCATTTCAGAGCCATTTTTAACTTAAAGGTGTAATTTGTGTGGCCAGGTTCCCTTCTACTTACACATTTCTACCTTTCTCCGATCATAGTGAGTGACGAGGCTCCTCCTGGTCCGGTTCGTGACATTCCTTGGGGTCACTGGGCAACCAGGGATTTTCACCTCGAGCATTCGGTGGATGTCGACGAGTTTACAGCAGACCCATATGCAGCATGGTCTCTTTCGACCCTTACTAAGCGTTATTTACTTTGTCTCTTGGTGCCTGCTGCTTAAATTTTCTAGCCCCGACTTGTTCGTGTCTTCTACATGAACATGTTCTACCAAATAGACACCCTAGATGTATTGCGCACCACTGTTGATAGTGTTGCAATTACTGCCACCATCCGTGACATTATTGATTGTATCGGGTGTCCCCATGAGGAGCTCGCCGACCTTCACTTTGGAGAGGAGATACCCCATTTTCTTGACCTTCCTTCCAGCTTATCTATTTCTCCCATGATCCGACGCATGTGTCGGGGTCGTTTCTCGGATCCTCCCACCAATTCTTACACCACTAAATCTTTGTGTCCGCGACAATTGTGGTTTTTTGACACAATCTTTCAGCGGAATGCCTATCCCATGGGCCATCGAGCAGATCATCGTGGTGACTTTTTGAGGGAGTTGTATACCCTTTATTTCGGGTTTTGGCTCTCTATTTCAGCTGTGATCTCGGGCCAGATGTCCCAGGTATGGGAGTAGTTTGTCAATCGTCCCATTCCGAGGATGGCCAATGTTTGCCTGCCATTCCCATTTCTGGTCATAACCCTCCTTCGTCGTATATACTTTCCTTTTCTTCCAAATGTGATTACGAGTGAGGTACCCCCTCACTTTACTTTTCAAAGGTGGAGTAAGATGCTTACACACCTACTGCTTGTTCCCAATGTTGCCCCTGAGGTTGAGGAGGGCGATCCTGATATCTACGTCTCTGATGGGGTGGACACCGACACTGACATGGTTGAGGCCGATTCAGATACCTCTCCCATGAGCCGCACTGAGTATGATTATTTGGCCACGGGTGTAGAGTGTCTCAGCGCCAGCCTCCAGTCTTTGTAGTTAGAGTTTGTTGAGCATCGCCAGCAAACCAATGATTTTTTAGGTACTATTGGCGAAGGTATGGTTAGTCTGATGCAAGACAATCAACTTACACTTCAGCATCGCCAGCAGATTGACACCCGTCAGGATGCAGTTATTACGGGCCAGCGGCAGATCCAACAGTTGCTTCAACAAGCTCAGGGTCTCGAGGCTTCTGCTTCTGCACCGTCGCCGCCTCCTCAGCCTTAGGTATTAGTATTTTTATTTTTATTTTCATTTTCTGTTGTATTTTTATTTCAATTCTAGTATTTTGATTTTAAGTATTCATAGTCATAGAACTGTTAGGTGCCATGTTGGCACTCTGTTTTATTGCTTTGTAAAGCAATTCTTTTGTATTCCACAAATTTCAGCATTTGTATCACACATGTTTGAATTAATGGAATATTATCAGCTTTCCTTTATGTTTTTCTCATTGCCGTCTTTTCTTTTACTTTTTGTACTTATTTACTTTTCCAGTTCGTGTATGTTATGCTGGTATGTACTTGTACTTGTGTAGATTATGATACCCCACTTGTCCTGTGTACCCACTACCATACCCTGGTTGATGTTTTACCTTTTTGATATCTATCCAACCCACCGGTAACAATGTTCTAACTCTTTTAGTTCAAACATTAAATACAATGTTTCATTTAAGTTTGGGGGTACGGTACACTTGCATACATTTCACACACTACACTGGGTCGTTTATGTTTTTGTACATATTGCATCTTTAGTTTATGTTTGCCATGAAGTTCTTCTAGTTAAAGAAGTGATAACCATAACGTCATCGATAAATGCATCTTGTAATTAGGAGCTTTGACATCCGAACTGAAAAATACTCGCATTTTTGAAAATTATGTGTTAGGTTAGAACGGTTTACATTTTTGTTCAATTTTTGAATACTGTACAATTCTTCCCCTAAATTTGTCCTTAGCAGCACAAAGACACACACATGCATTCAATTGTGGGGTATACGTCATCTGGAGAATTGTGAAATCGTTTGTTTTTATTTGAACTTCTTGAAGAATGAATTGCTTTGAAAATAAAAAGTTAATAATAAAAAATACAAAAAATAAAACCAACAAAACAAATAATTGGCAATAAGCCTTCTCACTCACTAAACCGGGCCTCTGTGACTTAGGAAGCATGGAGTGTCCACGTCTAAAAGGTGTGCAAGGTTGAGCAATAAATGAAACAATTGGCTCATTTGAGTTCATAGCCTAGTGAGCTCAGTTATTAAGTTCGAGGGGTATTTCTTCACCCTATGCCCTAAAACTGTCTGGTTTGGGAGTCATTGACCCAACACTGTTACATGGGCTTACCAGAAAGCTTAAAGGACTTAGGCATTGCACAGCCAATTGTGCTTATGTTTGTAAATAGTTTTGCAATTAGCACTATGCTTTGGTAATCCATTTCAGCAATTGTTTCTTCTAAGAACAGATGTTCCATTTTTATTCTCCATTAACGACAATAAACCACGCAATGTAAGGTATGTTAACTTTTCAAAGAAGATTTTAGGGTTTGCACTTGTATGTGTATCAAACTGACCATTATGTGGGGACTGTTGCCTAACTCTAATTTTTGACAGTCTAGACCTATTGATGTCCACAAAGCTCCATAATACTTGTTGCATTTATGATTTTGAACATCAATTGGGGTGTCACTATTAATTCTAGTTGATGACTGAGCATTCCATCATTTTTGCATATTTTTGTGAGTTTAACAAGTGTTAAACCCAACGAGATTTCACTCATCCACTAGAGATGCCTAGGGGTTAAAAAGGCTTGTTGCATTTACTAAATGCAACCGGATCTCCCATGAAAGAGGAATTAGTTTAGTTGTTTCAGTTATTTTTAGTTTTAGTTTTGTATTGCTAAGGGACTAACAATATCTAAGTTTGGGGGTGTGATAAGCATTAAATGTTATACATTCTCGCGCCTTTACTTATGTATTCTGATCCCATAGCTGCATATATTGTATAGTTTTTATGTGATTTTATGTTTTTGATAATTTTAGGTTCAAACTCAGAATGAGGCATAATTCAACTTCTTTATCAGTTCAACGATGCATTCCTATTTCTTACCACACTTCAAGCAAAGTCTTCATCAAGGAATAGTGAAGGGCGTGTCAAGACTGGAGTCAAAAAGATAGAAAGTTGAAGATCTGTAGAAGAAGGAACATCGATGCATCAAAGTGACTACTTCGGTGCATCGCAGCTTCGATACATCGAAGAGCCTACTTCGATGCATCGTCCGAACCTGCTGAAGATATTTTTCTGTGGATATTTTCTCTACTTGCCACTTGTCTAATTTTGCTTGGATAAAGTCTGTCACGGGATTTCTATGATATTTTGAGCCTCAGATCAGTTATGTAACTAGAGAATATGTAATAAAAAAAGACACACAATTCTTAAAAGAGATAGCATATTTTAGAATTCTAGAGAGAGAAAGTGAAGTTCTAGAGAGGGAAAGCTTCAAAGAGGGCTTTGTAAGGCCTTGAAGACCATTTTAAGCATGGGACCATCTCTGTCTATGGAGTGCTTCCAGCCCACCATGATCAACTAATCATTCTCTAGGGTTTTGACAAACCCTAGCTTCATAAATATGTTCTAACTTCAATAAATTGGGGATTTTAAGGTATTTGATGTATATGTCTCTTGCCTTGGGCCTTATATAATTATAAGTGTACAAATTCTCTATGCTCATGCATTGTGATTTATCTTCTTGTCTTAGAATGCTTAAATTCCCGCATGATCTTCAAACACTTGTATGTTTCACAAGGACTACAAGTGATGGCTTGAGATTAGTTTTTACTATAACATTCATAGCTAGATTTGCATAGTTCATGCTTAGAAAAGGTGATTTTGCTTCAATTAGGTAGGTAGGTAGGTAGGGAAGCCATGTGACGATGATTTTACTACAAGTAGGTAATTGGGGAAATAAGTAAAATCACGCTTTGTGAGGATGGATTATAGTATATTAAGGTGTGTGTATTTTCTTGGCGACGTCATTGTGGGTGGGACTTGTCAACGCGTCATGAGTACATATTTGCATGAATTTCCCTATTTTTTTATAAGTGTGACATATTATGAGGTTAGCAGAAATGTCTAACCCTAGTCCTTTATTCAACTCTCAACGTTTGTATTTAAATTACTTTCATGCTTTTAAAGTAGAGTAAACAACAACCAACACGGTTGGGGTTTAAACAAGAACTAACCCTCAATCTTTAGTGAATTATACCTATGTAGTCTCTATGGGATCGACACCCTCAACTTAGAGCCCTATCATTCAAGGATACGTTTTATTACGAGTGGTAAATTTATAAATTGCGAGTAGCGCAACCGCAAAGCAGAACACACAGGGTGCATAATGTCTTTCTTGTGTCTATGTTGCAAAAATTTCTTAGGGATGAGGATACCTATTAGCACATTGAGGTTGGGGAGATTAAGTTGTAGCCAGATGCAACATATGTGGAACAACATTACTATATTCTTTACCGTAGGAACTAGGTCCTTCCTTCCAAGATCATTCCTTTAGTTCGAGTTCAGTGGAGCTACCACAATGAGATAGAGTCCACTTGGGAAAGGGTGGATGAAAAGCTTTTTATTTCATATATGAGTTGAATTCTGAGGACGGAATTCTTCTTTTTTTTGGGGGGGGGGGGGGGAAGAATGTAGTACCGCGTAAATTTTGAGGCTATTTAAATTTGGTGTTTCAATTATTTAATTATTTATTTATTTTTTGGTGAGTGTCTTAGATGCTAAATGCTCTGTGTGTTTAAGCTGCCCTAATTGTTTTAATGGTTTATTTTGTATTTTAAATGCTAAGTTGTTTATTTGTTTAAATTGTGTATTGAGTGTTTTAAAACGTTAAATGCTTTAGGTTTTATTTTATTTTTAGGATGGACCATACTTTTGGATTTTCTTTTATTTTTATTATTTTCAGTCTGGGCTAGGGAGAGTTCAGCTAGACTTTTGAGTTGTGCTATATATATATATATAAATAGATTAGCTAAATATATCTATATTTATTAGTTTAATTATTTAGGAATTATTCTTAGTTTTCTAGAAAGAAAATAGATAAAGAGAAAATAGAAATTAGGGTTTAGTAGTTCCTACGCATAGAGAGTTTCTACGCACAGACAGAGAAAGAACGGTAGACGCTGAAAAGGGAGAGAAGGTGATTTTGCTCAAACTCATAAGGCAAGTTCAATATCTTCACTCACCCTTTGAACTTATAAACATATATAAATATTTGTATTGCTTGATTATATGAATATACATGTATATAACTATGTGATAGTATGATTATGCATGCTAAGGTATTTTCGTTGATTAAACATGTATAAATTGTGGATTTGGTAAACCTATGGTGTAATTTCTCTCATGTATATACATGTATATATGGGTATATAGGCAGGTAGATATAGATATATATATATATATATATATATATATATATATATAAACATGAGATTTGTGATAAGTGTTCAATTCTATGCATTTGAACTCTCTTTATTGCATATGTTAGTTCCGTTTCTACGTTTACTGAGATATGTTTACGGTATTTTTGTGTTTTTGATGTATTGTAGGTCTTGTAGTGAAAGGAGCAAAGTTTGAGGCTTGTTACAGCTGAAGAGAAAAGTTAGAAATTGCAGCCAAGGCATCTCGATCAATCGAGAAGTTGATCTCGATCAATCGAGATCTCATTTCGATTGATCAAAATCTCGATCAATCGAGATCCAATCTCGATTGATCGAGATTCTGCAGAAGCCACTTGCCCACTTGCTCACCTGCTCTCCCACTTGTAACAAAATCTCCCTTTTTGCACGACTTAGGGGGATTGTCTGACTTGAACAAGACCCTTGGGGACCTTCTTGATATAAAGGGTGTATATATTGATATATATATATATATATATATATATATATATATATATATGGCGGGCCCCAAGGTTGAAAAAGGAGCCTTAAAGCACAAAGAAGCCACATATCTCTCATAGATCTCTCAACACACATCAGATTATCAAAAGGAGAGACATTCGGGAGAGGAGAAAGAGGAGTTGAACCAGACCAAGAAGCTTCATCTTCTCCATCAATGGAAGAGTGCAAGGCAACCATGAGCAACTAACTCTTCTACTAGGGTGTTGGTTTCAACCCCTAGCCATGTAAACTTGTTCATCTTTGTAGCACTTGGGATTTGTAATTAAATGTTGATTATTTAGCCTAATGACCATGTACACTAATACATTTCTTTTATATATTCATTTGATGTTGAGTTTATTCTTGTCTTAGAGTAGATTCTTTCATGTGAATGCACAACATTTGCATATTCCACAAGAAGTGCAAATGATGGCTAGATAATGGTGTTTAAATGAATGTGTGATGTTTGTTTGTATAAACCATGCCAAAACAAGGTAGTTTGGATGCATGTAGGTTCACTTAGAGAGTAGGGTAATTAGATGGTTAGTTAGGTTGAAGAGCTATGCTTGTTGAAGATGGATTATGATAGGTGGACAAACACGTTAATCTTTTGATATGTCATTGAGGTCACAAGCCTAATGACATTGTTAGGCATTTAATTTATGAATCTCATGCTTGCTACACTTACGAACATGTGAATGGCTAGTGGTGGAAACCAACCCTAGTTCTCTCTCCCATCCTTTACCTTTTAATTTTATTGTTATTTCATTCATGCAATAGTTTTATAAACAAAAACTCAAAACCCTATTTTTAGGATTAAAGTGGAATTAATCTTTCTTTAAAACAATTGCGACTAGTCCTCGTGGGATCGATACCCTCTATATAGAACCGTATCTACAAAGATTCGTGCTCTTGCGAGTGGTTAAATTATATTTTGATAAAAAGGGTAAAATTAAGCTTACAATATAATTCGAGTTTAGCTACACCAATTTGTGTTGAATGTTAACGTCGTTTTTGAAGATTTTTGTTCTGATTAAATTGTTGATCTTGCTCTCCTAGATAGTCCCTGTAAGTTTGGTAGTGAATCGTTGGGTAGTATGACAGGAATTTGAGTTTGATATTTAAGAACCTTAAAACTTGAATTTGGGACTTTTTCATTTAGGCTATGAATGGTGGTGATTTCGATACCAGTGCATAGCTTAGATGATGGGGAGCATTTTGGTATAAAAAGATACATGAAATGATGGCCAGAGGTGGCCAGGAAAGAGGCAGTACACGGTTGAGGAACAGGGCTCGCCATGTGCCCACCCACGCTGAGTCACTGGCGGGGACCGAAAAAAAGACCGTCCAATCCCACTCGTTGAGCCCACCCACTGGGCTAAGTTTGGGCCCAATTTGGAATAGTTTAATATTTTTTTAGATTTTTAATTCATTTTTAATTTAAATCATTTTTAATTTAAAAAAAAAAAGAAAAATACTTTTGAATTCCAGAAAATTTTCAAAAATTTAAATTTATCTTTTAGGGACATAATACACATAGGTTTTTAATTTGAGGATGAAATGAGTTCCACTTGTTGTAGAATTAGTACAAACAATATGTTTTAAAGTTGGAATTTTATTTTCTTTTGTTTTGGAATGTTTTTCTAAATTACCAAAAAATTCCAAAGAATTCCAAAAAAATAATTAAGACTTTTAAAGATGGATTATGCACAAAAACCTAGGCTAGAGCTAGATTTAGAGATACTTGATGTTTAAATGGAAGTGTAGGCTTTGGTGTGGGGCTTTCCTTTTTAATTAGTTGTTTAATTTTTCTTTAATTGTTTCTTTGCTTTCAGAAATGTTCTTGATTAACTATATGATGTTTAGATCAGTTTATGGGATTATGTTAAATTCAGTTACTTTCATGGTATGTTGTGTCATTTTTAATTGTTTAATTAATAAATGTGACAATAGAATTTTCATGATTTTAATTAGCATGCTTTTAAGTGTGTTAGATTATTATTTAAAAGTATTATGGAGGTATGTCAGAATTTTCTAATACTTAATAAGGTATCTAGATATTATATTTTTTGGCATGTCAGGATTGCCTAATACCAAATAAGGTATTTATACATTATATTTTTCGCCATGTTAGGATTGCCTAATACCTAATAAGGTATTTATACATTATATTTTTTGACATGTCAGGATTGCCTAATACCTAATAAGGTATCTATACATTATATTTTTTGGCATGTCAGAATTGTCAGGCATGTCAAGATTGCCTAATACCTAATAAAGTAATCATACATTATATTTTTTGACATGTCAGGATTGTCAGCCATGTCAGAATTGCCTACTACCTAATAAGGTATCTACACATTATATTTTGTGGCATGTCAAAATTGTCAGGCATGACAGGATTGCCTAATACCTAATAAGGTATCTGTACATTATATTCGGGTATGTTAGGATTGCCTCTTGTATAAACTTAAAACTAGTCTGCACTTACATTGTGATAACTAAAGGGTTAGTGTAGTGTGTTGGGCTGGTTTTATTCTTTGGTCACAAGATTAATTGTGGATATGTGTATGAGCTGGTGGGTTGTATTTAAGTGAATATAAACATACATTTGGTGTTTTGTGGAAGGATTATCGGGAGAGGCAGGTTAGGTTACCTATTACCTAGTAAGACATTTGTTAAATATGGAGGAGGGTAAGGTAGGATTGCTTAGAATCTAATTAGAAAACTTAGTGTGTTCTAGCATGTTAGGATTTCCTATGGTTTGAACTTTGATATTTGTTCTACCTTTATTGTGATAGTAGATGGGTTGGTTTAGAACATATTTCTAATTATTTCTAAGAGAGGAGATTAAATGACTAAATGATATAATTGTCTTTATATGTTTTTATTGTCCTCATATATAGGGCATGTTTGCCAGTTCTCTGATTGGGTGGTAGTAGAGGGAACTTGCTCGTCGGTTTAAACCACTTTGTTGATATTTCAAGTCCCAAGTAGCTTTCACCTCGAGGTTAGAGTGTGGAGTTCATTGAGTGTGGCAGTCATCTATTCCTCAATAGACTTCAGAGTAGGGACTTAGATATGTTCATAAAGTATTTACTTTTATGATTTTTGGTTAAAGGGTCCTTGAGTTACGGGACTTTCAAGTTGTATCGTTCAAACTCGTATTATGTTTGTTTAACATTATTATTTATTTCAGTCAGACTTTTCTTTCAGCATTTATGATTCTTTTTCTTTTGTCCTTGTATTATATGCTTGTTTTCTATCAATTATAAGTATCCCTTATGTTTTATGTGTCAGACTGGCCACCTCATGCGTGAAATTTGTAGGGGGTATTTCAGTATGCACCTTAGCAAAATGCATAAGTTTTATTAAAGGCTTTTCGATTAAACGAAAGATAATCAAGTGGCTTAATAAATATTCAATTATTGATTTGGATTGATTGGTCCTTATACGTCCATATCCAGTTGTGCGTAGAGGGGCAATTTCATATAATGAATACATATGTTGGGTGATGAGGCAACACAAGGTTTAAAGACAACACATGGTTCAACCATTCTTGAGTTGGAGTTCAACCATACTTATATAGTAGAATTAAGTTGTGGTTAATAGACTATTGAAATTTAGGGTAGTGGGATGACCGGGCCAATTTATAAACCATTAAAGCCAATAAGAGTTTAGGCCTAAAATAAGATCCTCACTTCTAGCCCACTAGATCAATTTAAAACCAACTGGGTTGTTAAATGTGAATTAATTTAATGTGCTAGGAGATTTGTAATTTAATTACATGCTAAGGGTACAAGTGAAATTATATATAAATATATATTAGGCATTTTAATATCCTAGAATATATATTAATATATATAATTTAAATATATATACATAATATCTTATTTTTCGTAGGGAGAATATATGATATGGAATGTGTATATAATTCCCTTTTATATGAAGATATGATTTATCATATCTTTCATATATGGAAAATAAAAGTTGACTTGGGAGAGTGATTCATGTGTGAGTGCGTCTAAATTAAAATTACCACACTTCGCAATATAATGAATTCCTTGCAGAATAGGGCTATCGAAAGGGATGTCGAACCTTAGGGATTATGGTCTGAATGAGTTGGAGTACGGAGTTAATTCTAATTAAATTTAGAAAGAGTAGAAATCTGATTTTTATATTTAAACTAATTAAAAAGCAAAATAAAATAAAACAAAGGAAATAAAGAGTGAAGATAATATGAGATAAATTTAGGGTAATTGACTTCACCACTAACTCCACAATCAATGGTCAATTGAATCAAGTATGGGTAATTACATCATGCATAAGTGGTGTCGGTGGCTATAAGCTCACCTTCATCCGTCAAGAAGATAACATATGATTAAGGCTAAGCCATGGACATAAGAGAGATTGAGTTCAATAACAACAACTAAATATTTAAAACAAGATAAGAAATCATTGAAACTGAATTTATAAGACTTTTATTGCTCAATTTTATAATAAGAATCCTCTAAATTACACAATCTATGCATGTATATAAAGGTCCCCAATAATTAAAACAATCAAACCATTGATGCTTTGTTAGGGCTACATCAACCCTAGTAGATGAACTAGCCGCTTATGGTAGAAGAAGAAACTTCAACGGTTGAGGAAGAAGGCATCATCTTCATGAATTATGCGTAAGACTTCGTTTTCCAATGGTTCTCCACTCCAAATCTTTGCAAAGTATATCTTCAATTCTATCCAAAAGCCCTCTAAGCTCCCCCAAAACAGCCTCCAATTCACCACTTTATGCCTGTCACACCCCGGTTTCCGATGCCCGGTTAGGAGTGAGGGAAAAGGGGGTGAATCCGTAATTTCACCTCAAGTTCCCACACCTTAATCTCATTATAATCTATTCTATTGCGGAAGCATTCTATATGCACACCCTTAAAGTGGCATTAGATCATCAATGGCCCTTGCAAATGATTTTCACCTTTGGTTCCATACGTATAAACTCCCAAATTCTGGACCTCAAATTTTTACACAGATAGAATTTGATTATGAACCCTACACCACTAGATAGAGCTTTCAAAAATACTCAAGTTCAAAAAAAATCACACTCAATTCCGATTTAAAACGAAGAAATTACATCGAAACGAAGTTTGGACAATTTTTGAACCTTGTTGTGAATAGTAATCTCGATCAATCGAGATTCATCTCAATTAATCGAGATTTTGACCCCATCAATCGAAATAAACACCCTCTCGGTATCTTGGACCTGCATTATTTCGATCAATCGAAATGGGGACTTCGATTGATCGAAATTACCCCATTCTGGACCTCAAAAACACTAAGATTTCGTAACCATTTCGATTAATCGAAATGCACTTCCCAGCAATTCCAAAACACCTATACAAGATCCATTTGAACTCAAATCTCAACCAAACCACCTTGGGTCATTCATAAAACATATAAATCATCCCCCAATGATATAATATCATACTCACACATCAACCTACACATTTGAATCTCAAATCTTGTATAATCATAGAAAATTCATCTAAAGTCCACCATGCACATAAAATTCAAGTGAACCAAACATCCTCATTTTTTTTCAAAGGTGATCTTCATTAACCCAACCATACAATCTAACTTATGCATTGAGATCCTACAACCATGATTCCAACATAAATCCACAACTCTAAACATTCATATCCACGAAATTAAGATACAAGAGACAAAAGAATACATTCATCCATTTAAATTCCGAATCCATACATAATCCACGGAACCATACATATAAGAATTCAAATGACCCTTCTTGCATACATTCAACAAGTCTCAAATGAAGGAAGCCATTATACATACATTTCTCAAAAATCACTTCCCTACAAGTGTGGCACTTACATTTGGATTTCACATACATAAGAAAATACAAATGTAAAGGCAACACCACAACCATTGTCTACATGCCACAAGCCGGTATGGACATTTATCTACATCTCAAAAGAGCAAAAAGTCCAAAAATAAGCTCAACATATCCATAGAGCTAATCATGCTTCATCTTCCATTGGCGCCTTATTTGAAAATGTTTTGTATAAAGGGGTGAGCATCTCAACGGCTCAGTAGAAATGATCCACCCATCCCCACTCTAACCCGTAAGCCATGCATGAATGCACATGCTCATGCATTTTTACCCAAACATCCACATTTTTCAAATCATGCATGATGCTTCACGTAAAAATGCAAATACATATGTATACATATATATATATATATATCAAATTGTACAAGTCACAACTTATATATATATATATATATATATATATATATATATATAACTCACACTAAATCAATTCAAAGGGGGCTTTCTCATCACTCCAATAGTAAGGGTCTCTTCGGCACCCAAACTCTGCTTGTGCTTTATCGGGTTACTAACTCGAAGGGAGCACCTCCTTTTGCCCAAGTTTTGGGTCTTTCACCCTAGGGGCCTTCCCCTTATCTTAATTTCACACTCATACCCCCAAAATCATCATATAGTGCATATAATCACACCAATACACATAGTCACACAATGCATGCATTTTTTCCTCAAATCAATGCATTTTCCTTCCAACTCAAGATTGTCACAATGCTATCACACTCACATCATGAAAATCACTATGCTCATGGATTTTGCTAGAAAATCATATTTTTCATGTTTTCATCAAGCAAACACATTTTTCACCAAAAGCATTATAGTCACATTTGCACATACATACCATGCATAAGCCCTAACTAACATGTTGGATACTTACGCATGCATAAATCACCATGGTATACATATATATATATATATATATATATATATATATATATACATAGACCTAGGTTCAAGAAATCAAAAACTATCTCTTATGATATTTAGAAAGGGACCACAAGATCAAAGTAGAAGTGAGTCTAGCACCCCTACCTCAAATTCTCAAGCTTTGAATTCAAATTTCAAAAATCCTAGCTTTCTCAACTTCACAAAACGGAGACTTTGATCGGTTCAAACCTGTCACGCCCCGGTTTTCGACACCCGGTTAGGAGCGAAGGAAACGAGGGTGAATCCGTAATTTCACCTCAAGTTTCCACACCTTATATATATATATATATATATCATTATAATCCATTCTATTGCGGAAGCATTCTATATGCACACCCTTCAAGTGGCATTAGATCATCAAAGGCCCTTGCAAATGATTTTCACCTTTGGTTCCATACTTACAAACCACTAAGTTCTGGGCCTCAACTTTTTACGCAGATGGAATTTGATTCTCTCCACCATGCACATAAAATTCAAGTGAACCAAACATCCTCATTATTTTCAAAGGTGATCTTCATTAATCCAACCATACAATCTAACTTATACATTGAGATCCTACAACCATGATTCCAACATAAATCCCCAACTCTAAACATTCATATCCACGAAATTAAGATACAAGAGACAAAAGAATACATTCATCCATTTAAATTCTAAATCCATATATAATCCATGGAACCATACATATAAGAATTCAAATGGCCCTTTTTGCATATATTCAACAAGTCTCAAATGAGGGAAGCCATTATACATACACTTCTCAAAAATCACTTTCCTACAAGTGTGGCATTTACATTTGAATTTCACATACATAAGAGAATACAAATGTAAAGGCAACACCACAACCATTGTCCACATGCCACAAGCCGGCAAGGACATTTATCTACATCTCAAAAGAGTAAAAATCCAAAAATAAGCTCAACATATCCATAGAGCTAATCATGCTTCGTCTTCCATTAGCGCCTTATCTGAAAATATTTTATATAATGGGGTGAGCATCTCAACGGCTCAGTAGAAATGATCCACCCATCCCCACTCTAACCCGTAAGCCATGTATGAATGCACATGCTCATGCATTTTTACCCAAACATTCACATTTTTTAAATCATGCGTGATGCTTCACATAAGGTGCAAATACATATGCATATATATATATATATATATATATATATCAATTTGGACAAGTCACAACTTATATATATATATAACTCACACCAAATCAATTTAAGGGGGCTTTCTCATCACTCCAATAGTAAGGGTCTCTTCGGCACCCAAACTCTACTTGTGCTTTATCGGGTTACTAACCCGAAGGGAGCACCTCCTCTTGGCCAAGTTTTGAGTCTTTCACCCTATGGGCCTTCCCCTTATCTTAATTTCACACTCATGCCCCAAAATTATCATATAGTGCATATAATCACACCAATGCACATAGTCACACAATGCATGCATTTTTTTCATCAAATCAATGCATTTTCCTTCCAACTCAAGATTGTCACAATGCTATCACACTCACATCATGAAAATCACTATGCTCATGAATTTTGCTAGAAAATCATATTTTTCATGTTTTCATCAAGCAAACACATTTTTCACCAAAAACATTATAGTCACATTTGCACACACATACCATGCATAAGCCCTACGAAAACACATTTTTCACCAAAAACATTATAGTCACATTTGCACACACCTCAAGTGAGTCTAGCACCCCTACCTCAAATTGGAAGAGCTTCCAATTGATTTTTTCCAATTTCTCAAAACCTAACTTTCTCCGAAATGGTTTTTGAACCGATCAATCTCGAGCCCTCGATGTGTAGAGCGTTTCTTCCTCCTTCGGTGAAATCAAAATCCCACTCTAAGGCCCTCAAATCTAGTGAAGAAGAGGAGGAGATGAAGCTTGTATGTATATACGTATATATATCTCTCTCTCTCGGCTGTTGGGATGAAAAATGAGAGAAGAGCTGATCTCTCTTAGTATTTATAGCTAAGTGACCTCCTCTTAATTACTAGTTTGCCATCACCTTTTTGCAAAACCTTCTCGGGCTCATTTTTGGAGTTTCGTAACTCAGATTGACACGAAATCAACTCCGTTGTGCGTTAAATATTTTATTTAAGCTATCCTCAAATTTTGAAGTCATTCTGACACTTTTAAAATTTTTGGGCCCACAAGGCCCACGCCCCTAGGTTGACCAAACTCAAAAAAGTCAACTTTTTCCAAAAGTCCCCAAAACTTCCCAAAACTCTATTCCAACCCTCTAAACATGTTCCCCACATTCAAAACATGTTAAACATCATTTAAAATGTGCTTAAAGCAATAAATGACAAAAATTAAAAAATTGACCAAAATTGGGCACGGTCTCTACAAAACCGATGCCCTTGATGTCCCCTACACACTTTCCTTCTTCAAGATCTTCCAAATCACACCTTAAGGCCCTCAAACTCTAGAGAGAAGGGAAATATATGAAGTGGGATATGTAGAGAGAGAGAGGGATCTGTAAAATGAAATGTTTCAGACCCTTTTTGATATTTATCTCAACCCTAGGGGCACGAAATGACCATTTTACCCATAGCCACTTAATGTACCTTCCTGACCTCAGAATTAATTTCTAAAAACTCTGTTGGACTCGAAATCAATTTCTTAACACTCTAAACATTCCATTTAGTTCATAACCAAAAGTAAAATTTTTTGAATTTTCCGGACCCACTTAACCTCATCCCGGGACCCCCGTTGACCAAAAAGTCAAACTTCTTCAAAAGTTCCCAAAACTTCCCAGAACCATATTCTAACCTTCTAAACATGTTTTTCGCATTCAAAAGATGTTAAATATCATTTAAAATATGCTTAAAGTAATAAATGACAAAAATTAAAAAACCGGCCAAAATTGGGCATGGTCTCTACAATGCCCCAAGAGAATACACCAAAGTCCTAATCCAATTAGGAATTAATTAGGTTTTCCCGCAGCACTAATTAGGTGGGTTTTCCCTGCTGACGTTCGGCCCAACTTTTGACCCACTCAAAATCCGATTCACGAAATTTTCGTGAAATACAAAAGTGTGCAGAATTAAATTTCCTTCAACCTACATTTAAATTAAGTCGTTTTGAGGCTCGAAAATAACACTTTTGGTCCATTTTCTAAAACGGGATTAAGACTGTATTAAGCGTAGAATCGGGCTTCAGGCCCGTAAGCTTCTTAAGAACCTGTAATTCCCTTGGACCTCTTCCATGGGTTGATTTGAATTGAAATAAATAGTTGAATGGATCCATTTGATGTAGGCTTCATCTAACCTTCTTGCATGTCATCTTTAAAAGCCCAAAATCATGGTTTTAACTGAAATAATCATTAAGGCCCTGAAAATACAGAAAACACTAAAATGAAGTAAAATAACAAAATAATCTATCACTAAGAGAATAAAATATACAAGTTGAGAGGTTAGAATGTGTAACATTCACCGCCGATCAGAGAGGCTCTCCTATAGATATGTCTCATTCTCTCCCATATCGTGTGTGGAGAATAATCGTAAGACTAGGGTTTTCCAATTATAACAAGAGTGGTTGTAGGAGATTGAAAGAGAGAAATTAATTCATAAACCTAGGGTTCTCCTAGAAGAACTAGTTTACAGATAATCAACCTCATGGGTTATAGCGGTGATTCTTACGGGAAGTATGATGTGGCTAAATTTATTTTTCTTTTTGTAACTTACTATTGCCTATCAAAATATAATTTAAATCACTCGCAAGAGAACAAATCTTTGTAGATATGGTTCTACATAGAGGGTATCGATCCCAGGAGGACTACGTGGGTGAATTGCATTATTGAGAGAGAAATTTTAATTTAATCCTAAAAATAGAATTTTTGATTTGAATTTAAAACTACTTCGTAGAATGTAAAAACATTAAAAGTAAAGAGTTTATAAGGTTGAGATTTTCGATAAGTATATGGAACACAATGTCATTAGGCTTGTGGCCTACAATGACATATCAAAAGATAAACATTATTTATAACTAAACATAGCCCATCTTTAACAAGTATAGTCCTTCAACCTATCTACTTATCCTACCTTCTAAATGTACCTACGTGTATCCAAACTACCCTATCTTGGTATGGGCTATATAAGTAAAAAGCATCACATTCTGTTAAAAATCATTACAAAGCCATCATTTACACTTTTTGTGAAAGTTGTAAATGTTGAGCATTCAACATGAAATATTTCTACTCTAAGACAAGATGAAGAAATGATATCGAATGAATATATTGAAGAGGTTCACAAATATTATACAAACAGTAGGCTAAGTAATCAACATATAAATATAAATCCTAAAGTTGCTACCAAATGAACAAGTTACATGGCTACGAGTTTCACCCACACCCTAAATGGAAAGTTAGTTGAACACAGGAGACTTGTAATCTTCCATGGACAGAGATATGAAGCTCCAAAGGTCTGGTTCAACACTTCTTCTCTCTCCTTCCAAGTTGTCCATCCTTTTTCTCCCCAAAAATGCATATATGTCTCCCACCAAGTGTCCTTGGGTCCCACCTTGCCTATATATCTATATAATCCACCTAATATATATATGCTCCCTTCATATGTCTCTTTGAAGTTAAAAAATCCTCCAAAAGGACATGCAAAGGTCATTCATGAATGCAAGTGGCAAGACAAGTAGGCAAGTGGACAAGTGGCCAACTTGCAGTCTGCAAAATCTCGATTGTGCGAAATTAAAGTTTCGCACAATCGAGATTTCGATCATGCGAAATGTCTGTTTTGCACAATTGAGATTTTGATTGTGCGAAATCATCATCTCGATTGTGCGAAATGCCTTCATAAATTGTTTGATTTATTCACTTCCACAGCATTTGATCAGAAACATCGCCCTTTTTGGGACAAAACCTAATATTCAACAAAAATACAAAAATAGTATAAAAATACCTGGGTAACATAAATACGGAATCAACATATACAATTAGAAAGGTTTAAATGTGCAACATTTAACGCTTATCACACCCCCAAACTTACATATTGCTAGTCCCTTAGCAATGCAACATTAAAAATAAAATGAAGTAACTTATGCAAAAATGGATCATTTATCAGTCATTAACTAGATAAGGGATGATTACCTATTCATCTTTTGCTTGAAAAATGCAACAAGTATTATGGAGCTATGTGGACATTTAACAAAAATGAACCTTTGCAAACTAGAGTTAGATGACAGTCCCCACATAATGGTCAGTTTGAACAAAAATATCAATGCCAACCCTAAAATCCTCTTTGAAAAGTGAACATCCATTCTAACGTGTGGCTTATCATAATATTTGGAGAATACAAATAACACATCTGTTTTTAGAAAAAAAAAACTCATTGAAGTGCTTGACATTGTGGTTCATTACTGTAAAGCATGCATGAATGCTTGTGCGCGGATGACTGTGCAATGCCTAAAATCTTTTTGCTTTCTTGCAAGCCCATGTAATGGCATTGGGTCAATGACTCCCAAACCAAACGATTTTAGGGCATTAGGTGAAAAGACACCCTTAAAATTTAATAGTCGAGCTTCCAAGGCGATGAGCTTAAACAAGCCACCTGCTTCATTATGGCTCAAACTTACACACCTATACACAAATACTCTATGCTTCATGAGGCACAAAGACCTGGTTTATTGAGTGAGAAGGCTTATTGCACAAATTTTTCTCTTTTTTTTTTTCGCAAACAACTGGAAGACTCATTCTTTAACTTGTTCAAATAAAAATAGAAATTTACAAGATTCTCCATCAGACTTATACCCCACAACTTAAAATGCATGTGTGCTAGTTTGTGCTGTTAAGGACAAATTTAGGGTAAGAACTGTACCATATTCACAATTGAACAAAAATGTGGACCATTCTAACCTAATACATAAATTTCAAAAGCATGGGTATTTACAATGTCAAAAGCTCCTAACTACCTGCTGCATTTGCCTCGAACATTTACTGGGATGGTCTTCCCTTAAGAAGCAAGCCATCATGGCAAAGATGCACAAAAAAAATGCATTACAACGTTAATAAACAAAAAAAATTGAACAGTTGCAAGCATATGCACATGGTATACCACACCCCCAAACTTAAATCAAACATTGTCCTCAATGGTTTGAAGAGAAGATAAATGAATGAATTTACCGGGAAAGCGGTTATTGATAGAAACAGCAGTCAATTATGAGCAGGCGACCACGTGAGTAGTAAAACCTGTATGGATCACCAATTGTATACCACGAGCATTATGGGAAACAAAAAGTAAACAAAAGCAAAAAGACAAAGCAATTTTGCAAACATATTGTTTTCTTTTTATGATTATGATATTTGGTATCATTACGCTTCATTCTAAACTCTGAACTGGTGGCTCCCAATTTGATAAGAGGCATATGCGATAAGATATTGATTATCCAGGCACACTAACATATAGTATGCAAAGGGGCTGCCTTTCTTTATTAAAGTTATACTGTGTTGAAGCAATCTCAACAGTATTGGGAATTGAAATCAGGCTTTAAGAAACGAAAATCATCAACTGTATCGTGCATATGTCAACTATTAAATTGGTACTACATACATAGTCAGAGCATTGGTGATAGCGATATCGATACAGAATGTAAAAGAAATACAGAGAATATAAATTATAATTAAAACAAAACTGTATTCCATAAATGTGCAAAAAATTTTAAGTACAATGTGAAATGATGGAATATATAAAAAGATCCGAAGACATGGCCTACATGGCCTACTGAAAATAAATAAAGAACTAAAACTAAAAATAAAATAGGAAAATGCTAAACTAATCCAGGGTGGGTCGTGGTGGTGGTGGCTCGGTGGGTAGTGCAGAAATCAAAGCGACGACCGGGCCATACAGCATAGCCTGGAGGTCCTGCTGGAAAGACCGAAACTCATCAATCAATGTCCTCTGACCCTAGGTCAGAGATGTAATATTCTCCCTCATGGCAGCCAACTGAGTCTGAGTCAGTTGGACATGCTCGTCAAAACCCTGCTGCAGTCTCTCTACATCTGCCGCCAGACAGGAGTATCTGGTGGCCAAAATATTAAACTGCTCATGGCTCAGATTGGTCGAATCTTCCTTTGCCTCCTTTTCTGAAGGTTCACTCTCTATAGGCTCGTCCTCTTCTGCCAGTGCTAGGGGTTCATCCATGTCCATATCCTCTCGCTCATGCCCTTGGCGCTCTAGATGCCTACGAACGCGTACCCAGTGAGTGTGCTGGAATTGGGGAGGCGGTCCTATCTGGATGTTAGTAGTACTGAAGGGGATATTAGCCTCTCCAAGAAAGACTATGACCAAGTAGGGAAACGACAGCTACTAAGTAGCGGCTCTCTTATTCATGTTCTAGACGAGAGCGTCCCACACTTTAAACATCTGTCCCCATATGAGTGATAGGACAGAAAACCACATGCCGGTATGAGCTATGTATAAGTAGTGAAGAAGGTCACCCCGGCACTCCGCCACATGTCCTAAACGATATGCGTTCTTGATAAGGACGGTGTCCAAGAACCATAAGTCTCTCGGGCACATGGATTTGCTCGTGCAATTTTGATTAGGGGTGGTAAACTCCCCATTGCATATATCTATGACCATGGAGAACACGGTGGTGTCTGACGAGAGGGACTCCCTGAAGAGCGGACAACCATCCTGGTCGACCATATTCGGAGGCTGTAGGTGCAGACAACCTATGAGTTGGGCAATCTGACTTGCTGTGATGGTGATCGTAGTCCCTCCCACCATAGTCTGTAGAGTATCGAGCATGGTGAATGAGTACGTCATATGCTCGTAGAAGACCTGCACCAGCCTACTGTATGCGATGTCGGATGGTGGCTGGAGCAGTCTGTCAAACCAGTTTCGTCGCAACTCTGCCACAACCCATGTTATGTCATGACGTGCCTCAAACTCTGTGAAGTCAAAAATATGCTCAGGGTGAAATCCCCGAGTAACCCAAGTTCTACCTAGCACATCTCGTATCTGAATGCCTGGATTTTTGACTCGAGCCATACCCCTATACTGCCTGCAATTTGCACAAAATCTATTCTAAGACACGGCATCAAAATATGTAATCCAAAAATATGCTCAAAGTAACCCATCACTGTCCACAAAGAATAAGAACTCCACTCAACCCGAGAAACTATTCCAACCATGGCAAGGTATCCACTCCGTTCATATGCCCAAAATCACCCATAAAGTTGCATAATAACAACTTCACTCAAACCTAACTCCATGCAATCCAATCTGAAAAGGTAGAAAAAATATAGGAAATAGAATGGATGCAACTTACCCAAAGTAGAGGCTCTACGTCACGCGAAAGGATGATTCCCGAAATGGTCTCCCTTCGTGGGTGCTCGTCCTAAGAGGCCCCGGCTCTTAGTCGGACAATGGATGCTGGTGGCTGAGGGCAAAAGGGAGATCGTGAGAGGGTGGTGGGTGTTCGGACGAAGGAGAGGAGTGCATGGGTCACAAAGGGTTGGAGAAATAATGGTGAAGAGGTGGGTTCAAAACATAAAAGTAAGAGCATGTGCTGTGCTCATGCCTTTTTCGATTGTGCGAAATGTGAATTTTGCACAATCGAGATTTCGATTGTGCAAAGTGCTATCGAAGTAGTACCGAAGTAACTCAACTCTCGGGAATTTGCACTCTATATAATCTCTTCATTTTTCCTCAAAATCTTGATTGTGTGAAATCATCATTTAGCACAATCAAGATTTTGATTGTGTGAAATGTCCATTTCGCATAATCGAGATTGTGATTACGAAATTTTTTTATGCCACCTTATTTGATACCTACTTGACTCTAATTTTCAGCACTTACATACAAATTTTCTTTGGATTAGAGAGACTTCATGGGTGTATGATAGCTACCATGGTCGCGCCACATTGTACGTCTATGGCTTGATGTTAGAATCGGCTTACGAGTCAAAATAAATGAGATCCGTCAAATTGACGACATCCACATACTCCATCCTAGCTTGGTCATCCACACATGGTTTTAACCATTGTCCATTGACTTTGAAAAATGTGCCAACCTTAGGGTTTTTTAATTCCACCTCTCCATGAGGAGCAACATAATGCACCAGAAATGAACCATCCCAATGGGAGCGGAGTTTTTCGGGGAACAAACGGAGTCATGAGTTGTATAACCATACCTTCTATCCCGAAGAAAATATTTTAACTCAAATATTGCAATCATGAAAGGCCTTAGATTTTTCCTTATAGATTTTAGCGTTCTCATACACGTCATGTCGTAATTCTTTCAATTCGTTCACTTGAAGCCTTCGATTAGAGTAGGCTAATTTCATGTCAAAGTTGAATGTTTTAGTGGCCCACATAGCCTTGTGCTCTAATTCAACTGGAAGATGGCAAGCTTTATCATATACCAACTGGTAAGGTGACATTCCAATGGGAGTTTTATACACAGTTCGGTAAGCCCATAGTGCATCATTTAAGCGTAATGACCAATCTTTCTGGTCAGGCCAAACTATTTTTTCAAGTATGTTCTTTATTTCCCGATTGGATACTTCCACTTATCCACTGGTTTGAGGATGGTAGGGGGTGGTATTTGGTGGGAAGGGATCAGAGGAACCGATTACAAAAATGTTTACCTCCATCACTGATGAGAGCGCGTGGCATGCCAAAGCGACTAAAGATGTTAGCTTGTATAAACTTGACCACAACTGAGTGGTCATTGGACTTGGTAGCCACAGCCTCTATACATTTAGATACGTAGTCCACCGCCACAAGTATGTGATAAGTGCACAAAACTTGCTATTTTATATCCTAAAATAAGTTTTTAATTCATCTTTTATTTTATTTAAAGGTTTTTATCTTTGCATTTTATGTTTTATAGGGGTTGATTTTCAAAGAAGAAGAAAAGCAGCAAAAGAGGGCTAAAAAGGATATATATAGCCAAAGATGAACACGAGAAGAATTGTAGGAGAGATGGTATTCTGTGCAATCTACTTCACAAGAGGTCTCAAGTTCAAAACTTTGCCAAATATTTTGTACACGGCCACGTCTGCAGTCCAGAATTGAAATTAAAGATATGGAAATCAAATTTTAGATATTCAAATTCAAAATTTTGTATTTTGAATTTTTGTTTTTGAATTTTGAATTTGGTATTTCAAATTTGTATTTTGAATTTTGTATTTTAAAATTTTCCCACCTAAACCATTCCCCTCTAACTCTATAAATAGGGGGTCTTAGGGGATGGTGAAGGGGGGTAGAAATTGTAGAGAAATTATAGAAAAAAATAGTGTAATTGTTTTATTGATTCAATGATGAGTAGTAGTTTCATTTCTATTTGTTTGTTTTCTTTTAATATGCAAGCGTAAACATCCTTCTCAAGGGAGTGATGAAGCCACCATGGCTGAAGTATAGGTAAGTTGTTTTATTTTCTTGTCTACTTTTTCCTCCCAAG
The DNA here is from genome assembly GCA_026545225.1 of Cornus controversa. Lineage (NCBI taxonomy): Eukaryota > Viridiplantae > Streptophyta > Magnoliopsida > Cornales > Cornaceae > Cornus > Cornus controversa. The sequence goes on along the minus strand of CM048848.1, from coordinate 27,298,061 downwards.
AGCATTCTTCTACTCTTCTATTCTGGATTTTATTTTACAAAATTAGAGGAAGGATTTTTCGTGTTTGCCAAATAATGGTAATTCAAAGAATGCCTACCTCTGTTTACCTAGCCAATGTGCATCAGATTAAGTAAAGAATGTCTCTCTCATATATAATCAAGTCATTTTTTTTATTCCATATTTTCCTTCATCTTTTCAAGTTCTAATTGGATTGGTGAAGTGTATTGGTTATTGGAGGAAAAACTAGATAAGAATATAAAAAAAAAACTTTATTTATATGGATCCATGGTGGTGAATTCTCTTTCCTTGAGATTTGTCCTATCATTTGATCTAAGATATTTAATATTAGTTTTTATTATTAAATAAAAAAATCAGAATTTTATTTTTTTTAAATATTCATTTTTCATCTCAAGAGATTTAGGTTTAGAAGTTTAGACTTGTTACTGATTCTCACTTGAGAGTGGTTCGACCCTGCTTATTACTATACAATTTTTAGTAAAGTTTTTGCAGGTTTTATTATTTTTTGTACGAAGTGTAGAAAAGCAACGACAAACACCCACTATTCTACACCCGTCAAATGGCGCCGTTGCCAAATCAAGTTTGAGAATTCGAAGCCCAAATATTCAAGACTACAATTTTTTTTGGGAGCCCACCCTAACTTTCTTTCCCTCCCTTTTATTTTTATTTATTATAGTTTTTGTTTCTTTTATTATTATTTTTTTTCTTCTTGAAAAAAAAAAAAAAAAGAAAAAATATAATATTTTTATATATATATTTTTTCCATGACAGGTTCTTATGATGCACTTCTTCTATAGATGCCACCATCCGTTGCTCTTCCAAAGGAAATAATAACGTCATCCAGGTAAGTACCTAATTCTTTTACATCAAATTTTTTTTTTTTTCCTTTTTAGATTAAGAAAACATAGTTTTTTTTTAGGTTGATAACTTTAGCATGTGAACTCTAGGATAGAATAACTTAGAAATCTCCCTAGGGTCACACTTTCTTCAACTTTATTTTATTTTATTTTTTTATTATTTTTTTTCGTTATTCTTTTTTTTTCAAAAAAAAAAAAATAGAAGAAAGACCACACACTCACTCATTTTTCTTTATTATTTTTATTGCTTATTTTGTTTGTGCATTTTTAAATTAGCATTTGCATAAGATACTTAAGGGCAAGCACCCCAACAAGATACGGTCGGGATTTCATCACCTGTTTCCGTGGCCCACAAATCATAAAATTCAAGCATTTGTCAAAGTCCAAGCCTAATTTAATTTAAAATCAATTAGACATTGGCCATAGGGTGTACACAAAGCTTGTAGGACCCTCTTGGAAAGAGTTAACTCTTGGTAACTCCAGTGAGCACCTTCCAACTTTACAATGTTTAGAAAAAGTTCTGTCTAAGGAGTGTGGACGTACCGTCATTAAGCAGGCCACGTGCCTCTCCACAGTTTCCTGGGAACTCTCCTCGTTGTGTTGTTGGTAGGCCTTAACTGGTAATCTTCTAGTTACTCTGAAAGAGAGTAGAAGCTGTCTAATTAGGAGAGAATTAATTTTGGAGACCATCCAATTAATTTTCTACAATATTAGATTTAAAAATTCATCACCCTTGAATTTAAGCTCAAGATAAAAGGCCAAATTTTTTGTGTGGTTTGTGTGTTCAATCCTGTGTCTAGCCCATCTTCTAGGATCTAATTAGTTAGGTTTTTCTTCCCTTAAAAAAATAAAAATAAAATAAAATAAAAAAAATTAGTTGTGTATTAGTTTATGCCCAAGTGGTTGCGGGTTAACAAACGGTTAGTTCGGTCTTCTAGTGATCCATCAATTCTTGATTTAGAGAAGACTCCTCTCACTCTCTCACTTTCTTCAACCACCACTCATAATCCAATGGCTGCACCTCGGACTTTAAATGACTACTTTGCACCCATCACAGCCAACCCACCTAATTGTATTGTTCTCCCAGAGAACAATGCGGCCCAATTTGAGATTAGGCCCGCTACAATCAATTTGTTACCCAAATTTCATGGGTTTGAAAGTGAGCAACCTTATATCCATTTAAGCAAATTTTTAACAATTTGCAACACTTTCAAAAATCAGAATTTGGATGCCGAGGGTATCAAATTGCGTCTTTTTCCTCTATCCCTAGAAGATAAGGCTGCCTCATGGCTAAACTCCATTCCTCCAAATTCAATTGAATCATGGGATGCACTTGCAAAGAAGTTTATGAACAAATTTTATCCTATGCAAAAGACCGAGTCAATGAGAGATGCCATAAGCACTTTTAGAGGAAAAAATGAGGAACAATTCCACCACACTTGGGAGCGTTTTCATGATTTGCTTCTCAAATGCCCACACCATGGCTTTGATAAAGCACAGTTAGTTCAATTTTTCTATAAGGGGCTTTCACCTATGAACCGAACCATGCTCGAGTCTATGCACCAAGGTAAGTTCAAGAACCAAACCCCTGATCAAGCCTATCAATTTTTAGAAGAACTAGTTGAGAATGCCCAAAATTGGAATTGGAATAATTGTGATGATGAATTTTCTAGGAATGACCAATCCCATAGAAAATCTGGTATGTATGAGATCAAGCCTGAAAATGAACTCAAATCTGTGATGCAAAGTCTAGCCGATGGTGTGAAAGACTTGAGTCGAAAGTTCGATGCTTTTACACTCATGTCCACAAGTGCACAATGCAATATGTGTTCTAGTTCATCCCATCCCACTGAGGCGTGTCCGGTCTATTGTACATCTGAACCTTCGGATGCACAAGTGTGTGCTTTTAATACCTATAAAAGACCGACAGCTAATACCTTCAGCCAGACTTACCATCCTGATACTCGAAATCATCCTAACTTTTCATACCGACAAAATTTTCCTGCACAATACTTAGGTGGTCAACCTAGTTCTCAAGGTAACTCCAATAGGCCACCACAACCTCAAGGACCTCTTGTTCCTCAAGGTCAATTCCCATTGACCAATCAGTTCAGTCACAATAAAGATCTCGCACTTGATCCCATGAGCAATTATGTTGCTCCTGTCTCACAAAACCAACATATTTCTAACTATGATGACACTCTAAAAATGCTTGCCCTTAATCTAGATCAAACTAATAAGCAGTCCAATCAGAGATTTCAAAAGTTAGAGAGTAACTTTGACCTATTGACTCAGAACCAATTGCAATTTCAACAGTCAATCCAAAATCAATTGAGTCAACTTACTTCTGTTCTAACTGAAAGACAGAGGGGTACCTTACCTAGCCAACCTGAAATCAATCCTAAAAACAAAGGGGTTAATCTCATAGAATCTTCTTCTGCCACTGACCAATCAAATGGCCATGTGAATTCCATCACAACACTTCGGTCAGGAAAGCAAATAGATAATAAGGTTGAGCTACCCACTCAAGATGAGACTGCACCATTTGAGTCTCCCCCATCCAACTCTCCCAGAGCCAAGAAAGCCCATAGTCCTCAGACTGACACTACCACTCTTAAGCCGTATGCTCCACCTGCACCCTTTCCTTCTAGACTAGTCAATAATAAAAAGGATTCGCAATACAGTGAGATCTTAGAGATTTTTCAGAATCTCCAGATTAATATTCCATTTCTCACTGCCATTAAGCAAATCCCTTCTTATGCAAAGTTTATTAAGGACTTAGTCAAGAGAAAAACCAATATCCCAAAGGAAGCCTTCATAGCCCAACATTGCTCTTCTTTCCTACAAAACCAAGCCGTGGTCAAACATAAAGATCCTGGCAGTCCGACTGTCCTTTGTAGGATATGGAAAAATTTTGCTGATCAGGCCTTGTTGGATCTAGGTGCTAGTGTGAACTTGTTACCTTATTCAGTCTACCAAGAGTTAGGGTTGAATAATTTGAGGAAAACTGATGTTAGAATTCAATTAGCTGATCGATCAGTTAAGATTCCAAGGGGTATAATTGAGGATGTAATTGTTAAAGTGGCTGATTTTTATTACCCTGTAGATTTCATAGTGCTAGATACCCAACCCACTCAAGGTAAACAAATTCCAATCATTTTAGGTCGACCATTCTTAGCTACAGCCAATGCATTGATCAATTGTAGGAATGGTAACATGACCTTGACCTTTTGTAACATGAAAATGGAAGTCAATGTGTTTAGTTTGATGAAACAACCCCCTGACTCAGATTCCTTTGAAGATGTTTGTCTTATTGAGTCGTTGACCGCACACACTTTTGAGCATTCCTACCCTGAGGATCCACTCCAACAGTGTTTAGCCCAATTTAGTGCTGATTTCGATGAGGATAACTATATTAGTGAAGTCAATGCTTTGCTAGATTCCACTCCAATCTCTGACACACCAAAATATAGGTCCCAATTTGAACCATTGTCTTTGCCGAATGCCACTGCATCTGAAAATGTCAAGAAGCCTCCTAGAGTTGAATTAAAGCCTCTACCTGCGACTTTAAAATATTTATACCTAGGTGAGTCTGACACATTTCCCGTGATGATAGCTTCTGATTTAACTGAGGATCAGGAAAACCAACTAATTGAGGTTCTTAGGGCAAATAAGGAAGCAATAGGTTGGTCAATTGATGACATCAAAGGTATTAGTCCTTTCGTGGTCCAACATCGCATTCACTTAGAGGACGATGCTAAAACCTGTCGACAACCTCAGAGGAGACTTAACCCCAATTTAAAGGAAGTTGTTCGTGCTGAAGTTATCAAACTTCTAGATGCCAATATCATCTATCCCATCTCTGATAGCCAGTGGGTAAGTCCAATCCAAGTTGTCCCTAAGAAGTCTGGCATCACTGTTGTTGCCAATGACAATAATGAGTTGGTTCCTACTCGTGTCCAAACTGGATGGCGAGTTTGTATAGACTATAAGAAGCTTAATAGTGTGACTAGGAAGGATCATTTCCCTCTACCTTTTGTTGACCAAATGTTAGAGAAATTAGCTGGTCAGGCATACTATTGCTTTTTAGATGGTTACTCTGGCTATAACCAGATTCCCGTCCACCCCGATGACCAAGACAAGACAACTTTCACCTGTCCATTTGGCACATTTGCTTATCGTCGCATGCCCTTTGGGTTATGCAATGCGCCCGCCATATTTCAGAGGTGCATGATGAGTATCTTTCACGACATGGTTGACAAACTTTTAGAAATCTTCATGGATGACTTCTCTGTCTTTGGTTCATCTTTTAAGCAATGCCTACACCATCTTACTCTAGTGCTTCAACGTTGTCGTGACACTAACCTAGTTCTTAACTGGGAAAAATGTCACTTCATGGTAAAGAAAGGAATTATCCTAGGTCATACTATTTCTAGTGGGGGAATTGAGGTAGATAAAGCAAAAGTTGACCTCATCTCAAATCTACCTATCCCCAAAACTGTTCGTGATATTCGAGCTTTCTTAGGTCATGCTGGATTCTATAGGCATTTCATCAAAGATTTCAGTAAGATAGCACGACCTTTGACCCATCTTCTAGCTAAGGATGCACCATTTGAGTTTACAGATGCTTGTCACTCAGCTTTTGAGCAATTAAAATTAGCCCTCACCACTGCACCCATAATCCGCCCACTTGATTGGAACCTACCTTTTGAGATCATGTGTGATGCGTCAGATTATGCAGTTGGGGCTGTTTTAGGACAAAGAGTTGATAAAGCACCCTATGTGATCTATTATGCTAGCAAGACTTTGAATGACGCGCAACTTAACTACTCGACCACTGAGAAAGAGTTATTAGCAGTCGTGTTTTCCTTTGACAAATTTCGCTCGTATTTGATCGGATCTAAGGTCATCATCTATACCGATCATGCAGCATTGCGACATCTTCTCTCCAAAAAAGATGCCAAACCTAGGTTGATACGATGGATCTTACTCCTTCAAGAATTTGACCTTGAGATTCGTGATAAGAAAGGCTCAGATAATGTAGTCGCTGATCATTTGTCCCGTCTTATTGTTGATTCTATTAGTGACTCCCTTCCCATCTCTGATTATTTTCCTGATGAGCAACTTTTTACAATATCTCATGCCCCATGGTATGCTGATATTGTCAATTACATTGTGACTGGTCAAATCCCTTCCACTTGGTCTAAGCAAGAGAGAGACAAATTCTTAACTAAGGCTAAGGAATATTTTTGGGATGATCCCTACTTATTCAAGTATTGTCCAGATCAGATCATCCGTAGGTGTGTTCCCGAGGACGACCAAGAGTCTGTCATTTCCTTTTGTCATGATCAGCCATGTGGTGGCCATTTTAGCTCTAAAAGGACCGCTGCAAAAATCTTGCAGTCGGGATTTTATTGGCCCACCCTTTTTAAGGACACTTATACCTACTGTCTCGCTTGTCCTAGATGTCAATTATTAGGTAAGATTACCAAGCGTAATGAGTGGCCCCAACAATCAATTTTAGTTGTCGAAATATTTGATGTTTGGGGTATTGACTTCATGGGACCCTTTCCCTCCTCATTTGGGTATATCTATATTCTTCTTGCTGTTGATTATGTGTCCAAATGGGTAGAAGCATTAGCCACTAAGACAGCCGACCATAGAGTTGTGGTGAATTTCTTGAAAGACTTAATTTTGCCTAGATTCGGTGTACCTCGAGCCATAATTAGTGATAATGGTTCCCATTTTTGCAACAAAGTCTTTGCAAGCTTAATGTCTAAATATGAGATCACCCACAAAGTGGCCCTATCTTATCACCCACAAACCAATGGTCAGGCTGAGGTATCCAATAGGGAGATCAAACATATCTTAGAAAAAACGGTTAACCCCACAAGGAAGGACTGGAGTTTCCGCCTCCAAGATGCTTTGTGGGCATATCGTACTGCTTATAAGACTCCTATAGGAATGTCTCCATATCGATTAGTCTATGGCAAAGCATGTCACTTGCCTGTCGAACTCGAACACCGTGCTTATTGGGCTATCAAGGCCATGAATTTTAACTATGATAAAGCCGGAGAGCGTAGGTCACTTCAACTCGATGAGTTGGAGGAAATCAGAAATGATGCCTACGAGAGTTCGAAGATTTATAAAGCTAAGACCAAATTGGAACATGACAAACAAATTCTGAGAAAAGATTTCTCCCCAGGCCAAAAAGTTCTTCTGTATAACTCTCGTCTTGAATTGTTTCCTGGGAAGTTGAGGTCACGATGGTCTGGTCCATACTATGTCCACCAAGTTGCTAGTCATGGTGCTATTGAGGTTCAAGATCCCAAAAATGGAAAGTTATTCAAAGTTAATGCTCAACGTATAAAGCCTTTTCTTGAGTTGGAGGCTCGTGAAATTGAAAATATTTTCCATGTTGATCCAGTCTATCTCGATTGATCTTTTTGGGGTACTATCTCTTTTGCGTCTGGCTGAAGACGTTAAACTTAGCGCTCTTGGGAGGCAACCCTGCCGGTTAATTTTAGAGTTTCGTAACTGTTTAGTTGTGTTGCTACTTAATTTAGGATTTTTTGTAAACTCTATTTGGATATGTTTATATTCTATTTGGGGTACGGTCTTTGATTAATATGGTTCTAAATCATTTAGTCTATATTATTATGCATTGCATATTTGTAGGGACTGTACTTCTACCACACCAGAACAATTGAGGTAATTTGTTCCAATATTTTTCTATCTGTCTTCAGCAATACATTGTTATTATACTTTTAACACTAGGGACAGTGTTGTATTTTGTTTGGGGGTGGGGTAGATTTATCAAAATGCATGCCTTTTTTGAAAATCTTTTGATCCAATATAGAGTCATTTTTCAAAAAAAAAAAAAAAAAAAATTTTTTTGGCAGTATAGTACCTTTACAATGATGATATTGGATTAACTTATGATCCGTTTCATGAAATCCAAGAGATGTTAATGTTTTGATCTAAATTGAACTTGTTATTAGGGTAATATAATGATAGACATTATTGTATCACGGGCATTTAGAAGCAAAAATATTTTTTGCACAAAAGTCGAACTTTGCAATTCGAATTGAAAAGTGAGTAACCTCCTGATAATCTGGAAGATCTAATAGTAGAGACTTAGACCGTGTGAGCTTTCGCGCCTTTCACTTTTATAGAGAGTTTTTATGCTAACTCCGAGTCAAAAGATGACTCAATTTTCTTGGATACCGTATAAAAAATCGTTGATAGTCTCATTATCTTTCATTTTGGTTGATCACTGAGAATGAAATCACTTCGAGTTAAGAGAAACATAGGCCTTGTAATTTATTTTTCTACTATCGTATCCTACCATAATCCTTCTTTCTGTTGTTAGTTTCTGAAAAGTGATACGGATGTTCTTGTGAAAAAGAAAAAAAAAAATCATCATATATATATATTTTTTTCAATGAAAAAAAAAAAAAAAAGATAGAGAAGAAAAAAAAAAAAAGAAAAAAAAAAAAGAAGAAGAAAAAAAAGAAAAAAAAAAAAAAAAAAAAGAAGAAGAAGAAAAAAAAAAAAAGAAATGAAGAAGACAAGTTTTCCCTTTGAGATATTTTGAAGACTCATCACTTCCAAAAATATTCACTTACAGCCCCATCCTAATCACCACCTGTAAGATTTATGAAAAGATATGATAGTGGGTAATAAGTAAGCAGGCGCTATGGTGGGTAACTCGACATTCTCCCAAAAGTGATCAACATTCCTATCATGAGACTTTTCTATTTATATGTATCGGTTTTTCATATTAGTATGTGAGCTTGCTTTTACTTTGGAAACAGAGTTTCTACTCACATACAACTGAGAGAAACAGTTAGCCAAATCTCCGAGAGTTGTTCTTTTAGAGAGATATTTACCTGTGAGATTTGAAGTCAAAACGTCTTTTTCTTCTAGTGACTTGGGAATTACATTACTTGAATTTGAGGATGACTTTTTGTCGACTTCACACACATTCACTCTGCTTCTAGGTTACTTGTGGATGATTTTTCCTTGATGTTTATTGTTATAACACCCTAGTAACTTGTTGTATATGAGGAACTTATCAATTTCATTTCTTATTTTTCATGTTTCATGGATATATAGGAGATTCTCTAAACAATAGGGGAAATTACTGCCTTAAAACAACTCTTCTTCGTAATAGTTAGAAAGTTTGTGGGTACCTTCACTGCAAACCCTCACGAGGCTATAGCTCGTCCACTAGGGGTAACCTAGGGGTTTAAGGCCTTATTGCATATGGTAAATGCAATCGAGAACAGCCTGCGAAAGTGGCACATCTTTAGTTAGGAGTTAAATAAAAGTAGCAATTTTGTACACTAATTTCTTTTGCTTGTATTTGTTAGAGGACTAGCAAAAGCTCGTTTGGGGGTAATTTGATAAGTGCACAAAACTTGCTATTTTATATCCTAAAATAAGTTTTTAATTCATCTTTTATTTTATTTAAAGGTTTTTATCTTTGCATTTTATGTTTTATAGGGGTTGATTTTCAAAGAAGAAGAAAAGCAGCAAAAGAGGGCTAAAAAGGATATATATAGCCAAAGATGAACACAAGAAGAATTGTAGGAGAGATGGTATTCTGTGCAATCTACTTCACAAGAGGTCTCAAGTTCAAAACTTTGCCAAATATTTTGTACACGGCCACGTCTGCAGTCCAGAATTGAAATTAAAGATATGGAAATCAAATTTTAGATATTCAAATTCAAAATTTTGTATTTTGAATTTTTGTTTTTGAATTTTGAATTTGGTATTTCAAATTTGTATTTTGAATTTTGTATTTTAAAATTTTCCCACCTAAACCATTCCCCTCTAACTCTATAAATAGGGGGTCTTAGGGGATGGTGAAGGGGGGTAGAAATTGTAGAGAAATTATAGAAAAAAATAGTGTAATTGTTTTATTGATTCAATGATGAGTAGTAGTTTCATTTCTATTTGTTTGTTTTCTTTTAATATGCAAGCGTAAACATCCTTCTCAAGGGAGTGATGAAGCCACCATGGCTGAAGTATAGGTAAGTTGTTTTATTTTCTTGTCTACTTTTTCCTCCCAAGAGCATTCTTCTACTCTTCTATTCTGGATTTTATTTTACAAAATTAGAGGAAGGATTTTTCGTGTTTGCCAAATAATGGTAATTCGAAGAATGCCTACCTCTGTTTACCTAGCCAATGTGCATCAGATTAAGTAAAGAATGTCTCTCTCATATATAATCAAGTCATTTTTTTTATTCCATATTTTCCTTCATCTTTTCAAGTTCTAATTGGATTAGTGAAGTGTATTGGTTATTGGAGGAAAAACTAGATAAGAATATAAAAAAAAAATTTTATTTATATGGATCCATGGTGGTGAATTCTCTTTCCTTGAGATTTGTCCTATCATTTGATCTAAGACATTTAATATTAGTTTTTATTATTAAATAAAAAAATCAGAATTTTATTTTTTTTAAATATTCATTTTTCATCTCAAGAGATTTAGGTTTAGAAGTTTAGACTTGTTACTGATTCTCACTTGAGAGTGGTTCGACCCTGCTTACTACTATACAATTTTTAGTAAAGTTTTTGCAGGTTTTATTATTTTTTGTACGAAGTGTAGAAAAGCAACGACAAACACCCACTATTCTACACTCGTCAGTATGTACTCATGACCAACAGATGGTGGAAAGGGTCCCATGAAATCAATGCCCCAAACATCAAATATCTCAACAATAAGAATGGGATTAAGAGGCATCATATCTTTGCGGGATATTGCGCCAAAGCGCTAACATCGCTCACAAGAGCGGCAAAATGAATATGCATCCTGATGAAGTGTTGGCCAGAAAAATCCACATTGAAGAATTTTTGCTACGATTTTCTTTGCACTAAAATGTCCTCCACACGCAAGTGTATGACAGAATTTTAAAATGCTTTGGAATTCAATGTCGGGGACATATTTCTGAATTAACTAGTTGGAACAATATTTAAAGAGTTGAGGATCGTCCTAATAATATGACCGAGATTGGGAGAAAAAATGATCCTTCTCTTGCTTGGTCCAAGTGGATGAAATTTTGTCGGTCACCAAAAAATTGACAATGTCCGCATACCAAGGAATGCTCTCCTGAGAGACTCCAAAAAGTTATTCATCCAGAAAGGATTCACAAACTGGAATGGAATCATTGAGAGTCTCAAAGACAATCCTAGAGAGGTGATCAGCCATCACATTTTCTGTTCCCTTTTTGTCTCTAATCTCAAAATTAAACTCTTGCAACAAGAGTATCCATCGGATCAATCAGGGGTTGGTCTCCTTCTTAGCCAAAAGATGCTGGAGGGCAGCATGATCAGAACAGACAATGACCTTGGAACCTAAGAGATAAGCTCAAAATTTGTCTAAGGCATACACCACAACAAGCAATTCCTTATCTGTCGTGGTATAATTTATTTGAGCTTCGGAAAGGGTTTTGCTTGTATAATAGATTGCATAAGGCAACTTATCTACACGTTGCCCTAATACTACACCCATCACATAATCGGATGCGCCACACATCACCTCAAATGGGAGAGCCCAGTTTGGAGGAATGAGTATTGGAGCTACTATAAGCAATGTGTGTAGCTTCTCAAAAGTTTCAAGCACGCTTCATCAAAGGTAAAGCAAGATTCTTTTTCAAGAAGGTGACATAGAGGTTGAGAGATCTTGCTAAAATCCTTGATGAAGCGATGGTAAAAACCTATAGGCCCAAGGAATGAACAAATTTCTCTCACCGTTGATGGTGGAGAAAGTTCGGAAATAAGTTCAACCTTGGCTTTATCAACCTCTATTCCTCTCTTGGACATGATATGCCCTAGGACAATCAAACCAGTGATGTTTAGTTAGAGCTACATCAAAACCCTGGTGGCTGAACTAACCGCTCATGATACGCCTTGTTCTCCGATGATTCTCCACTCCAAAAGCTCTTCAAAGCTGCTGCCAAGCCTCCCCATACAGCCCTAATTTTTCACTTTAAATAGCCAAGAGAATACATCAAAGTCCTAATCCAATTAGGAATTAATTAGGTTTTCCCGCAGCACTAATTAGGTGGAGTTTTCCTACTGACGTTCGGCCTAACTTTTGATCCACTAGAAGTCTGATTCACAGAATTTCCATGAAATACAAAAGTGTGCAGAATCGAATTTTGTTGAATCTATGTTAAAATTAAGTCAATTTGAGGCTCAGAAATAACACTTCTGGTCCATTTTCCAAAACGGGATTAAGATTGTATTATGCGCAGATTTGGGCTTCAGACCCGAAACCTTCTTAAGCAGCTGTAATTCTCTTGGACCTCTATCTTGGGCTGATTTGAGTTAAAATAAATGGTTGAATAGATCCATTTGATGTAGGCTTCATCTAACCTTCTTGCATATCATCTTTAAAAGTCCAAAATCATGGTTTTAATTGAAGTAATCATGAAGGTCCTGAAAATATAGAAAACACTAAATAATCTATCAGTAAGAGAATAAAATACATAAGTTAAGAGGTTAGAATGCGTAACATTCAACGCTGATCACACCCCCAAACTTACATATTGCTAGTCCCTTAGCAATATAATAAAAGAAAACTAAAATAAAGGAAACTAGCAAATACTAACTAAACTACTCAACTTCACTTTCGTGGGAGAAACGATTGCATTTAGCATATGCAACAAGCCTTTAAACCCCTAGGTTCCCCCTAGTAGATGAGTATAGTCTCGTGAGGGTTTCCAGAAATATTACTCACAAACATTCAAAATTCTGTTTCAACATTAATTCAAGAAGAAGATTACAATACATAGTTACAAACTTGCATTCAAGAATAATTTCAAAATTTCAAATTCTATAATTCAAAGCAATGGTCCCCACATAGAATTCACATCAACATATCTCAAAGCAACCAACTCTAGCTCCCTCATGTAAAGTGAACTAGCAAGTGTCACGCCCCGGTTTCCGACACCCGGTTAGGAGCGAGGGAAACGGGGGTGAATCCGTAATTTCACCTCAAGTCCCCACACCTTAATCTCATTTTAATCTATTCTATTGCGGAAGCATTCTATATGTGCACCCTTCAGGTGACATAAGATCATCAATAGCCCTTGCAAAGGATTTTCACAAAAATCGGGCATGACCCATTCTAAATAATCAGCTCCTGGCATATCACACCTGCTTTACAATTCATATGGACACTTCTGGGCACGTGTCCCCCCAGCATTTATATCTAAACAATAAAAATGGACACTTCTGGGCACGTGTCCCCCCCAGCATTTCTACAACATGCATAATATAATCAAAATATACATGTCTCAGTCCTTGAATGTCCGTATTATATACATACATCACATGAATGAAATACATCTAATCCAAATGTACAACATTCATCTACTACCCTGAACATAAATTAGATTCTAAGGGATCTAACTACTACCTCTGCAACTGGTGCTATCAGTTTCCCCAACTGACTCTTTAATCGGCAATACCTGCAAAACCTGGGAGGGGGTGAGCTCAAAGGCCCAACAAGGTAAGTAGAACCATACTATCATCGCAGCAGCAGGTCGATCCTCACATATTCTCAAAAATATACATGCACTTAAAATATCACGATATTTAAAGTCATGCCCCTCCTAGCATGCATGAACCAACAATGCACATGGCAGTTTTGGCATTTATGAACATTTAAATAAACTATACATGACTTATGAAAAATCATTTACAACATGTTCAAGGCAATACACATCCAACGTCATTATGTATAGAAAACATATATGAACAGAAGCATTTACATGAACAATGTAAATCAAATACCACATCACCTACTCAACAGGATCCATAGATTCATGCATAAATGTACATGCTCATGCATTTTTACCCAAACATCCACATTTCTCAAATCATGCATGATGCTTCACATAAAGTGCAAATACATATGTATATAACTCACACCAAACTAATTCATAGGGGGCTTTCTCATCACTCCAATAGTAAGGGTCTCTTCGGCACCCAAACTCTGCTTGTGCTTTATCGGGTTACTAACCCGAAGGGAGCACCTCCTCTTGGCCAAGTTTTGGGTCTTTCACCCTAGGGGCCATCCCCTTATCTTAATTTCACACTCCTGCCCCAAAATCGTATATATATAGTGCATATAAGCACACCCATGCACTTATCCACACCATGAATGCATTTTTGTCAAATCAATGCATTTTCCTTTCACCTCAAGATTGTCATAATGTCATCACACTCATGTTATGGAAACCATCATGCTTATGCATTTTTCAAGAAATTCATGCATAAATCTGTAAACACCACATCTTCACGTTTTCACCAATAAACACACTCTTCATGGAAATCATTCATAATCACATTTGCACATACACAACATATATATAGATGTCACATCTTGCATATAATCACATGTATACGTATATTAGCATAAATATAATCATGCTTCCATTCCAATCATGCATTTACTACGAGCAACCAACATGCATTCTTATAATCATATACAATCACGCAAATATATATATATATATATATATATATATATATATATAACATGTCGCCCATGCAGGTGGTAAAAACATACATAACATTTCGCATATTTCATGCTTTTTCAATGCTCTTCTATGCTACAATCAAGTTAGCATGCATTTCAACTACTGCACCACATATATAATCACGTATATAATTTCATATATTGAACTCATGTATAAGAATCATATATGCATACAAGGCAACATCTAGCTAAATGTACATACATAATTTAGCATACTTTACAAGGCTCAATCCCTAAATATGCATATGACAATGCAATTCGGTATCCGCACTTAACAATGCTCTTACCCTCCAAGCTCACACACATATATATATATATCTACCCACATATATATATATATATCCTCACCTCCCACGCATATACATATACATCCATCTTTATATATATATATGCACATATATATATGCAAAGACCACATATGGTCAAATTAAGCACATATATAAAATTAATCAGCATAATTAAAATATACATAGAGATAGAGGCAAGAATCAACTTGCCTTAGGTCCCGTTTCACCAAGTCCGCGCTTGCAAAGCGGTCCTCTTCCATGTCCGGTCCGGTCCAATCTTGTGTCAAAACCCACCCGTACAATCCATCGGGCCACTTCGTTCCCTTTTAATTTCCATGTTTGGCCCAAATCTAAGTGCAAGGTCAATTCAAAACCCAATTTTCTTCCCAAACCCATTTCACTAATTCAAGTCTCGGGCCTAAGGACAAAACCATATACTAGCGGCCCAATTTCTGCCATACACACCACCATCATAGATAATCACCATTTACCATGAAACTTCACCCACCGTAGCTATAAGGTTCTCACAAACCCTCTCTGCCGCACCATGACTGAACCCATCTCCCTCTTCATCACTAACCAAAACCCAACATAATTGAACCCGACCACCAAACAGGCTGTCCAACCCGAACCCGAACCCAAAGTTCCACTATCGACCAGCTTCATCACTAACCAAACTCAATGTAAGATCACCACAACCCCTGCCAAACCCAACTCCACCATTCCGTGAAATTCATTCAAAAACCCAACTGAAACAACCCACAGACCAGTTACCACCGAACCCACATAGAAGAACCCAATCCAGCGCCTCCAACAACCCACACGGCCGCTGCCGTCCACGGCCGCCACACCAAAACCCAACCTCCTGTGACAGCCGACCACCTCAAGCCAACACCGAGCCACCGAGTGCCGTCGCTGCTATCCACGACCAAACAACCCCCAACCGAACCAGCTGAAGCTCCTCCGCGATCAACCCTCTTCGGTCCGACCCTCCATCGAACACAACACAACCGTGAAAACCCATCCAAACACAACCCAATCACTCACCGCCGGAACAGTCGCCGTCCTCACCACCAGCCGAAGCTCACCAAGTCGTCGCAACGCCGAGAAGACCCACCGAGAGCAACCCTCACTCGCGCACAGCCCAGCCGCACCGAGCCCCTACGTGACACCGGGCAACTCCGCTGCAAGTCGCCATCGTTGCCGCCGGCCGGCCAAAACTCCGCCGTGAGTACCACCTGCCACCGTCGCGGCTTTTCTTTCCTCTCTCCCGATCCCCCTTCTCGGTTCTTCTTTCTCTCTCCCCGATCTTCCTTCTTCTCTTCTTTTCTTTTTCTTTTCTTCTTTTTCTTCTTTTCTCTTTCTTTTCTCTTTTTCTTTTCTTTTCTTTTCTTCTTTTTCTCTTTTCTTTCTTTCTTCTCTCCTCTCGGCTGACCACTTCTTCTCCACCCATTTCTTATCCTTTTTCCTTACTTATTATACACCACACATTCTCACCAACCCCTCTTTTGTCCATCCATATATGTATATGTATATATTCTATATATATACACTATAATACACATATACTTGTACACATATATGCCCATACATATACACAATTTTATGTGTATATATATAATAATGTAGGTACTTAATAGATATATTTATATTAAATTATAAATATATCCCCTATATATATATATATATACCCATATATATATATACATGTATCCTCCGGCGTTATTATAATCCCCCGTACAAAAACTTCTCCATCTCTTTATAAATATACAATTCCATGTATATATATCCACCTTTGCTCCGAATTTAACTTATTCGAAAAAAATAAATTCGGTCAAAATTTACCCAAAATCGGTCAAAATAATTCCGGTCCTTACAGCAAGCATCTCATGTAACATAACCAAGCTCTGAATATATTAAGGCATATACCCCTTAAACTCACTAGCACCCCTTATTGAAGTCATACTTCCAAACATGAATACATGACTTTTTCATTTTTTTTTTCATCATTTTTTTTTTCAATTGCTTTATTGGTTGTGCAATGTCTTGATCTTTTAAGCTTTCTGAAAGATTCATGTAGCAAGCTTTCAGTCAGTGACTCCCAAACCAGATGGCTTTAGGGCACTAGGCTTAAAGATACCCCGAAGAACCTAATTAATCAAATCAGTCAGGCTACAAATCAAGACAACCAATGCTCATCTTTTCTCACCTTTTCACTTTTGACGCAAACACTCCGTGCTTCCTGAGGCATAGAGGCCCGGTTACTCATAAAAAGGATCAAATTGATTTGCTTTCAACATATTCTTTTTCTCATTTTTTTTCATTTTTTTTTTCATTGAAGTCAAGTAAAACACATTATCGGTACTCATTCTCAAGAGATACTAATTAATATCAAGCATATGTAACATAATAACTCAGAGCATAAGTATATACCTCATAAGATTATGCTAGTGTGTCTGTGCATGTGAGGAAACTAAAATTAATCACCCCAAAACATGTTAAAGCAAATCATGATTAAAACCACTTAATTTAAACCATAGTTTTCAAAAATTTAAAACATACCCAAAAGTTGCAAGTTACGCACCTACATAAGGTAGTAATCCCTTGTATAATGTCAAAACATTCTATGTAAAAATAAAATAAAAGAAAATAAAGAAATAAACTAAGAAAATAAAATAAACAAAAATCCTAAAACAAGAAGAATTTCATAAAAATTTCCCCCCATATGCAATAAAGCACATAAATAGGCATCGCCTCACCCCCAAACTTAAACTATACATTGTCCTCAATGTACACCCAATTGAAACATAGAGAAGAGTAAGAACAATATTACCAGGAATTCTGAGAAGTATTGGCAAGAAAATATAGCAAACCAAGAGCATGAAAGTAATGCAAGCACTCCCCCAAACTTGGATGTGACAACCTGTCAAAATAGACCACTCTACCCCAAAAACCAAGTGAAATAATATGGGTGAAAATAAATATGAAATAGAATATTTTTTTTTAAACTGAAAAAAATAAAAAATAAAAAATAAAATAAAGAAAAGAAAAAAAAATAAAAATACAAAAGATAATTACCTCCGAAAAAAAATCAAGGAGAAGGTGGTGTCGGAGCATCCAAATCCACCCAATGGTCCCCAATCAATGCACAATGTTCTCTCCCAAACTTGTACTTCAAAACCCCTCAAAGAAATCACTCCACTTCCACAATTAATGCACACCTCTTCTGAAGATGGAAATATGAAAAGGTTGAGATTTTAATGATAATAGAGAAAAAAAAGTTGGAATTGATGATGACGGTGATGAATGATGATGATCAAGTAGGTGTATGGAAATAAAAGTGAAATATTTTAGAGTGTATTTTGATGTTAGACAAGCACGAAGAGGCACCAAGTCTTAAAATTTCGAGTGGGAGCAATGAGGTCACAAAGGGAGCATTTAAATAGACAAAAGGGATCAGATTGGGCCTTCAGGGGCTGGGGCGATCGATCCCCCTTGGCTGGGCAATCGATCTCCCAGCTGATCGCCTACTCATATAGAGAAAAAATGGGGGCGATTGATCCCCCTCCAAATGGGCGATCGATCCCCCCTACTAATGCCTGTTGAGCCTCTATCGTCCAAGGTCGACCGAGAGCTCATTTTTTCACCCGTCTTGAGTTCAATGACCTTGGTACACCTTTTGCCATCCCCCAAAAATAACTTATACATCAAAAACTCAAAGACAACACATTAAAACACACCTAATAATGGAAGAAAAATAAAGAAAAACATAAACTAAAAATAATAAAATAAAATAAAAATAAAAATAAAAGAAAACTAAAGAAATTAAAGGATAGAAATACATACAAATTCTACAATTTAACGTCCGTATGAGATGATCATCAACTTCAATTGAAAGTTCACCCAATGCCACATCTCTTGAGGAGATTTAATTTTGTCCCTCCTATATGATCCCCACTTCCTTGTGTCAAAGTCAAAGTAACCGGAATGGTCTCATTAGCTTCGAAAAACACATCTCTCTGCCTTGACGGAACATGTTTCAATTTTACCTATGGAGGAAACTCTAATGATAACATCGGAGGAATGCTAGAAAGAATATGCAATGGCTCAATTAGAATCCTCCAAGGTGGAGTATTTTTTATGGCCACTACATCAAGTAAATCATTCACCCCCTCAATGGACTTATCAACATCATGTGATAGAGCAACCGGATCAACTTCTTTAACATAATCATCAAAGCCATCCATGAAGAAACAATCACTCTCATCTAGAGGATGTTGAATGACATTAAAAGTATTTAATTTCACCTTAGGCTCATGAGAAATTTCAAAATTAGGACTCTTTGTCATCTCTTCTTCATCAAGCTTCTTCTCCCCTACCTTGTTGTCACTTATTTCTCCATTTCTAAGAGTGGTGATGGCTTGAAATTGTTCATGGTGTGGGTTGTTCAAAGAAGAAATATTGTTAAGGACATGAACCCTTCTTGGGTTGGCAACTGGTTGGCTTGGTAGTTTCCCCTCTTTTCTTCTACTCACGGCATTGACAAGTTGTCCAAACTGAAATTCCAGTTTGGCAATCAACTGAGAGTGAGAGTGATCTAGTTGAGCAGTGGATTGAACTGTTGCTGCTGTAGCTTGCACTATCTCTACAATAGAGTCAAGCTTCTCAAGTTTTGCTAGGACAATCGTCATCTTGTCTTCAATAGCAAAAATTCTTTGTGCCGTAGGAACTTGTTCTTGATATGATTGTGAAGGCACATAGTTTTGAGGTTGAAAAGTGAGCTAAATTGCTGCCCCTTGCTCTTGTGGAAGATCAAAAAATTACCCAAGTGAAGGACAATTATTCACATGGTGCATAGGACTCGAGCAAAAATCACATGGCTCAAAAATAGAAGGATATGAAGATTGATTAGGCACTTGACCAACCGCCATAAGTTGCACCACTCTCTATGACACATCATCCACAATGGTAGACATAGCATCTGCAGAACCAATCTCAAAAATATCATCTGTCCTCCTTGTATTAGATGGTCTGCTCGAATGAGATGAAGATACATGTTGCAAAAAATTGTCATTGAGATTCTCGAACAAAGTCCATGCTTCATCTTCATTTTTTAACATAAAAGTGCCCCCACTTGATGCATCCACCATCTGTCTGTTACTTTCTGTTAGTCCCTTATAAAAACACTACAATAACTGACACTTTGGAACTTGATGATGAGGACACTTCCTAAGAAGGTCCTTGAATCTTTCCCATGTCTCAAAAAATTGCTCTCCCTCAAATTGAGAGAAACCAGTGATAGCTCATCTGAATTGATTGGTCCTCCCTATCGGAAAATATTTCTTCAAAAACTCATTTTGCATTTGAGTCCATGTAGTGATAGAACTTGCCGATAGAGATCTGAACCAATACTTGGCCTTCTCCTTCAAAGAGAATGGAAAGAGTCGCATCCGAAAAGCATCTTTTGAGAAGTTGTGAATTTTTGTTAATGAGCAAACTTCTATAAAGTCATCCAAGTGCTTGTACGGATCCTCATGAGTCAACCCAAAATAAGATGACAACATATGAATGATACTGGGCTTGATCTCATAGTTCTGTGCAGTAACATTAGGCAATTGAAAATCAGCTGGTGAATTATAAGTCTCTGGGACATAGTAGTCTCTGATCAATCTCACTTTTTCCACAACAGCATTAGGCACAATATTGTTGTCCTCATTATTACCATGCACACCATCCATGATGTAAATAATCTCTTCCTCTTGCTCAATGATATGGTGATTGAAGTATCGGAAAAGAAAAAAATAAAAATAAATTAGATTAGTAGCAAAAATAAAATTTCTAAACTAAAAAATAAAATAAAACTAATTAGTAATTGAAAAGAAAACAAAAAATAAAATAAAAATAATAATTAAATAAAAGAAAAATAATTAAAAAAAAATTCCTAAACTAAAAATCCAATTAGAACTAATTCTAAAAATTCAAACAATCAAATAGAGAGTCCCCAACAACGGCACCAAAAATTGATTCATGTGTGAGTGTGACTCAAAAAGTATATCAATTAAAAATTACCACACTTCGCAATAGAATGAATTCCTTGCAGAATAGGGCTATCGAAAGGGGTGTCGAACCTCAGGGATTGTGGTCTGACAGAGTTGGATATAAGGAATTAATTCTAATTAAATTTAAGAAAAATAAGTTGCTTATTTTTATATCTAAATTATCTAATGAAGCAATTGAACAAAAGCAAGAAAAACTAAAGAGTGTAGAGAATATAAGATAAGTCTAGGGTAATTGATTTCACCACTAACTTCACAATCATTGGCCAATTGAACTAACTATGGGGCATCATATCATGCATAAGTGGTGTCGGTGACTACAAGCTCGCCTCCATCCGTCAAGAAGATAACATATGATTAAGGCTAAGTCATGGACTATCTTCGATTGGCATGGGCCATCTGCCTAACTACTTTAATCTAGGGTGCAGTATGGTTCATCTTCTCTAGGCATAATCTATCAAAGCTTTTAATGATATATTTAGTAAAAACCATTGTGTAATAATCACTCTCATGATCACAGAAAATAAGAGGTACGAGTTCAATAACAACAATCAAATATCTAAGACAAGATAAGAAATCATTGAAACTGAATTTATAAGACTTTTATTGCTCAATTCTATAATAAGAATTCTCTAAATTACATAATCTATGAATGAATACAAAAATCTCCAATAATTAGAACAATCAAACCAGTGATGTTTAGTTAGGGCTACATCAAAACCATGGTGGCTGAACTAGCCGCTCATGATACGCCTTGTTCTCCAATGATTCTCCACTCCAAAAGCTCTTCAAAGCTGCTGCCAAGCCTCCCCATATAGCCCCAACTTGTCACTTTAAATAGCCAAGAGAATACATCAAAGTCCTAATCCAATTAGGAATTAATTAGGTTTTCCCGCAGCACTAATCAGGTGAATTTTTCCTATTGACATTCGGCCCAACTTTTGACCCACTAGAAGTCCGATTCACGAAATTTTTGTGAAATACAAAAGTGTGCATAATCGAATTAAGTTGATTTGAGGCTCGAAAATAATACTTCTAGTCCATTTTCCAAAACAGGATTAAGATTGTATTATGAGCAGATTTGGGCTTCAGGCCCGAAACCTTCTTAAGCAGCTGTAATTCTCTTGGACCTCTATCTTGGGCTGATTTGAGTTAAAATAAATGGTTGAATGGATCCATTTGATGTAGGCTTTATCTAACCTTCTTGCATATCATCTTTAAAAGCCCAAAATCATGATTTTAACTAAAATAATCATTAAGGCCCTGAAAATACAGAAAACACTAAAACAAAGTAAAATCACAAAATAATCTATTAGTAAGAGAATAAAATACATAAGTTAAGAGGCTAGAATGCGTAACATTCAACGCCGATCAGTGCCTCTCTTAAGGTCTTTGCATCTTCTTACAAATGTATGTGGTGCATACAAATGGAAGGATTTATTCTCTTTAGATCAGCAACACTCTATCCTATTGCTTCCTTATTTTCTTTCAGCACTTTGAGGAGTTCCCTCTTTTGTTCATTGGTGAGATCAGAAGCAATGATGACTGGGAGGGTTTTATTGCAGTTTAGGAAAGCATACTTGAGAGTAGCCGGTATAGGCTTAAGCTCAAGTTGTGGTGGGGATACTAGAGAAGGAGTTTGGGAAGTATTTGACAAAGAGGGCAAATGCTCTCTTGGTGCTCTCCATTTAGGTAAATTCATGATAGTTGTGGCATCAAGCAGTGAATTGACTTCACTTATAGATTGCTCAATGTCATAGTCATCACAGTTGAAATGGCTTAAGCACACCTTAAGAGGATCCTTAGAAAGAATGGAGAGTAATGCTTCTTGGATAAGATCTTCCACTACATCAATGCAAAATCATTCACTTTCATCATTAGATCTGTGGTGAGAAGCATTGAAGATGTCCAATCAAAATTTCATATTCTCGAAAGAGATGTCTATTACTCTAGTGCGACAATTAACGCAAGCATTTGCCGTAACTAGAAATGGATGACCTAGAATGATTGGAATATGTCTATTGGGGTTTTGGATAGGTTCCTTGTCAAGGACTATGAAATCCACCAGAAAATAAAACTTGTCCACTTGAATGATCACATCTTTAATGATGCCACGTTGTTGCTTCATCGATCGGTCGGCGAGTTGCAACACTATTGTGGTGGGCTTAAGTTTCCCCAAACCTAATTGCTTGTACATTGAGAAGGGAAGTAAGTTGACACTAGCCCCTAAATCAAGAAGTGCCTTTCCAAATTCATGGTTACCGATGGTGCACGAGATAGTTGGGGCACCCGGATCATTGAATTTAGGAGGGGCTTGGTGTTGAAAAATGGAACTCACTTGCTTGGTTAAAAGAACTTTCTTAGGAACATTGTTCCTAGATTTATGCTTTTGAGTGCATAAGTCCTTCAAGTATTTAGCATAGGAGGGAATTTGCCTGATAGCATTAAGGAGAGAGGGAGATTGATTTTCACTTGTTTAAAAATTTCCATCATGTCCTGAATTTTCTCTCCTTACTTCTCGAAATGAGAAGGCTCCTTCAATCTTTACGAAAAAGGAACCGAAGGTTCAAATGATGTGTCACACTTTGGAGTAGGTGATGACACAACTTCAGTTGATTTTTTCTTTTGACTTTGTGAGATTTCGTTCACATTTGGATTTATGAGGGAATCTTTATGATTTTTAGGATGCTCAACGGTTTCCTTTTTCTCTTACTCAACTTTAGAGTTTATGACTCTACCACTCCTTAAGGTGGTAATTGATTGATCCTACTCAGGAGGAGCATCATGAGATGAAGATGAAGGATCATCAATCATATGAACACCCTTAGGATTCACCACCGGTTGACTTGGCAACTTTCCTTCCTCTCTTTTATTCAAAACATTAGCTAGCTGCCCTATTTGAGCTTCTAGCCTAACTATAGATTGAGCATTGGCTTCAAGCTTAGAAATTGATTGAGAGTAGGACTGCAATAAGTGGGTGTTAGCCTCAAGATTGCTTAGCACTCTTTCTTCAAAGCCTTGGCTTCTCGGAGGAGACGGTGGCAGAATTTGGTAATTGGAATTCTGGTGATACGGTTGAGGATTCAGCCTATATTGAGGCTGTTGAGATTGGGAATTGTAGGAATTTTGCCCTTGATAAGATGGACTTGGTTCCTGAGATTTCCAAGAGAATGCAGGATGATTCTTGTAACCAGGATTGTATGTATTTGAGTTTGGATCATTTATTGGTTTAGAGTACATGGCATTCGCTTACACTTGAGCATAATCAGGGGATTGACCAGCCATAGGATAATCTCGCACGTAATGTGAAGTACTATAGCAAAACGAACACCCATCTTAATTTGGAATAGGTTGGCTAGAAGTAGGTAGCCCACTCTTCATGAGATGGTCAATTTTTCGAGTAAGGGCCTCTACTTGCATGACTACCTCATCTGACCTTGATAATTCAAACACTCCTTTACTAGATTGGGTGTTTTTACCCTTTCAAGAAGATGAGCATTGAGATGAATTTTCTCTTAGGCTTTCAAAAAGTCTCTATGCCTCATCCGAACTCTTAAGAAGGAATGTCAAGAGGAATCTACCATTTGTCTATGTTGATCACTCAACCCATCATAGAAGCTTTGCACTAGCTGCCACTTTGGGACAGCATGGTGCGGACTTGACCTTAAAATTTCTTTCAATCTTTCTTATGTCTCATGAAATTGTTCTTGGTCAAGTTAAGTGAATTTAGTGATTGCTCGCCGAAAATCACTTGTCTTTCCCATTGGGAAGTATTTTTTTAGGAACTCATGATACATTTCTCCCATAAATGGATGGAATTGGGCTCTAAGGAGTTGACCCAATATTTGGCCTTATCCTTGAGAGAAAATGAAAACAAACGAAGCCTCAAGTCATTTTCTGAGAAATTTTGCAACTGGAGGGTTGAACAAACTTCAATGAAGTCATCTAGATGCTTGTATGGGTCTTCGTTTAGAAGTCCATGAAAATAACTAAGAAGGTTGATGGTGGAGGATTTTATTTCGAAATGATTCGCTGCAATATTTGGAAATTGAATACATGATGGCGAAGCATATATAGTAGGAAGGTAAAAGTCCCTAAGAACTTCCCATAGAGGAGGGTTATACGGTGGTAGACTGGGGGGTTGTACATTGTTTGGGTTCATGTTTTCAGTCCTAGGCAAAATAGGTTCCCTAGAGGTTCCTCTACGTTGTCTAAGTGTCCGTTCAAGCTCAATATTACATGGAAGCAAAGGAAGTGACAATGACCGTCTCCCTAGCATGCATCAATAGTAAAACACAATTTATAAATATATACAAAAATAAAGAAAATTCAATTAAATGCACGAATTTTAGGCAATATACTCACCAAAGGTCCAACCTCGAGTCTTGAGATACACGGTGTGTGGTATACCTAAAATTAAACAATTTGAGAGATAATAATAGAATATATACAAAAAGGATAAAAGAATTTCTAGACTAAGAATCAAATTAGACTTAATATGGTGCCAAAATTTTGATGTGGCCAAATTTATTTTTCTTTTTGTAGCGTACTATTGCCTATCAAAATATAATTTAAACCACTTGCGAGAGAACGAATCTTTGTAGATATGGTTCTATATAGAAGGTATCGATCCCACGAGGACTACGTGGGTGAATTGCACTATTGAGAGAGAATTTTCAATTTAATCCTAAAAATAGAATTTTTGATTTGAATTTAAAACTACTTCGTAGAATGTAAAAACATTAAAAGTTAAGTGTTTATAAAGTTGAGAGAGAGAGAACTAGGGGTGGTTTCCACCTCTAGCCATTTGACGTGTCCAAGTATGTAGCAAATGAGATTTTCTATAAGTATATGCAACACAATGTCATTAGGCTTGTGGCCTACAATGGCATATCAAAAGATAAACATGATTTCTAACTAAACATAGCCCATCTTTAACAGGCATAGTCCTTCAACCTATCTACTTATCCTACCTTCTAAATACCTACGTGTATCCGAACTATCCTATCTTGGCATGGGCTATATAAGCAAGAAGCATCACATTCCGTTAAAAACCATTACAAAGCCATCATTTATACTTTTTGTGAAAGTTGTAAATGTTGAGCATTCAACATGAAATATTTCTACTCTAAGACAAGATGAAGAAATGATATCAAATGAATATATTGAAGAGGTTCACAAATATTATACAAAACACTAGGCTAAGTAATCAACATATAAATATAAATCCCAAAGTTGCTACAAAATGAACAAGTTACATGGCTAGGGGTTTCACCCACACCCTAGATGGAAAGTTAGTTGAATACAGGAGACTTGCAATCTTCTATGGATAGAGATATGATGCTCCAAAGGTCTGGTTCAGCACTTCTTCTCTCTCCTTCCAAGTTGTCCATCCTTTTTCTCCCCAAAAATGCATATATGTCTCCCACCAAGTGTCCTTGGGTCCTACCTTACCTATATATCTATATAATCCACCTAATATATATATGCTCCCTTTATATATCTCTTTGAAGTCAAAAAATCCTCCAAAAGGACGTGCAAAGGTCATTCATAAATGCAAGTGGCAAGACAAGTGGGCAAGTGGACAAGTGGCCAACTTGTAGTCTGCAAAATCTCAATTGTGCGAAATTGAAGTTTTGCACAATCGAGATTTCGATCATGCGAAACGTCTGTTTTGCACAATTAAGATTTCGATTGTGCGAAATCATCATCTCGATTGTGCGAAATGCCTTCATGAATTGTTTGATTTCTTCACTTTCACAGCATTTGATCGGAAACATCACCCTTTTTGGGACAAAACTTAATATTCAACAAAAACACAAAAATAGCATAAAAATACCTGGGTAACATAAATACAGAATCAGCATAAACAATTAAGAAGGTTTAAATGTGCAACATTTAACGCTTATCAAAGTAGATGAAGGAGATCAATTGCTTCATCAATTGTTGAAGACTAGGAGCTTGAAAAATTATCCTTATCAAGGTACACGATCTATAAATCCCATATTCTCCACGCAATCATATTTGTGTTAAATATGAAATTTTTGTGTTGTTATATGATTTGTCGTACATCAAGGGTCGACCAATTTGTTGATATATTTTGACACGTTTCCGCAATATAAAAAGATCCCTTTCCCATCATATACAATAATGAATCCATAGATACATCATTTGAAATGGGAACGTACCCGAAGTTTACATCCATTTACCAAATGGGACTCATCCATCCATATTACATAATCATATTTAAGATCCAAAAGAGAGAAGGTACATTGGGACAATCATTAAAACGACAAAGTACATATATCTTTAGTATAAATATTTCCCATTCCATGTCCCAACTACAATTCTTCCCTAAGTGCTAAACATGGCATACATAGGTAAATGAAACAAAACTTAAAAATGTAATTCCAAGTGCTCTGCCTTAGCACTCCAACAATTCATCAACCATCGGTGCTTAACATGCCCATTAGAGATGCTCCAACCAACCTAACAATGATTTGGGTCATGCATGAATGCTATATGGCATTCCTATCAAACTATATGGTATACCTTGTCATGTACATGAATCAAACTTATACAATTTCATAAACGATTATGAAAGACATGTGAATCAATTACATATAAATAACTCTAATTATAAATTTCATTCGCAACCAAAAATCAAAGTCATGTATACATTGAAATCAACCAAGTTTGGGGAGTAGCCGACAATCGAAAACTGTAATAAGTGCTTTGAAGGCCAAATACTCTTCTTACGCTTTACGGGTTGCTAACCTGACGGTAGCGACATCATCTTAGCCAAGTTTGGGGCCTTTCACGATAGGGCTCTGGGTCCTTCTTACTTCTTACGACATTATTCTAAAAATCAACAATCACTACACAAGTGTACAAATACACAAATCTTAAAAACCTTCAAAACTCACTTCAAATGCATTATAACTTCATTTAGTTAATGCACATCAAACTCAAATCATGCATTTCACAAAGCAATGCCATTCAACCCATAAAACCTCAATGATTATGCATTTTTAAGGAAAAAAAAACTTCTTTTAAAATTTTTATCATACACATGGAGTCCAAAATCTTCATATGATTACAATTGAACGAAATTAACTCCAGTAGAAATATATATGCTTCATAATCAATACAAATATGAATTTCCTCCATAAATCTAAATGTACAACACACTAGTGCATGACATATACACTTCTCAAGTATAATGAATTCATATTATGAACCTTATACACATATAAATCAATTAACAAGCACATTAATGCACAAAATTCATTTTAAACATGTAGGAACACTTAAATCTCAAAGGCAAGTATATTCTTACATACTTAGGTGTCATAGTTGTACAACACACTAGTGCATGACATATACGCCATGCTTATGAATCAAAGCTAAGGAGGAATTCACATCCTTACCTCAATTCCATGCTTAAGGATGAAAACCTTATAAATTCCAAAGCTTCAGGGTTGTCCAAACAAAGTATTCTTTTGATCAAAGTGTAAAGGAGGTGAATAGAAATGATTTTCCTTCTTGCCCCAAGATCCAAATAGAGGCCTAAGCCCTTCAAAATGAAGAAATGAGCTTGAAGATGAAAATGATGGGAGAGGGAGAGTTCTAGGGCAAGTCAAGAGAGAATAAGAGAGGAGAGAAATAAGATTTTTCCATTAACTAAGCCTATACATACATATATATATATATATATATATATATATATATATATATAGGCAAGACTTTACAAGTTAGTCCCTCATCTCTTAAAATTTTCTCCTCTACCGTTTGTTCTTCTATTTATTCACAAAATGACACTCCCTTATTTCACCAAACTTTATTTAAGTTCCTCTAAGTTGACTTATACCATCACGTCACTTATAAAACCTGTGAACGTCTTCCGGGTTACTTGGACCCGTCCCGGTTCCACACCCGAACACAAAAACTTAAAAGAACTCTTAAAAATCCCTAAGCATGCAAATGAGTAATTAAATCATGCTTCACTCAATTTAAAACAAAATTAAAATTGAGAAAATTTATGAGGCTTTACAATATTATATCACCAATTGCTCCAAAAGCTTTATATGTTAGAGAATTTGTGTTCAATATTGTATATCATGCTCCAACACTTCCCCGTTTGTGTAATCCCCATCTTGCATGTGGAGAGGCAAACAAGTCAAACCAAGATCATAAAATTTGCAAACTTGCACAATCAACTAGGGAACAAATGAGACTGGAACCCAAAGCGTGCCAAAACCAAGACTTTGAGACCAAGTTGAAAGTTGAATCTAGGTTTGAGAGAGTTTTAGAGAATAAGAGAAAAAAAGTGGAAGAGTTGTTCAAAAATAAGATAAAGCACGATCTCTAGACCCCACATATATATATATTTTTAAATGTGGTTTACAATTACAGATATGCCCCACTCTAGAATATTCTCAAACAATATGCCTAAAGGAAGTTGGTGTAGAGTGCTTGGGGTGGAAAACTTTGGGCGAGTTGAGAAATATCCTTCCCCAATCAACCCATACCAATGATTTCTTAAATTTCACCATTATCCATTATTATCAGCGCTTCTTAGATATGTTTTGTATTATGGCTTTTATATTATTACATTGCCTTTATGATTAGAAAATTATATATGTCAAATGCTATAATTTCTTTTTTTGGGGATTCTAATATTGGTTAATTATATTAAAGTTAAATAAATGTTAGATTAAGGCAATCGGGATCTAAAATATTGATGAGAGAGAGAAAAAATCAAAAAAAGAATGAAAAAAGGGAGAGAACTAAAAGAGAGAAACCGAGTCATAACAACTACTTTTTACTTATTTATATTGTTTGGTTTGTAAATATCTTCTAGTGAAAATGTGGACATGCCAGAAACTTATTTAGTTCCATGTGAAGATCCAAACTATATTCCAGTTGAAAAATAGGGATCGGGCGATTGTAAGGAGTTCTAGAATGACCACATCCAAAAGTTCTTTTTTGCCTTTGAGAACAAATAAATTTTGAGGAGTTTCTATGACTAAAAATTTAAAAGGAATTGAAGTACCGAACAAAAAAATTAAAAGAATTGAAAGGACAAAACATGAAAAGTAAATAATTGAAGAACAGTTATTGGAATTAAAGTATGAAAGTGCAGAACTTCAAAAGGAATTTCAACAAAACATAACTAATAATCAAAAGTGTAGAAATTTTGATTAAAAGATATTAAAATACATTACTGGAATGCAAAAGGTAAGTAAAGTGCACAACTTTGAATTGAAGATAATTGAAGTGTTGTTATGTTGTGTGTGTTGAACAAGGTTTGCAACTGAGGCCTAAGTGTCATATTTATAGACTTATCAGGTGGCAGGTATCGCTGAGCAATTCTGATGGTAGTAATCAGTCTTTCCAAGTGGTCCAATTAGATTTTCTCACATATCTCATGTTCTCTTGTACTTTTGATAATGTTTATATATTTGAAAATAGGTCTTCTTTTGTCGCACCCCAAAAATCCTTATCTCTGGCCTGAAAACTCGAGTGTGATCCATTCATTAGTCCCTAGTGAACAATCCAAAATCTTATTAACGCGAAGCACAATCATACATATATCTATGGTGCATAAGTATATAGATCACAAATCATATCAATGGGCCCCATCTTTTGGGTTACATACATGTTGGTCCTATATTCAGTTATAAAAGAACTCTGCTATTCACAGACTAGTTTCAGTTGGCTGAAGAGTTCATCAGTCGGTTGATGGCCTTTGAACTTCTTCGGTCGATTGATAATTTCATTGGTTGGTTGAGGTTCTCATCTTAGTCTGCTGAAGGTCCTATTCGGCAGGTTAAAACGATGTTTCAGCTGAAACCAGTTCTTTCCAACTCACTAGAATACAATTACAAAATCATCTAGTAGGTTGATAGGGTCCATCAAGTGACTGATGGCACCTAGAACCTAACATTTCTCCATTTCAATCTCCCAAAATCCCATATAGACATCCCAATTCAATTGCAGACCAAAAATCATCATTTTTTACATTCTAAAATCATTCATTCATATACAAAAGGGCATAACAAATCCTTATACATTCATCCATCATTAATACATATATCCTTATAGGCCAAATATACATATCCAACTACAAAACACTTATTCCTTATGTCATATTCAAATTATGAAACTTAAATAAATACCTAAACAAGGCATATGCAATTATAGCATAAATAATCTCAAATGAGAAACTGAGTGCTTTGATCCTAGCATCTCCAAGATCCATCGATCACTGGTGCCTTGTCTGTGAAAAATGTTTGGGGGAATGTGTAGAGACCGTGACCAATTTTGGCCGATTTTCTTTTTTCGCGTCATAATTGCCACAAGTCAATTTTGAGTGATGTTAAACATGTGTTTGAGTATGGGGAATATGTTTAGGAAGTTTTATAAGGGTTTTGGTAAGTTTAAGGGACATGTGGAGAAGTTTGACTTTTTTGGTAAAATTGGAGCCCTGGATGCGATCCTAGTAGGCTCGGGAATCCAAAAAAATTTGAAAAATATTTATTTCTTAGAATAGATTAGATGGAATGTTTAAGGAGTTAAAGAAGTGATTCTGAGGTTGTAAGAGTTTTTGATATCGAAAACGGAGTCTGAAAAGGTACGTTAAGTGGCTCAAGGGGCATTTTGGTATTTTTGAGGCATAAGGGCCTTAAAGGTCAGATTCTGTAAAGATATTTCATATCTCTCATTCTCACACCAGCTACTCTCTATCTCTTCTTTCTCCATCCTCCTTCTCTCTAAGTTTTGGAGGCCTTCGGATGTGGTTTGTGATCTGCCGAAGAAGGGAGATACGTATAGGACAGTTAGGGCTTCGGTTTGAACCAAACAAAGTTGTGATTCGACAGGGTAGACATTGATGGTAATTTCAAGAATTGTTTAGACAGCCTTCAATTTTGAGGTAGGGGTTCTCCTTCTCATTTGTTTGTTGATTCTAGGGTTTCGGGTGAAGTGGTGAGAGCTAAGGGTGTGTATTGCATGATTTAGAGTGGTAAGAGGGGTGGGATGTGTTGTGTTCCTACTCTCTTAAGTCTCGAGTGTGAAATTGATGTGTATATGGTATTATACATGGTATAAGGAGTGAATTTGTGAGAGAATTTAGCATGTATATTTATATGCTAGGTTTTCTGCATATATTTGAAAATGTGTTATATGGACATGTATGTATTATATGTTGCTATGTGAGTGAAATGCATGCTATCTTCATATAGAAAATGTGTTCATTGGTAAAACATGATTAAAATATACTTAGGTGAAGTTTAAGAGCATATGTAAATGTATGCTAGATTTTACATGTATAGGTAAATATATGTGTGGTTTTGTGGAGATGAAATGCATGTTACGTACTCTATTAACTAGCTTATGCATTGTGAAGCATGAAATTAAATGATAGATTGTTATATGTTCGAAATGCATATATGGAGCCGTTATGAGGAAACGAGGAAGTGTGGGTGAATTACCTAGAGTAGGTCAATACTCGGTTATGGTTGTAGTTGCGAAGTGGTCAAATCACCTTGGAGTAGGTAAATACTCAATGATGATTCCAAAATAGCCTATTCACCTTGGAGTAGGTAAATACTCAGTGATGACAGTCTAATCACCTTGGTGCAGGTAAATACTCGGTGATATTCTAAAAAGGGGCCAAGTCACCCGGAGTAGGTAAATACTCGGTGATGATGGTCTAATCACCTTAGAGTAGGTAAATACTCGGTGACGGTGTTGAAATCGTGTGGGAGGCATCCCAGGTCACATGGTTGGTAAAAATCATGTTAGGGTATCGGGTTGAGTTTGAGAGGGAGACAAAAATGCATGATTTTTCTTACATTGTTATTTGTAAAGCATGATGTATGTTTAATGTATTCTGATATATGCATTGATTGTGAATGAACATGGCATATATGTTGGATGATACATGTAATGTAGTGACATGCATTCATGTAGATCGGTGTTGAGTCAGTACTTAGGTGGGTTGGGGTATCTCTATTAAGCCACCGTGGTGCTCACCCATTTTTCTTAAACTTTTTTTTATAGATAAGGCGTCAATGATAGATGGGACTTGAGTGTCCAAGTAGAACTCTAGTAGCATTTTGAAATATTTTGGATATTGTATATTTTGTGGCTATCCATGCCGGCTTATGGCGTGAGATCTTTCTCTTTGAGGTATAGTTATATTTTGAACAAATATAACTTGTGTTTATGATTGGACTATGAGCTTGTTAAATATGAAAAGATAATGGACTTGTTTATGTAATGCTTGTTAAGAGCATCTAGTTTCATTTGATGGACTAACGTAGTGATGGACAATTTCAATATAAATTGGAATATGTTTATGATGGAGAATGACTCATATTGGTGCATGATTTGATTATGAGTATGATTTAGAACTTGTGAATGTTGTAGATTTCTTTCATGTATGATTTCAAGGTGGTGCGAATGGATTTCAAGGGTAGAAAGGACTTAGAATGTCAAAAATGACCATTTACAAATTACAGAATTGGGGCACTTCGATGCATCGAACTGCCCATTTTGATGCATCAAAAACCTGCAGGATTTTAGAATGTCAAAGTACCAAGAGTGAATTTTGGTCGATACTTTCTCGATCATCAAAACTTCGATGCATCAAAATCATCACTTCGATGCATCGAAGTCACTATTCATAACATGCGCTGAAATTTGCCCAAGCTTCAATTGGGCATAACTTCTATGTTTTAAATCGAAATTGAGTGTGGTTTTTTTTTTTTTGAAAATGAGTATTTTTGGATTCTCTATCCAATGGTGTAGATTTCAGCCTTAGGTTCCAATCACACAAAGTGTTAAGTCCTGGAGATGAGAGGATCACGAGTGTGAATAAATAAAGTTTCGACTAAGGTAATATGATTTTATGTAGGGCCCATTATGGTTGGATAAGGTAGAGTTGTGCATATCTATGTGCAAGAATAAAACTAAGCTCCCACGGTATTAAGGGTAAAGATGATCCATTTGGGCTTAATGGATGGGTTAACCTCCAGTCTTTTGGAAGTCGGGAAAATAGGGCATTATAGAAGAGGTGAGCATCAACATACCTATAAATACCTAAATCAACTTATGCATTGACTCGACGTGATGTATATGAAATAAAATTATGGCATTCCTATATACTATATAGCAAGCTTTCAATACTCATGTCCATGAACCACAATTCAATTTGTGAATGAATCATATGCTCAACAATGCTTAATTAATGAAAAGTCATACAAGCATTAACATGAATATTACAATTCAATAGCAAGACTTAAACATCAAGTTACATAAATTTTAAAATCAAACAAGAGTGAGAGTATTCGTAATTTTGTAGGTCAAGGGCTAATCAAGCAAATTACCCAAATATTTTACTCTACGGGTAGCTAACCCGAGGGTCTAGATAAAACTAATTTTCTACTTTATGAGCTACTAACCCAAAGGTCTAGACAAATTCTCCTTGGCCAAGTTCCGAGTTTTGCACCTTAGGGCTCCGGGCCCTTCTTGCTTTTCTAACCTCCTCCTAAAATCAACAACCAATCACATAAATTTCAAGTATGTCACACAAATAATTTTAAATGTATCACACATTTTCAAGCACATCATAAGCCACTTAATTTCATACTAAAACATTTCATTTTCATGCATATAATAATACAATATCAATTCTAACACAAGGCATTCACAAAAATGTGATTTTATAGAAAAAGAACATTATCATGCATTTTATCAAACACGTGACATTTAATATGTATACATCCAACTTCTATAACCATAGATGATTCTAATCAACTACATACATCTTTAGGCTAGCATATCCAACATGTATACACGATGCACATGTATAACCACATTAATGCATGATTAAATATATTTTCAATCAACGAATTCATCAAGGCACATATATAATGTTGAGGTGCATTAATTTCATCATAATTATCATATGAAGACTTAATTAGCATATAGAAGCATAAGAAAAAATGCAAGACTCCCAATTACCACTTCCTAGTACTTCTAAACATACTAAGCAATCCAAAATCAATATCAATTCCTAAGGATTCGATGATAAGGTAGAGAGAACACCCCTACCTCAATTCCAAGCTTTGAGTTCAAAGAGTCCCAAATCTTCGAATTTGAATTTTGAACTGTAAAAGCATAGATCGGAGAAAGGAGAACAATTTTTTTTTTCTTGAGCTATCCCCAAATCCAAATCCTAGTTTCACCCATCTTTTTAAACTTTATCAAATCGAACTTTGAA
This sequence comes from Cornus controversa, assembly GCA_026545225.1. Classification (NCBI taxonomy): domain Eukaryota; kingdom Viridiplantae; phylum Streptophyta; class Magnoliopsida; order Cornales; family Cornaceae; genus Cornus; species Cornus controversa. The sequence goes on along the minus strand of CM048848.1, from coordinate 27,262,998 downwards.
TTGATCATATCGAAGAAATGATAAATATGGCTTCATTTTACCATTGCAAATTTAAATTGCAATGGAACGGCAAAATGACTCATGAATGAGTCATATTGCTATATATATAAAAATTTATAGGATAAAATACACTAACCTCCCCTAAGATTTGACCTAATTACATGCGACATCAAACTTATGCAAAATGTTACACTGTGCTTCCCTGAAATTTGCTCCGTTACGACAAAAATTCCCTCTGTCCAAAATTTCACATTTTTCGTTCAAAAACTTGATTGTAGTGACCAAAATGTCCATTAACCTAGCCAAAAAGATGCTATTCCCCTTAAAATTGTATCAAATTACATGATCACCTTATTTTTATTGATGAAAATACCCTTATCCCTCTCTCTTTCTCTCTCTCACCACTACCAATATATATTTACCTATATATATATATATATCTCACCACTGTCAATATGTATGTACCATATATATATATACACATATATAAAGAGAATTATTGACGGTGAATGACAGAAATTAGAAAGCCAAAAGGGCTAAGGTAGTGGTGATGTTGATGATTGGCGTTGATAGATCGGTAATGAATGATTGATTGATGTACATTTGGGTTTCGATTGGGGCTTGTGGTGGCTTGCGGTGGTTCCGTTTGATCGGAGGGGTTGTGTACGGTGGTTGTTGGTTTGGGGTTTGGGTTGCGGGTTTTGTGTTTGGCTTGCGGCGGTGGTGGTTTTGGCGCCATGTGTTTAGCTTATGTACGGTGGTTGCTGGTTTGGGATTTGACTTATGGCGGTGGTTGCTGGTTTAGGGTTTGGTTTGCGTGGTTAACTAGTGGTGGTGGTTATGGTTGGTGGCAGTGGTGCTCGACAGTGGTGGTTGTAAGGGACGGAGGTGGGGCAGACGTGGACAAGGACTACGACATCTTCGGGAACGGGTCGGTGGCTATGGTGGGAGAAGGTGGTGTGATTAATGGTTGTATGTGTAGAGGAGCGAGAGGGGGAAGAATAGAAAAAAAAGTGTTTTCTTTATACATGGTGTAGCGAAAGAAAAAATTGCCAGATGACACGTGTAACTAGCATAACACATGGCAACCATGTCACCTCCCATATCACCCATGACAAGGTGACGTGAATATACAGAAAGACCCAAATCTCCTCCTTAACACCAACATTTAAGCACTGAATTCCTGCAATTAATCAAAACTAAATTTCATAGGTAAAACCAAAATAAGCAGAGAAATTACATGCACAATCATTGTATTCATGAGATTATTTAAAGACTGAATAGAGAATGAGAAAGGGGATCTTTTTCTGAGAGAAATTATTTGTTAAGTGTAGTAGCAACTTTTCTACACCTACACTTTGGCGCCGTATGTGGGAACGAAGCAGTCCATAGATTCCTTAGGAGTTTATGCCTGTACAGCTACGTTCCAGAACCATAACGGGGCAACAATCACCCGTACCTAACTGCTCGATGGAACAGAATCAAACACAAGAACAGCTCTTGCAGGAAATGCAAAAATAATTAGAGGAATCCAATCGGAGAAATGACCTACTTCAAGATAAGATTGCCTAGCTCATTGGAAAACGATCGGGGAATGCTTCACCCGAGAGGGAGGCCTCTGTGGAATACGACTCTGCTTGGGATGGACGACGGACTGCAGAGTACCAGAGTCCCAAACCACCAGACCAGACATCAATTTTGATGCTATAACTAGACGTCTAGAGGAGGTCAACGCCGATATTAAGGACCTGAAGAATCTGACCCTAGCGGATCTGGCAACCCAGGTTACTAGTAAAGTGATACAGTCCCTTTTTTGGAAGAAATAAGGAAGTCGTCGAACTCGAAGAAATTTGTACTCCCGAGTTTCATCACCTTTGACGGAATGATAGACCCTGTCGACCATCTCTTCCATGTGCAACAGAGGATGACTTTGCACGCTGAGGACGAAAACCTCATGTGCAAGGTTTTTCCAACCAGCCTGTCCAGAGCTTCCCTAACCTGGTTTAAGCAACAACCTTCTGGTACAATTCCCAATTTCACAAAACTATGCAAGCTTTTCATCGCTTAGTACATTGGCAACCGGAGATAGAAGAAAATGATTTCTTCTCTTTTCACTATGAGACAAACGAAGGGAGAGACCCTGAAATCCTTCATGACCAGATTTAATATGGAAATGTCCTTGATTGACGGCTGCAACCAAGCAGCAGCGGTAGAAGCCTTCAAGATAACCATGATCCCCGGCTCGAAGTTCCATTCATCTCTGGTTAGGAAAACCCCCAAGACCATGGGAGATCTAAACGCAAAAGCGCAAGGATACCTCAGCCTAGAAGAAGATGAAGCTCTACGCCAGCAGAGGATAGCTTTGATAAGCGTCGGCCCGCTACCCAAGGAGAAAGGTGATAAACCGAAGGGGCAAGGTAGGATCCCTCATGTACCTTCGACATTGGGGAAACGTCTCAGGTTCGAGGAAAAGAATACCCCCTTGAAATGTACATTGGCGAGGCTGTACCAAGAAAAGAAGAATCGAGGCATATTTCGAACGCCGCCTCCAATCCGGATTCTAGCCGAACTTAGAGATAAGAACAAGCACTGTGCACTACACTAGGATTACGGTCACACCACTAATGAATACCGAAATCTCAGAGGACAGACGGAGGTGATCATTTCCAAAGGAGGTCTAACAGAATATGTGGTGAAGGAACAACCAAATCAGAATGAACGCACAGTCCCCGACCGAAGAGAGAACCCAAACCTGAATCTAGTCAGGACAATCAATACGATACATGGCTACGCGACCCAGGGAGACCAAGGATCGACTAGATTAGTTCTTCGTCAGACTAAAAGGCTACAGAAGATGGGAGAAATCAATTTTGTTCAAGACACGAAGGCTAGTGATCATATCACATTTGGAGATCCGGACCTAATGAGAGTACAACTCCCTCACGAGGACCCACTAGTAGTCAGTTTGATGGTGGCAAATTGTTGGGTAAAGAGAGTACTCATCGATGCAGGATCAAGTGCAAACGTAATGACATTAGAGGTTTTCAAGCAGATAAGAATCGTAGGTAACCAAATCAAGTGAGCCGAAGTTCCGCTCGTAGGATTTGACGGGAATAGAGTGCTCCCGATCGGAACAATAGCGCTATCTGTGATAGCAGTACAGAGGACACTCAGGGAGCAATTTGTAATAGCTAATGTACAACCTTATAATGGGAAAGGGTTGGATCCACAGGATGCAGGGAGTACCATCAACCCTGCACCAAGTAATGAGGTGCCTAACCCCTAATGGGAAAGGAACAGTAGACCTCCGTGGTGATCAGGTGGCAGCAAAAGAGTGCTACTCACTCACCATCAGAAACACCAAAAAATGGAGAAACTTCAGAGACCAACAACCAATAGCAATCACAGAACCCAGGCGTGCCTGAGGAACGGGATGTCTAAAGCATAGCTCAACCTATAGAGCCGCTCCAAGCAATCCAACTAGGAAACCTGAAAGAAAATAGAAGTATGCAGATCGGGACACTATTGCAGAAGAAAGAGGAGGAAGAGCCGGTCGAAGTATTAAGGAGAAACAGAGACGTATTCGCTTGGACCCACCTTGACATGTCAGGGATGGATCCTGAGTTGGCAAAATATACATTGAACATGGACCCCAACAGCATTCCCGTTAAACAAAAGCAGAGAAGGTTCACCTTAGAAAGAAACCAGATAATAGCCGAAGAGGTCCATCGCATGCTCCAGGCAAATCTTATCAGAGAAGTAAAATACCTGGAATGGCTCTCCAATGTGGTAGTGGTACGGAAGAAAAATAGAAAGTGGAGAGTTTGTATCGACTTCACAAACTTGAACAAGGCTTGCCCAAATGACAACTTTCCACTACCCAAAATAGACCAGATGGTAAACGCCACTGCTGGGTACGAGCTGCTAACTTTCATGGATGCCTAATCGGGTTACAACCTGATCCCGATGGACTCGAGGGACGAGGAGAAAATCTCATTCATCACCGAACGAGGAACCTACTATTACAAGGTAACGCCCTTCGACTTGAAGAACGCGGGGGCAACGTACCAACAAATGATCAATCGTGTCTTCAGAAAATAGATCGGCGAGACTGTAGAAGCATATATTGATGAAATGGTGGTCAAAAGTAAAATGAAACAAGATCATTTGCGACATTTGTAAGAAATATTCGAAACCCTTAGGAAACATCGACTGAAGCTAAATTCATCAAAATGTACATTTGGAGTATCATCTAGTCAGTTCCTCGGTCATATGGTCAGCAGAACGGGAATAGAAATGAGCCCATCCCAGGCGACAGCACTGATGCAGACTTCAGAGCCAAAAACTCAATGAGACGTTCAAATCCTAACTAGACGAATTGCTGCCCTCAGCAAATTCATATCATGTCTCTAGAACAAGTGCAAACCATTCTTTGACGCTATCCGAAGGAAGAAGGGCGAGATTTAGGGAACAGATCAATCGGAGGCCCTAAAAATGGTAAAATAATACATGGCCTCAACACCAATACTCTCGATACCGAAGCCCAAGGAAAATTTATATCTGTACTTGGTAGTGTCAAAAATATCAACTAGTGCAGCCCTGATACGAGAAGAGAATGGGAAGCAGCAGCCGGTATACTATTCCAGCAAAACAATGACGGATGCCGAAAATAGATATTCAAAAGTAGAAAAGCTGATCCTGGCCTTGGTACACGCAAAGAAAAAACTAAGACATTATTTCGAATCATATCCAATAGTTGTTCCGACTAATCTGTCGCTCAAGACAATCCTCGGCAAGCCAGACATGATGGGAAGAATGATGAAGTGGGCCATGGATCTCAGTGCCTACGACATCCTCTTCATACCTCGAACGGCTCGTAAAGGTCAGGTGTTGGCCGAATTCCTGCTAGAATATGATGAACTGGTTGAAGAAAGGGAAAATCTCCCTCAGTGGGAGATATATGTAGATGGGTCATCTAGTCAGACCTGAGCAGGGGCTAGAGTTGAGATTAAAACCCCCGATGGGATTACTTTGCATCATGCCATGCGATTCAATTTTGATGTTTCCAATAATGTAGCAGAGTATGAATCTGTCCTTGCAGGACTCCAGCTAGCAAAATCGTTAGAAATTAAGAGGTTGACTATATTTAGTAATTCACAACTAGTTATGAATCAAGTTAATGGGGAATTCCAAGCCAGAGAAGACAAGATGAATGCTTACCGAGAAGCAGTGCTCGGGAGCATGAAGGAGTTCGACGAAGTAAGATTGAACCATATTCCACGTGAAGAAAATGAGACAGTTGACAGGTTAGCCTATTCATCCTCCAGCGCGGATGAATCCTTGACCAGAGTATCCTCCGTAGAAGAATTAAGAGGTCTAAGTATCGAGAAATCATAGGAGGTGTTCCTAATCCTAAGAGAACCCAGTTGGATTGACCCAATAGAAGCATACTTAAGGAATGGGACCCTTCTTGAACATAAGAGGGAAGCGTAGAAGCTGAGAATGAAGGCCTCTAGGTATGTTATCGTCAACAACCACCTCTATAGAAGATCTTTATCGAGGCCATCATTGAAATGTCTAACACCATCCGAAGCCAACATAGTCCTAAAGGAGATCCATAAGGGAGTTTGTGGCAACCATTTAGAAGGCCGGTCACTAGCCCACAAAGCTCTCACGATTCACTATTTCTGGCCCTACATGTCACGCGATGTTACGGAATACTCCAGAAACTGCGACAAATGCCAAAAGCACGCCCAGTTGTTTCATTAGCCACCAGGGAACTTGAATCCAATGACCAGTTCTTGGCCCTTCGCTCAATGGGGGATGGACATGGTGGGACCTTTGTCGATTGCAATGTAGAAGAAAAAATACGTCCTCTTGGCCATGGACTACTTCACCAAATAGGTTGAGGCAGAGGCATACGCTTCAGTAACTCACGTACAAGTTAGAAAATTCATCTGGAACAACATTATATACCGATTCGGCATCCCTGCGTCAATTATTATGGACAATGGAAAGAACCTAGATAATCAATTTATCCAAGGATTCTTCGCAAAGTATCGGATCAACCAAAGACTCTCCTCAAGGGCATACCCACAAGGGAATAGGCAAGTTGAGATCACTAACAAAACTATTTTTGAAAATATCAGGAAAAATATGGAAGAGAGGAAAGGCCGCTGGCTAGAGGAATTGCCGAACGTGCTATGGGCCTATCAGACCACCCCTCGAAGACCGATTGGAAGTAGTCCGTTCAGCATGGCATACGGGATGGAAGCGGTGGTTCCAGTCAAACTCAGTATTCCAACCTTGAGGATCGAATTATTCGAGGATCAGAAAAATAGTCGCCAAATTGGGCATGATGCGGACCTATTGGAGGAAAAAAGAGAAGCTGTACAGATCAAGATGGCAACCTACCAGGAAAGACTTCGTAGGGCTTACAACAAAAGGGTTAATCCCTAATCATTCGAGCAAGGAGATTGGGTCTTGCGCAAAGTTACCAACAACACCAGAGAACTAAATACGGGAAAATTAGGAGGCAAAATGGGAGGGTCCATTTGAAATAATCGAAGTTATTGGAAAGTGAGCGTACAGACTATGAAGGGTGCACAATGATGGAGCCATGGTCGAAAAATCTTGGAACGCAATGCATCTAAAAAGGTACTACGTGTAAGCCTTTGTGCATTCTTAACAAAGAACTTGAAGTCTATCAATAAATTTTATCCCACATCGAGTGAATAGTGGATCCCTATCTACTTAATGTAATGAGTTCCACCAATCCTACATAAATGCAGTGGAATTATGTGACGAAGCAGAAAATTGCTGCACAATGCCACTGTCTTAACTATTTTTTTTAAAAAGAGAGACCTCAGCATGACCAGCCGAATGTCTCATATGAATGAAAATAGCTAAGGCATGACCAGCCGAATGCCGGAGTTAAATGAAAGGGACCCCATCATGACTAGTCGAACATCTCAGACGAATGAAAATGGCTAAGGCATGACTAGCCGAATGCCAAAGTTAAAGCAAAGAGACCTCGACATGACAAACTGAACGTCTCAGATGAATGAAAATGGCTAAGGTATGACTAGCCGAATGCCAGAGTTGAAGGAAAGAGACCTCGACATGACCAGCCGAATGTCGCAGATGAATAAAAATGGCTAAGGCATGACTAGCCAAACACCAGAGTTAAAGGAAAGGGACCTTGGCATGACCAACCGAACGTCCCAAATGAATGAAAATGGCTAAGGCATGACTAGCCGAACGCTAGAGTTGATGAAAGAGACCTCGGCATGACTAGCCGAACGTCTCAAATGGATAAAAATGGCTAAGGCATAACCAGTCGAATGCCAGAGTTGAATGAAAGAGACCTCGGTATAACCAGCCGAACATCTCAGATGGATGAAAATGGCTAAGGCATGACCAGCCGAACGCCAGAGTTGAATGAAAGAGACCTCGGTATGACCAGCCGAACGTCTTAAATGGATGAAAATGGCTAAGGCATGACCAGCCGAACGCCAGAGTTGAATGAAAGAGACCTTGGCATGACCAGTCGAACGCCTTAGATGAATGAAAATGACTAAGGCATGACTAGTCGAACACCAAAGTTGAATGAAAGAAACCTCGGTATGACTAGCCGAACGTCTCAGATGAATGAAAATGGCTAAGGCATGACCAGCCGCACGTGTCATATGAATAGGCATGGCTAGCCAAATGCATGAATGAAAGATAACTCAGCACCTGAATTTCTTTAGTAAACGAGGACCTCAGGTGGTTGACCAAGTATCTATGAAAGTGCTGAATATTACATACATCATTCATTTTTATAAAGTGCAACACCATACAAGCATGGTGCTTCATAAAAAAATCAAAGGTATGAAAAAGATTGTCTTCAATTATATGAAAGAGCTTTTACAAATAGAATTGCCAAAGGGCATTACAAAAAAGGAAAATTATAAAAGGTTAGCCCATTGAAGGATCGACTGTGGCATTAACAGACTCTACGTGCTCATGAGTCCCGGCCTCTACGGGTGCATCACTGTCTTCAAAAATGCTGGCAATCTCCTTCTCCTCATCCCCCTCTTCTAGATCCTGATAAGGGGGCCCTTTTAAGCCCATCTCTCGATCGTAATCAGCTGGGTCACCCGGATAGGATCGATCATCTTCAAATTCCGTCGCATCTTCAAAGCCTTAGCGATAGGCTTCAGCATTTCTAATCTGAACTGTGCATGACAGCCTATCGAACAAAGCCTTGGCACCCTTCTCCAGTTGAATTGATCGATCTTGCAAAGAACTAATGTTCAGTTCAGACTCGGATGCTCTGGATTCAGCCAACGCCCTCTGGAATTTAGCCTTTTCTTTCCATTTGGCAAGTTCTTTCACCTGAGATTTGAGCTGCTTATTCTCTGGCAAAAGAGCGTGGGACTTTGCTTTTTTGTTGTTAACTTCACACATGGCAGCACGGAAGTCGGCCTCAGCCCTCCTAATTTGAACATCTATTTTTTTTACTTTGATGGTCGTTTGCTTGACCAATTAACACATAGTCATCACGTCGAACATGTTCTGAAAAGACACACGTGATCATTAAAAGAAGTAGCATGAGAATGCGTAATGGAATTGAAAATGTATTCTTTCTCACCCTAAGTGCCGCATCAGGACAAGAGTCCAGAAGATTGCCAACAGATAGGTCTAGCATCATCTTCGCATCTTTAGGAGGCCACATCTCCTTCAAGAATGCCTTCATAACCTCCCTATTTTTAAGTAAGGAGTCCTCAACCGATAGGGGAATACCATTGGCTTTCACCATCCAATGAGTCCATGGCTCCACCACTAAAGAACTTGGGACATCAGACCCCACAACGGCAGTCCCTGCAGTTGAAGGCTCCCCAGATCCTTGGGCAGAAGGAGAAGCTCAGACCGTTACCTTTTTAGACTTAGAAGGAGGGGCAGTCTCCTCTATTTTTATTACTTCGGTTGAATGGGCCCCTGCCACAGTAACCTCTTTAGTGTGCTTCTTATGAAGAGTTGACACTATCTCCACTTCTCGATCGGTCGGTGGAGCGCTATGATTGTTCCCTTTAGTCTATCTTTTTGCTTTTGTGCGAGTAGTTTTTAGAAGTTTCATCTTGACACCGGCTGCACTTTCTAAGATAGCTTTAAGTACCTCAGAGCACAGTAGAGAGGATGACTTGGGTATACTCCTCCACACTTTTTCACCCAGAGTCTTCAGGTGTGCAGCCAATTCAGAATGTGGTAAAAGATCTCTAACTACACCAACAAAGGACCAAAGTTGGTTAAAGAGCATAACATCACATATAACACAATTGTAGTGAGGGTCAGAAAGAAAGTCAGAAGACGGGATACCTAATCCACCGAACTTCTGGGAGATGGGAAATTTTTCAGAGGAAGGGACCTTCTATTTTCCCCCAACAACCACGAGCTGAGCCTTCCAACCCTTGTCCGAAGAGGGATGGCCGGTATAGAGCGATCTACCTGGGCGAGGGAAGAAATGGAAGTGATTCCTCTCATTCTTTGTAGCGCAAATTTGGTAACAAAGAAGAAGATCGTCAAGTCCCAGCTCAAGGTCACGAGTATAATTAAGGGCAAGAACGCTGGAGATAACCCTAAAGAAATTAGGGTTTACTTCCAAAGGAGCCAAATGTAGCTGGTTAAGAATAAGATGATAGAAAGGGTGAAGAGGAAACCTAAAAGCGGGGAAATGCCTTGCCAAGAAGAGCATGTCGTCCTTGTTCAAACCCTCTCCAGATCAAAAATTGAAATCAAGAGGGTAATTCCTAAGAGAAACATCGGTCGGGACCTCACAATCAATTCTTAGTTTTCCCAAATTTACAGGAGTCTTAACTAGGTCTCAGTCAACATCATCTAGATTAGAATCTGAAGAACTTTGATCTCCTAAGGAAGGAAGATCGGCTGATGTCGAAGGAACATAAGGAACCTCCGGGAGAGTCTGATCACCCTCATCCTCGCCTAGAAACTCATCAATCGACTGATAGTTTTCCAACGGTCCAAACTCATCAACAATCTCTACACCTTTCGTCTTACCCATACCTCAGGAATAAAGAGAAAAAGAGAAATAGTAATAATGGAGAAGGAAATGATCACTAACCTCAACAAACGAGCAGATAGTCACTGAATCGCCTAAAATCTACAATAACCTGGAAATGTAAGAACAACTCCAGGCATTTATGAGGAAATGACATTATGGCGGCACCAAAGGCACGAAGCCCAAACGCGGTCTGGCGGTATAAATGAAGCGTTGTCCATGATAGAAAAACCCTTCCAAATTTTAGCTAAATTGAAAGGGATTTTTGGGGCAAAGTGTAGTGGAAGAAAAAACCGCCAGATGACACGTGCAACTAGCATGACACATGGCAACCATGTCACCTCCATATTACCCATGACAAGGTGACGTGAATATACGGAAATACCCAAATCTCCTCCTTAACACCAACATTTAAGCACTAAATTCCTGCAATGAATCAAGGCTGAATTTCATAGGTAAAACCAAAATAGGCGGAGAAATTACTGGCACAATCATTGTATTCATGAGATTATTTAAAGACTGGATAGAAAATGAGAAAGGGGATCTTTTTCTGAGAGAAATTATTTATTAAGTGTAGTAGCAACTTTTCTGCACCTACACATGAGCAAATTGGTAATTTTTTATATTCAAATATTTTATCAATTTTAATAACAAAAAAATAGTAAAACAGTAAAATCACTCTGTTTTTAATATTTGTTTTATTAAATCCGTTAAAATGAAAATAATGTAATAAAATATATTATTTTAATGTAACGTATAATTACACCAAATTTGATGATATATTAATGTAATTTACCCAAATTTATAAATAGTGGTCCAGCCCGTTCGAAATTCGTAGTCGTTTCGATTAATGCACCCAACACACTATCCCAATTCCCAAGGGCTCTAGGATTGGCCTTCGATTTCTTAAAACTCTTTAGCTCCGGGCCGTTGACGAAATGACGGCTCGGGATTGGGTTTCAAAACTGGCGATCCCGCCTGGCGCATTATGCGGCGTTCACGAGGACGGCGAAAATGTGTAGCAGAGATCGAATTCATAGGACCAGTTTGTCCTTCTAAGTCTTCTCTCTGTATATATATAATATATATAGAGATAGACAGAGCTTCTCTATTTATTTATTGATTTATATTACGCATGGCAGGAATCACGCTGTTTAAGACTGATTTGATTATACGGTGTCGGTAGTAATATATATATATATCTATATAACATTTCAGCATTTACTTTGAATTTCCCCCCAAAATAATTTTATCATCTAAGGGTCCCAAATGCTTAAAAAATTCATCCAATGGTGCAAAATATATATCACTATCTACGGTCAAAAATTACTCTCTCTATCTTCAATCAACGGTCACGATTCACTTCCACTTAAATTCAAATTTAAACAATCACCTACTTTTCCCCCCTTAAATAACATTTATATCTATTTATATCTCTCTCATTTCACATCAGACCACAACATCATCACCCATTCATTTCTTTTATTTTTTTTCTCTCCTCTCATCTCTCTCTGTTTCATTAATTTCATTATTTTGCTTTTGATTTTTCTTCTGTGTTGTTTGCTTGGGTTCTCTCTCTGTTTCATTTCATTAATATGCATGTATATTCTGTTTCATTTCATGAATCATGATAAGGCATGACAGAGGTTTTTACTCCACTCCCAACTTTTACTCAACGGTTATGTGTATTATGCTTTGCACTTTTTTTTTTGAAGTCAATCCATAGGATATATCATATGATGGGTCTTAACACCTACTCAAACATAAGAATTGTCAAAAGTAGCTGAAGTCATGGCTTGAGAGAACCCTGAAGCTAATCCGGCCATCGCCGTCGATGTCGGCCTCGCTCTTCTGCCGTCAGAGCGTCCAAGCTTGGCCATGGAATGAGCCAACTCTACAGCTGTAATGTACCCACTTTCGTCTCTGTCAAACATCCTAAACAGTTGATGCATTTGTTCCTCCATATATGGTGATTTTGCCGAGAGAAGCTTCAGCGACACTAGCGCCATGAACTCCGAGAATTCGATGAGGCCATTGCTATTGGTGTCAGCTTTTTATATCAGGTTTTTGATTTGATCTGGACTCGATTTTAGGCCCAGTGATCGCAATAGTAATCCCAGCTCGAGCTGTGTGAGGCTGCCGTCGTTGTTCCGGTCAAATGATCGGAAAATTTCTTAATGCAGGGCCACCTACTACCGATTACCAGCCGAAGCCCACAACTACTTCACCATGTCTGTCTTAGTGTATGCATATATATAGTCACCTAAAAGTTAGTTGTTCAAATCTATATACACAAAGAGGAGCCTTATAATTTTGTTACTGTCAAGGAATTTGCAGAAGCTTTTCAAAAATTTCATGTTGGCCAGAGGCGTGTGTGTGTCTGTTTGTATATATTGTATTGTATTGATTCTTTTTTTTTACAATAGTATTGTATTGATTCTAAAGGACCCGAGACTGGAGAAGAGAAAGTACAGAGCAGAAGTTTTAGAGAGAGAGAGAGAGAGAGAGAGAGAGAGGGGTTTAGAGAGAGAGTGTGTAATTTTTGTATAGTGAAGGAGTGTTTGGGTTTATTTTTATTTTTTTTGCTGTAACCTGTAGGAACTCAGAAGGAAAGCACATGCCTTGATGAGTGATGGGATCTAGAAAGATGATGGAGGTGGCGTGTTTTGTGGTTGAGGTCTGTTTGGAGACAAGAGTAGTTTCATTCTCCATGAGCCTTTTGACTAGCCCCATATGGAATGAAATTTCTAATTTTAGGTTCTAAAGTTTGATGAGAAATTCAATTGATGCAATTGTATACTGACAAAAGCTCATAATTAGTATAAATTAATCAGATTTTATTTAATTCTTTTGGTTTATTAAATATCTTTTTTCTTTCCAACTTGAAATGTCAATGTCATGTTTTTTTTAGTTTGACCATATTTGCAAGATATGAGTATTAAGTATAGAATAAAGAATTAAATGCATTTATATGTTTAGTAACATTCACATGAGATATCATTTTCATCATCCCTCACAATTATCATTATTATTCTTTTTTGCACTACATAGTAATAAAAGATTTGCATTCCTTATCTTTAGTGGGACCATAATTAAAGAGTCTTGATGCTTGATTGTCTTCTTTAATATTTCTTAAAAATTGATTTACATAAAATTAAAAAATAGTACATCACTAAATGTATCATAATGTTATTGTGAGAAACAAAAAAAAATGTACGTATATATATCACCTATGTAATGCCTTATTTCTTTATTTACAAAAAATAAAAAAAATCAATTCAAGAGTCTTGATGTTTGATTGTCTTAATTTTTCGTATAAATTGGTGGAAATAGAATTATAAAACAGTACATCACTAAATGTATCATTAATGTTAAACTCACCAGACAATAGCGAAAATATTTTTGGTTACTTTTTGCCTTAATTAATATTTTCTTAATTAAACTTTGAGGGTTTGTTTCATGGGCAAGATTTAAATGGATGTAAAAATATGAAAATAAATGTTAGATGAAAAGAATGACATGTGAAAATAATGTTACAATAGTTATGAGTAGAAGAAAAAATGATCCAATTGATAATTTTTGTATATCTAAAATTAAATGTTGGAAATATCAGTACAAAGAAGAACTTAAAATCTGTGGTATCGTTAGACTAGCAATCTTAGGCGATGTTAAAAACACGAAGGCATACAAAGTTACATTGAATTAACGTGTCATGTTTTGTAAAACTTGTATGTATCTTTTTATTTCTACATTTAATAAATTTACTTTATTCATTTATTAGTGGCACACCAATGGATAATAATCATATTTGGCAATGTAAGTTAATTTTTTTATGAACTTTTTATAGATTCCTTTTAGACTCATCATAATGTTAGTTTCTTTATAAAAAATTTATAGATTCCTTTTAGACTTATCATTTTTTATGTCTGATTTTTAAACTTTTTCTATGTCATTTTGGGCATAAGGTGAATCATGATGTTGAGTGGACAGTATGTTGTGAGATAATTTTATGTATGTATTGTAAAGTTGTGTATAAAACATGTGTAAGTAGTATGTTATAAGTACATCATTATGTACAAATCTTGATTATGTATAAAATTGAATATTGATTTGAGTACGTAAATTTCGAGGACGAAATTCTATTTCCTTCTCTCTTTCAATTATTCACCTGACAATTTTCTTCTTTATGCAGTTGTATAATTGCCGCCATTGAAAATTTGGAAAACTCCCAAAAAATATAGAATAATAGTTAATGCAAATGGTGTTTTGTCGAATAATTTTTTATTTTATAGTGCCGTAGGCACGGCAAGACCCTAGTATATATATATATATATATATATAGAGAGAGAGAGAGAGAGAGAGAGAGAGAGAGAGGTTCTCTATTTATTTATTGATGATTTATAATCATGCTGTTTAAGACTGATTTGATTATACGGTGTCGGCAGTAAGATATATATATATATATAGAGAGAGAGAGAGAGACAGAGGTTCTCTATTTATTTATTGATGATTTGGATCAACGTATCCCTGGCCAAGTTGTTACAAAATTTGCCAATCCCAGTCTATCTTCTTTGCAAACTCCAAACACACAGAGAAAGAGGGAGAAATATCTGAGCTTCTTGTATTGCATCTGAAATGGAGTCCAAGGCAGGAGGCGAGTACGAAGTCTTCTTGAGTTTCAGAGGCCCAGACACTCGTTTAACCTTCACCGATTTCTTATACACTAATCTCAACAGCTTAGGAGTTCGTACCTTTCGAGATGATAATGAGCTTCGCAAAGGTAAAGAGATCGGCCCTGAGCTGCTCGAAGGAATTACAGAGTCAAAAATCTCCATCCCAGTCTTCTCCAAGAACTATGCTTCTAGTAAATGGTGCCTCCGCGAGCTCGCAAAGATGGTGGAGTGTAAGAGAAGCACGGGACAGCTTATTTTACCCATCTTCTATGATGTTACGCCTGCAACTGTGCGACATCAATCTGGTGCCTTTTGCGACTACACAAGAAATCTGAGGAATTCGATGACCCAACTATTGAGCAATGGAAGGAGGCATTGAGGGAGGTTGGAGCAATAAAAGGCTGGGAAGTGGAAAAAGAAGTTCAAGGGTAACCCACTGCTACTGATAAGCCCCTTCTTTATCTTCTTATTATTATTACTATCATCCTGATCATAATTATTATTATTGTTGTTATTTTTTTCAAAATTTATTATTATTGTTGTTATTGGAAACATGCTTTTCAAAGTAATTAAGAACTAATAACTATATTAATCAGTTGGACAGGACATTGAGAGAACATATTTTTATGGATAATGCCTTCTGTTCCAATAGAAAATGAATACATAAGCTTTAATTATAAAATTAAATTTAAAATACAATAAATAAGTATAATAAATGAGATTTAAAATGCAATAAATAAATATAATAAATGAGATTGCATTTATTATACTTATTTATTACACTTTAAAATTGATGTGTTCATTTCTTGTTGGAACATATCAGCGATCAGGTTCACCTACACACTGATGAGTAGGTAAGTATTGTCTTATTTTTATTGCTGTTGTTACTATTAATGCTAGTCGACTTTATTTTTCAGTTGGTTTATTAGTCTCATTTTATTGATTTGAACAGTGTTGCACCTCTTCTTCAAGGAAAAGGAAAAAAAGAAAACTGCAAGTCTTGGAGCTCACAAACTTGCAGTGTTTCTTTATTTCACTCATCTTAAAATAAACTAGACTCAATGTTTAATTCAAAATATTTAAAATAAATAATTGTAACCTAAAATAAGAATAAAGGAACTAACAGTTTTTTTTTTCCTTTTATCATGTACTTCAGTTTCATTTTAGATACTAATTGTTTGTTAAATTTGCCCCTTGACATCAATCAGATATCAAGGACAATTAATAAAAGACAAGATTGTTCCAACTGTGTTATTAGAGTTAAAGAAGAACTACAAGGTTGTAGCTGACACCTTAGTTGGTATGGATCATCATGAAAATGAAATGATGACATTGTTAAGTTGTATCAATAAAGATGTACGAATTGTTGGTATCCATGGCATGGGTGGTCTTGGCAAGACTACTATTGCCAAGTACATTTTCAACAAACTCTTCGAGAGCTTTGAATGTCGTACCTTCCTTGCAGACATTCGAGAAACGACCAAACAACACAATGGCCTTGTTGGACTGCAGAAACAGCTTCTCAATGACACCCTAGATTTGGTTCGTGACTTTACTGATGTTGATAGTGGAATCAACGAGATAAAACACAAATTTCTCAATAAAAAGGTTCTCATTGTTCTTGATGATGTGAATGAAAGATCTCACTTTGATTGGCTTGTGGGAAAGTGTGACTGCTATCGAAATGGAAGCACGATCATAGTCACAACTAGAGACAAACATGTTCTAAATGGGCTTCAAGTTGATGGGGCTTACGAACCACAATTCTTGAACACTGAACAATCTCTTCAACTTTTAAGCATTCATGCTTTCAGAACGAAGTCTCCTCCAAAAGACTTATATGGCATCCATAAAGAAATTGCATCTGCAGCTGGAGGGCTTCCTCTAAATCTTGAGGTTATAGGTTCATTTTTATTTGACAAAGAAAAAGTAGTTTGGGTAGATACTTTGAAGAAGTTGAAGAAAATACCAAATGATCAAGTCCAAAAAAAATTGAGAATAAGCTACGACGAATTAAATTATGAGCAACAACAGATATTTCTTGATATTGCATGCTTTTTTATTGGAACAGATAAAACATGTGTGTTTTACATGTGGGATGATTGTGGTTATCATCCAGAGAAGGAAATTACTGTCCTTTGTCTAAAGTCTCTAGTGAAAATGGGAGATGATAATGTGCTAAGGATGCATGATCAGCTTCGAGACCTTGGTAGGGAAATTGTACGTCAAGAAAATTCCAATAAGCCAGGTAGGCGTAGTAGATTGTGGGACCAAGAGGAAGTGTTGTATGTACTGAAGTGTCAAAGGGTAAGAATTGAATTTACTGATTTTTTTTTTATGCCTGTTATTTCATTAATTAATCTTTTGTTTATCCTCATTGATGTCATCTCGTAATATATATACGGATGCCAAAATGTTGATCAGAGTACCATTCACTGAGGTGTTGATCAAGGACTTAGCAGACCATTTTGAAACCAACATATGACCTTTAAACCAACATGCTCTTTTCATTGTTCAAGATGGGATTGGATTGAAACTCTTTGACTGACTCTTTAGATAAAGTTGTCCAACTAACTTGCTAGTTCAACCATTATATGGTTGTTTAAGTATTTAGTTATATTTAGACGGCTCTAATGATTGTAAATAGTGTTTCTAGACTGAGATTTCAATATTTTGGTTTTGACCCTTCAATTGATTCACCCGCGTGACCCTAAAATTATATGCAGACTTGAACACTGCCTCATTTTAAAATTTCAAAAGTCAATGAAAATGATAGAGAAAAACAATTTAAATTCTTTAACTTAAAAAAAGTGTAAATTAATTTCTAGTACTACTGATACTTTTTCGTTAGCATGCCATAATCTATAATACTAGTACTTATTTTAAGGTTTCTATTGACAGGGGAGAGAAGAGGTTGAAGCCCTGTTTCTTGAGTACTTAACGATGAAGAATTAGAATGTCATCCTCACTTTACAAATGCGGAATTCACAAAATTGTTTAATCTAAGGTTTCTTCAAATGAATCAAATACAGCTTGTTGGGGATTTTAAGCATCTTCTGTCAAGGTTGAGGTGGCTTATTTGGAGTGGTTGCCCCGAAAAATTTGATGCAACAAATTTTCATCCTAAGAATCTAGTCATACTTGATCTACAACGTGGTATGATCACAGAAGATTGGAAGGGTTGGAGTCAAATCAAGGTTTCTGGAATATCTCTACTTTTGTTCTTGTCTTCCATCACATATGTATCTTAAAACTGATTCTTTTCAGTTGTTTCTTTTTGACAGATGGCAAAGAAGTTGAAAGTTTTAGCTCTCCCTTATAGTGCTATAAGGACAACTCCTGACTTTTCGACATACGAAAATTTAGAGATATTGAATCTCCGGAACTGTTATAGTTTGATTGAAATTGGCCGATCCATTGGCAATCTGAGGAATTTGAAGGAGTTCAATATTTCAAATTGTACCGAACTAACCAAGTTACCTGATGAAATTTGGATGTTAGAGAAGCTTGAAGTGATTGATGCCTCAAGTTGTTATCGTTTGAAGGGGCACATTCCTAGTAATATGGGGAGACTATCATCTTTGATATTCTTGAGCTTTTTTTATACCAAAATTCAAAGGGTACCATTGGCTATTCGGGAGCTTACCAACCTCCAAACCCTTGACTTACGATGGAATACTGATCAATTCCAATTGATACCAGAGCTTCCGTCAAGTTTAAAGACTTTGAAGGTAGCATCTTGTATTCGTAATGTGGCAAATCTTGTTAATTTAAAGGAATTGCATATGCATGGATGGGTCAAGCTGAAAGAGGTCCCTATTGGTATTGGGAAATTATACAATTTGGAGACATTGAGCTTAAAAAATAGCAACATTAGGGCCCTACCAGAAGAGGTTAGTGGCTTTTCTCAGCTGAAGGTGCTCAACATAGAATCATGTGAAGATTTTCAATATATCTATGGGCTACCCTCAAGTCTGGTTGAATTATCTCTTCAATCTTGTCAATTGCTCAAAAGCTTGCCGGATCTCTCGGATTTGAAAAAGTTGCTCAAATTGTCGCTTAAATATTGTGGCAACCTGACAGAGCTTCAAGGACTTGGAAAACTAGGATCCTTGACAAGTTTGTGTATATCTGGATCCGACGAGCTAGCTGAGATTGACCTGCTTGATCGAGGGTTTGCATTATTACCATCCTTGGAGATGAGCCAGAGCAAATACCTTCAAAAAGATTCATACTCATCAAGCTTAAAGAAGTTAAAATCCTTAGAGATATCTTTTTGTCTGAAACTCTGTAAGATCCCAGGACTTGACAGATTGGAATCCTTGGAACATTTGGTGTTGACATGTTGCAGATCTATTGTAATGTTACCAACTCTGTCAAACTTACAGAATCTGGAACATTTAACTATTTCTGATTGTCCAAAATTCGATGATATCCAAGGACTTGAAGAGTTGAAATTGTTGCAACATTTGAATTTGAGTGGTTGTGGATACATAGAGAGTTTACCAAATCTATCAAACTTGAAAATGTTGAGAATCCTGAATGTTAAAGATTGCGAGATGTTGCCAAAGATTGAGGGCCTAGAGACTTTGAAATACTTGGTGAGGCTGGATGTGAAGGGATGCAAATCACTGGAAGAAATACCACATCTGCCAAACACATCTATTCTGCGAAGCCAAGATCCCGAAGCTGAATTATGAGGAAATAATACATATATAAGCATGGACTTATTTCAGATAGTGGCTTGGATGTGAAATTTAATTGTAGCAAGCAATGTGATGGTATGCTACTCTCTCTCTCTCTCTCTCTCTTTCTGTTGATCACTTCTTTTAGGTCCAGTAGTTTCACACATTTATAGTATATTTGTAGTTCAACACTTATGTTGTCTTGCTCACATACTTCTTTATTATTATTGTTGGGGGGAGGGGAGCAGGCGCTCACTTACATAGCTATGAGATCCAAAAACAAATTAAACAATGTTGTTCTCCATGTTCTTGATAAAACTAGAATATTAGCATTTCATTTTTAGGTATACTTGATTTACAAAATAGATACTTATTTGATGTTTCAAACTAATTCCTTTTATTTAGAACTTATAATAGCATTATACGTGATCTGAGCAGTGCTACTCTAACCGAAGGGCTGTCCAGCCCCTAAATGGTAACTTTAATTCATTGTCCATTGTGATGATAATTTTTCAGGATATCAAGTGCAAGGACCATGACTGAGTCTTGGGATCAGCAACCACAAGGCTTGCTTTCCATCTCACTGTTCCTAAGACCCTGTTTAAGCAGAACCTCATGTAATGATCTTAATCCATTTTAAGCTTCTTGTTACATTGTTCCTTGCATAAACACACCACATATTTGTCATGTAGGAAATTGAGTTTATAATACTGCTATATATATGTATATATTATTATGATTATTATTATTGTCTCTGTTCACATTTGCTAAAAGTTCCGGTCAAAATTTCAATGCTTTGGTACTAAGCTTTTTAACATTTCAAATCTATGTTAAATTCCAAATCAAGATTTGCATTGGAATATCCAAATGGGGATCTATAAAAGTACTAATACCTTGGAATACACTAGAGGGGTTTGTTTCCTGAAAACAAAGGAGTTTTGGAAACATTTCTGAATATATGAAGAAATGGTGCTTGTTTACTCTTATTTCCGGAAACATTTATGAGTTTGCCTTTTGAAAAAGAAGGCATTTTGCAGTTTTTCATTCATTTATTTGGAAGAGTGGTTCTGTAAACTACTAATAACACTTGAGATCTTACTTGATTTCTTTTCTTTGCATATGGCCTTAAACTGCAATAGTTGATCATTCATCCAAATAGCAAAAAATTTCAAATTCCACTGATCCACTATTTTAATATGCATATATTGGCTCAAAATTTTCCTAAATTTCATCCATGTTATTTTTGCTTAAATTTTCAACTTCTAGTAATTAAATATATTACAACATTCAGATTGTGAAATCCCAGTTTCACTGTGTTCTTGATGAAGAATTACTAGTCAACTTATCCTGTTTCTCAAAAATTTAGGCACTTGATTGACACACTGTAACAACTGAACAGAACCACATAAGAGTATGGGACATGGTGCCTTATTTCCTCTTTTTCAATGTCAGATCAAATAGTGGATACAAATACAAGTAGAAAGCTGTGGAAGGATGTGGAGTGGAGGGATTTACATTAGCTAGGGATTCTATTAATATATATAAGGAAAAGGTAACAATCATAAATCCTATATATATCTGTGATTGTGTGCGTTCATATTTCTAATTATCTTTTGTAGTAATGGCTATATGCATATTTTTGTTTTCATGATAAATGATGTATGAGTCTATGACTTTCACTTCTTTATTCAAGTTCCCTGACTAAGGGAGTTCTAGAGGAAGCATATTTTCACGCCCCGTAGTTGGAAGCTATGCCACACACGCGCCACGCGCACGCGCAACAGGATGATGAAATGGGATTCTGCATGGCAGGAAGCTTTCGGAACATTCTAGACTTTTCTACACAAGTGTGGATTCTTCCAGAATTCTCTAGAATTGTGTGGAACTCCCTAGACTTGTGTGGAGTTTTCTAGAGTTCTTTAGAATTCTCTAGATTTGTAGAGTCTTCTAGAATTGTATAGACACTCTAGAATTATATAGAACTCTATAAAGATGTCTAGCATTGTAGAGACAATTCTATGGAGCTTTCTAGAAACCCATTCTAGAATTTTCCTAGCCATTAGATCGTTGACACTTGTACATATCTTAGCTATTCATTGCAAGGCCAAGTGTCTATATAAAGAGGTGGGAGTTCATTTGCTCCTCACCAAGCTACCAAGCTTTATAAGAGTTCTCAAGTGCAATACAAGTTCTCTACAGTCTCTCAAACTCTCTCTTGCTCACTTTGCCTAACTTCTCTTCCTTCATTTGTCTAGCCTTAGTCTTTACTAAGCTAGCAATTCGGATAGGCTGATTTAGCACTAGTGTCTAAGGCCGCACGAGTGCTTAGGAAACTCTAAATCCATTAAGGTTGCGAGGCGTCGCAATACTTGTATGAAGGAAGCTATGGCGGAATCTCACATTACTACCCATGATGAGTAGGGATGGCAATTTGCCCCGCCCCATTTAAAACTCGTTTACGAAACCGTTTAAGGAAACGGGGTAAGGATGGGGTTAGAGAAAATAACCCGCGTTTAAGCGGGGCGGGGACGGGGGTAAGATCCTACCCCGACGGGTACCCGCCCCGTTTAAGTATATATATATTTATACTTATATATATAATATATATTAATAATGTATAAAGAAAATATTAATATTATATATATCATACAACTATACAAGTTTATTATAGCAGTAATGGATGACTCAATATTATCCATTGTGTTGCAAGTACCTAAATGTGTGTTTTTGATGTATATGTATCAAAATATCATATTTATTATTATAAAAATTTTTGCATTAAAAAAAAATGTATAAACGGGACGGGGCGGAGATAGTTAAACGGTTATGGGAATGGAGAAGTCAAAACCCGCCCCGCCCCGCCCCGCCCCGTTTATACAAGATTGCGGGATGGGGAAAGTTAAATAGTTTCGGTTATGGGGAAGGCAAAATCCGCCCCGTTGCCATCCCTAATGATGAGCAAGAATGTGGTAGGGAGGAGCAACGCCCTCATACCGATGCGAGGCAACGGGCTAGGTCGAAGGATATCATTGTGGGCTTTGACGCAAGGCTGGCAGAAGTGGAGCCTTTTATAACCAACCTAGGCACAAGGATGGAGGATGCTCACCAGCACATAGAGGGGCTAGAGTCGGAGGACGCTGAGAGCCATGAGGCACGAATGTGTCATTGAATTCCCTAAATGATAACCTTTGGAGGGAGATCCAGGTGTTTCGTCGCTTCTTGTTGGGGGAGCTTGCCAACCTACGTGTCTATATAGATCGGGAACTTGGCATCATCCGTGAGCACGTGAAGGAAGTGCAATCAGATTTGGCACCATGTAAACGGGCAGTTACGTCCGGCACGGTTGCTTCGAGGGAGGCAACACCACGAATTGATATTCCAAAGCCTAAGAGCTATGCTGGGGCAAGGAATGCTCGGGAGTTGGAGAACTTCCTATGAGGCATGGAGCAATACTTTGAGGCTATGGGCATGGTGGAAGAGGCCACGAAGATACGCACTGCAACCATCCACACTATTGTGGAGATAGAGGCATGGTGACATTGGCAAAGGTATGATTTTTGTCAATACTTGGGATGATTTTAAGAGAGAAATTAAAAAACAATTCTATCCTGAGAATGCAAAGGAGGAAGCCAGAGGCCAACTTCGACGGCTTAAACAAATGGGGTCAATCCGGGACTATGTTAAGGAATTCACTACACTCACACTTGAGATCCCGGACTTGTCTGACAAAGATTCTCTCTTCTTCTTCATGGATGGCTTGCAACCTTGGGCTTGGATGCCGACGTCTCCTTGCCATCTTTCCCCTCTTTGCCACCATTGCTTGGCCTACGGTTTCATTCCTTATTTTTCCCGGTGCCTTTGTCTCACCACCTTTGCCATGGCCATGCTTTTTATCCTTGTCCTTGGGCTTGGAGGGCTCTTTCTTGCTACTAAAGTTGATGAAAGACTTTGCCTTCGCAATAGCTGTAGCAAGGTCTTGCAGCCCACATCGCCTCAATTCCGACTTAAGACAGAGATACCCAAAGCGACGGCTAAGGGGCTGATGTTTGTGGAAGCAAACATTAATGGGATGCCCACTCGAGCATTGGTGGACACATGAGTATCCCACAACTTTGTGAGCATGGAGGAGGCCAAGAGACTGGGCCTAAAGTATAGTAAAGAAGGGGGCTCCATAAATGTAGTCAACTCGGCAGCTAAACCTATCCATGGCATGACACGTAACGTCAAGGCTAGCATTGGAGAGTGGGGCGGCAACATTGATTTATCAGTGGTGTCTATGGTCGACTTTCACCTCATCCTTGGAATGGAGTTCTTAGACAAGGTAAAAGCTTTCCCCATTCCTTTTGCTAACACTATGTGCATCATGGAAGGTAGCACAACATGCATGGTGCCGGTGGAGCGAAATGCTAAGATCAAGAAGCAAACATTATCGGCTATGCAATTCAAGAAGGGCTTTAGGAGGAAGCAAACTAGCTATCTTGTTATGCTACGGGAGGCGCCCGATGATGAGCTAGTCCCTCCCCCTCAAGAGGAGGTGCCTACAAAGATTCAGGTGGTCCTAGCAGAGTACAAGGACGTGATGCCAAAGGAGCTGCCCAAGAGGCTTCTACCTAGGAGGTAGGTGGATCATAAGATTGAGCTGGAACAGGGTGCTAAATCCCCTACCTTGGCCCCATATAGAATGGCACCCTCGGAGTTGGAAGAGCTGTGGAGGCAACTAAAGGAGTTGTTGGATGCGGGTTACATCCGACCCTCTAAAGCTCCCTATGGTGCACTGGTGTTGTTTCAGCGGAAGAAGAGTGTTGTGAAAGGCGGGCTTGGGCACGCGCCTAGGCGCCAGGAGCATACAGGCGCATCTTTAGCGCTTGTTGTGTACCTAGGCGAGGCGACGTTAATTAGGCGCGCGCCTAGGTTACGCCTTGTACTGTTTTTCCAGGTGCGCTTAGTCGCACCTAATTGATATTTTTTTTACTTTTAAATATTTTTCTCCTGAGCCAAAAAGGGCAATTTTGGCTGCTTTTGGACTTTTGTTCAAAATGAAAAAATATATAAAAGAGAAGTCCAAAGGACCACGCAAGTTACGCAACATCTATGTGAAGAGGCCACAGCAAAAATGAAAGGCTTCATCAGAAGAGCCCTAGTCCCAAAGGAGTTCAGTCTTGCAAATGATCACAGATTCACAGCAGAGGTCAGTTCTCTCTCGCCTCCTTCTTCTTCTTCTTTTTCATCTTCTCTCTCTTCGTTTTTTTTTGTTGGGTGCTCTATTTTTTTGTTGTTACAAACTTTTAGTTTTCTCTAACTTCTCTTCGATGATTTCTTCTTGCAGAGCCAAAAACCAAAAGGCCTACGCCAAGCATTGAAGACCTAGTTGGAGAGGAATTGAAGACGCACAGGTCTGTTCTATTTTCTTCTTCTTCTTCTTCTTCTTCTCTGTTCTTCTCTCTTCCTCTCTGTTCTCTCTTTTTCTTCTTTTGCTTCTCTGTTCTTCTCTCTCCTTCTCCTCTGTTCTTCTTCTTCTTCTTCTATCTCCTCTGTTTGTCTACTTCTTCTCTCTTCTTCATCTACTTCTTCTCTCTTCTTCAGTTCTTCTCTCTTCTCTGTTATTCTTCTTCTCTCTCCTATGTTTGTCTACTTCTTCTCTTTCTTCTCTCTTTTTTTTGTGCTCTATTTTTTGCTTTATCTTCTCTTCTCTGTTTTTTTCTTCTCTTCTCTCTTCTTCTTCTTCCCTGTTCTTCTTCTCTATTGTTCTCTCTTCTTTTTCTTATTCTCTGTTCTTCTCTCTTCCTCTCTGTTCTCTCTTCTTCTTCTTCTGCTTCTCTGTTCTTCTTCTTCTCTCTCCTCTGTTCGTCTACTTCTTCTCTCTTCTTCAGTTCTTCTTCGTCTACTTCTCTCTTCTTCAGTTCTTCTTCTTCTCTCTCCTCTGTTTGTTTACTTCTTCTCTTTCTTCTCTCTTTTTTTTTGTGCTCTGTTTTTTGCTTCATCTTCTCCTCTGTTTTTTTCTCTTCTATCTTCTCTCGATTTTGGGTCTTCTATATTCTTCTTCTCTGTTCTTGTACTGCTGTTAGATGTCTTGTACTTTCTTTTTTTAAACAGTTTTTTTTTTCTTTTTTTGGTGCTGTCTTGTTCTTTTTCTTTTTAACATATATATATATTTTATTCAATTTTGCCTCTTGGGTTTGCAGTTTGCTCAATTGAATAGTTCAGATTTTTTTTCACTAAATTAAATGATGTCCTAAATGGCAATTAGCTGTTGGCTTGTTGCCTCTTGGGTTTACTGAATTAAGTAGTTCAGTTTTTTTTCCCCTGAATTGAATGATGTCCTAATTCCTAAATGACAATTAGTTGTTCACTTGTTCTCTGTTTGGTTGCTGTTTTTCTGTTTGCTAAGTAGCTGAATTAAATAGTTAAGATTTTTTATTTTTTTCCCTAAATGACATTAAGTTGTTCACTTGTTCCCTGTTTGTTTTGTTGTTTGAAGCTTGCTGAATTAAGTAGTCGCATGCTATTTTTCTTTGTAGATAGAGATAGATAGAAAAAAAGTCAAAGGATCTAGCCTGGAATTATTGTCATCTGAAAAATCCACAAGACAAAAATGTTGTTACTTGCAATTTTTGTGCAAAAGAATCCAAAGGAGGCATTTATAGAGCGAAACAACATATTGTTGGAGGTTATAGGAACGTGCAAGCGTGTAAAAAGTGCCCTGAACACCTGAAAGAGGAGATTAGAGAATATGTGTCCAAGAAGAAAGAAGAAAAGGAATAAACAAATTTGTTACCTGATTTTGATTACATCGATCATCAAGAAGAGGATGAGGATGATGTTGCAATTCTTGATCCTAAGGGCAAAAGAGTGGCAAGTGGAAGTAATAACATTCAACCACACGGTCCACACTCTAAAAAGTCAAAGCAAAAAGGCCCTATTGATTTGTACTTCACCCCTCCTTCGGAAGTAGCCGTTCAAAATAGAGAAATTGTGAAGGGTGGTAAACAAACAACTATTAACAGTGCTTGCAAGAAAGAACTTAGAGAGCGGGCATGCTAACTGTTTGCAAGATGGATGTATGACGCTAGGATTTCATTCAATACTCTCAAGTATGATAGCTTTGCACCTGCTATTGAAGCTCTGGGCTAATACGGTGTAGGAATGAAACCCCCTTCTTATCATGAGGTGAGGGTTCCCTACCTCAAGAAAGAATTGGAACACATAGACAATTTAATGCGGGATCATAGAGAAGAATGGGCAAAATACGGATGCACAATTATAGCAGATGGGTGGGAAGACAAAAGGGGGAGGTCTTTGATTAATTTTTTGGTGAATTGTCCTAAAGGAACAATGGTCATTAAATCCGTTGATGCTTCCTCTTATTCAAAGATTGGTGAGAAAATATTTGACTTGCTTAACAAGTTTGTAGAGCAAATTGGACCAACCAGTGTGGTTCAAGTAGTCACCGATAGCGCCTCTTCTAATGTTGTGGCAGGTAAAAATGTCAATATGTACTTTTTGTTAAAATTTTAAGTTTCTAAATTTAGTATTTAATGGAATGGAATTAGGTTTATTGTTTGATTGATTCTATTAAAACCCAATTTTCTTTCTTTACATACAATAGGGAGAATGTTGGAGGGAAGACACCCACATTTGTATTGGTCACCTTGTGCTGGACATTGTTTGGACTTGATGTTGGAAGACATTGCAAAGTTGCCAAACATAATGAGAACCATAAAGAGGGCTGTAATGTTAAACGGTTATATTTATAACTGCTCGGGTTTGTTGAACATGATGAGGCATTTTACTAGACTGAAGGAGTTGCTTAGGCCTGCAAAGACCCAATTTGCCACTGCCTTTATCACGTTATCAAGCATCCATGATCAAAAGGATTGCTTGAGGAAGATGTTCACTTCAGAAGAATGGACCTCGAGTAAATGGGCAAAAGAGCAACAAGGGAAAAAAGCAGCACAAGTTGTTTTGATGCCTTCATTCTGGACAAACATTGTCTACAGTCTCAGGCCCCCTTGTTCGTGTACTTAGGTTGGCTGATGGTGAAAGAAAGCCTCCAATGATATATATTTATGAAGCTATGGATCGGGCTAAAGAAGCCATAGCCAATGCTTTTGGGGGAAACGAAGAAAAGTATAAGGAGGTCTTTGAGATCATTGATAATAGGTGGAATATCCAACTCCATCGTCCTTTACATGCAGCTGGCTATTTCTTAAACCCGGAATATTTCTATACAAATCCAAGTATTCAGCAAGATGAAGAGATGATGAGTGGTTTATATAAATACTTAGAAAGGTTGGTCCCAAATATCGATGTCCAAGATAAAATTTCTTTGGAGTTGAGTAAATATATGAATGCCGAAGGTCTCTTTGGTTTAGCAGTTGCTATTAGACTAAGAAGTCGAAGGGCACCGGGTAAACTAATTAACTAATCATTTTTAGTATATTTAAATATTACTTTTACAAAAATTTTACTAATAATTTATAAATAATAGCTGATTGGTGGTCTTCCTATGGTTCTACAACTCCTAATTTGCAAAAATTTGCTATTAAAGACCTTAGCCTCATTTGTAGTACATCCGGGTGTGAACGAAATTGGAGTGTATTTGAACATGTAAGTTATTAGTAATTTAATTTTAAAACTTAAGATTTTTATAGTTATAACTTATACTTATTAGTTATATTTAAATTAATGCAGCTTCATAGCAAGAAGAGGAACCGACTAGCTCAATCTCGATTGAATGATTTGGTTTTCATCAAGTATAATAGAGCACTAAAAAGACGATATGACATGCGTGATAGGATCGATCCCATCATCTTAAAAGATATAGATGATAGCAATGAGTGGTTGCTTGGAAGAATGGATGAAGATGCAGATGTCGAAGATGAGTTGGTGTTTGAAGATGACACTTTGACATCGGGTACGGTTGGTAGAGCTGTCAGGGCTGGAGAGGCTAGCCATAATTTAAGATCAAGATCAGCTCCAAGGGCAACAAAGAGGGCAACAACTTCATCCTCATCTTCAATACAACTTATAGATGAGGAAGAGGCAAACTCTGAAGAGACAGAAGAGGATGTTGAGGGTTACAAATCTTTTGATGGAGAAGATGATGAGAATAGATTGTTTGGTGAAGAGGATGATTTTTAGGTCCCTTATGATTGTTTGGTTTTAGCCTTTTAAGAATGAAAACTATTATTTCTTGCTTTGGTTTTATGCACTATTAGTTTTTGGAATTGGATGATGGACTTATTTTTATGGTTATTAAATTCTTGAATGATATGGTTGGTGGATTTATCTTTTCATGTTTGATATTAATTTTTAGAGTATTAATTATGAGATGTTAATTAATTTGTACTAATTTCATATTTCAATTGTGCGCCTCGCTTCACTCAGGCTCGCGCCTCGCCTTGCGCCTAACGCCTAGGCTCCAGAGGACCTTGAGCGCCTTAGTGTGCCTAGGGCCTTTAATAACACTGGTCCTTACGCATGTGTATAGAGTACCGGGCACTCAACAAGGTGACTATCAAGAACAAGTACCTTATACCTCTCATTGCAGACTTGTTCAATCAGTTTGGTGGGGCGTGGTACTTCACTAAGCTTGACTTGCGCTCAGGGTACTACCAAGTGAGGATTGCAGACGAGGATGAGCCCAAGACTACGTGCGTGGCGAGGTATGGCTCCTACGAGTTTTTTGTTATGCCCTTTGGTCTCACTAATGTCCTT
Source organism: Cornus controversa (assembly GCA_026545225.1). Lineage (NCBI taxonomy): Eukaryota > Viridiplantae > Streptophyta > Magnoliopsida > Cornales > Cornaceae > Cornus > Cornus controversa. The sequence goes on along the minus strand of CM048848.1, from coordinate 27,233,863 downwards.
GCTACTTTATGTACTTTGATGAACAAGTTATTCCATCCATACTTGGATCGGTTCATCGTAGTCTACTTGGATGACATAATGGTGTATAGAACCACCTTGGAAGATCACGTGGAGCATTTGAGGAAGGTCTTCCAAGTGTTGTGGGAAAATGACTTATATGTTAAGATGGAGAAATGCTCGTTTGTCCAAGAGAAGGTGTTATTCGTAAGACACAAGATAAGGGATGGAAAACTTATGATGGACGAGGCAAAGATGACGACCATCCAAAATTGGGAGCCACCTACCAAAGTGACGGAGTTATGATCTTTTCTCGGGCTTGTCAACTACTACCGCCACTTTATCAAGGGCTACTCAGCACGAGCAGCCCCATTGACAGATCTACTAAAGAAGAATCGTGCTTGGAGTTGGATAGACTTATGCCAGGGGGCATTTGATGACTTGAAGGCAGTCACGAAGGAGCCTGTGTTGTGCCTACCTGACCACTCCAAGCCCTACAAGGTGCATACGGATGCCTCAGACTTTGCTATTAGGGGCGTATTAATGCAAGAACACCCCATAACTTATGAGAGTCGGAAGCTCAATGACACCGAGCGGTGCTACACTGTGCAAGAGAAGGAGATGACCACGGTTATTCATTGCCTACATGCATGGAGGAATTACTTAATCGGTGCGCAGTTCGTTATTAAGACGGACAACGTAGCCACTAGCTACTTCCAGACTCAGAAGAAGCTCAAACCAAAGCAAGCACGGTGACAAGAATTTTTGGTTGAGTTCACTTATTACTTCGAGTATAAGCTGGGCAAGGTAAACGTGGTGGCAGATGCACTTAGCAGAAAAGCTGAGCTCGAAACTATTAGTCGACCCCAACACCCTGTAGTGGATTGGATCAAAGAGGGGTTGCAGCATAATCCTCTAGCCAAGAACCTCATACAATTGGCCAAGGAGGGGAAGACTCGACGATTTTAGCTTAAGGATGATCTACTTCTTAGTACGAGGGACCAACTCTTTGTCCCTAAGTGGGACAACTTTCGGAAGGAGCTTATCAAGGAGTGTCATGACACAAAGCGGGCTGGCCACCAGGCATGAAGATTACATTTGCACTCCTAGATGATTCATATTATTAGCCTAGGATGTGGGACGACGTGGAAGCATATGTGAGGACTTGTCTTGTGTGTCAGTAGGACAAAGTGGAGCAGCAGCATCATCCCGCAGGCTTATTAGAGCCTCTGCTTATCCCAAAGAGACCATGGGAGAGTGTCTCTATGGACTTCATCTCTGCACTGCCTAGGTCAGAGGGATACAGGAGTATCATTGTGGTGGTTGATTGATTCAGCAAGTAGGCTACTTTCATACTCGCACCAACGGATTGCATGGCTGAGAGGGTGGCAGAGTTATTTGTTGATCACGTGGTGAAGTATTGAGAAGTTCCGCAGAACATTGTCGGTGATTGAGACTCACGCTTCACGGGTCGATTTTGGACGGGGCTCTTCGAGAAGATGGGGACGAACTTGAACTTCTCTACGAGTTTTCACACCCGGTCAGATGGGCAGACAGAGCGTATCAATGTTTTATTGGAGCTATACTTGTGGCACTATGTGAGTGCCAACCAAAAGGATTAGACCAAACTCCTTGGTGTGGCGCAGTTTTCCTATAACTTGCAGCGGAGTGAGGCTACCAATCAAAGTTCTTTTGAGGTTGTTACCGGACGACACCCAATGCTATTGCTTTTAGTTGTGATGAAAAAAGTCTGGCGGCCTACAAGTTTGCTAAGAGTTGGCATTAACAAACCGACTTGGCAAGGGCATACCTTGACAAGGCAGCTAGAAAGATGAAGAAGTGGGCCGACAAAAAGATGAGACAGGTGGAGTTCATGAAGGGGGATATGGTGATGGTGAAGTTACTACCCCAACAGTTCAAGTCATTACGAGGAGTTCACAAGGAGTTAGTATGACGGTACGAAGGCCCATTCCCAATTATCAAACAGGTGGGTAAAGTCTCCTACCAAGTGCAACTTCCACCCAAGATGAAAATTCATCCAGTCTTCCATGCTAGCATGCTGAAACCATATCACGGAGACATGGAGGATCCTAGCTGAGGGGTATCACAATGGGCACCCACTGCAGTGGTCACATCTTCTGATAAGGAAGTTGAGTGTATACTTGCAGACCGCGAAAGGGGAACAAGAGGCTTGCCCAGATACAAAGAATACTTGGTAAAGTGGAAGAACCGAAAGGAGAAGAAAAGGCGTGCCCAGATACAAAGAATACTTGGTAAAGTGGAAGAACTTGTTAGATAGTGAAGCAAGCTGGGAGAGCGAGGTTGCATTATGGCAGTTTGCAGCAAAGCATATACGGCGGTTCAAGGAAGAGAGCGCGACGAGGGCGTCGCGAGCTTAGGTGGGGGAGAATGTCACTCACCGCAGTTGGAAGATATGCCATACAGGCGCCGCACGCGCGTGCAACAGGATGATGATATGGGAGTCTACATGGCAGGAAGCTTCCGGAACATTCTAGACTTTTCTACACAAGTGTGGATTCTTCCGAAATTCTCTAGAATTGTGTGAAACTCTCTAGACTTGTGTGGAGTTCTCTAGTATTCTCTAGAACTCTCTAGATTTGTATGGAGTCTTCTAGAATTGTATAGGACACTTTAGGATTATATAGAACTCTCTAGAGATGTCTAGCATTGTAGAGACAATTGTATGGAGCTTTCTAGAAACCCATTCCAGAATTCTCCTAACCATTAGATTGTTGACACTTGTATATATCTTATTAGCCATTCATTGCAAGGCCAAGTGCCTATATAAGGAGGTGGGAGTTCATTTGCTCTTCACCAAGCTACCAAGTTTTGTAAGAGTTCTCAAGTGCAATTCAATTTCTCTACATTCTCTCAAACTCTCTCTTGCTCACTTTGCCTAATTTCTCTTCGTTCATTTGTCTAGCCTTAGTCTTTACTAAGTTAGCAATTTGGATAGACTGACTTAACACTTTAAGGGCGCTTGAAAGTTTCTAAGGCCGCACGGGTGATTAAAAAACTCTAAGTCCGTGACAATATGCATCTAAACTAGCATACAGGGTGGTTGGAATTATTTCTGTGATTAGAGGAGGAATTATTTCTATGATAAGTTAGGGATATGTTTGTGTGATGTTATTTGGATGAAACAAAATTAAATTGAGGACTAGATAATTTGGACATGCTCGGAGTCTCTTGTTTGAATAATTGGAAGTTGTTTGCTTGTATTCGGAGTTTGTTGGTGTACCCACTGTTTTATTATTATTAAACTTTCTTCATTGCAAGAAAGGAAGATGGAAGACTCAATTGTCAACTAATGGTGTAAGTATTTGTATGCACATCATGCCCTCTAGTTTATGTAATAATTTTATGAAATTACGGAAGCAGTGAAGAATCAATCAGTCTATTGTTTGGTTCCTTATGGTTGTATTTTAACTAATTGCTTAATGGAGATTCTTCATTTGATTTATTTAAAGTAATTGATTGATTGGGCATGATACACAGTCTGCTTCATTTACATTTTACCTTTATTTTTATAGGTTTCTACACATTCGAGCTAAAGATTACAGAGGCAAGCGGATGCGAGGCTATTCCCAGGAGCATTAGAGTAGAAATTTTTGCTTGCACTGTGGAAGCAGGATGCCTAAAAGGTTGTGTTGTTTCTTCGGCTTGTAATTACTCAAGCCCACTTGTCAAAGGGTTGTGGCAAGAATAGCTTGTGTCAAATTTCATTGCGGAAAAGGATATACATTTTGAATTATAATGAAGAAAAGAAAAGTATTGGTGTATCATTTTCTTACTTAATTAAATTAATAGAAATTAATATATATTTTTTGTGGTTCATTCATTGAAACAAAAGCCCCGAGTGGACCATATTTTTTCATATTGTAACCCAAGCAACCAGCTCCTCTAGTTGGATGAGCAAAAGTGCAAAACAAATGTCTAATGAATCTATGACCTTCTAGCTCTTGCTTCATTCAGTCTCATATTTTTCTTTTCTCAATTTTCATAATGAGTGGCCCATGGAAATGCATGGCAAGAACTAATTCAAAATTTTGCAGCAATCCAGGGTAATAATATTCTCATTTCCTATATTGCGTACAAACGGGATTTTCCTAGGTTGAAATATATTTATATAATTTTGTTTAATTTAATATAAATTTTTTTTGGAAAGAAACAATAAAGGAGAAAATGAAATGCATATACATGTATTACTTTTGGTTTTTATAATGTCTAAAGACCAATGTAGTTGTAATACATGTATATTTGAGGGAAAGTGAAATCCCAGAAGGAATTGCGATTAAATATCATATCTACTCAATATCATGATAACCTTCCAGTATTCCCAAGAAATATATATTACAATTCAGAGTAGTACTCCTAAGAAAAGTTGCTTTGAAATATTCTTTGATTGCAATGCATGGAGTTGCAGCTTACTTTAGAAAAGTATATCTTATGAGTATAATGCACGTCATTGCTTGCTTTAAAAAACATATTTCTGTGTAGAAATTTCTTGGAGCCATGGAATTCCTTGCTTAATAAAGCATATATATATCCATTGTAGAAATTTCTTAGAACCGGGGAATTCCTTGCTTCTTTAAGTATATATACTGCGATTGCATGGAGAATACTTCCTCTTTAACGTACCGAAAGATAAATTGTATTGTAAAAGTTAACTTTTATATATATATATATATCTATATATAATGTTAGATGTATTCAGGGAGCTTCTCACCTTCCAGTTCTCACCTATCTTAGAGAGAGAGATGTGTTGGAAATAGTGGCTAATTCACACATACACAATAATAAAATTGGAAGGGAAAAATGAAGGGAAGAACTCTTGGAAGATACTTTATTTCTCATATTTTTTTTGATAAAAAACATAACATTATATAGGCTTCAAAACAAATATCTAGGACATATATGTATATGTCATTACACCCACTAACATACCATTAACTTTCATGTCTTCCACTCCACTAACACAACTTACCCATGACTTTCACTGGCACAAAAATAGCTCCACTACTTTCCTATGACTTTCACTAGCATAATATTAGCTCCACTAACACAATAACAACCACTAACATAATAACAATTAATTTATTCAAGTTTAATTTCCAACACCCTCCCCTCCTTAAACTTGATTTCACCACTCTAAGCAAACTACTTAATTTGTGAAAATCTCCAAACTTGAGGGGTTTGGTGAAAATATTAGCAACTTGGTCTTGTGACTTTATAAAGTGGAGCTCCACTTCCTTCCTAGTTATGCATTCTCTAATGAAATGAAATCTTATGTCAATATGCTTGCTTCAATCATGAAATACCGGATTCTTGGCCAATGCAATTGCCGATTTTGTTGTCCACAAAGATCTCCGTTGACCCTTCTTATGAAATATGTAATTTCCTTTAACAAATTCCTCAACCAAATTGCTTAACAAACACATGAAGTGGCTGTAACATATTCCGCTTCACAAGTTGAGAGTGTGACAATGGGTTGTTTCTTTGAACACCTTGTGAAAGCCGTATTTCCCATGAAGAAAACATAACTGGAAGTACTTTTTCTTTCATCCAAATCTCCGACCCAATCACTATCACAATAGCCCACAAGCTTGAAATCATTAAAAAATGAACAGAACAATCCAAAATTGAGTATACCCTTGATGTAACGAAGAATCCTCTTAGCTGCCTTGAAATAAGTCATGGTAGGTTATCCATAAATCGACTAACAAGCCCAACCGCAAATAATATGTCCGGCCTTGTACAAGTTAAATATCTCAAGCTTCCAACAAGACTTTTGAAAAATGTTGGATCTACCGTCTCTCCATCTTCATCTCGTGACAACTTGATTCCAACTTCAGTGGGGTGTTCACCAATTTACAATCTTCCATCTTGAATGTTTTGAGAATTTCCTTAGCATAGCCCTCTTGATGAATGAATATTTTATCCTTCATTTGCTTGACCTCAATGCATAGATAATAAGACATGATGCCAATATCCGTCATCTCAAATTCATGAGTCATAGCTTTCTTTAAATCTTCAAACATTCTTGGATTGTTTCCTGTGAAGATCAAATCATCCACATACAAGCAAACAAAAAATATATCTCTATTGTCACTAATTTTAGTGCAAAGAGCATGTTCATATGAACACTTTGAAAATTTTTTGTCTTGAAAATATTTGTCAATGCATTTATTCCACGCCTTTGGTGCTTACTTTAAGACATATAAAGCCTTTTTCAACTTCAGGACTTTGTCTTCTTGCCTTTTCACAACATACCCCATCGATTGATGAACATAAATCTCTTTTTCAAGAAAACCATTCAAGAAAGCCGATTTCACGTCCATTTGGTGGAATCTCCAATTATTCTGGGCTGCCACATAAATTATCAATCTTATAGTTTCCAAACGGACTACGGGTGCAAATATCTCATTATAGTCAATGTCGGGCTTTTGGTTGTACCCCTTGGCGACCAACCTTACATTGTACCTTTCAACTTCACCATTTGCATTCTTCTTGGCTTTATACACCCATTTAACACCAATTGTCTTTTGTCATTCCAGTAGTGTAACAAGCTCCCATGTGTCATTCTTCTCTATGGACTGAATTTCTTCTTCTATAGCATTTCTTCATTTTTTTTATCTTGTGTCGCCTCTTCAAATCCTATAGGTTCACAATCCGCAAGGAGACAAAAAAGTGTTAAATCACTAAAACTATTTGTTACCTCTTCTGTGTTATCATATATGTCTGGAATACTTCTCATGTGAAGTGGTGGTGTGTCACTTGAACTTGATGATGATGGAGTTGATTGTTCATGAGTTGATGATGATGGAGGTGATGTTGGTGGAGAAATGGGCTGCTCTATGTCTTCACTTACTTGCTCCTCTTCAAAGATTGGAAGAAAATTATAATTTTTATTCAAAGTGTTCCAATTCCATGTGGCTTCCTCTTCGAATTCAACATCTCTACTAATGACGATCTTCCTATTACTTGAGTTATACAACTTGTAGCCTTTAGATCTTGAAACATAACCAATGAACATAAACTTCTCACTTTTGTTGTCTAATTTGTCTAATTTGGTCCATCTTTCATATGGCACATGTATATGGGCAATGCTCCCGAAAACTCGCAAATGAGAGACACTTGGCTTTCTTCCATTCCATGCTTCTTATGGTGTCTTGTTTTGCACATTCCTAGGAGGACAACGATTGGACAAGTACACCGCACAATCAACAGCTTCAGCCCATAATTCTTTAGGCATTTCCTTCCTTTTCAACATACTTCGAGCCATATTCAGAATGGTTCTATTATTCCTTTCAGCAACTCCATTTTGTTGAGGCAATCTTGGAACCGTTAAAGGATGGTGAATGCCATTTTCTTCACAAAAGGTTTTGAAATCATTTGATGTGGACTCACCACCTCTATCAGATCGAAGAGCCTTTATGTCATAGCCACTTTGTTTTTCTACAAGTGCCTTGAATTTTTTAAAAACTCCATACACCTCTGATTTTTGTTTAAGAAAATACACCCAAGTTTTTCTGCTAAAATGATTAATGAATAGCAAAAAATAATTACTTTTACCATATGATGATGGAGTAATTGGACCACAAACATCCGAGTTAATAAGTTGTAATGGTGTCGTTGCTCTTGTGGTAGCTTCCTTAGGAAAACTCTTTCTTGATTGCTTTCCAACAAGACATCCTTCACATAATTGATTTGGATAGCTAATGAAAGGCAATCCTTTCACCATCTTCTTTTTGGCCAACAACTCTAGTCCTCCAAAATTCAAGTGTCCAAATCTCAAGTGCCAAAGCCATGTTGAATCATTAAAACAAGCTGTCAAACATTTAGCCACATCGGTTTGAATATTTAGCAAAAATATCCAATTCTTTGTCATTGGAACTTTGACAATCAAGCTTCCCAAAGGATCTCTTATCGAAAGACTACAATCCTTCATAGAAATATTGTAGCCTTTTTTTAAGAGTTGTCCCAAACTCAAAATATTGTTCTTCATATTTGGCACATAATAAACATTAGAAATGAATTGATGCTGCCTATTCTTCAAACGAATCAAAATTTTACCTTTCCCTCTTACTGGAATTTGTGATGAGTCTCCAATTATCACCTTGCCATTGACCATTTCATCAAGATCAATAAACTTGTCTTTGGTACCACACATATGATTGCTAACGCCAGTGTCAAGATACCACATATTCTCTTCACTTTTTTCACCTTTGTATGCCAACAACAAAGTAAGCTCCACTTCTTCATCAACATAATTAGCATTTTCTTCAACTTCAACATTATTAGTAACATTTCTACATTTTGAAGCATAATGGCAATACTTATTACAACTGTAACATTGAACTTGAGATTTGTCATACCTTCTTCCATATGGCTTTGAGTAATTTTCTCTTCCACGCCACCTTGTTTGTTGTGAGTCATGACTTTTTTCTTCATTGTTGATGGTATGGTGACCACTTCTTTCACCTCTACCTCTTCCTTTTCCTCGGCCACGTACATTTCCACGTCCTCGGCCCCTTTGGTTTCCACCATGCTTTTCTTTCAAAGAAAGCTTTATTTGTAACACTTGTTCTAAAGACTCTTGTTTCTTCACCACTTTTCCTTCGTGAGCTTGCAATGAACCCATGAGTTGATCAGTGGTCATGGACTCCAAATCCTTCGATTCTTCAATGGCAACAACAATAAAGTTGAATTTGGGATCGAATGACCAAAGGATCTTTTCAACGACCCTTGTATCATCCATGGAGGCTTCACTGTATCTCTTTAGTTGATTTACGATAGCCAAAACTGTTGAAAAATAATCTAAAATTGATTCAGATTCCTTCATATGTAATGCTTCAAATTCACCTCATAAAGTTTGGAGGCAAACCTTCTTCACTTTATCAACTCCTTGGTAGGAATTTTGAAGAATCTCCCATAGTTGTTTTGCATTAGTTGCATTGGCAATGCTTTGTAGCATTCCATCATCCAAACATTAATGGATGGTCATGACCGCCTTTTCGTCCTTCTTTCTCATGGCTTGTGAAGTATCTTTTTCGGCTTGAAACAAGGTTGCTTCATCTTGTGGCTCAACATAGCCTTTGTTCACAACTTCCCACACATCTTGTGCTCACAAAATTACCTTCATACAAATACACCAATTTTCATAGTTTTCTTTGGTGAATCGAGACATTTGAAATGGAACCGAATTGTTAGCCATTTCCTTTCTTCCTCACAAACTAGCTTTGATACCACTATGTTGGAAATAGTGGCTAATTCACACACACACAATAATAAAATTAGAAGAGAAAAATTAAGGGAAGAACTCTTGAAAGATACTTTATTTTTCACATATTTTTTTTGGGTAGAAAACATAACATTATATAGGTTTCAAAACAAATATGTAGGACCTATATGTATATGCCATTAATTACACCCACTAACATAACATTAACTTCTATGTCTTCCACTCCACTAACACAACTTACCCATGACTTCCACTAGCATAATAATAGCTCCACAACTTGTCCATGTCTTCCACTAGCACAATATTTGCTCCACTAACACAATAACAACCACTAACATAATAACAATTAATTTATTCAAGTTTAATTTCCAACAATCTCATTTTGCTTTTGAAATGGATTCTAAGGCAAGTGTGAGCACTTCATCCACATCCCTTCGAGGAGGTGAATACGAAGTCTTTTTAAGTTTTAGAGGTTCAGACACTCACTACACCTTCACTGATTTTCTGTACACAAATCTTGAAGGTGCAGGAGTTCACACCTTTCGAGACGATAATGAGCTTGGTAAAGGTAAAGAGATCAGCCCAGAGCTCCTCAAAGCGATCACTTAATCGAAAATCACAATCCCAATCTTTTCCAAAAAATATGCATCAAGTAAATGGTGCCTTCGCGAGCTTGCCCAAATGGTGGAGTGCATGAAAATAACAAGTCAACTGATTATACCCATATTTTATGATGTTGAACCTTTCGAAGTTTGGCATCAATCTGGGATTTAGGAGGAGGCCTTTTGCGAGCACGAGAGGTGTTTTGATGAAAGTATTATTAAAGCTTGGAAGGAGGCATTAAGAGAGGTTGGAGCTCTCAAGGGCAAGGAAGTCAAGAAAGAAGCTGATGGATAAGTTAATTCATTTATGTTACTTAATCGTTTATTTTATAGGTAAAAAACAAGATAAATTTCTAGAAATCAAAATAATACCAAGCAGCTTTTAGGAAATGGGTGAGCTTAAAATTGCATATCAAAATAGGACGGGAACAAAATATAATAAGAGTTTTAAGAAGCAAAAGGCCAAAAAATTAGTGGAGTTAAAATAGAATAAATGGATAGTGAATTTGATAAAGTGGCAGAAATATAACTATTACAATTCAAGATCAAAGAGTTTCTTGAATAACTACTTTCATTATTTAGGGCCAATATTATAAAAAAAGAATGAGAAGATAGATAGTGATGTCGTTTGTTATATCTTCTATGACAAACGAATGATAAATTAAAAGAAATTAAAGTTGGCCCCCCACACTTATTTCAAACTCTCTTACTAATGCTTATTTATGATTATTAATTGTGATTTTATATAGTAAAATTAAGGCATTCCCCTCTAAAATTTTTAAAAAAATTTATTTATGGTTATCTATCTATGGTAATTAAAGGTGGTTTGTAATGGAAATTAGCCCCTTTAAAGTCCAATGAACCTTTTTAGTCTTACTTTTAAAAAACTCAAATCTAGTAAAAAAAATTAAAAAGTCCTACAACATATAAGTACTCTATATATATATATATTCTTTGTAATGAATTAAAGAGAAGAAAAAAAAACAATGCTCCACGGTGACAATTTGATTTATCGGCAGTCAACTTTTCTTCTCTCCATTTATTCTTCGTCATATCATTTATAAAAATTTACAATAAAAATGCATTGAAATAAAACTTGTTACAATTATATTATTTTATTTTTCAATTTAAATTTTATATTACTAATTTGCCCCTCAAATAAATATTTCTGGCTTCGCCCCTGACCTAGGGTTTCTTGTTCACCACACAATATTACATATACTATAATACCCTTACTTACCTCCTAAGTTTGCTTAGTCTCGAAGATTATATGTCTATAAATAGGCCTTGTTCATTATATAACACAATTCAATAGACCGAGATTTCTCATTCTTTCTCTCTCTAGTTTTAACATTAAGCATTGAAAAATTTACAAGAAGAATGCATTCATATACTGGAAATGATAATGTTACGATGGATGATAGGAATAAATAGAAGAGATAAGATTTGTAATGAACAAGTGAAGAGAAAATTATGAATAACACCTATTATTGATAAAATTAAAGAGACTAGACTTAGGTGGTACAGTCATATACAACGTAAATCGAAAGATGCACTAGTTCAAAGAGGAAGGGTTATTGGCCTAGAAGGTAGCGACAAGCCGACCAAAACTTTCACAAGATGGAGTAAGTACAAATGATTTTTAAAAATTAAGTACTAGAGGAGAAATAGTATATAATAAGATAGAGTGGAAAAAAGAGAATTCGTTTACCTGACCTCATTCATATGGGGCAAAGACAAGGATGATGATGATGGGTTGGTGTGTCAACTAGTCCTTGAATTAACTTTAAATCAATATTAATTGATTGAAAATATTTAAAATAAATAAATAAAACTTTAAATCAGTATGATAGATGATAATAAATAGAAATAATTATTTTTGCCCCTTTTGTAACTTTGAATTTTCTTCTAGGCACTAATTATTTGACCTGCTTTTCACCTTGACAACTATTAGGCATCAAGGAACACTAGTAAAGATGGTTGTTCAAACTGTGTTAATAGAGTTAAAGAAAAATTGCACGGTATTAACCGACAAGTTGGTTGGAATCAATTATCATGCACATCAAATGATGAGATTATTAAAGGTTGGTTCCAATGATACACGGATTGTTGGTATCCATGGCATGGTAGGTATTGGCAAGACAACTATTGCCAAGTGGACCTACAACAAGCTTGTCAAGCACTTTGAATGTTGTAGCTTCCTTGTAGATATTCGAGAAACAACGCAACAAAACAAAGGTCTTATTTCTTTGCAAAAATAACTTATCACTTGCAACAATCTTAAATCATGTCCGAACAGTGTTGATGTCGATAGTGGAATTGATATTATTAAACAACAATTTGTCAAAAAGAAGCTCTCATTGTTCTTGACGATTTGAATGAAAAGTATCAATTTGATTCGCTTGTAGGAAATCGTAATTGGTTTGGTCAAGGAAGTAGGATTATAATTACAAGTAGAGACAAACATGGTTTAAATGTTGTTCAAGTGGATGCGGAGTATGAACCCCCATTTATGAATTATAGGCAATCACTTCGACTTTTTAGTATGCATTCTTTTAGAAGGAAGTTTCCTCAAAAAGACTATGTCGACATTTCTAGAGAGGTTACATCCATTGCTGTAGGGTGTCCTCTAACACTTGAGGTTATAGGTTCGTTTTTGTCTGACAAGACGAAAGTGGTATGGGAAGATACATTGAAGTTGAAGAAAATACCAGCAATCAAGTCCAAAAATAGTTGAAAATAAGTTATGATGAATTAAACCATGAGCAACAACATATTTTTCTCGATATTGCATGTCTTTTTATAGGGATGGATAAAACATATCCATTTTACATGTGGGATGACTGTGGTTATTATCCAGAGAAAGAAATTAATGTTCTTTGTCTCATGTCTCGAGATTGTCTATCAAGAAAATCTCAAGAATCTGGAGCATGTAGCAGGTTGTGGAATGAAGAAGAAGCACTAGACTGAAAGGATGCAGAGTAATACTCCACTAAACTAAATTTTATGCCCCCTATTTGATTAATTAATGTTTTCTTGACCCTCATTCATGCATGTGATCTCATAATACACATACACACACAACGCCAATTGAATCGGAAGTTAAGTTATAGTTCAACAAAACAACTTATTAGTTTCTTCATTTTTAATTTCAAATTTTGTTCAACTAAAGCTAAAATGATCTCTAAGCCATTAATTATTAAATTTTTTATAAGTCACTAAAAGTCTGTGTTCTTTTCTTTCCCTTTTTCTACTCAAAATATTTAATTAATTTCTAGTTTTCATAATTCTATTTTTGTTAACCATGTCAAAAGATTCGTCCTTGGATCAATGTTTACTTACTGTTATATGGTTTTTCGCTAACAGGGAACAGAAAAGGTGGAAGCCCTGAGTGTTGAGGAGATATCTCTCGAACTTACAAGTGAGGAATTTGCGAAACTACATAATCTAAGGTATCTTCAAGTAAATTGCATAAAAATTGCTAGGGATTTTAAGCGTCATCTATCACAATTAAGATGGATTCGTTGGATCAATGCCCTCTCAAATTTAAAGTTGTCCTTTAAGCAGGATTCCATTCCAAACTTATGAAGATATGTCACTTTAGAGATATTGAAACTTCATAATTGTGATAATTTTGTCAAAATTGACCCATCCATTGGTAATATGAAGAACTTGAAAGTGCTCAACGTTTTGAAAACTTCAATAAAGAAGCTGCCTAATGAAATTTGGATGTTAGAGAAGCTGGAAGTTCTAGATACCTCATGGTGTATTGAGTTGGAGGGTAACATTCCTAGCTGTGTTGAGAGATTATCATCTTTGAGAGAGTTGTATTTAACTCTTACTCAAATTCAAAGCCTACCAACAAGCATTTTGCAAGCTCTCTTGCCTCCGACCCTTGACTTTAAAGAGTGTGAAAATCTCCAATCACTGCCAAACCTTCCCTCAAGTTTAGAAATTCTGACAGTCAATTGCAAATTACCCAAAAGAGAGTTGCTAGCTTGTTCCCCCAAATCTTGTAAATCTGGTTAATCTACAGCAACTACGGTTTTCCAATTGGTGCATTAGGACCCTTCCAAAAGAGATGTATGCCCTTTCTGGGCTCAGAATCCTCAAAATAGATTCATGTGATGGTCTTCAATATATATTGGGGTTACCCTCCAGTCTGGTTAAATTATCTTTTGTATGTTGTTTGTCATTGAAAATGTTAATTACCAGATCTGTCAAATTTGAATTTTTTTTTGAAATTGAAGCTTATGTGTTGCGATAACCTGATAGAGATTCAAGGGCTTGGGGGACAAGAGTCATTGAAAAGTTTGTACATAGATGAGTGTCATACCCTGAAAGAGGTTCAAGTGCTTGGAAATTTAAAATCTCTAGAAAACTTGCTGGTGTTTTCATGTTGCTTATCATTATAATTCAAAATAAAAAATGCTAATAAGAAAAGGGAACATGGGTCAACGTATGTAATTTTTTTTTTGTAACATTACAAACCAAGAGCAAACAGAGAATACAAACCACCACCAAAGCCCAAATCACCCAACAAGTGGGGGAAGTTCCTTGTGGAAAGCTTAAATAAGCCAAGAAGGCCAAACATCCCAGAGCAGATCAGAAGACTTGGATCTAGCAGCCTGACGAGCCACACAATGGGCAACACCATTATAAGATTGGGGCACCCAAGAGAGACTGCACTCCTTCAAAGATCGCAAAAATGAATCACAATCCTCCAAAACCACCGAAATCATGGGATTTTGAGGCTTGAGAGTCATCACAAACTTGCAATGCCCTTCAAAAATAACTGCCGAATAACCCCAAGCTTTGGCCAAGAGGATGCTCTCACACAACACAAGGGCCTCGGACATCTCAGCGGATCCTATATTCTGAAAGAACAACGAGGCCACCTTAATTGGTCTACCTTGCCAATCCCAGATAATAATTCCTCCCCCTCCTTTCGACAACGTCGAAGAAAATGAAGCATCCAAATTGAGCTTAAAGAATCCTTCCGTGGGGGACACCATTTCGATGGGCGAGGAGATGAAACCATGGAATCAGAGAACAAGGTTTTATGTTTGGAATTTTCCATAAATTCTGAATACTCAGAGATGGCTTGCGAGATAACTTTGATTTCTAATCTCCAAATTTGCAAAACAACCAATCGTTCCCAGCCTTTCACACATTCCAGCAAAGGATAGCCCCCAACCTATAACAAAATTCTTTACAAGAACTTTTTGAATAATGATCGATCAAGAAAGCTCACATTTGACTCCATTTACGGAATTGGTGATCAAAAGCTTCGATGTGAAAAGGAGAAACTTTCCACACCCTCTGAGCGAAAGGGCAAGAAAAGAGACAATGGGCCACTGTTCTTCTTCCACCTCACAAATAGGGCATAACAATCCAGTTGAAAGGCATCTTGAAAAAAGGTTCGAAAGGATGGGGATGCGATCATGACAACATTGTCAAATAAAGAAAAGAATTTTTCGAGGAGCTTTAATACACCAAATTTCTTTCCATAGACCATTTCTTTCTTGAACATGGCTGGATGATGGAATCAAAGGAGAAATGCCCGAGCTCTTGATCAATCGAGCAATTTTATAGGCTGATTTCATAGAGAATTTACCATTAGGAGATAGACCCCATGAAATGCGATCAACCCCACTGGACCTTCTTATTGGGATTTACATGATGAGATGAGAGTCCCTAATATTGAAGTGTTGACGGATCAAGGCATCGTTCCAAGAGAATGTATCCTAATCAATGAGTGCTTTAACCTTCTAGAACGAAAGGTCAGACCTAACAGAAGTGATAGAGGGGTTAACCACGTTAGGGAGCCAATTGTTTGTCCAGGTGTTAATAGAGGAGCCATCACCAACCACCTATTTTAGTCATTTTTTAATCAGGTCCTTTGTAGCTGAGATAATTCGCCACCCCCAAGAAGCGTTAGCAGGGCAATAGGACTCCAAGAAAGAGGAGTCTGGGAAGTATTTCTTCTTATAGATAGAAAAAAATAATGAGTGATCATCAGAATCTTAACCTTGCACCATTCGCCAACCGAACTTGGCCAGAAGAGCCAAGTTAAAATCTTCCACAAATCTGAAACCAAGCCCTCCTCGATCTTTAGGTTCACAAATAGACTCCCACTTCACCCAGTTATCAGTGCTTCCTTCACCCCTACTGCTCCCCCAAAAAAGACGAAATTTTCTTGAGATTTCTTTCGCTAAAGAAGTTGGAATTCGGAAACATTGAAGGGAAAAAGTAAGAAGAGCGGCAAGGAGAGATTTGAGCAAAACTTCTCGATCAGCCCGAGACAAGAAGTCACCTTTATTTATTATCTGGTGTAATCTAGGGGTGACCACGGATTGATGAATATGCAATTCGATCCAAACTGTGAGAAATATTCAATTTAATCTGATCCGATCTGTGAAATAACGGATTGGATTGGATCGGATCGGATTGACGGAATGAGCTTAATCTAAACAATCTAATATAATTATTTTTTAAATAGAGCCCAATAACATTTTTTTGGCGTAAAAGATATAAGATATTATAATATTATTATTAAAAGTTATAAGATATTATTATTATATATATAATTATATATATAATAAATATTATAAATTATACCGGATTACCACGAATCGGATCAGATTTCTGACCCTCCAATCCGTAATCCAATTCGTGGCCTACGGATTCTTATTTTCTAAATCCGCAATTGATTGGTTAGTCATTCAATCCAATTTGATTCATACGAATCAGATAGGATTCACAGATTTTTTTGTACACCCTTAGTGTAATCTTTACATGACATGATGTGATGTGCTACAGGCATTATTGATTCTTGCAAGCAAAAACTTTCAAGAGTAGGTTATACTTGTTTCCTTTTCACTTTTCTTGGGACATTGCTCACTAATGGCCTTTAATTCTTTGGGTAAACTTCATTGACACCCACTGAGATTTGAGGTATTATCACCCAGCTATAACTTTGTGCAACTTTGTCACCAACACCCCCTGTCAGTTTTTTCATTTTAAAAATATGTGAAATGTCTAGATTACCCCTTATTATTGAATTAACTTTTAATATAAAAATATAAGAATTGCAAAAGGACAAAAAATCCAAGATTATTACCCAACCCATTTTGTGTATACTGTGATACTGTGTATATAACTATATATATATATTTAAATTGTACACCACCATCATTGTCAACCACAATCAACACCAGCACCACAACCATAATCGACACCACCACCACTGTCAACACCACCACCACAACCCCAACCCACACCGGCGGCACCACAATCTCCTTTGAAGACCCCACTGTCAACACTACCACCATAATCCTTACCTACCCACACCAGTGGCACCACAATCCCCTTGAAGAGCCACTGTCAGCACCACCATCACAATCCCAACCCACGCTGATGACATCACTCGCACCTGGGTTTTAGTTCCACCCAACCGATGTCATCTCAGAAACTGACATCTACAAATGGAGCCTTGGAACCTCTTTTTTTCTCTCTACACTTGTAAACAGAGACATTAAATATATATATATATAGATTGTACACCACCACCAGTGTTTAACCACAATCGTCACCACCACCACTGTTAACACCACCACTATAACCCTAATTGATACCACCACCACTGTAATCACCCGCGAGGTGGATTGCCAGGGCATGTCAAGATTACTCAATCCCACATTGCCTGGGTGTGGAGAAGGGGATGTGCTTATATGTAGTGTGTTCTCTTCAAATGGTATGAGGCATTTTGGGGTAAAACCCAAGAGCAAAACTGTGTGAGCTCAGGCCCAAAGTGGATAATATCATACCATGTGTTGGAGTGGGGTATTACAGTTGGTATCAAAGCCTGAACCTAGCCAAAAGTGTGCCGACGATGACGTTGGGCCTCATAGGGGGTGGATTGTAATCACCCGCGGAGTGGATTGTCAGGGCATGTCAGGATTGCTCAATCCCACATCGCCTGGGTGTGGAAAAGGGGATGTGCTTATATGTAGTGTGTTGTCTCCAAATGGTATGAGGCATTTTATAGTAAACCCAAGATCAAAATCGTGTGGGCTTAGGCCCCAAGTGGACAATATCATACCATGTGTTGGAACAGGGTATTACAACCACCACAACACCACAACCTCTTTTTCTCTCTCTACACCTATAAACAGAGACATCAAATTGAGATCAAAAAATCTCCTGGCGGTGGCAAGAGAAAACTTCAACATTCAAGGTGATGGGATTGGGTTTTCGATTCTGTTTTAGACTCTTGACGAGTTAAAATAGATGGGTTTCGCAGTGATGGAATTGGGTTTTGACTGGTTGTTTGGGTGGTGGGTTTGGGTTTTGTTTGGTTATTTGGATAGTGAATGGAGTAGGGGTTTTGATTGATCTGGGAAAGATTGTGGTGGTTGTGGTTAACTGGTAGTGGTAGTTGTGGTTAGTGGCGGTTGTTATGGTATGTGTGTTTGTGTGTGTGTGTGTGTGTGTGTGTATACATGTTTATACAGAGAAATTGATGGTGGTGGTGGTAGTGACTGTGGTTGTTGTGGAGCCGCCAGGCTTAGGGTTGGGATGGTTGGGGTGGTGGTGGCATTGCTGTTTTGGGTAGTGGATACACATATATAGTGTGTTTGTGTGTGTGTACAGAGAATTGATGGTGGTGGTGGTGACTATTTTGCAGTCTGTGGTGGTGGTGGTGGTAATTGGTGGTAGTGGTGGTTGTGGTTGGTGGTAGTGGTGGTTTCCTCCCCCCTCTCTATATATCTATAAATGTATATGTATATATATAAAATATAATATCAGTCAAATGGGTATGTAGTAATAGGGCATGGTTGGGGGTATTTTGGTTCATTAGGTAGGGTTAAAAGTCAAAGGGTAGCATGGCCTTTTGACCATCAAAAAGTAGTCTGACACGACCTACTTTTTGTAGGAGAGGATGTATGTAATATACAGGACAAACCTCAAGGGGTGTTGGTGACAAAATTACACAAAGTTGTAGTCGCGTGACAATACCTCAA
The DNA here is from genome assembly GCA_026545225.1 of Cornus controversa. Taxonomy (NCBI): domain Eukaryota; kingdom Viridiplantae; phylum Streptophyta; class Magnoliopsida; order Cornales; family Cornaceae; genus Cornus; species Cornus controversa. The sequence continues at coordinate 27,214,973 of CM048848.1, read as the reverse complement.
ACCTCAGGGAGTGTCAATGAAGTTTACCCTAATTTTTTTATGCACATTGTCCCATAATTTCCTACACTTTACAAATTATATATCACATAACTGATATCCCATCATTTATTATTATTATTATTATTTTAATATCTGTTTTCATTCTATTAATAATAATCTTTTATCATTTAAAATCTAAATTAAATTTTAAATTAAGATTTGCTACAAAATATTCATATTTCGAGTCTAAAAGATTCACAAAATTTTAAGTACCTTATTGACACAACCATTGTAGAGAGCATTTGTCTTAACAAAATAGAGGGTCTTCTAAAATTTATCTTTAGATATGAAGAAAATAGGTTGTGGATCCAATTCCTAGAGATATTTTTATTTTTATGTCTTTGTGAAAATGAGGCATTTTGCATTTTCGTGGATCCCATTAGTAATGTTGTTAGTTATTTATTTGTAGAAAAGTCATGATTCTTTCTTTGGAATTGTGAACCATTAATGGCACTTGGAAACTAACATTCATGAATTTTCTTTGTAAAATCATGTGATAGTATCATCTTAAATTACTATTTTTGATCATTCATCTAAATTGCAAAGATTTCCAAATTCTGGTAGCAAAATCTTTTAATATGCTAACGTTTGTTTTGCCTTTCTTGAATTTCTTCCATTTCTCATTCTTTATCTCAATGTTTACGTTATGGTAATTTAACATAGGATAAATATCACTGACACCCTATGTGGTTTAGACTTATTTCACATAGAGAGAAAGTTTGCTTATAGTGACTGCATAAACTCAAATGTTTTGCACCGTCTATCAGAGATACCCCAAATTGTGTATATGAAGGTCTGACTCCATCTGACAGCATGTAAAAAGACGTTGATACCCTTTGACCTTCTTTTATGAGGTATTAAATTACCTAAGTACCCTTTTGCTTATAAGTATATCCTTAAAAGTAAATATCACTGACACTCCATGTGGTTTAGACTTATTTCACATGAAGAAAAAGTTTGCTTATAGTCACCATATAAATCCAAATATTTTGCATCGTCTATCAGAGACCCCAAATCATGTATATGGAGGTCTGACCCCATCTGACACCATGTAAAAAGAAGTTAATATCCTTTGACCATTTTTCATGAGGTATTAAATTACCTAAGTACCCCTTTGCTTATAAGTATACCCTTTGCAATTATTCATGTTTTTACTAATCTAACCTTTTGCATTTGCAACTGTTATTCAACAATCTAGCCGTTGCTTTTCAAAAAAGTAGTTGTTGGATTTGTCGATTATAAAAGTTGGTGGTTGGTTTTTGTTGTTTATAAAATCTGGTTCTTTTCACACATCTGTTAATGAAAGAAAGGAAGTTGTGGGAGGTGCTAACACTACTTGGTAAGCCCCCAAAACCTGCAATATCTTTTAAATAATTTTTTATTAAAAAAATGTAATGCTTTTTTTATTATTTAAACTTGTAATACTTTTCTTATGCTATATAAATGTGCAAAATTAATTGTAGGAGAATAAAGATATCAAGATCAAGTAAAAATCCTAGAAGACTCTATTACGTGAAGATGGACTATATAGATGTCAATACTTTTCATGGTGGACTCTTGAGGATACATAACCTACTATTATTGGTCCTACTAATGCTGCTAATGATATTCTAGCTAGTTTAATGACTATCACAAAATCAATTGTGTATGCAAGTAAGTTTATTTGTATTTTATCTATCTTAGCAATGTTTATTGCCTTTCTATCTAAATGACAATATAACTATGTTCAAAAATCTATTCTTCGTTCAAAAAGATATTCAAAAAGCAAACATCAATTCATGCATACATCAATGACAAATTAACGTAAAATAACTGCTACTCCACCCCACTATCATTACATCTACAACAACTAAAAGGTACTCCACTCCATTGCCAATACATTTACCACAATATCAAAGGTTCATAGGTCACATATTACAAGTTACTAGTAAAACAAGTCCTAAATCTCGGTCAAAGTCATTAATAACTTTAGAAAATATGACAAGTGCAAAAACATGTTAGCATTGTGCAAAATAGCTCCCAATCAGCTGTTTACAAAAAAAAAAAAATCCCAATCAGTTATGCAAAAACCCAATCAACTATGCAAAAACTTCCCAATCAGCTTTTACTACTACCTAGGTCAAATGCAACCCTGAAATGATAAAAAATATACTACAATTCATACATATGAAAGAACAATATACAAATACTAAATGAACATAAAATTATGAACAACCTGATAGTTTTGAGTTGATGGTGGTGGTGGTGTTGTTGCTGCTGATGATGAAATCTAAAGTTATGAATAATACAAATATTAAATGAGAGTTTTGAGTTGGAACACTGCATATATTAAACATATTGAATTCAAATATTAAATGAACATAAACTCTACCTGAGAACTTTGACTTGGTGGTGGTGGCGGTGAATCTGTCGTTGCTCCAATCCTTACAACTTTTCTTGGTGTACCTTTTCTCTTTGCTTTTGGGACTACTATTGTTGATGATGATGATGGTGGTGCTACTGCTGCTGAAACCTGAAAAGATGAACAAAATACATATTTTATAATGTATGCATAAATAGGATTGTAAATTTAACATATATTTACATCTTGAGATCTTTGACTTGGTGGTGGTGGTGGTGGTGGTGCTACTACTGAAACCTAAAATGATGAACAATGCATGAATAAAGAAAAGGATTTTAAGTGAACATATTACCTTTAGATATTAAATGAACATACTATAACTTGTGAGCTTTGAGTTGGTGGTGGTGGTGATGGTGCTATTGCTGCTTCTACTGATGTTGTTGCTTCGGTCCTTATTGATTTTCTTAGTGCATTTTTCTCCTTACTCTTGGAGTTGTTGCTGTTGATGATGATGGGGCAGTTGCTGCTGCTCTTCTTGTCTCAATTCTAGTAGGAGCCCTTTGACATCCCTTTTGTTGTGTCCAAAACCCTTGCATATACTGCACCTAAAGATGGTTGACCTCTTACTAGCCTCAGCTTCACCAACCTCCCTTCTTCTTGACACTCTAGGTCTACCTGTTGGTCTTTTAAGCACTAGTGGAAGCAAATGAGTCTTTTCAATATCACTCCAAATACTCTCATGGTGCATGGGGTGTATAAAATTTTTGTAAGCCTTTGTATATGTGTCCCTACTATAGAAATCATCATAATACTTCTCAATATCCATGTAGGGATTCAAAAATTTTCTAATTTATTTTGTTTCATTTAATTATTATTTTTTCTAAAATTGAATTCAAAATGATATAGCATATGTGTTAAAAGTGATTTGCATGTGTGGGGACTAATTATAAGGTCCAGAGGGTTTTTCAAGCCATTTGGCTAGATTTGAGATTTTTGGGTCGGGTGGGCTCGGGCAACCGAATATTTTAAAAAAAATTTTATTTTTTGACTTTAGACCAATTGGAATTTTAAAAGAGATATAGAGCTCATTTCAGAGTCATAGTTGCTTTGGAATTGAAAACGGAGGTCGGGAAGGTACGTTAAGTGACGTAGAGGTGTTTTGGTCATTCTACGCCGTAGAGGTTATAAATATCAAAACTCAAATAGTTTTAGCCATTTTTCTCTCTCTACACAACCAGTCAAAGCTCCTCATTTTCTCCTCTTTATCTCTTTTATCTTCTCTCTAAGATTTGAAGGCCTTGGAGCTTGATTCAGAAAGTGCCGGAGAAGGAAATGTTGTTCTACGCGTTGAGGGCATCAATTTGATCTGAACAAAGCTTGGTTTTGGTGTTTTTTGAGTTGGTGGTATTAGGACTTTACTTGAGAGTTTATCTCTTTCGGTAGGGGTGTGTGTTGTGTCTTTCATTTCGATGTTTATTTCATGTAATGTATAAAATATGATGTTTACATGGTGTAGTTGAAGTTTTGAATTGTTGTGATGAATATCTCATGCTCAAATGATTGTCTTTCCTGTTTTCATTGATAAAAATAGGGTAAATTACACTGACCTCCCCTATAAATAGGCGAAATAACAGGAACCTCCCCTGTATTTTCAAAAATAACACTGCACTCCCTTGTCAGTGTTCCTTTTGTAACACTAACCTCCCCTCTCAGCTTTACAGGTACGAAAATTGCTGATGTCATGGTATTTTAGACCTGAAAATTCCAAAATGTCCCTAAAATGTATGAAGGGACTAAAATACCCTCCTTTAACATATTATTTGTGGACAATTTTACCCCACTATTCATTATCTCCTTCTCCCAAATTAAACCCAGATCAGCCTATATTTTTCCATGTACTTTATCTATCCATTTGATTTTTCCCATTTCTGTATGTCTTGGACATAATGTTGAGTTTAAATGAAAATTTTTAAACTATCACCTAAAAATTTTTTTGTATCAGCCTTCCTAACATCACCCAAAACCATTCCATCAAACATATCCACACAAATCAAACTCACACTCATTTGTACGTAATTCATCAAATCTACAACAATCACAATTAGGAGGAAAAAATCCTTAATTCTTCATCAAAGCCACTGAATACAAAGGGTTTCGAAACAACAACAACAAGAAGTTTGAATCTGAGTCTGAATTCGAAACTGTAAGTACCCAACAGAACTCTTCAAGTAATCCATAACAATTGGAACAAAAAAGCAACAGGGCAAATGCCAGCGCTGATAGTTTATCGAAACTGGGATTGGAGATTAAGAAAGCGTTGAAGGATCAAAATTTCAGTACTAGAGTCACAATCGAATAACTCAAAATTCAAAGATCACACATATTATAACATAAATCAAAGATCATTTATATATATACGATTATACATATATATATATATACATCTATATCTATATATATATATGTAAATATATACATATATATATATATATATGTATAAATGTATTTAGAGATGTGTTGATAAATGAATTCAAAAGAAAAAGAGTGGCAAAACTCGCCTTAATCTTGCTATCCGAAGGATTGCTCTATTTCAGATCACCTGATTCTGTAGATCCGATAATTATTTTCACAGATAATTGCTCTTTTTCATATCACGCAATTGTCGATGCTGGTCTCCCTCACTCTGTCGTCAACACATTATATATATATATATATATATATATATATATACACACACACACACACACACACACACATACTCATTTGGGTTCTTTTCTTTCAATCGATTGATTGAAGGAAAGTGAGAGAAGAAGATGAAGGAAACAACTTGAAAGTGAGAGAAATGCAATCGAGGGATGCCATTGAATGCAGGAGGAGAATAAGATTACGGAACCCTAGATTGAAAGATAGGCGACAATGTGTCATAAAGATCATAGGGGTAATTTGGTATTTAACATAACAACCTTTTCACAATTAAAAAATATTTAAATCCCATGGGTATATTGGTCATTTCACCATTTTGGGTATTCAACAACTCTAATAGGGGGTGCAGTGTTATTTTTGGAAACATAGGGGAGGTCTTTGTTATTTTGCCTATTTACAGGGAGGTCAGTGTAATTTTCCCATAAAAATAAAGGAGTTCACTGAACCGATCCTCCTTATTTCATGCTAAATTTCATGATGATTTTTTAACACACAAATATTTTTAATTATAGAAACAACTTTTTGTAAGGAACAACTCACTAAATAGAGAACACTGCTCTAATACCAATTGTGAGTTACGTGGTGCGGAAGTGGCTGCGAAAGTTAATTTAAAATCTAGAGGGATTTTCAGATTAATTTGATTTTACTCCCAATTAAAAATTAAACAACCACACAAAGTAAGTAAATAAAGTAAAGTGTAAAGATAACACTCAGTCTACATGAAAAACCTAGAATGGGAAAAACTACAGGTGAGCCTGTAGTCCTAGAGAAACAAATTCACTATCTCAAAACAAAGTACAATAGACTCTATCCCAGACTCACACTTACTCCACTCTACCAAGAATTTGATGTCGAACGCCTCAAGCTTACTCTTGCAACTTCACATCCAATTGCTAGAGACTTCAAGCTAATGTTACAATCCTTGTGGAATGATAGTTGAAAGAACAAGAACACTCCTTGAATATTTTGTCCCCTTCGTAGTGCGATTGTCTTCTCCTTCATCACAAACGAATAGTTAAGAATAAATCAAACAATCCAGTGACTTTATCAATAAATAATCTCTGAAGTAGTCTTCAAACAAATAATCAAATCGAGAGCATCATTCTAAATCACTCAATAAATATGTTTGTCCCTCAAAGAAAGATAAACAGAATATAATTGAAGAATTTTCTGTCTTAATACTTCTCAAAAGATTTCTCTCTAAAAATAATATTTTCTTAGAAGCATAATTTGAGAGAAATCATAAGAGAGTATTTATAGATGACGAAGTTCTAAATTTACTTGAAAAACAAGTTTAAAAATACTTTAGCATGTTTCCCAAAGTCTCAAAGAATTTTAGAAACCAATTTGAGTCAAAATAGGACTTTCCTTATGAAAAGGAACATATAAGCAAAGTTGGACCAGCTATGAGTTCACTTGGATCGGTTCAACTCTTGTTAACAAAGTTGGATTGGTTGAGGGGAAAAGTGGACCGGTCTGGTGTGTTTGGATTTTGAGTTCTGAGATATTGAGATATGTTGGACCGGTCCAACTTTGAAAACTATGAAAAATTTAAGTTAAAATCCAAGTTCTCAAAATTGGATTTCAAAATATAAAGTGCAAAGTGCCCTCACACACTTATGTTGATTATATGACATTCTCACTTGATCAATAGTCTATGAACTTATTCTTTAACTCTATGATTGATTACAAAGAATTGAATGAAAAATTACAACTCGATCAAGCTTAGTTTTGACAATGAAATTTGCCAATTACAATAATATATCTCATAGTAGAATTGAATTTAACTCAAAAAATATAGATTTAAGTCACGAAGTTAAAGAGTACGAAAAATTGGTAAGGAATTAGATTTTAAAATTTTTTCGAGACCTATATTTGTCATTAAGGAACCATTACAATATTTTTACTCTCATTGGTTGGGACTTGAGAGCCGAGAACTCGAATTAAAGTGTTAAGGAACGGGTTAATTCTTGCTTAAAAATTTGTGGAATCTTAAATACATTGTAATTGGTAAATAACCAAGAATATTTGATTAGTCGAAGAGGTAGTCCGGGACTAACTCTATGATGACTTCGTTAGGCATCATCAAGGACTTGTCTATTGGAAGTGCACTACCCTTTTGTTATAGCCATTGGACTAAACATGCCCTTATTATATGGATGTGGTCCTTGACCATCTCGATGAGTAAACGTACAAACCGAACCACATGTGTGACATTCAGTAGTCTGATATTTTGCAATGTACACCACCTTCTTAGCAGAACTAGCCATTTATTGGAGGGGAACCAGAGCTCATGTGAGATATGTGGGAACTTAATAAGAATTAATCAAGATGATTAATTGATTTGTGATTCTTAATTGAAAAAATTGTGACATGGATTAAATTGTGAGAATTTTGAGATTTAATATAGTAATTAGTGAGGTATTAATTATTATGTGATGTTGATGATGTAAATGTATAAAAAATTATGACATGACTTGAAATAAGTTTTAAACAATCAATGTATCTTTCATGATTTGCTCTTATATAAGGGAATATAAGATAAGGTCAGCTTGCTGAACAATGATTGTGTTTAGCCTTCTCTTGCTGAGCTTGCGAGCTCACCCCTTTAACATATTTCAGGTACTCGTTGATTAGTACATGGTGGAATCACCTAATGGAGATGAAGACTAGCTCATGATTTCTTTGTTTATTTACTTTTGTTAGATAGTTTCTATTGAGAACTCTTGTAATAAAGTCGGCGTTACCGGTGGAATTTTAATTTAGTGTTGATGTAATTGTGGATTTATTTATGATTTTATAAAAAAAATTAGTTAGAGTTAATATTATTTAATATTATTGTGGATGGTATGTATGTTGGAACATGTTTCAAAATTTTATATATATATATATATAGTGATTCGATTGATGATGAAGAAAGAGAATTCTTGGTTCAGTTCTCCACCTTAACGACAGAAAAAAGGATTGATCAAATTCTATTGAGTCTGACTCATAGTGAACATTTATCAATATCAAAGAATGACTCTGGTTATCAAATGATTGAACAACCGGGAGCAATTTACTTACGATACTTAGTTCACATTCATAAAAAGTATCTAATGAATTATGAGTTCAATACATCCTGTTTAGCAGAAAGACGAATATTCCTTGCTCATTATTAGACAATCACTTATTCACAATATATATATATATATATATATATATATATATATATATTTTAGACTTTCAGTTGTTATTTTTCATGTCTCTTCACTAGTTACAAAATTAAATGATCATAATTGGTTGATTATTTCGTGATTAAATATATCATTTAATCATCCATTAATAAGGAGACTCTTGGCGGAGTTTTAGACGGTCAAACTCAAGATTCCAGAGAGGCTGCGGTGGAGGTTTGATAACGAAATCTTGGAATTTTGATTAGTTTTTTGGTAACGACACTATGGGAATTCTAAGAATTTCATTCTGTTAACGTTTCCAACTTCTATGATCAATATACATATATGTATATTGATTATTGATATATATTTTAAATATAATTTTTTTAAATTATATTTTATTTTGGACGAATGATTGGACAGAGAAGAATACATGGGTTCATAGAGGGTGTCACTCTATAGACATACATATTGTTGAATCTGATTTAGTTGAATTCCGAAGATAGTACTGTCATTTGATATTCCGATTGCACCTAAGAGAGACTTCTTCTATCTTCAAGAAGCGATTACGCGCCTCTAAGTCTAGATTTGAAATTATTTTTAATTTCTTAATTATATTTTTTGAAATATTGTTGTTTATCACATATTTTTATTTATGTGATGATCTCCTCTTATAATTGAATACTGCGACTTTTGATTATCCAGTTCCAACAATTTAAAAATATTTTTAGTTTTAATGATCTCAGGATCCAACAACGTATGTGGTATATGCGTCATGCATCGGATTTTAATTATAGAACAAGGTTTCCTCAATTAAAATTTTAGAGTATGACAAAGGAACTTGTTCAAAAGTCACAAACGTGTTCTAAAAGTTTAATCTTCAATCAAGTATGATGGCTAAATCCTCTATTTAATTATTGCATTATTCTTAATTTCTACATGTTTATTTGTTTCATGAAACTCAACATGCTACACTATACATATCACATACGTTTTGTGCAATTATTTTTGCTTTTAATATTGTTATTTTAATTATTTATTATTATATCTACTAAAAGTTCCATTTAAATTGTCCATCAATTAATAAGAATTTTGTATCATTTTAAATCAAAATTTTCTTTGGGATATCCATATTTGGAATCTAGAAGTTTCACAAAATAAAAATTTCTTTGACCTTGTGAAATTTTTCTTCATATAAGGAGAAAATTATGTTTGGTGGCCCCTATTTCTATAGACGTCTCTATTTTAATTTCCTTCGGAAAGGGAAATTTTGCATTTTTTTTGTTTGTTATTTATTTATTTGAAATGGATCTATAAATCACTAATCACACTTCAAAACTGATGTTCTTGAATTTTCCTTGTATATAAAATGTGGTAGTATCGTCTTAAATTGCTATTTCTGATCATTCATCTAAAAGATTGTTCTAGCTTTCTTGAATTTCATTCATTTCTGATTCTTTATTTAAATGTTTAACTTATGGTAATTTAATATAGATGATGACAACTAGATTTTTTTTTTTCCTTTTCCTCGAATCCTCAATTTTACAGTTAAATTTTTAAAAAATTATTTCATTTATTCCACCACTGAAGATTCTTGTTTAAGAATTGGAAGTAAATGTCTTCAATTATCCAAATATCTAGGACATTTAAATGATAAACTAAACAAGTTGCCCCTTATTCCCTCATTTTCAATTTAAGGTAAATGTAAATTACGTAATTACAAACAGAAAGCTGTAGAAGTGTGTGAATTTGAGGGATTTACAATAGTAAATTATGTAATTACAAACAGAAAGCTGTAGAAGTGTGTGAATTTGAGGGATTTACAATAGCCAAGGGACCTAATTTATTTATGAGAAATGCTAAACGTCATAAAATTATTTTATGAATTTATATCATGAATGATGTGGCAAATAACGTGGAAAGTTAGATCACCCACATGGAGAGAGAGAGAGAGAGAGAGGGGGGGGGGGGGGAGATTTTATGTCACCTACACGTTCATTTTTAAAATGGGACTTGAACTCTTAATCTTTTACTTCGAAAACTAGAAGAGATACTATTAAATTGCACATTCTGATTTTATCAAAAGTTATTAATTTGGATTGCACACTCTAATTTTATCAAAAGTTATTAATTGTAAGTAAATTACACTAAGATTAGCCCTAATAACACCTGCTCCTATATAGTTTTCATAATAATATTGATTCAAGAATCCGCAACATATTTTTCTCTCCGTTCAAAGTCAATGACCTTTTGCTGATGTCATCTGTCATTGACGCTGAAATACTATAGATAGTTGCAGGGCCGGCCCTGGGCCTAGGGCCCCAAAAATTTTTAATTTTTTGAGGGCCCTAATTTCTAGTAAGTCCACTAGATGTTTTTTTTATAAAAAAAATAGTAACTAATAATCCAATACATTAGTCTGGGCTAAAGTTTAGTAACAAAGTATGCCTCATTTAAAAATAATGATAATGGTCCAATACAATGGTCTGGGCCTCATTTAAAAAATAATGATAATGGTCCAATACAATGGTCTGGGCCTCATTTAAAAAATAATGATAATGTCCAATACAATGATCTGAGCCTTATTTAAAAAAAAATAAATAAAACAAATTACTACTAACTATTTGTCTTAGACATTTTTTTTTTTCAAAACTCCTTTCCTTTTATTCTTCAGTCTTTACAACGAGCGAGCAGTAGCAAGCGGCAAGGCAATGACTTTTCTTTGAAAATTGTGAGCACTTTATTTGATAATTTTACAATTCAAAATGCAAGACGATCACATTTACTTTGATATGGAGTTCAATCTTGATTTTTGTGAATAAGGTGTATTGAATATTTTCTTTTAATTTTTTTATGCGAATTGGATCGTGCTATTTATAAAGCACCAAGACCAGGGTTTTTTTTTCAATATTAATATATTTTATTTATTTATCGTCTCATTTTAATAAAAAATTTGTACTCCTATAAAATTTATTCAAATGTGAAACTTTAGGTAGAAAGGGCCCCATTTGAAAGTCCGCCTAGAGCCTCTCAATATTTTTGAAATCTCAGGGCCGGCCCTGGATGGTTGTATCATTTTTAAGGTTATCTAGTAGATAAATAACCTTAAAAATGATACAACAATATATCTTGCAAAAAATAATATTTCCAACTTCTTTAAGTTTGACACATCGGGCATGTTTTCAGAGGTGGCTAGCATCTCGCATGCTTAAATGTACAAACTTGTCAGAGATTCTAATTTTCCAAGCCCTTAAACATCTGCTAGCTTATCACAAATTTTTTTATTTTTTTTTTAAAGGTAAAGCAATACTCAACCTCTGCTAGCTTATCACAATTCTTAACCAACAAACTCTGGGCATGGGCATCTTCACAAGATTACCGCACCTAATGAATTGCAATTCCTTTAAATTAAGTCTTCTAGATACTATTAAGTATTCAAACTTCTATATGAGGTTGTTGTATATGACCTTGGCAACAGTTGTCTTGCCAATACCATTCATGCCATAGATACCAACAATTTGTACATTTTCATGAGAGACCGAACTTAATAGTCTCATCATTTTATTTTTGTGACGATCCATCCCGACCAAGTTTTTAGTTGCATCCATCAATTTCGTCTTCAACACTAACAACACTCTTGTAACAATTTCCTTGATTATTTCTTCTCCTTGGTACTTAGGCAGGGGAACAAATGAGTCAAAATAATTAATGACCAAGGAAATTAAAGTAAACAATAAGAGAAAAAAATGATGATTTATTTTATTGTTTGTTTTTTCTGGGTAGGTTATTCATATGCTCAACTCAAACAAGGGCACACTAGTCACAAATGCTTTAAGTTGGACTTGAATCCTCAACCTTTCGTTTGGAAGGAGGAGATAGCAAATGAGTTGAAGAGTCACGGTAAAAATAGTGCTTTTTGCTTTTTTACAATCTATTTGATTTGATAATAGAATTTTTTTATTGAGTAATGTTATCATTAGAGCTCCCTCATTGCGAGCTCTTCATATTTAACTAATAAATTGAAAGGCTAGTTAATGATTCATTCGACTTTCACATATCTCAAAAAATCATTTCAATTGAGCGATTAAATATGGAAAACTCATGACTCTTGTGATGAGAGAGCTCTCTTGATAGCATTACTCTTTTTTATTTTAAATTTATTAAGAAAATTAATACTAATTTGAAGTTATTTTTAAAAAGAAAATTTTCACCATAGTTGGCGCAAAATTGTTTTTACAATGGCTCCTAATATGTTAGGAGGGCATATCAGTCTTTTTTTTTACGTTAGTAGGGTATTGAATTTGGGCATTTTAGACTTCAATTAATCATTTTGCCGAAGGAAATGAAATTTTGAATGAATTTTCTGCCTTGTCAGACGTATCCAAGACGTGACATAACAACGGTCAGGACCAGGAACAACTCTGGCTCTGAGTGTAAGATTTCAAAATTTATTTAGTTCTTTATTTGCTATTATGAATTGATTAATGTCTATTTGGCTTAAATTTTCATATTTAGTTGAGTTGGTAAAAAAAAATGAATTTAGAAATTTGATTAAACCCAACAAGATGGGTTGATTAAGAAAATTTTGCTAATGTTATTGTGCAATATTAATTTTAGTAGTGAAATTTTAGTGAAATCCAATTTAAAGAAATTGGGTTTTTTGGGTTATTACAACTTGCTATCTTCTTGAGTTAAAATGTAGGAATAAGAAGTTTTTAGTTAGTTATTAGTGGTGGAAAGTGTAAAATATAAAAAGAACAAGGGAAAATTAATTAAAGAGACAAAGGTTAGTGGGACTTCTAGTTACCCTATATAAATATCTGTTAGGTTGGCTCAAATTCCTATTGTGATTAGGTTTCTATTATAGAATTGTATCTTATTAGGTAATTTCTTAGTAGGTAAGTCTTGGTCTCAAGGAAGGAAAGTACTTGTTAGGCAAGTCTTGGGCTCTAAGGAATTGTAATCCTAGTCCACCAAGGAATTGGGTTTTGGGTTCTATAAATAGGTACCCATGTTATAGGTTGAGTGTAGTGAGAAGAGAAGAGGCAACACTCATTGTTTTTGAGAGGACACTTAGAGAGAGAATTCTTGTTTAGAATTTGTGATTTCCTTTTGAGTGAGATTTAATGTATAAGGGTTAAGGGTTGAGAGTTGAGCGTACTCTTGATACAATCTTTCTACTTGTACTGTTACAATCTATATAGTGAAATCGAGCTCTCCATGGGCGTAGGCTTGTTTAGCCGAACCACGTATAATTTTTGGTGTATTTTTACAAATTTCTTTATGCTTGTTTACTTATCATCACATCGTAATATTTGGTAGTTCGTGATTGGAGACTTATTTATCAACAAACTGGTATCAAAGCTTTAAAGTACACATAAGGTGTTTGATAAAAGTTTTGTCTAGATTTTTCTTCATAATGCGAGTTTTGTTCGTCTTGGACACTTGTGACAATCATGGCTGGTAATATTGCTACACAATACGAGGTGGAGATATTTGATGGTAAGGGTATTTTCCTAGTTTGTATCTCATGGGCTATGGTGTTGATAGATTTGGATGCATCTCATTCAATCATATCTGCTACATTTACATATGCCTTGGGTTGGAGGTGTCATCTCTGGAGTCACCCTTGTACATTGATACACTAGTTGGGGGTAAGGTTACCCTAGGTAGAGTTTGTCGGTCTTGCAAGATCGAGGTTATGGGTGTGACGTATATTTTTGTAATTGGAAATCCTTGGTGTCAAAACTAAACATGAACGAGTTTTTATCTTTGATTTATATTCTTCTAATTGAAGCTTTAGAGTGAGCATGAATTTCTACACCAACCATGCAAATGTTCTTCAAAGGTATGAAGCTTGAATTTTTAAAACAAAGCATCAATGATCTGAACAAGATTTTGATTGTTTGAATTTTTTGGATGGTTTTGATTGTATAAGGAAATCATTGATCACATATGAGAGTCACAAAGTCCAAGTAAAGTGGTGAGAACACATATATTTCAAACCGGGAGGTTCCAACCTTGAAAATTAGGGTTTTTGAGCTATTTTTCAAAAAAATCATGGTTATACATGTCCAAGGTTTAGCTGAACCGGTCCATGGAGTCTCGAGACTTTAGAACCTATAGGGCAGAAGCCATAGATTGATCCAAGGCTTCTAGTGTCAGATTTTTGCCTTCCAGTGTCCTATTTTGACCCAAATTTAACTCTAAAATTTCTTTAAACTTTGGGACTTGCTTTCTATTGATTTTTAACTTGTTTTTCAAGTCAAATTAGAGTTTTTAACATCTATAATACCTCATATGATTTCTCTCTGAATGTGATTTTATGACACTTTCAATAGACAAGAAATTTATATTTTAGAGAGAGAAAACATTGAGATATTTTTCAACAGAGAACTTTATTTTTTTGTTTATATTTTTGAGAACACCCACATATTTACTAAGTAATTTAGGATGACTCTATTTGATTGATCAAATGTTCAAAGACTACTTCAAAGTTTTCTTATTGATCAAGTTAGTAGATTGATTTCTTTTACAACTGTTCGTTGGTGAGAAATGAGAAAAAGATTATGCTACAAAGAGAACATAATACTTGTTGAGTGTATGTGTTCTTCCAGTTACTCTTCTACAAGAATTGTAACGTTAGTCGGGAGTCTGCAATAGTTGGACAAAGGGAGTTATAATAGTAAGCCTAAGGTGTTCCACATCAAGTTCAGGTCAGAGTGGACTGGGTGTGAGTCTGAGACAAAGTTTATTGTACTTTATTTTGATGATAGTGGATTTGGATCTCTAGGGCGACAAGCCTCACCTGCGGTTTTTCCCAATCTGGGTTTTCCACATATATTTGATGCATTCGTTTACTTTACTGCACTTTATTTTATTTACTAGCTTTGTGGAATTGCTTAGAATTTAATTGGACTTAAAATTGGATAATTTGAAATATTAAGCAAAAAATGAGTAAACCTAATCACCCCCTCTAGGTTTTAAATCTAAATTTTGCACCCGCTTCCACACCATGCAACTCATAGCAAGACGTCAATTGGTATTCGATTTTATGTTGCTAAACATAACTAGTTTTGATGTCATTCTAGCTATTGACTGTCTCCGTATGATTAATCTTCTTTGGAAATGTTTTTTAGAACCATGCCACCGAGAAGAGGCCGAGGTAGGGGTGCAAACCCCATTCCACCATCGTTGATAGATGGGGCACAGTTGATCCGTGAGATGACTGCCACCATTCAGTTGTTGGCTAGGACGGCCAATAAGGGTCCACGGAATCAAGCACAAGGAGGTGGGGATAGAGCAATGAGAGCTCTAAAGATATTTAAGAAGATGAACCCTCATTTGTTTGATGGGAGAGCGGATCCTATGGCTACAGAAGATTGGTTAGAACAAATATTCAAAGCATTCGATGTGCTGAGGATAGTTGAGGATGATTTGAGGATGTCCATGATTCCTATTCAGTTGACGAGAGCGGCGAACTTGTGGTGGAAGTCCATGACTCATACTCACGAGGTGAGGGACATGGAGTGGGAAACTTTTCGAGGATTATTCCTTGAGAAGTACTTTCCGGACATAGTGAAGGAAGCTTTGCAAGATGAGTTCATCCACTTGATTCAGGGGACAATGAGTGTGATGGACTATGAAAATAAGTTTACTGAATTGTCTCGATTCGCTCCAGAGATGATAGCGAATGAGCAGGCAAAAGCAAGGAGGTTCGTGAAGGGACTCCGATTCGAGCTAACGGCCAAGATTACTATCTTAGACTTGCCGAGTTATGCAGAAGTGGTGAGGAGGACATTGTTAGTAGAGGCAGATGACAATGATATCCAGAGGATACAGAGTTTGAGGAGTCAGTCTCGAGGTGCAGTTTCTCATTCGAAAGTGAATCTGAAGAAGAAACACAAGGGGGTAGTTTATACTCTCGAGGACCACAGCAAACTCAGTCATTCTTTACAGTATCTATGTCTGCGGGATCCTTTAGGGACAAGGTGAAATGTTTTCAGTATTAGCAATTGGGGCATTACAAGTCACAATGCCCACAGTTGCAAGCTACACTGAAAGGGGATTCAAGGAAGTGCTACACGTGTGGACAAACAGGTTATGTGGTGAGAGATTGCCCACAGAGGGGGAGTGGTGCTTATAGTGCTGCAGGGTCACAGCAGCATTATCCAAAGGCTTCTGGGGCATAGACAGGATTCAAAGTTCCTTAGCCACCACAGTCTATTCAGAGTTCGCACCCGGGGAGGGGAGTGACATCAGTTGCCTCTACACAGCGGTTCGGCCATCAAGGGAGTGGTCAAGCAAGACGGGGTGTATAAGGTCATAACTATGCTATCACACCAGCTGAGACTTTAGTGGTTCGAGGTATATTTTTAGTATACAATTCTTGGGCATGTGTATTGATTGATTCAGGTGCATCTTATTCATTTATTGTTACACCTGTTGCATGGGCTTTAGGGCTAGAAATTAGTCCATTGGATAGAGCAGTTTTTGTTGATACGCCAGTAGGTGGTACGGTGATATTGATAGAGTGTGCCGGGGATGTGCTATTGAGGTAGCTGAGAGGATATTACCGCTTGACTTCATTCTCCTAGATATGAGTAGTTTTGACATTATCCTAGGGATGGATTGGTTATTGGAGTTTTGGGCTACGATAGACTGTTTTAGGGGGAGAGTGACGATTTGTACACCCGAAGGTGATTGCTTTTGCTTTGTAGGGGATCGGAGTGATTTCTACACTTCTCCATGTTATGGCATTAGTAGTCGAAAGTGAAACAGTTTTATCTTGACTAGTTTATTGGCCGAGGGAGATAAAATGTCGAGAGAGGAGTACCCGGCGGTGGTATGTGAGTACTTGGATATCTTTCCGGAGGACTTGATAGATTTGCCTCCCAAGAGAGAGGTAGAGTTTGGGATTGATCTTATATCTAGTACGGCGCCTATCTCTATGGCATCATATCGGATGGCACCGGCGGAGTTGGTGGAATTAAAACGCCAGTTGGATGATTTGAAAGTCAAAGGCTTCATTAGACCAAATGCATCACCGTGGGGAGCACCGGTGTTATTTACAAAGAAGAAAGATGGTTCTTTAAGATTGTGTATTAATTATCGAAAGTTGAATCATGTAACAATAAAGAACAAGTATCCATTGCCGAGGATAGATGACCTGTTTGATCAATTGAAGGGAGCTCACTACTTCTCTAAGATTGATTTAAGGTCGGGATATTACCAATTGAGGATGAAAGATGAGGATATCCATAAAATGACTTTCGTACGCGATATGGACACTATGAGTTCCTTGTAATGCCATTCGGTTTGACCAATGCACCAGCGGCATTTATGGACTTGATGAATCGCGCATTCTATGAGTACCTTGATATTTTTGTAGTGGTATTTGTGGATGATATACTCATGTACTCATCTTCAAAGGAGGAGCATGGGTTTCACTTAAGGACAATTTTACAAATCTTTAGAGAGCACCGATTGTACGCTAAGTATGAGAAGTGCGAGTTTTGGCTCCAAGAGGTGAAATGTTTTTGACATGTTGTTTTCGGAGGTGGAGTTTCAGTTGATCCATCTAAAATTGAGGCCATTATGAGTTAGAAGAGTCCGAATAGTATCTTTGAGACTCAGAGTTTTCTTGGATTAGCAGGCTATTATAGAATGTTTGTGAAAGACTTCTCTACTATTGCAGCGCCTATGACACGACTAACTCGTAAGGGTGTGAAGTTTGTGTGGAACAAAGCATGTGAGTTAGCCTTCTGTGAATTGAAGAAACAGCTAACCACAACTCCTATTTTGGTGATAGCCGAGCATGGCTTGGGGTATGTGACTTATTGTGATGTTTCGGGGAATGGACTAGGTTGTGTGTTGATGCAATGTGACAGAGTAGTTGCTTACAGGTCTAGACAATTAAAGACTCATGAGCATAATTATACTATGCATGACCTGGAGTTAGCAGCAATGATCTTTGTCTTGAAAGGGTGGAGACACTACTTGTATGGTGAGAAATTTGAAGTATATTCAGATCACAAAAGTCTCAAGTACCTTTTCTCCCAAAAAGACTTGAACATGAGACAAAGGCGATAGGTTAAATACATAGAGGATTACAATTTTGATTTGCAATACCATCCGGGGAAAGCAAACGTGGTGGCAGATACGTTGAGCAGAAAGTCTGACGGGACTCTAGCTAGCATAGTCATTCGGGAATGGAAGATGATGAAAGATTTCTTAGAGTTGGGATTGTAATTCAGTGACAATAGTGAGCCAGCTACGTTGTTTAGCTTGGTAGCTCAACCTATGTTTGTGAGCAAGGTGATTGAGGCACAGAAGAGGGATAGTGAGTTAAAGTCTATTCATTCACAGATAGCTAGTGGTGAAACGGTGAGAGATTGGACCTTGCATTCTGATGAAGGTCTACGATTCAGAGGGTTGATAACAATTCCTTCTGAGTGTCGTGATGATGTACTACGAGAATTCCATCATTCTCGTTTTGCAATTAACCCTGGTGGGACCAAAATGTACCACAACGTGAGACGCAAATATTGGTGGTGAGGTATGAAAAAGGAGGTAACACAGTTTATAACTAGATGCATTACTTGTCAACAAGTAAAGGCAGAATACCAAAAGTCAGCTGGATTGTTGTAACCATTACAAGTGGCGGAGTGGAAATGGGAATATATCACCATGGATTTTGTTACTAATCTTCCGAGATCAAATAAAGGCAATGATACAGTTTGGCTTACTGTGGATAGATTGACCAAAATAGCTCACTTCTTGCCTATGAGGTTGAATGATGATGTGAGGAGGCTCAGTAAACAATATGTGGAGTAGATTGTGAGGTTACATGGGGTTCCAGTGTCCATTGTGTCAGAGAGGGATCCACGGTTTACTTCGAGATTTTGGCAGGGATTTCAGACTGTGTTGGATACCGAGTTACATTTTAGTACAACATTCCATCCTCAGACTGATGGACAGTCAGAGCGTACCATTCAGATATTGGAGGATATGCTTCATGCTTGTATTCTTAATTTTAGGGGTGGTTGGGAGGACCACTTACCACTTGTGGAGTTTGCGTACAACAACATTTATCAGGCCAGTATTGAGATGGCACCATTTGAGGCACTATACAGCAGACCTTATAGATCTCCAGTATTGTGCACAAGACTACAGAGAAGATTAAGCTGATTAGGCAACGATTGTTGACAGCTTAGAGTCGACAAAAAATCTATGTCAATCGGAGGAGGAGACCTTTATCCTTTGAGGTGGGAAACCATATGTTTCTAAGGGTTTCACCACGAAAAGGATTAATGCATTTTAGGCGGAGTGACAAGTTATCACTAAGGTACATTGGACCATTCGAGATTCTTAAATGTGTCGGTGAGGTGGCCTACAGATTGGCCTTGCCACCACAGTTGGAAAAGGTTCACAACGTATTCCGTGTTTTTATGTTGAGGAAATATGAACCTGATCTATCACATGTCTTAAGTTGGGTAGACGTCGAGGTCAATGAAGATGTCACCTATGAGGAGAGACGGGTACAGATTCTTGATGCTAGAGAGCAAGTTATGAGAGGTAAAACCATTCCGTTGGTCAAAGTTTTGTGTCATCACCATAATGTTGAGAAGGCTACTTGGGAGCAAGAGCAGGAAGTCCGTTCTAAGTATCCAGACTTGTTTCCCAGAGGTATGGTCTGATTTTGAGGATAAAATCCTTTTTAAGTTGGGTAGGTTGTAAGAACCATGATCACTTTTGTCCGTTTTTCGTCATTTTTCGTTTAATCATCACATTAGTGTTTTACATGATTGTTTATGTATTTTAAATGTGAAATACATGTTTAGATAACATATCTAAGGTTTGAAAAAAAAATTGGAGCGTTTGGCAAAAGTTGACTTCTTTCGGTCTGGTCAACCCAGGGGCGCGGGTCTCGTGGGCCCAAAAAATTTAAAAATTTTGGAATGACTTCAAATTCGAAGGGTAGATTAAATAAAATATTTGACATGCTACGGAATTGATTTCGTGTCAATCGAAGTTACGAAACTCCGAAAACGAGCCCGGGAAGGTTTAGGAAAAAGTAATGGCATTGTTGTAAATATAAGTAGCTCATTTTTCTATAAATAGAAAAGGAAAGCACCCAACCCTATTCTCTTCTTCCCTCAACTGTGAGCATCAGATATATATATATACATATATAGTAACTTCTTCTCCTTCTTTTCTTTATCAATTTAGAGGGACTTCGGGTGGGAATTTGAGTTCGCTGAAGAAGGAAGAAACGATCTACGCGACGAAGACTTGAATTTGATCAGTCCAGAATTAATTTTCAAGAAAGTAAAATTTTCAAGTGAGGTAAGGAATAGCTTGAAACTATAGCTATTGAGGTAGGAGGTATGTGTTGTGTCTTATATTTCAAGCTTAATTTTATATTCTTTAGCATAAAATTGATGTATTCATGTTATATGTGATTATATTGGATTTTGTAAATTAATTGTGAAATTGAATTGATGATATATGTCTTATTGAATTGAAAATGGTTGATAGATGTTTTTGAATGCATGAATTGCTTAATTGTGCAAATTGATATATAATTTGCCTATGTGAATTTATTGAAATGCTTGATTTTTGGGAATTTAATGTATATTTGTGTCATTATGAATTGTTGAATGACATGCTAGAATGGACATAGGGCATGTATTGAGTGTAATGCATCCAAATGTGCGAATGTACGTGCATAACGTGACATATTTTGTGTTTGTAATGAATACTCGGGAATGACTCATAAAAAATAGAAGAGGAAAACATCCTCTTTGGGGTTGAAAGTCCTCTAACTTGCGCAAGTGGGTGGTGACCAGATGGGTTAGTAGCCCGAAATAGCCAAAAGGATTTAAGATGTGGGACTTCGATACATATCTTTGGTGTGTGGTGTGAGTGTGAGTTCAATTCCTAGTACAATGTAATTTTGTGTTAAACAATGTGAAGTAACGTGACCAATGTGAAGTAACGTGACTTATGTGAAATTGTGGATAAACTCGAATGTATCTTATGCTATAGATATAATGGGTTATGAAATGAAGCATGTTGTGAATTGTGGTTAACAAATGTCTTTAATGAATATGTTGTGGGAATAAATGTTATAGTTTTTTATTAGAATGCTTGGAAGCATGACACGTAGCTAGAATGTGCATTGGTATTGCCTTTATACAATGATATGAAATGTGGACTTGAGTGGATTGTACAATATATTACTTTGAGCCGTTGAACTTGCTCATCCCCCTACATTAACATTTTCAGGACATGGCAAGGAAGTGATGGATGGTGAGTATCCATGATATGGATTCGGAGTCTTAGAACTCCCTCTCTTGTTATTTTTGCTATTTGGCACGTCTGGGATGTGGACTTAGTGCATATTGATATGTGTATGAAAACTTAGACTTTAATATGTTGTCTTTATAATTCAAGAACATGTCGTAGTTGGATTTATGATTTTATACGTTATACGCAGATTTTGAATATGATTAATGCTTGATGTTGCAAATGATGAACTCTCCTTTATGTCTATTTTTTTTCCACAAATATGAACTTGTAAGAATAGTTGGATTGATGAATTAGTGAGGTGAAGACTTGGAATGATGGTTTATAGTTCCATTAATGTCTATTTATGCATGAATTGTGTCTTTAAGATTTGATTTAGACACTGTTATAGTTGTTGTTGAACATCACCCACGAATAAGTCACTTTGAGCTTGTTGAAAGTCCACTTTCAGGCGACTGAAAAATACAGAATGAAACAAGCATTTCTAAAGCACTTCTTCAATCGACTGAAACTTTATTTTCAGCCGACTGAAAGAAGCTAAACATGATTATAGCCCACAGCTTGTTGAAAAATAGGAGTGAGGTTGGTTATGTGTATGCATGGCCATGTGTGGCTCTATTGTCATGAATGTTACAGGATTATGCGTACGTAATAATGTTTATGTGGTTTTTTTTTTTTTTTGCGATATTGAGGTGGGTTATTACACAATCACCCCTGGTTCTTGGCTATCAAAAATCTGGACGTGAAAGTTTGTGACTTCTTGGATGTGTTTTCGGAGGACTTGATAGAATTGTCTCTGAATCAAGGAGTGTTCAATATTGATTTTACTCCTGGTACTGCGCCTCTCTCTATGGCACCATACCGTATGGCACCAGTAAAGTTGAAGGAACTAAAAGATTAGTTACAAGATTTGTTGGACAAAGGGTTCGTACGGCCTAGTACATCACCTTGGGGAGCTCTGATCCTCTTTGCTAAGAAGAAGGACGGATCTTTGTGGTTGTGTATTGACTACAGAAAGTTGAACCGAGCAATGATCAAACACTATGACATGCACCAGCAACATTTCTATAAAGAGTCGATTGACTAGTGCTCCCATTTTTATAATTCTCGAACATGGTTTGGGTTTTATAATCTACTGTGATACTTCACAGTATGATTTGGGTTATGTTTTGATGCAAATCGAGATGGTTGTAACGTATGTTTCCCGACAATTGAAGACACATTAGCAGAATTAACTGACTCACGACGTGGAGTTAGCAACGTTAATCTTTATATTGAAAATGTGTTGGCATTATTTATACAGAGAAAAGTTTGAGGTGTTCTCTGATCACAAGAGTTTAAAGTACTTTTTTCACACAAAAGGACTTGAACATGAGGCAACGAAGATGGGTGCAATACATAGAAGATTATAACTTCGATTTACAATATCACCTAGGAAAGGCTAATGTGATAGCCGATGCCTTAAGCAGAAAATCATGAGGAACCTTAGCGAGCATTTCTATCCATAAGTGGAAGATGATGGAAGATATCTCATAAATGGAATTGTATTTTAGTGAGAATCGATGACATTGTTTACACTGAGTGCTCAACGGACTTTAGTTGGTAGAGTGATTAAGGAGTAGAGGCATAATAGTAAAATGGAGGCTAATCGCACTCGAATTTTAGGTGGCAAGGTAGTGGAAGGTTGGTCAATGTATTCTGATGATGGTTTGAGATTTAGAGGGGAAATGGTTGTACCATTGGTTTGTAGGCATGCGGTCCTTAAAGAGTTTCATTACTTTAGACTAGCAGTGCATCCCGGTGGTACCAAAATGTATCATAATTTACGCGGAAGGGTATGAAAAAGGATGTTATATAGTTTGTGGCAAGGTGTCTCATTTGTCAACAAATAAAGGCTGAGCATCAAAGACCGGTGGGTTTGCTACAACCATTGCTGGTAGCTATGTGGAAGTGAAAATATATCACTACGAATTTTGTGATAAGATTGTTGAGGTCAAGGAAGAGCCACGACGTTGTTTGCGTCATTGTTGATGGATTGACCAAGGTGACTCATTTTCTCCTTATCTGGGTGACAGATGATGTGGATAATTTCAATCGTTTGTACATTGAGCAACTTTTGAAGTTTCACAGTGTACCGATTTTTATTATTTCAAATAGAGACCCATGGTTCACGTTGTGGTTCTGGCAGAGTTTTAAGGCGGCCTTAGATATGAACCTTTTTTTTTGTACGACTTTCATCAGAGATGGGTGGAATACATGGAAGATTATAACTTCAATTTACAATATCACCTGAAAAAGGCTAATGTGATAGCCAATGCCTGAAACAGGAAATCATGAGGTACCTTAGCGAGCATTGCCATCCATGACTGGAAGATGATGGAAGATATCTCATAAATGGGATTATATTTTAGTGAGGATAGGGAACAGATGACATTGTTTACACTTACTATTTAATCGACTTTAGTGGGTAGAGTGATTGAGGATCAGAGGCACGATAGTGAAATGGAGGCTATTCACACTTGAATTTCAGGTGACAAGGTAGTGGAAGGTTAGTATTCTAATGATGGTTTGAGGTTCAGAGGAAAAATGGTTGTACCATTGGTTTGTAGGGATGTGGTCCTTAGAGAGTTTCATTACTTTAGACTAGCAGTGCATCCCAGTGGTACCAAAATATATAACAATTTACGCTGATAGTATTGGTGGAAGGGTATAAAAAATGATGTTATATAGTTTGTGGCAAGGTGTCTTATTTGTTCATAAGTAAAGGCCGAGCAAAAGAGACCGATGGGTTTGCTACAACCATTGTCAGTAGCTATGTGGAAGTGAAAATATGTCACTATGGATTTTGTGATAGGATTGTCGAGGTCAAGGAAGAGCCACGATGTTGTTTGCGTCATTGTTAATAGATTGACTAAGGTAGCTTATTTTCTCCTTATCTGGGTGACAGATGATGTGGATAATTTCAGTCGTTTGTACATTGAGCAGATTTTGAAGTTTCACAGTGTACCAGTTTTTATTGTTTCGGATAGAGACCCACGGTTCACATTGTGGTTCTAGCAGAGTTTTAAGATGGCCTTGAATATGAACCTTTTTTTTAGTATAACTTTCATCATCATATGGATGGTCAATTTGAGCATACTATACAGATTTTGGAGGATATGCTTTGGACATGTGTGCTTAATTTTTGTGGTAGTTAAGAGGATCACCTTCCATTAGCAGAATTTACCTACAATAATAGCTATTAGGCTAGTATTAAAATGGCACCATTCGAGGTACTATATGGTCAACCTTGTAGGTCACTTGTCGATTGGACAGAGGTTGGTGAGACAGTGGCCTTGGGGCCAGATATAGTCTGAGAGACTACATAAAAGATTAAATTGATACGACAACGGTTGCTTACGGTTCAAAGTCGACAAAAGAGTTATGCCGATAGAAGGAGATGTTCGTTCTCATTTGAGGTGGGAGACCATGTCATTATTAAAGTCTCACTACGTAAGAGAATGATAAGATTTAGGCTTAGTGGCAAGTTATCGCCACGATTTATCGGTCCATTCGAGATTTTGGATCGTGTAATTGAGATTGCATATCGCTTGGCAATGCCACCACAATTGTCAAGTTTGCATAATACTTTCTATGTTAAGAAAGTATGAGCCAAATCCTTCACATGTGTTGGATTGGACAGATCTTGAAGTGGAGGAGGATGTGTCCTACAAGGAGAGGTCAATTCAGATTTTAGACTCTATAGAGCAAGTGCTTTGGGGCAAGACCATCCCATTGGTCAATGACATCACAGGGTCGAAGAGGCTACGTGGGAGCAGGAATAAGAGGTTCGCTCAAATTATCCTAAGTTGTTTACTAATTGATGTATGTTTCTAATTTTGAAGACGAAATTCCTTGAAGGTGGGGAGGTTCTAGAGACCAACTTCAATTTTAACCAATTTTTTTTATTTATCAATTATTGCCTTAAATTGAGTATAAATAAAATAATGGTACGTGCATTATATATATGAAATGAATGTTTGGGGACTTGTAGGCCAATTGTTCATTTTGATATTTTTGGGTCGACGACCCGAGACATAGGTCTAGTGGACCTAAAAACCCTGGATATTTTTTTTAAAAATATTTATTTTTGTTTATAGACTAATTAGAATGTTAGAAGAAGAATGGTAGCAATTTCAAAGTCGTAGCCACTTTCGAAATCAAAAACAGAGGTCAGAATGGTACATTAAGTGGCTTAAGGGTATTTTGGTCATTTTGTACCCTATATGATATAAATATCAATGTGCTGGGATTCTTCTTCATTTCCCACAGACCAAAAGAACCAGCCACTCCCTTCTCTCTCTCATTTTCATTCTTATTCCTTCTCTCTTCATTTTGGAAGCCCTAGGCTTGGATTTGAAAGGTGTCGGTGAAGGACAACTTGTTTTACGCAACAAGGGTAATGTTTTGACTGAAACAAAGTTTGATTTGAGCAAAGTTGAAGCTTGATTATTTCTATAGTTTGTTAGGAAAGCTTGTAAACTTGAGGTAGGGGTGTCTTCTCCTTCCTTTCATTGATTCCATGGGTTTTGGAGATGATTTTGGTGATTTAGCATGCTAAAGTGTCTTAGGAAAGTTAAGTATGTTAATTTACTAGTTCTTCTTCTTTTTTTAAGCATGCTAAGATTGGTTCTCATATGTGTTATATGATAAAATTGTGTAAAAGTGTTAATCAGGGATGTATGAGGTTCATTAATGTCATCTTTGAGCCATGAACTTGTGTTTATACATTTTGAATGCCAAGTGTTTGAGAAAATGCACCAAAAGGAAAAATTCCTTGAAACTGTTCTTGGTGAAACCCTGTGTATGAAAATTATATGCATCGTGATATGTATGTTGAACATGTTTTAACATGCTAGTGTAATATAGTTTACAATGGGAATAACGCATGGCAAATATGTTAGTTGTGAAGTTACATTGCTTAATGCACATGTATAGAATTGTAAACTCTTTATGTACTAGAGTTGTCCATGGGTGCATGACATTCGGAGTTTGGCCAATTATGTCACTAAAGTGGGAAATTATCCACTTGGTATGATTGTTGGAGTTGTCCAATCATACGTAGGGTAATGCCTAAGAATCAGAGTTTGTCCAGATACTCGTATGACGCTCGAAATTGACCAATCATACTTAATTTATTAGAGTTTGACCATTGATTATGAATGTTGGAATACTTATATGTTTTTCATTGAATAAGCATGATGAAATGTTGATGTGCTTGATTTGCATTAGGATATGGTGGATATGAGCATTGAATATGTCATATAGATATTGAGTATGTCATTTAGCCATAGGGATGCCATGTTGCATTTTATGTAAGTGGTGTTGGGTCGATATTTAGATGGGTTGGGACATTTCTACTAAGCTAGTCGGTTTACTCACCCCTTTTCTTTCCCTAAAAAATATTTCAAATAAAGCATCGGCAAGAGACGAGGCCTAGAGTTGCCCAAGTGAAGCAACTTGGAGTTTTTGATATATATATGTTTATGCCATGATTGTACATGCCATGTTGGTACTTTTGGAAAATATTGTAATTATGGATGGACAAGCTTGTGCACTTGGTCTTTACATATATGAGCTATGTTTGGCAGTTTGAGATGTTTTAGAAATGAATGGATGAAATGGGATTTTGAACTCAATATGTATAATTTCGGACAAAGATCCATTTATGACAATATGGGTAGGTGTTGTATAGTACAGTTATATGAATTCAATATGCTTAATCGTAACCTGAATTACGATGAATCATAAAATTGATAAATTTTGGGTCAAAACTAGTGTGATTACGATGGGTGTGCGTTGAATCGTAATTCACATTACGATTAATCGTAATGGGTAGGTGTTGTATAGTACAATTATATGAATCCTTTTGGATTAAACATGTAAGGTAGGGCTTATTGAGGTGAGTCATAGATTTTTACATACAAATATGTTTGCATATGTATGGTGATGCTTATGCGGTTTTAATGAATATGAATGGACGATTAGGTGTAATGGGGAGGTATTGAGGGAATATCTAACTCACCCCCATTTTCCTTACCCTCCCACGGGGTTTTGGAAGTCAAGTCATGACACACTCACTCTCTCTCTCTCTCTCAAAAATGGCATAATATTAAAATAGAAATTAAATTTTGTAACTATAATTCTAAGCAAAAATTAATTTGTAATCTAATTTATTGTTTAACTATTTAAAGTTGTTTAAATTTTATTGTCAACGATTGGTTTTTTTATATAACTTTAATTATTAGACAATTAGTATTTTTTCTAATTGAAAAAAATAGTCAATTTTTTTAAATGTAAAGAAATAAAAATATTTTATTTAATTTTATGGTACATATATTTTTTGGGGGAATTTGTTTTTTAAGTTGCAATGTAATTTTTGTGCAAGATGTTGTCTAACTTGAATTTGAAAAGAATTAATTAATTATAATTTAAATTCATAATTTAGTATTCATTATTTCATTTAAACTTTAAAATAAGATTAAAATAATTTTAAAGTTAGAAAAACTAGTGATGAACTAAAAATCAAATGTAGTAAAATTATAATTATAAATTATTAAGAGTAAGCTTGAAATCTGATATATTGAAAATTAGTACGAAAATATTTACCAAAAGCAAAACTATCTAATTTTATTGAGATTTGATAGGATATATTCGTGGTAAAAGGAAAATTTAGAATTTATAAATTTTATTCATTTTTTTTTTTAACTGAAAAATGTTTTATCAATTTTAAAAGATAAAACAACTAACATAAATAGAAAAGTTTTTTTTTTTTTGGGGACATCAATGGTGTAATTAGCTAAGGAATAGAGGGTTTTGTTTGTGTAAAAGTATTTAGGTCTTTGCACAAGGTTATCAGGAGGTCCTTACTTAAAACCCTTTTTAAACTTGAAAATAGTTTATTGAACATCAAGCGGTACATGCACTATATCGATATTTTTTACAATTTATCCTTAAAAGATATGTTTTCTTCTATGCACCCAAGTTGATTTAACCTTGCACCTCAAATTCACCCATTTTAAAGGTATCAATGGGTATAACTCTACTTGCAGCATGGAATTATTTGGTGTGAGACTGACACTGCATAAGGATTTGGTAAGATTTGGTTTGAATGGTTGTTCTTGGGAAGTTGAGGGGATCGAGAAAGAGATAGAGAGAGAGGCCAGTGTGAATATATGAAACCTAGCAGAAAAAATATCTAACGATACGAATTTGAATTGGGCTGTAGTTTAATATTTGAAGAAAGGTACAGGCAGGGAAATTTTACTTTAAGGTCTGTTTGGTCAGACGAAATTAGAGTAGAGAGTGAAAGAAAAGTGAAATAAAGGAAAAGAAAATTTAGTTTCCTGATGTATTTGGTTAGCGTGAAATTTTTTCAGAAAAATAGTGAAAAAATCTTATTTTGTTAGTTTAGATGGGAGGAAAGTGAAAATAAAAGAATTATACTTACCAAAATTACTCTTATGATTTCAAATACTAGCAAAATAAAGAAATTTGTGTTTGATTACAATGATTTTCATACCCCATTGTTTATATTTATTTAAAAAAATTATTTGAAAAAAGGCTTCATCAAATATATATATATACGAAGGAATTTTATTGAGAAAAAAATATCAAAATACACATTAGTGCATTAATATTTCTTTCTATATTGAACTTCTAATCTTATTAAGAAACTGGTTTTAAAAAATTTCCTCTAATCTAACATCAATAACCACACTGGAGAAATAATTTTTGCTCCGTGTTTAGACTGGATAAACTGATTCTTAAGAAATTTTTTTGTTATGTGTTTAGTATTAGCTGGCTAACAGACAAAGAAACAATTAGATTAATAGGGGTATAATAAGAAAATAAAATATAAAAGAACAAATTTTACGAGAAACTGAAATTTTTCAGTATTTTATATGGGAAACGTTTTGAGAAAAAATAGACAGTTACGAAAATCCTAGTTTCGTAAAAATTTTCTGCTTCACGCTATCCAAACTCTTAAAAAGTTTAAAAAAAATTCGTTTCCTTTCCTGCCACTTTCTGCTAACGAAACTCACCCTTAAGGTAATTATAATTCTATGGTGGAAAATTTTGTTGTACCTTGTTGTCAAAGCAATATTGAATATTGTTAGAGGAAAATGGTGGTTTTATACCAATTGTTTTCATAGTTGTACATTACTTTCGCAATATACAGGGATAAAAATTGTTTGAAATGAAACATTAGTGTTCCTTTATTGTGTATATATATATATCATTTTACCTTGAAATAAAGACACTTTATTAACCCAGCTTGAATTTTTTCGCGAATAAGGTGGCAATCGAACTTTATATGTTTAGAATATTCGTGAAAAATAGGATTAGCGGCTATATGAAGAGCATAGGATTTTTTTGTAAAGAATGCCCATATCCTTGAGAAGCCATTGTAATCAAATTAATTCACATGGAGCAGTTGCCATAGCTCTGTATTCTGCTTCATCGGAGGATCTAGAAATGGTAGATTGCTTATTACCCAGGAAGACACAAGAACCAATGATAAAGCGAAGAGTGGTAGTACAAGCACCCCAATCAAAATCTAGATAGGGTTGGACGAGACTTCACATAAGCCAAACCTAATAGGTAGAATCTAGATAGGGTTGGTGTGGCTTAGACATAAATTGACTAGGAGTTGAACTGAGTAAACCAAATCGAGCATTATAATGGTGAGATAGATAAAACAACCCACTAGACACCTGTATTGGTTGGGATCTTGTAAGAGGTCACCATCGTCAGAAGTGAGTTTTAGATTTTGCACCATAGGAATCTAAACAGGCTTAATACCAAAAGCACCTGCATCATGTGAGATTTCCAGAGCATACTTGCACTTCGATAAAATAAAAAAAAATCCCTTTGGCTGAACGGTCAATTCAATGTCCAACGAATATGAGCTGATATATATATATATATATATATATATATATTCACACACACATACACATTACATGTATGATTATAACTATACTTCCACGGATATGAGGCTTGAATTGATTAAAGGTATGAGTGACGGTTCGGATCACACACATCACATTCAATCATCACCATCCCATTTCCTTCGCTCTTAAATGAGTGTCAAAAATTGGGGCGTGACACCACCATGTTCTTTATCCGGACCAATCATCTGAATTGTGGAAAGGTCCTAAAAATGCATAAATTTGAAAAAAGATGTGACGACAATTTAAGGAATTAGTGATTTTATTGACAAATAAAAGGTTAAAAGTAAATTCTGGAACACAAAGAACATTGTCCAGATTAACTTTGTCTAACAAAGACACTCTCTAGAGATCGACAGACATCACATGATATAGAATATTAATAGAAGAAGAAATAGGATCGGAAGCACCTGTATTAATAATCCAAGGAAAATAATTTGACTTTGACAAATGACATGGGTTACCTGTGAAGTTGACAGTGGGCTGAGTATTGTGGAGAAGAGATGACAGCTACTGATATTGTTCTGTAGTGAACTGAGCGATGTTGATTTTTGATATTGAAGTAGAGTCACTGTTTATAGAGGCAGTATTGGCTTGCTTCTGTATATAACCACGAAATTGAAGCATTTGGCCTTTGTGTGCCCAATCCTCTAACAATGATCACACTTAGGTCGAGGTTTTTCTTTGCTCTCAAAGGTATTGGGATGACTTTTGTCCTAGTTGAACACACTTTTGGAAATAGCCAATGCAGCATAATTGGACTAAGTATGTGTAGTAACATGAAGTTCTCTTTGTTTCTCTTCTTGAAGAAGTAGAGAACAGGTCTTACTTGAAGGCACATCTAACCATAAACAAATCCTAATTTGTTTTTGGCTGATAATGCCATCTTCATGGCGTTGCACCAAGTAGAGTCATTGTTTCCTGTAACTATGTTTCGATACCATGTAAAAAGAAAAAATAGGGTAAACAATAAAAAAATGAAAAGAAACGCAAAATTACGTGGTTCAACACCATGGAGGTGCCTACGTCCACGTGAATGAGATGATGCTCTATTTTTCTTTATTTTCAGGAACTGTAGAGATTGACTGGGGATATGCTCTCCATGATAATCTCAACATACTCAACACATTTTATCTTTCTATAATGGTCTCTCTACAATAAAACCTATTTAGTTTTTATTTATTTATTTTATTATATAAGGGTTTAAATGCCATTTCACATATTCATAAACTGTTAGGTAATGGACTGGTATTATTTGCAAATTTTAGAGGATTTTTGTTTCTAAAAGAGGAGTATGTACTGAGAGAGATTTGCAATTTTCCATCTTCCTTTTTTTTGTATATTATTAATTTATTAGTCTCACCATTTACAGGGCTGGTCCTGGCCTAGGCCGCTCAAGCAATCGCCTAGGGCCCTCAATTTTTCTAATTTTTTAAGGATCCTCAATTTTTACTAAGCTCAATATCACTATTGAATGTCATTTAAAAAAAAATTAGTAACTAATAGCTTAGTACTACTGAACGTATAATAGTTAAGTGGGTCTTATTTAAAAAATAATAATTATTAACCAAACTCAATAGTCTAATACACTAGTCTGGGCTTCATTTAAAAAATAATTATTATTAACCAAACCCAATTGTCTAATACACTGGTCTGCGCCTCAATATTTTATTTTTTATAAAAAAATTAGTGTTAATTATTTATACTAGGTTTAGGCTTTTTCATTTTATTCTTTCTCATATCTCGTTTCCTTTTCTTCTTCTATCTTCACAATGAGCAGCAGGCAAGACAACGACTTTCATTGGAGATTGTGATCCACAATTTACCAAAGACTTTAATTTAGAGATTGTGAATATTTTCTTTTAATTTTTTTTATGTGAGCTAGATTGTGTTATTAATAATGCATCAAGACCGGAGTTTTTTTTCAACATTAATATATTTTATTTGCTTATAGTCTCATTTTAATAAAAATATGGCACTCCAATAAAATTTATCGGCATGTAAAATTTTAAATAGAAAGGACTCCATTTAAAAATCCGTCTAGAATCTCTCAAAAATTTTCAAATCTCATAGCAGACCCTGACTACCAACTTGTGTCCCCTCTTGTAGGAGTAGTTCATACTAGGGCTGCAACTCGGGCGGGCTGGAGACTAAATTCGGGCTCAACCCTAAATATAAAATGATGAACCCGAACCCGGACCGAACCTGACTTTGAACCCGATCACGTGAACCCGAGCTCAACCTATTGTTAAATTTCAAATCTCGGGTTGAATTCGGGTTGACAGTTTCGGGTTAGATTTTTGGGTTCAAGAAAAACCCAAACAACATAGATCTACAAAATGTTAATATAAAGTAAGAAAAACATACTTAGAGCAGAATAAAATGGAGAGAAAGGTACCTGCTAACCGATCTGAAGAGGATGGTTGTCCAAGATATGTGAGGTGAGGAGTGATCCCGATCGATGTATATACGATGTATGAGGAGAAGAGGATGGTGGTCAAAGATTGGTGCGGTGAGGACGAAGTCGCCGGACGAGGAGAAGTGGCTGGTGGTGGCCGGACGAGGAGAAGTGGCTGTCGGTGAGGAGTGAGGAGTGGACTGGTGTGAGACTGGAGTAAGGGCGTAAGGCTGAAGCGGCACTGGAGATTGGAGTGTTATGTTGCAAGAAAATGAATTGTTTAGGGTTAGGTTGTTTAGACTTTAGCCTCTGATATATGCCTTTTTTAAAATAAAAAAAAAAATCTGATACTATTGCCTTTTTTTTCTTTATAAATCTGATAGTAGTATTTTTTTATTTATTTATTGATAGAGGCTCAAAGAGACAAAGAAAATAAAAAATATAACATATTAATATATTATTAATTTATTATACATATAATTATATATATTTTTATTTTTATCTTGCAAATATTATAGAACTATACTGCAAATATTTTTATTTTTTTTAGGAGCGGATTTAATAATTAAATTAAGAACCTATTACACTTCATAATTATAACTTTGATAAATTAAGTGCTCGCACCTGTTACGTAAGTCATAAGACCCGAGTTCCATTATTGAAGACAAAAGATTAAAGTATTTTACTTTCGAGAACTATAAAATCAAGCTTGTGAAGCTGAAATCGTAAATATTTTAAATGATAAAATGAAATTTAATATATAGAAGAGTAGAAATTTATATCATAATATTATACAAATCTTTAATTAAACATTTATTAATTTTCACAAAATAAATTCAAATATTTTGATTGGCCTTCGCTTCAAATATTTGAAAGTCTAAACATTTCATATATCCAAAGTGAAGTCCTATTTGTCCAACTATTTGTTATCATATCCTGTATAATATAATTTGATATAAGAGTGATTCCGTTCTCAAATTCGGTGATAACTTTCATTGTGTCTATAATTACTCAAAGTGAAATTATTACTATCTATTATAATGGATTAATTTGATATCCCTTAATTAGAGTTTTATAGAAAATTTAGTACTTAACAGGTTAAGAACCAAAATGAAGAAATACTTTGTCATATTCGATGAAATTTGTATTATATGATGTCGAACGTCTCCCCCGTGTCTATCATAGTTTGAAATAGGGCTTTCACCGGAGGTGTCAACATCGATAATATAAATTGTGATTGTTATCTTCTCAAAACAAAGTATACTTCAACCAAACTAAATTATATATTATTCTTATACTTCAACTAATATTTTTATGGTGGTGGACTAGTGGGACGGTTACATAATAATGCTATTCGGGTATGAGTGTATGACACAAGTCATACAATCTAGTCCATATCATTGTAAGATAACATCATTGATTATCACATGAATTTGATAGAGATGAGTTTATAGTAAATTTTACTCATTTTAGTGAATTTTATTGATATATAAATTGCAAGTCCATGTCTTTATTTTAAAAAGTGAATAATTTTTTTTTTTACTAAATCAATGAATACTAGTAGATTTAAGAATGAAATAAATAAAAATTTATATTATATATAATATAATAGAAGATAAAAGAAAATATATATAATATACGTCAAAATAAAGTGTGAAAAAGTGGTAAAAGAACCCTTCACATATATGTTTACATGTTTTTAACATTTTCAAAGAAATATACAATATTAAGAGTTATATTTTATACATTTGAAAAAATATATTAACACTAAGGTATTATTAATAAAAATAAATAAAATATAGATCTGGTACTAATGTTAATATTATTATCTATGATACTAATGATAAATAAAGCTTATATGTGACACCATACCTAACATGATAACATTAGTATCAGATCTATTTAACAGAAGTATAGATACTATATCTGATGTTAACATTAGTATAGATAATAATGTTAACATTAGTATAGTATGCAAAGCCCAGGCCGAAAAATTTTCGGGCTGGGCCTGCCTGAGTTGTAGCCCTTACTTCATACACAAAGCTCGGAGTAGTTCATACACAAAGTTCTGGACAAACTAAACCAATAACATGATAGGCTTTTGCCATAAATCTTTGATTAGGTTTGGACCCAGTTATGGTCCGACCCATATCGAGAAGCCTAGATGAGAACTGGGCTAACACTTGATCTAAGGTCCTGTTTGGCAGAGCTTTTGCTTCGGCTTTTACGCAGAAGAAAAAGAGAAGCAGAAGATAAATCAGGAAGTTGGTATCCCCCAACTTCTTTTAAACGATCTTTTTGGACTCCGAAGCTCTTCCGCCTCACCAATCCAAACACTCTCCAAAACGACTTTTGAGTTTGAAAAGTCGAAAGCCGCTTTTCAAAAGTCAATCCAAACAGGGCCTAAGTACATTAAGTTCTTTATCCAACACCAAACCAAAAGTAAAATTTGACAGTACATTGGTCAAAAGATGCCCCGACAAAGTAAAGTTTTACCGTATTACTGTAATAACAGATGAGTCAGACTCCCCCAAACCATATCTTTTTGTCCCCTTCCTCAGTAATGGTACTGTACATGTGTAACCATTTTCCACAACAAACGCATTTTTGGTATAGAGTGCCAAGTGCTTTACAAGGAAATAAATAATTACTGAAATTGAAATTGAAACTGGAATATGAAATCGGAACAAATTGAATCGTTCATTGTGATTCTAATTAAAATTTTATATTTTAGAAATCATTTATTACAATTTTGATTTCAATTTCAAGTCAAGAAATATAAATCGTAAAAATATATATATATATATAATATAAATAAATAATAATATCTTTTAAGTTCTTGTATTTTATATCAAAATATATAATATACAAATAGATACTAATAAGTTCTAAATTCTAGTTTTCTATTATATAAAAATTATAAAATATATAATATATAAATAAATACATTTAACTTTTAAGTTTTGGTGTTTTATATATTTATATAATATAAAATATATAAATAAATAATAACTTCTAATCTATTATTATAATTAGAGGTGTACAAGTATTAGTGTCTCTTATTAATGTTTAAAAAATAATAAAAAAATTGACAAAAAATCATTGAGGAGCCAAATTCGAAACTGCAAAGAACTAAAATAGAATCAAACCGAACTTAATGATTTTAATTTTAATTTCAAATTAAGAAACTGTTGTGAACATAATGATCCATACTGTGTTCACCCTACTGCTGTACACCAAACCTACACGGTGTTGTATTTCTCTTATAAAAAGGCCATTCACCTATTGTGTTTTATTATAGGTATATAGTAGGATTTATGGTATATATATGAGAGGGTTTTAGAGAGAGAGAGAGAGACCGAACAGAGAGCAGAAGGAAAGGGAGATAGAGCTTCAGGGAGGTGTAGGATGTGGGCGGTTCGGTAAGAAAATAACAGATCCATCTTGTTAGTGGTATATATATCTGACTTTAATTATCCTTACCGACACCGCCCATTCCAATGGTTTCCTGAGGTTCCTCCCTTTCCTTTCTACTCTTCTCGATCAGCAGCCCCCCCAGAAAGAATCTCAATTTTCTGCGCCCTTTCTAAAGCCATTGTTTGCTCCCATTTGTGTATATAGAGAGATATATTTGTGTATATATATATATATATATATATAGAGAGAGAGAGAGAGAGAGAGAGAGAGGGGGATAAAGATGGAAAGGGAGATAGATCTAAAGGAAGTTGTGGGTGTGGGGTGCTTGGGCGGGAGGAAACCGAGATATTGGTCCTTCCCAAGACCCCCATACCAATGATTTCCTGCTGTTCCTCCCGTTCCCTTCCATTGTCAGTCGTGCTTAGATATTCCACCTTGTGCTAGCTGCTCGTTCTATATGACTGACTATAAGGCAACATCATCTATCTTTCTTCTCTCTCGTTATTACATGTGATGTGTTCTCAATAAATTTTATTTTTACCCACTTAATACACACGGAGTAGATATTGGGATGGTCAGGGACACCTCTAAATGAAATTTATCTTACCCACTCATTAAAAATTGCTGACAACCAGAAGCTCTAATGAAATTTGTCGCATTTACTCGTAAAAAATGGAATGTTGACAACAATCTGATATAAATAAGGTACGTGTATCTTGAGATTTTTATGTCTGGTGCATCGAATATCAAGACACATTCTTCTCTTCTGGGCCTTGCTAAAACATGGAAGGTTAGGGCTCACAGGTCTCTGTGTCTGGCTGGCAAGTGGCAATGAGCTGAGTGAGACTCACTCTCTTCTGTGAATATTGAGATTTTGTTGTTCTTCTACCAATACTTGAGATTTTGTTATTCGGGAATAAAAATTAAAGTTTTTTTTTTTTTTTTTAAATGTTTTGAACTGATACCATTTTCATTGACTTGGATTGGTAAGTTGTATGACATAAGCTTTGAGAGGCTGTATTTGTACCATATGCTTGTCCATCTGACAGAGGGAGAGAGAGACTACATGATGGGCTGGTCTGGCCCAACCGAGGCTGAAGACCCTTAGGCTATGACAAGCAAACTGATCGTTTGGTAGAAGAAAAAAAATTAGATGAAAAGGAGAGAAGAATAAATGGATCAGACACCTCTAAGAAAGATATTGTGTTTTTTTTTTTTTCGATTGGATAAAAGAGAAGATAATGAGATAATATATTACTTTGTTTGTTATGAGAAAAGAGAAGAGAAATATGAAATATTTTGTAATTTAAAACATTTATAATAATCTTGCCTTTTTCTTTCCTGTCATCTCTCCAAATTTGGAGGGATTAAAATTGGGTTAAATTCACTAACCTCTCCTGAGTTTTGCGTAAAATACACTCGGATAGACCGATTTAACCTTTATTATTTTGACCTTCGTTGATTTTTGGTGCATGTACTCAATAACACCCTTCTTTTTTCCCGGCATAACACTTAATCAAATGTCCATTTTACCCTTCTTTTCCATGAAAAGACAATTATAACCTTATATATTAAATGAAATTACAAAAAATACCAAAAATCACATGGACCCAAATGCCCTTGACACAATGACACAATTACAACTGAGTTGGCTCAAATCCTAGCTAGTGTCTAAGTTGATTGAGTCAATGAGTCAAACATAGTTGAATAGTAATACAATGACTTAATGACCCAATCCAAGAAACTCATCCCATTGTTGTTCACTTCTTGCTCGACCACCATCAATATATCCGGCTTCATCTCCTTCACCACTGACAACACATTCTCATCTCACTGACTCGAGCCAATAATTCATGCAATTCGAACATCGAATTCACCACCATTTGTCACCGTCTCCCAACAATGAAGATTAATTAGTCACTATATTCTTTCTATGCTCCCATTGAATATACCCAACTGCAAACCCATCTTCAAAATCCATGAAAAAAGTTGTCTGTAAACAAATTCTTGTAAACATTCATAGCAAAAAATTGAATACACATCTTGGATACATTTCTCTGCAAATCCCCTCAAAGATACCCATATTCCTCTCTCTCTATCAGTCTCCTCAATCCCAAATATCAACAACCAATTTCTTTGCAAATCCCCAAATTCTTCAATCACAAATATCAACAATCAATTTCTCTGCCAATACCCAAATTCTTTAATCACAAATATCAACAATCAAATTTTCTAAAATCCCTAAATTATTTGTCGCATATCCCTTTCATCATGGTTGTTTTTTATTGTTTAATGGCATCGTTTTGAAATTTCTGGTCGGCCGATTTATGAAGTAGGTTCATGTCGTCGAGGCTCAGCGTGTCTATTGTCGCCACCGCTGCCATCGTCATCGGCTCATCCCACTGCCA
The DNA here is from genome assembly GCA_026545225.1 of Cornus controversa. Lineage (NCBI taxonomy): Eukaryota > Viridiplantae > Streptophyta > Magnoliopsida > Cornales > Cornaceae > Cornus > Cornus controversa. The sequence continues at coordinate 27,176,208 of CM048848.1, read as the reverse complement.
CCACCTCACCCATCGCCGCAACCACCATATGACCCCTCTCTCTCTCTCTCATGGCACAACTCTCTGTCGGCTTTTGATACTTTCACAACCAATGATTTAGTTAACTAAGAGTTTTATATATATATATATATATATATATATATATAATACAATAAATATTGAACCCCAAGAAAGTGAATCTAAGAGAGAGAACAAAATATTTCGGCTCTATTTGAGTAAAAAGAAAACCTTGGTTGCAGTATTTTTTTTTCTTGAGTGTAAAACTGATGCAGCTCATGCAATCAATTATTAAGGGTATTAAGGACTTTTCACTTTTAAGAGATACTTGAACTATAATATGTTATAATAATGCAAGGACAAAGCTATCTTTTCACACTAAAAAATAGTGTCGATGATCTCAAAATTAGATTTAGGGTAGGTCAGAGTAATAAAGGATAAACGGTCTCCTTGAGTGTAATTTGACCAAACCTCAGGGGAGGTCAGTGATTTTAACCTATTAAAATTTGTGAAAGATGAAGAATGGCTCATTCATCCTATTTTCTCTTCCTTCATTGCATCATCTCTACCAAGCGAAAGAAATTTGCATCTTCTCTCATATCTTCCCTCCACCATTATTCCTTCCTTCTTACCAAACGACGCATAAGTGTGAGGTCCACTCACATTCGTTTGGGTTGACTGATGTGCAAAAGAAAGCAGTGAAAGAAAAAAAATCTCTCATTTGTGTTCATTGAAGTGCAATTAAAGAAAGAAGGAAAGAAAATGCATCTCATTTGTTGAGTGGGTGCAACCAAAGATGATTTTAACACATAATGTGTACTGGGAAGAGCAGAGTAGAGAATAGACATAGAGGGAATAAATTGAGAAAATAATTTTCTTTACCTAACTTGGAATTTTACCACAATGGCCACCTAGCTCTTTCTTTTTCCTTCTTCCAAAGTGTTTGGATAGTCTCAAATTTCACAAAACTTGAATGTATCACTCTTGATATTTTGGGTAAGGATTACTTGTATTGAATTCTTGATAATGAGATTCTCTTTCATTATAAAGGATAAGGATACGGATTTTCTACAATCAAATATCTCTCTTTCATACCTCAATCATGTGATTCAGATTTAGCCACATCATCATTTAGCTAAATTCAAATTTGAAATTTCTATTAGAACTGAATTGGTAAGTGTTAAAATTGAACAAGATGATGAGGTGATTGGATCTAAACCCAAATTTAAGGTCTATCAAGTTTGAAAGAGAGATTTGGCCAGAGAGGAGTATTTTTCTACTATAAATCTTAAAAATAGAATTTAAGAAGGAAATCAAGCATTTTTACAAACAGAAAATGTAGAGTACTTGGGGGTTTCATACCCCGAGGCACATCTAACCATTCATGGTTACATGTGAACAGGAAATATCCAATCATGAATGGTTGGATGTACGCTGGGTACTCTAAATTTTCTCTTTTATAAGATTGCACAAAGATAAAGATTTTTCTTTCTCATCAATAAAGAGCTAAAAACTAAATATCTCAATGACCAACTTATATTTTGTAAAAATTTGGAAGAAAGATACAAGTATTATAAGACTGGATACCAAATTTAATGACAAGGAGGATCGGAAGAAATTTTTTTATAGAAACAGAGATTTTTTTATTGATACTACTTAAGAAAAATATTACAAGAGAGAAAGAGATAAGAGAAAACAAAGTATTGCCTTTCCATTTATAGAACGAAATTGGTTTGGAATTCAAATAAAAACTTGACATTCGTAACCGTTGATGGAGGGTGTAGTGCCTGATAGGTTATAGTCGTATGGTCCATCATTGTTATTCTGAATAGGAGTGGGAATAATAATTTCATTTTGTCTTATTGTGTCTGTAAAGATACGAACTGATTAAGTCAGCTTTATTGCTATTTGTTTTATTATTTTGTTTTTATGTGTCGACGGCTTAAAAAAATAGAATCTTTTGACTATTTTGGATGCTTATCGGTAAGAATCGTAGAAATTGCATCCCAATAATCACATATTGTAGGTTCCTATTCCAAATCCTCGTTAGGATTTTGTGCTTCTCCTGCTAAGCAAGAAAATTGATTCTCTTCTTGATTGGTTGCTAAGGTCATTGAAGCATCATCTTTTTCTTAAGAAGGGGAAGATGCAAAAGATGTCATGAATTGACTTTTCTATAGTCCATACATTTAATAATAAGTTTAGGTTTAGAAATATCTGAATTTTTTTGACAAATAATCATTTTTACAAGTTCAAAAGGACCAAGTGATTGAGTTGAATCATTGAAAGATATTGAAGCAATTTTGCAAGGATTGATATTCATTCATTTTGGATATTTTTGCCACGAGTAGATGTGGTATTACCAGGGTCGCATCCTCGATTGGATTTACTCACAAACCTTGTAAAAAATCACGAGTAAGAAAATCGGGTAAAGAATTAGCTTCTCATTTGATATAATCAATAGAAAAATCAAAAGCACATAGATCAGCTTGCCATCCAACAAAAAATTGCTTAGAAACCAGATTTTAAATATCATTTTGTAAAACTTGTTTTGTTGCACTACAATCAATGGGAATCAAGAAATGTTTATTTAATAAATCATCTTGAAATTTGTGAAGACATTTAACAATAAAAAGAATTTTTTTCTTAATCGTTGAATAATTTAACTAAGCATTTTTTAAATTTCCAGAATTGAAACGAATTAATTCTTCTTTTCTTGTGTAGGGATTATTTTGTTTTAGAATACCTGTGTAACCCTGATTAGATACATTAGTTTAACAATTTTGAACCATAGGATTAGCTAATGAAAGGCAAGGTGGTCTTGCTATCCAACTAAGGAAGTTTTCACTACGCTTAAAACAAAAACTCAAGAATATATTCACAAGGTACCAAAAATTTCTTCGATATCTTTCAATGGTGAACTAAGTTGGACTGGTCTTGGGAACTTGTGGACCGGTCCACTGTGGCCAAATATCAGTTTTGAGATCCCTTACATACTTGGACCTGTCCGGAGAATGTTTGGACTGATCCAACTTTGAAATTTTCAAAAATTGACACATAAAACCCTAATTTTCAAAGTCGGACTTCATCTCTTCAAAAACTATGTGTCCTCACCACACTACAAGAAAACAGGTTTTTTCTCACGGACCATTTCCCACGGTTTCAATTTCGTAGTAAATAGTAAGGTATTTTCCACGAAAAATAAAATCCGTAGTAAATAGCATGTGTTATTTACTACGGAGCTAATTTCGTAGTAAATAGTAAGGTATTTACTACGAAAAACTAAATCCGTAGTAAAATACCTATTACTACGATATAATTTCGTAGTAAATAGTAAGGTATTTGCTACGGAAAAAAAAATCGTAGTAAATAGCATGTGTTATTTACTACGGAGCTAATTTCGTAGTAAATAGTAAAGTATTTACTATGAAAAATTAAATCCGTAATAAAATACCTATTACTACAGATCCAATTTCGTAGTAAGTAGTAAAGTATTTACTACGAAATAATAAATTCGTGGTAAATAACCTATCATATTTACTACGAATTCAATTTTGTAGTAAATAGTAGATTTATTTACTACGGAATACTGAATCCGTAGTAACTACTCTAATTTTTTTTCTACAAATATATATTCGTATTAAATAACCCATCATAAATTAAACTTGCCGCGGTTATACCCAAACACGACATCCTCGTCTAATACCGTAACCCTCTCTCTGTGTCCCTCCTCCAATCGAAGCATGGTAACCGAAGCCCTAACCCTCGTGTGATACCAAAGCCCTAACCCTCGCCTGACATTAATCAACGTGATCAAACAAAAATTGAAACCCTAACCCTCGTGTGATACCAAAGCCCTAACCCTCGCCTGACATTCATCAACGTGATCAAAAGAAAATTGAAGCCCTAACCCTCTCTATTTGAAGTTGAATTTTGCCCGAGGTTCGTAACTCTCTCCCCCTAGATCTCTGTTACTTCTTTCTCTCTCTATAGATATATACATATGTGATATGTGTGTGTATATATATAAACATATATCTCGCATTAGCTATTTTTTAGTGGAGGTGTTTTTGGGGGACTTTCGGAGTTGATGGTTGTATACTTGTAGGGATTTGCAGATTGCATTTTTATGCATACTTGTCAAATTTAATCATATGGGTTATGTTTTGTTTGCCTTGAGTAGTTTTGTGATGGTTCTATTTTTCTTGTTTCATGGATCTGTTATTGTATTGATGGGTTAGATTGATGTATTTTCAAAAAACTTTCTGTGTATAATTTGGAACTAAGAAATGGGTTAGATTGATGTATTTTCAAAAACTTTCTGTGTATAATTTGGAACTAAGAAATAGGTTAGATTTAATTTATTTTTATTTTTGATTTGATTGTATTCATAAATTTTTTGTTCGAAAGTTGTAATTAAGAACTAGGTTGGATGCATATATTTCAAAGAGAGAGAAAATGATTCATTTTTCAGGTGGTTGTGTTGAAAATTTACGCTTCACTCATTATATTCAATTGTTTAGCATCCCTCCCCTGTAGTTGTTTGGTTAATTTTGTATTATGAACATATGGTGTTATGGTTATTGAATAAAAAATAGAATTGAAGTGTAGCCCTAATTTCTTTTTACTTTTTCTTAGCCTTTTAATTTATTTGGAAGGATGGGTTGGCTCATGTTTTCTTTTTTGGTAAGTAGGTTGGCCATGTTTTTCTTCACACACTGTGATGAGATTTTTTCCTTTAGATCTCAGATAATTAGTTTTAGGGTAAACTGTCTTCTTTTATCTCTCAAAGATTATTGTGATAAATCACATAATATTCTTATATTATGAACATAATTATAGCATGCATTATAGTCCTTGTAGTCTGATGTTCTTATTAGTATTCTTAAATCTAATCATGGCAATCATTAATTTTAAAGACTTTGATGATCTTTATTACATTATATACTACACATGTTCACTTGTGTGTGCTTGTTGCCCTGTACTCGTATTCTTATTGAATCATATTAGAATCTTGATTATGAAATCTTTCTGGTTGTCATTTGCACTCTTTGTTACATTTACTTCTCTTTGAGTTATTTCACATACTTGGCCATTGTTATTAGTGATTTCTTTTACATTATATACTGCACATGTTCACTTTTTGTAATTATTAATACTTTGTTCTTTTTGATATCTATGTTGGACATTACAATTACTATATGCTTAAATTAAAGTTCTACATGTTAAATGATGAATTATATGACATAAACAAAATTTAAATTATACTGTCAGGTGATCATATTTAGAATTAGTGGCCTGAAATGTCTTATTAGCTTTAGATTGGCTCCTAAAAATCATGATGTCATGCATTTTTTTTTCTTTTTAAGAAATGTTAAAGTAATTGGGAGCATTTTGAAACTAAACCATGCTATGTATAAATACTATTGTGTGATCATAACTTTCTAAATATATTTTAGCTAAAGCTATTACTGCTACGGACTTTCCAATTAGCTTACAATTAGATGGCAGAAAATGGTTATATTTGTTCTAATAAATAAGCCTTATATGGAGACCACATGCTTTTCTTAAAATTAATTCACTTTGGATCTGAGATCATATAAAAGCCAATCTGATACTACAATGCATTATAATTTCCTTCTCTCTTACCCACTTTTTTGTGGTCTTTGATTAGTTGATTTTCATCCTAATAAGTACAATATTTGGGAATATAGATTCAAAAATCATGGATTTGTACACCATTGTACACCTTCAAGTTGGTGACAGGTTTATATATTAAATACTTTATAGTTTGTTTGGTACTAGTACCTGGTATGTCTTGTTTTTATGTGTGTGGAACTCTTTCAAAAAGCAATGCTACAAACTCTGTAGCTAGTGCTGATAATGATATGAGCTCCTGCAATTATTTAAAAGAAATTGAGAGTTCCTAGTTGATACCGAAAAGTTCCTGGTTAAGTTTGTTATGTCATACCCTATATATAAAAATTGTACCTTTCTATTTATCTTCAGATGCTACATCGAACAATGGCAAGATATTTTAAGGTAGTGATTACAATTTGTGACAATTGATTATTCATGTTGTGAAGTTTCCAAATTGTTTCTTCTCTCAAATGTTGGGGTTTGTTGGGTTGGGGTGTTGGAGTCGAAGTGAACATAGAGTATTTCTTGCTATAAGATAGAGTCAAATGTTGGGGTTTGTTTGTTTATTAATTCTGTTTCTCCACCAAAAGATTAATCTTCATAACCTTTGCTAATTTCCTTAACTGAAGCATATACTGATAATTCCACAATGATGTTATATATGATATTACAGCATAACTAATGAATTATCATTTAACTTATGAACTCTGTTTACAAGATTAATGAGAATGATTAATGAGATTTCTTTACCTTTTTTTATTCTTAATGATTAATGAGAATGAATTAATGAGATTTCATTCAAGTATGGCATTTCTTGACTTGTTTAATGAGAGTTTTGGCTAAAAATTTTTACTTTGTTTTCAGTTATGTTTGGCTATTTGGAGTCTTGCCTTGAATGCTTTGGGGTGGAGTTTTTGACGTTTGAGCTTGGTGGGTAATACTTTGGTTGTGTTAGTATTGAAACTTTTTCTCTTGTATAGATATGTTAACAATGATGTAAACTTTGTACTTTAAACTCCATAGTTTGAGATTTATTTGTTTGTGATGGGTGAAATTTAGATTCAAATTTATCTTTTTTTTTACTCATTCAACTCTTTTTTTTATTTGACATTTGTACCAGACTTGTCTTTTTTTTTTTTTTCTGTTCTGTATAGATAGGAATGAAATGAAGGTTATGGTTATTTTTTGTATGAATTGATTTTGACAATGAACTTATTTTGTATATTAGCGGTTATATGATAAGAAAATTTAAAGTTGTAAAAATTGTGATTACACAAAATCCACAAATTCTAATTTTTTGTAATCACAATTTTTATATATATATTTAAAAAAAAAAATTAATATTTGCTACGGAAAATTTCGTAGTAATTACTTATTAGCTACGGAAAGTGTTATTTGCGACGAAATTTTTTTGTAGGAAATGTCATTATTAGCGACGAAAATTTTCGTCGCTAATTACTATATACAATTGTGACAAAATATTTTCGTAGGCAATAAGATTATTAATTACAAAAATATTCGTCGCTAATTCAGAAAAACAATTGCGACGAAATATTTTCGTGGAAAATATATTTATTAACTACGAAAAATTTTCGTCGCTAATGATGCATTATTTGCTACGAAATCGTGTTTCATCGAAATCTACAATTAGAGACGCACCATATTGCAACGGTTGGTGCTACGAAAATATTTCATAGCAAAAGAGTTTTTGCCACGAAATTTTGACTTTTTGCTACGAAATATTCCGTGGAAAAAAACCTTTTTCTTGTAGTGCCAACTTACCTAGATTACGTGATTCTCATGCTCGATCAACGATGTGTTCTAACAACTTGAATACTTCAGATTGTCAAGTTCAATCTCTAGATTATTGATGGTTTGAGCATACGCTTGTATTGGTGAAGAAGAATATCCATGCTTTTGGTCTTCAAATTCAAGATCGATTACAAAAAATTGAATGAAAATTACAACTCAATCATTCTAGTTTTGACACCAAAATTTTTCATTTACAAATATTTATGTCCCAATCTCCTCTTTTGGCAATTTCGTGACAAAACCACTTAGACAATCATACCCCAACCCACTGAAAAAATAATATTATAATATGTCTCAATTTACAAAGAAACAAACCGAAGAAAGTAGGACACTTGAAAATATCAACCATCACATGTAATAACTTCCCAAAGAAGATATCTGAAATCTGCACATCATTCAAACAACACTACCTATGAAACTTTAATAAAGAAATATAAACCAAATATGTTGAAACTTATCTCTCCCTTAAACTAAGTCTATGTTTAAAAAAAGAAACTAACTAGTTATAAAATTAAAGATCTAATCCTCAGTCTCATCATCACCATCAACTCCAAAAATCCCTAACATAGCTCTCTGAATCAGTGCCTTAAAACGTGCAAATTTTCTCTTCAAGTACCCTTCCAAACCTCTCATGGATTGGTTGTTCTATCTAGTAGTCAAAGCATGATTCAAATTAGGAATATAAAGTCTAGAAATAGGAACATTATCGTCATCCACTTCTTGTACTTGATCTCCTCCTCTATTTCCTTCCTTATTAGACCTTTCCTTCGTCTTATTGGTGATAGAAGTTTTGACATTAGATCAAGTAAACCTCCCTTTAGACTTCTCTTTAGCCACATGTGGAGGAATATAGACATTCTTTACCTTAAGAATCTTTACGATAATCGATGAAAAAGGCAAAGCAACAAATAACCTATGATGACTAGTCTTTTGAATAATTGTTTTCATAATAGTAGTCAGGACATTGATCTTGTCATCATTCACAATGTGATACAACAACTCACCAAAATACTTCCATAAATCACCCTTATAATGATGAGGATCTAAAGTATAAGACACAATCAATAATTTAAGTGTCATCATCTCAAAACTAAGCCTATTCTCATCAGCACTATCATATGATATCATTATAGATATCTTTTAAATCAAAATTCCTTTCACATTTCAGTGCCCGACATTCTATGACATGCTTATAGATATCAAAGTTGTATTAATTCTTGAAGTGAGCCAAAGTGAACACAACATGACCATTCGGTGTTAGAGAGATATTGACTCTATTTCTCTTTGATCCACTAACAAGAGCTATGATGAGAGGGATGCAAAACAAGAAGGTGAAGTCCATTGAAGAATTTTCACAAACACTTGGCGCTCGTTTGGCAACCAAAAATTTTTTGCATTTCTATTTTCATCCGAAACAAAAACAACGTTTTTGTTGTGGAGTGTGTTCAATAGTGATTCGAAGCATATTTGGTAACGTAAATTTTGTTGCATAAATTTCAAAATTAAAAACATGAAACATGTTTGGTAACGTCAAAATATTACAAACATTTTGAAATCAAAACACTAAAAACATGTTTGGTAACTCCAAATGTTGCCAAAATTTTGGTAGCAGAAATAAAAAACATGTTTGGTAATGACTGGTTCTAATTTTTTTTATTATTAATTTTTTTTTATTTTATTAATTAGATTAAAATTCATCTTGTTTGTAATGGATTTAAAAAAAATTTGTACTTTATTTTTTTTAATTGATGAAAAAAAATTCCTATCTTGAATTATATGTTGTTGAATCTCATATATATATATATATATATATATATATATATATATATGTATGTTGTTGAATCTAATTTTTAATACGTGAATATAAGGATGAAAATTATTCAATAGATTCATCTTATTTGATCAAGTCCCTAAAACTTTTAACCTTATGACAATGAAAATAATCAAATATAAGACATTCTTAATGTCAATTTTACCACCATTATTTCTAATTTTTTGAATAAAGAGTTAAATGACAATCTACAATTAAGATGTCTCTTGCAACTATAAATAAATTTGTTATCTTCCTATGCACATTGCAAATCCACTCTAAAAATAGATCCATCTTAATGTATCTTCTTTCTATCACTTATGTGATTGCTCCATCCTCCATCATCCATTAACAATAAAAGCTTTCTTTGTTATTTAACAACAATAAACCTTATAAAAGGAAAGTTTTGCTTGATCCTTGCTTTAGGCACTTAGTTACATGAAAACATCTTTATGCATCTCAAACTACACATATCACAGCCATATTGGGTTTTCAAGGCATGAAATCCTAGTGCTACTGATAATTAACCTGCAATCACAACCAAACCTAAAATCTAACAATTATTTAAATCAACATATGAACATAGAAGTCTCCACAATTCCAACTTAAAAAATCTAAATGTTACAATGTTATAAATATGAACATTACAAGGGTAAAGAATATGAACATTACAAGGGTGAACCTGATCAGTTGAAAGCGATAAAAAATCACAAAAATCATCAATATAGATGGGCAGCACTATATGCAATGAAAGCTAAAAAAAGTATATGCAAACATTTGTCATCAGATTCTGGACAAGGCTTGAACATTTGCCATCAATATAGATGAATATTACAAGGCTTAAACACTAGTAGATTTTGGAATAGATGGGCAACACTATATTAATGAAATTGTATCTTATTGTGGATAACTTTTGGTGCTTGCACAAGATTCTCAGAATCTACATGAAGAGCATATAATACCCCGTAATTTTGACGTCATTTAATTTTTAATCTAAATGTTTTATATTTATTTTATTATTTGCTTTGTTAGTTGAATTAAATTTCTGTGAGTGCTTTGAATTTCTTTGTTGGTTGGATTAAATTTTTTGGAGTGCTTTAAATATTTTGGTATAGTTTACTTTATTTTATTTGGACTGAGTCTTTTTATTTTTTCCTTTATTTTTATTTTGGATTAGGGTAGGGAGGAATATGGGTTGAGTTAGGCTGAAATGGTTGGGCTAGGTGTATACTTATTTTTGATGGGTTATTGTTTATTTATTTATTTATTATATTCTTATTTTTATTATTTTGGAGTTTATTTAGTTTTCTAGAAGAAATAATAAAAGAAAAGAAAAGAAAAGAAAAAGGAGGTTAGGGTTTTTGTCGTTTGTTTTCACGCACTAAGACTGAAAGAGTGTAGACACAAGAGAGAAGGGAGAGAATGAGCAATTCGTAGGGACGAGTTTTGGTTGACAAAAAGGCAAGTTCGAACTCTTCTCTTCCCCTTTGAATCTGTAGACATATATATTATTTGTATATACACGTTGCTGGATTATATATATATAATTTCTATATACATGTTGCTGGAATATATATATAATATGTATAGTACATGTTGCTGGAAATTTTTTATGCATTTAATTATGAAATTAAATGATTTTGCATGTTAAGAATAATTCTATGAATTAAACATGAAGATTCTGGGATTTTGGTACTGCTTTAGGATATTTTTGCATATGTATATACATGTATATATGACTATATAGGCAAGTATATATATACGAACATGAAATTGGGTTAACTGTATTCATCATTTTTGAGGATTTTTGTTCCGATCAATAGGTAGATCTTGCTTCATAGAACGATCCTTGAAAATTTGGTTGTAAACCGTTGGATATATTGACGGGAATTTGAGTTTAAAATTTTAGATTTTTAAAACTTGAAATTGGGTGTTTGTGATTTAGGCCGCGAGAGGGTGTAAGTTTGGTACCAATGCGTTGCTTAGATTGAGACAAGTTCAATGGTATATTCATACGCGAGATTTGATGCCCGGAAGTGGCCGGAAAGTTTTGGCACCATTTGTTGACGTTTTGTTGCAGGAAAGAAAGGAAGAAGAAGAAGAAAAAAATAAAATAAAATAAAAAAGAGAAAAGGGGGCCACTGGGCCCGGTTGGGGATTGCGAAACATCCCTTCGGTCCCATTTGCCAGGCCCACCTACTGGGCCCGGTCTGAAATATTTTAATATATATATTTTTTAAATTGATTTTAATTTAGAAAATAAGAAAAATAATTTTTAAAATTGTTTTTAAAATTTGAAAAATTCTAAAAACATTTGAGTAACCTTTTAGGGATAGAGTACACTTGGGTTTTAAATTTTAAGTGAAAATGAGCTTCCCTCATGGTTAAATTGATTTTAAAAGTATGTCTTAAAATTGGGTGATTTTCATCTTCTTTTATTTGGAAAATATTTTTTTAAATTCTAGAAATTTTCAAAAAATTTGGTAATATTTTGGGGACAGAATGCACTTGGGTTTTAAATATCAAGTAAAAATGTGGTTCCCTTGTGGTTAAAGTAGTATGGAAAGTGTGCCTCAAAACTAGGTTTTTATTTTCTTAAATTTTGGAAAATCTTTAAAATTCCCAAAAAAAATTCAAAAAATTCTAGAATAATTAAATAGGATTCTTAGGAACAGAATATGCCTATAAACCTAGATTAGAGCTAGGTTTAGACTTTTTTGAAGATTTAAGTATATTGGAGGTTTGGTTGTGTGCTTGCTCAAATAATTGGTGGTTGCATTATTTTACTCCTTAACTATATTTTTTTTTGAAATTATAACTGTCCATGCTATACTTGGTTTTAGGTTAATTGTGAATGAGTTATTTTATTTTGATGATCGAATTTCTGTTAGATCAAATTTGTATGCTTGTGTAGTTTAAATCTTTACATATTTTTTTTGTGTAGTAGGTTGGTTTGGGAGGCTTGTAAGGATTTTCAGGGGGCATGTTAGGATTGTCAATACCTATTAAGGTATCTAAGGATAATGATGGTGGCATGTCAAGATTACTTATATTAATAAAATACATGCTTATGTTTCTTTGTTCTGAACTTAAAGAATGTGTTCATTTTTGTATGATAAGAGTTTGTTGGAATATTGTAAAAGATAACATTTATTTTGAAAACATGAACTGGATAAGGAATGACCAGTATGTTTACACCTATATTTTTTTTTCTTGTGTCATACTAAAGGTATGTATATCAGTTCTCTGATTAGGATGTAGTAGAGAGGGTTTGCTCATGGGTTTAACCCACTTTGTTGATATTACAGGTCCTAGGCCGGTTCCACCACGAGGATAGAGTCTTGGGGTTTGGTTGTGGCTGACATCTCCTCTCATCAGCTATAGAGTAGGAACTTATTCTCTTCTTCAAGTTCAAACTATGAACTCTTTTGAGACTTTGGTTGTTGGTTTTTAATTTAGAGTTAAAACTCTTGTTCTTTCTTGTTAAGGGGTTCTTGGGTTACGGGGCTTCCAAATTGTATTACCAGACACGTACTTTATTTATTTAACGTTTTATTTTGATTCGGATGGACTTTCTATTCCGCTTTTAAAATTTATTTTAGTCTTTCTTTTGTACTATGCTTGTTGCTATCAGTTGTAAATATCTCTCAGGTTTTGTGTATGAGACTGACCACCTCATGCGTGAAATTTGTTTAGAGTATTTCAGTTTGTATCTGAACATTCCAGGTTCAAGTATTCTCGGGTCCTTAGGGTCTATCGTATGGTATCTTTTGCGTTGCGTATTCTGATAAATAGAATCTAAGTATAGGACTAATCGTACTCTATACGTCTTAGTCTATTATTGGGGTATTATTTAGATGTCACCTTGTAGGAGGAGGAATGTGAGCCAAAACCAGGGTCAGTTCTGATAAATAGTAAACTCTGTCATTGGTGAGATTATCTGGTATAGCCATTAAGCCATGTAGTTCTCCATTTAGTATTGCTACACCATTGGAAATTAGTACAGTTTTACAGGAATGCTGTAGTCAGATCACTATAAACATTGGCAGACTCAGGTTCTTGGCGTCTATTGGTCTTGGATATGAAATCATATGATGTCATACTCGGGATGGATTGGTTATCGCATTATCATACACATGTCAATTACCATGATATGACAATTGTTTTTGCTATATTGGGTCAGAAGATGTGTTTGGTTGCTATACCGTAATCAAATGGAGGGTCTAGTACTCACCCATTATTTATTAGTGAGGAGTCTTCGGAGGGAAATACAGTTTCTATGGATCTCATTCTAGTGGTGTGAGACTTTTAGGATGTATTTTAGGAAATTCTAGGACTACCACCAAGTCGTAAGATAGACTTTGTAATTTACTTAGCTTTAGGCACCAGGCCTACTTTTAAGTCAAAGGAGGACCATGCCAGACATTTTTGTATCGTTTTGTAGATACTGAGAGATCACCAGTTGTATGCAAAGTTTGAGAAGTGTGATTTCTGGTAGAGGGAGGTGAAGTCCTTAGGTCATGTAGTATCTGAGAAGGGATAGCGGTTGATCCAAGCAAGGTATTCGCGGTATTGGAGTGGGGACAACCTACCTCACCCATGGAGATTCGTAGTTTTCTAGGGTTAGCTGGTTATTGTCGTAGGTTCATTTAGGGCTTTTCCAAGATTTCTAGCCCTCTCACCCATTTAACTAAAAAGGGTGTGCCTTTTGTTTAAGATAATTCTTGTTAGGCGGTGATTGATGAGTTGAAGAGCAGGTTGATAATTGCACTTGTCCTAACTACTCCTTAGAGTGGATTTGAGTAATTGGTATATACCAATGCATCATTGCAGAGTTTGGGTTGTGTGTTGATGCAGGAGGAGAGGTCGATATCATACGTTTCACATAAGTTTAAGCGTCATGAGCTTAATTACCTAACTCATGATTTGGAGTTAGCAGTAGTGGTCTTTACCTGGAGGATCTAGAGGCATTATCTCTTGGGGGGAGACTTTTAGATTCTTCAGTGACCACAAGAGTTTGCAATATCTGTTCTCATAGAAGGAGCTGAACATGAGGTAGCACAGGTAGTTGCAATTTGTGAAAGATTATCATTTTTTCATCCAATACCACCCATGGAAAACAAGTGTAATAGCTAATGCACTCAGTCGCCGACCCTATGCTAGTCTTTCAACTTTATTTGAAATAGAATGGAATGATTTGAGAAGTGTTGATGACTTAGGTGATGCTTTTGTAGAGTGTGTAGTGGTTACACCTACTATTATTTGCTAGAGGACTTACTATTTTATGTTTTATAGGGGGTTGATTTCCAAATAAGAAGAAAAGCAGCAAAAAGGGCTAAAAAAGATATATATAGCCAAAGATGAACGTTTGAAGAATTGTAGGAGAGATGGTATTCTCTAAAATCTACTTCACGAGAGGTCTCAAGTTCAAAACTTTGCAAACTATGTTTTACACGACCACTTCTGCAGTCCAGAATTCAAATTAAAGATATAAAGATCAAATATTAGATATTTAAATTCAAAATTTTGTATTTTGTATTTTTGTTTTTAAATTTTGTAATTTGAATTTTTATTTTTAACTTTTGTATTTAAAATTTTTCCCACATAAACCATTCCCCTCTAACTCTACAAATAGGGGTCTTAGAGGATGGTGAAGGGAGTTAGAAAATTATAGAGAAATTATAGAAAAAAATAGTGTAATTGTTTTCTTGATTCAATGGAGAATAGTAGTTTCATTTCTATTTGTTTGTTTTCTGTTGATATGCAAGCGTAATCATCTTTCTCAAGGGAGTGATGAAGCCACCATGGCTGAAGTAAGTAAGTTATTTTATTTTCTTGTCTAATTTTTCCTCCCAAGAGCATTCTTCTACTCTTCTATTCTGGACTTTTATCTTCTAAAATTAGAGGGAGGATTCTTCATGTTTGCCAAATAATGGTAATTCAAAGAATGCCTACCTCTGTTTACCTAGCCAATGTGCATCAGATTAAGTAAAGAAATGTCTCTCTCATATATAATCAAGTCATTATTTTTTATTCCATATTTTTCTTCATCTTTCTAAGTTCTAATTGGATTGGTGAAGTGTATTGATTATTGGAGGAAAAACTAGATAACAATATTAGAAACTTCATTTATATGGATCCATGGTGGTGAATTCTCTTTCCTTTAGATTTGTCCCATCATTTGATCAAAGACATTTAGTATTAGTTTTTATTATTAAAAAAAAATCAGAATTTTATTTTTAAATATTCATTTTTCATCTCAAGAGATTTAGGTTTTGAATTTTAAAACATAGTTTTTATTTAGGTTGATAACTTTCGCATGTGAACTATAGGATAGAATAACTTAGAAATCTCAATTTAGAAATCTCCCTAGGGGTCAGACTTTCTTCAATTTTATTTTATTTATTTATTTTGTTGTTCTTTTTTTAAAAAAAAGAAGAAGAAGAAAGACCACACACTTACTCATTTTTATTTTTTATTTTTATTACTTGTTTTGTTTGTGCATTTTTAAATTAGCATTTGCATAAGATATTTAAGGGCAAGCACCCCAACAAGATACGGTCGGGATTTCATCACCCGTTTTTATGGCCCACAAATCACAAAATTCGAGCATTTGTCAAAGCCCAAGTCCAATTTAATTTAAAATCAAGTAGACATTTGCCATAGGGTGTACACAAAGCTCGTAGGACCCTCTTGGGAAGAGTTAACTCTTGTTAACTCCAGTGATCACCTTCCAACTATATAATATTTAGAAAAAGTTCTGTCTAAGGAGTGTAGACGTACCGTCATTAAAAAGGCCATGTGCCTCTCCACAGTTTCCTGGAAACTTTTCTCATTGTGTTGTTGGTAGGCCTTAACTGGTAATCTTCTAGTTACTTTGAAAGGGAGTAGGAGCTGTCTAATAAGGAGAGAATTAATTTTAGAGACCATCCAATTAATTTTCTACAATATTAGATTTAAAAATTCATCACCCTAGAATTTAAGCTCAAGATAAAAGGCCAAATTTTTTTTGTGGTTTGTGTGTTCAATCCTGTGTCTAGCCCATCTTCTAGGATCTAATTACTTAGGTTTTCCTTCCCTTAAAAAAAAAAGTTAGTTGTCTATTAGTTTATGCCCAAGTGGTTGCGGGTTAACAAACGGTTAGTTCGGTCTTCTAGTGATCCATCAATCCTTGATTTGGAGAAGACTCCTCTCACTCTCTCACTCTCCTCAACCACAACTCATAATCCTATGGCTGCACCTCGGACCTTGAATGACTACTTCGCACCTATCACAGCCAACCCGCTGAATTACATTGTTCTCCCCAAGAACAATGCGGCCCAATTTGAGATTATGCCCACTACAATCAATCCGTTACCCAAATTCCATGGGTTTGAAAGTGAGCAACCTTATATCCATATAGGGAAATTTTTAACAATTTGCAACACTTTCAAAAATTAGAATTTTGATGCCGAGGGTATCAAATTGCGTCTTTTTCCTCTATCCTTAGAAGATAAGGTTGCCTCATGGCTAAACTTCATTCCTCCAAATTCAATTGAATCATAGGATGCACTTGCAAAGAAATTTATGAACAAATTTTATCTTATGCAAATGACCGAGTTAATGAGAGATGCCATAAGCACTTTTAGAGGAAAAATGAGGAACAATTCCACCACACTTGGGAGTGCTATCATGACTTGCTTCTCAAATGCTCACGCCATAGCTTTGATAAAGCATAATTAGTTCAATTTTTCTATAAGGGGCTTTCACCTATGAACCGAACCATGCTTGAGTCTATACACCAAGGTAAGTTCAAGAACCAAACCCCTGACCAATCTTATAAATTTTTAGAAGAACTAGCTGAGAATGCCAAAAATTGGAATTGGAATACTTGTGATGATGAATTTTCTAGGAATGACCAATCCCATAGAAAATCTGGTTTGTATGAGATCAAGCCTGAAAATGAACTAAAATCTATGATGCAAAGTCTAGCCAATGGTGTGAAAGACTTGAGTAAAAAATTCGATGCCTTTACGCTCATGTTCACAAGTGTGCAATGCAATATGTGTTCTAGTTCACTCATCCCACTGAGGCGTGTCCGGTCTATTGTACATTTGAACCTTCGGATGCACAAATGTGTACTTTTAATACCTATAGGAGACCGACAACTAATACCTTTAGCCAGACTTAACATCCTGATACTCGAAATCATCCTAACTTTTCATACCGACAAAATTTTCTACACAAATTTAGGTAGTCAACTTAGTTCTCAAGGTAACTCCAATAGGCCACCACAACCTCAAGGACCTCTTGTTCCTCAAGGTCAATTCTCATTGACCAATCAGTTCAATCACAATAGTGATCTCGCATTTGATCCCATGAGTAATTATGTTGCTCCTGTCTCATAAAACCAACATATTTCTAACTATGATGACACTCTGAAAATGCTTGCCCTTAATCTAGATCAATCTAATAAGTAATCTAATCAGAGATTTCAAAAGTTAGAGAGTAACTTTGACCTATTGACTCAGAACCAATTGCAATTTTAACAGTCAATCCAAAATCAATTGAGTCAAGTTACTTCTGTTCTGACTGAAAGACAGAGGGGTACCTTGCCTAGCCAACCTGAAATCAACCCTAAATATAAAGGATTTAATCTCATAGAATCTTCTTCTGCCACTAACCAATCAAATGGCCATGTGAATTCTATCACAACACTTCGGTCAGGAAAGCAAATAGATAATAAGGTTGAGCTACCCACCCAAGATAAGACTGCACAATTTCAGTCTCCCCCATCCAACTCTCCCAGAGCCAAGAAATCCCAAGGTCCTCAGACTGACAATACTACTCTTAAGTCATATACTCTACCTGCACCCTTTCCCTCTAGACTAGTCAATAATAAAAAGGATTCGCAATACAGTGAGATGTTAGAGATTATTCAGAATCTCCAGATTAATATTCCATTTCTCACTGCCACTAAACAAATCTCTTCTTATGCAAAGTTCATCAAGGACTTAGTCAAGAGGAAAACCAATATCCCAAAGGAAGCCTTCATAGCTCAACATTGTTCTTCTTTCCTACAAAATCAAGCCATGGTCAAACATAAAGATCCCGGAAGTCCGACTGTCCTTTGTAGGATAGGAGAAAATTTTGCCGATCTGGCCTTGTTGGATCTAGGTGCTACTGTGAACTTGTTACCTTATTCAATCTACCAACTGTTAGGGTTGAATAATTTGAGAAAAATAGATGTTAGAATTAAATTAGCTGATCGATCAGTTAAGATTCCAAGGGGTATAATTGAGGATGTAATTGTTAAAGTGGCTGATTTCTATTACCCTATAGATTTCATCGTGCTAGATACCTAACCCACTCAAGGTAAATAGATTCTAATTATTTTAGGTCAAGCATTCTTAGCTACAGCCAATGCATTGATCAATTGTAGGAATGGTAACATGACCTTGACCTCTAGTAACATGAAAGTGGAAGTCAATGTGTTTAGTTTGATGAAACAAGCCCCCGACTCAGATTCCTTTGAAGATGTTTGTCTTATTGAGTCTTTGACCTCACATACTTTTGAGCATTCCTACCCCGAAGATCCACTCCTATAGTGTTTAGCACATTTTAGTGCTGATTTTGGTGAGGATAGTTATATTAGTGAAGTCAATGCCTTACTTGATTCCACTCCAATCTTTGACACACCAAAATATAGGTCACAATTTGAACTATTGTCTTTACCAAATGCCACTGCATCTGAAAATGTCAAGAAACTCCCTAAGGTTGAATTAAAGCCTCTACCTGCAACTTTAAAATACTTATACCTAGGTGAGTCTAGAACTTTTCCCGTGGTGATAGCTTCTAATTTAACTGAGGATTAGGAAAACCAACTAATTGAGGTTCTTAGGGTGAATAAGGAAGTAATAGGTTGGTCTATTGATGACATCAAAGGTATTAGTCATTTCGTGGTCCAACATCACATTCACTCAGAGAACAATGCTAAAACCTGTCGACAACCTCAGAGGAGACTTAGCTCCAATTTAAAGGAAGTTTTTTATGCTGAACTAATCAAACTTCTAGATGCCAATATCATTTATCCCATATCTGATAACCAGTGGGTAAGTCCAATCCAAGTTGTCCCTAAGAAGTCTAGCATCACTGTTGTTGCCAATGACAATAATGAGTTGGTTCCTACTCGTGTCCAAACTGGATGGCGAGTTTGCATAGACTATAGGAAGCTTAATAGTGTGACTAGGAAGAATCATTTCCCTCTACCTTTTGTTGACCAAATGTTAGAGAAATTAGCTGGTCAGGCGTACTATTGCTTTTTAAGTTACTCTGGCTATAACCAGATTCCCATCCACCCCGATGACCAAGACAAGATAACTTTTACCTGTCCATTTGGCACATTTGTTTATTGTCCCATGCCTTTTGGGTTATGCAATGTAACCACCACATTTCAAAGGTGCATGATAAGTATCTTTCACGACATGGTTGACAAATTTTTAGAAATCTTCATGGATGGCTTTTTGTCTTTGGGTCCTCTTTAAGCAATGCCTACACCATCTTACTCTAGTGTTTCAACGTTGTCGTGACACTAACCTGGTTTTTAACTGGGAAAAATGTCATTTTATGGTTAAGAAAGGAATTGTCCTAGGTTATACTATTTTTAGTGGGGCAATTGAGGTATATAAAGCAAAAGTTGACCTCATCTCAAATCTACCTATCCCCAAAACTATTCACGATATTTGAGCTTTCCTAGATCATGCTGGGTTCTATAGGCATTTCATCAAAGATTTTAGTAAGATAGCACGATCTTTGACCCATCTTCTAGCTAAGGATGCACCATTTGAGTTTACAGATGGTTGTCACTCAACTTTTGAGCAATTAAAATTAGCCCTCACCACTGCACCCATTATCCACCCACCTGATTGGAACCTACCTTTTGAGATCATGTGCGATGTGTTGGATTATGCAGTTGGGGCTGTTTTAGGACAAAGAGTTAATAAAGCATCCTATGTGATCTATTATGCTAGCATGACTTTAAACGATGCGTAGCTTAACTACTCGACCATCAAGAAAGAGTTATTGGCAGTCGTGTTTTCCTTTGACAAATTTTGCCCTTATTTAATCGGATCTAAGGTCATCATCTATACAGATCATACAGCATTGCGACATCTTTTTTCCAAAAAAGATGCCAAACCTAGGTTGATACACTGGATCTTACTCCTTCAAGAATTTGACCTTGAGATCCATGATAAGAAAGGCTCAGAGAATGTAGTCGCTGATCATTTGTCCCATCTTATTATTGATTCTATTAGTGACTCCCTTCCTATCTCTGATTATTTTACTAATGAGCAACTTTTTATAATATCTCATACTCCATGGTATGCTGATATTGTCAATTACATTGTGACTAGTCAAATCCCTTCCACTTGGTCTAAGCATGAGAGAGACAAATTCCTAGCAAAGGCTAAGACATATTTTCAGGATGATCCCTACTTGTTTAAGTATTTTCCAGATCAGATCATCCATAGGTGTGTCCCCGAGGAAGACCAAGAGTTTGTCATTTTCTTTTGTCATGATCAGGCATGTGGTGGCCATTTTAGCTTTAAAAGGACTGTTGCAAAAATCTTACGGTCGGGATTTTACTGGCCCACCCTTTTTAAGGACACTCATATCTACTATTTTGCTTATCCTAGATGTCAACTATTAGGTAAGATTACCAAGCGTAATGAGTGGCTCCAACAATCAATTCTAGTTGTCGAAATCTTTGATGCTTGGGGTATTAACTTCATGGGACCCTTTCCCTCCTCATTTGGGTATATCTATATCCTTCTTGTTGTTGATTATGTGTCAAAATGGGTAGAAGCGTTAGCCACCAAGACAGCAGACCATAGAGTTATGAATTTCTTGAAAGAATTAATTTTACCTAGATTCGGTGTACCTCAAGCCATAATTAGTGATAATGGTTCCCATTTTTGTAACAAAGTTTTTAGAAGCTTAATGTCTAAATATGGGATCACCCATAAGGTGGCCCTATCTTATCACCCACAAACCAATGGTCAGGCTGAGGTATCCAATAGGGAGATCAAACATATCTTAGAAAAAAAGTTAACCCCACAAGGAAGGACTGGAGTCTCCATCTCCAAGATGCTTTGTGGGCATATCGTACTGCTTATAAGACTCCTATAGGAATGTCTCCATATCGCTTGGTGTATGGCAAAGTATGTCACTTGCTTGTCGAACTCGAACACCGTGCTTATTGGGCTATCAAGGCCATGAATTTTAACTATAATAAAGTGGAGAGCGTAGGTCACTTCAACTTGATGAGTTGGAGGAAATCATAAATGATGCCTACGAGAGTTCGAGGATTTATAAATCTAAGACCAAATTGGAACATGACAAACAAATTCTGAGAAAATATTTCTCCCCAGGATAGAAGGTTCTTTTGTATAACTCTTATTTTGAATTGTTCCTTGGAAAGTTGAGCTCACGATGGTCTGGTCCATACTATGTCCACCAAGTTGCTAGTCATGGTGCTATTGAAGTTCAAGATCCCAAAAATGAAAAGTTATTCAAAGTTAATGCTCAACGTCTAAAGCCTTTTCTTGAGTTGGAGGCTCGTGAAATTGAAGAAGCTCTCCTCAT
Source organism: Cornus controversa (assembly GCA_026545225.1). Lineage (NCBI taxonomy): Eukaryota > Viridiplantae > Streptophyta > Magnoliopsida > Cornales > Cornaceae > Cornus > Cornus controversa. The sequence continues at coordinate 27,154,325 of CM048848.1, read as the reverse complement.
CAATTCGGTCTATCCAGATTGATCTCTTTGGGGTGCTATCTCTTTTGCGTTTGACAAAAGACGTTAAACTTAGCACTCCTGGGAGGCAACCCTGTCGATTGATTTTAGAGTTCTGTAGTTGTTTGGTAATGTTGCTACTTAGTTTAGGATTTTTTGTAAAACTCTATTTGGATATATTTATATTCTATTTTGGGGGTACGGTCTTTGATTAATATGGTTCTAAATCATTTAGTCTATATTATTATGCATTACATATTTGCTGGGACTATACTTCTACCACACTAGAACAATTGAGGTAATTTGTTCCAATGTTTTTCTATCCGTCTCCAGCAATACATTATCTCTTTTATTACTGTCATTTTAACACTAGGGACAGTGTTGTATTTTGTTTGGAAGTGGGGTAGATTTATCAAAACGCACTCTTATTTTGATCCAAAATAGAGTCATTTTTTCAATTTATTCAAAAAAAAAATTATGTTTGATAGTATAGTACCTTTACAATGATGAGATTGGATTAACTTATGATCCATTTCATAAAATCCAAGAGTTGTTAATGTTTTGATCTAAATTGAACTTGTTATTAGGGTAATATAATGATAGAAATTATTGCATCACGGGCATTTAGAAGCAGAAATACTTTTTGCACAAAAGTCAAACTTTGCAATTCGAATTGAAAAGTGAGTAACCTCCTGATAATCTGGAAGATCTAATAGTAGAGACTTAGACCTTGTGAGCTTTTGTGCCTTTCACCTTCTTTTGAGAGTTTTTATGCTAACTCCGAGTCACAAGATGACTCAATTTTCTTAGATACCATATTAAAAATTGGTGTTAGTCTCATTATGTTTCATTTTGGTTGATCACTTAGAATGAAATCACTTCGAGTTAAGAGAAACATAGGTCTTGTAATTTATTTTCCTACTATCATATCATTCCATAACCCTTGTTTCTATTGTTAGTTTCTGAAAAGTAATAAGGATGATCTTGTGTATAAAGAAAAAAAGACAGAATACTATCATATTTTATTCAATTAGAAAAAAAAAAGGAAAGAAAAAAGAAAGAAAAGAAAAGGAAAAAGAAGAGAAAAAAAAAAGAAAAGAAGAAGAAGACAAGTTTTCCCTTTGAGATATTTTGAAGACACATCAATCTCAGAAACATTCACCTACAACCTCATCCTAATGACCACCTATAGGATTTATGGAAAGATATGATAGGGGTAATAAGGGAGAAGGCGCTATGGTGGGTAACTCGACATTGTCCCAAAAGTGATCAACATTCCTATCATGAGACTTTTTCTATTTATATGTATCAATTTTTCATATTAGTATGTGAGCTTGCTTTTACTTTGGAAACAAAGTTTCTACTCACATACAACTGAGAGAAATAGTTAGCCAAATCTCTGAGAGTTGTTCTTTTAGAGAGATATTTACCTGTGAGATTTGTAGTCAAAACGTCTTTTTCTTCTAATGACTTGGGAATTACATTACTTGGATTTGAGGATGGCTTTTTGTCGACTTCACACACATGCACTCTACTTTTAGGTTGCTTATGGATGAATTTTTCTTAATGTTTATTTTTATGACACCCCAATAGCTCGTTGTATATGAGGAACTTGACAATTTAATTTTTTATTTTTTTCATTTCATGGATATATAGGAGATTCTCTGAACAATAGGAGAAACTATAGCCTTAAAACAACTCTTCTTTTGTAGTAGTTAGGAAGTTTGTCGGTATCTTCACTGCAAACCCTCACGAGGCTATATCTCGTCCACTAGGGTTAACCTAGGGGTTTAAGGTCTTATTGCATATGGTAAATGAAATCGAGAACAACCTGCAAAAGTGGCACATCTTTAGTTAGGAGTTAAAAAAAAGTAGCAGTTTTGTGCATTAATCTCTTTTGCTTGTATTTGCTAGAGAACTAGCAAAAGCTTGTTTGGGGGTAATTTGATAAGTGCACAAAACTTACTATTTTATATCCCAAAATAAGTTTTTAATTACTCTTTTATTTTATTTTAATGTTCTTGTCTTTGCATTTTATGTTTTATAGGGGGTTGATTTCCAAATAAGAAGAAAAGCAACAAAAAAAGGCTAAAAAGGATATATATAGCCAAAGATGAATGTAAGAAGAATTGTAGGAGAGATGGTATTATGTACAATCTACTTCACGAGAGGTCTCAAGTTCAAAACTTTGTAAAATATTTTTTACACGGCCACTTCTGTAATCCAGAATTCAAATTAAAGATATGGAGATCAAATATTAGATATTTAAATTCAAAATTTTGAATTTTGTATTTAAAATTTTTTATTTTGAATTTTTATTTTTAACTTTTGTATTTTAAAATTTTTCCACCTAAACCATTCCCCTCTAACTCTATATCTTAGGGGATGGTGAAGGGAGTTAGAATATTGTAGAGAAATTATAGAAAAAAATAGTGTAATTGTTTTCTTGATTCAATGAAGAATAGTAGTTTCATTTCTATTTGTTTGTTTTCTGTTGATATGCAAGCGTAATAATCCTTCTCAAGGGAGTGATAAAGACACCATGGCTGAAATATAAGTAAGTTATTTTATTTTCTTGTCTAATTTTTCCTCCCAAGAGCATTCTTCTACTCTTCTATTCTGGATTTTTATTTTCTAAAATTAGAGGGAGGATTCTTCGTGCATGTTTGCCAAATAATGGTAATTCGAAGAATGCTTACCTTTGTTTACCTAGCCAATGGGCATCGGATTAAGTAAAAAAATGTCTCTCTCATATATAATCAAGTCATTATTTTTTATTCCATATTTTCCTTCATCTTTCCAAGTTCTAATTGGATTGGTGAAGTGTATTGATTATTGAAGGGAAAACTAGATAAGAATATTAGAAACTTCATTTATATGGATCCATGGTAGTGAATTCTCTTTCCTTTAGATTTGTCCCATCATTTGATCAAAGACATTTAGTATTAGTTTTTATTATTAAAAAAAAATCAAAAGTTTATTTTTAAATATTCATTTTTCATCTCAAGAGATTTAGGTTTTGAATTTTAGACTTGTTACTGATTTCTCACTTGAGAGTGGTTCGACCTTGCTTACTACTATACAATTTTTAGTAAAGTTTTTGCAGGTTTTATTATTTTTGTACGAAATGTAGAAAAGTAACAACAAACATCCACTATTCTACATTTGTCAATCAACTTACTGACTTACAGTGCGTAGAGAAGGTGACTGAGTTAAAATCTGGAGAGGTATCGTTTTATACAGTTGGTACAATGGAGGATTGAGGTACATGGGGTGGTTAATCGTCCCTCACAATGACGACTTCAAGAGGGCAGTGATGAGTGAGGCCCACAGTTCTCAATATTCGGTACACCCGGGAGGAGATAAGATGTACCAAGACATGAAACGATAGTTTTGGTGGGTAGGTATTGATGTGGCCAAATATGTCTTTGTTTTTGTAGCTTACTATTGCCTATCAAAATATAATTTAAACCACTCACAAGAAAATGAATCTTTGTAGATACGGTTCTTTATAGAGGGTATCGATCCCACAAGGAGTTTGGTTGAATTGCACTACTAAAAGAGAATTTCCAATTTAATCCTAAAAACAGAATTTTGGGTTGACTTTAACACTACTTTGTAGAATATAAAAGCATTAAAATTTTAAAATAATTTATAAAGTTGAGGGAGAGAGAACTAGGGGTGGTTTCCACCTTTAGCCACTTGACATGTCCATTTATGTAGCTAATGGGATCTTCTACAAGTATATGCAACACTATGTCGTTAGGCTTGTGATCTATAATGACATATCAAAAGATAAATGTGATTTCTAACTAAACATAGCCCATCTTTAACAAGCATAGTCTTTCGACCTATCTACTTACCATACCTTCTAAATGTACCTATGTGTGTCCAAACTACCCTATCTTGGCATGGGCTATATTAGCAAGAAATCACATTCCATTAAACACCATTACAAAGCCATCATTTACATTTTTTTGTGAAAGTGTAAATGTTAAGCATTTAAATTGAAGCATTTCTACTCTAAGACAAGAGGAAGAAATAAAATCCAATGAATATATTGAAGAAGTTCACAAGTATTATACAAAATACTAGGCTAAGTAATCAACATATACATGTAGATCCCAAAGTATATCAATTAAAAATTTCCGCACTTCGCAATAGAACGAATTCCTTGCAGAATAGGGCTATCGAAAGGGGTATTGTACCTTAGGGATTATGGTCTGATGAGTTGGAATACGGAATTAATTCTAATTAAATTTATAAAGAAAAGAATTCTCATTTTTAAACTAAAACAATTAAAAAGGAAAATAAAATAAATTAAAGTAAAATAGATAGTGGAGATAATATGAGAGAAATCTAGGGTGTTTGACTTCACCACTAACTCCACAATCAATGGTCAATTGAATCAACTATAGGGGAATTACATCATGCATAAGTGGTGTTGGTGGCTACAAGCTCACCTTCATCCGTCAAGAAGATAACATATGATTAAGGCTAAGCCATGGACTATCTTCGATTGGCATGGGCCATCTGCCTAACTACTCTAATCTAGGGTGCAGTATGGTTCATCTTCTCTAGGCATAATCCATCAAAGCTCATAACAATATATTCAGTGATTACCATTGTGTAATAATCTCTCTTATGATCACAGAAAACAAGAGAGATTGAGTTCAATAACAACAACTAAATATCTAAGACAAGATAAGAAATCATTGAGATTGAATTTACAAGACTTTTATTGCTCAATTCTATAATAAGAATCCTCTGAATTACACAATCTATGCATGTATATAAAGGTCCCCAATAATTAAAACAATCAAACCATTGATGCTTTGTTAGGGCTACATCAAAACCCTAGTGGATGAACTAGCTGCTCATGGTAGAAGAAGAAGCTTCAACTGTTGAGGAAGAAGGCATCATCTTCATGAATTATGCATATGGCTTTATTCTCCAATATATCTACAAATATGTTTCTGTTCTCTTCTCCGCCCTCTCAGACTGGCCAATCTCTCTGTTCTCTCTCCCAAATTCAGCCTCTAAGTCTTCACTTTATTCCCCAAGAGAATACACCAAAGTCCTAATCCAATTAGAAATAAATTAGGGTTTCCCGCAGCACTAATCAGGTGGGTTTTTCCTACTGACTTCGGCCTAACTTTTGACCCACTAGAAGTCCAATTTACAGAATTTTCATGAAATACAAAAGTGTGCAGAATCAAATTTCGTTCAATCTTTCGTGAAAATAATGTCGATTTGAGGCATGAAAATAAGACTTCTGGTCCATTTTCCAAAACGGGATTAAGATTGTATTATGCGCAGATTTGGGCTTCAGGCCCGAAACCTTCTTAAGCAGTTGTAATTCTCTTGGACCTCTTTCTTGGGCTGATTTGAGTTGAAATAAATGGTTAAATGATTCTCCTTGATGTAGGCTTCATCTAACCATCTTGGATGTCTTCTTTAAATGCCCAAAAGCTTGGTTTTAATTGAAATAATCATTAAGGCCCTGAAAATACAGAAAACACTAAAACGAAGTAAAATAACAAAATAATTTATCACTAAGAGAATAAAATACACAAGTTAAGAGGCTAGAATGCGTAACATTTAATGCCTATCACACCCCAAACTTACATATTGCTAGTCCCTTAGTAATAGAATAAAACAAAACTAAAACAAAGAAACTACTAAACACTAACTAAACTACCCAACTCCACTTTCGTGGGAGAAATAATTGCATTTAGCATATGCAACAAGCCTTTAAACCCCTAGGTTCCCCCTAGTGGACGAGTATAGTCTCGTGAGGGTTTCCAGAAATGTTACCCACAAGTATAGTCTCGTGAGGGTTTCAACATTAATTCAAGAAGAAGATTGCAATACATAGTTACAAACTTGCATTTAAGAATAATTTCAAAATTTCAAATTCCATAATTAAAATCAATGGTCCCCATGCATAATTCACAACAACATATCTCAAAATAATCAACTCTAGCTCCCTCGTGTAAAGTGAACTAGCAGTCATCTCATGTAGCATAACCAAGCTCTGAATATATTAAGGCACATACCCTTTCAACTCACTAGCTCCGCTTATTGAAATCATACTTCCCAACATGAATACATGACTTTTTTTCTCATTTTTTTTTCATTGCTTTATTGGTTGTGCAATGTCTTGATCTATTAAGCTTTCTGAAAGAGCCATGTAGCAAGCTTTCAGTCAGTGACTCCCAAACCAGATGGCTTTAGGGCACTAGGCTTAGGGCACTAGGCTTTAAGATACCCCGAAGACCTAATTACTCGAATCAGTCAGGCTACAAATCAAGACAACCAATGCTCGTCTTTTCTCACCCTTTCACTTTTGACGCGAACACTCCGTGCTTCCTGAGGCATAGAGGCCCGATTACTCATGAAAAGGATCAAATTGATTTGCTTATTCATCACTTTTTTCTTTCTTTTTCTTTTTTTTTTATCATTGAAGTCAAGTGAAACATATTATCGGTACTCATTCTCAAGAGATACTAATTAATATCAAGCATATGTAACAAAATAACTCAAAACCAAAGTTTATACCCCACAAAATTATGCTAGTGTGTTTGTGCATGTAAGGAAACTAAAACTAATCACCCCAAAGCATGTTAATGTAAACCATGATTAAAACCACTTAATTTAAACCACAGTTTCCAAAAATCTAAACATACTCAAAAATTGCAAGTTACGCACCTACATAAGGTATTAATCCCTTGAATAATGTCGAAACATTCTATCTAAAAACAAAACAAAATAAAATAAAAAAACAAACTAAGAAAATAAAATAAAATAAAATCCTAATACAAAAAGAATTTCACACCAATCTCCCCCCATATGCAATAAAGCACATAAATAGGCATCACCTCACCCCCAAATTGAAACTATACATTATCCTCAATGTACATCCAATTAAAGCGTAGAGAAGAATAAGAACGATGTTACCAGGACCAAGGAGTAGTGGCAAGAAAATAGAGCACACCAAGTTGTAAGAAGACAATGCAAGCACACCCCCAAACTTGGATGTTAAAACCTGTCATAACAAACCACTATACCCCAAAGATCAAGTGAAATAGTATGGGTGAAAATAAATATTAAAGAGAAAAATCCTAAAAAAAAATTAAAATATTTTTTTTCATTTTTCATTTTTTTTTTCATAATAAAAATCTAACTACAAAAAGAATAATAAAAATAAAATAAAATACAAAAGATGGTTACCTTCCTGTCAAGGGTGTGGTGGTGACTGAGCATCTGGATCCAAATTTGCTTGGTGTATCAGTGCACGCAGCATCCTCCTCATCTCTAGTTGCTCTTGGCGAGTGTCACGTAAGTGATCCGCCATCTCTGTCCTCATTGCTCCAAACTGTGTGGATACAGCTGTTTGTAGGGTGCCAAACTGGGCTGTCAACCCAGCAATCTACCCCTCTAAATACTGATAATCATAACCACCAGCCTGTGCATGCACCTCTTCTTCCTCTACCTCCATCTCCTCAGGATCTTCCACCGGTGGTGGTATATCTATATGTTCTCCTCCCTGGGCCAACCGAGATACTTCACCAGGCGCCGCTATGACTCTCTGGTGCATATGAGATCGGCTCAAGTTCCAGTCATGCGTGCCATAATGAAGATCATGTGGAAAGACAAGCTCGTCCTCATGGACTGCATATCCCTGTGCCACAAGCAACTGATGAATAATAGTAGGGAATGGAAACTCCCAGTCACTTGCACTGTCTGGTGCCTTGGCTACAACCTTGGAATAGATATTCTCCATCTGGCCCCAGACAATCTGTGGGAACGACAGCCAATGCCCAAAATGTATAACATATAAGGCTCTGAGGAACTCTTGACGTCTCTCGGTCTTATGTCCAATGGGACATACATTCTTGAGTAGAACAGCGTCAAGGAACCATAAATGATTTGGCATTGAAGACTTTGAAGCTGCATTCCTTTTCGGCCCAGAAAACTGATTAGCACACAAACGTGTAACCAAATTACCCATTGACAAATAGTCAGGTAGAGGAGTATAGATATGAGATAAATCATCTGGGCAGTCATGAGGACAACCCATGGCAATGGCAATGGATGACGTGTCCACTCGAACTACTGTTCCATCTACTGAAGAAGTAAGCACATCCCGCTCATCAAGTGTCGGCATTAAGTTCTGATAAAATACCTTGACAAGCCTCGGGTAGATAGTAGACGAGAGTGGAACAAAAATGGATGCCGACCGATGATGACGGATGTCAGAAATCCCCCATCGTGTCTCAGGAAACATACCATAGAGTTCAGCTATGTCAAACGTGGTTTCAAAGTTTAAAGCCCTTGGATTCCATCTCTCTTGAATACCTTCTCAGCGAGATCATGAAGAACCTATGGTCGGATCATGCCTCACTCGGCGAGGATTACGTGAACTTGAAGCACGTTGGTGACTTACTCTCTTTGGTGCCATAGAAGTAGAAAAAGTGTGGTTGAGGAATTAAATCGAACACTTGGCGTGCACAATTAACTTGTAACCTTCAACCTCCTCTTTTCGACAATTTTTCCACCCAAATCGAACAAGTAATTGCACCAAATTGATCCCCCAAACTTGGTCTTCAAAAGCCCTAAAAAAGAATTGCACAATTTCACCAAAGAAAAACTTCACTTACTTTGATGTTGAACTTGAAAAAGTGAGAGCTTCTTTTGAGAACTAGTGATTCTTGATCCGGTTTTGATGTTGATGATGATGATGATCAATGTTGAATTCTTGTTTAATAAGCATCAATTGAAGAAAATAATTTCCCGGTTGAAGTAGGACTTGAATTGGAGCTCAAAGAGGTAAAAGATGCAAGTGGTAGCAACCAAGTAGGATAAGGAAGCTTTAAATACCAAAAATTTTTGGGCAGCCCACACTTAAACCTTGGGCGATCGATCCCCCCTAGGGTGGGCGATTGATCACCCACCTGCTGGTGGGGATCTTCAAGAATTAACATGGGGCGATCGATCCCCCTCCAATGGGGCGATCGATCCCCCTTCTGGTAGCCTGTTTGACCCTCCGTCGCCCAAGTTCGACCAAGACTTGAAAATTTTGAGTCTCCATCGCCCAAGGTCGACCGAGAGCATGATTTTTCACCCGTCTTGAGTCCAAATACCTCGGTACACCTCTTGGCATCCTCCGGAAGCAACTTATACATCAAAAACTCAAAGAAAAAACATTAAAACGCAACTAGAATTGAAAGAAAACTTAAGAAAACTAAAACTAAAAATTAAAATCAAAGAAAACTAAAGCAAATAAAATATAGAAATATATACAGAATCTATAATTTAAAGTTCGTAGGAGACGATCAATTCTCCAAAGGGATTAAGTTGGATAGACGGGATCCGTCAAGTCGACGGACTCTACGTCTCTTCTTGGCAGACATCCTTCCACACAATGCTTCAACCTTTGGCCATTAACTTTCATCAAACCAATTCCAAACAATTGCTCATCCGGGAATAAGTCTCGAATAGGTAATGCATCGATCACCAGCTCAAACTCAATCCGAGATAAATGATTCGCAACCACATTCTCCGTCCCCTTTTTATCTTTTATCTTCAAATCGAATTCTTGCATCAATAAAATCCATCGAATAAGACGCGGTTTGGTTTCTTTCTTTGCCAATAGGTGTCTCAATGTTATATGATCAGAGTAGACGACCACCTTGGACCCCAATAAATAAGAACAAAACTTGTCCAAGGCAAATACTACAGCTAGAAGCTCTTTCTCTGTGGTTGTATAATTAAGTTGGGCATCAGAGAGAGTCTTACTAGCGTAATAGATGACATATGGTCGTTTCTCTTCTCTTTGTCCCAACACTGCTCCCATTGCATAATCAAAGGCGTCACACATGATTTCAAAAGGTAAAGCCCATTTTAGAGATTGCATGATTGGTGCAGAGGATAACAGAGACCGAAGCTTTTCAAAAGTTTGCACACATTCTTCATCAAAGATAAAGGGAACATCTTTAGATAACAAATGGCACAATGGTCGAGCAATTTTACTGAAATCCTTGATAAATCTTCTATAGAACCCAGCATGGCCTAAGAAAGATCGAACTTTCCTTACCGAAGTTGGATGAGACAGAGTTGCAATTAGGTTGATCTTTGCTTTATCAACTTCAATGCCTCTCTCTGAAACAATATGGCCCAATACAATACCTTCTTTCACCATAAAATGGCTCTTCTCCCAACTAAGTACAAATTACGCTCTCAGCACCTTTAAAGCACTAGTGATAAATTACTCAGATAGTGTTCAAAGGATGATCCAAAAACAGAGAAGTCATCCATGAACACTTCCAATAATTTTTCTACCATGTCAGAAAAGATAGCCATCATACACCTCTGGAATGTCGCTGGAGCATTACATAATCCAAATGGCATACGGCGATAAGCAAAAGTACCAAAGGGACAAGTGAAAGTAGTCTTCTCTTGATCTTCTGGATCCATAGCCACTTGGTTATAACCAGAGTAGCCATCCAGAAAGCAATAATAGCTTTGACCAGCTAACCTTTCAAGTATTTGATCAATGAATGGAAGAGGGAAGTGATCCATCCTTGTCATAGAATTGAGCTTTCTGTAATCAATGCAAACACTCCAACCTGTGGCAGTACATTGTGGAACAAGCTCTCCCATAGAGTTAGGGACAATGGTAAGGCCAGATTTCTTAGGAACCACTTGTGTTGGACTCACCCATGTGCTGTCAGAAATTGGATAAATGATACCTGCATCAAGTAACTTGACAACCTCTTTCTTTACCACCTCTTTCATGTTGGGGTTCAGTCGCCTCTGTGCCTCTCTAGTTGGCTTACATCCTTATTCTAGATGAATTTTGTGCATGCAAATTGAGGGATCAACGCCCTTAAGATCAGCAACACTCCATCCAATTGCTTCATGATATTGATATAAGACCTCTACTAAGCTCTTCTCTTGAATCTCTGTCAGATCAGAGGCAATTATAACAGGAAGAGTTTTCTGTGCCCCCAAAAATACATACTTTAATTTGTCAGGCAAAGGCTTCAACTCTAATTCTGGAGGGGAGTCCAATGAAGGCATAAGGGGAGTGCTAGATAGAGAAGGTAGTGGCTCAATTGAAATTCTCCATGGTGTAGTATTCTGAATAGCATCTGCTTCCAATATAGAATGCACTTCTTCACACAACCCTTCATCATTAATGTTCTCGAAGTCGTAAAGAGACTTACATACCTCCAAGGAGTTTCGAGATATAGAGGATGACACAAATTCCTCTACACATTCATCAATATCATCTATACAGAACACATCACTCTGATCTGGAGGGTGTTGGATAGCATTGAACACATTAAGCTTGACATTCATGTTGCCAAATGAAATATCCATGATCCCCGACCTACAATTTATGTAAGCATCAGCAGTAGCTAAGAAAGGTTGACCAAGGATCACTCGAATGTGCCTCTTTGGATTGTGAACCGGCTCAGTGTCTAGTACAATGAAATCAACAGGAAAGTAGAACTTGCCCACTTTAATGAGCACATCTTCTATAATTCCTCGGGGTTGCTTTGTTGATCTATCTACAAATTGCAATACCACCAAGGTAGGCTTCAATTCTTCCAAGCCCAATTGTAAGTAGACTGAATAGGGTAGCAAATTCACACTTGCACCCAAATCAAGAAGAGCTTTATCCACATGGTGCTCCCCAATAATGCATGAGATAGTTGGAGCACCAGGATCTTTGTACTTGGGAGGTGTACACTGCTGAATTATTGAACTTACTTGTTGTGGCAGCATCACTTTCTTTGGTACATGGCTTTTAGAACGCCTTTTCTGAGTGCACAAGTCCTTCAAGAATTTAGCATAAGGAGGAATTTGCTTGATGGCATCAAGGAGTGGCAAATTAATCTTCACTTGTCGAAACAGTTCCATTATGTCATACAGCTTGTTCCCTTGCTTCCCCAATTTAGACGCTTCAAGGAAACGTTGTGGGAAAGGATCCTTAGGCTCATAAGAAATTTCAGCATTTGGACTTCGGCCCAAATTTGGACCCACTAGAAGTTCGATTTATGAAATTTTCGTGAAATACAAAAGTGTGCAGAATCAAATTTCGTTCAACCTTACGAGAAAATAATATCGATTTGAGGCTCAGAAATAAGACTTCTGGTCCATTTTCCAAAACGGGATTAAGATTGTATTATGCACAAATTTGGGCTTCAGACCCGAAACCTTCTTAAGCAGTTGTAATTCTCTTGGACCTCTTTCTTGGGCTGATTTGAGTTGAAATAAATGGTTGAATGATTCTCCTTGATGTAGGCTTCAGCTAACCATCTTGGATGTCTTCTTTAAAAGCCCAAAAGCTTGGTTTTAACTGAAATAATCATTAAGGCCCTGAAAATACAGAAAACACTAAAACGAAGTAAAATAACAAAATAATTTATCACTAAGAGAATAAAATACATAAGTTAAGAGGCTAGAATGCGTAACATTCAACGCCTATCAGATCAATACCCTCTATATAGAACCGTATCTACAAAGATTCGTACTCTTGCGAGTGGTTAAATTATATTTTGAAAAAGGGCAAAAATAAGCTTACAATTACAATCAAGTTTAGCCACATCAAAATTTTGGCGCCGTTGCCGGGGACTACGGTTTAATTGTCGCCATTGAACGATTAAATCTAGTTTAATTCTTCGGCTAGAAATTCTTTCATTCTTTTTTTTTTGTATATATCTTGTGCTTATCTCTCAAATTGCTTGATTTTAGGTATACCACATAGTGGGCATCTCAAAGACTCAATGTTTGACCCTTTGTGAGTTTAAAGTCTAAAATTTGTGGATTTGAGTAATTTTTTTTATTTTGCATATTGAGGTGTTGTTTTACTTTTAGTGCATGCTAGGTAGACGGTCATTGTCACTTCCTTTGCTTTTGTGTAATATTGAACTTGAACGAACACTTAGACAACGTAGAGGAACCTCTAGGGACCCTATATTGCCTAGGACTGAAAATACGGAACAAAATGATGGACAACCTCCCGGACTACCTCCATTTAATCATGAACAACAACCTCCACCTCCTCCTCCTCAAGGAGAATTGCTTATGGACTTTTATCTTCAGACTACATTTGAAGTACCTTCATGTATTCCATTTTGTGATGTAGCGGCAAGTCAATTTGAAATAAAGTCCTCCACCATCAATCTTCTTAATAGCTTCCATGGTCTCCCAAATGAAGATCCATACCGGCATTTAGATTACTTCCTTTCTGTGTGTTCCACCATTCGGGTACCACAGTTTACGGAGGATGATCTAAAGCTTCGTATGTTTCCATTCTCCCTAAAGGATAGAAGTTGGTTCAATTCCTTAGAACCTAACTCAATCCATTCTTGGGCGGAGATGCAAATTGAATTCTTAAAAAAATACTTCCCAATGGGAAAGACAAGTGATATTCGGTGAGAAATCACCGAATTCACCCAAATTGATCAAGAACAATTTCATGAGACTTGGGAGAGATTAAAAGATATTCTTAAATCTTGTCCGCACCATGCTGTCCCAAAATGGCAGCTAGTGCAAATCTTTTATGATGGGGTAAGTGAGAAACATAGGCAAATGATAGATTCCGCTTGTGGAGGTGGATACCTTTTGAAAAGCCCAGATGATGCATGAAAACTTTTTCAAACCCTAAGTAATAATTCAGCTCAACGCTCCTCCACTAGAAAAGGTAAATCCACCCAACCTTGTAGAGGAGTGTGATAGGCGTTGAATGTTACGCATTCTAGCCTCTTAACTTATGTATTTTCTTCTCTTAGTGATAGATTATTTTGTGATTTTACTTTGTTTTAGTGTTTTCTGTATTTTCAGGGCCTTAATGATTATTTCAGTTAAAACCAAGCGTTTGGGCTTTTAAAGAAGACATCCAAGATGGTTAGACGAAGCCTACATCAAGGAGAATCATTCAACCATTTATTTTAACTCAATTCAGCCTAAGAAAGAGGTCCAAGAGAATTACAGCTGCTTAAGAAAGTTCGGGCCTGAAGCCTAAATCTGCACATAATACAGTCTTAATCCCGTTTTGGAAAATGGACCAGAAGTCTTATTTATGAGCCTAAAATCGACATTATGTTCGTGATGGGTTGATTGAAATGTGATTCTGCACACTTTTGTATTTCACAAAAATTCCGTAGATCGGACTTCTAGTGGGTCAAAAGTTGGGCCGAAGTCAGCAAGAAAAACCCACTTGATTAGTGCTGCGGGAAACCCTAATTTATTCTTAATTGGATTAGGACTTTGGTGTATTCTCTTAGGGAATAAAGTGAAGAATAAGAGGCTGAGTTTGGGGGAGAAAAAAGATTTTACAGAGAGCTTGGAGAGTCTGAGAGGGCTGGAAAGAGAACAGAAACATATTTGTAGAGCCATTGGAGAACGAAGTCATACGCAGAAGTCATGAAGATGATGCCTTTTTCCTCAACAGTTGAAGCTTCTTCTTCTACCATGAGCGGCTAGTTCACCCACTAGGGTTTTGATGTAGCCCTAACAAAGCATCAATGGTTTGATTGTTTTTATTATTGGGGACCTTTATATACATGCATAGATTGTGTAATTCAGAGGATTCTTATTATAGAATTGAGCAATAAAAGTCTTGTAATTTCAATCTCAATAATTTCTTATCTTGTCTTAGATATTTAGTTGTTGTTGTTGAAATCAATCTCTCTTGTTTTCTGTGATCATGAGAGAGATTATTACACAATGGTAATCACTGAATATATTGTTAAGAGCTTTGATGGATTATGCCTAGAGAAGATGAACCATACAGCACCCTAGATTAGAGTAGTTAGGCAGATGGCCCATGCCAATCGAAGATAGTCCATGGCTTAGCCTTAATCATATGTTATCTTCTTGACGGATGAAAGTGAGCTTGTAGCCACCGACACCACTTATGCATGATGTAATTCCCCTATAGTTGATTCAATTGACCATTGATTGTGGAGTTAGTGGTGAAGTCAAACACCCTAGATTTCTCTCATATTATCTTCACTATCTTGTTTACTTTGATTTATTTTATTTTAACTTTTTAATTAATTTAGTTTAAAAATTAGAATTCTTTTCTTATAAATTTAATTAGAATTAATTCCGTATTCCAACTCATCAGACCATAATCCCTGAGGTACGATACCCCTTTCGATAGCCCTATTCTGCAAGGAATTCGTTCTATTGCGAAGTGTGAAAAATTTTAATTGATATACTTTTTGAGTCACACTCACACACGAATCAATTTTCATGAGATTTCAAGGGTAGATGAGGTTGCCATGCAAGTAGAAGCCTTAACCTGAAAAATGGACCAAATCATGTAAAATGGGCTGCCTACTCTAAGCCAACCTGTTCAAAATCAGGAAGGGTGTTCGTTTTGCTATAGCACTTCACATTATGTGCGAGATTGTCCTATTACCGGTCAATCTCTCGATTATGCTCAAGAGCAAGCGAATGCCGTGTATTCTAAACCGTTAATGATCTATATTCAAATACCTATAATCCTGGTTACAAGAATCATCCGGCATTTTCATGGAAATCTCAAGAACCAAGTCCCTCTTTTCAAGGGCAAAATTCCTTTAATTCCCAATCTCAACAGCCTCAGTATAGGCCAAATCCTCAACCTTACCATCAAAGATCCAACAACCAACAACCATCACCTCCTCCGAGAAGCCGAGGCTTTGAGGAAAGAGTGATAAGCAATCTTGAGGCTAATACTCGCTTGTTGTAATCTCACTCCCAATCAATCTCTAAGCTTGAAGCTAACGCTCAATCTATGGCTAGGTTAGAAGCTCAAATCGGGCAACTAGCTAATGCCTTGAATAGAAGAGAGGAAGGTAAGTTGCCAAGTCAACCGGTGGCAAATCCTAAGGGTGTTCATGTTATTGATGATTCTCCTTCATCTTCTTGTAATACTCCTCCGGAGCAAGTTTAATCAATCACCACCTTAAGGAGTGGTAAAATCATAAATTCCAAGGTCAGGGAAGAGAAAAAGGAATCCAATCAGCAATCCAAAAATCTAAAAGAATCCCAATCAAATCCAAATGTGTCTCATTCAAATCCAAATGTGAACAAAGTCCCACAAAATCCAAAAGGAAAGGCAATTGAAGTTGTGTCACCATCTATTCCAAATCTTAACACCTCTTTTGAACCTCCAGTTCCTTTTTCTCAAAGATTGAAGGAACCTTCTCATTTTGGGAAGCAAGGAGAGAAAATTCAAGACATGATGGAGATCTTCAAATAAGTAAAGATCAATCTCCCTCTCCTTGATGCTATCTGGCAAATTCCCTCCTATACTAAATTCTTGAAGGACTTGTGCACTCAAAAGCACAAATCTAGGAATAATGTTCCTAAGAAAGTCCTCCTAACTGAGCAAGTAAGCTCCATTTTCCAACACCAAGCCCCTCCTAAATTCAAAGATTCGGGTGCTGGAACCATTTCATGCACCATCGAAAATCAAGCTTTTGAAAAGGCACTTATTGATTTAGGGGCTAGTGTCAATTTGCTTCCATTCTCAGTTTACCAACAATTAGGTTTGGGGGAACTTAAGCCCACCACAGTTGTGTTGCAACTTGCCGACCGCTCGGTGAAGCAACCACGTGGCATCATTGAGGATGTGATAATTCAAGTGGACAAATTTTACTTTCCGGTGGACTTCATAGTCCTTGACACGGAACCGGTCCAAAATCCAAATAGACATATTCCTATCATTCTAGGTCGTCAATTTTTGGCCACGAAAAATGCTTACGTTAATTGTCGTACCAGAGTATTGGACATCTCGTTCGAGAATATGAAAGTCCGCTTGAACATCTTTAATGCTTCTCACCACACATACGATGACGAAAGTGAATGCTTTTGTGTTGATGTAGTGGAAGATCTCGTTCAAGAGTCGCTTCCTTCCATTCTTTCTAAGGATCCTCTAGAGGCATGCCTAAGTCATTTCAACTGTGATGATTATGACATTGAGCAATCCATTTGTGAAGTTAATTCAATGCTCGATGTCACGACCATCATGGATTTGCCTAAATGGAGAGTTCCGAGAAAACCTTTGCCTCCTTTGTCCAATACTTCCCAAACTCCTTCTCTAATTTCTCCACCACAATTTGAGCTCAAAACTTTACCGGCTACACTCAAGTATATTTTCTTGGGCTCTAATTAAACCCTTCTAGTCATTATTGCTTCCAATCTCACCAATGATCAAGAGATGAAACTTCTAAAAGTGTTAAAAGAGCACAAGGAAGTAATAGGATGGAGTGTGGCAGATCTTAAGGGAATAGATCCTTCTATTTGTATGCACCGCATACACTTGGAAGAAGATGCAAAGATCTCAAGAAAGGCACAACGTCAATTAAATCCAAATATGAAGGACGTTGTAATGAAGGAGGTTGTGAAGTTGCTAGATGCGGGAATCATTTACCCCATCTCAGATAGTAAGTGGGTTAGTCCCACTCAAGTGGTTCCTAAGAAGTCCGGTATTACGGTGCAACCAAATGATAAGGGTGAATTGGTTCCCCAACGCACCACCATGGGATGGAGAGTTTGCATAGATTATCGGAAACTAAATTCAGCAACTCGGAAAGATCACTTCCCTCTTCCATTTATTGATCAAATCTTAGAGAGATTAGCTAGTCAAAGTTTTTATTGCTTCTTAGATGGATATTCTGGCTATAATCAGGTTGCTATAGACTCGAGGGACCAAGAGAAAACCACCTTTACATGTCCTTTCAGCACATTCGCTTATAGACGCATACCCTTTGGGTTGTGCAATGCACCAGCGACTTTTCAATGATGTATGATGTCTATCTTTTCAGACATGGTGGAAAATTTTCTGGAAGTGTTCATGGATGATTTCTCCGTGTTTGGACCTTCATTCGAATCATGCCTCCAAAATCTATCCCGTGTTCTCACACGATGTCTAGAAACCAATCTAATCCTCAGTTAGAAAAAGAGCCATTTTATGGTTCAAGAGGGCATTGTCCTAGGGCACATTGTGTCTAAGAGAGGAATTGAGATTGACAAAGCCAAGGTTGAACTTATTTCCAAACTTCCTCTACCATCAACGGTGAAAGAGATTTGTTCATTCCTTGGGCATGCGGGCTTTTATCGCCGTTTCATCAAAGACTTTAGCTAGATCTCTCAGCCTTTGTGTCACCTTCTTGAAAAAGAGTCTTGTTTTACCTTTGATGAAGCGTGCCTTAACACTTTTGAAAAGCTCCGCACCATGTTTACAACCGCTCCAATTCTCATCCCTCCAAATTGGGCTCTCCCATTTGAGATTATGTGTGATGCATCCGATTATGCTATGGGTGCAGTCTTAGGGCAACGGGTAGACAAATTATCACATGTTATCTACTATGCATGTAAAACCCTTTCTGAGGCTCAAATCAATTATACCACAATGGAAAATGAGTTGCTTGCAGTAGTATTTACCTTGGACAAATTTTGAGCTTATCTATTAGGTTCCAAGGTCATTGTCTATTCAGACCATGCTGCCCTCCAGCATCTTTTGGCCAAAAAGGACACTAAGCCTAGATTGATCCGGTGGATACTCTTGTTGCAAGAGTTTAATTTTGAGATTAGAGACAAAAAGGGATCCGAAAATGTGGTGGCTGACCACCTCTCTAGAATTCTTGTTGAATCCCTCAATGATTCCATTTCAGTTTGTGAATCCTTCCAGGATGAACAACTTTTTGTAATCTCTTAAGAGAGTATCCCTTGGTATGCGGACATTGTCAACTACTTGGCAACCGGCAAAATACCGTCTTCTTGGACCAAGCAAGAGAAGGATCAGTTGTTCTCCCAATCACGATCATATTATTGGGACGATCCTCAATTGTTCAAATATTGTCCCGATCAAATAATCCGAAAATGTGTACCCAATAGTGAATTCTAAAGCATTCTAAAATTCTGTTATACACTTGCTTGTGGGGGACACTTTAGTGCTAAGAAAATCGCAACAAAGATTCTTCAATGCGGGTTTTTTTGGCCAACACTTCATCGGGATTCATACTCATTTTGCCGCTCGTGTGAGCGATGTCAGCGCCTTGATGAGATGTCTTGGAAGGACATGATGCCTCTTAACCCTATTCTTATTGTTGAGATATTTGATGTGTGGGGCATCGACTTCATCGGACCTTTTCCACCATCTACTGGTCATGAGTACATACTTGTGGTGGTGGACTACATTTCTAAATGGATAGAGGCCGTTGCTACCAAAACAAATGACCACACAGTCGTGGTTAAGTTCATTCAAGCTAATATCTTTAGCCATTTTGGTACGCCTCGGGCCCTCATCAGTGACGGAGGCAAACATTTCTGTAATCGGTTCCTTCGAACCTTGCTTACCAAATACTCTGTCACACACAAAGTAGTCACCCCATACCATCCTCAAACTAGTGGACAAGTGGAAGTATCCAATAGGGAGATAAAGAACATCCTTGAGAAAACAGTTTGGCCTGACCAGAAAGATTGGTCATTAGGACTAAATGATGCATTATGGGCTTACCGAACTACTTATAAGACTCCCATTAGAATGTCACCTTACCGGTTGGTTTATGGTAAAGTATGCCATCTTTCGGTTGAATTGGAGCACAAAGCTATGTGGGCCACCAAAATGTTCAATTTTGACATGCAAATGGCCGGCTCTAATCGAAAGCTTCAATTGAATGAATTGGAAGAATTGCGACATGACGCGTATGAGAACGCTAAAATCTATAAGGCAAAGTCTAAAACCTTTCATGATCACAGTATTCGAGTCAAAACATTTTCTCCGGGACAGAAAGTATGGTTGTACAACTCACACCTCCGTTTGTTTCCTAGAAAACTTCACTCCCGTTGGGATGGTCCATTTTTGGTTAATTCCGTTGCTCCCCACGGAGCGGTGGAATTGAAGGACTTGAAAGATGGAACGTTGTTCAAAGTGAACGGGCAGCGCTTAAAATCATGCGTGGATGACCAAGTTACCATGGAGTATGTGGATGTCGTCAATTTGACGGATCTCGTTTATTTTGACTCGTGAACCGATTCCAACGTCATGCCATAGATGTATAATTTGGCGCAGCTATGGTAGCTATCATGCTTCCATGATGTCCCTCTAATCCAAAGCAATTTTGTATCTAAGTCCCATAAGTTCAAGTCCATGAGGTTCTAAATCAAGCTGATCAACAAGGCTATTTTTCAGAATCTCAATTGATCGAAACAAGGATCTCGATCAATCGAGATCTCGATTAATCGAGATTTTGGTCTCGATTGATCAAAATAATGCAGAGATTTTGGAACATTTTGCAAAGTGCAAAGTACCGAGAGGTGTTTTTCTCGATAGCATTTCGATAGGTACTCGATCAATCGAAATCTCGATCAATCGAGATCCCATTCTTGATCAATCGAGATCTCGATTAATTGAGATGTGCATCTCAATTAATCGAGATTGCCACGCTTACTTCACGTGTTTCACTTACATATTCAAAACCGTCGGCTCCCTCTCATTTCTCCATTTTTTCTCGCGACCATCCAACTTCTTCCTCCAGTCCGAGAGCTCCAAAGCCATCCCCGATCACCTTCCAACCTTTTTCGTTTATTCCCAGCCCTCCGCCTTCATTCTCCGTTGTCCGAGCCTTTCGCATATTCTCGTGAGTTTGTATCTTTGCGGCTGCATGTTGGGTTTCATTTTCTTGCACCGTTCATCATCTTTGCCTTGAGGTAAGTTGATGCATGCTTTATTTTGTTTGATTTGCCGCTATTTTTGTTAGTTTACCGGCTTAATAAGCATAGATAGATGATGTTGGGTTGGAGTGGCTTGCATTTGCTACGTTCATAATGGGAACTTGCGGGTTATGGGGATAGGTGTGCAAGAGCGATTGAGATCCTGTATATTGTTTTTGTTTCAGGTGCTTGATGTTCGGTTTGCAACCACGACTTCATTATTCGGTTGCATTCGCTTATCGCCGCTTGGTTGAGAGCGGAATGAGAGATATATTTCTGCGAGTCATGTTAGCTTTCGAGTTGAATTGTACATCCTGTGCATTACACGGGTTGCATGTTTTTCATTCCTCGTAGGCCTAATCGAGTTGATTCGAACATGTTTTGGCGTGCATGTCTTGGCATCATGGACTAGAACTTCCTTTTACTTTTTATTTTTTATTTTATTTTAGTATTCATTTTATTTTATTTTTATTTACTTTATTTTTGAAATAAGTGCAGACTGTTCCGGATTATGGCGCGTGTGAAGAATCCCACCGTTGTTATTCGAGATGTGCCCGGGCGAGCCTTCCGGAGTGGGAAGTTCCACCCGGAGCACCAATTTGATTTGGCAGAGTTCGAGAGCCGTCCCGATTGCTCGTAGGCGGTACCAGAGCTCCGACAGCGCCGGCTTGACCGGCTATGTGTGCCACCCACTGATGTGGCGTACGAGCGATTGGTACGGGTTTTCTACAAGCGCATGACCTATTCATGCACCGAGCCCGACACCTTAGAGACAGTTGTGGGGGGCTCGACGATTACCATTACGCTGAGTCGGATAGCACAGATGATCGGTATTCCACACCAGCAGCCCCCGGACATGGTTGACCAGGATGGTCAGCCGCTCTATAGGCCCGAGTTTCCGGTCAACATGACTCTTTTCTCCATCGTCATAGACATGTGTGGTAGGTGTTTACCACTCCCAGTCATAACTGCACGTCCAAATCGATGTGCCCGAGTGTTTTATGGTTTCTGGACACCGTTCTCATCAAGAACGCGTGTCCTTTACAGCATGTGGCAGAGCGCTGGGGCGACCTTCTCCGTTGCCTGTATGCTTTCCACAAAGGCACATGGTTTCCTGTCCCATCACTAATTTGGGGACAGATGTACAAAGTCTAGGACGGGCTCGTCAAGAAGAAGATGAGTCGGGCGTCGAGTTGGCAGCTTCCCTTCCCTTTCTTAGTCACAGTTTTCCTCAGCCATGCCAATATACTGGTCAATGACACTGACATCTAGTTGGCACCGCCCTCCTGCTTCACGCATACTCAGTGGGTGTGGGTGAGGAGGCACTTGGAGCGCCAGGACCACCAGGACGATCCACCAGAGGACATGGACATGGATGCTTCGGTGGAGATGGCTGAGGATGCGCCCGCAGAGGGTGGGGCATCCGATGAGGAGTTGGAGGAGGGAGAGACTGATATTGCCGCAGAGCGGCATGAGATTCTGGCGACGGGCTATTCCTGTCTGGCAGCCGACGTTGAGCGTCTCTAGTAGGGTTTTGAGGAGCATGTCCAGGTGACGCAGAGTCAGCTGGCGGCTATGAGGACGGACATTACGTCTCTAACGCAGGGTCAGAGGGTGCTTCTAGATGAGTTCTGGGCTTTCCGACAGGACCTACAGTTTATGTTTGCCAGTCGAGCTTCCACCTCCACCTCTACTCCACCCACCGAGCCTCCTGCACCACCACCCACCCTAGAGTAGCTTTATCTTTCGTATTTTTTGCTTTACTTTCCGTTGTTTTTCTTTCTTTGCTTTTTGATAGGCCATGTTGGCCATGTTAGTTTTTGTGTATTCCAAATGCATGTACCCTTTTGTACTGAAACTCATTTTGACATATATGGAATACAGTTGTCATTTCTTTTATAGCATGTGTTCTATTTACTGTCTTTATTTTTACTTTCTACTAATATCTCTGCTCTCTATACTTTGACTATGTATGTAGTACCACTTGCCTAATTGTTATATGCGATTCAGTTGATGATTTCCATTTATTACCACCTAGTTTCAATTCCCAATACTGTTGAGATTGCTCCAACGCGGTATGGCGTTAATAAAGAAAGGTAGCCCCTTTACATGCTATACGTTAGCGTGCCTGGATAGTCAATATCTTATCGCATAGACCTCTTAGTCAATTGGGAAACACCAGTTCAGAGCCTTGGATGTGCAGTGATCTCGGCATTGTCAACTTGTACATAATTCTTTTATCATGTTCTTTTCATGTACTTTTTGTTCCATTTAATGCTCGTGGTATCCAGTTGGTGTTTCGTGCAAGTTTTTCTCATTTACAGGATGACCGACCGTGTTGGAATGCCATTTTTGTTGAGTTCTGCAGTCCTGGTAATTTCCTTCCTTGTTCTTCTTGGCCAAGCATTGAGGACAATGTTGCATCTAATTTTGGGGGTGCAGTATGCTATACCACTTGTATATGCATGCAAATGTTCAATCTTTGTATTGATTGTCATTGTAGAGCAGTTTTTTTCTTGATATTTTTGCATGCTTGCTATGATGTCTTATTTTTTAAGGGAAGATCATTCGAATAAATGTCCGAGGTAAATGCAGCAGGTCGTTAAGAGCTTTAACATTGTAAATACTCGCACTTTTGCAAGCTATGTAATAGGTTCAAACGGTCCACATTTTTGTTCAAATATGAATATGTACAGTTCTTGCCCTAAATTTGTCCTTAACCGCACAAATTTGCACACATGCATTTTAAATTGTGGGGTATAAGTCTGTTTTTATTTGAACAGCTTAAAGAATGAGTTCTTCTGGTTGTTTTTAAAAAAAAAAATTAAAAAAGAGAAAAATATGCAATAAGCCTTCTCACTCAATAAACCGGATCTCTATGTCTCATTAAGCATGGAGTATTTGCGTATAAGTGTGCAAGGTTGATCAATAATAAGTGGGTGGCTTGTTTAAGCTCATAGCCTTGTAAGCTCGGTTATTAAGTTCGAGGGTTGTTTCTTCACCTACTGCCCTAAAACCAATTGGTTTGGGAGTCATTGGCCCAATGCCGCTACATGGGCTTGCAAGAAAGCAAAAAGAGCTAAGCATTGCACGGTCATCCGCACATGAGCATTGATCGGCGACATCGCCCTTCTTTGGGACAAAACCTAATATAAAACATAAACACAAAAATAGCATGAAAATACCAAAGTAAACATAAATACGGAATCAACATATGCAATTAAGAAGGCATAAATGTGTAACATTTAATGCTTATCAGGTATAAAGAGGGACAACTATATTTGTCTCTAGGTGTAGCACATGTCAGATGGATCAAGATTAATCACTAGAGACAGCCGAGATCTTTACAGCCACTGCGTATACCAGAGTGGAAGTGGAAGAGCATCTCCATGGATTTCATTGTGAGACTTCCCACCTCACAACGGAATCATAATGATATTTGGGTGATAGTGGATAGGTTGACAAAATGAGCCCATTTCTTGCCCATACTCTCGAGTTACACCTCAGAGCAATCTACGAAGCTTTACATTGCAGAGATAGTGAAGTTTCATGGCGTGCCTTTGTCCATTATATTGGATAGGGATTCAAATTTTGTATCAGGGTTTTGGGAGAGCTTAAAGCGAGCGATGGGTATAGCTCTGCATCTCAGTACATCCTATCACCC
Organism: Cornus controversa; assembly: GCA_026545225.1. Taxonomy (NCBI): domain Eukaryota; kingdom Viridiplantae; phylum Streptophyta; class Magnoliopsida; order Cornales; family Cornaceae; genus Cornus; species Cornus controversa. The sequence continues at coordinate 27,129,940 of CM048848.1, read as the reverse complement.
TCAGACCGATGGTCAGACTAAGAGGGTTAATCAGATTTTGGAGGATATGTTGCGAGCATATGTACTCGACTTCAAGGGTAATTGGGAGACTTACTTTCTGCTAGTTGAGTTTGCCTATAACAATAGTTATCAAAAGACTATTGGTATGGCACCTGTCATGCCCCGACTTCCGACACCCGGTCAGGAGCGAAGGAAGTGGGGTGAGAGTTGGTGAAATCACACATCAAAGCCTCAGTGACCAAAGATTCCATCACCGTGCCGAGGTCTCACCCCTTAAGACAATGCAAAAACGTAATACATACATACTCTAAATCACCAATTTGTGTCTCAATGATCTCATAATCGTTATACATGTCCTGCACAATACATAAGTATAAATTACATAAATGTAATTGTAATCTCACATCAATATAATTCACATGCCACATGCCGGCATGGATAGCCAAATATACAATTCAGAACACTATATCTAAAGAGAAATTCTAAAATATTCTTTCCAATCACTCTAGCACACAAAGCCTCATCCACCAGTGGTGCTTTATCTGAAAAAAAATTTGTATATAGGGGGTGAGCTTTATCCTCTCACAGCTCAGTAGAAATGATCCACCCATCCTCACTCCAACCCGTCAGCAATGCATGACAAGAATACATATTTTTTACCCATAAACAATCACATTTTTCAAATCATGTGTGATGCTTCACCTTAAATGCATATACATATATATATATATATCAAATTGGACAAATCACAATTCATATATATAACGCACGCCACATAAATTCAAAAATCACTTCGATGGGGACTAGCTTATTATACCACATCCATAGTAAGGGTCTCTTCGGCACCCAAACTCTACTTTTGCTTCTTGGTTTACTATTCCGACAGATGCGCTATTTGCTTGACCAAGTTTTGGGTCTTTCACATAGTGCACGTAATCACATCAATGAACTTATCCACACAATGAATGACCTTTTGTCAAATCAATGCCTTTTCCTTTCACCTCAAGATTGTCACAATGCCATCATGCTCACATCATGAAAATCATCACGCTTATGCATTTTACAAGAAAAATCATATCTTTCATGCACAAGTTTATAAAAACTCACATTTTTATGTTTTCGTCAAATGAACACATTTTTCATAAAAAGCATTCATAGTCTCATTTGCCCATACATAACATATATAAGTCCTAACTAACATGTTAGACATTTATACATGCATAAACAATAATAGCATATATATATACACATATACATAACCCTAGGCTCAAGAAATCCAATCTATCTTTCATGTCACATAAACGTGACCTACAAGATCAAAGTAAAGATGAGTCTAGCACCCCTACCTCAATTTCGAGTGAGAACTCCAAAAATCTCCAATTGTCGGGCAAGTTGAAAAGATCGCCATCCACTGCCTTGTTGGAATTATGTTGCAAGGTCACGTATATCAAACGTCTATGGAAAGCCTACATTTTAATCCAAGTCTCAAGCTCAACCCATCTTTAAGTCAATTAAACCAGTCCATAACTTTAAATCAATTACTATAAAAATCCAGTTCAAATTTCCAAGTCCCAAACACACCTTATACCCATTTCCTTATTTTTTGGCTTGTCCATTTTATTGACCCATTTGATTTTCATCCGAAACAATAAACCAAATAATTGTCCAAGCCTAACAATACCCAGTAGCCAGCCATCATCCAACCCACATCACAAGGCCCAAATCAAACACCAAGCTAGCCCAAACTTCAAGCCCAAACAGTGAACCCATTTCTCACTGCCCAATCTGTCCACCTTAATTTCAACTTCATCATCACCTTCATCACCAAAAACTGAACCTCCATTGAACAGCCCAAAATTCACCATCAACCTCAAGCACAACCAACCCCCAGCACGACGATCCTCAAAGTCGAGAGTCCCCTCCAGCCATGGGCAACCCATTATCACTCTCAATTAATGAACCCAGCTAACACCACCTCAGCCGCTAGCACCCAAGTTCCAGCTCAGAATAGCCACTGCACACACTTCATTCAACCTCTTTCTCTCGTTACCAAACTGTGGCCACCAAACTGAACCCATCACCTTTGGCACTAGCTATGCAAGCCATATTCGTCACCTCTGAAACTAGTCAAAACCTACTAGAACCACTGTTGAATACCAGCGTGCAACTGTTGGTTGACTGAAGAATTACTTCGGTCGACCGGAATGATAGTTTCAGCCGACCAGAGCATTCTGCTGATTGACTGAAATGGCGACTCCTCAGTCATCTTCTCTTATCTTCCCAACTGTCCACCGCTGGAACAACTAGGGATAGCCATAACTGCCACTGCCATCATAACCCATTACCTTGCCCGCGACCAAACAAGATAACCGCTAGCCACACTGGAACAGCCCAATTGAAACCAACCAAGGAGACCCATGTACAAGCCATCTCCAGCCAGCTCGCCACCACCGCCGGACCCCCTATGAACCAACAACTATAACCATGAGTTCTAACCAAAATATCAAAGCAGACCCACCTTGAACACCAAGCCGTCCATGGTAGCCATCTCTTTCTCTCTACCATTTCTTCTCTCATTTCTCTAATATGACTTTCTCTCTCTAAGGCCCACTTCTCTCAGTACTGACACTCCACCCTTGTGATTCTCTCTCTAGAACTCTCTCTCTGCAAGACATCTCTATCTTCTCTTTTCTTCTTTCTCTTTCTTCTTTCTCTTCCCAGTTTTCTCTCCTCTTCATTTGTCTCAGCCGGCCACTCTTCTTTATCCTATTTTTGAATCTTATCATATTCTAATACCCACCACATGTTGTGTGCATCACCCTCAGTCACACAAGTTATAAATATCTTATGTAAATATATACAATACTCTTTCTCTATTCTGGATATATATAATACATACATATGCATACATATATCCATATATATGTACACTCATTCTCGATATACATATAATATATGTGTATCTAAAAGTATTTATAATTAAATATAAATACACCCACTATACATATATTTCCACATAAATATATATATATATATATATATATATATATTCACACTTTTGAAATTAATTCATTCAAAAAAAATTAATCCGATCCAAAAATAATTCAGAACCGGTCAAAAATAACCTAGTCCTTACAACCTCCCCACCTTTAAGGAATTTCGTCCACGATATTAGAAACAAGTTGTCCCAAAATCTTAAGTGACATCCTACATTTCCTTGTATCAATGGAAATAGTCACAGTTTGCCAGTATCCAATACACGGCTTCCACTCCACAACCAATAAGGTTTTGGCTATCACAGCATACAACTCAACTCCACATTCCATGAAATATCCAACCAACGATGTCTAAACATCTTAAAAACGTAGTACATTCATCATACCGTGAATCACCATGACCTCAATTATCCCCCAAACCGAGTTCAGGAAGATAAGTTCTAACCAATTCACTTTCAAACCAATTCATACACAAGCTCAAACTTGATTAAAACTTTATGAAATTCAAATATTCATCTTTCACTGATATCATGATCCGTACACCTCATAATCATAATCCAAGAACACTAATTGTACTAATATTTCTCAATTATCACAATTCATTTCACATAATTCCTGAAGTACTTGTTTCCAGCATCTCCCTGGTCACCCCAAGATCCTAACTGCTTCGTTGAGGGTCCCTTAGTGAATAATGTTATCACTCACCCAATCGCCTCACTAATCTCATCATCAATCCCATTGCGGAAGCTTAAATCATGTGTATGTACATACGACCGTGCATTATAGACTCAACAAGTCCCATTGGGGTCGGTGCATGACGCCCTGTGCCCGTCCTAAGGTCAGTCTGGGCTGCATTTCAATGGATCGAAATGCCTATTTTGATGGATCGAAAGTCTCTTTTCGATGCTTCGAAGCTATGATGCATCGAACATGTATCGTCCAAAAATCACTCTTGGGACTTTTGGTTTTCCAAAATCCTGCAGTTCTTTCGATGTATCAATCCTGAGGTTTCAATGCATCGATCATGAGATGCATCAAAATATGGACTTCGATGCATTGAAGTCCCTCTCGGGTGTTTCCTTCAACCACTTATCAAGTGACACAATGTCCATATACTTCACCAACTCATAGTCTATGATTCTCATACATTCTCGATGATTGAAAAGGCACCTAAAGAACTCTTTAAAACATCATCATCACAATCCAATCATAAATCCACATTTCTAAGTATTCATGTCCAAGAATTTATACACTAGGAATTTAAAATCAACATTGTCTCATTCAAATCCAAAAGGTCACATGATGTCATGCCCTGAACCTCGAGACTTGAGATCCATGGGTGAAAAGAGAGTTTTCGGACTCGAACCGAGCCCAAAGTATAAAACTAGAATCAAAAATGAAAAAAAATCAGCCCTCAGCTAGAAGAAAATCTGAACACTCGTTACAAAAAAATTCATAACAAACTCATTTTAACTCGAAACGGAGCAAACTAAAATTCTATGGAAACTAGACTAAACATACCACATGGATGATCAAAATTCAATAGCTGAAAATATGCCAATGAAATCAGTTTTACAAGTTAACACAGCTCACATGGTGCGAGCTAAAAGCAGACCTTCATCAAGGATGGACTCATTTGAATGCCTTAAAGAATTTATAAAATTCTGGGCTTTGGTATTTAGAAAATAGACATAAAGGGATACAATTCTTGAAATTTTCATAATTTATAGAGTCTTGAAAATGGGTTAAACGAATTTTCCAAATCAGCACAAAATAATGGGTTCAAACTCTGACAGCAGGACACTGTCGAATTTTTGTAAAAATATGTAGCTTTCCAAAATTTACGAAATTTAATCTAAATGCACTAGACATCTAGTAGAATACATGGTAACAATTTCAAGTCATTTGGAGTAGTTTAGGCCTATCAAAAAAGTTTTGCAAAATCTGGACAGAAAGGGGTCCTTTCGTGAACAATCTGTCAAGAGAAACCTGCTCCAAACTGAACCTAATACTTGATATGAGCATGACCATGAACCTAAAATCATCCAAGGCAAGTCCCAACTCAAGATATCAAAATCCGAAAATGAAATATGGTGCAACATGAGTCAAGATCATAAAGTTATACATACAACATGACATTTAGGTGTCATTACATACACATTTTCAAAAGAGTCAAAATAAATGAAGTTCAAAGAGAAGCAATCCTAAACATGAAATTAGTGGCTAGGTATACAAAAAGCCACAATAATGCTTCTAAACAAATTTCATCATACATATAACTAAATAGAGGATACATGAGGCGTTATCATCAAAAGAAACTCCTTGAAGTTTGTTGCACCAATGGAGGCTCAACTCTCTCCGGTGTTGACTCCTTTACCTGAAATGTTTAGGGGGTGAGCTTGTCCGCTCATAGCTTAGTAGAAGGCAAGTTCAAAGCTTTATATCACCAATTATACCATATATCAAACCATTAAGTGATCAATGATGCAACTATGGTTCATGCTCCCTAAATGCCTAATCTTTGGAATAGTTTATAACATGGCATGACATTGCAACAATAACCTCCACAATTTAATCAAGAGTAATATTAACATACATAAAACATGTGAAGCAAGTACGCAATTCAATACCAAAGTATATAAACGAAAATTTTGAAATCATCAAAGTGGGATTGACTCGCAAGACACCCTTCAAGTCACGTGTTTATGGCACGCACTAGGCATCAAACAGGACACGTGCCATTGACGACGTTCCTAATGGTTCTTTCCGGGATACTAGCCCGCCGGTGACCACCCTAATTGGCCAATATATGAGGATTTCCCTCAAGGGACAATACCCTTAAACCCGGCATCAAATCCCAAAATCATCATTCAAACACATTGTGGCATGATCAATCAAATTAACACATGTGCAATATTAACACGCATATAAACAATGCAATTACATTCAATCCATGTCCTAGGATTTCACCTAGTATGACATAATTTCATTATTCTAGACATAACCAATCTCATTAATATAGGCAATACACAATATGAAATGCATATTCTTCACCACAAATTTAAACACATATTCAACAAGTCATTCTTAGTCATTTAAAAATTTAAAGAGGAACACAAAGTACTACAATCAACAAAAGAAGAATAAATTTAGCATGTACTCCATCAACAAATTCAACTCATTCTCCATACATCATCAACTACTATAACATCACAAAATAACCCATACATCCACAACCCAAAAAACAACACATTATTCAACATATAATCAACCCATCCTCCATATATCTCATAAATACAAAAACAAAACATGATGCTTACATAATCATCATTAAAAATATGATATAATATCAATATATTCATGAGATTTAAAATAGAGTTAGATGAAATAAAATCCTAAACACTCCATGAGTAAATATATGTAAATTTTAGCCAAATAAAATTTAAAACTAAAACCCCCTACCTCAATGGAGCAACCTATGCGAAAATGGGGCGGAAAAGAGATGTTGTATATGCCTTACTCCTTCCGAATGAGCCCCAAAATTGATAGTTGAGCTCTACAACTTTTCTCTTGGACTCTTGAGCCAAAACAACCTTGAAGGGGTCCAAAATCTAGAGAGAGAAAGTAGATCTCAAATGTTCTTTATTGGAGTCCTAGAGAGAGAGAGAGAAAATGAAATGAAGAAGGAGGAAGATAGGCTGCCGAGCAAGGTTTTGCCACTTGAAAAAAAATTAGACTTTTGGGTCATGTGGGCCCCACAAGTTACAATTTGTCTCACTTATGTGTATATATATCCTATATGTCTCATACGGTGTCCAAATGTGTTCCGGTTTCTTTCTAAAATTTCAAATTCCATTCAAAAATGTCACAATATAAATAAAAATATTTATTTGGAATCAAAATCCAAAAAGAGCCCACCAAATCGGTCCCGAAGCTCTAAAATGGCGCTTGGGCCCAAAATTCCAATTTCACCTAAACCAACCCGCAAAATGATTCCGGATGGACACAAAATATTTCAAACCTCTAAATGTGAATCCATATATAAAATATCACCAAGAAACAATAAAAAATTTGAACATTTTTTCTTTCTAACATACGAAAAAAATTTATTTTTCTCCACTTTGAAATAACTGGGCTCAGTTCCTTTGGATTCTCTAAATGAAACTAATTTCAATGAAAGGAAGAATTCAAAACACTAAATTTTAAAAAAAGAATCACCTAAATCAGATTTAAGGTGAGTGAGTTACGAATTTTCAAAGTTTAAAGAAAAACGACCATATATAAATAAAATAACCCGACCCGACCTCCCCACCTTAGGGGATTTTGTCCACAAAATCAAACATACCTTAAGAAGTGAACAAATCTGGATGCTTGGAACGGAGCTCATCCTCCCGCTCCCAAGTAGCCTCCTCTTTCCTATGGTGTCGCTATAAAACCTTGACCAATGGAATGGTCTTGGCCTGGAGAACCTGGTCCCGTGCATCGAGAATCTAAACTGGCTTCTCCTCCGTATCAAGGGCCTCTGGAAACTCCTCCAAAAACATGAAGTAAACCAAGGATCCCTATCTGAAATAATGGAGATTGGTGCCCTATGTAACCGGATAATCTCCTCAACATAAAGTTTTGCGAGCTACTCCATCTTCTCTATCATCCGAATAGGAAGAAAATGGGCCGATTTGGTCAACTGGTCAACAATGACCCAAATCGTGTCATGTCCCTCGTTAGACTTTGGCAATCCCGTCACGAAGTTCATGGTAATATGATCCTATTTTCACTCTCCAACTAGAATCGATTGCAACAACCCTGCTGGTCTTTGGTGTTCAGCTTTTACTTGTTGGCAAGTCAGGCATCTAGCCACAAAACGTGCCACATCACCCTTCATGCCCTTCCACCAATACTGCCCTCTCAAATTGTGATACATTTTGGTACCACCAGGATATACCGCCAAACGTGAACTATGAAACTCCTGAAGAACATCCTCCGTACAAGATTCTGGTACAAACATCCGTCCCTTGAATCTCAAACCACCATCTGTGTGAAGAGTCCAACTGTCCACTGTCTCACCATCTGAAATCTATGTGTGAATGGCATCCACCTCTTCATCCTCCCTTTGTGACTCAATGACCCTACCTATTAGAGCCGGTTGTGCCACAAGTGTAAACAATATGGCCGGTTCTCCATCATCATCACTGAAATACAACCCAAACTCAACAAAGTCCTCCATCATCTTCCATTCCCGAATGGCAATGCTAGCCATCGTTTCCCATGTTTTCCTACTCAAGGCATCAGCCACAACATTGGCCTTCCCCGGATGGTACTGCAAATCAAAGTTATAATCTTCCATGTATTCCATCCATCTACGCTGCCTGAGATTTAAATCCTTTTATGAAAAGAGGTACTTGAGACTCTTGTGATCAGAGTATACCTCAAACTTTTCCCCATACAAGTAATGCCTCCAACCCCTCAAAGCATAGATCACTGCCGCTAGCTCCAAATCATGTGTGGGATAGTTTTACTCATAAGTCTTCAACTGCCTAGACCCGTAGGCAATCACCTTACCCTCTTGCATTAAAACATAACCTAAGTCGTCCCGTGAAGCATCGCAATAAATGACATACCCCAAGCCACGCTCGGGAATCACTAACACTGGAGATGTGGTCAATCTTTCCTTTAACTTCATAAAGGTAAGCTCACAAGCTTCGTTCCAAATGAACTTAACCCCCTTACGAGTAAGTTGGGTCATAGGACCAGCTAACCGTGAGAAATCCTTTATGAATCATCGGTAATAACCCGCTAACCCCAAGAAACTTCGGATCTCAAACACATTCTTTGGCCTCTCCCAACTCATAACAGCCTCAACCTTCGAAGGATCAACCGACACGCCTCCACCAAAAACTACGTGCCCTAGGAACTTTACCTCTGGTAGCCAAAACTCACACTTTCCATATTTGGCATACAACTTGTGTTCCCTTAAAGTCTGCAATGCAATTCGTAGGTGCCTTTCATCCTCCTCTTCCAACTTAGAGTACACAAGGATGTCATCCACAAATACCACTATAAAAGTGTCCAAATGGGCGCTAAACACCCTATTCATTAAGTCCATGAATGTCGCTGGTGCATTCGTCAACCCAAATGGCATTACTAAGAACTCATAATGGCCATATCGGGTACGAAAAGCTGCCTTAGGAATGTCTTCTTCTTTAACCCTCAACTGATGATATCCTGATCTCAAATCAATCTTGGAAAAACATTGTGCTCCCTTCAACTGATCAAATAAATCATCAATTCTTGGCAATGGGTACTTATTTTTGATAGTCACCCTATTCAACTTTCGGTAGTTGATACACAATCTTAGTGAACCATCCTTCTTTTTCGCAAAAAGAACTGGTGCACCCCAAGGCAAAACACTAGGCCTAATAAAGCCTCTCATGAGTAAATCATCCAACTGCTCCTTCAACTCTTTTAACTCTGCCAGTGCCATGCGATACGGGGCCATGGAAATGGGAGCCGTACCGGGTATGACATCAATGGCAAACTCAACTTCGCCTTGAGGAGGTAATTCCATCAACTCCTCCGGTAAAATATCCATAAACTCACGAACCACATCTGGAGACTCTAGCTGTCTTTCTATGTCCTCATTAGCTAAAAGGCTAGCTAAGAAGAAAGTCAAACTCGTTCGTCTGCCTATAGCACATAGTGAGGGATTGTGGAAATCACTACGATCTCCCACGAAGCAAAAACAATCATCCTCCGACGTATAAACAATAACCCTACCCCGATAGCAGTCAATGTTGGCTCGGAAGGCTGACAACCAGTCCATCCCTAAAATGACATCAAAACTGCACATGTCCATGATAATGAAATCAAAGACCAACTGTCGTCCTGCTATCTCTATCTCACATCCCCTACACACCTTGTCTAGGCTCACTATGACTCCAACTGGCGTGTCAACACAAAGAACTCTATCTAAAAGAGTGATATCTAGACCTAATGCAGATGTGAAAGATGAAGAGATAATGGAATGTGAAGCACCTGAGTCAACCAGCACTCTAGCCCATGAATTAAACATAAGAAATGTACCTTTGACCACACCGGATGACCCCTCCATCTGCCCCTCAGGAACTGGAGCCAAATTGAAGACACGACCCTGTGTACCTTGACGTCTTCCACCCTAATAACTGGACTGCTGGCTACCCACACTAGGGGTAGATCTCCTAGCTAGATGAGAACTCTGGAAAGACTGAGCTGGATTTGGTGGCGGTAATGCCCTAAACCCTGACTGTGCTCTTGAAGACTGTGTCAGGCGCTGCTGTGTCCCAGTCTCACTCTGTGTACCACCTCTCTTTTGAGGACAGTCCCTTTGAAAATGTCTTGGCTGGCCACATTCAAAGCACGTGTTGGGTTTACCTGCAGATACAGCCTGGCGGTCTGGGCACTCTGTCCTGATATGTCCAGGCTAGTGACAGTAATAACAAGTGACCTCTTTACCCCGGGTAGATCCCGTGGATAGAGAATGTGTGGAACGGACCAACTGCTGTCGTCCCTGTGAAGTACTGGAACCACTCTTCTGTTTCTTCTTGGGTTTGCCCTCTGAAAAAGAGCCTGACATCCTGACCTGTCTCTTAGAGTCCCTGATCCTCTGAACATCTTGGGTCTCCCTTTCTGACATCAAGGCCCTCTCTACCACTTCAGCATAAGTCTTGAGGTTCAAGATTGTCATCTCGTGCCTCATCCCAAATCTTAGCCCTTTGATGAATCTTCTGACCTTCGATTCCTCGGTCGCCACCAACTCCGGTGCAAAGCAAGACAAAGAAGTAAACCGTGTCTCCTAGTCCATGACACTTTGCTCATTGCCCTAAATTAATGTTTCAAACTCATCCCTATATGTCTCCCAAATAGATTATGGAAAGTCCTTAGCATAGAAAAGACCCCTAAAGGTCTCCTATGTCATTTCCACCAACACATGAATGTTGAGGGTCGACTTCCACCAAAGTCTTGCATTACCCGTCAATTGAATTGACGCTAACCGAATGCGGATAATGTCTTCATGTATTGCCAAGGCATCAAAGATTTCGGAGACTTGTTCTAGCCAATCCTTGGCTACCATGGGATCCGATCCACCCTCCTAAGAAGGCGGATTCAACCTACGAAAATCTATAAGAGCATTGGCGTTCCTATTACCCCTGCCTTGAGCTTCATTTTGAGCTCTTTGTGCTGTAGTTTTAGCCATGTCTCTCAACTCCGTAGCCATCTCTCTCACAAATGCAGCTGCATCCTCAGCTGGGCGTTGTCTAGGTGGCATTGCTCTAAAAATGATCAACATGAGTGTTAATGACAAAGAAACGCTATAACTCTAACATGTATAACACTATTTTAACTTATGCTATCATACGGAGATGCAACACATAAATAGGATATACAAGTCAAGTAGCATGTTATCATGTAAGCACATAAGCAAGTTATATGTGAGCACATATTAAAACCAAGTCATGTATGCATAAGAGATTATATGCATGAACTCAAATGAACCAACCCAACCCGTCGTCCTCAAGTTTTTGAGCCTAAAGCTCTGATACCAATCTGTCATGCCCCAAACCTCAAGACTTGAGATCCATGGGTGAAAAGAGAGTTGTCGGACTCGAACCAAGCCCAAAGTATAAACTAGAATCAAAAATGAAAAAAAATCAGCCCTCAGCTAGAAGAAAATCTGAACACTTGTTACAAAACAATTCATAACAAATTCATTTTAACTTGAAACGGAGCAAACTAAAATTCTATGGAAACTAGACTAAACATACCACATGGATGATCAAAAGTCAATGGCTGAAAATATGCCAATGCAATCAGTTTTACAAGTTAGAACAGCTCACATGGTGCGAGCTAAAAACAGACCTTCATCACGGATGGACTCATTTGAATGCCTTAAAGAATTTATAAAATTCTGGGCTTTGGTATTTAGAAAATAGACATAAAGGGATACAATTCTTGAAATTTTCATAATTTATAGTGTTTTGAAAATGGGTCAAACGAATTTTCCAAATTAGCACAAAATAGTGGGTTCAAACTCTGACAGCAGGACACTGTCGAATTTATGTAAAAATATGTAGCTTCCTAGAATTTACGAAATTTAAACTGAATGCATTAGACATCTATTAGAATACATGGTAACAATTTCAAGTCATTTGGAGTAGTTTAGGCCTATCAAAAAAGTTTTGCAAAATGTGGACAGAAAGGGATCCTTTCGTGAACAATCTGTCAAGAGAATTTTTCCTTCCCATTTCTCCCATAAACCTACTCCAAACTGAACCTAATACATGATATGAGCATGACCATGAACCTAAAATCATCCAAGGCAAGTCTCAATTCAAGATATCAAAATCCGAAAATGAAATATGGTGCAACATGAGTCAAGATCATAAAGTTGTACATACAACATGACATTTAGGTGTCATTACATACACATTTTCAAAAGAGTCAAAATAAATGAAGTTCAAAGAGAAGCAATCCTAAACATGAAGTTAGTGGCTAGGTGTACAAAAAGCCACAATAATGCTTCTAAACAAATTTCATCATACATATAACTAAATAGAGGCTACATGAGGCCTTAACATCAAAAGAAACTCCTTGAAGTTTGTTGCACCAATGGAGGCTCAACTCTCTCTGGTGTCGACTCCTTTACCTGACATGTTTAGGGGGTGAGCTTGTCCACTCATAGCTCAGTAGAAGGCAAGTTCAAAGCTTTATATTGCCAATTATACCATATATCAAACCATTAAGTGATCAATGATGCAACTAGGGTTCATGCTCCTTATATGCCTAATCTTTGGAATAGTTTATAACATGGCCTGACATTGCAACAATAACCTCCATAATTTAATCTAGAGTAATATTGACATACATAAAACATGTGAAGCAAGTACGCAATTCAATACCAAAGTATATAAACGAAAATTTTGAAATCATCAAAGTGGGATTGACTCGCAAGACACCCTTCAAGTCACGTGTTTATGGCACGCACTAGGCATCAAACAGGACACGTGCCATTGATGACGTTCCTAATGGTTCTTTCCGGGATACTAGCCCACCGGTGACAACCCTAATTGGCCAATATATGAGGATTTTCCTCAAGGGACAATACCCTTAAACGCGACATCAAATCCCAAAATCATCATCCAAACACATTGTGGCATGATCAATCAAATTAACACATGTGCAATATTAGCACGCATATAAACACTGCAATTACATTCAATCCATGTACTAGGATTTCACCTAGTATGACATAATTTCATTATTCTAGACATAACCAATCTCATTAATATAGGCAATACACAATATGAAATGCATATTCGTGACCACAAATTTAAACACATATTCAACAAGCCATTCTTAGTCATTTAAAAATTTAAAGAGGAACACCAAGTACTACAATTAACAAAAGAAGAATAAAATTAGCATGTACTCCATCAACAAATTCAGCCCATTCTCCATACATCACCAACTACTATAACATCACAAAATAACCCATACATCCATAACCCAAAAGGCAGCACTTTATTCAACATATAATCAACCCATCCTCCATATATCTTATAAATACAAAAACAAAACATGGTACTTACATAATCATCATTAAAAATATGAGACAATATCAATATATTCATGAGATTTAAAATGGAGTTAGATGAAATAAAATCCTAAACACTCCATGAGTAAGTATATATAAATTTTAGCCAAATAAAACTTAAAACTAAAACCCCCTACCTCAGTGGAGCAACCTATGCGAAAATGGGGTGGAAAAGAGAGGTTGTATATGCCTTACTCCTTCCGAATGAGTCCCAAAAATGATAATTTTTTGATCAATGGATAGCCCTATCCGAGCTCTACAACTTTTCTCTTGGACTCTTGAGCCAAAACAACCTTGAAGGGGTCCAAAATCTAGAGAGAGAAAGTAGATCTCAAATGTTCTTTAATGGAGTCTTAGAGAGAGAGAGAGAAAATGAAATGAAGAAGGAGGAAGACAAGTTGCCGAGCAAGGTTCTGCCACTGGAAAAAAAATTAGACTTTTGGGTCATGTGGGCCCCACAAGTTACAATTTGTCTCACTTATGTGTATATCTATCCTATATGTCTCATACGGTGTCCAAATGCGTGCCGGTTTCTTTCTAAAATTTCAAATTTCGTTCAAAAATGTCACCATATAAATAAAAATGTTTATTCAGCATCAAAATCCAAAACGAGCCTACCAAATCGGTCCTGAAGCCCTAAAACGGGGCCCAGGCCCAAAATGCCCATTTCACCTAAACGAACCCGCAAAATGATTTCGGATGGACACAAAATATTTCAAACATCTAAATGTGAGTCCATACATAAAATAATCACCAAGAAACAATAAAAAGTAAACCCGACAAATTTGAACATTTTTTTCTTTCTAACATTGGAAAAAAATTTGTTTTTCTACACTTTGAAATAACTGAGCTCAGTTCCTTTGGATTATCTAAATGAAACCAATTTCAATGAAAAGAAGAATTCAAAACACTCAATTTCAAAAAAGAATCACCTAAATCGAATTTAAGATGAGTGAGTTACGAAGTTTCAAAGTTTAAAGAAAAATAACCATATATAAATAAAATAACCCGACCCGATAAATGGTCCGGTCATTACACATGTGGTACATAATGAATCATTACATATGAAACTCAAGCTTATAATATAATTCAAACATAATTACAATGTTTTTTAACATAGTCCAGGTTTGGTCGATTGCCACAGAGACCGTTCAACCGAAAGTTCAAAAATGCCTCAAAGACTGATTTTCACAAGTTCATATGTCGTCCCTATTATCACACACTCACTTACAACCTTAAACATAATCAAAGACTACACAATTCCATGGTCTCAAGCCCCACAAATCCTTGAGTTTCACAATCCTACTTCAAAATCCACATTATCGTTGAAACAAGAACATCCACAAGTGTTCCATAAAACATATTGTATGTGAAGGATGTACAAACCTCACCTCTATCTACATATTGGGTTCCTTGAATTATTTGCTTAACATTATAACATGAATAGGGATCATAACTCCATAGTCTCATCCATCATTGAGCATTACTCTCTTAGCATCCAATTCATTCCACCAGAGTCTAGAACAAACTGTGCATTTCAACACTCCAAAGCTGAACACAGTCACACCTCTACCAAGATTTCCAAATCCTTCCCAAATCAATCATCATACTAACATAATTTCAGTTTTCAAAATTATAAATTAAAATCCCTCTAGTGTGCCTTAAGTCACACTCTAACTATCTTGTCACACATCATAACAACACTATTTCCCATATCACTTCCGCGAATAATCACATCAAAACTAGTCATGCCTAGTAACTCAAAGTCGAACACCAATTGACATCCCGCAATCTACATCTCGTAAAACCAAAAAATTTTATCCAAGGTAACTCCACTCCCAATAGATGTATCAATGGACAATGGTGACTCCAAAGACAACACCTCTAGCCCCAAGGCACAAACACAAGCAAAAGCACATGCATATGAATGAATGAATGAGATGCACGCAACTCTATCAACACCCTAGTCCACGAGCTAGAAAATAGGAAAATACATTTGACCTCTCTACTATTGAAAATCATCCACACTTGAAATCATTCCATCACTAATTCTTTATCCATCGTCATCAGGACGAAACAACTTAACACCTACAAGAGTCGGCGTATTGTAAGAGAAGTACTAATCTAAGAAAAATGTTCGGCTGAGCCATTTTTTCTCATTAGCCCAACCCCAGCAATATGTTATCCTTGTTTCCTATCTAGATCTCCATTGTTAACCTTAGCCTAACACTTATCAACCACGTAATAAAAGTCCCTAAGTATCCATAAGGACTCAAACACTCATAAACCTTCTCTATATTATCTCTTCACTGTTCACTAACCAGACTTAACCACAAGTCAAAAGTTTCAACTCAACCAACTCTAGGAGTATTACCAAATGAAAACCAGTTTCACACACCAACGCGTTGCTCTTCCATTATGGGCGCACCTACACTAAGCTAATCATTCCACTACCATTCAAAGGCAATCAAATCTATCATTTTTGTAACTACCAACCGTTGCACATTTCTAAACCAATACGTTACCCTTTGTCCTTAGGTATTCATACCCATGACTTTGATACCCTAGGCCTTCAAACTGAATGCTTTAATAGCAATTCAAAAACCATCAAATCCTCAACCCTAAACTGTCATCCTTAGGTATTCCAACCAAGTGTTCTGATACTATGTTGGTATCAAGTACATAATCTAACCTTCTCAATTCCACACCTCACATGACCACTACGTGTCTTCCTTAAGTATTCTAACTTAAAGCACCGATACCAAGCTATTGGTGTCAGATACTTGACCTAACCCTCTCAATCTTACACACAATATGTCCATTCTCGTCTTCCCTAGGTATTGTAACCTAGAGCTCTGATACCATGTTGTCACTCCCCGACTTTTAACACCCGATCAGGAGTGAAAGAAGTGGGGTGTGAGTCGGTGAAATCACACATCAAAGCCTCGGTCACTGGAGATTCCATCACCGTGTCGAGGTCTCAACCCTTAAGACAATGCGAAGCATAATACATACAAACTTCAAAACACCAATTTGTGTCTCAGTGATCTCATAATCCTTATACAAGTCTTTCACAATACATAAGTACAAGTTACATAAATGTAATTGTAATCTCACATCAATATAATTCACATGCCACATGCCGGCATGGATAGCCAAATATACAATTCAGAACACTATATCTAAAGAGAAATTCTAAAATATTCTTTCTAATCACTCTAGCACTCTAAGCCTCATCCTCCAGTGGTGCCTTATCTAAAGGAAAAAAAATTGTATATAGGGGGTGAGCTTTATCCCCTCACAGCTTAGTAGAAATGATCCACCCATCCCCACTCCAACCCGTCAGTCATGCATGAATGCACCTGGAATCGCCACACGTCTAAATGACAAGTATACATATTTTTTACCCATAAACAATCACATTTTTTAAATCATGTGTGATGCTTCACATTAAATGCATATACATATATATATATATAAAATTGGATAAATCACAATTCATATATATAATGCACGCCACATAAATTCAGAAATCACTTCAATAGGGACTAGCATATCACACCACATCCATTGTAAGGGTCCCTTAGGCACCCAAACTCTACTTATCTTTCTCGGTTTACTATTTCGATGGATGCACCATTTGTTTGGCCAAGTTTTGGGTCTTTCACCCTAGGGACCATTCCCTCATCTTAATTCTCAATGTTGTCACACCCCAAAAACTAACTTTTCACATATTGCATGTAATCACATCAATGCAATTATCCATACAATGACTGCATTTTTATCAAATCAATACATTTTCCTTTCACCTCAAGATTGTCACAATGCCATCACGCTCACATCATGAAAATCATCATGCTTATGCATTTTATAAGAAAAATCATATCTTTCATGCATAAGTTTATAAAAACTCACATTTTCATGTTTTCACCAAATGAACACATTTTCATAAAAAGCATTTATAGTCTCATTTGCACATACATAACATATATAAGTCCTAACTAACATGTTAGACATTTATATATGCATAAACCATAATAGTATACATATATACACATATACATAACCCTAGGCTCAAGAAATCCAATCTATCTTTTATGTCACATAAAAGTGACCTATAAGATCAAAGTAAAGATAGTCTAGCACCCCTACCTCAATTTGGAGTGAGAACTCCAAAAATCTCCAATTGTCGGGCAAGTTGAAAAGATCTCCATCCACTGCCTTGTTGGAATTATGTTGCAAGGTCACGTATATCAAAGGTCTATGGAAAGCCCACATTTCCAAGTGCCAAACACACCTTATACCCATTTCTTTGTTTTTGGGCTTGTCCATTTTATTGACCCATTTGATTTTCATCCCAAACAATAAACCAAATAATTGTCCAAGCCTAACAATACCCATTAACCAACTATCATCCAGCCCATATAACAAGGCCTAAATCAAACACCAAGCTAACCCAAACTTCAATCCCAAACAGTGAACCCGTTTCTCACTGCCCCAATCAGTCCACCTTAATTTCAACTTCATCATCACCTTCATCACCAAAAGCTGAACCTCCATTGAACAGCCCAAAATTCACCATCAACCTCAAGCACAATCACCTAAACTGTGACCAGCCTGCTGCCTCTGTGAGCCACCGCAGCCCAACCAACCCCCCACACCACGATCCTCACAACTGAGAGTCCCCTCCAGCCATAGGCAACCCATCATCATTCTCAATTCGTGAACCCAGCTAACCCCACCTTAGCCGTTGTTGTGCCGCGAAAGGCTATACTTCGCAATTTATATTTACCACTCACAATAGAATGAATCCTTGAAGGATAGGGTTCTAAGTTGAGGGTGTCAATCCCACAGAGACTATGTAGGAATAATTCACTAGAGGTTGAGGGTTGGTTCTCATTTAAATCACAACCGGGTGTTGGTTGTTTTCTTACTCTACTTTAAAAGCATAAAAGATAATTAAAATACAAAGTTTAAGAGAAGAGTAAAGGACTAGGGTTGAGACTTCACCACTAGCCTCAAAGTATGTTATACTTCTAATAAATTGGGAGAATTCATGCAATTGTGTACTAAGTGGTGGAAATGGCTTGTGGCCTACAATGTTACCGTCAAGAGGATACATGTACCTTAAAATACTATAATCCATCTTTGATACGTGTAAATTCCCTACCTACCTACTTACCTAAATACCTAATTAACTAAGTGTAACTAATTTACCATCTCTTAGCATGGACTATGCAAGTCTAGCTATGCATGTTATAGTGAAAACTATTACTAAGCCATTACATATAGTCCTTGTGGAACTACAAGTGTTTGAAGATCATGTAAGAAAAATAACATTCTAAGACAAGAAAAATAAATTACTCACATGAACATGAAGAATTTGTAAGCTTATATTACTCATAAGGCTCAAGGCAAGGTACATATACACAAAAATACATAAAAATCTCCAATTTATTAAAGTTAGAACATATTTACAAGACTAGGGTCTGTCGAAACCCTAAAGAAGGATTAGTTAATCATGGTGGGCTGGAAGAACTCTATAGACAGAGATGATCCCATGCTCAAAATGGTCTTCAAGGCCTTACAAAGCCCTCTTTGAAGCTTTCCCTCTCTAGAACTTCACTTTCTCTCTCTAGAATTCTATATGCTCTCTATTACAAGAATTGTGATCTTCTTTTATTATTACATATTTCTTAGCTATATATCTGATTTGAGGCTCAAAATATCATAGAAATTCTGTCTAAGGCTTTATCTAAGCAAAATTGGACAAGTGGCAAGTGAAGAAAATATCTGCCGAAAGATATCGCATTGAAGTAGGGACTTCGATGAATCGAAGCTTCGATGGATCTAAATGCCTTCTTTTGCAGTCCTTCAAATCTTCACGCTATTCACTTTTCCTTGATATGAACTTTTCATGAAGCATGATAGGACATAGAAGTGCATTCTTGAATTGATAAAGGAGTCAAATTGCGTCAAATTATGAGTTTGGACCTGAAATTATCAAAAACATTAAAAAACATAAAAAATATACAATATGTGCAACTATGGGATTACAATACATAAGTAAAGGCGAGAATGTCTAACGTTCAACGTTTATCCCTTAGCAAACTTAGATATTACTAGTCCCTTAGCAATACAAAAAGAAATAAAATAAAGCAACTATTCTACTTCCACTTTCATGAGAAACACGACTGCATTTAGTGAATGAAACAAGCCTTTTAAACCCCTAGACACGTCTAGTGGACGAGTGAAGTCTTATTGGGTTTAGCACGCTTGTTAAACTCACAAAAATATGCAAAATGGTGGTTTGCTTAGTCATCATCTAGAAAAGAGTGATACCCCAGTTGGTGTTCAAAATGACAAATGTAAGATGTAATATAGAGCTGTAGGGACATCAATAGATATAAACCCTTGGAAATCAGAATTAGGTGATAGTCCCCACATAATGGCTAGTCCGATACCCATACAAGTGCAAACCCTAAAATTCCCTTTGAAAGGTGAACATACATTTAAATGCGTGGCTTATTGTCGTTAATGGAGAATAAAAAGAACATATATCCATTCTTAGAAGAAACAACTTTTTGAAACAGATCACCAAAGCATAATGTTAACTGGAAAAATATTTACAAACACTTAAGCACAATCGGTTGTGCAATGCCTAAGTCCTTTTAGTTTTCTAGTAAGCCCATGTAGCAGCGTTGGGTCAATAACTCCCAAATCGAACGACTTTAGGGCATTAGGTGGAAAAAAACACCCCTCATACTTAATAACTGAGCTCACTAGGCTACGAACTTAAACGAGCCAATTATTTCTTTATTGCTCAACCTTGCACACCTTTTAGATGCGAACACTCCATGCTTCTTGAGGCACAGAGGCCCGGTTTAATGAGTGAGAAGGCCTATTTCCAAGTTTATTTTGTTTTCTTTTTCAATTTTTCTTTCTTCATCATTTTTCTAGCTTTTGATTTATTTCTAAAGTAATTCTTTCTTCAAGCTATTAAAAAAAAATAGATGTTTTCAAAATTCTCCATACGATGCATACCCCACAATTCAATGCATGTGAGTGTGTTTGTGCCATTAAGGACAAATTTAGGGAAATAACTGTACAATATTCAAAGAGTAAAAAAAATATAGACCATTTTAACCTAACACAATTTTCAACACTTCGAGTATTTTCAGATGTCCAAGTTCCTAATTAAAAGGTGCATTTGTCGATGACGTATGGGTATTACACCCTCAAAAAGAAGGACATCATGGAAAACATAAAATAAAAATGCAATATGTGCAAAAATAGTGTATGTAAGTGTACTATACTACCTCCAAACTTAAATCAAATATTGTCCTCAATATTGACACTAAAAAGAGTTAGAACAATATTACCAGCTAGTTAATGGGTTTCAAAAAGTCAAAACATCAACTGTGTGTGGGTAGTGGATACACGGGTACATGGGTATGCATCGAATACGTGGGGCATCAAAACCTGCACAAGTACAACTACATACCTCATAACATACACTCAATGGAAAATAAATAAAAAGAAAAGATGGAAATAATATGTAGAGGCAATGAAAAGCTAAAAATATTCCATTAATTCAAACATTTATAAGTACATATGCTAGAATTTATGGAATACAAAAGAATTACTTTAGAAAGCAACAAAAGAAAGTGCCAACAAAGCACTAAATAGTTCTATGACTGTAACTACATAGAAAGAGATCACTAAAAATATGAACAACAACAAAAATAGGGAAGGTCTAGGATCATGGCTGAGGTGGCGACGACAGAGCAGAAGAAGTAGATGCAGAAGGATCCCTGCAGTGAGATCTGCTAAATAGTCGTGCAAGGTGGTCCTACCCATCCAAAAGTCTAATACCCCACTCGAACATGTGGTATGATATTGTCCGCTTTGGGCCTAAGCCCACACGATTTTATTCTTGGGTTTTACCCCAAAAGGCCTCATACCATTTTATTAGAACGCACTATGATAAGTGTTCAATACTATGCATTTGAACCCTCTTTATTGCATATGTTAGTCCCATTATTACATTTACCGAGGTACGTTTACGTTATTTTTGTGTTTTTGATGTATTGCAGGTTTTGTACCAAAAGGAGCAATGTTTGAGGCCATTTGCAGTTGAAGAGCAGAATTCAGAAATGAAGCTAAGGCATCTCGATCAATCGAGATGTTGATCTCGATCAATCGAGATCTCGATTGATCGAGACATGCATTTCAATTAATCGAAATCTCAATCAATCGAGATTTGAATCTCGATCAATCGAGATTCTACAGACCCACTTGCCCACTTGCTCACCTGCTCTCCCACTTGGAACAAAATCCACCTTTTTGCACGACTTGGATGGATTTTCTGACTTGAAGAAGACACATGGAGATATTATTGATTTAGTTATATATATTGCTATATATATATACATGGTGGGTCCCAAGGATGGAAAGTAGCCAAATATGCATAAAAGGAGCCATTTCTCTAATATATCACATACCATACATTAGAGACTTTCGAGAGAGGAGAAGGAGAAGCTGAACCAGACCTTGAAGCTTAATTTTCTCCATCAATGGAAGAGTTCAAGGCTACCATGATCAACTAACTTCTCTACTAGGGTGTGGGTGAAACCCCTAGCCATCTAAACTTGTTCATTTTTGTAGCATTATTTGGGATTTGTATTTAAATATTGATTACTTAGTTTAGTGATGATGTACACTTATACATTTATTATATATATTCATATGATATTTTTTCTATTCTTGTCTTAGAGTAGAATCTATCTTATGAATGCACAACACTTGCATCTTCTACAAAAAGTGTAAGTGATGGCTAAGCAATGGTGTTTAAATGGAATATGTTGTTCTTGCTTGTATAAACCATGCCAAGATGAGGTAGTTTGGATGCATTTAGGTTCACTTAGAGAGTAGGGTAATTAGTTAGGTTGAAGAACTATGCTTGTTGAAGATGGGTTATGATAGGTTGGAAAACACATTGATCTTTTGATATGTTATTGAGGTCACAAGCCTAATGCCATTGTTAGGCATTTCATTTTATAAATCCCAAGCTTGCTACATTTATAAACATGTGAATGGCTAGTGGTGGAAACCACCCCTAGTTCTCTCTCCCAACTTACAACTCTTTACATTTAGTGTTTTTACATTTCATGCAATAGTTTTAAAACAAAAATCAAAACCTTGTTTTTAGAATTAAAGTGGAATTAATCTCTCTTCAAGACAATTAACAACTAGTCCTCGTGGGATCGATACCCTTTATATAGAATCGTATCTACAAAGATTCGTGCTCTTGCGAGTGGTTAAATTATATTTTGAAAAAGGGTAAAAATAAGCTTACAATTACAATCAAGTTTAGCCACATCACACTACATATAAGCACATCCCCTTCTCCACACCCAAGTGATGTGGGATTGAGCACCATGTACCCTATCAATGTGGTAGCTCAGTCTAGTGTCTCTTTTTGCACCAGCCCACATCACACCCGTCTATAAGGGTTACTACAATCCACCCCCCTACGAGGCCCGACGTCCTTGTCGGCACACTTCCGGCTAGGTTCAGGCTCTGATACCAACTGTAATACCCCACTCTAACACATGGTATGATATTGTCAGCTTTGGGCCTAAGCCCGCACAGTTTTATTCTTAGGTTTTACCCAAAAAGGCCTCATACCATTTGAATAGAACACACTACATATAAGTACATCCCCTTCTCCACACCCAGGCGATGTGGGATTGAGCAACCTATACCCTGTCAGTATGGTATCTCAACCTAGTGTCTCTTTTTGCACCCGCCCACATCACACCCGTCCACAACGGTTACGACAATCCTTTAGACACTTTAAAAATCAATTTAAAAATAAGGGCAAATCATTTCGATATGAAATTTAAAACCCAAGCTCCTTAAACCCCCAGGAAGTTGATATAAAATTTTGGAAATTGTTTAAAATATCTAAGTATTTTTAAAAAATAATTTTTTCAAAATTTCAACCCCCAACCTATGTGCACTATTCATGTGTGCAAGCAACCCCTTTCCGACCACTTCCTAACCTCCGTTCGGCCCAAATTTTATACCGATCTTCTTCTGTTGTCGTAAACTATCTATTGGTACCAAAAGCCCCATAAAAAATGTCCTGAAACGAAAACCCCCAAATCAAACCTTCTAGGGTTCTTCAACAAATTTTTAAAAAACTAAATTTAAATTCCTCCATGATCCATTCCCAAATGTTCAAGGGAAAATTTAATCCAGCAAGAACCATTCAACAAACCATAAATTGCTACAATAAACATCTAAGAATTTAAATTTAACATATCATTATATTCATTATATACATGTATGCATGTATCTATATGTGTGTAAAAAAAAAATCAACACCAATCCTCAATTTCCAATTTTATTTCACAAACATCATAATCCACAAAAATCAGATTTATAAAAATCAATTAATAATACCAAAATGAATGATTTAAAAAAATGCAACAAACAATTTACACATTACAGAATTTAGTCTATGTATACAGATTCAAAGGGGAAGAAAAGAGTCAAACTTGCCTCTTCGATGATTCAAAACCCATCCACACGATCACTCCTTCTCTCCGTCCTCTCTTATGTCTACACTCTGAGTTTCTGCGCATAAGCTAACGGTAGAAACCCTAATCCCCTCTTTTCTTTTCTTTTCTTTTATTATTATTATTATTTTTTTCAAAAAACTAATTAAGACTAAATAAAATTAAAAGAAAAAATTAATAAAACAAACCCTAGCCCATAAAAAATAACTACACCTAGCCCAACCATTCCAGCCCAACTCAACCCAAATTCCTCCCTAGCCCAATCCAAAATTAAAATAAAGAAAACACAAAGACCCAGTCCAAATAAAATAAAATCAAATAAAATAAAAATAAAGTAAATTACACCACAATATTTAAAGCACTCAAAGAATTTAATTCAACCAATAAAGCAATTCAATTTAACTAATAAAATAAATAAATCATTTAAATTAAAATTAAAAGACCTCCAGTGTGGTGAGATGCATCGAAGGTATTTAACCTAACAGTCATATTCCCAAAGGAGATGTCCATAACCCCGGTACTACAATTAACGCAAGCGTTAGTCATAGCCAAGAATGGATGACCTAGAATGATCATAATATGCTTTGTGGGATCTTGGACAGGTTCGACGTCAAGGACTATGAAGACCACTGGGAAATAGAATTTGTCCACTTTGATGAGAACATCCTCAATTATTTCACATGGTTGCCTTACCGAACGGTCAACAAGTTACAACATGACTATGGTTGGCTTAAGTTCTCATAGCTCTAATTTTTGATAAACTGAGTAAGGAAGTAAGTTAACACTTGCTTCCAAGTCAATGAGGGCGCTCTCGGATTCATGGTCACCAATGACACAAGAGATTGTTGGGGCACCTGGATCCTTAAATTTTGGAGGGGTGTTGCTTTGAAGAATTGAGCTTACTTGCTCAGTCAATTGGACTTTCTTAGGAACGTGGTTCCTAGATTTATATTTTTGAGTGTATAAGTCCTTTAAAAAATTAGCATAGGAGGGGATTTAATTTTAACTTGTTTAAAGATTTCTATCATGTATTATAATTTTGCTCCTTGCTTTCTAAATTGAGAAGGTTCCCTTAATCTTTGAGGAAAGGGAACTCGAGGTTTATATGAAGCCTCTTGCATTGGAATTGGAATTGACAAGAATTTAGCTTCATTTTCATTCCCTTTGTCTCTTGGATTTTTGAAAGCTTCTTTTGGATTTACAAGAAAATTATTTGGATTTATCAGAATCTTTGGATTCATCGGATGCTCACATTCTTTCTCCCTTATTGTATTAACCGGGTTTTCTAACACTCTATCACTCCTTAAAGTAGTAATTGATTGAGCTTGTTCTTGGTTAAACTCAAATGAATGAGAAACATCATCAATTACTTGTACTCAATTAGGGTTTGCCATCATTTGGCTAGGCAATTTTCCACCCTATCGACGATTCATTGCATTAGCTGGTTTCCCCAATTAGGACTCTATCTTTGCAATAGATTGTGAATGGGCATTGATCTTTTGGGTATTGCTTTCGATGTTGCCTAAAGCAGCCAAAACCTTTTCCTCAAAAATGGGGTTTCGAGGAGGTGGTTGATTGGGAGTGTAGTAGAAACTCAAATTTAAATTTGGTTGATAAGGTCTAGGTTGGAATTGAGATTGACCTTGTTGTCCATGTGGTCCCCGAGGTCCTTGATATTGACCTTGGTTCCCATATTGGAATTGATTTTGATCTCTTCATTCAGGATTATAATTGTTTTCATATGCTCCTTGACCCGGCCTAGAATAAAGTGCATTTGTTTGCTCTTGTGAGAATTCAGGGTATTGCCCCGCATGAAGACAATCATTTATATAATGAGAAGGACTTGAGCAAAAGGAACACACATCATATGTGGGATGAAAAGTAGGATTAGGAATAGTAGGATGGGAGGAAAAAGGAGAAGAAGAAGACCCAGCTAACATGACTTGATCTAGTTTCTTTTATAGGGCCTCTATCTTCCTATCTGTTGCTTGCTCCTTATACATTTCAAAGATGCTTTCAATTTGGGCGTTAAGAGGAACAACTATCTTATTCTTCCTTTCATTAGAAGAATGATGAGATGAATTTTTGCTCAAGTTCTCAAATTGTATCCACGCTTCATAAGGACTTTTTAGAAAGAATGTCCCTCCACAACTAGCATCAACCATTTATTTGTGGGGCTCTCCTAAACCATCGTAAAATCCTTGCACCAATTTCCATTTGAGAATTGCATAGTGTGGGCATCACTTCAAAAGTTCCTTTATCCTTTCCCAAGTTCATGAAAAACTTCTCCTTCCCTTTGTGAAAAACCGATGATGGCTCTTCACGCATTATTAGTCTTTTCCATTGGGAAGTATTTCTTTAGAAACTCTCATTGCATTTTTGCTCAAGAGTTAATGGAATTTTTCTCTAAAGTGTTAAACCATTGTTTGGCTTTATCCTTAAGTGAGAAAGGGAAAAACGAAGTCTTAAGTTGTATTCCGCTTATGCATTCAACTGTATAGTCGAATATAGTTCTAAAAATTTATCAATATGTTTATAAGGATCTTGGTTCGGAAGCCCATGAAAATAATTGAGAAGATTAATTGTTGAGGATTTGATTTCAAAATTATTCCTCCCCGCATTCAAAAAATGAATACAAGAAGGTGATGCATAGGTAAATGGAACATAAAAATCGCAAAGAATCTCACTGCCCAGTGGGGGTGGGAAAATGGGATTTTGTTGAACATTTGGATTATCATTATTTGTCATGGTTTCTCTCCTATGTTCTCTAAACAATATAGGGTCCCTAGGAACACTACTATGTTGTCTAAGAGTTCTTTTAAGTTCAAGATCACACAGCAACAAGGGTAATGACAATGATCTCCTACCTTGCATATGATCGAAACAAAACCTAAACTATATGCAAAAATAAAATTTTAAACACTTAAGTGCAATAAAGTTGGGTACTTTACTGACAAAGGATCCAAGCTTAAGTCTTGATGCCTTGATTAGATAAGTACCTACAATAAAACACTTCTGCAATAAAGATAAAAATAACTATAATTTAAGAATGTAAAGAATGAGTTAAGTTAAAATTTAAACTAAACTCAATCCTCTAATTTTAGCGAATAAACCGTAGTCTCCGGCAACAACACCAAAAATTATTGTGCCGCGAAAGGCTATACTTCGCAATTTATATTTATCACTTCTAATAGAATGAATCCTTGAAGGATAGGGCTCTAAGTTGAGGGTGTCAATCCACAGAGACTACGTAGGAATAATTCGCTAAATGTTGAGGGTTGGTTCTCGTTTAAATCACAACCGCTTGTTGGTTGTTTTCTTACTCCACTTTAAAAGCATAAAAGATAATTAAAATACGAAATTTGAGAGAAGAGTAAAGAACTAGGGTTAAGATTGCACCACTAGCCTCATAGTATGCCATACTTCTAATAAATTAGGGGAATTCATGCAATTGTGTACTAAGTGGTGAAAATGGCTTGTGGCCTACAATGCTACCGTCAAGAGGATACATACACCTTAAAATACTATAATCCATTTTTGAAATGTGGAAATTCCCTACCTACCTACTTACCTAAATACCTAATTAACTAAGTGTAGCTAATTTACAATATCTTAGAATGGACTAAGCAAGTCTAGCTATGCATGTTATAGTGAAAACTAGTACCAAGCCATCACCTGTAGTCCTTGTGGAATTACAATTGTTTGAAGATCATGTGGGGGAAATAACCATTCTAAGACAAGAAAGATAATTACTCACATGAACATGAAAAATTTGTAAACTTATATTACTCATAAGGCTCAAGGCAAGGTACATATACACAAAGATATATAAAAATCTCCAATTCATTAAAGTTAGAACATATTTACAAGACTAGGGTTTGTCAAAACCCTAGAGAAGGATTAGTTGATCATGGTGGGCTGGAAGCACTCCATAAACAGAGATGATCTTATGCTCAAAATGGTTTTCAAGGCCTTACAAAGCCCTCTTTGAAGCTTTCCCTCTTTAGAACTTCACTTTCTCTCTCTAGAATTTTGTATATGCTCTCTATTACAAGAATTGTGATCTTCTTTTAGTATTACATATTTCTTAGCTATATATCTGATTTGAGGCTCAAAATATCACAAAAATTCCATCCAAGGCTTTTTCCAAGCAAAATTGTACAAGTGGCAAGTGAAGAAAATATCTGCAGAAAAATATCTTTTGTAGGATTGGGCGATGCATCGAAGTAGGGACTTCAATGCATCGAAGCTTCGACTGATTGAAACTTTGACTTCGATGTATCGAAGTGCATTCTTCTGCAATCCTTCAAATCTTAAGCTTTTCGACTCCAATCTTGACACGTCATTCATTTTTCCTTGATATGAACTTTCCATGAAGCATGATAGGACATAGGAGTGCATTCTTGAATTGATAAAGGACCCGAATTTCGCTGAATTTTGAGTTTGAACATGAAATCATCAAAAATATTAAAACACATAAAAACTATACAATATGTGCAGTTATGGGATTAGAATACATAAGTAAATGTGCGAGAATGTCTAACATTCAAAGCTTATCAGCCACTAGCACCCAAGTTCTGTGAGATATATAGTTGTAATTGACAAATTTCGATGTCAAAACTTGTGGATCGAGTTATAATTTTTGTTTGATCTTGTGTCTCGATCTTCGGAGCTGAACGAAAAGTGTCTCGATACCGTGGATTTGATGACGACATCACTTAGAACAGGTATGTGAGTGAGGACACTATGTTTTGAAGTTTGGTGGGCTTAAGACTTGGAAAATATGCTTTAAATGTAAAAAATGAATTTTTGCTAAGTCCCACCGGTCCCCAATTTATAGGACCGGTCCGACTTTTCTCAGGACTTGGAAATTTCTAAGCATCTACAAAAGTCCCACCTGTCCCCAATTTTTAGGACTAGTCCAACTTGGCTAACATGCGCGAAAATTTCCTTTTTGATCCGAATTGATTTCCTAGTTAACCAAAACTTCTCTAAAACTTTCCTTAGGTGTTTTAAACTTGTTTTCCAAGTAGACTAAGGATTCTAAACCTTATAAATACCTCTTTATGCTTCAATCAAAATGGGGAAAAATAAGAGACTCAATGATTTAACTGTTAGAGACAGGAATATATTTTTGAGAGCTAAAAGAGGAATTTATGAGAGAAAATCTTCATTGATTTTTATTTTTGAGAGCACACACACAGGGAGTGTTTAAGTTGTGATGTTCTTCTTCATCTGATCGACGGAATCTTCAAGACATCATCAGTCTACACAAGTTGATCAAGAGCAGCAGAGGTGGTTCCTTAAAACTATACAGATCTTATCTGAAGAGGAAGAGAAACGATCACTACGAAGGAAACAAAATACTTGCTAAGTATTGTTGTTCTTTCAGCAACCCTTCTGAAAGAATTATGACGTTAGCCGGGAGTCTGTAGCAGTTCGACGTGTTGTCGCAATTATAAGCCTGAGGTGTTCCGCATCAAATTCTTGTCAGAGTGGAGTGGGTGTGAGTTTGGGATAGAGTCTGATGTACTTTGCTTTAAGATAGTAGACTGGTTTCTCTGGGGTTTCTGCCTCACCCCCGTGGTTTTTTTCGACTTGGGTATCCACGTAAAATTCTTGATGTCATCTCTAACTTTTCCTTACTTGCTTTATTTATTCTGTGATTGATTTGGATGCTTAAATGATAATAATTGTGGGTAATTAATCAATTATAAAAATTGGGCAAGAAGACCTATTCACCCCCCTCTAGGTCTAAGGATTAGCATCCCACTCTAAATTAACTAAACTGCTTCCGCACCGCGCAACTCACATTTGGTATCAGAGCGGGTTGCTCAATTATAAGTTAGATTTTTTTGGTTAATTTAGTTGTGAATTTCATGATGTCTCATGTTGTGTCTTTTCATGATGAAATTGTCTTACCCCAATTTTCTAATTCTATAACTGGCATGCATATTGAGTGGTCTAAGCTGAAAAGGAACTATGAAAATTTGTTGGAGAAATTGAAACTTGCAGAACTTGATAGAGATATTTACAAATTGGAAATTTCTGTCACCAATAAAAATTTAGAAGAACTTAGACATGAAAAGATGAATCTTCTTGGTAAAGTTGAATTTCTAGAACAGGAAGTAAAACAGATTAAAGGATTTAATAATTCACTTGAGCATAAGACTGATAATTTGAATTGTGAAATTGTTAAATCTAATAGTCTTTCCAGAAATTTAACTCTGACACTTACAAATTTGGTAAGTTGGATTTTTCTAAAAACTTGAGTAACAAGGAAGAATTGGTTTCAACTTCAAAGGAATTTTCACTTGTAAAATCAAAAGATATTTTTGTGAAAGTTGAGACTAAGCCTTCTATTATTACTCATGCTCTAAAACTTGCTCCAACATGCCATTTTTGTGGAGAAATAGGTCAGATTAAATACAAGTGTTAGAAGAGAAAAATTGAACTGAAAAAGCATAAAAACTTAAACAGTTCAAGAGTTTTGCTGAATGAGATAAAACAACTTGAAAAGAAGCAACAAGAATTGAAAAAAAAATTGATAAATTGAATTGATTTAATTCTGTCCTAGATTTTCATAAAGGCAATGAGAAGAAAAAAGCCCATTGAGACTGACAATTCTGATTCTAAAATAGTTAGGAAATTATTTGATCATAAATCTGAAACTGTTTGGGTGAAAAAGAATAATCTGAAATATTTTGTCATGCACACTGCACTTAGAGCACTTAGTCCTACAGGTTGGTACTTTGATAGTGGTTGCTTTAGGCATATGATTGGGGATAGAACATTGTTTACCACTTTTAAGGATTATACTGGTGGGTATGTTACATTTGGTGATGACAATGCATCTAAAGTAAGTGGTAAAGGTAAAATTGATTTTCCTGCTTTTGGTGAATTGAAAAATAGTCTATATGTTAAAGTTTAGCTGCGAACTTGTTGAGTATCAGTCAGATATGTGATAGTGCTTTTCAAGTTAATTTTACTCAACATGGATATTTTATAACTAATGAGCAGGGTGATTGTATTTTGAAAGGATCTAGAACTCCTGAAAATTGTTATGTGATATTTTCATATCCTTCACATATGTGTTTTTCTGCTGTGACTGATGAAGCTATTTTATGGCATAGGAGACTTGGTCATCTGAATTACAATGATTTGGTAAGTTTGTCTAATCATGAACAAGTTCAAGGTTTGCCTAAATTGAAAAGACCAACAGATGAGGTATGTGGAGCATGTCAATTAGGTAAGCAAACTAGAGTGTCACATAAGAGACTTAAGCATCAAGTCACTTCAAGACCATTGGAATTGATTCATATGGATTTAATGGGTCCAATAAGAACTCAAAGCATAAGTGGTAAAAAGTATATGCTTGTAATGGTTGATGATTTTTCTAAATTTATTTTTATTACTTTCTTAAGAGAAAAATCTTATGCTTTTGTGTTCTTTAGTTCAATTTGTCAAAGGATCCAGAATGAGAAAAGATATGCAATAACTCGTGTTCGGAGTGATAGGGGAGGTGAGTTTGAACCTAGACCTTACATTGAGTATTATGATAATCTTGGCATAAGTCATGAATTTTCTGCACCTAAAACACCTCAGCAGAATGGTGTGGTTGAAAGGAAGAATAGGACAATTGCAGAGATGGCACGTACAATTCATGAAAGTAAGTTAGCTAAACATTTTTGGGCTAAAGTTGTTAGTACTGCTTGTCATATTTTAAATAGGGTGTACCTTAGGCCTGGAAATGAAAAGACTGCATATGAATTGTGCTATGGAAAGAAGCCCAACATTAAACACTTTAGAGTCTTTGGGAGTAAATGTTATATCCTTAGAGATAGGGAGAATTTAGGAAACTTTGACTCTAGAAGTGATGAAGGATACTTTTTGGGATATACAATAAATAGTCAGGCGTATAGGGTGTATAATCGTCGCACTAATGTTGTAATGGAGTCTATTAATGTTGTGATTGATGACTTAAGGCCTAAGGAGATACATCATCAATCTGAGGAAGAAGAAGGTATAAACACCTTAGGGTTACCTGAGATTGAACCTAGTGAGAGAGAGGTTGAGAAAGAAAGTGAGACTGAGGATGTAGATGAGCATGTAGGTGGTGATGAAATTGTGGAAGTAATTGATGATACACATGCACCTATAGAAAATCCTACACCACATGAGGAAGTCCCAATGTCTGGTAGTTCTAGGATTCGAAGTAGTCATCCATTGACTAATGTGATAGGGCCATGGGATGAGACAAATACTAGGAGTAGAGTCTGGGATAACATAGGACACTCATGTCATATGGCTCAATTTGAACCTAAAATGTTGATGAAGCTCTTCAAAGTTCTGATTAGCTTGTAGCAATGCAAGAAGAGTTGAATTAATTTGTGAAAAATGATGTTTGAGAGTTAGTGCCTCAACCTAAGGATGTGAACATCATAGGAACTAAATGGATTTTTAAAAACAAACTTGATGAGAATGGGCTTGTAATGAGAAATAAAGCCAGGTTAGTTGCACAAGGATATACTCAAGTTGAAACAATTAATTTTGATGAAACTTTTGCACCAGTTGCTAGACTTGAGTCTATTCTTCTTCTTCTTGCTCTTGCATGTCACTTTAAATTTAAATTGTTTCAAATGGATGTTAAAAGTGCTTTTCTAAATGGTATTTTGCAAGAAGAATTGTATGTAGCTTAACCTAAAGGTTTTGTTGATCCACATAATCCTGATCATGTTATTCATTTGAAAAAAGCTATTTATGGTTTGAAACAAGTTCCTAGAGCATGGTATGAAAAATTGACTTCTTATCTATTGCATAAGGGCTTTAGGAGAGGGAGAGCAGATAAAACTTTGTTCATAATCAGGAAAGAAAAAAATTTGCTAGTTGCTCAAATCTATGTGGATGATATTATTTTTTGTTCTACTTCTGATAACCTTGTTCATGAATTTGCTAAAGATATGGGTAATACTTTTGAGATGAGCATGGTTGGTGAACTAACATTTGTTCTTGGACTCTAGGTGAAGCAATTTGATGATGGGATTTTTATATCTCAAACTAAGTATGCAAAGGAGTTAGTCAAGAAATTTGGTTTGGAAGATTCCAAACATGTGCAAACTCCTATGAGTACTTCTTCCAAGTTAGAAAAGAACTCTGATTCTAAGAGAGTTGATCCTTCATTATATAGGAGTATGATTGGCAGCCTGTTGTATTTAACAGCACGTAGGCCTGACATTGCATTTAGTGTAGGAGTATGTGCTAGGTATCAAGCTGATCCTAGAGAACAATATCTCATTGCAGTTAAGCGCATTATTCGATATGTCAATAGCTCTTTGAATTATGGATTATGTTTTTCTATAGAGTCTAATTCTGAGATTGCAGGTTACACAGATGCTGATTGGGTTGGTAACAAGGATGATAGGAAAAGTGATAGGCGTTGAATGTTACGCATTCTAGCCTCTTAACTTCTATATTTTATTCTCTTAGTAGTAGATTATTTTCTTATTTTACTTTGTTTTAGTATTTTCTGTATTTTCAAGGCCTTAATGATTATTTTAGTTAAAACCATGATTTTGGACTTTTAAAGAAGACATCCAAGATAGTTAGATGAAGCCTTCATCAAGGAGATTCATTCAATCATTTATTTCAACTCAAATCATCCCAATGAAGAGGTTCAAGAGGTTTCGGTCCTGAAGCCCAAATCTGCGAGATGTGGCTAAACTCGGATTATATTGTAAGCTTAATTATTGCCCTTTTTATCAAAATATAATTTAACCACTCGCAAGAGCACGAATCTTTGTAGATAAGGTTCTATATAGAGGGTATCGATCCCACGAGGACTAGTCGTAATTGTCTTAAAGAAAGATTAATTCCACTTTAATTCTAAAAACAGGGTTTTGAGTTTTTGTTTATAAACTATTGCATGAATGTAATGACAATAAAATTAAAGAGTAAAGGATGGGAGAGAGAATTAGGGTTGGTTTCCACCACTAACCATTCACATGTTCATAAGTGTAGCAAGCATGGGATTCATTAATTAAATGCCTAACAATGTCATTAGGCTTGTGACCTCAATGACATATCAAAAGATCAATGTGTGTGCTAACCTATCATAATCCATCTTCAACAAGCATAGCTCTTCAACCTAACTAACTACCTAATTACCCTACTCTCTAAGTGAACCCTACATGCATCCAAACTACCTTGTCTTGGCATGGTCTATACAAGCAAACATCACACATTCATTTAAACACCATTATCTAGCCATCATTTACACTTCTTGTGGAATATGCAAATGTTGTGCATTCAAAGGACAAAATCTACTCTAAGACAAGAATAAACTCCATATCAAATGAATATATAAAAGAAATGTATTAGTGTACATGATCACTAGGCTAAATAATCAACATGTAATTACAAATCCCAAGTGCTACAAAGATGAACAAGTTTACATGGCTAGGGGTTGAAACCAACACCCTAGTAGAAGAGTTAGATGCTCATGGCAGCCTTGCACCCTTCCATTGATGAAGAAAGTGAAGCTTCTTGGTCTGGTTCAGCTCCTCTTCTTCCTCTCCCGAAGGTCTCTCCTTGGATAATCTGATGTGTGTTAAGAGATATGTGAGATATGTGACTATTTTGTGCTTTAAGGCTCCTTTTTCAACCTTGGGGCCCACCATATATATATATATATCAATATATACATCTATTATATCAAGAAGATCCCCAATGGTCTTGTTCAAGTCAGACAATCCCCCTAAGTCGTGCAGAAAGGGGGATTTTGTTGCAAGTGGGAAAGCAGGGGAGCAAGTGGCCAAGTGGATTCTGCAGAATCTCGATCAATCGAGATCTCGATTGATCGAGATCAACATCTCGATTGATCGAGATGCCTTTGGCTGCAATTTCTGATTTTTCTCTTGAACTGCTAATAGCTTCAAACTTTGCTCCATTTACTCCAATACCTGCAATACATCAAAAACACAAAAATACCGTAAACATATCTCGGTAAACGTAAAAATGGAACTACCATATGCAATAAAGAGGGTTCAAATGCATAGAATTGAACACTTATCACACCCCCAAACTTACATATTGCTAGTCCCTTAGCAATGCACTATTACAAAAATGAAATTAACTATCTTATACAAAAGTTTAATTATGCTCAGTCATCACTAGATAAAGGGCGATCATTCGTTCATTTCACATTTGGCAAATGCAACAAGTATTACAGAACTATGTGGTCATTAGCAAAAATAGACATTCACAAGCAATAAATAAACGACGGTCCCCACATAATGGCCAGTCCGAACAAACATATCAATTCCGACCCCAAAATCCTTTTTGAAAAGTGAACATGCATCCTAATGCGCGGCTTTTGTCATCTTTGGAGAAGAAAACGAATAAATCTGCTTTTAAGAGAAAAACTCATTGAAAATGCTCAACACCGTTGTTCATTATCACAAAACATTCATGATTGCTCATGCGCGGATGACTGTGCAATGCTTAGCTCTTTTTGCTTTGTTGTAAGCCCATGTAGCGGCATTGGGCCAATGACTCCCAAACTAATTAGCTTTAGGGCATTAGGTGAAGAAGCACCCCTCGGACTTAATCACCGAGCTTACAAGGCGATGAGCTTAAGCAAGCCACCCGCTTATTATTGCTCAACCTTGTACACTTATACGCGAATACTCCCTACTTTGAGGCATAGAAATCCGATTTATTGAGTGAGAAGGCTTATTGCAAATTTTCCCCTTTTTCTCTCTTTTTTTTTTTACAACAACCGGAAGAACTTATTCTTTAAGTTGTTCAGATAAAAACAAAAATTTACAAAATTCTCCCTCACACTTATACCCCACAGTTTAAAATGCATGTGTGGGAATTTGTGCAGTTAAAGACAAATTTAGGGCAAGAACCATGCGCGTTCAAATTTAGACAAAAATGTAGACCGTTTTAGCCTACTATATAGCTTGCACATTTTCGGGTATTTACAATGTTAAAGTTCTTAACTACCTACTGCATTTACCTCGAACATTTATTCGAATGATTTGCCTTTAAAAAGCACGACATCATGGTAAGTATGCAAAAATATCAAAAAATGCTCTACAATGACACTCTATACTAGGATTGAACATTGCATGCATATGCAAGTGGTATAGCATACCGCACCCCCAAACTTATATGCAACATTGTCCTCAATGTTTGGACAAGAAAAGTAAGGAAAGATATTACCGGAAGTGCCGAACGCGACAAAAATGAGCACGCGGCGGTCATCCTGCAAATGAGAAAAACCTGCACGGAACACCCACTGGATACCACGAGCATTAAAAGGAACAAAAAGTATATGAAAAGAACATAATGAAATAATTATGCACAAACGGACAATGCCAAGGTCACTGCATATCTAAGGCTCTGAACTGGTGTTTCCCAATTGCCTAAGAGGTCTATGCGATAAGATATTGACTATCCAGGCACGCTAACGTATAGCATGCAAAGGGGCTGCCTTTCGTTATTAACGCCATATTGTATTGAAGCAATCTCCACCGTATTGGAAATTGAAACCAGGCGGTAATAACCGAAAATCATCAACTAAATCACATATAACAATTAGGCAAGTGGTACTACATACATAGTCAAAGTATAGATAACAGATATATTGACAGAAAGCAAAAATAAAGACAATAAAGATAAGACATGATATAAAAGAAAAGATAACTGTATTCCATAAATATATAAAATGAGTACAGTACAAAGTGTACATGCATCTGGAATACTCATAAAAAAAAACTAAAAATTAAAAAAAACATGGCCAACATGGCCTATCAAACATAAAGAAAGAAAAATCCATAAAGTAAAGCATAAAGGACAAATAAAAGCAGCTACTCGAGGGCGGGTGGTGGTGGTGGTGGCTCGGTGGGAGCAGAAGTGGAGGTGGAAGCTCGTCCTGCAAACAGGAACTGCAGGTCCTGCCAGAAGGCTCGAAACTCATCTAGAATCGCCCTTCGACCCTGTGCCAGAGAAGAAATGTCCGAACGAATGCCCTCCAGCTGACTCTGCGTCACCTGGACGTGCTCGTCAAAACCCTGCTGGAGCCGCTCAACATCAGTTGCCAGGCAAGAATAGCCTGTCGCCAGGATGTCGTGCCGCTCTGCAGCAATATCCATCTCCTCATCCTCCATCTCCTCGTCCTCAGACCCATCCCCTGCAGGCTCTCCCTCCTCCATCTCCACCGGGGCATCCATATCTACATCGTCTGGAGGATCGCCCTGGTGGTCCTGTCGCTCTAAGTGTCGCCTCACCCGCTCCCACTGAGAAGATGTGAAGCGGGTGGGCGGTGCCAACTGGATGTCAGTATCACTGACCGGTATACTGGCACTACTGAGAAAAGCTGCGACCAGTGTTGTGCTTGGAAAGGGTATTTTGTTTTACCAAAATAATTCTTGTCCAATTCTTAATAAACCACTCGCAATAGCACGAATCTTTGTAAGATAGGGCTCTTGTGAAGGTGTCGATCCCACAGAGAATGTGATTAAATTAGTCTCATTTGATTCATTGAAAGAGAGGTTGATATTTTTGGTATTTGTTTAACATAAAATAAATGGCACTAGTTAAAGTTTGAATTGATAAATATAAGAGGGACTAGGGTATTGATTTCACCACTAGCCTTACATCAATGGAAGAATGTATTTCAACTTGGGAAAGTTACATATGTATAATCATGATTCATGGGATTTGTCACATACCACCATGATATCTTCAAGAAAATACATAAATCAAAAGATAAGAATAATTCATCTCTAGTTAGCATGAATCGTCTACCTAACTACTTAAATAAAAGACATAACATGAAATTAAAAGTGTAGAACGATTCATCTTCCTTAAGCATGAATTATCAAATCTAATGAATTTATGTTCTAATAAAACTATTGTATAACTTTCATACTTTATAAGATAAGAGAAGAATGAAGTCAAGATTAAACATAACTTTATACTTCAATTACAAATGTAATTCTCAAAGTTATATAACTTATTATACACATATAACAATCCCAAATAAAAATATTATTATCATACCATTGATGCTTGGCTAGGGCTACATCAATGCCCTAGGAAGAGTTTTAGCTCCTCATGGCTAACTTACAAGTCTAAATCACCTTAATTGGAGTTTGGAGCATGAAGTTATGGTCAAAATACAAACAGTGCGCAGATCAGAATTTTGAACGAATTTTGGGCTTGAGATTAGTCTTGAACTTGTACTTGACCCAATGAATGAACCAATTCAGATTTTTGGCCCCTTTTGCATTAAATCTTCAATATAGGTTGGCCCAATCCATGGACTTATCATTGGAATTTGGCCCAAACTAATGGCAATTTCTTCTTCTTATGGAAGCCTCATTGAAAGCCCAAGAACCATGGAATTAACCACTATTTCATCTATGGATCTGAAAATGACAAAAACAAAATAAAACTATAAAAATACTAATATAAACATAATTAAAGGATTAACATATGTAAATTAGAAGGACCGAATGCACAACATTCTGTGCTTATCAACCAGGAAAGGAAAGGGAAGCCGCCAGCTCGCTGATCGCCTCATCCGCTTATTGATGAGGCCGTCCCAGACTTTGAACATCTGCCCCCACACCAGCAACGGGACAAAAAACCACGTGCCCGTGTGAAAAGCATAGAGGTAACGGAGGAGGTCGCCCCTGCGCTCTGCCACGTGCTGCAGGGGACACGCGTTCTTGATGAGAACGGTGTCCAGGAACCACAGTCTACTCGGGCACATCGATTTGGACGTGCAGTTGTGACTGGGCGTGGTAAACGCCCCACCACACATGTCCATCACGATGGAGAACAGCGTCGTGTCTGCTGGAAGTGCGGCCCTGAAAAGTGGTCGACCGTCCTGGTGAGGAATGCCGAGCATTTGCACAATCCAGCTCGGTGTAATCGTGATCGTCGTGGTGCCCACGACCGTCTCTAATATGTTCGGCGCTGTGCAGGAGTAGGTCATGCGCTCGTAGAAGACCTGCACTAAGCGCTTGTGTGCTACATCAGTGGGAGGCACACATAATCGGTCGAAGCGACGCCTCCTGAGCTTGGCGACAGTCCACGCAGTGTCGGGATGACTCTCGAACTCGCCTAGGGTGAAAATCTGCTCTGAGTGAAACTTCTGAGACCGGAAGACTCGCCCGGGCAAGTCTCTAACTGCACCGGGTGCATTCTTCACCCTCGCCATGATCTCGGAGCGGTCTGCACTTTATTCCAAAAATTACGTAAATAAAAAGAAAATAAAAGGAATAATAAACTAAGAACTAAGAATAAAAATAAAGGAATAAAAATGAAAGTGAGGCCCTAGTCCATGGTGCTGACATGAATTCAAAAAGTCGCTCTCAAAGAGGCAGTGTAAGCGGATGCAACTGAAACGATGGGTCATGATTGCAAACCGTACCTTAATCATTTGAAACAGAGAGAATGCGATATCTTACCCATACATGCATTCCTACCCCCCCCCCCGAAACTCGAAAAATCCCATGATGAATATCGCAAGTGCGCCAATCCAACCCAACATCATCTATCTAAGTTTATTATGTCGTAAAACTATCAAAAATAGCGGGAAAGTACGCAAAATGTAACCATGCATCACTTACCTCAAGGTGAAGATGATGATCGGTACCAAAAGATGAAGACCCGCTCGCAGCCGCGAAGAGAAGAGCGTGAGAGTGCTAGCGGCGGTCTCGGACGATGTCGAATGGCGGTGGATGCTAGGCGATGGAAGATCACGTACGAAATGGTGCTTGGTGAGCTCTGGATCGCTCAGAGATGAGAAGGAAGTCAGACGGTTTGAGGAAGGAATATGGAAATGAGAGGGAAGCCCAACAGTTTAAATAAGATTTCGGCTCACGTGCAGGCATCGCGTGCATCTCGATTGATCGAGATGTACATCTCAATTAATCAAGATTTCGATTAATCAAAATCCAACTTCGATCAATCGAGATCAGCTTCGATCGATCGAGATCTCTCCTTCGATTAATCGAGATTTTCTTCACTGAATCGAGACTTTAATTCGATCAATTGAAATTTAATTCGATCAAGCGAGAATTTACTTCGATCAATCGAAATCCCATTTCGATCAATCGAAATTTCGATCGATCGAAGACCTATCGAAGTGCTATCGAAGAATACTACCTCTCAGGACTTTGGATTTGGCAAACTCTCTGCAATTTTTTGATCAATCGAGAATGATATCTCGATCAATCGAAATCTCGATTGATCGAGATCCGGGTTTCGATCAATCGAGATGCTCAAAAATAGTCAGCTTAAGCTGTGCTTCATGGACTTGGATTTTTGGGATTTAGATACTAAATTGCTTAGATACAAACTTTAACTTAGATTAAAGGGACATCATAGAAGCATGATAGCTACCATGACTTCGCCACCTTACACGTCTATGGCATGACGCCCGAATCGGCTCACGAGTCAAAATATACGGGATCCGTTAAAGTGACGACATCCACGTATTTCGTGGTAACTTGGTCATCCACGCATACTTTTAAGCGCTACCCATTTACTTTGAACAACGAGCTATCTTTCAAGTCCTTTAATTCCATCGCTCCGTGGGGAGCGACAGAATTAACCAACGGAGGAAAGGGTTCTCTTGGAACTCTCCATTTAGGCACATCCATGACAGTGTTGACATCGAGCATTGAGTTGACTTCACATATGGATTGCTCAATGTCAAAATCATCATAGTTGAAGTGATTTAGGCATGCCTCTAAAGGATCCGTCGAAAGAATGGAAAGAAGTGCTTCTTGAACAAGGTCTTCCACTACATCGACACAAAAGCACTCACTTTCGTCTTCGGATGTGTGGTGGGAAGTACTGAAGATGTTCAAGCAGACTTTCATATTCCCGAAAGAGATGTCCATCACTCCGGTACGGCAATTAACGCAAGCGTTTGCCGTGGCCAAAAATGGACGACCTAGAATGATAGGAATATGTCGATTTGGATTTTGGACCGGTTCTGTGTCAAGGACTATGAAGTCCATCGGAAAGTAGAATTTGTCCACTTGAATGATTACATCCTCAATTATGCCACGTGGTTGCTTCACCGAGCGGTCGGCAAGTTGCAACACAACGGTGGTAGGCTTAAGTTCCCCCAAACCTAGTTGTTGGTAAACTGAGAATAGAAGTAAATTGACACTAGCCCCTAAATCAAGAAGTGCCTTTTCAAAAGATTAATTTCTGATGGTGCACGAAATGGTCGGAGCACCCGAATCTTTGAATTTACAAGGGGCTTGGTGTTAGAAAATGGAGCTTATGTGCTCAGTTAATAAGACTTTCTTAGGAGCATTATTCCTAGATTTGCGCTTTTGAGTGCACAAGTCCTTCAAAAATTTTGCATAGGAGGGAATTTGTCGAATAGCATCAAGGAAAGGGAGATTGATCTTTACTTGCTTGAAGATCTCCATCATATCTTGGATTTTCTCTCCTTGCTTCCTGAAATGAGAAGGTTCCTTCAATCTTTGAGGAAAAGGAACCGGAGGTTCAAAAGAAGTGTCAAGATTTGGACTTGATGACGACACAACTTCACTTGCCTTTCCTTTTGGATTTGGTGGGATTTCGGTCACATTTGGATTTAAAGGAAAAATATTTGGATTTAAACAGGATTCTTTTGGATTTGCGGATTGCTCATTGAATTCCTTTTCTTTTGTTTCCCCTACCTTGGAATTGATGATTCTACCACTCCTTAAGGTGGGGATTGATTGAACTTGCTCCGGAGGAGCATTACAAGATGAAGATGATGGATCCTCAATCACATGCACACTTTTAGGATTAGCCACCGGTTGACTCGGCAACTTACCTTCCTCCCTTCTATTTAAGGCATTAGCTAGTTGCCCAATTTGAGCTTCTAACCTAGCCATAGATTGAGCATTGGCCTTAAGCTTAGAGATGGATTGAGAGTGAGTTTGCAATAAGCGGGTATTGGCCTCAAGATTGCTTATCACTCTTTCTTCAAAGCTTTGGCTTCTCGGATGAGGTGGTGGTTGTTGGTAATTAGATCTTTGATTGTACGGTTGAGGATTTTGCCTATAATGAGGCTGTGGAGCTTGAGAATTGAAGGAATTTTGCCCTTGGAACGAGGGACTTGATTCTTGAGGTTTCCATGAAAAAGCCGGATGGTTTTTGTAACCAGGATTGTATGTGTTTGAATATGGATCATTCAATGGTTTAGAGTACAAGGCATACGCTTGCTCTTGAGCATAATCGGGAGATTGCCCGGCAATAGGACAATCTCGCACAAAATGCGAAGTGCTATAGCAAACCGAACACCCGTCCTGATTTTGGACAGATTGGCTTGGAGTAGGCAGCCCATTTTTCATGATTAAATCCATTTTTCAGGATAGGGCTTCTACTTGCATGGCAACCTCATCTACCCGTGAAATCTCATGCACTCCTCTACAAGGTTGGGTGGCCTTCCCTTTCCTAGTGGAGGAGCATTGAGCTAAATTGTTGCTCAGGGTTTGAAAGAGTTTCCATGCCTCATCGGGGCTTTTCAAAAGGTATCCTCCCCCACACGCGGAGTCTATCATTTGTCTATGTTGCTCACTCACCCCATCGTAAAAACTTTGCACTAGCTGCCATTTTGGGACAGCATGATGCGGACAAGATTTTAAAAGATCTTTTAACCTCTCCCACGTCTCATGGAATTGTTCTTGGTCAATTTGGGTGAATCCGGTGATTGCTCGCCGAATATCACTTGTCTTACCCATTGGGAAGTATTTTTTTAAGAACTCTATTTGCATCTCCGCCCAAGAATGGATTGAGTTAGGTTCTAGGGAATTGAACCAACTTCTAGCCTTATCTTTTAGGGAGAATGGAAACATACGCAGCTTTAGATCATCCTCCGTGAAGTGTGGTACACGAAAAGGAAGTAATCTAAGTGCCGGTATGGATCCTCATTAGGGAGACTGTGGAAGCTATTAAGAAGATTGATGGTGGAGGAATTTATTTCGAATTGATTTGCCGCTACATCCAGAAATTGAATACATGAAGGCACTTCAAATGTAGTCGGAAGGTAAAAGTCCATAAGCAACTCTCCTTGAGGCGGTGGAGGTGGAGGTGGTTGTTCATGATTAAAAGGAGGTAGTCCGGGAGGTTGTCTTTCATTTGGATCCATGTTTTCAGTCCTAGGCAATATAGGGTCCCTAGAGGTTCCTCTACGTTGTCTAAGTGTTCTTTAAAGTTCAATATTACAAGGAAGCAAAGGAAGTGACAATGACCGTCTACCTAGCATGCATTAATAGTAGAACAACACCTCAATACGCAAAATAATAATAAAAAAATAAACAATAATATATACAAAAAGAATGAAAGAACTCAAACCACTAATTTTAGCTTTTTTTTTTTTTACTCACAAAGGGTTCCAACT
This sequence comes from Cornus controversa, assembly GCA_026545225.1. Lineage (NCBI taxonomy): Eukaryota > Viridiplantae > Streptophyta > Magnoliopsida > Cornales > Cornaceae > Cornus > Cornus controversa. The sequence continues at coordinate 27,086,305 of CM048848.1, read as the reverse complement.
TTAATCCTTTTAGATGCCCTCTATGTGGTATACCTAAAATCAAGAAATTTGAGCAATAAGAACAAAATATATACAAAAAGAATGAAAGAATTTCTAGCCTAAGAATTAAACCAGATTTAATCTCTCAGTGACGACAATTAAACCGTAGTCCCCGGCAATGAGGCCAAAATTTTGATGTGGCTAAACTCGGATTATATTGTAAGCTTAATTATTGCCCTTTTTATCAAAATATAATTTAACCACTCGCAAGAGCACGAATCTTTGTAGATAAGGTTCTATATAGAGGGTATCGATCCCACGAGGACTAGTCGTAATTGTCTTAAAGAAAGATTAATTACACTTCAATTCTAAAAATAGGGTTTTGAGTTTTTGTTTATAAACTATTGCATGAATGTAATGACAATAAAATTAAAGAGTAAGGGATGGGAGAGAGAACTAGGGTTGGTTTCCACCACTAACCATTCACATGTTCATAAGTGTAGCAAGCATGGGATTCGTTAATTAAATGCCTAACAATGTCATTAGGCTTGTGACCTCAATGACATATCAAAAGATCAATGTGTGTGCTAACCTATCATAATCCATCTTCAACAAGCATAGCTCTTCAACCTAACTAACTACCTAATTACCCTACTCTCTAAGTGAACCCTACATGCATCCAAACTACCTTGTCTTGGCATGGTCTATACAAGCAAACATCACACATTCATTTAAACACCATTATCTAGCCATCATTTGCACTTCTTGTGGAATATGCAAATGTTGTGCATTCAAAAGACAAAATCTACTCTAAGACAAGAATAAAATCCATATCAAATGAATATATAAAAGAAATATATTAGTGTACATGATCACTAGGCTAAATAATCAACATGTAATTACAAATCCCAAGTGCTACAAAGATGAACAAGTTTACATGGCTAGGGGTTGAAACCAACACCCTAGTAGAAGAGTTAGTTGCTCATGGCAGCCTTGCACCCTTCCATTGATGAAGAAAGTGAAGCTTCTTGGTCTGGTTCAGCTCCTCTTCTTCCTCTCCCGAAGGTCTCTCCTTGGATAATCTGATGTGTGTTGAGAGATATGTGAGATATGTGACTATTTTGTGCTTTAAGGCTCCTTTTTTAACCTTGGGGCCACCATATATATATATATATCAATATATACATATATTATATCAAGAAGGTCCCCAAGGGTCTTTTTCAAGTCAGACAATCCCCCTAAGTCGTGCAAAAAGGGGGATTTTGTTGCAAGTGGGAAAGCAGGTGAGCAAGTGGCCAAGTGGATTCTGCAGAATCTCGATCAATCAAGATTGGATCTCGATTGATCAAGATTTCGATCAATCGAAATAAGATCTCGATCAATCAAGATCTCGATTGATCGAGATCAACATCTCGATTGATCGAGATGCCTTTGGCTGCAATTTTTTATTTTTCTCTTGAACTGCTAATAGCTTCAAACTTTGCTCCATTTACTCCAATACCTGCAATACATCAAAAATACAAAAATACCGTAAACATATCTCGGTAAACGTAAAAATGGAACTACCATATGCAATAAAGAGGGTTCAAATGCATAGAATTGAACACTTATCACTGCGCATAATACAGTCTTAATCCCATTTTGGAAAATGGACCAGAGGTGTTATTTTGGAGCCTCAAATTAGCTTAATTTACCCATGGTGGTTGAATGAAATTCGATTCTGCACACTTTTGTATTTCACAAAAATTTCATGAATCGGACTTCTAGTTTGTCAAAAGTTGGGCCGAACGTCGGTAGAAAAAACCCACCTGATTAGTGCTGCGGAAAAACCTAATTAATTCCTAATTGGATTAGGACTTTGGTGTATTCTCTTGGGGCATAAAGTGAAGAATTGGAGGCTGAGTTGGGGGGTGATTAGAGTGATTTATAGAGATTGGAGAGTTTGAGAGGGCTGAGGACAGAACAGAAGACATACTTTGCAGAATGATTGGAGAACGAAGTCATACGCGTAATTCATGAAGATGATGCCTTCTTCCTTAACAGTTGAAGCTTCTTCTTCTACCATGAGCGACTAGTTCATCCACTAGGGTTTAGCCCTAAAAAAGCATCAATGGTTTGATTATTTTAATTATTGGAGACCTTTATATACATGCATAGATTGTGTAATTTAGAGGATTCTTAGTATATAATTGAGCAATAAAAGTCTTGTAAATTCAGTTTCAATGATTTCTTATATTGTCTTAGATATTTAGTTGTTGTTATTGAACTCAATCTCTCTTATTTTCTATGATCATGAGAGCGATTATTACACAATGGTAATCACTGAATATATCATTAAAAGTTTTGATGGATTATGCCTAGAGAAGATGAACCATACTGCACCCTAGATTAGAGTAGTTAGGCAGATAGCCCATGCCAATCGAAGATAGTCCATGACTTAGCCTTAATCATATGTTATCTTCTTGACGGATGAAAGTGAGTTTGTAGCCACCGACACCACTTATGCATGATGTAATTCCTCATAGTTGATTCAATTGACCATTGATTGTGGAATTAGTGGTGAAGTCAAATACCCTAGATTTCTCTCATATTATCTTCACTTTCTAATTACTTGGATTTATTTTATTTTACTTTTTAATTAGTTTAGTTTAAAAATCAGAATTCTTTTCTTCTAAATTTAGTTAGAATTAATTCCGTATTCTAACTCGTCAGACCATAATCCCTGAGGTTCGACACCCCTTTCGATAGCCCTATTCTGCAAGGAATTCGTTCTATTGCGAAGTGTGGTAATTTTTAATTGATTTTGAGTCACACTCACACACGAATCAATTTTTGGCGCCGTTGCCGGGGATTATCTATTTGATTGATTGGATTTTACACAATTAATTTTAATTGGATTTTTAGTTTAGGAAATTTTTATATTTTGTTTTATATTTTGTTTTTGTTTTCTTTTCAGGTGCCTTTGGCTAATATATGCAAGGTCGTCGTTCTGTAGTTGAACCTTTGATAACTCTTGATCCTGAGCCTGAACGTACTCTTAGACAACAGGGGAACATCCCTGTTGATACCATTGTGCAAGAGGAAGAATTAATTGAAGGCATGGCAGAAGAGAGGAATAACAACCATATTCCTAATGCTGATGGAGAAAGGGTGATAAGTGTTCAATTCTAGGCATTTGAACCCTCTTTATTGCATATGTTAATTCCGTTTCTACGTTTACCGAGATATGTTTACGGTATTTTTGTATTTTTGATGTATTGCACTTTTAGTAAAAGGAGCAAAGTTTGAGGCTTTTGCAACTGAAGAGAAAAGTCAGAAATTACAGCCAAGGCATCTCGATCAATCGAGATGTTGATCTCGATCAATCGAGATCTCGATTGATCGAGATCTTATTTCGATTGATCGAAATCTCGATCAATCGAGATCCAATCTCGATTGATCGAGATTCTGCAGAAGCCACTTGCCCACTTGCTCACCTGCTCTCCCACTTGTAACAAAATCCCCCTTTTTTGCACGACTTAGGGGGATTGTCTAACTTGAACAAGACCCTTGGGGACCTTCTTGATATAATGGATATATATATTGATATATATATATATATGGTGGGTCCCAAGGTTAGAAAAAGGAGCCATAAAGCACAAAGAAGCCACATTTCTCACATATCTCTCACACACATCAGAATACACAAGAGAGACATCCGGGAGAGGAGAAAGAGGAGCTGAACCAGACCAAGAAGCTTCATCTTCTCCATCAATGGAAGAGTGCAAGGCAACCATAAGCAACTAACTCTTCTACTAGGGTGTGGTGAAACCCCTAGCCATGTAAACTTGTTCATTTGTGTAGCACTTGGGATTTTTAATTAAATGTTGATTATTTAGCCTAGTGACCATGTACACTAATACATTTCTTTTATATATTCATTTGATGTTGAGTTTATTCTTGTCTTAGATTAGATTCTTTCATGTGAATGCACAACATTTGCATATTCCACAAGAAGTGCAAATGATGGCTAGATAATGGTGTTTAAATGAATGTGTGGTGTTTGCTTGTATAAACCATGCCAAGATAAGGTAGTTTGGATGCATGTAAGTTCACTTAGAGAGTAGGGTAATTAGGTAGTTAGTTAGGTTGAAGAGCTATGCTTGTTGAAGATGGATTATGATAGGTTAGCACACACATTAATCTTTTGATATGTCATTGAGGTCACAAGCCTAATGACATTGTTAGGCATTTAATTTATGAATCCCATTCTTGCTACACTTATGAACATGTGAATGGCTAGTGGTGGAAACCAACCCTAGTTCTCTCTCCCAACTTTTACTCTTTAAATTTATTGTCATTATATTCATGTAATAGTTTCATAAACAAAAACTCAAAATCCTGTTTTTAGGATTAAAGTGGAATTAATCTTTCTTTAAGACAATTGCGACTAGTCCTCGTGGGATCGATACCCTCTATATACAACCGTATCTACAAAGATTCGTGCTCTTGCGAGTGGTTAAATTATATTTTGATAAAAAGGGGCATAAATAAGCTTACAATATAATTCGAGTTTAGCCACATCAAAATTTTGGCGCCGTTGCCGGGGACTACGGTTTTAATTGTCGCCATTGAAAGATTAAATCTGGTTTAATTCTTAGGCTAGAAATTCTTTCATTCTTTTTGTATATATCTTGTTCTTATTTCTCAAATTTCTTGATTTTAGGTATACCACATAGCGGGCATCTAAAAGAATTCAAGTTGGAACCCTTTGTGAGTATAAAATCTAAAATTAGTGGGTTTGAGTTCATTAATTTTTCTTTGTATATATTATTGTTTATTTTACGTATTGAGGTGTTGTTCTACTATTAATGCATGCTAGGTAGACGGTCCTTGTCACTTCCTTTGCTTCCTTGTAATATTGAACTTGAAAGAACACTTAGACAACGTAGAGGAACCTCTAGGGACCCTATATTGAGTAGGACTGAAAACATGGACCCAAATGAGAGACAACCTCCCGGACTACCTCCTTTTAATCATGAACAACCACCCCCACCTCCTCCTCCGCAAGGAAAGTTGCTTATGGACTTTTATCTTCCGACTACATTTGAATACCTTCATGTATTCAATTTCCAGATGTAGCGGCAAATCAATTTGAAATAAAGTCCTCCACCATCAATCTTCTTAATAGCTTCCATGGTCTCCCTAATGAGGATCCATACCGGCACTTAGATTACTTCCTTTCTGTGTGTTCCACCATTCGTGTACCACACTTTACGGAGGATGATCTAAAGCTGCGTATGTTCCCATTCTCCTTAAAAGATAAAGCTAGAAGTTGGTTCAATTCCTTAGAACCTAACTCAATCCATTCTTGGGCGGAGATGCAAATAGAGTTCTTAAAAAAATACTTCCCAATGGGAAAGACAAGTGATATCCGGCGAGCAATGTAGAGACCGTGACCAATTTTGGCCGGTTTTGCATTTTTCGCATTTTAAATTGCCTTAAATGCATTTTGAGTGGTGTTTAACATGTTTTGAGTGTAAGAAACATGTTTGGGGAGTGTTTTTAAGGTTTTGGGAAGTTTTCAGGAGATTTGGAGAAGTTTGACTTTTTGGTCAAACCGGGGCCCGGGATGCGACTTAAGTGGGCCCGGAAATCCGGTAAATTCTTGAAAATATTTATTTTTGGGAATGGCTTAGATGAAATGTTTAGAGAGTAGAGGAAGTGATTTCGAGACCATAGGAGTTTTCAGAATTGAAAAAGGAGTCCGGGAAGGTACGTTAAGTGGCCCGGGGGCATTTTGGTCTTTTTGCAAGCCCTAGATATTTTTAAATATCAGTGGCAAGGACATTTCAGCAGATCTCATGCCTCTCTCTCTCTAAATCTCTCCATCTTCATAGCTCTCCCTTCTCTCTACATTTCGGACCCGTTCGGCTTGGATTCAAGACTCGCCGAAGGAGGGAGGTACGTAGGGGACGGCTAGGGCTTCCATTTGAACCGATCAAAGTGGTGATTCGGCAAGGTAGACTCCGCTGGAGAATTGGTGAAGTGCTTGGAAGGCCTTCATTTTCGAGGTAGGGGTTCTTCTTCTCTTCTAATTGTCGATTCTAGGGTTTCGGGTGAAGAAGAGAGGTGTAGGTTGTGTTTCACATGCTTTAGGATGGTGAGAGGTGTAGAAAGTTGTATTTTCTTCTTCTCTAGAATCCTATCTTTTCACAATTGTGTATATTGTGTTGGTGGTAGCATGTGGGTTTGAAGTATGTGAGTGTAAGAAATTGATACATAGGTGTTATGTGCTCAATTTGGTGTATATGTGATTATATGTGAGAATGTGGTTGTTGAATGCATGTTTAGTTCTATGTGCTAAAATTATGCATTGAATGTAGCATGAGTAAAATATGCTAATTTTGAAGTTGTATGCATATGAGATGATATATGCATGTGTTATACATATATGTGCTATATGTGGTATGTCGTGATGGAAAATATGCTTGTTACTTCTTTTTAGTATCAATGAGTATGATTTGAGCATGAAAGTAAAATATCATGTGTTTATGCATTCATATTGCACATGTGGGAAGTTGCGGAAAAAATGACGCAAAAGAGGTACACGGGGCTTCGGAGTGGTCCAACCGTGCTGTGTAATGTGGTAAAATTATCCACTATGTATGGCCCTCGAAGTGGACCTGCCATACTAAGGCTTAATGCCTAGGATCGGAGTATGTCCAATACTAATGACCTTTTAGAGTTGTCCCGGTCATAGGATGATTATCGGAGGATGTCCATGACTTGTGAGCCTCGGAGTTGCCCCCTCACTCTATGGCAATCCCATATATTGCTATGGTAGAATGACCTTCCGGAGTTGTCCCGGTCATTGGATGATTATCGGAGGTGTCCAAGGTTACATGATCCTCGGAGCGGACCAATCATGTAGGGTATCGGATGAGGACCGAGGGAGAGAGCATTTACTCACTTTAATGCTTTTATGTTTGAACATGTTATACATGATTCGTGATATGTGCAATTCTCTTAAATTGCTATTATTGATGTGTTTGTGAGATTGTGGATGTGGCATGTAGTGTATTCATATGCATTCCATGTAGGTCGTGTCGGGTCGGCACTTAGAAGGGTTGGGAAACCTTTACTGAGCCGCAGTGGTGCTCACCCCTTTATTCTAAATATTTTACAGATAAGGCGCCGATGACGGATGGGACGTGAGTGTCCGAGTGGAACACTAGTGGTGGTTTTGCTATCTTTTGAGTTTTGGAGCATTTTTGTGGCTATCCATGCCGGCTTGTGGCATGTGACTTATGTTTTGAGTTGTGGTTGGACTTTGGACATATGTACTTTTGATGTATGTATTGGATTATAAACTTGTTGGGTGTGAAAAGACAACGGTTTAATATATGTAGCGCCCATGGTGGCATTTTATTCATTTTGATGATGTTTTCATTTTGAATGGGTTGTGTGCGTGAAAGAAATGATTCATTTTGGTGTATGAATTCAATTATGAAAGTGATTTGAGTGTGAGATTGGTGTTTTGGAAATGAATTTGGAAATCAAGGTTGGTTCATATACTTGAGTTATGGGTGTATTGTGAACCTAGGGAAATTTCTATGATTATGCAAGATTTGAGACTCAAATGTATAGGTTGATGTGTGAGTATGATTTTATATCAATGGTAGATGATTTATATGAAATGTGAATGATCTAAGGTGGTTTGGTTGAGATTTGGGTTTAATTTGATCTTGTATAGGTGTTTGGGAATTTTCGGGCAGTGCATTTCGATCAATCGAAATGCCCATTTCGATTAATCAAGATGCCCATCTCGATTGATCGAAATGGTTGCGAGATTTTATGTATTTTCAGGCCTTATTTCGATCAATCGAAGTCCCAGTTTCGATTAATCGAAATAATGTAGGTCCAAGATACCGAGAGGGTGTTTGCTTCGATTGATGGGGTCAAAATCTCGATTAATCGAGATGCATTTCGATTGATCGAAATGCCAATTTCGATTGATCGAGATTACTATTCACAGCTTTTTCCAAAACTTCATTTCGACGTAATTTCTTCGTTCTAGATCGGAATTGAGCGTGGTTTTTTTTTAGCTTGAGTATTTTTGGATTATCTATCTAATGGTGTAAGCCTCAGTTCCAGATTCAAAACACATAAGGTTTTGAGGCTCGAAAGTGAATGATTCTTAAAAGTGTGGGCGTGTAAATGTTCACTAAGGTGTGTGATTTGATGTAGGGCCCATGGGGGTTGGTTAAGATGGATTTGTGTGCATTCATATGCAAGAATTAGGTTAAGCTTCCGCAGGGAATAAGGGTAATGAGGGTCCATTGGGACTAATGGACGGGTTAACCTCCGGTTACCCGGGAGATGGGGAATCGGGGCGTTACAGGAATGGTATCAGAGCACTAGGTTGGAATACCTAGGGACGAAGGGTGAAACTTGATTTTGTAGTCACTTGTGGTTAAGGATCGGAACATAAGGATTTGAACTTGAGGTTGTAAATTGCTTATGTGGAACTTGATGTATGCTTATATTTTCATAACATGCTTTTGTGGATTAAATAGACATAGCATGTGTAAGCATGATGAAAATTGACTAAGTATAAATGCTTGGACTTAAAGTTTTTCTTGTTGTGCATATAGAAAGAAATGCCTCCAAGAAGAGCGCGAGACATTGGCGCTGATGCTCCTCAGGAGCCAACAGATGGAACGCAGTTTATGCGTGATATGGCTGATACTATGAGAAGAATGGCTAGGGAAGCCAGGGAGGAGGAGGTTTAGGCATTACCTAGGGTTGCCTTGAGCCAACAAATGGTAGCAATGAAGGAATATGTGAAATTTAAGCCGCCTACCTTTGATGGCGCGCGTGATCCTCTTGTGGCTGAGAGTTGGATAGACCAATCTCACAAACTCATGGTTGCTCTTGCAATCGATGAGGATTTGAAAGTGGGAGTAGCGGCGCTTCACTTACAAGGAGAAGCTGATCGGTGGTGGCAATTAATCGGGAATGCCCACAATACCGAGACTATGGACTGGGAAACCTTTAAGGGTTTATTCTTTGACAAGTTCTTTCCGGCTTCGGTGAGAGACCGGATGAGGCAAGAGTTCATAGACTTAGTCTAAGGGGACTTGGATGTGATGGGGTACGAGACCAAATTCACATCATTGGCTCGCTTTGCCCCAGAAATGGTAGCTAATGAAGAGCTAAAGGTGAAAAAGTTTGTGAAAGGACTGAAAACCTCTATCAGAAAGAGGGTGTCCATCTTGGGTTTGAGGACCTATAGTGAGGTGGTTGATAGAACCTTGGTGGCTGAGGAGGATGACAGAGACACTCAGAGGTTGTGGGACTCTAGACAGCAAGCTAAGGGTACGGGTACCTCTTCGAGTGGTCATGGGAGGAAAAAGAATAGGGAAGGCAGATCAGGTTCACAGGGGCAGCAGCAGACTCGCCCAGTTCCTTCATTATCCTTACCTACTGGATCTGCACGATCCACAGTTGTGTGCTATCATTGCCAGCAGTCTGGCCATTTTCGTTCTGAGTGCCCTCAAAGGCAAATAGTGGCATCTGTGCCGGTGGCTTCGGTGGGGGAACGGGTATGCTTTCATTGCAAGCAATCCGGCCATGTTAGGGCCAACTGTCCACAGAGACAGAGTACACCGAGTGGTATGGGGACTCAGCAGAGGGCTGGGCAAACAGCTACGGTACAGTCTAGTTTCAAGACATTACCGCCACCTCATCCAGCGCATTCTGTACAGGGATCTCGGGTAGCGAGAGGTTCCACGCCTGCTTCTAGTCAGCAGTCAGGGTTATAGGGGATTGGGCAACAATCACGAGGCCGTGTGTTCACGCTTGCTCCGGCAGAGGATGTACTGGGACCGTCAGTGGTTAGAGGTATTTTCCTAGTTTCTAGCTCGTGGGCTAGGGTGTTGATAGATTCAGGTGCATCACATTCATTCATATCTGTTGCATTTGCTTGTGCCTTGGGGCTGCGGGTGTCATCACTAGAGTCACCATTGTCCATTGATACACCAGTTGGGGGTAGGGTTACCCTAGATAGAGTGTGTCGGTCTTGCGAGATCGAGGTTGCTGGGTGTCGACTAGTGTTTGACTTTGTGTTACTAGACATGACCACTTTTGATGTCATTCTAGGTATGGACTGGCTATCTACATTTAGAGCCACGATTGATTGTCTCCGTAGGAGAGTGACAGTGTGCACACCCGAGGGTGATTGCTTTTATTTTGTGGGAGAACGGGATGATTTCTACGTTCTGTCTCTGCTTGGTTCCGGTGTGAGGAACAGGGTTGGATACTTCCTAGCTAGCTTGTTAGCCGAGGAGGATGAGATTGTGACTAGTGGAGGATTTCCACCGGTGGTTAGAGAGTTTATCGATGTGTTTCTGGAGGACTTGACAGAGTTGCCTCCGATGAGAGATGTTGTGTTTAGCATTGATCTTGCTCCTGGTACAGCGCCTATCTCTATGGCACCGTATCGGATGGCACCGGCGGAGTTGATGGAGTTGAAAGATCAATTGCAAGAATTGTTGGATAAGGGATTTGTACGACCTAGTACATCGCCTTGGGGAGCTCCGGTCCTATTTGCTAAAAAGAAGGATGGATCTTTACGGTTATGCATAGACTACCGTAAGTTGAACCAAGCAACAATTAAGAACAAGTATCCTTTGCCAAGGATAGATGACTTGTTTGATCAGCTTAAGGATTCGACTTGCTTTTCGAAGATCGACTTGAGGTCGGGGTATTACCAGTTGAGGGTAAGGGAAGAAGACATTCCGAAGACAGCTTTTCGGACTAGATATGGCCACTATGAGTTTCTAGTGATGCCATTTGGTTTGACGAACGCACCAGCAGCGTTCATGGATTTGATGAACCGAATATTTAGGGTGTACTTGGATAGGTTTGTGGTGGTCTTCGTGGACGACATTCTTATGTATTCTTCTTCTATGGAGGAGCATGAGATCCATTTGAGGACAGTGTTGCAGACATTGAGAGAGCACCGTTTGTATGCCAAATTCGAAAAATGTGAATTTTGGCTAAGGGAGGTGAAGTTCCTAGGACACGTGGTGTCGGAAGGAGGAGTATCGGTAGACCCATCTAAGATTGAAGCAGTAATGGATTGGGAGAGGCCTAAGAACATATTCGAGATACGTAGCTTCTTGGGATTGGCAGGATATTACCGGCGTTTCGTGAAAGACTTTTCGAAGTTAGCAACGCCGATGACCAAGCTTACTCGTAAAGGAGTTAAGTTTGAGTGGAACGAGGCTTGTGAGCATTCCTTTATGGAATTGAAGCGTAGATTGACTAGTGCTCCGATCTTGATTATTCCCGAGCGTGGTTTAGGTTATGTCATCTACTGTGACGCTTCACGGGAGGGGTTTGGGATGTGTATTGATGCAGACCGAGAGGGTTGTTGCATATGGTTCTCGACAGTTGAAGATCCACGAGCAGAATTACCCCACTCATGACTTGGAGTTGGCGGCGGTAATTTTTGCTTTGAAGACGTGGAGGCATTATCTCTACGGAGAGAAGTTTGAGGTTTTCTCTGATCATAAGAGTTTGAAGTACCTTTTTACACAAAAGGACTTGAATATGAGACAGAGGAGATGGGTTGAATACATGGAAGACTACAACTTTGATCTTCAGTATCACCCGGGGAAGGCTAATGTGGTTGCCGATGCATTGAGCAGGAAATCACATGGTACTTTCGCTAGCATTGCCATCCGTGAATGGAAGATGATGGAAGACATCTCAGAAATGGGATTGTGCTTTAGTGAGAGTGATGGACATGCCACTTTTTTCACACTCATAGCGCAACCAACTCTAGTGAGTAGGGTGGTTGAGGAGCAGAGGCATGACACAGAGTTAGAGAGCATTCGCACTCGGATTACGGGTGGCGAGGCAGTGGAGGATTGGGTTATCCATTCAGACGGAGGTCTGAGGTTCAGAGGCAGGATGGTTATTCCATTGGCTTGTAGGGATGAGGTCCTGAGGGAGTTTCATAGCTCCAGACTTGCAGTACATCCCGGTGGTACCAAAATGTACCACAACCTTCGTAGACAGTATTGGTGGAAGGGCATGAAAAAGGAAGTCGCACAGTTTGTGGCGAGGTGCCTCACTTGTCAACAAGTGAAGGCCGAGCATCAGAGACCGGCAGGTTTGTTACAGCCCTTACCGGTAGCTATGTGGAAGTGGGAACACGTTACTATGGACTTTGTGACGGGGTTACCTAGGACAAGGAAGAGTCATGATGCAGTTTGGGTCATTGTGGATAGGTTGACCAAGGTGGCTCATTTCCTTCCTATTCGAGTGACAGACGATGTGGATACCCTTAGTCGGTTGTATAGTGATCAGATTGTGAGACTGCACGGAGTGCCAGTTTTCATTGTGTCTGATAGAGATCCGAGATTCACATCACGATTTTGGCAGAATTTTCAGGCTGCACTTGATATGGAACTCCATTTCAGTACGACTTTCCATCCCCAGATAGATGGTCAGTCGGAGCGTACTATACAGATTTTGGAGGATATGCTTAGAGCTTGTGCACTTGATTTTTGGGGCAGTTGGGAGGATCACCTTCCATTGGTGGAGTTTACGTACAATAATAGCTACCAAGCTAGTATTGAGATGGCTCCATTTGAGGCCTTGTATGGTAGACCTTGTAGGTCGCCAGTTTGTTGGACAGAGGTCGGTGAGACAGTGGCTTTGGGGCCGGATATAGTCAGAGAGACTACAGAAAAGATTAAGATTATACGGCAGCGCTTGCTTATGGCTCAGAGTCGTCAGAAAAGCTATGCTGACAAAAGGCGGAGGCCTTTAGCATTTGAGGTGGGGGACCATGTCTTCTTGAAAGTCTCGCCACGACGGGGTTTGATGAGGTTTGGGCATAGCGGAAAGCTAGTCCCACGGTTTATTGGTCCATTCGAGATATTGGATCGTGTGGGTGAGGTCGCATACCGCTTGGCATTGCCACCGCAATTGTCAAGTGCGCACAATACTTTCCACGTTTCGATGTTGAGAAAGTATGAGCCGGATCCTTCACACGTGTTAGATTGGACAGATCTTGAGATGGAGGAGGATGTGTCATATGAGGAGAGATCGGTACAAGTTTTGGATGCTAGGGAGCAAGTGCTTCGAGGCATGATGATTCCATTGGTTAAAGTCCTTTGGAGGCATCACGGAGTCGAGGAGGCTACATGGGAGCGAGAATAAGAAGTCCGCGCAAAATACCCTGAGTTGTTCACTACTTGAGGTATGTTTTTAATTTCGGGGACGAAATTCCCTTAAGGGGGGGAGGTTGTAGAGACCGTGACCAATTTTGGCCGGTTTTGCATTTTTCGCATTTTAAATTGCCTTAAATGCATTTTGAGTGGTGTTTAACATGTTTTGAGTGTAAGAAACATGTTTGGGGAGTGTTTTTAAGGTTTTGGGAAGTTTTCAGGAGATTTGGAGAAGTTTGACTTTTTGGTCAAACCGGGGCCCGGGATGCGACTTAAGTGGGCCCGAAAATCCGGTAAATTCTTGAAAATATTTATTTTTGGGAATGGCTTAGATGAAATTTTTAGAGAGTAGAGGAAGTGATTTCGAGACCGTAGGAGTTTTCGGAATCAAAAAAGGAGTCCGGGAAGGTACGTTAAGTGGCCCGGGGGCATTTTGGTCTTTTTGCAAGCCCTAGATATTTTTAAATATCAGTGGCAAGGACATTTCAGCAGATCTCATGCCTCTTTCTCTCTCTAAAGCTCTCCATCTTCATAGCTCTCCCTTCTCTCTACATTTCGGACCCGTTCGGCTTGGATTCAAGACTCGCCGAAGGAGGGAGGTACGTAGGGGACGGCTAGGGCTTCCATTTGAACCGATCAAAGTGGTGATTCGGCAAGGTAGACTCCGCTGGAAAATTGGTGAAGTGCTTGGAAGGCCTTCATTTTCGAGGTAGGGGTTCTTCTTCTCTTCTAATTGTCGATTCTAGGGTTTCGGGTGAAGAAGAGAGGTGTAGGTTGTGTTTCACATGCTTTAGGATGGTGAGAGGTGTAGAAAGTTGTATTTTCTTCTTCTCTAGAATCCTATCTTTTCACAATTGTGTATATTGTGTTGGTGGTAGCATGTGGGTTTGAAGTATGTGAGTGTAAGAAATTGATACATAGGTGTTATGTGCTCAATTTGGTGTATATGTGATTATATGTGAGAATGTGGTTGTTGAATGCATGTTTAGTTCTATGTGCTAAAATTATGCATTGAATGTAGCATGAGTAAAATATGCTAATTTTGAAGTTGTATGCATATGAGATGATATATGCATGTGTTATACATATATGTGCTATATGTGGTATGTCGTGATGGAAAATATGCTTGTTACTTCTTTTTAGTATCAATGAGTATGATTTGAGCATGAAAGTAAAATATCATGTGTTTATGCATTCATATTGCACATGTGGGAAGTTGCGGAAAAAATGACGCAAAAGAGGTACACGGGGCTTCGGAGTGGTCCAACCGTGCTGTGTAATGTGGTAAAATTATCCACTATGTATGGCCCTCGAAGTGGACCTGCCATACTAAGGCTTAATGCCTAGGATCGGAGTATGTCCAATGCTAATGACCTTTTAGAGTTGTCCCGGTCATAGGATGATTATCGGAGGATGTCCATGACTTGTGAGCCTCGGAGTTGCCCCCTCACTCTATGGCAATCCCATATATTGCTATGGTAGAATGACCTTCCGGAGTTGTCCCGGTCATTGGATGATTATCGGAGGTGTCCAAGGTTACATGATCCTCGGAGCGGACCAATCATGTAGGGTATCGGATGAGGACCGAGGGAGAGAGCATTTACTCACTTTAATGCTTTTATGTTTGAACATGTTATACATGATTCGTGATATGTGCAATTCTCTTAAATTGCTATTATTGATGTGTTTGTGAGATTGTGGATGTGGCATGTAGTGTATTCATATGCATTCCATGTAGGTCGTGTCGGGTCGGCACTTAGAAGGGTTGGGAAACCTTTACTGAGCCGCAGTGGTGCTCACCCCTTTATTCTAAATATTTTACAGATAAGGCGCCGATGACGGATGGGACGTGAGTGTCCGAGTGGAACACTAGTGGTGGTTTTGCTATCTTTTGAGTTTTGGAGCATTTTTGTGGCTATCCATGCCGGCTTGTGGCATGTGACTTATGTTTTGAGTTGTGGTTGGACTTTGGACATATGTACTTTTGATGTATGTATTGGATTATAAACTTGTTGGGTGTGAAAAGACAACGGTTTAATATATGTAGCGCCCATGGTGGCATTTTATTCATTTTGATGATGTTTTCATTTTGAATGGGTTGTGTGCGTGAAAGAAATGATTCATTTTGGTGTATGAATTCAATTATGAAAGTGATTTGAGTGTGAGATTGGTGTTTTGGAAATGAATTTGGAAATCAAGGTTGGTTCATATACTTGAGTTATGGGTGTATTGTGAACCTAGGGAAATTTCTATGATTATGCAAGATTTGAGACTCAAATGTATAGGTTGATGTGTGAGTATGATTTTATATCAATGGTAGATGATTTATATGAAATGTGAATGATCTAAGGTGGTTTGGTTGAGATTTGGGTTTAATTTGATCTTGTATAGGTGTTTGGGAATTTTCGGGCAGTGCATTTCGATCAATCGAAATGCCCATTTCGATTAATCAAGATGCCCATCTCGATTGATCGAAATGGTTGCGAGATTTTATGTATTTTCAGGCCTTATTTCGATCAATCGAAGTCCTAGTTTCGATTAATCGAAATAATGTAGGTCCAAGATACCGAGAGGGTGTTTGCTTCGATTGATGGGGTCAAAATCTCGATTGATCGAGATGCATTTCGATTGATCGAAATGCCAATTTCGATTGATCGAGATTACTATTCACAGCTTTTTCCAAAACTTCATTTCGACGTAATTTCTTCGTTCTAGATCGGAATTGAGCGTGGTTTTTTTTGAGCTTGAGTATTTTTGGATTCTCTATCCAATGGTGTAAGCCTCAGTTCCAGATTACAAACACAGAAAGTTTTGAGGCTCGAAAGTGAGTGATTCTTAAAAGTGTGGGCGTGTAAATGTTCACTAAGGTGTGTGATTTGATGTAGGGCCCATGGGGGTTGGTTAAGATGGATTTGTGTGCATTCATATGCAAGAATTAGGTTAAGCTTCCGCAGGGAATAAGGGTAATGAGGGTCCATTGGGACTAATGGACGGGTTAACCTCCGGTTGCCCGGGAGACGGGGAATCGGGGCGTTACAAGCAATCACCGGATTAACCCAAATTGATCAAGAACAATTTCACGAGACGTGGGAGACATTAAAAGATCTTCTTAAATCTTATCCGCATCATGCTGTCCTAAAATGGCAACTAGTGCAAACTTTTTATGATGGGGTGAGTGAGCAACATAGGCAAATGATAGACTCCTCTTGTGGAGGTGGATACCTTTTGAAAAGCCCCGATGAGGCATGAAAACTTTTTCAAACCCTAAGCAATAATTCAGCTCAACGCTCCTCCACTAGGAAAGGGAAGGCCACCCAACCTTGTAGAGGAGTGCATGAAATTTCACGGGTAGATGAGGTTGCCATGCAAGGAGAAGCCTTATCTCGAAAAATGGACCTAATCATGAAAAATGGGCTGCCTACTCCAAGCCAACCTGTTCAAAATCAGGAAGGGTGTTCATTTTGCTATAGCACTTCGCATTTTGTGCGAGATTGTCCTATTGCCGGTCAATCTCCCGATTATGCTCAAGAGCAAGTGAATGCCTTGTACTCTAAACAGATGAATGATCCATATTCAAATACATACAATCCTGGTTACAAGAATCATCCGACTTTTTCATTGAAACCTCAAGAATCAAGTCCCTCTTTTCAAGGGCAAAATTCTTTCAATTCCCAATCTCAACAGCCTCAATATAGGCCAAATCCTCAACCTTACCATCAAAGATCCAATTACCAACAACCACCACCTCCTCCGAGAAGCCAAGGCTTTAAAGAGAGAGTGATAAGCAATCTTGAGGCTAATACCCGCTTATTGCAAACTCACTCTCAATCAATTTCTAAGCTTGAAGCTAATGCTCAATCTATGGCTAGGTTAGAAGCTCAAATTGGGCAACTAGCTAATGCCTTGAATAGACGGGAGGAAGGTAAGTTGCTGAGTCAACCGGTGGCGAATCCTAAGGGTGTTCATATGATTGAGGATCCATCATCTTCATCTTGTAATGCTCTTCCGGAGCAAGTTCAATCAATCACCACCTTAAGGAGTGGTAAAGTCATCAATTCCAAAGTAGGGGAGGAAGAGAGAAAGGAATCCCAAGAGCAACCCAAAAATCCAAAAGAATCCCAATTAAATCCAAAATTGTTTCCTTTTAATCCAAATGTGAACAATGTCCCATTAAATCCAAAAGGAAAAGCAAGTGAAGTTGTGCCGTCATCAATTCCAAATCTTGGCACTTTTTTTGAACCTCCGGTTCCTTTTCCTCAAAGATTAAAGGAACCTTCTCATTTTGGGAAGCAAGAAGAGAAAATTCAAGATATGATGGTGATCTTTAAACAAGTAAAGATCAATCTCCCTCTCCTTGATGCTATTCGGCAAATTCCCTCATATGCTAAATTCTTGAAGGACTTGTGCACTCAAAAGCGCAAATCTAGGAATAATGCTCCTAAGAAAGTCCTCTTAACTGAGCACATAAGCTCCATTTTCCAACACCAAGCCCCTCCTAAATTCAAAGATCCGGGTGCTCCGACCATTTCATGCACCATCGGAAATCAATCTTTTGAAAAGGCACTTCTTGATTTAGGGGTTAGTGTCAATTTGCTTCCATTCTCAGTTTACCAACAACTAGGTTTGGGGGAACTTAAGCATACCACAGTTGTGTTGCAACTCGCCGACCGCTCGGTGAAGCAACCACGTGACATCATTGAGGATGTAATCATTCAAGTGGACAAATTCTACTTTTCGGTGGACGTCATAGTCCTTGACACGGAACCGGTTCAAAATCCAAATCGACATATTCCTATCATTCTAGGTCGTCCATTCCTGGCTATGGCAAACGCTTGTGTTAATTGCTGTACCAGAGTAATGGACATCTCTTTCGGGAATATAAAAGTCCGCTTGAACATCTTCAATGCTTCCCACCACACATCCGAAGACGAAAGTGAGTGCTTTTGTGTCGATGTAGTGGAAGACCTTGTTCAAGAAGCACTTCCTTCTATTCTTTCCAATGATCCTTTAGAGGCATGCCTAAATCACTTCAACTGCGATGATTTTGACATTGAGCGATCCATTTGTGAAGTCAACTCAATGCTCGATGTCACTACTGTCATGGATGTGCCTAAATGGAGAGTTCCTAGAGAACCCTTTCCACCGTTGATTAATTTCGTCGCTCCCCACAGAGTGGTGGAATTGAAGGACTTGAAAGACGGATCGTTGTTCAAAGTAAATGGCAGCACTTAAAAATGTGCGTGGATAACCAAGTTACCACCGAATACGTGAATGTCGTCACTTTGACAGATCCCATATATTTTGACTCGTGAGCCGATTCAAACGTCATGCCATAGACGTGTAAAGTGGTATAGCCATGGTAGCTATCATGCTTCCATGATGTCCCTTTAATCCAAGTTAAATTTTGTATCTAAGCAATTTAGTATCTAAGTCCCATAAATTCAAGTCCATGAAAGCAAAACTCAAGCTGACTACTTTTGAGCATCTCGATTGATCGAAACCAAGATCTCGATCAATCGAGATTTTGATTGATCGAGATTTCGGTCTCGATTGATCGAAATATTGTAGAGAATATGTGAAGTCCAAAGTCCCGAGAGGTAGTATTCTTCGATAGCACTTCGATAGGTCCTCAATCGATCGAAATTTTGATTGATCAAAGTAAAATGTCGATTGATCAAATTAAAGTCTTGATTGATCGAATTAAGGTCTTGATTCATAGAAGGAATCTCGATTGATCGAGGAAGAGATCTCGATTGATCGAAGGAGGATTTTGATTAATCGAAATCTTGATTGATCGAGATGCACATCTCGATCAATCGAGATTGACACGATGCCTGCACATGAGCCGAGTTCTTATTTAAACCGTTGGGCTTCCCTCTCATTTCAAAAGACCATCCGACTTCCTCCTTTTCTCCGAGCGATCCAGAGCTTCTCCAAGCACCATCCCACGCTTGATCTACCATCCCCGACCATCCACCGCTGTTCGCCGTAGTCTGAGATCACCACGAGCACACTCACGCTCCTCTCTTCGCGGTTGCGAGTTGGGTCATCATCTTTTTGTGTCGATCATCATCTTCACCCTGAGGTAAGTGATGCATGGCTAATTTTGTGTGTACTTTCTCGCTATTTTTGGTAGTTTTACGGCGTAATAAACATAGACAGTTGATGTTGGGTTGGAATGGTGCATTTGTGATATTCATAATGGGATTTTGCGGGTTTTGGGGGATAGGAATTCATGTATGGGGAAAATATTGCATTATTTTTGCTTTGAATGCTTACTGTACGGTTTGTAGCCGCGACCCCTTCGTTTCGGTTGCATCCGCTTACGCTGCCTCTTTGAGAGCGAATTTTTGAATTCATATGTCAGCACCATGGACTAGGACCTCATTTTCATTTTTATTCTTTTATTTTTATTCTTAGTTTAGCTTTCCTCTTATTTTCTTTTTATTTACGTAATTTTTGGAATAAAGTGCAGACTGTTCCAAGACTATGGCGAGAGTGAAGAATGCCGCCGGTTCTGTTCGAGACGTGCCCGGGAGAGCCTTCCGGTCTCAAAAGTTTCACCCGGAGCAGATATTTGATGTGAGAGAGTTCGAGACACGTCCCGACAACGCGTGGGCTGTCGCAGAGCTCAGGAGGCGTCGCCTCGACCGATTGTGTGTGCCTCCCACTGATGTGGCACTCGAGCGCTTGGTGTAGGCCTTTTAAGAGCATATGACCTACTCCTGCACCGCGCCGGACACTTTGGAGACGATAGTGGGCGGCACGACTATCACTATCACGCCGAGCTGGATTGCGCAGATGTTCGGCATCCCTCACCAACAGCTTCCAGATATGGTTGACCAGGACGATCGACCGATTTACAGGGCCGAGCTGCCAGCAGACATGACGCTATTCTCTATCGTGATGGACATGTGTGGTGGGGCATTTACCATGCCCAGTCACAACTGCACGTCCAAATTGATGTGCCCGAGTAGATTATAGTTCCTGGACACCGTTCTCATCAAGAACGCGTGTCCTCTACAGCACGTGGCAGAGCGTAGGGGTGACCTCCTCCGTTGCCTTTACGCTTTCCACACGGGCACGTGGTTTTCTGTTCCATCGCTTATATGGGGGTAGATGTTCAAGATCTAGGACGGCCTCGTCAACAAGAGGATGCGGTGAGCAGCAAGTTGGTGGCTTCCCTTTCCTTTCCTCGTCGTCGCTTTTCTAAGCTGTGCCAGTATACCGGTCAGTGATACTGACATTCAGTTGGCACCGCCCGCCCGCTTCACATCTACTCAATGGGAGAGGGTGCGGCGACACTTAGAGCGACAGGACCACCAGGGTGATCCACCAGACGATGTAGATATGGATGCCCTGGTGGAGATGGACAAGGGAGAGCCTGCAGAGGGTGAGTCAGACGATGAGGAGATGGAGGAGGAGGAGATGGATATTGCTACAGAGCGGCATAACATCCTAGCGACTGGCTATTCCTGCCTGGCAGCTGACATTGAGCGGCTCCAGCAGGGTTTTGAGGAGCACGTCCAGGTGACGCAGAGTCAGCTGGAGGGCATCAAATCAGACATTTCATCTTTGGCACAGGGCCAGAGGGAGATTTTAGACGAGTTTCGAGCCTTCCGGTAGGACCTGCAGTTCCTGTTCGCAGGTCGAGCTTCCACCTCCACTTCTACTCCCACCGAGCCACCACCACCACCACCCACCCTCGAGTAGCTGCTTTTATTTGTCCTTTATGTTTTATTTTCGATTATTTTCTTTCTTTGCTTTTCTATAGGCCATGTTGGCCATGTTTTCTATAGGCCATGTTGACTATGTATGTAGTACCACTTGCCTAATTGTTATATGCGATTCAGTTGATGATTTTCGTTTATTACCGCATGGTTTAAATTTCCAATACTGTTGAGATTGCTTCAACGCAGTATGGCGTTAGTAAAGAAAGGCAACCCCTTTGCATGCTATACGTTAGCGTGCCTGGATAGTCAATATCTTATCGCATAGACCTCTTAGACAATTGGGAAACACCAGTTCAGACCCTTAGATATGTAGTGATTTTGGCATTGTCCGTTTGTGCATTATTATTTCATTATGTTCTATTTATCTACTTTTTGTTTCATTTAATGCTCGTGGTATCTAGTCGGTGCTCCCTGCAGGTTTTTCTCATTTCTAGCATGACCGCCCGTATTGGACTGCCATTTTTGTCGCGTTCTGCAATCCTGGTAAATTCTTTCCTTCTTCTTCTTGTCCACACATTGAGGACAATGTTGCGTTTAAGTTTGGGGGTGCGGTATGCTATACCACTTGCATATGCATGCAATGTTCAGTCTTAGTATTGAGTGTCATTGTCGAGCAGTTTTTCTTTTTTCATATTTTTGCATACTTGCTACGATGTCTTACTTTTAAAAGGAAGATCATTCGAATAAATGTCCGAGGTAAATGCAGTAGGTAGTTAAAAACTTTAGCATTGTAAATACCCGCACTTTTGCAAGCTTTATAATAAGCTAGAACGGTCTACATTTTTGTCCAAATATGAGCACGTACAATTCTTGCCCTAAATTTGTCCTTAGTCGCACACATGCATTTTAAATTGTGGGATATAAGTCTGATGGAGAATTTTGTAAATTTTTATTTTTATCTGAACAACTTAAAGAATAAGTTCTTCCGGTTGTTGTAAAAAAAAAAAAAAAGCATTAAAATAAATGCAATAAGCCTTCTCACTCAATAAACCGAATTTCTATGGCTCAAAGCAGGGAGTATTCGCGTATAAGTGTGCAAGGTTGAGCATTAATAAGCGGATGGCTTGCTTAAGCTCATCGCCTTGTAAGCTCGGTTATTAAGTCCGAGGGGTGCCTCTTCACCTAATACCCTAAAACCAATTGGTTTGGGAGTCATTGGCCCAATGCCGCTACATGGGCTTGCAAGAAAGCAAAAAGAGCTAAACATTGCAAGGTCAACCGCACATGAGCAATCATGAATGTTTTGAGATAATGAATGGCAGTGTCGAGCTTTTTCAATGAGTTTTTCTCTTAAAAACAGATTTGTTCTTTTTTCTTCTCCAAATATGACAAAAGCCACGCGTTAGAATGCATGTTCAGTTTTCAAAGAGGATTTTGGGGTCGGAATTGGTATGTTTGTTTGGACTGGCCATTATGTGGGGACCATTGTTTATTTGTAGCTTGTGAAAGTTCATTTTTGCTAATGACCACATAGTTCTGTAATACTTATTGCATTTGCCAAATGAGAAATGAACGGGTGATCGCCCTTTATCTAGTTGATTACTGAGCATAATTAAACTTTTGTATAAGATAGTTAATTTCATTTTTGTAATATTGTATTGCTAAGGGACTAGCAATATGTAAGTTTGGGGGTGTGATAAGTGTTCAATTCTATGCATTTGAACCCTCTTTATTGCATATGTTAGTTCCGTTTCTACGTTTACCGAGATATGTTTACGATATTTTTGTGTTTTTGATGTATTGCAGGTCTTTTAGTAAAAGGAGCAAAGTTTGAGGCTTTATGCAGCTGAAGATAAAAGTCAGAAATTGCAGCCAAGGCATCTCGATCAATCGAGATGTTGATCTCAATCAATCGAGATCTCGATTGATCGAGATTCTGCAGAAGCCACTTGCCCACTTGCTCACCTACTCTCCCACTTGCAACAAAATCCCTCCTTTTTGCATGACTTAGGGGGATTGTCTAACTTGAACAAGACCCTTGGGGACCTTCTTGATATAATGGATATATATATTGATATATATATATATATGGTGGGCCCCAAGGTTGGAAAAAGGAGCCATAAAGCATAAAGAAGCCACATTTCTCACATATCTCTCACACACATCAGAATACACAAGAGAGACATTCGGGAGAGGAGAAAGAGGAGCTGAACCAGACCAAGAAGCTTCATCTTCTCCATCAATGGAAGAGTGCAAGGCAACCATAAGCAACTAACTCTTCTACTAGGGTGTGGTGAAACCCCTAGCCATGTAAACTTGTTCATTTGTGTATCAGTTGGGATTTTTAATTAAATGTTGATTATTTAGCCTAGTGACCATGTACACTAATACATTTCTTTTATATATTCATTTGATGTTGAGTTTATTCTTGTCTTAGAGTAGATTCTTTCATGTGAATGCACAACATTTGCATATTCCACAAGAAGTGCAAATGATGGCTAGATAATGGTGTTTAAATGAATGTGTGGTGTTTGCTTGTATAAACCATGCCAAGATAAGGTAGTTTGGATGCATGTAGGTTCACTTAGAGAGTAGGGTAATAAGGTAGTTAGTTAGGTTGAAGAGCTATGCTTGTTGAAGATGGATTATGATAGGTTAGCACACACATTAATCTTTTGATATGTCATTGAGGTCACAAGCCTAATGACATTGTTAGGCATTTAATTTATGAATCCCATGCTTGCTACACTTATGAACATGTGAATGGCTAGTGGTGGAAACCAACCCTAGTTCTCTCTCCCAACTTTTACTCTTTAAATTTATTGTCATTATATTCATGCAATAGTTTCATAAACAAAAACTCAAAACCCTGTTTTTAGGATTAGAGTGGAATTAATCTTTCTTTAAGACAATTGCAACTAGTCCTCGTGGGATTGATACCCTCTATATAGAACCGTATATACAAAGATTCGTGCTCTTGCGAGTGGTTAAATTATATTTTGATAAAAAGGGGCATAAATAAGCTTACAATATAATTCGAATTTAGCCACATCAAAGGGCTAGATTGCTTAGGGACTACTATGTTCCTGAGACGTATACATCACCAGCGGGTTTTCAACTACCTAATGTCACAGCATAGAATTATAGGATCAAGTCCAGCATTATTCAGATGCTACCATCTTATTTTGGGCTGACTCAAGAAGACCCTTACAAGCATCTGGATGACTTCATTGAAGTGTGCTCAACTACCAAAATTCACAACTTCTCTGAAGATGCTTTCAGAATGAGACTTTTTCTATTCTCCCTGAAAGATAAAGTAATGTATTGGTTCAATTCTCTACCAGCGGGTTCTATCACGACTTGGACTCAGATGCAACATGAGTTTCTCAAGAAGTATTTTTCGATAGGGAAGACCAATCAGTTCAGACGTGCTATCACTGGTTTCTCCCAACATGAGGGGGAATAATTTTATGAGACATGGGAAAGATTCAAGGACCTTCTTACGAAGTGTCCCCATCATCAAGTTCCTAAGTGGCAACTAGTGTAGAGTTTTTATGAAGGGCTAACAGAAGCCAACAGACAGATGGTTGATGCATCTTGTGGAGGTACTTTTATGTTGAAGAGTGAAGAAGAGGCATGGACCTTATTTGAAAATCTTAGTGACAACTCTCTACAACATGTGTTCTCTACTCGTTCTAGCAGACCTGCCACTACAAGGAAGACTGATGGAATTTTTGAGGTTGGTGCTTCAGAAGCCATGCCAACTGATATTGATCTAATTGCACAGAAGGAAGCAGCAATTATGGCTGCCAATCAAACTCCTTCTGCTTCAAATCCTTCATTGCTAGGCCCTTGTGAATTTCGCTCTAGTCCTATGCATAATGTGAGCAATTATCCTTTAATGGGGCAATTTTCTGATGTTTAACATGAGCAAGTCCAAGCTACATTCACTGGACCAATGAATCCTCCACGAGGTAATACTTACAATCCTACATGGAGGAATCATCCTGGTTTTTCTTACAGTAACCAAGGGGCAGCAATACAACCATTATATCAACCTAGGACTTTTGTACCTCAACAGCAATATCAAACACAAAGTCCTATGGCCCAAAGAATTTTTGCTATTGAAGATAAGCTGACACTTGTCCAAATTTGACAAGCTTGATTCTCTTATAGAGACGGTGCAAGCTACTGCAGAAACAGTACAATCTATAGTTCAGCTAGTGCACTCTCATTCTCAATCCATTGCCAAACTAGAATCTCAGTTTGGACAGCTTGCTACTTCATTAAGTAGAAGAGAAGAAAGGAAGCCCCCTAGTCAACCAGTTGCCAATCCAAAAGGGATGCAAGCTTCCAGAAGCAATCCACACCATGAGCAAGTTTAAGCCATTACCACTTTGAGGAGTGGGAAAATAATTGATAATAAAGTGGGTGAGAAGAAAGAAGAAGAAAAAGTGACCACAAGTCCAAGTGCAGAAATTCCTTATGAGCCCAAGGCTCCTTTCCCACAACGTTTCCTTGAAACATCTAAATTGGGGAAGCAAGGGGACAAGCTGCATGACATGATGGAGGTGTTTCGACAAGTGAAGATTAATTTTTCACTCCTTGATGCCATCAAGAAAATTCCTCCTTATGCTAAATTTTTGAAGGACTTGTGCACTCAGAAAAGGCATTCTAAAAGCCGTGTGTCAAAGAAAGTGATGCTGCCACAACAAGTGAGTTCTATAATTCAGTAGTGCACTCCTCCCAAGTACAAAGATCCTGGTGCCCCAACTATCTCATGCATCATTGTGGAGCACCATGTTGATAAAGCTCTTCTTGATTTGGGTGCAAGTGTGAATTTGCTACCCTATTCAGTCTACTTACAATTGGGCATGGGAGAATTGAAGCCTACCTTGGTGGTATTGCAATATGCAGACAGATCAACAAAGCAACCCCGAAGATATCATTGAAGATGTGCTCATTAAAGTGGACAAGTTCTACTTTTCTGTTGATTTCATTGTACTTCACACTGAGCCGGTTCATAATCCAAAGAGGCACATTTCAGTGATCCTTGGTCGACATTTCTTAGCTACTATTGATGCTTGCATAAATTGTAGGTCGAGGATTATGAATATTTCATTTGGCAACATCAATGTCAAGCTCAATGTGTTAAATGCTATCCAACACCCTCCAGATTAGAGTGATGTGTTCTGCATGGATGATATTGATGAATGTGTAGAAGAATTTGTGTCATCCTCTATATCTCAAAACTCCTTGGAGGTATGTAAGTCTCTTTATGACTTTGAGAAAATTAATGATGAAGAGTTGTGTGAAGAGGTGAATTATATGCTAAAAGTGGATGCTATTCAGAATACTCCGCCATGGAGAATTCCAATTGAGCCACTCCTCTCTCTCTCTAGCACTCTCCTAGTGCCTTCATTGGAGTCCCCTCCACCAGCAGAGTTGAAGCCTTTGCCTGACAAGTTAAAGTATGTATTTTTGGGGGCACAGAAAACTCTTCCTGTTATAATTGCCTCTGATCTGATAGAAACTCAAGAAAAGCTCTTAGTAGAGGTCTTATATCAACATTGTGAAGCAATTGGGTGGAGTGTCACTGATCTTAAGGGCATTGATCACTCAATTTGCATGCACAAAATTCATTTAGAAGAAGGATGTAAGCCATCTAGAGAGGCACAGAGGCGACTGAACCCCAACATAAAGGAGGTGGTAAAGAAAGAGGTTGTCAAGTTACTTGATGCAGGTATTATTTATCCAACTTCTGACAGCACATGGGTGAGTCCAACACAAGTAGTTCCTAAGAAGTTTGGTCTTACCATTGTCCCTAACTCTATGGAGAGTTTGTTCCACAACGTACTGCCACAGGTTGGCGGGTTACCATTGATTATAGAAAGTTCAATACTATGACAAGGAAGGATCACTTCCCTCTTCCATTCATTGATCAAATACTTGAAAGGTTAGCTAGTCAGAGCTATGATTGCTTTCTGGATGGCTACTCTAGTTATAACCAACTGGCTATGGATCCAGAAGATTAAGAGAAGACTACTTTAACTTGTCCCTTTGGTACTTTTGCTTATCGTCGTATGCCATTTGGATTATGTAATACTCCGGCGACACTCCAAAGGTGTATGATGGCCATCTTTTTTGACATGGTGGAAAAATTCTTGGTGGTGTTCATGGATAACTTCTCCATTTTTGGATCATCCTTTGAAAACTGTTTGAGAAATTTATCACTTGTGCTTCAAAGGTGCCGAGAATGAAATTTGGTACTTAGTTAGGAGAAGAGCCATTTCATGGTGAAAGAAGGTATTGTGTTAGGCCATATTGTTTCAGAGAGAGGCATTGAAGTTGATAAAGCAAAGATCGACCTAATTGCAACTCTGCCTCCTCCAACTTCGGTAAGGCAAGTTCGATCTTTCTTAGGCCATGCTGGGTTCTATAGAAGATTTATCAAGGATTTCAGTAAAATTGCTCGACCATTGTGCCATTTGTTATCTAAAGATGTTCCATTTACCTTTGATGAAGAATGTGTGCAAGCTTTTGAAAAGCTTCAGTCTTTATTATCATCTGCACCAATAATGCAATCTCCAAAATGGGCTCTACCTTTTGAAATCATGTGTGATGCCTCTGATTATGCAATGGGAGCAGTGTTGGGACAAAGAGAAGAGAAACGACCATATGTCATCTATTACGCTAGTAAGACTCTCTCTGATGCCCAACTCAATTATACAACCACAGATAAAGAGCTTCTAGCTGTAGTATTTGCCTTGGACAAGTTTCGTTCTATTTTATTGAGATCCAAGGTGGTTGTCTACTCTGATCATACAGCATTGAGACACTTATTGCCTAAGAAAGAAACCAAACCACGTCTTATTCGATGGGTTTTATTGTTGCAAGAATTCAATTTAGAAATAAAAGACAAAAAGCAGACAGAGAATGTGGTTGCGGATCATTTATCTTGGATTGAGTTTGAGCCGGTGATCGATGCATTACCTATTCGAGATTCATTTTTGGATGAACAATTGTTTGGAATTTGTGAGATGAAAGTTAATGGGCAAAGGTTGAAGCATTGTGTGGAAGGATTTGTGCCAAGAAGAGACGTAGAGTCCGTCGACTTGACGGATCCCGTCTATCCGACTTAATCCCTTCGGAGAGTAGATCGTCTCCTACGGATGCTAAATTGTAGGTTTTGTATGTATTTCTATCCTTTAATTTCTTTAGTTTTCTTTGATTTTAATTTTTAGTTTTAGTTTTCTTAAGTTTTCTTTCAATTCTAGTTGCGTTTTAATGTTTTTTCTTTGAGTTTTTGATGTATAAGTTGCTTCCGGAGGATGCCAAGAGGTTTATCGAGGTATTTGGACTCAAGACGGGTGAAAAAATGTGCTCTCGGTCAACCTTGGGCGATAGAGGGTGAAATGGTCATCAGACGGGGGGATTGATCGCCCAAGCAAGGGGGGATCGATCGCCCTCATTTTTCCCCAAGCTGGGAGAGCAACCAACTGCGCTATCGATCACCCAGCCCTAGGGGGATCGATCGCCCAAGCTTGAATAGGGGCTGGCCGAGAATTGTGTATATATATGGACTCGCTCTCCAACTTTAATGCTACTACTTGCTTCCTTGACCTCTTTAAGCTCCAATTTGACTCCTACTTCAACTGGGAATTATTTTCTTCAATTAGTGATTCTTAAACAAATAATTATCATTGATCATCATCAACATCAACATCAAAACTGGATTGATCATCACTAGTTCTCAAGAAAACTCTCACTTTTTCAAGTTCTACATCAAAGTAAGTGAAGTTTTTCTTTGGCAAAATTGTGCAAATATTTTTGAGGGCTTTTGAAGACCAAGTTTGGGGGATATAATTGGTGGATTCAATTGTTCAATTTGGGTGAAAAAAGTGCCGAAAAGAGGAGGTTGAAGGATAAACTTTTATTGTGCACGCTAAGTGTTTGGTTTAATTCCTCAACCAAACTTTTTCTATTTCTATGGCACCAAAGAGAGCAAGTCACCAAGGTGCTTCAAGTTCACGCAATCCTCGCCGAGCAAGGCATGATCCAACACCCGATTCTTCAAGATCTCACTGAGATGGTATTGATGAGCGATGGCATCCAAGGGCTTTGAATTTTGAAACAACGTTTGACATCGTTGAACTATACGGTATATTTCTCGAGACACGATAGGGGATTTCTGACATCCGTCGTCGTCGGTTGGCATCCATTTTTGTTCCACTCTCTACTACTATCTACCCGAGACTTGTCAAGGTATTTTATCAGAACTTAATGCCGAAACCTGATGAGCGGGATGTGCTTATTTCTTCAGTAGATGGAACAGTAGTTCAGGTGGATATGTCATCCATTGCTATTGCCATGGGTTGTCCTCATGAGTGCCCAGATGATTTGAATCATATCTATACTCCTCTACCTGATGATTTGTCAGTGGATAATTTGGTTGCACATTCGTGTGCTAACCAATTCTCCGGGCCTAAGCGGAATGCAGCTTCCAAGTCTTTTATGCCAAATCACTTATGGTTCCTTGATGCTGTTTTGCTTAAGAATATATGTCCCACTGGACATAAAATCGAGAGACGTCAAGAGTTCCTTAGATCTTTATATGCCATACATTTTGGGTATTGGCTGTTATTCCCATAGATTGTCTGGGGCCAGATGGAAAAGTTCTATTCCAAGGTTGGGAGTTTCCATTCCCTACTATCATTCATCAGTTGCCTATTGCATAGGGGTATGCAGTCCATAAAGACGAGCATGCCTTTCCACGTGATATTCATTATGACACACATGACTGGAATTTGAGTCGATCTCATATGCATCAAAGAGTTATAGCTGCGCTTGGTGAAGTGTCTCGATTGGCCCAGGGAGGAGAACCTGTAGATATACCACCACCGGTGGAAGATCCAGAGGAGATGGAAATAGAGGAAGAGGAGGTACATGCACAAGCTGGTGGAAATGATTATCAGTATTTAGAGGGACAGATTGCTGGGTTGACCATCCAGTTTAGCACCCTACAAACAGAGGTTTTCGCATAGTTTGGAGCTATGAGGACTGAGATGGCAGATCACTTTCGTGAGACTCGCCAAGATCAACGGGAGATGAGGAGGATGCTACGTGCACTAATGCGCCAGGTGAACTTGGATCCGGATGCTCAGTCACCACCACATCCTTGAATGGAAGGTAACTATCTTTTGTATTTTATTTTATTCTTAGTTTTTATTTTTCTTTTTAGTTTTATTTTTCTTTCTGTAGTTAGATTTTGATTATTAAAAAAAAATTTTTTTTTTAGGATTTTTCTCTTTCATATTTATTTTTACCCATACTATTTCACTTGATCTTTGGGGTATAGTGGTTTGTTTTGACAGGTTATAACATCCAAGTTTGAGGGTGTGCTTGCCTTGCTTTCATACTATTGGTTTGCTATATTTTCTTTCCACTACTCCGGATTTTTAGTAACATCGTTCTTACTCTTATCTATGCTTTGATTGGTAGTACATTGAGGGCAATGTACAGTTTATGTTTGGGGGTGAGGCGATGCCTTATTTTTGTGCTTATTGCATAATGGGGAAAATTTGTGTGAAATTCTTCTTGTTTTAGGATTTTTGTTTATTTTATTTTCTTACTTTATTTATTTTATTTTCTTTTGTTTGTTTTTAGATAGAATGTTTCGACATTTTTCAAGGGATTAATACCTTATGTAGGTGCATAACTCGCAATTTTTGGGTATGTTTTAAATTTTTTAAAACTATGGTTTAAATTAAGTGGTTTTAATCATGGTTTGTGATCGGCATCGAATGTTGCGCATTCTAACCTCTTAACTTATGTATTTTATTCTCTTAGTGATAGATTATTTTGTGATTTTACTTTGTTTTAATGTTTTCTGTATTTTCAGGGCCTTAATGATTATTTTAGTTAAAACCGTGATTTTGGGCTTTTAAAGATGACATCCAAGATGGTTAGATGAAGCCTACATCAAAGGGATCCATTGAACTCCATATTTTAACTCAAATCAGCCCAAGGAAGAGGTCCAAGAGAATTACAGCTGCTTAAGAAGGTTTCGGGCCTGAAAGCCCAAATCTGCGCATAATACAGTCTTAATCCCGTTTTGGAAAACTGACCAGAAGTATTATTTCTGAGCCTCAAATTGACATAATTCTCGCTTAAGGTTGAACTAAATTTGATTCTGCACACTTTTGTATTTCATGGAAATTCCGTGAATCGGACTTCTAATGGGTCAAAAGTTGGGCCGAAGTCAGCAGGAAAAACCCACCTGATTAGTGCTACGGGAAAACCTAATTAATTCCTAATTGGATTAGGACTTTGATGTATTCTCTTGGCTATTTAAAGTGACAAATTAGGGCTGTATTGAGGAGGCTTGGCAGCAGCTTTGAAGAGCTTTTGGAATAGAGAATCATTGGAGAACAAGGCGTATCATGAGCGGTTAGTTCAGCCACCAGGGTTTTGATGGAGCCCTAACTAAACATCACTGGTTTGATTGTTCTAATTATTGGGGATTTTTGTATTCATTCATAGATTGTGTAATTTAGAGGATTCTTCTTATAGAATTGAGCAATAAAAGTCTTATAAATTCAGTTTCAATGATTTCTTATCTTGTCTTAGATACTTGATTGTTGTTATTGAACTCGTCCCTCTTATTTTCTGTGATCATGAGAGTGATTATTACACAATGGTTTTCACTGAATATATCATTAAAAGCTTTGATGGATTATGCCTAGAGAAGATGAACCATACTGCACCCTAGATTAGAGTAGTTAGGCAGATGGCCCATACCAATCGAAGATAGTCCATGACTTAGCCTTAATCATATGTTATCTTCTTGACGGATGGAGGTGAGCTTGTAGCCATCGATAACACTTATGCATGATATGATGCCCCATAGTTAGTTCAATTGACCATTGATTGTGAAGTTAGTGGTGAAATCAATTACCCTAGACTTATCTTATATTCTCTACACTCTTTAGTTTTTCTTGCTTTTGTTCAATTGCTTCATTAGTTAATTTAAAATTAAAAATCAGAATTTATTTCTTTTAAATTTAATTAGAATTAATTCCTTATATCCAACTCAGTCAGACCACAGTCCCTGAGGTTCGACACCCCTTCCTTTCGATAGCCCTATTCTGCAAGGAATTCGTTCTATTGCGAAGTGTGGTAATTTTTAATTGATATACTTTTTGAGTCACACTCACACACAAATCAGTTTGCATTGATATGTTTTGGAGTAATTAGTTTTAGTTTCCTTACATGCACAGACACACTAGCATAATTTATGAGGTATTTACTTATGCTCTAAGTTATTGAGTTACATATGCTTGATATTAATTAGTTTCTCTTGAGAATGAGTATCGATAATGTGTTACTTGACTTCATTGAAAAAGAAAAAAAAAAGAAGAGAAAAAAAAAGAAATATAGGTGGAATAAGCAAATCAATTTAATCTTTTTCATGAGTAACCGGGCCTCTATGCCTCAGGAAGCACGGAGTGTTTGCGTCAAAAGTGAAAGGGTGAGAAAAGATGAGCATTGGTTACTTGATTTGTAGCCTGACTGATTCGAATAATTAGGTTCTTCGGGGTATCTTTAAGTCTAGTGCCCTAAAGCCATCTGGTTTGGGAGTCACTGATTGAAAGCTTGCTACATGGATCTTTCAGAAAGCTTAATAGATCAAGACATTGCACAACCAATAAAGCAATGAAAAAAAAGAATGATGAAAAAAAAATGAAAAAGTCATGTATTCATGTTTGGAAGTATGATTTCAATAAGGGGAGCTAGTGAGTTGAAGGGGTATGTGCCTTAATATATTTAGAGTTGAGTTATACCACGTGAGAGGACTGCTAGTTCACTTTTCACGAGGGGACTAGAATTAATTATTTTGAGATGTGTTAATGAGAATTATGTGTGGGGACCATTACTTTGAATTATGGAATTTAAAAGTTTGAAATCATTATTGAATGCAAGTTTGTAACTATGTATTGTAATCTTCTTCTTGAATTAATGTTGAAACAGAATTTTGAATGTTTGTGGGTAACATTTCTGGAAACCCTCACGAGACTATAACTCGTCCACTAGGGAGAACCTAGGGGTTTAAAGGCTTGTTGCATATGCTAAATGCAATCGTTTCTCCCATGAAAGTGGAGTTGGGTAGTTTAGTTAGTGTTTAGTAGTTTCTTTGTTTAGTTTTATTTTATTCTATTGCTAAGGACTAGCAATATGTAAGTTTGGGGGTGTGATAGGCGTTGAATGTTACACATTCTACCCTCTTAACTTATATATTTTATTCTCTTAGTAGTAGATTATTTTGTTATTTTACTTTGTTTTAGTGTTTTTTGTATTTTCAGGGCCTTAATGATTATTTTAGTTAAAATCATGATTTTGGGCTTTTAAAGAAGACATCCAAGATGATTAGATGAAGCCTACATCAAGGAGATTCATTCAATCATTTATTTCAACTCAAATCAGCCCAAGGAAGAGGTTCAAGAGAATTACAGCTGCTTAAGAAGGTTTCGGGCCTGAAGCCCAAATTTGCGCATGATGTGATTTCAATTATACTTAACCACACGCAATAGAACGAGTCCTCGTAGGACAGGGCTATATAGAGGGTGTCGAACCTCAAGGACTTGCAAGGTTGAATTGTTATGTTACTCAGTCTTTGAATTAATTCTAAAATAATTGGAAACAAATTGTTGATGTTTGATCTTGAAATTAATTGAGAAAATTAAAGCTTTTTATAAATTGTTGTTATGAAATTTAATCAGGAAGAGAAGATCCTGGGAACTGACTTCACCACTAACCCTCTAACAATGACAATTGTACTAAATTGGGATGTTACTCTATCCATTCAGAAAAGAATGGCTACAAGCCTAATTCAATTCGATCAAGGGAATTTGTTCAACATTCAATTAAGCGTAACTCGTCTTCGCTTAGCATGGCCTATACATCTGAATAATTAATGATGTTATAACCCATCTTTCCTCAGTACGAATTATCAAAAATCTAAATTGAACGATATGTGAAAACTATTGTATAACCTGTCTTAACAAAATCACAGAAGTTGAAAAGAACAAACCCTAATCATTGCAAATTTAAATTCATTCTACAAGAACAATAATAAATGTGCAATGAATCAATACATTCAAATTAAAAGCAATAGCACAACTATTGTTTATGTCTCGGTTATACAATCAATGCACAAAGTAATTTATTCCCAAATTAGTATACAACTTAAAACATTGAAAGACAGGTTAGGGTTACGTCACTTCCCCGGAATAGTGTTTAGCCGCTCATGATCAGATGTCCAAGCTTGAACGATGGTGAAATCGCCATCCTCTTGTCCGTATCGTCACGAATCGCCTCTGTATTTCTCTCTGTGTTCCTCCTTCTCCAGAATCCCCTAGTTTCCTTCGTTTCATCATTTTTACTTTGCGAAACCAAACCCATGGGACACTTGGCCTTCCCAAAGTGGCAAGTGCGCATAAGAAAATGGCATTTGCTCCTCACAAAGTGGCATTTGCGTCCAAAAAGTGGCAGCTGCGCAAATAGGGCAGAAAGTTGATGAAAACGTCCGTTTTAGGAAATTTTCGTGAAATATGAAATTGTGCATAATTGAATTTCCTTCAACCAACGCGGAGTTTGGGTCATTTTGAAAATCGTCTATGGAGTTATGGTCTGAATACCAACACGGGTCCAGGACTTTTTAGGCCTGAATTGGCCCAATCTTCAATGCGAATGGGCCCGTGCTCCTTTCCTTCATTTACATTTATTTGCAGCCTATTTCTTCAGTCCATTTAGTTTGGATCTTCAAGATAAAAATATCTCTCATGGGTCAAGCTTCAGTGATAACTAAATGAGTACCATTTGTAGCCCGATTTCACCATTATTAATCAGAATTACCCTTCATCACCTGGAATTATAAAAAGATTAAAATTATTAATAAAAACATTAAAGAAATATTAGTAAGACACTAATTCATATAATTTAGGGATACTGAATATGCAATATTCATTACTTATCACACCCCCAAACTTACAAATTGCTAGTCTCTTAGCAATACAAAACTACAAATGAAGTAAAATATTAAATTATTTCCTCTTTCGTGGGAGATCCGATTGCATTTAGCATATGCAACAAGCCTTTTAAACCCCTAGGTTACCCCTAGTGGACGAATAAAGTCTCGTGAGGGTTTCCAAAGATGTTACCCACAAACATGCCAACATTTCTGTTTCAAACATTAATCAAGATGAAAACTACAAAATATAGTTAAAAGACTTGCATTCAAAAATACTTTCAAATCCCTAAACCTCATAATTCAAAACAATGGTTCTCACCCAAAATTTACATCAATCACAACTCAAAGAAACTAACTCTAGCCCCCTCATGAAAAGTGAACTAGCATTCATCAATGTGGTTTAACCCGGCCTTGAGTGAGCAATTACAAGTCCCTTCAATTTATTGGATCCCCTTATTGAATGTATCACTCAAAACATGAACACATGCAAATTTTTTTTTTATTTTTTTTATTTTTATTATTATTATTTTTTTATGGTTGTGCAATGCCCAGGTTTATTAGGCTTTTGAATTGATCCATGTAGCGAGCTTTCAGTCTGTGACTCCCAAACCAAATGGCTTTAGGGCACCAGGTTTCAAGATACCTCGAGGGACCTAATAACTCGAATCAAAACGGCCACAAACCATAGACTAACCAATAACGCAATGCCTAGGTTTATTAGGCTTTCGAATTGGTCCATGTAGCGAGCTTTCAGCCTGCGACTCCCAAACCAAATGGCTTTAGGGCACCAGGTTTCAAGATACCTCGAGGGACCTAATAACTCGAACCAAAACGGCCACAAACCATAGGATTATTATTTAAAATTTTTTTTTTTAGTTAATTTTTTTTTATATATATATATATATTTTTTTTACAAGTGTAACATGTTTAAAATGTTTATTCTCAAGGGATACCGACTTATATTCAGCACACATAATTGATACTCAAAGCCAAGTACAAACCCCACTAACTCTACTAGTGTGCGTGTGAATTGTGAAAAGAACCAGAGTCAACCACTCCAAGTCATGTCAATGCAAATAACGACTTAAACCACTGCATTCAAACCATAGTTTCTAGAAATTTTACACATACTCTACAATTTCAAGTCAAGAACCTACATAAAGTATTAAACTCTTGATTGATGTTAAAACAAAACAACCTATAAAAAGAAACTACCAAACAATTCCTAAAAATTAATACAAAAAATAAAAAATGTCTAAAACATGCCACTATTTCACCTTCATATTTAAAACACAAGAAATGTATCGCCTTACCCCCAAACTTGAATGGTACAGTGTCCTCAATGTACAAGGAGAAAAAACATAGATGAGAGTCAGAACGATATTACCATGAATAGGGGCGTGGACAGATGGCAAACCAGTAGCTGGAAGTTAACAATAATGTTTCCCCCCAAACTTGGGTGCAACATCCTATCAAAAGACACCACTATACAAGCCAAGTGAAATGAATGGGTTTATAAAAAGAAAAATAAAGAACGAACATGAAAAAAAACAAGTAACGAAAGTTTTTTTTTTTTTTATGTGTGTCGTCATTCTCTGAACTGGTGGTTCCCAATTTCCAAGATGCATATGTGATAAGATATTGATTATCCAGATACTCTAATGTATAGAGTACAAAGGGGCTGCCTTTCTTTAGTAAAGCCATACTGTGTTGAAGCAATCTCGACAGTATTGGGTATTGAAACCAGACTTTAAAAAACGAAAATCATCAACTTTATCAAACATATGACAAAATAGATACTTGGTACTACATACATAGTCAGAGAACGAACGGCAAATTTTTTTTCTTTTTTTCTATTACACAATGAACAAAAACACAAAATCACTAAAAAAAAATTAATAAATAATAATAATAATATAAAATAAAAATAAAATAAAATAAATCCTACTAAACTACCAAAAACACTAAATATCTAACATACATGGGGATACAAAATACCCCCAAGGAGCCAAGTTTAACGTCTAGGTTAGACGTAAACTCAAATCTATCCTAGTCCCCTTTTAAATCCGATATACGCCATCTTATCGTCTCCTTATGCTCCTTAAGCACACTTAAAAGCTCACTCTCTTGGTTGGTAGACATATTAGGTGCATTAAAAACTGAAAAAGTGTTATTAAATCCTAATAATGCATATTCGAGTTTATTTGGTAAAGGCTTCAACTCAAATTGAAAGGGCAACTCTAAGGAAGGAATGGGAAGCGTAGTTAAAAGTAAGGGTGCAAACTCTTTAGATTCTTTGAATGGTGGAGAACCTAAACTGGTGGCATGCAGTAAGGAAGTACTTTCACTAATATGTTGCCCTACATCAAAGCTCTCACAACCAAAATGAGTCAAACAAATATCTAAAGAGTCTTTAGGCAAGATAGGGGGAACTGATTCCACAACAGACTCCTCTATGACATCTAAAACAAAGCACTCTGACTCATCAGGGGAATGCGGAGTGGCATTAAAGATATTCAATTTCACTTTCATGTTCCCAAAAGAAATATCCATGGCTCCAGTACGACAATTAATGTTTGCATTAGCCGTGGCTAAGAAAGGACGACCAAGAATCACTAGAATAGATTTCTTTGTTTTAGGGACAAGTTCTGTGTCAAGAACAATGAAATTCACAGGAAAATAGAACTTATCCACCTTAATTATGACATCTTCAATTATACCACGTGGTTGCTTCATAGATCGATCAGCAAGTTGCAACATAACTGACGTGGGTTGAAGCTCACCCAACCCTAATTGCAAATACACCGAGTAAGGTAACAGATTAACACTAGCTCCTAAGTCAAGGAGTGCTCTATCAACCTCATGAACACCAATAATACAAGAAATAGCAGGAGCACCTGGATCTTTGAACTTAGGGGGAGTGTTATGCTGAATAATCGAGCTTACTTGCTCAGTGAGAAAGATTTTCTTTGGGACACTACCCCTTGAATTACGCTTTTGAGTGCATAAATCTTTCAAAAATTTTGCATATGCTGGGATTTGTTTTATAGCATCAAGGAGAGGAAGATTTATTTTTACTTGTTTAAAAACTTCTATCATATCTTGCACTTTCTCCCCTTCTTTCCCAAAAGGTGCCACCTCTTGGAGATGTGTAGGGAATGGAGCTTTGGGCTCAAAAGTTGGAATAGGTGTAGAATGTGTTGCCTTACTAACTTCAAAATCTAGATTAGGACTCTTTCCCACTTCACTTTCAACCTCCCTCTTTTCTTCCACCTTATTATCTATCATTTTCCTACTCCTCAAAGTGGTAACAGCCTGAACATGCTCATAGTGATGACCATTGGCTGTAACATCATCAATTTCATATTGCCCTCTAGGATTAGTTATTGGCTGACTTGGCAATTTTCCTTCCTCTCTACGATTCAAAGTGTTAACTAGCTGCCCCATTTGAGCCTCTAACTTGGATATGGATTGAGAGTGAGAATGAAGTAACTGAGTATTAGCTTCGAGTAATTGAGTGTGAGCGTCAAGTTTATCTAATGCCGCTAATACTTTATCCTCAAACGCTGAACTCCAAGGTGGAGATTGAGAAGTTTGATGATAATATTGATTCTGAGGCACAAAATTGGAAGAAGGATTAGTAGCTTGATGACCAGACTGAAAACTTGACCTAGGGACTAGCCCTTGGGACTGAGGGATTGGATTGTTTAGGGATGGACTAGCTGCCATGAGTTGATCTACTTTTCTCGATAATTCATCCACTTTGGTGGAGACATCGAGTGATTTGCCTATTTCAAAAATTCCTACAGTCTTTTGAACTCGACTTGCAGAATCATGCTGTGTAGAATTTTCACTCAAATTCACAAACAATGTCCATGCCTCATCCTCATTCTTAAGCATGAACATACCCCCACAAGATGCATCTACCATTTGCCTATACAACTCAATCAGCCCATCATAAAAAAATTGTACAAGTTGCCACTTAGGAATATCATGATGAGGGCACTTTCTAAGCAAATCACCATATCTCTCCCATGTATCATGGAATTGCTCCCCTTCTATTTGAGAAAAACTAGTAATGGATCGCCTCATTTGATTTGTTTTCCCTATTGGAAAGTATTTCTTGAGGAACTCTTGTTGCAGTTGTGCCCAAGAGGTGATCGTATTCGGTGTTAATGAATTCCACCAGTTTTTAGCTTTATCTTTTAGAGAGAATGGGAAGAGACGCATCCGTAAAGCATCATCAGAAAAATTCTGAATTTTAACAGTTGAACAAACTTCTAAGAAGTCATCAAGATGCTTATACGGATCCTCATTATTAAGTCCATAAAAAGATGGGAGCATTTGTATAACGCTAGACTTAATCTCATAATTTACTGCTGTGACATTAGGCAATTGCATGCAGGATGGGGATGTATATGCCCCAGGAGCGAAATGCTCCTTAAGGGCTCGAGGATTGTGCTCAGCCATATTTTCAGTCTCACTCTCAGTCTCAAATAAATGTTCTTCCTCTAAGTCTTGGGCACTAATTTCTCCCCTATGTTGATGTAAGGTTCTTTCAAGTTCAGGGTTATATGGGACTATTAGTGTATCTAGAGACTGACGACCCAACATATACCACAAGGACTAAGAATTAATAAATAAATAAATAAATGAACAACTAACTAAAATAAAATAAAATAAATAAGAAAAGAAACTAAAATAAAATATAATTAAATAAATAAAATAAAATAATAACAAATGAAAGTAAAATACTAACTAGAATAAGCAAGCACAAGTTATTTGAATATGAAAAGCTCACAGAGATTTACGATGAATTCCACTCCTCTATTCACGGTTCGTAACCAAAAGTACTTGTACTCAAAAAATGAAATGGATCAGAAAAGAATAAAGAAAAATCCTAACTTAACAATTAAATTAAAACTAATCTTAAGACTAGGCACCAAAATGATTCAAGCAAGTCCCCGGCAACGGCGCCAAAAATTGATGTGATTTCAATTATACTTAACCACTCGCAATAGAACGAGTCCTCGTAGGACAGGGCTATATAGAGGGTGTCGAACCTCAAGGACTTGCAAGGTTGAATTGTTATGTTACTCAGTCTTTGAATTAATTCTAAAATAATTGGAAACAAATTGTTGATGTTTGATCTTGAAATTAATTGAGAAAATTAAAGCTTTTTATAAATTGTTGTTATGAAATTTAATCAGGAAGAGAAGATCCTGGGAACTGACTTCACCACTAACCCTCTAACAATGACAATTGTACTAAATTGGGATGTTACTCTATCCATTCAGAAAAGAATGGCTACAAGCCTAATTCAATTCGATCAAGGGAATTTGTTCAACATTCAATTAAGCATAACTCATCTTCGCTTAGCATGGCCTATACATCTGAATAATTAATGATGTTATAACCCATCTTTCCTCAGTACAAATTATCAAAAATCTAAATTGAACGATATGTGAAAACTATTGTATAACCTGTCTTAACAAAATCACAGAAGTTGAAAAGAACAAACCCTAATCATTGCAAATTTAAATTCATTCTACAAGAACAATAATAAATGTGCAATGAATTAATACATTCAAATTAAAAGCAATAGCACAGCTATTGTTTATGTCTCGGTTATACAATTAATGCACAAAGTAATTTATTCCCAAATTAGTATACAACTTAAAACATTGAAAGACAGGTTAGGGTTACATCACTTCCCCGGAATAGTGTTTAGCCGCTCATGATCGGATGTCCAAGCTTGAACGATGGTGAAATCGCCATCCTCTTGTCCGTATCGTCACAAATCGCCTCTGTATTTCTCTCTGTGTTCCTCCTTCTCCAGAATCCCCTAGTTTCCTTCGTTTCATCATTTTTACTTTGTGAAACCAAACCCACGGGACACTTGGCCTTCCCAAAGTGGCAAGTGCGCATAAGAAAATGGCACTTGCTCCTCACAAAGTGGCATTTGCGCCCAAAAAGTGGCAGCTGCGCAAATAGGGCAGAAAGTTGATGAAAACGTCCGTTTTAGGAAATTTTCGTGAAATATGAAATTGTGAAGAATTGAATTTCCTTTAACCTACGCGGAGTTTGGGTCATTTTGACAATCGTGTATGGAGTTATGGTCTGAATACCAACACGGGTCCAAGACTTTTTAGGCCTGAATTGGCCCAATCTTCAATGCGAATGGGCCCGTGCTCCTTTCCTTCATTTACATTTATTTGCAGCCTATTTCTTCAGTCCATTTAGTTTGGATCTTCAAGATAAAAATATCTCTCATGGGTCAAGCTTCAGTGATAACTAAATGAGTACCATTTGTAGCCCGATTTCACCATTATTAATCAGAATTACCCTTCATCACCTGGAATTATAAAAAGATTAAAATTATTAATAAAAACATTAAAGAAATATTAGTAAGACACTAATTCATATAATTTAGGGATACTGAATATGCAATATTCATTACTTATAAGCGCATAATACAATTTTAATCCCATTTTAGAAAATGGACCAGAACTGTTATTTCCGAGCCTCAAATCGATGTAATTTGAAACTTGGCTAAACAAAATTTGATTCTGCACACTTTTGTATTTCACGAAAATTCCGTGAATCGGACTTCTAGTGGGTCAAAAGTTAGGCCGAATGTCAGTAGGAAAAACCCACCTAGTTAGTGCTGCGGAAAAACCTAATTAATTCCTAATTGGATTAGGACTTTGGTATATTCTCTTGGGGCATAAAGTGAAGAATTGGAGGCTAAGTTGGGGGGTGATTAGAGTGATTTATCGA
This sequence comes from Cornus controversa, assembly GCA_026545225.1. NCBI lineage: Eukaryota > Viridiplantae > Streptophyta > Magnoliopsida > Cornales > Cornaceae > Cornus > Cornus controversa. Next base: position 27,044,618 of record CM048848.1, on the reverse strand, counting down.
GATTGGAGAGTCTGAGAGGGCTGAGGACAGAATAGAAGACATACTTTGCAGAGCCATTGGAGAACGAAGTCATACGCATAATTCATGAAGATGATGCCTTCTTCTTCAATAGTTGAAACTTCTTCTTCTACCATGAGCGGCTAGTTCATCCACTAGGGTTTTGATGTAGCCCTAATAAAGCATCAATGGTTTGATTGTTTTAATTATTGGAGACCTTTATATACATGCATAGATTGTGTAATTCAGAGGATTCTTATTATAGAATTAAGCAATAAAAGTCTTGTAAATTCAGTTTCAATGATTTCTTATCTTGTCTTAGATATTTAGTTGTTGTTATTGAACTCAATCTCTCTTATTTTCTGTGATCATGAGAGCGATTATTACACAATGGTAAACACTGAATATACCATTAAAAGCTTTGATGGATTATGCCTAGAGAAGATGAACCATACTACACCCTAGATTAGAGTAGTTAGGCAGATGGCCCATGCCAATCGAAGATAGTCCATGACTTAGCCTTAATCATATGTTATCTTCTTGATGGATGAAGGTGAGCTTGTAGTCACCGACACCACTTATGCATGATGTAATTCCTCATAGTTGATTCAATTGACCATTGATTGTGGAGTTAGTGGTGAAGTCAAATACCCTAGATTTCTCTCATATTATCTTCACTTTCTAATTACTTGGATTTATTTTATTTTACTTTTTAATTAGTTTAGTTTAAAAATTAGAATTCTTTTCTTCTAAATTTAATTAGAATTAATTTCGTATTCCAACTCGTCAGACCACAATCCCTAAGGTTCAACACCCCTTTCGATAGCCCTATTCTGCAAGAAATTTGTTCTATTGTGAAGTGTGGTAACTTTTAATTGATATACTTTTTAAGTCACACTCACACACGAATCAAAAAGTACTTCAGGTGGTTGTTTCTATGTTGGTACTAATCTTGTTTCATGGTACAGCAAGAAGCAAAATTGTGTTTCCTTATTATCATGTGAAACTGAATATATTGCTGCTGGAAGTTGTTGCACACAACTACTTTAGATGAAGCAGATGCTACTGGATTATGGAATTGAACAAGGTACAATGTCTATCTTTTCTGATAACAATAGTACAATTAATATCTCAAAGAATCCAGTTTTGCATTCTAGGACAAAACACATTGACATTCGACATTATTTTATTAGGGAACTAATTGAACAAAATGTCGCGTCTTTGTAGGAAGTGCATACTGATAATAATTTGTCTGACATTCTCACAAAGCCTTTATATGCTTCTAGGTTTCATCACCTTAGGAAATCTATAGGCATTTGTTGTCTTGATTAGATTGCATAGCATTGACATAATCTAAAAAGAAACTTCATATTCATTTTATGAGTCTAGATTATGCATTGAACCTTGTAGTTTTAGGTTTTTTTTTTATTATTGAGAAGTTAAGAAAACCATGTTAGAATGAGTATGTTTGAATACAAGAAAATTAGTGATACACAGATTACATGTGTATAACATACTATGGCTAAGAGGTGAAAATTTGGTTTTGCTTACTTATTTCGTTTAGTAGATGAATCATGATGAGTACATTTACTGGATTATTTTTATGTCATTATTTTGGTCAAAGATAGTGTTGATGTGATAGAGCATTATCTTGGAAATTGAATGTTCAATATTGTGCTAAAGACCAAAAAGAGTGATGAGTGAAAAAAATATATATATCAACAGCTAGAAAAGAAAAGAATAAAAAAAAATGATGAAAAAATTGCTGTTGAGCATATTCTTATGGAAAAGGCTACCTTCGGGATTTGTTCGAAGCTACCACTACAGCCTAAATCTCCAATGAGATATCTTTTGAAAAGAGTTATTTTGAAAAAATAGCTGGCTACCCATAAGAGTGAAAGCCACTGAATATGTATGTGCGAGGAACAATAAAAGAAAAATTGAAAGTTTGTGCACATATTGGTTGTTTGATTTCTGAGTGAGTGTAATATCATTGAAATATTATCTGAAAATCTGAACAATTGGCAAAAGAAATCTTTTGGCTTATGAAAATTTATGGTGATTTTACTACACTTACTAAGTGTGTGAAACTAATTGATTAAGCTTTGATTTTAGTTTGTTGTGTTCATATAGTCTTGTGGATTAAATATTTTCTATTGTCTACATATACAAGTTCTATATGCTTGCTTGATTCCTCCTTCTTATGTTTTTTTTCTTTAGAGTCCCTTGTCAATTTGTGACAAAAAGGGGGAGAGATTTTGGGAGTTTATTAGAGAGACTTTGTGACTTTCAGGGGAGAGTTGTCTAGTCATTTATCATTAAGGGGGAGATGAGTTGTTTAAAAGAGAGCATTACATAGCATTGGCATTATATGTTTAGTTTTATTCTTGCTTATGTTTATACTTATTTATCTTTATTAAGCTTTCACGAAGGTATCTTTGAGTGTTATTTTGCAGAGTATCGTGCTTCATCATATTTGCTGAATATAGGTGTTCTTCATATTTGCCACAAGCTCAAGATTAGAGTGACTGCTCAGTTTGGTTCAGATATGTTTTTATTTTTGACAACATTGTAATTTATCTTTTTTGCTACGGGGTAGATTACATATTGTCTAGATTAGTTTTGTCATAAAATTATCAAAGGGGGAGATTGTGAGATATATAATTGTAATTGGAAAATTTCGATGTCAAAACTTGTTGATCGAGTTGTAATTTTTGTTTAATCTTATGTCTCGATCTTCAGAGCTGAACGGAAGGTGTCTCGATACCGTGGATTTGATGAGGACATCACTTAGAACAGGTATGTGAGTGAGGATACTATGTTTTGAAGTTTGGTGGGCTTAGGACTTGGAAAATATGCTTTAAATGTTAAATTGAATTTTTGCTAAGTCCCACCGGTCCCCAAATATGAGGACCGGTCCAACTTGTCTCGGGAGTTTGAAAATTCAACATGTCTCAAAAGTCCCACCGGTCCCCAATTTTTAGGACCGCTCCGAATTTTCTCAGGACTTGAAAATTTCTAAGTGTCTGCAAAAGTCCCACCCGTCCCCAATTTTTAGGACCGGTCCAACTTGGCTGACATGCGCGAAAATTTCCTTTTTGATCCGAATTGATTTCCTAGTCAACGAAAACTTCTCTAAAACTTTCCTAAGGTATTTTAAACTTGTTTTCCAAGTAGACTAAGGATTCTAAACCTTACAAATACCTCTTTATGCTTCAATCAAAAAGGGAGAGATGAGGAACTCAATGATTTAATATTGAGAGCCAGGAATATTTTTTTATGAGCTAAAAGAGGAATTTATGAGAGAAAATCTTTATTGATTTTATTTTTGAGAGCACACACACACGGAGTGTTTAAGTTGTGATGTTCTTCTTCATCTGATCAACGAAATCTTCAAGACATCATCAGTCTACAAAGGTTGATCAAGAGTAGCAGAGGTGGTTCCTTAAAATTACAAGATTTTATCTGAAGATGAAGAGAAACGATCACTACAAAGGGAACAAAATACTTGCAAAGTATTTGTGTTCTTTCAGCTACCCTTCTGAAAGAATTGTGACGTTAGCCGGAAGTCTGCAGCAGTTGGACGTGTTATCGCAATTGTAAGCCTGAGGTGTTCCGCATCAAGTTCTTGTCAGAGTGGAGTGGGTGTGAGTTTGGGACAGAGTCTGATGTACTTTGCTTCAAGATAGTCGACTGGTTTCTCTGGGGTTTCTGCCTCACCCCCGTGGTTTTTTTCGACATGGGTTTCCACGTAAAATCCCAATGTTCTTCTTGGACCCATGGTTGTTGTGCATAATGATGTGATGGAGTACTCTGAGAGAGAGAGAGAGAATGTAATACCACTGCCGAACTTCCAATGGAGTCTCCACGTCAAGCCCACAGCAAGATGATGGTGCCGATACAACGAAAAGTGGGTCTTCTTGGATGGAGCTTCGGTAGAAAATGGGGGTGGTGATGGTGTAGCCGAAGCCGACTGGGATCTGCAATATATAAAAACAAAACAAAAAAAGTCATTAGCTAACAGAGAAAAAGAGAGAGTGATATAGGAAAGAACAAAAAAAATAATGAGCAATATATGAAGTAATATATATATATATATATATATCGAGAGAGAGAGAGTGATATAAGAAAGAAAATAAAAGGGGAGAAAGTTTGGGCGAGGAGAGAGGAAAGAGAAGAATAGAAAATAAAAGAAAAGAGAGGGAGATATAGGTAGAGTTATATAGGATATAATGTTGAAATTTTGAATTTAGGTGGGAGTGAGTTGGTGAGGGTTTAAATTTGAATTTTGGTGGGAGTGAATGGTGAGCGTTAGATCGTAGATAGGAAGAGTGATTTTAGACTGTAGATAGTAAAAGACATTCTGAACCGTAGGATTAATTTTTCAACCAATCGGGACCGTTGGATTGTATTTTTTTGGTATTATTATGCCAAGCTCAAATGTAATATAGATTATGTATATTTTTATATTTATATATAAATTTTTATTTATTTTATTTTATAAAAGTTTTTTATTCTTATTGACTTATAATTTTCTATTTATTCTATTTTATTTATATTATATTATTTATATTTATATTTATATTTTTTATTTCTACTATTTTTATTGATTGTATTTTATTTTGTTATATTTATATTTTTTGTGTAACCAATTTTTTTTATTTATTGTATTTTCTAATTTTTTTTATTCTTGTTTTTTATAAAATTTTAACTTACTGTATTATATTATATTTTTGAGCAACCAAAATTTTTACTTTTATTGATTGTATTTTATAAAAAAATCAGAAATGAAAACTTGAACTGAAAAATGAAAACTGAAACTGAAAGTTTTGTTAGAAAACTTTCAAATTATGCCTAAGGATTGCCAAAATTTTGACGTCACTTTCATTTTTTTAGAAATGAAAACTGCGTTACCAAACGCAATTTATAGTGTGACATCCAAAACAATAAAAATGAAAGCTAAAATTTGGAATTGAAAGTGTTACCAAGCAGGGTCCAAGCAACGCTATGTTGCTTAATGCTTATTACTTAACACACTTGTGTTGGTTTTTAAAAATACTCATCATCATCATGTCTGTGTCCCATATTAATGGGCTGGCGACATGAATTCTTGCTATCTAATCTTCTCTATTACATGTCATTTCTCCTACAATGTTTAACTTTTTAAAGTCATTTTTATTAACGTCATTCAAGTTATTTTTTGTTAGCCCTTTCGTCCCTTACCCTCTATCAAAACTAGTTTTCCTCATTTCACCAGCATATCTATAGTTCTCCCATCTATGTGTCAAAATCATCTGAGTATACTCACTCTAATTTTTACACAAATCGATGTTATACCTAATTTTTCTCTCACACTCTCATTGGCGTCGCTATCTCTTCTTGTCACTCCAACCATCCACCTTAGCATTCCCATAATTATTCTTGTCCTTTTGTAAGGTCCAACAGTTCACCATATTCAACATAGAAAAAAAAAAACAAGAAAATGAGGTTAGGGTTTTTGTCGTTCGTTTTCACGCACAGAGACCGAAAGAGTGTAGATGCAAGAGAGAAGTGAGAGAATGAGCGATTTGTAGAGACAAGTTTTGGTTGACAAAAAGGCAAGTTCAAACTCTTCTCTTCCCCTTTAAATCTGCATACATATATATTATCTATATATACATGTTGCTCGATTATATATATAATTTGTATATACATGCTGGAAATTTTTTATGCATTTAATTTTGAAATTAAATGATTTTGCATGCTAAGAATAATTCTGTGAATTAAACATGAAGATTTTGGGGTTTTGGTACTGCTTTAGGGTATTTTTGCATATGTATATACATGTATATATGACTGTATAGGCAGGTGTATATATATATATATATATATATATATATGTACGAACATGAAATTGGGTTGATTGTATTCATCATTTTTGAGGCTTTTGTTCCAATCAATAGGTAGATCTTGCTTCCTAGAACAATCCTTGAAAATTAGGTTGCGAACCGTTTGGTAGATTGATGGGAATTTGAGTTTGAAATTTTAGATTTTTAAAATTTGAAATTGGGCGTTTGTGATTTAGGCCGCGAGAGGGCATAAATTTGGTACCAATGCGTAGTTTATATTGAGACAAGTTTAATGGTATATTCATACGCTCGAATCGATCCCAAAAGTGGTCGGAATCTTCGGGCACCATTGTTGATGTTCTGTTGCAGCAAAAAAAGGAAGAAGAAGAAGAAAAGAAAAGAGAAAAAAAAAATAAGCGAAAAAGGGGGCCACGCGCCCCGCCAGCACACACTACAAGAAAATAGACTTTTTATGGCGGGCAAAAAGGTCTTTTACCACGGTCTTCGCCCGTCGTGGTATCTAGTGTTGTAGTTGCTGATGTACTAGCTTTTTAACCACAGGCGTCGCCCGTGGTAGAAATTCGATATTCTACCACGGGCTGAGCCCGTGGTGGAATTGCTGGCCGTTGGAATTTTTTACCACGGGAGAAGCCCGTGGTAGAAAGTCGATATTCTACCACGGTGTTGACCTCGTGGTGGAATTGCTGGCCATTGGAATTTTTTACCACGGGCGAAGCCCGTGGTAGAAAGTCGATATTCTACCACGGGCTGAGCCTGTGGTACTTAATTGGCCTTTGGAAAATTTTCTACCACGGGCCTCGCCTATGGTAGAAAGTTTACAATTTTTTTTTAAAAAAAATAAATGGCTACTTATAGAAAAACCTGTCAAACAAACATCACTATATATACTCATATTCCAGTAATACAGAACAAAACTTCACCCAAAGCCATGCATATTCACACCAAGCTTCGCAAAACAAAATACTACAAAATAAATGTCACTTTACCATATTGTCCACAACAAAATACAACAATGCCTTGGATATTCCACCAATACACAACACCCAAGCCTCATAAATTAAGAATATGATGCTATATATATGCATAATAGTTAAAAGGCATTAAAAAAGGTAAATTTGCATCTAAATATTAATCCAACCAATCACAAAAAATAATTTCCAAACTTCTTTCGTATTAAATAGTTCTGAGTATAAAGTTCTAATCATTTTTAACATGTCTATTCAATAGCATTCCCATCAACCAAAACATTAAGATGTATCAAAACTACATTAAAAAAGAACTAAATGCTTTGCTTGCACATAACACAACTATACCAAAAAAGTAGACAAAGTGTCCAAAAGTCAGTCACTGTCCAAAATATTTGTTTAGTCTTCAAAAAAGAGTCATATGTCCAAAACTTGGCTGAAATGCAAGAACCTGCATTATTAAATATTCTCTATCAAAACGAACACTTAATGTAATAACATTATTCAAGTTTTTAAAAGTTTGGCGCTCTCGAAATGATCTTAAGTTCTATCTCCCAAAGCTGAGTCTACTTGGAGGGAGATTTCTGCTATTCAACTTCATCATTGTAAAAGAAAAAAAATTATAAAGGATTCAACAAGAAAAGCTAAACATTGAAAAGGAAATATATACCATGCCTTTGATCTTCTCTATTTCTTCCATTATACCTTTAAAGTTCAAACTAGTCCAGTCCTGCAACAAGGATAAACAATTATACACAAGAGACATGGTACCTATATATACACATGACCAACTAAATAATGACATGCATGAACAAAAAATTATGATTTCAGAAAAATTAATTACTCGCAGATTTTGACGAACTTGATAGGCCACGCAATAGTAAGTCCTATAACATCTTTCAAAACACAGTATGGAGACTGAGCCCTATACAACGGTACATTTTCTTCATTGACATCAGTGATCCACACATTCCAACATTCAGAACCAAGAGGAGCTTCACCTATAAGAGCATTAGGATCGGTTGAGTCAACTTCACCCTTAGCGACAACTAATCCTGTCCCATTATAATGCAATAATTCACAAAGGGAGCTGACAACATTTTCAGTAGGTGAGACTTGACGTGGAGCATTCTGTGCCTACCACAATAATGAAAAAACAAAAAGAAAATAATAAATAATGCTTTATTGATTAACATTAGCATTGTAATGTGTGTGTGTGTGTGTGAGAAAGAGAGAGACTACATCAAATTTATAGAGAGATTTTTTACCCAAGTCGATTGAAGTAGTCCCATTTGTTGTAACACATTTTGCAATTTCTCTTGCATTTGTTGGTTAACTTGTTCTTGCCTTTGCTCTTGCATTTGCAATTTTTGTTGCAAGTCTTCAATCGTCCTCTCATATTTTCGAGAAGCGTTATTCTGGGCATTCATTTTTCTTAGGGTTACCCCAAATCCAAGCCCTCTCACTCTTCCTCTATGTTCAGAACCTAATACATGAGTGAGTGCATCATCATGAATTCCAGAACTTTGAGTGGTCTGGGTATATTCTCACATTTGTTCCTGAAACAATAATATATGTAAAACACATTTCTTAGTATAACAACTATATATAATGATCAACTACTAAAACTAAAAATGAATCATTTGTTACCACTGCATTCTTGACCGTTTCATTTATAAAATTTCCATCCTTTCTTGTATGCCCTTTAATCCACACGTCTACTCTTGAAATGGACTCGGGTGTGTCTGAATTTTTTTTCTACATAAGAACATAGAGAAATAAAAAAAGAATACTTAATCAATGAAACCAAAAAAATAGAAGCAGCAAGCTCTTTTCAGTCTTAACATTATTTTGAGTGTAACTAAGTCGAAGAAACAACTAGCAGATCTTTGTTGACAGCCATTGGTAACGCGATCCTCCTTTCATTTAACATACACTAGGCACAACACAGACATAGTTCTATGTATAAACATATTTAAGTAATTATATAATATATAAACATATTTAAGTATTTATATAATATATATAATAATGCATATAAACATATTCAACCACTGACAGGCATGGAACATTTGGCACCATCAGTAAACATATGTCACGCCCTGATTCCCGAGGCCCGGAAATCGAGGTGTGAACCCCGTGAGATCACCCTCACGACATAACTATCACCTGATCATTCAACCTCAATTTTCCATTATTTTCACGAAAATTGGGCATGACCCATTCTAAATAATCAGATCCTGGCATGTTATACCTGCTTTAAATTCAAATGGACACTTCTGGGCATGTGTCCCCCCAGCATTTATATCTAACAATAAAAATGGACACTTCTGGGCACGTGTCCCCCAGCATTTCTACAACATGCATAATATAATCAAAAATACATGTCTCAGTCCTTTAATGTCCGTATTATATAGATACATCATATGAATATAATACAACTGAAGGAATTGAATCAACATAATCGCTCCATACATTTAATCCAAATATAGTGCATCTATCTATCCGTTATCCTGGACATACATTAGACTCTAAGGAATCTAGACACTACCTCTGCAACTGGTGCTGTCAATCCTCTAACTAACTCCGTAATCAGCAATACCTGCAAAACCTGGGAGGGGGTGAGCTCAAAGGCCCAACAAGGTATGTAGAACCATACTATTACCGCTGCAGCAGGTCGATCCTCACATATTCTCAAAAATATACACATTTAAATATATCATAATATTTAAATCATGCTCCTACTAGCATACATGGACCAACAATGCATATGGCAGTTCTAGCACATATAGGCATATAAATCTAGCACATGATTTTCGAAATCATTTTCAACATGCTTGAAAGCAGTAACCATCCAGCATCAATATGTATAAAGAACATATATGTCTAAACATTTACATAGAACAATGTAAATCAACTACCACGTCTCCTACTCATCAAGTAGCACATCAGATGCAATGCAGTGCATTTAACATGTGGAGAAATTATGCATACAACACAACCATATCATAAGCAAGGTAGAATACAACATGATATGCACAATCCCCTCATCCTTCCCACTTATTGGTCTCCAATTCCCGTGGACAACCAATCCCACCTATAGAGAGTTACCTTTACCGGAATACCTCACTACACATCAATCCATGAGGGTACCTTGATCGGAATACCTCACGAGGGTTACCTTTACCGGAATACCTTGTCGTTTTACCGAATGGATTCCACCGTTCACATTGCTTGCCTCCCTCACCATACCAATGAATATGAACCCCACAACTTTATCAAATGTACATTCATCATTTGCAACCAATGAGGCATTTAAGAAACACACTTATACGAATTCCCATTTAAGCATCACATGCATTTGCAATGAACATGCTTCACACCTCCACATTTCACATAACCACATGTCCTTCACATTTTTCCCAATTTCACAAATCAATTCCAACATGTTCATAAATTTCTCTAAGGCATTTATAAACATAAAATCATATCAACCGACATAAATAACACATATGTCCAATCTTGCATATAAGTCCTATATGCACTTATACTAGCATAAATATAATCATGCTTCCACTCAAGGCACACATTCACTACAAGCAACTGGCATGCTTTTCATCCACAATATATAACCACATATATATTCCATCACCATATATGTATTAAGAACATATAAAACACTTAGCACATCATAATCATGCTTTTCAAATGCTCGCCAAAATCATATTCATATATATAGCATGCATTTCCACTACTACCACAAATATATAATCAAATATATATTTAACACCATGCATAAAAGTCACATATGCATACAAGACAACACATAGCTAAACATGTATTATTTAGCATACTTTTCATAGACTTCAATCTATACAGTACATGCACATCACAATGCAAGGAAGCATTTAAATTTAACACGCTTTCATATCCAAAATATATATATATATACACTCCTATATATATATCTATATTACATTTGAGCTTTGAATTTGAATTTCCCGCTCAAAATAATTCATCATCTAATGGTCAAAAATTCTTAAAAAACTAATCCAACGGTTAAAAATATATATGCTTATCTACGGTTTAAATTTACGCACCCAATTTTCAATCTACGGCCATCATTAACCCACCCCCATTACACTCTCCCACTCTTTATTAATTTTATTTTGTTTCTATCTCCTGTTTATCTCTCTCTCTCTAGCTCAGACCAAAACAGAGCCACCATTTCTTCTCTCTCTCTCTCCATGACCTCCTTTAACCACCATCAATGACGAAACATTTGAGAACCCAACTTGCTACACTCCGGTCCGATGACGATCTGTTGCTCTCTCTCTCTCTCTCAGACCAAAACAGAGCCACCGTTTCTTCTCTCTCTCTCTCCATGACCTCCTTCAACCACCATCAATCGCGAAACCTTTGAGAGCCCAACTTGCTACACTCCGGTCTGACGATGATCTGTTGGCGCTCCACTCAAGCTAGATGCAGCTCCACTCCGGACTTGAACAGCTAGATCCGGGTCTCAAGAACCCAATTGGCTCCACTCCGGTCCGGCATGGCTCTCGACGCACCTGCAACTGCCGCTGGAGCCATTGCTCAATCCCGGTCCGAAGCTGGCTCGATCTGGAAGGAGAAGCCTGACGACGATCAGTTGGTGCTCCACTCAAGCTAGATCCCTCTCCACTCCAGACTTGAACAGCTAGATCCGGGTCTCAAGAACCCAATTGGCTTCACTCTGGTTCTGCGTGGCTCTCGACACACCTGCAACTGCCGCTAAAGCCGTTGCTCAATCTCGGTCCGGAGCTGGCTCGATTTGGAAGGAGAAGCCGACCGGTCTGGCACTGTTCTTGACCTTATGCTTTGACTGTTCAAGGGTTTTTTTTTTCATTTTGCCTTTAATAATTCAAGTTAATGTAACTAATTTCTGTGGCAGATTTGTACGCTTCATAAGCACACCTAAAATTCTCGAGAGTTTTGTGCAAATCCAAGAAGAAATTTTGCAGATTGAGAGTTCTGTTCATTCTAATGAATCTTCAAATGCCAATATAGCAGGGCAGGCCAGGCCGACAAAGGTATGATGAATTGATGATAACTGAAATTTTAGTAGCAAAACTTTACCTGATAGGTTGGAATTTGATTGCCTGTGTTCTACTCCTTGATATATTCTCTTTGCAAATGTGTTGCACTATCTAACAATGCATATGCTCTTCCTGAAAGATCATGTATGAACCACATTTTAAATAAATTAATAAAACATTGGAAGATATTTTTACCACTTTCAAAATTTTTGCTTTTTGCATTTTATTATTTTCTTGGAATATAATGCATAAAATGTTTATTTGTATGTTATGAGGTTCAATTGAAAAAAGAAAGTCCTTTTCTGTTGATGTATGGTGTACAAAAATTCTTTTTTCATTTATAAGAATCTACGTTTATATATATACTAAGAGTATTCGCTAACTATACTACTATCCCAATTATTTAATAATTCCATCACTGGCTCTTCTTATATACTTTGCTACCATATTTTAGTTAAATCAAAGGTGTATATTGTGTTTTGATTTTTCCTCTAATAATGCAATAAAGTTATTCTCTATTACTGTTTGAAGAACAAAAAGAAATAGTGATAAAATTCTACATAGAAACAAGCAATACTTGCATTGATATATATTTCCAAATCTCCCCAATAGGGTTTACAATTGTACTTGGTATGGATGAATGAAGACATGGTTTGGACAAATAGTAATAACACCAAAAAATCAAATTTACGTTGTTACTCTGATTCAAAAATAACTTCCAACTCTGTATCAAAAGTACTTGCAGTCATGGTCGAGCTACAACTATTCCTTTGAACGGCTGAGCTATTCATTTGAACTGATGAAGCAAAAGGACTTGAGGGCACAAACAAAGTATCTCCTTCCCCTTCTAGCATTTGAACTACAATGTTCATGGCAGGGTGATCCACTGGGTACCATTGAATGCACCACAACCCTACTATAGTTAGTTTCTTTACTATCTTGACATGTTCCTCTTCTTCAATGCGCATCCCTACCTCTTCTTCTTGATGAATTGACGATAACTGAAATTTTAATAGCAAAACTTTACCTGATAGGTTGGAATTTGATTGCCTGTGTTCTACTCCCTCATTTATTCTCTTTGCAAATGTGTTGCATTATCTAACAATGCATATGCTCTTCCTGAAAGATCATATATGAACCACATTTTAAATAAATTAATAAAACCTTGGGAAGATATTTCGGTTATCAGGAAGTTTGCCAGCTACCAATGCGATAACGAAGAAGTCAAATGATTCTTGCAAGTTATTTCATTTACTTACATATCCTATAGATTAAATTGGGGTAATTTTTTTTAGAAATGTATAACTTCAGTTTTACCATATCCTTTGATTTAATAATCTGTTTAGACCTTCAACTGCGTAAATCGTTTTATTTTTGGGTAAATTTTATTTTAATTTTAAATAGGGGTCCATCTTCAGTTCCATGCTTCTTTCTCAGGTCTCTCTCTCTTATTTAGTTATTTTTTCTCCCTTCTAGGTGTTTGATTTTAGTCTTTTTAGTTATGTAATTTCTTGAATACGTTTTGTTGTAGATTTGTGGTTTGTTAGGAATAATTGATTTATTAGTAGTGAATTTGTGATTGTTAATTTGGATTGTTATATTCTTTTCTATTCTTTTCACTTTCGGCCGAAATGGAGATAGTGGTTGTTTGGCTCCTCAGCATTGGTCTTTTTCTTATTTTTTACTCCAACTTTATCTCCTTTTCTCACCTTTTTTTGGCTTCATCTTTTGACTTGGTTCCTCACCCTCATACATAATATATAGAAAATAATATTATATAATATATAACTCTTCATGATTTTGGTTGGTCTTCGGCAAAAAAATTATCTTTTACAACACTCAACTCTCTGAAGGTAACATCAATTTGTTTTATTGATGTTCTTGAATTAAACTTGAACTTACTGATTTTCCTCTATCTTTTGCTTTGTGTATGATGAATGTGTTGAAAGAACTATCATTTGTAAGAAGCTATTATTGTTACAGAATTATCATTTGGTTTTATTTATTTATTTTATGAATAAGGCTTAATCCATGATAATGGGGACGTTAATTGACGAAGAGCCGATGGCGGTGTATAAGATTAAAAGATTTTGTTGTCAAGGGAGTTGTTTAAGGCGGCTCCTGCACTGAAAATGATGACGGCAGACTAGGAGTCGGACGCGGAATGAAGAACAGTGGAATCAACCACCTGACAATGGTGATCAACACTCAATACCGTTTGGGTACGTTATGAGTTTGTATGATGTATTGTACACTTAGATACAAGTTGTGTATTAAGTATACGTAAGTAATGTCAAATGTAATAGGATATGTACAAGTTTGTATATACAGTCCAATAATTTTTTGTTTTATAGTGCCGTAGGCACGGGCAATACCCTAGTATATATATATATATATATATATATATATATATATGTTCACATCCCACGTATATGCACACTCACTTTTATATATGTATATGCACATATATATACAACCACCACATATGATCAATTTAAGAAACATATGTAAATTAACCAACATAATAAAATGTATACGTAAGAGATAGAGGCAAGAATCAACTTGCCTTAGGTCCCACTCTTACTATGCCCCGTGCCTGCAAAGCGGTCCAAAGTCCTGGTCCAGTCCAGTCCCGCGTCAAAGTCCACACAAACAATGCATTGAACCTTTTTTCTCCAAATTTCCATGTTCGGCCCAAATTTATTTAGGCCCAGAAATAGTCAATTTCAGCCCATAACTTGATTACCCACTTGCTGCCAAACCCAACCTTTAATTAACTTGGGTCAAACATCAATCCACATATATATATATATATATATCCATATTTATATCATCACCATCCTTGGTTCACACATACACCATCCCAGCCGTGAGCAACCTAACTCCCAACACCCATCTCCGCCAGCCGTCAACCACCAACTCGACCCATCTCAGCCAGCAGCCACCATGGCTGTCCACCACAAGCGCTACTCACCTCCACAGCCCATTGCCTAACCGTGGATCACCCAAACTCAACCCAACAACTCACCTCAACCACGAAGACTCAGCCGAACCCAATCGCAACTGTCAGCCAAATAGTCCCCAGCCGAAACCCCCTTTCACCACCACTATGGAACCGTATATAGCTGTTCAAACAGCCGCACCGCTGAACCATTACGGCTGTCCAAGCCAATGCCACCAAGCGAACCCACTAGCAACACCACCACACATAGAAACCGACATCATCACCTACCTAAAACCCCAACTGAGCACAATAAATCAAACCCATTAACCACCTCAACCGAGCCACTTCACCTTCGAGCACCACCATACACGGCCATAGCAGCCATGCCCAAGCCAAAACCACCACATCCGTCTCTCTCACCCCAACCGTGAAGGACCCAGCTCCACCGCCAGAACCACCACTCAACCGCTGCCGCCGCCCACCGTCGGCCTTCATTTCCTTCACCGAACAACCATTCAAAACCCAACTGGAACAACCCCAAAAACTCAACCAAACACAGCCCCAATCAAGCCGTGCGCACCATCGTCGGACCATCCGAAGCCAACCCAAACACGACCCAGTCGTGTCTCGACGCCACCACTGCCGAATAAACCCACCGGTGACACCTAGCTGCCACCGTCGCGGCTTCTCTCTCTCTCTAGCCGTCTCGGCTTCTCTCTCTCTCTACCGATTTCTTTCTCTACCTTTCCCTTTTCTCTTTCTTCTCCTTTTTCTTTTTCTTTCTTCTTTTTCTTTTGTTTTTCCTTTTCTTCTTTTCCTTTTCTTTTCTTTTCTTTCTTCTTTTTCTCCTCTTTGGCTGACCACACATGTGGTCTTCCTTCTCTTCATTTTGGTCCACATATATATATTTATATATATATATATATATGTGTATAATACCATATACACTACACACCCTCTACCACATGTTTATTTATGTGTATAAAATATGTATATACTACTATACATGCATATATACATACTTGTATACATGACACCCACATAATTATACATGTGCGCCACCATTCCCTTATAATTGCATATAAGCCCACCATATATTTATAATTTAATATAAATATAGGCACTATATATATATATGTGTGTAGATATATATATATATACATATATATACACCTTCCACTTGTATAGAAATCTATATATCCACACTTTTCTGAATTTTAATTAATTTGAAAATTTTTAATCCGGTCTAAAATCGCCCGGAACCGGTCAAAATAATTCCGGTCCTTACAACATATGTCCTATGGAGAGGTTTTCAGGAGGGCAAAAAATGGGAGGATAGACACCTTTGTATTAATTTGTATAAACTATCATAGTATTTTACTACACCAAGTTATGACTCCTTTTAGGCTCAAACTTTTAAATGCTTTCAAACCTATGCTAGACAGAGATGTTTTGCCCAACTATTGTGAACCTCAAAATTCTACTCTCAACCCAAGCATAGTGAATAATTATAGTTCAGCAGTTTTTAGCTCATTCTTATACTGCAATCAAAATCAATAAATAGACAGCACAACTAACCCAACATTGTACTATAAGATGCTCATAACACAAGAATCATATGTGAAATGAACAAGTGCCTCTTTTAATCAAATTGTTATGATCTGCACCAAATGTATCAAATAAAATGCAATGAACTTTTAAACTCATTCAAACCACATGTCATGCAGTGCATTGAAGGATGGAGAATATTGCAAGATACATTGATAGAGTTCATTTATGTTCTTTATGCCTACCAACTAAATTCAAGAAGATGCTTGGCTTATAGTAACTAAAGCCTGCAAGAACCATGGGCGACCCCTCCCCTTCTCCTCTGCTCCATCCCCCTCGCACCATTCCTTCTCACCATCCAACATCATCCCATCCCCAATCATCATCCTTCCTTCCTGATACACTAAACCAGACCAATCAAGCAATTACCACATGTTCTGCCAATGTCAGGATCTCAAATAGATTGAACAATCTTATCAATAATGAGCTTTAGGTGATCAACTTGAGGTGCAACATTAACATTCCAGCAATCTAATAGTTCAAGCGGCATTAACATTCTAACAAACTAATAGTTCAAGCAGCATTAACAATTCAGCAAACTAATAGTTCAAGGAGCAATAACAATTCAGCAAAATAATAGTTCAAGGAGCAATAACAATCCAAAATTTTAGCATTATAAAATTCAGGCAGCAAGCAACATCATAATTTCAGCAATAAGGAATTCAAGGCAGCAATACAAAAATATCAGCAATTTAATTTTCAGCACAACATGAATTGAAAGGCAGCAACTTTTTGATTTCAGCAAAATAGAATTTCAAGGCAGCAATGCTTATAAACTCAGCAAATCAACTTCAGCAAAATAGAGTTTAGACAAAGATAATTTCGGCAGTTTAACTTCAGCAACATATAAATTCTGACAACAATGTTAAATTTTAGCAACATATATAAATTAGCAAGAAGACAATGTTAGTTTTTAAATTGATTGATACAAGACTATTGATACAATGTTAGGATGACAATGTTAGTTTTTAAATTGATACAAGACTACTGATACTTTGATGTTGCAGCATACTGTGTAGTTGCAGATGGATCAGCAGGAAGATAGGTTCCTATGGCTTTTCTGGAGTGTGTCAAGGATGATTTTGTGTCTAGATATAGGGGTTGAAAAGCTGTGACAGCTCCTGCTAATAGCCTTAACAAGGATTTTGGGTATTTTCTCTGATTAGGACCAAAAGGTATGGTTGGCAGATACTTGTCTTCCTATATTAGCTGATCATGATACATTTGTTGTTGCAGATCAAAGCTAAAAGTGTGTGAGTGCTTACCTGATCAAATATATATATATATATATATATATATATATATAGAAAATAATGTTGGGAGTCATACTAACAATCAATTTGATCATGTATGAGTGGGTGACAAGAGGTGGTGCATAAATGATTCAATAATCTAATTGTGATATGCAAGAAATATTATGGTTGATATCAAAGCCCAAATCTAAAGTTTTAAACTGCCTTTGTCTAGTAATTCTAAACCAATGAAGGAGTTAATACCTCAAAGAAGGCACACCTGTCAACTCCATTTTGGCAAGTTGAGAAAGTACTAATTTCAAAATTTTAATTTTTTCACCTTCACTGTTAACCCTACACACAAGATTTCTAACACAAGTAACAACCATAAATCACACTATTGTGAAGTTGCCTCCTAGCAAATTCTAAATTGGATATATTGCAGAATTCATTCTCGGAATAAAACAATATGTTTGAGAACGTAAATAGGCGCAAATAGACACTGTTTCAAGATGCCTATCCTTGCAAATAGGATTTTTGCATGAGATATGCATTCTGCCCAATACTACATTTATCAACCACAAGGTCCACAATCATCACGAATCAAGAGAAATCAGAAAGTTGGTCATTGTATAGGGAAATTTTGAAATGTGAACATTCAGAATGAAATTAATCAAACATATGAATCAAACAGTATCAGGACATGCAAATAATTCACTTAAGGTCAAACTATATGCGACCTGAACTTGTCAGAAAAGAAAAAGAAAAGAAGACCTGAATTATGTATAATCTAACAGCTCAATACTTATTAAGTAGTTGGTATTGTTCACAATTCTAAATTGAAATATTTAGAATTTGCTAAACCAACCTCTTCCTGATAAGGGCTACTAATTTTATATAGGAATTCTGGGAAAATTCTAGAAACTCTACATCTAGATAACCATGAATATGTTATGTTCATCTACTCACCATCCTTGATTGTCCAACCTATCACTACCTTTCAGAAGCTAATCTACTCACTATATTAATAGTAAAAAAAAATTAGATGAACAAACCAGTTATACTAAAGAAAAATTAGACTTGTTCATCCCTAGAGAGGTCGAAGCAAATTTAAGAAGTAGAGTAACCACAACCTGTGCTTTATATTACCACAGATGTACTTTCAATTAGTAGGTCTAAGAACTACAAATAGAAAAGAAGGTGTAGGAACCCAATCTTCTGCATAGATACAAGTATACTGAGAGGTTGAGGAGTTGAGTATTGGAATTTTGGAAATAAAGAATACCATAGCATGTCAAGCACTACTTGGCTAGTAAAAGACTAAATGCATACTCATTAAAAAGGAGGCATCTCAACTAATAACAGTTTGATGAATTTGGAAGACCAAAAGAAACTAGAAATCAAACCACCTGCATGATAAACTGACTTCTTTTATGAATTAAATTTTCTCCAAACTATTTGTAAAACCATTCTATCGCGATTGTATACTCTAAAATTTTAATTTAATTCATAATGACAAACAAGATCTAAATTCAGCATAAAAATTCATATATGATGTAATAACCCTTTCAAGTAAGAGAATGGTTAGAACAACATGTTTGTAGTGCAAATTATAAAAAACTCAGCTCACAAGTCAATTAAAGTCCACAACTAAAGAGTTGATAAATCAATTCAAACTTTTATCAATTCTTAAAAAAAAATGTTGTTTTATCCTTGTACCATACATGGCAATAAATATGTTAGAAAAGTATGTTAGAAACTTTTGACTCTACCTCAAACTCACAATTGGACAGAAATTCACAAGCAATGGCAATTGTTGTTTCTGTGGTTGATTCTTCACTGCAAAGAAATAAATATGCAATTTAGAAACAAATAAATATTGATTTAGAAACAAACAAATTGCAAACAAATTTAGATGAACACTACACAAGGGTTGGTTTGAAGGAAAATAATATATTACTAGTCTTATTAACTCTATTTTTTGCTTGCTACCAATATTATTCTTTACAAGTGGGGAATGTTCAGGGAGAGAGCAAGTAATGACAAACTTGGTTTGAATTACAAGTTGCTACCAATAAGTTAAAAAAATAAATCAATTATTTGTCATCTATTTGAACCAAATTTCTTCCGTAGCAATGAATGGTTACTAGCATATACAAGTCATTGAGCAGGAAAATGAGGCCATATATCCTATTATCAAATAACGACAAAATTAAGAATAATAAATAAAATAAAAAGGCTATCTGATGACTGATTATATGCATGGTTTCTGTCAGATCCAAAAGGGTTTTATAGTATATTTATACTGCAAATTCATTAAGCCGCATAACAAGTCTAAATTAAGTGAACTATTAGAAGACAAAACAGAATGAGGACCCAAAGCCTATGCCATTATCGTGTTCAAATCTGATCTATTTGAGCAATTCTGAAAAATAGTTGCTAATTTGAACACCAAAGCTCAAGCCTTGTAATATGCATTTATACATTAGTCCACAATCAGAATCCATATCTCATTGATCCCCCTAAGTTCACCCAATGAGAGAGTTTGTCATACTAATGGTAAATACACATTTACTAGATCAATGAAAGATCATCATTGATTCATGGCATCTTATGGTGAAATAAAAGTCAGAGTTCTAGCGACTTTCCTGCTTACCTGAAAAGGCAAATTTTTTGTCTTAAATTTTTTTTTTGGCAAGTGTCACCATATGATTTCATAGTTGTGGGCTTAATTCCTACCTTTATCTCTATTGATTCATGGCATCCTTTGATAGTTAAAGGTGACCCTCAATAATCAACATAACTTTTTCTAATACTTATTCAAACTCAAGTATGATGTTATGTCCAGTTATTAAATTAAAAATTTTTTGCTACTCAAAAGATTAACTTCCTAAAATGTTTTCATACATTATTCACATTAATCAATCTTCCATGGGCTATGTGGGCCAACCGTAAAAAGTCTGTTGTTAAAAGCTAAATCTCTTGTGGTTATCACTGTCCTTCCACCTCTGAACCCTTCCACACATGACCAATTCCTATGGAATTCCCTCCCTTCCTTCTCCTTAGCTCTCACTATGCAATTCATATACCCACCTCCAGCCCCACTGAACTGGCCACAAATTATTTGGTTCAAGAATAATAGCACATAGCTTTAGTCTATGGACTGCAGCCCTTGGTAAGCTTTCCACATTGGACAGACCCTCAATGGCCTACAGAATGATACCCAACCATTATCCCCTATGTCTACAAAACATGGAGTCACAATCACACCTTTTCTCCCAATGTCCATTTCCAGCCACTATTTGGAACCACTTTCAATCATTTTGCAACTTCCAAACCAACTTCTTGATCAACTGGGATGACCTGCTTGCTTGGACTTTTACCTACTGGAGACAACCAATTCTTCACCTATCTCAAAGACTTGTCCTTGCTACATATATGTACTTTATATTGAATGAAAAAAACTGCAGAGTCCTCCAAGATAAAACTTCCTCAGCTCATAATCTCATACAATGCATAACAAGAACAATCAAGCTCAGATTACACTTTTGCTCTTTCAAAAACTGTAAAGCAGCCAAACAACTAAGGTGCAATAAGTTCAATTCACTATATATAGCAATTACAACCAACAACGTAAGCTCATTTAACATTTTGGTAATATGAGAATCCTGACAATGTGAGAAGCCCTACATTTGCATGCTGAAAGAGACTTACCATTGTGTTAACGCTCACCATCGTGATTAATTATTTTTTTGTTAAATAATGACATACACTAATGTTCCTGGATTAGTACCGTTCATTAATTAACCAATAGCAATCCACTTGCAGGCCACCTAATTGCAGCACCTTAATTAAATATACAATAAAAATACAAAACATAATATATTTTAATTAATCAGCTCAACAAACACAAAAATTAAAGGCTGTGGATAGGAGACCGGCCCACCTCAGAACATTTTGATTCTAAACATAAAATACTTCCTCCAATCAGCTCAACAAATAGAAAATTTATGCACACATATGTGTGTGTGTGTGTGTGTGTGTGGGTGGGCTGTAGAGACCAATGTTTTCTGTGGTTTTCCTCTCACAAGCTAAAAATATAGAGAGCCATCTTCATCCACGTCACTCCAGTGCTTCCTCTATTCCAACTAATTGCCAACTTCTCTCTTCCTCAGCATGATCTCTCCCACTCTCTTTTTATCTCTTAGGCCATTCTCTCTCCAATCCTTCTCTTTTGCAACCTTCTTCTTCTCCACCAGGACCACCACTATGCACTATCACCATGCTCAGAAAGCAAGGAGAAGTGAGCACCTCTCTCTCTCTTCATTTTACTATGTATCTTAAATTATGTATAGTTTGCATGGGTAAGTAAAAATTATATGTATGGTTTCTTTAGGTCATGTGGCCCAGATTGGTAGCTAAGATCCTCAGAAAGAGGTTGGGTAGCAACAATTTTGTCGCAGATTTTTCGAGCAATCCAAAAACTTTTCTAGAGTTTCAAGGCCTAGATGATCAAGCATATCCCAGCTCTAAGACCATCTTCAGTGAACATGTGGAGACTCACAATTACAAGTAAGAAATGGCTCATTACTAATTTGTCCTAACTGGCCTATATGTATATATCATTTATTGACCATGCATGCTAAAAACCAAGTATTTCTATATTTACACAATTACACACATAGCTGCTTTAGATTTTTTATTTTTTATTTTTTTCTTTTTATAGGCTTTCTGTTACTAGTTGGAACATTGGTGGGGTAGCACCAACAGATGATTTGAATATGGAGGATTTGCTTGACACATGCAACACTTCATGTGACATCTATGTTTTTGGGTAAACTCTAACACCTCAAAATTATATGACCAAATTTAAATAAAAGTGCAGGAGTGCAACCAGAATACTGATATAAATTACTTTGTAAATGTGTTTGAGAATCCAAAAATGTGTAAAGTACCTATAAAGACGCTCAACAACAAGGTGATGGTATTTCTCAAATGTTTGGTTGTATATGAAACTAGCAAACATATACACTATACATAACTCTCTTACTATATTCCTTTTATTATGCTCCAAAACAATGTGTGTCCATGTTGAATGCTCTATGTTGTAAAAAACATTATTTTGTCCAGGAAACAAAAGAAGAATGATAATAAAAAAACAATTTTTTTTAGTGACGTTTGGTTTGGGTATTTGATAAATCCTTTAGACACATTCCTACTTGAAATAAGTACCTGATTCGATGTAATGTAGCGAGAACCCAGGCTTGAGGTGTAAAACTGAAATGCAAGTTCCACACAAACTACATTGAAAACAAAAAAAAAATGGATAATCTTGAGGAGTAAAATACAAGGATTTTGAGGTGAGGGGAGGCTTGGAAGAATAGCTATGTAAAGACCATTCTTGCAAACAAAAAGAAAGATCAACATATAATCCATCAACCACCATTCCAGAGCATCAATATATGCATGTAAATCAAAAAAATCAAACTTGCCAAAAAAAATTAATATAAAAGCATGAATGATAGTTATATGATCTAGCTAATACCATAAAGGTGGAGCTCCATTAACTCCACAAGATAATGGTGAGTAGAGAGACAGTTAGGAAGGTTGTGGACAAGGTGATGGGTATGGGAAAAGAAGGAGAAGAGAGAATAATAAGAGCAAAGGAGGTTGGGGAGGTGGCAAAGAGGGCAACAGAAGAAGGGGGATCTTCTCACCTCAACATGACATTGCTAATCCAAGATATCATGCAGCATGCAAAGAATAGACAATCATTTTAATCTATTGAATTGTATATATATATATATATATATATATAATTTAACGAAAAACAAAAAGGGTTCATGGTAATTTTGTCATTTTTTGCAAAATAAACGATGTTTCCTACTAAAATTTTAACCATAATTTGATAATAAAGGGTTGTTTTAATTTATTTGATATAATATTATGAATGACATGCAGATTCTCAATCCATTTATCAAAATTAGTTCTAATTTTGAAGACAGACAATTGATTGAGAATTAATAAAGCAAAACTATTCATACTCACTGTTTTTTTCCCAATAAATTCAAGCATGTATGTATATATATGTGTGCAAAATGTACAGTGGGCTTCAAAAAGAAGAACATGCCCTAATATGGGCATACAAAAGGGGCTTAGGCCCAATAAGTTCACACAATAAATAAATTTTTTTTTCCAGAAGTTATAAATATAAAAATATTCATGTAACTCACTCCTCGTGATACTATCTAAACTTTCTAAAGTACAATCACAATCTAATTAATTTATATGGATCAATCAATCTAATGAGTACTGCCAGATAGAATGAGTATTAATTAAAGAGAAATGTTAAAACTCATGATTTTATTTTATGAATTTATATTATGAATGATGTGGCAGGTGATAATATCATGGGACTCCGTGTATGGGGAGGAATCCCACTAATACTAACTCTCCATGTTACCTATCACATCATTCATGATACAAATTCATGAAATAATTTCATGACCATCACCCGAACCAGAGCATGGCTCTACTGCCAATGGCTACAAGCCGACCCCCCAGCAAATTCCTAAAAAATAACCTGCCACCATACACCCTGGCTCCCAAATATAGCAAGCTGGTCTATAGAGGGAATAAAAGAACCCCAGTAATTTATCACATCCACACAACAACTCCTCCTCTAAATCCACAAACCCAGTAACATCAAAACCATACAACTGGTGCAACGGCAAAGCCCCAAAAAACATGAGCACATCCACACAACAGCTCCTCCTCCAAATCCACACACCAGCACCAGCAAAAGCACACAACTAGTGCAACAGCAATGCCACAAACTGCGCAGCAAACAGAACTGCACAGCAAACCTCCAACCAGAATGATTGCAAAGCCATGAACCTGTCACACAACAACTGCTCCTCCAACCCTCCATCACTCGAATCAGAGCATGGCTCTACTACCAATGGCTACAAGCCGGCCCCCCAGCAAATTAATGAATCATCCTCCACACATTGTGTCTGCAAAACTACCCTACACCAGAGAAAACTGGTGTAGTTGCTTCAAGCAACAGCTCCTCCAACCCATCATCTCCTCCTCCGAAACCACAAACCAGCAACAACATAGCCACAACTGGTGCAATAGCAAATCTACAAACCTACGTAGCAAACATACATGCACAGCAAACCTCCAACCAGAGCACCATAAAATTGGTGAAAGTGCCTCACGCAGCAACTGCTCCTCCAACCCTCCATCACCCGAAAAAAACAAATCAAGACTCTGCTGCCAATGATCTTCAATCTTTGGACCCTCACTCGCCCCCTACCCCCCCCCCCAAAGCAAAATTGCTGAATCAACCTCCACACATTGCATCTGCAAGACCACAATATAAGCAAACTAGTGGAGATGATGTAGCTCCTCCAACCCTCCCCATCCCAGGAAATCAAGACCTGACTCCTCTACCAATGATCTAAAATGCCGACCCAGTGCATTTGCTCAAACAGCCACCTCCACAACAAAAGACTATACTGCTGCATATGCTTGCACATGCACCACTTCACCCGACCGCCCGAAGGTAAAGACCATCCGCAACCCTTGACAACACCCCCACACCAGAAAAGAAAAGAGAAGATAAACCTCCATCTACCAGTTGAGAGATATTGCTCCCTAACATATGAACTAACAACCACAATACCATTCCCAAACAATGGGTCATTTTTTTGGTTTATTAAGTATGTTTTTTGGTTTCAGGGGTTCTAGATTTTTGCTCGGTCTTACTTTTATTGGGTATTCAAAGGTTTAATTTATATGTTTACTTTTTAGCTCTTGTCATTCTTTTGATTTTTGTTGTTTTGATGTGTTGGAAAATTAATTTATGTGATTCGTCAATTTTTGTTTATGTTTATAGAAGCTATCAAAAATTTTATTATATAAGTGTTTATATTGGACAACTCTTATAAAAATAAAATAAAATAAACTTTACAAATTCAACCACAACACAACACCAAAAAGAAAAAAAAGAGGACATAAGTTATCAATGGAGAGCTCGGTCCGGACCAGAGATTGGGAAACGGCAATATAACCGGACTTGTAATTCTAACTTCACAACCTCAACAAGGTTTTAGTGGCATTAATCTAGTTGCGTTTATCGATCCCAATAGTACTACATTATTAAGTAGTATTAATAGTAGAAGAAGAAGATTTGATCAAGTTGCAACACAGCAAAAGCATTTTGAATTTAAATTACAATGATACAAGGGTTTGGCTCTGCTTCACTGTATAGTGGAGATAGCTGGTCATTAATATAATCTCTATCATATTCATACCATAGGCCATAAGGTGGATGATTCTTATAGCTTTTGCAATATTAGCTGGTTTTTAGGTGTTTGGTATATAAACTGATGGCAAAAGAATTCAACTGGCCTAAATAATATTTGGTAAAATAATATGGGAGAGTTTTAAATACCCTTCTGATTCTTACTTGCAGGGGATGAAAGGCTAACCTGATTGTGTGCCTTGATCAATATAATAATAAACTAATGCTAATGGGAATAGGGCAGCCCTTCAAATGACATTCATGGATGCATTTTCGTAACTAACTTCTCACAGACAGTTAAAATCACAATTAAAATTATCTGATTTTGGAAGTTGAGTCGGTAAACAATGGCATAAATCTAGCAGATTTTGGAATTTTTCATTACATAACCTATTTATAACCCTAGAGCAAAGTTTCTTCTTTCATATTTATAACCTATTTACTAGGAAAGAACGTTAAAGGTATTAAGCTTTCGAGTGGGAAGAGCTACAAATTGGTTATACTACCAACCATACAAAGAAAACACAAAGCAATAGTACAACCAAATAAGATGCCAAATAAATCATGAACCAAAGCAATTGCACAATACTATCATCTACTTCATTGAAAGCAATGTCACAATCGGCATAAAGTTTAAATCAGCACAAATAATAAATCATAGTACAAATCTAGATTACCACACCAACATGAATGATATAGAATCAGTGCTAAAGACAACACCAGAAGATAAAAATGTCTAAGATCTACATAAAGAGAATCAACACAATTCATAAGACATACTAAAAATCTAGATTATCTCACTGACATTGATATATATATATATATATATATATATATATATATATATATATATATATATATAATCATTACTACCAAAACAACACACGTGACTTAAGGGCATACATTCAAACCATGTTACAATAACATCAAATTAATTAAACAAACTAGAGAAGTGAAAACAGCATTTAAAACAATCATAACTTGAGCAAAGACGGTGCCTACCAGAATTGAGAATTTAAAATATGAAGAACAAGCACTCTTTGCACAAGCTTCTTCTGCTATATAAGGTGCTCCAACAATTTTCAAATAGATCTTCACATTGCATGAACTTGAAGTAACAAAAATCAAGACCTACAATATCCCTGCAATTAAAGTTTCAAGATTAAAATTAGATAAATGCCTTAGCACATTTAAGCCCCTCTATTTCAACGTATTAGGATGAGAATCAATAAAGAAATGCATTTTAATATTTAAAAGGCAAAGCAATTTTAAACAATGATGCTCTGGAGTTAACTATGTGGAAGTGGTTAAAAAAAGTAGACACTATTGCTTATAAAAGTATGCATCATTTAATAAACAATCAGCAACAAGTACAATTGATACATCATTAAATTCATAGATGTGGGCATAAGCTCTGATTATGGAATTCCAAAGGTAGACACTTCAGTGGAGAGTTTCATCAAACATGGTACGAGCAGAGAAGGTCATTATTGATGACATAAAATCAATGATGTAAATAATAGATACAAGTGAAATGCTATTCTGGTAACCAAAATTAATCAAACTTCAGCCAACTAGTAGTTGATATTAATAACCCTTTCAAGTAAGAGAATAGTTAGAACAACATGTGGAAAAAATTTGGGGAGCTATATATGATGTAACAAGAAGGAAAGCAACACCAAAGCAAAAATGAATAGCATTGAAATTGTCATCTCAGGTTGTCTATGTTTCCTTCTAAACATAAAAGTTCATAAATCTACAGGCAACACTACCTATAATCAAAATAGAAATTCAGGTAATTATAGAAATTCAAAAATAAATGGTTTTGTCTCATTAAAAAGCATATTCATGTACGGTTTTCCAAATTTCTTTTCTAAATTTTTTCTTCATTTTTCTTCTTAGGGTTTGCCAAGTTTCTTTTTGGATGTTTTTCTTCTTACTGATTCTTACTTGGAAGGATGCATATTCATATTTAAAAATTCAACCCCATTAAATTAAAATAATAGAGCGTTTGCATTGGGAACTCTCTGTTAATAGATTAAAATACACAAAGAAATTTATATAGTTACACAAACCATCGAAAATATGAGAGAGAGAGACAGAGGAATAATACCTAATGAAGGATATGAGTTGGAGAGTGAGGAGGCTCAGAGCTTGCTTCAACGGAGAAAAATTAGGATTTTCGTTGCTTCTATGGAGAGAAAATGGGGATTCGGTTGATAGAGAGTTTCCTTCAATCAGAGCTTGCCTCAATGGAGCTAGAGAATGACTTCGATCGGAGGAAGGGACTAAGAGGGTTAGGGTTCGGTTAGGCTTTAATCTAGAAAGGGTTAGAGACTTGGGTTCCAATAGTTTTTCGACTATGAGTGGGAAGCAAAGTGAATAGGGGAAAATAGTTACAGAGAACGCGCGAAGTTTAATTCTCATAAAAAAAATACCCCGCAAAATTAAATTAATTTTCTGAAAATAAAATAAGACTTTCCACCACGGGCTTGGCCCATGATAGTTATAAAACTTTCAACCACGGCCCTAGCCCGTGGTGGAAAGTCACTTCCAACGATGAGCTACATAGGACCGTCGTAAAAATTATTTTCTACTACGGGCTATATGGGCCCGCCATAGAAAATTACTTTCTACCACGGGCTACACGGGCCCGCCGTAGAAAGTCACTTTCTACCACGGGCTATGCGGGCCAGCTGTAAAAAGTCTGTCGTTAAAAACTAAATTTCTTATAATGACATGTGCCACCGGTTGGGGATTGGGAATAGTCCGTTGTGTCCCACTTGCCGGGCCCACCTACTAGGCCCAGTCCCGAATATTTTAATATATATATTTTTTTTCAAATTGATTTTAATTTAGAAAATAGGAAAAATAATTTTTAAATTTCAGAAAATTCTAAAAAAATTTGGGTAATCTTTTAGGGACAGAATATACTTGGGTTTTAAATTTCAGGTGGAAATGAGCTTCCCTCATGGTTAAATTGATTTTAATAGTATGTCTCAAAACTGGATTCTCATCTTCTTTTATTTGGAAAATATTTTTTAAAATTCTTGAAATTTTCTAAAAACTTTTGGTGATCTTTTGGGCAAAGAATGCACTTGGGTTTTAAATATCAACTCAAAATGAGGTTCCCTTGTGGTTAAAGTAGTATAGAAAGTGTGCCTCAAAACTAGATTTTTATTTTCTTAAATTTTGGAAAATCTTTAAAATTCTCAAAAAATTTTAGAAAATTCTAGAATAATTAAATAAGGTTCTTAGGAACAGAATAGGCCTAGAAACTTAGATTAGAGCTAGTTTTAGACTCCCTCAAAGATTTAAGTATATTGGAGGTTTGGTTGTGTGCTTGCTCATATAATTGGTGGTTGCATTATTTTACTCCTTAATTGTATTTGTTTTTGAAATTATAATTGTCCATGCTATACTTGGTTTTAGATTAATTGTGAATGAGTTATTTTATTGTGATGATTGAATTTCTGTTAGATCAAATTTGTATGTTTGTGTAGTTTAAATCTTTACATATTTTTTTGTGTAGTAGGTTGGTTTGGGAGGTATGTAAGGATTGCCGGGGGGCATGTTAGGATTGCCAATACCTATTAAGGTATCTAAAGTTAAAGGAGGCATGTAAGGATTTGCAGAGGGCATGTTAAGATTGCCAATATCTATTAAGGTATCTAAAGTTAAAGGAGGCATGTAAGGATTGCCAAGGGGCATGTCAGGATTGCCAATACCTATTAAGGCATCCAAGGATAATAATGGTGGCATGTCAGGATTGCTTAGATTTAATAAAATACATGTTTATGTTTCTTTGTTCTGAACTTAAAGAATGTGTTCATTTTTGTATGATAAGTGTTTGTTGGAATATTGTAAAAAATGACATTTATTTTGAAAACATGAATTAGATAAGGAATGACCTATATGTTTACACCTATATTTTTTTTCTTCTATCTTTCATATTGAGGGTATGTATATCGGTTCTCTGATTGGGATGTAGTGTAGAGGGCTTGCTCATGGGTTTAACCCACTTTGTTAATATTCCAGGTCCCACGCCGGTTCCACCGCAAGGATAGAGTCTTGGGCTTTGGTTGTGGCAGACATCTCCTCTCATCAGTTATAGAGTAGGAACTTATTCTCTTCTTCCAGTTCAAACTATGAACTATTTTGAGACTTTGGTTGGTTTTTAATTTAGAGTTAAAACTCTTGTTCTTTCTGGTTAAGGGGTTCTTGGGTTATGGGACTTTCAAATTTTATTACCAGACACGTACTTTATTTATTTAACGTTTTATATTGATTCAAATGGATTTTTTATTCCGCTTTTAAAATTTATTTCATTATGTCTTTTGTACTCTATGGTTGTTGTTATCAATTGTAAATATCTCTCAGGTTTTATGTATGAGACTGACTACCTCATGCGCGAAATTTGTTGGGGGGTATTTCAGAGTACTTGCAGCTTCATTAAGAAGTAGAATCCTTGACTGAGTTCCATACCAACCGACCAATTTGTCTACTCCTTATAAATCATTAAACACAGATGAATATTACAAGACTTTATTATGATGTAATAATAGAAAGTGACACAGGGAAGAAGAAATAATTTTTAACAATTCCAACACCCAACTTGAGAAAGCTTATGAAATAACTACAACAACTTTAATTTATGTAACCAAAAGCACCAACCTTTCCATAGCAACAACCAGATCATCCAGACCACCAAGCAAAACTTAGTTCAAACACCAGTAACCATAAAATGAACAAGAAATGACCATAAGTATAAACTGAAAAATATGGACAGTATAATAGAAATCCAAGCTTAGCAACCACGGATAAGAAGTCAAAAACCAATCCAAAGAAACCAACACCCAAATTCAACAACCAACAGACAACAAGTGATGAGCCAACCCAATATAGTTTGGGCAGCCAACACCCAAACTCAACAACAACAGTCAGCAAAAGCCAAGACCAATCCAATATACTTTTAGCAACCAACACCCAAACTCAGCAACCACAAACAACTGATAAATCAACCCAATATGGCATCAGCAACCAATAGCCAAAGCCACCAACCAAAAATCACTGATAAATGCACCAACAAGCTGTCAAATAATACACCAATGCTTGTTAAGCAAACTGAACATCATGCCCTAAAATGAACAAATGCCACTAATGAGAACTAGTCATATAAAATGTGTAAATTTATTAGACACATTTATATGCATTACAATATAGAATAAGATGCATAATTTTGAATAGGTGACCAAGTCAGCAAACTAACATTTTTTTCTTTTTAGTGAAACTAAAATGAATGACATCAAAGATAAGCTTCTTGTCTCAATATTTTTCATGGCATACAAATAATTTATCGTACATAAAATTTCTCTAAGGAAAGTCCAACTATTACATGTAAAAAATTAGAGACACAGAGAAACAAATACATGTAAAGAGACAGTGAACTAGATCAAAAATTAGAGAGACAAAGAAAAAATTAAAGAGACACTCGAACTTATTTTCTACCAAGAATAAAAAAATTAGACTCCAGATGAAATGTTTAAATTCAGTAGACATTCATACATTTATATGCATTAGACTCCAAACTCTCTCACTATAAATTCATACATTACAATGTAGAATGATATGCGTAATTTTAACCAGGTGACCAACTTAGAAAACTAACATAGTCAAACTAAAATTAATGACATCAGAGATAGTTCCTTCTTGTCACAATATTTTCATGGCATACAAATAATTTATATCGTGCAAATATTTCTCTCAAGACACTCCAACTAATACATGTAAACAAACTAGTTAAGGGAAAAAAATAAAATAGAAATTAGAGAGATAGAAAAAAAATTTAAGTCACACTCCAAAGCATTTTCTCCAAAGAAAAAAAAATTAATTAAACTCAATGTAGAGAAACAAAAGTTTGAGATCGAAGATATACCTAATAGTGATTCGGTACCTCTAAGTCTTCAACGAGGGCAAATAAATTTGAACTGAGAAGCAATGACACAAGTTAGATCTAGGGTTCAACCAAAGGAAGATAAAAACTTTGAAAAATGGTTAGATCTATAGTCATATATAGTATAAAACAAAAAAGTAGTGAAAACTAGGGTCTATGTCTTGGAAAGATAGATTTGAACAGAAAAGTAAAGTTTTGGTCAACGAAGATTATCTTTGACGATTCTAGGTGGTTGTACTTGTAAGAGTTTTCAACGGTGAACGGACCTTGCAGACCGGTAGTTGCAGAACGACTTTGATAAGCGTTGAATGTTATACATTCTCGCGCCTTTACTTACGTATTTGGATCCCATAGTTGCACATATTGTATAGTTTTTACGTGTTTTGTAATAGCCCACTCCACCTGATGGTATGATATTGTCCGCTTTGGGCCTAAGCCCACACGGTTTTGCTCTTGAGTTTTATCCCAAAAGGTCTCATACCATTTGGAGAGAACACACTACATATAAACACATCCCCTTCACCTGGGTGTGGAAAAGAGGATGTACTTATTTGTAGTGTGTTCTCTCTAAATGGTATGTGGCCTTTTGGGGTAAAACCCAAGAGCAAAACCAAGTTCAAGACTACGTGATAGAATGCTTGCACTGAGGATTAGTAGAATACGTGCGAAAGCCAAAGCTACAATGCAAGATGAAATCAAGTTTTAAAGCCAAGGAATTACGATGCATCATAATGCCAATTACGATGCATCGCCAATCTGTGAAAAATAGATAGCTGACGGAAGATATTTCAGCCACTTGCCACTTGTCACCAATCATATCCATGAAGCCTTTGCACGTGAATTTTGGGATATTTTGAGTTAGAAATCAGATGTATATACAATTTTTAGTCTCATAATTAGATATAGAATATAGTTTTGTAATAGAGAGCATTTATTAAAAAATTTAGAGAGAGAAGTGGAGTTCTAGAGAGGGAAAGCTTCAAAGGAGGTCTTGACAAATCCTTGAAGACCATATGGAGCTAGAATCATCTTTGTCTATGGAGTGTTTCATCACCATCATGATCAACTAACTCATTATCTAGGGTTTGGACAAAACCCTAGCCATGTAACTATGCTTATTTGGTAATGAATTTGGGATTTTTGTGTAATTATGTGTATATGTACTTAGCCTTGTGGCCTGTCTTCAATACAAGTTTACAATTTTTATATGTTCATGTGTTTTAATTCATCATTTTTGTCTTAGAATTATTAGTTGTTTCACATGATCCTCATACACTTATATTCCATAAGAACTGATGGCTTTATACCTATTTTCACTTGAACATGTCAATTCTTAACTTTTATTATGTTTGCAATGTCACTATCATGTGGCTGGTTTGGGAGGGTATATGTGCATTATTTGTATGCCATCTACTTTACTTTTCTTTTCTCATTAATTATTCTTAATTTGTAAAATATACATCTACATAACATCTCTCATGTTGATTAATTAAAAAGCAATGAAGATTTAGGCTTGAGGAGGAATTGTCCTTTCTTCAACTCAATTAGATTTTGATATTTGGGGGGGGGGGGGGGGGGGGGGGGGTTACGTGATCGAAGATGCAATAGTTCTCCTTTTAAAGCTTAAAGCTCAATCTATTTGTGTATATATATAGCTAAAAAAATCACTGTAACAGAACCCCAATTACAAACATAAAAATGAGAGAACAATGAAATAAGTTGCGTACAATTAGTGTGACAGTTGCACTTGGGTACAGAGCTGTTAAGGACCACAATTGAGTAAATCACATCTATTTATAACAAAAGATGTCATACACCGTAAATTTTCTCTCTAAAACACACTAATGATTCATATAAGATGCTAAAAAGGCTTTTTTTTTTCTCTCACCAAGAAACTCATACAACCATTTGTTCCTCTAAATTTTGAACCATCACCATTCACTTTATAAGATACTAGTGTTTTATGAGTGGTTTGACTACCTTGGCAGAGAAATTTATTGAAAGCATTGAAAAAAGTTTTAATACACCAGTAGTACTAATGACATGGTATTACTGACTAACTATAAAATGCCATGCGATAATATTATGTATTGAAGTAGATATATTTTTACTTATATGAGCTAATTAGTTGGTTTGACCACCACCACCGGAGCCTATTGGTGGCCTTGGAGGCGTTGCTGCGAGAATTGATGAGTTGGTTTGACCACCTCCTCCAGGGTTTATTGGTGGCCTTGCAGGGGTTGCTGTGAGAGCTGATGAGTTGGTTTTCCCACCTTCCCCAGAGTTTATTGGTGGCGCTTCTGTGAGAGCCGACAGGTCGGTTTCACCACCTCCCTCGAAGTTTATTGGTGGCATTGAAGGCTGTGAAAGCCACCTTAGTGCTTTGCTCTGAAACATCTTCCTGTTGAAGTAGTTATATATCCCATGCATATATAGTGAGTAACCAGCAACAAACATATAAATACATGCATGTATATGTGGAGAGAGAGACTTACAGTGGCTTTGATTTGTTGTTCAGTGATGGAATAAGGAGGGTCCTGAGAATTGGGTTCATTGTTCTTTAACTCTCTTTGATTCAAAGAAGCTCAGAGGTGGTTTCAAGATCCAAGCACTTAGGACAGCCCTGCTAACAAGATGAAGACAGTAGCACGCAGTACTATGCTAAAATGCCTAGCTCACCCGAAAATCGATCACTCTCTCCCTCCTCCTCTCAATGTGTCTGTGAGAGCTGATTTATAAAGTATTTTCAAGTCCTATTTAGTGGTGGTGCTTTGAGGTGGAAAATGTCTTCCTGCTCACCTAAAAGTCCAAGAAAATTTTGAGAGGTCAGTGCTCGTCAAAAATATTATTGTACGAGTATTATTGTTTTTTTGCATGGACAAGCTGACAGTGGTAGTTAAGTAGGGACAAATAATCCGTAGTGGAGGGAATCTAGGAATGAATGTGAATCCCATTTTCATAGACTAGGTCAGGTGTACAACAAGTTACACATTGTCAACCAAATAATTAACATTTTCCATAGTTTTGATATACAATCTACTAGTTTTAATATAGTTGAACAAATTCAAATGACATGGAACACAAGCGAATATAAATCAGTGAACCTTATATATTCTAACAAGTCAAGTAGTTGGTTACATGTTTCAATTAATTAGTAACCCTTTAGAGCTATTTTTAGATTGCAAATTCATTTAGGGTAAGGAAAAGAAATGTTATTTTTTTACATATTTTTTTCTTATGCATTTAGCAAAAAAGTAAAAAATTATCAAAAATATATAGTTGAATAATAAGAAAAAAGAAAACAATTGAAGGTAAAATAAAAAAATTCTCCCTAACGATACTCTCCTTGTGGCCATTGAAAGTAATCAAGTGGCCCCACCCCAAAGGTAATAGTACAATTAAGTTGAGTTGGCTAGTTGGAGCTTAATAGTTTGTGCTCAAGTATCTTTAATTGAAGAGAGATTTAGGCTTGAAAGGGAATTATAGGTAGAGTAATGCCACACGTTATAAAATTATTTTATGATTTTGTATCATGAATGATGTGGCAGGTAACAATTCTATATATATAGGAATCTCATCAACAATAAATTTTTAATTTTCATTATTTAAGAAGATAGAATTAAATGGTAAGTTAGTATCGGTGAAATTTTCCTCATACATGGAGTTCTCATATATTATCACCTTCCACATAAATTCAAGTTAAAATCGTGAAATAAAATCATAAAATTTAGCATTTCCCTTCTATGTACTCTTGAAATTCAATCAGCATATGTCGGTCCATCAATTCATTGTCACTTTCTTCAACTCAATTTAATTTTTTGAGAATTCAGAGGTGTTAAGGACAACAATTGAAAAAATCAAGGGGCAAGTAAATGGATAAATCACAACAGAAGTAAATTCACGTCCATATATAATAAAAGATATCATACACCATTATTCCCTCTCTAAAACATTATACACTCAGATATAATAAAAGATATCATACACTCATAATTAATATTAAATCTTAAAATATTTCTTTTCTTAAAAAAAAAACTCATGTAGCTATTTGCTCATGTAAGTATTTGAACCCTCATAATCACTTTAAAAGACGCCGGAGATACCAATAGATTACAAGGTCATAACTGAAGAATTTATTAGTTGGTTTGACCACCTTGCCCTGGCTTTACTATTGGCCTTGGAGGCGTTGCTGCCAGAGATGATGAGTTGGTTTGACCACCTCTCCCGGAGTTTACTAGTGGCCTTGGAGGCGTTGCTGCCAGAGATGATGAGTTGGTTGCCCACCACCTCCACTACACCACTGCCACCACATCGCCACCTTCCTCCACCACCAACCCCATCACACCACTCCACCACCTTTCTCCACCACCACCACATTGACATCACCACCTTCATTCACCACCTCCACCACCACACCTTGCCACCACCTCCACATCGCCACATTCTTCTACCATCAAATATTTATTGGTTTAATTTATTTGTCACTATAAGAGGTATTTTAAAAAATTTGATTTAAAATTTATTTCATTCTCACCCCATTTCATATTTGCAACCAAATAATATAATGGAAATGATCATTCCATTCCATTCTTATTCTCATTTCATTCCTAATTTCATTTCATTTCATTCATGCGTATCAAACGCAACATAAGGTTCTTTAACTTGCAATTTTAACTTTTTAGCGACCATTTGAAATTTCACAACTATCCATCTAAGTTTATTAATTTGATAAATTCTTCCATTAAAACTTAGAATATTTCAATTTTCGTATAATAATTTTTCTAAAGTACCTTTATCTTAAAACAGTCCAAAAAGGATAAATAAACAACGATGGACCCAATTTTTTGAAAAAAATAAATGCTACTCCCAATTTCACCATCAAAGAGTCCTCTCAACTGTGGAATATAGAAAAACAAATTATCAATCTAGTGAGAGAAAAATCACCAACGCTTATGATCTCTTGATATTTTTTCTCCTTTCAAAATGAAAAGTAAACCGTTCCAACTTTACAATTATGATCCCTTGATAAGCGTTTTTCTCCTTTACAATTATTTTTTCCATTTTCTAACTTTAATTTCTCACATTTAAATCCAATGACTTGACTGGTATTAGAGTGTTGAAACTGGTTTAAAAAATTAATCAAGCCAAGATATTAAATCAAATATGCTTGTTTTTCAATTGTCTTGACTAAAAAAAATTCAGATCGACTCGTTCTAAGCGTGTTGAAATTAAGCCAAGTGCATTTCTACTTTGAAGATGGTTAATATTTCAAGTCAAACTTGAAGCAAGTTCATGAGGGCTCCAAGGTAGGTGGCTTGAGCATGGATCGGATGTATTTGACTTCATTGGGTACAGAATTACTCTATCTTAAGGTTTTTAATTTAATATTTCAGCTCGGAGAAAAACCCAATAACTTCTTTCATATGAATCAAAATATTTGGATAAAAATAGAAAAGTGAAAACGTGGTTCATGGGTTGACTGACTTGAGTACCGGCCTCCAGAGTCTAGTCTTCTCGTTAAATTTTTGTTTTTCTTTTCTTTATTTTTAGAGCATCCATTTCGAACCAACCGACAAAAGAAAAACTAGAAAAAGACAAGCATTTAAATCAAGAAGAGCATAAACAGTGTGTGTGTATATATATATATATATATATTTCTCTTTTGGACTAAACTTTTAAACCTCAAGCTATCAAACAACCATTCAACAGGTTTGCTGTTTATGATAGAAAACGAGGACTTAGTTTTGCCCTTTAATTTGTACAATTTCTTCTCCTCTATAAAAATTTTGATTCGTCAAAAAAAAAAATTTATTTTGGAAATATAATAGAGAGAGGAAAAATGGTCAATCATTCGTTATAAAAATAAGAACATGTAAATACTACTCTCCTATCTCTTTCTTTCACTCTCACTTTTGAGAGAATAATAACACCATTCAAATGATTACTTAGGCTTTTTTTTGTAGTTCTTGGCCCAATTAATTGGATTTGTACAGTTTATTTAAATATATACTTACATTTACCTTTCAATATATATATATATATATATATATATATATAGATCACTCATGTTTTCTTCAAAATCTTTCTTTTACTTCCATCTTTTTCAAGCCAAAGACACGATAGAGCTCTCAAATGAAGTGCAATAAATTTACTCATTACCTTCAAACTTTAACACCAACTTGGCAAATTAAACTGTTCTCTGTTTGTTTTTTTTTTCTTTTTCTTTTTTAGTAATGGGGTGTCTTCAGTCTTTTCAAAAACTAAATCTCTTTCTAAATTACGGTACCAAGTTGGCCAATAAAAAAATAAAAAAAATCGGATTCAATGTTTTTAAAGTAATTTTTAAATGACTCTAAAACAGAAAACTGTTTTAAAAAATAATGAAGTAATTTTCTCATAAATTTATATCTTTTTTAACTTAGTTTTTATAGTAATGTGTGAATTTTTAATCTTTTAAATTTATAAATTATTTGACCGTCACATTTACTTGGAAAAAAAAGACATAAGATATTAACAAAAATTGCCAAGGGACAAGTGTATCTATATATATATATATATATATATATATAGATACTCTTGTCCCTTGGCAATTATATATATATATATATGCATTTGTTTGGATTCCAGGAAAAATATAGGGACCAAAAGGACAAAAACAGAGGATACAGAGCTCTGCAATTTCCTTGTTGATACACCGACCATGTTTGGGCTCTGCAAAGTGGTGGAAGTGAAGAAGGACGATGGCGATACTTTGAGTACAACTAGTTTTGCAGTGAGAGGCTATGGCCCGCGCTCCGGGATATCATATAGACGGTTGAGAATTCAATGATGGCTTTATGACTGGTAAGCGACTTTTAAAAATAAACGAATTTTTAAAACTTTTGAATACCACTTAAATCGTTAACAACCACTAAAAATATGTCATTATTTTAAGTGACCCGACTAAAAAGATGTCATAATTTTAAAAGGATGTTTCATAAAGCTGTCAGATTTCAGTTTTTGATTTTTGAAAAATAAAATTTAAAAATTTATTATTCTATTATTTTTGAGAAAAACAGAATACGTTTGGTAATTGTTGAAATTTTGAAATCACAAATCTAAAAATATTTAGTAAATTCAAAATTAATTTAAAAAAAAATAGTAGTATCTTTGACGAAATATTGTGTTTGAATAATATGGTTCCAACTCATTTTAACAAGTATAAATGAGATAATATATATTTTATGTTTATTCTTTCCTCCGAAATTATATTTGTGAGGACTTTATTTTAGTTTATTTTTATTAAAAATTCATTTTTATGCATTTGCATATTTTTGGTAATTGTCATAAATATTAACTATTTAAATGTTTTTGGTAATTGTCAAATATTATTATATATACTAGTTTTATTTCCTTTTATATTTTTATATTATATATAATTGTATTTATATATATAACTCGTTTTTATTGTCTTTTTTTTCTTATATATATATATATACACTAGCGTATTGCCCGTGCCTATGGCACTATAAAACAAATAATTATTGGAATGAAATAAAAGCTGATTTCATATAATCAACTTCTTAATAAACAAATATTTACAAAACACTATTTGATTTAACTACTACTTACATAAAAAAAAACAATGATCACGCGTCTCCTTCTTCTCTACTTTTTCAAATATGAAGCATAAATTTTCTTCACTGCCAAGAAGAATATCCTTGCATCAATATGAATGTACTTCGCCATCAAAAAAGGACTATACACAACAATGTACAACATATATAACATTATATGTATAATAATTCAGAAAAAATTCATTTAATATTTTATTATTAACATTAGGTAAAATAATTTAGAGTAAACACAAAATTGAATTACTTCATTACTTCTCCAATTGCGTAGTGAAGATGAGTTGATATATCAGAGCTTTCTTGCAGCAGCATCCCAGTCCTACAAAGTTAGAATTTGAAGATGAATTTTCTAGACAATCTATCAATTTTAAAATTCTGCATTCATAAATGTTTGAAATTTTTCAAAAATTTTGGAACTCATATTGTTCTCTAAAAATTGTGTTTTGATTATTCTCATGCGATTATTCATGTTTCAAATTATTTTTGTTTATTGTTATTTTGTATTCAGAAATTCAAAATTCCAAAAATTATTTTTTTGTGTCTTGTAGTGATTATGTGTTTATTTTTAACACTTTAAGTGATCAAGTGTCAAATCAGGTTGAGAATAGGTGTATTTGGTGAATTAAAAGTTCAAAGTGTGATTTTGTATAATTCACAAAGTTGGATCGATCCCAAATTTTGAGCACCGGTCGCACTTCTGCAGGTTCTAAAGAACCGAGATAAGTTGGACCGGTCCCCAAATATTAAGATCTGTCGCACTTAGTGAATGCCCAAATTTTTGAAAATCTGCACTCCCGCTATGGTGCCTTAAGTCACTCAGTCACTCACATTCTCATCTTACACTTTCTATCTCACTCTCACTCAATCTCTCTAACTCAAAAATACTCTTAAAAGACGCCAACTCACATTACTTTCTCTTCATCTATATTTCTCTTGATTTGTGATTATTAGAGGTTAGGATTGAACTTTTGGAGATTGTTGTTTGATTGCTTGTTGATTGGGGTGATATTGTGCAGACAAATATCTTTGATCTTTGAAGGTTTTTAGGTGCACACCAAGTGTTCGATAATTTGACTCAATGGAACTGTTGTCACTTTTCTTGGTCCCGTTGGTTGTGTTTTGATGGCACGCAAGAACTAAGTTAAAAACTAAGTTTTGATGGCACGCAAGAACTAAGCCGTCTACCAATGATGAAAATTGTATTGTATTCACTCTAGACATGTTTGAAGATAAATTTAATTTCAATAATTTTCCCAATATCATTAGATGTCTGGCAATGAGAATAAAACGACAAGTCAATCTTGAAATAATCAAGCACAAATGGGAGATGAATTTTGTGCAATATTTTGAGGATAATGGTTGGGAGTCTAATTGTTACGCCCCTAAATTTAAATAATATAAACATTGGTTATATACTCAAATAAACTGCGTGATTTGCAACAACACCCACCTCACACAACATAGTATAACTCTCCCAAAAAGAATTTTATTGAAAAACAAAATTAACTAAAGAACAAATGTAGCATCATCTAATACAATCCATAAAAATCATCGACATTATTACATAAGTTCATATCAACTTTATTGAACTACAAAGAAGTAACAAAATAGCAAAATCATCTCCATCCGGCTCACATGACTCCATCACGTTCCAATCAACATGTATCTGAAAATTGTTAAAGAGTGAGCTAACAAGCTCAACAATGGATTGCTAAACACATTCCTTGCTCAGGAAATCAACTCACCTTATATTTCCATATATAAAAGTAGCTCGTCAAAATGCATTAATTACCTGTATATCATAATTACCGAAACATAAAACATAACACAATCTCCACAATTTCACACCATAAACTTTTTAACCATCTTGATTAACTTATATTAAATTTCACTTATCTCACATGAGCCCCAAGGTTCCTTCTAATCGATGGTGCACATCGCATAGTCCAGGACTACCAAAAATACACATGTGGCTGAGTTGTACATCTACTCACCCAGATGGTCGCAAACCACGTCCACATAATAAGGGCATCCTGAACCCAATGGCTATAACAAAAAGGCAGGTCCCTGACCATAACTAAATAGGTCATCATAGGAATAGTCCCGGACTACTCCTCGACAACTCACGATTATCTATTACGTACCAATTATTAAATGTATTTTATATTTATAATAATTTTACTATTTTCCTCTAATTTTCATTAATTAAAATCAATTAAAATTTAGTTAAAACTATTGGCTTGCATACAAGAAATAAATAAAAAATAAAAAAATAAGTCTTCTCTTCTATACAATAAAATGTCGAGAATATTATATAACAACTATCTAGATATATTTATACACTAACTAAATATTGGATTAGTTTACAAATTCTTTATAATTGACCACTTCTGTTACATTAGGCCTTCAAAGTTGACATCGTTGTGCTAGTTTAAGCCACAAAACTCAAATCAAATATTGACATAAAAGAATTACTTAATATATCAATTTATAACATGTATCAAATCGAAGTCATCTAATTTCAGGTCATGGTAAGGTGTGATTTTCGTTTCAACTGTGCATCCACCACCTTCTATCTTGTATCCTATATATAGTTCTGTATATATACAACCACTCAACTACACATCATCCTATTGTATCCTAAATATAATTTTCTATATACAAATCAGGCAGTTTGTAACCTAAATATAACTCTTGTAACCTAAATATAATTATATACCACAACTACATATCATCCCACTATAACCTAATCACAGGCCATTCTAATCATTCAATCTTTCAAATTTCACTAAACAACACATTCGTTCAGCTCATATCACATTAAATATTTACATATATAAAA
This sequence comes from Cornus controversa, assembly GCA_026545225.1. NCBI lineage: Eukaryota > Viridiplantae > Streptophyta > Magnoliopsida > Cornales > Cornaceae > Cornus > Cornus controversa. Next base: position 27,002,226 of record CM048848.1, on the reverse strand, counting down.
CAGATTACCTAAAGCCTTAACTTTTATATTCTAATTATACGTCAACATAACCTATATTTCTACTAATAAATCTAACCCTAAAACAAGTTACTGTAGTCTAAGTCATCAACCCCGATCTAACCATCAACACATTTTCCTTCAAGTCCAGTGAATATCGTTTGTCTATGAACTTCTGCTTTTCAATCTTATTGATTCATATGTTTTGCAAATTTATGATATTCATGTCCATCATCTCATATACATACATTACACTCAAACTAGAAGCCTTCAAGAATTTATATACATTTCCCGATATATATATATATAAACATATACTAACACTCATGGTAAGAGTAATGATATTTATACATTTCATATATAAACCGTTCAAATCTTTAAAAGAACAACTTTGATTCTTAGTATACAAAAATTCTAACATGGGTTCCCAAGCAGAATTGTTAAACAAAAACCAACAAAAAAAAGCTATCTTCAACAATAGAAAAAAAAATCATTCTTTTACTCATCAACTAACATTCATAGATATTACACATCTACATAAATGTATCATTATGATCATTTTTCTAAACCTACAATAATTAAAAGATAAGTCTCATTTATATACAAATATATAAAATTAATCGACTTGCCTGTTATCGCTATTCTAGTCACCTACTCTCTCTACGCAACTCTTCTATCACCGTCTCTCCTACCTGTAATTACAGAGGTTCAACGTATATCAGTGTTTGAGGTTGAGTTAGATTCTTTTGGAAAAAAAAATAATATTCTGACTATGCAAAAAGAATACTAAAATTTTATAAGAACGATATCCCGTAGTTGGGGTAGACTAGGTTTCAATTTTAAATTTGACTTTCGGATTTTTTCACAACAAATCTAGGAAATCAAATTCAAAATTTTCATTTTTTTGGGGATATTACATCCTACCCTCCTAAAATGAAATTTCATCCTCGAAATTTGCGTACCTTACTCAAAAAGTTATGGGTACTTCTCCATCATTCTGACTGCAACTCCCATGTAGCTTCTCTCTCGTTTTGATGATTCCACTGCACCTTCACTAGATGAATCTCTGTCCGCCTCACCCGTTTTACCATACAGTCCACAATACGAACAAGTGTCTCAATATATATAGTATCAGGACGTAATTAACTGTACTTCATTATAATCAATAGTATGAGTCTCATCTCTCAAACATCTCCTCAACATAGAGATATAGAAAACATCATGAACAGATGATAGGCTGGGAGGTAAAGCCAATTTATAAGCCACTTCCCCAATCCTGTGTGTGATCTCAAAAGGTCCAACATATCGAGGAGCTAACTTCCTTTCCTTCCACCAAACCTCATAACTCCTTTCATAGGCGAGACTTTCAAAAACACTAAGTCTCCCACAATAGACTCTAAAACTTTTCTGTCGACTCTAAGCTATATGAAGTTAATCTCGAATGATAGTTACCTTCTCTGTGGCCTATCACACCAACTCGGGCCCTAATAGGTTGCTATCACCAACCTCAACCCAACATATCAGTGAACGACAATGTCTCTCATATAGTGCTTCATAAGGTGCCATGCCAATGCTAGCCTGATAGCTATTATTATAGGCAAACTCAATCAGTAGTAAGTGATCCTCCCAACTACTCCAAAAATATAACACACAAGCATGCATCATACCTTCTAATACCTAAATGACCCTCTTTGACTGACGATCTATCTAAGGATGAAAGGTGATACTCAAACTCAAAGAAGTACCAAAAGCATTCTGAAAAGTTCTCCAAAACTGAGATGTAAAATGAGGATCACGATCTGAAACAATATAGACTGGCACTCCATAGAGCTTTACTATCTCCTTAATGTAGAGATCACACAACTTCTCCACCTTGTTAGTAGCTCGAATAGGCAAAAAATGAGTTGATTTAGTTAATCGGTCCACTATTACCCATACTTACCACAACCCGATTACCGTTCTCCAGAAACCAAGCGTGACTCGCACTTATCATCCATACCATAACCACAATCACCCTTTGATACCAAGTTGTCACTCCCCGATTTCCATTTTTCAAAAACCAAGGGTGACTGAATTATCACTCACAGAACCACTTCATCAATCACTAATGAACTCTCTATAATCTTAATTACTGTAGAAGCTTAACTCTAATCTTGCACATAGATGTGTACAACTCCACCTTATCCAACCATATTAGCCTTTACACCAAATCATACCCTTAGTGGAAATTCTATTTATCCGCACTTTCATGAATCACTCACTTTCAGGACTCAACACTTTGCATGCTTGGAATCTGAAGCTAAGACTTACCCTATTGGATAAAGAATCCAAAAATACTCAATTTCAAAAAAAATTCACGCTCAATTTCGATCTAAAATGAAGAAGCTTTGCTCGATTGAAGTTTGGGACAATTTTCAAGGTATGCTGTAAAAAGTGACTTCGATCCATTGAAGTGAAGAGTTCGATGCATCGAAGTGATAAGTTTGATGCATCGAACAAGTATCTAACAAAAATAACTCTTGGGACTTTTATATTCTAAAATCCTACAGGTTTTTCGATGCATCGAACTAGGGATTTCGATGCATCGAACTGGATGTTTCGATGCATCGACCTGCCCAAAAGCTGAAACTTTGCAAATGACCATTTCTGACATTCTAGGCCATTTCTACCAACATAATTCATTCCAACAACCTCCAAATCATCTAAGAATGGAGTTTACATCATTCACAAGTCCTAGATCATGCTCATAATTAAATCGTACACCAATATGAGTCATTCTCCCTCATAAACATATTTTATTCAAAATGAAAAACATCCACCAACTTCATTAACTCATTAAATGAAACCAAATGTTCTTAACAAGCATTTCATAACCAAGTCCATTATTTTATCATATATAACCAGCCCATAGTCCAAGTATACACACAAGTTACATTTGTCCAAAATATAACTACACCTCAAAAGAAAGGTCTCATGCCTACAAATGTGACACTTACATTAGGAGTTCATATACAAAAGGAGATACAAATGTAAAGGCAACACTATAGCCATAGTCAACATGCCACAAATCGACATGGACATTTATGTACATCTCAAAAGATCAAAAATCTCAAAAAGGAACTTAACAAGGTCTATTGAGCTAGTCATACTTCGTCCTCCATCGACGCCTTATCTAAAAAAATTTGTATAAATAGGGGGTGACCTTATCCTCACTCGCTCATTAGAAATGATCCACCCATCCCCACTCCAACCCATCAACCATGCATGAATGCACATGAAATCACTACATGTCTGCATGACAAGTATACATGCCTTTCTACCCATAAATAATCACATTTTTCAAATCATGAGTAACGCTCCACATCTCAATGCATATGCATATATTTATATATATATATATATATATATATATCAAATTGACATGACATAATTCATATATATATATATATATAACTCACGCCACAAATTTATGAAAATCAATGATAGGCGTTGAATGTTACGCATTCTAGCCTCTTAACTTATGTATTTTATTCTCTTAGTGATAGATTATTTTGTAATTTTACTTTGTTTTAGTGTTTTCTGTATTTTCAGGACCTTAATGATTATTTCAGTTAAAACCAAGCTTTTGGGCTTTTAAAGAAGACATCCAAGATGGTGAGATGAAGCCTACATCAAGGAGATTCACTCAACCATTTATTTCAACTCAATTTAGCCCAAGAAAGAGGTCCAAGAGAATTACAACTGCTTAAGAAGGTTTCGGGCCTGAAGCCCAAATCTGCGCATAATATAGTCTTAATCCCGTTTTGGAAAATGGACCAGAAGTATTATTTTCGAGCCTCAAATCGACATTATTTTTGCGTGAGGTTGAACGAAATTTGATTCTACACACTTTTGTATTTCACAAAAATTCCATAAATCGGACTTCTAGTGGGTCAAAAGTTGGGCCGAAATCAGCAGAAAAAACTCACCTGATTAGTGCTGCGGGAAACCCTAATTTATTCCTAATTGGATTAGGACTTTGGTGTATTCTCTTGGGAAATAAAGAGCTGACAGCAGAGAGAACAGAGCTTGGAGAGTCTGAGAGGGCTGAGAAGAGAACAGAAACATATTGCAGAGCCATTGGAGAACAAAGTCATACGCAGAAGTCAGAAAGATGATGTCTTCTTCCTCAACAGTTGAAGCTTCTTCTTCTACCATGAGCGGCTAGTTCATCCACTAGGGTTTTGATGTAGCCCTAACAAAGCATCAATGGTTTGATTGTTTTAATTATTGGGAACCTTTATACATGCATATATTGTGTAATTCAGAGGATTCTTATTATAGAATTGAGCAATAAAAGTCTTGTAAATTCAATCTCAATAATTTCTTATCTTGTCTTAGATATTTAGTTGTTGTTATTGAACTCAATCTCTTTTATTTTCTGTGATCATGAGAGAGATTATTACACAATGGTAGTCACTGAATATATTGTTATGAGCTTTCATGGATTATGCCTAGAGAAGATGAACCATACTGCACCCTTGATTAGAGTAGTTAGGCAGATGGCCCATGCTAATCGAAGATAGTCCATGGCTTAGCCTTAATCATATGTTATCTTCTTGATGGATGAAGGTGAGCTTGTAGCCACCGACACCACTTATGCATGATGTAATTCCCCTATAGTTGATTCAATTGACCATTGATTGTGGAGTTAGTGGTGAAGTCAAACACCCTAGATTTCTCTCTTATTATCTTCACTATCTTGTTTACTTTGATTTATTTTATTTTATCATTTTAATTAGTTTAAAAATCAGAATTCTTTTCTTATAAATTTAATTAGAATTAATTCTATATTCTAACTCATCAGACCATAATCCCTGAGGTACGATACCCCTTTCGATAGCCCTATTCTACAAGGAATTCGTTCTATTGCGAAGTGTGGAAATTTTAATTGGTATACTTTTTGAGTCACACTCACACACGAATCAATTTTTGGCGCCGTTGCCGGGGATTATCTATTTGATTGATTGGATTTTACAGAATTAATTTTAATTGAATTTTTAGTTTAGGAATTTTTTTTTTATTTTTATATTTTGCTTTTAATTTTGTTTTTGTTACTAATTTGTATTATATTTTTATTTTTTATTTTTTTTTTAGATTTTTTTTTATTTTGCTACTAATTTGTATTATTTTATTTTTGTTTTCTTTTGAGGGACTTCAATCACCATACCACTGAGCAAGAGGAAGAGATTATTGATGTCATGGCCGGTGTGCGTGATAATAATGAGGACAATAATATTGTGCCTAATGCTGTTGTGGAGAGGGCGCGTTTACTTAGAGATTACTATGTCCCAAAGACATACAATTCACCAGCTGAATTTCAATTGCCTAATGTGACTGCACAGAGTTATGAGATCAAGCCCAGTATCATTCAGATGTTGCCATCCTACTTTGGGCTGACTGATGAAGATCCATACAAGCACTTAGATGATTTTATAGAAGTTTGCTCAACAACAAAAATTCATAACTTCTCTGAAGATGCTTTCAGGATGCGACTCTTTCCATTCTCTCTAAAGGAGAAGGCCAAGTATTGGTTCAGATCTCTATCGGCAGACTCTATCACTACATGGACTCAAATGCAAAGTGAGTTCTTGAAGAAATATTTTCCGATAGGGAGGACCAATCAATTCAGATGTGCTATCACTGGTTTCTCTCAAATTAAGGGGGAATAATTTTATGAGACATGGGAGAGATTCAAGGACCTTCTTAGGAAGTGTCCTCATCACCAAGTTCTAAAGTGGCAGTTAGTGCAGTGTTTCTATGAGGGGCTAACAGAGAGTAATAGACAAATGGTGGATGCATCATGTGGGGGTACTTTCATGTTAAAAAGCGAAGATGAAGCATGGACTTTGTTCGAGAACCTTAGTGACAATTCTTTACAACGTGTGTCTTCATCTCGTTCGAGCAGACCATCCAATACAAGGAGGACAGATGATATTTTTAAGATTGGTTCTGCGGATGCTATGTCTACCATTGTGGATGCTGTGTCACAGAGAGTGGTGTAACTCATAGCGGTTGGTCAAGTTCCTAATCCATCTTCATATCCTCCTATGTTTGAGCCATGTGATTTTTGCTCAAGTCCTCTGCACCATGTGAATAATTGCCCTTCACTTGGGCAGTTTGTCAATCTTCCACAAGGACAAGAGGCAGCAATACAGCCCACTTTTCAGCCTCAAAACTATGTGCCTCCACAACCATATAAAGCACAAGTTCCTATGCCACCAAAGAGTTCAGCTCTTGAAGATAAGATGATGCTTGCCCTAACAAAACTTGATAAGCTTGACTCTATTGCTGAAGTACTTCAATCCACTGCTCAATTGGTACATTCTCACTCTCAATCAATTGCCAAACTAGAATCTCAGTTTGGACAACTTGCCAATGCCTTGAGTAAAAGAGAAGAGGAAAAGCTACCAAGTCAACCCATTGCCAATCCTAGAGGGATGCATGATTCTTTGAGCAACCCACATCTTGAGGAGGTTCAAGCCATCACCACTTTGAAAAGTGGAAAAGTAATTGATAACAAGGTGGGGGAGAAGAAGAATGATCAAGAAGAGGTGCTCATGAGTCCAATTGCTGAAAATTTATATGAGCCCAAGGCTCCTTTCCCACAATGTTTACAAGAAACATCCAAGTTGGGGAAACAAGGGGACAAGTTGCATGACATGATGGAGGTGTTTCGACAAGTGAAGATTAATATACCACTCCTTGATGCCATCAAACAGATTCCTCCTTATGCCAAATTCTTGAAGGACTTGTGCACTCAGAAAAGGAGATCAATGAGCCATGTTCCAAAGAGAGTCATGCTTCCACAACAAGTGAGCTCTATTATCCAGCATTGCGCTCCTCCAAAGTACAAAGATCCAGGAGCTCCAACTATTTCATGCATTATTGGGGAGCACCATGTTGCTCTTCTGGATTTAGGTGCAAGTGTGAATTTATTGCCTTACTCGGTTTACCTACAGTTGGGTTTGGGAGAATTGAAGCCTACCACGGTGGTTTTGCAGTTTGCGGATAGATCAACCAAACGACCTCGTGGGATCATTGAAGATGTCATCATCAAGGTGGATAAATTCTATTTCCCAGTGGACTTCATTGTTCTAGATACCGAGCCAGTGCATAATCCGAAAAGGCACATTCCAGTCATCCTTGATCGTCCGTTTCTAGCTACTGCTAATGCTCGTGTTAATTGTAGAGCGGGGATCATGGATATATCATTTGGCAACATGAAGGTGAAATTGAATATTTTTAATGCCATTGAACATCCTCCAGATGAGAGTGAGTGTTTCTTCATAGATGACATTGATGATTGTTTGGAAGAAATTACTTCATTTGCTCCATCTCAAGATATTGAGAAGTCCATTGAGGGAGTGAATGTCATATTTGATTTAGTGGCCATGAAAGATAAGCCACCTTGGAGGATTTCACTTGAGCCACTTCTCCCTATTTCTAACACTCCTTCGGTGCCAGTATTAGAGTCTTCTCCTTGGGTAAAATTGAAACATCTTCCGTTAAGGCGAAGAGATGTATTTTTCGAAGCCAATGAGACCATTCCGGTCACTTTGAGTTTGGTACAAGGAAGTGAGGATCATATAGAGGGGATGAAGTTAAATATCCTCAAGCGATGTGGCATTGGGTGAACTTTCAATTGAAGTCGATGACCGTCACCTACGGACGTTAAATTGTAGGGGTTGTATGTATTTCTATCCATTTAATTTCTTTAGTTTTCTTTCTTTTAATTTTTAGTTCATGTTTTCTTAGTTTTTCTTTCAATTTTAGGTGTGTTTTAATAAGTTATCTTTGAAGTTTTGATGTTGTAGTTGCTTTCGAGGGATGTCGAGAGGTGTGTCGGGGTATTCGGACCCAAAATAGGTGAAAAAAGGCCCTCTCGGTCGACCTTGGGCGATAGAGACTTCATAAATACCCTTCCCGGTTGACCTTGGGCGATGGACAGCCCAGTTCGGATCAGTAGGGGCGATCGATCGCCCAGAGAAAAAAAAAATTAAAAATTAAAAAAAAAAAAAATTTGAAAATTTTGTTCCCAGGTGGGCGATCGATCGCCCACATTCTGGGGGATCGATCGCCCGAAAAAAAAAATTTGAAAATTGAAAAAAAAAAAAATTGAAAAAATTAAAAAAAAAAAAAAAAAATTTTCTCTTTTTCCCCTCTCCTTTGTATTCAATGCCTTTTGATCATTTTATTTTATTTTTTTTAATTTTATTTATTTATTTATTTTTATTTTTTTTCCCCTATTTTCACTTGGTCTTGGCGTTTAGTGGTTGTTTTGACAGGTTGTAACATCCAAGTTTGGGGGTGTGCTTGCATTGCCTTCATGCTAGTGGTGTGCTCTATTTTCTTGCCACTCATACTCCGAATTTCTGGTAACATCGTTCTTACTTTTCTCTTTGCTTTGATTGATAGTACATTGAGGATAATGTACAGTTTAAGTTTGGGGATGAGGCGATGCCTATTTTTGTGCTTATTGCATATGGGGGAAAATTTATGAAATTCTTCTTGTATTAGGATTTTATTTTATTTTTATTTTCTTAGTTTGTTTATTTTATTTTATTTTGTTTTATTTTTAGATAGAATGTTTTGACATTATTCAAAGGATTAATACCTTGTGTAGGTGCATAACTTGCAATTTTTGAGTATGTTTTAAATTCTTGAAAACTATGGTTTGAATTTTGTGGTTTTAATCATGGTTTGTAATAACATGTTTTGGAGTGATTAATTTTAGTTTCCTTACATGCACAAACACACTAGCATAATCTTGTGGGGTATAAACTTATGTTTTGAGTTATTGAGTTACATATGCTTGATATTAATTAGTATCTCTTGAGAATGAGTACCAATGATGTGTTTACTTGACTTGAAAAGAAGAAAAAAGAGAAGAAAAGGAAAAGAAAAAAAAAGTGATGAATAAGCAAATCAATTTGATCCTTTTCATGAGTAACCGGGCCTCTATGCCTCAGGAAGCACGGAGTGTTCGCGTCAAAAGTGAAAGGGTGAGAAAAGATGAGCATTGGTTGTCTTGATTTGTAGCCTGATTGATTCGAGTAATTAGGTCTTCGGGGTATCTTAAAGCTAGTGCCCTAAAGCCATCTAGTTTGGGAGTCACTGACTGAAAGCTTCCTACATGGATCTTTCAGGAAGCTTAATCAATTAAGATATTGCACAACCAATAAAGTAATGAAAAAAAAAATGAAGAAAAAAAAATGGAAAAGTCATGTATTCATGTTTGGAAGTATGATTTTAATAAGGGGAGCTAGTGAGTTGAAGGGGTATGTGCCTTAATATATTCAGAGCTGGGTTATGCTACATGAGATGACTGTTAGTTCACTTTACATGAGGAAGCTAGAGTTGGTTATTTTGAGATATGTTGATGTGAATTATGCATGGGGACCATTAATTTGAATTATGGAATTTGAAAATTTGAAATTATTCTTGAATGCAAGTTTGTAACTATATGTTGTAATCTTCCTCTTAAATTAATGTTGAAACAGAATTTTGAATGTTTGTGGGTAACATTTCTGGAAACCCTCACGAGACTATACTCGTCCACTAGGGGGAACCTAGGGGTTTAAAGGCTTGTTGCAAATGCTAAATGCAATCGTTTCTCCCACGAAAGTGGAGTTAGGTAGTTTAGTTAGTAATTGTTAGTTTCCTTTGTTTTAGTTTTGTTTTATTCTATTGCTAAGGGACTAGCAATATGTAAGTTTGGGGGTGTGATAGGCGTTGAATGTTACGCATTCTAGCCTCTTAACTTATGTATTTTATTCTCTTAGTGATAGATTATTTTGTAATTTTACTTTGTTTTAGTGTTTTTTGTATTTTCAGGGCCTTAATGATTATTTCAGTTAAAACCAAGCTTTTGGGCTTTAAAAGAAGACATCCAAGATGGTGAGATGAAGCCTACATCAAGGAGATTCACTCAACCATTTATTTCAACTCAATTCAGCCCAAGAAAGAGGTCCAAGAGAATTACAACTGCTTAAGAAGGTTTCGGGCCTGAAGCCCAAATCTGCGCATAATACAGTCTCAATCCCGTTTTGGAAAATGGACCAGAAATCTTATTTCCGAGCCTCAAATCGACATTATTTTCACGAAGGGTTGAACGAAATTTGATTCTGCACACTTTTGTATTTCAAGAAAATTCCGTAAATCGGACTTCTAGTAGGTCAAAAGTTGGGCCGAAGTCAGCAGAAAAAACCCACCTGATTAGTGCTGCGGGAAACCCTAATTTATTCCTAACTGGATTAGGACTTTGGTGTATTCTCTTGGGGAATAAAGAGCTGACAGCAGAGAGAACAGAGCTTGGAGAGTCTGAGAGGGCTGAGAAGAGAACAGAAACATATTGCAGAGCCATTGGAGAACAAAGTCATACGCAGAAGTCAGAAAGATGATGTCTTCTTCCTCAACAGTTGAAGCTTCTTCTTCTACCATGAGCGGCTAGTTCATCCACTAGGGTTTTGATGTAGCCCTAACAAAGCATCAATGGTTTGATTGTTTTAATTATTGGAGACCTTTATACATGCATAGATTGTGTAATTCAGAGGATTCTTATTATAGAATTGAGCAATAAAAGTCTTGTAAATTCAATCTCAATAATTTCTTATCTTGTCTTAGATATTTAGTTGTTGTTATTGAACTCAATCTCTTTTATTTTCTGTGATCATGAGAGAGATTATTACACAATGGTAGTCACTGAATATATTGTTATGAGCTTTGATGGATTATGCCTAGAGAAGATGAACCATACTGCACCCTAGATTAGAGTAGTTAGGCAGATGGCCCATGCCAATCGAAGATAGTCCATGGCTTAGCCTTAATCATATGTTATCTTCTTGACGGATGAAGGTGAGCTTGTAGCCACCGACACCACTTATGCATGATGTAATTCCCCTATAGTTGATTCAATTGACCATTGATTGTGGAGTTAGTGGTGAAGTCAAACACCCTAGATTTCTCTCTTATTATCTTCACTATCTTGTTTACTTTGATTTATTTTATTTTATCTTTTTAATTAGTTTAAAAATCAGAATTCTTTTCTTATAAATTTAATTAGAATTAATTCCGTATTCCAACTCATCAGACCATAATCCCTGAGGTACGATACCCCTTTCGATAGCCCTATTCTGCAAGGAATTCGTTCTATTGCGAAGTGTGGAAATTTTAATTGGTATACTTTTTGAGTCACACTCACACACGAATCAATCAATGCAATGGGGACTAGCTTATTACACCACCTCCATAGTAAGGGTCTCTTCAGTATCCAAACTCTACTTACGCTTTTCGGTTACTATTCCGACGGATGCGTCATCCGCTTGGCCAAGTTTTGGGTCTTTCACCCTAGGGTTCATCTCCTTATCTTACTTCTCAATGTTGTCATGCCCCAAAAACCTAACTTTTCACATAGTGCACATAATCGCATCAATGCACTTAATCAACACAATGCAATGCATTTTATCAAATAAATGCATTTTCCTTCTACTTCAAAGTTGTCACAATGTCATCACACTCACATCATGAAAATCATCATGCTTATGCATTTTACGAGAAAAGTCACATCTTTCATGCATAAATTTATAAACACTCACATTTTCATGTTTTTATCAAGTGAACACATTTTTCATCAAAAGCATTCATAGTCACATTTGCACATACACAATATATATAAGTCCTAACTAACAAGTTAGACATTTGTACATGCATAAATCACAATGGTATACATATGTACACATATACATAACCTTAGGCTCAAGAAATCAAATCTATTTTTCATGTCATATAAAAGTGACCTATAAGATCAAAGTAGGAATGAGTCTAGCACCCCTACCACAAATCTTAAGCCTTGAATCCCTCTTTTGAAAATCCCAGCCATCCTAACTTTACAAAACGAAGACTTTGATCGATTCAAACCGATGCCCTTAATGTCCCCTACACACTCCCCTTCTTCGGGAATATCCAAATCACACCTTAAGCCTTCCAAATTCTAGAGAGAATGGAGACAGATGAAGTAAGAGCTTTAGAGAAAGAGAGAGATAGATCTGTAAAAATGAATATCTCTGATCCCCTAGATATTTATTCCACTCCTAGGGGTGCGAAAAGACCATTTTGCCCTCGGCCATTTAACGTACCCTCCCGATCTCTGAATTAATTATCGAAAACTCTGTTGGACTCGAAATCACTTCCATTACATTCTAAACATTTCGTTTAGTCCATGGCCAAAAATAAAATATCTCAAAATTTTCTTAAATTTCCCGAACTCACTTAACCTCATCACAGGACTGCCGTTGACCAAAAAGTCAAACTTTTTTTAAAGTTCCCAAAACTTTCCAAAACCCTATCCCAACTTACTAAACATGTTTCCTGCATTCAAAACATGTTAAATATCATTTAAAATGCATTTAACGCAATAAATGACGAAAATTTGAAAAATCGACCAAAATTGGGCACGGTCTCTACAACCTCCCAACCTTATAGGAATTTTGTCCTTAAAATTAGAATGTACCTCAAGTGATGAACAACTCGGGTTACTTTGATTGGACTTGTTCTCCCTCCCATGTAGCTTTTCTACCCCGTGATGACTCCAAAGCACCTTAACCAATGGAATGATCTTAGCCCGAAGAACTTGCTTTCTAGTGTCTAGAATCTGTATCAGCCTCTCTTCGTATGACACGTCCTCCTCCACCTCAAGGTCTATCCAATCAAGTATATGTGAAGGGTCCGGTTTATACTTCCTCAACATAGACACATGGAAAGTATTGTGCACACTTGACAATTGCAGTGGCAATGCCAAGCGATAGGCAACTTCTCCTATCTGATCCAAAGTCTCAAATGGTCTGATAAATCATGGCGCTAGCTTGGCACTACGACCAAACCTCATCAAACCTCTCTGTGGTGAGACCTTCATAAAAACATGATCCCCTACCTCAAATGTCGAAGGTCGTCATCTCTTATCGGCATAGCTTTTCTGACGACTCTGAGCCGTAAGCAATCTTTGCCGAATTACCTTAATCTTTGTAATTTCCCGAACTAAATCTAGTCCCAAAGAAACTGTCTCCCCAACCTCAGTCCAACAGATAGGTGACCTACACAGTCTACCATACAAAGCCTCAAATGGAGCCATCTCAATACTAGCTTGATAGCTATTATTGTATGCAAACTCCATCAAAGGAAGGTGATCCTCCTAACTACCCCGAAGATTAAGTACACACGCCCATAGCAGATCCTCCAAAACCTGTATAGTACGCTCAGACTGACCATCCGTCTAAGGATGAAAAGCCGTACTTAATTCGTGTGTGAGTGTGACTCAAAAAGTAAATCAATTAAAAATTTTCACACTTCGCAGTAGAACGAATTCCTTGCAGAATAGGGCTATCGAAATGGGTATCGTACCTCAGGGATTATGGTCTGATGAGTTGGAATACGGAATTAATTCTAATTAAATTTATAAGAAAAGAATTCTGATTTTTAAACTAATTAAAAAGTTAAACAAAAGTAAATCAAAGTAAATAGATAGTGAAGATAATATAAGAGAAATTTAGAGTATTTGACTTCACCACTAACTCCACAATCAATGGTCAATTGAATCAACTATAGGGAATTACATCATGCATAAGTGGTGTCGGTGGTTACAAGCTCACCTTCATCCATCAAGAAGATAACATATGATTAAGACTAAGTCATGGACTACCTTCGATTGGCGTGGGCCATCTGCCTAACTACTCTAATCTATGGTGCAGTATGGTTCATTTTCTCTAGGCATAATCCATCAAAGCTTTAATGATATATTCAGTGATTACCATTGTGTAATAATCGCTCTCGTGATCACAAAAAATAAGAGAGATTGAGTTCAATAACAACAACTAAATATCTAAGACAAGATAAGAAATCATTAAGATTGAATTTACAAGACTTTTATTGCTCAATTCTATAATAAGAATCCTCTCAATTACACAATCTATGCATATATATAAAGGTCCCCAATAATTAAAACAATCAAACCATTGATGCTTTGTTAGGGCTACATCAAAACCCTAGTGGATGAACTAGCCGCTCATGGTAGAAGAAGAAGCTTCAACTGTTGAGGAAGAAGACATCATCTTCATGAATTATGCGTATGAGTTCGTTCTCCAATGGCTCTGCAAAATATGTTTCTGTTCTCTCCTCAGCCCTCTCAGACTCTCCAATCTCTGTAATCTCCCTTAAACTCAGCCTCCTAGTCTTCACTAGGAATTAATTAGGTTTTCCCGCAGCACTAATCAGGTGGATTTTTCCTGCTGATGTTCGGCTCAACTTTTGACCCACTAGAAGTCTGATTCATAGAATTTTTGTGAAATACAAAAGTGTGCAGAATCAAATTTCATTCAACTTAGGAATTAAGTTGATTTGAGGTTCGAAAATAAGATTTCTAGTCCATTTTCCAAAACGGGATTAAGACTGTATTATGCGCAGATTTGGGCTTTAGGCCCGAAACCTTCTTAAGCAGCTGTAATTCTCTTGGACCTCTTCCTTGGGCTGATTTGAGTTTAAATAAATGGTTGAATGAATCTCCTTGATATAGGCTTCATCTACCCATCTTTGATGTCTTCTTTAACTGAAATAATCATTAAGGCCCTGAAAATACAAAAAACACTAAAACGAAGTAAAATAAAAAAATAATCTATCACTAAGAGAATAAAATACATAAGTTAAGAGGCTAGAATGCGTAACATTCAACGCCTATCACACCCCCAAACTTACATATTGCTAGTCCCTTATCAATAGAATAAAACAAAACTAAAACAAAAGAAACTAACAAATACTAACTAAACTACCCAACTCCACTTTCGTGGGAGAAACGATTGCATTTAGCATATGCAACAAGCCTTTAAACCCCTAGGTTACCCCTAGTGGATGAGTATAGTCTCGTGAGGGTTTCCAGAAATGTTACCCACAAACATTCAAAATTTTATTTCAACATTAATTCAAGAAGAAGATTACAATATATAGTTACAAACTTGCATTCAAGAATAATTTCAAACTTTCAAATTTCATAATTCAAATCAATGGCCGCCATGCATAATTCACATCAACATATCTCAAAATAACCAACTCTAGCTTCCTCGTGTAAAGTGAACTAGCAGTCATCTCATGTAGCATAACCAAGCTCTGAATATATTAAGGCACATACCCCTTCAACTCACTAGCTCCCCTTATTTAAATCATACTTCCAAACATGAATACATGACTTTTTTATTTTTTTTTCTCATTCTTTTTTTCCTTAGTTTATTGGTTGTGCAATGTCTTGATCTATTAAGTTTTCTGAAAGATGCATGTAGTAAGCTTTCAATCAGTGACTCCCAAACCAGATGGCTTTAGGGCCGAAGAACCTAATTACTCGAATCAGTCAGGCTACAAATCAAGACAACCAATGCTCATCTTTTCTCACCCTTTCATTTTTGACGCGAACACTCCGTACTTCCTGAGGCATAGAGGCCCGGTTACTCATGAAAAGGAACAAATTGATTTGCTTATTCCACATATTCTTTTTCTGTTTTCTTTTCTCTTTGTTTCTTTTTTTCTCTTTTTCATTGAAGTCAAGTGTAGCACATCATCGGTACTCATTCTCAAGAGATACCAATTAATATCAAGCATATGTAACTCAACAATTCAGAGCCATAGTTTATACCCCACAAAATTATGCTAGTGTGTCTGTGCATGTGAGGAAACTAAAATCAATCACTCCAAAACATGTCAATGCAAACCATGATAAAAATCACATAATTTAAACCATAGTTTCTAAAAAATTTAAAACATACTCAAGAATTGCAAGTTAAGCACCTACATAAGGTACTAATAACATTCTATCTAAAAACAAAACAAAATAAAATAAAATAAACTAACTAAGAAAATAAAATAGTATGTGGTGAAAATAGTATGGGTGAAAATAAATATGAAATAAAAAAATCTAAAAATTTATTTATTTATTTATTTTTGAAATTAAAGTCAGAAAGAAAAATAGAACTAAAGATAAATAAAATAAAATAAAATACAAAAGAGAGTTACCTTCCAGTCAAGGATGTGGTGGTGACTAAGCATCTGGATCCAAGTTCACCTGGTGCATCAGTGCACGCAGCATCCTCCTCATCTCTAGCTGATCCTAGTGAGTTTCACAAAAACTAATCCACCATCTCAGTTTTTATAGCTCCAAACTGTGTGAAAACCTCTGTCTGGAGGGTGCCAAATTGGGTGGTCAACCCAACAATCTGCCCCTCTAAATAATGATAATCATGTCCACCAGCTTGTGCATGTACATCCTCTTCTTCTTCTTCTTCCATCACCTCTGAATCTTCCACCAGTAGTGGTATATCTACAGGTTCCCCTCCCTAAGCCAATCAAGACACTTCACCTAGTGCAGCTATGACTCTTTGATGCATATGAGATTGGCTTAAATTCCATTCATGTGTGCCATAATGAATATCACGTGAAAAGGCAAGCTCGTCCTCATTGACTGTATATCCCTGTGCAATAAGCAACTGATGAATGATAGTAAGGAATGGAAACTCTCAGTCAGTTGCACTATCTGGTGCCTTGGCCACAACCTTGGAATAGAATTTTTCAATATGGCCCCAAACAATCTATGGGAATGATAGCCAATGCCCAAAATGTATGGCATATAAAGCTCTAAGGAACTTTTGATGCCTCTCAGTTTTATGTCCAATGGGACATATATTATTGAACAAAACAGCATCAAGGAACCATAAATAATTTGGCATAGAAGACTTTGAAGCTGTATTCTACTTTGGCCTAGAGAATTGGTTAGCACACAAACGTGCAACCAAGTTACCCACCAACAAATCATCGAGTAGAGGAGTGTAGATATTGGTCAAATCAGCCGGGCACTCATGAGGATAGCCCATGGCAATAGTAATTACAGATATATCAACATAAACTCACGTTCCATCCATTGAAGAAATAAGCACACCCTGCTCATCAGGTTTTGACATTAAGTTCTGATAAAAGACCTTGACGAGCCTCAGGTAGATAGTCGTAGATAAGGGAACAAAAATAGAAGCTGACCGACGACGATAGATGTCAGAAATTCCCCATCGTGTCTCGGGAAACATAGCATATAGTTTGGCGATGTCAAACATTATTTCAAAATTCAAGGCTCTTGGATGCCATCTCTCATGAATTCCATCTCGGCGAGATCTGGAGGAAACAGGTGTTGGGTCATGTCGTGCTCAGTGAGGATTGCGCAAGCTGGAAGCACCTTGGTGAATTGCTCTCTTTGGTGCCATGAAAATAGAAAAATCTTGGTTGAGGAATCAAATCAAACACTTGGCGTGCACAATAAAAGTGTATCCTTCAACCTCTTCTTTCGGTAATTTTCCACCCCAAATTGAACAATTCAATGCACCAATTATTCCCCCCAAACTTGGTCTTCAAAAGCCCTCAAAAAGATTGGCACAATTTTGTAAAATAAAAACTCTACTTACTTTGATGTAGATCTTGAAAAAGTGAGAGTTTTCTTGAGAACTAGTGATGATCAATCCGAATTTGATGTTGATGTTGATGATGATCAATGTTGAATACTTGTTTAAGAATCACCAATTTAAGAAAATATATTCCTGGTTGAAGTAGGAGTCAAATTGGAGCTCAAAGATGTCAAGGAAGCAAGTAGTAGCATCAAAGTAGGAGAGGGAGGCTATATATAGCAAGAATTTTTGGGCAGCCCACATATATGCTTGGGCGATCGATCTCCCCATCAATAGGCAATTGATCACCCACCTGCTGGCCCTCCCAAGTGAGGAAAAAAATGGGGCGATCGATCCCCCTCAAATGGGGCGATCGATCCCCCCTCTACTGGCCTGCTTTCTCTCCATCGCCCAAGGTCGACCGGGACGTGTATTTTTTGGAGTCTCTATCGCCCAAGGTCGACTGAGAGATCTTTTTTCACCCGCCTTGAGTCCACATACCTCGGTACACCTCTTGGCATCCTCCGAAAGCAACTTATACATCAAAAACTTAAAGAAAACACATCAAAACGCAACTAAAATTGAAAGAAAACTTAAGAAAATTAAAACTAAAAATCAAAATCAAAGAAAACTAAAGAAATTAAAGGATAGAAATATATACAAATCCTACAATTTAACATCCATAGGAGACAATCAACTCTCCGAAGGGATTAAGTCGGATAGACGGGATCCGTCAAGTCGACGGACTGCACGTCTCTTTTTGGCACAAATCCTTTTACACAATGCTTCAACCTTTGCCCATTAACTTTTATCAAAGTATTATCTCAAAAACTCTGAATTTCCACAGCACCATGGGAAAAAACCAAAATCACTTGGAATGGTCCATCCCACCTTGAGCTCAACTTTTCGAGAAACAACCGAAGTTTTGAATTGAAGAGCCACACTTTATCACCTGGAGAGGACTTCCGTGAAATATGCCGATCATGGAACGCCTTCATCCTCTCTTTGTAAATTTGTGAACTTTCATAAGCATCACGTCTGAATTCTTCTAATTCATTCAATTGTAACTTTCTTTCTTCTCCAGCTCTTTTCGCATTGAAATTGAATTTTTGGATCACCCAGAGTGCCTTATGCTCAATCTCTACTGGAAGATGACATGCTTTCCCATACACCAACAGATATGGTGACATACCAATAGTAGTCTTGTAAGCAATCCAATATGCCATAGTGCCTCACTCAGTCGTAATGATCAATCTCTTCTATCCGGTCTCACTGTCCTTTCGAGAATATGCTGATAAGTGTTCAATTCTATGCATTTGAACCCTCTTTATTGCATATGTTAGTTCCATTTTTGTGTTTACCGAGATATGTTTACGGTATTTTTGTGTTTTTGATGTATTGCAGGTACTAGAGTAAATGGAGCAAGGTTTGAAGCTATTTGCAGCTGAAGAGAAAAAGGCAGAATTGCAGCCAAAGGCATCTCGATCAATCGAGATGTTGATCTCGATTAATCGAAATCTTGATTGATCGAGATCTCATTTCGATTGATCAAAATCTCGATCAATCGAGATCCAATCTCGATTGATCGAGATTCTGCAGAATCCACTTGCCCACTTGCTCACCTGTTCTCCCACTTGTAACAAAATCCCCCTTTTTGCATGACTTAGGGGGATTGTCTAACTTGAACAAGACCCTTGGGGACCTTCTTGATACAAGGGATATATATATTGATATATATATATATATATGGTGGGTCTCAAGGTTGAAAAGGAAGTCAAAAAGCACACAAAAAGGGCTATATCTCTCATATCTCATATATCTCTCAAGATATACATCAGACCATCCAAGGAGAGACCTTCGGGAGAGGAAGAAGATGAGCTAAACCAGATCAAGAAGCTTCACTTTCTTCATCAATGGAAGGGTGCAAGGCTGCCATGACCAACTAACTCCTCCACTAGGGTGTGGTTGACACACCTAGCCATGTAAACTTGTTCATTTTTGTAGCACTTGGGGATTTGTAGTTAAATGTTGATTATTTAGCCTAGTGAATATGTACACAAATACATTTCTTATATATATTCATTTGATTTGGAATTTATTCTTGTCTTAGAGTAGATTTTGTCACTTGAATGCACAACATTTGCATATTCTACAAGAAGTGCAAATGATGGCTAGATAATGGTGTTTAAATGAATGTGTGATGTTTGCTTGTATAGACCATGCCAAGACAAGGTAGTTTGGATGCATGTAGGGTTCACCTAGAGAGTAGGGTAATTAGGTAGTTAGTTAGGTTGATGAGCTATGCTTGTTGAAGATGGATTATGATAGGTTAGCACACACATTGATCTTTTGATATGTCATTGAGGTCACAAGCCTAATGACATTGTTAGGCATTTAACTTATGAAT
Organism: Cornus controversa; assembly: GCA_026545225.1. NCBI lineage: Eukaryota > Viridiplantae > Streptophyta > Magnoliopsida > Cornales > Cornaceae > Cornus > Cornus controversa. The sequence continues at coordinate 26,982,321 of CM048848.1, read as the reverse complement.
CCCATGCTTGCTACACTTATGAACATATGAATGGCTAGTGGTGGAAACCACCCCTAGCTCTCTCTCCCAACTCAACTCTTTAATTTTATTGTCATTTCATTCATGCAATAGATTATAAACAAAAATCCAAAAACCTATTTTTAGAATTAAAGTAGAATTAATCTTCCTTTAAGGCAATTTCGACTAGTCCTCGTGGGATCGATACCCTCTATATAGAACCTTATCTACAAAGATTCGTGCTCTTGCGAGTGGTTAAATTATATTTTGGTAAAAAGGGAAAAATTAAGCTTACAATTTAATCCGAGTTTAGCCACCATCATATGCTTAATTTCTTGATTGGATAGCTCTACTTGCTCACTTGTCTGAGGATGGTAAGGCGTTGCCACCTTATGCGTCACTGAATACTTAACAATCAAATTTCTCAAAAATTTATTGCAAAAGTGAGAACCACCATCACTGATCAAGGCTCAAGGAATTTCGAATCGAATAAGAATGTTTTCGTGCATAAATTTGATTACTACCTTGTGGTCATTGGTTCGAGTTGCAATGGCCTCCACCCATTTGGAGACATAATCCATACCAACTAGAATGTACTCGTAGCCGAAAAAGGGCGAAAAGGGTCCCATGAAATCAATTCCCCACAGATCAAAAATTTCGACCACTAGAATGGGGCTCATTAGCATCATATCTCGTCTTGACATTGAACCCAATCTTTGACAATGATCATAAGATTTACAAAAAACATAGGCATCATGGAATAGAGAAGGCCAAAAGAATCTACATTGAAGTACGTTTGCTGCTGTCTTTCTTGCACTAAAGTAGCCTCCACATGCTAACGAGTGACAGAACTTGAGAATATCTTGAAACTCATGGTTCGGGACACACCACCGAATAATCTGATCTGGACAATATTTAAATAACTCTAGATCCTCCCAAAAGTAATGATGAACTTTAGAGAAGAATCTATCACGCTCTCGCTTGGTCCAGTCTCGTAGCACTTTTCTCGTGGCTAAATAATTCATAATATCTGCATACCATGGTGTGGAGTTGTCGGATACTCCAAATAATTGCTTACCCCGAAGTGATTTGGATGGTGTAGTGTATACAGAATTTACCACAATGGTAGAAAATTGATCTTCTAACACCTTCTTTTTCTTATGTTTTTCTTGCACCTTTATTTCATCTGTAGATTCAGACACATCCGCAGAATCCATACAAAAAACACTAGTCTGATCTGGAGGGTTCTCAACAGCATTGAAAATCTTAAGCTTAACCTTCATGTTGCCAAATAAAATATCCACGATCCCCGACCAACAATTTATGCAAGCATCAGCAGTAGCTAAGAAAGGTCGACAAGGATCACTGGAATATGCCTCTTTGGGTTATGAACTGGCTCAGTGTCAAGTACAATAAAATCAACAGGAAAGTAGAACTTGTCCACTTTAATGAGCACATCTTCAATGATCCCTCAGGGTTGCTTTGTTGATCTATCTGCAAATTGCAATACCACTGAGGTAGGCTTCAATTCTCCCAAGCCTAATTGTAAGTACACTAAATAGGATAACAAATTCATACTTGCACCCAAATCAAGAAGAGCTTTATCAACATGGTGCTCCCTAATGATACATGAGATAGTTGGGGCACCAGGATCTTTGTACTTGGGAGGAGTGTACTGCTGAATTATAGAACTCACTTGTTGTGGTAGCATCACCTTCTTTGGCACATGACTTTTAGAACGCCTTTTCTGAGTGCACAAGTCCTTCAAGAATTTAGCATAAGGAGGAATTTGCTTGATGGCATCAAGGAGTGGAAAATTAATCTTCACTTGTCGAAACACCTCCATCATGTCATGTAACTTGTCCCCTTGCTTTCCCAATTTAGATGCTTCAAGGAAACATTGTGGGAAAAGAGCCTTTGACTCATAAGGAATTCCGCACTTGGACTTGTGGTCACTTTTTCTTCTTCTTTCTTCTCACCCACTTTATTATCAATTATTTTCCCACTCCTAAAAGTGGTAATGGCTTGAACTTGCTCATGGTGTGGGTTGCTTGTGGAAGCTTGCATCCCTCTTGGATTAGCAACTGGTTGACTAGGGAGCTTCCCCTCTTCTCTTCTACTAAATGAAATAGCAAGCTGTCCAAACTGAGATTCTAGTTTAGCAATGGAATGAGAATGAGAGTGCACTAGCTAAACTATAGATTGTACTGTTGCTGTAGTAGCTTGCACTGTCTCTATAATGGAATCAAGCTTGTCAAATTTTGATAAGGTAAGTGTCACAGCTTGTCTTCAATAGCAGAAATTCTCTGTGCCATACGAACTTGTGTTTGATATTGCTATTGAGGTACAAAATTCCTAGGTTGATATGATGGTTGCATTACTGCCCCTTGGTTACTGTAATAAAAATTAGGATGATTCCTCCATGTAGGATTGTAAGTATTACCTCGTGGAGGATTCATTGGTCTAGTGAATGTAGTTTGGACTTGCTCATGTTGAATATCAAAAAATTGCCCCATTGAAGGACAATTGCTCACATTATGCATAGGACTAGAGCAAAATTCACAAGGGCCTAGCAATGAAGAATTTAGAGTAGAAGTAGTTTGATTGGGAGCCATAATTACTACTACCTTCTGTCCAATTAAATCAATGTCGGTTAGCATAGCTTCTGAAACACCAACCTCAAAAATTCCATCAATCTTCCTTGTTGTGGCAGGTCTGCTAGAACGAGTAGAGGACACATGTTGTAGAGAGTTGTCACTAAGATTTTCAAATAAGGTCCATGCCTCTTCTTCACTCTTCAACATAAAAGTATCTCCACAAGACGCATCAACCATTTGTCTATTGGCTTTTGTCAGCCCTTCATGAAAACTCTGCACTAGTTGCCACTTAGGAACTTGATGATGAGGACACTTCCTAAGAAGGTCCTTGAATCTTTCCCATGTCTCATAAAATTGTTCCCCCTCATGTTCGGAGAAACTAGTGATAGCACATCTGAATTGATTGGTCTTCCCAATCGGAAAATACTTCTTGAGAAACTCATGTTGCATCTGAGTCCAAGTCGTGATAGAACCTGCCGGTAGAGAATTGAACCAATACTTTGCTTTATCTTCAGGGAGAATGGAAAAAGTCTCATTCTGAGAGTATCTTTAGAGAAGTTGTGAATTTTAGTAGTTGAGCACACTTCAATGAATTCATCAAGATGCTTGTAAGGGTCTTCTTGAGTCTGCCCGAAATAAGATGGTAGCATCTGAATAATGCTGGACTTGATCTCATAATTCTATGCTGTGACATTAGGCAGATGAAAACTAGCTGGTGAGGTGTATGTCTCAGGAACATAGTAGTCCCTAAGCAATCTACCCCTTTCTCCAGCAGTATTAGGAACAAGATTATTATTCCTTTCTTCCTCCATGTCTTTAATTAATTCTTCCTCTTGCACAATGGTATCAACAGGGATGTTCCTCTATTGTCTAAGAGTACGTTCAGGCTCTGGATCAAGAGGAATCAAAGGATCAGCCACAAAACGACGACCTTGCATATATTAATGAAAATCACCTGAAAAGAAAACAACAACAAAATTAAAAACAACATATAAAAATTTTCTAAACTAAAAATCTAATTAAAATTAATCCTGTAAAATCTAATCAATCAAATAGATAATCCCCGGCAACGGCGCCAAAAATTGATTCGTGTGTGTGTGACTCAATAAGTGTATCAATAAAAATTACCACACTTCGCAATAGAACGAATTTCTTGCAGAATAGGGCTATCGAAAGGGGTGTCGAATCTCAGGGATTATGGTCTGATGAGTTGGAATACGGAATTAATTCTAATTAAATTTAGCAAGAGAAGAAATCTGATTTTTATATTTAATCTAATCAAAAAGCAAAATAATATAAAACAAAGGAAATAGAGTGAAGATAATATGAGATAAATCTAGGGTATTTGACTTCACCACTAACTCCACAATCAATGGTCAATTGAATGAACTATGGCAGATTACATCATGCATAAGTGGTGTCAGTGGCTACAAGCTCACCTTCATCCCTCAATAAGATAACATATGATTAAGGCTAAGTAATGGACTATCTTCGATTGGCATGGGCCATCTGCCTAACTACTCTAATCTAGGGTGCAGTTTGGTTCATCTTCTCTAGGCATAATCCATCAAAGCTTTTAATGATATATTGAGTGATTACCATTGTGTAATAATCGCTCTCATGATCACAGAAAATAAGAGAGATTGAGTTCAATAACAACAACCAAATATCTAAGACAAGATAAGAAATCATTGAAATTGAATTTATAAGACTTGTATTGCTCAATTCTATAATAAGAATCCTCTAAATTACACAATCTATGCATGAAAATAAAGGTCCCCAATAATTAAACAATCAAACCATTGATACTTTGCTAGGGCTACATCAAAATCCTAGTGGATGAACTAGCCGCTCATGGTAGAAGAAGAAGCTTCAACGGTTGAGGAAGAAGGCATCATCTTCATGAATTATGCGTAAGGCTTCGTTCTCCAATGCTCTGCAAAGTATGTCTTCTTTTCTATCCAAAGCTCTCTCAGACTCTCCAATCTCTCCCCAACTCAGCCTCCAATTCTTCACTTTATCCCCCAAGAGAATACACCAAGGTCCTAATCCAATTAGGAATTAATTAGGTTTTTTCGTAGCACTAATCAGGTGAGTTTTTCCTACTGACGTTCGGCCCAACTTTTGACCCACTAGAAGTCCAAATTTTTTGTGAAATACAAAAGTGTGCAGAATTGAATTTCGTTCAACCTATTTAGAAATTAATTCGATTTGAGGCTCGAAAATAACACTTCTAGTCTATTTTTCAAAATGGGATTAAGACTGTATTAAACGCAGATTTGGGCTTCAGGCCCGAAACCTTCTTAAGCAGCTGTAATTCTCTTGGACCTCTTCCTTGGGCTGATTTGAGTTGAAATAAATATTTAAATGGATTTCCTTGATGTAGGCTTTATCTAATCATCTTGGATATCATCTTTAAAAGCCCAGAATCACGGTTTTAACTGAAATAATCATTAAGGCCTTGAAAATACAGAAAACAATAAAATGAAGTAAAATAACAATATAATCTACCACTAAGAGAATAAAATATATAAGTTAAGAGGCTAGAATACGTAACATTCAACGCCTATCAGTCATGTGTACCTTTTCTTGGCAATTGAAGCAATGCCCAAGAAACTGACGTGGCGGTGTATTCTGAGGTGTAGCTGGCACTAAAGCCATGGACTATTCACCTCCACTAACTCTTTGTCATTTCCCTGCTCGCCAATCCTACCTACTTCTTTGCCACGCCTGACTTTGCCTGTCTCTCTGAGGTTGCTACTGCTGCTGTCCCCTCTAATTCAGTTGAGAATTTAAAATATTCTTCCCTTTACCTTTTTGTTATGCCTTCTACTCCCTCTGTCTTTGATACTCCATATTATGCTCCTCATGCCTCATTGCGCATTGTACAACAGCCGAGTATCTTGTTAATCCTTGACCGATAACCATTCTCTTGATGTTAGAAGCTAAACCCCCCGCACAAACTTTAAAATCTTATCCTCCTCATTTACTATCATGTAGGGAGCAAATCATGAGAGTTCGGTGAACTTGGCCTCATACTGAATAACAGTCACAGTGCCCTACTCCAACTGTATGAACTCAACAACCTTTCTCTCCTTCAATGCACATGGAAAATATTTGTTGTTGAACCAATTTTTGAACTCGTCTCAGTTTATCTCTGTAATGTCAATATCTTGGGTCACAGACCGCCACCACTGATAGGCCTCACCAAACAAAAGAAAAGCTGCAACCTTTCTCTTCTGAACCTCAGTGTCCTCTATAATCTCAAAACATTTCTCCATATTTTCAATCCATCTCTCAGCATCTAGTGGATCAGCAGCACTTGTAAATTCCACAGCACCTAAACTATTTATCACTTTGACAAGAGTATATGTGGGACCCTACCCTGCCTCGGGATTTGGCTTCTACAATGCCTCATTCATCTGTGCAACTCCACGTACTACTTTACCACGGTCAGCACCACCATGACTGGTGCCACTGCATCCATCACGTCCCCTGCCTCTACTAGCTTCAAAGATCCAATTTTCAGTAATAAATAACATTACCATTAATCCCACGATAACTTATAATTAAACTGGAGTATGATAAGAAAACACATAATCTATCCTTTAGCGGGGTAATCTTAAAACTAGGCTTTGATACCAAACTGTCACACCCCTAAATTTAAAATAGAAACACTGGTTCTATACTCAAATAAAGTGCGTGATTTACAACAACACCCACCTCACACAACATAGGATAACTCTCCCAAAAAGTATTTTATTGAAAAACATAAATAACTATAGAACAAATGTAGCATCATCTATTACAATCCATAAAAATCCTCGACATTATTACATAAATTCATATCAACTTTATTAAACTACAAAAAAGTAACAAAACAGCAAAATCATCTCCATCCGGCTCACATGACTCCATCACGTTTCAATCAAAGTATCTAAAAATTGTTAAGGAATGAGCTCACAAGCTCAACAAGGGATTGCTAAACACATTCCCTGCTCAGCAAATCGATTCACCTTGTATTTTCATATATAAAAGTAACTTGTCAAAATGCATTAATTACACGTATTCATCTCAGGTAATAAATTCTTATATATCATAATTACCAAAACATAAAACAAAACACAATTTTCATAATTTCACACCATAAACTCATTAACCGTTTTGATTAACTTATATTAAATTTCACTTATCTCACATGAGCCCCGGGCTCCCCTCCAATTGATGGTGTGCATCACATAGTCCCGGACTACCAAAAACACGCATGTGGCTGGGTTGTACGTCTACTCACTCAGATGGTCCCAGACCACGTCCACATAATAAGGGCATGCTAAGCCCAATGGTCATAACAAAAGGGTAGTGCACTCCCAATAGGCAGGTCTTTGACCATACCAAATAAGGTCATCATAGGAATAGTCCCGAACTACTCCTCGACTACGCACGATTATCCATTACGTACCAAGTATTGAATGTATTTTACATTTATAATATTTTTACTATTTTTCTCTAATTTTCATTAATTAAAATCAATTAAAATTTAGTTAAAACTATTGGCTTGCATAAAAGAAACCAAAAAAAAATAAGTCTTCTCTTCTATACAATAAAATGTCCAGAATATTATATAACAACTATCTGTATATATTTATACACAGAATATTGAAATGGTTTACAAATTCTTTATAATTGGCCACTTCTGTTACATTAGGCCTTCAAAGTTGACATCGTTGTGCTAGTTTGAATCTCAAAACTCAAATCAGATACCGACATAAAAGAATTACTTAATATATCAATTTAGGACATATATCAAACCGAAGTCATCTAAATTTCAGGTTATGGTAGGGTGTGATTTTTGTTTCAACTGTGCAACCACCACCTTGTATCTTATATCTTAAATATAGTTCTGTATATATACAGCCACTCAACTATACATCACCCCATTGTATCCTAAATATAATTCTCTATATAAAAATTAGGCACGTTGTAACCTAAATATAACTCATGTAACCTAAATACAATTATATATTGCAACTACATATCACCCTACTATAACCTAATCTCAGACCATTCTAATCGTTCAATCTTCCAGATTCCACTAAACAACACATTCGTTCACCTCATATCACATTAAATATTTACATATATAAAACAGATTACTTGAAGCCTTAACTTTTATATTCTAATTATACTTCAGCATAACCTATATATCTACTAATAAATCTGACCCTAAAACACGTTACTGTAGTCTAAGTCATCAACCCTGATCTAACTATCAAAAATTTTCCTGCAAGTCCAATGAATATCTTTTGTCTATGAACTTACTGTGTACTGCCTTTCAATCTTAATGATTCATATGTTTTGCAAATTTATGATATTCATGTCCATCATCTCATGTATATACATTACACTCCAACTTCAAGAATTTATATACATTTCTTGATTTATATATATATATATATATATATATATATATATATATATAAACATATACCCACCCTAATGGTAACAGTAACGATATTTATACATTCCATATATAAACCATACAAATCTTTAAAGTGACAACTTTGATTCTCAGTATACAAAAAGTCTAACATAGTTCCCAAGCAGAATCGTTAAACAAAAAATATAAATAAAAAGAACAATTAACCCAAGTTTCACATTCCTAAGATTATGCTTATTCATCACACATGTTTTAGTATATAAATTTAGTATTCCTTCCTCACATAATTTAAATCACTATCTTCAACAATAATAATAAAAAATTCATTCTTTTACTTATCAACTAACATTTGTAGATATTACACATCTACATAAATGTATCATTATGATCATTTTCCTAAACCTACAATAATTAAAAGACAAGTCTCAATTGTATATAAATATATAAAATGAATCAACTTGCCTGTTATCACTATTCCAATCACTGACTCTCTCTACGCGACTCTTCGATCACCGTCTCTCCTTCCGATTACTGTAGAGGTTCAACGTATATTAGTGTTTAAGGTTAAGTTGGATTCTTTTGGAAAAAAAACAATATTCTGACTACTTAAAAATAATACTAAAATTTTATAAGAACGATATCCCGTAATTGGGGTAGGCTAGGTTTCAATTTTAAATTTGACTTTCAGATTTTCTCGCAACAAGTCTGGCAATTCAAATTCAAATTTTTTTTTCCGGATCAATTTTTTTTTTCGGGATATTATACTCTTTGTGATCTTAGGGAGATTGTGAGGCCCAACATGGTTTGATATTTCTATGGCAATATGATTACATCAAACTTGGAAGATCTAACTTTTGTGACTAAATGTTATGGCGTTCGTATTAAGGTTACCAAGGATACAATTGCTAATATTTTAGGTGTTGTAGAGAATGAATATGGCATAGTTTTACCTTATCAAGTGGAGGATCCAAACCAACCTAGCATGGATGACATGATTTGAGAGTTATGGATGACATGACCTTATAGGTTGCCTTCACTCTATCTTACAGATGAGGTATCGGCATTAAATTTGATAGTTTCATACAACTTGGATCCTCATGACCACAAGGGTAATTTAATCAAAAGTTGAGCTGAGCTTCTATATCACATTGTTTGAGGAGATCCTATCAATCTTCTCACAATGATCATGCGTACCATGATCTTAGCTACTCAACACTATTGATCTTAATTTGCTTTGGCTTTCCACATATAGTAATGGCTATACTAAGGGTTGCTAGGGTACGTATTCCTTACAGAGTTGATATTGAGAAATTGAAAGGGATAGTTGATGCCATATCAATTACTCGGTCAGTAAACAAAAAGGAGAAGGACATGAAGGCCTATGAGCTTAGTCAAAGAGCTGGACAGGCTGTGTCTGGAGGTCAAGTAGTTTTCCAACTTCCTGCGACTAACACGCCCGTGACGGCCAATCAGATGAACCAGGTTCTCAAGTTCATTCAGCAAGGGTTCGACCGCTTACATGCTAGGATAGATAAGCTTGACCCTATTGTATCTGATGAGGTTGCTAATGATGCAGAGGATGATTAGACTTTAGGTCTTATTTTTTATTATTCTAGACTAGCTTTGAATTATTTACCCCTGATGTTTAGATTATTATTTTTTTCATATTTTGTTAATTCCATCAATTGATATGTTTTGGATATTTATTTGATCAATGATGATGATTATTTTTGCTTTAGTATTGTCTTTTTCTCTCTATGTGCTTACTTAATTATCTGTTTATATGCTTCTCTTTGGCGTTTCTTTCTCAATTTGTTACACAAAGGGAGAGAAGTATTTATCAGATATTTCTTTTTAAAGGGCAAATTAAGGGGGAGCATTACAGAGTTGTGTTTATATTTCTTTATTAAGCTTTTCACAAGTTGTGTTGTTTAAGTAATGTGCAGGTACAAGTTTTTCATTTGAACCATCTTGAACACACAAGTGAAGTTTTTGTTGATCAGCTATTTATTTCTATGTATTTTTGGACATACATTATAATCTAATTTTTTTCAATGGGTTAGGTTATAATTGTCTAAGTGGTTTTATCACGAAATTGTCAAATGGGGAGATTATGATATATAAATTTGTAATTAGCGCATTTCGGTGATAAAAACCTGATTGATCAAGTTGTAATTTTCATATTATTTTATATAATTGATCTTCAACGACTTCAAACTGATATTCAAGTTCATGGATGCAGTTCAAATTGGTAAGAACACCATATAGTACAGGTAAGTATGGTGAGAGGACACTTTGCACGTTATATTTCTGAGCCTATTTTGCAAAACTAGGATTTTTGGAAAAATATTATGGTTTTTCAAAATAGGACTGGTCCAACTTTTCTAGGCAGTTTGATTTCTGCAGGTTTTTACAAAGTCCCACCAGTCCTAGTAATTGGGCACCAGTCCCACTTAGCCTGTTCCAAATAGGAAATAAATTTTGACTAAAATTCTGATTCCTATTGGGTTTGAAACTTCTAGGAGAGTTCTATTTTGGTATTCAACTTCTTTTCTAAGTAGAATTAGAACTTCCTTGCCTATATATATGTATCTATAATTGCTTAACACATATGCCTAAAAAATTAATATTTTTAGAGAGAGAAAGTATATACAGTATAATTAGGATAGAATATTTTTAAGAACATCTATATAACATTTCAGCATTGACTTTGAATTTCCCCCCAAAATAAATTTACCATCTAATGGTCACAAATGCTTAAAAATTTCATCTAACGGTTCAAAATATATATCCTTATCTACGGTCTAAAATTACTCTTCCTATTTTCAATCAACGGTCATGATTTATTCCCACCTAAATTCAAATTTAAACATTTATCAATTACCCCTAAAATAACATTCCCATCATTATATCCGTAAATATCTCTCTCTCTCATTTCAGACACCATCATTCTCTCCCCCCGCCCCCATCTCACTCTCTCTCTCTCCATGACCTCATTCGAACACACCATCAATGGCGGCGAAACCTTCACCACGTGCTCCACTCTGGTCCGGCGACGACCTGAATGACTAGATCAGGCCGACCCCAACTTGCTCCACTCCGGCCGAACCCAACTTGCTAGATCCGGCCGAACCCGTTGAACCTGACGAGCTGGAAGAAGAAGCCAACCACCAGCACCCTAAGCAATGGCGGCAAGTAGAGGATCGACGTCGATCGAAAGGCGATCGAGTGGTTGCTCAAGATCTCCCATTGTAAAGGTGAGTTTCAATCCTAGAATCTCAATCGTTGTTATAACTATTGTGATTTGTTGTTGAATGATTTAGTTACGGTTGTGGAGAGTGGAAGCAGAGCTCTGCAATGGATGCGAATAGATGGTGGTTGATAGTGAATCGATGTCGTGAAATGAAAAGGGGATCTGTAGATCTCTATGGATTTTGGGAAGATTAGCAAATCTGTCAAGTAATCAAACAAATCATTACATAGATTAGCAATAACAGAACGATATACATGTTATCTATATCTCTAAATTATAGAGAGATGAGGGATATACCTAAGAGAGAGAGAGAGAGAGAGAGGTGGAAAAAGGAGATGGCAGGTAGTGGTGGTGTGAACGAAGGGGGCTTTTGGGACAATTTAGACTTTTGTTATATTGATTATTTTAATTTTTTAATATGTTGAAAATTTTGTTATTTTTTTGTTTCAGATCTGCTCTGTTTTTTTGCCTCTTCATTTGTTACTTATGATGAACTAAGTTTTATAGAAGTTGTAAATATTTTTTGGAATTAGTAATTAACAATTTTCATGGCTCTTAGTTCTTGGCTCAATGTCTTCTCATTATGCCTAACTTGCGCACACTGCCTTCAGATTATGCTTTGCCATTAACGAAAAGTCCATTAACAATCAGTCATTCAGGCCACTGAGTCTAGATTCATCACTATTCAGGCCATCGCTTCTGCCTATGCCAACTGGGGATTCTTCAAGGTGATTTTTTGAAACTATATATATATTATTCTTAAACTAAGTAATTTTGTTTTAATTTGTTTTAGATTTTTTTAATAATTGTTTCTTAAATTTGTTAATATTACTTCAACAATTTACCAAAATAAAAATGAACAGATTCTTAATCACGGGATGAAGGTCTCTTTAATGGAGGAAATGCTGGAGGCCTTAGAAGGATTTTTCAATTTGTCTTTGGAAGAGAAGATGAAATATGCTTCAGACGATGTGATGAATCCGGTGAGGTATGGAACAAGCCTCAGTACATCAAAGAAGCATGTTCTCCATTGGAGGGACTATTTCAAGCATTATGGCCATCCTTTGTGACCAGGAAGAATGGGTTGCTGTTGGACACGTAATAGGGTCTTTTGTTGTCAACATAGGATACTACTTGGAGATGTATACTATTTATATATTATTTATACATTGGAGTAGAACCTGCACATGTAATGGAAAACAACTCTCTCTCTCTCTCTCTCTCTCTCTCTCTCACACACACACACACACACAGCCAATGAACAATTGCTGTAGCTCCTTACATGTTAAAATTCCATGACCGAAAGTACTGATGCTTTTTATTATGTGAGGATAGAGTCTTGTAATGAACAAAATCACATATGAAGTTTTATTCTGTAAGGATTGAGTCTTTACTTTTAGTTTATTTTAAAATTTTTCACATCACATACTTTCAAATTTTTTACACCTGAATTCAAATTCAAATTGTAAAAAATGTAAATATCGGCGACAAAAAAAAGTTGTAATTTAAATTGAAATTTAAATTCACTCTCACCTGAATTAATTTGAATAATTGATACAAGAGATTTGATACAAGCTCTATTCTAATTAATAAAAATATTTATTAAGATTTGATAAATTCACTCTCACCTGAATTATTTTATTTTTTTTGGCTTTTATTTTATTTTTTTACTTTTACTTTTTATCAAATCAATCATTTCTTTACTTTTAAATATTTACATCAAATTCAAATTCAATTTTTTTACACCTGAATCTAAATCAAATTCAAAATCACTCCAACTTAAATTTAAATTTAAACAATCACTTCCTACACCTAAAATCACTCCAACCTCAATGACAATTGAATGTTGTGTCGGTCCAATAATGAAAAAGAAATAGAGAGTGGACATTGAAAATGACGTGCAAGAGATGTATATAAATATACATGTATATACATATTTATCAAGCAAAAAAAGAAAATTTAATTTAAAACTTTTTTGAAAAAGTCAAAAAGTTGTTGGGAAAAAGAGATCGTACTTTTTGGGATGTTAGCCGTGTTTTTCAGGACTGTTGGGGTGACAGGGATTCGAATTTCTTGGGGCGCCGATATACTTATATAGGTGTATACGTACATACGCGAGAATTCTTATTCTGCTTTCTTCTTCGTTGCGACAAAACCCTAAGCCTTCCTTCTGTTATTCATCTTCTCTTCTGAATCCATCGGAGCAGCGATGGGTTCAATATGGAGAAGAGAACATGAATTTTGTGAATCTAGAAGAGGATGAACAGCTAGGAGATCCAGTCGAATTGGATAATTTTGAAAATCCAGAAGGGTCTTTTACTGGTATAGATGCATACGATCCATTATCATTCGATTGGTCAGAACTGTTAGGAGACGATGAACAGTGGAATCAACTACCTAACAATGAGGATCAAGAGTCCATTCCTTTTGGGTATATTCTGGGTCTGTAAGACCCTGTACATATGTACTGTAAAAGATGTGCGTAAGACACGTACGTATAAGAGTTTCATTTAATGCAACTGGTGTTTTGTGAATATTTGTTTATTGACACATTGATTATATGAAATTAACTTCTATTGCAGTCTAATAATTTTTTGTTTTATAGTGCCGTAGGCACGGGTAATACCCTAGTACATCTATATTTCACGAGTGATATTTAGGATGGTGTTCTACTACTAATTAGCTGCTTAGATATTGTATCAAATTATTCACTGATCAGAGTATTGGATTCGTGGTTTGTTTTATCTTACTTGCTGAAGAAAAAAGGTGACCATATCACACTACGAAGGGAACAGAATACTTGCTCAGTATTACTATTTTCCCAGCAACCTTTCTTTAAGGATCATGACGTTAACTGAAAGTCTGTAGAAGTTGGACTAGAGGTCGCAATTATAAGTCTGAGGTGTTCTGCATCAGATTCTTGAAATAGTTAAGAGGGTGGGAGTCTGAGACAGAATCTATTATACTATGCTTCATTATAGTGGATTAGTTTCCTGAGACTTTCCACCGCCCCCGTGGTTTTTTCTTGATCTGGGTTTTCCACGTATATCCGGTGCATTCTTTACTTTACTTGCACTTTAAGTTATTTACTTGCTTTAATTGTTTAGTTAATTATTACTTGGACTTAAAACTGAATTAATTTGAAAGATTAAACAAACAAGTAAGTAAACCTATTCACCCCCTCTAGGTTTGAAAGTACTTTTTGCAACCACTTTCGCACTGCACAACTCACAATAGTAGCTCCCCTCACAGCACTCTTATGTACTCAAAATCCTACATCGAAAGAATTGACAACTTAAAAACACCAATGGGATATCAACTGCCAAAGTTCCAACAATTTGACGGAAGAGACAATCCCAAATAACATGTTGCACACTTTGTGGAGACTTGCAATAACACTGGCCAATTTGTTCGTTCCATCAAAGGGAATACATTTGATTGGTACACAGACCTTAAAGTTGGGAGTATTGACTGTTGGGAGCAAATGGAGCGAGAGTTTCTCAACCGCTTCTACAGTACTCGCAGAATAGCAAGTATGCTAGAACTCACTAATTCTAAACAAATGAAAGACGAGCTTGTGGTCGACTATATCAACCGTTGGCGAGCTCTAAGTCTTAATTGCAAAGATTGTCTTTTTGAAGTCTTAGTAGTGAAATGTGTATACAAGGCATGCACTGGGAACTTCTCTATATTCTACAAGGAATCAAGTCTCATACATTTAAAGAATTGGTTACTTGTGCCCATGATCTGAAACTCAACATAACAAGTCATGGTACAAAGGCTCTTGCCTTTCCTAATATGTCTGACAATTGTCTTAAAGATGAAGGGGCTGAGTCCGAAGAAGAAGACAAAATATTTCTTAACTTGGAAGATGAAATAGATATATCTTATGATACAAGCATCATCTATAAAGACTTATATCAAGAAACGCATCATGCTACTTTAGTGACTTTATCTGAAGGTTCTCAATTACATAAGACATTGAGTCAAGAAAACTTTAGTAGAAGACTGGACAGACAGGGAGCAAACCCTCCATACAAAGCTCATTCCCAGCTCTCTCATATGAAATACCGTAGGCAAGGGGGCAAGATTCACATCTGTTCTTTAAAAAGACCTGCACATTTTCTCAAACCTTAAAATAAGAAAGAAGTCTCAAGAAAGGGATAAGAAAAACCAAAGTGACGAATCTTGAAGATTTGTTTTGATGACGCAGTATCAGAATAATCTATCAAATTCCACTCAAACGACTTTAAGTAGGAGAGTTCGGAATATTGTGTTTACTTGGAGGCCAAAGAAGAATGCTCAAGAAGTGAATGGTTTTAAAAAGATCTCACAAGAATTAGTGTTTGAAATATACAAATGGCAGCTCGAGTAATTCCTTCCCAATATGTCGTTAACAAGCACTAAAACTATAAAATGAGAAACAAGAACAAAATCATCTACAATCTTAGATGAAATGAGAAGCTCAAAAAGTCAAAAGAATAGAGGATGAAAAGTGTGGGGGACCGAAGTCCAAAGATGCTGTCTGGATTGAACCTCACAACAGAATGAAAGCATACTGGGTGAGGTTTAATCCTCCTGCATGGTCCATGACGAATGAAATATCTTTTCCTTCTAGGTGGGGAGACGAGTTCGAAGGAGTTGTTTCTTCTCAAGTACAAGAATAGTACAATGAAGAAACAAAGCAAGAAGGAAATGTTCAAATTGACGCCGAGCTGGTTCATACCTTTCAACACAAGCTTGGACTCTCTTCTAAATTTTATAGAGTTGAAGAATAATAAAAAATAAAGTACTCCCCAATACGAGCCTAAACTATCGATGACACTCCTTGACACAAGTATAAGTTGTCTACCAAAACAAAAATAGGACTCCTTAACATGTGTATAAACTGTCTACCAAAAAAAAATAGCACTCCTTAACATGAGTATAAACTATCTGCTAAAAAAAAACACTCCTTAATACGAGTATAAACTATCTATATGAAAAAAAAACAATCACTCCTTGATATGAGTATAAACTAGCTTTACAAAAAAAAACTCATTGACACAAGTATAGACTGTCTAAAAAGAACACTCATTGACATGAGTATAAACTGTCTGCATGAAAAAAAATTCAAAAAATTCTTGACATTAGTTTAAACTGTCTCAAAAAAAAAAATCAAACACTCCTTGACACGAGAATAAATTGTTTGTATGAAAAAAAAGCACTCCTTGATATGAGTATAAACTATCTTCACAAAGGAATATATATATTTTGAACTACATGATGACTTGATTCTGTTCAGGGTACGTAGGCATCTTGGAGGATTGTTTCAAGTTCAGTCGACCCAACAATAATAAATACATATCATTTGGCCTACTGCCGAGATATGGACGATGTTTGCCACATTGTGGTGACTTGGCCTACTGGCAAGATGTTGAAAGGTGTTTGTCGTACTGTGGTAACTTGACTTGTCACAAAGACATTGAAAGCACCCGTCATGCCATATTACTTTGGCCCGTGGAGCAAAACAACGAACCAGTGGGGTTCTTACATTTAGTGTAATACTCTTTTCTCCATGACATCGTTCTCTCGTTCTAAAATGGTTACTATTGTGTAGTACTCTTTTCTCTATGACATCGTTCTCTTGTTCTAAAATGGTTACTGTTGTGTAGTACTCTTTTCTCCATGACATCATTCTCTCATTCTAAAATGTTTACTGTGTTTACCTTGATGCTTTTAAAGAAAATCATGATTGGCAGAAGTCAAAAGTTATTTACCTAAAAGTAAAAAAGGTCTGAGAGAAATTTACCCAAAAAAAAAAAGTGACCCCAGAGGGACGATAAAGTGTTTCAAATGAACTAAGTGACCCCTAAGGGCACTAAGGGACCTCGAAGGGACGATAAAGTGACCCCGAAAGGCACTAAGGGACCCCGAATGGATGATAAAGAATTCCAAAGGAACGAAGTGACCCCAAAGGACACTAAGGGACCTCGAAAGGACAATAAAGTAACCCCAAAGGGCACTAAGGGACCCTGAAGGGACAATAACGTATTCCAAAGGAACTAAGTAACCCCAAAGGGCACTAAGGGACCCCGAAGGGACGATAAAGTATTCCAACGGAAATAAGGGCCCCAAAAGGATGATAAAGTATTCCAAAGGAACTAAGTGACTCCGAAGAGCACTAAGGGACCCCGATAGACAATAAAGTAACCCGAAAGGGTACTAAGGGATCCCGAAGGGACGATAAAGTGTTCTAAAGAAACTAAGTGACCCCAAAGGGCACTAACGGACCCTGAAGGGATTAATGAATGGCGTTTCGAACTCCATATTTTGAGAGAAGCGATTTGAGCTGCAAAAATTGTCAAAGAAATTATAACATGTAAGAAAAGAGTTAAGTGGCTCACATAAAGTTGTCTTCCTCGATGAGTTTAATGAATTTGTATGTTGTTCCAAAGGCAACACAAAACTCGAGCAGAGCCTACAAGTAAAAACTGATCTGGAAAAATAAAATTGGTTACTAGTGATTACGGAAGACAAAGTTGCTACTGAATAAAAAAAGAGAAATTGTACGTGCTGCCAAATTATATAAAAAAATATTCTTTTCGAAGTTCAACTGCAGGTTATACTATATTTCAAAGGTTTGCAATACTCTTCACGAGGTCTCAAGTTCCAAACTAGCAAGTAGCATAACAATTCTTATATTTTTAAACATCCAGTCACCTACCACATAATCGTCCAATCAGCATTCAGTGCCTAGTCAGCCACCACATCAGATGGATATATATATATTTGTGTGGAAGAGAAAAAAATGAAGAAGAAAGAAGAAGTCAGTAAAGAAAGGAAAAAAGAAGAAGAGAAAAAAAAAGGCAGTAAAAAAAAAGGAAAGGAAAAAAAAGAGAAAGAAAGAAGAAAAAAGGAAAAAAGAAGAAGAAGAAGTCAGCACGTGGAAAGAAAGAAGAGGAAAAAAAAAGAAAGAAGGCACTAGAAAAAAAAAAGGAAAGGAAAAAAAAGAGAAGAGAAAGAAGGAAAGAAAAAGGAAAAACAAAAAAAGAAGAAGAAGTCAGCACGTGGAAAGAAAGAAAGAAGAGAAAAAAAATGAAGAAGAAAGTAGAGAAAAAAAAGAAAGAAGAAGAAGAAGAAAAAGAAGAGAAAGAAAGTAGAAAAAAAAAGGAAAAAAAGAAAAAGAAGAAGTCAGCACATGGAAAAAAATAAAGAAAAGAAAAAAATGAAGAAGAAAGTAGAAAAAAAGAATAAGAAGAAGTCAGTACAACATGTGGAAAAAAGAAATGAAGAAAAAAGAAGGGAAAAAAGAAGAAAGAAGGAAAAAAAATAGAAGAAAGAAAGAAAGAAATAAGAGAGAAAAAAAAAGTCAGTACAGAGAAAGAAGGCACAGTCAGTACATATAACAGAAAAAAGAAAGAGAGAGAAAGATAGAGTCATCTTTTTGCTGCTCAATGGGAGTTGCTAGGTGATAGCAGTTCATGGAATTTCTCTCAATTATTCTCTGACATGAATGGTCTGAAAAGCATGCTACATATATATAATGGTGGATTAAACCTATTTGCCATTGGATTTTCAAAACTCCAATTTAGTTTGAACATGGAAAACCAAATCCTATTTCAGATTGGATAAGGAAAAAAATCTTATTTGCAAAAGGATCCTCAAGTCATCAATTCCGCTTGGACAAGGAAAAAAAATCCTATTTGCTATAGGATCCTCAAGTCTTTAATTTCGCTTGGACAAGGAAAAAAAAGTCCTATTTGCATCAAGGTTTTGAAGACTCCAATTCAACTTGACATAGAAAACATCCTCTTTGCAATTGGATTTTTGCAACAAAAAAAAAAATCACTGGTTGCGGCTGCTTCTATGCAGTAATCACTACTTGAGATAATCTTTAACACCAATGCAAGTCAGTATTACTTCACATGTACCACTGATGACTTCACTTTAGTATTGTGATAATAGCTTGGTTTTCAAGTTGCAAATGAATTCCAAACCAAACCCAACTCAAGTCTAACTGAACTCAAATTAGGTTATTCCAACCCGAGCTCAAAAAAAATGTGGGTTTAAAAGTCAGGTTGGGTAAGACTTGGGTTGAAGGCTTTGAATCTAAGCTAGCTAACCCCTCAATCTATATGAGCTTTACACACTACCAAAGCTAATAGATGATTCATTTAACATGTCAGAGCATGAAAACATATGTGTAACAGGTATATATATGCTTGCATTAAAGAGTTTAGAAGATTGAACCGAGGAGGTTATGAAATAAATGAGGTTGGAGATACTTGCCACATCTTGCCACAAAATTTATAATTGTATTATCGAACAAGTACCATGATCTAACCATTGGCAAAAGCAATGGCTAAGATCACAAAGGGTGTTGACATGCCAAATATAATGATGTAAGGAATGGTTGTCTTCATGGGATTCTCCCCTTCCCTTTCCCCTGTGATCTGCCAATACCTACACTTAATGAAAATCTTCTAGTGAGTCATATCCACAACTGCACTAGAAGTTATGCATATTACTACTGAAATGCATGTTTTGAAGAAGTTCCAACAATTTACTGTCCTATTAGCATTTTAGAAGCGGATATATATCTTGTTTCTGAGGCCTCAAAATCAATCATATTTCATTCTTTGAGAACAAGAGAAGTGCTTTGAACATTGTAAATTAACTAAGTTTTAACATTATGAAAGCAAAAAAAAGGAATGTGTTGGAAGGCTTACTATTCTGATTCTTCATCTCTAGTGATAAACTTCTTCTTCCCTCCTTGCTTGACTTCTCCCTCTCCTCCACCTACACACCAAAGCCTTTCTGTCAATTTATCATTTCAGACTCATCGTGGCTCAATTGAACAACATATACATAATTTGTCTACGTACGTGTACGTGTATGTGTATGTATATTAAATATGTAGTACGTGGTATATGTGTGCATTCAAAGAGAAGAATAAATCTTAAAATGGTGATTGAAACAAGAGAGGTCTCTCAAACCTAAGTTTGCATGAATTTTGAAAAGATGAGCCATTGTTTTTGGTGAGCAGAGGGTGTGAAATACAGGAGATGGTGAGGATTGCTTGCTAGTATTGGAAATTTGGTACTGAAAGAGGAAGAGAGAGCCACTTTGGCTGCCATTCCACCAGAAACTTTAAGCTCTCTTCTTTACCCATAACTCCTTGACCATCACATATATCTTGTTTAGTTTTGGATATGGATGTAGTGGCACTCATATCTTCTAGATATTGACCTTATCTTGCCAATAAGACATGACCAACGTGAATGTTCTAAAACTATTGCTATTTTTTTTATGAATTCTATTGTTGTTTGGTGCTGAACTATTGCTGTTTTTTTTTTTTTGTTGCTGAATTCCATTGTTGTTTGGTGCTGAAACATATTGTTGTTTTTGTTGAAATAAGTTGTTGTTAAGTGCTGAATTCCATTGTTGTTTTATGCTGGTCCATATTGTTATTTTTGCTAAACTTTTATAGTGTTGATTTTGCTAAATTGAATTCATGTTGTCTGTTATTTGAGCTGCAAACTGCTATAATTGTATTCGAGATTTTTTGTGCTACTAATTTCAATTCTAGTTGCATTCTAGTTTATTTCAAAAACTTTTACACCTTCTAGCTTGTTGGTTCATTGCTAGAGTTATGAACCACACACGCCGAGGTTCTAAAAAAGCGTTCATGGGTGCTTTAACTTATGAAGCGATCACGGGTGGCTTTAACTCACGAAAGTTCTGGAAAAGTAGTCATGGGTGCTTTAATTCATGAAGCAGTTGTAGGTGACTTTAACTCACAAAGGTTCTGGAAAAGCGGTCATGGGTGCTTTAACTTATAAAGCGGTCGTGTGTGGCTTTAACCCGCTAATGTTCTAGAAAAAATGATTATGAATAGGCTTTACCTTTCGAAGTTTTGGCGGTCGTGAGTGCGTTAACTTACGAAGGTTGGCGGTCGCGGGTAGCCTTACCCTGCGAAGGTAATGATATGGTAAGCGATCGTGTATGACTTTAACTCGCGAAGGTATTGCAAGCGGTCATGAGTGCTTTAACTCACAAAGGTTAAGGTTAGCAGTCATGGGTGGCTTTAACTCATAAAGCAGTCACAAGTGGCTTTAACTTGCAAATGATGGGAAAGAATTGGCTGGGGCAATATCCTCTAATAGGTATGTCTCGATAAGCAGTGTAGGGGTGTTTTCGATTTTGTCGAGTGATTTTTCTCTTGGCAAGAGTGAATATAAGATAGGAATGAATTTTGCACATGGAGCTCACAAAATTATTGAACGAAGGGATGAGTAGACTCATGAGTGGATTTTATTAGGACATTGTTGTAATTAATCAAATGGTGATTAATGAATTTAGATGGTGAAGACACACCTTAGGAAATGTGAAATAAGCAAAGGTAGGATTTTGCATTCATACGCTCTTAAAAGATCGTTGAATGCAATGGGGTAACTGTAAAGAGGTGGTATTAAGCATATATTAATAGGGACGCTTGAAGGCATGGAGAGGGTTAATGGGCAACCTTCCCTCATTAATATAGTCTTTTAGGCGACGAGAAATTGGGTTGTTGTGGCATGGTGGCTTGAGAGAAGGGTTCGTCAGCCGTACCTGCGGATTGACCAGAAGGAATAATGGATTGGACACATGATCTCAGCATGACATCATGATAACTGTCAAGGATCTATATCAGGAGCTCTATAAATACCAGTACACTTGTGGCACAAGAGGACATTCTGGCAAATCATGATCATGGAGGAGCCCCTCCCAGTCTCATATGCCTTTTGCCTTCTTTATCTCCTAATCCATCCTCACCTCCCTAATCTCCTTTCACTATTCTATAGTTTAGTCTTGAGTGTGAATCATTCCTCTAGCACTATCGAACCCTACTATTTACAATGTCATATTTATATGTTCATGGATAATAATATATATTTTCATGCATTTTGATCCATGAAATTAAAAGATACTTTTTTCTTATTTGTTTTAATTAAATTATGAGAGAATTGGATTCCTAGAATTATTGGACATACTTTCTTTCTAAAAATAGTTTTTTAAAAGATTTCCTAAAATATTATCTAAAAATAGTTTTTTAAAAGGTTTCCTAAAATATTTTAGAAAATATTTTATCTTTAAGAAAAAAAGATAAAAGGTTTCCTAAAATATTTTTGGAAAGATTTTATCTTTAAAATAGTTTTTTGAAAGTTGTTTAAAAGTTAATATTTTTGAAAAGTAAAAATCATGCAATGATGTGGGCCCACTTCTCTTTAAATTTAATAGAAAATAAATAAGGGAGTGTTATTGGCTCTCCATAAACCTCCTCTAAGACTACAGCATTAATTGAAATGACCATATTGCGCTCTCTTGCACTCCAACATTAAATGAAATGACCATATTGCCCTCTTATATTCTACTTCAATTGTGTGCCTCGTAATATGGTCTCTCTCTCAATGGCTGGTTTATGCCTTCAAATCATTATACTCAAAGACTTTTGGTGATGACCAAATTGTATATGGATGGTGTAAGGAGGAAGAGATAGAGAGAAGATCAAAGAAAACAGACCGAACCTGGTTGAAAAACATGCAAAAGGGTAATTTAGACCTTTTATTAATTGCAAAATGAAATTTGGAGTGCAAGAGGAGATTGTTAGAGCGCCAATAACATCTCCCATAAATAATAACACAAATATTCATTTATGCATGAATGGGATGTATGTTAGATAAATGAAAACCCTCAATTAAAAAATCAAGTGCATTTTTTTATCTACCCATAGTAAAATAAATAATTATTCACTTTATGGAGAATTTTTAATTATTGGATACAAGTATGGTTTGTTAATAGATATATATAAATTTCATCTAGAAATAAATAATTTTAGAGAGATTATTTATTTTTGGAAAAACAGTACATTTCCGTAGAGGGAAAGATAAGCATGTGACTTTTGTATTGCAGTGAAATGAACTGTTGAATCTCAAGGATTTATTTCATACCATATACATGGTTGTTCTAGTTTGTTTTGAACTCCGATTATTCCAATTATGTATTGAAGGTCTGTTAAGTGTAAAGATATTGTTTTACATGAAAAAGGTATTATGAGGTGAGACATGAACATTTTTTTTTTTGTTGTTGATTATTGAATCTCGAAATTTGTGAATGCAAAACTCATGACTATTGTCAAAAGGGGAATCACTTGACAGTATTTATTTATTATATTGGTGGAAATTTAAATTTATGGAATCAACAAAAATGACTCTCTTGCAATATCATTTCCCTACATTTATGGAATCAACAAAAATGGCCTTATGTACGGCTGCAACTCGGGCGGGTTCAACTCGAGTCCAGTCCAAAAATTTTCGGCCTTGAGTCCTAAATATTGAATATCGGACCGAGCCTGGTATGCAAGAACCCGAATTTATTTCGGTCCGGGCCCGGGTTGATGTAGCAACCAGAATATAAACATAAAAATAAATGTAGCTAAGAGGAGTTGAACCTTAGCGAAAAAGTGAAAAAGTTGTAGCACTCTAACCATCAAGACATCAATTACTAACATGTTTTATTTTGACCTATAATTATATTTAATGGTTAATATAACTAGTAAAAACTTTTTTTTTTGGTTGTTAATAATACTTTAACGATATTAGTTTCCAAAGCATGAGAATGTTACTCTACCACATTTTTACAATATTTTCTTTCACACACACACATATATATATATATATATATATATATATATATATATATATTATCTTCTAACAAGTTATGTATAGTATAAATGCTCATTTATTTTATTCTAAATAATATATAGTATAATATTAATAATTAAACCTTTTTTAATAAAGATATGGACTTGCAATTTATAAATAAATCATTATTTATGCTAAATGCACGCATGTGATTGGTGAACCAATTATATATTGTTATGCAACAAAAAATAATAAATAATATAAATTTAACTTAAGTTGCTCGCCTATTCACCTCCTTATTGTTTGCAAAATTGCTTACATTTTTTAATTTGTACAAATAAGGACAAATCTTCAATTTGGGATAAATTGATCAATAAAATTACTAAAACGATAAATATATGTAAGTAATATAAGTTAGACCACTTTCATCTATTTCGTCAAATTCTGATTAATTAAATGTCGAAAAACTCAATTAGATTAACTGATGAATTGAAACTATTTTATCTGAACATCTTTTTTTTGGGTAACTAAGGACAGTTGGTAGATCCAATCAAGCTGAAAATTTTTGTAAATCTAGAAAAGATGATTCTTTTACTAGTATGGATGCGGACGATCCATTATTTTTGAAATTGTCAAAGTTGTTAGCAGACGATGGACAGTTGAATCACACGTATGATAGTGGTAATCAACAGTCAATACCTTTTAGTAATGTTCCAGGTCTGTAAGTTGTAGTGTACATTTAAGTAGAAACTGTATATAAGGGTATGCATGTAAAAGTACATTTGTATGTATAATTTTTGAATTACGTATAAATTTAGTGTTTCGAGATATATAATATAACAGATTAGTTAAAGTAATATATGCTATATCACTGCTTTATTTTTTTTGTCTATAATACTTCAACATTAATATATTTTAGAATATTAATATTATATTAATGTCGAGAGATATTGACGATGATTAAAAAATATGCTAATTCAATGAGATGTATACATGTTTGTTCTCAATGCTCTATTATTTGAGTGAGATTAATATTTTTACTTGATTTCAAAATAATAAAAATTGTGTTATTGATTTAGTTAATAATATAATTTATAACATTTATTTGTTATATTTAAAACGAGGGATGAAATATTATTGTAATTTAATTAATGTTTTAAACTTATTTTAATATGTTTGTTCTCGATACTTTATTATTTGAGTGAGATTAATGTTTTTATTTGATTTTAAGATATTAAAAATTGTGCTATTGATTTAGTTAATAATATAATTTATAACGTTTATTTGTTATATTCAAAATGAGGGAGGAAATATTATTGCAATTTAATGAATGTTTTAAACTTATTTTAATATGTT
This sequence comes from Cornus controversa, assembly GCA_026545225.1. NCBI lineage: Eukaryota > Viridiplantae > Streptophyta > Magnoliopsida > Cornales > Cornaceae > Cornus > Cornus controversa. The sequence continues at coordinate 26,957,016 of CM048848.1, read as the reverse complement.
TGTTCTTGATGCTTTATTATTTGAGTGAGATTGATGTTTTTATTTGATTTCAAGATATAAAAATTGTGTTATTAATTTAGTTAATAATATAATTTATAACGTTTATTTGTTATATTCAAAATGAGGGAGAAAATATTATTATAATTTAATTAATGCTTTAAACTTATTTTAATAAATGATTCAAACTTATAGGTTAAATATTATTATTGCGCTTTATACAATTAAAAGACAGTTGTGGATCAGTGGTAGGAGTTGGGCTCCAACTCGGGGGGTTGGGCGGGTTAGGGATTCAATTCGGGTTCAACCCCGAAATATAAATTGTCAACTCTGGTCCAGACCGAACCCGGTCATGAGCCCGAACTAATGAACCCAAGCCCGGGCCCATTATTTAATTCTAAAGTTTGGGTTAAAGTCGGGTTTTGCAATTCGGGCCATACGCCGGGTTGAATTCGGGTTTGATAGTGATAATGGTGGAATCTTTTATCAAAAATTTATCAAAAATGTGTTCCTGAGGAATCAAAACAGGAACCTTGCGCTCATCACCTAGAGACTCCTACCTTATGTGGTTAAATCCAATTGAGGCTAGGGTTCCGCTTGGGCTAAGTTTGGGCCTAATTGGAAGCGAATTGGGCTGGACTTGGCCCAAAAGCAACCAGCCTGTTTGTCGCCTCATATTCAAGGAAAAGTTAAGTATTCTGCTTAATTTGGTCAAAAGATTCGGTACTATCTCACTCTAAGTTGTCGGTGAGTCAGACTCCACTTGCCCAACTACTGAGTGAGTGGTGTTAGTTTTGCAAAGGACTAATCTCTATAAATATCATACTAGCCACTTCTTCTACCACAGGTCAGTTAGCATCTCTAGTGCTAGATCTGATGCAAGACCTCCATTTTGTTTTCTCCATGCTTTTGTTCAATTGCCCCCATGGCTATAGAGATGGAAAATTATACATATGTATATAGAGAGAGAGAGCAAGAAAAGGGAAAGGGAGATTTGGCTGCAGGAAATTGTGGGTGTGGGTTGATTGGTAAGGACATCTTTTGGATATATATATATAAATATACATATATGAGTAAAAGAAATATAGAAGATTTTCCAAAGATAAGAATCCTTGCCAACTCCACCCATGCCTATGATTACCTGCCATTCCTCCCTATCCCTTATTGTCCTGCTTACATCTCATCTTATATATGCTGCTTTCTCAAGGTAAAGTTTTATTCTTTCTTTTATTTTTTCCCCGTAATTAAAATTTTGTTCTTTAATTCTTTGTTGCCTTGTTTTAGTAGTTCACTGATCATACTTTATGATTTATTAATGTTTTGCTTGGCATAGATACTAAATTAACATTTTGTATTATGGTTTTTATATTTTTATATGGGATTTCTGATCTGTGATAAAATTATATCAGTTGATTTTTTTCTTGTTCTCTCTTTTGGGGGTTCAAATATCTGTTGAATGTTGTGGACTGGTTAATGATGTAAAAGTAAGAGAAATGTTCAATTAAGGGTAATCAGATTCTAAAACACAGATAAGTAATAAAATAATTGTAATAACCTGATTTTTATAAATAAAAAAATTAATTTATTGTGATATATGAAATTTTTAGAGAACTGTAGGATTTGTATTAGTTGTGGTTCTTTTGAAATTTATAGGCATTTATAATTTTGCATTAGAAATTATCCAAAAGTGATGACGGGTACTTAGATACACACTTACAAACACAATCACACTGGGAGGAAATTTACAATCGAGAGAAAGTGAGAAAACTGAGAAATCTTCTGAGAATTTACAATGCCCTCTGAGGTCGAGCTTTCGTCCCTTTTATAAACAAAGTTTTTGTAGAAACTAAAGATCGGTGGTTACTACAGAAATTGGTGTCTTTACAGTAGCTTTTCGATTTTTGAAACAACTTTTTGTACTGTGCATCTTTTAACTTTGCTGTCGGTAACTGTACTGCCGACAATGGGTTACTATCGATAAGTTTTGTCGTTTTCTAATATCGTCGTGTGCTGGATGATGGTACAGTCGTTTATTGAAATATTTGAATTTTTTTTTTTTTCATCACTCCATCTAATTGATGGAATATGTCTTCTTGAAAAAAGAATATGAGAAAATCAAAAGAATATGTCTTCTTGAAAAAGCAAGAAAGACATTTTCAGATGATCTTTTCAATCATGTAAAAAACTTGATTAAAGACTAGATTCCTCTTATTTATGGATTTTTTTCTCAAAAATCATGAGTACATCAACAAAGATGACAGTTTTCTCAAGCTCAGTCTCAAAACACACCTTCTAAAATCATCTCCGCCACTTGATGAGTATGAACTCCACAATCTCATCAATCAGATGGAGGGATAAAAAAAAAAAAAAATCTTTTCAAAGATCTCAATAAACGACTGTCATCATCCAGTACACGACGAGATTAGAAAATGACAAAACTTATCAAGTGTAACCCATTGTCAGCATCACAGTTACCAACAACAAAGTCAAAGATGCAAAGTACTTTATCAACTCAACAGTAAAAAATTGTTCCAAAAGTCAAAAAGACTATAGTAAAGACACTGATTCCTGTAGCAATCACCGGTCTTCAGTTACTAAAATTTTTTTGTTTATAAAAGGAAAGAAGGCTCGACCTTAGAGGGCATTGTAAATTCTCATAAGTTTTATAGTTTTCTCATTTTCTTTCGATTGTGAATTTCCTTCCACTATGATTGTGTTTGTATGTAAGTGATATCAAAGCCTTACTACGAAGCTTGACTAGTAAGTTTTTACTTTGTTTCCTGTAAAATTTTTGTTATATCTTTCATTTCATTTGTAATATATACATCTCTACTATTTATCTTTTTGTTTCACTTCTGGTTTTTAAAAAACTCATTCGCTTGCATATTGGTTTTATCTTACTTGTTTGTTCGCTTGGTCTGTGTGACGTTAGGACAATGTCAAGTGCTTTATAAAATCGTTTAAAGTTGCGAGAGGTCTTAAGTACCATTAAGAGTCTAAAATGACAGAAGAAAAAGAAGTAGAATGCATATGTATGTGGTTAAGAAAAGATGTCTCAGAATATAACCATACTGTTCATATTAAGCATAGTAAGGAACATGATCTAACCAAGATCAGTTCTAGTATTAACTCTCTTATAGACCTAGTGTCAACTTGGAATAAAAAATTTCAACAACACCACCAGAATTCTACATCTCAGATGATAGAAAGTTCTTTCGACTGCAGAATAGATGTAATAGAAAAACTCAATAGCAAAATTGATTATTTACAAGACATACTTGACCTTTCAGAATTAAGAGAAAAAAGTCAAGAGTTAGCCAACTTACATAAAACCCTCTAAAAAATTAAAAAAGAAAAATTAGAGGACTTGTATCTTGAACAAACAGTTTCGGCTACAAAAAATCTCTATTATGAAACAAAAGAAATATTGATCTTTCATAAAAAAAGATACAGAAAAAGTCTTTAATCAAAACGAATATGATAATATCATAGAGATTTTAGATTATTGGCGACAATTGTATAAAGACCATAATCTCACAATAATTGAAAGACATCACATCCTTCACCAAACAAATAAGGAACACATCCTTACAGTATGAAGAACTTTTACATCACTTCAACTATCAGGTAAACCTAATATCTGAGACATAATCTGAAGATGAATTAGTTAGAACTATAACTAACGAATCCAGTAGTAAATCATCAAAATCTGAAGATAATTCCTCATCTACAGAATATGATGAAGAAATAGAAGCAGAAACCCTTTAACTTCTAATTCCAAATCCTCTAAGAGAAAGATCGAACAACCACTCAATCCAGACTTCTAAATAGGTTTTCCCAACCAAAACAGAAGAAGGTCAAACCTCCGACCCAAAACCAAGTTTAAGTAGAAAAGACTACTTAAACAAAAATACTGTTGCTCAAAATGATACCTATCTCGATCTTACAAATATCTCATTCAAAGATCAAGAAGCAACTATTAATGACTGGGCACAATCACTGTCCATCCTCATTAATAACTATAAAAACACTTGGAACAAAGAAAGATTCCTTGATTATATAGCCTCAACACTTCAAGGTGATGTGTTAGTCTGGATATGCTAATGGGATCAAACTGAAGAAGGCAAGGTTCAAAAAGCTAGGCTTCTCAGCGATTTTAAAACTTTTGAAGAAATCTTTTGAGATTTTGCACACATAATAAAAGAAAACATGTGTGGATTTTCTGGAAAATAAAATTTGCAAGATGATGCAAACTATGCATTATCGAAAATAGAACTCTCTGATATTTGTCAATTCAAAACATTTGTTACGTTATATAAGAAATATTACTTTCTTATCAATCCACCCAAAAATCAATCATGGTTGGAACAATTCTTTCATAAACTCTCAAACCAATAGGATGAACTTGCCCATAAAGGTTATCCTGATCATTTAACCTCTATAGGAAAATCAGATAATATTGGTTTTAGGATTAACTTTGTCCTAAGATTAATCATGAATAGATGTCTTGAAATCCAAGCAAAAAAGTAAGTCAAGAATCAAATTGATTGTTCTAAATCAGGACAACAGTGTTGTGATAAAATTCTTAAAGAAAACTGAAAAATAGGTTGTAACCCAACCTACTATAGAAAAGCAAAAAAATCTTTTAAAACAAAAAGATTTAATAAAAAGAAGAAAATATTTCGTTGGAAAAAATGGACACCCGACAAAACATTTTCGAAAAAGAAAAAATATATTAGGAAGAGAAAACCTTCTCCTAAAAAGGACAGCAAAGGCCAAACATCTAAACATTCAGAATGTAGATGTTATATTTGTAATGAATTAGGCCATATTTCTCCTAACTGCCTAAACAACGGCAAAGGAACAAGAAAAATGATTAAAATGTTTGAAGAAAAAAATCTTGAAATTATTTTTGGTTATGAAATATTTGATCAAGAGGATATTTTATAAAATATCCCCTACAAATTTCATGCATGAGGTGGCCAGTCTCACACATAAAATGTAAGAGTTATTTACAATTGATAGCAAACAAGCTAAAAGAAAAAAAAGAAAAGATTTATAAATGCTGAAAGAAAAGTCTAACTTAAATAATAAATAACATTAAATAAACATAATACTAGTCTGAATAATACAACTTGGAAGTCCTGTAACTCAAAGACTCCTTTAACCAAAAATTAAAAAAGTAAAATATTTTATGAAAAGATCTAAGTCCCTACACTAAATTCTGGTAAGGAATAGATGATCATCACGCTCTAACCTCGAGGTAGAAACTGTCTGGAACCTGAAATATCAACAAAGTGGGTTAAATCTACGAGCAAGTTCTCTCTACTACAACTCAATCAGAGAATTGGTAAACATACCCTCTATATGAGGGACAATGAACATACACAAATATAGATGGCCATCACGCTCTAACCTCGAGGTGAAAACTGTCTGGAACTTGAAATATCAATAAAGGGGGTTAAATTCACGAGCAAGTTCTCTCTACTACAACTCAATCTGAGAACCGGAAAACATACCCTCTATATGAGGGACAATGAACATACACAAATATATACAAATCATTTCCTTATTTAACCTCTGCTCTAAAATAGAAACCATCCTTCACACCATTTCAATCCATCAAACATAGATATATATGTACCACTTCCTTATTTAACCTCGGTTCCCCAAAATAGAAACTATCCAACACACTATCCTAATCCATCCTTTATCACACAAATTATAGAACTTATTTTCTAAGTTCAAACTAAAGGCATAAAATATAATACCCTATGAAAACTAGGAAATCATTACATACCTCCCTAACTAACCTTAGATACCTTATTATGTATTGGCAATCCTGACATGCTCTTTGACAAACCTTACATGCTTCTACAACTAACCTATTAAACCAAAACAAATGATCTAACCTACTTAGCACATTAATTTGATCTGACAGAAGTTCCATCACCATAATAAAATAAATCATACACCATTGAACTAATATCAAGTATCATGAACATTTATGATTTCAAATAATATAATTAAGGAAGGAAAATAATACAACCACCATTTATATGAGCAAGCACCCAACCAAATTCTCAATGTACCTAAATCATCGAGGGAGTCTAAACCTAACTCTAATCTAGGTTTTCAGGCTTATTCTGTTCCTAAGAATCCTATTTAAATATTCTGAAAGTTTTTAGAATTTAAAAAAAAAAATTCCAAATAAAAGAAAATGGAAACCCAATTTTGAGGCATACTTTTAAAACAAATTTAATGACGAGTGAAGCCCATGTCCACTTGAAATTTAAAACCCAAGTGCATTCTATACCTAAAAGGTTACCCGATTTTTTTTAGAATTTTTTGGAATTTTTCAGAATTTAAAAAAAAAAAATCGAACTTAAAGAAAATGAAAATCCAATTTTGAGGCATACTTTTAAAACCAATTTAACCACGAGAGAAGCTCATCTCCACTTGAAATTTAAAACCGCAATGTATTTTGTCCCTAAAAGGTTACCCAAATTTTTTTAGAATTTTTCAAAAATTTTAAAAATATTTTACAAATAAAAGAAGATGAAAACCCAAAGTTGAGGCATACTTTTAAAACTAATTTAACCATGAGAGAAGCTCATTTCCACTTGAAATTTAAAACCCAAGTATATTGTGTCCCTAAAAGGTTATCTAAATTTTTTTAGAATTTTCTGAAATTTTAAAAATTATTTTTCCTATTTTTCTAATTTAAAATTCAATTTTAAAATTTTTTAAAAATATAAAAATAACCCGGACTGGGCGCAAAGTGGGCCTCGGTGAGTTGGGCCCGTTGCACTGCCTCCACCTTCTTCTTCCCTCTTTTTTTTTTTTTTTCTTTCTATAACTCACATTCAACAATGGAGCCAAAAATTTTTGGCCATTTTTCGGCCACTTTCGGGCACCGAATCGCGCGTATAAATATATCCTTTAACTCGTCTCAATCTAAGCTAAGCATTGGTACCAAAATCACCCCCTCTCACGGCCTAAATAAAAAAAGGCCCAAATTCAAGTTTTAAAAATCTAAAATTTCAAACTCAATTTCTTGTCAATCTACCCAATGGTTCGCAACCAAACTTTCAAGGATTGTTCGGGGAAGCAAGATCTACTTATTAATTGAAACAAAAATCCTCAAAAACGATGAATACATTAAACCCAATTTCATGTTCGTATATATATATATATATATATATATACACCCGCCTATACAATTATATATATATGCAAATACATATGAAAAAATACCCTATAGCAGTACCAAACCCTCATATTCTTCATATTTAATCTTCATATAGCAGTACCATTTCATACAATTTTATAATTAAATACATGAATATACGTATACAAGCAACATATATACATAATAAATAAATAAATAAATAAATATATATATATATATATATATATATATATATATATATAAAATCTAAGTTTACGATTCAAAAGATAAGAGAAGAGTTCGAACTTGCCATTTTGATGAACAAGAACTCGTCTCGATGAATAGCTCCTTCTCTCCCTTCTCTCTTGCGTCTATGCTCTTTCGGTCTCTGTACGTGTAAACGACAGAAACCCTAACTCCTTTTCTTTTTCTTTAATTTTAATTTTCTTTCTAGAAAACTAAAATAAAATTTTTTAAAATAATTATATTAATAAATATAAAATACTTAACCCACCTATATATATATAGGCCAACCTAATAAAATTAAAAATTAAAGAAGATACAGTCCAAAAACTCATATATTTTATTTAAAAGAAAATTTTCATTTAAAACAAAAGAAATTTTACATTGGTCTAGAATAAGCTGATATCAGGGGCAGAGACAACTAAACCATGATGTTTCATTATTCGACAAAGTGATTCAGGTGTTTCCAACGCTGATCTATTGAGGTGCTGAAAATTAGAACATCATCAATATAAACCATACTAAAAGTAGTATACGGATTGAAGATGTCATTCATTATTTTATGAAATTCAGAGGAAGCATTTTTTAGGCCAAAAGGCATAACATTCCATTCATAGTGTCCAAATGGGAATGCGAATGCAGTTTTGTACCGATCTTTGTTAGTAATTTGTATTTGCCAAAATCTTGATTTTAGATCAAAATTTTAAAATACTTTGGCATCATATAATTGGTTTAGAAGGTCTCTTTTATTAGGGATAGGGTATCGGATCCATTGCAAGACCTTATTTAATGGGTGATAGTTGATGACAAGTCTTGGTCATCCTCGTTCTAATTCTGCATTTTTCATGACATAGAATGCAGCACAACTCCATGGAGAATGACTAGGACATATTAAAGTATTTTCAAGAAGATCCTAGATTTCAGTTTTGCAAATTTCCATCATGTCATGATTCATTTGGATTGGCCTTGCCTTAGTTGGAATATCCTTTTCATTAAAGTTTGGAAGATAAGGCAAAGATACAATATGTTTCTTCCTATACCAAAAGGCTATTGGGAGGTCAGAACAAATTTCTTGCTATAATGAATCCTGAATTTTTTTCACTTTAAGTTGAAAAGATTCTAGGAAAATCTGTAGGGCTATTTTTTCATGAGCAAGATCGAATTGGAGGGAGAAATTTTTTTTTATATTTTTTCATAATTAAGTCCTTTTTTAGAGAATTGATTATATTCTCTTGAGGGAGATGAAAGAATTTAAAATTGATTTCTTCTCCATTAAAATTAGAGCTTATGCCATTAAAATCGACTTTCATAGGTTGGAGTAGAGACAAGAAAGGAGTTCCAATGATAATTTGTTGGTTAAGTTTTTTTATCAGGAGGAAACTGGTATTAATGCAAATCTAGTTATTGCAGATTTGGGTTGAGGAAATTTTATATTTTATTTGCATTTTGCTTCCATCAGTAGTATGTAGTCTATTTTTTGTTTTAGTGTAGTATTGGGAAGGGGTAAGACTTTCCTTGATACAATTCATATCTGCTCCTGAGTCTAAGAGAGCTATGGTTTCAAGGATAAACTCCTGATTAATGACCAATTTGATATGGACAAACCATTTTTGAAATTTTATATGGTCAATTGTTTCGAGGAATTTATTTTCTGGAGGAGGTCCACAGGTAGAAGGTTCTTTAATAGGAATATGCTCTAAGGGTTCCTGTTGGGAGAATTGCTCTTGGACTTCTAGATCTTGAATTCAAAGCTTTAAGTCCTTGATTTCTCTTTTGACCTCATGTGTTTCTTGTTGAAGGTCTTGGAGAGAAAGGGGTCCTGTTTTTCCTTGTTTTTGCTCTATCCTTGATATGACATTTTGGAATTCATAAGGAGGATTATCATGATAGGTGGATGTTGGGTTGATAGTGATCATTACCCTCTAGTAGATTCTATAACTCAGACTGATATTTTTAGTATTATTTTTCATTTTATATCTTTGAGTCTGGATATTGATAGTTAAGACATCTAGGATATGTGGGTCTGCAAGAGAGACTGGAAAATTGGGGTAACAATTGAAATAGATAGGTCATTGGCAAAGACTCATTTCAACCATTCCTAGAAGAAAATCTTCAAAATCAAGATGTCTGCAGTCTCTTAAATTAATGAGAAGAGATGTGTCTAATCCTTTAGTAGTGAGAGGTTTTAGTCCTACATGGACAAGACCTAAGTGAATATATTTGAATTTTTTTATTAATTTATCAAGAGAAGACTTGTTCAGAAGTTTAAAAGTCAGGTTACTATTTAGTAACATCTAGATCTTGTTCTATAGTCTTAATAGTGTAAGATTGTTTTAATTCAAAATCTTTAGAGTAAAGCTCGTTTACTTTGGCTTTGGGTATGGTCCAATTAGCTAGAATTTTCTCTAAATCAGCTATATATATTTCACTTAAATTCATAACATGAGAACTAGATCAAGAACTGCTACTGTTATTTTTCTGGAACATTGATATCATTAATTTATCCATTATAACTGTTTAAACACTACTGTGGATTCAATCCTAAAACGCTTGTCGCCACAAGCACCTTGGGCAAAATGGCTGACAAGATAACCTTACCACACGAGAATCGAGAAATAGTGAAAATGGAAAATTATAAATCAGTTCAAAGCAGGCCCGACCCTGACCATAGGCGACCTAGGCGGTCGCCAAGGGCCTCCAAAATCTAGGGGCCCCTAATATATATATCTATCTATCGTATGAGTTAAAAGCGGAGATAAAATGGCCCCCAAAAAAATAGTACTCTATATATTGTATAAGTTAAAAGACAGAGAGGAAGGGGCCCCAAACAAAAAATACTATTATATATATTGTATAAGTTAAACCAGTCGATATATATATATATATATATTTCTTTATTTGCCTCCTTCAATGAATCTATTGACTTTTTTCTTTTTTAATTTATTTTTTTTTCTTTTTCTTTATTCCTCACTGTCTTCAACAATTCTCTTCCCCCTCTCTCTCCTTCAATTTTCTTCTCCAGCCAAACAATATTGAAGAAATTCAGATTCAATATCTCGGTAGAATTATGTTTAAAGTTAAAAGTCTTAAAAGAAGATTTATCACAAGGAACAAAAAAGGCAATTGAAGTATTAAATTTTATAAAAAAAGCTAGATTATTGTACATTTTCCAAATGGTTGAATTGCATATAGAGTATTATTAACTTTCCCAGTTATAGTTGTATCAACTTTTCAAAGTTGAAGTTGATCAAATCTTACCTACGATCGATGATGTCACGAGAGATATTGAATGGATTGGCTATGATATCTATTGAAAATTAAAGATATGTTGGATAAATTTGATTGGAGCACTTTAATTGATAATTTTGCATCTCAAAATACAAGACGATCACATTTATTTGTGACTAAGGAGTGTTAAAAATTTGCACTTTATAAAAAAAAATTGCGCGTGTATAACCTTACATATAAAGGACCTCATGTTCGAAATTCACCTAGGTACTCTCGAGATTTTCGTAATCTCAGGACCGACCCTGGTTCAAAGATAATAGTAGTAAGAGAATTGCTCTGATACCAACTTGCGGAATTAGGAATGACACGAAATTTAAAACAGCTTACTGATATTATTCATAAACAAGCTTACTTACAAACATAAATAAACTTATAAACAAACATAAACAAACTTACTAGCTTCTGAAGATTAATGCTTGAAAACCAAAAGGATTCTAAGAAACTGACAAAATAATTGCTTAAAACTTAGGTACCTCTCCACAGGTTGGGGGTCACCCCTTTTATAGGTAACATTTTCAGATTTGAAACACAAATTTGAACTTCATTTATTAAAGGATAAGGATGCCAGCTTGATCAGAGACAAAGAATCTGCTTTAATTTGCTCGGATCTACTTTTCAGGGTGAGGACGAAGATATCTTTCTTTTAAGGGCAATTTGTCCTCTATTGCAAAACTTTTTCTTTTCTTTTTCCAACAATTTGACCGTTATATGAATTATTGCTATCTTTACTTTAATGTGATAACATAACAGTCATCTTCATTTTCAGGAGTAAAAGAGACATTGTCTCTAGTATTGATAGTATTTTCTGAATCTGAGTCAGAAAAAGTAGAAGCAAGATAGACAACAATTTGTTGTCTTAATTCTTCTCTCAAAATCTTAGGATTTTTTGCTAAGGATCTTAACTTTGATAGTTTTTTGTAAGGTGGATAATTTATCCCTATCATTAGGATTTGGTGGCAGTCGGAAGGGTTCAGCTTTGATATAAAAATCAGTCATCTTCTTAATTTGGCTAAGGTTAATATGGTCATGATTAAATTTATTCCACCACTTGGATGTTATTTGTGTGCAGAGGCTTAGGGGACTTTCAGTGGAATCAACGATATATTGCCATGCAACAATCCATGGAATGGCAAATTTTGCAATAAAATCCAGAAGTGAATCATCTAGATAAGAAGAAATGGTTTTCAGCATACAATCATAGGCTTCAAAGGATTTTTGTAGAGGAATAGGTAAGATTCCAGGATTAGGAACAAATTAGATCCACCAACTAGAGAACCAAAAAGGGTTTTCTTGACATAATTTATTTTTGATAAAGGTTATGAATCAAGAGTGTTTGAATTTGTTATTTTGAAGGTAGAGGATGAATTTCCATACTTTCTGATAAGAAAAAAAGTTGAACTCTCGAGGGAAAATATTTGAAGCATGGGGAATTCATCTTGTCTTGGAAGGATCACCCAAGTCTTTTCTTGAAAGGATTTTGAGGATTTTTAACTGAGAAAACACAATTTGGGTGAAATGAGACGAGGATTTCTGAGAAAAGGTTACTCCGTAGGAGGTCTTATGTTCTATTTCTGCTAATTTTTGTGTATGTTAGAATTTCTTCAAAATACCACCTATCATTTCTGGCTGCTTGAGGTGGACAATGGTAATTCTCAGGGAAATAAATTTGGATAATTTCTTTGGTGGGTAGATGGACTTCAACTTTTTTGATTGGGATAACAGGCCATAAAGTGTCATGAGTAAAGTATTTTAGTAAAGGAGGGTTTAATTGTTCAAGCTCTTTGCCTTCGGATTGATGGTCTTTGAGATGACTTCCTGATGTTACCGATCTTATTGTTTTTCCTACAAAAATTCATGAGTCAAAAAATCAAGGAGGGAATTTGATTCGCCTTTAATATATTCAATATCGAAATCAAAAGCAGAGAGAAGAGCCTGACGTCTAGCAAAAATTTGCTTAGAGGCAATATTCTTCATATCCATTTGGAGGACATCTTTGGCTACTTTGCAATCAATTCTTAATATAAATTTTTGGTTGTGAAGATCTCCTTCAAATTTAAGGATGTTGAGTACTATGGTGAGGATCTCCTTTTTGATGGTGGAATAATTCTTTTGAGACATTTTCCATGTTTGAGAAGTGAATCGAACTAATTGTTCTTTTCCATCATTTGTCTTTTTCTTGAGAATACCTCCATAGCCTCCTTCTGAAGCATCTGTTTCAACAATCTTAAAGGCAGAAGGATTAGGAAGACATAAGCATGGAATGAATTTTACTTTGGATTTATTTTTCTGAACTGCCTCAGTATGTTGGGATGTCTGGGGAGAAGAATTCTTTCTTAATCACTGGTGGACAATTATAGTGTCTTCTGCCAAAATTTTATAAAAATCAGAGATATAATTGAGGCCTCGTAAGAATCGCTAGAGCTAGGTTTTATCTTTTATTTCATTAGGAAATTTATCCACAAAATTAATGGATCAATCTATTAGGATGATTTTTCCTAAATAAATCTTGTGTCCCAGAAAGTTTTCATTGGTCTGGAATAAGCTGATCTTAGGGGTAGAGAGAACTAAACCATGATGTTTCATTATTCTAACAATGTGATTCAGGTGTTTCAAATGTTGATCTATTGAGGTGCTGAAAATGAGAACATCATCAATATAAACAATACTAAAAGTAGTATAACGAATGAAGATGTCATTCATTATTTTCTGAAATTTAAGGGGAGCATTTTTGAGGCCAAATAGGACTGTGAATGCAGTTTTGTACCGATCTTTGTTAGTAACTTGTATTTGCCAAAATCTTGATTTTAGATCAAATTTTGACAATACTTTGGATTTTATACTGATCTTGCATAAATTTCCTCTAGGCTAATTTTCTATCTATGTTGAATTCTCTATTAATGGTCATTAGGTTGGTGAGTGATTGGGTGGTAGGAGTCTTAATAAATTTGATCTCAACATTTCCTTCTTCATCCTATATAATTTGTTCTATGTGAGATGTCTTAGGAATATCTGGGGTTGTTGCTTGGTCAAGAATCCATGAGTCTGGTTTAGTCACTTCATTCCATAAAAGTTTTTTTTGTGGTGGCTATTGTTCCTGTTTTCATATTAGCTTGGGATAGAATAATTGCCTGATCATTGATGACTGACATGCAATATTGTGGGTTGATAGTGGTCATTGCCCTGTAGTAGATTCTATAACTCAGACAGATATTTCTAGTATTGTTTTTCATTTTATATCTTTGAGTCTGGATATTGACAGTTAAGACATCAACGATATGTGGGTCTACAAGAGAGACTGAAAAATTGGGGTAACAATTGAAATAGATAGGTCCTTGGTAGAGACTCGTTTCAACCATTCCTAGAAGAGAATCTTGGAAATCAAGATGTCTGCAGTCCAAGAAATCATCTAGGTCCAACCCTTAAGAACAACAATCCACAAAGAGATTTCAGAAAAAATCCTTTTCCAAGAAAGCTCCTATTTGCTTTCAATGTGAGAAAAAGGGTCAATCTGATTTTTATAAAAATTTGGTACAAAACACTGCAATTCTCCATCAGCGATTAAGAAAGAATCCTTCTCTATGGACAACCCAACATACTGAGTGGGTTGAAAAAATTAAATCCAGAGCAAAATTCATTCCATACTTATGTCTTCCTAATCCTTCTGCCTTTAAGATTGCTGAAATAGATGCTTCAGAAGCAGGCTATGGAGGTATTCTCAACCAAAAGACAGATGATGGAAAAGAACAATTAGTTCGATTCACTTCTAAAACATGAAAACGTCTCAAAAGAATTATTCCACCAACAATAAGAGATCCTCGCCATAGTACTCACCATCCTTAAATTTGAAGGAGATCTTCTCAACCAAAAATTTCTCTTAAGAATTGATTGCAAAGCAACCAAAGATGTCCTCCAAGAGGATGTCAAAAATATTGCCTCTAAGCAAATTTTTGCTAGATAACAAACTCTTCTCTCTGCTTTTGATTTCAATATTGAATATATTAATGGCGAATCAAATTCGCTCCCGAATTTTTTGACTCGTGAATTTTTGTAGGAAAACACTGAGATCGACAACATCAGGCAGTCATCCCGAAGACCATCAATTCAAAGGCAAAGAGCTTAAACAATTAAACCCTCCTTTACCAAAATACTTTACTCATAACACTTTATGGCATGTTATGCCAATAGAAAAAGATGAAGTCCATCTACCCACCAAAGATATTATCCAAATTTATTTCCCTGAGAATTACCATTATCCACCTAAAGTAGCTGGAAATGATAGATGGCATTTTGAAGAAATTCTAACCTGCACAAAATCAGCAGAAATAGAACATAAGACCTCCTCCTCCGGTGCAACCTTTTCTCATAAAACCTCGTCTCATTTCACCCAAATTGGATTTTCTCAGTTAAAAATCCTCAGAATCCTTTCAAGAAAAGACTAAGGTGATCCTTCCAATACAAGACGAATTCCCCATGCTTCTAATATTTTCCCTCGAGAGTTTAACTTTTTTGATTATCAGAAAGCATGAAAATTCATCCTCTACCTTCAAAATAAAACATTCAAACACTCTTGGTTCGTAACCGTTGTCAAAAATAATTGTCAAGAGATACCTTCTTGGTTCTCTAGTTGGTGGATCCAGTTTTGTCCTGATCCTGAAATCTTACCGATTCCTCTTCAAAAATCGTTTGAAGCCTATAATCGTATGCTGAGAACCAGTTCTTCTTATCCATATGATTGACTTTTGGATTTTATGACAAAATTTGCCATTCCATGGATTGTTGCATGACAATATGTTATTGATTCCAGTAAAATTCCCCCAAGCCTCTGCAGACAAATAGCATCCAAGTGGTGGGATAAATATAATTATGACCATATTAACCTTAGCCAAATTGAGAAGATGGTCAATTTTTATATCAAAGCTGAACCCTTCCAACCACCACCAAATCCTAATGATACGAATAAATTGTCCACCTTACAAAAAACTATCGAAGCTAAGATCCTAAGCAAAAATCCTAATATTTCGAGAGAAGAATTGAGACAACAAATTATTGTCCATCTTGCTTCTGCTTTTTTTGACCCAGATTCAGAAGATACTATCAATACTGGAGACAATGTCTCTTTTACCCCTAAAAATGAAGATGACTGTTATGGTATCTCATTAAAGTAAAGATAGTAATAATTCATATAATGGACAAATTGTCTTGGGAAAAGAAAAGAAAAAGGTTTGCAATAGAGGACAAATTGGCTTTAAAGGAAAGATATCTTCATCCCCACCCTAAAAAGCAAATCCGAGCAAATTAAAGTAGATTCTTTGTCTCTAATCAAGCTGGCATCTTTACCTACAATCAAGATGGCATCCTTATTATTTAATAAATGAAGTTCAAATCCATGTTTCAAATCCGAAGATGTTACCTATAAAAGGGGTGACCCCCAACCTGTGGAGAGGCACCAAACATATTGTATCATTGCCTTATCTTCCAGACTTTAATGAAAAGGATATTCCAACTATACTCTAAGTTGTGGAAGAATATGAAAGATCATGGAAATCACTCATTGGTCAACATAAAAAGGCAGTCCAACCTAATTGGTTAAACTAGAACCTCTTAAAATCCTTGATAAAGGAGAATCTCCTACCATTGTAGAAAAACTTTCCTAAATTTCTGAACAAAGAAATTTTGGATTCCATTTTGAGTACTATTGGAGCTCAAACAAACCAGATAGAGAACATCATTGATTTAACCAGAGATAGCCAAAAATCCCATATAAAAATAGCCAAGGCTTCTTAAAACCTGAGTAAGGACTCTCAGAGCCTCATTCTAGATGTTATCAAGAACTTTCAAGACAATATTGAACCATCTTAACAATTACCTACAAACCAAAAGTTTTAGGAGGATTACCCAATTCCCTTAGAAATCTAGTTACAAACACTCTCATTAAACCAACAATCCAATTAGAACCTGAATTCAGCCTTAAGTCTCTTATTAAACCAGCAATCCAATTAGAACCTAAATTCAACCTTAAGTCTAGTCATAATCAATTTATGGATGAATTGATTGAGAGATACAAGAATACTGAAAATCTAGACCCCACTCCATTAAGGTACAAACCTTATCCTCCCATTGATCCAGATAGGCCATTCACTGCCAGTCCATCCTCTGAAGAAGAGGATGACATAGGATTAAAACAAAATTATACTGTTGAAATCCTTTCCAAAGACTTAAGCCCTAATTCTAAAGAATTAGAACAAATTGAACAACAATTTGATTTATGCAACATTCAAAATCTTAAACCATACTATCCTAGGCCAACCCCTATTGATCTCCAATTAGAAGAAAAACCACATCAAACCACTTGATATAATGGATCCGCCATTTATCAATGAAATTTAGATTAACCGATTATCAAATAGTCACTCTCTTATAACACATGATGATGGCTGCCAACTTAGCTAGAAATCGCAACCTCTATAACTTCAAAATTGGTGTTGCCAAATATCTCATTGCTGGATTCTCTGGCCAATTGAGAGGATGGTGGGATAATTATCTCACAGCTGAGAAACAAAATAGCATAATCCTAGCTATCAAAAGAAGACATAATGGAACCATTACTCTTGATGACAACAATCAACCCATTCCAGATGTAGTAACAATCATCATTACTGCAATTACCCAACACTTTTTGGGAAACACTCCTGCCTTATATGAAAGAGGAAAAGAAATTCTGATTAATCTTCGATGTCCCACTCTTAAACCATTTCAATTGTTATAGAGATGTTTTTCTTTCCAAAGTTTATTAATGAAATGACGCAAACATGATTTCGTGAAATAAAGATTTATAGCAGGATTACCAATCCTCTTTTGCTGAAAAGGTTTGTGGAATTAGGAATGACACAAAATTTAAAACAACTTACTGATGTTACTTATAAACAAGCTTACTTACAAACATAAATAAACTCAAAAACTTAACATAAACAAACTTACAAACTTAGTAGCTTCTGAAGATTAATGCATGAAAACCTGAAGAATTCTAAGAAACTGACAAAATTATTTCTTAAAACTTAGGTGCCTCTCCACAGGTTAGGGGACACCCCTTTTATAGGTAACATCTTTGGATTTGAAACATGAATTTGAACTTCATTTATTAAAGAATATGATTATAGGTAAAGATGCTAGCTTGATCAGAGACAAATAATCTACTTTAATTTGCTCGGATCTGCTTTTCAAGGTGAGGACAAAGATATCTTTCTTCTAAGGACAATTTTTCCTCTATTGCAAACCTTTTTCTTTTTTTTTTCCCAAGACAATTTGTCCATTATATGAATTATTACAATCTTTACTTTAATGAGATAACATAACAGTTATCTTCATTTTCAGGGGTAAAAGAGACATTGTCTCCAGTATTGATAATATTTTTTGAATCTGAGTCAAAAAAAAAAATAGAAGCAAGATGGACAGCAATTTATTGTCTTAGGATTTTTGCTAAGGATCTTAGCTTTGATAGTTTTTTGTAAGATGGACAATTTATCTATATCATTAGGATTTGGTGGTGGTTGGAAGGGTTCAACTTTGATATAAAAATTGGATATCTTCTCAATTTGGCTAAGGTTAAAATGGTCATAATTAAATTTATCCCACCACTTGGATGCTATTTGTCTGCATAGGCTTGAGGGACTTTCAGTGGGATCAACAACATATTGCCACGCAACAATCCATGGAATGGCAAATTTTGCCTTAAAATCCAAAAGTGAATCATCTGGGTAAGGAGAAATGGTTTTCAGCATACGATCATAAGCTTCAAAGGATTTTTGTAGAGGAATAGATAAGATTCCAAGATCAGGAACAAACTGGATCCACCAACTAGAGAACCAAGAAGGGATTTCTTGATAGAATTTATTTTTGACAAAGGTTATGAACCAAGAGTGTTTGAATTTGTTATTTTGAAGGTAAAGGATGAATTTCCATACTTTCTGATAATAAAAAAAGTTGAACTCTTGAGGGAAAATATTAGAAGCATGGGGAATTCATCTTGTCCTGGAAGGATCACCCCAGTCTTTTCTTGAATGGATTCTGAGGATTTTTAACTGAGAAAACCCAATTTGGGTGAAATGAGATGAGAATTTTTGAGAAAAGGTTGCTCCGGAGGAGGTCTTATGTTCTATTTTTGTTGAATTTGTGCAAGATAGAATTTCATCAAAATACCATCTATCATTTTCAGCTGCTTAAGGTGGATAATGGTAATTTTTAGGGAAATAAATTTGGATAATTTCTTTGGTGCGTAGATGGAATTCATCTTTTTCTATTGGGATAAAATGCCATAAAGTGTCATGAGTAAAGTATTTTGGTAAAGGAGGGTTTAATTGTTCAAGCTCTTTGCCTTTGGATTGATGGTCTTCAGGATGACTTCTTGATGTTGCTGGTCTCATTATTTTCCTTGCATAAATTCACGAGTCCAAAAATCAGGGAGGGAATTTGATTCGCCATTAATATATTCAATATCGAAATCAAAAGCAGAGAGAAGAGCTTGCCATCTAGCAAAAAATTGCTTAGAGGCGATATTCTTGACATCCTTTTGGAGGACATCTTTGGCTATTTTGCAATCAACTTTTAAGATAAATTTTTGGTTCAGAAGATCTCCTTCAAATTTTAGGATGCTGAGTACTATGGCAAGGATCTTCTTTTTGATGGTGGAATAATCCTTTTGAGACGTTTTCTATCTTTTAAAAGTTAATCAAACTAATTGTTCTTAATCATCTGTTCCAACAATCTTAAAAGCAGATGGATTTGGAAGACATAAGCATGGAATGAATTTGGCTTTGGATTTAACTTTTTGAACCGCCTCAGTATGTTGGGATGTCCAAGGAGAAGGATTCTTTCTTAATCCCTGATGGAGAATTGCAGCATCTTGTGCCAAATTTTTATAAAAATTAGAGATATAATTGAGGCTTCCTAAGAATCACTGGAGTAGCGTTTTATCTTTTATTTCATCAGAAAATTTATCCGCAAAATTAATGGATCTATCTATTGGGATGATTTTACCTAAATGAATCTTTTTCTAAATGAATCTTGTGCCCCAAAAATTTTACATTGGTCATGAATAGGCTCATCTTAGGGGCAGAGACAACTAAACCATGATGTTTCATTATTTTGACAAAGTGATTCAGGTGTTTCCAATGTTGATCTATTGAGGTGGTGAAAATTAGAACATCATCAATATAAACAATACTAAAAGTAGTATAAGGATTGAAGACGTCATTCCTTATTTTCTGAAATTCAGAGGGAGCATTTTTGAGGCCAAAAGGCATGACATTGCATTCACAGTGCCCAAATGGGACTGTGAATGCATTTTTGTACCGATCTTTGTTAGTAACTTATATTTGCCAAAATTCTGACTTTAGATCAAATTTTGGAAATACTTTGGCATCATGTAATCGGTTTAGAAGGTCTCTTTTATTAGGGATAGGGTATCAGATCCATTGCAATACCTTATTTAATGGGTGATAGCTGATGACAAGTCTTGGTGATCCCTGTTCTAATTCTACATTTTTTATGACATAGATTGCAGCACAACTCCATGGAGAATGACTAGGACAGATTAAATTCTTTTCAAGAAGATCTTGGTTTTCAAATTTGAAAAAATTTCCATCGTGTCATGATTCAATTGGATTAGCCTTGCCTTAGTTGGAATATCCTTTTCATTAAAGTCTGGAAGATAAGGCAAAGATACAATATGTTTCTTCCTATACCAAAAGGCTGTTGGGCGGTCAGAACAAATTTCTTGCTATAATGAATCCTGAAATTTTTTCACTTTAAGCTGAAAAGATTCTGGGAAAATCTGTAGGGCTATTTTTTCATGAGCAAGATCTGATTGGAGGGAGAAAATTTGTTTATTTTTTTCCACAATTAAGTCCCTTTTAGAGAATTGAATATATTCTCTTGATGGGGATGAATGAATTTAAAATTGATTTCTTCTCCATTAAAATTAGAGCTAATGCCATTAGAATCGTCTTTCATAGGTTGGAGTAGAGACAAGAAAGGAGTTCCAACGATAATTTGTTCGTTAAGATTTTTTATCAGGAGGAAACTGATATTAATGCAAATCTGGTTATTGCAAATTTGGGTCGAGGAAATTTTATATTTTATTTGCATTTTGCTTCCATCAGTAGTATGTAGTCTATTTTTTGTTTTAGTGTAGTATTAGGAAGGGATAAGACATTCCTTAATAGAATGCAAATCTGCTCCCGAGTCTAGGAGAGCTATGGTTTCAAGGATAAACTCCTAATTAATGACCAATTTTATATAGACAAACCATTTTTTCAAATTTATATGGTTAATTGTTTCGAGCATTTTATTTTCTGGAGGAGGTCCACAGGCAGAAGGTTCTTCAATTGGAATATGCTCTAAGGGATCCTGTTGGGAGAAATGTTATTGGACTTCTAGATCTTGGATTCGAAGCTTTAAGTCCTTGATTTCTCTTTTGACCTCATGTGTTTCTTGTTGAAGGTCTTGGAGAGAAAGGGGTCCCGTTTTTCCTTGTTTTTGCTCTATCCTAGATATGACAATTTGGAATTCATAAGGAGGATTACCATGATAGGTGGAAGGAGTAAGAAACCAAGCAAATCAAATACTCCAAACAAATTATTCTGATGACAATCCTGAATAAATTCCAACCAATATAATTTATGCAAGATCAGTATAAAATTAGCCCAGAGGGAATTTATGCAAGATCAGTATAAAATGCAAAGAAAATAATTATTTTCTTAATATTCCACCCAAGCAATAAGCCAGATGAAGGAAAATTATTACAATCATTTTGTACAAATCCAACAATTCATTCCCTTCTTCCAATGGAAAATATAATGATTTCTTCTCCATTAAAATTAGAGTTTATGCCATTAGAATCGACTGTCATAGGTTGGAGTAGAGACAAGAAAGGAGTTCCAAGGATAATTTATTGGTTAAGATTTTTAATTAGGAGAAAACCGGGCCGAGGAAAGTTTATATTTTATTTGCATTTTGCTTCCATCAGTAGTATGTAGTCTATTTTTTTGTTTTAGTATAGTATTGGGAAGGGATAAGACTTTCCATGATACAATTCATATCTTCACCTGAGTTTAAGAGAGGTATGGTTTCAAGGATAAACTCCTGATTAATGACCAATTTGATATGGACAAACCATTTTTGAAAATTTATATGATTAATTGTTTCGAGGAATTTATTTTCTGGAAGAGGTCCTCTGGCAAAAGGTTCTTTAATTGGAATATGCTCTAAGGGATTCTGTTCGGGGAAATTTTCTTGGACTTCTAGATCTTCAATTCAAAGCTTTAAGTCTTTGATTTCTCTTTTGACCTCATGTATTTCTTGTTGAAGGTGCTGGATAGAAAGGGGTCCCGTTTTTCTATGTTTTTGGTCTATCCTAGATATGACATTTTGGAATTCATGAGGATTATCGTGATAGGTGGATGTTTTGGATGAACTTACATCATCACAAATGTAAGGACTGAGTTATTTTTGACCCTTTCAAATTATATTTGCATCGATTTTTTTTTTTCAAATTAATTAATTTTGGAAGGGTGTGAATATATATATATAAATGGCATTATATATATATATATATATATATGGAAGATATGGTTTAAAGAGATTGGGTTGAGAGAGAGTTGGTAAAGAAAAGAAGATATTTATATTATAGGTTGTGGATACATACATACATTTATATATTTATATTACATTTAAGCTTAGCAAATGTCTCAAGCCATCAACAATCTAAAATTACTATATCTAACGGTCGCGGTTACGAGTGCACAGTGTGGAGGCACGTATAAGTGTCGGCTGAGAGATAGAAAAAGAAAGAAGAAAAGAAGAGTAGAAAAGGAAAAAGAAAGAGGGAAGAGAGAGAAAGCTTGGAAGGGTAGCTGAGAAGGAGAAATCGAGCTATAGAGAGAGAAAGAAGAGAAGTGTAGAGAGAGAGAGCGCTTTAGAGAGAGAAAGCTTGAGTTAGAGTGAGAGAAGGAGAACCCGAAGCCAGGAGAGAAGAGCTCGCGGCTGGTGGTTAGTGGTGGGTGTTCGATGATGGCGTGAGGTGGAGACACGGCTCGTTTGCGGTGTGCCAAGGTGGTGGACTCGGCTGGATTTGGTTGGTCAGTTCAGCAGTGTATGGTGGTCAACTAGCAGGGATGTTGGTTGTTGTTTGAGGTGCCGGAAGTAGTGCAGGTAGCAGGTGGTTGTTCATGGTTTTTCAGCAGTGGGACTCGTTCTCACAGCTGTTTTGACAGCCAGTTTTGGTGGCCGACATCAATGGTGAATGGTGGCTATTCAGGCTGCCTTGGTGGTTGTTTGGTGAGGAAGTTGATGGTGCCGAGAAGGGGTGAAGCTTGTTGGTCTTCTTGGTCTGTTCGGACGGTGGATTTGGTTAGGTGGTAGACTTGGTTGGTGTTGGGTTTTCCCATAGGAGCTTGGCTAAAATGGGTGGTTTCGGTTGGGTGGTCGTGGGTCGATTCACGGTTGTGAGAGGCTCAGCTTGGTGGGTCTATCGTGGTGGCAGCCTGCCACCGCAGCGAATGATGGCGGTGATGGCAATTTTGGCTTGGCTAGATGGTGGGCCGAGGCTTAGTGGTAGCCGACGTATGTTCACGGAGGTGTGTGCACGGCTGTGGTGAGGTGAAGCCGAGTGGTTCTCGGTTGGGGTTGGATCTTCATGGACAACTTGGTGGCCGAAAATGGGTCCTTGTGTTGGGTCTTGGTTGTTTCCAAGTTGAAGACGAGAATGGGTTTTGTGATGAGTTGGGATGATGTGGTAGTTGATGATGTTGCGTCTAGGTGGTGTCGTGCAAGGGTTGGAGAGATGGTGGAATTTTGTGGTGGTTTGGGGGTCTGAAATTGGGTTCGGCTAATGAGTATAATGCTTGGTGGTGGTGGTGATTCGACTGTTGAGGTGTGCTATGCACTGTTATGGTTTGTTTGGGTAGTTGAGGTTAATTGGCAGATTTATGGTGTGGGTTGAATTTAAATGTTTGAGGTTTGGACTTACCCAATTTAATTGGGCATGGAGGTTTGGGTTTGTTGTGGATCAATTTAATGGACTGGGCCAGAAATTAAAATAGGCCCAGTTTCATTTAAAATGAAATATGATGATCTTTAATTGTGGGTTT
This sequence comes from Cornus controversa, assembly GCA_026545225.1. Taxonomy (NCBI): domain Eukaryota; kingdom Viridiplantae; phylum Streptophyta; class Magnoliopsida; order Cornales; family Cornaceae; genus Cornus; species Cornus controversa. The sequence goes on along the minus strand of CM048848.1, from coordinate 26,933,172 downwards.
GATTGGACTTGGGCTAGTAGACTTGGTGATTTAGACTGGGTTGAGACTATAAGCTTTTTATAAGCTTTGGGTACGCGTGGCGATGTAACACGATTCCGATATAACAATGGATGGTGATCATTTCAACTTTCTTGGAATTAGAAATATTTGAATTTCTCACTCCAAATTGAGGTAGGGGGTATGCATTTGTCTCTTTCATTGCAAATTTAATTTCATGTTAATGACATAAAGTAGATGTTTTCATGCTATTTATGATTAAACGAAAATTATGATAAAATTCTTGATTTAAATTGATGTATGATTTAGAATGCATGAATTGATGGTATATACCTTGTGTGACATGTATTGCATATATGGAATTTTGGTTAAATTCGATGAGCTTCTTTGAGTGAAAAGATTGGTATATGTGTTATACTGCATGAATTGATTAGATATGCAAAATGGTATATGTATGGCATGTGCGGGATTTTGGAAAAAATGATAAAAATCAAGTTTTGGGAAATGAACTTATACTTATGTCTTATGACTCTTGTGTGACATGTTAGAATTGAATTTGGACATTCAATGGGTGCAATGCATCGAAATTGTGAATGTGTGTGCAAGATATGAACTATTTTGTGTGAGAGTGGGGTATGTCTCGAAAGTGGCTCATGGGAAAGTAGTAGGGGAACATATCCTCTGTGGCTGAAATACTTCACACTTGCGTAAGAGGGTTGATTACCAGTGAGTTAGTAGCCCTAAAATAACTAGGAATTGGGATATGGAGTTTCGGCACGTATCCGGTGATGTGTGTGAGTGTGAACCAAATCCGAGAGTGTGTGTTGGGTCTTATATGTAACTTATGTGGAACTACAAGACTTGTGTGGATATTTATCTGATTTGAAATTGTCATATGTCATAAATGTGATGGATAATATGCTTTATGCATGAATTGAAATTATGTGGTTGTCAAATTACATTTGATGCATATGCCACCATTTGAAAGAAATGAGTATAAATGTGAGTTTTATGATAATTCTGTTGAACTTCTGTTTAGATTCCATTTGGTCATATGTTATAGATATGATGAGATTGTGCATTATTGCATGTTTAAATTAAAAATTTTGTGGTAGTCAAGTATCTTGATGTCTATGCTATGTGGAGTGAAAGTTTTGATTTCGGACTAGAATGCAAGGAAGCATGATATGTAGTTAAGCTATGCATGTCGATTTGTGTTTATGCATTAATATGAGATATGAATTTGGACGGATTGCACAACGTATTACTTTGAGCCATTGAACTTGCTCATCCCCTACATTAACACTTTCAGGACATGACAAGGAGATGGTTGGTGGTGTGCAATCGTGAGTTGGATTTAGAGTTAGAAAGATTTTTTATTTTTGACGATTTGTGTTACGCACGTTCGAGATGTGGGCATGATGCGTTTAGATATGTATAAAGAGACTTCTATTTTGAGATATTGTATATGGACATTGTGCCTTTAATGTTGGTTTTCATATTGGAATGATTATGGATGATGATACAAGTGTTCACTTGACGATTACTCCAAGTGTCGTGATATTATATATGTTGAGGATGTGTGTGATGAGGTGATGATTTATTTTATAATCACTCTCAATTTTTGAGTCTTGAAAATCGGGGCGTGACATAAATGTCTCCTTCATCTATTTCAAAAGAGCTATCTTGATCTGGGAAAATTATTTTATGGATTTCTTTCATAACATCTCTGTTATTTGTAAAGCATTTATTTTATCTTTAGTGACATTTTTGTTTTTAACGTTACATTGATTTTGGTAATGACCCTTTTTACCACATCTAAAGCAAGTAGGGGTTTTCTTGGAAAAGAATTTTTTCTGAAATCGGTTTGTGGATTGTTGTTCTGAAGGCTTGGACCTAGATGATTTCTTGGGGTTCTTTTAAGATTTTTCGTATTTTTTGTTGGTTCTAGGTTTCGAGGAGGAATAAGGTGTTCTGAGGGTGTTATAACGAAATTGGTAACAAAATTTTCCTAACTCAGTTTGACCTGACTTTCTTTCCTTCTTCAATTGGTTTTGTAATTTAATATTTGTACATAGGTTGAGACCCTCAGCACAAACTTCGGATACTATTTCACCAAAAGTATATTGATTATAAGGAATTTAACCATTATGTTTATTTTTGATTCGGTTCAAACCTTTTCAGCAAAAAGGGTTGGTAATCCTGCTATAAATCTTTTTTTCCAGAAATCATGATTTGAATCATTTCGTTAATAAAGTTTTGAAAGAAAAACATCTCTGTACCAATTGAAATGAGTCAGAGTGGGACATCGAAGATTAATCAGAATTTCTTTTCCTCTTTCATATAAGGCAGGACTGTTTCCCAAAAAGTGTTGGGTAATTGCAGTAATAAGGGTTGTTACTGCATCTGGTATGGGTTGATCGTTATCATCAAGAATAATGGTTCCATTATGCCTTCTTTTGACTACTAGGATTATGTTGTTTTGTTGCTTAGTTGTGAGATAATTATCCCACCATCCTCTCAATTGGCCAGAGAATCCAGCAATGAGATATTTGGCAACACCAATTTCAGAGTTATGGAGGTTGCGATTTCTAGTTGAGTTGGTAGCCATCATCATGTGTTGTAAGAGAGTGACTATTTGATAATCGGTTAATCCATCTAAATTCCATTCATAAATGGCGGATCCATTATATGAAGTGGTTGGATGTGGTTTTTCTTCTAATTAGAGATCAATAGGGGTTGCCCTAGGATAGTATGGTTTAAGATTTTGATTGTTGTATAAATCAAATTATTTTTCCATTTGTTCTAATTCTTCAGAATCAGGGCTTAAGTCTTTGGAAAGGGTTTCAACAGTTTTCTGTTGTTTTAATCCTATATCATCCTCTTCTTCAGAGGATGGACTCCAGTGAATGGCCTATCTGGATCAATGGGAGGATAAGGTTTGTGCCCTGATGGAATGGGGTCCAGATTTTCAGTATTCTTGTATCTCTTAATCAATTCTTTCATAAACTATTTATGACTAGACTTAACGCTGAATTCAAGTTCTAATTAGATTGCTGGTTTAATGAGAGTATTTGTAATTGGATTTCTAGGGGAATTATGTAGTCCTCCATAAAACCTTTGGTTTGTAGATAATTGTCTAGATGATTCAATATTGTCTTGAAAGTTCTTAATAACTTCTAGAATGAGGCTTTGAGAGTCCTTAATCAGGTTTTGAGAAGCCTTGGCTATTTATGTGAGATTTTTGGCTATCTCTGGTCAAATCAAGGATGTTTTCAAATCGGTTTGTTTGAGCTCCAATAGTACTCAAAATGGTATTTCCAAAATTGTTTTTGTTCAGAAATTTGGAAAAGTTGTTCTGCATTGGCAAGAGATTTTCCTTTATCAAGGATTTTAAGAGGTGCTAGTTTAACCAATTGGGTTGAGTCTGCACCTGTCATTGTAAGAACTTTGAAAGGAGGATGGATTGCCTTTTCATGTTGACCAATAAGTGGTTTCCATGAACTTTCATGTTCTTCCACAACTTTGATTCCTTGGTCAAAACATTCTGTTTTCCATTGGAAGAAAGGAATGAATTGTTCAATTTTTTTAAGATGATTATAATAATTTTCCTTCATCTGGCTTAATGCTAGGGTGGAATATGGAGAAATAATTATTTTCTTTGGATTTTATATTGATCTTGCATAAATTCCCTCTGGGCTAATTTTCTATCTATGTTGAATTCTCTATTAATGGTCATTAGGTTGAGATCTATCTCAACTTCAGATAAGCTTGGATTTTGTTCAGGATTGTCCTTAGAATAAACTGTTTGGGGTATTTGATTTGCTTGGTTTCTTACTCCTTCCATCTGGATCCTAGATCTGGTACCAGTTTGATTGGACCTAGTGCTGGATTGTCTCCTAAAAGATCTAGAAAAATGAAGATCTAAGGAGTTCACAGGAACTTCTAGTAGTGTGGAAAGAAGCTTCACTTTTGGCTTTTGAGATGGACATTCTGGGTGATTGGGTAGTTTGTGTCTTAATAAATTTGATCTCAACATTTCCTTCTTCATCCTATATAATTTGTTCTTTGTGAGATGTCTTAAGAATCCATGATTCTGGTTTAGTCACTTCATTCCATAGAAGTTTTTTTTGTGGTGGCTATTGTTTTTGTTTCTAGATTAGCTTGGAAAAGAACAGTTGCCTGGTCATTGACGACTGGCATGCAATATTGTGGGTTGATAGTGGTCATTGCCCTATAGTAAATTCAATAGCTCAGACAGATATTTGCAGTATTGTTTTTTATTTTATATCTTTGAGTCTGGATATTGACAGTTAAGACATCAAGGATATGTGGGTCTGCAAGACAGACTGAAAAATTGGGTAACAATTGAAATAGATAGGTCCTTGGTAGAGACTCATTTCAACCATTCCTAGAAAAGAATCTTGGAAATCAAGATGTCTACAGTCTCTTAAATTCAAAAGAAGAGATGTGTCTAATCCTTTAGCAGTGAGAGGTTTTACTCCTACATGGACAATATGTAAGTGAATATATTTGCATTTTCCATCCATCAACAGTATGTAGTCTATTTTTTGTTTTAGTGTAGTATTAGCTATGACACCCTCAAAACACCTTATTCCTCCACAAAACCTTGAACCAACAAAAAATACAAAAAAGCTAAAAAGAACCCCAAGAAATCTTCTAGGTCCAAGTCTTTAGACCAACAATCCACAAAGCGATTTTAGAAAATATCCTTTTCCAAGAAAACCCCTACTTGCTTTAAATGTGGGCAAAATGGTCATTACCAAAATCAATGTAAAGTTAAAGACAAAAATGTCACTAAAGATAAAATAAGTGCTTTACAAATAACATAAGATGTTAAGAAAGAAATGCTTAAAATAATTTTCCCAGATCAAGATAGCTCTTCCGAAGCAGATGAAGGTGACATTTATAATAATGTAACTTCATCCAAAACATCCACCTATCATGATAATCCTCCTTATGAATTCCAAAATGTCATATCTAGGATAGAGCAAAAACAAGGAAAAATGGGACCCCTTTCTCTCCAGGACCTTCAACAAGAAATACATGAGATCAAAAGAAAAATCAAGGAATTAAAGCTTCGAATCCAAGATCTAGAAGTCAAAGAACATTTCTCCCAACAGGATCCCTTAGAGCATTTTCCAATTGAAGAACCTTCTACCTGTGGACCTCCTCTAGAAAATAAATTCCTCGAAACAATTGACCATATAAATTTTCAAAAATAGTTTGTCCATATCAAATTGGTCATTAATCAGGAGTTTATCCTTGAATCCATAGCTCTCTTATACTCAAGAGCAGATATGAATTGTATCAAGGCAATTCTTATCCCTTCCCAATACTACACTAAAACAAAAAATAGACTACATACTGCTGATGGAAGCAGAATGCAAATAAAATATAAACATTCCTCGGCCCAAATCTGCAATAACTAGATTTTCATTAATACTAGTTTTCTCCTAATAAAAAATCTTAACCAACAAATTATCCTTGGAACTCTTTTCTTGTCTCTACTCCAACCTATGACAGTCGATTCTGATGGCATAAGCTCTAATTTTAATGGAGAATAAATCATTATGTTTTCCATTAGAAGAAATAAATTAATTGTTGGATTTGTTGAAGATGATTATAATAATTTTCCTTTATCTAGCTTAATGCTAGGGTGGAATATGTAGAAAATAATTCTTTTCTTTGGATTTTATACTGATCTTGCATAAATTCCCTCTGGGCTAATTTTCTATCTATGTTGAATTCTCTATTAATGGTCATTAGGATGAGATCTATATCCAGATAAGCTTTGATTTTGTTCAAGATTATTCTTAGAATAAGTTGTTTGGGGTATTTGATTTGCTTGGTTTCTTACTCTTTCCACCTATCATGATAATCCTCCTTATGAATTCCAAAATGTCATACCTAGGATAGAGCAAAAACAACAAAAAATGGGACCCATTTCTCTCTAGGACCTTCAACAAGAAATACATGAGGTCAAAAGAGAAATCAAGGACTTAAAGCATCGAATTCAATATCTTAAAGTCCAAGAACATTTCTCCTAATAGGATCCCTTAGAACATATTCCAATTGAAGAACCTTCTGCTTGTGGACCTTGTACACACAAATTTCGTGTTCGAAAATCTAGGAACGAAAATTAGTGACAAATAAAAAAATTTATTAATTTAAGAAAAAGGGGTACAATCCTCTGTAAATCTTTACAAAAGAAAAAATAACTTCCTCTGATTCGATGTCCTTGATGATCCAGCTTCAAAGGTCGCAAGAGCTTGATCTTGAATTGGATTGAAACTTTCGTGAAGAATGGCACGTGGATGATGTGCTTGTTGTTCTTCTCCTTCAGGGTTTAGGTGCTTTGGAGCTTTGGATTTTGATTGAAGACTTCTACAGAGTTTCAGCTTTTTCTGAGAATCTTCTGGTCTTCCCCTTCTTCCACCTCTGGACCTCTATTTGTAGGCTTACCAGAGGGGTAGATTTGTAACTTTCTTTTCTTTTGATAATTATCCTATAATTATCTTTTATAATAATTTTGATAATTATCCAATATATACATAATAATTATCTTTGTCGATAATTACACACACACACACACACACACACACACACACACACATATATATATATATATATATATATATATATATAGTTATCCATTAGACCCATTTTCAAGTGGGCTTTGACTTCTCAGACAATTTAGACCAGCTCATAACTCATTTATTTGTGGTGGGTTTGGGCTTCAAATTATCTGACTCATTGGGCCACATTCCAAAGTGGACTAAATTAAAGATAAACCCAAATTATATTTTAGGTCCATCATGTAATTTTTTAATGTCTAGAAATTACCCCCACTTCAAGTCTCGCGCTATATTGAGTTTGTCATGTATTTAAAGCAGGAATTGAAGTATTTAATTGTCACAATTTTTTTTTTCTTGCGAAAATTCAATTACAAAGAGGATGTCTTCTTTGTCAAGTTGAATTGAAGACTTGAAGATCCTATTGCAAATAGGATTTTTTTTTTGTCCAAACGGAATTGAAGACTTGAGGATCCTATTGCAAATAGGATTTTTTTTTTTGGTTGTCAAATTTGAAATAGGATTTGATGTTTTCCATGTTCAAACGAAATTGGAGTCCTGAAAATCCTATGTCAAATAGGATTAACTCACCACTATATATATGTAGCCTACGCTTTAGACTCTTTCTTTTTTATTTCCTTCTTCTCTTTTCTTCTTCTTTAGGCGCTTTTTTTTTTTTTTTCTATTCTTTATCCAAGCTGGATTGTTGGATTTTTTTTTTCTCTTTTTTCTTATTTTTCCCCTCTTAACGCCACTATTATTTTTTTCTTCTTCTGCTTTGTCTTTTTTTTTTCTTTTCTTTTAAAACAATGGAGTTTCTTTTTTGTTGCTTAGTAGATTTGAACACAAGACCTCATAGGGAGACATTATAGCACAACGCCATCTCTGCTACACAACTCTTTGTATTATAAACCATTGGAATATAATATAACATATGATTGAACTTTGAAAGAAACATTTTTTTTCTTTTTTTTTTTTAGTAGCAACTTTTGTATTCCGTGACTGCTATTAATCAAATCTATTTTTTTTAAATCAGATTCCACTTGTGGCCCCTACTCGAATTTTGTGCTATCTCTGGAACGATGAATAGATCTATAGAACTCATTGAGGAGGACAACATTACGTGAGTTACTCAACACTTTTCATAAGTTTCAAATTTTTTTTGTCAATTCTTGCAGGTCAAATCGTCTTTCTCAAAATATGGAGTTCTAAATGTCATTCATTAGTCCCTTCGGGGTCCCTTAGTGCACTTTAGTGTCACTTTTTCCTCCCTTCGGGGTCCCTTAGTGCACTTCAGTGTCACTTTAATTGTCCCTTCGGGTTCCCTCAGTGCACTTCGGTGTCACTACTTTTTCGTCTCTTCGGGGTCCCTTAGTGCACTTCCGTGTCACTTTTATTGTCCCATCGGGGTCCCTTAGTACACTTCGGTGTCACCTTTTTGTCCCTTCGGGGTCCTTAGTGCACTTCGGTGTCACTTTTATTGTCCCTTCGGGGTCCCTTAGTGCACTTCGGTGTCACTTTTATTGTCCCTTTAGGGTCCCTTAGTGCACTTCAGTGTCACTTTTATTGTCCTTTCGGGTCCCTTAGTGCACTTCGGTGTCACTTTTTTGTCCCTTCGGGGTCAGGCCAAGTCACCACGATGCAGCAAATATCATCAATATCTCGGCGGCAGGTCAGGTAACCTAACAAATCTCTTGCAAGCTTCAAAATTTTTATTTTTATTTATTATTTTTTTTTTGTAAAGATAGTTTATACTCATATCAATGAGTGGTTATTATTTTTTTTTCATACAGACAGTTTATTCTCATGTCATGAGTGTTTTTTTTTTTTGGTAAACAGTTTATACTCGTGTTAAGGAGTGTCATCTTTTTTTTTAGTAGACAATTATACTTGTGTCAAGGAATGTCATCTCTTTTTTTTTGTTAGACAGTTTATACTCGTGTTAAGGAGTGTCATCTTTTTTTTTGGTAGACAGTTTATACTCGTGTGAAGGAGTGCTTCTTTTTTTCGTAGACAGTTTATACTCATGTTAAGGAGTGTCATCTTTTTTTTTTCTGGTAGACAGTTTATACTCGTTTCAAGGAGTGTAAGACAGTTTATACTCGTGTCATAGAGTATTATCGACAAATTAGGCTCGTATCGGGGAGCACTTTTAGCTTTAATTAGTTTTCAGCTTTACAAGACTCAGGAGATAGTCCAAGCTTGTGTTGAAAGGTGTGAATCAGCTCAACATCAATTTGGAGATTTTCTTTTTTCTTTGTTTATTCATTATACTCTTCTTGTACTTGAGAAGAAACATCTTCTTCGAACTCATCTCCCCACCCAGAAGGAAGAGGTATTTCATTTGTCATGGTCTATAAAGAAGGATTAAACCTCACCTAGTATGCTTTGATTCAGCTGCGAAATTCGATCCAGATGGCATCTTCGGGCTTTGGTCCCCACACTTTTCCTTCCTCTAGTCTTTTGATTTTTTGAGCCTCTTGTTCTATCTGGGATTGTAGATGATTTTGTTCTTGTTCCTCGCTTTCTTCTTGGAGACCTTCATTTTTCTGATTGTTAGAGACAGTTTGAAAAAGTGACTCCCGAGACATAACTCGTGTGTTTCTAGGCAATAATTCTTGCGAGATCCTTGCAAAACTATTCCCATCTTGAACTTTCATTTTTGGCCTCCATGTGAACACAGTATTCAGATCACTTTTATTTGAAGTTGTTTGAGGAGAGCTTGAATGAGCTTTGTCTGGAGGGCTTGCCCCTGGTCTGTCCAGTCTTCTACCAATGTTTTTTTAACTCAATGTCTTATATAACTGAGAACTTTCAGATGAAGTTGTTGAAGTAAGATGACGTGTTTCTTCATACAAGTTGTTAAAGACGATGCTTGTAACATAAGATGTATTTATTTCATCGTTCAAGTTAGGAAGTATTTCATCTTCCTCTTCAGATTCAACCTCTTCATCTTTAAGACAGTTGTCAGATATATTGGGAAAGGCAAAAGCCTTTGCACCACGACTTGTTATGTTGAGCTCCATATCATGGGCACGAGTAAGAAAATTTTCAAATATACGAGGCTTGATTCCTTGTAGAATGTAAAGAAGCTCCCAGTGTATGCCTTGTATACACATTTTAACTGTTGATACTTTAGAAAGACGGTCTTTGCAATCAAGACTTAGAGCTTGCCAGCGGTTGATATAGTCGACCATAAGCTCATCGTTAATTTGTTTCATCCTAGAGAGTTCTAGCATGCTTACTACTCTACGAGTACTGTAGAAGCGGTTAAGAAACTCTCGCTTCATCTACTCCCAATAGTCAATACTTCGAGCTTTGAAGTCCGTGTACCAATCAAATGCATTCCCTTTGAGGGAACAAACAAATTGCTTGACTAAGAGGTCCCCTTCGATGCCAACGTTATTACAGGTCTCCACAAAATGTGCAACATGTTGTTTGGGATTGCCTCTTCCATTAAATTGTTGGAACTTTGGCGGTTGATATCCCATTGGTGTCTTTAAATTGTCAATTCTTTCGGTGTAGGGTTTTGAGTACATAAGAGTGCTTTGAGGGGCGCCGCTATACTATGCTCAAATTATGTTCGTTATTAAGTCCTGCAACTATTGGACAGGTAGCAAAGCGACTAGCGAAGTAGGGTTAGTTTCGTCAACCATGTGTCTTGACACTGATGTGTGATGACGCTCTTTCGATTGGGTACCTTGAAGAGATAAATTTGAAGTATTCGAAGGCAGATGTGTTGACTTGTCAGGATTTTGGATTTCAAGCTTTCTCATTAGCGTTATGATCTGCAAGTCCTCTTTTTCGACAGTCTTTGTGAGGTTTTCGATTGCGCGCGCTATGATTGCCAGTTAGTCTTCTGTCGAGGTTGTTCCAGTCATCATAGATGCGACAACATTCGAATAGGAAAGACCATGAGGGCTAACATTCTTTGGAGGGACCGATTGTTCTGAAATATCAAGTAACGACTCTGAGAGCAAACCGACGCTAGAGTTGGCGTCAGAGACGGAGTGGGGTGAATGTGGTGGCATCGACTTTTCTAAAATTACGTCAGAGTTCTTTGCACCTTGAGGATCAATGGTGTTAACATGTTTAGTTTTCACATCCATTAGTTTAGCAAGATTGGTGTTCACCAAATCTTGCTGATTTTTGAGCAAAGCAATTGCTTTGGTCTTACTACACGTCATATGACCTACTAAGGTGCTGCTGGCACTTGACAGGTTCCTAGTATTCTTGTCACTGCTTGCGGCAACTTTAGTGTTAGCCATTGTAGCAGCGACTTCTTTTGAGTTTTTATTGTTTGTCATCTGAACCTTGGGAGGAGCCATAGATTCTGATAAATAGAGTTTTGGAGGTATGATGTAGGAGATAGAGATGAGAGGCAGAGGAGGTCCCATCGGGCGTGCCAGAAATTTGTACACACAAATTTCATGTCCAAAAATCTAAGAACAAAAATTAGTGACAAATAAACAATTTTATTAATTTAAGAAAAAGGGGTACAATCCTCTGTAAATCTTTACAAAAGAAAAAATAACTTTCTCTGATTTGATCTCCTTGATGATCCGACTTCAAGGGCTACAAGAGCTTGATCTTGAATTGGATTGAAACTTTCGTAAAGAATGGCACGTGGATGATGTGCTTGTTGTTCTTCTCTTTCAGGGTTTAGGTGCTTTGGAACTTTGGATTTTGAGTGAAGATTTCTGCAGATTTCAATCTTTTTTAATTCTTTTGATAATTATCCTATAATTATCTTTTATGATAATTTTGATAATTATCCAATATATATATAATAATTATCTTTCTTGATAATTACGTATATATATATATAATTATCCATTAGACCCATTTTCAAGTGGGCTTTGACTTCTCAGACAATTTAGACCAGCTCATAACTTATTTATTTGTGGTGGGTCTGGGATTCAAATTATCTGACTCATTGCACCACATTCCAAAGTGGACTAAATTAAAGATAAACCCAAATTATATTTTAGGCCCATCATGTAATTTTTTAATGCCTACAGACCTCCTTCGGAAAAAAAATTCCTCGAAACAATTGATTGTAAAAATTTTCAAAAATGGTTTGTCCATATCAAATTTGTCATTAATCAAGAGTTTATCCTTGAAACCATAGCTCTCTCAAACTCAAGAGCAGATATGAATTGTATCAAGGAAAGTCTTATCTATTCCCAATACTACACTAAAACAAAAAATAGACTACATAGTGTAGATGGAAGCAAAAATGCAAATAAAATATAAATTTTTCTCATCCCGAATCTCCAATAACCAGGTTTGCATTAATACTAGTTTTCTCCTGATAAAAAAATCTTAACCAACAAATTATCCTTGGAACTCCTTTCTTGTCTCTACTCCAACCTATGACAGTCGATTCTAATGGCATAAACTCTAATTTTAATGGAGAAGAAATCATATTATTTTCCATTAGAAGAAGGGAACGAATTGTTGGATTTGTTGAAGATGATTATAATAATTTTCCTTCATCTGGCTTAATTCTAAGGTGGAATATGAAGAAAATAATTATTTTCTTTGGATTTTATATTGATCTTACATAAATTCCCTCTGGGCTAATTTTCTATCTATGTTGAATTCTCTATTAATGGTCATTAGGTTAAGATCTATCTCAACATCAAATAAGCTTGGATTTTGTTCAAGATTGTCCTCAGAATAAACTATTTGGGTATTTGATTTGCTTGGTTTCTTACTCCTTCCACCTATCATAACAATCCTCCTTGTGAATTGCAAAATGTCATATCTAGGATAGAGCAAAAACAAGGAAAAATGGGACCCCTTTCTCTCTAGGACCTTCAACAAGAAATACATGAGGTCAAAAGAGAAATCAAGGACTTAATGCTTCGAATTCAAGATTTAGAACTCCAAGATCAATTCTCCCAATAGGATCCCTTAGAGCATATTCCAATTGAAGAACCTTCTGCCTATGGAACTCCTCCAGAAAATAAATTCCTCGAAACAATTGACCATATAAATTTTCAAAAATGGTTTATCCATATCAAATTGGTCATTAATAGGGAGTTTATCTTGAAAGCATAGCTTTCTTAGACTTAGGTGGATATATGAATTGTATCAAAGAAAGTTTTATCCCTTCCAAATGCTACACTCAAACAAAAAATAGACTTCGTACTGCTGATGGAAGCAAAATGCAAATAAAATATAAACTTTCCTCTCCCCAAATCTGCAATAACCAGATTTCCATTAATATCAATTTCCTCCTAATAAAAAATCTTAACCAACAAATTTTCCTTGGAACTCCTTTCTTGTCTCTACTCCAACCTATGATAGTCAATTCTAATGGCATAAGCTCTAATTTTAATGGAGAATAAATCATTCTGTTTTCCATTGGAAGAAGGGAATGAATTTTTGGATTTGTTGAAGATGATTATAATAATTTTCCTTCATCTAGCTTAATACTAGGGTGGAATATGAAGAAAATAATTCTTTTCTTTGAATTTTATACTAATCTTGCCTAAATTCCCTCTAGGCTAATTTTCTATCTATGTTGAATTCTCTATTAATGGTCATTAGGTTGAGATCTATCTCAACATCAGATAAGCTTGGATTTTGTTTAGGATTGTCCTCAGAATAAACTGTTTGGGGTACCTCATTTTCTTGGTTTCTTACTCCTTTCACCTATCATGATAATCCTCCCTATGAATTCCAAAATGTCATATCAAGGATAGAGCAAAAATAAGGAAAAATGAACCCCTTTCTCTCCAGGACCTTCAAGAAGAAATACATGAGGTCAAAAGAGAAATCAAGGACTTAAGGCTTTGAATTCAAGATCTAGAAGTCCAAGAACATTTCTCCCAACAAGATCCCTTAGAGCGTATTCCAATTGAAGAACCTTCTACCTATGGACCTCCTTTAGAAAATAAATTCCACAAAATAATTAACCTTATAAATTTTCAAAAATGGTTTGTCCAAATCAAATTGGTCATTAATCAGGAGTTTATCCTTGAAACCGTTGCTCTCTTAGACTCAGGAGCATATATTAATTGTATCAAGGAAAAACTTATCCTTTCCCAATACTACACTAAAACAAGAAATAAACTATATACTGCTGATGGAAGCAAAATGCAAATAAAATATAACATTTCCTCGACCCAAATCTGCAATCACCAGATTTGCATTAATACCAGTTTTCTCCTGCTAAAAATCTTAACCAAAAAATTATCCATGGAACTCCTTTCTTGTCTCTACTCCAACCTATGACAGTCGATTCTAATGGCATAAACTGTAATTTTAATGGAGAAGAAATTATTCTGTTTTCTATTGGAAGAAGGGAATGAATTGTTCAATTTTTTGAAGATGATTATAATAATTTTCCTTCATCTGGCTTAATGCTAGGGTGGAATATAGAGAAAATAATTCTTTTCTTTGGATTTTCTATTGATCTTGCATAAATTCCCTCTGGGCTAATTTTCTATCTATGTTGAATTCTCTATTAATGGTCATTAGGTTGAGATCTATCTCAACATCAGATAAGCTTGGATTTTGTTCAGGATTGTCCTTACAATAAACTGTTTGGGGTATTTGATTTTCTTGGTTTCTTTCTCTTTCCACCTATCGTGATAATCCTCCTTATAAATTCCAAAATGTCATATCTAGGATAGAGCAAAAATAAGGAAAAATGGGACCCCTTTCTCTCAAGGACCTTTAATAAAAATTTTTTTATTGAAGATCAGATTCAACTTATTTATGAATTTTTTCTTGAAAACCATGAGTACATCAACAAAAATGACGTTTTCCAAGCTCATTCTTAGAACACACCTTATTTGGATTCCAACTCTTATCGATTGGGGAATATAATAAAGTTATTATTCAGATACTTTTTTTTGGGGGTGGACAAATCCATGATCTTCAAAGTAACTCATCATTGGACATACAATAGAACTCTCTCTATTTGGATAGCCAGTACTATTGGTTGGAGAAATAAAACAAAGTTCTTTTAGCCATACCAAATTTGGTATCTAAAGGCTATAAAAAATAGTGAATTTGAACAGAAAAAATTGCTCAATTCTTTTGAAATTGCTAGCAGAATAAGTATTTTTTTCTCTAGCAACCAAAAGCATTATTCACTTAAAGGAGATTGCTAAAATAATCCTTAGTAGCATGTGTCCTCCATTTTTTGTAACAGATGGCCGAAGAATCTTCATTACAGATCTCAGCATTGATTACCCTAAGTATATGTCTTAACACCTAGCTAATGCTTAAGCCTTTCTTAAAGATATTGTTGAATTTAAAATGGACTTACCTTAAGACATTTTAGATGATGCAATAATGGACGACCATTTCTACAAAACCTGAAATGCTCAAAGTCCAGAATCATCTCTGCCACTTGATGAGTACGAACTCCACAATCTTATCAATCAGATGGAGGGATAAAAAAAATCATTTCAAAGATCTCAATAAATGATTGCACCATCATCTAGCACACGACGAGATCGAAAAATGACAAAACTTATCAACTGTAACCCATTGTCGGTAGCACAGTTACCGACAACAAAGTCAAAAGATACACAGTAGTCTATTGGCTCAACTGTAAAAAGTTGTTCCAAAAGTCAAAAAGGCTACAGTAAAGACACCGATTCTTGTAGCAATCACCGGTCTTTAGTTTCTACAAAATTTTTGTTTATAAAAGGAACGAAGGCTTGACCTCTGAGGGCATTGTAAATTCTCAGAAGTTTTCTCACTTTCTTTCGATAATAAATTTCCTTCCGCTGTGGTTGTGTTTGTAAATGTGTATGTAAGTGATAATGTCCTGTTGGTGTGCTCAAAGCTGTTAATGGCTCTGATTCCATTTACAAACACTATCACAGCGAAAGCAAATTTACAATCGAAAGAAAGTGAGAAATTGAGAAAAATTATGAGAATCTACAATCAAATTTGCTAAATATTTTAGCATCTCTTATTGGATTAATAAGGAAAACTTTTCTAAGAATAAAATAGCCATCAAACTGTAAATATTAATTGAGGCATTTATAATTTATAACCATTCGAGGTTGTTTTCTCACAAGCTCACTATGGTTGTGTACCATAAAAGCCGGGCGTGAATGAGGATTAGTTGTTTGTTCAATTAGTCCCAATTCTAGAAGAGATTTGATTTGCTTATCAAATTCTTCAATATCTTGTCTAAGATATATTATTGGTTTGACCCGTATTATAATATCCAATTTGTTTAATTGGAGGGTACAATAGGAAGGACTTCGAGACCATAATTTTAGTGGGTTTTCACTAAATTGTCGCTTAAGTATTCTAAAAAGCCAATGATCTTTTTGAATAAGTTGTGTTTCATTCCTTTTTTTAAGACTTAATTTTTTTTCACAAAGATAGATGTATTTGTCTAATAGTGGCATAAATATTAACTCTTCTTTTAAAGTTAAGACAATAGAATTAGGATAAATATGCATAGGTAAATAAGCATTAAGAAAATTGTTACCTAGTAAAAAATCTCCATGCATATTCGGGAAAGATAAAAAATTTTAAATAACAAATCGTTTATCTGCTAACCAAATTGAAACATCTTTTGCTTTGTACTGGATTAATGTTTCAGTGTCGTTAATTCCTATAACTAGAACAGGATGTTTCATCTTTTGTCATTTTTCTTCTGGTAGGGCATTCCATTTGCAGCAATAGACTGTTGCTCCTGTATCTGCAAGAACGCTTAGGCTATATGGTTCATAACCTGAGAATTTAAATGTACCCAAAAGATAGGTGATAGGCGTTGAATGTTACTCATTCTAGCCTCTTAACTTATGTATTTTATTCTCTTAGTGATAGATTATTATGTGATTTTACTTTGTTTTAGTATCTTCTGTATTTTCAGGGCCTTAATAATTATTTCAGTTAATACCAAGCTTTTGGTTATTTAAAGAAGACATCCAAGATGGTGAGATGAAGCCTACATCAAGGAGATTCACTCAACCATTTAATTTAACTCAATTCAGCCCAAGAAAGAGGTCCAAGAGAATTACAGCTGCTTAAGAAGGCTTCGGGCCTAAAGCCCAAATCTGCGCATAATGCAGTCTTAATCCCATTTTGGAAAATGGACCAGAAGTCTTATTTTTGAGCCTCAAATCGACATAATTCTCGCTTAAGGTTGAACGAAATTTAATTCTGCACACTTTTGTATTTCACGAAAATTTCGTAAATCAAACTTCTAGTGGGTCAAAAGTTGGGCCGAAGTCAGCAGGAAAAATCCACCTGATTAGTGCTGCAGGAAACCCTAATTTATTCCTAATTGGATTAGGACTTTGGTGTATTCTCTTGGGGGAATAAAGTGAAGACTTGGAGGCTGGATAGGGAGAGATTAGAGACAGAGAGAACAGAGCTTGGAGAGTCTGAGAGGGTTGAGAAGAGAACAGAAACATATTGCAGAGCCATTGGAGAACAAAGTCATACGCGTAATTCAGAAAGATGATGTCTTCTTCCTCAACAGTTGAAGCTTCTTCTTCTACCATGAGCGGCTAGTTCATCCACTAGGGTTTTGATGTAGCCCTAACAAAGCATCAATGGTTTGATTGTTTTAATTATTGGGGACCTTTATATACATGCATAGATTGTGTAATTCAGATGATTCTTATTATAGAATTGAGCAATAAAAGTCTTGTAAATTCAATCTCAATGATTTCTTATCTTGTCTTAGATATTTAGTTGTTGTTATTGAACTCAATCTCTCTTGTTTTCTGTGATCATGAGAGGGATTATTACACAATGGTAATCACTGAATATATTGTTATGAGCTTTGATGGATTATGCCTAGAGAAGATGAACCATACTGCACCCTAGATTAGAGTAGTTAGGCAGATGGCCCATGCCAATCGAAGATAGTCCATGGCTTAGCCTTAATCATATGTTATCTTCTTGACGGATGAAGGTGAGCTTGTAGCTACCGACACCACTTATGCATGATGTAATTCCCCTATAGTTGATTCAATTGACCATTGATTGTGGAGTTAGTGGTGAAGTCAAACACCCTAGATTTTTCTTCTATTATCTTCATTATCTATCTTACTTTGATTTTTTTTTTTTTTTTTTTTATTAGTTTAAAAATCAGAATTCTTTTCTTATAAATTTAATTAGAATTAATTCCGTATTCCAACTCATCAGACCATAATCCCTGAGGTATGATACCCCTTTTGATAGCCCTATTCTGTAAGGAATTCGTTCTATTGCAAAGTGTGGAAAATTTTAATTGATATAATTTTTGAGTCACACTCACACACGAATCAATTTTTGGCGCTGTTGTCGGGGATTATCTATTTGATTGATTGGATTTTACAGAATTAGTTTTAATTGGATTTTTAGTTTAGGAAATTTTTATATTTTATTTTTAATTTTGTTTTTGTTTTCTTTTCAGGTGCTTTTGGCTAATATATGCAAGGTCGTCGTTCTGTAGCTGATCCTTTGATACCTCTTGATCCTGAACCTGAACGTACTCTCAGACAACAGAGGAACATCCCTGTTGATACCATTGTGCAAGAGGAAGAAATAATTGAAGACATGGCAGAAGAAAGGAATAACAACCTTGTTCCTAATGCTGATGGAGAAAGAGCTAGATTGCTCATGAGACATTTACCTCGCCAGTAGGTTTTCAACTACCCAATGTCACAGCACAGAATTATGAGATCAAGTCCAGCATTATTCAGATGCTGCCATCTTATTTTGGGCTGACTTAAGAAGACCCTTACAGGCATCTGGATGACTTCATTGAAGTGTGCTCAACTACAAAAATTCACAACTTCTCTAAAGATGCTTTCAGAATGAGACTTTTTTCATTCTCTCTGAAAGACAAAGCAAAGTATTGGTTCAATTCTCTACCGGCTGGTTCTATCACGACTTGGACTCAGATGCAACATGAGTTTCTCAAGAAGTATTTTCCGATAGGGAAGACCAATCAGTTCAGACGTGCTATTACTGGTTTCTCCCAACATGAGGGGGAACAATTTTATGAGACATGGGAAAGATTCAAGGACCTTCTTAAGAAGTGTCCCCGTCATCAAGTTCCTAAGTGGCAACTAGTGCAGAGTTTTCATGAAGGGCTGACAGAAGCCAATAGACAAATGGTTGATGCGTCATGTGGAGGTACTTTTATGTTGAAGAGTGAAGAAGAGGCATGGACCTTATTTGAAAATCTTAGTGACAACTCTCTACAACATGTGTCCTTTACTCGTTCTAGCAGACCTGCCACTACCAGAAAAATTGATGGGATTTTTGAGGTTGGTGCTTCAGAAGCTATGCCAACTGATATTGATTTAATTGCACAGAAGGTAGCAGCAATCATGGCTGCCAATCAAACTCCTTCTGCTTCAAATTCTACATTGCTAGGCCCTTGTGAATTTTGCACTAGTCCTATGCATAATGTGAGCAATTGTCCTTCGGTGGGGCAATTTTCTGATATTCAACATGAGCAAGTTCAAGCTACTTTCACTGGACCAATGAACCCTCCATGAGGTAATACTTACAATCCCACATGGAGGAATCATCCTGGTTTTTCTTACTGTAATCAAGGGGCAGCAATGCAACCATCATATCAACCTAAGACTTTTGTGCCTCAACAACAATATCAAACACAAAGTCCTATGGCCCAAAGAATTTCTGCTTTTGAAGACAAGCTAACTCTTACCTTGTCTAAATTTGACAAGCTTGATTCTCTTATAGAGATAGTGCAAGCTACTGCAGCAACAGTACAATCTACAGTTCAGCTAGTGCACTCGCATTCTCAATCCATTGCCAAACTGGAATCTCAGTTTGGACAGCTTGCTACTTCATTGAGTAGAAGAGAAGAAAGGAAGCTCCCTAGTCAACCAATTGCTAATCCAAGAGGGATGCAAGCTTCCACAAGCAACCCACACCATGAGCAAGTCCAAGTTATTACCACTTTGAGAAGTGGGAAAATAATTGACAATAAGGTGAGTGAGAAGAAAGAAGAAGAAAAAGTGACCACAAGTCCAAGTGCTGAAATTCCTTATGAGCCCAAGGCTCCTTTCCCACAATGTTTCCTTGAAGTATCTAGATTGGGAAAGCAATGGGACAAGCTGCATGACATGATGGAGGTGTTTCGACAAGTGAAGATTAATTTGCCACTCCTTGATGCCATCAAGCAAATTTCTCCTTATGCTAAATTCTTGAAGGACTTGTGCACTCAGAAAAGGCGTTCTAAAAGCTATGTGCCAAAGAAAGTGATGCTGCCACAACAAGTAAGTTCGATAATTCAGTAGTGTACTCCTCCCAAGTACAAAGATCCTGGTGCTCCAACTATCTCATGCATTATTGGGGAGCACCATGTGGATAAAGCTCTTCTTGATTTTGGTGCAAGTGTGAATTTGCTACCCTATTTAGTTTACTTACAATTGGGCTTGGGAGAATTGAAGCCTACCTCGGTGGTATTGCAATTTGCAGACAGATCAACAAAACAGCCCTGAGGAATCATAGAAGATGTGCTCATTAAAGTGGACAAGTTCTACTTTCCTGTTGATTTCATTGTACTTGACACTGAGCCGGTTCACAATCCGAAGAGGCACATTCCAGTGATCCTTGGTCGACCTTTCTTAGCTACTGCTAATGCTTGCATAAATTATAGGTCGGGGATCATGGATATTTCATTTAGCAACATGAATGTCAAGCTTAATGTGTTCAATGCTATCCAACACCCCCCATATCAGACTGATGTGTTCTGCATGGATGATATTGATGAATGTGTGGAGGAATTTGTTTCATCCTCTATATCTTGAAACTCCCTAGAGGTATGTAAGTCTCTTTATGACTTTGAGAAAATTAATGATGAAGGGTCGTGTGAAGAAGTGCATTCTATGCTGAAAGTGGATGCTATTCAGAATACTCCACCTTGGAGAATTCCAATTGAGCCACTACCTTCTCTCTCTAGCACTCCCTTAGTGCCTTCATTGGAGTCCCCTCCAGAATTAGAGTTGGAGCCTTTGCCTGACAAATTAAAGTATGTATTTTTGGGGGCACAGAAAACTCTTCCTGTTATAATTGCCTCTGATCTGACAGATATTCAAGAGAAGAGCTTAGTAGAGGTTTTATACCAACATCGTGAAGCAATTGGATGGAGTGTTGCTGATCTTAAGGGCATTGATCCCTCAATTTGCATGCACAAAATTTATCTGGAAGAAGGATATAAGCCAACCAGAGAGGCACAGAGGCGACTGAACCAGAACATGAAAGAGGTGGTAAAGAAAGAGGTTGTCAAGTTACTTGATGCAGGAATCATTTATCCAATTTCTGACAGCACATGGGTGAGTCCGACACAAGTGGTTCCAAAGAAGTCTGGTCTTACCATTGTCCCTAACTCTATGGGAGAGCTTGTTCCACAACGTACTGCCACATGTTGGCGTGTTTGTATTGATTACAGAAAGCTCAATTCTATGATAAGGAAAGATCACTTCCCTCTTCCATTTATTGATCAAATACTTGAAAGGTTAGCTGGTCAGAGCTATTATTGCTCTCTGGATGGCTACTCTGGTTATAACCAAGTAGCTATGGATCCAGAAGATCAAGAAAAGACTACTTTCACTTGTCCCTTTGGTACTTTTGCTTATCGTCGTATGCCTTTTGGATTATGTAATGCTCCGGCTACATTCCAGAGGTGTATGATGGCCATCTTTTCTGACATGGTGGAAAAATTCTTGGAGGTGTTCATGGATGACTTCTCTATTTTTGGATCATCCTTTGAACACTGTTTGAGCAATCTATCACTTGTGCTTCAAAGGTGATGAGAGTGTAATTTGGTACTTAGTTGGGAGAAGAGCCATTTCATGGTAAAAGAGGGTATTGTATTGGGCCATATTGTTTCAGAGAGGGGCATTGAAGTTGATAAAGCAAAGATCGACCTAATTGCAACTCTGCCTCATCCAACTTCGGTAAGGCAAGTTCGATCCTTCTTAGGCCATGTTGGGTTCTATAGAAGATTTATCAAGGATTTCAGTAAAGTGGCTCGACCATTGTGCCATTTGTTTTCTAAAGATGTTCCCTTTATCTTTGATGAAGATTGTGTGCAAGCTTTTGAAAAACTTCGATCTCTATTATCTTCTGCACCAATTATGCAATTGCCAAATGGGCTCTACCTTTTGAAATCATGTGTGATGCCTCTGATTATGCAGTGGGAGCAGTGTTGGGACAAAGAGTAGAGAAACGGCCATATGTCATCTATTACGCTAGTAAGACTCTCTCTGATGCCCAACTCAATTATACAACCACAGAGAAAGAGCTTCTAGCTGTAGTGTTTGCCTTGGACAAGTTTCGTTCGTATTTACTGGGGTCTAAGGTGGTTGTCTACTCTGATCATGCAGCATTGAGACACTTATTGGCGAAGAAAGAAACCAAACCGCGTCTTATTCGATGAATTTTATTGCTGCAAGAATTTGACTTGGAGATAAAAGATAAAAAGGGGACGGAGAATGTGGTTGCGGATCATTTATCTCGGATTGAGTTTAAGCCGGTGATCGATGCATTACCTATTCGAGACTCATTTCCGGATAGCAATTGTTTGAAATTGCTTTGATGAAAGTTAATGGCCAAAGGTTGAAGCATTGTGTGGAAGGATGTGTGCCAAGAAGAGACGTAGAGTCCGTCGACTTGACGGATCCCGTCTATCCGACTTAATCCATTCAGAAAGTCAATCATCTCCTACGGACGTTAAATTGTAGGTTCTGTATGTATTTTTATACTTTATTTCCTTTAGTTTTCTTTAATTTTAATTTTTAGTTCTAGTTTTCTTAAGTTTTTCTTCAATTCTAGTTGCATTTTAATATTTTTTTCTTTGAGTTTTTGATGTATAAGTTGCTTCCGGAGGATGCCAAGAGGTGTACCGAGGTATTTGAACTCAAGACGGGTGAAAAATAGTGCTCTCGGTCGACCTTGGGCGATGGAGGTCCAACAGGCATCCAGGAGGGGGATCGATAGCCCCAGAGGAGGGGGATCGATCGCCCCATGGTTTTTCAAGTGATCACCCACCAGCAGGTGGGCGATCGATCGCCCATCCAAGGGGGGATCGATCGCCCAGGCCCATGGAAGGGCTGCCCGAATTTTTAAGGCCTATAAAGGCCACC
Organism: Cornus controversa; assembly: GCA_026545225.1. Classification (NCBI taxonomy): domain Eukaryota; kingdom Viridiplantae; phylum Streptophyta; class Magnoliopsida; order Cornales; family Cornaceae; genus Cornus; species Cornus controversa. The sequence goes on along the minus strand of CM048848.1, from coordinate 26,910,476 downwards.
TCTCATCCTTTGTTGCTACCACTTGCATCCTAGACCTCTTTGAACTCCAATTCAAGTCCTACATCATCCAAAAAATTAATTTCTTCAATTGGTGATTATTAAACAAGAATTCAACATTGATCAACATCAACTTCAACATCAAATTGGATCAAAAATCACTAGTTCTCAAAGGAAGCTCTCACTTTTTCAAGTTCAACATCAAAGTAAGTGAAGTTTTTCTTTGAAGAATTTATTCATATCTTTTTGAGGACTTTTGAAGACCAAGTTTGGGGGATCAATTTGGTTCATTCACTTGTTCGATTTGGGTGGAAAAATTATCGAAAAGAGGAGGTTGAAGGTTACAAAAGAATTATGCACACCAAGTGTTCGATTTAATTCCTCAACCACACTTTTTCTACTTCTATGGCACCAAAGAGAGCAAGTCACCAAGGTGCTTCAAGTTCACGTAATCCTCGCCGAGTGAGGCATGATCCAACCACAGGTTCTTCACGATCTCACCGAGAAGGTATTCAAGAGAGATGGCATCCAAGGGCGTTGAACTTTGAAACCACGTTTGACATAGCCGAACTTTATGGTATGTTTCCCGAGACACGATGGGGGATTTCTGACATCCGTTGTCGTCAGTCGGCATCCATTTTTGTTCCACTCTCATCTACTATTTACTCGAGGCTTGTCAAGGTATTTTATCAGAACTTAATGCCGACACCTGATGAGCGGGATGTGCTTACTTCTTCCGTAGATGGAACAATAGTTCGGGTGGACATGTCATCCATTGCCATTGCCATTGCCATGGGTTGTCCTCATGAGTGCCCAGATGATTTATCTCATATCTATACTCCTTTACCCGACGAGTTGTCAGTGGGTAATGTGGTTGCACATTTGTGTGCCAACCAATTTTTCGGGCCAAAAAGGAATGTAGCTTCAAAGTCTTCAATGCCAAATCATTTATGGTTCATTGACGTTGTTCTACTCAAGAATGTATGTCCAATTGGACATAAAACCGAAAGACGTCAAGAGTTCCTCAGAGCCTTATATGCTATACATTTTGGGCATTGGTTGTCATTCCCACAGATTGTCTGGGGCCAGATGGAGAAATTCTATTCCAAAGTTATGGCCAAGGCACCAGACAGTACAAGTGACTGGGAGTTTCCATTCCCTACTATTATTCACCAGTTGCTTGTGACACAGGGATATGCAGTCCATGAGGACGAGCTTGCCTTTTCACGTGATCTTCATTATGGCACGCATGACTGGAACCTGAGTCGATCTCATATGCACCAGAGAGTCATCGCGGCGCCTGGTGAGGTATCTCGGTTGGCCCAGGGAGGAGAGCATATAGATATACCACCGGTGGAAGATCCAGAGAAGATGGAGGCAGAGGAAGAGGAGGTGCATGCACAGGCTGGTGGCCATGATTATCAGTATTTAGAGGGACAGATTGCTGGGTTGACGGCCCAGTTTGGCACCCTACAGACAGAAGTATCCACCCAGTTTGGAGCAATGAGAACAGAGATGGCGGATCACTTTCGTGACACTCGCCAAGAGCAACTAGAGATGAGGAGGATGATGTGTGCACTGATGCGTCAAGCAAACTTGGATCCGGATACTCAGTCACCACCACATCCTTGACAGGAAGGTAACCATCTTTTGTATTTTATTTTATTTTTAATTTTTATTTTTCTTTTTATTTTTCTTTTTGTAGTTAGATTTTTATTATAAAAAAAATGAAAAAAAAACATATTTTTTTCTCTTTCATATTTATTTTCACCCATACTCTTTTCACTTGATCTTTGGGGTATAGTGGTTTATTTTGACAGGTTGTAACATCCAAGTTTGGGGGGGGGGGGGTGTGTTTGCATTGCCTTCATGCTAGTGATTTATTCTATTTTCTTTCCACTACTCCGAATTTCTGGTAACATCGTTCTTACTCTTCTCTATGCTTCAATTGGGTGTACATTGAGGACAATGTACAGTTTAAGTTTGGGGGTGAGGCGATGCCTGGCGATGCCTATTTTTGTGCTTTATTGCATATGGGGGAAATTTGTGTGAAATTTTTTTTGTATTAGGATTTTATTTTATTTTATTTTCTTAGTTATTTTATTTTATTTTGTTTTCTTTTATTTTTAGATAGAATGTTTTGACATTATTTAAGGGATTAGTACCTTATGTAGGTGCATAACTTGCACCTACATAAATTATGTGGTTTTAATCATGGTTTGCAATAACATGTTTTGGAGTGATTGATTTTAGTTTCCTTACATGCACAAACACACTAGCATAGTCTTATGGGGTATAAACTTCGGTTTTGAGTTATTGAGTTACATATGCTTGATATTAATTAGTATCTCTTGAGAATGAGTACCGATAATGTGTTACTTGACTTCAATGAAAAAGAAAAGAAGTGGAAAAAAAAAAGAAAAAAAAAGTGATGAATAAGCAAATCAATTTGATCCTTTTCATGAGTAACCGGGCCTCTATGCCTCAGGAAGCATGGAGTGTTCGCGTCAAAAGTGAAAGGGTGAGAAAAGATGAGCATTGGTTGTCTTGATTTGTAACCTGACTGATTCGAGTAATTAGGTCTTCGGGGTATCTTAAAGCCTAGTACCCTAAAGCCATCTGGTTTGGGAGCCACTGACTGAAGCTTACTACATGGATCTTTCAGAAAGCTTAATAGATCAAGACATTGCACAACCAATAAAGCAATGAAAAAAAAGAATAATGAAAAAAAAATGAAAAAGTCATGTATGCATGTTTGGAAGTATGATTTCAATAAGGGGAGCTAGTGAGTTGAAAGAGTATGTACCTTAATATATTCAGAGCTTGGTTATGCTACATGAGATGATTGCTAGTTCACTTTACACGAGGAGACTAGAGTTGATTATTTTGAGATATGTTGATGTGAATTATGCATGAGGACCATTGCTTTGAATTGCAGAATTTGAAAGTTTGAAATTATTCTTGAATGCAAGTTTGTAACTATATATTGTAATCTTCTTCTTGAATTAATGTTGAAACAGAATTTTGAATGTTTGTGGGTAACATTTCTGGAAACCCTCACGAGACTATACTCATCCACTAGGGGGAACCTAGGTGTTTAAAGGCTTATTGCATATGCTAAATGCAATTGTTTCTCCCACGAAAGTGGAGTTGGATAGTTTAGTTAGTATTTAGTAGTTTCTTTTGTTTTAGTTTTCTTTTATTCTATTGCTAAGGGACTAGCAATATGTAAGTTTGGGGGTATGATAGGCGTTGAATGTTACGCATTCTAGCCTCTCAACTTATGTATTTTATTCTCTTAGTGATAGATTATTATATGATTTTACTTTGTTTTAGTGTTTTCTGTATTTTCAGGGCAGTAATGATTATTTCAGTTAATACCAAGCTTTTGGGCATTTAAAGAAGACATCCAAGATGGTGAGATGAAGTCTACATCAAGGAGATTCACTCAACCATTTAATTTAACTCAATTCAGCCCAAGAAAGAGGTCCAAGAGAATTACAGTTGCTTAAGAAGGTTTCGGGCCTGAAGCCCAAATCTGCACATAATGCAGTCTTAATCCCGTTTTAAAAAATGGACCAGAAGTCTTATTTCCGAGACTCAAATCGACATAATTCTCAAACAATGTCGAACAAAATTTGATTCTGCACACTTTTGTATTTCACGAAAATTCCACAAATCGGAATTCTAGTGGGTCAAAAGTTGTGCCGAAGTCAGTAGGAAAAACCCACCTGATTAGTGCTGTGGGAAACCCTAATTTATTCCTAATTGGATTAGGACTTTGGTGTATTCTCTTGGGGGAATAAAGTGAAGACTTGGAGGCTGGATAGGGAGAGATTAGAGACAGAGAGAACAGAGCTTAGAGAGTCTGAAAGGGTTGAGAAGAGAAGAGAAACATGCGGCAGAGCCATTGGAGAACAAAGTCATACGCGTAATTCAGAAAGATGATGTCTTCTTCTCAACAGTTGAAGCTTCTTCTTCTACCATGAGCGGCTAGTTCATCCACTAGGGTTTTGATGTAGCCCTAACAAAGCATCAATGGTTTGATTATTTTAATTATTGGCGACCTTTATATACATGCATAGATTGTGTAATTCAGAGGATTCTTATTATAGAATTGAGCAATAAAAGTCTTGTAAATTCAATCTCAATGATTTCTTATCTTGTCTTAGATATTTAGTTGTTGTTATTGAACTCAATCTCTCTTGTTTTCTATGATCATGAGAGGGATTATTACAAAATGGTAATCACTGAATATATTGTTATGAGCTTTAATGGATTATGCCTAGAGAAGATGAACCATACTGCACCCTAGATTAGAGTAGTTAGGCAGATGGCCCATGCCAATCGAAGATAGTCCATGGCTTAGCCTTAATCATATGTTATTGATAGGCGTTGAATGTTACGCATTCTAGCCTCTTAACTTATGTATTTTATTCTCTTAGTGATAGATTATTATGTGATTTTACTTTGTTTTAGTGTTTTCTGTATTTTCAGGACCTTAATGATTATTTTAGTTAAAACCAGGATTTTGGGCTTTTAAAGATGATATGCAAGAAGGTTAGATGAAGCCTACATCAAAGGGATCCATTGAACTCCATATTTTAACTCAAATCAGCCCAAGAAAGAGGTCCAAGAGAATTATAGCTGCTTAAGAAGGTTTCGGGCCCGAAGCCCAAATCTGCGCATAATATAGTCTTAATCCCGTTTTGAAAAATGGACCAGAAGTCTTATTTTCGAGCTTCAAAATTGACATAATTCTCTCATAGGGTTGAACGAAATTTAATTCTGCACACTTTTGTATTTCACGAAAATTCCGTAAATCGGACTTCTAGTGGGTCAAAAGTTGGGCCGAAATCAGCAGGAAAAACCCATCTGAGTAGTGCTGCAAGAAAACCTAATTAATTCCTAATTGGATTAGGACTTTGATGTATACTCTTGGCTATTTAATGTGACAAATTGGGGCTGTATTGAGAAGGCTTGGCAGCAGTTTTGAAGAGCTTTTGGAGTGGAGAATCATTGGAAAACAAGGCGTATCATGAGCGGCTAGTTCAGCCACCAAGGTTTTGATGGAGCCCTAACTAAACATCACTGGTTTGATTGTTCTAATTATTGGGGATTTTTGTATTCAATCATAGATTGTGTAATTTAGAGGATTCGTATTATAAAATTGAGCAATAAAAGTCTTATAAATTCAGTTTCAATGATTTCTTATCTTGTCTTAGATATTTGATTGTTGTTATTGAACTCGTCCCTCTTGTTTTCTGTGATCCTGAGAGTGATTATTACACAATGGTTTTCACTGAATATATCATTAAAAGCTTTGATGGATTATGCCTAGAGAAGATGAACCATACTGCACCCTAGATTAGAGTAGTTAGGCAGATGGCCCATGCCAATCGAAGATAGTCCATGACTTAGCCTTAATCATATGTTATCTTCTTGACGGTTGAAAGTGAGCTTGTAGCCACCGACACCACTTATGCGTGATATGATGCCCCATAGTTAGTTCAATTGACCATTGATTGTGAAGTTAGTGGTGAAATCAATTACCCTAGACTTATCTTATATTCTCTACACTCATTAGTTTCTCTTACTTTTGTTCAATTGCTTCACTAGTTAATTTAGAATTAAAATCAGAATTTATTTCTTTTAAATTTAATTAGAATTAGTCCTAACAATTCAACTCAGTCAGACCATAGTCCTTGAGGTTCGACACCCCTTTCGATAGCCCATTCTGCAAGGAATTCGTTCTATTGCGAAGTGTGAAAATTTTTAATTGATATACTTTTTGAGTCACACTCACACACGGATCAATTTTGGCGCCGTTGCCGGGGACTGTCTATTTGATTGTTTGGATTTTTAGAATTAGTTTTAATTGAATTTTTAGTTTAGGAATTTTTTTTTATTGTTATTTTTCTTTTATTTATTTATTTTTATTTTTTCTTATTTTATTATTATTTTTTGTTTTCTTTTCAATTACTAATTAGTTTTATTTTATTTTTTAGTTTAGAAATTTTATTTTTCTACTAATCTAATTAATTTTTATTTTTTTTATTTTCCGGTACTTCAATCACCATACCATTGAGCAAGAGGAAGAGAATATTGATATCATGGATGGTGTGCGTGGTAATAATGAGAACAACAATTTTGTGCCTAATGCTATTGTGGAGAGGGCGAGATTGCTTAAAGACTACTATGTCCCAGAGACTTATAATTCACCAGCTGATTTTCAATTGCCTGATGTCACTGCAGAAAACTATGAGATCAAGCCCAGTATCATTCATATGTTGCCATCCTATTTTGGGTTGACTCATGAGGATCCGTACAAGCACTTGGATGAATTTATAGAAGTTTGCTCATTAACGAAAATTCACAACTTCTCTGAAAATGCTTTTAGGATGCGACTATTTCCATTCTCTTTGAAGGAAAAGGCCAAGTATTGGTTCAGATCTCTACCGGTGAGCTCTATCACTACATGGACTCAATTGCAACATGAGTTCTTGAAGAAATATTTTCTAATAGGGAGGACCAATCAATTCAGACGAGCTATCACTGGTTTCTCTCAATTCGAGGGAGAATAATTTTTTGAGGCATGGGAAGGATTCAAGGACCTTCTTAGGAAGTGTCCTCATCATCAAGTTCCAATGTGGCAGTTAGTGCAATGTTTCTATGAAGGGCTAACTGAAGGTAACAGACAGATGGTAGATGCATCATGTGGGGGCACTTTTATGTTAAAAAGTGAAGAGGAAGCTTGCACTTTGTTCGAGAACCTCAATGACAATTCTTTACAACATGTGTCTTCATCTCATTCAAGTAGACCAACCCATTCAAGGAAGGCAGATGATATTTTTGAGATTGGTTCTGCAGATGCTATGTCTACCATTATGGATGTTGTGTCACAGAGAGTGGTGCAACTCATGGCGGCTAGTCAAGTTCATAATCAATCTTCATATCCTCTTATTTTTGAGCCATGTGATTTTTGCTCAAGTCCTATGCACCATGTCAATAATTGTCCTTCAATTGGGCAGTTTGTCAATCTTCCACAAGAGCATGGGGCAGCAATTCAGCCCACTTTTCAACCTCAGAACTATGTGCCTTCACAATTATATCAAGAACAAGTTCTTATGGCACAGAGGTATTCAGCCATTGAGGACAAGATGACAATTGTCCTAGAAAAACTTGAAAAACTTGACTCTATTATTGAGATGGTGGAAGCTAATGCAGCAACAGTTCAATCCATTGCCCAATTGGTACATTCTCACTCTCAATCGATTGCCAAACTAGAATCACAGTTTGGACAACTTGTCAATGTTGTGAGTAGAAAAGAAGAGGGGAAACTACCAAGCCAACTAGTTGCCAACCCAAGAGGGGTTCATGTCCTCGACAATATTTCTTCTTTGAGCAACCCACACCGTGAGCAAATTCAAGCCATCACCACTTTGAGAAGTGGGAAAGTGATCGATAAAAACGTGGGAGAGAAGGAAGAAGAAGAAAAAGTGTTCAAGATTCCTAATGCTAAAATTTCTCACGAGCCTAAGGTGAAATTGAATACTTTTCATGCCATTCAACATCCTCTAGATGAGAGTGATTGCTTCTTCATGGATGTCTTTGATGATTATGTGGAAGAAGTTGATCCGGTTGCTCTATCTCAAGATGTTGAGAAATCCATTGCGAGGGTGAATGATTTACTTGATGTAGTAGCCATGAAAAATACTCCACCTTGGAGGATTCCGATTGAGCCATTGCCTATTCTTTCTATCACTCCTCAAGTGCCATCATTAGAGTCTCCTCCATGGGTAAAATTGAAATATGTTCCGTCAAGGAAAAGAGATGTATTTTTCGAAACCAATGAGACCATTCCGGTCACTTTGAGTTCGACACAAGGAGGTGAGGATCATATAGGAGGGACGAAATTAAATCTCCTCAAGAGATGTGGCATTGGGTGAACTTTCAATTGAAGTTGATGACCGTCGCTTACGGACGTTAAATTGTAGGATTTGTATGTATTTCTATCCTTTAATTTCTTTTATTTTTATTTTTATTTTATTTTATTTTATTTTATTTTATTAGTTTATGTTTTTATTTATTTTTCTTCCATTATTAGGTGTGTTTTTAATGTGTTTTCTTTGAGTTTTTGATGTATAAGTTGCTTCCGGGGGATGTCAAGAGGTGTACCAAAGTATTTGGACTCAAAATAGGTGAAAAAGAGAGGTCTTGGTCGACCTTGGGCGATGGACCCTCCAAAAATGGCATTCTCGGTCGACCTTGGGCGATAAAGGCCCGAAGAGCACCCAGCAGGGGGGATCGATCGCCCCTTTAATACTTGTATGCTCCCACTTGAAAATACATCACTTTGGTGACTCTTTGTGCCTCTCCAACATCAAAATACACTCTCAAAATCTTCCATAACACTACTTGATCATCATCATTCATCCCCATCATCATCCATTCCAATCTATTTTTCTCTATCATCATTAAATGATCAATTTTCTCAAGTGTCTTCTTCACAAGGAAGTAGACTTTGTTTGAAAATTTGGTTGGATTTATCTGAGGGGTTTTGTACTACAAGTTTGGGGGAGGACATTACACATTGATTGTGGACAACTTAGTTGATTTTGATGCTCCATTCTGGCCATGACTTAGATGCTTCGGCACCACCTTCTTCTTAATTTTTTGGAGGTAACTATCTTTTGTATTTTTAGTTTTATTTTTATTTTTTATTTTATTTTTCATATTGTTTTTTTCTTTTCTTTCTTCAGTTTAAAAAATATATATATATTCTATTTCATATTTATTTTCACCCATATTATTTCACTTGGTCTTTGGGGTATAGTGGTTTATTTTGACAGGTTGTAACATCCAAGTTTGGGGGTGTGCTTGCATTGCCTTCATACAACTTGGTGTGCTCTATTTTCTTGCCACTCATTCTCCGAATTTCTGGTAACATCGTTCTTACTCTTCTTTATACTTTAATTGATAGTACATTGAGGACAATGTACAGTTTAAGTTTGGGGGTGAGGCGATGCCTATTTTTGTGCTTTAATGCAATATGGGGGAAATTTGTGTGAAATTCTTCTTGTATTAGGATTTTATTTTATTTTATTAGTTTGTTTATTTTATTTTCTTTTGTTTTATTTTTAGATAGAATGTTTTTACATGATTCAAGGGATTAATACCTTATGTAGGTGCGTAACTTGCAATTTTTGAGTATATTTTAGATTTTTGGAAATTATGGTTTAAATTAAGTGGTTTTAATCATGATTTGCAATAACATGTTTTGGAGTGATTAGTTTTAGTTTCCTTACATGCACAAACACACTAGCATAGTCTTATGGGGTATATACTTTGGTTTTGAGTTATTGAGTTACATATGCTTGATATTAATTAGTATCTCTTGAGAATGAGTACCGATGATGTGTTTACTTGACTTCAATGAAAAAGAAAAAAAAAAGAGAGAAAAAGAATGTGATGAATAAGCAAATCAATTTGATCCTTTTCATGAGTAACCAGGCCTCTATGCCTCAGGAAGCACGGAGTGTTCGCGTCAAAAGTGAAAGGGTGAGAAAAGATGAGCATTGGTCGTCTTGATTTGTAGCCTGACTGATTCGAGTAATTAGATCTTCAGGGTATCTTAAAGCCTAGTGCCCTAAAGCCATCTGGTTTGGGAGTCACTGACTGAAAGCTTGCTACATGGATCTTTCAGAAAGCTTAATAGATCAAGACATTGCACAACCAATAAAGCAATGAAAAAAGAAAAGAAGTGAAAAAAAATGAAAAAAGTCATGTATTCATGTTGGGAAGTATGATTTCAATAAGGGGAGCTAGTGAGTTGAAAGAGTATGTGCCTTAATATATTCAGAGCTTGGTTATGCTACATGAGATGACTGCTAGTTCACTTTACACGAGGAGACTAGAGTTGATTATTTTGAGATATGTTGATGTGAATTATGCATGGGGACCATTGATTTGAATTATGAAATTTGAAAGTTTGAAATTATTCTTGAATGCAAGTTTGTAACTATGTATTGTAATCTTCTTCTTGAATTACTGTTGAACCAGAATTTTGAATGTTTGTGGTTAACATTTCTGGAAACCCTCACGAGACTATACTCGTCCACTAGGGGGAACCTAGGTGTTTAAAGGCTTGTTGCATATGCTAAATGCAATCGTTTCTCCTACGAAAGTGGAGTTGGGTAGTTTAGTTAGTATTTGTTAATTTCTTTTGTTTTTGTTTTCTTTTATTCTATTGCTAAGGGACTAGCAATATGTAAGTTTGGGGGTGTGATAGGCGTTGAATGTTACGCATTCTAGCCTCTTAACTTATGTATTTTATTCTCTTAGTGATAGATTATTATGTGATTTTACTTTGTTTTAGTGTTTTCTGTATTTTTAGGACCTTAATGATTATTTCAGTTAAAACCAGGATTTTGGGCTTTTAAAGATGATATGCAAGAAGGTTAGATGAAGCCTACATCAAAGGGATCCATTGAACTCCATATTTTAACTCAAATCAGCCTGAGAAAGAGGTCCAAGAGAATTACAGCTGCTTAAGATGGTTTCGGGCCTGAAGCCCAAATCTGCGCATAATATAGTCTTAATCCCGTTTTGGAAAACGGATCAGAAGTCTTATTTTTGAGCTTCAAAATCGACATAATTACCCAAAGGGTTGAACGAAATTTGATTCTGCACACTTTTGTATTTCACGAAAATTTCGTAAATCGGACTTCTAGTAGGTCAAAAGTTGGGGCGAAGTCAGCAGGAAAAACCCATCTGAGTAGTGCTGCGAGAAAACCTAATTAATTCCTAATTGGATTAGGACTTTGATGTATTCTCTTGACTATTTAAAGTGACAAATTGGGGCTGTATTGAGGAGGCTTGGCAGCAGCTTTGAAGAGCTTTTGGAGTGGAGAATCATTGGAGAATAAGGCGTATCATGAGCCGCTAGTTCAGCCACCAGGGTTTTGATGGAGCCCTAACTAAACATCACTGGTTTGATTGTTCTAATTATTGGAAATTTTTGTATTCATTCATAGATTGTGTAATTTAGAGGATTCTGATTATAGAATTGAGCAATAAAAGTCTTATAAATTCAGTTTCAATGATTTCTTATCTTGTCTTAGATATTTGATTGTTGTTATTGAACTCGTCCCTCTTGTTTTCTGTGATCATGAGAGTGATTATTACACAATGGTTTTCACTGAATATATCATTAAAAGCTTTGATGGATTATGCCTAGAGAAGATGAACCATACTGCACCCTAGATTAGAGTAGTTAGGCAGATGGCCCATGCCAATCGAAGATAGTCCATGACTTAGCCTTAATCATATGTTATCTTCTTGACGGATGAAGGTGAGCTTGTAGCCACCGACACCACTTATGCGTGATATGATGCCCCATAGTTAGTTCAATTGACCATTGATTGTGAAGTTAGTGGTGAAATCAATTACCCTAGACTTATCTTATATTCTCTACACTCATTAGTTTCTCTTGCTTTTGTTCAATTGCTTCACTAGTTAATTTAGAATTAAAAATCAGAATTTATTTCTTTTAAATTTAATTAGAATTAGTCCTAACAATTCAACTCAGTCAGACCATAGTCCTTGAGGTTCGACACCCCTTTCGATAGCCCTATTCTGCAAGGAATTTGTTCTATTGCGAAGTGTGAAAATTTTTAATTGATATACTTTTTGAGTCACACTCACACACGAATCAGTTATCTTCTTAACAGATGACGGTGAGCTTGTAGCCACCAACACCACTTATGCATGATGTAATTCCCCTATAGTTGATTCAATTGACCATTGATTGTGGAGTTAGTGGTGAAGTCAAACACTCTAGATTTCTCTTCTACTATCTTCATTATCTATCTTACTTTGATTTATTTTATTTTATTTTTTTTATTAGTTTAAAAATCAGAATTCTTTTCTTATAAATTTAATTAGAATTAATTCCGTATTCCAACTCATCAGACCATAATCCCTGAGGTACGATACCCCTTTCGATAGCCCTATTCTGCAAGGAATTCGTTCTATTGCGAAGTGTGAAAAATTTTAATTGATATACTTTTTGAGTCACACTCACACATGAATCAATAGGTGTGTTTTCTTGTTCCATGTTTTAGAGCAAAAATATTTTCTTCCTTTTCGAGTTGGAAATGGTAGATTAATGTAGCGTTAATATGGTATTTTGTTGATGATTCGAGTAATATGGGTGTGCTGGTTTGATCAACATTTTTTCCTTTGTCTAAGAAAAAATGGGGTGGAGTTATAATAATTGGCTTAGATTCTCTAAAACTTATTTCTTCGTTGGAATGTTGTCGACTTAGTTTAGAGAATTTTTTCCAATAAGAGTTCTGAGGAAATTCATTTTTCCATCTAGAATTTTTTTTAACGAGAGGCTCAGGCTTGGAAAGACTTTCTTCTAGCTTTGTATTGGTAATATAGATATTTTCTCCAGAAGCTTGAATCTCTATTTTTGGGAGCTATACTAATAATGGGTTTTATTAGTAATGTTTTGAAATAACCATTGTTATGGTATTTTTAGATCAGATGAGTTCATTAATCTTGGTTGGAAGACTGAATCATAAGGTCGTGGTTCAAAAACTTCAACAAGTTGTTTATCAAGTGGTTTTGTTGATGTTTATGTAGTTCATGTTAATTTATGGATTGTTTTCCATTCAATAGATAAATCTTGAGTTGTTCATCATGATCTATATCCTGATATTGAATTTTGTTCCGAATAGCTTTTTCTATTGTGGGATCATTAATGGACACAGAATAATCAGGTTTGATGTTAAACGAGACAACCTTGTGAACTAGATTGGATTGCATTCGTCCAATTAAAGCTTTGATTAGGTTATTGAATCTATTATCCATAACCATAACTAGAATAAAGATATCTTTTCCCCTTTGTATAGGGAAGTTATTTTTATTTGAATAACTCCTATGTGAATATATCGAACTTCAGGATATTTCTTTTTCCAACTAACAATTTTTTCTTTATTAAAAATGTTTAGTTCGACAGTTCCATCAATAATACATTTTGCCGATGTATTTCCACTAAACAGTTCGAAAGCTCGAGTAGAGAATGGATTAAATTTTGAAAATGAAGAGATCCTATAAATTTCTTCTTTTTTTATGATTTGCATTTTTTACATTTGTTCTAGTTGTTCATCAGTGAAGGAAACTTCTTCGCTTATGATATCACCAAGTTTTATGGTGTTATCTTCAGAAGAAGATGTGTTTATCATGAAGATGTAATCTTCATCAGAAGATTCTTCACTAGAAACTTCATATAAAATGTAATACCCCATAAATTTGGAGGATATTTAAATTGGGTTCCAATTATTTAATTGGGTTTTGATTTATTTATTATTATTTAATTGGGTTTTAATTATTTAAATGGTTTTAATTAAATTTTGTTAATGCCTGTTTTATTTATTAATTGGTGATGTTTGAATTATTGCCAAGTGTTGATTAATTTTAATTGTGTGTGAAATATTTGTTTTAAATGAGAAGTTTCTTTTAAATAAAATATATGGGATTTTGGGCTGCATGTTCTTTAATTTTTAATTTTATCAGGTTGGGCTAGACTATTGGGTTGGGCTATATATATATATGTGTGTGTGTGTGTGGACTAAGTATTTTATATTTATTAATATAATTATTAAGGAATTTTTATTTTAATTTTCTAGAAATAAAATTAAAATAAAAGAAAAAGAAAAGGGGTTAGGGTTTCTGTCATTTACACGTACAAAAACTGAAAGAGTGTAGACGCAAAAGAGAAGGGAGAGAAGGAGCAATTCATCGAGACGGGTTCTTGTTCGTTAAAAAGGCAAGTTCAAACTCTTCCCTTCCCCTTTGAATCGTAAACATAGATTATATATATATATATATATATATTATGTATATATGTTGCTTGTATACGTATATTCATGTATTTAATTATGAAATTGTATGATTATGCATGCTAAGAGTGATTTTGTGGATTAAATATTAAGAATCTGAGGGTTTGGTACTGCTATAGGGTATTTTTCGATATGTATATGCATGTATATATGACTATATAGGAGGGGGTGTGTGTGTGTGTTTGTGTGTGTGTGTGTGTATATATATGCAGGAACATGAAATTGGGTTTAAGGTATTTGATAAGTGTTCAATTCTATGCATTTGAACCCTCTTTATTGCATATGTTAGTTCCGTTTCTATGTTTACCGAGATATGTTTACAGTATTTTTGTGTTTTTGATGTGTTGTAGGTCTTGTAGTAAAAGGAGCAAAGTTTGAGGCCATTTGCAGCTGAAGAGAAAAATCAGAAATTGCAGCCAAGACATCTCGATCAATCGAGATGTTGATCTCGATCAATCGAAATCTCGATTGATCGAGATCTCATTTTGATTGATCGAAATCTCGATCAATCGAGATCCAATCTCGATTGATCGAGATTCTGTAGAAGCCACTTGCCCACTTGCTCACCTACTCTCCCACTTGCAACAAAATCTCCCTTTTTGCACGACTTAGGGGGATTGTCTGACTTGAACAAGACCCTTGGGGACCTTCTTGATATAATGGATATATATATTGATATATATATATATATATGGTGGGCCCCAAGGTTGAAAAAAGGAGCCATAAAGCACAAAGAAGCCACATTTCTCACATATCTCTCACACACATCAGAATACACAAGAGAGACTTTCAGGAGAGGAGAAGAAGGAGCTAAACCAGACCTTGAAGCTCCATTTTCTTCATCAATGGAAGAGTGCAAGGCTGCCATGAGCAACTAACTTCTCTACTAGGGTGTTGGTTTCAACTCCTAGCCATGTAAACTTGTTCATCTTTGTAGCACTTGGGACTTGTAATCAAATGTTGATTATTTAGCCTAGTGACCATGTACACTAATACATTTCTTTTATATATTCATTTGATGTTGAGTTTATTCTTGTCTTAGAGTAGATTCTTTCATGTGAATGCACAACATTTGCATATTCCACAAGAAGTGCAAATGATGGCTAGATAATGGTGTTTAAATGAATGTGTGGTGTGTGCTTGTATAAACCATGCCAAGATAAGGTAGTTTGGATGCATGTAGGTTCACTTAGAGAGTAGGGTAATTAGGTAGTTAGTTAGGTTGAAGAGCTTTGCTTGTTGAAGATGGATTATGATAGGTTAGCACACACATTAATCTTTTGATATGTCATTGAGGTCACAAGCCTAATGACATTGTTAGGCATTTAATTTATGAATCCCATGCTTGCTACACTTATGAACATGTGAATGGCTAGTGGTGGAAACCAACCCTAGTTCTCTCTCCCAACTTTTACTCTTTAAATTTATTGTCATTATATTCATGCAATAGTTTTATAAACAAAAACTCAAAACCCTATTTTTAGGATTAAAGTGAAATTAATCTTTCTTTAAGACAATTGCGACTAGTCCTCGTGGGATCGATACCCTCTATATAGAACCGTATCTACAAAGATTCGTGCTCTTGCGAGTGGTTAAATTATATTTTGATAAAATGGGCATAAATAAGCTTACAATATAATTTGAGTTTAGCCACATCAGTATTCATCATTTTTTAGGGTTTTTGTTCCAATTAATAGGTAGATCTTGCCTCCTCGAACAATCCTTGAAAGTTTGGTTGCGAATCGTTGGGTAGATTGACAAGAAATTGAGTTTAAAATTTTAAAACTTGAATTTGGGCATTTTTGATTTAGGCCACGAGAGGGAGTGATTTTGGTACCAATGCGTAGCTTAGATCGAGACGAGTTGAATGGTATATTCATACGTGCGATTCGGTGCCCGGAAGTGACCGAAAAATGGCCAGAAACTTTTGGCTCCATTGTTGAAAGTAGGTTACAAGAAAAAGGAAGAAGAAAAGAAAAAAAATGAAAAAAAGGGAAGAAGAAGGTAGGTGGGACGGCGGCAACCATCCCACCCACCTTCGCGCGTCATCGGTGCCTGGGACAATGGCAACCAGTCCCACTCGCCAGGTGCCCACCTCTGGGCCCACTTTGGGCCCAGTCCGGGGTATTTTTATATATTTTTTAAAAGTTTTAAAATTAATTTTTAAATTAGAAAAATAGAAAAAATTATTTTTAAATTCCAGAAAATTCAAAAAAAAAAATGGGTAAGCTTTTAGGGACAGAATACACTTGGGTTTTAAATTTCAAATGAAATGAGCTTCGCTCATAGTTAAATTGGTTTTAAAAGTATGCCTCAAAATTTCATTTTCATTTTCTTTTAGTTGAATTTTTTTTTAAATTCCAAAATAATTAAATAGGGTTCTTGTGAATAGAATAAGCCCGGAAACCTAGATTAGATCTAGGTCTAGACTCCCTCAACAATTTAGGTACGATGGGAATTTGGTTGGGTGCTTGCTCATATAATTGGTGGTTCTATTATTTTCCTTCCTTAATTGTATTATTTGAAATCACAATTGTTCATGATACTTGATATTAGTTTAATGGTGTATGAGTTATTTTATTATGGTGATTGAACTTCTTTTAGATTAAATTAATGTGTTAAGTATGTTAGATCTTTTGTTTTGATTTAATAGGTTAGTTGCAGAGGCATGTAAGGATTGCTAGGGGACATGTCAAGATTGTCAATATTTTCCAAGTAGAATTAGGACTCCCTTGCCTATATATATGTATCTATATTTTCTTTACAATTAGGCCTGGAAGATTATTATTTTTATAGAGAGAAAGTATATACAGTATAATTAGGGCTATATTTTTTTAAGAACACATCTATATTTCACGAGTGATCGTTAGGATGGTGTTCTACTACTAATTAGCTGCTCAGAGACTGCATCAAATCATTCGCTAATCAGAACATTGGATTGATGGCTCTTCTCTTGCTTGCTGAGGAAGAAAGGTGATCATATCGCACTACGAATGGACCGAAACACTTGCGAGTATTTTTGTTCTTCCAACAACCTTTCTGTAAGGATCGTGATGTTAGCTAGAAGTCTACAGTAGTTGGATGTGTTGTCGTAATCATAAGCCTGAGGTGTTCTGCATCAGATTCTTGATAGAGTGAAAAGGGGTGTGAGTCTGAGATAGAGTCTACTGTACATTGCTTCATTATAGTGGATTGGTTTCTTGAGGCTTTCCACCTCCCTCCATGGTTTTTTCTGCCTTGGGTTTTCAACGTATATCCGGTGCATTCTTTACTTTATTTGCACTTTAAGTTATTTACGTGCTTTAATTGTTTGGTTAATTATTAATTGGACTTAAAATTAAATTAATTTGAAAAATTAAGCAAATGAACAAGTGATCTATTCACCCCCCCTCTACGTTTTAAAGTACTTTTCGCAATCGCTTCCACACTGCGCAACTCACAATTGGTATCAGAGTACTGTTCTCTAATTTGTGAGTAGTTCCTTGCAAAGTATTTTTAAAATCAAAATTTATTTTTATTTTCAAAAATTATCGTGGAATCTAGTATGAAAGAGGGTGGATCGAATCATCGAACTCCTTTGTTTGATGGTTCAAATTATACTTTCTGGAAGTCTCGCATGAAAGCCTTTTAAAATCTAAAGGAGAGAGAGTTTGGATAGCTCTAAAGAATGGCTATAAATTTCCTACCACTACCACTGGTGATGGAGATGCTGCTGTGATTGTAGAGAAGGATGGAGATGAAATGTTTTCTGATTTTTATTCTAGACTTAATGATATTGTTCAAAGTAGTGCTAACCTTGGTGAGAAAATTCCATCTTTTCAGATTATCAAAAAAATCATGAAATCATTACCTGATAGGTTCCAAGCTAAGTTGGAAGCCTTAGATGAGAGTAGAGATGTTGATTCTATAGAGGTGGCTGAGTTAATTGAATCAATTTAAACTTTTGAGATGAAATATCCAAAGCTTCAGAAACCAAAAAATTTGGCTTTAAAAACCTCAAAGACTTCAAAGTCTTCAAGTTTGTCAAATGTTTTAAATTCTTCAAAATCTGAAGTTGAAAAATTGAAAGTTTTGAATATGATTTAGATAATGATGTTGCACTCCTTGCTAGGAAATTTAGAAATATTATTAAATATGAAAAAGATAGAAATCTTAGAAAAGGAAATCATTCTAAATTCCAAAGTCAAAACTCATCATCCAAAGGTATGGAAAGGAAAGAGAAAGAAGATGACTCTAAGAAAACTGAGGTCACTCGTTGGACATGTGGTGGTAAAGGACATACATTTAATTAATGTTCAAGTCCTAAAAAAATAGCTTTACTGCAAAGAAAATTCAAACACTAAAAAGAAATCCATGAAAGGTATTATTTTTTAGTCTGAATCTTCTAACTGTGATGGTGATTCTTCTGTTGAAAATAATTATCTTGTTTTTGTTGCTTTATTGAGTGATGATACTGCTGATAATCATTTTTCTAATATAGGTAAAATAGAGAAGTTTACAACTCTAAGCCAAGTTGGGTCTGATGATTCAGAAGATGAAGAAAAAGAAGAACCAACCAAGGAAGAACTGTCCAGGGCTTTTGAGGAGTTGTTTACAGAAACTGTCAATGTCAAAAGAGCCTACAAAAAGCAAGTGAAGCAGTTGGAGATGGTAGAAAGTGAAAAAGAATCACTGATAGAAGAAACCGAGAAGATCCAGAAATAAGATTGAAGAAAGTAAAAGAGAAATTCTAAATCTTCAAAGAAAAGTCAAGTGTCTCAAAAACGAGGTAAGTCAAGCTATCTCTGCCAAAGATGTTCTTATTGCTAGATTTAATTTTCTTGAGCCTAAATTAAAAAAATTACAAGAGAAATTAGTTGTTTTTACTTTTGGGCAGATTAAGCTTGATAGCATGATTAGTGTTGGAAAGCCATTAGGAGGTAAAACTGGATTAGGTTTTGTAGGGTCATCATCTAAGGGAAAATTTGTTTTTGTTAAACCCAAGAATTTGATTATATCTGAACCAAAACCTAAGCTCAAAGTTGAGTCTTTGCATGCTAATGTTGTGTCCAATGTGCTTTATTGTTCTTTTTGTGGTCAGAATGGACATAGTCAACACTATTGCTATAAAAAGAGAAGACATTCTAATTCTAATTTCCATTTGTATAATTTTTTTGCTAAGAATAGGGTTCATGCTAAAAAGCCACATTATTGGTAATCTTCTATATACTCAACCCATCGCCTTTGTCTTATGTTCAAGTCCAAATACACCACGAATCTATCACCATACAAGTAGTGTCTCCACCCTTTCAAGGCAAAGATCACCATCGCTGGTTCCAAATCATGCGTAGAATAGTTATGCTCATGAGTCTTTAATTGTCTAAACCCATAAGCAACTACTTCGTCACATTGCATCAACACGCAACCTAGTCCAATCCCTGAAGCATCATAATAAATCACATACCTAAAGCCATGCTTAGGCATGATCTGAATAAGAGTTGTGGTTAACCTCTTCTTCAATTCACGAAAGGCTAACTTATATGCCTCGTTCCACACAAACTTCACACCCTTATGAGTGAGTCATGTCATAAGAGCTGTAATACTAAAGAAGTCTTTTACAAACCTCATGTAGTAGCCTGCCAAACCAAGAAAACTCTGAATCTCAAAGACACTCTTCGGACTCTTAACTCATCGCGACCTTAATTTTAGATGAGTCAACTAAGACTCCACCTCCAGAAACAACATATCCAAGGAATTTCACCTCTTGAAGCCAACACTTGCACTTTTCATACTTAGTATACAATCGGTGCTTTTTACTAATTTGCAAAACTGTCCTCAAATGTAACTCATGCTCTTCCTCCGAAGATGAGTACACAAGTATGTCATCTACAAACACTACCACAAAAGTGTCTAGATACTCATGAAATGCCCTATTCATCAAAACTATAAATATCGTTAGTGCATTAGTCAACCCAAATGGCATTACAAAGAATTCATAGTGTTCATACCGCATACAAAAAACCGTTTTATGGATATCCTCATCCTTTACTCTCAATTGATAATAACCCGACCTTAAATCAAACTTAGAGAAGTAGTGAAATCCCTTCAATTGATCAAATAGGTTATCTATCCTCGACAACGGGTACTTTTTCTTAATTATCATATGATTCAACTTTCGATAATCAATGCACAATCTCAAAGAATCATATTTATTTTTAGTAGACAATGTTGGTGCTCCCCATGACGTTTTAGTTCAATACCAAACTCTACCATCTAATAAAGTTCTTAGCTTTCAAATCATCCAATTGACATTTTAGTTCTACTAACTCCACCGGTTCCATAGAAATGGGTGTCGTACTGGGTATAAGGTCAATGCCAAAGTCTACCTTTCTCTTGGGAGGCAAATCTATTAAATCCTCTGAAAATACTTCCAACAACTCATATACTACCGTCAGATATATCTCTCTTGGAATTTTCTCTCCCTCGACCAAAAGACTAGCCAAGATAAAACTGTGTCATTCCCCATTACTAATGTCATAACATAGAGAAGTATAGGAATCACTCTGATCTCCCACAACACAAAAGCAATCACCCTCGGTCGTGCAAATAGTCACTCTCCCTCTAAAATAATCAATCATCACATGGAACTCCAACAACCAATCCATCCCAAGAATGATATCAAAACTACTTATGTCCAAGAGAATGAAATCAAACTCAAGTGTCTGCCCGGCAATCTCAATAGCACACCCCCGTCACACTCTGTCAAGAATCATTGCACCACTTACTAATGTATTAACACAAAAAACTCTACCCAATGGACTAATTTCTAGCCCTAATGCCTGTACAAATGATGAAGCAATAAATGAGTATAACGCACCCAAATCAATCAATACACGTGCCCAATAATTGTACACTAGAAATATACCTCTGACCACTAAAGGTTATTCTAAGGTATCTGCGGGTGTCACAGCATATACTATGCCCTGTGCCCTCTGATCTTGTGCTCTACTAGCCTAAAAACCTGATTGTTGTGTGGATACACTAGGGGTAGATCCCTTTACTGGTCTCATACTCTGTGCAGACATAGCTGGCTATAGTAGAAGCAATGCTCTGTAGCCTGACTGTGCAGTCACGGTCTATACCGATCTCCACTACGTGCCTTGACCACCCTGAGCATCTCCTACGTGCCTTGACCACCCTGAGCATCTCCACCCTACTCTGGACACTCTCTCCTCACGTGTCCTGGCTGTCTACAACCAAAGCAAGTCATAGTGCTAGGCTAACTCATAAGCAACTTATAGATGCTCTCATCGGTGCTCTTGAAGGACAATCTAACTTATAGTGCCTTGGTTCCTTACACTTGTAGCACACCACTTTGGCTCTAACAGAGGGCTATATAGAGGGTGTCGAACCTCAAGGACTTGCAAGGTTGAATTGTTATGTTACTCAGTCTTTGAATTAATTCTAAAATAATTGGAAAATAATTGTTGATGTTTGATCGTGAAATTAATTGAGCAAATTAAAGCTTTTAATTAATTGGTATTATGAAATTTAATCAAGAAGAGAAGGTCCTGGGAACTGACTTCACCACTAACCCTCTAACAATGATAATTGTACTAATTTGGGACGTTTACTCTATGCATTCAGAAAAGAATGGCTACAAGCCCAATTCAATTCTATCAAGAGAATTCGTTCAACATTCAATTAAGCATAACTCGTCTTCGCTTAGCATGGCCTATACATCTGACTAATTAATGATGTTATAACCCATCTTTGCTTAGTACGAATTATCAAAAATCTAAATTGAACGATATGTGAAAACTATTGTATAACCTGTCTTAACAAAATCACAGAAGTTGAAAAGAGCAAACCCTAATCATTGCAAATTTAGATCCATTCTACAAGAACAAGAATAAACATGCACTGAATCAATACATTCAATTTGAAAGCAATAGCACAGCTATTGTTTACGTCTCGGTTATACAATCAATGCATACAGTAAATCATTCCCAAATTAGTATACAACTTAAAACATTGAAAGATAGGTTAGGGTTACGTCACTTCCCCGGAATGGTGTTTAGCCACTCATGATCGGATGTCCAAGCTTGAACGATGATGAAATCGCCATCGTCTTGTCCGTATCGTCACGAATCGCCTCTGTATTTCTCTCTGTGTTCCTCCCTCTCCCCATACCCTAGTTTTCCTTCGTTTCCTCCTTTTTACTTTGCGAAAACAAACCAACGGGACACCTGGCCTACCCAAAGTGGCAAGTGCGCATAATAAAATGGCACTTGCTCCTCACAAAGTGGCATTTGCGCCCAAAAAGTGGCAGCTGCGCAAATAGGGCAGAAAGTTGATGAAAACGTCCGTTTTAGGAAATTTTCGTGAAATATGAAATTGTGCAGAATTGAATTTCCTTCAACCAACGCGAAGTTTGGGTCGTTTTGACAATCGTGTACGGAGTTATGGTCTGAATACCAACACGGGTCCAGGACTTTTTAGGCCTGAATTGGCCCAATCTTCTATGCGAATGGGCCCGTGCTCCTTTTCTTCAATTAAATTCATTTCCAGCCCATTTCTTTAGTCCATTTAGTTTGGATCTTCAATATAAACATATCTCTAATGGGCCAAGCTTCAGTGATAACTAAATGAGCACCATTTGCAGCCCGATTTCACCATTCCTAATCAGAATTACCCTTAATCACCTGCAATCATAAAAATATTAAAATTATTAATAAAAATATGAAATAAATATTACTAAGACACTAATTCATATAATTTTAAGGGCATTGAATATGCAATATTCATTACATATCACACCCCCAAACTTATATATTGCTAGTCTCTTAGCAATACACAACTAAAAATGAAATAAAACAACTAAACTACTTCCTCTTTCGTGGGAGATCCGATTGCATTTAGCATATGCAACAAGCCTTTTAAACCCCTAGGTTACCCCTAGTGGACGAGTGAAGTCTCGTGAGGGTTTCCAGAGATGTTACCCACAAACATGCCAAAATTCCTATTTCAAACATTAATCAAGACAAAGATTACAAAATGTAGTTAAAAGACTTGCATTGAAGAATACTTTCAAATCCCTAAACCTCATAATTCAAAACAATGGTTCTCACCCAAAATTTACATCAATCACAACTCAAAGAAACTAACTCTAGCCCCCTCATGAAAAGTGAACTAGCATTCATCAATGTGGTTTAACCCGGCCTTGAGTGAGCAATTACAAGTCCCTTCAATTTATTGGATCCCTTTATTGAATGTATCACTCAAAACATGAACACATGCAAATTTTTTTATTTATTTATTTATTTATTTATTTATTTTTTTATGGTTGTGCAATGTCCAGGTTTATTAGGCTTTCGAATTGATCCATGTAGCGAGCTTTCAGCCTGTGACTCCCAAACCAAATGGCTTTAGGGCACCAGGTTTCAAGATACCTCGAGGGACCTAATAACTCGAATCAAAACGGCCACAAACCATAGACTAACCAATAACGCAATGCCTAGGTTTATTAGGCTTTCGAATTGGTCCATGTAACGAGCTTTCAGCCTGTGACTCCCAAACCAAATGGCTTTAGGGCACCAGGTTTCAAGATACCTCGAGGGACCTAATAACTCGAACCAAAACGGCCACAAACCATAGGATTATTCTTTTAAATTTTATTTTATTTTATTTTATATATATATTTTTTAAGTGTAGCATGTTTAAAGTGTTTATTCTCAAGGGATATCGACTTATATTCAGCACATATAATTGATACTCAAAGCTAAGTAGAAACCCCACTAACTCTACTAGTGTGCGTGTGAATTGTGAAAAGAACCAGAGTCAACCACTCCAAGTCATGTCAATGCAAATAACGACTTAAACCACTGCATTCACCATAGTTTCTAGAAATTTTACACATACTCTACAATTTCAAGTCAAGAACCTACATAAAGTATTAAACTCTTGATTGATGTTAAAACAAAACAACCTATCAAAAGAAATTACCAAATAATTCCTAAAAATCAATAAAAATAAAATAAAATAAAAAATGTCTAAAACGTGCCACTATTTCACCTTCATATTTAAAACACAAGAAATGTCTCACCTTACCCCCAAACTTGAATGGTACAGTGTCCTCAATGTACAAGGAGAAAAATATAGATGAGAGTCAGAACGATATTACCATGAATAGGGGAGTGGACAGATGGCAAACCAGTAGCTGGAAGTTAACAATGGTGTGTCCCCCTAAACTTTGTTGCAACATCCTGTCAAAAGACACCACTATACAAGCCAAGTGAAATGAATGGGTTCATAATAAGAAATATAAAGAACGACATGGAGAAAACAAGTAACGAAATTTTTTTTTTTTTTTTTCAAGTGTGTCGTCATTCTCTGAACTGGTGGTTCCCAATTTTCCAAGATGCATATGTAATAATATATTGATTATCCAGATACTCTAACGTATAGAGTACAAAGGGGCTGCCTTTCTTTAGTAAAGCCATACTGTGTTGAAGCAATCTCGACAGTATTGGGTATTAAAACCAGACTTTAAAAAACGGAAATCATCAACTTTATCAACATATGACAAAATAGATACTTGGTACTACATACATAGTCAGGAATGGACGGCAAAAAAAAAATTTTTTTTTTTTTTTTTTATTAGTTATAGATGTATTGAATTTTAATGTTTGTAACTATATAGAAATATATATAAATAAATTTTTATTGTTTATTTTTATTATTATTATTTTTTTATATATATATTTTGTTTAATTAACTAATACACAAAATCATGAAAATAAAGCTTAACCGAAAAGAAGAAGAAGAAGAAAGAAAACATAAAAAAAATAATAAATAAATAAATAAAACTAAAAATAAATAAATAAATAACGCAAAATAAAAATGTTCGACCTTACCCCCACCATGAAACCACCAAACCCAGATCGTCCTATTGCGGGGCAGACGTCGACGCTCCCCCAGAGGTTATACGCTCAACTTGCTTGGCGAACTCAGCAAGCATCTTTTGAGTTTGGAGCTGATCCTCATGTGCTTGACGAAAATGTGCATTCATGTCTGCACGCAATCCCTCTATCTCACCAGTAAGATAATTATAGTGTGCCTGGGTCAAAACAAAAGGTGCTGGCTGTTGTTCTGTTATAGGCACACCCACATGACCTCGTAGTGGAGTATCCTCAACTGCTGATTCTGCAACAGTGTTTAGCTGGGCTCCAACTGCTCTAGGTAACCGACTGGTGCTCCGTGTCCAATCTGTAAGAGAAAAAGCGACGATGCCTTTCTCTACTGGCTCGGAGGCAGAGATTGGGAAATCATGATGTTGCAATATTTTGGTGATTAAATAGGGAAATGGAAGCGTCCAATTCTTTGCCGACTCTTTACTTTTCTGAACCAGCCCTTCATAAACGGTGTAGAATTGCCCCCAAATTATGGCAGGGATGGAGATCCACTGCTTCACATGAAAAGCATAGAGAGCTTCTAGAATTGCTCCTCGCCTCTGATTTGAATGCCCCATCGGATGAACGTTCCGGGACAATACAGAATCCACAAACCACAACTGTCTGGGAAGCCGAGAACGGGTTGTGGCATTCCTCTTATTATCAGCATACTGCCCGTTACACATGGTTTGGATCATATCATGAAGATCTATGTCCGAGAACTCCTTAAAAGTACTCCACAAACTGCTGGGCGTATCATCCCAAACCCCCAATGCTGCTTCAACAACATCTATCTCAACTCGAATTTCACTCCCATCGATTGAGGTAAACAACACCCCCTGTTCGTCTTTTGAAGATATCATATTCTGATAAAATAGCCGGACAAGGCGAGGGTAATACACATTGGATGTCGGAGTGAACAATGGCTCCAAAAGTCTATCTCTGAATGCTTGCACTCCCCATTTTGTATCGTCATGATCGACGAAATCATCTACCATGAATGTAGTCTCTGGAGTAATTTTTCGCGAAGCCCATTCCGCTCGCACCACATCCTTAGAACTCCGGACACGCTTTGGAGGTGGTGGATTAGAGGAAAATACACCCTTCCTTGCCATTGGTAGAAGGTAAAGTGATGGGGTAATTTATTCAAGCAGTTGGGAGTACCGTGAGCCAATGCCAAAATTAAATCCAACAGTGAATATCTATTGTTGAATAAACTAGAATCATCTTGCAATATTCTATGTTACTCGAACTGTTGTGCTCACTTGTGATCAATTTAATACAGAACTGGATGGTGATTTGACTCACAATTTAGGATTTAATTGTTGTAGGATGCTGCAATTTGGGTGTCCAAGGAGGCAAAGCTGACAGGTGCTCACGGCGGATGCGCATATGCTGGCGCGGCAGTGGCTCTGGTACGCTGCGATGAGGCTGGGGGTTGCGCAAGTGCGCTGAGGGCACTGGCTGGTGCGCGTTACTGGGCGCAGGGGCGCGCGGGGCAGGGCGCTGGTGCGCGCTAGGCGCAGGTGCGCGCTGAGGGGAGCTGCTGCGCGGCTGGTGCGAGCGGCTGCTGCGCTGGTGCGCTGCTGCTGCGCGCGCTGGTGCGGCGGCTGCGCTCTGGTGCGGCGCTGCGCTGGTGCGGCGCTGGTGTGGCGGTTGTGGGTGGCTACCGGTGATTGTACATGGCGTGGTAGGGGGTAGCTGTGCTGCTTGCTCGCTGGTGGTTGGATGTGCGCATTAGGGTTTCCTTGGGGCTGAATAATGCGCATAAGCGCAGTCGTGAAGAGAGGACGTGGGCTGTGGGCTTTTTGCTTGGTCCGTTACAAGGAATGGAGCGCAGGTGCGCTTTCTGAGGCTTAGCTTCTGATAGGCGTTGAATGTTACGCATTCTAGCCTCTTAACTTATGTATTTTATTCTCTTAGTGATAGATTATTTTGTGATTTTACTTTGTTTTAGTGTTTTCTGTATTTTCAGGGCCTTAATAATTATTTCAGTTAAAACTGTGATTTTGGGCTTTTAAAGAAGACATCCAAGATGGTGAGATGAAGCCTACATCAAGGAGATTCACTCAACCATTTATTTTAACTCAAATCAGCCCAAGGAAGAGGTCCAAGAGAATTACAGCTGCTTAAGAAGGTTTCGGGCCTGAAGCCCAAATCTGCGCATAATGCAGTCTTAATCCCGTTTTGGAAAACGGACCAGAAGTCTTATTTCCGAGCCTCATATCGACATAATTTTCGCGTAGGGTTGAACGAAATTTGATTCTGCACACTTTTGTATTTCACGAAAATTCCGTGAATCGGACTTCTAGTGGGTCAAAAGTCGGGCCGAAGTCAGCAGGAAAAACCCACCTGGTTAGTGCTGCGGGAAACCCTAATTAATTCCTAATTGGATTAGGACTTTGGTGAATTCTCTTGGGGAATAAAAGGAAGACTTGGAGGCTGAATTGGGAGAGCTTACACAGAGATTGGAGAGTCTGAGAGGGCTGAGAAGAGAACAGAAACATATTGCAGAGCCATTGGAGAACGAAGTCATACGCGTAATTCAGAAAGATGATGTCTTCTTCCTCAACAGTTGAAGCTTCTTTTTCTACCATGAGCGGCTAGTTCATCCACTAGGGTTTTGATGTAGTGTAAGGACCGGAATAATTTTAACCGGTTTCGGATTATTTTTGGACCGGGTTATTTTTTTTCGAATTAATTAAATTCGAAAATGCGAATATATATATATGGATGAAATTATATATATATATTTATATGGAGGTGGAGGATATGGATTCCTATATATATATAGGATTATATATATAGTTGAAGATAATATATATATATATATATATATAGCAAGTGTGTTTATTTATTTATTTTTTTAAATACTTGTAGATGCATATATATATTATTATATGTATGTATGAGATTGTGTGGATGAGAGTGGTGCACAGAATATGTGGTGTGTGAGTGTGCAAGAAAATGATTCAAAATAAAGAGAGACCCACGTGGGTCGGCTGGAGATAAGGGAGGAAAGAAAGAAAGAAAAGAAGAAAAGAGAAAAGAAGAAAAGGAAAGAAAAAGAAAAGAAAAGAAAAAGAAAAAGAAGGAAGAAGAGAGAGGAGAAAATCGGGAAATCGAGAGAAGCCAAGAGAGAGGAGGAGCCGATCCAGCGGCGGCGGTGACTGGGGCTGCCGACCACTCACGGTGGAGGTGGCTTGCGGCGGCGACGGTGGTGGAGGCACGGCTGAGCCGTGTTTGGCGCAGCGGACGGTGGTCTCTGGAGTTGGTTCCGGTGGGTGTGCCGAGGGTGGTGAACCCCAGTAGTGGTGGTGCTCGGTGGCTCGGATGAGGGAACTTGGTGGGTTCGGTTGGGTCTGTTTGGCTCACCGTTAATCACGGTTTGGTCGAGCGTGGTGGCAGTCGCAGTTGTGGGTTCAGTTGTTGGTTCAAGACGACGATGATGGTGCGGCTGGGTTGGTTTCATGGTGGCTCTCGGCTGGTGGTGAGGACGGCTACTGTTCCGGCGGTGCGTGATTGGGTTGTGTTTGGATGGGTTCTCACAGTTGTGTTTGGTTCCGACGATGGGCTTTCGGACAGTTTGTGATTGAAGTGGGTGATGTTGGGTATTGACTGGTTTCGGTTAAGTGGCACATGGTGGTCGCAGGTGGTGGCTTTCCGGCAGTGGGGGGGGGCTGGTTTCTCATGGCTGTTTGGACAGCTTACTTTGGTGTGGTCACGGTTTGGGCTTTAATTGACTGTGTTGGCTGGACGTGAGGGGTTGTTTGGGTTACAAATGGTGGTTTAATAGGTCTTCATGAGGAAGAACCGGGTGGTTCACGGTTGGGTTTCCTTGGGCTAGTCATGGGTGTGGTGTTCACGGGTTCTAATGTTACAGGAGGGTGAACTCGGTTGGGTTATTGACGGGTTTGGTGAAGGAGATGAAGGCCGACAGTGTGGGGCTGAACTTCGACAGGGGTTCCAGCGATGATAGTGGTGATGGTTCGCGGCTGTGGAAAGGAGTTGTAGCTGGTGGTGCTCGGCAGTAGCTTGTGCTGCCTGTTTGATGGCTTCGGGCTGTCCGGCAAGGAGCTTGAGGTGGCGGGCTTCCATGAACTACCGTGATGGTGGTGGCCTATAGAGGAAGCCGTGAGATGGTGGCTTTGCTTGGGTCTTCGGCTGACTAGTGGCAGCCTATGGTGATGGAAGATGGGTGTATTTAGTATGGATTTGGGTCTTTAATGGATGTTTGGTGTGACTAGGTGGGTTGGCCAGAAGATATGGTTGTGGGTAGCAACTGTATAAGTTAAATGGGTTGGTAAATTGTGACGTTTGGGCCTTGTTTGGGCAGCCATGAAATTGGCTTAGTAGTTGGTCTCAAGTTGATTATTTTTATGGGCCTAAATTATACATGGGTTGTGAATGAGCTCAATGTACATAGGTTGAAATTTGTTTAGATTTGGGCCTTGGTGGACTGAAATATTGGGTTTGGATTGGATGTGAATTAATGACGGGCTGAACTTGGCATTGGAACTGGGCTTGGGGATTAGACCTCAGAATTGATTGGGTTTGTTTTATGGTTGAGCTAGACAATTGTTTTGGAATCATTATGGGTAGTGTTTGGCTTGGACTTGAACAGTGGGCCGGAAAGACAAATTGGGTTACTTTTCTTGACCCAATTGGAGATTGATTTGGATCAATTGATTGGGCTGGATTAATTGACTTGAAGATGGGTTGGGCTTGAGACTTGAATTTAAATTCGACTTTCCTTGGGCTTTGAATACGCAATGACGTGTGACACCATTTCGGCATAGCAATGGGTGGTGATCATTTCAACTTTCTCGAAATTGGATATTTTTGGAGTTATCATTCCAAATTGAGGTAGGGGGTGTGCGTTGTATTTTTCATTCCAAGTTTAATTTCATGTTAATGACATAAAGTAAATGTTTTTACGTTATTTATGATTAAATGAAATTTGGGATATAATCTTTGATTTAAATTGATGTATGATTTAAATCGCATGAATTGTTGAATATGCTTTATGTGATAGGTATGCATATATGGACTCTTGGTTTAAAATTCGTGTTTTACAAGAAGATGAATGAAATTCCTTTACGTTGAAAAGATTGGGGTATGTGTTACAAAGCATGAATTGATTAAATATGCAAAATGGTATATGTATAGTATGTACGGGATTTTGGGAAAAATGATGAAAATCGAGTTTTGGGAAGTAGGCTTATAATTATGTCTTGTGATTCTTGTGTGACATGCTAGAATTGAATTAGGACATTTAATGGGTGCAATGCATCGAACTTGTGAATGTGTGTGCAACATGTGAAATATTTTGTGTGAGTGTGGGGTGTGTCTCGGAAGTGGCTCATGGAAAATAGAGGGGGAACATATCCCCTTGGGGTTGAAAGACCTCTACCTTGCGCAAGTGGGTGGTAACCGGATGGGTTAGTAGCCCGAAATAACCAAGAGTTTGAGATATGAGATTTCGGTACGTATCTCGTGTGTGTGTGTGAGTGTGAACCAAATCCGAGAGAGTGTGTTGAGTCTTATGTGTAACTTATGTGAAATTACATGACTCGTGTGGATATTTATTCGATTTGAAAATGTCATATGCCACTTATATGATGGAGAATGTGCTTTATGCATGGATTGAAATTATGTGGTTGTCAAGTTACATTTGATGCATATGCCACGACTTGAAAGAAATGAGTAGAAATGTGAGTTTTATGATGATTCCGTTAAACTTGTGTTTAAATCCCATTTTGGTCATATGTTATAGATATGATGAGACTGTGCATTATTGCATGTTTAGATTGAAAATTTTGTGGTAGTCAAAGACCTTGATGTCTATGCCATGTGAAGTGAAAGTTTCGATCTTTGGACTAGAATGCTAGGAAGCATGACACGTAGTAGGCGATGTGTGTTGATTGTGTTTATGCGTTGATATGAGATATGAATTTGGGCGGATTGCACAACGTATTACCTTGAGCCCGTTGAAAATTGCTCATCCCCCTACACTAACATTTTCAGGACATGACAAGGAGATGGTTGGCGGTGTGCAATCGTGAGTTGGACTTAGAGTTAGAGAGATCTCTCATTTTTGACATTTTGTGTTATGCGCGTCCGGGATGTGGACATGATGCGCTTAGTCATGTATAAAGAGATTTATATTTTGAGATATTGTTTATGGACATTGTGACTTTAATGTTGCTTTGCAGATTAGAATGATTTTGGATGATGATACCTGTGTTTACTTGATGACTAGTCTAGATATCATGATTATGTATGTTGTAGAAATGTTGGGGGGACACGTGCCCAGAAGTGTCCATTTTTATTGTTAGATATAAATGCTGGGGGGACACGAGCCCAGAAGTGTCCATTTGAATTGAAAGCAGGTATAACATGCCAGGATCTGATTATTTAGAATGGGTCATGCCCGATTTTCGTGAAAATAATAGAAAATTGAATTGTATGATCAGGTGGAGGTTATGTCGTGAGGGTGATCTCACGGGGTTCACACCTCGGTTTCCGGGGCTCGGGAATCGGGGCGTGACATGTAGCCCTAACAAAGCATCAATGGTTTGATTGTTTTAATTATTGGGGACCTTTATATACATGCATAGATTGTGTAATTGTGAGGATTCTTATTAATGAATTGAGCAATAAAAGTCTTGTAAATTCAATCTCAATGATTTCTTATCTTGTCTTAGATATTTAGTTGTTGTTATTGAACTCAATCTCTTTTGTTTTCTGTGATCATGAGAGAGATTATTACACAATGGTAATCACTGAATATATTGTTATGAGCTTTGATGGATTATGCCTAGAGAAGATGAACCATACTGCACCCTAGATTAGAGTAGTTAGGCAGATGGCCCATGCCAATCGAAGATAGTCCATGGCTTAGCCTTAATCATATGTTATCTTCTTGACGGATGAAGGTGAGCTTGTAGCCACCGACACCACTTATGCATGATGTAATTCCCCTATAGTTGATTCAATTGACCATTGATTGTGGAGTTAGTGGTGAAGTCAAACACCCTAGGTTTCTCTCTTATTATCTTCATTATCTGTTTACCTTTGATTTATTTTATTTTATCTTTTTAATTAGTTAAAAATCAGAATTCTTTTCTTATAAATTTAATTAGAATTAGTTCTGTGTTCCAACTCATCAGAACATAATCCCTGAGGTACGATACCCATTCATTTCGATAGCCCTATTCTGCAAGGAATTCGTTCTATTGCGAAGTGTGGAAAATTTTAATTGATATACTTTTTGAGTCACACTCACACACGAATCAGCTTCCTACGCAGGTGCCCCTTTTAGGCAGTAGGTTGATGTAATTCATGTCTTCAATTGCGCAGATGCGTTCCAGCAAGCGCTATTGCGCTTTTTGTCCAGTAGACTCACTTTGAAAACTTGTAATTTCGCAGATGCGCTTTCGGAAACGCTTTTGCGCTTAGTAACCAGTAGGTTTACCTGAACTCATCAGCAAACACATTACAAACGTCCATGTACAGATAAAATAAATAAAGAATTAAACACAATCAAATAATAAAGAAATAAAAATGAAACACTCTATACAAAATAATACTAATAATAAGACATAAAATAAATAAATAAATAAGTAAATAAATAAATAAAATAAAATAAAATAAAAATAAATAAATAAATAAATAAAGTAGAATTACACTAAGAAGACCAGGTTTAACGTCCCGGCCGGACGGACATCAACACTCATTCATCAAAATAAATGGGATCCGCCAGCTCGACGACCTCCGCATTTTCACTAAGCACCTCATGTTCAATGTAATGTTTTAATCTTTGACCATTCACCTTTAGGACTTTACCATCCTTGATATTTTGAATATCAACTACTCCATGTGGAGATATGGATAAGACAACATACGGGCCTTCCCATCTCGAACGAAGCTTACCAGGAAAAAATTGGAGTTTAGAATTATATAACCACACTTTTTGCCCTGGTTCAAAGGACTTTCGCATAATGTGCTTGTCATGAAATGCTTTAGTTCTTGCTTTATAGATTTTTGCACTCTCGTAAGCATCATTACGCAATTCTTCTAATTCATTCAACTGGAGTCGACGACTAGAGCCTGCTAGTTGCATATCAAAATTAAACTTTTTAATTGCCCACATTGCTCTATGTTCCAATTCGACTGGGAGGTGACAAGGCTTCCCATAAACAAGTCGGTATGGCGACATGCCAATGGGAGTCTTGTACGCTGTACGATATGCCCAAAGAGCATCATTAAGCCTCAATGACCAGTCTTTCCTATCAGGCCGAACCGTTTTCTCTAAAATTTTCTTAATCTCCCTATTTGACAGTTCAACTTGCCCACTAGTTTGGGGGTGGTAAGGGGTGGCAACCTTATGAGTGACAGAGTACTTAAAAAGTAAAGTTTTGAAAAACCTATTGCAGAAGTGCTTACCTCCATCACTTATAATTGCCCTTGGCGTTCCAAAACGACTGAAGATATTTTCTTGAATGAATTTAATCACCACTTTGTGATCATTCGTTCTGGTAGCCACCGCCTCAACCCATTTCGAGACATAATCGACCCCCACTAGAATATATTCGAACCCAAATGAGATTGGGAATGGTCCCATAAAATCGATGCCCCAAACATCAAATATCTCCACAACTATTATAGGGTTAAGTGGCATCATATCTCTCTTGGTCATGGCCCCCAACTTTTGACATCGCACACATGCCCTACAAAACTAGTAAGAATCCTTAAATATTGAAGGCCAGTAAAAACCACATTGTAGAACCTTAAATGCAGTCTTTCGAGCACTAAAGTGCCCGCCACAAGCTAAGGTATGACAAAAAGTAAGCACACTGTGGACCTCACACTCAGGTATGCAACGCCGGATCACTTGATCTGAACAATATTTGAACAAGTTAGGGTCCTCCCAATAATAGGACTTGACCTGGGCATAGAAACGGTCTTTCTCATGTTTGAACCAATGAAGAGGAGTTTTACCTATTACTAGGTAATTCACAATATCAGCAAACCAAGGTTCCTTCTCATGAGTGACTGCAAAGAGTTGTTCATCCGGAAATGAATCACATATAAGGGGTGGATTGCATATCGACTCAACGAGAATACGGGAAAGGTGGTCGGGAACCACATTCTCGGAACCCTTTTTATCCCTAATTTCATAATCAAACTCTTGTAACAAGAGAATCCATCTAATGAGTCGGGGTTTGGTTTCCTTCTTGGTCAACAAATGTTTTAGAGCAGCATGGTCAGAAAACACTACAACTTTAGACCCTAGAAGATATGACCGAAATTTGTCTAAGGCAAACACCACAGCTAGTAACTCTTTCTCGGTAGTGGTGTAATTCAATTGAGCACCCGAGAGTGTTTTACTAGCATAGTAAATCACAACTGGCAACTTTTCTTTTCGTTGCCCCAAAACAGCACCTACAGCATAGTCTGAGGCATCACACATGATTTCAAACGGTAATGACCAATTGGGGGGTTGCATGATAGGGGCAGATGATAGAAGTGACCTAAGCTTTTCGAAGGCTTCTAAACATGCATTATCAAAGTGAAAAGGAATTTCTTTAGCGAGTAGATTACACAATGGTTGTGCAATCTTACTAAAGTCCTTAATAAACCTACGATAGAAACCTGCATGCCCTAAAAAGGAACGAATACCCCTCACCGAATTTGGTGGAGGTAGTTTAGAGATAAGCTCAACCTTAGCTCGATCAACTTCTATGCCCCTCCCTGACACTATGTGACCCAACACAATACCCTCTTGAACCATAAAATGGCTCTTTTCCCAACTTAACACCAAGTTGGTGTCTTTGCAACGTTTAAGCACAAGGGTTAAATGTTTTAGGCAACTATCAAATGAATCCCCAAAAACTGAAAAGTCATCCATAAAAACTTCGAGAAACTTCTCTACCATGTCTGAAAAGATAGACATCATACACCTTTGAAAAGTAGCGGGTGCATTACACAACCCAAAAGGCATCCGTCTATATGCAAATGTACCAAACGGACATGTGAAAGTCGTTTTCTCTTGGTCATTAGGATCGACTGCCACTTGGTTATACCCAGAATAACCATCTAGAAAACAATAGAAACTCTAACCTGCAAGCCTCTCTAAGATTTGATCAATGAATGGCAAGGGAAAATGATCTTTTCGAGTGTTTGAATTCAACTTCCTATAGTCGATACATACCCTCCACCCAGTAGTGGTTCGTTGTGGCACAAGCTCTCCCTCAGAATTTGGAACCACAGTGATTCCAGACTTTTTGGGCACAACTTGAGTGGGACTCACCCACTTGCTATCAGAGATTGGGTAAATGATACCCGCATCTAACAATTTCACCACTTCTTTCATCACTACCTCTTTCATGTTAGGATTTAAACGACGTTGGGCTTCTCTCGAAGGTTTAGCATCTTCTTCTAGATGAATTCGATGCATACACACGGAAGGATCTATTCCCTTAAGGTCTGCCACACACCATCCTATGGCTTCTCTATGCTCCCTAAGGACACCCAAAAGCTCACTCTCTTGGTCACTAGACAGGCTAGAGGAAATGATGACCGGAAGAGTTTTATTTAATCCTAAGAAAACATACTTAAGATTATCTGGTAAAGGTTTTAGCTCTAGCTCAGGAGGAGACACTAAGGATGGAATCGGTGGAGTACTAGACAATCTAGGCAATGGTTCCTTAGCTGATCTCCAAGGCAAAAAATTAGCACTGGTTACACTTCCTAACAGAGAATTTACCTCACATATATTCTGATCTATATCAAAATCCTCACAGTCAAAATGGGCTAAACATGCCTCTAAAGGGTCTGTGGTCAAAATCAGTGAAAGTGAATTTTCCACAGCCTCTTCTATAAGGTCTATAGCATAGCACTCATTTTCATCTGCCTGATGTTGAGATGCATTAAAGACATTTAACCTCACCTTCATATTCCCAAAAGAAATATCCATAACCCCCGTACGACAATTAATGCACGCATTAGCCGTAGCTAAGAAGGGACGACCTAGAATCACAGGAATGGACTTCGTAGGATCAGGTACAGGTTCTGTGTCTAGGACAATGAAATCGACTGGGAAATAAAATTTGTCCACTTTTATTAACACATCCTCAATAATCCCACGTGGTTGTTTTATTGATCTGTCTGCTAATTGTAAAACAACTGACGTGGGATTAAGCTCACCCAATCCCAATTGCAAGTACACTGAGTAAGGGATAAGATTCACACTCGCCCCTAAATCAAGTAGTGCCCTATCAACACCAACATCCCCTATAACACAAGATATCGTGGGTGCACCTGGATCTTTAAACTTAGGGGGGGTGTTATGCTGAATAATCGAGCTCACTTGCTCAGTGAGAAAGATTTTCTTTGGGACACTACCCCTTGAATTACGCTTTTGAGTGCATAAATCTTTCAAAAACTTTGCATATGCTGGGATTTGTTTTATAGCATCAAGGAGAGGAAGATTTATTTTTACCTGCTTAAAAACTTCCATCATATCTTGCACTTTCTCCCCTTGTTTCCCGAAAGGTGCCAACTCCTTGAGACGTGTAGGGAATGGAGCTTTGGGCTCACATGTTGTCTCAAGAGTTAGAGTAGGTGGAGAAAGTGTTGCCTTATTAATTTTAGACTTTACATGAGGACTCTTTCCCATTTCACTCTCAACATCTTCTTTCTCTTGCACCTTATTATCTAACACTCTCCCACTCCTTAAGGTGGTAATAGCCTGAACATGCTCATGATGATGGCCACTGGCAGCGGCATCATCAATTGCATATTGCCCTCTAGGATTAGTTACTGGCTGACTTGGCAATTTTCCTTCCTCTCTACGATTCAAAGTGTTAGCTAGTTGCCCCAGTTGAGCCTCTATCTTAGAGATGGATTGAGAGTGGGAGTGAAGTAACTGAGTGTTCGATTCAAGTAACTGAGTATGAGTGTCGAGTCTATCTAATGCCGCTAACACTTTATCCTCAAACGCTGAATTGCGAGGTGGATGCTGGGTAGTTTGATGATAATATTGATTCTGGGGCCTATCAGATGAAGGATAAGCAGATTGACGACCCGACTGAAAACCTGACATAGGAACTGGTCCTTGGGATTGAGGGACAGGATTGTTTAGAGATGGACTACGCCATGAGAGATTTGGATGATTCCTTAAACCTGGATTATATGTATTAGAATATGGATTGTTTCCAGGTCTAGAGAAAGCAGCATTAACTTGTTCTGGATTTGATTCAGGAATTTGCCCCGACATGGGACAATCTATGGAATAGTGTGACGGACTAGTGCAGATACCACATCCTTCCTGTAAGATAGGAGAAGGGGTCAAAAATTGACTAGCCACCATGAGTTGATCGACTTT
Source organism: Cornus controversa (assembly GCA_026545225.1). Taxonomy (NCBI): domain Eukaryota; kingdom Viridiplantae; phylum Streptophyta; class Magnoliopsida; order Cornales; family Cornaceae; genus Cornus; species Cornus controversa. The sequence continues at coordinate 26,873,247 of CM048848.1, read as the reverse complement.
TCTCGATAATTCATCCACTTTGGTGGAGACATCGAGTGATGTGCCTATTTCAAAAACTCCTCCAGTTTTGCGAGAACTATTTGTTCTAACTCGACTGGCAGAATCATGTTGTGTGGAATTTTCACTCAGATTCACAAACAATGTCCATGCCTCATCCTCATTCTTAAGCATGAATGTACCCCCACAAGTTGCATCTACCATTTGCCTATATGACTCAATCAATCCATCATAAAAAAATTGTACAAGTTGCCACTTAGGAATATCATGATGAGGGCACTTTCTAAGCAAGTCACCATATCTCTCCCATGTATCATGGAATTGCTCCCCTTCTATTTGAGAAAAACTAGTAATGGATCGCCTCATTTGATTTGTTTTCCCTATTGGAAAGTATTTATTGAGGAACTCTTGTTGCAGTTGTGCCCAAGAGGTGATCGTATTCGGTGTTAATGAATTCCACCAGTTTTTAGCTTTATCTTTTAGAGAGAATGGGAAGAGACGCATCCGTAAAGCATCATCAGAAAAATTCTGGATTTTAACAGTTGAACAAACTTCTAAGAAGTCATCAAGATGCTTATACGGATCCTCATTATTAAGTCCATAAAAAGATGGGAGCATTTGTATAACGCTAGACTTAATCTCATAATTTACTGCTGTGACATTAGGCAATTGCATGCATGATGGGGATGTATATGCCCCAGGAGCGAAATGCTCCTTAAGGGCTCGAGGATTGTGCTCAGCCATATTTTCAGTCTCACTCTCAGTCTCAGATAAATGTTCTTCCTCTAAGTCTTGGGCCCTAATTTCTCCCCTATGTTGATGTAAGGTTCTTTCAAGTTCAGGGTTATATGGGACTATTGGTGTATCTAGAGACCGACGACCCAACATATACCACAAGGACTAGGAATTAACAAATAAATAAATAAATGAACAACTAACTAAAATAAAATAAATAAGAAAAGAAACTAGAATAAAATATAATTAAATAAAATAAAATAATAACAAATGAAAGCAAAATACTAACTAGAATAAGCAAGCACAAGTAATTTGAATATGAAAAGCTCACAGAGATTTATGATGAATTCCACTCCTCTATTCACGGTTTGTAACCAAAAGTACCTGTACTCAAAAAATGAAAAAAAAATGAAATGGATCAGAAAAGAATAAAGAAAAATCCTAACTTAACAATTAAATTAAAACTAATCTTAAGACTAGGCACCAAAATAATTCAAGCAAGTCCCCGGCAACGGCGCCAAAAATTGATGCGATTTCAATTATACTTAACCACTCGCAATAGAACGAGTCCTCGTAGGACAGGGCTATATAGAGGGTGTCGAACCTCAAGGACTTGCAAGGTTGAATTGTTATGTTACTCAGTCTTTGAATTAATTCTAAAATAATTGGAAAATAATTGTTGATGTTTGATCGTGAAATTAATTGAGCAAATTAAAGCTTTTAATTAATTGGTATTATGAAATTTAATCAAGAAGAGAAGGTCCTGGGAACTGACTTCACCACTAACCCTCTAACAATGATAATTGTACTAATTTGGGACGTTTACTCTATGCATTCAGAAAAGAATGGCTACAAGCCCAATTCAATTCTATCAAGAGAATTCGTTCAACATTCAATTAAGCATAACTCGTCTTCGCTTAGCATGGCCTATACATCTGACTAATTAATGATGTTATAACCCATCTTTGCTTAGTACGAATTATCAAAAATCTAAATTGAACGATATGTGAAAACTATTGTATAACCTGTCTTAACAAAATCACAGAAGTTGAAAAGAGCAAACCCTAATCATTGCAAATTTAGATCCATTCTACAAGAACAAGAATAAACATGCACTGAATCAATACATTCAATTTGAAAGCAATAGCACAGCTATTGTTTACGTCTCGGTTATACAATCAATGCATACAGTAAATCATTCCCAAATTAGTATACAACTTAAAACATTGAAAGATAGGTTAGGGTTACGTCACTTCCCCGGAATGGTGTTTAGCCACTCATGATCGGATGTCCAAGCTTGAACGATGATGAAATCGCCATCGTCTTGTCCGTATCGTCACGAATCGCCTCTGTATTTCTCTCTGTGTTCCTCCCTCTCCCCATACCCTAGTTTTCCTTCGTTTCCTCCTTTTTACTTTGCGAAAACAAACCAACGGGACACCTGGCCTACCCAAAGTGGCAAGTGCGCATAATAAAATGGCACTTGCTCCTCACAAAGTGGCATTTGCGCCCAAAAAGTGGCAGCTGCGCAAATAGGGCAGAAAGTTGATGAAAACGTCCGTTTTAGGAAATTTTCGTGAAATATGAAATTGTGCAGAATTGAATTTCCTTCAACCAACGCGAAGTTTGGGTCGTTTTGACAATCGTGTACGGAGTTATGGTCTGAATACCAACACGGGTCCAGGACTTTTTAGGCCTGAATTGGCCCAATCTTCTATGCGAATGGGCCCGTGCTCCTTTTCTTCAATTAAATTCATTTCCAGCCCATTTCTTTAGTCTATTTAGTTTGGATCTTCAATATAAACATATCTCTAATGGGCCAAGCTTCAGTGATAACTAAATGAGCACCATTTGCAGCCCGATTTCACCATTCCTAATCAGAATTACCCTTAATCACCTGCAATCATAAAAATATTAAAATTATTAATAAAAATATGAAATAAATATTACTAAGACACTAATTCATATAATTTTAAGGGCATTGAATATGCAATATTCATTACATATCACCATAGGCTATCCCACCAAACCCACTATATGAGAAGATCCACCCTTGAACTTCTTCCTTGCATGCCCCTTCAAAGCCACTGTTAAAACCTTGTTTTGCCTCAATGCCTCTCTCTTATCTTGCCTATCTTTCATTTTAGCTTCAGCCATCAAGGTCTTTTAAACTGCCTTGGCATATACTTTCAATCCCAAAATGGATACAAATGGTCTAATCGAATGATGAAGGCCATTAACAAACACCCATATCTTTTCTTCTTCATCTCTCACTACTTTGGCTGCGAAGTATGAAAGAGAAATGAACTTGTTCTCATATTTAGTCACGGTTATGCTGTCATGAACAAGTTCCTCAAATTTCTTCCTCAATGCCCTCCTCTTTGGCCTAGGAAAATAATGCTTAAGGAATAGAGTCTTAAACTCTTACCACAACATTAACTCAACATCATGTCGGTCGCTCACCAACTTCCACCAAAGTTCAGCACCACCCGAAAAAAAGTATGTAGCAAGAATCACTTTTATGCCATCATCAAGCATAGACATCATCTTTAAGTGCTTCTCTACTTGCTCTAACCAATTATTCATTATCAATGGATCAGAACTCCCCTCATAGCTAGGAGGCATCAATTTTTTGAATTGAATGATATACTTGAATCGTCTTTCACTTTCACTCTCCTTCGATTGCACTACCGGTTGTTACACTTCATTAACGGCTGTTCTCACAAAGTCCCGTGGACATATCAATGACCAAAAAGTTTCCCTCGGAAACTCCACCCCCAACTGCCCCTCCACAGTGCCTAGGTGGCATATCTTTATCTCGCCAAGATATAGGTCAACATAATAAGTTATCTCATGTTATTCATTCAACACAATCAACTACTATGCACATAACAACATGTTATCACTTTCACACGTAACATATAGACATGTTTTCTAACACACATTTAATCACATAAATATTTTCTCAAGTCAACACACAACATATAACACATGTTATCACATAAACACTTATAATATTATCATGCAAACACATTTCACAGGTTATCAAACTCAAATATTCTAACCCTTCTGAATCCACACGTGATACAACTCTTACCCTTCGTCCCTAGGTATTTAACCCGGTTAAGCTCTAATAACAAGCTATGCTCTGATATCAAGCTGTCATGCCCCAAAATTTGGACCACCGAGAATCCCTCAGTCCGAGCTCGAACTCAAGGTAGTGAGGTGTCATGATTGCTTGATCGTTATCCTATTACCCAAACAAACATGAAAAACTACCATCATTACCCTCGGTTCCAACCGGACCACCAGATCATTACATACAGCGAAAGTCTTTGCATTTATTAATAAGTCTATCCCTCACCAGATATGTCACAATGGTCATCAATTTATGTTATGACCTCAACATCAGCGGAAGCATTTTTTATACCATAATTACAATGTAAACATGCATACGTAAACTTTTCAAGTCCATTACGTATACTCATTATTGAAAACATGCATACATGAGTCTCCTTAAAAGGCACTGTGTTATGTTTGAAAGATTAATCAAAATGCATCCTTCAATTAATCGCCACTCTCTCTTCGATTAATTGAAATAAAGGTTACGATTAATTAAAGTTTGCATGTGATCAAACTTGTATCATAGGTACCATCGAAACACTCTGGAATTGATCAATCATCCAAGTCTGAAATCTTGATTAATCAAAAGAGTGCCTTTGATTGATCACCGGCTTCGCTTAATTGAAGCTAGGCCTTCAACCAATCGCAGTTCCCCAAATCTATTTTCTTGCAAAATTATTTAAGTGTTCATTTCATGCTTTGGTGTCCATTCTTCTCATGCCATACACCTTAATTTACCAATTTATCAACATAATCATTCTCACAAGTTTATGCATGTAAAAATAAACATAAATGAAGGATCATCGTTTGTATCGTTAGGCATTCTACCATACTTAATATCATGCTTGTAATGTAAATAATACATGTTCTCGAACATAAATGGACATTACATATTCATCGCATGCATATAGTCCACAATCCGGACATGCCTTCAAATAAAGCAATAACAATGTCTTTAAATGAAACCAACTTTTTTGCTCCACACCAATGCATTATTGGAGAGACTCCATTACTTATTTTTCATTTCTTAAAAAGAGTTAATACTCATGGGATGAGCTACAACACGCTCAGTAGGAATGTCTAAAACACAATTTTGCAAGTTCTGTGAATACCACATAAACATATTGTTAGAGATATAAATATTCAAGTTGTATCCTCTCTAACAGCTTAAGCTTTTAGAGTAGATGGTGTTTAACATGGTATCAAAGTCTAATTTCTCTCTAAGTTGTGACCAGCCCTAGACCATAATCCTCTCTTCCCGACTCTCTTTTCTCTTGTTGTGACTGCCTAGGTACACTTAAATCGTAGGGCAGTTGCCTAGTGTGTTCAACAATGTAGGGAGGATCTCCTCCCAGGTTCAGACCCCTTTTTTGGGGTATTTCCTTAGGATCTGAAATGTGATAAGGGTCTCTAAGTATATTTGTTACTTGTTTGGGCTGCTGGTTTGTTCGATAGCATTGTTTCTCATATTTGCCATGTCTCCGGTAGTTTTGTTGGTATGTATTGGGCTACCAGTGTGTTCGGTAGCATTATTTTTCACATTTGCCATATCTCCAGCAGTTTTGTTGGTATGTATTAGGCTATCAGTGTGTTCGATAGCATTGTTCTTTGCCTTCGCCATATCTTCGACAATTTAATTGGTATGTTGTGGGCTACAAGTGTGTTCGTTAGCATTGTTCTTTGCCTTTGCCTTCACCTTCGCCTTCACCTTCATCGTGTCTCTGATAGTTTTATTATGTGTTATTGAATGGGAAAAACATTGCTTCATGGTCCCGATCATTTCGTCTCTATAATGGGGGTAAAGGAAAAATAGGTTGGCTTTTGAGGACCATCCTTACTAAAGTCATCTATAGCCAAGCTAGGCATGGTTGATATCTTTGCTCCAGCCTCTAGCTTGAGGGTGGAGTGTTAGAAATCATATTTTATTTATGTTCCTTTTATTAAGGCTAATTTTATTTTCTTTTATTTTTCCTAATTTTATTTCTTTTTATTTCTCCTTGTGTTAATGCTTGATGTGCTCCATATGTTAAGGCTTGATGTACTCCTCTTGTGTATATATAAAGAGTGGCTAGTCTCCTTTAGAGATAAGCCAATTACACATATTTTATTTTTTGGTATCAGAGTTAGAGGTTATGGGTTCAACTCGGCGTGAGTGCTATCGTGCGGGGGAGTGTTGTTGGATACCATTCTCATATTTGTTGTTGGCTCATGTGGTACTCTCAACAGGATATGTGTTAGCCCGTAAAAAATTAAAAGTTGTCCCTCCTTAACACCAATTGATTTTAGGTGAGATGGCGGCCTGAGATCCGACACATGGTATCAGAGCCATTTAAGCTATCAGAGAGGGTGCAACTTGAATATTTATATCTCTAACATGCCCCCTCAAGTGCGACTTGGTTGAGCACTTGCGTGGGCCCAATATGTGATCATTTTTAATTATTGGGACAAGGTGACTGTGAGGTTGGAACCCAGAACCTGTTGTTGCCTGAGGCTCTAATACCATGTATCAGATCTCAAGCCGCCATCTCACCTAAAATCAATTAGTGTTAAGGAGGGCAAATTTTTAATCTTTTATGGCTAACACGCATCCAGTTAAAAGTGCCACGTGAACTAACAACAAACATGAGAGTGGTATCCAATAACACATACATTTCCATTTAATCAAGTTACACAAATATTCATACGTCACAACCATATCATAAGCAATATATAATGCAACATGATATGCATAATGCCCTCATACTCTACACACACCCAGTGGGTTCCAATTTTACGGGCCGCCCAATCCCACCTAACTGAGACTCCATTACCGGTTTACCTCATTGTAGGATTGCTGTTCTAGGGAGTATCCTCTTCCATTCTAGTCTGAAACCCCAATTAAGGATCACTCCACAGGGTTCCGCCCCTAGATTGCCCAATATGTCTTTATCGAAATACCATGCCACTCGTCAAGAGGGCTCACCACCCTCACCAAGCCAATGATGACCCATCCCACATGTTCATACTAGCATACACATACAATTCAAGTAATGTAGTACTAATTGTCATGTTTGCACATTTTCCATATAAACATCACATACTTTCACATTAAACATGTTTCACGTATTGCACATTTTATATCACGTAGATAGATAATTAAACATGTTCCACACTTAAACATGCTTCCAAGACAATATATCAAACACATAAGTGTCACCTTCACAATTATACATAAATGCACATAACTGCTTTACAATTCAACCTCAACATGCTTATATAATCATCTAAGGCAATTATAAACATATAATTACATCATTAAACATTGATAAATCACTAAGTAGTATGATCTAACATGTTTTAACCTTGGAAGATATCTAATTATACCCACATAACCAAGTGGTTTCTATTAACAACCAATATACTCAAAAAAATCTCAAATTTCATGGCTTACGCATCCCTACCTCAATTCGGAAGCGCGTCCAAATGATTTCACCAATTTCTTACAGAAAAAATCCAACTTTCTCTGAATTCAATTCTAGATGGATCAAACTCAAGCTCTCAATGCATAGACCAACTTCTTCTTCTTCGGTACCTTTTTAATTATCACCCCAAGTTTCTCAAAATCAATGGAGAAGGAAAAAAATGATATTGTCATATATAGATACATATTACTCTCTCTATGCAGCTGATGAGAATGAGAAATGAATTACTGAATTCTCTACTTTGCTATTTATTGACCTAGCTGTCATATTTACAAAAATACCACTAGTCTCTCACTAAACCTTCTTGGACTCCATTTTCAATTTTTGTAAATCCTATGAACACGAAATTAATTCCCTAGCACATCAAATATTTTATCTAAGCTACTCTCCAAATTTGGTGTCATTCCGACACTTTTGAATTTTTCTAGCCCACGGGACCCGTGTCCGTGGCCCACTTAACCCAAAAAAGTCAACTTTTACCAAATGCTCCCAAAACTTCCCTAGACTACTATACAAGTCCCCAAATATGCATTTTACATTTAAAACATATATATAATCATTTAAATTATTTATATATATTTAAATGAAATAAAAATAAAATCAGTCAAAAATGGTCACGGTTCTTACAAGTATAGGAGTCACATAGTCCAGGTAAAGTGGTGAGAACACATATATTTCAAATTGGGAAGTTCTAACCTTAAAAATTAGGATTTTGAAGCAATTTTTGAGAAGTTTCAAGGTTGGACCAGTCCAGCTCAACCTAGACCGGTCCATGAAGTCTTGGCACTTCATATACCTGCAGGGCAGAGCCTTGGACCGGTCCAAGTGAAGGTTGGACCGATCCAAGGCTTCAGGTGGCGAAATTTTGCCTTTGAGTCTCATGTTTTAACCTGGATTTTACTCTAATATTTCCTTAAAAGTTATGACTTATTTCCTATTTATTTTTAACTTAGTTTTCAAGGAAAATTAGAGTTTTTAATCTCTATAAAAACCTCATACGATTTCTCTCTCATAAATAGATAAGAAATTCATATTTTAAAGAGATAAAGCATAAAGATATTTTTCAACAGAGAACTTTGATTTTCTGTTTATGTTTTTGAGAGCACACACATATTTACTAAGTGATTTAGGATGACTCTCCTTGCTTGATCAATTATTTACTAAGTGATTTAGGATGACTCTCCTTACTTGATCAATTGTTCGAAGACTGCTTCAAATATTTTTTATTGATCAAGTTACTGGATTGGTTTCTTCTACAACTGCTCGTTGGTAAGAAAGGAGAAGAAGATTGCACTATGAAGGGGACATAATACTTGCTGAGTGTTCGTGTTCTTTCAATTTTCCTTCTACAAGGATTGTGACGTTAGTCGGGAGTCTACAGCAATTGGACAAGGGAGTCACAATAGTAAGCCTGAGGTGTTCTGCATCAAGTTCTTATCAAAATGGAGTGGGTGTGTGTCTGGGACAAAGTCTGTTCTACTTTTCTTCGACGAAAGTGGATTTGGTTCTTCGGGATAGAGCCTCACCTGTAGTTTTTCTCGATCTGGGTTTTTCACGTATATCTGGTGCATTCATTTACTTTATTGCACTTTATTTTATTTATTAGCTTTGTGGGATTGCTTAGATTTTAATTAGATTTAAAATTGGATAATCTAAAAGATTAAGCAAAAAGCTAGTAAACCTAATCACCCCCCTCTAGGTTTTAAATATAACTTTCACAGTCGTTTCCACACCGCGCAAGTCACAAATGCAACATGGCATACGTATTTGACTACATGGCATGCTTTATAATGCTCATGACATCAACATCAAATTCATACTACATATACATTGATATTACCTCAAATAATGCTCATCTACATCATAAGCAATCATAGTGTCTTGTGATATAAATACATATCAACAAGTTCAACTTGAATCCACCTACACCAACAAAACTCAAACACCAAGTCAATATTTAAAATCAAATAATTAAGAGTAGTCGAAAATTGAAAAATGAAGTACATGCCTTAAAGGCTGAGTACTTAGCTCTCGCTTTACGGGCTACTAACTTGACAGTAATGACACACGCTGGCCAAATTTTAGGGCCTTTCACCCTAGGGCTCTAGGTCTTTCTTGCTTCCTAAGACATTGTCCCAAAAATCAACATTCAACATGTAGATTTGCACACACAAACAACTTAACCACAACCAATACAGGAATTCATCAATTTCTCCAAAATGTGAATTTTGTGCCACAATAATCCATGATCAATGTGCATATCATGCATAACACAATAACATGGTATTCACCTCATAAAAACTCAATAATATGCATTTTTGTGAAAAAATTTCATTTCATGCATTGTTAATATTTAAAATCAAATAATTAAGAGTAGCCGAAAATTAAAAATTAAAGTACATGCCTTAAAGGCTGAGTACTCAGCTCTCGCTTTACGGGCTACTAACTTGACACTAATGACACACGCTGGCCAAATTTTAGGGCCTTTCACCCTAGGGCTCTAGGCCTTTCTTGCTTCCTAAGACATTGTCCCAAAAATCAACATTCAACATGTAGATTTGCACACACAAACAACTTAACCACAACCAATGCAAGAATTCATCAATTTCTCCAACATGTGCATTTTGTGCCACAATAATCCATGATCAATGTGTATATCATGCATAACACAATAACATGGTATTCACCTCATAAAAACTCAATAATATGCATTTTTGTGAAAAAAATTCATTTCATGCATTGTCAATATTTAAAATCAAATAATTAAGAGTACCCGAAAATTGAAAACTGAAGTACATGCCTTAAAGGCTGAGTACTTAGCTCTCGCTTTACGGGCTACTAACTTGACAGTAATGACACACGCTGGCCAAATTTTAAGGCCTTTCACCCTAGGGCTCTAGGTCTTTCTTGCTTCCTAAGACATTGTCCCAAAAATCAACATTCAACATGTAGATTTGCACACACAACTTAACCACAACCAATGTAGGAATTCATCAATTTCTCCAAAATGTGCATTTTGTGCCACAATAATCCATGATCAATGTGTATATCATGCATAACACAATAACATGGTATTCACCTCATAAAAACTCAATAATATGCATTTTTGTGAAAAAATTTCATTTCATGCATTTTATCCAACATATGGGGTATGAAATTTACATATGGCCCTAAAAGCATGTAAATGAAACCAAGGAAGTATACATGCATTCTCAATCAACACGTACCTCAAGTATAACAATAATCTCAAGTGTAGCTAGACACCAAATATACAATTCATACATCCTTGTAGTGCAAGAACTCCCCAATCTACACATTATGCATATATGTATACAAATAACTAGGATAATGTCACACAATCAACATTTTAACTCCATTATGCATGGAACTCAAAGACAATATCACTCTTATACAACTAAACATGATAAATTTACAATATTGTGACATATTTATTTGTAATTGGCAATATTCAGTCTCAAAACTAAGTTTGAGTTATAAGTTTTCATTCATATTTTTGTAATCGATCATAGAGTTGATGACTGAGAGATTGGACTGTGTTCTTCACCAATGCATCATCTAGAGAGTGCCTCAACAAAGACTTTGGTTGATTGAAGCATTCAAGTGACTACAAGTGAGCATAGACGTCGTTGATTATGATTTGAGCATCTTTAGTCCAGGTAAGTTGTTGAGGACACATGTTTTTAAAATGTGTTTTTTGGTCTTAAAAAATAGAGTTTCAAAGTCACAATTTCATATTTTTCAAGGTTGGACCAGCCCAAGTCTTTCCCGAACCCGTCCAAGAGCTATCAAGACCTAAAAATTGAGCATCAACATAGTTGGATCAGTCCAAGTGAAGGTTGGATCGGTCCATGAGGTCTCAATAACTCAGAAGAGGTTACTATATGACATGGACTGATCCAAGAGAAGCGGGGACCGGTCCATGCAATCTGGTCTGCGGGATTTGCCCTATTTTGTCTAAATTTGACCCGGTTTTGACCCAGAACTTTCTAAAAACATGGAGACTTGTTTCCTATCGGTTTTTAACTTGTTATTCAAGAAAAATTAGATTTTTTAATTCCTATAAAAATCTCATATGATTTCTCTCTCATTAAGCTTTCAACAGAACATAAATTCATATTCTAAAGAGTGAAAACATTGAGATATTTTTCTTACAAAGGATTCTTTTTCCAAATTCTTTGTTTATATTTTTGAGAGCACTCACACACGGAGTGTTTAGGTTGTGATGCTCTTCAGTCTGATCCACCGGATTCTCAAAGACATCATCTGTCTATACAGTTTGATCAGAGCAGCAGAGGTGGTTCCTTGATACTATTACTTGATTTTATCTAAAGAGGATGAGAGACAATCATTATGAAGGGAACAAGATATTTGAGCAGTATTTGTGTTCTTTCAACTACCCTTCTCGAAGAATTGAGACGTTAACCAAAAATTTCCAGCAGTTGGACGAAGTAGTCGCAATTGTAAGTCTGAGGTGTTCTGCATCGAAGTTCTTGTCAGAGTGGGTGGGTGTGAGTCTGAGACAGAGTTTATTGTACCTTACTTCAAAATAGTGGATTGGTTTCTCTGAAGTTTTTTGCCTCACCCCTGTGGTTTTTCCCTTCCTAGGGTTTCACGTAAAATTTCTGGTATCATCTCTAACTTTCCTTACTTGCTTTATTTATTTTGTGATTGGTTTGGATGCTCAATTTATAATCATTGTGGGAAATTAATCAATCATAAAAATTGGGAATGAAGACCTATTCACCCTTCTCTGGGTTTAAGGATTAGCATCTCACTTTAAATTAACTGAACCATTTTCGCACCGCGTAACTCACAAATATGACACATAAGTGACTTATAGAGTCAAAACTAAGAAAGAGATAACACCCCTACCTCAAAATCCTAGCTTAGAATCCAAAAGCCCTAGTTCACTCAAGCTCCAAACTTCTCCAAATTAAGCTTCCAACCAATCAAATCGTAGAGGAAGTAGAGAGGAACAACTTTCCCTCTTGGAGCAACCTTCAAAACTCACCTTAAGGCCTCCAAATCTTAGAAAGACATGAAGAAATGAATAATGTAGAGAGAGAGAAAGGGGAGAGAGAGAGAGAAATCTGATTTTCTCCACCCACATATGCCTATACATATCTTATATGATATTTGTGTAAAACTTGCAACTTAGTCCCCTCTCTTTCACTTAATTTTCTCCTTGTTACTAGATTGTTTTTAGTAATTACATATTAACTTGATCATCTCTATACTCTTCACTTAAGCCCCTCAAAGTTCACTTATACCCTTACGCCAACTAGTAAGAGTTCGAATCACTTGACCAATTCTAGGTCACACATCCTTACCGAAAATCATACAATGGTCATGAAAATCGTAAAACACTTAAGCAATTAGCCATGCTTAATCATAATTAAAGTATAATTAAAATAAAATAAAATAAAATAAAAAATTCTAGGGCTTTACACATCAACTGCTCAAAAGTTTTGCAACATCAACTAGCGATAGTTTACATATTCCTTCTCATGGAAGATCCTTTCCAGATCCAAATGACTAATGTACCTATGCAAATAAATCGAGGATGTAATACCACATAACATAGTCAAATCAAGGATGTTGCATCTTCAATTTAATTGGTGTTGCAATGTTACATCTCGATATAATATATTGCATGAATGTTGCATCTTCGAATTAAATGTGTTGCATTACTTTTTACATAAGTGTTACATGGTGTTGCATTCTTGATGTAGTGTCTTTTATTTTCGATTGAAAATGCACTCAACCATCCAGACCACCAGAGAAGATCCTGATTCATGTTATAGACCATTTTGAACCTATGAGAAAAGGAAAATGAATCACAAAGTGAACCAAACAACCGAAGGAATAGCCGAACACACTTTCCATCCATTGGATGGTGAAAGTGTAATAATATTTGGGTCCCACTTGCATTATCCAATGAATAAAAGTGATTCACCTCTCTCTTTCGGTGATAACGTTCACTGTGTCTATCAAGAAATTATGTTATTTATTTCTTTGGCCAGAAAGAGAAAATAAAAAAAAAGGTTTAATCAAATGTAATTCGTTCTAGGATGATTAGGTAAAAGATATAATCTGTTGTGTGCACCATTGTTCATTGAACCCTGAATCTCAAGTTCACCCATTTTGGTGGTTTTTTTTTTCTTTTTCTATTTGTTTTGGTGTGGGAATGTGGGATAAGAGAGATAGGTCTATGAAACTTAGCAAAATAAAGATTGGGCAAATTGTTTAACAAATAGAAAGGAATGCAGAGATAGCCCTTGGACCTTTTCCATCAGGGTTAAGGGTAAATATCCCTTGGGAATGATTGTTATTATTGTCAGATCAGTATTGATTATTGTAAAATGAAATTGCTATATTGTGGACTGTTATACCAATTGTTTACTTAGTTGTACATTACTTTGACAATTGGGACAAAAAGATTTAAAATAAAAAAATAATCTGTCCTTGTTGTTAAAAAAATGTTCTTTACCTTAAAATAAAGGAACTTTAATGTTTTGAAGATCATACCAATTGTGTCTCCAATACGCAATTATATAATTATACCAATTAGGTGCTCTTAGCACTCCCACCAAAAGGGAGTGTCTCTAGCAGCATAATTTAACTCCTTAATAAATAAGGAGTGTGCTTAGCACATGAGTACACTTAACAATCCCAACCACTTAAGAGCATCCCTAGTACCCTTTAAATCAATTATAAGGAGTGTCATAATCAATTTGTACAATTAATTTATATGTTCTACTCCATTGGGCTTAACTTTCATCTTAGTGGGGTATAAATGAGGATCTTATTTGATATCTCATTGGCTCCAATGAATTAATAATTGACCCGATCATCCAATGACCCCAATTAAATTAATCCATTAACTATAACATAACTCCACTATATATGTATGGTTTCACTCCAATTTGAGAAAGGTAAAAACTACTGTATTAATTTCATGAAATTATCCCTCTACACAATTGGTTCGGACAAATTCCCATCAATTTGATTCAATAATTGACATTCATTAAGCCACTTGATTATTACCCGAATAATCACAAATCTCTTTTGATAAAAAGATCAACATATATTTGTAAGATATATATTAATTGTCCTGTATAAAAACATACCTGATAAGTGTCAAATGTTGTACATTTAGACCCTTAATCATGCATATGATAGTACCTTAGTGATGAATTTTTTTATCTTTTTAATTTTAATTTCATTTAATCTTGATTTGCAGTTACTTAGAGCAAATACTGCTTAATCCAGTACTTTAAAGAGATTCAAATGCTTCAAAGAATGGAAGTAATCATAACTTAATTGACTCCTTAGACATATTTTAAACTTTTAGCATGGAATAGATTTATAGAAATTCCTTGACATGGAGTTATGGGTAATCAGAGTTAAGACCTCTAAGAATGGACAGTAATTACCATCGCCTGTATCTCAAAAAGTCATTGTTGGATAATAGGTAAAGCAGATAAAACAATGCAAGACGGTTTCATAATCTGCACGGGAGTGTAGTAATCTCTAAGGGCTTTACTTTCAATAAGATTTTCATCACTCATCTTAAGCAAAGAGATTTCTCTAACACTAGAATTTTTCATACTCTTTCAAAAGGTTCTCTCAATCTCAAGATCTAATGGAAGCAACTTTGGATTCAGAGAGCGACGACCTAACATACACTAGAAAGAGTCAATGAAATGAACTGCTAAAATAATGCAATTGAAGAGGACCTGATGCAAAAGAAGAAAAAAATGGACACCTAAAATAACTCAACAAAAACGCCACCCAAACAAACAAACAATTTTTTTTTGTTTTTTTTATCTGAAATTTAATTCAAGGGCAGTGATTTCTATTTTATACTTTTTAATTTTTTTATTTTTCCTAAAGAATTATCTGGACTAGTTCCAAAATAATTTTTACCTAGTTAGATAGCTCATACTCCATTTCAAAGGAACTAGAAGATTATCCGTTAGGGGGTCAACAACACAACTAGAAAAGTTTTCAGGAATGATTGGAGGGGTCACAAATAGTCCCTCTTAAAATTCAATCTCTTTAGACAACTGTGTTGCCATTTCACAGAACTTTCCTAGACATTGTGAAGTTGGAAGGTACTCACTAGAGTTGCCAAGAGTTAACTATGTCAAAGAGTCCTATTAGTTATGTGAATCCCTATGACCAATGTTTACTTGATTTTAAATTTAAACTAAATTTGGCTTGGATTAGACAAGTGGGGGAGATTTTTAACCGAGGTGGGCAAGGAATTAGTGATGAAATTCAATCTTTATCTTATTGGGGTTTGCAAAAATGCTAAATTAAAATGCACAAACAAAACATACAATAAAAATAAAAATAAAAATAAAAGAAAAAGTGAGTGAGTGAGTGGTATTTCTTTTTTTTTAAGAGAAAAAAAAGAAATAAATTAAAATTAAATAAACTTGAAGAAAGTGTGACCCTATGGATATTTCTAGGTTATTCTATCCTAGAGCTCGCATGCAAAAGTTGTCAACCTAAAAAATCTACGTTTTCCTAATCTAAAATATATATACAAATATGCGAACACAAAAAAAAAGTGTACTTAGTTGGATTCCACAGTAGCACCAGTGAGATGCGAAAAACTGAATTCCACTTTAATCTAGTTGAGTTTCTTTATGGCAATCTCCAACAATATCACTATCAAGTGACTAATTAAAAACCTAAAAGAAGAATAACAATAAAAATAAATAAAAAATAAAAACCACTAAAACGAAACTAAACAATAAAATTACTTTTGTTGATAAAAGTTTCAATTTTACCCTAATTTCTTAATATTTCTAACAATAGCAATTTTATTCTTTTTATATATATTTTTTAAAATATTAATTTAATTATAAATTAAATATTCTTGTTTTATTATTATTTCATGGCCGAGCCCAAAAAAAAAAAATATTCACTATTAAAAAATGATATTTGGCATTGTTTATAAAAAAAAAATGCAACCCCTGTAGTTTGTATTTTCTGCAAATCAACTCTCTGAGCTAAAAACATTATTTAAGTTTCAATTTTACTCTTCTACCAAATTTCTTAATATTTCAAGTAATAGCAATTTTATTTTTTTTATATACTTTTTTTAAAAATATTAATTTAATTATAAATTAAATATTCTTTTTTTATTATCATTTCCTGGCCAAGTAAAATATATATATATATATATATATATATATATATATATATATATTCATTGTTTATTTTTTTAATTTGTTTTTGTCATTGCTTATAAAAAAAAACAAGGCCTTTCCTTCGAGGCCCAACTTGTTGCATGCTGGTAAGCAGGTTTGGTTGGTTGCCATTTCAATATGGATTATACCATCAGTATGTTGACCATGAAGTGAAGGAATGTAGATGGAGAGATAAGAATGATGGCCCATTGTTAAGAAAAGAGGCCCAGTTTGGGGTCTGGCTAAAAGCAATGGGACCAGCTGGAAGTCTATGCATTAGTGCTTTGAACCAAAATAATCATTTTTCAGAGAGGGAAGGAATGGAAGTTGGATCCGACATGGTTAATGTTGGAACAACGATAATGGGGGCAGGAAAGCAGGAAATGGAGGTCGTGATTGTTGTTAAGGGTAAGAGAATATCAAAAGAATACAGAAGCAGGGACTGGCGGAGTTTGAGCAAGATGAAGCTGCACCACGATACAAGAATGTGTGCCCTAATTTTGAGACTGAGAGATTGATAGAGAAGCCTAACGATGATACTGGTGTGTTATCAGAATTTGAGGTGGATGCGGCCAGCCTTAAGTGGCCCTCGACGTCATCATGAATATCCCCAGTTGGAATTGTTAGGGAGGGAGTGGGGAACACCCTGACAATTCGACAATTGGCTAAGTTGAGTCGTCAACATTCCTCAAATGTAATAATTTTGCTTGAAACAAAAAATTTGCAGGACAAATTAGAGGTTGTTCGTCGAAAATTAAAGTACGGTAATTTGTTTTGTGTTGATCCTTTTGGTTTAGCCGGGGGATTAGCTATTTTTTGGAATAAGGAGATGCCACTCACAGTGGTGAAGGGTTTTCAGGTTACTTGTTTGGTACATGGAGGGGTTCCAGAACGAGATTGGTGGTTCACGGCAGTTTACACTAGTACAGATGATGCTATTCGAAAGGAACAATGGAGTTTTTTTGAGGAAGTTGCAAGCTTCATTTGGCCCAAAGTGGGTTTTACTCTGTGATTTTAAATGACTTTTTGTATCCCGAGGAGAAGAAGATGGATGGGGAGTACGTCTACAATACACCGGTGTAAATACGGGGTGAATCTAGATTGTGAAGAATATGTGCGGTATATTTTATTGCGCGTGTATAACACGATTCAGATTCACTAGGTGTATTTAAATTCACCAAGTATTTACACCGACTTTGTGAAGGGCTGTCAATTGCAGGATTTGGATTTTTTAAGTTATCCTTTTACATGGTGTTACAACAGGAACAGGGTTGCGAATGTAAAGGAACGGTTGGATCCGGCTTTGGTCACGGTCGATTGGCGAAATAATTGAAGAGGAAAAGTTTCATGTTTGATACAAGGTGGATTCCGGAGGAGGAGTGTGCGACAATTTTTGAAAGGGCTTGACAGCTTGAAGGGTATGACACTTTTCAATTTTGTTTGAAGGAAAAATTAAGGAGGTGTAAGAGAGAATTTGTCAGGTGGAGTAAACAGAAGAAGTGCAATTCTAAACTGCAAATTTAACAGTTGGAATCTCAATTGCAAAGAGTCAGAGGGAATGAGATTGATTATTCTGCAGATGCATGTTATCAAGTACCGAAGGAGATAAATGCAGGATGGAAAAAAGAGGAGATGTTTTGGCATCAGAAATCTCAGGAGGAGTGGTTGCTACATAGGGATCAAAATTCCAGGTTTTTTCATGCTGTCACTATGAGAATGAGGAGTCCAAATATGATAAAAGGGCTGGAGGACTCTCGAGGGAATTGGATTGATGATGATCAAGCAATTAGAGGGATGGTGCAGAAAGTTATTTCCACAATTTGTTTACTTCTTCAGGTTCTGTTGATGATCAGGCTTTCTAGAACTTGTGGGTACCAATGGTTACTACTGAGATGAATCATAAGTTGATGCAGAAAGCTACTGATGGGGAGGTTTATCAAGCTCTGATGGAAATGGCTCCACTCAATGCTCATGGACCTGATGGCATAACACCAATTTTCTTTCAACATTACTGGAATGTGGTAAAGGAAGATCTTGTTAATGCTTTTAATGATTTTTTGGAACATGGTAAGCTTTTAAAAAGTTTAAATGCCACCAATGTTGTGTTGATTCCAAAAGTGAAAGTGCCTACTAAGATTACTCAATTTAGACTCATCTCTTTGTGCAATGTGGTTATGAGACTATTCACTAAAATATTAGCTCATCGTTTAAAACCATTGTTAGCTAGTATTGTTGGTGAAGAGCAAAGTGCGTTTGTACCAGGAAGATTAATTACTGATAATATACTCATTGCAGATGAGGTGGTCCATTTTTTAAAGATGTCAGCAGTGTTTCTTACTCTGTTTTGTTGAATGGTTGTGCAAGGTATCTCTTTGTACCATCTAGAGGGATTAGACAAGGTGACCCATTATCACCTTATCTATTTCTTTTATGTGTGCACAGGGACTTACCAAGTTAATTAATAAGGCAATGGCAGGTGGATGCTTCTCTGGTATTCAGATGAATAGAGACCTGATTGTATCTCATATTTATTTGCTGATGATTCTTTGATTTTTTGTAAAGCAAACGATAGCAATTTAAATGTTTTGAAGCAGTTGTTGGTCAGGCATGAGAGATTGACAGGATTAACATATCAATTATTCTAAATTTTCTATTATCTTTAGTGCTAATGTCCCCACTGATGAGAGGGAAGATTTGAGCAGAAGAATGGGAGTTGTTATAGGGGGGGGGAGGTTTGACAGATACATGGGATTGCCAGCTGAGATCGGTAGGTCCAAGAAGCAAATTTTCAAGTATCTTGAAGGCAGAATGGTAGACAAGATTAAGGGGTGGAAAGTTTTTTTTTTTTCAAATGCAGGAAAAGAGACTCTTATTAAGTCTGTTCTCCAAGCCCTTCTTACTTATGCTATGAGTTGCTTTAGGCTTCCTTTTAGAGTATACAAGAGTTTAAGCAGCAAAATTATGCATTTTTGGTGGGATGGGTCTAAGGAAAGAAGGAAAATGTGCTGGTTGAAATGGGAACAGATGTGCAGGAATAAAGCAGAGGGTTGTTTGGGATACAGAGATTTAGAATCATTTAATATTGCACTCTTAGCTAAGCTAGGATGGAGGTTTGTTGTGGGGGATAGAAGTTTACTGTCTCGAATATACAAAGGAAAGTATTACCCTCAGACTTCATTTTTAGAGCCCATAACAAGAGGTAGTTTCAAGCTGGGCTTGGAGGAGTATATGTTCACCTAGAGAGGTGGTACAAAGAGGCTTGAGGTAGAGAGTGGGTAGAGGGACTGCAGTGAAGGTGTGGACAGACCCATGGATTCCAGAGTGACCAGGTTTTAAGCTTTTTTCACCTTATCCTGAAGGATGTAATGTGAGAACAGTTCAAGACCTAGTGGACCCTCATTCCAAGTCATGGAATACTGTACTTATTTCTCAATTATTTTCTGAGTCTAAGAAAATTTTGTCCATTCCATTAAGTGAAACCAATGTTAGTGATAAAAGGGTGTGACACTTCTGGAATGATGGAAGGTTTCTGGTAAAGTGTGCATGTAGAGTTGCTCTTGAGTGGATGCAAAGAGCTGGAAGCCCATTGGGATTTGAGAGAAGAATTGAGTGATGTGCAGCTGTTCATGGGTTTTGGGGTACACTGTGGAAGATTATGGTGAAAGAGAAAATGATTCATTTCATTTGGAGCTGTGTATGTGGTTATTCCAGTTTTGTAGATTATTAAGAAGGGAAGGGTTGTGGAATCTGATATTTGTTTGAGGTGCGGCTTGGAGGGGGAATCAATTGATCATGTAATGTTGAAATGCCCTTGTACTATTAAAGTATGGAGACTCTGTACAATCAGATTGGATCCTATTTATTTTCAAAGTAATTCATGGGTGCAGTGGTGTTGAGGCTTTTGAAAATCTTAGATCACTTTTATCTTCTCTGCCCCTATCATGCAACCACCTAATTGGTTTATCCCTTTTGAGATCTTGTGTGATGCTTCCGATGATGCCTTAGGTGCTGTTTTAGGGCAATGCATGGATAGGCTTCCTTATGTGATATATTATGCTAGCAAAACTCTTTGGGATGCTCAATTGAATTATACTGCCACTGAAAAAGAGTTGCTAGCTGTTGTATTTGCCTTGGACAAATTTAGATCATATCTTTTAGGCTCAAAAGTAATTGTGTTTTCGGACCATGCCACAGTTGATTCGTTGGATACTCTTAATTCAAGAGTTTGATTATGAGATCCGAGATAAAAATGGGTTCCAAAAATGTAGTCACCGATCATCTTTCATTCATTCTCATTGAGTCTATGTGTACTTCACTTCCCATTCTTGATTCATTTTCCGATGAACAACTCTTTTCTGTGACTCATGAGAAGGAACCATGGTTCACCGACATTGTCAACTATCTTTCTATAGGAAAAATCCCTTCTAATTGGTCTAATAAGAAAAGGACCGATTCTTTGCCCAAGTCAAATTATACTTTTGGGAGGACCCCGAGTTGTTTAAATATAACTCGGACTAAGTGATCCGTCGTTGAATTCCCGAGTATGAATTCCATAGTGTTCTTACATTTTGTCATACTCTTGCTTGTGGAGGGCACTTTAGTGCTCGGAAGACCACCTTTAAATTCTTGCAATTAGATTTTATTGGCCATATTTATTCGAGGATGCCTATCATTTTTGTAGAGCATGTGAACAATGTCAACGTATGGGAGCGATGACTCAAAGGGATATGATGCCACTTCACCCATTCTAATTATTGAAATATTTGATGTGTGGGTCGGGCATTGATTTCATGGGTCCATTTCCTCTTTCATTTTGTTTCGAGTATATCCTTGTAAGAGTGAACTATGTTTCAAACTGGGTTGAGGCAGTGGCCACCAAGACTAATGATCATAAAGTTGTGATAAGTTCATTCAAGAAAACATCTTTAGTCAGTTTGGTATGCCTAGGACAATAATAAGTACGATGGGGGAAAGCACTTTAGTAATCGATTTTTCCAAATCCTACTCTTAAAGTACTTCGTTACTCATAAGGCTGTCACTCCTTATCATCTCCAAATGAGTGGGCAAGTAGAGATTTCCAATAGAGAGATTAAGCACATTCTTGAAAAAATGGTTCACCAGGATAGGAAAGATTGATCCTTGAGACTTTATGATGCATTGTGGGCATACCGAACCGCATATAAGATCCCAATTGGCATGTCATCATATCAACTTGTTTATGGTAAGCTGTGTCATCTTCTGGTAGAATTAGAGCATAGAGTCATATATGCAATCAAGAAGTTTAATTTTGGTATGAAGGAAGCGGGAGTAAATAGGAAGCTTCAATTGAATGAACTCGAGGAATTGTGTAATGATGCCTACAAGAGTGCTAAAATCTATAAATTCAAAACAAATGCTTTTCTTGATAAGCATATTATGCGCAAATCCTTTAAGCCCAGTCAAAAGGTTTGTCTCTTTAACTCTAAGCTTAAACTCTTTCCTAGTAAACTTCAGTTAAGATGGGATGGTCTTTACCTAGTGGTCTCAGTTTTGCCCCACGGGGCGGTGGAAATTCAAGATCTAAAAGACCAAAGGGTTTTAAAAGTTAATGGGTAAAGATTAAAATTATGTGTTAAGGGCAATGTCATACATAGAGATGTGGAGTCTACCAAGTTGGTAGATCCCATTTATGTTGATATTTGAGTTGAAAGACGTCGTCTAGGGACGTTAAGACCTATCACTCATAGGATCCCAGTATCCTATTTCTTTGATTTCATTGATTTTTGTTTGAAGTTTCTTAGTCTTTAGAACATGCTCTTTCATTTATTAATTTTTGAAAAACACAAAACAAACAAAAAAATAGAGTTTTGACACTTAGAATTTTCTTTGAAAATTCAAGAGGAGATCCTCTCAACTCGATCGATCGAGCCTTCACTAGATTGATCAAGACCTCAACACTTCAAATTTTTTCGGACTCTCCAATTTGCAGCATGTTGGCTCGATCAATTGACACCTCAACACTTAAATTTTTTTTTTAGATTCTCTCATTTGCACCATCTCGGCTCGATTGATCAAGCCTTCACTTAATCGACAAAAGTTTTTTATCTCCATTTAAAAATAAAAAATAAAAAACTCGACCGATCTAGTGATGTTTGATCAATCGTTCCTTTGACACTAAAATTTTTTTTGAAAATTGAAAAAACTCTCCCTCTCTACTGATCCAGAGGGTCGATCAATCAAGTCCTAAACTCGATCAATCGGGCAAAGGATTCAATCAATTAAGTCGAGCGAATTAGGGATTAAAACCCTTCGCGCCGCTCCTTTCTTTCATTTTTCTCGCTTTTTTCCACTTCTTCCTTGCACCCAACCTCCCTCTCTCATGATCCCAAGGCATGGAACTTAGTTAGAAGGCCAGATTCATCAATCTCCCTCTCATTCTATCTCTCATTCATCATCTAAGGTAAGGTTTTTCTACTTCATCTCCTTTATTCATCCATTCATGTTTATATTTTGAGTTGCCATGATTTTGCCATGATGTGTCTATGATTTGGGTATGATTTTCATGTGTTTCGATTTGTCATGTTTATACCTTATGCTTTCCTGGTTTATGCTTTCGGATTATGTATTTGTTTTGGGTATTAGATTTGTCAAGTTTTGATGAGGTGATTGCATATTTGTTTTGGTTAGTTCTGATTCCATGTTCGGTGCTTGTGAATTTGCTATGGGGGTTAATTTCATGATTTGGGAGTTTCTTGTGTGCCCTAATGCAGTCCATTTCATATGGTTCTATAATGCTTTATAATTACATACTGCGCTAAATTCTAAATGATGTGATGTTGTTACTTTCAATATTGCCCACATTTTCATATGACGTTGTTTCACCATTATGGGGACTTGGGTGTAAGAGTGCACCAAGAACTAGTGGAACCGAAACTGTAAGGAACCGTAACTGAACTGAATCAAACCATTAACTACAGTTTCGATTTCAGTTCCAAATTTTAGGAACCGTTCACTACAGTTCCAGTTCCAAGTCAAGGAACCGGAACCGGAACCTTAATATATATATATATAGATATATATAAATGAATAATAATAGCTTTTAAGTTATAGTGTTCTATATAAATATTTATATATATAAAGTATAAAATATATAATATATAAATAAATACTAATACATTCTAAATTCTAATGTTCTATTTATATATAAAGTATAAAATATATAAATAAATACATTTAGCTTCTAAATTCTAATGTTCTATATATTTATATAATATAAGATATATAAATAAATACTAATAGCTTCTAATCTATTGTTATAACTAAGGGTGCACAAGTATGAGTGTGTCTCGTGCCAATGTTTAAAAATCAAATAAAATAAAATTGACAAAGAACTGTTGGGGAACCGGAACTGCAAAAAATCAAAACTGAACCGAACTCAACGATTCCGATTCCGGTTCTTTGTGATTCTAAAATTAAGAAACCATTGGTAATAGTTCTGGTTCCGATTCTACCAAGAACTGTCCGTGTGCACCCCTACTTGGGTGTACATAATGTGGGAGTCAATTTCTATCCATATCGATGTTGTCATGATGTTGGGTGTATAACTTGTCTTGATTTTTTTCTATGTTTCATGTCAAATTTATAATGGGGTGTCTAGTGATCTGTTGGGATATTTTGAGGGGTGAATATAATGTTAAATTACTGTCAATCTTAAGTTTGGGGGAGGGATTGTTTAACATTTAAGGATATCATTGACTTGCTTAAAATTTTCATTAGGGATCATTATTCTTGTGTTTAATACTTTCAACATGTCCTAACATTGTTTTTCAAGTATTTTTTGTTTTTGTAGGACATGCTTAAAAGGTACAAGAAACATGCTAGGAGAGGCCCAGTGGCCTCATCAACTTCAGTTGAATCTTCAAAGTACTTTGACTTTCCGCCTCCCATCCCCATTGAGAGAGCGGAGGTTGATTCTAATTTTGAAGATAAAATGTTCGATCTCGAGAACACATTCCACCTCAATGACTTCATCAACAAAAATGATACCAAATAGTCATACGAGGACATTGTTAGGAGGAGCTTGGGCCCCATTCTTTAGCAAGTGGCGGACAGGTTCTATCCCCGATTAGTCTACTTCTTTTATCAGAATCTGAGAATGTCTGATGATGGTGAGGGCCTTGTGAGGACAGTTGATGCCTATCCAATTGTTCTCTCCATCCAGGCATTGACCTTGGCGACTAGCTGCCCACATGAGCCCCAAGAGCCGAAGAGAACTACGGATTTTGTTTTTCCTATTCTCCTAACCATTATAATCCAGCAGATCATTGATAACATGTGTGGTGGGGTTTATGCTATTGTGTCACCCGAAAGAACCTCCCTTCTCGCTTGTGGTTTTTGGATGTCGTCCTTCACAGGAATGTGCACCCTCGAGGGCACCAGACACAGCGGCGGGGGCTCTTTCTCAGCACTTTATATGGCTCCCACACAGGCGTTGGTTCTCGGTACTAGCTCTCATCCTAGCCCAGTTTTAGGAGTACTGGGAAAAATGTAATACAAAATAGGAAAGTCATACAAACGCTTATAACACTGATAACTATTGAGAAAGTAAACATACCTGCAGAAGCCATTGCTAGATCAAGAAGGAAGTCTGAAACCAGAGAAACACTACTAACTTGTTCTTCCACTCTCTACCCTTAACTCACGTCTATTCAATGGGGTAAGACTAACTGTAATTGAGCGTGTTGTGTGAGAGTGGGGACCAAGCTATATATATAATAAATATCTGATAGTGTCCCTCCCATCAAGGAAACGATCAGACTATCTTTATGTTACCTCTAGATCATGGTAACTAAAGTTACCTTTATCTCTCTTTATAGGTAAACATATACATACATATATATATCCCTTATCCATATCTCTAATCACATGATGAAATGCGTCTAAGGTACACCGTAACCCAATAAATATTTATAATCACATCTGTATAGGGTATCCGGTAATTCTCTATTTGGTCTCAATCATCAATCCGAATTTTTAATTAGGAAATAATAATTAATGGAAGCCCAAAATTCTTACATTCTCCCACTTGGGCAAACATTAATTATATGAACTTTTGTTTTAAAAAAAAAATATATATATATATATATAATAAAATTTTCGGATTAGATAACTTAAGTGGCCACAGAAATCAAATATGAAAATACCTTAGTTCAAGATTCTGTCAAATAATACTACCAATGCGAACCATAGTGGTTTATGTACATATAATCATACCTGACCATCCATGATCACAACATTAGCACCATTATCCACATGGATCCCCAACAAATATGGAATACATGGAAAATAACATCTTTATGTGATTATTTATGTTATATCCATATCGGTCCAACTTTATGATTTTTCACAAAACCCCTTATGCTTCAAACTCAAAGCCTTTATGTCTTTAATGCAAGACAACCATACCTTTCATCTTTATGTCTGTAATAACCTTATGACATTAGGTATGAAAAATTCAGCTAATAAACGTATACTGAATGCAAATGTAGTCTTTTAAACTTTATGTCTTCTCACAAGATTTAAACAATTCATAATACCATATGTGCACAAAGAGAATATTCATGAATTAAAAAGTAATGCTCCAAACTTTATGAGCTACCAAATATCCATAAAAATAAGACTACAAAAGTTTTTATGAATGCTATAAAATAAGAACAAATAAAATAATAAACTCCCACTATCCAAGTACATCAAAAGAATCCACCAAACCCATGCTAATTATATGATTCTTGAATAACCCAATGGGTAAGGCTTTAGTTAGTGGGTCTGCTACCATTGCTTTAGTCTCTATGTGGTCAATCACTATCTGTTCTTCTCTCACTTTCTCCCTTACAAGCAAGTACTTAATATCCATATGCTTGGAACCAGAAGACCTCTTATTGTTCTTGGAATAAAATACTGCAGAACTATTATCACAAAACATCTTTATGGGTTTCGTAATTGAATCTACTATACGAATACCTTTAATAAAGTTCTTTAACCAAATAGCCTGAACAGTGGCTTCATAACAGGCTACGAACTTAGCTTGCATAGTAGATGAAGCAATGCAGGATTATTTAACGCTCTTCTATGAAATAGCACCTCCAGCCAACATAAATATGTAACCAGAAGTTGATTTCATATCATCAGGACACCCTGCAAAATCTGAGTCTGCATATCCTATCACTTCAAGATTATCACTCTTACTATAAGTGAGCATAAAATCTTTGGTTCTTTGCAAATAACATAAAACTTTCTTTGCAGCTACCCAATGCTCAAAACCAGGATTAGCCTGAAACCTTCCAAGCACACTAACCGCAAAAGCTATATCTGGATGAGTGCACACTTGAACATACATCAGGCTTCCCACAACAGAAGCATAAGGCTTATTCTTTATGATTTCCTTTTCTATATCATTTCTAGGACACTGTTCTCTGTTGAGTTTATCACCCTTCCCAATGGGAACCTCTCCCAGTGAACTAGTAGCCATATTAAATATTTTAAGTATACGATCAATATAGGCCTTTTGTGATAGTCCTAACAATCTACGAGACCTGTCTCGATGAATCTCAATACCCAGAACAAATGATGCCTCACCAAGGTCTTTCATATCAAAACTTTGCGATAAAAGAGTTTTGGTTTCTAAAAGTAAAGTTACGTCACTGCTTGCTAACAAGATGTCATCTACATAAAACACAAGAAAGATAAATTTACTCCCACTAACCTTGAGGTATATGCACTCATCAATCGTGTTCTTAACAAAACCATGAGATGTCACCACACAATCAAATTTCAGATACCATTGCCTCGATACTTGTTTCAAGCCATATATGGATTTCTTCAACTTACACACCATATGCTTCTTTCCCTTATCTTCAAACCCTTCAGGCTGCATCATGTACATTTTCTCATCAAGATTTCTATTCAAAAATGTTGTTCTGACATCTATTTGATGTAATTTTAGGTCATAGTATGCCACTAAAGCCATTATAATTCTAAAGGAGTCTTTTGAAGACACGAAAGAAAAAGTCTCATTGTAATCGACCCCTTCCTTTTGTGTAAAACCCTTTGCAACTAATCTTGCCTTATAACGTTCTATATTACCACTAGAAGTCTTCTTAGTTTTGTACACCCACTTGCAACCTATTGGCTTGAAACCTTGAGGGGCATCTACAAGTTCCCAAACATTATTGCTGCTCATTGACTCTAATTCAGCCTCCATAGTTTCTAACCATTTGTTAGATTGTGGACTAGAGACTGCTTTAGTGAAGCTAACTGGATCATCCATATCTCCAATACTAAAATCACATTCCTGCAAATAAACAACAAAATCTTGAGGTAGAGCAAGCCTCCTAATTCTTTGAGATCTTCTCATTGTTATCTTTAGAGTCGGTTGAATTTGTTATTCAGGTTGTGGAAACTCTTGATTAACCATTGGTTGTTGTTGTTCAGGCTGTGGAAGCTCATGATTAACCACTAGTTGTTGTTCAGGTTGTGCAAACTCTTGATTAACCACTGGTTGTATCTCATGAGTGTCAATATTTCTATGTTCAATAAGAATATCATAATCCACAACCACCATGGGAGTAGTAGTAATAGGAACAATGGTAGACTCTTCCTCCAAGTTAAACCTGCGAGAATCTGCACTCCCACAAAAATCAAAGTCTTTTATAAATTTAGCACGATTAGTCTCAACAATCTTAGTGCCTGAACTGGGACAGTAGAATTTATAGCCTTTAGACCTATCTAATACCCAATAAAATAACAGTTAATGGTTCTAGGATCTAACTTCTTTTCTTGCGGAGCATAGATTCTAGCTTCAGCCTTGCATCCCCAAATGTGAAGGTGATTTAAACTAGGTTTCCTACCCGTCCACAACTCAAAAGGAGTTTTGAGAACTACTTTACTAGGAACCCTATTCAAAATATAATTGGCAATCTTAATAGCTTCACCCCATAAAAAATCAGGTAAGGAAGACATACAAATCATACTTCGCACCATATCCTTTAGGGTACGGTTACGCCTTTCTGCAACCCATTTTGTTCAAGTGTCCCAAGAGTGGTATATTGAGCAACTATACCACACTCTTGAAGAAATTTAGCGAAAGGACCTAGATGGCGACCAAACTCATCATATTTACCATAATATTCCCCACCCCGATCGGACCTTAAAATTTTGATTTTCCTATCCAATTGATTTTCAACTTCAACCTTAAAGATTTTAAAAACATCAATAACTCTGGATTTTTCTGATAATAGGAAAATATAACAATAACGTGAGAAGTCATCAATGAAAGTTACAAAATAACGATGTCCACCTATAGTTGTTACAGGAAATGAGCCACATATGTCTGTATGAATGATTTCTAAAAGTTGTTGACTATGATTAGAACTCTTCTTTCTAAAATTAGTAAACTTTCCTTTTATGCAGTCAATGCAAATACCAAAATCTCTAAAATCCAATGAAGGAAGGATATCTTCTTTTATCAAGCGTTCAATTCTTTCCTTAGAAATATGACCTAGTCGTTTATGCCAAAGCATAAATGAATTTTCATTAAGATGCACGCGTTTCTGTCCAACATTATTCTCCACACTTAAAGCTACACAGAATTGAACACAGTTTAATTTATATAATCCATCAAACAAAAAATCATTGCCAATTGTACGAGAATGATGAAACAAACTAAAATCACTTTTATTAAATTGGAAAGAATATCTAGACATAACAAGCTTAGACACTGAAATTAAATTCCTTCTCATGGAAGGTACATAAACTACATCTACCAAATCTAAAGAAAAACCAGACTCTAACTCAAGCCTAATAATTCCTATGGACTCGACTGCAACTTTCATGCCATTTCCTACGAACACATTTACTTGATCTTTATTTGGTGCCCTCCTGTTTATGAAGCCCTGCAAAGAATGAGTAACATGAATAGAAGATCCAGTGTCAATCCACCAAAAATTAGAAGGGACATCAATTAAGCTAGACTCAAAACAAACTAAGACAAGAGGTTTACCGTTTTGCTTTTCAAGCCAAGCTTTATATTTACGACACTCCTTCATATGACCCTTCTTTTTGCAAAAGAAACACGTAACCTCATTCTTGTTTGGTTTGAAGCCTTAGGGTACATTGGGCGGGACAGTGTTCTTGGTAGGGTTCTTATGAGATGATTTGGGTTTATAATTATAATATCTTTTACCCTGCCCATGGTACACAATATTAACATTCTCACTTTTTTCACGGCGAAATCTTTCTTCTTCCTGGATACAAATAGAAATCAGTTCATTCAACTCCCATTTCTCTCGTTGAGCATTATAGGTCACCTTAAGCTGCCCATATTGGGGTGGAAGAGAGTTGAGAGCCAAGTGAACAAGGAAAGGATCAGAAATAGGAACATCTAAGGATTTAAGCTAATTTGCTATATCTATCATCCGCAGATGTACTCACGTACACTCCCATTACCATCGAACCTCATGCTTGTCAAACTATTCATTAGGTTTCCAGTTTCAGCCTTATCTGACTCTAAAAATTTCTGTCCCACGGCATCTAAGAATTGCTTTGCACTATCGCACTCAGGGCCTCCACCACGAATGGTGTCAGACATAGATCTTTTTATAATTAAGAGACACATGCGATTAGCCCTATCCCATTTCTCATATTTTGCTCTATCCTTATTAGAGCTATCTTCGGTTGGTTTGGAATGTTCATTTTCCCTTAATGCCAAGTCAAAATCCATCAACCCAAAAACAATCTCAAGGTCTTGTTTCCATTTCTTAAAGTCGGTACCAGTCAAGGTCTCGATGGAAGAAAAATGAGTATTTACATTAGCATTCATAACTGTGGAAGCAAATAAAAATACTCAATTTAAGCAATAAGAGTCAA
The DNA here is from genome assembly GCA_026545225.1 of Cornus controversa. NCBI lineage: Eukaryota > Viridiplantae > Streptophyta > Magnoliopsida > Cornales > Cornaceae > Cornus > Cornus controversa. Next base: position 26,842,805 of record CM048848.1, on the reverse strand, counting down.
GTCCATAAAACTGAAGGCATTATTATATCTCTCCTTTGGGTCGAAATATAATATGCAGTAATCTAAAACTTTATCACAAAACCAATATATAAAATGTAAAATTTATTTATAAAAAAAAAACTTCAACACCTTTGGGCAAGAAAAAGTCTTCACTTTACATTTTATTTATTGCAATGTGTCATTTTTGAATTGAACCAAATAAAAATCTCCTTTGGGTGGATTATTATTCGTTATAACCAAAAATGCAATTTTGATCTATATAATCCTTGAACTAAGAAAATCCTACAGATTTCATGACTGAGCCATTTTGGTAGAACATTCAATCAATCTCGTAAAATTTTCTTAGAACAAGATAAATTTGTCAATCAATTGTTAATCACAGTCAAAAGCTATCTGAACAATTTCAGAGATCGACATTGGTTTTGGGTCATTTATCTTAATAATCGTAAATTGTATTTTAATGAAAAGATGGCATATTTTAAGGGTATAAATCTAGCACCTTTTTAGATTTAGATCGATTAATATATGACATAAAACTCAAATAACAGTAGTATAGCCCAAATATAAAACCACAACAGAAAAGAAACCAAACATGACAAATAATAGGTTGGTTCATCTATGCATCATATTCATCGTATCTTTATATAGGCATATTCTACCGATTTCATATTATAATAAATAATTATTTAAAAGAAATCACAAGCAATCAATTGAAAAATATAACTAGGACTTTTAGTTATAGAAAATCAGTATATATTTAACATATATCGGTCATAAGATGTGTATGATCTGGCTCTGATACCACATGTAATACAAAATAGGAAAGTCATACAAACACTTATAACACTGATAACTATTGAGAAAGTAAACATACCTGCAGAAGCCATTGCTAGATCAAGAAGGAAGTCTGAAACCAGAGAAACACTACTAACTTGTTCTTCCACTCTCTACCCTTAACTCACGTCTATTCAATGGGGTAAGACTAACTGTAATTAAGCGTGTTGTGTGAGAGTGGGGACCAAGCTATATATATAATAAATATCTGATAGTGTCCCTCCCATCAAGGAAATGATCAGACTATCTTTATGTTACCTCTAGATCATGGTAACTAAAGTTACCATTATCTCTCTTTATAGGTAAACATATACATACATATATATATCCCTTATCCATATCTCTAATCACATGATGAAATGCGTCTAAGGTACACCGTAACCCAATAAATATTTATAATCACATCTGTATAGGGTATCCGGTAATTCTCTATTTGGTCTCAATCATCAATCCGAATTTTTAATTAGGAAATAATAATTAATGGAAGCCCAAAATTCTTACAAAAAAGTCATTATATGAAGCCACAATTTAAGGCAAAAGGGTTGGACGCTCTCATTCCCATACCTTATTACGCAAATACTCATCTAGCAAGGCTTCCCGATTGAGCCTGACAATCTCATGGAGCAACCAAGAAGACGATTTGACTGGCACGACTGGACACAAAGCAAATTTCACTTACCTCAGGTCCTTGCTGTAAATGATGTGGCTTAGGAGTAGGATACACTAGCGCTGGTACGGTTCAGGATGATATGCAAGAGCCTGCTTAGGAGGACCATACCACGCTTGGGGGGGCTCCTCTGATACCCATGCAGACGTTGAGCACCTTCGTACTGAGATGACCGAACTGCAGACTGACATGACTTATGGCTTCGATGGGATCGGGAGAGATATACAGGCTCAGTCCACCACCTTTATTGACATCCTCTAGTACCTCTATGATGGCGGCCCCTCATCTTCTATTTCTACTCAATAGCTTGTGCTATCGCTTTCTTGCGGTTCATTTGATAAATTTTGGACATGTTTCGTACTTTTCTTTTGGGATGTTGGCATTGTATAGTGATATTTTTGGATCCGTTTTTGGATATTTTGGGATGTTATTTTGATTTTACTACCACTTGTTATTATTTTTCACTTCTTTCTTCGTTTGTCACATCTTGTGTCCTCATTAGCAATTTTTCATATTTTATGCAATATTGTAACATGTTATCATTTTTTAGCTAGTTTGACAGGGTGGGACCATTTTACCCTTGCCATGCCATGACTATCATATCTTTCACATGTTCCTACTCTATCCAGGGTTTACTCTATGACTCTCTCATTCTTTCATTAGATTCTTAATTATAAAGTTGGTATTCATTGCCTTTCTCCATTCTTTTGCTCTCTCATGCCTTGTTTGCTACGTGTGGTGTCAGACAGGTTATTCAATCCCAGATTGCCAGTCGTTTACCCTATCATGGTATCATCTTTCCTTCCTTTACTGTCTTAGTATCACTGATAAGTAATGAATATTGCATATTCAATGCCCTTAAAATTATATGAATTAGTGTCTTAGTAATATTTATTTCATATTTTTATTAATAATTTTAATATTTTTATGATTGCAGGTGATTAAGGGTAATTCTGATTAGGAATGGTGAAATCGGGCTACAAATGGTGCTCATTTAGTTATCACTGAAGCTTGGCCCATTAGAGATATGTTTATATTGAAGATCCAAACTAAATGGACGAAAGAAATGGGCTGGAAATGAATTTAAATGAAGAAAAGGAGCACGGGCCCATTCGCATAGAAGATTGGGCCAATTCAGGCCTAAAAAGTCCTGGACCCGTGTTGGTATTTAGACCATAACTCCGTACACGATTGTCAAAACGACCCAAACTTTGCGTGGGTTGAAGGAAATTCAATTCTGCACAATTTCATATTTCACGAAAATTTCCTAAAACGGACGTTTTCATCAACTTTCTGCCCTATTTGCGCAGCTGCCACTTTTTGGGCGCAAATGCCACTTTGTGAGGAGCAAGTGCCATTTTATTATGCGCACTTGCCACCTTGGGTAGGCCAGGTGTCCCATTGATTTGTTTTCGCAAAGTAAAAACGAGGAAACGAGGAAAAACTAGGGTATTCGGAGAGGGAGGAACACAGAGAGAAATACAGAGGCGATTCGTGACGATACGGACAAGACGATGGCGATTTCATCATCGTTCAAGCTTGGACATCCGATCATGAGTGGCTAAACACCATTCCGGGGAAGTGATGTAACCCTAACCTATCTTTCAATGTTTTAAGTTATATATTAATTTGGGAACGATTTACTATGTGCATTGATTGTATAACTGAGACATAAACAATAGCTGTGCTATTGCTTTCAATTTAAATGTATTGATTCATTGCATGTTTATTCTTATTCTTGTAGAATGAATTCAAATTTGCAATGATTAGGGTTTGTTCTTTTCAACTTCTGTGATTTTGTTAAGACAAGTTATACAATAGTTTTTACATATCGTTTAATTTAGATTTTTTATAATTTGTACTAAGCGAAGATGGGTTATAACATCATTAATTAGTCAGATGTATAGGCCATGCTAAGCGAAGACGAGTTATGCTTAATTGAATGTTGAATGAATTCTCTTGATAGAATTGAATTGGGCTTGTAGCCATTCTTCTCTGAATGCATAAAGTAAACGTCCCAAATTAGTACAATTGTCATTGTTAGAGGGTTAGTGGTGAAGTCAGTTCCCAGGACTTTCTCTTCCTGATTAAATTTCATAACACCAATTTATAAAAAGCTTTAATTTTCTCAATTAATTTCAAGATCAAATATCAACAATTGTTTTCCAATTAATTTAGAATTAATTCAAAGACTGAGTAACATAGCAATTCAACCTTGCAAGTCCTTGAGGTTCGACACCCTCTATATAGCCCTGTCCTACGAGGACTCGTTCTATTGCGAGTGGTTAAGTATAATTGAACTCACATCAATTTTTGGCACCGTTGCCGGGGACTTGCTTGAATCATTTTGGTGCCTAGTCTTAAGATTAGTTTTAATTTAATTGTTAAGTTAGGATTTTTCTTTATTCTTTTCTGATCCATTTCATTTTTTTCATTTTTTGAGTATAGGTACTTTTGGTTATGAACCGTGAATAGAGGAGTGGAATTCATCGTAAATCTCTGTGAGCTTTTCATATTCAAATTACTTGTGCTTGCTTATTCTAGTTAGTATTTTGCTTTCATTTGTTATTATTTTATTTTATTTATTTAATTATATTTTATTTTAGTTTCTTTTCTTATTTATTTTATTTTAGTTAGTTGTTCATTTATTTATTTATTTATTAATTCTTAGTCCTTGTGGTATATGTTGGGTCGTCGGTCTCTAGATACACCAATAGTCCCATATAACCCTGAACTTGAAAGAACCTTACATCAACATAGGGGAGAAATTAGGGCCCAAGACTTAGAGGAAGAACATTTATCTGAGACTAAGAGTGAGACTGAAAATATGGCTGAGCACAATCCTCGAGCCCTTAAGGAGCATTTCGCTCCTGGGGCATATACATCCCCATCATGCATGCAATTGCCTAATGTCACAGCAGTAAATTATGAGATTAAGTCTAGCGTTATACAAATGCTCCCATCTTTTTATGGACTTAATAATGAGGATCCGTATAAGCATCTTGATGACTTCTTAGAAGTTTGTTCAACTGTTAAAATCCAGAATTTTTCTGATGATGCTTTACGGATGCATCTCTTCCCATTCTCTCTAAAAGATAAAGCTAAAAACTGGTGGAATTCATTAACACCGAATACGATCACCTCTTGGGCACAACTGCAACAAGAGTTCCTCAATAAATACTTTCCAATAGGGAAAACAAATCAAATGAGGCGATCCATTACCAGTTTTTCTCAAATAGAAGGGGAGCAATTCCATGATACATAGGAGAGATATGGTGATTTGCTTAGAAAGTGCCCTCATCATGATATTCCTAAGTGGCAACTTGTACAATTTTTTTATGATGGGTTGATTGAGTCATATAGGCAAATGGTAGATGCAACTTGTGGGGGTACATTCATGCTTAAGAATGAGGATGAGGCATGGACATTGTTTGTGAATCTTAGTGAAAATTCCACATAACATGATTCTGCCAGTCGAGTTAGAACAAGTAGTTCTCGCAAAACTGGAGGAGTTTTTGAAATAGGCACATCACTCTATGTCTCCACCAAAGTGGATGAATTATCGAGAAAAGTCGATCAACTCATGGTGGCTAGTCAATTTTCGACCCCTTCTCCTATCTTACAGGAAGGATGTGGTATCTGCACTAGTCCGTCACACTATTCCATAGATTGTCCCATGTCGGGGCAAATTCCTGAATCAAATCCAGAACAAGTTAATGCTGCTTTCTCTAGACCTGGAAACAATCCATATTCTAATACATATAATCCAGGTTTGAGGAATCATCCAAATCTCTCATGGCGTAGTCCCTCTCTAAACAATCCTGTCCCTCAGTCCCAAGGACCAATTCCTATGTCAGGTTTTCAGTCGGGTCGTCAATCTACTTATCCTTCATCTGATAGGCCCCAGAATCAATATTATCATCAAACTTCCCAGCATCCACCTCGCAATTCAGCATTTGAGGATAAAGTGTTAGCGGCATTAGATAGACTCGACACTCATACTCAGTTACTTGAATCGAACACTCAGTTACTTCATTCCCACTCTCAATCCATCTCTAAGATAGAGGCTCAACTGGGGCAACTAGCTAACACTTTGAATCGTAGAGAGGAAGGAAAATTGCCAAGTCAGCCAGTAACTAATCCTAGAGAGCAATATGCAATTGATGATGCCGCTACCAGTGGCCATCATCATAAGCATGTTCAGGCTATTACCACCTTAAGGAGTGGGAGAGTGTTAGATAATAAGGTGCAAGAGAAGAAAGATGTTGTGAGTGAAATGGGAAAGAGTCCTCATGTAGAGTCTAAAATTAATAAGGCAACACTTTCTCCACCTACTCTAACTCTTGAGACAACATGTGAGCCCAAAGCTCCATTCCCTACACGTCTCAAGGAGTTGGCACCTTTTGGGAAACAAGGGGAGAAAGTGCAAGATATGATGAAAGTTTTTAAGCAGGTAAAAATAAATCTTCCTCTCCTTGATGCTATAAAACAAATCCCAGCATATGCAAAGTTTTTGAAAGATTTATGCACTCAAAAGCGTAATTCAAGGGGTAGTGTCCCAAAGAAAATCTTTCTCACTGAGCAAGTGAGCTCGATTATTCAGCATAACACCCCCCCTAAGTTTAAAGATCCAGGTGCACCCACGATATATTGTGTTATAGGGGATGTTGGTGTTGATAGGGCACTACTTGATTTAGGGGAGAGTGTGAATCTTATTCCTTACTCAGTGTACTTGCAATTGGGATTGGGTGAGCTTAATCCCACGTCAGTTGTTTTACAATTAGCAGACAGATCAATAAAACAACCACGTGGGATTATTGAGGATGTGTTAATAAAAGTGGACAAATTTTATTTCCCAATCGATTTCATTGTCCTAGACACAGAACCTGTACCTGACCCTACGAAGTCCATTCCTGTGATTCTAGGTCGTCCCTTCTTAGCTACGGCTAATGCGTGTATTAATTGTCGTACGGGGGTTATGGATATTTCTTTTGGGAATATGAAGGTGAGGTTAAATGTCTTTAATGCATCTCAACATCAGGCAGATGAAAATGAGTGTTATGCTATAGACCTTATAGAAGAGGCTGTGGAAAATTCACTTTCACTGATTTTGACCACAGACCCTTTAGAGGCATGTTTAGCCCATTTTGACTGTGAGGATTTTGATATAGATCAGAATATATGTGAGGTAAATTCTCTGTTAGGAAGTGTAACCAGTGCTAATTTTTTGCCTTGGAGATCAGCTATGGAACCATTGCCTAGATTGTCTAGTACTCCGCCGATTCCATCCTTAGTGTCTCCTCCTGAGCTAGAGCTAAAACCTTTACCAGACAATCTTAAGTATGTTTTCTTAGGATTAAATAAAACTCTTTCGGTCATCATTTCCTCTAGCCTGTCTAGTGACCAAGAGAGTGAGCTTTTGGGTGTCCTTAGGGAGCATAGAGAAGCCATAGGATGGTGTGTGGCAGACCTTAAAGGAATAGATCCTTCTGTGTGTATGCATCGAATTCATCTAGAAGAAGATGCTAAACCTTCGAGAGAGGCCCAACGTCGTTTAAATCCTAACATGAAAGAGGTAGTGATGAAGGAAGTGGTGAAGTTGTTAGATGCAGGTATCATTTACCCAATCTCTGATAGCAAGTGGGTGAGTCCCACTCAAGTGGTGCCCAAAAAGTCTGGAATCACTGTGGTTCCAAATTCTGAGGGAGAGCTTGTGCCACAACGAACCACTACCGGGTGGAGGGTATGTATCAACTATAGGAAGTTGAATTCAAACACTCGAAAAGATCATTTTCCCTTGCCATTCATTGATCAAATCTTAGAGAGGCTTGCAGGTCAGAGTTTCTATTGTTTTCTAGATGGTTATTCTGGGTATAACCAAGTGGCAGTCGATCCTAATGACCAAGAGAAAACAACTTTCACATGTCCGTTTGGTACATTTGCATATAGACGGATGCCTTTTGGGTTGTGTAATGCACCCGCTACTTTTCAAAGGTGTATGATGTCTATCTTCTCAGACATGGTAGAGAAGTTTCTCGAAGTTTTTATGGATGACTTTTCAGTTTTTGGGGATTCATTTGATAGTTGCCTAAAACATTTAACCCTTGTGCTTAAACGTTGCAAAGACACCAACTTGGTGTTAAGTTGGGAAAAGAGCCATTTTATGGTTCAAGAGGGTATTGTGTTGGGTCACATAGTGTCAGGGAGGGGCATAGAAGTTGATCGAGCTAAGGTTGAGCTTATCTCTAAACTACCTCCACCAAATTCGGTGAGGGGTATTCGTTCCTTTTTAGGGCATGCAGGTTTCTATCGTAGGTTTATTAAGGACTTTAGTAAGATTGCACAACCATTGTGTAATCTACTCGCTAAAGAAATTCCTTTTCACTTTGATAATGCATGTTTAGAAGCCTTTGAAAAGCTTAGGTCACTTCTATCATCTGCCCCTATCATGCAACCCCCCAATTGGTCATTACCGTTTGAAATCATGTGTGATGCCTCAGACTATGCTGTAGGTGCTATTTTGGGGCAACGAAAAGAAAAGTTGCCAGTTGTGATTTACTATGCTAGTAAAACACTCTCAGGTGCTCAATTGAATTACACCACTACCGAGAAAGAGTTACTAGCTGTGGTGTTTGCCTTAGACAAATTTCGGTCATATCTTCTAGGGTCTAAAGTTGTAGTGTTTTCTGACCATGCTGCTCTTAAACATTTGTTGACCAAGAAGGAAACCAAACCCCGACTCATTAGATGGATTCTCTTGTTACAAGAGTTTGATTATGAAATTAGGGATAAAAAGGGTTCCGAGAATGTGGTTGCCGACCACCTTTCTCGTATTCTCGTTGAGTCGATATGCAATCCACCCCTTATATGTGATTCATTTCCGGATGAACAACTCTTTGCAGTCACTCATGAGAAGGAACCTTGGTTTGCTGATATTGTGAATTACCTAGTAATAGGTAAAACTCCTCTTCATTGGTTCAAACATGAGAAAGACCGTTTCTATGCCCAGGTCAAGTCCTATTATTGGGAGGACCCTAACTTGTTCAAATATTGTTCAGATCAAGTGATCCGGCGTTGCATACCTGAGTGTGAGGTCCACAGTGTGCTTACTTTCTGTCATACCTTAGCTTGTGGCGGGCACTTTAGTGCTCGAAAGACTGCATTTAAGGTTCTACAATGTGGTTTTTACTGGCCTTCAATATTTAAGGATTCTTACCAGTTTTGTAGGGCATGTGTGCGATGTCAAAAGTTGGGGGCCATGACCAAGAGAGATATGATGCCACTTAACCCTATAATAGTTGTGGAGATATTTGATGTTTGGGGCATCAATTTTATGGGACCATTCCCAATCTCATTTGGGTTTGAATATATTCTAGTTGGGGTCGACTACGTCTCGAAATGGGTTGAGGCAGTGGCTACCAGAACTAATGATCACAAAGTGGTGATTAAATTCATTCAAGAAAATATCTTCAGTCGTTTTGGAACGCCAAGGGCAATCATAAGTGACGGAGGTAAGCACTTCTGCAATAGGTTTTTCAAAACTTTACTTTTTAAGTACTCTGTCACTCATAAGGTTGCCACCCCCTACCACCCCCAAACTAGTGGACAAGTTGAACTGTCAAATAGGGAGATTAAGAAAATTTTAGAGAAAACGGTTCGGCCTGATAGGAAAGACTGGTCATTGAGGCTTAATGATGCTCTTTGGGCATATCGTACAGCTTACAAGACTCCCATTGGCATGTCGCCATACCGACTTGTTTATGGGAAGCCTTGTCACCTCCCAGTCGAGTTGGAACATAGAGCAATGTGGGCAATTAAAAAGTTTAATTTTGATATGCAATTAGTAGGCTCTAGTCGTCGCCTCCAGTTGAATGAATTGGAAGAATTGCGTAATGATGCTTATGAGAGTGCAAAAATTTATAAAGCAAGAACTAAGGCATTTCATGACAAGCACATTATGCGAAAGTCCTTTGAACCGGGGCAAAAAATGTGGTTATATAATTCTAAACTCCAATTTTTTCCTGGTAAGCTTCGTTCAAGATGGGAAGGCCCTTATGTGGTCTTATCCGTGTCTCCACATGGAGCAGTTGATATTCAAAATATCAAGGATGGTAAAGTCCTAAAGGTGAATGGTCAGAGATTAAAACATTACATTGAGAATGAGGTGCTTCGTGAAAATGCGGAGGTCGTCGAGTTGGCGGATCCCGTTTATTTTGATGAATGACTGTTGGTGTCCGTCTGGCCGGGACGTTAAACCTGGTTCTCTTAGTGTAATTATGCTTCCTTTTTATTTTAATTTATTTTATTTTATTTATTTATTTTTGTATAGTGTTTCATTTTTATTTAATTATTTATTTATTATTTTATTTTATTTTGTTTTGTTTAATTCCTTATTTATTTTATCTGTTGTACATGTTTTGTTGAGTTTTGAAGTTAGTTTTTTTTGTATGGACGTTTTTAATGTGTTTGCTGATGAGTATAGGTGAACCTACTGGTTACTAAGCGCAAAAGCGTTTCCGAAAGCGCATCTGCCCAATTACAGGTTTTCAAAGTGAGTCTACTGGACAAAAAGCGCAGTAGCGCTTGCTGGAACGCATTTGCGAAATTAAAGACACTAATTGCCTGGACCTACTGCCCACAAGACGCACTTGCGTAGGAAGATCACTAAAAGTTGCGCCTATGCGCATTTTGTTGCGGCCCATAACAAAAGCCCGGAGCCCATTTTGTTCCAAAAACTTGCGTCATCTTCCACAACCAACAGCCACCATCTAACCCTAGAAATCACAAGGGCATCCAGTCGCCGGTAGTCTTGCACCAGCACCAACCCATCCTCTCCCTTAGCGCACTGCAGCACGCAGCAGCCGCACCAGAGCGCAGCCGCCGCAACAGCGCGCGCAGCAGCAGCGCACCAGCGCTCGCACCAGCGCCCCTCAGCCGCGCACCTGCGCCCTTGCCGCAGCGCACGTCGCTCCAGCGCACACCTGCGCCCCGTAACGCGCACCTGCGCCCAGCGCGCACCAGCGCCCTGCCCAGCGCGCACCAGCGCCCTGCCCAGCGCATCCCAGCACCCCTCTGCGTGCGCCAGCACCCTCCCGCGCGCCCCTGCGCCCAACAACGCGCACCAACCAATGCCCTCAGCGCACTTGCGCAACCCCCAGCCTCATCGCAGCGTACCAGAGCCACTGCCGCGCCAGCATATGCGCATCCGCCGCGAGCACCTGTCAGCTTTGCCTCCTTGGACACCCAAATTGCAGCATCCTACAACAATTAAATCCTAAATTGTGAGTCAAATCACCATCCAGTTCTGTATTAAATTGATCACAAGTGAGCACAACAGTTCGAGTAACATAGAATATTGCAAGATGATTCTAGTTTATTCAACAATAGATATTCACTGTTGGATTTAATTTTGGCATTGGCTCACGGTACTCCCAACTGCTTGAATAAATTACCCCATCACTTTACCTTCTACCAATGGCAAGGAAGGGTGTATTTTCCTCTAATCCACCACCTCCAAAGCGTGTCCGGAGTTCTAAGGATGTGGTGCGAGCGGAATGGGCTTCGCGGAAAATTACTCCAGAGACTACATTCATGGTAGATGATTTCATCGATCATGACGATACAAAATGGGGAGTGCAAGCATTCAGAGATAGACTTTTGGAGCCATTGTTCACTCCGACATCCAATGTGTATTACCCTCGCCTTGTCCGGCTATTTTATCAGAATATGATATCTTCAAAAGACGAACAGGGGGTGTTGTTTACCTCAATCGATGGGAGTGAAATTCGAGTTGAGATAGATGTTGTTGAAGCAGCATTGGGGGTTTGGGATGATATGCCCAGCAGTTTGTGGAGTACTTTTAAGGAGTTCTCGGACATAGATCTTCATGATATGATCCAAACCATGTGTAACGGGCAGTATGCTGATAATAAGAGGAATGCCACAACCCGTTCTCGGCTTCCCAGACAGTTGTGGTTTATGGATTCTGTATTATCCCGGAACGTTCATCCGATGGGGCATTCAAATCAGAGGCGAGGAGCAATTCTAGAAGCTCTCTATGCTTTTCATGTGAAGCAGTGGATCTCCATCCCTGCCATAATTTGGGGGCAATTCTACACCGTTTATGAAGGGCTGGTTCAGAAAAGTAAAGAGTCGGCAAAGAATTGGACGCTTCCATTTCCCTATTTAATCACCAAAATATTGCAACATCATGATTTCCCAATCTCTGCCTCCGAGCCAGTAGAGAAAGGCATCGTCGCTTTTTCTCTTACAGATTGGACACGGAGCACCAGTCGGTTACCTAGAGCAGTTGGAGCCCAGCTAAACACTGTTGCAGAATCAGCAGTTGAGGATACTCCACTACGAGGTCATGTGGGTGTGCCTATAACAGAACAACAGCCAGCACCTTTTGTTTTGACCCAGGCACACTATAATTATCTTACTGGTGAGATAGAGGGATTGCGTGCAGACATGAATGCACATTTTCGTCAAGCACATGAGGATCAGCTCCAAACTCAAAAGATGCTTGCTGAGTTCGCCAAGCAAGTTGAGCGTATAACCTCTGGGGGAGCGTCGACGTCTGCCCCGCAATAGGACGATCTGGGTTTGGTGGTTTCATGGTGGGGGTAAGGTCGAACATTTTTATTTTGCGTTATTTATTTATTTATTTATTTATTTATTTAATTTTAGTTTTATTTATTTATTTATTATTTTTTTTATGTTTTCTTTCTTCTTCTTCTTCTTTTCGGTTAAGCTTTATTTTCATGATTTTGTGTATTAGTTAATTAAACAAAATATATATATAAAAAAAAAATAAACAATAAACAATAAAAATTTATTTATATATATTTCTATATAGTTACAAACATTAAAATTCAATACATCTATAACTAATAAATAAAAAATAAAAATTTTTGCCGTCCATTCCTGACTATGTATGTAGTACCAAGTATCTATTTTGTCATATGTTGATAAAGTTGATGATTTCCGTTTTTTAAAGTCTGGTTTTAATACCCAATACTGTCGAGATTGCTTCAACACAGTATGGCTTTACTAAAGAAAGGCAGCCCCTTTGTACTCTATACGTTAGAGTATCTGGATAATCAATATCTTATTACATATGCATCTTGGAAAATTGGGAACCACCAGTTCAGAGAATGACGACACACTTGAAAAAAAAAAATTCGTTACTTGTTTTCTCCATGTCGTTCTTTATATTTCTTATTATGAACCCATTCATTTCACTTGGCTTGTATAGTGGTGTCTTTTGACAGGATGTTGCAACAAAGTTTGGGGGGACACACCATTGTTAACTTCCAGCTACTGGTTTGTCATCTGTCCACTCCCCTATTCATGGTAATATCGTTCTGACTCTCATCTATATTTTTCTCCTTGTACATTGAGGACACTGTACCATTCAAGTTTGGGGGTAAGGCAAGACATTTCTTGTGTTTTAAATATGAAGGTGAAATAGTGGCACGTTTTAGACATTTTTTATTTTATTTTATTTTTATTGATTTTTAGGAATTATTTGGTAATTTCTTTTGATAGGTTGTTTTGTTTTAACATCAATCAAGAGTTTAATACTTTATGTAGGTTCTTGATTTGAAATTGTAGAGTATGTGTAAAATTTCTAGAAACTATGGTGAATGCAGTGGTTTAAGTCGTTATTTGCATTGACATGACTTGGAGTGGTTGACTCTGGTTCTTTTCACAATTCACACGCACACTAGTAGAGTTAGTGGGGTTTCTACTTAGCTTTGAGTATCAATTATATGTGCTGAATATAAGTCGGTATCCCTTGAGAATAAACACTTTAAACATGCTACACTTAAAAAATATATATATAAAATAAAATAAAATAAAATTTAAAAGAATAATCCTATGGTTTGTGGCCGTTTTGGTTCGAGTTATTAGGTCCCTCGAGGTATCTTGAAACCTGGTGCCCTAAAGCCATTTGGTTTGGGAGTCACAGGCTGAAAGCTCGTTACATGGACCAATTCAAAAGCCTAATAAACCTAGGCATTGCGTTATTGGTTAGTCTATGGTTTGTGGCCGTTTTGATTCGAGTTATTAGGTCCCTCGAAGTATCTTGAAACCTGGTGCCCTAAAGCCATTTGGTTTGGGAGTCACAGGCTGAAAGCTCGCTACATGGATCAATTCGAAAGCCTAATAAACCTGGGCATTGCACAACCATAAAAAAAATAAATAAATAAAAAAATTTGCATGTGTTCATGTTTTGAGTGATACATTCAATAAAGGGATCCAATAAATTGAAGGGACTTGTAATTGCTCACTCAAGGCCGGGTTAAACCACATTGATGAATGCTAGTTCACTTTTCATGAGGGGGCTAGAGTTAGTTTCTTTGAGTTGTGATTGATGTAAATTTTGGGTGAGAACCATTGTTTTGAATTATGAGGTTTAGGGATTTGAAAGTATTCTTCAATGCAAGTCTTTTAACTACATTTTGTAATCTTCGTCTTGATTAATGTTTAAAATAGGAATTTTGGCATGTTTGTGGGTAACATCTCTGGAAACCCTCACGAGACTTAACTCGTCCACTAGGGGTAACCTAGGGGTTTAAAAGGCTTGTTGCATATGCTAAATGCAATCGGATCTCCCACGAAAGAGGAAGTAGTTTAGTTATTTTATTTCATTTTTAGTTGTGTATTGTTAAGAGACTAGCAATATATAAGTTTGGGGGTGTGATAAGTAATGAATATTACATATTCAATGCCCTTAAAATTATATGAATTAGTGTCTTAGTAATATTTATTTCATATTTTTATTAATAATTTTAATATTTTTATGATTGCAGGTGATTAAGGGTAATTCTGATTAGGAATGGTGAAATCGGGCTACAAATGGTGCTCATTTAGTTATCACTGAAGCTTGGCCCATTAGAGATATGTTTATATTGAAGATCCAAACTAAATGGACGAAAGAAATGGGCTGGAAATGAATTTAAATGAAGAAAAGGAGCACGGGCCCATTCGCATAGAAGATTGGGCCAATTCAGGCCTAAAAAGTCCTGGACCCGTGTTGGTATTTAGACCATAACTCCGTACACGATTGTCAAAACGACCCAAACTCTGCATAGGTTGAAGAAAATTCAATTCTGCACAATTTCATATTTCACGAAAATTTCTTAAAACAGACGTTTTCATCAACTTTCTGCCCTATTTGCGCAACTGCCACTTTTTGGGCGCAAATGCCACTTTGTGAGGAGCAAGTGCCATTTTATTATGCGCACTTGCCACCTTGGGTAGGCCAGGTGTCCCATTGGTTTGTTTTCGCAAAGTAAAAACGAGGAAACGAGGAAAAACTAGGGTATTCGGAGAGGGAGGAACACAGAGAGAAATACAGAGGCGATTCTTGACGATACGGACAAGACGATGGCGATTTCATCATCGTTCAAGCTTGGACATCCGATCATGAGTGGCTAAACACCATTCCGGGGAAGTGACGTAACCCTAACCTATCTTTCAATGTTTTAAGTTGTATATTAATTTGGGAAAAATTTACTATGTGCATTGATTGTATAACTGAGACATAAACAATAGCTGTGCTATTGCTTTCAATTTAAATGTATTGATTCATTGCATGTTTATTCTTATTCTTGTAGAATGAATTCAAATTTGCAATGATTAGGGTTTGTTCTTTTCAACTTCTGTGATTTTGTAAGACAAGTTATACAATAGTTTTTACATATCGTTTAATTTAGATTTTTGATAATTCGTACTAAGCGAAGATGGGTTATAACATCATTAATTAGTCAGATGTATAGGCCATGCTAAGCGAAGACGAGTTATGCTTAATTGAATGTTGAATGAATTCTCTTGATAGAATTGAATTGGGCTTGTAGCCATTCTTTTCTGAATGCATAAAGTAAACGTCCCAAATTAGTACAATTGTCATTGTTAGAGGGTTAGTGGTGAAGTCAGTTCCCAGGACCTTCTCTTCCTGATTAAATTTCATAACACCAATTTATAAAAAGCTTTAATTTTCTCAATTAATTTCAAGATCAAATATCAACAATTGTTTTCCAATTAATTTAGAATTAATTCAAAGACTGAGTAACATAGTAATTCAACCTTGCAAGTCCTTGAGGTTCGACACCCTCTATATAGCCCTGTCCTACGAGGACTCGTTCTATTGCGAGTGGTTAAGTATAATTGAACTCACATCAATCACAATTGAGGACAATGTTCAATTCAAGTTTAGGAGTGAGGCATTGCATTTTCATATGCTTAATTGATTAAACAAAGTAGTTAGCATGGGTTAATTGTCAAAATGTTAAGATTAATTCCAGCTCAATTCGTAAGCAAGTTTGATTGTTTGATTAAAATTATTGCATGTAATGGAAATGACGATAAAAGTAATGAGTTTGATATAAAGAGATGAAACTAGGGCTTAGACTTCACCACTAGCTATATAACCATCTCCAATTGTAATTTAAATAGGGGAATGAACAAATATATGTGGAAATGACTCGTGTGGCTTGTGGACTGCAATGATGTCGTCAAGAGAGTACATGAAACCTAACTAAACATAATCCATCTTTGATTAGCATAATTTATCTACCTACCTAAGTTATGCTAATTACCTAAATGTAACAAAATTATCTTCTTTATGCATGAACTATCAAAATAAGAGTTGACACGTTCAAGTGAAAATAAATACAAAGCCATCATCCGTATTTTCACAGAGAATACAGATGTTAAGAAATCATTTGAAGCAAACCAAGTTCTAAGATAAGAAGAGTAATTTGAGACAAATGAAACTATAAAAGAACTATACTTGTATTGAAATCAAGCCTTAAGGCAATGTAAATTATATATATACATACAAAATCCCCAAAACCCTAGAGAATAAGTTAATTGATCATGGTGAGTTGGAAGAGCTCCATAGACAGAAGGAATCCCAGCTTCATTTGATTTTCAAGGCCTTGTCAAAACCTTCTTTGATGTTTTCTCTCTCTAGAGTTCTCTTTCTCCCTCTAGAATTCTATATCTCCCCCTATAACAATATATATCTCACTATATCTCTCCCTTAGCTTATATTACATGTATATCAGATTTTTAACTCAAAATATCTCAAAAATATCATGCAAAACTTGTTGGAGAAGATTTGAAGTCAAGTGGCCAAGTGGATAAGTTGAGGGCAAAATAGTCTTCTGCTGGCTCACCATTACGCAAAATTGTAATGATGATTATGATTCATCATAGTGCGTAAAATCGTAATGTGGCTTGCGATTCATCGTAACTGTGTGGAATCATAATGTTGATTACGGTTCCTTGTAAGTTCTGGTTTTTTGACTTTTGCTACTATGGCCCACCTTGCTATTGGGATTGGTCCATTGATGCTTGGTTCTCACACTATTGACTCCTCACATGCCTTAGCACTTAGAATGACGTGACAATTCTCGCTCATGGAATGATCGAAACCATCAAGAATGGTGGCATTTTTGGGATAAAATCGGAAAACATCAAAAATAAGGAAACAACATAAAACTATACAATAAATGCAACTAAAGGATTAGGATACGTAGTTAAAGACGAGTGAATGCATAACATTCATTACTTCTCACACCCCCAAACTTAAATATTGCTAGTCCCTTAGTAATGAAAACAGAAATTAAAAATAAACAACTATGTTACTTCCGCTTTTGTGGGAAACAGAAATTAAAAATGAACAACTATGCTACTTTCGCTTTTGTGGGAAAAGCGACTACATTTAGCGAATGTAACAAACCTTTTAAATCCCTACACAGCACTAGTGGACGAGTGAAATCTTATTGGGTTTAATATGCTTGTTAAACACACAAAAATATGCAAAAGTGTTAAATTAGCTCACTCATCAACTAATGAAGTGTGAAGATAAAAATTTGTGCCAAAATTAATGACTACAACAAGTATTTAAAGCATTTCAATGAACTAGCAATCCAAAAACTTTGAATATCAAGGATCAAATGACAGTCCCCGCACTATGCTCAATTATATACCGGTGGAGTTTAGCAATCCTAAAGTCCTCTTTGAAAAGTGAATTTATATCCTAATGTGTGGTTTAACTTCGCTCTTAGGGAATGAATTACAGTACATGTATAATCTGGTGCATATGGTTGAAACTCAATAGAAGATTACATGAGGGCATCGGAAGCTCTGCTCACTCTATAGCTAGGTAAGCTTATTTGGAGGCTCTTTGTTCTTCAAGACTTTCTCTTGCTAATTTATCATTGATGTTTTAGCATTGGGATTTATTTTCGTTTGTAGGTTTGGGATTAGCCCTGACCTTGCTCGCTTATTTCTGGTTTCTCTTGAAACCTCATTTTTTTGTACTATCATTGTATACCTTTTTTGTTATCAATAATACAACACATTCAGGAGCACCATGGACCTGTGGCGTGTGTCGAAACAGAGAGAGAGGTCGGCACCTCCCTTAACCAACTAATTTTTAAACCCTAGAACCCCCTACGCTTTTTACCCTCAAAATCATGTTTTTAAAGGGTTTTCATGGTGTTTTAAAACAAAATATCAATTCTGGAATTGTATTTTTAATTCCCATGAAAGCTCCATAAATTTATTTTTAAATCATTTTTTGCCAAAAAAAACGGTTAAAACTATCAAAAATTATTTTTTTAAACCTCCAAAAAGCTTACTATTTTGACAAAATTTCCAGCACTTTTTCAACATAAAAACATTCTAAAAATCAAGTTTTCATCACCCCCAAAAAGGTCTCGCAATCATGGGTTCAATTCAAGTTTTGTCCAAATTGCGGAATGTCACTATTTTGCACTATTTTTGGTACTTTTCTGTCCTTTAGGTTACTTCACATCATTTAATTATATTTACTATTTTATGATCATTTATATTCTAGAAAATCACAAAAAAAAAAAAATTAGTATTAATGTATGTATGCTTAGTAGAGATGCTGCCAAAATCTCGAAATGGCCCATTTTTTTACTAAAAAACTGTTTTCAAAATGAAATTATTTTTCAATATTTCGAGCACTTTTAAAGATTATTTTGATTCTGAAAATTTCATTTTTATGGCCCTTTCAAATTAATAAAATTTTACCCAATAATGAGGATTTTGGCAACATTCCTGTTTAGCGTAATGAACATCTAATTGCATAGTTTTAATCAGTTGTTAGAAGTATGTTTAGGATACATTCATAAACTTATTTAGGTACATGTAGGTTCTGGTCACATCATTATAGCATGGTTCTTAGGTCCCAAAGACATTGACCTAGGTCGGTACTCTGTCAAAATTTCATCAAGAGCTTTTCAAAGCATTGTAATACACCTTTTTCAAATTTTTTAAAATTTTCCTAACTTTTTTTCAAAGTCCATGAATTTTTTCACATCACTTTTATATTCAAAACCATTCTTTTCAAAATATTTCAAGTTCTCAATTTTCAAAACAAATATTTATTGAAATTGAGGTAAGTACTCCTTGGTCAAAACATGTCCTTTTTGCACTACATTGAATTTGATTATTTCCTCTTCCAAGGAAAGATGCATAGACAGCCTAAGGTCACCCTCAGGTTCGATTCCATCAATGAAACATCTTATATTTGTTTCAATTCTAGTTAGCATTAGTTTCATTATGCATCTTTTACATTTAACACTTAGGTCATTTTAGAGTAGATCAGCCCATCTTGTTACTCTATCCAAGTCGAGTCTTAGGATAATAAGTCACATGCATTGTGCCTAACTGACATGAGGTTCGGTCTTCATAATAGGTATAATCCCATGTCAAATAGGCTAAAACAATCAGAATCTCCAATGAGGTTCTACATACACTAACGCGCACATGTACACACACACTTAGAGACTCACATGAAATTTTGACAACTGTGCATAAGTATGGATACATGGGGTGCCTGACACCTTCCCCATGTATAATCAAACCTTTGAATCAATAAATCTAGTTCGTTAGACCATATGGATTTCATCTCATAGGGTCATTGCATTCAATTCATAATCACATGCTTTAGGTGGCCTAGCACACCAAAACTCGATGTTAGGTGGTGACTCCATTCTTTAGGCCCTATTTACACCTTTGTCGCATTAAAAAGTCTTGTTTTCCCAAAAACATTTTCATTTACATAATTTACAGAAATATTCTCCATGTGAGGGTGTTGTAGGGAAAATTAGGGCGTGGCATTAGGCACAAGAAAGGCATAGGACGAAAATGACACATGAGAGTATCCTAGTTCTTAATACAACTTCATTCTACACCTTCCAAATATACTAACCAAAGAAATAAGTTTAAAAAGAAGAATCATGCTTCTTGTGAACACCTTCTGTTACCCTTTCCAACATCATATGAGTTACTCAAATACAAAATATGATTGTCTGATACCATGGTTATACGCCAAATTCAAATTCCATATGTACATACATGATTTTTTTAAAGATCAATGCTATATGAATCAAAAAGGTGTGCTAAGTAGAGACCTGAATGCATTAAAATGGGACTCATTGAGGGACCTATTAGAGACCATTGGAAGCATTAAGGGTCTCACTTCAATGCATCCAATGGTCTTGAGATGCTCGACCGTAAGTTTATAAATCATTTTTCTTTTTCAAAAGAGTTGATTCTTAAAAGGCCATAATCAATTCCTCATCTATAGCTATCCATTAGATCCATTATGATATATTTGGTGAATAACCCATTATACCATATTTGCCCAAATATAAATACCTTTTGTTGTGTAATGATTGTAACGCCGTGTATTAGTCCTCTTGGGAGAAAAAAAAAAAAAAAAAAAAAACCCATTATCAATGTCAATCCTACCTAACAAGTGTTAGAAGGAGAAGATTAGGTTGCCCTTTAACTTGAATCCACATCATCTCGCTTGTCAACCCAAACTTTTATTGTTGTACCATTCGATTGTCATGCACATTATGCAAAAAATCTCCATGATTCAGATTGACATGAGTTAGGCACAAGACAGAGGAGTTAGGATCAATGCCGGTGGGGTGCCTACCGGGGCTCACTCCAACGATCAAGTCTGTGCTTGATAGAATATAGAATATAAAGTAATTTTGTTTATAATTTAGGCGTAACTTTGAATGTGCCTTGGCTCTTCTTTTTATAAGAGAGTGTTGGTAGTAATGTTCAATTTTGAAACTAGTTCCCTTGGCTTCTCACCACGAGCTAGTAGAGTCCTCAGGAAGAGTAGTAGTCATTATCCTCACTTATGGTATATCTAAATCCTTTAGGCTTCCTTCTCGTCCAGACTCCCATTGAAATACAAAGTCCCATATCACTTCTCATTGACTGTATAAAGGTGTACCTTCTTTTTCATTTGAACAATAATTGCCTCGGACCAATCAAAAGAAAGTTCTTTTGATAAAGGACCAGACGAATAAAAGCTTAATATCGGTCTAAGACGTAAAAAAGATTTAGAAGAGGGTCATACGGGTCTCTTTTTCAAGTTATCCTAAAGGCAACATATTTTTTTTTTCTCTCTCTCTCTCTATAAGGATTGTTCCTTCAAATCCTTGTGTTCTTGATCAAGAACACTAATTGAAATTATCCATCCGCTTCCCATCTCTAAAGATACTTGAAATTTCTAGATGACAACAACAGAGATTTGCTAGAGAGTGATAGTGAGTGAGAGAGAGAGAGAGAGAGAGAGAGGGGGGGTGACTGTGGGAAAAGAAATAAAATTCGAACATACCGGCTTCAAGAGTCAATCCTTGCTAAATGTAGAATGTTAGGGTTTAATTGGGAATAGAGGAGGCGTCAAGCAGCGAATGTGGTGAAGGTCGGCTGGGAGAAGAGAAGGATGAAGATTAGGGTTTTGATTGGAGGTAGGGAAGAGGAGCGATTGAGTCTGTGATGATCAAGATGAGAGAGAATGTGTACGGTCAGATGTGAGGTAGCCTTTTGGATAATCCGGAAAAAAAAAAATCAGTATGAGTCATTTTTAATTTTTCTTTTTTTAAGTCTTAAAATGGTATGCAGCTTCTATTGGTTCAAATTCCTATCACAAGGAACTTTCTTGTGACATGGTTTGAAGGAAGTATTGTCTTTTCATTTAGGCCACACAGGCAATACAAAAGTGTGTAAATTATAAAAACGAGTCAAAGTAACTCACATTATATAAATTTATGATTTTTACTCCATTTTTTTAATCTCTTTTAACAATGTATAGGGAAAGTATACTAAACATTAAAAAAATATATATATATATATATATATCCGAGCCTTGGTTAAGGATGTAAATGTGATTAGGCGTCTACACATCACAGCCCTGAAAATATTAGTCATTTATGGACCACATAGCAGGTTTCAACCTATTCGAAATCTAAAAAAATATGAGTCCAAGCCACATTTTCACAATTTTTGATGAGTGGACATGAAAAGTGAACGAGTCCTGTTTTACACAGTGCACTTTAAAATCAATGTGAGGTTATTTGTTTAAAAGGTACTACTTTACTAAATCGTCCTCACTTCAGTAAAAACAGTCCGAGTAAAACAAGGACGCATCTAAATGCTATTTATTTGAGGAGAAAGTGTGAATTTACTTACCATGGGAAGTCCACATGACCTGATAAATTACCTGCTATAGCCCTTACAACTTGCTTAAGTCTATTAACGGCATGTTTGGATTGGCTTTCAAACATTGCTTTTGGCTTTTTGGATTAATAAGCTATTTAGTGTTTGGCTAAGTTTTATAGAAGAACTTTGGCTGTTAAAAGAGCATTTTGGAAGAAGATAGGACCCCACCTTCCTAAAACGCTTATATTTTAATAAAACTTTCAAAATACCAAGTATACCCGTTTTGTTTAGGCCATAAAAAAATTAAATTATAACATGTTATTATAAAAACTCTTCAAGAATACAGTTTCAAATACTCTCACACATAAGTCAAATAGAAGTGATAGCTTCTGCTTTTCTTTTTCTTCGGTATAAAAGCAGAAGCAAAAGTTATGTCAAACAGGGCCTAAGAATAATCGCTGTTATACAGCCTTATATACATATATAATGGAGCTACAGTTTTTCTGATTAAAGC
Organism: Cornus controversa; assembly: GCA_026545225.1. NCBI lineage: Eukaryota > Viridiplantae > Streptophyta > Magnoliopsida > Cornales > Cornaceae > Cornus > Cornus controversa. Next base: position 26,820,276 of record CM048848.1, on the reverse strand, counting down.
TGCACAGATAACTTCTATAAATTCAAACCCACAAAAGTTTCAAGTCTTGCTCTCCTAGAACTAAATTACACGACACACACATTCAGGACTGGAAGAATTGATTGAATTGAAGTTGCATACAAGAGAATACCTGTAGACATGCCATTGAATAGCCTTAGAATTGATTTATGTGCAGCACCAAGATGTGAAAAACGGAAGTAACATCAATAGTTTCGTGTCACATCCAAGGTGTCAGAATCAAAGCCCTCCGCCTTCACAAATTTTCCTTTTACACGCTTCCGTGCATCAGCTCTGGCTTTCCCAGATGCATACCGAATTTGTTTCTCATACCTGGAAGCATGTTTCAAAGAAAAATCGGAAAGAGAAACAAAGAAGAGGATAGAATGTGATCTAAAAGAACACAACCAATCGATCATAATTCATAAGATGAGAAATTGGAGCCCATTCCTACTTTGAGCAAGGGTACACCCCATCCCATGTGGTTCTGCTGGGGACCGCTGTACTGTGATAATATATATGTGTGAATCTATTTACCATATTAATATACATACTTAACCTGCTATGTATGCAAAGAGCATTTCCTGTTAACTACATCTTTGAGTATAAAGCATCCCTGTCAAGTGCATTGCGGATCTTTGATTAGATAAAGGAGCCATGTTAGGTGATAATGCTACATATATTTCTCACTCTTGGTAGGTTTAAAACTAGGTAATGTATTCTAGTTACTACTGCTAAAATAAGGACACCCTCTCATTAACAGATATTTCAAGTCTAAAATTTAAACTTGAATGCATCCTACAAGAGACATGAAAGACTTAGAAAACATATAAAACCTGGAAGCCTTTCGTTTCTCATCTGGACAATTTCCACATTTTAAGGAAAAGACATCAACAAACAAAGCCTTTTCCCAACTACTTGGGATCGGCTATATGAGTCCTATTCTTCCATTTCGCTCTATCTAAGGTCATAACCTCAGTCAAACCACATGTTATCATATCTTTCCTTACTAACTCTACCCACATCAATTTTGATCTTTCCTTTTCCCTAACATTACCCTCAACGTGGGTCATGTCACTCTTCGTAACGGACACACTTAAAGATCTTTTGTGCACTGTCCAAACAATCTTAACCGAATTTCTCTCATTTTATCTTCAACTGGTGCTAAACCATCAAAAGTCAAGTTTAAGGAAAATATACGATCAACCCAAATTCAGGAATACAGGCCCACAATAACTTTTCAGTACGAATCAATGTTCTGAATTATTACCAAAATGACTTTCAGATTAAAAAGTAAACACAACACAGCATGTATGTACCGAAGCACAGGGTTTTTAGTGCATTTAAAACCTAGATAACTCAAAACTAGTAAGAGTATATAGTAAAGTTGGTCAGATAACAAGACAATGATACAGTAAAAGTATATACTTAGTGAGAGAACAAGACAATGATACTAGAACATAACAAAACAAGTTTAATCAAGTTAAATTATGTCAAAATGATATTTGTCCAAAAACCATCATAGGGAAGAGAAAGTTGACACTTACTGTCGACCTTTCTTTTTCTCCTTGCATCCCAGGTCAGGTGAATTACATGGAAGTTCTTGCCCAGAAATGATGGGTGAAAGTATGCTATCCATATCACTGCTTTCAGCACTGAGCCTTGAAAGTGAGAATGATAAGGTTGAATAAGATGGCTGAATAGAACAAGCAAAATCACCACTTCTAGAAAAGTGATCATCTTGGTCAGAGGGAAATACATCTTTGTCTTCATGAGCTGACCGTGTGATGTAAACAGACGAAGTTACTGAGGTATCCTGTAATGACAAAAAGAGACGGGAAGAAGAAAGGAAAAGATAATGTAAAAAAGCAGAACAAAAATTCAGATTTCCAGACAATCTTATACAATGACGCCAACAAATACTGGATTTACCATATAGAAATGGATCCCCTTCATGGTAAATCGAGGGGTCAAGACAATGAGGGAACTTGGTGCTTGTAAACGAAGTCGTCCGAATGCGAAGGTAATACCAGATGTGCAACATGGTTTACCATGTAGAATGTAGATGAACCAAGCTACCCGCTATTAATGGGTTCTGGACTGTCATTAAGGTTTCTCCGAACATATCCAAAATATTTTTATCATACAACGTTTTGCTAACCAAGGGCCTAGTGGTATCTCCTCTGCCTCCCAAAGTGGGAGCTGAGGGTTAAAGTCCTCGTAGGGACAAATGGGTGTGTGAGTTTCTGCCAAGGACAAAATACAATGTTTTGCTATATGTATCACTTGGGTGGGAGTTTCTTATTAATCTGCACTAACCTTGAGCTTGAAACATGCATAAGTCAAAGCATATAAATTCTAGTTTCACCACTTAGCCAAAGCACATAATGTGGTAGTGTGCTTAGGCAAGTGCCCTGCTGATAAACTCAACTTGTTACCTTGGTGACCAGCACAGCCCAGACGTTGCTATTGGCAACCATTTGGAAAGCCAGGTGAATGCATTGGACTCTCAGTGATCCCTATGTTTGGAAAAAACTTCTAGAAGTTTAGACACTAACTTTCGAAGATACTACTTGTAACATTGAGCACAGGCACAACTTTGTAAGGATTCTCTTGTACGCAAGATATGTTAATGGTTAATCAGTTAAAACTACTGATAACATAAACAGTTCTTAAATAGAGGTGACTACTGGGTGCAATTAGCCTGTGAGAAAAATTAAATTCCTAAAGGTCTCATGCCCGATACATCGCACCAAGAATAATTATAATTTATCCCACTTTGGACTTTCGATTGAAGCAGGCTTTCACGTAGATAATGTACAGTCCTCAGGCCTCATTGCCAGAAGAAGTGACAATCTACAATGATCCCAAGTCATAATGAAGCATATTAAGGGTTGATCAAAAAGAGTTGACTAAAATAGCAACATAATCAGAAGAACTGAAACACCAGAAGGAACGGTTTTATGCCCACCTGCGAGAAGGAGCAATCATCTATGACAACATAGGCATGCCATACCGCCCATATCAGAGTGTTGAACTTAACCAAATAGGACGCATCATTACAGGTTTACATTTTTTTTTGGGAATAATGGATAAGAATTCAACTAATGGTATTAATTTATCTATTGATTTATATCCAACTTGGTTGAGCTAGGATGGAAATGACTTCATTCTGGGTGTATGCAAAGCTTTAAAACACTTCAATAACTACCTATTCAAACTTAATAAAGAATACTCAGAGTACCAAATTAGTGCCATGACATCTAATGACAACCTCTAGGCTAGATACATAAAACACACGATGCAAAATTAATCAAGTCAGAAGCAACTTAGGAGTACCAATATCCGAAAGACGAGCAACTGATAGTTCTTTTCTTATTTTTGGTTTCAAGTTCATCTAGATCTTGCCATTAAAAATGTCCTGCCAATTCATTTTTGTTATAGAGAATCCAGAGAAAATTTAAAAGAAATTTGGGGTTTTTAATTCAGTATTTCTTTTTTGGTAAGTCAGTCGCACACGCACCCATTATTGTCCCAATGGAGACTCAACCCTTAACTTTCCATTTGGAAGAAGGAGATACACTTAGGCTAAGGCCGCTAAGGCCTTGGTGATGTAATTCAGTATTTCACACAACCTACTCTTTCAATTTTATTTTCATTTCTTTCTTTGTAAAGTGAATAAAGTGCCTGTTTATGCACAAATAAAATGCAACATGTTCTAAATATCCTTCTACATTGTGAATATATTCCTTATTACAGAAGTGTGATAAAACTCTAACATACTTGGAATATATTACACATATTTAGAACTAGAAGGCATGTCTTCAAGCATCAATTACAAATATATTAAATAATTACAAACGTTACTAATTTTGAAACAGTATGCAATACATTTATGCATAAGAAAATCTGTTGCAAACTTTTTTATGATGATACAGACCATTAAGCCACAAGTTCTCAGTAGTGTTGTCAACAACTGAAGCAGCAATACTAAATCCCTCCGAGTCAGGATAAACATAGTTGTTTAAACACAACAAGAAATTTCATGTGATACTGTAGCACTCTAGTGTTATAAATTTATAATGATTTTGATTTCAGAAACTATATCCAGATACTCTTTTGAATGTCAAATTCAGCATACACATTAAACATCACATAACTTAGGTACCTAAAATTATAGTTCTTAAAATCGCATTGTTTTTCCTTTTTGTGTTATTTCCTTTTACTTTCTATAAAAATACTTGTTTTAATATCTTCCAAAAACTGGAATAGAAGTTTATATGTTTGCTTCTCAAGTGTTTGTTCAACACTTATTATATTCTTGTGTTGTGAGTTAATCTGTAAGCATGTTACTCGTCATTAGAAAAGTTTAACCAAAGATCTAATGCTATCTAGCAGTTCTTTTTCTTGGTTTTGATTTTCTAAAGCTGTTTTTATATCATGCATAGCAGTGACATGTAAAATCTTGGGTAATAAGAAGACAAAAATTGCTTGAAACCTAATTAAATTATGTAAAATAAACAAACAAGTGCAAATTCAAACCTTGGTTTCTCTTGCGTAGTCATTATCTGATCTATCAAGAACTGTATCCTTCTCCGCGGAGGAACATGCATTAGCTTTATCATCTGGCAGTGTTCTAGTGGGATCTTGATCACCTCCAAAGAGTTCTTCAAAGTTTCGGAATGTCAAATCAAGATTGGGTATGTTAAAATCATCAAAGAAGCCTATTTCTTCACAAACTCCAAGCTCTTGCATATTTTGAGACCACAACTGGAGAATTCAATTATAGAAAATTTTATATACATTTAATGATCTATTGTGTGATAAGTGAATTAGAACATTATAATTGTTCAAGAAATCTTAATTCCCCAAACAATTATATAAAAGATAAAAGAAGTGATAACTTTGCTATACATAAAAGAACTTGAGTTTCAAAGCTAACTCATCCTACTTGTTTTTTTTTCTTGGTGGAGCTAAAGAGATCTAAATTTCACACAGATTCTTTAATTGAGATAGAAGAAACGCATCCAAATGCTGGTTTGTTGCCTTGAGATAGACCGCATTTACAAAGGGCCATTACCCACTATGATCTCTTTTAATTGAGGATACTGGTGATAAATCCATGGGTAGAACTCATCATTGAAAACCGGCTTACAAGAAGAGGGTGCCCATATGCATATACACTACACATCCCAAAGGTACCCAGACGATGTGAGACTATGCTAACACTCCCCCTCAACATACACTGCACATCCCAAAGGTACCCAGACGATGTGAGACTATGCTAACACTCCCCCTCAGCATACACTGCACATCCCAAAGGTACCCAGACGATGTGGGACTTTGCTAACACTCCCCCTCAACACCAGAGTTGGAGATACTCTGCTCTCCCCCTCCACGCAGGGCAGGAGATACGAACCCGACTCATCCCTACGGTACACCTGCTCTAATACCATGATAAACCCATAGGTAAAAACCAGCTTAGAAGAAAAGGGTGCCCGTATGTATATACACTGCACATCCCAAAGGTACCCATGTGATGTGGGACACTCCCCCTCAGCACTAGGGCTGGAGACACTCAGCTCTCCCCCTCCACGCAAGATAGGAGATACGAACACGACCCATCCTTGCGGTACACCTGCTCTGATACCATGATAAACCCATGAGTAGAACTCATCCTTGAAAATTGGCTTACGAGAAGAGAGTGCCCATGTGCATATACACTGCGCATTCCAAAGGTACTCAGGTGATGTGGGACTATGCTAACACTCCCCCTCAATGCCAGGACTGGAGACACTCGGCTCTCCCCCTCCACGCAGGGCAGGAGATACGAATCCGACACATCCCTGCGGTACACCTACTTTGATACCATGATAAACCTATGGGTAGAACTCATCCTTGAAACCGGCTTACAAGAAGAGGGTGCCCATGTGCATATACACTGCACATCCCAAAGGTACCCAGGGGATGTGGGACTATGCTAACAACTGGGAGGGGGAATCAGATACAAACCTTACAAAAAGTGGATGTTGTTGAAAATCAAACCCCTGTTCTTATGCTTGATAACCCGAGCATTCTACAATGTACCAAACAATGGCCCCTATAGACCATATTTTATAAGTTTTTATATTATAATCCATTAATAAATATAATAAGGAATTTTACAGCCAAAATTCACGAAAGAATAAAGCATTATAGCAAAATAGTGAACTAAAATATATGAAGCAAACCAAAACTTATCCAACTTTGTCCCTCCACCTCTTCCATAGTCAATTCTGCTAGATCTATAAACTAAATGTAACACTATAATTTTTGCATGCTCATGGCACCATAAGTATAGATGGATCAATGACGTGAACAAATATTAGATGATTTATCACATAAACGGTGGAATTAAATATCTAGCAGTGCAAATGATCAAACCTGTCCAGTCCGTACTGGACTTTTGCATTGCCAAAAGAAGTCTCCATTCAAAGAGTTTCCAACAGCAGATGGAGAGGTTAAGTGCCCCAATTGAGAAGATGGCAAAGGAAAAGGCTCCACATTCAGTTCCTGATGTGGACTATCCATTTGCAGAAGATCACCAAGACCAAGAGAATGCTGCAAATGCTGATCAAGATTTCTATCAAAATTCTGTGATGTATCATATTCAGATGAAGATATGTTAGTTTGTGCTTGGCCACGTATCAAAGTCGAATTGTTGCTGTCCTCGGTAAGCTGAAGCCTTTTCAAGTCAATAATTTGTTGCAGAATAAGGCAAATATTTTGCTGCTGTTTATTTGAGTGAAATGTTAATGGAATCCCATAATATCATGCAAGGCTGGAACTCAACTACAAAAGCTCTTGTTCAAACTGAAATAAAGTTATAGCATGGCTTAAGTTACCTTACTGCATGTTACCAGTGTTGACCATGATTTACATTGAAATATGTCTAGAACTTATCAGGCAAAAAGGGAACAGATATTCAAAATCCCAAGACACTATCACAGTAAAAAGAAAAAAAAATTAACAAACATATATATATGCGTTCGCGCGCACACAGAGCTAAACTTAAAAAGTGAACCATGACACATTAAACTAGGATGTGACACTGTACCAATTTGTTCTTTAACTTAACAAGACAATATGTACATATCAGAATTAATGTCTCAATTCATCATTATAACCACTTTGAGCACCACATTGACTTTGCTTAACCACTTGTGGCTGGTAACAATAATCCTGTCAGTTCAATAGAATCTATCTAAAGCAGGAGACTTCCATGAAAAATTTGAAGCCATCTTTTATCTAGGCTGCTACCAGAAGGGCAATACAGCAGGAAAATGTTTTGCAGCTTCACCAGAGGTTAACAAATCAAAGAATAAGGACAAACATGGGCATGGTACACACTGACATAGACAACATGATATTTTTTTCCAGTAAAATGGAAAATTTTATAGAGAGAAAAAACTATAAAAAGGAGGGGAGATACCCCAAACATCTAGCCACAAAGCTGGATTAGGACAAAGCCTATAACTGAAACCAGAAGGAATCAGCAACAGAAAAACAACAGATTATAAAACATGAACAAAACAAGCGAACACGAAAACCAGAACAAAGAAACTAGGAAGAGGGTAGGCCTGCTTCCTTGATGAAGGAACTGGGGAGGTTCCAATTGGCTCCAACAGATCTGGCTGCAACACTATCCATGAAATTGATGGAGAGAAGCCTACTCCTGGTGTCGCTGAAAATGAGTTGAGTGACAGTGAAAGAAGAGGAAACTTTAGAACTGAAAACTCTACTGTTTCTTTCCCTCCATATACCATAAACAGGCGCTGCAAGAGTGAGCTTATTGATTGATTTTTGGCTGAATTTAGAGAGGGAAGTCCAGTGGGAGGAGCACCAGCTAATCAAAGAGTTCAAATCAGGTGGGGCAACATGAAAATTACATAGCATTTGAAAGTGGGACCATATAGCATGAGAGAATGGGCAGTGGAATATAAATGGTCATCAGTCTCTGCTGCTCTATAACACAGTATACAAATGTTTGGAAAGTGAAGGAAAGCAAGGACCTTGCTATCTCTGGTTGCTAGCTCGGATTGAATGGCAAGTCAAAGGATGAAGGAATGTCAAGGAATTGAAGGCTTAAAAAACTAGACAATTTTGGACCATTGGGCTGGAGGGGAGGGAGGATTTAAGGCAGAAAGGGAATGGGATAAGAAAAAAGCACTTGAGGGAGAGGAGATCCAGTATACTTTACCATTAGAAGAAGGATCAGAGTGGACAACATGATATTGACACGCAAACATGGAAAATTCTATGAAGGTAGGAGATGGAAATGAGGATGAGACCAGAACACATAAATATATATTTTTTATATATATGCATATGCTATATAAGATATATCTATGATTATTTTTCTGGAAGTTTAACATTTATAATAGCATAATCTCTTTCCAGTAGTGGATTTGATCTAACAGGACTAGCTCCCATGATTTTTTCCCTTGGGGTTTCCACGTAAAAAAATTATACGTCTCTGATGTGTTTTTTTACTTTACAGCTTATATAATCCATGTTTGGTTGATGGCATGTTTAATTGCATTATGGATTGAGTAAGATTTAATTATTATGTTACTTTATTTTTGTATGGGTGGCAATAGGTAAAATTCAAAAGTTAGCTAAAGTTAGTTAATTTACCTATCAAGACTTATTCACCCCCTCTAGGTCTGGATCATGGGCCTCGCGCTACTCTACATCAAAGCCTAGGGTTACGACACTATACTTCCCACTTCCAAATCCGTTCATGAGCGAAGATTTGCAAACCAGTTCATGTTTTTTGTATTTGTAATTTTAACAATATATGACAACTGAAAAATAATTTTAACATTTTCCTAGCTCACAGTATAAGATATCGGGGCTGATCTAAACCCCCATTCTCAAAGGACACCACAGCAATAGGAAAGTTCGTAAGGCATTATCACTAGAACAGTACCAACAAACATCGGCTGTGCACTCCTAGGCCTGTATTTCATCACCTTTACCGACCTTTGAACACCTTAAAAGTGCCCACTCTCTACTTCCTCTCCATCTTGAAGAAACAGAAGGAAGAGAAAACATAAGTGATTCTTTTTTATTTGGGTAAATTACTCTAACCTCCCTTCAGGTTTGGCTTTATTACCCTCACATTAAAGTTTATGAAAAATTACTCTGACACGCTGTTAAACTAATGATCGATTAAATAAAATCACATCTCATATACAATTACAAAAGTACACTCAAGTCATAATGTTTTTTTTCGCAAAAATAACCTCAATTTCTAATCCTTTGACTGAGATTATATATATATATATATTTTCTCTGTCACTACCACACCAGCAATATCGCCACCGAGGGTAGTTTTGAAATTTTGATTTTTAATGTTAATTGACTTTAACAGATCTGACTGTCAATTAACGGCAGGGGTACCCAGAGTAAATTTAACCAAACCTCAAGGGAGGTTGACCTCCATATTTTAAAAACTTTAATCCGAGGGTAATTAAGCAAAACATGAGGAGAGGTCAGAGTAATTTACCCTTTTAATTTCGAAGTTTTGTGTGAAGAAAAATGGAGAGAAATGTACCCTCCACTTCCTTAAACTAAAACAAAATGAACGAAAGTAAAATGAGAGTGATTGTCCATTTAATCCTTAGTTTAATAAGAAATTATCTTTTTTTCTTCTACTCTCTTTACTCCCCCTTTAGAACTGAAATACAGAAAGAGCTTATTAATTTTCTTTCTTTTTTCTTTTTTCTACCGCTTAATACCATTTTCTTCTTTTCTTTTTTCTCCCCAAATATAATACTATATTTTCTTTCTTATTTCTTTATTATATTCTTCCCTTTCTTTTGTATCAAAAGCTTGCAGACATTTGTGCAAATCATGCGGCACATCAGTCTGGTCTTGTCCTGCTATGCATCACTAGGTGACAATTTCTAAATTATCACAACTATCTATTATCCAAAATTGTACGACTCTTAGTCCCATATGAATATCAGATAAAAGATTCTTTGTAGTTCCCAAAACTTCTTCCAAGTGACTCACTTGGATGTTATATATGCCCAGGGGAGTTTTGACCCATGTAAAGCTATCTCTCATTATCAATCTATTAACATCTTGACCACCTATCAGAACATTTGAATATGCAAACACCATCAGCAAAATAGTCAAGATGATGATGGTGATGATGGGTGAATAGGTGTAAAACCTACATCACAGGAGATATAGAACTACCAAAAATTAACCTGCAAAGACATAACATGTGGACTAAGATTACGAAGCTCTCCTACCACACACACAACTTCCAACCCCCACAAGGATAGCTTTATTATTGCACCTCTTGTATAGTATGAACTTAGATTGTTGAATAAAATCACTAGGGTTTGTCACACTAACTTCAGTTAACATGATATAATGAACATATAGAAATTGCTAACATTTGAACAGGCATAATAAAAGCAATCGTGACTAAAAAATCAATAACTATTCAACTAAAGTCAAGCCATGCTTACCTTACTGTTTTGATTGCTTGATCCAACTTCAGATTCTGCACAAAATATTGGAGTCGTAGAGTTCACTTTAGATGCTAATGCAGAGCCTCGAACTTGTCTGAGAGACTGTCTTTGAATATCACAATTCACATTAACTGGATCTTTAGAAAAATCTGAAGTGGAAACAAACTGATTTTGAAGAGCATTATTGTCCAATTCATTGAAGTCAAAACCCCATAAAGACGCAAGATCCTTTGCAGAAGGGCACCCAATATAACTACTGATAACTTGTTTCTGATGTTGAGAAGAGTCCTCATGCAGGCTTTGGTCACAGCCGCGACATATAAACATCTTATGATCCAAACATCGAACATAAGCTGGGCGGTACCTGCATGACTCACACACAAGGGTTCGGAGATGCCGGTTGGAAAGAGCATTAGCAGAATGAACCTTTGCATCACAGCAAAGGCAAAGATGTGCTGCATCTGACTTACAGTAAATAACTGGCCTCAATGCCATACAGAATTCACAACATTTCTCCATTTCCTTATTCCCCAATCATAAAGTTTCCAAAATTTTCAGTATATCATAAATCAAGTTTAGTATTTTAATACTAACACCAGCTTTGAATTGATTTGATGAGCCCAAACAACAGGAGAGTCTTCTTCTATTAGAAACCAATATCAGAAACAATAGAGCATCTGCATAGCAAGTAAAGATATCAGTTCATCTTTAACAGAAAGCCTAGTTCTCCTATATTCTTTGCACTCTGGTTCCAAGTTCCACCTTGCCAAACTATACATTAAATTCAAGCACAAAACAAAGATCAAACCAAAGTTACTAGTTTGAAATCAATAGAGAGAGGCATTAGGGATGGAAATAGAAAATGCAATGTGTGGATACACATGTAACTAGAAATGTGAGATTATTCATTGCAGAATGAAAAGCCCTGGCAAAAAAAACAAACAAATTGTGAATATGTGTGTATCAAAATGCACAGATAGTGTCATTGAATCATATGATAAAACATTGGGAGTTCATATGAATGCTACCAAAACACAGTTGAATCACTACCAGAGGACAAAGAAACATTTAATAGGAGAGGCTTTAGACCATTTAAAAGAGATTTTTCAATGACTATGGATTGAAAACTGAAAATGATGAATTAAAAATGAAATAAAAAAAGTTGATACATATGCAACAACCACTTTAGCACTTAATTTGAGGGGTTATGGGGTTCGATTTGTGTTACCGTTAATAAAATAAAAATTTTAATTCATACATCAAATTATACATACAAATAAGCCACTGATCTGAGGATTTTCTGAGTGCTCATTCATGTTTATAAGATGAAAAAGCCCTAAATTATCAATCTGCAAGCTGTAATCAAGCAAGATAAAATAAAACTATAGGCGAGAATACCAATAATGTCAACTAAACTTCAAATCAACCCACAAGAGTTCATGCTTCCAAAACTTTTATTCTTTTTTGCAATACAGAGAGAGAGAGAGAGAGAGTGTGTCATGATCACCTACCTCATCAGCTTTTGAGCTTCTCCAGTTGGCTTTCCGTTATCCACTTTTTTCTGTAAGGACTTTCTGTTATCCACTCTCACTCTATATTTTTACCTTTTTGGTCTGACGTGTGCGTTTTATGGGCTTGAACTTTCTGACGTGGCTGTGATGACATGGCAAATTGTGGGACCCGAAGAGTTATCGGTATGCATGTGAAGTCCGTCCCAGTAATCTGAAAGAAAGCTGTTACGACGAATGAGAGTGCTCCACGTGGTGGAAAGATTAGAGATGAAGAATGAGAGCTTGTGGGCCTTGTCATCGAATTGATTTGCACATGTCCTGGATGGTGTGCACCGTTGAAATGAGAAAGTCTTGGCTATTCTGACACATGTATCTAAATCTGGATCGAAAATTCGGAATTCGTGCAAAAGATATGAATTGAAAATTCAATCTGATAAATCAGATATAAGTTATCATCCATTCGATCCAAAATAATATTTATTATAAATATATTATCTGATGTTTTAACATATAAGATTTACATGTTATTGAAATATTTTTTATCATTATTCATTCTAATTCTTTTCTATCTCTATTTTATCTTTTTTTATAATTTTTTTCTTTAATAAAAAGTCAAATACTTACTTTTCTCCTACTTTTTTCTTAATATTTTATTTTTCTTCCCTATTTTTTCTTACTTGTTAAATAATATATTTAATATTATATTCTTTACTATTTTGGTTTTATCCTAAATTACCTAGGATTTCTTATACCCTAAGAAGCATGGACACGGACACGGGACACGGGTACGACACGACACGGACACGGTGACACGACAAATTTCAAAAAAACAGGACACGACACGGCGGGGATACGGTTATGAAATAATATATTAATATATATTCAACAAGTTAACCAATATCCACAATATCATAAATTTAACAATAAAAAAATAATAAATCACACAAATACTTCAATTTATTATCAAGTAATTAATGTATTTTCAAAAAGGATGTTCATTATATTGGCTTTTTTATTTTTTTTGTTTCTAAATTTATTATTTAGGAATTTTATCTAACTATTTTTTATTTTTAAAATTTTTTATTTTAGAAAATACTATATTTATATAGAAAAGGGCATAATAGTCATATTAAATGATATATGTCATTATAGTTATTTCAAGGGGTCAATATGTCAATTTTTAGAAGATGAGGGGCTGAAATGCTAAAAAAAATAATTCAAATGGGTCTTTTTGTAACTTTGCAAAAGTTCAGGGGTTTTTTTGCACTTTTAAAAATTACAAAATGTACCCCGCCGTGTCCCCCGCGTGTCCTTGCCGTGTCCCCCGCGTGTCCTTGCCGTGTCCCAGCCGTGTCCTAAAAAAAAAAATTCCAGGACACTTCTACGGAGTGTCCGACACGTGTCCGAGGAGTGTCCGAGTGTCCGACACGGACACGGCACCCCTATACGAAGTGTCCGTGTTTTCTAGCTTATACCATTTCCTAAACCATCTAGGACTAGGATTTTTTGTCTCCTAAGTTTACTTAGCATTCAAGATTATGTGTCTATAAATAAGCGTTCAATATAAATACAATTCTCTTTCTTTATTTCTAACATAGTATTAGAGCCTACCAATTCCTGGTAGTTTTCATTGTTCATCGCCCTCACCGCCAAGGATGACACCATCAACTTCATCCCTTTCATTGTTCATCGCTCTCACCGCCAAGGATGACACCCTCAGCTTCATCCCCGGCGGTCCCGGTAAATCATAGAAAATACCTTCGGCCTTATATATATACATATATACAATTTTCCATTTGTATTTCATAACTACCAACTTTATTACCTAACTTTTCCTTGGTGGCTATGTCCAAGAAAACGTCGTTTCACCAGTCTACCAGTTTTGGTGTATGTTCTCTGACTAATTTCACGTGACGTCTCCAACACCGCACGCATCATCACTAGTCAATGGTGAGCTACGAATGAACTTTTTGTTCTTACGATGACACTGTTGTTGTCCATCAATTTGTTCTTCAGGAGTTTTGTTCTCTGAAGGATTTTTGGCCATTTTTTGGCATGTGATGCCATGACACTTTTATTTGACGAGTTATTCATTTACCACTGTGAATCGATTGCTCTTTTGTTATTTGTCCTACATTGGATCAAATTATTATTGTTGTAGGTTGGACTGTATCGTTATTATCTTTTCTTTGTCGTCTTCACGGAAATGATCCAGATCACATGGCTTCTGTCAAATCGCATGCATTCAAGATTTTGCTTCAAACTCAAGTTGGTTTCATATAACCTACATTAAGTTTTAGGGGTTGTTAGATAATTTATTTAATATTATGTTCTTTACTTACTATTTTGGTTTTATCCTAAATCACCTAAAATTTCTTATACTCTTTCCTAAATCATCTAGGATTAGAATTTTTTGTCTCCTAAGTTTACTTAGCCTTCAAAATTATGTCCCTATAAATACGCCTTTATGTATTGTTCATAATATATCAATACAATATAAATACCATTATTTTTCTTTATTTCTAACACCACTCATTATTTGCTAACCTCTTTTGAAATTATTTTTTAAAAAATAAATTTATTTTTTTTGAATCGGATATCCCATTAATAACAAATTGAATCGGATCGGATTATACCATAAACCTGATCCAGTCCGAGTCCGATCCGTTTCCAGGTCTACATATACCCTTCGTACAATGCTCTCTATTTCTCTTGGAATTGTACACATTATTCTCTATTATCAAGAATAATGAAGAGCATTTATGCAGGAATATCACGTGTCAAAATACCCCAAGGTATTGTAGATTTTCTCAAAATCAGAATTTAACACTTTACTAAAAGCCCGTAATCCCAAAATAGATGTTTGGTCATTCTTGTTTGGAGTATGTAATTTTCACCCAAAAATCAATTAAAGCTTAATTTTATTAAAAGGAAAAAGTTATTGAAAAATGAAAGTATTTGAAAGTGAAAAAAATCTAAAGATTTATTTGTCTAGAAAAAAAAAATTAATTATAAAATGTAAATATGTTTAAAAATTTAAGATAATAGATGACTAAATTTATGAAAAAATGAATAATTGAGACAATACAATTACAAAAATAGGCCAAAAAATAATATCGATAGTGAATTTATATTGAAATAATAAAAATGTTCATAGTAATTGGATTAAAACATATTACAGGTCAGCTGACACGATTAATTAAACAGGTCTAATCGGATTAAACTCCAAAACATGAACACAACATGACTAATGAAACGGATTAAACGTATTGACACGAACACGACTAAGGTCAACTCAAACCCCCTAAGTTCGTATTGTGCTGGAGTCGTATTGAATTTTGCCACTTCTAATTTCCAAAGAAAAAGATAGTTGAAGATGTGCACATTTAAAATCAAGCTTTAACAATGTCTTGCTAGGAGCTCGTAATCATGTAATGGATGTTTGGTCATTCTTGTTTGGAGTGTGTAATTTTCACCCAAAAATCAATGATGAGCCCTAAAGCTTAATTTGATTAAAAGAAAAAAAGATATTGAAAAATGAAAGTAAAGGACACTGTAGAAATAGTAATCATTATAGCATGCTTTTGAAAGAATACGCATAATTTTAGAGCAGCGAAAAGAAAAGAAAGGGATAATTGTAAATTGATGAAGGGTATAAAAGAGTTAAGCAAATTTCTGGTTGAAAAGTGGTTACAACAACTATGAATTCTTTATTTCTAGATGATCGAAGGTCTGTCCATTCCTGGTGGGTGTAATACATATATTCTTCGTCAAAATTGTTTCTTAGTGCTCCTCAATTAATTTATATCACAGAGGACTGGTGGAGAATGCTACGTGTAAAAAAGAGTAATTATAATATTTCAAAAAAATTTTAAATGTAAAAATTTTACCGGTAATAAAATTTTATTTTTTATTATTATAAAAAATCATAAAAAATAGAATCTTATTAACGGTAAAATTCTCCCAATACACAAAATTCCTTGATGCTAAAATTGACATGATTGCAGAGCTTTCTTACAATACCTAGTTCAAAACATTTTCAATGCTTTAGAAAATTACATAACACGTCATTCATATAAACTACTTATGTTGCATCACGTGCAAGTCACATGTCCCGAATTTGAGCAATTATTAGCTCTTTCCAAATATACAAAAAAAGTTAGCTGTATTGTATCAACAATTAAATGCATTAAGATTACCAACACGTCCAAATAGCTCCTCTCAATTAACAACCCCAAAATAATTTCAGAAATACCATGATTTACAATTTCCAGGACAATACTAAAGCACGCGAGAGCTGTGCTTTATCCTCAAAATGTCGTTTTCTGATCAAGCTTCAAAACATTTGCATTGACACTACACAAATGAACACCAAAATTGAACAACTGACAATCAAACACCACATTTGGCTAGGAGGCTGAAAAGTATTTAACAACTGAACTATGTATGTTTCTCCAAAAAAGCAATACGCTGCTGATTTTAACTGCCATAGGCAAACCAATAACCTGAAATAAATAAGAGATAATTAGAAACACCAATATAATACTGAGAAAATTAACAAATTATCACCTGTTTGCAGAATTAAAAACAGAAAAGGAAAATCACCTTACACTACTTGAGATAAAAGGTTAGGACATTATGGCAGTTTTTTTCCTTCTTTTTACTTTGTAAGCACTTTTGTTAAGTAGGAGTTTCAGCTTAAGAACCAATATTATTTTTTAATATTTTTGGTAAATAAACAGTCCTAAGTCATATTTAACCAAGATTTTCGTTCAGACCGAGCCATACATTGAAGCAAGGTTGGCAATTTGACACAATCCGACGCTTTCCTGTCCCGCTCTGTCCCTAATCAAACAAAGGTCAGTTTGGGTTAAATAGTTTGAGCCTAACCCAGGTTCAGGGCGGGATAGTGTACTTGAGTATTCCGCCCCTCCCAATTATGTAGTTTAATTACCTCTATACTGTTTAGATTTAATATTTGGCTAAATTACAAGAAACCTCCCTAAATTTTATGTTATTACAAATTACTCCCTCAAACTACTTTTCCAACCACACCCCTCCACGTTTTAAAAAAAATGCAAGTTTGCCCCCACTCAAACAGCTGTTGAGATGTAATCTATTTTACATAGACTCTTCAAAAGTACATGAACTACCGGTGTTGGACACAATACTTGACAAGGGTATGGGATATGTGTCCAACACTTTTGGTTGAATATGCACCTAGTAAACATATCCAATAATTGAACACTATGTTACATGAATATATTATTTTACAATAGAAAAAAGAAATAAAAATATTAAATAAAATGAATATATACCAGTGTCCATGTGTCCTGTTTGGAAATCTAACAATCTGACACGTCCAACGAATACATACCCATATCTCACACACGTACCCGAGTTCATGAAACATATAGGATGTAACCATTAAAATGGTAACATGTATTGCACGTGACACAGGATTTGAGTTTAATGACCTTTTTAGCTTTTGTATGATCATTTTACCCTTAAGTGTGCCCATTTGATCTCTCCAAAGTCCATTAGGGCTGCTCAGCTTGAACAACTTTTATCCAAATGTGCAGCATAATGTTAAAGTAAAAAACCTAATTAATGATAGTGTGTAAACATGATGGCTCTGCCTCAAGTTTTCTAAACCATTCAAAATAAAAGACCCAGAACAAGATACCACTGAACATATATGTATAAACATGTGTATGTATAAGACCACTGAACATATATGTATAAACATGTGTATGTATATATACAAATATATGCACAAATATATGGTCATGATCAAATCATGTAGCAAAGTAGAAGAAACGTAATAAGGGGGCTTTATCAGTATTTCACATTTTCAATTTATTTTAGTTTTTTCTTAAAGTTTAACAAAAGGCTCTTTAGTAATTACACTTTGTAAATTAAAGGACGACTGTTTAAGTGAAGGGGCCAGCTTGCATGATCTTACAACATGGAGTTTGTTGGCTGGAAAAATAGTTCACAAGTGTAAGTTCACGGGGTTTATTGCCATTTAGCCTTGATGTTTTTTAGATACCCTTATATATATATAAATTCCTCTCATCCACCCAGAGCCCCCCCAACACCAATCCCTACTCCAGTGACTAAACTCTGTCAATGGCTGTACAATACCTGCTAGTCCTCCAACCTCACTCTGTCAAGTCATGTTCTCCTACTTCTCTGCCCCCCACCCCCTCCAACTTGTAACTCTCTTGCATACAGTCCACAACTCCTCTCTCTTCCATGGTGGTAATTAAATGACAATCTCTTCTTTCTTCCGATCAACAATCTCCTCTCTCTCTATATATGTATATATATAACAACGGTTTCTCTCTCTCTCTCTCTCTCTATATATATATATATATATATATAACAACGGTTCTCTCTCTCTCTCTCTCTCTATATATATATATATAACAACGGTTCTCTCTCTCTCTCTCTATGTCTATATTTGCATTTATATAACTTTCTCTATCTTTAACAAAACGAGAAAGGCTACAAGTCTAATTCGTAAATAGGGATGGGATGGAAAGTTAAAATTTGCTTCGGGTTTGGGATGGGCATGGAACCAATTATTTTTAAACAAGACGATATAGGCCTTGGATGTCAAATGACATAAAAGGCATGACCTACCCTCACTGGACACCTATTGGTTTTCAGATTGAGATGGCACGGCCTGATCTTGGGCAACAATTGGTATCAGAGCCAATTAGCCAAAAGTCATGGGTTCGAATCTCAGGAGCGCCATCACATGGGGGAGGGATTGTTGGATAATCCAGCAATGTTGCTCCATCCAAGGGTGTGCCTTGGATGTCGAATGCCATAGAAGGTGTGACCTACCCTCATTGGACACCAATTGACTTTCATATGAGATGGCACAGCCCAATCTTGGGCAATAGATTATATACTACACACGTGATTAATTATAATAATTCTAGTACTATAACCTCTCCAAGGAAGTTAGATTCTCTTAACTTTTTTGCTTCCACTTGTTCACTTACATAATAAAATCAATGAATATGCTTCAATATCTATAAACTCACATTTCAACCATCCTAGCCAAGATTGTTACAAATTGGCATTATTTTATGGGCAAAGAATCACGGAAAGTGTTCATAATCTATTGCTTCATTGTGGGATTGTAAGAAATACCTCCTTTTGTCTCTTCTGGGATCCCATGGATTATGACGGGTTCAATTTGGGTTCTGGGGAGAGTTGGAGCTCAAGTTGTGGTACAAGGATGAGAAAAGCCAGTGGTTGCTCCATGGTGCTATTTGGAGGGAAAGAAATAGAAGAGCCTTTTCGGGACTGCAACTCCCTATTCATAGTTTAAAATTATAAAGTTAAACTCTTTATTATTTTAGGTTTCAAGTACTCCCCTGTTTTTATAAATTCATTTGTAGTCTAAAAGATATTCATATTTGTATATAGATAGGGGTCATAAACTTAGTATGTTCTTAGGTTGCATTTTCCCATGCCTTTTAATGCATATTTACCTCTTGCTTATTAAAAATGCACGATGCCATCCTTCATATAAAAAGAAAAAAGAATACAAGGCTAGGGATATCAATGGTGCAGGTTCACGACAGATTGCCACTATCCCAAACCCGCCCAGCAAAAAAAATTAATTCCCAAACCTGCCCCGCATCGAAGTGGGGGCAGTTTTGTGCCCTTCCATTGTGCACTTTTAAAATAAAAAAAAAATTTGATCTTGAATAAATTTCTAATAAAATTTTAGAAAAATCTAAAATAATATTCAAATACTTGACAACTATAATCATCAATTTTCTTAATTTTGTAGTTAAAATTTTAAATTATCATGAAAAGCAGTTAAATTTAGTAGTTATAGACTAAAGACCCACTTTAGTAACTTCCACCGCTACCAAGCATGGTTCAAAGTATCAGTATAAATTTTCCTATTGGTGGCTGCAACATGACTTGATATTTAGATGAAACATCTTGAATAAACATAAAATGCTCAAGAAGAAACAAAAAATGAAATAAAAAATAAAATTCGGGACTAATTAAATGGAACAAGAGTAAACCAGAGGAACGATAGCAACCAAAGATACTCTTACCTGAATCAGCTTTACTTAACATGCACTTCAATAATGTCATCGTCCTCCATCCCAAGGCCATTAGGGGTTGCTGTAGGATTAATTTTATCCCCGTCGAAACAAAAAACCAACCTTTGTACATCAAGCTTAGCTTTATCAGCATACAATTTAAAGAGCCGCTCAAACTTATCATCCTACAAAAGAAAAAGAAAAAAAGTTTCTCTCTCAATAACAAAGTTACAAGTTTTTAATCAATAGTGTAAAAGGAATTAAATTATTCGAAAGATAACAAGAAGAGAACTGTAAGTGCAGTAACCAAAAGGGCACATAACCTGATGGAAAAGAAAAGAATGAGATGCGTTTAGATTCCATTATTAACAGCAAGAAAAAATTATATATAAACCCTTTCTTTGGGTTACGACCAACTCCATTCAATGGCTAATTCGTAGGTTATCAATTCCCCTGATCTACCATGTGTCCCTGATATTATAAGATCTGTACTTAGCTGTGACTCCGATTTCATTAATAGTCAAACCGTTCCTGGCAAACGGCTATGGCTTATCTGAGTAGTGGGTTTAATCGGTTCGGTTCGGAAAGTGGTAAGAGTTCGACTACCTGCCCTGACCAAGTCTCCAACAGCAAACATGTCGAGTCCCATGAAACATGGACACTGATACACAATACGGATATACGGCAATTCATCAAATTCATAAAAAAAATAAGAGACACATCAATATATATATAAATTGTATTAATGTAGATATATATAAATTGTATTATAGTAGATGTGTAGAAAAATTAATATATACTTGTATATAATACTATGTACAAATTTAAAATAATAATTCTTTGTCATGTTATAATATACTGTAACTAGAATTTCCTTGTAAAAAATTATGACAAACAAGCTGAAACCTGAGAATTATATTACATGAATAAATTATAGACTAAATTAGTTATTGTTAGGAATTGTGTCTCAAATTCCTATTGTAATTAAGTTTTTATTTTAGGGTTGTAATTTATTTGGTAATTTTTTGTTAGGCAAGTCTTGGACTTCAAATAATTGTAATCCTTGACCAACAAGGAATTTGGTTTGAAAACTCTAAAAATAGAGGTGAGGTTGAGAAGAGAATGTACAGAAAAAAAGTGTGAAGAAAGAGAGAGAATGGTAAGAGAGTTGAGTCGAATGTGTGAGAAAGAAAGAAAGAGTATATAATCTTTATATTGAAATGAAGATAGTCATTCTTCGCCCGTTAATTAAACGATTTGCTGAACTACGTAAATCTCGTCTTGTTTGTGTGTGTGTTTGTTTTTTATTTAGTTCCATTGTGCCAAACCAAGGGGATTAATTCTCAACAAGTGGTATCAGCGCTATGCTGACAGCTATTACAAATGTAAAGTACTCGGTCGAAAGGTTTGATGGAAGAAAAAATTTCAATCTGTGGCAAGTTCAGATGCGAGATATACTGATTCAACATGATATAGAAGAAGAACTGCGTGACAAACCAAAAGAGATGGATGGTGCAAAGTGGAAGAAGATCAATTCAAGGGCGATGAGTGCGATTCGATTGGCGTTGGCAGATGATGTTGTGTACACTGTACAATGTGATAGAAGAAGCTTCAGTAACAGGCATGTGGAAGAAATTGGAGAATCTTTATATGGGAAAGAATCACACCAACCGACTAGTCTTGAAACAAGAGTTGTATCCTTTCATAGGAAAGAATGTGTAAGCTTGCAGGAATATTTCGGTGAGTTTAATAAGATTGTTTGTGACTTATCTAATGTTGATCTTAAGTTGAGTGATGAGGATAAAGCTATTACATTATTGACATCGGTGCGCTCTACTCATAAACATTTATTTAATACTTTGCTTTATGAGAGAGATACAATCATGATGGAACAAATTAAGATTGTTTTATTCTCCAATGAAAAGTTGAACAATAAGGATCAACATGATCAGTCTCAAGCTCTTGTTGTACAAGAGAGGAAGGTTTGGAGCTCTAGGGAATTTTGTGCCAGAGCCATTGTCAAAAAGAAGGTACTACAATTTTGGGAAAAAAGGGCATCTTCAGTGGTCGTGTCCAAAAGGAAAGGGGAATGTGTTTGCTGCTGTTGTTGTGTCTGAGGCTATGAATGAAGAAAGTGATGCTGATGAAGTGTTATTAATCATAAATAACAAGGAAGAAGCTAAGGAGTGGACACTTGATTCTGCTTGTTTCTTACTCATAAAGAGTGGTTTGCTATGTACAAACCAGCGAGTGGTAAAGTGTTTATAGGTAAGAATGTTTCTTATGATGTTATGGGAATTGGAATAATCAAAATCACGACAACGAATGGTTTAGTAAGAACTCTAATGAATGTACGTTATATTCCAAGTGTTAGAAGGAATGAGATCTCTGTAGGAGCTTTGAATTTGAAGGGTTGTTGGTGTGAAGTGAAAAATGGGTTGATGAAGATTAGAAGAGGGCCACGTATCATGCTTTTGGGAAGGAAGGTTAATAATCTTTATGTTTTGTTGAGGAGTACTCTGCCAGGTGGAGCAGTTGCAAAGACATAATGGAAGCCTGTTTCTAGATCTACTAAAGTGATGGGTAATCAAGAGCGGCAAGGGAAGGAAAAAGTGTTGGCAATTACAGCAGCATCAACTTTCATCCCAGAAGCAAGGAAAGTTCAATTCGGTGATGTGAGAGTAGTTCCAATTTCGACTATTTGAACTTGGAGTATGCTCACAACAGATGAGTATGATAGAACGGCGAAGAACAATAAGAAGGAAGAAGATGTTAGGTTCAAGGTGGAGAGATTTCTTTAGTCAAGGTGGAGCTATAGAGGAGCGCGAGAAGATCAAATTTGAGCCAAGGTGGAGATTGTTAGGAATTGTGTCTCAAATTCCTATTGTAATTAGGTTTCTATTCTAGAGCTGTAATTTATTTGGTATTTTTTTGTTAGGCAAGTCTTGGACTTCATGTAATTGTAATCCTTGTCGAAAAAGGAACTGGGTTTGAAAACTCTATAAATAGAGGTGAGGTTAAGAAGATAATGTCAAGACAAAAAAAGTGTAAAGAGAGAGGATTGTAAGATAGTTGAGTTGAATTTGTGTGAGAGAAAGAAAGAGTGTCTAATCTTTATATTGAAATAAAGATAGTCGTGCTTCGCCTATGGATTAAGTGATTTGCTGAACCACGTAAATCTCATCTTGTTTGTGTGTGTTTTTTAATCACTTCCGTTGTGCCTAACCAAGGGGATTAATTCTCAAAAGTTATGATATAACAATATTTTTTTAAAGATATTCTAAGCTTTTCTTGACGAGTATACTATGATATTATATTTGGAAAGTTAAATAGCAATGTTCAAGACTTAATAAATATGCAACCCTAGGTAACTGAGAAGCATCAATTAGTGGTCGAAGTACTCTCATACTTGCTAGAAATTAAATATATATATATATATATATTCAAATTATGGCTACGTTTAAGAAGTACCAGACACATATCCACAAGTATCGGAGGAGTGTCGGTATCTGACACAAACATTATACTGGTGCATTCCCCTCATAGAAGTATTTGTGCTTTATAAGGAGTCCAAACAATAAAACATAAGCTTTACCTGGAAAGACCGTCATTAAAAAAGCAATCCCTTAATGGAACAACTACGATAGAGAAATTCATAAAATATGACCCCCTCTAATTCTTTAAAAATCTTTTATAAAAGAAGAATAAGAAGAAGAAAAACTAACTTACCTTTCCTAGATTAAGATTTAATCGGAGATGAGAATAATATATGGCACAAAAATCAGAGGTGTTAATATTGGAAATTTTCCCACTTATCACAATATACACCTATTAGAGAATTCCTTACTATCGTTTCAATATATCTCAATTATTTTGATAATATATCTCCATAAAAAGAAATTCATGAAACAATAAAATCATCGAAATACTCCCTTAATGGAACCGTTGAGACAAACAAATTTTAAAAATATATGGCACAAAAATCAGAGGTGTTAATATTAGAAATTTCCCCACTTATCACAATATACACATATTAGAGAATTCCTTACCCTTAATGTATCTCCATAAAAAGAAATTCATGAAACAATAAAATCATCAAAATACTCCCTTAACGGAACCGTGGAGACAATTTAATTAATAAACTGTCAACCTACATAATTTTGTTCAAAATGCCCAAAAGAAAGGAAAGCGAGCCTATTCAGCACCATATTCAGTTGATTAGTAATATAGTTCATATACAAGAATAACTCTTAAGGCACAGAAAATAGAAGTGTTAGAATTAGTGTATTAGTTACTAATCAAAATTTCCGTACTCTCCTTTATTTTGATAAAAAAAATTTTCCCCAAGTATTGCTTAAAATTTTTTATTTTTTTTTTGTCACAAAGAGAGAGAGAGAAATGCACATGGAAATGTAAGCATTAAAGAACTGTCACAAACAATCCCAGAATTTTCAGGATTAAACATAATGTACTATTTGATGTACCACGTATTAGCTTTTCTGTTTTTCTTCTTTAAATTGAATTAGGTTTAGTGTTCGGCAGCTACTAGAAATTCTATATGAATTTAAAGTTTATAATTCAAATTCAACATTGTCTTAGTTCTTTAAGGATATGAATCAATAATTCAAATAAAACACTCCCAAAACAAAAAAAGGCAGAGCACAATCCATATTGAAATTAGATATCCGTAGAAGACTAAAATATATATGAATCTCATCCCTCTATTAATCATGAATCCATTGTGTACTTCAAGAATACATATAGTTCTGTCAGATTCATATGAATCCATAATGATTGTTTGTTCACTTACCAATTTCTCCCAGATACAAACCAAATTGGTGATGTATTTTAACTTGTTCCCTTGTTCGATGCTTCCCTAAAAGTCAATTACATTTATAACTATACATGTTATACAATAAGGTGCCTTAAAATTCCTTGCATTATACCACCGCACAAAACAAATTCATGCCCTAGATTGATTTTTTAGCCCATTGGTTCAATTAACGAGTATTATGTCCAGCAATTGCCATCAAAACCATGTACAGAATACTTGGACAATCTTATTGTACGCGGCAGTCCTTTTTCACTCCTGAATATATCAAGTGTATGTCAGACAACGTCTCTTCTAACATCTGCTAGTCCATGATATAATCTATAACACAATTATTGAAACTAAATAAAATCATATCATTATACTGCCAAAAAGATAATAATAGAACTGAACTTCATGGAAAAAAATATATACCATGTATACACGAAATTGCTTAAGCTCGTCCTTGTCCTGGATGGAAATAATTATTTTAGCCCTTTCACAAGAAGATTTTGACGGATGATCAGCGACATTTTCCTTGGAAGACTGCACTGAAGTACTAAAGTCCCTTTTTACGGACTCTTCAACAGCTCGAAATACATCTGCAGCGGATTGGGCAAATGACACCAGCTCCTGCTTCTTTAACCTATAGACAAGGAACACATTCATAAGAAAAATCAGGAGAAAAACCAAGACATGCAACATAAACTAAACTAGAATTCTATGAAACCCATAAATATTGATAACACGGGTTTGCTGGTTGCATGACCAATAGTCGCAACTCACAACTAACAGCTCAAATGCAACCCTCACTGGAAGTTGAGGTGTAAGAGGTGATCTCTAAGGAACCAGACGTCTCAAATTTGGGAATGTTAACTACCATCTTCTTGGAAAGCTTAAGCTGTTAGAGAAGGGTCTCAGCAATGCATATCAAGCTCCAACACTCTCCATCATGTTCAACCCTTTATTGCAAGTGGTGAGGCAAACAAACCAAACTAATATCGAAACAAGTGCAAACTTGCACGCCAAACCGAGGAACAAATGCAGAGATGGAGACTTGTGCCCAAGACATCCCAGGACCAAAACTCTTATACCACGTCAGATTCCCATATTCTCTACAAGGATGTGATATGCAGGTGATCGTGTGCTTTTGTAACGTCTAATCTACTCAAAATGAGTTGGCAAAACCTGGCTTAATCCAAAACAAGAAACGAAAAAGAACAAAAAAAAAAGAGCTCAAATGCATGCTATACCCTAAAATGTGAAAACCAAATTAATCTTCCTTTGCGATGAACCACATCATTCCCCACTATAAGTTCTATGATACATCAATCAATGCCTATTTGATTCAGTTTTCGAACAGTTTTCAGATAACAATACAAAAACTTGTTTGGTTGTCAGTCTTCTTAAAAAAAATTTGAAAATAGTTTCTGTTTTCAGAAAACTGAACCAAACAGAATGTCTCAACAAACAAATTTAGATGTGTAACCTTCCCTTTAACTAGTGTGGTGTACAATGAATTGAATATAAAATTTCAAAGTTTTGCTGACATCTTCACCTTGCATGTGCTGCTACTAACAAAGTAAACGAGTACTTTCAACAGTGGAGTAGCACATGAGATGTTGGTCAATCACAAATCAACTTAAACAATAGTTAATCTAGTTGGCATGTGCCACCAAGCACCGTGAATATTGGGCCCTAATGCATGATCCTGACCTATGAAGGTAATTGTTGATAGTAATCGCCTACATGGACAGACAAGATGAGAAATCTCTATATTTACTTTATTCAATACTGTGTCCAATATGAATGTCGAAAAATTACACTTATGATTCTTCGAAGATTCCAAAATGCAGATCTTACATAGAGAAATAAAATTAAAAAATTCTGCAATTTAGGAATTTCTCTGTAACAAATAACAACTGACAAGAAAAATTATCAAAAGCACACTTAGGCACAAAAAATTATCCGGGCACCAAAAGTTGCAGACCTGTTGTGACATCCCACATCTCCTGGGGGGAGAAGTTGCTAACACTCATATTTGTGGATGTCTCCTAACTGTGTACACTCGTTTTGAAAACCTAAACATGAAGAGTGTGTAAAGCGGACAATATCTACACAGCGTGAGAGGGTCGTTACAGATGCTATCAGAGCCAATCCCCAGTCGGAAATGGGGAGAGCGTGCACAAGCCCATGAGGGTCAGGCCAACGAGGATGCTAGATCGCAAGAGGGGGTGATTGTGACATCCCACATCACCTCAAGAGAGAAGTTGATGACACTTATATGTGCAGTTGTCTACTAATTGTGTAGATGCGTTTTAAAAATCGTGAACACGGAAAGTATGCAAAGTAGACAATATCTACATAGGGTGGGCGGTCATGACAAATGGTATCAAAGCCAATCCCCAACCAAAAATGAGAGGAGCGTTCGTAAGCCAGTGAGGGTCAGGCCAGAAACGACACTGGATTCCAAGAGGGGGTGATTGTGACATC
This sequence comes from Cornus controversa, assembly GCA_026545225.1. NCBI lineage: Eukaryota > Viridiplantae > Streptophyta > Magnoliopsida > Cornales > Cornaceae > Cornus > Cornus controversa. Next base: position 26,792,855 of record CM048848.1, on the reverse strand, counting down.
CCACGTTGCCTGGGAGGAGAGGTTGCTAACACTTATATGTATGGATGCCTCCTAACTATGTAGACACATTTTGAAAACCATGAGCTTGGAGAGTGTGCATAGCGGACAATATCTATACATTGTGGGCAGGTCGTGACAGTTGTCACCTCTCACAAGCCTAGGCAAAGCTTCTTTAAGTGGGTGAATCCCTAAGCACAAGGCACCAAAGGTCCAAGGCACTTCTTAGGCGCACCACCTTGAATATTGTTTCTAATTTACTTTCTTTCTACCGAGTTCATTTTGAACCATTGATTAACATTATAACGAATGTTACTGCAGAGTTGGCTCCATAATAGCAAAACCAAGGAACAAATAAGGCATCCGATTGTTAAAAACCTGACATCGTATTCGAACTGCAAAACCAAAACAGAAAGGGGAAGGAGAAAGACCGAAATCTAAAGACCCTTACGCCTACCTTGCTGGAACCTTAACGGAGCTTGATGCCATAGACATCATCAGGTTAGCTTTCTAACATTCACTATCCCATTCCTTCTCTTCTTCAATTAAACCCTAGTTTCCACTTTTTTCCCAATAAATTCTTTGTCTTTCCCCTCCTTCACCATCTTTGGTTTTCTCTTGTACTACATGGAGTGCTTTAATATTTCATCAAACATCACTACTTGAAACTAGATAATTCTCGGGCAGCTTACAGCTTCATTAAGAATGGATTAACAGATTCTTGTGGTATAAATAAGCAAGTATAACAGAACTATACCATCATAGACTCTGCTTAATTTATGGAGTCAACAACACGAGAATTATAGAGAAAGATCTTTCTTTCATTCATTTTTTTCCCTAGATCTCAAATATTTATAAGCAAACAAAAAATATTTAATTTTAGCAGGCAGCTTCATGAACATGAAGTACCCATGCCACATACGAATATCATTGCTATGGCTATAGCTTATATTCAACATGGCTATTAATCGATAAAAACCTAATTGGTGTCCCATCAAAGAGAACAATATATTCACAATGCTAAAAGTTTAATAGTATATATTCTCAGCATGCTACGATGCATCTGTTGATCGAAAAATATATTATAAGAAAATGAACTTCACACAATTCAGTCATGTAACATATCTCCTGTGAATTGAGGATCATATGAACCTGGGCAGGGTTACATAAACGAAGCTGACACGCAAATACATTGCTGGTAATAAATTAGATTATGAAAGAACCATAACTGGTCATGACTTGGCACAGGTACAAACCATTTAAATGTTTTTCTGATAAATAATATTTCATTAAAAAACGCTCAAAAGGGAAGGGCATCCTAGAAACAACCGCACAAGGACCAACAAAGGCCCGCTATACTCTGAACATATCCAAAAAATCCCTCACAAATTTTCAATTCCACCCTTGTACTAAAAAAATAAGGAACTAACAATAGAGAAGTTAAGCACCCCATATAGGAATCTCCCCTTTATCAAAGGATCGTCTGATTCACTCCTGCCACAAGCCCCACCATAAACAAAGGGGCGCCACCCTCCAAGCTTATACAACATCTCCAGCCACGAGCATGCTCTTGGTAATCAGAATTTTATTATGAGGCCAAGGTAAGGCTGTCATATCTAAGATGAGATGATTCACTACATACCAAAGCCCATTAATCTTGAAAACATTAAATTTAGATATAACTACGCCGATCTTACCAAAGTCCTTCTTGATCGATGGTCCCCATTAGCATTAGTGCTAATTAACCACTGCTTTTTTGGAATGTAAGCCTGTTCTTGAAGTAATAAAGTTCAATGGTCCTCTTGTACTTGTTTCCCCTCCCAAAACATCAACCCAAATTAACTCAATTCTATTGTATCACCATCACCGCATTCACAGGAACTGAGAAGACAATTTGATCACTCTCCAATATCCCTATTATATCATCCACTAAATATTCTAAGTTATTTTCCTAAATCCACTAATTTTAAGTGATAACCTTTCTCATTCTTTGCTAGCATTTTCGGTATTTATGATTAAGAACCATTATTTGTATAACACATTGTTCCTTGGCTGTCAACATTCTATTTCTGCATAGTGCAGAAGATGGAAAGCAATGATCAAATAAAACTAAAGAAAACAAATCTCAACCACTACAACTATGCCCTAAGGCCCTTGACCCTGTACAGATAAATAGCCAATGTACCAAAAAATAATTCATTTCAAGTTAAATCCTACCCATCAATCCATCAGGACATCTTGATCTTTAAAGCTACTAAGCCACATTTCCACTATCCTATCTTAGCTCAACTAAAGTCAGATATCGTACAATAGTAGGTTACGCAAAATTACAGCATGTCTGATTTTATTTTAATAAGAGCATCATTAAAAGCACAAAAGAGGGTGAAACCCATGTATAGATGACATATAAAAGGAACCAACACTCCAAATCTTAATTGATCTCGGTCCGTTTGCTTAAAATATGCAGACAAAGTGAGCTCCAATCAAGTTGAGCCCAAGTTATTAATGAATAACACAAATCATTTGCAGCCTTATTTACCCCCAGTTCTTTTTGAAAGTCCTCACAGGTGCCACCTTGCAATATGGATTTGACTTCAAACTTCAAAGTCCTCCAATCTCCCTTCACACTTCATCCTCCCCTCTTGAAGCTATCAATTCTATACAAAATATATAAAAAATAAAATAAAAAAATAAAAAACTCTTCTACCGCCTAAAGCTCTCTATCATAAACAGATCACCATAATCTAACATTCTTAACCATCCATTATTGGCATGTCTATAATGCCACTAGAAATGCATCTTTATTTATTGTAATCTGATAGAAGGATAATTGGCAACATTTACCATTTTTCATAACAAAGACTTGGGTAGGTTGTTTGAAGGAGCTTTTGGAAAGCTTTAAAAGAGCTTCCAAGTCTTAAAAGTACTTTAAAAGAATAAGTGTTTGGTGAGAACAAACAAACTGTCGTTTTGAGAAGTCCAAACTTCTACAAGTCCATTCAATGGAAGCCCGTAAGAATAGCTTTAGAAAATGACTTCTTGCAAAGTCAAATGAGTTAATGAACCATTATGAATGATAATCATATCTCTACATTTTTTTTTATCCTTTTCACTTCGTCTTTCAATTTCTGCAATAATCATGACCCCCACAGGCAAAGAAACAACCTCCATTTCTCAACTTCCATTGTCGTTGCAGAATTGAGCATTCCATAAATACATCAATTAATGAATTCAAGAAATTTGTGAGTTAGGGTTTAACAAGCATGAGGTTTTAAAATGGGTTTGGTCGACGAACTTCCTCTCATTTGAAAAGCAGCTCTATCTTTATTTATCTTCATTCTCTGTTCTTATTAAAACTAAAATTTTGTGGTTCACTCTATAAAAAATGAAGTTTTCTTGTGTCTCAGGACTTATACTACTTATAGGTTATCAAATCAATCTTTTTCCCTCTCTATAAACAATAACTTTCTAGGTGATATATCAATTCAATACCATTGTCAAATGAAAATTTTATTCTGACGGTTAAAAAAATTTCAAATTTTGCGTTCACCAAAATCTTTTCAATTCCAAATTCCTTCCAATGAAATTCTTCACAGACTTTTTATGTTTAATACAGAGACACTACTTAACTCTATTACCTTTCCCCACTGGGAAGTGAATGTTTTTGAAAATTTTATCCCACCCATTTCTTACACCTACGCACAAGCTAACCTCATGAAGAGCATCCTCCTCCATCCTGGTCCAGCCACATATATCTCACCCAAAGTCGCCTGGTTGAATAATCTAAATCTTCTACTTCAAAATCACCTAGCATAAATAGGGAAAAAACAATGACCCAATCAACACAGTGGTACTCAAAGTCTACCCCCATTCCCCATCGCACCCAATCCCAATCAGCCACCCCAAAAAAATATCACTTGGTAATTTGTCTGACTACAGTGGAACAAGAAGTCATAAATTTTAACATATTTTGGATATCAAAATAATTTTTCTCACACGTGATCTTGTGACGAGATATTTGAAAACAAAGGCAAAAAGCTAATTCTACTTTAGAAGTTTACAAGTGAGTTCATATTCACTAGAGCTCCATAAATAAGAAACAAAATATGAATATTTTTGTGATTTTAGGATTTGATTTTGATAGCATATCTAGTGTGCTTATATACAAAAAATAAATGTGAATGAATTGTTTTTGTTCAAAGTAATAGAAGAACTAATACAAGTATAATAAATGGTTGTGTTAAAACCCTTGAAGAAAAGATTGACAATCTACCAATAGGGAAAAAACAATGACCCAATCAACACAGTGGTACTCAAAGTCTACCCCCATTCCCCATCGCACCCAATCCCAATCAGCCACCCCAAAAAAATATCACTTGGTAATTTGTCTGACTACAGTGGAACAAGAAGTCATAAATTTTAACATATTTTGGATATCAAAATAATTTTTCTCACACGTGATCTTGTGACGAGATATTTGAAAACAAAGGCAAAAAGCTAATTCTACTTTAGAAGTTTACAAGTGAGTTCATATTCACTAGAGCTCCATAAATAAGAAACAAAATATGAATATTTTTGTGATTTTAGGATTTGATTTTGATAGCATATCTAGTGTGCTTATATACAAAAAATAAATGTGAATGAATTGTTTTTGTTCAAAGTAATAGAAGAACTAATACAAGTATAATAAATGGTTGTGTTAAAACCCTTGAAGAAAAGATTGACAATCTACCAATAGTTCATCTTAATCAATCAACTGTAAAAACTTAATACACTGCAATATGAACAGAATAAAAAACGCAATGCCTAACAAAATCCAAATATTCTTAAAGATCTATTGGCACTGCCCATGGATGAACCGAATTTGAGAATTTGGAACATTTCCAAGTGCATAAGAATATAAGCCAACGTCACTAGTCAAACAAGCTCTTCTGTGATTATCCTTGTGTTAGTCCAAAATTGATACTTCTAATTTCTATATTTGATGTCATGTGCAGGACATGTGCCCTTTTAAGCATTCATCACATGTTGGTCATGTGATACACTTACTCAGGAATAGAGATGTCTATTTTGAATTTCTTGCTTCCCATTTTAGTGTCCCAAAGTATGTTTCATTATGAAACAGTCTAAGCATCAATTTTTCACTTCCCATCCTAACGATCTCTACCAGTTAAAGTATTTATATTTTCTTAAATCTTGATCATTGATCTTTTTCCTTACTTTTACAAGAATAACTTCAGAAAGACTTTGGTCAAAAGTAATGTGACAATGTATTTTTAAAGTTTGAGCTTATTCAAGAAGACACTAATTTGATACGAAGAGAGTAGTAGAGAAACATTGGTCTCCTTTCGTTATACATGCTGCCTAAACAGTGTATGAGCAACCTTCTGTTATTCTATTCTCGAAAATGGATAAAGAGAGACGATCTTGAGTTTTATCCAAATCCTAGAGTCTTTTTCTTGTCATTCCCCCTTACAACTATTGTGTTCTTGTATTATTGTCATCCCATATGATTCCACTGGCTCTTCGAATGTTATGAAAACATTAAGTTCCTTGCAGTCTGTCTATTCCTTGTCATTTCTGCAGTGACACTGAACTAGAAGTTACAATACTGAGTTACACGCATGAGACTACCTTAGAAAAATCATTATTTTCATGAAATTACCTGTGCATCAAAACATTCACATAGTACTAGTATAATGAACAAATACCAAATGTTTGACAGAAAGAATTGAAATGATATACATCAACAATTAAAGCCCTAAAACCAAGGCCAAAAAAAAAGGACAAACTCGTAATTCCTAATGGAGTCTACCTCAACTTTACAGGCTTAGCCCAAGTGGTACATCCCCCTCCTTCCAAAAGGGTGATTGAGGGTTTGAGTCCCCAATGAGACAAATGTGTGTGTGACTTACTTAAAACACACACAAAAAATAATAATAATAATAATAATAAGTATACCTTAGCTCCTTTATGGTTATATCCTCCCCAAGCTTCTGTCTGTCACTAGAAACCTTGGGAGGAGGAGGCAACCAATCCTCCTCCTCCTCCTCCTTTTCTTTACTGTCAATGATCTCTATGATTTTCCCGTTATTCCCTTTTTCCTTCTCAGCCTAATTCAAATTAGAAACAACGTCAAAATCAATCACAGAAAGAAACCACATTCCACAAAACTATAAATAAACAACCACAACTGCAATTCATAGGATCAAAACAAGCCGATCATACTCCAGAATCGGAAACCTTCCTTCGTTTCGGTGAGAAAGGTGGGGACGAGTCTGAAAAGTCATCTGAAATTTGAAAACGAAAATCACAGCTACATCATAGAACGTGTGCACATATGTATAGAGAGAGAGAGAGTGAGAGAGAGAGATGGGAGATAAATAAGAACTAACCGTCGAGGCAGACGATGTCCAGAGGCTGAACGCGACTATAATCAAAAAGCGGTTCAAGTTCTTCTGTCGATTCCTCCTGCAAATCGGAAGTCGAGAATTAATTTCCAGAAACCCTAGAAAAAATTTGGTTGAAAATTAGGATATGGAGGGTCATATACCATTGTTGAGCTTCCGAAGTGTCTCTCTGGAATTTTCTCTCTGTGCGCGCTTTTGATATTACGAATTTTATGATAGAAAATAAAAGCCTCGCATCAAATATGGTTACCGGAGGGACGCCGCAAGACACTTCGGGAATTGGCTCGTTTATTGCTTTAATTAATACTCTTAGGTTGCTATTCCTTCGGTTTGGCAGGCGGGAAGGACGAGAGGGAGGGGAAAGGAATAATAGATAAATGATGGACTAGGAAGCAGATATGAAATTTTTTTAAAAACATAAAGACAAGAATACCACAAGAGGAAACGAGCATAAAATAATATATTAATATATATTAATTTTTTAATAAAAAATATTACGTTAAATAAATACTTCAATTTATTATTAAGTAATTAAAAATCAAACAAATTAATAAATAAAAATAGATAAATAAATTTAAAAAATCAGACTTATTTAGTCTTTTACATATATTTAACTTATATTTTTAATCATAATTTAGTTGCACATAATTTTCATTCGAAATACTAATATACATCACTGCTACGAAGTGTTCGACATATGTTCGACGAGTGTTCAAAAAGTGTCCGAGAAGTGTTCAAGGATACTCCGAGAAGTGTCCTAAACAGAAAAATGTTAGGACACTTCTATAAAGTATCCAACACGAGTACGACACCCTCGGTGAACTATTCGTACTTTCTAAATGATGGGATGGACAAAATTGAACACGACACGACACGAGTTAAATGAGTTTGAATTTAAGCTAAACTGACACGTTTAATAAACGAGTCAACACAAACACGATACACACACGACACGAGTTAAGTGAGTTTGAGTTTAACCTAAACTGGCACGTTTAATAAACGAGTCGACACAAACACAATACATAAAAATTATATTGGGTTTGAATCTAATGAATCTAACCCGCGACATAATTATGACATGATTTATTCATATATTCTGGTTATATTCAAACTTGTATATTCAAAGATATATATTGTATTATCGGACGTATTTATTAAACATGCTATTATAGGACATATTTATTAAACAGGTTACACAAGGTCGACACATGTAATACATTTAATAAATAGGTTGGGTAAGTATTAAGCATCTATTATAGTAGAGAATGCAGAAAAGAAAAGAGAATAAAGATTTGAGTGAAAAGAGAGAAGAAGATAGTGGGTAAGAGTAGAGCGATACAATAAATGAGTGGGCATTCTCTACGGTTATACACTCTCTTCTTGATTAATTATAATTATAGTGAAATTTTTTGTTCATGCGAACATAGGCCAGATAAGGTCGAACCAAGTTAAAAATTGTGTTATTACATGTGTTTCTTTTTTATTTACTTCTGCTGCAATAGTTATTTCTTCCCCCCACACCATTTTCGATGCTAATTTGATCTCGAAAGAAAGCCAAATAAGGACACCAAATAGGTGATCTGGGTCTTCCTCCTCAAAGCCCATAAAGCCGCCAGTTGTTTGCTGCCGCAATTCGACTCCAATGGTGAAGTCGACTTTGCTATTGAAATATGTGGTTTTAATTGCTTGTATAGTGGATGTTGCTTCAATGATGGTGGTGGTTTAAAAGATATATTGGAAGGAGTTCTCTAGATTTCATTTGATGGGTTTGAAGAAGAAGATGAGATTGAAGAGGTGTGAAATACTCCTTTTTACTTTCCCGTTTGGTTACTGAGAAATCAAAACGAAAGTTTAGAAGACTATTGTACTATAATTTCAAAGTAGAAATACTACTAACCTGTAAATTCATAACTTCCCTCTTCTCTATTCGCTCCACGTAATCTGGATTATCTTAAATAATAAAGTTATATGATTTTTTTTAAAAAATTGTGTTATTATTTTGAAGAAATGTTTGAAGTCCTTAATGTTGGAATTTAATCCATACTCAACTAGTAGAAATCAAGAATATAACAATTAATTATGGAAGAGATTTAATTGACATACCTGATTGAAAACTAAACTTTATAATACATTCGAGTTTTCTGCAAGAGTTCCTTAGAGTGCACTACCCCCTTTCTAAGAGTTGTTCTTCGATAGGGCTGAACAAGGGTTATGAAACCCTTATTTATAACAACAATAGGGGGGACGACTTCTCTACAAATAAAATACCTAAGTCTCCATTCCTATCATATAAACCTAGATATCAACGGTTAGGATTAAATCCCACCAAATAAAGTTGAAAAATCACAATTCAACGGTGTAAATATTATACTGTCAATTAGACCACAATTGACAAGTATAACCCCAACCCATCAAGTAACAATAATTACATTGCAATCCAATTTTAGAAATAGTGCATGGGACCACAAATAAAAATATTTTATTTATTAAAAATATTCTAACAATCTCCTACTTGGTTCATGCACTTTAAGTTTTGTAAAACGACACCATGGATTGCAACACTTTAGAAAAGTCGAGTGGCAATTCATTTTATTTTAGAAAAATACAATTATCGAAACAAATGGGTTGAAACTTTAAAACACTATATCCATAGACTTCCTCAATAGTGGATCATGGATGCGTAGACAAGTAATATTTAGTCTAAACAGTTCCATGGTCTCAAAACTGAGTCCATCTAGGATTTGAGCAAATATAGTAGTTTTTACTGCATTTCATGAGATGCGCAAACTGCATGTGGTCTAAATGTACACCTCACTATCCGTCCTGCTTCATACCATCACGGTATGTCACCTGAACATATTACAGTAAACCGCCAACCTTCTGTCCAGTGTTAAGGTTTACCAATATGGAGCCAATCCATATCTAGCCCAAGTTATCCTCATAGAGTGTGAAACACTCCCACATGTACTTTAATAATTATGTTTGGATTTACCAATGTGGTGCCAATCCCACATCTAATCCAAACACCCTCATGAGTGTAACATCACTCCCAGGCAAATATAATAGCACGTACATAAACTATATATAAATGAAGATAATAATAACAATGCATTATAACTTTATTTTGCATACAAATAACTGTCACCAAAAGGTGTAAATAAACTGAAGAAAAATAACTATCACCATAAGGTGTAAATAAGCTGAAAGCTAACTGCAATGTAACATGACATAAAGAAAAATCAGACATCATTACACAAGGACTCTCAAACACCTATCCGGATCACGTGCTCTTTAAATGTTTTCGTCTGAAGACCTTTAGCGAGAGGATCTGCAATCATCTTTTCTGTTACTATATGGGGAACCTCAATCGCACATTCCTTAACCTTTTCACACACGAAAAAATATTTTATATCAATGTGCCTATTATGCTTGATCAACTTTTCATCTTTCATGTACTTTATAACAATTTTATTATCACAGAAAATGTTATACGCTTGTGTATGGAGTCAACAACCTTCAAATTCATAATAAAAATTTTCCAACCACATGGTATGTTGAGTTGTTTCACAACAACTGGCCAACTTTCCAGACATAATGAAATATGTGATAACATATTGCTTAGAGATTTTTCACAAAACAACTCACTCCCTGAACTAACATAAAAGTAAAAATAGAAGTAGATTTCCTACTACTTAAGCAACCTACATAGTTATCATCGGAATAACCAATTATCTCTAAGCAGCCTGATTTTTTGTAGATCAACATGAACTCTTTAGTTATCTAAAAATACCTCAAAACTTTCTTCACTACCTTCAAATAAACAATGTGAAGATTTTGCTAAAATCAACTTGACTTCTCACAAAATCATTATCGAGACACTTTTTATTCTGACAACATATTCCCTTTAACACCTTGAACCTCACTTGGTACACAAATTTTTCATTTCAAAAGTTTTTGATATTTTATCAGCCTTTTGAGAAAGTCCAAAATTTTCCTATAGTGCATGTATCACATAAATGTCATTGCTAACTAATAAAATATCATCAACATATAAGACAAAGATAGCAAATTAACTCCCACTGAACTTGAGGTATATGTATTAGATCACGATATTTTTCAGGTTGAAACATGTAAATCAATTCCTTAATGTCTCCATTGAGGAACATTGTCTAGACATCTAACTAATACAACTCAAAATCTTAATGTGTGACAATGGCAAAATGACTCTCAAAGAGTCATTTGATGAAACTAGAAAAAAAATTCAGAGAAATCATCACCTCTTATATCTATCATACACCTCAAAATCATTAAGTATAAAAGAAATTACAAAGTTCTAGACTCCCACTGAATTCACACATTCTCAATAAATTTTACAATGACATGTTTCAGCAATTTTCATAGGTTTAGAGGGATAATAAAAACCATAACCAAAAGATTTCTCAAGATACTCAATGAAATAACAAGTGACGGTGTGAGGATCAAGTTTCTTAATATCTAAATTATACAATTTCACCTCTACAAGGCATCCTCACACATGAAAATGTCTGAGACTGGGCCTACGATCCATTCAAAACATTGAGATATGTACTAAAACACCACGATTCACATCCTTCATATCTATAACTTCAAAATTGCATTTCTTCTGCATCTCCCCTTGACACAGTCAATAAATAAATTATAATCTGAAAAATTAGTAGTCCAATAATCTCATCATTAACTAGGCATTCATGTCTTTTTCAAGAGATATACTCCAATCTCATATGCCATAGCATAAATGAATCCTCTCCAACAAAAGCACGATTTTATCTGGAAGGTATTGAGCCCATAGATAAACAAGAGGCATGTATGATCTCTCTTGAATCAATCTTCAAATATATTCAAGCATGTTTACCTAATAGGGCTAAAAAAAATATCACAATAATTCTCATACATGCGTTATTTTTCTTCAACTAAATCTTAAAATTGTGACAGTCTTTCTTTTGATGCCCTTTCATTTTACAGAACCAACATTCATCATTCCTATGATCATGCATTTTTCTTTATCATTCTTCTTTTAATTTTTCTGTTCAGCCAAATTTTCTTTCTCGCAACTTATTTTCTTCTAAAAAATATTCTTATGGCTATTACTTTTGGCAAGATGAACTGTCATTGAGTCACTCCATTTCATTGACACAAAAAGTTCCAACAACCGGTTAATGTCATATTTTATCTCTTGTGAATTATATTTACCTTGAAAGTCTCAATAAACTTGGGTAGAGAATATATCATCACGTGGACTAGTAACTTATCATCATATTCAAATATGATTCTCTACTCCCCTAGTCCATTAACCAATTTGTACATCTTATAGATATGCTTCCTCACTTAACCATTGCCATAATTTTTGATTGACATGAACTTTGTCAGCTAATAATAATGTATGTGCTTCTTGATCTTGATAGTATCAAATACTAGAATACCACCCCTATAAGTCACACCAATAAAAACACAAATCAACCTTATGGCAATTGAATTACCTTTAGTCCATTTAAAATGTAACAACCTTACAACCTTAGAAAACTCTGTAACCATCATAGAGGGTTTCTCCCTAAAAGGTACAGATTCATAGTCTAACAAACTCAACATAAATTCAATCCCTGTAAGCTATATCTGTATTGCGGAAGCGTTAATAACCTCAATGCATGTTATATTAAATAACACCACATAAACACCATATAAAATAATATGCCATAGCTTTAGGAATTATCACTTTAATTTGTACTTGGAATTTTAAGCCGAATTTATCAGGGTGTTTTACTATGTGCAAAACCTTCCACCCTACGGGAACAGGTAAGATGTCATCTAAAAATTACCTTTGGGCAGAATTTTAAATATATTTATCCCCCAAATTTGCGATTAAATCGCACATAGACCTAGTTGATTATGCTTGAATTATTACTAAACACTTCCATTACCTTTGGGTAAGAGGGTTATTTAGTTCTAGCCCAAACACTCTCAACTATTCTACTCACTTATCCTACATTAAGATACTGATCACCTTGGGCAGAACTAATGCCCCAATATAGGTAAGTGCACTGTTAGACCAATATTTGTCTTTAAAATTTTCAAAAATAATAACCTACATGAGTGAATGTCACCTTTTGGTCGGCATCACTCACTTTGGATACTACCTTGAAACGGTCACTTTACCGGTCCTCCTAAACCCCAAAGAAAGACTTAAATTTTAGAATTCCATTTTATTTTGGGTTCACAAATTTATTTATAATGCACATAAAATAAACCCAAATAATATGGGACAAAATATAAACATAGATCCAAAAAACTTGAATATAAATAAAAGAAATATATTTATATTTATCCATGCACATAAAAAAATTTTAAAAGAAATTTATAACATTTTGTTTTGTTTTGTTTTTTTTTTCACTGTTCACGCAAAAACCATTGAACAATATATATATATATATATATATATAAGTGCCGCACATGTATACCTCTGTATACCCACATATGAAGTTTAAAGTTTGTTTAATTTTCTAATAACATGCATGTGATATATATATATATATACACATAGATACCTTCAGTGGGATGTCAACTTAAAAAAAAAAATTAAAAGTTTGTTAAAGTTTTTCCATTCAATGCACACGCACGGAATTCTAGATTACAAAACTGACATGAGTCAAAAATCTATCAAAAGCCAACATTATATACTCACATGCTCAAATCTATCATTATATATATAAATTATATATATATAAAAAAAAACACTAAACCTTCGTTTTGAAAGTAATCTTTATGCCTTGAATCAAGTATCTATGCATATTAAAAACTTTACAAAGTAAACCATAGAAGTCAAATTTCATCGTTTAGGAAACTTTTAGTCACACACGTTTTACGAAGTTATCTTGTAAACCACACACACACACACACACATATAACCCATTCACGCTTTAAATCCCAAATCATAAAAGAACGTTAAAACAGTGAACCAAATTTCGGATTCACCATGGATTAATAATCCACATTTAGTTATATGCTAAGAAAAAAAAAACATCAATCATATCAATTGATTAACAGTGGGTTTTACTTTCTATACTTTTTCAATTTCAATTCACCTACGCCGATAACAACTGGGTTGCGATTATAATTACAAAGATGACTCATACAACTTCAAATCATGTAAACTACAAAATCGGTAATGGAAAAGATTTTAATCATATATATTCAATTCCATCATCTTGATTTCTACAATAAAAAAACTCTAGTACAAACCTTGCTCTGATACTAATTGTTGGAATTTAATCCATACTCAACTAGTAGAAATCAAGAATATAACAATTAATTATAGAAGAGATTTAATTGACATACCTGATTGAAGACTAAACTCTATAATACTTTCGAGTTTTCTGCAAGAGTTCCTTAGAGTGCACTACCCCCTTTCTAAGAGTTGTTCTTCGATAGGGCTGAATAAGAGTTATGAAACCCTTATTTATAATAACAATATGCGGGGATAACTTCTCTACAAATAAAATACCTAAGTCTCCATTCCTATCATATAAACCTAGATATCAACGGTTAGGATTAAATCCCACCAAATAAAGTTGAAAAATCACAATTCAACGGTGTAAATATTATACTGTCAATTAGACCACAATTGACAAGTATAACCCCAACCCATCAAGTAACAATAATTACATTGCAATCCAATTTTAGAAATAGTGCATAGGACCACAAATAAAAATATTTTATTTGTTAAAAATATTCTAACACTTACAACTATCTTCATGATTTAATGGAAAAAATACAGGAAGATTTAAGCACCTTAGACATCACACACACACACACGACATTTTGATATGCATAAATAAATATTATTCAATATTATAACATTATTTGTAACTTGTTTTTGTATGAATTACCTTCAACAAAATATAGAGCACCAATAACTCCACATTGAACTATAAATAAATTTGTGGTCCCAAGTTTAGCAGCGAGGGCTGGGAATTTTCTAGATTCACAATTACCGGTTATTAACAATGACGCGATTGTACAGTGATGATGGTCATGGATTTTTTAATGAACTTGACAACATTTTTGGAATGTTATGTGTGGATTGTTAGGGAGCAAGAGGGTTTTAGAGAGAGAGAGAGAGAATGAAGTGAAGGAGGAGGAAGAAAAGGGTTTGAGAAGGTGATGACGAAGAGGAAGAAGAAGAGAGGGAGGAGAGAGAAATGATGATATATTTTGGATCGTCTATTCAATTTGGTTATTATTATTGGTTATATGAATTTTAAAAGGTTATTAACGTCTTTTTAGTTTAAAGGAGGGCAAATTCGTCATCAGATCAAAATTTTTTGACGGTTCTAACTTTTAGTTAACGCCTGAGGTGTTGTTGTTAACATGTATAGAACCTCGGGGGAGTCAATGTAATTAAGTCCATTATTACCACTCATGTGTAATAAGGATAAACTTGAGGGATGTGAGTGTAATTTACCCTTTAATTAATCGTGTCAGTTCAATCTGTAACATGTTTTAACTTAATTACTATGAATATTTTTGTTATTTGATTATAAACCCAATATGCATTTTGTAATGCTCCTTTTTTTGTAATTGTGTTGTCTTAATTATTTTTATTTTCATGAATTTAATTATTTGTCATTTTTTTCATTATATATGTATTTTATATTAACGTTAATAATTGAATTACATGATCAAATTTATTTAATCTTCCTTTAAAAAAAAAACACAACCATTTCTAGGAGTACCAGCAAATGTTAGTTGCCAAACTTTCCCATTGTCCAATGTTGCAACCATTTTCATAGCCTTTGACCACCAAAATGATTTCTATGAAAAATTGTTAAAAGTTGTTTTAGAAAAAAGAAAGAAAAAAAAAGGCAACTATAACTCATTAATCCAAGTAAAATTTTGTACCATCATTCTTTCAAGTGAGTCCCAGTCACTGTACCAGATAGCAAAAAGAGTGGCATACTAAGAAACATGGATACTGACACGATATAACACACAAACGTCGACACGTCAAATTTTAAAAAAATAGGACACAAACACGAGCATGAACACGACTAATATAAATATAAATTTTTATTATATATCTATTGAGTGAGATAATCATAAAACTTTAATTTATAATTTCTATAATAAAGTTACATAAGTTAGAAAATACGTTATTCGAATATCAAAAGGAATATTTTATATTATATATGGTATTACTATCCAAATTTGTCATTATAGTTATGTTTTTGTTCCTTTAGAAGTTGAAAACTTTGATGTATCTTCATTAGGTTGATTTCAGAATTGTCATACACTTGTTTTATATAATATGAAGAGTGTAGGAGGTGTTGGTTGATTGTCTGAAATGTGTTAATCAAGTATTCAAGATGTGTCGTCCAAGTGTCTAAGATGTGTCGACCAAGTGTCAAAGATGTATTTGCCAAGTGTCCGAAATAATAAAAATTATTTTTAAATAATGTTTGATGGAACGAAAGTTATGAATGTTCGAAAAGGTCAATGACATAAGTATTATCATTGATTTTCTTCAAAATCTAATACGGTCCATACTTCTTATCCTTCAGCTTATTGTAGATACCAACAGGAAACCTCTTCTTACACAGAAATACCATAACTAAATCTCCCTCCTGAAAGACCTTCTTTCGCCTTTTCTTGAATGTTGTTTCCTTGTACTTAGCATTAGCTTCTTCAAAATGCTTTTGAACCTTATCTTGGATTGCTTTAACGTGATCTGCCATGTGTTCTACAGTAACATTCTTTCTAGGAAGTTTGGTAAAGTAACTAAATCCAGTGCATGCCTCGGCGGATGACAGTAAACGATAACAAATAGTGACTTTCTAGTTGATCGATTAACTATACTATTATATGCAAATTCTGTCTGTGCCAAAGCAAGATCCCACTATTTCAGTTTTTTTCTAGAAATACAATGAACCAGATTGCCCAAAGTCCAATTAACCGTCTCAGATTGACCATTAGACTGTGGATGGCTGGTACTGCTGAAATTCAAAGATATATTAAAACGCCTCCACAAAGTCTTCCAAAAGTGTGATAGGAATTTGGTTTTCCTATTTGAAGTGATGGATTTAGAAACTCCATGTAGGCGAATGACCTCCTTGAAGAATAGATTTACCACGTGTGTGGCATCTGAAGTCTTCTTGCAAGTTATGAAGTGTGACATCTTCGAATTTCGATCAACCACTACAAAAACAGAATCTGCCCCTCACTAAGTGTGTGGAAGTCTTAGGACAAAGTTCATAAACAGATTCTCCCAAGGGAAATCTGGTGTAAAAAAAGGTAGATAAAAGCCAGTGTTTTGGGACTCACCCTTAGCAAACTGACAAACTAGACACCTCCTCACATGGTTTCCAATATCCTTCTTGAGCTATGGCTAGTAGTATCGCTCCTGGAATAATGCTAGTCTTGTCTTGCCCAAGAAGGCCACCCAAACCACCACCATGCATCTTATGGATAATCTGCTCTCGAAGCGAACTTATCAGAATACAAAGCTGATTTTCCCGAAACAGAAATCCTTCCTGTAGAGGCATTCCTCCAACAACTTACTCAACCTGACATTTAGCCTAAAATTCATTAAAGTCATTATCTTCTTCATACAACTATTTTAAACAATCAAACCCAACAATCTCAGCCTGTAAAGTTACTCAAAGTGTCACTCATTTGCTGAGTGCACCAGCTACCTTGTTTTGCTGACCCAACTTATGTTTTAAGGATAATGTAAATCACTGCAGAAAAGTAACCCATCAGGTGTGCATCCAGGTAACACTATTCTAATTGTTGATGAATTTCAAAGCCTGATGATCAGTGTAGAGAATGAACTCTCTCTAAACCAAATAATGTTTACATATCTTCAATACACGTACCGCCGAATATAATTCTAGCTCATAGGTTGACCATTTTTTTCGGGCATCACTGAGCTTTGCACTATGGAAGGTAACTAGTCTACCCTCTTAGGATAAACAGCACCAACTCCCACAACTAAAGTGCCACACTGTACTTCAAATAACTTATCAAAGCTCAGTAGTGCTAATATAGGTGTAGTGGACAACTTCTCCTTAATCAGCGAAAAACTCTATTCTGCTTTTCACCTCACTGGAACTTACCCTTTTTCATACATTTAGTAATGGGAGCAACTATACTACTGATTTTTTTATGAACTTTAGGAGTGGGTCATTCTCAAATAGCTCAAACTTTTTCCTTGTCAACCTAAATTCCTTCAGCACTCACCACAAATGATCGGCGTTGAATGTTACGCATTCTAGCCTCTTAATTTGCATATTTTATTCTCTTAGTAATAGTTTATTTGTGATTTTACTCTGTTTTTGTGTTTTCTGTCTCTTTCAGGGCCTTAATGATTATTTAAGATAAAACCATGATTTTGGAGCTTTTAAAGATAATATCCAAAAAGGTTATATGAAGCCTACATCTAATGGGTCCATTCAACTCCATATTTCAACTCAAATCAACCCAAGGAAGAGGTTCAAAAGAATTATAACTACTTAAGAAGATTACGGACCTGAAGCCCAATTCTGCACTTAATCTAGTTTTAATCCCGTTTTGGAAAGTGGACTAAAAGTCTTATTTTAGAGCATCAATTTGACTTAATTCATGTATAGGTTGAACGAAATTTGATTTTGGACACTTTTGTATTTCACGTAAATTTTGTGAATCGGACTTCTACTGGGTCAAAACTTGGGCCGAATGTCAGCAGAAAAATATACCTATTTAGGGTTGCGGGAAAACCCTAATTATCTCCTAATTGGATTAGGACTTTATGTATTCTCTTAGGGTATAAAGAGGTAAATTGGAGGCTGTTTTGAAGGGAGAAAAGGAAGTGGAGGCCAGAGTAGAGAAGACAGAGACAATCCGGGTTTTATTTACTCATTATGTCTTTTATTATTTTGTTATCTTCTTCTTCTTCTACCATGTGTAACTAAACTCCTCAACTAGGGTTGAGGAGGAAACATCCATTAATGAAGTGAATTTCTTTTGTTCATTAATTGATTCCCATGTGTGTGATTTAATTGCTTATGATTTTCGCTTCTTGTGATTAATTATTTTATAATTCTTTCACCATCTATATCATGTATATGTGGTAGTTAGAAAGTATTATAATTAATCTAAGCTTGGGTTTGTATTTCTTAAAAGTGATAATCTTTGATCTTATGTTTTTCATTAAATTGGATACATATGGTGCTTAGAATTTTACACTAGTGAAGCGAAAGAAAATCTACCTTTTAATATATTTTTCATAGTGTTTTATTGTTAAATCTTGAGTAATCAATAGATTGATTTCTTGATTGCTACTCTAACTTTCAGAATTAATAAATGAATATTAGAAACTTCATGGATTTAATGGTGGTGGAATCCAAAACCTTAGTTATTTTCTTTATTTGATTTCAATTGTGTTATTTTATTTGCATGTTAGTTTAATTTATCTCAAATCAATCAACTTTTGTTTAAACTATATTAGTTTTAAATTAATTTGAATTTGTGTTAGTTTTTCTTCTCAAAGCATTCCCTTGGGTTCGACCTCGTTCTTGCCGATTTATACTTCAATAGATTCGTACACTTGCGAGTTATTTTACACTTTTAAAACAATATCAATAAACCCCAAAAATAGTAAACTGCTAGTCATAAAGCTGCACTTTTTAAAATTAATGTACAACTTATTTTTTTGTAGAACTGTAAGTACCTCTCTTAAGTACGAAATATGCTCCGATTCTGACTGACTATAAATCAAGATATCATCAAATGGGTTTATTGCCTTCTTTCTTCCACCTAGGTTCTAGAAAAAAGAGAGAACCCAAACTTGCAGCTTCTAATGAGACCTCGCAAGTTGTAATGCATTCGTTTCATCTAAAAGAGTTCATACATCGAATCACCGAATCAATTGAGCAATTGAGCACCAAATGATTGACCACTGATTTGAGGTTGCCAGATTCATTAACATAGTCTCACCTTCTGATGATAACAATTGCAAGTATAGAGCACCTGGATAAATAAAAAATAAGAGAAAACCCAACAAATCTAATCATCGTCGAACATGGTTTCATCGGCGAAGTGGCTTACTGGATCAAGGAATCTAGTCTGGCCTACCGATTCAACATCGTAGATTCCAACCATCGCCGAATATAGGAACAAAGAAAAACTTATACCCGATCAATACTTCAAATCAATATATCATCCATCATATTTTAGATCATCGCTATGTTCGATCAATATTTCAATCCTAGTTTTGCCGATTATTGGTTCAAATCATTCGATCATGCATATCGCCGACCAAGCTTATCATCGGCTATCTTCACTATCGATCGGGATAATACCAATTAACAATAAGCCAAACATGGCCAAACCTCTACAATTCCACACCGATCGAAACATTGAATCACCAACTACAACTCCTATGATTAGATCAGTTATGTCTATTAACCATTGATAGTATGTTCATGACCAAAGATACCTCCATATCAACACACCCAAGAACGCATATGTAGAGACCGGGACCAACTTTAGTCGATTTTCATTTTTATTCATCATTATTACCATAAATGCATTTTAAAATGATTTTTAACATTTTTTGAGTATGGAAAACTTGTTTGGGGACTTGTTTAGAGGTTCTAGAAAGTTTTGGGAGCGTTTGGGTGAATTTGAGAATTTTGGGTTAGGGGCTCGAAAATTTTGAAATTTTTTGAAAAATATTTATTTTTGGTTTTAGACCAAATAAAATTTTTAAAGAGTTAAGGAAGTGATTTCAGAGCCATAAAAGCTTTTAAAATCAAAAACGGAGGCGGGAGGGTACGTTAAGTGGCTCGGGGGCATTTTGGTCATTTCGCAGCCCTAGATATTTTAAATATCTATAAGTGCAGAGAATATTTCATTTCACTTTACCAAAGCTCACACTCATCTCTCTTTCTTCTTTCCCACTTCATTCCTCTTCATTCTCTCTTCATTTTAGAGACATTCAGCTTAGATTCGGGAGTTGTCGGTGAAGGACAACTCGTAGCATGGGTCAAGGGTTTCAGTTTGAACCGAACAATCTTTGATTTTGGCAAGATGTACCTTAGTGAAATTCTTGGAGATTGGTTGGAAATCCTTTAAATTTGAGGTAGGGGTGTTCTTTCTCTCCTAGTTGTCGATTCTAGGGTTTTGGGTGGTTTGGAGAGGTATAAGTTGAATGACATGTATGAGAATGGTGGGAAGGGCTATGGTATTGTGATTTCCTCCTTATTTTATGATTTCTACATGCTAGAATGATGCATATTGTGATATATGAAATGTGTTGAATGTACATATCTACTATATGATATATTGTGTGCATATGTGGTTTATATGAAAGAATTGAACATATATGTGGCTATATGTTGTTAGTGTAGTGAGAATGCATGCTAGATATAATCATAGAAAAAATGTGCATTGGAAAAGCATGAAAAATGTATGCTAAGTGTTATATATGTTTAAAAATACATATATGAGTAATTGTGGGAGAATTATGTGTGTAGATCGTACATGAGGTTTTGGAGTTGTCCAACCATGTCACGAGAGTGGTATAATCATCCATTAGGTGGAACCATTAGATTTGTCCCATTAAACCAAGGCCAAGGCCTAGAAATCAAAGATTTTCCATAAACCTTGTGAACTTCAGAGTTGTCCACTCACATTTGGCAAACTAATATATTGCCAAGATTATATGATTCTTCGGAGTTGTCCAAATAATACGGGTATTATCAGAGGTGTCCAAGGTCACATGATCATCGAAGTTGACCAATCGTGTTTATGTATCGAATTATGACCGAAGAATGTGTATATATCTTGTTGCTTATGTATTTAAATTGTTAAGCTTGATATATGGACTAAATGCTTGCTACTTAACTTGCATTTGTGATGATTGACATGAGAGCATTGAATATGCCATATTGTGTAGCGACATATATATCATGTAGGTCGATGTCGGGTCGATGCCTAGGTGGGTTGTGACATTCTTATTGGGCATAGTTGTATACTCACCCTTTTTCCCCAAACCTTGTTACAGATAAGGTGCTTATGATGGATGGGACTTAAGCATCCAAGTGGAGCTCCTTGTGACATTTTGTATCTATTATGGATATTGTATATGTGGCTATCCATGCCGGCTTCTGGCATGTTGATTTTGTTGTAGTTATAGTCATAATTGAATTGCTTTTATTTTTGCTTCAATCATATAGTTCAAATGATGACTACAAACTTTTAAGGCCATTTTTAATTAAATGTATGTTTTAGAATTTTTGTGGATGTCTAATGAAGATGATGTATAAATATTGGACTTGTGATCAATGGTATGCGTAAATTGATTTAAATATATGAGATTATGAGGTTTTGGTAATTCATTTGTGTTGAAAAGGTTATGTGGATGTGTATAGAGAATTGAGATGTTGTATGGTTGGTTTTAGGGTGTTAGAATAGATTTTTAGTGTAAAATGGACCAAGTGTGAAGTTGTAGGATTTTTGTTGGAGGGCAATTTCGATTGTGTGAAATCCCTATTTTGCATGATCGAAATCTTTCGATTGTGCGAAAATGTCATCTCGATTGTGTGAAACATTTCGCTTGTGCGAGCTTGTAGCGAGAATTTCAGTAGAAGTAGGTCCAAATTCCAGCAGGGTCTCGATAGTACTTTGCAAGTACTTCGATTGATTGAGAATTTTGATTGTGTGAAATTAGGTCTTCGATTGTGTGAGACTAGATTTTTGATCGTGCGAAATTGTAATTCACTTTAGGTTAGAGATGTATGCATGGATTAATGTGGTGCCTATTAAGATGGATGGTGTAGAGTATACACTTACATAAATGTGTATAGGGTTATGCTTCTGCAATATTAGAGAGGTTAGGAAGGTTCATTAGGGCTTAATGGACGGATTCACCTTCAGTTTGCAGGAGTTAGAAATTGGGGCACGTGACAATGTAGTATGAGAGCTTTAGGTTTGAATACCTAAGGACGAAGGGCGAAATTTGATTATGTGTTCAGTTGAGGTTAAGGATTGAAACATAAGGGTTTTGACTTGAAGTTTATAAATTGTTTATGTGTAACATAATGGTTTGCTTACGTCTTTATAATATGCTAATTGTGGATTAAATTGGCGGTGTGTTGTGTAAGCATGGTGAGCGTTGTATGTATATGAGTATACTTGGTATTGAATTTTCTTGTTGTGCATATAGCAAAAAATACCACCAAGAAGAGCGCAAGGTAAAGGTGCTGATGCTCCACAAGAGCCAATCGACGGAGCACAGTTTATGCGAGATATGATAGATACCATGAGACAAATCGCAAGAGAGGCTTAGGAAGAGGAAGTTCAAGTGCAACCTAGGGTTGGCTTGAGTTGAAAATGGTTGCTATGAAAGAATATGTGAAGTTTAAACCGCCTACATTTGTGGGTGAATGTGATCCATTAGTGGCAGAGGGTTGGATAAACCAAACCTATAAGCCCTTGGTTGCTCTAGCAATCAATGAGGACTTAAGGGTTGGAGTGGCGGCGCTTCACTTGCAAGTGGAAGGGGATAGATGGTGGTAATTTATTGGGAATACCCACAACACCGAAACTATGGAGTGGGAAATGTTTAAAGGGATTTTCTTTGACAAGTTCTTTCTGGTTTTAGTGAAAGACCAAATGAGGCAGGAGTTCATGGACCTAGTCTAGGGTGACTTGGACGTTATAGGGTATGAGACCAAGTTCACTTCTTTGGCTCATTTTGCACCAGAGATGGTGAATGACGAATAATTGAGGGTAAAGAAATTTGTGAAAGGGCTTAAGACCTTTATTAGAAAGACGGTGTCGATTCTAGGCTTGAAGACCTATGATGAGGTAGTTGACCAAGCATTGGTGGTAGAGGAAGACGATAGGGATACCCAAATGATATGGGGTTCTAGGAATCAGTCGAAGGGTGCTAACACATCTTCGGGTAATTAGGGGAGGAAGAGGCACAAAGAGAACATGTCGTATCCTCAGGGGCAGCAGCAAGCTCGCCCAGTGCTCTCATTGAATTTACCTACTGGATCTTCCCGATCTACGATAATGTGCTATCATTGCCAGCAGTCTGGCCATTATAGATATGAGTGCCCTCAAAGGCAAGTTGTGGCACCAGTGCTAGCAGTATCAGCAGGGGAACGGACATACTTCCATTACCGTCAGCCTAGACATGTTAGAGCTAATTGCCCTCAGAGGCAGAGTACGCAGAGTGGTTTAAGGTCTCAGTAGAGGCCTGTAAAGGCTACCACAGTTTAGTCTGACTTTAGGGCATTGCCACCTCCTCAGCCAACTCAGTTAGTTTATGATTCTCGGGCAGCGAAAAATTCTACACTTGCTTCAGCAGTTGGGATTATAGGGGACTGGCTAATGAGGTCAGCAAACACATGGTCATGTTTTTACACTTACCCAAGCAGAAGAGGTGCTAGGACCATCAGTGGTCAGAGGTATTTTTCTAGTTTCTAGCTTGTGAGCTAGGGTATTGATAGATTTAGGTGCATCATATTCATTCATATCTGTTGTATTTGCTTGTGCCTTGGGACTGGAGGCGTCATCACTAGAGTCACCATTGGTCATTGATACGCTTGCTGGGGGTAAAGTTACCCTGGGTAGAGTGTGTCGATCTTGCAAGATCGATGTTGTCGAACGTCGGCTAGTGTTCGACTTTGTATTGCTAGATATGATCATTTTTGATGTCATTCTAGGTATGGATTGGTTGTCTACATTTAGAGCCATGATTGATTGTCTCTACAGGAGAGTGTCAGTGTGCACACCCGAAGGTGACTGCTTTTATTTGTGGGAGAATGAGATGATTTCTACATTTCGTTATTACTTAGTTTCGGTGCTCCGAATGAGATTGGGTGTTTCCTAGCTAGCTTGTTAGCCAAGGATGATGAGGTTATGACTCATGGATGGTTTCCATTGGTGGTGTGTGATTTCTTAGATGTATTTTTGGGGGACTTGACAAATTTGCCTCCGATGCGGGATATGGTATTTGGTATTGATCTTGCTCCTAGTACTGCACCTATCTTTATGGCACCGTACCGAATGGCTCTGACAGAATTAAAGGAGTTGAAGGATCAATTGCAAGATTTGTTAGACAAGGGATTTGTATGACCTAGTATATCACCTTGGGGTGCTCCGGTCCTCTTTGCCAAAAAGAAGGTCGGATCTTTGCGGTTATGCATAGACTACCGAAAGTTGAACCATGCAACGATTAAGAACAAGTATCATTTGCCAAGGATAGATGACTTGTTTGATCAACTAAAACGTTCAAAATACTTTTTGAAGATCGAATTGAGGTTGGGGTATTACCAGTTAAGGGTAAGGGAGGAAGACATTCTGAAGATAGCTTTTTAGACTAGATATAGCCACTACGAGTTTCTAATGATGCCATTTGGTTTGACAAACGCACTGACGACGTTCATTGACTTAATGAACCAAGTCTTCAGTGTGTACTTGGATATATTTGTGGTGGTATTCGTGGATAATATTCTTGTGTATTTTTTTTCAATGGAGGAGCATGAGATTCACTTGAGGATTGTATTACAAATTTTAAGGGAGCACTGTTTGTATGCCAATACGAAAAATCTGAATTTTGACTAATGAATGTGAAGTTCCTAGGACACGTGGTGTCGAAAGGAGGAGTTTCAGTTGACCCTTTTAAGATTGAAGCGATAATGAATTAGGAAAGACTGAAGAACGTATTTGAGATACGTAGCTTCTTGGGGCTAGCGGGTTATTACTGGCATTTTGTAAAGGACTTTTTGAAGTTAGAGGCGCCAATGACTAAACTTACTCGTAAAAGAGTTAAGTTTGTATGGAATGATGCTTGCAAGCATTCTTTTATAGAGTTGAAGAGTAGATTGACCATTGCTCCGATATTGATTATCTCCGAACGTGGTTTGGGTTATGTCATCTACTATGACGCTTCACGGGACGGATTGTGATGTGTACTAATACAAACCGAGAGGGTTGTTGCATATGGCTCCCGACAGTTGAAAGCATATGAGCAAAATTACCTAAAAGAGGACTTGAACATGAGGCAAAGGAGGTCAGTGGAGTACATGGAAGACTACAATTTTGATCTTTAATATCACTCCAGAAAAGCTAATGTGGTTGTCGATGCCTTGAGTAGAAAATCACATGGTACCTTAGCCAGTATTGTTATCCGAAAGTAGCATATGATGGAAGACATCTTAGAAATGAAACTGTACTTTAGTGAGGATGGTGAATTGGTGACATTATTCACACTCATCGCACAACCAACTCTAGTGAATAGAGTGGTTGAGGTGCAAAGAAATGATAGTAAGATAGAGAGCATTCACACTCAGATTTTGAGTGACAAAATGGTAGAAAATTGGAGTGTACATTCCGATGGCAGGATTTCTGTAGGAGGGCAATTTTGATTGTGCAAAATCCCCATTTCGCATGATCAAAATCTTTCAATTGTGCAAAACATTTCGCTTGTGCAAGCTTGTAGGGAGAATTTTGATAGAAGTTGGCCCAAATTCAAACAGGGTCTCGATAGTACTTTGCAAGCACTTCGATTGATCGAGAATTTCGATTATACGAAACCAACATTTCGATTATGCGAAATTAGGTCTTCGATTGTGCGAGACTAGATTTTCGATCATGCAAAATTGCAGTTCACTCTAGGTTGGAGGCAAGGAAGCACGGACACGAACACGGGATACGGGTACGACACGATACGGATATGGCGATACGAAAAATCTCAAAAAAATAGGATACAGACATGGCAAGGATACGTCAAATAAATAAATATATAATATTATACATAAAATATTAATTTTTATTCTTCAACCATACAATAAATATAGTTAAAATAATTATACAAAATATAAGAAGTTAAAATCTAAAAATTCACTCTTTTTTAATATTCTTTACAATGACTCACTTACTTAAGGGTTTTAAAAATATTTTTGTTTTATTATAAAATGATCCTTATTTTCTAATCTATAAAGTTTTTAATATTATAATCTTAACCCCATTTTATAGAACAAAAAATTACAAATTTGTCCTGAAAAGTATTCCAGCCGTATCCCAGATGTATCCTAAATGTATCCTCGCGTATCCTAGCTGTATCCCCCACATATCCTAGCCGTATCCGATATTCAAAAAATAATTAAAAAAAATTGGATACTTCTTATCCATATCGGACACGTATCTTGCCGTATCCTAACTATATATATCCGTATCAGATACGTGTCCGATATGGCCATGAGGCTCTTTTTGGAGTATCCGTGTTTTGTGGGTTGGAGGTGTATGTACAGATTAATGTGGGGCTCATTAGGATGGATGGTGTAGAGTATACACTTACATAAGTGTGTATAGGGTTATGAATTTGTGGTATTGGAGAGGTTAGGAAGGTTTATTAGGGCTTACTGGATGGGTTCACCTTCGATTTTCAAGAGTCAGAAATTGAGGCGTGACAACATATCATTGATTAGTGATTATCAAGTAATGAGTGACCAATTCTATAGCTGTAGATTACCACATTGGTTGAACCATCAACCACTATGTGGTTAAGAGAAAAGGGCCCTAACATTTTAAGCACATGGAGATGGAATAGAAAAAACTAAGATGGAGATGCTTAGCAGAATTTTACGTCATCTCTCGACACTATAAATGAACAGCAAACAGTACTTACCGGTACCAATGAATTCGACAAAGAATTGTACTTTCCCATATTATATCATTAGTGATTTCCAATAAGAATAGGGGCAAGCCACTTGAGAACATCATCAGTATAGTTGTCTCATCACGTTCCTCTAAAGAAATGTCTAATTGTGTTCTCGATGTTTGTTTAAGCAATTCTAGACAAAGATTAGCCATTTCGTTCCTCTATGAGGTTCTGGAATCACAGCTCTCGTTTCAAGATAAGGGGTAGTATCAACCAATAGAATCATCAACGTCAACCATGGATGCCTCCGATCGGTATATTCATTACCACTGATCGTTTAGCAAGAATCAACAACCGAATGAGCTCTTTTTATCCTCACCATCGATCGGGAAAACATCAATAATACAAGTGCGAAGACTATTCTTCGATTCTTGAATCTGCCAAGAACAACGACAAAACCGATTGTAGGGCAATGGATGATGTCGTTGTTGATAAGTTTAAGAGGTTTATTTTCTTGTTTGATCGGATCAATACTGGTCATATCCAAAGAAGGAACCTATGTTCCAAGAAAAGGAACTCAAATGTAAAGAGGGTGGTCAAAACCCAACATACCACTGAACAGTTTCTCTTGGAGGAAATACAGGCATAAACCCATTAAAGGCTCACCACATCCGAGGGGATATTAAATTCCCTCATGAAGGCCACAACTATTCTAGTCCTCCAATCATAGTCCACTCACTTTCATCCAACAACTCAACATCTATAGGTTTAAGTGAGTGGTTGAAGAAGAGGTTTGGCGCTCTCCTCAAGAAGATAAGTGGAATGTTTCTTCAACCATCTCAAAACAAGAAATACTAGAATTTGTTTGTTGGTTTGTGACCCTATTTTTCTCCCTTTTCTAGTAAATAAAAAGAGAAGAGAACGTGGGTCCACAAAGAATTGCCTTAAGATGATGAGTAGGCACGAGCTTAAGTCTCCTACTACCACCACTCAATCCTCTTTAGACTCCTCGAAAGAATGATTTATAGAAAGTGGAGAATGTAACCAGCCTCAATGAATTTTAGAAAGCCAACAAAGCTAAATACAAGAAGAATAAAAAAGGCAAATAGATATACAAGCTGAGCACCTAACGAAGCGTTTTGTGGTCCAAAGAGTCGAACAAAAAACATAGCTAAGGGCTTAAGAGCAGAACAACCCCTAGAAACGAATAACAAAAATTAGGCTAAGGCACAAGCTGTCGATTACCTAAAAATTAGGCTAAGGCACAAGTTACTGATCGTCCAAAAATTAGGCTAAGGCACAAGTTTTCGATCACCCAAAAATTAAGCTAAGGCCCTAAGTATCGATCATTTACAAGAAAGCTAAGGCCTTAAGTGTCAATCACTTACAAAAAAAGTTAATGCCCTAAGTGCTAATTGCTTACAAAAAAAGGCTAAGGCCCTAAGTGTCGATTTCTTACAAAAAAAAGCTAAGGCCATAAGTGTCGATTGCTTACAAAAAAAAAAAAAAAAGTTAAGGTCCTAAGTGCCGATTGCTTACAAAAAAAAAAAAAAAAAGCTAAGATCCTAAGTGCTGATCACTTACAAAAATTAAGCTAAGGCCCTAAGTGCTGATTACTTACAAAAAATCTAAGGCCCTAAGTGCCAATCTCTTACAATAAAAGCTAAGGCCCTAAGTGCCGATCGCTTACAAAAATTAAGCTAAGGTCCTAAGTGCTGGTCACTTACAAAAAAGCTAAGGCCCTAAGTGCCAATCGCTTACAAAAAAGCTAGGGCCCTAAGTGCTAATCGCTTACCAAAAAAAAAAACCTAAGTTCCTAAGTGAGGATTACTTACAAAAAAAGAAGAAAGAAGAGAGCTAAGACATAAGCTGTCGATCGCCCAAAATCAGGTGAAGGCACAAGCTGCTGATTGCCATAAAATTAAAAAGTGGCAAATGTCTAATATTAAGCCATACGCCAAAAAATCTGCAAGAGAGCTAAGGTAGAGGCTGCCTATCGCCCAAAATTAGGCTAAGGCAGAAGCTGCTGATCGCTAGAAAATCAAAAAGTGGCAAATGGCTAAGATTAAGCCATACACCAAAAAATCCACAAGAGGGTATCAATAAGCTAATCGTTATCTAAGAAGTAGAAGATAACTGAAGATATACGCCAATCAAAAATGGGGGAAGCCATTTATACCGATTGTTGAAAAAGAGTCAACAAGCCAAAGGGGGCTAATTGCAACAAGCCAAAGAAGGTAGAATGACAGAAAAAATAAAGTGGCAAAAAACAACAAAAGATTGATCATCGATCGAATGGCCAATAGTTGATGAAGGTTGAATGCTAGCAAGACATCAATTAACATCAAAGTCATTGAAGCCAAACAAGATTGATAAATCCTAGAAGGAAACAAGTATAAAAATCAGCTTCAAAAGAGCCACATCATTATATTCCCATAGAGGTCAAGCTAGCAAGCAAAGTCTTCTAACATCCGAAGTAGAAGTCCAAATATGGTCAGTTCATTATATGTTCAAAAATAAACTAAGGTTAATGGGCCTAAGAAGAGGAGAATTCAGAGGAAGGCTGAACTAAAATAGTAACATTAGAAGGATGCACTTCAGCTAGAGAATCACCAACAGTGGTAGAGCGTCCTTCAATAAAAGCCCTTTAGCTTTAGATAATCTGGATCATTATACTAACCCATGGCCTCAAATTTATTATGTGGATCAAACCGATCAGTTTCCAGTTTAGATTCAGGAAGCAAAGTTTGTTCAAAGTCATATTGAAAAAACTTCATCACTCCTTATCTCTGAGCTACCCAATACAGTTTTGTCTCTATTAATGATTAAAAGAAAGAGTTTGTATAAATTCCCTCCAATTGAGACCGAAGGGAATTGGGGGCTGTGTGGAGGAAAAAAATTCCCACCAATAAGGAAGGAACACTTGTTTAGAAGAAGAGTCAAATATTTTATATGGCATGGTCCAAGTCGGCGAAAGGGAAGCATATGTGGCAACACACATGGCAGAGACTCAACAAAGAGCTGGCTGCTTGTAAGAGTGAAAGAGGTTGAATATGTATGTGCAAGGAAAAGAAAAAGAAAAAAAAAGTCTATGCACATGTTGATTGTTTGATTTCTTAGTGATTGTAATATCATTGAAATATTGTCTGAAAATCTAAATGATTGACAAAAGAAATTTTAAGCTTACGAAATTTATGGTGATTTTACTATACTTAATAAGTGTGTGAAACTATTTGAATAAGCTTTGGTTTTGATTTGTTATGTTCATATAGTCTTATGGAATCATTATTTTCCATTATTTATATATACAAGTTCTATATGCTTGCTTACTTTCTCCTTAGTTTTTCTTTTGCGTCCTCTGTCAATTTTTTGACAAAAAGGAGGACAGATTTGTGCCCTTCAGGAAATAGCTTTTCTTGTATTTTATCCTTAAAAGGGAGATGAGTTTGTGTGTTTGATGGAAAGAATTGCATAAGCATAATGCATTTCATGGATTATTTTTATTTGTGCTTATGTTGTTTATGTTTATTTATTTTTATTAAGTTTTCACAAAGGTATTTTTTTTAGTGTTGTTTTGCAGAGTATTGAGGTTCATCATATTTGCTGAATATAAGTATTCTTTATATTTTCCACAAGCTCAAAATCAGAGTGAATGCTCCGTTTGGCTCAGTTGTGTTTTTTGTGTTTTTAACAACTTGTAATTCATCTTTTGTGCTGCGGAGTAGATTACATATTGTCTATGTTGGTTTTGTCATAAAATTGCCAAAAGGGAATATTGTGACTTATATATTCGTAATTGGCAATATTCGGTGTCAAAACTAAGTTTGATTGAATTGTAATTTTTCATTCATATTTTTGTAATCGATCATGGAGTTGAATACATAGAGCTTGGAGTGTGTTCTTCATCAATGCATCGTCTGAAGTAAGGAATTTGATTGAATAAAGCATTCAAGTGGCTTCAAGAGAGCATAGACGTCGTCGATCATGATTTAAACATCATTTAGTCCAAGTAAGTTGGCGAGGACACATAAGTTTTGAAAACTTAGTTTCCAGTCTTGAAATATAGAGTTTCAGAGTCACAATTTCATATTTTTCAATGTTGGACCAGTTCAAGCCTTTCCCGGACCAGTCCAAGAGCTCTCAAGACTTTAATTTGGTCACCAACACAACTGGACCGGTCCAAGGATTAGCTAAACCGGTCCATAAGGTCTCGGTACCTCAAATTGAAGTCTCAACAGGGCTGCACCAGTCCAAGAATGGGCTGGATCGGTCCAAGGGTTTTGACAGTCCTGTTTTGCCCTCTTTTGTCCTGTTTTGACCTGGATTTGACTCTATACTTTCCTTAAACATCGGACTTCATATCTTATTGATTTTAAACTTATTTTTAAAGAAAAATTAGGGCTTTTTCTTTTATTTTTTTATTTATATAAACCCTCATATGTTTTCTCTCTAAGAGATTACTTTCAAGGAGCTTTTCATATACATAAAAGAATATATTTGTAGAGAGAGAAAACAATTGAGATATTTTTCACCAAAGAATTTTATTCTTTTATTTATATTTTTGAGAGCGCACACAGAAAGTGTTTAAGTTATGATACTCTTCTCAATCTGATCAACGAGGTCATCAAAGTCTACATCAAGATATAGAGTTTGATCATAGCAGCAGAGGTGATTCCTTGATACTTCTTGAATTTATTTGAAGAAGAGAATAAACGATCACTACGAAGAGGACAAAATACTTGTGGAATATTTGTGTTCTTTCAGCTACCCTTCTAAAAGAATTGTGACGTTAGACGGGAGTCTGTAGCAATTGGTCGAGGGAGTCGCAAGAGTAAGCCTGAGGCATTCCCCATGAAATTATTGTCAGAGTGGAGTGGGTGTGAGTCTGGTACAAAGTCTATTGTATTTTGCTTCGAGATAATGGATTGCTTTCTCTGGAGGCATTTACCTCACCCTCGTTGTTTATCCCTTTCCAAGGTTTTCACTTAAAATTCCTAGTATTATCTCTAACTTTCCTTACTTTATTTATTTTGTGATTGGTTGGATGCATAATGATTAATTGTTGTGGGTAATTAATCAATCATAAAAATTGGATAAGAAGACCTATTCACTACCCTCTAGATCTAAGAATTAATATCTCACATTAAATTAACTGAATACCGCGAAACTCACATGTTATTGATATATATTTTCCATATTCATCCTCAATGCATGGGTAAGATGCAAACCTAATTAGGCAGTTTTATATATTGTTTGATTTTGAGTCATGAAACTATACCTCTTTACAGTAATATATATATATATATATATATATATATATATATATATATATATATCTTTGGAGATGAACCAAATCATTGATAGTTATTTAGCACCATTGGAATTAGTGGCTCAGATTTTGATTCCGATAGTTAGACACCTAGTTTCATTTTAAGAGGTATGTTTGATATGCTTTTTACTAAATGGTTGGGGACACTATCAAATTCTGATATTGATTTTCTTCAATATCTACTTCCCTTTTGTCAAGTATAAGGTAGTTTGATATATTAAAAAGTATATATAGAAGCCATTCAAAAAATAATATTGATTGTTTATTTATTACTTTAATATATAAACAAAATATAATTATATAGACTCAAGTAAGTTTTGAGTTGAGTTCAGACTTTGTAGCCTGAATTTAATTTCGGCCTTCAACCATTCCTTAAAGTTTTTGGGATTATTGGTAGTTAATATCATTACATAGCAGGCATGTTTCTAAGTTAAAACCCCATTGCCATCTTGGTAATAATTGATGCACGAATTAATCCTAGCCACAGATGAAGGATGTGTTAGAGAGTACAAATAATTAAGTTACATCCTCTGACTTTTAATGCAATGGATAGTCTAACATGATATCAGAGTCTTTGTTTTGGCTTTTTTTACTCTCTGTTTGGTGTGCAAATTGTGCATTTGGATGCTTATTACAGTTCGCTTTTCACTGAAATATATATATATATATATATATATATATATATATATATATATATATATATATATATAGTTTACTCTCTGTTTGGTATTAGTTATATGATGATAATTGTATCTGTTTATTGCTTTAAAAGATTGATGGGGGCATAACTTGTAATACAAAATGTTACAGTTTCTGCAGCTTGAAGAGCACAAGAAACAACTTTTCATGAAGGGCTTCCTTTATAGACCCCAAAATGTTTTGCTTTGAATCTGTTACCAGCTAGTCCCTGAAGCTTCTTATGTTTCGATATACCTGCAAAAAGATTTGTGTTTTTTGGCATTAAGCAGTATCAGAAGTTTTATGTTTGATTAGGCCGAACTAGAAAACTTGTGTTCTGAATCCATCATTTAGTAGTCTCGGGAGTTTCTTGTGTTTGTATAGACATGAATAGTTTGTGCATTGAATCTGTTATTTCCAAGTCTCAGTTGGTCTGAAACAAACACAACTTGTCAGCAATAATTTGAAACCATGAATGGAATCAGCACTTTGAGTTTGGAATCGAGGATTAATTTAGTTCAAACATTTAAGTGATTTATTTTTCCAATTCCATTTCCAACGCACCAGTTACATACTATTACAGTCAAACTATGAACAGTACAAGATATCCGGATGGAGATTTGCAAAAGAAAAGGGTGAAAAACAATTTAAATATTTTTCTACCTCTGGGTTCGGTTCAGATTAGGGTTTTCCCTCGAATCATGTTTCTCGGTAGAGCAAGAGCAGTCCTAAACCAGTGCTCATGATTTATGAGGCAAGAAGTAATCCTAAATCTGTGCTATTGGCAAGAGTTGCTGAATGCAATATGATAGTTTGTGTGAATTTTTACTGCCAAGAGACTGATTTCTTCAAACTTGGTGTACAACACACTTGTGTGACATTTTTTGCACAAAATGACATTCTTGATATTTGTTTTTGCTGTGTAATGTAACCAGAAACTGTGCAGTCCCGGGACGATTATCACCATGAAAAGCAACAGCATGAGAGTTATGGGCTCATTCAAGCTTAATGTTGATAGCTGTAGGGCTATTTTGAAGTGATCAAAGACCTTCTTCTATGAGAGAGAGGTAATGGTAGTTTAGTTTTGGTTACACTCGATATTAGAAAGACGAGAAATTCCTATTACACATAACACCTCAGAAAGCTTTGAAGTTCAGCACAACTTTACTCAATTTTCATGCTTGAATTCATTCAATCAACTGATACAATTTTAATAGTCGAAGAATATTGAAAGGTACAGAGGTATAAGAGAACTATCATCTATAATTTGTCTCTAAGGAACAAATACCATATCATACCCACACACAACTTCAGCTACCTATGTTGGTTACTGGACCCCTAAACCAGTGCCTAGCTCTCAAGATCCAAGAAGCAACAGTAAGAATGAATAGTCCGCCGACTGCAACAGGGGTATAATTGAGGGTCTGATCAGTTATTGGGTAGGATACAGGTAAAGAGAAGAGCACTGAGATTGTTGCTACCCAGAGAACTGCAACCCAACCAATAAGCACCCCATAACGGCCCAAGTTGAAAGGCCCGGGAACAAAAGACTTGCGTGCCAAAGTCACCCGAAAGAAGATGGGAAGGGCATAAGCAATATAGAGTCCTATTGTTGCTACTGATACCATGGCTTCAAATGCCACTATGCTTCCGAGAGACTGCAAAATATTTGTCAAAAAAGTGGAGTATACTATTAGCAGTTGAAGGAAGAAGAAAACACAAGTAGTTGCAAGAGGTGTCATAAATTCGTCTTAGCAAAGATCAAAATTAAAATGAATCTTGAACAAATTCACACCATATTATTAGTCATTCTTTCTTCTTTCTTCTCTTTACCAGACTTGAAAACTTGATTGACCAGGGGCTTGGAAAGGAAGACCCAAAGCCACCAAGACAGAGGTACACCGGTGATATTATTAGTCAGTGCGTTATTTAAGAATGGAGAAACTTCATTTATACCATTTTATCACAGAGAAATATGCACGTAAATATGTATACACACAGCAAGAGAAAAAACAAAAAAGAAAAGGAAAAGAACCTGAGTTACTAACAAAAGTATTATAAACAAGTAAATCTAATCCAACTAGGGGAAAGAAAAAGTAAATCTAATCCATTTCTTGAGTATCTTTATATAAATTCCATATGCAAAAAGTTAGTAAAAAAAAAAAGAAAAGTAATTTTGTGCATATGGACTAAAAAATTATAGAATCCTTCTCCGCACATAATTTGAAACAATTCCATATCTAATGTCATGGCTACTGACTCTTTACTCTTTAGCCTCCATCATGACCAAAAATTTTGCTAGTGATTTGAGAGAAGCTCTAAAGACATTAATGGAAAGCAAGAGATGTTTATATATAACGTCAGAGATGATGGTTATGATGATGCGGACGAGAATAAGAATATGAGATGTCCATACCGTCAGGGCCATGCAAAAAGCTATAAAAGCAGAGAGCCAAACTGCATTTATCGGGACATCCTGCTTGTTTACTTTATGCCAAAATGATGACAATGGCATGGCTCCATCTCTTGAGAATGCATAAGCCATCCTGAGAATGAATATATAGCATTTAAGTGGCTATGCAAGGATATTCTTGGCATATCAAAAAGAAATCAGTGAACACTCTTGTTTACCTGGAGTTGCTAGTAATTGAGCTCATCCCACAGAAAAAAATGGCAACAGCAACCACTCCCAAGCAAATAATCCCCCCAACACCATTGCCATATCTGCTCTTGAATGCAAGATAGAATACTTCTGCAATGGCATAACCACCAGCATCATTGTTTTCACTCAAGAGGTATGGGATGTTGGTAACTGCATAAGTGATACCAATCAGGTAACCCCATCCAACAACTATAGATATTCCAATGGAACTAATTATTCCTCTTGGTCCATTCTTATCTGCACTCTTGGTTTCCTCGGTCTGGGAGCAGAAGTTTAAAGGAAACAGGATGGCTTGGATTCAGTTGTCGGTTAAACATGAATAAAGCAGCAGATATATCAGGAATATAACTCCCTAAAATGGGAAAATAAGATAAAATAACCCGCAGAACACTATAGTTGTTTGCTTAGATTAGGTACCACAGATGAATTAGTAAATTTGCAAGTGAAATTACATTTCAGTTGCCATCTTGCTAACTGTGTAAGGCTGGACACATTTATATGGTCAAGACAGGACTGGCAAAACAGAGTAGATTGAATATCCATTATATCACTCAGTTTTTAGTAGGGGTGCACAAAAATTCGTCCAAACTGGGAAACCAAACCGGATAGGACAGTTCGGTCCCCTTTTTTACTATCCGTTTCGGTCATGGTTCCAAAATATTGGAACCATATTGGAACCATGAATTAACAGTTCGATTTTAGTTTCATGTCCATAAGGACCAGACCGAACTGTTCAAATATAAAAAATATTATATAATTTATAATATTATAAATGAACATAAATAAGAAAGTTGCAAGTGTAACCAATATAGTAATATATACTAATAGTCTAGTCTTACACTCTTATAATCTACTTTATATATATAATATATATTATATAATTTATAATATTATACATTAGAGGTGAACCATGAAACCGAACCAAACCAAACCAGTTCTTCACGGTTCGGTTCCATTGGTTATAATGGTTCGGTTCGATTCTATTTTTAGTGGAAGCGGACTATATGGTTTGGTTCCAAAAAACACCAAAACCAGACCGAACCGGACCGTGTGCACCCCTAGTTTTTAGTACTAAACAGAACAGTATATCCATGTGAAGATTAGTACAATCAAGATTCCCACAAATTCATACTCTATGAAGGTCTTGCATTTCACCAAGAATTAGTATAACAAGAGTTGGCCTTGTTCATCAAAGTCAAGCTTGAAACTGTTTTACACTCTTCAGTTATCTAAGCAGTGAGAGTATTTGATATGGCAACATAAGAAAAAACTCACCATATGGGCAGATGCATCATACCCAGTTAGGGTGTACTGGCTCATCAGGAGTCCAAGAACAAATATGTAGACTTTACTGTTGATTCCATCTTCATTATCAGCGTTGAAATGAGTGAAGACAAACTTGGCGCTAGCCTTCTCCTTTGCGACCATGGGAATGAGAATCATAAGAACAAAAACACCTAAAATTATCAACATCATTGAAGGTCAGGTCTATCTGAAATGGAACAAGAAGAATGGACAGGGATATTATTATTCATACCTACAAGGTTCCACAGAGCAGCAAGCTGTCCAAAGAAGGATAACCACGAGATAGGGAGACTGTTTAAGATGGCATGTAGGAGCAGAATCCCTCCATGGAAAGCAATAACTACATATTTGGAGGCCTCATATCCCCCACCATTTTTTCCACCTGTGCTGAGGAGAATAATCACCTGAATCAGCGTTGCGAGTGAGAAATCTACACTCGTTGTAACAGCCCACTGCATTTGAAAGCCACTTGTAATTAGAGCTTGTAACAAAGAAGGAACTCGACCTTAAAGGTTTTGAGCTTTAAAATGGGGGAATTCTCAAAATTACCTGACCAACAATGTTGAACCTGCAACAAAGCAAAAGATTTGTTTAATGAGATCAGAAAATGCAATTGCACTAACACCAAATATATTGTAATCTACATAACATTTGGCCCACATGATACGAGTTATGCTCGTCTGGTGCATTGGTGAAACTTGCAGATCAGAGCAGCATATATTAGTTAACAACAATTTTATGTTCTACATACGCAATTTTCATGAAGAGTATCTGATAATTTGAGAAAGTATTAGCTTTATACATAACGAGGGATAACTTATACCAAACATTCCATGAATAAGAATGAAAAAGTCCTAAAAATTATAAGATACAGAAATTCAAATAAGTTTGAAAAAAATCAATTTTTTTCTTTGATAACTAAAATAAAAAAAAGAAGAATTTTGTATGAACAAGTATGATATTTACATTTAGAAATTTATGCACTATGCGACTGCTCAAGCCCCATGTTCTCGTCTTATTTAGTTCCCATCACACTTTAATTGATAATGTTTAATACCATTCCCCCACAAAAAGAGAAGTAAATGCGGAAATAAGAGGATTGAAATACACAACACTTTGCATCGAGCTTCTCTGGACACAATTCATGACAGTACAAAAATAAGGAGTATAGCTACTAAAATTAAGAAAATGAGGTAGAAGATGGTACGGACTGCTTATATAGGAGTACAACTTAGTTTGATTTAGTAAGAAGCTTGTGAGGCTTGTTCACCCAACAAGAAATTTTTCCTTGATAGAAGAAATTTTTTGGAACAAATGAAGAATAGTACAAAGCCATTTCAAATTGTATGAAAAATTATTAGGTAGCTTTTACTATTATTCAGATGCTATCATCACTAATTTGCAGTAGTAAATGTAAGAATGTTGGATAGAAGAGACACATTGCAAGATTCAAGGAATTAGTAACTTCAAGTTCCTCCCATATCTCAAATCCTCAAAAGACTAGGAATAAATCTAAGGTTGTAAATTGCAAAGTGAAGATGATTAAATATATGTTTGTATTGAATTAGCTTGAAAAATGATTACCAGCCCGTGATCCATGAAGCAAAGGGTGCCCAACCAGGTCCAGCAAGCTTGGCACTCCAGTAGTATAGGCCACCAGATGTTGGGTAAGAAGAGCATATCTCAGCCATAGACAATCCAACAAACATGGTGAATGCGCCAGCAATTAGCCACCCATAAACTAAACCAACGGGACCACCAAAATTGAGCCCAGTATTGTACAGGGTGGTTATACCAGTAAGCACCGATATGATCGAAAACGAAAAGGCGAAATTCGATATGACCCTGCAATTCTAATCCAGACCCAAAATCAAAAACTAACTTTAACACCAACCCAGATTAAGAATGACTCAACTGGATACGAAAAAACCATAAATCAAGAATGAATTGGAAGCAGAAAATGAGAAAAATCAATTCAAAAAAATGAGTTTATAGTGATGCTTTTACGAGAGATCACGCTTGAGTTCTTGTTTGTAGCCGAGCTCGTGTAGACGATCATGGCCTGAATCACGTGAATTGTTGCCATTCTGAGCTTGAGATGGGAGTTTTTCATTATCCCAACTCATCTTACAGACAGAGAGTAGAGAGAGAGAAGGGAGAGGAAAGAGATGGGTAGAGTGTCTTCTTCTTTCTCTCTCTCTCCCTCTTGGTTGGAGATTCAGATACTTTGTCCTTGAATAGATATTAATGGGATATGTAGAATCCCAATGATAAATACTAATGTTGCATAGACTTTTATTAGGTTCTGAGTATGCATTCACATCTTAGTTGGACGGAATAATTTTAGTAAAACAAAGCAACCAATGGAATGGTACGCCCCGGAAATGAGGCTGATTTTGTATTCCTTCTCCATGTGACAAATTGGCAATTTTTTTTTTTTTTTTTTTTTTTTTTTTTTTTGCGATCGCAATGAATAGTTGGACTCCATATTAAAAGGTCTCATCATTAAATATTATACTATAATATCTATAAAATCAAATGATGGTGTTGGGGATTTTGAGTATTATGTATATTTTTTAAATGACATTTTAGAGAATAGAGAAAAAAATTGATAAATTAAATGAGAGGCCATATTGCACTTCTTTTTGAACGGTTGTAATTCACTTTTTTTTTTTTCTTTTAAAGAAAATGACAAGAAAGTCCCTAAACTCCTTAATTTATCATTCTTTATCTTATAATACCATAAATACCCTTTTTACTAATAACGTGTGCATGATTTTTTTCTCTCTCCTAAATCTATTTTCATTAAACCAACAAACAATTACAGCACATTGCCCTTTCTACTAGTAAGACATGTGCATGATTTTTTTTTCTCCTAAATCTATTTTCATTAAACCAACAAACAATTATAGCAGTTAGGATTTTTATCATAATTATATATTATATGTCATATATAAATTTTTTTCATATGCGTGTAAAAGTTGGACAAATTTTATGTCATAATTGTATATTATACCCTTTTTTTTTTCTTTGTTCTTTTCATAAGTTCAATGTTGTGATTTTATTGTCAAAACAGTTAGAGTTTTTATCATCAAAAAACTAAATTTCAATATTCAAAGGCAGTTCAAATTAACTCTTAAAAAACAAAGAAGGAAAAAAAATTTGAAAACTAAACTCAAAGCATACAATAGAAAAAGAAAAAGAAAAAGAAAATAAAAAGTTACTATCACCATTAGCATCGAAAGAGTTGAATGTTTCATGAAGATTTGATAGTTCTTCAATACTTTTTGTGCTAACAAGATCAATTATTTTGCTCAACTCAGACCATTTTTTCATTTGTGAGATATTCCGTTGTTATATAAAAAAAATCAGTAAGTCAGAAGAGATAATAGATACAAAGTAGATAAAGAAGAAAGAGAGTTTTGAGAGGTTGGAAGCCCAACGGAAAGAAGAGAGTATTAAGAAAGTAGAAGACAAAAACGTTAATTGAAAGGGAGGAGATGAAAAAATCATACCATAAAGGAAAGGGTAGTTGTAGTATTTGAAAAAAAGTAATTACTTATTTATAAAGTTAAGGTTAGTAGAGTCATTTCCTATAACATTGGAGTGTAATCGTTCAAAAGAGGAGGAGTACGAATATCGCTTCCCAATTAAATTTATAGAACCATTTATATGTATTTTGTTCATGAAGAAAATAAGGTCAATATAAGAAAATCAATGTAGTAAACTAACATTTAAAAATGAGGAAAGAAAACTTTTAGCCTATATAATGGAGCACGCAATACTTGTGCTGTCATAAAACCTTTGCAATAGATTTTGCAATGAATTATGTATGACAAGGGATAGATTAAATAATTCAATATTTGAAGTACAATTCCAAAGGACTGATATTATAAGGTTGTAAGTTGACGAAGCGCTTAAAATTTAAAAGAAAGAGACGTGAACAATGTCTTATAAGAGGAAATAACCGGTGAGATAAGGAAAAATGAGTGTAATATCTTTACTACTCTTCACTAAAATAAATTTCATCATTAACTTTAGTGTCGGAGAGTTTTAGGCCGGTACTCTATCGGTGTCAGCCGATCTTATTTCCTCTTTGTCTCATACGTGTTAAGTGCCAAATTGAATCGTGTTGATTTTTGTTTATAAAGAAAATAAGGTCAATATAAGAAAATCAATATAATAAACTTGCATTTTAAAAAAGAGGAAAGAAAACTTTTAGCCTATACAACAGAGCACGCAATACTTGTGCTGTCTTAAAACTTTTGTAGCCTGGTTGCAACAGATTTTGCAATGAATTTGGTATGATAGGAGACAGATTAAATAATTCAAGATTTGAAGTGTAATTCCAATATACTAATACTATAAGGCACTTAGTTGATGAAGTGCTTAAAATTTAAAAGAAAGATGATAAGACGTAACGTGAACAATTTCTTATAAGAAAAAATAATTAGTCAGATAAATGAGAACGAATGAAATAGCTTTATCACTCTTCTCTAAAAAACTATTCATCACTAATTTGAGGTCAGAAAATTTCTGGTAGGCGACACCCATCAGTGTCAGTCAGGTCTTATTTCCTCTCTCTCTTGTAGAACCATACGTCAAATCTAATTGTGCTAATTTTTACTTTATCAATGTAGATTCAGATAATATAAATTGCCAAGTTTTGTTTTATGTCAATTGTCCAAAAAAAACCTCAAATATATAAGACAATATTTGGATGTAGGAAAGGGTCTACAAAGAAAACCTAAAGTTTTAGGAAGGAGATTAATTCAACCTATATATTTAGCAAGAAGGAAGGCAGAATAGAATTTCCAATCATTTGCTCCTAAGTTTTGGTGCATGGTAGTTTAAGGAAGGAGTATCTATCAGATGGAGGTGAGAAGGTATTGGATACTCGAGGGTGCTTTGTTTATAAAGATTCCACCAATACAAATTTTACATTTTTTATTATTTCTTATTATTTTGCAAAATTAATGTTTGTATTGGGTGGAATTCCACTATTCGATGGTATTAAATAATTTTATTTTATTTTTTTTTTGTTGTTGGAGAATCAACGTACTTCACACTCCAAAATAGGGTTCCTACGACCACATGAAAAAAGAATTTTAATTGAATTGAGATACCAAAAAAAATTGGATTGAAATAGCAAAAAGTAGAAATGACGGGGTATTCTATAATTTTTCCAAAATAGGTACCTAGTCAATATGGTTATTAGCCGGTTGGTTATTATGACTGCTTTTACGAATCAAAGGTTATGTAAAATAAAAGACTTTTAAATTTTTTTTATGAAAAATGATAATTAGGTAGAATAGTTAGACCTAAATTTTTATACCCTATGAATGTAAAGTTTTTATCTGAATAGCATAGTCCAAAATTTATTTAATAAAAAATCAATATCATAATCAAGAATAAACCATGTATCACATAAGACAAAAATTTACGTGATTTGACGTATAGCCTATGTCCAAGACGAAGATTCACGAAAGATTTTATTATGAAAAGAAAACATGAGATTACAAGTTCTCGAACCCCAATCTTTGTCTCTCTCTCTCTTTCACCTTTTAGTTATATCTCTTACTCACATTACAAACCCTAACACCTCTTATTTACTGAGTTCCAACAAATACTTGACTAGAGTTCACAACTAGCAAGGCTTAACGGGTTAAAAAATCAGGTCAGAACTGGGACGCAACGCAACTCAACTCAGTCCACAACTTCATAGATATAGTAATAATTTACTTTGGTCAAAATATGATTGAATTAAGATAAAAGAATATAAAAATTTAATTAAAAATATAATTTATTATAAATGAATTTTGACATGTTTTCATTGTATGATTCTTATACTTTATTTTATTTTTTTGTTTATATT
Organism: Cornus controversa; assembly: GCA_026545225.1. Taxonomy (NCBI): domain Eukaryota; kingdom Viridiplantae; phylum Streptophyta; class Magnoliopsida; order Cornales; family Cornaceae; genus Cornus; species Cornus controversa. Next base: position 26,749,916 of record CM048848.1, on the reverse strand, counting down.
GTATATTTGTGAATTATCAATGTAAAAAAATAAATATATATATAGAGAGAGTGCTTTTATTTTTTGTTTTTTCTTTTAAAAAACTTTGTGGCTATTGTTTTCCAATGGCCGCATCCATAAGTTATTCAGAGGCTATTGTTGTATTCATTTCAGTCCAAATCATCAATTGCATGGGAACAAATTATCATATTGACTAATACTTATGTAGTTAGCAAATAGCTCTCTCTTTCTCATAGTGAAAACTTAATTGTCAAGTTGGCATGACACTGATCTGATTTATGTACCCCAAAATTTTCTCAAAACACTATTAATGTTTCCTCTTTATCATGATCATTAATGGTGATTTTGTGTAGAAAAGTTAAAAGTTGGCCCCAAAATTTTTTAAAAATTTCTTTTTATGGTTATGTATCTACCACAATTTTTTTCTCAAAATTCTATTAATGCTATCCATTTATGGTGATTAATGGTGATTTTGTGTAGAAAAATTAAAGCTGCCCACCAAATTTTTAAAAAATTCTTTTTTATGATTATTTATCTATAATTATTAAAAGTGATTTGCAAAAGAAATTACTTGTGGTCCCTTCAAAGTGCAACGAACTTTTTTATTCTTGTTTTTAAAAATTCAAATCTAGTAAAAAAAAAGTGTTAATTATTATTGTAATTCTCGGTACAACATATTAAAACTCTCTCTCTATATATATATATAGACAGGCTCTTAAAAATATACATTAAAATGCAATGAAAGAAAAATCATTACAATTATTTTATTTTGTAACTCATATAAATATGGTAGACAATGGGTGTTCTCCGAGGCCAAATATCTCTCAGTGAGATCTATAGGTGCAAAGACTGAGAATCTGCAAAGCACGGATACTCCAAATATAGTGCCGTGGCCGTATCGGACACGTATTCGATATGGATACGGCCAGGATACGGCCAGATACGTGTCCGATACGGCTAAGAAGTATCCCATTTTTTATATTTTTTTTTAATATCGGATTCGGCTAGGATACGTGGGGGATACGGCTAGGATACGCAGGGGATACGGCTAGGATACGCGGGATATGCCAGGATACGTTTAGGATACGTCTGGGATACGGCTGGGATACTTTTCAAGACAAATTTGTAATTTTTTGCTCTATAAAATGGGGTTGAAATTGTAATATTAAAAACTTTATAGATAAGAAAATAAGGCTCATTTAATAATAAAACAATAATATTTTTAAAACCCTCAAGTGAGTGAGTCATTGTAAAAAATATTAAAAAGATAGTGAATTTCTAGATTTTAACTTCTTATATTTTGTATAATTACTTTAACTATATTTATTGTATGGTTGAAAAATAAAAATTAATATTTTATGTATAATATTATATTTTTATTTATTTATTTATTTAACGTATCCTTGCCGTGTTCGTATCCTGTTTTTTTGAGATTTGCCGTATCGCCGTATCCGTATTGTGTCGTGTCCGTATCCCGTGTCCTTGTCCGTGCTTCCTAGCTGAGAATCAATAGTCTCAATTGTTCTGACAATCTTCTTGTGATAAATGAATTTGTTTGAATATGTTTAGAAAATTGTTTGGTTCAATTACATGAAAACAAGTTTTAGGAATTTAAAAAGAAAAAAAAAACAAATTTTCTTTGAATTTCTCAATTCTATTTCCAAATAACAATTTTCAGAAAAACCGTATAAACTTGTTTCCTTCTTTTGATTGAAAAAATGGAAATAGAACTAAACTAACCAAACGGGTTTTAAATACTGTTAACTAGTAAGGACACGAAGGTTAGCAAGTAATAGAAGAAACCTTGAATTTTCTATAAAACTTTCCGCAAGGAGAGTGGACCTTGGAAAATTGTTAACTGTATATATATATATATTATATTGTTTGAATAATATGAATATTTCTTGAATTACGTGTGATCTATCTATAAGTAGTTGACCCACATGTCTCTTGTACTTGGGAGGAAAATTCAAAGGGCTAGCCAACTTGCATACAACAAACACAAAGGGTGTAAAATTTCAAGTCAAATACTTGCAATCAATCATCTCTCTCTCTGTAATATGCACAAAAGAGACGCTATCCATCAGACTTCAGAAAAGACTAAAAACACTTTAGACAAATGACAGCAATGCATTTAACTGCTTGATATGACAAATAATCCCCTTAATTATAAAAAAATATGCAATTTATTCCATGACATCAGCTTTTCCTTTACTTGAAATGCATAGTTACCTATCTTCCCTTTTTATTATTTATTTAATCTTAAAATTAAAATATTAAGAAATACCAAAAACACCCATTAGGTTTTAATCTGTCTGCTTCTTTGTTTCTTCTTCAACTAAAAAATCCTAGGCAAGTTAATGCAACTGAATTGCCATTGTTGGATGAGACAGAAATTGCCATATATATTCAAGACATTTTGTTGACATTAATGGTAGAAAAAGAAAAGGCTCCTTTGTATGATCTTCAGCTGCATGTCATATTTGAGCACATGTTGCATCACTTCTCATCCATTAATGGTCTCCATTAAACATTCATGTCAAATCACTATGAATCAAATATTAGTGGGCCTTTTAAACTAGTTAAGAAAATATATGCAGGGCTATAAAGTTAGTTGCTTGGTTACTTACCCAGAATTCGTCCACTGTCACGATACATTACAACACCCATACGTTCCAATTTTCATTAGTCACTCACTTCCATCCCTACAGACGTTGAAATACAGCAATGTCTCTTCTCATTTGGTAATGAAAAATTATCCGGGCTGATGGATATTCCTCCCTTCTTTCCAAATAGAGTTGGCACCTAATTGAGAATAAAGTTACTTGTGCAATCATAGATTTTTTCATCTTAGAAAAGATGCTAAAACAAATCAACTCCACCATTATAGCCCTCATTCCCAAAGTACAAAACTCATCCACATTTGATTATTTCAGACCAATTGCATGTTGTAACACTCTGTATAAATGCATATCCAAGTTATTGGCCAATAAACTGAAACCTATCTTACCCTCCTACATTAATGAGTCACAGCTAGCCTTTATCAAATTTAGGAGAATTGCTGACAATATTTTTCTAGCACAAGAGTTGCTAAGAGGATATCATAGACATTCCACTCCATCAAGATGTGCTATTAAAGTTGATCTGAAAAAGGTATTTGACACCTTGGGATGGAATTTTTTGATTGACACCCTCAAACTAATGGGTTTTCCCCTCTGTCTACATCAATTGGATTGAATCATGTATCTCAACTCCTACTTTTTCCATTTCCTTAAATGGTGAAAGTCATGGTTATTTCAAGAGTTATAGAGGGATCAGACAAGGTGATCTATTATCGCCTTTCTTATTTGTAATTGCAATGGAAATTTTATCACTCATTCTTTGCAAACACACCATCAACAATCCACAATTTAATTTCCACTGGAGGTGCAAATCCCTTGGCTTGTCCCATCTTATTTTTGTAGATGATCTGCTTTTGTATGCCCATGGTAGTCTGGATGCTATCTCAGTCCTCAAGGAAGGATTCAGTATTTTTAATACCCTCTCAGGCCTATTAGCAAATCCATTGAAAAGTCAGATTTTCTTCTCTGGGGTAGATGAATCAACTCAACAAAGCATAGTCAACCTTATGCAATTTACCAAAGGAGAGTTGCCATTCAATTATCTTGGAGTTCACCTCATTTCTTCCTCACTCACTTCAACTGATTGTAATATCTTAGTTGAGAAAATCTCCAACAGAATCACACATTGGACCAACAAAAGCCTCTTTTATGCTGGAAAACTCCAACTCTGCAAATCAATCCTTTACGACATGCAATTATACTGGATGAATGTCTTCATTTTGCTTAAGAAGGTGATCTCACTTGTCAACTCTCTTTTTAGAAAATTCTTGTGGTCACATTCTGAAACTTCCAAGAAACATTGCAAAGTTGCATGGTCTAAGATCTGCCTACCTAAAGTATGTGGAGGTCTTGGATTGCCCATATTGTCATCACTCAATAGTGCAACAATGATTAAACATATTTGGTACCTGTTTAGAAATCCAAATAGCTTATGGGCCAAATGGTTACAGTCTGTCATTCTAAAGTAAAAAGAACTTATGGGAAATCAATTATCATTCTAACTACTCATGGTCACTAAGGAAGATTTTTCAACTCAAGCCTTTGGCCAAGCCCCTGCTCACTATGAAGATTGGAAATAGGAATTCTAATTCCCTATGGTCTGATTCTTGGTTTAACTGTGGCCCTCTGGTCAACAAAGTATCAAACTTCATCACCATGAGCACTACTATTGGGAGAAACACTATGGTTAGTTCACTTATCAATGATAATCAATGGTTAATTCCAGCAAGTCTCCATAGACTACTACCTGAACTCAGAAGTATCACCCTTCTCCCACCAATCAACACCTCACAAGATGAATCATTCTTTTGGATCAACTTCCCTACATACTCATTACCTCTCACCATTAAAACCATTTCACCTCCCCCTCCTCCATTAAACTGGACACATTTGATCTGGTTCCAACCACAAATACCTAAACATAACTTCATCCTATGGCTTGCTACACTTGGTAGACTCCCCCACAACTGATAGACCATGCATGTCTAAAAAAATGGGGCCAACTGCATGTTGCTTTTGTCTTGTAGTAGCAGAGTCCCATAACCATCTCTTTTTTCAATGCAAATTCTCATCAAAAATATGGAACTATTTTCAAATGCTTGGTAGATTCCAATGTACTTCTTTTATATGGCCAGAACTTCTTAATTGGGCAGCAAGTAATTGGGACAAATCATTGAGACACCTCTTGTCACGCCCTGGTTTTTGTCTCCTAGAAATCAGAGGTGACTTAAGCTAATCATCCACAATTCTCAAGCTCCATGCAGAAGCTTTCAAACTTATATCGTTACATTGGTGTGTACATACCCTTTACAATGAGACTATACATATAACAACCAAGTTTCAGAACTTAACTCTATATTTGAGTAAAATTTGAACTTAAAACTCACACCATTAGAAAGAGGGCTAAAAAAGAATCAATTTCAAAAAAAGAATTACTTGATTCGGGTTTGAAACAACCAATGCCTAATTCAAGAATTTGAAAACTTGGAGTAGTAAGATAGTCTTCTGTCTTACCCTTCCAGAAATGCCCAAAAACAAACAGTCGACTGTCTTTCCCTCCCAGAAAGTGAAAAATGCTAATTTCCAAAAAATTAGATTTCTAGAGCAGTAAAATAGTCTTCTGTCCCTAAAAGGAAAGTCGACTATCTTTCCCTCCCCAAAAGTGTAAAATGATGATTTCCAAAAAAAATGAGATTTCTAAAGCAGCAAAATAATCTTCTGTCCCAAAAGGAAAGTCAACTATTTTGCCATCCCAGAAAGCTCTAAAAGCTGTTGGATAAAAAAGTCAACTTCTTTTGAAAGGAAAGTCGACTATCTTCACCTGGGAACTCCTTTTAGTCTCTTTTGTCTCAAAACTAGCCCCAAAACCCACACATAAACATTTCCAAACATCCACAATTACAGTCTCATCATCCAAATCAGACTTCAAGCACAATTATTCAAAAATAATACAATCAAATTTCATCCCTTCAAATTACATATCCATTCCATTTCATTCCCAACTCATTTACTTGAGAAAAATTCATACATAAAGTTATAACATAAGAATAGATTATAACTTTACATTCTATAAATTAAGTTTGGTCCAAGAATATATACCAATTCATATGAATTCCAAGTTTATAGTCATTACAAGGATTTCATGCATAATGTTCAAAAATGCTAAAAAAATCCAATCATAACTACGTGCCACAAGCCGGCATGGATAACCAAATATACAACATCCAAAATATATCAAAATGCTACTAGAATTCCACTTGGACACTCAAGTCCCATCTATCATCGGTGCCTTATCTGTAAAAAAGTTTAGAATAAAGGGGTGAGCACCACTGCGGCTCAGTAGAGATACCCCGACCTTCCTAAGTGCCGACTCAACACGACCTACATGAATACATGTCACTATATTACATGTATCATCCAACATATACCATGTTCATTCACAAGCAATGCATATATATATAGAGATGCATTAAACACATAGCATGCTTCACAATTCAAATAAGAACATTAATCATACGCTTGTCTCTCTCTCGGACTCAACCCGATACCCTAACGTGATCTTTGACCAAATCGTGTAACCGAGATTCTTTCCACACAATTCCAACACCACCACCGAGTCATCACATACTCCAAGGTGATTATTTGGCTTTGGAATTCATCACCGAGTCATCACATACTCTAAGGTGGTTAGATAGTTTATCATCGAGTCATCACATACTCCAAGGTGATTGTATGGTTTATCACCGAGTCCTCATATACTCCGAGGTGATTTAGTCATTTCAAGATTTTCACCGAGTCATCACATACTCCAAGGTTGAAATGTCACTCCCCCACATTTCTCGTCCTCCTCACAACGGCCCCATACATGCATTTTAGACATATAGGTATCAAGCATCTAAAATTCATGCTTCACAATATATACGCTAATTATAAAGGAACATAACATACATTTTATATCCACAAAACCCCACATAGCACTTATATGTATAACACATGCATATAACCTCTCATATGCACACAACTTCAAAATTAGCATGCTTATCTCATACTACACTAAATGCATAATTTTAGCACATAGAACTAACATTCATTTAACCATCACATATTCCTCGTATAGTCACATGTATGACCCAAGATTACACATTTGTAAAAAAACTTCAAATTGAGCACATAATACTTATATACCTAATTTCTTTCTTTCACCCACTTTGACCCACATGCTAAAACCAACACAAGGAATCCCAAATGTGCAAAGATAGGATTCAAGAGAAGGAGAAAATTTAGCTTTTCACCCCCCTCATTCTCCTAAAACATGTGATACACAACTACACCTCTCATTTTCACTCGAAACCCTAAAATCGACAATTAGAAGAGAAAAAGAACCCCTACCTCAAAATTGAAGGCCTTCCAATCACTTCACCAAATTTCCAGCAATATCTACCTTGTCGAACCGTGAAGATATTTGGTTCAAATGAAAGCCCTAGCCGTCCCCTACGTATCTCCATTCTTCGGGGAAACCCGAATCTAGGTTGAACGGCTCATAAATGTAGAGAGAAGGTAGAGCTATGAAGGTGGAGAGTTTTAGAGAGAGAAAGAGGCATGAGATATGGCTGAAATATCTCTACCACTGATATTTAAAATACCTAGGGCGTGTGAAAAGACCAAAACGCCCCCGGGCCACTTAACGTACCTTCCCGGCCTCCGTTTTTGATTTTGAAAACTCCTGCAGCCTCGTAATCACTTCTTATACTCTCTAAACATTTCATCTAAGTTATTCCTAAAAATAAATATTTTTAAAATTTTTTCAGAATTCTGGGCCCACTTAAGTTGTAGCCTGGGCCCCAATTTGACCAAAAAGTCAAATTTTTTTAAATCTCCTAAAAACTTTTTAAAACCCTTAAAACACTTTCTAAACATGTTCCCCACACTCAAAACATGTTAAACAACATTCAAAATGCATTTATGGCAATTATGATGCGAAAAATGCAAATAGGCCCAAAATTGCTCATGGTCTCTACAACCTCTCCTCCTTAAAGGAATTTTGTCCTCAAAATTAGAAACATACCTCAAGTAGTGAACAACTTAGGGTACTTTGAGCAAACTTCTTATTCTCGCTCCCACGTGGCCTCCTCGACCCGTGATGTCTCCAAAGGACTTTAACCAATGAAATGGTCTTGCCCCGAAGCACTTGCTTCTTAGTATCCATAACATGTACTGGTCTCTCCTCGTAAGATACATCCTCCTCCACCTTAAGATCTGTCCAATCTAACACATGTGAAGGATCTGGTTCATACTTTCTCAACATTAAAACGTGGAAAGTATTGTGCACATTGACAACTACGGAGGCAATACTAAGCGGTATGTAACCTCACCCACACGATCCAGCATTTCAAATGGATTGATAAACTGTGGGACTAGTTTTTTGCTACGTCAAAACCTCATCAAACCCCGCCATGGTGACCTTCAAGAAGACATAGTTCCCCACCTCAAATGCTAAAGGTCTCCACCTTCTGTCAGCATAGCTTTTCTGATGACTCTGAGCCGTAAGCAATCGCTACCGTATGATATTTATCTTTTCGGTAGTCTCTCTGACTAAATCAAGCCCCAATGCTACTATCTCACTGACCTCTGTCCAACAAACTAGTGACCTGCATGGTCTACCATACAAAGCCTCAAATGGAGCCATCTCAATACTAGCTTGGTAGCTATTGTTGTATGCAAACTCCACTAATAGAAGGTGATTGATAAGCTTTAAATGTTACACATTTATGCCTTCTTAATTGCATATGTTGATTCCATATTTATGTTTACCTTGGTAGTTTTATGTTATTTTTGTGTTTATGTTATATATTAGGTTTTGTCCTAAAGAAGGGCGATGGTTCCGATCAAGTGCTGAGGAAGTGAAGAAATCAAGAAAAATTCATCAAGGCATTTTGCACAATCGAAATGTTGAGTTCGTACAATCGAGATTTCGATTGTGCGAAACCTCAATTTCGCACAATCGAAATTCTGTAGACTGCCACTTGCCCACTTGTCTTGCCACTTGCTTCCAAGAAAGACCTTTGCACGTCCTTTTTGAAGATTTTCTAACTTCAAAGAGCCATGTGAGGGGAATATATATATATAGTAAGTGAACTATATATATATATGCAAGGTGGGACCCAAGGACACAAGTGGATGGTCATATATACATGTTTTTGGGAAAGAGAAAAAAAACAACTTTCGGGAGGGAGAAGAGGAGCTGAACCAGACTCTTAAAGCTTCACATCTCTGGCCATGGAGGATTGCAAGTCTCCAATGATCAACTAACTTTCCATCTAGGGTGTGGTTGAAACCCCTAGCCATGCAACTTGTACATTTTGTAGCTATTTTGGGATCTATATGTATATGTTGATTACTTAGCCTAGTGATTTGTATAATACTTGTAAACTTCTTCAATATATTCATTTGATATTATTTCTTCCTCTTGTCTTAGAGTAGAAATGCTTCATTTTGAATGCTCAACATTTACAACTTTCACAAAAAATGTAAATGATGGTTTTATAATGGTGTTTAATGGAATGTGGTATTTCTTGCTTATATAGCCCATGCTAAGATAGGGTAGTTCGGACACACGTAGGTACATTTAGAGAGTATGATAAGTAGATAGGTTGAAAGACTATGCTTATTAAAGATGGGCTATGTTTAGTTAGAAATCACATGTATCTTTTGATATGTCATTGTAGGTCACAAGCCTAATGACATTGTGTTGCATATACTTGTAGAAGATCCCATTAGCTACATAAATGAACATGTCAAATGGCTAGAGGTGAAAACCACCCCTAGTTCTCTCTCCCTTAACTTTACAAATTGTTTTAGAAATTTAATGCTTTTATATTTTACAAAGTAGTGTTAAAGTCAAACCAAAATTCTATTTTTAGGATTAAATTAGAAATTCTCTCTTAGTAGTGCAATTCAACCAAACTCATTGTGGGATCGATACCCTCTAAAAAGAACCGTATCTACAAATATTCGTTCTCTGACGAGTGGTTTAAATTATATTTTGATAGGCAATAGTAAGCTACAAAAATAAAGACATATTTGGCCACATCAGTGATCCTCCCAACTGCCTCAAAAATCAAGTGCACATGCTCTAAGCATATCCTCCAAGATCTGTATGGTACGCTCTGACTGACCATCTGTCCGAGGATGGTAAGCTGTACTAAAATGGAGGTCTGTATCAAGTGCAGCCTGAAAACTCTGCCAAAACTATGACATAATCTCGGATCCCTGTCAGACACTGTAGAAACTGGCACTCCGTTCAGCCTTAAAATCTGATCAATATACAATCGACTAAGAGTATTTATATCATCCATCACTCAAATAGGAAGGAAATGAGCCACCTTGGTCAATCTATCCACAATAACTAAAATCGCGTCTTGACTCTTCCTCGTCTTAGGTAACCCCGTCACAAAGTCTATAGTGACGTGTTCCCACTTCCACATGGCTACTGGTAATGGTTGTCACAAACCAGCTGATCTTTGATGCTCGGCCTTCACTTGTTGACAAGTGAGGCACCTCGTCACAAATCGTGTGACGTCCTTTTTCATGCCCTTCCACCAATACTGTCTATGAAGATTGTGGTACATCTTGGTACCATCGGGATGTACTGCAAGTCTGGAACTATGAAACTCCCTTAGGACCTCATCCCTATGAGCCAATGGAATAATCATCCTGCCTCTAAACCCCAGACCTCCGTCTGAATGGATAACCCAATCTTCCATTGCTTCGCCACCCGTAATCTGAGTACAAATGCCCTCTAACTTACTGTCGTGCCTCTGCTCCAGAGTAGGTAATGAGCAAAATGGACTCACCAAAGTTCACTCGACAAAATATTAACAAATTTTATACATATTTTGCATTGACTCAATCATACAAGGATGTTGATATAACCATCCCTCTTGTTCTTGAAAATCAGGAACAAATCATACCTAGAAGGGCAACTTCTATTGGTGACTCACTTGTACATTGCACTCCACTCGTAATCAATCCCTTAAGAAAGGTGAGTGGAAAATAGGAGTTGGTGAGGAGAAGGGATAGCAAGTTCCAGAGTAGGTAATGAGCAAAATATAAGAGTTTTCTTTTGTTTTGGGACAAAAGGGTGATTAATACTTAGTAAGAAGGAAAAAGTATTTGGATCTATCCATGGTTACTCAGTAACAATCACTACTCTTTAGCTTTAAATAAACATACTATACCACAACATGCAATTTCTTCATTTAAGCAACTTGGTCAACTTATCTAGCATATCGAGTTTCCAACTCATTGTTTGAAAAAGCAAAGGATACCCACCTTCCTGCTGAGAACACTAGAAAGAGACTCGACATAAGCCCGCAAATTGACTTTGCATACTGCTCATGTCGTCCGAAATGAACTAAAACCCAAAAGTTCCCAACAACTAATTTGACAAAACTCTGACCTCAATGTCTCCAGAAACAACTATGCTACTTTTACCCTTGCATTTGCCTGCATCATAAAGCAAGTTAGAATGTCAGCTCAACAATATTATCATAGCACCTACAAGCATAGTTAAGGCCAAATAGAACACCTCTATTGATGAGTATAAATGTATAGTTTTCATTTACCCTCATCTAACAAATCACAATGATTCATTCATGTGAGGCCTGCTTATGGGTATTTAAGTATTCAAAACATGCTGAGACCTTCCATAATTAAATGGAAGACATCAATTTTCTGTCCTAAATGAGAGAAGACAAATGCCATTGTAAATTATCATATATTTTTAGAACTGCTTTTCATTCTCTTTTGATCTTTTTTGCAGCATTTGCCTTGAAATTTGGATAAGATGTACACATACATGATAAAATGTAGCAATCACAAAGATCTCCAAATTAATGAAATGACATATTAATTGAAATTTTTACATTACAAAACATAAATTTCATGAAAAATGGATTAAACGTCTTTATGTGAAATATTATACGGCCCAAAAATATGGAATCATGACACAAATCATTTTAAATGATGTAATCATCACAAGAAAATAAAATAATTTTAGATTATTGCAAAAAAGATTTAAATATTCCCATACATAAAAAAATCCTCTCTAGTCCTATATCCCTCGATTGAAGCTTGTATGCGTGTGTTTTAGAGTTCGATTATAAGACGAAGAAGAGAAGAAAAGAAAAGAAGAGGGAGGAGAGAAATTTGAGAGTGAAAAGGTGTGTTAGCATGTTCAAGCTATGATTGGTTGGGGTGGGTAAAGACAGTTGCATAACTTACTTGGTAAAGGACTCCTTTGGTTTAGCAGATCGATTCTAGGTGGTTCACTTGTATACCCCTATTCTGAGAGTTCACAATCTGATTTAGCAAATCGACTTTTTAGATTAGTTCCATAGTTTTGGATAGGACAGGTTGGAACCAGGAGGTAAAGCCTCTATTAAAATAATCATGCAAATATGTGTACTAGCCTGTTAAAGGAAGCAGGGTTATGTTGATTTGGGATGCTAACTAAGTAGATGCGTAAGTGTGGTGTGAAAGCAAGCAGACAACAAGTGGATTGAGCAAACAGTTTATTTGCTCGTTAGGCTTTCCTGCTCGAGTAGGCATACAAAAAATTAAGCCAACATAGAGCAAATCTCAACCAATGGGCTATTTTCTAGAGTTCAAAGCCTTGTTCATAGAAGGTCCGAAGACATGAGAAGGTGGTTTACTTGCTACTTTTAAGAGCAAGGTGGTCTAGCTGTTGTTCCAAAGCTTTCATGCCACCAAAAGGGAGAACGAGATGGGCAAAGGAGCAGATCAGGTTGTTTACTTACTTTTGTATTACCGAGAGTGTACTTGTGTGTTAAAGGAGTACTTTATTTGGGTTACTATGCTAAGTAGAAGTAGAAGCTATAGGTGAAGGCTTTCGTGCTTTGCTATTTAGTAAGGTGGAAGCTATCTACTTGCTTGTAAAAGGTGCTTGCCCGCTACTATTCGTAGATCTAGAGTTTTGATAGTCGGGTTGATTGTGCTCCTTTCAATCCTTAGTATTAGTAGCGGATATTAGGTAAGAGGGCGCCTATCTCATAGCTATTATTATGCTTTCCAGATACATTTCCATGCTTTAACAAGCCAGCTACGCACTTTGCTCTTATATAATCAAGTAACTTTGATTTGGGAATAAGCTGAAAGTAAAGTAGTATGAGTTAAAGTGAAGGGCACTAGTAAATAATAATAATAAGTAGAGCAGAACACTGTTGGCTGAACAAAAGACATAATGACTTGATAAAGTAAGATTAAAGATCTGTTATCAGGAAAAGGAGCTCCAATAGGTCATTTTAGCCATTTTGTATAATCAGCTACTCTCTAGATTCCAACTATTCTTCCTTTTAGTAATCTAATCTTAGGCTTTGCTACTTGACTTATCAGCCAGTAAGTATACCCCGTCCACCCCTTGAATTCTAAGATAGGAGTTGGCAGCCTATTAAGCTAGGAGTTGAACCAAGTCTGCTATTTTGAACTTAGAGATAGCAGTTCCCAAGTATGATATGAAATAGGAAGGAATTTTGTAAAGGCCTTGTCCTACTCTAATACAAGTAGCTAACGCTACCTTAATCCCATGAAGTAAGGATTTAGAAGCTCAGGAGCAAGAGTCACTGTAGTTGCTACACCTAGAGGAGCTAGTCTCGTAACTGCAGGTAGTTCGAGTTGTAGTCCTTTACAAGACAGATGGGAATTGTAGCTAACAAGTGTGCCCTGAGTGGAATCCTACTTATACTTTTTTTACTATATTGGTAGGATGGGTGCCAAGTTATTAGTAGCTAGGCAGCTAAGCAAGTAGTGGTTCAGTTCAGGCCTGGGCATGAAGCTACAAGTTCTATTTGCAGTCGTCTCTTAATAGATCTTCTTTTATACTTGTAGTAGTAGTAAGGGGTGATTGGTTTCTTAGATAAGGTTTACTTTCTTTATTAGAAGGATAAGCACGATTATTGCTCTTTGTCCCAACATTCAGCCAAGGTAGGCTACTAACTTGCTTATTAGAAGTAGTTAATGAATGAAAATAAGGCCATTTTATGTCTATAAGTGAAAATTGGATCGATGCCCACTCATTGGATATGCTTTCAAAAGGGCTATTTTCATGCGTGCTGGTGTTTGTGGTCTGTTGGTTTTTCTGTTATTGTGGAGGAAGGCAAGATAGGCGCATCTACATGTTGAGAGTGTGCTCGGGCAAGTGGGATAACCAGAACTATTAGTAACAGGATTTGCCTGCTATATAAGTAAGGGGAATGGAACTCTTGTTTGAGAACTTTAGCTACGGACTTAGGTTAGCGAGCTCATATTCTCCTATGGCTATTTGGATTAAGGAAGTGCATAAACAAAAAAGGCCTTATAATGGTGAGTCGACTTAGGTGCGGCAGCTGTTCCAAAGGCTTTTATGCCACCATTCAGGCCGGACTTAGGTTAGCGAGCTCATATTCTCCTATGGCTATTTGGATTAAGGAAGTGCATAAACAAAAAAGGCCTTATAATGGTGAGTCGACTTAGGTGCGGCAGCTGTTCCAAAGGCTTTTATGCCACCATTCAGGCCTTATTTAAGATAAGAGAATGAGGTTTAAGTAAGAGACCCCAGTTTTGCCTTAGGCGAGTGACAGACTCTAGTTTTCGTGCATGTGTGGAAGGCAATTCTATTTAGCAAGCAAGCATAGCAAAGAAATCCCCCTTATTGTAATACCCCATAAATTTGAGGTTATTTAATTAAGGTTTTTCATTTATTTAAATTGTTTATTTTGTGTGTTTTAAATGCTTTAGTTAAATTTTGTTTAAATGCTTTGGTTAAATTTTTTTTCCAATGTCTATTCCTTATTGTTTAATATAGATATTTGATTATGTGGTACTAAGTGTTGATAGCCTTTAATAATGTGTGCAATCCTTGTTGTAGATGTTTTTTATTTTTATTTTTATTTCTTTTAGTAAAAATATGTGGTTGGACCAACTTGTATTCTTTTATTTTAAATTCTCTTCATGATGGGTTTGGGCTAGATTAGGTTATATTATAATTGTTTAGGTTTGGGCTGGATATATATCTATTATTATCATTTTTCTATTTTTATTTTCTTTTTAATATATTTTTTTTCTAAAAAAAAAAAAAAAGAGAGAAAAAGGGGTTTAAGGTTTTTGTTGCTTTCACGCATAGAGAGGGAGAGAACTGTAGACGCAAGAGAGGAGGGATAGAAGGAGTGATTCCTTAAACGAATTCTTGTTTATTGAAAGGCAAGTTCATGCTCTACACCCTCCCTTTGGATTTAAAAACATAGCTTGTTATTTGTGTTATTTGATTGTATGTGTATACATGTGTGTGTATATATATATATATATATATGTATATATTTAACGATTTTGTATGAATACGGACAATGGTATTTATTTGTTGCTGGTATACATATGTAAATCATTGTAATATTGTTGTGAGGATGAACATGTGTGTGTGTGTTTATTGTTTAAGGGCATTTCTGAAAGAGGAGTATTTTCAATTTTTCAAGTTGTAAAATATGTTATGCTCTACTCATATGATTGTTTAATGGTCATCTATTAACACCTCACTAACAACATCAATCCCTTACTTGTAACCTTTTTAAAAACAAGGCAAACGTGCAAACTACCCTTTTAAGTTTGACCATGTAAACAAAATATTCCATGAACTATAAAAGTGAACAAGTTTGGGTCCGTTTAGTAACTGTTTATATTTAGTGTTTATTGTTTATAAAAAAAAATTAGATAAACATGTTTGATAATTTTTATTTGATTTATAAATTGTCAAAACACTTTTAAAACAAGACTGTAGTTAAGCCTTCAAATTCTAAATACCAAAATTATATTTTAGTGTTTATGTTTATTAAAAATAAAAACTTTTTTTATGTTTTTTAATCTAAAACGGTGATTATATTATTTTAATTAAAAATTGAATAAAAGTGAGAAAATGAAAAGAAAAAAAAATTATAAAAGGCTATTGCTTGATACAACCTATGAAGCACAGATATTTTGAAAAAGGCCCTGTGGCCGTATTGGACACGTATCCAATACAAATACGATCAGGATACAGTAGAATACGTGTTCGATAAGGCTAAGAAGTATCCAATTTTTTAAAATAAAATTTTGAATATCGAATACGGCTGGGATACGTAGGGGATACGTTAGGATATATTTGCGATACTTCTCGGATATGTATGGCATACTTTCCGGATACATACATTTTGACAATTTTGTAATTTTTTTTATAAAATGGGGGTTAAATTGTAATATTTAAAACTTTATAAGTTATAACTTATAAGTAAAAAGATATGGGTCAATTTGTAATAAACAAAGTTATTTTTTAAAAGCCCCAAACTGTCGAGACATTCATGTTCCTTGTGAGTTATTTCTTCTGTTCGACTTCGTTCGTCACTCTCAAAGCAACGTCTCTATCTCTCCCTTCTTAGTTCTTATACTAAGCCAAAATAAGTGAGAAAAAAAGCTAGAAGAAGAAGAAAAAGAGGAGGAATAGAAGAAAAATTAGAGAAATCTACAAGCATCAACGAGGTATTTTTATTTTTTAAACTTCTAGGGTTATGGTTTTTATGTTCTCTCTCTTCCTCTAGTTAGATTATGGTTAGGTCTTTTTTTCACTCTACTATCTATTTCTCTTTAGTCCGTTGTTTTTCATTTTGTTAGAAATTTTTTGATGTTGTTTGTGGATTGCATTGCCCTGATTGGATTTTTTGATGATTTATTTTTTAGAATTTAAATTCTTAGTTTATGTATGGTAAGAGCTAAAAACACGATTATAAAATCCTATCAAACTCATTGATAGCCCAATGTCTAAACTCAAATAAGAAATTGAATGAAATATGCAATATGTTTTTTTTATTAGTATAATATGTTTTTGAATTCTTTCTATCAGTATTTAGTAATATATTTTTTCCTTATTTTATTTTTGGTGTGGTTATAGAGTTTAGAAGCTTGCTTATAAGGAGTTAAGGACTAGATTAAAAAGAGATTTCGAGTTCTATTTATAAATTGCAGTTTTGCAAATTTTCATGTGACTATTTTGTTAGATTGTTGAATTGATTTAGTTTATAAATTTAATATAACTTGCCTATTGTTAATCAATAATCACTTAATCAGTAAGATTTTTTTATTTGTTGTTTATATTGTTTTGTTTGTTATATAGGATGATGAGTATTATGGAGGGCTCTAGTGGTTTGAGTGAACAAGATGAGTCAGATGACCATACCCCTCTTTGGAATTTTGTTACAATGTTGGCAAAAAATAGGAGGAGGGGGAAGAAATATGTAATTTCAGTGCAATTATTGTAAGAAAACTTTTAGGGGGTCATACTTTAGAGTAAAGGCACATTGATTGAGAATTTCCGGTCGTGGAATCCAAAAGTGCTCCAAAGTAAGCCCACAAGGTTTAGTAGAATTGGAAAGGGTAATGATGAAGCGGAGATGAGGTTGAAAATAAATTTGCCAAAACAAGTACCTTTACTACCATCTACAATTCGAAGCAAAGTTGGCTCTTCAAGTGCAAGTGCTTTAACCGGTCTTGGGTATCCAATGCATGGGGCTTTTGAGCCTAAGAAAAGGAAGGGTTCCGACATTGAAAAAGCATTCAACCTTGTAGCTAGAGAAGAATTACATAGTAAGATAGCAAGAATGTTTTATTCCGGTGGCTTACTATTCCATCTTGCAAGGAATTCTCATTATGTTCAATCCTACACTTTTGCCACTAATAACATGATTAGTGGCTATGTTCCTCCCGATTACAACATGTTGAGGACTACTCTTCTTCAAAAAGAGAAAGCAAACATTGACCGGTTGTTGATGCCAATAAAAAATTCATGGAAAGAAAAAGGTGTAGCTATTGTTAATGATGGTTGGTCAGATTCACAGAGGAGGCCAATCATTATTTTCATGGCCTTTTGTGAAGGTGGACCTATGTTCTTAAAGGCAATCAATTGTCAAGACAAGTATAAAGATAAACATTTCATTGCCATTTTGATTAAAGAGACCATTCTTGAGGTTGGACTCGAGTATGTGGTCCAAGTGATTATTGATAATGCCCTAGTTTGTAGAAGTGCTGGATTACTCATTGAGGTTCAATTTCCTTATATATTTTAGACTCCTTATGTGGTGCACACACTTAACCTTGCCTTGAAGAATATTTGCAAGGCAAAGAACACCGAAGCCAATGGGGTTGTTTATGATTAGTGTCATTAGTTACAACAATAGTAGATGATTGTGTGGTTATAAAGAATTTTATCATGAACCACTCTATGAGATTGGCAATGTATAATGACTATGTGAATTTGAAAATGCTTTCAATTACCGAGACATGTTTTGCTTTAACTATTACCATGCTTAAAAGATTCAAACTCATAAAGCGTGGGCTAATGACCATGGTTATTAGTGATCGTTGGGCTTCTTATAGAGAAGATAATGTAGGCAAAACGACTTTTGTGAGGGAAAAATATTAGATGATAAATGGTGGGGAAATATTGATAGAATAATTTCCTTCATAGAGCCCATTTATGAAATGTTGAGGACAGCTGACATGGATATGCCTTGTCTTCATTTAGTTTATGATATGTGGGATTCCATGATAGCAAAAGTGAAGAGCATTATCTACCTTCAAGAAAAAAATGAGAAGATGAGGAGTGCCCATTTTATTCGGTGGTTTATAAAATCTTGAATGATCGATGGGGTAGGAGCAACACACCACTCCATTATTTGGCCCATTCCTTAAATCCTAGGTAAGTTTTGAAAAAACCAAACATCTAGTTTATAATTAAGTTTCATTTTTCTTAATTCTAATTATGAACTAATAAATCAATTCTTTTTTATTTACTTTTAGGTTTTATAGCACGGAGTGACTTGAAAAGGCTCCTAATTGTGTTCCTCCCCATAAGGGTAATGAGATTTCAAATGCAAAAGAAAAGTGTCTCCAAAGATATTTTCCTAATTTGGAGGAGCGAAGAAAAGTCAAAGAGGAGTATGCCATATTTTCAGTAGGGTTTAAGGAATTTTCTAGAACCAACTCTTTAAGTGATAGAAGATTAATGGAGCCGGCTATTTGGTGGGTGCTTTATGGCTCTTCCCCACCCCTTGATACAATCGGTGGCTTTGAAGGTACTTGGACAATTTTGTTCCTCTTCATGTTGTGAGAGGAATTGGTGAACATACTCTTTTATACATTCATTGAAGAGGAACAAAATAACCCCATAAAGGGCCGAAGATTTGGTACTTGTGCACTCCAACCTTTGCCTTTTTTCAAGGAAAACTCCATAATATGAGGAAGGTGAAACTAAGATGTGGGATATTGGAGGGGATGCATTTGACTCCTTGGAAGGTAGTGGGATACTTGAGATTGCAAATCTCTCCCTTGATGAACCAGAGTTGGAAGCCATATTATTTACGGATGAGAGCAATGACAATGATGATGATCCCATAAAACTATAATGGAAGTGTTTGGATAGGTTGTTGGGTTTCTTTTTTTGTACATCTTTTGTCATATTTTGTGGTATTTATGGAACTTGTAGTTTTTGTGATGGACCGATAATTCTATGGAACTTAGGGCTCGTTTGGTTGATGGAATTGAAAGAAAAAGAAAAGAAAAGAAAGGAAATGATAGTATTTTTTATGTTTGGATTGTCATTAATAAGAGACAAGAAATGATTAGGAGTGATTTGGAAGGATAGTTTATCCTTTCAAATCTCTCATATGATATCCTCTAAAAAGTGGGAAGATTTGGAGAGAAATGATAAGAATAAGTGAATCTTTCATAATACCAAAAATAACCCTAACATTTTAAAGAACAAAATTTAAAATACATTTGGATATATCTTGTAATATAAAGACAAGAGGGCATGAGAGTAAATTGATTAAAATGGTTTCTTTTCTTTTCTCTTTTATACCTTTTCTAAACAAGAATGCAATCATTTCTTTTCTTTTCTTTCATAATTTATCCAAACATGAATGCATGTTATCCTCTCTTTTCTTTTCTTTTCTTTTCTCTCATAACTAATATTATCCTCTCTTTTCTTTTCTCTCATATTTATCCAAACAAACACTTAAAGTTATGTGATGGTTCTATGGAACTTTGGTTTTTGTAATGGTCTTTAATAGTTGAAAAATACAAATGGAAAATGATAGATGGATAGATGTTTATGTATCAAACTAACAATGCTTATTTGCCTAATGATAGAAATGAAAATGAACTTCTTCTATTTTGCACAATTGCTTTATTTACATTTATTGTATAGTTTTATAATGGTCCTTGAATGTCAATAGATGGGTAATGTAAATGACTAGGGATAAATGAATGGATGCTTATATAGTAAACTAGCAAAGTAACAATGTTTGATTGCCTAAATGATAGAAATGAACCTCTTATATTTTGCATAATTGTTTAATACATTTATTGTATGGTTTGAAGAATAAAAGTTAAGTTTTTTATGTATAATATAATATTTTTATTTATTTATTTTTTGACGTATCCTTGCCGTGTCCATATCTTAGTTTTTTGAGATTTGTCATATCATCATGTCTGTATCATGTCATACCCATGTCCGTGTCCGATACAATGATAAAAATATTAGAATTATGAAATGTAGACAGAATTAAAGAGTATCAATTGTCTTAAGAAAAAAAATATTGGGTACAATATGAATAATTAATAATATACTTGATAATAAGAAATAGTTACTTAGGGGTACCTGTGCTAAAAAAAAAGCCCTTATTTGGGGAAAAAACAAAGAAGTCCCAACCATCTCCTTGTCAAAGATACTCATGTCATTCATTCATTTTCAGTGTTGAAAGGAAAATAGAAATCAAAAAATGAAAGATAAAGCAGTAGCAGTTGAAGTTCAAGAGCAAGAGTATGCCATTCAAATCCCTCTTCTCACTTCATATAAATTGAAAAACTTTCAATTTTTTCATAGTTAAATATATTTTGTTCTTGTTGATAGGGGTGCACAAAGAACCGCTAGAACCGGAACCATAGCTGAACCGTCCACTACGGTTTTGGTTTCGATTCCAAAGTTTAGGAACTGTTCACTATGGTTTTGGTTCTAAGTCTTGGAACCAGAACTGGAATCGTTGAATATATATATATATATATATATATATATATTTAGTTATATAACTATTTTGTAAATTTATTTGAGAATTGAAGGTTGAAACAAAGAAAAATGATGGGTCAATTTGAGAACTGAGGAGGGAGATTAAGAGAGAATATATATGTGCGTGTGTGTGTGTGTTTATTGTTTAAGGGCATTTTTGAAAGAGAGAAAGAGTATTTTCAAATTTTTAAGTATAAAATATGTTATGTTCTATGCATATGATTGTTTAATGGTCATCTATTAACAGCTCACTAACATCAATCCCTTATTTGTAACCTTTTTAAAAACAAGGCAAAAGTGCAAACTACCCCCCTGAAGTTTGATCACATAAACAAAATACCCACCCTGAATTATAAAAGTGAACAAGTTAGTCTTTGTAGTTTCAAAAGTGAGCAATTTACCCCCCTCCAGACATTGTAGTACCAAAAATACCCTCAAAATGACCATTATACCCTTTCACCCTATAAAACTATTTTTGCAGCCAAATCAAATCCATTACACTGCCGCAATTTAATTTTTTTGTACTTTTGCCAACCAAAATTTAAACAGAATAATAAATATTAGAGAAAAGAAATTAGAGAAAAAATGCATTTCACAAAAATTCTCCAATAATTTAAATATTAGAGAAAATTGTATTTCATGAAAATTCCATTAAAATAAATGACAGAATAATAAATAGACTACATGATAAATCAATTATCCTTTTGCTAGTTTTTTCAAAAAAAAAATCTAAATACAATAATGTGTTTACTTTTTGTTTAATCTCCTGAATAATTTCAAAATCTATTTATTCCATAAAAGTCCCTACCAACAAGCATAAGACAAAAATACACACATGCATGCCAATGGTTGAAATTTTGTTCTGCAAAGTTACTGAAAAAAAAAAAATTTTGGCAGTATAATGGGTTTGATTTGACTGCAAAAACATTTTTATAGAGTGAAGGGGTATAATGGTCATATTGGGGGTATTTTTGGTACTACAATGTCTAGAGGAGGGTAAGTTGACTAACTTGTTCACTTTTATAGTTCAGGAGGGTATTTTATTCATATGATCAAGCTTCAAGGGGGTAGTTTTCACTTTTGCCTAAAAACAATAAGGACTTCTATACACAATAGAAATTATAAGGGTGTTACATGCACAAAATATTAACCATGGGGGCCTTTTTTTTATTTGACAAATCCAATCATTTGTTAGTGTGCTAGAGTTTTATAAAAAGTTATTAAAGCTTTCCAATTTAATGATCATAAATATGAAAGAGCGCAAAAATAGCCAAGGGAGAAAAATCATTGGAAAAATTATATTTTAGTGACCAAAATCAAACAAATTTATTATATAGTGACCATAAAGCTGCGAAAGGTAAATAGTCACCAAATCAATACTAGGTTGATTTGTCTTAACCAAAAATAAGTTATGCTTATTGATTGAATACATGTATCATCTAAGAGATATTGTATAAGCTTGTAGCCATATATATCATTGTTCAAATATAAAGAGAAATTCTAACAATTGCAATTAACTTTGATGTGGGATTCGTTGTGAAATCATGACTCTCGATCCTCTCTCATATTACTTTTCTCTGTTCATTAAGTTGTTCTTAATTCAACAATATTATCTCTTTGCTTATTTCTAGTATTAATAGAATAGAAACACAAATCAATCTTCTTAAAATTAAATTAAAGTAAAATATTTTTAATTTAGAAAAACATCACATTAACAATAGTTCTTGAGGTTTGATACCTTCTATATAGCTATGTTCTATAAGGACTCGTACTATTGCGAGTGATTAATTTATAATTGACTCACATCACTTACCAAATATGATATTTAGATCATGTAAATGGATGTAATAGGTCAGTCCTACTTGGCAAAATAGGAGAATCTCTCCATTCTTGTTTACCATCAAGCAACTGTTATCTCTTCTAAACTTGTGGTATGAATTAAGAAAATGATGACAATCCCAGTAGTGTGACAATTATTCAATTGTAGAGAGCTTATATCCTTCTTGCATAAAATACACGCCAGTTTTCCCTCGGTGCTCCACCCATAGGCATATGCAAGTCATGGAAAGTTACAAATTGTTCGTAATAATGTTGCTTTCATTTTAAACATGGTATTGCTAGTCACATCAAACTTGTCAATGTTGTCCTCTCATAATTCATTTAACTCTGAATTTGGCTTTGTTAGCAAAGGTGGCGTGGAGATTGGAAATGGGACTGGAAATGTGGGAGACTTCCTTATTTCTGTCCTCCTTTAAGGCAAAGTATTTTCCCAATACCCACTTCCTTGAGTCCTCGTGCGGCAGAAGGGCTTCTTGGGTGTGGCGTAGTATCCACGCAGCTAAAGCAGTCCTCAAGAAAGGCTTAAAGTGGGAAATCGCCTCAGGGTCATCCATTGATGTTTGGAAGGATGGTTGGTTACCAGACCAAACCAATCCTTTTGTCACTACCCCTGTTAACCCATCAGTTTCAATAGTGGCTGATCTTATGAATCATCAGTCTAAGACATGGAGGGCATATTTTATCAGAAACATTTTCAATCCAAGGGATTACAATCTCATTCTCCAATCCCCTATCAGAGACAGTTCCATCATCGATCGGCGAGTGTGGGGTCTTTCGCCTTTAGGAAAATTTTCTGTTCAAAGTGCATATAAGATCGCATGTTGTGTTTTGTATAGGCCTACTGAGCATCGTGCAATAGGATCTAGCTTGCCCCAGGAAACTCTTTCAGCTTGGACAGGAATTTGGCAGATCAAAGTCCCTCGTAAGCTTCATTTTTTTATGTGGCAATGTTTCCATGACAGAGTCGCAATTATGCAGAATTTGTATGAAAAAGAGGTTGTGGCTGAGCCCACTTGCCCTTATGTGGAACTGAACCTGAAACTCTCTTCCATGCCATTTTTGGTTGTCATCGAGCCCGTATGGTATGGAACATTTCCCCACTTCGTATTGTTATAGAGCCTCTCACTAGTAGATCTTGGTAGTCCCAATGGAATTCTTTGGCGGAGGAATGGCACAAGGATGACAATGAGGAGGATTTGCACAGTATGGGAGTGTTCCTAGCATGGCAAGTTTGGAAAAGCCAAAATGATTGGACATTCAATCGGCATCAGTGGGATCCTTTCTCTATCTCCACTCGTGCTATTGAAAATTTTCTAGAATTTAAGGAAGTTAATTGCCAGGAGAATGTGCTTTCTCCTTCCCCTCTATCCCCTTCTCCCCACACTCCCAGATAGGTTCCTCCATCTGCAGGCAGCTTTAAACTTAATGTTGATGCTGCTTATTTTATATTGGGAAGTGTTGTGGTGGAGGGCTGGTTGTTCGTGATCACGAGGGCCGAGTTCTTAAGCTTGAGACTATCTTCTTCCATAATGTTCTTAGTGCTAAAATGGCAGAAGCCATGGTGCTTCGAGTTGGGCTTCATCTTCTCTGTGTTTGGGGTCTCACCTCGGTTATTATTGAAGGAGATTGTCAGGCGGTCTTCTCTCTTAAGCCCAACTTTCCAACTACAAGGGTTGTCACTGAAGATATCAAAATTTGGTGTGAGCGATTGCAGTAGGTTTCGTTATGTTGGGTACCTCGTCTTGCCAATAGTGTTGCTCACGCTGTGGCGAGATGGGCTCTCCAGTATAAGGGAAGTCTGCGTCTCTCGAGACCCTCTTAGTTATGCCATGCATTGGCTACGGATTGCAACTCTTTGGGCATGAATTGTAATTCTCTTGACTGTAACTCTCTCTTTCTTTAATCCTAATGATCCTTTTCGACAAAAAAAAAATCAAAGGTTGTAAATACACTTCTATAAATATGATTGTTTCATACACATCTTGGGTGGCAAATTTTATGGGAATATAATTACCGGCCACATGTTGTGTTTTATGATCTAGTGTTAAATGTAGGACAAATTTTTTTATTGAAACTGGGCAAATTTAGTGGGAGGCCACGTACTGACATGATTTATTTATTTATTTATTATTTATTTTTTTAAGAGATTAAAATATATAACATAAATTTTACGTTACAATTAAGACTACATAGATTATTGTGGCATTGTATTATTCTAACCTCTAAGATGTCATTTTTAGATGCGTGTTGGTCATGCAGGAGAGCTAAGAAGCATGGACACAGACACGGACACGGACACGAAATACGGGTACGACACGATACGAACACGACGATACGACAAATTTAAAAGAAACAGGATACGAACACGACAAAGATACGACTATAAAATAATAATATATTAATATATATTTAACAAGTTAACCAATATTCACAATACCATAAATCTAACAATAAAAAAAAATTACACAAATACTTGAATTTATTATCAAGCAATTAATGTATTTTCAAAAGAAGTGTTTTCGTTATATTCAAACCCACTACTAGAATCTTACACGTTACTCGTTTTTCTAATAACAAATAAATAAATTTAAATACAAAATACCAAACAAAATGACATGGTTTTATGTTAAATAAAGTTCTATTGGCTTTTTTATATTTTGTTTCTAAATTTATTATTTAGAAATTTTATTTAACTATTTTTTATTTTTTTAAATTTTATTTTAGAAAATAATATATTTATAAAGAAAATGGCATAATAGTCATATTAAATGATATATATGTCATTATAATTCTTCCAGGGGGTCAAGATGTTAGCTTTTAGAAGATGAGGGACTGAAATGCTCAAAAAAAATAGTTCAAAGAGGTCTTTTTGTAACTTTGGAAAAGTTTAGGGGTTTTTTTGAACTTTTAAAAATTAAAAAATGTACCCCGTGTGTCCTGTCCATGTTTCCCACGTGTCAAAAAAAAAAAAAAAAATTCCAGAACACTTCTAAGGAGTGTTCGACACGTGTCTGAGAAATATCCGAGTGTCCGATATAAGTACGGCATCTTTATATGAAATATCCGTACTTTTTAGCAGGAGAGGGACAATGTGCGTTGGCGTAGATATCACTAGATTCACTAAGCATTTAATATTAATTGTTAAATTGAAAAAGTTCCACTACCAGAGGTTACTATAATATTGTCTTTATTCCAATTTTATTCGAAACAAATATACAATTAAGAAGAGGGTATATCCTGGTTACAAGAGGCAAGAAGAAATCAAATCCAATCCAAGACACGATTACAATGACCCACAGAAATAAAAAAAAATGCAATTAGGTAATTAGAATGGCCATTCCTTCTAAGCCACATGTTAAGTATGAGAATTTTTATAATGCTTTGGAAGAAGTCGACCGGAGTGACCATGGTTCGGATTGGACATCAAATCTTATTTGATCCGTAATTTATGAATTTATGAAATTGAAACTAATTCCATTGGTGGGAAAACTCAATCAAATCAAAACTAATTCAATCTATAAAGTATTAGATTGAATCAGATCAATTTTAGGAATTGGGTTTGTTTTTTAAGCAGTTCAATATTATTATTTTTTAACCATGACCCAATTTGTAATTTAAAATGATGATTTAAATTTAACCAATTTTAAATTCTAGAAACTTAAAACAGTCTATAACCAATTTCTTTAACACAACATCTCTTTGTTTGTTTGGAAGCAACATTAATAATTTATACAATTTCAACACATTCTATTTAGGGAAGTCAATTTAACCCGCTTCATCCCACCTCTAATGAGATGGATTTGGGATCATACTAATTGGGTTAGGGACGAATTTGATAAAAGAGTTTAAAACTCGCTAAACTCCGAACCTGTCCTGATTAATAATAAATATATAAATAAATATTTTTTTTATTAACTGTGATTTTTATTTTTCTTCATTAGTTATGATAATTTTAAATTTTAACAATATTTTTATTATTATCATTTGTCTATAATTAATTTTTTTTACAAAATTTATCGTAAATTCGTTCAAGTTTGCATTGTATTTGTTTAAAATATATATATATCGGACGCCCTGAACCCACCCCGGCTCCAATGCGGGGCGCCCCAAAACAGGTTTGAGAAATTTTTTTTTTCTTGGAACGGGTTTGGAAAATCAGTGCCCCATCCGAACTCGCCCCATTGACATTCCTATTCTATTGTAACACATTTTAAATTAGGGTAAAGTGCAAAAAAACATCCATGTAGTATCAATATAGTGTATATATACATTAATCATGTGCAAAGACAAATATACCCTTACAACAATATTTTCTACAATATTTAAAAAAAATCAAATATAAAATTACCAATAAGGACATGGGTCTTCTCTAGGATCTTTCTTTTGCACCAACACAAGTTTATAATTTTTTGCTGGTTGGATTCATCATTTTATAATTAACCCCTCTCTCTCTCACACACCATTTGTCGGGTAAGTTTCATCTTCCTCTTCTTAATGTAAAGGGTGTTCTTGACTTTTAGTCTTTGACACATTTCAAATTTTTTTTTTTCATAAAATTCTTTTCACTTCATTCGGGAAATTTTTTATTTTTTTTCTGGACCCGGTGGGACAACATTCAAGCTCCAAAATTGCCACGCCATCTACCCCTTTCTTTAATGATTAGTTGTGGCCTTATCTTAAAAGTTTGTACACTGCTCTGTATATTTCACAACTTTCAGTTTGAGATTGCAAGTTTCATGCGGTCAAGGTATACATCAAGAGGAGGGTTGTTTGGAGCTTTAGGCGTCTTTATTAGGTGTCTAAAAATTTCATTTTCTTATATTTAGTTCCAATCAATTAAAGTAGGATTTTATAATTTAATTCATTTTATTTTTATTAGATAAGTGGTATTTAAAACTGGTAAAACTTTTCATCTAATTCTAAATTTTTTTCTATTGAACTCCTATTTTTAATTTTTATTGTTTTTTCATACATTTTTATTCTCTTATCGACATTTTTTATTCTCTTATCCTCCTTTCAGCCAATAAGGGTGTATTAATATTAGTAAAGTCTCTCCATGAACCTATGTATCTCACTATCTCACTTCATCTTTTATATATATTATATATTTTATTCTCTTACATATTTTGTTATTTTTAGACTCTTCTATATTTGTTTTCTTACCAACAACAAAGTACTGATTTTCTATTTGAGTTCAATAACTTGATGAAGAGTTACAAAATAGTAGTAAAAGTGGTTAATCATTTGTTAAACCATTGAACAAGATTTTTATAACATCAGTTTTTATTGTTCTTTAACTTAATTTATGATAGAAATTGTATATTTATTTTGTGGCCATTTTTATTTACATTATTGATTATCTCTAATAGAAAATATAAATCACGATATGAAAAGCTTTAAAAAAGAGTAAAATAGATAAAATAATTTAATCTAAAAAAAGAACTCCTCGTAAATTTGTTATAACTAATAATCAAAATGTAACCAAAAAAAAAGGAAAAAATTTAATAATAAACAACTAATTCATCTAATTACTAACTTTGCATTTCAAAAAGTAAGCATAATGATTTTTAAATAAAAATTATTCACTATTTTGATATTAATATCTTAAACTGAATGCCACTTTTCTATTTTTTTTGCCTCAGACTTTAAATTTTATTGAGTCTCGAGACTATATATATAGAGAGAGAGAGAGAGAGAGGTTGTTCGTCATATTTAGTGTGAGAGAGATATATAATTGTATTTTGGTCCCACCTTTGCTGGTATTTTATTTGTTTGATGTCCCTGTAGGTTTGTCCGATTTGGTGCAGGGTAGGTACCAGCTGCTGTGTAGAGAGAGAGAGAGAGAGAGAGAGCCCTGAAAGAGAAATATTTATAAAAATGTTTGAGGGGTATTTTTGAAATGGTAAGAGGACAAAACAGAAATTACACATCTATTTTATGTTACTTGTACCAAAAAAATTGTTTTGAGGGAGAGTGAATGATGGTAGATTTCACATTCTCAAGCATAATTCTAGAAAGTTACGAACATTCGCATAGAAATAGTCTCCAATAAATGAATTAGTCATTGAAGTAAATGAAACAAATGGTTAGCAACTCATACACCACCACCTCAACCAAACAACTACTCTAGTAACACTTAATATCAGTTAGAACTTCTATCAAGTATAAAAAAATGCATTATCCCCAACTTGTTCAACATACCCTTCTAGTTAAAGGTTTAAAATTGGTAAAATGTTTTAAGAGGTTTGTTTTAACTGCTCAAAGATTAAACTTGTGTTAAAAAATATTCTAATACCTCTTAAATTTGATTTAACTAACTCTGACACCCCCTCATGCCAAAACTACCCTTCCTCTCTCTCCTCAAACCCATCTCCACTATCTCTTAACTTAATCTCTCTTTCCTGATTCTCTTTGTGCTTCTCTCTCCCTTCTATTCTTTCTTTCTCCTATCACATTTTGACCATCACCATTAAAGTTGAGCATCTCCACCACCGAGACTGGTGCCACACCATTTGAAGCTCGCTCGCTAAAAACAATGGCCACTGTCGAAACAAGCTTCACCAAGCTTCTCTCCCAGTGACCACGAACAACCATCTTCCTCAGCCAGAGTCGTCTCCACCATCTAAGGCACATCCACCGAAGTTTCAACCATGCAATTGATGCCGAGCCTATTGGAAATTAATCCATACTTAACTTGTAGAAATAAAAAATATTGCAATAATTATATAGGAGATTTAATTGACATACCTAATTGAAGATTAAATTATAGAATACCTTTGATTTTTTCTACAAGATTTTCTTAGAGTGCATTACTCCCGTCTGAGAGCTGTCGTATGATAGGGCTGAATAAGGGTTATCAAACCCTTATTTATAACAACAACAGGGGGGACGACTTCTCTGTAAATAAAATACCTAAGTCTCTTTTCTTATCATGAAAACTTAGATATTAACGGTTAGGATTAAATCTCACAAAATAAAGTTGGAAAACCACAATCTAACGGTGTAAATATTATACTGTCAATTAGACCACAATTGACAAGTATAACCTCAACCCATCAAGTAACGATAATTATATTGTAATCCAATTTAGAAAATAGTGCATAGGAACACAAAAAATATTTTATATATTTAAAATATTCTAGCAATCTTCCACTTGGTTCATGCACTTTAAATTTTTTAAAACGACACTGTATATTGCAACACTTTAGAAAAGTCAAGTGACCACTCATTTTATTTTAGAAAAATACAATTATCAAAACAGATGGGTTGAAACTTTAAAACACTTTATTCCATGGACTTCCTCAATAGTGGATCATGAATGCGTAGACAAGTAATATATTAGTATAAACAGTTCCATGGTCTCAAAACTGATTCTATCTAATATTTGAGCAAATATCGTAGTTTTTACTGCATTTCATGAGATGCGCAAACTTCATGTGGTCTAAATGCACATCTCACTATCCGTCCTGCTTCACACCATCACGGCATGTCACCTGAACATATTACAGCAAATCACCAACCTCCTGTCTAGTGTGAGGGTTTACCGATATGGAGCCAATCCCATATCTAACCCAAGCTATCCTCGTGAGTGTAATATCACTCTCACATGCACTTTAATAATTATATTTGAATTTACCGATGTGGTGCCAATCTTACATCTAATGAGTGTAACATCACTCCCATACAAACATAATAACATATGCATAAACCATATATATAAAGATAATAATAATGATGCATCATAACTTTATTTCACATGCAAATAACTTTCACCAAAAGACGTAAATAAATTGAAGGAAAAATAACTATCACAATAAGGTGTAAATAAGATGAAAGCTAACTGTAATGTAACATGATGTAAAAGAAAAATCAGACATCATAACACAAGGACTCTCAAACACCCATTCGGATCACGTGCTCCTTAAATACTTTTGACTGAAGACCTTTAGTGAGAGGATCTGTAATAATCTTTTCTGTTATTATATGAGGAATCTCAATTGCACATTCCTTAATCTTCTCACACACAAAAAAATACTTTATATCAATGTGTTTATTATTCTTGGTTAACTTTTTATTTTTCACACTTTGTAACTGCTTCATTGTTACAGAAAAGTGTCAAAGGCTTGTGTATGGAGTCCACAACCTTTAAATCTGTAATAAAATTTTTCAGCCACATAGCATGTTTAGTCGTTTCTTAACCACTAACCAATTCTGCATACATGGTAGAATTTGTGATAATGGATTGCTTAGAGCTTTTTCACGAAACAGCTCCTTGAGCTAGCATAAAAATAAATCCAGAAGTGAATTTTCTGCTACTCGAGCAACCTGCAAAGTCAACATCGGAATAACCAACTATCTCTAAGCAGTTTGATTTCCTATAGATCAACATGAACTCTTTAGTTCTCTGGAGATACCTCAAAACCTTTTTTACTACCTTCTAATGAGCAATACCTTGATTTTGTTGAAATCTTTCAAGCATACCAACTGTATAACTGATATTAGGTCTAACATACGTCATGACATACATTAGACTCCCGATTGTAGATGCATATTCTTTGATATCAAATTAACTTCTCTCAATCTTATTCTTGGGACATTATTGTTCTAAAAATATATCTCCTTTAATAACTGGAACCTCACCAGGTGCACACTTTTCCATCCCAAAAGTTTTCTATACTTTATCAATATATGTCTTTTAAGATAGACCAAGTGTGCCTACGGTGCCATCTCTATGGATCCTAATACCAAGGACATATTCTGCATTACCCATGTCCTTCATATCAAAGTGACTTGAGAGAAAATTCTTAGTATCATGTATCCCATGGATGTCATTGCTAACTAACAAAATATCATCAACATATAAAACAAGGATAACAAAATGACTTCCACTAACCTTGAGATATATGCATTTGTCAATGACATTCTCTTTGAACCCATAACTAGTTATCACCTGATCAAACTTTAAGTACCATTGTCGCGAAGCTTACTTAAGCTCATAAATGAATTTATTCAATCTACAGACTTGATATTATTGTCCTTAAACCACAAAACCTTGAGGTTGATACATGTAAATCTCTTTCTCAATGTCTCCATTAAGAAAAGCTATTTTAACATTCATCTGATGTAACTCAAGATCATAATGTGCGACAATGGCAAAAATAATTTTCAAAGAGTCTTTTGATGAAACCGAAGAGAAAGTCTTAGAGAAATCAACACCTAGTTTTTGCTTGAAACCCTTAGCCACCAATCTAGCTTTAAATCTATCAATATTTCCAACTGAATCCCTCTTAGTTTTATAAACCCATTTGCATTATACTGCCTTACGATGTGTAGGTAAATCAACAAGCTCCCATACTCCATTAATATTCACGGAATGCATCTCATCTTTCATATCATCTATCCAACGAGAAGATTCACGACTCTCCATGGCCTCATCAAATAAAGTCAGATCTTCATGCTCGCCAATATCAACCTCACTGATATACACCTCAAACTCATCAGGTATAGCAGACCTCCTAGCTCTAGAAGACCTCCTAAGCTGAACAGGCTCAGGAATTGGATTTTTAACTGAAGGAAGAGGTTGCGAAGGAGTATAAATGGATGAAGGAATGGGAATAGGAACACTGCAAGAAACCACTAAAGAATGTGGAATAAAAATTGAAATAAACAGAATAGGCACTAAAAGTTACTCTTCTTTAAAAGAGAAATTACGATATTCTAGGCTCCCATTGGATTCAACATTCTCAATGAATTTTGCATGACATGTATCAACAATCTCCATAGGTTTAGAAGGGTAATAAAATTTATAACCCTTTGACCTCTCAGGATACCCAATGAAATAATAAGTGACTGTGCAAGGATCTAGCTTCTTAATATCTGGATTGTACAACTTTGCCTTTGTAAGGCATCCCCACATATGAAAATGTATAAGACTTGGTTTATAACCAGTCCAAAGCTTGAAAGGTATTGAAGGAGCTGCTTTACATCCCTTATTAAGAATATAAATAGCTGTTTTGATAGCTTCACCCCAAAAACTCTCAGGTAGTGAATAATGACTTATCATACTACAAACAATCTCTTGATAGGTGCGATTTTTCCTTTCTGTAACTCCATTCTATTTAGGAGAACCAGAAGTCGTATACTGTGGCACAATGCCCTGCTCCTTTAGGTATGTATTGAAAGGACCATGATTCACACCCTCCTGATCCATTTTCCTTTAATACTCACCACCTCGATCCGATCTTACAATTTTAATTTTTCTGTTTAATTGCTTTTCAACTTCAACTTGATAAACCTCAAAAACATAAAGTGCTTTGGACTTCTGATAGATTAGGTATAAATAAGCATACTTTGAGAAATCATCAATAAAGGTAATGAAATACCTTTGACCTCCTCGACTAGACTCAAAATTACGCTTCTTTTGCATCTTCCCTTTGACACAATTAATACATAAATCATAATAAGAAAAATCTAGTGGTCCAATGATCCCATCTTTAACTAAGCATTCTAGTCTCTTTAGAGAGACATGCCCCAATCTCCTATGCCATAACATAGATCAATCCTCTCTCACAAAAGTACGTTTTGATCCGAAAGGTATCGAGTCCACAGAAAAATAAAAAGCAGGTATATGAGAATCATCCAACAATAACTGATATAAACTATCTACTAAACGCCCATGTCCAACTATATTACTACTATGATGAATAGTAACTGATCTGTCACCAAATAATATGTAATACTAGCAGAATCGTCTCACTAGCTTTAATACGAACCGTATCAGCATTACCCAGCACCAATCGATCCTCAAGCTTGGGATTTCTCCAGCTTCGCAGGCCCTGTAGTGAATATGAGACATGAACAGATACACCCAAATCAATCCACCATGTATGATATACTCAGTTGGATTCAAAAATCACCATAGCAACTTTAATACCTGCTTTGTTTTTCTTTAGCCAATTTTTATAACTGAAGTAGTCTTTCTTTTGATGTCCTTTTTTTTTTTTGCAGAACCAGCATTCATCGTCCCGATGATCAACGCATTTTCCTTTGTTGTTCTACTTTCCCCTTTTCTAATTAACCTGATTTCCTTTCTTGCCACCCTTTATCTTGAAATTGTACTTGCTACTACTGCTCCCGTCAAGATGAGCTAACTCAATTTTAACACTCTTGAAACGTTCCTCCTCAGTCACACAAAGTGCCAACAACTGG
This sequence comes from Cornus controversa, assembly GCA_026545225.1. NCBI lineage: Eukaryota > Viridiplantae > Streptophyta > Magnoliopsida > Cornales > Cornaceae > Cornus > Cornus controversa. The sequence continues at coordinate 26,716,109 of CM048848.1, read as the reverse complement.
TTAATATCCCATTTAGTCTCCTGTGAATTATAATTCACTCTGAAAGTATCAAAAGACCTGGGCAGAGAATAAATCACCATGTGGACCAGTAACTCATCATCAAATGTAATTCTCTACTCTCTCAGTCCATTAACTAGCTTACACATCTTATAGATATGCTCTCTACTGAACCATTGCCATCATATTTGACTAACATGAGTTATGTCAGATAATAATACTGTAGTTGCTTCTTGGTACCGATGAACTGTGTCTTGATCAAATTCAAGAGCCCCTTAGCAGTATCAAATATAGGAATACCACTCCGAATAATTTCACCAATAGAAGCATGAATTAACCTGATAACCATGGTATTAGCTTTAGTCCACTTAGCATGTAACAACTTTACTACCTCAGAAGACTTTGCAGTGGGTGCAGGGGGTTTCTCTTCATAAAGAACAAACTCGTAGTCCAAAAATCCTAACATGATATCAACATTTATTTTCCAAGCAGTATAATTTGAACCATTTAATGGTTCAATCCCTGTAAGCTATTTCTGAATTGCGGAAGCGTCCATAACTGAAAAACATGTTATATCAAATAATATCACATAAACAACATATAAAATAATATGTCACAGCTTCATGGATTATAACTTTAATTTGTGGTTGGGGTTTTAAGCTGAATTTCTTATAGTGTTTTACTATGTGCAAAAACCTTCCACCCTGCAGGAACAGGTAAAATGTCATCTAAGAATCATCTTTGAGCAGAATTTTAAATACATTTACCCCCCAAATCAATGATTAAATTACACATAGACCTAGTTGAATATGCTTGAATTATTGCTAAACACTTCCACTACCTTTGGGCAAAATGGTTATTTAGTTTTAACCCAAACACTCTCAACTATTCTATTCACTTAACTCATACAAGACATTGATCACCTTTGGACTGAAAAAATTTCCTAATGTGGGTAAGTGCACTGTGAGACCTTAAAATTTCAAAAAGAATAACCTCTATGAGTGAATGTCACCTTTGGGCAGACATCACCCACTTTGGATACCACCTTGAAACGGTCATTTTATCAGTCCTCCTAAACTCCAAAGAAAGATCTAAACTTTAAAAAACCATTATTCAAATGATTTTGAATCTTCAATCAATTTGATTTAAAAAAAACCATTAACAACAATTTTATATAATATACACATGCTGAAAACTTCAAGAAACATGTATATAATTCACCCAAACCAAGACTTGCAATCTCATGATACTTTGTTTAAAGCTAAACCACATACTTGATATATATCCATTCTTGACTTGTGTATCAATTATTGTGGGAGGCAATCATATATAGAATGACATATGAGAGAAAATTATCAGGGTATCCATATGCATTCTATTCAAGATATTATTAACCTGCACAAGTTTCAAAGTAATACTAATGGATTATATATAAGCAACCATGTATTAAAATTGCTACCTTGTGTTTTTAAAGCCAAAAAACAATTTCGTTAATATAAATATAAAACTACAATTGCACAAACTTATATGATCTCTCTATCCTTGTTTATAAAAAAAAAATATTTATGTATGTATAGTTACTGGACCAAGGCAATCAATATATGATATCATCATGCACGTTTTATGAAGCCAAAATGGTTACTGCATCATATAAACAATATTCATACCAGCCGAGAACGTTTAAAAAAAAACCATTGATCACTGAACATTAATGAGAAGAGAAATTTGGTACGAAGCAAACAACAATAGTACAAATATATAGTGCCGATTTAAATATAAACCAATATTAAATCTTTACAAATTTGATTTCTACATGAAAAAACTTTAGCCCTAACCATGACTCTGATACCAATTGTTGGAAATTAATCCATACTTAACTTGTAGGAATAAAAAATACTGCAATAATTATAGAGGAGATTTAATTGACATACCTGATTGAAGATTAAATTGGAGAATACCTTTAAGTTTTTCTGCAAGAGTTCTTTAGAGTACACTACCCCCGTCTGAGAGTTGTCGTACGATAGGGCTGAATAAGGGTTATGAAATCTTATTTATAACAACATGGGAGGACGACTTCTCTGTAAACAAAATACCTAGGTCTCCCTTCTTATCATGGAAACCTAGATATTAACAGTTAGGATTAAATCCCACCAAATAAAGTTGGAAAACCACAATCAAACGGTGTTAAGTATAACCCCAACCCATCAAGTAACGATAATTACATTGTAATCCAATTTTAGAAAATAGTGCATAGGACCACAAAAAATATTTTATTTATTTAAAATATTCTAACAGAGCCTAAAACTATCGAGCTTCGATGAAGCTTAAATGCTACTAGGTCTTCTCCATCATCTTCCACTCCATCTCTCCACCATTAAAGCACTCGAAGTGTCACTGATCACCATAGCCATTTCGGCCACCACCATTGATTGATACTAAAATAATATTATAAGTAGTAATTTAAGTATATATCACCCAAAATGTAAGTATTAAATTGTCGGCTCTCTTTTTTCGGCAAGTCAAGACTCAATACTGGGTTTCAATAGACCATTAATTTTCATTCAATCCCATTCAACATTGTGAGACTTCACATAAATGTTCCTTCAATATATATATATACATATACACATAAATGATTCCTTCAATATATATATATACACACACACATATAGCCTAGAATCCTAATTTTGTGACATGGGTCTAAAGATCTAAAAGCTTTTTATAGTGTTTTGTAGAGTCAGTTGTGTGTGAAAAGATAGTCGTTTCGGACAAGCAAGCTAGCACAATCATGGATATCATCAGTCAGTTGCAAAGACAATTTATTGATTACATCAAATCTTTATATTGTGAGTTAAGTGTTTTTGATAGAATATAAAGAAAAAGATTTTCATATGGTGGAGATGGGTTTGAGGAAGAAAGAAACATAGAGAGAATCGGGGGGGGGGGGGGGGGGGCGGGGGAGAGAGAGTGTGTGGAGATGGGTTTGAGGGGAAAGAGGAAGGGTAGTTTAGGTATAAGAGGGTGTAAGAGCTAGTTAAATCAGATTTGGGGGGCGTTAGAGCATTTTTTGACACAAGTTTAATCTGTGAGCAATTAAATCAAATCTCAGGGAGTGTTAGAGCATTTTTTCTTTAAAATTTACAAGCTTAAGAATCAAAACTCTCCAAATACAACACTACTCTTTATGATAACTCAAATCTAATCCCAGAAGTTGTGGTAATAAGGAATCAACTGCATGTATCACCTTAACATCAAACTTCTAACAATCTCAGTCAATCAAAAATGAAAAGCATAGATTCATCATTTACTGTATAAAAAACTATTTAACCTCAAAAAATATCTACAATTCAATACCAAAACTGGTGAATTCATTGAAAATGATGAAAATGCAGATGAAGAAAATGTCGTTGTTTCGGTCATTGAACTCACAGATTTGTGGCTACTGATCGATCAATGACAGTTTTGTGACGTATATATTTGTAATTGGCAATATTCGATGTTAAAACTAAGTTTGATCGAGTTGTAATCTTTCATTTATATTTTTGTAATCGATTATGGAGTTGAAGACTGAGAGCTTGGAGTGTGTTCTTTATCAATGCATCATCTAAAGAGCGCCTCAACAAAGACTTTGGTTGAATGAAGCACTCAAGTGGTTACAAGTGAGTATAGACGTTGTTAATTATGATTTGAGAATCATTTAGTCCAAGTAAGTTGGCGAGGACACATAGGTTTTGAAAACTTGGTTTCTGGTTTTTAAATACAAAGTTTTGGAGTCCCAATTTCATATTTTTCAAGGTTGGACTAGTTCAAGTATTACCCTGACCAGGCCAATAGCTCTCTAGACCTCAAAATTGGTCACCAACACAACTGGAGTGGTCCAAGGTTTAGCTGGACCAGTCCATGAGGTCTCAGTACCTCATGTGAAGGTTTCAGCAAGGCTGGACTAGTCCAAGTGAAGGCTTAACCTATCCAAGCCTTCTAGTCTGCCTATTTTGGCCTCCTTTGTCCTGTTTTGACTCAGATTTGACTCTGAACTTTCCTTAAAAATTGGAATCCATTTATATCAAGTTTTAAATTATTTTTCAAGAAAAATTAGGGCTTTATTATCTATATAAAATCTCATATGTTTTCTCTCTAATTAATGCTTTCAAGGATCTTTCATTATATATCAAAAAAAAATTAGAGAGAGAAAGCAGATGAGATATTTCAACAGATAATTTTTTTCTATTTATATCTTTGAGAGCATACACACACGGAGTGTTTAAGTTATGATGCTCTTCTCAATCTGATCAACTAGATTCTCAAAGATATCATCAGTCTATACAGTTTGATTAGAGCAGTAGAGATGATTCCTTGACACTATTTGTTTTTATTTGAAGAGGAGGAGAAACGATCACTATGAAGAGGACAAAATACTTGAGGAATATTTTTGTTCTTTCAGCTACCCTTCTGGAAGAATTGTGACATTAGCTGAGAGTCTGCAACAATTGGATGACGAGTTGCAAGAGTAAGTCTGAAGTGTTCCACATCAAGTTCTTGTTAGAGTGGAATGGATGTGAGTCTAGGACAGAGTCTATTATTCTTTGCTTCAAGATAGTTTATTGGTTTCTCTAGAGGTGTCTGCCTCACCATCGTGGTTTTTCTCTTCCTAGGGTTTCTATGTAAAATTCTTGGTGTCATCTCTAAATTTTCTTACTTGTTGTGTTTATTTTGTGATTGATTTAGATGCTTAATTGATAATCATTCTGGTTAATTAATCAATCATAAAATTTAGGCAAGAAGACCTATTCACCCCCTCTAGGTCTAAGGATTAACATCTCACTCTAAATTAACTGAACCATTTTCGCACCGCGTAACTAACATTTGGTATTAGAGCAGGTTGCTCAGTCTTAAGTTAGATTTTGTTTGATTAATTTAGTTATGAATTCTAGGATGTCTCATATTATGTTTCTCAAATTATTGAAGAGGTGTATGGATTCAATTTTAACTCTATAAATGTGTTGGTGATTCTTTGTTATCTTCCAAGAACATGGCTAAGAATAATTTCGAGTGTTAGGATTTTAGGGCTTTGGGAATTGATTGTAATGATTATAAAAATCTTAGTCCTAGGGTTAGCAAATTTTGTAAAATAAAACTCACTCAATGAATTGTAATTTCTTATTATTTTTAGTTAGTGAATAAAGAAATAGGTAGTGAGATGGTATTAAAAGTGAAGACTACACTTGGTGAAAATTTTACATCAAAGGACAAAAATGTCAATTTAGTCTGTATCAAAAAAATATGCTTAGGCACTTGGGGCCCACACGTTGGCATCAAAGGATGCTAGTCCCAGGCAATGAATCCTAGCACCCAAAAGTAGGGCTGCAACTTGGGTTGGGCAACCTGAACCCAACCTAAGCCCACCCCGGTATTTTACGGGTTTGGGCAACTATTTTTACAATTAAGGTTGAGTTTGGATTGAAAAACTTCAACCCGAACTTAATTAGGATTGGACTTGGGTTGAGGTGCCAACAACCTGAGCCCAACCCGAACCCGAATTGTAATATTATTTTTATACATATTTTTTATTTTAAATATATTATATATAATGTTTAAATTATGATAACCTTCTTCTTTTCAACTTCCTTTATTTAAATCTTAATTTATTGTATGTTAACACATTGGATAATTAATTTTCTAAAAAATTATTTGTAGTTTTTTAGAAATTTGTATAAGTTCTTAATTTTGTGTGTGTTTAGGAGTAATCTAATGTAAACTTATTAAAGATCACTTTAAATTTTTAACATGGTGATTGGTGATATAGTTAACCCGACTTTTTAATCCGAAATCTCAACCCGAGTTGCAAATCCGAGTTTAAAAATTTAAGGATGGATTGGGCTAGGGTTGACTAGTTAGGTGGAAGTAGGATTAGGGTTGGGTTAGGGTTGAACATTTTACATATTGGATTGAGCCCGAGTTGTACTTCTAACCCGCTCGAGTTGCAGCCCTACCCAAAAGGTGCTTGAACCTTAGACTCGCGGGACACACGTGTTGATGGAACCCAAAGGATGGTTAAACCTTGTGTTGTGGACTCAATGCCTCCTTAGGACGCCATGACCCACTTGTTGCCAAACAAAGGGAAATAGAAGAGGAGAAAGAAGGCAACAATCCTTTTGTCTAATGTATCTTTTCATCAACTTTAATAAGGGTGTATACACTCTATTTTGCAATTTTTTTAAAAAATAAATTTAAATATTTATTTTTTTTAAACAAGAAAAAAAACAAAACAAAAATATAAAAAGGAAAACAAAAAAAAATAGGGAAAAAAATGAAAAGAAAATAAATTCTTTATTTGAGATCAGAGTGATGTCTTAGCAATAAAGAGGGCCGCCCTCCTCATCCAATCAGCCTCTTTTATATAATTACATAATTCGGTCCAAGCATAAATGGTTAATATTTCTAATTAAGTTCATAATTTCACTTGCATTAATTTTCTTTCAATAGTACCATTTTTTTTTATAGAACATCATTAATGTTATTCTTATATAAAATTATTCAAAGGAAGATTTTTATTATTTTGATAAACTTTAAATATATATATGTATGTGTAACATAGTCTTAAATTTACATAAAATTACCATTAATTCTTGAAATTACATATTTTAAAAATAGAAAAAAACTGACTTTTTTTAAATAATTCATTAATTGTATATAAATACACCTCATTAAAAAAAATTATGAAACTTTTTGACTTGTTTTAATATTTATTTTTATTCAATTGGTTGAATTTAAATAGCTTGTTAAATATTTTTAAAAATTGCTAATTTTTGTGGCAATTAAAACTATGTGTTCTTCATTATCATTGTAAATTGATACTAATTATAAAAATTAGAAGTAAAGGTTATATTAAGTATGTTAATTAAAAAAAATTTATTGTTAATAGAATTATGAACCTATTTAGAAGTATTTGTTAAAAGTATGACTTAGTTGTTCTATCAAATTTTTTTAGGAGTTATTTATCCTTACAATTGAAAAGTATGACTTATAAGAAATTTTTTCTAATCTCATTATTATTCTATACATTAAATTTTACATATGATCCATGCAGAGAGGTTTAGATATGGTGTGCCTAACACTACTCATAGTCTCCTACCCAACACTACCATCCGTCCACCACACACTAGGATACACAAATACTCCGAAAAAGACCCATGGTCGTATCAGACATGTATTCGATACTGATACACCAAGAATATGGCCGGACATGTGTCCGATACTTTCAAGACGTATCCAATTTTTTAAAATCATTTTTTGAATGCTGGATATGATTAAGATACGCGGGAATACGGTTGGGATACACCAAAATACAATTAGGATATGACCAAAATACGTTTTTGATAAATTTGTAATTTTTTTGTCTTAAAAGGCGGGTCAAACTATAATATTAATAAAAAAATATGAGGGTCAAATTCTAATAAAAAAGTTTATAAGTTAAAAGATGAGGGTCAGATTGTAATAAAAAAAGATTTTAGAAGTCCCAAATAATAGATTAATTATCTTAATGGATGAATGTTTATGTTGAAAATTAAAAAATAAGTAGTAATACTTATTACCTAAATGATAAAATGAATGAACTTATATTTTGCATAAAATATTTAAATACATTTATTATATTGTTGAAGAATAAAAGTTAATTTTTTATGTATAATATTATATTTTTATTTATTTTTAACTTATTATTGTCGTGTCTGTATCTTATTTTTTTAAAATTTATTGTATTATCGCGTCTGTATCGTACTTATGCCTCATGTCAGTACTTCCTAAACCACACACCACTAATACTCGTTAACCCACTAACAGCAACAACATGTACCACTAATCACACACCACATTACCATCTTCAAAACGCACACAATGCACACACCCACCAGCACACACGTTTCCTTTATTTTATTTTATTTTATTTTATTTATTTATTCCATTGATTCATTAAACAAACACACTCATACACATATACACGAAAATATATTTCATTTATTTTCTTTCTTTCCTCTTCTATTTCTTTCTCAATTTATTTTATTCTTTTTTCTTACTTGCTTTCCATTTCACATATACACACGCCCCCACACACACCCGAGCACACAGACTACTGACCACGCATAAATACATACTCCATTCTTCTTCTTTTAATTTTTATATTTTTTATTATTCTCTTCTTGTATACACACACTAAAATACTCCCACATGAACACATGTATAGTCTTCTTTTCTTTTATTTATTATTATATTTTTTCTTCCTTTTCACATACACTCATAAACACTTGCATGTACTCATACCATGCATTCCATATATGTAAGGACAGACCTACAGCCAAGTCAATGGAGACATCAGTCTCCATTGATTTTTTTTTTTTATTATATGTCTATGATTTTATGAAAATTATAAAAAATCTCATTAAAATTATATTTTGCCCAATTGAAATAACAAAATACATCTACTTTATACAACTTTGCCCCCTCTCTCTCTCTCTCTCTCACACACACACACACACACACACACACATATATATATATATATGTTTTATCTAAACTAACTCTACAATTGTAAATGTACTCAACTTTGTCCCCACTCACATAATTTTCTAAGTCTGTTATTGCATGTATGCACACACTTACATCATGCGTGCACACACATGCATGATCTCACTCACACACTAGCACAGTATAATGCCTAGACAAATACGATTAAGCCTAGGATTGGAGTTTGTCGTATTTTCAAAAAGGCAAATATATATATATATATATATATATATATATATATATATATATATATATTTGTACCCTACTAGTGCGCTAACATTTTCATTACTCTCCCTTTTCGTACATCATTCATGTTTTCATAAAACTCGCATATTTTCATAAAAATTATATTTAGTTAAGTGGAGAAATATTGTAAAGGAGGACTACTAATTCACTGTTTTCCTCCGAAGTTATTGTATTTCTTTTTTTAATTGTTCTTTTCAAAATTACATCTTTTTCTAAAGCTCTTGCATCATTAAAATCCCGAGAAGGCAAAACTCAGTTTTTCATGATTTTTAAAACCTAAAATTACCATCGGACTGAGGAGTTAAGTATCTAATTATTTAATTCCGAATCCACTTGGTAGACATTGAAATGCCGAAATGCATATATTTGTTTTCAAAAAGCAAAACCATTTTTCAAATCTAATTGCAACTTTTTTGAGAAATTTTAAAGGATAAAGAAATAGAAATATTATTTTAGAATGTGGTGACCACAATATTTTGTGGATGTTTTAGGGGTGCCTAACACCTTCCCCTGACGTAATAGAGCTCCCGATTCCATGAATCTCAGTGACATAGACTTACATGGAGCCACTATAAAAAGTGCCTTTTTCAAGAAAATCTCTTTTAAGGTGACCTAATACACCTAAACCTAATGTTAGGTGGTGACTCCATGAATTTTTACACAAAGCCCCGTATCAGATAATTTTTGCCGCATTAAGTTAACATTTCAATAAACATTGTTTTAAAAACTCTCTCATTTTCTCTAAAAATCATTTTCCCATCGAAACGATGTGGGTTAAAATTTAGGTGCGACAAGGGGACCCCCTTTAATAAGAGGGCTATGATGGTCTCAGGATTCTCTTAGCCCGCCTTTTTCCAATAAGGGCGGGGACTCCTTTAATAAGGGGGCTATGATGGTGTTAGGATTCTCTTAGCCTATCTTTTTCAATAAAGGCCCTTTTGCAATGGACCCCATTTAATAAGGGGCTATGATGGTCTCGAGATTCTCTAAGCATGCCCATTTTCAATAAGGGTCTTTTTGCAAATGGACCCCCTTTGATAAGGGGGATATGATAATAGCCATGTATTTAAGCTAAAAATCATAACTAAAGCTTGCAAATAAACAAATAGAAAGAGCTTTATTGCATGTAAAATCATCAACTGATAGCAAAGTTATTTATTAAAAGTAGAACTAAAAGTCGATGCCTAATATAAAATCAAAGTAATTAAAACTAAAGCTATCAACTACTATATGTACCCTTACTGACAGTACTTTCTCAAGTGCTCAGCATTCCAAGGGTGAAGAAGTTGCTTCCCATGATAAGATCTTCTACTAGCTCACCCCGCTAAGTGACTTCCTCGGTCCTTACTTCCAATCCCTCGATGGCTAAAGCACTTTATAACTTTTTTCCTTGAGGGAAATGACTTAGCACTCTCGGGTAGTAGCCTGGTCACCTCTTAGTTCATCAATACCTTGCTCTGTTGGAAAACACATCAGTATGTGTAGGTAGAGGTGACACTCTTCATTAAGTTTAGAGCTCTCTTTCCCAATATGACATTGTAGGAGGACAGGTAGTCCACCACAAAAAAATCTATCATCATCGTAATTTTCTTAGGGCTTGTGCCTATAGTTATTAGAAGAGTTACAACACCAAATGAGAAAACCTTTTCTCCAAAAAAGCTAACTAGTGGTGACTTCGTAGAGTTGAGCCTCCCCTTGCCTATATCTATCATGTCAAAAGCATAAAAAAACAAAAGGCTAGCAAAGTAACCATTGCTGACCAACACCCGTTGAATTGTGAAGTTAGCTATGATTAACATGACCACCAATGGGTCATCATGTGGCAATTAGACCCCTCTTGCATCCACCTTGGAAAAGATGATAACCTAACCCTCTACTCGGTGGGACTTTATTGGGGGAGTTAACTCCCTAACTCCATTTACTTGTAAGGAATCTGAGCTCTGTTGGAATGGTATTTATGGGTTGAACTTGACTCACCACCACTGGAAAATCCTCCTGAAATAACTTTGATTTCACCCAATGGTTGTTGCCTTTGGGGGCGATCATCTTTATCGCCTCTTTCCATGAATCTATGCAACTTCAAGTTAATAAACTCATCGGTAGTGTGTCCGTGTTCTCGATGAAATCTACAGTACTTGTCCCAAGGTCTCCTTGTTGGATCTAACTTCAGCTTTGGGGACCATATCAAAGAAGGATCATTTTAAATCTAAAGGAGAATCTAACTTATATGCGTGTTCAATGAAGTGAAATTGACGTACTTATCTAGATACCAATGATGTTGGAGTGGCTTATCACTTTGTTGCTTATAGACTTGTTGTGCTTAGAAATCATCTCATCCTTAGTGCTAGAGCCACCCGATGTTGTTTGTTCTCTTGTCATCGCCTCCCTTTCCTCTTCACGTACTCAGGGCATTTGCTCTGATCAATAGTTGTACCATGCTATCAGGAGGCTCTTTTAACAAAGAGAACAAGAACCTTGAACTTTGTAATCCTCCAATAAAGGTAGTCCCTAGCAACGACGCCAAAAACTTGATGTTATTTTAAAAGTGTAAAATAACTCGCAAGTGTACGAATCTATTAAAGTATAGATTGGCAAGAACGAGGTTGAACCCAAGGGAATGCTTTGAGAAGAAAAATTAATACAAATTCAAATTAATTTAAAACTAATCTAGTTTAAACAAAATGTTGGTTGATTTGGGAAAAATTAAACTAACATGCAAATAAAATAACACTATTGAAGTTAAATAGAGAAAATAACTAAGGTTTCGGATTTCATCACCATTAAATCCATGAAGCTTCTAATATTCATTTATTAATCCCCAAATTTAGAGTAGCAATCAAGAAATCAATCTCTTGCTTACTCAAGATTTAACAATAAAACACTATGAAAAATATATTAAAAATGTAGATTTTCCTTCGTTTTACTAGTGCAAAATTCTAAGCATCTTATGTATTCAATTTAATGAAAACTATAAGATCAAAGATTATCACTTTTAAGAAATATAAACCCAAACTTAGATTAATTATAATACTTTCTAACTACCACATATACATGATATAGATGGTGAAAGAACTATAAAATAATTAATCACAAGAAGCGAAAGTTATAAGCATTTAAATCATACACATGAGAATCAATTAATGAACAAAATAACTTCACTTCATTAATGGAAGTTTCCTCCTCAACCCTAGTTGAGGAATTTAGTTACACATGGTAGAAGAAGAAGATAACAAAATAAAAGACATAATGAAATAAAATAAATAAAACCTGGATTATCTCTGTCTTCTCTGCCTACCCTCTACTTCTTTTCTCTTTCAAAACAGCCTCCAATTCACCACTTTATACCCCAAGAGAATACACAAAGTCCTAATCCAATTAGGAGATAAAGTCCTAATCCAATTAGGAGATAATTAGGGTTTTCCCGCAGCCCTAAACAGGTGAATTTTTTTGCTGATATTCGGCCCAAGTTTTGACCTAGTAGAAGTCCGATTCATAAAATTTACGTGAAATACAAAAGTGTTTAGAATCGAATTTCGTTCAACTTTGACGAGAATCAAGTCAAATTGACGCTCCAAAATAAGACTTTCAGTCTACTTTTCAAAATAGGATTAAAACTGGATTAAGTGCAGAATTGGGCTTCAGGCCCGTAATATCCTTAAACAGTTATAATTCTCTTGGACCACTTCCTTGGGCTGTTTTGAGTTAAAATATGGAGTTGAATGGATCCATTTGATGTAGGCTTCATCTAACCCTCTTGAATGTCTTCTTTAAAAGCCCAAAAATCATGGTTTAACTAAAATGATCATTAAAGCCTTGAAAAGACAAAAAATACAAAAATAGAGTAAAATCACAAATAAACTATTACTAAGAAAATAAAATATGCCAATTAAGAGGCTAGAATGCATAACATTCAACTCCGATCACACCCCCAAACTTACATATTGCTAGTCCCTTAGCAATAGAACAAAATGAAACTAGAACAAAGAAAACTAACTAAACTACCCAACTCCTCTTTCGTGGGAGAAACGATTACATTTAGCGTATGCAACAAGCCTTTAAACCCATTGGTTCCCCCTAGTGGACGAGTTATAGTCTCGTGAGGGTTTCCAGAAATGTTACCCACAAACATTCAAAATTTCTATTTAAACATTAATCAAGAATAAGATTACAATATATAGCTACAAACTTACATTCAAGAATAACTTCAAAATTTTAAATTCCATAATTCAAAGTAATGGTCCCCATGCATAATTCACATCAACATATCTCAAAGTAACAAATTCTAGCTCCCTCGTGAAAAGTGAACTAGCAATCATCTCATGTAGCATAACCCAGTTCCAAATATATTAAGTCACATACCCCTTCAACTCACTAGCTCCCCTTATTGAAATCATACTTCTAAACATGAATACATGACTTTTTTTTTTTCATTCATTATTTTTTCATTGCTTTATTAGTTGTGCAATGTCTTGGTCTACTAAGCATTCTGAAAGATTCATGTAGCAAGTTTTAAATCAGTGACTCCCAAACTAGATGGCTTTAGGGCACTAGGCGTTAAGACACCGACGAACCTAATTACTCGAATCAATCATGCTACAAATCAAGACAACCAATGCTCATCTTTTCTCACCCCTTCACTTTTGACGTGAACACTTTGTACTTCCTGAGGCATAGAGGCTCGGTTACTTATGAAAAGGATCAAATTGATTTGCTATTCATCACTTTTTTTTTGAAGTCATGTAAATCACATCATCGGTACTCATTCTAAAGGGATACCAATTAATATCAAGTATATGTAACCCAACAACTTAAAGCCAAATTTTATACCCCACAAGATTATGCTAGTGTGCCTGTGCATGTGAGAAAACTAAAACCAATCACCCCAAAGCATGTCAATGTAAACAATGATTAAAACCACTTAATTCAAACCATAGTTTTTAAAAATTTAAAACATGCCCAAGAATTACAAGTTAAGCACCTACATAAAGTATTAATCCCTTGAAAAATGTAACAACATCTTATCTAAAAACTAAGAATATCAAATAACCAAAAAATCCTAAAACAAGAAGAAAGTTTCCCCCCATATTACCATAAAGTACATCAAAGGCATCGCCTCACCCCCAAATTTAAACTGTACATTGTCCACAATGTACACCCAATAAAAGCATAAAGAAGGGTTAGAACGATATTACCAAAAAACGGGAGTAGTGGCAAGAAAATAGAACAAACCAGTAACATGAAGGTAATGCAAGTACTCCCCCAAACTTGGATGCGATAATCTATCAAAACAAACCACTATACTCCAACGACCAAGCGAAAATAACGTGGGTGAAAAAAAAAAAAGAAATAGAACGTAATTTTTTTTTATAAATCTAATCTGTAGGGAAAATCACGGGTACTACTCTTCTCCTCATTCTCTGAACTGGTGGGTCCCAATTGTCCAAGATGTATATGTGATAAGATGTTGATTATCCAGACACGTTAATGTATAGAGTATAAAGGGGTTGCCTTTCTTTTATTAAAGTCACACTGTGTTGAAACAATCTCAACAGACACGCTCATGCAAATTAAGAGGTTAGAATGTATAACATTCAACTCTGATCACTTAGAAATCATCTCATCCTTAGTGCCAAAGCCGCCCGATGTTGTTGTTCTCTTGTCATCCCCTCCCTTTCCTCTTCAAGCACTCAGGGCATCTGCTCTGATCAGTAGTTCTACCATGCTATTAGGAGGCTCTTTTAACAAAGAGAACAAGAACCTTGAACTTTGTAATCCTTCAATAAAGGCACTCACGGTGACCTTGTCATCCACCCCATCAACTTGCAGCGTCTCTATATTAAAAAAACAACTTGATGTAATCATGCAACGATTCTCCCTTATCATGCTTTACATTCAGCAAGTCATTGGTTTCCTATTTTGCCAGCCTATAATGAAGTACCCTATACATTGTCTGTTAGGTTCATTGAAGTGAAAGATTGATTCTAGTTTTAGGTTATTAAACAAAACTCGAGCTAAGCCCTTCAACGTAGTCGGGAAGGCTCTGAACATAATCTCATGAGGCATACCTTGCAGGAGCATGAACACCCTGGATGTCTCTAAGTGATCAAAAGGATTATGAGTCTCGTTGAAACTTTCAAGCGTCGATATCTTGAATTTGCTAGGTAGAGGGCGACTTATAACAATAGGGCTAAATAGAAGGTTAGTTTTCTATACTAGATCCTCCACCTTGGCAGGGCCCTTCCCTTTCAAAGCCTATGCCATATCCTCAAATTGTGCCTTAAGATCTCATATTTGAAGGTCTACATAAATAGCCTTTTTGATCTTGTTACCCATTAGGCAGAAGGTTCTTTATGACATTAGGTACTATGATTAGGAGATGAACGGCGTTGCTCTTGCTGTCCGCCTCTAACTTAACTGTGTTTTACATCGTCACTAACCCAATTGTAGTCATTTTTCCTAATGACATCATTCTCCTCCCGATTGGGCGGGATCTTGACATGGAATCACATTATGTAGCTCTTGAGGGTGTGGTGGATCTGTATGAGGAAGCAAGCATTGCAGAATCGCCACATTTTACTAGATCAGTTGGTTCAAATTTTGGTTCAAGGTTTGAACTTGTCGTTCCAACATTTTGACGCGTTCTTGGTAATGTGGGATGCCATGGTGTTCCCCAGATGATTCTTTATAATTGGGAGCCCGTAACGTACTACCTTCTCCTTCTTTCACACCATATCGCAATCGAACTATGCTTCCTAGGGGATGTTTTCTTCATAGAACAACAAACAGTTCCTATAGATGGCACCAACTATTTATGCACAACTCCATCATGACCTAGAGGAGAGATGTTACATGGAAAAATCAAGAGTTTATAACCAGAAAGGCATCAGTGTGGTATTAGTCGGATACACTTTGACAATCATTTTAGAACTAGATCGACCAAGAAGAAGAAAATAAGTTATTGATTATAAGTGTCTACATACCTTTATAGGCTGATTGACCTCTTTTTTTATAGGAGTATTGAGGTAATCCTAATCTTCTTTAACATATAATATCTTCTTTCTTCCCCATAAGTAATGACTTTTTTAGATTTAGGTAACCGGTCTCTTGATTTTTTGTGTCGTTCAATTTTTCCATCTCGTTCAAGCTTCCTATAGGGTTCTAAATCTCTTATCATCTCTAATTGGTCATTGACCATAAGAGTACAAATCTGCATAATTTTAGCAAGTGTAAATGGTAATTTTGCTTCCAACGAGGCATTTCAATTTTGACCATGCAAACTTAAGTAATGAGAACATCTCTCTTTTTATAAGTTTTGAAGAAGAGGATTCCACCAATTCTTTGTCTCTATTAGGCATCAGTAAGACACAAACTTCTTGGCTTTTAGTAATGGACAAAAAGGTATTGTCTTCATTCTTTCATCCCTTTTTTTTGTTTTATTTAATATTTTATTACACACAATATATATTCTCTCAAGGAATGTAGGTGTGTTTGGTTCAAATCCACTCGAAAACCAAATTGGTTCATGTTTTGCTTCTTGAGATGACTTCCTATAGGATGGGTTTGTTTTAGTTTTCCAATAGCACAAACCAAGAGTTTTTCACTGATGTTCTTCATTGAACCTTGGATTGCCGGCTACTAGCGAAGAGAGACACAATAGACAGATGGGTGATTAGAATATGAGAGTTATGCTCTTTAATTTTTGATTGCATCTGTAGTTGTCAATGAACCAACACAGGAAGATGATGGATTCACTAACATCAATTTTTTTGGTGGTGACAATGGGCCGACAATTTGATGGTTTCAACTAATGGTATATTTTCTGCACAAACCAAGATTATTATTATTTTTTTGTGCAATTGAGAAAATGTATTGATCGAGATGGTATTTTTTCTGAAATTCAAGCAATTAATATATACAAGTAAGATATGTACAGAAGATTATAAGGGTAAAACCCAGTCAAACAAGGCACAATGCCTAGCAATTCAGAAAATTGAAATACAAAGGTGGTAAGCCCAAAAAAAGTTCAAAAGAAAAAGGCCCAATCAAGGTAAGGAAGTGAAAACCATTGCCATATCGAATAGCCGTTACTAACGGATGACTTTGTCACCGTTAGGAATTGATATTCATTAACCCAGTTAACTCAGTGAAAGCTATCTGCTAGAGCTCCGGGAAGAGAGTCAGGGGGTCTCGAAAGAGGTCTAGTACAATCAAGTGATAATGCCCCTTAAGCAAAAAGAGCTCTTGAATCATCACAATATTTTTATTAAATGGTAAAGCAAGTTATTTGCCTAATTGACATCAAATAAAATCAAAAGACTCAACTTTTACTTGTCCCAACAAATCTTGAGTTGCCAAGGTTTTGACACGAGATAAAGAACTATGACCTAATCGAGAATATCATAGTTCAAGAGAAGGTGATGTGAGTTATGTAGAAGCAGTAGAGACAGTAGAAGTAAGCAGATGAAGAGAGGAAAGTTTGAACAATCATCATGTCTTATTGTCTGTCCCAATGATCTGGTGTCTGGGATCCTGTACAACACAACCATTGAAAGAAAATGTTATGTTCAAGCTTAGCTCAATTAGTTGGTCAACAGATAAAAGATTAAGAGAAAAGTTTGGTACAAGATAAACATCATGAATAGACAATTGTGAATGAGAAACAGTTCTGATATAACTAATGGCCATGGTGGATCCATCATTAGTATAATGGCAGGTGAGTGAGAAGTAGGGGTTTGAGTGGTGAGAAAAGTAGAGTCTGCATGTGATTACAACAAGCAGAATCAAAATACTAAGAGGATTGTCTACCTCGTGTGATAGAAAAAGTAGAGGAAGATACACCTTGATATTGAGATAAAATCTGGTTAAGAAGTGCCTCAAGGTTAGTTGTAGAGAATGCAGATGGAGAAGATGTTGACTAATTAGAAGTACGAGTAACTGGTGTTAGGGCTAGTGCTGGTGATAACAATAACACAGTATCAGTACTAGCCATAATTGTAGTAGACTGAATGAGTCTAGCACGAGTGTGACACTAATCAACAAAGTGTCCCTTAATTTGGCAAAATGTGCAATAGAGAGAGCTATCATACTTTGATTTCTAAGAGCTACCTGATTGGTTTTTACAGCTGTTATAATGAAAAAGTGTTGTAGAGCGATCAGGTCTAGATTGGGAAGACACTAACTGAGGCGCTGATGATGGTATAGCTAAAACACTCTAACTGTTCTGAGAGCGGAAAGTCTGTAGGCGAGTTTCCTCTCGAACAAGCTCATTAAAAGCTTGATCAAGTGAAGGCAAAGGAGAGCGAGGAAGAAGTTGACTACGCACAGACTCAAATTGTAATGCCCCATAATTTGAGGATACTTAATTTGGGTTTTTATTTAATTAGATTACTTATTTTGTGGGGTTTAAATGCTTTAGTTAATTTTGGTTAATGCTTGTTCTTTAATGTTTAATGTAGATGGTTGATTAAATTGTGTTAAGTGTTGATTGATTTTATATGTTTGTGAAATATTTGTGTTAAATGTAAATTTTTCTTTTAAATAAAATATGTGGGTTATTGGGCTGCATTTTCTTTTATTTTTATTATTTTTCAGCATGGGCTATACTTTTGGGTTGGGCTATATATATATATTTACATATATATAGGTGGGCTAAATATAACTATATTTATTATTTTAATTATTTAGAAATTATTTTAGTAATTCTAAAAAAGAAATAAAATTAGAGAAAAAAAGAAATTAGGGTTCAGTAGTTCTTACGCACAGAGAGTTTCTACGCACAGACAGGGAGAGAATGGTAGACGCCAGAAAAAGGGAGAGAAGGTGATTTTGCTCAAAATCATAAGGTAAGTTCAATCTCTTCACTTCCCCTTTGAACTTGTAAACATAAATAAATATTTGTACTGCTTGATTGTATGTATATATATGTATATAATTATGTGTTAGTATGATTATGCATGTTAAGAAAATTTTTGTTGGATTATATATGAATAATCTACAAATTTGGTAGTTCTATGGTGTAAATTCTCATATGTATATATGGGTGTATATGGGTATATAGGTAGGTATATACACACACACACACACACACACACACACACACATATATAATGTCACGCCCCGGAATCCGGACCGCCGGGACTCCCCCGAACCGACCCCGAATCCCGAGTGTGAACCTGTTCACTCAACCCTATGAACCCTCATTACCTCAAGTACCATGGAAGCTTAACTCTATTAATTTCACATAGGTATGCACACTCTACCTTATCTAATCCCAATAGGCCTGGCATCAAGACATATCACCTTGGTGGGGATTTATTTACCCACACTCTCATGAAACACTCACTTCCGTGACTCAACAAATTAAGTTTTTAGAATCTAAATCTAAGACCTACACCACTGGATAGAGAATCCAAAAATACTTAATTTAAAAAAAAATCACACTCAATTCCGATCTAGAACGAAGAAATTACATCGAATCGAAGTTTGGAAAATGCTGTGAATAGTAACTTCGATTGTGCGGAAATGGGATTTCCATTGTGCGAAACTAGTATCTCGATTATGCGAAAGAAGTTTGCTTGTGCAAAAATTTCACCTTCTCGGGACCTCAGACCTGTAATATTTCGCTCGATCAAAATAGGGGTTTCGATTGTGCAAAATTGCCCCTGTCTGCACCCTAAAAATCACAATAATTCACCACCCTTTCGCACAATCGAAATGGGGGTTTCGATATTGCAAAATGGGCATTTCGCACGATTGAAATACCTTCCACAAGACCTCCAACAACCTATATATGGCCCATTTGGCGTATCATTCAACATACATCATGTTTATCCACAACAATGCATATATATATAAGAATGCATTTAACACACATCATGCTTCATGGTTTATAATGAAATCAACATCACACACTTGCCTTTCTCTCGCAGACTCAACCTGGTACCCTAACATGATTCTTGACCAACAATGTGATCGAGATACAACCCACACAATTACATAATCCATCACCGAGTATTCTCTACTCCGAGGTAATTGCACTGTTAAATAATCCACCACCAAGTATTCTCTACTCCGAGGTGATCAGACCGTTTCAAAATCTATCACCGAGTATTCTCTACTCCGAGGTGATTGGATTATTTCAGAATTCGTCACCGAGTATTCTCTACTCCAAGGTGATCGAGCCATCACCGAGTATTCACTACTCTAAGGTGATTAATTTGGAAACACAACCACCATGACCGAGTATTTACCTACTCTAGGTGTTTTGACCACTTTTCCCCCGTTTCGTCACAACGGCCCCATACATGCATTTCGGACATATATAGATCAAGCAATTGATTTCTTGCCTTGCAACACATATGCTAGTTAAAAGGGAACATAACATGCATTTCACATTCACCAATCCACATATAACTTTTCCTATATATGCAAACCCTAACATAAGTAGCATATGCTCACAAGAGTCACTTAAGCACGTATTTGTCATGATTCATCAATGTACACCATTTCAATACAAGGATAGCATGTATTTTAAATCACATGATAGCATATAACACAATTATGCTCATTTAACACATTTTTCACCAAAGTGCATAAAGCCTAGCATATAAGTGTACATGCTCATTTCTCTCACTCATTTACTCCTCTCATCATGCATACTACCATATACATACCAATTTCATTCAAGAATTAAAGAGAGATAGAAACTCACCACATCCCACCCCTCTTACCATTCTAAAACATGCAATACACAACCCTAATTCTCACTGTTCCACCCGAAACCCTAGAATCGACAAGTAGATGAGAAGGAGAACCCCTACCTGAAAAATGAAGACCTTCCAAGTAGTTCTCAAAATTCCAACAATGTCCATCTTACCAAACCGTAACTTTGATCAGTTCAAAGGGAAGCCCTAGCCGTCCCCTACGTATCTCTCTTCTTCGGCAGAACTTGAATCACGCCCGAAGGTTTCCGACATTTAGAGAGAAGGAAGAGAGAAGAAGAGGGAAGAAGAAGAGAGAGAAGATCATCCATGAGAATGGATACTTCTCCCCCAGCCACATGTTTTAAAAGGGTATCTAGGGCGCGAAAAGGCCAAAACGCCCCTAGGCCACTTAACGTACCTTCCCGGACTCCGTTTTTGATTTTGAAACTCCCACGGCCTTGAAATAAATTCTTCTACTCTCTAAACATTTTAGCTAATCCATTCCCAAAAATAATTATTTTTGAGAATTTTCTGGATTTCTGGGCCCACTTAAGTTGCATCTCGGGCCCCGGTTTGACCAAAAAGTCAAATTTCTCCAAATCTTTCAAAAACTTCCAAAAACCTTTAAAAAACTTTTCAAACTTGTTTCCCAAACTCAAAACACATTAAACACCACTCAAAATTCGTTTATTGCAATTATGATGCAAAACTGGCCAAAATTGGTTGCGGTCTCTACAACCTCCTCTCCTTAAGGGAATTTCGTCCTCGAAATTAGGAACATACCTGAAGTAAAAAACAACTCGAGATACTTTGAGTGGACTTCTTGTTCTTGCTCCCACATAGCCTCCTCGACTCCGTGATGTCTCCAAAGGACTTTAACCAACGGAATTGTCTTACCTTGAAGCACTTGCTCCCTAATATCCAAAATTTGAACTGGTCTATCCTCGTAAGACACATCCTCCTCCACCTCAAGATTTGCCAAATCTAACACATGTAAAGCATCCGGCTCATACTTTCTTAACATCGAAACGTAAAAAATATTGTGCACACTTGACAATTGCGGTGACAATGCCAAGTAGTATGCAACCTAAAAACTTTGCTAAGCAGGATGGAAAGCCGTGCTGAAATGGAGGTCCGTATCAAGTGCAGCCTGAAAACTTTGCCAAAATTGTGACGTGAATGTCGGATCTCTATCAGACACAATAGAAATTGGCACTCCATGCAGTCTCACCATCTGATCAATATACAACCGATTAAGAGTATCTACATCATCTGTCACTCGAATCGGAAGGAAATGAGCCACTTTGGTCAACCTATCCACAATGACCTAAATTTCATCATGACTCTTCCTCGTCCTAGGTACCCTATCGCAAAATCCATAGTGACGTGCTCCCACTTCCACATGGCTACCGGTAAAGGCTGTAACAAACCTGCCAGTCTCTGATGCTCGACCTTCACTTGTTGACAAGTGAGGCACCTTGCCACAAATCGTGCGACATCCTTTTTCATGCCTTTCCACCAATACTATCTACGGAGGTTGTGGTACATTTTGGTACCACCAGGATGTACTGCAAGCCTAGAGCTATGAAACTCCCTCAGAACCTCATCCCTACAAGCCAATAGAACAACCATTCTGCCTTTGAACCTCAGACCTCCGTCAGAATGGATAACCCAATTCTTCACTATTTCACCACCAGTAATCTGAGTGCGAATGCTCTCTAACTCTGAGCCATGACTTTGCTCTTCAACCACCCTAGTTACTAGAGTTACTTATGCTATGAGCGTGAACAACGTGGCCTGTCCACCACTCTCACCGAAGCACAATCCCAATTCTGAGATGTCTTCTATTATCTTACACTCACGGATAGCAATACTAGCCAAAGTACCATGTGATTTTCTGCACAATGCATTGGCAACCACATTAGCCTTCCGCAGGTGATACTGAAGATCAAATTTGTAGTCTTCCATGTATTCAACCCATCTCATCTGTCTCATATTCAAGTCCTTTTGTGTAAAAAGGTATTTCAAACTCTTATGATCGGAGATAACCTCAAACTTCTCTCCGTAGAGATAATGTCTCCACATTTTCAAAGAAAAAATTACCACCGCCAACTCCAAGTCATGAGTCAGGTAATTCTACTCGTGGATCTTCAACTGCCGGGAACTATATGCAACAACCCTCTCGGTCTGCATCAACACACATCCCAAACCATCCCGTGAAGCGTCACAGTAGATGACATAACTAAAACCACGCTCAGGAATAATCAAAATCAGAGCACTAGTCAATCTACACTTCAATTCTATAAAGGAATGCTCGCAAGCCTCGTTTCACTCAAACTTAACTCCCTTACGAGTAAGCTTGGTCATCGGCGCCGCTAATTTTGAAAGTCTTTCATGAAATTCTGGTAATATCCTGCCAATCCCAAGAAGTTACGTATTTTGAATACGTTATTAGGATTCTCCCAATTCATTACCGCTTCAACCTTAGAAGGGTCTACCGATAGTCCTCCTTCCGACACCACGTGTCCTAGGAACTTCACCTCCGTTAGTTAAAATTCACAATTTTCAAATTTGGCATACAACCGGGGTTCCCTCAATGTCTGCAACACTATCCTCAAGTGGATCTCATGCTCCTCAATAGAAGAAGAATACACAAGAATGTCGTCCATAAAGACCACCACAAACCTATCCAAGTACACCCTAAATATCCGGTTCATCAAATCCATGAACGCTACCGGTGTGTTCATCAATCCAAATGGCATCACTAGAAACTCATAGTGGCCATATCTTGTCCAAAAAGTTATCTTCAGAATGTCCTCCTCTTTTACCCTAAGCTGGTAATACCCCGACCTCAAGTTGATATTTGAAAACCAAGTCGAACCCTTTAGCTGATCGAATAAGTCATCTATCCTTGGCAAGGGATACTTGTTCTTAATCGTTGCTTGGTTCAACTTACGGTAGTCTATGCATAACCGTAAAGATCCGTCCTTCTTTTTAGCAAATAGGACCGGAGCTCCCCAAGGTGATGTACTAGGTCGTATAAATCCCTTATCCAACAATTCTTGCAACTGATCTTTCAGCTCCATCAACTCTGCTGGCGCCATCTGGTATGGTGCATAGAGATAGGTACGGTACCAGGAGCAAGATCAATGCTAAACACAACATCTCTCATCGGAGGTAACTCTGCAAGTCCCCCGAAAACACATCCACAAACTCACTAACCACCGGTGAAAATTCTCCACTAGTCACAATCTCATCCTCCTCAGCTAATAAGCTAGCTAGAAAGTATCCAACTCCATCCCATACACCGAAACTAAGCGAAGATGAAATATATAAATCATCCCGCTCCCTCACAAAGTAAAAGCAGTCACCCTCAGGTGTACACACTGTCACTCTCCTACAGAGATAATCTATCATGGCTCTAAAGGTAGATAGCTAGTCCATGCGTAGAATGACATCGAAAGTGATCATGTCTAGCAACACAAAGTCAAACACTAGTTGACATCCAGTAACCTCGATCTCATAAGACCGACATACTCTATCTAGGGTAACTGATTCATGTGTGAGTGCATCCCAAATTATAATTACCACACTTTGTAATAGAACGAATTCCTTGCAGAATAGGGCTATCAAAAGGGGTGTCGAACCTCAGGGATTATGGTCTGATGAGTTGGAGTATGGAATAAATTCTAATTAAATTTAAGAGAAAAGAATTCTGATTTAATATTTAAACTAATTAAAAAGCAAAACAAAATAAATCAAAGGAAATAGAGACTGAATAATATAAGATAAATCTAGGGTATTTGACTTCACCACTAACTTCACAATCAATGGTCAATTGAATCAACTATGGGGAATTACATCATGCATAAGTGGTGTCGATGGCTACAAGCTCACCTTCATTCGTTAAGAAGATAACATATGATTAAGGCTAAGTCATGGACTATCTTCGATTGGCATGGGCCATCTGCCTAACTACTCTAATCTAGGGTGCAGTATGGTTCATCTTCTGTAGGCATAATCCATCAAAGCTTTTAATGATATATTCAGTGATTACCATTGTGTAAATATCGCTCTCATGATCACAAAAAATAAGAGAGATTGAGTTCAATAACAATAATCAAGTATCTAAGACAAGATAAGAAATCATTGAAAGTACATTTATAAGACTTGTATTGCTCAATTCTATAATAAGAATCCTCTAAATTACACAATCTATGCATGAACATAATGATCCCCAATAATTAAAACAATCAAACCATTGATGCTTTGTTAAGGCTACATCAAAACTCTAGTGGATGAACTAGCCACTCATGGTAGAAGAAGAAGTTTCAACTGTTGAGGAAGAAGGCATCATCTTCATGAATTATGCGTAAGACTTCGTTCTCCAAGGCTCTGCAAAATATGTCTTCTTTTATGTCCAAAAGCTCTCTCAGACTCTCCAAATTCTCTCCTCTAACTCAGCCTCCAATTCTTCACTTTATGCCCTAAGAGAATACACCAAAGTCCTAATCCAATTAGGAATTAATTAGGTTTTCCTGCAGCACTAATTAGGTAGATTTTTCCTGCAAACGTTTGGGCCGACTTTTGACCCACTAAAAGTCTGATTCACGGAATATTTGTGAAATATAAAAGTGTGTAGATTCATTCAACCATCACGAAAATTAAGTCAATTTAAGGCTCGAAAATAACACTTCTGGTCCATTTTTCAAAAAAGGATTGAAACTGTATTATGTGCAGATTTGGGCTTTAGGCCCGAAACCTTCTTAAGCAGCTGTAATTCTCTTGGACCTCTTCCTTGGGCTGATTTGAGTTGAAATAAATGGTTGAATGGATCTCCTTATTGTAGGCTTCATCTAACCATCTTGGATGTCATCTTTAAAAGCCCAAAATTATGATTTTAACTGAAATAATCATTAAGGCCCTAAAAATACAGAAAACACTAAAATAAAGTAAATAACAAAATACTCTATCAGTAAGAGAATAAAATACATAAGTTAAGAGGCTAGAATGCGTAACATTCAACGCCTATCAGTAACCCTACCCCCAACTGGTGTATCAATGGATAATGGTAACTCTAGTGATGACACCCGCAACCCTAAGGCACAAGCAAATGTAACAGATATGAATGAATGTGATGCACCTGAATTTATCAACACCCTAGCCCACGAGCTAGAAACCAAGAAAATACCTCTGACCACTGACGGTCCCAGTACATCCTCTGTCAGAGCGAGCGTGAACACATGACCCTGCGACTGCTAACTAGTCCCTTGTAACCTTGACTGCTGACTAGAAGCAGGTGTGGGGCCCCTCACTACTCGCGATCCTTGAACTGACTATGCTGGCTGGGATGATGGTAATGCCCTAAAGCCAGACTGAACCGTAGTCATCTGCCCAGCTCTCTGCTGAGACCTTGTACCACTAGACGTCCCCTGTCTCTGTGGGCAGTTAGCCCTCAAGTGTCCAGGCTGCTTACAATAGAAGCACACCCTTTCCCTCGCTGTCCCTACAGGCACCGATGTCACTGTATATCCCTGTGGGCAATCCCTGCTGAAATGGCCAACCTGTTGGCAATTAAAGCACACCACTGAAGATCGTAAGGATCTAGTAGGTAAGGCCAATGAAGGCACTGGGTGAGCTTGCTGCTGTACCCAAAAACCTGACTTGCCCTCCCTGTTCCTCTTCTATCCTTGGCTACCCGAAGATGCCTCGCACTCTTCGTTTGTTGTTTAGAGTCTCATAGCCTTTGGGTGTCTCTGTCATCTTCCTCAGCCACTAAGGCTCTGTCAACCACTTCATTGTAGGTCCTCAAACCTAATATGGATACCCTCTTTCTGATACAGGTTTTGAGTCCCTTCACGAACCTTTTCACTTTTAGCTCCTCATTTATCACCATCTCCGAGGCAAAGTGAGCCAAATATGCAAATTTGGTCTCGTACCCCATCACGTCTAAGTCCCCTTGGACAAGGGCTGTAATCGAGCCGAGCCGAGCTGAGTTTTGGCATGTTTAGGCTCGGTTCACCAAATTCAAGAGATGATCAAGCTCTGCTTGAGCTTGGTCGAGCTTTTCTTGACCAAGATCGAGCTCGGCTCAACTATATTCCAATGAGCTCAAGCTTAGCTCGACAAGCTCTATAGTACATATCAGTGTATATATAAACGTACATGATCTATATATATAAGTGTATGTTGTGTATATATATAGTTGAATGCCAACAAGTTCACGATATATCCCAACAGATTCAAGATATATACCAACAGATTTAACCATTGATGCACAAATCAGAAAATGAAAAAGAAAAAAGGAAAGAGAGATGAGACTAGATGTGTATATGTGTGTGTGTGAGAGAGAGCTCATCTAGTAAGCTAATATGTAGTTGGAGCCTATAAGTGCAATCGTCGTACTTGCTAGAGTAATTTACCAACATGTATCGCCACTGTCATGGAGTGCCACAAGGAAGTTGCAAGCATTGTTTCGGCAGATATGGTTAGGTAGGTAAAGGGGCAAGTATAAGAAATAAAAATTAGGGTTTACAATACAGGAGATGGGCTTGGAAATTTTTAATGGGTTGGACTAAAAATTTTGTTGAAATAAGTTAAAGGTTATTTTAGGCTGTCTTTAAATAAATAAGGCCCAAACATAGTTGTGCTATATAAGGTATGTTATTATAGGCCTGTCTTTAAATATAAGGCCTAGACTGATTTCTAAATCAATATATCATATTCTAATAATCCATATAAAATGTATATATACATATATATTTTCGAGCTCAAAACGAGTACATTATCGAGCTTGTTCACGAACGTGTTCATGAACAAACGAGCCGAGCGGGAGGTGTTTGAGCTTGGCTCGTTTAATAAATGAGCTTATGAATTTTGTTTGAGCTCTGTTCATTTACTGAACAAACGAACATGAATCGAGCCCATGTCAAGCCGAGCTCGAGCTGTTCGCCGAACGTTCGGTTCATTTACAGCCCTACCTTGGTCTAAGTCTATGACCTCTTGCCTCATTTGGTCTCTCACCAAAGTCAGAAAGAACTTATCAAAGAACAACCCCTTGAAGGTTTCCCAGTCCATGGTCTCAGTGTTATGGACATTCCTGATGAGTTGCCACCACCGATCCGCTTCTCCTTGCAAGTGAAGCGCCATTACTCCCACTTTTAGATCTTCATCGATTGTAAGAGCAACTATGAGTTTATGAGTCTGATCTATCCAACTCTCCGCCACTAGTGGGTCATGTGCACCATCAAAAGTAGGTGGCTTAAACTTCACGTATTACCTCATTGCTATTATTTGGCGACTCAGGCCAGCCCTAGGCAACACCTGAACCTCCTAGCTTTCCTAGTCGTTCTTGTCATAGTGTTTGCCAAGTCACGCATAAATTGCGATCCTTCTGTTGGCTCTTGAGGAGCATCAACACCTATGTCTCTTGCTCTTCTTGGAGGCATTTCTTTCTATATATACAACAAGAAAATTTTAGAATCAAGCATTCATACTTATTCAAATTCCATCATGCCTGTACATGCCATGTCAATTTAGTCCACAAAGGCATTGATAAGTGTTCAATTCTATGCATTTGAACCCTCTTTATTGCACATGTTAGTTCCATTTTTGCGTTTACCGAGATATGTTTACGGTATTTTTGTGTTTTTGATGTCTTGCAGGTATTGGAGTAATGGAGCAAAGTTGGAAGCTTTCTGCAGTCAAGAGAAGAAATCAGAAAATGCAGCCAAGGCATCTCGATCAATCGAGATGTTGATCTCGATTAATCGAAATCTCGATTGATCGAGATCTCATTTCGATTGATCGAAATCTCGATCAATCGAGATTCAATCTCGATCAATCGAGATGCTGCAGAGCCCACTTGGCCACTTGCTCACCTGCTCTCCCACTTGCAACAAAATCCCCCTTTTTGCACGACTTAGGGGGATTGTCTGACTTGAACAAGACTTTTGGGGGCCTTCTTGATACAAGAGATATATATAATGATATATATATATATATATGGTGGGCCCCAAGGTGGAAAAAGAAGCCCAAAGAGCACCAAAAGCCACATATATCTCATATCTCTCAACACACATCAAAGGAAGAAGAGAGACCTTCGGGAGAGGAAGAGGAGAAGCTGAACCAGACCAAGAAGCTTCACTTTCTTCATCAATGGAAGGGTGCAAGGCAACCATGAGCAACTAACTCTTCTACTAGGGTGTTGGTTTCAACCCCTAGCCATGTAAACTTGTTCATCTTTGTAGCTCTTGGGATTTGTAATTAAATGTTGATTATTTAGCCTAGTGATTATGTACACAAATACATCTCTTATATATATTCATTTGATATGGAATTTATTCTTGTCTTAGAGTAGATTTTGTCACTTGAATGCACAACATTTGCATATTCCACAAGAAGTGCAAATGATGGTTAGATAATGGTGTTTAAATGAATGTGTGATGTTAATTTGTATAGACCATGCCAAGATAAGGTAGTTTGGATGCATGTAGTGTTCATTTAGAGAGTAGAGTAATTAGGTAGTTAGTTAGGTTGAAGAGCTATGCTTGTTGAAGATGGATTATGATAGGTTAGCACACACATTGATCTTTTGATATGCCATTGAGGTCACAAGCCTAATGACATTGTTAGGCACTTAATTAATAAATCCCATGCTTGCTACACTTATGAACATGTGAATGGCTAGTGGTGGAAACCAACCCTAGTTCTCTCTCCTAACTTTAAACTCTTACGTTTCTTGTCATTTCATTCATGCAATAGTGTCTAAACATAAATTCAAAAATCTGTTTTCCGAATTAAAGTAGAATTAATCTTCCTTCAAGACAATTGCGTCTAGTCCTCGTGGGATCGATACCCTCTATATAGAACCTTATCTACAAAGATTCGTGCTCTTGCGAGTGGTTAAATTATATTTTGATAAAAAGGGAAAAATTAAGCTTACAATATAATTTAGTTTCAACCACATCAGGCATGTTAAGAAATTGTAAGCATATAATCATGTAACACATAAGCAATTTGTAAACCCTAAGTCCAAACCCTTACGTTAGTCTAACCTTCTCAAATTCACATGTGATGTGACCATCATCCATCGCCCCTAGGTATTCTAACCTAGGGCTCTGATACCATTCTGTCATGCTCTAGAATCCGTTCCATTGGGACTCCCCTGGAGTGACCCCGAATCCCTAGTGTGAACCCGTTCACTCAACCCTGTGAACCCTCATTACCCTCAAGTACCACGGTAGCTTAACTCTATTAATTGCATATAGGTATGCACACTCTACCTCATCCAATCCCAATGGGCCCTGCATCAAGACATATCACCTTGGTGGGGATTTATTTACCCACACTCCCATGAAACACTCACTTTCGATACTCAACACATTATGTGTTTAGAATCTAAAGCTCAGACCTATACCATTGGATAGAGAATCTAAAAATACTCAATTTAAAAAAAAAAAACCGCACTCAATTCCGATCTAGAACGAAGAAATTACATCGAATCGAAGTTTGGAAAATGCTTTGAATAGTAATTTTGATTATGCAAAAATGGGATTTCCATTGTGCGAAACTACCATCTCGATTGTGCGAAAAGAAGTTCGATTGTGCAAAAATTTAACCTTCTTGGGACCTAAGACCTGTAATATTTCGCTCGATCAAAATGGGAGTTTCGATTGTGCAAAATTGCCCCTGTCTGCACCCTAAAAATCATAATAATTCACCACCCTTTTGCACAATCGAAATGGGGGTTTCAATTGTGCGAAATGGGCATTTCGCACGATCGAAATACCCTCCACAGGACCTCCAACAACCTATACATGGTCCATTTAGAGCCCAATCCACATTCTATCATCCTAAGACCTCTCATACATGATCCATAACATACTTGAAAGGTTTCAACATCAATTACATGCTCAAAATCATATTCATAATTGAATCATACATCAAAATCAATCATTCTCTTTCACAACCACAATCCATTCATAATGAAAACATCATCAATTGAACTAAATGCCACCATGGGGGTCATATAAACTAAACTGTTGTCTTTCCATACCCAACAAGCTTAAAATTTAATACATACATTAATGTTACATTTGTCCAAAAATATAACCACAACTCAAAATAAGTCACATGCCACAAGCCGGCATGAATAGCCATAAAATGCACAACATTCAAGAGATAGCAAAACTGCTGCTAGAATTCCACTTGGACACTCATGTCCCATTCGTCATCGGTGCTTTATCTGTAAAAAGTTTAGAATAAAGGGATGAGCACCACTGCGGCTCAATAGAGATACCCCAGCCCACCTAAGTGCCGACTCGACACGACCTATATGGATGCATGTCACAACATTTCACGTATCATTCAACATACATCATGTTTATCCACAACAATGCATATATATATAAGAATGCATTTAACACACATCATGCTTCATGGTTTAGAATGAAATCAATATCACACACTTGCCTTTCTCTCGCAGACTCAACTCGGTACCCTAACATGATTCTTGACCAACCATGTGACCGAGACACAACCCACACAATTACAGAATCCATCACCGAGTATTCTCTACTCTGAGGTAATTGCATCGCTGAATAATCCACCACCGAGTATTCTCTACTCCAAGGTGATCGGACCGTTTCAAAATATATCACCGCGTATTCTCTACTCTAAGGTGATTAGATTATTTCAGAATTCATCACCGAGTATTCTCTACTCCAAGGTGATTGAGCCATCACCGAGTATTCACTACTCTAAGGTGATTAATCTGGAAACACAACCACCATGATCGAGTATTTACCTACTCTAGGTGTTTTGACCACTTTTCCCCCGTTTCCTCACAACGGCCCCATACATGTATTTCGGACATATATAGATCAAGCAATTGATTTCTTGCCTTGCAACACATATGCTAGTTAAAAGGGAACATAACATGCATTTCACATTCACCAATCCACATATAACATTTCCTATATATGCAAACCCTAACATAAGTAGCATATGCTCACAAGAGTCACTTAAGCACGTATTTGTCATGCTTCATCAATACATACCATTTCAATACAAGGATATCATGCATTTTAAATCACATGATAGCATGTAACACAATTATACTCATTTAACATATTTTGCACCAAAGTGCATAAAGCCTAGCATATAAGTGTACATGTTCATTTCTCTCACTCATTCACTCCTCTCATCATGCATACTACCATATACATACCAATTGCATTCAAGAATTAAAGAGAGATAGAAACTCACCACATCCCACCCCTCTTACCATTCTAAAACATGGAATACACAACCCTAACTCTCATTGTTCCACCTGAAACCCTAGAATCGACAAGTAGATGAGAGGGAGAACCCCTACCTCGAAAATGAAGACCTTCCAAGTAGTTCTCAAAATCCCAGCAATATCAATCTTGCCAAACCATAACTTTGATCAGTTCAAAGGGAAGCCATAGCTGTCCCCTATGTATCTCCCTTCTTCGGCGGAACTTGAATCACGCCCGAAGGCTTCCAACATCTAGAGAGAAGGAAGAGAGAAGAAGAAGAGAGAGAAGATCAACCATGAGAATGGCTGCTTCTTCCCCAGCCACATGTTTTAAAAGGGCATCTAGGGCGCGAAAAGGCCAAAACGCCCCCAAGCCACTTAACGTACCTTCCCGGACTCCGTTTTCAATTTCAAAAACTCCCACGGCCTCAAAATCATTTCCTCTACTCTCTAAAAATTTCATCTTTCCCATTCTCAAAAATAATTATTTTTAAAAAAATTTCGGATTCCCGGGCCCACTTAAGTCGTATCTTGGCCCCCAGTTTGACAAAAAAGTCAAACTTCTCCAAATCTCCCAAAAAATTTTAAAAATATTTAAAACACTTTCCAAACATGTTTCCCACACAAAACACGTTAAACACCACTCAAAATTTGTTTATTGCAATTATGATTGAAAAATGCAAAATTGGCCAAAATTGATCGTGGTCTCTACATATAAACATGAAATTCGTAGATGAATTAAACTCTATTTTTGATAGATTTTAATTTGATTAAATTATTTATCTTGCTCTCCTGAATATTCCTTGTTAGTTTGGTTGTGAATCGTTGGGTTATTTGATAGGATTTTGAGTTTGAAGTTGTAGAACCCTAGAAACTTGAATTTGGGCCTTTTTGATTTGGGCTATGAAAGGTGGGGATTTTTGTTCCAAATGAAAGTAGAGATCAAGGGAAGCGTTGTAGTATAAAAAAATACACGTTTTGGTGGCCGGAGGTGACTAGAATAAGGCTGGAAAGATGGCAGTCTGCGGCTGGGAAGAAACAGGTAGCAGGCGCGCATAAGGAAGAAAAAAGAACAGCCCACGCGCACGCCCACGTTCATCGCCGGCGTGTGGGGTGTGTGAGTCCTTTTTTCAGCCACCG
The DNA here is from genome assembly GCA_026545225.1 of Cornus controversa. Classification (NCBI taxonomy): domain Eukaryota; kingdom Viridiplantae; phylum Streptophyta; class Magnoliopsida; order Cornales; family Cornaceae; genus Cornus; species Cornus controversa. The sequence continues at coordinate 26,683,184 of CM048848.1, read as the reverse complement.
GAGGGGACCGAAAAAGTGATGGTTCGGTCCCACTCGCCGAGCCCAACCACTGGGCCTAGTTTGGGTCTAGTCGAGAATATTTAAAATATATTTTTTATTTTTTAAATCATTTTTAGATTGAAAAAAATAGGAAAAATGATAAGTGTTCAATTCTATGCATTTGAACCCTTTTTATTGCATATGTTAGTTCCATTTTTACGTTTACCGAGATATGTTTATGGTATTTTTGTGTTTTTGATGTATTGCAGGTATTGGAGTAAATGGAGCAAAGTTTGAAGCTATTAGCAGTTCAAGAGAAAAATCAGAAATTGCAGCCAAAGGCATCTCGATCAATCGAGATGTTGATCTCGATCAATTGAGATCTCGATTGATCGAGATCTTATTTTGATTGATCGAAATCTCGATCAATCGAGATCCAATCTCGATTGATCGAGACTCTGCAGAATCCACTTGCCCACTTGCTTACCTGCTCTCCCACTTGCAACAAAATCTCCCTTTTTGCACGACTTAGGGGGATTGTCTAACTTGAACAAGACCCTTGGGGACCTTCTTGATACAAGGGATATATATATTGATATATATATATATATATATATGTTGGGCCCCAAGGTTGAAAAAGGAAGCCTTAAAGCACCAAAAAGCCACATATCTCACATATCTCTCAACACACATCAGATTATCCAAGGAGAGACCTTCGGGAGAGGAAGAAGAGGAGCTGAACCAGACCAAGAAGCTTCACTTTCTTCATCAATGGAAGGGTGCAAGGCTGCCATGAGCAACTAACTCTTCTACTAGGGTGTTGGTTTCAACCCCTAGCCATGTAAACTTGTTCATCTTTGTAGCACTTGGGATTTGTAATTACATGTTGATTATTTAGCCTAGTGATCATGTACACTAATACATTTCTTTTATATATTCATTTGATATGGAGTTTATTCTTGTCTTAGAGTAGATTTTGTCCTTTGAATGCACAACATTTGCATATTCCACAAGAAGTGCAAATGATGGCTAGATAATGGTATTTAAATGAATGTGTGATGTTTGCTTGTATAGACCATGCCAAGACAAGGTAGTTTGGATGCATGTAGGGTTCACTTAGAGAGTAGGGTAATTAGGTAGTTAGTTAGGTTGAAGAGCTATGCTTGTTGAAGATGGATTATGATAGGTTAGCACACACATTGATCTTTTGATATGTCATTGAGGTCACAAGCCTAATGACATTGTTAGGCATTTAATTAATGAATCCCATGCTTGCTACACTTATGAACATGTGAATGGCTAGTGGTGGAAACCAACCCTAGTTCTCTCTCCCATCCTTTACTCTTTAATTTTATTGTCATTACATTCATGCAATAGTTTATAAACAAAAAAACTCAAAACCCTGTTTTTAGAATTAAAGTGGAATTAATCTCTCTTTAAGACAATTACGACTAGTCCTCGTGGGATCGATACCCTCTATATAGAACCTTATCTACAAAGATTCGTGCTCTTACGAGTGGTTAAATTATATTTTGATAAAAAGGGCAATAATTAAGCTTACAATATAATCCGAGTTTAGCCACATCAAAAAATATTTTAAATTATCAAAAAAATCATTTTAATAAGACTTTTAAAGACAGTTTATGCACAGAAACCTAGGCTAGCACTAGGTTTAGATATACTTGATGTTTAAATCAAAATGTAGGCTTTATTGTGGTGTTTTTCTTTTTAATTAATTACCTCTTTTTCTTTAATTATTTTTTTGCTATCATAAACGTACTTGATTAATTGTATAATGTTTAAATCAGTATATAGGGGTATGTTAAACTCGTTTACTTTCATGGTATGTTGCGTTATTTTATTTGTTTAATTATTTAATGTAGCAATAGAATTTTTTTGATATTAATTAGCATGCTTTTAAATATATTAGATTATTAATTTAATATTAATAAGGGAGGCATGTTAGGACTGTCAGGCATGTTAGGATTGCTTAATACCTAATAAGGTATCTGTATATTATATTTGGTGACATGTCAGGATTGCCTAATACCTAATAAGGTATCTGTATAGTATATTTGGAGGCATGTCAGAATTGCCTAATACCTAATATGGTATCTGTACATTATATTTTGAGGTATGTCAGGATTGCCTAATACCTAATAAGGTATTTGTACATTATATTTGTAGGCATATCAGGATTGCCTAATACCTAATAAGGTATTTGTACATTATATTTGGGGGCATGTCAGGATTGTCCAATACCTAATAAAGTATTCATAAAATACGAGTATAGGCATGTCAGGATTGCCTAATACTTAATAAGAAATTTAGTTATGTGTTCAGGCATGTTAGGATTGCCACTTATTTGAACTTAGAAACTTGTTCTACCTTTATTGTGATAATGGATGGGTTAGTTCAGAACATAGTTCTAATTATTTCTGAGACAAGAGATTAAATGATAAAATGGTATAGTCATATCTATATGTTTTTACTGTCTTCATATAGAATGTATGTTTACCAGCTCTCTGATTGGGTGGTAGTAGAGGGAACTTGCTCGTTTGTTTAACCCACTTTGTTGATATTTCAGGTCCCAGACTCGTTCCACCGCGAGGATAGAGTCTTAAGTTTGTTGATTGTGGTAGTCATCTTCTCTTACCAGTTTTTAGAGTAGGGACATATTCCTTTTTTTATGTTCAGGATATGAACTTTATTGGAACGTTATGTTAGATTATTTAATCTTTATTAGTTTTGGGTTTAGGGGTCCTTGAGTTATAGGACTTCCATGTTGTATTATTTAGACTCAAAATTCTTTTTAACTTTATTTATTATATCAAATAAAGTTTTCTACTGCAATTATTTTCTTTTCCCATGTCACTTGTATTCTGTGCTTGTTTGCTATCAGTTGTAGATACTCCTTATATTTTATGTATGAGACTAGCCACCTCATGTGTGAAATTGTAGGAGGTATTTCACAAATTCTCCATGAAGACCCGTGAAGTCGAAACTAATTGCGATACTAAAAAAAATTGGTCTGAGAAAGATCTTCTCATAAGGGTTCTAGAAAATCCAATTAATCCCAAAGAACCTTCATATAAGCAAATAATTCATTAATACGCTGACCTGACTCTTGCTAGAGATTGTAGAGTTGGAACATAAGCTGATGTTAGCGAGAACTCCCAAATTTTATAGCAATTGAAGGATTAGCTATGTTGCGTAATGATCGGCGTTGAATGTTACACATCCTAGCCTCTTAATTTGCATATTTTATTCTCTTAGTGATAGTTTATGTGTAATTTTACTCTATTTTTGTGTTTTCTGTCTTTTCAGAACCTTAATGATTGTTTCAGTTAATACCATGATTTTGGGCTTTTAAAGAAGACATTCAAGAGGGTTATATGAAGCCTACATCAAATGGATCCATTCAACTCCATATTTTAAATCAAAATAGCCCAAGGAAGTGGTCCAAGAGAATTACAACTGCTTAAGGAGATTCTGGGCCTGAAGCCCAATTCTACGCATAATCCAATTTTAATCCCATTTTTGAAAATGGCCCAAAAGTCTTATTTTCGAGCATCAATTCAACTTAATTTTGACAAGAGTTAAACGAAATTTCATTCTGGAGATATTTGTATTTCACGAAAATTTCGTGAATCGCACCAATTCAAGGTCAAAATTGGATTTCAATTTAGAGAAAATGTTCTGGCAGATTTTCTCCTAAACACTTTCTTATTTTATTTTACTTGGATAACATCCCAGATGACCTCTATATAAGAGAAAGAGATGAGTAGGGTTGAGGGGAGAAAAGAAGTACAGGCCAAGGTAGAGAAAACATAGACAATCCGGGTTTTATTTATTTTATTTCATTATGTTTTTTAGTTTTTTTGTTATCTTCTTCTTCTACCATGTGTAACTAAACTCCTCAACTAGGGTTGAGGAGGAAACCTCCATTAATGAAGTGAAGTTATTTTGTTCATTAATTGATTCCCATGTGTATGATTTAAAAAATTTATGATTTACGCTTCTTGCGATTAATTATTTTATAGTTCTTTCACCATCTATATGATGTATATGTGGTAGTTAGAAAGTATTATAATTAATCTAAGCTTGGGTTTCTATTTCTTAAAAGTGATAATCTTTGATCTTATATTTTTCATTAAATTGGATTCATAAAATGCTTAAAATTTTACACTAGTGAAGTGAACGAAAATTTACCTTTTTGATATATTTTTTATAGTGCTTTATTGTTAAATCTTGAGTAAGCAATAGATTGATTTCTTGATTGCTACTCTAAATTTGGGAATTAATAAATGAATATTAGATACTTCATGAATTTAATGGTGGTGGAATCCGACACCTTAGTTATTTTCTCAATTTGATTTCAATTGTGTTATTTTATTTGTATGTTAGTTTAATCTCTCTCAAATCCACCAACTTTTGTTTAAACTAGATTAGTTTTAAATTAATTTAAATTTGTATTAGTTTTTCTTCTCAAATCATTCCCTTGGGTTCGACCTTGTTCTTGCCGATCTATATTTAAATAGATTCGTACACTTGCGAGTTATTTTACACTTTTAAAACAACATCAAGTTTTTGGGGCCGTTGCCGGGGAATTGCAAACAAGAAACTAATCAAATTTTGATTGATTTAATTCTTCTACTAGTTATAATTTAGTTTTTTTTTCTTTTTTTCTTTTTATTATTATCAAAAAGAAAAAAAAATCTTTCCAATTTTATTTATTTAGTTATTTTTGATTAGTTCACTGTTCTAGGTTTAAAATAAAATACTTTTTCTTTATTATTATAGTTTAGTTTTAGTTTCAATTTTAGTTTTATTAATTTTATTTTTATTATTATTTCTTTTAGTTTAGTTTTAGTTTTATTTTATTATTATTGTTTTTACTTGATACTTAAATTCTATAGGTGGTATTGTTGAAAATTGCTTTTTTCACATTTTCTTGGGCACTACTTTCAGATCCAAGTAAGTACATTTTTTTTTGTTTATTTATATTTTTCTTCTCTTAGATTAGGAAAACATAGATTTTTGTTTTAGGTTGATAACTTTTGCATGAGAACTCTAGGATAGAATAATTTAGAAATAACCCTAGGGTCATATTTTCTTCAAATTTATTTTATATTTTATTTTATTTTAATTGTTTTATTTTTTTTTCTCTCTCGTTAAAAAAAGAAGAAGAAGAAGAAAGACCACACACACTCACTCACTTTTTTATATTATTTTTGTTTTTATGGTGTGTTTTGTTTGTGCATTTTAATTTAGCATTCTTGCATTAAAATTTTAGTAAGGGCACGAACCCCCAACAAGATAAGGATTGGATTTGATCACCAATTCCTTCCCCAACTAGGTTAAAAATCTCCTTGCATTTGTCTATCCCAAGCCAAATTTAGTTTAAATTTAAAATCAAGTAGACATTGGCCATAGGAATTCACATAACTTATAAGACCCTATTGGACAAAGTTAATTTTTGGTAATTCCAGTGAGTACCTTCCAACTTCACAATGTCTAGGAAAGTTCTGAGGAGATTGGATTTTAAGTGGACCATTTGTGACCCCTCCAATCTATCTTAGAAACTTTACTGGTTGTATTGTTGGTGGGGCTTAACTAGTAATCCTCTAGTTCCTCTGAAAGGGAGTAGAAGCTGTCTAACTAGGTAAGCATTATTTTGGACCTAGTCCAGAAAATTCTTTAGGAAAAAAATAATATAAAAAAAAACTAGAATAGAAATCACTAACCTTGAATTAAATTTCAAAAAAAAAAAAAATTTTTTGCTTATTTATTTGGTTGGTGTGTTTGTGAGTCATTCTAGGATTCCATTTTGTTTTTTTCTTTTACATTGGGTCATCTTAGATTACATTGTTCTTAACGATCCATTTTATTGAGTCTTTTTGTGTATGTTAGGTCGTTGATCTCTGAATCCAGAGTTGCTTCCATTAGATCTTGAGATTGAGAGAACCTTTCAAAAGGGTGTGAAAAATTCTAATGTTAGAGATCTTTATGACAAATCCTGTTGAACTAAATCCCTTAAGGATTATTACACTCTCATGTAGATTACAAACCCGTCTTGCATTGTGTTACCTGTTACCCAACAGGGACATTTTGAGATACGGGCGATGGTAATTAATTTACTGCTCACTTTTAGAGGTCTTAGCTCTGGTGAGCCATACCTCCATGTCGAGGAATTTTTAGAGATTTGCTCTACACTACAATTACAAAATATTTCTAAGGAGTAAATTAAATTGCGATTATTTCCATTCTCTTTGAAAAAGAAAGCAAAATCATTGTTATACTCACTAGAACCCACGTCCATCAATTCATGGAATGGGTTATGCACCAAATTCCTTACCAAGTTCTTTCCCATGCACAAACTAACTTCCTTCATGAAAATATCATGCAATTTACTCAAAAAGAGGGTGAGGAGTTTTACATGTGTTGGGAAAAATTTAATGATCTCCTCCTTAAGTGTACCCATCATGGTTTTGTCAAGTGGCAATTAGTTCAATTCTTTTACGAGGGGTTGTCACCCTATAATCGTTAACTAATTGAGTCACAAGGTGGGGTAGAATTCATGTCTAAGAATAAGGATGAAGCATGGAAATTTCTTGTTGCATTGTCAGAGAACTCTCAACAATGGGAGTACTCAGGGAGGGTTGAAAGGAGTTCTCTATCAATGCTATCAGAACCCAGAAAGGGAGGAATCTACGAGGTCCGAGAGGAGGCCGATTTGAGTGCAAGGATAGCTAGTCTAACTAGGAAAGTGGAGGGTATAAAGATGATTAAAAGAAGTAATTCTTCTGTTAGTGCAGTTAGTGAGGTGTGTCAATTGTGTGAGAGTTCTTCACATACGGCTCAAACTTGTCAATCCATTGCATATTTTCATGAGTGTATAGCTGAATAAGCTAATGAACTCAATTCTTATAAGAAACTGATAAGCACAGAATGTTGTGCATTCGGTCCTTCTAATTTACATATGTTAATCCTTTAACTATGTTTATATTAGTATTTTTATAGTATTATTCTGTTTTTGTCATTTTCAGATCCTTAGATGAAATAATGGTTAATTCCATGGTTCTTGGACTTTCAATGAGGCTTCCATAAGAACAAAAAATTGCCATTAGTTTGAGCCAACATCTAATTATAAGTCTATGGATTGGGCCAAGCTATATTGAAGACTTAATGCAAAAGGGGCCAAAAATCTGAATTGGTTCATTGGGTCAAGTAAAAGTTCAAGACTAATCTCAAGCCCAAAATTCGTTCAAAATTCTAATCTGCGCACTATTTGTATTTTGACCATAACTTCATGCTCCAAACTCCAATTAAGGCGATTTTTGTGGATGTGGAAAGATAAAAGAGAGTTCTAAATATGTTTAGTTTTGAAAAATCTTTAAATCGGACATCTTGGTGGTTGAAAGTGGCCAAAACAGTAACATAAATATTCTGGGCAGATTTTTCTTTGGTTGCTTTGAAAATTTGTGACAAGTGACCAATGATATGACAAACAACCACACCACTCAATTAATTTATCAAAGTGATATACACATGGAGGGAGATGATCCAATTCTTCTAAAATGGATTACATATGGAGCTATTTAGGTCATTGGATGAGTTTTAGTGGAAGAAATGGTGGACACTCATATTGCACTAACTTTGGCTATAAATGGAGGGGAATTGAGTAGTGTAAAGGGGGGAAAGTGAGTGGAAAAATTCTGCACACATAGATAAATATGAAGTGTTCTCCAACCATGAAGACTTGTAAGTTAGCCATGAGGAGCTAAAACTCTTCCTAGGGCATTGATGTAGCCTTAGCCAAGCATCAATGGTATGATAATAATATCTTTATTTGGGATTGTTATATGTGTATAATAAGTTGTATAACTTTGAGGATTACATTTGTAATTGAAGTATAAAGTTATGTTCAATCTTGACTTCATTCTTCTCTTGTCCTATAAAGTATGAAAGTTATACAATAGTTTTATTATAATATAAAATCATTAGATTTGATAATTCATGCTTAAGGAAGATGAATCGTTCTACACATTTAATTTCATGTTATGTCTTTTATTTAAGTAGTTAGGTAGATGATTCATGCTAACTAGAGATGAATTATTCTTATCTTTTGATTTATGTATTTTCTTGAAGATATCATGGTGGTATGTGACAAATCCCATGAATCATGATTATACATATGTAACTTTTCCAAGTTGAATTATATTCTTCCATTGATGTGAGGCTAGTGGTGAAATCAATACCCTAGTCCCTCTTTTATTTATCAATTTAAATTATAACTAGTGCCATTTATTTTATGTTAAACAAAAACCAAAAATATCAACCTCTATTTCAATGAATCAAAAGAGACTAATTTAATCACATCCTCTATGGGATCGACACCTTCACAAGAGCCCTATCTTACAAAGATTCGTGTTATTGCGAGTGGTTTATTAAGAATTGGACAAGAATTATTTTGGTAAAACAAAATACCATTTCCAAGCACAATAATTTTTGGCACCGTTGCCGGGGCCTGGTGATTAAATCTTGTTTGATTATAGTTAGGATTTGTAAATATTTTGGTATATAATTTGTTTGTTAAGTGTGAAGGTACAAGAGTTGCTACAAGCTTCGAGAGTTGATATTTCAAAAAAAAGTGGGTAAGTTTTGTATTTTACATTGTTTTAATTTTTTTTTTTTGTAGTATATATATTTGTTTTATTTTTTTTTGTGAATTGTCAAATCTTATGTTCAACGTCGGCACCCTAGAGAGTTGATCTTTTAAGGATATCGGGTAAGTTTTGCAATTTACATTGTTTACTTGTTTTCTTGCCGCTATATTTAGTGTGTTTGTTTGAGTATTACTAGTGTTTTCATTCTAAAAAAAAAAAAAAAGATTTTCTTCTCCGAAGGACTCAATTTTTAGTCACTCCGGTGAGTACCCTTTAATTTGAGTGGCGAAGGATAGTTAATATGAAAGCTTGGATGTTCCGTCATTAAGCAAGCCTAGTGCTTCTCCTCCTTTCATATGTACTACTTTGTTCTCGTTTTAAAGGCCCTTAATCGGTAAGCTATTAATTGTAAAATCCGAAGAGAAGTAGTTTTTAATATATATTTTTTTGGTTGTTTTTCTGTGTTTAATTTCTTATTTTGTTTGTTAGTTTATGTTTGGTCGCCGTTCGTTATCACTACCATTACTTCCACTAGATCCTAATCTTGAAAGAACTCTTAGGCATCTTAAAGGAACTGTAAGGGATTTTAATTTACCTAGAGAATCTTCAATTGAAAACATGGCAGAAGATGGTGTAAGACCAGTAATTGTAGAAGAAGTTGTACCACCCATAATGGTTGAGGAAAGACCAATGCTCCTTCGGGATCATTACATTCCTACCACATACAACTCTCCTTCAGGAATTCAATTACCAAATGTAACGGCCACCCATTATGAAATTAAGTCCAGTGTTATCCAAATGTTACCATCTTTTTATGGACTTAATAATGAAGATCCATATAGGCACCTTGATGAATTCCTTGAAATTTGCTATACCCTAAGGATGCAAGGTTTTACTGAAGATGCCTTAAGGATGCAACTTTTTTCATTCTCTTTGAAAGACAAAGCTAAGCATTGGTTGAAATCCTTAGAAAATAACACCATTACTTCTTGGACACAATTACAACAAGAGTTCATCCAGAAGTACTTTCCTATAGGAAAAACCAATCAAATTAAAAAATCTATCACTGGATTTGCACAAAGTGAAGGAGAACATTTCTATGAAACTTGGGAGAGATTGGAAGATCTTCTTAGGAAGTGTCCTCATCACGCTGTCCCAAAATGACAATTGGTGCAATGTTTCTATGATGGATTAACTGAACCACACAGACAAATGGTTGATGCCTCTTGTGGTGGAACATTCATGCTAAAGACTGAAAGCGAAGCTTGGAAACTTTTTGAGAATCTTAGTGAAAATTGCCATTAGTTTGGGCTAACTTCCAATGATGAGTCCATGGATTTGGCCAAGCTATATTGAAGATTTAATGCAGAAGGGGCCAAAAATCTGAATTGGTTCATTGGGTCAAGTACAAGTTCAAGACTAATCTCATGCCCAAAATTCATTCAAAATTCTGATCTGTGCACTGTTTGTAATTTAACCATAACTTCATGCTCCAAACTCCAATTAAGGTGACTTTTGGGGCTGTGGAAGGATAAAGGAGAGTTCTAAATAGGTTTAGTTTTGAGAAATCTCTAAATCGGACATCTTGGTGGTTGAAAGTGGCCAAAACAGTAGCATAAATATTCTTGGCAGATTTTTCTTTGGTTGCTTTGAAAATTTGTGACAAGTGACCAATGATATGACAAGCAATCACCCCACTCAATTAATTCACCAAAGTGCAATACACAAGGAGGGAGATGATCCAATTCTTCTAAAATGGATTACATATGGAGCGATTTAGGCCATTGGATGAGTTTTAGTGGAAGAAATGGTGGACACTCATATTGCACTAACTTTGGCTATAAATGGAAGGGAATTGAGTAGTGTAAAGGCGGGGAAGTGAGTGGAAAAATTCTGCACACAGAGAAATATGAAGTGTTCTCCAACCATGAAGACTTGTAAGTTAGCCATGAGGAGCTAAAACTCTTCCTAGGGCATTGATGTAGCCCTAGACAAGCATCAATGGTATGATATTAATATCTTTATTTGGGATTGTTATATGTGTATAATAAGTTGTATAACTTTGAGGATTACATTTGTAATTGAAGTATAAAGTTATGTTCAATCTTGACTTCATTCTTCTCTTGTCTTATAAAGTATGAAAGTTATACAATAGTTTTATTAGAACATAAAATCATTAGATTTGACAATTCATGCTTAAGGAAGATGAATCGTTCTACACTTTTAACTTCATATTATGTCTTTTATTTAAGTAGTTAGGTAGACGATTCATGCTAACTAGAGATGAATTATTCTTATCTTTTGATTTATGTATTTTCTTGAAGATATCATGGTGGTATGTGACAAATCCCATGAATCATGATTATACATATATAACTTTTCCCAAGTTGAATTACATTCTTCCATTGATGTGAGGCTAGTGGTGAAATCAATACCCTAGTCCCTCTTTTATTTATCAATTTAAATTATAACTACTGCCATTTATTTTATGTTAAACAAAAACAAAAAATATCAACCTCTATTTCAATGAATCAAATGAGACTAATTTAATCACATCCTCTGTGGGATCGACACCTTCACAAGAGCCCTATCTTACAAAGATTCGTGCTATTGCGAGTGGTTTATTAAGAATTGGACAAGAATTATTTTGGTAAAACAAAATACCCTTTCGAAGCACAATAATGTTTGGCACCGTTGCCGGGGAATGGTGATTAAATCTTGTTGGATTATAGTTAGGATTTGTAAATATTTTGGTATATAATTTGTTTGTTAGGTGTGAAGGTACAAGAGTTGCTACAAGCTTTGAGAGTTGATCTTTCAAATGAAAGTGGGTAAGTTTTGTATTTTACATTGTTTTAATTTTTTTTTTGTAGTATATATATTTGTTTTGTTTTTTTTTTTGTGAATTATCAAATCTCATGTTCAACGTCGGCACCCTTGAGAGTTGATCTTTCAAGGACATCGGGTAAGTTTTGCAATTTACATTGTTTACTGGTCGTTATATTTAGTGTGTTTGTGTATTATTAGTATTTTCATTCTAAAAAAAAAAAGATTTTCTTCTCCGAAGGACTCAATTTTTAGTCACTCCGGTGAGTACCCTTTAATTTGAGTGGCGAAGGATAGTTAATATGAAAGCTTGGATGTTCCGTCATTAAGCAAGCCTAGTGCTTCTCCTCCTTTCATATGTACTACTTTGTTCTCGTTTTAAAGGCCCTTAATTGGTAAGATATTAATTGTAAAATCCAAAGAGAAGTAGTTTTTAATATATATTTTTTTGGTTATTTTTCTATGTTTAATTTCTTATTTTGTTTGTTAGTTTATGTTTGGTCGCCGTTCGTTATCACTACCATTACTTCCATTAGATCCTAATCTTGAAAGAACTCTTAGGCATCTTAAAGGAACTGTAAGGGACTTTAATTTACCTAGAGAATCTTCAATTGAGAACATGGCAGAAGATGGTGTAAGACCAGTAATTGTAGAAGAAGTTGTACCACCCATAATGGTTTCGGAAAGACCAATGCTCCTTCGGGATCATTACATTCCTACCACATACAACTCTCCTTCAGGAATTCAATTACCAAATGTAACGGCCACCCATTATGAAATTAAGTCCAGTGTTATCCAAATGTTACCATCTTTTTATGGATTTAATAATGAAGATCCATATAGGGCACCTTGATGAATTTCTTGAAATTTGCTCTACCCTAAGGATGCAAGGTTTTACTGAAGATGTCTTAAGGATGCAACTTTTTTCATTCTCTTTGAAAGACAAATCTAAGCATTGGTTGAAATCCTTAGAAAATAACACCATTACTTCTTGGACACAATTACAACAAGAGTTCATCCAGAAGTACTTTCCTACTGGAAAAACCAATCAAATTAGAAAATCTATCACTGGATTTGCGCAAAGTGAAGGAGAACATTTCTATGAAACTTGGGAGAGATTGAAAGATCTTCTTAGGAAGTGCCCTCATCACGCTATCCCAAAATGGCAATTGGTGCAATGTTTCTATGATGGATTAACTGAACAACACATACAAATGGTTGATGCCTCTTGTGGTGGAACATTCATGCTAAAGAGTGAAAGCGAGGCTTGGAAACTTTTTGAGAATCTTAGTGACAATTGCCATTAGTTTGGGCTAACTTCCAATGATGAGTCCATGGATTTGGCCAAGCTATATTGAAGATTTAATGCAGAAGGGGCCAAAAATCTGAATTGGTTCATTGGGTCAAGTACAAGTTCAAGACTAATCTCAAGCCCAAAATTCGTTCAAAATTCTAATATGCGCACTGTTTGTAATTTAACCATAACTTCATTCTCCAAACTCCAATTAAGGTAATTTTTGGGGCTGTGGAAGGATAAAGGAGAGTTCCAAATAGGTTTAGTTTTGAGAAATCTCTAAATCGGACATCTTGGTGGTTGAAAGTGGCCAAAACAGTAGCATAAATATTTTTGGCAGATTTTTCTTTGGTTGCTTTGAAAATTTGTGACAAGTGACCAATGATATGACAAGCAACCACCCCACTCAATTAATTCACCAAAGTGCAATACACATGGAGGGAGATGATCCAACTCTTCTAAAATGGATTACATATGGAGCTATTTAGGCCATTGGATGAGTTTTAGTAGAAGAAATGGTGGATACTCATATTGCACTAACTTTGGCTATAAATTGAAGGGAATTGAGTTGTGTAAAGGGGGGGAAGTGAGTGGAAAAATTCTGCACACATAGAAATATGAAGTGTTCTCCAACCATGAAGACTTGTAAGTTAGCCATGAGGAGCTAAAACTCTTCCTAGGGCATTGATGTAGCCCTAGACAAGCATCAATGGTATGATATTAATATCTTTATTTGGGATTGTTATATGTGTATAATAAGTTGTATAACTTTGAGCATTACATTTGTAATTGAAGTATAAAGTTATGTTCAATCTTCACTTCATTCTTCTCTTGTCTTATAAAGTATGAAGGTTACACAATAGTTTTATTAGAACATAAAATCATTAGATTTGATAATTCATGCTTAAGGAAGATGAATCGTTCTACACTTTTAATTTCATGTTATGTCTTTTATTTAAGTAGTTAGGTAGATGATTCATGCTAACTAGAGATGAATTATTCTTATCTTTTGATTTATGTATTTTCTTGAAGATATCATGGTGGTATGTGACAAATCCCATGAATCATGATTATACATATGTAACTTTTCCCAAGTTGAATTACATTCTTCCATTGATGTGAGGCTAGTGGTGAAATCAATACCCTAGTCCCTCTTTTATTTATCAATTTAAATTATAACTAGTGCCATTTATTTTATGTTAAACAAATACCAAAAATATCAACCTCTATTACAATGAATCAAATGAGACTAATTTAATCACATCCTCTGTGGGATCGACACCTTCACAAGGGCCCTATCTTACAAAGATTCGTGCTATTGCGAGTGGTTTATTAAGAATTGGACAAGAATTATTTTGGTAAAATAAAATACCCTTTCCAAGCACAATAATTTTTGGCACCGTTGCCGGGGACTGGTGATTAAATCTTGTTGGATTATAGTTAGGATTTGAAAATATTTTGGTATATAATTTGTTTGTTAAGTGTGAAGGTACAAGAGTTGCTACAAGCTTTGAGAGTTGATCTTTCAAATGAAAGTGGGTAAGTTTTGTATTTTACATTGTTTTAATTTTTTTTTTTTGTAGTATATATATTTGTTTTGTTTTTTTTTGTGAATTGTCAAATCTCATGTTCAACGTCGGCACCCTTGAGAGTTGATCTTTCAAGGACATCGGGTAAGTTTTGCAATTTACATTGTTTACTTGTTTTCTTGTCGTTATATTTAGTGTGTTTGTTTGAGTATTATTAGTATTTTCATTCTAAAAAAAAAAAAAGATTTTCTTTTCCGAATGACTCAATTTTTAGTCACTCCGGTGAGTACCCTTTAATTTGAGTGGCGAAGGATATTTAATATGAAAGCTTGGATGCTCCGTCATTAAGCAAGCCTAGTGCTTCTCCTCCTTTCATATGTACTACTTTGTTCTCGTTTTAAAGGCCCTTAATCGGTAAGCTATTAATTGTAAAATCCAAAGAGAAGTAGTTTTTAATATATATTTTTTTGGTTGTTTTTCTGTGTTTAATTTCTTATTTTGTTTGTTAGTTTATGTTTGGTTGCCGTTCGTTATCACTACCATTACTTCCATTAGATCCTAATTTTGAAAGAACTCTTAGGCATCTTAAAGGAACTGTAAGGGACTTTAATTTACCTAGAGAATCTTCAATTGAAAACATGGCAGAAGATGGTGTAAGACCAGTAATTATAGAAGAAGTTGTACCACCCATAATGGTTGAGGAGAGACCAATGCTCCTTCGGGATCATTACATTCCTACCACATACAACTCTCCTTCAGGAATTCAATTACCAAATGTAACGGCCACCCATTATGAAATTAAGTCCAGTGTTATCCAAATGTTACCATCTTTTTATGGACTTAATAATGAAGATCCATATAGGCACCTTGATGAATTACTTGAAATTTGCTCTACCCTAAGGATGCAAGGTTTTACTGAAGATGTCTTAAGGATGCAACTTTTTTCATTCTCTTTGAAAGACAAAGCTAAGCATTGGTTGAAATCCTTAGAAAATAACACCATAACTTCTTGGACACAATTACAACAAGAGTTCATCCAGAAGTACTTTCCTACTGGAAAAACCAATCAAATTAGAAAATCTATCACTCGATTTGCACAAAGTGAAGGAGAACATTTTTATGAAACTTGGGAGAGATCGGAAGATCTTCTTAGGAAGTGCCCTCATCACGCTGTTCCAAAATGGCAATTGGTGCAATGTTTCTATGATGGATTAACTGAACCACACAGACAAATGGTTGATGCCTCTTGTGGTGGAACATTCATGCTAAAGAGTGAAAGCGAAGCTTGGATACTTTTTGAGAATCTTAGTGAAAATTACCATTAGTTTGGACTAACTTCCAATGATGAGTCCATGGATTTGGCCAAGCTATATTGAAGATTTAATGCAGAAGGGGCCAAAAATCTGAATTGGTTCATTGGGTCAAGTACAAGTTCAAGACTAATCTCATGCCCAAACTTCATTCAAAATTCTGATATGTGCACTGTTTGTAATTTAACCATAACTTCATGCTCCAAACTCCAATTAAGGTGACTTTTGGGGCTGTGGAAGGATAAAGGAGAGTTCTAAATAGGTTTAGTTTTGAGAAATCTCTAAATCGGACATCTTGGTGGTTGAAAGTGGCCAAAATAGTAGCATAAATATTCTTGGCAGATTTTTCTTTGGTTGCTTTGAAAATTTGTGACAAGTGACCAATGATATGACAAGCAATCACCCCACTCAATTAATTCACCAAAGTGCAATACACAAGGAGGGAGATGATCCAATTCTTCTAAAATGGATTACATATGGAGCGATTTAGGCCATTGGATGAGTTTTAGTGGAAGAAATGGTGGACACTCATATTGCACTAACTTTGGCTATAAATGGAAGGGAATTGAGTAGTGTAAAGGCGGAGAAGTGTGTGGAAAAATTCTGCACACAGAGAAATATGAAGTGTTCTCCAACCATGAAGACTTGTAAGTTAGCCATGAGGAGCTAGAACTCTTCCTAGGGCATTGATGTAGCCCTAGACAAGCATCAATGGTATGATATTAATATCTTTATTTGGGATTGTTATATGTGTATAATAAGTAGTATAACTTTGAGGATTACATTTGTAATTGAAGTATAAAGTTATGTTCAATCTTGACTTCATTCTTCTCTTGTCTTATAAAGTATGAAAGTTATACAATAGTTTTATTAGAACATAAAATCATTAGATGTGACAATTCATGCTTAAGGAAGATGAATCGTTCTACACTTTTAACTTCATATTATGTCTTTTATTTAAGTAGTTAGGTAGACGATTCATGCTAACTAGAGATGAATTATTCTTATCTTTTGATTTATGTATTTTCTTGAAGATATCATGGTGGTATGTGACAAATCCCATGAATCATGATTATACATATGTAACTTTTCCCAAGTTGAATTACATTCTTCCATTGATGTGAGGCTAGTGGTGAAATCAATACCCTAGTCCCTCTTTTATTTATTAATTTAAATTATAACTAGTGCCATTTATTTTGTGTTAAACAAAAACAAAAAATATCAACCTCTATTTCAATGAATCAAATGAGACTAATTTAATCACATCCTCTGTGGGATCGTCACCTTCACAAGAGCCCTATCTTACAAAGATTCGTGCTATTGCGAGTGGTTTATTAAGAATTGGACAAGAATTATTTTGGTAAAACAAAATACCCTTTCGAAGCACAATAATGTTTGGCACCGTTGCCGGGGAATGGTGATTAAATCTTGTTGGATTATAGTTAGGATTTGTAAATATTTTGGTATATAATTTGTTTGTTAGGTGTGAAGGTACAAGAGTTGCTACAAGCTTCGAGAGTTGATCTTTCAAAAGAAAGTGGGTAAGTTTTGTATTTTACATTGTTTTAAAATTTTCTTTTTTTATAGTATATATATTTGTTTTGTTTTTTTTTGTGAATTGTCAAATCTCATATTCAACTTCAGCACCCTTGAGAGTTGATCTTTCAAGGACATTGGGTAAGTTTTGCAATTTACATTGTTTACTTGTTTTCTTGCCGTTATATTTAGTGTGTTTGTTTGAGTATTACCAGTATTTTCATTCTAAAAAAAAAAAATATATTCTTCTTCGAAGGACTCAATTTTTAGTCACTCCGGTGAGTACCCTTTAATTTGAGTGGCGAAGGATAGTTAATATGAAAGCCTGAATGTTCCGTCATTAAGCAAGCCCAGTGCTTCTCCTCCTTTCATATGTACTACTTTGTTCTCATTTTAAAGGCCCTTAATCGGTAAGCAATTAATTGTAAAATCCAAAGAGAAGTAGTTTTTAATATATATTTTTTTGGTTGTTTTTTTGTGTTTAATTTCTTATTTTGTTTGTTAGTTTATGTTTGGTCGCCGTTCGTTATCACTACCATTACTTCCATTAGATCCTAATCTTGAAAGAACTCTTAGGCATCTTAAAGGAACTGTAAGGGACTTTAATTTACCTAGAGAATCTTCAATTGAAAACATGGCAAAAGATGGTGTAAGACCAGTAATTGTAGAAGAAGTTGTACCACCCATAATGGTTAAGGAAAGACCAATGCTCCTTCGGGATCATTACATTCCTACCACATACAACTCTCCTTCAGGAATTCAATTACCAAATGTAACGGCCACCCATTATGAAATTAAGTCCAGTGTTATCCAAATGTTACCATCTTTTTATGGATTTAATAATGAAGATCCATATAGGGCACCTTGATGAATTTCTTGAAATTTGCTCTACCCTAAGGATGCAAGGTTTTACTGAAGATGTCTTAAGGATGCAACTTTTTTCATTCTCTTTGAAAGACAAATCTAAGCATTGGTTGAAATCCTTAGAAAATAACACCATTACTTCTTGGACACAATTACAACAAGAGTTCATCCAGAAGTACTTTCCTATAGGAAAAATCAATCAAATTAGAAAATCTATCACTGAATTTGCACAAAGTGAATGAGAACATTTCTATGAAACTTGGGAGAGATTGAAAGATCTTCTTAGGAAGTGTCCTCATCATGCTGTCCCAAAATGGCAATTGGTGCAATGTTTCTATGATGGATTAACTGAACCACACAGACAAATGGTTGATGCCTCTTATGGTGGAACATTCATGCTAAAAAGTGAAAGCGAAGCTTGGAAACTTTTTGAGAATCTTAGTGAAAATTCCATGCATCATGCTTTATCTAGTCGTTCTTAAGTCCATAAAAAGATGGTAACATTTGGATAACACTGGACTTAATTTCATAATGGGTGGCCGTTACATTTGGTAATTGAATTCCTGAAGGAGAGTTGTATGTGGTAGGAATGTAATGATCCCGAAGGAGCATTGGTCTTTCCTCAACCATTATGGGTGGTACAACTTCTTCTACAATTATTGGTCTTACACCATCTTCTGCCATGTTTTCAATTGAAGATTCTCTAGGTAAATTAAAGTCCCTTACAGTTCCTTTAAGATGCCTAAGAGTTCTTTCAAGATTAGGATCTAATGGAAGTAATGGTAGTGATAACGAACGGCGACCAAACATAAACTAACAAACAAAATAAGAAATTAAACACAGAAAAACAACCAAAAATATATATATTAAAAACTACTTCTCTTTGGATTTTACAATTAATAGCTTACCGATTAAGGGCCTTTAAAACGAGAACAAAGTAGTACATATGAAAAGAGGAGAAGCACTAGGCTTGCTTAATGACGGAACATCCAAGCTTTCATATTAACTATCCTTCGCCACTCAAATTAAAGGGTACTCACCGGAGTGACTAAAAATTGAGTCATTCGGAAAAGAAAATCTTTTTTTTTTTTTAGAATGAAAATACTAATAATACTCAAACAAACACACTAAATATAACGACAATAAAACAAGTAAACAATGTAAATTGCAAAACTTACCCGATGTCCTTGAAAGATCAACTCTCAAGGGTGCCGACGTTGAACATGAGATTTGACAATTCACAAAAAAAAACAAAACAAATATATATACTACAAAAAAAAAAAATTAAAACAATGTAAAATACAAAACTTACCCACTTTCATTTGAAAGATCAACTCTCAAAGCTTGTAGCAACTCTTGTACCTTCACACTTAACAAACAAATTATATACCAAAATATTTTCAAATCCTAACTATAATCCAACAAGATTTAATCACCAGTCCCCGGCAACGGTGCCAAAAATTATTGTGCTTGGAAATGGTATTTTATTTTACCAAAATAATTCTTGTCCAATTCTTAATAAACCACTCGCAATAGCACGAATCTTTGTAAGATAGGGCTCTTGTGAAGGTGTCGATCCCACAGAGGATGTGATTAAATTAGTCTCATTTGATTCATTGAAAGAGAGGTTGATATTTTTGGTATTTGTTTAACATAAAATAAATGGCACTAGTTATAATTTAAATTGATAAATGAAAGAGGGACTAGGGTATTGATTTCACCACTAGCCTCACATCAATGGAAGAATGTAATTCAACTTGGGAAAGTTACATATGTATAGTCATATGATTCATGGGATTTGTCAAATACCACCATGATATCTTCAAGAAAATACATAAATCAAAAGATAAGAATAATTCATCTCTAGTTAGCATGAATCATCTACCTAACTACTTAAATAAAAGACATAGCATGAAATTAAAAGTGTAGAACGATTCATCTTCCTTAAGCATGAATTATCAAATTTAATGATTTTATGTTCTAATAAAACTATTGTCTAACTTTCATACTTTATAAGACAAGAGAAGAATGAAGTCAAGATTGAACATAACTTTATACTTCAATTACAAATGTAATATTAATATCATACCATTGATGCTTGTCTAGGGCTACATCAATGCCCTAGGAAGAGTTTTAGCTCCTCATGGCTAACTTACAAGTCTTCATGGTTGGAGAACACTTCTTATTTCTATGTGTGTAGAATTTTTCCACTCACTTTCCCCCCCCCCCCTTACACTACTCCATTCCCTTCCATTTATAGCCAAAGTTAGTGCAATATGAGTGTCCACCATTTCTTCCACTAAAACTCATCCAATGGCCTAAATAGCTCCATATGTAATCCATTTTAGAAGAATTGGATCATCTCCCTCCATGTGTATTGCACTTTGGTGAATTAATTGAGTGGGGTGGTTGCTTGTCATATCATTGGTCACTTGTCACGAATTTTCAAAGCAACCAAAGAAAAATCTGCCAAGAATATTTATGCTACTGTTTTGGCCACTTTCAACCACCAAGATGTCCGATTTAGAGATTTCCCAAAACTAAACCTATTTAGAACTCTCATTTATCCTTCCACAGCCCCAAAAATTACCTTAATTGGAGTTTGGAGCATGAAGTTATGGTTAAATTACAAACAGTGCCCAGATCAGAATTTTGAACGAATTTTGGGCTTGAGATTAGTCTTGAACATGTACTTGACCCAATGAACCAATTCAGATTTTTGGCCCCATCTGCATTAAATCTTCAATATAGCTTGGCCAAATCCATGGACTCATCAATGGAAGTTAGTCCAAACTAATGGCAATTTTCACTAAGATTCTCAAAAAGTTTCCAAGCTTCGCTTTCACTCTTTAGCATGAATGTTCCACCACAAGAGGCATCAACCATTTGTCTGTGTGGTTCAGTTAATCCATCATAGAAACATTGCACCAATTGCCATTTTGGGATAGCGTGATGAGGGCACTTCCTAAGAAGATCTTCCAATCTCTCCCAAGTTTCATAGAAATGTTCTCCTTCACTTTGTGCAAATCCAGTGATAGATTTTTTAATTTGATTGGTTTTTCCAGTAGGAAAGTACTTCTGCATGAACTCTTGTTGTAATTGTGTTCAAGAAGTAATGCTGTTATTTTCTAAGGATTTCAATCAATGCTTAGCTTTGTCTTTCAAAGAGAATGAAAAAAGTTGCATCCTTAAAACATCTTCAGTAAAACCTTGCATCCATAGGGTAGAGCAAATTTCAAGGAATTCATCAAGGTGCCTATATGGATCTTCATTATTAAATCCATAAAAAGATGGTAACATTTGGATAACACTGGACTTAATTTCATAATGGGTGGCCGTTACATTTGGTAATTGAATTCCTGAAGGAGAGTTGTATGTGGTAGGAATGTAATGATCCCGAAGGAGCATTGGTCTCTCCTCAACCATTATGGGTGGTACAACTTCTTCTATAATTACTGGTCTTACACCATCTTCTGCCATGTTTTCAATTGAAGATTCTCTAGGTAAATTAATGTCCCTTACAGTTCCTTTAAGATGCCTAAGAGTTCTTTCAAAATTAGGATCTAATGGAAGTAATGGTAGTGATAACGAACGGCAACCAAACATAAACTAACAAACAAAATAAGAAATTAAACATAGAAAAACAACCAAAAAAATATATATTAAAAACTACTTCTCTTTGGATTTTACAATTAATAGCTTACCGATTAAGGGCCTTTAAAATGTGAACAAAGTAGTACATATGAAAGGAGGAGAAGCACTAGGCTTGCTTAATGACAGAACATCCAAGCTTTCATATTAACTATCCTTCGCGACTCAAATTAAAGGGTACTCACCAGAGTGACTAAAAATTGAGTCCTTTGGAGAAGAAAATCTTTTTTTTTTCAGAATGAAAATACTAATAATACTCAAACAAACACACTAAATATAACGACAAGAAAACAAGTAAACAATGTAAATTGCAAAACTTACCCGATGTCCTTGAAAGATCAACTCTCAAGGGTGCCGACGTTGAACATGAGATTTGACAATTCACAAAAAAAAACAAAACAAATATATATACTACAAAAAAAAAAATTTAAAACAATATAAAATATAAAACTTACCCACTTTCATTTGAAAGATCAACTCTCAAAGCTTGTAGCAACTCTTGTACCTTCACACTTAACAAACAAATTATATACTAAAATATTTTCAAATCCTAACTATAACCGAACAAGATTTAATCACCAGTCCCCGGCAACGGTGCCAAAAATTATTGTGCTTGGAAATGGTATTTTATTTTACCAAAATAATTCTTGTCCAATTCTTAATAAACCACTCGCAATAGCACGAATCTTTGTAAGATAGGGCTCTTGTGAAGGTGTCGATCCCACAGATGATGTGATTAAATTAGTCTCATTTGATTCATTGAAAGAGAGGTTGATATTTTTGGTATTTGTTTAACATAAAATAAATGGCACTAGTTATAATTTAAATTGATAAATAAAAGAGGGACTAGGGTATTGATTTCACCACTAGCCTCACATCAATGGAAGAATGTAATTCAACTTGGGAAAGTTACATATGTATAATCATGATTCATGGGATTTGTCACATACCACCATGATATCTTCAAGAAAATACATAAATCAAAAGATAAGAATAATTCATCTCTAGTTAGCATGAATCATCTACCTAACTACTTAAATAAAAGACATAACATGAAATTAAAAGTGTAGAACGATTCATCTTCCTTAAGCATGAATTATCAAATCTAATGATTTTATGTTCTAATAAAACTATTGTATAACTTTCATACTTTATAAGACAAGAGAAGAATGAAGTCAAGATTGAACATAACTTTATACTTCAATTACAAATGTAATGCTCAAAGTTATACAACTTATTATACACATATAACAATCCCAAATAAAGATATTAATATCATACCATTGATACTTGGCTAGGGCCACATCAATGCCCTAGGAAGAGTTTTAGCTCCTCATGGCTAACTTACAAGTCTTCATGGTTGGAGAACACTTCATATTTCTCTATGTGTGAAGAATTTCTCCACTCACTTCCCCCCCTTTACACTACTCAGTTCCCCTCCATTTATAGCCAAAGTTAGTGCAATATGAGTGTCCACCATTTCTTCCACTAAAACTCATCCAATGGCCTAAATAGCTCCATATGTAAACCATTTTAGAAGAATTGGATCATCTCCCTCCATGTGTATAGCACTTTGGTGAATTAATTGAGTGGGGTGGTTGCTTGTCATATTGTTGGTCACTTGTCACAAATTTTCAAAGCAACCAAAGAAAAATCTGTCAAGAATATTTATGCTACTGTTTCGGCCACTTTCAACCACCAAGATGTCCGATTTAGAGATTTTTCAAAACTAAACGTATTTGGAACTCTCTTTTATCTTTCCACAGCAGCAAAAATCGCCTTAATTGGAGTTTGGAGCATGAAGTTATGGTCAAAATACAAACAGTGCGCAGATTAAAATTTTGAACGAATTTTGGGCTTGAGATTAGTCTTGAACTTGTACTTGACCTAATGAACCAATTCAGATTTTTGGCCCCTTTTGCTTTAAATCTTCAATATGGATTGGCCCAATCCATGGACTCATCATTGGAAGTTGGCCCAAACTAATGGCAATTTCTTGTTCTTATGAAAGCCTCATTGAAAGCCCAAGAACCATGGAATTAACCATTATTTCATATAAGATCTGAAAATGACAAAAATAGAATAATACTATAAAAATAATAATATAAACATAATTAAAGGATTAACATATGTAAATTAGAAAGACCGAATGCACAACATTCTGTGCTTACAACACCGCGAAACTTACATATTGCTAGTCCCTTAGCAATATTCAACAAGAAAAATAAAACAACTTTCCTCTTTCCTGGAAAATACGATTGCATTTAGCAAATGCAACAAGCCTTTTAAACCCCTAGGCATCCCTAGTGGACAAGTGAAGTCTCGTGAGGGTTTAACAGATATGTTACCCACAAACATCAAGTGATGGTAATTACACTCAATAAAATTTTCTCCATTAATGTGCAACTGGTAAGAATACTTTAATCAATCCACTTCAGTGTGTAATAAAGGTCAAAAGATTCAATACTATCCAGAAGTTAGAAATTTTCATTACTGTTATTAACTCAGAGTGTGTGTGCAAATATAGCCTGAAAATATAATTCTCAAATTAAAAGCGACTGTAGTCCAGATTTCTTTAGAAATTAGCTTTGATCTCAAATCTCACATATGATATTTCACTCAAAATAAAGTACTCAGAGATTGGCTAATTTTTCACTCAAGTATATATGAGAAGAATAATGTAAACAAGTGTAAGTTATCTCACATATGATTCA
Organism: Cornus controversa; assembly: GCA_026545225.1. Taxonomy (NCBI): domain Eukaryota; kingdom Viridiplantae; phylum Streptophyta; class Magnoliopsida; order Cornales; family Cornaceae; genus Cornus; species Cornus controversa. Next base: position 26,658,812 of record CM048848.1, on the reverse strand, counting down.
TATGAAGAACCGCAAATACATGAAGGAACATATAGTATCATGAAAGGGATATCAAACATTAGGAATTTATACCACAACATTATAGCTCAGTCATGACTGTTTTAGAACCATACCATCCTTGAGATCAAATAGGACTTTTACTAGGATGTAATGTTAGGTAAAAGGAGGATAACAAGGTGATGGTGATTTAAAAATGTGTATTCCATGGTGCTTGGGATAAACCAATTCCTTAGAGCACATTGCATTCAGTATCTTCTTACTTTTTTCAATCAATTCTTTTTGTATATACTTCTTCAGAATTTTCTTTAGCAATCCCATACCTTCTTTTCTTCACTTTTCTTTTTCTATTTTTCTTTTTCTTTTTCTTTTCTTTTTGATTCTTGCTTGCTCTTTTGATATCTATTCATCATATTGATTCTGAAATACTTAGATAAAAGGGTTATGAAAGGTTAGCTAAAGCTCGATGGGTTAACTAGTGGTATTGCATTACTAGGAAAAAAAATTTAAACGCTCAAAAATATCCAAAGATGGCCTAAAATCATTTCTCAAGGATTAGTATAATTCTTTAAGAAGTGTGAACTCAAAAGATAGTGTGGCATAAAATTCCCAATATTTGAGCAAAAGAAAAAATAATGAGACCGATCAACAAATTATGCGAACTCAATGAAAATTTTAGAATTTAACCTTTTAACCCTCAAAATAATAAGAATATTACAAAAGCTCTGTAAGGACTGGAAATTTTTTGCCCGTTCCGGGTGAATTTTGACCGGAATTGATTTTTTTCGAATAAATTAAATCCGGAAAGGGTGTGGATATATTTTCATATAAGTGGGAAGTGTAGGTATATGTATATATATATATATATATATATATATATATATATGGCGCCTATATTTATATTTAATTATAAATATAGGGTGGGCTCATATGCAATTATGAAGAAATATGGGTTAAGTATGTATATATATATATAATATATGTACATAAATAATGAGTGGACCTCATTTGGTAGAAGAAATGAGAGGAGGAGAAAGAATCAGCTGAGAAAAGAAAAGGAGAAAAGAAGAAAAAGAAAAGAAAGAAAAAGAAAAGAAAAGAAGAAAAGGAAAAAGAAAAAGAAAAAGAAAAGGGAGAGAGAAGAGAGGGAAGTCGGGGAGAGAGAGAGAACCGAGAGAGAAAGAGGGAGCTGCCGAGAGGGGGGGATCGGTTCCGGCGGCCCGATCAGCGACGGCGGGGAGCGTTTCCGGCAGAGGCGTTGACGGCGGCTGTGGTTGCCCATGGTGGTGTTGTCCGGCGTCGCGTGGCAGCTCGATTCGGCCGAGCTATTCGCGACTGGGTTGGCTTCGCTTGGTTCGATCCTGGACTGAGCTCGGTTAGGTTTGGCTACAGAGGCTTCGAATGGGTCTGTGGTGGTTTGATTTTGGGTCGAGCCCGGATGGATCTATGGTGGTGTTGAAGAAGTTGTGGTGGTCGGCTGTCACAGGGGGTTGGGTTTTGTTGTGGCGACCGTAGACGGCAGCGGCCGTGTGGGCTGTTGGAGGTGCTGGATGGGGCTCTCCCATGTGGGTTTGGTTTTTGAATGGTTTTCAATAGAGGTTGAAGGAACTTGGGTTGATGGAATTGGCTGGGTCTTGGTGGTCTCGGCTGTAGCTTACGGGTTTGGTTGGTGGTCAGCTGCGGTTGTGCTGGTGAGGGGCTGCAGGTGATGATGGCCAGTGGCTTGTGTTGGGTTCGGTCGTGATACGGTGGCGTTTGACTCGGTTGTAGAAATGTTTTCGGCAACGGGTTCGTGTTGGGTCAACTGGGTGATGTTGGGTGTTGCAGCTTGGGTTTGGTTTTCGAATGAGTTCCACTTGAAAATGGTTTGTCCGACGGTGGGGACTCGGCTGGGTCATTCATGGCTGGTTTGACGGCTAGCTGATGGAGGGGATGCTCATGGTTTGGAGCATTTCATGGATTGGGTTGATATTTGGTAAATTGGGTTGGTTTACTTGAACATCATAGTGCAGCTTGGTGCTTGAAATTGGGGTGGTTTGTTGATGGCTTGGGGTGGTTTCGGCGAGAAACTCGTGGCCCATTTGGCTGGTACGTGGTGAGGGCAGTTGGTGTGGTTCATGGTAGTTTTGTTTTGTGGGTTAATTGTAGAGTGTTCTATGATGGAAGTGGGTTGCTTGCTTCCATAGTTTTGGCTGCCATGATTCCAGGTTGGTGGTTAGTTTGGATTGGTTTGGAAAATGATTTGAGTTATCATAGGATTTAGTTCTAGTTTGGGCCTCAAAGTTTAAATTAAAGTGGGCTGTTATATTGGGTTCCCTTGAGATCAATTGGGCTTTGGATTTGAAATAGAGCCGGACTGGATTGGAACCAAGACGTGGATTGGACCAAGCATGGAAGTAGGCCGCTTTGCAGGCGCGGGCACAGTAAAAGCGGGACCTAAGGCAAGTCGTTTCTTGCCTCTATCTCTATGTATATTTTAAATATGCTGATTAAGTTTACTTATGTTCTTAATTTAGTCATATGTGGCGTTTGCATATATGTATGTGCGTATATATATATATATATATAAAGGTGTTTATATATATATGTACGTGGGATGTGAGGATATATATATATGTGGGTAGATATATATATATATATATATATATATATATGTGTGGGCATGGAGGGTAAGAGCATGGTTATATGCATATTTAGGGATTGAGCCATGTAAAATATGCTAAACTAGATATGTATACTTAACTAGATGTTGCCTTGCATGTATATATGATTCTTATACATGAGTTGAATATATGTAAGTATATACGTGATTATATATGTGGTGCAGTAGTAGAAATGCATGCTAAATTGATTATGGCATAGAAGGATATTGGAAAAGCATGAAATATGTGAAATGTTACGTATATTTTTACTACCTATATGGGTGACATGATGTATATATTTATATATTTGCGTGATTATGTATAGTTGTAAGAATGCATGTTGGTTGCTCGTAGTAAGTGCATGATTGGAATGAATGCATGATTATATTTATGGTAATATACGTATACATGTGATTCTATGCAAGATGTGACATCTATATATATGTTGTGTATGTGTAAATATGATTATGAATGATTTCCATGAAAAGTGTGTTTATTGGTGAAAACGTGAAGATGTGGTGTTTACAGATTTATGCATGAAAGAAATGACTTTCTTCTTAAAAAATGCATAAGCATGATGGTTTCCATGATATGAGTGTGATGACATTGTGACAATCTTGAGGTGAAAGGAAAATGCATTGATTTGACAAAAATGCATTCATGGTGTGGATAAGTGCATGGGTGTGATTATATGCAATATATATATGATTTTGGGGCAGGAGTGTGAAATTAAGATAAGGGGAAGGCTCCTAGGGTGAAAGACCCAAAACTTGGCCAAGAGGAGGTGCTCCCTTCGGGTTAGTAACCCGATAAAGCACAAGCAGAGTTTGGGTGCCGAAGAGACCCTTACTATTGGAGTGATGAGAAAGCCCCCTATGAATTAGTTTGGTGTGAGTTATATACGTATGTATTTGCACTTTATGTGAAGCATCATGCATGATTTGAGAAATGTGGATGTTTGGGTAAAAATGCATGAGCATGTGCATTTATGCATGATTCAATGGATCTTGTTGAGTAGGTGACGTGATATTTGATTTACATTCTTCATGTAAATGCTTCTGTTCATATATGTTTTCTATACATAATGACGTTGGATGTGTACTGCCTTGAACATGTTGTAAATGATTCTCATAAGTCATGTATAGTTGATTTAAATGTTCATAAATGCTAAAACTGCCATGTGCATTGTTGGTTCATGTATGCTAGGAGGGGCACGACTTTAAATATTGTGATATATTTAAGTGCATGTATATTTTTGAGAATATGTGAGGATCGACCTGCTGCTGCGATGATAGTATGGTTCTATATACCTTGTTGGGCCTTTGAGCTCACCCCCTCCCAGGTTTTGCAGGTATTGCCGATTACGGAGTCAGTCAGAGGACTCATAGTACCGGTGGCAGAGGTAGTAGTTAAATTCTTTAGAATTTAATGTACAACTAGGACATTTGGATTAGATGTATGGAGCGATTATGGTGATTCAGTTCCTTCAGATGTATTTCATTCATGTGATGTATGTATTTTAATACGGACATTCGAGGACTGAGACATGTATTTTGACTCTATTATGCATGTTGTAGAAATGCTGGGGGGACACGTGCCCAGAAGTGTCCATTTTTATTATTTAGATATAAATGCTGGGGGGACACGTGCCCAGAAGTGTCCATTTTTATTATTTAGATATAAATGCTGGGGGGACACGTGCCCAGAAGTGTCCATATGAATTGTAAAGCAGGTGTAACATGCTAGGAGCTGACTATTTAGAATGGGTCATGCCCGATTTTCGTGAAAATCCTTTGCAAGGGTTATTGATGATCTTATGTCACCTGAAGGGTGCACATATAGAATGCTTCCGCAATAGAATAGATTAAAATGAGATTAAGGTGTGGGAACTTGAGGTGAAATTACGGATTCACCCCCGTTTCCCTCGCTCCTAACCGGGTGTCGGAAACCGGGGCGTGACAAGCTCACTGGGTTAAATCTCCACTTTTATTCTTCGGATTTCTAACATGTAGTCACTCATCAATTTCAAATTATATCGAAGGGCTATCGTGAATAATATTGTTCTAAGTTTTAAAATTCATGAAATTTATTCTAATTAAAAGATAGGATAAAATCTATAAAATATACTAAAGCTTCAAGATTTTCAAAAATCATTTACACATTGAATATCGAAAAATCAAATCATAGCTTCCTCTTTTTTTTCCAAAAGTCACTTCGATTTGTACTTTATACGTTAGCGTGTCTGGATAATCAATATCTTATCACATACAAATCTTGAAAATTTGAGAACCACCAGTTCAGAGAATGAGAGAAAATTAGTACCCGTGATTTTCACGTGAAGATTAAGTTAAAAAAAAAAACTTCGAGCATGGAATCTTTCATAAATATTTCAGAAAGCCAGCAATACATGTGCCATTGATTTTAACACTGACTTTCAATAGGCTGACATTAATTTTGTTTTGAATGAGAAAAAGAAGGATTTTTCTCGACAATAGCTATAAGTCTCCCATGATTTTCCTGAATCCGATCACCGGAACTCTGTAGCTCATCCAGATTTGTCTTCATTTCATTAGAATACTTAGTTACAAGCTTTCGTAACTGTTTATTCTCTATTTTTAGTTCTCAATTTTTTTTCTGAGAATCCTTAATTTTTCTCTGAAGAACTTTAACGTTAGTTGTTAGCATCTGAACTTCATTCGTTCTAGCTAACAAACGTTGCCCCATGTTTGAAATAGACGCAACCGACCGAATGCTGAGAGCCAAAGAGTCATCAATGGCCATAATGTCAGACCTATTTGCCAAAACTCTTTTATCTTGAGGAGTCAGCAAATTTTTAGCTGGTCTCGTAGCGGCTGTATCATTAAACATCACGGATTCCTCCACTGGGTGAGGGTCAATAGAGGATAGGAATGTTGTCTGCCCAACATTGGTTGATGGCACCTCAGGCAACACTTTTAAATTGAAGTGACTTTTGGAAAAAAAAAGAGGAAGCCATTTTTGAAAGCTTGTGATCAGGAAGATAGATAGATACAACAATGTTACAATATTAAAAAATCTGCTCTTCAAATACATAAAAATTTTGCACACCAATCACGCATCTCGAATTTTGAACTCTAATTTGAATTTTAACCCAATCTATGCTTTTACAGTTGTGTAGGTAATTTTGTCAAATATAGATGGCTTGCTTGTCAACGACAGCATTGAATGCGTGGCTGCATGTTTGGAATGTGTGCAATACAGGTACAATGCATGTATGAGAAACTCTTTTACCACAAAAGTGAGAAGAATTAGTTTGAATAATAAATTTGGAAGAGTAAGTGTTAGCAATTTGTGTTTCTTCTTTGTGTTATCCAAAATGTCTAAAACTACTTGTGGTGTTTGCAAATTCTTGAGAAACAAATGTAATAAACATTGCATTTGTGCTCCTTATTTTTGCCATGAAGATAGTATAGACACTTTTGCTGCCATCCATAAAATTTTTGGGTATAGCAACTTCTCAAAACTCCTTACTCGTCTCCCTGCAGAACATCGAGGTACAATTATTCTAACTATGGTATATGAAGCTCAAGCTAGGTTTCACAATCCCATTTTTGGTTGCGTTTCATATATTCTTTCTCTTGAATTGCAAATTCTCAATCTACAAGCACAACTGGTTTCTCTCAGTCACCTAGCAGCTCAAAACTTTGCTTCTAGCTCCTCCAGTGTAAACCCTAATGATATTTTTGAAGGGAACTTTTCATCACATCCACCAGATAATCATGTTCAAAGCTGGGTTCCATCTGAAAGTGTGGACATGACACCACTATTGAATCAGAACTTATGCAACAATTTTGACACCATGTCTTATTGTCAAAATCAGTTTATGGATCCAAACATCATACAAGATGATGGTGATGAGCTCCAATCAATTTTTTATTCCTATCTACGTCATTCATAAATTAAGCAATATGTTTATACTTTAGATGAATGATGAAATCTTGATTTTTTGTTCTGAATTTGTGTTTAACTTATTTTGGATGTTCAGATTAATTTTTTTTAGTTGGCTTGGTTGGTATGTATTGTGTTTTGCATAACAGGTTCTTGTATCCAAGTTTGGGGGGATGGCTAACCCTTATGGATTCTTAACTAGATTTTGATATTTCTACCACCACGGTAATATTGTTCTATCACTTACCATATGCTTTATGTTTTTGTTACACATTGAGGACAATGTGTGATTTAAGTTGGGGGTAAGGAAGAACAATTTTGTGTTGTTATGTTTTATTTGAAAAAAATAAAAAATAAAAAATATTGGTAATTTTTACACTATGATTTGATTTTTCGATATTCAATGTGTAAATAATTTTTGAAAATCTTGAAGCTTTTGTATATTTTATAGATTTTATCCTGTCTTTTAATTAGAATAAATTTCATGAATTTCAAAACTCAGAGCAATATTATTCACGATAGCCCTTCGATATAATTTGAAATTGATGAGTTACTGCATGTTAGAAATCCGAAGAATAAAAGTGGAGATTTAACCCAGTGAGCTTTTGTGATATTCTTATTATTTTGAGGGTTAAAAGGTTAAATTCTAAAATTTTCATTGAGTTCGCATAATTTGTTGATCGGTCTCATTATTTTTTCTTTTGGTCAAATATTGGAAATTTTATGCCACACTATCTTTTGAGTTCACACTTGTTGAAGAATTATACTAATCCTTGCGAAATGATTTTAGGCCATCTTTGGATATTTTTGAGCCTTTAAATTTCTTTTCTTGGTAATACAATACCACTAGTTAACCCGTCGAGCTTTAGCTAACCTTCCTTTCATAACCCTTTTATCAAAGTGTTTTGGAATCGATATGATCAATAGTTATCAAAAGAGCAAGCGAGAATCAAAAAGAAAAGAAAAAGAAAAAGAAAAATAGAAAAAGAAAAGTGAAGAAAAGAAGGTATGGGATTGCTAAAGAAATTCTAAAGAAGTGTATACAAAAAGAATTGATTGACAAAAGTATGAAGATATTGAATGCAATGTGTTCTAAGGAATTGGTTTATCCTAAGTATCATGGAATACACATTTTAATATCACCATCACCTTCTTATCCTCCTTTTACCTAACATTACATCCTAGTAAAAGTCCTATTTGATCTCAAGGATGGTATGGTTTTAAAATAGTCATGACTGAGCTATAATGTTGTGGTATAAATTCTTAACGTTTGATATCCCTTTCATGAGACTACATATTCCTTCATGTATTTGCGGTTCTTCATATGAATCATATGTGAGATAACTTGCACTTGTTTACATTATTCTTCCATATATACTTGAGTGAAAAATTAGCCATTCTCTGAGTACTTTATTTTGAGTGAAATATCATATATGAGATTTGAGATCAAAGCTAATTTTCTAAAGAAATCTGGACTACAGTCGCTTTTAATTTGAGAATTATATTTTCAGGCTATATTCACACACACACACTCTGAGTTAATAATAGTAATGAAATTTTTAACTTTTGGATAGTATTGAATCTTTCGACCTTTATTACACACTGAAGTGGATTGATTAAAGTATTCTTACCAATTGCACATTAATGGAGAAAATTTTATTGAGTGTAATTACCATCACTTGATGTTTGTGCGTAACATATCTGTTAAACCCTCACGAGACTTCACTCGTCCACTAGGGATGCCTAGGGGTTTAAAAGGTTTGTTGCATTTGCTAAATGCAATCGTATTTCCCACGAAAGAGGAAAGTTGTTTTATTTTTCTTGTTGTGTATTGCTAAGGGACTAGCAATATGTAAGTTTGGGGGTGTGATAAGCACAGAATGTTGTGCATTCAGTCCTTCTAATTTACATATGTTAATCCTTTCACTATGTTTATATTAGTATTTTTATAGTATTATTCTATTTTTGTCATTTTCAGATCCTTAGATGAAATAATGGTTAATTATGTGGTTCTTAGGCTTTCAATGAGGCTTCTATAAGAACAAAAATTTGCCATTAGTTTGGGCCAAATTCCAATGATGAATCCATGGATTGGGCCAATCTATATTAAAGATTTAATGCAAAAGGGGCCAAAAATCTGAATTGGTTCATTGGGTCAAGTACAAGTTCAAGACAAATCTCAAGCCCAAAATTCGTTCAAAATTCTGATCTGCGCACTGTTTGTTTTTTGACCATAACTTCATGCTGCAAACTCCAATTAAGGCGATGTTTGTGGCTGTGGAAAGAAAAAAGCAAGTTCTAAATACGTTTAGTTTTGAGAAATCTCTAAATCGGACATCTTGGTGGTTGAAAGTGGCCAAAATAGTAGCATAAATATTCTTGGCAGATTTTTCTTTGGTTGCTTTGAAAATTTGTGACAAGTGACCAATGATATGACAAGCAACCACCCCACTCAATTAATTCACCAAAGTGTAATACACATGGAGGGAGATGATCCAATTCTTCTAAAATGGATTACATATGGAGCTATTTAGGCCATTAGATGAGTTTTAGTGGAAGAAATGGTGGACACTCATATTGCACTAACTTTGGCTATAAATGGAGGGGAATTGAGTAGTGTAAAGGGGGGAAGTGAGTGAAAAAATTCTGCACACAGAGAGAAATATGAAGTGTTCTCCAACCATGAAGACTTGTAAGTTAGCCATGAGGATCTAAAACTCTTCCTAGGGCATTGATGTAGCCCTAACCAAGCATCAATGGTATGATAATAATATCTTTATTTGGGATTGTTATATGTGTATAATAAGTTGTATAACTTTGAGGATTACATTTGTAATTGAAGTATAAAGTTATGTTCAATCTTGACTTCATTCTTCTCTTGTCTTATAAAGTATGAAAGTTGTACAGTAGTTTTATTAGAACATAAAATCATTAGATTTGATAATTAATGCTTAAGGAAGATGAATCGTTCTACACTTTTAATTTCATGTTATGTCTTTTATTTAAGTAGTTAGGTAGACGATTAATGCTAACTAGAGTTGAATTATTCTTATTTTCTGATTTATGTATTTTCTTGAAGATATCATGGTGGTATGTGACAAATCCCATGAATCATGATTATACATATGTAACTTTCTCAAGTTGAATTATATTCTTCTATTGATGTGAGACTAGTGGTGAAATCAATACCCTAGTCCCTCTTTTATTTATCAATTTAAATTATAACTAGTGCCATTTATTTTATGTTAAACAAATACCAAAAATATCAACCTCTCTTTCAATGAATCACATGAGACTAATTTAATCACATCCTCTGTGGGATCGACACCTTCACAAGAGCCCTATCTTACAAAGATTCGTGCTATTGCGAGTGGTTTATTAAGAATTGGACAAGAATTATTTTGGTAAAACAAAATACCCTTTCCAAGCACAATAGGAATCATTTGGCAGCCCCTATTCTGACACATACAATCTTAATTGGAGGAACCACTCTAATTTTTCTTGGAGGTAAGACCAACCTCGAAATAAGCAAGGGGTGCAACCTATGCAACCCCAAGGTCAACCATAATTTTGATATCCTTCCTTGTTCCAAAATGCCCATCCGTATGTTCCCCCACCTCAACAGAGACCAATTTTAGAGGATACTCTCCAACAATTCATGCAACAGACTAGTTAGTCAATTTTTAAGTTAGAAACTCAAATAGGTTAATTAGCCATTGTTATAGGAGAGAGGGAGAAGGGAAAGTTTCCTAGTCAACCTATGCCTAACCCAAGGGGCTAGTTTCATAGTAGTGACTAGTCCACTTCTGGTTCACATGAGCATGTTCAGTCTATCATAACCCTAAGATTAGGTAAACAAGTTGATAATGGAGTCCAAATTCCTATACATAATAAGAAAATTGAAAAGGACCATGTTAACGATTTAGGGAGGGATGACAAAACTACATCTGAAGTTGAATCAAAAATTTAAGTCTCTAGTCTTCACCCACCATCTCAAATAAGTCCACCAGGTAGAAACTTTGTTTCTACTGCACCATATCCTTAAAGACTTCAAACGCCTAGGAAGGTGAATCACTATAATGAGATTATGGAAGTGTTTAAACAAGTCAAAATTAATATTCCATTTCTCGATGTGATTCAATAGGTCCCCTCTTATGCAAAATTCTTAAAGGACTTGTGTACGGTCAAATATGGCTTGCATGTGCACAAGAAAGCCTTCCTCACTGAGCAATTTAGCTCAATCATCCAACATCACACCCCACCTAAATTTAAGGATCTTGGATGTCCTACGATTTCATGTACCATAATTGATAAAAAAATTGAGCAAGCTTTGCTTGACTTGGGTGCGAGTGTCAACTTGGTACCTTATTCTGTTTACGAGCAACTAGGTCTTGGTGAGTTGAAACCCACGAAGGTGGTACTCCAATTAGAAAATTGCTCACTTAAGGTACCTCGTGGTGTTATTGAGGATGTGCTCATTCAGGTTGATAAATTCTTCTTCCCTGTAGAATTTATTATCTTAGACATTCAACCTGTAGCTAATCTTAATAACCCGATTCCTATCATCTTAGGTCATCCATTCCTAGCCACTTTGAATGCTCTAATCAACTGTAGGAATAATGTTTTGAAACTTTCTTTTGGAAATATGTCGGTTGAGCTTAATATTTTTAACGTAAGCTGACAACCACCAGACTCTGAAGATATTTGTGAGTTAAATTTAATAGAGAGTCTAGTTCAAAATACTTTTATCCATGCAATTATAAGGACCTTTTAGAGGCATGCCTTGCTCATTTTGGCTATGATTTTGATGTTGATAGTGCTTGTGAAGAGGTGAGTGCCTTATTGGATTCAGTCCCTAAAGCCAAGGTGGAACCCCTTCCACTGATTAGGTCTAAACATGTCTCCTCTATTGAGTCACCACCTAAATTGGATTTAAAAGTTTTACCTGTTGAACTTAAGTATGCTTACTTAGGTCTAGATGACAGTCTACCTGTTATTACTTCTTCTGAGTTGAATAAGGAACATGAGAAAAAACTCTTAGATGTCCTTAGGGAACATAGGTCAACTATTGGGTGGACTATATTAGATACTAAGGGTATATGCCCATAAGTGTGCATGCATCATATTCATCTAAAGGAGAATGCTAAAACCTCTCATGAAATGCAACGATGACTTATCCCTAATATGAAAGAGGTTGTTAGAGTAGAAGTTTTGAAATTGTTGGATGTGAGTATTATATATCCCATTTCAGATAGCTCTTGGGTTAGCCATGTTCAAGTCGTACCTAAGAAATCAAGGGTCACAGTAGTAAAAAATAATGCCAATGAGTTAATGCCTACCCGCATGACCACTGGGTGGCGAGTGTGTATTGACTACGAAAAATTGAACTCGGTCACGAGGAAAGATCATTTTCCTCTTCCTTTTATTGATCAGATGTTTAAGAGGTTAGCCGGTCATGCTTATTATTGTTTCCTTGATGGTTATTTTGGTTATAACCAAATTCCTATTGCACCCGAGGATCAAAAGAAGACTACATTCACTTGCCCTTTTGAGACATTCGCCTACCAACGTATGCCCTTTGGGTTATGTAATGCACCCGCTACTTTTCAACGGTGCATGATTAGTATTTTTTCTAACATGGTAGAGCATTTTCTTGAGGTTTTCGTGGATGATTTCTCAGTATTTGGATCATCTTTTGAAGAATGTCTCAATTATCTGAAACTTATGCTTACTCGTTGTGAGGAGAAGAATCTTGTCTTAAACTGGAAGAAGTGTCACTTCATGGTTAAGAATGGAATTCTTTTAGGCCATGTTATTTCAAACAAGGGTATAGAAGTTGATAAGGCTAAGGTTGATTTGATTGCTAATTTTCCATCGCCACAAACGATAAGAGAGATTAGGTCTTTCTTAGGACATACTGGTTTTTATCGTCGGTTCATTAAAGACTTTAGTAACATTTTCAGACCACTTTATAATTTACTTGCAAAAGATGTTGCTTTTTCCTTTAATGATGAGTGTTTAAAAGCTTTTGAGAAGCTTAAGACGTTGTGAACTTCAGCCCTTGTTATTCAACCATCGAATTAGGATGTGCCTTTTGAGATCATGTGTGATGTATCTGACTATGCAGTTGGAGCTGTGTTAGGACAAAGTGTAAATAGGCTACCCCATGTGATATACTATGCTAGTAAGACCTTGAATGATGCACAACTGAATTATTCTACCACTGAAAAAGAATTGTTAGTAGTTGTGTTTGCACTAGACAAGTTTAGGTCCTATCTTTTAGGGTCTAAAGTCCTCATATTCTTAGATCATGCTGCACTTAGGTATCTTCTTTCTAAGAAAGATGCTAAACCACACTTGATTCGTTGGATCTTATTGCTACAATAGTTTGATTTAAAAATTTGAGATAAAAAAGGATCCAAAAATGTGGTAGCAGATCACTTGTCTATGCTTATTCTTGAGGCTTCATCTAATTCTATGCCTATTCTTGAATCTTTTCCTGATGAACAACTCTTTTGTCTCCCAGTTACCTTGGTTCGTTGACATTGTGAATTATCTTATCACTGGTCAAATGCCTCTACCTTGGACTAAACAAGATAAGTCAAAATTTGTAGCCAAGGTCTGTCTTTTCTTTTAGGACGATCCATACTTGTTTAAGTACTGTCCTGATTAGATTATTAGGAGATGTGTTCCTAATTGTGACCATAGTAGTGTCATCTCCTTTTGTCATGATCATGCATGTGGAGGTCACTTTAGTGCAAAATGGACTGCTGCAAAGATTTTGCAGTGTGGATTTTATTGACTTTCTATCTTTCAAGATTGTCATTCTTATTGTTCGGCATGTGAGCGTTGTCAAAAGTTAGGGAGTATCTCTCATCGAAATATGATGCCTTTGAACCCAATTTTGATTGTTGAGGTGTTCGATATTTGGGGCATTGATTTCATGGGACTGTTTCCCAACTCTTTTGGTCATTTGTACACCCTTATCGCAGTCGATTATATGTCTAAATTGGTAAAAGCCATTGCATCTAAGACTAATGATCACAATGTGGTGGTTAAGTTTTTGAAAGATAATGTCTTTTCACGTTTTGGTACACCCTGCGTTATCATTAGTGACGGTGGGAAGCATTTTTGCAATAGAATTTTTGAAGCATTAATGAAAAAATATTGTGTAACCTATAAAATTGTACTTGTTTATCATCCTCAGACTAGTGGTTAAGTAGAATTGTTCAATAGGGAAATTAAGAAAATTTTGAAAAAAATGGTTAACCCAAATAGGAAAGATTGCCTTTTGAGACTTAGTGATGCATTGTGGGCATACTGTACTGCATTCTAGAATCCCATGGGAATGTCTCCGTACCGAATGGTGTACGACAAGGCTTTTCATCTTCCTATTGAGTTAGAACATAGAACTTTTTGGGCTATTAAGCAACTCAACTTTAACTTTGATGAGGCAGGAGCCCATAGGAAGCTTCAATTGAATAAATTAGAAGAGATTAGGAATGATGCATACCAAAATGCGAAGACATATAAGGACCGTATTAAGGTAATTCATGACAAAACTATTCTTAGGAAAAATTTTACACCTGGTCAAAAAGTCATTCTCCATAATTCTTGGTTGCATTAATTCCCCGGTAAGTTGAGATCTCAATGGTCTGGTCCGTTCATTGTTCATGTTGTTTATCCTTATGGGGCCATTGAGATTAAAAATCCAACAAACGGTGAGGTGTTTAAAGTGAATGGTCAGTGTTTGAAACTATTTTTGGAGTTACATTCTCCAGAAGGTGAGGAAATCTTTCTGGAAGATCCTGTTTATCAAGATTGACCTATTTAGTCATTATTGTACATTATTAGTTTTAGGATTTATAGCTCTTGCGTCTTTTTATTTTTAGTTTGTGTTAATCATTTTCTTCTTTTAGTTTATGTATTTAATTTTAAATTTTTCTTTAACCAAAAAAAGAAAAAAAAACTCATAATGGTCCGGTATAGCCACCTATTCTCGGACTATGTATGTAGTACCAATTCTACAATTTGTGATATGATTGATAAAGTTGTTGATTTCCATTTATTAAAGTCTGGTTTCTATACCCAATACTGTTGAGATTGTTTCAACACAGTATGACTTTAATAAAGAAAGGCAATTCATTTATACTCTATACGTTAGCGTGTCTGGATAATCAATATCTTATCACATATACACATTGAAAAATTGGGACCCACCAGTTCAGAGAATGGGGAGAAAAGTAGTACCTGTGGTTTTCGCAAAGTTATTTTTTTTTCAAAAAAAAAAAACCAAAAACTTTTTTTTTTTACTTTCTATTTCATATTTATTTTCACCCATGTTATTTCACTTGGTCGCTGGAGTATAGTCATTGTTTTGACAGGTTGTAGCATCCAAGTTTGGGAGAGTGGTCTCATTACCTTCATGCTACTGGTTTGCTCTATATTCTTACCACTACTTCCGTTTTCTGGTAATATCGTTCTAACCCTTCTTTATGCTTCTATTGGGTGTACATTGAGGACAATGTACAGTTTAAATTTCGGGGTGAGGCGATATCTTTGATGTGCTTTATGGCAATATGGGGAGAAATTTTCTTCTTGTTTTAGGACTTTTTGGTTATTTGATTTTCTTAGTTTTTTATTTATTTTCTTTTGTTTTATTTTTTAGATATGATGTTTTACATTATTCAAGGGATAAATACTTTATGTAGGTGCTTAACTTCCAATTCTTGGGTATGTTTAAATTTTTGGAATTTGTGGTTTGAATCTAGTGGTTTTAATCATGGCTTGCATTGACATGCTTTAGGGTAATTGATTTTAGTTTCCTCACATGCACAAACACACCAGCATAATCTTGTGGGGTATAAACTTTGGCTCCGAGTTGTTGGGTTATATATGCTTAATATTAATTAGTATTCCTTGAGAATTAGTACCGATAATATGTTTTACTTGACTTCAAAGAAAAAGTGAAAAAAAAAGAATATGTGATGAATAGAAAATGAATTTGATCCTTTTCATGAGTAACCAAGCCTCTATGCCTTAGGAAGCACGGAGTGTTCGCGGCAAAACTGAAAAGGTGAGAAAAGATGAGCATTGGTTGTCTTGATTTGTAGCCTGATTGATTCGAGTTATTAGGTTCTTCGGGGTGCCTAAAGCCATTTGGTTTGAGAGTCACTAACTGAAAGCTTGCTACATGAATCTTTTAGAAAGCTTAATAAACCAAGACATTGCATAACCAATAAAGCAATGAAAAAAAAAAGAATAAAAAAAAAAGTCATGTATTCATGTTTGGAAGTATGATTTCAATAAGGGGAGCTAGTGAGTTGAAAGAGTATGTGACTTAATATATTTGGAGCTAGGTTATGCCACATGAGATGATTGCTAGTTCATTATTCACAAGGGAGCTAGAGTTGGTTGCTTTGAGATATGTTGATGTGAATTATGCATGGGGACCATTGTTTTGAATTATGGAATTTGAAAGCTTGAAATTATTCTTGAATGCAACTTTGTAACTATATATTGTAGTCTTCTTCTTGATTAATGTTTAAATAGGAATTTTGAATGTTTGTGAGTAACATTTCTGAAAACCCTCACGAGACTATAACTTGTCCATTAGGGGGAACCTAGGGGTTCAAAGGCTTGTTGCATTTGCTAAATGTAATCGTTTCTCCTACGAAAGAGGAGTTAGGTTTAGTTTGTGTCTAGTTAATTTCCTTTGTTCTAATTTTATTTTGTTCTATTGCTAAAGGACTAGCAATATGTAAGTTTGGGGGTGTGATTGGCGCTGAATGTTACGCATTCTAGCCTCTTAATTTGCATATTTTATTCTTTTAGTGATAGTTTATGTATAATTTTATTTATTCTATTTTTGTATTTTCTGTCTTTTCAGGATCTTAATGATTATTTCAGTTAAAACCATGATTTTGGACTTTTAAAAAAAACATTCAAAAGGATTATATAAAGCTTACATCAAATGGATTCATTCAATTTCATATTTTAACTCAAAATAGTCCAAGACAGTGGTCCAAGAGAATTACAACTGCTTAAGGAGATTCCGGGCCTGAAGCCCAATTCTGTGCATAATTCAATTTTAATCCCGTTTTGGAAAATTGCCCAAAAGTCTTATTTCGAGTATCAATTCGACTTGATTTCTCATGAAATTTGATTCTTGAGATATTTGTATTTCACTAAAATTTCGTGATTCACACTAATTCAAGGTCAAAATTGAATTTCAATTCAGAGAAAATATTATGGCAGATTTTCTCCTAAATACTTTTCTATTTTATTTTACTTGGAGAACGCCCCAGAGGACCTCTATATAAGATAAAGAGATGAGTAGGGTTGAGGGGAGAAAAGAAGTGGAGGCCAAGGTAGAGAAGACAGAGACAATCTGGGTTTTATTTATTTTATTTCATTATGTCTTTTATTTTTTGTTATCTTCTTCTTCTACCATGTGTAACTAAACTTCTCAACTAGGGATGAGGAGGAAACCTACATTAATGAAGTAAAGTTATTTTGTTCATTAATTGATTCCCATGTGTATGATTTAAATGCTTATGATTTTCGCTTCTTGTGATTAATTATTTTATATTTCTTTCATCATTTATATCATGTATATGTGGTAGTTAGAAAGTATTATAATTAATCTAAGCTTGGATTTGTATTTCTTAAAAGTGATAATCTTTGATTTTATATTTTTATTAAATTGAATTCATAAAATGCTTAGAACTTTACACTAGTAAAGCGAAGGAAAATCTACCTTTTTGATATATTTTTTATAGTGCTTTATTGTTAAATCTTGAGTAAGCAATAGATTGATTTCTTGATTGCTACTCTAAATTTGGGAATTAATAAATGAATATTAGAAACTTCATGGATTTCATGGTGGTGGAATCCGACACCTTAGTTATTTTCTCAATTTGATTTCAATTGTGTTATTTTATTTGCATGTTAGTTTAATTTCTCTCAAATCAACCAACTTTTGTTTAAACTAGATTAGTTTTAAATTAATTTAACTTTGTATTAGTTTTTCTTCTCAAAGCATTCCCTTGGGTTCGACCTCGTTCTTGCCGATCTATATTTAAATAGATTCGTACAGTTGCGAGTTATTTTACACTTTTAAAACAACATCACGTAATCATGAGATGATCTTATAATTGTTGATATCCCAATCCTCAACACGAGTAATAAAAGAATCTACAACTTTATCTTTGCTTTGCACTAGTACTTGGCAATCCCCAATAACATAAGATCATAACTTGCGACTCCAAAAGGAGTTATTGTCCCCATCAAAAACAACTTGAATATGGTGTCACCGTAAACTCTTTTTGTGTCATTTGTTCCATTTAGAGATCTAAAATAAAAAAATGGACTAAAAATTTGAAATCAGCATGAAAAATTGGGTGGGAAACACGTTTTTAGTGATCTGGTGTGTTTGCTAACGTGGAAAAATGCCAACGTGGTGACAGATTAGCAAATCTTTTAACAGATATGTTACCCCAACCAAACACCCCATCTGACAATTTCTTCCGCCTGGATCGGCTCGCTAAGACGAGTCGTGGGTCCAAAAAAAGAGGCGACGCAATGTGAGTTGCCTAGGCAGACGTGCCATTTGCCTAATGGCTTTGGGTGTAACTTGCGTTCTCACGTGGGCTATTTGGGATTCTTGATGGTCTTATTGTTGGCAATGTGCTGACGTGGTAGGTGACATAGCAAAATGTTGACATAGTGACAGATCGACAGATTGGTGGTGACGTTCTGATGTGGCAGGTGACGTGGTCAAATGCTGATGTGGTATATCATATTATTGTAAATACAGGTTATTAGATGATGTGGATGATGATATGTACATTGATATGGTTGTACGTTGTTGTGGTTGTTGATGTGTTAATAACTCAGCTGATGACATAGTTAAACAGTGGTGCAAGCGCGTGAAGGTGTGTGGACCTTGCAAGTAGTGCATGAGAGCACGAGAAATTTTCTAAAAAATTATAGTGGTGCCTGAGGGCGCGTGGAGTCATCTTTCACGGTGGTTCTGAAGGCGTTCAAATGGCTTTTTTGAGTTATTTCAAGTGATGTCTTCAAAAAAAAAAAAACTCGAGCAAGCACTTGTAAGACTAGATTCTGAGATTGAGCAGTGGAGGTTGAAGGCCGGAGTAATGGTGGAATGGAAAGACCAAAAAGAATATGAAAGAAAATTTAAAATAGTGGCTCTGATACCAAGTTAAATGTAATGGTATATTGAATTGATACTAAATGAATAGTACATAAGGCTCTATATATAGGCTAGCTGCTAAGGTTAACAAGGAGAGTAGCAGGTGAGGCTGTACAAGGTAAGAGATAGGTGAAATGTATCTAGCCATAACGTCTGCCTAGGTTAATACACATGTGTAGAATATGAGTATATACAATACAATGGTAGGTGGATAGTACACTAGTAGTAATAGGTACATTCTGTACAGCTGTGAGTACAACTTATAATTTAACATTTAAAATATAAAAAATTTATATTAATTTAAAAATCATATGCAAATTAAAAGTTCTCTACTCTTTATAATTAGTTTTTTTCTCTGGATTGTTAGAAACTCTTTCAAGTTCTATTTATTTTTTAAAAATTATCTGTTAGTTTTAAGTTATATAGATACATCTCATAGTATATATACCTATAATAAATATTTTTCGTCCATTAACTAAGATATTAATGATCTCAACTCCAAAAAGGGCAGAGGGAATGAATTTGGAATATATATATAGTGTTCAACTACTCCTAGTCATCATTAAATGGATGCTTTTAGATCTAATCATACGACTAATTTGTTAAATCAATATTTTAGGAAACTACTAGTATTGTTGTTATTATTAATTACCATTAAGGCAAAATGACTATAATGGACAATTTCATAAAAGTAAAAAATCATTTTTCTTTAATACATTGCATCTCTCTCTACAATTCACTGAGAAAAAAAAAACTTATTATGTACACTCAAAATTTAGAAAAAATAAATTCTTCCAAAAAGTACCAACTCCACTCTGCCAAGAATTTGACGCTAAACGTCTTAGGCTTACTCTTGCAACTCCATATCCAATTACTATAGACTTAAGGCTAATATCACAATCAAGGTAATTGAAAGAATAAGAACACTCAGCGAATATTTTGTCCCCTTCGTAGTGCAATTGCCTTATTTTTCCTCACCAACGAACAGTTGAGAAGAAACCAAACGAACCAGTGATTTGATCAATAAAAAATCTTTGAAGCAATCTTTAAATGGTTGATCAAGCAATAAGAGCCATAACCCTAATCACTCAGTGTATGTGTACTCTCAAAAATAAATCAAAAGATACTTTTATGACCTAAAAATAACTCAATAGTTTCTGTCTCTAAAATAATAATTTTCTGAAAAGCGTAATTAGAGAGAAAACATATGTATGTATTTATAGATGATGAAGTCCTATAATTACTTGAAAAATAAGTTAGAAATCCATTAGAAAAGTTTCCCAATATTTAAGAAATTTTTTAGAAACCAATTTAAGTTATAACAAGAGTTTCCAAATCAAAAAAAGGTTATTCAACAGAGTTGGACCGATCCAGGCTTCATTCGGACCAGTTCAACTAAGTTGAATACAATTGGACTGGTTTGGGACTCAACTGGACTAGTCCATTGAGGCCAAAACCCATTTTTGAGAAACCGAGACTATTTGAACTGGTCTGGGGTTCATGATCAATTACAATAATTAAACCAAAAATTACTACTCGATCATTCTGGTTTTGACACCAAAAATTTTCAATTACAAATATATATGTCACAATTCTCTTTTAAGTCTGTAGTATAAATTTTTTTGTCAATGTTAATTAATTTTGTTACAATGCCACAACAAATCATATTGCACAAAGGTTTCGTGCTCTCGGTGGAAAGGCATTCCTACTAAAAATACATGTCAATGGAAAATTTATTCCTATATGAATGCTAATAGTTTACTCGTATCTACATCTGCTGCAAGTACTATCCAATCCAATATTGCGGGGGCAACATTTTGATGTTAGTAGAATGAAAGGATGCTTTCGTGTTTAGTCATCCTAGAAGTAGAGAAAAGAAAAGATGAAGAACCTTCCTTCCCCTCTCCCCACCCCCACAATTTCCTTGTCTTGCAATACCATTTCAAAAGTCAAATCCATTATAACTCACAAAACCATATTCATTATAAACAACAAATTCTTTGCCACATCTAGTAATAAGCCTTTCTATCCTTCACCAAATGGTAAACCTTCTTAGGGCCAATATATTGCCATGAAACAACAATCTTATGCCTTACATAATACTAAGAAACAACAATCTTTCTATTCACCTTCTTATCACCTTAAGCCTCATTCTTCAGTTCCATCTCAATCACCAACCAACCATTACCATTTAAAATTCTTACCAAGACCCCCATCTCTTGCACATGCTACCATTGACAAAGTTAAGAGAGCTTTGCAGAATGATTAATTTCTTAATCCTACAAATCATGATATCAGTATATTTGTTATCTACTAAAGGGACTAGATGTATCTATTATGGATTCTACAAAGGCTGATGTAGACACCCCATTTTGCACCTCCCACAAATTGGGAAAGTTCCAAACACATTTAATCAGAGACTGCACTCTCTGATCCACTAGATCAAATATCGTAGAGATTGCATCGTTAGATTAGTAAGTGGGCTTCACCATCGGGACAAATCTAACCGTCTGATCGATGATTGGATTTCTCCATTGCATTCGGCACATCCCAAAACCCTACGTCCGCATCGAATTACAATCCCTAATACTCAATCATCATAGAAGCAAAACTGTAATTTTGCACCTAAGACAAATCCTACCTTCCAATTGACATCAAACTTCCTCATTGTATTTGAAACATCTTAAATCCCTGGGACCACATCGGATTGCGATCCCGAACACCTAATCATCACAAGGGCAAATTATAATTTTGTACTAGGAATAAATTCAACCATCTAGTTAGCAATCAAACTTCATCATCACGTTTAGCACATCCCGAAACCTTGAGATCACATCAGATTGCGATCCGGAATGCTCAATTATCACAAGGGTAAATTCATAATTTTGTACCAAGACAAATCCAACCGTTCAATTGATAATCAGACTTTGCCATTGCGTTTGGCACTTCCCAAAACCTTGGTATCACCCGGGATCGAACCGTATTGCGGTCCCGAACATTTAATCATTCATGGTATAACATTCTAATTTCGTACTAAAGCAAATTTGATCATCATATTAGAAATCTGACGCGCCATTGTGTCCGCAACACCATACCGAATTGCATCCAAAGAATAGTTTCTTCAAGAAAGTACTTGTTTCCTACAGACTTTGCCAATTGTTAATGAAAAAAATCTACACAGTCCGGATTGGCACAAGTTCCCCGTAAGATGGAAGAGATATAACTAGGATCAACACCAATGGGGTGTTAGTCAGGTACCCTCCAACAATCAAGTCAGTACTTAATAAAATATATCAAAATAGTAATTTTGTATTTAATGTTTGGTGTACATAGTTCATTGACCGACCCCTCTCATTTATAGAGATTTAGTGGCATTTGTCATGTAATGTAGCAATCAAAATTTGCTCATCATAATCTGTAGAGACAATTATTAGATCATATTTATAGACAAATTTCAAATCTAAAAACAAAAAAAAAACAAAATGAGGAGCAGATCAATTTTATTAATTTTATAAAGATTGGTACAATCCTCTTAAGTATTCTTTACGAGAGAAAGAAAGTATCCTCTGATTCGATCTCCTTTGTTGGTTGGATCCAAGAGTTACTAGAGTTTGATCTTAAATCAAATTATTGAGTCTTTTTCAAGCAGTTATAGTTGACGAAGACCAAAAATGGTTTCTGATCGAATGTTGAAGAAACTTGATCTCAAACATTATTTTTGATGATTCTTCGAACTTTTAGAAGAACTACACGACGTCGATGTATTTGTTGTCCTTTTTCTTCAGAGCTTGAGTGCAGAGAGAGTGAAAGTTTAGGCAGAGTTTCAGTATTCTTTCTCTCCAAGTCTTCATTTCCTTCTCCCACCCTTGAACCTATATTTATAAGTTCATTAGAGGGGTACAATTGTAATTTGAATTGCTTCAGATAATTATCTCATTTATTTAATTATCTTTATGATAATTAATTATCATGATAATTACACATAATTATCTTTGGTGATAATTGTAGATATTATCTCATTAATTTAATTATCTTTTAATTATACATAATTATCTTTGGTGATAATTGTAGATATTATCTCATTAATTTAATTATCTTTTAATTATACATAATTATCTTTGATGATAATTATACATAAGGATAATGCTACTCAAGCAGAATTGTTAGGCAGAATTCATAGGCAGAAACTTTTACATCCATTGGATGTATGTGATGAGTGTATGTGGTGGGACCTACTACATACATCCAATGGATGTAAAAGTTTCTGCCAAACAATTCTGCCTGAGTAACATTACCCTTATACATAATTATCATGTGACCCATTTTTGAAGTGGGTCGGGGTTTATTGGAGAGCATCGTTTGACCCATTGGCCAATACTTTATGGTGGACTGAATTGCAGAGAGGCCCAAATTGAACTTTTGAATTTTTTACTGACTAATTAAATAAGAATTTTAACTTTTTAATTAATCCACTAGTAGTTACCTCACTATAAAAATTTTGATGCCTACGATACAATCATCATCTTTACATGAAGTTTAAGTTAGATCAGTTTATCACTTATTGTGCAAGCTGTACAGAGCTGTTGATTACCCCTTCTTTTCAACGTCCAACCTGTTTGGACTCCCTTATCAAAATTCCCTTATCAATATTCATACATGTTTAAGCACACATGTGCAACAGAAAAACTTTAAATAAGCATAAAAGTTAAAAGCAAAATAATTTGTAATATGAACGAGCAAGTATCATCCCTAACATATAAATTTTAATTACTGTTCTTTTAAATAATATAAAATTTGGTATCTCATTATTAGTAAGAAATGTTACAATAAAGCGAAATAAAAACATATGATTCAATGCAACTAATTAAAAAAATTATTTTGATTGTTATTGTTGTATTAGGTCTAGAATTTTAAGAAAATAGGATAAATAAAAGAGGCAGGTTAGATAAAACAAATTTAAGACACAGAAAAAATCGAATGATAGTATTAGACTATTAGTTGCACTATTTTTTCTTTTTTGTGTATAACTAATGCAATTAATATTATCATTCCATTTAAAAAAAAAAAAATTGGATAGTTCCCACCTCTCCTTTACTTGATTAATTAAAAGATAAAAACATAAAAGAGAATAATAATAACATTTCTAGTGGAGATAAAAGCAAGAAAAAAGTGGTCGTGTGAATGACAAGACAAAGCATCTCCGATTTTAATAGTCCATCTTTCTTTTCGTAGTTATTCTCCACTAGGTTTGCTTTTATGGGTTCGAAGATAATTCAAGAAATTATCCACATACTTGTCTTGTCTATCTCTGTCTCCAAACAGTCCTTTCATCTCCTTGACCTTCTCTCTGTATATCTTCCCTTCTTCCTCTACCATCACCAACCTGAGTGACTCGGCCACCGAGTTCCTTGTGAACCACCCGTCTCGCTCGTTTCTCGGTATCGAAAAACCGATCTTCTTATCTTCCAAAACCCTAGCATTCAACCCTTGGTCTGCCAAGAACGTCAAGAGTATAAGAGCTCTCTCAAGCTGTATAGCCTCCACCACCGAACTCCAACCGGAGTGAGTCAAGAACCCACCCACCGAGTCATGACTCAGTATCCTGAGTTGAGGCGCCCAACTCGTGCACACCACCCCTCGTCCTCTGGTTCTCTCTTCAAACCCTTCCGGCAACTCGATCAACTCAGTATCTGACAACCCACGTCTCGTCCTCAAAACCCAGAAAAATGGCAGCTCGGACAGCTCCAACCCAAGAGCTATCTCGGTCAGCTCGAGTTGACTCGGTTTGGCCTCACTCCCAAACGCAACATACGCCACTGACCCTTTTCCCTGCTTGTCAAGCCACTCCTTCATTCCCCTCCACTCCTCGCTCTTGTCATCCTCGCCTGAACCGTACGCCGTAGTCGGCAACTGACCCACCGGAATCACCGGCTTCATGTATATCTCTTCTAACACGCTCAGCCACTCGGATTCTAACTCATAACAGCTTCTAACAGCCACCAAATCGCAGTCTTTAACGGCGGCCCCGATTCGATACAGATCCGAAACATTGTCGTCTTCTCCGGTCACGCTATCAAACACCCTCAACACTTCAAAAAGTTTATATGCTACGTTGGTTTCGAATCGAACCCATTTGGGTCTGACCGTGAAATCCTCGGGTTTACTCCGGTCATCGGCACCGTCCATCAAGAGCGATGGTGGGCCCAGATAACCCAGAAACGCAGCGATGCATATACTGAAGAAGGCACTGGGTATGTTGAGCTTAGCTGCAATAGGACCGACCCAATAAGGCGCGAAATCGAATAGTATCCAATCGGGTGATGAAGTTTGGAGAAAGTGAGTGAGGGGTTGTTGGAGAGCATCGAGGGCGTTTTTGAGGTACTTGATCTTGTTGTAGGGTAGGTCTGAAGTGGCTTCTGCATTTAAGGGTAGGTTAGGGACTTGTTGGGGTAAGGGAAGCTTGACTAGATCGATGAGTGGTGCTAAGTTTGGGGGAAGTTTTGGGAGGCGATCGATGTTTCTTGGGGTGGAGAGGAAGGAGATTTTGTGACCCTTTTGGGCGATGAGCTTGGCAAGCTCTAGGTAGGGAATGATATGACCGAAGGCCAACCATGGGAACATGGCTATGTGGAGCTTACCATCTCTGGGCGTGGATGGGGGAGGTGTGGTCTCCATTGTTAGGCCTTGTGAGTTGTGACGGCTTCTCGTATATTTTTATACACAGTCGCATGCATGTATCTTTTTGTTTCTACGTTCTTTCCATTTTGAGATGTTAATAAATGTGCAACTTGACCAAAATAAAACTAACAGGATAAGGGGTGTCAGTGGCAGTCCGCGCCATGTGATTGGTTGAATAACATATATATATATATATTTTGTTTTTTTCTCACCTAAATAGGGTTAATGATGTGATCATTTATCTTCCAATCCATCTTCTTCTGGAATACCTCCGGCCACGGTGCCACCCCAAACCTTGCAGATCTTGAAATCCCTATGATCGTGCGGACTCTTGTCCAATGCAATTTTTATACAATTTCTAAGATAAAAAATAATAATAAAAGTATAAAATAAATTAAGTTAAAGAACAATAAAATCTATATTATAAAAATATTATTCAATGCTCCAATAAATTCTTCAGTAGCTTTACTATTATTTTGTAACTCTCCATCAAGTTATGAACTCAAATAAAAAATTACTACTTTTTTATTGATAAGAAAATAAATATAGAAGAGTTTAAAAATAACAAAATATATAAAAGAATAAAATATATAATATATATAGAAGATGACCGGAGTGAGATAGTAAGACAAATGAGTTCATGGAGAGACTATTATAATATTAATACACCTCTATTGGCTGAAAGGAGGAGAGGAGGAAAAAAATAATGTCTCTAAGAAGGATAAGAGAAAGAAAAAACATAAAAGATAACAATAAAAAATTAAAAAATAAGAGTTTAATATAGAAAAATCTATGAGTAGATGGAAAGTTTTAGCAGTTTTCAATACTACTTATCTAATGAAAATAAGATAAATTAAATTATAGAAGCCTAGTTTAATACATTCTATACACCTTAATATAAGGAAATGAAATTTTTAGAGGCCTAATAAACACTACAAGATTTTTGGGTTTTAACGACAGATTTTTTACGACCGGCCCGTGTAGTTCGTCGTAAAAAGTATATTCTATGACGGGCCCGTGTAGCCTGCCCTAGAAAGTTTGTTTCCACGACGAGTCATTGGCCCGTAGTAGAAAGTGAGTTTCCACGACGGGCCATTGGCCCGTCCTAGAAAGATTTATTCTTATTACGGACTTTGCCCGTCATTGAAAGTTTTTAAAAAAATAAGAACAAATAATTTCGTGCTTTTATTTTGGTTTCCCGCGAGATACACTTTCCTTTCTCACATGCGTTCAATTTTCTCCCTCACTTCAGACTTTCTCTAATCGATCGAAGCCATCTGATTATACACATTCCCTCAGCTCACATGTGTTCAATTTTCTTTCTCACTTCAGACTTTCGAATCGAAGCCATCTGATTATACACATTCCCTCAGCTCTACCCAAAATCTCAACCCATCATCTTTGTTCCTCAACCAAATTTAAACTCAATCTCACTCAACTATCAAAGCCCTAACCCAATCTCACTCACCGATTGAAACCCTAACCCAATCCCACTCACCGATCGAAGCCCTAACCCAATCTCTTTCCCTTCGGTGAAAGCCCTAACCTAATCTCACTCGTTGATTGAGTCAGCTGACAAAATGTTGAGAGAAAATAGTGAAGTTACAGAAGATTTACAGACTATAATGTAGTTATCACATTCGGCGTAGTGAAACCTGTACTCACAGGTCGTCAAATTCATACGTAATTTGTAAGGTTAGCAACATTTCTTCTTCTTTTCTAAATTTTGTTAATGTAAACATCGTCCTTTAATTTTCTTTGGGTACCAAAAATCCTAAAATCATCCTTTTGTTGGTGAAAGGTTTTGGAGTGATTCATTTTCTTGTTGTTGGAGTTACAGAGCGTCTGGGGCTATTAGGTAAGCTTATTAGTGATTCCATTTTAATCTCTCAATCCTAACTAATTGTCCTTGAAGAAAATTAGTTTGTTGGGATTCAAATTGTTGGTCATGGAACTTCAAAATGATATCTGTCTAGAGTTCAAAAAGAGCTAAAATCTTCATTTATTATTCATTCATAGGCCAGGTTTTCAAATTTTTAAGTTTAGTGTGTGACTAACACCATATAGCTTCTTCGTACTTTCATGTGAACTCCCAATATAGTTCCTTGATACTTGGATGTGAACTCCTAAATCTTGCAAGGGATCATTCATAAATGTCAGAAATTAATTATGCCACAGCATTCAGCTTTAAGATTTTATTTTATATAGATATCTTGTTCTTTGTTGTTTCAAGCTATCCGATTTTGTCTGGGAAAAGACAAGCTCTTTTCTTTTATTAGTTAACTGACGATTAAATTTACAGTTTAGAGTTAACCAAAATGTTAAGATGTTAGAGATAACAATATTCCTCTGCTAGGAGCTGATTATAAATGACATGAGTACTTTGGTTTTGGTAACATTTTAAGGCTTCCAAGTTGCAACCACACACCCAACCTGGTCATTTTTAGCTATAGATAAATGTAAAGTGCATAATTTCATGAATTGATAATTATTATTCATCTGAACAATAATATTACTATTGAAATTGATGGTAGAGCATAAGGAAGTTTGTTTATGCCCTCTAATTACATAAACTCAAAAAGAAGAAAATTATCCCTTCATTACTTGACTTCTGCATTGGAGAAAATAATTAAGAATCTGAGATCTTTAATGTTTTTTTGTTTATCTTACACTCACTTTTCTAACCAATTTTCTATTTTTGCCCCTCAAATTCTCTTCTGTGGTTTACTGAAATGTTACTGATATCTACCTAGGGGTTACCAGTTACCACCAAGTCTTTTAGCTCAAGTGGTTTCTCTTCAT
The DNA here is from genome assembly GCA_026545225.1 of Cornus controversa. NCBI lineage: Eukaryota > Viridiplantae > Streptophyta > Magnoliopsida > Cornales > Cornaceae > Cornus > Cornus controversa. The sequence continues at coordinate 26,630,552 of CM048848.1, read as the reverse complement.
CCTTCCATATGGGAGGTTGACGGTTCAAGTCCCCCTTGAGACATAGTGGATGCATGTCTTAAAGATGAGTGCGCATCTTGTTGCTTATATATATAAAAAAGGGATATCTAATTAGGGATTTATCATCTGAAAAAATTAGGGAGAAGTGAAGACATGGGTGTATATGTTTGTGTGTGTATGTATGCAGATGTCTATAGTAGTATCTACATCATTTTTTTCAAAGAACCTAAACTTTAGTCCTAATATGCGTACCTTATATAACCTCTTATTTTCCCATTCATGTCATTAAATTGGAACATGTTGTGCATACAATATAATTTGATTGTTACTGCCCATTTAGCTTATGAAATTAAGACAATTTTCTATTGTAGGTAATACTATATATATTTAGAATTACATGTATGTGTGTTTTAGTAAGAAACTAACCTTCAGCAAAGTTGATCTGTATGATGGTGCCAGTCCCTCCATTTCCTTGAGTGATATCAAAGATTTTAATAGCCTGTGGCATGAGTTTTGGGGTCAAGTTGTGAGAGTCAAGGATTGATGCCATCAATAAGCTTGCTGGATGAATGGTGTTGGTATGTTTGTCACTGAAAGTGGTGACACCTATTATTTGCCTAGAGTTTTCAAGATAATTAGGGAGCAATTAATAAAGGGGCTGGCTAAGGATGGAATTTTATTTGAATAGGGCTGGCTAAGGATAGAATTTTATTTAGCTAAAATGATTTTCTACCACAGTTACTGATGCACTTATTGCTTGATGCACTACAATAGAAAAATGCCAGATTATATACTTCCAATCTATTTCTGATTGTTGAATTCTTATTTTTTGATTCCTGATTGACCAATATGACACATAATCTATATATTTAAAATAAAAATAAAAAATAAAAAATAAAAAAACAAGAAGAAGAAGAAGAAGAAGAAAATATGTCATGTACTCTGTTCAACATTGAAAATTCATCAAGTCTTTTTAGGGTGTTTTTATTTTCTTGTCTTTTTAAATATAAAGAATAGGGGAGTGGTGTCTTACCTGTTGGCATATTAGTTATAAACCTGTTGTCCTATTTTTCCATGTAGAGTGAGTCATCTTTCATTGCTTGTTGATGGCTTTCATCTTTCATTGCATGTTGTAACTGCAGAACGTACTCCAGGTACGAGGAAGGCCTGGAATTTTATAATCTAATATTTAGTAGGTTTCATTTTGCTTTTGAAGAGATGGTTTACAATTTTAAAATTTTCACTTTAAATGGCTTACAAAAATTTCATGTAAGGGCCAATATGAACATTATCCAACTCCACTCTAGCTTGATTATATACTTATATAAAGTGTTGCACACGGAGATAGGTCTAAAGTCAGAAACATAAGTAGGGTTCTCAACCTTAGGAATAAGAGTAAGAATTGTTGCATTTATCTCCTTAAGCAGCTTCCCGGCCAGTGATGAAAAAAGATTGCACCGCTTTAGTAACCTCCTGTCCCACAATATGCCAAGTCTTCTTATAGAACACTGCATTAAACCCATCACTACTAGGAGCCTTGTCATCTTTCAGGGAAAAGAATGTTTGTTTAATTTCCTCATCAGTCACAGGCCTCAGCATATTTATCCTTTGATCTTCTGTTATTAGAGATTGAACATAATTGCTTAAGTCAGGAATAGCCTGTTCATCACCATCTTTACTTAATAATCGCTTATAAAACTTCAAGATTTCCTCCACAACCAAATCTTTTTGTTCCCGGTCTCTGGCCCTCATCATTAACAATTAACAGAATGCTGTTGTGTTGCCTTCTGTGCACAATAACTTGATGGAAATACTTTGTGTTTCTATCCCCCAATTGCAACCACTGTATTCTAGATTGCTGTCTATATAAAGACTCTTCAACTTTTGCCAAAGTCTGCAATTTGTGGAAACAATTCCCCTCCTCCACTTGTAGCTGAATGTTAATAGGGTCTCCATCAAGCTGCCTCTGTTTAGCTGCTAAATCCCTCCTCGCATTATTCACTTTGTTGGATAAGTCATTGAAATGACTACCATTTAACACTTTTAAACCAGCTTTAATCATTTTAAACTTCTGGGTTACTCTAAACATAGGAGTACCTTGCACCTTTTTATGCCACACCTCAGCTACCAAAGGATAGAAATCAGGATGCTCAATGAGATGGTTATTAAATTTGAAAGGTTTTTAAATTTATGCTTCTGGGTACCAGAGTCAATCTTCACCAGCATAAGAGAATGGTCAGATAGACTAGCAGTTTCAATAATAGCTTTAGAGTTATTAAACGTGGAAACCCAATAATCATTGACTAGGATTCTGTCTAGTTTCCTAAATAAAGTAGAATTGGACCAGGTAAACTTGACTCCAGAATGCTTCAAATCCAGGAGCTCAGCAGCATCAATACACTCTCCAAACTCCTTCATACTCTCTGTCCACTCAGTAGAACCACCCAGTTTCTCATATCTGAACCTAATTGCATTAAAATTCCCAGCCAGCACCCAAGCATCATTAGCGTGATCTTGAGCCAAATTCAGTAATTCAGACCATAGCAACCTTCTTTTCATACTACAATTATCACCATAGATCCAAGTAGCCACAAAATTACCAGAGCTACCTCTCACCTTATCATAACAATGAATGAACTGGTCACTTATTTTTAGAACATTCACCTCCACACGATTATTATCCCAGCATACCCAAATCCTCCCTCTAGTAGAGAATTGATAATTATGCTCCATCATCCAACCCTTAGCAATATTATTCAGGATCCTTTTTTTTTTTTTTTTGAAAGTTAAGCTGGTCAATTACAAAACCAAGGATGGCAAAAGCCATACAGCCTACGAGGGGCATACCCCAAGAAAACTCCACGAACTTAAGTGGAACCCCCAAACCCACCATAGAAGCATGAACCACATCAGGAACCTACAACTTACAATAAGACTCACCATCCCACATGAAACACAATCCCAATCCTCCATTGGACATATTGAATACATCCAAGACTCTATAGCATATGCTAACATAATTGTGACAACATAATACAATAATATTTGAAACACTTCTACAGCTCCAGCCTTTACAATTAACGTGTGCAAATAGTAGAAACCTATCACAGTCCCTTCCAACTTCAAATAGTTCCACCACTTTCTGCTAGAGAATGGGATTCTCAAAAATAAACTGGATCCCAAGGATAACACAATATTTGTATATTGCTTCCCAAAGACTAACCCCATATCAGAATTTGGACGCCAGTTAATCAAACCTGACTGCTGCACCTCCATACCAATACCAAGCAGCTTTTGCATAATTACTCTTGGCTTCAGGTCTGCCAAATAGATTCGGGAAGGTTCCATTCTTTTTGGATCCATAAATGCATTTGATTTTGATCAAAATTAGATAGGGAGAACAGCCGAAATCTTACTACTTGGATAATCTCATTGATGATGGCCGCCTCAGTCCTATACTCATCTGCATAAATCATCTTGTTCCTTTCTCTCCACACCTCATAGATCGTAGCAGCAAAGGCCAACCTGTTGATAGTAGCTACCAGAGACGTCCCCTTTAGCACCAATGAAGCCCACTGCACTATAGCATTCCACCCCTCCGGCCATTGCATCCAACATTTACTTCTTATTGTATGCCAGATCCTGCAAGTAAATCCATATTCATACCTAATAGGTGCTCTCTGTCTTCAATAATATGATTGCAAAACACACAACATCCTATCTGCACCAATCCCAGTTTCATCAATCTGCTCTGAGTCCATATCCTATCTTGAATCACCAACCACAGTAAGAGTGCATGCTTTGGAATCGCATGCTTGAACCAGACTATGTCCCTCCAATTAACTTTACTCTGCTTGTGTCTAAGAAACTAAGAGTGCATGCTTTGGAATCGCATGCTTGAACCAGACTATGTCCCTCCAATTAACTTTACTCTGCTTGTGTCTAAGAAACTCCCAAGTTGATTTAATAGTGAATATACCCTTACCAGGCACCCACTCAATCTTATCCCCCTGAAAGGAGTTAGGTTTAAATTCAGTAGGAATACTGCTTCTCAACCTCATCCATTCCATGGTGTTAGTAACAGGCCAGTGCCATTCACTACCTTGAATAACATCAGCCACTACAACATCCGTGCCCATTCCTGAATCTCTTATAATTCTATTGTGATACTTCAACTCCATAGGCCCATCCAGAAGCCAATTATCATACCAAAGAGAAGTTAACATACCATTCCCTATCTTATAGTGGACAGTAAGTCTCAGAGTGCCCCTCATTTTCAAAATTCTCCTCCAAGTCCATGAGCAGTCTGATGTTATTTTAAGAGTCCAGAAATTTCTATTTTTTATTAGATAAGATTTGACCCAGGCAGCCCAAAGAGAATCTGAGTTAGGTTGAATAACTTTCCAAAGGTGCTTAGCCATTGCTGTTGCATTCCACACCTCAATATCTTTAATACCTAGCCCCCTTCTGATTTGGGTAAACAAATATCCTTCCACGCCACTTTGTTACCCCCTTCATTCAGACTTTGACCTTTCCACAAGAACCTTCTCATGATAGTAGATATTTCTTTCATAATGGATTTTGGCAGCACAAAAGTAGAAGGCCAGTATACTTGAACAGAAAATAACACAGAGCTTATCAATTGCATCCTTCCAGCATAAGATATATACCTATTAGTCCATGATCTGACTCTATTAGTAATTCTCTCAACCAAGGAACTACAATGCTCCTTCTTTAGTTTAGATGATAGATGAGGGATTCCCAAGTATTGAACTGGGAGGAATCCAGCAAAAAAATGCAATTCAGATAGGATTTGATCATAATAGTTTTGATCTAATCCTGAATGAAACAACACACTCTTTGAGAAATTCGGTATTAAACCAGACATAGCCCCAAAAGAATGGATAGCACCCTTCAAAACCCTTATAGAGTTTACATTTCCAACTAAGAATAACATCAGATCATCCGCAAATATCAAGCTAGAAATTTTCTGTTCAGAGCACTTCCAGTGATAATCAAACTGTCCTTGATCAATCTGCTACTTTATTATACCTGTAAGAACCTCCATCCCCATAACAAATAAATAGGGTGACATTGGATCACCTTGTCTTAACCCCTTCCCATTCTCAAAGTATCCTTCTAAGCTGCCATTCAAATTAATGGAGAACTTAGTAGTGGTCATACAGGTCAGAATCCACTTTATAATCTTCTCTGGAAATTTGAAGGCCTTTAGAGTAACTTCCATGAATCTCCATGACACAGTATCATAGGCCTTTTTAAGATCCACCTTCATTGCAACCCTGGCTGGTTTATTGTTTCTATGGTAATTCCTGAGCAAGCAATATGTTATCTGTGATACTCCTACCAAGAACAAAAGCCCCTTGGTTGTTGCTAATACATGTACCCAGAACAGGTTTTATCCTGTTAGCAATAATCTTGGCAATACACTTATACAGCACATTACAAACTGAGATAGGTCTGAAATCACCAACAATAGTAGGATTCTGAACCTTGGGGACTAATGTGATAATTGTAGAATTCACCTCCTTCAAAAGCTTTCCTGTTGAAAAGAAATTCAATATAGCTTTAGTAACAACAGCCCCTATAATATGCCATGTTCTTTTGAAGCTCCTCTTTAGTTACTTGCCTTTGCATTCTCTGAGCTTGCTCTTCTGTAATAGGCTTAGAGATGTATTGTTGCAAATCAAGCATTTCTCCATCTTCACTTTATCTGCTTAAAAGATTCTTATAGAAATTGATAATTTCATCAGCAACCTCACTTTTCTGATCAATCCTATGCCCATCCTCTGTAGTAATTGACATAATAGCATTATGTTTCCTTCTTTGGGTAGCTTGTTTATGGAAGAAAGGAGTATTCTTATCCCCCAAGTGAAGCCATTGTATTCTAGATTGTTGTCTAAAGAAAGTCTCTTCTGCTTTCATTATTATCTGATAGTTGTGCAGACATGTTTTCTTCTCTTCTTGTAAATCATTTTGAAGGGGATTGTTATCAATTTGTCTTTGAACATTTCCCAGCTTCAATCTGGCTTCCTTAACTTTGCTTGGCAGATCTTCAAAGTGCTTCAAATTTAGTTTCTTTAACTCAGCTTTCAACATCTTTAGTTTCTGAACCACTCCAAACATAGGTGTACCTTTGATCTTGCAATTCCAAACTTTGGAAACAGTAGAAAAGAAGTCAGGGTGTTCCATCAAGAAATTGTTTAATCTGAAGGCCTTCTTGGATTACTTCACTTCAGAGTACAATTTCTAAATAATCAGAGCATGATCAGAAGTACTAGGGGGATCGAAAATAGCTTCAGACATGTTGTACTGCATTCCCCAGCATTCATTAACCAATATTCTATCCAACTTTCTAAAAAATGTACCATTAGACCAGGTAAACTTCATACCTGTGTGCCTCAAATCACTTAGCTCTACCTCTTCAATGCATGATCCAAACTCTTTCATATTGTCAGACCATTCAGTAGACCCCCCCAACCTTTCATGTCTAAATCTGATAGCATTAAAATCCCCAGCTAAAAACCAAGGGTCATTTTTATGAGACACAGCAAGAGCAACCATTTCTGTCCACAAATGCCTTCTTTCCACATAATAGTTTGATCCATATATAAAAGTAGCAAAACAGCTAAACAAACCAAGCTTATCCACAATTCTGCAATGAATACCTTGAGCAGTACTGTTAATACAGGAAACCTCCAATTTATCCTTATCCCACATAACCCATATTCTACCATTTGGAGCATAATTATAGTTATGAATTAAGCCCCAACCTGGAGCTACACACCTAATGACCTTATCCACATTTTGCCATTTTACTTTTGTTTCCACAAGACACAAAAGAGAGAAATAATACTGTTTTAGCACCCTCCTCATTTCATTTTGTTTAAGGGCACTATTAAGCCCCCTAATATTCCATGTCCCCAAATTCATCATTGACTATTCAAATTTACAAGCACCACCTCATCCCCTTGCTGAGGGATATCAATTCTCTTACCCCTCTTGGCCTTTACTAGTTTAGGTTTCTCCCTACCATCATCCATGTGCTTAGAGATAACACTAATTGCAGGAATTAATCGCTTACCTCCAGTAGCTTTAGAGACTCCAATTTTAGTAGTAGCTATATCAACAATACCCTCAGCCATAGCATCTTCAGCAACAATCATCCCATCCCCATTCTGCTGCATATCAGGTGCATTAGCTAAGACACAATCATCTGTTGTTTCAGCTCTATTCAGATTCTCATCCATAGGCTTAACTTTGTCTTTCTCATCTTCCAGGTCCCCATCTTCACTTTCCTCTTCTAAACCACTCAATGCCTAAAACTGATTAACATTCCCATCACCATTCTGTTTACCAGTATGCTCTTGGTTAATGCTGCCCATCATGTTTTCCTGAGCATTGTTGTCAGCTTTATTCCCCTTCTTATTCACCACCCTCCAAATTTGTGTACTAGCAGACTCCTGTTCCAATACTTTATTCTTTTCCATTTCCTCTTTCTTCAATGCACAATTCTTATTGGAATGCTCAAAACTATGACATAATGTACATAACAGGGGTTTCCACTGATATTCCACTAAGGGGTTTCCACTGATATTCCACTAAGATAGGGATCTTCGAACCATTTTTGAGCTTCAGTTTGAATTCCGAAATCAACTCCTGTTCAGGTTCACTAATCTCCTCTTATTATTTATTTTTTATATATTTGATGTGTATTTTTGTATTAGTTAATTGTGTAAAACTTTCCTTGATTATAAAAAAATTTTCCATTACCATCTAAAATAATATTATTTTCTGAACTATTTTGAAGTGAAGGTAACGGCCTAACCATAGTTAGCTAACTTAGCTGGCAATTAAATGTCTCTTTCAAATTACTAAATTGCTCTTAAGATTGGCTTGCAGTAACACTCTTTAAGTTTTTAAGATTTAAAAATTACTAAATTGCTTGTAAATGACATAGAATCCTGAAGCAATGCTCCCTCATCTCATTATGGAATAGTTCAAAATTGAAACTATAATTCAACTGTTATTACAAATTTATAAAATAAAATATTGTGATGCAATTCAAATTGTTTTTACAAATTTATGATAAATTCATGTTCATTTTTTTTTTTTTGAAAGGTAAGTATTTAAGATTCAAATCCAAAGTCAATATACATGTTAACTTGAGGCATTCCCCAAGGGGGATGAACAACTGTGGAATCCCCATATCCACCATAAGTACAAAATCCATAAAAGAAATCTATATCCCATAGAGCTTAGTCCTACAAGAATATTACTACCATAAACAACTATTAGTATACCCCTTCTCCACGAATAAGGCAGAACGAATACAGTTGGTGTATGCTGGATTCCATTTTTTTTCTTCCCCCGACGAGCATAGTAACTAACACAATAGCCCATCAGGAGACACATAAATAGCAAATGCAGAGTAAATTCTGATGTACTCCTTTTAGTCCAGGAACAGTACCTTAGCCACTTAGAGCCCCTGTATCTTCTGTTTGATTTCACCATCAGATGCCAGAACATGCAAACAAACCCCCCACCGAGCATGCACTCCTCCCTGACTGCCAAGCTAGCAACCAGCACTCCAACCAGCAATATTGAGCTCCTTCTAACTGCTCCCCCCACCACCTGAAACACAGAATGATAATATGCACACCCCCCCATCAAAGCAAACCCACGCAACATTAAACCCAGCTACAGCAATAGTAGAATACACAATCAAAAATACCCAGCTACAGCAATCTTGTAGTTTAGAACACTTCTGCAGTACACAGGCTGAACCAAGCCTAGCTCCCACAGACAGCTACAGCCCCTGTTTTCCTTTCTGCTCCTTCTGATTTCTCCCCCACAAGCTGAACACATATTGCATAATAACATGCACAACATCCCCTCAACGTATACACAATCAGCATCTGCAGCAAGAACTCCTAATATGTGTTTGTTGAGCCATTTCTGCAGATTAGAGAACTGCAAACCTGATGACCCTACCAACATACATACCAAATGGTACTTGACCCACCTCCTTCTCCATCCTATAACACCCAGCAAATCCAACAACCACCCTCCAACACAACCTTTCACAACAAACAAAAAAATGCACAGCACACAAGCATACTCCAAGCCCCAACAACAAACACAAATTTGCATAGAAAAAACAAAACACACAAACCTTGTGATAGTACCTGTTCCTCCATTCCTCCAACATCCGAAATATCAGGCCATCATCTAACTGCCAGGATTAATCAACATCCCAACCCCCCCACCAGCATCGCTCAGCTAACCTCCCCTCGTTGCACCTGCAAATCCTCAACATAGAAATTTTGAAAACATGAATCAAAACATCTGCTCAACCTCCAGAATTCCACCATCCTGCAAAATGCTACTTAACCCCATAAATCTTCTTACCGAGCCCCCAAGATACTTTCTCAAACAGCCCCAACTAAAGCAACAAATAATGGAACAAAGATTTCCTCCGGCAGCCTCCATTCGATTCTAATCCATTGATTAATAGTAGATCTTGGCCAATTCCTTGATGACATCAGCTAGCATCTAACCCCATAGAGAATAGCAGCCTTAATATTCTCCCAAGTTCTAAATTCATCCTCAAAGATTCTCCTATTTCTCTCATGCCATATGTCATATATAGTAGCCGCAAACACCAGTTTATTTACCACTTAAACCATAGTCTTCCCTTTAATAGTTAAACAAGCCCACTGCAGCATAATTTCCCAGCAGATCTCAGGCCATTGCAGAGCACCCTTAACTGAAATAGACCTCCACAGCCTCTTAGTAAAACTGCATTCAAAGAAAAGATGGTCCCTATCCTCCACTCTGCTTCTACAAAACGCACAGGTGCCATAATTTAGAACCCCCCATTGCATAAGCCGCTACTGCGTCCGAATTCTGTTATGAATCATTACCCACAGATTAAAAGCATGTTTAGGGATATTTGATGGAAACCACACAATCTCATTCCAATCCACTCTATTGCAATGTTGCCTCAAATCTTCCCAAGTAGCCTGAATGGAAAACTCACCCCTACTCGTTTGCCAAATAATCTTATCCGGCCCACCACAAGGCTGCAACTCATTAGGGATACCTCCCCTTAAATCCATCCATTCCAGAGTATTTGTTGAAGGCCACACCCAAGTCCCGTTTTGAATAACTGAAGCAACCATTTCATGTTCCCCCAATCTAGCATCAGTGAGCATCCTCCTATTATATTTCATACACAAAGGGCCACAGGGAAGCCAATAATCATACCATAATGAAATTATTGAACATATTTCCTACACATACTTCTTAACTTCAACAATTTCCTCCAAGTCCAAGAGCAATCAGTTGGTAAATTCACACTCCAAAAATTTCTATTCCTTAGTAAATGATGCTTTACCCACTGAACCCAAAGAGAAGAAGATTGTGGTTGGATCACCCTCCACAAATGCTTAGCCATAGCAGCCTTGTTCCATGTAACCACATCCTTCACCCCCAAACCTCCCTCATTTGTTGGAGTGCAAACCCCTTGCCAAGAAACCTTTTCTCCACCCTTGGACAAATCTGATCCTTTCCACAAGAATTTCCTCATAACCGCAGCAATCTCCTTCATAACAGCCTTAGGCAAAACAAAAATTGAAGCCCAATATACTTGAGCCGAAAATAAAACTGATCTGATTAATTGCAACCCACCAGCAAAGGAAAGGTAGTTGCTAGTCCAGCTTTGAACTCTAGAAGTAATCTTCTGAACTAGTGTTTCACTGTATGAAAGAAACATGATTTTTTCAGATTGTTAACACGTGCTGTGTTTATTGTCCTAATCTTCATTTCATCTTTTTTCCTGTAATCATAGGTTGATCAACAGCTATAGATGTTTATATAGTATCTATCTATATTTTAATTGAAACTTTAAATGATTTTGACCTTGGAAGTTTTAAGGTTAGAAGTGTGGTTCCAGTCTGATGTGATCCAATCGAAAGCAGGTGTCTAATGTGCTTTCCACACTCCGAAACATGAGATTTAAAATTTTCAGCCCATACAACTGTCTTGTTAATGATTTGTCTTGTGTCTTATGTTGCATTATGTATTAAGGCCTAAGTTTCATGTATCTTCCAAATACTGGCTTTGTTTAAAGACTTAACCTAGTTGACCAAAGATCACGTCATACACGCGAAGAATTGTTATCTTCATAAATGTGATCATCTATGAAGGAAGAAGCTCCTATCTGAATTTGGTGTAGGAAGTAGGAACTATTACAACTGTTCTAGTAATCAAACTCTTCTTAGTCCCTATGTGGTGTCTCTGCTAGATACTCAGTTAGTGATGGTAATGGAAGAGAGATAGCTTTATGTGAGTTTCTCTTTGACTGTTCTCATTTCGTTTGGATGCTAAGAAATTGAAACTAATTAAGAAAATGGGAACTAATTAGCGAAAAAATAATGGGAGCTAGTTTTCCCTCATGTTCAATTTCGTACAAGTTAGTGCTGAAGTTCAATTTTATGTTTTCTTTAGAGCTAACTAAACAACGTGTAGTGTGAGTAAAATTTCTTCTCTTTTCCCCTGTTTCCTGATCAAATAAACAGGATTTTTTCTCAATATTTTCAGATATTGTAATTGGTTTTGGGTTTAATTTCCTTGGTTTTTTTTTTGTTTGTTTGTTGGATTTTTAGGGTTTGAAATTCACGAGAGGCCTCTAACGCAGACACTTTGGGATTCCAATAAACTCTGTCTCTCTGATTCCACTGCAAAAGGTAAATTTATCATAAAATCCACTGTTAAATGCATATGTACATGTGTATAACTGTATATATGTGTGTTGAGTGTTTATGTTTATTATTGTCTGCTTTCCTCTTTTTAAGTTTCTGTGTCAAAATATTTTTCTTTTCAGGCCAGTCAACTAATCATCTCATTTCATGCCAGTTTAGTTTGTATAAAATTGAATAATATATGTTCTTACTTGTATAAAGATATTTACAGTTAGTGGTTCAGTTATTGAGACGAGGTTTCCTATTAAGCTTTTTTGGTATATACAATATTTAAACATAGTTTATAATATGAGGTTTCCCCATAGTTTATACACTACAGAACTCACTACAAGGTAAGGCAGACGATGATCAATAAAGTAACCCACCAAAGTGTTATTTCATTCACTCGATCCCTTATCTGGTACTTCTGATGGCGGTGCCCCCACCATTTCCTCATCATCCTTGACCAGTGGAAATAATTTGAAAACATCCCGATCAGATCCTTTCTTTATTAGGCTCTTTAATTGTAGTTTCAATTAAATCGAAAATTTTAGTTTCAATTAAATCGGTTTTTTTTTAATAAAAATTATCAGGAAAAGAGCTTAAGTTAAATCTATCTAACCATTAATTTCCTTCATTTTTGCTCCTAGATTTCTTTGTAATATGAGATAGATGATGGCAATTGCGATTGTGCAGGACTACTTGAATGATAGACATCCAGCATATAGGACCCAAAGTGCTAAAAGGATGCTCATATGTGATATGGTCAGAACTAAATTTTATTGTAAGCTTAATTTTGCCCTTTTTATCAAAATATAATTTAACCACTCGCAAGAGCACGAATCTTTGTAGATACGGTTCTATATAGAGGGTATCGATCCCACGAGGACTAGTCGCAATTGTCTTAAAGAAAGATTAATTCTACTTTAATCCTAAAAACAGTTTTTGAATTTTTGTTTATAAACTATTGCATGAATGTAATGACAATAAATTTAAAAGGTAAAGGATGGGAAAGAGTACCAGGGTTGGTTTCCACCTCTAGCCATTCACATGTTCATAAGTGTAGCAAGCATGGGATTCATTAATTAAATGCCTAACAATGTCATTAGGCTTGTGACCTCAATGACATATCAAAAGATCAATGTGTGTGCTTAACCTATCATAATCCATCTTCAACAAGCATAGCTCTTCAACCTAACTAACTACCTAATTGCCCTACTCTCTAAGAGAACCCTACATGCATCCAACCTACCTTGTCTTGGCATGGTCTATACAAGCAAACATCACACATTCATTTAAACACCATTATTTAGCCATCATTTGCACTTCTTGTGGAATATGCAAACGTTGTGCATTCAAATGACAAAATCTACTCTAAGACAAGAATAAACTCCATATCAAATGAATATATATAAGAAATGTATTAGTGTACATGATCACTAGGCTAAATAATCAACATTTAATTACAAATCCCAAGTGCTACAAGAAGGAACAAGTTTACATGGCTAGGGGTTGAAACCAACACCCTAGTAGAAGAGTTAGTTGCTCATGGTTGCCTTGCACTCTTCCATTGATGGAGAAGATGAAGCTTCTTGGTCTGGTTTAGCTTCTTCTCCTCTCTCCCGAAAGTCTCTCCTCTTGATGGTCTGATGTGTGTTGTGAGAGATGAGAGGTATGTGGCTATTTTGTGCTTTAAGGCTCCTTTTTCAACCTTGGGGCCCACCATATATATATATATATATATCAATATATATATCTATTATATCAAGAAGGTCCCCAAGAGTCTTGTTCAAGTCAGACAATCCCCCTAAGTCGTGCAAAAAGGGGGATTTTGTTGCAAGTGGGAGAGCAGGTGAGCAAGTGGCCAAGTGGGTTCTGCAGAATCTCGATCAATCGAGATTGGATCTCGATTGATTGAGATTTCGATCAATCGAAATGAAATCTCGATCAATCGAGATTTCGATTAATCGAGATCAACATCTCGATTGATCGAAATGCCTTTGGCTGCAATTTCTGATTTTTCTCTTGAACTGCAAAAAGCCTCAAACTTTGCTCCATTTACTCCAAGACCTGCAAAACATCAAAAACACAAAAATACCGTAAACATAACTCGGTAAACGCAAAAATGGAATTAACATATGCAATAAAGAGGGTTCAAATGCATAGAATTGAACACTTATCACACCCCCAAACTTACATATTGCTAGTCCCTTAGCAATGCAATATTACAAAAATGAAATTAACTATCTTATACAAAAGTTTAATCATGCTCAGTCATCAACTAGATAAAGGGCGATCATCCGTTCATTTCTCAATTGGCAAATGCAACAAGTATTACAGAACTATGTGGTCATTAGCAAAAATAGACTTTCTCAAGCTACAAGTAAACGACGGTCCCCACATAATGGCCAGTCCGAACAAACATATCAATTCCGACCCCAAAATCCTCTTTGAAAAGTGAACATGCATTCTAACGCGCGGCTTTTGTCATACTTGGAGAAGAAAACGAACAAATCTGTTTTTAAGAGAAAAACTCATTGAAAACGCTCAACACCGTTGTTCATTATCACAAAACATTCATGATTGCTCATGTGCGGATGACCGTGCAATTCTTAGCTCTTTTTGCTTTCTTGTAAGCCCATGTAGCGGCATTGGGCCAATGACTCCCAAACCAATTGGTTTTAGGGCATTAGGTGAAGAAACACCCCTCGGACTTAATAACCGAGCTTACAAGATGGTGAGCTTAAGCAAGCCACCCGCTTATTACTGCTCAACCTTGCACACTTTTACGCGAATACTCCCTGCTTTGAGGCATAGAGATCCGGTTTATTGAGTGAGAAGGCTTATTGCAAATTTTTCTCTTTTTTTTTTTATTTTTTTATTTTTTTTACAACAACCGAAAGAACATATTCTTTAAGTTGTTCAGATAAAAACAGAAATTTACAAAATTCTCCCTCAGACTTATACCCCACAATTTAAAATGCATGTGTGCGAATTTGTGCGGTTAAGGACAAATTTAGGGCAAGAACTATACGTGCTCATATTTAGACAAAAATGTAGACCGTTCTAGCCTACTATATAGCTTGCAAAAGTGCGGGTATTTACAATGTTAAAGTTCTTAATTACCTGCTGCATTTACCTCGGACCTTTATTCGAATGATCTTCCTTTAAAAAGCAAGACATCATAGCAAGCATGCAAAATTATCAAGAAAAACTGCTCTACAATGACACTCAATACTAAGACTGAACATTGCATGCATATGCAAGTGGTATAGCATACCGCACCCCCAAACTTATATGCAACATTGTCCTCAATGCTTGGACAAGAAGGACAAGGAAAGAAGTTACCGGGATTGCAGAATGCAACAAAAATGGTATTCCACAGCAGCGGTCATCCTGCAAATAAGAAAAACCTGCATAGAACACCAACTGGATACCACGAGCATTAAAAGGAACAAAAAGTATATGAAAAGAGCATAATAATAAAAAAATAAGTATGCACAAAGAAACACTGCCAAGATCACTGCATATCTAAGGGTCTGAACTGGTGTTTCCCAATTGTCTAAGAGGTCTATGCGATAAGATATTGACTATCCAGGCACGCTAACGTATAGCATGCAAAGGGGCTGCCTTTCTTTATTACCGCCATACTACGTTGAAGCAATCTCAACGGTATTGGGAATTTAAACCAGGCTGTAATAAACGGAAATCATCAACTGAATCGCATATAACAATTAGGCAAGTGGTACTACATACATAGTCAAAGTATAGAGAACAGATATATTGACAGAAAGCAAAAATACAGACAGTAAAGATAAGACATGGTATAAAAGAAAAGATAACTGTATTCCATAAATATATAAAATGAGTTCAGTACAAATCGTACATGCATCTGGAATACTCATAAAAACTAAAAAGGAAAAAAAAACATGGCCAACATGGCCTATGAAACATAAAGAACGAAAAATACAGAAAGTAAAACAGAAAAGACAAATAAAAGCAGCTACTCGAGGGCGGGTGGCGGTGGTGGAAGCTCGGTGGGAGCAGAAGTGGAGGTGGAAGCTCGTCCTGCAAATAGGAACTGCAGGTCCTGCCGGAAGGCTCGAAACTCATCTAGAATCGCCCTCTGACCCTGTGCCAGAGAAGAAATGTCCGAACGAATGCCCTCCAACTGACTCTACGTCACTTGGACGTGCTAATCAAAACCCTGCTGGAGCCGCTCTACGTCAGCCGCCAGGCAGGAGTAGCCAGTCGCTAAGATGTCATGCCGCTCTGCAGTAATATCCATCTCCTCCTCCTCCGACTCCTCATCATCGGACGCATCTCCTGCAGGCTCTCCCTCCTCCATCTCCACCGGGGCATCCATATCTACATCGTCTGGAGGATCGCCCTGGTGGTCCTGTCGCTCTAAGTGTCGCCTCACCCGCTCCCAGTGAGAAGATGTGAAGCGGGCGGGCGGTGCCAACTAGATGTCAGTATCACTGACCGGTATACTGGCATGACTAAGAAAAGCGGCGACCAGGAAAGGAAAGGGAAGCCGCCAGCTCGCTGCTCGCCGCATCCTCTTGTTCACGATGCCGTCCCAGACCTTGAACATCTGCCCCCAGATCAGTGATGGGATAGAAAACCATGTGCCCGTGTGGAAAGAATAAAGGCAACGGAGGAGGTCGCCCCTACGCTCTGCCACGTGCTGCAAGGGACACGCGTTCTTGATGAGAACGGTGTCCAGGAACCACAATCTGCTCGGGCACATCGATTTGGATGTGAAATTGTGACTGGACGTGGTAAACGCCCCGCCACACATGTCCATCACGATGGAAAACAGTGTCGAGTCTACTGGAAGTGCGGCCCTGAAAAGCGGTTGACCGTCCTGGTCAACCATATCTGGTGGCTGCTGGTGAGGGATGCCGAGCATCTGCGCAATTCGGCTCGGCGTAATCGTAATCGTCGTGGTGCCCACGACTGTCTCTAATGTGTCCAGCGCTGTGCAGGAGTAGGTCATGCGCTCGTAGAAGACCTGCACTAAGCGCTCGTGTGCCACATCAATGGGAGGCACACATAGTCGGTCGAGGAAACGCCTCCTGAGCTCGGCGACAGTCCACGCGCTGTCGGGACGCTTCTCGAACTCTCTCAAGTCAAATATATGCTCCGGGTGAAACTTCCGAGACCGGAAGACTCGCCCGGGCACGTCTCTAACTGCACCGGGTGCATTCTTCACCCTCACCATGATCTCGGAGCGGTTTGCACTTTATTCCAAAAATTACGTAAATAAACAAAAAATAAAAGGAATACTAAACTAAAAATGAAAATAAAAGAATAAAAATGAAAATGAGGTCCTAGTCCATGGTGCTGACAGGAATTAAAAAAGAATCGCTCTCAAAGAGGCAGTGTAAGTGGATGCAACCGAAACGAAGATGCTGCGGTTACAAACCGTACACTAAGCATTTGAAACAAAAAGAATGCCAAATCTCACTCCTACATGAATTCCCACCCCCCGAAACCCGCAAAATCCCATTACGAACATCGCAAATGCACCCATCTAACCCAACATCAACTGTATATGTTTATTACACCGTAGAACTATCAAAAATAGTGAGAAAGTACGCAAAATGTAGCCATGCATCACTTACCTCAAGGTGAAGAAGATGAATGGCACACGAAGGTGAAAACCCAACTCGCAGCCGCGAAGAGAAGAGCGTGCGAGTGCTAGCGGCGGTCTCGGACTATGTCGAACGGCGGTGGATGATCGGCGATGGAAGATAATGTGCGGAATGGTGCTCGGGGAATCTCTGGATCGCTCGGAGAAGAGAAGGAAGTCGGATGGTTTGTGGAAATGAGAGGGAAGCCCAACAGTTTAAATAAGATTTCAGCTCACGTGCAGGCATCGCGTGCATCTCGATTAATCGAGATGTGCATCTCGATTGATCGAGATTTTGATTGATTGAAATCCCACTTCGATCAATCGAGATCAGCTTCGATCGATCAAAATTCCTTCTTCGATCAATCGAGACTTATTCCATGAATCGAGACTTTTAATTCGATCAATCAAAATTTTCTCTCGATCAATCGAAATTTCACTTCGATCAATCGAAATTTTCGATCGATTGAAGACCAATCGAAGTGCTATCGAAGAATACTACCTCTCGGGACTTTTGGACTTCTCAAACTCTCTACAATATTTCGATCAATCGAGACCAAAATCTCGATCAATCAAAATCTCGATTGATCGAGATCTTGGTTTCGATCGATCGAGATGCTCAAAAACAGTCAGTTTGAGTTATGCTTCAGGGACTTGGACCTTTGGAACTTAGATACTAAATTGCTTAGATACTACATTTAACTTGGATTAAAGGGACATCATGGATGCATGATAGCTACCATGGCTACGCCACCTTACACGTCTATGGCATGACGTTCGGATCGGCTCACGAGTCAAAATATACGGGATCCATCAAAGTGATGACATCCACGTATTCGGTGGTAACTTGGTCATCCACGCATACTTTTAAGTGCTGCCCGTTTACTTTGAACAACGAGCCGTCTTTCAAGTCCTTCAATTCCACCACTCCGTGGGGAGCGACAGAATTAACCAACGGAGGAAAGGGGTCTCTAGGAACTCTCCAATTAGGCACATCCATGACAGTAGTGGCATCGAGCATTGAGTTGACTTCACAAATAGATTGCTCAATGTCAAAATCATCATAGTTGAAGTGATTTAGGCATGCCTCAAAAGGATCCTTGGAAAGAATAGAAGAAAGTGCTTCTTGAACAAGGTCTTCCACTATATCGACACAAAAGCACTCACTTTCGTCTTCGGATGTGTGGTGGGAAGCATTGAAGATGTTCAAGCGGACTTTCATATTCCCGAAAGAGATGTCCATCACTCCGGTATGGCAATTAACGCAAGCGTTTGCCGTGGCCAAAAATGGACGACCTAGAATGATAGGAATATGTTGATTTGGATTTTGGACTGGTTCTGTGTCAAGGACTATGAAGTCCACCGGAAAGTAGAATTTGTCCACTTGAATGGTTACATCCTCAATTATGCCACGTGGTTGCTTCACCGAGCGGTCGGCGAGTTGCAACACAATCGTGGTATGCTTGAGTTCTCCCAAACCTAGTTGTTGGTAAACTGAGAATGGAAGCAAATTGACACTAGCCCCTAAATCAAGAAGTGCCTTTTCAAAAGATTGATTTCCGATGGTGCACGAAATGGTCGGAGCACCCGGATCTTTGAATTTAGGAGGGGCTTGGTGTTGGAAAATGGAGCTTATGTGCTCAGTTAAGAGGACTTTCTTAGGAGCATTATTCCTAGATTTGCGCTTTTGAGTGCACAAGTCCTTCAAAAATTTAGCATAGGAGGGAATTTGTCGAATAGCATCAAGGAGAGGGAGATTGATCTTTACTTGTTTGAAGATCTCCATCATGTCTTGGATTTTCTCTCTCAAGATTTGGAATTGATGACGACACAACTTCACTTGCCTTTCCTTTTGGATTTAAAGGGATGTTATTCACATTTGGATTTAAAGGAAACACTTTTGGATTTAAATGGGATTCTTTTGGATTTGCGGATCGCTCATTGAATTCCTTCTTCTCTTCCTCCCCTACCTTGGAATTGATGATTTTACCACTCCTTAAGGTGGTGATTGATTGAACTTGCTCCGGAGGAGCATTACAAGATGAAGATGATGAATCTTCAATCATATGAACACCCTTAGGATTTGCCACCGGTTGACTCGGCAACTTACCTTCCTCCCTTCTATTCAAGGCATTAGCTAGTTGCCCGATTTGAGCTTCTAACCTAGCCATAGATTGAGCATTAGCTTCAAGCTTAGCGATTAATTGAGAATGAGTTTGCAATAAGTGGGTATTAGCCTCAAGATTGCTTATCACTCTTTCTTCAAAGCCTTGGCTTCTCGGAGGAGGTGGTGGTTGTTGGTAATTGGATCTTTGATGGTAAGGTTGAGGATTTGGCCTATATTGAGGCTGTTGAGATTGGGAATTAAAAGAATTTTGCCCTTGAAAAGAGGGACTTGATTCTTGAGGTTTCCATGAAAAAGCCGGATGCTTCTTGTAACCAGGATTGTACGTGTTTGAATATGGATCATTCATTTGTTTAGAGTACAAGGCATTCGCTTGCTCTTGAGCATAATCGGGAGATTGCCCGGCAATAGGACAATCTCACACGAAATGTGAAGCACTATAGCAAAACGAACAACCTTCCTGATTTTGAACAGGTTGGCTTGGAGTAGGCAGCCCATTTTTCATGATTAGGTCCATTTTTCGAGATAAGGATTTTACTTGCATGGCAACCTCATCTACCCGTGAAATTTCATGCATTCCTCTACAAGGTTGGGTGGCCTTCCCTTTCCTAGTGGAGGAGCGTTGAGCTGAATTGTTGCTTAGGGTTTGAAAAAGTTTCCATGCCTCATCGGGGCTTTTCAAAAGGTATCCACCCCCACACGCGGAGTCTATCATTTGTCTATGTTGCTCACTCACCCCATCATAAAAGCTTTGCACTAGCTGCCATTTTGGGACAGCATGATGCGGACAAGATTTAAGAAGGTCTTTTAATCTCTCCCACGTCTCATGAAATTGTTCTTGGTCAATTTGGGTGAATCCGGTGATGGCTCTCCGAATATCACTCGTCTTTCCCATTGGGAAGTATTTTTTTAAGAACTCGATTTGCATCTCCGCCCAAGAATGGATTGAGTTAGGTTCTAAAGAATTGAACCAACTTCTAGCTTTATCTTTTAGGGAGAATGGGAATATACGCAGCTTTAGATCATCCTCCGTAAAGTGTGGTACACGAATGGTGGAACATACAGAAAGGAAGTAATCTAAGTGTCGGTATGGATCCTCATTAGGGAAACCATGGAAGCTATTAAGAAGATTGATGGTGGAGGACTTTATTTCGAATTGAGTTGCCGCTACATCCGGAAATTGAATACTTGAAGGTACTTCAAATGTAGTCGGAAGGTAAAAGTCCATAAGCAACTCTCCTTGAGGAGGTGGAGGTGGAGGTGATTGTTCATGATTAAAAGGAGGTAGTCCGGGAGGTTGTCTCTCATTTGGGTCCATGTTTTCAGTCCTAGGCAATATAGGGTCCCTAGAGGTTCCTCTACGTTGTCTAAGTGTTCTTTCAAGTTCAATATTACACGGAAGCAATGGAAGTGACAAGGACCGTCTACCTAGCATGCATTAATAGTAGAACAACACCTCAATACACAAAAATAAACAATAATATATACAAAAAGAATGAAAGAACTCAAACCACTAATTTTAGATTTTATACTCACAAAGGGTTCCAACTTTAATCCTTTTAGATGCCCGCTATGTGGTATACCTAAAATCAGGAAATTTGAGAAATAAGAACAAGATATATACAAAAAGAATGAAAGAATTTCTAGCCTAAGAATTAAACCAGATTTAATCTTTCAATGGCGACAATTACACCGTAGTCCCCGGTAACGGCGCCAAAATTTTGATGTGGTCAGAACTAAATTATATTGTAAGCTTAATTTTGCCCTTTTTATCAAAATATAATTTAACCACTCGCAAGAGCACGAATCTTTGTAGATACGGTTCTATATAGAGGGTATCGATCCCACGAGGACTAGTCGCAATTGTCTTAAAGAAAGATTAATTCTACTTTAATCCTAAAAACGGTTTTTGAATTTTTGTTTATAAACTATTGCATGAATGTAATGACAATAAATTTAAAAGGTAAAGGATGGGAAAGAGTACTAGGGTTGGTTTCCACCTCTAGCCATTCACATGTTCATAAGTGTAGCAAGCATGGGATTCATTAATTAAATGCCTAACAATGTCATTAGGCTTGTGACCTCAATGACATATCAAAAGATCAATGTGTGTGCTTAACCTATCATAATCCATCTTCAACAAGCATAGCTCTTCAACCTAACTAACTACCTAATTGCCCTACTCTCTAAGAGAACCCTACATGCATCCAACCTACCTTGTCTTGGCATGGTCTATACAAGCAAACATCACACATTCATTTAAACACCATTATTTAGCCATCATTTGCACTTCTTGTGGAATATGCAAACGTTGTGCATTCAAATGACAAAATCTACTCTAAGACAAGAATAAACTCCATATCAAATGAATATATATAAGAAATGTATTAGTGTACATGATCACTAGGCTAAATAATCAACATTTAATTACAAATCCCAAGTGCTACAAGAAGGAACAAGTTTACATGGCTAGGGGTTGAAACCAACACCCTAGTAGAAGAGTTAGTTGCTCATGGTTGCCTTGCACTCTTCCATTGATGGAGAAGATGAAGCTTCTTGGTCTGGTTTAGCTTCTTCTCCTCTCTCCCGAAAGTCTCTCCTCTTGATGGTCTGATGTGTGTTGTGAGAGATGAGAGGTATGTGGCTATTTTGTGCTTTAAGGCTCCTTTTTCAACCTTGGGGCCCACCATATATATATATATATCAATATATATATCTATTATATCAAGAAGGTCCCCAAGAGTCTTGTTCAAGTCAGACAATCCCCCTAAGTCGTGCAAAAAGGGGGATTTTGTTGCAAGTGGGAGAGCAGGTGAGCAAGTGGCCAAGTGGGTTCTGCAGAATCTCGATCAATCGAGATTGGATCTCGATTGATTGAGATTTTGATCAATCGAAATGAAATCTCGATCAATCGAGATTTCAATTAATCGAGATCAACATCTCGATTGATCGAAATGCCTTTGGCTGCAATTTCTGATTTTTCTCTTGAACTGCAAAAAGCCTCAAACTTTGCTCCATTTACTCCAAGACCTGCAAAACATCAAAAACACAAAAATACCGTAAACATAACTCGGTAAACGCAAAAACGGAATTAACATATGCAATAAAGAGGGTTCAATAGGAATCAATTGGAAAAAATTGAAAATGAAATTGTCGAAACTTTATGTATGTTTGAAAGGTTCTTCCCACCGTCTTTCTTCGACATTATGGTACACATTACCATTCATATTGCACGAGAAGCTCGTTTATGTGGACCAGTACAATTTCGTTGGATGTACCCATTTGAGAGGTAATTTATTTATAACATTCTTTTATATATGTTATGCAATTACAAATATTATTTAATTTACATATATATAATTCTATCGTTATATTTAGGATGATGAAAGTTTATAAAGGATATGTTAAAAATCGAGCAAGACCTGAGGGGCGCATAGCAGAAAAGTACTTGGTAGAAGAGTGCATTCAATTTTGTAGTGAGCACATGAAACAAGTCGCTGAAATTGGTGTTCGTCGTTCTCGAAATGAAGATATTGAAACTGAAACAATAGAAGGAGGACTCCCACTTTCTAAGGGAATTTCAAAAACCATGTCTAGTGACATGTTAGCCATTGCTCACCGTTATGTATTATTCAACAATGAGGAGGTGGAACCATATTTAAAGTAAGATGGTACGAAATTTTTTTAATTTATAACTATTATTGAAAAACAAAATACTTAACCATGTTATTTTCTTATTAGAAAGCATGTGGAGGAACTCAAGGGTTTGGACAGTTGTCTTGCAAGGAATGAAAGCACTCTACAAAAGAAACACATGGAGACCTTCAGTTCATGGTTCAAAACCATGATTAATGCAAGTAGTAATGTGTCAACGATGCTAAAGGGGCTTTCAAATGGGCCTAGGAACGATGTAATTTCTTATTCTGGTTATATTGTAAATGGCCATCGATTTCACACCAAGGATGTCGAGAGAAGCACACAAAATAGTGGTGTTTCCATCGAAGCTGAAACTATATTTCGATCTAGTGCAAGAGACACAAATCAAGTTGTTGAAAAAATATCTTACTATGGTGTTCTGAAAGATATAATTTTGTTAGACTACTACTCATTTCAAGTACCGTTGCTTCATTGTGACTGGGCAAATATTAGAAACGACATCAAAGTTGAAGATGGATTTACATTGGTGAACCTTCATGAAGGTCAAAGTCAATTTGAAAGTGATCCATTTATCCTTGCGTCACAGGCTAAGCAAGTGTTTTATTCTAGGGATACTGAAACGTCAAGTTGGTATGTGGTACTTAAAGTACCACCAAGAGGCAAAATTGACTTGGACACTTTTGAAGAGAATGCTTATATGCCTTATGCTCCATTAGATATATCAAGACTTGAATGTGAAATTCTTGATGATGGCGAACATCATGTACGAGTTGATTGTGAGGGCATAACATTGTAGAATATTTTCAAATGGGTATTTGGTTACTTGGTTATATTTTTTGGTTTGTAATTGGTTAATTGTAGCATATTTTTTGATGAAACTGAATGGTTGTGATTATGTACCTATCTAAATTTGCATTAAATTCCTTCTTAAACTGGTAATATGTTGTTTCTGGTGCTCTTTTTCTAAATCAATAGTGGCACCTCCAATATAAACTGAATTATTACTCCTTTGATAAGATTACAGGTCATCTAAAGATTTTTACTATGTCTGAACATCCTGAAGTAAGTATCAATCTTACTTAATGTTGTTTTATCTTAAATTGATTGTTTTGATTTAAGTATCAACTTTAAACATGTGTATTTTTAATGTTCTTCTTCTTTTAATGCATGTACTTGAATGAAGTCATCTAGACAATGTGAGAAACGTGCAGAACCAAATCGTCGAGCAGCTATAGCTGCAATGATACGTACACCCTCAGTTGTACGCATTTCTGACGGGGGTTCAAATTCTCCAAGGACACCTTCAGGCGATCAATTTAGAGTTGGTGGGGTTTCACCCGATCCCGTTACTTCTCAAGGACCTTCCATTGAGGCTACATCAAATACAAAGAAAAGAAAGGGTAGTGGAAAGTCTCAACTGTACAAGATAGCATCCACACCAAATGAGCGCTTAGTTGTGGATTTTAATGAAATGGGGCAGCCAGTTGGTGATAATAGTAAGAAGTATAGTTCTTGCCTTGGGGTTCTAGCACGTGAGAGGGTTCCCATAACAATTAAGAGCTGGAAGGATGTGCCTGATTCTCTATTACAAGAATTATGGGATATTATAAAGGTATTTTAATTTTACTAATTTGCTAGTAGAAGGATGTGTCTGATTCTCTATTAGAAGAATAAAAACATGTTCTCCCTATGATAGTAGGATATTTATTTGATAATTTGATATATATTTGCAGCTAAGATTCGATGTTGCCGACTGTCATGCAAGCGTATCATTTGGATTGATGGGAAAGGCGTGGCACAATCACAAATCAAATACAACAAATAATGTGTTGTCTATGAGAAATAATCGACGAGCCATTGCCTTAATGAAGCCCGATAATATAAATTCAGTGGATGAGTGGCAAGAGTTTGTTGCCAATCGATTATCGGAGGAGCATGCTGTGAGTATTTATATGCACTTTTTAATTATATATATATATATATATATAGATATATATTTTCATGACCTATATAAATTAGCAACTTTTTTGTATTTACAGAAAGAAAGAAAACAAAAACAAGAATTGAGGAGCAAAATAACTACCCCACACACAACAAGCCGATTAGGCTATGCTCGATTAGAAGATTCAATGGTAATAATGAATGTTTATTGAAACGTGCATGTTTGTGTATGTTGAGAAAAGAGTCCGACACGCCCGATAACATTTCAAGGGTGGATGTGTGGATTAAAGCGCATATGAGAAAGGATGGTCAGCCCATAAATGAACAAGTCAAGGAGACTGTGGTAACATGCTTCTTTTTTAATTTAAGTTAATCATTGATATTTATTATATTAAATTACTAATGAGTGTGTTTAAAATATGAAATTTTAGAAAATAATTAAGACATATTCCCAAATGACTCAAAGTTCAAGAATTCATGACGATGCCATTAATCATGTATTTGGTTCAGAACATCGAGGAAGAGTGAGAGGGCTTGGGTTTGGGGTAACACTTACAAAATTGAAAACCCAAGCACAACAACAAGAAAATTCCCAAAGATATGAAAAGAAATTTGAAGCAACGATGCGGGACCAAAGGGAGCAAATGTTGGAAGCAATGCGACTTGAAAGGGAGAAAATGAGGGAAAAGATGAGGGAGGAAATGAGAGAGCAAATGAGGGAAGAGATGAGGGACCAAATGAGGGAAGAGATGAGGGACCAAATGAGGGAAGAGATGCAAGAGTTTAGATCATTGTTGGTAAGTGAAAATAAGAATGCGTTGTCATCATTTCTATTAAAAATGCTTTGTCATAATTATTTTTCTTTTTTTTCATGCCAGACACAGAATGCTAATAACCAATCTTGTCCCAATGCTTCACCACGTGTCCCATCTACTGAAAATGTTAAAAGAAAAGATTGCGAGTTATTACATTACAATGGGACAGGATTACTTGTTGCTACTGGTGAAGCTGTTTCCTCAGATCCTTCTACGCTCATAGGTGATGCACCACTCGGTTCTGATTGTTGGAAAGTGTGGGTCGATTTTGTCTTTGAATCCGAAGCTCCCTTGTATAGGGCAGATTCCTCCGGCCGTTATTTGCTTGGGCAAGCTCATGGAAATTTAATTGCATGGCCTAGCAAGTTTATCAAGATCAGTAAGTATTCCAAAGTATAATATTTGAATATCTAATTCCATTGATACTGAAAATATAATATATAATATTTGAATATCTAATTTCATTGACACTGAAAATATAACATTTATTTACTTGCAGCTCAGCCTTAGGGATAATCGTATTTTGGGGCTTTTTGCTTGTTTTTGTGGTTGTATCTCTACAAGAGATATATAGAACTTTTTTGAAAGCAATCTGTTAAGGGCATGTTTGGTTCTTTTGAAAACAACTCTAAGGTTAGTTTTTCTCTCTATTTATAGTATTATGGGTGTTTCAGTCTCTGCATATGATTAATAGAGCAAGTGTGGAATGCAAATGTGAAACTAGAAAAAAAGGAGCATTAGTGCTTCTTTTCCTGTAATGAGTAGGAAAATCACAACCAAAATAAATTGACTACAAGAACTCATGTTAGGGCAGCCACCAAGATAGGGAATAAACACATATCTGCATTGTTTGTATTTAGGCAAGATTGTCTTTTAAGAACAATCTAGAAATACTTGCATTTATAATAGAAAAACCTAATATAACATGCACCTTATGTGCAAGTCTAAGCATATGAATCTAGACCATCCTCTAATTCATGGAAACTCCTAGCTAGCTAGCCCTATTTATAAACAATGCCTCCTCAAGCTTTGATAATTCAATAGGTTATGCTACACCATCAATATGAGTCACACATTCACTCTTTCACAGCTGAAAATTACAACGGCATCCTTAAGAGGAACAAACTCACCACCAAGAAGTGTAATTCTCCCACTTTCAATTGCTTTCTTAACACCCATTTGAGAGAAATAATCAACTTGTTCCAAATCTTCTATGAAGAACACGCGGCTAGGATTCTCTTGCACTGCTTCAGCAAATCTCTCAAGATAACTTGAACCCAACTCTTCTCTTACCCTTTTGTTACTGACACACTCTTTAGTTGAATCAGCTCTTGTCAGTGAGAAACTACTGAAACCAATTGTGACAAAGTTGCTCTGAGAGCCAAAAATAAGTTTAGCTAATTCTCTTGCAATCTTCTCCTTGCCTTCAGAATCAACACCTGAGAAGAACAACCAAGTTTCTTCTTTGTCCTCAGTTTGTTTCAACTTGCCTTTTCTCCCTTTTTTCCCGGACCTGCATTCAAGGAATGTGCTTGCAATTTCAAGAATAATGTTCACTTTCCATGGGACTTTTTCTTCTAATGCACTGTATAGAATCTTCAAATTCTCAGAATTCAGCTCCTTGAAGTGATGCAAGCACTCCATATCCTCCATTGCCTCGTTGGAAGAAGCTCAAGAGCTGTAAGCATTTTTCACATTCTTCAATTTGTCACTTTCTGCATATTATATTACTTAGAGATGGAGATCCCTCTCACACCCACCCTTCAATGCCTGGAATCTATCTATATATATATATATATATATATATATTAACTATTTGTATATTATTTAGAGAGTGGGTGAGATGTGCATTATTGTATATTTTTTTTCCACAAAATGAGACATGTGAGATGAGTCAGAAATCATGGGTCCATCAATACTGGATAAAAGGGACTACCTGTTTTTAATATTTTCATCGAAATTAATTTTTAACCATTGGATCAGCTGTAGGTAAACAACAAACTATAGGGGACAATCCTCGTGCATAAAGAAAAAATTATGTTCTTTAAAGTCAAAAACTGGATTGATTGGATAATCTAAACTACCAACACCAAATCTTTATTTAGTGCCATAGACCTAACATGAAAATGCTGTTTTATTGGTTTTAGTCAAACTAGTTTAAGTGGCTAAATAAGCCTAGCATAGGGACTATAGCTAGGAAGAATGAAGAGCACCCCAGATCAAGGTTGCATATATATATATATATATATATATATATATATATATATATATGTTGTTTTATTGGTGTTAGTCAAACTAGTTTTAGTGGCTAAATAAGCCTAGCATATGGACTATAGCTAGGAAGAATGAACAACACCTTGAGGAGCAGATCAAGGTTGCATATATATATATATATATGCTGTTTTATTGGTGTTAGTCAAACTAGTTTTAGTGGCTAAATAAGCATAGCATAGGGGCTATAGCTAGGGAGAATGCTTGTTCTACATTGGTTTTCACTTGAGGACTAGAAAAACCAGCCTCTCTCATGACTCTACTAACACTTGGGTCATCTAAGATTGAGATTATAAGCTGCTCTATCTCTACTTTCAAAGCCAAAATAGGCTGTTGCTAGTTTTCAATGGAGCCACCCGTTGGTGAGCTTGCGCACGCTTGAAGGCAGCAACCAAGGCTAATGGCTTGTGTTACTATGCTTGCAGGTTCAGAAGTTAGAGAGTGATGAGTAGTATAACCTCCTGTCCTCATCTTCTTTGTTTTGATATTTTTATTACACTCTTAGCTAGTATAGTGTTTGTAGAAGAAATCAATGAAGGACAAGTATAGGCTTTGGTTTCATTTGGTTAGGAAAGAGAGTATTGTTATAGCTCATGAACTGTTACTTAAGGTGGTAGTAGTAGTAATAGTTATCTGGTTTATAATTTGGTTGTGATGAGGAGAGACTTAAAAGAATGTATGCAATAATATATGAAGTGGATTTCTGCTTATCTTGTTGGGGAGGAAAATTTTTTGTTTTGTGAAAGTGGAATGCATGTGAAGCAAAGACAAAGCTAAATTCTCTCTCTCTCTCTCTCTCTCTCACACACACACACACACACACACACACATATATACATATAGGAATGAGATAAAGTTTCTAAGGATAATGGCTATCTTTAACAAAAAGGACATTTTGGATTTATTGCTAGGCATCATCTGTTGGTAGGGTTTCTTATCAAATTCAAAAAGAAAAAATATCGTGTAGTTGATTTCTTAACTTTGCTCAGCACATAGATATAGATGATATACAGTTTGTATAAAACATGTGGCCAAGAAAATAAAAAAAGAAGTGATATATATATATATATATGCACACCATCATAGGCGCACTTGTTGGGGCTTACTTGTTGACACACACCTCTCACAGGCGCACTCTTATGGATTTGATTTGCTATTCTATTATTGAGGACTTAATTAGCCATTCTGTTATTGAGGGTTTGAATTGCTAATATTCTATTATGAGTTTTGATGTTATTTTGCTTTAGGGACAGAATTCTGGGTTGGATGGTAAACTTGTTGGAAAATCTGTTATAGCTATTTGACTTGCTGAAAATTTGTGTTCTAGATAGTATACTTGCTGGAAAATCTGTTCTAGCTATTTCACTTGCTTAAAATTGTGTTCTAGATGGTATACTTGCTGTTTGAAATCTGTTTTACCGGAATTTAATGCTACCAGAAAATCTACTTTGCTGAATTGTTCAACTTGCTGACATAAATCTAAAGTTGCTGGAAATTGAGTTTGGCTATTCTAAATTGCTCTATATAGCTGCCATTTAAAATGCTGAATTGTTGAAACTATTTTCTGAAATATGCATGTTGCTGACTTGAGAAATTTAAGGGGCTGATTTGAGATTTTAATAGTGCTGATTTGGTAATTAAATAGTGCTGATTTGGGTTTAATAAGGTGTTGTTTTGAGAAATTAATTGTGCTGATTTGAGACTTATAAGGTGCTGATTTGAGATTTTAATAGTGCTGATTTGAGATTTTAATAGTGCAGTAACATGGTTTTTACTTTCTGTCTCTATTTCATAGTTCATACTGATATTTTTGTGGACTGATTGTGGACCTGTTTGTTTGTATAAAATTCCATGACAAGAATATGGGCAGTCAATTCTTTACCCAACTTCACTGGTTTTATTTTCAGTTCTCTTTTCTTGATCACCAAAGCTTATATTTTTAGTTGGTTCACATAAACCTTTACACTTCACTTTCAGTTTAGTAATCATCCCTGATTGTTTATCTTGACTTCCTGCTAGCTCTAAACATAGATGGGTGGGATTTTGTGACTGAATGAAGAATTGCATCTGAGGGTTCACAAAACTGGATTGAATTTCTGTTAGTCATGTCAAAATGAAAAGAGGCCAAAACAGGTCATCATACCTAATGCTGGTCCTGCCTTTGTGAGTGCTGAGAAGGAAAGATTGGAGACAGTCCTAACTTTTAGCATTATTTTTCTTGAAGTGCCTGCTCTTAGAGTCAAACCCACGTCCTCATGCTTGTCAGCGCTCGCTTTTACCAATGTACCAACTACCAATTAATGACCCCTATGCTAAACCTGTATTATTAAGCCAATATCAATAACCAGTCAGTCATGTCTAGAAAACAAATTTACTGTTTCACTCTATTATCTGTTTTTCTTTCGTTGTGCATTTGAATGGCTCTCTTTCACCTGGAAAAATCTACTCACTTGGATGGATCATTATTCAACTATTCAATTTTCTATGATATGAATAATCCTTTACTCTGTTGTTCAAGATAGAATAAGAGTTTCAATATAGTTGAGTTTGTGCTTAATACTATTGAGCATTAGATTTAATTAATGTCTCTTTGTGTTTATTTGTAGAATAAAAATGACTGAAAATTAGATGGGTGTATTTTCAGTGCTAATTTGGTTTTCTTATCTGTGACTGAAAGAAAGAACATTTGTTGTTTCTGGAGATTTTAATACTGAATGTTCTATTGTAGAAACAAAAGATTCACAAAACTCGAGGGTTATCATTTTCTCAAACTTTAGGGGAAGTGTCGGGTGATGATGATACATTGGTATATTCAAACTTATATATTTTTTTCATGCTGACTTCAGACAACCATTTTGAATTCTCAATGGTGTGTCTTTCTTATTTTATTTTTTAATTCAAAACTTTATCCACCTTGGCATAATGACACTCGCTTCAGGGACATAATGGACGCGTTGGCAAAAATTGGATAGTTTGTTAAAGCTACCCAGTTTATTGTCCAAAGTTCAGGTTTGTATTCTTGTTCTTTTGCTGTTTGGTATTTTTTATATTCCAAAATATCTAAATTCCTTTTTTTTCCTCTTCCATTTGATGTGACATATGTCATTTGTATATTTGGAACTGTCAGTTCTGGTAATGATTGGAAAGTAAATTTTTTCTATATAACTCAACTTAATGAAATTTTTTTTCTATATAACTCAACTTCATGAAGCTTCTTTCCTGCAAACCATATCAGCTGTGTGAGCATATCTTTTTCCTGGGGTTATACATAGGGCCAAAGGCAACCCTATCTTTTCTTACAGCTTCAATCTATGTTCTTTTTCTCCCCTAATCTATGTAGCACCTTTGACATGTAAATATATCAACCTGCAATTACAATGATAACACATGGAACATTTATATTCACCAGCCTAGCTAAATTAAGCTTGACTTTGTTTGGGTTTGCCTCATTCTTTTCTCAAGCATCATTATTGAACTCAGTCTCAGTTCATCAACTAAACAAACGAGTCCAATACGGAGCTGAACCAAAGTTCTTTATGAAAAACTTGGTTCATTTGCAGCCGTGATTGTTGCTTCATAGATTTTACCAGTATGTTTCTGGTTGATTGTCTCCTAATGATCCAGCATTCGAGGCACTGGTGCAAGGAATAATTTTAATGACAGGGTGGGAGGATATTGAAGAAGATATCTCAGTTACCAAGCCTCATTCAGATGTATGAAGGTGGGCTGATCTTTGTGAAGAGGAAAGAGTTTTATGGTTTGAAGATGTTGGGAGGAGTTGACAGTGATGGGAGCATTTCGATTCTAGTATCATGGTTGTTAGTAATCTGGACTTACTATTGCTTGTGGAATTTGCCACCTTCAATTGGGTCCACAAGGAGCTATGGGATGGGCTTCAGATTTGGTGAGTTGAGGGGAAGGGAAAGAAGCTCCAAATAGGTTAAGCAGAAAATTAAATCATTCAACTCTTTTTAGGCCTCACATATGAAGGTTTCAAGGAAGATGCCTTACGGTTGTTTAATGGCATTGACCAAGGAATGGGATGCAAGCAAGAATGGAGGCTTTTGCTCTAGGGGAGATAGGGAGCTTAAAATTTTGTTGCTCAATTTTTGGTTTTAGTAGACTGGAGGAGCATTGTCTGATTGCTGTAAAGTCTTCTATTGCTAGACTGGTTTTGGTCATGTGCGAAATTCTCCTTATTGTGGCCGATTCCTAGTGAAAAAGGGCTTTCCTTTTTGTTAAATATGAGGCTGAAACTGAAAGAGAGAGAGAGTTATTACAAGATTCACAGGATTGCCACTTTGAGATGAGGAGGCAGGATTGCCACTTTGAAATGACACCAAACTGCCAGTAGCTGAATTTGTCTGCTCTTCACTGGCATGACGAACAAACTCTTCAGGCGACATGTGGAATCCATGGCAAGCACAAACAATCTTGATTTAAGATTTTTAGAGTGTTGATTTTGCTGTCTTAAAAATACTAGCATGCTGATTTTTCTATTTGCTATCATGCTAATTTTTCTATACTATTGTGCTGAACTCCATATGCTATTATGCTGAATTTGTTATGCTACTTTACTAAATTATATTTCACTGCATTATGTTTGCTAAAGTATGTTATGTTTAACTATGTTCATGCTCCTTATATTTTGTGATTTAAGTGGAATGCATGTGAAACAAAGACAAAGCTAAATTTTCTCTCTCTCTCACACACACACACACACACATATACATATAGGAATGAGATAAAGTTTCTAAGGATAATGGGAAGTTAGACTCTAACTTTAACAAAAAGTATGACATGGATATGTTTATGTACCTATATATTATATATGATTTGAGGCACCAAAATAAATATGTATGGTATTCTAATCATAAATCTATTCAAAAACTATGAATGAATGGAAATCCATAAAGTTGTTACTATGTGTGACAAGCAGCAAGTTTTCTGAAGGAAATTTATCTGCAAGGGCCTTAATAATTTGCTCATATCTGGTCCTTGCACCAACGACTGTCTCTTCCCATTTTGGCAACTTGAGTTCCTCGAGCAAACAATCTATGTCAGTACATAGAATAGTTTTTGCAGACTTATAAAGGAAAGTGAAAAGGAAAATATATCAAGTATACCTCTTTATATATTCATTGTTTCATTTCATTATATATTGATATTTTTGTTCTTTCTTTGTTGTACTTGCTCCATTGACCCTCTCTCTGTAAATCCCAGGATAATGAACCAGCGAGCAGTAGCAGTAGCCTTCTCTCTTGTTGTACTTGCTCCATTGCTCCATTTTGCTTCGATTGCCTCTCAACTACATCTTCAAGTTCAGTGTTTTGTTTAAGTTCATTTGTAGCTAGAATATTCGTCTTTTAAATGTTCACTGTATATTTGTTAATGGTTGTAATTTTTAAGCATGCTGAATGTGCTAGCTTTGAATCCGCAAATTAGATATGCAAATACTTTTGGGTTGGGATGAAAGTTATTCAAACTGTGTTTTTGGCTTGACTTTCATTTGAATGTTTTTTAGCTTCCAATACAAATTGATGTTGGTATTGTATGTATGGTATCACAGGTTTTTCGATTGGGTTTCACAGGTTTTTGGATTGGGTTTCACAGGTTTTTGGAATTAGGTAATAGTTTCTTTTAAGGCAAGCCCAGCCCGCCCTTAATAATATCATGTGGGTAGCTTCTAAGGCGGGTCAGAAACGCCGTAACTATTTTACCTTCTATGGCAGTCTACGAATGCCGTTAATATCTTAGCTTCTAAGGCGGGCCAAAGCTGCCCTTAAAAAAATTTGGTTCAACTTTTAAGGATGCTAGAAGCAACCCTTAATATTAGATTTTAAGGCAAGCACTGCACGTCGTAAATAAATAATATTTTAAGGCAGTTAGAAACCGCCCTTAATAATTAAGATTCTAAGGCGATAACTCACCGTCGTAAATAATGACAGTTCTATGACAGGTATGGTCCGCCTTGAATAATTCAACTTCTAAGGCGATCACTGACCGCCGTAAATAATGACAGTTCTATGACATGTAATGTTCGCCTTGAATAATTCAATTTTTAAGACACTAAATAATCGCCTTGAAAAATTATTTTAAAGGCGTTTATGAAATTATTAAAGGCAGTTTTTGAATGCCTTTAAAAAGTTTCCGCATGCCTTTAAAAAAACTTCGTAATTATAATACCTTAATAGAGGGCAGGCGATTGTCCGCCTTAAAAAGTCATTTAAGGCAGTTTTGGCCCATCGTAAAAGACTAATTTTCTTGTAGTGAAATGAATCATATTGGCTGGGGCCTTAGGTGACCGCCTAAGTCTCCAGACGACCCTACGTCGTATCATGGTAGTGCAACAAATTGTTCGTCCTTTGTTGTGATGAATTGTTTGTCCCTCCCTGTGTCGGGTAATCGAGAAACCCCTGTAATAGCTCGATTTTGTCCTCGTCAATCCAGAGCCATTGAAATAGATTTTGAGACTCATCTAAAGGCAACATCTTCTTCTCTACAATAACAGTCGCAATCGAGACATCTTTAACTCGCTGGTGCTTCCGTTTGGGAAGCGAATTGACGATTCCCTGGGATGGCTAGTCTTTTGGGACGACATCAATTGTGATGGTGACTTCACCGATATGTGGTAGGGTTAGGTTTTCTTCTTTACTCTCTTTGTCATCGTCACTGTCGAGGTCTTCTTTGTTATAAATGGTGGGATCTTATTCGGAGGCTATGAGTGATAGGAAAAATAAAGTAGAGAGTGAAAGTATAGGTCGAGAGGGGGCCGAGGTTGGGCGGAGTGGGTGAGGTGAAAAACAAAACATGTATAATAGCAATCGCGACTAGCGACTGCCCTTAGAACTCCTCCTCACCTAAATAATGTTATTATTGTGGTGATTTATATTAAGGCTAGGGTTTGCTTCGTCATCTTCCAATCCACCTTCTTTTTTGATGCCACAGCTAGCGGCACCACTCCAAATCTTGTAAAAGATCTTAGAAGTTATCTGATCATGCAAGCTCTTAAAGAGGTACTCTTTACCCAAACTGATCTTGCTCAAAATGTTTAGATACTACTACTTCAACCTTCTCAGCTTCTTCACCAATTAATTCTTGCTGAAATCAGGCTATAACTTACTCTTGATTTGGTTGTAGAACGTCGTTATATCATGGTGGTGCGATGATTTTTTCATCCCTCACTGCATCATGTAATTGAGAAATCCCCTGTAACAACTTAATCTCGTCCTCGTTAGTTTAAAGCAGTTAAAAATAGCCTCTGAGACTCATCTAAAGGCAATGACTTTTTCTTTTCGATGATGATCACGATTGAGACATCCTCGACCCATTAACACTATGGATCGAGAAGAAAATCAATGATTCCCTGAGATGGCTTGTTGTTGGGGACGCATGTGATGGCGATGGTGACTTCACCAATGTGTGGAAGGTTTAGGTTTTCTTCTTCTCTTTCTTCATCAACGTTGTCTTCTTTGTCGTAGACGGTGGGATCTTTTTCGAAGGCCATGGGTGATAGGAAAGAGAAAGTAAAGAGAGAAAGTGTAGGGAAAGAAAAGGTGGGTAGAGTAGGTGACTTGAAAAAAAAACATATGTGATTGTTTTCAGCCAAACACATGGCGAGTGTATAGTGATAGTCATGGCTAGCGATTGACGCTACCACTCCTCCTCACCTAAATATTGTTATGATCATTTATGTTAGGGATAGGGTTTGCTTTGTCATCTTATAATCCACCTTCTTCTCCAACACCATGGTTGGTGGCATCACTCAAAATCTTGCGAGAGATCTCGAAATTTTTCTGATCGTGCGGGTTCTTGAAGATATATTCTTTACCCAAATTAATTTTACTCAGAATGTTCCGAGACTACTACTTCAGCCTTCTCAACTTCTCCATTAATTGATTCTTGTTGAAATTGACTTGTAACTTACTCTTGATTTGCTCGTAGAATGCCATCGTATCATGGTGATGCAATGTATTATTCATCCCTCATTACATTGTGTAATCAAGAAACCCATGTAACAACTCGATCATGTCCTCGATTGTCTCGAGTTGTTGAAAATAGCTTCTAAGGGTCATTTAAAGGCAACGACTTCTTCTCTTCGATGACGGTAGCGATTGAGACATCCTCTATTTGCTAACATTTCGAATCAGGAAGCGAATTGGTGATTCCCTGATATCGCTCACTATTAGGGATACTAGCAATGCCGATGGTGACTTCATCGACGTATGGAAGGGTTAGGTTTTCTTTTTCGCTTTCTTTGTTGTCGTTGTTGAGGTCTTCTTCACCATAGATGGTGCGATCTTCTTCTAAGGCCATGGGTGAGGAAAAAGAAAGTAGAGACAGAAAGTGTAGGGAGAGAAAGAGAGAGGGGTGTTAGGCGGAGTTGGTGAGGAGAAAAGCAAAACATATGATTGGTTTTCAATCAATCACATGGTGAGTGTATAGCGGCAGTCGCGGCTTACGACTACCACTAGCACTCTTTCTCACCTAAATATCAGTATTATTGTGATCATTTATATTAGGGCTAGGGTTTGCTTCGTCATATTCTAATCCACCATTTTCTCCGACGCCTCGACTAGCAGCGTCAATCCAAATCTTAAGGGCTCTTAAAGACGTACTCTTTACCCAAACTAATATTACTCAGATTGTTCTGATATTACTACTTCAACTTTCTTAGCTTCTCCACCCATTAATTCTCTTTAAAATCGAGTTATAACTTTCTCTTGATCTGGTCATAGAACACCATCGTACCATTGTGGTGTGACGAATTGCTTGTCCCTCGCTATGTTATGTAATCGAGAAAGCCCTATAACAACTTGATCTTGTCCTCCTTAGACAAGAGCTATTGAAAATAGCCTCTAAGACTTATTTAAAGGCAACTAATTTTTCTTTGCGATGATGGTCATGATCAAGATGTCCTTGACCCATTAACACTTCGAATTAGGAAGCAAATCAATAATTCCCTGAGATGGCTTGCTATTGGAGACACCGGCGGTGACACCGACGTGTGGAAGAGTTTTTTTTTCTTTTTCACTCTCTTTGTCATCGTCATCGAGGTCTTCTTCACCATAGACAGTGGGATATTCTTCAGAGGCCATCGGTGATAGGAAAGAGAAAATAGATATATAAAGTGTAAGGAGTGAGAGAGATGGGGTGTTGGGCGGAGATGGTGAGGTGAAAAAAAAACACGTGATTGGTTTCCAACCAACAATAATGAGTAATGATGTTTGGTAAGAAGAGTTTGAACAAAATAGAAGAACCAAAGACTCTTTATTTAATGGATATAATCAATTGGATCTTACACCACTTGTAATTAAGTGTATTACATTCAATATACTTATAGTATATCACAACTTTGTATAATATATAGGATAAATATAATCAACCTCCCATGAGGTTTGTCGAAATAACACATACCTCCCCTCTACGTTTCATAATCCCACCTACCTCCTCTTAAGTTTCGATTTATGTAAGGCACGCCCCCCCTCTCGTTACGGCAGCTGATGCAATCAAAGAGAATCTACTGATGTCAGCCACAGTAAATGAGTAAAAGGTTTATTTTTCCCCTCTAACGCATCAAATGACTATTTTAACTTATTGACCAACTAAAAATTGCTTATATACCATTCACCGTCTTCCCCGACAAGCCACACCGGAGCCCTCTAAGTCTACCATCTCAAAACTGAATAGAGAAGACCCATGAGCTCCACCTGTAATTGGTAACTCACCAGAAAATGTAATATTCACCTCCGACTGTTGCTTATCATCACCAAATCCTACTAGCAAAACTTCATCTCTCTCCAACGATATCGAGCCCCAGTGCGTTCCCACCAAATCTATAATTCCATCACCGATCGGAGACAAAGTCATCGAACTATTAGCATTGGTATTAGATGTCAATGGTAGTTGAAATTTTGGAGCTATAGTCAGACTAGTTAAAAGTTTTGGTGATGATTCATACGTCGGAGGGATTTTGACTGAAAACCAACTATTTTAGGCGAACTTGCTAGTGAAAATTCATCAACCCCAGTAGGTCTAGGCACCAGAGGCTCCATCGTACGATTATCCATTGCTTCATTTCTCAGCATTTCAAATCTATTGTGATCTGACGATTCCACCGGCAGAGGAGAATGATAGTAACCAATCAGTGGCGATAGAAAATCATGCTCACAAGATAAATTGACTGGCGGAGGAACCGAAATCTTCCTCTCTACATCTATATAGGAGACCATTCCAGTCAGAGCATTATAACCAAGAAGAAAAGACACTCGTAAGACATTACTCCTTCGTTATCAGCGTCATCTTCATCTTTGTCAAGCTCCAACGAGGTTGAACCCTCTTCAAAGTAGCACAAAGGTAGTTGTAGATGACAACACTGGAGTGATTGAAGTTTGAGGAGAGAGAAAGAGAAGTGGAGAGAGAGAAAAGAGGATAAAGAAAAGAAATAAAAAAATTAATGTATAATACATGGGCATAACGGTTAAATCACACACTACCGTTAGTTACATGGACGACTGATACTAGCAGGGGAGGTAGGTGGGATTATGAAATGTAAATGGGAGGTATGTGTTATTTCGACAAACCTCAAAGGAGGTAGATGATACTTACCCTAATATATATTACATATGGATAATTATTTGTTCTCCAAACTTGGAATAGTCAAAAGAGGGAAGAGCATGGACCCTACATGTTCGGATTTGGACAACTTATCTTAATTCATTACATGTTTGTGGCATGAGAATTAAGACTCGACTTTTTGAAGTATTTAAAATTTAGATAGATCTGTACTAATATAAGAATATGGATTTTAGAACTTGAGTTAGGTAAATAAT
This sequence comes from Cornus controversa, assembly GCA_026545225.1. Classification (NCBI taxonomy): domain Eukaryota; kingdom Viridiplantae; phylum Streptophyta; class Magnoliopsida; order Cornales; family Cornaceae; genus Cornus; species Cornus controversa. The sequence goes on along the minus strand of CM048848.1, from coordinate 26,591,511 downwards.
TACTTACACATTTCACAAATTGGAGAAATTATTAATATTCGAGGGATATCATACCCCTTACACATTTAACCAATGAAAACTCTTTATTTTCCTTAATTATAAGAAACATTAGTTCACTATCGATTGAGTATGTAAGAGAATATGGTATTCCAGGAATATTCAATACTTTTTTCACAAATTGACGACAATGAAGCTCAAGGATTGGCTCACCTGTTCAACCAAGGCTTCGATTAATGAAGCATAACCCTTGCAGAATAATTTCCATTAATCTCCACTCACACTCACTACGACCACACTGTTTGCTAGTTTTTGGATGCTTCAAATCTTAGTGTTGGATCAGTATCTTGTCTAGTTGCTTGATGAGTCACTATAATGGGCCACAATAATAAAAAAATACTACTATATATTTTATTTTGTTGATCATTGATATGCACAATGTCATTGATGACATTATCGAGAATTAGTCTCCCAAATACGGATTGAAAATAGAATTAAAGTATCATCAGTTGGATTGTATTTGTATGACTCACTCTACTTCAAGAAAATTACAAGAATGAGCATATGAGTGCCATGGCCCACCGTGTATGTTTGTGACTAATTACCACGTATAAAAATGTATGGAATTCTTTTGAAAAATTACAAATACATGAGGATTTACAAATAATAAAGGGATAAAATGCATAAAACACTCTTATATTTTAAAAATGTGCAAAAAAACTCTTTCATATTCACTTTTCTCCCCTGTAGTTCATATTTGGTGCAAATAAACCCTTCTCACCTGTAAAATTACTTTTATACTCCCAAATATTTTAACACAAAAAAACCATATTAATCTTGTTGTAAAAAGACTAAAATTCCCACTTTGACTCTCTCTCTTCAATCTCACATCTATATATATATATATATTATTTTCTTTTCTTTTTTTCTTTTTCTTCCTCCTTTCTCTTCTCACCGTACACACGCTCTCTCTCTCTCAACAAGTCATATTCTCTCTCTTCTTTTTCTTTTCTTTTCTTTTTTTTTCTTCTCTCTCTCTTCCTTCTTTTTCTATCACTAGTTCTCTCTCTTCCTTTTTTTACACCCACTGGTTCTCTCTCTTCCTCACGGTTTTTCTTTTCTTCTTTTCTCTTTCCTTTCCTTTTTCTTTTTCTCTCTCTTCCTCAATCTCTTTTCATTTTCATGGTCTGTGGAGCGAACACGGATGGTGGTTTGCTAGTTATTTGATGGTGAGTCTTCAGTTTCAATGGAAATCGATAGTGGTAATTCTTTGGCAACAAATAAGGCAGTGTTGGTGGAACTGTGGTGTGTGATGATGATGACGGGTCTTGAGTTTAGAGCTATAAAGACCGTAACCATTTTTGTCCAATTTTATTTTTATTTTCGCTTATTGTAAGTGATTTAAATGATTATATGCATGTTTTAAATATGAAATTCATGTTTGAGGGACTTATATTAGGGTTCGAGAAAGTTTTGGGAGCGTTTGGTGAAATTTGAGATTTTTGGGTCGATGGGGCTCAGGACGCAAGTCAGGTGGGCCTGGAAAATTGGACATTTTTCAAAAAGTACCATTTTTTAGATTAGACTAACTAAAATATTAGAAGATTCATGGAATCGATTTCAAGTCCATAAGAAGCTTTGAAATTGAAAAAGGAGGCCGGAAAGGTACGTTAAGTAACTAGTGGCGTTTTGGTAAATTGGCCAAGCTCGGTCTATAAATAGAAGGGAGAACATTTCAGCACACTCTCTCTCTCATTATAGTAGTCATCCAAGGAGGTCTTCATCTCCCTACACATCTCTTCATATTCTCTTTTAGATTTGTGGGACTTGGGGTGTGAATTGGAAGACGTCGAAGAAGGGAAAGTTATTCCACGCGACAAGGGCTCGAGTTTTATAGGTTCAAAGTCAAATTCAGACAAGGTTGAATTTAGTGAGAATTGAGGATTTTGTTTAGAAGCTCTTCTAAACTAAGGTAAGGATGCCTAAACCATGAAATTCAGGGTTAGTGTGAGTATATTGGTTGTCTATATCAACCAATTGGTTAATTGTGCATAATTATGTATTTCTCTAAGTTAAAGCATGTTATGTTTTAAAATTGGATGAATTTTATCATGAATAGATGTAAATATATGCCTTGAATTGTCATATGTGATTGTATAACATGTTGTATGAGAAATATGGGAGAATTATACATATTCTATGGATATATGCAAATGTGGTATCTATGTGCTTGATTAATTGCCCTAATAAGCATGATTTTCTATAAAGCATGATTTATGTGATAAATAGATACCTTGAAATGTGGAAATGTGATGTATATCCGTATATGAGAGTATGTGAGACTTGTATAGAAATGTGCAAGCATGCTAGATGGTTACTATGTTACTTTCTAAGCTTCACATATATAATTAGCATGAGCATGTGAAATCCATCTCCATGCATGACATGCATATGGTGAGGGTGTATGTGAGATCAATTAGATGGCCTTGTTATTGGAGTCTTTTTTATGAGAGAATAGGATGGCCCTGCTATTGGAGTCCTATGACACAATAATGGGATGACCCTGTTATTAGAGTCCCAAAAGAGAGAATTAGATGACCCTATTTTAGACATTTCTTTTGAGCATGTTGGAGCTCATCTCACAAGTATTAACTCTTTTCAGGAAATGGCAAGGAGGTAGCGGAGTCTCCCCAACCATGAGTTGGTGAAGAGCGTAGCTAGTTGTCTTTTGAGGACATTTATTGTTTACATTTGATGTATGTTTGGAATGTGGACTATATGCATATATTAAATATGTGTATGACCTTTAATGTTTTAGAAACATGTAATTGGGTGTGCTTTATGACTATGTATGCATATGTAAGGTTTTAGGACATGAATATATGTTAAATGATGAGAATGATGATTTTATATTTCCATTTATGTCCAATTATGCATGCATGATAATTATGGGAACAATTGAATTAAGGAAATGGTGAATTGAGAGCATTGTATAATATAGATGAGGATGAAAATATGAAAAATGACACTTGAATAACTTTGTAGGAGATAGCTTCGGAAGGCCTGCGATTAATCGTAAGCCTCACTTTGATTAATCGGTGAGGTTTGATTAGTCGATGATACCTCGGGCGACAATGACACCTTACAACCCGGAGTTTGGGCTCAAACTGGGGGAGTCCCAGCGCTCTAGATTTTGGGGTGTGACAGTTTTGTATCAGAGCACTAAGTTTGAAAACCTAAAGACGAAGGGTAATGGTCAGATCATGTATGGATTTGGAATTATTAAGACCTTTAGGTTTGAATTGACTAAGTAACATTTGTAGACATGAGATAGTTATTTTGATAAATTTATGTGCACGTGAGCCATGCTTATATGATTACATGTTATGTGCTTGTATCACAACATGTGTTATATGCTCTGTGGTTATTTGAAAACATGTTTATATGTTATATTTTTGTTGCAAAAGCTTGTTTATGCATTATAAGTTTAAGTGATAACATGTTCCTATGTTGCGTAATGAGTTGATTATGTTAAGTGCGTAGCATGATATATTCAATTATTGTTAACCCATCTATTGGCTATATCTATGCCCACCTAGACGCTGTAAAGGAGCAGTTAGGGTTGGGGTTCCTGAGGAAAATCGTTTGGTCACAGATATAACTACGAACCTTAGAGATTTTGTGAGGACAGTTGCTGCTGAGGTGCAACAGCTGGTTGCACAACTGGAAGAAACTGAAAGTGAGAGGCGCTAGCTTTAAATATATTATGAGATTCAAGAAGTTGATGCCTCATACTTCTGATGAAGCTTAGAACCGTTGGTGGCAGATAAATGGCTTGAAGAAGTAGAGAATCATCTAAGCATGATGTCCACGCCCGACGACGAAATGAAGGTGATACTAGTAGTTTATTTGTTCTCAAGAGGTGCCGAGCTATGGTGGAAGTCAGTAAATGACTCACATGATGTTGAGACGATTGGGTGAGAGGAGTTTAAGACTTTTTTCCTTGAGCATTACTTTCCAAGGCCTAAGAGAAGGGCACTAAGAAAGGAATTCGATGAACTAACTCATGAAAGCATGACACTGACCGAATATGAGAACAAGTTCACTTCTCTCTCACGCTTTGCTCTTGAAGTGGCGAGAGATGAGAAAGTGAAGACATGGAAGTTTATTAATGGTCTTCACCATACCATTAGTCCCGTTGTGTTTATTTTGGGTTTGAAGGTGTATACTAAGGTAGTGGAAAAGGCTTTGATGGTTAAGGCTGAGGCAAAAAATAGGCAACAAAAGTGAAAAGCTTAGAGGCAGAACAAGAATTTGACAATTGTGTTAGAAAAGCATGCAAGGAAGACGTTCAAGAATGGTCCTTAACATTTATCAGGGTCAGTGGGACAGCCTATGGCACATTCTACACCTATCACTCCTATGCCTCTTAATGCCCTGATTTCTGACTCCCGGAACCATGGGTGAACCCGTCCATTAAACCCCAATGAACCGTCTTAACCTTTATTTAACCACGGAAGCTTAATCATATTTTTACACATGTGTATGTATAATGCATCATCAACTAATCTCAATGGGCCTCACACGTGGTCTTACATGTGTGTCTAACACTAGACTACAAGTTTCGCACGATCAAAAGTGCAATTTCGCACGATGTAAAGCCTCCTTTTGCATGATTGAAATTGGGATTTTGCATAATCAAAATTTCGCTCAATCGAAGTTCGTGCGAAGTACTATCGAAACTTATTTGGAAATTAGATCATCTTCAATCGAAATTCTCGATACTATTTCACATAATCGAAGGCATTTCGATCATGCGAAATAAGAATTTTGCACGATCAAAACTGCATTCTGCAGAATTCTTGATTGTATAACACTTGGCCATTTTTATGTCCCATTTCTATTCTAACACTTTCAAACTCACTTATAAACCTCCATAAGTCATTCAACATATTTAAAATAGTAATTCTCATACATTCCCTGCAATAAATTCTTAATACATAAACATAAGGTCCATTCATAGTTTAAATCCAATCCATACATCTTATAAGCGTGGTAGTCCAAATTCATAGTCACTAAATGAATTACATGTGGATTGTCCAAAAATATTAATAATTCAACTATAACTACAATAATAGAAAAATAAATATGCCACAAGCCGGCATAGATAGCCACATACAAGGTATACAAAAATATATCCAAAATGTCAAAAGAGAACTCCACTTGGATGAGCATCGACCCGACATTGACCTATATGATATGTAACCATGATGTCACTACACTACATGACATATATCAATATTCTCACATTCAGCAATTCAGAAATGCAATTCAGGAGTGTGCATTTAAACCATACAACATGCTTAGCAGTTAAAACACATAAGCATCAAGATATTTACATCTTCTTCGGTCATAATCTGATACATATATAGAAATGATTGGTCAACTTCGACGATCATGTGGTGTTGGTAAACTCCGACGACACTCGTATGATGGGAAAACTCTGACGGTCATATATTTATGACATCATATAAGCTTTACACTAGTGATTGGGCAACTCCGATAATCACTATACTTGGGGGTATGATTGGGCATATCCGACGATCATCCCATTGTGGATATTATCACCACTTCATACACATGGTTGGTCACCTCCGAATTTTATGTATAACATACTTGGACAAGACTCCGATATACACATTTACATGCTCATAAGACACATATACTTCATATATATATTATATAATTCTTATGCTCTTCAATGCATATTCTTGCTATAATAATTCTAGCATATATTTCATCTACATAATTCCCATACAAACATAGTTCGGCTCTTTTTTTTCAGTCATTCAGATGACAAATTCTGTGAAGACGACGAGAGATGTCGCCTGCTCTTTTCGTTCCTTCTCTTTCGGAGTGGATAGCCACATATATGCTTCAACTTATGCATATTGATCACATATGCATATAATACACCACATAGTGAAACATGCTCTCACTTCATATACTTTGTAAGCATAATTTCTCAATTCATCACATAACATAAATTGAACAACTCTAGCATGCATAATTACACAATGTAAATAAGGGAATGATAATTTACTTAACTCCCATCACTCACCCATACATGCTAGCACAATTTATACCATCCCAAATTCACCCAAACCCTACAATCGATGACTAAGAAAGAAGAAACACCCTTACCTCAAGTTTGGAGTCTTCCCCTATCAAACTCTAGAATCACCAAACATCAAGTTTGTCCAAATTGCATATTTTTTTTCTATAGAACCGTTGATCGGGACAAGGAGAATGAACTTTCCTTATTAGACAAAACTCGAATCTAAACTTCATTCACCCTCAAATTTTAGAACTCTCTAATGAGGGACTTTGAACCCACTAAAGTGAAGAGGAAGGAGAAGGGAGTAACTTTCTCTCTTGGAGCAATCTCTAAATCTCACTCTAAGGTGCTCAAAATAGAAGAAGAATATTGGAGAACAAGGAGAGCTTGAAGAGCAACAATGGATAATTTTCTATATCTCTACAATCTTCCCTAGCAAAATACACTCATGTGTATTGACAACTCACCTAAGGAAAAATGACTATTTTGCCCTTAAGTCACTTAACGTACCTTCCGAGCTCCATTTTCGATTTCAAAAATGGCCATGTCTCCGAAATCACTTCCTTAACTCATGAAATATTTTATTTAACCTAAAACCAAAAATAAATACTTTCAAATTTTCAGGCCCACCCGACTTGCTTCCTAGGGCCCGCTAACCCAAAATTCTCAAATTTACTCAAACGCTCTCAAAATTTCTTAAAACCTCTAATCAAGTTCGTAAACATGTTTCCCACACTAAAAATATGCTAAACATCATTTGAAATGCATATATGGCAAAAATGATGAATAAAATAAAAATCGGTCAAATTTAGACTCGGTCTCTACAACCTCCCCACCTTTGAGGAATTTCGTCCTCAAAATTAGAAACATATCTCCTCGACTCCTTGATGTCTCCAAAGCACTTTAACTAATGGGATGGTCTTGCCCCTGAGCACTTGCTCTCTAGCATCCAAAACCTAAATCGATCTCTCCTCGTAAGACACATCTTCCTCCACCTCAGGATTTGTCCAATCTAGCACATGTGAAGGATCTGACTCATACTTTCTTAACATCGAAATGTGGAAATTATTGTGCACACCTGACATTTACGGTGGCAATGCCAAAAGATAAGTAACCTCACCTACACGATCCAATATCTTGAATGAACCAATAAACTGTAACGCTAGCTTCCCACTACATCTAATTCTCATCAAACCTAATCATGACGAGATCTTTAGAAAGACATGGTCCCCCACCTCAAATGCCAAAGGTCGTTGCCTTCTATCAACATAACTCTTCTAACGACTCTGAGCTATAACAATCGTTGTATTATCACTTTTATCTTCTTTATATTCCTTGGACTATATCCGGACTGACCCGAGTTCCAAGTGTGAACCCATTCACTTAACCCCGTGAATGACCTTAACCGCACCCATGCGACAGTATCAAGCTCTGATACTATTCTGTAATGCCCCGATTTCTGACTCCCGAAGAACCGGAGCTGACAACCGTCCATTATGCCCCAATGGATCATCTTTACCCTCAAAAGTTGCAGAAGCTTAATTCTATTCTTGCACATAGATGTGCATAACTCCACCTTATCCACCCATAACAGGCCCTACACCAAATCGTATCACCTTAGCGGGAATTTTGTTCATTCTCACTCTCATAAATCACTCACTTCAGGACTCAACACTTCATGTGTTTAGAATCTGAAGTTGAAACCTACACCATTGGATAGAGAATTCAAAAATATTTAATTTCAAAAAAAAATCACGCTCAATTTCGATTTAAAATAAAGAAGTTATGTCAGATTTAAATTTCAGAGCATGCTATGAATAGTGACTTCGATCCATCGAACCTTCGATGCATCAAACATGTATCGACGCAAATATCGAAATCTACTGTCAAATGGTCAAAATTTCCAACTTATAGGCTCCAAAACTTCTCTAAAAAGCCTAAAAATCATCAAATATCACCCATAACATGAACAAATGCTAAAATCATCATTATGCATCATTCTAAGCCAGATTCAAATCCCGAACAAAATCATGCATCAATATAGGTCATTCTCCATCACAAACATATTCCAATTTATAATGAAAACATTCATCAACGCCATTAACTCATCAACACAACTATTTTGACAATTTATGCATATATGAAATTAATAATAGGACCGCAATTCAACTATATAGAGGAAAGAAATTCAACTTAAACATAAATCTCATATCTCGTCTCAATTGGTTTCAAGTGGCAAACACGGCTCATACATATATAATTTGAATTACAAATTCGATAAATGCCCTAACATGGCATGTGAAAACATATCATAAATAATAATGATAAAATATAGATATCATTTCTCGGGCTCTTCAAGCTCCATCCACGACTGATGCCTTATCTGTAGAAATGATTGGGGGAGGGGGTGAGCACCATGGCGGCTCGGTAGAAATACCCAAACCAGCCTATGCATCGACTCAATGCGACCTACATGAATACAAGCATGGTATCGCTATACTATATGACATACTTCTAATAAACGTGAAATGCTATCATGGAATTCCTACATTATATGACATACTTCAATGTACATGCTCAAAGGGAGCTTAATTCAAATCTTAAGTGGAAAACATGTTCAACATTACTCAATTTCAAGGAAAATGCCACGCAATCTCAATATGATTATCATAATTCAACAATAACACTTAAGCACCAAACCATATAAATTTTGAAATCATACAAGGGTAGGAGTTGTTATAGAACCATCGGATAACCGTGAAATGAGCCAATTATCCGTAATATCTATCTTGACGGGTGATCAACTCGAGGGTCTAGAAGGAACCAAATCTAACTTTACAAGTTACTAACCTGATGGTCTAGAGTAACCACCTTGGCCAAGTTTAGGGATTTGCACCCTAGGGATCTAAGCCCTCATTGCTTTCCAACCTTCTTCCAAAATCAACACCCAATCATGTAGATTCAAGTATGGCAACACATACAATTTCAAGCGTATCATAAGCCACTTAATTTCTATTCTAAAACATGTAATTTCATGTATATAATAATGCAACAATTCCATGATTCAAGTGCATCATAAGCCATTTAACTTCCATGCTAACACATGTAATCTCATGCATAAAAGAATGCATTAATTTCATAATTCAAGTACATCTTAAGTCACTTAATTCACATGCTAAAACATGTAATTCCATGCATATAACAATACAACATTTGAAGGAAATGATCACTTTCATTTATATTATCAAACACATAACATGCATTATACACAACATGGTCTCTACACTATAAATCATGTTATAAAGTAACATTCCTCCACAATTAATAACACCTAAACATATAGACACAAATCAAAGCACATGAATTCGATAAAATCATCAATTAACATAAATTGACCCAATTAAAAGTGCAAGACTCACATTCTAGCAAATCTAAACGTGCTAAACAACACAATCCATATCAATTCCTAAAGAATCGATGATAAGATGGAGAGAATATCCCTACCTCAATTCCAAGCTAAAATCTCTCAAAAACTGAACTTTGTTCGAAGACGATTTTGATCGGAACAAACTCGAGCCCTCAATGTGTAGATCGTTTCTCTTTTCTTTGGCTTATTCTAATTCTCACTTTAAGCCCCTCTAATTTGATAAAGAATGAAGGAGATGATATAGATACACACACACACACACACACACACATATATATATAAATCGGTTAATGGAAGAAGGAGGAATGAATTGAAATCTCTAACTTTGCTATTTAAAGAAAGATGACCTACACTTATTGATAGGCGTTGAATGTTACACATTCTAGCCTCTTAACTTATGTATTTTATTCTCTTAGTGATAGATTATTTTGTTATTTTACTTTATTTTACTATTTTCTGTATTTGCAGGGCCTTAATGATTATTTCAGTTAAAACCATAATTTTAGGCTTTTAAAGAAGACATCCAAGATGGTTAGAGGAAGCCTACATCAAGGAAATCCATTCAACCATTTATTTCAACTCAAATCAACCCATGGAAGAGGTCCAAGAGAAGCACAGCTGCTTAAGAAGGTTTCGGGCCTGAAGCCCAAATCTGCGCATAATACAGTCTTAATCCCATTTTAGAAAATGGACCAGAAGTCTTATTTGCGAGCCTCAAATCAACTTAATTTCTGCACACTTTTGTATTTCACGAAAATTCCGTCAATCGGACTTCTAGTGGGTCAAAAGTTGGGCTGAACGTCAGCAGGAAAAACCCACCTGATTAGTGCTATGGGAAAACATGATTAATTCCTAATTGGATTAGGACTTTGGTGTATTCTCTTGGGGCATAAAGTGAAGACTTGGAGGCTGAGTTGCGGGGTGATTACAGGGCTTGGAGAGTCTAAGAGGGTGGAGGACAAAACAGAAACATACTTTCCAGAGCCATTGGAAAACGAAGTCATACGCATAATTTATGAAGATGATGCCTTCTTACTCAACAATTGAAGCTTCTTCTTCTACCATGAGCGGCTAGTTCATCCACTAGGGTTTTGATGTAGCCTTAACAAAGCATCAATGGTTTGATTATTTTAATTATTGGGGACCTTTATATACATGCATAGATTGTGTAATTTAGAGGATTCTTATTATATAATTGAGCAAGCAAAGTCTTGTAAATTCAATCTCAATGATTTCTTATCTTGTCTTAGATATTTAGTTATTGTTATTGAACTCAATCTCTCTTATTTTCTGTGATGATGAGAGTGATTATTACACAATGGTAATCACTGAATATATCATTAAAAGCTTTGATGGATTATGCCTAGAGAAGATAAACCATACTGCACCCTAGATTAGAGTACTTAGGCAGATGGCCCATGCCAATCGAAGATAGTCCATGACTTAGCCTTAATCATATGTTATCTTCTTGACAGATGAAGGTGATCTTGTAGCCACCGACACCACTTATGCATGATGTAATCCCCCATAGTTGATTCAATTGACCATTGATTGTGGAGTTAGTGGTGAAGTCAAATACCCTAGATTTCTCTCATATTATCTTTACTTTCTATTTATTTTGATTTATTTTATTTTAGTTTTTAATTAGTTTAGTTTAAAAATCAGAATTCTTTTATTTTAAATTTAATTAGAATTAATTCCGTATTCCAACTCGTCAGACCATAATCCCTGAGGTTCGACACCCCTTTCGATAGCCCTATTCTGCAAGGAATTCGTTCTATTGCGAAGTGTGAAAATTTTTAATTGATATACTTTTTGAGTCACACTCACACAGGAATCAATTTTTGGCGCCGTTGCCGGAAATTATCTATTTGATTGATTGGATTTTTACAGAATTAATTTTAATTGGATTTTTAGGTTAGGAAATTTTTATATTTTGTTTTTGTTTTCTTTTTAGGTGCTTTTGGCCAATATATGCAAGGTCGTCGTTCTGTAGCTGATCCTTTGATACCTCTTGATCCTAAGCCTGAACGTACTCTTAGACAACAGTGGAACATCCCTGTTGATACCAGTGTGCAAGAGGAAGAATTAATTGAAGACATGGCAGAAAAGAGGAATAACAACCTTATTCCTAATGCTGATGGAGAAAGGGCTAGATTGCTTAGGGACTACTATGTTCCTGAGACATATACATCACCAGCTGGTTTTCAACTGCCTAATGTCACAGCACAGAATTATGAGATCAAGTCTAGCATTATTCAAATGCTACCATCTTATTTTAGGCTGACTCAAGAAGACCCTTACAAGCATCTGGATGACTTCATTAAAGTGTGCTCAACTACCAAAATTCACAACTTCTCTGAAGATGCTTTCAGAATGAGACTTTTTCCATTCTCCCTGAAAGACAAAGCAAAGTATTGGTTCAATTCTCTACCGGCAGGTTCTATCACGACTTGGACTCAGATGCAACATGAGTTTCTCAAGAAGTATTTTCCGATAAGGAAGACCAATCAGTTCAGACGTGCTATCACTGGTTTCTTCTAAGTGGCAACTAGTGCAGAGTTTTCATGAAGGGCTGACAGAAGCCAATAGACAGATGGTTGACGCATCTTGTGGAGGTACTTTTATGATGAAGAGTGAAGAAGAGGCATGGACCTTATTTGAAAATCTTAGTGACAACTCTCTACAACATGTGTCCTCTACTCGTTCTAGCAGACCTGCAACTATAAGGAAGACTAATGGGATTTTTGAGGTTGGTGCTTCAGAAGCTATGCCAACTGACATTGATTTAATTGCACAGAAGGTAGCAGCAATTATAGCTGCCAATCAAACTCCTTCTACTTCAAATTCTTCATTGTTAGGCCCTTGTGAATTTTGCTCTAGTCCTATACATAATGTGAGCAATTGTCCTTCGATGGGGCAATTTTTTGATATTCAACGTGAGCAAGTCCAAGCTATATTCACTGGACCAATGAATCCTCCACAAGGTAATACTTACAATCCCACATGGAGGAATTATCCTGGTTTTTCTTACAGCAACCAAGGGGCAGCCATGCAACCATCATATCAACCTAGGACTTTTGTACCTCAACAGCAATATCAAACACAAAGTCCTATAGCACAAAGAATTTCTGCTATTGAAGACAAGCTGACACTTACCTTGTCCAAATTTGACAAGATTAATTCTTTTATAGAGACAGTGCAAGCTACTGCAACAACAGTACAATCTACAGTTCAGCTAGTGCACTCTCATTCTCAATTCATTGCCAAACTGGAATCTCAGTTTGGACAGCTTGCTACTTCATTGAGTAGAAGAGAAGAAGGGAAGCTCCCTAGTCAACCAGTTGCTAATCCAAGAGGGATGCAAGCTTCCACAAGCAACCCACATCATGAGCAAGTTCAAGCCATTACCACTTTGAGGAGTGGAAAAATAATTGATAATAAGGTGGGTGTGAAGAAAGAAGAAGAAAAAGTGACCACAAGTCCAAGTACTGAAATTCCTTATGAGCCCAAGGCTCCTTTCCCACAACGTTTCCTTGAAGCATCTAAATTGGGGAAGCAAGGGGACAAGCTGCATGACATGATGGAGGTGTTTCGACAAGTGAAGATTAATTTGCCACTCCTTGATGCCATCAAGCAAATTCCTCCTTATGCTAAATTTTTGAAGGACTTGTGCACTTAGAAAAGGCGTCCTAAAAGCCATGTGCCAAAGAAAGTGATGCTGCTACAACAAGTGAGTTCTATAATTCAGCAGTGCACTCCTCCCAAGTACAAAGATCCTAGTGCCCCAACTATCTCATACATCATTGGGGAGCACCATGTTGATAAAGCTCTTCTTGATTTGGGTGCAAGTGTGAATTTGCTACCCTATTCAGTATACTTACAATTGGGCTTGGGAGAATTGAAGCCTACCTCAGTGGTGTTGCAATTTGCAGATAGATCAACATAGCAACCCCGAGGAATCATTGAAGATGTGCTCATTAAAGTGGACAAGTTCTACTTTCCTATTGATTTTATTGTACTTGACACTGAGCCAGTTCATAATCCGAAGAGGCACATTCCAGTGATCCTTGGTCGACCTTTCTTAGCTACTGCTGATGCTTGTATAAATTGTAGGTCGGGGATCATCGATATCTCATTTGGCAGCATGAATGTCAAGCTTAATATGTTCAATACTATCCAACACCCTCTAGATTAGAGTGATGTGTTCTGCATGGATGATATTGATGAATGTGTAGAGGAATTTGTTTCATCCTTTATATCTCGAAACTCCTTAGAAGTATGTAAGTCTCTTTATAACTTTGAGAAAATTAATGATGAAGAGTTGTGTGAAGAGGTGCATTCTATGCTGGAAGTGGATGCTATTCAGAATACTCCACCTTGGATAATTCTAATTGAGCCACTACCTTCTCTCTCTAGCACTCCTCTAGTGCCTTCATTGGAGTCCCCTCTATCCTTAGAGTTGAAGCCTTTACCTGACAAGTTAAAGTATGTATTTTTGGGGGCACAGAAATCTTTTCCTGTTATAATTGCCTCTGATCTGACAGAAACTCAAGAGAATCGCTTAGTAGAGGTCTTATATCAACATTGTGAAGCAATTGGGTGGAGTATTGCTGATCTTAAGGGCATTGATCCCTCGATTTGCATGCATAAAATCCATCTGGAAGAAGGATGTAAACCATCTAGAGAGGCATAGAGGCGACTAAACCCCAACATGAAGGAGGTGGTAAAGAAAGAGATTGTCAAGTTACTTGATATAGGTATTATTTATCCAATTTCTAACAGCACATGGGTGAGTTCGACACAAGTGGTTCCTAAGAAGTTTGGTCTTACTATTGTCCCTAACTCTGTGGGAGAGCTTCTTCCACAACGTACTACCACAGGTTGGCATGTTTACATTGATTACAGAAAGCTCAATTCTATAACAAGGAAAGATCACTTCCCTCTTCCATAGCTGGTCAGAGCTATTATTGCTTTCTAGATGGCTACTCTGGTTATAACCAAGTGGCTATCGATCTAGAAGATCAAGAGAATACCACTTTCATTTGTCCCTTTGGTACTTTTGCTTATTGTCGTATGCTATTTAGGTTATGTAATACTCCGGCGACATTCCAGGGGTGTATGATGGCCATCTTTTCTGACATGGTAGAAAAATTCTTGGAGGTGTTCATGGATGACTTCTCTATTTTTGGATCATCCTTTGAACACTGTTTGAGCAATTTATCATTTGTGCTTCAAAGGTGCCGAGAACGAAATTTGGTACTTAGTTGGGAGAAGAGCAATTTTATGGTGAAAGAGGGTATTGTGTTGGGCCATACTGTTTCAGAGAGGGGCATTGAAGTTGATAAAGCAAAGATCGACCTAATTGCAACTTTGCCTCATCCAACTTCAGTAAGGCAAGTTCGATCTTTCTTAGGCCATGCTAGGTTCTGTAGAAGATTCATCAAGGATTTTAGTAAAATTGCTCGACCATTGTGCCATTTGTTATCTAAAGATGTTTCATTTACCTTTGATGAAGAATGTGTGCAAGCTTTTGAAAAGCATCATTCTTTGTTATCCTCTACACCAATCATGCAATCTCCAAAATGAGCTCTACCTTTTGAAATCATGTGTGATGCCTATGATTATGCAGTAGGAGCAGTGTTGGGACAAAGAGAGGATAAACGACCATATGTTATCTACTATGTCAGTAAGACTCTCTCTGATGCCCAACTCAATTATACAACCACAGAGAAAGAACTTCTAGTTGTAGTATTTGCTCTGGACATATTTCGTTCCTGTTTATTGGGGTCCAAGGTGGTTGTTTACTCTAATCATGCAGCATTAAGACACTTATTGGCTAAGAAAGAAACCAAATCGCGTCGTATTCGATGGATTTTATTGTTGCAAGAATTCAATTTGGAAATAAAAGACAAAAAGGGGACAGAGAATGTGGTTGCGGATCATTTATCTTGGATTGATGCATTACCTATTCGAGACTCATTTTCGGATGAACAATTGTTTGGAATTTGTGAGATGAAAGTAAATGGGCAAAGGTTGAAGCATTGTGTGGAAGGATTTGTGCCAAGAAGAGACGTAGAGTCCGTCGACTTGACGGATCCCGTCTATCCGACTTAATCTATTCAGAGAGTTGATCGTCTCCTACGGATGTTAAATTGTAGGTTTTGTATGTATTTCTATCCTTTAATTTCTTTAGTTTTCTTTGATTTTAATTTTTAGTTTTAGTTTTCTTAAGTTTTCTTTCAATTCTAGTTGCGTTTTAATATTTTTTCTTTGAGTTTTTGATGTATAAGTTGCTTCTGGAGGATGCCAAGAGGTGTACCGAGGTATTTGGACTCAAGATAGGTGAAAAAACGTGCTCTCGGTCGACCTCGGGCAATGGAGACTTAAAAATTACACGTCCCGGTCGACCTTGTGCGATGGAGGGTCAAACAGGCCAGCAGAAGGGGGATCGATCGCCCCATGATTTTTCAAAGGGAACCCCACCAGCAGGTGGGCGATCGATCGCCCAAGCCCTTTGATGGGCTGCCCGAATTTTTGAGGCCTATAAAGGCCACCTCTCCTCCTTTGTTGCTACTACTTGCTTCCTTGACCTCTTTGAGCTCCAATTTGACTCCTACTTCAATCGGGAAATTATTTTCTTCAATTGGTGATTCTTAAACAAGTATTTAACATTGATCATCATCAACATCAACATCAAAATTGGATTGATCATCACTAGTTCTCAAGGAAGCTCTCACTTTTTCAAGTTCTACATCAAAGTAAGTGAAGTTTTTCTTTGGCAAAATTGTACAAATATTTTTGAGGGCTTTTGAAGACCAAGTTTGGGGGATAAAATTGGTGAATTCACTTGTTCAATTTGGGTGGAAAAAGTGCCGAAAAGGGGAGGTTGAAGGATACAATTTTATTGTGCACGCCAAGTCTTTGGTTTAATTCCTCAACCAAACTTTTTCTATTTCTATGGCACCAAAGAGAGCAAGTCACCAAGGTGCTTCAAGTTCACGCAATCCTCGCCGACCAAGGCATGATCCAACACCCGGTTGCTCAAGATCTCACCGAGAAGGTATTCATGAGCGATGGCATCCAAGGGCCTTGAACTTTGAAAAAACGTTTGACATCGTCGAACTCTATGGTATATTTCCTGAGATATGATGGGAGATTTCTGACATCCGTCGTCGTTGGTCGGCATCAATTTTTGTTCCACTCTCTTCTACTATCTACCCGAGGCTTGTCAAGGTATTTTATCAGAACTTAATGCCAAAACCTGATGAGCGGGATATGCTTATTTCTTCAGTAGATGGAACAGTAGTTTAGGTGGATATGTCATCCATTGCTATTGCCATGGGTTGTCCTCATGAGTGCCCAGATGATTTGACTCATATCTATACTCCTCTACCCGATGATTTGTCAGTGGGTAACTTGGTTGCACGTTTGTGTGCTAACCAATTTTTCGGGCTGAAAAGGAATGTCGCTTCGAAGTCTTCTATGCCAAATCACTTATGGTTCCTTGATGCTGTTCTACTTAAGAATATATGTCCCATTGGACATAAAACTGAGAAACATCAAGAGTTCCTTAGATCTTTATATGCCATACATTTTGGGCATTAGCTGTCATTCCCACAGATTGTCTGGGGCTAGATGGAAAAGTCCTATTCCAAGGTTGTGGCCAAGGCACCAAACAGTGCAAGTGACTGGGAGTTTCCATTCCCTACTATCATTCATCAGTTGTTTATTGCACAGGGATATGCAGTCCATGAAGACGAGCTTGCCTTTCCACATGATATTCATTATGGCACACATGACTGGAATTTGAGCCGATCTCATATGCATCAGAGAGTCATAGCTGCGCCTGGTGAAGTGTCTCGATTGGCCCAGGGAGGGGAACCTGTAGATATACCACCACCGGTGTAAGATCCAGAGGAGATGGAAGCAGAGAAAGAGGAGGTACATGCACAAGCTGGTGGCCATGATTATCATTATTTAGAGGGGCAGATTGCTAGGTTGATAGCCTAGTTTGGCACCCTACAGACAGAGGTTTTTGCATAGTTTAGAGCTATGAGGACTGAGATGGCGGATCACTTTTGTAAACTCGCCAGGATCAACTAGAGATGAGAAGGATGCTGCGTGCACTGATGCGCCAGGCGAACTTGGATCCGGATGCTCAATCACCACCACATCCTTGATAGGAAGGTAACTATCTTTTGTATTTTATTTTATTCATAGTTTTTATTTTTATTCTTAGTTTTATATTTCTTTCTGTAGTTAGATATTTATTATAAAAAAATAAAAATAAAAATTTTTAGTATTTTTCCCTTTCATATTTATTTTCACCCATACTATTTCACTTGATCTTTGGGGTGTAGTGGTTTGTTTTGACAGGTTATAACATCTAAGTTTGGGGGAGTGCTTGCATTGGCTTCATCTCATTGGTTTACTTTATTTTCTTGCCACTACTCCATGGTCCTGGTAACATCGTTCTTACTCTTCTTTATTCTTTTATTGGATGTACATTGAGGACAATGTACAGTTTAAGTTTGGGGGTGAGGCGATACCCATTTTTGTGCTTATTGCGTTATGGGGGAAATTTTTGTGAAATTCTTCTTGTTTTAGGATTTTTAGTTCTTTTTTTTTCTTAGTTTGTTTATTTTATTTTGTTTTGTTTTGTTTTTAGATTGAATGTTGACATTATACAAGGGATTAATACCTTATGTAGGTGCGTAACTTGCAATTTTTGGGTATGTTTTAAATTTTTGAAAACTATGGTTTAAATTAAGTGGTTTTGATCATGGTTTGCTTTAACATGTTTTGGGGTGATTAATTTTAGTTTCCTTACATGCACAGACACACTAGCATAATCTTGTGAGGTATATACTTATGCTCTGAGTTATTGTGTTACATATGCTTGATATTAATTAGTATCTCTTAAGAATGAGTATCGATAATGTGTTACTTGACTTCAATGAAAAAAAAAAAGAATGTGATGAATAAGCAAATCAATTTGATCATTTTCATGAGTAACCGGGCCTCTATGCCTCAGGAAGCACGGAGTGTTCGCGTCAAAAGTGAAAGGGTGAGAAAAGATGAGCATTGGTTGTCTTGATTTGTAGTCTGATTGATTTGAGTAATTAGGTTCTTCGGGGTATCTTAAAGCCTAGTGCCCTAAAGCCATCTGGTTTGGGAGTCACTGACTGAAAGCTTACTACATGGATCTTTAAAAAAGCTTAATAGATCAAGACATTGCACAACCAATAAAGCAATGAAAAAAAAATGAATGAGAAAAGAAAATTGAAAAGTCATGTATTCATGTTTGGAAGTATGATTTCAATAAGGGGAGCTAGTGAGTTGAAGGGGTATGTGCCTTAATATATTCGGAGCTGGGTTATGCTAAATGAGAGGACTGCTAGTTCACTTCACACGAGGGGACTAGAGTTGATTATTTTGAGATATGTTGATATGAATTATGTATGGGGACCATTAATTTGAATTATGGAATTTGAAAGTTTGAAACTATTCTAGAATGCAAGTTTGTAACTATATATTGTAATCTTCTTCTTGAATTAATGTTGAAACAGAATTTTGAATGTTTGTGGGTAACATTTCTGGAAACCCTCACGAGACTATACTCGTCCACTAGGGGGAACCTAGGGGTTTAAAGGCTTGTTGCATATGCTAAATGCAATCGTTTCTCCCACGAAAGTGGAGTTGGGTAGTTTAGTTAGTGTTTAGTAGTTTCTTTGTTTTAGTTTTATTTTATTCTATTGCTAAGGGACTAGCAATATGTAAGTTTGGGGGTGTGATAGGCGTTGAATGTTACGCATTCTAGCCTCTTAACTTATGTATTTTACTCTCTTAGTGATAGATTATTTTGTTATTTTACTTTGTTTTAGTGTTTTCTGTATTTGCAAGGCCTTAATGATTATTTAAGTTAAAACTATAATTTTGGGCTTTTAAAGAAGACATCCAAGATGGTTAGAGGAAGCCTACATCAAGGAAATCCATTTAACCATTTATTTCAACTCAAATCAGCCCATGGAAGAGGTCTAAGACAATTACAGCTGCTTAAGAAGGTTTCGGGCCTGAAGCCCGAATCTGCGCATAATACAATCTTAATCCTGTTTTAGAAAATGGACCAGAAGTCTTACTTCCGAGCCTCAAATCAATTTAATTTTCACGTAAGATAAACAAAATTTGATTCTGCACACTTCTTTATTTCACAAAAATTCTGTGAATCGGACTTCTAGTGGGTCAAAAGTTGGGATGAACGTCAGTAGGAAAAACCCACCTGTTTAGTGCTGCGGGAAAACCTAATTAATTCCTAATTGGATTAGAACTTTGGTGTATTCTCTTAGGGCATAAAGTGAAGACTTGGAGGCTGAGTTGGGGGGTGATTACAGAGCTTGGAGAGTCTGAGAGGGCGGAGGACAGAACAGAAACATACTTTGCAGAGCCATTGGAGAACGAAGTCATACACATAATTCATGAAGATGATGCCTTCTTCCTCAACAGTTGAAGCTTCTTCTTCTACCATGAGCGGCTAGTTCATCCACTAGGGTTTTGATGTAGCCCTAAAAAAGCATCAATGGTTTGATTGTTTTAATTATTGGGAACCTTTATATACATGCATAGATTGTGTAATTTAGAGGATTCTTGACGTGGCTAAACTTGATTGTAATTGTAAGCTTATATTTGCCCTTTTTCAAAATATAATTTAACCACTCGCAAGAGAACAAATCTTTGTAGATACGGTTCTATATAGAGGGTATCGATCCCACGAGGACTAGTTGTTAATTGTCTTGAAGAGAGATTAATTCCACTTTAATTCTAAAAACATGGTTTTGATTTTTGTTTTAAAACTATTGCATAAAATGTAAAAACACTAAATTTAAAGAGTTGTAAGTTGAGAGAAAGAACTAGGGGTGGTTTCCACCCCTAGCCATTCACATGTCCATAAATGTAGCAAGCTTGGGATTTATAAAATTAAATGTCTAACAATGTCATTAGGCTTGTGACCTCAATAACATATCAAAAGATCAATGTGTGTGCAAACCTATCATAATCCATCTTCAACAAGCATAATTCTTCAACCTAACTAATTACCCTACTCTCTAAGTGAACCTAAATGCATCCAAACTACCTCATCTTGGCATGGTTTATACAAGCAAGAACAACACATTGAATTTAAATACCATTACCTAGCCATCACTTACACTTTTTGTAGAAGATGCAAGTGTTGTGCATTCATAAGATGGATTTTACTCTAAGACAAGAATAAAAACAACATCATATGAATTTATATAAGAAATGTATAAGTGTACATCATCACTAGACTAAGTAATCAACATGTAAATACAAATCCCAAATAATGCTACAAAAATGAACAAGTTTGCATGGCTAGGGGTTTCACCCACACCCTAGTAGAGAAGTTAGTTGATCATGGCAGCCTTGCACTCTTCCATTAATGGAGAAAATGAAGCTTCAAGGTCTGGTTCAGCTTCTCCCTCTCCTCTCCCGAAAGTCTCTAATGGTTGGTATCATATATGAGAGAAATGGCTCCTTTTGTGCATATTTGGCTACATTTCATCCTTGGGACCCACCATGTATATATATATATAGCAATATATGTACCATCTAAATCAATAATATCTCCATATGTCTTCTTCAAGTCAGAGAATCCATCCAAGTCGTGCAAAAAGGTGAATTTTGTTGCAAGTGGGAGAGCATGTGAGCAAGTGGGCAAGTGGGTCTGCAGAATCTCGATTGATCGAGATTGGAATCTCGATTGATCGAGATTTCGATTAATCGAAATGCATGTCTCGATCAATCGAGATCTCGATTGATCGAGATCAACATCTCAATTGATCGAGATGCCTTAGCTTCATTTCTGAATTCTGCTCTTCAACTACAAATGGCCTCAAACATTGCTCCTTTTGGTACAAAACCTGCAATACATCAAAAACACAAAAATACAGTAAACGTACCTCGGTAAACGTAATAACGGGACTAACATATGCCATAAAGAGGGTTCAAATGCATAGTATTGAACACTTATCAATTCTTATTATAGAATTGAGCAATAAAAGTCTTGTAAATTCAATCTCAATGATTTCTTATCTTGTCTTAGATATTTAGTTGTTGTTATTGAACTCAATCTCTCTTATTTTCTGTGATCATGAGAGCGATTATTACACAATGGTAATCACTGAATATATCATTAAAAGCTTTGATGGATTATGCCTAGAGAAGATAAACCATACTACACCCTAGATTAGAGTACTTAGGCAGATGGCCCATGCCAATCGAAGATAGTCCATGACTTAGCCTTAATCATATGTTATCTTCTTGAAGGATGAAGGTGAGCTTGTAGCCACCGACACCACTTATGCATGATGTAATCCTCCATAGTTGATTGACCATTGATTGTGGAGTTAGTGGTGAAGTCAAATACCCTAGATTTCTCTCATATTATCTTCACTTTCTAATTATTTTGATTTATTTTATTCTACTTTTTAATTAGTTTAGTTTAAAAATCAGAATTCTTTTATTTTAAATTTAATTAGAAGTAATTCCGTATTCCAACTCGTCAGACCATAATCCCTGAGGTTCGACATTCCTTTTGATAGCCCTATTCTGCAAGGAATTCATTCTATTGCAAAGTGTGAAAATTTTTAATTGATATACTTTTTGAGTCACACTCACACATGAATCACTTATTCACAAAAGTGCAATCACATTTTCCCTAAACCTTCCCAAACTCATTTTCGAAGTTTCGTAACTCCAATTGACACGAGATCAGTTCCGTTGCGCGTCAAAAATTTTATTTAAGTTACCCTCCAAATTTGAAGTCATTCCAACGATTTTGAATTTTCTGGGTCAACAAGGCCCGGGCGCCCGAGTCAACTAAACTCGGAAACGTCAACTTTTGCCAAATGCTCCAAAAATTTCCCCGAACCTCAAATAGGTTATCTAAACATGTATTTTACATTTAAAACACATAAATAATCATTTAAAGCATTATTACGACAATAAATAGATTTAAAGAAAAACTGATCAAAAGTGGTGACGGTCCTTACACATGGTGTGTCTTACTACAACAAAATTCTCAATAAATGTGAATGGTGGGTTGGAGGGATATTTTGCTAATGGGAGGGGTCTGAGACAAGGTGACCCTATGTCTCCATATTTGTTTGTGTTGGGAATGAAAATTCTAACAGGTATGATTAATGTTAAGATTAACCAATGAGGGTTTGACTATCATTGGAAATGTAAAAAGCTGAAGATTGCTAGCCTTGTGTTTGAAAATGACTTACTTTTATTTTCAACTGGTAATATGAAATCTGTTGAATGCCTTATGGATGGCCTTGAGTTGTTTAGGTTAGCTTCAAGGTTGGTTCCTAATCAAGCTAAGAGTATGATCTTTTGGTCTGGGCTGAAACCTGGTATGGCAACTCAAATTTCA
This sequence comes from Cornus controversa, assembly GCA_026545225.1. NCBI lineage: Eukaryota > Viridiplantae > Streptophyta > Magnoliopsida > Cornales > Cornaceae > Cornus > Cornus controversa. The sequence goes on along the minus strand of CM048848.1, from coordinate 26,568,513 downwards.
AATAGACTTAACTTCCAGATTAGTTCCTTACCAGTGAGATATTTGGGTTCCATTGCTATCAACTAAATTAAAAAGTCAAGATTGTGAAGAGCTGTTAGGGAAAATGACTATAAAGATAAATGCTTGGACTAACAGATTCTTATCTTTTGCTAGAAGACTCTAGCTAATTAAGGTTGTTTTGTTATCTGTTCAGTTGTATTGGGCAGGCCTCCACTTTTGTTCTTCCTAAGCCTATTTTAAAGAGATTAACAACATTATTTTTTTTTTGGAAAGGACCTATGACTCAAGGTTGGTTCCTAACCAAACTAAGAGTATGATCTTTTGGTCTGGGTTGAAACCTGATGTGGCAACTCAAATTGCAAATAGACTTAACTTCCAGATTGGTTCCTTACCAGTGAGATATTTGGGTGTTCCATTGCTATCAACTAGATTTAAAAGTCAAGATTGTGAGGAGCTGTTAGGGATAATGACTACAAGGATAAAAGCTTAGACTAATAGATTCTTGTCTTTTACTAGAAGACTCCAACTAATTAGGCTATTTTGTTCTTTGTTTAGGTGTATTGGGCCTCCACTTTTGTTCTTCCTAAGTTCATTTTAAAGAAGATTAACAACATCAGTTTTTTTTTAAAGGAAATATGATGTAGGAATGGGGTAATTATATAACCTGGTCTGAGATATGTTTCCCTAAAAGTGAGGGTGCTTGGGTATAAAGGATGTCAATGTGTGGAATTCTGTAGCTATGGCTAAACACTTATGGAAATTGAATCAAATTGAGCCTACTTTAATGTGGATTCTGTAGGTAAAACATAATTTAATTAAAGATAGGAACTTCTGGGAAGTCAAAGTTCCTTCTGATACTACTTGGAATTGGAGGAAGATTCTTAAAAATAGGAAGGAGTTTAGACTTGCTTTCCAACATATTATTGGGAATGGTATGGATACTTCACTATGGTTTGATTATTGGCTACCTTTTGGGTCTCTTTGTATACAGGCTAATGAGAGAATGATAAGGGATTCAGGTTTGGGGTCTAATGCTAAAGTTTCTACAGTTATCTATATTGGTGCATGGTTGTAGCCTTCTACAAATACACTTGAATGAATGAACTTCAGAGAAACTGCTCAGCATGATTATTTGCCTCAATGTGATAAGAAGGATGTAGTCATCTGGAAGCCTAACAACAGAAAGTTTTCAATCAAGTCCATATAGGAGATGTTGCGACCTAAAGAACCTAAAGTGCCTTGGGATGATATTATATGGTTTCCTCAAGCTGTTCCTAGGCATGCCATGTTTTTATGGCTTGTAATAAAGGATAAGTTGAAAACTAGTTACAGATTAATGGAATGGGGTATGAATTTGCAAAGTCTATGTGTCTTTTGTAAAGGTAGAGTTGAGGACAGGGATCACCTATTTTTTGAATGTAGTTTTACAAGCTAATTAGGGGCTCATCAAAGGTATATTTGCATTATAGTGGCGCCTATGGCGGATTGGGGTTCTATTATTCATTCGGCAACCTTAACTTTAAAAGGTAAAACATTTATTTCCATCATCAATAAACTTGCACTAGCAGCTACTGTTTATGAAGTGTGGATGGAAAGGAATCATAAAATTTTTTTTGAGGAGTGTAGGACTCTTGAAGGGATTGAATTTGATATTATGCAAACTATTAGAACAGTTGTTAGCTCTATGAGAAGAGTTGAGGGCTATCAGATTAATCTGTGGTTAAAGGAGGAATGAAGCATACCTAATGATGTATTTGATAGTATTACTTACTGATATGTTGTAACAGTTTGGAGCACTACTGGTTAACATATGTATTGTGAATTATTATTGGGTGCTCTATTGTATTACATTTGTGGGGGATTATTCAAGTTTGTGGATTGATAATGATGCTTTCTGGATATCTATGGAAGTTTTTTGGTGGTAATTTGTGATTTTGAGAATTTTGCTCAGAATTCACTTTGTATTGTCTTTTGGTTTCTTTGTATACCATTTAATGTTTTGGGAGTTTACTACATATTGGAGGTGTATTGCTGATAGGTTGATTATTATTATATGTATTCCTTTAGGTTGGGTTAGTTAGGATAGTGGTGGTTTTTGTTACTTTGGTGGGTGTGTGGTTTCATTTTACTTCCTTGGGGTATGTCCCAAGTATGTTGTATTGTTGATTTTATGGTTAATGAATATTGACTAGCTTATCTTTAAAAAAAAAAAGATAAAGGTGGTGCTGGTTGAAGTGGTGGCCATTGGGGGGTGCCCAAAATGGGGCACGCCAACAAAGGGAGCCCGCCTGACACAGGCGCACCTGGTAATAACACCCACAAGGGGGTGACTAGGATGGTGCACACGTTGGGGGGTGGTAAGAGGGCATCTAGGATGGTCCTTGCCACCCCCTTGTGGGAGTACTTATAAGGGCTGTTTGGTAATGGCGCTCTCAAGAGGGTGCCTGGGATGGTGCCGTTGAAGGGAACCAACCCACCTGGGCGGCAACCGCAAAGGGATGCCTAGGATGGCGCCCACAAGGGTGGCACACTCACCATGGGTGTTCGCAAGTGACATACTTGGGCATGGTTCCCTCAAGTGCCTAGGGGGTAATGTACACACTAGGTGCCACACTTAGGTAACACGTCCCTTTTATATGGTGCGCCTAAGGATTTTATGTCTAAGGTAGCTCACCCGACATCTTATGCAGACTTTTTGAAAGGCATGGGGTATCAAGTAGGACTTCAGAAAGATCCTTTGATAAGATCTGATTAGGACTACAACCAGGAAGCACTGTGTAGTATTCTAGCCACTCTAGAGAGTGACGAACATTCATTGGTGTGAGGCTCATCTAGGTCATTCTCAGAGCAATGATTAGTCCGCTCACGATATGGAAAAAGCTGTCAACACCACTAAGTACCCGGGAACCATGCAATCCATTGCTCGTGTCACTTTGGATTAGCTGTAGGCTCTACCAAAAGAAGAAAATAAGAGGAAACTAATTTTCTTGGTGAGTTAGACATATGGCCACCCTTTACTGAGGTATTTGGAAGGATATACAAGATGACGGTAAAGAGGGAAAAGCCAGGGAATATGTTACAAAGTTTATTGGCATACTTGTTGACCACATGCCAACGAAAACCTACTTTTTAGCGAATTTTCCCAATCCCTTACGATTCTGGCATACACTTGGTACACCAATCTCTTGTTTGGTTAGTAAAATTATGGTTGAATATGCTTACAAAGTTTTATGCCAATTTTTTCCAAGTTGAAGAGAAGGTAAGCATTCTCCCTCACAAGGCTAACACAGCGGTTCTCTGAAGACCTCACTAAGACTGTCAAATGGTTTCGAAGAGTTTCTCTTGAATGTTATGAGTCACAGTAACAAAGGAAAAATTGGTGAAATTTTGTGGACGGAATGATCCGAGAGTACACTAGTTGACAATAATCTACCTCCTCCTACTCAGGTTATATAGAGTCCTTCCCAAAACTGTCTTCCAAGTACTAGGAGCCTTAGTGTGCCAAATTGCCATTCATGGGAACGTAGGCCCCGGAGCATCTGATAAGTTCCTATATTTTTCACTAGAGAATTTTATTCTTTTGTTTAGATTTTTGAAAACACACGCACACAAAGTGTTTAAGTTGTGATGCTTTGCTCAATCTGATCAACCAAATTCTCAAAGACATTATGTCTATAAAGTTTGATTAGAGTAGAAGTGATGGTTACGTGATACTACTTGATTCCATTTGAATAGGAAGGAGAAACGATCATTACAAAAGGGGACAAAATACTTAATGAGTATTTGTGTTCTTTTAGCTACCCTTCTAGCAGGATTGTGACATTGCTGAGAGTCTGCAGCAATTGGATGAGGAGTCACAAGTGTAAGACTAAGGCATTCTGCATCAAGTTCTTATCCAAGTAGAGTGGGTGTGAGTTCGAGACAGAGTTTGTTGTACTTTACTTCGAGATATTGGCTTGGTTTCTTTGGAGGCGTTTGCCTCGCCCCTGTGATTTTTTTCAGTTTTAGGTTTTTCAAGTATATCTTTTAATCAAGCTTTTGCAACCATTTTTGCACCGCGCTACTTTGATAGTTAGGGTTTTTGGCATGTGAAATACCCCCTACAATTTCACATATGAGGTGGCCAGTCTCATACATAAAACATAAGGAGTACATACAACTAATAGCATACAAGCACAGAATACAAGTGACAAAAGAAGAATTATAAATGCAGAAAGGATATTCTAATTGAAATAATAAATGATATTAAATAACCAATATATGAGTCTGAATAATACAACTTGAAAGTCCCGTAACTTAAGGACCCCTTAACCAAAAAGAGCAAAGATAAATATCTTATGATAGCGTCCCAAAAATAATAAAGGAGAATTAAGTCTCTACATTAAATTTTGGTAAAAATAGATAATTGTCACGCTCTACGAAACTCTAACCTCGAGGTGGAACTGGTCTGGGACCAGAAATATCAATAAAGTGGGTTAAACCCACAAGCAAGTTCCCTCTACTACCACCCAGCAAAGGACTGATAAACATACCCTCTATATGAGGGACAATAAAAAGTATAGATAAATACGTATACCATTTTCTCATTTTACCCCTATCCCAAATTAGAAACCATCCTGTGCATCGTACCAACCCATCAGTTATCACACAAATTATAGAACCCATTTTCTAAGTTCAATCCCAAGACAATCCTTACATGCCCGACACTTATTAAGTAAATATTTATTTGGTAAGAGGCAATCTTGACATGCCTACTTCCGTATTTTATAGATACCTTATTAGGTATTAGGCAATCTAACATATCTCCCTTATATACATATTAAATACCTTATTAGGTATTTGGCAATCCTTACATGCCTCCCTTATATATATTAAATACCTTATTAGGTATTTTACAATCCTCACATGCCTCCCATATTCCTTTAACTAAAAGTTCAACATACTTAAAAGCATGCTAATTAATATAATGTAAAACTCTATAGCCACATGAATAAAATAAATACAATAAAACAAACATACCATGAAAGCAAACGAACTAATACAATTCCATACTGATTTAAACATCAAACAATTAACCAAGTACATTTATGCTTGCAAAGATAACCAACAAAAAAAATAAATAAACAATAAAAAGAAAATCTAACATATAAAAGCTTACATTGCAAATTATACAACAAGTGTAGCTAAACCTAGCCCTATCCTATGTTTCCGTGCATAATCTGTCTTAAAAAGTTTCATTTATTTTTCAGAAATTTTTTGAAATTTTTCGGTAATTTAAAATATTTTTCATAATTTTCTATAATTTAAAATGATTTAAAATTTTAAAAAATATACTTTTATTTTCTGGACTGGGCCCAAAGGTTGGGCTCGGCGAGTGGGACCCAATGGGAACTTTCCCAATCTTCGGCCGGCACCGGAACAGGGCGCACATGCCCCCACACGCAGACAGCACGCGTGGGCGTCGCGTGGCCTTATTCCCTTTCTTCTCCAACAAGCGCACACTGTTCCAGTGCGCGTCAGCCACCTTCGATGCCTTTTCGGCCACCTCTGGCTATGGAAACCTACCTTTTTATATTCGGCTAGAAATAAGAAGAGAAGAGAGGAATATCTCTGAATTGTATTAATGAATGGTATGTCAAATAATATACAGTGAGAGCATATATATAGGAGAAGGAAAGAGTGGGGAGCAAGTTATCCTATACATCAGAGGAATCCTAATTGGATGTGAAAAAAGATAAATATAAAATATAATATACTAATATATATTAACACTCCCCCTCAAACTCAAAGTGGGTTATACGACGCCATTTGGAGTTTGAAAACAAGCTCTCAAAAACGCCTGGTGGAAGAGATTTGGTGAAGATATCTGCTATTTGATAATGGGAAATGACCGATCGTAACTGCAAGATATTCTGAAGTAGATGATGATGACAAAAATGATAATCGATCTCAATATGTTTGGTCAGCTCATGAAAAACATCATTGTGTGCAATCTGAATAGCACTATTGTTATCACAATGAATGTGAGTAGTAGTGGGCGAACAAACACCCATATCTTAAAGTCATCGTAACCATAAAAGCTCAGAAGTAGTATCAGCAAGTGCTCTATACTCGGCCTCAGTGCTAGATCAACCAATAACAGACTGTTTCTTACTATGCCAAGAGATCAGTGAGCTACCAAGAAAGAAGCAATATCCTGTAGTGGAATGGCGATCTGTTGGGTCATTAGCCCAATCAGCATCAGAGTAAGCACGAAGCACCAGTGAAGACTGATGAGAGAAAAAGATTCCATGAAACACAGTACCCTTAACATAGCGGAGAATATGAAGAACAGTAGAAAAGTGAACTGATCTCAGCAAAGCCATGAACTGACTGAAAATATGAACAGCATGAGAAATATCTAGACAAGTGACAGTAAGATATACCAGACTACCAACCAACTGACGATACAGAGTACTATCACGAAGACGTTCACCATCATGTGAAGTAAGTCTCCTATTAAGCTCAAGTGGAATATCAGCAATCTTGTTGTCTATGATGCCAGCTTTGGAAAGAAGATCGGAACAGTACTTTGCTTGAGTAAGGTAGTAGCCATCAACAGCTCTACTAATTTCTTGTCCAAGAAAATAGCTAAGAGGTCCAAGATCTTTCATTTTAAACTGATGATTGAGAAACTGCTTAAGTTCTTGAATACCTTAAGTATCATCCCCGGTGATGATCATATTATCAGCATAAAGCAAGAGAAGAATAATACCATTTGCAGTATGCCAGATAAATAAAGATGAATCATATGTACTAGTAGAATAGCCAAGGCGAGAAATAGTAGAACTAAACTTGGCAAACCAAGCTCAAGGTGCCTGTTTTAGACCATATAGAGCACGCCTAAGCCAACAAACCTGATGAGGTGGATGATTAAAACTTGGAAGAGGCTTTATATAAACTTCCTTGAGCAAATCACCATTGAGGAAGGCATTTTTGACATCCATCTAAAAAAGTTTCCAATGAAGGGAAGCAGCCACAGCAATAAGAGTACGAACAGAAGGAAGACGAGCAATATGAGGAAAAGTCTCCTCATATCAATGCCATACTCCTGTGTGAACCCCCTTGCCATAAGTCGGGCTTTATAGCGCTCAATAGACCATCTGAATGAGTCTTAATTTTATAAACTCATTTATATTCAATGGCAGACTTCCTTGGAGGCAATTCAACTAGATCCCATATATGAGTCTGGGCAAGTGCATCTAATTCTTCTTTCACTACTCGCTGCCATAAAGGGTCAGAGAAGGCCTCGCAAAAAGTGTGAGGTTCATGAAGGGTTGCAAGAGTATGATAACAATGATAGTCATAAAGATGTGCATGGGAGGTTTTTACCCGAGTGAATCGACGAGGATCTAAAGCAGTGGCAGCATTAGGAGCCTCAGGCGGGACAAATGATTGGAATTTAACTGTAGGAGGGTCAACCACATGTGATGAGACAGAAGGGTTAATTGTATCTAATGAGCTAGCAGAAGGAGAATCTGAAAAAAGATCTGCAGATGTATCTAAAGAAGGAATAGGAAACCAGTGAATGTGCATAAGGTATGAAACATTTTATGTTCCCAAAAAATAACATGACGAGATACTCTAAGGCGTCTTACAACTGGATCATAACACCTATATCCCTTTTGTTCAAGTCCATACCCAAGAAAACAATAGAGTTGAGCACGAGGTTGTAATTTTGTTCGCTCATGAGGATGAAGAAGAATAAAACAAGCACACCCAAAAACTCTAAGATTACTATTGTTAGGAACCTGCTCGTAAAGATGCTCGTAGGGTATTTGATTTTGTAAAAGTGGTGTGGGTACATGATTCATGGTATAGATAGCAGTGAGGCCCAAAAAGATGATGGCACAGAAGAAGAAATGACAAATGATCGAGTCAAATCTAAAATATGAAGTTTTCGTTCAGCTCGACCATTTTGTTGAGATGTACCAGGGCAAGAAGAGTGAAAAATAGTGTCATATTGTTTGAGGATATTTTGAAATTCATTTTGCCTATATTCTGTAACATTATCAGAACGAAAAGTTTTGATATTGGTGGAAAATTGAGTTGAAATTATTTTGGTGAAATCACGAAAGATTTTAAATAATTTAGAATGATTTTTCATTAAAAATATCCAAGTGAGTCATGAAAAATCATCCAGAAATATAACAAATATCGTGCCCCACTCATGGTGACTATAGGAGAAGGTCCCCAAACATCAGAATGAATAAGATCAAAAGAAGAAGAAGCAAATGACTCACTGTTATTAAATAGTAAAGCATGTTGTTTACCTAATTGACAAGAAATGCAATCAAAATAATCGATTTTAACTGATCCTAACAAACCCTTAGATGTGAGACTTTTGACTCGAGATACCGATGCATGACCCAAATGAGAATGCCACAACTCAAGAGTACGTATACTACGTTGTGTAGATGCAGTTGTGATAGATGAGGTAGGTAGATTTAAGGAAGAAAGCTCAAATAGGCATCATGTCTTACAGCCTATCCCAATGATCTGACTTGTTTGAGGATCCAGTACAACACAGCCAGTAGAGGTAAATATTATATTCAAACCTAGCTCAGTCAATTAACCAACATATAAAAGATTAAGAGAAAGATTGGGAATAAGATAAACATTGGGAACAGACAGATTTGACTGAGAGACAGTGTCGATGTGACTAATGGTCATAGTGGAACCATTAGTTATGTGAATGATAGGGGTATGAGATGTAGGAGTCTGAGTAGTGAGCAAAGTATGGTCAGGTATCATATGATTGCAGTAAGCAGAGTCCAAAATTCATGAATTAGGTGTACTTGGTGCGGCTAAGAAAGCAGAGTTAAATAAGCTTGGACCTAATTGCTTGGATAGAACCTGGTTGAGAATTACCTCAAGATCAGCAGCAGAAAATGTAAATGGGGACACCTGAGAAGGAGCAATAATTGGTGTAGAAGGAGAAAAATGAGAGGACACTCTCTCTGTGGTACCTATAGCTGCAGCATTGCGAGGTCTAAGAAGTTTGAAACACTTCTCAATTGTATGCTAATAAGGGTTGATTATTATACATTCTCGTGCCTTTACTTATGTATCTTGATCCCATAGCTGCACATATTGTATAATTTTTACGTGTTTTTATATTTTTGATGATTTCAGGTTCAAACTCAGAATGTGACGTAATTCGACTCCTTTATTAATTCAACAAGGCATTCCTAATTCCTATCATCCTTCATGGAGAATCTACATTAAGGAATAGTGAATTGCGGGCCAAGATTGGAGTCAAAGAGTTAGAAAGTTAGAGATCTGTAGAAGATCGATGCATCGCCCGAGCCTGTTGAAGATATTTTTCTGCAGACATTTTTTCCACTTGCCACTTGTCTAATTTTGCTTGGATAAAGCCTTGCATGAAATTTCTATGATATTTTGAGCCTCAGATCAGTTATATAGCTAGATAATATGTAATAGAGAAAGACACACACAATTCTTGTAAAAGAGAGCATAGTTTAGAATTCTAGAGAGAGAAAGTGAAGTTCTAGAGAGGGAAAGCTTCAAAGAGGGCTTTGTAAGGCCTTGAAGACCATTTTGAGCATGGGACCATCTCTTTCTATGGAGTGCTTCCAGCCCACCATGATCAACTAATCCTTCTCTAGGGTTTTGATAAACCCTTGCTTTGTAAATATGTTCTAACTTAAATGAATTGGAAATTTTTATGTATTTGATGTATATGTCTCTTGGCTTGTGCCTTATATCACTACAAGAAATATGCTTTTTAGGGACAATCCTTTAGGGACAGCCCAAAAAACTGTCGCTAATACTCCTATTTTTAGGCACAGTGAACTTGGACCGTCACTAATGACTATAGTTTTTGGGCATAGTTGTTTTGGACTGTCCCAAAAGGCTCTGACCATCACTAATGGCTCTATTTTTTGGGCACAATTGTTTTGGACAGTCCCAAAAGCCTCTAACCATCACTAATGACTCTAGTTTTTGGGCACAGTTGTTTTGGACAGTCCCAAAAGGCTCTAAAAATTGTAGCGCGCCTACATAATTGTTTGGCGGGACTCAAATAGTAAACCAAAACACTTTTAATAATTTTTGAAACTTTTCATCTATAATCACATGCACACACCAGATCTGTTCACCGAATCATCTCTCTTTGCCATCATCACCAAATCTCATCTCTAGAAGTTTCATTACCAGCTCATCTTCACCTCCGATCTAGACATTTTGCATCTTGATCATTACTAGAACAGTTCACCCAGGGATTCAAATCTTTAACACAAATCAGTTCTGGCAAAAGACGTATCATCTCTAGATGTTTCACTCAATGTTGGCTTCTCTTCTCTGAACCCACCAACCCACTGTCATTCAATGTTAGATTTCTTCACCAAATCCACAAACTGAAGGTACAACGATTCTTCTCTCTCAAAACTTTATCGTTTAATCAGATTAAATGATGGTTTTTATTCAGTTTTAGCAACTCAACCTTTTTTCTTACAATTTTAAGGGTTTTATTTAGGTTTATCGAGGGATGTAATTCATCAATTTTTATTTTATTCTTCATCCTGATGTTAGGATATTCTATCTCCTATTTCAGAATTATGGTATTATAATTGTTTATGCTATCTATTATGTCTAAAATTTGCCTTGATTGACTAGTTGAATACTGAATAATATGACCAAAAAAGTGCCAGCAACTCCAAATCATCTTTCCAGATCTCTTCATTCTACTCAAGATAACTTGGTTCCAATACAGTGTTACCTCATCTTAGTTTCATTACCTTTCATTTGTAATTATAACTCATATCATCTTCCGAAGTCTTATGTTGTGCAAATTGTATGAAAAACGTAAAGTGAGCTTCCCAAATATGTGACAAGCGGATAATCTCACTTATTCTATTTAATATATAATTTCTCCCCTTCATAAAGCTTCCTTGTGGTTCACATAACTTTTGAGCTAATGTGCATATTCTGTTGAATCATGATTTTAGATTTTAATTTCCATATTAAATAATAAATATTTTAGAAAATAGCTTGTGAAACATTTGCATGTAGAATTGAGCTTGTGTAAATCTAGTCAAATTATCTGGTTGGCAAATATTGTTGGGTTACTGTTATTGTGTCTCCTGGCAAATTTTGAAGTTTGGTCAAAGAATTTGACATATAATCCTACTTTATCTACTTGATTGTTTTAATGTTTTCCATTCTATTTTTTGAGATTGTAGTCTTCTCACCTGAAATTTGATTTGAACACATTTGAAATACTAAAAACATATCAGAATACTTTGAACCACATCATATTTATTAATTGACAATGTTGTCACTTGTTCCCTCATGTCATGTGATTTTTTTCATACATATTCTAAGAGAAAAAATAGGAGTTCAATAGTAAAAAGTTACTATTTTTAGAAGCTAAACGACTTCCATATGATATGAGAAACCCTTCAAGTGAGTGCGGGGTAGGTGTAGCCAAATTCCAAGTAGGTGCAGCTAGCAATGGGAAGACGAAGACCATGCAGCTCATCCTGCACCATTCCTTATCCAGATAATCATAGGTTTTTTTTTTGTAACATGATAGTCATAGGTTTGTGCATCTGTATGAACACAGTATTTGCAATGAGTACATAGAACAAATAACTTTGTACAGTTCTTTGCCTTGCCTCAGTTTTATTTTCTCATCTACTCTAAGTCCTACCTTCCCTTCCTCTCAAATTTTCATCCCATCAAAAAGTCAGTATGTATCAGGTTTATTATATTGTGTTAGTTTTTAAAACAAAAATCAGTTTCAGTTATCAAAATTGCACATAGTTTTCTATTCTCTTTTTTTATTTCAGAAAATAAAATTGAACTTAGCTTCTTCATTTTCTTATGACTCAAATGAGAAAAATCTGAGAAATCAACTTTTATTTTCTTCTCTCTTTCTAACTTTTCTCAACATCCACACTTTAAGCAAATAAATTTTGGCCATTATTGTCTCTATTGTTAGCATTACGATCATTATCCCAATGGAAAAATGGCTTGATGGCATTTGCAACTTTTCACTGATTATAAAGATAGTGCAATCAAGTTCTCAAGACTTGCTTTTACCAAAAGCTCAAGGGATAGGCTGGAACTTGCCTGGCATAAAGGCTCGGGATTAGGGAAATTGAGACTAAGAAAAAAATAAGTTGGAAAAATCTATTATTAGAAATTTTGAAAAATCATTTTGAGAGAAATTTTTGGCCTGTGTCTTTGTATTTGTACTTATTTTTCTTCTTCTTTTGAATTTTATGTTTCAATTAAACATCCCTCTTTCTTTCCATTTTGTTTAATGTTCTGTTTCCTATTGACATACATGTTTAAGGATGTATATCATTTACAGTTTTAATAATCAAATTTTCTTTGAGAAGGAAAACAGGAGAAAATCCTGTCTTACTATGTTTTGTTAAAATAATAATTCTATGGTGCTACTTGATGATCAGGTTGCCAATTTTTCATGTCCAATCCTCTTCTGCTCAACACGCGTGTCAAATGTTTGCTCTTCCACGTGTCTGATGGTGAAGGTCATAAGTTCAATTTCATGGGGCTTAACATGTTTTTGTTTTACTATCACAGTCTTTTTTTTTTTTGCTTAAACACTAGTACTCTTTTTTTTTTCCTTTCTTCCTTTTGTTATCGTTATTGTTGTTCCAGGGCTAATAAGCTAATTCTCTTTTAGGGAGGATGTGCAAGCAGCTTAATGGGTTGAATGGAGGGCAGCCTATGACTTGGGCCACGTAAGGAAATAAGTTGCAAATGTAAGCAATGATATATATATATATATATATATATATATTAGTGTTATTTTTATGTTTTCTAAAATTATTTATTGGAATAGTTTCTAGGAGTTCATTTTTTTGTCTTCCGGGCTTCTTTTATCTCAATTGATATTCTACCATGAAGTATGAGGAGAAAGGCTTTGTTGATTTGAATTGAACCTTAGGAGGCAATTTCTTTCAGATTAACTTTAGGAAAAAAAAATAATTTGCTTTGAGAACAATTAGAACTTACACAAAAAACAAAAATGCAAAAGAAAAAAAAGGGGAAAGAATTACTCATTTAGCAAAATTTTTGGGTGTGTATATCTGACTGCAGAGAGTAGACCTGGTCTGGTCTGATAATCTCTTCTTAAATGTCTTAAAAGATGAATGTATGATCAATAGTGATGAATGCATGACACAATGCATTCTAATCTCTTGGAATTATATGTGACTATTAAGTATTGAGGTGTGAAGCACAAACCTCAGTCAATCTGAGTTCTAATTAAAAGATATTCAAAATTAAGAAATTTCTCTCGAGTTTGGAAAAAATTTCTACTACAGAAAAGAGTATTGCTTTTGTCACTATATAGAACAGAGAAGTTATGATACATGTTTATATTTTAATTCCTACATAGTTTTAGAGAAGCCTTAACACAACATATTCCATCCATTATTGTTATTTGTCAAAACCAAATTGTTATGCCTATTATAAAATTTTATGCACTTTACAAACATGTCTTTTCATTGCCTCCTGAAACAAAGTCATCACAAAACAAAGGATAAAGTTCAAGTAAAAGAGGTTGAATGGAAGAAACAAGTCAAGGCCAAGGTACGCAATGAGATTACCTATTTCTTATTTCTTGGTTATCCATCCTTTTACCTAATAAGGTCAATTCAAAGTTTCTGTGTTATTCATGCCCTTGAGGTTTGCCCTATAGAGTCCCCTATTGTGGGACATGGAGTAGATATTTTCCATGCTATTAAGCACTGATATTTTTATTAGGGAGTCGTATCATTGTGTATATATGTTGATACTGATATTTCTCAAATTTTGTTGATACATGTTTGATACTTTATAGGAGTATCATGGTTACATAGCAAGTAAAAATGATAGAATTTACTAATGGGTTGTTTGGATGCCTTATGCAAACTTAATTAGTCAACAGTGATTTACCAAGCATTTGGGGGAGTTGAATGAGTTCAATCTGTTTTTGATCAAATTTAAATATTTTTATATGCATTTAATACAACAATTTTACCAAGCATTTGGGGGAGTTGAATGAGTTCAATCTGTTTTTGATTAGATTTAAATATTTTTATATGCATTTAATACAACAATTTGAATGTCTCAACTTATAATGGGCCATTGTTTGTTGCAATGGCAAAAGTTTGGATTTATAGGTTTGAGTTTGAGATCAAGGATATGAACATTGTACAAAATAATGTCAAATGATTGGTCTATCACTTGTCTTCCCTCTCAGCAACCTTGTAGGCAGAACCAAGAAATGACCTTTTTTTTTTCATTTTCCAGTACTATGACATGTGATTAGAAACCATTATTGGATGGTTAGTGTTTGCAAAAATAACTGGTTTGTTTTGCTGAATAATAAAGTAAGTTGAAATATGCTCAACTAGATTACAGTCACAAAAATCAGCTACTGACATATTCATATATTTCGAAAAGGCTATTGACAATAAGTTTGAGTCACAACGTTAAATATAAATTTGGGTAATCTTCACTAAAAATATGCTAAACACCAAAAATGTATTATGCTCAAGCTATTTAAATGCATAGCAGAACTAATCATCAAGGATATATCAAAGACAGATGCTACATAGGTTTGATAGCCATATAACAACTCAGAATGAAGCTACGAAGAATGACAAACTGAGATACCCGAAGCATAGCAATATTAGGCTTATATATGAAGTTAAAATAGTGAAACAAGAGTGCTCAAACCATAGAGAGGATCTGCTGTGCTTCATTAACTTTGACAGCAGTTGTAAGCTTCATTTGGTACCTGCAGTTGATGCCTGCAGAGTGAGGTTTTAAGGTTGAAATGTTGCTACAGCCTCAGTTTAAGCTTGGTGACATCTTGGAATGATGAAGAATGATATTCAAAAGTTGTTCACATCAATGTTGGCGTCAGAAGTATGGAGAATTTGGATGACAGTAGCTTTGAGGGCTTGACAACAATAGTTTTTGTTCTTCAGCATCAGTAGACTGAGGTTTGGTAGGTGAAATTTAGATGCAGAATCAGATTTTGGAAGTTTGGACTTGGAATGAGCTTAAAATAGCATTTTTGACTTGCTCAAACCATTCATATAGCTCATAAGACCTTCTAATAGATTTCTCCATATCAGTAGGCCTTTGATGACAGTAGAAGCAAATCTGTAACCTGAGAATAGTTGCTTGCCTGCTGTTATGTTAATCTTCAAAAAGAGCCAACCATTGCTCTTTCTTAAAATGAGTTGGTTAAGCTTGATGAGTTTGAATTTTTTTTTGGTATAAATGATTAGTAAATATGATCTTGAGAATAATAAATAGGTGTATGTTGGATCAAAGACTTACCTTGTAGCAATTAATTTGTGAACAATATTACAATGCCTCAAAAGTAATATTGAGAAAGAAATGTAGATTTTGTTTCTTTTAGTTCTACTATTGACAAAACAATTAACTTTTGTTTCTACTTAAAATTGATTCCAAAAAGTTTAATTTGCACCAATTACACTTTTCAGCCATCTCAAGAAGAGTTGAGGGATTTGATTGATCATTATGTCATTGTTAATAAGAGAGATGAATAATGACAGGGCATAAATGGAACCAGGGGAGATGGATTTTTTTTAACCTTTACTCTATTCAAGATCTGCAATCCTTTATTTAATTTATGATTTCAATGTGATATATTTTCTTTGATCTTCAATCTGATTTATGGTATTGTGTTATGAAAATGCTCACAAATCGCCATGGTCAAGCACACAAACCAGCTCATTCTGTTAGGAGGAGTTTCTGAGCAGGCAAGTCAATAATATAATGGTACAACTATAGTTATTTTTAAGATATATATATATATTAGGCAAAATCCTTTATTTGATTGTCTCCTTGATAAATTCAAATGTAGAAAAAAAAATTATGCTGATAATTAATAAAAATTAGAGAACTAAACATTGTTTGAAAAATAAGGTTATGTTTGTGTTCTTTAACTCTATGCTATAACTATTTCAGTTTTTCACTCTACAAAATTCAGTGTTTTGTCCATGTTAGTTGTTGTTTTATATCAGAGGCATTTCACTGTCATTTGAGCTGAACTTCTGTGGTGTAGCACCTATATTTAACATAGTTATGATAAGTGCTAGCTTTCTTAAATATTGTATAGACTGGGTCATGTCATACTAGGCAGATTTTTGACTTCTAGATTGAAAACTACAGATGTTAAGAGCTTTGGGGACTGAATTTTATTTCTAAAGGTCTGGTGGGTTAAAGAGTAATTAAAGCATACTTAAATCAGTGTTTCAAGTTTGCTCGATAAGTGTGTGCCTCAATAGAAACGCTGAATATGATTTTGATTCTCTGAGACACCCAAATTATTGTGTAAACAGTAACTGTCAAGAGTCTTTTGTTGTTGTTCATTTCATTTAAGATTCTGTGATTTTCCATGTTTTAATCTATGCTTGAAAATGGTTTATGCATGCTTATTTAAATTAATCAAGTTCAAGTAAGAATTCGTTTGATTGTGTACGTTAGAGCTGAATCTACCTCTTTTTTTTATCAAAATCTAGGACAGTGGACATTTTTTGCTAAGATCACCTGATAATACTTGTTGTAATGAACTTAATCATCAACAACTGCATCTGAGTGTTCTCTAAGGGTTCAAATGCATTGAAATTTTCATATTGCGCTTTAATTAGTGACTGCTGTGGTTGTTTGAAGTATACTTGTACTCTTCTAATCTTCTGCAGATAGCTATACACTGCTATATGTTAGCTTGTGCTGATAACTACTTATGTGCATTGTTCTAAACACCTAGGAAAGAATTGAGATGCTATTATTGGTTCAAGCAAGTGTATTTTGACATTCTTGAGCTGTGTATTGTGCTAAATCTGAATATATTGATGCGTCCAAAATTTATCATTTGAACCTCAACATCTGACCGATAAAGAATCTGTCAAGAAGTTTATCCAATGAATTTGTTTCAAGAGGCCTAGAGTGTTCAAAATTGGCTTGAGCAAGTCCCAATTCATATTTAAATGTGATTAATCACTATAATTTCAGAAGGGTAGCCTGCATCATTGATGTGACACTCCATAGCCAATTTACTATTTCCTTGATGTTGAATTTACTCTCAAATAGGTGACTAGCCTGTTTAGAAAAATCATTGGACAACCATTGACAAACCTGCATACATAATTGATTATTATAAAGTTCATTTTTTTTGTATGCAAGTCCTGTTTACTCATCTTAATATACACTTCACTAACTGTTTTCAAATTGTTTACACATTTTGCTCTCAAGAACCTTGTACACTTCACTAGACTACATTGTCCTGTTTACTCATCTTAATATACCCATATTCTGCTACATCTTTCAAAGAAGATTGTTATTGTTGTTGTTATGTGTGGATGTAAATAAGCTTAAGTGAATTTTCCTTCATATCATTAATTTTCCTAATTCTTCTAATTGTACTAATCTGTATAAACTTGAGGCTTCTCTTCCTTGTATATATATATATGTGATGGGAAACTTATACTTCAAACGCTTGAATGAATACTAAAGAAGTTTGAGATTTATTTCTTTGTGATTGGTGGGATTTTGATGCAAATTTACCTTTATTTTTACGCCTTCAAATCTTTATTTATTTATTTAGCATCATGTTGTTTGTACAAGACTTGGTGTATGACTCTGGATGGAGTTTTGGTTGTGTATTGATGGAATATAAGGTATTGTATGAGTGATATTTTTTGGTTGTTGGACAACTTTGGTAATTAATGCAGGTATTTTTTTATTTTTTTTAAAAAAATAATCACTTTTCCACGAGGGGCTTAGCCCGTCGTAGAAAACTAACTGTAATACCCCGCTTCAACACATGGTATGATATTGTCCGCTTTGGGCCTGAGCCCGCACGGTTTTGCTCTTGAATTTTACCCCAAAAGGCCTCATACCATTTGAAGAGAACATACTACATATAAGCACATCCCCTTTTCCACACCCAGGCGATGTGGGATTACGCACCCTGTACCCTATCAGTGTGGTAGCTCAACCCAATATCTATCTTCGCACCCTCCCACTCACACCAGTCCACAAAGGTTACTACAATCCACCCCCTACGAGGCATGACGTCCTCGTCGGCACACTTCCGACTGAGTCCAGACTCTAATACCAACTTTAATACCCCACTCCAACACATGGTATGATATTGTCCGCTTTGGGCCTGAGCCCGCACGATTTTACTCTTGGATTTTACCCCAAAAGGCTTCATACCATTTGAAGAGAACATACTACATATAAGCACATCCCATTTTCCACACCTAGGCAATGTGGGATTGCGCACCCTGTACCCTGTCAGTGTGGTAGCTCAGCCCAGTGTCTATCTTCGCACCCGCCCACTCACACCCATCCACAAGGGTTACTACAGTAACTTTTCACGAGAGATTTAGCCCGTCATAGAAAAATAACTTTCCATAAGGGGTTTAGCCTGTCATGGAAAGTTGACTTTCTACGAGGGGCATAGCTCATCGTGGAAATTTGACTTTCCATGACGGCATTATGACAATCGTTGAAAGTAATTTTTCATAACAGGCTTATGCCCGTCGTAGAACATGTAGAGACCGTGACCAATTTTGGCCAGTTTTGAAGTACCTTTTTACGGGGAGAAGTTTGGGGTTTTCTCCGATCATAAGACTTTGAAGTACCTTTTTACACAAAAGGACTTGAATATGAGATAGAGGAGATGGGTTGAATACATGGAGGACTACAACTTTGATCTTCAGTATCACCCGGGGAAGGCTAATGTGGTTGCCAATGCATTGAGCAGAAAATCACATGGCACTTTGGCTAGCATTTCCATTCGTGAATGGAAGATGATGGAAAACATCTCAGAAATGGGATTGTGCTTCAGTGAAAGTGATGGATATGCCACTTTGTTCACACTTGTAGCGCAACCAACTCTAGTGAGTAGGGTGGTTGAGGAGCAGAGGCATGACACTGAGTTAGAGAGCATTCACACTCAGATTACGGGTGGCGAAGTGGTGGAGGATTGGGTTATCCATTCAGACGGAGGTTTGAGGTTCAGAGGCAAGATGGTTGTTCCATTGGCTTGTAGGAATGAGGTCCTGAGGGAGTTTCATAGCTCCAGACTTCCATTACATCCCGGTGGTACCAAGATGTACCACAACCTTCGTAGATAGTATTGGTGGAAGGGCATAAAAAAGGACGTCGCACGGTTTGTGGTGAGGTGCCTCACTTGTCAACAAGTGAAGGCCGAGCATCAGAGACTGGCAGGTTTGTTATAGCCATTACCGGTAGCTATATGGAAGTGAGAACACGTTACTATGGACTTTGTGACGGGGTTACCTAGGACAAGGAAGAGTCATGATGCAGTTTGGGTCATTGTGGATAGGTTGACCAAGGTGGCTCATTTCCTTCCTATTTGAGTGACAGATGATGTGGATACTCTCAATCGGTTGTATGTTGACCAGATTGTGAGACTGCACGGAGTGCCAGTTTCCATTATGTCTGATAGAGATCCGAGATTCACATCACGATTTTGGCAGAGTTTTCAGGCTGCACTTGATACGGACCTCCATTTCAGTACGGCTTTCCATCCTCAGACAGATGGTCAGTCGGAGCGTACTATACAGATTTTGGAGGATATGCTTAGAGCATGTGCACTTAATTTTCGAGGCAGTTGGGAGGATCACCTTCCATTGGTGGAGTTTGCGTACAATAATAGCTATCAAGCTAGTATTAAGATAGCTCCATTTGAGGCCTTGTATGGTAGACCTTGTAGGTCACCAGTTTGTTGGACAGAGGTCGATGAGACAGTGGTTTTGGGGCTGGATATAGTCAGAGAGACTACAGAAAAGATTAAGATTATACGACAGCGTTTGCTTACAGCTCAGAGTCGTCAGAAAAGCTATGCTAACAGAAGGCGGAGGCCTTTAGTATTTTAGGTGGGGGACCATGTCTTCTTGAAGGTCTCACCACGACGTGGTTTGATGAGATTTGGGTGTAGCGAAAAGCTAGCCCCACGGTTTATCAGTCCATTCAAGATATTGGATTGTGTGGGTGAGGTTGCATACCGCTTCGCATTGCCACCGCAATTGTCAAGTGTGCACAATACTTTCGACGTTTCGATGTTGAGGAAGTATGAGCTGGATCCTTCACATGTATTAGATTGGGCAGATCTTGAGGTGGGGGAGGACATATCTTACGAGGAAAGACCGGTACAGGTTTTGGATGCTAAGGAGCAAGTGCTTCGGGGCAAGACTATTCCATTAGTTAAAGTCCTTTGGAGACATCACGGAGTCGAGGAGGCTACGTGGGAGCTAGAACAAGAAGTCCGCTCAAAATATCCTGAGTTATTTTCTACTTGAGGCATGTTTCTAATTTTGGGGACGAAATTCCCTTAAGGGGGGGAGGTTGTAGAGACCGTAACCAATTTTGGCCGGTTTTGCATTTTTCGCATTATAATTGCCATAAATGCATTTTGAGTGGTGTTAACGTGTTTGGAGTGTGGGAAACATGTTTGGGAAGTGTTTTTTAGGTTTTGGGAAGTTTTCGGGAGATTTGGAGAAGTTTGACTTTTTGGTCAAACCGGGGCCCGGGATGCGACTTATGTGGGCCCGATAATCCGGAAAATTTTCAAAGATATTTATTTTTGGGAATGGCTTAGATGAAATATGTAGAGAGTAGAGGAAGTGATTTCGAGACCGTAGGAGTTTTTGGAATCGAAAAAGGAGTCCGGGAGGGTACGTTAAGTGGCCGGGGGCATTTTAGTCTTTTTGCGAGCCCTAGATATTTTAAATATCAGTGGCTGAGAGTCCCAGCCATATCTCACGCATCTTTCTCTCTCTAAATCTCTCCATCTTCATAGCTCTCCCTTCTCTCTACATTTCAGACCCGTTCGGCTTGGATTCAAGACTCGCCGAAGGAGGGAGATACGTAGGGGACGGCTAGGGCTTCCCTTTGAACCAAACAAAGTGGTGATTCGGCAAGGTAGACTCCGCTAGAAAATTGGTGAAGTTCTTGGAAGGCCTTCATTTTCGAGGTAGGGGTTCTTCTTCTCTTCTAATTGTCGATTCTAGGGTTTCGGGTGAAGAGGAGAGGTGTAGGTTGTGTTTCACATGCTTTAGGATGGTGAGAGGTGTGGAAAGTTTTGTTTTCTTCTTCTCTAGAGTCCTATCTTTTCACAATTGTGTATATTGTGTTGGTTGTAGCATGTGGGTTTGAAGTTTGTGAGTGTAAGAAATTGATACATAGGCTTTATGTGTTCAATTTGGTGTATATGTGAAAAAATGTGTACTAAGTGTCATATATGTGATTATATGTGAAAATGTGGTTGTTGAATGCATGTTAGTTCTTTGTGCTAAAATTATACATTGAGTGTAGCATGAGTAAAATATGCTACTTTTGAAGTTGTATGCATATGAGATGATATATGCATGTGTTATACATATATGTGCTATATGTGGTGTGTGGTGATGGAAAATATGCTTGTTACTTCTTTTTAGTATCAATGAGCATGAGTTGAGCATGAAAATAAAATGTCATGTGTTTATGCATTTTTATTGCATATGTGGGAAATTGGGGGAAAATGACGCAAATGAGGTACACGGGGCTTCGGAGTGGTCCAACCGTGTGGTGAAATGTGGTAAAATTATCCACAATGTATGGCCCTCGGAATGGACCCGCCATACTAAGGCTTAATGCCTAAGATCGGAGTATGTCCAATACTAATGACCCCTCGGAGTTGTCCCGGTCATTGGATGGTTATCGGAGAATGTCCATGATTTGTGAGCCTCGGAGTCGCCCCCTCACTCTATGGCAATCCCATATATTGCTATGGTAGAATGACCTTTCGGAGTTGTCCTGGTCATTGGATGGTCATCGGAGTTGTCCAAAGTCACATGATCCTCGGAGCGGACCAATCATGTGGGGTATCGGATGAGGACCGAGAGAGAGAGCATTTACTTTTCCTTAATGCTTGTATGCTTGAACATGTTATACATGATTCGTGATATGTGCAATCCTCTTTAATTGCAATTATTGATGTATTTGTGAGATTGTGGATGTGGCATGTAGTGTATTCATATGCATTCCATGTAGGTCGTGTCGGGTCGGCACTTAGAAGGGTTGGGGAACCTTTACTGAGCCGCAGTGGTGCTCACCCCTTTATTCTAAATATTTTACAGATAAAGTGCCGATGACGGATGGGACGTGAGTGTCCAAGTGGAACACTAGTGGTGGTTTTGCTATCTTTTGAGTTTTGGGCATTTTAGTGGCTATCCATGCCGGCTTGTGGCATGTGACTTCCTTTTAGTTATGGTTGTGCTTTGGACGAATGTAATTTGGATGTATGTATGGGATTTTAAACTTGTTGGGTGTGGAGAGACAACGGTTTATTATATGTAATGCCCATGGCGGCACTTAATTCATTTTGATGATGCTTCCATTTTGAATGGGTTGTGTTCGTGAAAGAAATGGTTCATTTTGGTGTATGAATTCAATTATGAATGTGATCTTGATTGTGAGATTGATGTTGGAACCTTCCATTTATGTTGTTAATCTTGTTTGAGGGGTTCTAGGATGATAGAATGTTGATTGGGTTCCAATTGGATCATGTATAAGGCTGTTGGAAGTCCCAGGAGGTGCATTTCGATCAATCGAGATTTAATCTCGATCAATCGAGATGCCTATTTTGATCAATCGAAGTCCCCATTTCGATTGATCGAAAGGGTGATGATTTATGGTGATTTTTGGAGTCCAGGAAGGAGGAATTTCGATCTATCGAGACCCCTATCTCGATCAATCCAGATATTGCAGGTCTGGGGTCCCGAGAGGGTGAAAATCTCGCTTGAATTTCGATTAATCGAGATTTCATCTCGATCAATCGAGATTACTATTCCTAGCTTTTTCCAAAACTTCATTTTGACGTAATTTCTTCGTTCTAGATCGGAATTGAGCGTGGTTTTTTTTGAACTTGAGTATTTTGGGATTAGCTATCCAATGGTGTAGGGCTCAGTTCAAGATTCCAAACACAGAAAGTTTTGAGGCTCGAAAATGAGAGATTCTCAAAGGTGTGGCCAAGTAAATGTTCACTAAGGCGTGTGATTCGACATAGGGCCCATGGGGATCGGTCATAAGATGGATTTGTGTGCATTCATATGCAAGAATTGGGTTAAGCTTCCATGGTGAATGAGGGTAATGAGGGTCCATTGGGACTAATGGACAGGTTTAACCTCCGGTTCTCTGCGAGTTGGAAATCGGGGCGTTATAGCATTGTATCAAACCTTGATACTAATGCATTGAGTGTAATTGAGATTGTTCATGGGGTTAAGTGAACAGGTTCACACTCGGGATTCGAGATCAGTCTGGGGGAGTCCCGGCGGCCCGGGTTTCAGGGCGTGACAGAAATGGTATCAGAGCTCTAGGTTGGAATACTTAGGGATGAAGGATGAGACTTGACTTAGTGATCACTTAAGGTTAAGGATTAGAACATAAGGATTTTGACTTGAGATTGTAAATTGCTTATGTGGAACTTTATGTATGCTTACGTTTTCATAACATGCTTTTGTGGATTAAATTGACATGGCATATGTAAGCATGATGGATATGTGTGAGAAGTGTAAATTTGTTGGACTTAAAATTTTTCTTGTTGTGCATATAGAAGGAAATGCCTCCAAGAAGAGCGCGAGACATTGGCGCTGATGCTCCTCAGAAGCCAACAGATGGAGCGCAGTTTATGCGTGACATGGCTGACACTATGAGGAGAATAGCTAGGGAAGCCAGAGAAGAGGAGGTTCAGGCATTGCCTAGGGTTGCCTTGAGCCGACAAATGGTGGCAATTAAGGAATATGTGAAATTTAAGCCGCCTACCTTTGATGGCGTGCGTGATCCACTTGTGGCTGAGAGTTGGATGGACCAAACTCACAAACTCATGGTTGCTCTTGCAATCGATGAGGACTTGAAAGTGGGAGTAGCGGCGCTTCACTTACAAGGAGAAGCTGATCGGTGGTGGCAATTCATCGGGATTGTCCACAATACCGAGACTATGGACTGGGAAACCTTTAAGGGTTTATTCTTTGACAAGTTCTTTCCAGCTTCGGTGAGAGACCGGATGAGGCAAGAGTTCATAGACTTAGTCCAAGGGGACTTGGACGTGATGGGGTACGAGACCAAATTTACATCTTTGGCTCGCTTTGCCCCGGAGATGGTAGCTAATGAAGAGCTAAAGGTGAAAAAGTTTGTGAAGGGACTGAAAACCTCTATCAGAAAGAGGGTGTCCATCTTGGGTTTGAGAACCTACAGTGAGGTGGTTGATAGAGCCTTGGTGGCTGAGGAGGATGACAGAGACACTCAGAGGTTGTGGGACTCTAGACAGCAAGCTAAGGGTACGGGTACCTCTTCAAGTGGTCATGGGAGGAAAAGAAATAGGGAGGGCAGATCAGGTTCACAGGGGCAGCAGTAGACTCGCCCAGTACCTTCATTGTCCTTACCTACTGGATCTGCACGATCCACAGTTGTGTGCTATCATTGCCAGCAGTCTGGCCATTTTCGTTCTGAGTGCCCTCAGAGGCAAATAGTGGCATCTGTGCTGGTGGTTTCAGTGGGAGAACGGGTATGCTTTCATTGCAAGTAATTCGGCCATGTTAGGGCCAACTGTCCACAGATACAGAGTACACCGAGTGGTATAGGGACTCAGTAGAGGGCTGGGCAGACAGCTACGGTACAGTCTGGTTTCAGGACATTACCGCCACCTCATCCAGCGCATTCTGTACAGGGATCTCGGGTAGCGAGAGGTTCCACGCCTGCTTCTAGTCAGCAGTCAGGGTTACAGCGGACTGGTCAGTAGTCACGGGGTCGTGTGTTCATGCTTGCTCCGGCAGAGGATGTACCAGGACCGTCAGTGGTCAGAGGTATTTTCCTAGTTTCTAGCTCGTGGGCTAGGGTGTTGATAGACTCAGGTGCATCATATTCATTCATATCTGTTGCATTTGCTTGTGTCTTAGGGCTGCGGGTGTCATCACTGGAGTCACCATTGTCCATTGATACACCAGTTGGGGGTAGGGTTACCCTGGATAGAGTGTGTCGGTCTTGCGAGATCGAGGTTGTTGGGCGTCGACTAGTGTTCGACTTTGTGTTGCTAGACATGACCACTTTCGATGTCATTCTAGGTATGGATTGGTTATCTACATTTAGAGCCACGATTGATTGTCTCCGTAAGAGAGTGACAGTGTGCACACCCGAGGGTGATTGCTTTTATTTTGTGGGAGAGCGGGATGATTTCTACGTTCCGTCTCTACTTGGTTTCGGTGTGTGGAACGGGGTTAGATATTTCCTAGCTAGCTTGTTAGCCGAGGAGGATGAGATTGTGACTAGTGGAGGATTTCCACCGGTGGTTAGAGAGTTTGTGGATGTGTTCCCGGAGGACTTGACTGAGTTACCTCCGATGAGAGATGTTGTGTTTAGCATTGATCTTGCTCCTGGTACTACGCCTATCTCTATGGCACCGTATCGGATGGCACCGGCAGAGTTGATGGAGTTGAAAGATCAATTGCAGGAATTGTTGGACAAGGGATTTGTACGACCTAGTACATCGCCTTGGGGAGCTCCTGTCCTATTTGCTAAAAAGAAGGACGGATCTTTATGGTTATGCATAGACTACCGTAAGTTAAACCAAGCAACGATTAAGAACAAGTATCCTTTGCCAAGGATAGATGACTTGTTTAATCAGCTTAAGGGTTCGACTTATTTTTCGAAGATCAACTTGAGGTCGGGGTATTACCAGTTGAGGGTAAGGGAAGAGGACATTCCGAAGATAGCTTTTCGAACTAGATATGGCCACTATGAGTTTCTAGTGATGCCATTTGGTTTGACGAACGCACCAGCAGCATTCATGGATTTGATGAACCGGATATTCAGGGTGTACTTGGATAGGTTTGTGGTAGTCTTCGTGGATGACATTCTTGTGTATTCTTCTTCTATGGAGGAGCATGAGATCCATTTGAGGACAGTGTTACAGACATTGAGAGAGCACCATTTGTATGCCAAATTCAAAAAATGTGAATTTTGGCTAACGGAGGTAAAGTTCCTAGGACACGTGGTGTCAGAAGGAGGAGTATCGGTAGACCCTTCTAAGATTGAAGCGGTAATGGATTGGGAGAGGCCTAAGAACGTATTCGAGATACGTAACTTCTTGGGATTGGCAAGATATTACCGGCATTTTGTGAAAGACTTTTCGAAGTTAGCGATGCCGATGACCAAACTTACTCGTAAAGGAGTTAAGTTTGAGTGGAACGAGGCTTGTGAGCATTCCTTTATGGAATTGAAGCATAGATTGACTAGTGCTCCAATATTGATTATTCGTGAGCGCGGTTTGGGTTATGTCATCTACTGTCATGCTTCACGGGATGGGTTGGGATGTGTATTGATACAGACCGAGAGGGTTGTTGCATATGGTTCCCGACAGTTGAAGATCCACGAGCAGAATTACTTGACTCATGACTTGGAGTTGGCGGCGGTAATTTTTGCTTTGAAAACGTGGAGGCATTATCTCTACGGGGAGAAGTTTGAGGTTTTCTCCGATCATAAGAGTTTGAAGTACCTTTTTACACAAAAGGACTTGAATATGAGATAGAGGAGATGGGTTGAATACATGGAGGACTACAACTTTGATCTTCAGTATCACCCGGGGAAGGCTAATGTGGTTGCCAATGCATTGAGCAGAAAATCACATGGCACTTTGGCTAGCATTTCCATTCGTGAATGGAAGATGATGGAAGACATCTCAGAAATGGGATTGTGCTTCAGTGAGAGTGATGGACATGCCACTTTGTTCACACTTGTAGCGCAACCAACTCTAGTGAGTAGGGTGGTTGAGGAGCAGAGGCATGACACTGAGTTAGAGAGCATTCACACTCGGATTACGGGTGGCGAAGTGGTGGAGGATTGGGTTATCCATTCAGACGGAGGTTTGAGGTTCAGAGGCAAGATGGTTGTTCCATTGGCTTGTAGGGATGAGGTCCTGAGGGAGTTTCATAGCTCCAGACTTCCAGTACATCCCGGTGGTACCAAGATGTACCACAACCTTCGTAGATAGTATTGGTGAAAGGGCATAAAAAAGGACGTCGCACGGTTTGTGGCGAGGTGCCTCACTTGTCAACAAGTGAAGGCCGAGCATTAGAGACTGGCAGGTTTGTTACAGCCATTACCGGTAGCTATATGGAAGTGAGAACACGTTACTATGGACTTTGTGACGGGGTTACCTAGGACAAGGAAGAGTCATGATGCAGTTTGGGTCATTGTGGATAGGTTGACCAAGGTGGCTCATTTCCTTCCTATTTGAGTGACAGATGATGTGGATACTCTCAGTCGGTCGTATGTTGACCAGATTGTGAGAATGCACGGAGTGCCAGTTTCCATTATGTCTGATAGAGATCCGAGATTCACATCACGATTTTGGCAGAGTTTTCAGGCTGCACTTGATACGGACCTCCATTTCAGTACGGCTTTCCATCCTCAGACAGATGGTCAGTCGGAGCGTACTATACAGATTTTAGAGGATATGCTTAGAGCATGTGCACTTGATTTTCGAGGCAGTTGGGAGGATCACCTTCCATTGGTGGAGTTTGCGTACAATAATAGCTATCAAGCTAGTATTAAGATAGCTCCATTTGAGGCCTTGTATGGTAGACCTTGTAGGTCACCAGTTTGTTGGACAGAGGTCGATGAGACAGTGGCTTTGGGGTTGGATATAGTCAGAGAGACTACAGAAAAGATTAAGATTATACGACAGCGTTTGCTTACAGCTCAGAGTCGTCAGAAAAGCTATGCTGACAGAAGGCGGAGGCCTTTAGTATTTGAGGTGGGGGACCATGTCTTCTTGAAGGTCTCACCACGATGAGGTTTGATGAGATTTGGGTGTAGCGGAAAGCTAGCCCCACGATTTATCAGTCCATTCGAGATATTGGATCGTGTGGGTGAGGTTGCATTCCGCTTGGCATTGCCACCGCAATTGTCAAGTGTGCACAATACTTTCCACGTTTCGATGTTGAGGAAGTATGAGTTGGATCCTTCACATGTATTAGATTGGACAGATCTTCAGGTGGAGGAGGACGTTTCTTACGAGGAAAGACCGGTACAGGTTTTGGATGCTAAGGAGCAAGTGCTTCGGGGCAAGACTATTCCATTGGTTAAAATCCTTTGGAGACATCACGGAGTCGAGGAGGCTACGTGGGAGCGAGAACAAGAAGTCCGCTCAAAATATCCTGAGTTATTTTCTACTTGAGGTATGTTTCTAATTTTGGGGACGAAATTCCCTTAAGGGGGGGAGGTTGTAGAGACCGTAACCAATTTTGGCCGGTTTTGCATTTTTCGCATTATAATTGCCATAAATGCATTTTGAGTGGTGTTTAACGTGTTTGGAGTGTGGGAAACATGTTTGGGAAGTGTTTTTTAGGTTTTGGAAAGTTTTCGGGAGATTTGGAGAAGTTTGACTTTTTGGTCAAACCGGAGCCCGGGATGCGACTTAAGTGGGCCCGATAATCCGGAAAATTTCCAAAAATATTTTTTTTTGGAAATGGCTTAGATGAAATGTTTAGAGAGTAGAGGAAGTGATTTCGAGACCGTAGGAGTTTTTGGAATCGAAAAAGGAGTCCGGGAGGGTACGTTAAGTGGCCGGGGGCATTTTAGTCTTTTTGCGAGCCCTAGATATTTTAAATATCAGTGGCTGAGAGTCCCAGCCATATCTCACGCCTCTTTCTCTCTCTAAAGCTCTCCATCTTCATAGCTCTCCCTTCTCTCTACATTTCGGACCCGTTCGGCTTGGATTCAAGACGCGCCGAAGGAGGGAGATACGTAGGGGACGGCTAGGGCTTCCCTTTGAACCGAACAAAGTGGTGATTCGGCAAGGTAGACTCCGCTAGAAAATTGGTGAAGTTCTTGGAAGGCCTTCATTTTCGAGGTAGGGGTTCTTCTTCTCTTCTAATTGTCGATTCTAGGGTTTCGGGTGAAGAAGAGAGGTGTAGGTTGTGTTTCACATGCTTTAGGATGGTGAGAGGTGTGGAAAGTTTTGTTTTCTTCTTCTCTAGAGTCCTATATTTTCACAATTGTGTATATTGTGTTGGTTGTAGCATGTGGGTTTGAAGTTTGTGAGTATAAGAAATTGATACATAGGCTTTATGTGTTCAATTTGGTGTATATGTGGAAAAATGTGTACTAAGTGTCATATATGTGATTATATGTGAAAATGTGGTTGTTGAATGCATGTTAGTTCTTTGTGCTAAAATTATACATTGAGTGTAGCATGAGTAAAATATGCTAATTTTGAAGTTGTATGCATATGAGATGATATATGCATGTGTTATACATATATGTGCTATATGTGGTGTGTGGTGATGGAAAATATGCTTGTTACTTCTTTTTAGTATCAATGAGCATGAGTTGAGCATGAAAATAAAATGTCATGTGTTTATGCATTTTTATTGCATATGTGGGAAATTGGGGGAAAATGACGCAAATGAGGTACACGGGGCTTCGGAGTGGTCCAACCGTGTGGTGAAATGTGGTAAAATTATCCACAATGTATGGCCCTCGGAATGGACCCGCCATACTAAGGCTTAATGCCTAAGATCGGAGTATGTCCAATACTAATGACCCCTCGGAGTTGTCCCGGTCATTGGATGGTTATCGGAGAATGTCCATGATTTGTGAGCCTCGGAGTCGCCCCCTCACTCTATGGCAATCCCATATATTGCTATGGTAGAATGACCTTTCGGAGTTGTCCTGGTCATTGGATGGTCATCGGAGTTGTCCAAAGTCACATGATCCTCGGAGCGGACCAATCATGTGGGGTATCGGATGAGGACCGAGAGAGAGAGCATTTACTTTTCCTTAATGCTTGTATGCTTGAACATGTTATACATGATTCGTGATATGTGCAATCCTCTTTAATTGCAATTATTGATGTATTTGTGAGATTGTGGATGTGGCATGTAGTGTATTCATATGCATTCCATGTAGGTCGTGTCGGGTCGGCACTTAGAAGGGTTGGGGAACCTTTACTGAGCCGCAGTGGTGCTCACCCCTTTATTCTAAATATTTTACAGATAAAGTGCCGATGACGGATGGGACGTGAGTGTCCAAGTGGAACACTAGTGGTGGTTTTGCTATCTTTTGAGTTTTGGGCATTTTAGTGGCTATCCATGCCGGCTTGTGGCATGTGACTTCCTTTTAGTTATGGTTGTGCTTTGGACGAATGTAATTTGGATGTATGTATGGGATTTTAAACTTGTTGGGTGTGGAGAGACAACGGTTTATTATATGTAATGCCCATGGCGGCACTTAATTCATTTTGATGATGCTTCCATTTTGAATGGGTTGTGTTCGTGAAAGAAATGGTTCATTTTGGTGTATGAATTCAATTATGAATGTGATCTTGATTGTGAGATTGATGTTGGAACCTTCCATTTATGTTGTTAATCTTGTTTGAGGGGTTCTAGGATGATAGAATGTTGATTGGGTTCCAATTGGATCATGTATAAGGCTGTTGGAAGTCCCAGGAGGTGCATTTCGATCAATCGAGATTTAATCTCGATCAATCGAGATGCCTATTTTGATCAATCGAAGTCCCCATTTCGATTGATCGAAAGGGTGATGATTTATGGTGATTTTTGGAGTCCAGGAAGGAGGAATTTCGATCTATCGAGACCCCTATCTCGATCAATCCAGATATTGCAGGTCTGGGGTCCCGAGAGGGTGAAAATCTCGCTTGAATTTCGATTAATCGAGATTTCATCTCGATCAATCGAGATTACTATTCCTAGCTTTTTCCAAAACTTCATTTTGACGTAATTTCTTCGTTCTAGATCGGAATTGAGCGTGGTTTTTTTTGAACTTGAGTATTTTGGGATTAGCTATCCAATGGTGTAGGGCTCAGTTCAAGATTCCAAACACAGAAAGTTTTGAGGCTCGAAAATGAGAGATTCTCAAAGGTGTGGCCAAGTAAATGTTCACTAAGGCGTGTGATTCGACATAGGGCCCATGGGGATCGGTCATAAGATGGATTTGTGTGCATTCATATGCAAGAATTGGGTTAAGCTTCTGCAGTGAATGAGGGTAATGAGGGTCCATTGGGACTAATGGACAGGTTTAACCTCCGGTTCTCTGCGAGTTGGAAATCGGGGCGTTATAGCATTGTATCAAACCTTGATACTAATGCATTGAGTGTAATTGAGATTGTTCATGGGGTTAAGTGAACA
Organism: Cornus controversa; assembly: GCA_026545225.1. Classification (NCBI taxonomy): domain Eukaryota; kingdom Viridiplantae; phylum Streptophyta; class Magnoliopsida; order Cornales; family Cornaceae; genus Cornus; species Cornus controversa. The sequence continues at coordinate 26,537,239 of CM048848.1, read as the reverse complement.
GGTTCACACTCGGGATTCGAGATCAGTCTGGGGGAGTCCCGGCGGCCCGGGTTTCAGGGCGTGACAGAAATGGTATCAGAGCTCTAGGTTGGAATACTTAGGGATGAAGGATGAGACTTGACTTAGTGATCACTTAAGGTTAAGGATTAGAACATAAGGATTTTGACTTGAGATTGTAAATTGCTTATGTGGAACTTTATGTATGCTTACGTTTTCATAACATGCTTTTGTGGATTAAATTGACATGGCATATGTAAGCATGATGGATATGTGTGAGAAGTGTAAATTTGTTGGACTTAAATTTTTCTTGTTGTGCATATAGAAGGAAATGCCTCCAAGAAGAGCGCGAGACATTGGCGCTGATGCTCCTCAGAAGCCAACAGATGGAGCGCAGTTTATGCGTGACATGGCTGACACTATGAGGAGAATGGCTAGGGAAGCCAGAGAAGAGGAGGTTCAGGCATTGCCTAGGGTTGCCTTGAGCCGACAAATGGTGGCAATTAAGGAATATGTGAAATTTAAGCCGCCTACCTTTGATGGCGTGCGTGATCCACTTGTGGCTGAGAGTTGGATGGACCAAACTCACAAACTCATGGTTGCTCTTGCAATCGATGAGGACTTGAAAGTGGGAGTAGCGGCGCTTCACTTACAAGGAGAAGCTGATCGGTGGTGGCAATTCATCGGGATTGTCCACAATACCGAGACTATGGACTGGGAAACCTTTAAGGGTTTATTCTTTGACAAGTTCTTTCCAGCTTCGGTGAGAGACCGGATGAGGCAAGAGTTCATAGACTTAGTCCAAGGGGACTTGGACGTGATGGGGTACGAGACCAAATTTACATCTTTGGCTCGCTTTGCCCCGGAGATGGTAGCTAATGAAGAGCTAAAGGTGAAAAAGTTTGTGAAGGGACTGAAAACCTCTATCAGAAAGAGGGTGTCCATCTTGGGTTTGAGAACCTACAGTGAGGTGGTTGATAGAGCCTTGGTGGCTGAGGAGGATGACAGAGACACTCAGAGGTTGTGGGACTCTAGACAGCAAGCTAAGGGTACGGGTACCTCTTCAAGTGGTCATGGGAGGAAAAGAAATAGGGAGGGCAGATCAGGTTCACAGGGGCAGCAGTAGACTCGCCCAGTACCTTCATTGTCCTTACCTACTGGATCTGCACGATCCACAGTTGTGTGCTATCATTGCCAGCAGTCTGGCCATTTTCGTTCTGAGTGCCCTCAGAGGCAAATAGTGGCATCTGTGCTGGTGGTTTCAGTGGGAGAACGGGTATGCTTTCATTGCAAGTAATTCGGCCATGTTAGGGCCAACTGTCCACAGATACAGAGTACACCGAGTGGTATAGGGACTCAGTAGAGGGCTGGGCAGACAGCTACGGTACAGTCTGGTTTCAGGACATTACCGCCACCTCATCCAGCGCATTCTGTACAGGGATCTCGGGTAGCGAGAGGTTCCACGCCTGCTTCTAGTCAGCAGTCAGGGTTACAGCGGACTGGTCAGTAGTCACGGGGTCGTGTGTTCATGCTTGCTCCGGCAGAGGATGTACCAGGACCGTCAGTGGTCAGAGGTATTTTCCTAGTTTCTAGCTCGTGGGCTAGGGTGTTGATAGACTCAGGTGCATCATATTCATTCATATCTGTTGCATTTGCTTGTGTCTTAGGGCTGCGGGTGTCATCACTGGAGTCACCATTGTCCATTGATACACCAGTTGGGGGTAGGGTTACCCTGGATAGAGTGTGTCGGTCTTGCGAGATCGAGGTTGTTGGGCGTCGACTAGTGTTCGACTTTGTGTTGCTGGACATGACCACTTTCGATGTCATTCTAGGTATGGATTGGTTATCTACATTTAGAGCCACGATTGATTGTCTCCGTAAGAGAGTGACAGTGTGCACACCCGAGGGTGATTGCTTTTATTTTGTGGGAGAGCGGGATGATTTCTACGTTCCGTCTCTACTTGGTTCCGGTGTGTGGAACGGGGTTAGATATTTCCTAGCTAGCTTGTTAGCCGAGGAGGATGAGATTGTGACTAGTGGAGGATTTCCACCGGTGGTTAGAGAGTTTGTGGATGTGTTCCCGGAGGACTTGACTGAGTTACCTCCGATGAGAGATGTTGTGTTTAGCATTGATCTTGCTCCTGGTACTACGCCTATCTCTATGGCACCGTATCGGATGGCACCGGCAGAGTTGATGGAGTTGAAAGATCAATTGCAGGAATTGTTGGACAAGGGATTTGTACGACCTAGTACATCGCCTTGGGGAGCTCCTGTCCTATTTGCTAAAAAGAAGGACGGATCTTTATGGTTATGCATAGACTACCGTAAGTTAAACCAAGCAACGATTAAGAACAAGTATCCTTTGCCAAGGATAGATGACTTGTTTAATCAGCTTAAGGGTTTGACTTATTTTTCGAAGATCGACTTGAGGTCGGGGTATTACCAGTTGAGGGTAAGGGAAGAGGACATTCCGAAGATAGCTTTTCGAACTAGATATGGCCACTATGAGTTTCTAGTGATGCCATTTGGTTTGACGAACGCACCAGCAGCATTCATGGATTTGATGAACCGGATATTCAGGGTGTACTTGGATAGGTTTGTGGTAGTCTTCGTGGATGACATTCTTGTGTATTCTTCTTCTATGGAGGAGCATGAGATCCATTTGAGGACAGTGTTACAGACATTGAGAGAGCACCATTTGTATGCCAAATTCAAAAAATGTGAATTTTGGCTAACGGAGGTAAAGTTCCTAGGACACGTGGTGTCAGAAGGAGGAGTATCGGTAGACCCTTCTAAGATTGAAGCGGTAATGGATTGGGAGAGGCCTAAGAACGTATTCGAGATACGTAACTTCTTGGGATTGGCAAGATATTACCGGCATTTTGTGAAAGACTTTTCGAAGTTAGCGATGCCGATGACCAAACTTACTCGTAAAGGAGTTAAGTTTGAGTGGAACGAGGCTTGTGAGCATTCCTTTATGGAATTGAAGCATAGATTGACTAGTGCTCCAATATTGATTATTCGTGAGCGCGGTTTGGGTTATGTCATCTACTGTGATGCTTCACGGGATGGGTTGGGATGTGTATTGATACAGACCGAGAGGGTTGTTGCATATGGTTCCCGACAGTTGAAGATCCACGAGCAGAATTACTTGACTCATGACTTGGAGTTGGCGGCGGTAATTTTTGCTTTGAAAACGTGGAGGCATTATCTCTACGGGGAGAAGTTTGAGGTTTTCTCCGATCATAAGAGTTTGAAGTACCTTTTTACACAAAAGGACTTGAATATGAGATAGAGGAGATGGGTTGAATACATGGAGGACTACAACTTTGATCTTCAGTATCACCCGGGGAAGGCTAATGTGGTTGCCAATGCATTGAGCAGAAAATCACATGGCACTTTGGCTAGCATTTCCATTCGTGAATGGAAGATGATGGAAGACATCTCAGAAATGGGATTGTGCTTCAGTGAGAGTGATGGACATGCCACTTTGTTCACACTTGTAGCGCAACCAACTCTAGTGAGTAGGGTGGTTGAGGAGCAGAGGCATGACACTGAGTTAGAGAGCATTCACACTCGGATTACGGGTGGCGAAGTGGTGGAGGATTGGGTTATCCATTCAGACGGAGGTTTGAGGTTCAGAGGCAAGATGGTTGTTCCATTGGCTTGTAGGGATGAGGTCCTGAGGGAGTTTCATAGCTCCAGACTTCCAGTACATCCCGGTGGTACCAAGATGTACCACAACCTTCGTAGATAGTATTGGTGAAAGGGCATAAAAAAGGACGTCGCACGGTTTGTGGCGAGGTGCCTCACTTGTCAACAAGTGAAGGCCGAGCATTAGAGACTGGCAGGTTTGTTACAGCCATTACCGGTAGCTATATGGAAGTGAGAACACGTTACTATGGACTTTGTGACGGGGTTACCTAGGACAAGGAAGAGTCATGATGCAGTTTGGGTCATTGTGGATAGGTTGACCAAGGTGGCTCATTTCCTTCCTATTTGAGTGACAGATGATGTGGATACTCTCAGTCGGTCGTATGTTGACCAGATTGTGAGAATGCACGGAGTGCCAGTTTCCATTATGTCTGATAGAGATCCGAGATTCACATCACGATTTTGGCAGAGTTTTCAGGCTGCACTTGATACGGACCTCCATTTCAGTACGGCTTTCCATCCTCAGACAGATGGTCAGTCGGAGCGTACTATACAGATTTTAGAGGATATGCTTAGAGCATGTGCACTTGATTTTCGAGGCAGTTGGGAGGATCACCTTCCATTGGTGGAGTTTGCGTACAATAATAGCTATCAAGCTAGTATTAAGATAGCTCCATTTGAGGCCTTGTATGGTAGACCTTGTAGGTCACCAGTTTGTTGGACAGAGGTCGATGAGACAGTGGCTTTGGGGTTGGATATAGTCAGAGAGACTACAGAAAAGATTAAGATTATACGACAGCGTTTGCTTACAGCTCAGAGTCGTCAGAAAAGCTATGCTGACAGAAGGCGGAGGCCTTTAGTATTTGAGGTGGGGGACCATGTCTTCTTGAAGGTCTCACCACGACGAGGTTTGATGAGATTTGGGTGTAGCGGAAAGCTAGCCCCACGATTTATCAGTCCATTCGAGATATTGGATCGTGTGGGTGAGGTTGCATTCCGCTTGGCATTGCCACCGCAATTGTCAAGTGTGCACAATACTTTCCACGTTTCGATGTTGAGGAAGTATGAGTTGGATCCTTCACATGTATTAGATTGGACAGATCTTCAGGTGGAGGAGGACGTTTCTTACGAGGAAAGACCGGTACAGGTTTTGGATGCTAAGGAGCAAGTGCTTCGGGGCAAGACTATTCCATTGGTTAAAATCCTTTGGAGACATCACGGAGTCGAGGAGGCTACGTGGGAGCGAGAACAAGAAGTCCGCTCAAAATATCCTGAGTTATTTTCTACTTGAGGTATGTTTCTAATTTTGGGGACGAAATTCCCTTAAGGGGGGGAGGTTGTAGAGACCGTAACCAATTTTGGCCGGTTTTGCATTTTTCGCATTATAATTGCCATAAATGCATTTTGAGTGGTGTTTAACGTGTTTGGAGTGTGGGAAACATGTTTGGGAAGTGTTTTTTAGGTTTTGGAAAGTTTTCGGGAGATTTGGAGAAGTTTGACTTTTTGGTCAAACCGGAGCCCGGGATGCGACTTAAGTGGGCCCGATAATCCGGAAAATTTCAAAAATATTTTTTTTTGGAAATGGCTTAGATGAAATGTTTAGAGAGTAGAGGAAGTGATTTCGAGACCGTAGGAGTTTTTGGAATCGAAAAAGGAGTCCGGGAGGGTACGTTAAGTGGCCGGGGGCATTTTAGTCTTTTTGCGAGCCCTAGATATTTTAAATATCAGTGGCTGAGAGTCCCAGCCATATCTCACGCCTCTTTCTCTCTCTAAAGCTCTCCATCTTCATAGCTCTCCCTTCTCTCTACATTTCGGACCCGTTCGGCTTGGATTCAAGACGCGCCGAAGGAGGGAGATACATAGGGGACGGCTAGGGCTTCCCTTTGAACCGAACAAAGTGGTGATTCGGCAAGGTAGACTCTGCTAGAAAATTGGTGAAGTTCTTGGAAGTCCTTCATTTTCGAGGTAGGGGTTCTTCTTCTCTTCTAATTGTCGATTCTAGGGTTTCGGGTGAAGAAGAGAGGTGTAGGTTGTGTTTCACATGCTTTAGGATGGTGAGAGGTGTGGAAAGTTTTGTTTTCTTCTTCTCTAGAGTCCTATATTTTCACAATTGTGTATATTGTGTTGGTTGTAGCATGTGGGTTTGAAGTTTGTGAGTATAAGAAATTGATACATAGGCTTTATGTGTTCAATTTGGTGTATATGTGGAAAAATGTGTACTAAGTGTCATATATGTGATTATATGTGAAAATGTGGTTGTTGAATGCATGTTAGTTCTTTGTGCTAAAATTATACATTGAGTGTAGCATGAGTAAAATATGCTAATTTTGAAGTTGTATGCATATGAGATGATATATGCATGTGTTATACATATATGTGCTATATGTGGTGTGTGGTGATGGAAAATATGCTTGTTACTTCTTTTTAGTATCAATGAGCATGAGCTGAGCATGAAAATAAAATGTCATGTGTTTATGCATTTTTATTGCATATGTGGGAAATTGGGGGAAAATGACGCAAATGAGGTACACGGGGCTTCGGAGTGGTCCAACCGTGTGGTGAAATGTGGTAAAATTATCCACAATGTATGGCCCTCGGAATGGACCCGCCATACTAAGGCTTAATGCCTAAGATCGGAGTATGTCCAATACTAATGACCCCTCGGAGTTGTCCCGGTCATTGGATGGTTATCGGAGAATGTCCATGATTTGTGAGCCTCGGAGTCGCCCCCTCACTCTATGGCAATCCCATATATTGCTATGGTAGAATGACCTTTCGGAGTTGTCCTGGTCATTGGATGGTCATCGGAGTTGTCCAAAGTCACATGATCCTCGGAGCGGACCAATCATGTGGGGTATCGGATGAGGACCGAGAGAGAGAGCATTTACTTTTCCTTAATGCTTGTATGCTTGAACATGTTATACATGATTCGTGATATGTGCAATCCTCTTTAATTGCAATTATTGATGTATTTGTGAGATTGTGGATGTGGCATGTAGTGTATTCATATGCATTCCATGTAGGTCGTGTCGGGTCGGCACTTAGAAGGGTTGGGGAACCTTTACTGAGCCGCAGTGGTGCTCACCCCTTTATTCTAAATATTTTACAGATAAAGTGCCGATGACGGATGGGACGTGAGTGTCCAAGTGGAACACTAGTGGTGGTTTTGCTATCTTTTGAGTTTTGGGCATTTTAGTGGCTATCCATGCCGGCTTGTGGCATGTGACTTCCTTTTAGTTATGGTTGTGCTTTGGACGAATGTAATTTGGATGTATGTATGGGATTTTAAACTTGTTGGGTGTGGAGAGACAACGGTTTATTATATGTAATGCCCATGGCGGCACTTAATTCATTTTGATGATGCTTCCATTTTGAATGGGTTGTGTTCGTGAAAGAAATGGTTCATTTTGGTGTATGAATTCAATTATGAATGTGATCTTGATTGTGAGATTGATGTTGGAACCTTCCATTTATGTTGTTAATCTTGTTTGAGGGGTTCTAGGATGATAGAATGTTGATTGGGTTCCAATTGGATCATGTATAAGGCTGTTGGAAGTCCCAGGAGGTGCATTTCGATCAATCGAGATTTAATCTCGATCAATCGAGATGCCTATTTTGATCAATCGAAGTCCCCATTTCGATTGATCGAAAGGGTGATGATTTATGGTGATTTTTGGAGTCCAGGAAGGAGGAATTTCGATCTATCGAGACCCCTATCTCGATCAATCCAGATATTGCAGGTCTGGGGTCCCGAGAGGGTGAAAATCTCGCTTGAATTTCGATTAATCGAGATTTCATCTCGATCAATCGAGATTACTATTCCTAGCTTTTTCCAAAACTTCATTTTGACGTAATTTCTTCGTTCTAGATCGGAATTGAGCGTGGTTTTTTTTGAACTTGAGTATTTTGGGATTAGCTATCCAATGGTGTAGGGCTCAGTTCAAGATTCCAAACACAGAAAGTTTTGAGGCTCGAAAATGAGAGATTCTCAAAGGTGTGGCCAAGTAAATGTTCACTAAGGCGTGTGATTCGACATAGGGCCCATGGGGATCGGTCATAAGATGGATTTGTGTGCATTCATATGCAAGAATTGGGTTAAGCTTCTGCAGTGAATGAGGGTAATGAGGGTCCATTGGGACTAATGGACAGGTTTAACCTCCGGTTCTCTGCGAGTTGGAAATCGGGGCATTATAGCATGGTATCAAACCTTGATACTAATGCATTGAATGTAATTGAGATTGTTCATGGGATTAAGTGAACGGGTTCACACTTGGGATTCGGGATCAGTCCGGGGGAGTCCCGGCAGCCTGGGTTTCGGGGCGTGACAGAAGTGGTATCAGAGCTCTAGGTTGGAATACCTAGGGACGAAGGGTGAGACTTGACTTAGTGATCACTTGAGGTTAAGGATCGGAACATAATCACTCAACTACGACAGGCGATACCACGACAGGCAATGCCCGTCGTAGAAAGTGTTTTTGCCCGTCGTTAAAAGACAATTTTCTTGTAGTGTTCACAGATGAACCCACAATTGAGTGGAGGAGGACAACGAAGTGGAGAATGTGATAATTTTGTTGCACCATTGATTCATTATATATAAGCTCTTTTATAATTGCTGTATTTTAATATTGATGATAAATTTGTTTTTTAGGCTCATTTTGGAAAGGGCGTGGAAAAGTAAAGAATGGTTGCAGTATCAGCATCCACCACCGTGGTTCCAGTTTTCTCAGCAACTCCAATCAACACCAACCCCAACGACATCAAAGTCAGCCCCAACACCAACACCCCATTCAGCACCAACACCACCTTAATTCTAGATTTGTTTTGTAGGTTCTATCTTGGATCTATATTGTTCAATGCATTCTTGTTTTATTTCAAGACAAATTTGTTTGATTTATGTTTTGTTTTGTTATCTTGGCTGTTGAACTAGCTTGTACTAACTTATTGGTTTTTTTTATAAAAAAGTTCTAATTAGGTTTTGTTATGTAATTTTTGTAATATTTATTTAATATTGTCATATATATAATTTATTTTGAATTTTGATATTAATGTATTTTTTATATTGTTATTAGCTTAAAAAATGTAAATTAAAAAATCAAGCAAATTATGAAAGAAGAAATTAAGCAAAATATATAAATTAAAAAAAATATTTGTAGGATTAGGGACAGGACATACCATCACTAATACGCATGCGTATTAGTGACAATTCCTAACCGTCACTAATAGTCCAGTTATTAGTGACGGTCCAACCCGTCGCTAATACACGAGCGTATTAGTGACAGTTCCTGACCGTCACTAATACGTAAGTGTATTGGTGACAATTCCTGACCGTCACTAATAGTCCAGTTATTAGTGACGGTCAAAACCGTCACTAATACACCACTTTTTTGTGACGGTAAAGCTTGAGCATCACTAATGACCTTTCACGACGCCACTTTTAGTGACAGTCCGATTTGAGCATTAGCGACGGTTTTAGGATTTTTGGTGACGGATTTGACTATCTCTAAAGCCCTGATTTCTTGTAGTGTATAATTATAAGTTTACAAATTCTTCATGTTCATGTGTGGTGATTTATCTTCTTGTCTTAGAATGCTTAAACTCCTCACATGATCTTCAAATACATGTAAGTTTCACAAGGACTACAAGTGATGGCTTGAGACTAGTTTTCACTATAAGATACATAGCTAGATTTGCATAGTCCATACGTAGAGAAGGTGACTTTGCTTCAATTAGGTAAGTAGGTAAGTAGGGAAATCACGTGACGATGATTTTACTACAAGTAGGTAAATAAGAAAAATCACCCTTTTTGATTATAGTATATTAAGGTGTGTATATTCTCTTGACGACGCCGTTTTAGGTGGGACTTGTCAACACGTCATTTAGTACACATTGGCATGAATTTTCCCAATTTATTATAAGTGTGACATACTACGAGGTTAGTGGGGATGTCTAACCCTAGTCCTTTATTCTTCTCTCAACCTTGGTATTTAAATTACTTTTATGCTTTCATAGTAGAGTAAGCAACAACCAACACGGTTGTGGTTTAAACACCCACAACTTAGAGCCCTATTCTTCAAGGATTCGTTCTATTGCAAGTGGTAAATTTATAAATTGCGAGTAGCACAACCGCACACAACAATTTTTGGCGCCGTTGCCGGGGACTACAGTTAAATCGCTAAATTAGAGGATTGAGTTTAGTTTAAATTTTAATTTAACTCATTCTTTATATTCTTTATATTCTTGATTTGTAAGTATCTTTATCTTTATTTCTTAAGTGTTTCATTGTTGGTACTTGTCTAATCAAGGCATCAAGACTTAAGCTTGGATCCTTCTAAGTAGAGTACTCAACTTTCTTGCACTTAGAAATTTAAATTTTTTTTTTGCACATAGTTTAAAGTTTTTCGTTTATTCATATGCAAGGTAGGAGATCTTTGTCATTACCCTTGTTGCCGTGTGACCTTGAACTTGAACGAACTCTTAGACAACATAGTAGTGTTCCTAGGGACCCTATATTGTTTAGAGAACATAGGAGAGAAACCATAGCGAATAATGACAACCAAAATGTTCAACAGAATCCAATCTTACCACCCCCACCGGCCGGTGAGATTCTTCCAGATTTTTATGTTCCATCTACCTATGCATCTCCTTCTTGTATTCGTTTCTCGAATGCGGGGAGGAACAATTTTGACATTAAATCCTCAATAATTAATCTTCTTAGTTGTTTTCATTGGCTTCCTAACCAAGATCCTTATAAACATATTGATGAATTCTTAGAAGTGTGTTCGACTTTACAGTTGAATGCACAAGCGGAGGACAACTTAAGACTTCGTCTTTTTCCCTTCTCGCTTAAGGATAAAGCCAAACAATGGTTTAATTCCTTAGAGCCAAATTCCATTAACTCTTGGGCAGAAATGCAATGAGAGTTTCTAAAGAAATACTTTCCAATGGGAAAGAATAATGATGCGCGAGGAGCCATCATTGGCTTTTCTCAAAGGGAGGGAGAAGCTTTTCATTAAACATGGGAAAGAATGAAAGATCTTTCGAGGTCGTGCCCACACCATACTATTCTCAAATGGCAATTGGTGCAAGGATTTTATGATGGTTTAGGGGAGCCTCACAAACAAATGGTTGATGCTAGTTGTGGAGGTACATTCTTTCTAAAAAGCCCCGATGAAGCATGGATACTCTTTGAGAACTTGAGCGAAAATTCGTCTCATCATTCTTCTAATGAAAGGAAAAATAAGGTAGTCGCTCCTCTTACTGCCCAAACTAAAAGTATTTTTGAAATGCGTAAGGAGCAAGTAACAAATAGGAAGATAGAAGCTTTAGAAAAGAAATTGGATCAAGTTATGTTGACCGGTTCTTCTTCTTCTTCTTCTTCTTCTTCCAATCCTACTATTCCTAATCCTACCCTTCATCCCACATATGATGTGTGTTCATTCTACTCTAACCCTTCACATTATATCAAGGATTGCCCTCATGCGAGGCAATATCCCGAATTTTCACAAAAGCAAGCAAATGCACTTTACTCTAGGCTGGGCCAAGTGTCATACCAAAATTCTTACAATCTCGGATGGAGAGATCAAAACCAATTCCAATATGGGAACCAAGGCCAATATCAAGGGCCTCGGGGACCACCTGGATAGCAAGGTCTATCTCAATTCCAACCTAGACCTTATCAACCCAATTCAAATTCAAGCTTCTTCTACACTCCCAATCAACCAACTTCTCGAAACCCAAGTTTTGAAGAAAAGTTTTTGGCAGCTTTAGGCAATATCAAAAGTAATACTCAAAAGATCAACGCCCACTCACAATCTATTACAAAAATAGAGTCCCAATTGGGACAGCTAGCCAATGCAATGAATCATAGAGGGGGTGGAAAGTTGCCCAGCCAAACGGTGGCCAATCTGAACGGAGTTCAAGTAATTGATAATGCTTCCCATTCCTTTGAGTTCAACAAAGAACAAGCTCAATTAACTACTACTCTAAGGAGTGGTGGAGTGCTAGAAAATTCGATTGACAAGATAAGAGAGAAAGAATGTGAGCCACCGATAAATCCAAACAATCCCATTTTTAATCCAAAAGACCTTCCAACAAATCCAAAAGAGCTCTCTAATAATCTAAAAGAAAAAGAAAAGGATAAAATCATTGAAGCTAAATTTTCATTAACTCCAAATCAATTGGCTTTATATGAACCTCCTATTCCCTTTCCTCAAAGATTAAGGGAACCAACTCAATTCGGGAAATAAGGAGAAAAATTACAAGATATGATAGAAGTCTTCAATCAAGTAAAAATTAATCTTCCTCTTCCTGATGCACCCAAAAGTGTAAATCTAGGAACCAAGTTCCTAAAAAAGTCCAATTGACTAAGCAAGTGAGTTCAATTCTCCAAAACAACACCCCTCTGATAAGTGTTCAATTCTATGCATTTGAACCCTCTTTATTGCATACGTTGGTTCCATTTTTGCGTTTACCGAGATATGTTTACGGTATTTTTGTGTTTTTGATGTTTTGCAGGTATTGGAGTAAACGGAGCAAAGTTGGAAGCTTTCTGCAATCAAGAGAAGAAATCAGGAAATGCAGCCCAGGCATCTCAATCAATCGAGATGTTGATTTCGATTAATCGAAATCTCGATTGATCAAGATCTCATTTCGATTGATCGAAAATCTCGATCAATCGAAATTCAATTTCGATCAATTGAAATTCTGCAGAGCCCACTTGGCCACTTGCTCACCTGCTCTCCCATTTGCAACAAAATCCCCCTTTTTGCACGACTTAGGGGGATTGTCTGACTTGAACAAGACTTTTGGGGGCCTTCTTGATACAAGAGATATATATAATGATATATATATATATGGTGGGCCCAAGGTTGAAAAAGAAGCCAAAAAGCACACAAAAAGGGCCATATCTCTCATATCTCACATATCTCTCAAGACACATCAGAATACTTCAAGAGAGACCTTCGGGAGAGGAAGAGGAGAAGCTGAATCAGACCAAGAAGCTTCACTTTCTTCATCAATGGAAGGGTGCAAGGCAACCATGAGCAACTAACTCTTCTACTAGGGTGTTGGTTTCAACCCCTAGCTATGTAAACTTGTTCATCTTTGTAGCTCTTGGGATTTATAATTAAATGTTGATTATTTAGCCTAGTGATTATGTACACAAATACATCTCTTATATATATTCATTTGATTTGGAATTTATTCTTGTCTTAGAGTAGATTTTGTCACTTGAATGCACAACATTTGCATATTCCACAAGAAGTGCAAATGATGGCTAGATAATGGTGTTTAAATGAATGTGTGATGTTAGTTTGTATAGACCATGCCAAGACAAGGTAGTTTGGATGCATGTAGTGTTCACTTAGAGAGTAGAGTAATTAGGTAGTTAGTTAGGTTGAAGAGCTATGCTTGTTGAAGATGGATTATGATAGGTTAGCACACACATTGATCTTTTGATATGTCATTGAGGTCACAAGCCTAATGACATTGTTAGGCATTTAATTAATGAATCCCATGCTTGCTACACTTATGAACATGTGAATGGCTAGTGGTGGAAACCAACCCTAGTTCTCTCTCCAAACTTTAAACTCTTTACTTTTCTTGTCATTTCATTTATGCAATAGTTTTTAAACACAAATTCAAAATTCTATTTTTCGAATTAAAGTAGAATTAATCTTCCTTTAAGACAATTGCGACTAGTCCTCATGGGATCGATACCCTCCATATAGAACCTTATCTACAAAGATTCGTGCTCTTGCGAGTGGTTAAATTATATTTTGATAAAAAGGGCAAAATTAAGCTTACAATATAATTTAGTTCCGACCACATCAAAATTTTGGCGCCGTTGCCGGGGACTACAGTTTAATTGTCGCCATTGGAAGATTAAATCTGGTTTAATTCTTAGGCTAGAAATTCTTTCATTCTTTTTGTATATATCTTGTTCTTATAACTCAAACTTCTTGATTTTAGGTATACCACATAGCGGGCATCTAGAAGAATTCAAATTGGAACCCTTTGTGAGTATAACTTCAAAAATTGGTGGTTTGAGTTCATTCACATTCTTTTGTATATATTATTGCTACTTTGTGTATAGAGGTGTTGTTCAATTGTTAATGCATGCTAGGTAGACGGTCATTGTCACTTCCTTTGCTTCCTTGTAATAGTGAACTTGAACGAACACTTAGACAACATAGAGGAACCTCTAGGGACCCTATTTTTCCTAGGACTGAAAACATGGATCCAAATGAGAGACAACCTCCCGGTCTACCTCCTTTTAATCATGAACAACCACCTCCACCACCACCTCCTCAAGGAGAGTTGCTTATGGACTTTTACCTTCCGACTACATTTGAAGTACCTTCATGTATTCAATTTCCGGATGTAGCGGCAAATCAATTCAAAATAAAGTCCTCCACCATCAATCTTCTTAATAGCTTCCACGGTCTCCCTAATGAGGATCCATACCGGCACTTAGATTACTTCCTTTCCGTGTGTTCCACCATTCGTGTACCACACTTTACGGAGGATGATCTAAAGCTACGTATGTTCCCCTTTTCCCTAAAAGATAAGGCTAGAAGTTGGTTCAATTCCCTAGAACCCAACTCAATCCATTCTTGGGCGGAAATGCAAATAGAATTCTTAAAAAAATACTTCCCAATGGGTAAGACAAGTGATATTCGGTGAGCAATCACCGGATTCACCCAAATTGACCAAGAACAATTCCATGAGACGTGGGAGAGGTTAAAAGATCTTTTAAAATCTTGTCCGCATCATGCTGTCCCAAAATGGCAGCTAGTGCAAAGTTTTATGATGGGGTGAGTGAGCAACATAGACAAATGATAGACTCCGCGTGTGGGGGTGGGTACCTTTTGAAAAGCCCCGATGAGGCATGGAAACTTTTTCAAACCCTAAGCAACAATTCAGCTCAACGCTCCTCCACTAGGAAAGGGAAGGCCACCCAACCTTGTAGAGGAGTGCATGAGATTTCACGGGTAGATGAGGTAGCCATGCAAGTAGAAGCCTTGTCCCGAAAAATGGATTTAATCATGAAAAATGGGCTGCCTACTCCAAACCAATCTGTCCAAAATCAGGAGGGGTGTTCGTTGTCCTATTGCCGGGCAATCTCCCGATTATGCTCAAGAGCAAGCGAATGCCTTGTACGCTAAACAAATGAATGATCCATATTCAAACACGTACAATCCTGGTTACAAGAACCATCTGGCTTTTTCATGGAAGAATCAAGAATCAAGTCCCTCGTTCCAAGGGCAAAGTTCTTTTAATTCCCAATCTCAACAGCCTCATTATAGGCCAAACCCTCAACCTTACAATCAAAGGTCTAATTACCAACAACCACCACCTCCTCCGAGAAGTCAAAGCTTTGAAGAACGAGTGATAAGCAATCTTGAGGCTAACACCCGCTTATTGCAAACTCACTCTCAATCAATCTCTAAGCTTGAAGCCAATGCTCAATCTATGGCTAGGTTAGAAGCTCAAATCGGGCAACTAGCTAATGCCTTAAATAGAAGGGAGGAAGGTAAGTTGCCAAGTCAACCGGTGGCGAATCCCAAAGGTGTGCATATGATTGAAGATCCATCATCTTCAACTTGTAATGCTCCTCCGGAGCAAGTTCAATCAATCACAACCTTGAGAAGTGGCAAAATCATTAACTCCAAGGTAGGGGAGGAAGAGAGAAAGGAATTCCAAGAGCAACCTAAAAATCCAAAAGAATCCCAAAGCATCATATCCCTATCATTCTAGGTCGTCCATTCTTGGCCACGGCAAACGCTTGCGTTAATTGCCGTACTGGAGTGATGGACATCTCTTTTGGGAATATGAAAGTCAGCTTGAACATCTTCAATGCTTCCCACCACACATCCGACGACGAAAGTGAGTGCTTTTGTGTCGATGTTGTGGACGACCTTGTTCAAGAAGCACTTCCTTCTATCCTTTCCAAGGACCCTTTAGAGGCATGCCTAAATCACTTCAACTATGAGGATTTTGACATTGAGCAATCCATATGTGAAGTCAATTCCATGCTCGATGTTAATACTGTCATGGATTTGCCTAAGTGGAGAGTTCCGAGAGAACCCTTGCCCCCTTTGTCCAAAACTTCCCAAACTCCTTCTTTAATTTCCCCACCACAACTTGAGCTCAAGCCCCTACCGGCTACACTCAAGTATATTTTCTTGGGCGCTAATGAGACCCTTCCAGTCATTATTGCTTCCAATCTTACCAATGATCAAGAGATAAAACTTATTAAGGTGCTCAAAGAGCACAAAGAATCAATAGGCTGGAGTGTGGCAGATCTCAAGGGAATAGACCCTTCTATTTGTATGCACCGCATACACTTGGAAGAGGATGCAAAGACCTCAAGGGAGGCACAACGTCGATTAAATCCAAATATGAAGGACGTTGTCATGAAGGAGGTGGTGAAGTTACTAGATGCGAGAATCATATACCCCATCTCTGATAGCAAGTGGGTTAGTCCCACTCAAGTGGTTCCAAAGAAGTCAGGTATTACGGTGCAAACAAATGACAAGGGTGAATTAGTTCCCCAACGCACCACCACGGGTTGGAGAGTGTGCATAGACTATAGGAAATTAAATTCAGCCACTCGGAAAGATCACTTCCCCCTCCCATTCATTGATCAGATATTGGAGAGATTAGCCGGGCAAAGCTTTTATTGCTTTTTGGATGGATATTCTGGCTATAATCAGGTTGCTATAGACCCGAGGGACCAAGAAAAAACCACCTTCATGTTCAAAGTAAACGGGCAGCGCTTAAAAGTGTGCGTGGATGACCAAGTCACCACTGAATACGTGGATGTCATCACTTTGACGGATCCCGTGTATTTTGACTCGTGAGCCGATCCGAACGTCGCGCCATAGACGTGTAAGGTGGCGAAGCCATGGTAGCTATCACTCTTCCATGATGTCCCTTTAATCCAAAGTAGGTGTGTATCTAAGCAATGTAGTATCTAATTCCCAAATATCCAAGTCCCTGGAGCATAACTCAAGCTGACTGTTTTTGAGCATTTCGATTGATCGAAACAAAGATCTCGATCAATCGAAATTTCGATTGATCGAGATCTCATTTTCGATTGATCGAAAAATTGCAGAGATTTGCCAAGTCCAAAGTCCAGAGAGGTAGTATTCTTCGATTGCACTTCGATAGGTTTTCGATCCATCGAGCATTTCGATCGATCGAAATGGGATTTCGATTGATCGAAATAAAATTTCAATTGAATGAATTAAATGTTCGATTGATCGAAGTAAGAGGGTGATTCAGTGAAGGAATTTTCGATTGATCGAAGAGACAATCTCGATCCATCGAAGCTAGTTTCGATTGATCGAAGCAAAATTTCGATCAATTGAAATGCACACGGAGCCTGCACGTGAGCCGAAAATCTATTTAAACCGTTGGGCTTCCCTCCCATTTTAAAAGACCATCCGAATTCTCCTCTCCCTCCGTGCGATCCAAGCCTTCTCCAAGCACTCCCGAGCACTCGATCTACCATTCCCGATCATCCGCCGCCATCCGACGCAGTCCGAAGCCGCCGCTAGCACTTGCGCGATCTTCTCTTCGCGGCTGCGAGTGGAGTTTTCTTCGATTGAGCCTTTCATCTTCTTCCTCACGAGGTAAGTGATGCATGGCTATTTTTTGTTTACTTTCTCGCCATTGTTGATAGTTTTACGGCGTAATAAACATAGTTAGATCGTGTTGGGGTGGATGGTTGCGATTGCGATATCTGTAACGAGATTTTGTGGGTTTCGGGGGTAGGAATTCATGTAGGAGTGAGATTTGGCATTTTCTTCGTTTCAAACACTCAGTGTAAGGTGTGTAACCGCGGCACCTTCGTTTCGGTTGCACCCGTTCACATTGCCTCTTCGAGAGCGACTTTTCGCATTCTTGTCAGTACCATGGACTAGGACTTCATTTCTATTTTTATTCTTTTAGTTTATTAGTAGTTTAACTTTCTTCTTACTCATCTTTTATTTACGTACTTTTTGGAATCAAGTGCAGACTATTCCGAGACTATGGCGAGGGTGAAGAACGCCGCCGGTGCTGTTCGTGACGTGCCCGGGCGAGCCTTCGGGTCTCGGGAGTTCCACCCGGAGCAGGTTTTCGACTTAGCCGAGTTCGAGAGGCGTCTCGACACCACGTGGACGATTGCCGAGCTCAGGAGGCGTCGCCTCGACCGGCTGTGTGTGCCTCCCACCGACGTGGCACACAAGCGCCTAGTGCAGGTCTTTTATGAGCATATGACCTACTCCTGCACTGCGCCAGATACACTTGAGACTGTCGTGGCCACTGTCACGATCACGATTACGCCGAGCTGGATTGCTCAGATGCTCGGCATCCCTCACCAGCAGCCGCCGGACATGGTTGGCCCAGACGGTCAGCCACTTTATAGTGCCACACTCCCAGCAGACACTACGCTCTTCTCGATAGTGATGGACATGTGTGGTGGGGCGTTTACCACGCCCAGTCACAACTGCACGTCCAAATCGATGTGCCCGAGCAGATATTGGTTCCTGGACACCGTTCTCCTCAAGAACGCGTGTCCGCTGCAGCACGTGGCCGAGCGCAGGGGCGACCTCCTCCGTTGCCTCTATGCTTTCCATACGGGCGCTTGGTTTTCTGTCCCATCGCTAATCTGGGGGCAGATGCACAAAGTCTGGGATGGCCTCGTCAACAAGAGGAAGAGGAGAGCAGCGAGTTGGCGGCTTCCCTTTCCTTTCCTGATCGCCGCTTTTCTCAGCAGTGCCAGTATACCGGTCAGTCGGACTGACATTCAGTTGGCACCGCCCACCCGCTTCACATCTACTCAGTGGGAGCGGGTGAGGCGGCACTTAGAGCGACAGGACCATCAGGGTGATCCACCAGACGATGTAGATATGGATACCCCGGTGGAGGCGGATGAGGGCGAGCCAGCAGAGGCTGAGTCAGAGGACGAGGAGATGGAGGAGGAGGAGATGGATGTCGCTGCAGAGCGGCATGATATCTTAGCGACGGGCTATTCCTGCCTGGCGGCTGACGTAGAGCGGCTCCAGCAGCATTTTGACGAGCACGTCCAGGCGACGCAGAGTCAGTTCGCAGGTATTCAGACGGACATTTCTTCTCTGGCACAGGGCCAGAGAGCGATCTTAGACGAGTTCTGAGCCTTCCGGCAGGACCTGCAGTTCCTGTTCGCAGGTCGAGCCTCCACCTCCACTTCTACTCCCACCGAGCCACCACCACCACCCGCCCTTGACTAGCTGCATTTTATTCCTCTTTTATGCTTTACTTTCTGTATTTTTCTTTCTTTATTTTTGATAAGCCATGTTGGCCATGTTTAGTTTCTTTTTGAGTATTCCAACTACATGTACACTTTGCGCTGCAACTCATTTTCATCTTTATGGAATACATTTCTATTTTCTTTTATGTCATGTGTTATCTTTACTGTCTTTCTTTTTGCTTTCCGTCAATTTATCTGTTCTCTATACTTTGACTATGTATGTAGTACCACTTGTCTAATTGTTATATGCAATTCAGTTGATGATTTCCGTTTATTACCGCCTGGTTTTAATTCCCAATACTGTTGAGATTGCTTCAACACAGTATGGCGGTAATAAAGAAAGGCAGCCCCTTTGCGTGCTATACGTTAGCGTGCCTGGATAGTCAATATCTTGTCGCATAGACCTCTTAGACAATTGGGAAACACCAGTTCAGACCCTTAGATATACAGTGATATTGGCCTTGTCAGTTTGTGCATAATTATTTCATTATGTTCTATTTATCTACTTTTTGTTCCTTTTAATGCTCGTGGTATCCAGTGGGTGTTCTATACAGGTTTTCCGTATTTACACGATGCCCGCTGCTGTGGAATACCATTTTTCTCGCATTCTGCCATCCCGGTAACTTCTTTCCTTGTTCTTCTTGTCCAAACATTGAGGACAATGTTACATATAAGTTTGGGGGTGCGGTATGCTATACCACTTGCATACGCATGCAATGTTCGGTTATTATTTTGAGTGTCATTGTAGAGCAGTTTTTTTCTTTTTGATATTTTTGCATGCTTGCCATGATGTCCTGCTTTTTAAAGGAAGTCATTCGAATGAATGTCCGAGGTAAATGCAGCAGGTAGTTAAGAACTTTAACATTGTAAATACCCGCACTTTTGCAAGCTTTATAGTAGGCTAGAACGGTCTACATTTTTGTCCAAATTCGAGCACGTACGGTTCTTGCCCTAAATTTGTCCTTAGTCGCACAAATTCGCACACATGCATTTTAAATTGTGGGGTATAAGTCTGAGGGAGAATTTTTGAAAATTTCTATTTTTATCTGAACAACTTAAAGAATAAGTTCTTCCGGTTGTTGTAAAAAAAAAAAAAAAAAAAAAAAAAGAAAGAAAAAGAAAAAAATATGCAATAAGCCTTCTCACTCAATAAACCGGATTTCTATGCCTCAAAGCAGGGAATATTCGTGTATAAGTGTGTAAGGTTGAGCAATAATAAGCGGGTGGCTTGCTTACGCTCATCGCCTTGTAAGCTCGGTCATTAAGTCCGAGGGGTGCTTCTTCACCTAATGCCCTAAAACCAATTGGTTTGGGAGTCATTGGCCCAACTCCGCTACATGGGCTTGCAAGAAAGCAAAAAGAGCTAAGCATTGCACGGTCATCCGCGCATGAGCAATCATGAATGTTTTGTGATAATGAACAGCCGAGTCGAGCATTTTTAATGAGTTTTTCTCTTAAAAACAGATTTGTTCGTTTTTCTTCTCCAAATATGACAAAAGCCGCACGTTAGAATGCATGTTCACTTTTCAAAGAGGATTTTGGGGCTGGAATGGTTATAGTTGTTTGGACTGGCCATTATGTGGGGACTGTCGTTCATTTATAGCTTGTGAAAGTCCATTTTTGCTAATGACCACATAGTTCTGTAATACTTGTTGCATTTGCCAAATGTTAAATGAACGGATGAGCGGCCTTTATCTAGTTGATGACTGAGCATGATTAAACTTTTGTATAAGATAGTTGATTTCATTTTTGTAATATTGTATTGCTAAGGGACTAGCAATATGTAAGTTTGGGGGTGTGATAAGTGTTCAATTCTATGCATTTGAACCCTCTTTATTGCATACGTTGGTTCCGTTTTTGCGTTTACCGAGATATGTTTACGGTATTTTTGTGTTTTTGATGTTTTGCAGGTATTGGAGTAAACGGAGCAAAGTTGGAAGCTTTCTGCAATCAAGAGAAGAAATCAGGAAATGCAGCCCAGGCATCTCGATCAATCGAGATGTTGATTTCGATTAATCGAAATCTCGATTGATCGAGATCTCATTTCGATTGATCGAAAATCTCGATCAATCGAAATTCAATTTCGATCAATCGAAATTCTGCAGAGCCCACTTGGCCACTTGCTCACCTGCTCTCCCACTTGCAACAAAATCCCCTTTTTTGCACGACTTAGGGGGATTGTCTGACTTGAACAAGACTTTTGGGGGCCTTCTTGATACAAGAGATATATATAATGATATATATATATATATATGGTGGGCCCAAGGTTGAAAAAGAAGCCAAAAAGCACACAAAAAGGGCCATATCTCTCATATCTCACATATCTCTCAAGACACATCAGAATACTTCAAGAGAGACCTTCGGGAGAGGAAGAGGAGAAGCTGAATCAGACCAAGAAGCTTCACTTTCTTCATCAATGGAAGGGTGCAAGGCAACCATGAGCAACTAACTCTTCTACTAGGGTGTTGGTTTCAACCCCTAGCCATGTAAACTTGTTCATCTTTGTAGCTCTTGGGATTTATAATTAAATGTTGATTATTTAGCCTAGTGATTATGTACACAAATACATCTCTTATATATATTCATTTGATTTGGAATTTATTCTTGTCTTAGAGTAGATTTTGTCACTTGAATGCACAACATTTGCATATTCCACAAGAAGTGCAAATGATGGCTAGATAATGGTGTTTAAATGAATGTGTGATGTTAGTTTGTATAGACCATGCCAAGACAAGGTAGTTTGGATGCATGTAGTGTTCACTTAGAGAGTAGAGTAATTAGGTAGTTAGTTAGGTTGAAGAGCTATGCTTGTTGAAGATGGATTATGATAGGTTAGCACACACATTGATCTTTTGATATGTCATTGAGGTCACAAGCCTAATGACATTGTTAGGCATTTAATTAATGAATCCCATGCTTGCTACACTTATGAACATGTGAATGGCTAGTGGTGGAAACCAACCCTAGTTCTCTCTCCAAACTTTAAACTCTTTACTTTTCTTGTCATTTCATTTATGCAATAGTTTTTAAACACAAATTCAAAATTCTATTTTTCGAATTAAAGTAGAATTAATCTTCCTTTAAGACAATTGCGACTAGTCCTCGTGGGATCGATACCCTCCATATAGAACCTTATCTACAAAGATTCGTGCTCTTGCGAGTGGTTAAATTATATTTTGATAAAAAGGGCAAAATTAAGCTTACAATATAATTTAGTTCTGACCACATCACCCTCCAAAGTTCAAGGATCCGGGTGCTCCCATAATTTCATGTGTCATTGGTCACCATGAATTCGAATGAGCCCTCCTTGACTTGGGAGCAAGTGTTAACTTACTTCCTTACTCGGTCTATGAGAAATTAGAACTCAGATAGCTTAAACCGACCACAGTTGTGTTGCAACTTACCGACCGATCAATGATGCAACCACGTGGGATAATTGAGGATGTTCTCATCAAAGTGGACAAATTTTATTTTCCGGTATACTTCATAGTCCTTGATGTCACGCCCCTGATAGGCGTTGAATGTTACGCATTCTAGCCTCTTAACTTATGTATTTTATTCTCTTAGTGATAGATTATTTTGTGATTTTACTTTATTTTAGTGTTTTCTGTATTTTTAGGGCCTTAATGATTATCTCAGTTAAAACCAAGCTTTTGGGCTTTTAAAGAAGACATCCAAGATGGTGAGATGAAGCCTACATCAAGGAGATTCACTCAACCATTTATTTCAACTCAAATCAGCCCAAGAAAGAGGTCCAAGAGAATTACAACTGCTTAAGAAGGTTTCGGGCCTGAAGCCCAAATCTGCGCATAATACAGTCTTAATTCCGTTTTGGAAAACGGACCAGAAGTCTTATTTCCGAGCCTCAAATCGACATTATTTCCACTTAAAGTTGAACGAAATTTGATTCTGCACACTTTTGTATTTCACGAAAATTCCGTAAATCGGACTTCTAGTGGGTCAAAAGTTGGGCCGAAGTCAGCAGGAAAAACCCACCTGATTAGTGCTGCGGGAAACCCTAATTTATTCCTAATTGGATTAGGACTTTGGTGTATTCTCTTGGGGAATAAAGTGAAGAATAAGAGGCTGAGTTGAAAAGAGATTAGGGGAGAGAGAACAGAGTTTGGAGAGTCTGAGAGGGCTGAGAAGAGAACAGAAACATATTTGCAGAGCCATTATAGAACAAAGTCATACGCGTAATTCAGAAAGATGATGTCTTCTTCCTCAACAGTTGAAGCTTCTTCTTCTACCATGAGCGGCTAGTTCATCCACTAGGGTTTTGATGTAGCCCTAACAAAGCATCAATGGTTTGATTGTTTTAATTATTGGGGACCTTTATATACATGCATAGATTGTGTAATTCAGAGGATTCTTATTATAGAATTGAGCAATAAAAGTCTTGTAAATTCAATCTCAATGATTTCTTATCTTGTCTTAGATATTTAGTTGTTGTTATTGAACTCGATCTCTCTTGTTTTCTGTGATCATGAGAGAGATTATTACACAATGGTAATCACTGAATATATTGTTATGAGCTTTGATGGATTATGCCTAGAGAAGATGAACCATACTGCACCCTAGATTAGAGTAGTTAGGCAGATGGCCCATGCCAATCGAAGATAGTCCATGGCTTAGCCTTAATCATATGTTATCTTCTTGACGGATGAAGGTGAGCTTGTAGCCACCGACACCACTTATGCATGATGTAATTCCCCTATAGTTGATTCAATTGACCATTGATTGTGGAGTTAGTGGTGAAGTCAAACACCCTAGATTTCTCTCTTATTATCTTCATTATCTTATTTACTTTGATTTATTTTATTTTACTTTTTAATTAATTTAGTTTAAAAATCAGAATTCTTTTCTTATAAATTTAATTAGAATTAATTCCGTATTCCAACTCATCAGACCATAATCCCTGTACGATACCCCTTCCTTTCGATAGCCCTATTCTGCAAGGAATTCGTTCTATTGCGAAGTGTGGAAAATTTTAATTGATATACTTTTTGAGTCACACTCACACACGAATCAATTTTTGGCGCCGTTGCCGGGGATTATCTATTTGATTGATTGGATTTTACAGAATTAGTTTTAATTGGATTTTTAGTTTAGGAAATTTTTATATTTTATTTTTAATTTTGGTTTTGTTTTCTTTTCAGGTGCTTTTGGTTAATATATGCAAGGTCGTCGTTCTGTAGCTGACCCTTTGATACCTCTTGATCCTGAACCTGAACGTACTCTGAGACAACAGAGGAGCATCCCTGTTGATACCATTGTGCAAGAGGAAGAAACAATTGAAGACATGACAGAAGAGAGGAATAACAACCTTATTCCTAATGCTGATGGAGAAAGAGCTAGATTGCTTAGGGATTACTATGTTCCTGAGACATATACCTCGCCAGCAGGTTTTCAACTGCCTAATGTCACAGCATAGAATTATGAGATCAAGACCAGCATTATTCAGATGCTGCCATCTTATTTTGGGCTGACTCAAGAAGACCCTTACAAGCATCTAGATGAATTCATTGAAGTGTGCTCAACTACAAAAATTCACAACTTCTCTGAAGATGCTTTCAGAATGAGACTTTTTCCCTTCTCTCTGAAAGACAAAGCAAAGTATTGGTTTAACTCTCTACCGGCTGGTTCTATCACGACTTGGACTCAGATGCAACATAAGTTTCTCAAGAAGTATTTTCCGATAGGGAAGACCAATCAGTTTAGACGTGCTATCACTGGTTTCTCCCAACATGAGGGGGAACAATTTTATGAGACATGGGAAAGATTCAAGGACCTTCTTAGGAAGTGTCCCCATCATCAAGTTCCTAAGTGGCAACTAGTGCAGAGTTTTCATGAAGGGCTCACAGAAGCCAACAGACAGATGGTTGATGCGTCGTGTGGAGGTACTTTTATGTTGAAGAGTGAAGAAGAGGCATAGACCTTATTTGAAAATCTTAGTGACAACTCTCTACAACATGTGTCCTCTACTCGTTCTAACAAACATGCCACTACAAGGAAGACTGATGGAATTTATGAGGTTGGTGCTTCAGAAGCTATACCAACTGACATTGATTTAATTGCACAGAAGGTAGCAGCAATTATGGCTGCCAATCAAACTCCTTCTGCTTCAAATTCTACATTGCTAGGCCCTTGTGAGTTTTGCTCTAGTCCTATGCATAATGTGAGCAATTGTCCTTCAATGGGGCAATTTTCTGATATTCAACATGAGCAAGTTCAAGCTACTTTCACTAGACCAATGAATCCTCCACAAGGTAATACTTACAATCCCACATGGAGGAATCATCCTGGTTTTTCTTACAGTAATCAAGGGGCAGCAATGCAACCATCATATCAACCTAGGACTTTTGTGCCTCAACAGCAATATCAAACACAAAGTCCTATGGCCCAAAGAATTTCTGCTATTGAAGACAAGCTGACGCTTACATTGTCTAAATTTGACAAGCTTGATTCTCTTATAGAGACAGTGCAAGCTACTGCAGCAACAGTACAATCTACAGTTCAGCTAGTGCACTCGCATTCTCAATCCATTGCCAAACTGGAATCTCAGTTTGGACAGCTTGCTACTTCATTATGCAGAAGAGAAGAAGGGAAGCTCCCTAGCCAACCAATTGCTAATCCAAGGGGGATGCAAGCTTCCACAAGCAACCCACACCATGAGCAAGTTCAAGCCATTACCACTTTGAGGAGTGGGAAAATAATTGACAATAAGGTGGGTGAGAAGAAAGAAGAAGAAAAAGTGATCACAAGTCCAAGTGCTGAAATTCCTTATGAGCCCAAGGCTCCTTTCCCACAACGTTTCCTAGAAGCATCTAAATTGGGGAAGCAAGGGGACAAGTTGCATGACATGATGGAGGTGTTTCGACAAGTGAAGATTAATTTGCCACTCCTTGATGCCATCAAACAAATTCCTCCTTATGCAAAATTTTTGAAGGACTTGTGCACTCAGAAAAGGTGTTCTAAAAGCCATGAGCCAAAGAAAGTGATGCTGCCACAACAAGTAAGTTCAATAATCCAGCAGTGTACTCCTCCCAAGTACAAAGATCCTGGTGCTCCAACTATCTCATGTATCATTGGGGAGCATCATGTTGATAAAGCTCTTCTTGATTTGGGTGCAAGTGTGAATTTGCTACCCTATTCAGTTTACTTACAGTTGGGCTTGGGAGAATTGAAGCCTACCTCGGTGGTATTGCAATTTGCAGATAGATCAACAAAGTAGCCCCGAGGAATCATAGAAGATGTGCTCATTAAAGTGGACAAGTTCTACTTTCCTGTTGATTTCATTGTACTTGACACTGAGCCGGTTCACAATCCGAAGAGGCACATTCCAGTGATCCTTGGTCGACCTTTCTTAGCTACTGCTGATGCTTGCATAAACTGTAGGTCAGGGATCATGGATATTTCATTTGGCAACATGAATGTCAAGCTTAATGTGTTCAATGCTATCCAACACCCTCCAGATCAGAGTGATGTGTTCTGCATGGATGATATTGATGAATGTGTAGAGGAATTTGTTTCATCCTCTATATCTCGAAACTCCCTGGAGGTATATAAGTCGCTTTATGACTTTGAGAACATTAATGATGAAGGGTTGTGTGAAGAAGTGCATGTTATGTTGGAAGTGGATGCTATTCAGAATACTCCACCATGGAGAATTCCAATTGAGCCACTACCTTCTCTCTCTAGCACTCCCCTAGTGCCTTCATTGGAGTCCCCTCCAGAATTAGAATTGAAGCATTTGCCTAATAAATTAAAGTATGTATTCTTGGGGGCATAGAAAACTCTTCCTGTTATAATTGCCTCTGATTTGACAGAAATTCAAGAGAAAAGTTTAGTAGAGGTTTTATCTCAACATCGTGAAGCAATTGGATGGAGTGTTGCTTATCTTAAGGGCATTGATCCCTCAGTTTGCATGCACAAAATCCATTTGGAAGAAGGATGTAAGCCAACTAGAGAGGCACAGAGGCGACTGAACCCCAACATGAAGGAGGTGGTAAAGAAAGAGGTTGTCAAATTACTTGATGCAGGCATCATTTATCCAATTTTTGACAGCACATGGGTGAGTCCGACACAAGTGGTTCCTAAGAAGTCTGGCCTTACCATTGTCCCTAACTCTATGGGAGAGCTTGTTCCACAACGTACTGTCACAGGTTGGCGTGTTTGCATTGATTACAGAAAGCTCAACTCTATGACAAGGAAGGATCATTTCCCTCTTCCATTCATTGATCAAATACTTGAAAGGTTAGCTGGTCAGAGCTATTATTGCTTTCTGGATGGCTACTCTAGTTATAACCAAGTGGCTATGGATCCAGAAGATCAAGAGAAGACCACTTTCACTTGTCCCTTTGGTACTTTCGCTTATCATCGTATGCCTTTTGGATTATGTAATGCTCCGGCTACATTCCAGAGGTGTATGATGGCCATCTTTTCTGACATGGTGGAAAAATTCTTGGAGGTGTTCATGGATGACTTCTCTGTTTTTGGATCGTCCTTTGAACACTGTTTGAGCAATTTATCACTTGTACTTCAAAGGTGCCGAGAGCGGAATTTGGTACTTAGCTGGGAGAAGAGCCATTTCATGGTAAAAGAGGGTATTGTATTGGGACATATTGTTTCAGAAAGAGGTATTGAAGTTGATAAAGCGAAGATAGATTTAATTGCAACGCTGCCTCATCCAACTTCGGTAAGGCAAGTTCGATCTTTCTTAGGCCATACTGGGTTCTATAGAAGATTTATCAAGGATTTCAGTAAAGTTGCTCGACCATTGTGCCAATTGTTATCTAAAGATATTCCCTTTATCTTTGATGAAGATTGTGTGAAAGCTTTTGAAAATCTTCGGTCTCTGTTATCCTCTGCACCAATTATGCAATCGCCAAAATGGGCTCTACCTTTTGAAATTATGTGTGATGCCTCTGATTATGCAGTGGGAGCCGTGTTGGGACAAAGAGTAGAGAAACGGCCATATGCCATCTACTATGCTAGTAAGACTCTCTCTGATGCCCAACTCAATTATACAACCACAGAGAAAGAGCTTCTGGCTGTAGTATTTGCCTTGGACAAGTTTCGTTCTTATTTATTGGGGTCCAAGGTGGTTGTCTACTCTGATCATGCAGCATTGAGACACTTATTGGCAAAGAAAGAAACCAAACCACGTCTTATTCGGTGGATTTTATTGCTACAAGAATTTGATTTGGAGATAAAAGACAAAAAGGGGACGGAGAATGTGGTTGCGGATCATTTATCTCGAATCGAGTTTGAGCCGGTGATCGATGCATTACCTATTCGAGACTCATTCCCGGATGAGCAATTGTTTGGAATTGGTTTGATGAAAGTTAATGGCCAAAGATTGAAGCATTGTGTGGAAGGATGTGTGCCAAAAAGAGACGTAGAGTCCGTTGACTTGATGGATCCCGTATATCCGACTTAATCCCTTCGGAGAGTCAATCGACTCCTACGGACGATAAATTGTAGGTTCTGTATGTATTTCTATACTTTATTTCCTTTAGTTTTCTTTGATTTTAATTTTTAGTTTTAATTTTCTTAAGTTTTTCTTCAATTCTAGTTGCGTTTTAATGGTTTTTCTTTGAGTTTTTGATGTATAAGTTGCTTCCGGAGGATGCCAAGAGGTGTACCGAGGTATTTGGACTCAAGACGGGTGAAAAATAGTGCTCTCGGTCGACCTTGGGTGATGGAGACTTAAAAATATCAAGTCTCGGTCGACCTTGGGTGATGGAGGGTCCAACAGGCATCCAGGGGGGGATCAATCGCCCCAGCCAAGGGGGATCGATCGCCCCTTGTATTTTTCTCAAGGATCCCCACCAGCAGGTGGGCGATTGATCGCCCATCCTTGGGGGGATCGATCGCCCAAGGTGTTTTGTGGGCTGGCCGAGACTATCTTCTATATAAAGACTCCTTCTCCAATTCTAAAGTTACTCCATGCATCCTAAGCCTCTTTGAACTCCAATTCAAGTCCTACATCATCCGAAAGATTATTTTCTTTAATTGGTGATTATTAAACAAGAATTCAACATTGATCATCATCAACTTCAACATCAAATTGAATCAAAAATCACTAGTTCTCAAAGGAAGTTCTCACTTTTTCAAGTTCAACATCAAAGTAAGTGAAGATTTTCTTTGAAGAAATTGTTCAATTCTTTTTAAGGGCTTTTGAAGACCAAGTTTGGGGGATCAATTTGGTGCATTCACTTGTTCAATTTGGGTGGAAAAATTGTCGAAAAAAGGAGGTTGAAAGGTTACAAATTAATTGTACACCCCAAGTGTTCGATTTAATTCCTCAACCACACTTTTTCTACTTCTATGGCACCAAAGAGAGCAAGTCACCAAGGTGCTTCAAGTTCACGTAATCCTCGCTGAGCGAGGCATGATCCGACCACAGGTTCTTCACGATCTCGCCGAGAAGGTATTCAAGAGAGATGGCATCCAAGGGCGTTGAACTTTGAAACCACGTTTGACATAGCTGAACTTTATAGTAAGTTTCCCGAGACACGATGGGGGATTTCCGACATCCGTCGTCATCGGTCGGCATCCATTTTTGTTCCACTTTCATCTACTATTTACCCGAGGCTTGTTAAGGTATTTTATTAGAACTTAATGCCAACACCTGATGAGCGGGATGTGCTTACTTCTTCCGTAGATGGAACAATAGTTCGGGTGGACATGTCATCCATTGCCATTGCCATGGGTTGTCCTCATGAGTGCCCAGATGATTTATCTCATATCTATACTCCTTTACCCGACGAGTTGTCAGTGGGTAATGTGGTTGCACGTTTGTGTGCCAACCAATTTTTCGGGCCGAAAAGGAATGCAGCTTCCAAGTCTTCAATGCCAAATCATTTATGGTTCCTTGACGCTGTTCTACTCAAGAATGTATGTCCAATTGGACATAAAACCGAAAGACGTCAAGAGTTCCTCAGAGCCTTATATGCCATACATTTTGGGCATTGGCTGTCATTCCCACAAATTGTCTGAGGCCAAATGGAGAAGTTCTATTCCAAGGTTGTAGCCAAGGCACCAGACAGTGCAAGAGACTGGGAGTTTCCATTCCCTACTATTATTCACCAGTTGCTTGTGGCACAGGGGTATGCAGTCCATGAGGACGAGCTTGCCTTTCCACGTGATCTTCATTATGGCACGCATGACTGGAATTTGAGCCGATCACATATGCATCAGAGAGTCATAACGGCGCCTGGTGAGGTATCTCGTTTGGCCCAGGGAAGAGAGAATATAGATATACCACCACCGGTGGAAGATCTAGAGGAGATGGAGGTTGAGGAAGAGGAGGTGCATGCACAGGCTGGTGGCCATGATTATCAATATTTAGAGGGACAGATTGCTGGGTTGACAGCCCAGTTTGGCATTTACAGACAGAGGTATCCACACAGTTTGGTGCAATGAGAACTGAGATGGCGGATCACTTTCGTGACACTCGCCAAGAGCAACTAGAGATGAGGAGGATGATGCGTGCACTGATGCGTCAAGCAAACTTGGATCCGGATGCTCAGTCACCACCACACCCTTGACAGGAAGGTAACCATCTTTTGTATTTTATTTTATTTTTAGTTTTTATTTTTCTTTTTATTTTTATTTTTCTTTTTGTAGTTAGATTTTTATTAAAAAAAAATGAAAAAAAAATATTTTATTTTTTTTTAGGAAATTTCTCTTTCATATTTATTTTCACCCATACTATTTTCACTTGATCTTTGGGGTATAGTGGTTTGTTTTGACAGGTTTTAACATCCAAGTTTGGGGGTGTGCTTGCATTGCCTTCATGCTAATGATGTACTCTATTTTCTTTCCACTACTCCGGATTTCTGGTAACATCGTTCTTACACTTCTCTATGCTTTAATTGGGTGTACATTGAGGACAATGTATAGTTTAAGTTTGGGGGTGAGGCGATGCCTATTTTTGTGCTTTATTGCATATGGGGGAAATTTGTGTGAAATTCTTCTTGTATTAGGATTTTATTTTATTTTATTTTCTTAGTTTATTTTATTTATTTATTTTTTTTTAGATAGAATGTTTTTACATGATTCAAAGGATTAATACCTTATGTAGGTGCATAACTTGCAATTTTTGAGTATGTTTTAAATTTTTGGAAACTATGGTTTAAATTATGTGGTTTTAATCATGGTTTGCTTTAACATGTTTTGGGGTGATTAATTTTAGTTTCCTTACATGCACAAACACACTAGCATAGTCTTATGGGGTATAAACTTTGATTTTGAGTTATTGAGTTACATATGCTTGATATTAATTAGTATCTCTTGAGAATGAGTACCGATGATGTGTTTATTTGACTTCAATGAAAAAAGAAAGAAAAGAAGTGAAAAAGAAAAAAAGAAGAAAAAAAGTGTTGAATAAGCAAATCAATTTGATCTTTTTCATGAGTAACCGGGCCTCTATGCCTCAGGAAGCACGGAGTGTTCGCGTCAAAAGTGAAAGGGTGAGAAAAGATAAGCATTGGTTGTCTTGATTTGTAGCCTGACTGATTCGAGTAATTAGGTCTTCAGGGTATCTTAAAGCCTAGTGCCCTAAAGCCATCTGGTTTGGGAGTCACTGACTGAAAGCTTGCTACATGGATCTTTCAGAAAGCTTAATAGATCAAGACATTGCACAACCAATAAAGCAATGAGAAAAAAAAGAGAATTGGAAAAAATGATGAAAAAGTCATGTATTCATGTTTGGAAGTATGATTTCAATAAGGGGAGCTAGTGAGTTGAAGGGGTATGTGCCTTAATATTTTCAGAGCTTGGTTATGCTACATAAGATGATTGCTAGTTCACTTTACACGAGGGAGCTAGAGTTGATTATTTTGAGATATGTTGTTGTGAATTATGCATGAGGACCATTGATTTGAATTATAGAATTTGAAAGTTGAAATTATTCTTGAATGCAAGTTTGTAACTATGTATTGTAATCTTCTTCTTGAATTAATGTTGAAACAGAATTTTGAATGTTTGTGGGTAACATTTCTGGAAACCCTCACGAGACTATACTCGTCCACTAGGGGGAACCTAGGGGTTTAAAGGCTTGTTGCATATGCTAAATGCAATCGTTTCTCCCACGAAAGTGGAGTTGGGTAGTTTAGTTAGTATTTAGTAGTTTTGTTTGTTTTAGTTTTGTTTTATTCTATTGCTAAGGGACTAGCAATATGTAAGTTTGGGGGTGTGATAGGCGTTGAATGTTACGCATTCTAGCCTCTTAACTTATGTATTTTATTCTCTTAGTGATAGATTATTTTGTGATTTTACTTTGTTTTAGTATTTTCTGTATTTTCAGGGCCTTAATGATTATTTCAGTTAAAACAAAGCTTTTGGGCTTTTAAAGAAGACATTCAAGATGGTGAGATGAAGCCTACATAAAGGAGATTCACTCAACCATTTATTTCAACTCAAATCAGCCCAAGAAAGAGGTCCAAGAGAATTACAACTGCTTAAGAAGGTTTCGGGCCTGAAGCCCAAATCTGTGCATAATACAGTCTTAATCCCGTTTTGGAAAACGGACCAGAAGTCTTATTTTCGAGCCTCAAATCGACATTATTTACGCGTAAGGTTGAACGAAATTTTATTCTGCACACTTTTGTATTTCACGAAAATTCCGTAAATCGGACTTCTAATCGGTCAAAAGTTGGGCCGAAGTCAGCAGGAAAAACCCACCTAATTAGTGCTGCGGGAAACCCTAATTTATTCCTAATTGGATTAGGACTTTGGTGTATTCTCTTGGGGAATAAAGTGAAGAATAAGAGGCTGAGTTGAAAAGAGATTAGGGGAGAGAGAACAGAGTTTGGAGAGTCTGAGAGGGCTGAGAAGAGAACGGAAACATATTTGCAGAGCCATTATAGAACAAAGTCATACGCGTAATTCAGAAAGATGATGTCTTCTTCCTCAGCAGTTGAAGCTTCTTCTTCTACCATGAGCGGCTAGTTCATCCACTAGGGTTTTGATGTAGCCCTAACAAAGCATCAATGGTTTGATTGTTTTAATTATTGGGGACCTTTATATACATGCATAGATTGTGTAATTCAGAGGATTCTTATTATAGAATTGAGCAATAAAAGTCTTGTAAATTCAATCTCAATGATTTCTTATCTTGTCTTAGATATTTAGTTGTTGTTATTGAACTCGATCTCTCTTGTTTTCTGTGATCATGAGAGAGATTATTACACAATGGTAATCACTGAATATATTGTTATGAGCTTTGATGGATTATGCCTAGAGAAGATGAACCATACTGCACCCTAGATTAGAGTAGTTAGGCAGATGGCCCATGCCAATCGAAGATAGTCCATGGCTTAGCCTTAATCATATGTTATCTTCTTGACGGATGAAGGTGAGCTTGTAGCCACCGACACCACTTATGCATGATGTAATTCCCCTATAGTTGATTCAATTGACCATTGATTGTGGAGTTAGTGGTAAAGTCAAACACCCTAGATTTCTCTCTTATTATCTTCATTATCTTATTTACTTTGATTTATTTTATTTTACTTTTTAATTAATTTAGTTTAAAAATCAGAATTCTTTTCTTATAAATTTAATTAGAATTAATTCCGTATTCCAACTCATCAGACCATAATCCCTGAGGTACGATACCCCTTCCTTTCGATAGCCCTATTCTGCAAGGAATTCGTTCTATTGCGAAGTGTGGAAAATTTTAATTGATATACTTTTTGAGTCACACTCACACACGAATCAGCCCCATTCCCAAGTCCTGAGAACCGGGGTGTGAGCTCCGTGAGATCACCCTCACGATATAACCATCACCTGATCATACAATCTCAATTTCTTATTATTTTCAATAAAATTGGGCATCACCCATTTGCACAAATCAGATCTTGTTGCATCATTCATACTTTAAATTCAAAATGGACACTTTGGGCACGTGTCCCCCCATCATTCACATCTATAAGTTAAAAATAGACACTTTTGGGCACGTGTCCCCCCAACAATCCTAAAACATACATAATACAATTAAAAGTATGTCTCAGTCCTTGAATGTCCATTTTATATACATATATCAAATGAAATGTACAACAGGGATAAATTACCCAACATACAAATCCAGTTACATTTAATCCAAATATAACTTCTATCCAATATCCTGGACATATATTAAATTCTAAGGAATTTAACCACTACCTCTGCATCTGGTACTGTCGATCCCCCTAACTGACTCTACAATCAGCAATACCTGCAAAACCTGGGAGGGGGTGAGCTCAAAGGCCCAACAAGGTATGTCAAACCATACTATCACCGCTGCAGCAGGTCGATCCTCACATATTCTCAAAAATATACATGCACTTAAATATATCACAATATTTAGAGTCATGCTCCTAACATACATGAACCAACAATGCATATGGCAGTTCTACCACATATGAACATTTAAATCTACTACACATGATTTTCGAAATCAATTTCAACATGTTCATAGGCAATAACATCCAACGTCAATATGTATAGAAAACATATATGAATTGAAGCATTTACATAAACAATGTAAATCAAATACCACATCACCTACTCAACAAGTAGCAAATCTCAAATGCAATGTATATGCATTTAAACAGTATAACATGCTTAACAGATAACACACATAAGCATAAGATGAAACTCTCCATCTCTCAATTTTCACCCAGTACCCCACATGATTTGGACTGCTCTGACGGATCATGTGACCTTGGACACTTCCTCTAACAAATGCATGACATTAGACGTACTCTGACAGAGTCACGCCTCATAAGCAATATTTTGGTTTGCCTTATGGTGATTGGACAGCTCCGATAGTCACCATTATGGACATTTGACATACTCCAATAACAAGTGCACGACATTGGACATACTCCGACAGTGTCACACTTGATAGGCAATATTTTGGTTTGCCTTATGGTGATTGGATAGCTCTGACAGTCACCACTATAGACATACTCCGATAACAAGTGCATGACATTGGACAAACTTCGACAGTGTCACACCTCATAGGCAATATTTTGGTTTGCCCTTCGGTGAGTGGGCATACTCCGACAGTTCACCGAATATGGATAAAAATCTGACAAGTGCATGATTTGGGCTTACTTCAATAGATCATGCTTCCGTACTCCTTCCTATGTCCTCACAACTTCACTCAACATATATTTAGAACATATAAAATCAAGCATTTTAATTTATGCTTACCTCAATGCACCAGCTAGTTTTAAAAGTACGTAGCCCATATATGCAATATAGATGCATATATATATAGCATATTATTTTCATGCATCAATCCATGCTTATTAATACTAAAAAGAAGTATTTAGCATACTTTTCATCACATTCCAACACATGTAGTACATATATGTTCAAAACCCGCATAATACCTCATATATGCCAACAACCTCAACTTAGCACATTTTTATCATGTTATAACCAATGCATACATTCGATATACATAAAACTAGCATGCATTTCATATTCACATTTCCACATATAAACACATATATGTCACATCCTGCATATAATCACATATGCATGTATATTAGCATAAATATAATCATGTTATCACTCCAATCATGCATTTACTACGAGCAACCAGCATGCATTCCTACAACCATATATAATCACACAATTATATATATATCCTTTCACCCATATATGTAATAAAAACATATATAACACTTGACATATTTCATGCTTCTCAAATGCCCTTCAATGCTATAATCAATTTAGCATGTATCTCTACCACTACCCAATATATAATCACATATATATTCAACTAGTGCATAAAATCCACCTATGCATACGGAACAACGCTTAGCTAAACATATATTATTTAGCATAAATTACATGGGCTCAATCTACGCATATACATATCACAATATAAACGAGCATTTAAATTAACATGCTTTCCTTCCCACCATATATATGTATATATACACACACACACATATATATACATATCACCACATCCCACGTATATACATCACCTTTTTCATATATATATATGCACCTATATATATATATATATCTATAGACCACATATGATCAAATTACGAACATGTGTAAAATTAATCGACATAATTAAAATATATACGTAGGAGATAGAGGCAAGAATCAACTTGCCTTAGTCCCGCTTTCTTATTGTGTCCGTGCTTGCAAAACGGTCCATACCAAGCCCGGTCTAATCCCGTGCCCAAGTCATATGTGAACCCGCTCTTTTCCCTTCTAATTTCCATGGTTAGTCCAACTCACAGTGTGAACCCAAACCATAAACTGAATTCAATCCAATTGCATTTAGTTGGAGACTAACCATTGTCCTTAGGCCCAATCCATAAACAATTCCAAATCAATTTATATAGGCTTAAAATTAATCCAGCCCAACTCAAGGAATTACCCATTCCTTGCCAAACACCATTAGCCTCCATCAAAACCCATTCCCACCTTCAACGTGATACAACCAAGACCCAATACAGGACCCATTTTTGGCCACCAAATTGGCTAGCCATCAACGACCCACAACCAGCCTAGCCGCAAGCATCAACCCACGGCGAGCACTACCACCTCTCATGGCAGCGGAGCTCCACTACTGTCCAAGCATTGTCGCCAACGCCGAGCAACCAACTCAATACTACCGCCGACCCTCACCTCAATCTTAAAAGCCTAATACCAAAACCAAACCACCTGTGAACCGCCATACCCAGCCGAGCTACCTCTGTCCACACCACCAACGTTGCCCTGAATAGACCCACGTCACAGCCATCATGCACCAGCCATATCACAAACCCCAGAGCCTCCATGCAAGCCGAAACCACCTTAAAACCAGCGAGCATCCAAACAGGCCATACAATCGATCGATCGAAGAAAGGTTTTGGTCGGCCGAAATGACACTTTCGGTCGACCGACGAAGTCCACCGGTCGTCCGAAACTACGACAACAAAACAGTCGCATCTCAACCTTCTTCTTCCTCGCAACAACCAACTCAAACCCATTTCAACCGAGCCACCAACAACCACCGTGAAACACACCATCTCACAGCCTAGCCACGGTCCTCACCACCGTCCAAACAGCCAGCAACCACAGCCACCATCGGTGCTGGAATCGGCTCTTCCTTCTCTCTCCCGGCTTTATCTCTCTCTCTCTCTAAACTTCTTCTAAGCTTTCTCTCTCAAGAAACCCCTCTCAGTTTCTCTCTTTCTCTCACTAAAACTAGTGAGCCTCTCTCTCTCTTCTTCTCCTTTCTTTTCTTTTCTTCTTTCTCTTTCAGCCGAAGACCTCCCTTTGGTCTCCTTTTCTATCTTTTTGTATACTCTTCTTTTTTTGGTCCACATAAATCATAAGCTAACCTCAGCCACATGTTCAAATTATGTATATATATAATATACATATATATCACATGGGCATATTATTATGTAAACACATATGTATATACATCACCACATACACTCTTGCCCCTCCACATACACAAAATTATAAATGTGCATTCCTATTCATCCATAATTACATAAAGACCCACCATATATATATAATTAAATATAAATATATGTACTATATATATATATATAATGTGTATATATATATATATACATACACCTTCCACTTATATGGAAACATATATATCCACACCCTTTCGAAATCAACTAACTTAAAAAAAATAATTCGGTCCAAAAATAACTTGGAACCGGCCAAAAATAATATGGGTCGTTACACTTGATACCGAACCTGTCCAAGATCCTGCAAAGCATATTCCAATCATTCTAGGTCGCCCATTCTTGGCTACAGCTAACGCTTACGTTAATTGTCGTACCGGGGTGATGGACATCTGATTCGTGTGTGAGTGTGACTCAAAAAGTATATCAATTAAAAATTTTCACACTTCGCAATAGAACGAATTCCTTGTAGAATAAGGCTATCGAAAGGGGTATCGTACCTCAGGGATTATGGTCTGATGAGTTGGAATCCGGAATTAATTCTAATTAAATTTATAAGAAAAGAATTCTAATTTTTAAACTAAAATAATTAAAAAGGAAAATAAAATAAATCAAAGGTAAATAGATATTGAAGATAATAAGAGAGAAATCTAAGGTGTTTGAATTCACCACTAACTCCACAATCAATGGTTAATTGAATCAACTATGGGGAATTACATCATGCATAAGTGGTGTCAGTGGCTACAAGCTCACGTTCATCCGTCAAGAAGATAACATATGATTAAGGTTAAGCCATGGACTATCTTCGATTGGCATGGGCCATCTACCTAACTACTCTAATCTAGGGTGCAGTATGGTTCATCTTCTCTAGTCATAAACCACCAAAGCTCTTAACAATATATTCAGTGATTACCATTATGTAATAATCTCTTTCATGATCACAGAAAATAAGAGAGATTGAGTTCAATAACAACAACTAAATATCTAAGACAAGATAAGAAATCATTGAAACTGAATTTACAAGACTTTTATTGCTCAATTCTATAACAAGAATCCTCTAAATTACACAATCTATGCATGTATATAAAGGTCCCCAATAATTAAAATAATCAAACCATTGATGCTTTGTTAGGGCTACATCAAAACCCTAGTGGATGAACTAGCCGCTCATGGTAGAAGAAGAAGCTTCAACTGTTGAGGAAGAAGGCATCATCTTCATGAATTATGCGTATGACTTCGTTCTCCAATGGCTCTACAAATATGTTTCTGTTCTCTTCTCAGCCCTCTCAGACTCTCCAATCTCTATTTTTTGTAATCTCCCAAACTCAGCTTCTTATTCTTCACTTTATTCCTCAAGAGAATACACCAAAGTCCTAATCCAATTAGGAATAAATTAGGGTTTCCCGCAGCACTAATCAGGTGGGTTTTTCCTGCTGACTTCGGCCCAACTTTTGACCCACTAGCAATCTGATTTACGGAATTTTCGTGAAATACAAAAGTGTGCAGAATCAAATTTCATTCAACCCCACTAGTAAATTATGTCAATTTGAGGCTCAAAAATAAGACTTCTGGTTCGTTTTCCAAAACGGAATTAAGACTGTATTATGCACAGATTTGGGCATCAGGCCCGAGACCTTCTTAAGTAGTTGTAATTCTCTTGGACCTCTTCCTTGGGCTGATTTGAGTTGAAATAAATGGTTGAATGATTCCCTTTTGAGATAGGCTTCCTCTAACCATCTTGGATGTCTTCTTTAAAAGCCCAAAATCATGGTTTTACTGAAATAATCATTAAGGCCCTGAAAATACAGAAAACACTAAAACAAAGTAAAATAACAAAATAATCTATCACTAAGAGAATAAAATACATAAGTTAAGAGGCTAGAATGCGTAACATTCAACGCCGATCAACATCTCCTTTGAGAATATGACCGTTAGGATGGATACTTTTGAACATCTCATCATACTGCCAATCATGAGAGTGAATGCTTTGGGGTAGATATTGTGCATGAATTACTGTACACGTCTTATCGTAGACGTTAAAATTGGCAACAACTTCCGCGGTCCTATCATGTTTCGTGTGACCCTTCAAATCCAAAACGGAATGTATCTAAATATTTTTGAAGTATCTGAGTGTGAGAGGGGTGAATTAAGGGCTTAAACTTAAATTTTTTTTCATACTTAGGATAATTTTATAAAATTCCAGTCAAAGAAGCGACAATGCATCGAAGTCCCTACTTCAATGCATCGCAGATTCGATGCATCGACATTAGCGTCGATGCATTGATCTTTAAATGTCCCATTTTCTTGCCAATTCCCGTAGCCTCAGCACCTTGTGTTGATAGATGGTCGATGCATCATCAACTTTGATGCATCGAAACCTCTAATTCGATGCATCGACAATGACGATGCATCGAAGTAACCACTTCGATGTATTGCACCGAGGCATGTGACTGCGTAAGCAGTCACTTAATATTCAAATCTCTCGTCTCTCCCTCTCATTTCGTCCTCTCTTCTTGGCGACTCTTCACAGTCTCGTGCACGTCCAGACTTCCCAAGCAAGCCCCATCATATAAATCATCCCTTCTCTTTCTCTCAAAGAAAGGAGTTCAAGCATTCCATCTCCAATTGTGAATTCCAAAGTAAGAGTTTTGTGCTTCCTTTGTGCATACTTTAGCTTAAGGAATTTGGAGGTTTTGTATTCCATTTTCGTGGGTCTTAGACATGTTCATATACATGTTTTTTAGTTTGGTCATGATTGATAGAGCGGAGAGACTATATATACATGATTAGTATATATGTGATATATAATTTTTGGCTTACATTTTGCTTTAATCATCAATATGATCACTATCGGAGCCATTTTTGACTCAAGGGTGTAATTTGTGTGGCCAGGTTCCCTTCTATCTACACCCTTCTGAGTTCTCACAAACTATGCGAGTGACAAGGTCCCTCCTATGTCAGTCCGTGACATTCCTTGGGTCATTGGGCGACTAAGGATTTCCACCTCGAGCATTTGGTGGATGTCGATGAGTTTACAGCTGACCCATATGCAGCATGGTCTCTTTTGGCCCTCACCGAGCATCAATTGCTTGGTCTCTTGGTGCTTGCTACTGAGATCTTCTACCCACGACTTGTTCGTGTCTTCTACATGAACTTGTCCTACCAATTAGACACCCCGGATATATTGCGCACCACTATTGACGGTGTCGCCATTATTGTCACCATTCATGACATTGTTGCTTGCATCGGGTGTCCACATAAGGAGCCCGACGACCTTCACTTGGGAGAGGAGATACCCCATTTTCCTGACATTCCTTCCAACCTATCTATTTCTTCCATGATCCGACGCATGTGTCGAGGTCGCTTTTCTGATCCTCCCACCAATTCTTATACCACCAAATCTTTGTGCCTGCGATAATTATGGTTCTTCGACACAATCTTTCAGCAGAATGCACATCCAATGGGCCACCGAGCGGATCATCGTGGTGACTTTTTGAGGGCGTTATATGCCCTTAATTATAGATTTTGGTTCTTTATTCCGGCTGTTATCTAGGGCCAGATGTCCCGGGTATGGGAGCAGCTCGTCGATCGTCCCACTCTGAGGACGGCTAATGTTCGCCTACCATTCCCATTTTTGGTCACGACTCTCATTCATCTTACACACTTTCATTTTCTTCCAGACGAGGTTGTGAGTGAGGCTCCCCCTCACTTTACTTTTCAGAGGTGGAGTAAGATGCTTACACACCTACTACTTCTTACCAATGTTGCCCTTGAGGTTGAAGAGGGTGATCCAGATATTTACGCCTCTGATAGGGAGGATACTGACACTGACATGGCTGAGGCCGATTCAAATACCTCTCCTATGAGCCGCGCCAAGTACGATTATTTAGCCACGGGTCTAGAGTGTCTTAGTGCCAACCTCCAGTCTTTGCAGTTAGAGTTTGTTGAGCATCGCCAGCAAACCAATAATTTTTTAGGTACTATTGGCGAAGGCATGGTTAGTCTGATGCAAGACAACCAGCTTGCACTTCAGCATCGCCAGCAGACTGAAGCGTGTCTAGACACAGTTATTGCGGGCCAGCGACAGATCCAGCAGCTGCTTCGACAGGCGCTTGATTTTGCTGCTTCTACTTCTGCGCCGCCGCCTCCTCAACTTTAGCTATTTTTATTTTTATTTTTCTTGTATTTTGTATTTTCATTTCATTTCTAGTATTTTGTTTTTAGGTATTCACAGTCCTAGAACTGTCTAGTGCCGTGCCAGCACTTTGTTTTGTTGCTTAGTAAGCAATTCTTTTGTATTCCATAAATTCCAGCATTTGTATCACACATGTTTGAATTAATAGAATATAATCAGCTTTTCTTTATGTTTAAATTCTTGTCGTATTTTCTTTTAATTTTTGTACGTATTTACTTTTCTAGTTCCTGTATGTTATGCTGGTATATACTTGTACTTGTGCAAGTTATGATGCCCCACTTGTCCCGTGTACCCATGTACCCACACAATATCCTGATTGATGTTTTGCCTTTTTTTATATCCATCAAACCGTCGGTACCATTGTTCTAACTCTTTTTAGTTCAAACATTGAGTACAATATTTCATTTAAGTATGGGGGTACGGTACGCTATACTTGCATACACTGCACTACACACTACACTGGCTTGTTTTTTATAAATTTTTGTACATATTGCATCTTTAGTTCATGTTTGCCATGACATTCTTCTAGTTGAAGAAGTGATAACCATAACGTCATCGATAAATGTATCTTGTAATTAGGATCTTTGACATCCGAAAAATACTCGCACTTTTGGAAATTAGTGTTAGGGTAGAACGAT
Source organism: Cornus controversa (assembly GCA_026545225.1). Taxonomy (NCBI): domain Eukaryota; kingdom Viridiplantae; phylum Streptophyta; class Magnoliopsida; order Cornales; family Cornaceae; genus Cornus; species Cornus controversa. Next base: position 26,495,041 of record CM048848.1, on the reverse strand, counting down.
TTACATTTTTGTTCCATTTTTTAATATTGTACAGTTTTTCCCTAAATTTGTCCTTAACGGCACAAAGACACACACGTGCATTCAATTGTGGGATATACGTCGTTTGGAGAATTTTGAAAACGTTTGTTTTTATTTGAATTTCTTGAAGAATGAATTCTTTGAAAAATCAAAAGCCAAAAAATTTTAAATGTAAAAAAAAAAAATTGGCAATAAGCCTTCTCACTCATTAAACCGGGCCACTGTGCCTCAGGAAGCATGGAGTGTTCGCGTCTACACATAACAAAAAGATATGGGGACATAGGGTCCCCTTGCCTCAACCCTCTCCCACTGCTAAAATAAGCTTCAAGACTTCCATTGATGTTCACAGAAAACATAGCAGTACTAACACATGTCATGATCCAAGCAATAACTTGCTTAGGAAAATTAAAAGCCCTCAAAACAGCTTCCATAAACCTCCATGAGACTGTATCATATGCTTTCTTCAAATCTACCTTTAAAGTAACTCTAGTTGGCTCGTGGTCTTTATGGTAATTTCGAACCAATTCCTGGGCTAACAAAACATTGTCTGCTATGCTCCTTCCAAGTATAAAAGCACCTTGATTCAAATTTATACAATCATTCAACATAGGCTTTATTCTATTAGCTATCGCTTTTGCAATACACTTGTATAAAACATTGCAAACGGAAATTGGCCTGAAATCTCCCACTACTGTAGAATTCACTTCCTTCAAGAGTTTACCGGATGAAAAAGATGGCAAAATGGCCTTAGTGACTTTCCTTCCAACAATGTCCCAAGGTCTTTTGAAAAACAAATCATTAAAACCATCACAACCAGGAGCTTTATCATCTTTTAGGGTAAACATAGGGGCCGTTTGGGGGAGTTTCCTGGGGGATTGAAATGGACATTCAAACTCAAAAAGTCCTTCCAAAAAAATGTTAGTGTTTGGTGAAATAAAAAAAATGAACTTCTAATGAAAGTCGAAGTCTTAAAAAGTCCGTTTAAATGAAACCGGAAAAACTTGCTTTTGGAAATAAGCTAGAATTATTTTAAGTAACAAATGTTATTGACAATTTTTCCTTCTTTTATTTCGTAGAACTTGCTCGATGCAAGTAATTATTAAGGATAAATTTGCGAGGTTAAAATTGTGTTAATTGTGGAAGGAATTTCAAAATATGATCTACTAAACAACTTTTTTCTTTTAAATTCATTTTATTGAAGGCATTTTCAAAGGCCTTTTAAATGGAAGGAATTTTAGAAACTGGAAGCTCCTCCAAACAAGGCCATAGTTTTCTGGATCTCTTCTGCTGTAATAGGGGCCTGCATTTTCTGACTTTGCTCAACACTCAAAGGCATAGCAATAAAATCATTCAAGTTCAGATGGATGCTATTCCCATCCTTATTACCAAGCAATGTCTTGTAGAAATTAACAATCTCATTTGCGACCCTATCCTTATCTTCCAATCTCTGACCCACCCTCATCTGTGTTAATAGACAAAATAGAGTTATGCCTTCTTCGAACGTTAATTTGCTTGTGGAAGTATGCAGTATTCTTGTCACCCAATTTTGGCCACTGCACTCTGGACTGCTGCCTAGCAAGAGTGTCTTCTGCTTTAACCATTTCTTGATAATACATTAAGGCACTTCTCCTCCTCCAATTGCAGAATGGTATTTAGAGGTTCAGCATCTTTCCTTCTTTGAACTTCAGTTAGACCAGACTTACCTTCCTTGACTTTATTCGATAGATTAGTATAACATCTAAAATTCAAAACCTTCAATTCAGCCTTCAGAATCTTCAACTTCTGGGTAACGGCAAACATGGGAGAACCCCTCACATTCTGTTCCCAAACTCTACTGACAATACTAAAAAACTCAGGGTGATCCAACAAATAATTGTTAAAACTAAAAGGTTCTTTCACTTTCTGAATTGCAGGATGAAGCTTCATCAAAGCTAGAGCATGATCAGATATTCCAGGTGGTTCAAATATAACTTCAGAAGATGTGTACTTTTCCAACAATCATTAACAAGGATTCTATCTAGCTTTCGAAAATAGGTATTATTTGACCAAGTGAATTTAGTCCCTGAATGCCTTAGGTCCACCAATTCATGCTTAAATCTTATAGCATTAAAATCCCCTGCCAAAAACCAAGGGTCTAATTTGTGGTTTGCAGCCAAACTCTTAATATCCCTCCACAGACGTCTCCTCTCAATAGGACAATTAGAGCCATACACAAACGTAGCTACACCTTTGAAACTACCAATATGATCGCATATATTACAGTGAATGAACTGATCAGAAACAGAAAGACAAGAGCAACTCAATCTGCTGCTATCCCAGCAAATCCAAATTCTGCCCCTAGGAGAAACAGTATAATTTTGAAGAAAGGACCAAGTTGGAGCAATCGATCTAGCAACTCTATCAACATTTTTCAATTTCACTTTAGTTTCAACCAAACAAAAGAGAGGCAAATCAAACTGCTTAATCACCCTTCTAATTTCAATCTATTTTGTAGGGTCATTTAGACCCCTAATATTCCAAATTCCAAAGATCATTATCAACAGAACAAATAGTGACCACCCCACAAAAATCAAACACCTCCTTCTCGAGGCGCATGAATAAAATTGCCCCTCTTGGGTTTCAACAACACAGGAGGCCGACCCTTCAATTTCTCTGTCATACCTCTCCCATCACTACTCAGCACAGACTGCTTAGGCACAGATATATTAACAACAGAAGGAACAGAGATTACCTGATTTGTATCCTCATTATCTGCCAAGGAGCTAAGCACATGAAATTTATTAGGAGACTTCATTTCAGTGTACTGAGACTTCAACTGACAATCAACAGCAACTGCCAGCCCTCTTTGCAGTTTCCTTTGGAACTGCTTCTACTATATCTTCTACTTCTGGGACTTTTCTCTGAACACAAGTTGTCGAAACATGCCCAAAACTATGACATTCAATACAAAATAGTGGGTTCCACTGGTATTCCACCATGATAGGAATTTTATCGCGATTCTTCAGCCTAAGCTTGAACTCAAACTAGTTCTTTCTCAGGGCCAATCTCCACACAGACCCGAGCATAGCTAATTTTTTTGTTGGACAGAGTCAAGGCATCCGCCTGTAATGGTTTACCCACAGCACTTGAGATATAACTCAACCCTTTTGGTGTCCAATACTCCATTGGAACATTATACAGCTTAATCCATACACGAATCTTATCAAGCTTATCTTTATGGAGCTCCATCCCCTCATGCCATTTTTCCAAAACTATATGTCTTCCTAGAAAATGCCATGGACCTTGCTTATACACACCATCCCTGAAACTCTCATCTTCAAATTTGAAGAAAAAGAAGCCTTTTTCAGTCCCAAAAACTTCCTTCAGACCTTGCTTCGACCACAAACGCTGAGCATATTAACCGTGTAAAATGGCAACTTTCGATCCACAAAATATCCTACAAGAGTGTTATTCCAGTCATCTAACCCATCATCTACTACCTCTGGAGGAGGAGAGACCACCAATTCCTCCTCTTCTGTATTTGGAGGGAAGAAATCAAAATTTCTCTTTCACAACTGGGGGTTCCACCACAATAGAAGCCCATGATGTTGGAGTGTTGGACCCGGATTACCAACCGGGTTAAAAGAATTCAAACTGCTCTTATTACTTTGATTTCCATGTGCCACGTGGCTACCAGCCTCAACACCATCAGCATCATCTATGCGCTCCTGTGTTTGGACTTCATGCGCCTGGCTATTGTGGATCTCACGCGCCGCTACATTAGATCCCCAATTCGGACGACGGCCTCCAGAACCATCGAAAAATGATGAATTTCTTCCACCAAAACCATTTCGAACTTTACCTGCGCCGCCGCGATCCCTAGCATTTCCCCAACGACCACCGGTAAGGTTGGAATTGCCACCATAACCCCCACGACCACCAACTATATTGCATTTCACGTAGGGGTGACCACGGATCGAATCGGATCGGATTTTGCATAATCCTAATTTGATCCGCGGATTACGGATTAGATAAGATCCAATCCAATCCGATCCGTGGCAATCCACCAATCCGATCCGTGATTGAACGGATTGGATCGGATCGGATTGACGGATTGGCCTAGTACTACTATTTGAAATTTTCTACTTCAAAATTTTCAAAAAAAAAAATATCAACAAACACAACACTTTTTAAATGAACACAATTGTTAAATAAACAAATATAATATATATTGAGCTTTTAAGTTTACTTATGTAAGTATGTAGCATATTATATTATTATACATATAATTACTAATTATATATATTGCCACGGATTGCCACGGATCGGATTGCGGATCGGATCGGATTTCTGACCCTCCAATCCGCAATCCGATCCGTGGCTAACAGAATTAAATATTTTAATCCGCTACCAATCCATTAGCTAACGGATCGGATTGGATTCGCCCGGATTGGATTGGATCGGATCGGATTCACGGATTCGCGAATTTTTTGTACACCCCTTTCACGGTACCTGTAGTGATTTCCGGATTCTCCACTTCCTTCTTCAAGACAGAAGCCCTCAATTCTCGATTTTCTTGTTGCACCACACTTAATGCATTCTGTAAAGAAATCATCTCTTTAGAGAGCTGATTTAGTTGTAAATCACGATTCTCTTGCTGATCCATACTCAGTTTGCAGATCTAGCATCACCTTGTCACATGGATTCACTTGGACTTTGGTCAACCCATCACCACCCTCATCAGGAAAAGATTCATCATCACTTTTGCAAAAAAAACTTCGACAATCCCCTTCGATCCCCCTCATTTTCACACTCCACACAACTTTCTTCAAGCAGAAAATCATCAAAACAATACCTGAATCACAGAGGATGCCATGCAAACCAGTAGGAGATAAACCGATACCACCCAAAACAAAGAAGAAATCACCACAGGGGTCAAACACCACCCAGATCAAACCACAAAGAAAGAATGAATGATATTTATTTTCTTCACTTATTTTTTATTTGTTTGATAGGTTTTAAGAAAGTTAGAATGTTCTCTCCATCTTGTTATTAGAATGGCCATTTTCAGGGGAGAAAAAAGGGTTGAAATTTATTTTTCTCTTTTTTACCTGATGATATTAAAATTAAATGTTCTATTTCATCATAGAATTTTACAAAAGTAAACTCGGCTCATATAACGTGTGACATATCTATTTTGTCATGGAGTTATTAATGGTTGTTTCTAAAGTTCAAAAGCTAACATGACATATTTAAAATTATATCCCCTCAAATTGACCAAATTCCATTAATTCCGTTATCAAATTAATTTTTCCAAAAATTAATTTAAAAATACATTTTATCATAAATTTATATTGATATTATTTTAATAATATCATATATTAAGTATTGACACTTAAAAGTAAGCGTAACTAATTTATAATAAAATAAATAAAACTTAATGCTTAATATTTTATTAATAAATATACAATTAGGATGATCCATGGAGTCTAGCTAGAAAGGTCAAATCAACCCAGAAATAGATGGAAACAATCAGTGAAACCAAAACAAATTTAGTTTTGAAATTGAGATCGAAGAACTCAAAATTGGAATTGAACTTCATATAATTAGAACCATGAACAAATTTTTTTTTCAATTTTATCGATTCCAATTTAAGACTCTAATTTCATACAGCGGAGGTAAAAAAATGAAACCAAATTGACATGTGAATTTCATTCTATATCGCATATAATTCCTTTTATGTTCACTTTGTTAGGAATTATTTATTTATTTAATATTTAATTTAAGGTAGGAGAAAAGTAATAGGAAAATTTAATAAATGTCTAGTTAGGGAGCCAATACTACAAATACATCAACTACTAAAAAGTATTGTAACATTTGTCAACTTAAGAAAAGTAATTACAAATATGTCAATATGTACTATTTTGGTCCAAAATGCCCCCCACACCTTTCTATGAAATTACATAAATACCCTGCACATATAAAATTACCAAAATATCCCAAATAAAAATTTATCCAAAAGACAAAAACACCCTCATTAAGTTTGATATGAAATTACCAAAATACCCTTTCTTAGTCCATCAAAAAGGAATTTAATCTCTCTCTTTCTACCCCCCCCCCCTCTCTCTCTCTCTAACTTACCTGAAATGCTCTCTCTGATAGGCGTTGAATGTTACGCATTCTAACATTTTAACTTATGTATTTTATTATCTTAGTGATAGATTATTTCGTTATTTTACTCTGTTTTAGTGTTTTTTATATTTTTAGGGTCTTAATGATTATTTCAGTTAAAACCGTGATTTTGGACTTTTAAAGAGACATGCAAGAAGGTTAGATGAAGCCTATATCAAAGGGATCCATTCAACTATTTATTTTAACTCAAATCAGCCCATGGAAGAGGTCCAAGAAAATTACAACTGCTTAAGAAGATTACAGGCATGAAGCCCAATTCTGCGCTTAATATAATTTTAATCCCATTTTAGAAAATGGACTAGAAGTGTTATTTTTGATCCTGAAATCAACTTAATTTTATATAGGTTAAACGAAATTCGATTCTGGACACTTTTGTATTTCACGAAAATTTCTTGAATTGGACTTCTAGTGGGTCCCACCTAATTAGTGCTACGGAAAAACCTAATTAATTCCTAATTGGATTAGGACTTTGGTGTATTCTCTTAGGGCATAAAGTGGAGAATTGAAAGCCATTTTGGGAGAGTCTTAGGGAGCTTAGAGAGAGCCTTTGGGCAGAATTGAAGACATACTTTGTAGAGATTTGGAGTGGAGAATCATTAGAGAACAAAGTCTTACGCATAATTCATGAAGATGATGCCTCTTCCTCAACCGTTGAAGCTTCTTCTTCTACCATGAGTGGCTAGTTCATCCACTAGGGTTTTGATGTAGCCTTAACAAAACATCAATAGTTTGATTGTTTTAATTATTGGGGACATTTATATACATGGATAGATTGTGAGAGGATTCTTATTATAGAATTGAGCAATAAAAGTCTGATAAATTCAGTTTCAATGATTTCTTATCTTGTCTTGGATATTTAGTTATTGTTATTGAACTCAATCTCTCTTATTTTCTGTGATCATGAGAGCGATTATTACACAATGGTAATCACTGAATATATCATTAAACGCTTTGATGGAGTATGCCTAGAAAAGATGGACCATACTGCACTCTAGAGTAGAGTAGTTAGACAGATGGCCCATGCCAATCAAAGATAGTCCATGACTTAGCCTTAATCATATGTTATCTTCTTGACGGATGAAGATGAGCTTGTAGCCACCGACACCACTTATGCATGATGTAATTCCACATAGTTAATTCAGTTGACCATTGATTATGGAGTTAATGGTGAAGTCAAATACCCTAGATTTATCTCATACTATCTTCACTCTCTATTTCCTTTGTTTTACTTTATTTTATTTTTTTAATTAGTTTAAATATAAAAATTAGATTTCTTCTCTTTCTAAATTTAATTAGAGTTAATTCCGTATTCCAACTCATCAGACCATAATTCCTGAGATTCGACACCCTTTTTGATAGCCCTATTCTACAAGGAATTCGTTTTATTGTGAAGTGTGGTAATTATAGTTGAGACACACTCACACACGAATCTCTCTCTCTCTCTTTCTCTCTCTCAAGTCCATTACAGACTGTAATGGTCTCTCTCTCTGAACTCTCTCTCTCTTGCTCCCCCCATGCACTTCTCTCTCTTGCTCCCCCCATGCACTTCTCTCTCTCTCCCACACACATCTCACATCTCTCTCTCCCCCATGCACCTCTCTCTCTCTCCCCCACGCACCTCTCTCTCTCTCTTACTTTAGTTTTCTTTCTTAACGCACAGTTTAGGCACAGTCTCGGGTCTTTTCTGGCGACATTTACCGTCTACCTTTGAAGGTACCACAAATCCTCTCTTTATCATACTTTTTTTGGTTGTAAATCATTGATTTGTTCAGTTTAGGGTTTTAGACCAAGTAAACTTTGTTGTAGTTTTGTTCATTAACATGATTTTTTTTCCAATATTGCTTTAGATAGATTGTGAAAGCAACCGGTTGCTAATTATTTGTAATATATTTTGCAACTAGTAAAAAAACCTTCTTAATACCAAATGCAACTCGTTTGAATTCTTTCCATAGTATTTGCAACCGGTTTATTAATTATTATTGTAGTATATTTAGCAACTGGTTTAAACAACTATTATCTTTATTGTTGGTTGGTTTTTGTAACCTTAAGTATACTTTGCCTCTGCTCTGTTCTTGTGTTGTTGTTGACGAATTTATTCCCAATGTATTATTCCTTTTACATGCACAAACCAAATTTATAAATTTTCCCATTGCTATCATTTATAATATAAAAGAGTAAGAAGCTGGTTATGATTGAAGTTGGTTATTCTAACAGTGCATCAATGAGTGCAAGTGGTTATATATGGCATTGTTGTTCCTTGCAATTTTCAAACTTCATTTATATGGTTGGCGGTATTTGTTATGTATTTTCTTTTCATGTCAATACATTAGATTGTTTTATGAAAGATCATGTTTAGAAATTCAACAACAAGTAATAGTTGAATACAATGCATAAAATAAAATAGAGTATAATTGTTTGATATACTAATTATTATTATTATTATGTTGGTTATATAGCACAGTAACAATGTCAGATAACCTGAATAAGGAGTTAGTTTGCATATGCCACTTTGGTGGTGAGATCATATTATCCGCCGACAAAATTACCTATCGCGGTGGTCATTCAAAATCAATTGTTGTGAATGTGGATATGACGTACAAAGAATGTCTGCATGAATTATCCATGGGACTTGAAATTGATTTGGTTGAGAAACACTTACTCTATAGTAGTAAGTTTAAGAAAGATCAACATTTGCAGTTGTCTAACAACACTACTTTAAAAGCAATGTTTAGACTAAATGATGAAACAGTTGATGTTTACGTGAGGAATGAGTGTGGCATTGAGGAAACACTAGCATTCTTACCATCTCAACCCATTAGCTCCAGGTACGTTAACTATACATACTATGTTAGTGTTATTTTTTGCATGATATGGACAAAATGCTCACGTTCAATTATTATTTTTAATTATTGTGAACATTGTGACAGATGTGAAGTAAATTTATCACAGCTATGAAGTAAAAGTATTATATTGTCATAGTTGTGAAGTAAAAGTATCACGTCTGTTGAAAATGAAAAAATTAAATGAATTGAGGCAGTCCCCGTACTGTAATTCTAATATTGAACAGTCCATTCCAACACTTGCGTGACAATACATCGTCAGTTGGTGTAATGGAATCTTTCGACAATTTAGGCGAAGATGTACTAGCGAACTCTGTCTCTATTGCAGTAGTTGAAAAATTGGAAATGGTGGGTCAATTGTTTGAGAGTCCAGATGTTTTCAAACTGTTAATTCATGAATTTGCTTTGAGGAACCATTTTGGATTCAAGTCTCTAAATTGTAGTCGGAATTACTATATGACGGTATGTGTAGTGGAAGGATGTCCTTGGAAAGTTACGGCCAGTTGTGAGGGGAAGGCTGATAAAGTTAGGGTGAAAAGTTTTAATAATGTACATTCACACTGTGAGTTGCGCGGTGCGGAAGCGGTTGCGAAAAGTATTTTAGAACCTAGAGGGGGGTGAATAGGATCACTTGCTCGTTTGCTTAATTTTTAATTAATTCAATTTTAAGTCCAATTAATCAAACAATTACAGCAAGCAAATAAATAAAGTGCAAGTAAAGAAAAGAATGCACCAGATATACGTGGAAACCCAAGGCGGGAAAAACCACGGAGGGAGGCGGCACGCCTTAGGAAACCAATTCACTATGATGAAGCAAAGTACAACAGACTCAGTCTCAGTCTCACACCCCTCTTCACTCTGTCAAGGATCTGATGCGGAACACCTCAGGCTTATGATTGCGACAACACGTCCAACTGCTGCAGACTTCCGGCTAACGTCACCACCCTTACAGAAAGGTTGCTGGAAGAACCAAAATACTCAGCAAGTATTTTGTTCCCTTCGTAGTGCAATCTGGTTACCTTTCTTCCTCAACAAGTAAGTAAGCGAAGAACCTTCAATCCAATGTTCTGATCAGCAAATAGATTCGATGCAGTCTCTGAGCAGCTAATCAGAAGTAGAACACCATCCTAAATATCACTCGTGAGGTATGAATGTGTGTTCTTAAAAATATAAAACCCTAATTATAATGTATATATTTTCTCTCTCTTAAAAATAATATTCCAGGGCTTCTTTTGTAGAGAAAATATGAATACATATATATAGGCAAGGAAGTTCTAATTCTACTTGGAAAAGGAGTTAAATACCAAAATAGAACTTTCCTAGAAGTTTCAAACCCAATAGGAATCAGGATTTCCGTCAAAATCTATTTCCTATTTGGAACAGGCTAAGTGGGACCGGTGGGACTTTTTGAAAACCTGCAGAACCCATCTTATCGAGAAAAGTTGGACCGGTCCTAAATATTGGGGACCGGTCCTACTTTGAAAAACCCTAAACTTTTCATTTAAACCCTGGTTTTTCAAAATAGGCTCAGAACTAAAAAGTGCAGAGTGTCCTCACCATACTTACCTGTACTCTATGGTGTTCATACTGATTTGTCAGCTTCCATGCACTTGAGTGTCAGCTCGAAGATGTCGATGATCGGTTACATAAAACAACATGAAACTTACAACTCGATCATTCAGGTTTTGATCAACGAAATATGCCAATTACAAATTTATATGTCACAACCTCCCCCTTTGGCAATTTCGTGACAAAACCACTTAGACAATCAATAACCTAACCCATTGGAAAAATTAGATTACAAATTTGCCCAAATACACAGAAATATAGAACTGATCATCAGAAGCTTTACTTATGTGTTCAAGACGGTTAGTAAAAACCTGTTGTACCTGCACATCTCTTAAACAACACAATCTGTGAAAAGCTTAATAATGAAAGATAATCATATATCAATATCTCCCCCTTAATCTGATAAATATTTATCCCCCTTTGCCAACAATATTATCTCCCCCTTTTTGGAACAAATTGACAAAGAGCTAGCAAAAAAGATATAGATAAATCATGAAGCACATAGAGACAAACATAATCATCATCACTGATCAAATAAATATCCAAAATATATCAGTTGATGGAATAAACCAAAATAAATAATCTAGACATCAGAGATAAAGAAATCAACCATAGTCTAGAACAAAAATATATTAAGACCTAAAGTCTAATCATCCTCTGCATCATCAGCAGCCTCATCAGAAGCAGCAGGGTCAAGCTTGTCTATCATAGTATGTAAACGATCGAACCCTTGCTGAATGAACCTGAGAACTTGGTTCATCTGATTGGCCGTCATAGGTGTGTCAGTAGCAGGAAGTTGGAAAACTCCACGACCCCCAGACAAAGCCTGACCAGCTCCTTGACTGAGCTCATACGCTTTCCTATCCTTCTCTTTCTTGTTGACTGAACGAGTAATTGAGGTAGCATCAATTATCCCTTTCGGTCTTTCAACATCTGCTCCATCAGGAATAGGAACCCTTGCACCTCTCAGAATAGCCATGATAATCTGTGGGAAGGGTAAGGCTGATGATGACCTAGAGTGTCGAGTAGCTAGAATCATGGTACGCATGATTGTTGCAGGAAGATTGATGGGATCCTCTCAAACAATATGATATAGTAGCTCGGCTCGACTCTTGATCAAATTACCTTTATGATCATGAGAATCAAGGTTGTAGGAGACCACCAAATTTAATGCCGACACATTGTGTGTGATATAAAGTGAAGGCAACCTATCAACAAGTCTAGGGGCATTGGGTATGCATAACTCCTTAATCATGTCATCCATGGTTGGTCGGTTTGGATCCTCAATTTGATATGGTAAAACTAAGCCATTTTCAATCTCTGGGACTCCCAATATATTGGCAATTATATCCTTGGTAACCTCAACCTGAACACCATAACATTTGGTCACAAAAGTGAGGTCATCCAGGCTCGATGTAATGATATTACCATAGAAATATCGAACCATGTCCGGCTTGACAATCTCCCAAAGATCACATAGAGACTCCCAACCATTATCCTCAAAATATTGCACAAAATTCAATTCCCATTCTTGTTTAATCGCCACAAGATTCACTTTCCTTTCTATCCTCATAGCTCGACATCCAATGATGTTTATGAAAGTGTTGTAGTTAAAATCATCTTCAAACATGTTTCTAGTAAACACAATTCGATTATCTGCACTTGTGGATGCATCATTTCGTCCCCGTTTGCGTGCCATTAACACCACAATGAATGGGATCAAAAATATAGTCAAGAGTTCCATTGAGACTTTTTGTCGAACACTTTGTGTGCAAGTCTTTAAACCTCAATTTTCAAAACAATTTATTTGCACAATTTCTCCCAAATCAATACTCAATCAACCCAAACTCCAAAAGTTCAATCCCAACCTCCAATATCAATCAATCACAAAGAAATTTAGATGAAGAGAAATGTGTGTGAGTTGGAGTGTTTTTAAGAGAGTTTGAGAGTTAGAGATATGAGTGTATGTGAGTGAAAATAAGTGAGGGGTTTTAAGCCAAAATGCGCGCGCGCATAATCAACATTCTGGGCATTCGCTAAGTGCGACCGGTCCTCATATTTGGGGACCGGTCCAACTTCTTTCTGTTCCTCAGAACCTGCAGAAGTGCGACCGGTGCTCAATAATGGGGACCGGTCTAACTTTGTGAATTATGAAAAATTACACTTTGGACCTTTAATTCACCAAAAACATAGATTTTTAATCTGATTTAGCAATTTAGCACATAAAGAGTAAAAAATAAACACAAAATCAAAATAAACATATTTTTGAATTTTTTGATATTTTTCAAGAGAAAAAAAAAACACTAAAACATGAATAATCTCATGATAATAATCAAAACACATTTTTCAGAGAATAACATGAGTTCTAAAATTTCTGAACAATTTCAATTATTTATAAATGCAAAATTTTAAAACCCATAGATTGTCTTTAAAATTCATTCTCAAATTCATGATCATGACACAACTTCCAACACACAAATATTTATAAAAATTTAGAAATTCATCTAATAAATCCATGTGTGTGTGTGCAATCCAACTTCATCAAAAATTAATCAAATTCCTTTGATTCATCATCTAAAACATATTGGATAATAAGCAAATATAACTCCACAAGATCAATCATTTATTTTTCATTCATCATCATTTTTTTTCTTTTTCTAAGACAGTAGCTTTCACTCTTACGGGCAGCCAGCTATTTTCCTCAAAACAACTCTTTAACTTTTTAAAGATATCTCATTGGAGATTTACATTGTAGTGGAAGCTACGAACACATCCCGAAGGTAGCCTTTTCCTTTTGTCTTAGATATTCAGCAAATTTCCTATTTTCTTTTTCTTTTCATGCTGAATAAAAACATATATATTTTTCATTTTTTTTCATTGATCATTTAGGCTTTCAATGCTACTCATACAATATATTCTAGTCAACTTCACATTAGTTTTCAATCAATTCTCTCAGAGTTGGACTAGCGCACAAATTGTATGGACTAAGAAGATTTACCTTTAAAAAGAAATAGATACAGCACATTGGTCATCAATGTTTAGATCATAAAATCAAGTACTTCATTCATTGACAAACTAAGTGTCCCAATTATGCATTCACAAATTAAAGTGAAATTTAAAAAGAACTATAAAGAATTCACATTATTTCTCAGAAAAATACAATTCTCATAATCTCATATGATTATTACTAAAAATAAACACAACCTATCCTAACCTAAAAGATATGGTCCAATGGAAAACAAATAATGAACATAAGTTCAATCCATGACCATCAAAGTCCTAATGACCTAGTTAGGGGGTTTTGCACCTAAAGACCTATTAGGAATAAATCCCATAGTATCAACAGGCACAAACTTCTCCAAATCTTCCTTTTTCATCCAGATAGTTTTAACATGCAATTTATCAGGAGAGAATTGTGGAGAAACAAAAAAATTCTTCTTTTTATTTGAATTCTTTTTACCTTGAGACTTTTTGGGTTTGTTCCAATAATGTGGCTTTTTAGCATGAACCCTATTCTTAGCAAAAGAATTATGCACATGAAAATCAGAATTAGAATGTCTTCTCTTTTTATAGCAATAGTGTTGACTATGTCCAGTCTTACCACAAAAAGAACAATAAAGCACATTGGACACAACTTTAGCATGCACAGACTCGACTTGAGACTTAGGTTTCGGTTCAGACACAATCAAATTCTTGGGTTTAACAAAAACAGTATTTCCCTTAGATGATGACCCAACAAAACTTAATCCAGTTTTATCTCCTACAGGCTTACCAACACTAATCATGCTATCAAGCTTAATCTGTCCAGAAGTAAAAGCAATTAATTTCTCTTGTGATTTTTTCAATTCAGACTTGAGAAAATTAATTCTAGCAATAAGAACATCTTTAGCAGAAATAGCTTGACTTACCTCGTTTTCGAGAAACTTGACTTTGCCTTGAAGATTCAGAATTTTAGCTTTACTTTCTTCAATCAACTTCACTTGATCTTCATTCTTTTTCTTCAAAGTCTCTTTCTCGAATTTTTCTTGCTTCAGCTTCTCAGATTTTTTATTATAAGCTTCCAGCAATTTCTCAAAAAGTTCTGGCAGCTTGCTTTCACATGGTTCTTCATCAGACTGCTCAACTTCTGAATCGTCAGACCCTACTTGACTGAGAGTAGTGTACATCTCTGTTTCACCTACATCAGAAGAAGAATCATTAGCAGTATCATCATTCAACAAAGCAACAAAAGCCAAAGAATCATTCTCAACAGAAGAATCACTATCGGAGTTAGAAGATTCAGACTCAGAGATAATAGCTTTCATAACTTTCTTGTTTGAAATTTTCTTTGCACTAAAGCTATTTTTCTTAGGACTTGGACATTGATTAGATGTGTGTCCTTTACCACCACATGTCCAACAAGTAACCTCAATTTCCTTAGAGTCATCTTCTTTCTCTTTCCTTTCCTTACCTTTGGATGATGAGCTTTGATTTCAGAATTTAGAAGGATTTTCTTTTCTCAAATTTTTACCTTTTTCATATTCAAGAATCTTTCTAAATTTCCTAGCAAGGAGTGCAACATCATTATCTGAATCATATTCAAACCTTTCAATTTTTTCAACTTCAGATTTTGAAGAATTTGAACAATTTGACAAACTTGAAGACTTTGAAGTCTTTGATGTTTTTAAAGCCAATTTTTTTGATTTCTGAAGTTTTGGATATTTCATCTCAAAAGTTTGAATTGATCCAACTAACTCAGCCACCTCCATAGAATCTACATCTCTACTTTCATCTAAGGCTTCCAACTTAGCTTGGAACCTATCAGGCAATGATCTCATGATTTTTCTAATAATCTGAAAAGAAGGAATTTTCTCTCTAAGGTTAGCACTACTTTGAACAATATCATTAAGCCTAGAATAAAAATCAGAAAACATCTCATCTTCATCCATTCTAATTGTTTCAAATTTAGTGGCAAGCATTTGTAGCTTAGATCTCCTTACCTTGGTGGTACCCTCATGAGTTACCTGTAAAATATTCCATGCTTCTTTCGAAGTGGAACATGCAGAAATTCTAGCAAATTCAGAAGGAACAACAGAATTAAATATAGCATATAAACCCTTGTTGTTATTATTTGCATCTTCATGTTCAGCATTAGATCATGTTGCCTTATCCTTTTCTACAGTCACAACAGCATCACCATCACCAGTTGTAATGGTCGGAATTTTATAGCCATTCTCTACAGCCATCCAAACTCTCTCTCCTTGAGATTTTAAAAAGGCTTTCATGCGAGACTTCCAGAAAGTATAATTTGAACCATCAAACAAAGGAGTTCGCTGAATCGATCCACCCTCTTTCATACTAGATTTCATGATAATTTTTGAAAACAAAAATAAAATTTGATTTTAAAAATACTTCGCAAGGAACTACTCACAAATTAGAGAACACTGCTCTGATACGAATTATGAGTTGCGCGGTGCGGAAGCGGTTGCGAAAAGTATTTTAGAACCTAGAGGGGGGTGAATAGGATCACTTGCTCGTTTGCTTAATTTTTAATTAATTCAATTTTAAGTCCAATTAATCAAACAATTACAGCAAGCAAATAAATAAAGTGCAAGTAAAGAAAAGAATGCACCAGATATACGTGGAAACCCAAGGCGGGAAAAACCACGGAGGGAGGCGGCACGCCTTAGGAAACCAATTCACTATGATGAAGCAAAGTACAACAGACTCAGTCTCAGTCTCACACCCCTCTTCACTCTGTCAAGGATCTGATGCGGAACACCTCAGGCTTATGATTGCGACAACACGTCCAACTGCTGCAGACTTCCGGCTAACGTCACCACCCTTACAGAAAGGTTGCTGGAAGAACCAAAATACTCAGCAAGTATTTTGTTCCCTTCGTAGTGCAATCTGGTTACCTTTCTTCCTCAACAAGTAAGTAAGCGAAGAACCTTCAATCCAATGTTCTGATCAGCAAATAGATTCGATGCAGTCTCTGAGCAGCTAATCAGAAGTAGAACACCATCCTAAATATCACTCGTGAGGTATGAATGTGTGTTCTTAAAAATATAAAACCCTAATTATAATGTATATATTTTCTCTCTCTTAAAAATAATATTCCAGGGCTTCTTTTGTAGAGAAAATATGAATACATATATATAGGCAAGGAAGTTCTAATTCTACTTGGAAAAGGAGTTAAATACCAAAATAGAACTTTCCTAGAAGTTTCAAACCCAATAGGAATCAGGATTTCCGTCAAAATCTATTTCCTATTTGGAACAGGCTAAGTGGGACCGGTGCCAAATAAATAGGATCGGTGGGACTTTTTGAAAACCTGCAGAACCCATCTTACCGAGAAAAGTTGGACCGGTCCTAAATATTGGGGACCGGTCCTACTTTGAAAAACCCTAAACTTTTCATTTAAACACTGGTTTTTCAAAATAGGCTCGGAACTAAAAAGTGCAGAGTGTCCTCACCATACTTACCTGTACTCTATGGTGTTCATACTGATTTGTCAGCTTCCATGCACTTGAGTGTCAGCTCGAAGATGTCGATGATCGGTTACATAAAATAACATGAAACTTACAACTCGATCATTCAGGTTTTGATCAACGAAATATGCCAATTACAAATTTATATGTCACACACACACTACACTAGACTTAGCTACTATGAAGCTAAACATACGTCCAAAGCAGTTGGGTAAACTGGTGGTGTCAAAGTGCATTGAATCACCGCAGTATTCCCCTAGAGAGATGGGAAATGATTTGCAAAATAAATTCAGTATAAATATGAGTTACATGCAAATGTGGAGGACAAAAGAGGTTGCAAAATAGGTCATTGATGGAAGGCCTGAGGATGGTTACTTAATGGTCCCATTTTATTGTGATCGCATTATAGAATGTATGCCTGGATCGGTTGTTTAGTTGAATACGACAAGCGAGCAAAAGTTCAAACAACTTTTTGTGGCATATGAATGTTCGATACGAGGTTTCGAACACAACAGGCCTTTACTTTCTATAGATGTTTATCACCTTAGTGGTAATTTCAGAGGCACCTTGCTTCGGGCGACTGCGTATGATGCGGACAATGGATTATGTCATTTTGCTTATGGAATAGTATCTGTGGAGAATGATGAAAATTGGAATTGGTTTCTTCATAAGGTGGAGGAAATAGTTAAGGACCAGGTCATAACGATCATAACCGATAGGCACCGTAGTTTGATTAGTGGTGTTAGAGAAGTGTTTAGATCTCATTGTGATGCATGGTGTGTTCGTCATTTAACAGAGAACTACATGAAATATATCAATGGCCACTCAAATCTCAAGATTAGGGGTGCTACGAAGGATACCGCCAAGACTCTATTAAACAACATTGCACATTCCCGAACAATGACGGGTTATAAAAAAGTGATGCGAGAATTGAATACATTTTGATCCGAGCTGCACAAATGGGTGTTGAATAATTCTCCTGAGCATTGGTCTGATGCTCTTCTTATGGGAAGATGGTGGGATAAATACTCCACCAACCAGGCGGAGTCCTTCAACGCATGGGTCATTAAGGAGGGACGTTTGTCTATCAATTTGTTTGTTCAAGAGCACTTTAAACACTACATGAAATTCTTGTACATGAAAAAAATGGGAGATGGAGAAGTGGAATGTTCTAATTGGTCCTTTAACGGAGAAAAACATTCAAGATAATCTGGTTAAAGGGCTTGCGTATGATTGTGTAAGAGCTGGAAACACACAATTTTCAGTAGATGATAGGAAACATGGTATTTATAGGGTTGTTCTTGGTGAAGGTGCTTATTGCATTTGTAGGGAGTGGGAGATGTCGAGCATTCCATGTCCTCATGCATGTCATGCAATCAAAGATTGTTCTATGGATGTGTACAATTGTGTCGAACCGTACTTTAGGATTGAAAAGCAGCGTGCCATTTATGATACAACAATGTGTCCAATGGTTACCCATGACCTTCCACATCCCTCCGAAATAACTAATGGCATGCAAAGTTCAAGTTCAAGTGGTGTTGAATCCACTTATCCACATTTTCATCCTCCCGTCTAAAGTCGTCCACTTGGACGTCCTCGTGTGAAGCGGATTGAATCATAATTTCAGAACAAGAATGTCACTCGTTGTTCACGTTGTCATGAGCTTGGTCATAACCGTTCAACATTCAAGAACCCACTTCCTGGATACTAGAAAATTTTCATTAGCAATGTTTTCCCCACTTTTAAACGCCTTTACTTTTATTTTACCCGAACATATTAATTACTTGTTTATTGTTTTAAGCATTTGATTTATTGTGATGTTGTACTTTGTACACATCTTGTGATAATATGATTTTCTTTTTATTTGTGACGTTACCTCGACATTATAATTAGATGTTAATGTTTATTGTTTGACCATTGAATTTTGATTGTCATATTTTTGTTTTATATTACAAACAAAAAATAATTGTTTAGAATGTGTAGGAAACTCATGGCACCAAGAGGAAGATTCTATGTGGTGTTTGTTGGACGCAATTTAAGCATATACACGATGTAGCCAAAGTGTGAAGCACAAGTGCACGGCTTTTTTGGTGCCGTTTATTACTGTTACATTACCTATGATGAGGTAGTCGAAGCACTTACTAGGTGGAACAACAACCACAATCTACAACCACAATAAATAATGATGAAGTGGCAAGCCCTATTGTTGAACCAAACCCCATACTCATGGTGAACAGATTGATTATCATAGAAATGTTATCAACCCGCAGATCAATATTATTGATTCATCTTGCTTGGTTGGTTTTGTACTTGGTTTACTTGTAATGGCTGTGTTTGTTGCATTTAATTTTGTCTTACATTATATATAGTAAGAGATGTTTCCTTTGCAAGCATATATATTTTAATGTTGAAGATATTAACCACTATATTTATATATTTTCATATTATATTTATTGAAGATGTGAATATATTATACTTTGTGACATATACAGGTGTTAATTTGTTTGTTTTTTTGTGATTTTCTTATATTATGCGCTCGAGCGCATTCAAGAAGGAGCTCGAGCGCCTTGGTGTATTCGATTTTGGCATTCTATCTACCAAATGCTCGATCTCTTTATTGAAAGCGCTCAAGCTCCTTTATGAAGAGCTTGAGCACTATAAAAAGCGCTCGAGCTCTTTACTGTATCCGATTTTGGCATTCTGCCTACTAAATGCTCGATCGTTTTATTAAATGTGCTCGAGCGCCTTCCATGGAATTGGCCTTTCAAGACTACGATATGGTCTTCTCTGTTCATTTATGTCTCTCCCTTCCTCTTATGACTGTCCCTCTCACTTTCACCCACTTCCTATATCATTCACTCTATCTCACTCCATCTCCCTCATATTACTCTAGGCCACTATGTTATTTATTTTTCATCCCATCATTTGTACATGATTTCCTAAAATCCCTCCATTATCCCCTTAACATCAAATGGATATGCTTACTAAGTAATGAGAGAACCATTTTCTTACCCGATGTTAGCATCTTTTAGCGTAGCGTAGGCAATAACAATTTTGTCATTTTTCCCCAATGGTTTATAAGCGTCCACCGTTCGTTCATACCATGGAGAGCCACAGTAACGATGAGAGGGTCGTGCCACACGTTTCAAATGCTTCGACTTTGCCCATAGTTCACTTCCCTCACCTTTTTCATGCATTGGATAAGGCATTAAGGCAACCTCAGAAGAAGGCTCTTTGGCATCTTGCAGACCATGAGGAGTATCTGAGCTAGTTGATTGCATTGGTGGTGGGGTTAAATAACTCGTTTCACGTTGAGCTTCTACCATCGACATCCACTCTAGACGTTGATTTCCATCTCCTCCATCTACTGATTCTACCTTAGAACGAGGCTCTTGGCCATCTTCTGATTGCATTGGAGTTAGGATTGAATGGCTCTCACATCGTTCACATTTTTATTGACGCATACGATGGAGTATTTTCTTGGTTACATCAACCATTTTAGCCTTCAATTCCTATGATTTTCAAATTCATGAAACAATAATTAGTTGACAATACGAAAAAATGTTTATAGTAAGATTTAAAAAACATTATACCTGATAATCTGAATCATCAGATAAATTCTCCAAATCAACTGCATCGGTGGAACCCTTCAATAGCTAAAGTTTATTGTAAATAATATTAACATTGTATGTAAAGCCAAAAATAATGTAAAACCAAATATATTTAAATTGCACTATACTGCTCACCTCACCGTGACCAAAACTATTATTATGCTTCATTTCCCAATGGATCCTTTTTGCTATCAATGTATTTGTCCAAGTAGTTGTGCATGGTCCAGGTGATGGATGTCCTACCCAACGCACATCTACTTGTTCAAGATATAAAATCTAAATCAAGAATACAAA
Organism: Cornus controversa; assembly: GCA_026545225.1. Classification (NCBI taxonomy): domain Eukaryota; kingdom Viridiplantae; phylum Streptophyta; class Magnoliopsida; order Cornales; family Cornaceae; genus Cornus; species Cornus controversa. Next base: position 26,474,068 of record CM048848.1, on the reverse strand, counting down.
ATTACATATTACCAAGCTTATTTGAAAATTTATTTAATACAAAACGAAATAATTTCATACACATGTACCATTAAAAGTAGTAAAGATCCATTAACGGATTTGCATCCTCCTTCAGAATTATGGGACTTAACTGAGGCTTTCAAATTGTCCAAGAATAATTTTCCCAATTGTATTCGGGAATCGCCCTCACATCATTTACGGCGCAAAGCAAATTTTTAAAGGCATCGCCTCTTGAATTCGGACATAGAATTGTCGCGCAAGAAAATAGGATAAAACACCTCTTGAAATCATCACTAGGGGGAAGTTTCTCTAATTGGTTTGCTAGGTGAGACGCTGATAAAGCGTACTTCATTTTCAACCCCACAGTTTCCAACCAATTGTATACAGAAAGATCATGTATGGGCACATCCCTAGAAGCGCTACTGCATGGTACATCCAGAATTTGTCCAAAGTCGCGGGGCTTAATGGATATTGATATATTATTTTCAAGCCTTAACTGACACATAATTAGGTCAAAATGTTTGACCAACCATAAACACATTTGGCGCTTCAAATTGGTACATTCTAACCCAAGTAGGGTTCCAAACCCAATCTGGCAAACAACTTCTTTCTTGGCGTCTGAAAATTTCTTGATCTCTTTAACAAATAGACCAGGGTTACACCTTGTTTTCACTGTCTGAAATAAGAAAAACAAAGTTAAAAATTACTTACTAACTACGTTACATAAATAATTATGTTAACTTAATTGGGAGTATCCTTTTTCATACCTCTTTTTTCCCACAGGGTTTGTGTTTATAAGTTTTAAATGCCTCCATTGTTCTATTTTTGAAAGCTTGTTTTTCTTTGTCCGTCATATCATTCCATTTCTTCTTACCCAAAAACATTTAATTGGAATCATTTCAAATGAAGTTATCTATTAAGGATTAGATAATTAGAAGCCTGCAATAAATAGGCCAAATTTATTAACTAAAACTTTTGGCTCACCTTCTTAATTCCCTTCATACTGCTATTTTCAACCGCATCTGTTAAATCCTTGCCATGCTCAGACCTAAAAAAGAAAATTCACTTTCATTAATTAAACATATCTATAAAATATAACACGAGTATATAAAGTTATATTTATTGCTTCTCACGTGAACAAGATATATGAACTGCTAGGCCGTTTATCTGAATGGGAACTTTGACCATGCTCCTCATCTACATTCCTAACTTTATTTTGTGGTTTGATTTGCTTCGTCATTTACAAAGATGATATATATAGCTTCACGCGACTACATTATTATAGTCAAATAATATAAGTCAGCTTTATAAAGTTACACAATAGGTGCATTCACATAATACTATAAAATATAGAAATAATCTGGCAAGTCAAACATGAAACAAAGTATTTATACAGCACAAACAAAGTTACACAATATGTTCTGATAATAAATTTTTAAGTATAGGCTATACTAGGACCACAAAGATCCACAGAAGCACATTTTGTAATTGATATTGGAAACAAAGCTCAAGTTCCTATAATTTCACAGGCAACAAATCCTTTTATGTGACCCAAAAATATTTGACTACATCTATGAAGCTCGACTCTCGACTACACTCTGTGGAGTGACAACAAAATTTGAACTTCTAATTTTACTATTTGAAAGCGCTCGAGTGCTTTTAATAAAGGGATCGAGCGTTTAGTGGACAGAATGCCAAAATCGGAGCCAACAAGGAGCTCGAGCACCTTAAAAAGTGCTTGAGCTCCTTCCTGATTGCGCTCGAGCTCCTTATTGAATGCTCTCGAGTGCTTACGCTAAGGAGATTAAGCGTTTGGTACACAGAATGCCAAAATCAGAGACACCAAGATGCTCAACATTAAGTCATTACAACACTAATATATATATTATTAACTTTCAAATCAAACTTTAGATTCATGATTTATTTAGGTAGCCAATGTTCAAAAATTTGAAAAATTTCTGGTGAAGTGAAAGTTTCACATAGCTGTACTAAAAGTTTCACATTCGTACAGTAAAAGTTTCACCTGATGAACTAAAAGATTTACATCTCCACTAATTCAATAAATTTGACATTAAGTCATTAATACGCTAATATATATATTCTTAAGCTTCAAATCAAACTTTAGAATCATGATTTAGGTAGCCATTGTTAAAAAATTTGAATAAAATATGGTGAAGTGAAAGTTTCACTTACTGAACTAAAACTTTCACATTTGTGTAGTAAAAATTTTACGGGATGACGTAAAAGTTTAACATCTCCACTATTTTCATGCGCTCAAGCGCTTTTACTAAAGAGATAGAGCGTTTATTGGACAGAATGCCAAAATCAAAGCCTTGAGCGCCTTAAAACGCGCTCGAGCACCTTCTTGATTTAGGAGGCCAATGTTCAAAATTTTGAAAAATATCTGGTAAAGTGAAAGTTTCACATAGCTGCACTAAAAGTTTCACATTCGTGCAGTAAAAGTTTCACCTGATGAACTCAAACTTTTACAACTCCTCTAAATCAATAAATTTGACATTAAGTCATTACTATGCAAATATATATATATTCTTAAGTTTCAAATCAAACTTTAGATTCATGATTTCGATGCCCAATGTTCAAAAATAAGAACAAAATTCGGTGAAGTGAAAGTTTCACATAGATGCACTAAATGTATCACATTCGTGCAGTAAAAGTTTCACCTGATGAACTCAAACTTTTACAATTCCTCTAAGTCAATAAATTTGACATTAAGTCATTACTTACTATGCAAATATGTATATATTCTTAAGTTTCAAATCAAATTTTAGATTCATGATTTCGATGCCCAATGTTCAAAAATAAGAACAAAATTCGGTGAAGTGAAAGTTTCACATAGCTGCACTAAATGTTTCATATTCGTGCAGTAAAAGCTTCACCAGATGAACTAAAAATTTTACATCTCCATTATTAGAATGCGATCGAGTGCTGTTGGTAAAGAGATCAAGCGTTTGGTGGACAAAATGCCAAAATCGGAGCCAACAAGGCGCTCGAGCTCTTTTTTAGGCGCTTGACCTCCTTGACAAATGCGCTCGAGCGCTATTCATAATGAGATCGAGCGTTTGGAAGACAGAATGCCAAATATGATGGTGTCCTATATTGATACATTTAAGTTTTGGTCATTTACAATTTAGGCTCGAACACTTCCAAATTCATTAAGAAATAGAATAATCAAGTGTAAAAAATTAAAATGTTAAAAACTATCTCTGATCTTTCACTATGTTCTCACTTTTATTTCTAGTTTTTTTAGTTTTATATTCTATATAGCTTTACATTATATCTTAAACCCTCTTGATTATTGTTTATTATCTTAATTTTTAACTTATTATTGCCTTAATTTAATCAATTACAACAATATTATTATCAAATAGTATAGACAACAATATTATTAACTTCTAATGAATTGTTTAATTGGTTTGGCCATAACTAAGACAAAAAGATATGAAAATTCCAAAGCAACTCAAAACTCACTTGTTTGTCCAATGGTTTCGCTAACGATGGTCATAATTTCATTACCATGTCCTTCATCATGTCAAAATCTCAAATTATTTATCTATGACTCCGTACAATGCATTAATCTGATGCAACAATAAAAAAAATTTACAATTCTAAATATTCATCTAATACTAAATTCATTTATTTGATATGCAAAAATTCTCAACTAGATATGACTAAACCTAAATAAACAATTTCAATTCAACTCCAAGTAGGCCAATCTTTCTTAAACATAGTCCAAGCCTAAACATCCCACTAATTTTGGTGAGCCTAGGTCAAACAACCTAAAGCTACTCATACTTTTTGCAGCCCTAAGCTTATTACTTTAATGTTCCCATGCCATGTCAAGTATCTTCTACATTTCAACAAAAATATTGTTCCAATAACACAAGTGAAACAAAACAAAACAAAAACCAAACAAACAAATCTTAAGATTTGAAAGCACAATCCAAATTGAATGGGATTAACACAACGAATCAAAGATGGCCTCTTTCTAGTGTGCATAACTTTCATTTTATACAAAGAGAAGAAAATTTCTCCATTTACTAAACAGGAAATCTAGATACTAAATTTTGAGTATATATAAAATAAAAATAACAAGGACTACAATAGTTAGAGCAATAATATGACAAACAATTAGAAATAATAGAAAATATTCTAAAACAAATTATGGACAATCAAATTGAGACCCAGATTGCTTTAATCTGTGTTATCAACTTCTTGAATTTTAGCATCCAATTTAGTAATTGAGATATTATAAAGTATATACATAAATGCCCCAATTTTTAGGGTTTCATTGCATAGAAAAATTTCTAGGGTTTTAATATAGTACCTTTTGTGGATTTTAGGACAAGGTCTCCTGCGATCGCCGGTGATGGATGAATGTTTTAGCTGTCGGTGAGGTCGTACCTTTCGATCATTCAACAAACACTTTTCTCGTAACTTTGAGCAAATAGATGACTGAGTGAAGGGAGAAACAAAGAGAGAGAAACGGTCTATTAGAGAAGAACGGAGAAGAACGATGGCCCTTGCAGTTTTCGGAGAAGAACGGTCATCGTTGCAGTCACCGGAGAAGACGAACACTCCTTCTTGGTGGTATAGTGAGAGACGAATGGGTTCAGTGACGGACTAGAAAAGAGTGAGTGAAGAGAGAGAGAGAGAGAGAGAGAGAGAGAGAAACAATCGAGAGTCGTCGGTCGTCGTTGTTGGAGTCATCGGAGAAGAAAAAGAGATGTTGTCGGTGCTATAGTGACGAAAGGGCAGTGACGGAAGAGAATGGTTAAAGTGTTATAATGTATTTAGGGTATTTTTGACATTTGGCTTGGGTGTATTTTTGAAATTTTACATTAGGAGGGTAATTAGATAATTTAACAAAAAGCTGATGAAGGGTAGTGTAGACAATTTGTATAGATGAACAGTGAAAATTGACATATTTGTAATTACTTTTTCTTAAGTTGAAAAATATTACAATAATTTTTAGTAGTTGATGTATTTGTAGTATTGGCTCCCTAACTAGACATTTATTAAATTTTTCCAAAAGTAATTTCTATTTCTAAAATACAGCACATGACACATGAGGGAGACAGTTATTATTGTTCGTTGATGGGACCAAGTCCAACAACCATTAATATCTTCAACTTATCAACTCAATCATTCTTCATTATTGATGACAGTCCAAACAAATATATATATATATATATATATATATATATATATATATATATTTGTTTAGATTGTCATCAATAATGTGGAGAGACCAAAGACATGAAATATATATATATATATATGTACATCCAGTTCATGTCTCTGGTCTCTCCACAATTCTGCATCATATTTATGCTTTTCTTTTTTAAGCTTTCAAGTGTTGGCAGGTGATCTGGCTGTCCCAGTGCAACAGGGACTATCCCTCTCAATATATTGGTTGTGGTTGGTGAAGTGCAACAAGGTACACTTGATTAATTTTTTTTTTTAAATTTGGTATAATTACATACGACAGTTTATTACATCATATTTTTTTTAAGATTAGACGTGTGTTATCAATGACCTTCTCTCGTAATAAAATTTCAAAAATGACTTAATTGTCATTCCCTACAATAAAATGATAAAAATACTATTAAACATTGACAAAATTGCACTTTACATATGTATAAAAAACTCCTTAGGCCCTGTTTGGCAAAGATTTTGCTTCGGCTTTTATGCAGAAGAAAGAGAGAAGCAGAAGCTAAATCAAGAAGCTGGTACCCCCAGCTTCCTTTAAACGCTCTTTTTGGACTTCGAAACTCTTCCGCCTTACCAATCCAAATACTCTCTAAACAGCTTTTGAGCTTGAAAAGCTGAAAGTCGCTTTTCAAAAGCCAATCCAAACAGAGCCTTAGTGTGTATATATATATATATATATATATGATGGGCAAGATAGGTATTTCACATTTAAAGAACTTTTATTTTAAAATATTAAAATATGAGAGGTAAAAAAGACATTTCATAACATCTAAGGGTACACAATGTAATAAACGTCAAACATGACAGCCATGTATAATTAGACCAAAGTTCAAAAAAGTTTAGTGTATTTTACCCTTCTTTTTATATAATATATATATATATATATATATATATATATATATATATAATACACATATCATTTGAGGAATTGGATATGCTGTGCACTGTACTTTTCATGGGGGAATGGAACTATCTCAGCTTCTTCTATAATTTGATGGTTAAGCACATGCTTCTCCTTTTATATCACATCATTTGATGGTGCAGCTCATGCTTTTTCTTTCATCAATACTAATTACGTCATATTTTTGCTCTTCCCACTGTAATTTCAATTTACTATCTGATAATTTAATTAATTTTTTTTATCTTGACAATTAACTTTCATAATGAATTTGGAGAGACTCAAACCCTCTCCCTTTTATTTTGAAAAGAGTGGAGATACCATTAAGTCACATGCTTGGGTGATACGAATACCGATACAGATATGAGTACAACGCACTACGAACACGAACCGATAGAATAAATCTAAACAAAGTCAAACAAAGACACGACAGGAATATGTGTCAATATATTAATAATATAATATATTATTAATATAAAATAAATATTGCTTATTTTATCGAAATATGTATGTTAATTAACTCATAATACATTTTAAAAATACACTCAAATAGAAATTTGTTTTTTAAAAAAGAAAATAATAATTGCGAAACTAAATCACCGTATTTTAAACTGTTTCAAACGTGTCCATATCATGTCTAAGGGTTGTCCAACTAAGAAAAGAAAAAAAATAAATGAAATGACACTTCTAACTGTGTGGAATACGTATTTAACTCTACGAGAGGCCAACACAACATAGGTCGAGGTGTTGTACACAATAGAAGGATAAATGAGATGTACTTTAAGATGAAGAATGCATGGAAGAGATGAAAGAAGAAGAAATACTCTCATTTATTAAACTTTCTATGTCACATGTGTATTACATTATATAACGACAGGTGCAGTAAAAACAATATTCTAAATCTCTTTTTTACAAAACATTTGAAAATAATGTTTTGTGTTATGTTTGGGAACCTGAATTGACACATTGGAATTAGAATTGGAATCGAAGAAAATTTAGTTTAAGTCCAATTTCAATTCTAAAGTATCCTTTCAGGCTCCCAAACATAGTTCAATTCTCTTCCATTCAACCAATGGAACGTCTCTTCCGTCCCTTCCATACTTTAAGAAAGGAAGCCAATCTTATAGCTATGAATTAAATCAAACAAATATTACACATAATTGTGTTCTTTTCAAATATGGTTGGCTTACATAACTATGGTAACATCAATTGTTATTGAAACTCATGTAACACCCTTTTAATTGTTTTCTTCAGTTGCCATTGTCAATAAATCAATGGATATTAATGTGATAGTTACCAATAAAATTTGGAATTAATCCCATAATTAAGCATAAAATTTTGATGTCTCTAAAATAAATTATGAAACTAAAGTGGGTGTCATTGATATTGCCAAAAACCTCAAGGATGTTAATGAAAGAATTAGTGAGATTGTTGGAAGGGATTTAAAAATTGGAAGAGGGGTATAATGGTCTAATCAAAAGAAACAGAAATTGGGAATCAAAACAGAACAACTTCACAGAGCAATAAGCAGTTGAGCTATTTTCTCTCCGAAATTTACTATTTCTCTGTTTGTTTGAATCTTCAGGAAAGAAAATCTGAGAAAGAAAGAAATGAGTACACTCAGAGTACCACAAGCTGTTCCTTCTCCTGCCGAAGATTGTGAGAGACTCAAGAAAGCTTTCGAAGGTCTCTTTCTCTCTGCAAACACATACACATTACACACCCCTTTCATGTCTTGATTTTTCTGGGTCTATCTGCTATTCTCTCTGCTGTGTTTTGATATGATTGAAAATGGGTTATCATTAAATTTATGTAAATTTTCACTTTCTTGTTTATTTGGTAGATATATAAGTTTATATACATTTATATGTGTATGTATATATGTTTGATATATGCGACTTGATGTTTAGGACGAGGAGTAGACGAGAAGGGAATAATATGGGTTTTAGGGCGCAGAAATGCAGTCCAACGGAAGAAGATCAGAGACACATATCAGGAGCTTTACAATGAGTCTCTCATTCAATCTCTCCAATCTAAAGTCTCTGGTGATTTCATGGTACATGTTCTCCCAATCTTTTACATCGCCCATTTTTTCAGTTTCATTTTACAGGAATTTTTCAAATTTTTTATTAGAACATATTGATATGCTTGATAAACAAGTAAATGATTTTATTTTATTTTATTGTTGTTGTTTAATGCATAATTTTGTTCTATCAATCCCCTAATTTTGATGGACATAATTTTAGTAAATTGAGTCTCATAGATGTGTGTTTTTGTTCTAATGAAAAAGAACATAATGTGAAAGAAGGAAAAAGAAAAAGGAAGGACAAAGGCTTCAGATTTTGGAAATGCATATACATATACATGGACTTCAGGGTTCAAATCCCTTTGTCTGTAAAAGAATGCAAATGCATATATACATAGACAGTTGGATAGTGTGTGCCTGCATTCATGTTTGTGCATAAAATTCACATCTGAACAATTATATTTAGGTGCAGAACCAATAAAAAATATATATATTTTAAAAGCGATGCATAATAGTCTCATTATCTAACCTTTTGATTTGAACAATCTATATTTGTTTTGATTGAAGAAGAGGGATGTGACTTTTTTTAAGAGAATCAAAGGAAAATGAAGAGTAAAAGAGAAAAGAATGAAAAAATTAAGAAATATTTTTAGAAATAGAAAATTTTAGGAGGCACAGATTGTAGAATTTATGATATATATACAAAAAAAAAAAAAAAAACTATGCATATATATATATGGGCGGGCCGGGCCAGGGGGGGGCATGTGCCCTCCCAAGCCTTAACTAGTTCTGCCCCTGATTTAATTTTAGCTTCCAAAGGACTTATTTCCTCTTTGCCCCCTCACCCCACCTAAAAAGGAAAATCAATGAACAAATATTGTTCTTGGTTCTCCCATAAAATGATTCATTGCAAAAGATGGTAACATATGCTTGATATTATTGCTAAACTAGATTGTTTAAAAGGCAATTTGATGAAACGTACAATTAAATTCGGGGCATGAATTTTATTCCTAAATTAATTGTTCCATAATAAAGCGCTGGAATGCAGTTCAAATACCAAGAAACTCTTATTTAAAAACGTTCAAATTCCACGAGCCAGTTACATATGAAATTGATTACAAAATCTTGAAATTAAACATAAATTAGTAAATCACGAACCAGATACATATGAGATTTAATGTATATTTTAAGATCTATGCGCTTAAATAATTTTGATCTGAGATACCTGGCTGATTGTTGTGGCTGAAGATTGATAATAGGCCTACAAATCATTTCTGAACTCTTTTTGTGCAACCTTAGTTTATGCTATGTAAAGGCTAGTAACTTTTGGATCTAATTTAGACCTTTACATTCATATTATATAATAATTTAATTGTTCTATGAATAACAGAAAGTCGTGATTTTGTGGATGTATGATCCTCCTGAAAGGGATGCAAGGCTAGCAAATGAGGCTTTGAAGCCAAAAAAGAAAGGCGTCAAGCAACTACAAGTAATAGTTGAAATAGCATGTGCATCATCTCCTCAGCATTTGATGCAAGTGAGGCAGGCCTACTGTTCTCTTTTTGATTGCTCTCTTGAAGAAGATATCATAGCAAATGTTTCCCCACCCCTTCGAAAGGTAAAACTCACTCACTCTAAGGTAGAGGGGATTCTTCTAGATAATTATGTTGGACATAATACGTCTGGATATGATGTCTCTGACATGTCCGGTTGGACATGCACCTAACAAGCATATTCGGCAATTCTAGTTTACTATATGATTGGTCATAAAAATTTGTATTATGTTCTTTTGCAACAATATTTCTTCAAAATGAGTGAAGTACTCATGTTGAACATTATTTAGAAGTTTGACTTTTTGGTCAAACCGGGGCCCGAGATGCAACTTATTGGGACCGGGAGTCCGGAAAATTCTCAAAAATATTTATTTTTGAGAATGGATTATATGAAATGTTTAGAGAGTAGAGGAAGTGATTTCGAGACCGTAGGAGTTTTTGAAATCGAAAACAGAGCCCAGGAGGGTACGTTAAGTGACCGGGGGCATTTTAGTCATTTTCCACGCCTTGGATATTTTAAATATCTGGCTGAGGTTGATCCCAGCCATTTCACATAGATCCTTCTCTCTCTAACATTTCCCTCTTCTCCTCTCTACATTCTCTCTACATTTTGGAGCCACTCGGGTGCGATTCGGGTTTTGCCGAAGAAGGGAGATACGTAGGGGACGGTTAGGGCTTCCATTTGAACTGAACAAAGTTATGATTCGGCAAGGTGGACGTCACTGTAAAATTGGTGAAGTGCTTGGAAGGTCTTTATTTTCGAGGTAGGGGTTCTTCTTCTCTTCTAATTATCGATTCTAGGGTTTCGGGTGAAGAGGAGAGGTGTAGGTTGTGTATCACATGTTTTAGGAGAGTGAGAGGGGTGGAAAGTCAGATTTTCTCCTTCTCTTGAGTTCTATCTTTGCACATTTGATTTTCCTTGTGTTAGTTTTAACATGTGGGTTAAAGTGTGTGAAATGAAAAAATTGGGTATATAGGTGTTATGTGCTCAATTTGGGGTTTATATGCAAATGCCTAACCTTGTGTCATATATGTGATTATATGTGGATTATGTGGTAGATGAATGCATGTTAGTTCTATATGCTAAAATTATGCATTGAGTGTGGCATGAGTAGAGTATGCTAATTTTGAAGTTGCATGCATATGAGAGGTTATATGCATGTGTTTACATATATATGATATATGTGGTTTTGTGGAGATGAAATGCATGTTATGTTCCTTTATAACTAGATACTGTATTGTGAAGCATGAATATTGAGTGCTTGAGTACAATATGCTCGAAATGCATATAGGGGACCGTTGTGAGAAAACGAGAAAAAGTGGTCGAATTGCCTAGAGTAGGTTAATACTCGGTGAGGACGTTGGAGTGGTCTAACTACCTTGGAGGTAGGAGTCCTCGGTGAAAATCTTAAAAAGGGCCTCATCACTTGGTAGAACCGATGTTCTCAGTGGTGCATTCCAGAAATATCTCATCACTTGGTAGGACCGATGTTCTTAGTGGTGCATTCCAAAAATGATCTAATCACCTGGTAGGACCGATGTTCTTGGTGGTGTGTATTGAAATGATCTAATCACCTGGTAGGACCGATGTTCTCGGTGGTGCGTACTGAAACAGTTTCATTGCCTGGCAAGACCGATGTTCTCGGTGATGTAAATTCTAAATTTGTGTGGGAAATGGCCCAGGTCGTATGGTTGGTCAAGGATCATGCTAGAGTGTCGGGTTGAGTCCGAGAGAGAAACGAGTGTGTGATAATGCTTTCATTTTAAATCATGAAGCATGATGTATGTTCAATGCATTCTTATATATGTTTGCATTACATTGTGAATTAACATGGTATATGTTGGATGATACATGGTATGTAGTGACATGCATTCATGTAGGTCGTGTCGGGTCGGCACTTAGAAGGGTTGGGAAACCTCTACTGAGCCGCAGTGGTGCTCACCCCTTTATTCTAAACTCTTTTACAGATAAGGCGCCGATGCCGGATGGGACTTGAGTGTCCAAGAAGAATCCTAGTTATATTTCGCTACATTTTTGGATATTTGTACTTTTGGCTATCTGTGCTAGCTTGTGGCACGGTAATGAATTAGTTGTAGTCATGGTAGAATTTGTTGCATTTTGAATTTTATGCATGAATTCTTGTAATGACTATAAACTTGGAAGAAAATCATATGAATGATATGTACCCTTTTGAGAAAATTGTGTGTTGGAGATGTATGGTACCATAGGATCATTTTTCTCTTTAGTTATGATTTCTTGTATGGTTAATCATGAGCAAATGGAGTATGGAAAGTATGTATGCATGAGTTGTGGAGTGAAGATGGTAAGAAAAATAGATGAAATTACATTTCAAGTATGAAATGCATGTTATGTGAATTTACTTGATGGCCATTAAGGCATTAGAGTAGCCATTGGGGGGACACATGCCCAAAAGTGTCCATTTTTAGTTCAAGAAGTGAATGGAATTTATGTATATAGTAAGATAATTGTGTTAGCTTCATTTTGATAGGTCATGGACCTCGTTTGGATTTAAATTGAGAATGTTATGCATGTTTTGGTGCAAGGGTTGAAAATCTGACCTACACTTGCTAAATCGAGTATAACTTGAGTTGTGGTTGGTATTTTTGAGTGATTTAAATTGGGTTAAAAACTAAACATGTTAAGGATGATTCATGTCAAATTTCAAGTCAAACGGACTTATGAATTGTGAGATAGTGGCATTTTAAGTCAGGTTGAAAAATGCTGTCAAAAACTTCAGGCCCAGGTACTTTCAGCCTGCTGAAAATTCACTTTCAGGCTGCTGAAAGTCCACTTTCAGGCGACTGAAAGAGACAGAATGAAGCAAGCATTTCTAGAGCACTTTTTCAGCCGACTGAAACTTTATTTTCAGCCGACTGAAAGAAGGAAATGTTGGTTATAGCCTTAGTTGACTTGATCAAGTGAATGGGCGGGTTAACCCCCGGTTTCTCGGGAGTCGGGGGATCGGGGCGTTACAAAAATCAACCACAAACCCAGCCAATCATCAAACCCGAACAGCCTACGCCACCATGAGCCACCTCACACACGACCAACCACTGTCCGAACCCACCATCAGTTGAGCCTCCACCAGCCACCATTGCAACCTCACGGATGCACACCTAAACCAGTCGAAGCCAACCCAAATCGAAGACCCACAACCCCACGCCGCTGCAACCATCACACCGCCACGATCGGTCATTGTAGCCGCACCAAACAAGCGCTCAATCGTGTCTCCACCGTCGGCCACCTTGCCGTGGCTGTCCAACATCCATCCGAGAACCACCATCGATACCATCGCTGGTCTAATCTTCCACCGAACCAGTCGAGCTCAACCCAAAATCGGACCACCAACAACCACCGTGAAACACACCATCTCACAGCCCAACCATAGTCGCCACCACCGTCCGAACAGCCGATAGCCACAGCCACAGCCACCGTCGGCGTTGGAATCGGCTCTTCCTTCTCTCTCTCGGCTTCATCTCTCTCTCTAGAACCCTTCTCGGCTTCTCTCTCTTCTTCCTCTTTTCTCCTTTTCTTTTTGTTCTTCTTTTCTTTCTTTTTCCCTCTTAGCCGAACCACTCATGTGGTCCTCTTTATCCTTTTATTTCTTATATCTTTTGTGCACCACAAAGTCTTCAAATCATTCTCCTCCACATGTCTTATATTATATATATATATAACACTACACAATACATGCATTCCCATGTATTTTACTCCACATAAATCTAATACACATACACAATACACGTGTGTACATATTCACACTCTTCCACACATAAATATAATTAACTATATATGTGCACCCCATTCAATGTATAATCACATATAAGTCCACAATATATTTATAAGTTAATATAAATATACCCACCATAATTATATGTATATATATATATCCCCATATATATATATATATAACTACATCCTCCATTTTCATATATATATAATTCCAATTCTACATATATATATATATATATATATATATATATCCACATCTTTCCAAATTTAATTTATTCAAAAAAAATAAATTTGGTCAAAATTCACCCGGAACCGGTCAAAATTAATCCGGGTCGTTACATTCCTTCTCCTCCTGAGATTGTCTAAAGTTAAAATCTTCCCTAAGGGTGTTGTCCAAGCAAAAAAAGCCACCTTGAGCTGGGCTTTCAATTTCCAGGTGGCCTTCCAAGGAAAAGTGGGACCTGGAACCTCCACCAAACTCCGGTAAAAGGATCGAACTGTAAAAACTTTTACAAGTTAAATACTGCATAACTTGTAAAAGTTTTCTAACTGTCAAAAAATACACTAGAACCAATTCACCCCCATCCCCTCTTGTTTTTCAAACTACCTCTTAGAACAAGGCAAATTAGGGACAAAGGAATTTATCTTTGGGGTCCAACATATATGTATCATGTCTAGGAACTATTGGAACACATGTAAAAAATGACAAGTCAAACACAATAGTTTTTGAGTCATTCTGGGTTGCAAGCCTTGCTCATTGGCAAGTGATTATAGATTAAAATCTTTAGTTGTGGACTATACAACACCTTACTTGTAACTGCAAGATTTTTTTGGAAATCCAATAGTTGCAAGATTCTAGATTACAGACAAGTTACTCTGAATTTTGGTATAATAGAAACAATCTTGTAATATTATGTAAAAGTCACCATTAACAAAATCTAAACAAAACACCAATGGAATTAAGCTATTTTAACTGTAGATTTGGTCCAAACAACTTGGCATAGAAACTGTTCTTTTATATATATATATATATATATATATATATATTTATTTATTTAGTAGCATCCAAGATTCCATAGAATTTTCCCAATTTTCTATGTTTACACACAATGTTTGTTATCAATTGAGGAACCACCACATAAGGTTAAGCATATTCTATAGATGACTTTGGGGAAGAAGTGGAATCACATACCGACGTGCTTTTAGAAATTAGCCCTTTTAAGAGACAATACCTTTTAGAGGGCTTTTAAAATGTCATGGCCCCTTTAAGCCCTCTTATAGACCCTCCCCTGGTGCAAATGATAAAGCATGAGGACCAATCATGACCTATAGGCTATAGTGAGTTTCAAAAGTCACTCAATTTTTTAATATTTTGCAGTCGTGCATGAAGCAGGCATCTTAGAATATGCATGTCCTCACCTCACTCCCACCTAACCACTCACCCAAAAAAAGAAAAGGAGAGAGAGAGAGACCACCTACTCATTGTTTTCTTCCCAATCAATAGTGCAAAAAGAAAAAAGAAGGGGGGGTTGATATCCATTAGATCTCTCCGCTGCTACTGGCCATTGTATACTTTTACACAATCATTAGCAAGCACAATGTCATTTCACCCATGCTGAAGTTATTATTTACATCAAAAGCATCACATTCACTAGATATTTTAGAAGATCTTCTAATAAGTAAAGCAACTTATCTTTACATCATGTTATCTTTGCAACCTCAATTGTAAGATGAAAGATTTATATTTGTTCCCATAATTTCCCAATGCATAGTAGTGATGAAATATAAGAAAAAGTGAACATAAGCTATCATCATTAAAAACTATAAATATATTGAAGGGTTAAAGTGATTGTAAATTGCAAACAAGCACATCCTTACCATGAACTGGTGTTCAGCACAACCACATTATCTCCAACAATGGCTTCCTTGAGTGAAATGAAACTTGGAACATAACCAATTGCTTCAAATTTTGATTTAACACCATGAATTTTAAATTTTGGTCTTTCAAGGTCATAACAAATCATAACACAATTAAGATAATGAAACATCAATACTGCCCCATTTTTCAGGTAATTTATATGCTGATATAAACCACAAGGCCACCTCTCATCAAGTTGATTATCAATAGAGAATATCTTTGTCCAAGATTCCCGAACACCATATTTCTTCATAACCCATATGTCAATGGGACCGTAACTGGAGGCATCACATATGCATAGACAGCGTTCTAGCACTCCCATGGACACATTATGCTTCGCATGCAAACCAACCAGCCATCTAGAACTCCTATATTTATCATATTCACGAGGAGGTGATGGACACAATTGCAACTGCTCCTTGTCAAAGCTAAAAGAGACTATAAATCAGTAGAAGTAGATGGGCTAGAGCAAACTATACAATTAGTAGAACTAGATTCAGGACACCAGTGGGATCTTCTATTTGGTGTCAAGCTTCATATGATGGTCATCACACATGCAATATCCAAGATTGAAATTGTGGCATTGTTTAGGCTCAACCAGGTAAAGCGTTCTTGACACGTGTTGAATCCAAGGTCCGAAGTAGAGCAGAGGGCTCTGCCTGCGCAAAGTGCAGCTTGGCGAATTGAGGGTCAAAAATTATACTACGCCAAGTTTTGCAAACGCACTTGCAAATTAGAATACTACTTACAGAGAGCTTTAGTAGAATATCAAAGATAATGGGCCTCAGAATATCTGTGATTGAGCAGTCCGGTATATGAATTTGTTTACGGTCTCCTTCTTTGTTGTTGCCTTTGTGGGTTGGATTTCTTTTTCTTTTCATGGCCACTGTTTGTGAATCCAATAAATGGATTTGGAGGTCAGTGAAAGAGAATATAAAACCCTAAGGCTATGTTTGGTAGAATCGAAAAGAAAATAAAATATAACATTACTAATGAGAGAAAAGAAAAGAAAAGAAAGGAAAGGAAATGAAAGTGTTAAACTTTTATTGTGTTTGGTTATTAGTAAAGGAAAAGATAGGGAAAGAAAAGAAAGGAAACAATTAAAATTTTTTACCATTATACCCTTTTATATTTAGAAGAACAAATTTTAGCTTTTATCAAAATAAGGTCAAAGTTAGTATTAACAAAGTTTCATTAAAAAAGGTAGTCTTTCCTTCCATTTCTTCTCATTTTTGGAAGGATAACAAAAGCTACTATTCATCCTTAATTTATCCCTCCAAATCCTTTCATTTTCTTTCATTTCCATTAAAAATTTCATACCAAACACATAAAACCATATCCCTCCATCACCTTTCTTTTCTTTTCCTTCTATTTCTTTCCTACCAAACTAACCCTAAGAGCACCAATCCAGTAAAATGAGGGGAAATGAATAAATAAATAAATAACTAGAGTCTATGATTTAAGGGCTCGTTTGGATTGATGAAAGTGGAAGGAAAAGAAAAGAAAGTGAAGGATAATATTTTTTATGTTTGGATTGCCATTAGTAATAGAAAAGAAATGATAAGTAGTGATTTGGAGGGATAACTTATCCATCCAAATCTCTCAAATGCTATCATCCCAAAAGTGAGAAGATTTGGAGAGAAATAATAAGAATAAGTGAATCTTTCATAATACCAAAAATAATCCTAACATTTTAAAGAACAAAATTTAAAAGACATTTCAGTATATCTTGTAATATAAACACAAAAGGGTATGATAGTAAATTGATTAAAATAATTTTTTTTCTTTTCTCTCCTTTACCTTTTCCAAACAAGAATTCAATCATTTCCTTTCTTTTCCTTTATAATTTATCCAAACATGAATACATGTTATCCTCTCTTTTATTTTCTTTTCTCTCATAACTAATGTTTTCATTTCTTTTCTTTTCTTTCTTATTTATCTAATCAAAGCCTACGAGAATAAAAAGCTACCACACAAATCCCCAACTTAGATGACCTAGTACTAACAAAAAAAAAAACACTATGAGAGAGAGAGGATTATCTCAAACAAAACCCTAGTTACCAACAACAAAATAAATACTATATGAGAGATAAGAGTTACCTTTTGGAACAAATGTTGCCACCATTGCAAAGATACAGAGATGGGAGAGTCGCTCCAAAATAACAATATAAGAATAAGACCTTGCAAATAGGAACAAAAGATAACTTGCCGGTTTTATTAGTGTCACAAAAATCTTTAAGCATCTTGGCACGTCAAATTGTCCCTGAATTTTCACGAATTTGCCACGTCAGAATCTTTAAAAATCTTTTAAGTTGTCGAGAAATTATGGGTTAAATTCACTGTCCTTCTTTGAGATTTGGTCAAATTACACTCGTATTGTTTGGCCTTTATTTCTTTCACATCTCCTAAATTTATTTTTCTGGTGGTCGAAGTAAAATTCAAGTGTGAAAAGACAATTTTGTCATTGCATTATAATATGACATTATATTTCAAATATGATAAAATATAATGACCCCCTGAGATTTGCTGTAATTGCACTAACCTCTCCTAAAAAAAATATTTTAAAATGACATTTTTGCCCACATTATACTTTCTCTCTCTGTTCAGTCTTCTTTTGTACACCTACTACACCACCACCGTCACCACCTATAACCACCATTGATCTTCAATCTTACCCTTAACATATCTGATCAATCGCCAAAAATTCTATCACATAAATTCTTTTCAAAGATCTTCGATCATGGTGATATATATACAAACACATACATAGGATCGGATCTTCGAGTTGTTGAGTTTTGTTGTGAGTTATAGGTACGGGTTGACGAAAATGACCATACTGGTGGTGTCATGTGTGTGAAAGCGTATATATCATTTTAAAAATCAGATTTTTTTTTAATTTTTATATTATTAAATTATTTGGGTGTATAATAGTAAAATCATCTAAAATATTATTTCAAATCATCATAAGGGAGGTCAGTGCAGTTACGACAAATCTCAGAGGATGTCATTGTATTTTACCCTATTTGAAATATAATGTGATATTATAATGCAAGGGCAAAATTGTCTTTTCACTCTTTAAAATTATTCCGGACACCAAAAATATGATTTAGGGGAGGTGAAAGAAAGAAAGGCCAAACCGTCTCTCTAAGTGTACTTTGACCAAACCTCAGGGGAGGTCAATGAATATAACACATAAATTATTAGGTAGTTCTAGGATCATTAGTCCTAGCCAATTAAAACTTGACATAAACAAAATTTAAAATAAAGCTAACACATTTGCTTATGTGTCATGCTCTGATTGGTCCAAGACCATTGGTTTTAGGAGTATCTAATAATTTCTCGCCTCACCTGGCGCATCATGGGTAGTCCTTCACTGTTCCTGACCTCATTTTCTAAGGTTTCAAACAAAATCTCTCAAATATCAAAACCCATAAAAAAAAATGAAGGAAAAATGGAACAAACAAGTTCATGAAAGTAATATCATTTTCTAAGAATCCAAACATAGTCGCCCAAATAACAAAAAAATAATAGGAAAAAGAATATAATAGACCAGTTCATGAAAGTAAACCCATTTATAAGAATCCAAACACAATCCGTCAACTTACCAAAACCCACTAGGAAAATGAAGATATGAAGAGGAAAAAATAGAAAAAAATGGACAAACCCCCAAGACGAACCCTATCAGTGGCTCAGTCATTGGCTTAATACATTATACCCCTTGGCCCATTTGCTGGAAAGCCCATAGAGTTAGAATGTTTGTGTTACTTCCCATATCAACTAAAACCCTTTTTACTTCGTAATTAGATACAATGAGAATAATCACCAGTGGATCTTTATGGGTCATTTGGATATTGCTCATGTCTTCATTTGTGAAGACAATCAACACTTTAGCTGAATGATTATGCACTGAGTGAACCTCCCCAATCTTTTGCATCTTCTGGGCACTCCTCAAGTGTGATTGCCTTTCTGATTCGCTTTCTTGATCTAATGTCGGTCGACCATGTTCAGCTTCTGCTGGGGCCAATCAGATGGTTTAGCTTGGTCTTCTTGAATGATATACTCTGATAGGTTGCCTTTGGCGATCAGAGGCTCCACTTGTTGCCTTAAACTTCTGCATTCATTAGTAGTATGACCAAAGTCACTATGGAGCGAACAATGCTTGTTTTTATTCCTTTGCTCTAATGGTTGTTTAATAATTTGGAGGTAAACGAACAATCCCTTTGCTCTTATTCTCATAATAAAGCCTGATTAGGGATACTTTTAACGGAGTGATCTTCCTTTCGACCCTTTGCTTGTTTACGGGTTCTTGCACAGATGGAGGAACAACTCGAGGCAGCTTAGTCTTAGCGACTTGGCTCTTTGTCTACGGTCCCATAGTGATTAAAGTTGATCGTTGTTTCCTAGCAGCGTCATCCTCTTCTATTATTAGATACTTTTGTGCCCAGAAGTTTAGCTCACCCATATTCTTGGAGCGTTTTTACCAAAGATTTGTGAAAACCCTCCTCAAGCAGTATTGCTATTTTGAAAGTTTCTACCACCGCGGTTTGATCCCATTGGTCTATCATTGACATCTCTAAGTTAAAGTGAGTTAAAAAGGATTTTAAGGTTTCTCCCTTAACCTGTTTCATGGTGACCAATAAGGAGATAGTCCTCTTTCGTTCTTAATTTCCAACTTATTGAGCGATGAAAAGCTCGCAAAGCCTTGTGAAGTTTGGGATCGAGTGAGGCGATTGTTTAAACCACAGTAACGTCGTTCCCGACAGGCTGGATAGAAAGATTTTGCACATGAGCGTATCATTCTCTGCGTCTAGAGTCATCTTCTACTGGTACTGATAAATGTGCTCTACAGGATCTGTTCTGCCATCGAAGGTAATGAACGTAGGCATGATAAACCTTCTCAGTCTATCAGTTTTGATTATATTTTCTGTGAAGGGAGACTCGATCAGTTTGCTTGTTACAAACGCTCAGTTGGTTGGATAGTATGATCTATTACCTTTTAATTCATCGATCTCATGTTGTATCTGGGCTCTCCACTCCAGGTAGAACTGTGTGGGATTGATCTGATCATCATTGACCTGGTCAAGCTGTGGATCACCTCTTACAGGCTGGTTATGATACGACGCGCTTAATGAGTGGTTACTCGAACCAGCTCATTCGTTTCGTTGTCGTCCAAGGTCTCTTGATCTTTTGGAACGTTCCACCCTTATATGGAGGTCAACTTTCTATTGGCGCAGAGTCTTGTTTTGCTAGATCAATTGCTGAACATTCGGTAGTAATGGCGACACCTGGATGTTTGGCTGTATCGGCGGCGCCTCCATTTGATTCCTAAGGGGTCTCCCTAAATTCGCCACGTCGTAAGTGTTTCTTCGTGTATCCACTATAACTATGTATTGTTCAAGTTTTGAAGGAAAAATGATAAAATGATTCCCATAGACAGTGCCAAAGTGTTGGTACAAAAAATTGTTTTGCTAATTTCAATCAATTAATTTATTGCACACACCCAAATATTAAAGAGTATTATATTTTTTTAAAGAAAAGGGGACCCTTTCTCATTAATATTTTCCTCTATTTATACAAGTTTGAAACTTGAATCCTTTTAGGACTCAAGTTTCTTTATTTATAGTTTTCTTTTCTCTCAAGTATTTGTATTCCTAATTGAACTTGGATTGATGTCTAAGCTGGGCCATTTAGCATTCTTTAGGAGGCATGGCCCATTCTTTTCTTTTAAACTATTCCTTGAGGCCTGATTGACTTATCTTATGAACTTGTGCTTAATCTTTCTTGGGTTCAGCTTGCTTGTGCTTTAGTAGGCCCACATGGCCCATTGCAAATAGTTAGGGGATTTTTCCCCTACACCAATATTACCAAAGAAAAGAAAAAGATTAAAATAAAACCAAGAGACATCTTTGTTAGCTGCCATTTTTTACTTTTACACCGTCATTGGCAAGCACAATGTCAATTGCACTCATGCTGAAGTTATTATTTACCACAAAAGAATCATATTGAGTAGAATATGCTAAGATCTAATAAGTAACAAAAACTTATAATAAAACTAAAATTATCGTTAATCTAATTCAAAGGATTTACTTGTATACATTCACTCAGGTACAGATTTATTGAATGCATGGATGGTAAGATTGATATTATAGAAAGGTTTAAAGAAACATATGTTCTAAATGCTCGGGCATCTTACATTCACAACAAACCACTCACCATACGCATTTATCCAACAATATAGTCTTTTGAATTTAATACATGAAAAAGAAGTCCACACACAAAATGACCACTTAAAACTTAAGTTGGATGCCAAACCCTTAAAACAACCATAAAATTTGTCTAAAAGATAAGCAATTGGTACAACATTACTACAACGGTTGAGGCTTTGCATAAAAAAAAATTGCTTTCTCAAATTTGAAACAGCCATGACAATATGAATTATAGTTGTCCGAAGACGCAAGCTCAGCAAGAATGATATGACTTAATGTTAGATGGTGGCTCAAAACACATAATAATTAGTCATTTTTGCTAGTATCATTGGTCGTAGCTACTTTGTAGCATTTTTCATCTGACCAAAAAAGCCCGGAATGTAACGATATAGTCCATAATCTGGACATATGTCAACCAATTGGACACATTATTCTCTCAAGTTTATACATGTGAAAATTAACATAAATGAATGAATCATCATTTACACGTCTAGCATTCTACCATACTCATAATATATAAAATCATAAGTCATGAACAACACATGATTAAAAATTGTATTTAACCGTATCCAACCATAAAGCATAAGCAATACATGTTCTCGAAACATAAATGGTCTTTACATGTTTTTCACATGCATATAGTCCACAATCCAATATGCATTCACATAAAGTAAATAAGTTTTTAAATGAAACCAAAATCCGCTCCCCGCCAACTCTACTGTTAGGAAGACTCCACCACTTCTTTTTTATTTCCTGAAAAGAGTTAATCCTCATGGGATGAGTAACCACACAGTCAGTAGGAATGTCTAAAACACAATTCCATAAGTTCCGTGAATACCACATAAACATACATTTGCATTTGATCCTGTTAGGCAAATATTCATATATCACAACCATATCATAAGCAACATGTAAATGCAATATGATATGCACAATTCTCTCATCCCCTCCACACATATATTGGCCTCCAATTTTCCTTGGACAATCAATACCACCTATCCGAGGCTCTTATACCAGTCCACCTCATTGAAGGACTTTGTTTTGGGGAGTGTCCATTCTATTATATTGGGGCTCCTTTACCAGTCCAACCCGCGAGGGTTCTATGTACCGGATTACCTTGCCACTCATCAAGAGGGCTTATCACCTAATTGATATAACCAAACTTACTATGTCAATGAAGATGCATCCCACATGTTCAACCCAATGCACATTCACAATTTAAAAACTAATGAGGCATTCAACTATCATACTTATACAAATTTTCATTTAATCATCACATACATTCACATTAAATATGCTTCACATTTTCCATATTGCACATCATTTAATATCTTCCACATTTCATATACTTCTTATATTGATAATTAAATAATGCCTTTAACTTAAACATGCTTCCAAGGTAATTTATCAAACACTTAAGTATCACATTTACAATATACATGAATTCACATAATTACTCCACAATTCAATCCCAAGATGTTTATAAAATCACTTAAATCAATTATAAGCATGTGCAAGCATCATTAGGCATAGATAATTCATTAATTTGCATAATTTAGTATGCTTTAATATTAAAAAATATATAATTATTCCATATAACCAATTGGTTGCCATAGACAACGAAATACTCACAAAAATCCCAAATTCTATGGGTTAGGCATCCCTACCTCAATTTGGAAGTGCTTCCAAATGATTTCCCCAATTATCACCAAAAAAATCAACTTTTTTTGAAATTGATTCTGGATGGATCAAACTCAAACCCTCAATACGTAGATCATTTCTCTCTTCTTTGGCGTCGCTCAATTCCCGGCCTAAGCTTCTCAAATTTGATGAAGAAGTAAAGAAGATGATATAGCTATATATAGATATGTATATTGCTCTCCATTTGGCTAAGGAGATTGAGAAATAAGGGTTGGGCCATTCTCTTGCTATTTATAGAATTTAACCTCTACTTATTTACAAAAATGCTACTACCTTTTCAGTAAACAATTCTGGGCTCTGTTTTTTATTTTCGTAACTCCGGTTGACACAAAATTGACTCTGTAGCACGTAAATTATTTTATTTAAGTTACCCTCCAAATTTGGAGTCATTCCAACACTTTTGAATTTTCTAGGCCCACGGAATCGCATCCCGGGTCAACCAGACCCGAAAAAGTCAACTTTTGCCAAACATTTTGAAAACATCCCCAAATCTTAAATAAGATCCTAAAACTTGTATTTTACATTTAAAACACATATATATTCATTTAAAGCATTAATATGAAGATAAATGAAAATAAAGGAAAATGGGCCAAAAATGGTCATGGTTCTTACAACCTACCTAATTTAAAAATATTTCATCCCCAAAATCAGGCCATATCTGAAGGTAATAAGTCAGGATACGTAGAAATAACTTCCTGCTCTTGCTCCCAAGTAGCCTCCTCAACATTATGATGATGTCACAAAACTTTGACCAACGGGATAGTCTTACCCCTCAAAACTTGCTCCCTAGTATCAAGAATCTGAACCGGTCTCTCCTCGTAGGTGACATCCTCATCAACCTCAACTTCTATCCAACTTAGAACATGTGATGGATCAGGTTCGTATTTCTTGAATATCGAAACGTGGAATATGTTGTGAACCTTTTCTAACTGTAGTGGCAAAGCCAATATGTAGGCCACCTCACTGACACACTCAAGGATCTCAAATGGTCCAATATATCTTGGCGAGAACTTGCCATTATGCTCAGAGCGCATCAATCCTTTCCATGATGAAACCTTAAGAAACACATAGTCTCCCACCTCAAATTATAAAGATCTTCTTCTCTGATCGACATAGCTCTTTTGTCTACTCTGAGCTATCAACAATCGCTATTTAATTAACTTGATCTTTTCTATAGTCTCATACACAATATCTGGTCCTAAGGTTGCGGTCTCGCCCACCTCAATCCAACAAACTGGAGATCTACAAAGTTTGCCATAGAACACCTCAAATGGTGCCATCTCAATATTAGCCTAATAACGGTTGTTGTATGCAAACTCCACAAGTGACAAATGGTCCTCCCAACCACCGCCGAAATCCAAAATTTAAGCATGAAGCATATCCTCCAATATTTGTATAGTACACTTTGACTGCCCATCAGTTTGAGGATGGAATGATGTGCTAAAGTGCAACTCGGTGTCCAACACCGTTTGGAATCCCTGCTAAAATCTCGAAGTAAATCGTGGATCCCTATCCAATACAAAGGATATTGGAATCCCATATAACCTCACAATCTGCTCGACATATTGCTTACTAAACCTCCTCACATCATCTGTCAACCTCATAGGCAAGAAGTGTATGTGTTGTTTTGGTCAATCTATCCATAACGACCCAAATTGTATCATTACCCTTGTTTGATCTCAGAAGACTCGTCATAAGATCCATGGCAATATGTTCCTATTTCCACTCCGTCACTAGTAATGGTTGCATAACCCAGTTGGCTTTTGATGTTTCACCTTTACTTGTTGACAAGTAAGGCATCTCGCCATGAACTATGCCACGCCCTTTTTTATACCTCGCCACCAATATTGGTGTCTCACATTGTGGTACATTTTGGTTCCACCAGGATGAATTGCAAAACGAGTACATCATCATGACAATCAGAAGGAACCACCCTCAATCCTCTAAATCGTAGACCCCCATCGGAATGTAAGGTCTAACCCTCCATGTGTTATTGCTAGCAATCTTTGAGTGAATAGAGTCCAACTCACTATCTCATTTCTGTACTTCAATCACCTTAATCACAAGCATAGGTTCAGCTACCAAGCTAAACAACGTAGTTGTCTAACTATCATCACTGAAATACAATCCTAACTCTGAGAAATCTTTTATCATTTTCCATTCTCGTTTGGCTATGCTAGCTAGAGTCCCGTGAGACTTCCTGCTTAATGCATTCGCCACTACATTTGCATTTCTTGGATGGTATTACAATTCAAAATTATAATCCTCCATGTACTTAACCCATCACCTTTGTCTTATATTCAAGTCCTTTTGGGAGAAAAGGTACTTGAGACTTGTGTAATCTGAATACACCTCGAATCTCTCACCATACAAGTAGTGTCTCCACCCCTTCTAGGCAAAGATCACTCCCACTAGTTCCAAACTGTCACACCCCAAAATTCGGACCGCCAAGACTCCCCTGATCCGAGCCTCAATTTCGGGTAATGAGGTGTCATAACCGCCCGATTGTCACTCCACAAGCCGGACAACCATGACAAACTACTACCAACATCACTTCTGGTTCCCACTCGGTCCACCGAGATCATTACATATAGCAAAAGTCTTTACATTTGTCAAATACATCAATCCCATACCGGATACGTTACATTAATCAACAATCTAAGTTGTAGTTCTCAAAGTTCAGCGAAGCATTCTTTATATCACTAATACAATGTAAACGCGCATGCATAAACAACTTCAGTCCATTATGGACATCCCTTGATGAAAGTATACTCATACAAGTTCATTTATAACTTTCAGTTCCAGTGGCATTTCACCCAATCGAAACCTAGGTTTCGCACGATCGAAACATTTCGATCATTTATTAAAATAAGTTTAAAACATTAATTAAATTACAATAATATTTCCTCCCTCATTTTGAATATAACAAACAAACATTATAAATTATATTATTAACTAAATCAATAACATAATTTTCACTATCTTGAAATCAAATAAAAAAAATTAATCTCACTCAAATAATAGAGCATCGAAAATAAACATTAAGTATACATATCATTGAATTAGCATATTTTTTACATCATAGTCAATATCTCTCGACATTAATACAATATTAACATTCTAATATATATTAATGTTGAAGTATTATTGACAAAAAATAAAGGAGTGGTATAACTTATATTACTTTAACTAATATGTTATACTATCTCGGGACACTAAAGAAAAAATTAGTTTCATAAAATTCGATATTCAGATTAAATGGTTTAAACTCATCAATTAATCTAATTGAGTTTTTAGACACATGACTAAGTAATTAGAATTTGATAAAATATAAGAAAATGGTCTAACTTATATTACTTATAACTCTTATATGATATATACTATATATCTCAGAACATTATAACTGTTATATGATAAGTTATTAGTTATAACTTTTATGGGCAAAGTCGGTTTCAACCCCAATGACAATTGGATGTTGTGCATTCACATAAAGTGAATAAGAAATAGAAATAGGACATTATATATATATATATATTGGTGGCAAAAAAAATCATGAAAAGGTGGAAAGTTGGTCGGATTGTCAGAAACGAGATCCGCACTTTTAGGGTGATCATCAGTCAGTTCCACTTGGCTATTTTCTGAATTTATGAGATAGATATACGTATATATTGTAAAGCTAGGAATAAAACATGTATAAGTATGTTATGTATATCATTTACATTTCAATTGGGGATTTCTATTAATTGATGTATAAATCATGCAAGCTAGTGTAGAACTTTGGTTGTATTAATGATTTGAATTGTAATTGTTATATTAATCTTCAATTCAACTTTATCTTATCTTAGAATTGATTTATTGTTGATTAATCTGATACATTATTGCTCTTCGTAAACGAGCATTTATATAATATATAACATGTTGGAAGATAAAATAATCTTATGCTTCATTTTTTTATGGTAGTGGGACGGTTACATAATAGTCACATGCAAGCAAGGTCATGGTCGCGATTGAACATAATCAAGCCCATATCAATATAACATAACTTAATTGGTTATCGCATGAAGTTGATAGAGACAATTTTTTAGTGAATTTTATTTATTTTTGTGAAACTTATTGAATTATTTGAGACATTCAGCATAAGTAATTTTTTTTATTAAAAAAGTGAATAATTATTGTTTACTAAATCAATGAAATAAATGAATATTTATACATTATATAACACATTGGAAGATAAAAAATAAATATATATGTAATACACGTTAAAGTAAACTGTGTGAAAAAATATGGTAGAAGAACTTCTAGTAAAAATGGGTAATTATTTTTAAAGTATTATTAAAAAAAGAAGAAGCTTGAAGTAGTGTTTTTTGTAATTTTGTTAGAGTATTTTTTCTTTTCAAATAACATGTGAAGATTCATTCTTTTTTATTTCATTTGATTGAAGTTTTACATTATATATAATTATTGGTCCATTGTTATAAAATAGAAGCAACTGAAATCATGGTTGGAGTGTTAGCATTGCGAAGCTTGAGCCATGTTCAACACTCCTTGCTAGCAATTTTTTGTAAATTCAGGTTTAGAGGGTGGGTTGGTTGGATTCGTAAAACGGTTGAGTTCGGGTTAACAAACATACTAACCCGGAACCGGCCCGAAAACAAATCGAGTTTGTAAATTCCAACCGGTCCCAATATTGAATATGCCCAATTCCAAAAATTTTTGGGCTGCGCCGGGTTAGACCTTGCCCGAGTTGCCACCCTAGGTAGATGACCTGAAGACTTTCACGAGAAGGTTTGGCATTATCTGTGTTAGGAGATAACTAGGAGTTCAAGAGTGAGTGAACTGTAACATAGTTGTAATCTCCTTTTCTTACAGTGGATTTTGGTTGACGGGACTGTGCTTTTTTTTTTCTTTAAAGTTTTGCATGTAAAAAAATGTGTGATTGTGTGGTTGCATGATTTATTTTATTTTATTTCTGATCTCTATACTTAACAAATTGATACTGCTTTACTTAACTATAATTGAAATATTTTAGAAGTTAGTGTTAATCTATTCACCAATCTAGATCTATTTTGGGCCTAATACAAATAAATAAACATCCATTGATGCATGTGCTGGTGCTAAGGCCATTAATCTAGCACAGTGACATAACATTAATTTCGGGCATGTAGACAGACATATGCCAATGCAATCAGATCCATAATATATTTCTTAGAAATTATGTAACCATCAATCAAAAACTGTGAAGTTAGGTTATGTGTTAGGAATCTTAATTAGAACATAACATAGTATTAAAAATTAAAATTGCTAAAACATAAATACTTACAGAGCAATAGATGGCATACCCATTAGATTGAATCTTGGAACAAGGTTTTTATCTTATTGAGCCGGACAAGGACCTCTGTCATGACAATCCTCTCCTTAGGCGAGTCTTCTGCGCATTGTAGAGCTAATTCCATGATTGACAAAAAACAATTTTCTATAGCAATAGGATTTCTTTTTTCTTCTCTCAATAAGTTTGCATCCACAACCTCCATAACTGCACTAGGGAATGAATCATTTACCCAATGCTTCAAACTTTGATCACCCAAAAATAGATTGTCTGTCGGGCTCTTTCTTGTAAATGTTTCCATCAATAGAATTCCAAAACTGTAAACATCCCCCATAGTAGATACTATTCCAGTTGAACCATACTCTGCAACAATAACATTCATGACCAACTCAATTTAAAAATAGTAAAATTTATTTATAAAAATAAATACCTAAAAATAGAACCAAGTCATGATAATTAGAAGGGATAAGACAATAATTAACTTTATAAGAGCAACTACTTTTGTAGTTACTATAATCCTTTTTCTCTTCCAAAAATAGTAATAAGAGTACCACAAGGTAATGCAACTTTTAGTAGCAGAGTGCCACCTTGTGTTTGTGTGTGTGTAAGTTTCTCCTAGGTAAGAGGAAAATGATAAAATGTTTAGAAGTTTCATAGAAGGATTTTTTGCTTGATAATTTACAACAAACTAGTAAATATTCAAATCAATTGACAGAAATCGGAAATGAAGAATATTTATTCTGCCTAACAAACTAGCCAAAATAAATATTGATCTAATGACTGTTCTCTAAATCATTTTATTGATAAAATTATAGTAGGAACTTTACCTGGTGCCATGTAGCCAATGGTGCCTAAGGTCTTTGTTTGTGTCATTGACTTGTTTTCTTTCAAGAGCTTTGCTATGCCGAAGTCACCTACATGCGCAACCATGTCTTGATCTAATAGGATGTTGCTTGGCTTCAAGTCACAGTGCACCACAGGGGTTGAAATTGAATAGCCTTGATGGAGATATTCAAATGCAGATGCAACATCTATCATAATGCTTAATCTTTGGACAATATTTAGAAAGTAGTTGTGAGAGTAGAGCCACTTCTCAAGGTTTCCGTTCGGCATATATTCTAGCACCAAGGCTCTGAAATCAAGATTAGAGCAACTGCTGATTATCTTGACAAGATTCCGATGGCGAATGTTGCGCAAAGTTTCACACTCTACTTCGAAACTTTTGAATGCACTTTGTAGCTCTAAATTGAAGACTTTTATAGCAGCAACCATCTGGTCAACAAATATTCCTCTGTATACCATACCAAATCTTCCTCTCCCAATCAAATTGTCTTCACGAAAGTTGCTTGTTGCATAAAGAATCTCTTGGTATGAAATTCTTCTATGTGTTAATGGAAGTTCTTAATCAACTTGTAACTGAAGTTTCTTGATTTTTTTGTGGGATCTCAACAACCAAAGTAGGAGAGCTGTTGCAACTACAATTGATGCTGCTATTGATGGTACAACATATTTTAGAAACATCTTGTCCTTCACTGATTTATGTGCTTTACATACTCTGACATGGAACTGAGGTGCTCCACATAGTGCATCATTATGCAAAAAAGATTCAGCTGTGAAGTTTGAAAAATGTCCTCTATTGGGAATTTCTCCGCTTAGTCTATTGAAAGAAACATTCAAAAATTTAAGATCCAAAAGTTTCTCCATTGACTTGGGGATCACACCAGAAAGATTATTCTGAGATAGATTTAATGACTTTAGACTTATCAAATCAGAAAATGAAAGGGGTATATGTCCTTGTAATCTATTTTGGGATAGATCCAAGGATTCCAAGTACAGAAGTTGCCCAATGGTGGTTGGAATTTCCCCTGTGAACTTATTTTTTGATAGATGCAATTGTCTAACATGCTTCAAATTGCCAACTTCTTGAGGCAGAGCACCAACCAGACCATTAGAGGACAAGTCCAACACATTGATATCCTCAAGGCTCCACAAAGTTGATGGTATTTTTGAAGTCAATGCATTGGAGTCCAAGTAGAGGAGTCGCAACGAAGTTAATTTTCCTAAACACCTTGGTATTGACCCAGAAAGTTTATTTGTACTCAAAATCAACTCACCTAAGTTTGTCAAATTGCAGAAATTGATGGGTATTAGCCCCTCTATCAGATTGCTAGATATTTGCAAACGTTGGATCTTTCTTAATTGCCCCAGTGTTTTTGGAATTGGTCCTGTCAATTCATTATCTCCCATATACAATTTCACCAAGTTGCTCAAGTTACCTATTTCACTTGGAATCATGCCTTTGATGCTTGCACCAGTTGCAACAAAATATTCAAGAGAAATAGACAGATTCCCTAATGATTTAGGAAGAATTCCATTCAGTGGATTAGGTCCTATTAGAAGTTGCTTCAAATTCCTGCAATTTGTTAGTGAAGTAAGAAAACTTAGTTCAGGGGTCGATGGATCATTTGTCAACTGATTATCTGTAAGGTGAAGGAGTTCGAGGAGGCGTAAATTGCCGAGATTAGTAGGTACATTGCCGTTGAACAAGTTCAGGGATAGACTGATTGTAGTAAGTTTGGAGGCATTTGAGAGTGATCTTGGAATTACTCCACCAAATTTGTTGCCACCAAGAAGAAGTATTTCAAGATTAGGAAGGAAAAGGCCTATACTTGATGGAAGGTTGCCTAAAAGGTAGTTCTCTGTTAGGGAAATGAGTTGTAATGTTGAGATGTTAAAGATGGACTCAGGAAATTCACCTCTAAGTTTGTTTGAGGTGAGCGATAGTTCTTCTAAATTCAAGAGATGCCCCAATTCCCGAGGAACTTGGCCGTGGATATTGTTTTCGGAAATGCTGAGTATCTTTAACATTGACATATTACCAACTGAACTTGGAAGCATACCTATCAAGTTAGTTCTGACCAGATATAACTCTTCAAGTGCTGACAGGTTCCCAATTTCACTCGGGATGTTTCCGGCTGTGAATTGGTTGTAGGACAGAGAGAGTACTTTAAGTCTTTCACAATGTGACACGATAGGACTGATCTCGCCACTGAGTTGGTTCTGATCAAAAAAAATTATTTCAATCCTTGGAAGTTTATAGCACAGATTCTTCGGGAGACTACCGAAGATTCCATTGTATGAGAGATCCAACTTCACTAGTGAAGAGATGTTGAAGAATGTTGGAGATAATTCACCTGAGAAACAAGTTGAGACAATAAAATTAGAGATTGAAAATCGAATGATAAGTGTTATGACAAATGTTGTGAAATCAAACACACAATCAAGAAAATAACTGAAAAATAAACCATGAACCACATAAAACACAAATATTTAACTGATTCTTAGCCATAAATCAAAATTGAAGATGTGATACCCCGATCGATGATAGTAAAATCTGTACCTGTCAAGCTATTATTGCCAAGAAATAACACCTGCAATTTTGAGAAGTTGCCAATTCCCCTAGGTATGCTTCCCGTAAATTTGTTGTATGATAATGATAATTTTTGAAGTTGAGTACATTTGGGTAAACTAGTTGGGATTTGACCACCTAGCTGATTCGATGACAGATATAACCCTTGTAACTCTGGAAGATTGTTGCACAAGTCCTCTGGTAGAATCCTGTTTATGTTGTTTTTTGTTAGATGAATTCTCTGTAAAGAAGAGATGTTGAACATGGCAAATGGAATTGGACCATTCAAGTTGTTGAAACCAAGATCAAGCTCTTCAAGTTTAGTTAGATTTCCAATGGATTCTGGTATACTTCCACCAAATTTATTTCCCTTCAGAAACAATTGTCGGAGCTCCCCACAGAGTGATAAACTGGAGGGAATTTCACCACTGAGGTAATTGCTGGAAACAAAAAGGCTTTCGAGTAGTGGAAGATGAGTGCACATGTCCACTGGGAGAGTACCGGATAGCTTATTGAATGATAGACTAATCATTCTCAGTGATGAAATGTTGAAGATGACAGAAGGAATGGTTCCTGATATGCTGTTGTTTTGAATACCCACTGTATGGAGATGAGGAAGGTTGCCAATTTCTTGGGGAATTGATCCAGTGAAACCATTGAAAGAGAGACGCATGTCTTGAAGCTTTGTTAGGAACCCAAAACTTGCTGGAATGGACCCACTAAGCTGATTCAACTGCAGATCTAATGACTTGAGTCGACGCAAAAGACTCAACTCATGAGGCAGATGGCCATGGAAGTTGTTATTGCTGATGTTGATGGAAATGAGGAATGAGAGGTTGCCAATTTCTTTGGGAATGGTACCTTCAAGACCCATGTTAGGAAGATTCAAGGCGGTCACTCTCTGGTGTCTACGGCCGCAAGAGACACCAACCCAATTGCAAAAGGAGGTTCCTTCTGACCAATTTTGCGCTAAGATGTTACTGGGGTCATAAGTGATATGAGCATTGAAGGCCAGAAGAGCAGACTCGTCTGTGACTCTACTCAAGGACAAGGCCAGCCAAGCCCTTAGCCAGAACAATACCAACATTAACAGCATCACATTCGTCTTTCCCATGATGATGGCACACACACATAGACACAGAAATGTGGTACTGGGGGGAGGGAAGGGGACTTAAAAATATGGTGTTTGTGAGCTACTTTCTGCTTATTGTTAATCCATTAATAATAAAATAATTGTTAATAATTAATCTCTCTATACTTTACTCTTTTTGTTCTGGCTTGCTTTAATCAAGTGAAGGAAAAATAAAGCGTGAATCTTATCAACTGCAGGAGAGAGGGATCGAACCCAAAAGTCCAACCTACGGGGATTCCTAACTTCTAGGACTCGAGCACATCGTGTTTTTATGATGATAATATTTATATTTACAGTATATTTGCATATCCACTATATAAGCATCATTGCTTTTAAATATAATGAAATAATAAATCAATTTATATAATACATTATGTCAATAAATGATTTATTTTCAACAAATAATTAAACATGCTAAAGACACTTTCAAATATATATATATATATATATATATATTTTTTTTTTTTAATTTTCACTCATAAATTGTAACTTTTTTATGATATATAAATGTTACACGTGTTATGATTCATAATTTTTTGATTTTTTTTCCTAGTATTATATTTTGATTTATTTAAATTTAAATTTTGATTTATTTTCTGTTTTTCAATACTCAAATATTATAATGTGTCAAAAAAAAATTCTCACATATTCTGTATGATATGATTTTTAATTTATTTTATACTCAAAAACCTATTTTTTTTAATTCAGTAAAAATTATAATTACTAAGATTTTTTAATTTTGATGACAATTTAAAATTCATAAACAGGTCAATACTTGTGCTAATTAGTCCTACAAAATTTAATAAAATTCACTAAAACTCACTCGAAACTCATCTTTATTGAATAATACTAAACAATTTTATTAACAATGACAACTTAAAATTCATTAATAGGTCGGTGCTTGTGCTAAATGATCTTTAAAATTTTAATAAAACTTACCAAAATTCACTAAAAATCTATATTTATTGAATTATGCTGTAAACAAATTACATATAAGTGCATTTTAGACCCTTGTGCGAGTTCAAAAAAAATTCATGACTACGGTAACTGATTCTGTTACATAACGCCAATACAAACCCGATTCTATTACACCGCGATCGTGTCCGTTCTGCAGTTGCGAGTGCGACTACAACTCTGAACCATGGTTTTTCCCTTCTTATAGATTTATTCTTTGTTTCATAACTGATTGTATTAGTTGGTATCAGAGCAAATTCTGGTCGAGTAGTTTTGTGTTAGATTATGAGATCTTTCTCTTAGGTTTTGCAACATGCCACCAAGGAGAAGAAACCCATCTTGTAGACCAGCCGTTCGGCCTGATTCAGATGTAGCACTTGATCAACAACAAGTGGTTGTTGTGATGGAAGATCTAAGAATGCAGATTGAAGCTTTAACCCAGCGCGTTGCTCAAACCCCAGCCCCTTCTTTAGATGGCGTTGAATCTGAGGAGGAGGTCGATCTAGAAGAGTATTTTGTTAATCCTATTCGCAGAAACACAGCACACAAGACCAGCACCTATTCCATTTTATGATAGGCATTGGGATGGTGGTTTTAAGGTGGAAATTATTAAATATGTAGGAGATCTGAATGGAGAAAGTTTCATTAATTAGTTATCCGTTGTGGAAAGAGTCTTTGACTTGAAGGATGTACATGAGGACAAAAATGTGAAATTGGTTGTAGTTAAATTAAGGGGAAGAGCATTAGCTTAGTGGGATCAGTTCATAATAACATGGCAAAGACAAGGAAAGCCCAAGATTATTGATTGGGAAAAGATACGAATGAAGCTAAGGGAGACTTTTCTTCCTTATAACTATACCCAGTCAATGTTTCAAAGGCTGGAAAATTGTTAACAAGAGAGCAGGAGTGTTGATGAATACATAGAGGAATACTTTGAACTTGTTCTCAGGAATGAGTTAAATGAAAGAGAGGATTAGAAGGTTGCACGGTTTATAGGGGGATATTGAGTTAATTTGCAAGATATATTGAACCAGCAAGATATTTGGAATGTTTCTTAAGCTTATCAGCGTGCTAAAGCTACAGAAATTCAGTAAGTGAGAGGGACGCATAAAGCACCAAATAATCAGGTTAATTCTAACTGGACTACTAGTTCTAAGGGTCAATCTCATGGGACTATTGCTAGCAATTGACCAACAATAAAGTGCCTCAAACTGGCACCAACATAGCCCCTCAATCATGTCTAGGTGGTGGACCATATGTTGCTAAATTGCAGCCTAGTGGGTTAGGAGTTAAATGCATCAAATGTGGACCACCAGGACACTAGTCGGCTGAATGTCAAAAATCAAACAATCATGAAGGAAAATAGCTCTCGTTGAAAAATGTGGAGAGTAACATTCACGAGAAGAATAGGAACCTATTTATGATGATGACAATAATGATGTTGTTGTTAGAGGAGACACGAGGCTTTCTCTTGTGATGTGGAAAGCCTTCATAGCACCACAACACGAAGAACCTGAGAATTGACTGCGACATAATATTTTTCAAACCACTTGTACCATTGGTGGTTGTGTTTGCAAGCTGATCATACATAGTGGAAGTTGTGAAAACGTCATTTCTCAAGAAACGGTGATAAAGTTAAATCTATCCATGGAAGCACATCTTCAACCTTAGAAACTTTATTGGTTCAAGAAAGGCAACGAGGTATCTGTCATTAAATGATGCTTGGTCACTTTGTCTATTGGTATTAGGTACTTTGATAAAGTATTATGCAATGTTGCGGCAATAGATGCATGTCGTGTCTTATTTGGTCAACCTTGGCAATTTGATAATAAGGTGCAACATGATGGCTGCAAAATACTTATACCTTCTATAAAGATAAGAAAAATATAATATTTGTTCCATTAATTTAAAGAAGTTATACCTAAACCTAAATTGGAGGAGGGTGTTAATTTACTCTCTATGGCCAATTTTGAGGAGGAATTAGAGGAGAGTAACATGGTTTATGTTTTAATTGGAAAAGAGAAGCTTGCAGGATCAGATTGTTCAGCTACTGTTCATCCACTTTTAGAGGAGTTTGCTGATGTTATGCCTCAGAATTTAGCTTATGGATTATCTCTCATAAGGGACATCCAACACCACATTGATCTAATGCCTGGAACTAGTTTACCTAATAAGCCAGATTACTGAATGTGTCCAAAAGATCATGAAGAGCTTAATAGGCATGCTTCAGATTTGTTAGAGTGGGTTATGTGCGAGAAGAAAATGAGTTTATGTGTTGTACTAGCATTAGTTTACGTGTCTTCTATCATAATTTGGAGGGATGAAAATTTGTGAAAGAGGAAGGATGGCTGATCCATCATATTTTCTATTATCTCCTCGCATCCTCTCTTCCAAACGAAGGAAATTTGCTCATTCCCTCGACCCCTCTTCCTTCCTTCCTACCAAACGAAGCATGAAGTTCATAACTCAAGTAGAAATGAATTTTTTTTCAATTTTGTCTGCTGCCATTTATTTTTATTTTACTCCCTCCATCCCATAATTCTTGCGATGTTTGGGGAATCCAACTTCTTATGGTAGTGGAGTTTTAATGTATTTTATTATAGTGATAATGAATGAATTTACACATTAGTTCTTGTTTAAACATTAGTTATTAGTATTATATGGTGGGGCCAACTTTTAGGATAGTGGAGTTTGAAAAGTGTAGTTTAGAAATCATATAAAAGATAGTACATCCAGTTTAGGAATGGGTATGTATTTTGGGATATTGTGAAATGAAATAATGGACTAGAATTATAGGACGGAGGGATTATTTGTGAGTTAAAGCAAGTAATTTTGCACACCATTATTGAGATACATATAAGGCGCGAGCTTCCTACAAAACACAGTACTAGTGGATGTCGGTTAGGTACACTCCAACAATTAAGTTGAATATATCATAGAAGTGGTTCTGAATTAAATGTTTTAGTGTACCTAAAACATGTATAGAGGTTAACCAACATCTCTTTTTTATAGAGGTTTAATTGAGATTGACATGTAGTGTAGCAATCAAATTGCTCATCATAATTCATATTGGATCATATCATCATATTTATCTGCAGGTTTAGGCTTATCGACTTATCTTTTACCATGTATACTGAACCGAGCGGTTGATTATGCTTATCTCCTTGAAATGCTTGGATTACCTGAGAAAAATTCCCTTATCATAAATTTTAAAAATATTTATACTATTTTAATACACTTTGTAGGTAAGAAAATTTTAAATTCACATAATTTAATTTTAATTCTTGAAATTACTTTGTATCTAAAAAATCTAACATCGAAAACGCGTCTCAATTATTTATTTTCTCTTGATGTAGACTGCAGACCATCAAATAGTTAATAATAATAACCCTAATTATATGATACATATATGTTCAGATTGCTATATAATTCAAGAGGCTTAATTCCAATATAACATAGATCAAGCGACACACGACGTTTTGGGGATTATAGCAATTACAAAAAGATAGCCGCTAAATTCCATATATATTTTGGTTTCTTATTTAGGCTTTGTTTGGATAAATAGGAGAGAAAAGAAAAGAAATGATAATATTAGTTATGAGATAAAAGAAAAGAAAAGAAATGATTGCATTCTTATTTGGAAAAGGTAAAGGAGAGAAAATGTAATACTCCACTCCAACACATGGTATGATATTATCCACTTTGGGCCTAAGCCAGCACGGTTTTTCTCTTGGGTTTTACCTCAAACGCCTCATACCATTTGGAGATAACATACTACATATAAGAACATCCCCTTCTCCACACCCAGGTGATGTGGGATTGGGTAATCCTGACATGCCCTGGCAGCAGTCCTAACATGCCCCGGTAATCCCCCCGCGGGTGATTACAATCCACCCCCTTATGAGGCCCGACGTCCTCGTCGGCACACTTCTAACTAGGTTCAGGCTCTGGTACCAACTGTAATACCCCGTTCCAACACATGGTATGAAATTATCTGCTTTAGGCCTAAGCCCATATGGTTTTTCTCTTGGGTTTTACCCTAAAGGCCTCATACCATTTGTAGAGAACATACTACATATAAGAACATCACCTTTTCCACACCCAGGCGATGTGAGATTAGACAATCCTAACATGCCCCAGCAGCAATCCTAACATGGCCCGGTAATCCCCCCACGGGTGATTACAGAGAAGAAAAGAAATTATTTTAATCAATTTACTATCATGCCCTTATATGTTTATATTACGAGATATACCCAAATGTCTTTTAAATTTTGTTCTTTAAAATGTTAAGGTTATTTTTCGTATTATGAAAGATTCATCTATTCTTATCATTTCTCTCCCAATCTTTCCACTTTTGAGAGGTTAACATATGAGAGATTTCGAGGGATAAGTTATTGTTCGACGTGCAAAACATGATAAAATAATATGTAATAATGTCGTTGTTGTTTTACACCTCGACAAAAAAAGAATTTATAAAACCCTACAAATACTGTACTAAAATTAGTAAAGTGGTGAGTAGGGGTCGAACCCACAGAGACTGCATTGGTTGTGTTGTTAAGCTATCAAGATCTTGTCTAATTTAATTGAAAGAGAATTTGTTTTGTTTTTAAATTAAGTTGCTAAAATTAAATAACATAAATAAATGATGGATACTGGAGATAGAGGGTCCTGAGAATTGACTTCACCACTAGCCTTCTGACAATGAAAGTTGTACTAATTTGGGACGTTTAATCTATGTATTCAGAAAAGAATGGCTACAAGCCAAATTCAGTTCTATCAAGAGGATTCATTCAACATACAATTAAGCATAACTCGTCTTCGCTAAGCATGGCCTATACATCTGACTAACTAATGATATGATAACCCATCTTCGCTTAGTACGAATTATAAAAACTCTAAATTGAATGATCTGTGAAAACTATTGTATAACCTGTCTTAACAAAATCACAAAAGTTGAAAAGAACTAAACCCTAATCACTGCAAACATGCATTCATTCTACAAGAACAAAAGTAAATATGCAATGAAATAATCCATTCAAATTAAACGCAATAGCACAGCTATTGTTTATGTCTCGGTTATACAATCAATGCACAAAATAAATAATTCTCAAATTAATATACAAACTAAAACATTGAAAGACAGGTTAGGGTTACATCACTTCCCCGGAATGGTGTTTAGCCACTCATGATTGGATGTCCAGGCTTGAACGATGATGAAGTCGCCGTCGTCTTGCCCGTATCGTCACGAATCGCTTCTGTATATCTCTCTCTACTTCCCCCCTCCAGAATACCCTAGTTTTCTTCGTTTCATCATTTTTACTTTGCGAAAACAAACCAACGGGACACCTGGCCTTCCCAAAGTGGAAAGTGCGCATAAGAAAATGGCACTTGCTCCTCACAAAGTGGCATTTGCGCCCAAAAAATGGCAGCTGCGCAAATAGGGCAGAAAGTTGATGAAGATATCCGTTTTAGGAAATTTTCGTGAAATATGAAATTGTGCAGGATTGAATTTCCTTCAACCTAAGCGGAGTTTGGGTCGTTTTGACAATCGTGTACGGAGATATGGTCTGAATACCAGCACGGGTCCAAGACTTTTTAGGCCTGAATTGGCCCAATCTTCAATGTGAATAGGCCTAACACCATCTGTAGCCCGATTGCACCATTATTAATTAGAATTACCCTTAATCACCTGAAATTTTGAAAAGATTAAAATTATTAATAAAAATATGAAATAAATATTACTAAGACACTAATTCATATAATTTTAAGGGCATTGAATATGCAATATTCATTACTTATCAGTTATCCCTCCAAATTAGGGGTGGCAAAATTGGACACATGACAACACGACGTGAACACAACATGAATTAAGTGTATTTGGGTTTGAGGTAAGCCGACATGTTTAATAAATGGGTCGACACGAACACGAAACGCAAAAATTGGGTTGGATTTGGGTTTAAGCTGTCTAACCCTTGACACGATTACGACACAATTACAACACGATTATGACATGAATTATTCATATATTATGATTTTATATAAACTTATATATACATAGTTATATAAGACATGAGTTATTCATATATACATGGTTTTATATTGTAATTGTTTATAATCTATTTGTTTGTTTACAGGACTCATGTAGCCATAAAATGCAAGGTTAAGATTGTTATGGTGTCTTCCCAATTATTGAATCACCTTAATATGTTTTTGAATTTATATATAGATACAAAATTTATTATATAGTTTGATTTTAGGATTGATGTATTGATATATACTTTATTTTTTATATTATCTTCAGAGAGATTTTTAGAGGTTAAGAAACTCATACGATATACATTAAATGCATTAAAAAGGTTATTATTAAACAAGTCATGTCATTATAGGATATGTTTATTAAATGGGTTACATGGGTCGACACGGGGAACATGTTTAATAAATGGGTTGGGTTACTATTGAGGGTCTCTGATATGATTATTAAATGGGTTGGGTTAGAGTTGAGTTGTTTAGTAGAATATCTATAGATCGACATGACATGAACAAGACACAGGAACACAAATTGCCACCCCTACTCCAAATAACTCACAATCCTTTCTTTTCTCTTACTAATGACAATCCAAGCACAAAAACTACTATCCTTCCCTTTCTTTTTCCTCCAATTCCATCAGTCCAAATGAGCCCTTAATTCATGGAAAAAGATTTCATATGGCTGTGTTTTTTAGACAACTTTTAGGAGAAATAATAGCAATGCCATCAAGATGACGATGAAGAACAAAATGTCTCAAACTCTCTTACCTCCCTTTGTAAGTCTCTCCTCTACTTTCTCTTTCCTATCACCCATGGTCTCAGAAGAAGATCTCTCACCGTGGAGGGCAAAGAAGAAAGCCTAACATTAACCAATCCACTGCAAAAAAGACTTTGAAAAAGGGAATCGTCCTATCTGCCGCCCCTTTCATTGCTGGTGTAGTCACCATGGCCATTGACGACATCCCCAACAGCGAGCCATCTCAGAGACTCAACCTTGCTGCAACCCTTCTTAATTTCTCTTTCCTTTAACCCCTCTCTCTCTTCTTTCCAAATTTGGGCAAAAAAAGTACACAATGGAAACCTTACCACACCAAAAATTACATCTTTCACACTATGATTTACCTTTATAACCCATTCTTGGTGTTGCTCTGATTTTAACAATGTTGGGGTGATAACAATTCAAAACTGATTCAATTTTTGACATTTTTTCCGATCATTTTTGACATTTTTTGGTCTAATTTTTTTTTTTTGATCTAAAATACCAGATCTATACTAAAAATAACAGAGAGAGTTACAGTCTGTAACTTACAGAGAATGATGGTTTTCAGACAGAGGAGGGAAAAGGTGAGGTTAAGAGAGAGGAGAATTTATGCGTGATGAATTTTTTTATTTTTTTTGAGAATGATAATAGGGCATATGATATAATGGTAATTCCATAGAATGAGAAATCCAAGAAAAAATTGGCCAGTGGGAAACAGTTAAAAATTCTACTAAAAAATAGGGGATATTATTAAATGCTATGAAGATTCTTTGTATTGGAGAATCACACTACTAGGATGACTCCATTTTTTATGATTTTTTATAATAATAAAAAATAGTAATTTATTAATGGTGGAATTCCTAAATTTAAAAAATCTCGGAGTATTATGGAATTACACCTAAACAGAAGTTGCCATCCCCATTACCAAAGAAATAAAGTGTAAAGAGAACAGAGGAACTCTCATTGCTTCTCTAAATTTGGTTCTCCGTATTTAAATTAGAGCAATACTACACGTCTCAAATAAATATCTTAAAATATATCTCGAATCTATGTGGTAGGTGACATAGCGCATTATTTTAGGAGATAGATTAAATAGTGAGTTAGTATTGGTAGGATTCCCCCATACATGGAGTTCTGGTGATTTAATATACCTGCCACATAGATTCGAGATATATTTCAAGATATTTATTTGAGACATATAACATTTTCCTTTAAATTATGTGGAGTCACATCATCATTTTAGCTAACCACGCCATCATTTTGGCAAATTACATATTTTGAGAATTTGACTTTACAACACTTTTTCCTGATTTCTATTAACAAAAAATAATAATATTTTAATAAATTTTATTTCTTAAGAATTAAGTCGGAGCATAGCATAAGTGATATTCAAATTGAAACTCTCAGAATTCTCTTTCTAACAAAAATAGTTTCATCAAAAAAATTCAATTTGTAATAAAAATTAGAAGTTTAAGTGAAGAAA
Source organism: Cornus controversa (assembly GCA_026545225.1). Taxonomy (NCBI): domain Eukaryota; kingdom Viridiplantae; phylum Streptophyta; class Magnoliopsida; order Cornales; family Cornaceae; genus Cornus; species Cornus controversa. The sequence continues at coordinate 26,431,689 of CM048848.1, read as the reverse complement.
ACACAAAATATATATATATAAACATATAATATGCGTGCGCTAAAAAAAAGAGAATTTTGATAATAAAAAATATATTTTATTTCGCTAGAAGGTAAGCTTTGATTAAACGAAGCATATAGATAAGCTACATGTGGGGCCCAATTTTTGGCTAAGCCATTAGAGCAGCATTTGTTGGTTTTGTTCATTAAAGAGGCTTTTAGCTAAGTCATGGCAGATGCTCTAAGGTTGCCATGATGATAAATTAGATTGCATCAATTGTTTGGGACTCCTGAATGATGGGTGCTTAGGTTACTTGGAAGATCAATGTTGTCTTGAAAATTATCTTGCAATTGAAGACTTCAAATTTCAAGTACCTATATTTATATTTCTTAGTATTTTGTGCCTAGTAAATTGTGCTTAATATAATGTTGTTAATTTGGTCTCTGAGCTTGCGCTACGCTCTCGGGCTGACTTCCATTGACTTTTTTCATGGTGGCTGGGAGAGGTAGAGGAAGAAATGGTAACCGTAAGTATGATAAGAGATTTGAGAGATGAAAGATATAATGAACTCCAAGTACTTTGATCAAGTTGAGCAACTTACCATACGGCTTGAACGCTAGGAAGCTCATTGTGAGCGTGGTAGATCAAGTCATGGATCTTCTAGTGATGAGTCCGGTGAGAACCCTTTTGCCCATCGGGTTGAGCCATGGTTGAGAAGGTTCTGTCATGATTCTAATGATTTGAAGATTGATTTACCAGAGTTCCATGGTCATCTTCATCTTGAAGAATTTCTAAAATGGCTTAGTCCTATTGAGAAATTCTTTGACTATAAAAAAACACCCAAGAATCGAAAAGTGAAGTTTTTGGCAACAAGGCTTTGAGGTTATATTTTGGCATAGTGGGACAAAGTTCAAGGGATGAGACTTCGTGAAGGAAAGTCTAAATCACTTATTGGGATAAATGAATTCTAGGCTTAAGGAGAAATTTCTACCTTTAGATTTTTCTCAGAGTTGTTTTTCTCAATTTAATAACCTTTACCAATAATCAAAAAGTGTGATAGATTACACCGAAGAGTTTTACTTATGGCCCAAAATGACATTCAAGAGACCGAAGAATAACTTCTTCAAGATATGTTGGTGGGTTGAAAATGCCAATTCATGATGCAGTAGAAATCTATCGAGTGTGGAAGGTGAATGGTGGTTAAGGCTAAACTTGCTCATAGTGGTGCTAAAAAGTTTGTGATGTTCATAGCCTTTGTCCTCCTTCTAAAGGTTAATCTTCTTATGCTGGAGGCATTAATTCAAAGTTTAGGAATACAACCAAAAATTCTGTAAATTCAGTACCTACCAACTGTGGTGGAACTCAACCCAATTCTTATTTCAAATGTGGTTAAGTTGGACATCATTACAATGAATGTTCAAATATAAAAGTTGATACACGTATGACTTTTGGTAATTAAGACAATGAAGATTGGCTTCAGTATGACATCTTCAAGAATTGTTGTTAGTCTCATGGCAAGGTGTGCACGATTGTTATTGATGGTGCGAGTTGTGAAAATATCGCCTCACAAGCTATGGTGAACAAGCTAAAGCTCCAAACCGAGCCTCATGCAAAGCCTTATCAAATTTCATGATTCAAGAAGGGAAATAAGGTAAAAACTTCTAAAAGATGCCTTACTTCATTTTTCATGGGCAAAAATTACAATGACCAAGTGTGGTGTGATGTAGTTCCTATGGATGTATGTCACATACTCCTAGGAAGGTCTTAGCAATCTGATAGAATGTTACCCATGATGGCTGTAAGAACACTGACACTTTTAAAAGAGGTAAAGTAGATATTGTTCTCTTTTCAAATAAAGAGGAAAGAACTCCCAAATCTTCACAAGAGGAAGGTAGTAATTTTCTCACTTTGTCAAAGTTTATGAAAGAAAGTGATGAAAGTAGTGTTGTATACATGTTGGTTGCTAAAGAAAAAGTACAACCCATTGACATGCCTAATGAGCTAAATCCTCTTTGGATGAGTTTAAAGATGTCATACCCAATGATTTGCCTAATGGTCTCCCTCTCCTTAGAGACATTAAATTCCAAATTGATCTTGTTCTCGGTTCTAGCTTTTCTAACAAGGCTCACTACTAGATGAGTCCAAAAGAATATGAAGAATTGGAGAGGCAAGTCATAGATTTGTTAAAGAAATGGTATGTTAGAGAAAGCATGAGTTTTTATGCAGTGCCGGTTAAGGTGTTTTTCAATATTGATCTTAGAAGTGTCTACTATCAAATTCTCATCTAGATGGGTGATGAATGTAAGATTGCATATATGAATGGCTTGTCATGCCATTTGGTCTTACCAATGCTCCAATCACTCTCATGAGGATGATGAATCAAGTGCTCCTACATTTCATTGGTAAATTTGTTGTTGTTTACTTTAATGATATTATTGTTTATAGTCATGATAGAAGTGAGCATATGGAGCATTGGAGGGTTGTTCTAACCACTTTAAGAGGCGAAAAGCTTTACATAAACCTTCAAAAGTGTTGTTTCTTGACAAATAGCCTAGCTTTCCTAGGCCTTGTTTTGACCTCTACATGGATAAAGGTGGATGAAGAAAAGATTAAAGTTGTCCAAAGTTGGCCTACACCTAAAAGCTTGCAAAAAGTAAGGAGTTTCCATGAATTGGCTTCATTTTCTTGTCGATTCATAAGGAACTTCAGCACTGTTTAAACCCCTTTGTTTGACTGCATGTAGAAAGGAGTGTACAAGTGCACAACCAAGGCCGAGAAAGGCTTCCAACTTGTCGAAGAAAAACTATCAAACTCACCCGTCCTTGCTTTATCGGACTTTGAGAAGATATTTTAGGTTGATTGTGATGCCTCTCATGTGGGCATTGGTGGATACTTAGCCAAGAATGTCATCCAGTCATTTTTTTACTGAGAAACTCAATGAAGCAAGGAAGAAAGAATTTTATTCCATTGTTAAAGCACTTGGGCATTGGAGATCTAATTCAATCCAAAGGAAATTTATTTTGAATTTTGATTATGAAGCTTTCAAGCACATCAACAACCAAGTTAGTTCGCACCGAAGATAGTCAAAGTGGGTTTCTTTCTAAAAAGAATACACTTTTGTGTTGAAATATAAAAGTGGTAAATACAACCAAGTGGCACACACTTTTAGCAGTAAAGTGGCACTTCTAAATTCTATGAGTATTCAACTTGAAAGGTTTGATGTCATTAGAGACATGTATGCCAAAGATGAGAATTTTGGTAAATTTTGGAAGCTTTTTAAAGAAAGGCACCATGAAGACTATTTTGTCCATGATGGTTTCTCCTTAAAGGAGCTTGCTTAGGCAATCCAAAATGCTCCCTTAGTATATATATCATTATGTGAAGAGAAATCAAAATATGTCAAACTTGCAAATGATAAACTCAAAATACCAGTCCTTACACTCTATTACCACTTCCTACAGCTCCATGGGAAGATGTTAGCATGGATTTTATGGTGGGCTTACCAAAACCACAAATAGGTAATGATTCCATTTTTTGTGGTTATTGATCACTTTCTAAAATGGCTAATTTTATTTCTTGCAAGAAAGCTATGGATGCCTCTTATGTTGCCAATCTTTACTTTAATAAGTTGGTGAAACATCATGGTGTTCCTAGTCCATTTTTTCGGATAGTGATACCAAATTACTTAGTAATTTTTAGAGGTGTTTGTAGAGAAGGATTGGTATTAACATGCCTTATTGTAGTGCCTATCATCCTCAAACGGATGGGCAAACTGAAGTGGTGAATAGAACTTTGGAGAATTTGCTTCGAGGGTTGGCGGCAAAGAGACCAAAGCAATGTGACACATTTTTGCCTCAAACTGAATTTCTTATAATTATATGGTAAATTGTTCTACCTCAAACTGAATTTGCTAATAACACGTAGAACACTTAGTCCTTTTGGCAACTTAATTCTAATTCCAAGCTTAAAGCTTCCAAAATGAAGAGAGAATGAGAAGAGATAAAAGGGGGAGAGAGAGAGAGCAATGAACGGCTGTCTCTACCTTCACAAATGGCTATTAGCCATATAGATATTTATAATATCTAGGGGGCAAAATGACTAAAATGCCCCTAGGCCACTTAACATACCCTCCCGACTTTAATTTTCAATTTTGAATGCAGCTATGGCTTTGAAATCACTTCCTTAACTCTTTTAACATTTCATTTGGTTTAAAACCAAAAATAATATTTTTTAGAAAAGTATCCGGTTTCTCGGGCCCACCCGACTTGTGCCCCCGCCCTCAGAGACCCGAAAATCTCAAAGTGTGTGAATTGGCTCAAAGCATCCCCAAACCTCTAAACAAGTCCCCAAATATGTATTTCATATTTATAACACAGGTAACATCATTTATATAGTAATAAAATGAACAAAAAATAAACTGGTCAAAATTGAACCCGGTCTCTACATGTTGAGTTAGGCTTCAAAGAGGTTAATGGTTAAAGGGTTTGTGCTAAGAAGGATGAGTATGGAAATAATTATATTTGATGATCAGTTGGTGTCATGACTAGGAAATGTAATGTAAATGCATATCTGAGGTGACATGGGAACACCGAATTTAAGAGGTTGATTACCCTCTTGATTTGTGAAAACTCGTGATGGAATTAAAAAATTTCTTAGTGAAATAAATTAGGTCTTGGGGTAATGGGCATATGAAAGGTTGCGATGTTAGGTCATTAAGGTGATTGATGTGTGTGAATTCAGGGATAGAAAGATATTGAGTAAATGTGAATTTTGGTGAACTATAGGAAAATTACTGTAGGGTAATGATGAGACTAATGCTCTACCATGATTGGCATAATGCGTAATATCTTCATTTTCTTGCATACATGTATGTGTGACATGTGTGTGAGTGTGCATACTTAGCTTTCGGCTTACATGTGTTTCAAATTTAATCAATTTTTGCAGTTTCATTTTATATGGATTTGGTGCTAGAAAAATAGGAATGGCCTAGAGCCCTTAGGTTGAAAATCCCTAAACTTGGCTAAGCGGGTGATATTACTGTTAGGTTAGTAGCCTGTAAACTGAGGGCAGGGGTATGTGGTCTTTGAGGCACGTGCTCTAGGGAGTGGTAAACCCCAAAAGTTACATGATTTTGAAATGAAAAATGTATATTTTACAAATGGTTGAAATGGAAAAGGTGTGTGTGCGTGGCTCATGATTTTGAAATGTGAAATGTGTGTTACCCAAGGTTTGAAAAGGGAAAAGTGTGTGTGTGTGTAGCATATGATTTGGTGTGTGGAAGTGCATGTAGAGCATAAGATGTGGCATGTGGAAGTGTGGGTGTGTGTGTGCATGTGATGTACAAGATTGATATATATATATGGAAGGGGTGTATTTGCATGTGACTTGGGACGTGAAATGTTGGCATTAAAGGTTAGACTTGATGGTAGCTTCGTTAATTTGAACATCAATTATCATATAGAAAATGTTGAAAATGCTATGACTTGTAAATCTGAATGGCAATTATAATTGATAGGCAGGGCTAGCCCTGGGCCTAGGCTGTCTCTTTACCACCCCCAAAAAAAAAATTTTGGGGGCCCCCAAATTTTAGACTGACTATATTATACTAGTATATAAATTGGGTCCATAATAAAATACTTCATTGGGCCTCTATCATTTTAAACCCAAAACACTTAATATATATACTTTAAACCTATATACAAAGTATAAAATAATTATGCAGTCTATTCTAACCCTAACCCATGTGCCCATGCCCACCTTTTACTCCATGCCTCACATTATATTACTTTATGTCTAACACGAATGGTCACATTAACAAATAAAAAAGCTAAAGACAACTTTACCAAAAAAAAAAAATCTCTCTCTCTCACTCAATACAGAATCAGAAAACCTCATTACTTCGTCAGTTCATCTATGGTGGGTGAGTTCTGCAGAATCTGCACACTGAATATGGCAAAAAGAAAATACTAAATCTGAATATTTAAGCCCCCTTTTTCTTTCTCTCTCTTTTATTAAAAGCCCTAATTTTTCTTCTTCTTTACCAAGCTCTAATTTTTATAATGAACGAGCGTCACTATCAAGTGTCAGCTCTAATGACATGGGAGTGGTGAGAGGCTCAACCCAGATAGCTAGGCACTTCCAGATTTTCCCATTGTGCAGTTGGTAGCACCGATGACAGGCTTGTCAAAAATTGATACACTTTTTATCTCTTTCCCCCCTTTTATATGTGCATATTTGCTTCGTTCTTCCTTATTGGCTTACTGTCTACATTTTTCTGTGTGCATCTTGAATTCTTGATAGTATCATTGTTTTTACATCTTTATGCATATTGATCATCCATTTGCATTTTTGCTCACCTAATATATATGATTGTATTGTATGATTATTAGTATTATATATGTGCAAAGCTGCTATCTCTTATCATATTTGTTTTGATTGTGAAGTTTGAACAAACATAATAAAGAAAATAAATAAAAAAATCAAGCAATTTGTCTATTAGAAAATATGAATCTGGAAATGAAAAAAGGAAAAAAAGAAAGAGATGAGAATTGATTCAATCTCAAAAAAGAGATCATCATAAGTTTTTTAGGAGTAATACGCAAATAGAGAGTTCAATTGAAAATTTGGAGAATGAAGGTAATAGGAATGAGAATCAAAATGAAAAAAATGTGAATGAACATGGAGATTTAATGAATAAAAATCATAGAAATGAGAATCAAAATGAAGAACATTAAATTTAATGATATTCATAGAGATGAGAATCAAAATGAAGAAAATGTGAATGAACATGAAAATTTGATAAATAAAGAACATATGAATGTAAATGATAATGTTCTTTTGAACATTAATGATCCAGGAAATTGGAAAAAGCATTGATAAAAATTTTAAAGATTTTTTAGTTGAAAGAGGTCCTACAGAAGATGTTTTCAAAGGATTTAGAAAATAAACATTTCTTTTCCACATATTACATTCGACATTTGTCAAATGGTGAAAAACATGATAGGAAATGGCTAATTTATTCAACTACTTTGGACAAGGTCTTTTGCTTTTGTTGTTAAGTTGTTCAAATATGATGGAAATAAAATTCAATTGGCAAATAAAGGAGTCAGAGACAGGAGAAATCTTAGTGGCAAGCTTAAAAGTCACAAGACTAGCAATGAACAGATTACAATGAGAAATCAGATTACAAAAAAATGCAACAATTGATAAAATTGTGGAAGAACAAAGCAACAAAGATAGAGAACATTGAAGGCAATTATTACTGAGAATAATTGTTGTTGTCAAAAATCTTGCTAAAAATAGTTTGGCATTCCGTGGGGACAATGAAAAGTTTTATGAAGAAAATAATGAAAACTTTTTAAGCATAATTGAAATGATTGCAGAATTTGATCCAATAATGCAATAGCATATTCATCGAATTGAAGAGAAAAAAATTCATTATCATTATCTTAGTCACAAAATTCAAAATGAATTTATTCTTCGAATATCGGATGAGATTAAAAATAAAATCATTAAAAAAGTTAAAGAAACAAATTATTTTTCAGTTATTCTTGATTGTACTCTGAATACAAGTCATGAAGAGAAAATGTCATTTATATTAATATGTGTGAATGTTTCAGCAAGTCCAATTAATGTACAAGAGTTCTTTTTAGGATTTTTAAAGGTGGATGATACATAAGGGCAGGGGCTTTTTGGTGAACTTGTAGATGTTTTCAAAGATCTTGAATTTGATATTGGTGATGTAAGAGGACAAGGGTATTGTAACGGGTCTAATATGAAAGGGAAACACAAAGGTGTACACAAATTATTACTAGAACTAAATCTTAGAGCATTCTATATGTCATGTGGTTGTTGTAATCTTAACCTTGCACTTTGTGATATGGCAAATTCTTGTTGTAAAGTTTCATCTTTTTTTTTGGAGTTGTGCAACAAATCTATTCATTGTTTTCATCTTCTATAAAGCAATGGAAGGTTTTCACAAATAATGGTAAAGGTTGCATAGTTAAGTCACCATCACAAACACGTTAGGAAGGTCAAGTTGAAAGTGTTAAAGCAATAAGATTCCAAGCTCCAGATATAAGAAATACTTTAATTCACTTAGCAAGTACTAGTGAAGATTCCAAGACAATGAGCGATACTGAGTGCTTAACAATATATGAAATTGAGAATTTTGAGTTCTTGCTTGGCATAGTTATTTGGTTTAATATATTGAATGTTGTTAATGGAGTATGCAAGTAGAGGACATGCAGATTGATGTTGATATAGAGAAAAATGGATTTGAATATGCAGTGTCGTTTGAGGCTAAAGAGATTGCAACTAAAATGGAAGTTGAACCTATATTTCGTGAAAGATATGTCATTCGTAGAAAGAAACAATTTGATGAGTGTGTCAGTGAAGAGATGACACAATTGGCCAAAAAATCATTTAAAATTAATTATTTCATATACATAGTTGATCAAACTCTTGCATCACTCAAGAGTAGATTTGAACAATTTCAACAATATGACGACTCTTTTGAATTTTTGCTTAATTTGGAGAGGTTGAAGTCTGAAGATAATGATGTATAGTTTGAAGTGTTCTTGTCAAAAACTTGAAGATCTCCTAAAACATGGAACAAAATTATTTTCACTGCTAAAAGTCTTAAGAGTAGCTTTGCCAAGAGGAACAAAAAAGGCAATTGAAGTATTTGATTTTATAAAAGGGCTAGATTATTGTTTTTCAAATGCTTGGATTGCATATAGAGTATTATTGACTATCCCAGTTACAGTTGCATCTGATGAAAAAAGTTTTTCAAATTTGAAGTTTATCAAATCTTACTTTCAATTGATGATGTCACAAGAGAGATTAAATTAATTGGTAATAATATCTATTAAGAAAAATATGTTGGAGAGGTAATAATATCTATTCAGAAAAATATGTTGGAGAAACATGATTGGAGCACTTTAATTGATAATTTTGCAGCTCAAAATGCAAGACGATCATAGTGTGTAAACCTTTTGTATAAAGGATTTGAAAGTTCGCTTAGGGCCCTTCAAAATTTTAGGAATCTCAGGGCTGACCCTGTTGATAGGCATTCAACTCTACTCGTCTTGCTAAGAAAGTTATGTTATACTTGTGATTTGGATTAGATGGAGATAAAACCTAGAGATGCTAGGTCCCTATGATTAGATGGTATTGATTTGTCCATCGTTCACTCAAATAATTATGGATTGACCCATAAACTATTTTGTCTTAGATAGTATTGGTTAAAACATGGAGGTAATACTTTTATCGCTCTTGAGTATGTAATATTTCCATCTTGAGGTCTTATTTGATTATGACAATATATATATATATATATATATATATATATATATATATATATATATATGGATGGCATACCATGTATACTTAGTTGTTTAATGATATTATTGATAAAGTTATATTTAGAATCTCTCTATTGGGCAGTGTTTTTTCACTCTATCATTTTACAGATTTGATCCGGAAGCCTAGTGATGCAAGGATGTGGAGTTGATAGGCATTGATGACTTTGAAGAAAGTGTATCTTTGCTATTTTTAGTTATGATATGTAATGATTCTTTCATATATGTAATTCATATTCTTTTTGAGGTTGAGGGAATGTTCTCGATTGATAACTCTTGTATGAATATCGTAAATATTTTTATGATGATGGGTTGGCAATTATGAACAATTGAGGCATAATTTGATTCAAATTTAGTTATGTAGAGTGATCTCTATAATCTTTAGTGTCGGTTTGATGAAAGTTGTATATTAGAGTTGGTCTATTACTTTTGAAGAATTTCTTTTATAATCACGGATCAAGATTTAGGAATTCGGAGCATGACAATTCGAGATAGTTGTTTGATATTATTTTGTTGTACGAACTAACTATTCTGATATCGAATGACATTACAGTTTTTATATTTCATTCAACTAAAAAAGCATTCATGAAATCAAGTTTAAAATTTCTTTTCATGAAAATTAGTTAATTAAAATTATAAAATTATTATTTTTTGGAGATTTAAACTGAATATGTCCATAATCAATTTAAAATATTACAATAACAACTTTGTAAATTTATTATACAACTTTAAGCCAATCAAACACAACCAAAATAGGATATGAGGATCGATACCTCTAGATTCAATCATAACTTCATTGCCAAGTAGCATGGATTGTAAAATACAAAAAGTCAAACACGATATATTGGCCAATTATTACAAGAGAAGAAACTCAAGACTTTAATGAAGAAGAAATAGAGTAATGTTAACAACTAAGATTAATTACTGCTATAGTTAGACTAAAAAAAAATAATAAGGTCCTACAAGTTAGACTATGCTACTTTAAACTATTACCTATACACTAAATTAGATTGATACTAAATTAAATAACTAAGGGGAAAATGAGCTTAGCAGTTTAAAATAAATAATGTCTTAAGTAAACATCACAAATAAATAATGCTCAACTGTTTTTAAAATTATAATCAGTACAAAAATAATAATTAAAACATCTAAAATATAATTATTCAACTGTTTACAAATAATGTCTTCAAGATTTAAACTGGAATATAAATTAGGCAATTTAATATGCCAACTATGTTATATGTTGATTCTGCCATTTGTCGTATGGACTACATTCTCTGTCTTCCGTTATCAACAATGAATTTTTACATAAAACAGGGAATCTATTGATTATAAATTAACAGTATATTGTTATATAGATGTCCACGAAAAGAAACAAAAGCTAAAGTAATGTCTTGTTTTTTTGTTTCACATTATATTAAGACGCCACTTGACTTGTAGGCCGGCTCAGTGAAGAGCCAAACACGTACTCCAATGAAGAAGTTAATTTCCTACTCACCTTTCTCTTTCTCATGGACAACCACTAGAAACACTAGAGTCTGAATATTCTCTCTCTCTCTCTCAATATTCTAACTTAAATGAAAGTGGCAAGAAGTCTTAGGTGGTGATAGTAATGTTATTAAGGGTCTTTTTCTTAAATAAACAAATGTTTTATTATTGTATCAATCAAATAAAAAGTTATTTTTTTGACTTGTTCAATAATGTCTTAAAGAAACAAATGTTTTGAACGTTGGTATGAATGTTCTTTCTTTGACCTTTCTGAAAACAATGAAATTTTGTTTCTGATAAAGAGAGTTGATATCATATTTGAAAATTTTGCAGTTCATGGTGTATTGTTGGTCACTAGTGAAAAGACTTTTGTGCATAACTATATATTCAAAATATCAACATTGAAATGTTATTTAAAAAGGCATGGACATCATCGATGGTGATGAATAATTCTGGTCCAAAAGGAGTTATAATAAGCAAATTAAAATTACTCAACTGTGACCAAAAGGAGTTATGATGGTGATGAAATGGTCTCTTCTCGTTGCTTGTTTTTAGGGCTGGTTGTCAACTACTACTTACCTAATACTAAAGGCTTGACCATTTCCTACTACAACTACCTCATGGTTTTTTCCATTTACTCACTTCATCAATAATTACTTCTTTTAACTCTAAAATTTAACCATATATACATAGAACCATTAACCAAGTTAGTGCCCACACACTCTCTCTCACACACACACACACAATTACTTCTTTTAACTCTAGATTTGACCATATATACATAGAACCATTAACCAAGCTAATGCCCACACACACACATATATATATATATACACACACATATATATTAACCTTATAAACCATAAGATGAACACAAATTTGATGAGTATCAGTGAATTGATTGTTTAAATAGATGATTTAGTGTTGGAAAGCAATTTCATTATGTTTAATTGGCAGGAATTGAGATTATTTGTTGTGGATTTGAAGAAAAGAACCATGAAGGAGCAAATGAAACACTATAACTTTCGTGATATAAATTGACAAAATTAAGGTGTTAATCGTTGCTATTTTTTGTGTTTATAGATAATTTGATTAAGGATAATGATTTATACTGTGAAAAATTATCGTCGAATGTATAATGAAAAGACTGTCCATTCATTAAATTATGAAAGTGTAATAAATGTTTGAGTCACAGTTGTACTAGTTAAGAATGAAAGTGATTAACTTTCCTAATCTGATAATAAATTTTCATATCCCTATCATTACTCTTTGATTAATGGTGGACATGGTGGTTCACAAATGGTGTGGTTGTGCATGTTCTGGGTTTGTAAAGATGAAGATGAGTTCTGGACCATGGCAACGAAAGCCCACTCATGGCCATTTTGGGCTGTTTGTTTTCTTTGATCTGCATGTGTTTTCTCACACCATCCACGTAAAGTACAATTTGGTCACCACAAAAAGTCTGTGGATATAATAATGAACTCAAGGCAAAAACCATCCATTGCATTCTAGAGCTCCATGAAGTGATGGCAAATTAAATTAAGAGATGGAAATCATTTAATTTTTCCTTTTTTCCTTCCTACCAAGGAAAAAGCTCTCCTCCATCAAACTGCAAATCCAAACAGAATTGATATCTTGCAATTTGTTGCATGAGAGGATGTGCATATCTTGCCTTGAATTGAATTAATTTTGAAAGAATCAGATTTCAATTTTTATAAGATTTATTACTTAAAGAGTGTTAATTACTTAGTAAAAAATTTTAAAATTTTGTGAATCACCAACTTTGCCGTTGAGAATCATTTCAGCATTGCGCAATGGAATCTTTAATTTGGCGTCAAGCTTCATGTTAACTTGACGACCACATTGATCATAGTCACAAACACTAGGTGTGCAGTACCCAAGATCAACATTCTGGCAAGTTTGAGGCTCAACCAAGTAAAGCGTTCTTGGCACATGCATTGAATCCATGGTCCGAAGCAGAGGACAGGGCTGTTGCCGTGACAAGTGAAGCTTTGTAAAATGGGGATCCGAAATTATACAGTGCCAAGTTTTTGAAACACATTTTCACATAACAATTGTCTTCACAGACAGTTATAATAGAATATCGACGAAGATTGTCCTAGGAAGATCTTTGATCAAACAATCCAATATCTGAAGTTCTTCATCATCTTACTTGACTGGTCCCTTGTTGCCTTTTTGGGTTGAATTTCTTCTTCTTCTCTTCATGGCTTGACTAATATTCTATAAATCTGTTGAAATAGATTTGGAGGTCAGTAACTGAGAGCATTGAACAAAACCTTAAAAGTAAAATCGCAGCAAAATGAGGGAAAATGTAAAAACTGAAGTCATAATTTAAAGAAATAAAAAGTTACCTGAAACAGAGTAGATACGATGAAATAGCAGTCACCAGAGAGATCGAGAGATTAACATGAATCAAAACCCTAGTGTTAGTTGAGTGGCGGGAAAAAAATGGGCCGGAAATGTTAAGATCTTGGGCGTCTTCATCGACAAATTACAAAAGTATTTGGTATTTTACTTATTAGTCCCTCCAAAGTAATAGTAATACCTGACCCAACCACCTTTTTTCTTTTAAAAAAAAATTACAACAACCTCTCTCTTGTTATACTAAATTAGAAGGACCTCCCCCCTAGTTTCTAAAATAACCCCGTAAGAAATGACCACTTATAGAGTATGAGAATTATCTCTATCAACCTTACTAAAAAAATTAATTTTAAATTCAAAAACACGATTGATTGAATCGATATATATATATATATATATATATATATATATATATATATATATATAAGAGTTTCTATTTGTATGTATATGTAGTTTGTATAGGAGAGAGGACTATCTTCATAGGTATCAACCATGGTTGCTGACGGTGCATACTAGCAATAGGGGGGGGGGGGGGGGGGGGAAGGGTGTTTAATTCCATTTTGCACACATAAAGCTACTTTTTTCATATTTTGTCCGAATTAGAGTGCAGTGTATTTTTACCTAACTAGGGGGAAGGCTAGGATAATTTTTGTTTTCCTTTCAAATTTTTTTTGTTAACTTTCAATTATCTTATCTAGGGATGGCAACGGGGCAGGTACGACACGGGTTCGCTTAGACCCATTCCTGCCTCGTTGCCTTTATGTGCCACATGAGAAATGCATACTCAAAAATATCAAAGCCCCATATTCCATCTTACAATAAATCAAGCCATGAATGATTAAAAGATATTTTTATTAAACAATCAGTTTGATTGTAATGACTTCAAGGCCGATATGTTAGAGAATAAGATATATTATGTTAAAAAATGTAAATAATATATATAAGGTAGGGATATTGTGTGTGTGTGTATATATATATATGTCTGTTTATATATAATAATTAGGCTAAGCGGGGTGAGTTTTTAAAAAATTCCGAACCTGTACTCCTTGCGGTTCTGGTTTCCTTTTATATATTCGCCCATACTGAACAAGAAGGGTTTCATACTCGTCCCATTAGGGATGAAATCGAGCGGGCAAAATTTTCATCCTTAATCTTATCTCGCTTAGGTTTGTCAATGTCAACATGATAGAAATATATCCTCTAACTAAAGAAATAACATAGCAAGACCTCTGGTCTAATCATATCTCCTTTACTTTCAAAATAAAAGGTGGAGGACTTGAATTTCCTAAGAGTATTATGGCCTACCATTTTGTTGACATCATCTAGCCTAGTGCATAAGACTCCCACTATTACAGGGTATGGTGAAAAGACTGTTTTCTTGTTTCGAACTCGTGACAAGTCATAGTGGAATAACCTTACCATGACATCATCCTGGTTAATCAAATTTCAGTTATGGTAATAACTTATCATAAATATACAAATGTACCTTCTTTTTAACATATTAGATGGACAAAAATATCCTTATTTACTACACAATCCATCATTCTTCCTACATATATACATGTACAAATGCCCAATGTTCATACATAAAAGAATGGTACACATATTTTTATAAGCATATAAAAGATATGGTTTTAGGAGATAGTGTTCCTCCCAAACCACTGCAACATAAACTTTAGCTTTTCATTTTGCATTTGCTTGCCTCTTATGTCACTAGTTAGAACCATTTTGGCTTTCAATTTCCAATGATCTTTTTAAAAATTTTTATTAGAATAGAGCACAAGGGATATACACATTGTGTGTCTTGGAATTTTTTGCAAATTATTTGCAAACAAGTGAAGATATGATGATGTGCGTGCTCTATAGATCACAATTATGAAATCGGGTATTACAAATTACAAAATGTTAAATTATTGTCAAATACAATAATTCTTAAAAAATAAAAGGTTATAAGTTTTGTTGAACTGGACTTCGAGGCCAAGACAAATGACATCTATAATACAGCACGACAAATCAAGTTAATTGAGCTTTAACCTCTCCTAAGCTCTAACTTGAGACAACCTTAATGCATTTTAATGTATCGTACTTTTATCACAATCAGTCCAACGAATTCACATTACAAAATTGATCCTCTCAAATTGGCAATTCTGGATCCTTTACCTCTTTTTCCGTCCTACCAAAAATTAGCAACTCTACTAAGAAAATGAGTCTCCTCTATCAAAGTGCAGATCCAACTATGTTTGTTTGGCAAATTGTCATATAGGAGGATGAAAAATCTAACATAATCCTCCTTTTAAAGTTTAGAAGTAATTAGAGAATATTGTTGATATTTAAAAAACTTCCAATAAAAACTCATACCAATGTTAATCAAGTAATTCTTTGTACAAAATTTTTGGACCCTACCCCTTTTGGAGGCCTAAACCATGCATCTTTTAGAAACACAACACTGTTGACACAAACAGCTAGCTTAAAGCATGCATCATTTAGAAACACAACAATGTTGACACAAACAACTATGCACACAAGATAGAGTAAAGAATTAAATTTAAATTACAAACATTCACAGCAACAAGTGATTATATGCCACGATCCATGGATTGCCCAAAAATCCTTTCTTTCCATAATTCCATCAAAGAACCAAAGAATCCTTTCTTTCGAGGACTTCTAATAATCTCTCCCATCAAATGATTATATGCCATGAGCCATGGACTGCCTTGCCACCCATGACCCATTTAACAACAATATCAGAATCTCCCTATATTAAACATTGCCAAAATCCCCACATTCGTAACAACCTTGAGAATTTCCAAAAGAGCTAATATCTCCACCTAAATAGCAATATGGTGTCACCCAGCTTAGAGAACCTAAGTATCTAATTTATTAAAGCATTGCTTAGAATTGCCTCTAGTTCTCAGTTGAAAAACAACCCTAGACTTGATAAGCACCCAATGGTGCTTACTAAATTGATAAGTTACACATGATAAAAACTTCAAATGACTAAGACTAGGAACTTAACACTGGAAAACTAAAAGTGAAGGGTGACCAAGACGATAGTGCCATTGGAATGGAGATAGAGAAGATTTAAGGGTCATAAGACAAGGCTCAAAATCAAAGTAGTATAAGCCAAGTAGGATAAAATGTAATAGGGCATTGGAGAGATTTAGTAGGCTTACTTAATAGACATCAAACTAAAGAAAAATTGGGAAACATATAAAACAGATGAGAGAGACAAGGAATAACTAAGTTGAGTTGTCCCCAAACTTGAAAATGGATGAACCATTAGCAAGAGTAACATTCTGAGAAGGAGTTACAGAATGATATTCAGATAGAAGATGAGAACAACCACTAATATGATGGGATGATCTATAGTCAATGATCCAAGGACTGCGAATAGAAGATAATAGACGTGGGTATAATACCTGACTAGGCAAAAGTAGTTGTGGAAGATGAAACAGATGTCTGTTGTTGAGTCAAGTTGAGTATACTCATCACATGGGAGAGCTGACCATATCAAATTCAGCAACATGGTGAGAACCAAAAGATGATGTCTGTGAAGAAGGAACATCCTCCTTAGAGGCAACTTAATTTCCATAGGTAGATGGTTTACCATAAAGGTCCCAACAAAAGTTCACAAGTATGATTAGATAGACCACAATGTGTACATTTTGAGGATTCCCTACCACGGCCACGGCCTCCCCGTGAATCACAACCACCACGAGCGGAGCCCCACGACAACTACAACAAACATTAGGTTCACTTTGTGAAACCGTCAAAGCTAAGTGTTCACCACTTTGCTCACTATTCATATCTGATGAGCCACTAGACAATGTAGCTCGCTGAAGCCAGAAAACATATCAGCAAGATATTGAAGTTTCAGACTACCCAAATTTGTGCATCAATAGGCTCATACACTGAGGACAAACCGGTGAGAAATCGAACAGCATTAAAGTCCTTGCATTTTGAAATACCCCCTACAAATTTAACGCATGAGGTGTCCAATCTCACACATAAAATATAAGAGATACTTACAACTGATACAAAGAAGCATAGAATACGAGAACAAAAGAAAAAGAGTCATAAAAGCTGAAAGGAAAGTCTGACTGAAATAAATAATAATGTTAAATAAACATAATACGAGTCTAAACGATGCAACTTGGAAGTCCCGTAACTCAAGGACCCCTTATCCAAATATCATAAAAGTAAATACTTTATGAATACATCTAAGTCCTTACTCCGAAGTCTGTTAAGGAAAAGATGACTGCCACGCTCTATGAACTCCACGCTCTCACCTCGAGGTGGAAACTGACTGGGACCTGAAATATTAACAAAGTGGGTTAAACCCACAAGCAAGTTCCCTCTACTACCACCCAATTAAAGAACCGGTAAACATACCCTCTATATGAGGTCAGTAAATAACATATAGATACAATTATAACATTTAGTCATTTAGCTTACTGTCTCAAAAATAATTAGAACTATGTTCTGAACTAACCCATCCATTATCATAATAAAGGAAGAACAATTTCTAGGTTCAAACCATAGGCAATCCAAACATGCCTAACACACTAAGTTTTATCTAATTAGATACTAAGCAATCCTACCATGCCTTGCTCAATATTTTACAAATACCTTACTAAGTAATAGGCAACCTAACCTGCCTCCACAAATAATCCTTCCACAAAACATCAAATGTATGTTTATATACACTTAAATATAACCCACCAACTCATACACATATCTATAATTAATCCTGTGACCGAAGAATAGAACAGCCCCCATACACTACACTAACCCTTCTATTATCACAATGTAGGTACATAATAGTTTTAAGTTTACACAAGAGGCACTCCTAACACACCCCAATATAATGTACAGATACTTTATTAGGTATTGGGCGATCCTGACATGCCTTGGCAATCCTGACATGACGAAAATATAATAAATATATACTTTATTAGGTATTAGGCAATCCTGACATGCCGAAAATATAATGAATAGATACCTTATTAGGTATTAGGCAATCCTAACATGCCTCGCAATCCTGATATGCCGACAATATAATAAATAGATAACGTACATGCTGAAAATATAATAAATCGATACGTTATTAGATATTAGGTAATCTTGACATGTCTGACAATCTTGAGATGCCAAAAATAGAATAAATAGATACCTTATTAGGTATTAGGCAATCCGGACATGACGAAAATAAATTGAATAGATACCTTATTAGGTATTAGGCAATCCTAACATGCCTAGCAAAATGTTCTTAAATAATAATCTAACACAGTTAGCAGCATGCTAATTAAAGTCATGAAACTCCTATCGTCATATTCATTATCTAAACGATTAAAATGACACAACATATCATGCATGTAATCAGAGTTTAAAATAATCCCATAAACTGATCTAAACATCATATAATTTATAACAAACATTTATGGAAGCAAATAAAATAATTAAAGGAATTCAAACAATTAATTAAAAGAAAATCCCGCAATGAAGCCAACACCTCAATTTAAACATCAAGTATCTAAACCTAGCTCTAATCCTAGTCTTCCGTGCAAAAATTATTTTTAAAAGTCGTAATTTATATTTCTGGAAAATTTTGGAACTTTTGGCAATTTAAAAAATATTTTCCAAAAAAGAGAAAATAAAATTCTAATTTTTGAAGCATACTTTTTGTACTAATTCTACTACAAGGGGGACTTATTTCATCTTGAAATTTAAAACCCAAGTGCATTCTACCCCTAAAAGATTTACTTAATTTTTTAGGAATTTTTTGGAATTTTTTGGTATTTAAAAAAAATATTTTTTTCCCCCGCGAGTGGGACCCAGCAGGACCTTTCCAGGTCCCCAACTAGCGGCACATGCACCCCCACACGACGGCAACGCACATGGGCGTGACCCCCCTTTTTTTTTTTTCCTTCTTCTGCCTTCTTTTCCCTATAACTTTTACCGCAAACGTGAACTCTATATAGCTGCCATTTTTCCAGCCATTCTTCGGCCTTCTCCGGCCACCAAAACTCACGTACGAATATACCATTCAACTACTCTCAGTCTAAGCTACGCATTGGTAGCATGATGTAACTTTTACCGCAAACGTGAACTACATACATATGTACATATCAAAATTTACACCATAAAACTTCAAATTCGAAGATTAATTATGTTTAATCATATAAAAAATCTTTAACATGAAATCAAGCAGAGATCCCAAATTATTAACCATAATCATGCATAAACCTATATATATACACATATATCAATGAAATCAAACAATTTAATTAATTATCTATGTTTACAAGTTCAAAGGAGAAGTGAAGAGATTGAACTTGCCTTGTGATTTTGAACAAAATCATCTTCACTCTCTTTTTTCGGCATCTACCGTTCTCTCCTTGTCTGTGCGTATAAACCCTTTGGGCGTAGAAACCCTAAATTTTTTTCTCTTATTTAATATTCCTAAATAATTAAACTAATAAATATAAAATATTTAGCCCACCTATACACATATATATAGAGCCCAACCCAACAATCTTGCCCAATCTGCTGAAAATTAAAAATTAAAATATAAAAGAACATGCAGCTGAAACAACCACCTATTTTTTTTTATTTAAAAAAACTACATTAAAACAAATAATTCACATATAATTAAAAATAAATCAACACTTAGCATCCATGCAAACATCCATATTAAACAATTAAAAAATATATACATTGACTAAATTAACTAGAACATTTAAAAAATTAAAACCCAATTAAATAACAAAAAGTCCAATTTAAATATCCTCAAATTATGGGTTATTAAATTCTTCCCCCCTAAAAAGTGGAATTTCGTTCTCGGAATTCACCTCATACCTGAAATAAAAAGCTCTAGATATTTTGCCTTTATTTCATCCTCCCTTTTCCAAGTGGACTGCGCCTCATTGTGGTGGCTCCACTGAACCCAAACTAAAGGAATAGTATTCGAACAAAGGACCTAGTTCCGATGGTCAAGAATACAGTAAGGTTGCTCCACATATGTTGCATCTGGCTGCAACTCAATCTCCACAACCTCAATATGCTAATAAGTATCCTCATCCCTAAGGAACTCTCGCAATATAGACACATAAAAAATATTATGCACAGTGTGCATTGTGTCTAGTAATGCCAATCTATACGCTACTGCCCCAATCCTATCTGTAATCATAAAAGACCCACAAAATGAGGCGTTAACTTCCCTTTCCCAAACTGTAATACTCTCTTCAGGGGAAAAACTTTGAGTAAAACTTGATCCCCCACCTTAAACTCTAATGCATGAGTTCTTCGATTAGCATAACTCTTTTGTCTACTCTGAGCAGTCCTTATACGGTCTCTAATAAGATTAAATTTCTTGAATGTGTCCTTAATGAATTCAGGATCCAAGAATCTATTTTCTCTAACCTTCAACCATCATATATGCAGCCTACATAGGCGCCCATATAGATCCTCAAATGGTTCCATACCAATAGTCTTTTGATAACTATTGTTATAAGCAAACTTAACGAGCGACAAGTGACTCTCCCAATTACCTTTGAAGTCGAGTACACATGCTCCCAACATATCCTCCAAAATCTGATTAACCCTCTCAGTCTGACCATTGATCTGAGGGTTATAAGCTGTACTAAGATGCAAAGCTGTACCCTTAGCCTGTTGAAAACTCTCCCAAAATCCTGATACAAAATTCGGATCCCTATCCGATATAATGGACAAAGGCATGTCATGAAGCTTCACTATCTCTACAATGTATAGCTTTGCATATTGCTTTAAGGTGTAACTCGAGCGAATTGGCAAAAATGAGCTGATTTTGTCCACATGTCCACTATCATCCAAATAGTATCATGATTCCACTGTGAGGTGGGAAGTCCTATAATGAAATCTATAGAAATGCTCTCTCATTTTCACTCTGTTATAGGTAGTGGTTGTAAAGATTCTGTCTATCTCTGGTGATCAATGTTGATCATTTAACAAGTGCTACACTTAAAAACAAATATAATAATGTCCCTGTTCATGCCTGCCCACCAAAATTGGCGCTTCCTATCCTGGTATATTTTATCCCTGCTTGGGTGTACCGAAAACTGTGAACTATGAGCCTCACTCATCACTACCCTCCTAAATTTATCTTTGGGAGGAACCACTAACTGTCCATTGTATCTCAATCCTCCATCTGTACCCACTGTATAGAACGTTACTTCCCTAGATTTCAACTTCGCCACTTTCTCTATACACTGCGGGTCAATAAGCTGATCTGTAATTACTCTACGAATGATAGCAGGTGTAACCAATCCACATGCTACAAAAGCATTAATTAAGGCATCTATGCTGCTCAAGTCATTCTATTCTACATAAAAATGGAACGAAAAGACTAACATAGGGTTGGCGACTTAAGTGCATCAACTACTACGTTCGCTCACCCTGGGTGGTACTGGATGGAAAAGTGATATTCTTTCACGAACTCCAATCACCTGTGTTGTCTAATATTCAGTTCCTTCTGTGAGAACAAATACTGCAAACTCATGTGGTCACTAAACAATCTGAAGGTCTCACCCAAGAGGTAATGCCTCCAAATCCTTAAGGCAAAAACCACAGCTACCAACTCCAGATCGTGAGTTGGGTAACTAAGCTCATGAGGCTTAAACTTACGTGAAAAATAAGATATTGGCCTATCCTCCTGCATCAACACACAACCCAAACCTTACAATGATCCATCGGTATATACCAAGTACTCAACTCCGCTCTAAGGAGTAGCTAGGACAGGTGTCGTTGTCAACTTGCACTTTAACTCATCAAATTCCGCTTCACAACAATCATCCTAAATGAAAGGCACACCCTTTTTTAGTTAAATGGGTGAGGGGCTAGCAATCTTGGAGAAGCCCTAAATGAACCTACTACAATAACCAGCTAACCTTAGAAAACTATGCATCTTTGTGGGTGAGGTAGGCTGCGCCCACTACTGCTGACACCTTGCTTGGATCAACAGCTATCCGCTTCTCAGATACTACATGACCCAAGAACTTCACGTCCTTCTGCTAGCAATCACATTTCTCAAACTTTGCCTACAACTAGTGATCTCTCAGTGTCACCAGAACAATACTGAGATGTCTGGCGTGATCCTTTTCTGACGTATAAATAGGCATAGTGCCTGGAGCTAAATAAATGACAAAGTCTATCTCATGAAAGAGTGGTAGTCCTGGAATTTACTAAAACACATCCTGAAAGTCTTGCACCACTTGGAATAGATCCAAAGAAATAGTAATTCCCTCTGGAGACTCCTCATTAAAAAAGAATAGGTGAGTACTAGACCCTCCATTTGATTACAGGATAGCAACCAAATATATCTCCTAACCTGGTATAGCAAAAACAATTGCCTTTTTATGGCAATTTACATAGGCATGATAATGCGATAACCAATCCATTCCAAGTATGACATCATAAGAATGCATATCCAAGACCAATAGGCCTGCTAAGAACCTAAGTCTGCCAACGTCTATAGTGACTAGACTACAGCGTTCCTGTAAAATCGTACTAATCCCCAATGGTGTAGCAATACTAAATGGAGAACTACATGGCTGAATAGCCATACCAGATAGTCTAACCAATAACCGAAATACAAACGAGTGGGATACACCTGTATCAAATAAATCATGAACGATACAACATGGAAGTTTCGTAACTCAAGGACCCCATAACCAAAAATCATAAAAGTAAATACTTAATGGATATATCTAACTCCCTACTCTGAAGTCTGTTAAGGAAAAGGTGAATGTCACGCTCTATGAACTCCACACTCTAACTTTGAGGTGGAAACTACCTCGGACTTATAATATCAACAAAGTGGGTTAAACCCACGAACAAGTTCCCTTTACTACCACCCAATCAAAGATTCAGTAAACATACCCTCTATATAGGGACAGTAAATAACATATAGGTACAATTATACCAATTAGTCATTTAATCTTATATCTCAGAAATATTTAGAATTATGTTCTGAACCAACCATCCATTATCATAATAAAGGTAGAACAATTTCTAAGTGCAAACCATAGACAATCCAAACATGCCTGATACACTAAGTTTTATCTAATTAGATATTGGGCAATCCTACCATGTCTTCCTCCATATTTTACAAATACCATACTAAGTTCAAACCATAGGCAACCTAACCTGGCTCATCAGATAATCCTTCCACAAAACACCAAACGAATGTTTATATACACTTAAATACAACCCACTAGCTTATACATATATCCACAATTAATCCTGTGACCCAAAAATAGAGCAGCCCCACACACTACACTAACTCTTCTTTTATCACAAAGAAAGTATAGACTAGTTTTAAGTTTACAGAAGAGGCACTCCTAACATATCCGAATATAATGTATAGATACCTTATTAGGTATTAGGTAATCCTGACATGCCAAAAATATAATAAATAGATACCTTTTTAGGTATTAGACAATCCTGACATGCCTGGTGATCCTAGTACGCCAAAAATATAACAAATAAATATGTTATTACTATTAGGCAATCCTGACATACCAAAAATATAATAAATAGATACCTTATTAGGTATTAGAAAATCTTGACATGCCAAAAATATAATAAATAGATACCTTATTAGGTAGTAGGCAATCCTGACATGCCAAAAATAAAATGAACAAATACCTTATTAGGTATTAGGCAATCTGGACATGCCTAAGAAAATATTCTTAAATAATAATCTAACACACTTAGCAACATGCTAATTAAAGTCATGAAAGTTCTATCGTCACATTCATTATCTAAACGATTAAAATGACACAACATATCATGCATATAATTAGAGTTTAATATAATTCCATAAATTGATCTAAACATCATATAATTTATCACAAACATTTATGGAAGCAAAGAAAATAATTAAAGGAATTCAAACAATTAATTAAAAGAAAACCCCACAATGAAGCCAACACCTCAATTTAAACATCAAGTATCTAAACATAGCTCTAATCCTAGGTTTTTGTGCAAAAATTGTTTTTAAAAGTCTTAAATTATATTTCTGGAATTTTCTGTAATTTTTGGCAATTTAAAATATATTTTCCAAAACAAAAGAAAATAAAATTCTAATTTTTGAAGCATACTTTTTATATTAAATCTACTACAAGGGGGACATTTTTGTCTCGAAATTTAAAATCCAAGTGTATTCTGCCCCTAAAAGATTTAATTAAAGTTTTGGGAATTTTTTGGAATTTTTCAGTGTTTTAAAAAATATTCTTTCCTAATTTTCTATATTTAAAAATGATTTAAAATTAATATATATATATATATATATATATATATATTTCGGACTGTGCCTAGTGGGCTCGGTGAGTGGAACCAAACGGGACCTTTCCTGATCCCCGACTAGCGGCGTACTCACCCCCATGAACCAGTGACACGCGTGGCCCATTTTTTTTTTTCTTCCTTCTTTCCCCTGTAACTTTTACAACAAACGTGAACTTCATATGGCTGCCATTTTCCTAGCCATTATTCGGCGTTCTCTAGCCAGCAAAACTCACATATAAATATACCATTCAACTCTTCTTGCTCTAAGCTACACATTGGTACCAATTATCACCTAAAAAAAAGGGACCAATTTCAAGTTTTAGGGTTCTAAAATTTCAAACCCAAATTCCCGTCAAACCATTCAACGATTTCCCACCAAATTTATAGGGACTATTCGGGAGAGCAAGACCAACAGTTTAATCGGAACAAAAAAATTCTAAAACGACGTTTATATTCAACCCAAATCTCATGTGTATATATATATGTATACATATATATCTGACTATATACTTATTTATACATGTATGTACATATCAAAATTTACACCAAAAAACTCCAAATTCGTAGATTAATTATGGTTATTAATACAAAAAATCCTTAACATGAAATCAAGCAAAGATCTCAAATTATTAACCATAATCATGCATAAACCTATATATATATATATACACATATATCAATGAAATCAAACAATTTAATTAATTATCTATGTTTACAAGTTCAAAGGGGAAGTGAAGAGATTGAACTTGCCTTGTGATTTTGAACAAAATCACCTTCTCTCCTTTTTTTCGACAGGTACCATTCTCTCCATGTCTATGCGTAGAAAACCTTTATGCGTAGAAACTACTGAACCCAAAATTTTTTTCTCTTATTTAATATTCTTAAATAAATAAACTAATAAATATAAAATATTTGGCCAACCTATATATAAATATATATAGAGCCCAACCCAACAGTCGAGTCCAACCTGCTAAAAATTAAAAATTAAAAGAACATGCAACCCAAGCAACCACCAATTTTTATTTTTTTTTAAAACCTACATTAAAAAAATAATTCACACATAATTAAAAATAAATCAACACTTAGCAACCATGCAAACTTCCATGTTAAACAGTTAAAAAAATATGCATTGACTAAATTAACTAGAACATTTAAAAAATTAAAACCCAATTAAATAAAAAAGCCCAATTAAAATATCCTCAAATTAGAGGGTATTACATTCTTCCCCCCTTAAAAATGGAACTCCATCCTCGGAATTTACCTCGTACCTGAAATAAAAAGCTTTGGATATTTTGCCTTTATTTTATCCTCCCTTTTCCAAGTGGCCTGCGCCTCACTGTGGTGGCTCCATTGAACCCAAACAAAAGGAATAGTCTTGGAATGAAGGACCTAGTTTGTACAGTCAAGAATATAATAAGGTTGCTCCACATATGTTACATCTGGCTACAACTCAATCTCCCCAACCTCAATATGCTGATAAGTATCCTCATCCCTAAGGAAATCCCGCAACATAGACACATAAATAAAACATTATGCACCTTGTGCATTATGTCTGGTAATGCCAATCTATACGCTACTGCCCCAGTCCTATCAGTAATCATGAAATAACCCACAAAATGAGGGGACAACTTCCCCTTCTTCCTAAACCGCATTACTTCTTTCATGGAAGAAACCTTGAGTAAAACTTGATCCCCCACCTTGAACTCTAATGCATGAGTTCTTCGGTTATCATAACTCTTCTGTCTACTCTAAGCAGTCCTCATATGGTCTCTAATAAGAGCAACTTTCTCAGATGTGTCCTTATTGAATTCAGGACCCCAGAATCTATTCTCTCTAACCTTCAACCAGCATACAGGCGACCTACATAGGCGCCCATACAGAGCCTTGAATGGTACCATACCAATAGTCTTTTCATAGCTATTATTTTAAGCAAGCCCAACGAATTGCAACTAACTCTCCCAATTACCTTTGAAGTCGAATACACATACTCGCAACATATCCTCCAAAATCTAATTAACCCTCTCAGTCTGACCATCGGTCTAAGGGTGATAGGCTGTACTGAGATGTAAAGTTGTACCCCTAGCCTGTTGAAAACTCTCCCAAAATCCTAATGCAAAATTCGGATCCTTATTCAGTATAATGGACAAAGGCACGCTATATGAAGCTTCACTGTCCCTGCAATGTATAGCTTCGCATATTGCAAGGAGGTGTAACTCGAGCAAACTGGCAAAAATAAGCTGATTTGTTAACCTATCAACTATAAGCCAAATAACATCATGATTCCGCTGTGAGGTGGGAAGTTCTACAATGAAATCCATAAAAATGGTCTCCCATTTCCACTCTGTTATAGGTAGTGGTTGTAAAGATTCTAGTGGTTTCTGGTGATCAATCTTGATCATTTGACACGTGCTACACTTAGAAACAAATACAACAATGTCCCTGTTTATGCTTGCCCACCAAAACTAGTGTTGTGTGTCCTGGTACATTTTATCCCCGACTAGGTGTACCAAAAATTACAAATTACGAGCCTCACTCATCACTGCCCTCCTCAATTCATCCTTAGGAGGAACCACTAACTACCCATTATATCTCAATCTTCCATTTGTACCCACATTGTATAGAATGATGCTTCCCTAAATTTCAACTCAACCATTTTCTCTATGCACTGTGGGTTAGTAATTTGATCTGTAATTACTCTACGAATGATAGTAGGTGTAACCACTACACATGTTACAAAAGCATTAGTTAAGGCATCAACGCTGCTCAAGTCAATCTACCCTACTTCAAAATAGAGCACAAAAACTAGCATAGGGTCGGTGACTTAAGTGCATTAGTACTACGTTCGCTCTCCCTGGGTGGTGCTGGATGGAAAAGTGATAATCTTTCATGAACTCCAATCACCTGTGCTGTCTCATATTCAGTTCCTTCTGTGAGAACAAATACTACAAACTCTTGTGGTCGCTGAACAATCTGAAGGTCTTACCCAAGAGGTAATGCCTCCAAATCCTTAAGACAAAAACCACAACTGCTGATGTGGTCGGAACTCCGATTATATTGTAAGCTTAATTTTGCCCTTTTTATCAAAATATAATTTAACCACTCGCAAGAGCACGAATCTTTATAGATAAGGTTCTATATTGAGGGTATCGATCCCACGAGGACTAGTCGCAATTGTCTTAAAGGAAGATTAATTCTACTTTAATTCTAAAAACAGGTTTTTGAATTTGTTTTTATAAACTATTGCATGAATGAAATGACAAGAAAAGTAAAGAGTTTAAAGTTGGGAGAGAGAACTAGGGTTGGTTTCCACCACTAGCCATTCACATGTTCATAAGCGTAGCAAGCATGAGATTCATTAATTAAATGCCTAACAATGTCATTAGGCTTGTGACCTCAATGACATATCAAAAGATCAATGTGTGTGCTAACCTATCATAATCCATCTTCAACAAGCATAGCTCTTCAACCTAACTAACTAACTAATTATCCTACTCTCTAAGTGAACACTACATGCATCCAAACTACCTTGTCTTGGCATGGTCTATACAAACTAACATCACACATTCATTTAAACACCATTATCTAGCCATCATTTGCACTTCTTGTGGAATATGCAAATGTTGTGCATTCAAGTGACAAAATCTACTCTAAGACAAGAATAAATTCCATATCAAATGAATATATATAAGAGATGTATTTGTGTACATAATCACTAGGTTAAATAATCAACATTTAATTACAAATCCCAAGAGCTACAAAGATGAACAAGTTTACATGGCTAGGGGTTGAAACCAACACCCTAGTAGAAGAGTTAGTTGCTCATGGTTGCCTTGCACCCTTCCATTGATGAAGAAAGTGAAGCTTCTTGGTCTGGTTCAGCTTCTCCTCTTCCTCTCCCGAAGGTCTCTCTTCAAGTATTCTGATGTGTCTTGAGAGATATGAGATATGTGTGGCTTTTGGTGCTTTTAGGCTTCTTTTCCAACCATGGGGCCCACCATATATATATATATCACTATATATATCCATTGCATTAATAAGGCCCCCAAGAGTCTTGTTCAAGTCAGACAATCCCCCTAAGTCGTGCAAAAAGGGGGATTTTGTTGCAAGTGGGAGAGCAAGTGAGCAAGTGGCCAAGTGGATTCTGCAGAATCTCGATCAATCGAGATTGGATCTCGATTGATCGAGATTTCGATCAATCGAAATGAGATCTCGATCAATCGAGATCTTGATTGATCGAGATCAACATCTCGATTGATCGAGATGTCTTTGCTGCATTTTTTGATTTTTCTCTTGAACTGCAATAAGCTTCAAACTTTGCTCCATTTACTCCAATACCTGCAAAACATCAAAAACACAAAAATACCGTAAACGTATCTCGGTAAACGCAAAAATAGAACTAACATATACAATAAAGAGGGTTCAAATGCATAGAATTGAACACTTATCACACCCCCAAACTTACATATTGCTTGTCCCTTAGCAATACGATATTACAAAAATGAAATTAACTATCTTATACAAAAGTTTAATCATGCTCAGCCATCAACTAGATAAAGGGCGATCATCCGTTCATTTCACATTTGGCAAATGCAACAAGTATTACAGAATTATGTGGTCATTAGCAAAAATGGACTTTCACAAGCTATAAATGAACGACAGTCCCCACATAATGGCCAGCCCGAACAAACATAACAATTCCAACCCCAAAATCCTCTTTGAAAAGTGAACATGCATTCTAACGTGTGGCTTTTGTCATATTTGGAGAAGAAAACGAACAAATCTGTTTTTAAGGGAAAAACTCATTGAAAATGCTCGACACAGCCGTTCATTATCACAAAACATTCATGATTGCTCATGTGAGGATGACCGTGCAATGCTTAGCTCTTTTTGCTTTCTTGTAAGCCCATGTAGCGGCTTTGGGCTAATGACTCCCAAACCAATTGGTTTTAAGGCATTAGGTGAAGAAGCACCCCTCGGACTTAATAACTAAGCTTACAAGGCGATGAGCGTAAGCAAGCCACCCGCTTATTATTGCTCAACCTTACACACTTATACTCGAATATTCCCTACTTTCAGGCATAGAAATCCGGTTTATTGAGTGAGAAGGCTTATTGCATATTTTTCTCTTTTTCTTTCTTTTTCCTTTTTTTTTTTTTCAACAACCGAAAGAACTTATTCTTTAAGTTGTTCAGATAAAAATAGAAATTTACAAAATTCTCCCTCAGACTTATACCCCACAATTTAAAATGTATGTGTGCGAATTTGTGCGGTTAAGGACAAATTTAGGGCAAGAACTGTACGTGCTCGAATTTGGACAAAAATGTAGACCGTTCTAGCCTACTATATAGCTTGCAAAAGTGCGGGTATTTATAATGTTAAAGTTCTTAACTACCTACTGCAATTACCTCGGACATTTATTCGAATGATCTTCCTTTAAAAAGCAAGACATCATATTAAGCATGCAAAAATATCAAGAAAAAACTGCTCTACAATGACACTCAATATAATGACTGAACATTGCATGCATATGCAAGTGGTATAGCATACCGCACCCCCAAACTTATATGCAACATTGTCCTCAATGTTTGGACAAGAAGAACAAGGAAAGAAGTTACCGGGATTGCTGAATGCGACAAAAATGGTATTCCACAGTAGCGGTCATCCGGTAAATAAGAAAAACCTGCACAGAACACCAACTGGAGACCACGAGCATTAAAAGGAACAAAAAGTAGATAAACAGAACATAATGAAATAATTATGCACAAACAGACAATGCCAATATCACTGTATATCTAAGGGTCTGAACTGGTGTTTCCCAATTGTCTAACAGGTCTATGCGATAAGATATTGACTATCCAGGCAAGCTAACGTATAGCATGCAAAGGGGCTGCCTTTCTTTATTACCGCCATACTGCGTTGAAGCAATCTCAACAGTATTGGGAATTGAAACCAGGCGGTAATAAACGGAAATCATCAACTGAATCGCATATAACAATTAGACAAGTGGTACTACATACATAGTCAAAGTATAGAGAACAGATATATTGACAGAAAGCAAAAATAAAGACAGTAAAGATAACACATGGTATAAAAGAAAATATAAATGTATTCCATATAGATGAAAATGAGTTTCAGTACAAAGTGTACATGTAGGTGGAATACTCAAAAAGAAACTAAACATGGCCAACATGGCCTATCAAAAATAAAGAAAGAAAAATACAGAAAGTAAAGCATAAAAGATGAATAAAATGCAGCTACTCGAGGGCGGGTGGTGGTGGTGGTGGCTCGGTGGGAGTAGAAGTGGAGGTGGAAGCTCGACCTGCGAACAGGAACTGCAGGTCCTGCCGGAAGGCTCGGAACTCGTCTAGAATTGCTCTCTGGCCCTGTGCCAGAGAAGAAATGTCCGAACGAATGCCCTCCAGCTGACTCTGCGTCACCTGGACATGCTCGTCAAAACCCTGCTGGAGCCGCTCTACGTTAGCCGCCAGGCAGGAGTAGCTTGTCGCTAGTATGTCATGCCGCTCTGCAGCCACATCCATCTCCTCCTCCTCCATCTCCTCGTCATCGGACTCACCCTCTGCAGGCTCGCCCTCCTCTGTCTCCACTGGGGCATCCATATCTACATCGTCTGGTGGATCACCCTAGTGGTCCTGTCGCTCTAAGTGTCGCCTCACCCACTCCCACTGAGTAGATGTGAAGCGGGTGGGCGGTGCCAACTGAATGTCAGTACGACTGACCGGTATACTGGCACTGCTGAGAAAAGCGGCGATCAGGAAAGGAAAGGGAAACCGCCAACTCGCTGCTCTCCGCATCCTCTTGTTCACGAGGTCGTCCCAGACCTTGAACATCTACCCCTAGATCAGCGACGGGATCGAAAACCAAGTGCCCGTGTGGAAAGCATAGAGGCAACGGAGGAGGTCGCCCCTGCGCTCTGCCACGTGCTGCAGCGGACACGCGTTCTTGATGAGAACGGTGTCCAGGAACCAAAATCTGCTCGGGTACATCGATTTGGACGTGCAGTTGTGACTGGGCGTGGTAAACGCCCCGCCACACATGTCCATCACGATCGAGAACAGTGTCGTGTCTGCGGGGAGTGTGGCCCTGAAAAGTGGTTGACCGTCCTGGTCAACCATATCTGTCGACTGCTGGTGAGAGATGCCGAGCATATGCGCAATCCGGCTCAGCGTAATCGTGATCGTGAGAGTGCCCACAACCGTCTCTAGTGTATCCGGCGCAGTGCAGGAGTAGGTCATGTGATCGTAAAAGACCTGCACTAAGCGCTCGTGTGCAACGTCAGTGGGAGGCACACATAGTCGGTCGAGGCGACGCCTCCTGAGCTCGGCAACCGTCCACGCGGTGTCGGGATGCCTCTCGAACTCTGCTAAGTCAAAAATTTGCTCCGGGTGGAACTTTCGAGATCAGAAGACTCGCCCGGGCACGTCTCGAACAGAACCGGTGGCGTTCTTCACCCTCGCCATAGTCTCGGAACAGTCTGCACTTTTATTCCAAAAATTACATAAATAAAAAGAAAATGAAAGGAATACTAAACTAGGAATAAAAATAAAAGAATAAAAATGAAAATGAAAATGAAGTCCTAGTCCATGGTGCTGACAAGAATTCAAAAAGTCGCTCTCAAAGAGGCAGTGTGAACGGATGCAACCGAAACGAAGGGTCCGCGGTCACACACCGTACGCTAAGCATTTTTAAACAAAAAAAAAAGCCAAATCTCACTCCTACATGAATTCCTACCCCCCGAAACCCACAAAATCTCATTACAAATATCGCAATCGCACCCATCCAACCCAACATCATCTAACTATGTTTATTACGCCGTAAAACTATCAAAAATAGCGAGAAAGTATGCAAAATGTAGCCATGCATCACTTACCTCAAGGTGAAGAAGATGACGACACACGAAGGCGAAAACCCACTCGCAGCCGCGAAGAGAAGATCGTGTGAGTACTAGCGGTGGCTTCGTACTATGTCGGATGGCGGCAGATGATCGGGAATGGTAGATCAAGTGCTCGGGAGTGCTTGGAGAAAGTCTGGATCGCACGGAGGAAGGGAAGAATTCAGATGGTTCTTTTGAAATGAGAGGGAAGCCCAACGGTTTAAATAAGCTTTCGGATCACGTACAGGCATCGCGTGCATCTCGATTGATCGAGATGTGCATCTCGATTGATCGAGATTTCGATTGATCGAAATCTCACTTCGATCAATCGAAATCAGCTTCGATCGATCGAAATTCCTTCCTCGATCAATCGAAAATTCCTTCACTGAATCGAGTTTTTACTTCGATCAATCGAACTTTTATTTTGATCAATCGAAATCCATTTCGATCAATCAAAATCCTCGATCGATCGAAGACCTATCGAAGTGCTATCGAAGAATACTACCTCTCGGGACTTTGGACTTGGCAAATTCTCTACAATTTTTCAATCAATCGAAACTGAAATCTCGATCAATCGAAATCTCGATTGATCAAGATCTTGGTTTTGATTGATCGAGATGTTCAAAAACAGTCAGCTTAAAGTATGCTTCGGGGACTTGGAGTTTTGGGAATTAGATACTACATTGCTTAGATACTAAACCTACTTTGGATTTAAAGGGACATCATGGAAGCATGATAGCTACCATGGCCTCGCCACCTTACACGTCTATGGCGCGACGTTCGGATCGGCTCACGAGTCAAATATACGGGATCCGTCAAAGTGACGACATCCACGTATTCGGTGGTGACTTGGTCATCCACGCACACTTTTAAGCGCTGCCCGTTTACTTTGAACAACGAGCCGTCTTTCAAGTCCTTTAATTCCACCGCTTCGTGGGGAGCGACGGAATTAACCAAAAATGGACCATCCCAATGGGAGCGAAGTTTTTCGGGAAACAAATGGAGGCGGGAGTTGTACAACCAAACTTTTTGGCCCGGCGAAAATGTTTTGACTCGAATATTACGATCATGAAAGGCTTTGGACTTTGCCTTATAGATATTCGCATTCTCATACGCGTCATGTCGTAATTCTTCCAATTCATTTAATTGAAGCTTTCGATTAGATCCGGCCTTTTGCATGCCAAAATTGAAAGTTTTGGTGGCCCACATAGCTTTATGCTCCAATTCAACCGGAAAATGGCACGCCTTGCCATAAACCAACCGATAAGGTGACATTCCGATGGGAGTTTTATATGCGGTTTGGTATGCCCATAATGCATCGTTTAGTCGCAATGACCAATCTTTTCCGATCAGGCCGAATAGTTTTTTGAAGAATGTTCTTAATCTCCCTATTGGATACTTCTACTTGGCCACTGGTTTGAGGATGGTATGGGGTGGCTACTTTGTGTGTGACGGAGTATTTGGTAAGCAAGGTTCGAAGGAATCGGTTACAGAAATGTTTACCTCCGTCACTGATGATGGCCCAAGGCGTACCAAACCGGCTAAAAATATTAGCTTGAATGAATTTAACCACGACTGCGTGATCATTGGTTTTGGTAGCAACGGCCTCTATCCACTTAGAAACGTAGTCCACCGCCACAAGTATGTACTCATGACTAGTAGAGGGTGAAAATGGTCCCATGAAGTCAATGCCCCACACATCAAATATTTCAACGATAAGAATGGGGTTAAGAGGCATCATGTCCTTCCGAGACATCGCGCCAAGGCGCTGACATCGCTCACAAGAGCGGCAGAATGAATATGCATCCCGATGAAGTGTCGGCCAGAAAAATCCGCATTGGAGAATTTTTGCTGCGGTTTTTTTAGCACTAAAGTGTCCCCCACAAGCGAGTGTATGACAAAACTTGAGAATGCTTTGGAATTCACTGTTGGGTACACACCTTCAAATTATTTGATCGGGGCAATATTTGAACAAATGAGGATCGTCCCAATAATATGATCGTGATTGGGAGAAAAAATGATCCTTCTCTTGCTTGGTCCAAGAAGATGGTATTTTACCGGTTGCCAAGTAATTAACCACATCCGCATACCAAGGGATACTCTCTTGAGAGATGACAAAGAGTTGTTCATCCGGGAAGGATTCACAAATTGGAATGGAATTATGGAGGGATTCAACAAGAATTCTAGACAGGTGGTCAGCCACCACATTTTCAGTTCCCTTTTTGTCTCTAATCTCAAAATTGAACTATTGCAATAAGAGTATCCATCGAATCAACCTAGGCTTGGTGTCCTTTTTGGCCAAAAGATGCCAGAGGGCAGCATGGTCCGAATAGACAATGACCTTTGAACCTAATAAATAAGCTCGAAACTTGTCTAATGCAAATACTACCGCAAGTAACTCCTTTTCCATTGTGGTATAATTGATTTGAGCCTCAGAAAGTGTTTTACTTGCGTAGTAGATGACATGAGGCAGTTTGTCTACTCGTTACCCTAAGACTGCACCCATGGCATAATCGGATGCATCACACATAATCTCAAATGGGAGAGCCCAATTTGGAGGGATTAGAATTGGAGCGGTTGTAAGCATGGTGCGGAGTTTTTTAAAAGTGCTAAGGCACGCTTCATCAAAGGTAAAACAAGACTCTTTTTCAAGAAGACGACACAAAGGCCGAGAGATCTTGCTAAAGTCTTTGATGAAACGGCGATAAAAGCCCGCATGCCCAAGGAATGAACGAATCTCTCTCACCGTTGATGGTGGAGGAAGTTTAGAAATGAGTTCAACCTTGGCTTTATCAACCTCTATTCCTCTCTTAGACACAATGTGCCCTAGGACAATACCCTCTTGAACAATAAAATGGCTCTTTTCCCAACTAAGAATTAGGTTGGTCTCTTGACATCCTTTGAGAACACAAGCTAGATTTTGGAGGCATGATTCAAATGAAGGCCCAAAAACGGAAAAATCATCCATGAACACTTCCAAGAATTTTTCCACCATGTCCGAGAAGATAGACATCATACACCGTTGAAAAGTCGCCGGTGCATTGCACAACCCAAAGGGCATGCGTCTATAAGTAAATGTGCCGAAGGGATATGTAAAGGTGGTTTTCTCTTGGTCCCTCGGGTCTATAGCAACCTGATTATAGCCGGAATATCCATCCAAAAAGCAATAAAAACTTTACCCGGCTAATCTCTCCAATATTTGATCAACAAATAGGAGGGGGAAGTGATCTTTCCGAGTGGCTGAATTTAATTTCCGATAATCAATACACACTCTCCATCCTGTGGTGGTGCGTTGGGAAACTAATTCACCCTTATCATTAGGTTGCACCGTAATACCAGACTTCTTTGGAACCACTTGAGTGGGACTAACCCACTTGCTATCTGAGATGGGGTAAATGATTCCCGCATCTAGTAACTTCACCACCTCCTTCATTACAACGTCCTTCATGTTTGGATTTAATCAACGTTGTGCCTCCCTTGAGGTCTTTGCATCCTCTTCCAAGTGTATGCGGTGCATACAAATAGAAGGGTCTATTCCCTTAAGATCTGCCACACTCCATCCTATTGCCTCCTTGTGCTCTTTTAGCACCTTTATAAGTTCCATCTCTTGATCATTGGTAAGATTGGAAGCAATAATGACTGGAAGGGTCTCATTAGCGCCCAAGAAAACATACTTGAGTGTAGCCGGTAGGGGCTTGAGCTCAAGTTGTGGTGGAGAAATTAAAGAAGGAGTTTGGGAAGTTTTGGACAAAGGGGGCAAGGGTTCTCTCGGAACTCTCCACTTAGGCAAATCCATGACAGTATTAACATCGAGCATGGAATTGACTTCACATATGAATTGCTCAATGTCAAAATCATCATAGTTGAAGTGATTTAGGCATGCCTCTAAAGGATCCTTGGAAAGAATAGAAGGAAGTGCTTCTTGAACAAGGTCTTCCACAATATCGACACAAAAGCACTCACTTTCGTCATCGGATGTGTGGTGGGAAGCATTGAAGATGTTCAAGCGGACTTTCATATTCCCAAAAGAGATGTCCATCACTCCGGTACGGCAATTAACGCAAGCGTTTGCCGTGGCCAAGAATGGACGACCTAGAATGATAGGAATATGACAATTCGAATTTTGGACCGGTTCCATGTCAAGGACTATAAAGTCCACCAGAAAATAGAATTTGTCCACTTGAATGATTACATCCTCAATTATGCCACGTGGTTGCTTCACCGAACGGTCGGTAAGTTGCAACACAACCGTGGTATGCTTGAGTTCCCCCAAACCTAGTTGTTGGTAAACTGAGAATGGAAGCAAATTGACACTAGCCCCTAGATCAAGAAGTGCCTTTTCAAAAGATTGATTTCCGATGGTGCACGAAATGGTCGGAGCACCCGGATCTTTGAATTTAAGAGGGGCTTGGTGTTGGAAAATAGAGCTTATGTGCTCAGTTAAGAGGACTTTCTTAGGGACATTATTCCTAGATTTGCGCTTTTGAGTGCACAAGTCCTTCAAGAATTTCGCATAGGAGGGAATTTGTCGAATAGCATCAAGGAGAGGGAGATTGATCTTTACTTGCTTGAAGATCTCCATCATGTCTTGGATTTTCTCTCCTTGCTTCCCGAAATGAGAAGGTTCCTTCAATTTTTGAGGAAAAGGAATCGGAGGTTCATAAGAGGTGTCAAGATTTGGAATCGATGACGACACAACTTCACTTGCCTTTCCTTTTGGATTTGAAGGGGTATTTTGCAAATTTGGATTTAACGGAAATAATTTTGGATTTAATTGGGATTCTTTTGGATTTTTAGGTTGCTCTTGGAATTCCTTTCTCTCTTCCTCCCCTACTTTGGAGTTAATGATTTTACCACTCCTCAAGGTTGTGATTGATTGAACTTGCTCCGGAGGAGCATTACAAGTTGAAGATGATGGATCCTCAATCACATGGACACCTTTGGGATTCGCCACCGGTTGATTCGGCAACTTACCTTCCTCCCTTCTATTTAAGGCATTAGCTAGTTGCCCGATTTGAGCTTCTAACCTAGCCATAGATTGAGCATTGGCTTCAAGCTTAGAGATTGATTGAGAGTGAGTTTGCAATAAGCGGGTATTGGCCTCAAGATTGCTTATCACTCTTTCTTCAAAGCTTTGGCTTCTCAGAGGAGGTGGTGGTTGTTGGTAATTAGATCTTTGATTGTAAGGTTGAGGATTTGGCCTATAATGAGGTTGTTGAGATTGGGAATTGAAAGAATTTTGCCCTTGGAAAGAGGGACTTGATTCTTGAGGTTTCCATGAAAAAGTCGGATGGTTCTTGTAACCAGGATTGTACGTGTATGAATATGGATCATTCATTTGTTTAGAGTACAAGGCATTCACTTGCTCTTGAGCATAATCGAGAGATTGCCCGGCAATAGGACAATCTCGCACAAAATGCGACGTGCTATAGCAAAACGAACATCCTTCCTGATTTTGGACAGATTGGTTTGGAGTAGGCAGCCCATTTTTCATGATTAAATCCATTTTTTGGGATAGGGCTTCTACTTGCATGGCAACCTCATCTACCCGTGAAATCTCATGCACTCCTCTACAAGGTTGGGTGGCCTTCCCTTTCCTAGTGGAGGAGCGTTGAGCTGAATTGTTGCTTAGGGTTTGAAAAAGTTTCCATGCCTCATCAGGGCTTTTCAAAAGATATCCACCCCCACACGCGGAGTCTATCATTTGTCTATGTTGCTCACTCACCCCATCATAAAAACTTTGCACTAGCTGCCATTTTGGGACAGCATGATGCGGACAAGATTTTAAAAGATCTTTTAACCTCTCCCACGTCTCATGGAATTGTTCTTGGTCAATTTGGGTGAATCCGGTGATTGCTCGCCGAATATCACTTGTCTTACCCATTGGGAAGTATTTTTTCAAGAACTCTATTTGCATTTCTGCCCAAGAATGGATTGAGTTAGGTTCTAAAGAATTGAACCAACTTCTAGCTTTATCTTTTAGGGAGAAGGGGAACATACGCAGCTTTAGGTCATCCTCCGTAAAGTGTGGTACACGAATAGTGGAACACACAGAAAGGAAGTAATCTAAGTGCCGGTACGGATCCTCATTAGGAAGACCGTGGAAGCTATTAAGAAGATTGATGGTGGAGGACTTTATTTCGAATTGATTTGCCGCTACATCCGGAAATTGAATACATGAAGGTACTTCAAATGTAGTCGGAAGGTAAAAGTCCATAAGCAACTCTCCTTGAGGAGGTGGTGGTGGAGGTGGTTGTTCATGATTAAAAGGAGGTAGTCCGGGAGGTTGTCTCTCATTTGGATCCATGTTTTCAATCCTAGGCAATATAGGGTCCCTAGAGGTTCCTCTACGTTGTCTAAGTGTTCGTTCAAGTTCAATGTTACACGGAAGCAAAGGAAGTGACAAGGACCGTCTACCTAGCATGCATTAACAATCGAACAACACCTCAATACACAAAGTAACAATAATCTATACAAAAAGAATGAATGAATTCAAACCACTAATTTTAGGCTTTATACTCACAAAGGGTTCCAAGTTTACACCTTTTAGATGCCCGCCATGTGGTATACCTAAAATCAAGAAATTTGAGAAATAAGAACAAGATATATACAAAAAGAATGAAAGAATTTCTAGCCTAAGAATTAAACCAGATTTAATCTTCCAATGGCGACAATTAAACCGTAGTCCCCGGCAACGGCGCCAAAATTTTGATGTGGTCGGAACTCCGATTATATTGTAAGCTTAATTTTGCCCTTTTTATCAAAATATAATTTAACCACTCGCAAGAGCACGAATCTTTGTAGATAAGGTTCTATATAGAGGGTATCGATCCCACGAGGACTAGTCGCAATTGTCTTAAAGGAAGATTAATTCTACTTTAATTCTAAAAATAGGTTTTTGAATTTGTGTTTATAAACTATTGCATGAATGAAATGACAAGAAAAGTAAAGAGTTTAAAGTTGGGAGAGAGAACTAGGGTTGGTTTCCACCACTAGCCATTCACATGTTCATAAGCGTAGCAAGCATGGGATTCATTAATTAAATGCCTAACAATGTCATTAGGCTTATGACCTCAATGACATATCAAAAGATCAATGTGTGTGCTAACCTATCATAATCCATCTTCAACAAGCATAGCTCTTCAACCTAACTAACTAACTAATTATCCTACTCTCTAAGTGAACACTACATGCATCCAAACTACCCTGTCTTGGCCTGGTCTATACAAACTAACATCACACATTCATTTAAACACCATTATCTAGCCATCATTTGCACTTCTTGTGGAATATGCAAATGTTGTGCATTCAAGTGACAAAATCTACTCTAAGACAAGAATAAATTCCATATCAAATGAATATATATAAGAGATGTATTTGTGTACATAATCACTAGGTTAAATAATCAACATTTAATTACAAATCCCAAGAGCTACAAAGATGAACAAGTTTACATGGCTAAGGGTTGAAACCAACACCCTAGTAGAAGAGTTAGTTGCTCATGGTTGCCTTGCACCCTTCCATTGATGAAGAAAGTGAAGCTTCTTGGTCTGGTTCAGCTTCTCCTCTTCCTCTCCAGAAGGTCTCTCTTCAAGTATTCTGATGTGTCTTGAGAGATATGAGATATGTGTGGCTTTCTTGCTTTTAGGCTTCTTTTCCAACCATGGGGCCCACCATATATATATATATCACTATATATATCCATTGCATTAATAAGGCCCCCAAGAGTCTTGTTCAAGTCAGACAATCCCCCTAAGTCGTGCAAAAAGGGAGATTTTGTTGCAAGTGGGAGAGCAGGTGAGCAAGTGGCCAAGTGGATTCTGCAGAATCTCGATCAATCGTGATTGGATCTCGATTGATCGAGATTTCATTCAATCGAAATGAGATCTCTATCAATCGAGATCTCGATTGATCGAGATCAACATCTCGATTGATCGAGATGCCTTTGCTGCATTTTCTGATTTTTCTCTTGAACTGCAATAAGCTTCAAACTTTGCTCCATTTACTCCAATACCTGCAAAACATCAAAAACACAAAAATATCGTAAACGTATCTCGGTAAACACAAAAACGGAACTAACATATACAATAAAGAGGGTTCAAATGCATAGAATTGAACACTTATCAACTGCCAACTCCAGATCGTAAGTTGGGTAAATAAGCTCTTGAGGCTTAAACTTACGTGAAACATAGAATATTGGCCTCTCCTCCTCCATCAACACACAACCCAAACTTTGCAATGATCGATCGGTATATACCAAGTACTCAACTTCGCTCTGAGATATAGCTAGGACAGGTGCAGTTGTCAACTTGCACTTCACCTTAGCAAATGCTACATGACAAGAATCATCCCAAACAAAAGACACACCCCTTTTTAGTTAGATAGGTGAGCGGGCTTGCAATCGCGTAGAAGCCCTGAATGAAACTATGCCAATAACCATCTAACCCCAGAAAACTATGAATCTCCATGGATGTGGTATGCTACCCCCACTCCAATACTACTGACACCTTGCTTGGATCAACCGCTATCCCCTTCTCAAATACTACATGGCCTAAGAACTTCACCTCCCTCTACCAGAAATCACATTTCTCAAATTTTACCAACAACTGGTGATCTCTCCATGTCGGCAGAACAATACTGAGATGTCTGGCGTGATCCTCCTCTGACCTAGAAATTGGCCTAATGCCTGGAGCTAAATAAATAA
Source organism: Cornus controversa (assembly GCA_026545225.1). Taxonomy (NCBI): domain Eukaryota; kingdom Viridiplantae; phylum Streptophyta; class Magnoliopsida; order Cornales; family Cornaceae; genus Cornus; species Cornus controversa. The sequence continues at coordinate 26,390,561 of CM048848.1, read as the reverse complement.
CAAACTCTATCTCATGACTCGGTGGTAGCCCTAAAATTTCTTTAAACACATCCTGAAAGTCTCGCACCGCTGGAATGGGATCCATAGAAATAGTAATTCCTTTAAGAGACTCCTCACTAAAAAAGAATAGGTGAGTACTAAACCCTCCATTTGATTGTGGTATAGCAACCAAATACATCTCCCGACCCGGTATAGCAAAAATAATTGCCTTATCATGATAATTTACATGGGCATGATAACGTGATAACCAATCCATTCCGAGTATGACATTATAAGAATGCATATCCAAGACCAAAATGTCTTCTAAAAACCTAAGTCAGCCAATGTTTATATTGACTTGACTACATACAGCGTTCCCATAAAACTGTACTAACCCTCAATGGTGTAGCAATACTAAATGGAGAACTACACGGCTGAATAGCTATACTAGATAGTCTAACCAATGACCAAAATACAAATGAGTGGGATGCACCGGTATTAAATAAATCATGACCGAGTTTACTATTTATCAGAACTGACCCTGGTTTTGGTTTACATTCCTCCTCCTATGGGGAGGTACCTGAATACTATCCTAATAATAAACTAAAATGTATAGAGTATGCTCAGTCCTATGCTTAGATTCTATATATCAGAATACGGAATGCAGGAGATACCATACGATGGACCCTAAAGACCCGAGAATACTTGAACCTGGAATGCTCTTATACCAACTGAAATACCCCCTACAAATTTTACGCATGAGGTGACCAGTCTCACACATAAAACATAGGTGATACTTACAACTAATAGCAAAGAAGCATAGAATACAAGAACAAAAGAAAAAGAATCATAAAACCTGAAAGCAAGTCTGATTGAAATAAATAATAATATTAAATAAACATAATACGAGTCTAAACGATATAACTTGCAAGTCCCATAACTCAAGGACCCCTTAACCAAAAATCATAAAAGCAAATACTTTATGAATATATCTAAGTCCCTACTCTGAAGTCTGTTAATGAAAAGATGACTACCACTCTCTCTGAACTCCATGATCTAACCTCGAGGTGGAAACTATCTGGGACCTGAAATATCAACAAAGTGGGTTAAACCCACAATCAAGTTCCCTCTACTACCACCTAATTAAAGAACCGGTAAATATACCCTCTATATGAGGTCAGTAAATAACATATAGATACAATTATAACATTTAGTCACTTAGTCTCCTGTCTCAGAAATAATTAGAACTATGTTCTGAACTAACCTATCCATTATCACAATAAAGGTAGAACAATTTCTAAGTTCAAACCATAGGCAATCCTAACATGCCTGACACACTAAGTTTTATCTAATTAGATACTAGGCAATCCTACCATGCCTTTCTCCATATTTTACAAATACCTTACTAAGTAATAGGCAACCTAACCTGCCTCTATAGATATTCCTTCCACAAAACACCAAACATATGTTTATATACACTTAAATACAACCCACCAGCTCATACACATATCCACAATTAATCATGCGACCCAAGAATAAAGTAGCCTCACATAATATACTAACCCTTCTATTATCACAATGTAAGTACAGACTAGTTTTAAGTTTACACGAAAGGCACTCCTAACATACCCAAATATAATATACAAATACCTTACTAGGTATTAGGCCATCCTGACATGCTGTAGAATATAATGTATAGATACCTTATAAGGTATTAGGCTTGGTATGAGCCCTGATCTTTCCCACTTTTAAGTCAACTGTTGTGTACCCGATTGTTGCTTGATGTTCACCGTTGATGGCTGTAAGATTTATGGGTTGGTGAACTATCTTCGCCTCCGGGAACTACATTATTTTCAAAGTGTCCAAAGGTATAATATTTATAAAGGCACCACTATGGAGAAAAGCTATTTTCAAATGCTTGCCATTGACTATAACAGGCATGCATAAAGGTCGATTATGAGGAAAAGGGACCTGTTTGTCTGCTGTTTAAAAAATCAATTTCTCCTTGCTTAGTCACAACTTGCTTGAATGGTTCTTTCTATACATAACCGAGAGCTGTAACCGTTTGGTTTATTAGAAACTCCTTGATTTGATTCAGGATTGGGAGAGAATTTAAAAAATAACTGATATTACCTTTTGAGTCTGAATCTGTGGCCTGGCATGTTTCTTCATCCATTGGAACAACCACACTAATAGTCATCGCGTGTTGATGGAACGGATTATTAACAACATTGTTTCCAATAAGATCAATACGTTTCTCCATGATTTGTTTTTGCGCTATTCCTCTGAATCAATGTCACACCGATCGATGAAAAGGGCAATAGTTTAATTTTGTTTTTTCCTTTTTACAAGGTAGTTTCTCTACTATGGGCAAGGTGATGACACCATCCTTAAACCATTGATTTAACACTGAAAATGGCTCTTTAAGGCCAAATGGCAGAGGGGCAGGTTCTGAACACCTTACTTTCCCTGTATTACTACTTTGTTGGTTTTGAGTGGTCGTGACCGTGGCTCTTCGAGGGACCACATTCCTTTAGTAAGAGGTGGAATAATTTCTCTTAGATGTCGAGCACTGTTCATTAGAGAAGCGAAAATCTTTATCTCATGATTAACCAAATGCACTGGATAATCTCATAGCATACCATCAACACAGATTTTTATCAACTGCTCTTCTAAGGTTGGTTCAAAACACTCCAAAGATGTCTTGCAAAAATGCTTAACATATATGGCCACTTACTCCCCAAATCTTTGCTAAAGTCGAGTTAGCAATAATATCGTTACCTGTTCTTTTGTAGTAAAGAACTTCTCATAAAATTTAGCCAGCATTTCTGACCAAGTTAGGACGGTTCTTGGCATCAAGTTCATATACTAAGTATAGGCAATTCCCATGAGGGATTTTGAGAATTCCCTGAGTTTCAAATGTTCATTATTTCGATGTGCTCCCAACGCGTCAACAAAATATGTGACATGTTCACACGTATCCCCATCTTTCCCATCCAACTATTTGAACTTTGGTGTGTAATAGCCTACTAGATATCGTAATAACAATATAGCAAGATTGTAAGGTGGTGGGACTTCAACATCAGATATTGGATCTTTTTTTGAAATGAGAATGGCCTGTAATTGCTCAATGGTTATGAATGAGGTAGTGGCTCCGCGTCGAGTTCCTTTAGCAGGCTCTGCTAATTTGCCAAGAGGATTATCTTTCCCTCTTGAGAAGTCATTACTTAAGGTTATGAATTGTGATCAATAATTGGAGATTGATCCCTCAGCACCAGAATATGTTTTTGATCTTTTAAGATCTATAAGATCAGCATCTGCAGCCCTTAAATACTCGTCAGCACTTCGAGCACCATTGGGGAAACATTCTGAGACTATTGTGGTATGGTCACTATTGGTGGATTCTGTCATTTCTAAATCTTACGTCATTGCTAAGGAGCGGGTGGAGGAATGGGATTGGCCATGCCTCGGATAGTTGGATCTTGAACCTGATCAGGCATTTGAGGAGCTAATGATACATGTTTTCCCTTTCGCTTGACATTTTTTTGACCAGCCATCTGAAAAGCAATACTACGAGGAATGACTATCACTAGACTGGATCATCAAAATTAATAAAAATTAAGCTAAATAAACTAAATGAGAATGTAGGCTTGGTGCTAGATGGGAGAAAGAGAAGCGAGAGTGATTAAGAGATAGAGGGAGTACCAGAAATCCTCTGGTTGTGACCACGCTATGGGCTATTTATAGACCTCAAGCATGAGGCTTTTGATAGCTGTCAGCATTTTGTCGCATGTCCCTTCCTTCACCACCTTTGGTTGTAGTTATAAGCCCAAATCGTTATATCCTTCGCGAGCTTAGTCTCACTCGTAAGAGATGTTATGATGGAGCCACGTAAAGTCACACTAGCACGGCTTTTAGATCTTTCCTCTCAATCCTCCATACCACACTTAACCCACCTTCCCACCTGGGACCATGCCATCATATGCTTCATCGTGACATCATGATCACCTAGACCATATGCAGCCTGTCTCTATTCCTAAAATGGAATGTGGGACTCCGTAGCCTTATACTAATTCCAACTCCTCACTCCTCAATTTTAGAAGTAACGTTGTGACAAGCTACTTTCTATATTAAAGAGCAGAATTAGTAATCTTCTATATGGTCCCTAATACAAGAACAATCACTCGAGGTTGTGAGCTAGAAGACACACAACGGCCCATACATCCATGGTTCCTTGACCCTTAAAAGTATACCATAGTATTAGTTTAGAGGTGTTTACCTAAACATACTCCTTTTAGGGAGTTTATCCTAAAAACACCATCCAACTATTATCAATAACATGCCCATTAGAGAGGATTGCCCCTAATCCCATCACTCCCTGTGCATTTACTAATTTTTATAGATATGAGAAAATGCTTTTCGTGTGGATAACCCTGCACAGGTAGGGTCAGATCTACCCACGTATGAGTTATTCACGCGGGTTGGTGTTTCCCACATAGATAACCCATACGCGAGAGAAACCTTCCCGCGTATGGATTTCCTACGTGGTTATGACTTCCCCGCATGGATAACCCATGCGCGGGTAGGTCTTCCCCACACATAGTTCTTTCCTTTGGCTCAAAACCTTCCCTTTTGTTTTTCTCTCTTGGTTACCTTGTAGACTGCTTTCTACAAATGTGTTGTCAACCTTAGCTGACACCTCTATCTTGGTTACTGTTATTTTATCCTCCTTTACATCGGTATATTCCATTAAAATTAAAAGGAAAGTTCTATGAAATAACTATTAGACCAGCTGTGCTTTATGACACAAAGTATTGGGCAATTAAGAAATATAGTATGCATAAAGTGAGTGACATAAATATAAATATTGTGATGGATATGTGACAAAACAAGAAATGAGTATATTCATAAAATAGGATTCATGCAATCGACTCCAAGTAGTTGGAAAAATGCTTTATTGAGTTAAAATGAGAGAAAAAAATTCTTTGTATAATTAGTTTAATTTAAAGGGTGGACCAACTCACAAGACACTAACATGTCAAAGTACATTAATGTCCCTGCTAGAATTAGAGGGTGGTGAATAAATCTTTCAAAATTTGAAAAACTATAACAGGATGAGATATAGCATAAATCAATCCATACAAGATCACTAAGATTTAGGTAAAAAAACTCCAAAAGAGGAAAACCATGAACCATTGGCTAGGAAAAAATAATTTATCATAAAGAAAACGTTCATGGGCTTAGTTATATGACTACAAATCAATAGAATCATCTAAATTATGCTTGATCCAAACTCACGCTGGATGTCATATGCTAAACTGTGCTTGTGGATCAGGAAATCCATTCCACAAGTTATCCGCATCTTGTATGATTGTTTTCATACGCTAGCTGTCCTTGTTCCTTGGTTTTTTTTTTGTGTACTTTTGGTGTTCCCATTCGTTTTAGCTCTTTAGATCTGACATATTAACACATACAAATACTGCTTACTTTTTAATACAATACTAGTTACTATTTTGCTTTCAAAGTCAAGAGTTAAAGAAGTAAAAATTACAACTCCATAATTAAGTTTTGACTACAAAATTTACCAAGACACAAATAGGTTTCTTACATTATATTATATTATTTAATATGATAAATTTAATATTAATATATTATATGTATAATATATTACATATTGTTCTATATAATGTTATACATATATGTACACATGTTTGGGTGATGGCATTTTTGTCTTGGTCTACCTTGTTTTGGTTCTATGAAGGAATGAAATGTTCATTCCCTAACTCTTATTGAGGAATGATCATTCTAACTTTTTATGGGATGATCATTTCAAGGGATGGCTAATTCTTACTTTTTTTTGGCGTACTAAGCAAAACTTGGAATGAAATGTCAAAATGAAGATTTCATTTCATTCTATTATACCAAATATGAGCTTAGTGCAACATTGGCATTCATATAAGCAGGAGCTGTGCTAGAGGGGGGGGGGCTAGGTATACCTCTAAAAAAATATTATTTTGTAAATAAACCTATCTTGTGGCTCTAATACCCCACTACAATACATGATATGATATTACCGCTTTCGGCCTAAGCCCGCATGGTTTTGTTCTTAGGTTCTACCCCAAAAGGTCTCATACCATTTGGAGAGAACACACTGCATATAAGCACGTCCCACCACACCCAGGCGATATGGGATTCAGAACCCTATACCTTGTCAGTGTGGTAGCTCGCCTAGTGTCTCTCCTTTGCACTCACCCACATCACACCGTCCACAAGGGTTACTACAATCCACCTCCTACGAGGCCCGACGTCCTCGTCGGCACACTTCTAGCTGGGATTAGGCTCTGATACCAACTGTAATACCCCGCTCCAACACATTTTCTCTTGGGTTTTACCCGAAAAGGCCTCATACCATTTGGAGAGAGCACACTACATATAAGCACGTCCCCTTCTCCACACCCAGGCGATGTGGGATTGAGCACCCTGTATTCTGTCAGTGTAGTAACTCGTTCAGTTAAAATACCCCCACAAAATTTTGCGCATGAGGTGGCCAGTCTCATACCCAAAACTTGGGAGATATATACAACTGGTAGCAACAAGTATAGAATACAAAAGATATAATGAACAATTTTCTGAAAGCAGAATAGAAAATTCCTCTGAATAAAAAATAACTACTAAATAAACAAGTATACGTCCGATAATACAATTTGGCAATCCTGTAACCCAAGGACCCCTTAACCACAAAACCAAGAGTTTTTAATTCTAAATTAATACCAATGATCAAAGTCTCAAAATTTCATAGTCTGACTCTTGAAGAAGATAAGTTCCTACCCTGTAACTGATGAGATGAGATGTCTTCTACAACCAAACCCTAAAACTCTATCCTCACGGTGGAACCTATCTACGACCTGAAATATAAAAAATGTGGGTTAAACCCACGAGCAAGTCCTATCTACTACATCCCAATCAGAGAACCAATATACACATCCTCAGTGTGAGGGGCACAAGAGAAATATATAGATATAAAATACAAGTTCTTCCTTAACCAGTTAAAGTTTTCAAAATAAACGTCATCTTTTACAAATTTTCCATCAAAACCCTTGTCATAAAAAAATGAACACATTCTTTAAGTTCAGGAGAAAAAAAAATCAACATGTATAACATCAAGTTTAAGCAATTCTGACATGCCACCATTTTTATCCTTTACTACCTTAATAGGTGTAGGTATAAGCATACTAGTCATTCCCTATCTAGTTCATGTTTTATGAAATAAAAATCATCTTATACATTCTCCCAACAAACACTTATCATTCAACAATGAACACATTCTTTAAGTTCAAAATAAAGAAACATATGCATGCATTTTATTAAATCTAAACAATCCTAACATGCCACCATTATTATTCGAGGATACCTTAATAGGTATTGGCAATCCTGATGTAATACCCCGCTCCAACACATGGTATGATATTGTCCATTTTGGGCCTAAGCCTGCACGATTTTGCTCTTGGATTTTACCCCAAAAGACCTCATACCAGTTGAAGAGAACACACTATATATAAGCACATCCCCTTCTCCACACCTAGGCGATGTGGGATTGAGCACCCTATACCCTGTCAGTGTGGTAGCTCAGCCTAGTGTCTCTTTTTGCACCCACCCACAACACACCCGTCCACAAGGGTTACTATAATTCACCCCCCTACGAGGCCCGACGTCCTCATCGGCACACTTTCGGCTGGGTTCAGGCTCTCATACCAACTATAATACCCTACTCCAAGACATGGTATGATACTGTCTGCATTGGACCTAAGTCTGCACGGTTTTGCTCTTGGGTTTTACCCCAAAAGACCTCATACCATTTGAAGAGAACACACTACATATAAGCACATCCCCTTCCCCTTCTCCATACCTAGGCGATGTGGGATTGAGCACCCTGTACCGTATCAGTGTGGTAGCTCTGCCCAGTGTCTTTTTTTGCACCCACCCACAGCACACCTGTCTATAATGGTTACTACAATCCACCCCCTACGAGGCCCGACGTCCTCATCGGCACACTTTCGGCTGGGTTCAGACTCTAATACCAACTATAATACCCTACTCCAAGACATGGTATGATATTATCCGCTTTGGACCTAAGCCTGTACGGTTTTGCACTTGGGTTTTGCCCCAAAAGGCCTTATACCATTTGAAGAGAACACACTACATATAAGCACATCCCCTTCTCCACACCTAGGCAATGTGGGATTGAGCACCCTGTACCCTGTCAGTGTGATAGCTCAATCCAGTATCTCTTTTTGCACCTGCCCACATCACACCGGTCCCCAAGGGTTACTACACCTGACATGCCAAATATGATGTATAGATACCTTATTAGGTATTGGCAATCCTAACACGCCTTGGAAATCCTGACATGCCAAATATGATATATAGATACCTTATTAGGTATTAGCAATCCTGACACGCCTAACAATCTTGACATGCCAAATATGATGCATAGATACCTTATTAGGTATTGGCGATCCTGACATGCCTGGCAATCCTGACATGCCAAATATGATGTATAGATACCTTATTAGGTATTGGCAATCTTGACATGCCTGGTCAATCCTTACATACCTCCCAAACCAGCTTACAACATGAATAAGAAAAGGTGCATAATTATTGAAAATGCATAAGACATAAGGATTTGAATTGTTGGATATCCGATCATCACAAAGAGATAATTCGTTCACAAATAAATTATACCAAATGTATCGTGGATAATTATAATTTCAAGAAGAAACCAGTTAAGACAATAAAAAAATAACACAAGCATCCATTATAGGATAAAATACCCAACCAAACCCCCATTGTATCGAAACTTTCAAGGAAGTCAAAACCAAACTTTAATCTAGGTTTCCAAGCCTATTCTATTTCAAAAAACCCTCTTTAATCATTTTGAAATTTTTCTGGAATTTTTGGGAATTTAAAAAAAATAATTTTCTACCAAAAGAAAATAAAACATATTTTTGAGGCATACTTTAAAATCGATAAAACCATAAGATAAACTCATTTTCACGTAAAATTTAAAACCCAAGTGTATTTCATCCCTATAAAGTTACCTGAAGTTTTCTAGAAGTTTTTGGAATTTTAAAATATTTTCTAAAATCAAAGGAGGTGAAAAATCCAATTTTTAGACACTTTAAAAATCAATTGAACTACAGGAAGAGCTTATTTAGACATGAAAATTTAAACTCAATATCATTTAACATCAAGGAAGTTACAATAAAAATTTGGGAATTTTAGGAATTATAAGAATATTTTCTAAAATAAAAGAAGGTGAAAAACCCAATTTTTAGACATTTTAAAAATCAATTGCACTACAAGGGGAGCTTATTTCGATATGAAAATTTAAAATCAAGATCATTTAACATCCAGGAAGTTACAGTAAAAATTTGGGAATTTTTGGAATCATTTAAGTATTTTTTTAAAAATTAATTTTTCAAAATTTCAACCCCCAGCCTGCGCACACTGTTCATGCACGTAGGCAGCTCCTTTTCGGCCACTTTCCGGCCTTTGTTCGACCCAAAATTTATAACAATCTTCTCCTCTTGTCGTAAGCTATCTATTGGTACCAAAATCCCCATCAAAAACATCCCGAAACGAAAACCCCCAAATCACAAATTCTAGGGTTCTTCAACAGATTTAAAAAAAATTAATTTTAAATTCCTCCATGATCTATTCCCAAATGTTCAAGGGTAAATTTAATCCAGCAAGAACCATTCAACAAACCACAAATTGCTACAATAAACATCCACAAATTTAATCTTAACATATCATTATATTCATCATATACATGTATGCATATATCTATATGTCTGTAAATAAATAATCAACACTGATCCTCAATTGCCAATTTAATTTCACAAATATCATAATCCATAGAAAAAAAAATCAGATTTATAAAAATCAATTTTATACCAAAACGAAAGATTAAAAAAAATGCAACAAACAATTTACACATTACAGGATTTAGTGTATGTATACAGATTCAAAGGGGAAGAGAAGAGTCGAACTTGTCTCTTCAATGATTCAGAACCTATCCACATGATCGCTCATTCTCTCCGTCTTCTCTTTCATCTACACTCTGAGTTTCTGTGCCTAAGCTAACGGCAGAAACCCTAATCCCCTCTTTTCTTTTTCTTTTATAATTTTTTTTCCAGAAAACTAATTAAGACTAAATAAAATTAAAAGGAAAAATTAATAAAACAAACTGTAGCCCATCAGAAATAAGTACACCTAGCCCAACCATTCCAACCCAACTCAATCCAGATTCCTCCCTAACCCAATCCAGAATTAAAATAAATAAAACACAAAGACCTAGTCCAAATAAAATAAAATGAAATAAAAAAAATAAAGTAAATTACACCACAATATTTAAAGAACTCAAAAAATTTAATCCAAACAATAAAGAAATTCAATTTAATTAATAAAAGAAAATAAAGCATTTAAAATAAATTTAAAAGACCTTCAAAATTACGGGGTATTACATCAGTGTCTCTTCTTTGCACCTGCCCACATCACACTCGCCCATAAGGGTTACTACAATCCATCCCCCTACGAGGCCCGACGTCCTCGTCGGCATACTTCCGGCTAGGTTGAGGCTCCGATACCAACTATAATACCCTGCTCTATTGTAGTAACCCTTGTGGGCAGGTGTGATGTGGGCGAGTGCAAAGATGAGACACTAGATGAACTATCACACTAACAGGGTACATGGTGCTCAATCCCACATCGCTTAGGTGTGGAGAAGGGGACGTGATTATATGTAGTGTGTTCTCTCCAAATGTATGAGGCATTTTGGGGTAAAACCTAAAAGCAAAATCGTGCGGGCTTTGCCCAAAGCGGACAATAACATAGCATGTATTGGAGCGGGGTATTATGGTTGGTATCAGAACCTGAACCCAATCGAAAGTATGTCGACGAGGATGTCGGGCCTTGTAGGGGGTGGATTGTAGTAACCCTTGTGGGGGGTGTAAAGAAGAGACACTGGACGAGTTACCACACTGACATGGTACAGGGTGCTCAATCCCACATCGCCTAGGTGTGGAGAAGGGGACGTACTTATATGTAGTGTGTTCTCTCCAGATGGTGTGAGGCCTTTTGGGGTAAAATTCAAAAGTAAAATCGTGCGGGCTTAGGCCCAAAGCGGACAATATCATACAATGTGTTGGAGCGGGGTATTACAGTGGTCTCTCCAAACTTATAGAAAATCTTAATTAGCACCCCCAATTTGTTTCAAAACACTTATGTATTGGCTCCAATATTGAGTTTAAAAATAAATATTTGTGATCTCTCAAAACTTATAATTTTTTTTATATACACACGAATAACATCCATTATATGAATTAAAGAGAGAGGAAAATAAAAATACATAATTTTAATCATTTTTGTTAGATGAGGATTACAAAAGAAAAATATTTGAAATTATATGTTAGTCTCCAGCAACGGGATATTGAGAGACCAAAATGATAACAATGCTAACAACAATAAATGTATCATATAGTTTAATATTTTTAGTGGTCCGTTTTTAAATGACAACTTTTATAACTACTACTTGTATAAGTTACAAAAGTACTTCTCTATTTTGTTTGTGATAATTATGTTTGGTTCAACTTCATGAAATTCTGTTTAGTTAAAATGTTACATTTTTTCTTTTAATCTTAGATGAAGTTAATAATGATATATCTTTCTCGAAGTGTAATCAAAGTAATCAATTTTTTCTTTTAAAAAATTGGATATTTCAATAAAAATTAATTCTTTAACAATGTTTTTTATTACTTCTTTTTTTAACTTATCATTTCCTTTTCTCAAATTTTTGTTTTACAAATCAGTTTCATCACTAATTATTTAGGCTGTTTTTCTTATTTTTATTTTCTTATATATATTTACACACACCAATAAGAATAATATTACAAAAACAAAAAAATATATATTACAATTGATTTATAAATCTTTTAAATTTTAACTATAGAAGTAATTTGGCCCTCTCAAACCAAATTTTCTGACTCCACCCCTACATACGAATGAGAGGAATGTGCTTATATAGGTAGGTCAAGTTCTATGCAAACCCATAAAACTTAAACAATCATAAAATATATTTAAAAGATAAGAAATTTGCGCAACATTGCTGAAACGGTTGTGAGGCCATGCAGTAAAAAATTGTTACTTTTCTAAAATTTGAAATAGTCATGACCGCATGCATTATATATACCCGTTCGAAGACCCAAGTATCAACAAGAATGATATGATTCAATTTTAGCTGAAGACTTGAAACACATAATAATTGACTATTTTGCTAGCATCAATTCATGAAACAGATTCGTGAGGAGCAGAAGTTGTAGAGGAGAGGGTGAACAGCCTCGAAACTTTCAGGATGTGTTATGAGGTATCTAGGAGTTTGAGGTGAGTGAATTGTAACCTAGTTGTAATCTCTTTTTCAAATAGTAGATTTTTGTTTGCGTGGACTTGTTTTTTTTTTCTTGGGAGTTTTCCACGAAAAAATTGTTTGTTCTTGTGTGGTGCATGATTTATTTTATTTTTATTCTCTATACTTGGAAAATTGATTCTGCTTTGCCCAACTATAATTAAAATAATTTAAAAATTAGTTAGTGTTAATCTATTCACCAATCTAGATCTACCTGGGCCTAATACAAATAAATAAAACTATGAAGTTAGGTTGTGTTAGGGTTCTTAAACAGAACATGAAATATTCTTCCATAACATTGTATTAAAAATTAAAATTTCAGAGAAGCAGAAATACTTACAGATCAATAGATGCATCACCCGTTAGATTGAATCTTGGAATGAGGTTTTGATCTTCTTGAGCCGGACTAGGACTTCTGTCATAACAATCCTCTCCTTAGGTGAGTCTGCTGTGCATTGTAGAGCTAATTCCATGGTTGAGAAAAAACAATTTTGCAGAGCAATAGGATTTCCTCTTTCTTCTCTCAATAAATTAGCATCCACAACCTCCATCACTGCACTAGCGAATAAATCGTTTACCCAATGCTTCAAACTTTGGTCACCCAAAAACAGATCTTCTGTGGGCCTCTTTCTTGTAAATGTTTACATCAAAAGAATCCCAAAACTATAAACATCCCCCATAGTAGACACTATTCCAGCTGACCCATACTCTGCAACAATAATATTCATGACCAACTCAATTTAAAAGTAAAAAATTTTATTTGAAAAAATAAGTACTTAAAAATAGAACCAAGTCATGATAATTAGAAGCGTTAAGACAAAAATTAGCTTTATAAGAGAAACTGAGTCTAAATTTAAAATCAGTGACTTATTTTGTAATTATTATAATCATTTTTCTCTTTCAAAAATAGTAGTAACAGTGCGACAAGGTAATGTACCTATTAGTAATAGAGTGCCACCGTGTGTGTAATTTTCTTCCATGCAAGGAAAATAGTAAAATATTTAGAAGTTTCATAGAAGGATGTTTTTTGTTTGATAATCTACAACAAACTAGTATATATTCAAATCAAATGAAAGAAATCTGAAATGAAAAAGATTTATACTGCGTACAAACTTGTAGAAATAAACATTGATCTCAAAGATTGTTCTCTAAATCATTTTATTGAAACTAAATTTACCTGTTGCCATGTACCCAATGGTGCCTAAGGTCTTCGTTTGTGTCATTGCCTAAAGTCACCAACATGCACAACCATGTCTTGATCTAATAGGATGTTGCTTGGCTTCAGAACACAGTGCACCAGAGGGGTTGAAATTGAATAGAGGTGATGGAGATATTCAAATGCATATGCAACATCTATCATAATGCTTAATCTTTGGAAAATATTTAGAAAGTAGTTGGGAGAATAGAGCCACTTCTCAAGGTTTCCGTTAGGCATATATTCTAGCACCAAGGCTCTAAAATCAAAATTAGAGCAACTGCTGATTATCTTGAAAAGATTTCGATGGCGAATGTTGCACAAAGCTTCACACTCTACTTTGAAACTTTTGAATGCACTTTGTAGCTCTAAATTGAAGACTTTTATAGCAGAAACCATCCCGTCAGTGAACATTCCTTTGTATACCATACCAAATCTTCCTCTTCCAATCAAATTGTCTTCATGAAAGTTGATTGTTGCATAAAGAATCTCTTGGTATGAAATTCTTCTGTGTGTTATAGGAAGTTCTTGATCAAATTGCACCGGAAGTTGCCTATTTTTGTTGTGAGATCTCAACAACCAAAGTAGGAGATCTGCTGCAATTACCACTGATGCTGCTATTGATGGTACACCATACTTTAGAAACATCTTGTCCTTCATTGATTTATTTGCTTTACATGCTCTGACATGGAACTGAGGTGCTCCACATAGTGCATCATTTTGTATAAAAGATTCAGATGTGAAGTTTGAAAAGGGTCCTCCGTTGGGAATTTCTCCGCTTAGTCTATTCAAAGAAACATTCAAATATTTAAGATCCGAAAGTTTCTCTAATGACTTGGGGATCACACCAGAAAGATTATTTTAAGATAGATTCAATGACTTCGAAGCTATCAAATTAGAAAATGAAAGGGGTATATTTCCTTGTAATCTGTTTTGGGATAGATCCAAAGATTCCAAGTACTGATGTTGCCCAATGGCAGTTGGAATTTCCCCTGTGAACTTATTTTTTAATAGATGCAGTTCTCTTACATGCTTCAAATTGCCAACTTCTGGAGGTAGCGCGTCAATGAGACCATTAGAGGACAAGTTCAACACATTGAGATCCTCAAGGCTCCACAAAGTTGATGGTATTTTTGAAGTCAATGCGTTGGAGTCCAAGGAGAGGAGTTGCAACGAAGTTAATTTTCCTAAACACCTTGGTATTGGCCCAGAAAGTTTATTTATACTCAAAATCAACTCACCTAAGTTTGTCAAATTGCATAAATTGATGGGTATTAACCCCTGTATTAAATTGCTAAATATTTGCAAACATTGGATCTTTCTTAATTGGCCCAGTGGTTTTGGAATTGGACCTGTTAAGTCATTATCTCCCAGATACAATTGCACCAAGTTGCTCAAGTTACCTATTTCACTCGAATCATGCCTTTGATGCTTCCACCAGTTGCATGAAAATATTCAAGAGCAATAGATAGATTCCCTAAGGATTTTGGAAGAATTCCATTCAGTGGATTAGGTCCTATTTCAAGTAACTACAAGTTCCTGCAATTTGTTAGTGAAGTAAGAAAACTTAGTTCAGGGGTCGATGGATCATTTGTTAACTAGTTATTGTTAGAAAAATTTCTAGAATGATTGAAAATGAATTAAATTGAATCCGAGCCTTGTGTAAACACAATTTCCTTCAGACAAATTTGTTCCCTTATAGTGCTCAAGGTGATGAACAATTGTCTCCCAAGATAGAACGGATTTACGATTCTAAAGAGGCAGCACTTCAATCTCTAGAATCCTTCGAACACAACTTGTGCAGTACTCGAACTATATATATATATGCAGATATTGATGATATGGAATTCTTATTATTTCCATTTTGTTATGCATGTCTGGCTATATATAGAGTCAATGGTGAACAGACATGTCTTTTCGTGAAGAGTCATACATATTCCAGAACAGATATGTCTGTTCGTGAAGAGTCATACCTATTCCAGAACAGACATGTATGTTCGTTAAGAGACATACCTATTCCAGAATAGACATGTTTGTTCGTAAAGAGACATACCTATTCCAGAATAGACATGTCTATTCTTCAGACAACCACCACTTAAAGCCATGTTTGGTTGGAGAATATTAATAATCAATTCTTCATTCAATAACTAACGATTTTTGACAAAATCATCCAACAATCCCCCACATGAATGAAATTGATTGAGTTTTAATGTAAATGATAATGATAATGCAAACACTAATTCGAGTACAATTGAAAAATTACTGCATCGGGTTAAGTAGCCTAATGGCCTTGAACTTGCCCTAGTGAAAGACTATCGGATTTACTTAGCTAATCAGTAGACATGATGTCTTTGAACAGTCAGTCGTTAATGTAAACCAAGACAATAGAATTCACACAATATTTCTTCAGACACAGTTGGTTCTCACGTTTGTGTTCATTTTGGCCCTGAACACCTCTTGGTTCTGTGAGTATTTTAGAGAATTAAGACTTAATATTCTCATAGAAGCGGCCCCTTCTTACTCACGTAGATGATCTCTATGAAAAGTATCCTGCAATACTCTACTTGGACATTTTTCAAGATATAGAAATCATTAAAAGCTTAACTTACCCTGGTTCTCGCGGCAAATATGCACTGTCTCATCATAGGAATGGTTAATTAGGAGTAAATATCTCCTCAGTGCTTACTGAGTTCTACATAGTTCAGTTTGCCCTTTGAACCTAGATCTTGGGATCTCCAGTCAGCTAGGTTGGGTTGCCACTATGATGACTCTTATTAAGACATAGGCTTTAAACCCATTCCCTTCGATGAACTTTCTATTCACTCTCGTGGCAAGCCTTTTGTAAACGGATCCGCAATATTATCTTTTGACTTTACATAATCAATTGAGATAATTCCATTAGAGAGCAATTGTCTAATGGTATTATGTCTTCGTCGTATGTGACGTGACTTACCATTATACATATGACTCTGTGCCCTTCCTATTGCTGATTGGCTATCGCAATGTATACATATAGCAAGCACAGGTTTTGATTAATATGGAATATCCTTTTATTCTTTTTCTTTGGGCCTTGTTCCATAACATTAGCCTTAATTTCAATCGTTAATAAATACAATCATTAATTTCAAGATGGATCTCAACCACCTCAATACACTTGGTATTCTCTTGGATTGCTTGTATATCAAGTTATGTGCAACTTGTCCTTTAGATCAGAACAACATAGTTAGAAAACATATCCATCTAGAGTATCTTTAGCATGCATCATACTCATTGACATATAACCACCTAAACTATGTCATTGATTCAGTGTTTGTTTCAACCTACATATAGATTTTCCAAGTTTGCACACTTTTTTTCATAATCTAAAACTATGTACCCTTATTGATTATTTCAAATTAATTTTTCATTAATAGAACCTCGTTCTATATTTCTTGAATTATGCACAAGATATGTCTCATTCATATCCTAATAATTTTAGGATTTAAATATTATCACATTATATAGACACCCCCACATTTCGAAGTATTTATAGAAAGATATAAGGTCTTTCTATATATCAATCAACTGGTGTCTTAATAATTTTCTTAATGAGGTGTAAGACTAAATTTGAGAAAATTTGAGCTTCCCCACAACTTCTGGGTAATCCATAATTTATCTACAAATCATTTGTATTTTTATGATTTTTGCATTTTAGCAACACCATTTCATTTAAATTGCTAAATTGACTCTTAACCTCATTCTCAAATTTTGCTTCATAGTTTCTTGTGTAATTCCTATCAAAGTATGAGATACTTTTTTTTTTTATCTCTCATGTGCACATATATTAAATCACATATATCATTGTGATCTAATGCTAGAGGTACAACACTCTTTTGTACGGGTGAAAATAATTTCTAGTTAATTTCCTTTCACATGTGCCAAATTTGAGTTAGGACATCCACTCAAGTTGGAAAATTAACTCCATTCCAGGTTTATAATAAATCTCTTACACACCCTTGGATTTAATACACATTAACTTATTGAAGAACGAGTTCTCTTCCTAAGGTTATTTCTCATACAACCTTATTTTGGTAGTAGAGGATTTTCTTCATGACAACGTCTTCAGTCTTATATTTCTTGTCCAAAGAATCCTATAATGCCTTTGCTATTTTACTAGCATAATACACATTATATAGTGTATTGTCTAATCCATTTAGGATATAGTTTCTACACAAGAAATCTGCATACTTCTATGTATCAAGAACACTCACCTTTTCCTTATCAGTCTCTCCTTCACCAAATATATGAGATTCTTGTGAAGGAATTTTACCAAATTCAAAGTTGTAAGATAGAAGAACATCTTCTGCTGCTAACGTTTGAAATTTGTTCCATTGAATTTTTCGGGCTTCTCTCCATGAGACACACTTATGAGAATAATTGGAGTATTAAATGCCATTTTTGTTAAAAAAACAAAACAGATACATAATTTGTTTAAGTTTCTAATTTAAAGAATATATATATATATATATATATATATATATATATATAAATATTCACTAATAGAAATTAGAATAACAATAAGTGCAAATTTTGCAAACACATCTAGCCACTAATTTCTGTTTATTAAGAACACTAAGTATAACAAAAAAACAACTCAAAATTTGTCTTAAGATTGTTAGAAAAATTTCTAGAATGATTGAAAATGAATTAAATTGAATCCGAGCCTTGTGTAAACACAATTTCCTTAAGACAAATTTGTTCCCTTATAGTGCTCAAGGTGATGAACAATTGTCTCCCAAGATAGAACGGATTTACGTTTCTAAAGAGGCAGCACTTCAATCTCTAGAATCCTTCGAACACAACTTGTGCAGTACTCGAACTATATATATATGTAGATATTGATGATATGGAATTCTTATTATTTTCGTTTTGTTATGCATGTCTGGCTATATATAGAGTCAATGGTGAACAGACATGTCTTTTCGTGAAGAGTCATACCTATTCCAGAACAGACATGTCTGTTCGGGAAGAGTCATACCTATTTCAGAACAAACATGTCTGTTCGTTAAGAGACATACCTATTCCAGAATAGACATGTTTGTTCGTGAAGAGACATACCTATTCCAGAATAGACATGTCTATTCTTCAGACAACCACCACTTAAAGCCATGTTTGGTTGGAGAATATTAATAATCAATTCTTCATTTAATAACTAATGATTTTTGACAAAATCGTCCAACAGTTATCTCCAAGGCTAAGCATTTCAAGGTGACAGTAAATTGCCGAGATTAGTAGGTACATTGCCGTTGAACAAGTTAGTGGCTAAACTGAGTTTAGCAAGTTTGGAGGCATTTGAGAGTGATGTTGAAGGCGAAGGCCTATACTTGATGGAAGGCTGCCTAAAAGGTAATTGCTAGTTAGGGAAATGAGTTGTAATGTAGAGATGTTAAAGATAGAGTCTGGTAATTCACCTATAAGTTTGTTTGAGCTGAGCTGTAGCTCTTCTAAATTCAAGAGATGCCCCAATTCCTAAGGAACTTGGCCATGGAAATTGTTTTCCAAGATGTTGAGTATCTTTAACATTGACATATTACCAATTGAACGTGGAATCATACCTATCATGTTATTTCTACCCAGATGTAATTCTTGAAGTCCTGATAGGTTCCCAATTTCACTCGGGATGCTTCCAGTGAATTGGTTCCAAGCAAAGTTAATGACTTCAATGCTTGGAAGTTTATGGTACAGATCCTTCGGGAGACTACCAAAGATTTCATTGTTTGAGAGATCAAACACTACTAAGAAGAGATGTTGAAGAATGTCAGAGATAATTCACTTGGGAAAGAAGTTGAGACAATAAAATCAGAGATTGGAAAATCGAATCATATGTGTTACAAAAAATGCGGTGAAACCAATAACAGAATTTAGACAACTAAAAAATAATTCATGCACCACACAAGACACAAAGATTTACATGATTCTATCATAACCTCCATCCGCAGTCAACGTCGGCAAAAAGAGACAGGAGATTACAAGTTTACAAGCCCTAACCCTTTTTTTTTCTCTCTCTCTGTCTAAAATAGCTTTCAGTTTTCTCTGATTAAGTTTCTATGATTCTATCTTTCATAATATAGTAGCTTTAATTAATTCACCATCCGAGAGTGGCTAGTGAGTCCCCCCCAAAAAATAAAAAAATCTCCATTAGATTGTTAGCATGATGCTTTCAGAAGGTCCACATCATGCATCATAATGGCATTTTGAAGTTGTTGGAATGACATTTTCATTGATGTCAAATTATCAACATCACCTACCACACCCTTACTAAAAAAAATCACCTACAATTTTCATTGATGTCAGATTTGAAAAATGAAAAATGTTGAATGCGGACGCAGAAACTATGAAAGAGTGACATTTCAGAGGAAGATGAAGAGGAAGCTACTCTTCTGCCATCGTCATCTAGAGAGAGAAAATACAATGAAGCCTAATAAAAAATCCAGAGAGAGGGAGAGCTTTATTCTGTAAGAAAGTTGATAAATCTGTGAGAGAGAGAGAGAGAGCAAGAGAAATTAAGAGAGGTTTAACTCTAATACCACTGCATTTTGGAGATTTTCAATGAAAAGCAGAGGAGAGAGAGAGAGAGTGTAGAGTAAATTTGGCACCATTCACGGGCACTCACTTGTGAGCTGTGATTGAATTAAATTGTGAGAAAACTTACAATGAGGTTGCTCCCATTACAGTGTCTGTGAACTCTCTATTTTGGCAACATTAAAAGGTATACTATAAGTATTGTAATTTCATATCACAATTTATTTGCAATAGATCACATTCTTGTCAAGCTTTTATCTTAGGGAAAATTTAAATTCAAGAGAAATAGACAGATCCCCTAAGGATTGTGGAAGAATTCCATTGAGTGGATTAGGTCCTATTATAAGTCCATTCAAATTTCTGTAATTTGTTAGTGAAGTAAGAAAACTTAGTACCGGGTTAACTTTGATACCAAGTTGTCACGTTTCAAAATTCGAGTTTCGGAATCAGCATTTCGTACCCAAACCTTAAGTGTGATTCGTCCATTTAACCCCAATGAACAACCAACAACCCTTACTACCACTGAAGCATAACCATATACACATAATTGTATATGTATATTTAATACCACTCACTTCAATGGACCTCACACATGGTCACACATGCATTCCAGACTCATTTAAACTCATAATGCAGTTGAGCTTTACAATTAATCGTAACATGTGTTACCATCGCTCGTCATCTACAATTCATCATAGATGTATAGTAGCATATATCGAAGCCCTATGATTTGGAACTCAATTTCTTCAATTTAAATAAATCCCTGTACCTCCAATTTATGATTCATCATTATGTGAATAACGATTAATTATAGGTCCACGACAGACTTAAGTGTTTGATTGCATGGTTCAATGTCCATTTTTTTTAACATGCATACATATTTTATACCCCAAATCACATTCAATCACATCCACTGCATGTATAAACGATAAAGAAATTATACCTATTATGTTATTTCTTCGCAGATATAACTCTTCAAGTCCTGACGAGTTCCTAATTTCACTCAGGATGCTTCTAGCCGTGAATTGATCTGATAGGGCAAGTACTTTAAGTCCTTCACAATGTGACAAGATAGGACTGATCTCGCCACTGAGTTGGTTCATACCAAGGCCAAGGAGTTCAATCCTTGGAAGTTTATGGCACAGATCCTTTGGGAGACTACCAAAGATTTCATTGTATGAGAGATCCAACCCCACCAATGAAGAGATGTTGAAGAATGTTAGAGATAATTCACCTGAGAAACAAGTTGACACAATAAAATTAGAGGTTGAAAAACCGAATGATGTCAGTGAATACTTTGGATTTTTTTTTTGAGTTCGTTATATCCTGAGGATAGTCTTTACCTGTCAAGGTATTATCGTCAAGATATAACACCTGCAATTTTGAGAAGTTGCCAATTCCCCTAGGTATGCTTCCCGTAAATTTGTTGTATGATAAATCTATTTCTCAAAGTTGAGTACATTTGGGTAAACTAGTTGGGATTTGACCGCCTAGCTTATTCACTGCAAGATATAACCATTCTAACTCTCGAAGATTGTTACTGTGTCCACTGGGAAAGTACCGGATAGCTTATTGCATGATAGACTAATCTTTCTTTGCGACGAAATGTTGAAGATGGCAGAAGGAATTGATCCTGTGAAACTATTAAAAGCGAGACGCCCAATTAATTTCTGCTTATAATGACATCCTTATTTCGGATTTTGTAACAAGAAGTTTTCTTCGGATGCCCAATTAATATTCTTAAAAATTGGTTTCTCATTGAAAATTAATAAAAGGTCTTCGATCTCTGATGGGTTTTATATACATAATTGGGGTTAATTTTTAGTTAGTTAGTAAGGTAGCAAAACAAATGTTTTTCCTTTTTTATTTTTACATAGGTGTTAATTAGATTTCTTAATTGTAGAAAATTAAAACGAGCTTTACCTGAAACAAATCGTTTCGGTTGCTTGGAGTCCTCAAAACTCACAGTCCAAATCTCACAACAATGGTTGTTTAGGTTCAATGAACTAAACAAATGGAGATATTCCCCCACATCTGACAGTTATCAAATATAACATGAGTCATCTTAATTGGGCGGGCTCACCCATGGCCCCCAACTTGGATTCAAACCTAAAGTTCATGGTTAATGAATTGAATCTTGATTTGAATTTTAGTTTGAATGTGATTTCAAAACTCAAATATGAAATTCAATAGTTCTTTAATAACTTGAATATGATAATCGATTAAATTAAAAATCTAAACTTCGGTTACTTTTTATTTTTTCTAGACTTTATAGTCACTTTACAGTAATTTTATTTAGAATTGGTCACTAAAATTTAATTTTCCTTAATATAATCTTTTATGCGGAAAAAAAATTATACTTTATTAAAAACTGAAAGTGATAAAAGAAGAACTTTCCTTTTCTTTCATAACTTAAAATATAGCAAGTTATATTTATAGGCATGTGACAAGTATATAACTTACCTATTATATATATAGAGAGAAAAATTACCGCTAATTACTTATTATATTCATGAAGTGAGTTGTAAATTGTATAGATTGAAATTAACCCTAATTACCTAATATATATATATGAGAGAGAGAAATGATTTTATATATATATATATATATATATATATATATATATTTTGGAGTAAGTTGTAAAAGAGAGAGAAATTAAAGGAGAGATAGAGAGAATGATTTTAATAATGAGTGGGAATTAAATGACATTTCATAGTTCAAGAAAGAGGAATAGTTTCATTGGAATGATCATTTCAAGAGAATCAATGACTTCGAATGACCATTCAATTTATAAGACAATGGAACAACTAGAGAATGGGAATTAGAGGTTTCCTGCGTGCGAAACTGGCCCTTATTTTACGTCGTTACTACTGTCAGTCTATTAGCTCCCAAAACATACCCTCACTTTTATCCGGCCGCTCAACTTCTCTGCGTGTTTCCTTTCTCCCTCGCTTCAAGTGTGGCAAAATTTGTTCCACCAAGGTAACTCTCTCTCTTAGTTTTGCATAGTATCTATTTTGTTGTTGGTAGCTAGGGTTTTTTTTTAGGTAACTATCTATCTCTCGTTACTAATTACCTTTTTTTGTGCTGCAGCTATTTCATTCTCCCCTCATTTTGCTGACCTACGAATCAATTTTCATAGATTTATAGAATAGTAGCTAAGCCATGGAAAGAAGATTAGATTTAACCCAGAATGGCAAAAAAGAACTAGACAAGTCCCACAATGAACAAATTTAGATATTGGGTTGTTTGATCAATGATCTTCCGAGTCCTATTTTGGTCACTATTATGATAAGACTCGATCCCTTTAAATAGTATTCTCATTCGCAAGTGCGTATGCAAAACTTGGGTTAGTCCAATTTCCAAACCTCATTTCGCCAAGCTGCATTTTGCGAGGGCAGAACCCGGTGCTCTGCTTCGAATGGCCTTTGATTCATCAATGCTAGTGTCAAGAACACTTTACTTGGTTGAGCCTGAGAGTTGCAACAATTTTCAAGCTTCAGACCAAATTGAAGCTCCCACTCCGCAATGTTGACATGTTGCTCGACATTGAAGGTAGTCGGGTTGCAAGGAAACACGGCATCAACTTTTATCCCATAGATTATGAATTCAATAATGTGAATTCATGCAATGGTTTGCTTTACTTGTCTGAACCAATATGTGATAATCTTGTTGTTGTGTGTAGTCCGATCACCAGTGAGTATATAAACCTTCGAATGGTTTATTTGGGTGATGATAAAGATATATATGGTTATGGGTTTGGATTCAATCCAAGGACTAACCAGTACAAGGTGATTAGAATGTTTTATTACTAGATTCTTGATCGCACAGGTCCAGAATTATATGACTGTAGGAAGGCTGAAATATACACACTCGGTGCAAGAACATGGAAAAGCATTGGTGAAGGTCCCTATTCATTTTATTGTAGGCTAACATTTCCCACCTATCTGAAGGGAGGTCTTTATTGGTTCTTTCTTGAAGGCAGCAATTCAGATCATATAGTTTCTTTTAACTTTGATGACGAGCGCTTCCAATCAGTTCCTCTACCTCATAAAATTGTTGACACAGAATTTTATGCAACTCCTAAGCTGTCTGTGGGAGTACTGGAAGGTTGTCCATGCACAAATGACTCATCCAATTATGATTCTATTCACATATGGGCTATGAAGAAATATGGTCCTCCATAGTATTGGACAAAACGAGGTAGCCTAATTGTTTATATCAGCCAATAAGTTACCAAAAAGATAGGGCAGTAGTATTGATGTTTGATTATTTTAGAAGTGCTATGATTTATTATGACCCTAAAGGACCAAAATTCAGATATCTTAAGATGGATGGGGTTAAATCAAAATTTGAAGCAATTGCTTATATTCCAACTTCATGTCACTTAAAGGCATCATGGTTGGAGATAATGCTGTGGTGCTAAATCAGTTCAAGGTATGGATGCGTTTATTTGCATTCTACAGTCACTTTAATAGTTTAATATATTTAAGGATTTTGATGATATCTTATTTTCGCTTTTTCTTGTTTTTATTGCTAACTTGCATATTATGACAAACATGTATGTATCTTTCATCTTTATAGTGGTTTTTTTCTTCAACCCCCTCTATATATATATATACACACACACACATATATATTTGGAGGGGTGGGGGAGGGAGTTTCTTTCAGAAACATATCTTTTTAGTGGCCATATTGCTTGAAGAATTTAAGAAAAGCCCATTTCAAGCCACCCAACCTAATTCATATACAAAATATTATACGCCCTATCAACAATAAAACAGCCCAACCCATATTACCAAGCCCATCCATATAAAGCCTAACTTTCCTCACCTCGTATCCACCATCCCTAACCCTAGCTGTAATTGGAAATTTGGAGTAAGCAGCGTTGAAACTTTGAAAGCAACAATCTTGGCAGAGCAGCAATTTGCTCTTCAATGTGGGCGACGATGACAGACCTAGTTACCTCTCCCTCTCGCTCCCCCTTTTCATCTCTCTCTGTCATATTTTTTGCTAGATCGCACCTCTCTTGGATGGCTAAATCAGAAATGAATATTGAAGCTAGCAATAATCAAATTTGGGTGGAGGATAGTTGACATTTATTGTACCAAGTACGAATTTATACTCACTCTTGTGTATGTGTGTGTATATACGTATATGAATGTTCATATATTTACACAAAAATAATCTCTTGCTCTCGATATATATATACACATATATATGTGAATGTTCGCACAGAATCTCTTGCTCTCGATGCACACACACACAAGATCACCCCTGCAATTGATCTGTGCACAATATGTATTTTCACACACACAATTTGGACTGTTGCTCGTGAAGGTTTGTTTGTATAATATAGCTACCGAGTTGAGCTCAATCTTTTTCAATCAGTGTCGAGCCGAGCTCGGACATTTCGGCTGCGGCTCGAGTCGAGCTTGAGCCGAGTTCAGACAACATTGCTGTGTGATCAAGCCAAGTCCGAACCAACCCTACTCGGCTCGGCTCAGCTCGATTGCAGCGATAAATTCCTGACATTGTTCCTCATTTGCACCCTATTGATAGTGTTTTGACCTTCTTAAAGAATAAATGATAACTAAAAAATAACTTATTACTCTGTGTTACTGTTTAAAATGTATAGGATATACTATATCCGATATAGGTTGCTACTATTTGGACATGGAGAATAGCCGCAACAAATATCTGATATTTGTTTGAATTAATACCCTTTACTAGTGGGAGGTTTCTACTTTGCTGACGAACTTAATCATTATTGAACTAATTTGAAGATTACAAGAAGTTGAGAGACGGGTTTGATTCAGTTTTTAATGTTATATTTTATTGGTTTTTGTTTGCTTTTTCTATATGCTTTAATTTAATTTGTATGCGAATCTATATATATTTGTGTGTATGTAACTATGTATGTACACATTTGTAACTTATTGTTTCAAGCTAACTAGCCTAACTAAGTACTTTTTTCAATTTGAGTATTGGTTCGTTCATTTATACACTTGTTATTTGGACCATTGGACATACAACTTACCGTCCGTCACGTGAAGGATAATTTTTATGAACCATGGTATTACATTAATCAAATTTTTATGCTGATTCAAAAAATAAACTATCTATTAAAAATTAAAGAGAAAAATAATTAAATTTTTATTTATGAAACGCAAGTTCTAGTTATTCATTCAAGCTTGAGAGGAGCCACTTTGTGTAAACTGATGCCAAGAGTTATTTCTATTTTAATTTTTCCCTTCTAGCAACCTGATACAATAGATAATGAACATCTTTTTTCAATATTTTATTTATTTATTTATTTTTTATGTATTTTACAAATATGAATAGAAAGTATTGAACTGCACTGGTATGTTGTGCACAGAAGGGTCATAGCACCTGCATTTATGTTGTAGTTCTCCATGTGCAGATTTAAAGTTAAGAGCTTCACACGACATTAGGTGTAGTATGGATACAATTGGAAAATACAGAAAAGGGAAAACAAAAACCAAATAATGGAAAAAAAGAAAGAATAATATACATCAAGAAACAGAACACTTATGTTTTGCCCCTAACTAGGTGATGTGATCCGTATTCTTTATTACCCTCTTTCCTCTTCCTTCTCTTTATCTTCTGCAACAATTTGGTCTCTTTCTTCTGTAACCTGGAGGCTGCATCAGGTAGTCAATAAAAAAGTCATTTTCACCATCTTTACTGTTTTATTGATCACATTCCATTGGGTTGATTAATATCACAGTGGAGATAAAACTATATTATCCTATCAACTTTTTTTTGGCTATGTAGTCATGAAAAATGTATAATTAGTTCTTGAATGTAATATAAAGGACTAAAGTAAACTAAGTGCAAAATATTTGGCAGAAACAAACTTTTTATAAGTACGATGGGCAAGGACGGAGCCAGTTAAGGCCGGGGGTAGGTGCCCCTCGTGAGCTGGTCGCTTAGTTCATTTATTATTATTTTTCCTTTGTTTTTTTCTACTTTTATGCATGTAATATTTTAAAATTTTAGAAATTGCTTCCTCAAAATATCTCCATTATAAAAATCTCTGTTATTCTTCTTTTATTTTCTCATTTACTCTTTTTTTTCTTCAAATTTCTTTGATTCCTTCCCTTCAAAATATTTTGCATTCCCCTTCTTCCCTTAAATGTTTTTTTTTTCATTCAAAGATATCTCAATTATCAAAGGGCTTGTAGCTCAATGGTATAACCTCCCCATCCTCAAAGAGGAGGAGAGGGGTTCTAGCCCCGATGTGGGCAAAAAAAAAAAACAAAACCCACCACAAAACTCCAAGTATCCAAAGAGATATTATCAAAATACAGAACTCTGCACAGTTTCAAGAACATGGAAAATCTTGATTTGCATGGCTTGAAGAACACCTTCAAATCTTCATTTCTATAACCTTGATGAATCAACAAGCTATGGAAGGGTCATTAGAGTAGATTATGAGTTAGGAATTCTAGGGAGAGAAAGTTGTCTTGTACATAAACACACAAAAAGAACCAACAACCATAACCCTAGGGTGCCTTAGATTGACCAAAGGGGTGGGCCGCCCATCCTCTCTCTCCTAATCCTAGTTCCACTTTGAGTTTTAGCTTGCTCTCGAAGTTAGGTAGGAGTGGGATCTAGATAGGATCATCCTTGTCTTGGCTCTAAGGGGCTTAATTAAATGACTTGTAAACTCTTGACCCATTTAATAAGCCCATTAATTATTTTTAATTTAAATAAATGAAAACAATTGCACTCCAAGTCACGAATAGTGAAGTCACTAGTACTAAATATTGCAAATTAATCCCTCCATGTTAATTAGTTGTCTGGATAAACAATACCATCAATCCAATATAATAATTAATCCATATTTTGATCACTAGGTTTATACCCGTTTGATCACACAAGAATTTATCAATAGTGATAGATCTCGGGTTCGAGACTTGGAAGCAGCTTCTCCAAAAATGGGGGTAAGGCTAGCCGACATCTACCTCTCTTAGACCTCGCTCAAGCGGGAGCCTTGTGCACTGGGTACGACCTTTTTATTTATCAACTACCGCTGGCGAGCGTTCTATTATTAAACAAACCAAAATACCCAATTTGTTGACACAAAGGTCACTTAAGTAAATCAAAGTAATCATGACCATTAATATTTAGAGTCTATTTGCTTTAGTAATGATAAAGAAAATTACTCACGATAGCTCAAATAATTTTCTACTTATCATTGATCTAGTTCAATGTGTCCAACACACTAACACAACACATATGGTTCTTAGTCTTACACCCAAATGACTAGGATAAGTCACCCTATCAAGTAGAAACCAATGTGTTATATTCTTTCCAATAGAAAGCCGAATTCTATTAATGAATGTGAATAAGTTTATAATTATGAACACAGATGATTTATATATCCTATAAACGAGTCGCCTCCCTATGTACATAAATCATCCTATCATAATTAATAGACACTTAATAATATATAAGAATATAATTTAGATTCACTAAAATCTCTCTCATTATCCATAAGTTGGCTTTGCAAGTATACAATTCCAACATATAGGGATGCTGATTGGATGGATTTAGAAGTTCAACAATGATGAATGATCAAATGGATGCTTAGGGTTCTTTGATGGACTTAGTTAAGCCACTTTTCCCCTCCTTAAGCTTTGAACATGGATGAGGCGGGTTGAAGGAGTATTCTTTTTGGGTAAAAACTCTTTTGATTGATTTATGTTTTGCTTTTCTTCTTCTTACTTCACTCCTTTTTCCAATTTTGTTTCTTCCTTAAAGGATATCATATCCTTCCCATTAGTTCTTATATTTTTTTAACTGTAATAATATTTTATTTCTTAAAAGTCAGAGATAGGTGTAGTAGTATTATATACATGAACTGTTATTTGGAAACATGTTAAAATATTATCTTTTTCTGGGAATTTTATTTTTTTACCATGCTGTGTTATTTGTATTGCATCATTTGAAGTATAATGTGGAAGATTTATTGAAAGGTTTTTATTTGTACGGTTGTCTTTGTTAAAAATTGCTACTGCAAATGACTTTGGAAATGACTTATTAATATGTAAAATTTCTAGGGAATCCCATCTAACAGAAACCTTGCTTTAATTTATTGGTGCAAGTTGTCTAGCACAAAATTAAATAGAAGAAAGAAACATATCATATCCATGCAAGTTCTCAAGAAGTTATGCAGAAATATGTAAAGTGAAAAACAAATTTCTCTTGTGAAATGCTGCTTCAAGAGAATGCCAAGATTGCCTTTAATCTTTTGTTTATGAATTTGACATAATCATGTTACATTTATTTTGATTTCTATACTATTATCAACTATAGATGGTAAAACTGAAGAATAAAAAATAGTAATTACAGTTGCAATTATTGTTGCTATTGCCTGAAGAAATGTGTATAGGGTAGTATTTCTTGTAAATTTTGATGACATATTTATTTAGAAGATCTAAATTTCTACCTATTTGAGGATTATGATCTTCATTTTTGTGATTCTTGACATAGGTGTGAGGAGAAACTAGAGTTGTTTCACTGGTGGAAGAATACAAGGAAAAGCTGTTTGTTTCCAATTGCTAATCTTTTGATACTGATGGGTGGAGGAAGGGAAATCATTGTAGCCAAAATGAATGCTTAAATAACTACTTTGTAATCAAAACTATATCTGGAGGTCGAAGAGTTGAGCAAGCATACCTTTACTAGAAAGGTCATGGAGGTTGGTTACTTTGGAGTTGGACAAATCCTCCCTAATACCAAAAATGGCAAGTTCCTAACGTTAATATTTTGCTTAGTTGTAGCAGTTTTTGATACCTTTGTATGGTTATGGGAAAATAATATCTAATGCTTGGTTGTGTATGCCACAAACATAATACCATTTTTTATATAGTTTGTGCTCTCAATTTGTCAACGCTTGAACTGATCCTACTACTATGTCTATAGTTTATTGCTCTCATTCTATCCACACTTGAACTGATCCTACTTTGTTTGTAGTTTGTTGCTCTTATTCAAATTGACATGACCAAATTGTCAACGGGAACAAGTTTTTTGATTTGATCTTTGAATCAATTGATTGTAATTAATCTACTTTGATGTTTCTTCTATACTTAAGCTGTTGTATGACTTTAAATTGATAACTAGATTTTAAAGCAACAAATTCTTTCATATTTGGAGAGCATTGGTTGAACGATGTCGTGGAGATCAAATATGAAGGTCATTTACTTATTGAGGAGACTAATGGAAAGATATAGAGAGAAGCAATTGGTGCAACATTGCTAAAACGGTTGAGGCCATGCAGTAGCAAAAATGTTACTTGAGAAGTTCGAAACAACCTGAGCGCATGAATTATAGCCGTTTGAAGACCCAAGACTCAGCAAGAATGATAGACTCAATGTTAGGTGGCGACTCAAAACACATAATAATATTGGTCATTTTGCTAGCATCATCGGCCATAGCTACTCCGTCACATTTTTCATCCCATAGGAATATCCGTGTGATAGTTATCAACACCGAAATGTTTTTACACAACACGAACAACCTGAACATCTAGTGCCTGAAACTAGTCATTGGATCGAGAAGCAAATTCGTGAGGAGCCAATATGTAGACGAACAGTTGGACGACCTGGAGACTTTCGGGGAGAAAGTTGGACATTATCCATGTTAGGAGATAACTAGGAGTTCAAGACGGGGTGAATTGTAACTTATTTGTAATATCTTTTTCATATAGTAGATTTTTGTTTGCGTGGACTGTTTTTTTTTTCTTTGGAATTTTACAAGTAAAAATTGTTGTTCTCGTGTGGGTACATGGTTTATTTTATTTCTATTCTCAATACTTAACAAATTGATAATGCTTTGCTTAACTATAATTGAAATATCACCAATCTAGATATATTTTTGGCCTAATACAAATAAATAAATTTTTTAGATAATTCGCCGTTGTAAGTAATCATTAGAATTCAGGCGGATTAGTGATTAATACCCAAAAACTAAATGAAGTTCTTCAAAAGCAACTTTAAATGATATAACTGAATATCAAACAAGAAATTGATAGACTAGTGCTAATAGTTAGGTGAATTTCCATGTTTCTTTTACTAGAAAAAGGGTTTGATAACCAAATTCACCTAAAACAGTGCCATAACATCAGATGTGTAAACAAAAACTTCATTTGCAATTTTCAAAAAATCCAGGGGTTAAATTACAATTAACAAAAATTTTAGGGGTAGAATTATAATTACAAAGAAGTTTAGGGTCTGAATTACAAATTTTAAAAACTTTAGGAGCTAAATTGCAATTATTAGGAAGTTTAGGGGCAAAATTGTAATTACAAAGAAGTTTAGCGGCTGAATTGCAATTTTTAGAAACTTCAGGGCTAAGTTATAATTATCAAAAAGTTTAGATGCAGAATTGCAATTACAAAGAAGTTTAGGGGCTGAATTACAATTTTTAAGAACTTTAGGGGCTAAATTGTAAATCTCAAAAGATTCAGGGACTGAATTGCAATTACCAAATAATCAGGCCACGTGGCGGCTGAGCTGGCAATGACGTGACAGTTGAGTCAAATGCTTAGTCAACTGGTCCAAACTCGTTGAGTCAGCTTAAATACAAAACTGGGGAGTGAGGACGAGTTGGTGCGTGGCCACCACTCGTCTTCTTCCCGCTGGCTCGTGTGGAGCACATGGAACCTGTGAACTGGAGGCTTCGGCGATGCTCCTGGTGCATGATAGCGTGTGTGGCGCGTGCAAATAATGCGCTTCCTTCTTGTGGTGCGTGAGGGTTCTTCCGACCTCCGGTAGCTCAAAAATTCAACAACAAATTGGTATCAAAAGCCTTAGTACAGAGCACTGTTCACTGCCCAGAAATTCAAAGTGCTCAAACTTGAGTTTTGAGCATACTGGAGGGTAGATTTCACCAATACGAGTCTGATGTGGCTAAACTCGAATTATATTGTAAGCTTAATTTTAATCTTTTTATCAAAATATAATTTAACCACTCGCAAGAGCACGAATCTTTGTAGATAAGGTTCTATATAGAGGGTATCGATCCCACGAGGATTAGTCGCAATTGTCTTAAAGAAAGATTAATTCCACTTTAATCCTAAAAACAGGGTTTTGAGTTTTTGTTTATAAAACTATTGCATGAATGAAATAACAATAAAATTAAAGGGTGAAGGATGGGAGAGAGAACTAGGGTTGGTTTCCACCACTAGCCATTCACATGTTCATAAGTGTAGCAAGCATGGGATTCATAAATTAAATGCCTAACAATGTCATTAGGCTTGTGACCTCAATGACATATCAAAAGATTAATGTGTGTGTCCACCTATCATAATCCATCTTCAACAAGCATAGCTCTTCAACCTAACTAACTATCTAATTACCCTACTCTCTAAGTGAACCTACATGCATCCAAACTACCTTATCTTGGCATGGTTTATACAAACAAACACAACACATTCATTTAAACACCATTATCTAGCCATCATTTGCACTTCTTGTGGAATATGCAAATGTTGTGCATTCACATGAAAGAATCTACTCTAAGACAAGAATAAACTCAACATCAAATGAATATATAAAAGAAATGTATTAGTGTACATGGTCACCAGGCTAAATAATCAACATTTAATTACAAATCCCAAGTGCTACAAAGATGAACAAGTTTACATGGCTAGGGGTTGAAACCAACACCCTAGTAGAAGAGTTAGTTGCTCATGGTTGCCTTGCACTCTTCCATTGATGGAGAAGATGAAGCTTCTTGGTCTGGTTCAGCTCCTCTTTCTCCTCTCCCGAATGTCTCTCTTGGTGTATTCTGATGTGTATTGAGAGAGATATGAGAAATGTGGCTTCTTTGTGCTTTATGGCTCCTTTTTCAACCTTGGGGCCCACCATATGTATATATATATATATATCAATATATATATCCATTATATCAAGAAGGCCCCAAGGGTCTTGTTCAAGTCAGACAATCCCCCTAAGTCGTGCAAAAAGGGGGATTTTGTTGCAAGTGGGAGAGCAGGTGAGCAAGTGGGCAAGTGGCTTCTGCAGAATCTCGATCAATTGAAATTGGATCTTGATTGATCGAGATTTCGATCAATCGAAATGAGATCTCGATCAATCGAGATCTCGATTGATCGAGATCAACATCTCGATTGATCGAGATGCCTTGGCTGCATTTTCTGACTTTTCTTTTGAGCTGCAAAAAGCTTCAAACTTTGCTCCTTTTACTACAAGACCTGCAATACATCAAAAACACAAAAATACTGTAAACATATCTCGGTAAATGTAGAAACGGAACTAACATATGCAATAAAGAGGGTTCAAATGCATAGAATGGAACACTTATCACACCCCCAAACTTACATATTGCTAGTCCCTTAGCAATGCAATATTACAAAAATGAAATTAACTATCTTATACAAAAGTGTAATCATGCTCAGTCATCAACTAGATAAAGGGCGATCATCCGTTCATTTCTCATTTGGCAAATGCAACAAGTATTACAGAACTATGTGGTCATTAGCAAAAATGGACTTTCACAAGCTACAAATAAACGACGGTCCCCACATAATGGCCAGTCCGAACAAACATACCAATTCCGACCCCAAAATCCTCTTTGAAAAGTGAACATGCATTCTAACGCGTGGCTTTTGTCATATTTGGAGAAGAATAACAACAAATTTGTTTTTAAGAGAAAAACTCATTGAAACGGTTCGACACAGCTGTTCATTATCACCAAACATTCATGATTGCTCATGTGCGGATGACCGTGCAATGCTTAGCTCTTTTTGCTTTCTTGTAAGCCCATGTAGCGGCATTGGGCCAATGACTCCCAAACCAATTGGTTTTAGGGCATTAGGTGAAGAAACACCCCTCGAACTTAATAACCGAGCTTACAAGGCGATGAGCTTAAGCAAGCCACCCGCTTATTACTACTCAACCTTGCACACTTATACGCGAATACTCCCTGCTTTGAGGCATAGAAATCCGGTTTATTGAGTGAGAAGGCTTATTGCATTTATTTTATAATGTTTTTTTTTTTTTTTTTTACAACAACTGGAAGAACTTATTCTCTAAGTTGTTCAGATAAAAACAAAAATTTACAAAATTCTCCCTCAGACTTATACCCCACAGTTTAAAATGCATGTGTGCGAATTTGTGCTGTTAAGGACAAATTTAGGGCGAGAACTATACGTGCTCATATTTGGACAAAAATGTAGACCGTTCTAGCCTACTATATTGCTGGCAAAAGTGCGGGTATTTACAATGTTAAAGTTTTTAACTACCTGCTGCATTTACCTCGGACATTTATTCGAATGATCTGCCTTTAAAAAGCAAGACATCATAGCAAGCATGGAAAAATATCAAGAAAAGAAACTTGCTCTACAATGACAATCAATATAACGACTGAACATTGCATGCATATGCAAGTGGTATAGCATACCGCACCCCCAAACTTATATGCAACATTGTCCTCAATGTTTGAACAAGAAGAACAAGGAAAGAAAGTACCAGGACTGCAGAATGCGACAAAAATGGTATTCCAATAGTAACGGTCATCCTGCAAATAAGAAAAACCTGCACGGAACACCAACTGGATACCACGAGCATTAAAAGGAACAAAAAAATAGATAAACAGAACATAATAAAACAATTATGCACAAACGGACAATGCCAAGATCACTGTATATCTAAAGGTCTGAACTGGTGTTTCCCAATCATCTAAGAGGTCTATGCGATAAGATATTGACTATCCAGGCACGCTAACGTATAGCATGCAAAGGGGCTGCCTTTCTTTATTAACGTCATACTGCGTTGAAGCAATCTCAACGTATTGGGAATTTAAATCAAGTGGTAATAAACGGAAATCATCAACTGAATCGCATATAACAATTAGGCAAGTGGTACTACATACATAGTCAAAGTATAGAGAACAGATATATTGACAGAAAGCAAAAATAAAGATAGAAAAGATAACACATGGTATAAAAGAAAAGATAATTGTATTCCATAGATATGAAAATGAGTTCAGTACAAAGCGTACATGGATGTGGAATACTCATAAAAAGAAAGAAAACATGGCCAACATGGCCTATCGAAAATAAAAAAAGAAAAATACAGAAAGTAAAGCAGAAAGTGCAAATATATAGAGCTACTCGAGGGCGGGTGGTGGTGGTGGTGGCTCGGTGGGAGTAGAGGTGGAGGCGGAAGCTCGACCTGGGAACAGGAACTGCAGGTCCTGCCGGAAGGCTCGAAACTCGTCTAAAATCGCCCTCTGGCCCTGTGCCAGAGATGAAATGTCCGACCTGATGCCCTCCAGCTGACTCTACGTCACCTGGATATGCTCCTCAAAACCCTGCTGGAGCCGCTCAACATCAGCTGCGAGGCAGGAATAGCCAGTCGCCAGGATGTCATGCCGTTCTGCAGCAATATCCATCTCCTCCTCCTCCATGTCCTCATCATCTGACTCACCCTCTGCAGGCTCTCCCTCATCCAACTCCACCGGGGCATCCATATCTACATCGTCTGGTGGATCACCCTGGTGGTCCTGTCGCTCTAAGTGTCGCCTCACCCGCTCCCACTGGGTAGATGTGAAGCGGGTGGGCGGTGCCAGCTGAATGTCAGTATCACTGGCCGGTATACTAGCACGACTGATAAAAGCTGCGACCAGGAAAGGAAAGGGAAGCCGCTAACTCGCTGCTCGCCTTATCCTCTTGTTGACGAGGCCATCCCAAACCTTGAACATCTGCCCCCATATCAGCGACGGGACAGAAAACCACGTGCCCGTGTGGAAAGCATAAAGGCAACGGAGGAGGTTGCCTCTGCGCTCTGCCACATGCTGGAGAGGACACGCGTTCTTGATGAGAACGGTGTCCAGGAACCACAGTCTACTCGGGCACATCGATTTGGACGTGCAGTTGTGACTGGGAGTGGTAAACGCCCCGCCACACATGTCCATCACGATGGAAAATAGTGTCGAGTCTGCTGGAAGTGCGGCCCTGTAAATCGGTCGACTATCCTGATCAACCATATCTGGCGGCTACTGGTGAGGGATGCGGAGCATCTGCGCAATCCAGCTCGGCGTAATAGTAATCGTAGTGGTGCCCACGACCGTCTCCAATGTGTCCGACGCTGTGCAGGAGTAGGTCATGCGCTTGTAGAAGACCTGCACTATGCGCTCGTGTGCCACATCAGTGGGAGGCACACACAATCGGTCGAAGCGACACCTCCTGAGCTCGGCGACAGTCCATGCGCTGTCGGGATCCCTCTCGAACTCGCCCAGGTCAAATATCTGCTCCGGGTGAAACTTTCGAGACCGGAAGGCTCGCCCGGGCACGTCTCGAACAGAACCGGGGGCATTCTTCACCCTCGCCATGATCTCGGAACAGTCTGCACTTTATTCCAAAAATTACGTAAATGAAAAGAAAATAAAAGGAATAATAAACTAAGAATAAAAATGAAAATGAGGTCCTAGTCCATGGTGCTGACTCATGAATTCAAAAATTCGCTCTCAAAGAGGCAGCGTAAGCGGATGCAACCGAAACGAAGGTGCCTCGGTTACAAACTGTACAGTAAGAATTCGAAGCAACAATAACGCAATATTTCCCCCATACATGAATTCCTACCCCCCCGAAACCCGCAAAATCCCATTATGAAAATCGCAAATGCACCATTCCAACCCAACATCAACTGTCTATGTTTATTACGCCGTAAAACTACCAAAAATAGCGAGAAAGTACGCAAAAGATGGCCATGCATCACTTACCTCAGGGTGAAGATGATGAACGGCACACAAAGATGAAAGCCCACTCGCAGCCGCGAAGAGAGGGACGCGCGAGTGCTCGCGGGGATCTCGGACTACGGCGAACAGCGGTGGATGGTCGGGGATGGTAGATCAAGCGCGGGATGGTGCTTGGAGAAGCTCTGGATCGCTCGGAGAGAAGGAAGAAGTCGGATGGTCTTTTGAAATGAGAGGGAAACCCAACAGTTTAAATAATAATTCAGCTCACGTGCAGGCATCGCGTGCATCTCGATTGATCGAGATGTACATCTCGATCAATCGAGATTTCGATTAATCGAAATCCTACTTCGATTAATCGAGATCCCTTCTTCGATCAATCGAGATTTCTTCAATGAATCGAGACTTTACTTCGATCATTCGAAACTTTAATTCGATCAATCGAGACTTTAATTCGATCAATCAATATTTTACTTCGATCAATCGAAGTTTCGATCGATCGAAGACCTATCGAAGTGCTATCGAAGAATACTACCTCTCGGGACTTTGGATTTGGCAAACTCTCTACAATATTTCGATCAATCGAGACCGAAATCTCGATCAATTGAAATCTCGATTGATCGAGATCTTAGCTTCGATCAATCGAGATGCTCAAAAACAGCCAGCTTAAGTTCTGCTTTCATGGACTTGGATTTTTGGGACTTAGATACTAAATTGCTTAGATACAAAACTTAACTTGGATTAAAGGGACATCATGGAAGCATGATAGCTACCATGGCTTCGCCACCTTACACGTCTATGGCATGACGTCCGAATCGGCTCACGAGTCAAAATATACGGGATCTGTCAAAGTGACGACATCCACGTATTCGGTGGTAACTTGGTCATCCACGTACATTTTTAAGCACTGCCCGTTTACTTTGAACAACGAGCCGTCTTTCAAGTCCTTCAATTCCACCACTCCGTGGGGAGCGACGGATTTAACCAAAAATGGACCATCCCAACGGGAGCGAAGTTTTCTAGGAAACAAATGGAGGCGTGAGTTGTACAACCATACTTTTTGGCCCGGAGAAAACGTTTTGACTCGAATATTACGATCATGAAAGGCTTTAGACTTTGCCTTATAGATTTTAGCGTTCTCATACATGTCATGTCGCAATTCTTCCAATTCATTTAATTGAAGCTTTCGATTAGATCCGGCCGTTTGCATGTCAAAATTGAAAGTTTTGGTGGCCCACATAGCTTTATGCTCCAATTCAACCGGAAGATGGCACGCTTTGCCATAAACCAACCGGTAAGGTGACATTCTAATGGGAGTCTTATATGCGGTTCGGTATGCCCATAATGCATCATTTAGTCGCAATGAACAATCTTTCCGGTCAGGCCGAACGGTTTTCTCAAGAATGTTCTTAATCTCCCTATTGGATACCTCTACTTGGCCACTAGTTTGAGGATGGTATGATGTGGCTACTTTGTGTGTGACAGAGTATTTGGTAAGCAAGGTTCGAAGGAACCGGTTAAAGAAATGTTTTCCTCCGTCACTGATGAGGGCTCGAGGTGTACCAAACCGGCTAAAGATATTCGCTTGAATGAACTTAACCACGACTGCGTGATCATTGGTTTTGGTAGCAACGACCTCTATCCATTTAGATACGTAGTCCACCGCCACGAGTATGTACTCATGACCAGTAGAGGGTGGAAATGGTCCCATGAAGTCAATGCCCCACACATCAAATATTTCTGTCACGCCCCAGTTTCCGACCCCCGGTTAGGAGCGAAGGAAACGGGGGTGAATTCGTAATTTCACCTCAAGTTCCCACACCTTAATCTCATTATAATCTATTCTATTGCGGAAGCATTCAATATGCACACCCTTCAAGTGGCATTAGATCATCAAAGGCCCTTGCAAATGATTTTCACCTTTGGTTCCACACATATAAACCACTATGTTCTGGACCTCAAATTTTTACTCAGATAGAATTTGATTATGAAACCTACACCATTGGATAGAGCTTTCAAAAATACTCAATTTAAAAAAAAACCACACTCAATTCCGATTTAAAACGAAGAAACTACATCGAAACGAAGTTTGGACAATTTTTGAACTTTGCTGTGAATAGTAATCTCGATCAATCGAGATCCATCTCTTCATCTCGATTAATTGAGATTTTGACCCCATCAATCGAAAGAAACACCCTCTCGGTACCTTGGACCTGCATTATTTCAATTAATCGAAATTGGGACTTCGATTGATCGAAATAAAGCTTAAAAATCCATAAAAACTCGCAACCATTTCGATCAATCGAGATGGGCATCTCGATCAATCGAGATGGGCATCTCGATTAATCGAAATGCACTGCCCAGATTATCCCAACACCTATACAAGATCAAATTGAACCCAAATCTCAACCAAACCACCTTAGATCATTCATATCTCATATAAATCATCTACCATTGATATAAAATCATACCCACACATCAACCTATACATTTGGATCTCAAGTCTTGCATAATCATAGAACACTCATCCTAAGTTCATAATGCACATAATATTCAAGTGAACCAAACCATCCTCATTTTTCCAAAGGTGATCTTCATTAACCCAACCATACAATATAACTTATACATTGAGATCCTACAACCATGATTCCACATAAATCCATAACTCTAAACCTTCATATCCACGAAATTAAGATACAAGAGACAAAAGAATACATTCATCCATTTAAATTCCAAATCCATACATAATCCATGGAACCATACATATAAGAATTCAAATGGCCCTTTTTGCATATATTCCACAAGTCTCAACTGAAGGAAGCCATTACACATACATTTCTCAAAAATCACTTTCCTACAAGTGTGGCACCTACATTTGGATTTCACATACATAAGAAGATACAAATGTAAAGGCAACACCCCAACTATGGTCAACATGCCACAAGCCGGCATGAACATTTATCTACATCCCAAAAGATCAAAAATCCAAAAAAGAGAACCCAACAAGGTCCATTGAGCAAATCATGCTTCATCCTCCATCGGCGCCTTATCTGAAAAAGTTTATATAAATATGGGGTGAGCAACACTGCGGCTCAGTAGGAATGATCGACCCAACCCCACTCTAACTCAGGCGGCCATGCATGGATGCATATGAAATCCCTACATGTCTACATGACAAGTATACATGCTTTTAACCCATAAACAAACACGTGATGCTTCACATCTCAATGCATTTACATACATGTACATATATATATATCCAATTTAGCAAGCCACAATATATATATATATATAACACATGCCACATAAGTCCGGAAATCACTTCAATGGGGACTAGCTTATCACTCCATCCATAGTAAGGGTCTCTTCGGCACCCAAACTCTGCTTGTGCTTTATCGGGTTACTAATCCGAAGGGAGCACCTCCTCTTGGCCAAGTTTTGGGTCTTTCACCCTAGGGACCATTCCCTCACCTTAATTCTCAATGTTGTCACGCCCCAAAAACTCGCTTTTCACATAGTGCACATAATCACATCAATGCACTTATTCCACACCATGAATGCATTTTTGTCAAATCAATGCATTTTCCTTTCCCTCAAGATTGTCACAATGCCATCACACTCATATCATGAAAATCATCATGCTTATGCATTTAACAAGGGAAATCATATCTTTCATGCACAAGTCTATAAAAACTCACATTTTTCATGTTTTCACCAAAAGGACACATTTTCCATCAAGAACATTCATAGTCTCATTTGCACATACACAACATATATAAGTTCTAACCAACATGCTAGACATTTATACATGCATAATCACATTGGTATACATATATACACATATACATAACCCTAAACTCAAGAAATCCCAATCTATCTTTCATGTCACAAGTATGTGACCTATAGAATCAAAGTAAAGATGAGTCTAGCACCCCTACCTCAAATTTCCAAGCTTTGAATCCAACTTTGAGAAATCCCAGCTTTCTCAACTTCACGAAACGGAGACTTTGATCGGTTCAAACCGATGCCGTTGATGTCCCCTACACTCTTTCCTTCTTCAAGATCTTCCAAATCACACCTTAAGGCCCTCAAACTCTAGAGAGAAGGGAGAGAGATGAAGTGGGATACGTAGAGAGAGAGAGAGATCTGTAAAATGAAATGCCTCAGACCCTTTTGATATTTATCTCAACCCTAGGAGCGCGAAATGACCATTTTACCCCTAGCCACTTAATGTACCTTCCCGAGCTCGGAATTAATTCCCGAAAACTCCGTTGGACTCAAAATCACTTCCTTAACACTCTAAAAATTTCATTTAGTCTGTAACTAAAAGTTAAATTTCTTGGATTTTTCGGACCCACTTAACCTCATCCCGAGCCCCCGTTGACCAAAAAGTCAAATTTTCTCAAAAGTTCCCAAAACTTCCCAAAACCATATTCTAACCTTCTAAACATATTCCCCGCATCCAAAACATGTTAAATATCATTTAAAATGCATTTAAAGCAATAAATGACAAAAAATTGAAAAACCGGCCAAAATTGGGCACGGTCTCTACAACCTCCCAACCTTATAGGAATTTCGTCTCCGAAATTAGAATGTACCTTAAGTGGTGAACAACTCGGGGTACTTTGAGCGGACTTCTTGTTCTCGCTCCCACGTAGCTTCTTCCACCCCGTGATGCCTCCAAAGCACCTTAACCAATGGGATGGTCTTTCCCCGAAGCACTTGCTCTCTAGTGTCCAAAATCTGAATTGGTCTTTCCTCGTATGACACATCCTCCTCCACCTCAAGGTCTGCCCAATCGAGTACATGTGAAGGGTCTGGCTCATACTTCCTCAACCTAGACACATGGAAAGTGTTGTGCACACTTGACAATTGCGGTGGCAATGCCAAGCGATAGGCAACCTCTCCTACCCGATCCAAAATCTCAAATGGTCTGATGAACCGTGGCGCTAGCTTGCCACTACGACCGAACCTCATCAAACCTCTCCGTGGTGAGACCTTCAGAAAAACATGATCTCCCACCTCAAATGCCAATGGTCGCCGTCTTCTATCAACATAGCTTTTCTGACGACTCTGAGCCGTAAGCAATCTTTGCCGAATTAACTTGATCTTCTCCGTAGTTTCCCGAACTAAATCCGGTCCCAAAGAAACTGTCTCTCCAACCTCAGTCCAACAAATAGGTGACCTACATGGTCTACCATACAAAGCCTCGAATGGAGCTATCTCAATGCTAGCTTGATAGCTATTATTGTATGCGAACTCCACCAAAGGAAGGTGATCTTCCCAACTGCCTCGAAGGTCAAGTACACATGCCCGCAGCATATCCTCCAAAATCTGTATAGTACGCTCAGACTGACCATCCGTCTGAGGATGAAAAGCAGTACTAAAGTGAAGGTCCGTATTAAGTGCTACCTGGAAACTCTGCCAAAACCGAGATGTAAATCGCGGGTCTCTATCTGAAACAATAGAAACTGGCACGCCATGAAGTCTAAGGATCTGCTCAATATACAATCTACTGAGAGTATCCACATCATCGGTCACTCTAATGGGAATAAAGTGAGCTACCTTCGTTAACCTGTCAACGATAACCCAAATTGCATCGTGACCCCTCCTCGACCTTGGAAGTCCCGTCACAAAGTCCATAGTGACATGCTCCCATTTCCACATAGCCACAGGTAATGGCTACAATAACCTTGCCGGTCTCTGATGCTCGGCCTTCACTTGTTGACAAGTGAGGCACCTCGCCACAAACTGAGCTACATCCTTTTTCATACCTTTCCACCAATACTGTTGGCGTAGGTTATGATACATCTTGGTACCACCTGGATGTACTGCTAGTCTCGAGTTGTGAAACTCTCTCAGAATCTCGTACCGACAAGCTAAGGGAACAAACATCTTCCCTTGGAATTTCATGCTCTCATTTGAATGAACTGTCCATCCTTCCACCACTTCACCACCCGTAATCCGTGTGTGAATAGTCTCAACCTCACTATCCTTCCTCTGCTCTTCAATCACTCTACTCACAAGAGTTGGTCGAGCAATAAGAGTAAATAACATTGCCGGTCCATCATCCTCACTGAAATGCAATCCCATTTATGAGATATCTTCCATCATCTTCCACTCCCGTATGGCTAAGCTCGCTAAGCTGCCATGTGACTTCCTACTCAATGCATCCGCTACCACATTGGCCTTTCCCGGATGATATTGCAAGTCGAAGTCATAATCTTCCATATACTCCATCCACCTATGTTGCCTTATATTCAAATCCTTTTGTGAGAAAAGGTATTTGAGACTTTTATGATCCGAGAACACTTTAACTTCTCACCATACAAATAATGTCTCCACACCTTAAGTGCAAAGATCACCGCCGCCAACTCCAAATCATCTAC
Source organism: Cornus controversa (assembly GCA_026545225.1). Taxonomy (NCBI): domain Eukaryota; kingdom Viridiplantae; phylum Streptophyta; class Magnoliopsida; order Cornales; family Cornaceae; genus Cornus; species Cornus controversa. The sequence continues at coordinate 26,347,228 of CM048848.1, read as the reverse complement.
CGGATAATTCTGTTCATGTGTTTTCAATTGCCTCGAACCATACGCCACTACTCGTTCGGTTTGCATTAGCACACATCCCAAACCAAGTCGTGAAGTGTCACAATAAATTGTGTACCCCAACCCACGTTCTGGAATGATCAAAATTGGAGCCGAAGTCAACCGACTCTTCAATTTCATGAATGCACGCTCGCAAGCATCATCCCACACAAATTTCACTCCTTTTCGGGTAAGCTTTGTCATTGGTGCCACTAACCGCGAAAAGTCCTTCACAAACCTCCGATAATACCCGGCCAATCCCAAGAAACTACGTATCTCAAATACGCTCTTAGGTCTTTCCCAACTCATCACTGCTTCTATCTTGGATGGATCTACGGAAACCCCTCCTTCGGACACAACATGCCCAAGGAATTTCACTTCCGCTAGCCAAAATTCACACTTCTCGTACTTGGCATACAATTGATGCTCTCTTAAGAGTTGCAACACAATCCTCAAGTGACCCTCGTGCTCCTCTTCCGAAGACGAGTACACTAGGATGTCATCAACAAATACAACCACAAACTTGTCCAAGTAGGCATTGAACACTCTATGCATTAGGTCCATGAATGCTGTCGGTGCATTCGTCAAACCAAACGGCATCACCAAAAACTCGTAATGTCCGTATCGTGTGCGAAAAGCAGTTTTTGGAATGTCCGCCTCTCTAATCCCCAACTGATAATAGCCCGATCTAAGGTCTATCTTTGAGAAACATCTCGAACCCTTAAGTTGGTTGAACAAGTCATCTATCCTTGGCAAAGGATACTTGTTCTTTATTGTTGCCCGATTCAACTTCTGGTAGTCAATGCAAAGTCGCAAGGACCCATCCTTCTTTTTAGCAAAAAGAACCGGAGCTCCCCAAGGCGAAGTACTAGGACGTACAAATCCCTTGTCTAGTAGCTCTTGCAATTGATCCTTTAGCTCTTTCAACTCAACCGGTGCCATTCGATATGGTGCCATCGAAATAGGCGCGGTACTTAGAGCAAGATCGATCACAAACTCCACTTCCCATTTCGGAGGTAACTATATCAAGTCCCCCGGAAATACATCCATAAACTCACGCACTACACGACGAAGCTCTCCAAGTGTCTCATCATCACCATCAACTAGTAGGCTCGCTAAGAAATGCCCAAGCCCTCTCTGATCACTCAAACCATGCAAAGATGACAAGTAAAAGTCATCCCGCTCCCCCACAAAACATATACTAACACCAGAGGGTGTACACAAAGTCACTCTTCCCCGATGACAATCAATATTGGCTCTGTAGGTCGATAGCCAATCCATACCCAAGATCACGTCAAAGCTAGACATCTCAAGAAGAATGAAATCAAACACTAGTCGATGTCCAAAAATCTCGATCTCACAAGATCAGCACACATCACTCAAAACCACTCTACCACCAACTGGCGTATCAATGGATAAAACCGAGTCCAAAGATGACACCTCTAACCCCAAAGCACAAGCAAATGCATATGATATGAATGAATGTGATGCACCTGAATCGACTAAAACCCTAGCCCACGAGCTAGATACAAGAAATATACCTCGGACCACTGACGGTCCTGCCGAGGTCTCTACCGGAACAAGAGTAAAAGCACGGCCTTGTGATCTCTGGCCCTGCTGTCCTGCACCCTGATATCCTGACTGTTTACTGGGAGCACTAGACGTGGCTCCTCTAGCAGGTGCCCGTGAACTCTGAACTGAAGGCACTGTCTGCTGTGGTGGCAATGCCCTAAAACCTGACTGTGAAGTCCTAGGCTGCGCAGGACGCTGCTGAGAACCAGTACCACCCTGCACACTGCTCTTCTATGGGCAATTCCAGCTAATATGCCCCATTTGATGACAATGGTAGCACTTTTTATCTGCCATTAACGGAACTTGCCCTTGAGTACACTCAGCCATTCTGTGTCCCGGTTTCTGGCAATTGAAATAGACTATCCTTGATCGGAAAGGTCCAGAAGGTATAGCCACAGAACTCACTAATTGAGTTGGTTGCCTTTGTGAGGATGACCCACCAATCCTCATTTTCTTTCTAGCACGATTATCCGTAAGGGATCCCGTGCCTCTTGCTTGGTTCTGTGCTTCTCTTATTCTTTGGTTATCATTGCTAAACTCTTCAGAAATCAATGCTCTCTCCACTACTGCTGCATAGTTGGTCAAGCCTAAAATCCCAACTTTGTCTCGTATATAGGTTCGGAGACCTCTTATGAATTGCTTAACCTTAAGCTCTTCCGTTGGGATCATCTCCTTTGCAAACCGAGCCAAGGAGGTAAATTTTGTTTCATACTCCATCACCGTCATTGTCCCTTGGACAAGGTTAAAGAATTCTCTCCTCATACTGTCTTTCATTGTCACTAGAAAGTAATTCTCAAAGAAAAGCACTTGGAATGTATCCCATTCCATTGTCTCCAAATCATGGTAGTCTCCCAAGAATTTCCACCAACGTTTGGCGTCATCTTTAAGATAGTGAGTGGCTACCTTAACTTTCAAGTCCTCTTCAATTTCAAGTACATTAAGGAGTGTAACCATCTCATCCAACCAACTTTCCGCTACCATTAGATCGGGTCCCCTAGAATAGGTTGGTGGATTGTGTTTCTTAAAGTGTCCCAGTGCCGTTATCATTCGGCTAGGAGGAGCTGCTCTTGGTGGAGCTTGTGTCTCCTCTTGAGTTTCCCGTTGTGTCTCCCTCGCAATTTGGCGCATGGTAGTGACCATGTCGTGCATGAATTGCTCCCCTCCAATAGGGACCACTTCCGGTGTCACTTCACGAGCTCTTCTTGGTGGCATCCTTCTGTATAGATGACAAGAAGATACTTAAAAATTCAAAGCATGAATGTCATGTCCAATTCACTTCATGCGTACTCAACATACTTATATACTTCATAAGTAGCATATCATAACAAACAAGCAAGCACATAAAATTTTTCTATGTAACATGCATTTAACCTTAGCTTACACTCAAAACCTCAAATCTAGGGTCAGAACCTAAATTTCAAAGTCCCATGCATCATTGATGTCCTTCAATCCAACACGTGGCTTAACCATTTCCCGTCGTCCATAGGTATTCAAACCCGGTTAAGTTCTGATACCAAGTTGTCACGCCCCGATTTTCGACACCCGGTTAGGAGCGAAGGAAACGGGGGTGAATACGTAATTTCACCTCAAGTTCCCACACCTTAATCTCATTATAATCTATTCTATTGCAGAAGAATTCCATATGCACACCCTTCAAGTGGCATTAGATCATCAAAGGCCCTTGCAAATGATTTTCACCTTTGGTTCCACACATATAAACCACTAAGTTCTGGACCTCAACTTTTTACACAGATGTAATTTGATTATGAAACCTACACCATTGGATAGAGCTTTCAAAAATACTCAATTTAAAAAAAAACCACACTCAATTCCGATTTAAAACGAAGAAACTACATCGAAACGAAGTTTGGACAATTTTTGAACTTTGCTGTGAATAGTAATCTCGATCAATCGAGATTGGCATCTCGATCAATCGAGATCCATCTCGATTAATCGAGATTTTGACCCCATCAATCGAAAGAAACACCCTCTCGGTACCTTGGACCTACATTATTTCGATTAATCGAAGTTGGGACTTCGATTGATCGAAATAAAGCTTAAAAATCCATAAAAACTCGCAACCATTTCGATCAATCGAGATGGGCATCTCGATCAATCGAAATGCACCGCCCAGATTATCCCAACACCTATACAAGATCAAATTGAACCCAAATTTCAACCAAACCACCTTAGATCATTCATATCTCATATAAATCATCTACCATTGATATAAAATCATACCCACACATCAACCTATACATTTGGATCTCAAGTCTTGCATAATCATAGAACACTCATCCTAAGTTCATAATGCACATAATATTCAAGTGAACCAAACCATCCTCATTTTTCCAAAGGTGATCTTCATTAACCCAACCATACAATATAACTTATACATTGAGATCCTACAACCATGATTCCACATAAATCCACAACTCTAAACCTTCATATCCACGAAATTAAGATACAAGAGACAAAAGAATACATTCATCCATTTAAATTCCAAATCCATACATAATCCATGGAACCATACATATAAGAATTCAAATGGCCTTTTTTGCATACATTCCACAAGTCTCAACTGAAGGAAGCCATTACACATACATTTCTCAAAAATCACTTTCCTACAAGTGTGGCACCTACATTTGGATTTCACATACATAAGAAGATACAAATGTAAAGGCAACACCCCAACTATGGTCAACATGCCACAAGCCGGCATGGACATTTATCTACATCCCAAAAGATCAAAAATCCAAAAAAGAGAACCCAACAAGGTCCATTGAGCAAATCATGCTTCATCCTCCATCGGCGCCTTATTTGAAAAAGTTTATATAAATATGGGGTGAGCAACACTGCGGCTCAGTAGGAATGATCCACCCAACCCCACTCTAACTCAGGCGGCCATGCATGGATGCATATGAAATCCCTACATGTCTACATGACAAGTATACATGCTTTTAACCCATAAACAAACACGTTTTTCAAATCATGCGTGATGCTTCACATCTCAATGCATTTACATACATGTACATATATATATATCCAATTTAGCAAGCCACAATATATATATATATATATATATATAACACACCACATAAGTCCGAAAATCACTTCAATGGGGACTAGCTTATCACTCCATCCATAGTAAGGGTCTCTTCGGCACCCAAACTCTTCTTGTGCTTAATCCGGTTACTAATCCGAAGGGAGCACCTCCTCTTGGCCAAGTTTTGGGTCTTTCACCCTAGGGACCATTCCCTCACCTTAATTCTCAATGTTGTCACGCCCCAAAAACTCGCTTTTCAAATAGTGCACATAATCACATCAATGCACTTATTCCACACCATGAATGCATTTTTGTCAAATCAATGCATTTTCCTTTCCCTTAAGATTGTCATAATGCCATCACACTCATATCATGAAAATCATCATGCTTATGCATTTAACAAGAAAAATCATATCTTTCATGCACAAGTCTATAAAAACTCACATTTTTCATATTTTCACCAAAAGGACACATTTTCCATCAAGAACATTCATAGTCTCATTTGCACATACACAACATATATAAGTTCTAACCAACATGCTAGACATTTATACATGCATAATCACATTGGTATACATATATACACATATACATAACCCTAAACTCAAGAAATCCCAATCTATCTTTCATGTCACAAGTATGTGACCTATAGAATCAAAGTAAAGATGAGTCTAGCACCCCTACCTCAAATTCCCAAGCTTTGAATCCAACTTTGAGAAATCCCAGCTTTCTCAACTTCACGAAACGGAGACTTTGATCGGTTCAAACCGATGCCGTTGATGTCCCCTACACTCTTTCCTTCTTCAAGATCTTCCAAATCACACCTTAAGGCCCTCAAACTCTAGAGAGAAGGGAGAGAGATGAAGTGGGATACGTAGAGAGAGAGAGAGATCTGTAAAATGAAATGTCTCAGACCCTTTTGATATTTATCTTAACCCTAGGGGCGCGAAATGACCATTTTACCCCTAGCCACTTAATGTACCTTCCCGAGCTCGGAATTAATTCCCGAAAACTCCGTTGGACTCAAAATCACTTCCTTAACACTCTAAAAATTTCATTTAGTCTATAACTAAAAGTTAAATTTCTTGGATTTTCCGGACCCACTTAACCTCATCCCGGGCCCCCGTTGACCAAAAAGTCAAATTTTCTCAAAAGTTCCCAAAACTTCCCAAAACCACATTCTAACCTTCTAAACATATTCCCTGCATCCAAAACATGTTAAATATAATTTAAAATGCATTTAAAGTAATAAATGACAAAAAATTAAGAAACCGACCAAAATTGGGCACGGTCTCTACAATTTCAATAATAAGAATAGGGTTAAGAGGCATCATGTCCTTCCGAGACATCGCGCCAAGGCGCTGACATCGCTCACAAGAGCGGCAGAATGAATATGCATCCCGATGAAGTGTTGGCCAGAAAAATCCGCATTGAAGAATTTTTGCTGCGGTTTTCTTAGCACTAAAGTGTCCCCCACAAGCGAGTGTATGACAAAATTTGAGAATGCTTTGGAATTCACTGTTGGGTACACACTTTCGAATTATTTGATCAGGGCAATATTTGAACAATTGAGGATCGTCCCAATAATATGATCGTGATTGGGAGAAAAAACAATCCTTCTCTTGCTTGGTCTAAGAAGATGGTATTTTACCGGTTGCCAAGTAGTTAACCACATCCGCATACCAAGGGATACTCTCTTGAGAAATGACAAAGAGTTGTTCATCCGGGAAGGATTCACAAACTGGAATGGAATTATGGAGGGATTGAACAAGAATTCTAGAAAGGTGGTCAGCCACCACATTTTTAGTTCCCTTTTTGTCTCTAATCTCAAAATTGAACTCTTGCAACAAGAGTGTCCATCGGATCAACCTAAGCTTGGTGTCCTTTTTGGCCAAAAGATGCCGGAGGGCAGTATGGTCCGAATAGACAATGACCTTTGAACCTAATAAATAAGCTCGAAACTTGTCTAATGCAAATACTACCGCAAGCAATTCCTTTTCCGTTGTGGTATAATTGATTTGAGCCTCAGAAAGGGTTTTACTTGCGTAGTAGATGACATGTGGCAGTTTGTCTACTCGTTGCCCTAAGACCGCACCCATAGCATAATCGGATGCATCACACATGATCTCAAATGGGAGAGCCCAATTTGGAGGGATTAGAATTGGAGCAGTTGTGAGCATGGTGCGGAGTTTTTCAAAAGCGCTAAGGCACGCCTCATCAAAGGTAAAGCAAGATTCTTTTTCAAGAAGGCGGCACAACGGCCGAGAGATCTTGCTAAAGTCTTTGATGAAACGGCGATAAAAGCCCGCATGCCCAAGGAATGAACGAATCTCTCTCACCGTTGATGGTGGAGGACGTTTGGAAATGAGTTCAACCTTGGCTTTATCAATCTCGATTCCTCTCTTAGACACAATGTGCCCTAGGACAATACCCTCTTGAACCATAAAATGGCTCTTTTCCCAACTAAGAATTAGGTTGGTCTCTTGACACCGTTTGAGAACACGGGATAGATTTTGGAGGCATGATTCAAATGAAGGCCCAAAAATGGAAAATTCATCCATGAACACTTCCAAGAATTTTTCCACCATGTCCGAAAAGATAGACATCATACACCGTTGAAAAGTCGCCGGTGCATTGCACAACCCAAAGGGCATGCGTCTATAAGCAAATGTGCCGAAGGGACATGTAAAGGTGGTTTTCTCTTGGTCCCTCGGGCCTATAACAACCTGATTATAGCCAGAATATCCATCTAAAAAGTAACAAAAACTTTGCCGGGCTAATCTCTCCAATATTTGATGAATAAATGGGAGGGAGAAGTGATCTTTTCGAGTGGCTGAATTTAATTTCCTATAATCTATGCACACTCTCCAGCCCGTGGTGGTGCGTTGGGGAACTAATTCACCCTTATCATTTGGTTGCACCGTAATACCTGACTTCTTTGGAACCACTTGAGTGGGACTAACCCACTTGCTATCTGAGATGGGGTAAATGATTCCCGCATCTAATAACTTCACCACCTCCTTCATTACAACGTCCTTCATATTTGGATTTAATCGACGTTGTGCCTCCCTTGAGGTCTTTGCATCCTCTTCTAAATGTATGCGGTGCATACAAATAGAAGAATCTATTCCCTTAAGATCTGCCACACTCCATCCTATTGCTTCCTTGTGCTCTTTTAGCACTTTTATGAGTTCCATCTCTTGATCATTGGTGAGATTGGAAGCAATAATGACTGGAAGGGTCTCATTAGCGCCCAAGAAAACATACTTGAGTGTAGCCGGTAGAGGCTTGAGCTCAAGTTGTGGTAGGGAAATTAGAGAAGGAGTTTGGGAAGTTTTGGACAAAGGAGGCAAGGGTTCTCTTGGAACTCTCCATTTAGGCAAATCCATGACAGTATTGACATCGAGCATTGAGTTGACTTCACAAATGGATTGCTCAATGTCAAAATCGTCACAGTTGAAGTGATTTAGGTATGCCTCTAAAGGATCCTTGGAAAGAATAGAAGGAAGTGCTTCTTGAACAAGGTCTTCCACTACATCGACACAAAAGCACTCACTTTCGTCTTCGGATGTGTGGTGGGAAGCATTGAAGATGTTCAAGTAGACTTTCATATTCCCGAAAGAGATGTCCATCACTCCGGTACGGCAATTAACGCAAGCGTTTGCCGTGGCCAAGAATGGACGACCTAGAATGATAGGAATATGTCGATTTGGATTTTGAACTGGTTCCGTGTCAAGGACTATGAAGTCCACCGGAAAGTAGAATTTGTCCACTTGAATGATTACATCCTCAATTATATCACGTGGTTGTTTCACCGAGCGGTCGGCAAGTTGCAACACAACCATGGTATGCTTAAGTTCTCCCAAACCTAGTTGTTGGTAAACTGAGAATGGAAGCAAATTGACACTGGCCCCTAAATCAAGAAGTGCCTTTTCAAAAGATTGATTTCCGATGGGGCACAAAATGGTCGGAGCACCCGGATCTTTGAATTTAGGAGGGGCTTGGTGTTGGAAAATGGAGCTTATGTGCTCAGTTAAGAGGACTTTCTTAGGAGCATTATTCCTAGATTGCGCTTTTGAGTGCACAAGTCCTTCAAGAATTTAGCATAGGAGGGAACTTGCCGGATAGCATCAAGGAGAGGGAGATTGATCTTTACTTGTTTGAAGATCTCCATCATGTCTTGGATTTTCTCTCCTTGCTTCCCAAAATGAGAAGGTTCCTTCAATCTTTGAGGAAAAGGAACCGGAGGTTCAAAAGAAGTGTCAAGATTTGGAATTGATGACGACACAACTTCACTTGCCTTTCCTTTTGGATTTAATGGGATGTTATGCACATTTGGATTTAAAGGAAAAACATTTGGATTTAAATGGGATTCTTTTGGATTTTTGGGTTGCTCTTGGGATTCCTTTCTCTCTTCCTCCCCTACCTTGGAATTGATGACTTTAGCACTCCTTAAGGTGGTGATTGATTGAACTTTCTCCGGAGGAGCATTACAAGATGAAGATGATGGATCCTCAATCACATGAACACCCTTGGGATTCGCCACCGGTTGACTCGGCAACTTACCTTCCTCCCTTCTATTCAAGGCATTGGCTAGTTGCCCGATTTGAGCTTCTAACCTAGCCATAGATTGAGCATTAGCTTCCAGCTTAGAGATTGATTGAGAGTGAGTTTGCAATAAGCGGGTATTGGCCTCAAGATTGCTTATCACTCTTTCTTCAAAGCCTTGGCTTCTCGGAGGAGGTGGTGGTTGTTGGTAATTGGATCTTTGATGGTAAGGTTGAGGATTTGGCCTATATTGAGGCTGTTGAGATTGGGAATTGAAAGAATTTTGCCCTTGAAAAGAGGGACTTGATTCTTGAGGTTTCCATGAAAAAGCTGGATGATTCTTATAACCAGGATTGTACGTATTTGAATATGGATCATTCATTTGTTTAGAGTACAAGGCATTCGCTTGCTCTTGAGCATAATTGGGAGATTGCCCGGTAATAGGACAATCTCGCACGAAATGTGAAGTACTATAGCAAAACGAACATCCTTCCTGATTTTGAACAGGTTGGCTTGGAGTAGGCAGCCCATTTTTCATGATTAGGTCCATTTTTCGGGATAAGGCTTCTACTTGCATGGCAACCTCATCTACCCATGAAATTTTATGCACTCCTCTACAAGGTTGGGTGGCCTTCCCTTTCCTAGTGGAGGAGCGTTGAGCTGAATTATTGCTCAGGGTTTGAAAAAGTTTCCATGCCTCATCAGGGCTTTTCAAAAGGTATCCACCTCCACAAGCGGAGTCTATCATTTGTCTATGTTGCTCACTCACCCCATCGTAAAAAATTTGCACTAGCTGCCATTTTGGGACAGCATGATGCGGACAAGATTTAAGAAGGTATTTTAATCTCTCCCACGTCTCATGAAATTGTTCTTGATCAATTTGGGTGAATCCGGTGATTGCTCTCCGAATATCACTCGTCTTTCCCATTGGGAAGTATTTTTTTAAGAACTCTATTTGCATCTCCGCCCAAGAATGGATTGAGTTAGGTTCTAAGGAATTGAACCAACTTCTAACTTTATCTTTTAAGGAGAAGGGAAACATACGCAGCTTTAGATCATCCTCCGTAAAGTGTGGTACACGAATGGTGGAACACACCGAAAGGAAGTAATCTAAATGCCGGTATGGATCCTCATTAGGGAGACCATGGAAACTATTAAGAAGATTGATGGTGGAGGACTTTATTTCGAATTGATTTGCCGCTACATCCGGAAATTGAATACATGAAGGTACTTCAAATGTAGTCGGAAGATAAAAGTCCATAAGCAACTCTCCTTGAGGAGGTGGAGGTGGAGGTGGTTGTTCATGATTAAAAGGAGGTAGTCCGGGAGGTTGTCTTTCATTTGGGTCCATGTTTTCAGTCCTAGGCAAAATAGGGTCCCTAGAGGTTCCTCTACGTTGTCTAAGTGTTCTTTCAAGTTCAATATTACAAGGAAGCAAAGGAAGTGACAAGGACCGTCTACCTAGCATGCATTAATAGTAGAACAACACCTCAATAAAAAAAAAAATAATAATATATACATAGAAAAATGAATGAACTCAAACCCACTAATTTTAGATTTTATACTCACAACGGGTTCCAACTTTAATCTCTCTAGATGCCCGCTATGTGGTATACCTAAAATTAAGAAATTTGAGAAATAAGAACAAGATATATACAAAAAAGAATGAATGAATTTCTAGCCTAAGAATTAAACCAGATTTAATCTTTCAATGGCGACAATTAGAACCGTAGTCCCCGGCAACGGCGCCAAAATTTTGATGTGGCTAAACTCGAATTATATTGTAAGCTTAATTTTGCCCTTTTTATCAAAATATAATTTAACCACTCGCAAGAGCACGAATCTTTGTAGATAAGGTTCTATATAGAGGGTATCGATCCCACGAGGACTAGTCGCAATTGTCTTAAAGAAAGATTAATTCCACTTTAATCCTAAAAACAGGGTTTTGAGTTTTTGTTTATAAAACTATTGCATGAATGAAATAACAATAAAATTAAAGGGTGAAGGATGGGAGAGAGAACTAGGGTTGGTTTCCACCACTAGCCATTCACATGTTCATAAGTGTAGCAAGCATGGGATTCATAAATTAAATGCCTAACAATGTCATTAGGCTTGTGACCTCAATGACATATCAAAAGATTAATGTGTGTGTCCACCTATCATAATCCATCTTCAACAAGCATAGCTCTTCAACCTAACTAACTATCTAATTACCCTACTCTCTAAGTGAACCTACATGCATCCAAACTACCTTATCTTGGCATGGTTTATACAAACAAACACAACACATTCATTTAAACACCATTATCAGCCATCATTTGCACTTCTTGTGGAATATGCAAATGTTGTGCATTCACATGAAAGAATCTACTCTAAGACAAGAATAAACTCAATATCAAATGAATATATAAAAGAAATGTATTAGTGTACATGGTCACTAGGCTAAATAATCAACATTTAATTACAAATCCCAAGTGCTACACAGATGAAAAAGTTACATGGCTAGGGGTTGAAACCAACACCCTAGTAGAAGAGTTAGTTGCTCATGGTTGCCTTGCACTCTTCCATTGATGGAGAAGATGAAACTTCTTGGTCTAGTTCAGCTCCTCTTTCTCCTCTCCCGAATGTCTCTCTTGGTGTATTCTGATGTGTATTGAGAGAGATGTGAGAAATGTGACTTCTTTGTGTTTTATGGCTCCTTTTTCAACCTTGGGGCCCACCATATATATATATATATCAATATATATATCCATTATATCAAGAAGGTCCCCAAGGGTCTTGTTCAAGTCAGACAATCCCCCTAAGTCGTGCAAAAAGGGGGATTTTGTTGCAAGTGGGAGAGCAGGTGAGCAAGTGGGCAAGTGGCTTCTGCAGAATCTCGATCAATCGAGATTGGATCTCGATTGATCGAGATTTCGATCAATCGAAATGAGATCTCGATCAATCGAGATCTCGATTGATCGAGATCAACATCTCGATTGATCGAGATGCCTTGGCTGCAATTTCTGACTTTTCTCTTCAGCTGCAAAAAGCTTCAAACTTTGCTCCTTTTACTACAAGACCTGCAATACATCAAAAATACAAAAATACCGTAAACATATCTCGGTAAATGTAGAAACGGAACTAACATATGCAATAAAGAGGATTCAAATGCATAGAATTGAACACTTATCAGAGTCCAATGGAATTTGTTGTGCGGGGAGCTCAGAAATTCAACAACAAAACACCACACACATAAATAGACAGATTTTTACGTGGTTTGACAATTGCCTACGTCCACGGGAGTTAGCGGATTCATTATGAGAGAAAATATACGAATATAGATACAAATTTTCTCTCTAAGATTGTGCACACCCTAATTGTGCACAACTGCCACACCCCTACATATCACCCCTCAACTCGCTGCTCTCTACTACATCACTAGTGTACACCCTGCAGTACACACTGCAGTCAACACCCCTACATCTTGCCCAACTCTCACACTAATTACAAAAGAATGCAAGAGTTTATATAGAGTGCAGGGGAAAAGACCATCCTGATTTCTCTGTGGTGCTCAAGTCACTATCACCACTAATGAAATACCCCCCAAAAAATTTCGCGCATGAGGTGGCCAGTCTTATACACAAAACCTGGAAGATACATACAACTGGTAGCAACAAGCATAGAATACAAAAGATATAATGAAAATTTTTCTAAAATCAGAAAAGAAAGTTCCTCTGAATTAAAATAACCGCTAACTAAACAAGTATATGTCCGGTAATACAATTTGGAAGTCCTGTAACCCAAGGACCCCTTAACCAGAATGAACAAAAGTTTTTAAATTCTAAAATTAATACCAACAATCAAAGTCTAAAAAGTTCATAGTATAACTCTTGAAGAAAACAAGTTCCTATCCTGTAACTGATGAGATGAGACGTCTGCTACAACCAAACCCTAAAACTCTATCCTCGCGATGGAACCTGTCTGAAACCTGAAATATCAACAAAGTGGGTTAAACCCACGAGCAAGTTCTATCTACTACGTCCCAATCAGAGGGACACAAAATAAGTTCAAAGATTTAACATACAAGTTATTCTTTTATCCAGTTTCATGTTTCCAAAACAGTAGTCAACATTTATAATATTCCACCCAAACCTTTATTATGCATACATGAACACATTCCTTATGTTCAGCAGAAATAAACATAACATACAATGCTATCAAGTTTAAGAAATCCTAACATGTCACCATTTTATCCTTTGATACCTTAATAGGTATAGGTATATATACATACTGGTCATTCCCTACCTAGTTCATGTTTTCATAAATCAAAATCATTTTATACGTTATCCCAACGAACCCTTATCACTCAACAATGAACACCTTCTTTAAGTTCAAAGTAAAGAAACATATGCATGCATTTTATTAAATCTCGACAATCATGACAAAGCAAATATAATGTATAGATACCTAATTAGGTATGGGCGATCCTGACACGCCGGACAATCCTGACATGCCAAATAAAATGTATAGATACCTTATTAGGTATAGGCGATCCTGACACGCCGGGCAATCCTTACATGCCAAAATAAAATGCATAGATACTTTATTAGGTATGGGCGATCCTGACACGCCGGGCAATCCTTACATGCCAAAATAAAATGCATAGATACCTTATTAGGTATGGGCGATCCTGACACGCCGGGCAATCCTTACATGCCAATTAAAAAACGTATTGATGCATTCCAATATGAAACATAAAATAAACAAGGTGCATGATGATTTAAATTTGCACAAATCATTATTTCAATTTATCCACATGAAATTATTACCATAAGACAAATCATTTACAAGTAAACTATAATCACGTATTTGATGGGAATTTATATCCTTAAAGGAAAATATATTCAAATAAACCAAATAACCCAAGCATCCATTATAGAAGCAATTTTCCAACTCAACCTCCAATGCACTTAATTCTACGAGGGAGTCTAAACCTAACTTTTATCTAGGTTTCTGGGCATATTCCACTTCTCAGAACCCTATTAAACCATTCTGGAATTTTCTAGAAATTTTGAAATATTTTCAACAAATAAAAGAAGGTGAAAATCCAACTTTTAGACACTTTAAAAATTAATTGAACACCAAGGGAAGCTCATTTTGAGATGAAAATTTAAAACCAAGTTTATCTAACCTCCAGAAAGTTACAACAAAAATTTGGGAATTTTTGGAATTATAAAAGTATTTTCTAAAATTACAGAAAGTGAAAAATCCAACTTTTAGACACTTTAAAAATCAATTGAACACCAAGGGAAGCTCATTTTAAGTTGAAACTTTAAACCCAAGTGTATTTAACCTCTAGAGAGTTACAGTAAAAATTTGGAAATTTTTGGAGTTGTAAAAGTATTTTCTAAAATTACAAAAAATGAAAAATCCAACTTTTAGACACTTTAAAAATCAATTGAACAACAAGGAAAGATTAGTTTGAGTTGAAAATTTAAACCCAAGCGTATTTAGCCTCCAGAGAGTTACAGTAAAAATTTCGGAATTTTTGGAAATTTCTAACCATTTTCTAAAATTAAAGAGACTAAAAAAAAACAGTTTTTAGACACTTTAAAAATTTATTTAAAGAGAATGGTAAATTATTTCGACATGAAATTTAAACCCCAAGCTCCTCAAGCTCCCAGGAAGCTGACATTAAATTTTCGGAATTTTCAGAATTATAAAAGTATTTTTAAAAAATGATTTTTCCAGATTTTCAAAATGTCCCAAAAGTTTCAAAAATACAAAATAAATATCAAAACAATTCAGAATGGGCCCATATTGGACCCAGAGGTAGGGCCCCGCGAGTGGGGCCCGAAAATAATTTTTCGGCCACCGGCCGGCGCCGGAGCCGGAGCCGGCCGGATGCGCCCCCACTCGCCGGCGGCGCGCGTGGGGGTCACGCGCCAGCTGGGTTGTCTTCCCCAGCGCGCAGGCAGCGCGCTCGGGGATTTTCCGGCGCTGATTCTGGCTTCGTCCGACCTCCGTTCAGCCTGATTTTTGTACCGTTCTTCTCCTCTTGATCCCCTCTACCCATTGGTACAAAAAGCCCCATCAAAAATTGTCCGAATCAAAAACCCCTAATTCACAAGTTCTAGGGTTCTTTGCAAAATTTAAAATTTTCAACTCAAATTTCTCACGATCTATTTTATTAAAGATCAAGGATTATTTTGTAGACAATTACAACAGAGAATGCTTACGAATTAACATCTTTTCTCATCCTAAATTGATGTATAAACTGATTCCTATACAATTTACACATACATGAAATATATATGCATATATTCTTACATATATATATATCTATATTCCTATATACAATTTAGCATAATAATTTCCACGAAATTTATCCATAAGAAGCAACAAAACAAAATACATTTATAAACAGATTTTCAATATAAACCAAATTCTTAAACCTAGACTATGCATACGGATTCAAAGGGGAAGAGAAGAATCAAACTTGCCTCTTTGACGAATCAACTTGTTCACCCGATCGTCACTCCCTTCTCTCTTTCGTTTACTCCCTCAGTTCTGTGCGTAAAGCAACGGCAAAAACCCTAATTTCTTCTTTTTCCTTGTTGTCTTAATTATTATTCTATTATTGATTTTCTTAAAAGTAAATAAAATCAAAATAATAATAATAATAATAATAGAAATAATAATATAAATATAACCCTAACCCCATCATTTTTAAACATAACCTTAGCCCACTCATTCTAGCCCAAATTCCTCACTAGCCCAAACCAAAACATTTAAATAAAATAACACACAATTAATAACAATTCACATAAAATGATAAAAATATAAACAGAGACATTTAAATGAAATGAATTGAATCTATAAAACCTAAGCAATCCACATAACATGATAAGATGCATATATAAAAGACAAGCAACTCACCTACCATGATAATTTATATAAAAGAAAACATTTCACATGAATTAATAGAATGAAATAATAATATAAAGAGATTAAATTTCTTTAAAATAATTGACACCTAAATTTTTCGGGGTATTACATTCTTCCCCCCTAAAAGAGGAATTCCGTCCTCGGAATTCAGCTCATACCTGAAAGAAAAACCTCTGGATATTTTGCTTTTATTTCATCCTCCTTTTCCGAAGTGGACTCCACCTAATTGTGGTGACTCCACTGAACTCGAACTAAAGGAATAGTCTTAAGATGAGGGAATTGATTATTATGGTCATAAGTACAGTACAGTTACTCTACATTTGTTGGATCTAGCTGCAACTCAATCTCTCCAACCTCAATGTGCTGATCAATAACATCCTTCTTACGGAATTTCCATAACATAGACACATAAAAGATATGATACACCCTATGCATTGTGCTTAGTAACATTTCTATATACGCTACTGCCCTGATCCTGTCAGTAATCATGAAAGGAGCCAAAAAAAAAATGAGGTGACAACCTCCCCCTTATTTTTTTTTTTTTTCAAACCGCATTACTCCCTTCATGGAAGAAACCTTGAATAGAACCTGATCCCCCACCTTGAACTCTAGTGCACGAGTTCTTCGGTCAGCATAACTTTTCTATCTGCTCTGTGCAGTCCGCATACGGTCTCTAATAAGGACAACTATTTTTGACGTGTCCTTGATGAACTCAGGACCCAAAAACCTATTCTCTCTAACTTCCAACCAGTAACCCAACGATCTACAGGTCGTTCGTACAGAGCCTTAAATGGTGTCATACCAATAGTCTTTTGATAACTATTGTTATAGACAAACTCAACTAGCAGCAAGAAATTTTCTCAATTACCCTTGAAGTTAAGTACACATGCTCACAAAATACCCTCCAGAATCTGATTAACCCTCTCAGTCTGACCATCGGTCTGAGGGTAATTAGTTGTACTGAGGTGCAGAGCTGTACCCATTGCTTGCTGAAAACCCTCCTAAATCCCTGAAATAAAATTTAGATCTCTATCTGATAGAATGGACAAAGGCACACCATGAAGCTTCATTATCTCTACAATGTAAAGCTTCGCGTACTACTCTAAGGTGTAACTCAAGCGTATGGCAAGAAATGTGATAATTTCGTCAGCTTGTCCACTATCACCCAAATAACATCATGGTTTCACTGTGAGGTGGGAAGTCCCACATTGAAATCCATAGAGAGGCTTTCCCACTTCCACTCCCGTATAGGCAACGGTTGCAAAGACTCCGGCGGTCTCTGGTGATCAATCTTGATCATCTGACCACTGCTGCACTTAGAGACAAATATAGTTATGTCCCTCTTCATGCCCGCCTACCAAAACTGTCATTTCATGTCTTGGTACATCTTATCCCCTCTCAAGCGTACCAAAAACTGAGAACTGTAGTCCTCACTCATCATGCCCGCCTCCATCTGTACCCACTGTATAAAATGGTACCTATCCAGATTTCAACTCAGCCACCTTCTTTACACACTATGGGTCAGTAAGCTGATCTGAAATTACCCTCCAAATGATAGTAGGTGTGACCACTACACATGCTACAAAAATATCAGCTAAATCATCAACATTTTTCCTGTGAGAACATATACTGTAACCTCTTATGGTCGTTGAACAAAAGTCTTTCCTAAGAGATAATGTCACCAGGTCTTCATGGCAGAGTCCACACACACCCCAGACCTTGCAATGACGCATCGGTACATACCAAGTACTCAATGTCACACTAAAGGGTAGTTAGAACATGTGTAGTTGTTAACCTGTTCTTTAACTCATCAAATGTCGTCTAACAAGAATCATTAGAAATGAAAGGCACACCCTTTTTAGGTACATGGGTGAGATGGCTAACAATCTTCGAAAAGCCCTGAATGAACCTACAACAATAACCAACTACCCCATAAAACTACGAATCTCCTTGGATGAGGTAGGTTGCCCCCCCAACTCTAATACCACGGACACCTTGTTTGGATCAATCGCTATCCCTTCTCAGATACTATATAACCCAAGAACTTCACCTCCCTCTGCTAGGAATCACACTTCTTAAATTTCGCATAGAACTGACTATCTCTTAGTGTCTACAAAATGATACAAAGATGTCTGGCATGTTCCTCCTTTGACCTATAAGTAGGCCCGGTGCCTGACGCTATGTAAATTACAAAGTTTATCTCACGACTCAGTGGTAGTCCTGGAATTTCCTAAAACACATCCTGAAAGTCTCGCACCACTGGAATGAGATCCATAGAAACTGTATTTCCTTCCGGAGACTCCTCACTATTAAAGAATGAGCAAGTTCTAGACCCTTCATTTGATTATGGTATAGCAACCAAATACACCTCCTGACTCGGTATAACAAAAAGAATTGCCTAATCATGGCAATTGACATAGGCATGATAATGCGATAACAAATCCATCCCGAGTATGACATCATATGAATTTATGTCTAGGACCCATAGGTCTGCCAAAAATATGAGATTACCAACGCCTATAATGAATTTCACTACAGCGTTCCCGTAATATTGTACTAACTCCCAATGGTGTAGTCATAGTAAGTGGAGAACTACACGACTGAGTAAGTATACCCGATATCCTAACAAACGACTGAGATACAAAAGAGTGAGATGCCTCAATCTCAAATAAGAACACGATCAAAATCAACCTTTATCGGAACCCTACCCTCAATCGGCTGAGGAGTCTGCTCATTATATGGCATGACGTTGTAGACCCTCCCATAGTTCATCTATTGAATAAATTGCCCTACTATTTCCATTTTTCTTTCCTCTATCTGGCTAGCGGAGTATCTATCATTTGTTTCTCCCCTATCATTTCCTATAATCCCTCCTTATTTGATAGTGCTGCAATGCAGCATTAACCACCTGAGTGTAAGTGGAATAAGCTAGATTACCCACAATGACCTGTCGAGTGGTCTAAATCAATCCATTCACAAAACAGCTCCTTCTTCTCTTAAGTGTTCACCTCCTCAGGTGCAACAAAGATAAATTGGTGAACTCCTGCTCCGACCCTACGATTGTCTTGTCCTTCTTCTATAAGTCCAGGAATTTCCTCATGTAAAAGAGTTTTGAATCATTCCCAATTGTTAGGTTGTTCCACTAGTAATGGAACATGTGCCATTTGTAGTGGCTGTTGTGGTGGCTGCTGATTCTAAAGAACAGTCACCACTCCTGTAACTACAACCTAAACTATCATGGCTACCAAATCGAGAAGAAGTTCAACCTTTCCATCCTGAACATTATCCTGACCTTAGTTGTGGTTCGCCTTCCTCCTCCTACGGGATGACATCTACATAAGACCCCAATAGTAGACTAAGATGTATAGAGTATAATGAATCCGATACTTAGATTCTATTTATCAGAATACGCAACGCGAAAGATACCCTACGACGGACCCTACAGACCCGAGGATACTTGAACCTGGAATGCTCTGATACCAAATGAAATACCCCCCAGAAAATTTCGCGCATGAGGTGGCCAGTCTCATACACAAAACCTGGAAGATACATACAACTGGTAGCAACAAGCATAGAACACAAAAGATATAATGAAAAATTTTCTAAAATCAGAAAAGAAAGTTCCTCTGAATTAAAATAACCGCTAACTAAACAAGTATATGTCCGGTAATACAATTTGGAAGTCCTGTAACCCAAGGACCCCTTAACCAGAATGAACAAAAGTTTTTAAATTCTAAAATTAATACCAACAATCAAAGTCTCAAAAGTTCATAGTATAACTCTTGAAGAAAACAAGTTCCTATCCTGTAACTGATGAGATGAGACGTCAGCTACAACCAAACCCTAAAACTCTATCCTCGCGATGGAACCTGTCTGAAACCTGAAATATCAACAAAGTGGGTTAAACCCACGAGCAAGTTCTATCTACTACATCCCAATCAGAGGGACACAAAATAAGTTCATAGATTTAACATACAAGTTATTCTTTTATCCAGTTTCATGTTTCCAAAACAATAGTCAACATTTATAATATTCCACCCAAACCTTTATTATGCATACGTGAACATATTCCTTACGTTCAGCAGAAATAAACATAACATACAATGCTATCAAGTTTAAGAAATCCTAACATGTCACCATTTTATCCTTTGATACCTTAATAGGTATAGGTATATATACATACTAGTCATTCCCTACCTAGTTCATGTTTTCATAAATCAAAATCATTTTATACGTTATCCCAACGAACCCTTATCACTCAACAATGAACACCTTCTTTAAGTTCAAAGTAAAGAAACATATGCATGCATTTTATTAAATCTCGACAATCATGACAAAGCAAATATAATGTATAGATACCTGATTAGGTATGAGCGATCCTGACACGCCGGACAATCCTGACATGCCAAATAAAATGTATAGATACCTTATTAGGTATAGGCGATCCTGACACGCTGGGCAATCCTTACATGCCAAAATAAAATGCATAGATACCTTATTAGGTATGGGCGATCCTGACACGCCGGGCAATCCTTACATGCCAAAATAAAATGCATAGATACCTTATTAGGTATGGGCGATCCAGACACGCCGGGCAATCCTTACATGCCAATTAAAAAACGTATAGATGCATTCCAATATGAAACATAAAATAAACAAGGTGCATTATGATTTAAATTTGCACAAATCATTATTTCAATTTATCCACATGAAATTATTACCATAAGACAAATCATTTACAAGTAAACTATAATCACGTATTTGATGGGAATTTATATCCTTAAAGGAAAATATATTCAAATAAACCAAATAACCCAAGCATCCATTATAGAAGCAATTTTCCAACTCAAGCTCCAATGCACTCAATTCTACGAGGGAGTCTAAACCTAACTTTTATCTAGGTTTCTAGGCCTATTCCACTTCTCAGAACCCTATTAAATCATTCTAGAATTTTCTAGAAATTTTGAAATATTTTCAACAAATAAAAGAAGGTGAAAATCCAACTTTTAGACACTTTAAAAATTAATTGAACACCAAGGGAAGCTCATTTTGAGATGAAAATTTAAACCCAAGTTTATCTAACCTCCAGAAAGTTACAGCAAAAATTTGGAAATTTTTGGAATTATAAAAGTATTTTCTAAAATTACAGAAAGTGAAAAATCCAACTTTTAGACACTTTAAAAATCAATTGAACACCAAGGGAAGCTCATTTTGAGTGGAAACTTTAAACCCAAGTGTATTTAATCTCCAGAGAGTTACAGTAAAAATTTGGGAATTTTTGGACTTGTAAAAGTATTTTCTAAAATTACAAAAAGTGAAAAATCCAACTTTTAGACACTTTAAAAATCAATTGAACAACAAGAAAAGATTAGTTTGAGTTGAAAATTTAAACCCAAGTGTATTTAGCCTCCAGAGAGTTACAGTAAAAAGTTCGGAATTTTTGGAAATTTCTAACCATTTTCTAAAATTAAAGAGACTAAAAAAAAACAGTCTTTAGACACTTTAAAAATTTATTTAAAGAGAATGGTAAATTATTTCAACATGAAATTTAAACCCCAAGCTCCTCAAGCTCCCAGGAAGCTGACATTAAATTTTCGAAATTTTCAGAATTATAAAAGTATTTTTAAAAAATGATTTTTCCAGATTTTCAAAATTTCCCAAAAGTTTCAAAAATACAAAATAAATATCAAAATAAATCGGAATGGGCCCATATTGGACCCAGAGGTAGGGCCCCGCGAGTGGGGCCCGAAAATAATTTTCCGGCCACCGGCTGGAGCCTGATCCGGCCACCGGCCGGCGCCGGAGCAGGCCGGACGCGCCCCCACTCGCCGGCGGCGCGCGTGGGGGTCATGCGCCAGCTGGGTTGTCTTCCCCAGCGCGCAGGCAGCGCGCTCGGGGATTTTCCGGCGCTGATTCCGGCTTCGTTCGACCTCCGTTCAGCCTGATTTTTGTACCGTTCTTCTCCTCTTGATCCCCTCTACCCATTGGTACAAAAAGCCCCATCAAAAATTGTCCGAATCAAAAACCCCTAATTCACAAGTTCTAGGGTTCTTCGCAAAATTTAAAATTTTCAACTCAAATTTCTCACGATCTATTTTATTAAAGATCAAGGGTTATTTTGTAGACAATCACAACAGAGAATGCTTACGAATTAACATCTTTTCTCATCCTAAATTGATGTATAAACTGATTCCTATACAATTTACACATACATGAAATATATATGCATATATTCTTACATATATATATATATCTATATTCCTATATACAACTTAGCATAATAATTTCCATGAAATTTATCCATAAGAAGCAACAAAACAAAATACATTTATAAACAGATTTTCAATATAAACCAAATTCTTAAACCTAGACTATGTATACGGATTCAAAGGGGAAGAGAAGAATCAAACTTGCCTCTTTGACAAATCAACTTGTTCACCCGATCGTCACTCCCTTCTCTCTTTCGTTTACTCCCTCAGTTCTGTGCGTAAAGTAACGGCAAAAACCCTAATTTCTTCTTTTTCCTTGTTGTCTTAATTATTATTCTATTATTGATTTTCTTAAAAGTAAATAAAATAAAAATAATAATAATAATAATAATAGAAATAATAATATAAATATAACCCTAACCCCATCATTTTTAAACATAACCTTAGCCCACTCATTCTAGCCCAAATTCCTCACTAGCCCAAACCAAAACATTTAAATAAAATAACACACAATTAATAACAATTCACATAAAATGATAAAAATATAAACAGAGACATTTAAATGAAATGAATTGAATCTATAAAACCTAAGCAATTAATCCACATAAAATGATAAGATGCATATATAAAAGACAAGCAACTCACCTACCATGATAATTTATATAAAAGAAAACATTTCACATGAATTAATAGAATGAAGTAATAATATAAAGAGATTAAATTTCTTTAAAATAATTGACACCTAAATTTTTCGGGGTATTACAACTAATCAATGATGGTGCTTGAGCCACTATCGCCACTAATGGTGGATGGTGCTTGACCCACTGTGTAGTGCTTATTGTGAGATATAAATTTATAATTGACATATTTCGGTGATCAAAACCTGATTGATCGAGTTGTAATTTTGGTATTATTTATGTAATCGATTGTTGACAACTTTAAGCTGATATTCAAGTGCATGGAGGCAGTTCAAATTAGTAAGAACACCATATAGTATAGGTAAGATGGTGAGGACACTCTGCACGTTATATTTCTGAGCCTATTTTGAAAAACTACGGTTTCGAGAAAAATATTAGGGTTTTTCAAAATTGGACCGGTCCCCAATATGTAGGACTGGTCCAACTGTTCTCGGTAGTTTGGTTTCTGTAGGTTTTCACAAAGTCCCACCGGTCCTAGTAATTTGGCATCGGTCCCACTTATCCTATTCCAAATAGGAAATAAATTTTGATGAAAACTCTGATTCCTATTGGGTTTGAAACTTCTAGGAGAGTTCTATTTTGATATTTGACTTCTTTTCCAAGTAGAATTAGGACTCCCTTGCCTATATATATGTATCTATATTTTCTCTACAATTATGCAAGAAGAATCAATATTTTTAGAGAGAGAAAGTATATACAGTACGAAGGGAATATGATACTTGCTGAGTATTTTCATTCTTCTCTTACTTGCTGAAGAAGAAAGGTGACTATATCGCACTACGAAGGGAACATGATACTTGCCGAGTATTTTCATTCTTCCAGCAACCTTTCTGTAAGGATCGTGACGTTAGCCGGAAGTCTGCAGCAGTTGGACCATATGTCGCAATTGTAAGCTTGAGGTGTTTTGCATCAGATTCTTGACAAAGTGAAGAGGGGTGTGAGTTTGAGATAGAGTTTGCTGTACTTTGCTTCATTATAGTGGATTGGTTTCCTAAGGCTTTTCGCCTCCCCTGTGGTTTTTTCCCGATTTGGGTTTTTGACGTATATCCGGTGCATTCTTTACTTTTCTTGCACTTTAAGTTATTTACTTGCTTTAATTGTTTGGTTAATTAATTGGACTTAAAATTGAATTAATTTGAAAGATTAAGCAAACGAGCAAGTGAACATATTCACCCCCCTCTAGATTTTAAAGTACTTTTCGTAACCACTTTTGTACCGCTCAACTCACACTTATGCCACTAATCTGGTAATGCGTTCGAGCCACTAA
Source organism: Cornus controversa (assembly GCA_026545225.1). Lineage (NCBI taxonomy): Eukaryota > Viridiplantae > Streptophyta > Magnoliopsida > Cornales > Cornaceae > Cornus > Cornus controversa. Next base: position 26,322,922 of record CM048848.1, on the reverse strand, counting down.
TCAATAGTTTTAGACTTGGTATACCTTATTTTGATTATATGATGGAGCGGAATGTCCATTCCCTAACTTTTTGGGAGGTACGATCATTACACTTTCTGTGGGATAATCATTGAGTAAAATACATTTATCTCCCTCTAAATATGTGTATTTTGCTCTAATTACGCTTGGGGTGAACAAAAATTTCACTTACCTGTTTAATGATTTAGCACTCACAGATGATAAAAATTAGACTAAATTTACTATTATACCTCCATTACTTTATTAATAAAAAGGTAAAATATCTAATATTATTAAATGATGATTGTGCCCCCCATTATAATTATTTCCTCTCTCTTTCTTCCATCACTTCGTTCTCTTTCTCCTCTCAACCTCTATTATTTTATTAAATGACGGTAAAATATTTGATACTATTAAATAAGGTGGAGGCCACAGTGCCATTGATTGGATGCTCGAACGAAGAGTGGAGGTGGGACAGTGAGAGTGCTGAGAAGAGGTTGCAATGGTGGAAAGAGGTAAATGGTCATTGTAGGATGTGGCAGTTGTGGAAAGAGGTAGGGATGAAAAGGGAATGCAGAGAGAAGGGTACATTTGCCACTAAAATAAAGGTCTTTTTGTTATTTCATAGCCTTTTAAGGGTAATAAGGTCAAATCCAATGTGATGAAGGACATTTTGGTCAGTAGACTATATCTTTTTGACGGATCTATAAGATATTTAGACTGAAGGGGGTCGTTGATATCAAGTTCCAAAATCGAGGGAAACATGGTGTAACTTTTTTCAAAACACAACACCCGTAATTAGACCAAACTTCAAGAGATGACAATGTATTTTATCCGTGATCATGTCAAGGGATGTTTAATTCAAACATATATATATATATGTTTCAAGAATCTTGGAATGAGGTTTTGATCTTCTTGAGCTGGACTAGGACCTCTGTCATGACAATCCTCTCTTTAGGTGAGTCAGCTGTGCATTGTAGAGCTAATTCCATGATTGACGAAACACAATTTTGTACAACAATAGGATTTCCTCTTTCTTCTCTCAATGAGGGATTGAGCAACCTGTAGCCTGCCAATGTGGTAGCTCAGCCCAATGTCTTTTTCTTGCACCCACCCATAACACACCCGCCCACAAGGGTCCTTACAATCCACCCTGCGGGTGACTACAATCCACCCCCTATGAGGCCCAATGTCCTCGTTGGCACACTTTCGGTTGGGTTCAGGCTTTGAAACCAACTGTAACACCCCACTCCAACACATGGTATGATATTTTCCACTTTAGGCCTAATCCCGTACGATTTTTGCTCTTGAGTTTTACCCCAAAATGCCTCATATCATTTGCAGAGAACACACTACATATAAACACATCCCCTTCTCCACACCCAAGCGATGTGGGATTGAGCACCTTTTGCCTGCCAGTGTTGTAGCTTTGCCCAGTGTCTTTTTCTTGCACCTGCCCGCATCACACCCACCCATAAGGGTCACTACAATCCACCCCGTGGGTGACTACAGCGTACCCGTGTATTAACTACCCTAATAAGGTTGATGTTTTGACTTTTTCAAACCCATCAACCAGCTGGTAACTTTGTTCTAACTCTTTTTAGTAAACATTGAGGACAATGTTTGATTTAAGTTTGGGGGTAGTATCGTACACTTGCATACACTGTTTGCACATATTGCATTTTTATTTCATGTTTGCTATGATGTCCTTCTTTTGGAGGATGTGATACCTAGAACGTCATTGGTAAATGCATCTGGTAATTAGGAGCTTTGACATCAGAAAATAATTGAACTTTTGAGCATTATGTGTTAGGTTAAAATGGTCTACATTTTTGTTTAGCCTTTGAATATTGTACAATTCTTTCCCTAAATTTGTCCTTAACAGCACAAACACGCACACATGCATTGAATTGTGGGGTATGGGTCATATGGAGAATTTTGAAAATGTTTGTTTTTATTTGAACATCATGAAGAACAAATTGTTTTAGAAAAATCAAAAGCTAAAAAAAAAAAGAGAAAGAAAACAAACAAACAAAATAAAATTGACAATAAGCCTTCTCACTCATTAAATCGGGCCTCTGTGTCTCAGGAAGCATGGAGTGCTCGCATCTAAAAGGTGTGCAAGGTTGAGCAATAAAGAAATAATTAGCTCATTTAAGTTTGTAGCCTAGTGAGCTCGGCTATTAAGTTCGAGGGTCTTTCTCCACCCAATGCCCTAAAACCATCCGATTTAGGAGTCATTGACCCAACGCTACTACATAGGCTTACTGGAAAGCTTAAGGGACTTATGCATTGCACAGGCGGTTGTACTTGAGTGTTTGTAAATATTTTTGCAGTTAACATTATGCTTCGATGATCTGTTTCAAAAAGTGGTTTCTTTTAAGAACGGATGTTCAATTTATTCTCCATTAACGGCAATAAACCACACATTTAAATGCATGTTCACCTTTCAAAGATGATTTTAGGGTTTGCACTTGTATGTGTATCGGACTGACCATTATATGGGGATTGTCGCCTAATTCTGATTTCTAAGGGTTTATATCTATTGATGTCCTTATAGCTCCATAATACTTGTTGCATTTGTCATTTTGAACACTAATTGGGGGTATTGCTCTTTTCTAGATGATGACTAAGCAAACCACCATTTTTGCATATTTTTGCGAGTTTGACACGTGTTAGACCCAATGAGACTTCACTCGTCCACTAAATGTGTCTAGGGGTGTAAAAGGCTTGTTGCATTCGCTAAATGCAGCTGTGTTTCCCGCGAAAGTGGAAGTAGAGTAGTTGCTTTATTTTATTTCCTTTGGTATTGCTAAGGGACTAGCAATATCTAAGTTTGGGGGTGTGATAAGCATTGAATGTTAGACATTCTCGCGCCCTTACTTATGTATTTACTCCTATAGCTGCACATATTGTATATTTTTTATGTGTTTTTATGCTTTTGATGATTTCAGATTCAAACTCAGAATTTGGCATAATTTGACTCCTTTATCAATTCAAGAACGCATTCATATATCTTATCGTGCTTCATTGAAAGTCCACATTAAGGAATAGTGAATAGCGTGTCAAGACCAGAGTCGGGAAGTTGAAAAGTTGAAGGTCTGCAGAAGAAGGAAAGATTGATGCATCGATGTCACAGCTTCAATGCATCACAAATTCCTGCAGAAGATATTATTTTGAAGATATTTTCTCCACTTCACCAGTTGTCTAAATTCTTCTAGAAGATGCCTCGGATGAAAATTCAGTGATCTTTTGAGCCTCAAATTAGATATATAGCTAGAAATTATGTAATAAATAAATACATCACAATTCTTGTAATCGAGAGCATATATAGAATTCTAGAGAGAGAAAGTGAAGTTCTAGAGAGGGAAAGCTTCAAAGAGGGCTTTGTAAGGCCTTGAAGACCATTTTGAGCATGGGATTACCTTTGTCTATGGAGTGCTTCCAACCCACCATAATCAACTAATCATTCTCTAGGGTTTCGACAAACCCTAGTCTTGTAAATATGTTCTAACTTTAGTGAATTGGAGGTTTTTATGTAATTTTTGTGTATATGTACCTTGCCTTAAGCCTTATGAGTAATATAAGTTTACAAATTCTTCATGTTCATCTAAGTAATTTATCTTTCTTGTCTTAGAACGCTTATTTTCCTCACGTGATCTTCAAACACTTGTAGTTCCACAAGGACTACACGTGATGGCTTGGTACTAGTTTTCACTTTAACATGCATAGCTAGATTTGCAAAGTCCATGCTAAGAGATGGTAAATTAGCTACACTTAGTTAATTAGGTATTTCGGTAAGTAGGTAGGTAGGGAATTTACACGTATCAAAGATGGATTATAGTATTTTAAGGTGCATGTATCCTCTTGACGGTAGCATTGTAGGCCACAAGCCATTTGCACCACTTCATACACAATTGCATGAATCTTTCAATTTATTATAAGTGTGGCATACTACGAGGCTAGTGGTGAAGTCTCAACCCTAGTCCTTTACTCTTCTCTCAACTTCGTATTTTAAATTATCTTTTATGCTTTTAAAGTATAGTAAGAAAACAACAAACACTTGGTTGTGATTTAAATCAGAACCAACCCTCGACCTTTAGTGAATTATTCCTACGTAGTCTCTATGGGATCGACACCCTCAACTTAGAGCCCTATCCTTCAAGGATTTGTTCTATTGCGAGTGGTAAATATAAACTACAAAATTCCACACACAACAGTTAGTCATCCCTACCTTAGTTTAGAAGAGCTTCCAAACAAAATTTCTAAAATTCCCAAATTTCACTAAAATCAATGTTGTTCGAATTTGACTTCGAACGTATCAAACTCAAGCCCTCGTCACGTAGATCAATTCTTTCTTCTTCAGCATTGTCCAATGCACGCTCCAAGCTCCTCAATTTCAATGGAGACGAAAGAAGATGAATATAGGGATATATAATTCTCTGAATCGGCTGCTACAATGACAGAATGAATGTGCTGAATTATTCTCTCATTTATTTATTGCCTTAACCTCTCTAATTTACAAAAATGCCACTAATCATTTAATGTACCTTCCTAAGCTCTGTTTTCAATTTTGGAAACTCTTACGGACTCAAAATCGATTCCATAATTCATCAAAAATTTTACGTAAGCTAATCTCAAAATTTAGTGTCATTCTACAACTTTCATATTTTTCGGGCCCATCAGACCCGCGTCTAGGGCTCGCCCGGCCCCAAAAACTCAAATTTCACCAAACACTCTCAAAACTTCCTTGGACCCTTATACAACTCCCCAAACATGTATTTCATAGTTATAACACATAAATAATCATGTAAAGCATATATATGATAACAAATGAAAATAAAAGAAAACTAGCCAAAAATGGTCACGGTTCTTACATTTTGTCTTGACATTTTGTTATTTTTTCAACCACAGACTTATGCAACTGCTTATCTTCTTCCTTAGATTCATTTCATTTGGGTTTTTGGTATTGGTTCACGTCTGTCAGTCAGTTTTTCATTCCTTTATCCACATTTTTTTCCTTACAATGTCGCTGAGTGATAATGATCGTACGCTCTCTGATATTCTAGATGCCACAATGTCAAGCTCATCCCTGCAAGTAATCAAAATTGCCCAGCCCAATTCTGCTGTAGAAGAAGCAGTCACATCCGATTAGGGCATGGATACTACTCCTGTACTTAGGCAATTAGTTGATATTGAGAAAATTTGGGGGGAATGTTTGATTCCCAGCGACATACTGTGGTTTAGGGTTACCCCTGAGACGTTGATTACAACATTAGGGAAGGAGTTGAAATAGGCGAAGTTCTTTTCTTGACTTCTCACCTAAAAACCTTTAGATTTCCTCTTAACCCATTTTACAATTTCGTTCTTTTCAAATTAGGGTTGCACCTCTTCAGTTAAACCCTAATTTCTTTCGTATCGTACCTTGTTTGCTTTCTCTGAATCGCGTTCATAAACTTAACTTAGGTTTGAATGACCTTTTGTTTTTTTATTCCATTCATAGAATTAGGTCTGAAGATAACTACTATTACCTGTTTCCCAACAAGGACATAAAAATTTGTGTTGATGCCCCCACTTCTGATAAGTTGTGGAAAGAAAACTTATGTTGGTGAAGGGAGATTGGAGCGTTAAGGCTTGTCAGCGTTTCCCTATCCCCACAGCATTCGGTGACGCTGTGATTCCTTATGTTACTTTATTTAGCAAGTGTTTTTTAGTTGACTTAGAAAGTCTTTAGGACTTATCCTTGTTTATTATTATTATTATATGAACTTGCTTTACTCTTGCAACCAATTGGATTAAGTATTTGAAGAACCACTAACCCATCTTATAATTAGTTGAGCGTCACTAAAAACTTGTAGATTTTGCACCTCGAGTGTCTTTGCTAGCCTCAGTCCTACCAACAAGGCCTCATACTCAACTTCATTGTTTGACGTAGGAAACTGTAGATGGATTGCTTGTTGTAGATCAGTTTCGTCAGGAGTTTTAATTTATATGTCGTTGCCTGATCCTATTTGTGTTGATGACCCATCAACATGAAGCTTCCATTCAGATTGAATTGAGACTTTTGGTTCTTCATCATTTTCTGGCTCATACTCAAGTAGGAATTTGCTACCGGCTGCCCCTTTTATTACGGTCTGAGGCTCATATATTATGTCATAAGCTCCCAACTCAATTCCCATTTGGTAATTCTTCCTAACTAATCAAGCTTGTGGAGAATCACTCTGATCAGAAATTTAGTCGAGACAATAATTGGATGGGCTTTAAAATAATGCCTCAGTTTCCTTTTTGCTTGGATTAGGGCTAGTATTATCTTTTTACTTTCGAGTACCTATGTTCGGCCTTGGTCGTGGTTTTACTTGAGTAGAACACTGGGTGCTATTTTTTTTATCAAATTCTCTGATCAGAACTGCACTTGTCACTGTTTGGGATATCGCAAAGTATAAGTACAAAGGTTCTTCTACATTAGGCATTGAAAGCATTGGTAATTAGACCAAGTACTATTTAAGTTTTGCTAAAGCCTCGTTCTATTTGATTCGCATACTCCCTTGCCTTTCATTCTAATAACGTCAAAAAAGGGTTTGCATTTGTCAGAAAGCTGAGAGATAAATCTACTTAAAGAAGTAATGTGTTATGTTGGGATCTGGATATCCCTGTGGGTCTTTGGTTCCTTATTCTAAATGAGGGTTTTCACCTGAACCGAACTTGCTTCTATTCCCATTCGGTAAATTATGTGCCCCAAAAATTGCCGTGAAGAAACCCTGAAAGAACACTTCGAAGGGTTCAACTTCATGTTATGGTTTTGTAAAGTGTTGGAAACCTTTTGTAGATGTTTCATGTGATCTTCCTTTCTGAAGCTTTTTACGACCATGTCATCTATGTATGCTTTGACCATTTGGCCTATTAGATTTTTGAAAACCTTGTTGATTAGGTGTTGGTAGGTTGCAACAGCGTTCTTCAGTCCGAACGACATCACCTTATAGTAATAGATTCCCTTCTTGGTGGTAAAAGATGATTTTTCTTCATCGTTAGGAGTCATTAAAATTTAGTTGTATCCAAAGTATGCATAGAGGAACGTCAATCGTTCATATCCAGTTGTGGCATCAACCATTTGGTCAATATTTGGGAGAGAAAAATTGTCTTTGGAGCAAGCTTTATTTAAGTTGGTGAAATCTATGCAGGTCTGCCACTTGCCATTCTTTTTCTACACTACTTCCACATTAGAGAGCCAATCCAGAAATTGCACTTCTCTAATAAAACCAACTTGGAGAAGTCGATCTACCTTTGCTACTATGATTTGATTCTTTTTTGGAGAGAATTGTCTCTGCCTTTGCTTAAGAGGGGGGTGGTTTAGGTTGACATTGAGTGTATGGCATGGCATTGAAGGATCAATTCCTACCATTTTCACATAATCCTATGAGAAAACATCTGCATTTTCTTTTAGTAACTATATTAATTGTGTTCTTTCTTCTTCGCTCAGAAAAGTCCCAAGATTTGTAAGGTCTTTTCCAGGAGCGATCTAGACTACTTCAAGCGGCTTTTCAGTTAGCTTGCCTTTCTCTTGCTCTCCTAGAACACTTTTCAGTAGAGATTCTGTAGTTGCTATTTGATCTAATCATCTTTCACCATCTTTCCTTTTAGCGCAAGAGGGTAGCACTTTTTAGTAGCTACTTGGTCTCCCAAGATATCGATCGTATCTCTTCCGTTCGGAGCTATACGTCTCATTAGCTAGTGAAGCGTTAATGAAATTCCTTGCATATAGTGTATCCAACCTCTTTCCATTATCATATTGTATAAAGAGTTAAAATTGGCAACAACAAAAGACTCTGTCAGGGTTCTGGCAGCTGCTATTACTGGGAGTTCTACTATCCTTGTTGGGATGACCTGTCTTTCGTCGAACCCTATCAGTGGCTCAGCCATTGGCTTAATACATTCTACCCCTTGGCCCATTTGCTGGAAAGCCCATAGAGTTAGAACGTTTGTGCTACTTCCCGTATCAACTAAGACCCTCTTTACTTTATAATTGGATAGGATGAGACTAATCACCAGTGGATCTTTATGGGGTGTTTGGATCTTGCTCATGTCTTCATTTGTGAAGACAATCGACACTTTAGTTAAAAATTATGCACTGAGTGAACCTCCCCAATCCTTTGCATCTTCTGGGCACTCCTCAAGTGTGATCGCCTTTCTGATTCACTTTCTTGATCTGATGTTGGTCGACTATGAATAGCATTAATGACCCAAACAGGAGCAGGGTTTTGCTACCTATTCGGCTGCTGTTGGGGCTGATCAGATAGTTTGGCTTAGTCTTCTCGAATGATATACTCTGATAGGTTGTCTTTGGTAATCAGAGCCTCCACTTGTTGCCTTAAACTTCTGCATTCATTAGTAGTATGGCCAAAGTCATTATGGAGTGAACAATGCTTGTTTCTATTCCTTTGCTCTAATGGTTGTCTAATAGCTGGAGGTAGGCAAACAATCTTTTTGCTCTTGTTCTCATAATAAAGTCTGACTAGGGATACTTTTAACAGAGTGATCTTCCCTTAAATCCTTTGTTTTGTTACAGGTTCTTGCATAGATGGAGGAACAACTCGAGGTGGCTTAGCCTTAGCAACTTGGCTCTTCGTCTACCGTCCCATAGTGATTAAAGTTAATTATTGTTTCATGGCAGCTTCATCATCTTCTATTATTAGCTCACCCATATTTCTTAGAGCATTTTTTACCAAAGATTTGTCAAAACTCTCCTCAGGCAGTATTGCTATTTTGAAAGCTTCTATCACCACGTTTTGATCACATTGGCCTATCATTGACATTTCCAAGTTAAAGCGAGTCAAAAAGGATTTTAAGGTTTCTCCCTTAACTTGCCTCATGGTGAACAATGAAGAGATAGTCCTCTTTTGTTCTTGATTTCCACCGTATTGAGTGATTAAAAGCTCACAAAGCATTGTGAAGTTTGGGGTCGAGCGAGGCGCTTATTGTTTAAACCACAGTAACACCAGTCTTGACAAGCTAAATGGAAAGATTTTGTACATAAGTGCATCGTTCTCTGCGTCTAGAGTCATCTTCTGCTAGTACTGATAAATGTGCTCTACAGGATTTCTTCTGCCATCAAAGGTAATGAACATGTGAAGTTTGGGATCGAGCGAGGCTGTTGTTATTTAAACCACAGTAACACCAGTCCCGATAAGCTGGATGGAAAGATTTTGCACCTAAGCACATTGTTCTTTGTGTCTAGAGTCATCTTCTGCTGGTACTGATAAATGTGCTCTACAGGATTTGTTCTGCGGTCAAAGGTAATGAACGTAGGCATGGAAAACCTTCTCGGTCTTTCAGTTTCAATTATATTTTCTATGAAGGGAGACTCGATCAGCCTGCTGATTGCTAACGCTCAATTGGTTGGATAGTAGGATCTATTACCCTTTAATTCATCGATCTCATGTTGCATCTGGACTCTCCACTTTGAGTAGAACTATGTGGGATTGATCTGATCATCATTGACCTGGTCAAGTTGTGGATCACCTCTTATGGGCTGGTTGTGATGCGACATGCTTAACGAGTGGTTACTCAAACCAGCTCATTCATTCTGTTGTTGTCCAGGGTCTCTTGTGCTTTCAGCGCGTTCCACCCTTACATGGAGGTCGACGATCTGTTAGCACAGAGTCTTGTTCTGCTAGATCAATTGTTGAAAGTTCGACTGTACTGGCGACACGTGGATGTTTGGCTATATCGGCGACGCCTCTCTTCGATTCCTAAAGGGTCTCTCTAAATTTGCCACGTCATAAGTGTTTCTTCGTGTATCCACTATAACTATGGATTATTCAAGTTTTGAAGGAAAAATGATAAAACGATTCCCACAGACAGTGCCAAAGTGTTGGTACAAAAAATTGCTTGTCTAATTTCAACCATTTAATCTATTGCACACACCCAAAGATTAAAGAGTATTATATTTTTTTAAAGAAAATAGGACCTTTTTCTCATTAATATTTTCCTCTATTTATACAAGTTCGAAACTTGAATCCTTTTAGGACTCAAGTTTCTTCATTTACAGCTTTCTTTTCTCTCAAGTATTTGTATTCCGAAATGAACTTGGATTGATGTCTAAGCTAGGCCATTTAGCCTTCTTTAGGAGGCCTGGCCCATTCTTTTCTTTTAAATTGTTCCTTGAGGCCTGATTCACTTATCTTTTGAACTTGTGCTTAATCTTTCTTGGGTTTAGCCTGCTTGTGCTTTAGTAGGCCCACATGGCCTATTGTGAACAGTTGGAGGATTTTTCCCCTACATCAACATTACAAAAGAAAAGAAAAAGATTAAAATAAAACCAAGAGACATCTTTGTTAGCTGCCATTTTTTACTTTTACACCATCATTGGCAAGCACAATGTAAATTGCACTTATGCTGAAGTTATTATTTACCACAAAAGAATCATATTGAGTAGAATATGCTAAGATCTAATAAGTAACAAAAACTTATAACAAAACTAAAATTATCGTTAATCTAATTCAAAGGATTCACTTGTATACATTCACTCAGGTTCAAATTTATACAACGCATGGATGGTAAGATTGATATTATAGTAAAGAAACATATATTCTAAATGCTCAGGCGTCTTACATTCATAACAAACCACTCACCATACGCATTTATCCAACAATATAGCCTTTTGAAGTTAATACATGAAAAAGAAGTCCACACACAAAATGACCACTTAAAACTTAAGTTGGATGCCAAACCCTTAAAATGACCATAAAATTTGTCTAAAAGATAAGCAATTGGTACAACATTGCTAAAATGGTTGAGGCCATGAATTAAAAAAATATTACTTTCTTAAATTCGAAACAGCCATGACAATATGAATTATAGTTGTTCGAAGATGCAAGCTCAGCAAGAATGATATGACTCAATGTTAGATGGTGGCTCAAAACACAAAATAATTGGTCATTTTCGCTAACATCATTGGTCGTAGCTACTTTGTGGCATTTTTTGTCTGACCAAAAAATCTAGGATTGTAACGATATAATCCACAATCCGGACATATGTCAACCAATTGGATGCATTATTCTCACAAGTTTATACATGTGAAAGTAAACATAAATAAATGAATCATCATTTACACGTCTAGCATTCTACCATGCTCATTATATATAAAATCATAAGTCATGAACAAGACATGCTTAAAAACCGTATTTAAACATATCCAACCATAAAGCATAAGCAATATATGTTCTCAAAACATAAATAGTTTTTACATGTTTTTCACATGCATATAGTCCATGATCCAGACATGCATTCACATAAAGTAAATAAGTCTTTAAATTAAACTGAAATCCACTCCACGCCAACTTTACCGTTGGAGAGACTCCACCACTTCTTCTTCATTTCCTGAAAAGAGTTAATCTTCATAGGATGAGTAACCACACGCTCAGTAGGAATGTCTAAAACACAATTTAATAAGTTCCGTGAATACCACATAAACATACATTTGCATTTGATCCTGTTAGGCAAATATTCGCATATCACAACCATATTATAAGCAACATGTAAATGTAATATGATAAGCACAATTCCCTCATCCTCTCCACATATCTATTGGTCTCCAATTTTCCTTGGACAACCAATCCCACCTATTCGAGGCTTTTATACCAGTTCACCTCATTAAAGGACTCCGTTTTGGGGAGTGTCCATTCTATTCTACTGGGCTTCTTTACCGGTCCACCTAGGGCTGCAACTCGGGCGGGTCGGACGGGTTGGGGACTCAATTCGGGTTCAACCCTAAGTATAAATTGGTCAACCCTAGCCCGGCCCGAACCCGACCATGAACCCGACTATGTGAACCCGAGCTCAACCCGTTTTTTATTTTCAGAACCTCGGGTTGAAATTGGGTTGGAAATTTCGGGCTACAAATCGGGTTGAATTCGGGTTTATACTGTAATATGGGTCTTCTTATCAAAAAATAAATTCATGTTGCTGCCACAAGGAATCGAGCTTCCGCCCTCTTCAAATTAGTCCTACACTCTAACCACCTTTCCATCACTATATTATGTTAATATAAGATGTAATAATAATATTTAATATATCAAACTGAAAGTTTGGACTAAGTTTAAAATATTAATTAAATTACAATAATATTTCCTCCATTTAAATATAACAAAAAAAACATTATAAATTATATTATTAACTAAATCAATGACCCAATTTTCACTATCTTAAAATCAAATAAAAACAATAATCTCACTCAAATAATAAAGCATCGAGAACAAACATTAAGTATAGATCTCATTGAATTAACATATTTTTTAGATCCTCATTAATATCTCTCAACATTATTACAATATTAACATTCTAATATTTATTAATGTTGAAGTATTATTCACAAAAAATAAAGGAGTGGTATAACTTATATTACTTTAATTAATGTGCTACACTATATATCTCAGGACACTAAAGAAAAAATTAATTTCATAAAATTAAATATTCAGAATAAATGGTTTAAACCTATCAATTAATCTAATTGAGTTTTTAGACATATGACTAACTAATTAGAATAATATACTATATATCTTGGGACACTGTAACTATTGTACGATAAGTTATTACTTATTACTTTTATGGGCAAAGTTAGTTCCAATCATAATGGCAATTGGATGTTGTGTATTCACATAGAGTGAATAAGAAATAGAGATAGGACATTAGAAGGGACATACAAGATATATATACATATATATATACATATGTATATATACATATATATATATATGTATATATATATATATATATATATATATACATATTGATGGCAAGAAGAAAAAAATCTTGAAAAGTTAGAAAGTTGGTCGGATTGTCGGAAACAAGATCCACACTTTTAGGATGATCATCAGTCAGTCTCATTTGGTTATCTTCCAGATTTGTGAGATAGATACACAGATGTATTGTAAAGTTAGGAATAAAATGTGTATAAGTATGTTATGTAGATTATTTACATTTCAATTGGGGATTTCTATTAATTGATGTATAAATCATGCAAGCTAGTGTAAATCTTGGTTGTACTAATAATTTGAATTGTAAGTTTTATATTAATCTTCAATTAAACTAGATGTTTAGATTAAATGATTTAAACTCATCAATTAATCTAATTGATTTTTTAGACAGTTGACTAATTAATCAAATTGTGATAAAATAGAAGAATATATAATATATAACTGGCTCACCAATCACATTTAGCAAAAGTAATAAGTTTTTAGTGATTTTTTGATAGAAATAAGTTTTTAGTGAATTTTAATTAATTTAGGGAAATTTATTATTGGAGACCATTTAGCATAAGTAATGATTCATTTATAAATTGCATGTCCATGTCTTTATTTAAAAAGTGAGTAGTTATTTTTTTACTAAATCAATGAATACTAATAGATTTAAGAATGAAATATATGAAAATTTATACTATATATAATATATTAGAAGATAAAAAAATTATATATAATACACGTCAGAACAAATAGTGTGAAAAAGTGGTAAAAGAACTCTTCTCATATATGTTTAAATGTTTTTAACATTTTAAAACAAATTTACAATATTAAGCTTTATATTTTTTATATTTTAAAATGAATTAATAAATATTAATGCTAAAGTATTATAAGTAAAATAAAAAGCTTATAGCATTATACTAGTATTTTGTAATTTGGTTATAGTGCTTAGCTTCTTAAAGAAATCCATTAAATATAATTATTGGTCTAATATAACATAAAGAAGCTGCTGGCATTATGGTTTGAGTGCCAAGACAAAATGGTTTGAGTGTAGGTTCAATTCTCCATAGCAGCGAACTTTTTATATATATTAGCTTCGGGTTGATCGGGTTCGTATTACAGGCCGGGCTCGGGTTGAGTTCGGGTTGAAATTCATACCAGCCCGGGCCCGGACCGCACCACTTGTCAAGAGAGCTTACCATCCAATTGAGCTCACCACCCTCACTGTGCCAATGAAGATGCAGCGCATATGTTTAACCCAATGCACATTCACAATTTAAAAACCAATGAGGCATTCAACTATCATACTTATACAACTTCTCATTTAATCATCACATGCATTCACATTAAATATGCTTCACATTTTCCATATTGCACATCATTTAATATCTTCCACATTTTATATTATTCTTATATTGACAATTAAATCATGACTTTCACTTAAACATTTTTTCAAGGCAATTTGTCAAACACATAAGTTTCACATTCACAATATACATGAATTCACACAATTAGTCCACAATTCAATCCCAACATGTTTATAAAATCACTTAAAGCAATTACAAGCATGTGCAACCATCATTAGGCATAAAGAATTTATTAATTTGCATAATTTAGTATACTTTAATATTGAAAAATATCTAATTAGTCCATATAACCAAATGGTTGCCAAAGACAACCAATATACTCACAAAAATCCTAGATTCTATGGGTTAGATATCCCTACCTCAATTTGGAAGAGCTTCCAAATGATTTTTGTAATTATCACCAAAAAATTAACATTTTCTAAAATTGATTCCAGATGGATCAAACTCGAGCCCTCAATGGGTAGGTCGTTTCTCTCTTCTTTGGCGTCGCCCAATTCCTGACCTAAGTTTCTCAAATTTGATGGAGAAGTAAAGAAGATGATATAACTATATATAGTTATGTATATTGCTCTCCATTTGGCTGAGGAGAATGAGAAATGAAGGTTGGGCCATTCACTTGCTATTTATAGAATTTAGCCTCCACTTATTTATAAGAATGTCACTACCTTTTCACTAAACCTTCTCGGGCTCCGCTTTCGACTTTCGTAACTTTGATTGACACAAAATTGACTCTGTAGTATGTAAAATATTTTATTTAAGCTACCCTCTGAATTTGGAGTCATTCTGGCACTTTCGAATTTTCTAGGCCTAGGGGGCTCGCATCTCGGGTCAACCGGACCCGAAAAAGTCAACTTCTGCCAAACGCTCCAAAAACATTTCCAAACCTTAAATAAGATCCCAAAACTTGTATTTTACATTTAAAACACATATATAATCATTTAAAGCATTAATATGATGATAAAGAAAAATTGGCCAAAAATGGTTACGGTTCTTACAATATACCCAACTTAAAAAGATTTAATCCCTGAAATCAGGCCATACCTGAAGGAAATAAGTTGGGATACTTAGAAATAACTTCCTTCTCTTGCTCGCAAGTAGCCTCCTCAACGTTGTGATGATGCCACAAAACTTTGACTAACGGGATGGTCTTACCCCTCAAAACTTGCTCCCTTGTATCAAGAATTTGAACTGGTCTCTACTCATAGGTGACATCCTCATCAACCTCACTATCTACCCAAATTAAAACATATGATGGATTAGGTTCATATTTCCTAAACATCGACACATGGAATACATTGTGAACCTTTTCCAATTGTGGTGGCAAAGCCAATCTATAGGCTACTTCACCAACACAATCAAAGATCTCAAATAGTCCAATATATCTTAGCGATAACTTGCCATTTCGGCCAAAGCGCATCAATCCTTTCTGTGGAGAAACCTTAAGAAACACATGGTCTCGCACCTCAAAGGATAACGGTCTCCTTCTCTGATCGAGAGAGCTCTTTTGTCTACTCTGAGCTGTCAACAATCATTATTTAATCAACATAATATTTTTTGTAGTCTCATACACAATATCTGGTCCTAAGGCTGGGATCTTGCCCACCATAGTCCAACAAACTAGAAATCTATAAAGTCTGTCATCTAATGCCTCAAATGGTGTCATCTCAATACTAGCCTGATAACTATTATTGTACACAAACTTCACAACCGGCATAGAATGTTGTGCTAAAGTGCAACTCGGTGTCCAACACCATCTAGAATCCTTGTCAAAATCTCGAAGTAAATTGTGGATCCCTATCTAATGCAATGGATACTGAACCCATGTAACATCACAATCTGCTCAACATATTGCTTACTGAACCTCCTCACATCATTTGTTAACCTCATAAGCAAGAAGTGTACTATTTTTGTCAATCTGTCCATAATGACCCAAATTGTATCATTGCCCTTGTTTGATCTCGGAAGACTCGACACAAAATCCATGGTAAAATGTTCCCATTTTCACTTCGCCACTAGTAATGGTTGCAACAACCCAGCTGACTTTTGATGTTCCACATTTACTTGTTGACAAGTAAGGCATCTCACCACAAATTGTGCCACGTCATTTTTCATACCTCGCCATCAATATTGGTGTCTCACGTTATGATACATTTTGGTTCCACCAGGATGAACTGCAAAATGAGAATGATAAAATTCTCGTCATACATCATCACGACAATCAGAATGAACCACCATTAATCCTTTGAATTATATTCCCCTATCGGAATGCAATGTCTAACCCTCCATGTCTAACTGCTAGTAATCTGTCAATGAATAGACTCCACCTCACTATCTCATTTCTGTACTTCAATCACCTTAATCACAAGCATAGGTTGAGCTACCAAGAAAAACAACGTAGTTGACTCACTATCATCACTGAAACACAATCCCAACTCTGAGAAATCTTTCATCATTTTTCATTCTCGTATGGCTATGCTAGCTAGAGTCCCGTGAGACTTCCTGCTTGATGCATTCGCCACTACATTTGTGTTTCCTAGATGGTATTGTAACTCAAAATTGTAATCCTCCTTATACTCAACCTATCACCTTCGTCTCATGTTCAAGTCCTTTTGGGATAAAAGGTACTTGAGACTTTTGTAATCTGAATGCACCTCGAATCTCTCACCATACAAGTAGTGTCTCCACCCCTTCTAGCCAAAGATCATTGCCACTAGTTCCAAGCTGTCATGCCCTGAAATTTGGATCTCCAAGACTCCCCTAGTCCGAGCCCGAATTTAGGGTAGTGAGGTGTCATGACCACCCGATCGTCACTCCACAAGCCGGACAACTATGACAAACTACTACCAACATCACTTCTGGTTCCCACTCGGTCCACCGACATCATTACATATAGCAGAAGTCTTTACATTTGTCAAATACATCAATCCAATACCGGATACATTACATTAATCAACAATCTAAGTTGTAGTTCTCAAAGGTGAGCAGAAGAATTCTTTATATCACTAATACAATGTAAAAGTTCATACATAAACAACTTAAGTATATAATGGACACCCCTTGATGAAAGTATACTCATACAAGTTCATTTATAACTTTCAGTTCTTATGGCATTTCGCCCAATCGAAACCTAGGTTTCGCACGATCGAAACAATTCGATCATTTATTAAAATAAGTTCAAAACATTGATTAAATTACAATAATATTTCCTCCCTCATTTTGAATATAACAAACAAACATTTTAAATTATATTATTAACTAAATCAGTAACACAATTTTCACTATCTTGAAATCAAATAAAAAAATTAATCTCACTCAAATAATAGAGCATCAAGAGCAAACATTAAGTATACATATCATTGAATTAGCATATTTTTTAGATCATCGTCAATTTCTCTTGACATTAATACAATATTAACATTATAATATATATTAATGTTGAAGTATTATTGACAAAAAATAAAGGAGTGGTATAACTTATATTACTTTAACTAATATGTTATATTATATATCTCGGGATACTAAAGAAAAAATTAATTTCATAAAATTCGATATTCAGATTAAAAGGTTTAAACTCATCAATTAATCTAATTTAGTTTTTAGACACATGACTAACTAATTAGAATTTGAGAAAATATAAGAAAATGGTCTAACTTATATTACTTATAAATCTTATAGGATATACTATATATCTCAGAACATTATAACTGTTATACGATAAGTTATTAGTTATAACTTTTATGGGGCAAAGTTGGCTTCAACCCCAATGGCAATTGGATGTTGTGCGTTCACATAAAGTGAATAAGAAATAGAAAGAGGACATTAGAAGGGAGATACAAGATATATATATATATATATATATATATATATATATATCGACGGCAAAAAAAATCCTGAAAAGGTGGAAAGTTGGTCGGATTGTTGGAAACGAGATCCGCACTTTTAGGGTGATCATCAGTCAGTTCCATTTGGCAATTTTTTGGATTTATGAGATAGATATACGTATGTATTGTAAAGCTAGGAATAAAACATGTATAAGTATGTTATGTAGATCATTTACATTTCAATTGGGGATTTCTATTAATTGATGTATAAATCATGCAAGCTAGTGTAGATCTTTGGTTGTACTAATGATTTGAATTGTAATTGTTATATTAATCTTTAATTCAACTTTATCTTGTCTTAGAATTGATTTATTGTTGATTAATCCGATACACTTTTCTTCTTTGTAAATGAGCATTTATACAATACATAACATGTTGGAAGATAAAATAATCTTATGCTTCATTTTTTTATGGTAGTGGGACGGTTACATAATAGTCACGTGCAAGCAACATCGTGGTCGCGATTGAACATAATCAAACCCATATCAGTATAACATAACTTAATTGATTATCGCATGAAGTTGATATAGATGAGTTTTTAGTGAATTTTATTTATTTTTGTGAAATTTATTGAATTCTTGGAGACATTTAGTATAAGTAATATTTTTTTATTAAAAAGTGAATAATTATTTTTTACTAAATCAATGAAATAAGTGAATATTTATACAGTATATAACATGTTAGAAGATAAAAAATAAATATATATGTAATACACATTAAAGTAAACTCTGTGAAAAATGGTAGAAGAACTCCTAGTAAAAATGAGTAATTATTTTTAAAGTATTATTAAAAAAATAAGAAGATTGTAGTAGTATTTTTTGTAATTTGGTTAGAGTATTTTTTTTTCAAATAACATGTGAAGATTCATTCTTTTTTATTTTATTTGATGGAAGTTTTACATTATATATAATTATTGGTCTATTGTAATAAAAAAAGAAGCAACTGGAATCATGGTTGGGGGTTTGACACTCCTTGCTATCAATTTTTTGTAAATTCAGGTTTAGAGGGCGGGTTGGTTGGGTTCATAAGTAAATTCAGGTTTAGAGGGCGGGTTGGTTGGGTTCATAAAATGAGTTGAGTTCGGGTTAACAAACATACTAACTCGGGACCGGTAAATTCCAACCCGTCCCAATATTCAATATGCCCAAGCCCAAGCCCAAGCCCAGGCCCAAGTCCAAAAAATTTTGGGCTGGGTCGGGTTGGACCTGCCCGAGTTGCCACCCTAGGTAGATAGATGACCTAAAGACTTTCGTGAGAAATTTTGGCATTATCTGTGTTAGGAGATAACTAGCTTGGAGTTCAAGAGTGAGTGAACTCTAACATAGTTGTAATCTCCTTTTCTTATAGTGGATTTTGATTGATGGCCATGCTTTTTTTTTTTCTTTAAAGTTTTGCATGTAAAAAAATGTGTGTGATTGTTTGATTCCATGATTTATTTTATTTTATTTCTGATATTTATACTTAACAAATTGATACTGCTTTGCTTAACTATAATTGAAATAATTTAAAAGTTAGTATTAATCTATTCACCAATCTTGATCTATTATTTTGGGCCTAATACAAAAAAATAAACATCCATTAATGCATGTGCTGGTGCTGTAGCCATTAATCTAGCACAGTGACATAACATTAATTTCGGGCATGTAGAACAGACATATGGCAATGCAATCGGATCCATAATATATGTCCTAGAAATTACGAAACCATCAATCAAAAACTATGAAGTTAGGTTATGTGTTAGGAATCTTAATTAGAACATGACATATTCTTCCATAACATAGTGTTAATTATTAAAATTGATAAACAGAGAAAGCAGAAATACTTACAAAGCAATAGATGTCATACCCATTAGATTGAATCTTGGAACAAGGTTTTGATCTTTTTGAGCCTGACAAGGACCTCTGTCATGACAATCCTCTCCTTAGGTGAGTCTACTGTGCACTGTAGAGCTAATTCCATAATTGACATAAAATAATTTTCTACAGTAATAGGATTTCTTGTTTCTTCTCTCAATAAATTTGCATCCACAACCTCCATAATCGCACTAGGAAATGAATCATTTACCCAATGCTTCAAACTTTGGTCACCCAAAAATAGATTGTCTATCGGGCTCTTTCTTGTAAATGTTTCCATCAACAGAATTCCAAAACTGTAAACATCCCCCATAGTAGATACTATTCCAGCTAAACCATACTCTGCAAGAATAACATTCACGACCAACTCAATTTAAAAATAGTAAAATTTATTTATAAAAATAAATACCTAAAAATAGAACCAAGTCATGATACAAGGTAATGCAACTTTTCGTAGCAGAGTGCCACCTTGTGTTTGTGTGTGTGTAAGATTCTCCCACGTAAGAGGAAAATGATAAAATGTTTAGAAGTTTCATAGAAGGAGTTTTTGTTTGATAATTTACAACAAACTAGTAAATATTCTAATCAATTGAAATAAATCGAAAATGAAAAATATTTATTCTGCCGAAATAAATATTGATCTAATGACTGTTCTCTAAATCATTTTATTGATAAAATTATAGTGGGAACTTTACCTGGTGCCATGTAGCCAATGGTGCCTAAGGTCTTTGTTTGTGTCATTGACTTGTTTTCTTTCAAGAGCTTTGCTATGCCGAAGTCACCTACATGCGCAACCATGTCTTGATCTAATAGGATGTTGCTTGGCTTCAAGTCACAGTGCACCACAGGGGTTGAAATTGAATAGCCTTGATGGAGATATTCAAATGCAGATGCAACATCTATCATAATGCTTAATCTTTGGACAATATTCAGAAAGTAGTTGTGAGAGTAGAGCCACTTCTCAAGGTTTCCGTTCGGCATATATTCTAGCACCAAGGCTCTGAAATCAAGATTAGAGCAACTGCTGATTATCTTGACAAGATTTCGATGGCGAATGTTGCGCAAAGCTTCACACTCTACTTCGAAACTTTTGAATGCACTTTGTAGCTCTAAATTGAAGACTTTTATAGCAGCAACCATCTGGTCAGCAAATATTCCTCTATATACCATACCAAATCTTCCTCTCCCAATCAAATTGTCTTCACGAAAGTTGCTTGTTGCATAAAGAATCTCTTGGTATGAAATTCTTCTATGTGTTAATGGAAGTTCTTGATCAACTTGTAACTGAAGTTTCTTGATTTTTTTGTGGGATCTCAACAACCAAAGTAGGAGAGCTGTTGCAACTACAATTGATGCTGCTATTGATGGTACAACATATTTTAGAAACATCTTGTCCTTCACTGATTTATGTGCTTTACATGCTCTGACATGGAACCGAGGTGCTCCACATAGTGCATCATTATGCAAAAAAGATTCAGCTGTGAAGTTTGAAAAAGGTCCTCTATTGGGAATTTCTCCGCTTAGTCTATTGAAAGAAACATTCAAAAATTTAAGATCCAAAAGTTTCTCCATTGACTTGGGGATCACTCCAAAAATATTATTCTGAGCTAGATTCAATGACTTCAAAGCTATCAAATCAGAAAATGAAAGGGGTATGTGTCCTTGTAATTTGTTTTGGGATAGATCCAAGGATTCCAAGTACTGAAGTAGCCCAATGGTGGTTGGAATTTCCCCTGTGAACTTATTTTTTGATAGATGCAGTTCTCTAACATGCTTCAAATTGCCAGCTTCTTGAGGTAGAGCACCAACTAGACCATTAGAGGACAAGTCCAACACATTGATATCCTCAAGGCTCCACAAAGTTGATGGTATTTTTGAAGTCAATGCGTTGGAGTCCAAGTAGAGGAGTCGCAACGAAGTTAATTTTCCTAAACACCTTGGTATTGACCCAGAAAGTTTATTTTTACTCAAAATCAACTCACCTAAGTTTGTCAAATTGCAAAAATTGATGGGTATTAGCCCCTCTATCAGATTGCTAGATATTTGCAATCGTTGGATCTTTCTTAATTGCCCCAGTGTTTTTGGAATTGGTCCTGTCAATTCATTATCTCCCATATACAAATGCGCCAAGTTGCTCAAGTTACCTATTTCACTCGGAATCGTGCCTTTGATGCTTCCACCAGTTGCAGCAAAATATTCAAGAGAAATAGACAGATTCCCTAAGGATTTAGGAAGAATTTCATTTAGTGGATTATGTCCTATTAGAAGTTCCTTCAAATTCCTACAATTTGTTAGTGAAGTAAGAAAACTTAGTTCAGGGGTCGATGGATCACTTGTCAACTGGTTATCATTAAGGTGAAGGAATTCGAGGAGGCGTAAATTGCCGAGATTAGTAGGTACATTGCCATTGAACAAGTTCACGGATAGACTGATTGTAGTAAGTTTGGAGGCATTTGAGAGTGATCTTGGAATTACTCCACCAAATTTGTTGTCACCAAGAAAAAGCATTTCAAGATTAGGAAGGAAAAGGCCTATACTTGATGGAAGGTTGCCTGAAAGGTAATTCTCTGTTAGGGAAATGTGTTGTAACGTCGAGATGTTAAAGATAGACTCACGAAATTCACCTCTAAGTTTGTTTGAGCTGAGCGATAGTTCTTCTAAATTCAAGAGATGCCCCAATTCCTGAGAAACTTGGCCGTGGATATTGTTTCTGTTAATGTTGATTAGCTTTAACATCGACATATTACCAATTGAACGTGGAAGCATACCTATCAAGTTATTTCTTTTCAGATATAACTCTTCAAGTGCTGACAGGTTCCCAATTTCACTCGGGATGTTTCCGGCTGTGAATTGGTTGTACGACAGAGAGAGTACTTTAAGTCCTTCACAATGTGACAAGATAGGACTGATCTCGCCACTAAGTTGGTTCATACCAAGGCTAATGTATTCAATCCTTGGAAGTTTATAGCACAGATTCTTTGGGAGACTACCAAAGATTCCATTGTATGAGAGATCCAACTCCACTAATGAAGAGATGTTGAATAATGTTGGAGATAATTCACCTGAGAAAGAAGTTGAGACAATAAAATTAGAGATTGAAAATCGAATGACATGTGCTATGACAAATGTTGTGAAATCAAACACACAATCAAGAAAATAACTGAAAAATAAACCATGAACCACATAAAACACAAATATTTAACTGATTCTTATCCATAAATCAAAATTGAAGATGTGATACCCCGATCGAGGATAGTAAAATCTGTACCTGTCAAGCTATTATTGCCAAGATATAACAGCTGCAATTTTGAGAAGTTGCCAATTCCCCTAGGTATGCTTCCCGTAAATTTGTTGAATGATAATGATAATATTTGAAGTTGAGTACATTTGGGTAAACTAGTTGGGATTGGACCACCTAGCTGATTCAATGAAAGAGATAACCCTTGTAACTCTGGAAGATTGTTGCACATGTCCTCTGGTAAAATCCTGTTTATGTTGTTTTTTGTTAGACGAATTCTCTGTAAAGAAGAGATATTGAATATGGCAAATGGAATTGGACCATTCAAGTTGTTGAAACCAAGATCAAGCTCTTCAAGTTTAGTTAGATTTCCAATGGATTCTGGTATACTTCCACCAAATTTATTTCCCGTCAGAAACAATTGTCGGAGCTCCCCACAGAGTGATAAACTGGAGGGAATTTCACCACTAAGGTAATTGCTGGAAACAAAAAAGCTTTCGAGTAGTGGAAGATGAGTGCACATGTCCACTGGGAGAGTACCGGATAGCTTATTGAATGATAGACTAATCATTCTCAGTGATGAAATGTTGAAGATGGCAGAAGGAATGGTTCCTGATATGCTGTTGTTTTGAATACCCACTGTATGGAGATGAGGAAGGTTGCCAATTTCTTGGGGAATTGATCCAGTGAAACCATTGAAAGAGAGACGCATGTCTTGAAGCTTTGTTAGGAACCCTAAACTTGCTGGAATGGACCCACTAAGCTGATTCAACTGCAGATCTAATGACTTGAGTCGACGCAAAAGACTCAACTCATGAGGCAGATGGCCATGGAAGTAGTTACTGCTGATGTTGATGGAAATGAGGAATGAGAGGTTGCCAATTTCTTTGGGGATGGTACCTTCAAGACGCATGTTAGGAAGATTCAAGGCGGTCACTCTCTGGTGTCTACGGCCGCAAGAGACACCAACCCAATTGCAAAAGGAGGTTCCTTCTGACCAATTTTGCGCTAAGATGTTACTGGGGTCATAAGTGATATGAGCATTGAAGGCAAGAAGAGCATACTCGTCTGTGACTCTACTCAAGGACAAGGCCAGCCAAGCCCTTAGGCAGAACACTACCAACATTAACAGCGGCACATTCGTCTTTCCCATGATGATGGAACACACAGATACACACACAGAAATGTGGTACTGGGGGGAGGGAAGGGGACATAAAAATATGGTGTTTGCGAGCTACTCTCTGCTTATTGTTAATCAATTAATATTAAAATAATTATTAATAATTAATCTCTCTATACTTTACTCTTTTTGTTCTGCCTTGCTTTAATCAAGTGAAGGAAAAATAAAGCGTGAATCTTATCAAGTGCAGGAGAGAGGGATCGAACCCGAAAGTCCAACCTACTGGGATTCCTAACTTCTACGACTCGAGCACATAGTTTTTTTATGATGATAATATTTATATTTACAGTATATTTGCATATCCACTATATAAGCATCATTGTCAATAAAAGATTTATTTTCAACAAATAAACATGCTAAAGACACTTTCAAATATATATATACATATATAAATATATATATATATATATATATATATATTTTTTTTTTTAATTTTCACTCATAAATTGTAACTTTTTTATGATATATAGATGTTAGATGTGTTATGATTCATAATTTTTTGATATTTTTGCCTAGTATTATATTTTGATTTATTTAAATTTAAATTTTTATTTATTCTTTGTTTTTCAATACTCAAATATTATAATGTGTCAAAAAAAAAATCTCACATATTCTATATGATATGATTTTTAATTTATTTTATACTCAGAAACCTATTTTTTTTAATTCAGTAAAAATTATAATTTCTAAGATTTTTTAATTTTGATGACAATTTAAAATTCATCAATAGGTCAATACTTGTGCTAATTAGTCCTACAAAATTTAATAAAATTCACTAAAACTCACTCGAAACTCATCTTTATTGAATAATACTAAACAATTTTATTAACAATGACAACTTAAAATTCATTAATAGGTCGGTGCTTGTGCTAAATGATCTTTAAAATTTTAATAAAATTTTCCAAAATTCACTAAAAATCTATATTTATTGAATTTTGCTGTAAAAAAATTACATATAAGTGCATTTTAGACCCTTGTGCAAGTTCAAAAAAAATTCATGACTACGGTAACTGATTCTGTTACATAACGCCAATACGAACCCGATTCTATTATACCGCGACCGCGTCCGTTCTGCAGTTGCGAGTGCGACTACAACTCCGAACCATGGTTTTTCCCTTCTAGATTTTATTCTTTGTTTCATAACTGATTGCATTAGTTGGTATCAGAGCAAATTCTGGTCGAGTAGTTTTGTGTTAGATTATCAGATCTTTCTCTTAGGTTTTGCAACATGCCACCAGGGAGAAGAAACCCATCTTGTAGACCAGCCGTTCGACCTGATTTGGATGTAGCAATTGATCAACAACAAGTGCTTGTTGTGATGGAAGATCTAAGAATGCAGATTGAAGCTTTAACCCAGCACGTTGCGCAAACCCCAGCCCCTTCTTAAGATGGCGTTGAATCTGAGGAGGAGGTCGATCTAGAAGAGGATTTTGTTAATCCTATTCGCAGAAACACAGCACACAGACCAGCACCTATTCCATTTTATGATAGGCATTGGGATGGTGGTTTTATGGTGGAAATTACTAAATATGCAGGAGATCTTAATGGAGAAAGTTTCATTAATTAGTTATCCGTTGTGGAAACAGTCTTTGACTTGAAGGATGTACGTGAGCACAAAAATGTGAAATTGGTTGTAGTGAAATTAAGGGGAAGAGCATTAGCTTAGCGGGATCAGTTCATAATAACATGGCAAAGACAAGGAAAACCCAAGATTATTGATTGGGAAAAGATACGAATGAAGCTAAGGGAGATTTTTCTTCCTTATAACTATACCCAGTCAATGTTTCAAAGGCTGGAAAATTGTTAACAAGAAAGCATGAGTGTTGACGAATACAGAGAGGAATACTTTGAACTTGCTCTTAGGAATGAGTTAAATGAAAGAGAGGAATAGAAGGTTGCACGGTTTATAGGGGGATTACGAGTTAATTTGCAAGATATATTGAACCAGCAAGATATTTGGAATGTTTCTTAAGCTTGTCAGCGTGCTAAAGCTACAGAAATTCAGTAAGTGAGAGGGACGCATAAAGCACCAAATAATCAAGTTAATTCTAACTGGACTACTAATTCTAAGGGCCAATCTCATGGGACTGTTGCTAGCAATTGACCAACAATAAAAGTGCCTCCAACTGGCACCAATATAGCCCTTCAATCATGTCTAGGTGGTGGAGCATATGTTGCTAAATTGCAACCTAGTGGGTTAGGAGTTAAACGCGTCAAATGTGGACCACCAGGACACTAGTCGGCTGAATGTCAAAAATCAAACAATCATGAAGGAAAATAGCTCTCATTGAAAAATGTGGAGAGTAACATTCACGAGAAGAATAAGAACCTATTTATGATGATGACAATAATGATGTTGTTGTTAGAGGAGACACGAGACTTTCTCTTGTGATGTGGAAAGCCGTCATAGCACCACAACACGAAGAACCTGAGGATTGACTACGACATAATATTTTTCAAACCACTTGTACCATTGGTGGTTGTGTTTGCAAGCTGATCATACATAATGGAAGTTGTGAAAACGTCATTTCTCAAGAAACGGTGATAAAGTTAAATCTATCCATGGAAGCACATCTTCAACCTTATAAACTTTATTGGTTCAAGAAAGGCAATGAGGTATCTGTCATTAAACGATGCTTGGTCACTTTGTCTATTGGTATTAGGTACTTTGATAAAGTATTATGCAATGTTGCGGCAATAGATGCATGTCATGTATTATTTGGTCAACCTTGGCAATTTGCTAATAAGGTGCAACATGATGGCTGCAAAAATACTTATACCTTCTATAAAGATAAGAAAAATATAATATTTGTTCCATCAATTTAAAGAAGTTACACCTAAACCTAAATTGGAGGGGGGTGTTAATTTACTCTCTATGGCCAATTTTGAGGAGGAATTAGAGGAGAGTAACATGGTTTATGTTTTAATTGGAAAAGAGAAACTTGCAGGATTAGATTGTTCAGCTACTGTTCAGCCACTTTTAGAGGAGTTTGCTGATGTTATGCCTCAGAATTTACCTTATGGATTATCTCTCATAAGGGACATCCAACACCACATTGATCTAATGCCTGGAACTAGTTTACCTAATAAGCCACATTACTGAATGTGTCCAAAAGATTATGAAGAGCTTAATAGGCACGCTTCAGATTTGTTAGAGTGGGCTATGTGCGAGAAAAAAATGAGTCTATGTGTCGTACTAGCATAAGTTTACGTGTCTTCTATCATAATTTGGAGGGATGAAAATTTGTGAAAGAGGAAGGATGGCTCATCCATCATATTTTCTATTCTCTCCTCGTATCCTCTCTACCAAACGAAGGAAATTTGCTCATTCCCTCCACCCCTCTTCCTTCCTTCCTACCAAACGAAGCATGAAGTTTATAACTCAAATAGAAATGAATTTTTTTCAATTTTGTCTGCTGCCATTTATTTTTATTTTACTCCCTCCATCCCATAATTTTTGCGATGTTTGGGGAATCCAACTTCTTATGGTAGTGGAGTTTTAATGTATTTTATTATAGTGATAATGAATGAATTTACACATTAGTTCTTGTTTAAACGTTAGTTATTAGTATTATATGGTGGGGCCAACTTTTAGGATAGTGGAGTTTGAAAAGTGTAGTTTAGAAATCATATAAAAGATAGTACATCCAGTTTAGGAATGAGTATGTATTTTGGGATATCGTGAAATGAAATAATGGACTAGAATTATAGGACGGAGGGATTATTTGTGAGTTAAAACAAGTAATTTTGCACACCATTATTGAGATACATATAAGGTGCGAGCTTCCTACAAAACACAGTACTAGTGGATGTCGGTCAGGTACACTCGGACAATTAAGTTGAATATATCATAGAAGTGGTTCTGTATTAAATGTTTTAGTGTACCTAAAACATGTATAGAGGTTAACCAACATCTCTTTTTTATAGAGGTTTAATTGAGATTGACATGTAGTGTAGCATTCAAATTGCTCATCGTAATTTATATTGGATCATATCATCATATTTATCTCCAGGTTTAAGCTTATCGACTTATCTTTTACCATGTATACTGGACCTAGCGATTGATTATGCTTATCTCCTTGAAATGCTTGGATTACCTGAGCAAAATTCCCTTATCATAAATTTAAAAAATATTTATACTATTTTAATACACTTTGTAGGTAAGAAAATTTTAAATTCACATAATTTAATTTCAATTCTTGAAATTACTTTGTATCTAAAACATCTAACATCGAAAACGCGTCTCAATTATTTATTTTCTCTTGATGTAGAGTGCAGACCACAAATAGTTAATAATAATCT
Source organism: Cornus controversa (assembly GCA_026545225.1). NCBI lineage: Eukaryota > Viridiplantae > Streptophyta > Magnoliopsida > Cornales > Cornaceae > Cornus > Cornus controversa. The sequence goes on along the minus strand of CM048848.1, from coordinate 26,294,370 downwards.
AATTATATGATACATATATGTTCAGATTGCTATAGAATTCAAGAGGCTTAATTCCAATAAAACATAGATCAAGCAACACACGACGTTTTGGGGATTATAGCAATTACAAAAAGACAGCCGCTGAATTCCATATATATTTTGGTTTCTTATTTAGGCTTTGTTTGGATAAATAGGAGAGAAAAGAAAAGAAAGGATAATATTAGTTATGAGACAACTACATATAAGAACATCTCCTTCTCCACACCCAGGTGATGTGGGAATGGGTAATCCTGACATGCCTTGGCAGCAATCCTAACATGCCCCGGTAATCCCCCCGCGGGTGATTACAATCCGCCCCCCTATGAGGTCCGACATCCTCGTCGGCACACTTCCAACTAGGTTCAGGCTCTGATACCAACTGTAATACGCCGCTCCAACACATAATATGATATTATCCGCTTTAGGCCTAAGCCCACACGATTTTTCTCTTGGGTTTTACCCCAAAGGTCTTATATCATTTGGAGAGAACATACTACATATAAGAACATCCCCTTTTGCACACCCAGGCGATGTGGGATTGGACAATCCTAACATGCCCCGGCAGCAATCCTAACATGGCCCGGTAATCCCCCCGCGGGTGATTATAGAGAAGAAAAGAAATTATTTTAATCAATATACTATCATGCCCTTTTATGTTTATATTACGAGATATACCCAAATGTCTTTTCAATTTTGTTCTTTAAAATGTTAAGGTTATTTTTGGTATTATGAAAGATTCATTTATTCTTATCATTTCTCTCCCAATCTTTCCACTTTTGGGAGGTTAACATATGAGAGATTTGGAGGGATAAGCTATCCCTCCAAATTAGGGGTGGCAAAATTGGACACGACATGACAACACGACGTGAACACGACACGAATTAAGTGTATTTGGGTTTGAGGTAAGCCGACACGTTTAATAAATGGGTCGACACGAACACGACACGCAAAAATTGGGTTGGGTTTGGGTTTAAGCTCATGACACGATTACGACACAATTACAACATGATTATGACATGAATTGTTCATATATTATGATTTTATACAAACTTATATATACATAGTTATATAAGACATGAGTTATTCATATATACATGATTTTATATCGCAATTGTTTATAATCTATTTGTTTGTTTATAGGACTTATGTAGCCATAAAATGCAAGGTTAAGATTATTATGGTGTCTTCCCAATTTATGAATCACCTTAATATGTTTTTAAATTTATATATAGATACAAAATTTATTATATAGTTTGATTTTAGGATTGATGTATTGATATATACTTTATTTTTTATATTATCTTCAGAGAGATTTTTAGAGGTTAAGAAACTCATACGATATACGTTAAACGGATTAAAAAGGTTATTATTAAACAAGTCATGTCATTATAGGATATGTTTATTAAATGGGTTACACGGGTCGACACGGGTAACACGTTTAATAAACAGGTTGGGTTACTATTGAGGGTCTCTGATATGATTATTAATTGGGTCGGGTTAGAGTTGAGCTGTTTAGTAGAATATCTATAGATCGACACAACATGAACACGACACAGGAACACAAATTGCCACCCCTACTCCAAATAACTCATAATCCTTTCTTTTCTCTTACTAATGACAATCCAAGCACAAAAACTACTATCCTTCCCTTTCTTTTCCCTCCAATTCCATCAGTCCAAATGAGCCCTAATTCATGGGAAAAGATCTCATATGGCTGTGTTTTTTAGACAACTTTTAGGAGAAATAACAGCAATGCCATCAAGATGACGATGAAGAACAAAATGTCTCAAACTCTCTTACCTCCCTCTGTAAGTCTCTCCTCTACTTTCTCTTTCCTATCACCCATGGTCTCAGAAGAAGATCTCTCACCGTGGAGGGCAAAGAAGAAAACCTAAAATTAACCAATCCACCGCAAAAAGACTTTGAAAAAGGGAATCGTCCTCCATCTCGCAGCCCCTTTCACCGCTGGTGTAGTCACCATGGCCGTTGCCGACATCCCCAACTGCGATCCATCTCAGAGACTCAACCTTGCTGCAACCCTTCTTAATTTCTCTTTCCTTTAACCCCTCTCTCTCTTCTTTCCAAATCTGGGCAAAAAAAGTTCACAATGGAAACCTTACCACACCAAAAATTCCATCTTTTACACTGTGATTTACCTTTATAACCCATTCTTGGTGTTGCTCTGATTTTAACAATGTTGGGGTGATAACAATTCAAAACTGATTCAATTTTTGACATTTTTTCCGATCATTTTTGACATTTTTTGGATCTAAAATACCAGATCTATACTAAAAATAACAGAGAGAGTTACAGTCTGTAACTTACAGAGAATGATGGTTTTCAGATAGAGGAGGGAAAAGGTGAGGTTCAGAGAGAGGAGAATTATACGTGATGAATTTTTTTATGTTTTTTGAGAATGATAACAGGGCATATGATATAATGGTAATTACATAGAATGAGAAATCCAAGAAAAAATTGGCCAGTGGGAAACAGTTAAAAATTCTAATAAAAAACAGGGGATATTATTAAATGCTATGAAGATTCTTTGTATTGGAGAATCACACTACTAGGATGACTCCATTTTTTATGATTTTTTATAATAATAAAAAATATTAATTTATTAATCGTGGAATTCCTAAATTTATAAAATCTCGGAGTATTATGGAATTACTCCTAAATAGAAGTTGCCATCCCCATTACAAAAGAAATAAAGTGTAAAGAGAGCAGAGGAACTCTCATTGCTTCTCTAAATTTGGTTCTCCATATTTAAATTAGAGCAATGTTACACTTCTCAAATAAATATCTTAAAATATATCTCGAATCTATGTGGCAGGTGACATAGCGCATTATTTTAGGAGATAAAATTAAATAGTGAGTTAGTATTGGTGGGATTTCCCCATACATGGAGTTCCGGTGATTTAATATACCTGCCACATAGATTCGAGATATATTTCATGATATTTATTTGAGACATATAGCATTTTCCTTTAAATTATGTGGAGTCACATCATCATTTTAGCTAACCACGCCATCATTTTAGCTAATTACATATTTTGAGAATTTGACTTTACAACACTTTTCCCTGATTTCTATTAACAAAAAATAATAATATTTTAATAAATTTTATTTCTTAAAAATTAAGTCGGAGCATAGCATAAGTGATATTCAAATTGAAACTCTCGGAATTCTCTTTCTAACAAAAATAGTTTCATAAAAAAAATTCAATTTGTAATAAAAATTAGAAGTTAAGTGAAGAAAACACAAAATATATATATATATATATATGTGTATATATATATATATATATAATATGCATGCGCTAAAAAAAAGAGAATTTTGATAATAAAAAATATATTTTATTTCGCTAGAAGGTAAGCTTTGATTAAACGAAGCATATAGCTAAGCTACATGTGGGGCCCAATTTTTGGCCAAGCCATTAGAGCAGCATTTGTTGGTTTTGTTCACTAAAGAGGCTTTTAGCTAAGTTGTGGCAGATGTAAATTGTGCTTAATATAATGTTGTTAATTTCTTCTCTGAGCTTCTGCTACGCTCTCGGGCTGACTTCCATTGACTTTTTTCATGGTGGCTGGGAGAGGTAGAGGAAGAAATGGTAACCGTAAGTATGATAAGAGATTTGAGAGATGAAAGATATAATGAACTCCAAGTACTTTGATCAAGTTGAGTAACTTACCATACGGCTTGAACGCTAGGAAGGTCATAGTGAGCGTGGTAGATCAAGTCATGGATCTTCTAGTGATGAGTCCGGTGAGAACCCTTTTTCCCATCGTGTCGAGCCATGGTTGAGAAGGTTCTGTCATGATTCTGACGATTTGAAGATTGATTTACCAGAGTTCCATGGTCATCTTCATCTTGAAAAATTTCTAGAATGGATTAGTGCTATTGAGAAATTCTTTGACTATAAAAAAACACGTACCCAAGAATCGAAAAGTGAAGTTTGTGGCAACAAGGCTTTGAGGTTATATTTTGGCATAGTGGGACAAAGTTCAAGAGATGAGACTTCGTGAAGGAAAGTCTAAATCACTTATTGGGATAAATGAATTCTAGGCTTAAGGAGAAATTTCTACCTTTAGATTTTTCTTAGAGTTATTTTTCTCAATTTAATAACCTTTACCAATAATCAAAAAGTGTGATAGATTACACCAAAGAGTTTTACTTATGGCCCAAAATGAAATTCAAGAGACCGAAGAATAACTTCTTCAAGATATGTTGGTGGGTTGAAAATGCCAATTCATGATGCAGTAGAAATCTATCGAGTGTGGAAGGTGAATGGTGGTTATGGTTAAAATTGCTCATAGTGGTGCTAAAAAGTTTGTGATGTTCATAGCCTTTATCCTCCTTCTAAAGGTTAATTTTCTTGTGCTGGAGGCATTAATTCTAAGTTTAGGAATAAAACCAAAAATTCTGTAAATTCAGTACCTACCAACTGTGGTGGAACTCGACCCAATTCTTATTTCAAATGTGGTTAAGTTGGACATCATTACAATGAATGTCCAAATATAAAAGTTGATACACGTATGACTTTTGGTAATTAAGACAATGAAGATTGGCTTCGGTATGACATCTTCAAGAATCGTTGTTAGTCTCATAGCAAGGTGTGCACGATTGTTATTGATGGTGCGAGTTGTGAAAATATCGCCTCACAAGCTATGGTGAACAAGCTAAAGCTCCAAACCGAGCCTCATGCAAAGCCTTATCAAATTTCATGATTCAAGAAGGGAAATAAGGTAAAAACTTCTAAAAGATGCCTTACTTCATTTTTCATGGGCAAAAATTACAATGACCAAGTGTGGTGTGATGTAGTTCCTATGGATGTATGTCACATACTTCTAGGAAGGTCTTAGCAATATGATAGAATGTTACCCATGATGGCTGTAAGAACACTGACACTTTTAAAAGAGGTAAAGTAGATATTGTTCTCTTTTCAAATAAAGAGGAAAGAACTCCCAAATCTTCACAAGAGGAAGGTAGTAATTTTCTCACTTTGTCAAAGTTTATGAAAGAAAGTGATGAAAGTAGTGTTATATACATGTTGGTTGCTAAGAAAAAGTGCAACCCATTGACATGCCTAATGAGCTAAATCCTCTTCGGATGAGTTTAAAGATGTCATACCCAATGATTTGCCTAATGGTCTCCCTCTCCTTAGAGACATTAAATACCAAATTGATCTTGTTCCCGGTTCTAGCTTTTCTAACAAGGCTTCTACCAGATGAGTTCAAAAGAATATGAAGAATTGAAGAGGCAAGTCATAGATTTGTTAAAGAAATGGTATGTTAGAGAAAGCATGAGTTTTTGTGCAGTGCCGGCTAAGGTGTTTTTCAATATTGATCTTAGAAGTGTCTACTATCAAATTCGCATCTAGATGGGTGATGAATGTAAGATTGCATATATGAATGGCTTGTCATGCCATTTGGTCTTACCAATGCTCCAATCACTCTCATGAGGATGATGAATCAAGTGCTCCTACATTTCATTGGTAAATTTGTTGTTGTTTACTTTAATGATATTATTGTTTATAGTCATGATAGAAGTGAGCATATGGAGCATTGGAGGGTTGTTCTAACCACTTTAAGAGGCGAAAAGCTTTATATAAACCTTCAGAAGTGTTGTTCTTGACAAATAGCCTAGCTTTTCTAGGCCTTGTTTTGACTTCTACATGGATAAAGGTGGATGAAGAAAAGATTAAAGTTGTCCAAAGTTGGCCTACACCTAAAAGCTTGCAAAAAGTAAGGAGTTTCAATGAATTGGCTTCATTTTATTGTCGATTCATAAGGAATTTCAGCACTGTTTAAACCCCTTTGTCTGACTGCATGTAGAAAGGAGTGTACAAGTGCACAACCAAGGCCGAGAAAAGCTTCCAACTTGTCAAAGAAAAACTATCAAACTCCCCCGTCCTTGCTTTATCGGACTTTGAGAAGATATTTTAGGTTGATTGTGATGCCTCTCATGTGGGCATTGGTGGATACTTAGCCAAGAATGTCATCCAGTCAATTTTTTATTGAGAAACTCAATGAAACAAGGAAGAAATACACTACTTATGATGTGGAATTTTATTCCATTGTTAAAGCACTTGGGCATTGGAGATCTAATTCAATCCAAAGGAAATTTATTTTGAATTTTGATCATGAAGCTTTCAAGCACATCAACAACCAAGTTAGTTTGCACCGAAGATAGTCAAAGTGGGTTTCTTTCTAAAAAGAATACACTTTTGTGTTGAAGCATAAAAGTGGTAAATACAACCAAGTGGCAGACACTCTTAGCAGTAAAGTGGCACTTCTAAATTCTATGAGTATTCAACTTGAAAGGTTTGATGTCATTAGAGACATGTATGCCTAAGATGAGAATTTTGGTAAATTTTGGAAGCTTTTTAAAGAAAGGCACCATGAAGACTATTTTGTCCATGATGATTTCTCCTTAAAGGAGCTTGCTTGGGCAATCCAAAATGCTCCCTTAGTATATCATTATGTGAAGAGAAATCAAAATATTTCAAACTTGCAAATGATAAACTCAAAGTACCAGTCCTTACACTCCATTACCACTTCCTACAGCTCCATGGGAAGATGTTCGCATGGATTTTATGGTGGGCTTACCAAAACCACAAATAGGTAATGATTCCATTTTTGTGGTTATTGATCACTTTCTAAAATGGCTAATTTTATTTCTTGCAAGAAAGCTATGGATGTCTCTTATGTTGCCAATCTTTACTTTAATGAGTTGGTGAAACATCATGGTGTTCCTAGTCTATTTTTTTGGATAGTGATACCAAATTACTTAGTCATTTTTAGAGGTGTTTGTAGAAAAGGATTGGTACTAACTTGCCTTATTGTAGTGCCTATCATCCTCAAACGGATGGGCAAACTGAAGTGGTGAATAGAACCTTGGAGAATTTGCTTCGAGGGTTGGCGGCAAAGAGACCAAAGCAATGTGACACATTTCTGCCTCAAACTGAATTTCTTATAATTATATGGAAAATTGTTCTACCTCAAACTGAATTTGCTAATAACACGTAGAACACTTAGTCTTTTTGGCAACTTAATTCTAATTCCAAGCTTAAAGCTTCCAAAATGAAGAGAGAATGAGAAGAGATAAAAGGGAGAGAGAGAGAGCAATGGACGGCTGTCTCTACCTTCACAAATGGCTGTTACCCATATGGATATTTATAATATCTAGGGGGCAAAATGACTAAAATGCCCCTAGGCCACTTAACATACCCTCCCGACTTTAATTTTCAATTTTGAATGCAGCTATGGCTTTGAAATCACTTCCTTAACTCTTTTAACATTTCATTTGGTTTAAAATCAAAAATAATATTTTTTAGAAAAGTATCCGGTTTCCCGGGCCCACCCGACTCGTTCCCCGGCCCTCACCGACCCGAAAATATCAAAGTGTGTGAATTGGCTCAAAGCATTCCCGAACCTCTAAACAAGTCCCCAAATATGTATTTCATATTTATAACACATGTAACATCATTTATATAGTAATAAAAGGAACAAAAAAGAAACTGGTCAAAATTGTACCCGGTCTCTACATGTTGAGTTAGGCTTCAAAGAGGTTAATGGTTAAAGGGTTTGTGCTAAGAAGGATGAGTATGGAAATAATTATATTTGATGATCAGTTGGTGTCATGACTAGGAAATGTAATGTAAATGCGTATCTGAGGTGACAAGGGAACATCGAATTTAAGAGGTTGATTACCCTCTTGATTTGTGAAAACTCGTGATGGAATTAAAAATTTTCTTAGTGAAATAAATTAGGTCTTGGGGATATAGTTTTAATCTTTGTATTGGGCATATGAAAGGTTGCGATGTTAGGTCATTAAGGTGATTGATGTGTGTGAATTCAGGGATAGAAAGATATTGAGTAAATGTGAATTTTGGTGAACTATAGGAAAATTACCGTAGGGTAATGATGAGACTAATGCTCTACCATGATTGAAATAATGGGTAATATGTTCATTATCTTGCATACATGTATGTGTGACATGTGTGTGAGTGTGCATACTTAGCTTTTGGCTTACATGTGTTTCAAATTTAATCAAATTTTGAAGTTTAATTTTGTGTGGATTTGGTGCTAGAAAAATAGGAATGGCCTAGCACCCTTAGGTTGAAAATCCCTAAACTTGGCTAAGCGGGTGTTATTACTGTTAGGTTAGTAGCCTATAAACTGAGGGCAGGGGTATGTGGCCTTTGAGGCACGTGCTCAGGGGAGTGGTAAACCCCGAAAGTTACATGATTTTGAAATGAAAAATGTATATTTTACAAATGGTTGAAATGGAAAAGGTGTGTGTGCGTGGCACATGATTTTGAAATGTGAAATGTGTGTGTTACCCATGGTTTGAAAAGGGAAAGTGTGTGTGTGTGTGTGTAGCATATGATTTGGTGTGTGGAAGTGCATGTAGAGCATGAGATGTGGCATGTGGATGTGTGGGTGTGTGTGTGCATGTGATGTACAAGATTGATATATATATATGGAAGGGGTGTATTTGCATGTGACTTGGGACGTGAAATGTTGGCATTAAAGGTTAGACTTGATGGTAGCTTCGTTAATTTGAACATCAATTATGATATAGAAAATGTTGAAAATGCTATGACTTGTAAATCTGAATGGTAATTATAATTGATACGCAGGGCTAGCCCTGGGCCTAGGCGGTCTCTTTACCACCCCCCAAAAAAAAATTTTGGGGGGCCCCAAATTTTAGACTGACTATATTATACTAGTATATAAATTGGGCCCATAATAAAATATTTCATTGGGCCTCTATCATTTTAAACCCAAAACACTTAATATACATACTTTAAACCTATATAAAAAGTAAAAAATAATTATGCAGTCTATTCTAACCCTAAACCATGTGCCCATGCCCACCTTTTACTTCATGCCTCACATTATATTACTTTATGTCTAACACGAATGGTCACATTAACAAATAAAAAAGCTAAAGAAACTTTACCAAAAAAAAAAACTCTCTCTCTCACTGAATACAGAATCAGAAAACCTTGTTACTTCGTCAGTTCGTCTATGGTGGGTGAGTTCTGCAGAATCTGCACACTGAATATGGCAAAAAGAAAATACTGAATCTGAATATTTAAGCCCCCTTTCTCTTTCTCTCTCTTTTATTAAAAGCCCTAATTTTTCTTCTTCTTTACCAAGCTCTAATTTTTATAATGAATGAGCGTCACTATCAAGTGTCAGCTCTAATGACAAGGGAGTGGTGAGAGGCTCAACCCAGACAACTAGGCACTTCTAGATTTTCCCATTGTGCAGTCGGTAGCACCAATGACAGGCTTGTCAAAATTTGATACGCTTTTTATCTCTTTCCCCCCTTTTATATGTGCATATTTGATTCGTTCTTCCTTATTGGCTTACTGTCTACATTTTTCTGTGTGCATCTTGAATTCTTGATAGTATCATTGTATTTACATCTTTATGCATATTGATCATCCATTTGCATTTTTGCTCACCCAATATATATGATTGTATTGTATGATTATTAGTATTATATATGTGCAAAGCTGCTATCTCTTATGATATTTGTTCTGATTGTGAAGTGTGAACAAACATAGTAAAGAAAATAAATAAAAAAATCAAGCAATTTGTCTACTAGAAAATATGAATCTAGAAATGAAAAAAGGAAAAAAAGAAAGAGATGAGAATTGATTCAATCTCAAAAAAGAGATCATCATAAGTTTTTTAGGAGTAATACGCAAATAGAGAGTTCAATTGAAAATTTGGGGAATGAAGATAATAGGAATGAGAATCAAAATGAAAAAAATGTGAATGAACATGGAGATTTAATGAATAAAAATCATAGAAATGAGAATCAAAATGAAGAACATGGAATTTAATGATATTCATAGGGATGAGAATCAAAATGAAGAAAATGTGAATGAACATGAAAATTTGATAAATGAAGAACATATGAATGTAAATGATAATGTTCTTTTGAACATTAATGATCCAGGAAATTGGAAAAAGCATTGATAAAAATTTAAGAGATTTATTAGTTGAAAGAGGTCCTACAGAAGATGTTAAACTTGAAGATTTTTCAAAGGATTTAGAAAATAAACATTTCTCTTCCACATATTACATTCGACATTTGTCAAATGGTGAAAAACATGATAGGAAATGGCTAATTTATTCAACTACTTTTGACAAGGTCTTTTGCTTTTGTTGTTAAGTTGTTCAAATATGATGGAAATAAAATTCAATTGGCAAATGAAGGAGTCAGAGATAGGAGAAATCTTAATGGCAAGCTTAAAAGTCACAAGACTAGCAATGAACAGATTACAATGAGAAATCAGATTACAAAAAAATGCAACAATTGATAAAATTGTGGAAGAACAAAGCAACAAAGATAGAGAACATTGAAGGCAATTATTACTGAGAATAATTGTTGTTTTCAAAAATCTTGCCAAAAATAGTTTGTTATTCCGCAGGGACAATGAAAAGCTTTATGAAGAAAATAATGAAAACTTTTTAAGCATAATTAAAATGATTGCAGAATTTAATCCAATAATGCAATAGCATATTCATCGAATTGAAGAGAAAAAAATTCATTATCATTATCTTAGTCACAAAATTCAAAATGAATTTATTCTTCGAATATCAGATGAGATCAAACATAAAATCATTAAAAAAGTTAAAGAAACAAATTATTTTTCAGTTATTGTTGATTGTACTCTGAATACAAGTCATGAAGAGAAAATGTCACTTATATTAATATGTGTGAATGTTTCAGCAAGTCCAATTAATGTAGAGGAGTTATTTTTAGGATTTTTAAAGGTGGATGATACATAAGGGTAGGGGCTTTTTGGTGAACTTGTAGATGTTTTCAAAGATCTTGAATTTGATATTGATGATGTAAGAGGACAAGGGTATGATAACGGGTCTAATATTAAAGGGAAACACAAAGGTGTACACAAATTATTACTAGAGCTAAATCTTAGAGCATTCTATATGTCGTGTGGTTGTTGTAATCTTAACCTTGCACTTTGTGATATGGCAAATTCTTGTTCTAAAGTTTCATCTTTTTTTTGGAGTTGTGCAACATATCTATTCATTGTTTTCATCTTCTATAAAGCAATGGAAGGTTTTCACAAATAATGGTAAAGGTTGCACAGTTAAGCCACCATCACAAACATGTTAGGAAGGTCAAGTTGAAAGTGTTAAAGCAATAAGATTCCAAGCTCCAGATATAAGAAATACTTTAATTCACTTAGCAAGTACTAGTGAAGATCCCAAGACAATGAGCGATGCTGAGTGCTTAGCAACATATGAAATTGAGAATTTTGAGTTCTTGCTTGGCATAGTTATTTGGTTCAATATATTGAATGTTGTTAATGGAGTATGCAAGTAGAGGACATGCAGATTGATGTTGATATAGAGAAAAATGGATTTGAATATGCAGTGTCGTTTGAGGCTAAAGAGATTGCAGCTAAAATGAAAATTGAACCTATATTTCGTGAAAGATATGTCATTCGTAGAAAGAAACAATTTGATGAGTGTGTCAGTGAAGAGATGACACAATTGGCCAAAAAATCATTTAAAGTTAATTATTTCATATACATAGTTGATCAAACTCTTGCATCACTCAAGAGTAGATTTGAACAATTTCAACAATATGACGACTCTTTTGAATTTTTGCTTAATTTGGAGAGGTTGAAGTCTGAAGATAATGATATATAGTTTGAAGTGTTCATGTCAAAAACTTGAAGATCTCCTAAAACATGACATAGTTTCTGATATTGATGGAACAGAATTATTTTCACTGCTAAAAGTCTTAAGAGTAGTTTTGCCAAGAGGAACAAAAAAGGCAATTGAAGTATTAGATTTTATAAAAGGGCTAGATTATTATTTTTCAAATGCTTGGATTGCATATAGAGTATTATTGACTATCCGAGTTACAGTTGCATCTGATGAAAGAAGTTTTTCAAATTTGAAGTTTATCAAATCTTACTTTCAGTTGATGATGTCACAAGAGAGATTAAATGAATTAGTAATAATATCTATTAAGAAAAATATGTTGGAGAGGTAATAATATCTATTAAGAAAAATATGTTGGAGAAACATGATTGGAGCACTTTAATTGATAATTTTGCAGCTCAAAATGCAAGACGATCATATTTACTTTGATATGTGTGTGTAAACCTTTTGTATAAAGGGTCCCTGATTTGAAAGTTCGCTTAGGGCCCTTCAAAATTTTAGGAATCTCAGGGCTGACCCTGTTGATAGGCATTAAACTGTACTCGTCTTGCTAAGAAAGTTATGTTATACTTGTGATTTGGATTAGATGGAGTTAAAACCTAGAGATGCTAGGTCCCTATGATTAGATGGTATTGATTTGTCCATTGTTCACTCAAATAATTATGGATTGACCCATAAACTATTTTGTCTTAGATAGTATTGGTTAAAACATGGAGGTAATACTTTTATCGCTCTTGAGTATGTAATATTTCCATCTTGAGGTCTTATTTGATTATGACAATATATATATATGGACGGCATACCATGTATACTTAGTTGTTTAATGATATTATTGATAAAGTTATTTTTAGAATCTCTCTATTGGGCCGTGTTTTTTCACTCTATCATTTTACAGATTTGATCCGGAAGCCTAGTGATGCAAGGATGTGGAGTCGATAGGCATTGATGACTTTGAATATAGAAAGTGTATCTTTGCTATTTTTAGTTATGATATGTAATGATTCTTTCATATATGTAATTCATATACTTTGTTGAGGTTGAGGGAATGTTCTCGATTGATAACTCTTGTATGAATATTGTAAATATTTTTATGATGATGGGTTGGCAATTATGAACAATTGAGGCATAATTTGATTCAAATTTAGTTATGTAGAGTGATCTCTATAACTTTTAGTGTCGGTTTGATGAAAGTTGTATATTAGAGTTGGTCTATTACTTTTGAAGAATTTCTTTTATAATCACGGATCAGGATTTAGGAATTCGGAGCATGACAATTCGAGATAGATGTTTGATATTATTTTGTTGTACGAACTAACTATTCTGATATCAAATCTGACTCATGATAGAGAACTCAAAAATTGTACCAAATGACATTACAGTTTTTATATTTCATTCAACTAAAAAAGCATTCATGAAATCAAGTTTAAAATTTTTTTTCATGAAAATTAGTTAATTAAAATTATAAAATTATTATTTTTTGGAGATTTAAACTGAATATATCCATAATCAATTTAAAATATTACAATAACAACTTTGTAAATTTATTATACAACTTTAAGCTAATCAAACACAACCAAAATAGGATATAAGGATCGATACCTCTAGATTCAATCATAACTTCATTGCCAAGTAGCATGGATTGTAAAATACAAAAAGTCAAACACAATATATTGGCCAATTATTACAAGAGAAGATTAATTAACAACTAAGATTAATTACTGCTGTAGTTAGACTAAAATAAAAATAAAAAGGTCGTACCGAGTTAGACTATGCTATAGTTAGACGATGCTATTTTAAACTATGACCTATACACTAAATTAGATTGATACTAAATTAAATAACTAAGGGGAAAATGAGCTTAGCAGTTTAAAAATTACAGACCCCTTTCTTTAATTTCTCAAGTAAACATCACAAATAAATAATGTTTAACTGTTTTATAAATTATAATCAGTACAAAAATAATAATTAAAACATCTAAAATATAATTATATGTTGATTCTGCCATTTGTCATATGGACTACATTCTCTCTGTCTTCCCTAATCAACGATGAATTTTTACATAAAATTGATAGGCATCTGAAAATTATTGATTATAAATTAACAGTATATTGTTATACAGATGTCCACGAAAAGAAACAAAAGCTAAAGTGCTGAACACTCCAAAACAGATTTTTTTTTTTTAGTATTTTTTTTTTCACATTATATTAAGACGCCACTTGACTTGGGAAATTGTTATAGAAGACTTGCATAGGCCGGCTCAGAGAAGAGCCAAACACGTACTCCAATGAAGAAGTTAATTTCCTACTCACCTTTCTCTTTCTCATGAACAACCACTAGAAACACTAGAGTCTGAATATTCTACTCACCTTTCTCTCTCTCTCTCAATATTCTAACTTAAATGAAAGTGGCAAGAAGTCTTAGGTGGTGATAGTAATGTTATTAAGGGTCTTTTTCTTAAATAAACAAATGTTTTATTATTGTGTCAATTAAATAAAAAATAATTTTTTTGACTTCTTTAATAATGTCTTAAAGAAACAAATGTTTTGAATGTTGGTATGAATGTTCTTTCTTTGACCCTTCTGAAAACAATGAAATTTTGTTTCTGATAAGGAGAATTGATATCATATTTGAAAATTTTGCACTATATATTCAAAATATCAACATTGAAATGTTATTTAGAAAGGCACGGACATCATCGATGGTGATGAATAATTCTGGTCCAAAAGGAGTTATAATAAGCAAATTAAAATTACTCCAAACAGACCCTTGTTCTCTTCCCGTTGCTTGTTTTTAGGGCTGGTTGTCACCTACCTCTACTTACCTAATACTAAAGGCTTGACCATTTCCTACTACAACTACCTCATGGTTTTTTCCATTTACTCACTTCATCAATAATTACTTCTTTTAACTCTAGATTTTACCATATATACATAGAACCATTAATCAAGTTAGTGCCCACACACTCTCACACACACACACACAATTACTTCTTTGAACTCTAGATTTTACCATATATACATAGAACCATTAACCAAGCTAGTGCCCACACACACACAATTACTTCATTTAACTCTAGATTTTACCATATATACATAGAACCATTAACCAAGCTAGTGCCCACACACACACACACACACATATATATATACACACACACATATATATTAACCTTATAAACCATAAGATGAACACAGATCTGATGAATATCGGTGAATTGATTGTTTAAATAGATGATTTAGTGTTGGAAAGTAATTTCATTATGTTTAATTGGCAGGAATTGAGATTAATTGTTGTGGATTTGAAGAAAAGAACCATGGAGCAAATGAAACACTATAACTTTCATGATATAAATTGACAAAATTAAGGTGTTAATCGTTGCTATTTTTTGTGTTTATAGATAATTTGATTAAGGATAATGATTTATACTGTGAAAAATTATCGTCGAATGTATAATGAAAAGACTGTCCCTTCATTAAATTATGAAAGTGTAATAAATGTTTGAGTCACAGTTGTACTAGTTAAGAATGAAAGTGAATAACTTTCCTAATCCGATAATAACTTTTCATATCCCTATCATTACTCTTTGATTAATGGTGGACGTGGTGGTTCACAAATGGTGTGGTTGTGCATGTTCTGGGTTTGTAAAGATGAAGAAGATGAGTTCTGGACCATGGCAGCGAAAGCCCACTCATGGCCATTTTGGGCTGTTTGTTTTCTTTGATCTGCATGTGTTTTCTCACACCATCCACGTAAAGTACAATTTGGTCACCACAAAAAGTCTCTGGATATAATAATGAACTCAAGGCAAAAACCATCCATTGCATTCTAGAGCTCCATGAAGTGATGGCAAATTAAATTAAGAGATGGAAATCATTTAATTTTTCCTTTTTTCCTTCCTACCAAGGAAAAAGCTCTCCTCCATCAAACTGCAAATCCAAACAGAATTGATATCTTGCAATTTGTTGCATGAGAGGATGTGCATATCTTGCCTTGAATTGAATTAATTTTGAAAGAATCAGATGTCAATTTTTATAAGATTTATTACTTAAAGAGGGTTAATTACTAAGTAAAAAATTTTAAAATTTTGTGAATCACCAACTTTGCCATTGAGAATCATTTCAGCATTGCGCAATGGAATCTTTAATTTGGCGTCAAGCTTCATGTTAACTTGACGACCACATTGATCATAGTCACAAACACGCTCTCACCTCGAGGTGAAAACTGACTGGGATCTGAAATATTGACAAAGTGGGTTAAACCCACAAGCAAGTTCCCTCTACTACCACCCAATTAAAGAACCGGTAAACATACCCTCTATATGAGGTCAGTAAATAACATATAGATACAATTATAACATTTAGTCATTTAGCTTCCTGTCTAAAAAATAATTAGAACTATGTTCTGAACTAACCCATCCATTATCATAATAAAGGAAGAACAATTTCTAGGTTCAAACCATAGGCAATCCAAACATGCCTGACACACTAAGTTTTATCTAATTAGATACTAAGCAATCCTACCATGCCTTGCTCAATATTTTACAAATACCTTACTAAGTAATAGGCAACCTAACCTGCCTCCACAAATAATCCTTACACAAAACATCAAATGTATGTTTATAATTAATCCTGTGACCCAAGAATAGAGCAGCCCCATACACTACACTAACCCTTCTATTATCACAATGTAAGTACATAATAGTTTTAAGTTTACACAAGAGGCACTCCTAACATACCCGAATATAATGTACAGATACCTTATTAGGTATTGGGCGATCCTGACATGCCTTGGCAATCCTGACATGACGAAAATGTAATAAATATATACTTTATTAGGTATTAGGCAATCCTGACATGCCGAAAATATAATGAATAGATACCTTATTAGGTATTAGGCAATCCTAACATGCCTCGCAATCCTGATATGCCGACAATATAATAAATAGATAACGTACATGCTGAAAATATAATAAATCGATACGTTATTAGGTATTAGGCAATCTTGACATGTCTGACAATCTTGAGATGCCGAAAATAGAATAAATAGATACCTTATTAGGTATTAGGCAATCCGGACATGACGAAAATAAATTGAATAGATACCTTATTAGGTATTAGGCAATCCTAACATGCCTAGCAAAATGTTCTTAAATAATAATCTAACACAATTAGCAGCATGCTAATTAAAGTCATGAAACTCCTATCGTCATATTCATTATCTAAACGATTAAAATGACACAACATATCATGCATGTAATCAGAGTTTAAAATAATCCCATAAACTGATCTAAACATCATATAATTTATAACAAACATTTATGGAAGCAAATAAAATAATTAAAGGAATTCAAACAATTAATTAAAAGAAAATCCCGCAATGAAGCCAACACCTCAATTTAAACATCAAGTATCTAAACCTAGCCCTAATCCTAGTCTTCCGTGCAAAAATTATTTTTAAAAGTCGTAATTTATATTTTTGGAAAATTTTGGAACTTTTGGCAATTTAAAAAATATTTTCCAAAAAAAAAAGAAAATAAAATTCCAATTTTTGAAGCATACTTTTTGTACTAATTCTACTACAAGGGGGACTTATTTCATCTTAAAATTTAAAACCCAAGTGTATTCTACCCCTAAAAGATTTACTTAATTTTTTAGGAATTTTTTGGTATTTTAAAAAAATATTTTTTTCCCCCCGCGAGTGGGACCCAACGGGACCTTTCCAGGTCCCCGACTAGCGGCGCATGCACCCCCACACGACGGCAACGCACATGGGCGTGACCCCCCTTTTTTTTTTCCTTCTTCTGCCTTCTTTTCCCTATAACTTTTACCGCAAACGTGAACTCTATATAGCTGCCATTTTTCCAGCCATTCTGCGGCCTTCTCCGGCCACCAAAACTCATGTACGAATATACCATTCAACTATTCTCAGTCTAAGCTACGCATTGGTAGCATGATGTAACTTTTACCGCAAACGTGAACTACATACATATGTACATATCAAAATTTACACCATAAAACTTCAAATTTGAAGAGTAATTATGTTTAATCATATGAAAAATCTTTAACATGAAATCAAGCAGAGATCCCAAATTATTAACCATAATCATGCATAAACCTATATATACACACATATATCAATGAAATCAAACAATTTAATTAATTATCTATGTTTACAAGTTCAAAGGAGAAGTGAAGAGATTGAACTTGCCTTGTGATTTTGAACAAAATCATCTTCACTCCCTTTTTTCGGCATCTATCGTTCTCTCCTTGTCTGTGCGTATAAACCCTTTGGGCGCAGAAACCCTAAATTCTTTTCTCTTATTTAATATTCCTAAATAATTAAACTAATAAATATAAAATATTTAGCCCACCTATACACATATATATAGAGCCCAACCCAACAATCTTGCCCAATCTGCTGAAAATTAAAAATTAAAATATAAAAGAACATGGAGCTGAAACAACCACCTATTTTTTTTTTAAAAAAAACTACATTAAAACAAATAATTGACACATAATTAAAAATAAATCAACACTTAGCAACCATGCAAACATCCATATTAAACAATTAAAAAATATATACATTGACTAAATTAACTAGAACATTTAAAAAATTAAAACCCAATTAAATAACAAAAAGTCCAATTTAAATATCCTCAAATTATGGGTTATTAAATTCTTCCCCCCTAAAAAGTGGAATTTCGTTCTCGGAATTCACCTCATACCTGAAATAAAAAGCTCTGGATATTTTGCCTATATTTCATCCTCCCTTTTCCAAGTGGACTGCGCCTCATTGTGGTGGCTCCACTGAACCCAAACTAAAGGAATAGTATTCGAACAAAGGACCTAGTTCCGATGGTCAAGAATACAGTAAGGTTGCTCCACATATGTTGCATCTGGCTATAACTCAATCTCCGTAACCTCAATATGCTAATAAGTA
Organism: Cornus controversa; assembly: GCA_026545225.1. Classification (NCBI taxonomy): domain Eukaryota; kingdom Viridiplantae; phylum Streptophyta; class Magnoliopsida; order Cornales; family Cornaceae; genus Cornus; species Cornus controversa. The sequence continues at coordinate 26,275,693 of CM048848.1, read as the reverse complement.
TCCTCATCCCTAAGGAACTCCCGCAATATAGACACATAAAAAATATTATGCACACTGTGCATTGTGTCTGGTAATGCCAATCTATACGCTACTGCCCCAATCCTATCCGTAATCATAAAAAGACCCACAAAATGAGGTGTTAACTTCCCTTTCCCAAACTATAATACTCTCTTCATGGGAGAAACTTTGAGTAAAACCTGATCCCCCACCTTAAACTCTAATGCATGAGTTCTTCGATTAACATAACTCTTTTGTCTACTCTGAGCAGTCCTTATATGGTCTCTAATAAGATTAAATTTCTTGAATGTGTCCTTAATGAATTCAGGATCCAAGAATCTATTTTCTCTAACCTTCAACCATCATATATGCAGCCTACATGGGCGCCCATATAGATCCTCAAATGGTTCCATACCAATAGTCTTTTGATAACTATTGTTATAAGCAAACTTAACGAGAGACAAGTGACTCTCCCAATTACCTTTGAAGTCAAGTACACATGCTCCCAACATATCTTCCAAAATCTGATTAACCCTCTTAGTCTGACCATTAGTCTGAGGGTTATAAGCTGTACTAAGATGCAAAGCTGTACCCTTAGCCTGTTGAAAACTCTCCCAAAATCCTGATACAAAATTCGGATCCCTATCCGATATAATGGACAAAGGCATGTCATAAAGCTTCACTATCTCTACAATGTATAGCTTCGCATATTGCTTTAAGGTGTAACTCGAGCGAACTGGCAAAAATGAGCTGATTTTGTCCACATGTCCATTATCATCCAAATAGTATCATGATTCCACTGTGAGGTGGGAAGTCCTACAATGAAATCTATAGAAATGCTCTCCCATTTTCACTCTGTTATAGGTAGTGGTTGTAATGATTCTGTCTGTCTCTGGTGATCAATGTTGATCATTTGACAAGTGCTACACTTAAAAACAAATATAACAATATCCCTGTTCATGCCTGCCCACCAAAATTGGCGCTTCCTATCCTGGTACATTTTATCCCCGCTTGGGTGTACCGAAAACTGTGAACTATGAGCCTCACTCATCACTACCCTCCTCAATTTATGTTTGGGAGGAACCACTAACCGTCCATTGTATCTCAATCCTCCATCTGTACCCACTGTATAGAACGTTACTTCCCTAGATTTCAACTTCGCCACTTTCTCTATACACTGCGGGTCAATAAGCTGATCTGTAATTACTCTACGAATGATAGCAGGTGTAACCAATCCGCATGCTACAAAAGCATTAATTAAGGCATCTATGCTGCTCAAGTCATTCTATTCTACTTCAAAATAGAGCGAAAAGACTAACATAGGGTTGGCGACTTAAGTGCATTAACTACTACGTTCGCTCACCCTAGGTGGTACTGGATGGAAAAGTGATATTCTTTCACGAACTCCAATAACCTGTGTTGTCTCATATTCAGTTCCTTTTGTGAGAACAAATACTACAAACTCATATGGTCGCTAAACAATTTGAAGGTCTCACCCAAGAGGTAATGCCTCCAAATCCTTAAGGCGAAAACCACAGCTGCCAACTCTAGATCGTGAGTTGGGTAACTAAGCTCATGAGGCTTAAACTTACGTGAAAAATAGGATATTGGCCTCTCCTCCTGCATCAACACACAACCCAAACCTTGCAATGATCCATCGGTATGTGAATGTCACGCTCTATGAACTCCACACTCTAACCTTGAGGTGGAAACTACCTCAGACTTAAAATATCAACAAAGTGGGTTAAACCCACGAACAAGTTCCCTCTACTACCACCCAATCAAAGATCCGGTAAACATACCCTCTATATAGGGACATTAAATAACATATAGGTACAATTATACCAATTAGTCATTTAATCTTATATCTCAGAAATAATTAGAATTATGTTTTGAACCAACCATCCATTATCATAATAAAGGTATAACAATTTCTAAGTGCAAACCATAGACAATCCTAACATGCCTGATACACTAAGTTTTATCTAATTAGATATTAGGCAATCCTACCATGTCTTCCTCCATATTTTACAAATATCATACTAAGTTCAAACCATAGGCAACCTAACCTGGCTCATCAGATAATCCTTTCACAAAACACCAAACGAATGTTTATATACACTTAAATACAACCCACCAGCTTATACATATATCCACAATTAATCCTGTGACCCAAGAATAGAGCAGCCTCACACACTACACTAACTCTTCTTTTATCACAAAGAAAGTATAGACTAGTTTTAAGTTTATAGAAGAGGCACTCCTAACATATCCGAATATAATGTATAGATACCTTATTAGGTATTAGGTAATCCTGAAATGCCAAAAATATAATAAATATATATCTTTTTAGGTATTAGACAATCCTGACATGCCTGGTGATCCTGGTACGCCAAAAATATAACAAATAAATACGTTATTAGCTATTAGGCAATCCTGACATGCCTAGCAGTCCTAACATACCAAAAATATAATAAATAGATACCTTATTAGGTATTAGGAAATCTTGACATGCCAAAAATATAATAAATAGATACCTTATTAGGTAGTAGGCAATCCTGACATGCCAAAAATAAAATGAACAAATACCTTATTAGGTATTAGGCAATCTGGACATGCCTAAGAAAATATTCTTAAATAATAATCTAACACATTTAGCAACATGCTAATTAAAGTCATGAAAGTTCTATCGTCACATTCATTATCTAAACGATTAAAATGACACAACATATCATGCACATAATTAGAGTTTAATATAATTCCATAAATTGATCTAAACATCATATAATTTATCACAAACATTTATGGAAGCAAAGAAAATAATTAAAGGAATTCAAACAATTAATTAAAAGAAAATCCCGCAATGAAGCCAACACCTCAATTTAAACATCAAGTATCTGAACATAGCTCTAATCCTAGGTTTTTGTGCAAAAATTGTTTTTAAAAGTCTTAAATTATATTTCTGGAATTTTCTGTAATTTTTGGCAATTTAAAGTATATTTTCCAAAACAAAAGAAAATAAAATTCTAATTTTTGAAGCATAATTTTTGTATTAAATCTACTACAAGGGGGACATTTTTGTCTCGAAATTTAAAATCCAAGTGTATTCTGCCCCTAAAAGATTTAATTAAAATTTTGGGAATTTTTTGGAATTTTTCAGTGTTTTAAAAAATATTCTTTCCTAATTTTCTATATTTAAAAATGATTTAAAATTAATATATATATATATATATATTTCGGACTCTGCCTAGTAGGCCCGGTGAGTGGAACCAAACGGGACCTTTCCTGATCCCCGACTAGCGGCGTACTCGCCCCCACGAACCAGTGACACGCGTGGCCCATTTTTTTTTTTCTTCCTTCTTTTCCCTGTAACTTTTACAACAAACGTGAACTTCATATGGCTGCCATTTTCCCAGCCATTCTTCGGCGTTCTCTAGCCAGCAAAACTCACGTATAAATATACCATTCAACTCTTCTTGCTCTAAGCTACACATTGGTACCAATTATCACCTAAAAAAAAGGGACCAATTTCAAGTTTTAGGGTTCTAAATTTTCAAACCCAAATTCCCGTCAAACCATTCAACGATTTCCCACCAAATTTATAGGGACTATTCGGGAGAGCAACCCAAATCTCATGTGTATATATATATGTATACATATATATCTGACTATATACTTATATATACACGTATGTACATATCAAAATTTACACCATAAAACTCTAAATTCGTAGATTAATTATGGTTATTAATACAACAAATCCTTAACATGAAATCAAGCAAATATCTCAAATTATTAACCATAATCATGCATAAACCTATATATATATATATATACACATATATCAATGAAATCAAACAATTTAATTAATTATCTATATTTACAAGTTCAAAGGGGAAGTGAAGAGATTGAACTTGCCTTGTGATTTTGAACAAAATCACCTTCTCTCCTTTTTTTGGGCAGGTACCATTCTCTCCAAGTCTGTGCGTAGAAAACCTTTATGCGTAGAAACTACTGAACCCAAAATTCTTTTCTCTTATTTAATATTCTTAAATAAATAAACTAATAAATATAAAATATTTGGCCCACCTATATATAAATATATATAGAGCCCAACCCAACAGTCGAGTCCAACCTGCTAAAAATTAAAAATTAAAAGAACATGCAACCCAAACAACCACCAATTTTTATTTTTTTTTAAAACCTACATTAAAAAAATAATTCACACATAATTAAAAATAAATAAACACTTAGCAACCATGCAAACTTCCATGTTAAACAGTTAAAAAAACATACATTGACTAAATTAAGTAGAACATTTAAAAAATTAAAACCCAATTAAATAAAAAAAGCCCAATTTAAATATCCTCAAATTAGAGGGTATTACATTCTTCCCCCCTTAAAAAGTGGAACTCCATCCTCGGAATTTACCTCATACCTGAAATAAAAAGCTTTGGATATTTTGCCTTTATTTTATCCTCCCTTTTCCAAGTGGCCCGCGCCTCACTGTGGTGGCTCCACTGAACTCAAACAAAAGGAATAGTCTTGGAATGAAGGACCTAGTTTGTATAGTCAAGAATACAATAAGGTTGCTCCACATATGTTACATCTGGCTGCAACTCAATCTCCCCAACCTCAATATGCTGATAAGTATCCTCGTCCCTAAGGAAATCCCGCAACATAGACACATAAGAAAACATTATGCACCTTGTGCATTATGTCTGGTAATGCCAATCTATACGCTACTGCCCCAATCCTATAAGTAATCATGAAATAACTCACAAAATGAGGGGACAACTTTCCCTTCTTCCTAAACCGCATTACTCCTTTCATGGGAGAAACCTTGAGTAAAACCTGATCCCCCACTTTGAACTCTAATGCATGAGTTCTTCGGTTATCATAACTTTTCTGTCTACTCCAAGCAGTCCTCATATGGTCTCTAATAAGAGCAACTTTCTCAGATGTGTCCTTATTGAATTCAACACCCCAGAATCTATTCTCTCTAACCTTCAACCAGCATACAGGCGACCTACATAGGCGCCCATACAGAGCCTTGAATGGTGCCATACCAATAGTCTTTTGATAGCTATTGTTATAAGCAAAACCCAATGAATTACAAGTAACTCTCCCAATTACCTTTGAAGTCGAGTACACATACTCGCAACATATCCTCCAAAATCTGATTAACCCTCTCAGTCTGACCATCGGTCTGAGGGTGATAGGCTGTACTGAGATGTAAAGTTGTACCCCTAGCCTGTTGAAAACTCTCCCAAAATCCTAATGCAAAATTTGAATCTTTATTCGGTATAATGGACAAAGGCACGCTATATGAAGCTTCACTGTCCCTGCAATGTATAGCTTCGCATATTGCAAGGAGGTGTAACTCGAGCAAACTGGCAAAAATAAGCTGATTTGTTAACCTATCAACTATAAGCCAAATAACATCATGATTCCACTGTGAGGTGGGAAGTTCTACAATGAAATCCATAAAAATGGTCTCCCATTTCCGCTCTGTTATAGGTACTGGTTGTAAAGATTCTAGTGGATTCTGGTGATCAATCTTGATCATTTGACACGTGCTACACTTAGAAACAAATATAACAATGTCCCTGTTCATGCTTGCCCACCAAAATTAGCGCTGTGTGTCTTGGTACATTTTATCCCCGACTAGGTGTACCAAAAATTATAAATTACGAGCCTCACTCATCACTGCCCTCCTCAATTCATCCTTAGGAGGAACCACTAACTACCCATTATATCTCAATCTTCCATTTGTACCCACATTGTATAGAATGATGCTTCCCTAAATTTCAACTCAGCCATTTTCTCTATGCACTGCGGGTCAGTAATTTGATCTGTAATTACTCTACGAATGATATTAGGTGTAACCACTACACATGTTACAAAAGCATTAGTTAAGGCATCAACGCTGCTCAAGTCAATCTACCCTACTTCAAAATAGAGCAAAAAAACTAGCCTAGGGTCGGTGACTTAAGTGCATTAGTACTACGTTTGCTTTACCTGGGTGGTGCTGGATGGAAAAGTGATAATCTTTCACGAACTCCAATCACCTGTGCTGTCTCATATTCAGTTCCTTCTGTGAGAACAAATACTACAAACTCTTATGGTCGCTGAACAATCTGAAGGTCTTACCCAAGAGGTAATGCCTCCAAATCCTTAAGACAAAAACCACAACTGCCAACTCCAGATCGTAAGTTGGGTAAATAAGCTCTCGAGGCTTAAACTTACGTGAAACATAGAATATTGGCCTCTCCTCCTACATCAACACACAACCCAAACTTTGCAATGATCCATCGGTATATACCAAGTACTCAACTTCGCTCTGAGATATAGCTAGAATAGGTGCAGTTGTCAACTTGCACTTCAACTTTTCAAATGCTACCTGACAAGAATCATCCCAAACAAAAGACACACCCCTTTTTAGTTAGATAGGTGAGTGGGCTTGCAATCGCGTAGAAGCCCTGAATGAAACTATGCCAATAAACATCTAACCCTAGAAAACTACGAATCTCCATGGATGTGGTATGCTGCCCCCACTCCAATACTATTGACACCTTGTTTGGATCAACCACTATCCCTTTCTCAGATACTACATGGCCTAAGAACTTCACCTCCCTCTGCCAGAAATCACATATCTCAAATTTTGCCTACAACTAGTGATCTCTCCATGTCGGCAGAACAATACTGAGATGTCTGGCGTGATCCTCCTCTGACCTAGAAATAGGCCTAATGTCTGGAGCTAAATAAATAACAAAGTCTATCTCATGACTCGGTGGTAGCCCTAAAATTTCTTTAAACACATCCTGAAAGTCTCGCACCGCTGGAATGGGATCCATAGAAATAGTAATTCTTTCAAGTGACTCCTCACTAAAAAAGAATAGGTGAGTACTAAACCCTCCATTTGATTGTGGTATAGCAACCAAATACATCTCCCGACCCGGTATAGTAAAAATAATTGCCTTATCATAATAATTTACATGGGCATGATAACGTGATAACCAATCCATTCCGAGTATGACATTATAAGAATGCATATCCAAGACCAAAATGTCTTCTAAAAACCTAAGTCAGCCAATGTCTATATTGACTTGACTACATACAGCGTTCCCGTAAAACTGTACTAACCCCCAATGGTGTAGCAATAATAAATGGAGAACTACACTGCTGAATAGCTATACCAGATAGTCTAACCAATGACCGAAATACAAATGAGTGGGATGCACTGGTATTAAATAAATCACGATCGAGTTTACTATTTATCAGAACTGACCTTGGTTTTGGTTTACATTCCTCCTCCTACAGGGTGGCATCTGAAGACTACCCTAATAATAAACTAAAATGTATAGAGTATGCTCAGTCCTATGCTTAGATTCTATATATCAGAATACGCAATGCGGGAGATACCATACGATGAACCCTAAAGACCCGAGAATACTTGAACCTGGAATGCTCTTATACCAACTGAAATACCCCCTACAAATTTTACGTATGAGGTGACCAGTCTCACACATAAAACAAAGGTGATACTTACAACTAATTGCAAAGAAGCATAGAATACAAGAACAAAAGAAAAAGAATCATAAAACTTGAAAGCAAAGTCTGACTGAAATAAATAATAATGTTAAATAAACATAATACGAGTCTAAACGATATAACTTGCAAGTCCCATAACTCAAGGACCCCTTAACCAAAAATCATAAAAGCAAATACTTTATGAATATATCTAAGTCCTTACTCTGAAGTCTGTTAAGGAAAAGATGACTACCACTCTCTCTGAACTCCATGATCTAACCTCGAGGTGGAAACTATCTGGGACCTGAAATATCAACAAAGTGGGTTAAACCCACAATCAAGTTCCCTCTACTACCACCTAATTAAAGAGCCGGTAAATATACCCTCTATATGAGGTCAGTAAATAACATATAGATACAATTATAACATTTAGTCACTTAGTCTCCTGTCTCAGAAATAACTAGAACTATGTTCTGAACTAACCTATCCATTATCACAATAAAGGTAGAACAATTTCTAAGTTCAAACCATAGGCAATCCAAACATGCCTGACACACTAAGTTTTATCTAATTAGATACTAGGCAATCCTACCATGCCTTTCTCTATATTTTACAAATACCTTACTAAGTAATAGGCAACCTAACCTGCCTCCATAGATATTCCTTCCACAAAACACCAAACATATGTTTATATACACTTAAATACAACCCACCAGCTCATACACATATCCACAATTAATCATGCGACCCAAGAATAGAGCAGCCTCACATAATATACTAACCCTTCTATTATCACAATGTAAGTACAGACTAGTTTTAAGTTTACACAAAAGGCACTCCTAACATACCCGAATATAATATACAAATATCTTACTAGGTATTAGGCCATCCTAACATGTTGCAGAATATAATGTATAGATACCTTATAAGGTATTAGGCAATCCTGACATACTAAATATAGTGTATAGATACCTTGGTATGAGCCCTGATCTTTCCCACTTTTAAGTCAACTATTGTGTACCCGATTGTTGCTTGATGTTCACTGTTGATGGCTGTAAGATTTATGGGTTGGTGCCCTATCTTCGCCTCCGGGAACTACATTATTTTCAAAGTGTCCAAAGGTATAATATTTATAAAGGCACCACTATGGAGAAAAGCTATTTTCAAATGCTTGCCATTGACTGTAACAGGCATGTATAAAGGTCGATTATGAGGAAAAGGGACCTGTTTGTCTGCTATTGAAAAAAGCAATTTCTCCTTGCTTAGTCACAACTTGCTTGAATGGTTCTTTCTATACATAACCGAGAGCTGTAACCGTTTGGTTTATTAAAAACTCCTTGATTTGATCCGGGATTGGGAGAGAATTTAAAAAATAACTGATATTACCTTTTGAGTCTGAATCTGTGGCCTGGCATGTTTCTTCATCCATTGGAACAGCCACACTAATAGTCCTCGCGTGTTGATGGAACGGATTATTAACAGCATTGTTTCTAATAAGATCAATACGTTTCTCCATGATTTGTTTTCGCACTATTCCTCTGAATCAATGTCACACCGATCGATGAAAAGGGCAATAGTTTAATTTTGTTTTTTCCTTTTTACAAGGTAGTTTCTCTATTGCGGGCAAGGTGATGACACCATCCTTAATCCATTGATTTAACACTGAAAATGGCTCTTTAAGGCCAAACGGCAGAGGGGCAGGTTCTGAACACCTTACTTTCCCTGTATTGCTGCTTTGTTGGTTTTGAGTGGTCGTGACCGTGGCTCTTCGAGGGACCACATTCCTTTAGTAGGAGGTGGAATAATTTCTTTGAGATGTGGAGCACTGTTTATTAGAGAAGTGAAAGTCTTTATCTCGTGATTAACCAAATGCACTCGATAATCTCATAGCATACCATCAACACAGATTTTTATCAATTGCTCTTCTAAGGTTGGTTCTAAACACTCCAAAGATGTCTCGCAAAAATGCTTAACATATATGGCCACTTACTCCCCAAATCTTTGCTAATGTCGAGTTAGCAATAACATCGTTACCTGTTCTTTCGTAGTAAAGAACTTCTCATAAAATTTAGCTAGCATTTCTGACCAAGTTAGGACAGTTCCTGGCATCAAGTTCATATACTAAGTATAGGCAATTCCCATGAGGGAATTTGAGAATTCCCTGAGTTTCAAATGTTCATTATTTCGATGTGCTCCCAATGCGTCAACAAAATATGTGACATGTTCACATGTATCCCCATCTTTCCCATCCAACTGTTTGAACTTTGGTGTGTAATAGCCTACTAGATATCGTAATAACAATATAGCAAGATTGTAAGGTGGTGGGACTTCAACATCAGATATTGGATCTTTTTTTGAAATGAGAATGGCCTGTAATTTCTCAGTGGTTACGAATGAGGTAGTGGCCCCACGTCGAGTTCCTTTAGTAGGCTCTACTAATTTGCCAGGAGGATAATCTTTCCCTCTTGAGAAGTCATTACTTAAGGTTATGAATTGTGATTAATAATTGGAGATTGATCCCTCGGCACCAGAATATGTTGTTGATCTTTTAAGATCTATAAGATCAGCATCTACAGCCCTTGAATACTCGTCAGCACTTCGAGCACCATTGGGGAAACATTCTGAGACTATTGTGGTATGGTCACTATTGGTGGATTCTGTCATTTCTGAATCTTACGTCATTGCTAAGGAGCGGGTGGAGGAATGGGATTGGCCATGCCTCGGATAGTTGGATCTTGAACCTGATCAGGCATTTGAGAAGCTAATGATGCATGTTTTCCCTTTCAATTAACATTTTTTTGACCAGCCATCTAAAAAGCAATACTACGAGGAATGACTATCACTAGACTGGATCGTCGAAATTAATAAAAATTAAGCTGAATAAACTAAATGAGAATGTAGGCTTGGTGCTAGATGGGAGAAAGAGAAGCGAGAGTGATTAAGAGATAGAGGGAGTACCAGAAATCCTCTGGTTGTCACCACGCTATGGGGTATTTATAGACTTTAAGCATGAGGCTTTTGATAGCTGTCAGCATTTTGTCACATGTCCCTTCCTTCACCACCTTTGGTTATAGTTATAAGCCCAAATCGTTATATCCTTTGCGAGCTTAGTCTCACTCGTGAGAGATGTTATGATGGAGCCACGTAAAGTCACACTAGCACGACTTTTAGATCTTTCCTCTCAATCCTCCCTACCACACTTAACCCACCTTCCCACCTGGGACCATGCCATCATATGCTTCATCGTGACATCATGATCACCTAGACCATATGCAGCCTGTCTCTATGCCTAAAATGGTATGTGGGACTCTATAGCTTTATACTGATTCCAACTCCTTACTCCTCAATCTTGGAAGTAATGTTGCGACAAGCTACTTTCTATATTGAAGAGCAGAATTAGTAATCTTCTATATGGTTCCTAATACAAGAACAATCACTCGAGGTTGTGAGCTAAAAGCCACACAACGGCCCATACATCCATGGTTCCTTGACCCTTAAAAGTATACCATAGTATTAGTTTAGAGGTGTTTACCTAAACATACTCCTTTTAGGGAGTTTATCCTAAAAACACCATCGAACTATTATCTATAACATGCCCGTTAGAGAGGATTGCCCCTAATCCCATCACTCCCTGTGCATTTACTAATTTTTATAGATATGAGAAAGTGCTTTTCGTGTGGATAACCCTGCGCGGGTAGGGTCAGATCTACCCGCGTATGTGTTATTCACGCGGGTTGGTGTTTCCCGCATAGATAACCCATACGCGAGAGAAACCTTCCCGCGTATGGATTTCCTACGTGGTTATGACTTCCCCGCATGGATAACCCATGCGCGGGTAGGTCTTCCCCACACATAGTTCTTTCCTTTGGCTCAAAACCTTCCCTTTTGTCTTTCTCTCTTGGTTACCTTGTAGACTGCTTTCTACAAATGTGTTGTCAACCTTAGCTGACACCTCTTTCTTGGTTTCTGTTATTTTATCCTCCTTTACATCGGTATATTCCATTAAAATTAAAAGGATAGTTCTATGAAATAACTATTAGACCAGCTGTGCTTTATGACACAAAGTATTGGGCAATTAAGAAATATAGTATGCATAAAGTGAGTGACATAAATATAAATATTGTGATGGATATGTGACAAAACAAGAAATGAGCATATTCATAAAGTAGGATTCATGCAGTCGACTCCAAGTAGTTGGAAAAATGCTTTATTGAGTTAAAATGAGAGCAAAAAATTCTTTGTATAATTAGTTTAATTTAAAGGGTGGACCAACTCACAAGACACTAACATGTCAAAGTACATTAATGTCCCTGCTAGAATTAGAGGGTGGTGAATAAATCTTTCAAAATTTGAAAAACTATAACAGGATGAGATATAGCATAAATCAATCCATACAAGATCACTAAGATTTAGGTAAAAAACTCCAAAAGAGGAAAACCATGAACCATTGGCTAGGAAAAAATAATTTATCATAAAGAAAACGTTCATGGGCTTAGTTATATGACTGCAAATCAATAGAACCATCTAAATTATGCTTGATCCAAACTCATGCTGGATGTCATATGCTGAACTGTGCTTGTGGATCAGGAAATCCATTCCACAAGTTATCCGTATCTTGTATGATTGTTTTCATACGCTAGCTGTCCTTGTTCCTTGGTTTTTGTTGTTGTGTACTTTTGGTGTTCCCATTCGTTTTAGCTCTTTAGATCTGACATATTAACACATACAAATACTGCTTACTTTTTAATACAATACTGGTTACTATTTTGCTTTCAAAGTCAAGAGTTAAAGAAGTAAAAATTACAACTCCATAATTAAGTTTTGACTACAAAATTTACCAACACACAAATAGGTTTCTTACATTATATTATATTATTTAATATGATAAATTTAATATTAATATATTATATGTATAATATATTACATATTGTTCTATATAATGTTATACATATATGTACACATGTTTGGGTGATAGCATTTTTGTCTTGGTCTACCTTGTTTTGGTTCTATGAAGGAATGAAATGTTCATTCCCTAACTCTTATTGAGGAATGATCATTCTAACTTTTTATGGGATGATCATTTCAAGGGATGGCTAATTCTTACTTTTTTTTGGCGTACTAAGCAAAACTTGGAATGAAATATCAAAATGAAGATTTCATTTCATTCTATTATACCAAATATGAGCTTAGTGCAACATTGGCATTCATACAAGCAAGAGCTGTGCTAGAGGCGGAGGGGAGGGGGGGGGGCAAGGTATACCTCTAAAAAAATATTATTTTATAAATAAACCTATCTTGTGGCTCTAATACCCCACTACAACACATGATATGATATTACCGCTTTGGGCCTAAGCCCGCATGGTTTTGTTCTTGGGTTCTACCCCAAAAGGTCTCATACCATTTGGAGAAAACACACTGCATATAAGCACGTCCCACCACACCCAGGTGATATGGGATTCAGAACCCTATACCTTGTCAGTGTGGTAGCTCGCCTAGTGTCTCTTCTTTGCACTCACCCACATCACACCCATCCACAAGGGTTCCTACAATCCACCTCCTACGAGGCTCGACGTCCTCGTCGGCACACTTCTAGCTGGGATTAGGCTCTAATACCAACTATAATACCCCGCTCCAACACATTTTCTCTTGGGTTTTACCCGAAAAGGCCTCATACCATTTGGAGAGAACACACTACATATAAGCACGTCCCCTTCTCCACACCCAGGCGATGTGGGATTGAGCACCCTGTATTCTGTCAGTGTGGTAACTCGTTCTGTTAAAATACCCCCACAAAATTTTGCGCATGAGGTGGCCAGTCTCATACCCAAAACTTGGGAGATATATACAACTGGTAGCAACAAGTATAGAATACAAAAGATATAATGAACAATTTTCTAAAAGCAGAATAGAAAGTTTCTCTGAATTAAAAATAATCGCTAAATAAACAAGTATATATCCGATAATACAATTTGGCAATTCCATAACCCAAGGACCCCTTAACCACAAAACCAAGAGTTTTTAATTCTAAATTAATACCAACGATCAAAGTCTCAAAATTTCATAGTCTGACTCTTGAAGAAGATAAGTTCCTACCCTGTAACTGATGAGTTGAGATGTCTGCTAAAACTCTAAAACTCTATCCTCACAGTGGAACCTGTCTACGACCTGAAATATAAAAAAAGTGGGTTAAACCCACGAGCAAGTCCTATCTACTACATCCCAATCAGAGAACCAATATACACACCCTCAGTGTGAGGGGCACAAGAGAAATATATAGATATAAGATACAAGTTCTTCCTTAACCAGTTCAAGTTTTCAAAATCAACGTCATCTTTTTCAAATTTTTCATCAAAACCCTTGTCATAAAAAAAATGAACACATTCTTTAAGTTCAGGAGAAAAAAACATCAACATGTATAACATCAAGTTTAAGCAATTCTGACATGCCACCATTTTTATCCTTTACTATCTTAATAGGTGTAGGTATAAGCATACTAGTCATTCCCTATCTAGTTCATGTTTTAAGAAATAAAAATCATCTTATAAATTCTCCCAACAAACACTTATCATTCAACAATGAACACATTCTTTAAGTTCAAAATAAAGAAACATATGCATGCATTTTATTAAATCTAAGCAATCCTAACATGCCACCACTATTATTCAGGGATACCTTAATAGGTATTGGCAATCCTGATGTAATACCCCGCTCCAACACATGGTATGATATTGTCCATTTTGGGCCTAAGCCTGCACGGTTTTGCTCTTGGGTTTTACCCCAAAAGACCTCATACCAGTTGAAGAGAACACACTATATATAAGCACATCCCCTTCTCCACAGCCAGGCGATGTGGGATTAAGCACCCTATACCCTGTCAGTGTGGTAGCTCAGCCTAGTGTCTCTTTTTGCACCCACCCATAACACACCCATCCACAAGGGTTACTATAATTCACCCCCTACGAGACCCGACATCCTCATCGGCACACTTTCGGCTGGGTTCAGGCTCTCATACCAACTATAATACCCTGCTCCAAGACATGGTATGATACATTCTGCATTGGACCTAAGTCTGCACGGTTTTGCTCTTGGGTTTTACCCCAAAAGACCTTATACCATTTGAAGAGAATACACTACATATAAGCACATCGCCTTCTCCATACCTAGGCGATGTGGGATTGAGCACCCTGTACCGTATCTGTGTGGTAGCTCAGCCCAGTGTCTCTTTTTGCACCTGCTCACAACACACCTGTCCATAATGGTTACTACAATCAACCCCCTACGAGGCCCGACGTCCTCATCGGCACACTTTCGGCTGGGTTCAGACTCTGATACCAACTATAATACCCTGCTCCAAGACATGGTTTGATATTGTCCGCTTTGGACCTAAGCTTGCACGGTTTTGCCCCAAAAGGCCTTATACAATTTGAAGAGAACACACTACATATAAGCACATCCCCTTCTCCACACCTAGGCAATGTGGGATTGAGTACCCTGTACCCTATCAGTGTGATAGCTCAGTCCAGTATCTTTTTTTGAACCTGCCCACATCACACCCGTCCCAAGGGTTACTACACCTGACATGCCAAATATGATGTATAGATACCTTATTAGGTATTGGCAATCCTAACATGCCTTGGAAATCCTGACATGCCAAATATGATATATAGATACCTTATTAGGTATTAGCAATCCTGACACGCCTGACAATCTTGACATGCCAAATATGATGTATAGATACCTTATTAGGTATTGGCGATCCTGACATGCCTGGTCAATCCTTACATGCCTCCCAAACCAACTTACAACATGAATAAGAAAAGGTGCATAATTATTGAAAATACACAAGACATAAGGATTTGAATTGTTGGATATCCGATCATCACAAAGAGATAATTCGTTCACAAATAAACTATACCAAATGTATCATGGATAATTATAATTTCAAGAAGAAACCAGTTAAGACAATAAAAAAATAACACAAGCATCCATTATAGGATAGAATACCCAACCAAACCCCCATTGTATCTAAACTTTCAAGGGAGTCAAAACCAAACTTTAATCTAGGTTTCCAAGCCTATTCTATTTCAAAAAACCCTCTTTAATCATGTTGAAATTTTTCTGGAATTTTTGGGAATTTAAAAAAAATAATTTTCTACCAAAAGAAAATAAAACATATTTTTGAGGCATGCTTTAAAATCGATAAAACCATAAGATAAACTCATTTCCACCTAAAATTTAAAACCCAAGTGTATTTCATCCCTATAAAGTTACCTGAAGTTTTCTAGAAGTTTTTGGAATTTTAAAATATTTTCTAAAATCAAAGGAGGTGAAAAATCCAATTTTTAGACACTTTAAAAATCAATTGAACTACAGGCAGAGCTTATTTAGACATGAAAATTTAAACTCAAGATCATTTAACATCAAGGAAGTTACAGTAAAAATTTGGGAATTTTAGGAATTATAAGAATATTTTCTAAAATAAAAGAAGGTGAAAAATCTAATTTTTAGACACTTTAAAAATCAATTGCACTACAAGGGGAGCTTATTTCGATATGAAAATTTAAAATCAAGATCATTTAACATCCAGGAAGTTACAGTAAAAATTTGGGAATTTTTGGAAGCATTTAAGTATTTTTTTAAAAATTAATTTTTCAAAATTTCAACCCCCAGCCTGCGCACACTGTTCATGCACGCAGGCAGCTCCTTTTCGGCCACTTCCCGGCCTCCGTTCGACCCAAAATTTATAACAATCTTCTCCTCTTGTTGTAAGCTATCTATTGGTACCAAAAGCCCCATAAAAAACATCCCGAAATGAAAACCCCCAAATCACAAATTCTAGGGTTCTTCAACAGATTTAAAAAAAATTCAATTTAAATTCCTCCATGATCTATTCCCAAATGTTCAAGGGTAAATTTAATCCAGCAAGAACCATTCAACAAACCACAAATTGCTACAATAAATATCCACAAATTTAATCTTAACATATCATTATATTCATCATATACATGTATGCATGTATCTATATGTGTGTAAATAAATAATCAACACTAATCCTCAATTGCCAATTTAATTTCACAAATATCATAATCCATAGAAAAAAAATCAGATTTATAAAAATCAATGTTATACCAAAACGAAAGATTAAAAAAAATGCAACAAATAATTTACACATTACAGGATTTAGTGT
Organism: Cornus controversa; assembly: GCA_026545225.1. NCBI lineage: Eukaryota > Viridiplantae > Streptophyta > Magnoliopsida > Cornales > Cornaceae > Cornus > Cornus controversa. The sequence continues at coordinate 26,258,976 of CM048848.1, read as the reverse complement.
ATGTATACAGATTCAAAGGGGAAGAGAAGAGTCGAACTTGCCTCTTCAATGATTCAGAACCTATCCACATGATCGCTCATTCTCTCCGTCTTCTCTTTCATCTACACTCTGAGTTTCTGTGCCTAAGCTAACGTCAGAAACCCTAATCCCCTCTTTTCTTTTCTTTTATAATTTTTTTTCCAGAAAACTAATTAAGACTAAATAAAATTAAAAGGAAAAATTAATAAAACAAACTGTAGCCTATCAGAAATAAGTACACCTAGCCCAACCATTCCAACCCAACTCAATCCAGATTCCTCCCTAATCCAATCCAGAATTAAAATAAAGAAAACACAAAGACCTAGTCCAAATAAAATAAAATGAAATAAAATAAAATAAAATAAATTACACCACAATATTTAAAGCACTCAAAAAATTTAATCCAAACAATAAAGAAATTCAATTTAACTAATAAAAGAAAAGAAAGCATTTAAAATAAATTTAAAAGACCTTCAAAATTACGGGGTATTACATCAGTGTCTCTTCTTTGCACCCGTCCACATCACACTCGCCCACAAGGGTTACTACAATCCATCCCCCTACGAGGCCCGACGTCCTCGTTGGCATACTTCCGGCTAGGTTGAGGCTCCGATACCAACTATAATACCCCGCTCTATTGTAATAACCCTTGTGGGCGAGTGCAAAGATGAGACACTAGATGAACTCTTACACTGACAGGGTACATGGTGCTCAATCCCACATCGCTTGGGTGTGGAGAAGGGGACATACTTATATGTAGTGTGTTCTCTCCAAATGGTATGAGGCATTTTGGGGTAAAACCTAAAAGCAAAATCGTGCGGGCTTTGCCCAAAGCGGACAATAACATACCATGTATTGGAGCGGGGTATTACGGTTGGTATCAGAGCCTGAACCCAGTCGGAAGTGTGCCGACGAGGACGTCGGGTCTTGTAGGGGGGTGGATTGTAGTAACCCTTGTGGGGGGTGTAAAGAAGAGACACTGGACGAGTTACCACACTGACATGGTACAGGGTGCTCAATCCCACATCGCCTAGGTGTGGAGAAGGGGACATACTTATATGTAGTGTGTTCTCTCCAGATGGTGTGAGGCCTTTTGGGGTAAAATTCAAAAGTAAAATCGTGCGGGCTTAAGCCCAAAGCGGACAATATCATACAATGTGTTGGAGCGGGGTATTATAGTGGTCTCTCCAAACTTATAGAAAATCTTAATTAGCACCCCCAATTTGTTTCAAAACACTTATGTATTGGCTCCAATATTGAGTTTAAAAATAAATATTTGTGATCTCTCAAAACTTATAAATTTTTTTATATACACATGAATAACATCCATTATATGAATTAAAGAGAGAGAAAAATAAAAATACATAATTTTAATCATTTTTGTTAGATGAGGATTACAAAAGAAAAATATTTGAAATTATATGTTAGTCTCCAGCAGCGGGATATTGAGAGACCAAAATGATAACAATGCTAACAACAATAAATGTATCATATAGTTTAATATTTTTAGTGGTCCGTTTTTAAATGACAACTTTTATAACTACTTCTTGTATAAGTTACAAAAGTACTTCTCTATTTTGTTTGTGATAATTATGTTTGGTTCAACTTCATGAAATTCTGTTTAGTTAAAATGTTACATTTTTTCTTTTAATCTTACATGGAGGTAATAATGATATATCTTTCTCGAAGTGTAATCAAAGTAATCAATTTTTTCTTTTAAAAAATTGAATATTTCAATAAAAATTAATTCTTTAACAATGTTTTTTATTACTTCTCTTTTTAACTTATCATTTCCTTTTCTCAAATTTTTGTTTTACAAATCAGTTTCATCACTAATTATTTAGGCTGTTTTTCTTATTTTTATTTTCTTATATATATTTACACACACCAATAAGAATAATATTACAAAAACAAAAATATATTTATTACAATTGATTTATAAATCTTTTAAATTTTAACTATAGAAGTAATTTGGCTCTCTCAAACCAAATTTTCTGACTCCACCCCTACATACGAATGAGAGGAATGTGCTTATATAGGTAGGTCAAGTTCTATGCAAACCCATAAAACTTAAAAAATCATAAAATATATTTAAAAGATAAGAAATTTGCGCAACATTGCTGAAACGGTTGTGAGGCCATGCAGTAAAAAATTGTTACTTTTCTAAAATTTGAAATAGTCATGACCGCATGCATTATATATACCCGTTCGAAGACCCAAGTATCAGCAAGAATGATATGATTCAATTTTAGCTGAAGACTTGAAACACATAATAATTGACCATTTTGCTAGCATCAATTCATGAAACAGATTCGTGAGGAGCAGATGTTGTAGAGGAGAGGGTGAACAGCCTCGAAACTTTCAGGATGTGTTATGAGGTATCTAGGAGTTTGAGGTGAGTGAATTGTAACCTAGTTGTAATCTCTTTTTCAAATAGTGGATTTTTGTTTGCGTGGACTTGTGGGTTTTTTTTTTCTTGGGAGTTTTCCATGTAAAAATTGTTTGTTCTTGTGTGGTGCATGATTTATTTTATTTTTATTCTTTATACTTGGAAAATTGATTCTGCTTTGCCCAACTATAATTAAAATAATTTAAAAATCAGTTAGTGTTAATCTATTCACCAATCTAGATCTACTTGGGCCTAATACAAATAAATAAAACTATGAAGTTAGGTTGTGTTAGGGTTCTTAAACATAACATGAAATATTCTTCCATAACATTGTATTAAAAATTAAAATTTCAGAGAAGCAGAAATACTTACAGATCAATAGATGCAGCACTCGTTAGATTGAATCTCGGAATGAGGTTTTGATCATCTTGAGCCGGACTAGGACTCTGTCATAACAATCCTCTCCTTAGGTGAGTCTGCTGTGCATTGTAGAGCTAATTCCATGGTTGAGAAAAAACAATTTTGCAGAGCAATAGGATTTCCTCTTTCTTCTCTCAATAAATTAGCATCCACAACCTCCATCACTGCACTAGCGAATAAATCGTTTACCCAATGCTTCAAACTTTGGTCACCCAAAAACAAATATTCTGTGGGCCTCTTTCTTGTAAATGTTTCCATCAAAAGAGTCCCAAATCTGTAAACATCCCCCATAGTAGACACTATTCCAGCTGAACCATACTCTGCAACAATAATATTCATGACCAACTCAATTTAAAAGTAAAAAATTTTATTTGAAAAAATAAGTACTTAAAAATAGAACCAAGTCATGATAATTAGAAGCGCTAAGACAAAAATTAGCTTTATAAGAGAAACTGAGTCTAAATTTAAAATCAGTGACTTATTTTTGTAATTATTATAATCACTTTTCTCTTTCAAAAATAGTAGTAAGAGTGCGACAAGGTAATGTACCTATTAGTAACAGAGTGCCACCGTGTGTGTAATTTTCTTCCATGCAAGGAAAATAGTAAAATATTTAGAATTTTCATAGAAGGATGTTTTTTGTTTGATAATCTACAACAAACTAGTATATATTCAAATCAAATGAAAGAAATCTAAAATGAAAAAGATTTATACTGCGTACAAACTTGTAGAAATAAACATTGATCTCAAAGATTGTTCTTTAAATCATTTTATTGAAACTAAATTTACCTGGTGCCATGTACCCAATGGTGCCTAAGGTCTTCGTTTGTGTCATTGCCTAAAGTCACCAACATGCGCAACCATGTCTTGATCTAATAGGATGTTGCTTGGCTTCAAAACACAGTGCACCAGAGGGGTTGAAATTGAATAGAGGTGATGGAGATATTCAAATGCATATGCAACATCTATCATAATGCTTAATCTTTGGAAAATATTTAGAAAGTAGTTGGGAGAATAGAGCCACTTCTCAAGGTTTCCGTTAGGCATATATTCTAGCACTAAGGCTCTAAAATCAAAATTAGAGCAACAGCTGATTATCTTGACAAGATTTCGATGGCGAATGTTGCGCAAAGCTTCACACTCTACTTTGAAACATTTGAATGCACTTTGTAGCTCTAAATTGAAGACTTTTATAGCAGAAACCATCCCATCAGTGAACATTCCTTTGTATACCATACCAAATCTTCCTCTTCCAATCAAATTGTCTTCATGAAAGTTGATTGTTGCATAAAGAATCTCTTGGTATGAAATTCTTCTGTGTGTTATAGGAAGTTCTTGATCAAATTGCACCGGAAGTTGCCTATTTTTGTTATGAGATCTCAACAACCAAAGTAGGAGAGCTGCTGCAATTACCACTGATGCTACTATTGATGGTACACCATACTTTAGAAACATCTTGTCCTTCATTGATTTATTTGCTTTACATGCTCTGACATGGAACTGAGGTGCTCCACACAGTGCATCATTTTGTATAAAAGATTCAGATGTGAAGTTTGAAAAGGGTCCTCCGTTGGGAATTTCTCCGCTTAGTCTATTCAAAGAAACATTCAAATATTTAAGATTCGAAAGTTTCTCCAATGACTTGGGGATCACACCAGAAAGGTTATTTTGAGATAGATTCAATGACTTCAAAGCTATCAAATTAGAAAATGAAAGGGGTATATTTCCTTGTAATCTGTTTTGGGATAGATCCAAAGATTCCAAGTACTGAAGTTGCCCAATGGCAGTTGGAATTTCCCCTGTGAACTTATTTTTTGATAGATGCAGTTCTCTTACATGCTTCAAATTGCCAACTTCTGGAGGTAGCGCGTCAATGAGACCATTAGAGGACAAGTTCAATACATTGAGATCCTCAAGGCTCCACAAAGTTGATGGTATTTTTGAAGTCAATGCGTTGGAGTCCAAGGAGAGGAGTTGCAACGAAGTTAATTTTCCTAAACACCTTGGTATTGGCCCAGAAAGTTTATTTATACTCAAAATCAACTCACCTAAGTTTGTCAAATTGCATAAATTGATGGGTATTAACTCCTGTATTAAATTGCTAAATATTTGCAAACATTGGATCTTTCTTAATTGGCCCAGTGGTTTTGGAATTGGACCTGTCAAGTCATTATCTCCCAGATACAATTGCACCAAGTTGCTCAAGTTACCTATTTCACTCGAATCATGCCTTTGATGCTTCCACCAGTTGCATGAAAATATTGAAGAGCAATAGACAGATTCCCTAAGGATTTTGGAAGAATTCCATTAGTGGATTAGGTCCTATTTCAAGTAACTCCAAGTTCCTGCAATTTGTTAGTGAAGTAAGAAAACTTAGTTCAGGGGTCGATGGATCATTTGTTAACTAGTTATGTCCAAGGCTAAGGATTTCAAGGTGACAGTAAATTGCCGAGATTAGTAGGTACATTGCCGTTGAACAAGTTAGTGGCTAGACTGAGTTTAGCAAGTTTGGAGGCATTTGAGAGTGATGTTGGAATTACTCCACCAAATTTCTTACCACCAAGAAGAAGTTTGTCAAGATTAGGAAGGCGAAGGCCTATACTTGATGGAAGGTTGCCTAAAAGGTAATTGCTTGTTTGGGAAATGAGTTGTAATGTCGAGATGTTAAAGATGGATTCTGGTAATTCACCTATGAGTTTGTTTGAGCTGAGCTGTAGCACTTCTAAATTCAAGAGATGCCCCAATTCCTAAGGAACTTGGCCATGGAAATTATTTTCCAAGATGTTGAGTATCTTTAACATTGACATATTACCAATTGAACGTGGAAGCATACCTATCATGTTATTTCTACCCAGATGTAATTCTTGAAGTGCTGATAGGTTCCCAATTTCACTCAGGATGCTTCCAGTGAATTGGTTCCAAGCAAAGTTAATGACTTCAATGCTTGGAAGTTTATGGTACAGATCCTTCGGGAGACTACCAAAGATTTCATTGTTTGAGAGATCAAACACTACTAAGAAGAGAAGTTGAAGAATGTCAGAGATAATTCACTTGGGAAAGAAGTTGAGACAATAAAATCAGAGATTGGAAAATTGAATCATATGTGTTACAAAAAATACGGTGAAAACAATAACACAATTTAGACAACTGAAAAATAATTCATGCACCACACAAGACACAAAGATTTACATGATTCTCTCACAACCTCCATCCGCAGTCAACGTCGGCAAAAAGAGACAGGAGATTACAAGTTTACAAGCCCTAACCCTTTTTTTTCTCTCTCTGTGTCTAAAATAGCTTTCAGTTTTCTCTGATTAAGTTTCTATGATTCTATCTTTCATAATATAGTAGCTTTAATTAATTCACCATCCGAGAGTGGCTAGTGAGTCCCCCCCAAAAAATAAAAAAATCTCCATTAGATTGTTAGCATGATGCTTTCAAATGGTCCACATCATGCATCATAATGGCATTTTGAAGTTCTTGGAATGACATTTTCATTGATGTCAAATTATCAACATCACCTACCACACCCTTACTAAAAAAAATCACCTACAATTTTCATTGATGTCAGATTTGAAAAATGAAAAATGTTGAATGCGGATGCAGAAACTATGAAAGAGTGACATTTCAGAGGAAGATGAAGAGGAAGCTACTCTTCTGCCATCGCCATCTAGAGAGAGAAAATACAATGAAGCCTAATAAAAAATCCAGAGAGAGGGAGAGCTTTATTTTGTAAGAAAATTGATAAATCTGTGAGAGAGAGAGAGAGAGAAAGAGAAATTAAGAGAGGTTTAACTCTAATACCACTGCGTTTTGGAGATTTTCAATGAAAAGCAGGGGAGAGAGGGAGAGAGAGAGAGAGTGTAGAGTAAATTTGGCACCATTCACGGGCACTCACTTGTGAGCTGTGATTGAATTAAATTGTGAGAAAACTTACAATGAGGTTGCTCCCATTACAGTGTCTGTGAACTCTCTGTTTTGGCAACATTAAAAAGTGTACTATAAGTATTGTAATTTCATATCACAATTTATTTGCAATAGATCACATTCTTGTCAAGCTTTTATCTTGGGGACAATTTAAATTGAAGAGAAATAGACAGATCCCCTAGGATTGTGGAAGAATTCCATTGAGTGGATTAGGTCCTATTATAAGTCCATTCAAATTTCTGTAATTTGTTAGTGAAGTAAGAAAACTTAGTACCGGGTTAACTTTGATACCAAGTTGTCACGTTTCAAAATTTGAGTTTCGGAATCAGCATTTCGTACCCAAACCTTGAGTGTGATTCGTCCATTTAACCCCAATGAACAACCAACAACCCTTACTACCACTGAAGCATAACCATATACACATAATTGTATATGTATATTTAATACCACTCACTTCAATGGACCTCACACATGGTCACACATGCATTCCAGACTCATTTAAACTCATAATGCAGTTGAGCTTTACAATTGATCGTAACATGTGTTACCATTGCTCGTCATCTACAATTCATCATAGATGTATAGTAACATATATCGAAGCCCTATGATTTGGAACTCAATTTCTTCAATTTAAATCAATCCCTATACCTCCAATTTATGATTCATCATTATGTGAATAACGATTAATTATAGGTCAAAGACAGACTTAAGTGTTTGATTACATGGTTCAATGTCCATTTTTTTTAACATGCATACATATTTTATACCCCAAATCACATTCAATCACATCCACTGCATGTATAAACGATAAAGAAACTATACCTATTATGTTATTTCTTCGCAGATATAACTTTTCAAGTCCTGACGAGTTCCTAATTTCACTCAGGATGCTTCCAGTCGTGAATTGATCTGATAGGGCAAGTACTTTAAGTCCTTCATAATGTGACAAGATAGGACTGATCTCACGACTGAGTTGGTTCATACCAAGGCCAAGGAGTTCAATCCTTGGAAGTTTATGGCACAGACCCTTTGGGAGACTACCAAAGATTTCATTGTATGAGAGATCCAACCCCACTAATGAAGAGATGTTGAACAATGTTAGAGATAATTTACCTGAGAAACAAGTTGACACAATAAAATTAGAGGTTGAAAAATCGAATGATGTTAGTGAATACTTTGGATTTTTTTTTTGAGTTCGTTATATCCTGAGGATAGTCTTTACCTGTCAAGGTATTATCGTCAAGATATAACACCTGCAATTTTGAGAAGTTGCCAATTCCCCTAGGTACGCTTCTCATAAATTTGTTGTATAATAAATCTATTTCCAGAAGATTGTTACTGTCCACTAGGAGAGTACCGGATAGCTTATTGCATGATAGTCTAATCTTTCTCAGCGATGAAATGTTGAAGATGGCAAATGGAATTGATCCTGTGAAACTATTGAAAGCGAGACGCCCAATTAATTTTTGCTTATAATGACATCCTTATTTTGGATTTTGTAACAAGAAGTTTTCTTTGGATGCCCAATTAATTTTCTTAAAAATTGGCTTCTCATTGAAAATTAATAAGAGGTCTTCTCTTATGGGTTTTATATACATAATTGGGGTTAATTTTTAGTTAGTTAGTAAGGTAGCTAAACAAATGTTTTTCCTTTTTATTTTTACAGAGGTGTTAATTAGATTTCTTAATTGTAGAAAATTAAAAAGAGCTTTACCTGAAACAAATCGTTTCGGTTGCTTGGAGTCCTCAAAACTCACAGTCCAAATCTCACAACAATGGTTATTTAGGTTCAATGAACTAAACGAATGGAGATATTCCCCCACATCTAAGAGTTATCAAATACAACATAAGTCATCTTAACTGGACGGGCTCACCCATGGCCCCCAACTTGGATTCAAACCTAAAGTTCATCGTTAATGAATTGAATCTTGATTTGAATTTTAGTTTGAATGCCATTTCAAAACTCAAATATGAAATTCAATAGTTCGTTAATAACTTGAATATGATAATCGATTAAATTAAAAATCTAGACTTCGGTGACTTTTTATTTTTTCTAGACTTTATAGTCACTTTACAATAATTTTATTTAAAATTGGTCACTAAAATTTAATTTTTTCTTAATATAATCTTTTATGCGGAAAAAAAATTATACTTTATTAAATACTAAAAGTGATAAAAGAAGAACTTTCCTTTTCTTTCATAACTTAAAATATAGCAAGTTATATGTATGGGCATGTGACATGTATATATATAGGCATGTGACAAGTATATAACTTACCTATTATATATAGAGAGAGAGAGAAATTACCGCTAATTACTTATTATATTCACGAAGTGAGTTGTAAATTGTATAGATTGAAATTAACCCTAATTACCTAATATATATATATGAGAGAGAGAAATGAATTATATATATATATATATTTTTTGGAGTAAGTTGTAAAAGAGAGAAATTAGTGCTACGTTTGGTACGCAACAATGGAATGGAATGAAATGCCAATATTACCTTTTTTGATCCATTCCTTTGTTTGGTTAGAAAAATAAAAGTTGGAATGAAAAAGAATGAAAATTCATTCCACTACTCAACCTATGGAATGGTCATTCCATTCCCAATAAATATTAAAAAAAAAATTTAGTTACCAAAAATAATGTAATCATCATTCCATTTCTGCATCATTTCATGTTTGAAACCAAACAATAGAATGAGAATGATCATTCCATTCTATTCTCATTCTCATTCAATTCTCACTTTAATGGAATGCTCATTCTATTCCATTATTGTGTACCAAACGTAGCATAAAGGAGAGATAGAGAGAATGATTTTAATAATGAGTGAGAATTAAATGACATTTCATAGTTCAAGAAAGAGGAATAGTTTCATTGGAATGAACATTTCAAGAGAATCAATGACTTCGAATGACCATTCAATTTCTAATACAGTGGAACAACTAGAGAATGGGAATTAGAGGTTTCCTGCGTGCGAAACTGGCCCTTATTTTACGTCGTTACTACTGTCAGTCTATCAGCTCCCAAAACATACCCTCACTTTCATCCGACCGCTCAACTTCTCTGCGTGTTTCCTTTCTCCCTCGCTTCAAGTGTGGCAAAATTTGTTCCACCGAGGTAACTCTTTCTCTCTCTCTTAGTTTTGCATAGTATCTATTTTGTTGTTGGTAGCTAGGGTTTTTTTTTAGGTAACTATCTATCTCTTGTTACTAATTACCTTTTTTTATGCTGTAGCTATTTCATTCTCCCCTTATTTTACTGACCTACGAATCAATTTTCATAGATTTATAGAATAGTAGCTAAGCCATGGAAAGAAGATTAGATTTAACCCAGAAAGGCCAAAAAGAACTAGACAAGTCCCACAATAAACAAATTCAGATATTGGGTTGTTCGTTCAATGATATTCCGGGTCCTATTTTGGTCACTATTATGATAAGACTCCCTTTAAATAGTATTCTCATTCGCAAGTGCGTATGCAAAACTTGGGTTAGTCCAATTTCTAAACCTCATTTTGCCAAGTTGCATTTTGCGCGGGCAGAACTCGGTGCTCTGCTTCGAATGGCCTTTGATTCATCAACGCTAGTGTCAAGAACACTTTACTTGGTTGAGCCTGAGAGTTGCAACAATTTTAAGCTTCAGACCAAATTGAAGCTCCCACTCCACAATGTTGACATGTTGCTTGACATTGAAGGTAGTCGGGTTGCAAGGAAACGCGGCATCAACTTGTATCCCATAGATTATGAATTTAATAATGTGAATTCATGCAATGGTTTGCTTTACTTGTCTGAACCAATACGCGATAATCCTGTTGTTGTGTGTAATCCGATCACCAGTGAGTATATAAATCTTCCAATGGTTTATTTGGGTGATGGTACAGATATATATGGTTGTGGGTTTGGATTCAATCGAAGGACTAACCAGTACAAGGTGATTAGAATGTTTTATTACTGGATTCTTGATCCCACAGGTCCAGAATTATATGACTGTAGGAAGGCTCAAATCTACACACTCGGTGCAAGATCATGGAAAAGCATTGGTGAAGGTCCCTATTCATTTTATAGAAGTGCTCTGATTTATTTTGACCCTAAAGGACCAAAATTCAGATATCAAAATTTGAAGCAATTGCTTATATTCCAACTTCATTTCACTTAAAGGCATCATGGTTGGAGATAATGCTGTGGTGCTAAATCAGTTCAAGGTATGGATGCATTTATTTGCATTCTACAGTCACTTTAATACTTAAATATATTTAAGGATTTTGATGATATCTTATTTTCACTTTTTCTTGTTTTTATTGCTAACTTGCATTTGGAAATTATGACAAACATGCATGTATCTTTCATCTTTATAGTGGTTTTCTTTTTCAACCCCCTCTATATATATATATATATACACACACACACATATATATTTGGAGGGGTGGGGGAGGGAGTTTCTTTCAGAAACATATCTTTTTAATGGCCATGTTGCTTGAAGAATTGTTGGTATGGCATGCATAACCTTAAAAGACTACACTGATGGACAAATAAGTGCAGTTGGATGGTTTAATGAAAATCATAACTTTAACTTGAGTGTAGGTAACATTGTGCTTGATAGTTCTTCTGTAGTAAACAAGGGCAGTTGAGTTGAGGTCTTACAGTTCTTTTTTTTTTCTTTAGTAATGTTGGTTGGGAAATAGAAAAACGAGTGGGAGAACTTTTTCTTTCCTTCTCTTTTTTTTGGTGGGAGTGGAGGTGGAGACATGCATACTAAGATGCCTGCTTAATGCAAAGCAGCAGAAGTTAAAAAAGGATACATCTATGTTATTGTAGGTCACAATTGATCCTCATGCTTCATCCAAAATGGATGCATTTCTATGAGAACTGAAAATTGTTATTGCTTACCAGTGGGTGTTAACAAGTCTTTCAACTCAGATGAGTCAAACGCTATTATTTTTGACTCGTCATTTCTACATTTGATCCAATACTGCTTATGCATAATACACATATGACTATACATGAGTAGGGTTGCAAACGAGGCAAGCTTTCGACAAACAGCTTGAGCTCAACTTGTTTTAGGTTCGGTTCGTGTTCGTTTATTAAATAAATGAACCAAAACCAAACAAGTTTTAGGTATTTGATTAATAAACGAGTCAATTCCAAACACTTTCGGACTCGACTCGTTACTTCGTAAACACGTTCGTGAACGTGCTTGTTTTTAAGCTCGTGAACTGATCGGCATCGAATGTTGCGCATTCTAACCTCTCAATTTATATATTTTATTTTCTTAGTGATAGATTATTTTGTGATTTTACTTTGTTTTAGTGTTTTCTGTATTTTCAGGGCCTTAATGATTATTTCAGTTAAAACCGTGATTTTGGGCTTTTAAATATGACATGCAAGATGGTTAGATGAAGCCTACATCAAAGGGATCCATTGAACTTCATATTTTAACTCAAATCAGCCCAAGAAAGAGGTCCAAGAGAATTACAGCTGCTTAAGAAGGTTTCGGGCCTGAAGCCCAAATCTGCGCATAATACAGTCTTAATCTCATTTTGGAAAATGGACCAGAAGTCTTATTTTCGAGCCTCAAATCAACATAATTCTCGCGTAGGGTTGAACGAAATTTTATTCTGCACACTTTTGTATTTCACGGAAATTCCATAAATCGGACTTCTAGTGGGTCAAAAGTTGGGCCGAAGTCAGCAGGAAAAACCCACCTGATTAGTGCTGCGGGAAAACCTAATTAATTCCTAATTGGATTAGGACTTTGATGTATTCTCTTGGCTATTTAAAGTGACCAATTAGGGCTGTATGAAAGAGGCTTGGCAGCAGCTTTGAAGAGCTTTTGGAATAGAGAATCATTGGAGAACAAGGCGTATCATGAGCGGCTAGTTCAGCCACCAGGGTTTTGATGGAGCCCTAACTAAACATCACTGGTTTGATTGTTCTAATTATTGGGGATTTTTGTATTCATTCATAGATTGTGTAATTTAGAGGATTCTTATTATAGAATTGAGCAATAAAAGTCTTATAAATTCAGTTTCAATAATTTCTTATCTTGTCTTAGATATTTGATTGTTGTTATTGAACTCGTCCCTCTTGTTTTCTGTGATCATGAGAGTGATTATTACACAATGGTTTTCACTGAATATATCATTAAAAGCTTTGATGGATTATGCCTAGAGAAGATGAACCATGCTGCACCCTAGATTAGAGTAGTTAGGCAGATGGCCCATGCCAATCAAAGATAGTCCATGACTTAGCCTTAATCATATGTTATCTTCTTGACGGATGAAGGTGAGCTTGTAGCCACCAACATCACTTATGCATGATATGATGCCCCATAGTTAGTTCAATTGACCATTGATTGTGAAGTTAGTGGTGAAATCAATTACCCTAGACTTATCTTATATTCTCTACACTCCTTAGTTTTTCTTGCTTTTGTTCAATTGCTTCATTAGATAATTTAGATATAAAAATCAGCAACTTATCTCTTTTAAATTTAATTAGAATTAATTCCTTATATCCAACACAGTCAGACCACAGTCCCTGAGGTACGATACCCATTCCTTTCGATAGCCCTATTCTACAAGGAATTCGTTCTATTGCGAAGTGTGGTAATTTTTAATTGATATACTTTTTGAGTCACACTCACACACGAATCATGAACACGAATACATATATGTATGTCTCTATTTGTACATAAGAGGTCCATACCTTTAAAAATTATTAAGAAAAGCCCATTTCAAGCCACCCCAACCTAATTCATATACAAAATATTATACGCCCTTTCAACAATAAAACAGCCCAACCCATATTACCAAGCCCATCCATATAAAGCCTAACTTTCCTCACCCCGTATCCACCATCCCTAACCCTAGCCGTAATTTATATGACGAGATTTATATCCTTAAGAGTTAAGAGTGTGCAACTGATTAAAACAGATTTGGAAGAACAAAACTGTTTATATATCTAATTATATTAAAGAACTTGTTGTCTTTGGAACTTGGTTTTTATTTTTGTTTGCTGGAGCAACTTGCATTTGATTTGTCATACTTCAATGAATTATCAAACGTCATTAATTGCATAGAGGGATTAGGTGTAGAGACCGGAACCAAATTTGACCGGTTTTCAAAAAAAATTTTCATCATTTTTGCTATAAATGCATTTCCAATGATGTTTTGGATGTTTCGAGAGTGGAAAACATGTTAGGAGGTTTTTGGAAGTTTTCGGAAAATTTGGAGGAGTTTGACTTTTTGGTCAAACAGGGGCCCGGGTCCACGTGGGCCCGGAAATCCGAAAAATTTTTGAAAAATAATTACTTTTGATTTTGAGTGTAACGAAATGTTTAATGAGTTAAGGAAGTGATTTCAAGGCCGTAGGAGTTTTCGAAATCGAAAAAGGAGCTCGGGAAGGTACGTTAAGTGACTTGGGGGCGTTTTGGTCATTTTGCGCCCTAGGACTGGAATAAATATCCCAAGGAGATCTGAGATCTCATTTCTCACGGTTCCCTCTCTCTCTAAACATTTCCCTTTTCATCCCTCCACCTTCTCTCTACATTTCGGGTGCATTCGGCTTAGATTCGTGATTCGCCGAAGAAGGAAAGTGTGTAGGGGACGGCTAGGGCTTCGGTTTGAACCGAACAAACTCGTGTTTCGGCAAGGTGGAACCTGCTGAAAATTTTGATAAGTGCTTGGAAGGTCTTCAATCTTGAGGTAGGGTGTTTCTTCTCTTCTAGTTGTCGATTCTAGGGTTTTGGGTGGTTCGGAGAGGTTTTCGGTTGAGTTTGTATGTGAGAGAGATGAGCAAGGGGCTGAATTTTTATATTTCCTCTTCCCTTGTGATTATGCATGCTAGATAGATCCATCTTGATGAATATATGATGTGTGGGTTGAATATGTGCAAAGTGTGCAAAATGAGAGCATGATTAGCTATGTTGTGTATTATATGCATATGTAGGTTATGTGTGTTTTGGGGTGCAATCATATGATTATATGTTGGTTGTGGGTGTGTATAAATGTTGAATGCATGCTAGGTTATTTTATAGCAAGTGTGTGCATTGTTGAAGCATGATCAAAATATGCTAGGTTGTGGTTTGTAGGCATATGAGAGTGATATGCATGCCTTATGACATATATGTGACCATGTGTTGTTTTGAATGTTAGAATGCATGCTAGGCTTGTTATAGCAATGATATGCATTGAAAAACATGATATATGAATGAGTGCATTCATACTTGGATTGTATGTTGTCGTGTGCATGAAAGCATTTTACATGCCATGTAGTGAGGGACATGTAGGTCGGTGTCGGGTCGGCACCTAGGAGGGGAGGGGCATCTCTACTGAGCAGCAGTGTTGCTCACCCCGCTCCCCCAAACATTTTTTTTCAGGTAAGAAGCCGAGAATGGATGAAAAGAGCTTGCTTCCTTACTTGGAGCATTTTGGTGCATTTTGGGGACCTTTTGAGATATATGTATGGACTATGTTTTTGGCTATCCATGCCGGCAAGTGGCATGTGGATTATGTTGATTTATAGTTACATTCATGGTATATGTAACTTGTATATTCATTTGAATCCTTATGTGTATGGTTTCATGGATTTTATATGAATGTGGAGCTTAAATGGATGTACGTATCCTTTTTGTCTTTTATATCTTGAACTCTTGGATATGAAGGTTTTGAAGAGTGGATTTACATTGGAATCACGGTTGTAGGATTTCGATGTGTGAGTTAGGTTGTATGTATGAGTTGATGAATATGATCTTTGGAAAATGAGGATGGTTCATGCACTTGAATTTTAAGTGCATTGAGAATTTAGGATGAGTTTTCTATGATTATACAAGATTTGAGATTCAAATGAGTAGGTTGATGTGTGAGTATGATTTTATATCATTGGGGGATGATTTATATGTTTTATGAATGATCCAAGGTGGTTTGGTTGAGATTTGAGTTCAAATGGATCTTGTATAGGTGTTTTGGAGTTGCTGGGAAGTGCATTTCGATCAATCGAAATGTCCATTTCGATTGATCGAAACTCCCATTTCGATTGATCGAAATGGTTGCGAAATCTGAGTGTTTTTGAGGTCCAGAATGGGGTAATTTCGATCAATCGAAGTCCCCATTTCGATTGATCGAAATATTGCAGGTCCAAGGTACCGAGAGGCTGTTTTTTTTCGATTGATGGGGTCAAAATCTCGATTAATCGAGATGAATTTCGATTGATCGAGATGCCAATCTCGATTGATCGAGATTACTATTCACAGCTTTTTCCAAAACTTCGTTTTGACGTAATTTCTTTGTTCTAGATCGGAATTGAGTGTGGTTTTTTTTGAACTTGAGTATTTTTGGATTCTCTATCCAATGGTGTAAGACTCAGTTTCAGATTCCAAACACGGAAAGTTTTGAGGCTCGAAAGTGAGTGATTTTCAAAGGTGTGGGCATGTAAATGTTCTTTAAAGTGTGTGAATCAATGTAGGACCCATGGGGATTGGTTGAGGAGTGGTTGTGTGAATTTATATGCAACACTTAAGTTAAGCTTCCACTGAAAATGAGTGTAATGAGGGTTCACTGGGTTTAAACGGACAGTTAACCTCGGGTCTCCGAGAGTGGAAAAACTCGGGGCATTATGGCACGGTATAAAACCTTGATACTATCACATGAGTATGCTTGAGATAGTTCATGGGGTTGAGTGAATGGGTTCACACTCGAGATTCGAGGTTGGTCCGGGGGAGTCCCGGCGGTCCTGATTTCGGGGCGTGACAGAATGGTATCAGAGCTCTAGGTCAGAATACCTAGGGACGACGGGTAATGGTTAGATCATGTAAGGAGTTGTGAGGACAACGGGGAAGGTTAACCCACATTTTGAGTGGAAGGATTTGACGATTTATAGGCTTATGACTTTGAACTTATGATCCTAGAATTGATGTTGTGAGGGTAAGTTGAGACTAAGTGCATGTTATCAAAAATTTTATGTGCTTAATTGTTGATACAACATGCTAGGTTACATGTGATACGTGCATGAAGTGCAAGAACAATATGTTGGTTTAGACATATGTAGTGATTTGAGGTTGTCTGAACAAAGGGTTTGACTACCTTTGGACTGTAGTGGAATGATTAACACAGTGTGAATGATCCTCATGAAAGTTCAATGCATTGGTGCGTGAAATTAACTTTCATTTGATAATACTCCCAGAATTGGTTGAGTTGAAACTTTTGACTTGAGATTTGTATTCGATATACAACTTGTGTAGTGTCATATGGAATATGATTTGATGCTTTCATGTTTAGTATGAGCATACAGCTTTGAATGATTTGGTTTGGGATTTAAGTGTCTTCTTGTTGTCCATATAGCAAGATGCCACCACGGAGAGTTCTTGAAAGGGGAGATACAGTCCCTATGAGTGGAGAACAAGTTGTTCATGATATGGTTGCGACTATACGGTGAATTGCTAAGGAAACACAAGAGGAGACTCAGGCTCGACCTGGGGCAGCTCCTAGTAGGATGATGTTGACATTGGGGTACGTTAGGAAGCATAATCCGCCATCGTACACAGGAGGGTCTGACCCTATGGTGGCTGAAAATTGGATTGATGAGGTGGTTGAACTCCTCACCGTACTTGAGGTAGAGGAGAACTTAAAGGTGAAAGTGGCCACCCATTACCTTAAGGGTGAGGCCAAACGTTGGTGGAAGTCTATTGGGAACCTCCATGACATTGAGGTAATGGATTAGAATACATTTGAAACATTATTCTTCGAGAAGTATTTTCCAGTAATAGTGAAGGATAGCTTGAGGCGAGAGTTCTATGATTTGCTTCAAGGGGATATGACAGTTATGGAGTACGAGACCAGATTTACCTCTTTGGCTCGATTTGCAAAAGAGATGATTCCAACGGAAGAGCTGAAGGTCAAACAGTTCATAAGAGGTCTCCGACCCTATTTGCGAGATAAGGTTGGAATTCTGGGATTAACAAGCTATACTGCAGTGGTGGAAAGAGCACTAATAGCAGAAGAGATTGATAATGACAATCATCGGATACAAGATGAGAAAAGGCATGATTCTTCTAAGAGTCAGCCAAAGAAGAAACAGAAAAGTGGTCCTTATCAATCTAAACGATCAATGGGACAGCGGATGACATATTCAGTGCCTACGACTTCCATGTCTATACAGTCGGTCGGGTCAAGGAGAGTGTGTCATCATTATTAGCAGCCGGGTCACTACAGGTCTGAGTGCCCCAGCATACATTTGGCACCAGCAGATGGACAAATTTGTTACCTCTGTCATCAGACTGGTCACTTGAAAGTGAATTGTCCTCAAGGACAAGGTGCAGGGGGTAGGACAGAGTCTCTTAGCCGCACCAATCAGTTCTTGGTGAGTCAGATTGACTCGGTGGCAATACTGCCACCCCCGTCAGTGAAATCTGCTCAGGTTTTGCGAGCAAGTACGAGGAACCATCCTAGTGGTTCAGGACAGCAGTCCAGGTATCAAAGGACTCGTCCACAGTGATTGAGGTATGTTCACGATCTCTAACTTATGAGTTATAATGATGATTTATGCAAGTATATTAAGTTGCATATCATGAGTATATGTTGGTATACTAAGGGAATTGGGTTGTGCCTTTACGAATGCTTAGGCTGAGAATGTTCCGGGACTGTGCGTGGTTGTAGGTATTTTCCTAGTTGTAGCCCGAGGGCTAGAATATTGGGTTGTTTATATGCACCATATGTCATATCATGCATTGTATTTGTTTATTTGATTTAACATGTTATATGTTATGTGCTATGTGGAATATGCTATTCATATGATTGAGCATTGCATCTTAGTGTTTCATTATGTGTCACGTGGTTAGTAGTGACATGTAGTCACTACTTAGGAGTCCCAAAATTTGAGATTTTGGTAAACCTAGGTAGAGGTTTAAAAATTGAGCAGATAATGACGTTGAAATAGACATGTGGTGATAACTTTGAGATTGTTCGATTAGTAGGATGTAAGATCCTAGATTTGGAATTGGATTCCATTGGGTGATAGCCTATGAAATTGGGTTGAACTATGTGACTTGTTTGGGTAAGTGCACCTTTTATGTGCCTCATTCTAGTTAGTGCACTTGTTATGTTAAGTGCATGGGATTGATGTGGATTGTAATGATACACGGGACTTTGGATTATGCCTGAGATGCATTCCAGTCAGAAAATCATCGTTGATAATGATGGAATGACTTTGAGTACTGATGATCTCAATTATAGGAAAGTATCACTATGAGTGATAGATGTGATTAGTCGAGGATATTACCTTAGACTAAAGGTAGAGATAGACCGGATAGGTCTTGAGGTAAAGACTATGGACTCTAGGGAGCGAGTGCTCCGGAGGATGTGAAAGTGAACCGTACATGGGGTTCGGTTTTTCGGCGTGTTATTATCGCCTAGGGATTCTAGTTTTGGAGATTTGATGAAACATGCCAAATATTTGAGCTTGAGTGAGCTAATGATAGTTGAAAAGTAGGAGTAATGTGTGAGGGACAAGAAAGGCATGTAGTCGGGGTTGGACTAGCTGGAAGAAACGGCATGGCCAACCATTTCTCTTCGATTAGTACTTCTCTTACAATGTGTCAGGTCCAAGTGATTGTGGGATTGATTCGATGAGTATCAGTAGATAAGGAAATGAAATTCGAATGTTGTGAGTATGGCAACTCTTACTCATAAATGAGTGTATGATTGAGATTGTGATAACAAGAGTAGGTTAGTTTAAACCGCTCTTGAGGTTATGAGTTCTAGTACATGATAGAGTAGTCGAGGGGACATGTGATATTCTTGGAAGGATACAGACTTTGGGATGATCATGGTGGTGCTGTCAGTGAGACGCAGTTTTGTCTACTGACACATCAGTTGGAGGATCGGTCTCATATGGACGCAGTTTTGTCTATTGACCCATCCATTGTTGAGACTCTTGTCATTGAGGCGCAGTTTTGTCTATTGACATGTGTGATAGTGACCCTGGACGCAGTTTTGTCCATTGTCACATTGTAGTGGTGTTGTCATTTAGACGCAGTTTTGTCTATTGGCACATCAGTTGAGATTCTTGTCATTTAGGCGCAGTTTTGTCTATTGACAAGTGGTGGTGACTCTCGGCGCAGTTTTGTCCATTGTCGCATATGAGTGGTGTCGTCATTTAGACGCAGTTTTGTCTATTGGCACATCAGTTGAGGATCGGAGTCGTATGGACGCAATTTTGTCTATCGACCCAATCATTGTCATTTAGGCGCAGTTTTGTCTATTGACAAGTGGTGGTGACTCTCGGTGCAGTTTTGTCCATTGTCGCATATGAGTGGTGTCGTCATTTAGACGCAGTTTTGTCTATTGGCACATCAGTTGAGGATAGGAGTCGTATGGACGCAGTTTTGTCTATCGACCCAATCATTGTCACTTAGACGCAGTTTTATCTATTGACAAGTGGTGGTGACTCTTGGCGCAATTTTGTCCATTGTTGCATATGAGTGGTGTCGTCATTTAGATGCAGTTTTGTCTATTGGCGCATCAGTTGAGGATCGGAGTCGTATGGACGCAGTTTTGTCTATCGACCCAATCATTGTCACTTAGAGGCAGTTTTGTCTATTGACAAGTGGTGGTGACTCTTGGCACAGTTTTGTCCATTGTCGCATATGTGGTTGGTGTTGTCACTCAGACGCAGTTTTGTCTATTGACGCATCAGTGGTGGGGGACGCAGTTTTGTCTATTGGCCCATCTATTGTTGATTGGTTGTTGTTACTATGGACGCAGTTTTGTCTATGGACACAACCCCTGGATATTGTGATTTCATTGAGGGGCAGTTTAGCCATTTGACACACCTGAGAGTGTGATTGTTGTCATCGAGATGTAGCTTAGTTTATTGACACACTTGTTGATGCGAGATTTTCATCATGAGAGACAATTTAGTCTATAGATGTATCATTGTGGGTGGTGTGACCCTGAGAGATTGACTTTCGATTGTCATATGTGATTTGATTAGTTTTGGGACATGACTGGATCATGGCATGGACGAGGGATTTTCACAGATTTTTGTTACTTGTGAACCGTACCTTGTGGTACCAGTGAAATTGAAAGGATCCAAGGATTCATTATGAGACTTCAGGAGTGAAGATTTTATGAGTTTTGGAGAAAGGTGATCGAACCAGCCCAAGATTGAGTTATCAATCCTTAACAAACATTGGCCTCAGATCACAGATGAAATGTGTAAGTTTGGATTATGAACATGGTATTGTCTGGTGTGAGAACTTTGAGAATTGTGATTCAAGGAGGGTGAATTACTAGAAAAGGGATGCCTATGCATACTTTCACTGATTGGAAAGTGGATAGGTTGGAAAGTAAATTGGTCATAGTTTTGATCTTCCTAAACTTGGTTTGGAAGATAATTTATGGTCGTGTCAGTTACAGTAAATGTTGACACTACAGTTGTGGAGATATTTGGACATCGTTTGAGATATGTCAATAGTTTGATATTTGTGAAAGTCGGAGCGAAGTAGTGGGAAGTCATAAACAAGAACCTTGTTGGTTACGCAGTGGAAGCCGCGTGTTTGATACCGGCGAGTTATGATTATTTCCTGTGATAAAAGTAAGATAGGGGAGGTCACTTAAGGTTTAGTGACAACACCCTTGAGAGTCAGAGTATGATGCTAATTTCGTGGACGAAATTCTTTAAAGGTGGGGAGGTTGTAGAGACCGGAACCAAATTTGACCGGTTTTCAAAAAAAAAAATTTCATCATTTTTGCTATAAATGCATTTCCAATGATGTTTTGGATGTTTCGAGAGTGGAAAACATGTTAGGAGGTTTTTGGAAGTTTTCGAAAAATTTGGAGGAGTTTGACTTTTTGGTCAAACAGGGGCCCGGGTCCACGTGGGCCCGGAAATCCGAAAAATTTTCGAAAAATAATTATTTTTGATTTTGAGTGTAACGAAATGTTTAATGAGTTAAGGAAGTGATTTCGAGGCCGTAGGAGTTTTCGAAATCGAAAAAGGAGCTCGGGAAGGTACGTTAAGTGACTTGGGGGCGTTTTGGTCATTTTGCGCTCTAGGACTGGAATAAATATCCCAGGGAGATCTGAGATCTCATTTCTCACGGTTCCCTCTCTCTCTAAACATTTCCCTTTTCATCCCTCCACCTTCTCTCTACATTTCGGGTGCATTCGGCTTGGATTCGTGATTCGCCGAAGAAGGAAAGTGTGTAGGGGACGGCTAGGGCTTCGGTTTGAACCGAACAAACTCGTGTTTCGGCAAGGTGGAACCTGCTGGAAATTTTGATAAGTGCTTGGAAGGTCTTCAATCTTGAGGTAGGGGTGTTTCTTCTCTTCTAGTTGTCGATTCTAGGGTTTCGGGTGGTTCGGAGAGGTTTTCGGTTGAGTTTGTATGTGAGAGAGATGAGCAAGGGGCTGAATTTTTATATTTCCTCTTCCCTTGTGATTATGCATGCTAGATAGATCCATCTTGATGAATATATGATGTGTGGGTTGAATATGTGCAAAGTGTGCAAAATGAGAGCATGATTAGCTATGTTGTGTATTATATGCATATGTAGGTTATGTGTGTTTTGGGGTGCAATCATATGATTATATGTTGGTTGTGGGTGTGTATAAATGTTGAATGCATGCTAGGTTATTTTATAGCAAGTGTGTGCATTGTTGAAGCATGATCAAAATATGCTAGGTTGTGGTTTGTAGGCATATGAGAGTGATATGCATGCCTTATGACATATATGTGACCATGTGTTGTTTTGAATGTTAGAATGCATGCTAGGCTTGTTATAGCAATGATATGCATTGAAAAACATGATATATGAATGAGTGCATTCATACTTGGATTGTATGTTGTCGTGTGCATGAAAGCATTTTACATGCCATGTAGTGAGGGACATGTAGGTCGGTGTCGGGTCGGCACCTAGGAGGGGAGGGGCATCTCTACTGAGCCGCAGTGTTGCTCACCCCGCTCCCCCAAACATTTTTTTTCAGGTAAGAAGCCGAGAATGGATGAAAAGAGCTTGCTTCCTTACTTGGAGCATTTTGGTGCATTTTGGGGACCTTTTGAGATATATGTATGGACTATGTTTTTGGCTATCCATGCCGGCAAGTGGCATGTGGATTATGTTGATTTATAGTTACATTCACGGTATATGTAACTTGTATATTCATTTGAATCCTTATGTGTATGGTTTCATGGATTTTATATGAATGTGGAGCTTAAATGGATGTACGTATCCTTTTTGTCTTTTATATCTTGAACTCTTGGATATGAAGGTTTTGAAGAGTGGATTTACATTGGAATCACGGTTGTAGGATTTCGATGTGTGAGTTAGGTTGTATGTATGAGTTGATGAATATGATCTTTGGAAAATGAGGATGGTTCATGCACTTGAATTTTAAGTGCATTGAGAATTTAGGATGAGTTTTCTATGATTATACAAGATTTGAGATTCAAATGAGTAGGTTGATGTGTGAGTATGATTTTATATCATTGGGGGATGATTTATATGTTTTATGAATGATCCAAGATGGTTTGGTTGAGATTTGAGTTCAAATGGATCTTGTATAGGTGTTTTGGAGTTGCTGGGAAGTGCATTTCGATCAATCGAAATGTCCATTTCGATTGATCGAAACTCCCATTTCGATTGATCGAAATGGTTGCGAAATCTGAGTGTTTTTGAGGTCCAGAATGGGGTAATTTCGATCAATCGAAGTCCCCATTTCGATTGATCGAAATATTGCAGGTCCAAGGTACCGAGAGGCTGTTTTTTTTCGATTGATGGGGTCAAAATCTCGATTAATCGAGATGAATTTCGATTGATCGAGATGCCAATCTCGATTGATCGAGATTACTATTCACAACTTTTTCCAAAACTTCGTTTTGACGTAATTTCTTTGTTCTAGATCGGAATTGAGTGTGGTTTTTTTTGAACTTGAGTATTTTTGGATTCTCTATCCAATGGTGTAAGCCTCAGTTTCAGATTCCAAACACAGAAAGTTTTGAGGCTCGAAAGTGAGTGATTTTCAAAGGTGTGGGCATGTAAATGTTCTTTAAAGTGTGTGAATCAATGTAGGGCCCGTGGGGATTGGTTGAGGAGTGGTTGTGTGCATTTATATGCAACACTTAAGTTAAGCTTCCGCTGAAAATGAGTGTAATGAGGGTTCACTGGGTTTAAACGGACAGTTAACCTCGGGTCTTCCGAGAGTGGAAAAACTCGGGGCGTTATGGCACGGTATAAAACCTTGATACTATCGCATGAGTATGCTTGAGATAGTTCATGGGGTTGAGTGAATGGGTTCACACTCGAGATTCGAGGTCGGTCCGGGGGAGTCCCGGCGGTCCTGATTTCGGGGCGTGACATTAGGATTAGTGTTCTAGAATTTTAGTAGACAATATGTGTGTCTCTGAGTACGCATAGCATAAATCAAATTTTTATGCTGATTCAAAAAATAACTTTCTATTAAAAATTAAAGAGAAAAATAATTAAATTTTTATTTATGAAACGCAAGTTCTAGTTATTCATTCAAGCTTGAGAGGAGCCACTTTGTGTAAACTGATGCCAACAGTTATTTCTATTTTAATTTTTCCCTTCTAGCAACCTGATACAATAGATAATGAACATCTTTTTTCAATATTTTATTTTATTTATTTATTTTTTATGTATTTTACAAATATGAATAGAAAGTATTGAACTGCACTAGTATGTTGTGCACAGAAGGGTCATAGCACCTGCATTTATGTTGCAGTTCTCCATGTGCAGATTTAAAGTAAAGAGCTTCACACGACATCAGGTGTAGTATGGATACAATTGGAAAATACAGAAAAGGGAAAACAAAAACCAAATAATGGAAAAAAAAGAAAGAATAATATACATCAAAGTGGAGGCTGCACATTAATCCCTATCAACTTTTTTTTGGCTATATAGTCATGAAAAATGTATAATTAGTTCTTGAATGTAATATAAAGGACTAAAGTAAACTAAGTGCAAAATATTTGGCAGAAAAAAACTTTTATAAGTACGATGGGCAAAGACGGAGCCAGTTAAGGCCGGGGGCAGGTGCCCCTCGTGAACTGGTCGCTTAGTTCATTTATTATTATTTTTCCTTTGTTTTTTTTCTACTTTTATGCATGTAATATTTTAAAATTTTAGAAATTGCTTCCTCAAAATATCTCCATTATAAAAATCTCTGTTATTCTTCTTTTATTTTCTCATTTACTCTTTTTTTTCTTCAAATTTCTTTGATTCCTTCCCTTCAAAATATTTTGCATTCTCCTTCTTCCCTTAAATGTTTTTTTTTCATTCAAAGATATCTCAATTATCAAAGGGCTTGTAGCTCAATGGTATAATCTCTCCATCCTCAAAGAGGAGGAGAGGGGTTCCAGCCCCGATGTGGGCAAAAAAAAAAAATAACAAAACCCACCACAAAACTCCAAGTATCCAAAGAGATATTCTCAAAATACAAAACTTTGCGCAGTTTCAAGAACATGGAAAATCTTGATTTGCATGGCTTGAAGAACACCTTCAAATCTTCATTTCTATAACCTTGATGAATCAACAAGCTATGGAAGGGTCATTAGAGTAGATTATGAGTTAGGAATTCTAGGGAGAGAAAGTTGTCTTGTACATAAACACACAAAAAGAACCAACAACCATAACCCTAGGGTGCCTTAGATTGACCAAAGGGGTGGGCCGCCCATCCTCTCTCTCCTAATCCTAGTTCCACTTTGAGTTTTAGCTTGCTCTCGAAGTTAGGCTAGGAGTGGGATCTAGATAGGATCATCCTTGTCTTGGCTATAAGGGGCTTAATTAAATGACTTGTAAACTCTTGACCCATTTAATAAGCCCATTAATTATTTTTAATTTAAATAAATGAAAACAATTGCACTCCAAGTCACGAATAGTGAAGTCACTAGTACTAACTATTGCAAATTAATCCCTCCATGTTAATTAGTTGTCTGGATAAACAATACCATCAATCCAATATAATAATTAATCCGTATTTTGATCACTAGGTTTATACCCGTTTGATCACACAAGAATTTATCAATAGTGATAGATCTCGGGTTTGAGACTTGGAAGCAGCCTCTCCAAAAATGGGGGTAAGGCTAGCCGACATCTACCTCTCCTAGACCTCACTCAAGCAGGAGCCTTGTGCACTGGGTACGACCTTTTTATTTATCAACTACTGCTGGCGAGCGTTCTATTATTAAACAAACCAAAATACCCAATTTGTTGACACAAAGGTCACTTAAGTAAATCAAAGTAATCATGGCCATTAAAATTTAGAGTCTATTTGCTTTAGTAATGATAAAGAAAATTACTCACGATAGCTCAAATAATTTTCTACTTATCATTGATCTAGTTCAATGTGTCCAACACACTAACACAACACATATGATTTTTAGTCTTACACCCAAACGACTAGGATAAGTCACCCTATCAAGTAGAAACCAATGTGTTATATTCTTTCCAATAGAAAGCCGAATTCTATTAATGAATGTGAATAAGTTTATAATTATGAACACAGATGATTTATATATCCTGTAAACGAGTCGCCTCCCTATGTACATAAATCATCCTATCATAATTAATAGACACTTAATAATATATAAGAATATAATTTAGATTCACTAAAATCTCTCTCATTATCCATAAGTTGGCTTTGCAAGTATACAATTCCAACATATAGGGATGCTGATTGGATGGATTTAGAAGTTCAACAATGATGAATGATCAAATAGATGCTTAGGGTTCTTTGATGGACTTAGTTAAGCCACTTTTCCCCTCCTTAAGCTTTGAACGTGGATGAGGCGGGTTGAAGGAGTATTCTTTTTGGGTAAAAACTCTTTTGATTGATTTATGTTTTGCTTTTCTTCTTCTTACTTCACTCCTTTTTCCAATTCTGTTTCTTCCTTAAAGGATATCATATCCTTCCCATTAGTTCTTATATTTTTTTAACTGCAATAATATTTTATTTCTTAAAAAGTCAGAGATAGGTGTAGTAGTATTATATACATGAACTGTTATTTGGAAACATGTTAAAATATTATCTTTTTCTGGGAATTTTATTTTTTTTGATGCTGTGTTATTTGTATTGCATCATTTGAAGTATAATGTGGAAGATTTATTGAAAGGTTTTTATTTGTACGGTTGTCTTTGTTAAAAATTGCTACTGCAAATGACTTTGGAAATGACTTATTAATATGTAAAATTTCTAGGGAATCCCATCTAACAGAAACCTTGCTTCAATTTATTGGTGCAAGTTGTCTAGCACAAAATTAAATAGAAGAAAGCAACATATCATATCCATGCAAGTTCTCAAGAAGTTATGTAGAAATATGTAAAGTGAAAAACAAATTTCTCTTGTGAAATGCTGCTTCAAGAGAATGCCAAGATTGCCTTTAATCTTTTGTTTATGAATTTGACATAATCATGTTACATTTATTTTGATTTCATTCCCTGTTGGCTATAAAATCTGCATATTACTCGTTGTGTCTATACTATTATCAACTATAGATGGTAAAACTGAAGAATAAAAAATAGTAATTACAGTTGCAATTATTGTTGCTATTGCCTGAAGAAATGTGTATGGGTAGTATTTCTTGTAAATTTTGATGACATATTTATTTAGAAGATCTAAATTGCTACCGATTTGAGGATTATGCTCTTCATTTTTGTGATTCTTGACATAGGTGTGAGGAGAAACTAGAGTTGTTTCACTGGTGGAAGAATACAAGGAAAAGCTGTTTGTTTCCAATTGCTAATCTTTTGATACTGATGGGTCGAGGAAGGGAAATCATTGTAGCCAAAATGGTCATGGAGGTTGGTTACTTTGGAGTTGGACAAATCCTCCCTAATACCAAAAGAGGCAAGTTCCTAAAGTTAATATTTTGCTTAGTTGTAGCAGTTTTTGGTACCTTTGTATGGTTATGGGAAAATAATATCTAGTGCTTGGTTGTGTATGCCACAAACATAATACAATTTTTTATATAGTTTGTGCTCTCAATCTGGCAACGCTTGAACTGATCCTACTACTCTGTTTATAGTTTATTACTCTCATTCTATCCACACTTGAACTGATCCTACTCTGTTTGTAGTTTGTTGCTCTTATTCAAATTGACATGACCAAATTGTCAACGGGAACAAGTTTTTTGATTTGATCTTTGAATCAATTGATTGCAATTAATCTACTTTGATGTTTCTTCTATACTTAAGCTGTTGTATGACTTTAAATTGATAACTAGATTTTAAAGCAACAAATTCTTTCATATTTGGAGAGCATTGGTTGAACGATGTCGTGTGATAGTTATCAACACCAAAATGTTTTTACACAACATGAACAACCTGAACATCTAGTGCCTGAGACTAGTCATTGGATCGAGAAGCAAATTCGTGAGGAGCCAATCTGTACACGAGCAGTTGGACGACCTAGAGACTTTCGGGGAGAAAGTTTGGCATTATCCATGTTAGGAGGTAACTAGGAGTTCAAGACGGGGTGAATTGTAACTTATTTGTAATCTCTTTTTCATATAGTAGATTTTTGTTTGCGTGGACTATTTTTTTTTTCTTCAGAATTTTACATGTAAAAATTGTTTGTTCTCGTGTGGGTGCATGGTTTATTTTATTTCTATTCTCAATACTTAACAAATTGATAATGCTTTGCTTAACTATAATTGAAATATCACCAATCTAAATCTATTTTTGGCCTAATACAAATAAATAAATTTTTTAGATAATTCGCCGTTGTAAGCAATCATTAGAATTCAGGCGGATTAGTGATTAATACCCAAAAACTAAATGAAGTTATTCAAAAGCATCTTTAAATGATATAATTGAATATCAAACAAGAAATTGATAGAATAGTGCTAGTGCTAGTAGTTAGGTGAATTTCCATATTTCTTTTACTAGAAAAAGGGTTTGATAACCAAATTCACCTAAAACAATGCCATAACATCAGATGTGATAAACAAAAACTTCATTTGTAATTTTCAAAAAATCTAGGGGTTAAATTACAATTATTAGAAATTTTAGGGGTAGAATTATAATTACAAAGAAGTTTAGGGTCTAAATTACAAATTTTAAAACTTTAGGGGCTAAATTGCAATTATTAGAAAGTTTAGGGGTAAAATTGTAATTATAAAAAAGTTTAGGGGTTGAATTGCAATTTTTAGAAACTTCAGGGCTAAGTTATAATTATCAAAAAGTTTAGAGGTAGAATTGCAATTACAAAAAAGTTCAGGGGTTGAATTGCAATTTTTAAGAACTTTAGGGGCTAAATTGTAAGTCTAAAAAGATTTAGGGACTGAATTGAAATTACCAAATAATCAGGCCACGTGGCGGCTGAGCTGGCAATGACGTGATAGTTGAGTCAAATGCTTAGTCAGTGGGTCCAAACTCGTTGAGTCAGCTCAAATACAAAACTGACGCTTGAGGACGAGTGGGCGCGTGGCCGCTACTCGTCTTCTTCCACTGGTGCCCGTGGAGCACATGGAACCTGTGAACTGGAGGCTTTGGCGATGCTCCTAGTGCATGACAGCATGTGTGGCGCGTGCAAATAATGTGCTTCCTTCTTGTGGTGCGTGAGGGTTCTTCCGACCTCCGGTAGCTCAAAAATTCAACAACAAATTGGTATCAAAGCCTTGGTACAGAGCACTGTTCACTGGTCATAAATTCAAAGTGCTCAAACTTGAGTTTTGAGCATACTGGAGGGTAGATTTCACCAATACGAGTCCAATGAAATTTGTTGTGCCAAGAGCTCAGAAATTCAACAACAAAACACCACACACACAAATAGACAGATTTTTATGTGGTTCGACAATTGCTTACATCCACGGGAGGTAGCGGATTCACTATGAGAGAAAATATATGGATATAGATACAAATTTTCTCTCTCAAATTGTGCACACCCTGATTGTGCACAACTGCCACACCCCTATATATTACCCTTCAACTCGCTGCTCTCTACTACATCACTAGTGCACACCCTATGGTGCACACCCTGCAATACACATTGCAGTCAACATCCCTACATCTTGCCCAACTCTCACACTAATTACAAAAGAATGCAAGAGTTTATATAGAGTGTAGGGGAAAAGACCATCTTGATTTCTCTGTGGTGCTCAAGTCACTATCACCACTAATCAATGATGGTGCTTGAGCCACTATCGCCACTAATGGTGGATGGTGCTTGAGCCACTGTGTAGTGCTTATTGTGAGATATAAATTTGTAATTGACATATTTCGGTGATTAAAACCTGATTGATCGAGTTGTAATTTTGGTATTATTTTATGTAATCGATCGTTGACAACTGAGCTGATATTCAAGTGCATGGAGGCAGTTCAAATTAGTAAGAACACCATATAGTACATGTAAGTATGGTGAGGACACTCTGCACGTTATATTTCTGAGCCTATTTTGAAAAACTAGGGTTTCTAGAAAAATATTAGGGTTTTTCAAAATAGGACTCGTCCCCAATATGGAGGACTGGTCTGACTTTTCTCGGTAGTTTGGTTTCTGCAGGTTTTCACAAAGTCCCACCGGTCCTAGTAATTGGGCATCGGTCCCACTTAGCCTGTTCCAAATAGGAATAAATTTTGATGAAAACTCTGATTCCTATTGGGTTTGAAACTTCTAGGAGAATTCTATTTTGATATTTGACTTCTTTTCCAATTAGAATTAGGACTCCCTTGCCTATATATATGTATCTATATTTTCTCTACAATTATGCATGAAGAATTAATATTTTTAGAGAGAGAAAGTATATACAGTACGAAGGGAATATGATACTTGCTGAGTATTTTCGTTCTTCTCTTACTTGCTGAAGAAGAAAGGTGACTATATCACATTACGAAGGGAACATGATACTTGTCGAGTATTTTCGTTCTTCTAGCAACCTTTCTGTAAGGATCGTGACGTTAGCCGGAAGTCTGCAGCAGTTGGACCAGAGGTCGCAATTGTAAGCTTGAGGTGTTTTGCATCAAATTCTTGACAAAGTGAAGGGGGTGT
Organism: Cornus controversa; assembly: GCA_026545225.1. Taxonomy (NCBI): domain Eukaryota; kingdom Viridiplantae; phylum Streptophyta; class Magnoliopsida; order Cornales; family Cornaceae; genus Cornus; species Cornus controversa. The sequence continues at coordinate 26,228,224 of CM048848.1, read as the reverse complement.
GAGTCTGAGACAGAGTCTGCTGTACTTTGCTTCATTATAGTGGATTGGTTTCCTAAAGCTTTTCGCCTCCCCTGTGGTTTTTTTTCGATTTGGGTTTTTCACTTATATCCGGTGCATTCTTTACTTTTCTTGCACTTTGAGTTATTTACTTGCATTAATTGTTTGGTTAATTAATTCGACTTAAAATTGAATTAATTTGAAAGATTAAGCAAACGAGCAAGTGAACATATTCACCCCCTCTAGGTTTTAAAGTACTTTTTGCAACCACTTCTGTACCGCGCAACTCACACTTATGCCACTAATCTGGTAGTGCGTTCGAGCCACTAATCAATAGTTTTAGACTTGGTATACCATATTTTGATTCTATGATGGAGCGGAATGTCCATTCCCTAACTTTTTTGGAGGTATGATCATTACACTTTATGTGGGATAATCATTGAGTAAAATACATTTATCTCCCTCTAAATATGTGTATTTTGCTCTAATTCGCATGGGGTGAACAAAAGTTTCACTTACCTGTTTAATGATTTAGCACTCATAGATGATAAAAATTAGACTAAATTTACTATTATAGCTCCATTACTTTATTAATAAAAAGGTAAAAATATCTAATACTATTAAATGATGATTGTGCCCACCATTATAATTATTTGCTCTCTCTTTCTTCTGTCACTTCGTTTTCTTTCTCCTCTCAACCTCTATTATTTTATTAAATGACGGTAAAATATTTGATACTGTTAAAGAAGGTGGAGGCCACAGTGCCATTGACTGGATGCTCCAACGAAGAGTGAAGGTGGGGCAATGAGAGTGCTGAGAGGAGGTTGCAATGGTGGAAAGAGGTAAATGGTCATTGTAGGATGTGGCAGTGGTGAAAAGGGAATGCAGAGAGAAGGGTACACTTGCCACTAAAATAAAGTTCTTTTTGTTATTTCCTAGCCTTTTAAGGGTAATAAGGTCAAATCCAATATGTTGAAGGACATTTTGGTCAGTAGACTATATCTTTTTGACGGATCTATAAGATATTTGGACGGAAGGCGGTCGTTGAAATCAAGTTCCAAAACCGAGGGAAACGTGGTGTAGCTTTTTTCGAAACACAAAACTCGTAATTAGACCAAACTTCAAGAGAGAGACAATGTATTTTATCCATGATTATGTCAAGGGATGGTTAATTCAAACATATATATATAAAAAAGGGATGATTAATTCTTACATTTTTGTGCCCTATCGAATAGAAAAAAATGGAATGAAATTCCATTCCATTCTATCGTACCAAACATCGGCTTAGTTCCACATATTTAAAAGATAAGCAATTGGTGCAACATTGCTAAAACGGATGAGGCCATGCAGTAACAAAAATGTTACTTTTCTCAAATTCGAAACAACTAGAGCCCTCAAATTATAGCCATTTGAAGACCCAAGTCTCAACAAGAATGATAGACTCAATGTTAGGTGGCAACTCAAAAACACATAATAATATTGGCCATTTGCTAGCATCATAGCTACTCTGTCACATTTTTCATCCCATAGGAATATACCTGGTGTGACAGTTATCAACACCGAAATGTTTCTACACAACACACACAACTTAAACATCTTGTGTCTGGGACTTGTCATTGGATTGAGAAGCAAATTCGTGAAGAGCCAATCTGTAGACCGGCGGTTGGATGACTTGGGAGACTTTTGGGGAGAAAGTTTGGCATTATCTATAATAGGAGGTAACTAGGAGTTCAAGACTGGGTGAATTGTAACTTTTTGTAATCTCTTTTTCATATAGTAGATTTTTGTTTGCGTGGACTTTGTGATTTTTTTCTTTGGGATTTGCCATGTAAAAATTGTTTGTTCTCGTGTGGGTGCACGGTTTATTTGATTTTTATTCTCTATACTTAACAAATTGATAATGCTTTGCTTAACTATAATTGAAATAATTTAAAAATCAGTTACTAGATCTATTTTGGGCCTAATACAAATAAATAAATTTTTTAGACAGTTCGCCATTGTAAGCAATCATCAGAATTCAGGCGGATTAGTGATTAATTCCCAAAAACAAAATGAAGTTCTTCAAAAGCAACTTTAAATGCTATAACTGGATATCAAACAATAGTCAGAAATTGATAGATTGGTGCTAGTATTAAAATTAAAATTGCTAGACAGAGAAAGCAGAAATACTTACAGAGCAACAAATGCAGTAGCCATTAGATTGAATCTTGAAATGAGGTTTTGATCTTCTTGAGCTGGACTAGGGCCTCTGTGATGACAATCCTCTCTTTAGGTGAGTCTGCTGTGCATTGTAGAGCTAATTCCATGATTGACAAAATACAATTTTGTACAGCATTAGGATTTCCTCTTTCTTCTCTCAATAAATTAGCATCCACAACCTCCATCACCGCACTCGGGAATGAATCATTTACCCAATGCTTCAGACTTTGGTCACCCAAAAATAGATTGTCTGTAGGGCTCTTTCTTGTAAATATTTCCATCAACAGAATCCCAAAACTATAAACATCCCCCATAGTAGACACTATTCCAGCTGAACCATACTCTGCAACAATAACATTCATGACCAACTCATTTTAAAAATAGTAAAATTTATTTATAAAAATAAATTCTTAAAAATAGAACCAAGTCATGATAATTAGAAGGGATAAGACAATAATTAACTTTATAAGAGAAACTACTTTTGTACTTACTATAATCCTTTTTTTCTTCCAAAAATAGTAATAAGAGTAACCCACAAGGTAATGCACCTTTTAGTAGCAGAGTGCTACGGTGTGTGTGTGAGTTTCTCCCACATAAGAGGAAAATGACAAAATGTTTAGAAATTTTATAGAAGGATTTTTTGTTTGATAATTTACAAGAAACTAGTAAATATTCAAATCAAATAAAAGAAATCAGAAATGAAAAATATTATTCTGCCTAACAAACTAGCCGAAATAAATATTGATCTAATGACTATTCTCTAAATCATTTTATTGATAAAATTAGAGTAGGAACTTTACCTGGTGCCATGTACCCAATGGTGCCTAAGGTCTTTGTCTGTGTCATTGACTTGTTTTCTTTCAAGAGCTTTGCTATGCCGAAGTCACCTATATGCACAACCATGTCTTGATCTAATAGGATGTTGCTTGGCTTCAAGTCACAGTGCACCACAGGGGTTGAAATTGAATAATGGTGATGGAGATATTCAAATGCAGATGCAACATCTATCATAATGCTTAATCTTTGGACAATATTCAGAAAGTAGTTGTGAGAGTAGAGCCACTTCTCAAGGTTTCCATTCGGCATATATTCTAGCACCAAGGCTCTGAAATCAAGATTAGAGCAACTGCTGATTATCTTGACAAGATTCCGATGGCGAATGTTGCGCAAAGCTTCACACTCTACTTCGAAACTTTTGAATGCACTTTGTAGCTCTAAATTGAAGACTTTTATAGCAGCTACCATCCCGTTAGTGAATATTCCTTTGTATACTATCCCAAATCTTCCTCTCCCAATCAAATTGTCTTCACGAAAGTTGCTTGTTGCATAAAGAATCTCTTGGTATGAAATTCTTCTATGTGTTAATGGAAGTTCTTGATCAACTTGTAACTGAAGTTTCCTGATTTTGTTGTGGGATCTCAACAACCAAAGTAGGAGAGCTGCTGCAATTATAACTGATGCTGCTATTGATGGTACAACATATTTTAGAAAAATCTTCTCCTCTACTGATTTACGTGCTTTACATGCTCTGACATGGAACTGAGGTGCTCCACATAGTGCATCATTATGCACAAAAGATTCAGCTGTGAAGTTTGAAAAAGGTCCTCCATTGGGAATTTCTCCGCTTAGTCTATTAAAAGAAACATTCAAATATTTAAGATCCAAAAGTTTCTCTAGTGACTTGGGGATCACACCAGAAATATTATTCTGAGCTAGATTCAATGACTTCAAATCTATCAAATCAGAAAATGAAAGGGGTATATGTCCTTGTAATCTATTTTGGGATAGATCCAAGGATTCCAAGTACAGAAGTTGCCCAATGGTGGTTGGAATTTCCCCTGTGAACTTATTTTTTGATAGATGCAATTGTCTAACATGCTTCAAATTGCCAACTTCTTGAGGCAAAGCACCAACCAGACCATTAGAGGACAAGTCCAACACATTGATATCCTCAAGGCTCCACAAAGTTGATGGTATTTTTGAAGTCAATGCATTGGAGTCCAAGTAGAGGAGTCGCAACGAAGTTAATTTTCCTAAACACCTTGGTATTGACCCAGAAAGTTTATTTGTACTCAAAATCAACTCACCTAAGTTTGTCAAATTGCAGAAATTGATGGGTATTAGCCCCTCTATCAGATTGCTAGATATTTGCAAACGTTGGATCTTTCTTAATTGCCCCAGTGTTTTTGGAATAGGTCCTGTCAATTCATTATCTCCCATATACAATTTCACCAAGTTGCTCAAGTTACCTATTTCACTTGGAATCATGCCTTTGATGCTTCCACCAGTTGCAACAAAATATTCAAGGGAAATAGACAGATTCCCTAATGATTTAGGAAGAATTCCATTCAGTGGATTAGGTCCTATTAGAAGTTGCTTCAAATTCCTGCAATTTGTTAGTGAAGTAAGAAAACTTAGTTCAGGGGTCGATGGATCATTTGTCAACTGATTATCTGTAAGGTGAAGGAATTCGAGGAGGCGTAAATTGCCGAGATTAGTAGGTACATTGCCGTTGAACAAGTTCAGGGATAGACTGATTGTAGTAAGTTTGGAGGCATTTGAGAGTGATCTTGGAATTACTCCGCCAAATTTGTTGCCACCAAGAAGAAGTATTTCAAGATTAGGAAGGAAAAGGCCTATACTTGATGGAAGGTTGCCTGAAAGGTAGTTCTCTGTTAGGGAAATGAGTTGTAACGTTGAGATGTTAAAGATGGACTCAGGAAATTCACCTCTAAGTTTGTTTGAGGTGAGCGATAGTTCTTCTAAATTCAAGAGATGCCCCAATTCCCGAGGAACTTGGCCGTGGATATTGTTTTCGGAAATGCTGAGTATCTTTAACATTGACATATTACCAACTGAACTTGGAAGCATACCTATCAAGTTAGTTCTGACCAGATATAACTCTTCAAGTGCTGACAGGTTCCCAATTTCACTCGGGATGTTTCCGGCTGTGAATTGGTTGTAGGACAGAGAGAGTACTTTAAGTCTTTCACAATATGACACGATAGGACTGATCTCGCCACTGAGTTGGTTCTGATCAAAATAAATTAATTCAATCCTTGGAAGTTTATAGCACAGATTCTTCGGGAGACTACCAAAGATTCCATTGTATGAGAGATCCAACTTCACTAGTGAAGAGATGTTGAAGAATGTTGGAGATAATTCACCTGAGAAACAAGTTGAGACAATAAAATTAGAGATTGAAAATCGAATGATAAGTGTTATGACAAATGTTGTGAAATCAAACACACAATCAAGAAAATAACTGAAAAATAAACCATGAACCACATAAAACACAAATATTTAACTGATTCTTAGCCATAAATCAAAATTGAAGATGTGATACCCCGATCGATGATAGTAAAATCTGTACCTGTCCAGCTATTATTGCCAAGAAATAACAGCTGCAATTTTGAGAAGTTGCCAATTCCCCTAGGTATGGTTCCCGTAAATTTGTTGTATGATAATGATAATGTTTGAAGTTGAGTACATTTGGGTAAACTAGTTGGGATTTGACCACCTAGCTGATTCAATGAAAGATATAACCCTTGTAACTCTGGAAGATTGTTGCACATGTCCTCTGGCAGAATCCTGTTTATGTTGTTTTTTGTTAGACGAATTCTCTGTAAAGAAGAGATGTTGAATATGGCAAATGGAATTGGACCATTCAAGTTGTTGAAACCAAGATCAAGCTCTTCAAGTTTAGTTAGATTTCCAATGGATTCTGGTATACTTCCACCAAATTTATTTCCCTTCAGAAACAATTGTCGGAGCTCCCCACAGAGTGATAAACTAGAGGGAATATCACCACTGAGGTAATTGCTGGAAACAAAAAAGCTTTCGAGTAGTGGAAGATGAGTGCACATGTCCACTGGGAGAGTACCGGATATCTTATTGAATGATAGACTAATCATTCTCAGTGATGAAATGTTGAAGATGGCAGAAGGAATGGTTCCTGATATGCTGTTGTTTTGAATACCCACTGTATGGAGATGAGGAAGCTTGCCAATTTCTTGGGGAATTGATCCTGTGAAACCATTGAAAGAGAGATGCATGTCTTGAAGCTTTGTTAGGAACCCAAAACTTGCTGGAATGGACCCACTAAGCTGATTGAATTGCAAATCCAAGGACTTGAGCCGACGCAAAAGACCCAACTCATGAGGCAGATGGCCATGGAAGTTGTTACTGCTTATGTTGATGGAAATGAGGAATGAGAGGTTGCCAATTTCATTGGGGATGGTACCTTGAAGACCCATATTAGGAAGATTCAAGGCCGTCACTCTTCGGTGTCTGCGACCGCAAGAGACGCCAACCCAATAGCAAAAGGAGGTTCCTTCTGACCAATTTTTGGCTAAGATGTTAGTGGGATCAGAAGTGATATGAGAATAGAAGGCAAGAAGAGCAGACTCATCTGTGACTCTACTCAAAGACAAGGCCAGCCAAGCCCTTAGCCAGAACACTACCAACGTTAACAGCATCACACTCTTCATTCCCATGATGATGGCGCACACAGATGCACACAGAGAAATGTGGTACTGGGGAGAGGGAAGGGGACATAAAAATATGGTGTTTGGGAGCTACTTTCTGCTTATTGTTAATCAATTAATAATAAAATAATTGTTAATAATTAATCTCTCTATAGTTTACTCTTTTTGTTCTTCCTTGCTTTAATCAAGTGAAGGAAAAATAAAGCGTGCATCTTATCACATATGACAATGTGGTAAATTAAAGGAAAAATTACGAAGAGATTGTCTTCTTTCCGGTTCTTAACTTGCCAAAATAAATTCAGCAAAGAGGGATCGTAACCTAAAAGTCCCAACTACATGGATTCTTAACTTCTACCAGTAGAGCACGTTGTGTTCATATGATGATAATATTTATATTTAAAGTATATTTGCATATCCACTACATAAGCATCATTGTTTTTAAATATAATGAAATAATAAATCAATTTATATAATATATTATGTCAATAAAATATTTATTTTCAACAAATAAACATGCTAAAGACACTTTCAAATATATATATATATATATATTTTTTTTAATTTTCACTCATAAATTGTAACTTTTTATGATATATAGATGTTACATGTGTTATAATTTATAATTTTTTGATATTTTTGCCTAGTATTATATTTTGATTTATTTAACTTTAAATTTTTATTTTTATTGCTTTTCAATACTCAAATATATAACGTGTCAAAAAAAAAAATTCTCACATATTATATATGATATGATTTTTAATTTATTTTATACTTAAAAACCTTTTTTTTTAATTCAGTAAATATTATAATTACTAAGATTTTTTAATTTTGATGACAATTTAAAATTCATAAACAGGTCAATACTTGTACTAATTAGTCCTACAAAATTCAATAAAATTCACTAAAACTCACTCGAAACTCATCTTTATTGAATAATACTAAACAATTTTAATAACAATGACAACTTAAAATTCATTAATAGGTCAGTGCTTGTGCTAAATGATCTTTAAAATTTTAATAAAATTCACTAAAAAGCTATATTTATTGAATTATGCTGTAAAAAAATTACTTATAAGTGCATTTTAGACCCAAGTTCAAAAAAATTTCATGACCACGGTAACTGATTCCATTACATAATGCCAATACGAACTCAATTCTGTTACATCGCAACCACATCCATTCTGCAGTCGCGACTGTGACTATGACTGCGAACCATGATTCTTCCCTTCTTATAGATTTTATTCTTTCTTTCATAACTAATTGCATTAGTTAGTATCAGAGCAAATTCTGGTCCAGTAGTTTTGCGTTAGATTATGAAATCTCTATCTTAGGTTTTGCAACATACCAAGGAGAAGAAATCCATCTCGCAGGGCAGCCGTTCGACCTGATTAGGATGTAGCACTTGATCAATAACAAGTGCTTCCTGTGATGGAAGATCTAAGAATGCAGATTGAAGCTTTAACCCAGCACGTTGCGCAAACCACGGGCCATTCTTAAGATGGCGTTGAATATGAGGAGGTCGATCTAGAAGAGGATTTTGTTAATCCTATTTGCAGAAACACAGCACACAGACCAGCACCTATTCCCTTTTATGATAGGCATTGGGATGGTGGTTTTAAGGTGGAAATTACTGAATATGCAAGAGATCTTAATAGAGAATGTTTCATTAATTAGTTATCTGTTGTGGAAAGAGTCTTTGACTTGAAGGATGTACGTGAGGACAAAAATGTGAAATTGGTTGTAGTGAAATTAAGAAGAAGAGCATTAGCTTGGTGGGATCAGTTCATAATGACATGGCAAAGACAAAGAAAGCCCAAGATTATTGATTGAGAAAAGATACGAAAGAAGTTATTGGAGACTTTTCTTCCTTATAACTATACCTAGTCAATGTTTCAAAGGGTGAAAATTTGTTAACATGAAAGTAGGAGTGTTGACGAATACATAGAAGAATACTTTGAACTTGTTCTCATGAATGACTTAGATGAAAGTGAGGAATAGAAGGTTGTATATAGGGGGATTACGAGTTAATTTGCAAGATATATTGAACCAACAAGATATTTGGAATGTTTTTTAAGCTTATCAATGTGCTAAAGCTACAGAAATTTAGTAAGTGAGAGGGACGCATAAAGCACCAAATAATCATGTTAATTCTAACTGGACTACTAATTTTAAGGGCCAATCTCATGGGACTGTTGCTAGCAATCGACCAACAATAAAAGTGCCTCAAAGTGGCACCAATACATCCCCTCAGTCATGTCTCGGTGGTGGAGCATCTGTTGCTAAATTGCAGCCTAGTGGGTTAGGAGTTAAATGCGTCAAATGTGGAGCACCAAGCCACTAGTCTGCTGAATGTCAAAAATCAAACAACCGTGAAGGAAAAGAGCTTTTCATTGAAGAATGTGGAGAATAACATTCACGAGAAGAATATGAACCTATTTATGATGATGACGACAATGATGTTGTTGTTAAAGGAGACACGAGGCTTTCTCTTGTGATGTGGAAAGCCTTCATAGCATCACGACACGAAAAACCTGAGGATTGGCCGTGACATAATATTTTCCAAACCACTTGTACCATTGGTGGTTGTGTTTCCAAGCTGATCATACATAATGGGAGTTGTGAAAACGTCATTTCTCAAGAAACGATGATAAAGTTAAATTTATCCATGGAAGCACATCTTCAACTTTACAAACTTTATTGGTTCAAGAAAGGCAATGTGGTATCTGTCATTAAACGATGCTTGGTTAATTTGTCTATTGGTATTAGGTACCTTGATAAAGTATTATGTAATGTTGGGGCAATAGATGCATGTCGTGTCTTATTTGGTCAACCTTGGCAATTTGATAATAAGGTGCAACATGATGGCTACAAAAACACTTATACCTTCTATAAAGATAAAAAAAAAAGATAACATGTTCCATTAATTTAAAGAGGTTACACCTAAACCTAAATTGGAGGAGGGTGTTAATTTACTCTCTATGGGCTATTTTGAGGAGGAATTAGACGAGGGTGACATGGTTTATGTTTTAATTGGCAAAGAGAAGATTGCAGGATCAGATTGTTTAGCTACTATTCAGCCACTTTTAGAGGAGTTTGCTGATGTTATGCCTCAGAATTTACCTCACGGATTACCTCTCATGAAGGACATCCAACACCAGATTGATCTAATGCTTGGAGCTAGTTTACCTAATAAGCCACATTACCGAATGTATCCAAAAGATCATGAAGAGCTTAATAGGCAGGCTTCAGATTTGTTAGAGTGGGTTATATGCGAGAAAAAAATGAGTCTATGTGTCGTACCAGCATGAGTTTACGTGTCTTCTATCATAATTTGGAAGGATGAAAATTTGTGAAAGAGGAAGGATGGCTCATCCATCATATTTTCTCTTCTCTCCCCGCATCCTCTCTACCAAACAAAGGAAATTTGCTCATTCCCTCCACCCCTCTTCTTTCCTTCCTACCAAACGAAGCATGAAGTTCTTAACTCAAGTATAAATGAATTTTTTTCAATTTTGTCCGCTGCTATTTATTTATTTATTTTTATTTTACTCCCTCCATCCCATAATTCTTGAGATGTTTGGGAAATGCAGTTTTTTATGGTAGTGGAATTTTAATGTATTTTATTATTGTGATAATGAATGAATTTACACATTAGTCCTTGTTTAAACGTTAGTATTAGTATTATATGGTGGGACCGGCTTTTAGGATAGTGGAGTTTGAAAAATGTAGTTTAGAAATCATATAAAAGATAGTACATCCATTTTAGGAATGTGTATGTATTTTGTTTGGGATATCCCAAAATGAAATAATGGACTAGAATTATGGGACGGAAGGATTATTTGTGAGTTAAAGCAAGTAATTTTGCACGCCGTTATTGAGATACATATAAGTCGCGAGCTTCCTACAAAACACAGTACCACCAGTGGATGTTTGTGTGCTACACTCTGACAATTAAGTTGAATATATCATAGAAGTGGTTATGTATTAAATGTTTTAGTGTGCCTAAAACATATATAGAGGTTAGCCGACTTCTCTTATTTATAGAGGTTAATTAAGATTGACATGTAGTGTAGCAATCAAATTTCTCATCGTAATTCATATTAGATCATATCATCATCTTTATCTATAGGTTTTCTTAATGACTTATCTTTTACCATGTATACTCAACCGAGTGGTTGATTATGCTTATCTCCTTGAGATGCTTGGATTACCTAAGCAAAATTCCCTTACCATCAATTTTAAAAATATTCATACTATTTTAATACACTTTTTAGGTAAGAAAATTTTAAATTCACATAATTTAACTTTAATTCTTGAAATTACTTTGTATCTAAAAAATGTAACATCGAAAACGCGTCTTAATTATTTATTTTCTCTTGATGCTGAGTGCAGGCCATCAAATAGTTAATAATTATAACCCTAATTATATGATACATATATGATCAGATTGCTATAGAATTCAAGAGATTAATTCCAATATAACAAAGACCAAGTGACACACGACGTTTTGGGGATTATAGCAATTACAAAAAGACAGCCGCTGAATTCCATATACATTTTGGTGTCTTATTTAATTCATGGAAAAAAAGGTCTCATATGGCTGTGTTTTTTAGACAACTTTTAGGAGAAATAACAGCAATGCCATCAAGATGGCGATGAATAACAAAACGTCTCAAACTCTCTCACCTCCCTCTCTGAGTCTCTCCTCTACTTTCTCTTTCCTATCACCGATGGTCTCAAAAGAAGATCTCTCACCGTAGAGGGCGAAGAAGAAAACCTAACATTAACCAATCCACTGCAAGAAGACTTTGAAGAAGGGAATCCCCCTCGTCCTCCATTTTGCCGCCCCTTTCATCGCTGGTGTAGTCACCCTGGCCGTCGTAGGCGTCCCCAACAGCGAGCCATCTTAGAGACTCAACCTGGCTGCAACCCTTCTTAATTTCTCTTTCCTTTAGCCCCTCTCTCTCCCTTCTTTTCAAATCTGGGCAAAAAAAGTACACAATGGAAACCTTACCACACCAAAACTTCCGTCTTTTACACTGTGATTTACCTTTATAACCCATTCTTGGTGTTAGCTTTGATTTTAACGATGTTGGGGTGATAACAATTGAAAACTGATTCAATTTTTGACATTTTTTTCGATCATTTTTGACATTTTTTGGTCTGAATATTTTTTTTTGATCTAAAAAACCAGATCTATACTAAAAATAACAGAGAGAGTTGTTACAGTATGTAGCTTACAGAGAATGATGGTTTTTAGAGAGAGGAGGTTAAAGGTGAGGTTCAGAGAGAGGAGAATTTATGCGTGATGAATTTTTTTATTTTTTTTGAAAATGACAAGAGGGCATAGGATATAATGGTAATTACATAGAATGAGAAATCCAAGAAAAAATTGGCCAGTGGGAAACAGTTAAAAATTCTACTCAAAAGCAGGAGATATTATTAAATACGCCGGAGATTCTTTGTATTAGAGAATAACTATACTAAGATGATTCCATTTTTTTATGACTTTTTATAATAATAAAAAATAATAATTTATTAATGGTGGGATTCTTAAAATTAAGAAATTCTGGAGTATTATAGAATTACTCCTAAAGTAGAGGCTGCCATCCCTCTTACAAAATGAGAAATTATTGTATACCACGGGAATTTCGTGTATTGGGGGAATCCCACCACTAATAAAATTTCAATTTTTATTTGTTACTATAATAATAGAAAAAAGGAGTTTTATTATTGGTTGATTCCTACATTTAAGGAATCCCCAGGGTATTGTAGAATTACCCCTTACAAATGAAACAAAGTGTAAAGAGAATAGAAGAAATCTGATTGCTTCTCTAAATTTGGTTCTCCATATTGAAATTATGTGGAGTAACATCATCATTTTAGCTAAACACGCCAGCATTTTAACTAATTACATGATTTTGAGAATTTGACTTTACAACACTTTCTCTAGATTTCTATTAACAAAAAATAATAATATTTTAATAAATTTTATTTCAAAAAAATTAAGTCGGAACATAGCATAAGTAGTATTCAAATTAAAATGATACCACTCAAGTGCTGCCATAACAACTCCATCAGATTACTATCTACCACATACTTACGTACATAACACCGATATATATATATATATACACACACAAGCTACCAACCACTCACTTAACACCACATGCAAACCTTTAATTTGCATGCTCCTTCTCTCACACCAACAATATACCAGTAACATACCCACATACATGAACCTAACATCATGTTCATTGGCAAGAAAAAAATATATATTAATTTAAACCAAAATCATTCTAATACAAAAAGAGCAGGTATGCTTGAGTTCCCCCAAACCTAGTTGTTGGTAAACTGAGAATGGGAGCAAGTTGACACTAGCCCCTAGATCAAGAAGTGCTTTTTCAAAAGATTGATTTCCGATGGTGCACGAAATGGTCGGAGCACCCGGATCTTTGAATTTAGGAGGGGCTTGGTGTTGGAAAATGGAGCTTATGTGCTCAGTTAAGAGGACTTTCTTAGGAACTTTATTCCTAGATTTGCGCTTTTGAGTGCATAAGTCCTTCAAGAATTTCGCATAAGAGGGAATTTGTCGAATAGCATCAAGGAGAGGGAGATTGATCTTTACTTGTTTGAAGATCTCCATCATGTCTTGGATTTTCTCTCCTTGCTTCCCGAAATGAGAAGGTTCCTTCAATCGTTAAGGAAAAAGAACCGGAGGTTCATAAGAGGTGTCAAGATTTGGAATCGATGATGACACAACTTCACTTGCCTTTCCTTTTGGATTTAAAGGGGTATTTTGCAAATTTGGATTTAATTGGGATTCTTTTGAATTTTTAGGTTGCTCTTGGAATTCCTTTCTCTCTTCCTCCCCTACCTTGGAGTTAATGATTTTACCACTCCTCAAGGTTGTGATTGATTGAACGTGCTCTGGAGGAGCATTACAAGTTGAAGATGATGGATCTTCAATCATATGGACACCTTTGGGATTCGCCACCGGTTGACTCGGCAACTTACCTTCCTCCCTTCTATATAAGGCATTAGCTAGTTGCCCGATTTGAGCTTCTAACCTAGCCATAGATTGAGCATTGGCTTCAAGATTAGAGATTGATTGAGAGTGAGTTTGCAATAAGCGGGTGTTGGCCTCAAGATTGCTTATCACTCGTTCTTCAAAGCTTTGGCTTCTTGGAGGAGGTGGTGGTTGTTGGTAATTAGATCTTTGATTGTAAGGTTGAGGGTTTGGCCTATAATGAGGCTGTTGAGATTGGGAATTAAAAGAACTTTGCCCTTGGAAAGAGGGACTTGATTCTTGATTCTTCCATGAAAAAGCTGGATGGTTCTTGTAACCAGGATTGTACGTGTTCGAATATGGATCATTCATTTGTTTAGCGTACAAAGCATTCGCTTGCTCTTGAGCATAATCGGGAGATTGCCCGGCAATAGGACAATCTCGCACAAAATGCGAAGTGCTATAGCAAAACGAACACCCCTCCTGATTTTGGACAGATTGGTTTGGAGTAGGCAGCCCATTTTTTATGATTAAATCCATTTTTCGGGACAAGGCTTCTACTTGCATGGCTACCTCATCTACCCGTGAAATCTCATGCACTCCTCTACAAGGTTGGGTGGCCTTCCCTTTCCTAGTGGAGGAGCGTTGAGCTGAATTGTTGCTTAGGGTTTGAAAAAGTTTCCATGCCTCATCGGGGCTTTTCAAAAGTTACCCACCCCCACACGCGGAGTCTATCATTTGTCTATGTTGCTCACTCACCCCATCATAAAAACTTTGCACTAGCTGCCATTTTGGGACAGCATGATGCGGACATGATTTTAAAAGATCTTTTAACCTCTCCCACATCTCATGGAACTGTTCTTGGTCAATTTGGGTGAATCCGGTGATTGCTCGCAGAATATCACTTGTCTTACCCATTGGGAAGTATTTTTTCAAGAACTCTATTTGCATCTCCGCCCAAGAATGGATTGAGTTGGGTTCTAGGGAATTGAACCAACTTCTAGCCTTATCTTTTAGGGAAAAGGGAAACATACGTAGCTTTAGATCATCCTCCGTAAAGTGTGGTACACGAATGGTGGAACACACGGAAAGGAAGTAATCTAAGTGCCGGTATGGATCCTCATTAGGAAGACCGTGGAAGCTATTAAGAAGATTGATGGTGGAGGACTTTATTTCAAATTGATTTGCCGCTACATCCGGAAATTGAATACATGAAGGTACTTCAAATGTAGTCGGAAGGTAAAAGTCCATAAGCAACTCTCCTTGAGGAGGTGGTGGTGGAGGTGGTTGTTCATGATTAAAAGGAGGTAGACCGGGAGGTTGTCTCTCATTTGGATCCATGTTTTCAGTCCTAGGCAAAATAGGGTCCCTAGAGGTTCCTCTACGTTGTCTAAGTGTTCGTTCAAGTTCACTATTACAAGGAAGCAAAGGAAGTGACAATGACCGTCTACCTAGCATGCATTAACAATTGAACAACACCTCTATACACAAAGTAGCAATAATATATACAAAAGAATGTGAGTGAACTCAAACCACCAATTTTTGAAGTTATACTCACAAAGGGTTCCAAATTGAATTCTTCTAGATGCCCGCTATGTGGTATACCTAAAATCAAGAAGTTTGAGATATAAGAACAAGATATATACAAAAAAGAATGAAAGAATTTCTAGCCTAAGAATTAAACCAGATTTAATCTTCCAATGGCAACAATTAAACCGTAGTCCCCGGCAACGGCGCCAAAATTTTGATGTGGTCGGAACTAAATTATATTGTAAGCTTAATTTTGCCCTTTTTATCAAAATATAATTTAACCACTCGCAAGAGCATGAATCTTTGTAGATAAGGTTCTATATAGAGGGTATCGATCCCACGAGGACTAGTCGCAATTGTCTTAAGGGAAGATTAATTCTACTTTAATTCTAAGAAAACAGATTTTTGGTTTTGTGTTTAAAAACTATTGCATAAATGAAATGACAATGAAATTAAAGAGTAAGGTTGAGAGAGAGAACTAGGGTTGGTTTCCACCACTAACCATTCACATGTTCATAAGTGTAGCAAGCATGGGATTCATTAATTAAATGCCTAACAATGTCATTAGGCTTGTGACCTCAATGACATATCAAAAGATCAATGAGTGTGCTAACCTATCATAGTCCATCTTCAACAAGCATAGCTTTTCAACCTAACTAACTACCTAATTACTCTACTCTCTAATTGAACACTACATGTCTCCAAACTACCTTGTCTTGGCATGGTCTATACAAACTAGCATCACACATTCATTTAAACACCATTATCTAGCCATCATTTGCACTTCTTGTGGAATGTGCAAATGTTGTGCATTCAAGTGACAAAATCTATTATAAGACAAGAATACATTCCAAATCAAATGAATATATAGAAGAGATGTATTTGTGTACATAATCACTAGGCTAAATAATCAACATTTAAGTATAAATCCCAAGAGCTACAAAGATGAACAAGTTTACATGGCTAGGGGTTGAAACCAACACCCTAGTAGAAGAGTTAGTTGATTATGGTTGCCTTGCACCCTTCCATTGATGAAGAGAATGAAGCTTCTTGGTCTGGTTCAGCTCTCCTCTTCCTCTCCCGAAGGTCTCTCTGCTGATCTCTCCTCCTGTG
The DNA here is from genome assembly GCA_026545225.1 of Cornus controversa. Classification (NCBI taxonomy): domain Eukaryota; kingdom Viridiplantae; phylum Streptophyta; class Magnoliopsida; order Cornales; family Cornaceae; genus Cornus; species Cornus controversa. Next base: position 26,211,889 of record CM048848.1, on the reverse strand, counting down.
TATTTTGAGATATCTCCTATATATGAGAGAAATGCTCCTTTTTGTGTGCTTTTTTTGCTTCCTTTTCAACCTTGGGCCCACCATATATATATATATATATCATTATATATATCTCTTGTATCAAGAAGGCCCCCAAAAGTCTTGTTCAAGTCAGACAATCCCCCTAAGTCGTGCAAAAAGGGGGATTTTGTTGCAAATGGGAGGGCAGGTGAGCAAGTGGCCAAGTGGACTCTGCAGAATTTCGATTGATCGAGATAGAATCTCGATTGATCGAGATTTTGATCAATCGAAATGAGATCTCGATCAATCGAGATTTCGATTAATCGAAAGCCACATCTCGATTGATCGAGATGCCTTGGCACATTTTCTGATTTCTTCTCTTGACTGCAGAAAGCTTCCAACTTTGCTCCATTTACTCCAATACCTGCAAAACATCAAAAATACAAAAATACCGTAAATATATCTCGGTAAACGCAAAAACGAAACTAACATATGCAATAAAGAGGGTTCAAATGCATAGAATTGAACACTTATCATATATAAAGGTCCCCAATAATTAAACCAATCAAACCATTGATGCTTTTTTAGGGTTACATCAAAACCCTAGTGGATGAACTAGCCGCTCATGGTAGAAGAAGAAGCTTCAACTATTGAGGAAGAAGACATCATCTTTCTGAATTACGCGTATGACTTCGTTCTCCAATGGCTCTGCAATATGTTTCTGTTCTCTTCGGCTCTCTCAGACTCTCCAATCTCTCTGTCTAATCTCCCCCCAATTCAGCCTCCAAGTCCTCACTTTATTCCCCAAGAGAATACACCAAAGTCCTAATCCAATTAGGAATAAATTAGGGTTTCCCGCAGCACTAATCAGGTGGGTTTTTCCTGCTGACTTCGGCCCGACTTTTGACCCACTAGAATTCCGATTTATGGAATTTTCGTGAAATACAAAAGTGTGCAGAATCAAATTTCGTTCAACCCAAAGTGAAAATAATGTCGATTTGAGGCTCGGAAATAAGACTTCTGGTCCGTTTTCCAAAACGGGATTAAGACTGCATTATGCACAGATTTGGGCTTCAGGCCCGAAACCTTCTTAAGCAGCTGTAATTCTCTTGGACCTTTTTCTTGAGCTGATTTGAGTTGAAATAAATGGTTGAGTGAATCTCCTTGATGTAGGCTTCATCTCACTATCTTGGATGTATTCTTTAAAAACCAAAAAGCACGGTTTTAACTGAAATAATCATTGAGGCCCTGAAAATACAGAAAACACTAAAACAAAGTGAAATAACTAAATAATCTATCACTAAGAGAATAAAATACATAAGTTAAGAGGCTAGAATGCGTAACATTCAACGCCGAATCACACCCCCAAACTTACATATTGCTAGTCCCTTACCAATAGAATAAAACAAAACTAAAACAAAAGAAACTACTAAATACTAACTAAACTACCCAACTCCACTTTCGTGGGAGAAACGATTGCATTTAGCATATGCAACAAGCCTTTAAACCCCTAGGTTCCCCCTAGTGGATGAGTATAGTCTCATGAGGGTTTCCAGAAATGTTACCCACAAACATTCAAAATTCTGTTTCAACATTAATTCAAGAAGAAGATTACAATACATAGTTACAAACTAGTATTCAAGAATATTTTCAAATTTTCAAATTTCATAATTCAAATCAATGGTCCTCATGCATAATTCACATCAACATATCTCAAAATAATCAACTCTAGCTCCCTCGTGTAAAGTGAACTAGCAGTCCTCTTATGTAGTATAACCAAGCTCTGAATCTATTAAGGCACATACACCTTCAACTCATTAGCTCCCCTTATTGAAATCATACTTCCCAACATGAATACATGACTTTTCCATTTTTTTTTTATTATTTTTTTTTCATTACTTTATTGGTTGTGCAATGTCTTGATTTATTAAGCTTTCTGAAAGATCCATGTAGCAAGCTTTCAGTTAGTGACTCCCAAACCAGATGGCTTTAGGGCACTAGGCTTTAAGATACCCCGAAGACCTAATTACTCGAATCAGTAAGGCTACAAGTCAAGACAACCAATGCTCATCTTTTCTAACCCTTTCACTTTTGACGCGAACACTCCGTGCTTCCTGAGGCATAGAGGCCCGGTTACTCATGAAAAGGATCAAATTTATGTGCTTATTCAACACATTTTTCTTTTTTTTTTTTCACTTCTTTTCTTTCTTTTTTCATTGAAGTCAAGTATAACATATCATCGGTACTCATTCTCAAGAGATACTAATTAATATCAAGCATATGTAACTCAATAACTCAAAACATAGGTTTATACCCCACAAGATTATGCTAGTGTGTTTGTGCATGTAAGGAAACTAAAATTAATCACTCCAAACATGTTATTGCAAACCATGATTAAAACCACATAACTCAAACCATAGTTTTCAAAAATTTAAAACATACTCAAAAATTGCAAGTTAAGCACCTACATAAGGTATTAATCCCTTGAATAATGTCAAAACATTCTATCTAAAAACAAAACAAAATAAAATAAAAACAAACTAAGAAAATAAAATAAATAAAAATCCTAATACAAGAAGAATTTCACACAAATTTCCCCCATATGCAATAAAGCACAAAAATAAGCATCGCCTCACCCCCAAACTTAAACTGTACATTGTCCTCAATGGACTATCAATCAAAGCATAGAGAAGAGTAAGAACGATATTACCGAGATCATGGAGTAGTGGAAAGAAAATAGAGTACATCACTAGCACGAAGGCAATGCAAGCACACCCCCAAACTGGGATGTTTCAACCTGTCAAAACAAACCACTATACCCCAAAGATCAAGTAAAAATAGTATGGGTGAAAATAAATATGAAAGAGAAAAATCCTAAAACAAAAAATAAATTTTTTTTTTCATTTTTCAAAATTTTTTTTTTATTTTTTTTTATTTTATAAGAATAAAAATCTAACTACAAAAAGAAAAATAAATAGAAGAATAAAAGCTAAAAATAAAATAAATTACAAAAGATGGTTACCTTCCTGTCAAGGATGTGGTAGACTGAGCATCCGGATCCAAGTTTGCTTGGCGCATCAGTGCACGCATCATTCTCCTCATCTCTAGTTGCTCTTGGTGAGTGTCACGAAAGTGATCCGCCATCTCTGTTCTCAATGCACCAAACTGTGTGGAGACCTCTGTCTGTAGGGTGCCAAACTGGGCTGTCAACCCAGCAATCTGCCCTTCTAAATATTGATAATCATGACCACCAGCCTGTGCCTGCACTTCCTCTTCCTCTGCCTCCATCTCCTCTGGATCTTCCACCGGTGGTGGTATATCTACATGCTCTCCTCCCTGGGCCAAGCAAGATACCTCACCAGGCGCCGCTATGACTCTCTGATCCATATGAGATCGACTCAGGTTCCAGTCATGCATGCCATAATGAAGATCATGTGGAAAGGCAAGCTCGTCCTCATGGACTGCATACCCCTGTGACACAAGCAACTGGTGAATGATAGTAGGGAATGGAAACTCCCTGTCACTTGCACTATCTGGTACCTTGGCCACAACTTTGGAATAGAATTTCTCCATCTGGCCCCAGACAATCTGTGGGAATGACAGCCAATGCCCAAAATGTATAGCATATAATGATCGAAGGAACTCTTGACGTCTTTCAGTTTTATGTCCAATTGGACATACATTCTTGAGTAGCACAGCGTCAAGGAACCATAAATGATTTGGCATTGAAGACTTTGAAGCTGTATTTCTTTTTGGCCCGGAAAATTGGTTGGCACATAATCGTGCAACCACATTGTCTACCGACAACTCGTCGGGTAGAGGAGTATAGATATGAGATAAATTAGCTGGGCATTCATGAGGACAACCCATGGCAATGGCAATGGATGACATGTCCACCCGAACTATTGTTCCATCTACGGAAGAAGTAAGCACATCCCGCTCATCAGGTTTCGGCATTAAGTTCTGATAAAATACCTTGACAAGCCTCGGGTAAATGATAGATGAGAGTGGAACAAAAATGGATGCCGACCGACGACGACAGATGTCGGAAATCCCCCATCGTGTCTCAGGAAACATACCATAAAGTTAGGCTATGTCAAATGTTGTTTCAAAGTTCAACGCCCTTGGATGCCATCTCTCTTGAATACCGTCTCGGCGAGATTGTGAAGAACCTGTGGTTGGATCATGCCTCGCTCGGCGAGGATTACGTGAACTTGAAGCATCTTGGTGACTTGCTCTCTTTGGTGCCATAGAAGTAGAAAAAGTGTGGTTGAGGAATTAAATCGAACACTTGGCGTGCACAATTAACTTGTACCCTTCAACGTCCTCTTTTTGGCAATTTTTCCACCCAAATCGAACAAGTAAATGCACCAAATTGATCCTCCAAACTTGGTCTTCAAAAGCCCTCAAAAAGATTTGAACAATTTCTTCAAGGAAAAACGTCACTTACTTTGATGTTGAACTTGAAAAAGTGTGAGCTTCCTTTGAGAACTAGTTATTTTTTGATCCAATTTGATGTTGAAGTTGATGTTGATCAATGTTGAATTCTTGTATAATAATCACTAATTGAAGAAATTAGTTTTCCGGATGATGTAGGACTTGAATTGGAGTTCAAAGAGGTCTAGGATGCAAGTAGTAACAACATAGGAGGAGTGGGTGTCCATATATAAGGAGGATTCTCGGCCAGCCCTTCAATACCCTTGGGCGATCGATCCCCCTTGGATTGGGTGATCGATCGCCCACCTGCTGGTGGGGATCCTTGAGAAAATGCATGGGGCGATCGATCCCCCTTGTTTGGGGCGATCGATCCCCCTCCTGGAAGCCTGTTGGACCCTCCATCGCCCAAGTTCGACTGAGACTTGATATTTTTCAGTCTCCATCGCCCAAGGTCGACCGAGAGCACGATTTTTTACCCGTCTTGAGTCCAAATACCTCGGTACACCTCTTGGCATCCTCCGGAAGCAACTTATACATCAAAAACTCAAAGAAAAAATATTAAAACGCAACTAGAATTGAAAGAAAAAGTAAAAAAACTAAAACTAAAACTTAAAATCAAAGAAAACTAAAGAAATTAAAGGATAGAAATACATACAAAACCTACAATTTAACGTCTGTAGGAGACGATTGACTCTCTGAAGGGATTAAGTCGGATAGACGGGATCCGTCAAGTCGACGGACTCTACGTCTCTTCTTGGCACACATCCTTCCACACAATGTTTCAACCTTTGGCCATTAACTTTCATCAAAGTAGTTTCAAACAATTGCTCATCCAGAAATGAGTCTCGAATAGGTAATGCATCGAATACCGGCTTAGACTCGATTCGAGATAAATGATCCGCAACCACATTCTCCATCCCCTTTTTGTCTTTTATTTCCAAATCAAATTCTTGCAGCAATAAAATCCACCGAATAAGACGCAGTTTGGTTTCTTTCTTTGCCAATAAGTGTCTCAATGCTGCATGATCAGAGTAGACAACCACCTTGGACCCCAATAAATAAGAACGAAATTTTTCCAAGGCAAACAGTACAGCTAGAAGCTCTTTCTCTGTGGTTGTATAATTGAGTTGGGCATCAGAGAGAGTCTTACTAGCGTCATAGATGACATGTGGTCGTTTCTCTTCTCTTTGTCCCAACACGGCTCCCACTGCATAATCAGAGGCATCACACATGATTTCAAAAGGTACAGCCCATTTTGGAGACTGCATAATTGGTGCAGAGGATAACAGAGACCGAAGCTTTTCAAAAGCTTTCACACAATCTTCATCAAAGATAAAGGGAACATCTTTAGATAACAAATGGCACAATGGTCGAGCCACTTTACTGAAATCCTTGATGAATCTTCTATAGAACCCGGCATGGCCTAAGAAAGATCGAACTTGCCTTACCGAAGTTGGATGAGGCAGAGTTGCAATTAGGTCGATCTTTGCTTTATCAACTTCAATGCCCCTCTCTGGAACAATATAGCCCAATACAATACCTTCTTTCACCATAAAATGGCTCTTCTCCCAACTAAGTACCAAATTCCGTTCTCGGCACCTTTGAAGCACAAATGATAAATTGCTCAAATAGTGTTCAAAGGATGATCCAAAAATAGAGAAGTCATCCATGAACACCTCCAAGAATTTTTCCACCATGTCAGAAAAGATGGCCATCATACACCTCTGGAATGTAGCCGGAGCATTACATAATCCAAAAGGCATACGACGATATGCAAAAGTACCAAAGGGACAAGTGAAAGTGGTCTTCTCTTGATCTTCTGGATCCATAGCTACTTGGTTATAACCAGAGTAACCATCCAGAAAGAAATAATAGCTCTGACCAGCTAACCTTTCAAGTATTTGGTCAATGAATGGAAGAGGGAAGTGATCCTTCCTTGTCATAGAATTAAGCTTTCTGTAATCAATGCAAACACGGCAACCTATGGCAGTACGTTGTGGAACAAACTCTCCCATGGAGTTAGGGACAATGGTAAGACCAGATTTCTTTGGAACCACTTGTGTCGGACTCACCCATGTGCTGTCAGAAATTGGATAAATGATTCCTGCATCAAGTAACTTGACAACCTCTTTCTTTACCACCTCCTTCATGTTGGGGTTCAGTCGCCTCTGTGCCTCTCTAGTTGGCTTACATCCTTCTTCCAACTGGATTTTGTGCATGCAAACTGAGGGATCAATGCCCTTAAGATCAGTAACACTCCATCCAATTGCTTCACGATGTTGGTATAAAACCTCTACTAAGCTCTTCTCTTGAATTTCTGTCAGATCAGAGGCAATTATAACAGGAAGAGTTTTCTGTGCCCCCAAGAATACATACTTCAATTTGTCAGGCAAAGGCTTCAACTCTAATTCTGGAGGGGACTCCAATGAAGGCACTAAGGGAGTGCTAGAGAGAAAAGGTAGTGGCTCAATTGGAATTCTCAATGGTGGAGTATTCTAAATAGCATCCACTTCCAGCATAGCATGCACTTCTTCACACAACCCTTCATCATTAATGTTCTCAAAGTCATAAAAGACTTACATACCTCCAGGGAGTTTCAAGATATAGAGGATGAAACAAATTCCTCCATACATTCATCAATATCATCCATGCAGAACACATCACTCTGATCTGGGGGGTGTTGGATAGAATTGAACACATTAAGCTTGACATTCATGTTGCCAAATAAAATATCCATGATCCCCGACCTACAATTTATGCAAGCATCAGCAGTAGCTAAGAAAGGTCGACCAAGGATCACAGGAATGTGCCTCTTCGGATTGTGAACCGGCTCAGTGTCAAGTACAATGAAATCAACAGGGAAGTAGAATTGTCCACTTTAATGAGCACATCTTCTATGATTCCTCGGGGTTGCTTTGTTGATCTGTCTGCAAATTGTAATACCACCGAGGTTGGCTTCAATTCTCCCAAGCCCAATTGTAAGTAAACTGAATAGGGTAGCAAATTCACACTTGCACCCAAATCAAGAAGTGCTTTATCCACGTGGTGCTCCCCAATAATGCATGAGATAGTTGGAGCACCAGGATCTTTGTACTTGGGAGGAGTACACTGCTGAATTATTGAACTTACTTGTTGTTGCAGCATCACTTTCTTTGGCACATGGCTCTTAGATAGCCTTTTCTGAGTGCACAAGTCCTTCAAAAATTTTTCATAAGGAGGAATTTTCTTGATGGTATCAAGGAGTGGCAAATTAATCTTCACTTGGAGAAACACCTCCATCATGTCATGCAGCTTGTCCCCTTGCTTCCCCAACTTAGATGCTTCAAGAAAACGTTGTGGGAAAGGAGCCTTGGGCTCATAAGGAATTTCAGCACTTGGACTTGTGGTCACTTTTTCTTCTCCTTTCTTTTCACCCACCTTATTGTCAATTATTTTCCCACTTCTTGGATTAGCAATTGGTTGGCTAGGGAGCTTCCCTTCTTCTCTTATACTCAATGAAGTAGCAAGCTGTCCAAACTGAGATTCCAGTTTGGCAATGGATTGAGAATGCGAGTGCACTAGCTGAACTGTAGATTGTACTGTTGCTGTAGTAGCTTGCACTGTCTCAATAAGAGAATCAAGCTTGTCAAATTTAGACAAGGTAAGAGTCAGCTTGTCTTCAAAAGCAGAAATTCTTTGGGCCATAGGACTTTGTGTTTGATATTGCTATTGAGGCACAAAAGTCCTAGGTTGATATGATGGTTGCATTGCTGCCCCTTGGTTACTATAAGAAAAACCAGGATGATTCCTCCATGTGGGATTGTAAGTATTACCTCGTGGAGGATTCATTGGTCCAGTGAAAGTAGCTTGAACTTGCTCATGTTGAATATCAGAAAATTGCCCCATTGAAGGACAATTGCTCACATTATGCATAGGACTAAAGCAAAATTCAGAAGGGCCTAACAATGTAGAATTTGAAGCAGAAGGAGTTTGATTGGCAGCCATAATTGCTGCTACTTGCTGTGCAATTAAATCAATATCAGTTGGCATAGCTTCTGAAGCACCAACCTCAAAAATCCCATCAGTCTTCCTGGTAGTGGCAGGTCTGCTAGAACGAGTAGAGGATACATGTTGTAGAGAGTTGTCACTAAGATTTTCAAATAAGGTCCATGCCTCTTCTTCACTCTTTAACATAAAAGTACCTCCACATGACGCATCAACCATCTGTCTGTTGGCTTATGTGAGCCCTTCATGTAAACTCTGTACTAGTTTCCACTTAGGAACTTGATGATGGGGACATTTCCTAAGAAGGTCCTTGAATCTTTCCCATGTCTCATAAAATTGTTCCCCCTCATGTTGGGAGAAACTAGTGATAGCACGTCTGAACTGATTGGTCTTCCCTATCGGAAAATACTTCTTGAGAAACTCATGTTGCATCTGAGTCCAAGTCGTGATAGAACCAGCCGGTAGAGAGTTGAACCAATACTTTGCTTTGTCTTTCAAAGAGAATGGAAAAAGTCTTATTCTGAAACCATCTTCAGAGAAGTTGTGAACTTTTGTAGTTGAGCACACTTCAATGAAGTCATCCAGATGCTTGTAAGGGTCTTCTTGAGTCAGCCCAAAATAAGATGGTAGCATCTGAATAATGCTGGACTTGATCCCATAATTCTGTGCTGTGACATTGGGCAGTTGAAAACCTGCTGGCGAGGTATATGTCTCAGGAACATAGTAGTCCCTAAGCAATCTAGCTCTTTCTCCATCAGCATTAGGAACAAGGTTGTTATTCCTCTCTTCTGCCATGTCTTCAATTAATTCTTCCTCTTGCACAATGGTGTCAACAGGGCTGTTCCTCTGTTGTCTAAGAGTACGTTCAGGCTCAGGATCACGAGGTATCAAAGGATCAGCCACAGAACGACGACCTTGCATATATTTACCGAAAGCACCTGAAAAGAAAACAAAAACAAAATTAAAAATAAAATATAAAAATTTCCTAAACTAAAAATCCAATTAAAACTAATTCCGTAAAATCCAATCAATCAAATAGATAATCCCCGGCAACGGCGCCAAAAATTGATTCGTGTGTGAGTGTGACTCAAAAATATATCAATTAAAAATTTCCACACTTCGCAATAGAACGAATTCCTTGCAGAATAGGGCTATCGAAAGGGGTATCGTACCTCAGGGATTATGTTCTGATGAGTTGGATTACGGAATTAATTCTAATTAAATTTAGAAGAAAAGAATTCTGATTTTTAAACTAAACTAATTAAAAATATAAAATAAAATAAATCAAAGTAAACAAGATAGTGAAGATAATATGAGAGAAACCTAGGGTGTTTGACTTCACCACTAACTCCACAATCAATGGTCAATTGAATCAGCTATTGGGGAATTACATCATGCATAAATGGTGTCGGTGGCAACAAACTCACCTTCATCCGTCAAGAAGATAACATATGATTAAGGCTAAGTCATGGACTATCTTCGATTGGCATGGGCCATCTGCCTAACTACTCTAATCTATGGTGCAGTATGGTTCATCTTCTCTAGGCATAATCCATCAAAGCTCATAACAATATATTCAGTGATTACCATTGTGTAATAATCTCTCTCATGATCACAGAAAACAAGAGGGATTGAGTTCAATAACAACAACTAAATATCTAAGACAAGATAAGAAATCATTGAGATTGAATTTACAAGACTTTTATTGCTCAATTCCTTAATAAGAATCCTCACAATTACACAATCTATGCATGTATATAAAGGTCCCCAATAATTAAAACAATCAAACCATTGATGCTTTGTTAGGGTTACATCAAAACCCTAGTGGATGAACTAGCCGCTCATGGTAGAAGAAGAAGCTTCAACTATTGAGGAAGAAGACATCATCTTTCTGAATTACGCGTATGACTTCGTTCTCCAATGGCTCTGCAATATGTTTCTGTTCTCTTCAGCCCTCTCAGACTCTCCAATCTCTTTGTCTAATCTCCCCCCAATTCAGCCTCTAAGTCCTCACTTTATTCCCCAAGAGAATACACCAAAGTCCTAATCCAATTAGGAATAAATTAGGGTTTCCCGCAGCACTAATCAGGTGGGTTTTTCCTGCTGACTTCGGCCCGACTTTTGACCCACTAGAATTCTGATTTACGGAATTTTCGTGAAATACAAAAGTGTGCAGAATCAAAACGGGATTAAGACTGCATTATGCACAGATTTGGGCTTTAGGCCCGAAACCTTTTTAAGCAGCTGTAATTCTCTTGGACCTCTTTCTTGGGCTGATTTGAGTTGAAATAAATGGTTGAGTGAATCTCCTTAATGTAGGCTTCATCTCACTATCTTGGATGTCTTCTTTAAAAACCAAAAAGCACAGTTTTATCTGAAATAATCATTAAGGCCCTGAAAATATAGAAAACATTAAAACAAAGTAAAATAACTAAATAATCTATCATTAAGAGAATAAAATACATAAGTTAAGAGGCTAGAATGCGTAACATTCAACACCGATCACCCTCCAACCACCATTCCGCATGTGATCTTCCATCGCCGATTATCCACCGCCGTTCCACATCATCTGAAGCCGCCGCTAGCACTCGCGCGCTATTCCCTTCGAGGCTGCGAGTTGGGTTTTCACCTTCGTGTACCGTTAATCATCATCACCTAGAGGTAAGTGATGTATGGCTACATTTTATGTACTCTCTCACTATTTTTGATAGTTTTACGGCGTAATAAACATAGTTAGATGATATTGGGTTGGATGGGTACATTTGCGGTGTTTGTAATGAAATTTTGCGAGTTTCAGGGGGTAGGAACTCATGTAGGGTTGAGATTTTGCACTCTCTATGTTTCAAATGCTTAGTGTACGGTTTGTAACCGCGGCCCATCGTTTCGGTTGCATCCGCTCGCGCTGTCTCTTTGAGAGCGACTTTTTGACTTTTTGTCAGCATCATGGGCTAGGACCTCATTTTCATTTTTCTTTTGTTAGTTTATTCTTAGTTTAGAATTTCTCTCATTTTATCTTGTATTTACGTAATTTTTGGAATAAAGTGCAGACTGTTTCGAGGCTATGGCGAGGGTGAAGAATGCCCCCGGTTCAGTTAGAGACGTGCCCGGGTGGGTCTTCCGGTCTCGGAAGTTTCACCCGGAGCAGATTTTTGACTTAGCAGAGTTCAAGAGGCGTCCTGATAGTGCGTGGACTGTCGCCGAGCTCAGGAGGCGTCGCCTCGACCGACTATGTGTGCCTCCCACCGATGTGGCACACAAGCGCTTAGTGTAGGTCTTTTACGATCACATGACCTACTCCTACACCGCGCCAGATACACTAGAGATGGTCGTGGGCACCGTCACTATTACGATTACGCCGAGCCGGATTGCTCAGATGCTCGGCATCCCTCACCAGCAGCCACCAGACATAGTTGACCAGGACGGTCGACCACTTTACAGGGCCGCACTCCCAGCAGACACGACACTGTTCTCGATCGTGATGGACATGTGTGGCGGGGCGTTTACCACGCCCAGTCACAATTGCACGTCCAAATCGATGTGCCCGAGCAGATTTTAGTTCTTAGACATCGTTCTCATCAAGAATGCGTGTCCTCTGCAGTACGGGGCAGAGCGCAGGGGCGACCTCCTCCGTTGCCTCTATGCTTTCCACACGGCACTTGGTTTTCTATCCCATCACTGATCTGGGGGCCATGTACAAAGTCTAGGACGGCCTCGTCAACAAGAGGATGAGGCGAGCAGCGAGTTGGCGACTTCCCTTTCCTTTCCTGATCACCACTTTTCTCAGTAGTGCCAGTATACCGGTCAGTCAGACTGACATTCAGTTGGCATCGCCCACCCGCTTCATATCTACTCATTGGGAGCGGGTGAGGCGACACTTAGAGCGACAGGACCACCAGGGTGATCCACTAGACGATGTAGATATGGATGCCCCGGTGGAGACGGATGAGGGAGAGCCTGCAGGGGAGGGGTCTGAGGACGAGGAGATGGAGGATGGGGAGATGGATATGGCTGCAGAGTGGCACGACATCCTGGCGACGGTCTATTCTTGCCTGGCGGCTGATGTTGAGCGGCTCCAGCAAGGTTTTGACGAGCACGTCCAGGTGACGCAGAGTCAGCTGGAGGGCATTCGTTCGGACATTTCTTCTCTGGCACAGGGTCAGAGGGCGATTCTCGACGAGTTCCGAGCCTTGTAGCAGGACCTGCAGTTCCTGTTTGCAGGATGAACTTCCACCTCTACTTCTGATCCCACCGAGCCACCACCACCACCACCCGCCCTCGCGTAGCTGCATTTATTTGTCTTTTATGCTTTACTTTCTGTATTTTTCTTTCTATATGTTTGATAGGCCATGTTTACTTTCATTTTTAGTTTCTTTTTGAGTATTCCACCTGCATGTTCGCTTTGTACTGAACTCATTTTATATATATATGGAATACAGTTATCTTTTCGGTTATAACGTGTGTATCTTTACTGTCTTTATTTTTGGTTTCTGTCAATATATCTGTTCTCTATACTTTGACTATGTATGTAGTACCACTTGTCTAATTGTTATATGCGATTCAGTTGATGATTTCCGTTTATTACCGCCTGGTTTAAATTCCCAATACTGTTGAGATTTCTTCAACACAGTATGGCGGTAATAAAGAAAGGCAGCCCCTTTGCGTGCTATACGTTAGCGTGCCTAGATAGTCAATATCTTATCGTATAGACCTCTTAGACAATTGGGGAACACCAATTCAGACCCTTAGATGTACAGTGATATTGGCATTCTCCGTTTGTGCATAATTATTTCATTATGTTCTATTTATCTACTTTTTGTTTCTTTTAATGCTCGTGGTATCCAGTTGGTGTTCTGTGCAGGTTTTTCTTATTTGCAGGACGACCGCTACTGTGGAATACCATTATTGTCGCATTCAGCAATCTCGGTAACTTCTTTCCTTGTTCTTCTTGTCCAAACATTGAGGACAATATGGCATATAAGTTTGGGGGTGCGGTATGCTATACCACTTGCATATGCATGCAATGTTCAGTCGTTATATTGAGTGTCATTGTAGAGCAGTTTTTTTTTATTTTTTTTATTTTTGCATGCTTGCTATGATGTCTTGTTTTTTAAAGGAAGATCATTCGAATAAATGTCTGAGGTAAATGCAGTAAGTAATTAAGAACTTTAACATTGTAAATACCCGCACTTTTGCAAGCTATATAGTAGGCTAGAACGGTCTACATTTTTGTCCAAATTTGAACACGTATGGTTCTTGCCCTAAATTTGTCCTTAAACGCACAAATTCGCACACATGCATTTTAGACTATGGGGTATAAGTCTGAGGGAGAATTTTGTAAATTTATGTTTTTATCTGAACAACTTAAAGAATAAGTTCTTCCGGTTGTTGTAAAAAAAAATATAATAAAGAAAAAGAGAAAAATATGCAATAAGCCTTCTCACTCAATAAACCGGATTTCTATGCCTCAAAGCAGGGATTATTCGCGTATAAGTGTGCAAGGTTGAGCAATAATAAGCGGGTGGTTGCTTACGCTCATCACCTTGTAAGCTCGGTTATTAAGTCCGAGGGGTGCTTCGTCGCCTAATGCCCTAAAGCCAATTGGTTTGGGAGTCATTGGCCCAATGCCGCTACATGGGCTTATAAGAAAGCAAAAAGAGCTAAGCATTGCATGGTCTTCCGCACATGAGCAATCATGAAGGTTTTGTGATAATGAACGGCTGTGGCGAGCGTTTTCAATGAGTTTTTCTTTTAAAAACAGATTTGTTCATTTTCTTCTCCAAATATGTCAAAAGCCACGCGTTAGAATGCATGTTCACTTTTCAAAGAGGATTTTGGGGTCGGGATTGATATGTTTGTTCGGACTGGCCATCAGGTCGGGACCGTCGTTTATTTATAGCTTGTGCAAGTCCATTTTTGCTAATGACCACATAGTTCTGTAATACTTGTTGCATTTGCCAACTGTGAAATGAACGGATGATCGCCCTTTATCTAGTTGATGACTGAGCATGACTAAAATTTTCTATAAAATAGTTAATTTCATTTTTGTAATATCGTATTGCTAAGGGACTAGCAATATGTAAGTTTGGGGGTGTGATAAGTGTTCAATTATATGCATTTGAACCCTCTTTATTGCTTATGTTAGTTCCGTTTTTGTGTTTACCGAGATATGTTTACGATATTTTTGTGTTTTTGATGTATTGTAGGTATTAGAGTAAATGGTGCAAAGTTTGAAGCTATTTGCAGCTGAAGAGAAAAAGTCAGAATTGCAGCCAAAGGCATCTCGATCAATCGAGATGCTGATCTCAATTAATTGAAATCTCGATTGATCGAGATCTCATTTCGATTGATCGAGATTCTGCAGAACCCACTTGGCCACTTGCTCACCTGCTCTCCCACTTGCAACAAAATCCCCTTTTTTCACGACTTAAGGGGATTGTCTGACTTGAATAAGACCCTTGGGGGCCTTCTTGATACAAGGGATATATATAGTCATATATGTATATATATATGGTGGCCCCCCAAGGTTGAAAAGGGAGCCAAAAAGCACAAAAAGGGTCATATCTCTCATATCTCACATATCTCTCAATATACATCAGACCATCCAAGGAGAGACCTTCGGGAGAGGAAGAGGAGGAGTTGAACCAGACCAAGCAGCTTCACTTTCTTCATCAATGGAAGGGTGCAAGGCTCCCATGACCAACTAACTTCTCCATTAGGGTGTGGTTGACACACCTAGCCATGTAAACTTGTTCATTTTTGTAGCACTTGGGGATTTGTAGTTAAATGTTGATTATTTAGCCTAGTGATTATGTACACAAATACATTTCTTATATATATTCATTTGATTTGGAATTTATTCTTGTCTTAGAGTAGATTTTGTCACTTGAATGCACAACATTTGCATATTCCACAAGAAGTGCAAATGATGGCTAGATAATGGTCTTTAAATGAATGTGTGATGTTTGCTTGTATAGACCATGCCAAGACAAGGTAGTTTGGATGCATGTAGTGTTCACTTAGAGAGTAGGGTAATTAGGTAGTTAGTTAGGTTGAAGAGCTATGCTTGTTGAAGATGGATTATGATAGGTTAGCACACACATTGATCTTTTGACATGTCATTGAGGTCATAAGCCTAATGACATTGTTAGGCATTTAACTTATGAATCCCATGCTTGCTACACTTATGAACATGTGAATGGCTAGTGGTGGAAACCACCCCTAGCTCTCTCTCCCAACTCAACTCTTTATTTTATTGTCATTTCATTCATGCAATAGATTATAAACAAAAATCCAAAAATCTATTTTTAGAATTAAAGTAGAATTAATCTTCCTTTAAGACAATTTCGACTAGTCCTCGTGGGATCGATACCCTCTATATAGAACCTTATCTACAAAGATTCGTGCTCTTGCGAGTGGTTAAATTATATTTTGATAAAAAAGGGCAAAATTAAGCTTACAATATAATTCGATTTTAGCCACATCAGCAAACCAACTCTAGTGAGTAGGGTGGTTGAGGAGCAGAGGCATGACACAGAGTTAGAGAGCATTCGCACTCAGATTATGGGTGGCACAGTAGTGGAAGGGTATGAAAAATGATGTCGCACGATTTATGGCAAGATGCCTCACTTGTCAACAAGTGAAGGCCGAACATCAGAGACCGACGGGTTTGTTACAACCATTAGCGGTAGCTATGTGGAAATGAGAACATGTCACTATGGACTTTATGGCAGGGTTATCTAGGACGAGGAAGAGTCATGATGCAGTTTGGGTCATTATGGATAGATTGACCAAGGTGGTTCATTTCCTCCTGATTCGAGTGATAGATGAAGTGGATACTCTTAGTCAGTTGTATATTGATCAGATTATGAGACTACATGAAGTGCAGTTTCCTTTGTGTCTCTGATAGGGATCCAAGATTCACATCACGGTTTTGGCAGAGTTTTCAGGCTGCACTTGATACGGACCTCCATTTCGGTACAGCTTTTCATCCTCAGATAGATGGTCAGTCTGAATATACTGTACAGATCTTGGAGGATATGCTTAGGGCATGTGCACTTGATTTTTGAGGCAGTTGGGAGGATCACCTTCCATTAGTGGAGTTTGCGTACAATAATAGCTACCAAGCTAGTATTGAGATGGCTCCATTTGAGGCCTTGTACGGTAGACCTTTTAGGTCACCAATTTGTTGGACAGACGTCGGTGAGACAGTGGCTTTGGGGCTGGATATAGTCAGAGAGACTACATAAAAGATTAAGATTATACGGCATCGTTTGCTTACGGCTCAGAGTCGTTAGAAAAGCTATACTGACAGAAGGCAGAGGCCTTTAGCATTTGAGGTAGGGGACCATGTCTTCTTGAAGGTCTCACCACGATGGGGTTTGATGAGGTTTGGGCATAGCGGAAAGCTAGCCCCATGGTTTATCAGTCCATTCAAAATATTGGATCGTGTGGGTGAGGTTGCATATCGCTTGGCATTGCCACCGCAATTATCAAGTGTGCACAATACTTTCCACATTTCGATGTTGAGAAAGTATGAGCAGGATCCTTCACATGTGTTAGATTGGACAGATCTTGAGGTGGAGGAGGACGTGTCTTATGAGGAAAGACGGGTACAGGTTTTGGATGCTAGGGAGCAAGTGCTTCGGGGCAAGACTATTCCACTAGTTAAAGTCCTTTGGAGACATAACGGAGTCAAGGAGCCTATGTGGGAACAAGAATAAGAAGTCCGCTCAAAATATCCCGAGTTGTTTTCTACTTGAGGTAGGTTTCTAATTTTGGGGATGAAATTCTTTTAAGGAGGGGAGGTTGTAGAGACCGTGACCAATTTTGGCCGGTTTTGCATTTTTTGCACTATAATTGCCATAAATGCATTTTGAGTGGTGTTTAACATGTTTTGAGTGTGGGGAACATGTTTTGAAAGTGTTTTAAAGGTTTTGGTAAGTTTTCAGAAGATTTGGAGAAGTTTGACTTTTTGGTCAAACCGGGGCCCGGGATGTGACTTAAGTAGGTTCGCTAATCCGAAAAATTCTCAAAAATATTTATTTTTGGTAATGGCTTAGATGAAATTTTTAGAGAGTTAAGGAAGTGATTTCGAGACCATAAGAGTTTTCAGAATCGAAAACGGAGGCCCGGAGGGTACGTTAAGTGGCCAGGGGCATTTTGGTCTTTTGTGAGCCCTATATATTTTAAATATTAGTGGTTGAACCTCCCAGCCATATCTCACGCCTCTTTCTCTATCTAAGACTCTCCATCTTCATAGCTCTCCCTTCTCTATACATTTCGGACCCGTTCAGCTTGAATTCGAGACTTGCCGAAGGAGAGAGATACATAGGGGACAGCTAGGGCTTCCCAATGAACCGATCAAAGTTGCGATTTGGCAAGGTAGACATCGCTGGGATTTTGGTGAAGTGCTTGGAAGGTCTTCAATTTTGAGGTAGGGGTTATTCTTCTCTTCTAATTGTCGATTCTAAGGTTTCGGGTGAAGAAGAGAGGTGTAGGTTGTGTTTCACATGCTTTC
Organism: Cornus controversa; assembly: GCA_026545225.1. Lineage (NCBI taxonomy): Eukaryota > Viridiplantae > Streptophyta > Magnoliopsida > Cornales > Cornaceae > Cornus > Cornus controversa. The sequence continues at coordinate 26,193,951 of CM048848.1, read as the reverse complement.
GGATGGTGAGAGGTGTGGAAAGTTGTGTTTTCTTGTTCTCTAGAGTCCTATATTTTCACAACTGTGTTCATTGTGTTGGTGGTATCATGTGGGTTTGAAGTGTATGAGTGTAATAAATTGATACATAGGCATTATGAGCTCAATTTGGTGTATATGTCAAAAATATGTACCAAGTGTCATATATGTGATTATATGTGAGAAGGTGGTTGTTGAATGCATGTTAGTTCTATGTGCTAAAATTATGCATTGAGTGTAGCATGAGTAAAGTATGCTAATTTTGAAGTTGTATGCATATGAGATGATATATGCATGTGTTATACATATATGTGCTATATGTGGTGTGTGCTGATGGAAAATATGCTTGTTACTTCTTCTTAGTATCAATGAGCATGAGTAGAGCATGAAAATAAAATGCCATGTGTTTATGCATTCATATTGCATATGTGGGAAGTTGCGGAAAAATGATGCAAATGAGGTATATGGGGCTTCGGAGTGGTCCAACCGTGTGGTGAAATGTGGTAAAATTATCCACTATGTATGGTCGTTGGAGTGGACCCGCCATACTAAGGCTTAATGCTTAGGATCGGAGTATGTCCAATAATAAAGACCCCTCGGAGTTGTCCCGGTCATAGGATGGTTATTGGAGAATGTCCAAGATGTGTGAGCCGCGGAGTTGTCCCCTCACTTTATGGCAATCCTATATAATCCTATCGTAGAATGACCTTTCGGAGCTGTCCTAGTCATTGGATGGTTATCAGAGGTGTCCAAGTTTACATGATCCTTGAAGCGGACCAATCATGTAGGGTATCGGATGAGGACCGAGAGAGAGAGCATTTAAATTCCTTAATGCTTTTATGTTTGAATATGTTATACATGATTCGTGAAATATGCAATCCTTTTTAATTGCATTTGTTAAATTGTTTGTGAGATTGTGGATGCGACATGTAGTGTATTCATATGCATTTCATGTAGGTCGGTGTCGAGTCGGCACTTAGGAGGGTTGTGGTATCTCTACTGAGCCGCAGTGGTGCTCACCCCTTTATTATAAACTCTTTTACAGATAAGGCGCCGATGATGGGTGGGATTGAGTGTCCAAGTGGAACACTAGTAGTGGTTTTGCTATCTTTTGGATGTTGTGCATTTTGTGGCTATCCATGCTGACTTGTGGCATGTGACATTATTTTGAGTTATGGTTATATTTTGGACAAATGTAACTTCGATGTAAGTATTGGATGATAAACTTGTTGGGTGTAAAAAGACAACAGTTTAGTTTATGTAATGCCCATGGTGGCACTTAATTCATTTGATGATGTTTTCATTGTGAATGGATTGTGGTTGTAAAAGAAAATGATTCACTTTGATGTATAATTGAATCATGATTATGATTTTGAGTATGAAATTGCTGTTGGTATCCTTCATTTATGTTATGGACCATGTATGAGAGGTTCTAGGATGATTGAGTGTGGATTGGGCTCCAAGTGGACCATGTATAGAGTTGTTGGGAGTTCTGGGAAGGGCATTTCGATTGTCTGAAATGCCCATTTCGCATAATCGAGATTTTTTTCGCACAATCGAGATGCCAGTTTCGCACAATTGAGATTGGCATTTCGCACAATCGAAATTACTATTCATAGCATTTTTCAAAACTTCGTTTCGACGTAATTTCTTCGTTCTAGATCGGAATTGAGTGTGGTTTTTTTTTAAATTGGGTATTTTTGGATTATCTATCCAATGGTGTAGACCTCAATTTTAAATTCTAAATACAGTAAGTTTTGAGGCTTGAAAGTGAGTGATTCTTGAAAGTGTGGACAAGATGTATGATTTGATGTAGGGCCCATGGGGATTGGTTAAGGTGGATTTGGGTGCATTCATATGCAAGAATTGAGTTAAGCTTCCATGGTAAATGAGGGTAATGGGGGTCTATTGGGCTAAATAGACAGTTTAACCTCTGGTTCTCTGGGAGTCAAAAATCGGGGCGTTATAGCATGGTATTAAACCTCAATACTATTGTATGAGTATGGTTGAGATCGTTCACGGGGTTAAGTGAACGGCTTCACACTCGAGATTTGAAGCCGGTTCGGGGGAGTCCCGGTGGTCTGAATTTTGTGGCGTGACACTAAGGCTATGGTCTCGCCTACCTTAGTCTAACAAATTGCAGATCTAAAAAGGTTTGCCATCCAACGCCTCAAATGGTGCCATCTCAATACTTGCATGAATTGTTGTTGTCTGCAAACTCCATAAGTGGCAAATTGTCCTCCCAACCACTACCAAAATCAAGAATACAAGCATGAAGCATATTCTCCAATATCTGAAAAGGACTATTCGTTAGTCTGAGCATGGAATGCTGTGCTAAAATACAACTCAGTGACCAATACCATCTGGAATCATTGCCAAAATCTCGAAGTGAACCTTGGATCCCTATCTTATACAATAGATACTGGAATCCCATGTAATCTCACAGTCTATTCTACGTATTACTTACTGAGTCTCCTCACATCATCTGTCAACCTCATAGTTAAGAAGTATGTTGTTTTGGTTAATCGGTCTACAATAATCCAAACTGTATCATTGCCTTGTTTGATCTCGGAAGACTCATCACAAAGTCCATGGTAATATGTTTCCATTTCCACTCCACCACTGATAACGGTTGCAATAACCCAGTTGGCTTTTGATGTTCCACCTTTATTGTTGACAAGTAAGGCATCTCATCACAAACTATTTTATAGCCTTCTTCATACCTTGCCACCAATATTGGCGTCTCACATTGTGGTACATTTTTATTCCACCAGGATGAATTGAAAAACGAGAATGATGAAATTCCAATAATACATCATCATGACAATCAGAAAAAACTACCATTAATCTTCTGAATTGTAGACCCCTATTGAAATGCAAGGTCCAATCTCCAACTGTCGTACCACTAACAATCCGTGAATGAATAGACTCCAACTCACTATCCTATTTTTGTGCCTGAATTACCTTGCTCACAAGCATGGGTTGAGCTACCAAGCTAAACAACATAGTTGGCTCACCATCATCACTAAAATACAATCCCAACTCCTAGTATGGTTCCATCATTTTCCATTCCTGTATAACTATGCTAGCTAGAGTCTTGTGAGATTTTCTGCTCAACGCATCTACCGCTACACTTGCTTTTCATAGATGGTATTGCAAATTAAAATTTAAATCCTCCATATACTCAACCTATTGCCTCTGTCGCATGTTCAAGTCCTTTCGGGAGAAAAGTTACTTGAGACTTTTGTGATCTGAATACACCTCGAATCTCTCACCATACAAGTAGTGTCTCCACCCTTTTAAAGAAAATTTCACTGCCACTAGCTCTAGGTCATGTATAGGATAGTTATACTCGTGAGTCTTTAATAGTCTAGACCCATAAGCAACTACTCCATCACATTGCATTAACATACAACCTAGCCTACTCCCCGAAGCATCACACTAAATCAGATACCCTAAGCCACACTCTGGTATCACCAAAATAGGAGTTGTAGTCAACCGTTTCTTCAATTCTCGAAGACACTCTTCGGACTCTCCCAACTTATCACGACCTCAGTCTTAGATGGATCACCTGATACTCCACCTTTAAAAATAACATGCCGAAGGAATTTCATATCTTGGAGCCAAAACTCATACTTTTCATACTTAGGGTATAATTGGTGCTCTCTAAGGATTTACAAAATAGTCCTCAAGTGTAACTCATGCTCCTCTTTGAAGACAAGTACACAAGTATGTCATTCACAAACACTACCACAAAAGTATCAAGATACTCATGAAATGCATAGTTCATCAAATCCATAAATGACGTCGGTGCATTAGTCAAACCGAATGGCATTACAAAGAATTCATAGTGTCTATACAACGTATGGAAAGTTGTCTTATAGATATCCTCATCCTTCACCCTCAATTGATAATAAGTTGGCCTTAAATCAATTTTTGAGAAGTAGTGACCTCCCCTCAACTGATCAAATATGTCATCTTTCTACTACAACGGATACTTATTCTTGGTTGTCATATGATTCAACTTTCAATAATCAATATGGTGCCATAGAAATGGGCATCGCAATGGGTATAAGGTTAATCCCAAACTCTGCCTCTCTCTTGGGAGGCAAGTCGTTTAAATCCTCCAGAAATACATCCAAGAAATCACACACCACTGCCGAACACATTTCTTTTGGCATCTCCTCTCCCTTAGCTAATAGACTAGCCAAGATAAAACTGGGTCACTCCCGACTACTAATGTTATAGCATAGTAAAGTATAGGAGTCACTCCGATCTCCCATAAAACAAAAGCGGTCACCCTCGGGTGTGTAAATCGTCACTCTCCCTCTAAAACAGTCTATCGTAGCATGAAACTCTAATAACCAATCCATTCGTAGGATGATGTCAAAACTGCTCATATCAAGAAGGATGAAATCAACCTCAAGTGTCTGACCGACTATCTCAATAGCATACCCCCAGCATACTCTATCAAGGATCACTGTACCGCCCACTAGTCTATCAACACAAACTGCTCTACCCAAATGACTAACCTCAAGCCCCAAAGCTTGTGCAAATGATGTAGCAATAAATGAATAAGATGCACCTGAATTAATCAATACACATGCCCAAGAACAATATACCAGAAATACACCTCTAATCACTAAAGATCCTGCTGAGGTGTCTGTGGGTGTCATTACATATACCCTGCCCTATGCCTTCTGATTCTGTGCTCCACCAGCCCATAAACTTGACTGTTGTGTTGATGCACTAGGGGAAGAACCCCTAACTAGTCTCGTACTCTATGCAAACATAGTTGGCTATGATGGATGCATAGCTGTATAGCTCGACTGTGCAGTCACAGTCTAATCCATCCTCTACTAAGCACTCTGTCCACTTTTAGCATTCCCACTCTACTGGGGTACTCTATCCTTATATGTCCCTGTTGTCCCCAACCAAAGCATGTCATCGTGATACGCTGAATCATAGGGCAACCTGTCTTGTAATGTCCCGGTTGCTTGCACTGGTAGCACACCCTCTTTGGTCTAGTAGATGTCAAAGGAAAAGGGATGGTAGGTGTGGAACGTGCCATTGGCTATCCTACCGAACCCACCGAATGAGAAGAACCACCCCTGAATTTCTTCCTTGCATGCCCCATAGAAGCCACTTTCAAAGCCTTGCTTTGCCTCAATGCCTCTCTATTTTCTTTTCTATCTTTTACTTCAACTTCTGCCATCAAGGCCTTCTCTACCGCCTCGACATATACTGTCAATCCCAAAATTGATACATAAGGTCTCACTAAATGATGAAGACCATTGATGAGCCTCCATATCTTTTCCTTCTCAACTCTCACTACTTTGGGTGCGAATCGTGAAAGAGAAATGAACTTGATCTTATATTCTGTGAGGGTTATGTCATCATCAACCAAATCCTTAAATTCCTTCCTCAAAGCCTTTCCTATGCCATCATAGAGTCTTGAACTCTTCCCATGGCATCGTCTCAACACCATGTTGGTCACTCGCCGACTTCCACCAAAGTTCAGCTCCACCCGAAACAAATAGGTAGCAAGAATTACTTTTACGCCATCATCGGGTGTGGACATCATTTTCAAGTGCTTCTCTAGTTGCTATAACATATTATCTGCTATCAATGGATTCAAACTACCCTCAAAGCTTGGAGGCATCAATATTTGAATCGAATGTTGTACTTAAATCGTCGCTCAATCTCATTCTCTTCCGGTTGCACTACCGGTTGTTGTACCCCATTAGCGACTATTCTCATGAAGTCTCAAAGAGCCGTGATCATGTTATTAATTAAACAATTTCCCTTGGGTACCTCACCCCAACTGCCCCTCATCGGCGTCTAGGTGGTATGTTTCTGTTTATTCAAGATATAGGTCAACACAACAAGTTATCACATGCTATGTTATTAACATGATCAAACTACTACTCACTTAACAACATGTTATCACTTTTGCATGTAACATATAGGCATGTTCTTCAACACATATTTAATTACATAAACATATTCTCAAATCAACACACAACATATAATAGATAACATGCATTATAACATAAGTACTTCACAATTTCATCATGTAAGCAGATTTCACATGCACATAAGTTCTCATATCAACTATGTCTTGTCTACACGCATTTTTAGATTTTTAAACCCAAATGTTCTAACCATTCTAAAAATCATACGTGATACCACCCTTACCCGTCATCCCTAGGTATTTGACCTAGTTAAGCTCTAATAACAAGTTATGCTCTAATACCAAGTTGTCACGTCCCAAAATTCGGACTACTAGGACTCTCCTAGTCTGAGCCCAAATCCCGAGTAGTGAGATGTCACGGTCACATGATCACCATCCCACAACCTGAGTAACTATGACAAGTTACCCACATTTATCATCTGATATCATTACAAATACGAAGCTATCGCACTCTCTATATCAGGTTATAACTCATCCTTTATCAACATTTCACTATAATCAACCAATCAACATCAAAATCTCAACATCAGTAGAAGCATTCTTTATAACACTAATACAATGTAAACATGCATGCATAAACAATTCAAGTCCACTATAAATACCCCTTAATGAAAATATACTAATACAAGTCCATTCATAACTTTTAGTTCCTGTGGTATTTTGCACAATCGAAATATAGGTTTTGCATGATCGAAATATTTCAATCATGCAAAATAGGGTTTTGCGCAATCAAAATTTCTTGCATGATTGAGGTTCTATCGTAGTGCTATCGAAGATTTTCAACTCTCGGTACTTTTGACAATCTACAACTTTGTAATTTTTTGCACAATAAAAACCTCAGTTTTGCACAATCAAAAATTTCCATCATGCAAACAAGAGTTTCACACAATCGAAATCTCCTCCTGTAGCAAATCCTTCTATCTCACACTTTGGTCATTTTTTATCCAATGTCCCTCATTAACATATCTGCCATCATATTTCACCAATATATCAACATAACCATTCTCACAAGTTTATACATGTGATAAGTGTTCAATTCTATGCATTTGAACCCTCTTTATTGCATACGTTAGTTCCGTTTTTGCGTTTACCAAGATATGTTTACGGTATTTTTGTGTTTTTGATGTTTTGCAGGTGTTGGAGTAAATGGAGCAAAGTTGGAAGCTTTCTGCAGTCAAGAGAAGAAATCAGAAAATGCAGCCAAGGCATCTCGATCAATCGAGATGTTGATTTCGATTAATCGAAATCTCGATTGATCGAGATCTCATTTCGATTGATCGAAATCTCGATCAATCGAGATTCAATCTCGATCAATCGAGATTCTGCAGAGCCCACTTGGCCACTTGCTCACCTGCTCTCCCACTTGCAACAAAATCCCCTTTTTGCACGACTTAGGAGGATTGTCTGACTTGAACAAGACTTTTGGGGGCCTTCTTGATACAAGAGATATATATAATGATATATATATATATATGGTGGGCCCAAGGTTGAAAAAGAAGCCAAAAAGCACACAAAAAGGGCCATATCTCTCATATCTCACATATCTCTCAATACACATCAGAATACTAAGGAGAGACCTTCGGGAGAGGAAGAGGAAGAGCTGAACCAGACCAAGAAGCTTCATTCTCTTCATCAATGGAAGGGTGCAAGGCAACCATGAGCAACTAACTCTTCTACTAGGGTGTTGGTTTCAACCCCTAGCCATGTAAACTTGTTCATCTTTGTAGCTCTTGGGATTTGTAATTAAATGTTGATTATTTAGCCTAGTGATTATGTACACAAATACATCTCTTATATATATTCATTTGATTTGGAATTTATTCTTGTCTTAGAGTAGATTTTGTCACTTGAATGCACAACATTTGCATATTCCACAAGAAGTGTAAATGATGGCTAGGTAATGGTGTTTAAATGAATGTGTGATGTTAGTTTGTATAGACCATGCCAAGACAAGGTAGTTTGGATGCATGTAGTGTTCACTTAGAGAGTAGAGTAATTAGGTAGTTAGTTAGGTTGAAGAGCTATGCTTGTTGAAGATGGATTATGATAGGTTAGCAGACACATTGATCTTTTGATATGTCATTGAGGTCACAAGCCTAATGACATTGTTAGGCATTTAATTAATGAATCCCATGCTTGCTACACTTATGAACATGTGAATGGCTAGTGGTTGAAACCAACCCTAGTTCTCTCTCCCAACTTTAAACTCTTTACTTTTCTTGTCATTTCATTCAAGCAATAGTTTTTAAACACAAATTCAAAAATCTAATTTTTTTTAATGAAAGTAGAATTAATCTTCCTTTAAGACAATTGCGACTAGTCCTCGTGGAATCGATACCCTCTATATAGAACCTTATCTACAAAGATTCGTGCTCTTGCGAGTGGTTAAATTATATTTTGATAAAAAGGAAAAATTAAGCTTATAATATAATTTTGTTCCGACCACATCAAAATTTTGGCGCCGTTGCCGGGGACTACGGTTTTATTGTCGCCATTGGAAGATTAAATCTGGTTTAATTCTTAGGCTAGCAATTCTTTCATTCTTTTTGTATATATCTTCTCCTTATTTCTCAAATTTCTTGATTTTAGGTATACCACATAGCGGGCATCTAAGAGAAGTAAATTTGGAACCCTTTGTGAGTATAAAAGCCTAAAATTAGTAGTTTGAATTCATTCATTCTTTTGTATATATTTGTTTATTTTGTATATTGAGGTGTTGTTCTATTGGTAATGCCTGCTAGGTAGACGGTCATTGTCACTTCCTTTGCTTCCGTGTAACATTGAATTTGAACGAACACTTAGACAACGTAGAGGAACCTCTAGGGACCCTATATTGCCTAGGACTGAAAACATGGATCCAAATGAGAGACAACCTCTCGGACTACCTCCTTTTAATCATGAACAACCACCTCCACCACCACCTCCTCAAGGAGAGTTGCTTATGGACTTTTACCTTCCGACTACATTTGAAGTACCTTCATGTATTCAATTTCTGGATGTAGCGGCAAATCAATTTGAAATAAAGTCCTCCACCATCAATCTTCTTAATAGCTTCCACGGTCTTCCTAATGAGGATCCATACCGGCACTTAGATTACTTCCTTTCATTGTGTTCCACCATTCGTGTACCACACTTTACGGAGGATGATCTAAAGCTACGTATGTTCCCCTTCTCCCTAAAAGATAAGGCTAGAAGTTGGTTCAATTCCCTAGAACCCAACTCAATCCATTCTTGGGCGGAGATGCAAATAGAATTCTTGAAAATATACTTCCCAATGGGTAAGACAAGTGATATTCGGCGAGCAATCACCGGATTCACCCAAATTGACCAAGAACAATTCCATGAGACGTGGGAGAGGTTAAAAGATCTTTTAAAATCTTATCCGCATCATGCTGTCCCAAAATGGCAGCTAGTGCAAAGTTTTTATGATGGGGTGAGTGAGCAACATAGACAAATGATAGACTCCGCGTGTGGGAGTGGATATCTTTTGAAAAGCCCCGATGAGGCATGGAAACTTTTTCAAACCCTAAGCAACAACTCAGCTCAACGCTCCTCCACTAGGAAAGGGAAGGCCACCCAACCTTGTAGAGGAGTGCATGAGATTTCACGGGTAGATGAGGTAGCCATGCAAGTAGAAGCCTTGTCCCAAAAAATGGATTTAATCATGAAAAATGGGCTGCCTACTCCTAACCAATCTGTCCAAAATCAGGAAGGGTGTTCGTTTTGCTATAGCACTTCGCATTTTGTGCGAGATTTTCCTATTGCCGGGCAATCTCCCGATTATGCTCAAGAGCAAGCGAATGATCCATATTCGAACACGTACAATCCTGGTTACAAGAACCATTCAGCTTTTTCATGGAAGAATCAAGAATCAAGTCCCTCTTTCCAAGGGCAAAACTCTTTTAATTCCCCCTCTCAACAGCCTCATTATAGGCCAAACCCTCAACCTTACAATCAAAGATCTAATTACCAACAACCACCACCTCCTCCGAGAAGCCAAAGCTTTGAAGAAAGAGTGATAAGAAATCTTGAGGCCAATACCCGCTTATTGCAAACTCACTCTCAATCAATCTCTAAGCTTAAAGCCAATGCTCAATCTATGGCTAGGTTAGAAGCTCAAATCGGGCAACTAGCTAATGCCTTAAATAGAAGGGAGGAAGGTAAGTTGCCGAGTCAACCGGTGGCGAACCCCAAAGGTGTTCATATGATTGAAGATCCATCATCTTCAACTTGTAATGCTCCTCCGGAGCAAGTTCAATCAATCACAACCTTGAGAAGTGGTAAAATCATTAACTCCAAGGTAGGGGAGGAAGAGAGAAAGGAATTCCAAGAGCAACCTAAAAATCCAAAAGAATCCCAATTAAATCCAAAATCATTTCTGTTAAATCCAAATTTGCAAAATACCCCTTCAAATCCAAAAGGAAAGGCAAGTGAAGTTGTGTCGTCATCGATTCCAAATCTTGACACCTCTTATGAACCTCCGGTTCCTTTTCCTCAAAGATTGAAGGAACCTTCTCATTTCGGAAAGCAAGGAGAGAAAATCCAAGACATAATGGAGATCTTTAAACAAGTAAAGATCAATCTCCCTCTCCTTGACGCTATTCGACAAATTCCCTCCTATGCGATATTCTTGAAGGACTTGTGCACTCAAAAGCGCAAATCTAGGAATAATGTTCCTAAGAATGTCCTCTTAACTGAGCACATAAGCTCCATTTTCCAACACCAAGCCCCTCATAAATTCAAAGATCCGGGTGCTCCGACCATTTCGTGCACCATCGGAAATCAATCTTTTGAAAAAGCACTTCTTGATTTAGGGGCTAGTGTCAATGTGCTCTCATTCTCAGTTTACCAACAACTAGGTTTGGGGGAACTCAAGCATACCACGGTTGTGTTGCAACTTGCCGACCGTTCGATGAAGCAACCACGTGGCATCATTGAGGATGTCATCATTCAAGTGGACAAATTCTATTTTTCGGTGGACTTCATAGTCCTTGACACGGAACCGGTCCAAATTCCGAATCATCATATTCCTATCATTCTAGGTCATCCATTCTTGGCCACGACAAACGCTTGCGTTAATTGCCGTACCGGATTGATGGACATCTCTCTCGGGAATATGAAAGTTCACTTGAACATCTTCAATGCTTCTCACCACACATCCGACAACGAAAGTGAGTGCTTTTGTGTCGATGTAGTGGAAGACCTTGTTCAAGAAGCACTTCCTTCTATTCTTTCCAAGGACCCTTTAGAGGCATGCCTAAATCACTTCAACTGTGATGATTTTGACATTGAGCAATCCATATGTGAAGTCAATTCCATGCTCGATGTTAATACTGTCATGGATTTGCCTAAGTGGAGAGTTCCGAGAGAACCTTTGCTCCCTTTGTCCAAAACTTCCCAAACTCCTTCTTTAATTTCCCCACCACAACTTGAGCTCAAGCCCCTACCGGCTACACTCAAGTATGTTTTCTTGGGCGCTAATGAGACCCTTCTAGTCATTATTGCTTCCAATCTTACCAATGATCAAGAGATGGAACTTATTAAGGTGCTTAAAGAGCACAAAGAAACAATAGGCTGGAGTGTGGCAGATCTCAAGGGAATAGATCCTTCTATTTGTATGCACCGCATACACTTGGAAGAGGATGCTAAGACCTCAAGGGAGGCACAACGTCGATTAAATCCAAATATGAAGGACGTTGTCATGAAGGAGGTGGTGAAGTTACTAGATGCGGGAATCATATACCCCATCTCGGATAGCAAGTGGGTTAGTCCCACTCAAGTGGTTCCAAAGAAGTCAGGTATTACGGTGCAACCAAATGACAAGGGTGAATTAGTTCCCCAACGCACCACCACGGGCTGGAGAGTGTCCATAGATTATAGGAAATTAAATTCAGCCACTCAAAAAGATCACTTCCCCCTCCCATTCATTGATCAAATATTGGAGAGATTGGTCGGGCAAGGTTTTTATTGCTTTTTGGATGGATATTCTGGCTATAATCAGGTTGCTATAGACCCGAGGGACCAAGAGAAAACCACCTTTACATGTCCCTTCGGCACATTTGCTTATAGACACATGCCCTTTGGGTTGTGCAATGCACCGGCAACTTTTCAACGGTGTATGATGTCTATCTTCTCGGACATGGTGGAAAAATTCTTGGAAGTATTCATGGATGATTTTTCCGTTTTTGGGCCTTCATTTGAATCATGCCTCCAAAATCTAGCTTGTGTTCTCAAACGATGTCAAGAGACCAACCTAATTCTTAGTTGGGAAAAGAGCCATTTTATGGTTCAAGAGGGTATTGTCCTAGGGCACATTGTGTCTAAGAGAGGAATAGAGGTTAATAAAGCCAAGGTTGAACTCATTTCCAAACTTCCTCCACCATCAACGGTGAGAGAGATTCGTTCATTCCTTGGGCATGCGGGCTTTTATCACCGTTTTATCAAAGATTTTAGCAAGATCTCTCAGCCTTTGTGTCGCCTTCTTGAAAAAGAGTCTTGCTTTACCTTTGATGAAGCGTGCCTTAACGCTTTTGAAAAACTCCGCACCATGCTTACAACCGCTCCAATTCTAATCCCTCCAAATTGGGCTCTCCCATTTGAGATTATGTGTGATGCATCCGATTATGCCATGGGTGCTGCCTTAGGGCAACGAATAGACAAACTGCCACATGTCATCTACTACGCAAGTAAAACCCTTTCCGAGGCTCAAATCAATTATACCACCACGGGAAAGGAATTGCTTGCTGTAGTATTTGCATTAGACAAATTTCGAGCTTATTTATTATGTTCAAAGGTCATTGTCCATTCGGACCATGCTGCCCTCCGGCATCTTTTGGCCAAAAAGGACACCAAGCCTAGGTTGATCCGATGGATACTCTTATTGCAGGAGTTCAATTTTGAAATTAGGGACAAAAAGGGAACCAAAAATGTGGTGGCTGACCACCTGTCTAGAATTCTTGTTGAATCCCTCCATAATTCCATTCCAGTTTGTGAATCCTTTCCGGATGAACAACTCTTTGTCATCTCTCAAGAGAGTATCCCTTGGTATGCGGATGTGGTTAATTACTTGGCAACCGGTAAAATACCATCTTCTTGGACCAAGCAAGAGAAGGATCTTTTTCTCTCCCAATCACGATCATATTATTGGGACGATCCTCAATTGTTCAAATATTGCCCCGAACAAATAATTCGAAGGTGTGTACCCAATAGTGAATTCCAAAGCATTCTCAAGTTTTGTCATACACTCGCTTGTGGGGGGCACTTTAGTGCTAAGAAAACCGCAGCAAAAATTCTCCAATGCGGATTTTTCTGGCCGACACTTCATCGGGATGCATATTCATTCTGCCGCTCTTGTGAGAGATGTCAGCGCCTTGGCGCGATGTCTCGGAAGGACATGATGCCTCTTAACCCTATTCTTATCATTGAAATATTTGATGTGTGGGGCATTGACTTCATGGGACCATTTCCACCCTCTATTGGTCATGAGTACATACTTGTGGCGGTGGACTATGTATCTAAGTGGATAGAGGCCGTTGCTACCAAAACCAATGATCACGCAGTCGTGGTTAAATTCATTCAAGCTAACATTTTTAGCCGGTTTGGTACGCCTCGAGCCATCATCAGTGACGGAGGTAAACATTTCTGTAACCGGTTCCTTCGAACCTTGCTTACCAAATACTCTATCACACACAAAGTAGCCACCCCATACCATCCTCAAACTAGTGGCTAAGTAGAGGTATCCAATAGGGAGATTAAGAACATTCTTCAGAAAACTGTTCGGCCCGACCGGAAGGATTGGTCATTGCGACTAAACGATGCATTATGGGCATACCGAACCGCATATAAAACTCCCATTGGAATGTCACCTTATCGGTTGGTTTATGGCAAGGCGTGCCATCTTCCGGTTGAATTGGAGCATAAAGCTATGTGGGCCACCAAAACTTTCAATTTTGACATGCAAAAGGCCGGCTCTAATCGAAAGCTTCAATTAAATGAATTGGAAGAATTGCGGCATGACGCGTATGAGAATGCGAAAATCTATAAGGCAAAGTCCAAAGCCTTTCATGATCGTAATATTCGAGTCAAAACATTTTCGTCGGGCCAAAAAGTATGGTTGTACAACTCACGCCTCCATTTATTTCCCGGAAAACTTCGCTCCCATTGGGATGGTCCATTTTTGGTTAATTCCGTCGCTCCCCACAGAGCGGTGGAATTGAAGGACTTGAAAGATGCCTCGTTGTTCAAAGTAAACGGGCAGCGCTTAAAAGTGTGCGTGGATGACCAAGTCACCACCGAATACGTGGATGTCATCACCTTGACAGATCCCGTGTATTTTGACTCGTGAGCCGATCCGGACGTCGCGCCATAGACGTGTAAGGTGGCAAAGCCATGGTAGCTATCATGCTTTCATGATGTCCCTTTAATCCAAAGTAGGTTTGTATCTAAGCAAGGTAGTATCTAATTCCCAAAAAAATCCAAGTCCCTGAAGCATACTTTAAACTGACTGTTTTTTAGCATCTCGATTGATCGAAACCAAGATCTCGATCAATCAAGATTTCGATTGATCGAGATCTCAATCTCGATTGATCGAAAAACTGCAGAGATTTGCCAAGTCCAAAGTCCCGAGAGGTAGTATTCTTCGATTGCACTTCGATAGGTCTTCGATCGATCTAAAATTTCGATTGATCGAAATGGGATTTCGATTGATCGAAATAAAATTTCAATTTAATCAATTAAATGTTCGATTGATCGAAGTAAAAAGATAATTCAGTGAAGGAATTTTCAATTGATCGAAGAGACAATCTCGATCGATCGAAGCTGGTTTCGATCGATCGAAGCTGGTTTCGATTGATCGAAGCAAGATTTCGATCAATCGAAATCTCGATTGATCGAAAGGCACATCTCAATCAATCGAGATGCACGCGGAGCCTGCACGTGAGCCGAAAATCTATTTAAACCGTTGGGCTTCCCTCCCATTTTAAAAGACCATCAGAATTCTTCTCTCCCTCCGTGCGATCCAAGCCTTCTCTAAGCACTCCCGAGCACTCGATCTACCATTCTCGATCCTCCGCCGCCATCCGACGCAGTCCGAAGCCGCCGCTAGCACTTGCGCGATCTTCTCTTCGCGGCTGCGAGTGGACTTTTCTTCTATTGAGTCGTTCATCTTCTTCCTCTTGAGGTAAGTGATGCATGGCTACTTTTTGTTTATTCTCTCGCCATTTTTGATGGTTTTACGGTGTACTAAACATAGTTAGATAATGTTGGGGTGGATGGGTGCGATTGCGATATCTGTAACGAGATTTTGTGGCTTTCGGGGGGTAGGAATTCATGTAGGAGTGAGATTTGGCATTCTCTTCATTTCAAACGCTTAGTGTACGGTGTGTAACCGCGGCACCTTCGTTTCGGTTGCATCCGTTCATATTGCCTCTTCGAGAGCGACTTTTTGCATTCTTGTCAATACCATGGACTAGGACTTCATTTTTATTTTTTATTCTTTTAGTTTATTCGTAGTTTAGTTTCCTTCTTATTTATCTTTTATTTACGTAATTTTTGGAATCAAGTGCAGACTGTTCCGAGGCTATGGCGAGGGTGAAGAACGCCGTCGGTGCTGTTCGCGATGTGCCCGGGCGAGCTTTCCGGTCTCGGAAGTTCCACCCGGAGCAGGTTTTTGACTTAGCCGAGTTTGAGAGGCGTCCCGACACCACGTGGACGGTTGCCGAGCTCAGGAGACGTCGCCTCGACCGGCTATATGTGCCTCCCACCGACGTGGCACACGAGCGCCTAGTGTAGGTCTTTTACGAGCATATGACCTACTCCTGCACCGCGCCAGATACACTCAAGACTGTTGTGGCCACTGTCACAATCACGATTACGCCGAGCCAGATTGTTCATATGCTCGGCATCCCTCACCAGCAGCCGCCGGACATGGTTGGCCCGGACGGTTAGCCACTTTACAGTGCCGCACTCCCAGCAGACACTACGCTCTTTTCGATAGTGATGGACATGTGTGGCGGGGTATTTACCACGCCCAGTCACAACTGCACGTCCAAATCGATCTGCCCGAGCAGATATTGGCTCCTGGACACCGTTCTCCTCAAGAACGCGTGTCCGCTGCAGCACGTGGCAGAGCGTAGGGGCGACCTCCTCCGTTGCCTCTATGCTTTCCACACGGGCGCTTGGTTTTTTGTCCCATCGCTAATCTGGGGGCAGATGCACAAAGTCTGGGATGGCCTCGTCAACAAGAGGAAGAGGAGAGCAGCGAGTTGGCAGCTTCCCTTCCCTTTCCTGATGGTCGCTTTTCTCAGCAGCGCTAGTATACCGGTCAGTCGGACTGACATCCAGTCGGCACCGCCCACCCGCTTCACATCTACTCAGTGGGAGCGGGTGAGGCGACACTTAGAGCGACAGGACCATCAGGGTGATCCACCAGACGATGTAGATATGGATGCCCCGGTGGAGACGGATGAGGGAGAGCCTGCAGGGGCTGAGTCAGAGGACGAGGAGATGGAGGAGGAGGAGATGGATGTCGCTGCAGAGCGGCATGATATCTTAGCGATGGGCTATTCCTGCTTGGCGGCTGACGTAGAGTGGCTCCAGCAGGGTTTTGACGAGCACGTCCAGGTGACGCAGAGTCAGCTGGCAGGTATTCGGACGGACATTTCTTCTCTGGCACAAGGCCAGAGAGCGATCTTAGACGAGTTCCGAGCCTTCCGGCAGGACCTGCAGTTCATGTTCGCAGGTCGAGCCTCCACCTCCACTTCTGCTCCCTCCGAGCCACCACCACCACCACCCGCCCTCGAGTAGCTGCATTTTATTCCTCTTCTATGCTTTACTTTCTATATTTTTTTTTCTTTTTCTTTCTTTTCTTTCTTTATTTTTGATAGGCCATGTTGGCCATGTTTAGTTCTTTTTTAGTATTCCACCTACATGTACACTTTGTACTGAAACTCATTTTAATTTATATGGAATACATTTATATATATATATATATTTTTACCATGTGTTATCTTTACTGTTTTTATTTTTGCTTTCTCTCAACATATCTATTCTCTATACTTTGACTATGTATGTAGTACCACTTGTCTAATTGTTATATGCAATTCAGTTGATGATTTCCGTTTATTACCGCCTGGTTTTAATTCCCAATACTGTTGAGATTGCTTCAACACAGTATGGCGGTAATAAAGAAAGGCAGCCCCTTTGCGTGCTATACGTTAGCGTGCCTGGATAGTCAATATCTTATCGTATAGACCTCTTAGACAATTGGAAAATACCAGTTCAGACCCTTAGATATACAGTGATATTGGCATTATCTGTTTGTGTATAATTCTTTCATTATGTTCTATTTATCTACTTTTTGTTCCTTTTAATGCTCGTGGTATCCAGTTGGTGTTCTGTGCAGGTTTTCCTTATTTACAAGATGACCGCTGCTGTGGAATACCATTTTTCTCGCATTATGCCATCCTGGTAACTTCTTTCCTTGTTCTTCTTGTCCAAACATTGAGCACAATGTTGCATATAAGTTTGAGTGTCATTGTAGAGCAGTTTTTTTTTTTCTTCTTGATATTTTTGGATGCTTGCCATGATGTCTTGCTTTTTAAAGGAAGTCATTCGAATAAATGTCCGAGGTAAATGCAGCAGGTAGTTAAGAACTTTAACATTGTAAATACCCTGAACTTTTGCAAGCTTCATAGTAGGCTAGAACGGTCTACATTTTTGTCTAAATTTGAGCACGTACAATTCTTGCCCTAAATTTGTCCTTAACCGCACAAATTTGCACACATGCATTTTAAATTGTGGGGTATAAGTCTGATGGAGAATTTTGTAAATTTCTGTTTTTATCTGAACAACTTAAAGAATAAGTTCTTCTGGTTGTTGTAAAAAAAAAAAAAAAAGAAATAAAAAGAGAAAAATATGCAATAAGCCTTCTCACTCAATAAACCGGATTTCTATGCCTCAAAGTAGGAAATATTCGTGTAAAAGTGTGTAAGCTTGAGCAATAATAAGCGGGTGGCTTGCTTACGCTCATCGCCTTGTAAGCTCGGTCATTAAGTCCGAGGGGTGCTTCTTCACCTAATGCCCTAAAATCAATTGGTTTGGGAGTCATTGGCCCAACGCCGCTACATGGGCTTGCAAGAAAGCAAAAAGAGCTAAGCATTGCACGGTCATCCGCGCATGAGCAATCATGAATGTTTTGTGATAATGAATAGCCGTGTCGAGCATTTTCAATGAGTTTTTCTCTTAAAAACAGATTTGTTCGTTTTCTTCTCCAAATATGACAAAAGTCGCATGTTAGAATGCATGTTCACTTTTCAAAGAGGATTTTGGGGCTGGAATTGTTATAGTTGTTCGGGCTGGCCATTATGTGGGGACTGTCGTTCATTTATAGCTTGTGAAAGTCCATTTTTGCTAATGACCACATAGTTCTGTAATACTTGTTGCATTTGCCAAATGTGAAATGAACGGATGATCGCCCTTTATCTAGTTGATGACTGAGCATGATTAAACTTTTGTATAAGATAGTTGATTTCATTTTTGTAATATTGTACTTGCTAAGGGACTAGCAATATGTAAGTTTGGGGGTGTGATAAGTGTTCAATTCTATGCATTTGAACCCTCTTTATTGCATACGTTAGTTCTGTTTTTGCGTTTACCGAGATATGTTTACTGTATTTTTGTGTTTTTGATGTTTTGCAGGTGTTGGAGTAAATGGAGCAAAGTTGGAAGCTTTCTGCAGTCAAGAGAAGAAATCAGAAAATGCAGCCAAGGCATCTCGATCAATCGAGATGTTGATTTCGATTAATCGAAATCTCGATTGATCGAGATCTCATTTCGATTGATCGAAATCTCGATCAATCGAGATTCAATCTCGATCAATCGAGATTCTGCAGAGCCCACTTGGCCACTTGCTCACCTGCTCTCCCACTTGCAACAAAATCCCCTTTTTGCACGACTTAGGAGGATTGTCTGACTTGAACAAGACTTTTGGGGGCCTTCTTGATACAAGAGATATATATAATGATATATATATATATATATGGTGGGCCCAAGGTTGAAAAAGAAGCCAAAAAGCACACAAAAAGGGCCATATCTCTCATATCTCACATATCTCTCAATACACATCAGAATACTAAGGAGAGACCTTCGGGAGAGGAAGAGGAAGAGCTGAACCAGACCAAGAAGCTTCATTCTCTTCATCAATGGAAGGGTGCAAGGCAACCATGAGCAACTAACTCTTCTACTAGGGTGTTGGTTTCAACCCCTAGCCATGTAAACTTGTTCATCTTTGTAGCTCTTGGGATTTGTAATTAAATGTTGATTATTTAGCCTAGTGATTATGTACACAAATACATCTCTTATATATATTCATTTGATTTGGAATTTATTCTTGTCTTAGAGTAGATTTTGTCACTTGAATGCACAACATTTGCATATTCCACAAGAAATGTAAATGATGGCTAGGTAATGGTGTTTAAATGAATGTGTGATGTTAGTTTGTATAGACCATGCCAAGACAAGGTAGTTTGGATGCATGTAGTGTTCACTTAGAGAGTAGAGTAATTAGGTAGTTAGTTAGGTTGAAGAGCTATGCTTATTGAAGATGGATTATGATAGGTTAGCACACACACTGATCTTTTGATATGTCATTGAGGTCACAAGCCTAATGACATTGTTAGGCATTTAATTAATGAATCCCATGCTTGCTACACTTATGAACATGTGAATGGCTAGTGGTGGAAACCAACCCTAGTTCTCTCTCCCAACTTCAAACTCTTTATTTTTCTTGTCATTTCATTCAAGCAATAGTTTTTAAACACAAATTCAAAAATCTGTTTTTTTTTTAATTAAAGTAGAATTAATCTTCCTTTACGACAATTGTGACTAGTCCTCGTGGGATCGATACCCTCTATATAGAACCTTATCTACAAAGATTCGTGCTCTTGCGAGTGGTTGAATTATATTTTGATAAAAAGGAAAAATTAAGCTTACAATATAATTTAGTTCCGACCACATCAACATGTGAAACTAAACATAAATGAATGAATCATCATTTAATCATCTAGCATTCTACCATGCTCAAAACCATGTTCACAATGTATGAAATCTTAAGTCATGAACAATACATGCTGAATAACATAATTAAACGAATACAATCATAAAGCATAAATGATACATATTCTCGAAACATAAATGGTCATTACATGTTGGACACATGCATATAGTCCACAATTTGGATATGCATTCAATATAGTAGATTAAGTCTTTAAATGGAACCAATACCGCTCCACGCCAACTCTGACGACCTAAAATTGTTTTGGAATTATAATTATGGGTCGGTGACTTTTAAGCATGATTAGTCACTTAATGACATCCTTAGTAGATTTAAATAATCGTTTTCATATTTTCGGTTACGGGTGTGGGATCAGAATGGATCCGAGTAAATCGGGAGGTAAATACAGACACTTGAGAGTGGCATAGGGGTGTGAATGTAAGTTTAAGGACATAAGTGAAGTTTCAAAAAGAGAGAAAATGCTAGTTTGTGAATAAGCGTAAAAGGCCCATAACAAAGAGCAAAAAGAGGAGAGATTGAGGGTTTAGTTGGAAAGTGGAATATATAAATTATATATATATGTGTAAAGAAAGGGAGAAAAGAAATCAAATTTGGGGCTTTCTCTCTCTTGGCCGGATCTCACTCTCTCTCTCTACAAGTTTATCTTCTCTCATTCTCTCTAACTTTTGAGGGTGGAGCCAAGAATTAAAGTTACTTCCCTCACTCTCCTCTTCGATTTGATTGAGGGAAAGTTGTCGTTGGAGGAGTTTGAAGCTTGGTGAAAATTGGGTCCTTAACAACCAAGCTTGGATTTGAGGTAGGGGTATCTCTTCCTCCCTAAGTGTCAATTCTATAGGTTGAATTGTGGGTTTCTTAGGGGGTTAACATGTTAGGTAAAGTTAGGAGGTTGGGTTTCCCTCTCCTTGTTGCATTTGTTATATAATTGCATGTTAAAGAGGTGATTTATATGTATTACATGTTATAAAGTTGATATATGTATGACATGTATGAGGTTTTTGGTAAATGCTATGTGAAAAGCATGATTGGTGTTTCTTGAGCATGTAATTTGATGCCAAAGTGTAGAGCCTTGTAAATGTATGCTAAATTTTATTATTTGGTGATGCTTGTTGTGTTGACATCATCCATGAACATGTTGCATACATTGTGTTTGATAAAACATCCCAAAGAGGGTTATTTGAAAATGTGACATGGGGCTTCAGAGCATGCCCACCCATATCTCTTTTGTTGGAGTTTTGACAAATCATGAACCATTTATGTGTGTGTGTAAACATGCATTGCTTGAAAGCATTCATTTGATAATGTTGCTCATGTGTTGAATATGTTATGTATGTCTAAATGCTCTAGCATATACCATATAACTAATAGGGATTCTATGACTTGCATTCATGTAGATCGGCGTAGGGTTGGCGCTTAGGTGGGGTTGGGGTATCTCTATTGAGCCGCCATGGTGCTCACCCTGCTCCCCCCAACATTTTTTAGGTTATGCATCAAAGATGATGATAGGGACTTCATAGTTCTTATGGATGTTTTGGGAACTTCATTGGAGTATGATGATCATTTGGATATTGTATATATTTGGCTATTCGTGCCGGCTTGTGGCACGTTGATTATGTATTTGTAGTCATGGTAGGATTTTTTAGCATTTTTGGACTTATGCTTGAAATTCATGCAATGACTATATAAACTCAGAATCCATCGCATTGGGATGTATTTCTTGGGCAAGATTTATATTTTGAACATTTGGAATGTAAAGTTATGATTTCCTCTTATGTTGTAACTTTATGTATAGATTTTTCTCAAGTAAATCAGATGAGAATGAAGTGAAATGGATATGTGTTTTGAATGATATGGTAAGAAAAAAATTGATGGAATTACATTTCAAATGTGAAATGCATGTTACGTGAATATACTTGATGGCCATTAAGGCATTAGAGTAGCCATTGGGGGGACACGTGCCCAAAAGTGTCCATTTTGAGTTGAAATCATGAATAGAATATATGTTTAGAAGGAGAATTATATTACCTTCAATTTGATAGGTCATAGGCCTTATTTGGATATAAAATAGGGAAGATATGCATGTTTTAGTGCAAGGGTTTAATTTCTGACCCATACCCATTGATTTGAGTATAACTCAAGTTTTGGTTGGTATTTTTATATCATTCTAATTGGGTTGGATGCTAGACATGTTGAGGAAGATCCATACCAAATTTCAAGTCAAACGGATTTATGGATTCTGAAATATCCGAATTTTAAGTTAGGGTGAAGTTATAACCAAAATTGTGTTACAGAATTTTGCCAAAGATTAACGGCCATCGATCCCCCTCTTTTACGGTGATCGATCACCCCTGTAAAAGGTCAGAAACAGCCTCGATCGAGCTTGGGCGATCGATCCCCCTTTTGTCCAACTTCAAAGAGTGCATATTTCCTTCGTTTCAAATCGGATTTCAATGATTCTTTTTTTAAAATTGTGTATTTTTAAACCCTCTTTCTAATGGCTACAATTTTAGACATTCATTATAAACTCACAAGGAGTTATGTATTCATTTTTGTCGAATAGAACCAATTGAATAGTTCTGTGGTTGAGGCGATTGAGGGTAGGTGATGTTGACTTGTGCATAGGTAAATACAAGTGGGTGACTAGGCTTCTGTGGTGATGAAAGGTTAAAATGGTCCATTAGGGCTTAACGGACAGGTTCACCTCTTGGTTTCCTGGGAGTTGGGGGACAAGGGTGTGATAACATGGTATCAAAGCTTGATACTATCGCATGAGTGTAGTTTAGGTTGTTCACGGGGTTGAGTGAACGGGTTCACCCTCAGGATTTGGGTCGGTCCAGGGGAGTCCTGGCGGTCAGGATTCTGAGGCGTGACAGAATGGTATCAGAGCTCTAGGTTAGAATACCTAGGGACGACAGGGAATGGAGATATCGTGTGTATAGTTGAGAAGGTTGGATTATGTAACTGATCCCAGAATAGTATCAGAGCTCTAGGTTAGAAAACCTAGGGATGATGGGTGATGAAATATATAGGTGGTTATATATTGTGGATAAAAAGTATGCCAGTTACTTGTAGTAAATGCATGCATTGAGTGAAGCATAATGATATTTATGCTAGTGTATGTGCATATATGATTTATATGCACGATTTGACATATACGTGATTATATGTGATTTAATGTGAGATAAATGCATGCTATCTATTTATAGAAAATGTGTGCATTGGTGAAGTATGTCTAAAATGTGCTTAAGTGAGGTTTAGGAGCATATGTGAACTGTATACTAGTTTTTTTACCTGTATAGGTGAATATATGTGTAGCTTGGTGGAGATGAAATGTATGCTATGTTCCTTTATAACTAGATTATGCATTGTGTAGAACGACTCTTAGGTGCTTGATTTATATATGTTCGAAAAACATGTATGGGGCCGTTGTGAGAAAAACGAAAAAATGTGAGAGACTAACCTATTCACCTTGGAGTATGTGTAAGGACCGGAATTTTTTTAACCGATTCCGGATGATTTTTAGACGGGTTTTCTTTTTTTAAATTAATTAAATTCGAAACGGTGTGAATCCATATATATATTATATATATAGATGGAAGACGTGGACATTATAATATATATATATTGGAGTATATATATGTGTTGTTGCATGGTGAGTATGTATATATATATATAGGTATTTATATATACATATGGTGGGTCTATATGTAATTATGGATAAATAGAGAGGCACCTTTATAATTATATAGATCTTGTGGAGGAGATTAATTGAGGAAGTTGTGAACCAAAAATGGTCAGCTAAAGAGAAGACCACATGAGTGGTTCGGCTAAGAGGAGAGAAAAAAGAGGGAAAGAAAAGAAAAAGAGAAAAAGAAGAAAAAGAAAGAAAAGAAGAGAGAGAAGAGAGAGAAGCCGAGAGGGGTTCTAGGGAGAGAGATGAAGTCGGAGAGAGGAGGAACCGATTCCAGCGTCGACAGTGGTTGTGGCTACTGGCTGTTCGGACGGTGGTTGTTGGTGGTCCAATTTTGGGTTGAGCTCGACTGGTTCGATAGAAGATTGGACCAGCGATGGTGTCCACAGTGGTTCTCGGCTGGTTGTTGGACGGCCATGGCAAGGTGGTCGACGGTGGAGACACAGCTGAGCCGTGTTTGGTATGACTATAGTGGTGGCGTGGGGTGGTGTCGTTGATGGGTTTCTTTGGTGGTGGTGGCATAGAGACACGACTGGGTCGTGTTGGTTTTGGCTGAGGACGACCGTTGAGGTGGAGCTCCGATAGCGATCGTGAACTAACAGCCATGGTGGCTGTCTGGTTTAGTTTGGCAGTAACTGTTCCGGCGTGGTGTGACTGGGCACGGCTGGGTTTGCTCATGATTTGTGGCTGATCGTGGTGGTGTAGTCCGCGGCTTGGGTTGGTTGAAATTGGTGGTTTCGTATAGTTGTTTCGGTAACCAGCTGTGGTTGAGGTGTGGTGGAACACGGTGGTCTTGGGCTTGGCTCAAGCTGGATGATGGGTTCGGTTATGGAGGGTCTGTTTGGCTGTGGAAACGGTGGTTCTAGTGGTGTTGGCTGTCAGCTGACGCCGTTCCTTGGGTTCAGTTTTTACAAGGGGCTCACGGTGGTATTGTTTAGGTTTTGGATGATTGTTCCGACAGGGGAGGAGGTAGCAGTTCTGTGGGTTATTTCTATGGCCATTTTGGTGGCCTTCTTGGCTGTCGATGGTGGCGACAGCGTGAGTTTACGATGCTCTTTTTGGTTGCGATTGTGGTGGTCTTACAACTGAACTTATTTGGTGATAAGCCTAGCCAGCGGTGGAGCTTGTTGGTTCAATTATGGCTGATCATGAAGGTGCTGGAATTGGGTTGTTGTGTTGCGAAGATGATGGTGGTCATGGTAGTTTCGGCCACTTATGGCAGATAGTGAGAGTTGGTGTGATGCTTTCAATGGAAACAATTATGGTGAAGGTTGTGAAGTGAATTCCTAGTTGGTGGTGTGTTGGATACTATTTGGCAACCATGGCTGAACATTGTTTGTTCAGAGGTGGGTTCGTTTGGCTAATGGATTGGGCTTAGACCATGAAGTGGGCTGCCATGATTTTGGAGTCTTGTTTGGGCTACTTAATTGAATTGGGCCTAATAATTGGACTGCCAACTTGCGTAATTATGGGCTGAATTTGAATGCTTAAATTTGGACCAACCATGGAAATTAAAAAAGGAAAGGAGATTGGTTCATATGTGACTTGGACACGAGATTGGACCAGGCTTGGTATGGACTGCTTTGCAGACGCAGATTCATTGGAGAGTGGGACTTAAGGCAAGTTGATTCTTGCCTCTATCTCCTACGTATATATTTTAGTTATATTGGTTAATTTACATATGCTCTTAATTTAATCATATGTCGTGTTTATATATATATATATATATAAAGGTGATTGTTGTATATACGTGGGATGGGAAGTTATGTGTATATATATATATATATATATATATGTGTGTGTGTGTGTGTGTGGAGAGGAAAACATGAAATTTAAATGCTCGTTTACGTTGTGATATGTATATGTGCAGATTTAGCCCATGTAATTTATGCTAAATAATTCATATTTAGCTATATGTTGTTCTATAAGCGTAGGTGGAATTTATGCATAGGTGAAATGTATATGCGATTATACTTTGGTGTAGTAGTAGAAATGCATGCTATATATATGAATATGGTATTGGCGAACATTTGAAAAGCATGATTATGATGTGCTAAGTGTTTTATATGTCCTTAATACATATATGGTGACGGAATATATATATGGTTATATATTCTGAATGAAAAGCATGCTAGTTACTTGTAGTGAATGCATGCATGTCTTGAGTGGAAGCATGACTATAATTATGCTGGTATACATGCATATGTGACCTATATGTAGGATGTAACATATATGTGTTTATATGTGGGAATGTGAATATGAGATGCATGCTAGCTTTATTTATATATCGAATGTATGCATTGGTTATAGCATAATAAAAATATGTTAAGGTGAAGTTGTTAGCGTATATGAGGTATTATGCGGGTTTTGAACATGTATGCGCTATATGTGTTGGAATGTGTTGAGAAACATGCTAAATGCTTCTTTTAGTATTCATAAGCATGGGTTGATGCATGAAAATAGTATGCTATGTATATATGCATCCATATTGCATAATGGGAGGGGAATGACACATACGTGGTCATATGTGGGTTTATGTAGAGAGAAATGCATGCTATGTACTTTAATACTAGCTGGTGCATTGGGATACCATAAAATAAAATGCTTGATTACGTATGCATCCACATTACATATATGGGAGGTTGTGGAAAAATTAACGCAAAAGAGGTACACGGGACTTCGGAGTGGTCCAACCGTGTCACGAGAAGTGGTATAATTATCCACTACGTATGGCCCTCGGAGTGGACCCGCCATACAGAGGCTCTATGCCTAGAATCAGAGTGTGTCCAGCATTAGTGAGCTTCGGAGTTGCCCCCTCACAATTTGGCAAACCAATATATTGCCATCGGAGTATGTCTAAGAATTATGGCCCTCGAAGTGGACCCGCCATGCTTTGGCTTAATGCCTGGAATCAGAGTATGTCCAACGAATGTGAGCCTCGGAGTTATCCCCTCACATAATGGCAATCCTATACATTGCCATGGTAGAATGACCTTTCGGAGTGGTCCAGGTCATAGGATGGTTATCGGAGTTGTCCTAGGTCACATGATCCTCGGAGCGGGCCAATCATGTAGGGTATCAGATGAGGGTCGAGAGTGAGAGTATCTGTAAGCCTTGATGCTTGTATTATGTATCAGATTATGACCGAGGAAGGTGAAAATACCTTTATGCTTATATGTTTATCTGTTAAGCATGTTTTTCTGTTCAAATGTATCTTAATTGCATTTAAGATTTGCTACTTGATGAGTAGGAGATGTGGTAGTTGATTTACATTATTTATGTAAATGTTTTGACATATATGTTCTATATACATATTGGTGCTGGATGTTTACTGCTTTCAAGTATGTTGAAAATGATTTCTAAAATCATGTGTAGTAGATTTAAATGTTTATATATGCTAGAACTGCCATATGCATTGTTAGCTCATGAATGCTAGGAGTATGACTTTAAATATTGTGATACACTTAAGTGCATGTATATTTTTGAGAATATGTGAGCATTGACCCGCTGCAGCAGTGATAGAATGGTTCTACATACCTTGTTGGGCCTTTGAGCTCACCCCCTCCCATGTTTTGCAGGTATTGCTGATCATGGAGTCAGTTGGGGACTGATAGTATTGGATGTAGAGGTAGTGATTAAATTCTTTAGAATTTAATGTATATTTAGGAAATTGGATTGATGTTTTACATTTTAATTAAATGTATCGGACTTTTATGTTGGACAACTTCCCCCATTTGTACATTTGATGTATGTATATAAGACGGACATTCAAGAACTGAGTTATTATTTCAATTGTAATATGCATGTTGTAGGAATGTTGGGGGGACACGTTCCCAGAAGTGTCCATTTTGAATTTAGGATATGAATGTTGGGGGGACACGTGCCCAAAAGTATCCATTTTAACTTGTAGATGTGAATGATGGGGGGACACGTGTCCAAAAGTGTCCATTTTAAATTTTAGGTATGAATGACATAACAGGATCTGATTTCTTCAAAAGAGGTGATGCCCAATTTTCTTGAAAATAATGGGAAATTGGGATTGTATGATCAGGTGATGGTTATACCATGAGGGTGATCTCACGGATTCACACTCGGGATTGGGGTCAGTCTAGGGGAGTCCCGGCGGTCCGGGTTCTAGGGCGTGACAATATGTGATGACTCGGTGATGATCCATTTAATCACCTTGGAGTATGTAATGACTCGGTGATGATCCATTTAATCACCTTGGAGTATGTGATGACTCGGTGATGAACCATTTAATCACCTTGGAGTATGTGATGACTCGGTGATAAACTATCATACCACCTTGGAGTATGTTATGACTCGGTGATGAATTCCAAAACCAACTAATCACCTTAGAGTATGTGATGACTCGGTGGCGGTGTTGGAATTGTGTGGGAAGTATCTCGGTTACATGAGTGGTCAAAAGTCATGTTAGGGTAAGGGTTGAGAAGTTGAGAATTTATGGATTGCTTGTAAAGCACTAGGTTTCAAAAACCTAGGGTATCAAAGTCATAGGTTCGAATACCTAAGGACGTAGAGAAATGGCTAAACCAAAGCGTAATTTGGAGATGGGCAATGGTTGATAGTTGCCTAGACGATAAGTTTTATTACCTATGGGGAATAGTGAAATGATTAACTCGTTTTGAGTAATCATGAGGAAATATCAAAGTGTTGATGTGATAAACCGGTTTCAATTTGGTAATACTCCCAAAGTTGGTTGAGTTTGGATTTTGACTTGATGATTCAATCTTGTTGAGTGAGTAACGAATAGATACCGCAAGGAATGTTGCGAGTGTTTGAGTCCTTACTGATACTTAAGGGCTTATGATATGTGGATAGATTAGTAGTTGTTTACCAATGAGTACAGTGGATGAGAGTAGGTTGCCATAAACCACTCTAGATATTCAATTCTAGTATGTGTCAGTATACTAGGGAAATCTAGGTAGTGCTATCACGTTTGCTCAAGTAGAGGAAATGCAGGAACCATGCGTGGTCAAGAGTACGTATCTAGTGTTAGCCTGAGGGCTGGGATATTGAGTTGTCAAGATACATTACATGCCATATCATGTATCCTATGTGCTTATTTGATTTAACATGCTATGTGTTATATGTTATGTGAAATATATAACTCATGTGATTGTGCATTAGCATTAGTGTTGCATTATACATCATGTGGTCAATAGTGACATGTAGTCACCAATTAGAAATCCTAGATCTGAGGATTGGGATGTCGAAATAGACATGTGAAGATAGACTTCGAGAACACGAGTCTAGAGTTAATGAAAAAGGATATGAATTACCTTAGAGTTTCCAAACAGATAGTTTAGTGATTCAGAATTAGGGTTGTAGTGATTACACGACTATTAAGGATAGAATTTAGTCAAATGACTAAGACAATTGGTGGTATTGTGATACTAGGAATCTAGGTAGAGTATGTCTAAAGAGTGACTATTGATATAGTCGGATGAGGACTCGAAAATGATTAAATTCCTGGAGTTGGTGAACGTTTGATGATTGTTATGTCTAAAAATAGGACATTGGGATTATGTGAAAATAATTGAGAAGTTGTATCATAGGTTGAATATGACGGTTAAGTAAAGGATAAGTCCATAGTTGGTTAGAACGTTGACATGTAGTGTCTGAAGCAAGGATGATTTCTTTCGTTGAGCGGGAAGGATGGACGCAATGGACATAGTCAAGGATATACACTAGGTTGGGTGTATGTGACTGTAGGTGATTGTATGTGACCCTGAACTCTCATTGGAAGGGGTTATCTGAGTAAAAGCTCTATATGGAAGGAATTCTTTCTAACTGTTAGCTAATTCCTTGGAGTGAAAGGATGGGATGGGATTATCAAGTTAAGGGCATGTAAAACCCTAATCTTGGCACTAAATGCCAATGGCACATGAGGTTGAGCTCAGTGGTGTGCTGTGGTGTGCGCATGTTTGATGTAGTTGGATCATAGTGTGAATATGATGTTAAGAAAAGGATGAGTTGATATTGGATGAGGATCTTAACATATGGTATCTAAAGTGAGGATAATTTCTTACTGTGAGAGGGAAGAAGTGGACGCAGTGGGCTGCGGCCACTGTATGGCTGCTGTTTGGCCACTATAGGTGACCTCAAACTCTCATTGGTAAGGGTTATCTAAAGTGACGTGCTAATATGAAAGGAATCCTCTCTAACTGTCAACTGGTTCCTTAGTGTAAAAGATGAAAATGGGAAATGGTTCTCCTCTTGAATAATGAGATTATGAAATCAGTGGGATATAAGATCCTGAACTTGGGATTGGATTCCAGTGGGTTGTAGTCTATGGGACTGGGCAGGGTGATGTGGCTTGCTGTGACAAGTACACCGCTTATGTGGTTTATATCGACGAGTACACTATCATGTGCCTTGCTCGTGAGTGCGCTTGTGATGTTACTGGATTAATTTGGTTTGTGTTGTGATGATGCACAGGATATTGGACTAAGCCTGGGAATGGTATGCCTGAGATAGAAAGTCATGTTTGATAATGAAATTATGACTTTGAGTATTGATGATCCCAGGTGATAGGGATGTATCACTGTGCGTGATTGGTATGATTAGTCGAGGTTGTTACCTTAGCCTAGAGATGTAGATTGACTGGATAAGTTTTGAGGTAGAGACTGTGAACTCTAGGAAGCAAGTGCTTCGTAGAATTGTGAAAGTGAATTGTACATGTGCTTAGGAGTCACTCAGCCATGTCACGGAAGTGGTAATATTGCTTAGGGCAGTTGAGACACGCTAACTGTGTTAGACTTAAGTGTTATGAGTTAGGTGTTGCAAGTGTAGCGCCAAGGGTATATGGAAAGAGAAAGTGACGATTATCGGCAAAAATAGCGTCAGACATGGATTGGTCTTGGAAAGGCCTTCACTATGCAAATTTCGAGGACGAAATTCCTTGAACGTTGGGAGGTTGTGACGAATAAATATTTTTTTTGAATTATAATTATGGGTTGGTGACTTTTAAGCATGATTAGTCAATTAATAACATGCTTAGTGGATTTAAATAATCCTTTTCATGTTTTCGGTTACGGGTGTGGGATCGGAATGGATCCGGGTAAATCGGGAGGTAAGTACGGACACTTGAGAGCGGCGTAGGGGTGTGAATGTAAGTTTAAGGGCATAAGTAAAGTTTCAAAAAGAGAGGAAATGCTACTTGACAAATAAACGTAAAAGGCCCATAACAAGGAGTAAAAAAAGAAGAGATTGAGGGTTTAGTGGCAAAGTGGAATATATGAATTATATATATATGATATATATGTGTAAAGAGGGGGAAAAAATCAGACTTGGGGCTTTCTCTCTCTTTTGGCCGGATCTCACTCTCTCTCTCTACAAGTTTCTCTTCTCTTATTCTCTCTAACTTTTGAGGGTCTAGAAGTGAGATTTGAGGGTGGAGCCAAGAATTAAAGTTGCTTCCCTCACTCTCCTCTTCGATTTGATCGATGGAAAGTTGTCGTTAGAGGAGTTTGAAGCTTGGTGGAAATTGGGTCTTCAACAACCAAGCTTGGATTTGAGGTAGGGGTATCTCTTCCTCCCTAAGTGTCAATTCTATAGGTTGAATTGTGGGTTCTTGGGGGGTTAACATGTTATGTAAAGTTAGGAGATTGGGTTACCCTCTCCTTGTTGCATTTGTTATATAATTGCATGTTAAAGAGGTGATTTATGTGTATTACATGTTATAGAATTGATATATGTATGACATGTATGAGGTTTTTGGTAAATGCTATGTGAAAAGCATGATTTGGTGTTTCTTGAGCATATAATTTGATGCCAAAGTGTAGAGCCTTCTAAATGTATGCTAAATTTCATTACTTGGTGATGCTTCTTGTGTTGACATCATCCATGAACATGTTGCATACATAGTGTTTGATAAAACGTCCCAAAGAGGGTTTTTATTTGAAAATGTGACGTGGGGCTTCAGAACATGCCCACCCATGTCTCTTTCGTTGGAGTTTTGACAAATCATGAACCATTTTTGTGTGTGTAAACATGCATTGCTTGAAAGCATTCATTTGATAATGTTGCTCATGTGTTGAATATGTTATGTATGTCTAAATGCTCTAGCATATGCCATGTAGCCAATAGGGATGCTATGACTTGCATTCATATAGATCGGTGTCGGGTTGGCGCTTAGGTGGGGTTGGGGTATCTTTATAGAGCCGCCGTGGTGCTCACCCCGCTCCCACCAACATTTTTCAGGTTATGCGTCAAGGATAATGATAGGGACTTCATACTTCTTATGGATGTTTTGGGAACTCAATTGGAGTATGATGATCATTTGGATATTGTATGTATTTGGTTATTTGTGTCGACTTGTGGCACGTTAATTATGTATTTGTAGTCATGGTAGGATTTTTTATTATTTTGGACTTATGCGTGAAATCCTTTTAATGGCTATATAAACTCGGAATCCATCGCATTGGGATGTATTTCTTGGGCAAGATTCATGTTTTGAACATTTGGAATGTAAAGTTATGATTTCCTCTTATGTTGTAACTTTATATATAGATTTTTCTTAAGTAAATGAGTTGAGAATGAAGTGAAATGGATATGTGCTTTGAATGAGATGGTAAGAAAAAAATTGACGGAATTACATTTCAAATGTGAAATGCATGTTACGTGAATATACTTGATGGCCATTAAGGCATTAGAGTAACCATTGGGGGGACACGTGCCCAAAAGTGTCCATTTTGAGTTCAAATCATGAATAAAATGTATGTTTAGAAAGAGAATTGTATTAGCTTCAATTTCATAGGTCATGGGGCCTTGTTTGGACATAAAATGAGGAAGATATGCATGTTTTAGTGCAAGGGTTTAATTTCTGACCCATACCCGTTGATTTGAGTATAACCCAAGTTTTGGTTAGTATTTTTATATGATTCCAATTGGGTTGGATGCTAGACATGTTGAGGATGATCCATACCAAATTTCAAGTCAAACGGATTTATGGATTGTGAGATATCCGAATTTGAAGTTAGGGCGAATTTGTAGCCAAAATTGTGTTACAGAATTTCGCCAGAGATTGGCGGTGATCGATCCCCCTCTTTTACGGCGATCGATCACCCCGATAAAAGGTCAAATACATCCTCGGTCGACCTTTGGCATTCGTTCCCCCTTTTACAGCATGCACTATTCAAATAGTGTTTTGTCCAACTTCAAAGAGGCATAATTCCTTCGTTTCAAATCGGATTTCAATGATTATTTTTTTGAAATTGTGTATTTTTAAACCCTCTTTCCAATGGTTAAAATTTTAGACATTTATTAAACTCACAAGGAGTTATGTATTCATTTTTGTGGGATAGAACCAATTGAATAATTATATGGTTGAGGCGATTGAGGCTAGGTGATGTTGACTTGTGCATAGATAAATACAAGTGGGTGACTAGGCTTCCGTGGTGATGAAAGGTTTAAATGGTCCATTAGGGCTTAACGGACGGGTTCACTTCTTAGTTTCCCGGGAGTCAGGGGGACAAAGGTGTGACAAAATATTATCAAAGCTTGATACTATTGTATGAGTGTAGGTAAGGTAAGGTTGTTCATGGGGTTGAGTGAATGGGTTCACCCTCGGGATTCGGGTCAGTCCAGGGGAGTCCTGTTGGTCTAGATTCTGGGGCGTGCACTAACTCTACCATTGGGGAGACTCTGCCACCTCCTTTTCATTTCCTGGAAAGTGTTAATCCACAAGGGATGAGCAACCACACGCTCAGTAGGAATGTCTAAAACACAATTCCGTAAGTTCAGTAAATACCACATAAGCATACATTTGCATTTGATCATATTAAGCAAATAATCATATGTCACAACCACATAATGAGCAATGTATAATGCAATATGATACGCACAACTCCCTCATCCTTCCCACAAATCAATTGGGTTTCGATTTTACGGGCCACCCAATCCTACCTAACCAAGACTCCTTATCGGCTCACCTCACGAGGGTTACCTTTACCGGAATACCTCTCTAACGACATCCCATAAGGGTTACCTTAACTAAAATACCTCGCCATTCCTCAAATGGACTTTACTGCCCCAATTGAATTCACCACCCTCATCATGCACTTTCAAATGAATGATGATGGATTCAAAATAACCATTCTAATATGCATTTACAATTAATTCATCGTAACAATAATTGTCATGCTTGTATATTTCCAAATAACAATCACATGTATTCATATTAAACATGTTGGACATTCTTCGCATATCATATCAATTAGATAGACAATTAATCATGTTTCACATTTAAACATGCTTCCAAGACATTCTATCAAACATATAAGTGTCACTTTCATATTAATAGCTTCACAATTCAATCTCAACACGCTTATATAATATTTTGAGGCATTTATAAACAAGTAGCTACATCATCTAACATTAATAATTCATCAAATGATTATAATTTAGCATGCTTTAAGATTAAAAGATATCTAATTATCCTACATAACCAATTGGTTGCCATAGACAACCAATATACTCACAAAACCCCCCGGATTCTATGGGTTATGCATTCCTACCTCAATTTGGAAGAGAGTCCAAATGATTTTCCCAATTCTTATAAAAAATTTAATTTCTCCAAAATTGATTACGGTCAAATCAAACTTGAGCCCTCAACGCGTAGACCATTTCTTTCTTCTTAAGTGTCTTCTAATTTTTAGCCTGAAACCTTCCAATTCAATGGACAAGTGAAGAAAAAGATGTAAAGGTATATATGTACATCTATATGCTCCTCACAGCTGTTGAAAAATGAGAGAATGAATTGCTGAGTTTTTTCATTGCTATTTATAGACCTAGTGTCCTATTTACAAAAATGCCACTAATTTCTCCTAAAACCTTTCCGGACTCCGTTTTCAATTTTTGTAACTTTGATTCATACGAAATCGATTTCGTAGTTCGTAAAATATTTTATTTAAGGTACTCTCTGAATTTTGTGTCAATCCGACACTTTCGAATTTTTTGGGCCCACAAGGCCCGCGCCCCGGGTCAACCCAAACCTAAAAATCAACTTTTGTCAAACGCTCCAAAAACTTTCACAAATATTTATACAAGTCTCTAAACACGTATTTTACATTCAAAATACATATATAATCATTTAAAGCATTAAAATGACAATAAATGAAATTAAAGAAAAACTGGCCATAAATGGTCACGCTTCTTACGGATAGGGCTTGCAGACATCCAATTTTATCAGACCCCACTTAAGCGGTAGTCTTGTACACTGGGTACAACATATTGTCTCTTGATACCAAAATTGCTATAAAACAATTTTTGTAGGTAAACAATTAGCAACAATAATTTGAGTGATTTACCAAGGAAAAAAAATAATGATTTCAGTATTCTAGCTACTTGGATGCTTTTTATGCGTAAGCTGTGGTAAGTTAAAATGATAAATATATTTTAAGTGCAACAATATCTTTGTATAATTAGTTTTATTACTTCCTGAACTGAATTTGTTTTAGTGACAAAATCTTCAAGACTTTCACTTGATTGCTTATGTATGAGTACTAGTTTGGTTTTGGGTTCTATGCATATATGGTAAAATCTAGAGTAAAAAAAAGTAATTATTGATGGAGTAAATGGAAATAAATGAAGTAATTGTAGTAGTAAATGGTCAAGCCGTTAGTATTACGTAACTAGGTCCCCACCGACCCTAAAAACACGCAACGAGAAGGAAACAAGGGTATGTTTGGTGTCATCTTAGTTTGCTTATTATAACTCCTTTTGGACCAGAATTATCCGTCAGTATCGTTGATTTATGTCTTCTTTGATGTCCTTTCAATTGATTCCCGTGCCTTTTTAATACAGCATTTCAATGTTGAAATGTTGAATATATAGTTACGCCTAAAAGCATTTTCACCTGTGAACTGCAAAATTTTCAAACAGGATATTAACTTTCTTTATCAGCAAGGAAATTTCATCTCTTTTCAAAAGGGTAAAATTAAGAAAGAACGTTCGTACCAAAGGACCTCTACTTCAATGATATAACCGCTCTATCTTTAAGGAAAATACGAGGGGTTCAAGCTCGATCTGGCGTGGGCAATGTGTTCGTGAGGTGTGTGAATACTTACATGATATATAAGATCAGAAGATGGGAAATTACTGACGAAGTCAAAGAAATGAGCATTATTTAGATGAGTTGCTATCACTTTTTATGTGATGGACACAATAATACAACTTTTGTATCTTCAAAACAATGACCCTTAATAACATTACCATCACCACTAGCTTCTCTCATGGATAAGATATTCAGACTTTTCTTCTGTTTAGTGTTGTTTTGAGGTTCAAACAAGCCTAGAAAATGTAAATTGGAGTTATGGGGACTTACATTTAAGTAAGAATATTGAGAGAGACGAGGAGAGTCTGAAAAGTCAAGGCTTTTTAGTTCTGGTGAGTAGGAAACTTCTTCATTGAAGTGTATGGCTCTCCTCTGAGTCTGTAGAGTCGGGTCTTGGTGGTGGTCCAGGACAGAAAGATAAAGGTGAGTAGGAAATTAATTTTCCATTGGAGTGCTTGGCTCTCCTCTGAGTCTGTAGAGTCGGGTCTTTCTAGTGGTGGTCCATGAGAGAGAGATATAGGTGAGTAGGAAATTAATTTTCCATTGGAGTGTTTGGCTCTACTCTGAGTTTGTAGAGACGTCGGGTCTTTCTAGTGGTGGTCCTTGAGAGAAAGATCAAGGTGAGTAGCCTATGCAAGTCTTCCATAACATTTTCCAAGTCAACTGACGTGTTTAGCTTTTGTTGAAATATGTATCTGGTTTGAGGACTTCTCTTCGCGTGGCTTAAAAATAGTTGGATTTGTGTGCCATTATTAGAGTTAAAGAACATACTATCGTTCACACTCCAAGGTCTCGTTTCGTAATTTATAATCAATAATTTTCAGATCCCATTAAATTTATGTTAAAATTCATTGCTGATAAGGCAAGAACTGAGAGAACGTAGTCCATACCACAAGTGACACAATCAATATACTAAAATTGAGTCTACCTGCCTAATATATATGCCAGTTTAAATTTTGAAGACATTATTTGTAAACAGTTAAATAATTATATTTTAGATGTTTAGATTATTGTTTTTGTAAACTGATTATTATATTTAAAACAATTAACATAATTTATTTGTGATGTTTACCTAAGAAAAGAGAGGGGTCTGTAATTTTTAAACTGCTAAGCTCATTTTCCCATTAGTAATTTAATTTAGTATCAATCTAACCTAGTGTAGCTCATAGTTTACATTAGCCTAGTCTAGCAGTCTAGCAGTAGTTAATCTTAGTTCTTAACTGGTTACCAACATTATTTTATTTTTCTTCTTTAAAGTCTTGAGATTCTTCTCCTGTAATCATTTGACAATCTATTGTTTTTGGCTTCTTTGTATTTTATAATTGTCGCTACTTGAAATTCATGAAGTTTTTACTGCATTAGAGGTATGTTAACCTCTTTTGATTGTGCTTGACTAACTTAAAATTTTATAATAAATTTAGGAAGTTTTTATTATAATATTTGAAACTGATTAGCAACATATTCAGTTTAAATCTACAAAAATAATAATTTTATAATTTTAATTAACTTATATTTGGGAAAAAAAATTTTTAAACTTTATTTTCTGAATTGTTTTTGTAGTTGAAGGAAATATAAAAATTGTAACGTTGTTTGGCGCAATTGTGGAGTTGCCTGTCACTATACAGATTAGTTTGCACAAAATAACATCAAACGCGTGTCTCTAATCTTTCCCTTGAAGCTTCTTGCATAGGATGAACATCTATTGACAATACTAAAACGAAAGTAAATATATTAACCAATCTAGTTATTGCCATCCTCAACTTAAGCAAGCCCCGTCTCATGGATAATAGCTAAAAGTCTGTCTCAACAGTTCCCTCCTCTGATACTTGTCCCTTTAGTGTAGATACATGAATAATAGGCAATTTAGAAATGAATTCAAAGGCTCATTTATATTAACGATCATTTTGTGTATCTATTTGTTATTGATTTAAAAGAAAATAGTGGAGTCCTTTTGAGTATAATGAGCTTTTATAGATAGTGAATTATTTTGAAATTCATGAGATGATGGTAATTTAAGATGACAATTCGTATTTACGGATCATATACGTGTTGTGTTGATCCAATAGTTTGGCTTGGACTACTATTAATCACTCTTAAATAATTATATAAAGGATTGTTTTGTAAAGCTGTCGGATTCCGATTTCTGAAAAATGAAATCTAAAAATCTGATGTGCTGTTATTTCTGTGAAAAGCAGAATACGTTTGATAACATCAAATACTATTGAAAATTTGAAAGTACAAATCTGAAAATATGTTTTGTAAACCTAAAATTAATTTTTTTAAAAAAAATAGTAGTATTTTTTACTAAAAATTGAGTTTGAGTAATATGGTTCCAACTTATTTTAACCAACAAAAATGTGATAATACATATTTTATGTATATTCTTTCTTCTGAAATTATATTTGTTAGGACTTTATTTTAGTTTATTTTAATTAAAAATTCATTTTTATATATTTTCATGCTTTTGGTAATTGTAATAAATTCTAACTATTTACTTATTTTTTGTAATTGTCATATATTATTATATATACTCGTTTTATTTCTTTCGATATTTTTTTTTTACTTTATATATTTTATACAAAAATTTATTCTTATTGACTTATAATTTTGTATTTATTGTGTTTTATTTATATTATATTATTTTTATTTTTATTTTTTATTTATATATTTTTTATTTATTGTATTTTATTTTGTTACTATCGTATTGCCTAAGCCTATGGCACTATAAATAAAAAAAATTATTCAACTGAAATAAATGTTGACTTAATATAATCAATGTACCAATAAGCAAATGTTTACAAAACACCATTTAAATTAATATTTACTTCAGTAGGGGCAACTTTTAATAAAATAATAATAAAATATTAAATCAAAACAATAAATATAAAAATCAAAACATTAATTCATAATATTTCTATTCAATACATATTTCATTCCAAAATAATATTTGCATCTAAATAATAACCAGGATGACAAACATACTTAATAACTACTCATAATAAAAAATTATTGTATATTATAAAGCAAAAATAAATTAAAAAAAGCTTTCTAGGGCTAGAAAAAAATATAAAAAATATCTTAATACTAATTATTTTTTTAATTAATATCAGAAAATCAAATAATACAAAATAAATTAGATAACCACTTGTTTTGTTCTTCTCTCTTTTCTTTGTTGATGACCTTTTATTCTTGTCAATGGTAGTGACTTTTCCGATCTCTTTGGATCTCTCTCTCTTCCACTTCCTTTGTGAAAGACCAAATGGATTAAAATTTAATTTGGGTTGCATTCTTTTGTTGAAAATTCGAAAACTATCAGGTATAACCTCATAGGTATAGGTATGAGTTCTAGTTAAAAAAACAAAAAAGTTGCAGTAGGCATGTAGCATCTCTCTGACCAAAAAGACAATGCATGATCTCAATATAAGATTTTATATAAAAATACAATATTCTAGTTGGCCCACTCTCACTCTCCCACAAAAGTCATACCTCATACATAAAGGAATGAATAGTTTGACATTTTTTTTTTAAACTTATGATGTGGGGTCACTTTAGATCTGCTAATTAACTTGAACTTCTTTTGATTTCTTTTGGTTAGGGAAATCAATACTTCTCTTGATTTTTTGCATGCACAAATTACCAAGTTATGAACAATTAAATTTAATAAAGTCAATCCAATACCACTATTAACTTGGTGTAGGTGTTATTGCAGTCCAGACACAACAATATTTTTAAAATAGGAACTCTCACAGAAGTTGTTGACACTTACATATAAAGCGTATAAACGCATTCGGAAAATTATGAACACTAAAAATGTATATGTTAATAAAAGAAACAATATTAACACAAGTATAAAGGATCGATAGTTGGAATACTTACAAAAAACGTCAAACTTATATCAAAGTTAAATTATGAAGAAATATTACAAGAGAGATTGGAGGGAGAATAAAACTTCATGTCTTCAACAAGGGTGAAGATGCCCTTTTATATTAGCATAAATCCTACTATTCTGGACTTCAAATAAATATTTTGGATTCCAGATAGAATCAAAGTCCCTATCAACACAGTGGTATAGGCCCTGATGAGTTGGCGTTGTATGTCTACTTGCTGATAATGAGAAATCTTTACTGTTTGCTTTTTTGAAAAGCTTCCGTGAATTATGGATCTGGTTAGAAATTACTGTTCAGTTTTGGATTCTTGTGTCTACTGAGTTTTTACAAGTATAGACGTCATTGCATCCCACTAATTACTTGAATTCTCTTCTTCCGCTGTGGGTCCTGGGCTTGGCCAGCCAGGCAAGAAAATAAATTTTGATCCTGAGTCTACAGGCTCTGGGCTGAATACATAGAAATATCATCATCATCCTTAGTAAAGGAAGTCATAAATTGGTTCTTCATGAAATCCATACAGCGGATAAGAAGTTCTGATTCTGAAAATCCAGGGAACTTAATCTTAAGAGAGCTTTTGATTACTTCAAAAGGATTAAAGTAATCAAGTAATTGATATACTGGTACTGTGGTAATCTTTAGAATAAGATTAAAATACTCTTTTGTACCCATTTCAATGTTGGCAATTTTTGAATCAATATCAACCCATGTCCACCATTTGAATGAGGATTTTTTCTGGAGGACAGGTAAATGTTGTGAGTTAAAAGAGCATTGAATTTCCCACTTAAGAATCCATGGAATATTGAATTCGAGGATGAAAAAGAAAATGGAGAAACCAATAGGAAGGTTTTCTTTTCCTCAGAGCTGTGGGTGGAAATTTGTCCAAGGAAGACGCTAGAACGAATTTCTTTTGGAAGGAATTTAAGGTCAAGAACAAAGAACTCTGACAAGTGAAGTAACTAGGAGGGGATTCTGTAAAAAATGGTTTTTAGAAACTGTGGACAGAAACTAATAAACCATGTATGGTTGTGATCAGGGTTTTGATACAGAAAACAAAAGTCTATACATCAATGTAATTCTAATAGTTGTAATCCCAATCAATCTTTTTGGAATGGTAAACTGAATTAGGGTTTATAGCCCACTGAGAAGGTGGGACAATTCTTTTGAAAGTGATTTTACTGTGGGTCAGAGGGGACCTTTCCTATGTAGGATATTATTTGTTGTGGACAATTTCTATAGATTGTTTTTCTATAAGGATGGTTTCATAGTCGAACCTATGTGTTAATATTGTTTATTTTATTAACATATTTGTATATATATATTTGGTATCAGTGCCATGTTGGCTTAAGTATTTTGTTAATACACTTATGTTGTCAATATAATTCTTTTAAATTGTTTGATTATTTTAAATCTATATGTATACTTTGATGCTTCATCGTTCTGTTTATAGCTTTAAGTCACACAGTTTAAGCTTTTTGCCGGGGATGGCATTGCTGCTTTTGTAAGACTTTGACATACGAGTAAAGAGAACTCTTTCCTCATAGAACTATACATACAGATTTATTTTAATCAATTTATTTAAATGATTTATACTTTCAATTTAAGAGTATTAATAAATTTATAAATCTTTAATGAGTCTTGAAGACTTTACCTCTTCATCTTATGGAACTAATGCTTCCATAAAAAATATAGAATTGGTGGAGTTTGCTGAAATCGAACTTTAACTAAATAAGTGGACTATTCAACCTGTTAAACCTACAGCTATTTATAGTAAAGGACTGTTTACCATAACTAATCATATGGCAGTGAAGACTGTTGAATAGTCTATCACTCTTGAACATCAAGATGAAACTCTAAGGCTCCTAGAGCTTAGAGATCTACAAAAATATATGGAGGATTATAAGTTCTTCATATAGGCTTAGTTCAGCTTGCTTTCAGGCCTTTAACTTTATTACAAATGAATGATTGTTTAAGCTTCACTAAGGGATCGTAGATGTATGGACTATCTTCCATCACTTATAGGTGCTGTTGAAACCAGTCTATGCCATGGACAGGCTTACTTTAATATTTACCCTCATCTGAGTCTATCTTTGACGGATAGAAACCTGTTTGAATCCTTATCTTTAAGAGTTCAAACACAAGGATATAATTACCTCCCTAGTTTAGAACCCATTTCGGTCAACTATAAAATCTATTATAAGATTCTCCATACCTTATGTTCGCAAGCTAAGATCAAGAGTCCTCCAGGAAAAACTGTGTTAATAG
The DNA here is from genome assembly GCA_026545225.1 of Cornus controversa. NCBI lineage: Eukaryota > Viridiplantae > Streptophyta > Magnoliopsida > Cornales > Cornaceae > Cornus > Cornus controversa. Next base: position 26,151,975 of record CM048848.1, on the reverse strand, counting down.
ACACAAATCTTATGACATCCAATATTGTTACTCCTAGGCAAATATCTTGGGATGAGATAAAGTTTCCAGAAAATTGGACCTTACCAAGAGCGGTACCACTACAACCAACGATGAATAGGGATCTTGAACAAGTAGTTCAGTCCCCAAATGGAGAAGTCATTTTGAATTCTAAAAGACCTATTGAGATGTCCAAATCATCCTCCATGAGATCATCTCATCTTCCTTATAGGGTCTTTTTCTCTCCATCAAGCAGACACTCGATTTTAGAAGATTCCTTAGCAGATCTAGCAAATCAACACAGTACTACAGAAATCTCAAAGAATATATCTATTGAAGGTGTCAAAATGTCAGATAGAAATACTCCTCATGGAATGTATCAAATAATAGGACCTTTCCGTCCAATTCTGAGATGAATTTTTATGACGACTAAAATCATTGATAAAATTGCCATCTCACAGGAATTTAATAAGCCTCATAACAAGTCCTTTAGAATTGGTACTTTAAAACCTTCGACCATAAACAGTTGCAGCAATTTAAAGTGGCTTATTATCAATATCTGGATCAAGCAGAAACTCACCTTTAATTTGTTGCTTGATTTAATATTTTTCATTATTTTCCTGAGCTTAGTCAACTGAATGTAATTGAAAACTTTGCAAAACCATGGACTACAACAGAGGGTAACATTGTCAGATCTATTTACCCTCCAACAGTAGCACTTACAATACTCTAGAAAGATGGACATTCTCTTGAGGCCATAGCATATGTTAAACCACATAGAGGTAATCTTCGTACTATTCCAGTTGATGAACTTAACTCTCTTCATAAACAACAGAATTATACCAACCTTCACCTTCAGTGTGTTGGAAAACATCTCTCTCGTCTTGAAAATATAGTTCAAAGTCTCTTGAACACTGTATCTTCAAAACTATTTCTCCCAGAGCTAGGACAACCAAGTACTAGTATAACTAGTACCACCAACTTTGAATCCTCCCTGCAGAGAGCTCCAGTTAAACCTCCTTTAGAGGTCTCAGGCTTTAAACTCTCAAATAAAGCCAAGAACACAGAACTTTTAGACCAGCTAGCGCCCAAGCTAAAAGGCCTAAATACACTACAAGAATTTAGAGTATTCACCTAAAACAGTTTTAACTGGCACAAAAAACATAAAAAATTATTTCAATTTTTCCCAATTAAAAATTAGTGGGTCAAATTCTAGTGTTATGAAATTTTCCTCATTTATTTAATTAAAAAGAAAAACAGAGGAATATAAATAGAGAAAAAAAACACAACATAGAGAGAAATAGAGAAAAATAAAAAGAAGAGATGGAGAAGTGGAGAACAGAGAGACTTCAGCCCACAAAAGGTCAAAAGAGAGAAAATAGAGAAGTGGAGACTGGAGAAGATGCAACTTTGGGTTAATAAGAGGCTGAATAGAGAGAAGAGGGCTTGCGGGAGCTGTTGGAGATTTGGAGTGACTGGTGACAATTGTCTGAAGCTACTGTTGAACACTTTTTTTGATAAAAACATAAGATATAAATTACATTTATATTCTAGTTATTCTTTAATTCTATAATTTAGATTTACTATAATTTAGAATGTTAAATAAATAAATATAAATATATATATATATATATATATATATATATATATACTAGAGCATATGACATGCTATCAGGTAACATATGTTAATACCATGTTCATTTTTTCTGGGAACAAAAGTAATTGTGGACTTGATCGGACATAAAGCATTGTGCTTACGAAAATTCAAAATTCCCAACAAAATAGGTGGTTAGTCAGAGAGTGGAACCTGGATTCCTATGAATCTTTTGAATGGTTAACAATGAACTGTGAGCCTAATATATATATATATATATATATATAATTGGTTCTTGTTTCTTCTTTGATGGCAAACATATTCTCAAATGACAGCAGTGGATGACTATTGGTACTTGATCATGACTATTATGTATTATTTCTGGAAGTATTATAAGTTTGTAACAACTATATATTTGCGCAATGTACGTGAAGACTCAAATTTGCACTCTTACTCTTGACATATGACAACATGAACTTTCACCACAATAACAGACAGATTGACATTGTTTCTCACATAAAAAAAAAATCTAATATCTCTTCAAGAAAATTCAAACTTTCAAATCACAACCTTTACAAAAGAAAAAAATAATATTTTTCAATCCGCACGAGGATGGCCAACCGAAAGTGCATTCACAAAGTAAAAAAATACAAGACCCATCATTATGTAGCTATTCATACCCAAAATCATGTACAATAAGAATTTCAAATGCATAGAGTCATACAAAAATGCATATAAACAAGAAATACGAGTAAGGAGTATAAGAAAATATCTAATGAGAAAACAGAGAGAAGCAAACTCAAAGGTATTTCATTGATTTCAAGCCCTATGAAGCACAAATTAGGACTATGTAAAAAAATATGTGTAAGGAGTATAAGAAACCCTCTGTTTCCTTTTTTCATAGATTAGCCTACAAATTAGGGCTTTGTTAATTTCAAGCCCTGTGTGTTTGTGAATAGAAAATAGGTGAGAGACGAACAAAGAGAAACAAACTCACCTGATGTTGATGGTGATGCAGTGCGATGAAGTTGATTATAGGTTTGGAATAAATGGATCTTCAAGAACAGTTTGAAAGGCTTTTCGCGCGCTGTGGTTGTTCTTCACAGATTGAGAGAAGAAATTGAAAGAAGAAGTGAGAATCAAGTGGGGTTGCAGAGATAAACGAGAGAAACTACGTTGTTTGGGGTTGCAGAGATAGAGAGAGAGAGAGAGAATGACTCATGTGGGTTTGCAGAGAGAGGGGAAGATGAGAGATCGTGGGTTAATAAAATCAAAACGATGTCGTAGAATTATTTTAAGTCTCTACATTTGTGACATCTGTCCATCTTGGAAAATGTAAAAAAATAAGAATTAGGGATGAAATTTTTTCTGTCCCAAAAGTTGTAGTATCTGTCCCAAAAATTCCTCCCGCAAAATTTTTCCCTCGCAAATGTTCGCGAGTTCAGATTTTCGCATCAAAACCATTACAACGCCTAATTTTTGGGTTATTTGGGACCACATGAGATTTGGCGTCCCAAAAACATTACTTTCAGGGACGGTTCTCCATTCGTCTCTAATTTTTCATCCCTAATATTAAAATTTCTTGTACTGATATTAATATTCTTTCTAAGCAAGAGAAAAAGGACTTGGACCAAGTTTCTCCATCCAAGATAAATGAGATCTAGTCTTCTTTCCAAGACAACACTCACTGTCTGGAGAGAATCTCATTCAATAAGGATAGCTTACTGGAAATACTTAATCCTCCTCCAACTAGAACCTATTATCCTCGACCTACTCCTCAAGATATTCTTTATGAAGAATATTTTATAAGGACACATAAATCTTTCCATAGAAGGACCATCTATGAATGAAATATTGATGGTCTTTTAGAATACCAAGTTTACAAAGTTATACATCAAATCTTGATATATAGTATAGTTTGTAAGCAGAATGGTAACACAGATTCAGAAATAGCCAAATTTGTTATTTGTGGATTCACAGGAATGCTCAAATGATGGTGGGATAATGTTTTCATACCTCCTTAGAAGGAAGAAATCCTTAGAGCTCAGAAAATTGTGAAAAATGAGCAAGCCCAGTAGGATGAACAACATCCTAATGCAGTTTACACTTTTATCCTCACAGTTATTCAACACTTTGTTAGAAGTGAAGCTGTTAATAGTGAAAGAAGTAGGGAACTTCTTCAGAATCTTAGATGTCCTACAGTTACCCATTTTAGATGGTATAAGGATTTCTTGCTTGCTAAAGTCCTCCAAAGATCTGATGCAAATAGTGAACACTGGAAAGCGAAGTTTGTTGATGGTCTTCCTACCTTTTTTGCTGAAAGAATTAAGAAGAAACTTAGAGACATGAACAATGGACTTTCTATCCCTTATTCCAATTACACTTACGGAAGTTTAGTTTGAATAGTTGTTCAATAAGGCCTAGCCTTATGCAACGACATAAAATTGAATTAGTAGTTTAACACCCAACGCTATACTAGACAACATGAGAGAGGAGAATTCAGCGATCAATTCACCTATCAAACCCCAATCTCTTATCCTCCTAAGAGAAAGACCCATAAAAAGGCTTTTCCTAAACCTAATCACTATAGGGAAAAGAGAAGATTTATTCCTCAAGGCACTCCTCCTAAACGGACCTTTAGATCCAAGCCCAAGAAGAGGATTGGTAAAGGCCCAGCTAATAAAAAAGAGGTTAAGTGATATAAATGCGATTAGTAAAGGCCCAGCTAATAAAAAAGAGGTGAAGTGATATAAATGCGATAAGATTGGCCATTATGATAACAAGTGTAAAACTAGTAAAAGCTTGATTCTCTTCAAATCAATGAAAATCTGAAGGCCTAGCTTTCAAAGCTTTTCCTTAATTCGAGTTCTTCCTTGGAATCTTGCTCTGAAGAATCTGATGATGAACCGATTCTTTTTTATCTTAGATCTTCAACTTCCTTTGAAGATAAAGAAGAGCAGTTAATAGGGTCTTCTTGTAACTGTTCCTCTGACTCCTCCAGTAATTACTAGAAAGCCATTGTTGAGATAAATGGTCTTACTATTTTAACTAGTCAACAACAAAATCTTTTGAACTTAATTGATCTGATTCACGATCCTCGGATGAAAATAAAATTGATTGAAGTCTATTTTTCAAACAATCCAACTGAAAGTCCAAAAAACTTTCCTGTCACCTACTATAGTATGAAGGATATTCTCACCTACTACAGTATGAAGGATGTTCTCAATCGTCTGGAGAATTCAAATAAGTCTTGACCTTCAACTCTCTAGGATTTGAAAATAGAGGTTAATCTCCCAAAAATCGAAGTTAGCACTCTCAAATCCCAACAGAATCAAACTGATCTAGAACTGATTCATCTCCATCAATATTTAGACTAGTTAATTACTAATAATCTTTCTCCACCCAAGAAAGAAAGTACAGAAGCAGACACTCCCAAGGACTCTGACTATCTAGTCAAGTCCTTAAGTAAGGTCACCTTTCAGAGATGGTATATTGAAGTTACCCTTGTCATCAATGAGGAATTTGTTCTTAAAAACCAAATTACTTTTGTTGACAATGGTGCTGACCTCAATTGTCTCCAAGAAGGTCTTATACTAACACAGTACATTGAAAAAACAACTGAAGGTATTTCAAATGCCAGTGGAGACAAAATGCAAATTCAATACAAAATTAATTACGTCAACATTGATTCATGTGTGAGTGTGACTCAAAAAGTGTATCAATTAAAAATTACCACACTTCGCAATAAAACGAATTCCTTGCATAATAGGGCTATCGAAAGGGGTGTCGAACCTCAGGGATTATGGTCTGATGAGTTGGAATACGAAATTAATTCTAATTAAATTTAAGAGAAAAGAATTCTGATTTTTAAACTAACGAATTAAAAAGTAAAATAAAATAAATCAAAGTAAATAGAAAGTGAAGATAATATGAGAGAAATCTAGGGTATTTGACTTCACCACTAACTCCACAATCAATGGTCAATTGAACAACTATGGGGGATTACATCATGCGTAAGTGGTGTCGGTGGCTACAAGCTCACCTTCATCTGTCAAGAAGATAACATACGATTAAGGCTAAGTCATGGACTATCTTCGATTGGCATGGGCCATATGCCAAACTACTCCAATCTAGGGTGCAGTATGGTTCATCTTCTCTAGGCATAATCCATCAAAGCTTTTAATGATATATTCAGTGATTACCATTGTGTAATAATCGCTCTCATGATCATAGAAAATAAGAGAGATTGAGTTCAATAACAACAACTAATAATCTAAGACAAGATAAGAAACCATTGAAACTGAATTTACAAGACTTTTATTGCTCAATTATATAATAAGAATCCTCTAAATTACACAATCTATGCATGTATATAAAGGTACCGAATAATTAAGACAATCAAATCATTGATGCTTTGTTAGGCCTACATCAAAACCCTAGTGGATGAACTAGCCGCTCATGGTAGAAAAATATTCTTCAACTATTGAGGAAGAAGGTATCATCTTCATGAATTATGTGTCTGACTTCATGCTCCAATGGCTCTGCAAAGTATGTCTTCTGTTCTGTCCAAAGCTCTCTCAGACTCTCCAATCTCTGCTATCACCCCTCAACTCAGCCTCCAATTCTTCACTTTATGCCCCAAGAGAATACACCAAAGTCCTAATCCAATTAGGAATTAATTAGGTTTTCCCGCAGCACTAATTAGGTAGGTTTTTCCTACTAACGTTCGGCCCAAATTTAGACCCACTACAAGTCCGATTCACAGAATTTTTATGAAATACAAAAGTGTGTAGAATCCAATTTTGTTTAAACATCGCGAAAATTAAGTCGATTTGAGGTTCAGAAATAAGACTTTTGGTCTATTTTTCGAAACGGGATTAAGACTGTATTATGCGGAGATTTGGGCTTCAGGCTCGAAACCTTCTTAAGCAACTGTAATTCTCTTGAACCTCTTCCTTGGGCTGATTTGAGTTGAAATAAATGGTTGAATAGATCTCCTTTATGTAGGCTTTATCTAACCATCTTGGATGTCTTCTTTAAAAGCCCAAAATCATGGTTTTAATTGAAATAATCATTAAGGCCCTGCAAATACAGAAAACACTAAAACAAAGTAAAATCACAAAATAATCTATCACGAAGAGAATAAAATACATAAGTTAAGAGGCTAGAATGCGTAACATTCAATGCCTATCACACCCCCAAACTTACATATTGCTTGTCCCTTAGCAATAGAATAAAGTAAAAGTAAAACAAAGAAACTAAGTACACTAACTAAACTACTCAACTCCACTTTTGTAGGAGAAACGATTGCATTTAGCATATGCAACAAGCCTTTAAACCCCTAGTGGACGAGTATAGTCTCGTGAGGGTTTCTAGAAATGTTACCCACAAACATTCTAAATTATATTTCAACATTAATTCAAGAAGAAGATTACAATATATAGTTACAAACTTGCATTCAAAAATAATTTCAAATTTTCAAATTCCATAATTCAAATCAATGGTCCCCATATATAATTCACATCAACATATCTCAAAGCAACCAATTCTAGTCCCCTCGTGAAAAGTGAACTAGTAGTCATCTCACGTGGCATAACATAGCTCTGAATATATTAAGGCACATACCCCTTCAACTCACTAGCTCCCCTTATTGAACTCATACTTCCAAACATGAACACATGACTTTTCATTTTTTTTTCAATTTTTTTTTCATTGCTTTATTGGTTGTGCAATGTCTTGATCTATTAAGCTTTCTGAAAGATCCATGTAGCAAGCTTTCAGTCAGTGACTCCCAAACCAGATGGCTTTAGGGCACTAGGCTTTAAGATACCCCGAAGAACCTAATTACTTGAATTAGTCAGGCTACAAATCAAGACAACCAATGCTCATCTTTTCTCACCCTTTCACTTTTGACGCGAACACTCCGTGCTTCCTGAGGCATAGAGGCCCGGTTACTCATGAAAAAGATCAAATTGATTTGTTGTTCAACATATATTCTTTCCTTTTTTCTCTTTTTTTTCTATTTTACATTGAAGTCAAGTAAACACATCATCAGTACTCATTCTCAAGAGATAATAATTAATATCAACCATATGTAACACAATAAATCAAAACCAATGTTTATACCCCACAAGACTATGCTAGTGTGTCTGTGCATGTAAGGAAACTAAAATCAATCACTCCAAAGCATGTCAAGGAAAACAATGATTAAAACTACTTAATTTAAACCGCAATTTCCAAAAATTTAAAACATACTCAAAAATTGCAAGTTAAGTACCTACATAAGGTATTAATCCCTTGAATAATGTCAAAACATTCTATCTAAAAACAAAACAAAATAAAATAAAATAAATAAACTAAGAAAAGAAAATAAACAAAAATCCTAAAATAAGAAGAATTTCATAAAAATGTCCCCCCATATGCAATAAAGCACAAAAATAGGCATCGCTTCACCTCCAAACATAAACTATACATTGTCCTCAATGGACACTCAATCAAAGCATAGAGAAGAGTAAGAACGATGTTACCAGAAATCAGGAGTAATGGAAAGAAAATATAGCAAACCAATAGAAGGAAGGCAATGCAAGCAAACCCACAAACTTGGATGTTATAACCTGTCAAAACAAACCACTATACTCCAAAGATCAACTGAAATAGTATGGGTGAAAATAAAGATGAAAGAGAAAAATCCTAAATATATATATATATATATATTTTACAACAAAAATTTAACTACAGAAAGAAAATTAAAACTAAAAAGAAAAATAAAAACTAAGAATAAAAGAAAATAAAATACAAAAGAGAGTTACCTTCCTGTCAAGGATGTGGTGGTAACTGAGTATCCGTATCCAAGTTCACCTGGCGCATTAGTGCACGCAGCATCCTCCTCATCTCTAGTTGATCTTGGCGAGTCTCACAAAATTGATTCGCCATCTCAGTCCTCATTGCTCCAAACTGTGTGGATACCTTTGTCTGTAGGGTGCCAAACTAGGTGGTCAACCAAGCAATCTGTCCCTCTAAATATTCATAATCATGGTCACCAGCTTGTGCATGTACCTTCTCTTCTTCTGCCTCCATCTCCTCTGGATCTTCCACCGGTGGTGGTATATCTACAGGTTCCCCTCCCTGGACCAATCAAGACACTTCACCAGGCGTAGCTATGACTCTTTGATGCATATGAGATCGACTCAAATTCCAGTCATGTGTGCCATAATAAATATCACGTGGAAAGGCAAGCTCGTCTTTATGGACTGCATACCCCTGTGCAATAAGCAACTGATGAATGATAGTAGGGAATGGAAACTCTGAGTTACTTGCACTATCCGGTGCCTTGGCCACAACTTTGGAATAGAACTTTTCCATTTGGACCCAGACAATCTGTGGGAACGACAGCCAATGCCCAAAATATATGGCATATAAAGCTTTAAGGAACTCTTGAAGTTTCTCAGTTTTATGTCCAATGGGACATATATTCTTGAGCAAAACAGCATCAAGGAACCATAAGTGGTTTGGCATAGAAGACCTGGAAGCTGCATTCCTTTTCGGCCCGGAGAATTGGTTAGCATACAAATGTGCAACCAAATTACCCACTGACAAATCATCGAGTAGAGGAGTATAGATATTAGTCAAATCATCTGGGCACTCATGAGGACAACCCATGGCAATAGCAATGGATAACATATCCACCTAAACTACTGTTCCATTTACCGAAGAAATAAGCACATCCCGCTCATCAGGTTTTGGCATTAAGTTTTGATAAAATACCTTGACAAGCCTCTGGTAGATAGTAGTAGAGAGTGGAACAAAAATCATTGACGACGGATGTCAGAAATCCCCTATCGTGTCTCGAGAAACATACCATAGAGTTCGGCGATGTCAAACGTTGTTTCAAAGTTCAAGGCCCTTGGATGCCATCTCTCATGAATACCATCTCAGCGAGATCTTGAAGAACCGGGTGTTGGATCATGCCTTGCTCGACGAGGATTACGTGAGCTTGAAGCACCTTGGTGACTTGCTCTCTTTGGTGCCATAGAAATAGAAAAAGTTTGGTTAAGGAATTAAACCAAACACTTGGCGTGCACAATAAAAGTTTATCCTTCAACACCCTCTTTTTGGCACTTTTTTCACCCAAATTAAATAATTGAATCCACCAATGATATCCCCCAAACTTGATCTTCAAAACCCTCTAAAAGATTTGCACAATTTGGCCGAAAAAAAACTTCACTTACTTTGATGTAGAACTTGAAAAAGTGAGGGAGAACTAATGATGATCAATCCGGTTTTGATGTTGATGTTGATGATGATCAATGTTAAATACTTGTTCGAGAATCACCAATTGAAGAAAAAAAATTCCCGGTTGAAGTAGGAGTCAAATTGGAGCTCAAAGAGGTCAAGGAAGCAAGTAGAAGCATCAAAATAGGAGAGGTGGTCCTCCTTGAAAAATATCAAGGGGTGATCGATCCCCCTTCTGCAGGCCTGTTTGACCCTCCATCACCCAAGGTCGACTAAGACGTGTATTTTTGGAGTCTCCATCGCCTAAGGTCGACCAAGAGCTCATTTTTTCACTCGTCTTGAGTCCAAATACCTCGGTACACCTCTTGGCATCCTCTGGAAGCAACTTATACATCAAAAATGATGTGGTCGGAACTAAATTATATTGTAAGCTTAATTTTGCCCTTTTTATCAAAATATAATTTAACCACTCGCAAGAGCACGAATCTTTGTAGATAAGGTTCTATATAGAGGGTATCGATCCCACGAGGACTAGTCGTTAATTGTCATAAAGAAAGATTAATTCTACTTTAATTCTAAAAACAGGTTTTTGGTTTTGTGTTAAAAACTATTGCATAAATAAAATGACAATGAAATTAAAGAGTAAGGTTGGGAGAGAGAACTAGGGTTGGTTTCCACCACTAGCCATTCACATGTTCATAAGTGTAGCAAGCAAGGGATTCATTAATTAAATGCCTAACAATGTCATTAGGCTTGTGGCCTCAATGACATATCAAAAGATCAATGTGTGTGCTAACCTATCATAATCCATCTTCAACAAGCATAGCTCTTCAACCTAACTATCTACCTACTTACTCTACTCTCTAAGTGAACACTACATGCATCCAAACTACCTTGTCTTGGCATGGTCTATACAAACTAACATCACACATTCATTTAAACACCATTATCTAGCCATCATTTGCACTTCTTGTGGAATATGCAAATGTTGTGCATTCAAGTGACAAAACCTACTCTAAGACAAGAATAAATTCCATATCAAATGAATATATATAAGAGATGTATTTGTGTACATAATCACTAGGCTAAATAATCAACATTTAATTACAAATCCCAAGAGCTACAAAGATGAACAAGTTTACATGGCTAGGGGTTGAAACCAACACCCTAGTAGAAAAGTTAGTTGATCATGGTTGCCTTGCACCCTTCCATTGATGAAGAGAATGAAGCTTCTTGGTCTGGTTCAGCTATCCTCTTCCTCTCCCGAAGGTCTCTCTGCTGATCTTCTTGTGTGTAATGAGAGATCTATGAGATATGTGGCTTTTGGTGCTTTTTGTATGCTTTTTGGCTCCTTTGGGCCCACCATATATATATATATATATCATTATATATATCTCTTGTATCAAGAAGGCCCCCAAAAGTCTTGTTCAAGTCAGACAATCCCCCTAAGTCGTGCAAAAAGGGGAATTTTGTTGCAAGTGGGAGAGCAGGTGAGCAAGTGGCCAAGTGGACTCTGCAGAGTTTCGATTGATCGAAACTGAATCTCTTGTGTGTAATGAGAGATCTATGAGATATGTGGCTTTTGGTGCTTTTTGTATGCTTTTTGGCTCCTTTGGGCCCACCATATATATATATATATCATTATATATATCTCTTGTATCAAGAAGGCCCCCAAAAGTCTTGTTCAAGTCAGACAATCCCCCTAAGTCGTGCAAAAAGGGGGATTTTGTTGCAAGTGGGAGAGCAGGTGAGCAAGTGGCCAAGTGGACTCTGCAGAGTTTCGATTGATCGAAACTGAATCTCGATTGATCGAGATTTCGATCAATCGAAATGAGATTTCGATCAATCGAAATCTCGATTGAGCGAAATCCACATCTCGATTGATCGAGATGCCTTGGCAACAATTTCTGATTTCTTCTCTTGACTGCAGAAAGCTTCCAACTTTGCTCCTTTTACTCCAATACCTGCAAAACATCAAAAACACAGAAATACCGTAAACATATCTCGGTAAACACAAAAACAAAACTAACATATGCAATAAAGAGGGTTCAAATGTATAGAATTGAACACTTATCACACCCCCAAACTTACATATTGCTAATCCGTTAGCAATACAATATTACAAAAATGAAATCAACTGTCTTATACAGAAGTTTAATCATGCTCAGTCATCAATTAGATAAAGGGCGCTCATCCATTCATTTCACACTTGGCAAATGCAACAAGTATTACAGAACTATGTGGTCATTAGCAAAAATGGACTTTCACAAGCTATAAATGAACGACAGTCCCCACATAATGGCCAATCCGAACAACTATAACAATTCCAACCCCAAAATCCTCTTTGAAAAGTGAACATGCATTCTAACGCGTGGCTTTTGTCATATTTGGAGAAGAAAACGAACAAATCTGTTTTTAAGAGAAAAACTCATTGAAGATGCTCAACATGGCTGCTTCATTATCACAAAACATTCATGATTGCTCATGCGCGGATGACCGTGCAATGCTTAGCTCTTTTTGCTTTCTTGCAAGCCCATGTAGCGGCGTTGGGCCAATGACTCCCAAACCAATTGATTTTAGGGCATTAGGTGAAGAAGCACCCCTCGGACTTAATGACCGAGCTTACAAGGCGATGAGCGTAAGCAAGCCACCCGCTTATTATTGCTCAACCTTACACACTTTTACACGAATATTTCTTGCTTTAAGGCATAGAAATCCGTTTTATTGAGTGAGAAGGCTTATTGCATATTTTTCTCTTTTTATTTCCTTTTTTTTTTTTTACAACAACCAGAAGAACTTATTCTTTAAGTTGTTCAGATAAAAACAGAAATTTTCAAAAATTCTCCCTCAGACTTATACTCCACAATTTCAAATGCATGTGTGCGAATTTGTGCGGTTAAGGACAAATTTAGGGCAAGAATTGTACGTGCTCGACTTTTGACAAAAATGTAGACCGCTCTAGCCTACTATAAAGCTTGCAAAAGTGCGGGTATTTACAATGTTAAAGTTCTTAACTACCTGCTGCATTTACCTCGGACATTTATTCGAATGATCTCCTTTAAAAAGCAATACATCATGGCAAGCATCCAAAAATATCAAGAAGAAGAAAAGAAAAAAACTGCTCTACCATGACACTCAAAATAATAACCGAACATTGCATGCATATGCAAGTGGTATAGCATACCGCACCCCCAAACTTATATGCAACATTGTCCTCAATGTTTGGACAAGAAGAGCAAGGAAAGAAGTTACCGGGATGGCAGAATGCGAGAAAAATGGTATTCCACAGCAGCGGTCATCCTGTAAAGAAGAAAAACCTGCACAGAATACCAACTGGATACCACGAGCATTAAAAGGAACAAAAAGTAGATAACTAGAACATAATGAAATAATTACGCACAAACAGACAATGCCAATATCACTGTAAATCTAACGGTCTGAACTGGTGTTTCCCAATTGTCGAAGAGGTCTATGCGTCAAGATATTGACTATCCAGGCACGCTAACGTATAGCACGCAAAGGGGCTACCTTTCTTTAGTACCGCCATACTGTGTTGAAGCAATCTCAACAGTATTGGGAATTGAAACCAGGCGGTAATAAACGGAAATCATCAACTGAATCGCATATAACAATTAGACAAGTGGTACTACATACATAGTCAAAGTATAGAGAACAGATAGATTGACGGAAAGCAAAAATAAAGACAGTAAAGATAACACATGGCATAAAAGAAAATATAAATGTATTCCATATAAGTTAAAATGAGTTTTAGTATAAAGTGTACATGTAGGTGGAATACTCAAAAAGAAACTAAACATGGCCAACATGGCCTATCAAAAATAAAGAAGGAAAAATACAGAAAATAAAGCAGAAAAAATGAATAAGGTGCAGCTACTCGAGGGCGGGTGGTGGTGGTGGTGGCTCGGTGGGAGCAGAAGTGGAGGTGGAGGCTCGACCTGCGAACAGGAACTACAGATCCTGCCAGAAGGCTCGGAACTCATCTAAGATCGCTCTCTGGCCCTGCACCAGAGAAGAAATGTCCGTCCGAATACCCGCCAGCTGACTCTGCGTCACCTGGACGTGCTCGTCAAAACCCTGCTGGAGCCGCTCTACGTCAGCTGCCAGGCAGGAATAGCCTGTCGCTAAGATATCATACCGCTCTGTAGCGACATCCATCTCCTCCTCCTCCATCTCCTCGTCCTCTGACTCCGCCCCTGCTGGCTCTCCCTCATCCATCTCCACCGGGGCATCCATATCTACATCGTCTGGTGGATCACCCTGATGGTCCTGTCGCTCTAAGTGTCGCCTCACCCGATCCCACTGAGTAGATGTGAAGCGGGTGGGCGGTGCCAACTGAATGTTAGTCTGACTGACCGGTATACTGGCAGTGCTGAGAAAAGCAGCGATCAGGAATGGAAAGGGAAGCCGCCAACTCGCTGCTCTCCTCTTCCTCTTGTTGACGAGGCCATCCCAAACTTTGTGCATCTGCCCCCAGATAAGCGATGGGACAGAAAACCAAGCGCCCGTATGGAAAGCATAGAGGCAACGGAGGAGGTCGCCCCTGCGCTCGGCCACGTGCTGCAACGGACACGCGTTCTTGAGGAGAACGGTGTCCAAGAACCAATATCTGCTCGGGCACATCAACTTGGACGTGCAGTTGTGGTTGGGCGTGGTAAACGCCCCGCCACACATGTCCATCACTATCGAGAAGAGCGTGGTATCTGCTAGGAGCGCGACACTATAGAGAGGCTGACCGTCCGGGCCAACCATGTCCGGCGGCTGCTGGTGAGGCATGCTGAGCATATGAGCAATCCGGCTCAGCGTAATCGTGATCGTGACAGTGGCCACGGTAGTCTCGAGAGTATCTGGCGCTGTGCAGGAGTAGGTCATATGCTCGTAAAAGACCTGCACTAGGCGCTCGTGTGCCACGTCGGTGGGAGGCACACATAGCCGGTCGAGGCGACGCCTCCTGAGCTCGGCAACCGTCCACTCGGTGTCGGGATGCCTCTCGAACTCCGCTAAGTCAAAAACCTGCTCCGGGTGGAACTTCCTGGACCGGAAGGCTCGCCCGGGCACGTCACGAACAGCACCAACGGCGTTTTTCACTCTCGCCATCGCCTCGGAACAGTCTGCACTGGATTCCAAAAGGTACGTAAATAAAAGATGAATAAGAAGAAAGTTAAACTACTACTAGACTAAAAGAATAAAAATAAAAATGTAGTCCTAGTCCAAGGTACTGACAAAAATGCAAAAAAAATTGCACTCGAAGAGGCAATGTGAACGGGTGCAGCCGAAACGAAGGTACCGCGGTTACACACCGTACACTAAGCGTTTGAAATGAAGAAAATGCCAAATCCCACTCCTGCTTGAATTCCTACCCCCCGAAACCCACAGAAACTCGATTCAGATATCGCAATCGCAACCATCCACCCCAACATTATCTAACTATGTTTATTCCGCTGTAAAACTATCAAAAATGGCGAGAGAGTAAACAAAAAGTAGCCATGCATCACTTACCTCGTGAGGAAGAAGATGAACGGCTCAACCGAAGAAAACTCCACGCGCAGCCGCGAAGAGAAGATCGCGCAGATGCTAGCGGCGGATCGGACTGCGTCGGATGGCGGCGGATGATCGGGAATGGCAGATCGAGTGCTCGGGAATGTTTGGAGAAGGCTTGGATCGCACGGAGGAAGAGAAGAAGTCGGATGGTCTTTTAAAATGGGAGGGAAGCCCAACGGTTTAAATAGATTTTTGGCTCACGTGCAGGCTCCGCGTGTATTTCGATTGATCGAAATCTTGCTTCGATCAATCGAAACTAGCTTCGATGGATTTGAGATTGTCTTTTCGCTTAATCGAAAATTCCTCCCTTGAATCACATATTGACTTCGATTAATCGAACCTTTAATTGTTTCAATCGAAATTTGATGTCGATCGATCGAAGACCTATCGAAGTGCAATCGAAGAATACCACCTCTCGGGACTTTGGACTTGGTAAATCTCTGCAATTTTTTGATCAATCGAACTAGATTCTCGATCAATCGAAATTGTCGATTGATCGAAGACCTATCGAAGTGCAATCGAAGAATACCACCTCTCGGGACTTTGGACTTGGCAAATCTCTGCAATTTTTCGATCAATCGAACTAGATTCTCGATCAATCGAAATTGTCGATTGATCGAAGACCTATCGAAGTGCAATCGAAGAATACCACCTCTCGGGACTTTGGACTTGGCAAATCTCTGCAATTTTTCGATCAATCGAACTAGATTCTCGATCAATCGAAATTGTCGATTGATCGAAA
Organism: Cornus controversa; assembly: GCA_026545225.1. Classification (NCBI taxonomy): domain Eukaryota; kingdom Viridiplantae; phylum Streptophyta; class Magnoliopsida; order Cornales; family Cornaceae; genus Cornus; species Cornus controversa. The sequence goes on along the minus strand of CM048848.1, from coordinate 26,135,851 downwards.
TCTTGGTTTCGATCAATCGAAATGCTCAAAAATAGTTAGTGCAAAGTATGCTACAGGGACTTGGATATTTGGGAATTAGATACTACGCTGCTTAGATACAAACCTACTTTGGATTAAAGGGACATCATAGAAGCTTGATAGCTACCATGGCTTCGCCACCTTACACGTCTATGGCGCGACGTCCGGATCGACTCACGAGTCAAAATACACGGGATCCGTCAAAGTGACGACATCCACGTATTCGGTGGTGACTTGGTCATCCACACACACTTTTAAGCGCTGCCCATTTACTTTGAACATCGAGCCATCTTTCAAGTCCTTCAATTCCACCGCTCCGTGGGGAGTGAAGGAATTAACCAAAAATGGACCATCCCAACGGGAGCGAAGTTTTCTGGGAAACAAATGGAGGCGCGAGTTGTACAACCAAACTTTTTGGCCCGGCGAAAATGTTTTGACTCGAATATTACGATCATGAAAGGCTTTGGACTTTGCCTTATAGATTTTCGCATTCTCATATGCGTCATGTCGCAATTCTTCCAATTCATTTAATTGAAGCTTTCGATTAGAACCGACCTTTTTCATGTCAAAATTGAAGGTCTTGGTGGCCCACATAGCTTTATGCTCCAATTCAACCGGAAGATGGCACGCCTTGCCATAAACTAACCGATAAGGTGACATTCCAATGGGAGTTTTATATGCGGTTCGGTATGCCCATAATGCGTCGTTTAGTCGCAATGACCAATCCTTCCGGTCGGGCCGAACAGTTTTCTGAAGAATGTTCTTAATCTCTCTATTGGATACTTCTACTTGGCCACTAGTTTGAGGATGGTAGGCGGTGGCTACTTTGTGTGTGACAGAGTATTTGAGAAGCAAGGTTCGAAGGAACCGGTTACATAAATGCTTACCTCCGTCACTGATGATGGCCCGAGGCGTACCAAACCGGCTAAAAATGTTAGCTTGAATGAATTTAACCACGACTGCGTGATCGTTGGTTTTGGTAGCAACGGCCTCTATCCACTTAGATACGTAGTCCACCGCCACAAGTATGTACTCATGACCAGTAGAGGGTGGAAATGGTCCCATGAAGTCAATGCCCCACACATCAAATATTTCAATGACAAGAATAGGGTTAAGAGGCATCATGTCCTTCCGAGACATCGCGCCAAGGCGCTGACATCGCTCACAAGAGCGGCAGAATGAATATGCATCCCGATGAAGTGTCGGCCAGAAAAATCCGCATTGAAGAATTTTTGCTGCGGTTTTCTTAGCACTAAAGTGTCCCCCACAAGCGAGTGTATGACAAAATTTAAGAATGCTTTGGAATTCACTGTTGGGTACACACTTACGAATTATTTGATCGGGGCAGTATTTGAACAATTGAGGATCGTCCCAATAATATGATCGTGATTGGGAGAGAAAACGATCCTTCTCTTGTTTGGTCCAAGAAGATGGTATTTTACCGGTTGCCAAATAATTAACCACATCCGCATACTAAGGGATACTCTCTTGAGAGATGACAAAGAGTTGTTCATCCGGGAAGGATTCACAAACTGGAATGGAATTATGGAGGGATTCAACAAGAATTCTAGAAAGGTGGTCAGCTACCACATTTTCAGTTCCCTTTTTGTCTCTAATCTCAAAATTGAACTCTTGCAACAAGAGTATCCATCGGATCAACCTAGGCTTGGTGTCCTTTTTCGCCAAAAGATGCCGGAGGGCAGCATGGTCCGAATAGACAATGACCTTTGAACCTAATAAATAAGCTCGAAACTTGTCTAATGCAAATACTACCGCAAGCAATTCCTTTCCGTTGTGGTATAATTGATTTGAGCCTTGGAAAGGGTTTTACTTGCGTAGTAGATGACATGTGGCAGTTTGTCTACTCGTTGCCCTAAGACAGCACCCATGGCATAGTCGGATGCATCACACATAATCTTAAATGGGAGAGCCCAATTTGGAGGGATTAGAATTGGAGCGGTTGTAAGCATGGTGCAGAGTTTTTCAAAAGCGTCAAGGCACGCTTCATCAAAGGTAAAGCAAGACTCTTTTTCAAGAAGGCGACACAAAGGCCGAGAGATCTTGCTAAAGTCTTTGATGAAACGGCGATAAAAGCCCGCATGCCCAAGGAATGAACGAATCTCTCTCACCGTAGATGGTGGAGGAAGTTTGGAAATGAGCTCAACCTTGGCTTTATCAACCTCTATTCCTCGCTTAGACACAATGTGCCCTAGGACAATACCCTCTTGAACCATAAAGTGACTCTTTTCCCAACTAAGAATTAGGTTGGTTTCTTGACATCGTTTGAGAACACAAGCTAGATTTTGGAGGCATGATTCATATGAAGGCCCAAAAACGGAAAAATCATCCATGAACACTTCCAAGAATTTTTCCACCATGTCCGAGAAAATAGACATCATACACCGTTGAAAAGTTGCCGGTGCATTGCACAACCCAAAGGGCATGCGTCTATAAGCAAATGTGCCGAAGGGACATGTAAAGGTGGTTTTCTCTTGGTCCCTCGGGTCTATAGCAACCTGATTATAGCCAGAATATCCATCCAAAAAGCAATAAAAACTTTGCCCGGCCAATCTCTCCAATATTTGATCAATGAATGGGAGGGGGAAGTGATCTTTCCGAGTGGCTGAATTTAATTTCCTATAATCAATGCACACTCTCCATCCTGTGGTGGTGCGTTGGGGAACTAATTCACCCTTATCATTAGGTTGCACCGTAATACCAGACTTCTTTGGAACCACTTGAGTGGGACTAACCCACTTGCTATCAGAGATGGGGTATATGATCCCCGCATCTAGTAACTTCACCACCTCCTTCATTACAACGTCCTTCATATTTGGATTCAATCGACGTTGTGCCTCCCTTGAGGTCTTTGCATCCTCTTCCAAGTGTATGCGATGCATACAAATAGAAGGGTCTATTCCCTTAAGATCTACCACACTCCATCCTATTGCTTCTTTGTGCTCTTTTAGCACCTTTATGAGTTCCAACTCTTGATCATTTGTGAGATTGGAAGAAATAATGACTGGAAGGGTCCCATTTGCACCCAAGAAAACATACTTGAGTGTAGCTGGAAGAGGCTTGAGCTCAAGTTGTGGTGGGGAAATTAAAGAAGGAGTTTGGGGAGTTTTGGACAAAGGGGGCAAGGGTTCTCTCAGAACTCTCCACTTAGGCAAATCCATGACAGTATTAACATCGAGCATGGAATTGACTTCACATATGGATTGCTCAATGTCAAAATCATCATAGTTAAAATGATTTAGGCATGCCTCTAAAGGGTCCTTGGAAAGAATAGAAGGAAGTGCTTCTTGAACCAGGTCGTCCACAACATCGACACAAAAGCACTCACTTTCGTCGTCGGGTGTGTGGTGGGAGGCATTGAAGATGTTCAAGCGGACTTTCATATTCCCAAAAGAGATATCCATCACTCCAGTACGGCAATTAACGCAAGCGTTTGCCGTGGCCAAGAATGGACGACCTAGAATGATAGGAATATGGTGATTCGGATTTTGAACTGGTTCCGTGTCAAGGACTATGAAGTCCACCGAAAAATAGAATTTGTCCACTTGAATGATGACATCCTCAATGATGCCACGTGGTTGCTTCACCGAACGGTCGGCAAGTTGCAACACAACCGTGGTATGCTTGAGTTCCCCCAACCCTAGTTGTTGGTAAACTGAGAATGGAAGCAAATTGACACTAGCCCCTAGATCAAGAAGTGCTTTTTCAAAAGATTGATTTCCGATGGTGCACGAAATGGTCGGAGCACCCGGATCTTTGAATTTAGGAGGGGCTTGGTGTTGGAAAATGGAGCTTATGTGCTCAGTTAAGAGGACTTTCTTAGGAACTTTATTCCTAGATTTGCGCTTTTGAGTGCATAAGTCCTTCAAGAATTTCGCATAAGAGGGAATTTGTCGAATAGCATCAAGGAGAGGGAGATTGATCTTTACTTGTTTGAAGATCTCCATCATGTCTTGGATTTTCTCTCCTTGCTTCCCGAAATGAGAAGGTTCCTTCAATCGTTGAGGAAAAGGAACCGGAGGTTCATAAGAGGTGTCAAGATTTGGAGTCGATGATGACACAACTTCACTTGCTTTTCCTTTTGGATTTAAAGGGGTATTTTGCAAATTTGGATTTAATTGGGATTCTTTTGGATTTTTAGGTTGCTCTTGGAATTCCTTTCTCTCTTCCTCCCCTACCTTGGAGTTAATGATTTTTCCACTCCTCAAGGTTGTGATTGATTGAACTTGCTCTGGAGGAGCATTACAAGTTGAAGATGATGGATCTTCAATCATATGGACACCCTTGGGATTCGCCACTGGTTGACTCGGCAACTTACCTTCCTCCCTTCTATTTAAGGCATTAGCTAGTTGCCCGATTTGAGCTTCTAACCTAGCCATAGATTGAGCATTGGCTTCTAGCTTAGAGATTGATTGAGAATGAGTTTGCAATAAGCGGGTGTTGGCCTCAAGATTTCTTATCACTCGTTCTTCAAAGCTTTGGCTTCTTGGAGGAGGTGGTGGTTGTTGGTAATTTGATCTTTGATTGTAAGGTTGAGGGTTTGGCCTATAATGAGGCTGTTGAGATTGGGAATTAAAAGAACTTTGCCCTTGGAAAGAGGGACTTGATTCTTGATTCTTCCATGAAAAAGCCGGATGGTTCTTGTAACCAGGATTGTACGTGTTCGAATATGGATCATTAATTTGTTTAGCGTACAAGGCATTTGCTTGCTCTTGAGCATAATCGGGAGATTGCCCGGCAATAGGACAATCTCGGACAAAATGCGAAGTGCTATAGCAAAACGAACATCCCTCCTGATTTTGGACAGATTGGTTAGGAGTAGGCAGCCCATTTTTCATGATTAAATCCATTTTTCGGGACAAGGCTTCTACTTGCATGGCTAGCTCATCTACCCGTGAAATCTCATGCACTCCTCTACAAGGTTGGGTGGCCTTCCCTTTCCTAGTGGAGGAGCGTTGAGCTGAATTGTTGCTTAGGGTTTGAAAAAGTTTCCATGCCTCATCGGGGCTTTTCAAAAGGTACCCACCCCCACACGCGGAGTCTATCATTTGTCTATGTTGCTCACTCACCCCATCATAAAAGCTTTGTACTAGCTGCCATTTTGGGACAGCATGATGCGGACAAGATTTTAAGAGATCTTTTAACCTCTCCCACGTCTCATGGAATTGTTCTTGGTCAATTTGGGTGAATCCGGTGATTGCTCGCCGAATATCACTTGTCTTACCCATTGGGAAGTATTTTTTTAAGAACTCTATTTGCATCTCCGCCCAAGAATGGATTGAGTTGGGTTCTAGGGAATTGAACCAACTTCTAGCCTTATCTTTTAGGGAAAAGGGGAACATACGTAGCTTTAGATCATCCTCCGTAAAGTGTGGTACACGAATGGTGGAACACACGGAAAGGAAGTAATCTAAGTGCCGGTATGGATCCTCATTAGGAAGACCGTGGAAGCTATTAAGAAGATTGATGGTAGAGGACTTTATTTCGAATTGATTTGCCGCTACATCCGAAAATTGAATACATGAAGGAACTTCAAATGTAGTCGGATGGTAAAAGTCCATAAGCAACTCTCCTTGAGGGGGTGGTGGTGGAGGTGGTTGTTCATGATTAAAAGGAGGTAGACCGGGAGGTTGTCTCTCATTTGGATCCATGTTTTCAGTCCTAGGCAAAATAGGGTCCCTAGAGGTTCCTCTACGTTGTCTAAGCGTTCGTTCAAGTTCACTATTACAAGGAAGCAAAGGAAGTGACAATGACCGTCTACCTAGCATGCATTATCAATTGAACAACACCTCTATACACAAAGTAACAAAAATATATACAAAAGAATGTGAATGAACTCAAACCACCGATTTTTGAAGTTATACTCACAAAGGGTTCCAATTTGACTTCTTCTAGATGCCCGCTATGTGGTATACCTAAAATCAAGAAGTTTAAGATATAAGAACAAGATATATACAAAAAAGAAAAAAAGAATGAAAGAATTTCTAGCCTAAGAATTAAATCAGATTTAATCTTCCAATGGCAACAATTAAACCGTAGTCCCCGGCAACGGCGCCAAAATTTTGGTCTGGTCGGAACTAAATTATATTGTAAGCTTAATTTTGCCCTTTTTATCAAAATATAATTTAACCACTCGCAAGAGCACGAATCTTTGCAGATAAGGTTCTATATAGAGGGTATCGATCCCACGAGGACTAGTCGTTAATTGTCATAAAGAAAGATTAATTCTACTTTAATTCTAAAAACAGGTTTTTGGTTTTGTGTTAAAAACTATTGCATAAATAAAATGACAATGAAATTAAAGAGTAAGGTTGGGAGAGAGAACTAGGGTTGGTTTCCACCACTAGCCATTCACATGTTCATAAGTGTAGCAAGCAAGGGATTCATTAATTAAATGCCTAACAATGTCATTAGGCTTGTGGCTTCAATGACATATCAAAAGATCAATGTGTGTGCTAACCTATCATAATCCGTCTTCAACAAGCATAGCTCTTCAACCTAACTATCTACCTACTTACTCTACTCTCTAAGTGAACACTACATGCATCCAAACTACCTTGTCTTGGCATGGTCTATACAAACTAACATCATACATTCATTTAAACACCATTATCTAGCCATCATTTGCACTTCTTGTGGACTATGCAAATGTTGTGCATTCAAGTGACAAAACCTACTCTAAGACAAGAATAAATTCCATATCAAATGAATATATATAAGAGATGTATTTGTGTACATAATCACTAGGCTAAATAATCAACATTTAATTACAAATCCCAAGAGCTACAAAGATGAACAAGTTTACATGGCTAGGGGTTGAAACCAACACCCTAGTAGAAGAGTTAGTTGATCATGGTTGCCTTGCACCCTTCCATTGATGAAGAGAATGAAGCTTCTTGGTCTGGTTCAGCTATCCTCTTCCTCTCCCGAAGGTCTCTCTGCTGATCTTCTTGTGTGTAATGAGAGATCTATGAGATATGTGGCTTTTGGTGCTTTTTGTATGCTTTTTGGCTCCTTTGGGCCCACCATATATATATATATATCATTATATATATCTCTTGTATCAAGAAGGCCCCCAAAAGTCTTGTTCAAGTCAGACAATCCCCCTAAGTCGTGCAAAAAGGGGGATTTTGTTGCAAGTGGGAGAGCAGGTGAGCAAGTGGCCAAGTGGACTCTGCAGAGTTTCGATTGATCGAAACTGAATCTCGATTGAGCGAAATCCACATCTCGATTGATCGAGATGCCTTGGCAACAATTTTTGATTTCTTCTCTTGACTGCAGAAAGCTTCCAACTTTGCTCCTTTTACTCCAATACCTGCAAAACATCAAAAACACAGAAATACCGTAAACATATCTCGGTAAACGCAAAAACAAAACTAACATATGCAATAAAGAGGGTTCAAATGTATAGAATTGAACACTTATCAAAAAACTCAAAGAAAAAACATTAAAACGCAACTAGAATTGAAAGAAAACTAAAACTAAAAATTAAAATCAAAGAAAACTAAAGAAATTAAAGGAGAGAAATACATACAAAACTTATAATTTAATGTCCGTAGGAGACGATCAACTCTCCGAAGGGATTAAGTCAGATAGACGGGATCCATCAAGTCGATGGACTCTACGTCTCTTCTTGGCACAAATCCTTCCACGCAATGCTTCAACCTTTGCCCATTTACTTTCATCAAAATATTATCTCCAAAGCTTTGAATTTCCACAGCACCATGAGGAAAAAACGAAATCACCTGGAATGGTCCATCCCACCTTGAATGCAATTTTTCGGGAAACAACCGAAGCTTTGAATTGAAGAGCCACACTTTATCACCCGGGGAGAAGGACTTCTGTGATATATGTCTATCGTGGAACGCCTTCGTCCTCTCTTTGTAAATTTGTATACTTTCATTAGCATCACGTCTGAATTCTTCTAATTCATTCAATTACATACCAATAGGAGTCCTGTACGCAGTCCGATATGCCCATAGTGCCTCACTCAGTCGTAATGACCAATCTCTTCTATCCGGCTCACTGTTTTTTTGAGAACATGCTTAATTTCTCGATTGGACAACTCTACTTGCCCACTTGCTGAGGGTGGTAAGGTGTTGCCATCTTATGTGTCACTGAATATTTAGCAAGTAAACCTCTCAAGAATTTATTGCAAAAGTTTGAGCCACCATCACTGATCAAGGCTCGAGGAATTTCGAATCAACTAAGAATATTCTCATATATGAACTTGATTACTACCTTGTGATCATTGGTTCGAGTTGCAATGGCCTCCACCCATTTACAGACATAATCCACACCAACCAGAATGTACTCGTAGCCAAAAGAAGGTGGAAAGGTCCCATGAAATCAATTCCCCAAACATCAAAAATTTAAACCACCAGAATGGGGCTCATTGGCATCATATCGCGCCTCGACATTCAACCCAATCTTTGACAGCGATCACAAGTTTTACTGAAAACATATGCATCATGAAACAGAGAAGGCCAAAAGAATCCATATTGAAGTACCTTTGTTGCTATCTTCCTTGCACTAAAGTGGCCTCCACATGCCAATGAGTGGTAGAACTTGAGAATATCTTGAAACTCATCGTCTAGGACACATCGCTGAATAATCTGATCTGGACAATATTTAAATAACTCTGGATCCTCCCAAAAGTAATGATGAACTTTAGAGAAGAATCTATCACGTTCTCGCTTGGTCCAGTCTCGTGGCACTTTTCCCATGGCTAAATAATTCACAATATCTGCACACCATGGTGTGGAGTTGTCAGATACTCCAAACAATTGCTCACTCCGAAGTGTTTTGGATGGTGTAGTGGATACAGAATTTACCACAATGGTAAAAAATTGATTTTTGAACACCTTCTTTTGCTTCTATTTTTCTTGCACCATTATTTCATCTATAGATTCAGACACATCCACAGAATCCGTAAAGAAGACATCAGTCTGATCTGGAGGATTCTCAACAGCATTGAAAATATTAAGCTTAACCTTCATGTTGCCAAATGAAATATCCATGATCCCCGACCTACAATTTATGCAAGCATCAACAGTTGCTAAGAAAGGTCGACCAATGATCACTGGAATGTGCCTTTTTTGTATTATGAACTGGCTCAGTGTCAAGTACAATAAAATCAACAGGAAAGTAGAACTTGTCCACTTTAATGAGCACATCTTCAATGATTCCTCGGGGCTGCTTTGTTGATCTGTCTACAAATTGCAATACCACCGAGGTAGGCTTCAATTCTCCCAAGCCCAATTGTAAGTATACTGAATAGGGTAGCAAATTCACACTTTCACCTAAATCAAGAAGAGCTTTATCAACATGGTGCTCCCCAATGATGCATGAGATAGTTGGGGCACCAGGATCTTTGTACTTGGGAGGAGTGCACTGCTACATTATAGAACTCACTTGTTGTGGTAGCATCACTTTCTTTGGCACATGGCTTTTAGAACGCCTTTTCTGAGTGCACAAGTCCTTCAAGAATTTAACATAAGGAGGAATTTGCTTGATGGCATCAAGGAGTAGCAAATTAATCTTCACTTGTCAAAACACCTCCATCATGTCATGCAGATTGTCCCCTTGCTTCCCCAATTTAGATGATTCAAGGAAACGTTGTGGGAAAGGAGCCTTGGGCTCATAAGGAATTTCAGCACTTGGACTTGTGGTCACTTTTTCTTCTTTTTTCTTCTCACCCACTTTATTATCAATTATTTTCCCACTCCTCAAAGTGGTAATGGGTTTAACTTGCTCATGGTGTGGGTTACTTGTGGAAACTTGCATCCCTCTTGGATTAGTAATTGGTTGACTAGGGAGCTTCTTATCTTCTCTTCTACTCAATGAAATAGCAAGCTGTCCAAACTGAGATTCTAGTTTGGCAATGGATTAAGAATGAGAGTGCACTAGTTGAACTGTAGATTGTACTATTGCTGCAGTAGCTTGCACTATCTCTATAAGAGGATCAAGTTTGTCAAATTTGGACAAGGTAAGTGTCAGCTTGTCTTCAATAGCAGAAATTCATTGTGCCATAGGACTTTGTGTTTGATATTGCTATTGAGGTACAAAAGTCCTAGGTTGATATGATGGTTGCATTGCTGCCCCTTGGTTATTGTAAGAAAAACCAAGATGATTCCTCCATGTGGGATTGGAAGTATTACCTCATGGAGGATTCATTGGTCCAGTGAATGCAGCTTGGACTTGCTCATGTTGAACATCATAAAATTGCCCCATCGAAGAATAATTGCTCACATTATGCATAGGACTAGGGAAAAATTCACAAGGGCCTACCAATGAAGGATTTGAAGCCGAAGGAGTTTGATTGGTAGCTATAACTGCTGCTACCTTCTGTGCAATTAAATCAATATCAGTTGGCATAGGTTCTGAAGCACCAACCTCAAAAATCCCATCAGTCTTCCTTGTAGTGGCAAGTCTGCTAGAACAAGTAGAGGACATATGTTGTAGAGAGTTATCACTAAGATTTTCAAATAAGGTCCATGCCTCTTCTTCACTCTTCAACATAAAAGTACCTCCACAAGATACATCAACCATCTGTCTGTTGGCTTCTGTTAGCCCTTCATAGAAACTCTGCACTAGTTGCCACTTAAGAACTTGATGATGGGGAGACTTCCTAATAAGGTCCTTGAATCCTTCCCATGTCTCATAAATTGTTCCCCCTCATGTTGGGAGAAATCAATGATAGCACGTCTGAACTAATTGGTCTTCCCTATCGGAAAATACTTCTTGAGAAACTCATGTTGCATCTGAGTCCAAGTCGTGATAGAACCTGCTAGTAGAGAATTGAACCAATACTTTGCTTTGTCTTTCAGGGAGAATGAAAAAAGTCTCATTCTGAAAGCATCTTCAGAGAAGTTGTGAATTTTGGTAGTTGAGCACACTTCAATGAATTCATCTAGATGCTTGTAAGGGTCTTCTTGAGTCAGCCCAAAATAAGATGGTAGCATCTGAATAATGCTGGACTTGATCTCATAATTCTGTGCTGTGACATTGGGTAGTTGAAAACCAGCTGGTAAGGTGTATGTCTCAGGAACATAGTAGTCCCTAAGCAATCTAGCCCTTTCTCCATCAGCATTAGGAACAAGGTTGTTATTCCTCTCTTCTGCCATGTCTTCAATTAATTCTTCCTCTTACACAATGGTATCAATAGGGATGTTCCTCTATTGTATAAGAGTACGTTCAGGCTCAGGATCAAGAGGTATCAAAGGATCAGCCACAAAACGATGACCTTGCATATATTAATGAAAAACACCTGAAAAGAAAACAAAAACAAAATATAAAAATTTCCTAAACTAAAAATTCAATTAAAATTAATTTTGTAAAATCCACTCAATCAAATAGATAATCCCCGGCAACGGCGCCAAAAAATGATTCGTGTGTGAGTGACTCAAAAAGTGTATCAATTAAAAATTACCACACTTCGCAATAGAATGAATTCCTTGCAGAATAGGACTATCGAAAGGGGTGTTAAACCTCAGGGATTGTGGTTTGATGAGATGGAATACGGAATTAATTCTAATTAAATTTAAGAGAAAAGAATTCTGATTTTTAAACTAACTAATTAAAAAGTAAAATAAAATAAATCAAAGTAAATAGAAAGTGAAGATAGTATGAGAGAAATCTAGGGTATTTGACTTCACCACTAACTCCACAATCAATGGTCAATTGAATCAACTATGGGGAATTATATCATGCATAATTGGTGTCGGTGGCTACAAGCTCACCTTCATCCGTCAAGAAGATAACATACGATTAGGGCTAAGTCATGGACTATCTTCGATTGGCATGGGCCATCTGCCTAACTACTCTAATCTAGGGTGCAGTATGGTTCATCTTTTCTAGGTATAATCCATCAAAGCTTTTAATGATATATTCAGTGATTACCATTGTGCAACAATCGCTCTCATGATTACAGAAAATAAGAGAGATTTAGTTCAATAACAACAACTAAATATCTAAGACAAGATAAGAAATCATTGAAACTGAATTTACAAGACTTTTATTGCTCAATTATATAATAAAAATCCTCTAAATTACACAATCTATGCATGTATATAAAGGTATCGAATAATTAAGACAATCAAACCATTGATGCTTTGTTAGGGCTACATCAAAACCGTAGTGGATGAACTAGCCGCTCATGGTAGAAGAAGAAGCTTCAACTGTTGAGGAAGAAGGTATCATCTTCATGAATTATGCGTCTGACTTCACTCTCCAATGGCTCTGCAAAGTATGTCTTCTGTTCTATCCAAAGCTCTCTCAGACTCTCCAATCTCTGCTATCACCCCTCAACTCAGCCTCCAATTCTTCACTTTATGCATCAAGAGAATACACCAAAGTCCTAATCCAATTAGGAATTAATTAGGTTTTCCGCAGCACTAATCAGGTAGGTTTTTCCTACTGACGTTCGGCTCAACTTTTGACCCACTAGAAGTCCGATTCACGGAATTTTTCTGAAATACAAAAGTGTACAGATTCCAATTTCATTTAATAAATGCAAAAATTAAGTTGATTTGAGGCACGAAAATAAGACTTCTGGTCCATTTTCTAAAACGGGATTAAGATTGTATTATGCGCAAATTTGGGCTTCAGACTCGAAACCTTCTTAAGCAGCTATAATTATCTTGGACCTCTTCCTTGGGCTGATTTGAGTTGAAATAAATGGTTGAATGGATCTCCTTTATGTAGGCTTCATCTAACCATCTTGGATGTCTTCTTTAAAAACCCAAAATCATGGTTTTTAATGAAATAATCATTAAGGCCCTGGAAATACAAAAAATACTAAAACAAAGTAAAATCACAAAATAATCTATCACTAAGAGAATAAAATATATAAGTTAAGAAACTAGAATGCGTAACATTCAACGCCTATCAAACATTTGCAAACAAGCACTTTGTTTATCCACAACATTTCTCTTACTGAAAAACATGGTTCAACTAGTTATCTTGGTAACACAATTTTTGAACAAATTAATGTCTATCTCTAGGATATATCCTACAGGTATTCATACTATTCTCCTTGGTAGAGAGATAATTTTTCCTTTTATCTCTAAACCAATTGAGAAATTGATTCACCAGATGATGACTCCTCTAAAGATGAAGCAATCCCAGTTAAATTTGCTTCAAAAGGAGATTGTCTTTTTGAAAATAGAAGACATTGTTACTTCCCAACCTTTTAAGAAAAAGGTTGCTAGCATTATATTGAGGAATTTCAAGCAAAAATTTGTAGCGAGATTCCTAATGCTTTTTGGAATAGAAAGAAACATGTAATTTATTTACCATATGAATCATCTTTCGATGAGAAAATGATTCCCACTAAAGCACGGACCAGTCAAATGAAGAGTGATTATTTGACATTATGTGTTAAAGAAATCCAAAATCAGTTGGATAAAAATCTGATACAAGAAAGCTACTCTGCTTGGAGTTGTACTGCTTTCTATGTCAATAAACATGTTGAACAAGAAAGAGGAGTTCCAAGACTTGTAATTAATTACAAGCCTCTTAATGACGTTCTTAGATGGATTAGATACCCTATTCCAAATAAGAAGGACCTCCTTGACAGTTGCAATATGCAACCATTTTTTCTAAATTTGATTTAAAATCAGGATATTGGCAAATCCAAATTGCCAAGCATGATCAGTATAAAACAACCTTTGTAGTTCCTTTTGGACACTATGAATGGACTGTTATGCCTTTTGCTTTAAAAAATGCTCCTTTAGAATTTCAACATATCATGAACGAGATTTTCCAACCACTTGCAGCATTTTCTATCGCCTATATAGATGATATTCTTATTTTTTCTAAATCGATTGATCACCATTTTAAACATTTAAATATTTTTAAAGATGTTATAAAGAGAAATGGATTAGTTGTTTCAGCTTCTAAAATGAGACTTTTCTTCCCTGAAGTCAGATTTTTAGGGCACAACATTTACAAAGGAAGAATTATTCCTATTAATCGTTGTATTGAGTTTGCATCTAAATTCCCTGATGAAATTATGGACAAAACTCAATTACAAAGATTTTTAGGTAGTTTGAATTACATTGTAGATTATTATAGAAATCTTGCACAGGATACTGCAGTACTTCACAACAAGCTTTAATAGAATCCCCCTCTTTGGTCTGAAGAACATACTCTTACAGTAAGAAGAATAAAGGCAAGAGCAAAGTAGCTTCCATGCCTTTTCCTTCCTAATCCCTCTTGGGATAAAATTGTTGAAACAGATGCCTCTAATATAGGCTATGGAGGTATTCTTAAAAAGAAAAATCCTACAACCTCTAAAAAAGAGCTTGTAAGATTCACTTCAGGAACTTGGAAGAACGCCCAAGTAAATTACAGTATGGTTAAAAAGGAAATTATTTCCATTGTCAAATGCGTTCATAAATTTCAGGATGATTTATTTAAATCAAGCATTCTTGCTGAGAGTTTATTGCAGCTTTACTAAACATATATTAAAGCAAGATGTGAAGAATATTTCTTCTAAACAGATATTTGCAGGATGGCAGACTGATCTATCAACTTTTCATTTTACTATTGAGTATATCAAAGGAGAATCTAACTCTTTGCCTGAATTTCTTACTCCTAAATTTCTATAGGGATCATGAGTACCCCCCCCCTAAAAGGGGAATAGGAAGGAGTAATCCCCCTCATGACAAAGGCAAACAGATAGCCGTATTTACAGAAGAGGAATTTTATCCTCCTATTCAGAACTCACAAAAGAAGAAAGGGGAAGAGCAAAATTCTAACCCCTAATAGCTCACTATGAAAGAAGCTTTGGAAACACAAAGATTTCCCTTCATGAGTAGCAAAAAGACAGTATATAGAGTTATCTTCTTAGAAACCTCTGATACAGAAATGTTTGATAAACCTTGGGATATTATGACTAGATACCTTGGTTCATCAACATCGACAGTAAAAAATGGTATGCATAGGTTCGCCTATGAAACCGTCCTTATAGAAAAAACAATCTATGGAAATTGTCCACAACAAACAGTATCCTACACAGGAAAGGTCCCCTCTGACCCACAGTAAAATCACTTTCAAAAGAATTTTACCACCTTCTCAGTGGGCTATGAACCCTAATTCATCTTATCATTCCAAAAAGATTGATAGGGATTACAATTACTGGGATTACATTGATGCATGGACTTTTATTTTCCTGTATCAAAACCCTCATCACAACCATAAATGGTTTATTAGTTTATGCCCACTTATTTTTTACAGAATGACCTCCTGGTTACATCACTGGTCAGAGTTCTTTGTTCTTGACCTTGAATTCCTTCTAGAAGAAATTCGTTCCAAGTTTCTTCCTTAGACAAATTTCCACCCACAGCTTCGAGGAAAAGAAAACCTTACCATTGGTTTCTCCATTTTACTTTTCCTCCTTGAATTCAATATTCCATGGATTCTTAAATGGGAAATTCAATGCTCTTCTGACTCACAACATTTACCTATCCTCTAGAGAAAATCCTCATTCAAATGGTGGACAGGGGTTGATATTGATTCAAAAATTGCCAACATTGAAATGGCTTCAAAATAGTATTTTAATCTTATTCCAAAGATTACTACAGTACCAGCAGATTAATTTGATTACTTTAATCCTTTTGAAGTAATCAAAAGATCTCTTAAGATTAAGTTCCCAGAATTGTCAGAATCAAAATTTCTTATCCACTTTATGGATTTCATTAAGAACCAATTTATGACTTCCTTTACTAAGGATGTTGATGATGTTTCTATGTCTTCAGCCCAAAGCCTGCAGATACAGGATCAAAATTCATTCTCTTGCCTGGTTGGCAAAGCCCGGGGCTCTATAGCAGAAGAATAGAATTTAGGCGATTATTGGAATGCAATGACGTCTATTCTTGTAAAAACTCAGCTGACACAAGAATTTGAACTGAACAATAATTTCTAACCAGATCAAGAATTCACAAAAGCTTTTCAAAAAAGCACACAGTAAAGATTCCTCATTATCAGCAAGCAAACATACGACGCCAACTCATCAGAGCTACACCACTGTGCTGATAGAGACTTTGATTCTATCCGGAATCCAAAATGTTTATATAAAAGGGCATCTTCACCCTTGTTGAAGACATCTGGAGTTTTATTCTCTCTCCAATCTCTTTTGTAATATTTCTTCATAATATAAGTTTGATATAAGTTTAATGTTTTCTATAAGTATTCCAACTATCGATCCTTTATAGTTGTGTTAATATTGTTTCTTTTATTAACATATTTGTATGTATATTGAACTCTCATATAAGTTATTGACACTTATATATAAAGTGTATAAACGCGTTACAAAAATTATGAACACTAAAAATGTGCAAAGCTAACGCTATCATATAGCGTGGAAGGGGTCATGACAGAAACCTCCTCTACCAATTGTATCATATCCTTCCCACCAGCTTTAATACCCCACTCCAACACATGGTATGATATTGTCCGCTTTGGGCCTGATCACGCATGGTTTTGCTCTTGGGTTTAACTCCAAAGGGCCTTATGCCATTTGAAGAGAATAAACAGTAGTAACCCTTGTGGACAGGTGTGAGTGGGTAGGTGCAAAGACAAACACTGGGCTGAGCTACCACACTGACAAGGTACATGGTGCTCAATCCCACATCGCTTGGGTTTGGAAAAGGGGATGTACTTATATGTAGTATGTTCTCTTCAAATGGTATGAGGCTTTTTGGGGTAAAATCCAAGTACAAAATAGTGTGGGCTCAGGCCCAAAGTAGGCAAAATCATACCATGTGTTGGAGCGGGATATTATAGTTGATATCAAAGCCTGAACCCAGCTAGAAGTGTGCCAATGACGACGTTGGACCTCGTACAAGGGTGGATTGTAGTAACCCTTGTCAACGGGTGTGAGTGGGCGGGTGCGAAAACAGACACTGGGCTGAGCTACCACTCTGACAGGGTATAGGGTGCTCAATCCCATATCACCTGGGGTGGAAAAGGGGATGTCCTTATATGTAGTATGTTCTCTTCAAATGGTATAAGGCCTTTTGGGGTAAAACCTAAGAGCAAAATCGTGTGGGCTCAGGCCTAAAGCGGATAATATTATACCATGTATTGGAGCGTGGTATTACACCAACCACCTCTTTCACATCCATGCTTCTCACACCAATCCATACCATTTAACATATACATGTCTAACAAATTCTATCATAATTATTGTGTGAGTTACGTGGTGCGGAAGCGGTTTAGTTAATTTTAGATGGTAATCCTTAGACCTAGATGGAGGTGAATAGGTCCTCTTGCCCAATTTTTATGATTGATTAATTACTCACAATTATTATCAATTAAACATCCAAACCAATCACAAAATAAATAAAGCAAGTATGGAAAAGTTAGAGATAACACCAGGAATTTTACATGAAAACCCAAGTCGAGAAAGATCATGGGGGTGAGGTAGAAACCCCAGAGAAACCAACTCACTATCTCGAAGCAAAGTACATCAGACTCTGTCCCAAACTCACACCCACTCCACTCTAACAAGAACTTGATGCGAAACACCTCAGGCTTACAATTGCGACAACACGTCCAACTACTACAGACTCCTGGCTAATGTCACAATTCTTCCAAAAGGGTTGCTGAAAGAACAAAAATACTCAGCAAGTATTTTGTTCCCTTCGTAGTGATCGTTTCTCTTCCTCTTCAGATAAACTCTTTGTAGTTTTAAGGAACCACCTCTGCTGCTCTTGATCAAACTTTGTAGACTGATGATGTCTTGAAAATTTTGTTGATTAGATGAATAAGAACATCATAACTTAAACACTCCGTGTGTGTGTGCTCTCAAAAATAAAATCAATGAAGAATTTCTCATAAATTTCTCTCTTAGCTCCCAAAAGTATATTCCTGTCTCTAACAGTTAAATCATTGAGTCTCTTATTTTTCCCTCTTTTTGATTGAAGCATAAAGAGGTATTTATAAGGTTTAGAATCCTTAGTCTACTTGGAAAACAAGTTTAAAACACCTAAGGAAAGTTTTAGAGAAGTTTTGACTGACTAGGAAATCAACTCGGATCAAAAAGGAAATTTCCGTGCACATCAGCTAAGTCAGACCCATCCTAAAAATTGAGGACCGGTGGGACTTTTGCAGACACATAGAAATTCCAAAGTCTTGAGAAAAGGCGGACCGGTCCTAATATTTGGGGATTGGTTGGATGTAGCAAAAATTTAATTTTTACATTTAAAGCATATTTTCCAACTCCTAAGCCCACCAAACTTCAAAACATAGTGTCCTCACTCACATACTTGTTCTAAGTGATGTCCTCAACAAATCCACGATATCAAGACACTTTTCGTTCAGCTTCGAAGATCGAGACACAAGATCAAACAAAAATTACAACTCAATCAACAAGTTTTGACATCAAAATTTGCCAATTACAATTATATATCTCACATATTGTTCCTATCATTAGATTTATTTTAAATTGGGTTTTTTCCTTTCTAAATGTTATAATAAATATTGAATTGCTCAAAAACCTTGAATATATGTCCATGGCTTAGTTCAAAATCTTATAATTATCACTGTCTGAAATGGCAGTCCAAGAAAAGGATGATATGAAATGATTTTTTTTCCTATATGAAATGATTGAACTTGCACAACATTGTATAAATGTTCTCTCCACCTATAGATTTTGTGTAGTGGCAATTGCCAGATTCTTTTCTTAATATTTCCTACCTACTTTCACTTTTTCTTCAATTTTTTCTTTGATTGATAAATTTGACTGTTCCTTTGACCTAAATCATTAAATTTATTTCTAGGTAGTTCAATCTCTCCATAGAATTGTGGTGAAGAAGATTGAAGATGGTGGAGATGGTTGGGTGGTGATTTCAGTTTGGTGGAGGTGGTGGCTGGCCGCGAAGCACTGCTAAACACTAACACGATGCACTGCTAAACACTTACCACCAAAAAAGACCCATTTCACCTTCATTGTCGATCACTGCTACAAAAGACCCATCACGATTGCCACCACCACCAGAGCACCACCTCTGCCATCATCATTAACACTGGTTGGTCGAAGCCACTACCATTTTTTGGGTCGACATCTTTCGATAAAAGCATGAATTGTCGCCTCATCTGATGGCTCGCAGTAATTCAATGCTGGCAAATCTGGATGGTTGGAGAGACAGAAAGGTGGGTATGGCGCACTGAATTGGTGCCTCTATGGCTTTTTCGGTGGTGTATTCAAAGCCGAAGCTAAAGGCAGAAAAATAACTGAAGTCACCGCTGCTACTGATCGTGCCGTTGCTGGCAGCTTCGTGGATTTCGGAGACTGTTGTCAGCGTTGCTCTTTCATAGTATAAGAGATACGCTGACAGATATACCGATAATGGCCACCGTTGAAAGCTTTTTAGTTATCTTGCTTGTTGGTTCTTGTGGTGTCAAAATTGAAGATAACGATAGGGAAATGGTCCACCGCAGAGATCGATGTTTCTGGTGAAGTCGACTAAGCTCTGTTGATTGATGCTCGACAGCTTACCAAAAAACTTATTGTTTTGCAGGAAATGTCTGGTTAATTGGGTTAGATTGTTGATGGTGAATGGTATTGTACTTGTGAAGTTGTTGGTGGAGAGATTTAGATGGGCTAACTGAGTTAACTCGATGACGGTCGATGGGAACTCGATAGAGAACTAGTTGATCTAGAGGTAGAGGCTATGGAGGACCTTAAGATTGGAGCTTCGAGTAGATCTTTCTTATGGCAGTGGTGGCTGACCAAAAGTCTTGGCTACCATGGTGGTTGTTTAATGGGGTGGTGATAGAGTTCTTAGGTTGTTCGGTTGGAGGTGATGTGGGTCTTGATTGGAGGTGGGTCTATGGTGGAGATGGGTTGATGATGGTGATGAAGATGATGAATAGTGGTTTGTGGAGTGGTCATTGGTAGGTGCTGGCATTGAGGAAGTGGTGTTCGTCGAAGAGGAGATGATGAAGATTAGCTTTAATATATATACTGTTATTTTAGATGTGAGGGTAGTGAAAGTTTAAATTTTGAATTGAGGTGGGAGTGAGTGGGTGAAGGTTTAAATTTGAATTTAGGTGGGAGTGAATGATGATCGTTAGATCTTTGATAGATTGAGTAATTTAAGACCGTAGATAGGCATAGATATTTTGAACTGTAAGATTGAATATTTAAGTATTTTTTATCGTTAGATGATGAATTTTTTTTGAGAAAAATTCAAAATACAAAGCTTAAATGTTATATAGATATTTATATTTGTTGAGTAACATATTTTTTATTTATTGTATTTTATAATTTCTTATTCTTGTTTGGTATAAAATTTTAATTTATTGTATTATATTATACTTTTGAGCAATCAAAATTTTTATATATTGTATTTTATAAAAAAAATCAAAAATGAAAACCTGAACTAAAAAATGAAAACTGAAACTTAAAGATTTGTTATGAAGCTTTGAAATTATGCCTAAGGATTCTCAAGATTTTGACATCACTTTCATTTTTTTAGAAATGAAAACTGCGTTGTGAAATGTGATTTCTGCAGTAACTTCCAAAAAAATGAAAATGACAGTTGAAATCGAAAGTGTTGTCAAATAGGGCCTAAAGTTGTGGATATCTCCTTGTTCGTAGAACACATAAAAATAGGTCAATCTGAAACTGACCTATTAAATAATTGTCATAAACCCTCGTTACGAACAAGACTCATTTATTAAACATGTAATACAACATGATCCATTTAACCTATTTAATAAATAGATCGTTTAACGGACAACATGACACAACTTGTTTAATAACCTATTTATCACATTTAAATTAAATCAGTTAAGCAACCCGTTTATTAATTTCGGTATAAAATGCAAATTAATATAATGAAAAAATGACACAATGGATGACTAAAATGATGAAAATAAGGATAATTGAGACAATATAAATAAAAAAGACAATTACAATATTCATATTTAGTTTATATTGAAATAATAAAAATGTACGTTATAATTAGGTTAAAATAGTTTATGGGTTAATCGAATTGAACTGTCACGATTAATTAAATGGGTCTAATTGGGTTAATGTGATGAACTCTAAAATATGAACACAACATGTTGGTCATGAACACTTCATGCTAGCTGCAATAGGGTCACGTCCGAGCCTGAGCCATCTAGTTTAGAAGAGGAAACAATCATGTCGATTGACATGACTACGACCGACTCATAAAGCTTGTTGAATACACAATTGTGCTCTGAAGTTGATGTGACTAATCAATCAATTAATCTACCGGACAGGCCAATTATATTATCAGCGTGTATGTAGGTATGTCAGAGCCGTGAAATCGTCTCAAGAGAAAAGTCAATTGGTCAAACACAGTATCTCTTTTTAGTATTATGTTAGATTAGGCGATTGGCTAGAGAGAGAGAATACAAAACTCCTTATTAAGTTCTTTTATGCCTCAATGAAGAGGACTTTAAAGTGTGCAAATAATTGCGAGATTGAATCATAGCAAGGGGGAGGTAGAAGGAGGGAGATAGCAAGGAGGGAGATAGAAATTGAGGGAGATGTAGATAGACACACTAATTAGAGGAGGTAGGGAGCAAGAAAGTATGAGGGAGAAGTAGAGTAAGGAGAGATAAGAGCAATATTATGTGAGAATATTGTGATTGAGAAGAATTGCATGTGATGTAATGTTTGTGAAGTAGTTGTGGAACCCTGAACTAGGAGATCCTTTCTTTTATTTCTAGGAATTTAGTACAACTAACTTTTTAAATCTAGGTTACAAGATAATAATGGAATAAAACAATTACATAAAAAGAAATAAACAAAACATATCCCAATACACCGTGTCTTCAAGCTCCAAAAACGTAGCCTCTCAACTTCAGCCTTTTAGAGTCCTTTTTGCACTCAAACTGATTTGTTCAACTAATTTTACAGGTGATAATCTGACGCAATTTCGTTGCTTTAGTTTTCACAAAGTCCTCAGCCTACAAAAATTCATTAAAGTGGCAGCCACTTGGCACCACTTTTGTGTGTGTCAGTGAATTTAATGCTTCGATGCTAAAAACAAGGCCCATGTTATCCCTTCTCCGAAGAGGTGCTCTTTGTTTACATTGGCATTGCAAATCTGGTTTCCAAATCATCTATTAGACATAAAACCATTCCTCTCCCTCTTCGGCACTATAGTTTGAATGTTCCATCAATGCCAACTGATCCCATGCACTTATATAAGTTGGTACCAACTTGCATTCAATACTTTATCATGACAGTCCAAGTAGAGGATAATTCGACGACCAACCTTGCTTAGCCTGAACTAGAAATAAAACTCCTTTATGTATGAGAAAAAGTCTTGCACCAACACTGATTCGTGTATGAGTGTGACTCAAAAAGTATACCAATTAAAATTTTTCACACTTCGCAATAGAACGAATTCCTTGCAGAATAGGGCTATCGAAAGGGGTATCGTACCTCAGGAATTATGGTCTGATGAGTTGGAATACTGAATTAATTCTAATTAAATTTAAGAAAAGAATTCTGATTTTTAAACTAAACTAATTAAAAAGATAGAATAAAATAAAACAAAGTAAACAGATAATGAAGATAATATGAGAGAAATCTAGGGTGTTTGAGTTCACCACTAACCCCACAATCAATGGTCAATTGAATCACTATAGGGGAATTACATCATGCATAAGTGGTGTCGGTGGCTACAAGCTCACCTTCATCCGTCAAGAAGATAACATATGATTAAGGCTAAGCCATGGACTATCTTCGATTGGCATGGGCCATCTGCCTAACTACTCTAATCTAGGGTGCAGTATGGTTCATCTTCTCTAAGCATAATCCATCAAAGCTCTTAACAATATATTCAGTGATTACCATTGTGTAATAATCTCTCTCATGATCACAGAAAACAAGAGAGATTGAGTTCAATAACAACAACTAAATATCTAAGACGAGATAAGAAATCATTGAGATTGAATTTACAAGACTTTTATTGCTCAATTCTATAATAAGAATCCTCTGAATTACACAATCTATGCATGTATATAAAGGTCCCCAATAATTAAAACAATCAAACCATTGATGCTTTGTTAGGGCTACATCAAAACCCTAGTGGATGAACTAGCCGTTCATGGTAGAAGAAGCTTCAACTGTTGAGGAAGAATGCATCATTTTCATGAATTATGCGTATGACTTCGTTCTCCAATGGCTCTGCAAACTATGTTTCTGTTCTCTTCTCAGCCCTCTCAGACTCTCCAATCTCTGTAATCTCTCCCAAACTCAGCCTTTTATTCTTCACTTTATTCCCCAAGAGAATACACCAAAGTCCTAATCCAATTAGAAATAAATTAGGGTTTCCTGCAGTACTAATCAGGTGGGTTTTTCCTGCTAACTTCGGCCTAACTTTTTACCCACTAGAAGTCTGATTTACGGAATTTTTGTGAAATACAAACGTGTGCAGAATCAAATTTCGTTCAACCACACGTAAAAATAATGTCGATTTGAGGCTCAGAAATAAGATTTCTAGTCCATTTTCCAAAACAGGATTAAGACTGTATTATGCACAGATTTGGGCTTCAGGCTCGAAACCTTCTTAAGCAGCTGTAATCTCTTGGACCTCTTCCTTGGGCTGAATTGAGTTGAAATAAATGGTTGAATGATTCTCCTTGAAGTATGCTTCATCTACCCATCTTGGATGTCTTCTTTAAAAGCCCAAAAGCTTGGTTTTAACTGAAATAATCATTAAGGCCCTGAAAATACAGAAAACACTAAAACAAAGTAAAATCACAAAATAATCTATCACTAAGAGAATAAAATACATAAGTTAAGAGGCTAGAATGCGTAACATTCACCGCCTATCACACCCCCAAACTTACATATTGCTAGTCCCTTAGCAATAGAATAAAACAAAACTAAAACAAAGGAAACTAACGAATACTAACTAAACTACCTAACTCCACTTTCGTGGGAGAAACGATTGCATTTAGCATATGCAACAAGCCTTTAAACCCCTAGGTTTCCCCTAGTGGACGAGTATAGTCTCGTGAGGGTTTCCAGAAATGTTACCCATAAACATTCAAAATTTTGTTTCAACATTAATTCAAGAAGAAGATTACAATACATAGTTACAAACTTGCATTCAAGAATAATTTCAGACTTTCAAATTCTATAATTCAAAGCAATGGTCCCCACACATAATTCACATCAACATATCTCAAAATAATCAACTCTAGTCTCCTCGTGTAAAGTGAACTAGAAGTCCTCTCATGTAGCATAACTCAGTTCTGAATATATTAAGGCACATACCCCTTCAACTCACTAGCTCCCCTTATTGAAATCATACTTCCCAACATGAATACATAACTTTTCAATTTTTTTTTCATCATTCTTTTTTTTCATTGCTTCATTGGTTGTGCAATGTCTTGATTTATTAAGCTTTCTGAAAGATCCATGTAGCAAGCTTTCAGTCAGTGACTCCCAAACCAGATGACTTTAGGGCACTAGGCTTTAAGATACCCTGAAGACCTAATTACTCGAATCAGTCAGGCTAAAAATCAAGACAACCAATGCTCATCTTTTCTCACCCTTTCACTTTTGACGCGAACACTCCGTGCTTCCTGAGGCATAGAGGCCCGGTTACTCATGAAAAGGATCAAATTGATTTGCTTATTCATAACTATTTTTTTCTTTTTTTTCATTGAAGTCAAGTAACACATTATCAGTACTCATTCTCAAGAGATACTAACTAATATCAAGTATATGTAACTTAATAACTCAAAACTAAAGTTTATACCCCACAAGACTATGCTAGTGTGTCTGTACATGTAAGGAAACTAAAATTAATCACTTCACAACATGTTATTGCAAACCATGATTAAAACCACTTAATTTAAACCATAGTTTCCAAAAATGTAAAACATACTCAAAAATTGCAAGTTATGCACCTACACAAGGTATTAATCCTTTGAATAATGTCAAAACATTCTATCTAAAAACAAAACAAAATAAAATAAAACAAACAAACTAATAAAATAAAATAAAATAAAATCCTAATACAAAAAGAATTTCACACAAATTTTCCCATATGCACTAAGCACAAAAATAGGCATCGCCTCACCCCCAAATTTAAACTATACATTGTCCTCAATATACATCCAATTAAAGCATAGAGAAGAGATAAGAACGATGTTACGAGGACCAAGGAGTAATGGCAAGAAAATAGAGCACACCAAGTTGTAAGAAGGCAATGCAAGCACACCCCCAAACTTGGATGTTAAAACTTGTCAAAACAAACCACTATACCCCACAGATCAAGTGAAATAGTATAGGTGAAAATAAACATGAAATAGAAAAATCCAAAAAATATATATATATATATTTTTTTCATTTTTCAATTTTTTTTTTACAATAAAAATCTAACGGCAAAAAGAAAAATAAAATTAATAAATAATAAAAATAAAATAAAATACAAAAGATGGTTACCGTCCTATCAAGGGTGTGGTGGTGACTGAGCATCTGGATCCAAGTTTGCTTGCCGCATCAGTGCACGCAGCATCCTCCTCATTTCTAGTTACTCTTGGCAAGTGTCACGAAAGTGATTTGCCATCTCAGTTCTCATTGCTCCAAACTGTGTGGATACCTCTGTCTGTAGGGTGCCAAACTGAGCTGTCAACCCAGCAATCTGTCCCTCTAAATACTAATAATCATGGCCACCAGCTTGTGCATGCACCTCCTCTTCCTCTACTCCCATCTCCTCAGGATCTTCCACCGATGGTGGTATATCTATATGCTCTCCTCCCTGGGCCAACCGAGATATCTCACCAGGCACCGCTATGACTCTCTAGTGCATATGAGATCGGCTCAAATTCTAGTCATGCGTGCCATAATGAAGATCACGTGGAAAGGCAAGCTCGTCCTCATGGACTTTATACCCCTGTGCCACAAGCAACTGATGAATAATAGTAGGGAATGGAAACTTTCAGTCACTTGCACTGTCTGGTGCCTTGGCTACAACCTTGGAATAGAACTTCTCCATTTGGCCCCAGACAATCTGTGGGAATGACAGCCAATGCCCAAAATGTATAGCATATAAGGCTCTGAAGAACTCTTGACGTCTCTCGGTCTTATGTCCAATTGGACATACATTCTTGAGTAGAACAGCGTCAAAGAACCATAAATAATTTGGCATTGAAGACTTTGAAGCTGCATTCCTTTTCAGCCCAAAAAACTGATTAGCACACAAACGTGCAACCAAATTACCCACTGACAAATCGTCGGGTAGAGGAGTATAGATATGAGATAAATCATCTGGGCACTCATGAGGACAACCCATGGCAATGGCAATGGATGACATGTCCACTTGAACTATTTTTCCATCTACTGAAGAAGTAAGCACATCCCGCTCATCAGGTGTCGACATTAAGTTCTGATAAAATACCTTAACAAGCCTCGGGTAAATAGTAGATGAGAGTGGAACAAAAATGGATGCCGACCGACAACGACGGATGTCAGAAATCCCCCATCGTGTCTCGGGAAACATACCATAAAGTTCAGCTATGTCAAACATGGTTTCAAAGTTCAAAGCCCTTGGATGCCATCTCTCTTGAATACCTTCTCGGCGAGATCGTGAAGAACCTATGGTTGGATCATGCCTCGCTCGGCGAGGATTACGTGAACTTGAAGCACCTTGGTGACTTGCTCTCTTTGGTGCCATAGAAGTAGAAAAAGTGTGGTTGAAGAATTAAATCGAACACTTGGCGTGCACAATTAACTTGTCACCTTCAACCTCCTCTTTTCGGCAATTTTTCCACCCAAATCGAACAAGTAATTACACCAAATTGATCCCCCAAACTTGGTCTTCAAAAGCCCTCAAAAAGTGTGGTTGAGGATTATGGTCTGATGAGTTGGAATACTGAATTAATTCTAATTAAATTTAAGAAAAGAATTCTGATTTTTAAACTAAACTAATTAAAAAGATAGAATAAAATAAATCAAAGTAAACAGATAATGAAGATAATATGAGAGAAATCTAGGATGTATGATTTCACCAGTAACTCCACAATCAATGGTCAATTGAATCAACTATAGGGGAATTACATCATGCATAAGTGGTGTCAGTGGCTACAAGGTCACCTTCATCCGTCAAGAAGATAACATATGATTAAGGCTAAGCCATGGACTATCTTCGATTGGCATGGGCCATCTGCCTAACTACTCTAATCTAAGGTGCAGTATGGTTCATCTTCTCTAGGCATAATCCATCAAAGCTCTTAACAATATATTCAGTGATTACCATTGTGTAATAACCTCTCTCATGATCACAGAAAATAAGAGAGATTGAGTTCAATAACAACAACTAAATATCTAAGACAAGATAAGAAATCATTGAGATTGAATTTACAAGACTTTTATTACTCAATTCTATAATAAGAATCCTCTGAATTACACAATCTATGCATATATATAAAGGTCCCCAATAATTAAAACAATCAAACCATTGATGCTTTGCTAGGGCTACATCAAAACCCTAGGGGATAAACTAGCCACTCATGGTAGAAGAAGAAGCTTCAACTGTTGAGGAAGAAGGCATCATCTTCATGAATTATGCGTATGACTTCGTTCTCCAATGGCTCTACAAATATGTTTCTGTTCTCTTCTCAGCCCTCTCAGACTCTCCAATCTCTATGTAAAATCCGTAATCTCCTCTTAATCTCCTCCCAATTTAGCCTCTTATTTTTCACTTTATTCCCCAAGAGAATACACCAAAGGCCTAATCCAATTAGGAATAAATTAGGGTTTCCCGCAGCACTAATCAGGTGGGTTTTTCCAACTGACTTCGGCCCAACTTTTGACCCACTAGAAATCCGATTTACGAAATTTTCGTGAAATACAAAAGTGTGCAGAATCAAATTTCGTTCAACTTTGGGTGGAAATAATGTCCATTTGAGGCTCGGAAATAAGACTTCTGGTCCATTTTCCAAAACGGGATTAAGATTGTATTATGCGCAGATTTGCGCTTCAGGCCCGAAACCTTCTTAAGCAGCTGTAATTCTCTTGGACCTCTTCCTTGGGCTGATTTGAGTTGAAATAAATGGTTGAATGATTCTCCTTGAAGTAGGCTTCATCTACCCATCTTGGATGTCTTCTTTAAAAGCCCAAAAGTTTGGTTTTAATTGAAATAATCATTAAGGCTCTGAAAATACAGAAAACACTAAAACAAAGTAAAATCACAAAATAATCTATCACTAAGAGAATAAAATACATAAGTTAAGAGGCTAGAATGCGTAACATTCAACGCCTATCAAACACAAAAACTTATATCTTATTGCTAGTGGAGTTTAATCTTCTATACTGTAGCCCAAGGTCTTTACCTTGTTTATTTCTTGCCTTGTTGTCTAACTTTTTCAGCGTAACTTAGGTTTATCTTAATTGCATTTACTACTTTAAATCCTTTAATATTGTAGTAGGTAGTTAATGCTGGGAATAGTAGTTATAATCAGTAAAGTCTCACCTTCGGGCTTATTATATTAGATTGCAATTAGGACTGAAGCCTTGCAATTCTTGTAACTAGTCCTCATTCGATAAAACAATGTTAATGATGAAAATGTTACATTTTCCCAACTGGAACACAAAATTATAAAAATAAGGTTTTAAGGAAGTCAATAGGCCTTTTAGTTAAGGCCTAAGTGACTGAACCTGTGAGAGAGTTATTCCTACTCTTTAAAATCACCCAAAGTCATTGTAGTAACCCTTGTGGACGGGTGTGAGTGGGCAGGTGTGAAGACAGACATTGGGCTGAGCTACCACACTGACAAGGTACAGGGTGCTCAATCCCACATCGCCTGGGTGTGAAAAAGGGGATGTGCTT
Organism: Cornus controversa; assembly: GCA_026545225.1. Taxonomy (NCBI): domain Eukaryota; kingdom Viridiplantae; phylum Streptophyta; class Magnoliopsida; order Cornales; family Cornaceae; genus Cornus; species Cornus controversa. The sequence continues at coordinate 26,106,980 of CM048848.1, read as the reverse complement.
ATATGTAGTATGTTCTCTTCAAATAGTATGAGGCCTTTTAGGGTAAAATTCAAGAGCAAAAACTGTGCGGGCTTAGGCCTAAAGCGGACAATATCATACCATGTGTTGAAGTGGGGTATTACAGTTGATTTCAAAGCTTGAACCCAGTCGAAAGTGTGCCGACGAGGACGTCGGGCCTCGTAGGGGGGTGGATTGTAGTAACCCTTGTGGACGGGTGTGAGTGGGCAGGTGCGAAGACAGACATTGGGCTGAGCTACCACACTGATAGGGTACAGGGTGCTCAATCCGACATCGCCTGGGTGTGAAAAAGGGGATGTGCTTATATGTAGTATGTTCTCTTCAAATGGTATGAGGCCTTTTGGGGTAAAATCCAAGACCAAAAACCGTGCAGACTCAGGCCCGAAGCGGACAATATCATACCATGTGTTGGAGCGGGGTATTACAGTCAGATAAAGAAAGACTGGACCATCTTGGCCCAAACATTAAACATATTTGCCTAGCTCTCAATAGCTCTGTTCAAACTAGCTAAGCTGCAAATTTGGACTTAAACATCTTGGCATGCCCACGAATGAGATAATTACAACTGTACCCCTAGGGTACACTTTGAGCCAAACATCTTTTGGCATGTCCAGTGGGAGACTTGTTGAAAGAATTAAGGTGTCTAACTTATGCCTTTTGTGATCTATTCACAAACCAAAGCACTTAACTCAAAAGGCTTTAGATGTGATATGACAGACCTAACCAAGTAGGGATACATCTTGACCCTATAAATCAAGATGTAGTCAAACAAATGAATGATCATCTTTAGATTGAGTTTGAAGATGATGTGGTTGTTAGGGTTGAGGATCAAGTGACAAACAATATCACAAATGCTATGACACTATCAACCCTTTGAAACAATGTCACAACATTTTATCATCAGTCCTCCAAAATACGTCCCTCATCTCAACCCTCAAGTATATGTCAGATCCACCATGCTTTGTCCCCCTCCACCTTTGTTCACTTTTCTGAACGAAACCCAACATTGAAAGTTGTACTCCTGGGACCAGCTCAACCATAAGGCAATTAAGGCTGCCCAGCTTGGGCCTATGGGAGAAGAGACCCCATAATGAATTAATTATGCTTTTTTATTGTCTTAATTACCAAATAAATACAATTGCTCCTGTATTTGTCAATACAAGTTTATTTTAACTAAAAATATTTATCTTATCAGTACGTCCTTTTTTCCTCAAGAATTTCACACCTTTGGACTTCTTCTAATTTTTAAATTCATTTACATATAAATACTTGTTCAACATTATATTTCTTTTGAACTTTGTAAATTTTTAACTTCTTTACACTCCTGTCCAATTAAATTGTAATACCCCGTAAATTTTGAGGATATTTAAATTGATTTTTTATTATTTAATTGGGTTTTAATTATTTAAATGTTTTAGTTAATTTTGTCAATGCCTACTTTTATTTGTTTAACATGGATGCTTAAATTGTTCCTAATTGTTAATTTATTTTAATTATGTGTGAAATATTTGTTTTAAATGTTGTTTTTCTTTTAAATAAAAATATGTGGGTTTTTGGGCTACATGATCTTTCATTTTTATTTATTATCAAGTTGGGCTAGATTGTTGGGTTGGGCTATATATATTTATATATATATATGTGGCTAAATATTTTAAATTTATTAGTTTAATTATTTAGGAATTATTATTTTTTTAGTTTTCTAGAAAGAAAATTAAATAAGAGAAAAGAAAAATTAGGGTTCAGTAGTTTCTACGCACAGACGGTTTCTACGGACAAACAAGAAGAGAATGGTAGACGCCAAAAAAAGGGAGAGAAAGGGATTTCGTTAAAAGTCACAAGGCAAGTTCAATCTCTTCACTTCCCCTTTGAACTTGTAAATATATATAAGTATTTGTATTGTTTGATTTCATGAATATACATGTTTATGCATATAGGTTTATGTATGATTAGGTTTAATAATTTGGAATTTTTCCTTAATTGCATGTTAAAGGAATTTCCATTTCATTAAACATGAATGCAGTGTGTTAAACTAGGGCATCATTTATAATATATAGATTGATAGAAATTAGGGTTTTATTTTTGGAGATATGTATGTTGACCAAAATCGAGGATTTTGTTTATGAAATTTATATGTAGTGAATTAAATCATGTTGTATGTATTTACATTTAACTTCTGTGAACAGTGTCAATGTCCAAAAATTTTTGACAAACGTATTCTGACCACACGAGACTCATTCTTAATCGGTAACAACCCAATAAGAAAAATCCAGTACCATATGCTACTGGTCCTTGTCATTTTTCAACTGAAAATCCTCGTCTAGGTCTCCAAAATTACATTTTTTCACCCTATAACAAGATTGCTTAATATTTCAGAAATTTTGTTCGTGGACCAAATGAACTCAGAATTGGCTGAAATTTAATATTTAGTAGTGTTTAAATATTATGTTTCTTATGTATTTGTTTTAGAAGTTTTGGAGAAATTTTATTTTTTAGCAATTTCCTTGTGGTGCTAGTTTCCTTTTGTTTTTAGGTTTTTCTTGTGCTATTAGAATTATGATTTATTTATAATAGATGTATGTATCATGGAGAGCAGATCATGCAATCCATTCAATTATCAAGTATTTGTGAATAGTTTGAGATATTTAAATATATATTTTTTAATTTTAAATCATTTTTAGATATAGAAAATTAGAAAAAAAATTTAAATTACCGAGAAATTTCAGAAAATTTTTAAAAATTTTAATAAGACTTTTAGAGACATGTTATAGACAGAAACCTAGGCTAGAGCTAAGTTTAAAGTTATTTGATGTTTAAATGGAGGTGTGGGCTTTAGTGTGGGGTTTCTTTTTAATTAATTATTTATTTTCCATTAATTATTTCTTTACATTCATAAGTGTTCGTGATTAATTATATGACGTTTAGATCAAGTTATGGGATTATGTTAAGCTCCGATTACTTTTAAGGTATGTGGTGTCATATTTAACTGTTTATTAATAAGTGTGACGTTAGGATTTTCCTGATTTTAATTAGCATACTTTTAAGTGTGTTAGATTATTATTTAAAAGTAATATCGAGGCATGTTAGGATTGTCTAATACCTAATGGTATCTATATATTATATTTGGCATGTCGATATTGCCTAATACCTAATAAGGTATCTATTCATTGTATTTTCGATATGTCAGAACTGCCGGGCATGCTAGGATTGCCTAATACCTAATAAGGTATCCATACATTTATTTAGCATGTCAAGATTGTCAGGCATGTTGGGATTGCCTAATACCTAATAAGGTATCTATATATTATATTTGGCATGTCAGGATTGTCTAATACCTATTAAAGTATCCATATATTATATTTGGCATATCAGGATTGGTAGGCATGTCGGGATTGACTAATATCTAATAAGGTATCTATACATTATATTTGGCATGTTAGGATTGCCAGGCATGTCAGGATTGCCTAATACCTAATAAGGTTTCTATATATTATATTTGGCTTGTCAGGATTACCAGGCATGTTGAGATTGCCTAATATCTAATAAGATATCTATAGATTATATTGGGCATGTCAGAATTGCCAAGCATGTTAGGATTACCTAATAGCGAATAAGGTATCTGTACATTACATTTGGGCATGTCAGGATTGTCTAAAACCTAATAAGGTATCTTTATATTTTACTTGGGGCATGTCAGGATTGTCTAATATCTAATAAGAAAATTTCTCGTGTTATATTCGAGCATGTTACGATTGGCTCTTGTATAAAATTAAAACTAGTCTGCACTTGCATTGAGATAACAGACGGGTTGATGTAGTGTGTGGGGCTGCTCTATTCTTAGGTCATAAAGTTTATTTGAGATATGTTTATAAGCTGGTGTGCTAGACTTAATTGTATATAAACATAAATTTGGGGTTTTGTAAAAGGATGATTAGTGGAGGCAGGTTAGGTTTGCCTAATATTTAGTAAGGTATTTTTAAAATATGGAGGAAGACATGATAGGATTGCGTAGTATCTAATTAGATAAAACTTAATGTGCCAGGCATGTTCGGATTGCCTATGGTTTGAACTTAGAAATTTATTCTATCTTTATTGTAATAATGGATGAGTTGGTTCAGAACATATTTCTAATTATTTCTGAGATAGGAGATTAAATGACTAAACGATATAATTATATTCATATGCTTTTATTGTCATCATGTAAAGAGTATGTTTACTAGTTCTCTTATTGGGTGGTAGTAGATGGAACTTACTTGTGGGTTTAACCCACTTTGTTAGTATTTCAGGTCCCAGGCAGTTTCCATCTCGAGGTTAGAGCATGAAGTTTATAGAGCATGACAGTCATCTATTCCTTTCCAGACTTCAGTGTAGGGACTTAAATCTTTTCATAAAGTATTTACTTTTATAATTTTTGGTTAAGGGGTCCTTGAGTTATGGGACTTCCAAGTTGTATAGTTCAGACTCGCATTTTATATATTTAACAGTATTATTTATTTTAGTTAGACTTTCCTGTCAATATTTAATTTTCTTTTTCTTTTGTCATTGTATTCTATGTTTATTTGCTATCAGTTGTAGATATTCCTTATGTTTTATGTGTGAGACTGGCTACCTCATACGTGAGATTGTAAGGAGTATTTCAGTTGGTATCAGAGCACTCTAGGTTCGAATTTTATCAGGTCCTTAGGGTCTGTCGTATGGTATCTTCTGTGTTTCATATTCTGATACATAGAATCTAAGTACAAAACTAATCGTACTCTATACATTTTAGACTGTTGTTGGGGTATTGATGTTTTTCTGTTCATCTTCAAATGCCACCCCGTAGGAGGAGGATTGTAGAGGGTATTTCATAAATCACTATGTCTTAAGCTAAGACAGTAAATAGTATTTTTATATTTCCTTGAGTAATTGCAAGTTGTATTAATTTAGTTAGCGTGAAAAGACCTAATTTAAACTTCTTTACACTCCTACACAATTAAATCCCCGTCTCTTGAGCTAAAAAAGTAAATAGTATTTTTTTATTTCCTTGAGCTTATTGCAAGTGGTATTAATTTTCTTAATGTGAAAAGGCCTAATTTAACATTTTTCTTTAGGCCTCAAACTATATCAAGCCCACTTGTTTACTCCATATATGTGAGAAATGGACACGAGCCATGCAGTTCATGCATTCTCTTTATAAAATTATTAAGTTGTCCTTTTACGTTTAATTATGCATCTTATAAGGTTGAGAGATTTTTAAAATCTTAAAAGGTAATTATGAAAAGTATTTTGAAACAATTTCAAAAGAAAAGATGGACAATTAATATGTGACGGAGTAAGTATACTCTCCGAAGAGTAGAGAGCAGGGAGCAGTTGTGAACAAAATTAGTGTCTGCCTTAGGATCTAATCTGGCATATAATTGGTTAAACAACAAGACTTTGCATTGTTTTAGAAAACTACTGAATTTTTAATTACGATTGATTTTTGTGAAGGTAAAATGACAAAAGTGGACATTTCTTTAAAGGAAAAAACTCAAGAAATCAATTTTATTAAGAATCAGTCGTCATTCTTCATTCTCTCTTTTTTCTCGAAGCTATGTTTTTCATGGCAAAGAGATGCAAACGACCAGCTCTTGTTGATTGATTAGTAGGCCTAGTGTTTTTAACAATAAATTTGTTTAACATTGATGAAACAAATTTAACAATAACTATTTTTTAAGTAAGTTCAATAAAAAAATGTCTCTTGTTGATTGATTAGCAGTTTCAGTGAACGGCTAATTGATTAGTAGTTGCGCACAAAAGATCGAAAGGCTAATTGTTAAAAATCGATTGTATAGGATTTGATTTAGATATACCTTTGAAAAAATCTCTACCTAAATAATAATTAAATTTAATAGTTTTCTAAAGCAGGGCAAATACTTTTGTGTTAGATTAGATCTTAAGACTGACACTAATTTCGTTAACAACTGCTCCCTTCTTATCGGAACAATTCAACACTACTATCTTTGAGTATATATTTATATATATATATATATATATATATATATATATATATCTATATATGAAGTTACTAGCTTAGTTAACACTTGTTTCTACGTATATATGTGGTACAATCTAGAGTGAAAAAAAAGTAAGAGTAAGACAAAGCCGTTTGTAAGAGTAATATATTGGAAAACCGTAATTTTTTCTTTAATTTATGACATTGTCACGTGTGGTGAGATACACGCGAAGACTATGTTTGAGTGATATGCTCTGATTGATTATCACTTGACTAAATAAAGGAAGAACAAGAAGAGTAAAGCATAGGGATTAATTATTAATAATTGAAATTGATTATTAATTGATTTCCCATAAGTAGAAAGTAGCTACCCAGCAAGTGGACTGAAACTATTTTTGTTCTGTTCTCTGTTTGTCCATTTTTTTTTATTTAAATGATAATTCAAATACATTAAGACCACAAACCCTCTATCTTTTTATGTCCCTTCCCTCCCCCCAAGAACCACATTTCTCTCTGTATGTGTGTGCGCCATCATCATGGCAAAGAAGAATGTGATGCTGTTAATGTTGGTAGTGTTCTGGCTAAGGGCTTGGCTGGCCTTGTCCTTGAGTAGAGTCACAGACGAGTCTGCTCTTCTAGCCTTCAATGCTCATATCAGTTATGATCCCACTAACATGTTAGCCAAAAATTGGTCAGAAGGAACCTCCTTTTGTAATTGGGTTGGTGTCTCTTGCGGCCGTAGACACCAAAGAGTGACCGCCTTGAATCTTCCTAACATGGGTCTTGAAGGTACCATCCCCAAAGAAATTGGCAACCTCTCATTCCTCATTTCCATCAACATCAGCAGTAACAACTTCCATGGCCATCTGCCTCATGAGTTGAGTCTTTTGCTTCGACTCAAGTCGTTAGATCTGCAGTTCAATGAGCTTAGTGGGTACATTCCAGCAAGTTTTGGGTTGCTAACAAAGCTTCAAGACATACGTCTCTCTTTCAATGGTTTCACTGGATCAATACCCTCCAGTTTATCACTTTGTGGGGAGCTCCGAAAATTATATTTGTGGGGAAATAAATTGGGTGGAAGTATTCCAGTAGCCATTGGAAATCTAACAAAACTTGAAGGCCTTGATTTAAGTCTAAACAACTTGAATGGTCCAATTCCATTAGCCATATTCAACATCACTTCTTTGCAGTTTATTCAGCTATCAGGTAACAAGATAAACAGGATTCTACCAGTGGACATGTGCAACAATCTTCCAGAGTTAGAACGGTTATATCTTTCATTCAATCAGCTAGGTGGTCAAATACCAACTAGTTTACCCAAATGTACTCAGCTTCGAGTAATAAATTTATCACTCAACAAATTTACGGGAAGCATTCCTAGGGGAATTGGCAACTTATCAAAACTGCAGATGTTATTTCTTTCCAGTAATAGCTTGACAGGTAAAGATTTTACTATCCTCAGGATTATAACAAACTCAAAAAAATTCCAAAGTTTTCACTGGCATCATTAATTCATTCGGTTTTTCAATCTCTAATTATATTGTCTCAACTTGTTTCTCAGGTGAATTATCTCCCACATTCTGCAACATCTCTTCATTAGTGGAGTTGGATCTCTCAGACAATGAAATCTTTGGTAGTCTTCCGAACGATCTGTGCCATAAACTTCCAAGGATTGAAGTCATTAGCCTTGATGAGAACCAACTCAGTGGCAAGATCAGTCATATATTGTCAAAATGTGAAGGACTTAAATCACTCTCTCTATCGGGTAATCAATTCACGGCTGGAAGCATCCCGACTGAAATTGGGAACCTCTCAGCACTTGAAGAGTTATATCTGGTCAGAAATAACTTGATAGGTATGCTTCCACGTTCAATTGGTAATATGTCAATGTTAAAGATACTCAACATCTGGGATAATAATATCCACGGCCAAGTTCCTCAAGAATTTGGGCATCTATTGGATTTAGAACAACTACAGCTCAGCTCAAACAAACTCATAGGTGAATTACCAGAGTCCATCTTTAACATCTCGACGTTACAATTAATTGCCCTAGGGGGTAATTACCTTTCAGGCAACCTTCCATCAAAGATAGACCTTTGCTTTCCTAATCTTGAAAGACTTCTTCTTGGTAGCAACAAATTTGGTGGAGTAATTCCAAAATCACTCTCAAATGCCACCAAACTTACTAAAATCGATCTTGCCCAAAACTTGTTCAACGACAATGTACCTTCTAATCTTGGCAATTTACACCTCCTTGAATTACTTAGCCTTGGAGATAACCAATTAACAAATGATCCATCGTCCCCTGAACTAAGTTTTCTTACTTCACTAACAAATTGTAGGAAGTTGAAGAAACTTGTAATAGGACCTAATCCACTCAATGGAATTCTTCCTAAATCCTTAGGGAATCTGTCTATTTCTCTTGAAACGTTTATTGCAACTGGTGGCAGCATCAAGGGCATGATTCCGAGTGAAATGGGTAACTTGAGCAACTTGGTGGGATTGCATCTCGGAGATAATGACTTGACGGGAACAATTCCAAAAACACTGGGTCAATTAGGAAAGATCCAACGTTTGCAAATATTTGGCAATCTAATACAGGGGTTAATACCCATCAATTTCTGCAATTTGACAAACTTAGCTGAGTTGATTTTGAGTATAAATAAATTTTATGGTCCAATACCAAGGTGTTTAGGAAAATTAACTTCGTTGCGACTCCTCTCCTTGGACTCCAACTCATTGACTTCAAAAATTCCTTCAACTTTGTGGAGCCTTGAGGATCTCAATGTGTTGAACTTGTCCTCTAATGGTCTCATTGGTGTGCTACCTCCAGAAGTTGGCAATTTGAAGCATGTAAGAGAACTGCATCTATCAAAAAATAAGTTCACAGGAGAAATTCCAACCACCATTGGGCAACTTCAGTACTTGGAGTATTTGGATCTATCCCAAAACAGATTACAAGGACATATACCCCTTTCATTTTCTGATTTGATAGCTTTGGAGTCATTGAATCTGTCTCAGAATAATCTATCTGGTGTCCTCCCCAAGTCATTGGAGAAACTTTTGGAGCTTAAATATTTGAATGTTTCTTTCAATAGACTAAGTGGAGAAATCCCCAATGGAGGACCTTTTTCAAACTTCACAGCTGAATCTTTTCTGCATAATGATGCACTATGTGGAGCACCTCGGTTCCATGTCAGAGCATGTAAAGCACATAAATCAGTGAAGGACAAGTTCTTTCTAAAATATGTTGTACCTTCAATAGTAGCATCAGTGGTAATTGCAGCAACTCTCCTACTTTGGTTGTTGAGATCACACAACAAAAACAGACAACTTCCACTACAAGTTGATCAAGAACTTCCAATAACACACAAAAGGATTTCATACCGAGAGATTCTTTATGCAACAAACAACTTTCATGAAGACAATTTGATTGGGAGAGGAAGATTTGGTATGGTATACAAAGGAATGTTCACTGGCGGGATGGTTTCTGCTATAAAAGTCTTCAATTTGGAGCTACAAAGTGCATTCAAAAGTTTTGAAGTAGAGTGTGAAACTTTGCGCAACATTCGCCATCGGAATCTTGTCAAGATAATCAGCAGTTGCTCTAATTTTGATTTTAGAGCCTTGGTGCTAGAATATATGCCTAACGGAAACCTTGAGAAGTGGCTCTATTCTCACAACCACTTTCTGAATACTGTCCAAAGATTAAACATTATGATAGATGTTGCATATGCATTTGAATATCTCCATCACCTCTATTCAATTTCAACCCCTGTGGTGCACTGTGATTTGAAGCCAAGCAACATTCTATTGGATCAAGACATGGTCGCGCATGTTGCTGACTTCGGCATAGCAAAGCTCTTGAAAGAAAACAAGTCAATCACACAAACGAAGACCTTAGGCACCATTGGATACATGGCACCAGGTAAATTTAGTTCCTACTATAATTGCATCAATAAAATGATTTAGAGAACAATCTTTGAGATCAATGTTTATTTCTACTAGTTTGTTATGCAGTATAAATCTTTTTCATTTTAGATTTCTTTCATTTGATTTGAATATATACTAGATTGTTGTAGATTATCAAAGAAAAATAAATCCTTCTATCAAACTTTTAAATATTTTACTATTTTCCTCACATGGAAGAAAATTACACACACGGTGGCACTCTGTTACTAAAAGGTACATTACCTTGTGAAACTCTTATTACCATTTTTGAAAGAGAAAAATGATTATAATAACTACAAATATAAGTCATTGATTTTAAATTTAGACTCATTTGCTCTTATAAAGCTAATTATTGTCTTAACCCTTCTAATTATCATGACTTGGTTCTATTTTTAAGTATTTAGTTTTTCAAATAAACTTTACTATTTTTAAATTGAGTTGGTCATGAATATTATTGTTGCAGAGTATGGTTCAGCTGGAATAGTGTCTACTATGGCGGATGTTTACAGTTTTGGGATTCTTCTAATGGAAACATTTACAAGAAAGAGGCCCACAGAAGATCTGTTTTTGGGTGACCAAAGTTTGAAGCATTGGGTAAACCATTTATTCCCTAGTGCGGTGATGGAGGTTGTGGATGTTAATTTATTGAGAGAAGAAAGAGGAAATCCTATTGATGTGCAAAATTGTTTTTTCTCAATCATGGAATTAGCTCTACAATGCACAGCAGACTCGCCTAAGGAGAGGATTGTTATGACAGAAGTCCTAGTCCGGCTCAAGAAGATTAAAACCTCATTCCGAGGTTCAATCTAACGGGTGCTGCATCTATTGCTCTGTAAGTATTTCTGCTTTCTCTACAATTTTAATTTCTAATATAATGTTATGGAAGAATATTTCATGTTCTGTTTAAGATCCCTAACACATAACCTAACTTCATAGTTTTTGATTGATGGTTTTGTAATTTCTAAGAAACATATTATGTCTGTTCTACATGCAAGAAACTAATGCTATGACACTGCGCTAAATTAATGGCTTTAGTAGTAGCACGTGCACCAATAGATATTTTAGGTGAATTTGGTTATCAAACCATTTTTCTAGTAAAAGAAATATGCAATTTCACCTAACTACTAAGTATTGTTTGATTTTCAGTTATTGGATTTAAAGTTTGTTTTGAAGAGCTTGATTTAGTTTTTGGGTAATAATCGTTAATCGGCCTTATTTATTTGTATTAGGCCCAAAGTAGATCTAGATTGGTTAATAGATTAACACTAACTAATTTTTAAATTATTTCAATTATAGTTGCGCAAAGCAGAATCAATTTCTCATGTACAGACAATAAAAATAAAATAAATCATGCACCACACAAGAACAAACAATTTTTACGTGGAAAACCCCAAAGAAAAAAAAAAAAAAAAAAGACGGTAACTCCATGCAAACAAAAATCCACTATTTGAAAAAGTGATTAGAACTAGGTTACAATTCACTCACCTCGAACTCCAAGATACCCCATAACACAACACCAAACTTTTTCCTGAAAGTTTTGAGGCTGTCCACCCTCTCGTCCCCAACATCTGTGTAATACCCCGTAATTTTGGAGGTCACTTAATTTTAATTTAAATTCTTTATTTCTTTATTAGTTAAATTGAATTGCTTTGTGGTTAAATTAAATATCTTTGAGTGCTTTGAATTGCTGTGTTGGTTGGATTAAATCTCTTTGAGTGCTTTAAATATTTTGGTGTAATTTACTTTATTTTATTTAATTTAGTCGGACTGGGTCTTTGGATTTTCTTTTATTTTAATTTTGGATTGGGCTAGGGAGAATTTGGGCTGAGTTGGGCTAGAATGGCTAGGCTAAGCGTATATGTATGGTTAGGGTTTATGATGTATTTTTTTTTCTTTTATTATTATTTTAGATTTTTAATAATTTGCTAAGGGGAAAAAAAGAGAAGAGAAAAGAAAAGGAGGTTTGGGTTTCTGTCGTTCATTTTCACGCACAGAGACAAAAAGAGTGTAGACGCATGAAAGGAGGGAGAGAAGAAGGGATTCATCTGGACGAGTTTGTGTTTGTCAAAAAGGTAAGTTCGAACTCTTCTCTTTCCCTTTGAATCTGTTGACATACACACACACACACACACACACACACACACATATATATATATATATATATATATATGTATATACATATACATGTTGCTGGAATATATTTTTATGTATTTAATTATGAAATTAAATGATTATGCATGCTAAGGGTGATTCTTTGTGTTAAACATGAAGAATCTGGGGGTTTGGTATATAGGGTAATTTTCCAAATGTATATGCATGTATATATGACTGTATAGGCGAGTGTATATATATATATATATATGTACGAACAAGAAATTTGGGTTTAATGTATTTATCAATTTCGAAGGTTTTTGTTCTGATTAATTGGTAGATCTTGCTTCCCTGAATACTCCTTGAAAGTTTGGTTACAAACCGTTGGGTAGATTGACGGGAAATTGAATCTGAAATTTTAGATTTTTAAAACTTGAATTTGGGCCTTTTTTTATTTAGGCCGCGAGAGGGGGTGATTTTGGTACCAATGTGTAGCTTAGATCAAGTCAAGTTGATTGGTATATCCTTACGTGTGATTTGGTGCCTAGAAGTGGCTGGAAAATGGCAAAGTTTCAGCTCCATTGTCGAACGTGAGTTACAGGAAAAAGGAAAAGAAAAGAAAAAAGAAAAAGGAGGAAGAAGCTGCCCGCCCCCCCCCCCCCCACGCGCACCACCGAGGCATGCCGGGCATGCCGTCGGTGCTGCCAGAGTCGGGCATGGAGGCAGTGGACCCAATTCGGAATAGTTTTATTTTTTTTTAATTTTTAAAAATTGATTTTTAAATTTGAAAAATAGGAAGAATTAAGTTTTAAATTGTTTTTAATTTTCATAAAATTTTGGTGATCTTCTAGGGACAGAATACTCTTAGGTTTTAAATTTCAAGTCAAACTGAGGTTTCCTTGTGGTTAAAGTAGCATAAAAAGTGTGTTTCAAAACTAGATTTTTATTTTCTTTTATTATGAAAATATTTTAAAATTTTTGAAAAATTCTAAAAAATTTCAAAATAATTAAATAGGTTCTTAGGAACAGAATAGGCCCAGAAACCTAGATTAGAGTTAGGTTTAGACTCCCTCGATGATTTAGGTACATTGAGAATTTGGTTGTGTGCTTGCTCATATAATTGGTGTTTGTATTATTTTCCTTCCTTAATTATATTTTTCAAAATCATAACTATTCATGATACTTGATATTAGTTATTTTATTGTGGTGATTGAACTTTTGTTAGATTAAATTAATATGCTAAGTAGGTTAGATCTTTTATTTTGGTTTAATAGGTTAGTTGTAGAGGCCTGTTAGAATTGTCAGGGAGCATGTCAGGATTGCCAATTCTTAATAAGGTATCTAAGGTTAGTTAAGGAGGCATGTAAGGATTAGCAGGGGGCATGTTAGGATTGCCAATACCTAATAAGGTATTTAAGGATAGTATAGGAGGCATTTTAGGATTGCCTAATTTTAATAGGGTATTATATTTTGTGCCTTCGGTTTGAACTTAAAAGTAAGATCTAAATTTGTGTGATAGGGGTTGGGTTGGGACAGTATATAGGGCGACTTCTATTTTGGAGACATAAGATAGATGATGAAATGATTTGAGTTAACACAGATAAGGAAGGCATGTTAGGATTGTCAATACCTAATAGGTATTTAAGGATTAATTAGGGAGGCATGTCAGGATTGCTAATAGGGTAGTTAACATAGATAAGGGAGGCATGTCAGAATTGCAGATGCCTAATAAGGCATTTAAGGTTAATTAGAGAGGCATGTGAGGATTGCCAATTACATAGTTGGGTACTTAATATATATATAAGGGAGGCATGTTAGGATTACCAAATATTAATAAGGTAATTTTTATTTATTTAATTAAGTGTCTAGGCACATAAGAATTGCGTTTGCTTTGAACTTAGAAAATAGGTTATATAATTTCTGTGATAGAGGATGGGTTGGGATGGTATGTCGGATAGTTTTTATTTGATGGAACCGAGATTAAATAAGGAAATTATAAATATATATCTATGTTTGATGGATTGGGATGGTGTGAAGGATGGTTTCTATTTTAGAACAGAAGTTAAATAAGGAAATGTTCTGTATATATTTGTGTATGTTCGTTGTCCCTCATATAGAGGGTATGTGTACCGGTTCTCTGATTGGGTTGTAGTAGAGAGAACTTGCTTGTGTGTTTAACCCAGTTTGTTGATATTTCAGGTTCCTGTCAATTTTCACCTCGAGGTTAGAGCGTGGAGTTCGTAAAGCATGGCAGTCATCTATTCCTTACCCTACTTTAGTGTAGGGACATAGATAATTTCATAAAGTATTTTACTTTTATGTTTTCAGTTAAAGGAGTCCTTGAGTTACAGGACTTCCAAGTTGTATTATTCAGACTGGTATTATGTTTCTTTAATGTTATTTATTATTTCAGTAAGACTTCCCTTTCAGCATTTATAAATCTTTTCTTTTTGTTCTTGTATTCTATGTTAGTACTATCAGTTGTAGATATCCCTTACCTTTTATGTGTGAGACTGGCCACCTCATGCGTAAAATTTATAGGGGTTATTTTAGTTGGTATCAGAGCATTCCAGGTTCAAGTATTCTCGGGTCTGTAAGGTCCGTCATAAGGTATCTTTCGCGTTACATTTTCTGATAAATAGAATCTAAGTATAGGACTAGTCGTACTCTATATGTTTTTGTAGAGACCGTGACCAATTTTTGCCGATTTTGCATTTTTTACATTATAATTGCCATAAATGCATTTTTAGTGGTGCTTAACATGTGTTGAGTGTGGGGAACATGTTTGGGTAGTGTTTTAATGATTTGTGGAGGTTTTCAGAAGATTTGGAGAAGTTTGACATTTTAGTCAAACCGTGACAGGGATGCGACTTAAGTGGGCCCAAAAATTAAAAAAATTATCGGATATGTTTATTTTTGGGAATGACTTAGATGAAATTTTTAGAGAGTAGAGGGACTAATTTCGAGGCTGTAGGAGTTTTTGAAATCGAAAACGAAGACGGGGAAGATGCGTTAAGTGGCCCGGGGTATTTTGGTCTTTTCGTGGCCTAGGGACCTTAAAAGGTCAATTTCTGCAGAGATATTTCATATCTCTCTTTCTCACACTAGCTCTGCTCTCTTCTTTCTCCCTATACCTTCTCTCTATCTTTTGAAGGCTTGAGGCTTGGATTTGGGATTTGTCGAAGAAGGGAGATACGTAGGGGATGACTAGGGCTTCGGTTTGAACTGAACATCTTCGTGGATCGGCATGGTTGACATTGCTGGAATTTTGAGAAGTGCTTGGAAGGCCTTCATTTTCGAGGTAGGGGTTCTCCTTCTCATTTACTTGTTGATTCTAAGGTTTCGGGTGAAGTGGTGAGAGCTAAGGGTGTGTATTGCATATTTAGAGATGTAAGAGGGGTGGGATGAGGTGTTTTCTTCTTCTCTTGAGTCTCTTGTATGCAATAAATATATATCTCCTAGTATGCATGATGTGAGGGACAAATGTATAAAAATGTGGGAGAATGAGAGCATATATGCTTCTGTGCTTAATGTGGTGCACTTGTGTAATTATGTACAAATGTGTGACATGTATGCTTTATGTGTTGTCCTTTGAGTTAAATGCATGCCTTCTTTATATAAAAAATGTATGCATTGGTGAAGCATGACAAATATGTGCTTATGTGAATTTTGTGAGCATATGTAACTTATGCTAGGGCTTTCACATATAGATGATTATATGTGTGAATTGATGAATATGAAATGCATGCTATGTTCCTTTATAACTAGCGTATGTATTGTGAAGCATAACTTTTAAGTGCTTCATCTTTATATGTTTGAAATGCATATACGGGGCCGTTGTGAGGAAACGGGAAAAAGTGGTCAAATTGCCTAGCGTAGGTCAATATTCGGTGAGGACTTTGGAGTGGTTAAGTCACATTGGAGGAGGTAAATTCTCAGTGATCGGTGATTGGCGTTGAATGTTACGCATTCTAGCCTCTTAACTTATGTATTTTATTCTCTTAGTGATAGATTATTTTGTTATTTTACTTTGTTTTAGTGTTTTCTGTATTTTTAGGGCCTTAATGATTATTTCAGTTAAAACCAAGCTTTTGGGCTTTTAAAGAAGACATCCAAGATGGTTAGATGAAGCCTACATCAAAGGGAACCATTCAACGATTTATTTCAACTCAATTCAGCCCAAGAAAGAGGTCCAAGAGAATTACAGCTGCTTAAGAAGGTTTCGGGCCTGAAGCCCAAATTTGTGCATAATATAGTCTTAATCCTGTTTTGGAAAATGGACCAGAAGTCTTATTTTCGAGCCTCAAATCGACATAATACTCACATCTGGTTGAACGAAATTTGATTCTGCACACTTTTGTATTTTACAAAAATTCCGTGAATCGGACTTCTAGTGGGTCAAAAGTTGGGCCGAAGTCAGCAGGAAAAACCCACCTGATTGTGCTGCGGGAAATCCTAATTTATTCCTAATTGGATTAGGACTTTGGTGTACTCTCTTGGGGAATAAAGTGAAGAATAAGAGGCTGAGTTGAGGGGTGATTATAGAGATTGGAGAGTCTGAGAGGGCTGAGAAGAGAATAGAAACATATTTGCAGAGCCATTGGAGAACGAAGTCATACGCATAATTCATGAAGATGATGCCTTCTTCCTCAACAGTTGAAGCTTCTCCTTCTACCATGAGCGGCTAGTTCATCCACTAGGGTTTTGATGTAGCCCTAACAAAGTATCAATGGTTTGATTGCTTTAATTATTGGGGACCTTTATATACATGCATAGTTTGTGTAATTCAGAGGATTCTTATTATAGAATTGAGCAATAAAAGTCTTGTAAATTCAATTTCAATGATTTCTTATCTTGTCTTAGATATTATTAAGAGCTTTGATGGATTATTCCTAGAGAAGATGGACCATACTGCACCCTAGATTAGAGTAGTTAGGCAGATGGCCCATGCCAATCGAAGATAGTCCATGGCTTAGCCTTAATCATATGTTATCTTTTTGACGGATGAAGGTGAGCTTGTAGCCACCGACACCACTTATGCATGATGTAATTCCCCATAGTTGATTGAATTGACCATTGATTGTGGAGTTAGTGGTGAAGTCAAATACCCTAGATTTCTCTCATATTATCTTCACTTTCTATTTTACTTTGATTTACTTTATTTTACTTTTTAATTATTTTAGTTTAAAAATCTGAATTCTTTTCTCTTAAATTTAATTAGAATTAATTCAGTATTCTAACTCATCAGACCATAATCCCTGAGATACGATACCCCTTTCGATAACCCTATTCTGCAAGGAATTCGTTCTATTGCGAAGCGTGAAAATTTTTAATTGATATACTTTTTGAGTCACACTCATACACGAATCAATTTTTTGGCGCCGTTGCTGGGGATTATCTATTTGATTGACTGGATTTTACAGAATTAATTTTAATTGGATTTTTAGTTTAGGAAATTTTTATATTTTATTTTTAATTTTGTTTTTGTTTTCTTTTTAGGTGCTTTTGGTTAATATATGCTAGGTCGTCGTTCTGTAGCTGACCCTTTGATACCTCTTGATCCTGAGCCTGAACGTACTCTTAGACAACAGAGGAACATCCCTGTTGATACAATTGTGCAAGAGGAAGAATTAATTGAAGACATGGCAGAAGAGAGGAATAACAACCTTGTTCCTAATGCTGATGGAGAAAGGGCTAGATTGTTTAGGAACTACTATGTTCCTAAGACATATACCTCACCAGTAGGTTTTCAACTGCCCAATGTCACAGCACAGAATTATGAGATCAAGTCCAGCATTATTCAGATGCTACCATCTTATTTTGGGCTGACTCAAGAAGACCCTTACAAGCATCTGGATGACTTCATTGAAGTGTGCTCAACTACAAAAATTCATAACTTCTCTGAAGATGCTTTCAGAATGAGACTTTTTCTATTCTCCTTGAAAGACAAAGCAAAGTATTGGTTCAACTCTCTACCGGCAGGTTCTATCACGACTTGGACTCAGATGCAATATGAGTTTCTCAAGAAGTATTTTCCGATAGGGAAGACCAATCAGTTCAGACGTGCTATCACTGGTTTCTCCCAACATGAGGGGGAACAATTTTATGAAACATGGGAAAAATTTAAGACCTTCTTAGGAAGTGTCCTCATCATCAAGTTCCTAAGTGGCAACTAGTGCAGAGTTTCCATGAAGAGCTAACAGAAGCCAATAGACAGATGGTTGATGCATCTTGTGGAGGTACTTTTATGTTGAAGAGTGAAGAAGAGGCATGGACCTTATTTGAAAATCTTAGTGACAACTCTCTACAACATGTTTCCTCTACTCATTCTAGCAGACCTGCCACTACAAGGAAGACTGATGGGATTTATGAGGTTGGTGCTTCAGAAGCTATGCCAACTGACATTGATTTAATTACACAGAAGGTTGCAGCAATTATGGCTGCCAATCAAACTCCTTTTACTTCAAATTCTTCATTGCTAGGCCCTTGTGAATTTTGCTCTAGTCCTATGCATAATGTGAGCAATTGTCCTTCAATGGGGCAATTTTCTGATGTTCAACATGAGCAAGTCCAAGCTACATTCACTGGACCAATGAATCCTCCATGAGGTAATACTTACAATCCTACATGAAGGAATCATCCTGGTTTTTCTTACAGTAACCAAGGGGCAGCAATGCAACCATCATATCAACCTAGGACTTTTGTGCCTCAATAGCAATATCAAACACAAAGTCCTATGGCCCAAAGAATTTCTGCTATTGAAGATAAGCTGACACTTACCTTGTCTAAATTTGACAAGCTTGATTCTCTCATAGAGACAGTGCAAGCTACTGCAGCAACAGTACAATCTATAGTTCAGCTAGTGCACTCGCATTCTCAATCCATTGCCAAACTGGAATCTCAGTTTGGATAGCTTGCTACTTCATTAAGTAGAAGAGAAGAAGGGAAGCTCCATAGTCAACCAATTGCTAATCTTAGAGGGATGCAAGCTTCCACAAGCAACCCCCACCATGAGCAAGTTCAAGCCATTACCACTTTGAGGAGTGGGAAAATAATTGATAATAAGGTGGGTGAGAAGAAAGAAGAAGAAAAAGTGACCACAAGTCCAAGTGCTGGCATTCCTTATGAGCCCAAGGCTCCTTTCCCACAACGTTTCCTTGAAGCATCTAAATTGGGGAAGCAAGGGGTAAGTTGCATGACATGATGGAGGAGTTTCGACAAGTGAAGATTAATTTTCCACTCCTTGATGCCATCAAGCAAATTCCTCCTTATGCTAAATTTTTGAAGGACTTGTGCGCTCAGAAAAAGGCGTTCTAAAAGCTATGTGCCAAAGAAGGTGATGCTGCCACAACAAGTAAGTTCAATAATTCAGTAGTGTACTCCTCCCAAGTACAAAGATCCTGGTGCCCCAACTATCTCATGCATTATTGGGGAGCACCATGTGGATAAAGCTCTTCTTGATTTGGGTGCAAGTGTGAATTTGCTACCTTATTCATTCTACTTATAATTGGGCTTGGGAGAATTGAAGCCTACCTCGGTGGTATTGCAATTTACAGACAGATCAACAAAGCAACCCCGAGGAATCATAGAAGATGTGCTCATTAAAGTGGACAAGTTTTACTTTCCTGTTGATTTCATTGTACTTGACACTGAGCCAGTTCATAATCCGAAGAGGCACATTCCAGTGATCCTTGGTCGACCTTTCTTAGTTACAGGTGATGCTTGCATAAATTGTAGGTCAGGGATCATGGATATTTCATTTGGTAAGATGAATGTCAAGCTTAATGTGTTCAATGTTATCCAACACCCTCCAGATCAGAGTGATGTGTTCTGCATGGATGATATTGATGAATGTGTAGAGGAATTTGTGTCATCCTCTATATCTAGAGACTCCCTGGAGGAATGTAAGTCTCTTTATGACTTTAAGAAAATTAATGATGGAGGGTTATGTGAAGAAGTGCATTCTATGCTGGAAGTGGATGCTATTCAGAATACTCCGCTATGGAGAATTCCAATTGAGCCACTACCTTCTCTCTCTAGCACTCCCCTAGTGCCTTCATTGGAGTCCCCTCCATCATTAGAGTTGAACCCTTTCCCTGACAAGTTATAGTATGTATTTTTGGGGGCACAGAAAACTCTTCCTGTTATAATTGCCTCTGATCTGACAGAAATTCAAGAGAAGAGCTTAGTAGAGGTCTTATATCAACATCGTGAAGCAATTGGGTGGAGTATTGCTGATCTCAAGGGCATTGATCCCTCAATTTTCATGCACAAAATCTATTTGGAAGGAGGTAAGCCATCTAGAGAGGCACAAAGGCGACTGAACCCCAACATGAAGGAGGTGGTAAAGAAAGAGGTTGTCAAGTTACTTGATGTAGACATCATTTATCCAATTTCTGACAGCACATAGGTGAGTCCAACACAAGTGGTTCCTAAGAAGTCTGGTCTTACCATTGTCCCTAACTCTATGGGAGAGCTTGTTCCACAACGTACTGCCACAGGTTGGTGTGTTTGCATTGATTACAGAAAGCTCAATTCTATGACAAGGAAGGATCACTTCCCTCTTCTATTCATTTATCAAATACTTAAAAGGTTAGCTGGTCAGAGCTATTATTGCTTTCTGGATGGCTACTCTGATTACAACCAAGTGGTTATGGATCCAGAAGATCAAGAAAAGACTACTTTCACTTGTCCCTTTGGTACTTTTGCTTATCGTCGTATGCCATTTGGATTATGTAATGCTCCGGTGACATTCCAGAGGTGTATGATGGCCAACTTTTTTGATATGGTGGAAAAATTCTTGGAAGTGTTCATGGATGATTTCTCTGTTTTTGGATTATCCTTTGAAAACTGTTTGAGCAATTTATCACTTGTGCTTCAAAGGTGCCGAGAACGTAATTTGGTACTTAGTTGGGAGAAGACCCATTTCATGGTAAAAGAGGGTATTGTATTGGGCCATATTGTTTCAGAGAGAGGCATTGAAGTTGATAAAGCAAAGATCGACCTAATTGCAACTCTGCCTCATCCAACTTCGATAAGGCAAGTTCGATCTTTCTTAGGCCATGCTGGGTTCTATAGAAGATTTATCAAGGATTTTAGTAAAATTGCTCGACCATTGTGCCATTTGTTATCTAAAGATGTTCCCTTTATCTTTGATGAAGAATGTGTGTAAGCTTTTGAAAAGCTTCGGTCTCTATTATCCTCTACACCAATCATGCAATGTCCAAAATGGGCTCTACCTTTTGAAATCATGTGTTATGCCTCTGATTTTGCAGTGGGAGCAGTGTTGGGACAAAGAGAGGGGAAACGGCCATATGTCATCTACTACGCTAGTAAGAGTCTCTCTGATGCCCAACTCAATTATACAACCATAGAGAAAGAGCTTCTAGCTATAGTATTTGCCTTGGACAAGTTTTGTTCTTATCTATTGGGTTCCAAGGTGGTTGTCTACTCTGATCATGCAGCATTGAGACATTTATTGGCAAAGAAAGAAACCAAACCGTGTCTTATTCGATGGATTTTATTGCTGCAAGAATTCAATTTGGAGATAAAAGACAAAAAGGGGACTGAGAATGTGGTTGCGGATCATTTATCTCGGATTGAGTTTGAGCCGGTGATCGATGCATTACCTAGTCGAGACTCATTTTCGGATGAACAATTGTTTGGAATTAGTGAGATGAAAGTTAATGGGCAAAGGTTGAAGCATTGTGTGGAAGGATGTGTGCCAAGAAGAGACGTAGAGTCCGTCGACTTGACAGATCCCGTCTATCTGACTTAATCCATTCGGAGGGTTGATCGTCCCCTACGGATGTTAAATTGTAGGTTTTGTATGTATTTCTATACTTTATTTGCTTTAGTTTTCTTTGATTTTAATTTTTAGTTTTAGTTTTCTTAAGATTTCTTTCAATTCTAGTTGCGTTTTAATGATTTTTCTTTGAGTTTTTGATGTATAAGTTGCTTCCGGAGGATGCCAAGAGGTGTACCGAGGTATTTGGACTCAAGACGGGTGAAAAATCGTGCTCTTGGTCGACCTTGGGCGATGGAGACTCAAAAATATCAAGTCCCGGTCGAACTTGGGCGATGGAGGTCCAACAGACATTCAGGGGGGGGGATCAATCGCCCCAGCCAAGGGGGATCAATCGCCCCATGTTAATTTTTGAAGATCCCCACCAGCAGGTGGGCGATCGATCACCCACTCCAAGGGGGATCGATCGCCCAAGGATAAAAAGGGGCTGGCCGAGACTTCTTCTTATAAATGGACTCCCACTTCTCTTTGGTTGCTACCACTTGCATCTTTTACCTTTTCGAGCTCCAATTCAAGTCCTACTTCAATCGGAAAATTATTTTCTTCAATTGGTGATTATCAAACAAGAATTCAACATTGATTATCATCAACAGCAACATCAAACCGGATCAAGAATCACTAGTTCTCAAAGGAAGCTCTCACTTTTTCAAGTTCAACGTCAAAGTAAGAGAAGTTTTTCTTTGGTGAAATTGTGCAATTCTTTTTGAGGGCTTTTGAAGACCAAGTTTGGGGGATCACTTTGGTGCATTTACTTGTTCAATTTGGGTGGAAAAATTGCCGAAAAGAGGAGGTTGAAGGCTACAATTTTATTGTGCACACCAAGTGTTCGATTTAATTCCTCAACCACACTTTTTCTATTTCTATGGCACCAAAGAGAGCAAGTCACCAAGGTGCTTCAAGTTCACGCAATCCTCGCCGAGCGAGGCATGATCCAATCACTGGTTCTTCACGATCTCGCCGAGAACCTAGGGGTTTAAAGGCTTGTTGCATATGCTAAATGCAATCGTTTCTCCCACGAAAGTGGAGTTGGGTAGTTTAGTTAGTGTTTAGTAGTTTCTTTGTTTTAGTTTTGTTTTATTCTATTGCTAAGGGACTAGCAATATGTAAGTTTGGGGGTGTGATAGGCATCGAATGTTGCGCATTCTAGCCTCTTAACTTATGTATTTTATTCTCTTAGTGATAGATTATTTTGTGATTTTACTTTGTTTTAGTGTTTTCTGTATTTTCAGGGCCTTAATGATTATTTCAGTTAAAACCGTGATTTTGGACTTTTAAAGAAGACATCCAAGATGGTGAGATGAAGCCTACATCAAGGAGATTCACTCAACCATTTATTTTAACTCAAATCAGCCCAAGGAAGAGGTCCAAGAGAATTACAACTGCTTAAGAAGGTTTCGGGCCTGAAGCCCAAATCTGCGCATAATGCAGTCTTAATCCCGTTTTGGAAAACGGACCAGAAGTCTTATTTTCGAGACTCAAATCGACATTATTCTCTATTGGGGTTGAACGAAATTTGATTCTGCACACTTTTGTATTTCATGAAAATTCCGTAAATCAGACTTCTACTGGGTCAAAAGTTGGGCCGAAGTCAGCAGGAAAAACCCACCTGATTAGTGCTGCGGGAAACCCTAATTTATTCCTAATTGGATTAGGACTTTGATGTATTCTCTTGGCTATTTAAAGAGATAAATTAGGGCTGTATTGAAGAGGCTTGGCAGCAGCTTTGAAGAGCTTTTGGAATAGAGAATCATTGGAGAACAAGGCGTATCATGAGCGGCTAGTTCAGCCACCAGGGTTTTGATGGAACCGTAACTAAACATCACTGGTTTGATTGTTCTAATTATTGGGGATTTTTGTACTCATTCATAGATTGTGTAATTTAGAGGATTCTTCTAATAGAATTGAGCAATAAAAGTCTTATAAATTCAGTTTCAATGATTTCTTATCTTGTCTTAGATACTTGATTGTTGTTATTGATCTCGTCCCTCTTGTTTTCTGTGATCATGAGAGTGATTATTACACAATAGTTTTCATTGAATATATCATTAAAGCTTTGATGGATTATGCCTAGAGAAGATGAACCATACTGCACCCTAGAGTAGAGTAGTTAGGCAGATGGCCCATGCCAATCGAAGATAGTCCATGACGTAGCCTTAGTCATATGTTATCTTCTTGACGGATGAAGGTGAGCTTGTAGCCACCGACAGCACTTATGCATGATATGATTCCCCATAGTTAGTTCGATTGACCATTGATTGTGAAGTTAATGGTGAAATCAATTACCCTAGATTTATCTTATATTCTCTACACTCCTTAGTTTTTCATGCTTATGTTCAATTGCTTCATTAGTTAATTTAGAATTAAAAATCAGCAACTTATCTCTTTTAAATTTAATTAGAATTAGTCCTAACAATTCAACTCAGTCAGACCACAGTCCCTGAGGTTCGTCACCCATTCCTTTCGATAGCCCTATTCTGCAAGGAATTCGTTCTATTGCGAAGTGTGGAAAATTTTAATTGATATACTTTTTGAGTCACACTCACACACGAATCAGGAGACATCTCATAAAAGGAATTGTGCTTTAGTGAGAGTAGTGGACATGCCACTTTGTTCACGCTCATAGCACAACCAACTCTAGTGAGTAGGGTGGTTGAGGAACAGAGGCATAACGCTGAGTTAAAGAGCATTCGCACTCGGATTACGGGTGGCGAAGCAGTGGTGGATTGGGTTATCCATTCAGATGGAGCTCTGAGGTTTAAAAGCAGGATGGTTGTTCCATTGGCTTATAGGGATGAGGTCTTGAGGGAGTTTTATAGCTCCAGGCTTGCAGTACATCCTGGTGGTACCAAGATGTACCACAACCTTTGTAAACAGTATTGGTGGAAGGGTATGAAAAAGGACGGTGCACATTTTGTGGTGAGGTGCCTCACTTGTTAACAAGTGAAGGTCGAGCATCAGAAACTGGCAGGTTTATTACAACCAATACCGGTAGCTATGTGGAAGTGGGAACACGTCACTATGGACTTCGTGACGAGGTTGCCTAGGGCGAGAAGGGGTCACGACATAATTTGGGTCCTTGTGGATAGATTGACCAAAGTGGCTCATTTTTTTCTGATTCGAGTGATAGACAATATGGATACTCTTAGTCGGTTGTACATTGATCAGATTTTGAGACTGCATGGAGTGCTAGTTTCCATTGTGTCTGACAGGGATCCGAGATTCACGTCATAATTTTGGTAGAGTTTTCAGGCTACACTTGATACGGACCTCCATTTCTGTACGACTTTTCATCCCTAAATAGATGGTCAGTCAGAGCGTACTATATAAATCTTGGAGGATATGCTTAGAGCATGCGCACTTGATTTTTGAGGTAGTTGGGAGTATCACCTTCCATTGGTGGAGTTTGCATACAACAATAGCTACCAAGTTAGTATTGAGATGGTTCCATTTGAGGCTTTGTATGGTAGACCTTGGAGGTCACCAGTTTGTTGGACAGAGGTCGGTGAGACAGTGGCATTAGCACTAGATATAGTTAGGGAGACTACAGAGAAGATCAAGATCATACGGCAGTGTTTGCTTACGGCTCAGAGTCATCAGAAAAGTTATGCTGACAGAAGGCGAAGGCCTTTAGCATTTGAGGTGGGGGACCATGTCTTCTTGAAGGTCTCACCACGACGGGTTAAGGTTTGGGCGTAGCAGAAAGCTCGCGCCACAGTTTATCGGTCCATTCGAGATATTGGATCGTGTGGGTGAGGTTGCATACCACTTGGCATTGCCACCGCAATTGTCAAGTGTGCACAATACTTTCCACATCTCGATGTTGAGAAAGTATGAACCAGATCCTTGATATATTTTAGATTGGACAGATCTTGAGGTGGAGGAGGATGTGTCTTATGAGGAGAGACCGATACAGGTTCTCGATGGTAGGGAGCAAGTGCTTTGGGGCAAGACCATTCCATTGGTTAAAGTCCTTTGGAGGCATCACAGAGTCGAAGAGGCTACGTGCCAGTGAGAACAAGAAGTCCGCTCAAAGTACCCCGATTTGTTCACTTCGTGAGGTATGTTTCTAATTTTGGGGACAAAATTCCCTTAAGGAGGGGAGGTTGTAAAGATCATGACAAATTTTAGTTGATTTTGCATTTTTCGCATTATAATTGCCATAAATGCATTTTGAGTGGTGCTTAACATGTTTGGGTAATGTTTTAATGGTTTGTGAAAGTTTTCAGAAGATTTTGAAAAGTTTGAATTTTTGGTCAAACAGAGGCCCGGGATGCTACTTAAGTGGGCCCGAAAATCTGAAAATTTTTTCAGAGATATTTATTTTTTGTAATAGCTTAGTTGAAATGTTTAAAGAGTCAAAGAAGTGATTTTGAGGCCGTAGGAGTTTTCAAAATCGAAAACGGAGTCCACCAAGGTGTGTTAAGTGGCCCGGGGGTATTTTGGTCTTTTCGAGGCCTAGGGACCTTAAAAGGTCAATTTTTGCAAAGATATTTCAAATCTCTCTTTCTCACGCCAACTGCTCTCTCTCTCTTCTTTCTCCCTCTACCTTCCCTCTAGCTTTTGAAGGCCTGAGGCTTAGATTCGGGATTTGTCGAAGAAGGGAGATACGTAGGGGACGACTAGCGCTTCGGTTTGAACCGAACATCTTCATGGATTGGCAAAGTTGACATTTATGGGATTTTGAGAAGTACTGGGAAGGCCTTCATTTTTGAGGTAGGGGTTCTCCGTCTCATTTACTTATCAATTCTAGGGTTTTGGGTGAAGTGGTGAGCGCTAAAGGTGTGTATTGCATGTTTAGAGATGTAAGAGGGGTGGGATGAGGTGTTTTCTTCTTCTCTTCAGTCTCTTGTATGCAATAGATATATATCTCCTAGTATGCATGATGTGAGGGACAAATACATGAAAATGTGGGAGAATGAGAGCATATATGCTTATATGCTTAATGTGGTGCACTTATGTATGCATTGGTGATGCATGACAAATATCTGCTTATGTGGATTTTGTGAGCATATGTAACTTATACTAGGGCTTTCACGTATAGATGATTATTTGTGTGGATTGATGAATATGAAATGCATGCTATGTTCCTTTATAACTAGTGTATGTATTGTGAAGCATAAATTTTAAGTTCTTTATCTTTATATGTTCGAAATGCATATACAGGGCCATTGTGAGGAAACGGGAAAAAGTGATCAAATTGCCTAGAGTAGGTCAATACTCGGTGAAGGCGTTGGAGTGGTTAAGTCACCTTGGAGGAGGTAAATTCTCTGTGATCGGGGTCTAACCACCTTGGAGTAGGTAAATACTCGGTGGGGAGTCCAAAAAGTTGCCCAATCCCCTTGGAGTAGGTAAATACTCAGTGAAAACCCAAAAAAAGAAAAGGGTCCAGGTCACCTTGGAGTAGGTAAATACTCGATGACGGTGGTCTACCCACCTAGGGGTAGGTAAATACTCGGTGGCGGAGTTGGAATGGTTTGGGAAGTGTCTCGATTACATGATTTGGTCAAAATCATGTTAGGGTATCGGGTTGAGTCCGAGAGAGAGACAAGCGTATGATTAATGCTTTCATTTGAATTGTGAAGCATGTTATGTGTGTAATGGATTCTTATATATATATGCATTGCTTACTAATGAACATGGTATATGTTAGTTGATACATGTAATGCGTGACATACATTCATGTAGGTCATGTCGAGTCGGCACTTAGGTGGGTTGGGGTATCTCTACTGAGCCGTAGTGGTGCTCACCCCTTTATTCTAAACACTTTAGAGAAAAGGTGAGAATGATTGATGGCACTTGAGTGACCAAGTGGAACTATTGTTATATTTTGGTATATTTTGGGATATAGTATATTTGTGGCTATCCATGCCGACTTATGGCATGAGATCTTCCCTTTTGAGTTATCGTTATATTTGGATAAATGTAACTTATGTGTATGCTTGGACTATGAGCTTATTGAATATGATAAGACGATGGACTTATTTATGTAATGCTTGTTAAGAGCATCTAGTTTCCTTTGATGGACTAAAATAATTGTTGGATAGTTTCATTTTTGGATAAAATGTGTTTATATTAGAGAATAACTCGTAATGGTGAATGATTTGATTATGAACATGATCTAGAACTTGTAAATGATGTAAACTCCTTTCTTATATGATTTGGAGGTTGTTGGAATGAATTAAGTTGGTAGAAATGGCCTAGGAGGTCAAAAATGACCATTTGCAAAGTTTCAGCTTCTAGGCAGTTCAATGCATCGAAGCATCCAGTTCGGTGCATCGCAGTGGCTAGTTCGATGCATCGAAAAACCTGCAGGATTTTGGAAATATAAAAGTCCCGAGAGCTATTTTTGGATGATACTTGTTTGATACTTGTTCGATGCATTGGAGCTTCGATGCATCAAACTCAGCACTTTGATGCATCGAATGTTCATTGAAATCAAACTCATCACTTTGATGGATCGAAGTCACTTTTTACAGCATACTCTGAAAATTTCTCTAAACTTCAAACGGGCATAACTTTGTCGTTTTAGATCGGAATTGAGTGTGGTTTTTTTTTTTAAATTGAGTATTTTTGGATCCTATTTCTAATGGACTAAGTATCACACTCAAATTCGAAGTACACCAGTAGTTATGTTTTAGATTCTTAGTAGTCTGGAATTGAGGCGTGACAACATGGTATCAAAGTGTGTAGTCAGTGTGGTTAAGGTCGTTCATGAGTTTGAGTGAACGAGTTCACACTCAGGATTTGGGTTGGTCTGGGGGAGTCCCAGTGGTCCAAATTTTGGGGCGTGACAGTTTTAGTGTATTGTTAGGGTATTATTCATATGTCACCCTGTAGGTGGATGAATGTGAACCAAAAACCGGGGATAGGATAATGTTCAGAGTGGAAATGATGAACTTCCTCCCGATTTGGTAGCTTTTATTACTCAGGCTGTAGCTGTAGAAGTTGAGAATGCTCTTCAGAATTAGGAGCCATCGCAAATGGCGCATGTTCCATTACTAGTGGCGCAACCTAACAGTTGGGAAGGATTCAAAATTCTTTCACAAGAGGGAGTTCCTGGGCTTACAGTAGAGGGATAGAACAGTCGCAGGCTATGAGCAGGAGTTCACCAATGTATCTTTGTTTGCACTTGACGAGGTGAACACTAAAGATAAGAAGGTGAGCTGTTTAGCAAATGGTTTGATTTGGCCTACTCGACAGGTCATTATGGGTAATCTAGTTTATTCCACTCATGCTCAGTTGGTCGATGCTACATTACAGCATTGTCAGATGAGGATGGATTACATGAAAGGACAAGGGGAGAAAGGAAATGACAAATATTCCACTAGTCATACAATAGAAAAAAAAATGGAAATAACAGGGCAACCTGTTTAGCAGATGTATTATAAGAGGGTTTACAACATCACGTTATATGATGTGTAGGCTCCTCAGGCGATCGAGGGTAGGGTTTTGATAAATGATAACTTAGGTCACGTTTTATTTGATACTAGGGCATCTCATTTTATGAGTCTTAGTCATTTGTTAGGATATCATGTATACTTACTCAGCCATGTAGTTCTCCACTTACTATAACTACACCATTGGGAGTTAGCACGACTTTAAGGGAACGCTGTAGTCAAGTCTGTTGACCCAAATATTTTAACCTAAGGGCAATCTAGTAATTTTGATGATAACAAATCATAATGATGTTAAATACTAACATCTAAATTGAGTGATGGCTTAGGATAATTGTCACAAACAAAGAAAGCATTTACATTGTAGAATAATCATGAAAGGATACAATGACATCAGAGAAGCATTCATTGAAGAAGAAGGAAGTACCTCAAAGCTTCAAGATATATTCAAGCATAAAGAAATGGGGTAGTTATAGCTTGGTGAGAGATAGGACTTAATTTGACAAAGTTATTTTTGAATAACCTCTTTGAACCTCACTTGCATATCATGACCATGATGCATTCACATACACATCATCTCTTCGTCATTATATCACTAAGAGATTTATCTTAAAGCCTTAGGGACATTTTTAAAATATCAATCCACTGTTTAAAGTCTTTCTTGCACTTTGTTGAATTCTTCAAAGACATGTCAAGTTTGAGCTTGCTGAAAGTTCATTTTGAGCTTGCTGAAAGTTAAGTTTGAGCTTGCTGAAAGTTCAGTTGTTCAGTTTGAGCAAGCTGAAAGTGCACTTTGAGGCGACTGAAAAAAACAATAGGTTTTGATGTTTCTAGAGGACTTTATCAGCTAACTGAAACTCTATTTTTAGCTGACTGAAAGCAGCTGAATTTGAATGCAACGGCTAGTTTAGTGCATTTAATGCTTGCAACTACCTACCAACAACTATATTCCTCAAAGGGTCTCTATATATTGATATGCTCTGCATCTATGAACACACACCAATACTCTTGAGCATTCATTGAGCAACATTCATTACAATATACCATCAGTCAATACACATGAGCTTCAAACTTGTGATTCAACTTTAACTATAGTATTGAGAGCATGAAATTGTGTTTTCTTTTTTAAGAGTTATCCATTGTATCATAAATTATGTTCTATATCATTTGTAAAGGGTTGCTGAACCCTAGAAGCCTTTTTGAAGGAGGTCACTTAGCAAGAAAGAGCTTGTGTTCTCCATTGTAAGGGTTTGCTCTCCACCAACAAGGAAGAGCCATAGTGGATTTGGAAAAATCTCAAGAGGGATCTTGAGTTGTGGAGTAGGAGTTTTCGAACCACGCTACATCTTTGTGTTGATAGTGTTTGAATCTCTCTATCTCTAACTTATTTATATTGTGCTTGTTTGATTATATCATTATATTTTGCATATCTTTTCAATTCTTCAATTTGATTCTATTATTTACCAAAGACCCTATTCACCCCCCTTCTAGGGTCATTACTTAAGTAACAATTGGTATGAAAGCGAGGGCTCTAGTTTTTCACCTAACCGTTCGATCATGGCAAACATGCAAGGTGCCTCTCATATGAAAGGATAATCAAACAATAGGCCACCTTGGTTTGATGGCACCGACTATAATTATTGGAAACCTAGAATGATATTCTTTCTCCAATTCATTGATTATCAAGTTTGGGAAGTTATTTGTAAAGGGCCTTTAGTTCCTATGAAAACTGTTGAAGATAGGAAAGTTCCCAAGGATGAGGAAGAATGGACTGATGGTGATAGAAAGCTAATTCAAATCAATGCTAAAGCTATCACTAATTTGTATTGTGCTTTAAGCAAATCTGAGTTCAATAGAATTTCGGCTTGTAAAATGGCTAAAGAAATTTTGTACAAATTAGAAGTGACCTATGAGGGCACTAAGCAAATTGGAGCTACCAAAATTAGTATGTTAATTCGTGAATATGAGCTTCTTAGCATACTTCCAAGTGAATCTATTAATGAAATGTTTACTAGATTTACTAATATTGTTAATAGCTTATCTCATCTTGGTAGAACTTATTCTAACTCCGAAAATGTTCGAAAGGTACTTTGGTGTCTTCCTACAAGTTGGGATGCAAAGGCAACGACTATTCAAGAAGCTAAGGATCTTGATACCTTGAGTCTTGAAGACCTTATGGGATCGCTTATGACTCATGAGATCCAAGTTGGTAGTCATTAAGAAATAGCCAATCCAAAGAAGACCTTAGCATTGAAATCATCTCTCAAAGATTTGAAAGAAATTGATAAAAGTAGGTCTAGTGATGATGAGGATGACATGACATTCATTGCTCAAAAATTTAAGAAGTTCTTAAGAAGGGAACCTTTCCCCAAGAGAAGAGCTTTCAAGAGAGATGAGCCAAAAGGAGCTTCAAGAAAAAGTAACCTCCTACTTGTTACAATTGTGGCAAATTTGGACACTTTCTAAAAGATTATCGCAAGCCAAAAAGAGATAAAAGTAAGAAAGTTGCTATGAAGGCCACATGGGATGATTCTGCCTCAAGCGATTCGGAATGCGACACAAGCAATGAAGTTGCAAATCTTTGCCTTATGGCAATTGATGATGAGGTAAATTCTAACCTTGAAACTTCTTCATTGATTTCATATGATGAATTGCAATGTGATTTTGAGGATTTGCATAGAGAGCTAGAAAAAGTAATTTTGAAGAACTCCACTCTTAAAGAAAAAAAACTCAACTCTTTCTTGAAAAATTTCAAATGCTCAAAATAAAAATGACTATTTGAGAAAAGAAAATGAATGCTTGTCTTCATCTCTTTCAAAAATCCAAAATGAAAATGTTTGTTCAAGAGTGAAAGAGAAAAATTTTCTTCAAAAAAATTTTATTCAATTGATTCTCAATCCAAATTGATGACTTGAAGAAAATTATTGAGGATCAAGTGGATATTCTTGCAAGCAAAATTCACCAAAGGAAGAAAGAATTTAACTATTCTTCTTAGTAGACAAAGAGATGTTTTTGACAAAGAAATGATTAGCTACAATCCTTACGACAAACAAAAATCTTTGATCAAAATGCCTTCTTCTAAGAATGAAAAACTTAAACCGTTGAATCACTTTTTTGTCAAAAGATCTCAATTTATATTTAATAACTTTGTATGCAATCTTTGTAGGAAAATGGGACATGAGATCTTTGCTTGTCCATTTAGAAGAAGAAAATTGACTAAAATGATTTGGGTTCCAAAAAGAACATTTCTTATGATTGCTAACCCAATTGGACCTAGAATAATTTTGGTACCAAAAGAAGTCACCTAAATTTGTCTTGTAGGTTTGCTTGAAATCCTCTTCGGTCTCCAAAGACAAGTGGTTCCATGATAGCGGATGTTCAAGGCATATGATGGGAGATCATTTGAAATTCATCTCATTCAAGCCCTATGATGGAGGCAAGGTCACCTTTGGAGACAATTCAAAAGGTAAAATTGTTGGCTTTGGCACTATAGGTATATGAGTTCTTCCTTTATTGATGATGTTTTTCTTGTAGAAGGATTAAAGCATAACTTGTTTAGAATTAGTCAATTATGTGGTAAAGGTTTTGACGTTATCTTTAAATCGGAACGTTGCATAGTTGAAAAAGATGGTTTACAAATTTTCATTGCTCATAGACATGGTAACTTGTACACTATCCTTCTTTGTGAATTGCTTGATCAAAATGTTACTTTATTTCCTCTAGTGATAATAGTTGGTTGTGGCATAGAAGATTAGGTCATGCTAGCATGGATTTGATTTCAAAATTGTCTAAGAAAGACTTAGTCAAAGGCCTCCCGAAGGCTAAGTTCATAAAAGACAAGACTTGTAGTAATTGTGTGCAATGCTTAGCTCTTTTTGCTTTCTTGTAAGCCCATGTAGCGGCATTGGGCCAATGACTCCCAAACCAGTTGGTTTTAGGGCATTAGGTGAAGAAACACCCCTCGGACTTAATAACTGAGCTTATAAGGCGATGAGCTTGAACAAGCCACCCGCTTATTATTGCTCAACCTTGCACACTTATACGCAAATACTTCATGCTTAATGAGGCATAGAGATCCGGTTTATTGAGTGAGAAGGCTTATTGCATATTTTTTATTTTTTTTTACAACAACCGGAAGAACTCATTCTTTAAGCTGTTCAAATAAAAATAGAAATTTACAAAATTCTCCATCAGACTTATACCCCACAATTTAAAATGCATGTGTGTGAATTTGTGCGGGTAAGGACAAATTTAGGGCAAGAACCGTACATAATCATATTTGAACAAAAATGTAGACTGTCCTAACCTATTACATAGCTTGCAAAAGTGTGGGTATTTACAACGTTAAAGTTCTTAACTACCTGCTGCATTTATCTTAGACATTTATTCGAATGATCTTCCTTTAAAAAGCAAGACATCATAGCATGCATGCAAAAATTTCAAGAAAAAGAAAGAAAGAAAAAAACTGCTCTACAATGACAATCAATACAAAGACTGAACATTGCATGCATATGCAAGTGGTATAGCATACCACACCCCCAAACTTAGACGCAACATTATCCTCAATGTTTGGACAAGAAGAACAAGGAAAGAAATTACCGGGACTGCAGAACACGACAAAAATGGCATTCCAACATAGGCGGTCATCCTGTAAATGAGAAAAACCTGCACGGAACACCAACTGGATACCACGAGCATTAAAAGGAACAAAAAGTACATGAAAAGAACATGATAAAAGAATTATGTACAAACAGACAATGCCAAGATCACTGCACATCCATGGCTCTGAATTGGTGTTTCCCAATTGATTAAGAGGTTTATACGATAAGATATTGACTATCCAGGCACGCTAAAGTATAGCATGCAAAGGGGCTGCCTTTCTTTATTAGCGCCATACAGCGTTGAAGTAATCTCAACATTATTGGGAATTGAAACCAGGCGGTAATAAACGGAAATCATCAACTGAATCGCATATAACAATTAGGCAAGTGGTACAACATACATTATAAAAGTAGAGAGAGCAGATATATTGGCATAAAGTAAAAATAAAGACAGTAAATAGAACATATGCTATAAAAGAAAGGATAACTGTATTCCATATATGTGAAAATGAGTTTCAGTACAAAGGTACATGCAGTTGGAATACACAAAAACTAACGTGGCCTATCAAAAAGCAAAGAAAGAAAAATAACATAAAGTAAAGCAGAAAATTCGAATAAATAAATCTACTCCAGGGTGGGTGGTGGTGGGGGTGGCTCGGTGGGTGGAGTAGAGGTGGAGGTGGAAGCTAGGCCGGCAAACAGGAACTACAGGTCCTACAGGAAGGCCCAGAACTCATCTAAAATCACCCTCTGACCCTGTGTCAGAGACGTGATGTCCGTCCTAATAGCCTCCAGCTGACCTTGCGTCACCTGGACATGCTCCTCAAAACCCTACTGGAGACGCTCAACGTCAGCTGCCAGACAGGAGTAGCCAGTCGCTAGGATCTCATGTCGCTCTGCGGCGATATCCATATCATCATCCCCCAGCTCCTCATCGGATGCCTCACCCTCTGTGGGCGTATCCTCATCCGTCTCCACTGGGGCATCCATATCCACGTCCTCTGGTGGAACGCCCTGGTGGTCCTGTCACTCTAAGTGCCTCCTCACCCGCACCCACTAAGTAGGCGTGAAGCGGGAGGGCGGTGCCAACTGGATGTCAGTATCACTAACCGGTATATTGGCTTGGCTGAGGAAGGCTAAGACGAGGAAAGGAAAGGGAAGCCGCCAACTCGTTGCTCGCCTCATGCTCTTGTCGACAAGGCCATCCCAGATTTTGAACATCTGCCCCCATATCAGCGATGGGACAGAAACCCAAGTGCCCGTGTGGAAAGCGTACAGGCAACGGAGAAGGTTGCCCCGGCGCTCTGCCACATGCTGTAAAGGACACGTGTTCTTGATCAGAACGGTGTCCAGAAACCATAACACACTCGGGCACATCGATTTGGACGTGCAGTTGTGGCTGGAAGTGGTAAACACCCCGCCACACATGTGCATCATGATAGAGAACACTGTCATGTTGGCTGAAAGTCGGCCCTGTAGAGGGGTCGACCGTCTTGGTCAACCATGTCCGGAGGTTGCTGGTGAGGAATGCCGAGCATCTGTGCTATCCAGCTCGGCGTGATAGTAATCGTCGTGCCACCTACGACCATCTCCAATGTGTCAGGCTCAGTGCAGGTGTAGGTTATGTGCTCATAAAAGATCTGCACCAAGCGTTCGTGTGCCACATCAGTGGGTGGCACACATAATCGGTCGAGCCGGTGCCTCCGGAGCTCTGCTACTACCCATGAGCAGTCAGGACGTATCTCAAACTCTCTCAGCTCAAATCGCTGCTTTGGGTGGAACTTTCGAGTCCGAAAGGCTCAGCCGGGCACATCTCTAACAGCATCGGGAGCATTCTTCACACGTGCCATAGCCCCGGGACAGTCTGCACTTATTCCAAAAATTAAAGTAAATAAAAGAAAAATAAAATGAATACTAAAATAAGAATAAAAATTAAAAAGGAGGTTTTAGTCCATGGTGCCGACACATGCATTCCAAAATACGCTTGACTTGACTCGATTAGGTCTAATCGGAAGCAAAAACAACCTATATGAATATGTCTCTCATCTCGCTCTCAACGAAGTAGTGTAAGCGGATGCAACCGAAACAATGGGGACGCGGATGCAAACCGTACATCAAGCTTCCGAAACAAAAATAAAGCAAAATCTCACCTATACATTCCCTCCTACCCCCGAAACCTGTAAGATCCCATTATGAACGAAGTGAATGCAAACCACTCCAACCCAACATCATCTCTCTATGCTTATTATGCCAGAAAACTAACAAAAATAGCGGCAAAGCAATGAAACTAAAGCTATGCATCACTTACTGTAAGGTGAAGATGATGATCGGTGCAAGAAGATGAAGTCCCAAGACGCAGCCGCGAAGAGACGAATGTGCGCGAATACGCGGAGAGCTCGGACTACGGCAAATGACAGTGGATATTCAGGAATGATCGAACAAGGGTTGGACAGCGCTCAGGGTTACTTTGGATCTCTCGGAGAAGAGGAGGAAGTCAGATGGTCTTGGGGAGAAGCATAGAAATGAGAGGGAGCCCAGCGGTTCGAATAAATAAGTGGCTCACGTGCAGGCATCGTGTCAATCTCGATTGATCAAGATGCACATCTCGATCAATTGAGTTTTTGATCAATCGAAATCCTTGCTTCAATCAATCGAGATTTTGATCAATCGAGGACCTATCGAAGTGACATCGAAGAAAACCACCTCTCGGGACTTTGATCTTTGCAAAAGGCTCCAACATCTCTGCATTATTTCGATCGATCGAGACCAAGATCTCGATCAATCAAAATCTTGATTGATCGAGATCTTTGCTTCGATCAATCAAAATTCTCAAAAATAGTCAGCTTGACTTAGAACCTCATGGACTTGAACTTATGGGACTTAGATACAAAATTACTTTGGATAAGAGGGACATCATGGAAGCATGATAGCTACCATGGCCGCGCCACCTTACACGTCTATGGCATGACACCAGAATCGGTTCACGAGTCAAAATACACAGGATCCATCAAAGTGACGACATCCACGTACTCCGTGGTAACTTGGTCATCCACGTACGATTTTAAGCGCTGCACGTTCACTTTCAACAAAGTTCCGTCTTTCAAGTCCTTCAATTCCACTACTCCGTGGGGAGCAACGGAATTAACCAAAAATGGACCATCCCAATGGGAGCAAAGTTTTTTAGGAAACAAATGGAGGCGTGAGTTGTACAACCATACTTTCTGGCCCGAAGAAAATGTCTTGACTCGAATATTGCGATCATGAAAGGCTTTGGACTTTGCCTTATAGATTTTAGCGTTCTCATACACGTCATGTCGTAATTCTTCCAATTCATTCAATTGAAGCTTGTGATTAGATCCAGCCATTTGCATATCAAAATTGAAAGTCTTGGTGGCCCACATAGCTTTATGCTCTAATTGAACCGAAAGATGACACGCTTTACCATAAACCAACCGGTAAGGTGCATTCCAATGGGAGTCTTATAAGCAGTTCGATAAGCCTATAATGCGTCATTTAGTCAAAATGACCAATCTTTCTGGTCAGGCTGAACTGTTTTCTCAAGGATGTTCTTAATCTCCCTATTGGATACTTCCACTTGGACACTAGTTTGAGGATGGTATGGGGTGTCTACTTTGTGTATGATAGAGTATTTGGTAAGAAAGGTTCGAAGGAACCGGTTACAGAAATGTTTACCTCCGTCACTGATGAGGGCTCGAGGTGTACCAAAATGGCTAAAGATATTCGCTTGAATGAACTTAACCATGACTGCGTGGTCATTGGTTTTGGTAGCAATGACCTCTATCTATTTAGAAACATAGTCCACCGCCACAAGTATGTACTCATGACTAGTAGATGGTGGAAAAGGTCCCATGAAGTCAATGCCCCACACATCAAATATCTCAACAACAAGAATAAGGTTGAGAGGCATCATGTCCTTCCCAGACATCATGCCAAGGCGCTGACATCGCTCACACGAGCGGCAAAATGAGTATGCATCCTGATGAAGTGTTGGCCAGAAAAACCCGTATTGAATAATTTTTGCTGCGGTTTTCTTAGCACGAAAGTCTCCCCCACAAGAAGTGTATGACAGAATTTTAGAATGCTTTAGAATTCACTGTTGGGTACACACTTTTGGATTATTTGATCGGGGCAATATTTGAATAATTGAGGATCGTCCCAATAATATGATCATGATTGGGAGAAAAACCGATCCTTCTCTTGCTTGGTCTAAGAAGATGGTATTTTACCGGTTGCCAAGTAGTTGACAATGTCCGCATACCAAGGGATACTCTCTTGAGAAATTACAAAGAGTTGTTCATCCGGAAAGGATTCACAAACTGGAATGGAGTC
The DNA here is from genome assembly GCA_026545225.1 of Cornus controversa. Classification (NCBI taxonomy): domain Eukaryota; kingdom Viridiplantae; phylum Streptophyta; class Magnoliopsida; order Cornales; family Cornaceae; genus Cornus; species Cornus controversa. The sequence goes on along the minus strand of CM048848.1, from coordinate 26,068,799 downwards.
ATGGAGGGATTCAACAAGAATTCTAGAGAAGTGGTCAGCCACCACATTTTTGGTTCCCTTTTTGTCTCTAATCTCAAAATTAAACTCTTGCAGCAAAATTATCCACCGGATCAATCTAGGCTTAGTGTCCTTTTTTGGCCAAAAGATGCCGGAGGGCAGCATGGTCCGAATAAACAATGACCTTGGAACCTAATAGATAAGCTCAAAATTTATCCAAAGCAAATACTACCGCAAACAACTCCTTTTTTGTTGTGGTATAATTGATTTGAGCCTCGAAAAGGGTTTACTTGCATAGTAGATAACATGTGGCAATTTGTCTACTCGTTGCCCTAAGACCGCACCCACGGCATAATCGGATGCATCACACATGATCTCAAATGGGAGAGCCCAATTTGGAGGGATGAGAATTGGAGCGGTTGTAGGCATGGTGCGGAGTTTTTCAAAAGCGTTAAGGCACACTTCATCAAAGGTAAAACAAGACTCTTTTTCAAGAAGGTGACACAAAGGCCGAGAGATCTTGCTAAAGTCTTTGATGAAACGGCGATAAAAGCCCGCATGCCCAAGGAATGAACGAATCTCTCTCACCGTTGATGGTGGAGGAAGTTTGGAAATAAGTTCAACCTTGGCTTTATCAACCTCAATTCCTCTCTTAGACACAATGTGCCCTAGGACAATGCCCTCTTGAACCATAAAATGGCTCTTTTCCCAACTGAGGATTAGATTGGTTTCTTGACATCGTGTGAGAACACGGGATAGATTTTGGAGACATGATTCAAATGAAGGTCCAAACATGGAAAAATCATCCATGAACACTTTCAAGAAATTTTCCACCATATCCGAAAAGATAGACATCATACACCTTTGAAAAGTCGCCGGTGCATTGCACAACTCAAAGGGCATACGTCTATCAGCAAATGTGCTGAAAGGACATATAAAGGTGGTTTTCTCTTGGTCCCTCGGGTCTATAGCAACCTGATTATAGTCGAAATATCCATCTAAGAAGCAATAAAAACTTTGACCAGAAAATCTCTCTAAGATTTGATCAATAAATGGGAGAGGGAAGTGATCTTTCTGAGTTGGTGAATTTAGTTTTCGATAATCTATGCAAACTCTCCATCCCGTGGTGGTGCATTGGGGAACTAATTCACCCTTATCATTTGGTTTCATCATAATACCGGACTTCTTAGGAACCACTTGAGTGGGACTAACCCACTTGCTATCTGAGATGGGGTAAATGATTCCCGCATCTAGTAACTTCACCACCTCCTTCATTACAACGTCCTTCATATTTGAATTTAATCGACGTTGTGCCTCTCTTGAGGTCTTTGCATCTTCTTCCAAGTGTATACAATGCATACAAATAGAAGGATCTATTCCCTTAAGATCTGCCACACTTCATCCTATTGCTTCCTTGTGCTCTTTTAGCAATTTTAGAAGTTCCATCTCTTGATCATTGGTGAGATTGGAAGCAATAATTACTGGAAGGGTTTCATTAGCACCCAAGAAAACATACTTTAGTGTAGCCAGTAGAGGCTTGAGCTCAAGTTGTGGTGGGGAAATTAGAGAAGGAGTTTGGGAAGTATTGGACAAATGAGGCAAAGGTTCTCTTGGAACTTTCCATTTAGGCAAATCCATGACAGTCGTGACATCGAGCATTGCATTAACTTCACAAATGGATTGCTCAATGTCATAATCATCACAGTTGAAATGACTTAGGCATGCCTCTAGAGGATCCTTAGAAAGAATGGAAGGAAGTGCTTCTTGAATGAGATCTTCCACTACATCAACACAAAAACATTCACTTTCGTCATCGGATGTGTGGTGAAAAGCATTAAAGATGTTCAAACAGACTTTCATATTCCCGAAAGAGATGTCCATTACTCCGGTACGGCAATTAATGCAAGCATTTGCTGTGGCCAAAAATGGACGACCTAGAATGATAGGAATATGTCTATTTGGATTTTGGACCAGTTTTGTGTCAAGGACTATGAAGTCCATCGGAGAGTAGAATTTGTCCACTTGAATTATCACATCCTCAATGATGCCATGTGGTTGCTTCACCGAGCGGTCGGCAAGTTGCAACACAACTGTAGTAGGCTTAAGTTCCCCCAAACCTAATTGTTGGTGTGATGACCCAAATTTTTTTTTAATTATAATTACGGGTTGGTAAATTTTAAGCATGATTAATTGTTTGATAACATGCTTAGTGGACTTAAATGATCTCTTTATGTTTTGACTTGGGTACAGGACCGAATGGGTTCGGGTGACCCGGGGAAAATAAATACGGACTCTAAAAAGTGTCCTGGGGGTATGGATGTAAGTTTAAGGACTTAAGTGAAGTTTTAGAAAAAGAGGAAAGGCTAGTTTGCGAATAAGTGCAAATGACCCATAACAAGGAGCAAATAAGGAGAGGTGGAGGGTTTAGTTGCAAAGGGCCAAATATATTATACATATATGATATATACATGGAAAAAAGAGGGGAAAATTAGATTTTTCACTCCTCTCTCTCTCTCTTGGCCGGCTCTACCACTCTCTGTCCCTACAAGTTCTCTTCTCTCCTTCTCTCTAAGTTTTGAGGGCCTAAAAGTGAGATTTGAGGGTAAAGCCAAGAATTAAAGTTGTTCTCCTCACTCTCCTCTTCGATTTGATCGGTGAAAAGTTGTCATTGGAGGAGTTTGAAGCTTGGTGAAATTTGGGTCTTCCACTTTTAAGCTTGGATTTTGAGGTAGGGGTTCTCCTTCTCTTCTACTTATTGATTCTAGGATTTTGGGTGAAGATGGAAGTTATAGGTAGTGCTTTGCATGTTTTGTGGTAGTGAGAGGGGAGGGATGGATGTGTTCTACTTCTTTTGAGTTCCTTTTCCTTGCAAGATAGTGTACCTTGTGTTGAGTATAACATGTGGGTTCAATGTGCATAAATTGAGAAATTGTGAGTATGTATGATTATATTATATGCTCAATTTGGGGTATATGTGATAAATGTGAAATGTATGACATATTGATGTGATTATATGTGAAATGTGTGATGATTAAATGCATGTGAGCTCTATGTGCTATATTTATGCATTTAGTGTGGTATGAGAAAAACATGCTAAATTTTGGAGTTACATGCATATGAGAGGTTATATGTATGAGTTATTCATATATATGCTATGTGTGGTTTTATGGAGATGAAAGGCATGCTATGTTCCTTTATAACTAGAGAATGCATTGTGAAGCATGAATTTTGAGTGCTTGATCAAAATTAGCAGTCAGAATACACTTTTTTTATCTTCATGAATTGCCATAACATAAAGTTTGCATTGTATATATATAGGTATGTAAATAATTCTCGATTCAATAACTAAGTCAAATTATTCATATAAGGTTGGACAAGAATAAGGATGGGGACAAAGAGTTATTTAATTTTGCTTTGTGTAAACACTTTTCCATCACACATTCTTATCCTTTGCTTTCGCTTTATTCATATAAATGCCATATGTTCGAAATGCAGTTATTCATATAAATGCAATATGTTCGAAATGCATATATGGGCCGTTGTGAGGAAATGGGGAAAATGGTCTATATTAGGTGTTGGTCAATTGGGTCAATTATGCTTGGTGATGATGCTGACATGGACTAATCACCTTGAGCCACTCAATGATTCGGTGACGGTGCTGATATGGACTAATCACCTTAAATTCAATTATGCTCAGTGGCGGTGCTGACATGGACTAACCACTTTGAGCCACGTAACACTCGGTGACGGTGCTGATATGGTCTAATCACCCTGAGTAACCAAATATGTGGTGACGGTGCTAATGTGGTCTAATCACCAATGGGTAAAGCAAAATATTGCCCCAAAAGTATGTCGTTGGCGGAGTTGGCCAAAGTTAGGAGACGGTTGTGAGAGGTGTCCCAAGTTTTATGGTTGGTCAAAAACCATGTTAGGGTACCGGGTTGAGTCCTAGAGAGGAATGAGGGTATGTTATTGCTTTCATTTTAAATTGTGAAGCATGATACACGTGTTTAATGCATTCTTATTTATATATGCATCGCTTGAGAATGAACATGGCATATGTTGAATGATACATGAAATGTGGTGACGTGCATTCATGTAGGTCGTGTCGAGTCGACACTTAGGAGGGTTGGAGTATCTCTACTGATCCGCAGTGGTGCTCACCCCTTTATTCTAAACTTTTTCTAGATAAGGCGCCGATGACGGATGGGACTTGAGTGTCCAAGTGGAATTTTAGTTATATTTTGCTACATTTTGGATATTTGTACATTTGGCTATCTATGCCAGCTTGTCGCACGGTAATGATCTAGTTGTAGTCATGGTAGAATTCGTTGCATTTTGAACCTTATGTATGAATTCTTGTAATGACTATAAACTTGGGAAATCATACGAATGATATGTGCTTCTTGAGAAAAGTGTATGTGTTGGAAAAGTATGGCACTATAGAACTATTTTCCTCTTGAGTTCTGACTTCTTGTATGGATATTTATGAGTTAGTGGAGTATGGAATGAATGTATGCATGTATTGTTGAATGAAGATGATAAGGAAAAATTGATGGAATTACATTTCAAATGTGAAATACATGTTGTGTGAATATACTTGATGACCATTAAGGCATTAGAGTAGCCATTCGGGGCACACGTGCCCAAAAGTGTCCATTTTGAGTTTATGGCATGGATGAAATTTATATGTATTGAAGGATAATTGTATTAGCTTCAATTTGATAGGTCATGGGCCTTGTTTGGATATAAAATGAGGAAGATATGCTTGTTTTAGTACAAGGGTTTAATTTCTGACCCATAGTCATTGATTTGGATATAACTTGGGTTTTGCTTGGTATTTTTAGATGATTCTAATTGGGTTGGATGCTAGACATGTTGAGTATGATCCATGCCAAATTTCAGGTCAAACGGACTTATAGATTGTGAGATATTCAAATTTGAAGTTTGGGTGAAGTTGTAGTTAAATTAGGGTTGCAAAAATTCGCCAAGGATTTACGGCGATCAATCGCCCTTGTAAAAGGTGAAAATCTGGCCTCGGTCGACCTTGGGCGATCGATCCCCTTTTACAGCATGCACTATTCAAACAGTGTTTTGTCCAACTTCAAAGGGGCATATCTCATTTGTTTCAAATCGGATTTCGATGATTCTTTGTTTGAAATTGTGTATTTTTAAATCCTCTTTTAAATGGTTTCATTTTTAGACATTGATTATAAACTCACAAGGAGTTATATGTTCGTATTTGTGGGTTGGAAGCATTCAAAGGGTTGTTTGGTTAAGGCCATTGAGGTTAGGTGATGTTGACTTGTGCATAGGTAATTACAAGTGGGTGAATAGGCTTCGATGGTAATGAAAGGTTAAGATGGTCCATTAGGAATTAATGGATAGGTTCACACTCGGGATTCGAGTCAGTCCGGGGGAGTCTCGGGGTCCGGATTCTGGGGCGTGACAGAATGATATCAGAGCTCTAGGTTAGAATACCTAGGGACGATGGGTGATGGTTATATCACGTGTGAATTGAGAAGGTTTGATTCACATGAATGTTTAGACCTTAACTGGAAATTGCTTATGTGGAACTTGAATTATGCTTACGCTTTTGTTGGCATGCTTTTATGGATTGAATTGACTTGGCATGTGTAGGCATAATGGAAATGATGTAAGAAGAGTGCATTCCTGAATTCTAAATTTTTTTTCTTGTGGTGCATATAGCAAAATGCCTCCAAGGAGAGCGCGAGACATAGGCACTGATGCTCCTCAGGAGCCAAATGATGGAACGTAGTTTATGCGTGATATGGCGGACACTAAGAGGCGGATGGCTAGGGAAGCTAGAGAAGAGGAGGTTTAGGCATTGCCTAGGGTTGCCTTGAGCCGCCAAATGGTTGCAATGAAAGAATATGTGAAATTTAAGTCGCCTACTTTTGATGGTGCACGTGACCCACTAGTGGCGGAGGGTTGGATAGATCAGACACATAAGCTCATGGTTGCTCTTGCAATCGATGATGACTTGAAAGTGGGAACAACGGCACTTCAATTGCAAGGGGAAGTGGATCGATGGTGGCAATTCATCGGGAATGTCCACAACACTGAGATTATGGACTGGAAAAACTTCAAGGGTTTATTCTTTGACAAATCTTTCCGACTTCAGTGAGAGATCGGATGAGGCAAGAGTTCATAGACTTAGTCGAAGGGGACTTAGACGTGATGGGGGTACGAGACCAAATATACCTCAGTGGCTCGTTTTGCCCCAGAGATGGTAGCTAATGAAGAGCTAAAGGTGAAAAAGTTTGTGAAGGGATTGAAAACCTCAATCAGGAAGAGGGTGTCCATCTTGGGCTTGAGGACCTACAATGACGTGGTTGATAGAGCCTTAGTGGCTAAGGAAGATGACAAAGACACCCAAAGGATATGGGAGTCTAAACAACAAGTGAAGGGTACGGGTACCGCTTCGAGTGGACAGGGGAGGAAGAGGAACAGGGAAGGTAGGTCCAGTTTTCAGGGGCAGCAGCAAGCTCGCCCGGTACCTTCATTGGCCTTGCCTACCAGATCTTTACGATCTTCTGCGGAGTGCTATAATTGCCATGGAGTGCCCACAGGGACATGCAGTGGCACCCATGCCTACAGGGACAGTCAGGGAGAAGGTATGCTAGTATTGTAAGCAACCTGGACATATGAAACCCAGTTGCCCACATAGATTGGGGGCATCGAGTAGTACAGGGACTCAACAGAGAGCTGGACAGACGACTACAGTTCAGTCTGGCTTTAGGGCATTACCATCGCCCCAGCCAGCACAGTCAGTTCAGGGATCGCGGGTAGCAAGGGGTCCCTCACCTGTTTCGAGTCAGCAGTCAGGGTTATAGGGGACTAGTCAGTAGTCACGGGGCTGTGTGTTCGCGCTTGCTCCTATAGAGGACATACCGGGACCGTCAGTGGTCAGAGGTATTTTCTTGGTTTCTAGCTTATGGGCTAGGGTGTTGATAGACTCAGGTGCATCACATTCATTCATATTTGTTGCATTTACTTGTGCCTTGGGGTTGAGGGTGTCATCTCTGGAGTCACCATTGTCCATTGATACACCGGTTGGGGGTAGGGTTACCCTGGATAGAGTATGTCGGTCTTACGAAATCGAGGTTGTTGGGCGTTGACTAGTGTTCGACTTTGTGTTGCTAGACATGACCACTTTTGATGTCATTCTAGGTATGGACTGGTTATCTACATTTAGAGCCATGATTGATTGTCTCCGTAGGAGAGTAACAGTGTGCACACCCGAGGGTGATCGCTTCTATTTTGTAGGAGAGCAGGATGATTTCTACGTTCCATCTCTGCTTGGTTCCGGTGTGAGGGACGGGGTTGGATATTTCCTAGCTAGCTTATTAGCCGAGGAGGATGAAATTATGACTAGTGGAGGATTTCCACTGGTGGTTAGAGAGTTTGTGGATGTGTTTCCAAGGGACTTGACAGAGTTACCTCCGATGAGAGACGTGGTGTTTAGCATTGATCTTGCTCCTGGTACTGCGCCTATCTCTATGGCACCGTACCGGATGGCACCGACAGAGTTGAGGGAGTTGAAAGATCAGTTGCAAGAATTGTTGGATAAGGGATTTGTACGACCTAGTACATCACCTTGGGGAGCTCCAGTCCTATTTGCAAAAAAGAAGGACGGATCTTTACAGTTATGCATAGACTACCGTAAGTTAAACCAAGCAACGATTAAGAACAGGTATCCTTTGCCAATGATAGATGACTTGTTTGATCAACTTAAAGGTTCGACTTATTTTTCGAAGATCAATTTGAGGTCGGGGTATTACCAGTTGAGGGTAAGGGAAGAGGAGATTCTGAAGACAGCCTTTCGAACTAGATATGGCCACTATGAGTTTCTAGTGATGCCATTTGGATTGACGAATGCACCTGCAGCGTTCATGGATTTGATGAATCAGATATTCAGGGTGTACTTGGATAGGTTTGTGGTGGTCTTCGTGGATGACATTCTTGTGTATTCCTCTTCCGTGGAGGAGCATGAGATCCACCTGAAGACAACGTTGCAGATTTTGAGAGAACACCATTTGTATGCCGAATTTGAAAAATGTGAATTTTGGCTAACGGAGGTGAAATTCCTAGGACACATGGTGTCAAAAGGAGGAGTATCAGTAGACCCTTCTAAGATTGAAGCAGTAATGAATTGGGAAATGCCTAAGAACATTTTTGAAATATGTAGTTTCTTGGGGTTGGCCGGATATTATTGGTATTTTGTGGAAGACTTTTTGAAATTAGCGGCGCTGATGACCAAACTTACTCGTAAAGGAGTTAAGTTTAAGTGGAATGAGGCTTGCGAGTATTCCTTTATGGAGTTGAAGCGTAGATTGACTAGTGATCCGATATTGATTATTCTCGAGCGCGGTTTGGGTTATGCCATCTACTGCGATGCTTCAAGGGACGGTTTGGGATGTGTGTCGATGCAGACCGAGAAGGTTGTTGCATATCATTCTCGACAGTTGAAAATCCACGAGCAGAACTACCCGACTCATGACTTGGAGTTGGCAGCGGTAATTTTTGCTTTAAAAACATGGAGGCATTATCTCTATGGAGAGAAGTTTGAGGTTTTCTCTGATCATAAGAGCTTGAAGTACCTTTTTACACAAAAGGACTTAAATATGAGGCAGAGGAGATGGGTCGAATACATGCAAGACTATAACTTTGATCTTCAGTATCACCCGGGAAAGGCTAATGTGGTTGCTGATGCATTGAGCTGGAAGTCACATGGCACTCTAGCTAGTATTGCCATCTGAGAGTGGAAGATGATGGAAGACATCTCAGAAATGGGATTGTACTTTAGTGAGAGTGATGGACAGGCCACTTTGTTCACACTCATAGCACAACCGACTCTAGTGAGTAGGGTGGTTGAGGAGCAGAGGCATGACACCGAGTTAGAGACCGTTCGCACTCGGATTACGAACAGGGAAACAGTGGAGGATTGGGTTATCCATTCAGACGGAGGTCTGAGGTTCAGAGGTAGAATGGTTGTTCCATTGGCTTGTTGGGATGAGATTCTGAGGGAGTTTCATAGCTCCAGAATTACAGTACATCCCGGTGGTACCAAGATGTACCACAACCTCCGTAGACAATATTGGTGGAAGGGCATGAAAAAGGACGTCGTACGATTTGTGGCGAGGTGCCTCACTTGTCAACAAGTGAAGGCCGAGCATTAGAGATCGGCGGGGTTGTTACAGCCGTTACCAGTGGCTATGTGGAAGTGGGAACATGTCACTATGGACTTTGTGACGGGGTTACCTAGGACGAGGAAGAGTCATGACGTAGTTTGGGTCATTGTGGATAGATTGACAAGGTGGCTCACATCCTTTCGATTCGAGTGACAGATGACGTGGACACTCTTAGTCGGCTGTATATTGATCAGATTTTGAGACTGCATGGAGTGCCAATTTCCATTGTATCCAACAGAGATCCAAGACTCACGTCGCAGTTTTGGCAGAGTTTTCAGGCTACACTTGATACAGACCTCCATTTTAGTACGGCTTTGCATCCTCGGACAGATGGTCAGTCAGAGCGTACTATTCAGATCTTGGAGGATATGCTTAGAGCATGTGCACTTGATTTTCGAGGCAGTTGGGAGGATCACTTTCCATTAGTGGAGTTTGCATACAACAATAGCTACCAAGCTAGTATTGAGATGGCTCCATTTGAGGCTTTGTATGAGAGACCTTGTAGGTCACCGGTTTGTTGGACAGATGTCGAGGAGGCAGTGGGTTTGGGGCCAGATATAGTCCGAGAGACTACAGAAAAGATAAAGATCATACGATAGCGTTTACTTACGGCTCAGAGTCTTCAGAAAAGCTATGCCGACAGAAGGCGAAGGCCTTTAGCATTTGAGGTGGGGGACCATGTCTTTTTGAAGGTCTCGCCACGGCGGGGTTTGATGAGGTTTGGGCGTAGCGGGAAGCTAGCCCCACGGTTTATCGGTCCATTCGACATATTGGATCGTGTGGGTGAGGTTGCATACCGCTCGGCATTGCCTCCGCAGCTGTCAAGCGTACACAATACTTTCCACGTTTCAGTGTTGAGAAAGTATGAACCGAACCCTTCACACGTATTAGATTGGGCAGATCTTGCTGTGGAGGAGGACGTGTCTTATGAAGAAAGACCGGTACAAGTTTTGCATGCTAGGGAGCAAGTACTTCGGGACAAGACCATCCCATTGGTTAAAGTCCTTTGGAAGCATCATGGAGTTGAGGAGGCTACGTGGGAGTGAGAACAAGAAGTGCGCTCAAAGTACCCCGAGCTATTTACTACTTGAGGTATGTGTCTAATTTCGAGGACGAAATTCCTTGAAGGTGGGGAGGTTGTGATGACCCAAATTTTTTTTTAATTATAATTACGGGTTGGTAACTTTTAAGCATGATTAATTATTTGATAACATGCTTAGTGGACTTAAATGATCTCTTTATGTCTCTTTATGTTTTGATTTGGGTACGAGACCGAATGGGTTCTGGTGACCCGGGGAAAATAACTACGGACTCTAGAAAGTGTAGTGGGGGTATGGATGTAAGTTTAAGGACTTAAATAAAGTTTTAGAAAAAGAGGAAAGGCTAATTTTCGAATAAGTGCAAATGACCCATAACAAGGAGCAAATAAGGAGAGGTGGAGGGTTTAGTTGCAAAGGGCCAAATATATTATACATATATGATATATACATGGAAAAAAGAGGGGAAAATCAAATTTTTCACTCCTCTCTCTCTCTCTTGGCCGGCTCTACCACTCTCTCTCTCTACGAGTTCTCTTCTCTCCTTCTCTCTTTATGTTTTACAGATAAGGCGCCGATGACGGATGGGACTTGAGTGTCCAAGTGGAATTTTAGTTATATTTTGCTACATTTTGGATATTTGTACATTTGGCTATCTGTGCCGGCTTGTGGCACGGTAATGATCTAGTTATAGTCATGGTACAATTCGTTGCATTTTGAACCTTATGTATGAATTCTTCTAATGACTATAAACTTGGAAAATCATATGAATGATATGTGCTTCTTCAGAAAAGTGTATGTGTTGGAAAAGTATGGCACTATAGAACTATTTTCCTCTTGAGTTCTGACTTCTTGTATGGATATTTATAAGTTAGTGGAGTATGGAATGAATGTATGCATTTATTGTTGAATGAAAATGGGAAGAAAAAATTGATGGAATTACATTTCAAATGCGAAATACATGTTGTGTGAATATACTTGATGACCATTAAGGCATTAGAGTAGCCATTGGGGGGACACGTGCCCAAAAGTGTCCATTTTGAGTTATGGCATGGATGAAATTTATATGTATTGAAGGATGATTGTATTAGCTTCAATTTTATAGGTCATGGACCTTGTTTGGATATAAAATGAGGAAGATATGCTTGTTTTAGTGCAAGGGTTTAATTTCCGACCCATAGTCATTGATTTGGATATAACTTGGGTTTTGCTTGGTATTTTTAGATGATTCTAATTGGGTTGGATGCTAGACATGTTGAGGATGATCCATGCCAAATTTTAGGTCAAACGGACTTATAGATTGTGAGATATTCAAATTTGAAGTTTGGGTGAAGTTGCAGTTAAATTAGGGTTGCAAAAATTTGCCAGGGATTTACGGCGATCGATCGCCCTCTTTTACGGCGATCGATCGCCCCTGTAAAAGGCGAAAATCTGGCCTCGGTTGACCTTGGGCGATTGATCCCCTTTTACATCATGCACTATTCAAACAGTGTTTTGTCCAACTTCAAAGGGGCATATCTCCTTTGTTTCAAATCGGATTTTGATGATTCTTTTTTTAAATTTGTGTATTTTTAAACCCTCTTTTCAATGGTTTCATTTTCAGACATTGATTATAAACTCACAAGGAGTTATATGTTCATATTTGTGGGTTGGAAACATTCGAAGGGTTGTTTGGTTGAGGCCATTGAGGTTAGGTGATGTTGACTTGTGCATAGGTAATTACAAGTGGGTGACTAGGCTTCCGTGGTAATGAAAGGTTAAGATGGTCTATTAGGAATTAATGGATAGGTTCACACGCGGGATTCGAGTCGGTCCGGGGGAGTCTCGGGGTCCGGATTCCGAGGCGTGACAGTTGGTAAACTGAAAATGGAAGCAAATTGACACTAGCCCCTAAATCAAGAAGTGCCTTTTCAAAAGCTTGATTTCTAATGGTGCATGAAATGGTTGGTGCACCCGGATCTTTGAATTTAGTAGGGGCTTGGTGTTGGAAAATGGAGCTTACTTGCTCAGTTAGGAGGACTTTCTTAGGAACATTATTCCTAGATTTGCGCTTTTGAGTGCACATGTCCTTCATGAATTTAGCATAAGAGGGAATTTGTTGGATTGCATCAAGGAGAGGGAGATTGATCTTTACTTGTTTGAAGATCTTCATCATGTCCTGAATTTTCTCTCCTTGCTTACCGAAATGAGAAGGTTCCTTCAATCTTTGAGGAAAAAGAACTCGAGGTTCAAAAGAAGTGTCAAGATTTGGAATAGATAGTGACGCAACTTCACTTGCCTTTCCTTTTGGATTTTGTGGGACTTTGTTCACATTTGGATTTGAAGGAAACACATTTGGATTTGATTGGGATTATTTTGGATTTTTGGATTGCTCATTGGATTCCTTTTTTTCCTCCCTAACTTTGGAATTTATGATTTTACCACTCCTTAAGGTGGTGATTGATTGAACTTGCTCCGGAGGAGCATTACAAGATGAAGATGATGGATCCTCAATCACATGAACACACTTAGGATTTGCCACCGGTTGACTTGGCAACTTACCTTCCTCTCTTCTATTCAAGGCATTAGCTAGTTGCCCGATTTGAGCTTCTAACCTAGCCATAGATTGAGCATTAGCTTCAAGCTTAAAGATTGATTGAGAGTGGGTTTGCAATAAGCGAGTATTAGCCTCAAGATTGCTTATCACTCTTTCTTCAAAGCTTTTGTCACGCCCCAGAATCCGGACCGCCGGGACTCCCCCGGACCGACCCGAACCCCGAGTCGCGAGCCCGTTTACCCAACCTCACCTTAATCTCATTATAATCTATTCTATTGCGGAAGCATTCTATATGCACACCCTTCAAGTGGCATTAGATCATTAATGGCCCTTACAAATGATTTTCACGAAAATCGGGCATGACCCATTCTGAATAATCAGCTCCAGGCATGTTACACCTGCTTTACAATTCAAATGGACACTTCTGGGCACGTGTCCCCCCAGCATTTATATCTACATGCATAAAATAATCAAAATAATACATGTCTCAGTCCTTGAATGTCCGTATTATATACATACATCACATGAATAGAATACGACAGAAGGAACTGAATCTACATAATCGCCTCTTACATTTAATCCAAATGTAATACATTCATCTACTATCCTGAACATAAATTAGATTCTAAGGAATCTAACTACTACCTCTGCCACTGGTGCTATCAGTTTCCCCAACTGACTCCTTAATCGGCAATACTTGCAAAACCTGGGAGGGGGTGAGCTCAAAGGCCCAACAAGGTATGTAGAACCATACTATCATCGCAGCAGCAGGTCGATCCTCACATATTCTCAAAAAATATACATGCACTTAAATATATCACAATATTTAAAGTCATGCCTCTCCTAGCATTCATGAACATTTAAATCAACTATACATGACTTGTGAAAATCATTTACAACTTGTTCAAAACAATAACCATCCAACGTCATTATGTATAGAAAACGTATACGAACAGAAGCATTTACATGAACAATGTAAATCAAATACCACATCACCTACTCAACAAGATCCATAGTCATTCATAAACGCACATTAAATCGCTACATGTCTACATGATATGTATACATGATTTTTACCCATAAACAATCACGTTTTTCAAATCATGCGTGATGTTTTTCACCTCAATGCATATACATAGATATATACATATACATATATATATATATATATATATATATCAACTTGACAGTCACATTTCATATATATAACTCACGCCACAAATTTCCGGAAATCAATTCAACTGAGGACTTCGCTTGTCACAATCCATAGTAAGGGTCGCATTGGGACCACATACTCTGCTCACGCTTTTCGGGCTACTAACCCGACAGAAGCGACACCCGCTTGGCCAAGTTTTGGGTCTTGCACCCTAGAGTTCAATACCCTATTAATTCTCACACATGCCCCAAAAACTCGCTTTTCACGTAGTGCACATAATCACATCAATGCACTTATCCACACCATGAATGCATTTTTGTCAAATCAATGCATTTTCCTTTATCTTCAAGATTGTCACAGTGTCATCACACTCACATCATGGGAATCATCATGCTTATGCATTTTTCAAGAAAGTCATGTCTTTCATGCATAAATCTATAAACATCATATTTTCACGTTTTTCACCAATGAACACACTTTTCACAGAAATCATTCATAGTCACTTTTTCACATACACAACATATATATTCCACATCCTGCATATAATCACATACGCATGTATATTAGCATAGATCTAATCATGCTTTCACTCCAATCATGCATTTACTATGAGCAACCAACTTGCTTACAACCATATGCAATCACGGAAATATATATGTATATGTACATCATGTCACTCATATAGGTAGTAAAAACATACATAATACTTTACATATTTCATGCTTTCCAATGCCCTTCTATGCTATAATCAATTTAGCATGCATCTCTACTACTGCACCAAATAAATAACCACATAAATACTTACGTATACTCAACTCATGCATAAAAATCATATATGCATGCAAGGCAACACCTAGCTAAATATACATATATAATTTAGCATACTTTACATGGCTCAATCCCTAAACATGCATACAACAATGCAAATCAGTATTTGAATTTAACAATGCTCTTACCCTCCAATCCCACACACACACATATATATATATATATATCTACCCACATATATACATCCTCACATCCCAAGTATATACATATATATCCACTTCTATATACATATTTGCACATATATATATATACAACGCCACATACGATCAAATTAAGAGCATTTGTAAAATTAACCGACATAACAAAAGTATTATAAGAGATAGAGGCAAGAATCAACTTGCCTTAAGTCCCGCTCTTGCTAAGCCCGTGCTTGCCAAGCTGTCCATTTCCTTGCTCGGTCAAGTCCCGTGTCAAGCCCACGCCAACAACCATGAAACTTACTACCGAAACCACCACAATTCAAACCAATGGAAATCCACAAATCAACCACCACAAGTTCTACGAATCCAAGACAAAATAGCCCATAACCGAGCCATCATCTTGTTGCCAAACAGAGTCCAAACATCAATTACCGAGTTCACTTACAATCCAACCCAATTAACTCAAGACTCAACTTCAGCCCACTGTCCATGTCGACACCATAAGGCCACCATTTTCACAACCAAACAGTCCAATTAAATTAAAAATCAACTAAATCCAACTTTGGCCCATCATCCACATGCAATCTCTACCCCTTCATTAGCCCAAGACTAATCCATGATTAAACCAATTATTGAAACCCAATTCAACCCAAGATATTCTTCACTAACCCAGTTCCTTCACCACAATTAAACCCCATATTGCAGCCCAACAAGACCCAAATCAGTAGACCCACAAGCAGTCCAAACCGTGACCAACCTGCCACCTCCATGAGCCGCCTCAGCCCAACAACCCACCAGCACCACCATCCTCACAGCCGAGAATTCCCTCACCCAGCCATGCGCAGCCTTCACCACAAGAAACTTAATCCAAGCCAAGGAGCACCGAAGCTCATAACCCATGAACAAAACAGCCCACACCACCATCATCATGCTCAAATCAAGCTCCTCAAACAACAACAATGGAGTAGCCGAACAGCGCCTCGCCGGCCACCCCGCAACCACGGACCCAGCCACCGCGGGCGTCACCCCCTTCGGTCGGACCCCCCATCGAACCAGCGACCCAAACCCGAAATCGGACCAACCTCGGCCTCCGCCAGCCGTCGCAACCGCCGTCGCCATCGCCCAGGTGGAACCCCACCGTGAGCAACTCCCCATTCGCGAACCGGTCCGCCGCACCGAGCCACCACGCGACGCCGGGCAACTTCACCCCACGTCGCCACCGTTGCCGACGGCCGGCCGAAGCCCCGTCGTGCGAACCCACCTGCCGCCGTCGCGGCTTCTCTTCCTCTCTCCCGATCCCTCTTCTCGGTTCTTCTTTCTCTCTCCCCGATTCTCTCTCCTTTCTCCTTTTCTCTTTTCTTTTCTTTCTCTTCTTTCTTTTTCTCTTTTCTTTCTTTCTTTTCTTTTCCTCTTTTCTTTCTTTCTTTTCTTCTTTCGGCTGACCACTTCTTCTCCACCCATTTCTTATCCTCTTTTCTTACTTATTATACACCACACATTATACATATACTTGTAATCATACAAGTGCACCCATATTCCTTCATAATTGCATATGAGCCCATACATATATTTATAATTAAATATAAATATAGGTACTATGTATATATATATATTTAGATATATATATATATATATATATACATACACATACACCTTCCACTTGTATGGAAATATATCCACACCCCTTTTCGAAATTTAATTAATCCGAAGAAAAAATTTAATCCGGTCAAAATTCACCCGGAACCGGTTAACAAAATTCCGGTCCTTACAACCTCCCCTCCTTCAAGGAATTTCATCCTCGAAATTAACATAGTCATGGTCTTTCCAAAACCAGTCCTTACCAGACGTCATTCTCGCCAATGATCGTCACTTTTCCTTTCCACATACCCTAGGCGCTACACTTGCAACACCTAACTCATAACACTCAAGTCTTGCACAACAGTGCATCTCGACTTGCTTCCTAGAGTCCACAGTCTCTACCTCAAGACCTACCCAGTCCATTTCTATCTCTAGTCTAAGGCAACACCTTTGACTAATCATTCCAATCACTCACAGTGATACGTCCCCTATAATCCGGGATCATCAATACTCAAAGTCATTCGTTTAATATCCAACATGACTCTCAATCTCTGGCATACCATTCCCGGGCTTAGTCCAATATCCTGGGCATCATCACAACACAAATCACATCAATCCAGTGCACATCACAAGTGCACTCACCAGCAAGGCACATGATAGTGCACTCGCCGATACAAACCACGTAAGCGGATCGGCGTTGAATGTTATGCATTCTAGCCTCTTAACTTATGTATTTTATTCTCTTAGTGATAGATTATTTTGTTATTTTACTTTGTTTTAGTGTTTTCTGTATTTTCAGGGCCTTAATGAGTATTTCAGTTAAAACCAAGCTTTTGGGCTTTTAAAGAAGACATCCAAGATGGTGAGATGAAGCCTACATCAAGGAGATTCACTCAACCATTTATTTCAACTCAAATCAGCCCAAGAAAGAGGTCCAAGAGAATTACAGCTGCTAAAGAAGGTTTCGGGCCTGAAGCCCAAATCTGCGCATAATGCAGTCTTAATCCCGTTTTGGAAAACGGACCAGAAGTCTTATTTCCGAGCCTCAAATCGACATTATTTCCGCGTGGGGTTGAACGAAATTTGATTCTGCACACTTTTGTATTTCACAAAAATTCCGTGAAGCGGACTTCTAGTGGGTCAAAAGTCGGGCCGAATTCAGCAGGAAAAACCCACCTGATTAGTGCTGCGGGAAACCCTAATTAATTCCTAATTGGATTAGTACTTTGGTGTATTCTCTTGGGGAATAAAGTGAAGACTTGGAGGCTGAAGAGAGGGAGAGCTTACACAGAAATTGGAGAGTCTGAGAGGGCTGAAGAGAACAGAAACATATTGCAGAGCCATTGGAGAACGAAGTCATACGCGTAATTCAGAAAGATGATGTCTTCTTCCTCAACAGTTGAAGCTTCTTCTTCTACCATGAGCGGCTAGTTCATCCACTAGGGTTTTGATGTAGCCCTAACAAAGCATCAATGGTTTGATTGTTTTAATTATTGGGGACCTTTATATACATGCATAGATTGTGTAATTGTGAGGATTCTTATTAATGAATTGAGCAATAAAAGTCTTGTAAATTCAATCTCAATGATTTCTTATCTTGTCTTAGATATTTAGTTGTTGTTATTGAACTCAATCTCTTTTGTTTTCTGTGATCATGAGAGAGATTATTACACAATGGTAATCACTGAATATATTGTTATGAGCTTTGATGGATTATGCCTAGAGAAGATGAACCATACTGCACCCTAGATTAGAGTAGTTAGGCAGATGGCCCATGCCAATCGAAGATAGTCCATGGCTTAGCCTTAATCATATGTTATCTTCTTGACGGATGAAGGTGTGCTTGTAGCCACCGACACCACTTATGCATGATGTAATTCCCCTATAGTTGATTCAATTGACCATTGATTGTGGAGTTAGTGGTGAAGTCAAACACCCTAGGTTTCTCTCTTATTATCTTCATTATCTGTTTACCTTTGATTTATTTTATTTTATCTTTTTAATTAGTTAAAAATCAGAATTCTTTTCTTATAAATTTAATTAGAATTAGTTCTGTGTTCCAACTCGTCAGAACATAATCCCTGAGGTACGATACCCATTCCTTTCGATAGCCCTATTCTGCAAGGAATTCGTTCTATTGCGAAGTGTGGAAAATTTTAATTGATATACTTTTTGAGTCACACTCACACACGAATCAATTTTTGGCGCCGTTGCCGGGGATTATCTATTTGATTGATTGGATTTTATAGATTTAGTTTTAATTGGATTTTTAGTTTAGGAAATTTTTATATTTTATTTTTATTCTTGTTTTTGTTTTCTTTCAGGTGCTTTTGGTAATATATGCAAGGTCGTCGTTCTGTGGCTGATCCTTTGATACCTCTTGATCCTGAGCCTGAACGTACTCTTAGACAACAGAGGAACATCCCTGTTGACACCAGTGTGCAAGAGGAAGAAATAATTGAAGACATGGCAGAAGAGAGGAATAATAACCTTGTTCCTAATGCTGATGGAGAAAGAGCTAGATTGCTTAGGGACTACTATGTTCCTGAGACATATACCTCGCCAGCAGGTTTTCAACTGCCCAATGTCACAGCACAGAATTATGAGATCAAGTCCAGCATTATTCAGATGCTACCATCTTATTTTGGGCTGACTCAAGAAGACCCTTACAAGCATCTGGATGACTTCATTGAAGTGTGCTCAACTACAAAAATTCACAACTTCTCTGAAGATGCTTTCAGAATGAGACTTTTTCCATTCTCTTTGAAAGACAAAGCAAAGTATTGGTTCAACTCTCTACCGGCTGGTTCTATCACGACTTGGACTCAGATGCAACATGAGTTTCTCAAGAAGTATTTTCCGATAGGGAAGACCAATCAGTTCAGACGTGCTATCACTGGTTTCTCCCAACATGAGGGGGAACAATTTTATGAGACATGGGAAAGATTCAAGGACCTTCTTAAGAAGTGTCCCCATCATCAAGTTCCTAAGTGGCAACTAGTGCAGAGTTTTCATGAAGGGCTCACAGAAGCCAACAGACAGATGGTTGATGCGTCATGTGGAGGTACTTTTATGTTGAAGAGTGAAGAAGAGGCATGGACCTTATTTGAAAATCTTAGTGACAACTCTCTACAACATGTGTCCTCTACTCGTTCTAGCAGACCTGCCACTACCAGGAAGACTGATGGGATTTTTGAGGTTGGTGCTTCAGAAGCTATGCCAACTGATATTGATTTAATTGCACAGAAGGTAGCAGCAATTATGGCTGCCAATCAAACTCCTTCTGCTTCAAATTCTTCATTGCTAGGCCCGTGTGAATTCTGCTCTAGTCCTATGCATAATGTGAGCAATTGTCCTTCAATGGGGCAATTTTCTGATATTCAACATGAGCAAGTTCAAGCTACTTTCACTGGACCAATGAATCCTTCACGAGGTAATACTTACAATCCCACATGGAGGAATCATCCTGGTTTTTCTTACAGTAACCAAGGGGCAGCAATGCAACCATCATATCAACCTAGGACTTTTGTGCCTCAACAGCAATATCAAACACAAAGTCCTATGGCCCAAAGAATTTCTGCTATTGAAGACAAGCTGACTCTTACCTTGTCTAAATTTGACAAGCTTGATTCTCTTATAGAGACAGTGCAAGCTACTGCAGCAACAGTACAATCTACAGTTCAGCTAGTGCACTCGCATTCTCAATCCATTGCCAAACTGGAATCTCAGTTTGGACAGCTTGCTACTTCATTGAGTAGAAGAGAAGAAGGGAAGCTCCCTAGTCAACCAATTGCTAATCCAAGAGGGATGCAAGCTTCCACAAGCAACCCACACCATGAGCAAGTTCAAGCCATTACCACTTTGAGAAGTGGGAAAATAATTGACAATAAGGTGGGTGAGAAGAAAGAAGAAGAAAAAGTGATCACAAGTCCAAGTGCTGAAATTCCTTATGAGCCCAAGGCTCCTTTCCCACAACGTTTTCTTGAAGCATCTAAATTGGGGAAGCAAGGGGA
This sequence comes from Cornus controversa, assembly GCA_026545225.1. Lineage (NCBI taxonomy): Eukaryota > Viridiplantae > Streptophyta > Magnoliopsida > Cornales > Cornaceae > Cornus > Cornus controversa. Next base: position 26,048,299 of record CM048848.1, on the reverse strand, counting down.
CAAGCTGCATGACATGATGGAAGTGTTTCGCCAAGTGAAGATTAATTTGCCACTCCTTGATGCCATCAAGCAAATTCCTCCTTATGCAAAATTTTTGAAGGACTTGTGCACTCAGAAAAGGCGTTCTAAAAGCCATGTGCCAAAGAAAGTAATGCTGCCACAACAAGTAAGTTCAATAATTCAGCAGTGTACTCCTCCCAAGTACAAAGATCCTGGTGCTCCAACTATCTCATGCATTATTGGGGAGCACCATGTGGATAAAGCTCTTCTTGATTTGGGTGCAAGTGTGAATTTGCTACCCTATTCAGTTTACTTACAATTGGGCTTGGGAGAATTGAAGCCTACCTCGGTGGTATTACAATTTGCAGACAGATCAACAAAGCAACCCCGAGGAATCATAGAAGATGTGCTCATTAAAGTGGACAAGTTCTACTTTCCTGTTGATTTCATTGTACTTGACACTGAGCCGGTTCACAATCCGAAGAGGCACATTCCTGTGATCCTTGGTCGACCTTTCTTAGCTACTGCTGATGCTTGCATAAATTGTAGGTCAGGGATCATGGATATTTCCTTTGGCAACATGAAGGTTAAACTTAATATTTTCAATGCTGTTGAGAATCCTCCAGATCAGACTGATGTTTTCTTCATGGACTCTGAAGAGGTGATTGAATCTGTAGATGAAGTAAGGGTGCAAGAAAAACAGAAGGAGAAGAAGGTGTTTGAAGATCAAATTTCTACCATGGTGGTAACTTCTGTATGCACTACACTTTCCAAAACACTGCAGAGGGAGCAATTGTTTGGAGTGTCCGACAACTCCACACCATGGTATGCTGATATTGTGAACTATTTAGCCATGGGAAAGGTGCCAAAAGACTGGACCAAGCGAGAACGTGATCGATTTTTCTCTAAAGTGCATCATTACTTTTGGGAGGATCCAGAGTTATTTAAATATTGTCCAGATCAGATCATTCGGCGATGTGTCCCAGACCATGAGTTTCAAGATATTCTCAAGTTCTGCCACTCATTGGCATGTGGAGGCCACTTCAGTGCAAGGAAAACAGCGGCAAAAGTACTTCAATGCGGATTCTTTTGGCCTTCTCTATTTCACGATGCATATGTTTTCTGTAAGACTTGTGATCGTTGTCAAAGATTGGGTTCAATGTCAAGACGTGATATGATGCCAATGAGCCCCATTCTGGTGGTGGAGATTTTTGATGTTTGGGGAATTGATTTTATGGGACCCTTTCCACCTTCTTTTGGCTACGAATATATTCTGGTTGGAGTGGATTATGTCTCCAAGTGGGTGGAGGCCATTGCAACTCGAACCAATGATCACAAGGTGGTAATCAAATTCATGCATGAGAATATTCTGAGTCGATTTGGAATTCCTCGAGCCTTGATCAGTGATGGTGGTACTCACTTTTGCAATAAATTCTTGAGAGGTTTGCTTGCTAAATATTCAGTGACACATAAGGTGGCAACGCCTTATCATCCTCAAACAAGTGGGCAAGTAGAGCTGTCCAATCGAGAAATTAAGCATGTTCTCGAGAAGACAGTGAGACCAGATAGAAGAGATTGGTCGTTACGACTGAGTGAAGCACTATGGGCGTATCGGACTGCTTACAAGACCCCTATCGGTATGTCACCATATCGGTTAGTGTATGGGAAAGCATGTCATCTTCCAGTCGAGATTGAGCACAAGGCACTTTGGGCAATTCGAAAATTCAATTTCGATGCAAAAAGAGCTGGGGAAGAGAGGAAGTTGCAATTGAATGAATTAGAAGAGTTTAGACGTGATGCTTATGAAAGTTCACGAATTTACAAGGAGAGGACGAAAGCATTTCATGATCGACACATCTCACGAAAGTCCTTCTCTCCAGGTGATAAAGTGTGGCTCTTCAATTCCAAGCTTCGGTTGTTCCCCGGAAAATTGCGTTCAAGGTGGGATGGACCATTCCAAGTGATTTCGGTTTTTCCTCATGGTGCCGTGGAAATTCGAAGCTTTAGAGATAATACTTTGATGAAAGTTAATGGCCAAAGGTTGAAACAGTGTGTGGAAGGATGTGTGCCAAGAAGAGACGTGGAGTCCGTCGACTTGACGGATCCCATCTATCCGACTTAATCCCTTCGGAGAGTCAATCGTCTCCTACGGACGTTAAATAGTAGGTTTTGTATGTATTTCTATACTTTATTTCGTTTAGTTTTCTTTAATTTTAATTTTTGATTCTAGTTTTCTTAGGTTTTTCTTCAATTCTAGTTGCGCTTTAATGTTTTTTCTTTGAGTTTTTGATGTATAAGTTGCTTCCGGAGGATGCCAAGAGGTGTACCGAGGTATTCGGACTCAAGACGGGTGAAAAATCGTGCTCTCGGTCGACCTTGGGCGATGGAGACTCAAAAATATCAAGTCTCGGTCGAACTTGGGCGATGGAGGGTCAAACAGGCCTTCAGGGGGGGGATCGATCGCCCCAGTCAAGGGGGATCGATCGCCCCATGGGAATTCTTGAAGATCCCCACCAGCAGGTGGGCGATCGATCGCCCACTCCAAGGGGGATCGATCGCCCAAGGGTATAGAGGGGCTGGCCGAAAGTTTGCTCTATAAATGGACTCCTTATCCTATTTGGTTGCTACTACTTACATCTTCTACCTCTTTGAACTCCAATTCAAGTCCTATATCATCCGGAAAACTAATTTCTTCAATTAGTGATTATTATACAAGGATTCAACATTGATTAATATCAACTTCATCATCAAAGTGGATAAAAAATCACTAGTTCTCAAAGGAAGCTCACACTTTTTCAAGTTCAACATCAAAGTAAGTGAAGTTTTTCCTTGAAGAAATTGTTCAAATCTTTTTGAGGGCTTTTGAAGACCAAGTTTGGGGGATCAAATTGGTGCAATTACTTGTTCGATTTGGGTGGAAAAATTGCCGAAAAAAGGAGGTTGAAGGTTACAAAAGAATTGTGCACACCAAGTGTTCGATTTAATTCCTCAACTACACTTTTTCTACTTCTATGGCACCAAAGAGAGCAAGTCACCAAGATGCTTCAAGTTCACGTAATCCTCGCCGAGCGAGGAATGATCCGACCACAGGTTCTTCACGATCTCGCCGAGACGGTATTCAAGAGAGATGGCATCCAAGGGCGTTGAACTATGAAACAACGTTTGACATAGCCGAACTTTATGGTATGTTTCCCGAGACACGATGGGGGATTTCCGACATCCGTCGTCGTCGGTCGGCATCCATTTTTGTTCCACTCTCATCTACCATTTACCCGAGGCTTGTCAAGGTATTTTATCAAAACTTGATGCCGAAACCTGATGAGCGGGATGTGCTTACTTCTTCCATAGATGGAACAATAGTTCGAGTGGACATGTCATCCATTGCCATTGCTATGGGTTGTCCTCATGAATGCCCAGTTGATTTATCTCATATCTACACTCCTTTACCCGACGAGTTGTCGGTGGGTAATACGGTTGCACGATTGTGTGCCAACCAATTCTCCGGGCCAAAAAGGAATGCAGCTTCAAAGTCTTCAATGCCAAATCATTTATGGTTCCTTGACGCTGTGCTACTCAAGAATGTATGTCCAATTGGACATAAAACTGAAAGACGTCAAGAGTTCCTCCGAGCCTTATATGCCATACATTTTGGGCATTGGCTGTCACTCCCACAGATTGTCTGGGGCCAGATGGAGAAATTCTATTCCAAGGTTGTGGCCAAGGTACCAGACAATGCAAGTGACTGGGAGTTCCCATTCCCTACTATTATTCACCAGTTGCTTGTAACACAGGGGTATGCAGTCCACAAGGACGAGCTTGCCTTTCCACATGACCTTCATTATGGCACGCATGACTGGAACTTGAGTCGATCTCATATGCACCAGAGAGTCATAGCAGCGCCTGGTGAGGTATCTCGGGTGGCCCAAGGAGGAGAGCATGTAGATGTACCACCACCGGTGGATGATCCAGAGGAGATGGAGGCAGAGGAAGAGGAAGTGCATGCACAGGCTGGTGGCCATGATTATCAATACTTAGAAGGGCAGATTGCTGGGTTGACAGGCCAGTTTGGCACCTTACAGACAGAGGTCTCCACACAGTTTGGTGCAATGAGAGCAGAGATGGCGGATCACTTTCGTGACACTCGCCAAGAGCAACTAGAGATGCGGAGGATGATGCGTGCACTGATGCGCCAAGCAAACTTAGATCCGGATGCTCAGTCACCACCACATCCTTGACAGGAAGGTAACCATCTTTTGTATATTATTTTATTTTTAGTTTTTCTATTTAGTTTTTTTAGTTAGATTTTTAATCTCAAAAAAAAAAAAAAAAAAAAAAAAAAAAAAAAAATGAAAAAAAAAATTTTTTTTTTTTAGGATTTTTCTCTTTCATATTTATTTTCACCCATACTATTTTCACTTGATCTTTGGGGTATAGTGGTTTGTTTTGACAGGTTGCATCATCCAAGTTTGGGGGTGTGCTTGCCTTGCCTTCATGCTAGTGATGTCCTCTATTTTCTTTCCACTATTCCATGATCCTGGTATTATCGTTCTTACTCTTCTCTATGTTTTGATTGGTAGTACATTGAGGACAATGTACAGTTTAAGTTTGGGGGTGAGGCGATGCCTATTTGTGTGCTTTATTGCATATGGGGGAAATTTGTGTGAAATTATTTTGTATTAGGATTTTATTTTATTTTATTTTCTTAGTTTGTTTTTTATTTTATTTTGTTTTATTTTTAGATAGTATGTTTTGACATGATTCAAAGGATTAATACCTTATGTAGGTGCATAACTTGCAATTTTTGAGTATGTTTTGAATTTTTGAAACCTGTGATTTAAAGTATGTGGTTTTAATCATGGTTTGCAATAACATGTTTTGGAGTAATTAATTTTAGTTTCCTTACATGCACAAACACACTAGCATAGTCTTATGGGGTATAAACTTTGGTTTTGAGTTATTGAGTTACATATGTTTGATATTAAGTAGTATCTCTTGAGAATGAGTACCGATAATGTGTTATACTTGACTTCAATGAAAAAAAAAAGAAAGAAAAAAAAAAGAAAAGAAAAAAAAGTGATGAATAAGAAAATCAATTTGATCCTTTTCATGAGTAACCGGGCCTCTATGCCTCAGGAAGCACGGAGTGTTCGCGTCAAAAGTGAAAGGGTGAGAAAAGATGAGCATTGGTTGTCTTGATTTGTAGCCTGACTGATTCGAGTAATTAGGTCTTCAGGGTATCTTAAAGCCTAGTGCCCTAAAGCCATCTGGTTTGGGAGTCACTGACTGAAAGCTTGCTACATGGATCTTTCAGAAAGCTTAATAGATCAAGACATTGCACAACCAATAAAGCAATGAGAAAAAAAAAAGAATTGGAAAAAATTGAAAAAGTCATGTATGCATGTTGGGAAGTATGATTTCAATAAGGGGAGCTAGTGAGTTGAAAGGGTATGTGCCTTAATATATTCAGAGCTTGGTTATGCTACATGAGAGGACTGCTAGTTCACTTTACACGAGGGAGCTAGAGTTGATTACTTTGATATATGTTGATGTGAATTATGCATGAGGACCATTGATTTGAATTGTGGAATTTGAAAGTTTAAAATTATTCTTGAATGCAAGTTTGTAACTATGTATGGTAATCTTCTTCTTGAATTAATGTTGAAACAGAATTTTGAATGTTTGTGGGTAACATTTCTGGAAACCCTCACGAGACTATACTCGTCCACTAGGGGGAACCTAGGGGTTTAAAGGCTTGTTGCATATGCTAAATGCAATCGTTTCTCCCACGAAAGTGGAGTTCGGTAGTTTAGTTAGTATTTAGTAGTTTCTTTGTTTTAGTTTTATTTTATTCTATTGCTAAGGGACTAGCAATATGTAAGTTTGGGGGTGTGATCGGCGTTGAATGTTACGCATTCTAGCCTCTTAACTTATGTATTTTATTCTCTTAGTGATAGATTATTTTGTTATTTTACTTTGTTTTAGTGTTTTCTGTATTTTCAGGGCCTTAATGAGTATTTCAGTTAAAACCAAGCTTTTGGGCTTTTAAAGAAGACATCCAAGATGGTGAGATGAAGCCTACATCAAGGAGATTCACTCAACCATTTATTTCAACTCAAATCAGCCCAAGAAAGAGGTCCAAGAGAATTACAGCTACTTAAGAAGGTTTCGGGCCTGAAGCCCAAATCTGCGCATAATGCAGTCTTAATCCCGTTTTGGAAAACGGACCAGAAGTCTTATTTCCGAGCCTCAAATCGACATTATTTCCGCGTGGGGTTGAACGAAATTTGATTCTGCACACTTTTGTATTTCACGAAAATTCCGTGAATCGGACTTCTAGTGGGTCAAAAGTCGGGCCGAATTCAGCAGGAAAAACCCACCTGATTAGTGCTGCGGGAAACCCTAATTAATTCCTAATTGGATTAGGACTTTGGTGTATTCTCTTGGGGAATAAAGTGAAGACTTGGAGGCTGAAGAGAGGGAGAGCTTACACAGAAATTGGAGAGTCTGAGAGGGCTGAAGAGAACAGAAACATATTGCAGAGCCATTGGAGAACGAAGTCATACGCGTAATTCAGAAAGATGATGTCTTCTTCCTCAACAGTTGAAGCTTCTTCTTCTACCATGAGCGGCTAGTTCATCCACTAGGGTTTTGATGTAGCCCTAACAAAGCATCAATGGTTTGATTGTTTTAATTATTGGGGACCTTTATATACATGCATAGATTGTGTAATTGTGAGGATTCTTATTAATGAATTGAGCAATAAAAGTCTTGTAAATTCAATCTCAATGATTTCTTATCTTGTCTTAGATATTTAGTTGTTGTTATTGAACTCAATCTCTTTTGTTTTCTGTGATCATGAGAGAGATTATTACACAATGGTAATCACTGAATATATTGTTATGAGCTTTGATGGATTATGCCTAGAGAAGATGAACCATACTGCACCCTAGATTAGAGTAGTTAGGCAGATGGCCCATGCCAATCGAAGATAGTCCATGGCTTAGCCTTAATCATATGTTATCTTCTTGACGGATGAAGGTGTGCTTGTAGCCACCGACACCACTTATGCATGATGTAATTCCCCTATAGTTGATTCAATTGACCATTGATTGTGGAGTTAGTGGTGAAGTCAAACACCCTAGGTTTCTCTCTTATTATCTTCATTATCTGTTTACCTTTGATTTATTTTATTTTATCTTTTTAATTAGTTAAAAATCAGAATTCTTTTCTTATAAATTTAATTAGAATTAGTTCTGTGTTCCAACTCGTCAGAACATAATCCCTGAGGTACGATACCCATTCCTTTCGATAGCCCTATTCTGCAAGGAATTCGTTCTATTGCGAAGTGTGGAAAATTTTAATTGATATACTTTTTGAGTCACACTCACACACGAATCATAAGCGATGTACTTGCCGCAGCAAGCCACATAACTCTGCCCAGTCTCATAGACCACAACCCACTGGAATCCAATGCCAAGTCCAGGATCTTACATCCCACTGATTTCCCACTCTCATTACTCAAGAGAACTATTTCCCATTTTCATCGTTCACACCAAGGAATCAATTGACAATTAGAGATAATTCCTTTCATATTAGCACTTCACTTTAGACAACCATTACCAATGAAAGTTTGAGGACACATACAGCAACCAAACAGCAACCATACAGTAGCCACAACCCACTGCATCTACATATCCACTGCGTCCACCTCTCCCCTTCATGGTAAGAAACTATCCTCACTTCAGATACCATATGTCAGGATCCTCATCCACTATCAACCCATCCTTCTCTTAACATCATATCTATACTACGATCCAATTGCATCTATCATGCGCATATCACAGTACCCTACTAAGGTCAAGGCACATGAGGAGTGCACCTGTCCAAAACAAATCATCCAGTCCTGTCCATTTTTGTGGACTACATCCCGTTGGCATTTAGTGCCAATATTAGGGTTTTACATGCCCTTAACTTCACAATCTCATTTACCCGTCCACTGATCCTAACGGACGTTTTCGACTGCTCGGGTATTTATCCATTCCTTTCCAGCATCTCCCTTGAGACCCCAAGATCCTGACTGCTTCGTCTAGGACTCCACAAATCTTTTCATGCATCACTATTGCATTAATTGGCATCTAGGCATTACGATGCATCGCCAATGCATTCATCAAAGTCATCACTTGTCCGCTAACTCTAAGAATTAGGTCAATTTCGGGTCCTCAATAGTTGTGCAATGATTACAACGCAAATCCGATTCACCAAACTCTTGGTTTGGAAAACTACAAGGTAAATCACACCTTTCTCAACATTTCCAAACTCATACTCTCAAAGTCCATCACTACAGGTCTGTTTCAACATCACAGTTCGATCAACTCCAAACCTCTACCTAGGTTTGCCAATTCCTAAGACTGAAATTTCTAGGTGACTACATGTCACTACTAGCCATGTGACGCCAAATGTAACACAAAAGGGTAACGCACAGTCACATAAATCACGTATAACACATAGCATGTAACACACAATATGTTAATCAAATAAACACGTACCATGCATGATATGAAATAAGGTACATCAAATCAAATCAAAATCCTAGCCCTCGGGCTAACACTAGGAAAATACCTCCGACCATACACGGTCTCGGTACCTCCTCTGCTTGAGCAAGTGCGAAACACGGCCCCGTCCCCCTAGTACACATACATACTAGAACAAAAAATCTAGAATGGTTCAAACCAACCTACTCTCATTCTCTGTACTCATTGGTAAACACCTACCAATCTATCTACATCTGTAGTCGAAGGTAGCAACCTTGACTATCTACACCAATCACCTTCAGTGATGTATCCCTACTATTGGGAATCCTTTATCTATCGTCATCCAGACGAAACAACTCAACGCCTACAAGAGCCAGCGTATCGTAAGAGAAGCGCTAATCAAAGAAAATGTTCGGCCGAGCCATTTTCCAAAGCTAGCCCAACTCCGGCAATATGCCTTCCTTGTATCCCATCTCAATTGCCAACCTTGGCGAAACGCTCGTCAATCTCCTAAGTCCCTCAGTATTTCTAAGGACTTAAATACTCGCAACATCCCTTGCGGTATCTATTCATTGCTCACTAATGAGACTTAATCCCCAAATCAAAGGTCTAAACTCGACCAATTCTGGGAGTTATCACCAATCGAAACCTATTTCACATATCAACACTTTGATCTTTCATTAGGATTGCTCACACCGAGCAAATAATTCCACTACTGTCCATAGGTAATCAAACCTATCATCTAGGCAACTATCAACCATCGCCTATCTCCAAATCAACACGTGATATGTCCATTCTCGTCGTCCCTAGGTATTCTGACCTAGAGCTCTGATACCATGTTGTCACGCCCCAGAATCCGGACCGTCGGGACTCCCCCGGACCGACCCAAACCCCGAGTCGCGAGCCCGTTTACCCAACCTCACCTTAACCTCATTATAATCTATTCTATTGCGGAAGCATTCTATATGCACACCCTTCAAGTGGCATTAGATCATTAATGGCCCTTACAAATGATTTTCATGAAAATCGGGCATGACCCATTCTGAATAATCAGCTCCAGGCATGTTACACCTGCTTTACAATTCAAATGGACACTTCTGGGCACGTGTCCCCCCAGCATTTATATCTACATGCATAAAATAATCAAAAGAATACATGTCTCAGTCCTTGAATGTCCGTATTATATACATACATCACATGAATAGAATACGACAGAAGGAACTGAATCTACATAATCGCCTCTTACATTTAATCCAAATGTAATACATTCATCTACTATCCTGAACCTAAATTAGATTCTAAGGAATCTAACTACTACCTCTGCCACTAGTGCTATCAGTTTCCCCAACTGACTCCTTAATCGGCAATACTTGCAAAACCTGGGAGGGGGTGAGCTCAAAGGCCCAACAAGGTATGTAGAACCGTACTATCATCGCAGCAGCAGGTCGATCCTCACATATTCTCAAAAAATATACATGCACTTAAATATATCACAATATTTAAAGTCATGCCCCTCCTAGCATTCATGAACATTTAAATCAACTATACATGACTTGTGAAAATCATTTACAACTTGTTCAAAACAATAACCATCCAACGTCATTATGTATAGAAAACGTATACGAACAGAAGCATTTACATGAACAATGTAAATCAAATACCACCTCACCTACTCAACAAGATCCATAGTCATTCATAAACGCACATTAAATCGCTACATGTCTACATGATATGTATACATGATTTTTACCCATAAACAATCACGTTTTTCAAATCATGCGTGATGTTTTTCACCTCAATGCATATACATAGATATATACATATACATATATATATATATATATCAACTTGACAGTCACATTTCATATATATAACTCACGCCACAAATTTCCGGAAATCAATTCAACTGAGGACTTCGCTTGTCACAATCCATAGTAAGGGTCGCATTGGGACCACATACTCTGCTCACGCTTTTCGGGCTACTAACCCGACGGAAGCGACACCCGCTTGGCCAAGTTTTGGGTCTTGCACCCTAGAGTTCAATACCCTATTAATTCTCACACATGCCCCAAAACTCGCTTTTCACGTAGTGCACATAATCACATCAATGCACTTATCCACACCATGAATGCATTTTTGTCAAATCAATGCATTTTCCTTTATCTTCAAGATTGTCACAGTGTCATCACACTCACATCATGGGAATCATCATGCTTATGCATTTTTCAAGAAAGTCATGTCTTTCATGCATAAATCTATAAACATCATATTTTCACGTTTTTCACCAATGAACACACTTTTCACAGAAATCATTCATAGTCACTTTTTCACATACACAACATATATATTCCACATCCTGCATATAATCACATACGCATGTATATTAGCATAGATCTAATCATGCTTTCACTCCAATCATGCATTTACTATGAGCAACCAACTTGCTTACAACCATATGCAATCACGGAAATATATATGTATATGTACATCATGTCACTCATATAGGTAGTAAAAACATACATAATACTTTACATATTTCATGCTTTCCAATGCCCTTCTATGCTATAATCAATTTAGCATGCATCTCTACTACTGCACCAAATAAATAACCACATAAATACTTACGTATACTCAACTCATGCATAAAAATCATATATGCATGCAAGGCAACACCTAGCTAAATATACATATATAATTTAGCATACTTTACATGGCTCAATCCCTAAACATGCATACAACAATGCAAATCAGTATTTGAATTTAACAATGCTCTTACCCTCCAATCCCACACACACACATATATATATATATATCTACCCACATATATACATCCTCACATCCCAAGTATATACATATATATCCACTTCTATATACATATTTGCACATATATATATATACAACGCCACATACGATCAAATTAAGAGCATTTGTAAAATTAACCGACATAACAAAAGTATTATAAGAGATAGAGGCAAGAATCAACTTGCCTTAAGTCCCGCTCTTGCTAAGCCCGTGCTTGCCAAGCTGTCCATTTCCTTGCTCGGTCAAGTCCCGTGTCAAGCCCACGCCAACAACCATGAAACTTACTACCGAAACCACCACAATTCAAACCAATGGAAATCCACAAATCAACCACCACAAGTTCTACGAATCCAAGACAAAATAGCCCATAACCGAGCCATCATCTTGTTGCCAAACAGAGTCCAAACATCAATTACCGAGTTCACTTACAATCCAACCCAATCAACTCAAGACTCAACTTCAGCCCACTGTCCATGTCGACACCATAAGGCCACCATTTTCACAACCAAACAGTCCAATTAAATTAAAAATCAACTAAATCCAACTTTGGCCCATCATCCACATGCAATCTCTACCCCTTCATTAGCCCAAGACTAATCCATGATTAAACCAATTATTGAACCCCAATTCAACCCAAGATATTCTTCACTAACCCAGTTCCTTCACCACAATTAAACCCCATATTGCAGCCCAACAAGACCCAAATCAGTAGACCCACAAGCAGTCCAAACCGTGACCAACCTGCCACCTCCATGAGCCGCCTCAGCCCAACAACCCACCAGCACCACCATCCTCACAGCCGAGAATTCCCTCACCCAGCCATGCGCAGCCTTCACCACAAGAAACTTAATCCAAGCCAAGGAGCACCGAAGCTCATAACCCATGAACAAAACAGCCCACACCACCATCATCATGCTCAAATCAAGCTCCTCAAACAACAACAATGGAGTAGCCGAACAGCGCCTCGCCGGGCACCCCGCAACCACGGACCCAGCCACCGCGGGTGTCACCCCCTTCGGTCGGACCCCCCATCGAACCAGCGACCCAAACCCGAAATCGGACCAACCTCGGCCTCCACCAGCCGTCGCAACCGCCGTCGCCGTCGCCCAGGTGGAACCCCACCGTGAGCAACTCCCCATTCGCGAACCGGTCCGCCGCACCGAGCCACCACGCGACGCCGGGCAACTTCACCCCACGTCGCCACCGTTGCCGACGGCCGGCCGAAGCCCCGTCGTGCGAACCCACCTGCCGCCGTCGCGGCTTCTCTTCCTCTCTCCCGATCCCTCTTCTCGGTTCTTCTTTCTCTCTCCCCGATTCTCTCTCCTTTCTCCTTTTCTCTTTTCTTTTTCTTTTCTTTTCTTTCTCTTCTTTCTTTTTCTCTTTTCTTTCTTTCTTTTCTTTTCCTCTTTTCTTTCTTTCTTTTCTTCTTTCGGCTGACCACTTCTTCTCCACCCATTTCTTATCCTCTTTTCTTACTTATTATACACCACACATTATACATATACTTGTAATCATACAAGTGCACCCATATTCCTTCATAATTGCATATGAGCCCATACATATATTTATAATTAAATATAAATATAGGTACTATGTATATATATATATTTAGATATATATATATATATATATACATACACATACACCTTCCACTTGTATGGAAATATATCCACACCCCTTTTCGAAATTTAATTAATCCGAAGAAAAAATTTAATCCGGTCAAAATTCACCCGGAACCGGTTAACAAAATTCCGGTCCTTACAACCTCCCCTCCTTCAAGGAATTTCATCCTCGAAATTAACATAGTCATGGTCTTTCCAAAACCAATCCTTACCAGACGTCATTCTCGCCAATGATCGTCACTTTTCCTTTCCACATACCCTAGGCGCTACACTTGCAACACCTAACTCATAACACTCAAGTCTTGCACAACAGTGCATCTCGACTTGCTTCCTAGAGTCCACAGTCTCTACCTCAAGACCTACCCAGTCCATTTCTATCTCTAGTCTAAGGCAACACCTTTGACTAATCATTCCAATCACTCACAGTGATACGTCCCCTATAATCCGGGATCATCAATACTCAAAGTCATTCGTTTAATATCCAACATGACTCTCAATCTCTGGCATACCATTCCCGGGCTTAGTCCAATATCCTGGGCATCATCACAACACAAATCACATCAATCCAGTGCACATCACAAGTGCACTCACCAGCAAGGCACATGACAGTGCACTCGCCGATACAAACCACGTAAGCGGTGTACTTGCCGCAGCAAGCCACATAACTCTGCCCAGTCTCATAGACCACAACCCACTGGAATCCAATGCCAAGTCCAGGATCTTACATCCCACTGATTTCCCACTCTCATTACTCAAGAGAACTATTTCCCATTTTCATCGTTCACACCAAGGAATCAATTGACAATTAGAGATAATTCCTTTCATATTAGCACTTCACTTTAGACAACCATTACCAATGAAAGTTTGAGGTCACCTACAGCAACCAAACAGCAACCATACAGTAGCCACAACCCACTGCATCTACATATCCACTGCGTCCACCTCTCCCCTTCATGGTAAGAAACTATCCTCACTTCAGATACCATATGTCAGGATCCTCATCCACTATCAACCCATGCTTCTCTTAACATCATATCTATACTACGATCCAATTGCATCTATCATGCGCATATCACAGTACCCTACTAAGGTCAAGGCACATGAGGAGTGCACCTGTCCAAAACAAATCATCCAGTCCTGTCCATTTTTGTGGACTACATCCCGTTGGCATTTAGTGCCAATATTAGGGTTTTACATGCCCTTAACTTCACAATCTCATTTACCCGTCCACTGATCCTAACGGACGTTTTCGACTGCTCGGGTATTTATCCATTCCTTTCCAGCATCTCCCTTGAGACCCCAAGATCCTGACTGCTTCGTCTAGGACTCCACAAATCTTTTCATGCATCACTATTGCATTAATTGGCATCGAGGCATTACGATGCATCGCCAATGCATTCATCAAAGTCATCACTTGTCGGCTGACTCTAAGAATTAGGTCAATTCCGGGTCCTCAATAGTTGTGCAATGATTACAACGCAAATCCGAATCACCAAACTCTTGGTTTGGAAAACTACAAGGTAAATCACACCTTTCTCAACATTTCCAAACTCATACTCTCAAAGTCCATCACTACAGGTCTGTTTCAACATCACACTTTGATCAACTCCAAACCTCTACCTAGGTTTGCCAATTCCTAAGACTGAAATTTCTAGGTGACTACATGTCACTACTAGCCATGTGACGCCAAATGTAACACAAAAGGGTAACGCACAGTCACATAAATCACGTATAACACATAGCATGTAACACACAACATGTTAATCAAATAAACACGTACCATGCATGATATGAAATAAGGTGCATCAAATCAAATCAAAATCCTAGCCCTCGGGCTAACACTAGGAAAATACCTCCGACCATACACGGTCTCGGTACCTCCTCTGCTTGAGCAAGTGCGAAACACGGCCCCGTCCCCCTAGTACACATACATACTAGAACAAAAAATCTAGAATGGTTCAAACCAACCTACTCTCATTCTCTGTACTCATTGGTAAACACCTACCAATCTATCTACATCTGTAGTCGAAGGTAGCAACCTTGACTATCTACACCAATCACCTTCAGTGATGTATCCCTACTATTGGGAATCCTTTATCTATCGTCATCCAGACGAAACAACTCAACGCCTACAAGAGCCAGCGTATCGTAAGAGAAGCGCTAATCAAAGAAAATGTTCGGCCGAGCCATTTTCCAAAGCTAGCCCAACTCCGACAATATGCCTTCCTTGTATCCCATCTCAATTGCCAACCTTGGCGAAACGCTCGTCAATCTCCTAAGTCCCTCAGTATTTCTAAGGACTTAAATACTCGCAACATCCCTTGCGGTATCTATTCATTGCTCACTAATGAGACTTAATCACCAAATCAAAGGTCTAAACTCGACCAATTCTGGGAGTTATCACCAATCGAAACCTATTTCACATATCAACACTTTGATCTTTCATTAGGATTGCTCACACAGAGCAAATAATTCCACTACTGTCCATAGGTAATCAAACCTATCATCTAGGCAACTATCAACCATCGCCTATCTCCAAATCAACACGTGATATGTCCATTCTCGTCGTCCCTAGGTATTCTGACCTAGAGCTCTGATACCATGTTGTCACGCCCCAGAATCCGGACCGCCGGGACTCCCCCGGACCGACCCGAACCCCGAGTCGCTAGCCCGTTTACCCAACCTCACCTTAATCTCATTATAATCTATTCTATTGCGGAAGCATTCTATATGCACACCCTTCAAGTGGCATTAGATCATTAATGGCCCTTACAAATGATTTTCACGAAAATCGGGCATGACCCATTCTGAATAATCAGCTACAGGCATGTTACACCTGCTTTACAATTCAAATGGACACTTCTGGGCACGTGTCCCCCTAGCATTTATATCTACATGCATAAAATAATCAAAAGAATACATGTCTCAGTCCTTGAATGTCCGTATTATATACATACATCACATGAATAGAATACGACAGAAGGAACTGAATCTACATAATCGCCTCTTACATTTAATCCAAATGTAATACATTCATCTACTATCCTGAACATAAATTAGATTCTAAGGAATCTAACTACTACCTCTGCCACTAGTGCTATCAGTTTCCCCAACTGACTCCTTAATCGGCAATACTTGCAAAACCTGGGAGGGGGTGAGCTCAAAGGCCCAACAAGGTATGTAGAACCATACTATCATCGCAGCAGCAGGTCGATCCTCACATATTCTCAAAAAATATACATGCACTTAAATATATCACAATATTTAAAGTCATGCCCCTCCTAGCATTCATGAACATTTAAATCAACTATACATGACTTGTGAAAATCATTTACAACTTGTTCAAAACAATAACCATCCAACGTCATTATGTATAGAAAACGTATACGAACAGAAGCATTTACATGAACAATGTAAATCAAATACCACCTCACCTACTCAACAAGATCCATAGTCATTCATAAACGCACATTAAATCGCTACATGTCTACATGATATGTATACATGATTTTTACCCATAAACAATCACGTTTTTCAAATCATGCGTGATGTTTTTCACCTCAATGCATATACATAGATATATACATATACATATATATATATATATATATCAACTTGACAGTCACATTTCATATATATAACTCACGCCACAAATTTCCGGAAATCAATTCAACTGAGGACTTCGCTTGTCACAATCCATAGTAAGGGTCGCATTGGGACCACATACTCTGCTCACGCTTTTCGGGCTACTAACCCGACGGAAGCGACACCCGCTTGGCCAAGTTTTGGGTCTTGCACCCTAGAGTTCAATACCCTATTAATTCTCACACATGCCCCAAAACTCGCTTTTCACGTAGTGCACATAATCACATCAATGCACTTATCCACACCATGAATGCATTTTTGTCAAATCAATGCATTTTCCTTTATCTTCAAGATTGTCACAGTGTCATCACACTCACATCATGGGAATCATCATGCTTATGCATTTTTCAAGAAAGTCATGTCTTTCATGCATAAATCTATAAACATCATATTTTCACGTTTTTCACCAATGAACACACTTTTCACAGAAATCATTCATAGTCACTTTTTCACATACACAACATATATATTCCACATCCTGCATATAATCACATACGCATGTATATTAGCATAGATCTAATCATGCTTTCACTCCAATCATGCATTTACTATGAGCAACCAACTTGCTTACAACCATATGCAATCACGGAAATATATATGTATATGTACATCATGTCACTCATATAGGTAGTAAAAACATACATAATACTTTACATATTTCATGCTTTCCAATGCCCTTCTATGCTATAATCAATTTAGCATGCATCTCTACTACTGCACCAAATAAATAACCACATAAATACTTACGTATACTCAACTCATGCATAAAAATCATATATGCATGCAAGGCAACACCTAGCTAAATATACATATATAATTTAGCATACTTTACATGGCTCAATCCCTAAACATGCATACAACAATGCAAATCAGTATTTGAATTTAACAATGCTCTTACCCTCCAATCCCACACACACACATATATATATATATATCTACCCACATATATACATCCTCACATCCCAAGTATATACATATATATCCACTTCTATATACATATTTGCACATATATATATATACAACGCCACATACGATCAAATTAAGAGCATTTGTAAAATTAACCGACATAACAAAAGTATTATAAGAGATAGAGGCAAGAATCAACTTGCCTTAAGTCCCGCTCTTGCTAAGCCCGTGCTTGCCAAGCTGTCCATTTCCTTGCTCGGTCAAGTCCCGTGTCAAGCCCACGCCAACAACCATGAAACTTACTACCGAAACCACCACAATTCAAACCAATGGAAATCCACAAATCAACCACCACAAGTTCTACGAATCCAAGACAAAATAGCCCATAACCGAGCCATCATCTTGTTGCCAAACAGAGTCCAAACATCAATTACCGAGTTCACTTACAATCCAACCCAATCAACTCAAGACTCAACTTCAGCCCACTGTCCATGTCGACACCATAAGGCCACCATTTTCACAACCAAACAGTCCAATTAAATTAAAAATCAACTAAATCCAACTTTGGCCCATCATCCACATGCAATCTCTACCCCTTCATTAGCCCAAGACTAATCCATGATTAAACCAATTATTGAACCCCAATTCAACCCAAGATATTCTTCACTAACCCAGTTCCTTCACCACAATTAAACCCCATATTGCAGCCCAACAAGACCCAAATCAGTAGACCCACAAGCAGTCCAAACCGTGACCAACCTGCCACCTCCATGAGCCGCCTCAGCCCAACAACCCACCAGCACCACCATCCTCACAGCCGAGAATTCCCTCACCCAGCCATGCGCAGCCTTCACCACAAGAAACTTAATCCAAGCCAAGGAGCACCGAAGCTCATAACCCATGAACAAAACAGCCCACACCACCATCATCATGCTCAAATCAAGCTCCTCAAACAACAACAATGGAGTAGCCGAACAGCGCCTCGCCGGGCACCCCGCAACCACGGACCCAGCCACCGCGGGTGTCACCCCCTTCGGTCGGACCCCCCATCGAACCAGCGACCCAAACCCGAAATCGGACCAACCTCGGCCTCCACCAGCCGTCGCAACCGCCGTCGCCGTCGCCCAGGTGGAACCCCACCGTGAGCAACTCCCCATTCGCGAACTGGTCCGCCGCACCGAGCCACCACGCGACGCCGGGCAACTTCACCCCACGTCGCCACCGTTGCCGACGGCCGGCCGAAGCCCCGTCGTGCGAACCCACCTGCCGCCGTCGCGGCTTCTCTTCCTCTCTCCCGATCCCTCTTCTCGGTTCTTCTTTCTCTCTCCCCGATTCTCTCTCCTTTCTCCTTTTCTCTTTTCTTTTTCTTTTCTTTTCTTTCTCTTCTTTCTTTTTCTCTTTTCTTTCTTTCTTTTCTTTTCCTCTTTTCTTTCTTTCTTTTCTTCTTTCGGCTGACCACTTCTTCTCCACCCATTTCTTATCCTCTTTTCTTACTTATTATACACCACACATTATACATATACTTGTAATCATACAAGTGCACCCATATTCCTTCATAATTGCATATGAGCCCATACATATATTTATAATTAAATATAAATATAGGTACTATGTATATATATATATTTAGATATATATATATATATATATACATACACATACACCTTCCACTTGTATGGAAATATATCCACACCCCTTTTCGAAATTTAATTAATCCGAAGAAAAAATTTAATCCGGTCAAAATTCACCCGGAACCGGTTAACAAAATTCCGGTCCTTACAACCTCCCCTCCTTCAAGGAATTTCATCCTCGAAATTAACATAGTCATGGTCTTTCCAAAACCAATCCTTACCAGACGTCATTCTCGCCAATGATCGTCACTTTTCCTTTCCACATACCCTAGGCGCTACACTTGCAACACCTAACTCATAACACTCAAGTCTTGCACAACAGTGCATCTCGACTTGCTTCCTAGAGTCCACAGTCTCTACCTCAAGACCTACCCAGTCCATTTCTATCTCTAGTCTAAGGCAACACCTTTGACTAATCATTCCAATCACTCACAGTGATACGTCCCCTATAATCCGGGATCATCAATACTCAAAGTCATTCGTTTAATATCCAACATGACTCTCAATCTCTGGCATACCATTCCCGGGCTTAGTCCAATATCCTGGGCATCATCACAACACAAATCACATCAATCCAGTGCACATCACAAGTGCACTCACCAGCAAGGCACATGACAGTGCACTCGCCGATACAAACCACGTAAGCGGTGTACTTGCCGCAGCAAGCCACATAACTCTGCCCAGTCTCATAGACCACAACCCACTGGAATCCAATGCCAAGTCCAGGATCTTACATCCCACTGATTTCCCACTCTCATTACTCAAGAGAACTATTTCCCATTTTCATCGTTCACACCAAGGAATCAATTGACAATTAGAGATAATTCCTTTCATATTAGCACTTCACTTTAGACAACCATTACCAATGAAAGTTTGAGGTCACCTACAGCAACCAAACAGCAACCATACAGTAGCCACAACCCACTGCATCTACATATCCACTGCGTCCACCTCTCCCCTTCATGGTAAGAAACTATCCTCACTTCAGATACCATATGTCAGGATCCTCATCCACTATCAACCCATGCTTCTCTTAACATCATATCTATACTACGATCCAATTGCATCTATCATGCGCATATCACAGTACCCTACTAAGGTCAAGGCACATGAGGAGTGCACCTGTCCAAAACAAATCATCCAGTCCTGTCCATTTTTGTGGACTACATCCCGTTGGCATTTAGTGCCAATATTAGGGTTTTACATGCCCTTAACTTCACAATCTCATTTACCCGTCCACTGATCCTAACGGACGTTTTCGACTGCTCGGGTATTTATCCATTCCTTTCCAGCATCTCCCTTGAGACCCCAAGATCCTGACTGCTTCGTCTAGGACTCCACAAATCTTTTCATGCATCACTATTGCATTAATTGGCATCGAGGCATTACGATGCATCGCCAATGCATTCATCAAAGTCATCACTTGTCGGCTGACTCTAAGAATTAGGTCAATTCCGGGTCCTCAATAGTTGTGCAATGATTACAACGCAAATCCGAATCACCAAACTCTTGGTTTGGAAAACTACAAGGTAAATCACACCTTTCTCAACATTTCCAAACTCATACTCTCAAAGTCCATCACTACAGGTCTGTTTCAACATCACACTTTGATCAACTCCAAACCTCTACCTAGGTTTGCCAATTCCTAAGACTGAAATTTCTAGGTGACTACATGTCACTACTAGCCATGTGACGCCAAATGTAACACAAAAGGGTAACGCACAGTCACATAAATCACGTATAACACATAGCATGTAACACACAACATGTTAATCAAATAAACACGTACCATGCATGATATGAAATAAGGTGCATCAAATCAAATCAAAATCCTAGCCCTCGGGCTAACACTAGGAAAATACCTCCGACCATACACGGTCTCGGTACCTCCTCTGCTTGAGCAAGTGCGAAACACGGCCCCGTCCCCCTAGTACACATACATACTAGAACAAAAAATCTAGAATGGTTCAAACCAACCTACTCTCATTCTCTGTACTCATTGGTAAACACCTACCAATCTATCTACATCTGTAGTCGAAGGTAGCAACCTTGACTATCTACACCAATCACCTTCAGTGATGTATCCCTACTATTGGGAATCCTTTATCTATCGTCATCCAGACGAAACAACTCAACGCCTACAAGAGCCAGCGTATCGTAAGAGAAGCGCTAATCAAAGAAAATGTTCGGCCGAGCCATTTTCCAAAGCTAGCCCAACTCCGACAATATGCCTTCCTTGTATCCCATCTCAATTGCCAACCTTGGCGAAACGCTCGTCAATCTCCTAAGTCCCTCAGTATTTCTAAGGACTTAAATACTCGCAACATCCCTTGCGGTATCTATTCATTGCTCACTAATGAGACTTAATCACCAAATCAAAGGTCTAAACTCGACCAATTCTGGGAGTTATCACCAATCGAAACCTATTTCACATATCAACACTTTGATCTTTCATTAGGATTGCTCACACAGAGCAAATAATTCCACTACTGTCCATAGGTAATCAAACCTATCATCTAGGCAACTATCAACCATCGCCTATCTCCAAATCAACACGTGATATGTCCATTCTCGTCGTCCCTAGGTATTCTGACCTAGAGCTCTGATACCATGTTGTCACGCCCCAGAATCCGGACCGCCGGGACTCCCCCGGACCGACCCGAACCCCGAGTCGCTAGCCCGTTTACCCAACCTCACCTTAATCTCATTATAATCTATTCTATTGCGGAAGCATTCTATATGCACACCCTTCAAGTGGCATTAGATCATTAATGGCCCTTACAAATGATTTTCACGAAAATCGGGCATGACCCATTCTGAATAATCAGCTACAGGCATGTTACACCTGCTTTACAATTCAAATGGACACTTCTGGGCACGTGTCCCCCTAGCATTTATATCTACATGCATAAAATAATCAAAAGAATACATGTCTCAGTCCTTGAATGTCCGTATTATATACATACATCACATGAATAGAATACGACAGAAGGAACTGAATCTACATAATCGCCTCTTACATTTAATCCAAATGTAATACATTCATCTACTATCCTGAACATAAATTAGATTCTAAGGAATCTAACTACTACCTCTGCCACTAGTGCTATCAGTTTCCCCAACTGACTCCTTAATCGGCAATACTTGCAAAACCTGGGAGGGGGTGAGCTCAAAGGCCCAACAAGGTATGTAGAACCATACTATCATCGCAGCAGCAGGTCGATCCTCACATATTCTCAAAAAATATACATGCACTTAAATATATCACAATATTTAAAGTCATGCCCCTCCTAGCATTCATGAACATTTAAATCAACTATACATGACTTGTGAAAATCATTTACAACTTGTTCAAAACAATAACCATCCAACGTCATTATGTATAGAAAACGTATACGAACAGAAGCATTTACATGAACAATGTAAATCAAATACCACCTCACCTACTCAACAAGATCCATAGTCATTCATAAACGCACATTAAATCGCTACATGTCTACATGATATGTATACATGATTTTTACCCATAAACAATCACGTTTTTCAAATCATGCGTGATGTTTTTCACCTCAATGCATATACATAGATATATACATATACATATATATATATATATATATCAACTTGACAGTCACATTTCATATATATAACTCACGCCACAAATTTCCTGAAATCAATTCAACTGAGGACTTCGCTTGTCACAATCCATAGTAAGGGTCGCATTGGGACCACATACTCTGCTCACGCTTTTCGGGCTACTAACCCGACGGAAGCGACACCCGCTTGGCCAAGTTTTGGGTCTTGCACCCTAGAGTTCAATACCCTATTAATTCTCACACATGCCCCAAAAACTCGCTTTTCACGTAGTGCACATAATCACATCAATGCACTTATCCACACCATGAATGCATTTTTGTCAAATCAATGCATTTTCCTTTATCTTCAAGATTGTCACAGTGTCATCACACTCACATCATGGGAATCATCATGCTTATGCATTTTTCAAGAAAGTCATGTCTTTCATGCATAAATCTATAAATATCACATTTTCACGTTTTTCACCAATGAACACACTTTTCACATAAATCATTCATAGTCACTTTTTCACATACACAACATATATATGCCACATCCTGCATATAATCACATACGCATGTATATTAGCATAGATCTAATCATGCTTTCACTCCAATCATGCATTTACTATGAGCAACCAACTTGCTTACAACCATATGCAATCACGGAAATATATATGTATATGTACATCATGTCACTCATATAAGTAGTAAAAACATACATAATACTTTACATATTTCATGCTTTCCAATGCCCTTCTATGCTATAATCAATTTAGCATGCATCTCTACTACTGCACCAAATAAATAACCACATAAATACTTACGTATACTCAACTCATGCATAAAAATCATATATGCATGCAAGGCAACACCTAGCTAAATATACATATATAATTTAGCATACTTTACATGGCTCAATCCCTAAACATGCATACAACAATGCAAATCAGTATTTGAATTTAACAATGCTCTTACCCTCCAATCCCACACACACATATATATATATATATATATATATATCTACCCACATATATACATCCTCACATCCCAAGTATATACATATATATCCACTTCTATATACATATTTGCACATATATATATATACAACGCCACATACGATCAAATTAAGTGCATTTGTAAAATTAACCGACATAACAAAAGTATTATAAGAGATAGAGGCAAGAATCAACTTGCCTTAAGTCCCGCTCTTGCTAAGCCCGTGCTTGCCAAGCTGTCCATTTCCTTGCTCGGTCAAGTCCCGTGTCAAGCCCACGCCAACAACCATGAAACTTACTACCGAAACCACCACAATTCAAACCAATGGAAATCCACAAATCAACCACCACAAGTTCTACGAATCCAAGACAAAATAGCCCATAACCGAGCCATCATCTTGTTGCCAAACAGAGTCCAAACATCAATTACCGAGTTCACTTACAATCCAACCCAATCAACTCAAGACTCAACTTCAGCCCACTGTCCATGCCGACACCATAAGGCCACCATTTTCACAACCAAACGGTCCAATTAAATTAAAAATCAACTAAATCCAACTTTGGCCCATCATCCACATGCAATCTCTACCCCTTCATTAGCCCAAGACTAATCCATGATTAAACCAATTATTGAAACCCAATTCAACCCAAGATATTCTTCACTAACCCAGTTCCTTCACCACAATTAAACCCCATATTGCAGCCCAACAAGACCCAAATCAGTAGACCCACAAGCAGTCCAAACCGTGACCAACCTGCCACCTCCATGAGCCGCCTCAGCCCAACAACCCACCAGCACCACCATCCTCACAGCCGAGAATTCCCTCACCCAGCCATGCGCAGCCTTCACCACAAGAAACTTAATCCAAGCCAAGGAGCACCGAAGCTCATAACCCATGAACAAAACAGCCCCCACCACCATCATCATGCTCAAATCAAGCTCCTCAAACAACAACAATGGAGTAGCCGAACAGCGCCTCGCCGGCCACCCCGCAACCACGGACCCAGCCACCGCGGGCGTCACCCCCTTCGGTCGGACCCCCCATCTAACCAGCGACCTAAACCCGAAATCGGACCAACCTCGGCCTCCGCCAGCCGTCGCAACCGCCGTCGCCGTCGCCCAGGTGGAACCCCACCGTGAGCAACTCCCCATTCGCGAACCGGTCCGCCGCACCGAGCCACCACGCGACGCCGGGCAACTTCACCCCACGTCGCCACCGTTGCCGACGGCCGACCGAAGCCCCGTCGTGTGAACCCACCTACCGCCGTCGCGGCTTCTCGTCCTCTCTCCCGATCCCTCTTCTCGGTTCTTCTTTCTCTCTCCCCGATTTTCTCTCCTTTCTCCTTTTCTCTTTTCTTTTTCTTTTCTTTTCTTTCTCTTCTTTCTTTTTCTCTTTTCTTCCTTTCTTTTCTTTTCCTCTTTTCTTTCTTTCTTTTCTTCTTTCGGCTGACCACTTCTTCTCCACCCATTTCTTATCCTCTTTTCTTACTTATTATACACCACACATTATACATATACTTGTAATCATACAAGTGCACCCATATTCCTTCATAATTGCATATGAGCCCATACATATATTTATAATTAAATATAAATATAGGTACTATGTAGATATATATATATTTAGATATATATATATATATATATATATATACATACACATACACCTTCCACTTGTATGGAAATATATCCACACCCCTTTTCGAAATTTAATTAATCCGAAGAAAAAATTTAATCCGGTCAAAATTCACCCGGAACCGGTTAACAAAATTCCGGTCCTTACAGCTTTGGCTACTCGAAGAAGGTGGTGGTTGTTTGTAGTTGGATCTTTGATGGTAAGGTTGGGAATTTGGCCTATATTGAGGCTGTTGAGAGTGGGAATTAAAGGAATTTTGCCCTTGAAAAGAGGGGCTTGGTTCTTGAGATTTCCATGAAAATGCCGGATGATTCTTGTAACTAGGATTGTAGGTATTTGAATATGGATCATTGATCTGTTTATAGTACAAGGCATTTGCTTGCTCTTGAGCATAATCAGGAGATTGACCGGCAATAGGACAATCTCATACATAATGTGAAGTGCTATAGCAAAACGAACACCCTTCTTGATTTTGAACAGGTTGGCTTGGAGTAGGCAGCCCATTTTTCATGATTTGGTCCATTTTTTGGGTTAAGGCTTCTACTTGCATGGCAACCTCATCTACCCTTGAAATCTCATGCACTTCTCTACAAGGTTGGGTGGATTTCCCTTTTCTAGTGGAGGAGCATTGAGCTGAATTATTACTTAGGGTTTGAAAAAGTTTTCATGCCACATCTGGGCTTTTCAAAAGGTATCCACCTCCACAAGCAGAATCTATCATTTGCTTATGTTGCTCACTTACCCCATCATAAAAGCTTTGCACTAGCTACCATTTTGGGACAGCATGGTGCAGACAAGATTTAAGAAGATCTTTTAATCTCTCCCAAGTCTCATGAAATTGTTCTTAATCAATTTGGGTGAATCCGGTGATTGCTCGCCGAATATCACTCGTCTTTCCCATTGGGAAGTATTTTTTTAAGAATTCAATTTGCATCTCCACCCAAGAATGGATTGAGTTAGGTTCTAAGGAATTGAACCAACTTCTACCTTTATCTTTTAGGGAGAATGGAAGCATACTAAGCTTTAGATCATCCTCCGTAAAGTGTGGTACCCGAATGGTGGAACACACAGAAAGGAAGTAATCTAAATGCCGCTATGGATCTTCATTTGGGAGACCATGGAAGCTATTAAGAAGATTGATGGTAGAGGACTTTATTTCGAATTGAGTTGCCACTACATCCAAAAATTGAATACAGCAAATCTCCTTGAGCAGGATTAAAAGGAGGTAGTCCGGGAGGTTGTTGTTGTTCATGATTAAAAGGAGGTAGTCCGGGAGCTTGTCTCTCATTTGGTTCCAAGTTTTTAGTCCTAGGCAATATAGGGTCCCTAGAGGTTCCTCTACGTTGTCTAAGTGTTCGTTCAAGTTCAATATTACAAGGAAGCAACGAAAGTGACAATGATCGTCTACCTAGCATGCATTAATAACAAAACAACACCTCAATATGAAAAATAAACAATAATATATACAAAAAAAAAAAAGATATTACTCAAACCCACTAATTTTACACTTTATACTCACAAAGGGTTCTAACTTAATTCCTTTAAGATGCCCGCTATGTGGTATACCTAAAATCAAGCAATTTGAGATATAAGAACAAGATATATACAAAAAAAAATGAAAGAATTTCTAGACTAAGAATTAAACCAGATTTAATCTTTCAATGGCAACAATTTAACCGTAGTCCCCGTCAACGGCGCCAAAATTTTGATGTGGCTAAACTTGAATTATAATTGTAAGCTTATTTTTGCCCCTTTTTCAAAATATAATTTAACCACTCGCAAGAGCACGAATCTTTGTACATACGGTTCTATATAGAGGGTATCGATCCCACAAGGACTAGTCGTCAATTGTCTTGAAGAAAGATTAATTCCACTTTAATCCTAAAATCAAGGTTTTGATTTTAGTTTTTAAAAACTATTGCATGAATGTAATAACAATAAATTTAAAGAGTTAAAAGTTGGGAGAGAGAACTAGGGGTGGTTTCCACCACTAGCCATTCACATGTCCATAAGTGTAGCCAGCTTAGGATTCATAAATTAAATGTCTAACAATGTCATTAGGCTTGTGACCTCAATGACATATCAAAAGATTAATGTGTGTGCAAACCTATCATAATCCATCTTAAACAAGCATAGTTCTTCAACCTAACTAACTACCCTAGTCTCTAAGTGAACCTAAATGCATCCAAACAACCTTATCTTGGCATGGTTTATACAAGCAAGCACAACACATTCATTTAAACACCATTACCTAGCCATCATTTGCCTTTCTTATGGAAGATACAAATGTTGTGCATTCACAAGATAGATTCTACTCTAAGACAATAATAAAACCAACATCAAATGAGTATATATAAGAGATGTATAAGTGTACGTTGTCACTAGACTAAATAATCAACATTTAAATACAAATCCCAAAATGCTACAAAAATGGACAAGTTTACATGGCTAGGGGTATCAACCACACCCTAGTAGAGAAGTTAGTTGGTCATGGCAGCCTTGCACTCTTCCATTGATGGAGAAAATGAAGCTTCAAGGTCTGGTTCAGCTCCTTCTTCTCCTCTCCCGAATGTCTCTAAGTGTGTATGTATGATCCTTGTGTATAATGGCTTCTTTTGTGCTTTATGGCCTCTTTTTTAACCTTGGGGCCCACCATATATATATATATATATATCAATATATATACCAACTATATCAAGAATGTCTCCAAATGTCTTGTTCAAGTCAGACAATCCCTCCAAGTCGTGCAAAAAGGGGGATTTTGTTGCAAGTGGGAAGAGCAGGTGAGCAAGTGGGCAAGTGGGTCTGCAGAATCTCGATCAATCGAAATTGGAATCTCGATTGATTGAGATTTCAATCAATCGAAATCAAGTCTCGATCAATCGAGATCTCGATTGATCGAGATCAACATCTCGATTGATTGAGATGCCTTAGCTTTAATTCTGAATTTTGCTCTTCAACTGCAAATGGCCTCAAACCTTGCTCCTTTTACTACAAAACCTGCAATACATCAAAAACACAAAAATACCGTAAACGTATCTCGGTAAACATAATAACGGGACTAACATATGCAATAAAGAGGGTTCAAATACATAGTATTGAACACTTATCATTTATCTTAAAGCCTTAGGGACATTTTTCAAAGATCAATCCTCTGTTTAAAGTCTTTCCTGCACTTTGTTGAAAATTCTTCAAAGACATGTCAAGTTTAAGCTTGTTGAAAGTTCATTTTGAGCTTGCTGAAAGTCAAGTTTGAGCTTGCTGAAAGTTCAGTTTGAGCTTCCTGAAGTCAATTTTGAGCTTGATGAAAGTTCAGTTTGAGTTTACTGAAATTCATTTTGAGCAAGCTGATAGTGCACTTTGAGGCGACTAAAAAAACAATAGGTTTTGATGTTTCTAGAGGACTTTATCAGCTGACTAAAACTTTATTTTCAGCTGACTAAAAGTAGCTGAATTTGAATGCAATGGCTAGTTCAGTGTACAACTACCTACCAACAGCTATATTCCTTAAAGGGTCTATATATTGATATGCTCTACATTTATGAACACACACCAATACTCTTGAGCATTCATTGAGCAAAATTTAGTACAATCTACAATCATTCAATACAATTGAGCTTCAAACTTGTGATTCAACTTTAAATATAGTATTGAGAGCTTGAAATTATGTTTTCTTCTTTGAGAGTTATGCATTGTATCACAAATTCTGTTCTATATCATTTATAAAGGGTTGTTGAACCCTATAAGACTATGTGAAGGAGTTCACTTAGGAAGAAGGAGCTTGTATTCTCCATTGTAAGGGTTTGCTCTCCACTGACAAGGAAGAGCCATAGTGGATTTAGGAAAATCTCAAGAGGGATCTTGAGTCGTGCAGGAGTTTCTGAACCACGCTACATCCTTGTGTTGATAGTGTTTGAATCTCTCTATCCCTAACTTATTTATATTATGTTTGTTTGATTATATCATTATCTCATTATATTTTTAATATCTTTACAATTCTTCAATTTGATTCTATTGTTTGCCAAAGGCCTTATTCACCCTCGCCCCCCTCTAGGGTCATTACTTGAGTAACAAAGTCAATATAGGCATTGACAGACTCAATTTCTTGAAGGAACTATTTGTCCTAGAGATAAATTCATATGATGTCATATTCGGGATGGATTGGTTATCGCATTATTATGCCCAAGTTAATTGCCATGATAAGATAATTATTTCTATTATACCGAGTCAGGGGATGTATTTGGTTCCAAATGGAGGGTCTAGTACTCACTTATTATTTATTAGTGAGGAGTCTCCGAAAGGAATTGTAGTTTCAATGGATTACATTCCAGTGGTGCGAGACTTTTTGGATGTGTTTCAGGAAATTCCAGGGATACCACGTGAAATAGTCTTTGTGATGGATTTAGCTTTAGGCACCAAGCCCATTTCGAGGTCTGAGGAATTATGCCAAACATCTCAGTATTGTTCTGTAGACATTGAGATATCACTGATTGTATGCAAAGTATGAGAAATGTGATTTCTGGCAGAGGGAGGTAAAATTCTTATGTCATGTAGTATATAAGAAGGGGATAGTAGTTGATCCAAGCAAGGTGTAGAGACCGTGACCAATTTTGACCGGTTTTGCATTTTTCGCATAATAATTGCCATAAATGCATTTTTAGTAATGTTTAACATGTTTCGAGTATAGGAAACATGTTTGGGGAGTGTTTTAAAGGTTTTGGAAAATTTTTGAAAGATTTTAAAAAGTTTGACTTTTTGGTCAAACCGGGGCCCTAGGATGTGACTTAAGTGGGCCCGAGAATCCAGAAAATTCTCATAAATAATTATTTTTGAGGATGGCTTAGATGAAATATTTAGAGAGTAGAGGAAGTGATTTCAAGACCGTAGGAGTTGTCAAAATCAAAAACGGAGCGCGGGAAGGTACGTTAAGTGGTCGGGGGGCATTTTAGTCATTTTTCACGCGTTAGATATTTTAAATATCTGGCTGAGGTTGATCCCAGCCATTTCACATGGATCCTTCTCTCTCTAACATTTCCCTCTTCTCCTCTCTACCTTCTCTCTACATTTCGGAGTCGTTCGGGTGCGATTCGGGTTTCGTCGAAGAAGGGAGATACGTAGGGGACGGCTAGGGCTTCCCTCTGAACTAATCAAAGTGATGGTTCGGCAAGATAGACATCGCTGGAATTTTGGTGAAGTGCTTGGAAGGTCTTCGTTTTCGAGGTAGGGGTTCGTCTTCTCTTCTAATTGTTAATTCTAGGATTTCGGGTGAAGAAGAGAGGTGTAGGTTGTGTTTCACATGCTTTAGGATGGTGAGAGGTGTGAAAAGTTGTGTTTTCTTCTTCTCTGGAGTCCTATCTTTTCACAATTGTGTATATTGTGTTGGTGGGAGCATGTGGGTTTGAAGTGTGTGAGTGTAAGAAATTGATACATAGACATTATGTGCTCAATTTGGTGTATATGTGGAAAAATGTGTACCAAGTGTCATATATGTGATTATATGTGAGAATGTGGTTGTTGAATGCATGTTAGTTCTATGTGCTAAAATTATGCATTGAGTGTAGCATGAGTAAAATATGCTAATTTTGAAGTTGTATGCATATGAGATGATATATACATGTGTTACACATATATGTGCTATATGTGGTATGTGGTTGTGGGAAATATGCTTGTTACTTCTTTTTAGTATCAATGAGCATGAGTTGAGCATGAAAACAAAATGTCATGTGCTTATGCATTCATACTGCATATGTGGGAAGTTGCGGGAAAAATGACGCAAATGAGGTACACGGGGCTTCGGAGTGGTCCAACCATGTTGTGAAATGTGGTAAAATTATCCACTATGTATGGCCCTCGGAGTGGACCTGCCATACTAAGGCTTAATGCCTAGGATCGGAGTATGTCCAATACTAATGACCCCTCAGAGTTGTTGATTCGTGTGTGAGTGTGACTCAAAAAGTATATCAATTAAAATTTTCCACACTTCGCAATAGAACGAATTCCTTGCAGAATAGGGCTATCGAAAGGAATGGGTATCGTACCTCAGGGATTATGTTCTGACGAGTTGGAACACAGAACTAATTCTAATTAAATTTATAAGAAAAGAATTCTGATTTTTAACTAATTAAAAAGATAAAATAAAATAAATCAAAGGTAAACAGATAATGAAGATAATAAGAGAGAAACCTAGGGTGTTTGACTTCACCACTAACTCCACAATCAATGGTCAATTGAATCAACTATAGGGGAATTACATCATGCATAAGTGGTGTCGGTGGCTACAAGCACACCTTCATCCATCAAGAAGATAACATATGATTAAGGCTAAGCCATGGACTATCTTCGATTGGCATGGGCCATCTGCCTAACTACTCTAATCTAAGGTGCAGTATGGTTCATCTTCTCTAGGCATAATCCATCAAAGCTCATAACAATATATTCAGTGATTACCATTGTGTAATAATCTCTCTCATGATCACAGAAAACAAAAGAGATTGAGTTCAATAACAACAACTAAATATCTAAGACAAGATAAGAAATCATTGAGATTGAATTTACAAGACTTTTATTGCTCAATTCATTAATAAGAATCCTCACAATTACACAATCTATGCATGTATATAAAGGTCCCCAATAATTAAAACAATCAAACCATTGATGCTTTGTTAGGGCTACATCAAAACCCTAGTGGATGAACTAGCCGCTCATGGTAGAAGAAGAAGCTTCAACTGTTGAGGAAGAAGACATCATCTTTCTGAATTACGCGTATGACTTCGTTCTCCAATGGCTCTGCAATATGTTTCTGTTCTCTTCAGCCCTCTCAGACTCTCCAATTTCTGTGTAAGCTCTCCCTCTTCAGCCTCCAAGTCTTCACTTTATTCCCCAAGAGAATACACCAAAGTCCTAATCCAATTAGGAATTAATTAGGGTTTCCCGCAGCACTAATTAGGTGGGTTTTTCCTGCTGACTTCGGCCCGACTTTTGATCCACTAGAAGTCCGATTCACGGAATTTTCGTGAAATACAAAAGTGTGCAGAATCAAATTTCGTTCAACCCAACGCGGAAATAATGTCGATTTGAGGCTCGGAAATAAGACTTCTGGTCCGTTTTCCAAAACGGGATTAAGACTGCATTATGCGCAGATTTGGGCTTCAGGCCCGAAACCTTCTTAAGCAGCTGTAATTCTCTTGGACCTCTTTCTTGGGCTGATTTGAGTTGAAATAAATGGTTGAGTGAATCTCCTTGATGTAGGCTTCATCTCACCATCTTGGATGTCTTCTTTAAAAGCCCAAAAGCTTGGTTTTAACTGAAATACTCATTAAGGCCCTGAAAATACAGAAAACACTAAAACAAAGTAAAATAACAAAATAATCTATCACTAAGAGAATAAAATACATAAGTTAAGAGGCTAGAATGCGTAACATTCAACGCCGATCAGTTGTCCCGGTCATAGGATGGTTATCGGAGAATGTCCAAGAATTGTGAGCCACGGAGTTGCCCCCTCACTCTATGGCAATCCTATACATTGTTATGACCTTTGGAGTTGTCCCGGTCATTGGATGGTTATCGGAGTTGTCCAAGGTTACATGATCCTCAGAGTGGGCCAATCATGTGGGGTATCGGATGAGGACCGAGGGAGAGAGCATTTACTTTCCTTAATGCTTTTATGTTTGAACATGTTATACATGATCCGAGAAATATGCAATCCTTTTTAATTGCATTTGTTAAATTGTTTGTGAGATTGTGGATGTGGCATGTAGTGTATTCATATGCATTCCATGTAGGTCGGTGTCGAGTCGGCACTTAGGAGGGTTGGGGTATCTCTACTGAGCCGCAGTGGTGCTCACCCTTTTATTATAAACTCTTTTACAGATAAAGCGCCGATGACGGATGGGACTTGAGTCTCCAAGTGGAACACTAGTAGTGGTTTTGCTATCTTGTGGATGTTGCACGTTTTGTGGCTATCCATGCCGGTTTGTGGCATGTGACTTCCTTTTTAGTTGTGGTTATACTTTGGACATATGTATTTTTGATGTATATATTGGATTGTAAACTTGTTGGGTGTGGAAAGACAACGGTTTAGTTTATGTAATGCCCATGGTGGCACTTAGTTCATTTGATGATGTTTCCATTATGAATGGATGGTGTTTGTGAAAGAGAATGATTCATTTTGGTGTATGAATTCAATTATGAATGTGATCTTGAGTGTGAAATTGGTGTTGGAATCTTTCATTTATGTTATTAATCATGTATGAGGGGTTCTAGGATGATAGAAGGTGGATTGGGCTCCAAATGAACCATGTATAGGGTTGTTGGAGGTCCCGTGAGGAGCATTTCGATCGTGCGAAATGCCCGTTTCGCACAATCGAAGCCCCCATTTCGATTGTACGAAGGGGTGATGATTTATGATGATTTTTAGGGTCCAGACAAGAGGAATTTCGATCAATCGAAATATTGTAGGTCTGAGGTCCCGAGAGGGTGAAAACTTCGCAAAAATTTCGATCAATTGAGATTTTTTTTCGATCAATCGAACCTATTTTCGATCAATCGAAATTACTATTCACAGTATTTTTCAAAACTTCATTTTGACGTAATTTCTTCGTTTTAGATCAGAATTGAGTGTGGTTTTTTTTTTAAATTGATTATTTTTGGATTCTCTATCCAATGGTGTAGGCCTTAGTTTCAGACTCCAAACACAGTAATTTTTGAGCCTTGAAAGTGAGTGATTCTTGAAAGTGTGGACAAGTAAATTTCCACTAAGGTGTATGATTTGATGTAGGGCCCATGGGGGTTAGTTAAGATGGAGTTGTGTGCATTTATATGCAAGAATTGAGTTAAACTTCCATGCTGAATGAGGGTAATGAGGGTCTGTTGGGCTAACTAGACAGTTTAACCTTCGGTTCTCCGAGAATTAGTAATCGGGGCATTATAGCTTGGTATCAATTCTTGATACTAATGCATGAGTGTAATTGAGATTGTTCACGGGATTGAGTGAACGGGTTCACACTCGAGATTCGGGGTCGGTCCGGGGGAGTCCCGACGGTCTGGGTTTCGGGGAGTGACTGGATGGTATGAGAGCCTTAGGTTGGAATACCTAGGGACGAAGGGTGAGACTTGATTTAATGACACTTGAGGTTAAGAATCAGAACATGAGGATTTTGGCTTGTGGTTGTAAACTATGGAACTTGGTGTATGCTTACATTTTCATAAAATGCCTATGTGGACTAAATTGACATGACATGTGTAAGCATGATGGATATGTGTAAGAAGTGTAAATTTGTTGGACTATAAATTTTTCTTGTTGTGCATATGGAAAGAAATGCCTCCAAAAAGAGCACGAGACATTGGCGCTGATGCTCCTCAGGAGCCAATTGATGGAACGCAATTTATGCATGACATGGCTGATACTATGAGAAGAATGGCTAATGAAGCTTGGGAAGAAGAGGTTCAGGCCTTACCTAGGGTTGCCTTGAGTTGCCAAATGGTGGCAATGATGGAATATGTAAAATTTAAGCCACCTACTTTTGATGGCGCGCGTGATCCACTTTTGCTGAGAGTTGGATAGACCAAACTCACAAACTCATGGTTGCTCTTGCAATTGATGAGGATTTGAAAGTGGGAGTAGCGGCGCTTCACTTATAAGGAGAAGCGGATCGGTGGTGGTAATTCATCGGGAATGTCCACAACACCGAGACTATGGACTGGGAGACCTTTAAGGGGTTATTTTTTGATAAGTTATTTCCGGCTTTAGTGAAGGACCGGATGAGGCAAGAGTTCATAGACTTAGTCCAAGGGGACTGATAGGCATTGAATGTTACACATTCTAGGCTCTTAACTTATGTATTTTATTCTATTAGTGATAAATTATTTTGTTATTTTACTTCATTTTAGTGTTTTCTGTATTTTCAGGGCCTTAATGATTATTTTAGTTAAAACTAAGCTTTCGGGCTTTTAAGGAAGACATCCAGGATGGGTAGATGAAGCCTACATCAAGGAGATTCATTCAACCATTTATTTCAACTCAAATCAGCCCAAGGAAGAGGTCCAAGAGAAGTACAGCTGCTTAAGAAGGTTTCGGGCCTGAAGCCCAAATCTGCGCATAATACAGTCTTAATTCCGTTTTGGAAAATGGACTAGAAGTCTTATTTCTGAGCCTCAAATTGACTTAATTTTTGCATGAATTGAATGAAATTCGATTCTACACACTTTTGTATTTCACAAAAGTTCCGTGAATCGGACTTCTAGTGGGTCAAAAGTTGGGCTGAAGTCAGCAGGAAAAACCCACCTGATCAGTGGTGCGAGAAACCCTAATTTATTCCTAATTAGATTAGGACTTTGGTGGATTCTCTTGGGGAATAAAGTGAAGACTTGGAGGCTGGAGTTGGGGGAGATAATAGAGTTTGGAGAGTCTGAGAGGGCTGAGAAGAGAACAGAAACATATTTGCAGAGCCATTGGAGAACGAAGTCATACGCATAATTTATGAAGATGATGCCTTCTTCCTCAACAGTTGAAGCTTCTTCTTCTACCATGAGCGGCTAGTTCGCCCACTAGGGTTTTGATGTAGCCCTAACAAAGCATCAATGGTTTGATTGTTTTAATTATTGGGGACCTTTATATACATGCATAGATTGTGTAATTTAAAGGATTCTTATTATGGAATTGAGCAATAAAACTCTTGTAAATTCAATCTCAATGATTTCTTATTTTGTCTTAGATATTTAGTTGTTGTTATTAAACTCAATCTCTCTTGTTTTCTGTGATCATGAGAGCGATTATTACACAATGGTAATCACTGAATATATTGTTAAGAGCTTTGACGGATTATGCCTAGAGAAGATGAACCATACTGCACCCTAGATTAGAGTAATTAGGCAGATGGCCCATGCCAATCAAAGATAGTCCATGGCTTAGCCTTAATCATATGTTATCTTCTTGACGGATGAAGGTGAGCTTGTAGCCACCGACACCACCTATGCATGATGTAATTCTCCACAGTTGATTCAATTGACCATTGATTGTGGAGTTAGTGGTGAAGTCAAATACCCTAGATTTCTCTCTTATTATCTTCAATATATATTTTACTTTGATTTAATTTATTTTACTTTTTAAATATTTTAGTTTAAAAATCAGAATTCTTTTCTTATAAATTTAATTAGAATTAATTTCGTATTCCAACTCGTTAGACCATAATCCCTGAGGCACGATACCCCTATCGATAGCCCCATTCTGCAAGGAATTCGTTCTATTGCGAAGTGTGGAAAATTTTAATTGATATACTTTTTGAGTCACACTCACACACGAATCAATTTTTGGGCCGTTGCCGGGGATTATCTATTTGATTGATTGGATTTTACAAAATTAATTTTAATTGGATTTTTAGTTTAGGAAATTTTTATATTTTCTTTTTAATTTTGTTTTTGTTTTCTTTTCAGGTGTTTTTGGTTAATATATGCAAGGTCGTCGTTCTGTAGCCGATCCTTTGCTACCTCTTGATCCTGAGCCTGAACGTACCCTTAGACAACAGAGGAACATCTCTGTTGATACCATTGTGTAAGAGGAAGAATTAATTGAAGGCATGGCAGAAGAGAGGAATAACAACCTTGTTCCTAATGTTGATGGCGAAAGGGCTAGATTGCTTAGGGACTACTATGTTCCTGAGACATATACCTCACCAGTAGGTTTTCAACTGCCCAATGTCACTGCACAGAATTATGAGGTCAAGTCCATCATTATTCAGATGTTACCATCTTATTTTGGGCTGACTCAAGAAGACCCTTACAAGCATCTGGATGACTTCATTGAAGTGTGCTCAACTACCAAAATTCACAACTTCTTTGAAGATGCTTTTAGAATGAGACTTTTTCCATTCTCTTTGAAAGACAAAGCAAAGTATTGGTTCAATTCTCTACCGGCAGGTTCTATCACGACTTGGACTCAGATGCAACATGAGTTTCTCAAGAAGTATTTTTCGATAGGGAAGACCAATCAGTTCAGACGTGCTATCATTGGTTTCTCCCAATATGAGGGGGAACAATTTTATGAGACATGGGAAAGATTCAAGGACCTTCTTAGGAAGTGTCCTCATCATCAAGTTCCTAAGTGGCAACTACTGCAGAGTTTTCATGAAGGGCTCACAGAAACCAACAGACAGATGGTTGATGCATCTTGTGGAGGTACTTTTATGTTGACGAGTGAAGAAGAGGCATGGACCTTATTCGAAAATCTTAGTGACAACTCTCTACAACATGTGTCCTCTACTCGTTCTAGCAGACCTGCCACTACAAGGAAGACTGATGGGATTTTTGAGGTTGGTGCTTCAGAAGCTATGCTAACTGATGATGTGGTCGGAACTACATTATATTGTAAGCTTAATTTTGCCATTTTTATCAAAATAAAATTTAACCACTCGCAAGAGCACGAATCTTTGTAGATAAGGTTCTATATAGAGGTTATCGATCCCACGAGGACTAGTCGCAATTATCTTAAGGGAAGATTAATTCTACTTTAATTCTAAAAACAGATTTTTGGTTTTGTGTTTAAAAACTATTGCATAAATGAAATGACAATAAAATTAAAGAGTAAAGTTCGGAGAGAGAACTAGGGTTGGTTTCCACCACTAACCATTCACATGTTCATAAGTGTAGCAAGCATGGGATTCATTAATTAAATGCCTAACAATGTCATTAGGCTTGTGACCTCAATGACATATCAAAAGATCAATGTGTGTGCTAACCTATCATAATCCATCTTCAACAAGCATAGCTCTTCAACCTAACTAACTACCTACTTACTCTACTCTCTAAGTGAACACTACATGCATCCAAATTACCTTGTCTTGGCATGGTCTATACAAACTAACATCACACATTCATTTAAACACCATTATCTAGCCATCGTTTGCACTTCTTGTGGAATATGCAAATGTTGTGCATTCAAGTGACAAAATCTACTCTAAGATAAGAATAAATTCCATATCAAATGAATATATATAAGAGATGTATTTGTGTACATAATCACTAGGCTAAATAATCAACATTTAATTACAAATCCCCAAGAGCTACAAAGATGAACAAGTTTACATGGCTAGGGGTTGAAACCGACACCCTAGTAGAAGAGTTAGTTGCTCATGGTTGCCTTGCATCCTTCCATTGATGAAGAGAATGAAGCTTCTTGGTCTGGTTCAGCTCTCCTCTTCCTCTCCCGAAGGTCTCTCTTCTAATATTCTAATGTGTCTTGAGAGATATGTGAGATATGTGTGATATGGCCCTTTTTGTGTGCTTTTTGGCTCCTTTTTCTCCTTTGGGCCCACCATATACATATATATATCATTATATATATCTCTTGTATCAAGAAGGCCCCCAAAAGTCTTGTTCAAGTCAGACAATCCCCCTAAGTCGTGCAAAAAGGGGGATTTTGTTGCAAGTGGGAGAGCAGGTGAGCAAGTGTCCAAGTGGGCTCTGCAGAATGTCGATTGATCGAGATTTCGATCAATCGAAATGAGATCTCGATCAATCGAGATTTCGATTAATCGAAATCAACATCTCGATTGATCGAGATGCCTTGGCTGCATTTTCTGATTTCTTCTCTTAACTGCAGAAAGCTTCCAACTTTGCTCCATTTACTCCAATACCTGCAAAACATCAAAAACACAAAAATACCGTAAATATATCTCGGTAAACGCAAAAACGGAACTAACGTATGCAATAAAGAGGGTTCAAATGCATAGAATTGAACACTTATCACACCCCCAAACTTACATATTGCTAGTCCCTTAGCAATACAATATTACAAAAATGAAATCAACTATCTTATACAAAAGTTTAATCATGCTCAGTCATCAACTAGATAAAGGGCGATCATCCGTTCATTTCACATTTGGCAAATGCAACAAGTATTACAGAACTATGTGGTCATTAGCAAAAATGGACTTTCACAAGCTATAAATGAATGACAGTCCCCACATAATGGCCAGCCCGAACAAACATAACAATTCCAACCCCAAAATCCTCTTTGAAAAGTGAACATGCATTCTAACGTCCGGCTTTTGTCATATTTGGAGAAGAAAACGAACAAATCTGTTTTTAAGAGAAAAACTCATTGAAAATGCTCAACACGGCTGTTCATTATCACAAAACATTCATGATTGCTCATGCGCGGATGACCGTGCGATGCTTAGCTCTTTTTGCTTTCTTGCAAGCCCATGTAGCGGCGTTGGGCCAATGACTCCCAAACCAATTGATTTTAGGGCATTAGGTGAAGAAGCACCCCTCGGACTTAATGACCAAGCTTGCAAGGCGATGTGCGTATGCAAGCCACCCACTTATTATTGCTCAACCTTACACACTTTTACATGAATATTTCCTGCTTTAAGGCATAGAAATCCGGTTATTTGAGTGAGAAGGCTTATTGCATATTTTTCTCTTTTTATTTCTTTTTTTTTTTTACAACAACCAGAAGAACTTATTCTTTAAGTTGTTCAGATAAAAACAGAAATTTTCAAAAATTCTCCCTTAGACTTATACCCCACAATTTAAAATGCATGTGTGCAAATTTGTGCGGTTAAGGACAAATTTAGGGCAAGAATTGTACGTGCTCGAATTTAGACAAAAATGTAGACCGTTCTAGCCTACTATAAAGCTTGCAAAAGTGCGGGTATTTACAATGTTAAAGTTCTTAACTACCTGCTGCATTTACCTCGGACATTTATTCGAATGACTTCCTTTAAAAAGCAAGACATCATGGCAAGCATCCAAAAATATCAAGAAGAAAAAAAAAGAAAGAAAAACTGCTCTACAATGACACTCAAAATAATGACCGAACATTGCATGCGTATGCAAGTGGTATAGCATACTGCACCCCCAAACTTATATGCAACATTGTCCTCAATGTTTGGACAAGAAGAACAAGGAAAGAAGTTACCGGGATGGCAGAATGCGAGAAAAATGGTATTCCACAGCAGCGGTCATCTTGTAAATAAGGAAAACCTGCATAGAACACCCACTGGATACCACGAGCATTAAAAGGAACAAAAAGTAGATAAATAGAACATAATGAAATAATTATGCACAAACTGAAAATGCCAATATCACTGTATATCTAAGGGTCTGAACTGGTGTTTCCCAATTGTCTAAGAGGTCTATGCGACAAGATATTGACTATCCAGGCACGCTAACGTATAGCACGCAAAGGGGCTGCCTTTCTTTATTACCGCCATACTGTGTTGAAGCAATCTCAACAGTATTGGGAATTAAAACCAGGCGGTAATAAACGGAAATCATCAACTGAATCGCATTTAACAATTAGACAAGTGGTACTACATACATAGTCAAAGTATAGAGAACAGATAGATTGACGGAAAGCAAAGATAAAGACAGTAAAGATAACACATGACATAAAAGAAAATATAAATGTATTCCATAAGGATGAAAATGAGTTTCAGTACAAAGTGTACATGCAGGTGGAATACTCAAAAAGAAACTAAACATGGCCAACATGGCCTATCAAAAATAAAGAAAGAAAAATACAGAAAGTAAAGCATAAAAGAGGAATAAAATGCAACTACTCGAGGGCGGGTGGTGGTGGTGGTGGCTCGGTGGGAGCAGAAGTGGAGGTGGAGGCTCGACCTGCGAACAGGAACTGCAGGTCCTGCCGGAAGGCTCAGAACTCGTCTATAATCGCTCTTTGGCCCTGTACCAGAGAAGAAATGTCCGTCCAAATACCTGCCAGCTGACTCTGCGTCACCTGGACGTGCTCGTCAAAACCCTGTTGGAGCCGCTCTACGTCAGCCGCCAGGCAGGAATAGCCCGTCGCTAAGATATCATGCCGCTCTGCAGCGACATCCATCTCCTCCTCCTCCATCTCCTCGTCCTCTGACTCAGCCCCTGCAGGCTCTCCCTCCTCCGTCTCCACCGGGGCATCCATATCTACATCGTCTGGTGGATCACCCTGATGGTCCTGTCACTCTAAGTGTCACCTCACCCGCTCCCACTGAGTAGATGTGAAGCAGGTGGGCGGTGCCAACTGAATGTTAGTACGACTGACCGGTATACTGGCATTGTTGAGAAAAGCGGCGATTAGGAAAGGAAAGGGAAGCCGCCAACCCGCTGCTCTCCGCATCCTCTTGTTCACGAGGCCGTCCCAGACCTTGAACATCTGCCCTCAGATCAGCAACGGGATCGAAACCCACGTGCCCGTGTGGAAAGCATAGAGGCAACGGAGGAGGTTGCCCCTACGCTCTGCCACGTGCTACAGCAGACACGCGTTCTTGAGGAGAACGGTGTCCAGGAACCAAAATCTGCTCGGGCACATCGATTTGGACGTGCAGCTGTGACTGGGCATGGTAAACGCCCCGCCACACATGTCCATCACGATCGAGAACAACGTCGTGTCTGCTGGGAGTGCGGCCCTGTAAAGTGGCTGACCGTCCGGGCCAACCATGTC
Source organism: Cornus controversa (assembly GCA_026545225.1). Lineage (NCBI taxonomy): Eukaryota > Viridiplantae > Streptophyta > Magnoliopsida > Cornales > Cornaceae > Cornus > Cornus controversa. The sequence continues at coordinate 26,006,514 of CM048848.1, read as the reverse complement.
TGTCGGCTACTGGTGAGGGATGCCGAGCATATGAGTAATCTGGCTCGGCGTAATCGTGATCGTGACAGTGGCCACGACAGTCTCGAGTGTATCTGGCGCAGTGCAGGAATAGGTCATATGATCGTAAAAGACCTGCACTAGGCGCTCGTGTGCCACGTCGGTGGGAGGCACACATAGCCGGTCGAGGCAACGCCTCCTGAGCTCGGCAACAGTCCACGCAGTGTCTGGACGCCTCTCGAACTCGGCTAAGTCGAAAATCTGCTCCGGGTGGAACTCCCGAGACCGGAAGGCTCGCCTGGGCACGTCGCGAACAGCACCGGCGGCGTTCTTCACCCTCGCCATAGTCTCGGAACAGTTTGCACTTGATTCCAAAAATTACGTAAATAAAAGATGAATAAGAAGAAAGCTAAACTACTAATAAACTAAAAGAATAAAAATAAAAATGAAGTCCTAGTCCATGGTACTGACGAGAATGCAAAAAGTCACTCTCGAAGAGGCAATGTGAACGGATGCAACCGAAACGAAGGTGCCGCGGTTACACACCATACACTAAGTGTTTGAAACGAAGAGAATGCCAAATCTCACTCCTACATGGATTCCTACCCCCCGAAACCCACAAAATCTCGTTACAGATATCGCAATCGCAACCCTCCACCCCAACATTATCTAACTATGTTTATTACGCCGTAAAACTATCAAAATGGCGAGAGAGTAAACAAAAAGTAGCCATGCATCACTTACCTCGTGAGGAAGAAGATGGATGGCTCAACCGAAGAAAAATCCACTCGCAGCCGCGAAGAGAAGATAGCGCAAGTGCTAGCGGCTGCTTCGGACTGCATCGGATGGCGGCGGATGATCGGGAATGGTAGATCGAGTGCTCGGGAGTGCTTGGAGAAGGCTTGGATCACACGGAGGGAGGGAAGAATTCGGATGGTCTTTTAAAATGGGAGGGAAGCCCAACGGTTTAAATAGATTTTCGGCTCACGTGCAGGCTCCGTGTGCATCTCGATTGATCGAGATGTGCATTTCGATCAATCGAGATTTTGATTGATCGAAATCTTGATTCGATCAATCGAAACCAGCTTCGATCGATCGAGAGTGTCTCTTCGATCAATCGAAAATTCCTTCCCTGAATCACATTTTTACTTCGATCAATCGAACATTTAATTGATTCAATCGAAATTTTATTTTGATCAATCGAAATCCCATTTCGATCAATCAAAATTTTCGATCGATCGAAGACCTATCGAAGTGCAATCGAAGAATACTACCTCTCGGGACTTTGGACTTGGCAAATCTCTGCAATTTTTTGATCAATCGAAACCAAAATCTCGATCAATCGAAATCTTGATTGATCGAGATCTTGGTTTCAATCAATCAAGATGCTCAAAAACAGTCAGTTTAAAGTATGCTTCAGGGACTTGGATATTTGGGAATTAGATACTACATTGCTTAGATACAAACCTACTTTGTATTAAAGGGACATCATGGAAGCTTGATAGCTACCATGGCTTCGCCACCTTACACGTCTATGGTGCGACGTCCGAATCGGCTCACGAGTCAAAATACACGGGATCCGTCAAAGTGACGACATCCACGTATTCGGTGGTGACTTGGTCATCCACGCACACTTTTAAGCGCTGCCCGTTTACTTTGAACATCGAGCCATCTTTCAAGTCCTTCAATTCCACCGCTCCGTGGGGAGCGACGGAATTAACCAAAAATGGACCATCCCAACGGGAGCGTAGTTTTCCGGGAAACAAATGGAGGCATGAGTTGTACAACCATACTTTTTGGCCAGGCGAAAATGTTTTGACTCGAATATTACGATCATGAAAGGCTTTGGACTTTTCCTTATAGATTTTTGCATTCTCATACGCGTCAAGTCGCAATTCTTCCAATTCATTTAATTGAAGCTTTCGATTAGAGCCGGCCTTTTTCATGTCAAAATTGAAAGTCTTGGTGGCCCACATAGCTTTATGCTCCAATTCAACCGGAAGATGGCACGCCTTGCCATAAACCAACCGATAAGGTGACATTCCAATGGGAGTTTTATATGCGGTTCGGTATGCCCATAATGCATCGTTTAGTCGCAATGATCAATCCTTTCGGTCGGGCCGAACAGTTTTCTGAAGAATGTTCTTAATCTCCCTATTGGATACTTCTACTTGGCCACTGGTTTGAGGATGGTATGGGGTGGCTACTTTGTGTGTGATGGAGTATTTGAGAAGCAAGGTTCGAAGGAACCGGTTACAGAAATATTTACCTCCGTCACTGATGATGGCCCGAGGCGTACCAAACCGGCTAAAAATGTTAGCTTGAATGAATTTAACCACGACTGCGTGATCATTGGTTTTGGTAGCAACGGCCTCTATCCACTTAGATACGTAGTCCACAGCCACAAGTATGTACTCATGACCAGTAGAGGGTGGAAATGGTCCCATGAAGTCAATGCCCCACGCATCAAATATTTCAATGATAAGAATAGGGTTAAGAGGCATCATGTCCTTCCGAGACATCGCGCCAAGGCGCTGACATCGCTCACAAGAGCGGCAGAATGAATACGCATCCCGATGAAGTGTCGGCCAGAAAAATCCGCATTGGAGAATTTTTGCTGCAGTTTTCTTAGCACTAAAGTGCCCCCCACAAGCGAGTGTATGACAAAACTTGAGAATGCTTTGGAATTCACTGTTGGGCACACACCTTCGAATTATTTGATCGGGGCAATATTTGAACAATTGAGGATCGTCCCAATAATATGATCGTGATTGGGAGAGGAAACGATCCTTCTCTTGCTTGGTCCAATAAGATGGTATTTTACCAGTTGCCAAGTAATTAACCACATCCGCATACCAAGGGATACTCTCTTGAGAGATGACAAAGAGTTGTTCATCCGGGAAGGATTCACAAACTGGAATGGAATTATGGAGGGATTCAACAAGAATTCTAGACAGGTGGTCATCCACCACATTTTCAGTTCCCTTTTTGTCTCTAATCTCAAAATTGAACTCCTGCAACAAGAGTATCCATCGGATCAACCTTGGCTTGGTGTCCTTTTTCGCCAAAAGATGCCGGAGGGCAGCATGGTCCGAGTAGACAATGACCTTTGAACCTAATAAATAAGCTCGAAATTTGTCTAATGCAAATACTACCGCAAACAATTCCTTTTCCGTTGTGGTATAATTGATTTGAGCCTCGGAAAGGGTTTTACTTGCGTAGTAGATGACATGTGGCAGTTTGTCTACTCGTTGCCCTAAGACAGCACCCATGACATAGTCGGATGCATCGCACATAATCTCAAATGGGAGAGCCCAATTTGGAGGGATTAGAATTGGAGCGGTAGTAAGCATGGTGCGGAGTTTTTCAAAGGCGTTAAGGCACGCTTCATCAAAGGTAAAGCAAGATTCTTTTTCAAGAAGGCGACACAAAGGCCGAGAGATCTTGCTAAAGTCTTTGATGAAACGGCGATTGATGTGGTCGGAACTAAATTATATTGTAAGCTTAATTTTGCCCTTTTTATCAAAATATAATTTAACCACTCGCAAGAGCACGAATCTTTGTAGATAAGGTTCTATATAGAGGGTATCGATCCCACGAGGACTAGTCGTTAATTGTCATAAAAAAAGATTAATTCTACTTTAATTCTAAAAATAGGTTTTTGGTTTTGTGTTTAAAACTATTGCGTAAATGAAATGACGATAAAATTAAAGAGTAAAGTTGGGAGAGAGAACTAGGGTTGGTTTCCACCACTAGCCATTCACATGTTCATAAGTGTAGCAAGCATGGGATTCATTAATTAAATGCCTAACAATGTCATTAGGCTTGTGACCTCAATGACATATCAAAAGATCAATGTGTGTGCTAACCTATTATAATCCATCTTCAACAAGCATAGCTCTTACACCTAACTAACTACCTAATTACTCTACTCTCTACGTAAACACTACATGCATCCAAACTACCTTGTCTTGGCATGGTCTATACAAACTAGCATCACACATTCATTTAAACACCATTATCTAGCCATCATTTGCACTTCTTGTCGAATATGCAAATGTTGTGCATTCAAGTGACAAAACCTACTCTAAGACAAGAATAAATTCCATATCAAATGAATATATATAAGAAATGTATTTGTGTACATAATCATTAGGCTAAATAATCAACATTTAATTACAAATCCCCAAGAGCTACAAAGATGAACAAGTTTACATGGCTAGGGGTTGAAACCAACACCCTAGTAGAAGAGTTAGTTGCTCATGGTTGCCTTGCACCCTTCCATTGATGAAGAGAATGAAGCTTCTTGGTCTGGTTCAGCTTTTCTCTTCCTCTCCCGAAGGTCTCTCTTCAATTCTTCTGATGTGTATGTTTGAGAGATCTGAGATATGTGGCTTTTGGTGCTTTTTGTATGCTTTTTGGCTCCTTTGGGCCCACCATATATATATATATATCATTATATATATCTCTTGTATCAAGAAGGCCCCCAAAAGTCTTGTTCAAGTCAGACAATCCCCCTAAGTCTTGCAAAAAGGGGGATTTTGTTGCAAGTGGGAGAGCAGGTGAGCAAGTGGCCAAGTGGGCTCTGCAGCATTTCGATTGATCGAAATTGCATTTCGATTGATTGAGATTTTGATCAATCGAAATGAGATTTCGATCAATCGAAATCTCGATTGATCGAAATCCACATCTCGATTGATCGAGATGCCTTGGCAACATTTTCTGATTTCATCTCTTGACTGCAGAAAGCTTCCAACTTTGCTCCATTTACTCCAATACCTGCAAAACATCAAAAATACAAAAATACCGTAAACATATCTCGGTAAACGCAAAAATGGAACTAACATATGCAATAAAGATGGTTCAAATGCATAGAATTGAACACTTATCACACCCCCAAACTTACATATTGCTAGTCCCTTAGCAATACAATATTACAAAAATGAAATCAACTATCTTATACAAAAGTTTAATCATGCTCAGTCATCAACTAGATAAAGGGCGCTCATCCATTCATTTAACAATTGGCAAATGCAACAAGTATTACAGAACTATGTGGTCATTAGCAAAAATGGACTTTCACAAGCTATAAATGAACGACAGTCCCCACACACTGGCCAACCCGAACAACTATAACAGTTCCAACCCCAAAATCCTCTTTGAAAAGTGAACATGCATTCTAACGTGTGGCTTTTGTCATATTTGGAGAAGAAAATGAACAAATCTGTTTTTAAGAGAAAAACTCATTGAAAATGCTCAACACGGCTGCTTCATTATCACAAAACATTCATGATTGCTCATGTGCGGATGACCGTGCAATGCTTAGCTCTTTTTGCTTTCTTGTAAGCCCATGTAGCGGCATTGGGCCAATGACTCCCAAACCAATTGGTTTTAGGGCATTAGGTGAAGAAGCACCCCTCGGACTTAATAACCGAGCTTACAAGGCGATGAGCGTAAGCAAGCCACCCGCTTATTACTGCTCAACCTTACACACTTTTACACGAATATTTCCTGCTTTGAGGCATAGAAATCCGGTTTATTTAGTGAGAAGGCTTATTGCATATTTTTCTCTTTTTATTTTTATTTTTATTTTTTTTTTACAACAACCGGGAGAACTTATTCTCCAAGTTGTTCAGATAAAAACAGAAATTTTCAAAAATTCTCCCTCAGACTTATACCCCACAATTTAAAATGCATGTGTGCGAATTTGTGCGGTTAAGGACAAATTTAGGGCAAGAACTGTACGTGCTCGAATTTGGACAATAATGTAGACCGTTCTAGCTTACTATCAAGCTTGCAAAAGTGCGGCTATTTACAATGCTACAGTTCTTAACTACCTGCTACATTTACCTCGGACATTCATTCGAATGACTTCCTTTAAAAAGCAAGATATCATGGCAAGCATCCAAAAATATCGAGAAGAAGAAAAGAAAGAAAAAAAAACTGCTCTACAATGACACTCAAAATAATAACCGAACATTGCATGCGTATGCAAGTGGTATAGCATACCGCACCCCCAAACTTATATGCAACATTGTCCTCAATGTTTGGACAAGAAGAGCAAGAAAAGAAGTTACCGGGATGGCAGAATGCGAGAAAAATGGAATTCCACAGCAGCGGTCATCCTGTAAATAAGAAGAATCTGCACAGAATACCAACTGGATACCACGAGCATTACAAGGAACAAAAAGTAGATAAATAGAACATAATGAAATAATTATGCACAAACAGACAATGCCAATATCACTGTAAATCTAATGGTCTGAACTGGTGTTTCTCGATTGTCTAAGAGGTCTATGCGATAAGATATTGACTATCCAGGCGCGCTAACGTATAGCACGCAAAGGGGCTGCCTTTCTTTATTACCGCCATACTGTGTTGAAGCAATCTCAACAGTATTGGGAATTGAAACCAGGCGGTAATAAACGGAAATCATCAACTGAATCGCATATAACAATTAGACAAGTGGTACTGCATACATAGTCAAAGTATAGAGAACAGATAGCTTGACGGAAAGCAAAAAAAATAAAGACGGTAAAGATAACACATGGCATAAAAGAAAATATAAATGTATTCCATATAACTGAAAATGAGTTTGAGTACAAAGTGTACCTGCAGGTGGAATACTCAAAAAGAGACTAAACATGGCCAACATGGCCTATCAAAAATAAAGAAAGAAAAATACAGAAAGAAAGAAGAAAAGATGAATGAAATGCAGCTACTCGAGGGCGGGTGGTGGTGATGGTGGCTCGGTGGGAGCAGAAGTGGAGGTGGAGGCTCGACCTGCGAACAGGAACTGCAGATCCTGCTGGAAGGCTCGGAACTCATCTAAAATCGCTCTCTGGCCCTGTACCAGAGAAGAAATGTCCGTCCGAATACCTGCCAGCTGACTCTACGTCACCTGGACGTGCTCGTCAAAACCCTGTTGGAGCCGCTCTATGTCAGCTGCCAGGCAGGAATAGCCTGTCGCTAAGATATCATGCCGCTCTGCAGCGACATCCATCTCCTCCTCCTCCATCTCCTCGTCCTCTGTCTCAGCCCCTGCTGGCTCTCCCTCATCCATCTCCACCGGGGCATCCATATCTACATCGTCTGGTGGATCACCCTGATGGTCCTATCGCTCTAAGTGTCGCCTCACCCGATCCCACTGAGTAGATGTGAAGCGGGTGGGCGGTGCCAACTGAATGTCAGTCCGACTGACCGGTATACTGGCACTGCTGAGAAAAGCGGCGATCAGGAATGGAAAGGGAAGCCGCCAACTCGCTGCTCTACTCTTCCTCTTGTTGACGAGGCCATCCCAAACTTTGTGCATCTGCCCCCAGATAAGTGATGGGACAGAAAACCAAGCGCCCGTATGGAAAGCATAGAGGCAACGGAGGAGGTCACCCCTGCGCTCGGCCACGTGCTGCAACGGACACGCGTTCTTGAGGAGAACGATGTCCAGGAACCAATATCTGCTCGGGCACATCGACTTGGACGTGCAGTTGTGGTTGGGCGTGGTAAACGCCCCGCCACACATGTCCATCACTATCGAGAATAGCGTGGTGTCTGCTGGGAGCGCGGCACTATAGAGTGGTTGACCGTCCGGGCCAACCATGTCCGGCGGCTGCTGGTGAGGGATGCCGAGCATATGAGCAATCCGGCTCGGCGTAATCGTGATCGTGACAATGGCCACGGTAGTCTCGAGTGTATCTGGCACTGTGCAGGAGTAGGTCATATGCTCGTAAAAGACCTGCACTAGGCACTCGTGTGCCACCTCGGTGGGAGGCACACATAGCCGGTCGAGGCGACGCCTCCTGAGCTCGGCAACCATCCACTCGGTGTCGGGACGTCTCTCGAACTCGGCTAAGTCGAAAACCTGCTCTGAGCTGAACTTCCGAGACCGGAAGGCTCGCCCAGGCACGTCACGAACAGTACCGGCGGCGTTCTTCACTCTCGCCATGGTCTCGGGACAGTCTGCACTGGATTCCAAAAAGGTACGTAAATAAAAGATGAATAAGAAGAAAGTTAAACAACTACTAAACTAAAAGAATCAAAATAAGAATGAAGTCCTAGTCCAAGGTACTGACAAAAGTGCAAAAAGTTGCACTCGAAGATGCAATGTTAACGGGCGCAACCGAAACGAAGGTGCCACGGTTACACACCGTACACTAAGCGTTTGAAACGAAGAAAATGCCAAATCCCACTCCTACATGAATTCCTACCCTCCGAAACCCACGAAAAACTCGATTCGGATATCGCAATCGCAACCATCTACCCCAACATTAGCTAACTATGTTTAGTCTGCCGTAAGACTATCAAAATGGCGAGAGAGTAAACAAAAAGTAGCCATGCATCACTTACCTCGCGAGGAAGAAGATGAACGGCTCAACTGAAGAAAACTCCACTCGCAGCCGCGAAGAGAAGATCGCGCAGGTGCTAGCGGCGGCGACGGATTGCGTCGGATGGCGGCGGATGATCGGGAATGGCAGATCGAGTGCTCGGGAATGCTTGGAGAAGGCTTGGATCGCACGGAGGAAGAGAAGAAGTCGGATGGTCTTTTAAAATGGGAAGCCCAACAGTTTAAATAGATTTTCGGCTCACGTGCAGGCTCCGCGTGCATTTCGATTGATCAAAATGTGCACTTCGATCAATCGAAATCTCGACTGATCGAAATCTTGCTTCGATCAATCGAAACTAGCTTCGATGGATTGAGATTGTCTTTTCGCTCAATCAAAAATTCCTCCGCTGAATCACATATTGACTTCGATGAATCGAACTAGACTCTCGATCAATCGAAATTTTCGATCGATCGAAGACCTATCGAAGTGCAATGAAGAATACCACCTCTCGGGACTTTAGACTTGGCACATCTCTGCAAGCTTTCGATCAATCGAACTAGAATCTCGATCAATCGAAATTTTTGATTGATCAAAATCTTGGTTTCGATCAATCGAAATGCTCAAAAACAGCCAGTGCAAAGGATGCTACAGGGACTTGGATATTTGGGAATTAGATACTACACTGCTTAGATACAAACCTACCTTGGATTAAAGGGACATCATGGAAGCTTGACAGCTACCATGGCCTTGCCACCTTACACGTCTGTGGCGCGACGTCCGGATCGACTCACGAGTCAAAATACACGGGATCCGTCAAAGTGACGACATCCACGTATTCGGTGGTGACTTGGTCATCCACACAAACTTTTAAGCGCTGCCCGTTTACTTTGAACATCGAGCCATCTTTCAAGTCCTTCAATTCCACCGCTCCGTGGGGAGTGACGGAATTAACCAAAAATGGACCATCCCAACGGGAGCGAAGTTTTCCGGGAAACAAATGGAGGCGTGAGTTGTACAACCAAACTTTTTGGCCCGGCGAAAATGTTTTGACTCGAATATTACGATCATGAAAGGCTTTGGACTTTGCCTTATAGATTTTCGCATTCTCATACGCGTCATGTCGCAATTCTTCCAATTCATTTAATTGAAGGTCTTGGTGGCCCACAAAGCTTTATGCTCCAATTCAACCGGAAGGTGGCACGCTTTGCCATAAACTAATCGATAAGGTGACATTCCGATGGGAGTTTTATATGCGGTTCGGTATGCCCATAATGCATCATTTAGTCGCAATGACCAATCCTTCCGGTCGGGCCGAACAGTTTTCTGAAGAATGTTCTTAATCTCCCTATTGGATACTTCTACTTGGCCACTAGTTTGAGGATGGTAGGGGGTGGCTACTTTGCGCGTGACGGAGTATTTGAGAAGCAAGGTTCGAAGGAACCGGTTACAGAAATGCTTACCTCCGTCACTGATGATGGCCCGAGGCGTACCAAACCGGCTAAAAATGTTAGCTTGAATGAATTTAACCACGACTGCGTGATCGTTGGTTTTGGTAGCAACGGCTTCTATCCACTTAGATACGTAGTCCACCGCCACAAGTATGTACTCATGACCAGTAGAGGGTGGAAATGGTCCCATGAAGTCAATGCCCCACACATCAAATATTTCAATGACAAGAATAGGGTTAAGAGGCATCATGTCCTTTCGAGACATCGCGCCAAGGCGCTGACATCGCTCACACGAGCGGCAGAATGAATATGCATCCCGATGAAGTGTCGGCCAGAAAAATCCGCTTTGAAGAATTTTTGTTGCTGTTTTCTTAGCACTAAAGTGTCCCCCACAAGCGAGTGTATGACAAAATTTAAGAATGCTTTGGAATTCACTGTTGGGTACACACTTACGAATTATTTGATCGGGGCAGTATTTGAACAATTGAGGATCGTCCCAATAATATGATCGAGATTGGGAGAGAAAACGATCCTTCTCTTGTTTGGTCCAATAAGATGGTATTTTACCGGTTGCCAAGTAATTAACCACATCCGCATACCAAGGGATACTCTCTTGAGAGATGATAAAGAGTTGTTCATCCGGGAAGGATTCACAAACTGGAATGGAATTATGAAGGGATTCAACAATAATTCTAGAAAGGTGGTCAGCTACCACATTTTCTGTTCCCTTTTTGTCTCTAATCTCAAAATTGAACTCTTGCAACAAGAGTATCCATCGGATCAACCTAGGCTTGGTGTCCTTTTTTGCCAAAAGATGCCGGAGGGCAGCATGGTCCGAATAGACAATGACCTTTGAACCTAATAAATAAGCTCGAAATTTGTCTAATGCAAATACTACCGCAAGCAATTCCTTTTCCGTTGTGGTATAATTGATTTGAGCCTCGAAAAGGGTTTTACTTGCGTAATAGATGACATGTGGTAGTTTGTCTACTCGTTGCCCTAAGACCGCACCCATAGCATAGTCGGATGCATCACACATAATCTCAAATGGGAGAGCCCAATTTGGAGGGATTAGAATTGGAGCAGTTGTAAGCATGGCGCGGAGTTTTTCAAAAGCGTCAAGGCACGCTTCATCAAAGGTAAAGCAAGACTCTTTTTCAAGAAGGCGACACAAAGGCCGAGAGATCTTGCTAAAGTCTTTGATGAAACGGTGATAAAAGCCCGCATGCCCAAGGAATGAACGAATCTCTCTCACCGTGGATGGTGGAGGAAGTTTGGAAATGAGCTCAACCTTGGCTTTATCAACCTCTATTCCTCGCTTAGACACAATATGCCCTAGGACAATACCCTCTTGAACCATAAAATGACTCTTTTCCCAACTAAGAATTAGGTTGGTTTCTTGACATCGTTTGAGAACACAAGCTAGATTTTGGAGGCATGATTCATATGAAGGCCCAAAAATGGAAAAATCATCCATGAACACTTCTAAGAATTTTTCCACCATGTCCGAGAAGATAGACATCATACACCGTTGAAAAGTTGCCGGTGCATTGCACAACCCAAAGGGCATGCGTCTATAAGCAAATGTGCCAAAGGGACATGTAAAGGTGGTTTTCTCTTGGTCCCTCGGGTCTATAGCAACCTGATTATAGCCGGAATATCCATCCAAAAAGCAATAAAAGCTTTGCCCGGCCAATCTCTCCAATATTTGATCAATGAATGGGAGGGGGAAGTGATCTTTCCGAGTGGCTGAATTTAATTTCCTATAATCAATGCACACTCTCCATCCTGTGGTGGTGCGTTGGGGAACTAATTCACCATTATCATTAGGTTGCACCGTAATACCAGACTTCTTTGGAACCACTTGAGTGGGACTAACCCACTTGCTATCAGAGATGGGGTATATGATCCCCGCATCTAGTAACTTCACCACCTCCTTCATTACAACGTCCTTCATGTTTGGATTTAATCAACATTGTGCCTCCCTTGAGGTCTTTGCATCCTCTTCCAAGTGTATGCGATGCATACAAATAGAAGGGTCTATTCCCTTAAGATCTACCACACTCCATCCTATTGCTTCTTTGTGCTCTTTGAGCACCTTTATGAGTTCCAATTCTTGATCATTTGTGAGATTGGAAGCAATAATGACTGGAAGGGTCTCATTTGCGCCCAAGAAAACATACTTGAGTGTAGCTGGAAGAGGCTTGAGCTCAAGTTGTGGTGGGGAAATTAAAGAAGGAGTTTGGGGAGTTTTGGACAAAGGGGGCAAGGGTTCTCTCGGAACTCTCCACTTAGGCAAATCCATGACAGTATTAACATCGAGCATGGAATTGACTTCACATATGGATTGGTCAATGTCAAAATCATCACATGTTCATAAGTGTTCATAAGTGTAGCAAGCATGGGATTCATTAATTAAATGCCTAACAATATCATTAGACTTGTGACCTCAATGACATATCAAAAGATCAATGTGTGTGCTAACCTATCATAATCGATCTTCAACAAGCATAGCTCTTCAACCTAACTAACTACCTACTTACTCTACTCTCTAAGTGAACACTACATGCATCCAAACTACCTTGTCTTGGCATGGTCTATACAAACTAACATCACACATTCATTTAAACACCATTATCTAGCCATCATTTGCACTTCTTGTGGAATATGCAAATGTTGTGCATTCAAGTGACAAAATCTACTTTAAGACAAGAATAAATTCCATATCAAATGAATATATATAAGAGATGTATTTGTGTACATAATCACTAGGCTAAATAATCAACATTTAATTACAAATCCCAAGAGCTACAAAGATGAACAAGTTTACATGGCTAGGGGTTGAAACCAACACCCTAGTAGAAGAGTTAGTTGCTCATGGTTGCCTTGCACCCTTCCATTGATGAAGAGAATGAAGCTTCTTGGTCTGGTTCAGCTCTCCTCTTCCTCTCCCGAAGGTCTCTCTTATGATATTCTAATGTGTCTTGAGAGATATGTGAGATATGTGTGATATGGCCCTTTTTGTGTGCTTTTTGGCTCCTTTGTCTCCTTTGGGCCCACCATATATATATATATATATATATATATCATTATATATATCTCTTGTATCAAGAAGGCCCCCAAAAGTCTTGTTCAAGTCAGACAATCCCCCTAAGTCATGCAAAAAGAGGGATTTTGTTACAAGTGGGAGAGCAGGTGAGTAAGTGGCCAAGTGGGCTCTGCAGAATCTCGATTGATCGAGATTGAATCTCGATTGATCGAGATTTTGATCAATCGAAATGAGATCTCGATCAATCGAGATTTCGATTAATCGAAATCAACATCTCGATTGATCGAGATGCCTTGGCTGCATTTTCTGATTTCTTCTCTTAACTGCAGAAAGCTTCCAACTTTGCTCCATTTACTCCAATACCTGCAAAACATCAAAAACACAAAAATACCGTAAACATATCTCGGTAAACGCAAAAATGGAACTAACGTATGCAATAAAGAAGGTTCAAATGCATAGAATTGAACACTTATCAACTGACATTGATTTAATTGCAAAGAAGGTAGCAGCAATTATGGCTACTAATCAAACACCTTCTACTTCAAATTCTTCATTGCTGGGCCCTTGTGAATTTTGCTCTAGTCCTATGCATAATGTGATCAATTGTCCTTCAATGGGGCAATTCTCTGATGTTCAACATGAGCAAGTCCAAGCTACATTCACTAGACCAATGAATCCTCCACGAGGTAACACTTATATCTCACATGGAGGAATTATCCTGGTTTTTCTTACAGTAACCAAGGGGCAGCAATGCAACCATCATATCAACCTAGGACTTTTGTGCCTCAACAAAAATATCAAAGACAAAGTCCTATGGCCCAAAGAATTTTTGCTATTGAAGACAAGCTGACACTTACCTTGTCAAAATTTGACAAGCTTGATTATCTCATAGAGACAGTGCAAGCTATTGCAGCAACAGTACAATCTATAGTTCAGCTAGTGCACTCGCATTCTCAATCCATTGCCAAACTGGAATCTCAGTTTGGATAGCTTACTACTTCATTGATTAGAAGAGAAGAAGGGATGCTCCCCAGTCAACCAGTTGCTAATCCAAGAGGGATGCAAGCTTCCACAAGCAACCCACACCATGAGCAAGTTCAAGCCATTACCACTTTGATGAGTGGGAAAATAATTGATAATAAGGTGGGTGAGAAGAAAGAAGAAGAAAAAGTGACCACAAGTCCAAGTGCTGAAATTCCTTATGAGCCCAGGCTCCTTTCCCATAACATTTCCTTGAAGCATCCAAATTGGGGAAGCAAGGAGATAAACTGCATAACATGATGGAGGTGTTTCGACAAGTGAAGATTAATTTGCCATTCCTTGATGTCATCAAGCAAATTCCTCCTTATGCTAAATTTTTGAAGGACTTGTGCACTCAGAAAAGGCGTTCTAAAAGCCATATGCCAAAGAAAGTAATGCTGCCACAACAAGTAAGTTCTATCATTCAGTAGTGCACTCCTTCCAAGTACAAAGATCCTGGTGCCCCAACTATCTGATGCATCATTGAGGATCACTAGGTGGATAAAGCTCTTCTTGATTTGGGTGCAAGTGTGAATTTGCTACCCTATTAGTCTACTTACAATTGGGCTTGGGAGAATTGAAGCCTACCTCGGTGGTATTGCAATTTGCAAATAGATAAACAAAGCAACCCCGAGGAATTATAGAAGATGTGCTCATTAAAGTGGACAAGTTCTACTTTTCTGTTGATTTCATTGTACTTGACACTGAGTCAGTTCATAATCCGAAGAGGCACATTCCAGTGATCCTTGGTCGACCTTTCTTAGCTACAGCTGATGCTTGCATAAATTGTATGTCAGGGATCATGGATATTTCATTTGGCAATATGAAGGTTAAGCTTAACATTTTTAATGCTATTGAGAATCCTCCAGATCAGACTGATGTTTTCTTCATGGACTCTGAGGATGTGGTTGAATCTGCAGATGAAATTAAGGTGCAAGAAAAACAGAAGGAAAAGGTGTTTGAAGATCAAATTTCTACCATTGTAGTAAATTCTGTATGCACTACACTTTCCAACACACTTCAGAGGGAGCAATTATTTAGCCACGGGAAAAGTGCCACGAGACTGGACCAAGCGAGAACGTGATAGATTCTTTTCTAAAGTTTATCATTACTTTTGGGAGGATCCAGATCAGATTATTCAGCGATGTGTCCTAGACCATGAGTTTCAAGATATTCTCAAGTTTTGCCACTCATTAGCATGTGGAGGCCACTTCAGTGCAAGGAAGACAGCAGCAAAGGTACTTCAATGTGGATTCTTTTGGCCTTCTCTGTTTCATGATGCATATGTTTTCTGTAAGACTTGTGATCGCTGTCAAAGATTGAGTTCAATGTCGAGACGAGATATGATGCCAATGAGCCCCATTCTGGTGGTTAAAATTTTTGATGTTTGGGGAATTGATTTTATGGGACCCTTTCCACCTTCTTTTGGCTACGAGTATATTCTGGTTGGTGTGGATTATGTCTCCAAATGGGTGGAGGACATTGCAACTCGAACCAATGATCACAAGGTGGTAATCAAATTCATGCATGAGAATATTCTTAGTCGATTCGGAATTTCTCGAGCTTTGATCAGTGATGGTGGTTCTCATTTTTGCAATAAATTCTTGAGAGGTTTGCTTGCTAAATATTCAGTGACACATAAGGTGGCAACGCCTTATCATCCTCAGATAAGTGGGCAAGTAGAGCTGTCCAACCGACAAATTAAGTATGTTCTCGAAAAGACAGTGAGACCGGATAGAAGAGATTGATCATTGCGATTGAGTGAGGCGCTATGGGCGTATCGGACTGCTTACAAGACTCCTATCGATATGTCACCATATCGATTGGTGTATGGGAAAGCATGTCATCTTCCAGTAGAGATTGAGCACAAGACACTTTAGGCGATCCAAAAATTCAATTTTGATGCAAAAAGAGCTGGGGAAGAGGGAAAGTTGCAATTGAATGAATTAGAAGAGTTTCGACGTGATGCTTATGAAAGTTCATGAATTTACAAAGAGAGGATGAAGGAATTTCATGATCGACATATCTCACGAAAGTCCTTCTTTCTAGGTGATAAGGTATGGCTCTTCAATTCAAAGCTTCGGTTGTTTCCCGAAAAATTGCGTTCAAGGTGGGATGGACCATTCCAAGTGATTTCAATTTTTCCTCATGGTGTTGTGGAAATTCGAAGCTTTCGAGATAATACTTTGATGAAAGTTAATGGGCAAAGGTTGAAACATTGTGTGGAAGGATGTGTGCCAAGAAGAGACGTAGAGTCCGTCGACTTGACGGATCCCGTCTATTCGACTTAATCCATTCGGAGGGTTGATCGTCTCCTATGGACGTTAAATTGTAGGTTTTGTATGTATTTTTATCCTTTAATTTATTTAGTTTTCTTTGATTTTAATTTTTAGTTTTAGTTTTCTTAAGTTTTCTTTCAATTCTAGTTGCATTTTAATGATTTATCTTTGAGTTTTTGATGTATAAGTTGCTTCCAGAGGATGCCAAGAGGTGTACCGAGGTATTTGGACTCAAGACGGGTGAAAAAAAGTGCTCTCGTTTGACCTTGGGCGATGGAGACTCAAAAATATCAAGTCCCGGTCGACCTTAGGTGATGGAGGGTCCAACAGGCATTTAGGGGGGGATCGATCGCCCTAGCCAAGGGGGATCGATCACCCCATGGTATTTTTTGAAGATCCCCACTAGCAGGTGAGTGATCGATTGCCCACTCCAAGGGGGATCGATCGCCCAAGCCATTTTGTGGGCTAGCCGAGACATCTCTCTATATATAGATTCCTTCTCCAATTCTAAAGCTACTACTTGCATCCTAGACCTCTTTGAACTCCAATTCAAGTCCTAATTCGACCGAAAAATTATTTTCTTCAATTGGTGATTATTAAACAAGAATTCAACATTGATCATCATCAACATCAATATCAAATCGGATCAAGAATCACTAGTTCTCAAAGGAACCTCTCACTTTTTCAAGTTCAACATCAAAGTAAGTGAAGTTTTTCTTTGGTGAAATTGTGCAATTCTTTTTTAGGGCTTTTGAAGACCAAGTTTGGGGGATCAATTTGGTGCATTTACTTGTTCAATTTGGGTGGAAAAATTACCGAAAGGAGGAGGTTGAAGGATACAATTTTATTATGCACGCCAAGTGTTCGATTTAATTCCTCAACTACAATTTTTCTATTTCTATGGCACCAAAGAGAGCAAGTCACCAAGGTGCTTCAAGTTCATGAAATCCTCACCGAGGGAGGAATGATCCAACCACCGGTTCTTCACGATCTCGCCGAGAGGGTATTCATGAGAGATGGCATCCAAGGGCTTTGAACTTTGAAACCACGTTTGACATCGCCTAACTCTACGGTATGTTTCCCGAGACAAGATGGGGGACTTATGACATCCGTCGTCGTCGGTCGGCATCCATTTTTGTTCCACTCTCTTCTACTATCTACCCGAGGCTTGTCAAGTTATTTTATCAAAACTTAATGTTGACACCTGATGAGCGGGAGGTGCTTATTTCTTCAGTAGATGGAACAATAGTTTGGGTGGACATGTCATCCATTGCCATTACCATGGGTTGTCCTCATGAGTGCCCAGATGATTTGTCTTATGTCTATACTCCTTTACCCGATGATTTGTCAATGGGTAATTTGGTTGCACGTTTGTGTGCTAATTAGTTTTCTGGGCTGAAAAGGAATGCAGCTTCCAAGTCTTCTATGCCAAATCATTTATGGTTCCTTGATGCTGTTCTACTCAAGAATATATGTCCAATTGGACATAAAACTAAGAGACGTCAAGAGTTCCTCAGAGCTTTATATGCTATACATTTTGGGCATTGGCTGTCGTTCCCACAGATTGTTTGGGGCCAGATGGAAAAGTTTTATTCCAAGGTTGTGGCCAAGGCACCAAACAGTGCAAGTGACTAGGAGTTTCCATTCCCGACTTTCATTCATCAGTTGCTTATTGCACAGGGGTATGCAGTCCATGAGGACGAGCTTGCCTTTCCACGTGATCTTCATTATGGCATGCATGACTGGAATTTGAGCCGATCTCATATGCACCAGAGAGTCATAGCGGTGCCTGGTGAAGTGTCTTGGTTGGCCCAGGGAGGAGAACATATAGATATACCACCACCAGTGGAAGATCCCGAGGAGATGGAAGCAGAGGAAGAGGAGGTGCATGCACAGGCTAGTGGCCATGATTATCAGTATTTAGAGGGGCAGATTGATGGGTTAACAGCCCAGTTTGGCACCTTACAGACAGAGGTCTCCACACAGTTTGGAGAATGAGGACAGAGATGGCAGATCACTTTCGTGATACTCGCCAAGAGCAACTAGAGATGAGGAGGATGCTGCGTGCACTGATGCGCCAGGCAAACTTGGATCCGGATGCTCAGTCACCACCACATCCTTGACAGGAAGGTAACCATCTTTTGTATTTTATTTTTGTTTTAGTTTTTATTTTTCTTTTTAGTTTTATTTTTATTTCTGTAGTTAAATTATTATTATTATTATAAAAAAAAACAATAAATGACAAAAATAAATAAATAAATAAATAAAACAGAAAAATAAAAAATTTAGGATTTTTCTCTTCCATATTAATTTTCACCCATACTATATCACTTGATCTTTGGGGTATAGTGGTTTGTTTTGACAGGTTGTAACATCCAAGTTTGGGGGTGTGCTTACCTTGCCTTCATACATATTGATGGGCTCTATTTTCTTGCCACTACTCTCTGGATTTCTGGTAACATCGTTCTTACTCTTCTTTATGTTTTGATTGCTAGTCCATTGAGGACAATGTATAGTTTAAGTTTGGGGGTGAGGCGATGCCTATTTTTGTGCTTTATTGCATATGGGGGAAAATTTGTGAAATTCTTCTTGTTTTAGGACTTTTGTTTATTTTATTTTCTTAGTTTTTTATTTTATTTTATTTTGTTTTGTTTTTAGATATAATGGTTTGACATTATTTAAGGGATTAGTACCTTATGTAGGTGCATAACTTGCAATTTTTGAGTATGTTTTAAAGTTTTGGAAACTGTGGTTTAAATTAAGTGGTTTTAATCATGGTTTGCAATAACATGTTTTGGAGTGATTGATTTTAGTTTCCTTACATGCACAAACATACTAGCATAATCTGGTGAGGTATAAACCTATGCTCTTACTTATTGAGTTACATAAGCTTGATATTAATTAGTATCTCTTGAGAATGAGTACTGATGATGTGTTTACTTGACATCAATGAAAAAGAAAATAAGTGAAAAAAAAAATATGTTAAAAGCAAATCAATTTGATCCTTTTCATGAGTAACTGGGCCTCTATGCCTCAGGAAGCACGGAGTGTTCGCGTCAAAAGTGAAAGGGTGAGAAAAGATGAGCATTGGTTGTCTTGATTTGTAGCCTGATTGATTTGAGTAATTAGGTCTTCAGGGTATCTTAAAGCCTAGTGCCCTAAAGCCATCTGGTTTGGGAGTCACTGACTGAAAGCTTGCTACATGGATCTTTCAGAAAGCTTAATAGATCAAGACATTGCACAACCAATAAAGCAATTGAAAGAAAAAACAAATTGAAAAAAAAAATGAAAAAGTCATGTATTCATGTTTGGAAGTATGATTTCAATAAGGGGAGCTAGTGAGTTGAAGGGGTATGTGCCTTAATATATTCAGAGCTAGGTTACGCTACATGAGATAACTGCTGGTTCACTTTTCACGAGGGAGCTAGAGTGGATTATTTTGAGATATGTTGATGTGAATTATGCATGGGGACCATTGATTTGAATTGCGGAATTTGAAAATTTGAAATTATTCTTGAATGCAAGTTTGTAACTATATATTGTAATCTTCTTCTTGATTAATGTTGAAACAGAATTTTGAATGTTTGTGCGTAACATTTCTGGAAACCCTCACGAGACTATACTCATCCAGTAGGGGGAACCTAGGGGTTTAAAGGCTTGTTGCATATGCTAAATGCAATCGTTTCTCCCACGAAAGTGGAGTTGGGTAGTTTAGTTAGTATTTGTTAGTTTCTTTTGTTTTAGTTTTATTTTATTCTATTGCTAAGGGATAAGCAATATGTAAGTTTGGGGGTGTGATAGTCGTTGAATGTTACGCATTATAGCCTCTTAACTTATCTATTTTATTCTCTTAGTGATAGATTATTTTGTTATTTTACTTCGTTTTAGTGTTTTCTATATTTTCAGGGCCTTAATGATTATTTCAGTTAAAACTAAGCTTTTAGGCTTTTAAAGAAGACATCCAAGATGGGTAGATGAAGCCTACATCAAGGAGATTCATTCAACCATTTATTTCAACTCAAATCAGCCCAAGGAAGAGGTCCAAGAAAAGTACAGCTGCTTAAGAAGGTTTCGGGCCTGAAGCCCAAATCTGCGCATAATACAATCTTAATACTATTTTGGAAAATGGACCAGAAGTCTTATTTTCGAGCCTCAAATCGACTTAATTTTTGGGTGGGTTGGACGAAATTCGATTCTGCACACTTTAGTATTTCACAAAAATTCCATGAATTGGACTTCTAGTGGGTCAAAAGTTGGGGCGAATTTAGCAGGAAAAACCCACCTAATTAGTGCTGCGGAAAACCCTAATTTATTCCTAATTGGATTAGGACTTTGGTGGATTCGCTTGGGGAATAAAGTGAAGACTTAGAGGCTAGAGTTGGGGGAGATAACAGAGTTTGGAGAGTCTGAGAGGGCTGAGAAGAGAACAGAAACATATTTGCAGAGCCATTGGAGAACGAAGTCATACGCATAATTCATGAAGATGATGCCTTCTTCCTCAATAGTTGAAGCTTCTTCTTCTACCATGAGCGTCTAGTTCGTCCACTAGGGTTTTGATGTAGCCCTAACAAAGCATCAATGGTTTGATTATTTTAATTATTGGGGACCTTTATATATATGTATAGATTGTGTAATTTAGAGGATTCTTATTATGGAATTGAGCAATAAAACTCTTGTAAATTCAATCTCAATGATTTCTTATCTTATCTTAGATATTTAGTTGTTGTTATTGAACTCAATCTCTCTTGTTTTCTTTGATCACGAGAGCGATTATTACACAATGGTAATCACTGAATATATTGTTAAGAGCTTTGACGGATTATGCCTAGAGAAGATGAACCATACTGCACCCTAGATTAGAGTAATTAGGCAGATGGCCCATGCCAATCGAAGATAGTCCATGGCTTAGCCTTAATCATATGTTATCTTCTGGACGGATGAAGGTGAGCTTGTAGCCACCGACACCACCTATGCATGATGTAATTCTCCACAGTTGATTCAATTGACCATTGATTGTGGAGTTAGTGGTGAAGTCAAATACCCTAGATTTTTCTCTTATTATCTTCAATATATATTTTACTTTGATTTATTTTATTTTACTTTTTAATTATTTTGGTTTAAAAATCAGAATTATTTTCCTATAAATTTAATTAGAATTAATTCCGTATTCTAACTCGTCAGACCATAATCCCTGAGGTACGATACCCCTTTCGATAGCCCTATTTTATAAGGAATTCGTTCTATTGCGAAGTTTGTAAAATTTTAATTGATATACTTTTTGAGTCACACTGATGTGATGGGGTACGAGACCAAATTTAAATCTTTGGCTCGCTTTGCCCCGGAGATGGTAGCTAATGAAGAGCTAAAGGTGAAAAAGTTCCTGAAAGGATTAAAAACCTCTATTAGAAAGAGGGTATCCATTTTGTGTTTGAAGACCTATAGTGAGGTGGTTGACAGAGCCTTGGTGGCTGAGGAGGATGACAGAGACACTCAGTGGTTGTGGGACTCTAGACAGCACGCGAAGGGTACGGGTACCTCTTCGAGTGGTCAGGGGAGGAAAAGGAATAGGGAAGGCAGATCAGGTTCACAGAGGCAGCAGCAGACTCGCCCAGTACCTTCATTGTCCTTACCTACTGGATCTACACGATCCATAGTTGGGTGCTATCATTGCCAGCAGTTTGGCTATTTTCGTTCTGAGTGCCCTCATAGGCAAATAGTGGCATCAGTGCCTGTGGCTTCAGTGGGGGAACGGGGTATGTTTTCATTGCAAACAACCCGACCATGTTAGGGCTAACTGTCCACAGAGACAGAGTACACCGAGTGGTATGGGGACTCAGCAGAGGGCTGGGCAGACAGCTACGGTACAGTCTGGTTTCAAGACATTACCGCCACCTCATCCAGTGCATTCTGTACAGGGATCTCGGGTAGCGAAAGGTTCCACGCCTGCTTCTAGTCAGCAATCAGGGTTACAGGGGACTGGTCAGCATTCGCGGGGCTGTGTATTCACGCTTGCTCCGGCAGAGGATGTACTGGTACCGTCTGTGGTCAAAGGTATTTTCTTAGTTTTTAGCTCATGGGCTAGGGTGTTGATAGATTCAGGTGCATCACATTCATTCATATTTGTTGCATTTGCTTGTGCCTTGGGGCTGAGGGTGTCATCACTGGAGTCACCATTGTCCATTGATACACCAATTGGGGGTAGGGTTACCCTGGATAGAGTGTGTCGGTCTTGCGAGATCGAAGTTGCTGGGCGTCGACTAGTGTTCGACTTTGTGTTGTTAGACATGACCACTTTTGATGTCATTCTAGGTATGGACTGGTTATCTACATTTAGAGCCACGATTAATTGTCTCCGTAGGAGAGTGACAGTGTGCACAGCCGAGGGTGATTGCTTTTATTTTGTGGGAGAGTGGGATGATTTCTACGTTCTGTCTTTGCTTGGTTCCGGTATGAGGGACGGGGTTGGATATTTCCTAGCTAGCTTGTTAGCCGAGGAGGATGAGATTGTGACCAGTGGAGGATTTCCACCGATGGTTAGAGAGTTTGTGGATGTGTTTCTGGAGGACTTGACAGAGTTGCCTCCGATGAGAGATGTGGTATTTAGCATTGATCTTGCTCCTGGTACCACGCCTATCTCTATGGCACCGTACTGGATGGCACCAGCAGAATTGATGGAGTTGAAAGAATAATTGCAAGAGTTATTGGATAAGGGATTTGTACGACCTAGTACATCACCTTGGGGAGCTCCAGTCCTGTTTGCTAAAAAGAAGGACGGATCTTTACGATTATGCATAGACTACCATAAGTTGAACCAAACAACGATTAAGAACAAGTATCCTTTGCCATGGATAGATGACTTGTTTGATCAGCTTAAGGGTTCGACTTGTTTTTCAAAGATCGACTTGAGGTCGGGATATTACCAGTTGAGGGTAAAGGAAGAGGACATTCTGAAGACAGCTTTTCAGACTAGATATGGCCACTATGAATTTCTAGTGATGCCATTTGGATTGACGAACGCACCAGCAGCGTTCATAGATTTGATGAACCGGATATTCAGGGTGTACTTGGATAGGTTTGTGGTGGTCTTCGTGGACGACATTCTTGTGTATTCTTCTTCTATGGAAGAGTGATAGGCGTTGAATGTTACGCATTCTAGCCTCTTAACTTATGTATTTTATTCTCTTAGTGATAGATTATTTTGTTATTTTACGTTGTTTTAGTGTTTTCGGTATTTTCAGGGCCTTAATAATTATTTCAGTTAAAACCAGAATTTTGGGCTTTTAAAGAAGACATCCAAGATGGGGAGATGAAGCCTACATCAAGGAGATTCACTCAACCATTTATTTTAACTCCAATCAGCCCAAGGAAGAGGTCCAAGAGAATTACAGCTGCTTAAGAAGGTTTCGGGCCTGAAGCCCAAATCTGCGCATAATGCAGTCTTAATCCCGTTTTGGAAAACGGACCAGAAGTCTTATTTCCGAGCCTCAAATCGACATAATTTTCGCGTAGGGTTGAACGAAATTTGATTCTGCACACTTTTGTATTTCACGAAAATTCCGTGAATCGGACTTCTAGTGGGTCAAAAGTTGGGCCGAAGTCAGCAGGAAAAACCCACCTGATTAGTGCTGCGGGAAACCCTAATTAATTCCTAATTGGATTAGGACTTTGGTGAATTCTCTTGGGGAATAAAAGGAAGACTTGGAAGCTGAATTGGGAGAGCTTACACAGAGCTTACATAGAGCTTACACAGAGCTTACACACAGAGATTGGAGAGTCTGAGAGGGCTGAGAAGAGAACAGAAACATATTGCAGAGCCATTGGAGAACGAAGTCATACGCGTAATTCAGAAAGATGATGTCTTCTTCCTCAACAGTTGAAGCTTCTTCTTCTACCATGAGCGGCTAGTTCATCCACTAGGGTTTTGATGTAGCCCTAACAAAGCATCAATGGTTTGATTGTTTTAATTATTGGGGACCTTTATATACATGCATAGATTGTGTAATTGTGAGGATTCTTATTAATGAATTGAGCAATAAAAGTCTTGTAAATTCAATCTCAATGATTTCTTATCTTGTCTTAGATATTTAGTTGTTGTTATTGAACTCAATCTCTTTTGTTTTCTGTGATCATGAGAGAGATTATTACACAATGGTAATCACTGAATATATTGTTATGAGCTTTGATGGATTATGCCTAGAGAAGATGAACCATACTGCACCCTAGATTAGAGTAGTTAGGCAGATGGCCCATGCCAATCGAAGATAGTCCATGGCTTAGCCTTAATCATATGTTATCTTCTTGACGGATGAAGGTGAGCTTGTAGCCACCGACACCACTTATGCATGATGTAATTCCCCTATAGTTGATTCAATTGACCATTGATTGTGGAGTTAGTGGTGAAGTCAAACACCCTAGGTTTCTCTCTTATTATCTTCATTATCTATTTACCTTTGATTTATTTTATTTTATCTTTTTAATTAGTTAAAAATCAGAATTCTTTTCTTATAAATTTAATTAGAATTAGTTCTATGTTCCAACTCATCAGAACATAATCCCTGAGGTACGATACCCATTCATTTCGATAGCCCTATTCTGCAAGGAATTCGTTCTATTGCGAAGTGTGGAAAATTTTAATTGATATACTTTTTGAGTCACACTCACACACGAATCAATTTTTGGCGCCGTTGCCGGGGATTATCTATTTGATTGATTGGATTTTACAGAATTAGTTTTAATTGGATTTTTAGTTTAGGAAATTTTTATATTTTATTTTTAATTTTGTTTTTGTTTTCTTTTCAGGTGCTTTTAGTAATATATGCAAGGTCGTCGTTCTGTGGCTGATCCTTTGATACCTCTTGATCCTGAGCCTGAACGTACTCTTAGACAACAGAGGAACATCCCTGTTGATACCATTGTGCAAGAGGAAGAAATAATTGAAAACATGGCAGAAGAGAGGAATAATAACCTTGTTCCTAATGCTGATGGAGAAAGAGCTAGATTGCTTAGGGACTACTATGTTCCTGAGACATATACCTCGCCAGCAGGTTTTCAACTGCCCAATGTCACAGCACAGAATTATGAGATCAAGTCCAGCATTATTCAGATGCTACCATCTTATTTTGGGCTGACTCAAGAAGACCCTTACAAGCATCTGGATGACTTCATTGAAGTGTGCTCAACTACAAATATTCACAACTTCTCTGAAGATGCTTTCAGAATGAGACTTTTTCCATTCTCTCTGAAAGACAAAGCAAAGTATTGGTTCAACTCTCTACCGGCTGGTTCTATCACGACTTGGACTCAGATGCAACATGAGTTTCTCAAGAAGTATTTTCCGATAGGGAAGACCAATCAGTTCAGACGTGCTATCACTGGTTTCTCCCAACATGAGGGGGAACAATTTTATGAGACATGGGAAAGATTTAAGGACCTTCTTAGGAAGTGTCCCCATCATCAAGTTCCTAAGTGGCAACTAGTGCAGAGTTTTCATGAAGGGCTCACAGAAGCCAACAGACAGATGGTTGATGCGTCATGTGGAGGTACTTTTATGTTGAAGAGTGAAGAAGAGGCATGGACCTTATTTGAAAATCTTAGTGACAACTCTCTACAACATGTGTCCTCTACTCGTTCTAGCAGACCTGCCACTACCAGGAAGGTTGATGGAATTTTTGAGGTTGGTGCTTCAGAAGCTATGCCAACTGATATTGATTTAATTGCACAGAAGGTAGCAGCAATTATGGCTGCCAATCAAACTCCTTCTGCTTCAAATTCTTCATTGATAAGCCCTTGTGAATTTTGCTCTAGTCCTATGCATAATGTGAGCAATTGTCCTTCAATGGGGCAATTTTCTGATATTCAACATGAGCAAGTTCAAGCCACTTTCACTGGACCAATGAATCCTCCACGAGGTAATACTTACAATCCCACATGGAGGAATCATCCTGGTTTTTCTTACAGTAACCAAGGGGCAGCAATGCAACCATCATATCAACCTAGGACTTTTGTGCCTCAACAGCAATATCAAACACAAAGTCCTATGGCCCAAAGAATTTCTGCTATTGAAGACAAGCTGACTCTTACCTTGTCTAAATTTCATAAGCTTGATTCTCTTATAGAGACAGTGCAAGCTACTGCAGCAACAGTACAATCTACAGTTCAGCTAGTGCACTCGCATTCTCAATCCATTGCCAAACTGGAATCTCAGTTTGGACAGCTTGCTACTTCATTAAGTAGAAGAGAAGAAGGGAAGCTCCCTAGTCAACCAATTGCTAATCCAAGAGGGATGCAAGCTTCCACAAGCAACCCACACCATGAGCAAGTTCAAGCCATTACCACTTTGAGAAGTGGGAAAATAATTGACAATAAGGTGGGTGAAAAGAAAGAAGAAGAAAAAGTGATCACAAGTCCAAGTGCTGAAATTCCTTATGAGCCCAAGGCTCCTTTCCCACAACGTTTTCTTGAAGCATCTAAATTAGGGAAGCAAGGGGACAAGCTGCATGACATGATGGAGGTGTTTCGCCAAGTGAAGATTAATTTGCCACTCCTTGATGCCATCAAGCAAATTCCTCCTTATGCAAAATTTTTGAAGGACTTGTGCACTCAGAAAAGGCGTTCTAAAAGCCATGTGCCAAAGAAAGTAATGCTGCCACAACAAGTAAGTTCAATAATTCAGCAGTGTACTCCTCCCAAGTACAAAGATCCTGGTGCTCCAACTATCTCATGCATTATTGGGGAGCACCATGTGGATAAAGCTCTTCTTGATTTGGGTGCAAGTGTGAATTTGCTACCTTATTCAGTTTACTTACAATTGGGCTTGGGAGAATTGAAGCCTACCTCGGTGGTATTACAATTTGCAGACAGATCAACAAAGCAACCCCGAGGAATCATAGAAGATGTGCTCATTAAAGTGGACAAGTTCTACTTTCCTGTTGATTTCATTATACTTGACACTGAGCCGGTTCACAATCCGAAGAGGCACATTCCTGTGATCCTTGGTCGACCTTTCTTAGCTACTGCTGATGCTTGCATAAATTGTAGGTCAGGGATCATGGATATTTCCTTTGGCAACATGAAGGTTAAGCTTAATGTGTTCAATGCTATCCAACACCCTCCAGATCAGAGTGATGTGTTCTGCATGGATGATATTGATGAATGTGTGAAGGAATTTGTCTCATCCTCTATATCTCGAAACTCCCTGGAGGTATGTAAGTCTTTTTATGACTTTGAGAACATTAATGATGAAGGGTGGTGTGAAGAAGTGCAGGCTATGCTGGAAGTGGAAGCTATTCAGAATACTCCACCATGGAGAATTCCAATTGAGCCACTACCTTTTCTCTCTAGCACTCCCTTAGTGCCTTCATTGGAGTCCCCTCCAGAATTAGAGTTGAAGCCTTTGCCTGACAAATTGAAGTATGTATTCTTGGGGGCACAGAAAACTCTTCCTGTTATAATTGCCTCTGATCTGACAGAAATTCAAGAGAAGAGCTTAGTAGAGGTTTTATACCAACATCGGGAAGCAATTGGATGGAGTGTTGCTGATCTTAAGGGCATTGATCCCTCAGTTTGCATGCACAAAATCCATTTGGAAAAAGGATGTAAGCCAACCAGAGAGGCACAGAGGCGGTTGAACCCCAACATGAAGGAGGTGGTAAAGAAAGAGGTAGTCAAGTTACTTGATGCAGGAATCATTTATCCAATTTCTGACAGCACATGGGTGAGTCCGACACAAGTGGTTCCAAAGAAATCTGGTCTTACCATTGTCCCTAACTCCATGGGAGAGCTTGTTCCACAACGTACTGCCACAGGTTGGCGAGTTTGCATTGATTACAGAAAGCTCAATTCTATGACAAGGAAGGATCACTTCCCTCTTCCATTCATTGATCAAATACTTGAAAGGTTAGCTGGTCAGAGCTATTATTGCTTTCTGGATGGCTACTCTGGTTATAACCAAGTAGCTATGGATCCAGAAGATCAAGAGAAGACCACTTTCACTTGTCCCTTTGGTACTTTTGCGTATCGTCGTATGCCTTTTGGATTATGTAATGCTCCGGCTACATTCCAAAGGTGTATGATGGCCATCTTTTCTGACATGGTGGAAAAATTCTTGGAGGTGTTTATGGATGATTTCTCTGTTTTTGGATCATCTTTTGAACATTGTTTGAGCAATTTATCACTTGTGCTTCAGAGGTGTCGAGAACGGAATCTGGTACTTAGTTGGGAGAAGAGCCATTTTATGGTGAAAGAGGGTATTGTATTGGGCCATATTGTTTCAGAGAGGGGCATTGAAGTTGATAAAGCAAAGATCGACCTAATTGCAACTTTGCCTCATCCAACTTCGGTAAGGCAAGTTCGATCTTTCTTAGGCCATGCCGGGTTCTATAGAAGATTCATCAAGGATTTCAGTAAAGTAGCTCGACCATTGTGCCATCTGTTATCTAAAGATGTTCCCTTTATCTTTGATGAAGATTGTGTGAAAGCTTTTGAAAAGCTTCGGTCTCTGTTATCCTCTGCACCAATCATGCAGTCTCCAAAGTGGGCTGGACCTTTTGAAATCATGTGTGATGCCTCTGATTATGCAGTAGGAGCCGTGTTGGGACAGAGAGAAGAGAAACGACCACATGTCATCTACTATGCTAGTAAGACTCTCTCTGATGCCCAACTCAATTATACAACCACAGAGAAAGAGCTTCTAGCTGTAGTGTTTGCCTTGGACAAATTTCGTTCTTATTTATTGGGGTCCAAGGTGGTTGTCTACTCTGATCATGCAGCATTGAGACATTTATTGGCAAAGAAAGAAACCAAACCGCGTCTTATTCGGTGGATTTTATTGCTGCAAGAATTTGATTTGGAGATAAAAGACAAAAAGGGGACGGAGAATGTGGTTGCAGATCATTTATCTAGAATCGAGTCTGAGCCGGTAATCGATGCATTACCTATTCGAGACTCATTCCCGGATGAGCAATTGTTTGAAATCAATTTGATGAAAGTTAATGGCCAAAGGTTGAAACATTGTGTGGAAGGATGTGTGCCAAGAAGAGACGTGGAGTCCGTCGACTTGACGGATCCCGTCTATCCGACTTAATCCCTTCGGAGATTCAATCGTCTCTTACGGACGTTAAATTGTAAGTTTTGTATGTATTTCTATCCTTGATTTCTTTTAGTTTTCTTTTATTTTAATTTTTGATTTTAGTTTTCTTAAGTTTTTCTTCAATTCTAGTTGCGTTTTAATGTTTTTTCTTTGAGTTTTTGATGTATAAGTTGCTTCCGGAGGATGCCAAGAGGTGTACCGAGGTATTCGGACTCAAGACGGGTGAAAAATCGTGCTCTCGGTCGACCTTGGGCGATGGAGACTCAAAAATATCAAGTCTCGGTCGACCTTGGGCGATGGAGGGTCCAGCAGGGCATCAGAAGGGGGATCGATCGCCCCATTTAAGGGGGATCGATCGCCCCATTGTTTTTTAAGAAATCACCCACCAGCAGGTGGGCGATCGATCTCCCATCCTTGGGGGGATCGATCGCCCAAGGCAAAAATGTGGGCTGCCCGAATTGTTTTGGTATTTAAAGCTTCCTTATCCTCCTATGTTGCTACTACTTGCATCCTAAGCCTCTTTGAACTCCAATTCAAGTCCTATATCATCCGGAAAAATAATTTCTTCAATTAGTGATTATTATACAAGGATTCAACATTGATCAACATCAACTTCAACATCAAAGTGGATCAAAAATCACTAGTTCTCAAAGGAAGCTCACACTTTTTCAAGTTCAACATTGAAGTAAGTGAAGTTTTTCCTTGAAGAAATTGTTCAAATCTTTTTGAGGGCTTTTGAAGACCAAGTTTGGGGGATCAATTTGGTGCAATTACTTGTTCGATTCGGGTGGAAAAATTGCCGGAAAAAGGAGGTTGAAGGTTACAAAAGAATTGTGCACACCAAGTGTTCGATTTAATTCCTCAATTACACTTTTTCTACTTCTATGGCACCAAAGAGAGCAAGTCACCAAGATGCTTCAAGTTCACGTAATCCTCGCCGAGCGAGGAATGATCCGACCACAGGTTCTTCACGATCTCGCCGAGACGGTATTCAAGAGAGATGGCATCCAAGGGCGTTGAACTATGAAACAACGTTTGACATAGCCGAACTTTATGGTATGTTTCCCGAGACACGATGGGGGATTTCCGACATCCGTCGTCGTCGGTCGGCATCCATTTTTGTTCCACTCTCATCTACCATTTACCCGAGGCTTGTCAAGGTATTTTATCAAAACTTGATGCCGAAACCTGATGAGCGGGATGTGCTTACTTCTTCCGTAGATGGAACAATAGTTCGAGTTGACATGTCATCCATTGCCATTGCCATGGGTTGTCCTCATGAATGCCCAGCTGATTTATCTCATATCTACACTCCTTTACCCGACGAGTTGTCGGTGGGCAATGTGGTTGCACGATTGTGTGCCAACCAATTTTCTGGGCCGAAAAGGAATGCAGCTTCAAAGTCTTCAATGCCAAATCATTTATGGTTCCTTGACGCTGTGCTACTCAAGAATGTATGTCCAATTGGACATAAAACCGAAAGACGTCAAGAGTTCCTCAGAGCCTTATATGCCATACATTTTGGGCATTGGCTGTCATTCCCACAGATTGTCTGGGGCCAGATGGAGAAATTCTATTCCAAGGTTGTGGCCAAGGTACCAGACAGTGCAAGTGACTGGGAGTTTCCATTCCCTACTATTATTCACCAGTTGCTTGTATCACAGGGGTATGCAGTCCACGAGGACGAGCTTGCCTTTCCACATGACCTTCATTATGGCACGCATGACTGGAACTTGAGTCGATCTCATATGCACCAGAGAGTCATAGCGGCGCTTGGTGAGGTATCTCGGTTGGCCCAAGGAGGAGAGCATGTAGATGTACCACCACCGGTGGATGATCCAGAGGAGATGGAGGCAGAGGAAGAGGAAGTGCATGCACAGGCTGGTGGCCATGATTATCAATACTTAGAAGGGCAGATTGCTGGGTTGACAGCCCAGTTTGGCACCTTACAGACAGAGGTCTCCACACAGTTTGGTGAAATAAGAGCAGAGATGGCGGATCACTTTCGTGACACTCGCCAAGAGCAACTAGAGATGAGGAGGATGATGCGTGCACTGATGCGCCAAGCAAACTTAGATCCGGATGCTCAGTCACCACCACATCCTTGACAGGAAGGTAACCATCTTTTGTATATTATTTTATTTTTAGTTTTTATTTTTCTTTTTATTTCTCTTTTTGTAGTTAGATTTTTATTATGAACAAAAAAAAAAAAAAAAAAAAAAATTGAAAAATGAAATAAAAAATATTTTATTTTTTTTTTTAGGATTTTTCTCTTTCATATTTATTTTCACCCATCCTATTTTCACTTGATCTTTGGGGTATAGTGGTTTGTTTTGACAGATTGAAACATCCAAGTTTGGGGGTGTGCTTGCATTGCCTTCGTGCTCGTGATGTACTCTATTTTCTTTCCACTACTCCATGATCCCGGTAATATCGTTCTTACTCTTCTCTATGCTTCGATTGGTAATACATTGAGGACAATGTACAGTTTAAGTTTGGGGGTGAGGCGATGCCTATTTTTGTGCTTTATTGCAATATGGGGGGAAATTTGTGTGAAATTCTTCTTGTATTAGGATTTTATTTTATTTTATTTTCTTAGTTTGTTTATTTTATTTTATTTTGTTTTATTTTTAGATAGTATGTTTTGACATGATTCAAAGGATTAATACCTTATGTAGGTGCATAACTTGCAATTTTTGAGTATGTTTTGAATTTTTGAAACCTGTGATTTAAAGTATGTGGTTTTAATCATGGTTTGCTTTAACATGCTTTGGGATGATTAATTTTAGTTTCCTTACATGCACAAATACACTAGCATAGTCTTATGGGGTATAATCTTTGGTTTTGAGTTATTGAGTTACATATGCTTGATATTAATTAGTATCTCTTGAGAATGAGTACCGATAATGTGTTTTACTTGACTTCAATGAAAAAAGAAAAAGAAAAAAAAAGTGATGAATAAGCAAATCAATTTGATCCTTTTCATGAGTAACCGGGCCTCTATGCCTCAGGAAGCACGGAGTGTTCGCGTCAAAAGTGAAAGGGTGAGAAAAGATTAGCATTGGTTGTCTTGATTTGTAGCCTGACTGATTCGAGTAATTAGGTCTTCAGGGTATCTTAAAGCCTAGTGCCCTAAAGCCGTCTGGTTTGGGAGTCACTGACTGAAAGCTTGCTACATGGATCTTTCAGAAAGCTTAATAGATCAAGACATTGCACAACCAATAAAGCAATGAAAAAAAAAGGAATGATGGAAAAAAAAAATGAAAAGTCATGTAATCATGTTGGGAAGTATGATTTCAATAAGGGGAGCTAGTGAATTGAAAGGGTATGTGCCTTAATATATTCAGAACTGAGTTATGCTACATAAGATGATTGCTAGTTCACTTTACACGAGGGGACTAGAGTTGATTATTTTGAGATATGTTGATGTGAATTATGCATGGGGACCATTGGTTTGAATTATAAGATTTGAAAGTTTGAAACTATTCTTGAATGCAAGTTTGTAACTATATATTGTAATCTTCTTCTTGAATTAATGTTGAAACAGAATTTTGAATGTTTGTGGGTAACATTTCTGGAAACCCTCACGAGACTATACTCGTCCACTAGGGGGAACCTAGGGGTTTAAAGGCTTGTTGCATATGCTAAATGCAATCGTTTCTCCCACGAAAGTGGAGTTTGGTAGTTTAGTTAGTATTTGTTAGTTTCCTTTGTTTTAGTTTTGTTTTATTCTATTGCTAAGGGACTAGCAATATGTAAGTTTGGGGGTGTGATAGGCGTTGAATGTTACGCATTCTAGCCTCTTAACTTATGTATTTTATTCTCTTAGTGATAGATTATTTTGTTATTTTACGTTGTTTTAGTGTTTTCGGTATTTTCAAGGCCTTAATAATTATTTCAGTTAAAACCAGAATTTTGGGCTTTTAAAGAAGACATCCAAGATGGTGAGATGAAGCCTACATCAAGGAGATTCACTCAACCATTTATTTTAACTCCAATCAGCCCAAGGAAGAGGTCCAAGAGAATTACAGCTGCTTAAGAAGGTTTCGGGCCTGAAGCCCAAATCTGCGCATAATGCAGTCTTAATCCCGTTTTGGAAAACGGACCAGAAGTCTTATTTCCGAGCCTCAAATCGACATAATTTTCGCGTAGGGTTGAACGAAATTTGATTCTGCACACTTTTGTATTTCACGAAAATTCCGTGAATCGGACTTCTAGTGGGTCAAAAGTTGGGCCGAAGTCAGCAGGAAAAACCCACCTGATTAGTGCTGCGGGAAACCCTAATTAATTCCTAATTGGATTAGGACTTTGGTGAATTCTCTTGGGGAATAAAAGGAAGACTTGGAGGCTGAATTGGGAGAGCTTACACAGAGCTTACATAGAGCTTACACAGAGCTTACACACAGAGATTGGAGAGTCTGAGAGGGCTGAGAAGAGAACAGAAACATATTGCAGAGCCATTGGAGAACGAAGTCATACGCGTAATTCAGAAAGATGATGTCTTCTTCCTCAACAGTTGAAGCTTCTTCTTCTACCATGAGCGGCTAGTTCATCCACTAGGGTTTTGATGTAGCCCTAACAAAGCATCAATGGTTTGATTGTTTTAATTATTGGGGACCTTTATATACATGCATAGATTGTGTAATTGTGAGGATTCTTATTAATGAATTGAGCAATAAAAGTCTTGTAAATTCAATCTCAATGATTTCTTATCTTGTCTTAGATATTTAGTTGTTGTTATTGAACTCAATCTCTTTTGTTTTCTGTGATCATGAGAGAGATTATTACACAATGGTAATCACTGAATATATTGTTATGAGCTTTGATGGATTATGCCTAGAGAAGATGAACCATACTGCACCCTAGATTAGAGTAGTTAGGCAGATGGCCCATGCCAATCGAAGATAGTCCATGGCTTAGCCTTAATCATATGTTATCTTCTTGACGGATGAAGGTGAGCTTGTAGCCACCGACACCACTTATGCATGATGTAATTCCCCTATAGTTGATTCAATTGACCATTGATTGTGGAGTTAGTGGTGAAGTCAAACACCCTAGGTTTCTCTCTTATTATCTTCATTATCTGTTTACCTTTGATTTATTTTATTTTATCTTTTTAATTAGTTAAAAATCAGAATTCTTTTCTTATAAATTTAATTAGAATTAGTTCTGTGTTCCAACTCATCAGAACATAATCCCTGAGGTACGATACCCATTCATTTCGATAGCCCTATTCTGCAAGGAATTCGTTCTATTGCGAAGTGTGGAAAATTTTAATTGATATACTTTTTGAGTCACACTCACACACGAATCAAAGAGCATGAGATCCATTTGAGGATAGTGTTGCAGACATTGAGAGAACACCATTTGTATGCCAAATTCAAAAAATGTGAATTTTGGCTAACGGAGGTGAAGTTCCTAGGACACGTGGTGTCGGAAGGAGGAGTATAGGTAGACCCTTCTAAGATTGAAGCGGTAATGGATTGGGAGAGGCCTAAGAATGTATTCGAGATACATAGCTTCTTGGGATTGGCAGGATATTATCGGTGTTTCATGAAGGACTTTTCGAAGTTAGCGGCGTCGATGACCAGGCTTACTCGTAAAGCAGTTAAGTTTGAGTGGAACGAGACTTGCGAGCATTCCTTTATAGAATTGAAGCGTAGATTGACTAGTGCTCCGATCTTGATTATTCCCGAGCGCGGTTTGGGTTATGTCATCTACTGTGACGCTTCACAGGATGGTTTGGGATGTTTGTTGATGCAGACCGAGAGGGTTGTTGCATATGGTTCCTGACAGTTGAAGATCTACGAGCGGAATTACCCGACTCATGACTTGGAGTTAGCGGCGATAATTTTTGCTTTGAAAACGTGGAGGCATTATCTCTACGGAGAGAAGTTTGAGGTTTTCTCCGATCAGAAGAGTTTGAAGTACCTTTTTACACAAAAGGACTTGAATATGAGACAGAGGAGATGGGTCAAATACATGGAAGACTACAACTTTGATCTTCAGTATCACCCGAGGAAGGCTAATGTGGTTGCCGATGCATTGAACAGGAAATCACATGGCACCTTGGCTAGCATTGTTATTCGTAAATGAAAGATGATAGAAGACATCTCAGAAATGGGAAAGTGCTTCAGTGAAAGTGATGGACATGCCACTTGGTTCACACTCATAGCGCAACCAACTCTAGTGAGTAGGGTGGTTGAGGAGCAGAGGCATGACACAGAGTTAGAGAGCATTCGCACTCGGATTGCGGGTGGTGAAGTAATGGAGGATTGGGTTATCTATTGAGACGGAGGTCTGAGGTTTAGAGACAGAATGGTTGTTCCATTGGCTTGTAGGGATGCGGTTCTGAGGGAGTTTCATAACTCCAGACTTGCAATACATCCTGGTGGTACCAAGATGTACCACAACCTTCGTAGATAGTATTGGTGGAAGGGCATGAAAAAGGACGTCGCACGATTTGTGGCAAGGTACCTCACTTGTCAACAAGTGAAGGCCGAACATCAAAGACCGGGAGGTTTGTTACAACCTTTACCGGTAGTATGTGGAAGTGGGAACACGTCACTATGGACTTTGTGACGGGGTTACCTAGGACAAGGAAGAGTCATGATGCAGTTTGGGTCATTGTGGATAGGTTGACCAAGGTGGCTCATTTCTCCCTATTCGAGTGACAGATGATGTGGATACTCTTAGTCGGTGTATATTGATCAGATTGTGAGACTGCATGGACTGCCAGTTTCCATTGTGTCTGATAGAGATCCGAGATTCACATCATGATTTTGGCAGAGTTTTTAGGCTACACTTGATACGGACCTCCATTTCAGTATGGCTTTCCATCCTCAAACAGATGGTCAGTCGGAACATACTATACAAATTTTAGAGGATATGCTTAGAGCATGTGTACTTGATTTTCGAGGCAGTTGGGAGGATCACCTTCCATTGGTGGAGTTTACATCCAATAATAGTTACCAGGCTAGTATTGAGATGGCTCCATTTGAGGCCTTATATGGTAGACCTTGTAGGTCACCAGTTTGTTGGACAAAGGTCGGTGAGACAGTGGCTTTGGGGCCGAATATAGTCAGAGAGACTACAGAAATGATTAAGACTATACGACAATGTTTGCTTACGGCTCAGAGTTGTTAGAAAAGCTATGCTGACAAAAGGCGGAGGCCTTTAGCATTTGAGGTGGGGGACCATGTCTTCTTAAAGGTCTCACCACGACGGGGCTTGATGAGGTTTGGGCGTAGTGGGAAACTAGCCCCACGGTTTATCGGTCCATTCGAGATATTAGATCGTGTGGGTGAGGTTGCATACCGCTTGGCATTACCACCGCAATTGTCAAGTGTGCACAATACTTTCCACGTTTTGATGTTGAGAAAGTATGAGCCGGATCCTTCACATGTGTTAGATTGGACAGATCTTGAGGTGGAGGAGGATGTGTCTTAGAGGAGAGACCAGTACAAGTTTTGGATGCTAGGGAGCAAGTGTTTCAGGGCAAGACTATTCCATTGGTTAAAGTCCTTTGGAGGCATCACGGAGTCAAAGAGGCTACGTGGGAGCAAGAACAAGAAGTTAGCCCAAAGTATCCCGAGTTGTTTTCTACTTGAGGTATGTTCCTAAATTTCGGGAACGAAATTCCCTTAAGGGGGGGAGGTTGTAGAGACCGTGACCAATTTTGGCCGGTTTTGCATTTTTTGCATAATAATTGCCATAAATGCATTTTTAGTAATGTTTAACGTGTTTCGAGTGTGGGAAACATGTTTGGGGAGTGTTTTAAAGGTTTTGAAAAATTTTTGGAAGATTTGGAGAAGTTTGACTTTCTGGTCAAATTGGGGCCCGGGATGTGACTTAAGTGGGCCCGCGAATCCAAAAAATTCTCATAAATAATTATTTTTTAGGATGGCTTAGTTGAAATGATTAGAGAGTAGAGGAAGTGATTTCAAGACCGTAGGAGTTTTTGAAATAAAAAACGGAGCCCAAGAAGGTACGTTAAGTGGCCGGGGGGCATTTTAGTCATTTTCCATGCCTTAGATATTTTAAATATCTGGCAGAGGTTGATCCCAACCATTTCACATGGATCCTTCTCTCTCTAACATTTCCCTCTTCTCCTCTCTACCTTCTCTCTACATTTCGGAGTCGTTCGGGTGCGATTCGAGTTTCACCGAAGAAAGGAGATACGTAGGGGACGGCTAGGGCTTCCCTTTGAACTGAGCAAAGTGGTGGTTTGGTAAGATAGACATCGTTGGAATTTTGGTGAAATGCTTGGAAGGTCTTCATTTTTGAGGTAGGGGTTATTCTTCACTTCTAATTGTCGATTCTAGGGTTTCGGGTGAAGAAGAGAGGTGTAGGTTGTGTTTCACATGTTTTAGGATGGTGAGAGGTGTGGAAAGTTGTGTTTTGTTCTTCTTTAGAATCCTATCTTTTCACAATTGTGTATATTGTGTTGGTGGGAGCATGTGGGTTTGAAGTGTGTGAGTGTAAGAAATTGATACATAGACATTATGTGCTCAATTTGGTGTATATATGGAAAAATGTGTACCAAGTGTCATATATGTGATTATATGTGGTTGTTGAATGCATGTTAGTTCTATGTGCTAAAATTATGCATTGAGTGTAGCATGAGTAAAATATGCTAATTTTGAAGTTGTATGCATATGAGATGATATATGCATGTGTTATACATATATGTGCTATATGTGGTATGTGGTTATGAGAAATATGCTTTTTACTTCTTTTTAGTATCAATGAGCATGAGTTGAGCATGAAAACAAAATGTTATGTGTTTATGCATTCATACTGCATATGTGGGAAGTTGCAGGAAAAATGACGCAAATGAGGTACACGGGGCTTCGAAGTGGTCCAACCGTGTTGTAAAATGTGGTAAAATTATCCACTATGTATGGCCTTGGAGTGGACCTTCCATACTAAGGCTTAATGCCTAGGATCGGAGTATGTCCAATACTAATGACCCCTCGGAGTTGTCCCGGTCATAGGATGGTTATCAGAGAATGTCCAAGAATTGTGAGCCTCGGAGTTGTCCCTTCACTCTATGGCAATTCTATACATTGCTTTGATAGGATGACCCTTCGAAGTTGTCCCGGTCATTGGATGGTTATCGGAGTTGTCCAAGGTTACATGATCCTCGGAGCGGGCCAATCATGTGGGGTATCGGATGAGGACCGAGGGAGAGAGCATTTACTTTCCTTAATGCTTTTATGTTTGAACATGTTATACATGATCCGTGAAATATGCAATCCTTTTTAATTGCATTTGTTAAATTATTTGTGAGATTGTGGATGTGGCATGTAGTGTATTCATATGCATTCCATGTAGGTCGGTGTCGAGTCAGCACTTAGGAGGGTTGGGGTATCTCTACTGAGCCACAGTGGTGCTCACCCCTTTATTATAAACTCTTTTACAGATAAAGCGCCAATGACGGATGGGACTTTAGTGTCCAAGTGGAACACTAGTAGTGGTTTTGCTATCTTGTGGATGTTGCACATTTTCTGGTTAACCATACCAGCTTGTGGCATGTGACTTCCTTTTTAGTTGTGGTTATACTTTGGACATATGTACTTTTGATGTACATATTGGATTGTAAACTTGTTGGATGTGGAAAGACAACGGTTTAGTTTAGGTAATGCCCATAGGGCACTTAGTTCATTTGATGATGTTTCCATTATGAATGGATGGTGTTTGTGAAAGAGAATGATTCATTTTGGTGTATGAATTCAATTATGAATGTGATCTTGAGTGTGAAATTGGTGTTGGAATCTTTCATTTATGTTATTAATCATGTATGAGGGGTTCTAGGAAGATAGAAGGTGGATTGGGCTCCAAATGAACCATGTATAGGGTTGTTGGAGGTCCTGTGGGGAGCATTTCGATCGTGTGAAATGTCCATTTCGCACAATCGAAGCCCCCATTTCGATCGTGCGAAGGGGTGATGATTTATGATGATTTTTAGGGTCTAGACAGGAGGAATTTCGATCAATCGAAACCCCCATTTTGATCAATCAAAATATTGCAGGTCTAAGGCCCCAAGAGGGTGAAAACTTTGCAAGAATTTCGATCAATCGAGATTTTTTTTCGATCAATCGAAGTCCTATTTTCGATCAATCGAAATTACTATTCACAGCATTTTTCAAAACTTTATTTCGACGTAATTTCTTCGTTTTTGATCGGAATTGAGGGTGGTTTTTTTTAAATTGAGTATTTTTGGATTCTCTATCCAATGGTGTAGGCCTTAGTTTCAGACTTCAAACACAGTAAGTTTTGAGGCTTGAAAGTGAGTGATTCTTGAAAGTGTGGACAAGTAAATTTTCACTAAGGTGTATGATTTGATGTAGGGCCCATGGGGGTTAGTTAAGATGGAGTTGTGTGCATTTATATGCAAGAATTGAGTTAAGCTTTCGCGGTGAATAAGGGTAATAAGGGTCTATTGGGCTAAATAGACAGTTTAACCTCCGGTTCTCCGATAATTAGCAATCGGGGCATTATAGCTTGGTATCAAACCATGATACTAATGCATGAGTGTAATTGAGATTGTTCACGGGGTTGAGTGAACGGAGTCCCGGCGGTCCGGGTTTCGGGGCATGACACAAGGTGTCGGTAGTGTTGGAGTGGGGGCCGCCTACCTCACCTACGGAGATTTGTAGTTTTTTGGGGTTAGCTGGTTATTATCGTAGGTTCATTCAGGACTTCTCCATGATTGCTAGCACGCTCACCTATCTCACTAAAAAGGGTGTGCCTTTTGTTAGGCAAACTTTGATAAGTTGAAGAGCAGGTTGACGACTACACCTGTTCTAGCTACTCCTTAGAGCGGGGTTGAGTACTTGGTATATACTGATGCATCGTCGCAGGGTTTGGGTTGTGTATTGATGTAGGAGGATAGGCCGATATCTTATGCTTCATGTAAGCTAAAGCCTCACGAGCATAATTACCCAACTTATGATTTAGAGTTAGCAGCCGTGGTTTTTGCTTTGAGGATTTACAGGCATTACCTTTTGGGTGACACTTTCAAATTGTTCAATGATCACAAGAGCTTGCAGTATTTGTTCTCGCAGAAGGAATTGAATATGAGGCAGTGTAGGTGGTTGGAATTCGTGAAATATTATCACTTCTCCATTCAATACCACCTAGGGAAAGCCAATGTAGTAGCTGATTCGTGTGTGAGTGTGACTCAAAAAGTATATCAATTAAAAATTTTCCACACTTCGCAATAGAACGAATTCCTTGCATAATAGGGCTATCGAAAGGAATGGGTGTCGAACCTCAGGGATTATGTTCTGACGAGTTGGAACACAGAACTAATTCTAATTAAATTTAGAAGAAAAGAATTCTTATTTTTAAACTAAATTAATTAAAAAGTAAAATAAGCTAAATCAAAGGTAAACAAGATAGTGAAGATAATAGGAGAGAAACCTAGGGTGTTTGACTTCACCACTAACTCCACAATCAATGGTCAATTGAATCAACTATAGGGAATTACATCATGCATAAGTGGTGTCGGTGGCTACAAGCTCACCTTCATCCGTCAAGAAGATAACATATGATTAAGGCTAAGCCATGGACTATCTTCGATTGGCATGGGCCATCTGCCCAACTACTCTAATCTAGGGTGCAGCATGGTTCATCTTCCCTAGGTATAATCCATCAAAGCTCATAACAATATATTCAGTGATTACCATTGTGTAATAATCTCTCTCATGATCACAGAAAACAAAAGAGATCGAGTTCAATAACAACAACTAAATATCTAAGACAAGATAAGAAATCATTGAGATTGAATTTACAAGACTTTTATTGCTCAATTCATTAATAAGAATCCTCACAATTACACAATCTATGCATGTATATAAAGGTCCCCAATAATTAAAACAATCAAACCATTGATGCTTTGATAGGGCTACATCAAAACCCTAGTGGATGAACTAGCCGCTCATGGTAGAAGAAGAAGCTTCAACTATTGAGGAAGAAGACATCATCTTTCTAAATTACGCGTATGACTTCGTTCTCCAATGGCTCTGCAATATGTTTCTGTTCTCTTCTCAGCCCTCTCAGACTCTCCAATCTCTCTGTAAGCTCTCTCAATTCAGCCTCCAAGTCTTCCCTTTATTCCCCAAGAGAATACACCAAAGTCCTAATCCAATTAGGAATTAATTAGGGTTTCCCGCAGCACTAATCAG
The DNA here is from genome assembly GCA_026545225.1 of Cornus controversa. Classification (NCBI taxonomy): domain Eukaryota; kingdom Viridiplantae; phylum Streptophyta; class Magnoliopsida; order Cornales; family Cornaceae; genus Cornus; species Cornus controversa. The sequence continues at coordinate 25,965,122 of CM048848.1, read as the reverse complement.
GTGGGTTTTTCCAGCTGACTTCGGCCCAACGTTTGACCCACTAGAAATCCGATTCACGGAATTTTCATGAAATACAAAAGTGTGCAGAATCAAATTTCGTTCAACCCAACGCGAGAATTATGTCGATTTGAGCCTCGGAAATAAGACTTCTGGTCCGTTTTCCAAAACGGGATTAAGATTGTATTATGTGCAGATTTGGGCTTCAGGCCCGAAACCTTCTTAAGCAGCTGTAATTCTCTTGGACCTCTTTCTTGGGCTGATTTGAGTTGAAATAAATGGTTGAGTGAATCTCCTTGATGTAGGCTTCATCTCACCATCTTGGATGTCTTCTTTAAAAGCCCAAAATCACGGTTTTAACTGAAATAATCATTAAGGCCCTGAAAATACAGAAAACACTAAAACAAAGTAAAATCACAAAATAATCTATCACTAAGAGAATAAAATACATAAGTTAAGAGGCTAGAATGCGTAACATTCAACGCCTATCAGTAGCTGATGCACTTAGTTGTCAACCCTAGCTAGGTTTTCCACCTTATTCAAGCAGAGTGGAATGACTTGAGCAGTGTTGATGCCTTAGCTGATGCCTTTGTAGTATGTGTGGTGGTTACACCTATTATCATTCAGAGGGTAATTACAGACCAGCTTATTGACCTATAATACATAGAGAGGGTGACTGAGTTAAAATCTAAAGAGGTACCGTTCTATACAGCGGGTACCGACAAAGGATTGAGGTACAAAGGCGGCTAGTGGTCCCTCTCAATGACAGCTTGAGGAGGGCAGTGATGAGTGAGGCCCACAGTTCTCATTTTTCGGTACACCAAGGCAGGGACAAGATGTACCAAGATATGAAATGACAGTTTTGGTGGGCAGGTATGAAGAGAGACATTACAATATTTGCCTCTAAGTGTAGCACATGTCAAAAGTTCAAGATTATTCACTAAAGACCACTTGAATCTTAGTAGCCACTGCCTATACGGAAGTGGAAGTGGGAGAGCATCTCCATAAAGTTCATTGTGGGACTTTCCAACTCACAACAAAATCATGATGCTATTTGGGTGATAACGGACAGGTTAACAAAATTAGCCCTTTTTTTGCCCGTAAGCTCAAGTTACACCTTAGAGTACTACACGATGTTTTACATTGCTGAGATAATGAAGCTTTATGGTGTGCTATTATCCATTATATCAGATATGAATCTGAATTTTGTATCAGGGTTTTGGGAGAGTTTTCAACAGGCTATGGGTACAGCTCTGCATCTCAGTACAGCCTATCACCCTTATACCGATGGTCAGATCGAGAGGGTTAAATAGATTTTGGAGGATATGTTACGAGCATGTGTACTCGACTTCAAATGTAATTGGGAGAGTTACTTTCCACTAGTCGAGTTTGCCTATAACAATAGTTATCAAAAGACTGTTGGTGTGGCACCATTCGAGGCTCTGTATAGGCGCCCGTGTAGGCCGCTGGTATGTTAGTTAAATGTTGGAAAGAATAGATTCTTGGGCCCTGATTTCATTAAGGATATATCTGAGAAAGTTGCTCTTATTAAAGATCGTATGCGGACTATGCAGAGTAGACAGAAAAGTTAAATGAATCAAAGAACTCTAGCATTAGAGTTTAAGGTGGGGGATCAGGTTATACTCAAGGTTTCTCCCATGAATGGAGTAATGTGATTTAAGAGAAAGGAGAAGTTGGCACCTCATATTGTAGGTCCTTTCATGATTACCGATAGGGTTAGGGTGGTAGTGTATGGACTGGCATTCCCAGACACGATGCACAGGTTCACAATGTCTTTCATGTGTCTATGCTGCAGAAATTCCTTAGAGATGAGGATGTTTACCAGCAAATTGAGGTTGGAGAGATTGATTAACGGCCAAATGCAACATATGTGGAGTAACTTTACTGTATTCTTGACCGTCGGGACTATGTTCTTCGTTCTTAGACCATTCCGTTAGTTCGAATTCAGTAGAGCCGCCATAATGAGGCAGAGTCCACTTGGGAAAGGGAGGATGAAATAAAAGTAAAGTATCTAGAGCTTTTTCTTTTAGGTATGGGGTGAATTCCGAGGACGAAATTCCTCTTTTTAGGAGGGAAGAATGTAATACCCCATAATTTTGGAGGTCATTTAATTTTAATTTAAATGCTTTATTTTTTTATTAGTTAAATTGAATTGCTTTGTGGTTAAATTAAATTCCTTTGAGTGCTTTGGATTGCTTTGTTGATTGGATTATATCTCTTTGAGTGCTTTAAATATTTTGGTGTAGTTTACTTTATTTTATTTTATTTTAGTTGGACTGAGTCTTTGGATTTTCTTTTATTTTAATTTTTTGATTGGGCTAGGGAAAATTTGGGTTGAGTTGGGCTAGAATGGTTGGGCTAGGTGTATATCTATGAGCTAGGGTATATTATGTATTTTTTCTCTTTTATTATTATTTTAGATATTTAATAATTTTGTAAGAGAAAAAAGAAATAGAAGAGAAAAGAAAAGGAGGCCAGGGTTTCTATCATTCGTTTTCATGCACAGAGACAGAAAGAGTGTAGACGCAGGAGACGAGAGAGAGAAGAAGGGATTCATCAGGTTGAATTCGTGTTTGTCAAAAAGGCAAGTTAGAACTTTGCTCTTCCCCTTTGAATCCGTTGACTCACACACACACACACACACACGCACATGCGCACACACACACACACACATTTATATATATGTATATATTTGTATATACATGTTACTTGAATATGTTTTAATGTATTTAATTATGAAATTAAATGATTATGCATGCTAAGGGTGATTATGTGTATTAAACATGAAAAATCTGGGGGTTTGGTACTGTTATAGGGTAATTTTCCATATATATATGCATGTATATATGACTATATAGGCGGGTGTACAGATATATGTGTGTGTGTGTGTGTACGAACATAAAATTTGAGTTTAATGTATTAATCAATTTCGAAGGTTTTTCTTCTGATTAATAGGTAGATCTTGCTTCCCCGAATAATCTTTGAAAATTTGGTTGCGAACCGTTGGGTAGATTGATAGGAAATTGAGTTTGAAATTTTAGATTTGTAAAACTTGAAATTAATCGTGTTTGTATTGACCCTTGTGGGTGGGTGTGATGTGGGCAGGTGCAAGAAGAGACAATAAGGCGAGCTACGACACTGGTAGGCTACAGGGTGCTCAATCCCACATCGCTTGGGTATGGAGTTGGGGATGTGCTTATATGTAGTGTGTTCTCTACAAATGATAAGAGGCCTTTTGGGGTAAAATTCAAGAGCAAAATCGTGCGGGCTTAGGCCCAAAGCAAACAATATCATGCCATCAAGTGGAGTGGCCTGTTACAAATGGTATCAGAGTTGGAACCCAGCCGAAAGTGTGTCGATGAGGATATCGGGCCTCCTAGGGGGGTGGATTGTAGTGACCCTTTTGGGCAGGTGTGATGTGGGCGGGTGCAAAAAGAGACACTAGGGCTAGCTACCACACTGGCATGGTAGAGGTTGCTCAATCCCACATCACCTGGGTGTGGAGAAAGGGATGTGGTTATATGTAGTGTGTTCTTTCCAAATGGTATGAGGCCTTTTGGAGTAAAACCCAAGAGCAAAACCATGCGGGCTTAGGCACAAAGCGAACAATATCATGTCATGAGGTGGAGTGGGTTGTTATAGTATTTGATTTAGGTCGTGAGATGGGGTGATTTTGGTACCAATGCATAGCTTAGATCGAGACGAGTTGAATGGTATATTTATACGTGCGATTCTATGCCCAGAGGTGGCCGAAAAGTTAGGGCTCCATTGTTAAACGTGAGTTGCAGGAAGAAGGAAAAGAAAAGGAAAAAAAAAAGGAGGAAGAAGAAGAAGGAGGCAGTGCCCCCCACGTGCACCGCCGGTGCCGGCCGATGCCAGGGGCAGCAGCAAGCCCCACTCGCTGGGGTCCACCTCTGGGCCCACTTTGGTCCCAATTCAGAATAGTTTTATTATTATTTTTTTAAAAAAATTTGATTTTTAAATTCAAAAAATAGAAAAAATAATTTTTCAAATTGTTTTTAAATTCCAAAAAATTTTGGTGACCTTCTAGTGACAGAATATTCTTGGATTTTAAATTTCAAGTCAAAATGAGGTGCCTTTGTGATTAAAGTAGCATAAAAAGTGACATCAAAACTAGATTTTTGTTTTCTTTTATTTTGAACATTTTTTAAAATTTCTAAAAATTTTAGAAAATTTCAGAATAATTAAATAGGGTTTTAGGAACATAATAGGCCCGGAAACCTAGATTAGAGTTAGGTTTAGACTCCTTCGATGATTTTGGTATATTGGGAATTTGGTTGTATGCTTGCTCATATTATTGGTGGTTGTATTATTTTCCTTCCTTAATTGTATTATTTGAAATAATAACTATTCATGATACTTGATATTAGTTTAATTGTATATTAGTTATTTTATTGTTGTGATTGAACTTCTTTTAGATTAAATTAATGTGCTAAGTAAGTTAAATCTTTTGTTTTGGTTAATAGGTTAGTTGTACAGGCATTTAAGGATTGATAGGAGATATGTCGAGATTACCAAAGGGGTCCTTGAGTTAGGAAATTTTCAAGTTGTATTGTTCAGGCAAGTATTATGCTTATTTAATGTTATTTATTATTTCAGTTAGACTTTTCTTTCCGCATTTATAAATCTTTTCTTTTTGTCCTTGTATTCTATGTTTGTTTGCTATTAGTTGTAGATATCTCTTTTGTTTTATGTGTGAAATTGAGTACTCAGTTGTGAAATTTGTAGCGATATTTCAATCAGCTACTCACGAATATGCTTCATGATGCTAGCAAAATAGTGTTTCAAGTCATCACCTAACGTTAATTATATTATTCTTGCTGATACTTGGGTCTTCGAACAGGTATATATAATTCATGCAGTCATGACTATTTCAAAATTTGAAAAGTAACAATATTTTAGTGGATGGCCTCACAACCGTTTCAGCAGTGTTCTGCAAATTTCTTATCTTTTAAACATATTGACCTCCCTGTATAAGCACATTCCTCTCAGTCGTATGTAGGGCTTAGCCAGAAATTTTGATTTCTTTTAATTGATGAAAGATTAAAAGAAAAAATGTAACATTTTAACTAAACAAAATTTCACAAACTTTAACCAAACATAATTATTAGGAACAAGATAGACCGTACACCATTATCAGGAACATAAGAAAGAAGTGCTTTTGTAACTTATATAAGAAGTAGTTATAAAATTTGTTATTTAAAAACAGAGAACTAAAAATATTAACATATATGATAGTATTATTGTTGTTATCATTTTGATCTCTCAATATCTCATTGCTGGAGACTAACATACAATTTCAAATCTTTTTCTTTTGTAAACATCGTCTAACGAAAATGATTAACATTATGTATTTTTTTTTTCTCGCTTTAATTCAAATAATGGATGTTATACATGTGTATGAAAACATTCCTACAAGATGCGGATAACTTGTGAAATGGATTTTCTGATCCACAAGCAGAGTTCAGCAGATGACATCCAGCATGAGTTGGGATCAAAAGTAATTTAGATGATTCTATTGATTTAATTTGCAGTCATATACCACTACAGGATTTTTGGGTTTTAACGACAGGTTTTTTATGACGGCCCGTGTAGTTCGTCGTAAAAAGTATATTCCATGACGGGCCCGTGTAGCCTGCCCTAGAACGTTTGTTTCCACGACGAGCCATTAGGCCCATAGTAGAAAGTGAGTTTCCACGATGGGCCATTGGCCCGTCCTAGAAATATTTATTCTTATTACGGGCTTTGGCCGTTATTGAAAGTTTTTTTAAAAATAAGAACAAATAATTTCGTGCTTTTATTTTGGTTTCCCGCAAGATACACTTTTCCTCTCACATGCGTTCAATTTTCTTCCTCACTTCAGACTTTCTTTAATCGATCGAAGCCATCTGATTATACACATTCACTCAGCTCACATGCATTCAATTTTCTTTCTCACTTCAGACTTTCGAATCGAAGCCATCTGATTATACACATTCCCTTAGCTCTACCTAAAGTCTCAACCCATCATCTTTGTTCCTCAACCAAATTTAAACTCAATCTCACTCAACTATCAAAGCCCTAACCCAATCTCACTCACCGATTGAAACCCTATCCCACTCACCGATCGAAGCCCTAACCCAATCTCTTTCCCTTCGGTGAAAGCCCTAACCTAATCTCACTCGTTGATTGAGTCAGCTAACAAAATGTTGAGAGAAAATAGTGAAGTTATAGAAGATTTACAGACTATAATGTAGTTATCACGTTCGGCGCAGTGAAACCTGTACTCACAGGTCGTCAAATTCATACGTAATTTGTAAGGTTAGTAAGGTTAGCAACATTTCTTCTTCTTTTCTAAATTTTGTTAAAGTAAACATCGTTCTTTAATTTTCTTTGGGTACCAAAAATCCTAAAATCATCCTTTCATTGGTGAAAGGTTTTGGAGTGATTCATGTTCTTGTTGTTGGAGTTATAGAGCATCTGGGGCTGTTAGGTAAGCTTATGAGTGATTCCATTTTAATATCTCAATCCTAGCTAATTGTCCTTGAAGAAAATTAGTTTGTTGGGATTCAAATTGTTGGTCATGGAACTTCAAAATGATATCTGTCTAGAGTTCAAAAAGAGCTAAAATCTTCATTTATTATTCATTCATAGGCCAGGTTTTCAAATTTTTAAGTTTAGTGTGTGACTAACACCATATAGCTTCTTCGTACTTTCTTGTGAACTCCCAATATAGTTCCTTGATACTTGGATGTGAACTCCTAAATCTTGCAAGGGATCATTCATAAATGTCAGAAATTAATTATGCCACAGCATTCAACTTTAAGATTTTATTTTATATAGATATCTTGTTCATTGTTGTTTCAAGCTATCCGATTTTGTCTGGGAAAAGACAAGCGCTTTTCTTTTATTAGTTAACTGACGATTAAATTTACAGTTTAGAGTTAACCAAAATGTTAAGATGTTAGAGATAACAATATTCCTCTGCTAGGAGCTGATTATAAATGACATGAGTACTTTGGTTTTGGTAACATTTCAAGGCTTCCAAGTTGCAACCACACTAGTCATTTTCAGTTATAGATAAATATAAAGTGCATAATTTCATGAATTGATAATTATTATTCATCTGAACAATAATATATATATATATATATATATATATATATCACCCTAGTAACAAGCTTAACTTAAATCTAGATAACATCCATCCATCAATGATTACCTTACAATTTCCATGTGCTTGTGCATTCCTCAATCAAAGTCTTCAATTACAACTCAAGAAAATTCAGTAGACTTAAAATAATTGACAGGCCAAAAAAGACTCAAACTAAACCAACTCAACATGGAACAATTACATGTTTTGATCGCGAAAGTTGTCAACCCAATTGCTCTAATTCCTAAAACTTTCCTTTTCTCTTCCTTCCGTTCTTTCCATTTCAAATGAATCCCAAACCAGATGCTCACATCACTCGTAACACATCAATGTTATAGACATGGAAGACCTTCAATCTCCCTCCAACCAAAACTATAACCAAATGTATGAGGGGGGTCTGAACAACACCCTCTTTTTCTCCCTCTTTTCCTATGGACTGTAGCACCATAACTGCTAAGAGAGTGAGCAAAAATCTAGCATTGACTATAGTTTGAAGAATCCACTTCTACAAAATTATTCCTCTTCCACGTCAAGGCCTCCAATTCTATGTCGCCTTTTGTCAAAGATAGCTTTGAAAGACTCGCGCTCAGCACGGAGTTGCCCTTGGAATATGCTTCGCCCCTTTGACTCACCGTTGTTCTGGGTCGATATCAGATTACCTTCTTGTGGCAAGGGATTAGACTTCGGCAAGTGTCAAAGTAGGAGTTATAATCAGTTTACCAGACTGGTTTCTTGTTAAAAATAATAAATAAATAATAATAATAATAATGACTTTATAGTGATGTAAAAAAAACATAATTATAAAGAAAAGCCTGAGTTTAGTTCCTATGTCAAAAGCAGGATGGGAAAAACAAGCTACTTCCAAGATAGATGAAATAAGAACTATGCAAATCGTAAAACCAAGTGTCGTTTTAAAACAGGAGAGAGGAGGGGGGTGAAGAGAGAGTGGAAAAAAGAAAAAAAGAGTGAATAATGATATAGCTGAATATAGACAGTGGCGACATTCTTTCCTATTATAGTGGCGACACAGCAAATCGTAGCGTTTTCTACCATTATCATTTTATGAGAAATCTAATTTTATTATATAATTCTAAGTGTTTTATTAATCAATGTTATTAATCTATTTGATCTTTTATTAGATTGAAATGTTACTTTGAAAATGTTTGTCATAACTATATGGTTTCACCAATTTTTGATGATATAATTTTTTTCCCTTTTTTTTTTATAGTTTGATAGGTATTATAGCTTGTTTTGATGAAGTACTTGTATTTTGGAAGTCTTGTAGCATCATCCCACAACAACCTGAAAGATAATAAAAATTACATAAAGAAAAAGAAAATAACATTAATGAGCAAAAAGTGAAGGCCTGTTCAAAATTGTATGCAATTTGAAAAAGGTAAGCATATGCAACTCCATGGGCTTACATTTTGAAAATTTTCAGTAGTCCGAGAATGTTCGCACTCAGATGCAGGTATTTGTTCTTTTAAATATGCCCGACTAATAGTTTCTTTTCACCCCAAGTTCATTTGTTTCTAATTTTCTTTTGGTTTGATAAAGCTGGTGCCTGTTCAGTGTGTATACTGTAGAAGCCTTACTTTTGTGGTGTTTTTATGTGCCAAAAATAGTGTAAAAGAAATTGTGATTTTGTTTGTTCACTGTGCAATTATAGGTTTTGGTATATATGCCTTTTCAATTCTTGATAACTAAGCTGCTAAAAAGTCAAAACTACTGCTGAGATTGGAAAAATTATGACTTAAAATTTTTGATTTATGTGTAGTCACACTAGAAGTGAAATTGTTTCATGGAACATTGTGGAGATGTAAAGAAGCTAAAAATGAAGTGCTGATAATGGAATAATTACCTTTTAATATGGAATTTTGATGGGGTGTGCTTTTGACTTGTCTATGCATTCAACATCTTGTTCTAATAGTGTTGGGTTCCAATTGAGATATCTTGACCCATCACTATATTCAATTTGACAAATGTATCATCATAAACATCATGCACATAAATTGTTGTCAAACTTGTCTTAGTAAAATGAAAATACATGGGTAACTTTGTTAATGGTTGCAATATTTCAATGTCAAAAGGAGATTTTCATAGAGGCATTGTTGGAGGTGATTGTACAGTCCCTAAGGATGCATTCTCAGAGTATTGGAGCCACTATCATAATCTATGACAACTTTGTGAGTACATCTACTAAAACTTCAATCTTTGAAAATGGTTTGAATAGTCATGTTTCATGTTCTTAAGTTCAATTAGAAGTAATTTCTTTAATATTGACAGTAGCTTAGAAATCTGAATGTCTTTGAGTTCCGAATATGTATAGCTGCTATATAGGTCTAAGACTTCTAGCTTGTTGGGGTTAGGGTATACTGCCTTTTTAGTCTACAGTCAAGTTTAACACATGTCTCCAGGCCTCACTCTTACATATTCACTATTATAGCAAGCATTTAGCACCCATTTTAATGAAGACCCTTCTGAACCTCTTTTATGATCTTATTTTGCTGTCAAAATGAACTTTGGGGCAAATTTTGTTTTGAAAAATGTATGGGTAGCAATTTAAGCTCTAAGCATGTGTAATTTATTATATTAATTCTGATTTTCCTCTTTTGAAGATTAACTTGAGGTTGCTCCACATTTTCATATCCTAAAATCCCCAAAAGTTGAGTGAACAGTAACTGTCAAGTCTAAATAGCTATTGATATGTTCTTATTATTTATATTTTGATCTAAATATGACCTAAGTGCTTGAACACCTCTCAGTATAGTTGTTAAGTCATGTTTAACTATAATTTTCCAAGATTATGCATGAAATTCATTTTTTATACCCAATGATAAATTATAATGCACTTTTCACTGTCAAAAACCCATCTACTATCTGATTAAGCTTTTAAACTGAGTCTTGTGTTGATATGCCACATAAGCATATGTTTTTTAGCATATTGGATCTGTTTTCACGGAGTTGAAACTTGAATAGGGGCTGCTATACAATTTCATATCCTAGAACCTCACCTTAGCACAAATGTCAAAATGCACTTTAGTGTCAAATTTATTTTGAAAAAGGTTTATGCAACCGATTAAGTCCCAACTTATGTACTTTATCATAATAACACTATTTTTTGCTGAGTTAATGTTTGATTAGAAGCTGTTATCCATTTCAATACCTTGAAACCCCTAAAATATTTAAGTGAAGAGTGTCTATCAAGTCTGTAATGTTGTTGTCATGTTCTTAAGTAGTTTTAATTGTATGTGACTAATCATCTTAGCTTGAAAGGTTATGAGCATACATATGTAAATCTGTTAAGTGCATAAGAGTGAATTCATGTAGGCTTGCTGGTTCACCAAATTTGACATCCTAAAACCCTATTTGTACGTGTTGTTGTCAAGTTATTGGACCATTGCTTATACTAGGTTTGGTTTGATGTACTTCTTAATTGTCAAGTTTTAGCTTTTCATCGAATCTGGTAGTTGTTATTGTTCACCAATTTCATCATCTACGCACTTTTAAGCATCCCATGATCTGGATGGTAGGAATTGATAATTGACATCTTATGGTCAGAAGTTTGTTGGAACTAAAGTGGTTTCATAATCTAATTGTCAACTTAAATTTAGAAAGGCTGGTAGTGGATAGAGTTCTTGCAATATTCTTTCCCCATTGATAGAAACCTTGGTCCTTGCCTGCTTGCCACTGTTTTGAAATTTGAAGTTCCAATTCCATTATTATGAGTATAGAGGGCTGGCAGGACCTACCTACTGTATAAGTAACTCTTTATCTAATTGGTTGTGCTTGGTTTATGCTATATAACCTAATACACTCCATTGCTCTCCATTGCTATCCCAGTTTTAGATACATATAGTTTTGCACCTCCTTCGGATCTCTAATACTATTGTTGTCATGTTGTGCTATATTTATTCTTTTTTTCCTTCACAATGTGCTTGGTTTATTTTGTATAACCTAGTACATACCACTGCTATCACAATTTTAGTCATTTCTAAAATTTATTTTGTACCACTTTCCAATCTCCAAAACCAGTTTCTAGTTTATATTGTTTTCCCCCAAACTCACTTCTAACAGTTGAATTTTTTGCTTTGGTGCAGCTTATTGCATCCTTGTCCACTAAGGCGCCTTTAAGTTTTTATGTTTTGCTTTGGTGCAACTTTTTTATGTTTTATGTTTTAGTAGATATTTTCTTTGTGGTCGCATTTGAAACAACCTTACCACCTCTGTTCTATAGAGGATTTCATAAGCTGGACTCCGTAGAAAGCTGTCTTCACTGATTCTCACCTGAGAAATCAAAGGTCCCAATTACTTGGATATTTCTTCCAAACCACCCCCACCACTCTTTGAACATGTTAGTTGGTAAATACATCAATAATTGTCTATGTTGGATATCTGGCTTTCAAAAAGCTATAGTTCAATCTTGTTAATTCGTATGATTCAAATAGCTGAGTTTCTTCCCATGAACTTGTATTGTCATACACATTCAAGTAAAAAATTTCATAATTTATCAAAGACTTTTAATCAATTGCATTTTTATCAATAGTCGCTGTGGAAAAACAAAATTGGAAAGGAAATGTTAAATCACAAATAAAAACTAAATCATTGCATTTTTAGGTGTTGTAAAAAGCAAAGTTCTCTCTTCCTTTGTATTGATATGGACTAATGGAACTTACATTTACAACCTCAAAACTCGTGAATACATCTCCATGGTCTACTTGGTGGTGAATATCCACCTTGTTAAATCCAAAATTACATTTTTAATCCTAAATACTAGCCCATATATAGTACAATTTTTCACCATTCCAAAATATTCAATTGGTTCAAATATATATTTACAAGTGTCAACTTGTAAGGACCGGAATAATTTTGACCGGTTCCGGATGGATTTTGGACCGGATTAAATTTTTTTCGAATTAATTAAATTCCGGATAAGGTGTGGATATATTTTCATATAAGTGGAAGGTGTATGTATATGTTCATATATATATATACACATATATATATAGTGCCTATATTTATATTTAGTTATAAATGTAGGGTGGGCTCATATGCAATTATGAAGAAATGTGGGTGCACATGTATGATTACAAGTATATGTGTATATGTGGTGTATAATAAAGCAAGAAAAGAGGATAAGAAATGAAAGGAGGAGAATGAATCAGCTGAAAAAGAAAAGAGAAGAAAAGAAAAAGAAAAGAAAAGAAAAGAAAAGGAAAAGAAGAAGAGGAAAAAGAAAAGGGGAAACCGAGAGAGAAGAGTGAGATCGGGAGAGAGAGATGATGTGGTCGGAACTCAATTATATTGCAAGCTTAATTTTGCCCTTTTTATCAAAATATAATTTAACCACTCGCAAGAGCACGAATCTTTGCAGATAAGGTTCTATATAGAGGGTATCGATCCCACGAGGACTAGTCGTTAATTGTCATAGAGAAAGATTAATTCTACTTTAATTCAAACAAAACAGGTTTTTGGTTTTGTGTTTAAAGCTATTGCATAAAGGAAATGACAATAAAATTAAAGAGTAAAGTTGGGAGAGAGAACTAGGGTTGGTTTCCACCCCTAACCATTCACATGTTCATAAGTGTAGCAAGCAAGGGATTCATTAATTAAATGCCTAACAATGTCATTAGGCTTGTGACCTCAATGACATATCAAAAGATCAATGTGTGTGCTAACCTATCATAATCCATCTTCAACAAGCATAGCTCTTCAACCTAACTAACTACCTACTTACTCTACTCTCTAAGTGAACACTACATGCATCCAAACTACCTTGTCTTGGCATGGTCTATACAAACTAGCATCACACATTCATTTAAACACCATTATCTAGCCATCATTTGCACTTCTTGTGGAATATGCAAATGTTGTGCATTCAAGTGACAAAACCTACTCTAAGACAAGAATAAATTCCATATCAAATGAATATATAAAAGAAGTGTATTTGTGTACATAATCACTAGGCTAAATAATCAACATTTAATTACAAGTCCCAAGAGCTACAAAGATGAACAAGTTTACATGGCTAGGGGTTGAAACCAACACCCTAGTAGAAGAGTTAGTTGCTCATGGTTGCCTTGCACCCTTCCATTGATGAAGAGAATGAAGCTTCTTGGTCTGGTTCAGCCCTTCCTCTTCCTCTCCCGAAGGTCTCTCTCTTCTTCCTCTGATTTGTATGTGTTGAGAGATATCTGAGATATGTGGCTTTTGGTGCTTTTTGTATGCTTTTTGGCTCCCTTGGGCCCACCATATATATATATATATCATTATATATATCTCTTGTATCAAGAAGGCCCCCAAAAGTCTTGTTCAAGTCAGACAATCCCCTTAAGTCGTGCAAAAAGGGGGATTTTGTTGCAAGTGGGAGAGCAGGTGAGCAAGTGGCCAAGTGGGCTCTGCAGCATTTCGATTGATCGAAATTGCATTTCGATTGATCGAGATTTCGATCAATCGAAATGAGATTTCGATCAATCGAAATTTCGATTGATCGAAATCCACATCTCGATTGATCGAAAATGCCTTGGCAACAGTTTCTGATTTCATCTCTTGACTGCAGAAAACTTCCAACTTTGCTCCATTTACTCCAATACCTGCAATACATCAAAAACACAAAAATACCGTAAACATATCTCGGTAAACGCAAAAACGGAACTAACGTATGCAATAAAGAGGGTTCAAATGCATAGAATTGAACACTTATCACACCCCCAAACTTACATATTGCTAGTCCCTTAGCAATACAATATTACAAAAATGAAATCAACTATCTTATACAAAAGTTTAATCATGCTCAGTCATCAACTAGATAAAGGGCGCTCATCCATTCATTTCACAATTGGCAAATGCAACAAGTATTACAGAACTATGTGGTCATTAGCAAAAATGGACTTTCACAAGCTATAAATGAACGACAGTCCCCACATGCTGGCCATACCGAACAACTATAACAATTCCAACCCCAAAATCCTCTTTGAAAAGTGAACATGCATTCTAACGTGTGGCTTTTGTCATATTTGGAGAAGAAAACGAACAAATCTGTTTTTAAGAGAAAAACTCATTGAAAATGCTCAACCCGGCTGTTTCATTATCACAAAACATTCATGATTGCTCATGTGCGGATGACCGTGCAATGCTTAGCTCTTTTTGCTTTCTTGTAAGCCCATGTAGCGGCATTGGGCCAATGACTCCCAAACCAATTGGTTTTAGGGCATTAGGCGAAGAAGCACCCCTCGGACTTAATAACCGAGCTTACAAGGCGATGAGCGTAAGCAAGCCATCCGCTTATTACTGCTCAACCTTACACACTTTTACACGAATATTTCCTGCTTTGAGGCATAGAAATCCGGTTTATTTAGTGAGAAGGCTTATTGCATATTTTTCTCTTTTTATTTCTTCTTTTTTTTTTTTTTTTTTTTTTTTTAACAACAACCGGAAGAACTTATTCTTTAAGATGTTCAGATAAAAACAGAAATTTTCAAAAATTCTCCCTCAGACTTATACCCCACAATTTAAACTGCATGTGTGCGAATTTGTGCGGTTAAGGACAAATTTAGGGCAAGAATTGTACGTGCTCGAGTTTGGACAATAATGTAGACCGCTCTAGCCTACTATAAAGCTTGCAAAAGTGCGGGTATTTACAATGTTAAAGTTCTTAACTACCTGCTGCATTTACCTCGGACATTTATTCGAATGATCTTCCTTTACAAAGCAAGACATCATAGCAAGCATGCAAAAATATCACAGAAAAAAACTGCTCTACAATGACACTCAATATAATGACTGAACATTGCATGCATATGCAAGTGGTATAGCATACCGCACCCCCAAACTTATATGCAACATTGTCCTCAATGCTTGGACAAGAAGAGCAAGGAAAGAAGTTACCGGGATGGCAGAATGCGAGAAAAATGGAATTCCACAGCAGCGGTCATCCTGTAAATAAGAAAAATCTGCACAGAATACCAACTGGATACCACGAGCATTACGAGGAACAAAAAGTAGATAAATAGAACATAATGAAATACTTATGCACAAACAGACAATGCCAATATCACTGTAAATCTAATGGTCTGAACTGGTGTTTCCCGATTGTCTAAGAGGTCTATGCGACAAGATATTGACTATCCAGGCGCGCTAACGTATAGCACGCAAAGGGGCTGCCTTTCTTTATTACCGCCATACTGTGTTGAAGCAATCTCAACAGTATTGGGAATTAAAACCAGGCGGTAATAAACGGAAATCATCAACTGAATCGCATATAACAATTAGACAAGTGGTACTACATACATAGTCAAAGTCTAGAGAACAGATAAATTGACGGAAAGCAAAAAGAAAAGGCAGTAAAGATAACACATGTCATAAAAGCAAATATAAATGTATTCCATATAGATGAAAATGCGTTTCAGTACAAAGGGTACATGTAGGTGGAATACGCCAAAAGAAACTAAACATGGCCAACATGGCCTATCAAAAATAAAGAAAGAAAAATACAGAAAGTAAAGCATAAAAGGTGAATAAAGTGCAGCTACTCGAGGGCGGGTGGTGGTGGTGGTGGCTCGGTGGGAGCAGAAGTGGAGGTGGAGGCTCGACCTGCGAACAGGAACTGCAGATCCTGCCGGAAGGCTCGGAACTCATCTAAGATCGCTCTCTGGCCCTGCACCAGAGAAGAAATGTCCGTCCGAATACCCGCCAGCTGACTCTGCGTCACCTGGACGTGCTCGTCAAAACCCTGCTGGAGCCGCTCTACGTCAGCCGCCAGGCAGGAATAGCCTGTCGCTAAGATATCATGCCGCTCTGCAGCGACATCCATCTCCTCGTCCTCCATCTCCTCGTCCTCCGCCTCAGCCCCTGCTGGCTCTCCCTCATCCATCTCCACCGGGGCATCCATATCTACATCGTCTGGTGGATCACCCTGATGGTCCTGTCGCTCTAAGTGTCGCCTCACCCGATCCCACTGAGTAGATGTGAAGCGGGTGGGCGGTGCCAACTGAATGTCAGTCCGACTGACTGGTATACTGGCACTGCTGAGAAAAGCGGCGATCAGGAATGGAAAGGGAAGCTGCCAACTCGCTGCTCTCTTCTTCCTCTTGTTGACAAGGCCATCCCAAACTTTGTGCATCTGCCCCCAGATAAGCGATGGGACAGAAAACCAAGTGCCCGTATGGAAAGCATAGAGGCAACGGAGGAGGTCGCCCCTGCGCTCTGCCACGTGCTGCAGCGGACACGCGTTCTTGAGGAGAACGGTGTCCAGGAACCAATATCTGCTCGGGCACATCGATTTGGACGTGCAGTTGCGACGGGGTGTGGTAAACTCCCCGCCACACATGTCCATCACCATCGAGAAGAGCGTAGTGTCGGCTGGGAGCGCGGCTCTATAAAGTGGCTGACCGTCTGGGCCAACCATATCCGTCGGCTGCTGGTGAGGAATGGCGAGCATATGAGCAATCCGGCTCGGCGTAATCGTGATCGTGACCGTGGCCACGGTAGTCTCGAGTGTATCTGGCGCTGTGCAGGAGTAGGTCATATGCTCGTAAAAGACCTGCACTAGGCGCTCGTGTGCCACGTCTGTGGGAGGCACACATAGCCGATCGAGGCGACGCCTCCTGAGCTCGACAACCGTCCACTCGGTGTCGGGACGCCTCTCAAACTCGGCTAAGTCGAAAACCTGCTCCGGGTGGAACTTCCGAGACCGGAAGGCTCGCCCGGGCACGTCACGAACAGCACCGGCGGCGTTCTTCACTCTTGCCATGGCCGCGGAACAGTCTGCACTGGATTCCAAAAGGTACGTAAATAAAAGATGAATAAGAAGAAAGTTAAACTACTACTAGACTAAAAGAATAAAAATAAAAATGAAGTCCTAGTCCAAGGTACTGACAAAAATGCAAAAAGTTGCACTCGAAGAGGCAATGTGAACGGGCGCAACCGAAACGAAGGTGCCACGGTTATACACCGAACACTAAGCGTTTGAAATGAAGAAAATGCCAAATCCCACTCCTGCTTGAATTCCTACCCCCCCCCCCCCCCGAAACCCACAAAAACTGGATTCGGACATCGCACTCGCAACCATCCACCCCAACATGATCTAACTATGTTTATTCCGCTGTAAAACTATCAAAAATGGTGAGAGAATAAACAAAAAGTAGCCATGCATCACTTACCTCGTGAGGAAGAAGATGAACGGCTCAACCGAAGAAAACTCCACGCGCAGCCGCGAAGAGAAGATCGCGCAGATGCTTGCGGCGGATCGGACTGCGTCGGATGGCAGCGGATGATCGGGAATGGAAGATCAAGTGCTCGGGAGTGCTTGGAGAGGGCTTGGATCGCACAGAGGGAGAGAAGAAGTCGGATGGTCTTTTAAAATGGGAGGGAAGCCCAACGATTTAAATAGATTTTCGGCTCACGTGCAGGCTCTGCGTGCATTTTGATTTCGATTGATCGAAATCTTGCTTCGATCAATCGAAACTAACTTCGATGGATCGAGATTGTCTCTTCAATCAATCGAACATTCCTTCCCTAAATCACATTTTTACTTCGATCAATCGAACATTTAATTGATGCAATCGAACTTTTAGTTCGATCAATCGAAATCCCATTTCGATCAATCGAAAGTTTCGATCGATCAAAGACCTATCGAAGTGCAATCGAAGAATATCACCTCTCGGGACTTTGGACTTGGCAAATCTCTGCAATTTTTCGATCAATCGAAACCAAAATTTCGATCAATCGAAATTTTCGATTGATCGAAATCTTGGTTTCGATCAATCGAAATGCTCAAAAACAGTCAGTTTAAAATATGCTTCAGAGACTTGGATATTGGGGAATTAGATACTACATTGCTTAGATACAAACCTACTTTGGATTAAAGGGACACCATGGAAGCTTGATAGCGACCATGGCGTCGCCACCTTACACGTCTATGGCGCGACGTCCGGATCGGCTCACGAGTTAAAATACACGGGATCCGTCAAAGTGACGACATCCACGTATTCGGTGGTGACTTGGTCATCCACGCACACTTTTAAGCGCTGCCCGTTTACTTTGAACATCGAGCCATCTTTCAAGTCCTTCAATTCCACCGCTCCGTGGGGGGCGACGGAATTAACCAAAAATGGTCCATCCCAACGGGAGCAAAGTTTTCCGGGAAACAAATGGAGGCGCGAGTTGTACAACCAAACTTTTTGGCCCGGCGAAAATGTTTTGACTCGAATATTACGATCATGAAAGGCTTTGGACCTTGCCTTATAGATTTTCGCATTCTCATACGCGTCATGTCGCAATTCTTCCAATTCATTTAATTGAAGCTTTCGATTAGAGCCGGCCTTTTTCATGTCAAAATTGAAGGTCTTGGTGGCCCACATAGCTTTATGCTCCAATTCAACCGGAAGATGGCACGCCTTGCCATAAACTAACCGATAAGGTGACATTCCAATGGGAGTTTTATATGCGGTTCGGTATGCCCATAATGCGTCGTTTAGTCGCAATGACCAATCCTTCCGGTCAGGCCGAACAGTTTTCTGAAGAATGTTCTTAATCTCCCTATTGGATACTTCTACTTGGCCACTAGTTTGAGGATGGTAGGGGGTGGCTACTTTGTGTGTGACGGAGTATTTGAGAAGCAAGGTTCGAAGGAACCGGTTACAGAAATGCTTACCTCCGTCACTGATGATGGCCCGAGGCGTACCAAACCGGCTAAAAATGTTAGCTTGTATGAATTTAACCACGACTGCGTGATCGTTGGTTTTGGTAGCAACGGCCTCTATCCACTTAGATACGTAGTCCACCGCCACAAGTATGTACTCATGACCAGTAGAGGGTGGAAATGGTCCCATGAAGTCAATGCCCCACACATCAAATATTTCAATGACAAGAATAGGGTTAAGAGGCATCATGTCCTTCCGAGACATCGCGCCGAGGCGCTGACATCGCTCACACGAGCGGCAGAATGAATATGCATCCCGATGAAGTGTCGGCCAGAAAAATCCGCATTGAAGAATTTTTGCTGCGGTTTTCTTAGCACTAAAGTGTCCCCCACAAGCGAGTGTATGACAAAATTTAAGAATGCTTTGGAATTCACTGTTGGGTACACACTTACGAATTATTTGATCGGGGCAGTATTTGAACAATTGAGGATCGTCCCAATAATATGATCGTGATTGGGAGATAAAACGATCCTTCTCTTGTTTGGTCCAAGAAGATGGTATTTTACCGGTTGCCAAATAATTAACCACATCCGCATACCAAGGGATACTTTCTTGAGAGATGACAAAGAGTTGTTCATCCGGGAAGGATTCACAAACTTTAATGGAATTATGGAGGGATTCAACAAGAATTCTAGAAAGGTGGTCAGCTACCACATTTTCAGTTCCCTTTTTGTCTCTAATCTCAAAATTGAACTCTTGCAACAAGAGTATCCAGCGGATCAACCTAGGCTTGGTGTCCTTTTTCGTCAAAAGATGCCAGAGGGCAGCATGGTCCGAATAGACAATGACCTTTGAACCTAATAAATAAGCTCAAAATTTGTCTAATGCAAATACTACCGCAAGCAATTCCTTTTCCGTTGTGGTATAATTGATTTGAGCTTCGGAAAGGGTTTTACTTGCGTAATAGATGACATGTGGCAGTTTGTCTACTCGTTGCCCCAAGACCGCACCCATGGCATAGTCGGATGCATCACACATAATCTCAAATGGGAGAGTCCAGTTTGGAGGGATTAGAACTGGAGCGGTTGTAAGCATGGCGCGGAGTTTTTCAAAAGCGTCAAGGCACGCTTCATCAAAGGTAAAGCAAGACTCTTTTTCAAGAAGGCGACACAAAGGCCGAGAAATCTTGCTAAAGTCTTTGATGAAACGGCGATAAAAGCCCGCATGCCCAAGGAATGAACGAATCTCTCTCACCGTGGATGGTGGAGGAAGTTTGGAAATGAGCTCAACCTTGGCTTTATCAACCTCTATTCCTCGCTTAGACACAATATGCCCTAGGACAATACCCTCTTGAACCATAAAGTGACTCTTTTCCCAACTAAGAATTAGGTTGGTTTCTTGACATCTTTTGAGAATACAAGCTAGATTTTGGAGGCATGATTCATATGAAGGTCCAAAAACGGAAAAATCATCCATGAACACTTCTAAGAATTTTTCCACCATGTCCAAGAAGATAGACATCATACACCGTTGAAAAGTTGCCGGTGCATTGCACAACCCAAAGGGCATGCGTCTATAAGCAAATGTGCCGAAGGGACATGTAAAGGTGGTTTTCTCTTGGTCCCTCGGGTCTATAGCAACCTGATTATAGCCGGAATATCCATCCAAAAAGCAATAAAAGCTTTGCCCGGCCAATCTCTCCAATATTTGATCAATGAATGGGAGGGGGAAGTGATCTTTCCGAGTGGCTGAATTTAATTTCCTATAATCAATGCACACTCTCCATCCTGTGGTGGTGCGTTGGGGAACTAATTCACCCTTATCATTAGGTTGCACCGTAATACCAGACTTCTTTGGAACCACTTGAGTGGGACTAACCCACTTGCTATCAGAGATGGGGTATATGATCCCCGCATCTAGTAACTTCACCACCTCCTTCAGGACAACGTCCTTCATATTTGGATTTAATCGACGTTGTGCCTCCCTTGAGGTCTTTGCATCCTCTTCCAAGTGTATGCGATGCATACAAACAGAAGGGTCTATTCCCTTAAGATCTATCACACTCCATCCTATTGCTTCTTTGTGCTCTTTGAGCACCTTTATGAGTTCCAATTCTTGAGCATTTGTGAGATTGGAAGCAATAATGACTGGAAGGGTCTCATTTGCTCCCAAGAAAACATACTTGAGTGTAGCTGGAAGAGGCTTGAGCTCAAGTTGTGGTGGGGAAATTAAAGAAGGAGTTTGGGGAGTTTTGGACAAAGGGGGCAAGGGTTCTCTCGGAACTCTCCACTTAGGCAAATCCATGACAGTATTAACATCGAGCATGGAATTGACTTCACATATGGATTGCTCAATGTCAAAATCGTCATGGTTAAAATGATTTAGGCATGCCTCTAAGGGGTCCGTGGAAAGAATAGAAGGAAGTGCTTCTTGAACAAGGTCGTCCACTACATCGACACAAAAGCACTCACTTTCATCGTCGGGTGTGTGGTGGGAAGCATTGAAGATGTTCAAGCGGACTTTCATATTCCCAAAAGAGATGTCCATCACTCCAGTACGGCAATTAACGCAAGCGTTTGCCGTGGCCAAGAATGGACGACCTAGAATGATAGGAATATGATGATTCGGATTTTGGACCGGTTCCGTGTCAAGGACTATGAAGTCCACCGGAAAATAGAATTTGTCCACTTGAATGATGACATCCTCAATGATGCCACGTGGTTGCTTCACCGAACGGTCGGCAAGTTACAACACAACCGTGGTATGCTTGAGTTCCCCCAAACCTAGTTGTTGGTAAACTGAGAATGGAAGCAAATTGACACTAGCCCCTAGGTCAAGAAGTGCTTTTTCAAAAGATTGATTTCCGATAGTGCACGAAATGGTCGGAGCACCCGGATCTTTGAATTTAGGAGGGGCTTGGTGTTGGAAAATGGAGCTTATGTGCTCAGTTAAGAGGACTTTCTTAGGAACATTATTCCTAGATTTGCGCTTTTGAGTGCATAAGTCCTTCAAGAATTTCGCATAAGAGGGAATTTGTCGAATAGCATCAAGGAGAGGGAGATTGATCTTTACTTGTTTGAAGATCTCCATCATGTCTTGGATTTTCTCTCCTTGCTTCCCGAAATGAGAAGGTTCCTTCAATCGTTGAGGAAAAGGAACCGGAGGTTCATAAGAGGTGTCAAGATTTGGAATCGATGGTGACATAACTTCACTTGCCTTTCCTTTTGGATTTGAAGGGGTATTTTGCAAATTTGGATTTAACGGCAACAATTTTGGATTTAATTGGGATTCTTTTGGATTTTTAGGTTGCTCTTGAAATTCCTTTCTCTCTTCCTCCCCTACCTTGGAGTTAATGATTTTTCCACTCCTCAAGGTTGTGATTGATTGAACTTGCTCTGGAGGAGCATTACAAGTTGAAGATGATGGATCTTCAATCATATGCACACCCTTGGGATTCGCCACCGGTTGACTTGGCAACTTACCTTCCTCCCTTCTATTTAAGGCATTAGCTAGTTGCCCGATTTGAGCTTCTAACCTAGCCATAGATTGAGCATTGGCTTCTAGCTTAGAGATTGATTGAGAATGAGTTTGCAATAAGCGGGTGTTGGCCTCAAGATTGCTTATCACTCGATCTTCAAAGCTTTGGCTTCTCGGAGGAGGTGGTGGTTGTTGGTAATTAGATCTTTGATTGTAAGGTTGAGGGTTTGGCCTATAATGCGGCTGTTGAGATTGGGGATTAAAAGAATTTTGCCCTTGGAAAGGGGGACTTGATTCTTGATTCTTCCATGAAAAAGCTGGATGATTCTTGTAACCAGGATTGTACGTGTTCGAATATGGATCATTCATTTGTTTAGCGTACAAGGCATTCGCTTGCTCTTGAGCATAATCGGGAGATTGCCCGGCAATAGGGCAATCTCGCACAAAATGCGAAGTGCTATAGCAAAACGAACATCCCTCCTGATTTTGGACAGATTGGTTAGGAGTAGGCAGCCCATTTTTCATGATTAAATCCATTTTTCGGGATAAGGCTTCTACTTGCATGGCTACCTCATCTACCCGTGAAATCTCATGCACTCCTCTACAAGGTTGGGTGGCCTTCCCTTTCCTAGTGGAGGAGCGTTGAGCTGAATTGTTGCTTAGGGTTTGAAAAAGTTTCCATGCCTCATCGGGGCTTTTCAAAAGATACCCACCCCCACACGCGGAGTCTATCATTTGTCTATGTTGCTCACTCACCCCATCATAAAAACTTTGCACTAGCTGCCATTTTGGGACAGCATGATGCGGACAAGATTTTAAGAGATCTTTTAACCTCTCCCACGTCTCATGGAATTGTTCTTGGTCAATTTGGGTGAATCCGGTGATTGCTCGCCGAATATCACTTGTCTTACCCATTGGGAAGTATTTTTTTAAGAACTCTATTTGCATTTCCGCCCAAGAATGGATTGAGTTGGGTTCTAGGGAATTGAACCAACTTCTAGCCTTATCTTTTAGGGAAAATGGAAACATACGTAGCTTTAGATCATCCTCCGTAAAGTGTGGTACACGAATGGTGGAACACACGGAAAAGAAGTAATCTAAGTGCTGGTATGGATCCTCATTAGGAAGACCGTGAAAGCTGTTAAGAAGGTTGAGGGTGGAGGACTTTATTTCAAATTGATTTGCCGCTACATCCGGAAATTGAATACACGAAGGTACTTCAAATGTAGTCGGAAGGTAAAAGTCCATAAGCAACTCTCCTTGAGGAGGTGGTGGTGGAGGCGGTTGTTCATGATTAAAAGGAGGTAGACCGGGAGGTTGTCTCTCATTTGGATCCATGTTTTCAGTCCTAGGCAAAATAGGGTCCCTAGAGGTTCCTCTACGTCGTCTAAGTGTTCGTTCAAGTTCACTATTACAAGGAAGCAAAGGAAGTGACAATGACCGTCTACCTAGCATGCATTATCAATTGAACAACACCTCTATACACAAAAGTAACAAAAATATATACAAAAGAATGTGAATGAACTCAAACCACCAGTTTTTGAAGTTATACTCACAAAGGGTTCCAATTTGAATTCTTTTAGATGCCCGCAATGTGGTATACCTAAAATCAAGAAGTTTAAGATATAAGAACAAGATATATACAAAAAGAATGAAAGAATTTCTAGCCTAAGAATTAAACCAGATTTAATCTTCCAATGGCGACAATTAAACCGTAGTCCCCGGCAACGGCGCCAAAATTTTGATGTGGTCGGAACTAAATTATATTGCAAGCTTAATTTTGCCCTTTTTATCAAAATATAATTTAACCACTCGCAAGAGCACGAATCTTTGCAGATAAGGTTCTATATAGAGGGTATCGATCCCACAAGGACTAGTCGTTAATTGTCATAGAGAAAGATTAATTCTACTTTAATTCAAACAAAACAGGTTTTTGGTTTTGTGTTTAAAGCTATTGCATAAAGGAAATGACAATAAAATTAAAGAGTAAAGTTGGGAGAGAGAACTAGGGTTGGTTTCCACCCCTAGCCATTCACATGTTCATAAGTGTAGCAAGCAAGGGATTCATTAATTAAATGCCTAACAATGTCATTAGGCTTGTGACCTCAATGACATATCAAAAGATCAATGTGTGTGCTAACCTATCATAATCCATCTTCAACAAGCATAGCTCTTCAACCTAACTAACTACCTACTTACTCTACTCTCTAAGTGAACACTACATGCATCCAAACTACCTTGTCTTGGCATGGTCTATACAAACTAGCATCACACATTCATTTAAACACCATTATCTAGCCATCATTTGCACTTCTTGTGGAATATGCAAATGTTGTGCATTCAAGTGACAAAACCTACTCTAAGACAAGAATAAATTCCATATCAAATGAATATATAAAAGAAGTGTATTTGTGTACATAATCACTAGGCTAAATAATCAACATTTAATTACAAGTCCCAAGAGCTACAAAGATGAACAAGTTTACATGGCTAGGGGTTGAAACCAACACCCTAGTAGAATAGTTAGTTGCTCATGGTTGCCTTGCACCCTTCCATTGATGAAGAGAATGAAGCTTCTTGGTCTGGTTCAGCCCTTCCTCTTCCTCTCCCGAAGGTCTCTCTCTTCTTCCTCTGATTTGTATGTGTTGAGAGATATCTGAGATATGTGGCTTTTGGTGCTTTTTGTATGCTTTTTGGCTCCCTTGGGCCCACCATATATATATATATATCATTATATATATCTCTTGTATCAAGAAGGCCCCCAAAAGTCTTGTTCAAGTCAGACAATCCCCTTAAGTCGTGCAAAAAGGGGGATTTTGTTGCAAATGGGAGAGCAGGTGAGCAAGTGGCCAAGTGGGCTCTGCAGCATTTCGATTGATCGAAATTGCATTTCGATTGATCGAGATTTCGATCAATCGAAATGAGATTTCGATCAATCGAAATTTCGATTGATCGAAATCCACATCTCGATTGATCGAAATGCCTTGGCAACAGTTTCTGATTTCATCTCTTGACTGCAGAAAACTTCCAACTTTGCTCCATTTACTCCAATACCTGCAATACATCAAAAACACAAAAATACCGTAAACATATCTCGGTAAACGCAAAAACGGAACTAACGTATGCAATAAAGAGGGTTCAAATGCATAGAATTGAACACTTATCAAGAGAGAACCGAGAGGAAGAAGAGGCTTCGACTGGTGGTGCTCACGGCGAGGCTTCGCCTAGGCGACGGTGAAGGCGGTGCTCCGGCAATGGTTGGGGGGGGGTTGACGTGGGCCGACGGCAGGTGGTGGTTCGAGTGGTGTTCGCTCGAACACCCTTTGTTCGTGGGTCAGATCCAAATGGGAGCTTTGGATTCCATGGGTGAAGCTTACGGGTTGTTGACAGCGGCTAGGATTTCTTGGTCGAGGGTTGTGGATCTCCGGTTTGTGTTGGCTTCGGGTGGTTTCCGATAGGGGGTCTTGGCTCACAGTGGTGGGCTGGTGGTGACTGTGCTGTGCATGGTGGCTCACGACTGGGCTGTGAGCTAGTCGGTTGGTGGTCCGATCATGGGGGTCTGACGGATGCTTGCAATTGGAGTTCAGTTGGGGTTCTTCCATGGTGCTTGGGGGTGCTCGGTTGACTATTCCGGCGGTGGAGTTGGGTCTTTCACGGCTGGGGTAAGGGAGACGGAGGTGATGGTTTCGGCTTGGTCGACTAGCTATGGGTTTCGGTTGGTGCATAGTTGGTTGCCATGGGTGGAGGTGATGCCGAGAATGGTGTTTTTGGGTTCATGGGAGTTACAGGCTTGATGGGTCTGGTTCATGAAGCTTGGTTGTTCCATGATAGTTGCTTGGTATGGTTGAAGTGTGATCATACATATTAGGCTGATTTTGATTGGGCCTTCTTATAGTGGTGATATATTTATATATATATATATATATATATAGATGATAGCTTACTTCGTTTGGACAGCCGTGGTGGCGGGTTTATGGGTTCTTACTGCGGGTTCAGTTTGGACAGCTAGTAGTGGTCACGATTTGTGGTGGTTTGGGGCCAGAATGGTTACCGTGTGGTGTTGGGCCTTGACGGCCATAGTGGGGGAGCTTGACTTAGTTGTCCATGGTGGAAGCAACCACGGTGGAGGTTGAAGATGGCCTTCACATGGTGGCTGGAAATGTTGAGTTTACGGGTGTGAACTCGGGTAATGGTAAATGATAATGGTTGAAGATGGTTCCAAATTGGGTTGGTTCGCTTTATTTGGATTGGACCGGAAATTTAAAAGGGGAAGAAGTGGGTTCAAATGTGACTTAGACACAAGATTGGATCGGGCTTGGTATGGACAGCCTTGCAGACATGGATTCTTTGGAAAGTGGGACCTAAGGCAAGTTGATTCTTGCCTCTATCTCCTTCGTATATACTTTAATTATATTGATTAATTTGCATATGCTCTTAATTTAATCATATGTGGCGGTTGTATATATATATGTGTGCATGTATATATATATAAAAGTGGATATTGTGTATGCGTGGGATGTGAGTGAAAATATATATATATGTGGGTATATGTATATGTGGGTTTGGGACGTGAAAGCATGTTTAAATTTAAATGCTTCCTTGTATTGTGATATGCATGTATTGTATAGATTAAATTCTATGAAAAGTATGCTAAATTATGTACATGTTTAGTTATGTGTTGTCTTGTATGCATATGTGACTCTTATGCATGATGTTCAATATATATGTGTGATTATATATATGGGTACTGTGGTAGAAATGCATGCTAAGTATGAATATAACTTTTGGTGGGCATTTGCAAAGCTTGATTATGATATGCTAGGTGTTTTATATGTTCTTGATACATATATAGTGACGGAATATATATATGGTTATATATTGTGAATGAGAAGTATGCTAGTTACTCGTAGTAAATGCATGTCTTGAGTGGAAGCATGATTATATTTATGCTAGTATACATGCATATGTGACTATATGCAGGATGTGACATATACGTGTTTATATGTGGGAATGTGGATATGAGATGCATGCTAACTATATGTATATCGAATGCATGCATTGGTTATAGCATGATAAAAATGTGCTAAGTTGAAGTTGTTTGCATATATAAGTATTATGCAGGTTTTGAACATGTATATGCTATATGTGTTGGAATGTGATGAGAAGCATGCTAAATACTTCTTTTTAGTAATCATAAGCATGGGTTGATGCATGAAAATATTATGCTATGTTTATATGCATCTATATTGCATATATGGGAGGGAAATGACACATATGTGGTTATATGTGGGTTTATGTGGAGATGAAATGCATGCTATGTACTTTTAACTAGCTTAGGCATTGTGAGGCATGAACATTGAATGTTTGGTTATTATATGTTCGAAATGCATATATCGTGGCGTTGTGAGGAAACGGGGAAGTGTGGTTGAATAACCTAGAGTAGGTCAATACTTAGTTATGGTTGTGGTCATAAAGTGGGCAAATCACCTAGAGTAGGTCAATACTCAGTCACGGTGAGAGCATTAGAGTGGTTACGTCACCTTGGAGTAGGTAAATACTCGATGACGGTGGTCTACTCACCTTGGAGTAGGTAAATAATCGGTGATTGTGGTTTATTCACCTTGGAGTATGTGATGACTCAGGGATAAACTATCTAACCGTCTTGGACTATGTGATTTACTCGGCGAGGAAAACTATCTAACCACCTTGGAGTATGTGATGACTCGGTGATGAATTCCAAAACCAACTAATCACCTTGGAGTATGTGATGACTCGGTGGGGGTGTTGGAATTGTGTGGGAGACGTCTCGGTCACATGATTGGTTAAGAATCATGTTAGGGTATTTGGTTGAGTCCAGGAGAGGGACAAGTGTGTGAACTTGCTTACACTAACTATTGTGAAGCATGCTATGTATTTACGCATTCTTATATATGCGTTTCTTGTGAATGAACATTACATATGTTAGATGTTTGCTTCAAAGCATGTTTTACGGTTTAAATGTATCTATATTGCATTTGAGATGTGCTACTTAACGAGTAGGAGATGTCGTAGTTGATTTACATCGTTTATGTAAATGTGTTAACATATATATTTTATATACATATTGATGCTTGAATGTTTATTGCTTTCAAGCATGTTGAAAATGATTTCTAAAATCATGTGTAGTGGATTTCGTATGTTCATATGTGCTAGAGTAGCCATATACATTGTTGGTTCATGCATGCTAGGTAGAGCATGATCTTAAATATTGTGATATATTTAAGTGCATGTATATTTTTGAGAATATGTGAGGATCGACCTGCTGCAGCGGCGATAGTATGGTTCTACATACCTTGTTGGGCCTTTGAGCTCACCCCTCCCAGGTTTTGCAGGTATTGCTGATTTCGAAGTCAGTTAGGGGGATCAGTAGTCCCAGTCACAGAGGCAGTAATTAGATTCCTTAGAATCTGATGTATGTCCAGGATAATGGATAGATAGACGCATTACATTTGGAATTAAATGTATGGAGTGAGTATGTTGATTCAGTCCTTTAATTGTATTTATTCATGTGATGTATGTACATAATACGGACATTCAAGGACTGTGACATGTATATTTTTGATTATATTATGCTAGTTGTAGAAATGCTGGGGGGACACGTGCCCAAAAGTGTCCATTTTTATTGTTTAGATATAAATGCTGGGGGGACACGAGCCCAGAAGTGTCCATTTGAATTGAAAGCAGGTATAACATGCCAGGATCTGATTATTTAGAATGGGTCATGCCCAATTTTCGTAAAAATAATAGGAAATTGAGATTGTATGATCAGGTGGTGGTTATAGCGTGAGGGTGATCTCACGGGGTTCACACCTCAATTTTCAGGCCTCGAGAATCGGGGCGTGACAGAATGGTATCAGAGCACTAGGTTGGAATACCTAGGGACGACGGGTGATGGACATATCATGTGTATGGTTGAGAAGGTTGGATTATGTACCTAATACCAGAATGCTACGAGAGGACTAGGTTGGTATACCTAGGGGCAATGGGTAAGGGTTAAGGATTTGTGGATTGCTGTTAAAGCATTAAGTTTGACGACCTAGGGTATCAAAGTCATGGTTTGAATACCTAAGGACGGAGGGTCAAATCACGTGTTGATTTGGAGATAGGCAATGGTTGATAGTTGTCTTGATAATATGTTTGATTACATATGGACTGTAGTGGAATGACTTGCTCGATTTGAGCAATCCTAATGAAAGATCAAAGTGTTGAGGTGTGAAACAAGTTTCGATTGGTAAAACTCCCAGAGTTAGTTGAGTTTAGATTTTGACTTAGTGATTAAGTCCCGTTAGTGAACAATGAAAAGATACCGCAATAGATGTTGCGAGTGTTTAAGTCCTTAGAGACACTTAGGGACTTATAAGATTGATGAGTGTTTTGCCGAGGTTGTCAATTGAGACTGAGATAGGATACAAGGAAGGCATATTGCCGGAGTTGGGCTAACTGGGAAAAGTGGCCTGGCTAGACATTTTTCTTGGATTAGGTTTCTCTTACAATACGCTGGCTCTTGTGGATGTTGAGTTGTTTCGTTCGGATGATGATAGATAAAAGATTCCCTATAGTAGGGATATATCACTGAAAGTGATTGGTATTGATAGTCAAGGTTGCTACCTGAGACTACAGAGGTGAATGAATTGGTATGTGTTTACCAATTAGTACAGGGGAGGAGAGTAGGTTGGTTTAAACCACTCTAGATGTTGTGTTCTAGTATGTGTGTATACTAGGGGACTGGGCCGTGTTTGACAGTTGCTCAGGTAGAGGAAGTACCGGGACCGTGTATGGTCAGGGGTATTTTCCTGGTATTAGCCCGAGAGCTAGGGTGTTGATTTATGCATCATATGTCATATCATGCATGGTATGTGTTCATTTGATTAGCATGTTGTGTGTTATATTCTATGTGGTAGTTAGGTGATTCATGTAACTGAGCATTGCACTTTAGTGTTTTAATTTCCATTGCATGGCTAGTAGTGACATGTAGTAACCTAGAAGTTCTGGTTTTGAGGATTGGTAAACTTGGGTAGAGGTTTGAAATCGAGTGGACTGTGATGTTGAAATAGACATGTAGTGATAGACATTGAAAGTAAGAGTCTAGTGTTGATGAAGAAGGGCATGATTTGCCTTAGGACTTTACAAACTGAGAGTTTGGTGATTCAGGTTTACGTTGTAATCATTGCACAACGATGAGGACTCGGAATTGACCTAATTCTTGGAGTCAACGGACATGTGATGACATTAACGATGCATTGGCAATGCATCGTAATGCCTAGATGCTGATGAATGCAATAGTGATGCATGGAAGGATTTGTGGGGTCCTAGATGAAGTAGTCAGGATCTTGGGATCTCAAGTGAGATGCTGGAAAGGAATGGATAAATACCCGGGAAGTCGAAAACGTCTGTTAGGATCAATGGACGGGTAAGTGAGATTCATTCGTCGAGGAATGAAATTGTGAAGTTAAGGGCATGTAAAACCCTAACCTTGGCACTAAATGCCAATGGATTGTAGTCCACAAAGATGGACAGGACTAGATGATTTGTTTTGACAAGTGCACTTCTTATGTGCCTTGACCTCAGTGGTGTGGATATGATGCTAAGAGAAGGATGGGTTGATAGTGGATGAGGATCCTGACATATGGTATCTGAAGTGAGGATAATTTCTTACCGTGAATGGGGAGAGGTGGACGCTGTGGACGTGTAGACGCAGTGGGCTGCGGCCACTGTATGGCTGTTGTTTGGCTATTGTAGGTGACCTCAAACTTTCATTGGTAAGGGTTGTCTAAAGTGAAGTGCTGATATGAAAGGAATTCTCTCTAATTGTTAACTGGCTCCTTGGTGTGAAGGGTGAAAAATGGGAAATGGTTCTCCTCTTGAATAATGAGATTGTGAAATCAGTGGGATGTAAGGTCCTGGACTTAGCATTGGATTCCTGTGGGTTGTAGTATATGAGGCTGGGCAGGGTTATGTTGCTTGCTGTGGCAAGTACACTGTTTATGTTGTTTTTATCAGTGAGTACACTGTCATGTGCCTTGCTGGTGAGTGCGCTTGTGATGTGCACTGGATTGACGTGGTTTGTGTTGTGATGATGCCCAGGATATTGGACTAAGCCTGGGAATGGTATACTAGAGATTGAAAGTCATGTTTGATAATAAAAGAATGACTTTGAGTATTGATGATCTCGGATTATAGGGAAGTATCACTGTGAGTGATTGGTATGATTAGTCAACAATCATCTGTTATTTCAGCTCTATTCAGGTTCTCATCCATAGGCTTAACTTTGTCTTTCTCATCTTCCAGGTCCCCATCTTCACTTTCCCCTTCTAAACCACTCAATGCCTGAAACTGATTAACATTCCCATCACCATTCTGTTTACCAGTATGCTCTTGGTCAATGCTGCCCATCATGTTTTCCTGAGCATTGTTGTCAGCTTTATTCCCCTTCTTATTCACCACCCTCCAAATTTCTGTACCAACAGACTCCTGTTCCAATACTTTATTCTTTTCCATTTCCTCTTTCTTCAATGCACAATTCTTATTGGAATGCCCAAAACTATGACATAATGTACATAACAGGGGTTTCCACTGATATTCCACTAAGATAAAGATCTTCGAACCATTTTTGAGATTCAGTTTGAATTCCGAAATCAACTCCTGTTCAGGTTCAATCTCAACACAAACTCTCGCATAACTAATTCTCTTCTTCATTAATGTCATTGTGTCAGCATTTAACGGCTTCCCCACAGCACTTGCTATATAGCTCAAACCAGTTGTAGTCCAATATTCTATAGGAATATTGTAAAGTTTGACCCAGACAAGTAACCTATCCAGCTTATCCTTATGTAATTCCATTCCTTCTTGCCACTTTTTCAGCACTACATGTCTACCTAGGATATGCCATGGCCCCTGTTCATACACAGCATCTCTACTAACCTCATCATCAAATTTAAAGAAGAAAAATCCCTTCTCTGTACCCAACACCTCCCTCAAACCCAAGTCCCATAGTTTATACACTACAGAACTCACTACAGGGTAAGGCAAACGACGATCAATAAAGTAACCCACCAAAGTGTTATTCCATTCACCCGATCCCTTATCTAGTACTTCTGATGGCGGTGCCACCACCATTTCCTCATCATCCTTGACCAGTGGAAATATTTTGAAAATATCCCAATCGGATCCTTTCTTTATTAGGCTCCTTAATTTTAGTTTCAATTAAACCGAAAATTTTAGTTTCAATTAAATCGGTTTTTTTTTTAATAAAAATTATCAGGAAAAGAGCTTATGTTAAATCTATCTAACCATTAATTTCCTTCATTTTCGCTCCTAGATTTCTTTGTAATATGAGACAGATGATGGCAATTGCGATTGTGCAGGACTACTTGAATGATAGACATCCAGCATATAGGACCCAGAGTGCTAAAAGGATGCTCATAGGTAGGAAGAAGACAGTAGCTAAAAGCCTAGTGAATTCTAAAATAACTGGATTGGTCACATGTTGGGTGATCATTAATTGTTTGGCTCCATTGTTGTTTGCCATTTTATTTTTAGTATATCTGGGATATAGGGGGTTAATATCTGTCTCTTAGGACTTAGGAGGGTAGGAAGTGTGGGACTCTAATCCTACGATAAATACTAGAGATGTCAAGGGGGTGAAGCTTCTTTACATAGAAAGCGCTGGTAAAAGATAAGTTTCAACAACACACAGAAACGAAGTGTTAGTAGATAAGTTTCACCAACGCAAAAAAAAAAAATGAGCACTGGTAAAAGCTAAAATTTATAAAGGGAATATTTTGCCAATTAAACCACTTGCGCTCATTTACTACTGAGTGACTCTCCCATTGAGTTTGTCGATTTTCAGAAAGGGTTTCCTTTTTCGATTTCTTGTCAGAATTTTTTCTCCATGTTCATCAAGATTTACGGTACTTTCTGAAAATCGACAAACTCCTTGTTTAATTTGAGAAAAAATCGATTACGGTACTTTCCAATAATACCAAGATTTAGGCAATTATTTCGATCAAATGAAAAGGCTGAACAAGTATTATGGCATTCGACTTATAAAAGTCGGGATAAAAAAATGCGGCATCCAGTTGATTCATGTGCATGGGAATGGATTGATAAAAAGTGGCCGAGTTTTGCATCAGATCCTCGAAATTTGAGGCTTGGCCTTGCAATTGATGGGTTCAATCCATTCGGTGACCTTAGCTCTAAACATAGTTGTTGGCCTGTGATTTTAGTAGTATATAATTTTGACCCGTTGCTTTGTATGTCTAAAGAGAATATGATGTTGACGTTGTTAATCTCAGGACCAAAGCAACCAGGAAATGACATTGATGTGTATTTGGAGCCACTACTGGAAGATTTAAAAGTATTATGGGAAAAAAGTGTTGAGCTTTATGATTCATTCACTAAATCCTTGTTTAATTTGAGGGTGGTTTTGATGTGGACATTCAATGATCTTCTGGCCTATTCTAATTTGTCTGGCCAGGCAACAAAAGGTAAGTTTGGTTGTCCAGTGTGTGTTAAAGACACATATTCTGAATGGTTGAAATCTAGTGGAAAGATTGTGTTCAAGGGTAGTCAGCGATTTCTTCCATTCAATCACCCATATAGAAAGAAGAAAACTTGGTTTGATGGAAAAGAAGAAATGAAGGGGTCATCTAGAGTATTAGCTGGTTGAGAAAATTTTTTGCTACGTTAAGGATTTTCAAAATACATGGGAAAAAAGTAAAAATCAGGGAAAAAGTAAAAAGCGCAAGAAGGAAGAGAACCCCAACATTTGGCCATGGAAGAAAAAGTCTATATTTTTTGAGTTACTATATTGGGAGGTACACAATTTGAATTCACCTTTATCTTCGGTGGTCATGTTTTTTTTATTTGAGGAGTTCACACTCCTTACTAATAATTCTTTTTGCTTGTTATGTTAGGTGTTACCTCTCCGACACAATTTGGATGTGATGCACATTGAAAAAAATGTTTGTGAGAGTATTTTTGGCACACTATTGAATATAAAGGGGAAATCAAAGGATGAACTAAAGTCTCGTATGGATTTGAAGCAAATGGGCATTAGGGGAGATTTGCACCCAAAGGAGTTAGGAAAAAAAAATTACTTGCCACCAGCACCATATACATTATCGAAGAAAGAGAAGCAATCATTTTGTAAAAGGTGACAACAGCTGAAGTTACCTAATGGTTATAGTTCAAATATTGGGCAACATGTATCATTGGATGAGTGCAAAATTAGTGACCTAAAATCTCATGATTGTCATGTTCTTATGCAACAATTGTTGCCTATAGCTTTACGCGGGACACTGCCAAAAGGTCCGAGGATTGCTATATTTCGCCTATGTGCGTATTTTCATGAAATATGCCAAAGGGTGATTGATAAGAATCAATTGGAAAAAATTGACAATGAAATTGTCGAAACTTTATGTATGTTTGAAAGGTTCTTCCCATCGTCTTTCTTCGACATTATGGTACACGTTACCATTCATATTGCACGAGAAGCTGGTTTATGTGGACCAGTACAATTTCGTTGGATGTACCCATTTGAGAGGTAATTTATTTATAACATTCTTTTATATATGTTATGCAATTACAAATATTATTTAATTTATATATATATAATTCTATGGTTATATTTAGGATGATGAAAGTTTATAAAGGATATGTTAAAAATTGAGCAAGACCTGAGGGGTGCATAGCAGAAAAGTACTTGGTAGAAGAGTGCATTCAATTTTGTAGTGAGCACATGAAACAAGTCGTTGAAATTGGTGTTCGTCGTTCTCGAAATGAAGATATTGAAACTGAAACAATAGAAGGAGGATGCCCACTTTCTAAGGGAATTTCAAAAACCATGTCTAGTGACATGTTAGACATTGCTCACCGTTATGTATTATTCAACAATGAGGAGGTGGAACCATATTTAAAGTAAGATGGTATGAAATTTTTTTAATTTATAACTACTATTGAAAAACAAAATACTCAACCATGTTATTTTCTTATTAGAAAGCATGTGGAGGAACTCAAGGGTTTAGACAGTTGTCTTGCAAGGAATGAAAGCACTCTACAAAAGAAACACATGGAGACCTTCAGTTCATGGTTCAAAACCATGATTAATGCAAGTAGTAATGTGTCAACGATGCTAAAGGGGCTTTCAAATGGGCCTAGGAATGATGTAATTTCTTATTTTGGTTATATTGTGAATGGCTATCGATTTCACACCAAGGATGTCGAGAGAAGCACACAAAATAGTGGTGTTTCCATTGAAGTTGAAACTATATGTTGATCTAGTGCAAGAGACCCAAATCAAGTTGTTGAAAAAATATCTTACTATGGTGTTCTAAAAGATATAATTTTGTTAGACTACTACTCATTGCAAGTACCGTTGTTTCATTGTGACTGGGCAAATGTTAGAAACGACATCAAAGTTGAAGATGGATTTACATTGGTGAACCTTCATGAAGGTCAAAGTCAATTTGAAAGTGATCCATTTATCCTTGCGTCATAGGCTAAGCAAGTGTTTTATTCTAGGGATACTGAAACGTCAAGTTGGTATGTGGTACTTAAAGTACCACCAAGAGGTAAAATTGACTTGGACACTTTTGAAGAGAATGCTTATTGATAAGTAATGAATATTGCATATTCAATGCCCTTAAAATTATATGAATTAGTGTCTTAGTAATATTTATTTCATATTTTTATTAATAATTTTAATCTTTTCAGAATTTCAGGTGATTAAGGGTAATTCTAATTAATAATGGTGCAATTGGGCTACAGATGGTGTTAGGCCTACTCACATTGTAGATTGGGCCAATTCAGGCCTAAAAAGTCTTGGACCCGTTTTGGTATTCAGACCATATCTCAGTACACGATTGTCAAAACGACCCAAACTTCGCGTGAGTTGAAGAAAATTCAATTATGCACAATTTCATATTTCACGGAAATTTCCTAAAACGGAAGTTTTCATCAACTTTCTGCCCTATTTGCGCAGCTGCCACTTTTTGGCACAAATGCCACTTTGTGAGGAGCAAGTGTCATTTTCTTATGCACACTTGCCACTTTGGGAAGGCCAGGTGTCCCGTTGGTTTGTTTTCGCAAAGTAAAAACGACGAAACGAAGAAAAACTAGGGTATTCTGGAGGGGGGAAGCAGAGAGAGATATACAGAGGCAATTCGTGACGATACGGGCAAGACGACGGTGACTTCATCATCATTCAAGCTTGGACCTCCGATCATGAGTGGCTAAACACCATTCCGGGGAAGTGATGTAACCCTAACCTGTCTTTCAATGTTTTAGTTTGTATATTCATTTGAGGATTATTTATTTTGTGCATTGATTGTATAACCGAGACATAAACAATAGCTGTGCTATTGCTTTCAATTTGAATGTATTGTTTCATTGCATATTTACTTTTGTTCTTGTAGAATGAATGCAAGTTTGTAGTGATTAAGGTTTAGTTCTTTTCAATTTCTGTGATTTTGTTAAGACAGGTTATACAATAGTTTTCATAGATCATTCAAATTAGGATTTTTATAATTCGTACTAAGCGAAGATGGGTTATCATATCATTAGTTAGTCTGATGTATAGGCCATTCTAAGCGAAGACGAGTTATGCGTAATTGTATATTGAATGAATCATCTTGATAGAACTGAATTTGGCTTGTAGCCATTATTTTCTGAATGCATAGATTAAACATCCCAAATTAATACAACTGTCATTGTCAGAAGGTTAGTGGTGAAGTCAATTCCCAGGACCCTCTCTCCAGTGTCTACCATTTATTTATTGCCTGATGCTCCATTAGATATATCAAGACTTGAATGTGAAATTCTTGATGATGGAGAACATCATGTACGAGTTGATTGTGAGGGCATAACGTTGTAGAATATTTCAAATGGGTATTTGGTTACTTGGTTATATTTTTTGGTTTGTAATTAGTTACTTGTAGAATATTTTTTGATGAAACTGAATGGTTGTGATTATGTACCTATCTAAATTTGCATTAAATTCCTTCTTAAACTGGTAATATGATGTTTCTGGTGCTCTTTTTTTAAATCAATAGTGGCGCCTCCAATATAAACTGAATTATTACTCCTTTGATAAGATTACAGGTCATCTAAAGATTTTTACTATGTCTGAACATCCTGAAGTAAGTATCAATCTTACTTAATGTTGTTTTATCTTAAATTGATTGTTTTGATTTAAGTATCAACTTTAAACATGTGTATTTTTAATGTTCTTCTTCTTTTAATGCATGTACTTGAATGAAGTCATCTAGACAGTGTGAGACACGTGCAGAACGAAATCATCGAGCAGCTATGGCTACAATGATATGTACACCCTCAGTTGTATGCATTTCTGACAGGGGTTCAAATTCTCCAAGGACACCTTCAGGCAATCAATTTATAGTTGGTGGGGTTTCACCCGATCCCGTTACTTCTCAAGGACCTTCCATTGAGGCTACATCAAATACAAAGAAAAGAAAGGGTAGGTGTCATGCCCCGATCCCCCGACTCCCGGGAAACCGGAGGTGAACCCGTTCATTAACCCCAATGAACCTCCTCAATTCCCTCAAATTACTGCGGAAGCTAATCCTACACATATAATTATCTATGTGTATTCTCATCACTATCCATCCCAATGGGCCACACATCGGTCTAGTGGATTTAAATTGAGAAAGATGTATGATGGGCCATACATCTCTATCACGCACATTTTTTTCAAAAGGTACAAATCATTCATATGATTTTTCTAAGTTTATAGTCATTACAAGAATTCATGCAGAAGGTTCAAAATGCAACAAATTCTACCTTGACTACAACTAGATCATTACCATGCCACAAGCCGGCACAGATAGCCAAAAGTACATATGTCCAAAATATAGCAAAATATAACTAGAACTCTTCGTGGACACTCAAGTCCCATCCGTCATCGGTGCTTTATCTGTAAAAGAGTTTAAATAAAGGGGTGAGCACCACTTCGCTCAGTAAAGGTTCCCCAATCTTTCTAAGTGCCGACTCGACACCGACCTACATGGAATGCATATGAATACACTACATGCCACATCCACAATCTCACAAACAATTTAACAAATGCAATTAAAGAGGATTGCATATTTCATGAATCATGTATAACATGTTCAAACATAAAAGCATTAAGGAAAGTAAATGCTCTCCCTCTCATTCCTCATCCGATACCCCACATGATTGGCCCGCTCTGAGGATCATGTAACCTTGGACACCTCCTCTAACCATCTAATGACTGGGACAACTCCAAAAGGTCATTCTACCATAGCAATGTATAGGATTGCCATGGAGTGAGGGGACAACTCCGAGGCTCACAAATCTTGGACGTTCTCCGATAACCATCCAATGACTAGGGCAACTCCGAGGGGTCATTTGTATTGGACATACTTTGATCCTAGCCATTAAGCCTTAGTATGGCGGGTCCACTCTGAGGGCCATACATAGTGGATAATTTCACCACATTCCACCACACGGTTGGACCACTCTGAAGCCCGTGCACCTTATTTGCGTCATTATCCCGCAACTCCCCACATATGCAATATAAATGCATAAACACATGATATTTTATTTCATGCTTTACTCATGCTCATTGATACTGAAAGAAGTAAAAAGCATGTTCCTCATCACCATACACCACATATAGCACATATATGTATAACACATGCATATATCATCTCATATGCATACAACTTTAAAATTAGCATATTTTACTCATGGTACACTCAATGCATAATTTTAGTACATAGAACTAACATGCATTCAACAACCACATTTCCACATATAATCACATATATGACACTTGGCACACATTTTTCACCTACACCAAATTGAGCACATAATGCCTATGTATCAATTTCTTACACTCACCACGTCAAACCCACATGCTACCACCAACACAATGGACACAATTGTGAAAAGATATGACTCTAGAGAAGGAGAAAATACAACTTTCCACACCACTCACCATCCTAAAGCATGTGAAACACATCCTACACCTCTCCTCTTGACCCGAAACCCTAGAATCGACAATTAGAAGAGAAGAAGAACCCCTACCTCGAAAATGAATGCCTTCCAAGCACTTCACCAAAATTCAAGGGATGTCTACCTTTCCAAATCGCAACTTTGATCGGTTCAAAGGGAAGCCCTAGCCGTCCCCTACGTATCTCCCTTCTTTGGCGAAACGCGAATCGCACCCGAACGGCTCTGAAATGTAGAGAGAAGGTAGAGAGGAGAAGAGGGAAATGTTAGAGAGAGAAGGATCTGTGTGAAATGGCTAGGATCAACCTCAGCCAGATATTTAAAATATCTAAGGCATGGAAAATTACTAAAATATCCCTCAGCCACTTAACGTACCTTCCCAGTCTCCGTTTTTGATTTCAAAAACTCCTACGGTCTTGAAATCACTTTCTTTACTCTCTAAACATTTCATCTAAGCCATTCCCAAAAATAATTGTTTTCGGAAATTTTTCGGATTCCCGGGCCCACTTAAGTCACATCCCGAGCCCCAGTTTGACCGAAAGTCAAACTTCTCCAAATCTTCTAAAAATTTTTCAAAACCTTTAAAACACTTCCCGAACACGTTCCCCACATTCAAAACATTTTAAACATTACTCAAAATGCATTTATGGCAATCAGTATGCGAAAAATGCAAAATCGGCCAAAATTGGTCACGATCTCTACAACCTCCCCTCCTTAAGGGAATTTCATCCCCAAAATTTAGGAACATACCTCAAGTAGAAAAAAACTCAGGATACTTTGAGCGGACTTCTTGTTCTCGCTCCCACGTAGCCTCCTCAACTCCGTGATGCCTCCAAAGGACTTTAACCAATGGAATGGTCTTGCCCCAAAGCACTTGCTCCCTAGTATCCAAAATCTGTATCGGTCTCTCCTCATAAGACATGTCCTCCTCCACCTCAAGATCTGTCCAATCTAGCACATATGAAGGATCTGGCTCATACTTTCTCAACATCGAAACATGGAAAGTATTGTGCACACTTGACAATTGCGGTGGCAATGCCAAGCGATATGCAACCTCACCCACACGATGCAATATCTCAAATGGACCGATAAAGCGTGGGGCTAGCTTCTCGCTATGCCCAAACCTCATCAAACCCCGGCGTGGTGAGACCTTCAAGAAGACATGGTCCCCCACCTCAAATGCTAAAGGCCTCCGCCTTCTGTCGGCGTAGCTTTTCTGACGACTCTGAGCCGTAAGCAAATGCTACCGTATGATCTTAATCTTTCTGTAGTCTCTCTGACTATATCTGACCCCAAAGCCACTGTCTCACTGACCCCTGTCCAACAAACTAGTGACCTACAAGGTCTACCGTACAAAACCTCAAATGGAGCCATCTCAATACTAGCTTGGCAGCTATTATTGTATGCAAAGTCCACCAATGGAAGGTGATCCTCCTAACTGCCTTGAAAATTAAGTGCACATGCTCTAAGCATATCCTGCAAGATCTGTATAGTATGCTCTGACTGACCATCTGTCTGAGGATGGAAAGTCGTACTAAAATGGAGGTCCGTATCAATTCAGCCTGAAAACTCTTCCAAAATCGTTACTTGAATCTCGGATCCCTATCAGACATAATGGAAATTGGCACTCCATACAGTCTCAAAATCTGATCAATATACAACCGACTTAGAGTATCCACATCATCCGTCACTCGAACCAGAAGGAAATGAGCCACCTTGGTCAATCTGTCCACAATGACCAAAACTGCATCATGACTCATCCTCGTCCTAGGGAACCCCGTCACAAAGTCAATGGTAACGTGTTCCCACTTCCACATAGCTACCGGTAAAGGCTGTAACAAACCTGCCGACCTCTGATGCTCGGCTTTCACTTGTTGACAAGTGAGGCACCTTACCACAAACCGTGCGACATCCTTTTTCATGCCTTTCCACCCATATTGTCTACGAAGATTGTGGTACAGCTTAGTACCACTGGGATGTACTACAAGTATGGAGCTATGAAACTCCATCAGAACTTCATCCCTACAAGCCAATGGCACAACCATTCTGCCTCTGAACCTCAGACCTTCGTCTGAATGGACAACCCAATCCTCCACTATTTCACCACCCATAATCCGAGTGTAAGTGCTCTCTAACTCTGTGTCATGCATCTACTCCTCAACCACCCTACTCACTAGAGTTGGTTGCGCTATGAGAGTGAACAAAGTGGCATGTCCATCACCCTCACTGAAGTACAATCCCATTCCTGAGATATCTTCCATCATCTTCCACTCACGAATAAAAATGCTAGCCAAAATGCCATGTGATTTCATGCTCAATGCATCGGCAACCACATTAGCCTTCCCCAGGTGATACTGAAGATCAAAGTTGTAGTCTTCTTGTATTCTACCCATCTTGTCTGTCTCATATTCAAGTCCTTCTGTGTAAAAAGGTACTTCAAACTCTTATGATCGGAGAAAACCACAAACTTCTCTCCGCAGAGATAATGCCTCCACGTTTTTAAAGAAAAAATTACTGCCGCCAACTCCAAGTCATGAGTCGGGTAATTCTGCTCGTGGATCTTCAACTATCGGGAACCATATGCAACAACCCTCTCGGTTTGCATCAACACACTGATTCGTGTGTAAGTGTGACTCAAAAAGTATATCAATTAAAATTTTCCACACTTCACAATAGAACGAATTCCTTGCAGAATAGGGCTATCGAAAGGAGTATCGTACCTCAGGGATTATGGTCTGATGAGTTGGAATACGGAATTAATTCTAATTAAATTTATAAGAAAAGAATTTTGATTTTTAAACTAAATTAATTAAAAAGGAAAATAAAATAAATCAAAGTAAAATAAGATAGTGAAGATAATAGGAGAGAAATCTAGGGTGTTTGACTTCACCACTAACTCCACAATCAATGGTCTATTGAATCAACTATAGGGGAATTACATCATGCATAAGTGGTGTCGGTGGCTACAAGCTCACCTTCATCCGTCAAGAAGATAACATATGATTAAGGCTAAGCCATGGACTCTCTTCGATTGGCATGGGCCATCTGCCTAACTACTCTAATCTACGGTGCAGTATGGTTCATCTTCTCTAGGCATAATCCATCAAAGCTCATAACAATATATTCAGTGATTACCATTGTGTAATAATCTCTCTCATGATCACAAAAAATAAAAGGGATTGAGTTCAATAACAACAACTAAATATCTAAGACAAGATAAGAAATCATTGAGATTAAATTTACAAGACTTTTATTGCTCAATTCTATAATAAGAATCCTCTGAATTACACAATCTATGCATGTATATAAAGGTCCCCAATAATTAAAACAATCAAACCATTGATGCTTTGTTAGGGTTACACCAAAACCCTAGTGGATGAACTAGCCGCTCATGGTAGAAGAAGAAGCTTCAACTGTTGAGGAAGAAGACATCATCTTTCCGAATTACGCGTCTGACTTCGTTCTCCAATGGCTCTGCAATATGTTTCTGTTCTCTTCTCAGCCCTCTCAGACTCTCTATGCTCTATTCTCTCTCTCTAATCTCTCCTCCATTCAGCCTCTAAGTCTTCACTTTATTCCCCATGAGTATACACCAAAGTCCTAATCCAATTAGGAATAAATTAGGGTTTCCCGTAGCACTAATCGGGTGGGTTTTTCCTACTGACTTCGGCCCAACTTTTGACCTACTAGAAGTCCGATTTACGGAATTTTCGTGAAATACAAAAGTGTGCAGAATCAAATTTCGTTCAACCCTATGAGAAAATAATGTTGATTTGAGGCTCAAAAATAAGACTTCTGGTCCATTTTCCAAAACGGGATTAAGACTGTATTATGCGCAGATTTGGGCTTTAGGCCCGAAACCTTCTTAAGCAGCTGTAATTCTCTTGGACCTCTTTCTTGGGCTGATTTGAGTTGAAATAAATGGTTGAATGATTCTCCTTGATGTAGGCTTCATCTCACCATCTTGGATGTCTTCTTTAAAAACCCAAAAGCTTGGTTTTAACTGAAATAATCATTAAGGTCCTAAAAATACAGAATACACTAAAACAAAGTAAAATCACAAAATAATCTATCACTAAGAGAATAAAATACATAAGTTAGGGGCTAGAATGCGTAACATTCAACGCCTATGACATCCCCAAACTTACATATTGATAGTCCCTTAGCAATAGAATAAAACAAACTAAAACGAAAGAAACTAATAAATACTAACTAAACTAACTAACTCCACTTTCGTGGGAGAAACGATTACATTTAGCATATGCAACAAGCCTTTAAACCCCTAGGTTCCCCCTAGTGGACGAGTATAGTCTCGTGAGGGTTTCCAGAAATGTTACCCACAAACATTCAAAATTCTGTTTCAACATTAATTCAAGAAGAAGATTATAATACATAGTTACAAACATGCATTTAAGAATAATTTTAAACTTTCAAATTCCATAATTCAAAGCATTGGTCCCCATGCATAATTCACATCAACATATATCAAAGTAATCAACTCTAGCTCCCTCGTGTAAAGTGAACTAGCAGTCATCTCATGTAGCATAACCAAGCTCTGAATATATTAAGGCACATACCCCTTCAACTCACTAGCTCCCCTTATTAAAATCATACTTCCAAACATGAATACATGACTTTTCAAAAAAAAAATTTCATCATTCTTTTTTTTTCATTGCTTTATTGGTTGTGCAATGTCTTGATCTATTAAGCTTTCTGAAAGATCCATGTAGCAAGCTTTCAGTCAGTGACTCCCAAACCAGATGGCTTTAGGGAACTAGGCTTTAAGATACCCTGAAGACCTAATTACTCGAATCAGTCAGGCTACAAATCAAGACAACCAATGCTCATCTTTTCTCACCCTTTCACTTTTGACGCGAACACTCCGTACTTCTTGAGGCATAAAGGCCCGGTTACTCATGAAAAGGATCAAATTGATTTGCTTATTCATCACTTTTTTCTTTTTTCTTCCACTTCTTTTCTTTTTCATTGAAGTCAAGTAACACATTATCGGTACTCATTCTCAAGAGATACTAATTAATATCAAGCATATGTAACACAATAACTCAAAACCAAAGTTTATACCCCACAAAACTATGCTAGTGTTTTTGTGCATGTAAGGAAACTAAAATCAATCACTCCAAAACATGTTATTGCAAACCATGATTAAAACCACATAATTCAAAACACAGTTTCCAAGAATTTAAAACATACTCAAAAATTGCAAGTTATGTACCTACATAAGGTATTAATCCTTTGAATAATGTCAAAACATTCTATCTAAAAATAAAACAAAATAAAATAAAATAAACAAACTAAGAAAATAAAATAAAATAAAATCCTAATAGAAGAAGAATTTCACACAAATTTCCCCCATATGCAATAAAGCAGAAAAATAGGCATCGCCTCACTCCCAAACTTAAACTGTACATTGTCCTCAATGTACTATCAATTAAAGTATAGAGAAGAGTAAGAACGATGTTACCAGAAATCCAGAGTAGTGGAAAGAAAATAGAGTACACCACTAGCATGAAGGCAATGAAAGCACTCCCCCAAACTTGGATGTTAAAACCTGTCAAAACAAATCACTATACCCCAAAAGATCAAGTGAAATAGTATGGGTGAAAATAAATATGAA
Organism: Cornus controversa; assembly: GCA_026545225.1. Classification (NCBI taxonomy): domain Eukaryota; kingdom Viridiplantae; phylum Streptophyta; class Magnoliopsida; order Cornales; family Cornaceae; genus Cornus; species Cornus controversa. The sequence continues at coordinate 25,920,166 of CM048848.1, read as the reverse complement.
AGAGAAAAATCCTAAAAAAAAATATATATATGTTTTTCATTTTTCAAATTTACTTTTTTTTTTAATAAAAATATAACTACAGAAATAAAAATAAAATCAAAAAGAGAGAAAAAAAAAACAAGAAAAAAAAAATATACAAAAGATGGTTACCTTCCTCTCAAGGGTGTGGTGGTGACTGAGCATCTTGATCCAAGTTTGCTTGACGCATCAGTGCACGCATCATCCTCCTCATCTCTAGTTGCTCTTGGCGAGTGTCACGAAAGTGATCCGCCATCTCTGTTCTCATTACTCCAAACTGTGTGGATACCTCTGTCTGTAAGGTGCCAAACTAGGCCGTCAACCCAGCAATCTGCCCCTCTAAATATTGATAATCATGGCCACCAGCATGTGCCTCCATCTCCTCTGGATCTTCCACCGGTGGTGGTATATCTATATACTCTCCTCCCTGGGCCAACCGAGATACCTCACCAGTCACCGCTATGACTCTCTGGTGCATATGAGATCGACTCAGGTTCCAGTCATGCGTGCCATAATGAAGATCACATGAAAAGGCGAGCTTGTCCTCATGGACTGCATACCCCTGTGCCACAAGCAACTGGTGAATAATAGTAGGGAATGGAAACTCCCAGTCACTTGTACTGTCTAGTGCCTTGGCCACAACTTTGGAATAGAATTTCTCCATCTGGCCCTAGACAATCTGTGGGAATGACAGCCAATGCCCAAAATGTACGGCATATAAGGCTCGTAGGAACTCTTGACGTCTCTCGATCTTATGTCCAATTGGACATACATTCTTGAGTAGAACAGCGTCAAGGAACCATAAATGATTTGGCATTGAAGACTTTGAAGCTGCATTCCTTTTTGGCCCAGAAAATTGGTTGGCACATAAACGTGCAACCACATTACCCACTGACAACTCGTCGGGTAAAGGAGTATAGATATGAGATAAATCATCTGGGCACTCATAAGGACAACCCATGGCAATGGCAATGGATGACATGTCCACTCGAACTATTGTTCCATCTACGGAAGAAGTAAGCACATCCCTCTCATCAGGTGTCGGCATTAAGTTCTGATAAAATACCTTAACAAGCCTCGGGTAAATAGTAGATGAGAGTGGAACAAAAATGGATGCCGACCGACGACGATGACGGATGTCAGAAATCCCCCATCGTGTCTCGGGAAACATACTATAAAGTTCGGCTATGTCAAATGTGGTTTCAAAGTTCAACGCCCTTGGATGCCATCTCTCTTGAATACCTTCTCGGCGAGATCGTGAAGAACCTGTGGTCGGATCATGCCTCACTCGGCGAGGATTACGTGCACTTGAAGCACCTTCGTGACTTGCTCTCTTTGGTGCCATAGAAATAGAAAAAGTGTGGTTGAGGAATTAAATCGAACACTTGGCGTGCACAATTAAATTGAAACCTTCAACCTCCTCTTTTCAGCAATTTTTCCACCCAAATCGAACAAGTAATTACACCAAATTGATTCCCCAAACTTGGTCTTCAAAAGCCCTCAAAAAGATTTGAACAATTTCTTCAAATAAAATCTTCACTTACTTTGATGTTGAACTTGAAAAAGTGAGAGCTTCCTTTGAGAACTAGTGATTTTTGATCCAATTTGATGTTGAAGTTGATGATGATCAATGTTGAATTCTTGTTTAATACTCACTAATTGAAGAAATTAATTTTCCGGTTGAAGTAGGACTTGAATTGGAGTTAAAAGAGGTCTAGGATGCAAGTGGTAGCAACAAAGGAGGAGTGGGTGTCCATATATAAGGAGGATTCTCGGCCAGCCCAAGTTTTTGGCTTGAGCGATCGATCCCCCCAGCCATGGGCGATCGATCACCCAGCTGGTGGTGGTCATCCTTGAAAAATATTAAGGAGCGATCGATCCCCCTCAATTGGGGCGATCGATCCCCCTCCTGAAGGCCTGTTTGACCCTCCATCGCCCAAGTTCGACCGAGACTTGATAATTTTGAGTCTCCATCGACCAAGGTTGACCGAGAGCACGATTTTTCACCCATCTTGAGTCCAAATACCTCGGTACACCTCTTGGCATCCTCCGGAAGCAACTTATACATCAAAAACTCAAAGAAAAAAAATATTAAAACGCAACTAGAATTGAAGAAAAACTTAAGAAAACTAAAACTAAAAATTAAAATTAAAGAAAACTAAAGGAAATAAAGTATAGAAATACATACAGAACCTACAATTTAACGTCCATAGGAGACGATTGACTCTCCGAAGGGATTAAGTCGGATAGACAGGATCCGTCAAGTTGACGGACTCTACGTCTCTTTTTGGCACACATTCTTCCACACAATGCTTCAACCTTTGGCCATTTACTTTCATCAAACCAATTCCAAACAATTGCTCATCTAGGAATGAGTCTCGAATAGGTAATGTATCGATCACCAGCTCAAACTCAATCTGAGATAAATGATCCACAACCACATTCTCCGTCCCCTTTTTATCTTTTATCTCCAAATCAAATTCTTGTAGCAATAAAGCCCATCGAATAAGACGTGGTTTGGTTTCTTTCTTTGCCAATAAGTGTCTCAATGCTGCATGATCAGAGTAGATAACCACCTTGGACCCTAGTAAATAAGAACAAAACTTGTCCAAGGCAAACACTACGGCTAGAAGCTCTTTCTCTGTGGTTGTATAATTGAGTTGGGCATCAGAGAGAGTCTTACTAGCGTAATAGATGACATATGGCCGTTTCTCTACTCTTTGTCCCAACACTGCTCCCACTACATAATCAGAGGCATCACACATGATTTCAAAAGGTAGAGCCCATTTTGGCGATTGCATAATTGGTGCAGAAGATAACAGAGACCGAAGTTTTTCAAAAGCTTGCACACAATCTTCATCAAAGATAAAGGGAACATCTTTAGATAACAAGTGGCACAATGGTCGAGCCACTTTACTGAAATCCTTGATAAATCTTCTATAGAACCCAGCATGGCCTAAGAAGGATCAAACTTGCCTTACTGAAGTTGGATGTGGCAGAGTTGCAATTAGATTGATCTTTGATTTATCAACTTCAATGCCCCTCTCTGAAACAATATGGCCCAATACAATACCCTCTTTTACCATGAAATGGCTCTTCTCCCAACTAAGTACCAAATTACGCTCTCGGCACCTTTGAAGCACAAGTGATAAATTGCTCAAACAGTGTTCAAAGGACGATCCAAAAACAGAGAAGTCATCCATGAACACCTCCAAGAATTTTTCCACCATGTCATAAAAGATGGCCATCATACACCTCTGGAATGTAGCCGGAGCATTACATAATCCAAAAGGCATACGACGATAAGCAAAAGTACCAAAGGGATAAGTGAAAGTGGTCTTCTCTTGATCTTCTGGATTCATAGCTACTTGGTTATAACCAGAGTCGCCATCCAGAAAGCAATAATAGCTCTGACCAGCTAACCTTTCAAGTATTTGATCAATGAATGGAAGAGGGAAGTGATCCTTCCTCGTCATAGAATTGAGCTTTCTGTAATCAATGCAAACACGCCAACCTGTGGCAGTACGTTGTGGAACAAGCTCTCCCATAGAGTTAGGGACAATGGTAAGACCAAACTTCTTTGGAACCACTTGTGTCGGACTCACCCATGTATTGTCAGAAATTGGATAAATGATTCCTGCATCAAGTAACTTGACAACCTCTTTCTTTACCACCTCTTTGATGTTGGGGTTCAGTCGCCTTTGCGCCTCTCTGGTTGGCTTATATCCTTCTTTCGGATGAATTTTGTGCATGCAAATTGAGGGATCAATGCCCTTAAGATCAGCAACACTCCATCCAATTGCTTCACGATGTTGGTATAAAACCTCTACTAAGCTCTTCTCTTGAATTTCTGTCAGATCAGAGGCAATTATAACAGGAAGAGTTTTCTGTGCCCCCAAGAATACATATTTCAATTTGTCAGGCAAAGGCTTCAGTTCTAATTCTCGAGGGGACTCCAATGAAGGCACTAGGGGAGTGCTAGAGAGAGAAGGTAGTGGCTCAATTGGAATTCTCCAAGGTGAAGTTTTCTGAATAGCATCCACTTCCAGCATAGAATGCACTTCTTCGCACGACCCTTCATCATTAATTTTCTCAAAGTCATAAAGAGACTTACATACCTCCAGGGAGTTTTGAGATATAGAGGATGAAACAAATTCCTCCACACATTCATCAATATCATCCATGCAGAACACATCAATCTGATATGGGGGGTGTTGGATAGCATTGAACACATTAAGATTGACATTCATGTTGCCAAATGAAATATCCATGATCCCCAACCTATAATTTATGCAAGCATCAGCAGTAGCTAAGAAAGGTCGACCAAGGATCACTGGAATATGCCTCTTCAGATTGTGAACCGGCTCAGTGTCAAGTACAATGAAATCAACAGGAAAGTAGAACTTGTCCACTTTAATGAGCACATCTTTTATGATTCCTCGAGGCTGTTTTGTTGATCTGTCTGTAAATTGCAATACCACCGAGGTAGGCTTCAATTCTCCCAAGCCCAATTGTAAGTAAATTGAATAGGGTAGCAAATTCACACTTGCACCCAAATCAAGAAGAGCTTTATCCATATGGTGCTCCCCAATAATGCATGAGATAGTTGGAGCACCAGGATCTTTGTACTTGAGAGGAGTACACTGCTGAATTATTGAACTCACTTGTTGTGGCAGCATCACTTTCTTTGGCACATGGCTTTTAGAATGCCTTTTCTGAGTGCACAAGTCCTTCAAGAATTTAGCATAAGGAGGAATTTTCTTGATGGCATCAAGGAGTAGCAAATTAATCTTCACTTGTCGAAACACCTCCATCATGTCATGTAGCTTGTCCCCTTGCTTTCCTAATTTAGATGCTTGAAGGAAACGTTGTGGAAAAGGAGCCTTGGGCTCATAAAAAATTTCAGCACTTGGACTTGTGGTTACTTTTTCTTCTTCTTTCTTCTCACCCACCTTATTATCAATTATTTTCCCACTCCTCAAAGTGGTAATAGCTTGAAATTTCTCATGGTGTGTGTTGCTTGTGGAAGCTTGCATCCCTCTTAGATTAGCAATTGGTTGACTAGGGAGCTTCTCTTCTTCTCTTCTACTCAATGAAGTAGCAAGCTGTCCAAACTGAGATTCCAGTTTGGCAATAGATTGAGAATGCAAGTGCACTAGCTGAACTGTAGATTGTACTGTGGCACTGTCTCTATAAGAGAATCAAGCTTATTAAATTTAGACAAGGTAAGAGTCAGCTTGTCTTCAATAGCAGAAATTCTTTGGGCCATAGGACTTTGTGTTTGATACTACTGTTGAGGCACAAAAGTCCTAGGTTGATATGATGGTTGCATTGCTACCCCTTGATTACTGTAAGAAAAACCAGGATGATTCCACCATGTGGGAATGTAAGTATTACCTCGTGGAGGATTCATTGGTCCAGTGAAAGTAGCTTGGACTTGCTCATGTTAAATATCAAAAAATTGTCCCACCGAAGGGCAATTGCTCACATTATGCATAGGACTAGAGCAAAATTCACAAGGGCCTAACAATGTAGAATTTGAAGCAGAAGGAGTTTGATTGGCAGCCATAATTGCTGCTACCTTCTGTGCAATTAAATCAATGTCGATTGGCATAGCTTCTGAAGCAGCAACCTCCAAAATCCCATCAATCTTCCTTGTAGTGGCAGGTCTACTAGAACGAGTAGAGGACACATGTTGTAGAGAGTTATCACTAAGATTTTGAAATAAAGTCCATGCCTCTTCTTCACTCTTCAACATAAAAGTAGCTCCACACGACGCTTCAACCATCTGTCTGTTGGCTTCTGTGAGCCCTTCATGAAAACTCTACACTAGTTGCCACTTAGGAACTTGATGATGGGGACACTTCCTAAGAAGGTCCTTGAATCTTTCCCATGTCTCATAAAATTGTTCCCCCTCATGTTGGGAGAAACCAATGATAGCACGTCTGAACTGATTGGTCTTCCCTATCGAAAAGTACTTCTTGAGAAACTCATGTTGCATCTGAGTCCAAGTCGTGATAGAACCAACCGATAGAGAATTGAACCAATACTTTGCTTTGTCTTTCAGAGAGAATGGAAAAAGTCTCATTCTGAAAGCATCTTCAGAGAAGTTATGAATTTTTGTAGTTGAGCACACTTCAATGAAGTCATCCAGATGCTTGTAAGGGTCTTCTTGAGTCAGCCCAAAATAAGATGGTAGCATCTGAATAATGCTGGAGTTGATCTCATAATTCTATGTTGTGACATTGGGCAGTTGAAAACCTGCTGGCGAGGTATATGTCTCAGCGACATAGTAGTCCCTCAGCAATCTAGCTCTTTCTCCATCAGCATTAGGAACAAGGTTGTTATTCCTCTATTCTGCCATCTCTTCAATTATTTCTTCCTCTTGCACAATGGTATCAACAGAGATGTTCCTCTTTTGTCTAAGAGTACGTTCAGGCTCAGGATCAAGAGGTATCAAAGGATCAGCTACAGAATGATGACTTTTCATATATTAGCCAAAAGCACCTGAAAAGAAAACAAAAACAAAATTAAAAATAAAATATAAAAATTTCCTAAACTAAAAATCCAATTAAAACTAATTCTGTAAAATCCAATCAATCAAATAGATAGTCCCCAGCAACGGCGCCAAAAATTGATTCGTGTGTGAGTGTGACTCAAAAAGTATATCAATTAAAAATTTTCACACTTCGCAATAGAACAAATTCCTTGCAGAATAGGGCTATCAAAAGGGGTATCGTACCTCAGGGATTATGGTCTGATGAGTTGGAATACGGAATTAATTCTAATTAAATTTATAAGAAAATAATTATGATTTTTAAACTAATTTAATTAAAAAGGAAAATAAAATAAATCAAAGTAAAATAAGATAGTGAAGATAATAAGAGAGAAATCTAGGGTGTTTGACTTCACCACTAACTCCACAATCAATGGTCTATTGAATCAACTATAGGGGAATTACATCATGCATAAGTGGTGTCGGTGGCTACAAGCTCACCTTCATCCGTCAAGAAGATAACATATGATTAAGGCTAAGCCATGGACTCTCTTCGATTGGCATGGGCCATCTGCCTAACTACTCTAATCTACGGTGCAGTATGGTTCATCTTCTCTAGGCATAATCCATCAAAACTCATAACAATATATTTAGTGATTACCATTGTGTAATAATCTCTCTCATGACCACAAAAAATAAGAGGGATTGAGTTCAATAACAACAACTAAATATCTAAGACTAGATAAGAAATCATTGAGATTTAATTTACAAGACTTTTATTACTCAATTCTATAATAAGAATCCTCTGAATTACACAATCTATGCATGTATATAAAGGTCCCCAATAATTAAAACAATCAAACCATTGATGCTTTGTTAGGGTTACACCAAAACCCTAGTGGATGAACTAGCCGCTCATGGTAGAAGAAGAAGCTTCAACTGTTGAGGAAGAAGACATCATCTTTCTGAATTACGCGTCTGACTTCGTTCTCCAATGGCTCTGCAATATGTTTCAGTTCCCTTCTCAGCCCTCTCAGACTCTCCAAGCTCTGTTCTCTCTCTCTAATCTCTCCTCTATTCAGCCTCTAAGTCTTCACTTTATTCCCCAAGAGAATACACCAAAGTCCTAATCCAATTAGGAATAAATTAGGGTTTCACGCAACACTAATCAGGTGGGTTTTTCTTGCTGACTTCGGCCCAACTTTTGACACACTAGAAGTCCGATTTACGGAATTTTTGTAAAATACAAAAGTGTGCAGAATCAAATTTCGTTCAACCCTAAGCGAAAATAATATCGATTTGAGGCTCAGATATAAGACTTCTGGTCCGTTTTCCAAAATGGGATTAAGACTGTATTATGCGCAGATTTGGGCTTTAGGCCCGAAACCTTCTTAAGCAACTGTAATTCTCTTGGACCTCTTTCTTGGGCTGATTTGAGTTGAAATAAATGGTTGAATGATTCTCCTTGATGTAGGCTTCATCTCACCATCTTGGATGTCTTCTTTAAAAACCCAAAAGCTTGGTTTTAACTGAAATAATCATTAAGGTCCTGAAAATACAGAAAACACTAAAACAAAGTAAAATCACAAAATAATTTATCACTAAGAGAATAAAATACATAAGTTAGGAGGCTAGAATGCGTAACATTCAACGCCTATCACACACATCCCAAACCATCCTGTGAAGTGTCACAATAGATGACATAACCCAAACCGCGCTCGGGGATAATCAAAATTGGAGCAGTAGTCAATCTACGCCTCAATTCCATAAAGGAATGCTCGCAAGCCTCATTCCACTCAAACTTAACTCCTTTACGAGTAAGCTTGGTCATCGGCTCTGCTAACTTCGAGAAGTCTTTCACAAAGCGCCGGTAATATCCTACCAATCCCAAGAAGCTACGTATCTCGAATACGTTCTTAGGCCTCTCCCAATTCACTACTGCTTCAATCTTAGAAGGGTCTACCGATACTCCTCCTTCCGACACCACGTGTCCGAGGAATTTCACATCCGTTAGCCAAAGTTCACATTTTTCAAATTTGGCATACAAACAGTGTTCTCTTAGAATTTGCAACACTGTCCTCAAGTGAATCTCATGCTCTTCCATTGAAGAAGAATACACAAGAATGTCATCTATGAAGACCACCACAAACCTATCCAAGTACACCCTGAATAGTCAGTTCTTCAGATCCATGAACGCTGTTGGTGCATTCGTCAATCCAAATGGCATCACTTGGAACTCATAGTGGCCATATCTAGTCTGAAAGGATGTCTTCGGAATGTCCTCTTCCTTTACCCTCAACTGGTAATACCCCGACCTCAAGTCGATCTTCGAAAAATAAGTCGAACCCTTAAGTCATCTATCCTTGGAAAAGGATACTTGTTCTTAATCGTTACTTGGTTCAACTTACGGTAGTCTATGCATAATCGTAAAGATCCGTCCTTCTTTTTAGCAAACATGACTGGAGCTCCCCAAGGTGATGTACTAGTTCGTACAAATCCCTTATCCAACAATCCTTGCAACTGATCTTTCAACTCCTTCAATTCAGCCGGTGCCACCCGGCACGGTGCCATAGAGATAGGCGTAGAACCTGGAGCAAGATCAATGCTAAACACAACATCTCGCATCGAAGGCAAATCTGTCAAGTCCTTCGGGAACACATCTACAAACTCACTAACCACCGGCGGAAATCCTCCACTAGTCACATTCTCATCCTCCTCGGCTAATAAGCTAGCTAGGAAGTATCCAACCCCGTCCTACACACAGGAACTAAGCAAAGACAGAATGTAGAAATCATCCCGCTCTCCCACAAAATAAAAGAAATCACCCTCGGGTCTGCACACTGTCACTCTCCTACGGAGACAATCAATCGTGGCTCTAAATGTAGATAGCCAGTTCATACCTAGAATGACATCAAAAGTGGTCATGTCTAGTAACACAAAGTCGAACACTAGTCGACGCCCAGCAACCTCGATCTTGCAAGACCGACACACTCTGTCCAGGGTAACCCTACCCCCAACTGGTGTATCAGTGGACAATGGTGACTCTAGTGATGACACCCTCAGCCCCAAGGCACAAGCAAATGCAACAGATATGAATGAATGTGATGCACCTGAATCTGTCAACACCCTAGCCCACGAGCTAGAAACTAGGAAAATACCTCTTACCACAGACGGTCCTAGTATGTCCTCTGCCGGAGCAAGCATGAACACAAGGCCCATGACTGCTAACTAGTCCCCTGTAACCTTGACTGTTGACTAGAAGCAGGTGTGGAACCTCTCGCTACCCGAGATCCCTGTACAGAATGCGCTGGATGAGGTGGCGGTAATGTCCTGAAACCAGACTGAGCCGTAGCTATCTGCTCGGCCCTCTCCTGAGTCCCCATACCACTTGGTGTATTCTGTCTCTGTGGACAGTTGGCCCTAACATAGCCGGGTTGCTTGCAATGAAAACATACCCGTTCCCCCACTGAAGCCACCGGCACTGATGCCACTATTTGCCTCTAAGGGCACTCAGAACGAAAATGGCCAGACTACTGGCAACGGTAGCGCACAACTGTCGATCGTGCAAATCCAGTAGGTAAGGACAATGAAGGTATTGGGCGAGTCTGATGCTGCCCCTGTGAACCTGATCTGTCCTCCCTATTTCTCTTCCTCCCATGACCACTTGAAGAGGTACCCGTACCCTTCGCTTGCTATCTAGAGTCCCACAACCTCTGAGTGTCTCTGTCATCCTCCTCAGCCACCAAGGCTCTGTCAACCACCTCACTGTAGGTCCTCAAACCCTAAATGGACACCTTTTTTTTATAGAGGTTTTCAATTCTTTCATGAACTTTTTCACCTTTAGCTACTATCTCTGGGGCAAAGCGAGCCAAAGATGTAAATTTGGTCTCATACCCCATCACTTCTAAGTCCCCTTGGACTAGATCTAGGAACTCTTGCTTCATTCGGTCTCTCACCGAAGCTAGGAAAAACTTATAAAAAAATAACCCCTTAAAGGTCTCCCAGTCGATAGTCTCGGTGTTGTGAACATTCCCGATGAATTGCCACCACCGATATGCCTCTCCTTGTAAGTGAAGCGCTGCCACTCCCACTTTCAAATCCTCATCGATTGCAAGAGCAACCATGAGTTTGTGAGTTTGGTCTATCCAACTCTCAGCCACAAGTGGGTCACGCGTGCCATCAAAATTAGGCGGCTTAAATTTCACATATTCCTTCATTGCCACCATTTGATGGCTCAAGGCAACCCTAGGCAATGCCTGAACCTCCTCTTCCCTGGCTTCCCTAGTCATCCGTCTCATAGTGTCCGCCATATCATGCATAAACTGCGTTCTATCTGTTGGCTCCTGAGGAGCATCAGCGCCTGCGTCTCGTACTCTTCTTGGAGGCATTTCTTTCTATATGCAGAACAAGAAAATTTTTAAGTCCAACAAATTTACACTTCTCACACATATCCATCATGCTTACACACGCCCTGTCAATTTAGTCCATAAAGGCATCTTATGAAATTGTAAGCATACATCAAGTTCCACATAAGTAATTTACAATCTCAAGTTCAAATCCTTATGTTTCGATCTTTAACCTCAAGTGATCACTAAATCAAGTCTCACCCTTCATCCCTAGGTTTTCTGACCTAGAGCTCTGATACCATGCTGTCACGCCCCGATCCCCCGACTCCCAGGAAACTAAAGGTGAACCCGTTCATTACCCCAATGAACCTCCTCAATTCCCTCGAATTACTACGGAAGCTAATCATACGCATATAATTATCTATGTGTATTCTCATCACTATCCATCCCAACGGGCCACACATCGGTCTATGCATCCATGACATTCCATTTCCACTCTTAGATCACGAAAAATCATAAAATTCCCCATTTTTAAGGTTTACAGGACTTTGAGGCGCCTCAAACTCCATTTTGAGACACCTGGAACTTCCAGAGAGTTCAAAATTTCAAAAATAGCACTTTGAGGCACCTCAAACTCAACTTTGAGTCACCTCAAAGATTTCCAGGCACCTCAAAGTTGACTTTGAGTCGCCTCAAACTGCACCAGACCTGGATTTTTTGACAACACTCCTCTACCTGACTTCAAATGCTAATATCTCACAATCTGTAAGTCTGTTTGACTTGAAATTTGACATGGATCATCCTCAACATGTCTAGTTTCTAACACAATTTGAATCATTCAAACATACTAATCACAACTCATGTTATGCTCAAATTAGTGGGTGTGGGTCAGATTACCCACTCTTGCACTAAAACATGCAAATCTTTCTCAATTTAAATCCAAACAAGGTCCATGACCCATCCAATCAAAGCTAAACAATTATCTTACTATATACATAAATTTCATTCACTCCTTCAACTCAAAATGGACACTTTTGGGCATGTGTCCCCCCATGGCTACTCTAATGCCTCAATGGCCATCAAGTAAATTGACATAACATGCATTTTATACTTGAAATGAAATTCCATCTATTTTTCTTACCATCTTCACTTCACAACTCATGCATACATACTTTCCATACTCCATTTGCTCATGATTAACCATACAAGAAATCATAACAAAAGAGAAAAATGGTCCTATGGTACCATACATCTCCATCACACACATTTTTCTCAAAAGGTACATATCATTCATATGGTTTTTCCAAGTTTATAGTCATTACAAGAATTCATGCAAAAGGTTCAAAATGCAACAAATTCTACCTTGACCACAACTAAATCATTACCATGCCACAAGCCGGCACAGATAGCCAAAAGTACATATGTCCAAAATATAGCAAAATATAACTAGAACTCTTCTTGGACACTCAAGTCCCATCCGTCATCGGCGCTTTATCTGTAAAAGAGTTTAGAATAAAGGGGTGAGCACCACTCCGGCTCAGTAAAGGTTCCCCAACCCTTCTAAGTGCCGACTCGACACCGACCTACATGGAATGCATATGAATAGACTACATGCCACATCCACAATCTCACAAACAATTTAACAAATGCAATTAAAGAGGATTGCATATTTTATGAATCATGTATAACATGTTCAAACATAAAAGCATTAAGGAAAGTAAATGCTCTCTCTCTCGGTCCTCATCCAATACCCCACATCATTGGCCCGCTCCAAGGATCATGTAACCTTGGACACCTCCTCTAACCATCCAATGACCGGGACAACTCCAAAAGGTCATTCTACCATAGCAATGTATAGGATTGCCATGGAGTGAGGGGACAACTCTGAGGCTCACAAATCTTGGACATTCTCCGATAACCATCCAATGACCAGGGCAACTCCGAGGGGTCATTAGTATTGGACATACTCCGATCCTAGGCATTAAGCCTTAGTATGGCGGGTCCACTCTGAGGGCCATACATAGTGGATAATTTCACCACATTCCACCACACGGTTGGACCACTCCGAAGCCCGTGCACCTTATTTGCGTCATTATCCCGCAACTCCCCACATATGCAATATAAATGCATAAACACATGATATTTTATTTCATGCTTTACTCATGCTCATTGATACTAAAAGAAGTAAAAAGCATGTTCCTCAGCACCATACACCACATATAGCACATATATGTATAACACATGCATATATCATCTCATATGCATACAACTTCAAAATTAACATATTTTACTCATGCTACACTCAATGCATAATTTTATTACATAGAACTAACATGCATTCAACAACCACATTTCCACATATAATCACATATATGACACTTGGCACACATTTTTCACCTATACACCAAATTGAGCACATAATGCCTATGTATCAATTTCTTACACTCACCACTTCAAACCCAGATGCTACCACCAACACAATGGACACAATTGTGAAAAGATAAGACTCTAGAGAAGGAGAAAATGCAACTTTCCACACCTCTCACCATCCTAAAGTATGTGAAACACAACCTACACCTCTCCTCTTCACCCCAAACCCTAGAATCGACAATTAGAAGAGAAGAAGAACCCCTACCTCGAAAATGAAGGCCTTCCAAGCACTTCACAAAAATTCCAGCGATGTCTACTTTTTTGAATCACAACTTTGATCGGTTCAAAGGGAAGCCCTAGCCATCCCCTACGTATCTCCCTTCTTCGGCGAAACCCGAATTGCACCCGAACGGCTCCGAAATGTAAAGAGAAGGTATAGAGGAGAAGGGGGAAATGTTATAGAGAGAAGGATCCATGTGAAATGGCTGGGATCAACCTCAACCAGATATTTAAAATATCTAAGGCACGGAAAATGACTAAAATGCCCCTCGGCCACTTAACGTACCTTCCCGGGCTTCGTTTTTTATTTCAAAAACTCCTACAGTCTTGAAATCACTTCCTCTACTCTCTAAACATTTCATCTAAGTCATTCTCAAAAATAATTATTTTCAAAAAAATTTTAGATTCCCGGGCCCACTTAAGTCACATCCCGGGCCCCGGTTTGACCAAAAGTGAAACTTTTCCAAATCTTTCAAAAATTTCCCAAAACCTTTAAAACACTTTCCAAACACGTTCCCCACATTCAAAACATGTAAAACATTACTCAAAATGCATTTATGGCAATCAGTATGCGAAAAATGCAAAACCGGCCAAAATTCGTCACGGTCTCTACAGTAGGGGAAAGTCTCAACTGTACAAGATAACATCCACACCAAATGAGTGCCTAGTTGTGGATTTTAATGAAAGTGGGCAGCCAGTTGGTTATAATAGTAAGAAGTATAGTTCTTGCCTAGGGGTTCTAGCACGTGAGAGGTTCCCATAACAATTAAGAGCTGGAAGGATATGCCTGATTCTCTATTACAAGAATTATGGGATATTATAAAGGTATTTTATTTTTACTAATTTGTTAGTAGAAGGATGTGTCTTATTCTCTATTGGAATAATAAAAAGATGTTCTCCCTATGATAGTAAGATATTTATTTGATAATTTGATATATATTTGCAGCTAAGATTCGATGTTGCCGACTGTCATGCAAGCATATCATTTGGATTGATGGGAAAGGCGTGGCGCAATCACAAATCAAATAAAACAAATAATGTGTTTTCCCTGAGAAATAATCGACGAGCCATTGCTTTAATGAAGCTCGATAATATAAATTCAGTGGATGAGTGGCAAGAGATTGTTGCCAATCGATTATCGGAGGAGCATGCTGTAAGTATTTATATGCACTTTTTAATTATATATATATATATATATATATATATATATATATTTTCATGACCTATCTAAATTAGCAACTTTTTTATATTTACAGAAAGAAAGAAAACAAAAACAATAATTGAGGAGCAAAATAACTACCCCACACACAACAAGCCGATTAGGCTATGCTCAATTAGAAGATTCAATGGTAATAATGAATGTTTATTTTCTTCACTTATTTAATGCTAACCATAGTTCTTGTGATTTAGTAGCACAAATAATTGAAATGTGCATGTTTGGGTATGTAGAGAAAAGAGTCTGACACTCCCGATAACATTTCAAGGGTGGATGTGTGGATTAAAGCGCATATGAGAAAGGATGGTCAACCCATAAATGAACAAGTCAAGGAGACTGTGGTAACATGCTTCTTTTTTAATTTAAGTTAATCATTTATATTTATTATATTAAATTACTAATGAGTGTGTTTAAAATATGAAATTTTAGGAAATAATTAAGACATATTCCCAAATGACTCAAAGTTCAGGAATTCATGACGATGCCATCAATCATGTATTTGGTTCAGAACATCGAGGAAGAGTGAGAGGGCTTGGGTTTAGGGTAACACTTACAAAATTGAAAACCCAAGCACA
The DNA here is from genome assembly GCA_026545225.1 of Cornus controversa. Taxonomy (NCBI): domain Eukaryota; kingdom Viridiplantae; phylum Streptophyta; class Magnoliopsida; order Cornales; family Cornaceae; genus Cornus; species Cornus controversa. The sequence goes on along the minus strand of CM048848.1, from coordinate 25,904,866 downwards.
ACAACAAGAAAATTCCCAAAGATATGAAAAGAAATTTGAAGCAATGATGCGGGACCAAAAGGAGCAAATGTTGGAAGCAATGCGACTTGAAAGGGAGAAAATGAGGGAAGAGATGAGGGAGGAAATGAGAGAGCAAATGAGGGAAGAGATGAGGGACCAAATGAGCGAAGAAATGAGGGAACAAATGTAAGAGTTTAGATCATTGTTGGTAAGTGAAAATAAGAACGCGTTGTCATCATTTCTATTAAAAATGCTTTGTCATAATTATTTTTCTTTCTTTTCATGCCAGACACAGAATGCTAATAACCAATCTTGTCCCAATGTTTCACCACATGTCCCATCGACTAAAAATGTTGAAAGAAAAGATTGCGAGTTATTCCATTACAATAGGATAGGATTACTTGTTGCTACTGGTGAAGTTGTTTCCTCAGATCCTTCTACGCTCATAGGTGATGCACCACTCGGTTCTGATTGTTGGAAAGTGTGGGTCAATTTTGTCTTTGAATTCGAAGCTCCCTTGTATAGGGAAGATTCCTCCGACCGTTATTTGCTTGGGCAAGCTCATGGAAATTCAATTGTATGGCCTAGCAAGTTTATCAAGATTAGTAAGTATTCCAAAGTATAATATTTGAATATCTAATTCCATTGATACTGAAAATATAATATATAATATTTGAATATCTAATTCCATTGACACTGAAAATATAATATTTATTTACTTGCAGCTCGGCCTTAGGGATAATCGTATTTTGGGGCTTTTTGCTTGTTTTTGTGGTTGTATCTCTACAAGAGATATATAGAACTTTTTTGAAAGCAATCTATTAAGGGCATGTTTGGTTCTTTTGAAAACAACTCTAAGGTTAGTTTCTCTCTCTATTTACAGTATTATGGATGTTTCAATCTCTGCATATGATTAATAGAGCAAGTGTGGAATGCAAATGTGAAACTGGAAAAAAAGGAGCATTAGTGCTTTTTTTCCTGTAATGAGTAGGAAAATCACAACCAAAACATATAAAAAAAACTGCCTTCCCTCTAGAGAAAATAATTTGACTACAAGAACTCATATTAGGGCAGCCACCAATATAGGGAATAAACACATATCTGCATTGTTTGTATTTAGGCAAGATTGTCTTTTAAGAACAATCTAGAAATACTTGCATTTATAGTAGAAAAACCTAACATAGCATGCACCATATGTGCAAGTCTAAGCATATGAATCTAGACCATCCTCTAATTCATGGAAACTCCTAGCCGGTTAGCCCTATTTGTCAACAATGCCTCCTCAAGCTTTGATAATTCAATAGGTTATGCTACACCATCAATACGAGTCACACATTCACTCTCCCCCTCCCTCCACCCCACCCAAAAAATAAAAACAAAAGGATAAGTATCTTATTTCTCACAAGTTCAAGAGCCTCAAATTTAGTAAGAGTACCCGCACATTGCCAGGATATTTTGGAAAATCATCTACTTGCTGGGATTTTATTTTATTATTTTTTAAGTAGTTTTAGGATATTAAAAGAACCCATTTCATATTTAGAAAACTTTTGAGCACCCAAGTTCTAGTATTTTAGGAATAGTTTTCTCTCCTCTTTCTTCTTTTCTCTTATCCTTCTTAAATCAATTTATCTTCTATATTTCCTTATTCTATAAACTCTTCAATACTTCGCTTTATCTCTCACAATTCTTCTTTTATTCATATCTTTTATTTTTCTTTCACAACTGAAAATTACAATGGCATCCTTAAGAGGAACAAACTCGCCACTAGGAAGTGTAATTCTCCCACTTTCAATTGCTTTCTTAACACCTATTTGAGAGAAATAATCAACTTGTTCCAAATCTTCCATGAAGAACACACGGCTATGATTCTCTTGCACTGCTTTAGCAAATCTCTCAAGATAACTTGAACCCAACTTTTCTCTTACCCTTTTGTTACTGACACACTCTTCAGTTTCTTCTTTGTCCTTAGTTTGTTTCAACTTGCCTTTTCTCCCTTTTTTCCCAAACCTGCATTCAAGGACTGTTATAGTAATTTCAGGAATAATGTTCACTTGCCATGGAACTTTTTCTTCTAATGCACTGCATAGAATCTTCAAATTCTCAGAATTGAGCTCCTTGAAATGATGCAAGCACTCCATATCCTCCATTGCCTCGCTAGAACAAGCCGAATTAAGACTAGAGTTAGGATTGGATAAAAGGTCTGGTTTTGGATAGGTAGATCTCAAGAGCTGTAAGCATTTTTCACATTCATCAATTTGTCACTTTCTGCATATTATATTACTTAGAGATGGAGATCCCTCTCACACCCACCCTTCAATGTATATATATATATATATATATGCTATTTTATTGGTGTTAGTCAAACTAGTTTTAGTGGCTAAATAAGCATAGCATAGGGGCTATAGCTAGGGAGAATGCTGAGCACCTTGAGGAGCAGATCAAGGTTGCATATCTCTATCTATATATATATATATATATATATAATAACAACTTGCCATAAATGCTTATCTAACACATGAGAGAGAATAGGGAACATTTGTTTTGCTTTTACAGTTTTATTGTCGGCAAATTTTTGGGCTGTGAATTTCACATAAAATGAGTCCATGTGCTGATAAAATTTTGACTACATAGTTAACTATCTTCATGAGAAATTATTACTAGGACATTGTTTTTGATTTTTGGACTTGCGTTTTAACTTGTCAATTGAAGAGATTGAATTAGAGAGAGGAGAAGATGAAGAAAAATTGAAGTCTTTTTCGAGGAAGTGGACATGTTTGTGGAATGGGTTACAAATTGAGTTCTATTTCTTGGAGAGGTCTCTAATTTTGTTGCATTCCTGTTACAGATCATATAAAGAATACAATGTTAGACTTTTCTTGTTCCATCTTGTATCAAGAAGTGACCAACTAGACCCATCACTCGAAAGAGTAAAAGAAAAAAGATTAATGTAAAACCAAAATTCAAAAATTAGGAATAAAATTTCTTAACCTAGCCATATATCTATTTTAGTAATACACATCAAAAAATTAATAATTTTAGAGACAAACATTCGAAAAGAAAATGGAGATATAAGAAATCCAAATATGAAACTTATAGATAATTAAGTTCATAAAAATACCTTTCAAGGTTGAGACTTAGTCCCAAGCTGCCAACAGGAACTGTAAGAGCATGAAGTTGCCAAAGAGACTCTAGAGAAGGTTGGCCGGTTTTACACCTCATACAAGTCTGAAGAGTTGCAATCCCCAAGATCCACAACCTTCCACTCTCTCCAATTGCACTCAACATTCTACTAAGTTCCATAATCATGAGTTCCACAGGACAATAGTAGTTTTTACTTTGCTCACCACAATTTGACCTAAACTCAGAAACCCATTTGAGATCACCCACATACAAAACCACCCCTCTACTCACAGAGCTTTTCACTGAGGACCAAAGCTCCCCAAGCTTCTGTTCAACCACTTCCTTGGAGATATTTTTGAAGGAGAAGACAGGTAGAGTTATGAACTGGACATATCTCAAATCTCCAGAAACATCTCCTTTCTTAAACTTATCCATCACTACTCTAACTACACCCTCAACACTAGCTAGACACTCTCCTACAACGACAGTGTTTTTCCTTTTAGTGCTCATGAATGTGTTTAAAACACTATTTACATCATCACTCAAAACTTGATTATCGGTACTTGGTTTGCTTAGTGATGATCTAAACTGAGTCATTGGTGGAAAATGAGAGAAATTGGTGCCAAAACTTGGTGATTTGGTGCTAATTTCCTTGGATTGGCTTTTCACAGGACTTTCAGAACAGATCTCCATAGAGACAGCTTGTTCTACATTGGCTTTCACTTGAGTACTAGAAAAACCAGCCTCTCTCATGACTCTATTAACACATAGGACTTGATGCAGATGTAGGGAGATGGTTGAGCGCCACGTTAAAGCAGAGCTCTAGGGAATTGCATTGTAGGGGATGAGAATGTGATTGAAGGCAAGATTTTCGGAGAAGGCCACTGGAAGAAGCAATCATGGCTCTTGCCACATGAAGAGGAGTCACTTGGGTCTGACCTTGCCTTTTAGCAAGGCTAATGGCTTGTGTTACTATGCTTGTAGCTTCAGAAGTTAGAGAGTGATGAGTAGTATAACCTCCTATCCTCATCTTCTTTGTTTTGATATTTTTATTACACTCTTAGCTAGTATAGTATTTGTAGAAGAAATCAATGAAGGACAAGTATAGGCTTTGGTTTCATTTGGTTAGGAAAGAGAGTATTGCTATAGCTCATGAACTGTTACTTGAGGTGGTAGTAGTAGTAGTAGTTATCTGGTTTATAATTTTAGTTATAATGAGGAGAGACTTAAAAGGATGTATGCAATAATATATGAAGTGGATTTATGCTTATCTTGTTGGGGAGGAAAATTTTTTGTTTTATGAAAGTGGAATGCATGTGAAGCAAAGACAAAGCTAAATTCTCTCTCTCTCTCTCTCTCTCTCTCTCTCTCTCTCTCTCTCAGTGTACACACACACACATATACATATAGGAATGAGATAAAGTTTCTAAGGATAATGGGAAGTTAGACTCTATCTTTAACAAAAAGCATGACATGGATATGTTTATGTACCTATTTTTATAGCTTTATGCAAGGGAAAACATATTAAACAATGAATTACCGACTACGGTAACGGGGATTTTTTTTGTACCCTGCACCTTCGTGCTCTCACTGGTCACCTATGAATATGAACTATATAATATGTTTTTACCAATTTTTATGTTGTTTAGCTTCAGGTTTTTTTTTATTTTGTAAAAAGCACGATAATACTTAAGGAAAACAGTGGATTTTTAGTAACTAGAAAAAAATAAGATTAGCTGGTCACATGTAAGTGGTGGCATACTAAGTTTTCCAACGATTAATCAAAATTTTATTTTTTTATATAGTTTTTTTCAACATGGATCAAGTAGAAGATAACCTGGATAAAGCTTCCTCTTACGTTTATAAACGGTGTTGGCTATCTCTTCTTATCCGTATATGATGATACATAAGTCACAAAAATCTCATGAATTTGTTATTGAAAGTTAAATTAGAAGCCAACAATGGACAAGTTCTTTTTTACTTACCAATTGAGAAGTGATCTTTTTCTTTTTCTTTTCAATCTATATAATATATGTAGGTATATATTTTATAGATACTTACTAATTAACTAGAACTTAGCTTGACAAGCGAATCAAAGTTGTACAAATTGTGTGATATATATCAATGATGTAAAACACTTGAGAATTTTAAAATAGTTGGGAAATGTTGAAATGGAAAAATTTCATATGATAAAGCTTTGTTTTTCATGTTCCAAGTAAATCGATTAGCCTGCTTGGATTTGATCTTTTGTTTTTGTCTAAGTTAATGTTTTATAATAGCATGTATACCTCATTTATACGTTTGAATTATCTAAAGTTCACAGGGTGCAACTGGTTTGTTAGAGAATTGTTTTGAATGATGTTATTCGGATTCTACTAGATTAATTTTTTGATTTAAAGGAATTTCTAGACAATCATGACAGTATCCACACGGAAAAGATTATGAAAGACGTGAAAAAGAAAAAACAAAAACTGAAAAAGTAATTGTCCATCAACATCTAGTCAGTCTCGTGCTCTCTCTCCAATATAGGTTGGATGAGATGTGCGTGTTATATAGCTGTGAAAAGAAAAAGAAAAATATACGTAGGATTGTCAGTATGGGACAACAACAAAACTACTCTAATCCTCCATCATCATTACCATTAACTAATTAATACTAAAGAAGAGCTTCATTTTAATATTATACTATTTTTTAATAGGTTTCTTTAAACTAATGATTCATTGGATGGATGATTTTGAAAGTTTGCTAAAGATGAAAAATTACTCCCACCTCTCACTGTCATACATCCTACATTCCAAACAGAAGCCCTAATTTTTTTCTCCCTACACTTGAATCTCTCAAAAATCATCCAACAAAACCTTAATCGACCTCCCCTACACCTCTCTCTCTCTCTTTATATATATATATATATATATATATATACATACATATAGTTTGTATATATTGACTTTTGAGATTTGATCCTTTTGGGGAGAAAATGGAGGGGATTTGGGGAAAGTTGCATTCATGGAGGGGTTCTGAAATTTAAGGTTGGGGCCCTTTGATTTGGAGAAAGCCTCTCTCTTTATATATATAGTTTTGTATACATTGACCTTTGAGATTTGATCTTTTGGGGGAGAAAATGGAGGGGATTTGGGGAGTTTTGAAATGTACGGTTCTAGTAGGGGCCCTTTGATTTGGAGAAAGGGCCCTGTGAAAGGCAGGAGGTGGAATTGTAGAGAGAGGGAGAGATATGAAGGTGTTGTTAGGGATCCCAGGAATGGTAAGTGGACTGTTGTTGAGGGTGGGGCAGTGTTTATTTGCGGCTGCTTCAATTGGAGTGATGATATCTACTTTGGGCTTCTCTAACTACACTGCTTTCTGTGGAAGGATCGATTTATTAAAACTCTATCACCAGTTGAATGAGGTCATATTCACTTTCCATTTCGAGAATCTTAGGTTTTTTGAACGTTGTGAAGCAATGGGTTTTTTCTTTAAAATAATCTTCTGTGCTAAGTGTCCTGTTTCAATCACTCTTTTGTTGGGTTACCAGGTGATAGGCGTTGAATGTTACGCATTCTAGCCTCTTAACTTGTGTATTTTATTCTCTTACTGAAAGATTATTTTGTGATTTTACTTCGTTTTAGTGTTTTCTGTATTTTCAGGGCCTTAATGATTATTTCAGTTAAAACCAAGCTTTTGGGCTTTTAAATAAGACATCCAAGATGGTGAGATGAAGCCTACATCAAGGAGATTCATTCAACCATTTATTTCAATTCAAATCATCCCAAGGAAGAGGTCCAAGAGAATTACAACTGCTTAAGAAGGTTTCGGGCTTGAAGCCCAAATCTGCGCATAATACAGTCTTAATCCCATTTTGGAAAACGAACCAGAAGTCTTATTTACGAGCCTCAAATCGACATAATTTACGCGAAGGTTGATCGAAATTCGATTCTGCACACTTTTGTATTTAACAAAAATTCTATAAATCGGACTTCTAGTGGGTCAAAAGTTGGGCCGAAGTCAGCAGGAAAAACTCACCTAATTAGTGCTGCGGGAAACCCTAATTTATTCCTAATTAGATTAGGACTTTGGTGTATTCTCTTGGGGGAATAAAGTCCAGACTTGGAGTCTGAGTTGAGTGTGGAATTTTGGAGAGTCTGAGAGGGCTAAGAAGAGAACAGAAACATATTTGCCGAGCCATTGGAGAACAAAGTCATACGCGTAATTCATGAAGATGATGCCTTCTTCCTCAACAGTTGAAGCTTTTTCTTCTACCATGAGCGGTTAGTTCATCCACTAGGGTTTTGATGTAGCCCTAACAAAGCATCAATGATTTGATTATTTTAATTATTGGGGACCTTTATATACATACATAGATTGTGTAATTGAGAGGATTCTTATTATAGAATTGAACAATAAAAGTCTTGTAAATTCAATCTCAATGATTTCTTATCTTGTCTTAGATATTTAGTTGTTGTTATTGAACTAAATCTCTCTCATTTTCTGTGATTATGAGAGCGATTATTACACAATGGTAATCACTGAATATATTGTTAAGAGCTTTGATGGATTATGCCTAGAGAAGATAAACCATACTGCACCCTAGATTAGAGTAGTTAGGCAGATGGCCCATGCCAATCGAAGATAGTCCATGGCCTAGCCTTAATCATATGTTATCTTCTTGACGGATGAAGGTGAGCTTGTAGCCACCGACACCACTTATGCATGATGTAATTCCCCATAGTTGATTCAATTGACCATTGATTGTGGAGTTAGCAGTGAGGTCAAATACCCTAGATTTCTCTCATACTATCTTCACTTTCTATCTACTTTGATTTATTTTATTTTATCTTTTTACTTAGTTTAAAAATCAGAATTCTTTTCTTATAAATCTAATTAAAGTTAATTCAGTATTCCAACTCATCAGACCATAATCCTTGAGGTACGATACCCCTTTCGATAGCCTTATTCTGCAAGGAATTCGTTCTATTTCGAAGTGTGAAAATTTTTAATTGATATACTTTTTGAGTCACACTCACACACGAATCAATTTTTGGCGCCATTGCCGGGGATTATCTATTTGATTGATTGGATTTTAAAGAATTAATTTTAATTGGATTTTTAGTTTAGGAAATTTATTTATTTTGTTTTAATTTTGTTTTTGTTTTCTTTTCAGGTGCTTTTTGCTAATATATGCAAGGTCGTCGTTCTGTAGCTGATCCTTTGATACCTCTTGATCCTGAGCCTGAACGTACTCTTAGACAACAGAAGAACATCCCTGTTGATACAATTGTGCAAAAGGAAGCAATAATTGAAGACATGGTGGCAGAAGAGTGGAATAACAACCTTATTCCTAATGCTGATGGAGAAAGGGCTAGATTGCTGAGGGACTACTATGTTCCTGAGACATATACCTCACCAGCAGGTTTTCAATTGCCCAATGTCATAGCACATAATTATGAGATCAAGTCCAGCACTATTCAGATGCTACCATCCTATTTTGGGCTGACTCAAGAAAACCCTTACAAGCATCTAGATGAATTCATTGAAGTGTGCTCAACTACAAAAATTCACAACTTCTCTGAAGATGCTTTTAGAATGAGACTTTTTCCATTCTCTCTGAACGATAAAGCAAAGTATTGGTTCAATTCTCTATCGGCAGGTTCTATCACGACTTGGACTCGGTTGCAACATGAGTTTCTCAAGAAGTATTTTCCGATAGGGAAGACCAATCAGTTCAGACGTGCTATCACTGGTTTCTCCCAACATGAGGGGGAACAATTTTATGAGACATGGAAAAGATTCAAGGACCTTCTTAGGAAGTGTCCCCATCATCAAGTTCCTAAGTGGCAACTAGTGCAGAGTTTTCATGAAGGGCTGACAGAAGTCAACAGACAGATGGTTGACGCGTCGTGTGGATGTACTTTTATGTTGAAGAGTGAAGAAGAGGCATGGACCTTATTTGAAAATCTTAGTGACAACTCTCTACAACATGTGTCCTCTACTCGTTCTATTAGACATGCCACTACAAGGAAGACTGATGGAATTTTTGAGGTTGGTGCTTCAAAAGCTATGCCAACTGATATTGGTTTAATTGCACAGAAGGTGGCAGCAATTATGGCTGCCAATCAAACTCCTTCTGCTTCAAATTCTTCATTGCTAGGCCCTTGTGAATTTTGCTCTAGTCCTATGCATAATGTGAGCAATTGTACTTCAATGGGGCAATTTTTTGATGTTAACAAGAGCAAGTTCAAGCTACATTCACTGGACCAATGAATCCTCCACGAGGTAATACTTACAATTCTATATGTAGGAATCATCCTGGTTTTTCCTACAGTAACCAAGGGGCAGCAATGCAACCATCATATCAACCTAGGACTTTTGTACCTCAACAGCAATATCAAACACAAAGTCCTATGGCCCAAAGAATTTCTGCTATTGACTCTTACCTTGTCCAAATTTGACAAGCTTGATTCTCTTATAGAGACAGTGCAAGCTACTGCAGCAACAGTACAATCTACAGTTCAGCTAGTGCATTCGCATTCTCAATCCATTGCCAAACTGGAATCTTAGTTTGGATAGCTTGCTACTTCATTATGTAGAAGAGAAGAAGGGAAGCTCCCTAGTCAACCAATTGCTAATCCAAGAGGATGCAAGCTTCCACAAACAACCCACACCATGAGCAAGTTCAAGTCAATACCACTTTGAGGGGTGGGAAAATAATTGACAATAAGGTGGGTGAGAAGAAAGAAGAAGAAAAAGTGACCACAAGTCCAAGTGCTGAAATTCCTTATGAGCCCAAGGCTCCTTTCCCACAACGATTCCTTGAAGCATATAAATTGGGAAAGCAAGGGGACAAGCTACGTGACATGATGGAGGTGTTTCGACAAGTGAAGATTAATTTGCCACTCCTTGATGCCATCAAGCAAATTCCTCCTTATGCGAAATTTTTGAAGGACTTGTGCACTCAGAAAAGGCGTTCTAAAAGCCATGTGCCAAAGAAAGTGATGCTGCCACAACAAGTAAGTTCAATAATTCAGTAGTGTACTCCTCCTAAGTGCAAAGATCCTGCTGCTCCAACTATCTCATGCATTATTGGGGAGCACCATGTGGATAAAGCTCTTCTTGATTTGGGTGCAAGTGTGAATTTGCTACCCTATTTAGTCTACTTATAATTGGGCTTGGGAGAATTGAAGCCTACCTCGGTGGTATTGCAATTTGCAGACAGATCAACAAAGCAACCCTGAGGAATCATAGAAGATGTGCTCATTAAAGTGGACAAGTTCTACTTTCCTGTTGATTTCATTGTACTTGACACTGAGCCGGTTCACAATCCGAAGAGGCACATTCCAGTGATCCTTGGTCGACCTTTCTTAGCTACGGCTGATGCTTGCATAAATTCTAGGTCAAGGATCATGGATATTTCATTTGGCAACATGAATGTCAAGCTTAATGTGTTCAATGCCATCCAACACCCTCCAGATCAGAGTGATGTGTTCTGCATGGATGATATTAATGAATGTGTAGAGGAATTTGTTTCATCCTCTATATCTCGAAACTCCCTGGAGGTATGTAAGTCTCTTTATGACTTTGAGAACATTAATGATGAAGGGTTGTGTGAAGAAGTGCATGCTATGCTGGAAGTGGATGCTATTCAGAATACTCCACCATGGAGAATTCTAATTGAGCCACTACCTTCTCTATCTAGCACTCCCTTGGTGCCTTCATTGGAGTCCCCTCCAGAATTAGAGTTGAAGCCTTTGCCTGACAAATTAATGTATGTATTTTTGGGGGCACAGAAAACCCTTCCGGTTATAATTGCCTCTGATCTGATAGAAATTCAAGAGAAGAGCTTAGTAGAGGTTTTATATCAACATCGTGAAGCAATCGGATGGAGTGTTGCTGATCTTAAGCGCATTGATCCCTCAATTTGCATGCACAAAATCCATTTGGAAGAAGGATGTAAGCCAACTAGAGAGGCACAAAGGTGACTCAACCCCAACATGAAAGAGGTGGTAAAGAAAGTGATTGTCAAATTACTTGATGCAGGCATCATTTATCCAATTTCTGACAGCACATGGGTGAGTCCAACACAAGTGGTTCCTAAGAAGTCTGGCCTTACCATTGTCCCTAACTCTATGGGAGAGCTTGTTCCACAATGTACTACCACAGGTTGGCGTGCTTGCATTGAATACAGAAAGCTTAATTCTATGACAAGGAAGGATCATTTCCCTCTTCCATTCATTGATCAAATACTTAAAAGGTTAGCTGGTCAAAGCTATTATTGCTTTCTGGATGGCTACTCTGGTTATAACCAAGTGGCTATGGATCCAGAGGATCAAGAGAAGACTACTTTCACTTGTCCCTTTGCTACTTTTTCTTATCATCATATGCCATTTGGATTATGCAATGCTCCAACGACATTCCAGAGGTGTATGATGGCCATTTTTTCTAACATGGTGGAAAAATTCTTGGAGGTGTTCATGGATGATTTTTCTATTTTTGGACCATCTTTTGAAAACTGTCTGAGTAATTTATCACTTGTGCTTCAAAGGTGCTGAGAACGGAATTTGGTACTTAGTTGGGAGAAGAGTCATTTCATGGTGAAAGAGGGCATTGTATTGGGCCATATTGTTTCAGAGAGAGGCATTGAAGTTGATAAAGCGAAGATTGACCTAATTGCAACTCTGCCTCATCCAACTTCGGTAAGGCAAGTTCGATCTTTCTTAGGCCATGTTGGTTCGATAGAAGATTTATCAAGGATTTCAATAAAATTGCTCGACCATTGTGCCATTTGTTATCAAAATATGTTCCCTTTCTTTTTGATGAAGATTGTGTGCAAGCTTTTGAAAAGCTTCGGTCTCTATTATCTCCTGCACCAATCATGCAATCTTCAAAATGGGCTCTACCTTTTGAAATCATGTGTGATGCCTCTGATTATGTAGTGGGAGCAGTGTTGGGACAAAGAGAAGAGAGACGGCCATACGTCATCTATTACGCTAGTAAGACTCTCTCTGATGCCCAACTCAATTATACAACCACGGAGAAAGAGCTTCTAGCTGTAGTGTTTGCCTTGGACAAGTTTCGTTCTTATTTATTGGGGTCCAAGGTGGTTGTTTACTCTGATCATGCAGCATTGAGACACTTATTGGCGAAGAAAGAAACCAAACCGCGTCTTATTCGATGGATTTTATTGCTGCAAGAATTCAATTTGGAGATAAAAGACAAAAAGGGGACTGAGAATGTGGTTGTAGATCATTTATCTCGGATTGAGTTTGAGCCAGTGATCGATGCATTACCTATTCGAGACTCATTCCCGGATGAGCAATTGTTTGGAATTGGTTTGATGAAAGTAAATGGCCAAAGGTTGAAGCATTGTGTGGAAGGATGTGTGCCAAGAAGAGACGTAGAGTCCGTCGACTTGACGGATCCCGTCTATCCAACTTAATCCCTTTGGAGAGTTGATCGTCTCCTACAGACGTTAAATTGTAGGTTCTATATATATTTTTATACTTTATTTTCTTTAGTTTTCTTTGATTTTAATTTTTAGTTTTAGTTTTCTTTCAATTCTAGTTGCGTTTTAATGTTTTTTCTTTGAGTTTTTTATGTATAAGTTGCTTCTGGAGGATGCCAAGAGGTGTACCGAGGTATTTGGACTCAAGACAGGTGAAAAATCATGCTCTCGGTCGACCTTGGGCGATGGAGACTCAAAAATATCAAGTCCCGGTCGACCTTGGGCGATGGAGGGTCCAACAGGCATCCAGGGGGGGATCGATCGCCCCAGCCAAGGGGGATCGATCTCCCCGTTATATTTTTTGAAGATCCCCACCAGTAGGTGGGTGATCGATCGCCCACCCTAGGGGGGATTGATCGCCCAAGCCCATGGGTGGGATGGCCGAAAGTTTGTTCTATAAATGGACTCCTTATCCTCCTTAGTTGCTACCACTTGCATCCTAGACCTCTTTGAGCTCCAATTCAAGTCCTACTTCAACAGGGAAATTATTTTCTTCAATTGGTGATTATTAAACAAGAATTCAACATTGATCATCATCATCATCAACATCAAAACCGGATCAAGAATCACTAGTTCTTAAAGGAAGCTCAGTTTTTCAAGTTCAACATCAAAGTAAGTGAAGTTTTTCTTTGGTGAAATTGTGCAATTCTTTTTGAGGGCTTTTGAAAACTAAGTTTGGGGGATCAATTTGGTGTACTTACTTGTTCAATTTGGGTGGAACAATTGCCGAAAAGAGGAGGTTGAAGGTTACAGAAGAATTGTGCACGCCAAGCGTTCGATTTAATTCCTCAACCACACTTTTTCTACTTCTATGGCACCAAAGAGAGCAAGTCACCAAGGTGCTTCAAGTTCACATAATCCTCACCGAGCGAGGCATGATCCAACCATAGGTTCTTCACGATCTCGCCGAGAAGGTATTCAAGAGAGATGGCATCCAAGGGCTTTGAACTTTGAAACCACGTTTGACATAGCCAAACTTTATGGTATGTTCCCCGAGACACGATGGGGGATTTCCGACATCCGTCGTCGTCGGTCGGCATGCATTTTTGTTCCGCTCTCGTCAACTATCTACCCGAGACTTGTCAAGGTATTTTATCAGAACTTAATGCCGACACCTGATGAGCGGGAGGTGCTTACTTCTTTAGTAGATGGAACAATAGTTCGGGTGGACATGTCATCCATTGCTATTGCCATGGATTGTCCTCATGAGTGCCCAGATGATTTGACTCATATCTATACTCCTCTACCGACGAGTTGTCAGTGGGTAATTTGGTGGCACGTTTGTGTGCTAATCAGTTTTCCAGGCCGAAAAGGAATGCAACTTCCAAATCTTCAATGCCAAATCATTTATGGTTCCTTGACACTGTTCTACTCAAGAATGTATGTCCAATTGGGCATAAAACTGAAAGACGGCCAAAAGTTCTTTCGATCATTATATGCCATACATTTTGGGCATTGGCTGTCATTCCCACAGATTATCTGGGGCCAGATGGAAAAGTTCTATTCCAAGGTTATGGCCAAGGCACCAGACAATGCAAGTGATTGGGAGTTTCCATTCCCTACTATTATTCACCAGTTGCTTGCGGCACATGGGTATGCAGTCCATGAGGACGAGCTTGCCTTTCCACGTGATATTCATTATGGCACGCATGACTTGAATTTGAGCAGATCTCATATGCACCAGAGAGTCACAGCGGCGCATGGTGAGGTATCTCGGTTGGCCCAGGGAGGAGAACATATAGATATACCACCATCGGTGAAAGATCCAGAGGAGATGGAGGCAGCGGAAGAAGAGGTGCATGCACAAGCTGGTGGCCATGATTATCAGTATTTAGAGGGACAGATTGCTGGGTTAACAGCCAAGTTTGGCACCCTACAGACAGAGTTATCGACACAGTTTGGTGCAATAAGGACTGAGATGGCGGATCACTTTCGTGACACTCGCCAAGACCAACTAGAGATGAGGAGGATGTTGCGTGCACTGATGCGCCAGGCAAATTTGAATCCGGATGCTTAGTCACGACCACATCCTTGACAGGAAGGTAACCATCTTTTGTATTTTATTTTATTTTTAGTTTTTATTTTTCTTTTTATTTTTATTTTTCTTTTCTGTAGTTAGATTTTTATTAAAAAAAAAATTGAATAATGAAAAAATATTTTAATTATTTTTTTAGGAATTTTCTATTTCATATTTATTTTCACCCATACTATTTCACTTGATCTTTGGGGTATAGTGGTTTGTTTTGACAGGTTTTAACATCCAAGTTTGAGGGTGTGCTTGCATTGCCTTCATACTAGTGGTGTGCTCTATTTTCTTGCCACTACTCTCTGGATTTATGGTAACATCGTTCTTACTCTTCTCTATGCTTTCATTGGGTAGTACATTGGGGACAATGTACAGTTTAAGTTTGGGGGTGACGCGATGCCTATTATGTGCTTTATTGCAATATGGGGGAAAATTTGTGAAATTCTTCTTGTTTTAGGATTTTTGTTTATTTTATTTTTTTAGTTTGTTTTTTATTTTCTTTTGTTTTGTTTTTAGATAGAATGTTTTGCCATTATTCAAGGGATTAGTACTTTATGTAGGTGCATAACTTGCAATTTTTGAGTATGTTTCAAAATTTTGAAAACTGTGGTTTAAATTATGTGGTTTTAATCATGGTTTGCATTGACATGCTTTGGAGTAATTAGTTTTAGTTTCCTTACATGCACAAACACACTAGCATAATCTTGTGAGGTATAAACTTAGGTTTTGAGTTATTGAGTTACATATGCTTGATATTAATTAGTATCTCTTGAGAATGAGTACTGATGATGTGTTTACTTCACTTCAATGAAAAGGAAAAAAAAGAGATGAAAAAGAAAAAAAAAAGTGATGAATAAGCAAATCAATTTGATCCTTTTCATGAGTAACTGGGCCTCTATGCCTCAGGAAGCACGGAGTGTTCGCGTCAAAAGTGAAATGGTGAGAAAAGATGAGCATTGGTTGTCTTGATTTGTAGCCTGACTGATTCGAGTAATTAGGTTCTTCGGGGTATCTTAAAGCCTAGTACCCTAAAGCCATCTGGTTTGGGAGTCACTGACTGAAAGCTTGCTACATGAATCTTTCAGAAAGCTCAATAGATCAAGACATTGCACAACCGAAAAAGCAATGGAATAAAAAAGAATGAAAAAAAAATGAAAAAGTCATGTATTCATGTTTGGAAGTATGATTTCAATAAGGAGAACTAGTGAGTTGAAGGGGTATGTGCCTTAATATAGTCAGAGTTGAGTTATGCTACATGAGATGACTGCTAGTTCACTTTACACGAGGAGCTAGAGTTGATTATTTTGAGATATGTTGATGTGAATTATGCATGAGGACAATTGATTTGAATTATACAATTTGAAAGTTTGAAATTATTCATGAATGCAAGTTTGTAACTATATATTGTAATCTTCTTCTTGAATTGATGTTGAAATAGAATTTTGAATGTTTGTGGGTAACATTTCTGGAAACCCTCACGAGACTATACTCGTCCACTAGGGGGAACCTAGGGGTTTAAAGGCTTGTTGCATATGCTAAATGCAATCATTTCTCCCATGAAAGTAGAGTTGGGTAGTTTAGTTAGTATTTGTTTGTTTCCTTTGTTTCAGTTTTGTTTTATTCTATTGCTAAGGGACCAGCAATATGTAAGTTTGGGGGTGTGATAGGCGTTGAATGTTACGCATTCTAGCCTCTTAACTTGTGTATTTTATTTTCTTAGTGATAGATTATTTTGTGATTTTACTTTGTTTTATTGTTTTCTGTATTTTCAGGGCCTTAATGATTATTTCAGTTAAAACCAAGCTTTTGGGCTTTTAAAGAAGACATCCAAGATGGTGAGATGAAGCCTACATTAAGGAGATTCATTCAACCATTTATTTCAATTCAAATCATCCCAAGGAAGAGGTCCAAGAGAATTACAACTGCTTAAGAAAGTTTTGGGCCTGAAGCCCAAATCTGGCATAATACAGTCTTAATCCCGTTTTGGAAAACGGACCAGAAGTCTTATTTACGAGCCTCAAATCGACATAATTTTGTGGGGGTTGATCGAAATTCGATTCTGCACACTTTTGTATTTCAGAAAAATTCTGTAAATCGGACTTCTAGTGGGTCAAAAGTTGGGCCGAAGTCAGCAGGAAAAACTCACATGATTAGTGCTGCGGGAAACCCTAATTTATTCCTAATTGGATTAAGACTTTGGTGTATTCTCTTGGGGGAATAAAGTCCAAACTTGGAGGTTGAGTTGAGTGTGGAATTTTGGAGAGTCTGAGAGGGCTGAGAAGAGAACAGAAACATATTTGTAGAGCCATTGGAGAACGAAGTCATACGTGTAATTCATGAAGATGATGCCTTCTTCCTCAACAGTTGAAGCTTTTTCTTCTAACATGAGAGGCTAGTTCATCCACTAGGGTTTGATGTAGCCCTAACAAAGCATCAATGGTTTGATTGTTTTAATTATTGGGGACCTTTATATTCATGCATAGATTGTGTAATTGAGAGGATTCTTATTATAGAATTGAGCAATAAAAGTCTTGTAAATTCAATCTCAATGATTTCTTATCTTGTCTTAGATATTTAGTTGTTGTTATTGAACTAAATCTCTCTTATTTTCTGTGATTATGAGAGCGATTATTACACAATGATAATCACTGAATATATTGTTAAGAGCTTTGATGGATTATGCCTAGAGAAGATGAACCATACTGCACCCTAGATTAAAGTAGTTAGGCAGATGACCCATGCCAATCGAAGATAGTCCATGGCTTAGCCTTAATTATATGTTATCTTCTTGACGGATGAAGGTGAGCTTGTAGCCACCGACACCACTTATGCATGATGTAATTCCCCATAGTTGATTCAATTGACCATTGATTGTGGAGTTAGCGGTGAAGTCAAATACCTTAGATTTCTCTCATACTATCTTCACTTTCTATCTACTTTGATTTATTTTATTTTATCTTTATACTTAGTTTAAAAATCAGAATTCTTTTCTTATAAATTTAATTAGAGTTAATTCAGTATTCCAACTCATCAGACCATAATCCCTGAGGTACGATACCTCTTTCGATAGCCCTATTCTGCAAGAAATTCGTTCTATTGCAAAGTGTGGAAATTTTTAATTGATATACTTTTTGCGTCACACTCACACATGAATCTCCAGGCTCCATTTTCTTGCAATTTAGTTTTAGCAAAACATGACATCTGAGATTATCTTCGCATTTTGTGAGGCCCAAGGCAAATAGTCTATGCTTAGCTAAATCAGGGAAATCTACACTACAACATGTTTATGTTTGGAAGTTAAGTTTGATGGTTTTCTCTTTAAGTTGCAATGTGTTTTTTTGTGATTAATTACATGTGAATGAATGTATTTTGCCAATCAACTATATATGATCCTTTTGGAGACATGGGAAGTGGTGATGGATATCTCATTTTTCTTTATATGTACATATCATCCAAGTTTCTTGCTGATATAATCAATTGAAGTTACCAAATGTAAATAACTTCACTCAGTTATTCTCATATTTAGCTCATAATATATCTTCCCTATCCATGATGGGTTGAAAATTTTCTTTTTTTTTTTTAATTTTCATGACTGTTTCCTTTGCCTATCATCCAAAATGTTTCTTTCCCAAGAAATTCTATCATCCAAAATGTTGGTGTTGGCTAAAGTTACTAATTCATCAATATGTAGAGTTAAAACACTCACAAAAAAGAAAAAAAAAAGAAAGAGAGAGAAAAAAATAGGGCGTGCTGCAGTGAAGATGTTGTAATATTCATAGCTGGTTGGATGGTTGATATTTATCTGTATATTAATATGCATATGCATCATGGTTTACTGTTAGATGTTGTCACACATGAAATTATTGTTCAACTTAAACTTCCTGATTTTGCTGGTATAGACCATCAATTCACGCAATCCTTTCCTGTTTGCACTTCAGTCTACAAAGACATCAATATATCCATTCTTTGGCATAATTTGAATAACAATACATGTTGTTTGGATTCAGCTATTTAATTACATCAATGGGGCCTCAAGTATCAGGATAATGAACCAGCGTAGCAGCAGCAGCAGCAGTAGCAGTAGCAGTAGCCTTCTCTCCTGTTGTACTTGCTCCATTACTCCATTTTGCTTCGATTGCCTCTCAACTACGTCTTCAAGTTCAGTGTTTTGCTTAAGTTCATTTGTAGCTAGAATGTCTTTTAAATGTTCACTGTATAATTTGTTAATGGTTGTAATTTTTAAGCATGCTGAATGTGATAGCTTGGATGCAAATTAGATATTGATAAATGCACATACTTTTGGGTTGGGATGAAAGTTATTCAAATTATGTTTTTGGGTTGACTTTCATTTGAATGTTTTAGCTTCAGATGCAAATTGGATGTTGGTAAATGGCATCATAGGTTTTTGGATTGGGCATCATAGGTTTTTGGATTGGGTTTCACAGGTTTTTGAAATGAGGTATTAGAAAAATGAATTTTCAAAAAAAATAAAAAACTTTATAAGGCGGACAATGGCTGCCCATAATAATATGTAGGTTGTCTTTTAAGGCCGGCCGAGCCCGCCTTTAATAATATGTAGGTTAGCTTCTAAGGCGGGCACAAGGCGCCCTTAATATCTTAGCTTATAAGGCGCTCCTAAGACGCCCTTAATATCTTAGCTTCTAAAGCGGGTGAAAGTTGCCCTTAAAAACATTTGCTTTAGGTTTTAAGGCGGGTATAAGCCGCCCTTAATATTAGATTTTAAGGCAAGCACCGGCCGTCGTAAATAATTAATATTTTAAGGCGGCAACAAACCGCCTTTAATAATGAAGATTCTAAGGCATTCCTGGACCGCCCTAAATAATTATATTTCTATGACATGTATTGACCGCCTTAAATAATTAAACTTTTAAGACACTACATAACTGCCTTGAAAATTGCTTTTAAAGGCGTTTATGAAATTATTAAAGGCAATTCTTGAATGCTGTTAAAAAGTTTCCGCATGCCTTTAAAAAAATTTCGTAATCATAACACCTTAATAGAGGACAGGCCATGGAGTGCCTTAAAAAGTCATTTAAGGTAGTTTTGGCCCGTTGTAAAAGACTAATTTTCTTGTAGTGATATAACTAAGCCCAAGAAAAATTTCTTTACGATAAATTGTTTTTCCCTAGCCAAGGGTTCATGGTTTTCCTCTTTTGGAGGTTTTTACCTAAATCTTGGTGATCTTCTATGAATTGATTTATGCTATATTTCATCATGTTATAGTTTGTTCAAATTTTGAAAGATTTATTCACCACCCTCTAATTCTAGTAGGAACAACAAGAGAGCTATTTACACATTTTTTATATAGTGAAGAGGTTTTTTTTTTTTTTACGCTTCACCATATAATGTGCAAAGAGTAATCTCGCAATTTAAAAAATTAATTCAAACATGACGGTCAACGGTTATTTTTGAATGAAAATTCTTTGGAGGAGGGTATTTGCTCATCGGATACAACTAGTGGGGTTTATATGAGCATACTAAACTGAAGGGGGTTTTTTGTGTGAGTTACGAGGTGCGGAATTACGATTCAATTAATTTAGAGTGAGATGGTAATTCTTAGACCTAGAGGGGGGTGAATAGGTATTCTTGTCCAATTTGTATGATTAATTAATTATCCAGAATGATTATCAATTAAGCATCCAAATCAAACATAAAATGAATAAAGTAAGTAAGGAAAATTAGAGATGACACTAGGAATTTTATGTAGAAACATTAGGAAGGGAAAAACCACGGAGATGAGGAAGAAGACCCTAGAGAAACTAATCCACTATCTCAAAACAAGTACAACAGACTCTGTCCTAGACTCACACCTACTCCACTTTGATAAAAACTTGATGCGGAAGTAAGCCTTGTAACTCTTGGTCCAATTGCTGTAGACTCCCAACTAACGTCACAATTCATCTAGAAGGGTAGCTAAAAGAACAAAAATACTAAGCAAGTATTTTGTTCCCTTCGTACTGATTCTTTCTCCTCCTTTTCAGATAAAAACTTTGTAGTTTAAAGGAACCACATCAGCTGCTCTAATCAAACTGTGAAGATTGATGATGTCTTGTACAATTCATTGATCAAATGAAGAAGAGCATTACAACATAAACACTCCGTGTGTGTGCACTCTCAAAAATAAAATCAATGAAGATTTTCTCTCATAAATCTCTCTGTTAACTCCAAAAATATATTTCTATTTCTAATAATTAAATCATTAAGTATTTATCTTATCTTGAAGCATAAAGAGGCATTTATAGGTTTAGAGTCCTTATAATACTTGAAAAATATGTTTAAAACATCTAAGGAATGTTTCAGAGAAAAGTTTGGGCTGACTAGGAAACAAATTCGGATCAAAAATGAAATTCTCGCGTGCATCAGCTAAGTAGGACCGGTCCTTATATATGGGGGATCGGTGGGACTTTTGTAGATTCGTAGAAATTCAAAGTCCTGTGAAAAGTCAGGCCGGTCCAAATTTTTGGGGACCGGTGGGACTTTTCAGACATGCTAAAAATCAAAAGTCTTGGTAAAAGTTGGACTAATCCTAATAAATGGGGACCGGTCATGCCCCGTATTTTGAGACGCAAAACCCGAGGTGTGATGTGGAGGGTTTAACGGTTTTAGAAAAAACTAAGATTAACTCACATTTAGAATTCCTAGAAACACATTTTTCATTTAAAAGGTTCATTAAAAGAAAATTTCGGTAATATATCTACATAATTTTTGATCTTCTGAAAATAGTAAGAACCTGTATAAAATCCTGAGATTACAAAAATCAACACATCAAAAATAATACACTAAAATCCATAATAAAAGTCACTCCATTTATAAAGTTTACATGCCCAAAACCTGTTAAACCAAAGGATTTAAGTTCTACAATACAAGGTTTACAAACCTCACACACTACACTCACGAAGCTCACAACCTTCATATTTACATTATAAAACTGTTACAAATCAAGCTTATATTAAAAGTAACAAAATGTACACAAAAGTCCTCCTACATCTAACATGTAAATTAGGTCATCATGCATGTAGGAAACATCATAGTCCAAGCATATAGATTAGCTCTCTAGCTTCCACCTTGAGCCAAATCAGTGTGGGGAAAAGAATAGGGGTGAGCCAACATAGCCCAGTAGAGAATCAACACTGTCCTAAAACCTATAACAATTTAATATGCAAGACATGCAGTACAAATTAATGAACAATAAACAGTTATAATAATAACATTTCGCAACTTAAATAAAAATATAAATAATAATTACAAATAAAATGTTATGAGTTTAAAAGATACTTCTTGTCTATTCAACAAACCTATAGGACCCTTAGCAGAATCCTTTCAATTCCACCAACCTCCAACTTTTTTTTATTTAACCTACAAAACTTTTTAGGGACCCTTTAACCCTGGGACCGTGCCCCTTGTCTAAGTAAAATTTCATTTCCTTTTAGGGACCCTTTAACCATGGGACTATGTCCCTCGCTTGAACCTTTTGGGGACCATTTAACCCCCGGGATTGTGCCCCTCGTGCACTAATTAATTAACTTCATAATATACATAACTTCTCAAATCAACTCCCAATACCACACCATGTCTCAATCTGCACTTCTCAACCTTTTTTTCAATTTATGATATGAACTTTTTTTCCATATCCATAATAAATTAAATCCACTACACAATTCAATATATATAAAATAAGCAATTAGTTCACAATAATAATTGTACATTTATTTGTTCAACTATAGCAGAAATATACTCAAACAAACACATGTTAAGAATAATCTCATATATTCAATTAGGCACACAAAATTGGAACCTTAATCTATATATCGCAACAATTAAATATAATATTATACAATAAAAGAATGTATATTTATGCATTAGCAAGTAAATAGAATAGAAAAATATATATATAACAATTAAACTGAGGCTGGATAGAATATTGATTATTTTGTAAGCTAGTGTCAACAGGTAATTCACAGAGAAGAACACAAGAGAATTAGCCCAAAATACAAAGAAAATCCTCTGCTATTCAATTCAAAATTATCAAAATCAAAAGTGTCTCAAAAATCAGCCCACAAGCCAGGCTATATAGCTGAAAATCGTCATTATCGAAATTTTACCAAAATCTCAATAATCATGCCAAAATGAAATATGTAATAAAAGAAGTATTGTGCCAAAATCTGGCCCAAATCAATTTTAGAATCACGTCCTAAATGAGAAATTTTTTTTTACCATAAACGAAAAAAAATAACAAAAAATGGAGATTCAAAAGGGAAAACAGCCGATTTTGACCTCGAAAACAATATGCATCGAGCGTAGCTAGGTGGTCACAACGTGCACACCAAAGAGAGCTTTCTAAATTGGGGTCATATGAGCGATTCTGATACCCGTAGCCAAAGTTATGACTAAAATACCGAAATGCACCCAAAATTGTCCCAATTAGAGAAAAAATCACGACTTCCTACTATATTTACGCTGATCTGCCAACTCAAGGTATCTCAGCAGCATCAACGTGCCATCTGACAACTCAACATCCTTTGACTCGGATCCTCCTACATCATAAACCATGAAAACCAATATAGAACAACACCCTAAAATAAATTCCCTAGTACGTGGGTTAACAAAGAATTTGAGAAAATTTTGTCTCTCTCGGCTCCAATCTGCACAGACGGATGACTTTCGCTCTCTGTTGTTGTTTTTTTCTTTTTTAATGGTTAGTATAGATAGTTATTGTCACTATCTTGAGGCAGTTCCCACAAGTTTCTATAGGAAGCTTTTTTTTTTTTTTATGTGAATAGCTATATATATATATGTGTGTGTGTGTGTGTAGGTATCTCGTGTATGCAAGTGAGACCACATGGCTAATCTCTATCTCCAGGAGATGAAAGCATGATTATCCTATATATTTAACATAGATATGTTTATATATATATATGTTTATATATATATATATGCCTATAGATACGGGTATGCTTTCTTGAAAATAAAGTCTCTAGGAGATTCTCATGTAACCTCAATGTGTGACATGTGTCTTCTATATGCCTTTTGTCTCCATTTTCTTTTAATTAGATATTATAGTACATACATAGCTCCAACAAATAACCTAATATTTAAACTATGAATTATATAATGTTTTGTAATGACAAGGCTTAGAAAATTGACACTTGATACTTTATATATATATATATATATATATATCTATATTCCACCTTATTTCGTGTGTGTGTGTGTTTGTATTCTTATATTCCTACATTTCACCCAAATTATTCTATAGTTAGCATTTTCACTTAAGAGCAAATCAACTTGCACCATAAACTTGAACCCAAACTGATTTAAATTAAATTTCACTAAAATTACACTACTAATTTAATAATGCAAAGTGACATAGAATTTTTCCTTTTACTCACTAAACTAAATATGAAAATTTAATCACATATAGACAATAATATGCTCATAATAGAAATTAAAGGAGAATAAAAATTCAGGATCTTACAGGTGGGACTTCTGAAATTTTCATTCTTCAAGTTTAAAGCATATTTTGCATATGTTCTAAATCCTAAGCCCACCAAACTTCAAAACATAGTGTCCTCACTCACATATGTGAGTTACGTGGTGCAGAAGCGGTTGCGAAAGTTAGATTTAAAACCTAGAGGGGTGGTGATTAGGTTTACTCGCTTTTTGATTAGTCTTTCAGATTATAGAATTTTAAGTCCAATTAAAATTTTAAGCAATCCCACAAAGCAAATAAATAAATAAAAGTGCAGTAAAGTAAAGAATGAACCAGATATACATGGAAAACCCAAATTGGAAAAAAACCACGTGTGAGGCTTTGTAGTCCCGAAGAAGCAAATTTACTATCATCGAATCACAGTACAACAAACTTTGTCCCGAACTCGCTCACACCTACTCCACTCTAACCATAACTCTGATGCAAAACACCTCATACTTACAATTGCAACTACCTCATCCAACTGTTGCAGATTATCAGCTAACATCAAAATTGTGAGTTGCACAGTGCGGAAGCAGTTGCGAAAATTATTTTAGAATCTAGAGGGAGGGTGAATAGGATCACTTACTCGTTTGCTTAACTTTTAATTAATTCAATTTTAAGTCCAATTAACCACACAATTAAGGCAAGTAAATAAATAAAGTGCAAGTAAAGAAAATAATGCACCAGATATACGTGGAAACCCAAGGCGGGAAAAATCACGGAGGGAGGCGGCACGCCTCAGGAGACCAATTCACTATGATGAAGCAAACTACAACAGACTCTGTCTCAGTCTCACAGCCCTCT
This sequence comes from Cornus controversa, assembly GCA_026545225.1. Classification (NCBI taxonomy): domain Eukaryota; kingdom Viridiplantae; phylum Streptophyta; class Magnoliopsida; order Cornales; family Cornaceae; genus Cornus; species Cornus controversa. The sequence continues at coordinate 25,879,927 of CM048848.1, read as the reverse complement.
TCACTCTGTTAAGGATCTGATGCGGAACACCTCAGGCTTATGATTGCGACAACACGTCCAACTGTTGTAGACTCCCGGCTAACGTCACAATCCTTACAGAAAGGTTGCTGGAAGAACCAAAATACTCAGCAAATATTTTGTTCCCTTCGTAGTGCAATCTGGTCACCTTTCTTCCTTAGTAAGCAAACAAGCTAAGAACCATCAATCAAATGTTCTGATTAGCAAATAGATTTGATGCAGTCTCTGAACAGCTAATCAGAAGTAGAACACCATCCTAAATATCACTCGTGAAGTATGGATGTGTGTTCTTAAAAATATATAGCCCTAATTATAATGTATATACTTTCTCTCTCTAAAAATAATATTTTGGGGTGTATTTTGTAGAGAAAATATGGATACATATATATAGGCAAAGAAGTCCTAATTCTACTTGAAAAAGAAGTTGAATACCAAAATAGAACTATCCTAGAAATTTCAAACCCAATAGGAATTAGAATTTTTGTCAAAATTTGTTTCCTATTTGGAACAGGCTAAGTGGGACTGGTGCCAAATAAATAGGACTGGTGGGACTTTGTAAAAACCTGCAGAAACTAAACTACCGAGAAAACTTAGACCGGTCCTAAATATTGGGGGCCGGTCCTACTTTGAAAAACCCTAATTTTTGCATTTAAGCCCTGGTTTTTCAAAATAGGCTCAGAAATAAAAAGTGCAGAGTGTCCTCACCATACTTACCTGTATTATATGGTGTTCTAATTGATTTATCGGCTTCCATGCACTTGAGTGTTAGCTCGAAGTTGTCGATGATCGATACAAATAATAATTCAAAACTTACAACTCGATCAATCTGGTTTTGATCACCGAAATATGTCAATTACAAATTTATATCTCACAATCTTCCCCTTTGGTAATTTCGTGACAAAACCACCTAGACAATTATAACCTAACCCATTGAAAAAATTACATTACAATGTTGTTCAAAAATACATAGAAATAAAAAACTGATCAACAGAAGCTTCACTTGTGTGTTCAAGACGGTTAGAATAAAAATCTGTTGTACATGCACATCCCTTAAACAACACAACCTATGAAAAGCTTAATAAAGAAATATAATCACAACTCTGTAATACTCAAATCTGTAATGCTCCCCCTTAATCTCCCAAGCAAAAATATCTTATATAAATATATCTCTCCCTTTGTCAAAGAATCTCATATCATATAACAATATCATCTCCCCCTTTTTGGAACAAATTGATAAAGTAATAACTAGATAATAATCAAACAGAGATAATAAGATAATAAGGAAGCAACAATCATTAACACTGATCAAATAAATATCCAAAACATATCAGTTGATGGAATAAACAGAACATAACGAAAATAAATATCTAGACATCAAAGATAAAGAAGTCAACAATAGTCTAGAACAAAAGATAACAAAACCTAAAGTCTAATCATCCTCTATATCATCAGCAGCCTAATCAAATACAGCAGGGTCAAGCATCAAACCAAGACAAAATAGAGTTAACTACTCAAAGTCTAGCAAAACATAACTAAGTTTATCATCAAGACTTATTCCTCATCATCTATCAAAAAGATATCCTTGAATATGTAACTCCATCTATTGAAATTTGCATCAAAGTCCAAAAAAAAAGTATGATCCAAACATAAATATGGTATTCATAAGATCAACATGCAACCTAATCAAAGACACCATGAGTATCCAAAAATAAACAAGTCTAAATCATTAACCTAGCAAACAAATGAACTAGTCTGAATCATCAAAACATCAAAGCCTAAAAACTATTTATCATCAGTGATGTAGGAGAATAAACGATGTCCATTATCAAAGATATATTGGGTTTTCATGAGGCTTAAATCATTATCCTCTATAGATGATCTTATCAAGATTTGTCCTTAAATATTATAAAATAATATCACCTGTTTAGATCAAGAACATCAGCAATTGAGTCATAATAATTGTATTCACCTCAATGATAATGACAAACATTTTGATTGTAAAAGATAAACATCCAAATAGAAATATGTCATCCAAATCATATAAGGACTCTCAACCAAGGTCTTTCAAATCAACATTCCTTTGACTTTTAAAAGCACTCCCCGAGCTCTTTTAGACCTAATCACGAAAGTCGCAATGAATGGAAGTATAAACAAGGTCACAAGCTTCATTGAAGAACTCTGTTAAACACTTGGAGAGCAAGATTTTTAAAAAAATCGAGCACAACTTGTTTGATCAATTACTGCAAAATCAACTCAAATCATCCAAAGATAAACCCTTCCACCATTTTCAATCCATAATCAATCACAAATATCAACCAAAATGATGTTGATTATGTAGCACAAGATAGGTTAAGGATTGGTGCAAGTTGAGGAAAAAATAGAGTTAAAAGTTCCATTGAGTCAATTAATGAAACACCTAGTGTGCAAGTTTAGAACCGCTAAATTTCCAAGATATTTGTTTTCACAATATCACCCAAATCAACAAACAAAAAAACCAACAATCACCACAATCTTCCAAAAATTCAATCCCAACCTCCAATAGTCAATAATCACAAGAAATATAGAAGAGGAAGAAAATGTATATGATATGAGTGTGTGAGAGTTTTAGAGTGTAAAGTGAGTTAAAGAGATTGAGTGAAAGTGCTATGAGAGTGTGCATGCACATGTATAAGGAATGTAACTTAAAACAAAAAGGTGCATGGATGGATTCCATAAAAGCTGGGCATCCGCTAAGTGCGACTGATCCTAATTTTTGGGGACCGGTCCAACTTCTTTCTGTTACTCAGAACCTGCAGAAGTGCGACCGGTGCTCAATAATGGGGACTAATCCAACTTTGTGAATTTTGAAAAATACAGTTTGGACCTCTAATTCACCAAATACACCTCATCTCAACTTGATTTAGCAATTAAGAACACAAAATATGAAAAATAAACATAAAATCAATATAAAACATATTTTTGAATTTTTGAAAATTTTTCAAGAAAAATAAAAATAAAACATGAATAATCTCATGAGAATAATCAAAGCACATTTTTCAGATAATAAGATGAGTTCTAAAATTTCTGAAAAATTTCAAACATTTATAAATGCAGAATTTTAAAACCCATCGATTGTCTTTAAAATTCATCCTTAAATTCATGATCATGACACAACTTCCAGCACACAAATATTTATAAAAATTTAGAAATTCATCTAATAAATCCATGTGTATGTGTGCAATCCAACTTCATAAAAAATTAATCAAATTCCTTTGATCCTTCTTCTAAAACATATTGGATAATAAGCAAATATAACAACTCATGATCAAACATTTTTTTTCAGTAAATTTCATCATTTTTTTTTATTTCTAAGACGGTGGCTTTTACGTTACGGGCAGCCAGCTATTTTCCTCAAAACAACTCTTTAATTTTTAAAGATATCTCATTGGAGATTTACATTGTAGTGGAAGCTACGAACACATCCCGAAGGTAGCCTTTTCCTTTTGTCTTAGATATTCAGCAAATTTTTATTTTCTTTTTCTTTTCATGCTGAATAAAAACTTTTTTTTTTCCATCATTTTTTTTCATTAATCATTTAAGCTTTCAATGTTACTCATACAATATATTCTAGTCAACTTCACATTAGTTTTCAATCAATTCTCTTAGAGTTGGACTAGTGCACAATTTTTATAAACTCAGGAGATTTACGTCTAAAAAGAAATAAATACAGTACATTGGTCATCAATATTTAGATCATAAAATCAAGTACTTCATTCATTGACAAACTAAGTGTCCCAATTATGCATTCACAAATCAAAGTGAAATTAAAAAATATATAAAGAATTCACATTATTTCCCATAAAAATATAATTTTCATAATCTCATATGATTATTACTAAAAATAAACAAAAACCTCAAAGTCCTAAAAGATATGATCCAATGGAAAACAAATAATGAACATAAGCTCAGTCCATAATCATCAAAGTCCTAAATGACTTAGTTAGGGGGTTTTGCACCCAATAACCTATTAAGAATAAATCCCATAGTATCAAGAGGCACAAACTTCTCCAAATCTTCCTTTTCCATCCAGATAGTTTTAACATGCAATTTATCAGGAAATAATTGTGGAGAAACAAAAATATTCTTCTTTTTATTTGAATTCTTTTTACCTTGAGAATTTTTAGGTTTGTTCCAATAATGTGGCTTTTTAGCATGAACCCTATTCTTAGCAAAAGAATTATGCACATGAAAATCAGAATTAGAATGTCTTCCCTTTTTATAGCAATAATGTTGACTATGCCCATTCTTACCATAAAAAGAACAATAAAGCACATTGGACACAACATTAGCATGCACAGACGTAACTTGAGACTTAGGTTTGGGTTCAGACACAATCAAATTCTTGGGCTTAACAAAAATAGTTTTTCCCTTAGATGATGACCCAACAAAACCTAATCCAGTTTTATCTCCTACAGGCTTACCAACACTAATCATGTTATCAAACTTAATCTATCCAGAAGTAAAAGCAATTAAATTTTCTTATGATTTTCTCAATTTAGGCTCAAGAAAATTAATTCTAGCAATAAGAACATCTTTAGCAAAAATAGCCTGACTTACCTCGCTTTCGAGAAATTTGATTTTGCCTTGAAGATTCAGAATTTCTGTTTTACTTTCTTCAATCAACTTCACTTGATCTTCATTCTTTTTCTTCAAAGTCTCTTTCACGGAAGGTTTTGATTGACAGCTTTTTCATCATCAATCAATTGTTGCTTCTGCTCATTCTCTTTTTTCAATGTTTCTTTCTCTTTTTCTACCAATTTTAGCTTTTTGGTCTGCTTCTTATAAGCCTTTAATAATTCATCAAAGACTTCTTGCAACTTGCTTTCATATGGTTCTCTATCAGGTTTCTCATCATTCGAATCATTAGAACCAATTTTACTCAATGAGGCACATTTTTCAGATTTACCGGTATCAGAAAAAGAATCATTAGTACTATCATCATCAACATGAGCAGTAAGAGCAACGAAAATATCTTTCTTTTTTTACTTCTGCATTTAGAAGAATTTTCTTTTCTAAAATTTTCATTCTCTTTATTCTTAAGGAATCTTCTATATTTTCTAGCAAAGAAATTTATGTCATCCTTATGGTTTAACACATCACATACATGAGATTGTTGAACCAATTCACCCTTTTTCGTATTAGATTCCATGACGATTTTTTAAAACAAAAATAAATTTTGATTTTAAAAATACTTCGCAAGGAACTACTCACAAATTAGAGAACATTGCTCTGATACCAATTGTGAGTTGCGCAGTGTGGAAGCGGTTGCGAAAAGTAATTTAAAATCTAGAGGGAGGGTGAATAGGATCACTTGCTCGTTTGCTTAACTTTTAATTAATTCAATTTTAAGTCTAATTAACCAAAAAATTAAAGAAAGAAAAAAAATAAATTTTGATTTTAAAAATACTTCGCAAGGAACTACTCACAAATTAGAGAACATTGCTCTGATACCAATTGTGAGTTGCGCAGTGTGGAAGCGGTTGCGAAAAGTAATTTAAAATCTAGAGGGAGGGTGAATAGGATCACTTGCTCGTTTGCTTAACTTTTAATTAATTCAATTTTAAGTCTAATTAACCAAAAAATTAAAGAAAGAAAATAAATAAAGTGCAAGTAAAGAAAATAATGCACCAGATATACGTGGAAACCCAAGGCGGAAAAACCACGGAGGGAGGCGGCACGCCTCAAGAGACCAATTCACTATGATGAAACAAAGTACAACAGACTCTGTCTCAGTCTCACACCCCTCTTCACTCTGTTAAGGATCTGATGTGGAACACCTCAGGCTTATGATTGCGACAACACGTCCAACTGCTGTAGACTCCCAGCTAACGTCACAATCCTTACAGAAAGGTTGCCGAAAGAACCAAAATACTCAGCAAGTATTTTGTTCCCTTCGTAGTGCAATCTGGTCACCTTTCTTTCTCAGCAAGCAAGCAAGCGAAGAACTATCAATCCAATGTTATGATTAGCAAATAGATTTGATGCAGTTTCTGAACAGATAATCAGAAGTAGAACACCATCCTAAATATCACTCGCGAGTATGGATGTGTGTTCTTAAAAATATATAGCCCTAATTATAATGTATTTTGTAGAGAAAATATCGATACATATATATAGGCAAGGAAGTCCTAATTCTACTTGAAAAAGAATTTGAATACCAAAATAGAACTATCCTAGAAGTTTCAAATCCAATAGGAATTAGAATTTTCGTCAAAATTTGTTTCCTATTTGGAACAGGCTAAGTGGGACTGGTGCCAAATAAATAGGACCGGTGGGACTTTCTAAAAACCGGCAGAAACTAAACTGTAGAGAAAAGTTGGACCGGTCCTAAATATTGGGGACCGGTCCTACTTTGAAAAACCCTAATTTTTGCATTTAAACCCTAATTTTTCAAAATAGGCTCGAAAATAAAAACTGCAGACTGTCCTCACCATACTTACCTGTACTATATGGTGTTCTAACTGACTTATCAGCTTCCATGCACTTGAGTGTTAGCCCGAAGTTGTCGATGATCGATTCAAAGAATAATTCGAAACTTACAACTCGATCAATCAGGTTTTGATCACCGAAATATGCCAATTATAAATTTATATTTCACAAAAATCGTCTCAGAAGGGTAACTGGAAGAACACGAACACTTAGCAAGTATTATGTCCCCTTTGTATCTCAATCTTCTTATCCTTCCTCACCAACGTAACAGTTGTTGAAAAAACTAATCCAGTAACTAAATCACTCCGTGAATAAGTTTGTGCTCTCAAAAAATATAAACAAAGAATTTGTGGGAAAAATCCTTTACTAGAAAAATATCTCAATCCTTTCTCTCTTAAGAGAGAAGCAATAAGAGGTTTTTATAGAGATTTAAAACCTAATTTTTCTTATCAAACAAGTTAAAACCCAATAAAAAATAAATTCCTACATTTTTAAAAAGTTCTGGATCAATTCCTGGTCAAAATAGTACTCTACATGACAAAATTCGCCAATGCAGAAGCATAGGCTGGTCCAGGCTTCACTTGGACCAATCCAACCTTGTGTATATCTCAATTTCAGATTCCAAGACCTCATGGACCTATCCAGCCTTAACTTTAACCGGTTGAACCTTGAAATTTTTACATTTTTTCTTAAAGCCCTTCTTTTCAAGGTCGGAACCTCCCGGTTTGAAATATATGTGTTCTCAACAATTTACCTAGACTACGTGACTCATATATGTGGTCAACGATCTCCTGATACATTTGGAACCATCTCAAAACTTCAATCTATCGAATGCATGGTTAGTGTAGAACTTCATGCTCACTCTGAGACTTCAATTAAATAATCAATGATAAAAATATAACTCAAAGAATACAACTCGATCATGTTTGGTTTTGACATCAAATATTTCCAATTAAAAAAATATACATCACAACATACCTATACTAAGTGACATCATCATCAAATCTATGGTATCTGGGACACCTTCTGTTCAACTCTGAAGATCGCAACACAAGATCAACCACAAATTATAGCTTGATTAATAAGTTTTGACACTGGAATTTACCAATTACAATTATATATCTCACAATCTCCGCGTTTTGCAATTTCATGACAAAACCAACCTGATCTTGTTGTGGCGAATTTGCAAAACACCTATATTTCACAAATATGATGAACCTCGATACTCTGCAAAACAACACTCAAAAATACCTTCATGAAAGATTAATAAAGACAAATAAACACAAGCACCAAAAAAAACCTCAAGTAATGCCACTGCATACAAAATTCTCATGTAATGCACAATGCTTATGCAAACTATCTCATCTCCCCTTTAATGATAAATGACTAGACAACTCTCTCTGAACTTGAAAGTCACAAAGTCATAAAATCTCTCCAAGAAAAGTCTCAAATCTTTCCCCCTTTTGTCAGAAATTAATAAGGGACTAAATAAAAATAAGGAGGAAGTAAGCAAATATATAGAACTTGTATATGTAAATAATAGAAATAATGTAACCAAAAAGTCCTAAAAAAATAAAATTTTCATAAAAATCTCCCCCCATTGCAATAAAGCACATAAAAAGGCATCACCTCACCCCTAAACTTAAACTGTACAATGTCCTCAATGTACACCCAATCGAAGCATAGAGAAGGGTTAGAACGATATTACCAGAAAACGAGAGTAGCAGCAAGAAAATAGAGCAAACCAGTAGCATGAAGGTAATGAAGTCACTCCCCCAAACTTGGATGCTACATCCTGTCAAAACAACGACTATACTCCAACGATCAAGTGAAATAACATGGGTGAAAATAAATATGAAACAGAAAGTAAATTTTTTTTTTAAACCTAATCTTTACGTGAAAACCATGGGTACTACTTTCCTCCCCATTCTTTGAACTGTTGGGTCCCAATTTTTCAAGATGTATATGTGATAAGATATTGATTATCCAGATACGCTAACGTATAGAGTATAAAGGGGTTCCTTTCTTTATTAAAGCCATACTGTGTTGAAGCAATCTCGACAGTATTGGGTATCGAAACCAGACTTTAATAAACGGAAATCATCAACTTTATCAATCATATCACAAATTGTAGAATTGGTACTACATACGTAGTCAGAGAATGGGCGGCTATACCGGATCATGATGAATTTTTTTTTTTTAAAGAAAAATTGAAAATTAAATACACAAACTAAAAATAAAAAGACGTAAGAGCTATAAATCCTAAAACTAATAATGTACAATGATGACCAAATAGGTCAATCCTGATAAACAGGATCTTCCAGAAGGATTTCCTCACCTTCAGGAGACGGTAACTCCAAAAATGGTTTCAAACGTTGTCCATTCACTTTAAATACCTCAACGTTTTTGTGGATTTTCAATCTCAATGGCCCCATAAGGATAAACAACATGAACAATGAACGGACCAGACCATCGAGATCTCAACTTACCTGGGAATAAATGCAATCGAGAATTATAGAGAAGGACTTTTTGACCAGGTGTAAAACTTTTCCTAAGAATAGTTTTGTCATGAATTACCTTAATACGGTCTTTATATGTTTTCGCATTTTGGTATGCATCATTCCTAATCTCTTTTAATTCATTCAATTAAAGCTTCCTATGGGCTCCTGCCTTATCAAGGTTAAAGTTAAGTTGCTTAATAGCCCAAAAAGCTCTCTGTTCTAACTCAACAGGAAGATGACAAGCCTTGCCAAACACCATTTGGTACGGAGACATTCCTATGGGATTCTTAAATGTAGTACGGTATGCCCACAATGCATCACTAAATCTCAAAGACCAATCTTTCCTATTTGGGTTAACCGTTTTTTCCAAAATTTTCTTAATTTCCCTATTGGACAATTCTACTTGACCACTAGTCTGAGGATGATAAGCAAGTGCAATTTTATGGGTGACACAGTATTTTTTCATTAATGCTTCGAAAACCTTATTGCAAAAATGCTTCCCACCGTCACTAATGATAGCGCGGGGTGTACCAAAATGTGAAAAGACATTATCTTTCAAAAACTTAACCACCACCTTGTGATCATTAGTCTTACATGCAATGGCTTCTACCCATTTAGACACATAATCGACAGTGACAAGGATGTACAAATGACCAAAAGAGTTGGGAAACGATCCCATGAAACCAATGCCCCAAACATTGAACACCTCAACAATCAAAATTGGGTTCAAAGGCATCATATTTCGACGAGAGATATTCCCTAACTTTTGACAATGCTCACATGCTGAACAATAAGAATGACAATCTTGAAAGATAGAAGGCCAATAAAATCCACACTGTAAAATCTTTGCAGCGGTCCGTTTTACACTAAAGTGACCTCCACATGCATGATCATGACAAAAGGAGATGACACTATTATGGTCACAATTAGGAACACATCTCCTAATAATCTAATCAGGACAATACTTGAACAAATATGGATCATCCCAAAAGAAATGGCGAACCTCAGCTAAAAATTTTGACTTATCTTGTTTAGTCCGATGTATAGGCATTTCACCAGTGACAAGATAGTTCACAATGTCGGCGAACCAAGGTATCTGGGAGACAACAAAGAGTTGTTCATCAGGAAAAAATTCAACAATAGGCATAGAATCAGATGGAGCCTCAAGAATAAGCCTAGACAAGTGATCTGCTACCACATTTTTGGATCATTTCTTATCTCGAATTTCTAAATCAAACTCTTGTAGCAATAAGATCCAACGAATCAAGCATGGTTTAGCATCTTTTTTAGAAAGAAGATACCTAAGCGCAGCATGATCTGAGAATATGAGGACTTTAGACCCTAAAAGATAGTACCTAAACTTGTCTAGTGCAAACACAACTGCTAACAATTCTTTCTCAGTGGTAGAATAATTTAGTTGTGCATCATTCAATGTCTTACTAGCATAGTATATCACATGGGGTAACCTATTTACATGTTGTCCTAACACAGCTCCAACTGCATAGTCAGATGCATCACACATGATCTCAAAAGGCACATCCCAATTCGGTGGTTGAATAACAGGGGCTGAAATCAACAACATCTTAAGCTTCTCAAAAGCTTTCAAACACTCGTCATTAGGCAACATTTTTTGCAAGTAAATTACAAAGTGGTCTGGAAATATTGCTAAAGTCTTTAATGAACCGACGATAAAAACCAGCATGTCCTAAAAAAGACCTAATTTCTCTTATCGTACATGGCCGTGGAAGATTAGCAATCAAATTAACCTTAGCCTTATCAACTTCTATACCCTTGTTTGAAATAACATGGCCTAAAACAATTCCCTTCTTAACCATGAAGTGACACTTCTCCCAGTTTAAGATAAGATTCTTCTCCTCACAACGAGTAAGAACAAGTTTTAGATGATGAAGACATTCTTCAAAAGATGATCCAAATACTGAGAAATCATCCATGAAAACCTCAAGAAAACATTCTACCATGTCAGAAAAAATACTAATCATGCACCGCTGAAAAGTAGCGGGTGCATTGCATAATCCAAAGGGCATACGTCGATAGGCGAATGTCCCAAAAGGGCAAGTGAAGGTAGTTTTCTCTTGATCCTCGGGTGCAATAGGAATTTGGTTATAACCAGAATAACCATCAAAGAAACAATAATAAGCATGATCGGCTAACCTCTCAAGCATCTGATCAATAAAAGGAAGAGGAAAATGATTTTTCCTTGTGACCGAGTTCAATTTTCGATATCAATACACACTCGCCACCCAGTGGTCATGCGGGTAGGCACTAACTCATTGGCATTATTTTTTACTACTATGACCCCTGATTTCTTAGGTACGACTTGAACAGGGCTAACCCAAGAGCTATCTGAAATGGGGTATATAATACCCACATCCAATAATTTCAAAACTTCCGCTCTAACAACCTCTTTCATATTAGGGTTAAGCCGTCGTTGCATTTCACGAGAAGTTTTAGCATTCTCCTCTAGATGAATACGATGCATGCACACAGACGGGCATATACCCTTAATATCTGTTATAGTCCACCCAATTGCTGACCTATATTCCCTAAGGACATCTAAGAGTTTTTCCTCATGTTCCTTATTCAACTCAGAAGAAATAATAACAGGTAGACTATCATTTGGACCTAAGTAAGCATACTTAAGTTCAGCAGGTAAAACTTTCAAATCCAATTTAGGTGATGACTCAATAGACGAGACATTTTTAGACCCAATTGGTGGAAGGGGTTCCACCTTAGCATTCCATTTCACTATTTTTATAAGAGGGACTGAATCCAATAAGGCATTCACCTCTTCACAAGCACTATCAACATCAAAATCACAGCCAAAATGAGCTAGGCATGCCTCTAAAGGGTCTTTATAACTTGCATGGATAAAAGTATTTTGATCTAGACTCTCTATTACATTTAACTCGTAAATATCTTCAGAGTCTGGTGGTTGTCGGTTTACGTTAAAATCATTAAGCTCAACTGACATATTTCCAAAAGAAAGTTTCAAAACACCATTCCTACAGTTGATTAGAGCATCCGAAGTGGCTAGGAATGGATGACCTAAGATGACAGGAATCTGGTTATTAAAATTAGCTACAAGTTGAGTGTCTAAGACAATAAAGTCTACAGGTAAGAAGAATTTATCAACCTGAATGAGCACATCCTCAATAACACCACGAGGTACCTTAACTGAACGATCTGCTAATTGGAGTACCACCTGTGTGGGTTTCAACTCACCAAGACCTAGTTGCTCGTAAATAGAGTAAGGTAACAAGTTGACACTCGCACCCAAGTCAAGCAAAGCTTGCTCAATTTTTTGATCACCTATGGTACAGGAAATCATAGGACATCCAGGATCCTTAAATTTAGGTGGAGTGCAATGTTGGATGATTGAGCTAACTTGCTCAGTGAGGAAGGCTTTCTTGTGCACATGCAAGCCACGTTTGATCATACACAAGTCCTTTAAGAATTTTGCATAAGAGGGGACATGTTGAATCACATCGAGAAATGAAATATTAATTTTGACTTGCTTAAATACTTCCATAATCTCATTATAGTGATTCCCCTTCTTAGGCTTTTGAAGTCTTTGAGGATATGGTGCAGTAGGAACAAAGTTTCTAACTATTTGAGATGATGGGTCAAGACTAGGGACTTGAATTTTTGATTCAACTTCAGATGTAGTTTTGTCCTCCCTTCCTAAACTGCTAACATGGTCCTTTTCAATTTTCTCATTATGTATAGGCATTTAGACTCCATTATCAACTTGTCTACCTGACTTTAGGATTGTGATAGACTGAACCTGCTCATGTGAACTAGAAGTGGACTGATCATTAATATGAAACTGGCCCTTTGGGTTAGGCACAGGTTGACTAGAAAACTTTCCCTTTTCCCTCTCTCCTACAACAGTGGCTAATTGACCTATTTGAGTTTCTAACTTAGAAATTGACTGACTGGTCTGTTGCATGAACTGTTGGAGAGTATCCTCTAAAGTTGGTCTTTGTTGAGGTGGGGGAACATACGGAGGGGCATTTTGGGACATGGAAGGATATGAAAATTGTGGTTGCCCTTGGGGTTGCGTAGGTTGTACCCCTTCGTTGTTCCGAGGTTGGTCTTGCCTCCAAGAAAAATTAGGGTGGTTCCTCCAATTAGGATTGTATGTGTCAGAATAGGGGCTGCCAAATGGTTTCTTATATGAATTAAGTGCATTAGCTTGTTCGGCTATACACTCATGAAAAGATGCAATAGATGGACATGAACCCTCCCTCTTGGGTTCTGAGAGCACTGATAGACCACTCCTTTCAACCCTCCTTGAGTACTCCCATTGTTGAGAGTTCTCTGACAATGCATCAAGAAATTTCCATGTTTCATCCTCATTCTTAGACATGAATTCTACCCCACCTTGTGACTCAATTAGTTGACGATTATAGGGTGACAACCCCTCATAAAAGAATTGAACTAATTGCCACTTAGCAAAACCATGATGTGGACACTTAAGGAGAATATCATTAAATTTCTCCCAACATATGTAAAACTCTTCACCCTCTTTTTGAGTAAATTGCATGATATTTCGACGAAGGGAGTTAGTTTTGTGCATGGGAAAGAACTTGGTAAGGAATTTGGTGCATAACCCATTCCATGAATTGACAGACGCGGGTTCGAGTGAGTGTAACCTAGATTTTCCTTTCTCTTTCAAAGAGAATGGAAATAACCGCAATTTAATTGACTCCTCAAAAATATTTTGAAATTGTAGTGTGGAGCAAATCTCTAAAAATTTCTTAACATGGAGGTATGGATCATCAGAGCTAAGACCTCTAAAAGGGGGCAGTAAATTAATTACCACTGCCCGTATCTCAAAATGTCCCTGTTGGGTAGCAGGTAACACAATGCAAGATGGGTTTCTAATATGCACGGGAGTGTAATAGTCCTTAAGGGATTTAGTTTCAATAGGATCTGCCATCTTGGGCAAAGAAGTATCTCTAACACTAGAATTTTTCACGCCCTTTTGAAAGGTTCTCTCAATCTCAAGATCTAATGGAAATAACTCTGGATTCAGTGATCGACGACCTAACATACACTAAAATGACTCACAAAAACACCAACCAAATAAACAAGCAAATTTTTTTATTTTTTTTAATTCAAGGTTAGTGATTTTTATTTTATTTTATTTTCCTAAAGAATTATCTGGACTAGTTCCAAAATAATTCTTACCTAGTTAGACAGCTTCTACTCCCCTTCAGAGGAACTAGATGATTACCAGTTAAGCCCCACCAACAATACAACCAGGAAAGTTTCTAAGATAGATTGGGGGGGTCACAAACGCTCCCACTTAAAAACCAATCTTCTTAGAACTTTCCTAGACATTGTGAAGTTGGAAGGTGCTCACTGGAGTTACCAAAAGTTAACTCTGTCCAAGAGGGTCCTATAAGCTATATGAATTCCTATGGCCAATGTCTACTTGATTTTAAATTTAAACTAACTTTGGCTTGGGATAGACAAATGCAAGGAGATTTTTAACCTAATTGGGCAAGGAATTGGTGATGAAATCCAATCCTTATCTTGTTGGGGGTTTGTGCCCTTACTAAAATTTTAATGCAAGAATGCTAAATTAAAATGCACAAACAAAACACACCATAAAAAAATAAAATAAAAAGTGAGTGAGTGTGTGGTCTTTCTTATTTTTTTTTTTCTAAATAGAGAGAGAAATAAAATAAAATATAAAATAAACTTGAAAAAAGTGTGACCCTAAGGCTATTTATAAGTTATTCTATCCTAAAGTTCTCATGCAAAAAGTTATCAACCTAAAACAAAAATCTATGTTTTCCTAATCTAAGAAAAGAAAAATATAAATAAACGAAAAGAAAAAAAAAATGTACTTACTTGGATTCCAAAGTAGTGCCCAAGAACATGCGAAAAAGACAATTTTCAACAATACCACCTATAGAATTCAAGAAGTATCAGGTAAAACAATAACAATAAAATAAAACTAAAACTAAACTAAGATAAATAATAATAAAAATAAAATTAATAAAACTAAAACTAAACTATAATAATAAAGAAAAAAAATTAAATTTTTGCACTCTCGTAAGCATCATTACGCAATTCTTCCAATTCATTCAACTGGAGTCTACGATTAGAGCCTGCTAATTGCATATCAAAATTAAACTTTTTAATTGCCCACATTGCTCTATGTTCCAACTCGACTGGGAGGTGACAAGGCTTCCCATAAACAAGTCGGTATGGCGACATGCCAATGGGAGTCTTGTAAGCTGTACGATATGCCCAAAGAGCATCATTAAGCCTCAATGACCAGTCTTTCCTATCAGGTCGAACCGTTTTTTCTAAAATTTTCTTAATCTCCCTATTTGACAATTCAACTTGCCCACTAGTTTGGGGGTGGTAAGGGGTGGCAACCTTATGAGTGACAGATTACTTAAAAAGTAAAGTTTTGAAAAACCTATTGCAGAAGTGCTTACCTCCATCACTTATAATTGCCCTTGGCGTCCCAAAACGACTGAAGATATTTTCTTGAATGAATTTAATCACCACTTTGTGATCATTCGTTCTGGTAGCCACCGCCTCAACCCATTTCGAGACATAATCGACCCCCACTAGAATATATTCGAACCCAAATGAGATTGGGAATGGTCCCATAAAATCGATGCCCCAAACATCAAATATCTCCACAACTATTATAGGGTTAAGTGGCATCATATCTCTCTTGGTCATGGCCCCCAACTTTTGACATCGCACACATGCCCTACAAAACTGGTAAGAATCCTTAAATATTGAAGGCCAGTAAAAACCACATTGTAGAACCTTAAATGCAGTCTTTCGAGCACTAAAGTGCCCGCCACAAGCTAAGGTCTGACAGAAAGTAAGCACACTGTGGACCTCACACTCAGGTATGCAACGCCGGATCACTTGATCTGAACAATATTTGAACAACTTAGGGTCCTCCCAATAATAGGACTTGACCTGGGCATAGAAACGGTCTTTCTCATGCTTGAACCAATGAAGAGGAGTTTTACCTATTACTAGGTAATTCACAATATCAGCAAACCAAGGTTCCTTCTCATGCGTGACTGCAAAAAGTTGTTCATCCGAAAAGGAATCACATATAAGGGGTGGATTGCATATCGACTCAACGAGAATACGAGAAAGGTGGTCGGCAACCACATTCTTGGAACCCTTTTTATCCCTAATTTCATAATCAAACTCTTGTAACAAGAGTATCCATCTAATGAGTCGGGGTTTGGTTTCCTTCTTGGTCAACAAATGTTTTAGAGCAGCATGGTCAGAAAACACTACAACTTTAGACCCTAGAAGATATGACCGAAATTTGTCTAAGGCAAACACCACAGCTAGTAACTCTTTCTCGGTAGTGGTGTAATTCAATTGAGCACCCGAGAGTGTTTTACTAGCATAGTAAATCACAACTGGCAACTTTTCTTTTCGTTACCCCAAAACAGCACCTACAGCATAGTCTGAGGCATCACACATGATTTCAAACGGTAATGACCAATTGGGGGGTTGCATGATAGGGGCAGATGATAGAAGTGACCTAAGCTTTTCGAAGGCTTCTAAACATGCATATCAAAGTGAAAAGGAATTTCTTTAGCGAGTAGATTACACAATGGTTGTGCAATCTTACTAAAGTCCTTAATAAACCTACGATAGAAACCTGCATGCCCTAAAAAGGAACGAATACCCCTCACCGAATTTGGTGGAGGTAGTTTAGAGATAAGCTCAACCTTAGCTCGATCAACTTCTATGCCCCTCCCTGACACTATGTGACCCAACACTATACCCTCTTGAACCATAAAATGGCTCTTTTCCCAACTTAACACCAAGTTGGTGTCTTTGCAACGTTTAAGCACAAGGGTTAAATGTTTTAGGCAACTATCAAATGAATCCCCAAAAACTGAAAAGTCATCCATAAAAACTTCGAGAAACTTCTCTACCAAGTCTGAGAAGATAGACATCATACACCTTTGAAAAGTAGCGGGTGCATTACACAACCCAAAAGGCATCCGTCTATATGCAAATGTACCAAACGGACATGTGAAAGTCATTTTCTCTTGGTCATTAGGATCGACTGCCACTTGGTTATACCCAGAATAACCATCTAGAAAATAATAGAAACTCTGACCTGCAAGCCTCTCTAAGATTTGATCAATGAATGGCAAGGGAAAATGATCTTTTCGAGTGTTTGAATTCAACTTCCTATAGTAGATACATACCCTCCACCCAGTAGTCGTTCGTTGTGGCACAAGCTCTCCTTCAGAATTTGGAACCACAGTGATTCCAGACTTTTTGGGCACCACTTGAGTGGGACTCACCCACTTGCTATCAGAGATTGGGTAAATGATACCTGCATCTAACAACTTCACCACTTCCTTCATCACTACCTCTTTCATGTTAGGATTTAAACGACGTTGG
This sequence comes from Cornus controversa, assembly GCA_026545225.1. Lineage (NCBI taxonomy): Eukaryota > Viridiplantae > Streptophyta > Magnoliopsida > Cornales > Cornaceae > Cornus > Cornus controversa. Next base: position 25,862,495 of record CM048848.1, on the reverse strand, counting down.
GCCTCTCTCGAAGGTTTAGCATCTTCTTCTAGATGAATTCGATGCATACACACGGAAGGATCTATTCCCTTAAGGTCTGCCACACACCATCCTATGGCTTCTCTATGCTCCCTAAGGACACCCAAAAGCTCACTCTCTTGGTCACTAGACAGGCTAGAGGAAATGATGACCGGAAGAGTTTTATTTAATCCTAAGAAAACATACTTAAGATTGTCTGGTAAAGGTTTTAGCTCTAGCTCAGGACGAGACACTAAGGATGGAATCGGCGGAGTACTAGACAATCTAGGCAATGGTTCCTTAGCTGATCTCCAAGGCAAAAAATTAGCACTGGTTACACTTCCTAACAGAGAGTTTACCTCACATATATTCTGATCTATATCAAAATCCTCCAGTCAAAATGGGCTAAACATGCCTCTAAAGGGTCTGTGGTCAAAATTAGTGAAAGTGAATTTTCCACAGCCTCTTCTATAAGGTCTATAGCATAGCACTCATTTTCATCTGCCTGATGTTGAGATGCATTAAAGACATTTAACCTCACCTTCATATTCCCAAAAGAAATATCCATAACCCCCATACGACAATTAATGCACGCATTAGCCGTAGATAAGAAGGGACGACCTAGAATCACAGGAATGGACTTCGTAGGATCAGGTACAGGTTCTGTGTCTAGGACAATGAAATCGACTGGGAAATAAAATTTGTCCACTTTTATTAACACATCCTCAATAATCCCACGTGGTTGTTTCATTGATCTGTCTGCTAATTGTAAAACAACTGACGTGGGATTAAGCTCACCCAATCCCAATTGCAAGTACACTGAGTAAGGGATAAGATTCACACTCGCCCCTAAAGGAGAGGAAGATTTATTTTTACCTGCTTAAAAACTTCCATCATATCTTGCACTTTCTCCCCTTGTTTCCCAAAAGGTGCCAACTCCTTGAGACGTGTAGGGAATGGAGCTTTGGGCTCACATGTTGTCTCAAGAGTTAGAGTAGGTGGAGAAAGTGTTGCCTTATTAATTTTAGACTCCACATGAGGACTCTTTCCCATTTCACTCTCAACATCTTTCTTCTCTTGCACCTTATTATCTAACACTTTCCCACTCCTTAAGGTGGTAATAGCCTGAACATGCTCATAATGATGGCCACTGGCAGCGGCATCATCAATTGCATATTGCCCTCTAGGATTAGTTACTGGCTGACTTGGCAATTTTTCTTCCTCTCTACGATTCAAAGTGTTAGCTAGTTGCCCCAGTTGAGTTTCTATCTTAGAGATGGATTGAGAGTGGGAATGAAGTAACTGAGTGTTCAATTCAAGTAACTGAGTATGAGTGTCGAGTCTATTTAATGCCGCTAACACTTTATCCTCAAACGCTGAATTGCGAGGCGGATGCTGGGAAGTTTGATGATAATATTGATTCTGGGGCCTATCAGATGAAGGGTAAGCAGATTGACGACCCGACTGAAAACCTGACATAGGAACTGGTCCTTGGGACTGAGGGACAGGATTGTTTAGAGATGGACTATGCCATGAGAGATTTGGATGATTTCTCAAACCTGGATTATATGTATTAGAATATGGATTGTTTCCAGGTTTAGAAAAAGCAGCATTAACTTGTTCTGGATTTGATTCAGGAATTTGCCCCGACATGGGACAATCTATGGAATAGTGTGACGGACTAGTGCAGATACCACATCCTTCCTGTAAGATAGGAGAAGGGGTCAAAAATTGACTAGCCACCATGAGTTGATCTACTTTTCTCGATAATTCATCCACTTTGGTGGAGACATCGAGTGATGTGCCTATTTCGAACACTCCTCCAGTTTTGCGAGAACTACTTGTTCTAACTCGACTGGCGGAATCATGTTGTGTGGAATTTTCACTCAGATTCACAAACAATGTCCATGCCTCATCCTCATTCTTAAGCATGAATGTACCCCCACAAGTTGCATCTACCATTTGCCTATATGACTCAATCAACCCATCATAAAAAAACTGTACAAGTTGCCACTTAGGAATATCATGATGAGGGCACTTTCTAAGCAAATCACCATATCTCTCCCATGTATCATGGAATTGCTCCCCTTCTAATTGAGAAAAACTGGTAATGGATCGCCTCATTTGATTTGTTTTCCCTATTGGAAAGTATTTATTGAGGAACTCTTGTTGCAGTTGTGCCCAAGAGGTGATCGTATTCGGTGTTAATGAATTCCACCAGTTTTTAGCTTTATCTTTTAGAGAGAATGGGAAGAGACGCATCCGTAAAGCATCATCAGAAAAATTCTGGATTTTAACAGTTGAACAAACTTCTAAGAAGTCATCAAGATGCTTATACGGATCCTCATTATTAAGTCCATGAAAAGATGGGAGCATTTGTATAACGCTAGACTTAATCTCATAATTTACTGCTGTGACATTAGGCAATTGCATGCATGATGGGGATGTATATGCCCCAGGAGCGAAATGATCCTTAAGGGCTCGAGGATTGTGCTCAGCCATATTTTCAGTCTCACTCTCAGTCTCAGATAAATGTTCTTCCTCTAAGTCTTGGGCCCTAATTTCTCCCCTATGCTGATGTAAGGTTCTTTCAAGTTCAGGGTTATAGGGGACTATTGGTGTATCTAGAGACCGACGACCCAACATATACCACAAGGACTAGGAATTAAAAAATAAATAAATAAATGAACAACTAACTAAAATAAAATAAATAAGAAAAGAAACTAAAATAAAATATAATTAAATAAATAAAATAAAATAATAACAAATGAAAGCAAAATACTAACTAGAATAAGCAAGCACAAGTAATTTGAATATGAAAAGCTCACAGAGATTTAGGATGAATTCCACTCCTCTATTCACGGTTCGTAACCAAAAGTACAGAGATTTACGATGAATTCCACTCCTCGATTCACAGTTCGTAACCAAAAGTACCTGTACTCAAAAAATAAAAAAAATGAAATGGATCAGAAAAGAATAAAGAAAAATCCTAACTTAACAATTAAATTAAAACTAATCTTAAGACTAGGCACCAAAATGATTCAAGCAAGTCCCTGGCAACGGCGCCAAAAATTGATGTGATTTCAATTATAATTAACCACTCGCAATAGAAGGAGTCCTCGTAGGACAGGGCTATATAGAGGGTGTCGAACCTCAAGGACTTGCAAGGTTGAATTGTTATGTTACTCAGTCTTTGAATTAATTCTAAAATAATTGGAAAACAATTGTTGATGTTTGATCGTGATATTAATTGAGCAAATTAAAGCTTTTAATAAATTGGTATTATGAAATTTAATCAGGAAGAGAAGGTCCTGGGAACTGACTTCACCACTAACCCTCTAACAATGACAATTGTACTAAATTGGGACGTTTACTCTATGCATTCAGAAAAGAATGGCTACAAGCCCAATTCAATTCTATCAAGAGAATTCGTTCAACATTCAATTAAGCATAACGCGTCTTCGCTTAGCATGGCCTATACATCTGACTAATTAATGATGTTATAACCCATCTTTGCTTAGTACGAATTATCAAAAATCTAAATTGAACGATATGTGAAAACTATTGTATAACCTGTCTTAACAAAATCACAGAAGTTGAAAAGAGCAAACCCTAATCATTGCAAATTTAGATCCATTCTACAAGAACAAGAATAAACATGCAATGAATCAATACATTCAATTTGAAACTAACAGCACAACTGTTGTTTACGTCTCGGTTATACAATCAATGCACACAGTAAATCATTCCCAAATTAGTATACAACTTAAAACATTGAGAGACAGGTTAGGGTTACATCACTTCCCCGGAATGGTGTTTAGCCGCTCATAATCGGATGTCCAAGCTTGAACGATGGTGAAATCGTCATCCTTTTGTTCGTATCGTCACGAATCGCCTCTGTATTTCTCTCTGTGTTTCTCTCTTCCAGAATACCCTAGTTTTTCTTCGTTTCCTCATTTTTACTTTGCGAAAGCAAACCAACAGGACACCTGGCCTACCCAAAGTGGCAAGTGCGCATAATAAAATGGCACTTGCTCCTCACAAAGTGGCATTTGCGCCCAAAAAGTGGCGGCTGCTCAAATAGGGCAGAAAGTTGATGAAAGCGTCCGTTTTAGGAAATTTTCGGGAAATATGAAATTGTGCAGAATTGCATTTCCTTCAACCTACGCGGAGTTTGGGTCGTTTTGGCAATCGTGTACGGAGTTATGGTCTGAATACCAACACGGGTCCAGGACTTTTTAGGCCTTAATTGGCCCAATCTTCTATGCGAATGGGCTCGTGCTCCTTTTCTTCATTTCCAGCCCATTTCTTTAGTTCATTTAGTTTGGATCTTCAATATAAACATATCTCTAATGGGCCAAGCTTCAGTGATAACTAAATGAGCACCATTTGTAGCCCGATTTCACCATTCCTAATCAGAATTACCCTTAATCACCTGCAATCATAAAAATATTAAAATTATTAATAAAAATATAAAATAAATATTACTAAGACACTAATTCATATAATTTTAAGGGCATTGAATATGCAATATTCATTACTTATTAATGAAATCCAATCCTTATCTTGTTGGGGGTTTGTGCCCTTACTAAAATTTTAATGCAAGAATGCTAAATTAAAATGCACAAACAAAACACACCATGAAAAAATAAAATAAAAAGTGAGTGAGTGTGTGGTCTTTCTTATTCTTTTTTTTTTCTAATTAGAGAGAGAAATAAAATAAAATATAAAATAAACTTGAAAAAAGTGTGACCCTAAGGCTATTTATAAGTTATTCTATCCTAAAGTTCTCATGCAAAAAGTTATCAACCTAAAACAAAAATCTATGTTTTCCTAATCTAAGAAAAGAAAAATATAAATAAACGAAAAGAAAAAAAAATGTACTTACTTGGATTCCAAAGTAGTGCCCAAGAACATGCGAAAAAGACAATTTTCAACAATACCACCTATAGAATTCAAGAAGTATCAGGTAAAACAATAACAATAAAATAAAACTAAACCTAAACTAAGATAAATAATAATAAAAATAAAATTAATAAAACTAAAACTAAACTATAATAATAAAGAAAAAAAATTAAATTTTTTTTTAAAAAAAAAAAGACCTAGAACAAATAATTAAAATTAGAAAGATTTTTTTTTCTTTTTGATAATAATAAAACAAAAGAAAGAAAAAAAAACTAAATTATAACTAGTAGAAAAATTAAATCAATCGAAATTTGATTAGTTTTCTTGTTTGCAATTCCCCGGCAATGGCGCCAAAAACTTGATGTTGTTCTAAAAGTGTAAAATAACTCGCAAGTGTACGAATATATTAAAGTATAGTTCGGCAAGAACGAGGTCGAACCCAAGGGAATGCTTTGAGAAGAAAAACTAACACAAATTCAAATTAATTTAAAACTAATCTAGTTTAAACAAAGTTTGGTTGATTTGAGAAAAATTAAACTAACATGAAAATAAAATATTACTATTGAAATCAAAGAGAGAAAATAACTAAGGTTTCAGATTCCACCACCATTAAATCCATGAAGTTTCTAATATTCATTTATTAATTCCCAAATTTGGAGTAGCAATCAAGAAATCAATCTATTGCTTACTCAAGATTTAACAATAAAGCACTATGAAAAATATATTAAAAAGGTAGATTCTCCTTCGCTTTACTAGTGTAAAATTCTAAGCATCCTATGTATCCAATTTAATGAAAAACATAAGATTAAAGATTATCACTTTTAAGAAATACAAACCCAAGCTTAGATTAATTATAATACTTTCTAACTACCACATATACATGATATAGATGGTGAAAGAATTATAAAATAATTAATCACAAGAAGCAAAAATCATAAGCAATTAAATCACACACATGAGAATCAATTAATGAACAAAAGAACTTCACTTCATTAATGGAGGTTTCCTCCTCAACCCTAGTTGAGGAGTTTAGTTACACATAGTAGAAGAAGAAGATAACAAAATAATAAAAGACATAATGAATAAATAAAACCCGGATTGTCTCTGTCTTCTCTGCCCTGGCCTCCACTTCTTTTTCTCCTCTCTCAAAACAGCCTCCAATTCACCTCTTTATACCCCAAGAGAATACATAAAGTCCTAATCCAATTAGGAGATAATTAGGGTTTTTCCGTAGCCCTAAATAGGAAGATTTTTCTGCTGACTTTTGGCCCAAGTTTTGACCCAGTACAAGTCCAATTCATGAAATTTTTATGAAATACAAAAGTATCCATAATCTAATTTTGTTTAACCTACAGGGGAATTAAGTCGAATTGACGCTTAGAAATAAGACTTTAGGTCCACTTTCCAAAATGGGATTAAAACTGGATTAAGTGCAGAATTGGGCTTCAGACCCGTAATCTTCTTAAGCAGTTGTAATTCTCTTGAACCTCTTCCTTGGGCTGATTTGAGTTGAAATATGGAGTTGAATGGACCCATTAGATGTAGGCTTCATATAACTTTCTTGGATATCATCTTTAAAAGCCCAAAATCATGGTTTTATCTGAAATAATCATTAAGGCCCTGAAAAAGACAGAATATACACAAAACAGAGTAAAATCACATATAACCTATCACTAAGAGAATAAAATATGCAAATTAAGAGGCTAGAATGCGTAACATTCAATGCCGATCAATCCACATACCTCATCTGTTGGCTTTTCCAACTTAGGCAAACCTCGAACTCATTCATAATTAGAAAAACTTCCCAAATCATTGTAATTCACATGACCAAGTCTCCTATGCCCCAAAATAGTTTCATCGGTAACAGCAGAAAAATGCATATGTGAAGGATATGAAAATATCACATAACAATTATCAAAAGTTCTAGATCCTTTCAAAACATAATTACGCTGCTCATTAGTTACAAAAACAACCATGCTGAGTAAAATTAACTTGAAAACCATTATCACATATCTGACTAATACTCAATAAGTTTGCAAGTTTTAAAGCATGAGTAATAACAGAGGGTATAGTCTCAACTTTCACAAAAATATCTTTTGATTTTAAAAGTGATAATTCCTTTGAAGTTGAAACCCATTCTTCTGTATTACTCAAGTTTTTAAAAAATCCAACTTACCAAATTTGCAAGTGTCAGAGTTAAATTTCTGGAAAGACTGATTAAAAATAACAAGTTCATTATTCAAGTTATCAATCTTATGCTCAAGTGAATTATAAACTCTTTAATCTATTTAACTTCTTGTTACATAAATTCAACTTTACCGAGAAGATTCATCTTATCATGTCTAAGTTCCTCTAAATTTTTATTGGTGATAGAAACTTCCAATTTATAAATATCTCTATCAAGTTCAGCGAGTTTCAATTTCTCCAACAAATTTTCATAATCACTTATTAGCTTTCTTAGACCACGCAAGATGCATACGAGTAATAGAACTAGAAAAATTGAGATAAAACCATTTCATCATCAAAAGACACCATATGAGACACCCAGGAATTCACAACTAAATTAACCAAACAAAATCTAACTCATAATTGAGCAACCCACTCTAATATCAAATGTGAGTTACACAGTGCGGAAACAGTTTAGTTAATTTAGAGTGAAATGCTAATCCTTAGACCTAGAGGGGGTGAATTGGTTTTCTTGCCCAATTTTTATGATTGATTAATTACCCACAATCATTATCAATTAAGTATCCAAATCAAACATTAAATAAATAAAGCAAGTAAGGAAAGTTAGAGATGACACCAAAAATTTTACGTGAAAATCATAGGAAGGAAAAAACTACAAGGGCGAGGCAGAAGCCCCCAGAGAAACCAATCCACTATCTCATAGAAAAGTACAACACACTCTGTCCTAAACTCACACCTACTCCACTCTAATAAGAACTTGATGTGGAACGCCTCAGGCTTACTTTTGTAACTCTTGGTCCAACTGCTGAAGACACCCGGCTAACGTCAAAATTCTTTTAGAAGGGTAGTTGAAAGAACAAAAACATTTAGGAAGTATTTTGTTCCCTTCGTAGTGATCGTTTCTCCTCCTCTGCAGATAAGAACTTTGTAGTTTAAGTAACACCTTTGCTGCTTTGATGAAACTGTATAGATTGATGATATCTTGTATAATACGTTGATTAGATAAAGAAGAGCATCACAACTTAAACACTCCATGTGTGTGTGCTCTCAAAAATAAAATCAATGAAGATTTTCTCTCATAAATCTCTCTTTTAGCTCTAAAAACATATTATTGTCTCTAACAATTAAATCAATGAATCTCTCTCTTAGGTTGAGGCATAAAGAGGTATTTATAAGGTTTAGAGTCCTTAAAATACTTGAAAAATAAGTTTAAAACATCTAAGGAAAGTTTTAGAGAGGTTTAGGTTGACTAGGAAACCAATTCGAATCAAAAAGGAAATTCCCGCTCACATCAGCTAAGTCGGACCGGTGAGGATACTTGGGGATCGGTAGGACTTTTGCTGACTCGTAGAAATTCCAAAGTCTCAAGAAAAGTTGGACCGGTCCTAATTTTTGGGGACTAGTGAGACTTTTCGGATATGTTGAAAGTCAAAAGTCCCAAAAAATGTTGTACCTGTCCTAATAAATGGGGACTGGTGGGACTTTTGAAATTTTCATTTTTCAATATTAAAACATATTTTCTAAGTCCTAAGCCCACGAAACTTTAAAACATAATGTCCTCACTCACATACTTGTACTAAGTGACGTCCCCATCAAATCTATGGTATTAAGACACCTCCCGTTCTACTCCAAAGATCATAACACAAGATCAACCAAAAATTACAACTCGATTAACAAGTTTTGACATCGATATTTGCCAATTACAATTATATATCACATTTTGCACATTCCGTATATAGAGTGGGTGTTTTTTGTACTTACATGTTCTCTTCATTTTTTCTAATATTGTAAGGGTATTTTTGTCATTTTCTAATTTTGGTACTAGCAAATTGATGATTTGCCCTTATTTACACAATTTGAAAACTGTAAGGTGCTATTGAACATCAAACTAATATTTGTACATTCTGTATATAGCGAGGGATTTTTTTGCACTAAACCCTATAAAAAGTAAAGGGAAGTCTTTGTTTGTCGCCATGGTTGTGTATGGTTTAAATTTAATTTTCTGTTTTGTGCAGCTAACTCTTTGTGTAAACTTAATTTGTTGTGATTCTAAAAGATGCATGGTTTGAAGCACAAAAAAGGATTAATAAAAACAAAAACTATACATGATAAAAGATAATAAAAAAATAAATCATTGGTAAGATAAGAAGAAGTTACAGAAATGAGCATTTTTTTAATGAGTTGCTATCGCTTTTTATGTGATTGAGACAATAATATGACTTTTGTATTTAAAATAGTTAATATAATTTATTTGTGATGTTGACCCAAGAAAAGAGGGGTGTCTGTAAATTTTAAACTAAAAACTGCCAAGCTCATTTTCCCATTACTAATTTAATTTAGTGTTAATCTAATCTATTGTAGTTCAAAGTGTGTTTTTTGCCTTTCTTTTTGTAGTTGGAGGTGACACCAGTAAATGAAAAGGCTAAATCAGCTTCATTTTTGAATGAATTCAAATCCCATTGTATCAATTTCATCATTTTCAGGAGTTATATCATCATCACTGTGATGATCTTATAAAGAGTTAGGGAAAGCATCGAACTGGTTGATTAATCTAATTGGTTTTGATGGTGAGTTAGGGGTGTTTGACGATGAATGGTTAGGAGAATATGGGTGTACTTGTTTGCTGCTGGTAGCAATGTTGATTGATGGTTTAAAGGGTGATAAATCAACAACAATGTTGATTGGTTTATAGATTTCAGATTATTTAGGTGTTGCTGGGATAGTAGGTGCTTGGTCAGTTGTTGAGGGAGAAGAGAGTGCTTCTTGTTTACTATTTTCAGGATTGTGAACCCATTTTTTCCCAGAGTGGGATTTTCTAGTGACTAGAGTCCATTCATTGTAATGAGTTAGGTTGGGCGCCGGGGGAGGTGGAAGGCATTTTTGTGGCTAGTGGATGAACGTTTGGGTATTTGAGTTGGTTGCTCATGCCCTGTATTAAGTAGAAAATGATCTGGGAGGGTGTTTGATGGATCAACTTCAATGAAAACTCTGGTAAAGTCCATTCTTTTTAGAGATTGGGTCATTTGGTTAGCATAGAGGGTTTCCCAGTAGCATTGAAAATGTAGCTCAAGCGTTTGGAGGTCCATAATTGAAGGGGTATGTTGAAGAGTTGTGGGGGAAATTTTTTGCCTAATCCAAGGGGACGAACTGATACACGTACAGACAAAGCCCAAGTTGGCTTGAGCCCAAGTATCATCAGAAATTCCAAAGGCCGAACTGGGTCGATAAAGTTAAAGGGCCTAGTCAGGGCCCAGTCACCCTCATTTAAAGGCTAAAATAGCCCAATCCAAATACAAGTCCAAACTCAAAAAGGAATTCAAATTATTGAGAGTAAAGATATCTACAAATAAGAAAACTACAATCCTATAAGGATTGAAATTCCTACTTGTATAAATATCTGAGGACATGTGAATAAAAGGGATCTTGGAATCCACCTCTTGAAATCTCTCTCTAAAAATATTTTATTCTTCATTTTGGGTATGTGCATTGAATTAATTAGCAGTAATTAGCTAAGCAATTTTTTGTACCTGCAATTTGGTACCGTCTGTAGGAATATAGTAATCATTTTCCAATCCAAAACTTGAAGAATTTACAACCATGGTGGAAACGAGAATAAATATTTATGATGTGGCAGATATGGGCAGACCCTTTAGGAATCAAAGAGACGTACCACCTCAAAGCCAAATGACTGGATCCACTGGTGCGCCCCAACGTTCAAAAGTTAACCCAGCAGAACAAGGCCCTACGTCGACAAATCGTTGACCTCCAAGCAAGGGTGGAGCGCGCCGAAAGCGTGAGGGACATTGGACGACACCGGAACGAGGGGTCTGGATCGAGTAACCAATTTTTGAGTGCCTCATATCACAACTGCCCCACCAGCAAAAACCTTAATATCAGCTAACCAAACAGAGATCAGGGTGGCCATGCCTAGATCTACCTAGACTAAACGGCTTAGATGCAGTGGGAGATTGACCAACTAAAGGGTGACCGTTTTTGCTATCCAACTACAACTAGGCTGACCAAGTCTCCCTTCACCGTGAATATAACCAAAATTGAAAGACTAAGGAGGCTCGCTATGCCCACATTCACTACCTTCAATGGAAAAATAGATCAGGTGGAGCACATCTACCAATATCAACAGAAGATGACACTAGATGCTGAAAATGATGCACTCATGTGCAAAGTCTTTCCATCCGGTCTAGTCAAATTAGCGTTGCTCTAGTTTAAGCAGTAACCACCTCATTTGATATCGAACCTCGACAGGCTATGGGAGCTGTTCATAGCCCAGTACACAGGAAACCAAGAGTACAACAGGACAATCTCCTTGTTATTCACCACGAGGCATGCCAAAGGGGACATATTAAATCTTTCCTAACATGTTTCAACTTGGAGATGTCCATGATAGATCAATACAATCAGACCGTAGTAGTGGAAGCTTTCAAGATAGCAGTCTCTCCAGAAAAAGGTTTTCACCAATCCATGGTGAAAAGTACCCTGAAGACTGAACTTTCAAGCTCAGAAGTATCTAATGATAAAGGAGGATGAAGCAACCAGGAAACAGTGATGAACTTTGATCATGATAGCACAACAAATGAAGACCCAAGTTTCTAAGGACAAGCCACCTTGGGTTATCGTCTCATTCGTACCAAGGAGTGCAAAAAAGTAAAAATTGAGGGGACGATCACCCCCCTAAAGGTATCTTTGGCCAGGCTTTACTATGAAACCAAAAGTAAAGGAATATTTTGCACAGCTCCAGCCATCAGACAACCCCCAAAATAGAGGGGTAAGAACAAGTACCTCTCCCTCCATAGTGACTTCGGCCATACAACTAAAGAGTGCAGGAGCCTTAGGCAGCTGGTGGAGACTTTGATCACTAAGGGAGGTTTGTTAGAGTATATCACTAGGGAAGAACAAGCCAAACCCTTCAACCAATCTTAACAAAAGTAAATAAACATTTGAACCCTAATCTTATTCATGTCCTCAACGTCATTCATGGCCGATCGGTCTCAGATTAGGAGAATGAATCTGAACGACGATCATAACTCTGAAGTGTCCAGAAGTTTAAGAGGATCGTAGAAATTCACTCAGAACATAACCGTTTGGCCAGTATACCGATCACCTTCACAGGTGAGGACATGATCAGAATGTTGATGCCGCATGAGAATCTACTCGTGATCAGCCTTATTATCTCCATCTATGAAGTAAAGAGAGTGTTAGTAGATGTAGGGAGCACCACTAACGTCCTGACACTATCTATTTTCTAGCAAATTGGCCTAGAATCAGAGCATATCAAGCCTATTATCGAACTGCAGGTAGGGTTTGATGAGAAGCTGGTAACTCTAATACGGGTGGTGGAGCTCCAAGTAACAACAGCAACAAAAACTCTTACCGAGGCCTTCATTATTGTTGGTTTCAACTATTTGTACAACATTATAATGGGAAGAGGTTAGATATAGAAGATGCAAGGAGTCCTTTTGATGCTCCACCAATTAATGAGGTGCATAGCACCAAACGGGAATGACACAATTGACATCTTAGGAGATTAAGCGGCTACTAAAAAATATTACGCTCTTACATTGCAAGAAAAATTGGTGCAAAGAGAGCAGACCAAATAGCAATTATAGAATTCTCTGCCCAATGGTGTTCCCCAAGAGTATGGAAAAGAGAAGCTGACTAAGGAACCGCTTGAAGAGGTAGAATCATCCCTGGTAATGATCCCACAAATTTGGGGGCCTCCTTTTGCCAGACTGATAAAACACAGTTAATACAATTGCTAAAAAAAATATGGATGTTTTTGCCTGGGCTCACACTGACATGCTAAGTATAGATCCATCGGTATCATGTCATACACTAAACATCAACTCGAGCTACCCACCTGAAAAGCAAAAGCAAAGGCGATTCACTCCAGAGAAAAATTAGATCGTCGTGTTAGTTGTAGACTGCCTTTTGCAAACAGTCTTCATTAGTGAAATCCATTTCCCATTTTGGCTTTCAAATGTGGTAGTAGTTCAGAAAAAGAATGGCAAATGGCGAGTCTGCATAGACTTCAGCAATCTTAATAAATCTTGGCCTAAAGATAGTTCCATTTGCCCAAGATCGATCAAAAGGTCGATGTCACGACTGGATATGAATAGTTAACATTCCTTGATGCATACTTTAGTTATAATCAGATCCTGATGAACCCCAAAGATCAAGATAAAACATCGTTCATCACTGAAAGGGAATCTATTGCTACAAGGTAATACCATTCAGGTTGAAGAATGCTAAGGTAATTTGATGGGCCAAATAGTTGAAGCATACATAGTTAACATGGTGGTAAAAAAACTCAAGAAGGAGGACCACTTGAAACATCTGCAGGAGGTATTTCACACCCTGTGAAATCACAACATAAGGCTAAATCCGTAATACTCCTTCGGGGTCTTTTCGGAACAGTTCTTAGGGCATATTTTAAACCGAACAGGGATTGAGGCAAGTCCAATTTAGGTAAAGGCCCTCCTTCATAATGAAGAGCCAAAAACCCACAGGGGTGTTCAAATATTAACTGGGCACGTCACTACCCTAAGTAGATTCATCTCTTGGCTATCTGACAAATGCAAACCATTTTTTGATGCCATCAAAGAAAGGAAAATGAGGTCTGGGGTGCTGAACAAAATGAAGCCCTGGCAAAGCTTAAGCAGTACTTGATTTAACTTTTAACACTCTCAATACCTAGGACCAGAGATCTTTTATATTTATACCTTGTAGAGTCTCGAACAACCACCAGTGCAATTTTAATCAGAGAGATTGATAAAAGGCAATAACCAGTGTTCTACTCAAGCAAGACCATGCCTGAGGCAGAGTAGAGGTACTCAAAGGTGGAAAAAATCATAATGGCCTAGTCTAAGTAAAGAGGAAGCTTAGGCACTACTTTGAGGCTCACCCAATCATTATCCTGACCAAATTTCCAACAGAGCGATTCTTCATAAACCTGATCAATATAGAAGAGTCACCAAATGGGCAATAGAGTTGGGTGTTTACGACATAACCTATGAATCTTGGATTGCCATAATGGGATAGGCAGTTGCAGATTTCCTACTAGAGTATGAACCAGAAAATGACAAAGATGCAGAGGGTTTAGTTAAGCCCAAATGGAAACTATTTATCGATGGATCATCATCATAAACTGGATCAGGCATTGGTGTGAAAATCCAGACCCCCAACACAACAGCTTTACAGCAAGCAATCCATCTGAAATTTTTTGTGTTGAACAATGAAGTCGAGTACGAGGCCCTGTTAGTAGGACTAAGACTGGCATAAACACTCTAGGTAAAAGGTTTACAAGTTTTCACTGATTCTTAGCTAATCATGAAACAGGTTAGCAAGGATCACCTTCCAAAAGATGATTGCATAAAAGCATACAAAGACCTGGTAGAAAGGAATCTTAAGGAATTTGACCAAGTTAAAATTTCTCAAATCTCAAGAAACCTGAACCTAAAAGCTGATAAGCTAGCGTGCTTGGCTTCGGCAGCTCAACTGGATATGATCAAAATAGCTCCAATCAATTCTTTGCATAAACCTAGCATTGATGCCTAGAAAGGGGGGCTGGTTATGCAAAACCAACCCAACTAGATAGATCCTATCAAAGCTTACCTTGTTAATGGAGAATTACCAGATCCAAAAGAAGAGGCAGGAAAAGTTAGAATAAATTCCTCCCAATACTCCATAATCGGCGGGAAGAACCTATATAGGAGAAGGATGATGAAAATGACATTCAAGACAGTTTAGATGAGGAACCAGAATTACTGAGTGAAGATGATACTGATTTGGATGACACGTGAAGCTTTGATTTGTTGAACATGTACCTTGTTTTTTGGTTTTATGATTAATACATTTATGTGATCTGTTTAGTTATATTTCTTAGCTTTATTTATTTTCTTTTCTTTTAAATTTCCCTGTTAGTATATGTCAAGCACATTCAATTTCTTAATGATTAGCCTTGTTTGGTTGGGTGCTTCATTAATTTGCAGATTTGATTAGTTTAGCATGTACCTTATTTTAAATTGCCTTTTAGCATCTAGTATTTGAAATTTCAAATTCTTTTTAATTATTTTCTTAATCTTCTTATGAATTTCAAATGCGTTGTTACTTGAAGCTGTGCAATGGAACTTTCATATGCAAGTCTTTCTTGTTATTTAAAAAAAATACCACATAACTACTATATATATATATATATATATATTATAAAGGTCCCCAATAGTATAATTTGTTGACAGTTCTTACATTAATATTCAGTTCCTACTACAAAGGAAGATACACATTGGGGATATCATCAAGTTTGCTCTTCTAGTTTTACCTATTTGTTGTAATTATGTCTTCTTGTCGAGTATTGAGGTCTCACACTGCTCAAATTGAGCAATCATCTACAAGTTCACCTAATACACAACCTAGTAGAGAAGGTTGTGGTAGTGCTTCAAAGATGAGCCCACAACAGAGTGGAGAAGGTAATGGTAGTTCTTCACAGATGAGCCCACAATGGAGTGGAGAAGGTAATGGTACTGCTTCATAGATGAGCCCATAGCAGAGTGAAGAAGGTTATAATTATGTTTCATTGTTGCTTCACTATATGCTCCTTTATAAGACACACATGTTTAAATTATGATGATAAATTTGTTTTTTAGGCTCAATACCGGAGGTACGCAGGCGTGGAAAATCATATAATGATGCCTTACGAAAAGCGAAGAAGTACTATGGGAAGGGTGTTCCAATTCTGGTAGAGTTTTTGTCAGAGTATTATAAACCCGTTGGCTTAAATGACAATATATGGAAGGCTGAGCTTGGCATCCTTGAGCGACAAAACATTCCATTTCATTATGCTACATGGAAGGATGTTCCAGATTGTTTTCGTCAGCTTTGCCATGACCATATAATGGTAATGATTACTTTACTTTTTTATATCAGATTAGTGTATAAAACTATATCATTGAAAAAAACTTGTTAATGATTTTCACCCTCTCCCTTTTTCTCATCTAATCATGAATCTGTGGTTGTGGTTATGGGTGCTTGCATTGCATGGGTACTTGTTTCGGTTACAAAGCTGACCTTCGAGTGGATGTACATTCAAATGAAGAAGATTGGAGGTGAGGAAATAGGTCGCTAAGTGAATAGTGGAGGTAACATAAAAATATTTTGAAGCAGCACTTTGACAAGCATCTTCCATTTGAGAATGTACGTTGTCATCCTCATAATGGTATGAAAATTGAAATTTGGCAAGAGTTGTGTGATAGGTGGATGACACCAGAGTTTCAGGTTTAACTTCTTAACTACAACAAATGTAGATTTTTAGCAGTTATTTGATTTCATTGAGCTTTTAGCACTGATTTGATTTATTAATTATTACGTAGAAAACAAGTGCAAGAAACAAAGTAAACCGTTCAAAAAGTGTGGTTCCGCATGTTTTTGGATCGAAGCCCTATGTCAAACGTTATGATCTTTATGTACATAATAGATGAAACAATAATTATAAATTTTCAATTTATTATCTATTTAAAACCATATATTGTCCAATATTTCTAACTATTTACTTTTTTAATGTAACGCAAACAAGTGCAGAGCCAAGAAGAAGATGAGGAAGCTGAAAGTCATCAGCCCGGTCCTGTAATTCGTATGTACAAGGACACACATTATAGGGAACGAAGTGGGTGGGTACACGAGATTGCCAAGCGGAACTATGTAAGTTCATGTTTAAAGTGTACAAGTATGATATAAACAGTATAGATGACAAGCATATATGCACAATACGGAGCCTAGACTATAACAGTTGGTAATATGTATTAGGTTATTGAATTAGGGGACGTATTAATTTCGTCATTATTTATGGGATGGCCCTAGTTGAAATGATAAGGTTCTATCATCTATGGTTTGGTTATAGGCAAAATATAGTTATTGACTTGTTGGGAATTTTAGGTGTTGTGGAAGTAAAATCAAGAGCATTGGATGCATGTGTGTGTGTGTGTGTGTATATATATATATATATAGAGAGAGAGAGAGGCATCCCATGTGATTGGTAGGGGGTCCACATGGGGGTTTGGATTTAGGCAGAGAATGGCCATGTTGGGTCTAGGATTTGTTGGCAAAGTTTAAATTTCAGGTTTATTGTTGGTTTGGGTACATCACATGTGTGGCATGTAGACATGGTCAGTTCTCTTTACATTGTTCCAGTTATTAATTATCTAAAGGTATCAAATTTTACATTGTTTATCATGGTTTTTAATTCATTTAGTTCATAAAAAAATTAGAATTTTTTTAGTTCTATTTTTGACAATAAAAATTTAGCTAAATTTAGGATCCGAAGTTCTGTTTCTGAAGTATAGTGTTGTTTTTTATTGCAATTTTCTTTTTTCAAATTAAACTTCTCATTTCAAAAACTATAGTAGAGTAAGCAATTTAACCTAAAGCACAAAATTTGACATTTATGTAGGATTTCGTGACATCACACATGGGTACTACGATTTTCTCTCACTCCTTGTGTTGCTTATAGTTTGTAACACTTAACACACACACACACATTGGCATCCTAGTTTGTACATTATGTTTATATCACTGTGAACTTAATTACAGGATAATATGATGGAGACTTCTACACAGACTTTCGAAAATTCTGACGTTACAAGTCCAATAAGAAATGATGCCGAAATAGTGCATAAAACACTAGGTATCAGGAAGGGGTATCCTCGTGGGTTTGGAAATGGCTACGTGGTTCAAAGTCATCAACGTTCAACCTCATCTTATGAAGAGGCTGCTAGAAAAAGGGCAGAAATTGCTGAGGAAAAAAATGAACAATTGGCAGAGAAACTTGCAAAAATACAAGAACAAATGGAACAAATGACAAAAGTGCAAGAGATCATCCTTGCACAACAGCAGCAACCACCACCATGGTTCCACCACTATTAGCAGCAGTCGCCATCAGAATCCCAGTTGCCACCATTATATCAGCAGCTGCCGCCATGGTGGCAGTATCAACAACCACCGGCCTCATGGTTCCCACCTTCAGCAGCACCAATTAGGACCACCACCACAACCACCACCTAAATGACAAATATGATATATTTCCTTTAGTTCTTCTTTAATGTTCACTTTAGAATTTTGTATATGCATGGTAAACATAAGAAAATCCAAGATTTCTCAGTCTAGTACCATTTGTAGGGCTCAAAAAACATAGAGAAATTGGGTTAGTACTCTATTATATTTTTTGGATAAATTGCCTACTCAAAATAGCCTTTAAAGCTAGGGTGAACAAGGAGTTGTACCAGCTGTATTTTTGTTAACTGATACATATTTTAGCTTTATTGTGGTTTTTTTATATTGCTGGTTTATATGCAAAAATAGGGTATTTCCTGCTGATTATTTCTATTTTGGCATGTTGATTGGATTATTTCCTACTGATTGTTTATCTTAGCATAGTGAATTTAATTCAAATACTGTCAAGCAGTTTTAAAATCTCTAAATTAAAAACTGGTCGAGCACTTGAGGTGGACATGTTGACACAGGTAATGTCATCTCTTGAGGAACCGATAATAACTCACTAATAGGTATCTCTTTATTCTCCTATTTGTATCTTTCTAAATATGTTCTTACCTTCTGTTATCTTTATAAGTGGGCTTTATGTTTGTAGGTTGGATACTCTACGAGACAAGTTGGATACTATTCAGAGCCAGACTTTGGTAGAACTTCAAGACAGGTTGGTGGATTATATCCTCAACAAAGAAATACAATTTTTATCACCTATTAGTTTAAATGAATTGTTACACAACAAACTAATAGGCTTTGTAGTTAAGAGTAATTAATTTATGTGTGTGTGTGTGTATATATATATATAGATAAATCAGAAAATCATGAATTTGAAGGTGAAGAAGCTTTGTAAAAGCATTAAAGGAACTGAAAAGTAAAGAAGATAAAGAATAACATGATTACTCATTTCGTATGGAACATGCCAATTTTGAGTGGCTTGGACCTGGAAATTTGCAGATTGTTAATAGTGTTTTTTTTTTCTATAAGTACAGATTGTTAGTAGTATTTTTTTATAAATACAGATTATTATATATATTATACATGTATATTGTGTTATTTGTTGAGTGGCTATTAGAGAAAATGGAGACGAGGAGGATCACTTAGAGGGTAGTTGGGTAATGCTTAGATGGTGGTGAATGGGTTAGGTGTTGCGGCTTTATTTGTGATGGAAATGGGTTTATGCTTGCTGGTGCATGGTATGTAAATGGTGAAGTGGAGAAAGGTAGGTTCAACTGATGTGTGGGTGTTTGATGAAGTGGATCGGCTAGTTGGTGCTTGGTGTTTGATGAGTGATTGGCTTGGGGCTGATGTTGGGCAAGTTAGGTAGGTAAGAGGTTGTTGGTTTCGGCTGAGGTGTGGAAGTGGGTTGTAGTGATGACTGGTTGTGAGTGAGGGAAGTGGGATAGTGTTAAGCTATGGTGAGGTAGTTGGTTCGGCTTTGGTAGGTGCTGCGGAAGTGGGCTTTGGTGGTTGCTGGTGGAGGTGAATGTGGGTGCATGCAGCTGAGTTTAAAGGTGGTGGTGAAGGTTGTTCCAATACATATATAAATGTATATAATATATATATATACACACACACACACACACACACACTCTCTCTTGTTGGGTGAGCTTGAGTGGGCTGTGAGGTGAAGAGGATGATGATGTGGGTGCGGCTGTTATGGTGGCCAGAAGTGAGGGTGATGCTGGTGTGGTAGTGGATTGAGATGAGGTTTTATGCTTGTTTATTTTGAAGTGTGAATAGTTTTCAGCAGTACTATCTTTGTTGGTTCTTGTAATTTTCGATTATACTATTTCCTAAAAATTTGTGCTTAAGTAGTTCTTCTATTATTATTTGTCTTTGATTTACACATCAAATTTTTTTATGTCTTTGATTTGTTCGAAAAATTGGTTACTTATAATAGAAATATTATAATTCTTCAAAAGTAGATAAACTCAACCAAATCTAACTTAGTTGAGCTTTGATTATTTAGTACTTAGGGCTGGGTATAAAACATCTTAGCTTGTCTTATCTAGGTAGTGCAGAGAATGATATCAAGACAAAGTGGCAGGTGGAAACTTCGTGTGGAGCCTGGTTTAGGACTTTGTCTAATTAAGTTTTGGAGTAGCCCACATCATTAGTGAAAAAGAGAAAATACATTAATCTGGATGGCAAGGCAAGAATGTGCCATTATAAACAAAACCTTATTGACACATGCATATTTCTTAGTGAAATATAGAATAAGTTAAAGAAGAATGTATGTAGGTACAATAATACAATGAGGAAATAATGCCTGAATTATGTAAAGTAATTTATGTTATATTGATTTTGGATAATACATTTCAGTACACTTTAGTGATGCATCCAGTTTTAGTACATATCCATTACTTGTTTGTGGCAAGTCAGTCACATATATGCACTCATTTGCCCCATTAGGGATGCAAACCCTCAACCCTCTGACCTTCCACTTGGGCTAAACTCTCAGTAAATGATGTCATACACTCTCCTGTATAGTGGTCATATTTTACTGTATGATGGATAATGAATGTGTCATGTTGGATATCTTTTGGTAAAAGTTATTGGACTTCTAGCAATAAGTGTTTATATATAAATATGTATACATATATTTTGTAGGTTATTTGGATCTGCAGTTTGTGGTTCAAACTTCTGCTTTAATCCTTTATTTTTATGCTAGAAATCTATTTCTATCTTTTACATGAAAAATGAACTTTTGAAGCGTCCCTATATTTGAAGGTGATGGTTGTGGGCTGTTTGTAGTGAGGATTCTTTTATCACTTCTTTTCTTGATTTTTTTCTCACTTCCTCTCCACCTAGCTGACAATATATAGCACATAGATGGTACAGTGGTGGGTTGAATGATGGTGCCTTTGGGTGCTTGTGGTGGTTGAGGCGAGGTTGCGGGTGAAGGAGTTCGATCTTCATGTTGGGTGAGCTTGAGTGGGCTGTGAGGTGGAGAGGATGATTATGTGGGTGCAGCTGTTATGGTGGCCAGAAGTGAGGGTGATACTGGCATGGCAATGGGTTGAGATGAGGTGATGATTCAGTGATGGCTGTGGGCTTTTTGTAGGAGGTTGTTTAGTTGGCTGCCATTGTTGGCTAGTGGACCAAAGGTGATTGATTGGAGAGGAAGATGGCTCTTTACTAGTGTTGTCATTGTTCTTGATTAGATGTAACATGAAAACAAAAATTTGATGTCTAATTTTGTAACTGCATTGATTTGATTTTCAGTGACTAATTTTTCAGCTTTTTTCATGGACAATTTTACTTTTTTCTCAATTCTAAGACTCGAGTTTTAACTCAATTGCGGGATGAAATGATGGGGAAGCCTACATAGATTGCTCTAAAGTATGATGCAATCACAAGTCTAATCATAATGATGCGGAGATAGCGCATAACCAACTCGGTATCAAAAGCAGCACGAGCAGTAGTACCACGACCACCATGATAAATATAGTGTTTGTCCTTTAGCTTCTTTTTTTTTTTAATGTTTTCTTTAGAATTTTGTATATGGTAAACATAAAAATTGGCAAGATTTTTTAAGCCAGGTCCTTTTGTAGGGCTCAAAAAATGTAATGAAATTGAGTTAGTACTGTCATTTATATATGATTCTGGTTATAGGATATATATGATACCATTCAACTGTTATATTAGTTGTACCAAATTTTATGATGGTGCATGTGATGATCCGAATATATATATTTTTTAAATTATAATTACGGGTCGGTAACTTTTAAGAATGATTAATTATTTGATAACATGCTTAGTGGACTTAAATGATCTCTTTATGTCTCTTTATGTTTTGACTTGGGTGTGGGACCGAAATGGGTTCGGGTGACCCGGGAAAAATAACTACGGACTCTAGAAAGTGTCATGGGGGTATGGATGTAAGTTTCAGGACTTAAGTGAAGTTTTAGAAAAAAAGAAAAGGCTAGTTTGCGAATAAGTGCAAATGACCCATAACAAGGAGCAAATAAGGAGAGGTGGAGGGTTTAGTTGCAAAGGGCCAAATATATTATACATATATGATATATACATGGAAAAAAGAGGGAAAATCAGATTTTCCACTCCTCTCTCTCTCTCTTGGCCGGCTCTACCACTCTCTCTCTACAAGTTCTCTTCTATCCTTCTCTCTAAGTTTTGAGGGCCTAGAAGTGAGATTTGAGGGTAAAGCCAAGAATTAAAAGTTGTTCTCCTCACTCTCCTCTTCGATTTGATCGGTGGAAAGTTGCCGTTGGAGGAGTTTGAAGCTTGGTGAAATTTGGGTCTTCCACTTCTAAGCGTAGATTTTGACGTAGGGGTTCACCCTCTCTTCTACTTGTTGATTCTAGGATTTTGGGTGAAGATGGAAGGTATAGGTTGTGTTTTGCATGTTTTGTGGTAGTGAGAGGGGAGGGATGGACGTGTTCTACTTCTCTTGAGTTCCTTTTCCTTGCAAGATAGTGTACCTTGTGTTGAGTAAAACATGTGGGTTCAATGTGCATAAATTGAGAAATTGTGAGTATGTATGATTATATGCTCAATTTGGGGTATATGTGATAAATGTGAAATATGTGACATATTGATGTGATTATATGTGAAATGTGTGATGATTAAATGTATGTGAGCTCTATATGCTAAATTCATGCATTTAGTGTGGTATGAGAAAAACATGCTAAATTTTGGAGTTGCATGCATATGAGAGATTATATGTATGAGTTATTCATATATATGCTATGTGTGGTTTTATGGAGATGAAATGCATGCTATGTTCCTTTATAACTAGAGAATGCATTGTGAAGCATGAATTTTGAGTGCTTGATTACTATATGTTCAAAATGCGTATATGGGCCGTTGTGAGGAAACGGGGAAAATGGTCTATATTAGGTGTTGGTCAATTGGGTCAATTATGCTCAGTGACGGTGCTGACATGGACTAATCACCTTGAGCCACTCAATGATTTGGTGACGGTGCTGATATGGACTAATCACCTTAAATTCAATTATGCTCAGTGGCGGTGCTGACATGGACTAACCACCTTGAGCCACGTAACACTCGGTGACGGTGCAGATATGGTCTAATCACCTTAAGTAACCAAATATGTGGGGACGGTGCTAATATGGTCTAATCACCAATGGGTAAAGCAAAATATTACCCCAAAAGTATGTCCTTGGTGGAGTCGGCCAAAGTCGGGAGACGGTTGTGAGAGGTGTCCCAGGTTATATGGTTGGTCAAAAACCATGTTAGGGTACCAGGTTAAGTCGTAGAGAGGAACGAGGGTATGTTATTGCTTTCATTTTAAATCATGAAGCATGATACACGTGTTTAATGCATTCTAATTTATATATGCATCGCTTGTGAATGAACATGGCATATGTTGAATGATACATGAAATGTGGTGATATGTATTCATGTAGGTCGTGTCGAGTCGGCACTTAGGGGGGTTGGGGTATCTCTACTGAGCCGCAGTGGTGCTCACCCCTTTATTCTAAACCTTTTACAGATAAGGCGTCGATGACGGATGGGACTTGAGTGTCCAAGTGAAATTTTAGTTATATTTTGCTACATTTTGGATATTTGGACATTTGGCTATCTGTGCCGACTTGTGGCACGGTAATGATCTAGTTGTAGTCATGGTAGAATTCGTTGCATTTTGAACCTTATGTAGGAATTCTTGTAATGCCTATAAACTTGGAAAATCATATGAATGATATGTGCTTCTTGAGAAAAGTGTATGTGTTGGAAAAGTATGGCACTATAGAACTATTTTCCTCTTGAGTTATGACTTCTTGTATGGATATTTATGAGTTAGTGGAGTATGGAATGAATGTATGCATGTATTATTGAATGAATATGGCAAGGAAAAATTGATGGAATTACATTTCAAATGTGGAATGCATGTTATGTGAATATACTTGATAGCCATTAAGGCATTAGAGTAGCCATTGGGGGGACACGTGCCCAAAAGTGTCCATTTTGAGTTTATGGCGTGGATGAAATTTATGTGTATTGAAGGATAATTGTATTAGCTTCAATTTGATAGGTCATGGGCCTTGTTTGGATATAAAATGAGGAAGATATGCATGTTTTAGTGCATGGGTTTAATTTCTGACCCATAGTCATTGATTTGGATATAACTCTGGTTTTGGTTGGTATTTTTAGATGATTCCAATAGGGTTGGATGCTAGACATGTTGAGGATGATCCATGCCAAATTTCAGGTCAAACGGATTTATAGATTGTGAGATATTCAAATTTGAAGTTTGGGTGAAGTTGTAGTTAAATTAGGGTTGCAAAAATTCACCAGGGATTTACAGCGATCGATCGCCCTCTTTTATGGCGATCGATCTCCCCTGTAAAAGGCCAAAATCTGGCCTCGATCGACCTTGGGCGATCGATCCCCCTTTTACAGCATGCACTATTCAAACAGTGTTTTGTCTAACTTCAAAGACGCATATCTCCTTTGTTTCAAATCGAATTTCGATGATTCTTTTTTTGATATTGTGTATTTTTAAACCCTCTTTTCAATGGTTTCATTTTCAGACATTTATTATAAACTCACAAGGAGTTATGTGTTCGTATTTGTGGGTTGGAAGCATTCGAAGGGTTGTTTGGTTGAGGCCATTGAGGTTAGGTGATGTTGACTTATGCATAAGTAATTACAAGTGGGTGACTAGGCTTCCGTGGTAATGAAAGGTTAAGATGGTCCATTAGGAATTAATGGATAGGTTCACACTCGGGATTCGAGTCAGTCCGGGGGAGTCTCAGGGTCCGGATTCTGGGGCGTGATAGAATGGTATCAGAGCTCTAGGTTAGAATACCTAGGGGCAACGGGTGATGGTTATATCACGTGTGAATTGAGAAGGTTGGATTCACATGAATGTTTAGACCTTAACTGGAGATTACTTATGTGGAACTTGAATTATGGTTACGCTTTCCTGGCATGCTTTTGTGGATTGAATTGACTTGGCGTGTGTAGGCATGACGGAAATGATGTAAGAAGAGTACATTCGTTAATTCTAAATTTTTCTTCTTGTGGTGCATATATCAAAATGCCTCCAAGGAGAGCGCGAGACGTAGGCGCTGATGCTCCTCAGGAACTAAATGATGGAACGCAGTTTATGCGTGATATGGCAGACACTATGAGGCGGATGGCTAGGGAAGCTAGAGAAGAGGAGGTTCAGGCATTGCCTAGGGTTGCCTTGAGCCACCAAATGGTTGCAATGAAAGAATATGTGAAATTTAAGCCGCCTACTTTTGATAGTGCACGTGACCCCCTACTTTTGATGGTGCACGTGACCCACTAGTGGCGGAGGGTTGGATAGATCAGACACATAAGCTCATGGTTGCTCTTGCAATCGATGAGGACTTGAAAGTGGGAATAGCGGTGCTTCACTTGCAAGGGGAAGCGGATCGGTGGTGGCAGTTCATCGGGAATACCCACAACATTGAGACTATGGACTGGGAAACCTTTAAGGGTTTATTCTTCGATAAGTTCTTTCTAACGTCGGTGAGAGACCGGATGAGGTAAGAATTCATAGACTTAGTCCAAGGGGATTTAGACGTGATGGGGTCGAGACCAAATTCACCTCATTAGCTCGTTTTGCCCCAGAGATGGTAGCTAATGAAGAGCTAAAGGTGAAAAATTTCGTGAAGGGATTGAAAACCTCAATCAGGAAGAGGGTGTCCATCTTGGGCTTGAGGACCTACAGTGATGTCGTTAATAGAGCCTTAGTGGCTGAGGAAGATGACAGAGACACCCAAAGGATATGGGAGTCTAAACAACAAGCGAAGAGTGCGGGGGCCTCTTCGGGTAGCCAAGGACGGAAGAGGAACAGGGAAGGCAGGTCCAGTTTTCAGGGGCAACAGCAAGCTCACCTGGTACCTTCATTGGCCTTGCCTACCAGATCTTCTATGGAGTGCTATAATTGCCGTCAAATTGGCCATTACAGTAGGGAGTGCCCACAGGGTCATACAGTGGCACCCATGCCTGCAGGAACAGCCAGAGAAAAGGTATGCTACTATTGTAAGCAGCCTAGACATATGAAATTCAGTTGCCCGCTTAGACAGGGGACACCGAGTGGTGCATGGTCTCAGCAGAGGGATGGGCAGACAGCTACGGTTTAGTCTGGCTTCAGGGCATTACCGTCACCTCAGCCAGCACAGTCAGCTCAGGGATCTCAGGTAGTGAGGGGTCCTACACCTGCTTCTAGTCAACAGTCAGGGTTACAGGGGACTGGTTAGCAGTCGCTGGGCCATGTGTTCACGCTTGCTTTGGCAGAGGACGTACCGGGACCGTTAGTGGTCAGAGGTATTTTCTTGGTTTCTAGCTCGTGGGCTAGGGTGTTGATAGATTCAGGTGCATCACATTCATTTATATTCGTTGCATTTGCTGGTGCCTTAGGGCTGAGGGTGTCATCACTGGAGTCACCATTGTCCATTGATACACCGGTTGTACACTGGTTGGGGGTAGGGTTACCCTGGATAGAGTATGTCAGTCTTGCGAGATCGATGTTGCTGGGCTTCGACTAGTGTTCGACTTTATGTTGCTAGACATGACCACTTTTGATGTCATTCTAGGTATAAACTGGTTATCTACATTTAGAGCCACGATTGATTGTCTCCGTAGGAGAGAAATAATGTGCACACCCGAGGGTGATTGCTTCTATTTTGTAGGAGAGCGGGATGATTTCTACATTCCATCTCTGCTTGGTTCTGGTGTGAGGGATGGGGTTGGATATTTCCTAGCTAGCTTATTAGCCGAGGAGGATGAAATTATGACTAGTGGAGGATTTCCACTGGTGGTTAGAGAGTTTGTGGATATGTTTCTAGGGGACTTGACAAAGTTACCTCCGATGAGAGACGTGGTGTTTAGGATTGATCTTGTACCTGGTACTGTGCCTATCTCTATGGCACTGTACCGGATGGCACCGGCAGAGTTGAGAGAGTTGAAAGATCAGTTACAGGAATTGTTGGATAAGGGATTTGTACGACCTAGTACATCACCTTGGGGAGCTCCGGTCCTATTTGCTAAAAAGAAGGACGGATCTTTACGGTTATGCATTGACTATCGTAAGTTGAACCAAGCAACGATTAAGAACAAGTATCCTTTACCAAGGATAGATGACTTGTTTGACCAGCTTAACGGTTCAACTTGTTTTTTGAAGATCGACTTGAGGTCGGGGTATTACCAATTAAGGGTAAGGGAAGAGGACATTCCAAAGACAGCCTTTCGAACTGGGTATGGCCACTATGAGTTTCTAGTGATGCCATTTGGATTGAAGAATGCACCGGCAGCATTCATGGATTTGATGAACCGGATATTCAGAGCATACTTGGATAGGTTTATGGTGGTCTTCGTGGATGACATTCTTGTGTATTCCTCTTCCGTGGAGGAGCATGAGATCCACTTGAGGACAGTGTTGCAGATTTTGAGAGAACACCGTTTGTATGCCAAATTTGAAAAATGTGAATTTTGGCTAACGGAGGTGAAATTCCTAGGACACGTGGTGTCGGAAGGAGGAGTATCAGTAGACCCTTCTAAGATTGAAGCGGTAATGAATTGGGAAAGGCCTAAGAACGTATTTGAGATACGTAGCTTCTTGGGATTGGCAGGAGATTATCGGCGTTTCGTTAAGGACTTTTCAAAGTTCGCGGTGCCGATAACCAAGCTTACTCGTAAAGGAGTTAAGTTTGAGTGGAATGAGGCTTGCGAGCATTCCTTTATGGAATTGAAGCATAGATTGACCAGTGCTCCAATTTTGATTATTCCCGAACGTGATTTGGGTTATGTCATCTATTGTGATGCTTCACGGGATGGTTTGGTATGTGTGTTGATGCAGACCGAGAAGGTTGTTGCATATGGTTCTCGACAGTTGAAAATCCACGAGCAGAACTACCCGACTCATGACTTGGAGTTTGGCAGCGATAATTTTTGCTTTAAAAATGTGGAGGCATTATCTCTATGGAGAGAAGTTTGAGGTTTTCTCCAATCATAAGAGCTTGAAGTACCTTTTTACACAAAAGGACTTGAATATGAGGCAGAGGAGATGGGTCGAATACATGGAAGACTATAACTTTGATATTTAGTATCACCCGGGAAAGGCTAATGTGGTTGCTGATGCATTGAGCCAGAAGTCACACGGCACTCTAGCTAGTATTGCCATCCGAGAGTGGAAGATGATGGAAGACATCTCAGAAATGGGATTGTACTTTAGTGAGAGTGATGGACAGGCCACTTTGTTCACACTCATAGCACAACCAACTCTAGTGAGTAGGGTGGTTGAGGAGCAGAGGCATGACATCGAGTTAGAGAGCGTTCACACTTGGATTACGAGCGGGGAAACAGTGGAAGATTGGGTTATCCATTCAGACGGAGGTCTGAGGTTCAGAGGTAGAATGGTTGTTCCATTGGCTTGTAGGGATGAGATTCTGAGGGAGTTTCATAGCTCCAGACTTGCAGTACATCCCGGTGGTACCAAGATGTACCACAACCTCTGTAGATAGTATTGGTGGAAGGGCATAAAAAACGACATCGCACGATTTGTGGCGAGGTGCCTCACTTGTCAACAAGTGAAGGCCGAGCATCAAAGACCGGCAGGTTTGTTACAACCATTACCGGTAGCTATGTGGAAGTGGGAACACGTCACTATGGACTTTGTGACGGGGTTACCTAGGACGAGGAAGAGTCACGACGCAGTTTGGGTCATTGTGGATAGTGATGTGGCTAAACTCGGATTAAATTGTAAGCTTAATTTTGCCCTTTTTATCAAAATATAATTTAACCACTCGCAAGAGCACGAATCTTTGTAGATAAGGTTCTATATAGAGGGTATCGATCCCACGAGGACTAGTCGAAATTGCCTTAAAGGAAGATTAATTCTACTTTAATTCTAAAAATAGGTTTTTGGATTTTTGTTTATAATCTATTGCATGAATGAAATGACAATAAAATTAAAGAGTTGAGTTGGGAGAGAAAGCTAGGGGTGGTTTCCACCACTAGCCATTCACATGTTCATAAGTGTAGCAAGCATGGGATTCATAAGTTAAATGCCTAACAATGTCATTAGGCTTGTGACCTCAATGACATATCAAAAGATCAATGTGTGTGCTAACCTATCATAATCCATCTTCAACAAGCATAGCTCTTCAACCTAACTAACTACCTAATTACCCTACTCTCTAAGTGAACCCTACATGCATCCAAACTACCCTGTCTTGGCATGGTCTATACAAGCAAACATCACACATTCATTTAAGCACCATTATCTAGCCATCATTTGCACTTCTTGTGGAATATGCAAATGTTGTGCATTCAAGTGACAAAATCTACTCTAAGACAAGAATAAACTCCAAATCAAATGAATATATAAAAGAAATGTATTTGTGTACATATTCACTAGGCTAAATAATCAACATTTAACTACAAATCCCCAAGTGCTACAAAAATGAACAAGTTTACATGGCTAGGTGTGTCAACCACACCCTAGTGGAGGAGTGATAGTCCGAAAAGTCCATGAATATGTTTGCCCAAGTTTTAATGTCAAAAGCACTTGTAGGGGTATGAGGGTAATTTTATATTGAATGCAAATTTATAATCTTAATCTTTTGATTTTATGATTAGTCCTGCTTTATTATATTATGCCATGTATTTGCACTAATTAAAATTGCAGGGATAGTATCGTCAATTTTCAAATAAGGTCAAATGGAAATAGTGCAAGGGGCATTTTGGAAAAGCTAATTTGCTAGGGCTGCATTTCAAAAGGGATATAAAATATAGATATATATATTTTATCAGGACAGTAGGGTTGCTTGGAATTTAAAGGCTCATGTATTCATATATAAAGAAGTAGAGTAAAGGAGACTAGGGCAGCCGAAAAAGAGACAAGTGAGAGAGAGAAAGTATTAGCGAAAAGTGTGAGAAAATGGGGCTTGGGGCGGCGTATAGAGAGCTGAAAGAGAATCTGTGAGAATGGCTGGCGTCTACACCGTTGATCTCTAGAGTCACCGTCGCCGTCATCACTCATCACCGATCATTGGAAGCGCAGATGGCTGGTTGCATCTTGGATCAAAGAAGGTCACTTCGCCGCCGATCTGTTTATGATTCTTCTTCTCCGGCGACCTTCAGCAGACTGGGTTTCTCTTGAACATCTTTATTCTCTACGAACTGTGAACCGGGTTCACTCCCTTCGAACAACAATCTCGGTTCAACTCCTTCATTGACGTTCCAGAATATACCAACTTTGTTGAGGTTCCTAAATCTCTGTAAGTATGATTCCATTCATCTTGAGTTAATTTCGGGTAAAATCTCTTCATCAGAACTTTCATTCTCATTACACAAAACATGCTCATGATTTCACACATTCACACGTGTTTTTGTTTGAAAGCTCTCATTGAGTTTGGTTGTTGAAATCAATCTTGCAAGTTCCTTGTTGTGTCTATGATGAATTGATCTTGCTGATAAAATTGGTGGACATTGCTGACTGAATTTTAATCTTAAAAATGCTCTGTTCTTCTATCTGTTTTTGCTGAATAGTGGGCTGACAATGTTGATTTAAACTGCTGAATACTTGCTTCTAAAATATGAATTTGCTAAACCTTGAGTTTGAAATTGCTGAAATCTCTATGCTATCATGCTGAACCTTAAGTGTTAATGTTGCTGAATTTTGAGTTCGAAAATGCTGAAATTATATTGCTGATTTTTGAGACTCTAAATGCTGGTTCGTGAGACTAATTTATGCTGAAAGTTTAACATAAATGCTGAAAATGCTGGAGCTGAAATTTGATACTTAGATCTCCTAATTTACTGTTGCTGATTGTTGCTGGTTATGAAATCTGGAATTGAATCTGCTGATTTGGAATTCGTTCAGCTAATCTGGAATTGAATCTGCGGATTTGGAATTCGTTCAACTAATCTGGAATTGAATCTGCTGATTTGGAATTCGTTCTGCTAATCTGGAATTGAATCTGCTGATTTGGAATTCGTTCTGTTAATTTGGAATTAACTCTGTGCACTTGGAATTCTGTTTTGCTGATTTGGAATTCTGTTTTACTAATTTGGAATAGCTAATTTGTCACTCTTAAATTGCTATTTATATCTTAAACTGCATATGCTACTAACGTCTACCCTTGTTGCAGTTGTGTGTAAATTATTTAAACAGGTTCAAAATTCAAGAATAGCAAGAGTATTTGATCATGAAGAATATCAAGCTAATGCAGAGTTTTGAAGAAGCTGAGATTGCGATTCATTGAAAGGGAGCAACTACTACAAGTTCGTTGTAGCCACACCTTGAGGGTGTTCTTATTGAAGCACATTATTGAAGAAGTTCAAGTGTCGTGATCTACCAAGAAGACAAGTGACTGTGTCATTTGTCATACCGGACATTAAAGACTAACTGTTAGAGTTGGAAGAGTTGAAGATCATCCTTTGAAGACCATATCATACTTGAAGACCATTTTTGAAGACCAAGTTACAAAGCTTGAAGACGTTGCCGCTGCTCAAGACATCGAACAGACTCCACTATCACTATGTACAGTCCAAGTATTGGGATACTTTGGACAGGGGGAGTGTGAGTGATTGTGGTGAGATTGAGGTGAGATAACTTGGGCTTTGGGAAGTCCAAGTTGGGATTGAGAGCGGAAAAGCTGTTGTGAGATTTGGTGAGAGTGGTTCAGGCCTAGGGAGGCTGTGAACTGGGTGAGTGCTGGAGCGAACTATGTTGTGAGTTGGGTGAGTGAGAGAGTGATTGAGAGATTCACTGTACTACCCTTTCTGACATAGTGGAGCTCAGTTCGAAGAGGTTTTTCCCCACCTTGGGGTTTCCTCTATAAATTTGTGTGTCCATAAAATTATGTGATTGCATGTGCCAGCCAAACCCGCAAATATAAGTAAGAAAAAGAGAAGAACCTATTCACCCCCTCCCCCTCTAGGTTCATCAAGGAGTTAGTTGGTCATGACAGCCTTGCACCCTTCCATTGATGAAGAAAGTGATGCTTCTTGGTCTGGTTCAGCTCCTCTTCTTCCGCTCCCGAAGGTCTCTCCTTGGATGGTCTGATGTATGTTGAGAGATATGGCCCTTTTTGTGCTTTTTTTGGCTTCCTTTTCAACCTTGGGGCCCATCATATATATATATATATATCAATATATATATCCCTTGTATCAAGAAGGTCCCCAAGGGTCTTGTTCAAGTCAGACAATCCCCCTAAGTCGTGCAAAAAGGGGGATTTTGTTGCAAGTGGGAGAGCAGGTGAGCAAGTGGCCAAGTGGGTTCTGCAGAATCTCGATCAATCGAGATTGGATCTCGATTGATCGAGATTTCGATCAATCGAAATGAGATCTCGATCAATCGAGATTTCGATTAATCGAGATCAACATCTCAATTGATCGAGATGCCTTTGGCTGCAATTCTGACTTTTCCTTTTCAGCTGCAAATAGCTTCAAACTTTGCTCCATTTACTCTAATACCTGCAATACATCAAAAACACAAAAATACTGTAAACATATCTCGCTAAACGCAATTGAACACATATCACACCCCCAAACTTACATATTGCTAGTCCCTTAGCAATACAATATTACAAAAATAAAATTAACTATATTATACAAAAGTTGAATCATGCTCAGTCATCACTAGATAAAGGGTGATCATCCGTTCGTTTCACATTTGGCAAATGCAAAAAGTATTACAGAACTATCTGGTCATTAGCAAAAATGGACTTGCACAAGCTATAAATAAACGACGGTCCCCACATAATGGCCAGTCCGAACAAACATACCAATTCCAACCCCAAAATCCTCTTTGAAAAGTGAACATGCATTCTAACACGTGGCTTTTGTCATATTTGGAGAAGAAAACGAACAAATCTGTTATTAAAAGAAAAACTCATTGAAAATGTTCGCCACAACCGTTCATTATCACAAAACCTTCATGATTGCTCATGTGCGGATGACCGTGCAATGCTTAGCTGTTTTTGCTTTCTTGTAAGCCCATGTAGCGGCATTGGGCCAATGACTCCCAAACCAATTGGTTTTAGGGCATCAGGTGAAGAAACACCCCTCGGACTTAATAACCGAGCTTACAAGGCGATGAGCTTAAGCAAGCCACCCACTTATTATTGCTCAACCTTGCACACTTATACGCGAATATTCCCTGCTTTGAGGCATAGAAATCCGGTTTATTGAGTGACAAGGCTTATTGCAGATTTTCTCTTTTTCTCTTTTTTTTTTTTTTTTTTTTTACAACAACCGGAAGAACTTATTCTTTAAGTTGTTCAGATAAAAATAGAAATTTACAAAATTCTCCCTCAGACTTATACCCCACAGTTTAAAATGCATGTGTGCGAATTTGTGCGGTTAAGGACAAATTTAGGGCAAGAACCATACGTGTTCAAATTTAGACAAAAATGTAGACCGTTCTAGCCTACTATATAGCTTGCAAAAGTGCGGGTATTTACAATGTTAAAGTTCATAACTACCTGCTGCATTTAGCTCGGACCTTTATTCGAATGAACTTCCTTTAAAAAGAAGTCAAGACATCATAGCAAGTATGCAAAAATATCAAGGAAGAAAAGAAAGAAAAAAAAGGAAAACATGCTCTACAATGACCATCAATATAAGACAGAACATTGCATGCATATGCAAGTGGTATATCATACCGCACCCCCAAACTTATATGCAACATTGTCCTCAATGTTTGGACAAGAAGAACAAGGAAAGAAGTTACCGGGATTGCAGAATGCGACAAAAATGGTATTCCACAGTAGCGGTCATCCTGAAAATAAGAAAAACCTGCACAGAACACCAACTAGATACCACGAGCA
Organism: Cornus controversa; assembly: GCA_026545225.1. Lineage (NCBI taxonomy): Eukaryota > Viridiplantae > Streptophyta > Magnoliopsida > Cornales > Cornaceae > Cornus > Cornus controversa. Next base: position 25,828,566 of record CM048848.1, on the reverse strand, counting down.
TTAAAAGGAACAAAAAGTAGATAAACAGAACATAATGAAATAATTATGCACAAACGGACAATGCCAATATCACTGTATGTCTAAGGGTCTGAACTGGTGTTTCCCAATTGTCTAAGAGGTCTATGCGATAAGATATTGACTATCCAGGCTCGCTAACGTATAGCACGCAAAGGGGTTGCCTTTCTTTATTACCACCATACTACGTTGAAGCAATCTCAACAGTATTGGGAATTTAAACCAGGCGGTAATAAACAGAAATCATCAACTGAATCGCATATAACAATTAGATAAGTGGTACTACATACATAGTCAAAGTATAGAGAACAGAGATATTGACAGAAAGCAAAAATAAAGACAGTAAAGATGACACATGGTAGAACAGAAAAAAGAAAAATAACTGTATTCCATAAATGTGAAAATGAGTTTAGTACACGGTGTACATGTAGGGGGAATACTCAAAAAGAAACTAAAAATGAAAGAAAACATGGCCAACATGGCCTATCAAACATAAAGAAAGAACATAAAAGCAGCTACTCGAGGGTGGGTGGTGGTGGTGGTGGCTCGGTGGGAGCAGAAGTGGAGGTGGAAGCTCGTCCTGCAAACAGGAACTGCAGGTCCTGCCGGAAGGCTCGGAACTCGTCTAGAATCGCCCTCTAACCCTGAGCCAGAGAAGAAATGTCTGAACGAATGCCCTCTAGCTGACTCTGCGTCACCTGGACGTGCTCGTCAAAACCCTGCTGGAGCCGCTCAACATCAGCCGCCAGGCAGGAATAGCCCGTCGCCAGGATGTCGTGCCGCTCTGCAGCCATATCCATCTCCTCATCCTCCATCTCCTTGTCCTCAGACCCATCCCCTGCAGGCTCTCCCTCCTCCATCTCCTCTGGGGCATCCATATCTACATCGTCAGGTGGATCGCCCTGGTGGTCCTGTCACTCTAAGTGTCGCCTCACCAGCTCCCACTGAGAAGATGTGAAGCGGGTGGGCGGTGCCAACTGGATGTCAGTATCACTGACCGGTATGCTGGCACGACTAAGAAAAACTGCGACTAGGAAAGGAAAGGGAAGCGGCCAGCTCGCTGATCGCCTCATCCTCTTGTTGACGAGGCCATCCCAGACTTTGTACATCTACCCCCAGATCAGTCATGGGACAGAAACCCACGTGCCCGTGTGGAAAGAATAAAGGTAACGGAGGAGGTCGCCCCTACGCTCTGCCACGTGCTGCAGGGGACACGCGTTATTGATGAGAACGGTGTCCAGGAACCACAGTCTGATCGGGTACATCGATTTGGATGTGCAGTTGTGACTGGGCGTGGTAAATGCCCCGCCACACATGTCCATCACGATGGAGAACAGTGTCGTGTCTACTGGAAGCGCGGCCCTGAAAAGCGGTTGACCGTCTTGGTCAACCAGATTTGGCAACTGCTGGTGAGGGATGCCGAGCATCTGTGCAATCCGGCTCGGCGTAATCGTAATAGTCATGGTTCCCACGACCATCTCTAATGTGTCCGACGCTGTGTAGGAGTAGGTCATGCGCTCATAGAAGACCTGCACTAAGCGCTCGTGTGCCACGTCAGTGGGAGGCACACATAGTCGGTCGACGCGACGCCTCCTGAGCTCGGCGACAGCCCACGCGCTGTCGGGACACGTCTCGAACTCTCTCAAGTCAAATGTATGCTCCAGGTGAAACTTTCCAGACCGGAAGACTCGCCCGGGCACGTCTCTAACTGCACCGGGTGCATTCTTCACCCTCGCCATGATCTCGGAGCGGTCTGCACTTTATTCCAAAAATTACGTAAATACAAAGAAATTAAAAGGAATAATAAACTAAGAATAAAAATAAAAGAAGAAAAATAAAAATGAGGTCCTAGTCCATGATGCTGACAAGAAGTCAAAAAGTCGCTCTCAAAGAGACAGCGCGAGCGGATGCAACCGAAACGATGGGTCGCGGCTACAAACTGTACACTAAGCATTTGAAACAAAAAGAATGCCAAATCTCACTCCTACATGAATTCCTACCCCCAAAAACCCGCAAAATTTCATTACGAAAAACGCAAATGCACCCATCCAACCCAACATCAACTGTATATGTTTATTACACCGTATAACTATCAAAAATAGCGAGAAAGGACTCAAAATGTAGCCATGCATCACTTACCTCAAGAGGAAGAAGATGAACGGCACAAACAGAAGAAGACCCACTCGCAGCCGCGAAGAGATGAGCGTGAGTGTGCTCGCGGCGATCTCGGACTATGTCGAACGGTGGTGGATGATCAGCGATGGAAGATCACGTGCGGAATGGCTCTTGCAAAGACTCTGGATCGCACGGAGGAAGGGAAGAAGTCGGATGGTTTTTTTTTTAAATGAGAGGGAAGTCCAACGGTTTAAATAGGAGTTCGGCTCACGTGCAGGCATCGCGTGCATCTCGATTGATCGAGATGTGCATCTCAATTAATAGAGATTTCGATTAATCGAAATCCAACTTCGATCAATCGAGATCACCTTCAATCGATCAAAATCTCTCCTTCAATTAATCGAGACTGTCTTTGGTGAATCGAGACTTTTAATTCGATCAATCAAAAATTTATTTCGTTCAATCAAAATTTACTTCGATCAATCGAAATTCCTCTTTGATTAATCGAAATTTTCGATCGATCGAAGACCAATCGAAATGCTATCAAAGAATACTACCTCTTGGGACTTTTGGATTTGCAATTCTCTGCAATTTTTCGATCAATCGAGACTGAAATCTCGATCAATTGAAATCTCAATTGATCGAGATCCTAGCTTCGATCAATCGAAATGCTCAAAAACAGTCAGCTTGAGTTATGCTTCAGGGACTTAGATTTTTGGGAATTAGATACTACATTGCTTAGATACAAACTTTAACTTGGATTAAAGGGACATCATGGAAGCATGATAGCTACCATGGCTACGCCACCTTACACGTCTATGGCATGACGTTCGGATCGGCTCACGAGTCAAAATATACGGGATCCGTCAAAGTGACGACATCCACGTATTCGGTGGTAACTTGGTCATCCACGCATACTTTTAAGCGCTGCCCGTTTACTTTGAACAACGAGCCATCTTTCAAGTCCTTTAATTCCACCGCTCCATGGGGAGCGACGGAATTAACCAAAAATGGACCATCCCAATGGAAGCGAAGTTTTTCGGGAAACAAATGGAGGCGTGAGTTGTACAACCATACTTTTTGGCCTGGCGAAAATGTTTTGACTCGAATATTACGATCATGAAAGGCTTTGGACTTTGCCTTATAGATTTTAGCGTTCTCATACGCGTCATGTCGCAATTCTTCCAATTCATTTAATTGAAGCTTTCGATTAGATCCGACCTTTTGCATGTCAAAATTGAAAGTTTTAGTGGCCCACATGGCTTTATGCTCCAATTCTACCAGAAGATGACACGCTTTGCCATAAACCAACCGATAAGGTGGCATTCCAATGGGAGTTTTATATGCGGTTCGGTATGCCCATAATGCATCGTTTAGTCGCAATGACCAATCTTTCCGGTCAGGCCGAACAGTTTTCTGAAGAATATTCTTAATCTCCCTATTGGATACCTCTACTTGGCCATTAGTTTGAGGATGGTATGGGGTGGCTACTTTGTGTGTGATGGAGTATTTGGTAAGCAAGGTTCGAAGGAACCGGTTACAGAAATATTTACCTCCGTCACTGATGATGGCCCGAGGTGTACCAAATCGGCTAAAAATATTAGCTTGAATGAATTTAACCACGACTGTGTGATCATTGGTTTTGGTAGCAACGGCCTCTATCCACTTAGATACGTAGTCCACCGCCACAAGTATGTACTCATGACCAGTAGAGGGTGGAAATGGTCCCATGAAGTCAATGCCCCACACATCAAATATCTCAACAATAAGAATAGGGTTAAGAGGCATCATGTCCTTCCGAGACATCGCGCCGAGGCGCTGACATCGCTCACAAGAGCGGCAGAATGAATATGCATCCCGATGAAGTGTTGGCTAGAAAAATCCACATTGAAGAATTTTTGCGGCGGTTTTCTTAGCACTAAAATGTCCCCCACAAGCGAGTGTATGACAAAATTTGAGAATGCTTTGGAATTCACTGTTGGGTACACACTTACGAATTATTTGATCGGGGCAATATTTGAACATTTGAGGATCGTCCCAATAATATGATCGTGATTGGGAGAGAAAACGATCCTTATCTTGTTTGGTCCAAGAAGATGGTATTTTACCGGTTGCCAAGTAATTAACCACATCTGCATACCAAGGGATACTCTCTTGAGAAATAGCAAAGAGTTGCTCATCCGGGAAGGATTCACAAACTGGAATGGAATTATGTAGGGATTCAACAAGAATTCTAGAAAGGTGGTCAGCCACCTGATAGGCGTTGAATGTTACGCATTCTAGCCTCTTAACTTATGTATTTTATTCTCTTAGTGATAGATTATTTTGTTATTTTACTTTGTTTTAGTGTTTTCTGTATTTTCAGGGCCTTAATGAGTATTTCAGTTAAAACCAAGCTTTTGGGCTTTTAAAGAAGACATCCAAGATGGTGAGATGAAGCCTACATCAAGGAGATTCACTCAACCATTTATTTCAACTCAAATCAGCCCAAGAAAGAGGTCCAAGAGAATTACAGCTGCTTAAGAAGGTTTCGGGCCTGAAGCCCAAATCTGCGCATAATGCAGTCTTAATCCCGTTTTGGAAAACGGACCAGAAGTCTTATTTCCGAGCCTCAAATAGACATTATTTCCGCGTGGGGTTGAACGAAATTTGATTCTGCACACTTTTGTATTTCACGAAAATTCCGTGAATCGGACTTCTAGTGGGTCAAAAGTTGGGCCGAAGTCAGCAGGAAAAACCCACCTGATTAGTGCTGCGGGAAACCCTAATTAATTCCTAATTGGATTAGGACTTTGGTGTATTCTCTTGGGGAATAAAGTGAAGACTTGGAGGCTGAAGAGGGAGAGCTTACACAGAGAGATTGGAGAGTCTGAGAGGGCTGAGAAGAGAACAGAACATATTGCAGAGCCATTGGAGAACGAAGTCATACGCGTAATTCAGAAAGATGATGTCTTCTTCCTCAACAGTTGAAGCTTCTTCTACCATGAGCGGCTAGTTCATCCACTAGGGTTTTGATGTAGCCCTAACAAAGCATCAATGGTTTGATTGTTTTAATTATTGGGGACCTTTATATACATGCATAGATTGTGTAATTGTGAGGATTCTTATTAATGAATTGAGCAATAAAAGTCTTGTAAATTCAATCTCAATGATTTCTTATCTTGTCTTAGATATTTAGTTGTTGTTATTGAACTCAATCTCTTTTGTTTTCTGTGATCATGAGAGAGATTATTACATAATGGTAATCACTGAATATATTATTATGAGCTTTGATGGATTATGCCTAGAGAAGATGAACCATACTGCACCCTAGATTAGAGTAGTTAGGCAGATGGCCCATGCCAATCGAAGATAGTCCATGGCTTAGCCTTAATCATATGTTATCTTCTTGACGGATGAAGGTGTGCTTGTAGCCACCGACACCACTTATGCATGATGTAATTTCCCTATAGTTGATTCAATTGACCATTGATTGTGGAGTTAGTGGTGAAGTCAAACACCCTAGGTTTCTCTCTTATTATCTTCATTATCTGTTTACCTTTGATTTATTTTATTTTATCTTTTTAATTAGTTAAAAATCAGAATTATTTTCTTATAAATTTAATTAGAATTAGTTCTGTGTTCCAACTCATCAGAACATAATCCCTGAGGTACGATACCCATTCCTTTCGATAGCCCTATTCTGCAAGGAATTCGTTCTATTGCGAAGTGTGGAAAATTTTAATTGGTATACTTTTTGAGTCACACTCACACACGAATCAATTTTTGGCGCCGTTGCCGGGGATTATCTATTTGATTGATTGGATTTTACAGAATTAGTTTTAATTGGATTTTTAGTTTAGGAAATTTTTATATATTTTATTTTTATTCTTGTTTTTGTTTTCTTTTCAGGTGCTTTTGGTAATATATGCAAGGTCGTCGTTCTGTGGCTGATCCTTTGATACCTCTTGATCCTGAGCCTGAACGTACTCTTAGACAACAGAGGAACATCCCTGTTGACACCAGTGTGCAAGAGGAAGAAATAATTGAAGACATGGCAGAAGAGAGGAATAATAACCTTGTTCCTAATGCTGATGGAGAAAGAGCTAGATTGCTTAGGGACTACTATGTTCCTGAGACATATACCTCGCCAGCAGGTTTTCAACTGCCCAATGTCACAGCACAGAATTATGAGATCAAGTCCAGCATTATTCAGATGCTACCATCTTATTTTGGGCTGACTCAAGAAGACCCTTACAAGCATCTGGATGACTTCATTGAAGTGTGCTCAACTACAAAAATTCACAACTTCTCTGAAGATGCTTTCAGAATGAGACTTTTTCCATTCTCTTTGAAAGACAAAGCAAAGTATTGGTTCAACTCTCTACCGGCTGGTTCTATCACGACTTGGACTCAGATGCAACATGAGTTTCTCAAGAAGTATTTTCCGATAGGGAAGACCAATCAGTTCAGACGTGCTATCACTGGTTTCTCCCAACATGAGGGGGAACAATTTTATGAGACATGGGAAAGATTCAAGGACCTTCTTAGGAAGTGTCCCCATCATCAAGTTCCTAAGTGGCAACTAGTGCAGAGTTTTCATGAAGGGCTCACAGAAGCCAACAGACAGATGGTTGATGCGTCATGTGGAGGTACTTTTATGTTGAAGAGTGAAGAAGAGGCATGGACCTTATTTGAAAATCTTAGTGACAACTCTCTACAACATGTGTCCTCTACTAGTTCTAGCAGACCTGCCACTACCAGGAAGACTGATGGGATTTTTGAGGTTGGTGCTTCAGAAGCTATGCCAACTGATATTGATTTAATTGCACAGAAGGTAGCAGCAATTATGGCTGCCAATCAAACTCCTTCTGCTTCAAATTCTTCATTGCTAGGCCCGTGTGAATTCTGCTCTAGTCCTATGCATAATGTGAGCAATTGTCCTTCAATGGGGCAATTTTCTGATATTCAACATGAGCAAGTTCAAGCTACTTTCACTGGACCAATGAATCCTCCACGAGGTAATACTTACAATCCCACATGGAGGAATCATCCTGGTTTTTCTTACAGTAACCAAGGGGCAGCAATGCAACCATCATATCAACCTAGGACTTTTGTGCCTCAACAGCAATATCAAACACAAAGTCCTATGGCCCAAAGAATTTCTGCTATTGAAGACAAGCTGACTCTTACCTTGTCTAAATTTGACAAGCTTGATTCTCTTATAGAGACAGTGCAAGCTACTGCAGCAACAGTACAATCTACAGTTCAGCTAGTGCACTCGCATTCTCAATCCATTGCCAAACTGGAATCTCAGTTTGGACAGCTTGCTACTTCATTGAGTAGAAGAGAAGAAGGGAAGCTCCCTAGTCAACCAATTGCTAATCCAAGAGGGATGCAAGCTTCCACAAGCAACCCACACCATGAGCAAGTTCAAGCCATTACCACTTTGAGAAGTGGGAAAATAATTGACAATAAGGTGGGTGAGAAGAAAGAAGAAGAAAAAGTGATCACAAGTCCAAGTGCTGAAATTCCTTATGAGCCCAAGGCTCCTTTCCCACAACGTTTTCTTGAAGCATCTAAATTGGGGAAGCAAGGGGACAAGCTGCATGACATGATGGAGGTGTTTCGCCAAGTGAAGATTAATTTGCCACTCCTTGATGCCATCAAGCAAATTCCTCCTTATGCAAAATTTTTGAAGGACTTGTGCACTCAGAAAAGGCGTTCTAAAAGCCATGTGCCAAAGAAAGTAATGCTGCCACAACAAGTAAGTTCAATAATTCAGCAGTGTACTCCTCCCAAGTACAAAGATCCTGGTGCTCCAACTATCTCATGCATTATTGGGGAGCACCATGTGGATAAAGCTCTTCTTGATTTGGGTGCAAGTGTTAATTTGCTACCCTATTCAGTTTACTTACAATTGGGCTTGGGAGAATTGAAGCCTACCTCGGTGGTATTACAATTTGCAGACAGATCAACAAAGCAACCCCGAGGAATCATAGAAGATGTGCTCATTAAAGTGGACAAGTTCTACTTTCCTGTTGATTTCATTGTACTTGACACTGAGCCGGTTCACAATCCGAAGAGGCACATTCCTGTGATCCTTGGTCGACCTTTCTTAGCTACTGCTGATGCTTGCATAAATTGTAGGTCAGGGATCATGGATATTTCCTTTGGCAACATGAAGGTTAAACTTAATATTTTCAATGCTGTTGAGAATCCTCCAGATCAGACTGATGTTTTCTTCATGGACTCTGAAGAGGTGATTGAATCTGTAGATGAAGTAAGGGTGCAAGAAAAACAGAAGGAGAAGAAGGTGTTTGAAGATCAAATTTCTACCATGGTGGTAACTTCTGTATGCACTACACTTTCCAAAACACTGCAGAGGGAGCAATTGTTTGGAGTGTCCGACAACTCCACACCATGGTATGCTGATATTGTGAACTATTTAGCCACGGGAAAGGTGCCAAAAGACTGGACCAAGCGAGAACGTGATCGATTTTTCGCTAAAGTGCATCATTACTTTTGGGAGGATCCAGAGTTATTTAAATATTGTCCAGATCAGATCATTCGGCGATGTGTCCCAGACCATGAGTTTCAAGATATTCTCAAGTTCTGCCACTCATTGGCATGTGGAGGCCACTTCAGTGCAAGGAAAACAGCGGCAAAAGTACTTCAATGCGGATTCTTTTGGCCTTCTCTATTTCACGATGCATATGTTTTCTGTAAGACTTGTGATCGTTGTCAAAGATTGGGTTCAATGTCAAGACGTGATATGATGCCAATGAGCCCCATTCTGGTGGTGGAGATTTTTGATGTTTGGGGAATTGATTTTATGGGACCCTTTCCACCTTCTTTTGGCTACGAATATATTCTGGTTGGAGTGGATTATGTCTCCAAGTGGGTGGAGGCCATTGCAACTCGAACCAATGATCACAAGGTGGTAATCAAATTCATGCATGAGAATATTCTGAGTCGATTTGGAATTCCTCGAGCCTTGATCAGTGATGGTGGTACTCACTTTTGCAATAAATTCTTGAGAGGTTTGCTTGCTAAATATTCAGTGACACATAAGGTGGCAACGCCTTATCATCCTCAAACAAGTGGGCAAGTAGAGCTGTCCAATCGAGAAATTAAGCATGTTCTCGAGAAGACAGTGAGACCAGATAGAAGAGATTGGTCGTTACGACTGAGCGAAGCACTATGGGCGTATCGGACTGCTTACAAGACCCCTATCGGTATGTCACCATATCGGTTAGTGTATGGGAAAGCATGTCATCTTCCAGTCGAGATTGAGCACAAGGCACTTTGGGCAATTCGAAAATTCAATTTCGATGCAAAAAGAGCTGGGGAAGAGAGGAAGTTGCAATTGAATGAATTAGAAGAGTTTAGACGTGATGCTTATGAAAGTTCACGAATTTACAAGGAGAGGACGAAAGCATTTCATGATCGACACATCTCACGAAAGTCCTTCTCTCCAGGTGATAAAGTGTGGCTCTTCAATTCCAAGCTTCGGTTGTTCCCCGGAAAATTGCGTTCAAGGTGGGATGGACCATTCCAAGTGATTTCGGTTTTTCCTCATGGTGCCGTGGAAATTCGAAGCTTTAGAGATAATACGTTGATGAAAGTTAATGGCCAAAGGTTGAAACATTGTGTGGAAGGATGTGTGCCAAGAAGAGACGTGGAGTCCGTCGACTTGACGGATCCCATCTATCCGACTTAATCCCTTCAGAGAGTCAATCGTCTCCTACGGACGTTAAATAGTAGGTTTTGTATGTATTTCTATACTTTCTTTCGTTTAGTTTTCTTTAATTTTAATTTTTGATTCTAGTTTTCTTAGGTTTTTCTTCAATTCTAGTTGCGTTTTAATGTTTTTTCTTTGAGTTTTTGATGTATAAGTTGCTTTCGGAGGATGCCAAGAGGTGTACCGAGGTATTCGGACTCAAGACGGGTGAAAAATCGTGCTCTCGGTCGACCTTGGGCGATGGAGACTCAAAAATATCAAGTCTCGGTCGAACTTGGGCGATGGAGGGTCAAACAGGCCTTCAGGGGGGGGATCGATCGCCCCAGTCAAGGGGGATCGATCGCCCCATGGGAATTCTTGAAGATCCCCACCAGCAGGTGGGCGATCGATCGCCCACTCCAAGGGGGATCGATCGCCCAAGGGTATAGAGGGGCTGGCCGAAAGTTTGCTCTATAAATGGACTCCTTATCCTATTTGGTTGCTACTACTTACATCTTCTACCTCTTTGAACTCCAATTCAAGTCCTATATCATCCGGAAAACTAATTTCTTCAATTAGTGATTATTATACAAGGATTCAACATTGATTAACATCAACTTCAACATCAAAGTGGATCAAAAATCACTAGTTCTCAAAGGAAGCTCACACTTTTTCAAGTTCAACATCAAAGTAAGTGAAGTTTTTCCTTGAAGAAATTATTCAAATCTTTTTGAGGGCTTTTGAAGACCAAGTTTGGGGGATCAAATTGGTGCAATTACTTGTTCGATTTGGGTGGAAAAATTGCCGAAAAAAGGAGGTTGAAGGTTACAAAAGAATTGTGCACACCAAGTGTTCGATTTAATTCCTCAACTACACTTTTTCTACTTCTATGGCACCAAAGAGAGCAAGTCACCAAGATGCTTCAAGTTCACGTAATCCTCGCCGAGCGAGGAATGATCCGACCACAGGTTCTTCACGATCTCGCCGAGACGGTATTCAAGAGAGATGGCATCCAAGGGCGTTGAACTATGAAACAACGTTTGACATAGCTGAACTTTATGGTATGTTTCCCGAGACACGATGGGGGATTTCCGACATCCGTCGTCGTCGGTCGGCATCCATTTTTGTTCCACTATCATCTACCATTTACCCGAGGCTTGTCAAGGTATTTTATCAAAACTTGATGCCGAAACCTGATGAGCGGGATGTGCTTACTTCTTCCGTAGATGGAACAATAGTTCGAGTTGACATGTCATCCATTGCCATTGCCATGGGTTGTCCTCATGAATGCCCAGCTGATTTATCTCATATCTACACTCCTTTACCCGACGAGTTGTCGGTGGGCAATATGGTTGCACGATTGTGTGCCAACCAATTCTCCGGGCCAAAAAGGAATGCAGCTTCAAAGTCTTCAATGCCAAATCATTTATGGTTCCTTGACGCTGTGCTACTCAAGAATGTATGTCCAATTGGACATAAAACCGAAAGACGTCAAGAGTTCCTCCGAGCCTTATATGCCATACATTTTGGGCATTGGCTGTCACTCCCACAGATTGTCTGGGGCCAGATGGAGAAATTCTATTCCAAGGTTGTGGCCAAGGTACCAGACAGTGCAAGTGACTGGGAGTTCCCATTCCCTACTATTATTCACCAGTTGCTTGTAACACAGGGGTATGCAGTCCACGAGGATGAGCTTGCCTTTCCACATGACCTTCATTATGGCACGCATGACTGGAACTTGAGTCGATCTCATATGCACCAGAGAGTCATAGCGGTGCCTGGTGAGGTATCTCGGTTGGCCCAAGGAGGAGAGCATGTAGATGTACCACCACCGGTAGATGATCCAGAGGAGATGGAGGCAGAGGAAGAGGAAGTTCATGCACAGGCTGGTGGCCATGATTATCAATACTTAGAAGGGCAGATTGCTGGGTTGACAGCCCAGTTTGGCACCTTACAGACAGAGGTCTCCACACAGTTTGGTGCAATGAGAGCAGAGATGGTGGATCACTTTCGTGACACTCGCCAAGAGCAACTAGAGATGAGGAGGATGATGCGTGCACTGATGCGCCAAGCAAACTTAGATCCGGATGCTCAGTCACCACCACATCCTTAACAGGAAGGTAACCATCTTTTGTATATTATTTTATTTTTAGTTTTTCTGTTTAGTTTTTTTAGTTAGATTTCAAATCTCAAAAAAAAAAAAAAAAAAAAAAAAAAAAACTGAAAAATGAAAAAAATATTTTTTTTTTTTTTTATTTTTTTATTTAGGATTTTTTTTCTTTCATATTTATTTTCACCCATACTATTTTCACTTGATCTTTGGGGTATAGTGGTTTGTTTTGACAGGTTGAATCATCCAAGTTTGGGGGTGTGCTTGCCTTGCCTTCATGCTAGTGATGTGCTCTATTTTCTTGCCACTACTCCTTGGTCCTGGTAACATCGTTCTTACTCTTCTCTATGCTTTAATTGGGTGTACATTGAGGACAATCGATGTGGATTTCGATCAATCGAAATTTCGATTGATCGAAATCTCATTTCGATTGATCGAAATCTCGATCAATCGAAATGCAATTTCGATCAATCGAAATGCTGCAGAGCCCACTTGGCCACTTGCTCACCTGCTCTCCCACTTGCAACAAAATCCCCCTTTTTGCACGACTTAAGGGGATTGTCTGACTTGAACAAGACTTTTGGGGGCCTTCTTGATACAAGAGATATATATAATGATATATATATATATATGGTGGGCCCAAAGGAGCCAAAAAGCATACAAAAAGCACCAAAAGCCACATATCTCATAGCTCTCAAAACATATACAAATCAGAAGAAGAAGAGAGAGACCTTCGGGAGAGGAAGAGGAAGGGCTGAACCAGACCAAGAAGCTTCATTCTCTTCATCAATGGAAGGGTGCAAGGCAACCATGAGCAACTAACTCTTCTACTAGGGTGTTGGTTTCAACCCCTAGCCATGTAAACTTGTTCATCTTTGTAGCTCTTGGGACTTGTAATTAAATGTTGATTATTTAGCCTAGTGATTATGTACACAAATACATTTCTTTTATATATTCATTTGATTTGGAATTTATTCTTGTCTTAGAGTAGGTTTTGTCACTTGAATGCACAACATTTGCATATTCCACAAGAAGTGCAAATGATGGCTAGATAATGGTGTTTAAATGAATGTGTGATGCTAGTTTGTATAGACCATGCCAAGACAAGGTAGTTTGGATGCATGTAGTGTTCACTTAGAGAGTAGAGTAAGTAGGTAGTTAGTTAGGTTGAAGAGCTATGCTTGTTGAAGATGGATTATGATAGGTTAGCACACACATTGATCTTTTGATATGTCATTGAGGTCACAAGCCTAATGTCATTGTTAGGCATTTAATTAATGAATCCCTTGCTTGCTACACTTATGAACATGTGAATGGCTAGGGGTGGAAACCAACCCTAGTTCTCTCTCCCAACTTTACTTTTTAATTTTATTGTCATTTCCTTTATGCAATAGTTTCTAATCACAAAACCAAAAATCTGTTTTGTTTGAATTAAAGTAGAATTAATCTTTCTCTATGACAATTAACGACTAGTCCTCGTGGGATCGATACCCTCTATATAGAACCTTATCTGCAAAGATTCGTGCTCTTGCGAGTGGTTAAATTATATTTTGATAAAAAGGGCAAAATTAAGCTTGCAATATAATTTAGTTCCGACCACATCAAAATTTTGGCGCCGTTGCCGGGGACTCTACGGTTTAATTGTCGCCATTGGAAGATTAAATCTGGTTTAATTCTTAGGCTAGAAATTCTTTCATTCTTTTTGTATATATTTCTTGTTCTTATATCTTAAACTTCTTGATTTTAGGTATACCACATTGCGGGCATCTAAAAGAATTCAAATTGGAACCCTTTGTGAGTATAACTTCAAAAACTGGTGGTTTGAGTTCATTCACATTCTTTTGTATATATTTTTGTTACTTTTGTGTATAGCGGTGTTGTTCAATTGATAATGCATGCTAGGTAGACGGTCATTGTCACTTCCTTTGCTTCCTTGTAATAGTGAACTTGAACGAACACTTAGACGACGTAGAGGAACCTCTAGGGACCCTATTTTGCCTAGGACTGAAAACATGGATCCAAATGAGAGACAACCTCCCGGTCTACCTCCTTTTAATCATGAACAACCGCCTCCACCACCACCTCCTCAAGGAGAGTTGCTTATGGACTTTTACCTTCCGACTACATTTGAAGTACCTTCGTGTATTCAATTTCCGGATGTAGCGGCAAATCAATTTGAAATAAAGTCCTCCACCCTCAACCTTCTTAACAGCTTTCACGGTCTTCCTAATGAGGATCCATACCGGCACTTAGATTACTTCTTTTCCGTGTGTTCCACCATTCGTGTACCACACTTTACGGAGGATGATCTAAAGCTACGTATGTTTCCATTTTCCCTAAAAGATAAGGCTAGAAGTTGGTTCAATTCCCTAGAACCCAACTCAATCCATTCTTGGGCGGAAATGCAAATAGAGTTCTTAAAAAAATACTTCCCAATGGGTAAGACAAGTGATATTCGGCGAGCAATCACCGGATTCACCCAAATTGACCAAGAACAATTCCATGAGACGTGGGAGAGGTTAAAAGATCTCTTAAAATCTTGTCCGCATCATGCTGTCCCAAAATGGCAGCTAGTGCAAAGTTTTTATGATGGGGTGAGTGAGCAACATAGACAAATGATAGACTCCGCGTGTGGGGGTGGGTACCTTTTGAAAAGCCCCGATGAGGCATGGAAACTTTTTCAAACCCTAAGCAACAATTCAGCTCAACGCTCCTCCACTAGGAAAGGGAAGGCCACCCAACCTTGTAGAGGAGTGCATGAGATTTCACGGGTAGATGAGGTAGCCATGCAAGTAGAAGCCTTGTCCCGAAAAATGGATTTAATCATGAAAAATGGGCTGCCTACTCCTAACCAATCCGTCCAAAATCAGGAGGGATGTTCGTTTTGCTATAGCACTTCGCATTTTGTGCGAGATTGCCCTATTGCCGGGCAATCTCCCGATTATGCTCAAGAGCAAGCGAATGCCTTGTACGCTAAACAAATGAATGATCCATATTCGAACACGTACAATCCTGGTTACAAGAATCATCCGGCTTTTTCATGGAAGAATCAAGAATCAAGTCCCCCTTTCCAAGGGCAAAATTCTTTTAATCCCCAATCTCAACAGCCGCATTATAGGCCAAACCCTCAACCTTACAATCAAAGATCTAATTACCAACAACCACCACCTCCTCCGAGAAGCCAAAGCTTTGAAGATCGAGTGATAAGCAATCTTGAGGCCAACACCCGCTTATTGCAAACTCATTCTCAATCAATCTCTAAGCTAGAAGCCAATGCTCAATCTATGGCTAGGTTAGAAGCTCAAATCGGGCAACTAGCTAATGCCTTAAATAGAAGGGAGGAAGGTAAGTTGCCAAGTCAACCGGTGGCGAATCCCAAGGGTGTGCATATGATTGAAGATCCATCATCTTCAACTTGTAATGCTCCTCCAGAGCAAGTTCAATCAATCACAACCTTGAGGAGTGGAAAAATCATTAACTCCAAGGTAGGGGAGGAAGAGAGAAAAGAATTTCAAGAGCAACCTAAAAATCCAAAAGAATCCCAATTAAATCCAAAATTGTTGCCGTTAAATCCAAATTTGCAAAATACCCCTTCAAATCCAAAAGGAAAGGCAAGTGAAGTTATGTCACCATCGATTCCAAATCTTGACACCTCTTATGAACCTCCGGTTCCTTTTCCTCAACGATTGAAGGAACCTTCTCATTTCGGGAAGCAAGGAGAGAAAATCCAAGACATGATGGAGATCTTCAAACAAGTAAAGATCAATCTCCCTCTCCTTGATGCTATTCGACAAATTCCCTCTTATGCGAAATTCTTGAAGGACTTATGCACTCAAAAGCGCAAATCTAGGAATAATGTTCCTAAGAAAGTCCTCTTAACTGAGCACATAAGCTCCATTTTCCAACATCAAGCCCCTCCTAAATTCAAAGATCCGGGTGCTCCGACCATTTCGTGCACTATCGGAAATCAATCTTTTGAAAAAGCACTTCTTGACCTAGGGGCTAGTGTCAATTTGCTTCCATTCTCAGTTTACCAACAACTAGGTTTGGGGGAACTCAAGCATACCACGGTTGTGTTGCAACTTGCCGACCGTTCGGTGAAGCAACCACGTGGCATCATTGAGGATGTCATCATTCAAGTGGACAAATTCTATTTTCCGGTGGACTTCATAGTCCTTGACACGGAACCGGTTCAAAATCCGAATCATCATATTCCTATCATTCTAGGTCGTCCATTCTTGGCCACGGCAAACGCTTGCGTTAATTGCCGTACTGGAGTGATGGACATCTCTTTTGGGAATATGAAAGTCCGCTTGAACATCTTCAATGCTTCCCACCACACACCCGACGATGAAAGTGAGTGCTTTTGTGTCGATGTAGTGGACGACCTTGTTCAAGAAGCACTTCCTTCTATTCTTTCCACGGACCCCTTAGAGGCATGCCTAAATCATTTTAACCATGACGATTTTGACATTGAGCAATCCATATGTGAAGTCAATTCCATGCTCGATGTTAATACTGTCATGGATTTGCCTAAGTGGAGAGTTCCGAGAGAACCCTTGCCCCCTTTGTCCAAAACTCCCCAAACTCCTTCTTTAATTTCCCCACCACAACTTGAGCTCAAGCCTCTTCCAGCTACACTCAAGTATGTTTTCTTGGGCGCAAATGAGACCCTTCCAGTCATTATTGCTTCCAATCTCACAAATGCTCAAGAATTGGAACTCATAAAGGTGCTCAAAGAGCACAAAGAAGCAATAGGATGGAGTGTGATAGTTCTTAAGGGAATAGACCCTTCTGTTTGTATGCATCGCATACACTTGGAAGAGGATGCAAAGACCTCAAGGGAGGCACAACGTCGATTAAATCCAAATATGAAGGACGTTGTCCTGAAGGAGGTGGTGAAGTTACTAGATGCGGGGATCATATACCCCATCTCTGATAGCAAGTGGGTTAGTCCCACTCAAGTGGTTCCAAAGAAGTCTGGTATTACGGTGCAACCTAATGATAAGGGTGAATTAGTTCCCCAACGCACCACCACAGGATGGAGAGTGTGCATTGATTATAGGAAATTAAATTCAGCCACTCGGAAAGATCACTTCCCCCTCCCATTCATTGATCAAATATTGGAGAGATTGGCCGGGCAAAGCTTTTATTGCTTTTTGGATGGATATTCCGGCTATAATCAGGTTGCTATAGACCCGAGGGACCAAGAGAAAACCACCTTTACATGTCCCTTCAGCACATTTGCTTATAGACGCATGCCCTTTGGGTTGTGCAATGCACCGGCAACTTTTCAACGGTGTATGATGTCTATCTTCTCGGACATGGTGGAAAAATTCTTAGAAGTGTTCATGGATGATTTTTCCGTTTTTGGACCTTCATATGAATCATGCCTCCAAAATCTAGCTTGTGTTCTCAAAAGATGTCAAGAAACCAACCTAATTCTTAGTTGGGAAAAGAGTCACTTTATGGTTCAAGAGGGTATTGTCCTAGGGCATATTGTGTCTAAGCGAGGAATAGAGGTTGATAAAGCCAAGGTTGAGCTCATTTCCAAACTTCCTCCACCATCCACGGTGAGAGAGATTCGTTCATTCCTTGGGCATGCGGGATTTTATCGCCGTTTCATCAAAGACTTTAGCAAGATTTCTCGGCCTTTGTGTCGCCTTCTTGAAAAAGAGTCTTGCTTTACCTTTGATGAAGCGTGCCTTGACGCTTTTGAAAAACTCCGCGCCATGCTTACAACCGCTCCAGTTCTAATCCCTCCAAACTGGACTCTCCCATTTGAGATTATGTGTGATGCATCCGACTATGCCATGGGTGCGGTCTTGGGGCAACGAGTAGACAAACTGCCACATGTCATCTATTACGCAAGTAAAACCCTTTCCGAAGCTCAAATCAATTATACCACAACGGAAAAGGAATTGCTTGCGGTAGTATTTGCATTAGACAAATTTCGAGCTTATTTATTAGGTTCAAAGATCATTGTCTATTCGGACCATGCTGCCCTCCGGCATCTTTTGACGAAAAAGGACACCAAGCCTAGGTTGATCCGCTGGATACTCTTGTTGCAAGAGTTCAATTTTGAGATTAGAGACAAAAAGGGAACTGAAAATGTGGTAGCTGACCACCTTTCTAGAATTCTTGTTGAATCCCTCCATAATTCCATTCCAGTTTGTGAATCCTTCCCGGATGAACAACTCTTTGTCATCTCTCAAGAAAGTATCCCTTGGTATGCGGATGTGGTTAATTATTTGGCAACCGGTAAAATACCATCTTCTTGGACCAAACAAGAGAAGGATCGTTTTCTCTCCCAATCACGATCATATTATTGGGACGATCCTCAATTGTTCAAATACTGCCCCGATCAAATAATTCGTAAGTGTGTACCCAACAGTGAATTCCAAAGCATTCTTAAATTTTGTCATACACTCGCTTGTGGGGGGCACTTTAGTGCTAAGAAAACCGCAGCAAAAATTCTTCAATGCGGATTTTTCTGGCCGACACTTCATCGGGATGCATATTCATTCTGCCGCTCGTGTGAGCGATGTCAGCGCCTCGGCGCGATGTCTCGGAAGGACATGATGCCTCTTAACCCTATTCTTATCATTGAAATATTTGATGTGTGGGGCATTGACTTCATGGGACCATTTCCACCCTCTACTGGTCATGAGTACATACTTGTGGCGGTGGACTACGTATCTAAGTGGATAGAGGCCGTTGCTACCAAAACCAACGATCACGCAGTCGTGGTTAAATTCATACAAGCTAACATTTTTAGCCGGTTTGGTACGCCTCGGGCCATCATCAGTGACGGAGGTAAGCATTTCTGTAACCGGTTCCTTCGAACCTTGCTTCTCAAATACTCCGTCACACACAAAGTAGCCACCCCCTACCATCCTCAAACTAGTGGCCAAGTAGAAGTATCCAATAGGGAGATTAAGAACATTCTTCAGAAAACTGTTCGGCCTGACCGGAAGGATTGGTCATTGCGACTAAACGACGCATTATGGGCATACCGAACCGCATACAAAACTCCCATTGGAATGTCACCTTATCGGTTAGTTTATGGCAAGGCGTGCCATCTTCCGGTTGAATTGGAGCATAAAGCTATGTGGGCCACCAAGACCTTCAATTTTGACATGAAAAAGGCCAGCTCTAATCGAAAGCTTCAATTAAATGAATTGGAAGAATTGCGACATGACGCGTATGAGAACGCGAAAATCTATAAGGCAAGGTCTAAAGCCTTTCATGATCGTAATATTCGAGTCAAAACATTTTCGCCGGGCCAAAAAGTTTGGTTGTACAACTCGCGCCTCCATTTGTTTCCCGGAAAACTTCGCTCCCGTTGGGATGGACCATTTTTGGTTAATTCCGTCGCCCCCCACGGAGCGGTGGAATTGAAGGACTTGAAAGATGGCTCGATGTTCAAAGTAAACGGGCAGCGCTTAAAAGTGTGCGTGGATGACCAAGTCACCACCGAATACGTGGATGTCGTCACTTTGACGGATCCCGTGTATTTTGACTCGTAAGCCGATCCGGACGTCGCGCCATAGACGTGTAAGGTGGCGACGCCATGGTCGCTATCAAGCTTCCATGGTGTCCCTTTAATCCAAAGTAGGTTTGTATCTAAGCAATGTAGTATCTAATTCCCCAATATCCAAGTCTCTGAAGCATATTTTAAACTGACTGTTTTTGAGCATTTCGATTGATCGAAACCAAAATTTCGATCAATCGAAAATTTCGATTGATCGAAATTTTGGTTTCGATTGATCGAAAAATTGCAAAGATTTGCCAAGTCCAAAGTCCCGAGAGGTGATATTCTTCGATTGCACTTCGATAGGTCTTTGATCGATCGAAACTTTCGATTGATCGAAATTGGATTTCGATTGATCGAACTAAAAGTTCGATTGCATCAATTAAATGTTCGATTGATCGAAGTAAAAATGTGATTTAGGGAAGGAATGTTCGATTGATCGAAGAGACAATCTCAATCCATCGAAGTTAGTTTCGATTGATCGAAGCAAGATTTTGATCAATCGAAATGCACGCGGAGCCTGCACGTGAGCCGAAAATCTATTTAAACCGTTGGGCTTCCCTCCCATTTTAAAAGACCATCCGACTTCTTCTCTCCCTCTGTGCGATCCAAGCCCTATCCAAGCACTCCCGAGCACTCGATCTTCCATTCCCGATCATCCGCCGCCATCCGACGCAGTCCGATCCGCCGCAAGCATCTGCGCGATCTTCTCTTCGCGGCTGCGCGTGGAGTTTTCTTCGGTTGAGCCGTTCATCTTCTTCCTCACGAGGTAAGTGATGCATGGCTACTTTTTGTTTATTCTCTCGCCATTTTTGATAGTTTTACAGCGGAATAAACATAGTTAGATCATGTTGGGGTGGATGGTTGCGAGTGCGATGTCCGAATCCAGTTTTTGTGGGTTTCGGGGGGGGGTAGGAATTCAAGCGGGAGTGGGATTTGGCATTTTCTTCATTTCAAACGCTTAGTGTTCGGTGTATAACCGTGGCACCTTCGTTTCGGTTGCGCCTGTTCACATTGCCTCTTCGAGTGCAACTTTTTGCATTTTTGTCAGTACCTTGGACTAGGACTTCATTTTTATTTTTTTTATTTTTATTTTATTCTTTTAGTCTAGTAGTAGTTTCACTTTCTTCTTATTCATCTTTTATTTACGTACCTTTTGGAATCCAGTGCAGACTGTTCCGCGGCCATGGCAAGAGTGAAGAACGCCGCCGGTGCTGTTCGTGACGTGCCCGGGCGAGCCTTCCGGTCTCGGAAGTTCCACCCGGAGCAGGTTTTCGACTTAGCCGAGTTTGAGAGGCGTCCCGACACCGAGTGGACGGTTGCCGAGCTCAGGAGGCGTCGCCTCGACCGGCTATGCGTGCCTCCCACAGACGTGGCACACGAGCGCCTAGTGCAGGTCTTTTACGAGCATATGACCTACTCCTGCACAGCGCCAGATACACTCGAGACTACCGTGGCCACAGTCACGATCACGATTACGCCGAGCCGGATTGCTCATATGCTCGGCATTCCTCACCAGCAGCCGCCGGACATGGTTGGCCCGGACGGTCAGCCACTCTATAGTGCCGCGCTCCCAGCAGATACCACGCTCTTCTCGATAGTGATGGACATGTGTGGCGGGGCGTTTACCACGCCCAACCACAACTGCACGTCCAAGTCGATGTGCCCGAGCAGATATTGGTTCCTGGACACCGTTCTCCTCAAGAACGCGTGTCCGTTGCAGCACGTGGCCGAGCGCAGGGGTGACCTCCTCCGTTGCCTCTATGCTTTCCATACAGGCGCTTGGTTTTCTGTCCCATCGCTTATCTGGGGGCAGATGCACAAAGTTTGGGATGGCCTCGTCAACAAGAGGAAGAGGAGAACAGCGAGTTGGCGGCTTCCCTTTCCATTCCTGATCGCCGCTTTTCTCAGCAGTGCCAGTATACCAGTCAGTCGGACTGACATTCAGTTGGCACCGCCCACCCGCTTCACATCTACTCAGTGGGATCGGGTGAGGCGACACTTAGAGCGACAGGACCATCAGGGTGATCCACCAGACGATGTAGATATGGATGCCCCAGTGGAGATGGATGAGGGAGAGCCAGCAGGGGCTGAGGCGGAGGACGAGGAGATGGAGGAGGAGGAGATGGATGTCGCTGCAGAGCGGCATGATATCTTAGCGACAGGCTATTCCTGCCTGGCGGCTGACGTAGAGCGGCTCCAGCAGGGTTTTGACGAGCACGTCCAGGTGACGCAGAGTCAGCTGGCGGGTATTCGGACGGACATTTCTTCTCTGGTGCAGGGCCAGAGAGCGATCTTAGATGAGTTCCGAGCCTTCCGGCAGGATCTGCAGTTCCTGTTCGCAGGTCGAGCCTCCACCTCCACTTCTGCTCCCACCGAGCCACCACCACCACCACCCGCCCTCGAGTAGCTGCACTTTATTCACCTTTTATACTTTACTTTCTGTATTTTACTTTCTTTATTTTTGATAGGCCATGTTGGCCATGTTTAGTTTCTTTTTTGCGTATTCCGCCTACATGTACCCTTTGTACTGAAACGCATTTTCATCTTTATGGAATACATTTATATTTGCTTTTATGACATGTGTTATCTTTACTGCCTTTTCTTTTTGCTTTCCGTCAATTTATCTGTTCTCTAGACTTTGACTATGTATGTAGTACCACTTGTCTACTTGTTATATGCGATTCAGTTGATGATTTCCGTTTATTACCGCCTGGTTTTAATTCCCAATACTGTTGAGATTGCTTCAACACAGTATGGCGGTAATAAAGAAAGGCAGCCCCTTTGCGTGCTATACGTTAGCGCGCCTGGATAGTCAATATCTTGTCGCATAGACCTCTTAGACAATCGGGAAACACCAGTTCAGACCATTAGATTTACAGTGATATTGGCATTGTCTGTTTGTGCATAAGTATTTCATTATGTTCTATTTATCTACTTTTTGTTCCTCGTAATGCTCGTGGTATCCAGTTGGTATTCTGTGCAGATTTTTCTTATTTACAGGATGACCGCTGCTGTGGACTTCCATTTTTCTCGCATTCTGCCATCCCGGTAACTTCTTTCCTTGCTCTTCTTGTCCAAGCATTGAGGACAATGTTGCATATAAGTTTGGGGGTGCGGTATGCTATACCACTTGCATATGCATGCAATGTTCAGTCATTATATTGAGTGTCATTGTAGAGCAGTTTTTTTCTGTGATATTTTTGCATGCTTGCTATGATGTCTTGCTTTGTAAAGGAAGATCATTCGAATAAATGTCCGAGGTAAATGCAGCAGGTAGTTAAGAACTTTAACATTGTAAATACCCGCACTTTTGCAAGCTTTATAGTAGGCTAGAGCGGTCTACATTTTTGTCCAAACTCGAGCACGTACAATTCTTGCCCTAAATTTGTCCTTAACCGCACAAATTCGCACACATGCAGTTTAAATTGTGGGGTATAAGTCTGAGGGAGAATTTTTGAAAATTTCTGTTTTTATCTGAACATCTTAAAGAATAAGTTCTTCCGGTTGTTGTAAAAAAAAAAAAAAAAAAAAAAAAAAGAAATAAAAAGAGAAAAATATGCAATAAGCCTTCTCACTAAATAAACCGGATTTCTATGCCTCAAAGCAGGAAATATTCGTGTAAAAGTGTGTAAGGTTGAGCAGTAATAAGCGGATGGCTTGCTTACGCTCATCGCCTTGTAAGCTCGGTTATTAAGTCCGAGGGGTGCTTCTTCGCCTAATGCCCTAAAACCAATTGGTTTGGGAGTCATTGGCCCAATGCCGCTACGTGGGCTTACAAGAAAGCAAAAAGAGCTAAGCATTGCACAGTCATCCGCACATGAGCAATCATGAATGTTTTGTGATAATGAAACAGCCGGGTTGAGCATTTTCAATGAGTTTTTCTCTTAAAAACAGATTTGTTCGTTTTCTTCTCCAAATATGACAAAAGCCGCACGTTAGAATGCATGTTCACTTTTCAAAGAGGATTTTGGGGTTGGAATTGTTATAGTTGTTCGGGCTGGCCAGCATGTGGGGACTGTCGTTCATTTATAGCTTGTGAAAGTCCATTTTTGCTAATGGCCGCATAGTTCTGTAATACTTGTTGCATTTGCCAATTGTGAAATGAATGGATGAGCGCCCTTTATCTAGTTGATGACTGAGCATGATTAAATTTTTGTATAAGATAGTTAATTTCATTTTTGTAATATTGTATTGCTAAGGGACTAGCAATATGTAAGTTTGGGGGTGTGATAAGTGTTCAATTCTATGCATTTGAACCCTCTTTATTGCATATGTTAGTTCCATTTTTGCGTTTACCGAGATATGTTTACGGTATTTTTGTGTTTTTGATGTATTGCAGGTATTGGAGTAAATGGAGCAAAGTTGGAAGTTTTCTGCAGTCAAGAGATGAAATCAGAAACTGTTGCCAAGGCATTTCGATCAATCGAGATGTGGATTTCGATCAATCGAAATTTCGATTGATCGAAATCTCATTTCGATTGATCGAAATCTCGATCAATCGAAATGCAATTTCGATCAATCGAAATGCTGCAGAGCCCACTTGGCCACTTGCTCACCTGCTCTCCCACTTGCAACAAAATCCCCCTTTTTGCACGACTTAAGGGGATTGTCTGACTTGAACAAGACTTTTGGGGGCCTTCTTGATACAAGAGATATATATAATGATATATATATATATATGGTGGGCCCAAGGGAGCCAAAAAGCATACAAAAAGCACCAAAAGCCACATATCTCAGATATCTCTCAACACATACAAATCAGAGGAAGAAGAGAGAGACCTTCGGGAGAGGAAGAGGAAGGGCTGAACCAGACCAAGAAGCTTCATTCTCTTCATCAATGGAAGGGTGCAAGGCAACCATGAGCAACTAACTCTTCTACTAGGGTGTTGGTTTCAACCCCTAGCCATGTAAACTTGTTCATCTTTGTAGCTCTTGGGACTTGTAATTAAATGTTGATTATTTAGCCTAGTGATTATGTACACAAATACATTTCTTTTATATATTCATTTGATTTGGAATTTATTCTTGTCTTAGAGTAGGTTTTGTCACTTGAATGCACAACATTTGCATATTCCACAAGAAGTGCAAATGATGGCTAGATAATGGTGTTTAAATGAATGTGTGATGCTAGTTTGTATAGACCATGCCAAGACAAGGTAGTTTGGATGCATGTAGTGTTCACTTAGAGAGTAGAGTAAGTAGGTAGTTAGTTAGGTTGAAGAGCTATGCTTGTTGAAGATGGATTATGATAGGTTAGCACACACATTGATCTTTTGATATGTCATTGAGGTCACAAGCCTAATGTCATTGTTAGGCATTTAATTAATGAATCCCTTGCTTGCTACACTTATGAACATGTGAATGGCTAGGGGTGGAAACCAACCCTAGTTCTCTCTCCCAACTTTACTTTTTAATTTTATTGTCATTTCCTTTATGCAATAGTTTCTAATCACAAAACCAAAAATCTGTTTTGTTTGAATTAAAGTAGAATTAATCTTTCTCTATGACAATTAACGACTAGTCCTCGTGGGATCGATACCCTCTATATAGAACCTTATCTGCAAAGATTCGTGCTCTTGCGAGTGGTTAAATTATATTTTGATAAAAAGGGCAAAATTAAGCTTGCAATATAATTTAGTTCCGACCACATCAGTTTTAATCATGGTTTGCAATAACATGTTTTGGAGTAATTAATTTTAGTTTCCTTACATGCACAAACACACTAGCATAATCTTGTGAGGTATAAACCTATGTTTTGGGTTATTGAGTTACATATGCTTGATATTAATTAGTATCTCTTGAGAATGAGTACCGATGATGTGTTATACTTGACTTCAATGAAAAAAAAAAGAAAAAGAAGTGAAAAAAAAGTGATGAATAAGCAAATCAATTTGATCCTTTTCATGAGTAACCGGGCCTCTATGCCTCAGGAAGCACGGAGTGTTCGCGTCAAAAGTGAAAGGGTGAGAAAAGATGAGCATTGGTTGTCTTGATTTGTAGCCTGACTGATTCGAGTAATTAGGTCTTCGGGGTATCTTAAAGCCTAGTGCCCTAAAGCCATCTGGTTTGGGAGCCACTGACTGAAAGCTTGCTACATGGATCTTTCAGAAAGCTTAATAAATCAAGACATTGCACAACCAATAAAGTAATGAAAAAAAGAATGATGAAAAAAAAAATGAAAAAGTCATGTATGCATGTTGGGAAGTATGAGTTCAATAAGGGGAGCTAGTGAGTTGAAAGGGTATGTGTCTTAATATATTCAGAACTTGGTTATGCTACATGAGATGACTGCTAGTTCACTTTACACGAGGAGACTAGAGTTGATTATTTTGAGATATGTTGATGTGAATTATGTATGAGGACCATTGCTTTGAATTATAGAATTTGAAAGTTTGAAACTATTCTTGAATGCAAGTTTGTAACTATGTATTGTAATCTTCTTCTTGAATTAATGTTGAAACAGAATTTTGAATGTTTGTGGGTAACATTTCTGGAAACCCTCACGAGACTATACTCGTCCACTAGGGGGAACCTAGGGGTTTAAAGGCTTGTTGCATATGCTAAATGCAATCGTTTCTCCCACGAAAGTGGAGTTTGGTAGTTTAGTTAGTATTTGTTAGTTTCCTTTGTTTTAGTTTTGTTTTATTCTATTGCTAAGGGACTAGCAATATGTAAGTTTGGGGGTGTGATCGGCGTTGAATGTTACGCATTCTAGCCTCTTAACTTATGTATTTTATTCTCTTAGTGATAGATTATTTTGTTATTTTACTTTGTTTTAGTGTTTTCTGTATTTTCAGGGCCTTAATGAGTATTTCAGTTAAAACCAAGCTTTTGGGCTTTTAAAGAAGACATCCAAGATGGTGAGATGAAGCCTACATCAAGGAGATTCACTCAACCATTTATTTCAACTCAAATCAGCCCAAGAAAGAGGTCCAAGAGAATTACAGCTGCTTAAGAAGGTTTCGGGCCTGAAGCCCAAATCTGCGCATAATGCAGTCTTAATCCCGTTTTGGAAAACGGACCAGAAGTCTTATTTCCGAGCCTCAAATCGACATTATTTTCACGTGGGGTTGAACGAAATTTGATTCTGCACACTTTTGTATTTCACGAAAATTCCGTGAATCGGACTTCTAGTGGGTCAAAAGTTGGGCCGAAGTCAGCAGGAAAAACCCACCTGATTAGTGCTGCGGGAAACCCTAATTAATTCCTAATTGGATTAGGACTTTGGTGTATTCTCTTGGGGAATAAAGTGAAGACTTGGAGGCTGAAGAGGGAGAGCTTACACAGAGAGATTGGAGAGTCTGAGAGGGCTGAGAAGAGAACAGAACATATTGCAGAGCCATTGGAGAACGAAGTCATACGCGTAATTCAGAAAGATGATGTCTTCTTCCTCAACAGTTGAAGCTTCTTCTACCATGAGCGGCTAGTTCATCCACTAGGGTTTTGATGTAGCCCTAACAAAGCATCAATGGTTTGATTGTTTTAATTATTGGGGACCTTTATATACATGCATAGATTGTGTAATTGTGAGGATTCTTATTAATGAATTGAGCAATAAAAGTCTTGTAAATTCAATCTCAATGATTTCTTATCTTGTCTTAGATATTTAGTTGTTGTTATTGAACTCAATCTCTTTTGTTTTCTGTGATCATGAGAGAGATTATTACATAATGGTAATCACTGAATATATTATTATGAGCTTTGATGGATTATGCCTAGAGAAGATGAACCATACTGCACCCTAGATTAGAGTAGTTAGGCAGATGGCCCATGCCAATCGAAGATAGTCCATGGCTTAGCCTTAATCATATGTTATCTTCTTGACGGATGAAGGTGTGCTTGTAGCCACCGACACCACTTATGCATGATGTAATTCCCCTATAGTTGATTCAATTGACCATTGATTGTGGAGTTAGTGGTGAAGTCAAACACCCTAGGTTTCTCTCTTATTATCTTCATTATCTGTTTACCTTTGATTTATTTTATTTTATCTTTTTAATTAGTTAAAAATCAGAATTATTTTCTTATAAATTTAATTAGAATTAGTTCTGTGTTCCAACTCATCAGAACATAATCCCTGAGGTACGATACCCATTCCTTTCGATAGCCCTATTCTGCAAGGAATTCGTTCTATTGCGAAGTGTGGAAAATTTTAATTGGTATACTTTTTGAGTCACACTCACACACGAATCACCACCATATTTTCAGTTCCCTTTTTGTCCCTAATTTCAAAATTGAACTCTTGCAACAAGAGTATCCATCGGATCAACCTAGGCTTGGTGTCCTTTTTGGCCAAAAGATGCCGGAGGGCAGCATGGTCCGAATAGACAATGACCTTTGAACCTAATAAATAAGCTCGAAACTTGTCTAATGCAAATACTACCGCAAGCAACTCCTTTTCCGTTGTGGTATAATTGATTTGAGCCTCGGAAAGGGTTTTACTTGCGTAGTAAATGACATGTGGTAGTTTGTCTACTCGTTGCCCCACGACCACACCCATGGCATAATCGGATGCATCACACATGATCTCAAATGGGAAAGCCCAATTTAGAGGGATTAGAATTGGGGCGGTTGTGAGCATGGTGCGGAGTTTTTCAAAAGCGTTAAGGCACGCTTCATCAAAGGTAAAGCAAGATTCTTTTTCAAGAAGGCGACACAAAGGCCAAGAGATCTTGCTAAAATCTTTGATGAAACGGCGATAAAAGCCCGCATGCCCAAAGAATGAACGAATCTCTCTCACCGTTGATGGTGGAGGAAGTTTGGAAATGAGCTCAACCTTGGCTTTATCAACCTCTATTCCTCTCTTAGACACAATGTGCCCTAGGACGATACCCTCTTGAACCATAAAGTGGCTCTTTTCCCAACTAAGAATTAGGTTGGTCTCTCGACATCGTTTGAGAACACTGGATAGATTTTGGAGGCATGATTCAAATGAAGGCCCAAAAACGGAAAAATCATCCATGAATACTTCCAAGAATTTTTCCACCATGTCCGAAAAGATAGATATCATACACCGTTAAAAAGTTGTCGGTGCATTGCACAACCCAAAGGGCATGCGTCTATAAGCAAATGTGATGAAAGGACATGTAAAGGTGATTTTCTCTTGGTCCCTCGGGTCTATAGCAACCTGATTAAGCCAGAGTATCCATCTAAAAAGCAATAAAAACTTTGCCTGGCTAATCTCTCCAATATTTGATCAATGAATGGGAGGGGAAAATGATCTTTCCGAGTGGCTGAATTTAATTTCCTATAGTCTATGCACACTCTCCAGCCCGTGGTGGTGCGTTGGGGAACTAATTCACCCTTTTCATTTGGTTGCACCGTAATACCTGACTTCTTTGGAACCACTTGAGTGGGACTAACCCACTTGCTATCTGAGATGGGGTAAATAATTCCCGCATCTAGTAACTTCACCACCTCCTTCATTACAACGTCCTTCATATTTGGATTTAATCAACGTTGTGCCTCCCTTGAGGTCTTTGCATCCTCTTCCAAGTGTATGCGGTGCATACAAATAGAAGGGTCTATTCCCTTAAGATCTGCCACACTCTATCCTATTGCTTCCTTGTGCTCTTTTAGCACTTTAATGAGTTCCATCTCTTGATCATTGGTGAGATTGGAAGCAATAATGTCTGGAAGGGTCTCATTAGCGCCTAAGAAAACATACTTGAGTGTAGCCGGTAGAGGCTTGAGCTCAAGTTGTGGGAGGGAAATTAGAGAAGGAGTTTGGGAAGTTTCGGACAAAGGAGGCAAGGGTTCCCTTGGAACTCTCCATTTAGGCACGTCCATGACAGTGTTGACATCGAGCATTGAGTTAACTTCACAAATAGATTGCTCAACGTCAAAATCATCATAGTTGAAGTGATTTAGGCATGCCTCTAGAGGATCCTTGGAAAGAATAGAAGGAAGTGCTTCTTGAACAAGGTCTTCCACAACATCGACACAAAAGCACTCACTTTCATCTTCGGATGTGTGGTGGGAAGCATTGAAGATGTTCAAGCGGACTTTCATATTCCCGAAAGAGATGTCCATCACTCCGGTACGGCAATTAATGCAAGCGTTTGCCGTGGCCAAGAATGGAAGCAAATTGACACTAGCCCCTAAATCAAGAAGTGCCTTTTCAAAAGAATGATTTCCGATGGTGCACGAAATGGTCGGAGCACCCGAATCTTTGAATTTAGGAGGGGCTTGGTGTTGGAAAATGAAGCTTATATGCTCAGTTAAGAGGACTTTCTTAGGAACATTATTCTTAGATTTGCGCTTTTGAGTGCACAAGTCCTTCAAGAATTTAGCATAGGAGGGAATTTGTCGAATAGCATCAAGGAGAGGGAGATTGATTTTTACTTGTTTGAAGATCTGCATCATGTCTTGGATTTTCTCTCCTTGCTTCCCAAAATGAGACGGTACCTTCAATCTTTGAGGAAAAGGAACCGGAGATTCAAAAGAAGTGTCAAGATTTGGAATTGATGACGACACAACTTCACTTGCGTTTCCTTTTGGATGTAAAGGGATGTTATGCAAATTTGGATTCAACGGAAATAATTTTGGATTTAATTGAGATTCTTTTGGATTTGCGGATTGGTCATTGAATTCCTTCTTCTGTTCCTCCCCTACCTTGGAATTGATGATTTTACCACTCCTTAAGGTGGTGATTGATTGAACTTGCTCCGGAGGAGCATTACAAGTTGAAGATGATGGATCCTCAATCATATGAACACCTTTAGGATTTGCCACCGGTTGACTCGGCAACTTACCTTCCTCCCTTCTATTTAAGGCATTAGCTAGTTGCCCGATTTGAGCTTCTAACCTAGCCATAGATTGAGCATTAGCTTCAAGCTTAGCGATTGATTAAGAATGAGTTTGCAATAATCAGGTATTAGCCTCAAGATTGCTTATCACTCTTTCTTCAAAGCCTTGGCTTCTCGGAGGAGGTGGTGGTTGTTGGTAATTAGATCTTTGATGGTAGGGTTGAGGATTGGGCCTATATTGAGGCTGTTGAGATTGGGAATTGAAAGAATTTTGCCCTTCAAAAGAGGGACTTGATTCTTGAGGTTTCCATGAAAATGCCGGATGGTTCTTGTAACCAGGATTGTACGTGTTTGAATATGGATCATTCATTTGTTTAGAGTACAAGGCATTCGCTTGCTCTTGAGCATAATCGGGAGATTGCCCGGCAATAGAACAATCTCGCACGAAATGTGAAGTACTATAGCAAAACGAACAACCTTCCTGATTTTGAACAGGTTGGCTTGGAGTAGGCAGCCCATTTTTCATGATTAAATCCATTTTTCGGGATAGGGCTTCTACTTGCATGGCAACCTCATCTACCCGTGAAATTTCATGCCCTCCTCTACAAGGTTGGGTGGCCTTCCCTTTCCTAGTGGAGGAGCGTTGAGCTGAATTGTTGCTTAGGGTTTGAAAAAGTTTCCATGCCTCATCAGGGCTTTTCAAAAGGCATCCACCCCCACACGTGAAGTCTATCATTTGTCTATGTTGCTCACTCACCCCATCATAAAAGCTTTACACTAGCTGCCATTTTGGGACAGCATGATGCAGACAAGATTTAAGAAGGTCTTTTAATCTTTCCCACGTCTCATGAAATTGTTCTTGGTCAATTTGGGTGAATCCGGTGATGGCTCTCCGAATATCACTCGTCTTTCCCATTGGGAAATATTTTTTTAAGAACTCGATTTGCATCTCCGCCCAAGAATGGATTGAGTTAGGTTCTAAAGAATTGAACCAACTTCTAGCTTTATCTTTTAAGGAGAAGGGGAACATACGCAGCTTTAGATCATCCTCCGTAAAGTGTGGTACACGAATAGTGGAACACACAGAAAGGAAGTAATCTAAGTGCCAGTATGGATCCTCATTAGGGAGACCATGGAAGCTATTAAGAAGATTGATGGTGGAGGACTTTATTTCGAATTAATTTGCCGCTACATCCGGAAATTGGATACACGAAGGTACTTCAAATGTAGTCGGAGGGTAAAAGTCCATAAGCAACTCTCCTTGAGAAGGTGGAGGTGGAGGTGGTTGTTTATGATTAAAAGGAGGTAGTCCGGGAGGTTGTCTTTCATTTGGATCCATGTTTTCAGTCTTAGGCAATATAGGGTCCCTAGAGGTTCCTCTACGTTCTCTAAGTGTTCTTTCAAGTTCAATATTACAAGGAAGCAAAGGAAGTGACAAGGACCGTCTACCTAGCATGCATTAATTATAGAACAACACCTCAATACACAAAAATAATTAAATTAAACAATAATATATACAAAAAGAATGAAAGAACTCAAACCACTAATTTTAGATTATATACTCACAAAGGGTTCCAACTTTAATCCTTTTAGATGCCCGCTATGTGGTATACCTAAAATCAAGAAGTTTGAGCAATAAGAACAAAATATATACAAAAAGAATGAAAGAATTTCTAGCCTAAGAATTAAACCAGATTTAATCTTTCAATGGCGACAATTACACCGTAGTCCCCGGCAACGGCGCCAAAATTTTGATGTGGCTAAACTCGGATTAAATTGTAAGCTTAATTTTGCCCTTTTTATCAAAATATAATTTAACCACTCGCAAGAGCACGAATATTTGTAGATAAGGTTCTATATAGAGGGTATCGATCCCACGAGGGCTAGTCGAAATTTCCTTAAAGGAAGATTAATTCTACTTTAATTCTAAAAATAGGTTTTTGGATTTTTGTTTATAATCTATTGCATGAATGAAATGACAATAAAATTAAAGAGTTGAGTTGGGAGAGAGAGCCAGTGGTGGTTTCCACCACTAACCATTCACATGTTCATAAGTGTAGCAAGCATGGGATTCATAAGCTAAATGCCTAACAATGTCATTAGGCTTGTGACCTCAATGACATATCAAAAGATCAATGTGTGTGCTAAGCTATCATAATCCATCTTCAACAAGCATAGCTCTTCAACCTAACTAACTACCTAATTACCCTACTCTCTAAGTGAACCCTACATGCATCCAAACTACCTTATCTTGGCATGGTCTATAAAAGCAAACATCACACATTCATTTAAGCACCATTATCTAGCCATCATTTGCACTTCTTGTGGAATATCCAAATGTTGTGCATTCAAGTGACAAAATCTACTCTAAGACAAGAATAAACTCAAAATCAAATGAATATATAAAAGAAATGTATTTGTGTACATATTCACTAGGCTAAATAATCAACATTTAACTACAAATCCCCAAGTGCTACAAAAATGAACAAGTTTACATGGCTAGGTGTGTCAACCACACCCTAGTGGAGGAGTTAGTTGGTCATGGCAGCCTTGCACCCTTCCATTGATGAAGAAAGTGAAGCTTCTTGGTCTGGTTCAGCTCCTCTTCTTCCTCTCCCGAAGGTCTCTCCTTGGATGGTCTGATGTATGTTGAGAGATATGTGAGATATGAGAGATATGGCCCTTTTGTGCTTTTCTTGGCTTCCTTTTCAACCTTGGGGTCCACCATATATATATATATCAATATATATATCCCTTGTATCAAGAAGGTCCCCAAGGGTCTTGTTCAAGTCAGACAATCCCCCTAAGTCGTGCAAAAAGGGGGATTTTGTTGCAAGTGGGAGAGCAGGTGAGCAAGTGGCCAAGTGGGTTATGTAGAATCTCGATCAATCGAGATTGGATCTTGATTGATCAAGATTTCGATCAATCAAAATGAGATCTCAATCAATCGAGATTTCGATTAATCGAGATCAACATCTCGATTGATCGAGATGCCTTTGGCTGCAATTCTGACTTTTCCTCTTCAGCTGCAAATAGCTTCAAACTTTGCTCCATTTACTCTAATACCTGCAATACATCAAAAACACAAAAATACCGTAAACATATCTCGATAAACGCAAAAACGAAACTAACATAAGCAATAAAGAGGGTTCAAATGCATAGAATTGAACACTTATCAGATAGATTGACCAAGGTGGCTCACTTCCTTCCGATTCGAATGACAGATGATGTGGATACTCTCAGTCAGTTGTACATTGATCAGATTTTGAGGCTGCATGGAGTGGTAGTTTCTATAGTGTCTGATAGAGATCCGAGATTCACATCACGATTTTGGCAGAGTTTTAAGGCTGCACTTGATACGGACTTCCATTTCAGTACGACTTTCCATCCATAGACAGATGGTCAGTTAGAGCGTACTATACAAATTTTAAAG
This sequence comes from Cornus controversa, assembly GCA_026545225.1. Taxonomy (NCBI): domain Eukaryota; kingdom Viridiplantae; phylum Streptophyta; class Magnoliopsida; order Cornales; family Cornaceae; genus Cornus; species Cornus controversa. The sequence goes on along the minus strand of CM048848.1, from coordinate 25,794,906 downwards.
GATATGCTTAGAGCATGTGCACTTGATTTTAGAGGCAGTTGGGAGTATCACCTTCCATTAGTGGAGTTTGCATACAACAATAGCTACCAAGCTAGTATTGAGATGGCTCTATTTGAGGCTTTGTATGGGAGACCTTGTAGGTCATCGATTTGTTGGACAGATGTCGGGCAGGCAGTGGTTTTGGGGCCAGATATAGTCCGAGAGACTACAGAAAAAATAAAGATCATACGACAGCGTTTGCTTACGGCTCAGAGTTATCAGAAGAGCTATGCCGATAGAAGGCGGAGGCCTTTAGCATTTGAGGTGGGGGACCATGTGTTTTTGGAGGTCTCGCCACGGTGGGGTTTGATGAGGTTTGGGCGTAGCGGGAAGCTAGCCCCCCGGTTTATGGGTTCATTCGAGATATTGGATCGTGTGGGTGAGGTTGCATACCGCTGTCAAGCGTACACAATACTTTCCACATTTCAATGCTGAGAAAGTATGAACCGGATCCTTCACATGTATTAGATTGGGCGGATCTTGCTGTCTAGGAGGACGTGTCTTATGAAGAAAGACCAGTACAAGTTTTGGATGCTAGGGAGCAAGTGCTTCTGGGCAAGACCATTCCATTGGTTAAAGTCCTTTGGAAGCATCACGGAGTTGAGGAGGCTACGTGGGAGAGAGAACAAGAAGGGCGCTCAAAGTACCCCGAGCTATTTACTACTTGAGTTATGTGTCTAATTTCAAGGACGAAATTCCTTGAAGGTGGGGAGGTTGTGATGACCCAAATATTTTTTTTTTAAATTATAATTACGGGTCGATAACTTTTAAGCATGATTAATTATTTGATAACATGCTTAGTGGACTTAAATGATCTCTTTATGTCTCTTTATGTTTTGACTTGGGTGTGGGACCGAAATGGGTTCGGGTGACCCGCGAAAAATAACTACGGACTCTAGAAAGTGTCGTGGGGGTATGGATGTAAGTTTAAGGACTTAAGTGAAGTTCTAGAAAAAGGGAAAAGGCTAGTTTGCGAATAAGTGCAAATGACCCATAACAAGGAGCAAATAAGGAGAGGTGGAGGGTTTAGTTGCAAAGGGCCAAATATATTATACATATATGATATATACATGGAAAAAAGAGGGGAAATCAGATTTTCCACTCCTCTCTCTCTCTCTTGGCCGGCACTACTACTCTCTCTCTCTCTACAAGTTCTCTTCTCTCCTTCTCTCTAAGTTTTGAGGGCCTAGAAGTGAGATTTGAGGGTAAAGCCAAGAATTAAAGTTGTTCTCCTCACTCTCCTCTTCGATTTGATCGGTGGAAAGTTGTCGTTGGAGGAGTTTGAAGCTTAGTGAAATTTGGGTCTTCCACTTCTAAGCATGAATTTTGAGGTAGGGGTTCTCCTTCTCTTCTACTTGTTGATTCTAGGATTTTGGGTGCAGATGGAAGGTATAGGTTGTGTTTTGCATGTTTTGTGGTAGTGAGAGGGGAGGAATGGATGTGTTCTACTTCTCTTGAGTTCCTTTTCCTTGCAAGATAGTGTACCTTGTGTTGAGTATAACATATGGGTTCAATGTGCATAAATTGAGAAATTGTGAGTATGTACGATTATATGCTCAATTTGGGGTATATGTGATAAATGTGAAATGTGTGACATATTGATGTGATTATATGTGAAATGTGTGATGATTAAATGTATGTGAGCTCTATATGCTAAATTCATGCATTTAGTGTGGTATGAGAAAAACATGCTAAATTTTGGAGTTGCATGTATATGAGAGATTATATGTATGAGTTATTCATATATATGCTATGTGTGGTTTTATGGAGATGAAATGCATGCTATATTCCTTCATAACTGGAGAATGCATTGTGAAGCATGAATTTTCAGTGCTTGATTACTATATGTTCAAAATGCGTATATAGGCCGTTGTGAGGAAACGGGGAAAGTGGTCTATAGTGACAGTGCTGATATGGACTAATCACCTTAAATTCAATTATGCTCAGTGGCGGTGCTGACATGGACTAACCACCTTGAGCCACGTAACACTCGGTGACGGTGCTGATATGGTCTAATCACCTTGAGTAACCAAATATGTGGTGACAGTGCTGAGATAGTCTAATCACCAATGGGTAAAGCAAAATATTGCCCCAAAAGTATGTCCTTGGCGGAGTGGGCCAAAGTCGGGAGACGGTTGTGAGAGGTGTCCCAGGTTATATGGTTGGTCAAAAACCATGTTAGGGTATCGGGTTGAGTCCTAGAGAGGAACGAGGGTATGTTATTGCTTTCATTTTAAATCGTGAAGCATGATACACGTGTTTAATGCATTCTTATTTATATATGCATCGCTTGTCAATGAACATGGCATATGTTGAATGATACATGAAATGTGGTGACATGCATTCATGTAGGTCGTGTCAAGTCGGCACTTAGGGGGGTTAGGGTATCTCTACTGAGCCGCAGTGGTGCTCACCCCTTTATTCTAAACTTTTTACAGATAAGGCGCCGATGACAGATGGGACTTGAGTGTCCAAGTGAAATTTTAGTTATATTTTGCTACATTTTGGATATTTGTACATTTGGCTATCTGTGCCGGCTTGTGGCACGATAATGATCTAGTTGTAGTCATGGTAGAATTCGTTGCATTTTGAACCTTATGTATGAATTCTTGTATGACTATAAACTTGGAAAATCATATGAATGATATGTGCTTCTTGAGAAAAGTGTATGTGTTGGAAAAGTATGGCACTATAGAACTATTTTCCTCTTGAGTTATGACTTCTTGTATGGATATTTATAAGTTAGTGGAGTATGGAATGAATGTATGCATGTACTGTTGAATGAAGATGGCAAGGAAAAATTGATGGAATTACATTTCAAATGTGGAATGCATGTTATATGAATATACTTGATGGCCATTAAGGCATTAGAGTAGCCATTGGGGGGACACGTGCCCAAAAGTGTCCATTTTGAGTTTATGGCATGGATGAAATTTATATGTATTGAAGGATAATTATATTAGCTTCAATTTGATAGGTCATGGGCCTTGTTTGGATATAAAATGAGGAAGATAGGCATGTTTTAGTGTATGGGTTTAATTTCCGACCCATAGTCATTGATTTGGATATAGCTTGGGTTTTGGTTGGTATTTTTAGATGATTCTAATAGGGTTGGATGATAGACATGTTGAGGATGATCCATGCCAAATTTCAGGTCAAACGGATTTATAGATTGTGAGATATTCAAATTTGAAGTTTGGGTGAAGTTGTAGTTGAATTAGGGTTGCAAAAATTTGCCAGGGATTTATGGCAATCGATCGCCCTTGTAAAAGGCCAAAATCTGGCCTCGGTCGACCTTGGGCGATTGATCCCCCTTTTACAGCATGCACTATTCAAACAATGTTTTATCTAACTTCAAAGAGGCATATCTCCTTCGTTTCAAATTGGATTTCGATGATTCTTTTTTTGAAATTGTGTATTTTTAAACCCACTTTCCAATGGTTTCATTTTCAGACATTTGTTATAAACTCACAAGGAGTTATGTGTTCGTATTTGTGGGTTGAAAGCATTCGAAGGGTTGTTTGGTTGAGGCCATTGAGGTTAGGTGATGTTGACTTGTGCATAGGTAATTACAAGTGGGTGACTAGGCTTCTGTGGTAATGAAAGGTTAAGATGGTCCATTAGGAATTAATGGATAGGTTCACACTCGGGATTCGAGTCGGTCCGGGGGAGTCTCGGGGTCCGAATTCCAGGGCGTAACTGAATGGTATCAGAGCTCTAGGTTAGAACGACGGGTGATGGTTATATCATGTGTGAATTGAGAAGGTTGGATTCACATGAATGTTTAGACCTTAACTGGAGATTGCTTATGTGGAACTTGAATTATACTTACGCTTTCTTGGCTTGCTTTTGTGGATTGAATTGACTTGGCATGTGTAGGCATGATGGAAATGATGTAAGAAGAGTACATTCCTTAATTCTAAATTTTTCTTCTTGTGGTGCATATAGCAAAATGCCTCCAAGGAGAGCGCGAGACGTAGGCGCTGATGCTCCTCAGGAACCAAATGATGGAACGCAGTTTATGCGTGATATGGCAGACACTATGAGGCGGATGGCTAGGGAAGCTAGAGAAGAGGAGGTGCAGGCATTGCCTAGGGTTGCCTTGAGCCGCCAAATGGTTGCAATGAAAGAATATGTGAAATTTAAGCTGCCTACTTTTGATGGTGCACATGACCCACTACTTTTGATGGTGCACGTGACCCACTAGTGGCGGAGGGTTGGATAGATCAGACACATAAGCTCATGGTTACTCTTGCAATCGATGAGGACTTGAAAGTGGGAATAGCGGCGCTTCACTTGCAAGGGGAAGCGGATCGGTGGTGGCAGTTCATCGGGAATACCCACGACATTGAGACTATGGACTGGGAAACCTTTAAGGGTTTATTCTTCGATAAGTTCTTTCCAACATCGGTGAGAGACCGGATGAGGCAAGAATTTATAGACTTAGTCCAAGGGGATTTAGACGTGATGGGGTACGAGACCAAATTCACCTCATTAGCTCGTTTTGCCCCAGAGATGGTAGCTAATGAAGAGCTAAAGGTGAAAAAGTTCGTGAAGGGATTAAAAACCTCAATTAGGAAGAGGGTGTCCATCTTGGGATTGAGGACCTACTGTGATGTGGTTGATAGAGCCTTTGTGGCTGAGGAAGATGACAGAGACACCCAAAGGATATGGGAGTCTAAACAACAAGCGAAGAGTGCGAGGGCGTCTTCGGGTAGCCAAGGACGGAAGAGGAATAGGGAAGGCAGATCCAATTTTCAGGGGCAGCAGCAACCTCGCCCGGTACCTTCATTGGCCTTGCCTACCAGATCTTTAAGATCTTCTACGGAGTGCTATAATTGCCATCAAATTGGCCACTACAGTAGGGAACTACAATTTCTATGGATTCGATTCCAGTGATGCGAGACTTCCTGGATGTGTTTTAGGAAATCCTAGGGCTACCACCGTGTCGTGAGATTAATTTTGTGAATGTTCTAGTCCCAGGCATCAGACCTAGTGCTTGGGCCCCACACAGAATGGCTCATGTGGAAATGAGGGCGCTGAAAGATCATATTCAGCAACTCCTCAGCCAGAAATTCATTCAGACGAGTATTTCATTGTGGGGAGCACTGGTGCTATTTGTGAAAAATAAAGATGGGTCTCTTCACCTTTTATAGACTACAAAGAGTTAAATAAGGTCACAATTCACAATATGTACCAGTTACCAAGGATTGATGATTTGTTCGATCAGCTGAAGGGAGCCACATACTTCTCAAAGATAGATTTAAGATTCGGGTTTCATCAACTTCGAATTAGGGAACAAGAAGTACCAAAGATAACCTTTCTTACCATATATAGATCTTATGAGTTTTGGGTTATGCCTTTCGGGTTAACAAATGCCCCAGTTGTCTTCATCAATATGATGAACATAGTGTTCAGAGCCTACTTAGATTAGTTTGTTATTATCTTCATCGATGACATTCTGGTTTATTCTAGGTTAGAGGAGGACCATGCCAGAAGTCTCAGTATTATTCTACAGACACTAAGAGACCACCAGTTATATGTAAAGTTTAAAAAATGTGATTTCTGGCAGATGGAGGTGAAGTTCTTGGGTTACGTAGTATCTAAGAAAGGGATAGCAATAGATCCAAGTAAAGTGTTAGCAGTTTTGGAGTGGAGTAGCCAACCTCACCCTCAGAGATTCGTAATTTTCTTGGGTTAGCTGGTTATCATCGTAATGATTCTTGTCAGGTGGCGTTTGATGAGTTGAAGAGTGAGTTGACAACTGCACCTATTCTAGCTACCCCTCAGAGCGGAATTGAGTACTTGGTATTTATTGATGTGTCATTGTAGGGTTTGGGATGTGTGTTGATGTAGGAGGAGAGACCAATATCATATGCTTCATGGAAGTTTAAGCCTCACGAACTTAATTACTTAACTCATGATCTAGAGTTGGCAGCTATAGTTTTGGCCTTGAAAATTTGGAGGCATTACCTCTTGGGTGAGGCCTTCAGATTGTCCAGCGACCACAAGAGTTTGTAGTATCTGTTCTCACAGAAAAAACTAAATATGAGGTAGCGTAGGTGGTTGAAATTCGTGAAAGATTATCACTTTTTCATCCAGTAACTGTAAGGACCGGAATAATTTTGACCGGTCCCGGATGATTTTTGGGCTGGATTTATTTTTTTTCGAATAAATTAAATTCAAAAAGAATGTGGATATACATATATATAGATATATATGGGAATATATATATATATATATATATATATGTACATGGTGGGTCTTTATGTAATTATTGATGAGTGGAGATGCACATTTATAATTTTGTGCATGTGGAGGGGCAAGAGTGTATGAGATGATGTATATACATATGTTTATACAAAATAATATGCCCATGTGATGTATATGTATATTATAAATATACATGATTTGAATATGTGGCTGGGGTTATCTTATAATTTATGTGGACCAAAAAAAGAAGAGTATACAAGAAGATAGAAGAGGAGACCAAAGTGAGGTCTTCGGCTGAAGTAAAAAGGGAGAAGAAAAGAAAGAAGGAAGAAAAGAAAAGAAAGAAAGAAGAAAAGAAAAAGAAAAGAGAAAGGGAGAGAAAATCGGGGAGAGAGAAAACCGAGAAGAGAGAGAGAGGGAGAAGCCGAAGGCGAGATCGGCTCGGGGTGCTCACGACGGGGCTCCGCCTGGACGACGGCGAAGGCGGTAAGCCGGCAATGGCTGGAGTGGTTGCTGACGGCGGCTGGTTGCGAGTTGCTGGCCGTGACTGGGGGTTTCGTAGCTGGGCCGTTCGCGAAGGGGGCTTCGGCTGGTTCAATGGGGGTCCGATCACGGTGGGTTTTCGGGTGGTTTCGGTTGTGGCGGCCGGATGGTGGTGGTCACGGTGGTGGGTTTGGCCGTGGCTGGTGCCGACGGTGGCTTCGGCTGAGTCTTCGCGGTTGAGGTGAGTTGGTTAGGTTTGGTTTTCAAATGGATTTCGTTTGGGTAGTTGGAGTGGTGAGTTTTTGGGTGGCCATAGCAATTCGGTTTAACAGTAAATGGTGGTTGTTCAGGCTGTCCAGGGTGGTGAGTGGTGGCTGTTTTGACTTCGGGTATGGTTGTGCATGGGTTCGGCTTTGGAGTCTGTGAGAGTGCCGAAGCTTGGGGCTTTGATTGGGTAGTTTTTGGAAGACACGGTGGTGCCCAACGGAGGTGCGACAAGGGGGTCTTTCGGCCAGTTTCGTGGCTGAAAAGTGGGCTATTATGGCCTGTCCTGTGGTAGTCTTCTTGGCCGAACATGGTAACTGATATGGGTCCTTGACAGTTGTGTGTTTCTTCATGGGTTGCTCATAATCTCAGAGCCATAGTGGTACCAAAAAGGGGCTGGTTCGTGAACTGTTTGGCCGTGGAAATGGCGGCCTTGTGGTGTCGGCATGGACAGTGGGCTGCCTATTTACATGGTTTTGATTGGAGGATTTCCTGGGTGAAATTTGGTGCAAGTGTATATAATGGAGTGTGTGTGTTCAACACATTCATATATGGGTTGGGTTGGACATGACAGTGAGCCGAAATTGGTTATTTGGGTTAATTCAGATGTGGACTGAAATTAGTTACAGGCTTGAATTGCACATGGGGTTCGGTTGGCAACTCGGGTTGTGGGTTGTTTTGGGTAGCCGAACGAGAGGGATTCACAGCTGGCTATGGTTTGGCTGAACTGGACCGAACATGGAAAAAGGGCCGCTTTGCAAGCGCGGACTTAGCGAAAGCAGGACCTAAGGCAAGTTGATTCTTGCCTCTATCTCATACAGATATTTTATGTATGTTGAGTAATTTACATATGTCTCAATTTAATCATATGTGGTATGTGTATATACATATATATGTAGGCGCTTATATATATATGTGTATAGGGAATGTGGTACATACATGGGATGTTAGAGGATATACATATGTGTGTGTGTATATATATGTATGTGCGGGTTTGGGAAACGATAACATGTTAGATTTATCGCCTATTTGCATGATGGTATGCATGTATGTATAGATTAAAGTCTATGAAAATTTTGCTAAATAATATCTGTTTAGCTGTGTGTTATATTGTATGCATATGTGACTCTTATGCATGAGGTTCAGTATATATATATAGGTGATTATATATATGGTTGCAGCGGTAGAAATGCATGCTAAGTATGAATTTAACTTCTGGCGAGTATTTGAAAAGCATGAAATGTGCTAAGTGCGTTATATGTTCTTGATACATATGTGGGTGATGTAATATATATATGTGTGTATATATATTGTGATTGGAATGCATGTTAGCTACTTGTAGTGAATACATGCATTGAATGAGAGCATGACTGTACTTATGCTAGTGTACGTGCATATAGGACTTATATGCAAGATTGGACATATATGTGTTTGTATGTGGGAATGTGAATGTGAGATGCGTACTAGCTTCATATATATATATATATTGAACGCACGCATTGGTTATAGCATGATAAAAATGTGCTAAGTTGAAGTTGTTTGCATATAAGAGGTTTTATGCGAGTTTTGAACATATATGTGCTATATGTGTTGGAAAGTGATGAAAATCATGCCAAATACTTCTTTTTAGTATTCATAAGCATGGGTTGAAGCATGAAAGTATTATGCTGTGTGTATATGCATCCATATTGCATGTATAGGAGGGAAATGACACATACGTGGTTATATGTGGGTTTGTGTAGAGAGGAATGCATGCTATGTACTTGTATACTAGCTGGTGCATTGGGATAGCATAAAATAGAATGCTTAGTTAAGTATACATCCATATTGCATATATGGGAGGTTGCGGGAAAATTAACGCAAAGAGGGGTGCACGGGACTTCGGAGTGGTCCAACCGTGTCACGAGAAGTGGTATAATCATCCACTACGTATGGCCTTCGGAGTGGACCCGCCATACGAAGGCTTTATGCCTAGAATCGGAGTATGTCCAACGTTTGTGAGCTTCGGAGTTGCCCCCTCACAATTTGGCAAACCAATATATTGCCATCGGAGTATATCCAACAAGTATGGCCCTCGGAGTGGACCCGCCATGCTAAGGCTTAAAGCCTGGGAATCGGAGTATGTCCAATGAATGTGAGCCTCGGAGCTGTCCCCTCACATAATGGCAATCCTATACATTGCCAGAGTAGGATGACCTTTTGGAGTGGTCCAGGTCATAGGTTGGTTATCGGAGTTGTCCTAGGTCACATAATCCTCGGAGCGGGCCAATCATGTGGGGTATCGGATGAGGACCGAGAGTGAGAGTATGTGCAAGCTTTGATGCTTGTCTTATGTATCGGATTATGACCGTGGAAGGTGAAAAATACCTTTATGCTTATGTGTTTATCTGTTAAGCATGTTTCCTGTTTAAATGCATCCGTATTGCATTTGAGATGTGCTACTTGACGAGTAGAAGATGTGGTAGCTGATTTACATCGTTTATGTAAATGTGTTGATATATATATGTTCTATATACATATTGGTGCTGAATGTTTACTGCTTTCAAGCATGTTGAAAATGATTTCTAAAATCATGTATAGCGGGTTTTGTATGTTCATATGTGCTAGAGTAGCCACATACATCATTGGTTCATGCATGCTAGGTAAAGCATGGTCTTAAATATGGTGATATATTTAAGTGCATGTATATTTTTGAGAATATGTGAGGATCAACCTGCTGCAGCGGTGATAGTATGGTTCTACTTACCTTGTTGGGCCTTTGAGCTCACCCCCTCCCAGGTTTTGCAGGTATTGCTGGTTTTGGAGTCAGTTGGGAAAACTAATAGCACCAGTCGCAGAGGTAGTAAGTAGATTCCTTAGAATCTAATGTATGTACAGGATAGTGGATAGATAGATGCTTTACATTTGGATTAAATGTATAAAGTGATTTATGTTGATTCAGTTCCTTCAATTGTATTTTATTCATGTGATGTATGTATATAATACGGACATTCAAGGACTGAGGCGTGTATATTTATGATTGTATTATGCATGTTGTAGAAATGCTGGGGAGACACATGCCCAGAAGTGTCCATTTTTATTGTTAGATATAAATGCTGGGGGGACACGTGCCCAGAAGTGTCCATATGAATTGTAAAGCAGGTATGACATGCCAAGAGCTGATTATTTAGAATGGGTCATGCCCGATTTTCGTAAAAATAATAGGAAATTGAGTTGTATGATCAGGTGATGGTTATGTCGTGAGGGTGATCTCACGGGTTCACACCTCGGTTTCCGGGCCTCGGGAATCGGGGCGTGACAGTAACACCCAAGGAAAGTGAATGTAGTAACTAGCACATTCAGTTGTTGACCCTATGCTAGTCTTTCACCACTATTTGAAGTAAAATAAAATGATTTGGGAGGCATTAATGAGTTAGATGTTGCTTTTGTAACATGTGTAGTTGTTACACCTACTATCATTCGGAGAGTAATTACAGATGTGCTTTTTGACCCACATTGCGCAAAGAAAGTGGCTAAGTTGAAATCTAGAGAGGTACCATTCTATACAGTGGGAATAGAAAGAGGATTGAGGTATAAGTGACCGTTAGTGGTTCCTCCCAAGGATGAATTGAGGAGGGCAATGATGAGTGAGACCCATAGTTCTCAGTTTTTGGTACACTCAGGAGGGGATAAAATGTACAAGGATACAAATTGACAGTTTTGGTGGGCAGTCATGAAAAGGGACATTGCTATATTTGTCTATAAGTGTAGCACTTGTCAAATGATCAAGATTAATCACCAGAGACCACCGCGATCTTTATAGCCACTACCTATATCAGAGTAAAAATGGTAAAGCATTTTTATGGAATTTATAGTAAGACTTCCCACCTCCTAGAAGAATCATGATGCTATTTGGGTTATAGTGGACAGGTTGACAAAATTAGCCCATTTCTTGCTAGTTCGCTCAAAGTAATACGCGAAGCTTTATATTGCAGAGATAGCGAAGCTTCATGGCATGCCTTTGTCCATTATATTGGATAGAGATCAAAAATTTCTTCATGATGAGGATACTTATCACCACATTGAGGTTGGGAAGATTAAGTTATAGCTAGATGCAACATATGCAGAGCAACCATACTATATTATTGACCATAGCAATCAGGTCCTTCATTCCAAGACTATTCCTTTAGTACATGTCTAGTGGAGCCACCACAACGAGACATAATCCACTTGGGAAAGGGAGGATGAAATAAAGGAAAAGTTTCCAGAGCTTTTAATTTCATGTATGGGGTGAATTTAGAGGACAAAATTTCTCTTTTTAGGGGAGAAGAATGTAATCCCTATAATTTTGAGGTTATTTAATTTGGGTTTTTCATTTATTTAAATTCTTTATTTTGTGAGTGTTACAATGCTTTAGTTAAATTTTGTCAATGTATGTTTTTATTTATAATGTATATGTTTGATTATGTGATACTAAGTGGTTGGTTGTTTTATTAATTGTGCATTTTTTTATTGTAATTGCATTTTTATGTATAAGTAAAAATGTGTGGGTGTTTAATAATTTTGTTGGACCATATTAGTGTATGTTCTTTTATTATTATTTTTTTAATTCTCTTTATGTTGGGCTAGGGGGAGTTTGGGTTGGATTATTGAGTTTGGGCTGGGGTATTGCTACATGTTCATTTTAATTGTTTAGGTGTTGGGCTAAATATATTTTTATTTTTATTTCTCTTTATTTCTTTTAGTGTTTTATTTGTATTTCAAAAAAAAAAAGAGAGAGAAAGAAAATAGGGTTCTGTCATTTTTACGCACAGAGAGGGAGAGAAGAGTAGACGTCAAAGAGGAGGGAGACAATGAGTAATTTTGTTCAGATCAAAAGGCATGTTCATGCTCTACACTTCCCCTTTGTGCTTATAAACATAGATTAATATTTCTGTTGTTTGATTCTGTGCATATACAAGTATATATATTTGGGTTATTGTATGAATACGTATAATGGTATGAAATTTTGCCTGAATACATATGTAAATCAGTGTGGATGGTTCGTGTGAGGATGAACATGTGTATGGTTATATATACGTGAATATATATATATATATGCATATATGTTGTATATATATAAGCATTAAAATTCATATATGAGTAGGAAATTATGTGTGTTGACGAATTTTAATCCGATTATTGTGTTGCTCTAGCTCTTGTGAATAACCCTTGATCATTGAGAAGTAGATTGTTGAGAAATTTGATAGAATTTAGAATTTTAGTTTAGAAACTTGAAAATTGGGGATTTTTGATTTAGGCCATGGATGGAGGAGATTTTTGTGCCAATAGAAAGCGTGGATGAAGAGGAATAGTTTGGTGTGTAAAAGGAGATGAACGGTGGCCGAAAAGAGCCCAGAAAGTTGTCGGAGGGGCTGGGACGCGCTGCAGAACATAGGGGTGATGGAGATGGATTTGGTCACCTTTGTTGTAGAGTTAGCACAAAAAATAAGCTTTTAAGGTTGGGATATTGTATGTTCTTTTGCTCGGCGCTTATTTAAATATCTGGTTGAAAATATTGTTTTATTTTCTTTGGGTATTATCATTGTAAAAGGTGAATGTATGATGTAATAGCTTTACATTTGTTTTTATTTATTATTATTGTGAACAAAAGAAAAAGAACAGTTCGATTTTGAATAGTTTTTATGGTATCCTTGTGGATTGGTTTATTTTCATTTTATATCATCATTAATGCTTTTAAGTGAATGTTATGTTTTAAAGATTATGGAAAGGCATGTTAGGATTACCTAATACCTATTAAGGTATTTGTAAATTACATGTGGAGGCATGTTAGGATTGCCTAATACCTAATAAGGTATTCATAAAATATAGGTATAGGCATGTCAGGATTGCATAATACTTAGTAGGAAAATTAATGGATGGGTTGGTACAGTACATAATTTTATTTTTATATATTTTTTTTTGGAGCAGGAGGTTAAATGAGGAAGTGATATATATACATATATATCTATATGTTTTATTGTCCTCATATAAAGGGTATGTTTATCAGTTCTTTGATGGGTGGTAGTAGAGGGAACTTGCTTGTGGGTTTAATCCAATTTATTGATATTTCAGGTCTTAAGTCATTTCCACCTCGAGGTTAGAGCATAGAGTTCGTAGCGTGTGGCAGTAGTGTTTCCTTACCAGACTTCATTTTAGGGACTTAATTTTATTTATGTCTAAGATGTGGAATAATTTGGGATGCTATTTTAGATTGTTTAATCTTTATTTATTTTTGGGATTAAGGTCCTTGAGTTACAGGACTTCCAAGTTGTATTATTCGGACTCACAAGTTTTTTTTTTTTAATATTGTTAATCATCTCAATTAAAGTTTCCTTTCGCAATCATTTCCTTTTTCTTTTGTCACTTGTATTCTATGCTTGTATGCTATCAATTGTTGGTATTCCTTATGTTTTATGTGTGAGACTGGCCACCTCATGCGTGAAATTATAGGGAGTATTTCAGCTTATTGAAGTTAAGGTTTGAAAGACCGATCATTTAATAAAAAGAGGCTATATGTAATACTCCGTAATTTAAGGATATTTAATTTTGATTTTTATTTATTTAAATTATTTATTTTGTGGTATTTAAATGCTTTAGTTAGTTTTGATTAATGCATGTTCTTTATGGTTTAATGTACATGGTTGATTAATTGGTGCTAAGTGTTGATTGACTTTATGAGTTTGTGAAATTGTTGGTGTTAAATGTTTGTAAAATTGTTATGTTAAATGTTTCTAAAATTTTTCAGTTACTTGGTTATATTTTTCTTTTATTTTTAATTATTTTCAGGTTGGGCTAGGGAGAGTTTGGGCTACACGTACTACTGGGTTGAGATATATATATATATAGATGTGGGCTAATATATTTATAATTATTATTTTAATTATTTAGAAATTATTTTGGTGTTTCTAGAAAAGAAAATTATTAATAAAACAAAGAGAAAAAAAAATAGAGTTCATTGGTTCCTACGCACAGAGAGTTTTTACGCACAAACAGGGAGAGAACGGTAGACGCTAGAGAAAAATGAGAAAAGGGTTATTTTGTTAAGATCAAAAGGCAAGTTTAATCTCTTCACTTTCCCTTTGAACTTCTAAACATAGATAAATAATTGTGTTATTTGATTTGTATGTGTATGTGTATATATACATATATGTATACATGAATGTCTGTATGAACATGCATAATGGTATGAAATCCAATGTACACACATCTATAAATTCATGTGGACGATCATTGTTAGGATGTATTAGTGTGAGATATATATACACGTATATATGAATATATATTAATATATACAAGCAACCAAATTCGTATATGAACATTTAAGTTGTGTTTGTTGGAATGTAATCCGAATAAAGTGTCTGTTTGCCCTCTATGAGTGACCCTTGATAATCGGGATGTAAAGGATTGAGAACTTTGATAGAATTTTGAGATTTAAGTTGGAGAACCCAATGAACTTAAATTTGGGGGTTTCTGGTTTACGCTACAAATGGAGGCGATTCATACACCATTAGAAAGCTTAGATGAAGGGGAGCATTTTGATATATAAAAAGTCAAATTTTGGTGGCCAGAAAGTGGCTGGAAAACTAGCGGGATCAACGCACTGCCCCAGCACAGCGCAACGCGCACATTCACCGCCAGCTCGTGCAGCGATCTCCAGCGGCTGACGGGGACAGGAAAAGGGGCAGTCCGGTCCCACTCGCCGAGCCCAACCTCTGGGCCCAGTCCAAAATATTTAAAAAAAATTTTAAATCATTTTAAATTGTAGAAAATTAGGAAAAATATTTTAAATTACCAGAAAATTCGTGAAAAACAAAACAAGACTTTTAAAGGTAGAGTATGCACAGAAACCTAGATTAGAGAGTGGCAGTGATATGTTCTTACCGGACATCAGTGTTGAAATACCCCAACAAAATTTCGCGCATTAGGTGGCCAGTCTCATACACAAAACTTGAGGGATACTAACAACTGATAGCAAACAAGCATAGAATACAATGACAAAAGAAAAAGAATTATAAATGCTGAAAGGAAAGTCTAACTGAAATAAATAATCATGTTAAATAACATTGTGTTATTCTGATTGAGACAACTTGGAAGTCCGTAACCCACGGACCCCTTAACCAAAAAAAAACATAAAAGTAAAACTTTATGAACAGATTTAAGTCCCTACTCTAAAGTATGGTAAGGAATGGATGATTGTCACACTCTACGAACTCCACGCACAAATCTCCAAGTAGAAACTGTCTGGAACCTCAAATATCAACAAAGTGGGTTAAACCCATAAAAAATTCTCTCCACTACAACCCAATCAGAGAACCGGTAAACAAACCCTCTATATGAGGACAGTAAAGACATATAGATATAATTATACCGTTTAGTCATTAAATCTCCTATCTTAGAAGTAACTAGAACTACGTTATGAACTAACCCATCCATTATCACAATAAAGATAAAACAAATTTCTAAGTTCAAACCATAGACAATCCTAACATACCTTCTTCCATATATTCTACAAATGCCTTACAAGGTATTAGGCAAACCTATCCTACCTCCACCAATAATCCTTTCCCAAGACAACAAATTTATGTTTATATACAATTAAAGATAACCCACCAACTCATAAATATATATCTCCAATTAACCTTATGACCCAAGAATAGAGCCGCCCCACACCCTACACTAACACATTTGTTATCTTAATGCAAGTGTAGACTAGTTTTAAGTTAACACAAGAAACAATCATAACATGCTTGAATATATAACGAGAAACGTTCTTACTAGATATTAGGCAATCCTAACATGCTCCAAATAAAATATAAAGATACCATATTAGGTGTTTGGCGATCCCGACACGCCTTTGCAATCCCAACATGCCAAATATAATGCATAGATACCTTATTAGGTATTAGGCGATCCTGACACGCCTTGGCATTCCCAACATGCCAAATATAATGCATAGATACCTTATTAGGTATTAGGCGATCCTGACACGCCTTGGCAATCCCAACATGCCAAATATAATGCATAGATATCTTATTAGGTATTAGGCGATCCCGACACGCCTTAGCAATCTCAACATGCCAAATATAATGCATAAATACTTTATTAGGTATGGGCGATCCTGTCACACCGGGCAATTCTTACATGCCAAATAAAATGCATAAATACCATCCCAATATGAAACACAAGATAAACAAGGTGTATTATGATCTTAATTTGCACAAACAAAGTAATTCAAATTGTCCGATATGAAATTATCACCATAAGAGAAATCATTCACAAGTAAACTATAACCAAGTATTTCATGAGCATTTATATTTTTAAAAGAAAATACATTCAAATAAATCCAATAACACAATTATCCACTTTAGAAGCAAACACCCAATCAAACCTCCAATTTATCTAAAACTTTAAGCGGTCAAAACCTAACTCAAAAATTAAGTTCTCGGGCCTATTCTGTTCCTCAAATCATGTTAGATATTCTGGAAATTTCTCATATTTTTTGAAATTTAAAAGAAATATTTTCTAATAAGAGACAGATAAAGCATAGTCAAATGCATACTTATACAATCGAGACAACCTCAATGGAAACTCCTTTTCATTCGAAAATTAAAACCCAGGTTCAATTCAATCCTATAAAGTAACTTGAATTTTTTTTTGAATTTTCTGAAATTTTAAAATATTTTTTTTAAAATAAAAGAATGTGAAAACCCAACCTTTAGACATTTTAAAAATTAAAATAACAATAAGGAAGACTCATTTGAGATGAAATTTTAAACCTGGGTTCTTTTAACATTCAGAAAGTTACAATAAAAATTTGGGAATTTTTGAAAATTTCTAAGTATTTTCTAAAATAAAAGAAATGAAAAATCCAAGTTTTAGACAATTCAAAAATTAATTTAAAAATAAGTGGAAAATAATTTCTACATGACACTTAAAACCCAAGCTCCTTAAACCCCCAGAAAGTTGACATAAAAATTTTGGGAATTTTTGGAATTAAAAAAGTATTTTTAAAAAAATGATTATTCAAATTTTTAAATTTTTTTTTCAAAAATTTCAAAACTTCAAGAAAAATACCAAAATAATTCGGAATGGGCCCATATCGGACCCAGAGGTGGGCCCCTACGAATGGGGCCCAAAAATACTTTTCTGGCCACCGGCGCCAAAGGCTCCATGCAACAACAATGGTGGAGAAATTTTCCGATCACTTTCCGATCACTTCCGGGCACCGAATCGCGCATATGAATATACCATTGAACTCGTATCAATCTAAGCTACGCATTGGTACCAAAATCACCCCCTCTCACGGCCTAAATCAAAAACATCCAATTTCAAGTTTTGAAAATCTAAAATTTCAAACTCAATTTTCTGTCAATCTACCCAACGGTTCACAATGTAATACCCCGCTCTAACACATGGTATGATATTGTCCGCTTTAGGCCTGAGCCATCACGGTTTTGCTCTTAGATTTTATCGCAAAAGGCCTCATACCATTTGAAGAGAACATACTACATATAAGCAAATCCCCTTTTCCACACCCAAACAATGTGGGACTGAGCACCCTATATTCTGTCAGTGTGGTAGCTCAGCCCAGTGTCTATCTTCGCACCCGCCCACTCACACCCGACCACAAGGGTTACTACAATCCACCCCCCTATGAGGCCCGACCTCCTCGTTGGCACACTTCCAGTTGGGTTCAGGCTCTGATACCAACTGTAATACCCCGCTCCAACACATGGTATGGTACCATGTGTTGGAGCGGGGTATTATATTTGGTATCAAAGCATTCCAGGTTCAAGTATTCTCGGGTCTGTAGGGTCCGTCGTAGGGTATCTTCTGCGTTGCATATTCTGATAAATAGAATTTAAGTAGAGGATTCATTGTACTTTATACATCTTAGTTTATTATTGGGGCTTAATTAGATGTCACCTCGTAGGAGGAGGAAGACGAACCATAACTAAGGTCAAGATAATGTTCAGGATGGAAATGTTAAAATTCCTCTCAATTTGGCAGCCATGATCGCTTAGGCTATAGCTACAGGAGTGGCGACTGCTCTTTAGAATCAGTAGCCATCACAATAGCCACTGCAAATGGCGCGTGTTCCATTACCAGTGGAACAACCTAACAGTTGGGAAGGATTCAAAACTCTTTTACATAAGGGAATTCCTGGACTTACAGAAGAAGGACAGGACAATTGCAGGGTCGAAGCAGGAGTTCACCAATTTATCTTTGTTGCACCTGAGGAGATGAACACTAAAGATAAAAAGGTGAGCTATTTTGTGAAGGGATTGATTTAGACTACTCGACAGGTCATTGTGGGTAATCTAGCTTATTCCATTTACACTCAGGTGGTTCATGTTGCATTGCAGCACTGTCAAATAAGGAGGGATTATAGGAAATGATAGGGGGAGAAACGAAATGATAGATACTTCGTTAGCCAGATAGTGGAAAAGAAAAATAGAAATAGTAGGGTAATCTATTCAATAAATGCACTATAGGAGGGTCTACAACGTCATGCCAGATCATGTGCAGGCTCCACCGCAATGAGGCGAAGTCTACTTAGATGAGGGAGGATCAAATAAAGTCAAAATACCCAGATCTTTTATTTTAGGTCTGAGGCGAATTTCGAGGACGGAATTTCTTTTCTAGGGGGGAAAAATGTAATACCCCGTAATTTGAGGATATTTAAATTGGGTTTTTATTTATTTTATCGAGTTTTTAATTATTTAAATGCTTTAATTAATTTTGTCAATGCCTGTTTTTATATGTTTAATGTGGATGTTTGAATTGTTGCTAAGTGTTGATTGTATTTAATTTTGTGTTAAATATTTGTTTTAAATATAATTTTTTTCTGTTAAATAAAAATATGTTGGTTTGGGCTGCATTTTCTTTATTTTTTTTGTTTTATTATTATTATTATTAGGTTAGGCTGGACTATATATATATTTATATATAGTTGGGCTAAATATTTTATATTTATTAGTTTAATTATTTAGGAATATTAAATAAGAGAAAAGGAATTAAGGTTCAGTAGTTTCTATGCATAGAGGATTCATACGCACAGATAGGGAGAAGACGGTAGACGTCAGAAAAAGAGAAAAAAAGTGATTTTTGCTCAACATCACAAGGCAACTTCGAACTCTTCTCTTTCCCTTTGAATCTATATACATATATACTATTTGTATATACATGTTGCTAGAATATATGTATAATATATATATTAATTGTATAGACGTGTTGCTAGAAATTTGTATGCAATTAATTATGAAATTAAATGATTTTGCATGCTAAGAATAATTCTGTGAATTAAACATGAAGATTTTGGAGTTTTGGTACTGTTTTAGGGTATTTTTGCATATATATATATATAAAATTTGGGTTTACTGTAATCATCATTTTTGAACATTTTTGTTCCAATTAAAAGGTAGATCTTACTTCCTAGGACAATCTTTGAAAGTTTGATTGTGAACCGTTGGGTAGATTGACGGAAAATTAGTTTGAAATTTTAGATTTTCGAAACTTAAAATTGGGCGTTTTTGATTTAGACCTCGAGAGGGGATGGTTTTGGTACCAATGCGTAACTTAGATCGATACGAGTTCAATGTTATATTCATATGCGCGATTTGGTGCCCAGAAGTGATCGGAAAGTTTATCCACCATTGTTGTTGCGTGGAGGCTTCAGGAAGAAGAAGAAGGAAGAAGAAAGAAAGCAAAAAAAAAAAAAAGGTGGCCACGCGTGCCACCGGCGTATGGGGGCGCGTGCCACAGGCGCCGGTGGCCAGAAAAGTATTTTTAAGCCCCATTCGTGGGGGCCCACCTCTGGGTTCGATATGGGCCCATTCCGAATTATTTTATTATTTGTTTTGAATTTTTAAAATTTTTGGAAAAAAACTTAAAAATTTGGAAAATCATTTTTTAAAAATACTTTTATAATTCTAAAAATTTCCAAAATTTTATGTCAACTTCCTGGGAGCTTAAGGAGCATGGGGTTTAAATTTCATGTCAAAATGATTTACCTTGTCTTTAAATTGATTTTTAAAGTGTCTAAAAACTGGATTTTTCAGCTTCTATAATTTTAGAAAATACTTATAAAGTTCCGAAAATTCCCAAATTTTTACTGTAACTTTCTGGAGGCTAAATACACTTAGGTTTAAATTTTTAGCTCAAAATAATCTTCTTTTGTTGTTCAATTGATTTTTAAAGTGTCCAAAAGTTGGGTTTTTCACTTTCTGTAATTTTAGAAAATACTTTTGTAATTCCAAAAATTCTCAAATTTTTTTTGTAATTTCTAGAGGTTAAATAGACTTGGGTTTAAATTTTCATCTTGAAATGAGCTTCCCTTAGTGTTCAATTAATTTTTAAAGTGTCTAAAAGTTTGTTTTCACCTTCTTTTATTTGTTGAAAGTATTTTGTAAAATTCTAGAAAATTTCAAAATGATTGAACATGGTTAATAGAAGTAGATTAGGCCCAGAAACCTAGATAAGAGTTTGGTTTAGACTCCCTCATAGATTTGAGTGCATTGGGAGTTGGATTGGGTGTTTGCTTCTAAAGTGGTTAAATTGTGTTATTTCATTTACTTGAATGTATTTTCCTTTAAGGATATAAATGGCATTAAATACTTGATTATAGCTTACTTATGAACGATTTGTCTTATGGTGATAATTTCATGTCGGTTAATTTGAATTACTTTGTTTGTGCAAATTAAAATCATAATGCACCTTGTTTATTTTATGTTTCATATTGGGAATACATCTATACATTTTATTTTGGCATGTAAGGATTGTCTGGGGTGTCAGGATAGCCCATACCTAATAAAGTATCTATGTATTTTATTTTGGCATATAAGGATTGCCCGGCGTGTCAGGATCGCCCATACCTAATAAGGTATCTATGCATTTTATTTTGGCATGTAAGGATTGTCCGGCGTTTCAGGATCGTCCATGCCTAATAAGGTATCTATGCATTTTATTTTGGCATGTAAGGATTGCCCGGCGTGTCAGGATCGCCCATACCTAATAAGGTATCTATACATTTTATTTGCCATGTCAGGATTGTCAGGCGTTTCAGGATCGCCCATACCTAATAAGGTATCTATACATTATAATTACTTTGTCATGATTGCCTAGATTTAATAAAATGCATGCATATGTTTCTTTACTTTGAACTTAAAGAATGGGTTCATTGTTGAATGATAAGGGTTTGTTGGGACAACGTATAAGATGATTTTGATTTCTGAAAACATGAACTAGGTAGGAAATGACCAGTATGTATATACCTATACCTATTAAGGTATCAAAGGATAAAATGGTGACACGTTAGGATTGTTTAAACTTGATAGTATTTCATGTTATGTTTATTTCTGCTCAACTCAAGGAATGTGTTTACTTTTGCGTAATATGGGTTTGGGTGGAATATTATAAATATTGACTGTTGCTTTGGAAACATGAAACTGGATAAAAGAATAACTTGTATGTTAAATCTATAGATTTATTTTGTGTCCCTTATATTGAGGGTATGTATATTGGTTCTCTGATTGGGATGTAGTAGATAGGACTTGCTCGTGGGTTTAACCCACTTTGTTGATATTTCAGGTTTTAGACGGGTTCCACTACGAGGATAGAGTTTTAGGGTTGGTTGTGACAGATATCTCTTCTCATCGGTCACAGGGTAGAAACCTATCATCTTATTCAAAGGTCATACTATGAACTCGTTTAGAGATTTTGGTTGTTAATTTTAAATTAGAGTCTTAAACTTTTGTTTATTATGATTAAGGGGTCCTTGGGTTACGGAACTTCCAAATTGTCTCAACGAACATATAATTATTTGTTTACTAGTTATTTCAATTCAGTGGGATCTTCTGTTCAGCTTTTAGGATTTATTTTACTGTCTTTTGTATTCTATGCTTGTTGCTGCTAATTGTATGTATCTCCTAGATTTTGTGTATGAGACTAGCCACCTCATATGCGAAATTTTCTAGGGGGTATTTCACATAACCAAACTTTCAAGGATTGTTCTAGGAAGTAAGATCTACCTTTTAATTAGAACAAAAATATTCAAAAATGATGAATACAGTAAACCCAATTTCATGTTAATATATATATATATACCTGCCTATACAGTCATATATACATGTATATACAAAAGCAAAAAATACCCTAAAACAATACCAAAACTCCAAAATCTTCATATTTAATTCACAGAATTATTCTTAGCATGCAAAATCATTTAATTTCATAATTAATTGCATAAAAATTTCTAGCAACATGTCTATACAATTAATATATTATATATATATATATATTCCAGCAACATGTATATACAAATAATATATATATACAGATTCAAAGGGGAAGAGAAGAGTTCGAACTTGCCTTGTGATGTTGAACAAAAATCACTTTTTTTCTCTTTACCTCGCGTCTACCGTTTTCTCCCTATCTGTGCGTAAAAACTACTGAATCCTAATTTATTTTCTCTTATTTAATATTCCAAAATAATTAAACTAAGAAATATAAAATATTTAGCCCAACTATATATAAATATATATATATAGACATATATATACATATATATAGCCCAGTCCAGCAGCCTAGCCCAACTTAATAATAATAATAATAAAACAAAAATAAAGAAAATGCAGCATAACCAACATATTTTTATTTAACAGAAAAAAAAACTATATTTAAAACAAATATTTAACACACAATTAAACTCAATCAACACTTAGCAACAATTCAAACATCCACATTAAACATATAAAAACAAGCATTGACAAAATTAATTAAAGCATTTAAATAATTAAAAACTTAATCAAATAAATAAAAACCTAATTTAGATATCCTCAAATTACGGGGTATTACAAGTTGATAAGTGTTCAATTTTATGCATTTGAACCCTCTTTATTGCATATGTTTGTCTCGTTTCTATGTTTACCGAGATATGTTTTCGGTGTTTTTGTATTTTTGATGTATTGCAGGTCTTGTAGTAAAAGGAGCAAAGTTTGAGGCTATTTGCAACTGAAGAGAAAAGTCAGAATTACAACCAAGGCATCTCGATCAATCGAGATGTTGATCTCGATCAATCGAGATCTCGATTGATCGAGATCTTATTTTGATTGATCGAAATCTCGATCAATCGAGATTCCAATCTCGATTGATCGAGATTCTGCAGAGCCACTTGCCCACTTGCTCACCTGCTTTCCCACTTGCAACAAAATCTCCCTTTTTGCACAACTTAGAGGGATTCTCTGACTTGAACAAGACCTTTGGGAACCTTTTTGATATAGTTGGTATATATATTGATATATATATATATATATGGTGGGCCCCAAGGTTGAAAAGGTGGCCAATAAAGCACAAAAAGAAGCCATTCTCAAGGATCTCTCACACACATCAGAATACACAAGGAGAGACATTCGGGAGAGGAGAAAAAAGAGCTGAACCAGACCAAGAAGCTTCATCTTCTCCATCAATGGAAGAGTGCAAGGCTGCCATGACCAACTAACTCCTCTTCTAGGGTGTGGTTGAAACACCTAGCCATGTAAACTTGTTCATTTTTGTAGCATTTTGGGATTTGTTCTTAAAAGTTGATTATTTAGCCTAGTGACCATGTACACTAATACATTTCTTATATATATTCATTTGATTTTGGTTTTGTTCTTGTCATAGAGTAGAATCTATCTTGTGAATGCACAACATTTGTTTCTTCCACAAGAAGGGCAAATGATGGCTAAGTAATGGTACTTTAAATGTATGTGGTGTGCTTGCTTGTATAAATCATGTTGAGATAAGGTAGTTTGGATGCATGTAGGTTCACTTAGAAAGTAGGGTAATTAGTTAGGTTGAAGAACTATGCTTGTTGAAGATGGATTATGATAGGTTGGTGCTCACATTAATCTTTTGATATGTCATTGAGGTCACAAGCCTAATGACATTGTTAGGCATTTAATTGATGAATCCCAAGGTTACTACACTTATGAACTTGTGAATGGCTAGTGGTGGAAACCACCCCTATCACTCTCTCCCAACTTTTAAACTCTTTACATTTATTGTTTTTACATTCATGCAATAGTTTTACAAACAAAACTCAACACCTTGTTTTTATGATTAAAGTGGAATTAATCTTTCTTTAAGATAATTACGACTAGTCCTCATGGGATCGATACCCTCTATATAGAACCGTATATACAAAGATTCATGCTCTTGCGAGTGGTTAAATTATATTTTGATAAAAGGGGTAAAAATAAGCTTACAATATAATTCAAGTTTAGCCACATCAAAATTTTGGCGCCGTTGCCGGGGACTACGGTTAAATTGTCGCCATTGAGAGATTAAATTTGGTTTAATTCTTAGGCTAGAAATTCTTTCATTCTTTTTTTTTTGTATATATCTTTTTCTTATCTCTCAAATTGCCTGATTTTAGGTATACCACATAGCGGGCATCTAAAAGGATTAAAGTTGGAACCCTTTGTGAGTATAAAGTCTAAAATTAGTGGGTTTGAATTCATTCATTTTTTTTTGTATATATTATTGTTTATTTTGCGTATTGAGGTGTTGTTCTACTATTAATGCATGCTTGGTAGACGGTCATTGTCACTTCCTTTGCTTCCTTGTAATATTGAACTTGAACGAACACTTAGACAACGTAGAGGAACCTCTAGGGACCCTATATGTCCTAGGACTGAAAACATGGACCCAAATGAGAGACAACCTCCCGGTCTACCTCCTTTTAATCATGAACAACAACTTCCACCTCCACCTCCTCAAGGAGAGTTGCTTATGGACTTTTATCTTCCGACTACATTTGAAGTACCTTCATGTACTCAATTCCCAGATGTAGCGGCAAATCAATTCGAAATAAAGTCCTCCACCATCAATCTTCTTAATAGCTTCCATGGTCTCCCTAATGAGGATCCATACCGACATTTACATTACTTCCTTTCCGTGTGTTCCACCATTAGGGTACCACACTTTACGGAGGATGATCTAAAGCTGCGTATGTTTCCATTCTCCCTAAAAGATAAAGCTAAAAGTTGGTTCAATTCCCTAGAACCTAACTCAATCCATTCTTAGGCGGAGATGCAAATAGAGTTCTTAAAAAAATACTTCCTGTTCGACGTGCAAAACACAGATAAAATAATATGCAATAATTTCGTTGTTGTTTTACACCTCGACAAAAAAAAGAATTTATAAAACCCTACAAATACTCTACTAAAATTAGTAAAGTGGTGAGTAGGGGTCGAACCCACAGAGACTGCACTGGTTTCGTTGTTAAGCTATCAAGATCTCTTCTAATTTAATTGAAAAAGAATTTGTTTTGTTTTTAACTTAAGTTGCTGAAATTAAATAACATAAATAAATGATGGATACTGGAGATAGAGGGTCCTGGGAATTGACTTCACCACTAACCTTCTAACAATGAAAGTTGTACTAATTTGGGACGTTTAATCTATACATTCAGAAAAGAATGACTACAAGCCAAATTCAGTTCTATCAAGAGGATTCATTCAACATACAATTAAGCATAACTCGTCTTCGCTAAGCATGGCCTATACATCTGACTAACTAATGATATGATAACCCATCTTCGCTTAGTACGAATTATAAAAACTCTAAATTGAATGATCTATGAAAACTATTGTATAACCTGTCTTAACAAAATCACAGAAGTTGAAAAGAACTAAACCCTAATCACTGCAAACATGCATTCATTATACAAGAACAAAAGTAAATATGCAATGAAATAATCCATTCAAATTAAAACTAACAGCACAGCTGTTGTTTATGTCTTGGTTATACAATCAATGAACAAAATAAATAATTCTCAAATTAATATACAAACTAAAACATTGAAAGACAGGTTAGGGTTACATCACTTCCCCGGAATGGTGTTTAGCTACTCATGATCGGAAGTCCAGGCTTGAACGATGATGAAGTCGTCGTCGTCTTGCCCGTATCGTCACGAATCGCCTCTATATATCTCTCTCTGCTTCCCCCCTCCAGAATCCCCTAGTTTTTCTTCGTTTCCTCCTTTTTACTTTGCGAAAACAAACCAACGGGACACCTCGCTTACCCAAAGTGGCAAGTGCGCATAATAAAATGGCACTTGCTCCTCACAAAGTGGCATTTGCGCCCAAAAAGTGGCAGCTGCGCAAATAGGGCAGAAAGTTGCTGAAAACGTCCGTTTTAGGAAATTTTCGTGAAATATGAAATTGTGCAGAATTGAATTTCCTTCAACCCACGCGGAGTTTGGGTCGTTTTGACAATCGTGTACGGAGTTATGGTCTGAATACCAACACGGGTCCAGGACTTTTTAGGCCTGAATTGGCCCAATCTTCTATGCGAATGGGCCCGTGCTCCTTTTCTTCATTTAAATTCATTTCCAGCCCATTTCTTTAGTCCATTTAGTTTGGATCTTCAATATAAACATATCTCTAATGGGCCAAGCTTCAGTGATAACTAAATGAGCACCATTTGTAGCCCGATTTCACCATTCCTAATCAGAATTACCCTTAATCACCTACAATCATAAAAATATTAAAATTATTAATAAAAATATGAAATAAATATTACTAAGACACTAATTCATATAATTTTAAGGGCATTGAATATGCAATATTCATTACTTATCACTTCCCAATGGGAAAGACAAGTGATATTCGGTGAGCAATCACCGGATTCACCCAAATTAATCAAGAACAATTTCATGAGACATGGGAGAGGTTAAAAGATCTTCTTAAATCTTGTCCACATCATGCTGTCCCAAAATGGCAGCTAGTGCAAAGTTTTTATGATGGGGTGAGTGAGCAACATAGGCAAATGATAGACTCCGCTTGTGGAGGAGGATACCTTTTGAAAAGCCCCGATGAGGCATGAAAACTTTTTCAAACCCTAAGCAATAATTCAGCTCAACGCTCCTCCACAAGAAAAGGGAAATCCACCCAACCTTGTAGAAGAGTGCATGAGATTTCAAGGGTAGATGAGGTTGCCATGCAAGTAGAAGCCTTATCCTGAAAAATAGACCTAATCATAAAAAATGGGCTGCCTACTCCAAGCCAACCTGTTCAAAATCAGGAGGTGTGTTCGTTTTGCTATAGCACTTCACATTTTGTGCAAGATTGTCCTATTGCCGGGCAATCTCCCGATTATGCTCAAGAGCAAGCGAATGTCTTGTACTCTAAATAGCTGAATGATCCGTATTCAAATACGTACAATCCTGGTTACAAGAATCATCCAGCTTTTTCATGGAAACCTCAAGAATCAAGTCCCTCTTTTCAAGGGCAAAATTCCTTTAATTCTCAATCTCAACAGCCTTAATATAGGCCAAATCCTCAACCTTACCATCAATGATCTAACTACCAACAACCACCACCTCCTCTGAGAAGCCAAGGCTTTGAAGAAAGGGTGATAAGCAATCTTGAGGCTAATACCCGCTTATTGCAAACTCACTCTCAATCAATCTCTAAGCTTGAAGCTAATGCTCAATCTATGGCTAGGTTAGAAGCTCAAATCGAGCAACTAGCTAATGCCTTGAATAGAAGAGAGGAAGGTAAGTTGCCGAGTCAACCGGTGGCGAATCCTAAGGGTGTTCATGTGATTGAGGATCCATCATCTTCATCTTGTAATGCTCCTCCGGAGCAAGTTCAATCAATCACCACCTTAAGGAGTGGTAGAATCATAAATTCTAAAGTTGGGGAAGAAAAAGAAAAAAAGGAATTCAATGAGCAATCCGAAAATCCAAAAGAATCCCAATCAAATCCAAATATTTTTCCTTTAAATCCAAATGTGACCAAAAACCCACAAAATTCAAAAGGAAAGGCAAGTGAAGTTGTGTCGTCATCAACTCCAAATCTTGACACCTCTTTTGAACCTCTGGTTCCTTTTCCTCAAAGATTGAAGGAACCTTCTCATTTTGGGAAGCAATGAGAGAAAATTCAAGACATGATGGAGATCTTCAAACAAGTAAAGATCAATCTCCCTCTCCTTGATGCAATCCGGCAAAATCCCTCCTATGCTAAATTCTTAAAGGACTTGTGCACTCAAAAGCGCAAATCTAGGAATAATGTTCCTAAGAAAGTCCTCCTAACTGAGCACATAAGCTCCATTTTCCAACACCAAGCCCCTCCTAAATTCAAAGATTCGGGTGCTCTGACCATTTCTTGCACCATCGAAAATCAATCTTTTGAAAAGGCACTTCTTGATTTAGGGGCTAGTGTCAATTTGCTTCCATTCTCAATTTACCAACAATTAGGTTTGGGGGAACTTAAGCCTACCACCGTTGTGTTGCAACTTGCCGACCGCTCGGTGAAGCAACTATGTGGCATCATTGAGGATGTGATAATTCAAGTGGACAAATTTTACTTTTCGGTGGACTTCATAGTCCTTGACACGGAATTGGTTCAAAATCCAAATCGACATATTTCTATCATTCTAGGTCGTCCATTCTTGGCCATGGCAAACGCATTCGTTAATTGCCGTACCGGAGTGATGGACATCTCTTTCGGGAATATGAAAGTCCGTTTGAACATCTTTAATGCTTCTCACCACACATCCGACGATGAAAGTGAGTGTTTTTGTGTTGATGTAGTGGAGGACCTTGTTCAAGAAGCGCTTCCTTCCATTCTTTCTAAGGACCCTCTAGAGGCATGCCTAAATCATTTCAACTGTGATGATTTTGACATTGAGCAATCCATTTGTGAGGTTAATTCAATGCTCGATGTCACGACCATCATGGATTTGCCTAAATGGAGAGTTCTGAGAGAACCCTTGCCTCCTTTATCCGAAACTTCCCAAACACCTTCTCTAATTTCTCCACCATAACTTGAGCTCAAGCCTCTACCAGCTACACTCAAGTATGTTTTCTTGGGCACTAATGAGACCCTTCCATTTATTATTGCTTCCAATCTCACCAATGATCAAGTGATGGAACTCCTCCAAGTGCTAAAAGAGCATAAGGAAGCAATAGGATGGAGTGTGACAGATCTTAAGGGAATAGATCCTTCTATTTGTATACACCGCATACACTTGGAAGAGGATGCAAAGACCTCAAGGGAGACACAACGTCGATTAAATCCAAATATGAAGGATGTTGTAATGAAGGAGGTGGTGAAGTTATTAGATGCGGGAATCATTTACCCCATCTCAGATAGTAAGTGGGTTAGTCCCACTCAAGTGGTTCCTAAGAAGTCCGGTATTACGGTCCAACCAAATGATAAGGGTGAATTAGTTCCCCAACGCACCATCACGGGATGGAGAGTGTGCATAGATTATCGTAAATTAAATTCAGCCACTCGGAAAGATCACTTTCCTCTTCCATTTATTGATCAAATCTTAGAGAGATTAGCCGGGCAAAGTTTTTATTGTTTCTTAGATGAATATTTCAGCTATAATCAAGAGAAAATCACCTTTACATGTCCTTTCGGCACATTTGCTTATAGACGCATGCCCTTTGGGTTGTGCAATGCACCGGTAACTTTTTAACGGTGTATGATGTCTATCTTTTCGGACATGGTGGAGAAATTCTTGGAAGTGTTTATGGATGATTTTTCTGTGTTTGGGCCTTCATTTGAATCATGCCTCAAAAATCTATCCCATGTTCTCACACGATGCCAAGAAACCAATCTAATCCTCAGTTGGGAAAAGAGCCATTTTATGGTTCAGGAGGGCATTGTCCTAGGGCACATTGTGTCTAAAAGAGGAATTGAGGTGGACAAAGCAAAGGTTGAACTTATTTCCAAACTTCCTCCACCATCAACGGTGAGAGAGATTTGTTCATTCCTTAGCCATGCGGGCTTTTATCGCCATTTAATCAAAGACTTTAGCAAGATCTCTCGGCCCTTGTGTCGCCTTCTTGAAAAAGATTCTTGTTTTACCTTTGATGAAGCGTGCCTTAACGCTTTTGAAAAACTCTGCACCATGCTTACAATCGCTCCAATTCTCATCCCTCCAAATTGGGCCCTCCCATTTGAGATCATGTGTGATGCATCCGATTATGCCATGGGTGCGGTCCTAGGGCAACGAGTAAACAAATTGCCACATGTTATCTACTATGCAAGTAAAACCCTTTCCGAGGCTCAAATCAATTATACCACAACCGAAAAGGAATTGCTTGCGGTAGTATTTGCATTAGACAAATTTTGAGCTTATTTATTAGGTTCAAAGGTCATTGTCTATTCGGACCATGCTGCCCTCCGGCATCTTTTGGCCAAAAAGGACACCAAACCTAGGTTGATCCGATGGATACTCTTATTGAAAGAGTTCAATTTTGAGATTAGAGACAAAAAGGGAACTGAAAATGTGGTAGCTGACCACCTATCTAGAATTCTGGTTGAATCCCTCCATGACTCCATTCCAAATGAGCAACTCTTTGTAATCTCTCAAGAGAGTATTCCTTGGTATGCAGATATTGTCAATTATTTAGCCACCAGTAAAATACCATCTTCTTGGACCAAGCAAGAAAAGGATCATTTTTTCTCCCAATCACGATCATATTATTGGGACGATCCTCAATTATTCAAATATTGCCCCGGTCAAATAATCCGGAAGTGTGTACCCAACAGTGAATTCCAAAGCATTCATAAATTATGTCATACACTGGCTTGTGGGGGATACTTTAGTGCTAAGAAAATCGCATCAAAAATTCTTCAATGCGGGTTTTTCTGGCTAACACTTCATCGGTATGCATATTCATTCTGCCGCTCTTGTGAGCGATGTCAGCGCCTTGGCGCGATGTCTTGGAAGGACATGATGCCTCTCAACCCTATTCTTATTGTTGAGATATTTGATGTGTGGGCCATTGACTTCATGGGACCTTTTCCACCCTCTACTGGTCATGAGTACATACTTGTGGTGGTGGACTACGTATCTACATGTGATAAGTGTTCAATTCTATGCATTTGAACCCTCTTTATTGCATATGTTAGTTCCATTTTTGCGTTTACCGAGATATGTTTACGGTATTTTTGTGTTTTTGATGTATTGCAGGTATTGGAGTAAATGGAGCAAAGTTGGAAGTTTTCTGCAGTCAAGAGATGAAATCAGAAACTGTTGCCAAGGCATTTCGATCAATCGAGATGTGGATTTCGATCAATCGAAATTTCGATTGATCAAAATCTCATTTCGATTGATCGAAATCTCGATCAATCGAAATGCAATTTCGATCAATCGAAATGCTGCAGAGCCCACTTGGCCACTTGCTCACCTGCTCTCCCACTTGCAACAAAATCCCCCTTTTTGCACGACTTAAGGGGATTGTCTGACTTGAACAAGACTTTTGGGGGCCTTCTTGATACAAGAGATATATATAATGATATATATATATATATGGTGGGCCCAAAGGAGCCAAAAAGCATACAAAAAGCACCAAAAGCCACATATCTCATATCTCTCAACATATACAAATCAGAAGAAGAAGAGAGAGACCTTCGGGAGAGGAAGAGGAAGGGCTGAACCAGACCAAGAAGCTTCATTCTCTTCATCAATGGAAGGGTGCAAGGCAACCATGAGCAACTAACTCTTCTACTAGGGTGTTGGTTTCAACCCCTAGCCATGTAAACTTGTTCATCTTTGTAGCTCTTGGGACTTGTAATTAAATGTTGATTATTTAGCCTAGTGATTATGTACACAAATACATTTCTTTTATATATTCATTTGATTTGGAATTTATTCTTGTCTTAGAGTAGGTTTTGTCACTTGAATGCACAACATTTGCATATTCCACAAGAAGTGCAAATGATGGCTAGATAATGGTGTTTAAATGAATGTGTGATGCTAGTTTGTATAGACCATGCCAAGACAAGGTAGTTTGGATGCATGTAGTGTTCACTTAGAGAGTAGAGTAAGTAGGTAGTTAGTTAGGTTGAAGAGCTATGCTTGTTGAAGATGGATTATGATAGGTTAGCACACACATTGATCTTTTGATATGTCATTGAGGTCACAAGCCTAATGTCATTGTTAGGCATTTAATTAATGAATCCCTTGCTTGCTACACTTATGAACATGTGAATGGCTAGGGGTGGAAACCAACCCTAGTTCTCTCTCCCAACTTTACTTTTTAATTTTATTGTCATTTCCTTTATGCAATAGTTTCTAATCACAAAACCAAAAATCTGTTTTGTTTGAATTAAAGTAGAATTAATCTTTCTCTATGACAATTAACGACTAGTCCTCGTGGGATCGATACCCTCTATATAGAACCTTATCTGCAAAGATTCGTGCTCTTGCGAGTGGTTAAATTATATTTTGATAAAAAGGGCAAAATTAAGCTTGCAATATAATTTAGTTCCGACCACATCAAAATTTTGGCGCCGTTGCCGGGGACTCTACGGTTTAATTGTCGCCATTAGAAGATTAAATCTGGTTTAATTCTTAGGCTAGAAATTCTTTCATTCTTTTTGTATATATTTCTTGTTCTTATATCTTAAACTTCTTGATTTTAGGTATACCACATTGCGGGCATCTAAAAGAATTCAAATTGGAACCCTTTGTGAGTATAACTTCAAAAACTGGTGGTTTGAGTTCATTCACATTCTTTTGTATATATTTTTGTTACTTTTGTGTATAGCGGTGTTGTTCAATTGATAATGCATGCTAGGTAGACGGTCATTGTCACTTCCTTTGCTTCCTTGTAATAGTGAACTTGAACGAACACTTAGACGACGTAGAGGAACCTCTAGGGACCCTATTTTGCCTAGGACTGAAAACATGGATCCAAATGAGAGACAACCTCCCGGTCTACCTCCTTTTAATCATGAACAACCGCCTCCACCACCACCTCCTCAAGGAGAGTTGCTTATGGACTTTTACCTTCCGACTACATTTGAAGTACCTTCGTGTATTCAATTTCCGGATGTAGCGGCAAATCAATTTGAAATAAAGTCCTCCACCCTCAACCTTCTTAACAGCTTTCACGGTCTTCCTAATGAGGATCCATACCGGCACTTAGATTACTTCTTTTCCGTGTGTTCCACCATTCGTGTACCACACTTTACGGAGGATGATCTAAAGCTACGTATGTTTCCATTTTCCCTAAAAGATAAGGCTAGAAGTTGGTTCAATTCCCTAGAACCCAACTCAATCCATTCTTGGGCGGAAATGCAAATAGAGTTCTTAAAAAAATACTTCCCAATGGGTAAGACAAGTGATATTCGGCGAGCAATCACCGGATTCACCCAAATTGACCAAGAACAATTCCATGAGACGTGGGAGAGGTTAAAAGATCTCTTAAAATCTTGTCCGCATCATGCTGTCCCAAAATGGCAGCTAGTGCAAAGTTTTTATGATGGGGTGAGTGAGCAACATAGACAAATGATAGACTCCGCGTGTGGGGGTGGGTACCTTTTGAAAAGCCCCGATGAGGCATGGAAACTTTTTCAAACCCTAAGCAACAATTCAGCTCAACGCTCCTCCACTAGGAAAGGGAAGGCCACCCAACCTTGTAGAGGAGTGCATGAGATTTCACGGGTAGATGAGGTAGCCATGCAAGTAGAAGCCTTGTCCCGAAAAATGGATTTAATCATGAAAAATGGGCTGCCTACTCCTAACCAATCTGTCCAAAATCAGGAGGGATGTTCGTTTTGCTATAGCACTTCGCATTTTGTGCGAGATTGCCCTATTGCCGGGCAATCTCCCGATTATGCTCAAGAGCAAGCGAATGCCTTGTACGCTAAACAAATGAATGATCCATATTCGAACACGTACAATCCTGGTTACAAGAATCATCCGGCTTTTTCATGGAAGAATCAAGAATCAAGTCCCCCTTTCCAAGGGCAAAATTCTTTTAATCCCCAATCTCAACAGCCGCATTATAGGCCAAACCCTCAACCTTACAATCAAAGATCTAATTACCAACAACCACCACCTCCTCCGAGAAGCCAAAGCTTTGAAGATCGAGTGATAAGCAATCTTGAGGCCAACACCCGCTTATTGCAAACTCATTCTCAATCAATCTCTAAGCTAGAAGCCAATGCTCAATCTATGGCTAGGTTAGAAGCTCAAATCGGGCAACTAGCTAATGCCTTAAATAGAAGGGAGGAAGGTAAGTTGCCAAGTCAACCGGTGGCGAATCCCAAGGGTGTGCATATGATTGAAGATCCATCATCTTCAACTTGTAATGCTCCTCCAGAGCAAGTTCAATCAATCACAACCTTGAGGAGTGGAAAAATCATTAACTCCAAGGTAGGGGAGGAAGAGAGAAAAGAATTTCAAGAGCAACCTAAAAATCCAAAAGAATCCCAATTAAATCCAAAATTGTTGCCGTTAAATCCAAATTTGCAAAATACCCCTTCAAATCCAAAAGGAAAGGCAAGTGAAGTTATGTCACCATCGATTCCAAATCTTGACACCTCTTATGAACCTCCGGTTCCTTTTCCTCAACGATTGAAGGAACCTTCTCATTTCGGGAAGCAAGGAGAGAAAATCCAAGACATGATGGAGATCTTCAAACAAGTAAAGATCAATCTCCCTCTCCTTGATGCTATTCGACAAATTCCCTCTTATGCGAAATTCTTGAAGGACTTATGCACTCAAAAGCGCAAATCTAGGAATAATGTTCCTAAGAAAGTCCTCTTAACTGAGCACATAAGCTCCATTTTCCAACATCAAGCCCCTCCTAAATTCAAAGATCCGGGTGCTCCGACCATTTCGTGCACTATCGGAAATCAATCTTTTGAAAAAGCACTTCTTGACCTAGGGGCTAGTGTCAATTTGCTTCCATTCTCAGTTTACCAACAACTAGGTTTGGGGGAACTCAAGCATACCACGGTTGTGTTGCAACTTGCCGACCGTTCGGTGAAGCAACCACGTGGCATCATTGAGGATGTCATCATTCAAGTGGACAAATTCTATTTTCCGGTGGACTTCATAGTCCTTGACACGGAACCGGTTCAAAATCCGAATCATCATATTCCTATCATTCTAGGTCGTCCATTCTTGGCCACGGCAAACGCTTGCGTTAATTGCCGTACTGGAGTGATGGACATCTCTTTTGGGAATATGAAAGTCCGCTTGAACATCTTCAATGCTTCCCACCACACACCCGACGATGAAAGTGAGTGCTTTTGTGTCGATGTAGTGGACGACCTTGTTCAAGAAGCACTTCCTTCTATTCTTTCCACGGACCCCTTAGAGGCATGCCTAAATCATTTTAACCATGACGATTTTGACATTGAGCAATCCATATGTGAAGTCAATTCCATGCTCGATGTTAATACTGTCATGGATTTGCCTAAGTGGAGAGTTCCGAGAGAACCCTTGCCCCCTTTGTCCAAAACTCCCCAAACTCCTTCTTTAATTTCCCCACCACAACTTGAGCTCAAGCCTCTTCCAGCTACACTCAAGTATATTTTCTTGGGCGCAAATGAGACCCTTCCAGTCATTATTGCTTCCAATCTCACAAATGCTCAAGAATTGGAACTCATAAAGGTGCTCAAAGAGCACAAAGAAGCAATAGGATGGAGTGTGATAGATCTTAAGGGAATAGACCCTTCTGTTTGTATGCATCGCATACACTTGGAAGAGGATGCAAAGACCTCAAGGGAGGCACAACGTCGATTAAATCCAAATATGAAGGACGTTGTCCTGAAGGAGGTGGTGAAGTTACTAGATGCGGGGATCATATACCCCATCTCTGATAGCAAGTGGGTTAGTCCCACTCAAGTGGTTCCAAAGAAGTCTGGTATTACGGTGCAACCTAATGATAAGGGTGAATTAGTTCCCCAACGCACCACCACAGGATGGAGAGTGTGCATTGATTATAGGAAATTAAATTCAGCCACTCGGAAAGATCACTTCCCCCTCCCATTCATTGATCAAATATTGGAGAGATTGGCCGGGCAAAGCTTTTATTGCTTTTTGGATGGATATTCCGGCTATAATCAGGTTGCTATAGACCCGAGGGACCAAGAGAAAACCACCTTTACATGTCCCTTCGGCACATTTGCTTATAGACGCATGCCCTTTGGGTTGTGCAATGCACCGGCAACTTTTCAACGGTGTATGATGTCTATCTTCTCGGACATGGTGGAAAAATTCTTAGAAGTGTTCATGGATGATTTTTCCGTTTTTGGACCTTCATATGAATCATGCCTCCAAAATCTAGCTTGTGTTCTCAAAAGATGTCAAGAAACCAACCTAATTCTTAGTTGGGAAAAGAGTCACTTTATGGTTCAAGAGGGTATTGTCCTAGGGCATATTGTGTCTAAGCGAGGAATAGAGGTTGATAAAGCCAAGGTTGAGCTCATTTCCAAACTTCCTCCACCATCCACGGTGAGAGAGATTCGTTCATTCCTTGGGCATGCGGGATTTTATCGCCGTTTCATCAAAGACTTTAGCAAGATTTCTCGGCCTTTGTGTCGCCTTCTTGAAAAAGAGTCTTGCTTTACCTTTGATGAAGCGTGCCTTGACGCTTTTGAAAAACTCCGCGCCATGCTTACAACCGCTCCAGTTCTAATCCCTCCAAACTGGACTCTCCCATTTGAGATTATGTGTGATGCATCCGACTATGCCATGGGTGCGGTCTTGGGGCAACGAGTAGACAAACTGCCACATGTCATCTATTACGCAAGTAAAACCCTTTCCGAAGCTCAAATCAATTATACCACAACGGAAAAGGAATTGCTTGCGGTAGTATTTGCATTAGACAAATTTCGAGCTTATTTATTAGGTTCAAAGATCATTGTCTATTCGGACCATGCTGCCCTCCGGCATCTTTTGACGAAAAAGGACACCAAGCCTAGGTTGATCCGCTGGATACTCTTGTTGCAAGAGTTCAATTTTGAGATTAGAGACAAAAAGGGAACTGAAAATGTGGTAGCTGACCACCTTTCTAGAATTCTTGTTGAATCCCTCCATAATTCCATTCCAGTTTGTGAATCCTTCCCGGATGAACAACTCTTTGTCATCTCTCAAGAAAGTATCCCTTGGTATGCGGATGTGGTTAATTATTTGGCAACCGGTAAAATACCATCTTCTTGGACCAAACAAGAGAAGGATCGTTTTCTCTCCCAATCACGATCATATTATTGGGACGATCCTCAATTGTTCAAATACTGCCCCGATCAAATAATTCGTAAGTGTGTACCCAACAGTGAATTCCAAAGCATTCTTAAATTTTGTCATACACTCGCTTGTGGGGGGCACTTTAGTGCTAAGAAAACCGCAGCAAAAATTCTTCAATGCGGATTTTTCTGGCCGACACTTCATCGGGATGCATATTCATTCTGCCGCTCGTGTGAGCGATGTCAGCGCCTCGGCGCGATGTCTCGGAAGGACATGATGCCTCTTAACCCTATTCTTATCATTGAAATATTTGATGTGTGGGGCATTGACTTCATGGGACCATTTCCACCCTCTACTGGTCATGAGTACATACTTGTGGCGGTGGACTACGTATCTAAGTGGATAGAGGCCGTTGCTACCAAAACCAACGATCACGCAGTCGTGGTTAAATTCATACAAGCTAACATTTTTAGCCGGTTTGGTACGCCTCGGGCCATCATCAGTGACGGAGGTAAGCATTTCTGTAACCGGTTCCTTCGAACCTTGCTTCTCAAATACTCCGTCACACACAAAGTAGCCACCCCCTACCATCCTCAAACTAGTGGCCAAGTAGAAGTATCCAATAGGGAGATTAAGAACATTCTTCAGAAAACTGTTCGGCCTGACCGGAAGGATTGGTCATTGCGACTAAACGACGCATTATGGGCATACCGAACCGCATACAAAACTCCCATTGGAATGTCACCTTATCGGTTAGTTTATGGCAAGGCGTGCCATCTTCCGGTTGAATTGGAGCATAAAGCTATGTGGGCCACCAAGACCTTCAATTTTGACATGAAAAAGGCCAGCTCTAATCGAAAGCTTCAATTAAATGAATTGGAAGAATTGCGACATGACGCGTATGAGAACGCGAAAATCTATAAGGCAAGGTCTAAAGCCTTTCATGATCGTAATATTCGAGTCAAAACATTTTCGCCGGGCCAAAAAGTTTGGTTGTACAACTCGCGCCTCCATTTGTTTCCCGGAAAACTTCGCTCCCGTTGGGATGGACCATTTTTGGTTAATTCCGTCGCCCCCCACGGAGCGGTGGAATTGAAGGACTTGAAAGATGGCTCGATGTTCAAAGTAAACGGGCAGCGCTTAAAAGTGTGCGTGGATGACCAAGTCACCACCGAATACGTGGATGTCGTCACTTTGACGGATCCCGTGTATTTTGACTCGTAAGCCGATCCGGACGTCGCGCCATAGACGTGTAAGGTGGCGACGCCATGGTCGCTATCAAGCTTCCATGGTGTCCCTTTAATCCAAAGTAGGTTTGTATCTAAGCAATGTAGTATCTAATTCCCCAATATCCAAGTCTCTGAAGCATATTTTAAACTGACTGTTTTTGAGCATTTCGATTGATCGAAACCAAAATTTCGATCAATCGAAAATTTCGATTGATCGAAATTTTGGTTTCGATTGATCGAAAAATTGCAGAGATTTGCCAAGTCCAAAGTCCCGAGAGGTGATATTCTTCGATTGCACTTCGATAGGTCTTTGATCGATCGAAACTTTCGATTGATCGAAATTGGATTTCGATTGATCGAACTAAAAGTTCGATTGCATCAATTAAATGTTCGATTGATCGAAGTAAAAATGTGATTTAGGGAAGGAATGTTCGATTGATCGAAGAGACAATCTCAATCCATCGAAGTTAGTTTCGATTGATCGAAGCAAGATTTCGATCAATCGAAATTTCGATTGATCGAAATGCACATTTCGATCAATCGAAATGCACGCGGAGCCTGCACGTGAGCCGAAAATCTATTTAAACCGTTGGGCTTCCCTCCCATTTTAAAAGACCATCCGACTTCTTCTCTCCCTCTGTGCGATCCAAGCCCTATCCAAGCACTCCCGAGCACTCGATCTTCCATTCCCGATCATCCGCCGCCATCCGACGCAGTCCGATCCGCCGCAAGCATCTGCGCGATCTTCTCTTCGCGGCTGCGCGTGGAGTTTTCTTCGGTTGAGCCGTTCATCTTCTTCCTCACGAGGTAAGTGATGCATGGCTACTTTTTGTTTATTCTCTCGCCATTTTTGATAGTTTTACAGCGGAATAAACATAGTTAGATCATGTTGGGGTGGATGGTTGCGAGTGCGATGTCCGAATCCAGTTTTTGTGGGTTTCGGGGGGGGGGGGGTAGGAATTCAAGCGGGAGTGGGATTTGGCATTTTCTTCATTTCAAACGCTTAGTGTTCGGTGTATAACCGTGGCACCTTCGTTTCGGTTGCGCCCGTTCACATTGCCTCTTCGAGTGCAACTTTTTGCAATTTTTGTCAGTACCTTGGACTAGGACTTCATTTTTATTTTTTTTATTTTTATTTTATTCTTTTAGTCTAGTAGTAGTTTCACTTTCTCCTTATTCATCTTTTATTTACGTACCTTTTGGAATCCAGTGCAGACTGTTCCGCGGCCATGGCAAGAGTGAAGAACGCCGCCGGTGCTGTTCGTGACGTGCCCGGGCGAGCCTTCCGGTCTCGGAAGTTCCACCCGGAGCAGGTTTTCGACTTAGCCGAGTTTGAGAGGCGTCCCGACACCGAGTGGACGGTTGCCGAGCTCAGGAGGCGTCGCCTCGACCGGCTATGCGTGCCTCCCACAGACGTGGCACACGAGCGCCTAGTGCAGGTCTTTTACGAGCATATGACCTACTCCTGCACAGCGCCAGATACACTCGAGACTACCGTGGCCACAGTCACGATCACGATTACGCCGAGCCGGATTGCTCATATGCTCGGCATTCCTCACCAGCAGCCGCCGGACATGGTTGGCCCGGACGGTCAGCCACTCTATAGTGCCGCGCTCCCAGCAGATACCACGCTCTTCTCGATAGTGATGGACATGTGTGGCGGGGCGTTTACCACGCCCAACCACAACTGCACGTCCAAGTCGATGTGCCCGAGCAGATATTGGTTCCTGGACACCGTTCTCCTCAAGAACGCGTGTCCGTTGCAGCACGTGGCCGAGCGCAGGGGTGACCTCCTCCGTTGCCTCTATGCTTTCCATACAGGCGCTTGGTTTTCTGTCCCATCGCTTATCTGGGGGCAGATGCACAAAGTTTGGGATGGCCTCGTCAACAAGAGGAAGAGGAGAACAGCGAGTTGGCGGCTTCCCTTTCCATTCCTGATCGCCGCTTTTCTCAGCAGTGCCAGTATACCAGTCAGTCGGACTGACATTCAGTTGGCACCGCCCACCCGCTTCACATCTACTCAGTGGGATCGGGTGAGGCGACACTTAGAGCGACAGGACCATCAGGGTGATCCACCAGACGATGTAGATATGGATGCCCCAGTGGAGATGGATGAGGGAGAGCCAGCAGGGGCTGAGGCGGAGGACGAGGAGATGGAGGAGGAGGAGATGGATGTCGCTGCAGAGCGGCATGATATCTTAGCGACAGGCTATTCCTGCCTGGCGGCTGACGTAGAGCGGCTCCAGCAGGGTTTTGACGAGCACGTCCAGGTGACGCAGAGTCAGCTGGCGGGTATTCGGACGGACATTTCTTCTCTGGTGCAGGGCCAGAGAGCGATCTTAGATGAGTTCCGAGCCTTCCGGCAGGATCTGCAGTTCCTGTTCGCAGGTCGAGCCTCCACCTCCACTTCTGCTCCCACCGAGCCACCACCACCACCACCCGCCCTCGAGTAGCTGCACTTTATTCACCTTTTATACTTTACTTTCTGTATTTTACTTTCTTTATTTTTGATAGGCCATGTTGGCCATGTTTAGTTTCTTTTTTGCGTATTCCGCCTACATGTACCCTTTGTACTGAAACGCATTTTCATCTTTATGGAATACATTTATATTTGCTTTTATGACATGTGTTATCTTTACTGCCTTTTCTTTTTGCTTTCCGTCAATTTATCTGTTCTCTAGACTTTGACTATGTATGTAGTACCACTTGTCTACTTGTTATATGCGATTCAGTTGATGATTTCCGTTTATTACCGCCTGGTTTTAATTCCCAATACTGTTGAGATTGCTTCAACACAGTATGGCGGTAATAAAGAAAGGCAGCCCCTTTGTGTGCTATACGTTAGCGCGCCTGGATAGTCAATATCTTGTCGCATAGACCTCTTAGACAATCGGGAAACACCAGTTCAGACCATTAGATTTACAGTGATATTGGCATTGTCTGTTTGTGCATAAGTATTTCATTATATTCTATTTATCTACTTTTTGTTCCTCGTAATGCTCGTGGTATCCAGTTGGTATTCTGTGCAGATTTTTCTTATTTACAGGATGACCGCTGCTGTGGACTTCCATTTTTCTCGCATTCTGCCATCCCGGTAACTTCTTTCCTTGCTCTTCTTGTCCAAGCATTGAGGACAATGTTGCATATAAGTTTGGGGGTGCGGTATGCTATACCACTTGCATATGCATGCAATGTTCAGTCATTATATTGAGTGTCATTGTAGAGCAGTTTTTTTCTGTGATATTTTTGCATGCTTGCTATGATGTCTTGCTTTGTAAAGGAAGATCATTCGAATAAATGTCCGAGGTAAATGCAGCAGGTAGTTAAGAACTTTAACATTGTAAATACCCGCACTTTTGCAAGCTTTATAGTAGGCTAGAGCGGTCTACATTTTTGTCCAAACTCGAGCACGTACAATTCTTGCCCTAAATTTGTCCTTAACCGCACAAATTCGCACACATGCAGTTTAAATTGTGGGGTATAAGTCTGAGGGAGAATTTTTGAAAATTTCTGTTTTTATCTGAACATCTTAAAGAATAAGTTCTTCCGGTTGTTGTAAAAAAAAAAAAAAAAAAAAAAAAAAAAGAAATAAAAAGAGAAAAATATGCAATAAGCCTTCTCACTAAATAAACCGGATTTCTATGCCTCAAAGCAGGAAATATTCGTGTAAAAGTGTGTAAGGTTGAGCAGTAATAAGCGGATGGCTTGCTTACGCTCATCGCCTTCTAAGCTCGGTTATTAAGTCCGAGGGGTGCTTCTTCGCCTAATGCCCTAAAACCAATTGGTTTGGGAGTCATTGGCCCAATGCCGCTACGTGGGCTTACAAGAAAGCAAAAAGAGCTAAGCATTGCACAGTCATCCTCACATGAGCAATCATGAATGTTTTGTGATAATGAAACAGCCGGGTTGAGCATTTTCAATGAGTTTTTCTCTTAAAAACAGATTTGTTCGTTTTCTTCTCCAAATATGACAAAAGCCGCACGTTAGAATGCATGTTCACTTTTCAAAGAGGATTTTGGGGTTGGAATTGTTATAGTTGTTCGGGCTGGCCAGCATGTGGGGACTGTCGTTCATTTATAGCTTGTGAAAGTCCATTTTTGCTAATGGCCGCATAGTTCTGTAATACTTGTTGCATTTGC
Source organism: Cornus controversa (assembly GCA_026545225.1). Taxonomy (NCBI): domain Eukaryota; kingdom Viridiplantae; phylum Streptophyta; class Magnoliopsida; order Cornales; family Cornaceae; genus Cornus; species Cornus controversa. The sequence continues at coordinate 25,752,530 of CM048848.1, read as the reverse complement.
CAATTGTGAAATGAATGGATGAGCGCCCTTTATCTAGTTGATGACTGAGCATGATTAAACTTTTGTATAAGATAGTTAATTTCATTTTTGTAATATTGTATTGCTAAGGGACTAGCAATATGTAAGTTTGGGGGTGTGATAAGTGTTCAATTCTATGCATTTGAACCCTCTTTATTGCATATGTTAGTTCCATTTTTGCGTTTACCGAGATATGTTTACGGTATTTTTGTGTTTTTGATGTATTGCAGGTATTGGAGTAAATGGAGCAAAGTTGGAAGTTTTCTGCAGTCAAGAGATGAAATCAGAAACTGTTGCCAAGGCATTTCGATCAATCGAGATGTGGATTTCGATCAATCGAAATTTCGATTGATCGAAATCTCATTTCGATTGATCGAAATCTCGATCAATCGAAATGCAATTTCGATCAATCGAAATGCTGCAGAGCCCACTTGGCCACTTGCTCACCTGCTCTCCCACTTGCAACAAAATCCCCCTTTTTGCACGACTTAAGGGGATTGTCTGACTTGAACAAGACTTTTGGGGGCCTTCTTGATACAAGAGATATATATAATGATATATATATATATATGGTGGGCCCAAAGGAGCCAAAAAGCATACAAAAAGCACCAAAAGCCACATATCTCATATCTCTCAACATATACAAATCAGAAGAAGAAGAGAGAGACCTTCGGGAGAGGAAGAGGAAGGGCTGAACCAGACCAAGAAGCTTCATTCTCTTCATCAATGGAAGGGTGCAAGGCAACCATGAGCAACTAACTCTTCTACTAGGGTGTTGGTTTCAACCCCTAGCCATGTAAACTTGTTCATCTTTGTAGCTCTTGGGACTTGTAATTAAATGTTGATTATTTAGCCTAGTGATTATGTACACAAATACATTTCTTTTATATATTCATTTGATTTGGAATTTATTCTTGTCTTAGAGTAGGTTTTGTCACTTGAATGCACAACATTTGCATATTCCACAAGAAGTGCAAATGATGGCTAGATAATGGTGTTTAAATGAATGTGTGATGCTAGTTTGTATAGACCATGCCAAGACAAGGTAGTTTGGATGCATGTAGTGTTCACTTAGAGAGTAGAGTAAGTAGGTAGTTAGTTAGGTTGAAGAGCTATGCTTGTTGAAGATGGATTATGATAGGTTAGCACACACATTGATCTTTTGATATGTCATTGAGGTCACAAGCCTAATGTCATTGTTAGGCATTTAATTAATGAATCCCTTGCTTGCTACACTTATGAACATGTGAATGGCTAGGGGTGGAAACCAACCCTAGTTCTCTCTCCCAACTTTACTTTTTAATTTTATTGTCATTTCCTTTATGCAATAGTTTCTAATCACAAAACCAAAAATCTGTTTTGTTTGAATTAAAGTAGAATTAATCTTTCTCTATGACAATTAACGACTAGTCCTCGTGGGATCGATACCCTCTATATAGAACCTTATCTGCAAAGATTCGTGCTCTTGCGAGTGGTTAAATTATATTTTGATAAAAAGGGCAAAATTAAGCTTGCAATATAATTTAGTTCCGACCACATCAACATGGATAGAGGCTGTTGCTACCAAAACCAATGATCACGTAGTCGTGGTTAAGTTCATTCAAGCGAATATCTTTAGCCGGTTTGGTACACCTCGAGCCCTCATCAGTGACGGAGGTAAACATTTCTGTAAGCGGTTCCTTCGAACCTTGCTTACCAAATACTCTGTCACACACAAAGTAACCACCCCATACCATCCTCAAACTAGTGGCCAAGTGGAGGTATCCAATAGGGAGATTAAGAACATTCTTGAGAAAATAGTTCGGCATGACCAGAAGGATTGGTCATTACGACTAAATAATGTATTATGGGCTTACCGAACTGCTTATAAAATTCCCATTGGAATGTCACCTTACCGGTTGGTTTATGGTAAAGCATGACATCTTCTGGTTGAATTGGAGCATAAAGCTATGTGGGCTACCAAAACTTTCAATTTTGACATGCAAATGGCCAGATCTAATCGAAAGCTTCAATTAAATGAATTAGAAGAATTGCGACATGATGCATATGAAAATGCTAAAATCTATAAGGCAAAGTCAAAAGCCTTTCATGATCGCAATATTCGAGTCAAAACGTTTTCCCTGGGCCAAAAAGTATGGTTGTACAATTCACGCCTCCATTTGTTTCCCAAAAAACTTCGCTCCCGTTGGGATGGTCCATTTTTGGTTAATTCCGTTGCTCCCCATGGAGCGGTGGAATTAAAGGACTTGAAAGATGGATCGTTGTTCAAAGTAAACGGGCAGCGCTTAAAATTGTGCGTGGATGACCAAGTTACCACGGAATACGTGGATGTCGTCACTTTGACGGATCCCGTGTATTTTGACTCGTGAGCGATTCGGACGTCACGCCATAGAAGTGTAAGGTGGCGTGGCCATGGTAGCTATCATGCTTCCATGATGTCCCTTTAATCCAAGGTAAATTTAGTATCTAAGTCCTATGAGTCCAAGTCCATGAAGTATAACTCAAGCTGACTGTTTTTGAGCATCTCGATTGATCGAAGCAGAGATCTCGATCAATCGAGATTTTGATTGATCGAGATTTTGGTCTTGATTGATCGAAATAATGCAGAGAGTTTGCCAAGTCCAAAGTCCCGAGAGGTAGTATTCTTCGATAGCACTTCGATAAGTCCTCAATCAATCGAAATTTCGATTGATCGAAATAGGATTTCGATTGATCGAAGTAGGATCTCGATTGATTGAAGTCCAGATTTCGATTGATCGAGATGTACATCTCGATCAATCGAGATTTACACGATGCCTGCACGTGAGCCGATTACTTATTTAAACTGTTGAGCTTCCCTCTCATTTCTACGAATCTTCCCAAGACCATCCGACTCCCTCCGCTTCTTCGAGCAATCCACAGCTTCCCTGAGCACTGTCCCACCCTTGATCTACCATTCCCAAGCATCCACCATCGCTCGCCGTAGTTCGAGCTCTCCGCGTACACGCGCACGCTCATCTCTTCGCGGTTGCATGTTGGGACTTTATCTTTTTGCGCCGATCTTCATCTTCACCTTGAGGTAAGTGATGCATGGCTTTATTTTGCTTACTTTGCAGCCATTTTTGTTAGTCTCTCGATGTAATAAGCATAAACCAATGATGTTGGGTTGGAATGGTGCATTCGCTATGTTCATAATGGGATTTTGCGGGTTTCGGGGGTAGAAGTGCATGTATTGGTGAGATGTTGCATTATTATTTTTTTGTTTTGAATGCTTGATAGACGGGTAGCAACCGCGGCCCCATCATTTCGGTTGCATCCGCTTACACTGCTTCCTAGTGCACCTCATCAAGTCGATTCAAGCGTGCCTTGGAATGCATGTGTCGGCACCATGGACTATAACCTCATTTTTTATTTTTTTTCATTCTTATTTTAGTATTTATTTTATTTTCTTTTTATTTACTTAATTTTTGGAATAAAGTGCAGACGGTTACAAGACTATGGCGAGGGTGAAGAATGCCCCCGGTGTTGTTCACGATGTGCCCGGGCGAGCCTTCCGGACTCAGAAGTTTCAGCCAGAGCAAAGATTCGAGCTGAGAGAGTACGAGATGCGTCTTGATAGCTCGTGGGCTGTAGCAGAGCTCAGGAGGCGTCGTCTCGATCGATTATGTGTGCCGCCCACTGATGTGGCGCACGAGCACTTGGTGCAGGTCTTTTACGAGAGTATGACATATTCCTGCACAGCACCGGACACATTGGAGACGGTCGTGGGCAGCACGACAATTACTGTCACTCCAAGCCGGATCACACAGATGCTCGGCATCCCTCACCAGCAGCCTCCAAATATGGTTAACCAGGACAGTCGAACGATCTACAAGGCCGAGCTTCCAGCAGACACAACATTGTTCTCCATCGTGATGGACATGTGTGGCGGGGCATTTACCACACCCAGTCACAACTGCACATCCAAATCGATATGCCCGACTAGATTATGGTTCATGGACACCGTTCTCATCAAGAACGCGTGTCCTCTGCAGAGCGCAGAGGCGACCTCCTCCGTTGCCTTTACGCTTTCCACACGGGCACGTGGTTTTCTGTCCCATCGTTGATATGGGGGCAGATGTTGAAGATCTAGGACGGCCTTGTCAACAAGAGGATGAGGCGAGCAGTGAGTTGGCGGCTTCCTTTTCCTATCCTCATCGCCACTTTCCTGAGCTGTGCCTGTATACCGGTCAGTGATACTGACATTCAGTTGGCACCGCCCACCCGCTTCACACCTACTCAGTGGGAGAGGTTGAGGCGACACTTGGAGAGATAGGACCACCAAGGTGATCCACCAGAGGATGTAGACATGGATGCCCTAGTGGAGATGGATGAGGGTGCGCTTGCAGAGGGTGAGACATCTGATGAGGAAATGGAGGAGAATGAGATGGATATTACCGCAGAGCGGCATGACATCCTAGCAACTGGCTACTCTTGTCTGGCAACTGACGTTGAGCGGCTCTAGCAGGGTTTTGAGGAGCACGTCCAGGTGACGCAGAGTCAGCTGGAGGGCATTAGATCGGACATTACATCTCTAGCACAAGGTCAGAGGGCGATTTTAGACGAGTTTCGAGCCTTCCGGCAGGACCTGCAGTTCCTGTTTGCAGGTCGAGCTTCCACCTCCACCTCTACTCCCACCGAGCCACCACCACCACCACCCACCCTCGAGTAGCTGCTTTTATTTATCTTTTATGCTTTACTTTCTTTCTTTACTTTCTTTACTTTCTGATAGGCCATGTTGGCCATATTAGTTTTTGGGTATTCCACATCTATGTACCCTTTGTACTGAAACTTATGTTCACATATATGGAATATAGTTTACAGTTCTTTTATAGCATGTTTACTATTTACTGTCTTTATTTTTGCTTTCTGTCAATATATCTGTTCTCTATACTTTGACTATATATGTAGTACCACTTGCCTACTTGTTATATGCTATTCAGTTGATGATTTCCGTTTATTACCGCCTGGTTTCAATTCCCAATACTGTTGAGATTGCTTCAACGCAGTATGGCGTCAATAAAGAAAGGCAGCCCCTTTGCATGCTATATGTTAGCGTGCCTGGATAGTCAATATCTTATCGCATAGACCTCTTAGACAATTAGGAAACACCAGTTCAGAGCCTTAGATATGCAGTGATCTTGGCATTGTCCGTTTGTGCATAATTATTTTATTATGTTCTGTTCATATACTTTTTGTTCCTTTTAATGCTCGTGGTATCCAGTTGGTGTTCCGTGCAGGTTTTTCTCATTTGCAGGATGACTGCCCACGTTGGATTACCATTTTGTCGCGTTCTGCACTTCCGGTAATATCTTTCCCTACTCTTCTTGTCCAAACATTGAGGACAATGTTGCATATAAGTTTGGGGGTGCGGTATGCTATACCGCTTGCATATGCATGCAATGTTCAATCTTTGTATTGATTGTCATTGTAGAGCAGTTTTTTTATGGATATTTTTGCATGCTTGCTATGATATCTTGCTTTTTAAAGGAAGATCATTTGAATAAATGTCCGAGGTAAATGCAACAGGTAGTTAAGAACTTTAACATTGTAAATACCAACACTTTTGCAAGCTATGTAATAGGTTAGAACGGTCTACATTTTTGTCCAAATAGGAGCATGTACTGTTCTTGCCCTAAATTTGTCCTTAACCGCAAAAATCCGCACTCATGCATTTTAAATAGTGGGGTATAAGTCCGATGGAAAATTTTGTAAATTTCTGTTTTTATTTGAACAACTTAGAGAATGAGTTCTTCCGGTTGTTGTAAAAAAAAATGCAATAAGCCTTCCCACTCAATAAACCGGATCTCTATGCCTCAAAGCAGGGAGTATTCGCGTATAAGTGTGCAAGGTTGAGCAATAAGAAGCGGGTGGCTTGCTTAAGCTCATCGCCTTGTAAGCTTGGTTATTAAGTCCGAGGGGTGTTTCTTCACCTAATTCTCTAAAACCAATTGGTTTGAGAGTCATTGGCCCAATACCGCTACATGGGCTTACAAGAAAGCAAAAAGAGCTAAGCATTGCACGGTCATCCGCACATGAGCAATCATGAATGTTTTGTGATAATGAATGACAGTGTCGAGCGTTTTCAATGGGTTTTTCTTTTAAACAGATTTGTTCTTATTCTTCTCCAAATATGACAAAGCCTCGCGTTAGAATACATGTTCACTTTTCAAAGAGGATTTTGGGGTTGGACCCGGTATGTTTGTTCGGACTGGCCATTATGTGGGGACTGTCGTCTGTTTGTAGTTTGTGAATGTCCATTTTTGCTAATGACCGCATAGTTCTATAATACTTGTTGCATTTGCCATGCATGACAAGAACGGACAATCACCCTTTATCTAGTTGATGATTGAGCATGATTCAATTTTTGTATAACATAGTTAATTTCATTTTTTGTGATATTACATTGCTAAGGGACTAGCAATGTGTAAGTTTGGGGGTGTGATAAGTGTTCAATTCTATACATTTGAACCCTCTTTATTGCATATGTTTGTCCCGTTTCTATGTTTACCGAGATATGTTTACGGTGTTTTTGTATTTTTGATGTATTGCAGGTCTTGTAGTAAAAGGAGCAAATTTTGAGGCTATTTGCACCTGAAGAGAAAAGTCATAATTACAGCCAAGGCATCTCGATCAATTGAGATGTTGATCTCGATCAATCGAGATCTCAATTGATCGAGATCTTATTTCGATTGATCGAGATCTTATTTCAATTGATCGAAATGTCGATCAATCGAGATTCCAATCTCGATTGATCGAGACTCTGAAGAGCCACTTGCCCACTTGCTCACCTGCTCTCCCACTTGCAACAAAATCCCCCTTTTTGCACGACTTAGAGGGATTGTCTGACTTGAGCAAGACCTTTGGGGACCTTCTTGATATAGTTGGTATATATATTGATATATATATATATATATGGTGGGCCCCAAGGTTGAAAAGGTGGCCAGTAAAGTACAAAAAGAAGCCATTCTCAAGGTTCTCTCACACACATCAGAATACACAAGGAGAGACATTCGGGAGAGGAGAAAGAAGAGCTGAACCAGACCAAGAAGCTTCATCTTCTCCATCAATGGAAGAGTGCAAGGCTGCCATGACCAACTAACTCCTCTACTAGGGTGTGGTTGAAACACCTAGCCATGTAAACTTGTTCATTTTTGTAGCATTTTGGGATTTGTTCTTAAAAGTTGATTATTTAGCCTAGTGACCATGTACACTAATACATTTCTTATATATATTCATTTGATTTTGGTTTTATTCTTGTCTTAGAGTAGAATCTATCTTGTGAATGCACAACATTTGTTTCTTCCACAAGAAGGGCAAATGATGACTAAGTAATGGTACTTTAAATGTATGTGGTGTGCTTGCTTGTATAAACCATGTTGAGATAAGGTAGTTTGGATGCATGTAGGTTCACTTAGAAAGTAGGGTAATTAGTTAGGTTGAAGAACTATGCTTGTTGAAGATGGATTATGATAGGTTGGTGCTCACATTAATCTTTTTATATGTCATTGAGGTCACAAGCCTAATGACATTGTTAGGCATTTAATTGATGAATTCCAAGGTTGCTACACTTATGAACTTGTGAATGGCTAGTGGTGGAAACCACCCCTAGCTCTCTCTCCCAACTTTTAAACTCTTTACATTTATTTTTTTTACATTCATGCAATAGTTTTACAAACAAAACTCAAAACCTTGTTTTTATGATTAAAGTGGAATTAATCTTTCTTTAAGACAATTACGACTAGTCTCATAGGATCGATACCCTCTATATAGAATCGTATCTACAAAGATTCATACTCTTGCAAGTGGTTAAATTATATTTTGATAAAAGGGGCAAAAATAAGCTTACAATATAATTCAAGTTTAGCCACATCACAAGTGTAGGGACTTAATTATTCTTTATTATTTTTGGGACACTGTCATAAGATATTTATCTTTCTTCTTTTTTGTTAAGTGGTCCTTCAGTCTTTCTTCTTTTTTGTTAAGTGGTCCTTGAGTCACAGGACTTCCATGTTGTATTTTTTATACTCATATTTTGTTTATTTACTATTATTTATTGTCTAGATAGATTTTCCTTTCGCCATTTATTATTTTCTTTCTTTTGTCATTTATATCCTGTGCTTGTGTGATATTAATTATAGGTACTCCTTGTGTTTTATGTGTGAGACTGGCCACCTCATGTGTTAAATTATATGGGGCATTTCATCATAGGCCCAAATCAAGTTAAGGTCTTAAACGACTAATTGTTTATTGAAGCTAAGATCTGAAAGACCGATCGCTTAACAAAAAGAGGTCATAGGCCCAAATCAACCTAAGGTCTTAAACGACCGATCGCTTATTGAAGTTAAGGTCTGAAAGACCGATCGTTTAATAAAAAAGGTCATAGGCCCAAATCAAGCTAAACTCTTATATGACCGATCATTTATTGAAGTTAATGTTTGAAAGGCCGATCGCTTAATAAAAAGAGGATATAGGCCCAAATCAAGCTAAGGTCTTAAACGACCAATCGCTTTTTGAAGCTAAGGTCTGAAAGACTAATCGCTTAATGAAAAGAGGTCATAGGTCCAAATTAAGTTAAGGTCCAAAACGATCGATCACTTATTGAAGCTAAGGTCTGAAGACCAATCGCTTAATCAAAAGAGGCCATGGGGCCAAATCAAGCTAAGGTCTTAAACGACCAACCGCTTATTGAAGCTAAGGTCTGAAAGACCGATCGCTTAATAAAACAAAGGCCATAAGCCCAAATCAAGCTAAGGTCTTAAAAGATCGATCGCTTATTAAAGCTAAGGTCTGAAAGACCAATTGCTTAATAAAAGAAGTCCATAGGCCCAAATAGAGCTAAGGTCTTAAATGACCGATCACTTATTGAGTTAATCTCTTAAACAACCGATTGCTTATTAAAGTTAAGGTCTTGAATGGTCGATCGTTTATTGAAGCTAAGGTCTTAAATGATCGATCGCTTATCGAAGCTAAGGTCTGAAAGACCGATCGCTTATTAAAAAGAGGTCATATCTCCATTCAGAACGATTTGTAAGAAATGTAGCCGTTATCGCAAGTCAATTGCTTGAGTTTGTCCCCTGCTAAATTTTCTTGTAAAAAAAAAAAGTCATTGTATACTAAATGTTGATTATCAACATTGCTAAGGCTAAAAGGGAGTTTTAAGTTAAAGAATAGGGCTGAAGCCCAACTTATTAAGGCAACTATCAGTACAAGTCCAAAGCAGAACTATCGATCTGAGTCCAGAAACAAAAATGAAAGAACTTTTAGCATCAAAACTTTTGTATTTGTCAAGATTATAATTACAAAAATGAGGGTACATCTTATCCCTAAAAAAAAGAGCTCTAGTGGGGCATTTCAAAAAGGAAATAAAAAATGGGAAGAGACTGCACGAGTCAACCCTGGGGAGTTACCCCATCTTCTTTGCTAAAGTCTGGGTCAAATGAATCAACAATAGGAGTACAATTTCTAGCAGGAGAAGGCACTTCTGGTGTGGCCTAGTCAGTGGAAGCGGGAGCAGAAGGAGCAACCACCAAAGAAGAAGGGGGAGGAGCTGAGCATGAACTCTTGAGAAAATCCGGGAACATGCATTCGGCATCATTTTCATCATTTGGTTCAGGAACGCTGTATTCACCAAACAAGTGAATGGTCTAATCAGTATCAAACTCATCAGGATCAGCATAATCCCGTTCAACTTCAACCTTCTCTCCTTGCTTAAAGCCATAGTGAAAGCCATCAGCAACCTTCAAAGCTAGAACCTTTAAGAAGCGCTGGTGCATTTCTAGTCCCCCAGCTTTGTAGACCTGCAGCATCGCTGTTCAATGTGTAAAATGTGATAAAATATTATGTAACAATGTCGTTGTTTTACACCTCGACAAAAGAAAATTTATAAGAACCTACAAATACTCTACTAAAATTACTAAACTAGTGAGTAGGGGTCGACTAACAGAGACTGTGCTAGTTTTGTTATTAAGCTATCAAGACCTTGTCTAATTTAATTCAAAGAGAATTTGTTTTGTTTTTAATTCTAAGGGTGCTGAAATTAAATGACATAAATAAATTATAGATACTACAGAGAGAGAGTCCTGGGAATAGACTTCACCACTATCCTTCTGACAATGACAACTGTATTAATTTGGAACGTCTAATCTATGCATTCAAAATAGAATAGCTACAAGCCCAATTCAGATCTATCAAGAGGATTCGTTCAATATATAATTAAGCATAACTTGTTTTCGCTTAGCATGGCCTATACATCTGACTAACTAATGATATGATAGTCCATCTTCGCTTAGTACGAATTATCAAAACTCTAAATTGAACTATCAGTGAAAACTATTGTATAACCCGATGATAAGTGTTCAATTCTATGCATTTGAACCATCTTTATTGCATATGTTAGTTCCGTTTTTGCGTTTACCGAGATATGTTTACGGTATTTTTGTGTTTTTGATGTTTTGCAGGTATTGGAGTAAATGGAGCAAAGTTGGAAGCTTTCTGCAGTCAAGAGATGAAATCAGAAAATGTTGCCAAGGCATCTCGATCAATCGAGATGTGGATTTCGATCAATCGAGATTTCGATTGATCGAAATCTCATTTCGATTGATCGAAATCTCGATCAATCGAAATGCAATTTCGATCAATCGAAATGCTGCAGAGCCCACTTGGCCACTTGCTCACCTGCTCTCCCACTTGCAACAAAATCCCCCTTTTTGCACGACTTAGGGGGATTGTCTGACTCGAACAAGACTTTTGGGGGCCTTCTTGATACAAGAGATATATATAATGATATATATATATATATATGGTGGGCCCAAAGGAGCCAAAAAGCATACAAAAAGCACCAAAAGCCACATATCTCATATCTCTCAACATACACATCAGAAGACTTGAAGAGAGACCTTCGGGAGAGGAAGAGAAAAGCTGAACCAGACCAAGAAGCTTCATTCTCTTCATCAATGGAAGGGTGCAAGGCAACCATGAGCAACTAACTCTTCTACTAGGGTGTTGGTTTCAACCCCTAGCCATGTAAACTTGTTCATCTTTGTAGCTCTTGGGGATTTGTAATTAAATGTTGATTATTTAGCCTAGTGATTATGTACACAAATACATTTCTTATATATATTCATTTGATATGGAATTTATTCTTGTCTTAGAGTAGGTTTTGTCACTTGAATGCACAACATTTGCATATTCCACAAGAAGTGCAAATGATGGCTAGATAATGGTGTTTAAATGAATGTGTGATGCTAGTTTGTATAGACCATGCCAAGACAAGGTAGTTTGGATGCATGTAGTGTTTACGTAGAGAGTAGAGTAATTAGGTAGTTAGTTAGGTTGAAGAGCTATGCTTGTTGAAGATGGATTATGATAGGTTAGCACACACATTGATCTTTTGATATGTCATTGAGGTCACAAGCCTAATGACATTGTTAGGCATTTAATTAATGAATCTCATGCTTGCTACACTTATGAACATGTGAATGGCTAGTGGTGGAAACCAACCCTAGTTCTCTCTCCCAACTTTACTCTTTAATTTTATCGTCATTTCATTTACGCAATAGTTTTAAACACAAAACCAAAAACCTGTTTTTAGAATTAAAGTAGAATTAATCTTTCTTTATGACAATTAACGACTAGTCCTCGTGGGATCGATACCCTCTATATAGAACCTTATCTACAAAGATTCGTGCTCTTGCGAGTGGTTAAATTATATTTTGATAAAAAGGGCAAAATTAAGCTTACAATATAATTTAGTTCCGACCACATCAAAATTTTGGCGCCGTTGCCGGGGACTATGGTTTAATTGTCGCCATTGGAAGATTAAATCTGGTTTAATTCTTAGGCTAGAAATTCTTTCATTCTTTTTGTATATATCTTGTTCTTATATCTCAAACTTCTTGATTTTAGGTATACCACATTGCGGGCATCTAGAAGAATTCAAATTGGAACCCTTTGTGAGTATAACTTCAAAAATTGGTGGTTTGAATCATTCACATTCTTTTGTATATATTATTGTTACTTTGTGTGTAGAGGTGTTGTTCAATTGTTAATGCATGCTAGGTAGACGGTCATTGTCACTTCCTTTGCTTCCTTGTAATAGTGAACTTGAACGAACGCTTAGACAACGTAGAGGAACCTCTAGGGACCCTATTTTGCCTATAACTGAAAACATGGAACCAAATGAGAGACAATCTCCCGGTCTACCTCCTTTTAATCATGAACAACCACCTCCACCACCACCTCCTCAAGGAGAGTTGCTTATGGACTTTTACCTTCCGACTACATTTGAAGTACCTTCGTGTATTCAATTTTCGGATGTAGCGGCAAATCAATTTGAAATAAAGTCCTCCACCCTCAACCTTCTTAACAGCTTTCACGGTCTTCTTAATGAGGATCCATACCGGCACTTAGATTACTTCTTTTCCGTGTGTTCCACCATTCGTGTACCACACTTTACGGAGGATGATCTAAAGCTACGTATGTTTCCATTTTCCCTAAAAGATAAGGCTAGAAGTTGGTTCAATTCCCTAGAACCCAACTCAATCCATTCTTGGGCGAAAATGCAAATAGAGTTCTTAAAAAAATACTTCCCAATGGGTAAGACAAGTGATATTCGGCGAGCAATCACCGGATTCACCCAAATTGACCAAGAACAATTCCATGAGACGTGGGAGAGGTTAAAAGATCTTTTAAAATCTTGTCCGCATCATGCTGTCCCAAAATGGCAGCTAGTGCAAAGTTTTTATGATGGGGTGAGTGAGCAACATAGACAAATGATAGACTCCGCATGTGGGGGTGGGTACCTTTTGAAAAGCCCCGATGAGGCATGGAAACTTTTTCAAACCCTAAGCAACAATTCAGCTCAACGCTCCTCCACTAGGAAAGGGAAGGCCACCCAACCTTGTAGAGGAGTGCATGAGATTTCACGGGTAGATGAGGTAGCCATGCAAGTAGAAGCCTTGTCCCGAAAAATGGATTTAATCATGAAAAATGGGCTGCCTATTCCTAAACAATCTGTCCAAAGTCAGGAGGGGTGTTCGTTTTGCTATAGCACTTCGCATTTTGTGCGAGATTGTCCTATTGCCGGGCAATCCCCCGATTATGCTCAAGAGCAAGCGAATGCCTTGTACGCTAAACAAATGAATGATCCATATTCGAACACGTACAATCCTGGTTACAAGAACCATCCAGCTTTTTCATGGAAGAATCAAGAATCAAGTCCCTCTTTCCAAGGGCAAGGTTCTTTTAATTCCCAATCTCAACAGCCTCATTATAGGCCAAACCCTCAACCTTACAATCAAAGATCAAATTACCAACAACCACCACCTCCTCCAAGAAGCCAAAGCTTTGAAGAACGAGTGATAAGCAATCTTGAGGCCAACACCCGCTTATTGCAAACTCACTCTCAATCAATCGCTAAGCTTGAAGCCAACGCTCAATCTATGGCTAGGTTAGAAGCTCAAATCGGGCAACTAGCTAATGCCTTAAATAGAAGGGAGGAAGGTAAGTTACCGAGTCAACCGGTGGCGAATCCCAAAGGTGTCCATTTAATTGAAGATCCATCATCTTCAAATTGTAGTGCTCCTCCAGAGCAAGTTCAATCAATCACAACCTTGAGGAGTGGTAAAACCATTAACTCCAAGGTAGGAGAGGAAGAGAGAAAGGAATTACAAGAGCAACCTAAAAATCCAAAAGAATCCCAATTAAATCCAAAATTGTTTCCGTCAAATCCAAATCTGCAAAATACCCCTTTTAATCCAAAAGGAAAGGCAAGTGAAGTTGTGTCATCATCAATTCCAAATCTTGACACCTCTTATGAACCTCCGGTTCCTTTTCCTCAACGATTGAAGGAACCTTCTCATTTCGGGAAGCAAGGAGAGAAAATCCAAGACATGATGGAGATCTTCAAACAAGTAAAGATCAATCTCCCTCTCCTTGATGCTATTCGACAAATTCCCTCCTATGCGAAATTCTTGAAGGACTTATGCACTCAAAAGTGCAAATCTAGGAATAAAGTTCCTAAGAAAGTCCTCTTAACTGAGCACATAAGCTCCATTTTTCAACACCAAGCCCCTCCTAAATTCAAAGATCTGGGTGCTCCGACCATTTCGTGCACCATCGGAAATCAATCTTTTGAAAAAGCACTTCTTGATCTAGGGGCTAGTGTCAATTTGCTTCCATTCTCAGTTTACCAACAACTAGGTTTGGGGGAACTTAAGCATACCACGGTTGTGTTGCAACTTGCCGACCGTTCGGTGAAGCAACCACGTGGCATCATTGAGGATGTCATCATTCAAGTGGACAAATTCTATTTTCCGGTGGACTTCATAGTCCTTGACACGGAACCAGTTCAAAATCCGAATTACCATATCCCTATCATTCTAGGTCGTCCATTCTTGGCCACGGCAAACGCTTGCGTTAATTGCCGTACTGGAGTGATGGACATCTCTTTTGGGAATATGAAAGTCCGCTTGAACATCTTTAATGCTTCCCACCACACACCCGACGATGAAAGTGAGTGCTTTTGTGTCGATGTTGTGGACGACCTTGTTCAAGAAGCACTTCCTTCTATTCTTTCCACGGACCCTTTAGAGGCATGCCTAAATCATTTTAACTATGATGATTTTGACATTGAGCAATCCATATGTGAAGTCAATTCCATGCTCGATGTTAATACTGTCATGGATTTGCCTAAGTGGAGAGTTCCTAGAGAACCCTTGCCCCCTTTGTCCAAAACTCCCCAAACTCCTTCTTTAATTTCCAAACCATAACTTGAGCTCAAGCCTCTTCCAGCTACACTCAAGTATGTTTTCTTGGGCGCAAATGAGACCCTTCCAGTCATTATTGCTTCCAATCTCACAAATGATCAAGAATTGGAACTCATAAAGGTGCTCAAAGAGCACAAAGAAGCAATAGGATGGAGTGTGGTAGATCTTAAGGGAATAGACCCTTCTATTTGTATGCATCGCATACACTTGGAAGAGGATGCAAAGACCTCAAGGGAGGCACAACGTCGATTGAATCCAAACATGAAGGACGTTGTAATGAAGGAGGTGGTGAAGTTACTAGATGCGGGGATCATATACCCCATCTCTGATAGCAAGTGGGTTAGTCCCACTCAAGTGGTTCCAAAGAAGTCTGGTATTACGGTGCAACCTAATGATAAGGGTGAATTAGTTCCCTAACGCACCACCACAGGATGGAGAGTGTGCATTGATTATAGGAAATTAAATTCAGCCACTCGGAAAGATCACTTCCCCCTCCCATTCATTGATCAAATATTGGAGAGATTGGCCGGGCAAAGCTTTTATTGCTTTTTGGATGGATATTCCGGCTATAATCAGGTTGCTATAGACCCGAGGGACCAAGAGAAAACCACCTTTACATGTCCCTTCGGCACATTTGCTTATAGACGCATGCCCTTTGGGTTGTGCAATGCACCGGCAACTTTTCAACGGTGTATGATGTCTATCTTCTCGGACATGGTGGAAAAATTCTTAGAAGTGCTCATGGATGATTTTTCCATTTTTGGGCCTTCATATGAATCATGCCTACAAAATCTAGCTTGTGTTCTCAAACGATGCCAAGAAACCAACCTAATTCTTAGTTGGGAAAAGAGTCATTTTATGGTTCAAGAGGGTATTGTCCTAGGGCATATTGTGTCTAAGCGAGGAATAGAGGTTGATAAAGCCAAGGTTGAGCTCATTTCCAAACTTCCTCCACCATCCACGGTGAGAGAGATTCGTTCATTCCTTGGGCATGCGGGCTTTTATCGCCGTTTCATCAAAGACTTTAGCAAGATCTCTCGGCCTTTGTGTCGCCTTCTTGAAAAAGAGTCTTGCTTTACCTTTGATGAAGCGTGCCTTGACGCTTTTGAAAAACTCCGCGCCATGCTTACAACCGCTCCAATTCTAATCCCTCCAAATTGGGCTCTCCCATTTGAGATTATGTGTGATGCATCCGACTATGCCATGGGTGCGGTCTTAGGGCAACGAGTAGACAAACTGCCACATGTCATCTATTACGCAAGTAAAACCCTTTCCGAGGCTCAAATCAATTATACCACAACGGAAAAGGAATTGCTTGCGGTAGTATTTGCATTAGACAAATTTCGAGCTTATTTATTAGGTTCAAAGGTCATTGTCTATTCGGACCATGCTGCCCTCCGGCATCTTTTGGCAAAAAAGGACACCAAGCCTAGGTTGATCCGATGGATACTCTTGTTGCAAGAGTTCAATTTTGAGATTAGAGACAAAAAGGGAACAGAAAATGTGGTAGCTGACCACCTTTCTAGAATTCTTGTTGAATCCCTTCATAATTCCATTCCAGTTTGTGAATCCTTCCCGGATGAAAAACTCTTTGTCATCTCTCAAGAGAGTATCCCTTGGTATGCGGATGTGGTTAATTACTTGTCAACCGGTAAAATACCATCTTCTTGGACCAAACAAGAGAAGGATCGTTTTCTCTCCCAATCTCGATCATATTATTGGGACGATCCTCAATTGTTCAAATACTGCCCCGATCAAATAATTCGTAAGTGTGTACCCAACAGTGAATTCCAAAGCATTCTTAAATTTTGTCATACACTCGCTTGTGGGGGACACTTTAGTGCTAAGAAAACACCAGCAAAAATTCTTCAAAGCGGATTTTTCTGGCCGACACTTCATCGGGATGCATATTCATTCTGCCGCTCGTGTGAGCGATGTCAGCACCTTGGCGCGATGTCTCGGAAGGACATGATGCCTCTTAACCCTATTCTTGTCATTGAAATATTTGATGTGTGGGGCATTGACTTCATGGGACCATTTCCACCCTCTACTGGTCATGAGTACATACTTGTGGCGGTGGACTACGTATCTAAGTGGATAGAAGCCGTTGCTACCAAAACCAACGATCACCCAGTCATGGTTAAATTCATTCAAGCTAACATTTTTAGCCGGTTTGGTACGCCTCGGGCCATCATCAGTGACGGAGGTAAGCATTTTTGTAACCGGTTCCTTCGAACCTTGCTTCTCAAATACTCCGTCACGCACAAAGTAGCCACCCCCTACCATCCTCAAACTAGTGGCCAAGTAGAAGTATCCAATAGGGAGATTAAGAACATTCTTCAGAAAACTGTTCGGCCCGACCGGAAGGATTGGTCATTGCGACTAAATGATGCATTATGGGCATACCGAACCGCATATAAAACTCCCATCAGAATGTCACCTTATCGGTTAGTTTATGGCAAAGCGTGCCACCTTCCGGTTGAATTGGAGCATAAAGCTATGTGGGCCACCAAGACCTTCAATTTTGACATGAAAAAGGCCGGTTCTAATCGAAAGCTTCAATTAAATGAATTGGAAGAATTGCGACATGACGCGTATGAGAATGCGAAAATCTATAAGGCAAAGTCCAAAGCCTTTCATGATCGTAATATTCGAGTCAAAACATTTTCGCCGGGCCAAAAAGTTTGGTTGTACAACTCACACCTCCATTTGTTTCCCGGAAAACTTCGCTCCCGTTGGGATGGTCCATTTTTGGTTAATTCCGTCGCTCCCCATGGAGCGGTGGAATTGAAGGACTTGAAAGATGGCTCGATGTTCAAAGTAAACGGGCAGCGCTTAAAAGTGTGTGTGGATGACCAAGTCACCACCGAATACGTGGATGTCGTCACTTTGACGGATCCCGTGTATTTTGACTCGTGAGTCGATCCGGACGTCGCGCCATAGACGTGTAAGGTGGCAAGGCCATGGTAGCTGTCAAGCTTCCATGATGTCCCTTTAATCCAAGGTAGGTTTGTATCTAAGCAGTGTAGTATCTAATTCCCAAATATCCAAGTCCCTGTAGCATCCTTTGCACTGGCTGTTTTTGAGCATTTCGATTGATCGAAACCAAGATTTCGATCAATCGAAAATTTCGATTGATCGAGATTCTAGTTTGATTGATCGAAAGTTTGCAGAGATGTGCCAAGTCTAAAGTCCCGAGAGGTGGTATTCTTCGATTGCACTTCGATAGGTCTTCGATCGATCGAAAATTTCGATTGATCGAGATTCTAGTTCGATTGATCGAAAGCTTGCAGAGATGTGCCAAGTCTAAAGTCCCGAGAGGTGGTATTCTTCGATTGCACTTCGATAGGTCTTCGATCGATCGAAAATTTCGATTGATCGAGAGTCTAGTTCGATTGATCGAAGTCAATATGTGATTCAGCGGAGGAATTTTCGATTGAGCGAAAAGACAATCTCAATCCATCGAAGCTGGTTTTGATTGATCGAAGCAAGATTTCGATCAATCGAGATTTCGATTGATCGAAGTGCACATTTCGATCAATCGAAATGCACGCGGAGCCTGCACGTGAGCCGAAAATCTATTTAAACTGTTGGGCTTCCCTCCCATTTTAAAAGACCATCCGACTTCTTCTCTTCCTCCGTGCGATCCAAGCCTTCTCCAAGCATTCCCGAGCACTCGATCTGCCATTCCCGATCATCCGCCGCCATCCGACGCAATCCGTCGCCGCCACTAGCACCTGCGCGATCTTCTCTTCGCGGCTGCGAGTGGAGTTTTCTTCGGTTGAGCCGTTCATCTTCTTCCTCACGAGGTAAGTGATGCATGGCTACTTTTTGTTTACTCTCTCGCCATTTTGATAGTCTTACGGCAGACTAAACATAGTTAGCTAATGTTGGGGTAGATGGTTGCGATTGCGATATCCGAATCGAGTTTTTCGTGGGTTTCGGGGGGTAGGAATTCATGTAGGAGTGGGATTTGGCATTTTCTTCGTTTCAAACGCTTAGTGTACGGTGTGTAACCGTGGCACCTTCGTTTCGGTTGCGCCCGTTAACATTGCATCTTCGAGTGCAACTTTTTGCACTTTTGTCAGTACCTTGGACTAGGACTTCATTCTTATTTTGATTCTTTTAGTTTAGTAGTTGTTTAACTTTCTTCTTATTCATCTTTTATTTACGTACCTTTTTGGAATCCAGTGCAGACTGTCCCGAGACCATAGCGAGAGTGAAGAACGCCGCCGGTGCTGTTCGTGACGTGCCTGGGCGAGCCTTCCGGTCTCGAAAGTTCAGCCCGGAGCAGGTTTTTGACTTAGCCGAGTTCGAGAGACGTCCCGACACCGAGTGGACGGTTGCCGAGCTCAGGAGGCGTCACCTCGACCGGCTATGTGTGCCTCCCACCGAGGTGGCACACGAGCGCCTAGTGCAGGTCTTTTACGAGCATATGACCTACTCCTGCACAGCGCCAGATACACTCGAGACTACCGTGGCCACTGTCACGATCACGATTACGCCGAGCCGGATTGCTCATATGCTCGGCATCCCTCACCAGCAGCCGCCGGACATGGTTGGCCCGGACGGTCAACCACTCTATAGTGTCGCGCTCCCAGCAGACACCACGCTATTCTCGATAGTGATGGACATGTGTGGCGGGGCGTTTACCACGCCCAACCACAATTGCACGTCCAAGTCGATGTGCCCGAGCAGATATTGGTTCCTGGACACCGTTCTCCTCAAGAACGCGTGTCCGTTGCAGCACGTGGCCGAGCGCAGGGGTGACCTCCTCCGTTGCCTCTATGCTTTCCATACGGGCGCTTGGTTTTCTGTCCCATCACTTATCTGGGGGCAGATGCACAAAGTTTGGGAT
Organism: Cornus controversa; assembly: GCA_026545225.1. Lineage (NCBI taxonomy): Eukaryota > Viridiplantae > Streptophyta > Magnoliopsida > Cornales > Cornaceae > Cornus > Cornus controversa. Next base: position 25,732,868 of record CM048848.1, on the reverse strand, counting down.
GGCCTCGTCAACAAGAGGAAGAGTAGAGCAGCGAGTTGGCGGCTTCCCTTTCCATTCCTGATCGCCGCTTTTCTCAGCAGTGCCAGTATACCGGTCAGTCGGACTGACATTCAGTTGGCACCGCCCACCCGCTTCACATCTACTCAGTGGGATCGGGTGAGGCGACACTTAGAGCGACAGGACCATCAGGGTGATCCACCAGACGATGTAGATATGGATGCCCCGGTGGAGATGGATGAGGGAGAGCCAGCAGGGGCTGAGACAGAGGACGAGGAGATGGAGGAGGAGGAGATGGATGTCACTGCAGAGCGGCATGATATCTTAGCGACAGGCTATTCATGCCTGGCAGCTGACGTAGAGTGGCTCCAGCAGGGTTTTGACGAGCACGTCCAGGTGACGCAGAGTCAGCTGGCAGGTATTCGGACGGACATTTCTTCTCTGGTACAGGGCCAGAGAGCGATTTTAGATGAGTTCCGAGCCTTCCGGCAGGATCTGCAGTTCCTGTTCGCAGGTCGAGCCTCCACCTCCACTTCTGCTCCCACCGAGCCACCATCACCACCACCCGCCCTCGAGTAGCTGCATTTCATTCATCTTTTCTGCTTTCTTTCTGTATTTTTCTTTCTTTATTTTTGATAGGCCATGTTGGCCATGTTTAGTCTCTTTTTGAGTATTCCACCTGCAGGTACACTTTGTACTCAAACTCATTTTCAGTTATATGGAGTACATTTATATTTTCTTTTATGCCATGTGTTATCTTTACCGTCTTTATTTATTTTTATTTTTTTTTGCTTTCCGTCAAGCTATCTGTTCTCTATACTTTGACTATGTATGTAGTACCACTTGTCTAATTGTTATATGCGATTCAGTTGATGATTTCCGTTTATTACCGCCTGGTTTCAATTCCCAATACTGTTGAGATTGCTTCAACACAGTATGGCAGTAATAAAGAAAGGTAGCCCCTTTGCGTGCTATACGTTAGCGCGCCTGGATAGTCAATATCTTATCGCATAGACCTCTTAGACAATCGGGAAACACCAGTTCAGACCATTAGATTTACAGTGATATTGGCATTGTCTGTTTGTGCATAATTATTTCATTATGTTCTATTTATCTACTTTTTATTCCTTGTAATGCTCGTGGTATCCAGTTGGTATTCTGTGCAGATTCTTCTTATTTACAGGATGACCGCTGGTGTGGAATTCCATTTTTCTCTCATTCTGCCATCCCGGTAACTTCTTTCCTTGCTCTTCTTGTCCAAACATTGAGGACAATGTTGCATATAAGTTTGGGGGTGCGGTATGCTATACCACTTGCATACGCATGCAATGTTCGGTTATTATTTTGAGTGTCATTGTAGAGCAGTTTTTTTTCTTTCTTTTCTTCTTCTCGATATTTTTGGATGCTTGCCATGATGTCTTGCTTTTTAAAGGAAGTCATTCGAATGAATGTCCGAGGTAAATGCAGCAGGTAGTTAAGAACTGTAGCATTGTAAATACCCGCACTTTTGCAAGCTTGATAGTAAGCTAGAATGGTCTACATTATTGTCCAAATTCGAGCACGTACAGTTCTTGCCCTAAATTTGTCCTTAACCGCACAAATTCGCACACATGCATTTTAAATTGTGGGGTATAAGTCTGAGGGAGAATTTTTGAAAATTTCTGTTTTTATCTGAACAACTTAGAGAATAAGTTCTCCCGGTTGTTGTAAAAAAAAAATAAATAAATAAAAAAATAAATAAATGAATAAAAAGAGAAAAATATGCAATAAGCCTTCTCACTAAATAAACCGGATTTCTATGCCTCAAAGCAGGAAATATTCGTGTAAAAGTGTGTAAGGTTGAGCAGTAATAAGCGGGTGGCTTGCTTACGCTCATCGCCTTGTAAGCTCGGTTATTAAGTCCGAGGGGTGCTTCTTCACCTAATGCCCTAAAGCCAATTGGTTTGGGAGTCATTGGCCCAATGCCGCTACATGGGCTTACAAGAAAGCAAAAAGAGCTAAGCATTAAACGGTCATCCGCACATGAGCAATCATGAATGTTTTGTGATAATGAAGCAGCCGTGTTGAGCATTTTCAATGAGTTTTTCTCTTAAAAACAGATTTGTTCGTTTTCTTCTCCAAATATGACAAAAGCCACACGTTAGAATGCATGTTCACTTTTCAAAGAGGATTTTGGGGTTGGAACTGTTATAGTTGTTCGGGCTGGCCAGTGTGTGGGGACTGTCGTTCATTTATAGCTTGTGAAAGTCCATTTTTGCTAATGACCACATAGTTCTGTAATACTTGTTGCATTTGCCAATTGTGAAATGAATGGATGAGCGCCCTTTATCTAGTTGATGACTGAGCCTGATTAAACTTTTGTATAAGATAGTTGATTTCATTTTTGTAATATTGTATTGCTAAGGGACTAGCAATATGTAAGTTTGGGGGTGTGATAAGTGTTCAATTTTATGCATTTGAACCATCTTTATTGCATATGTTAGTTCCGTTTTTGCGTTTACCGAGATATGTTTACGGTATTTTTGTGTTTTTGATGTTTTGCAGGTATTGGAGTAAATGGAGCAAAGTTGGAAGCTTTCTGCAGTCAAGAGATGAAATCAGAAAATGTTGCCAAGGCATCTCGATCAATCGAGATGTGGATTTCGATCAATCGAGATTTCGATTGATCGAAATCTCATTTCGATTGATCGAAATCTCGATCAATCGAAATGCAATTTCGATCAATCGAAATGCTGCAGAGCCCACTTGGCCACTTGCTCACCTGCTCTCCCACTTGCAACAAAATCCCCCTTTTTGCACGACTTAGGGGGATTGTCTGACTCGAACAAGACTTTTGGGGGCCTTCTTGATACAAGAGATATATATAATGATATATATATATATATGGTGGGCCCAAAGGAGCCAAAAAGCATACAAAAAGCACCAAAAGCCACATATCTCATATCTCTCAACATACACATCAGAAGACTTGAAGAGAGACCTTCGGGAGAGGAAGAGAAAAGCTGAACCAGACCAAGAAGCTTCATTCTCTTCATCAATGGAAGGGTGCAAGGCAACCATGAGCAACTAACTCTTCTACTAGGGTGTTGGTTTCAACCCCTAGCCATGTAAACTTGTTCATCTTTGTAGCTCTTGGGGATTTGTAATTAAATGTTGATTATTTAGCCTAGTGATTATGTACACAAATACATTTCTTATATATATTCATTTGATATGAAATTTATTCTTGTCTTAGAGTAGGTTTTGTCACTTGAATGCACAACATTTGCATATTCCACAAGAAGTGCAAATGATGGCTAGATAATGGTGTTTAAATGAATGTGTGATGCTAGTTTGTATAGACCATGCCAAGACAAGGTAGTTTGGATGCATGTAGTGTTTACGTAGAGAGTATAGTAATTAGGTAGTTAGTTAGGTTGAAGAGCTATGCTTGTTGAAGATGGATTATGATAGGTTAGCACACACATTGATCTTTTGATATGTCATTGAGGTCACAAGCCTAATGACATTGTTAGGCATTTAATTAATGAATCCCATGCTTGCTACACTTATGAACATGTGAATGGCTAGTGGTGGAAACCAACCCTAGTTCTCTCTCCCAACTTTACTCTTTAATTTTATCGTCATTTCATTTACGCAATAGTTTTAAACACAAAACCAAAAACCTGTTTTTAGAATTAAAGTAGAATTAATCTTTCTTTATGACAATTAACGACTAGTCCTCGTGGGATCGATACCCTCTATATAGAACCTTATCTACAAAGATTCGTGCTCTTGCGAGTGGTTAAATTATATTTTGATAAAAAGGGCAAAATTAAGCTTACAATATAATTTAGTTCCGACCACATCACCCGACTTAATAAAATCACACAAATTGAAAAGAACTAAACCATAATCACTGCAAACTTGCATTCATTCTACAAGAACAAGAGTAAATATGCTATGAAATAATCTATTTAAATTAAAACCAATAGTACAGTTATTGTTTATGTCTTGGTTATACAATGAAATACTCCCTACGAAATTTCACGCATGAGGTGGCCAATCTCATTTATAAAACGTAAGGGACACTTACAACTGATAACAAACAAACATAGAATACAAGGACAAAAAGAAAATATTTATAGATGCTGAAAGGAAAGTCTAACTGAAATAAAAAATAACATAAATAAACATAATACTAGTCTGAACAATGCAACTTGGAAGTCCCATAACTCAATGACCCATTTAACCAAAAATCATAAAAGTAAAATACTTTATAAAAAGATCTAAGTCTTTACACTAAAGTTTGATAAGGAATAGATGACCGACATGCTCTACGAACTCCACGCTATATTAAGTACCCTACTATGTAATTGGCAACCCTCATATGCCTCTCTAATTAACCTTAAATACCTTATTAGGTATTGGCAATCCTGATATACCTCCCTTATCTATGTTAACTGCCCTATTGGCAATCCTGACGAGCCTCCCTAATTAATCCTTAAATACTTTATTAAATATTGACAATCCTGACATGCCTTCTTTATCTATGTTAACTCAAATCATTTCCTTATCTATCTTATATCTCCAAAATAAAATTCGTACAATATACCATCCCAATCCAACCCTTATCACACAAATTATAGAACCTATTTTCTAAGTTCAAACCAAAAGCAATCCTTTCTTGCTTGAAAAATTTATTAATCAAATCAAGGCATAAAATAAAACACCCTATTAACCTAGGCAATCTTGACATGTCTCCTACACTAACTTTGAATACCTTATTAGGTATTGGCAATCTTGCATGCCGCTGGCAATCCTTATATATCTCCCTAACTAATCTCAGATACCTTATTAGGTATTGGCAATCCTGACATGTCCCCTAGAAATCCTTACATGCCTCCCTATTTAACCTACTAAAATAAAAACAAAGATTGACCTACTTAAGCACATTAATTAAACAAACAGAATTTCAATCACCACAATGAATAGGACTCAATCAAACTAAATCAAATACATAATGTAAGTACAAGAACACAATTAATAAAAAAAATATAAGAAGAACACATTAATCTTACAATTGGACATAAGCATCAAGGGTACCTAAGCCTAGCTCTAAACTAATATCACATGAATACAATTTCAATTAATGATATTTATTTACGATGTTTAGAAAGTTAATAAGTTATATAAATACAATATATATTATAATAAATTTTTAATAAAATGTATTTTGTACTAAATAATTTTTTCTTCTTCTAAAAATAGAATATATAATTTTTTTAAAATTTTAGTTCAATATTATTGAAAATATAAATAATATATTGTCCAATAAAAGTATAACTTAATTTTATGATACTAAATAATATTAAATATTCATAAATTAAACCATTTAAATCAATAGTAGTTTGTGATATGTTAGATGTTAATGTAATTTATAATATATTTATAATAAAAACCTTACTATAACATATATCAATTTTATTTTATTAGATTTCATATAATAACATGTATTTTATACTAAATAATATTTCTATAATTATAAATAACATTTTGATGTAGAGGGAGACCATAATTTTCAGGCAAGCAAAATGTGAATCAAACTCTATTTTGTTATATAAATAAGCAACAATATAAAGAAACTTGAAATTCGAACCAAACAGAAATAAGCAAGCATAAGAAATTTGTTATTATAAATAACATTTGATGGAGAGGGAGACCATAATTTTCAGGCAAGAAAAATGTCAATCAAACTCTATTTTGTTAGAGAAATAAGCAACAATATAAGGAAACTTGAAATTCAAACCAAACAAAAAAGGCAAGCATAAAAAATTTATTATTATAAATAACATTTTGATGTAGAAGGATACTGTAGGTACACAAAATTGCCCAACGCAAAATCAAGCAATCAATAAGTGCGTAACACTCAGTAATCAAAGAAATTTCAAAAGTCAGACCTCCTTTTCTTTTTCATCCTTCTTGGTCTTTTATATCTTTTTCCATACAATCCTCATGCCGTGAATTTCTCTCTTTATCTCAATCTTAGGAATATCATCTTTCTTTCTTCCCCCGTTTCATTGCTTGATCGTAGGTGCAGTTAGAGGAAATTCTGGGATTCTTTTCGATATTCGCGTTTCCGAAATTAGGTGACACGGACGGTGACGTGGATGCCACGTATTGGGTAATGGTGACGTGGATGCCACGTATTAGGTAGGTTACACGTGTCACATAACGGCTCTTTTTCCCACTACACTTTGCCCCAAAAACTCCTTCCAAATTTAGTTAGAATTTGAAAGGGTTTTTTTTTTTTTTTTTTTTTTTTGGCTGTCGCTTCGTTTGTTCCACCAGGTTGAGTTTGGATTTCGCGCTCTTGATGGCCGCCGTAATGTCACCTCCACATAAATGCCTGTTTCTGCTCTCGTCTTTTTCAGATTGTTTGTCGATTTTGGGCGATTCTGGGGATACCTTCTCGTCTGCAGAGGTTAGTGGTTTATTCTCCTCCTTCTATTGCTCTCCTCTTTTCTTTTCTTTGAAGTTATGGGTAAGACGAGAGGTGTGGAGAATGTCGATGAATTTGGGCCACTGAACCGCTACCAATCTATCGATGAATTCCTTGGGGAGGATGAGTGTGACCTGAGTCTCCCCGAGGTTCCTTCTGTTCCTCCGACATCAGCAAATCCCTCTTCTTCAGGAGATCAGAGTTCTTCGGGTTCTGACTTGGGGGACGCTGATCAAGACCTAATTAGGACTCAAGTGAATTTGGGAAAACTTAGGCTTGACTGTGAAATCCCCTCTGATGTTACCCTTAGGAATTACCCCCTTGATTTCGACTTTCGCTCTGGATATGGTCTGGGTGATGACGATATGCTCTTCTCTGCCAGACATTTTCCCGCCTTTCGTCTCCCCCTTCATCCTTTCTATCATCTTGTGCTTAACAAACTGAATTTGGCTCCTCTACAAGTGAACCCTAATTTTTTTAGGGTCATATCAAGCGTTCTTGCTCTTAATCACACTCGTGATTTGGAGTTGGGGCTGGACGATCTCCTTCTCTGTTATCAGATTTGCGCCACGAAAAATGAGAGGAATCGGTTCCATTTTTTCCCACGTCCGGGCAGATCGCTCTGCACCGGTCATCCCTCTTCTGACAAGGGCTGGAAAGCCCAACTTGTGGTGGTTGGGGGAAATTGGAAGGTCTCCTCTTCTAAGTCATTTCCCATCCCCCGGAAGTTTGGTGAATTAGGTATCCCGCCCTCTGGTTTTCTATCTGAACCCCATTGTGGATGTAATATATGTGATGTTATGCTTTTTAATGAAATTCGGTCTTTTGTTGGCGCAGTTAGGGACGTCCTTCCTCGTTCGGAGCTAGAGGCACGGCTGAAGACCCTTGCAGAAAAGGTGTGGAAGAAAGTCCCTAAGTCCTCCCTTCTTCTGTGCCCTCCAGTGCTTAAAGCTATTTCTAAAAGCGCAGAAGGTGCGAAAATGAAGCTTCCCAAAACCACCCGCACCAAGCCGAAGAAGCTGTCTGAAGGGAGCAGCCTTGCCGGTCCTCCGACCGACCGAGAAGTGGAGGTGGCCTCAGCTTTGCGCAAAAGACATGCTGAGGAGGTGGCGGCTGAAAAGTCTCTTCACGCCGAAGTGATAGAAATTGAGGAGTCTGCCCCTCCTTCGAAGTCCCAGAAGGCGAGTGCCTCAGCTTCTCCTTCGGTTCCAGAACCTAGGGGATCTCCAGCCGTTGGGGCAGCTGGATTGGGTTCTGATGTCCCAAGCTCTTCAGCGGTGGATCCGTGGATTCATCGGATGGTAAAAGAGAATGGCATGCCTTTATCAGCTGAGGATTCCATCCTCGAGAGCAGGGACTCGATGAAGGCATTTCTGAAAGAGATGTGGCCTCCGAGAGATGTGAAGATGATGATGGAACTTTCTGTTGGCAACCTCCTGGAGTCATGTCCTGATGCCGCCCTTAAGGTGAAAATCGTGCCTTCAATTTCGTCAAGTGTTCCTCTGTGACTTGCTTATGATAATTTTGTGTTCTTTTGTAGAGCCTGTTCGGTGTGATGACCATGTGCAAACTGGTCGAGCAGGCGACCATCAAGGTTAAAAAGGCAGACGCCCGAGTTAGGAGGGCAGAGGCAGACTTCGGGGCTGTCATGCGCGAAGTTAGCCACGAGAAGGCCAAGTCCCAGGCTCTGTTGCTGGAGAACGAGCAACTCAAGTCCCAAGTGGAGGACCTCTCCAAAAAGGCCGAGGAGGCTGAATTCCAGAGAGCATTGGCTGAGTCCCGAACGGCTGAGTCCGAACAGAACGTCAGCTCTTTGCAGGAGAGGTCGGTTAAGCTGGAGAAGGGCGCTAAGGCTCTGTTCGACCGCCTGTCCCTTACCGTTCAGATCCGAAATGCGGAGGCTTATCGCCAAGGCTTTGAGGATGCTGTGGCGCTCGAAGCTGACAGATCCTACCCCGGTGGACCTGATGAGTACGATCGGGAGATGGGATTAAAGGGACCCCCTTATCAGGATCCAGAGGAAGGAGAAGCGGAGAAAGAGATCGCCAGTATCTTTGACGATGACCATGCTTCTCAATCGGATGCGGTGCCATCTGGTGGGGATCTTGCCAATGCATCGGATTTTACTACGGGTCCTTGATTTTGTGGACATAGTCTCATCCTATTTTGTAATGCTCCTTAGAATAGTTTTAACTTGTAACAAACTTTTGATATTAATAGAGGACACTTTTCTGATCTGTCAAGAATCCATGTGCTTGTTCGCTGTTTGTATTTTGTGATGTATGTAGCTTTTGGCCTTTGGGGATGACCAGTTTTTCGTTGCCCCAATTTATACATAGTTCGGCTGTTCATGCCTCCTTTTATTTGAGACACTTAGCTGATCACGCTAAGATCTCGTTCATTTCTTTATGGCGTTCGGCCGATCATGCCTTAACCGTTCTTTCTCATCGTGGACCTTCGGCTGGTCATGCTGAAGTGTCGCTCGGTTTCTAATGGCGTTCGGCTGTTCACGCCTTGGCCATATTTTTTCATCGAGGACCTTCGGCTGGTCATGCTGAAGTGTCGCTCAGTTTCTTATGGCGTTCGGCTGTTCATGCCTTAGCCGTATTTTTTCATCGAGGACCTTCGGCTGGTCATGCTGAAGTGTCGCTCGGTTTCTTATGGCGTTCGGCTGTTCATGCCTTAGCCGTTCTTTCTCATCGAGGACCTTCGGCTGGTCATGCTGAAGAGTCGCTTGGTTTCCTAGGGCGTTCGGCTGTTCATGCCTTAGCCGTTCTTTCTCATCGAGGACCTTCGGCTGGTCATGCTGAAGAGTCGCTTGGTTTCCTAGGGCGTTCGGCTGTTCATGCCTTAGCCGTTCTTTCTCATCGAGGACCTTCGGCTGGTCATGCTGAAGAGTCGCTTGGTTTCCTAGGGCGTTCGGCTGTTCATGCCTTAGCCGTTCTTTCTCATCGAGGACCTTCGGCTAGTCATGCTGAAGAGTCGCTCGGTTTCTTAGGGCGTTCGGCTATTCATGCCTTAGCCGTTCCCCCTCTTTTTTTTTTTTTTTTTTTTTTTTTTTTTTAAATAAAACGTTTAAGACAGTGGCATTGCGCGACTTTTCGCTGCCGCGCAAGGCCACTGCCTTTGTTTGGGGGTGTGCCGGATTTATTATATAAAACGGAAAGAGGCCTGACAACCGCCCGATGTGGGACAAACTCAAGTAACATAATTTCAGTTCTTTATTCAAAAGTGCACTGGGGTTTACATATAATACCTTTTCAAGTGCATTGCGTTCCAAGGTTTTTCGACCATGGCCCCACTACCGTGCATTCTTCGTAGTCTGTATGCCCCGTTCCTAATGGCTTCGACTATTTCAAATGGACCTTCCCATTTAGCTGCAAATTTTCCTGCGTTAGGTTCCCTGGTGTTGCTGGTGACCTTGCGTAAGACCCAGTCCCCTCGCTCGAACGAACGAGGTTTGACCTTCTTGTTGTAGGCCTTGCGAAGTCTCTGCTGGTAGGCTGCTACCCTTATCCGTGCTGCTTCTCTCTTTTCGTCAAGTAACTCGACGTCGTGTTCGATCAGGCGATTATTCTCCTGCTCATCGAACGATTCGATACGTTCGGTCGGGACCTGTAACTCGATCGGGATTACGGCTTCTATCCCATATGTCATGCCGAATGGACTACTCCCCGTAGATCTTCTGGGGGTTGTCCTGTAGGCCCAGAGTACTTTCGGCAGCTCTTCTAGCCAGCGTCCTTTCCTCTCCTCTAACTTTTTCTTGATATTCTCGAAGATGGTCTTATTAGTGATCTCTGCTTGCCCATTTCCTTGTGGGTAGGATCTTGATGCGAGTCGTTGGTTGATTCCATACTTGGCGAAGAATCTCTGGACAAATTGGTTGTCCAGATTTTTCCCGTTGTCCATAATTATTGCCGAAGGTATGCCAAAGCGGCATATCAAATTGTTCCAGATGAATTTTTTGACCTGTGTGTGGGTTACAGAGGCGTAAGCTTCCGCTTCTACCCACTTGGTGAAATAGTCCGTTGCTAGGAGAACATATTTCTTCCTCTGAGATGCGGTCGGCAGGGGTCCCACTATGTCTATCCCCCATTGGGCGAAGGGCCAAGGGCTGGTCATCGTATTTAAGTTCCCTGGTGGTTGGTGCAGCAACTGGGCGTGCTTTTGGCACTTGTCGCAATTTCTGGAGTATTCTGCAGCGTCTCGGGACATGTACGGCCAGAAGTACCCTAGCGTCAGAGCTTTGTGGGCTAGCGATCGTCCTCCGGAATGATTGCCGCAAACCCCTTCATGGATTTCCTTTAATACTGTGTTGGCTTCCGAAGGCGTTAAACATTTTAACAATGGTCCCGAAAATGACCTTCTGTAGAGGTTATTATTGACGATTGAGTACCTTGAGGCCTTCATTCTTAGCTTCTTCGCCTCCGCTTTTTCTTCGGGGAGGGTTCCATTCATTAGGTACGCCTCTATCGGGTCAATCCAGCATGGCTCTCGTTGGATGGCCAGTATTTCCATCGGTTTACCGATGCTTGGTTCTCTCAGTTCCTCCACAGAGGATACTCTAGTCATGGATTCATCCGCGTTGGAGGCTGAACAAGCTAACCTATCGGCCGCCTCGTTTTCCTCACGCGGTATGTGCTTGATGATCACTTCGTCAAAGTTTTTTATATCTTCGAGCACTGCTTCTCGGTAAGCATTCATTTTATCTTCTCTGGCCTGGAATTCTCCCTTAACCTGACTCACCACCAGCTGCGAGTCACTGAACAAAGTTAGCTTTCTGATTTGTAAGGATTTGGCTAACCGAAGTCCCGCGAGTAGAGCCTCATACTCTGCTACATTGTTTGTGGCATCGAAATCAAATCGGATGGCATGGTGGAGCGTAATCCCGTCGGGAGTTCTCACCTCTATTCCTGCCCCTGCCCCGATCTGACAGGATGAGCCGTCTACATAAACTTTCCACTGGGGTGTTTCTCCTTTCTCTTCCATCGGTTCATCGTATTCTAATAGGAATTCGGCCAACACCTGCCCCTTGCGGGCTGTTCGGGGTATGAAGAGGATGTCGTAGGCGCTGAGGTCCATGGCCCACTTCATCATCCTCCCTGTCATGTCTGGCTTGCTTAGGATGGTCTTGAGTGGCAAATTTGTGGGGACAACTATCTGATGTGATTCGAAATAGTGCCTCAGCTTCTTCTTTGCGTGTACTAGGGCTAAAATCAGCTTCTCAGCTTTTGAGTATCTTTTCTCGGCGTCAGTCATCGTCTTGCTGGAATAGTATACCGGGCGTTGCTTCCCATCCTCTTCCTTTACCAGCGCTGCGCTTGTCGATATCTTTGATACGGCTAGGTACAAAAGTAATTTTTCTCCGGGCTTAGGTACCGAGAGTATCGGTGCTGAGGCCATATATTGCTTTAATCTTTTTAGGGCTTCCGTCTGTTCGGTTCCCCAAAGTTCGCCCTTCTTCTTACGGATAGCGTCGAAGAATGGCTTGCATTTGTTCGAGAGTCGTGATATGAATCTGCTAAGGGCGGCGATCCGTCTAGTGAGGACCTGGACGTCCCTCTGGGTTTTTGGTTCCGACGTATGAATCAGCGCCGAAGATTGGGATGGACTCATTTCTACCCCCGTTCTGCTGACCATGTGACCGAGGAATTGTCCCGATTGCACTCCGAACGAACATTTCAATGGATTTAGCCTTAGCCGATGTTTCCTGAGGGTGTCGAACACATCTTGTAAATGTTGCCCGTGGTCTTCCCTTCTTTTACTCTTGACAACCATGTCGTCTATGTAAGCTTCCACGGTCTCGCCAATCTGATCTCTGAAGATGCGATTGACCATTCTCTGATATGTTGCCCCTGCATTCTTTAAACCAAAGGGCATTACTTTGTAACAGAAGGTTCCTTGTTCGGTAATGAACGAAGTTTTTTCCTCGTCCTTTTGTTCCAACGGAATCTGGTTGTACCCCGAATAGGCGTCCAGGAAGGTCAGCAACTCATAACCTGTAGTGGCGTCTACCATCTGGTCAATTTTTGGTAATGGGAAGCTATCCTTCGGGCAGGCTTTGTTCAGGTTAGTGAAGTCGATGCAAACTCTCCATTTTCCATTTTTCTTTCGTACCACCACAACATTGGATAACCATTCGGGGTACTTTACTTCCCTGATAAGATTAGCTTGGAGCAGGCGACGGATCTCCTCGGCTATTATTTGGTTTCTTTCCGGGGCAAATCTTCTCTGCTTTTGCTTAATTGGGGTACTGTTGGGGTCCACGTTCAGGGTATGTTTCACCAGGTTGGGATCCATTCCTGGCATGTCGAGGTGAGTCCAGGCGAACACGTCTCTGTTCCTTCTTAATACTTCGATTAACTCTTCCTTTTCTTTGTTCTGTAACATCGTCCCGATCTGCGTACATTTGTTTTCACCCAGGCTGCCTAGTTGAACTGCTTGGAGCGGCTCTATTGGTTGGGCTATACTTTCGGCCTCCGACAGTTCCGGCGTGCCCGATCTCTGTGGTTGCTATTGGACGTTAACCCCTGCTGCTTCCATACCTTTCGAAGTGCTTCTGACAGTAAGCGAATAGCATTCTTTTGCTGCTACCTGATCTCCCCGGAGGTCTATCGTTCCCCGTCCGTTAGGGGTAAGGCATCTCATCACTTGGTGCAGGGTTGATGGTACCCCTTGCATCCTGTGTATCCAACCTCTTCCCATTATAAGGTTATAGGACGAACGAACGTCTGCTATTACGAACGTTTCCTTGAGTGTTCTCTGCGCGGCCGTTACCGACAACGCGATCATTCCGCACGGTAGTACCTTGTTTCCATCAAAACCTACGAGCGGCCCGTCAGCTCGCTTGATCTGGTCGGACCCGATCCCTACCTGCTTAAAAACCTCCAATGTCATTATATTCGCACTTGACCCGGCATCAATGAGCACCCTTTTTATCCAACAGTTTGCGACTAGTAGGCTGACTACTAATGGATCCTCGTGGGGGAGCTGCACTCTTAGCAGGTCCGGATCTCCGAATGTGATCTGAGCATCGGCCCCCAAGTCTTGAACCGAATTGATCTCCGTCATCTTCTGTAATTTTTTTGCCTGGCGTACGACCGATCTGGACGATCGCTGGTCTCCTCGGGTAGCGTAACCATGTATAGTGTTGATCGTTCTGACCGTGTTTGGATTTGGGTTTTCTCTTCGTTCGGTCCCTATGCGTTCGTTCGGTCTTGATTGATCTTTCACCACGTATTCTGCCAGTCCCCCTTTTGCAATGATTGCCTCTACTTGCCCTTTGAGATTGCGGCACTCGTTGGTGGTGTGTCCATAATCCTGATGCAGAGCGCAATGCTTGCTCTTATCTCTGAGCTCGACTGGGATCCGAATTGGTGGTGGTGTCCGAAATATGCCCCTATTCTTGTTTTCCTGGTACAGCCTCGACAGCGTGCATTTTAGAGGTGTGTTCTTCTCCTCGATCTTGGGGCGCTTCCCTGACGTGGGGGTTGGAAGTGGGTCTCTGCTTTTGCTTTTCTGCTTATCTCCTTTCTCCTTAGGTAACGGGCCGACGCTTATCAGAGCTGTCCTTTGCTGGCGCAAGATTTCATCTTCCTCGAGACTGAGGTATCCTTGTGCCTTTGCGTTCAGGTCCCCCATGGTTTTGGGGGTCTTTCTGACCAGAGACGAATGGAATTTCGAACCAGGGATCATGGCTATTTTGAACGCTTCCACCGCCGCCGCTTGGTCGCACCCATCAATCAGGGACATCTCCAGATTGAATCTGGTCATAAAGGACTTCAATGGCTCTCCTTTTGCTTGCCTCATGGTGAAAAGAGAGGAGATTGTCTTCTTCTGTCTTCGGTTGCCGATGTATTGTGCGATGAAAAGCTCGCATAACTTCGTAAAGCTGGGGATGCTGCCCGAAGGCTGCTGTTTGAACCATGTCAGGGCAGCCCCGGACAGACTGGTTGGAAAAACCTTGCACATGAGGTTTTCATCTTCTGCGTGCAAAGTCATCCTCTGCTGCACATGAAAGAGATGGTCAACAGGGTCCGTCGTTCCGTCGAAGGTGATGAAATTCGGGAGTGCGAATTTCCTCGGGTTCGGTGATCTCCTTATCTCGTCTGAAAAAGGAGATTGTATCACTTTGCTGGCAACTTGTGTTGCTAGATCTGCTGGGGTCAGGTTCTTCAAGTCTTTAATGTCAGCATTAACTTCCTCCAGACGTCGGGTCAGCGCGTCGAAGCTGGCTTCGGGTCTGGTGGTACGGGATTCTGGAGGTTCCGCGGTTCCTCCTTCGTTTCGAGTGGAATTGTATTCCACGGATGCCTCCCTATCGGGTGGGGCAGCCTCCGGCTGTTTTTCAGTGAGCCGTGCGATCTTCTCTTGTAGTAGGTCGTTCCTTCGATTGGACTCCTCCAACTGCCTTCGCAGTTCCTGCAATAATAGTTCTTGTGTCTGATTCTGATCCATTGAGTGGCTCATGGTGGATGGCTGCTGCCCCGTTATAGTTCCGGAACGTAGCTGTATAGGCATAAACTCCCAAGGAATCTACGGATCGCTCGTTCCCACAGACGGCGCCAAAGTGTAGGTACACAAAATTGCCCAACGCAAAATCAAGCAATCAATAAGTGCGTAACACTCAGTAATCAAAGAAATTTCAAAAGTCAGACCTCCTATTCTTTTCCATCCTTCTTGGTCTTTTATATCTTTTTCCATACAATCCTCATGCCGTGAATTTCTCTCTTTATCTCAATCTTAGGAATATCATCTTTCTTTCTTCCCCCGTTTCATTGCTTGATCGTAGGTGCAGTTAGAGGAAATTCTGGGATTCTTTTCGATATTCGCGTTTCCGAAATTAGGTGACACGGACGGTGACGTGGATGCCACGTATTGGGTAATGGTGACGTGGATGCCACGTATTAGGTAGGTTACACGTGTCACATAACGGCTCTTTTTCCCACTACAGATACCATAATTTTCAGGCAAGAAAAATGTCAATCAAACTCTATTTTGTTACAAAAATAAGCAACGATATAAGGAAACTTGAAATTCGAACCAAACAAAAAAGGCAAGCATACAAAATTAATAATTAAAAAGAAAAACAACTTGGTCCACAAAATAAATAAATTTCAATGTTTGGATCCGAGAGAGTCTATAATTTGCAGAAAAAAATAATGCTGACTCCAATTTATCGAAGAAACAAGCAACAATACAAAGTCAATAATAAAAGTCAAACCTATGAGACATCAATATGATCAAAGGGCAGAAAAATGGAATTGAGACGAAAGTTGCAAAAGAAACGTTCAAATCCTTCCTATCACAAAAGAAAATAATATGAAAAAATTGATTTTTTTTAAAATTATTCTGACACGAAAGATAATAATCGCATGCAAAAACTATTTTAATCAACTTAAACACATGCAAAAGAAAGGGAGAGCCAAAAATCCTAATATCGAGTATTCTTTTTTCTCATCCCATCTTTATTTTTTAATCACTACTCACTCCTCCTTTCTCACCCTCTTTTGTATTTATTTTTTTTCTCATACCCCCAATATTTGTTCTTGTTCAAACAAAACAACAAAGATCATAAAACTAAAATTAATAGTTATGAGTTCCACAGTGTTTACAAATCAAAAGAAATTTACTTACATTTGGAGAATAAAATATGACTGTCAAGTTATGTTTACTGAAAATAGGGATAGAACTTTGGTGGATAAAAGGATCAGACCAAAATTCTAACACCTCAGCCATACCTGAAGAATCATTGCATCTCAACTTGCACTATACGTACGAGTTTCAGGGGTTGTTCAAAATATTAATAACATGATAATAAATTGATTGTTAAAAAAAGTTAAAATATTGGCATTTAATACTAAAACTGAATATATATAACATGAAATAAAATTATAGAATTTTTCGAATGTATTAGAATTTGGAAAGGACTCAAAAACTTATATTCTTTATTATTTTGTATTAAATTTAACTGATATCAATATTATAATTTTACTTCAAACTTTTAAAGCAACTCTGTCACAAGTTAAGGTAACGATTACCAATAATATTATGCCACCAAAGAATAAATCATCCAATCTTAATCTTATTTTTAATTAATAACATGTAAAAATAACACTAGGATCCTAAAATTCACATTTTGGACACTAAAAATTAACACTTTGGACCCTAAAATCAAACCTGAAATCAATCTCTCCCAATTCAAAAATAACACTAAGACCCTAAGGAAAATATTTATGACAATTTTTGAAAAATAAAGAGAACTAAATAATCATGAGAATTATAAATCCAATTTTCATTTTTCAATCCAAATTCATGAGCCCTAATTTTTTTTTTTTTGAAATTCAACACACTTATGAACACATAATTTTAAAACCCATTATTTTACCAATAAAATTCATTCTCAATTTCATAATCATGACACAAATCCTAATTTACAATATTTATAAATTATCTAACAAGTCGAGGTATGTGTGTGCAATCCAACATCATCAATAATTAATCAAAAACCTTTTATCATTTGGCTAAAACACATTTAGATAAAAAGCATTGAGAGCAACACATGAACAAAATAAAAATAGACATGATTTTTTTTCCAGCTCTAAAGGCAGCTTTCACTCTAGTGGGAGGCCAGCTAATTCCAAAGACAACTTTATTTAATATAGATAATCCATTATGCCCTGTCATCTTGGACAACTTTATTTTATATAGATAATCAATTATGCCTGTCATCTTTGTAGCTAATCTTGGTAGCTACGAACACATCCTATAGGTAGTCTTTTCCTTACATTAGAATTTCAAAAACATATTCATTTTTTTATTCTTCTCTTCTCATTCTTTTTCTGATTAATTAAACAAAACATAAGAATCTTTTTAGTCATGTAAATACTCAATTTGCTACTCATACAATATAATCTATTCAACTTCACATTAATTTTCAATTTATTATATCTAAGAGTTGGACTAGTGCACTTAATGTATGGACTTAACAGACTCATTGCTAAAAATAAAAAAAATGAAGCAAATTAATCATCAATGTCTAGATTATAATCTCAACTTCATCGTGTGTTTCAATTTGCATTCACAAAACATTGTGAATTTAAAAGAAATATAGAGAACTCATAGAATTTCATTTTTCCTCGTAGATTGAGCCCTAAGAGGGTTTCTTGTGGTGCTGCTCCGGTGACTAAGTGCTAGAAGCTGATGGTGAATGCCATGAAAGGTCAGAGTTCCTTCTCTTCTGCTCTAACTCTATCTAGTTCTGCTAGTGGCATAGTTGATGAGCCATTTGTTGGCTCGTCTGAACAACGGACTCCAAACTTAAAGAAGTCTGATAGTTTCTTTTTGTCGACGGGGGATTGTGCTGCCCTTGATCGTGAAGTGATGGGGCTTCTTGCACGTGGGATCTGGCTTCCCATGGATGAGCTCCGTCAGCAAGGAGCTAATAGGGATGAGCTTTTTGCCAATGAACCTCTTCATGCCATGAAGGTTTGTCTTATCCTATCCTTGGTTTGCTTCTTTACTTGTCTTTTTTGATGTTTCTTGCTTTAACTTTGTTTACTTTTTGTGGTGTAAAGTGTATACATGACCATCTCCCTTTGCAAGGTTCTGAAGTTCGAATGTTTGAATGGACGCAAGGTCGAAAGCCTTGAGAGGAAAGTGAAAACGCTCATCAAGT
Source organism: Cornus controversa (assembly GCA_026545225.1). Lineage (NCBI taxonomy): Eukaryota > Viridiplantae > Streptophyta > Magnoliopsida > Cornales > Cornaceae > Cornus > Cornus controversa. The sequence goes on along the minus strand of CM048848.1, from coordinate 25,714,713 downwards.
CTCTTATTGAAAAGCAAAAGGCACTTGGTTACTTTGAGCAAAGGGCTCTGGAATCTAAAGAGAGAGCTATTGAGCTTGAGGCTAGGTTGTAGGTTTGTAAGGCTGGAGGACTTGAGATATACTAGCCATTCCTGAAGATCCCAACTTTGAAGCTTGCTGATGGCTTTCACTATGGCTTTAAGCAAGGAGAGAATCCAAAAACTGAATGGGACTATGCTGACCCTAATGAGTTTGATGTCGATTAGGTTATCGACTCGCTTGGTGGGTACAACATCCCTGCTAAACGCAAGTTCATGGACTTCCTCAAGATTTCATGCTCGGCTCCTTCTCCCATTATTACTACTCCATTTGCCCCCTCTCCCTCTGATTAGATCATTCTAGAGGTGCCACCTCCAACTAAACAAGGTACCCTGGTCATTGATTCCTTCGATTAGGACTTCAACAAGGAGGACGGCGCGGCTCCCCAGGGTTGACCCTTTGTAATTTTTGTGAGATATAATTTTGTAATTGACATATTTCGGTGATTAAAACCTGATTGATCAAGTTATAATTTTTGTGTTATATTATGCAATCGATCATCAACAACTTCGAGCTGATACTCAAGTGCATGGAAGTAGTTCAATTGGTATGAACACCATAGTACAGGTAAGTATGGTGAGGACATTCTGCACTTTATATTTCCAAGCCTATTTTAGAAAACTAAGGTTTCTAGGAAAATTTTAGGGTTTTTCAAAATAGGATCGGTCCCCAATTTTTAGGACCGGTCCAACTTTGCTCAGTATTTTTGGTTTCTATAGGTTTTCAAAAATTCCCACCACTCCTAGTAACTGGGCACCGGTCCCACCTAGCCTGTTCCAAATAGGAAAGTTATTTTGGCAAAAATTCTAATTCCTATTGGGATTGAAATTTCTCGGAGAGTTCTATTTTGGTATTAAACTTCTTTCCAAGTATAATTAGGATTTCCTTGCCTATATATATGTATTTGATGAAGCAAAAAATCCACCCCGAACTGGTCAAACACCAACCTGTAAAAAGGACAAGAGAAGAGTAATCGAAAGGGCACCGGCGTGGTGCTGGTCGACTACGCTCCGACGATCAAGTCAGAAATCGGAAAGGCTTTAAAAGCTGTAAAGGAACTCAGAGGGTATTAATTGCATACCATGGTATATCGATCGTTCTGTATTTATAGTGACCAAGCGAAGTTGTGCCCTAGTAAATTATGTCTCTCCAGCTTCCTTTTCCCACTTGGAGATAACCAGCCGTGGTCAAAGCATCCTTCTTATCCATATCACCTTACCACTAACTTTCCATGTCATATGTTTTATATTAGGAGTCAAACACTCCATTAGATGCCCCCTGTTCATGACGGTCGCTTGTCGGTCATCAAGAACACACACGCGTAAAAATATTTTTATTATTACTTTTTTTTTGGGCAACGCCTGGCCAGCTGGGTTGCGCCCGGCCACCCAGTACCTGGCCTGGTCAGCGCCTGGCCCCCTGGGCAGCGCATGGCCTGCTGAGCAGGGCCTAGCCTCTTAGGCAGCGCATGGCCTCCTAGGCAGCGCCTGGCTTGGGTAGCGAATGCTCTCCTGGGTAGTGCCTAGCCTGTTGGGTAGTGCTTGGCCTGGGCAGGGCCTGGCCTACTAGGTAGTGCATGGCTTGTTGGGCAGCGCATGGCCTCTTGGGTAGTGCCTAGCCTGGGCAGTGCCTAACCTCCTGGGTAGTGCATGGCCTACTGAGCAGCACATGGACTCCTGGGCAACGCTTGGCCTACTGGGCAGTGCTTGGCTGGGTGGCACCAAGCTGGGCAGCGTGCGACCTAGGCCTGGGTTTGTCCTTGGTTAGTGCCCAGCCTTGCGCCCGGCTCTCTTTCCCTTGCGTCTGACTTTGTGTCCTTGTGTCTGTTGCTTTCCTAGTCATTACTGCCTTACCCTACGCCTGGCTTGAGTACTTGTGACCATTGCTAGCTATTGGAAAAGGACTTGGGACCGTATATTTCTTCCTTTTTATTGAAAATGGTTTGTTTTATGGAGGTAATTCTTACAGCACAAGGGTTCATGTAAGGATGTCCATATATATTCTCAAAATTTTAACTTATCCCACCTTTATCGTAAAAGGGCCCTCTATGGAGGTGTGTCCCTGTAGGGTTTTGCCCTTGTAGGGTAGTGTTTTTTCTCGGGATTAATCCATCCCGCCTTTTTCTTCAAAGGCCCTCTGTGGAGGTGTGTCCCCGTAGGGTTTTACCCCTGTAGGGTAGTATTTTTCTCAAGATTAATCCATCCTGCCTTTTTCTTCAAAGGCCCTCCGTGGAGGTGTGTCCCCGTAGGGCTGTGCCCCCCGTAGGACTATTTTAACAATGTTCTTGGAATTCATCCATCCCGCCTTTTTCATTAAAGGCCCTCCTTAGAGGTGTATCCTCATAGGGTTATTTTAATAATGTTCTCGAAATTCATCCATCCCGCCTTTTTCATTAAAGGCCCTCCTTAGAGGTGTATCCCCGTAGGGCTGTACCCTTTAGGGCTATTTTAACAATGTTCTTGGAATTCATCCATCCCGCCTTTTTCATTAAAGGCCCTCCTTAGAAGTGTATCCCCGTAGATTTGTGCCCCCGTAGGGCTATTTTCTTTTTTGTTTTAGTTAAAACAACATATTTTGAAAAAAATGGTTGTTATTGATATTCTTGTAACAAGTAGAGAATTATTCAAACAAAAACCTCGGAGCTCTTGTCCTAAGACTCGATACTAAATTGAGTTTCAGCTAAAATTATTAAAGTAAATGCAACCTTTAAAAGAAAATCTTACTGGTGGCACTTCCTCAGATGCTCAGTATTTCAAGGATGGGCCAATGTCTCCCTTCTAATGTCTCTAGCCAATATGCCCCATATCAAGTCCATCGGGGATAACTCTGATTTCTCCCAATAGATGAGTTTTTTGAGTGTTGTCATCTTTACCATCCCCATCCTATGGGCGGTTCTGTGTTCTCTTCTCATCTCTGGCCACGTATCTTTGTAGTTGGCCCCTACGAATCAGGCTTTCAATCCCCATCTGTATTGTGGCCATGGTCGTAATGGAACCTGCAATACTTGTCGCGGGACCTCTTGGATGGGTTGGTTCTTAGTTTTGGGGGCCATGCAACAGTTGGGTCATCTTGGATGTAGAGGAAGATTTGGTTCATTGATATGTTTAAGGGGGTAAAGGTGTTTAATCCCTTATCACAATATGACACTTTATAGGTTTGCTCCCGTGACATTCGGCCATACTTGGGGTCTCTATCTTCCTCATTGGAATGTCCCCCCCTTTCCTGTCTACCTTTCTCGCATCAAAGGCCTCCTCTGCGTTCATGTACTTTTGGGCCTTCACGAGTAGCTCGAACATAATTTCTAGAGGGTGCTTGGAAACTGAGTACAAGAACTTTGAAGGCAGTAGGCCCCCCATGAATGCGGTAATTGCCACCTTATCTTCCAGAGCATCGACCTACAACATGTCCTTATTAAACCGGTTAATGTTGTCTCGCAATGACTCTCCCTTAATTTGTCTTATGTTCAGGAGGTAGGTGGCAGGCTTTCTATGCCTTTAGGCGGCAATAAAATTTCCTACGAACAATTGGCTCAGTTCTTTGAATGAACGTACAGATGCCGGCTTCAAGTTGTTAAACCATGACCGGGCAGAACCCTTTAATGTAATAGGAAAGGCTCTCCATAGGATTTCATTCGGTATTCTTTGGAGGTACATCAGAGCCTTGTAGGTCTCCAGATGATCTAGCGGGTTCTTGGTCCCATCAAAGCCTTCAAGGGTGGTCATCTTGAACTTGTTGGGCAAAGGACAGTTCATTATCCCCGCGGAGAAAGGGAGGTTGGTTTGCTGGACCAACTCCTCTACTGTAGCAGGGCCTTTCCCCCTTATGGCGTGGGCCATGCTTTCTACCCTAGTTCTGAGGTCCTTCATCTCCATGTCATAATAGGTAGTCTCCCCATGGTGCCCTGAGTCTCCAGGGGTTGGTTCTTTTTTAGTGGGACTAGGTGACTGGGGTTCATCCCACCTCTTACTCGACTTTGAGCTGCGTCGTCCATTGGGACTTCACTGTCTTGCACAACACCATCCCTTTCTGGATCAACAAACCTACGGTGACCCAGCGATGGTACTCGCTCCACAGGAGGGAGGTGTTGTAGAATTGCCATATTTTGTTAGAGTATCTGGGCCAGACTTTGATTCAAGTTCTGGACCTGGTATTCCAACGCTGTGATCCGTCCCTCGTTATTTGGGATTTCGGGGCGTGCCCCAGGGAAGTCCATCTATCCAGGGGTTGCATGCCTCCTTGTCCTGCAACTGGCACATTGCATGCGGGAAGATCAGGGACCACAAATAGGCCCTGTTTGACTAGAGGGCCCTGTCCGCCAGGAAGGTCATGGCTGATAGGAGGATCCTGTGCTGCTAGAGGTTCGTGGCCGACAGGAGGGCCCTGCATAAGGGGGTCCTGTCCGACCGTAGTCTCTAACCCAGATTGTAGGTGCATCATGCTTTGTATATGATTCGTATAGAATAATCAACTTTATGATTGTTTCCCACAGACGGCGCCAACTGATGAAGTAAAAAATCCACCCCGAATTGGTCAAACACTAACCTATAAAAAGGATAAGAGAAGAGTAATCGAAAGGGCACCGGCACGGTGCCAGTCGACTACGCTCCGACGATCAAATCAGAAATCAGAAGGGCTTTAAAAGCTGTAAAGGAACTCAAAGGGTATTAATTGCGTACCTTGGTATATGGACCGTTCTGTATTTATAGTGACCAAGCGAAGTTGTGCCCTAGTAAAATTCTATCTCTCCAGCTTCCTTTTCCCACTTGGAGACAACCAGCCTTGGTCAAAGCATCCTTCTTATCCATGTCACCTTACCACTAACTTTCCACATCATATGTTTTATATTAGTAGTCAAACACTCCATCAGTATCTATGATTTCTCTACAATTAAGCCTTACAAATTATTATTTTTATAGAAAGAAAGTATATACAGGGCAAAATATTTTTGAGAGCACACATCTATATTTTATAAGTGATATTTAGGATGGTGTTCTACTACTGATTGGCTACTCAGAGACTACATCAAATCATTCACTGATCAGAGCATTAGATTCGCGGTTCTTCTCTTACTTGTTGAAGAAGAAAGGTGATCATATCGCACTACGAAGGGAATGAAATACTTGCTGAGTATTTTCGTTCTTCCAGCAACCTTTTTGTATTGATCGTGACATTAGCCGAAATTCTACAACAATTGGACTTGAACTCATAATTGTAAGCCTGAGGTGTTCCATATCAGATTCTTGACAGAGTGAAGAAGGGTGTGAGTTTGAGACAAAGTCTGTTGTACTTTACTTTATTATAGTGGATTGGTTTCCTAAGACTTTCTGCCTCCCCCGTGATTTTCCCGATCTAGGTTTTCCATGTATATTTGGTGTATTCTTTACTTTACTTGCACTTTAAGTTATTTACTTATATTAATTATTTGGTTAATTTTTAATTGGACCTAAAATCGAATTAATTTTAAAATTTAAGCCAACGAGCAAGTGGACTTATTCACCCCCCTCTAGGTTTTAAATTATTTTCGCAACCACTTCTGCATCGCGCAACTCACAAGTGGTATCAGAGCGGTGTTCTCTAATTTTTTAGTAGTTCCTTGCAAAATATTTTTAAAATCAAAATTTATTTTTGTTTTCAAAAATAATTATGGAATCTAGTATGAAAGTGGGTGGATTGATTCAGCGAACTCCTTTATTTGATGGTTCAAATTATACTTTTTGGAAGTCTTGCATGAAAGACTTTTTAAAATCTCAAGGTGAGAGAGTTTGGATGACTGATGAGAATGGTTATAAAATTCCTACCACTACCACTAGTACTAGTGATGCTGCTATGACTGTAGACAAGGATAAAGCAACATGGCCTAATGCTGAGCATGAAGATGCTAACAATAATAACAAGGGTTTATAAGCTATATTTGAATTTTTGCATATTTCACTTCAAAAGAAGCATGAGATATTTTATAGGTAACTCATGAGGGTACCACCAAGGTAAGGAAATCCAAGTTACAAATTTTTACTATTAAATTTGAAACAATTAGAATGAATGAAGATGAGATGCTTTTTTATTTTTATTCTAAACTTGATGATATTGTTCAAAGTAGTGCTAACCTTGGTGAGAAAATTCCATCTTTTCATATTATCAGAAAAATCATGAGATCATTGCCTGATAGGTTCCAAGCCAAGTTGGAAGCCTTAGATGAAAGCAGAGATGCAGATTCAATAAAGGTGGCTGAGTTAGTTGGATTAATTCAAAATTTTGAAATGAAATATTCAAATCTTCAAAAAAAGAAATGACTTTAAAAACCTCAAAGTCTTCAAGTTTGTCAAATGTGTTAAATTCTTCAAAATCTGAAGTTGAAAAAGTTGAAAGTTTTGAAAATGATTCAGATAATGATGTTACACTCCTTGCTAGGAAATTTAACAATATCCTTAAATATGAAAAAGATAAAAATCTTAGAAAAGAAAATTCTTCTAAATTTTGAAATAAAAGCTCATCATCCAAAGGTAAGGAAAGGAAAGAGAAAGAAGATGACTCTGAGGAGACTGAGGTCACTTGTTGGACATGTGGTGGTAAAGGTCATACATCTAATCAATGTCCAAGTCCTAAGAAAAATAGCTTTAGTGTAAAGAAAAGTTCAAAGACTAAAAAGAAAGCCATAAAAACTATTATTTTTTAGTCTAAATCTTCTAACTCTGATAGTAATTCTTCAATTGAGAATGATACTTTTGCTTTTGTTACTCATATTGATCATGATATTGCTAGTGATTCTTCTTCTGATATAGGTGAAACAGAGGTGTACAATACTCTCAATCAAGTAAGGTCTGATGATTCAGAAGTTGAGCAGTCTGATGTAGAATCATGAGAGAACAAGCTATCAAAACTCTTTGAGAACTTACTAGTAGCTTATAAAAATAAATTTGAGAAGCTAAAGCAAGTGAAATATGAGAAAGAAACTTTGAAGAAAAAGAATGAAGATCAATTGAAGTTGATTAAGAAAATAAAGCTGACATTCAAAATCTTCAAAGTAAAGTAAAGTTTCTCAAAAGTGAGGTAAGTCAAGCTATCTCTACCAAAGATCATCTTGTTGCTAGAATTGATTTTCTTGAGCATAAATTGAAAAAATCATAAGACAAATTAATTGCTTTTACCTCTGGACAGATTAAGTTTGATAGCATGATTAGTGTTGGTAAGCTTGTAGGAGATAAGACTGGACTAGGTTTTGTTGGGTTATTATTTAAGGGTAAAACTATGTTTGTTAAACCTAAGAACTTGAATTTGTCTTCACCCAAACCTAAGCTTTAATTTGAGTCTATGCATGTAAATGTTATGTCCAATGTGCTTCATTGTATAGCATGATTAGTGTTGGTAAGCTTGTAGGAGATAAGACTGGACTAGGTTTTGTTGGGTTATTATTTAAGGGTAAAACTATGTTTGTTAAACCTAAGAACTTGAATTTGTCTTCACCCAAACCTAAGCTTTAATTTGAGTCTATGCATGTAAATGTTATGTCCAATGTGCTTCATTGTACTCTTTCTTGTAAAATTGGACATAGTCAACACTACGGCTATAAGAAGAGAAATATTCTAATTCTGATTTTCATTTGCATAATTCTTTTACTGAGAATATGATTCATGCTAAAAAGTCACACTATTGGAACAAACCCAAAAATTCTCAAGCTAAAAAGAATTCAAATAAAAAGAAGAATATTTCTGGTTCTCCACATTATTTTCCTGATAGATTACATGTTAAAACAATTTGGATGAAAAAGGAAGATTTGAAGAAATTTGTGCCTATTGATACTATGAGATTTATTCCTAATAGGTTATTGGGTGTAAAACCCCCTAACTAGGTCATTAGGACTTTGTATGGTCATGGACTGTGATTCGTGTGTGAGTGTGACTCAAAAAGTATATCAATTAAAATTTTCCACACTTCGCAATAGAACGAATTCCTTGCAGAATAGGGCTATCGAAAGGAATGGGTATCGTACCTCAGGGATTATGTTCTGACGAGTTGGAACACAGAACTAATTCTAATTAAATTTATAAGAAAAGAATTCTGATTTTTAACTAATTAAAAAGATAAAATAAAATAAATCAAAGGTAAACAGATAATGAAGATAATAAGAGAGAAACCTAGGGTGTTTGACTTCACCACTAACTCCACAATCAATGGTCAATTGAATCAACTATAGGGGAATTACATCATGCATAAGTGGTGTCGGTGGCTACAAGCACACCTTCATCCGTCAAGAAGATAACATATGATTAAGGCTAAGCCATGGACTATCTTCGATTGGCATGGGCCATCTGCCTAACTACTCTAATCTAGGGTGCAGTATGGTTCATCTTCTCTAGGCATAATCCATCAAAGCTCATAACAATATATTCAGTGATTACCATTGTGTAATAATCTCTCTCATGATCACAGAAAACAAAAGAGATTGAGTTCAATAACAACAACTAAATATCTAAGACAAGATAAGAAATCATTGAGATTGAATTTACAAGACTTTTATTGCTCAATTCATTAATAAGAATCCTCACAATTACACAATCTATGCATGTATATAAAGGTCCCCAATAATTAAAACAATCAAACCATTGATGCTTTGTTAGGGCTACATCAAAACCCTAGTGGATGAACTAGCCGCTCATGGTAGAAGAAGAAGCTTCAACTGTTGAGGAAGAAGACATCATCTTTCTGAATTACGCGTATGACTTCGTTCTCCAATGGCTCTGCAATATGTTTCTGTTCTCTTCAGCCCTCTCAGACTCTTCAATTTCTGTGTAAGCTCTCCCTCTTCAGCCTCCAAGTCTTCACTTTATTCCCCAAGAGAATACACCAAAGTCCTAATCCAATTAGGAATTAATTAGGGTTTCCCGCAGCACTAATCAGGTGGGTTTTTCCTGCTGAATTCGGCCCAACTTTTGACCCACTAGAAGTCCGATTCACGGAATTTTCGTGAAATACAAAAGTGTGCAGAATCAAATTTCGTTCAACCCTACGCGGAAATAATGTCGATTTGAGGCTCGGAAATAAGACTTCTGGTCCGTTTTCCAAAACGGGATTAAGACTGCATTATGCGCAGATTTGGGCTTCAGGCCCGAAACCTTCTTAAGCAGCTGTAATTCTCTTGGACCTCTTTCTTGGGCTGATTTGAGTTGAAATAAATGGTTGAGTGAATCTCCTTGATGTAGGCTTCATCTCACCATCTTGGATGTCTTCTTTAAAAGCCCAAAAGCTTGGTTTTAACTGAAATACTCATTAAGGCCCTGAAAATACAGAAAACACTAAAACAAAGTAAAATAACAAAATAATCTATCACTAAGAGAATAAAATACATAAGTTAAGAGGCTAGAATGCGTAACATTCAACGCCGATCACACCCCCAAACTTACATATTGCTAGTCCCTTAGCAATAGAATAAAATAAAACTAAAACAAAGAAACTACTAAATACTAACTAAACTACCGAACTCCACTTTCGTGGGAGAAACGATTGCATTTAGCATATGCAACAAGCCTTTAAACCCCTAGGTTCCCCCTAGTGGACGAGTATAGTCTCGTGAGGGTTTCCAGAAATGTTACCCACAAACATTCAAAATTCTGTTTCAACATTAATTCAAGAAGAAGATTACCATACATAGTTACAAACTTGCATTCAAGAATAATTTTAAACTTTCAAATTCCACAATTCAAATCAATGGTCCTCATGCATAATTCACATCAACATATATCAAAGTAATCAACTCTAGCTCCCTCGTGTAAAGTGAACTAGCAGTCCTCTCATGTAGCATAACCAAGCTCTGAATATATTAAGGCACATACCCTTTCAACTCACTAGCTCCCCTTATTGAAATCATACTTCCCAACATGCATACATGACTTTTTCAATTTTTTCCAATTCTTTTTTTTTTCTCATTGCTTTATTGGTTGTGCAATGTCTTGATCTATTAAGCTTTCTGAAAGATCCATGTAGCAAGCTTTCAGTCAGTGACTCCCAAACCAGATGGCTTTAGGGCACTAGGCTTTAAGATACCCTGAAGACCTAATTACTCGAATCAGTCAGGCTACAAATCAAGACAACCAATGCTCATCTTTTCTCACCCTTTCACTTTTGACGCGAACACTCCGTGCTTCCTGAGGCATAGAGGCCCGGTTACTCATGAAAAGGATCAAATTGATTTGCTTATTCATCACTTTTTTTTCTTTTCTTTTTTTTTTTCTTTTTTTTTTTTTTCATTGAAGTCAAGTATAACACATTATCGGTACTCATTCTCAAGAGATACTACTTAATATCAAACATATGTAACTCAATAACTCAAAACCAAAGTTTATACCCCATAAGACTATGCTAGTGTGTTTGTGCATGTAAGGAAACTAAAATTAATTACTCCAAAACATGTTATTGCAAACCATGATTAAAACCACATACTTTAAATCACAGGTTTCAAAAATTCAAAACATACTCAAAAATTGCAAGTTATGCACCTACATAAGGTATTAATCCTTTGAATCATGTCAAAACATACTATCTAAAAATAAAACAAAATAAAATAAAAAACAAACTAAGAAAATAAAATAAAATAAAATCCTAATACAAAATAATTTCACACAAATTTCCCCCATATGCAATAAAGCACACAAATAGGCATCGCCTCACCCCCAAACTTAAACTGTACATTGTCCTCAATGTACTACCAATCAAAACATAGAGAAGAGTAAGAACGATAATACCAGGATCATGGAATAGTGGAAAGAAAATAGAGGACATCACTAGCATGAAGGCAAGGCAAGCACACCCCCAAACTTGGATGATGCAACCTGTCAAAACAAACCACTATACCCCAAAGATCAAGTGAAAATAGTATGGGTGAAAATAAATATGAAAGAGAAAAATCCTAAAAAAAAAAAATTTTTTTTTTCATTTTTTTTTTTTTTTTTTTTTTTTTTTTTTGAGATTAAAAATCTAACTAAAAAAACTAAATAGAAAAACTAAAAATAAAATAATATACAAAAGATGGTTACCTTCCTGTCAAGGATGTGGTGGTGACTGAGCATCCGGATCTAAGTTTGCTTGGCGCATCAGTGCACGCATCATCCTCCGCATCTCTAGTTGCTCTTGGCGAGTGTCACGAAAGTGATCCGCCATCTCTGCTCTCATTGCACCAAACTGTGTGGAGACCTCTGTCTGTAAGGTGCCAAACTGGGCTGTCAACCCAGCAATCTGCCCTTCTAAGTATTGATAATCATGGCCACCAGCCTGTGCATGCACTTCCTCTTCCTCTGCCTCCATCTCCTCTGGATCGTCCACCGGTGGTGGTACATCTACATGCTCTCCTCCTTGGGCCACCCGAGATACCTCACCAGGCGCTGCTATGACTCTCTGGTGCATATGAGATCGACTCAAGTTCCAGTCATGCGTGCCATAATGAAGGTCATGTGGAAAGGCAAGCTCGTCCTCGTGGACTGCATACCCCTGTGTTACAAGCAACTGGTGAATAATAGTAGGGAATGGGAACTCCCAGTCACTTGCACTGTCTGGTACCTTGGCCACAACCTTGGAATAGAATTTCTCCATCTGGCCCCAGACAATCTGTGGGAGTGACAGCCAATGCCCAAAATGTATGGCATATAAGGCTCGGAGGAACTCTTGACGTCTTTCAGTTTTATGTCCAATTGGACATACATTCTTGAGTAGCACAGCGTCAAGGAACCATAAATGATTTGGCATTGAAGACTTTGAAGCTGCATTCCTTTTTGGCCCGGAGAATTGGTTGGCACACAATCGTGCAACCATATTACCCACCGACAACTCGTCGGGTAAAGGAGTGTAGATATGAGATAAATTAACTGGGCATTCATGAGGACAACCCATAGCAATGGCAATGGATGACATGTCCACACGAACTATTGTTCCATCTATGGAAGAAGTAAGCACATCCCGCTCATCAGGTTTCGGCATCAAGTTTTGATAAAATACCTTGACAAGCCTCGGATAAATGGTAGATGAGAGTGGAACAAAAATGGATGCCGACCGACGACGACGGATGTCGGAAATCCCCCATCGTGTCTCGGGAAACATACCATAAAGTTCGGCTATGTCAAACGTTGTTTCATAGTTCAACGCCCTTGGATGCCATCTCTCTTGAATACCGTCTCGGCGAGATCGTGAAGAACCTGTGGTCGGATCATTCCTCGCTCGGCGAGGATTACGTGAACTTGAAGCATCTTGGTGACTTGCTCTCTTTGGTGCCATAGAAGTAGAAAAAGTGTAGTTGAGGAATTAAATCGAACACTTGGTGTGCACAATTCTTTTGTAACCTTCAACCTCCTTTTTTCGGCAATTTTTCCACCCAAATCGAACAAGTAATTGCACCAATTTGATCCCCCAAACTTGGTCTTCAAAAGCCCTCAAAAAGATTTGAACAATTTCTTCAAGGAAAAACTTCACTTACTTTGATGTTGAACTTGAAAAAGTGTGAGCTTCCTTTGAGAACTAGTGATTTTTTATCCACTTTGATGATGAAGTTGATATTAATCAATGTTGAATCCTTGTATAATAATCACTAATTGAAGAAATTAGTTTTCCGGATGATATAGGACTTGAATTGGAGTTCAAAGAGGTAGAAGATATAAGTAGTAGCAACCAAATAGGATAAGGAGTCCATTTATAGAGCAAACTTTCGGCCAGCCCCTCTATACCCTTGGGCGATCGATCCCCCTTGGAGTGGGCAATCGATCGCCCACCTGCTGGTGGGGATCTTCAAGAATTCCCATGGGGCGATCGATCCCCCTTGACTGGGGCGATCGATCCCCCCCCTGAAGGCCTGTTTGACCCTCCATCGCCCAAGTTCGACCGAGACTTGATATTTTTGAGTCTCCATCGCCCAAGGTCGACCGAGAGCACGATTTTTCACCCGTCTTGAGTCCGAATACCTCGGTACACCTCTTGGCATCCTCCGGAAGCAACTTATACATCAAAAACTCAAAGAAAAAACATTAAAACGCAACTAGAATTGAAGAAAAACCTAAGAAAACTAGAATCAAAAATTAAAATTAAAGAAAACTAAACGAAATAAAGTATAGAAATACATACAAAACCTACTATTTAACGTCCGTAGGAGACGATTGACTCTCCGAAGGGATTAAGTCGGATAGATGGGATCCGTCAAGTCGACGGACTCCACGTCTCTTCTTGGCACACATCCTTCCACACACTGTTTCAACCTTTGGCCATTAACTTTCATCAAAGTATTATCTCTAAAGCTTCGAATTTCCACGGCACCATGAGGAAAAACCGAAATCACTTGGAATGGTCCATCCCACCTTGAACGCAATTTTCCGGGGAACAACCGAAGCTTGGAATTGAAGAGCCACACTTTATCACCTGGAGAGAAGGACTTTCGTGAGATGTGTCGATCATGAAATGCTTTCGTCCTCTCCTTGTAAATTCGTGAACTTTCATAAGCATCACGTCTAAACTCTTCTAATTCATTCAATTGCAACTTCCTCTCTTCCCCAGCTCTTTTTGCATCGAAATTGAATTTTCGAATTGCCCAAAGTGCCTTGTGCTCAATCTCGACTGGAAGATGACATGCTTTCCCATACACTAACCGATATGGTGACATACCGATAGGGGTCTTGTAAGCAGTCCGATACGCCCATAGTGCTTCACTCAGTCGTAACGACCAATCTCTTCTATCTGGTCTCACTGTCTTCTCGAGAACATGCTTAATTTCTCGATTGGACAGCTCTACTTGCCCACTTGTTTGAGGATGATAAGGCGTTGCCACCTTATGTGTCACTGAATATTTAGCAAGCAAACCTCTCAAGAATTTATTGCAAAAGTGAGTACCACCATCACTGATCAAGGCTCGAGGAATTCCAAATGGACTCAGAATATTCTCATGCATGAATTTGATTACCACCTTGTGATCATTGGTTCGAGTTGCAATGGCCTCCACCCACTTGGAGACATAATCCACTCCAACCAGAATATATTCGTAGCCAAAAGAAGGTGGAAAGGGTCCCATAAAATCAATTCCCCAAACATCAAAAATCTCCACCACCAGAATGGGGCTCATTGGCATCATATCACGTCTTGACATTGAACCCAATCTTTGACAACGATCACAAGTCTTACAGAAAACATATGCATCGTGAAATAGAGAAGGCCAAAAGAATCCGCATTGAAGTACTTTTGCCGCTGTTTTCCTTGCACTGAAGTGGCCTCCACATGCCAATGAGTGGCAGAACTTGAGAATATCTTGAAACTCATGGTCTGGGACACATCGCCGAATGATCTGATCTGGACAATATTTAAATAACTCTGGATCCTCCCAAAAGTAATGATGCACTTTAGAGAAAAATCGATCACGTTCTCGCTTGGTCCAGTCTTTTGGCACCTTTCCCGTGGCTAAATAGTTCACAATATCAGCATACCATGGTGTGGAGTTGTCGGACACTCCAAACAATTGCTCCCTCTGCAGTGTTTTGGAAAGTGTAGTGCATACAGAAGTTACCACCATGGTAGAAATTTGATCTTCAAACACCTTCTTCTCCTTCTGTTTTTCTTGCACCCTTACTTCATCTACAGATTCAATCACCTCTTCAGAGTCCATGAAGAAAACATCAGTCTGATCTGGAGGATTCTCAACAGCATTGAAAATATTAAGTTTAACCTTCATGTTGCCAAAGGAAATATCCATGATCCCTGACCTACAATTTATGCAAGCATCAGCAGTAGCTAAGAAAAGTCGACCAAGGATCACAGGAATGTGCCTCTTCGGATTGTGAACCGGCTCAGTGTCAAGTACAATGAAATCAACAGGAAAGTAGAACTTGTCCACTTTAATGAGCACATCTTCTATGATTCCTCGGGGTTGCTTTGTTGATCTGTCTGCAAATTGTAATACCACCGAGGTAGGCTTCAATTCTCCCAAGCCCAATTGTAAGTAAACTGAATAGGGTAGCAAATTCACACTTGCACCCAAATCAAGAAGAGCTTTATCCACATGGTGCTCCCCAATAATGCATGAGATAGTTGGAGCACCAGGATCTTTGTACTTGGGAGGAGTACACTGCTGAATTATTGAACTTACTTGTTGTGGCAGCATTACTTTCTTTGGCACATGGCTTTTAGAACGCCTTTTCTGAGTGCACAAGTCCTTCAAAAATTTTGCATAAGGAGGAATTTGCTTGATGGCATCAAGGAGTGGCAAATTAATCTTCACTTGGCGAAACACTTCCATCATGTCATGCAGCTTGTCCCCTTGCTTCCCCAATTTAGATGCTTCAAGAAAACGTTGTGGGAAAGGAGCCTTGGGCTCATAAGGAATTTCAGCACTTGGACTTGTGATCACTTTTTCTTCTTCTTTCTTCTCACCCACCTTATTGTCAATTATTTTCCCACTTCTCAAAGTGGTAATGGCTTGAACTTGCTCATGGTGTGGGTTGCTTGTGGAAGCTTGCATCCCTCTTGGATTAGCAATTGGTTGACTAGGGAGCTTCCCTTCTTCTCTTCTACTCAATGAAGTAGCAAGCTGTCCAAACTGAGATTCCAGTTTGGCAATGGATTGAGAAAGCGAGTGCACTAGCTGAACTGTAGATTGTACTGTTGCTGCAGTAGCTTGCACTGTCTCTATAAGAGAATCAAGCTTGTCAAATTTAGACAAGGTAAGAGTCAGCTTGTCTTCAATAGCAGAAATTCTTTGGGCCATAGGACTTTGTGTTTGATATTGCTGTTGAGGCACAAAAGTCCTAGGTTGATATGATGGTTGCATTGCTGCCCCTTGGTTACTGTAAGAAAAACCAGGATGATTCCTCCATGTGGGATTGTAAGTATTACCTCGTGAAGGATTCATTGGTCCAGTGAAAGTAGCTTGAACTTGCTCATGTTGAATATCAGAAAATTGCCCCATTGAAGGACAATTGCTCACATTATGCATAGGACTAGAGCAGAATTCACACGGGCCTAGCAATGAAGAATTTGAAGCAGAAGGAGTTTGATTGGCAGCCATAATTGCTGCTACCTTCTGTGCAATTAAATCAATATCAGTTGGCATAGCTTCTGAAGCACCAACCTCAAAAATCCCATCAGTCTTCCTGGTAGTGGCAGGTCTGCTAGAACGAGTAGAGGACACATGTTGTAGAGAGTTGTCACTAAGATTTTCAAATAAGGTACATGCCTCTTCTTCACTCTTCAACATAAAAGTACCTCCACATGACGCATCAACCATCTGTCTGTTGGCTTCTGTGAGCCCTTCATGAAAACTCTGCACTAGTTGCCACTTAGGAACTTGATGATGGGGACACTTCCTAAGAAGGTCCTTGAATCTTTCCCATGTCTCATAAAATTGTTCCCCCTCATGTTGGGAGAAACCAGTGATAGCACGTCTGAACTGATTGGTCTTCCCTATCGGAAAATACTTCTTGAGAAACTCATGTTGCATCTGAGTCCAAGTCGTGATAGAACCAGCCGGTAGAGAGTTGAACCAATACTTTGCTTTGTCTTTCAAAGAGAATGGAAAAAGTCTCATTCTGAAAGCATCTTCAGAGAAGTTGTGAATTTTTGTAGTTGAGCACACTTCAATGAAGTCATCCAGATGCTTGTAAGGGTCTTCTTGAGTCAGCCCAAAATAAGATGGTAGCATCTGAATAATGCTGGACTTGATCTCATAATTCTGTGCTGTGACATTGGGCAGTTGAAAACCTGCTGGCGAGGTATATGTCTCAGGAACATAGTAGTCCCTAAGCAATCTAGCTCTTTCTCCATCAGCATTAGGAACAAGGTTATTATTCCTCTCTTCTGCCATGTCTTCAATTATTTCTTCCTCTTGCACACTGGTGTCAACAGGGATGTTCCTCTGTTGTCTAAGAGTACGTTCAGGCTCAGGATCAAGAGGTATCAAAGGATCAGCCACAGAACGACGACCTTGCATATATTACCAAAAGCACCTGAAAGAAAACAAAAACAAGAATAAAAATAAAATATAAAAATTTCCTAAACTAAAAATCCAATTAAAACTAATTCTGTAAAATCCAATCAATCAAATAGATAATCCCCGGCAACGGCGCCAAAAATTGATTCGTGTGTGAGTGTGACTCAAAAAGTATATCAATTAAAATTTTCCACACTTCGCAATAGAACGAATTCCTTGCAGAATAGGGCTATCGAAAGGAATGGGTATCGTACCTCAGGGATTATGTTCTGACGAGTTGGAACACAGAACTAATTCTAATTAAATTTATAAGAAAAGAATTCTGATTTTTAACTAATTAAAAAGATAAAATAAAATAAATCAAAGGTAAACAGATAATGAAGATAATAAGAGAGAAACCTAGGGTGTTTGACTTCACCACTAACTCCACAATCAATGGTCAATTGAATCAACTATAGGGGAATTACATCATGCATAAGTGGTGTCGGTGGCTACAAGCACACCTTCATCCGTCAAGAAGATAACATATGATTAAGGCTAAGCCATGGACTATCTTCGATTGGCATGGGCCATCTGCCTAACTACTCTAATCTAGGGTGCAGTATGGTTCATCTTCTCTAGGCATAATCCATCAAAGCTCATAACAATATATTCAGTGATTACCATTGTGTAATAATCTCTCTCATGATCACAGAAAACAAAAGAGATTGAGTTCAATAACAACAACTAAATATCTAAGACAAGATAAGAAATCATTGAGATTGAATTTACAAGACTTTTATTGCTCAATTCATTAATAAGAATCCTCACAATTACACAATCTATGCATGTATATAAAGGTCCCCAATAATTAAAACAATCAAACCATTGATGCTTTGTTAGGGCTACATCAAAACCCTAGTGGATGAACTAGCCGCTCATGGTAGAAGAAGAAGCTTCAACTGTTGAGGAAGAAGACATCATCTTTCTGAATTACGCGTATGACTTCGTTCTCCAATGGCTCTGCAATATGTTTCTGTTCTCTTCAGCCCTCTCAGACTCTCCAATTTCTGTGTAAGCTCTCCCTCTTCAGCCTCCAAGTCTTCACTTTATTCCCCAAGAGAATACACCAAAGTCCTAATCCAATTAGGAATTAATTAGGGTTTCCCGCAGCACTAATCAGGTGGGTTTTTCCTGCTGAATTCGGCCCAACTTTTGACCCACTAGAAGTCCGATTCACGGAATTTTCGTGAAATACAAAAGTGTGCAGAATCAAATTTCGTTCAACCCTTCGCGGAAATAATGTCGATTTGAGGCTCGGAAATAAGACTTCTGGTCCGTTTTCCAAAACGGGATTAAGACTGCATTATGCGCAGATTTGGGCTTCAGGCCCGAAACCTTCTTAAGCAGCTGTAATTCTCTTGGACCTCTTTCTTGGGCTGATTTGAGTTGAAATAAATGGTTGAGTGAATCTCCTTGATGTAGGCTTCATCTCACCATCTTGGATGTCTTCTTTAAAAGCCCAAAAGCTTGGTTTTAACTGAAATACTCATTAAGGCCCTGAAAATACAGAAAACACTAAAACAAAGTAAAATAACAAAATAATCTATCACTAAGAGAATAAAATACATAAGTTAAGAGGCTAAAATGCGTAACATTCAACGCCGATCAGACTGAGCTTATGTTCATTATCTATTTTTCATTGGACCATATCTTTTAGATTCGGCTAGGTTTTATTTATTTTTTTATATATAATAATCGTATGAGATTATGAGAACAATGTTTTTCTGAGTAATAATGTGAATTCTTTATATTTCTTTTTAATTTCATTTAGATTTGTGAATGTATAATTGGTACACTAATTTTGTCAATGGATGAAGTACTTGATTTTATAATCTAGGCATTGATGTCTAATATGCTGTATTTATTTCTTTTTAGTGGTAGATCTTTTGAGTCCATACAATTTGTGCCCTAGTCTAAATTTGAGAGAATTGATTGAAAACTAATGAGAAGTTGACTAGAGTATATTGTATGAGTAGCATTGAAAGCTTAAATGATAAATGAAAAGAAAGATTTAATTTTTATTCAGCATAGAGAAAAAATGAAAAATATGCTGAAAATCTAAGACAAAAGGAAAAGGCTACCTTTGGGATGTGTTCGAATCTACCACTACAACATAAATCTCCAATGAGGTATCTTTTAAAAATAAATTATTTTGAGAAAATAGCTAGCTGCCCGTAAGCGTAAAAGCCACCGTCTTAGAAATAAATAAAAAGATGATGAAATTTAATGAAAAATATTTGATCATGTGTAGTTTTATTTGCTTATCATCCAATATGTTTTAGAAGATAAATCAAATGAATTTGATTAATTTTTGATGAAATTGGATTGCACACATGCACATGGATTTATTAGATGAATTTTTATTTATTTTTTAAAATATTTGTGTGTTATACGTTGTGCCATGATCATGAATTTGAGGATGAATTTTATGGACAAAATTATGGGTTTTAAAATTCTACATTTTTAAATGTTTGAAATTTTTAGAAATTTTAGGACTCATGTTATTCTCTAAAAAAAATGTTTGATTATTCTTATGACATTATTACTGTCTTCAAAAAATTCAAAAATCCAAAAATAAATTTTTTTTTTGTTTTTGGTGTTTTTGTTTATTGTTGAATTCTTTTATTTAACACTTCATGTGCTTAAATTGTCAAATCAGGTTGAGATGAGGTGTATTTAGTGAATTAGAGGTCCAAAGTGTATTTCTGCATAATTCACCAAGTGGGATCGGTCCCTAAAATTGAGCACCGGTCGCACTTCCAGAAGTACTAAGAAACCAAAATAAGTTGGACCGGTCCCCAAATATCAAGACCGGTCACACTTAGCGGATACACAAAAAAAGGAAAATTAGCGCGCGAGCTTTGGTGTTTAAGTTCTTCCCTCATACATACGCGTATACACTCACATATCACTAAACTTTCAAGTCTATCAATCACTAAAACACACAAACTTTCACTCATTTTTCTTCTTCTGTATTTCTTTTGATTACTTGTGATTTAGAGATTGGGATTTGATATTTGGAGGATTGAGTTGATTGTTGTTGGCTTTGTGGTGATTTGATCAAAATCTAGTTCATTTATCCTTGACGATTATAACATTGCACGCTAGATGTTTGATAAAATTCCCAAATGGAGATTTTAACTTTTTTTTATCCCATTTGTTGTGGTGCTTATGGCACACAAGTGTGGATGCAATGAAGCGTCAACTAGTGTGGATAATCGCATTGTCTTCTCTAGAAATATGTTTGAAGAAGACTTTAACTACAACAATTTCATTAACATCATTGGTTGCAGGGCAATGAGAATTGAACAAAAAATCAATCTTGTGGCAATTAAACAAGAATAGCAATTGGAATTTGTGAAATATTTTGAGGATAATGGTTGGGAGTCTTTATGTGATCTTCGGGAGATTGTCAAGTTGGATATGGTTCGATATTTCTATAGCAATATAATAACAACGAGCTTGGACAACCTAACCTTTGTCACCAAGTGTTATAGTGTTCATGTTGAGGTCACTAAGGACACTATTGCCAATATATTGGGCGTCACAGAGATTGAGAATGGTATTGTCCTATCATACCAAGTGGAGGATCCAAATCGACCAACCATGGATGACATAATTAGGGAGTTGTGCATACCCAATACCCCGAGGCTTGCTGATAGGTTGCCTTCTCTTTACGTCACACATAACATGTCGGCATTGAACTTGGTGGTGTCATATAATCTTGATCCTCATGACCATAAGGGCAATTTGATCAAAATTCAAGCTAAGCTACTGTACCGCATTGTTCGAGAGGATGCCATCAATATTCCTACAATAATCATACGTACAATGATTTTAGCTGCTTGGTACTCTAGATCATCATCAGCCTTACCTTTTTCACAGATAGTGATGGTTAGTTAGAGAGATGCTAAGGTTCCTATTCCTAATGGAGTAGATGTTGAGAGGCCAAAAGGGGTGATTGATACTACTTCAATTACTCGGTCAGTAAACAAGAAGGAAAATGATCGAAAGGCCTATGAGCTCAGTCAAGGGGCTGGACAAGCTATGTCTAGAAGTTGAAGAGACTTCCAACTACCTACAACTAACACCTCGGTGACAGCAAATCAGATGAACCAAGTCTTGAGGTTCCTTCAACAAGGGTGATAGATTGCATGCTAGGATAGACAAACTAGACCCTACTGCATCTGATGAGGCTGCCAATGATGCAGAGGATGATTAGACTTGGACCTTAGACTAGATTTGACTATTTTACCCCTGATGTCTAGATTATTTATTTTTGCAATGTTTTATTTCATTAACTGATATTATGTTTATGATTTGAATATTTAATTAATCAGTGATGATGATTTTTGCTTCATTGTTACCGTATTCTCTCTATGTGCTTTATTGATTATCTGGTTATATGTCTTATATATGGATTTCGTTGTCAATTTGTTACAAAAGGGGGAGATGTATTTATTAGACATTTCTATTTAAGGGGGAGGTTAAGGGGGAACATTAATATTGTTTATCGAGCATTGAATATTTTTCTTTATTAAGCTTTTCACAGGTTGTGTTATTTAAGAGATGTGCAGATACAAATGTTTTTTTAATAAGTCTTGAACACACAAGTAAAGCTTTATTGGATCAATTTTTTTTATTTTCTGTGTATTTTTGGACAGATTGTAATCTAATTTTTCCAATGGGTTAGGTTATAAATTTTCTAGGTGATTTTGTCATGAAATTGCCAAAAGGGGAGATTGTGAGATATAATTTTGTAGTTGAAATATTTCAGTGATCAAAACCTAATTGATCGAGTTGTAATTTTAGTGTTATTTTATGTAATTGATCATCAACAACTTCGAGCTAATACTCAAGTGCATGGAAGTAGTTTAATTGGTATAAACACCATATAGTATAGGTAAGTATGGTGAGGACACTCTGCACTTTATATTTTTAAGCCTATTTTGGAAAACTAGACTTTCTAGGAAAATTTTAGGGTTTTCAAAATAGGACCGGTCCCCAATTTTAGGACCGGTCCAACTTTGTTTGGTACTTTGGTTTCTATAGGTTTTCAAAAGTTCCACCAGTCCTAGTAATTGGGCACCGGTCCTATTTAGCCTATTCCAAATAGGAAAGTTATTTTGACAAAAAAACTTATTCCTATTGGATTTGAAACTTCTAGGAGAGTTCTATTTTGGTATTTAACTTATTTTCTAAGTAGAATTAGGACTCCCTTGCCTATATATATGTAACTATGATTTCTCTACAATTAAGCCTTGAGAATTATTATTTTAGAGAGAGAAAGTATATACAGGGTAAAATATTTTTGAGAGCACACATCTATATTTCACGAGTGATATTTAGGTTGGTGTTCTACTACTAATTGGCTACTCAAAGACTGCATCAAATCATTCACTGATCAGAGCATTAAATTCACAGTTCTTCTCTTACTTGTTGAAGAAGAAAGGTGATCATATCGCACTACGAAGGGAACGAAATACTTGCTGAGTATTTTTGTTCTTCCAGCAGCCTTTCTGTAATGATCATAACGTTAGCCGAAAGTTTGCAGCAATTGGATTTGAACTTGTAATTTGTAAACCTGAGGTGTTCCACATCAGATTCTTGACAGAGTGAAGAGGGGTGTGAGTTTGAGACAAAGTCTGTTGTACTTTGCTTCATTATAGTACATTGGTTTCCTGAGACTTTTTGCCTACCCCGTTTTACTCATCTAGGTTTTCCATGTATATCTAATGTATTCTTTACTTTACTTGTACTTTAAGTTATTTACTTGCATTAATTGTTTGGTTAATTTTTAATTGGACCTAATATCGAATTAATTTGAAAAATTAAGCAAACGAGCAAGTGAACCTATTCACCCCATCTAGCTTTTAAATTACTTTCGCAATCACTTCTGCATCGCGCAACTAACAATTTTTCCTTTATTCTTTTTTTTTGTAATGCTTGAATGGAGCTTTCTTTTTTCTTGAGGGATAGCTTGTACCCTTTTTCTTGTAATGACAGTTTCGATAAATATAAGTACTTACGCTCCAACCTCTTCATGCATGCCTCCAAATATAGATTGATATTTCTGCTTTTGATAGCTTTTTTCAACTGATATTTGCCTTAGTAGGCTGAGCTTCAACCCTCCTCCTTAATTGGAAAATTTTTTTTAGTAATGTTGGCGATCAACGTTTAGCACCTAATACTTTTTTCTCTCTGTACTAGAGAAATCAACAGGGGACTAATTCAAGCGATCAGCTTGTGATAACGGCTGCATTTTCTGTAAATTGATTCGACTGGGGCTACGACCCTTTTTTCTTGTGAGTGATTGGTCGTTTAGATCTTAACTTTAACAAGCAATCGGTCGTTTAAGACCTTAGCTTAATTTGGGCCTATGGCCTCTTTTCTTTAATAAGTAATCGATCATTTAAGATAGTAGCTTCAATAAGCGATCGATTGTTTAAGACCTTAGCTTGATTTTGGGCCAATGTCCTCTTTTCTTTTAATAAGCAATCGGTCGTTTAGATAGTAATCAGTCATTTAAGACCTTAGCTTGATTTGGACGTATGACCTCTTTTCTTTTAATAAGCGATCGGTCATTCAGACTTTATCTTCAATAAGCGATCAGTCGTTTAATACCTTACCTTGATTTGGGCTTATAACCTCTTTTCTTTTAATAAGCAATCGATCATTCAGACATTAGCTTCAATAATCGATCGGTTGGTTAAGACCTTAGCTTGATTTGGGCCTATGGCCTCTTTTCTTTAATAAGTGATCAGTCATTCATACCTTAACTTCAATAACCCATTGGTAGTTTAAAACCTTAGCTTGATTTGAGCCTACGACCTCTTTTCTTTAATAAGCGATCGATCGTTCTTCAATAAGCAATCGGTCGTTTAAGACCTTAGCTTAATTTGAGTCTATAGCCTCTTTTCTTTAATAAGCAATCGATCGTTTAAGACTTTAGCTTCAATAAGCGATCAGTCATTTAAAACCTTAGCTTGATTTAAGCCTATGACCTATTTTCTTTAATAAGCGCTCGGTCGTTCAAACCTTAGCTTCAATAAGCGATCAGTTATTTAAGACCTTATCTTGATTTGGGCCTATGGCCTCTTTTCTTTTAATAAGCGATCGGTCGTTAAAACTATAGCTTTAAAAAGCGATCAGTCATTTAAGACCTTAACTTGATTTGGGCCTATGACCTCTTTTCTTTTAATAAGCGATCGGTCGTTTAGACCTTATCTTCAATAAGCGATCGATCGTTTAAGATCTTAACTTTAATAAGCAATCGGCCATTTAAGACCTTAGCTTGATTTGGGCCTATGACCTATTTTCTTTAATAAACGATCGGTCGTTCAGACATTAGCTTCAATAAGTGATCGATCGTTTAAGACCTTAGCTTGATTTGGGCCTTAATCTTCACATACTTTATTCTTTATCTGTTTTGTTGGTGCCACCCCCCTGTAAATCTCTCCTTCCGTGGTGTAAGTCCCGTCTTGAGCTGTGGTCAGGCGTGTAGGGCATAGATGGAAAATGAGTTGGGCAAGGGTCTATGTTACGAAATGCAACAAAACAGTTTAAAAGAGTCCAGTAAGTGTTTAGTTAAGATTTTAAAACATTTTGCTAAAAAATGATGAATAGGTGGCTCAGATCTTCCTCTTTTGCTAGTTCTAGTTCTAGATCTACCCAATCAGCCTTTCCTAATATAGTCACTGAAGAAGAACATATATACGAGGATATTAATTCCACAGATCTGGATTGGTTTGCATGGAATATCCCTAAGGTCCCCACTAGAGAAATCTATAAGTCAACCTTCCTTCAGTCTACCTTCTTAAGTGACTATGGAGTTAAAACAATTGAAAAGATTTATGGTCTTAAGTCAGAACATGAGAAATGTCAATTATTAACTCATAAAACCATTAAAGCACACAGGGACAAAGGTCACAATTTCATTCATATTGGTCTCATCCAAGTTGCTGTAAATCCTCTTACAATTCTAGGCATAAATGCTGCAATCCTTTTATGTCTAAGAGATGCAAGGTTTACAGATTATAATATTAGTATTATAGGAATCATTGAAACCACTCTTGCCAATGGACCAGTTTACTTCAACACCTATCCAAATCTTACCCTTAGTCTTACTGATCCACATATCCTTAAAGCCTTAACTTTAAATATTAAAATAACTGGTTATCCCATGCTTGATGGAGGTCAACCTTTAAGCCTAATCTACATAATCTATTACAAATGTATAAGAACTAACATGAATGTCGGAGCCTTTGTCAAAAGTCCTAGAAACCAAACCTTACTCATTCAAGGTAGTACAAAAGATGCTCGCATATAGATCCCAAAAACTGTGGTCTGGAAAGACATTACATTACCTAATGAATGGCTTCTCCAAAATGAAAATCATGATGCAAAAATTCAGAATAACACGAGTGATCTTAGTCAAGTTCAACAATTCAGTGATGGTACTGTTAGGATAAGTTTTGACGAATCTCGATTTACTACTCCACCAAGATTTAGTACTCAGTCAAGGAATAGTAACATGAGAAAATATAAGAGTCTCCTTTGTGAGGAAGAAGCCTCTGAAAGATCTTTTATAAATCAGTTAATTAGGAAAAATGAAGGGAAAAATTTAAAATTAAAAGGCATAAAAATAGATAATCCTGTTACAAATCCTTGTTATGCCCCCAGACCTGATGATAATGAGTCATCGCCCTCTAGATCTCCTACTCAAACCGATTTTGAACCACAAATACTCTTTGATCCACAAATAACTTCTTTGAGTCAAGATTTTAAGTTTGATTTACTTAAACTTCATACTGAATTCAAATCAAAAGAAAACAAGTGAAAAAGACAAGCATATAGAAACAATTTTTCTGAAAAAGAAATGACAAAAATAATCCAAAATTGGAAATCATTTATGACAGATTACAGTCTCGAAATCAATTTCTTTGATTATTTAGAAAATTATTACAACAAAGTAAATGTTTTAACAAAAACTAAATGGATTAAACCAGACAAAACATCTGTCTCCTCAAGTCATCCTCCTTTTGAAACCCTTGTCATCCAACATCTTGACCACAAGTTAACAGCCTCTCCTCAAAATCAGTGAAGCCAATTCCCAACCTGATTTAAGAAAAATCATTGAACAAAACAATTTTACCAATAAAACTTTACATATCATAGGCAAACAACTTGACAAGATTGAAAATAAAATTAATTTTCGCTTGGAAAGCAACACTAATCAACAACAAAAACCTTTAATTTATCTTCCTACGGAAAGAAAAGGCTAAGCCTTAAAATCTTCTGAGTCAACCACACTCCAAATAGTAAACAAGATGTTAAAAGATTTAGAAAAAGTCAAAGGAAAAGCAAAAGAAGAACAAAACACTATTACAGTCATCAATGAAAACGATAGTTCCCATTCTGAATCAATCTCTTCTTCTGACGATAGTGAAATCCAAAATTTAGAAAAAAACCTTCACAGATATGCAGCTAAAACCAATCTATCATAGTAAAACCAATCTCACTAGCCTCACGAAAAACTGGTATCCTAAACCAACACCTCCAGATATCCAGTTCGAAGAAAAACCATTCCAAAGCCAATTTTCTGTCTCTTCCGATAAACTTTATGAATGGAATATAGATGGTCTGTCTGAAGCGGAAATTTTAAACAAACTAAACCATATTTTTATGGTTGCTAATAGTTACATTACTAACCACACAGTTACTCAACCTGAGATTGTTGATCTTCTCACATCAGATTTTACTGGTATGTTAAGATCATGGTGGGAAAACCATTTCTCAGAGGAAGATAGACAACAAGTAAAAAATGTTGTTCAAAAAGATAATGATGGAAATCCTATTTTTGACGAAAGAATAGGTATGGGTATTCCAGATGGAGTCAATACATTAATCTTTACAATCATTAATCATTTTATAGGAACACCTAGTAACATCATGGCTAGAGTCCATGACCAGTTAACCAATTTAAGTTGTCCAACCCTTTCAGACTTTAGATGATACAAAGATGGTTTCTTATCACGTGTCATGATGAGAAATGATAGTAATAGCCCATTTTGGAAAGAAAAATTCATTAACGGTTTATCTAGTTTATTTGCCCATAAAATTAGAGAAACACTTGCTAAGCCAGCTGGAGTTATTGATTATAGTCAACTTACTTATGAAAATATCATTAGCACAATCCAAAAGGAAGGATTGAAAATGTGTATTGATATGAAGATAAGTAAACTACTTAATAATGAAAAGAAAAAAGCTAAATATGAATTAGGCAATTTTTGCGAGCAATATGGTCTTCCTCCGATTGCCCCTTCTCGAAAAAATTTACATAAAACTCGTAAACACCCTACTAAATATAGAACTTATAAAAACTATCATAAAAGAAAACCTAACTTCCAGAAAGAATAATTTTATAAAAAACCCAAAAAGAAAATTAGAGAAAAGGGAACACCTCATAAACAACATAGTAAAAATAAAAGTGAAAAATGCTTTAAATGTGGTAAGGAAGGGCACTTTGCTAACAATTGCCCTGTAAAGAAAAAAATTAACCAATTACAAATCTCTGAAGAAAGTAAAAAACAAATCTTTGAAATCTTTGAGTTAAGAAACACTAGTGAAGAAAATACTGAAACAAGTGATTCACCCACAAAAAGAGATTACATTGCAAGAACTTCAGACAGAAATTAACCACTTAAAAAAAGAAATAAAACTCTTAAAAAATGAAACTCATGAATTACAACAAAAGATGTTAATTTTTCAAGTTGATAAAAACTTCAAAGAACATCACGAATCCTCTTCTGATGAAGCCCCTTTTACGGAACCAACTAATGAACCACCAATCATTAACGAAGAAGAATATATTAGTAAACATATCAACACAATATCTAAAATAGTAATTCAAAAATGGTTTTCTAAAGTTAACATTATAATTGATAAAAATCTAACCATTGAAGTCATTGCCCTAATTGATACAGGAGCAGATCTTAATTGTATTCAAGAAGGATTAATTCCTTCTAAATATTTTGAGAAAACTTCTCAATGATTGAGTTCTGCTAATGGTAGTAAAATGGAAATTAAATATAAATTACCTAAAGCCCATGTTTGTCAAAACAATGTATGTTTTAAAACATCATTTGTTTTAGTTAAAAACATGACTGATAAAGTTATTTTGGGAGTACCATTTATTTATTTATTGTATCCATTTACAACAGATAATAATGGTCTCACCACTAAACCTTTTGGTCAAACAGTCACATTTCAATTTCTTAAAAAACCAGAACCTAAAGAGTTAAAATCACTCTTTGATTCCTCTGTTTCAAAATCCCTAAATTTACTCAATATTAAACAACAACATTTAAAATCCTTACAGGAGGAAGTCATCTATAAAAAGATTGAGAGTCAACTATGTATTGAAAGTTTCAACAAACTGTTAAAACTTTTCAGAAAAAACTTGAAGTTAAAATTTGTTCCTTATTCCCTAATGCCTTTTGGTATAGGAAACAATATATTTTCAGTCTACCTTATATCCAGTCATTTAATGAAAAATTCATCCCCACAAAAGCTAGACCTACCCAAATGAATCCTAAACTTCTTGAAGCATGCAAAGAAGAAATTAACAATCTTCTTGCCAAAAAGATTATTAGAAAAAGTAAATCTCCTTGGTCATGCTCTGCTTTCTATGTTGAAAAGCAAGCTGAGTTAGAAAGAGGAGTCCCCAAACTTGTTGTTAATTATAAGCCCCTTAATGAAGTTTTAGAATGGATTCGCTATCCCATCCCAAACAAAAGAGACCTTATTAATTGTTTTAGTAAAGCAGTAATCTTTTCAAAATTTGATCTAAAATTTAGATTCTGGTAAATCCAGATAAATGAAAAAGATAGATATAAGACTGCCTTCACCACACCCTTTGCTCATTATAAATGGAATGTCATGCCCTTTGGACTAAAGAATGCCCCTAGTGAATTCCAAAATGTCATGAATGACATTTTTAATCCGTTCAGTAAATTTGCCTTTGTCTATATCGATGATGTTCTTATTTTCTCCCAGTCCATTGACGAGCACTGGAAACATTTATTCACATTCAGGGCTTTTATTAAACAAAATGGTCTTGTCATTTCTACATCAAAAATTAACCTTTTTCAAACACGAGTCAGGTTTCTTGGATTCCACATCTACCAGGGAAAAATAAGTCCAATTGATCGAGCCATTCAATTTGCTGATAAATTTTCTGATGTCATTACAGACAAAACCCAGTTACAATGCTTTTTTGGATCCTTAAATTACATCTCAGACTTTTATCATGATCTGCGAAAGCAATGCAAACCTTTATTTGATAGACTGCAAAGTAATCCGTCCCCTTGGACATCAGTTCACACTGAAATTATTCAAAAAATCAAGCTCCATGTCAAGACTCTACCTTGCCTTGGAATTCCTTCAATTGATTCTTTTAAAATTATTGAAACAGATGCTTCTGATATTGGTTACGGCGGCATCCTTAAATAGCGCCTCAGTCCAGACTCTCCTGAACAAATTGTTCACTTTCATTCTGAAACCTGGAACAGCACACAAAGTAATTACAGTTCTATTAAGAAAGAGATTATTTCTATTATTTTATGTGTTTTCAAGTTTCAAGATGACATTTTAAACCAAAAATTTTTAGTCAGAGTTGATTGTAAAAGTGCTAAATATGTTCTTGAAAAAGATGTCAAAAA
This sequence comes from Cornus controversa, assembly GCA_026545225.1. NCBI lineage: Eukaryota > Viridiplantae > Streptophyta > Magnoliopsida > Cornales > Cornaceae > Cornus > Cornus controversa. The sequence goes on along the minus strand of CM048848.1, from coordinate 25,684,929 downwards.
TATTGCTGCTAAGCAAGTCTTTGCCAGATGGCAAGCTATTTTAAGTATTTTTGATTTTGATATAGAATATATCAAAGGTAGTCAAAATTCTATACCTGATTTCCTTACCAGAGAATTCTTGCAGGGTAAACATGACCAACAAAGCCAAAAAAAAGGGCAAAGTCCCTCAAGGGACAGTAAAGGTTGAACATTCATCCCTGACCCTCTATCTATGACGAACAGATTCGCTGTTCTTAGTCAAACTCCAAGACCTTCTTTCTATTCTGCTTTAGCCTCTCCTAGTCCTAACCAACTTCGCCTCCAATACCCCAGTAATCTCCCAATTACTGATCCTTTTTTAAACCAACCAGTTCAACCAATTCATCCTATAGCCCCCAGTCAATTTTCCCATAATCCCAAGTCTGATTATACCCATAACTACACTTCCATCCTTTTTCACATTAAACCTTCTTATCGTCATTTAACAGACCCAGTTGATGTAGTCAAAGCATTTCTTCCTCCAGCATGGTTCTTTGTCCCAAGTCATCCTGATAAATCATTGTCCTTCTACAAGGATATTTTGTTCCATACAGAATCGATTCGCATTAAACCAATCTTTGATCGAAATGATTCTTCCAAAGTCATTTATCATTCTCTCTACATCCAAAAATTTATTTCAGTAAAAGAATGGGGTTCTCATCCCTCCATTCTCAAAGTTTTGCCTAAGCATCAAATCCAGTTTAACTACTATGATTACAAAAATGCTTGGTTTAAGCTCCTCCTCTACCAGAATGAGTTATTTTCTCACTCCTGGTTTATTAACTTTGACAGTAAATTTAAAAGTCAAATTCCCACTTGGTTTCTTAGGTGGTGGTCTCATTATGGCTCCATCCAGCAAATCTTTTCACCTATTCTTCTTGATCAAGTTAAATATTTCTCTTCAGTCTACAAAGTTAATTCTCACCAAACTCAAATTCCTGCTATTCTCCTATTCTCCAGTAAATACAAAGTCCCATGAATTTTCAGATGGCACTTTGAAATTTAGGATAACACAGTCATCAGAAGACACTTTGTCAAATGGTGGGATTCTTTTAAATATGAGAGAATCATTTCCCAAGTCCAAGCTGAATTCCCAGTCATCCCTTCAGCTTCTCCTTCTCAAATTCAACAGAAGAATAAAGTTCCTTCAAAGTCAATGGAATCTATCATGGCCTCAAGCTCCAAGTCAGAACTAGCATAGCTTGCTAAGCAATTACTAAATCACATCTCCAGCCTTTCAGATGATGAAGATGCCTCTTCCGTAGGCTCAAGCCAACCAGTCAAGGACCCCTACTCTAGTCAATCTTTTCAAGATGCACAAGATCCTTATGATCTTGGTGAAGATTGATCAGATCCATCTCTTATGGACGTAGTTAACATCAGACAAAATTGCTGTAGTAAAAAGACTCAAATCACTGTTCACTACAGTCATTACCGACAAAACAGTAACTTGACCAGACACTATTCATGAATAGTACTATTCACTTTTACTGTTCACTACAGTTAGATCCAATTTTTTTGGAAAAGTTAATCAATTTTCTCTATATAAGGATGTCGGCCCTTCAATTGTAGGCATCACTTATTATTCTCTTACTCTCTAAACCCTCAGAAACACTCTTGCTCTTATACAGTGGTATTCAGTTAATATTTGTATACAGTTATGTCTCAAGTTTTGATTTCTTCAAGCTTGTACCAGTAATCAAGTCAGTCCTTTGTAAGTTAATTTATTGTTGTCTTTTGTAATACAAATCAGTTACTTTATAGTACTCAGTTATTTTCTTGTATCCGTTTTACATGGAAGGCCAAGCCTCCTCATAGTCAGTTATTTATTTATGTTCATTTCATTTATATTTATATCAATGGAAGTCTAAGACTCCTACTATAATTATATACATATATTTATCTGTTTTATATTAGTTGCTTACTTATTTGCTTTATTATTAACTGCTTTAATTACCTGTGCTATTTATATTCTGTTTCTCAGTTAAACTCTCTTTATTCTTCAATTAATCTTCGCTTCTCCTCTTTTAGTATATATATATATATATATATATATATATATATATATATATATATATATATATATATACACACACACATACATACATACATATATATTCTTAGAGAGTTGGTTATTATTGATGCAAATACAAGCGTGGACATGTTACGACGTATTTTTTTCTTGTAGTATCATGTCCATGTCATGCCCTTTAGGGTTCTTGCTTCCTTTTATATATGCTGGAAAACAAGGATTTTTACTCAGTGTGGGATTATGCCCATCCATATGCGTTATTTTACTTTAACAAAATCATGACTCTCATTATATTTTGAGGTCAATTCTAAAGAAGGTGCACTCCTTTCCTTAGAAATATTAAGGTTTTATTGCCCAAGTTTAAACTCTAGACTTTAATATAACGAGTTTCAAACATATGTTTTTTTCAAAGAAATTTGGAGGTTATTTTTACAAAATATGTCATAATTGCCTTAATGGATAAATGCCTTTGGATTAAAGGTAAAAAGAGGGCAAGACAGTGCCGATGTGCATGCATTTTTGCACAGCAGCCATGTCTTGCCATGACTATAGAGTCTCAACTCTATGTTTATTTATCATGAAGTATGAAACTTCTTTTTTGATGTGGGACCATATCCTTTCCCTTTTTTAGAGTAGAATACTTTTAACAAATGTACTTTTTCACTATAGAATTTTTCATTTGTGGAAAGCCAAAAGGTACATTGTCAAAAATAAAAATAAAAAAAGGAGTTCTTTTTACTCTAGTATTTCAAATTTTAAATATAGTACCTTTTAGATGGGTTGTATTCCAAGGCTTGTGAATTGATTCTACATCACTAACTCTACAAAGCTTGTATGCACCCTACCCGATCACTTCAGTGACTTCGTACGGGGCTTTCCATTTTGTTGCGAAATTTCTAGCATTTTGTTCCTTTGTATTGTCAGGGACTCTTCATAGCACCCAGTCCATAAGGCTGAAAGCTCGATGTTTAACCTTCTTGTCATAATTATTTTTGATCATTTTCTGATAGCATACAAGTCTTACTTGAGCTGCCTCCCTTTTTTCTTGTAGGAGATCCAGGTTTTGTTCAAGTAGTTGATCATTCTGCCCCCCTCCCTCCAGTATCTCTGTTCTGATGGTTGGGGTGGACAACTCAGTTAGTATTACGGCTTCGGACCCATAGGCTACGTAAGACAGACTCTCGCCGGTTGGACGCCTAGGCGTCGTTCGGTAGGCCCAGAGAACTTTAGGTAGTTCTTTCAGCCACTTGCCCTTACGGGCTTCTAGCTTTTTTTGAATACATTCAAAGATGGTCTGCTTAGTTATTTTCACTTGGTTATTCCCTTATGGATATAATCTAGAGGAGAACTTTTGGTTGATCCCATACGTCCTGAAGAACTTTTCTATCGGTTGGTTGTCAAAATTTGTGGTATTGTCCATGATAATGGATTCAGGCAATCCGAACTGCTAAATGATGTTACTCCAAATGAATCTTTTAACTTGGACATGAGTGCTTGTTGCATTAGCTTCAGGTTCAACCAATTTTGTGAAATAATCTATGGTACTAAGAGTGTTAGCAATTGAATCAAGTACTGCTTAAGCATTGCCAAGGCTTCATTCTGTTCAGCCCCCCATACCTCTTTTCCATTTTCTTTAATGACATCGAAGAAATATTTGCATTTGTCAGATAGTCAAGAGATGAATCTACTCAGAGCGATGATGAGCCTTGTCAAGATTTGGATGTCCATGTAGGCTTTTAGTTCTTCGTTCTGAAGAAGGGCCTTCACCTGAACTGGGCTTGCCTCTATCCCCATTTAGTTTATGATATGCCCCGAGAATTGTCCTGAAGAGCTCCCAAATGAGCATTTCGACGGGTTTAGTCTCATGTTGTGGTTTCGTAGGGTGTCAAATACCTCCTGCAAATGTTTCAGATAGTCTTCCTTCTTGACACTTTTCACCACCATGTCATCTATGTATGCTTTAACCATTCAACTCGTCAGGTTTTTGAACACTTTGTTGATCAGTCGCTGGTAAGTCACTCCAATGTTCTTTAATTCAAACAACATTACTTTGTAACAATAGATCTCTTTCTCAATGATAAATGAAGTTTTTTCCTGATCAGTCGGATTCATTAGAATCTTATTGTACTTAGAATATACATCAAGGAATGTCAACTGTTCATACCCAGTCGTGGCATCGACCATTTGATCAATTTTTGGTAGGGGAAACTATCTTTGGGGCAGGCCTTATTAAGATTAGTAAATTCTATATAGACCTGCCACCTTCCATTCTTTTTCTGGACCACTACCACATTCGAAAGCCAATTCAAAAATTGAACCTCCCTTATAAAGTCTGCTTTCAAGAGGTGATCTATTTCTGCTGTAATAATATGATTCTTTTCTGGAACAAATCGTCTTTGTTTTTGCTTTATAAGTGGATAACTTGGATTGACATTGAGCGCATGTCATGATACTGATGGATCTATGTCGGGCATATCAGTGTGATCCTAGGTGAAAACATCGATATTCTTTTTCATCAATTGTATTCACTGCGTTCTATTAGAGGTCTCCATAATTATGAGATCCTTGCCAGGAACGATCTCTACCTCTTCAAGCGGCTCCTCAGTCGGCTTCTCTTTTTCTTACTCTTGGGGGACGCCTTTTGGTAGAGAGTTCTATAATTGTTATTTGGTCTATTTTTCCTGCACCACATTTCCTTTCAGTGTAAGAGCATAACATTTCTTTGTTGCCACTTGATCTCCAATATGTCAATCATATCTCTTCCGTTTGGCGTTACACACCTCATTAATTGGTGGAGCATAGAAGGGACTCCTTGCATCCTATGTATCCAACCTCTTCCTATTATCATATTGTTGTTGCTGTTAGTGGGAGCTCCACCACCCCTACTAGAGTTATTTTCTTGCCATCAAACCTTACCAACGGCTCGACAGTAGGCCTGATGCATTCTGGTTCTAGGCCCATCTACTAGAAGGCTTACAGTGTCAGAACGTTAGCACTGCTCCTTGTATCCACCAACACTCTCTTTACTTCACAGTTGGAGACAATGAGGCTGATCACAAATGGATCTTCATACGGCATCTGGATTCTGCCTATGTCTTCATCTGTGAAGGTGATCGGCATGCTAGCCAAACGGTTGTGTACTAAGTAAATTTCTCTAATCCTCTGGAATTTTTGGGAACTTCTAAGGTTGATCGCAGTTCAGATTCGAGGCTGGTCGATCGTGAATGTCGTTGATGACACAAATGGGAGCAGGGTTCAGCTATTTATTTTCCTTTTGTTGGGATTGGTCGAAGGGTTTGGCTTATTCTTCCGGGGCAATGTACTCCGACAAACCTCCTTTAGTGATCAAAGCCTCCACTTGTTGCCTTAAGATCCTCCACTCGTTAGTTGTATGGTCGAAATCACTGTGGAGGGAACGGTGTTTGTTCTTGTCCCTCTGTTATAGGAGTTGTTTGATAGCCAGAGGGGTGCAAAAGATTTTTTTACTTTACTTTCATAGTAAAGTTTGGGAAGAGACACCTTTAAAGGGTGATCTTCTCTTCAACTTTCTACTTTTTCGCGATCTCTGGTGCAAATGAGGGAATAACCTGAGGTGGTTTTGCCTTAGCAACTTAGGTCTTTATTTGTTGTGCTACAGTGATCAAAGTCAATCGTTGTCTTTTGGTCGCATCATCATCCTCTATACTTAGATACTTCTGAGCTCGAAAGTTCAGGTCACCCATACTTTTCAGGGCACTTTTCACTAAGGATTGGTGGAAACCTTCTTCTGGAGATACTACTATCTTGAAAGCTTCCACTGCTGCGGTCTAATCGCATTGATCTAACATGGATATCTCCAAGTTAAAGCAGGTTAGGAAATATTTCAACGTCTCCCCTTTGGCTTGCCTTATGGTGAATAACAAGGAGATTGTCCTTTTACGCTCCTGGTTTCTCCCGTACTGGGCCACGAACAGCTCGCATAGCCTATCAAAGTTCGATATCGAACGAGGCAGTTGTTGTTTGAACCAAAGTAATGTTGGCCTAGCAAAGCTAGACGGGAATATTTTGCATATGAGTGCGTCATTCTCGGCATCTAGTGTCATCTTCTGTTGATACTGGTAGATGTGTTCCACCGAGTCTATTTTCTGGCAAAGGTAGCAAACGTCAGCAGGGTAAACCTCCTCAACCTTTCAATTCTGATTATATTCTCGGTGAAAGGAGACTCAGTCAGCCTGGTGGTAGCGAGCACTCGGTTGGACGGATAGCAAGACCGATCGTCCTTTAATTCGTCGATCTCTCGCTACATCTGGGCCCTTCACTCTGCATAAAACTGCGCGGGAGCAGTATGAACTTTCTTGGGTCGATCATGGTGAGGCTGCCTACTAGCTGGTTGGTTATGATGGGAGGCACTCAACGACTGGTTGCTTGATCCGGCCCCTTCGTTCCGCTGTTGTCCAGGATCTATTACGCTTTTGGCACGTTCGACCCTTACTTGGAGATCAACGATTTGCTGACGCAGCACCTCATTTTGTTGAGTCAATTGCTGAATGTTGGGCTATGCCAGAGGATCCTGGGGGTTTGGCTGTATAGGCGGCACTCCCCTTTGATTCCTAAGGGGTCTGCGCAAATCTGCAACATCGTAAGTATTTCTGCTTGTGTCCACAATGATTGTAAGCTTTTTCGAGTTCTGAAAAACAATTGAACATTTTTCACAAACGGCGCCAAAGTGTAGGTACAAGAAATTGCTTAACTAATTATTACTAATCAATTTGATGCACACACCTAATAAAAACTAATAACACAATATTTTTCCAGCAAGAAATTCAAAAAGGGAATTCGAGGATCCCTTTCATTCATATTTCCTCGGATATTTTTACAAGTTGGAATTTCAAATTCCCTTATTTATTGCTATCTTTTCTCCAAAGGTTTTGAATTCCTTTTAAAACTTGGACTTTACGTCCATGGCTGGACCGTTTGGCCTTTTTGATGGGGCGACTAGGTCCGTTGCTTTTCTTGAGTCAATTCGCTAGACTTTTGCTGATACTTGGGCTTAAACCGACTTGCACTTGGTTCGTTTGTGCACCAGTTCGGTCCATTAGACTGAGTGAAAATTTTACCCCTATAAAATGCCAAAAGAAAAAGAACGTGTACATGTTGAAGAAAACATTCAACCTAATCCTCATCCCCATGGTACCATTTCTACCACAGGAAGATCAAGATATTACCATCTCACATGAAAGACTCTTTCACATTTATTAATAAAGAATTAGCATTTTTGAAAGTTATGTCCTCTCCAGGCTCACACAAATGGAAAGAAGTTATGAAAGAAGAATTAGAATCAATTAGTAAAAATAAAGTAGGGGAGTTAGTTGATTTTCTGGAAGCCTCACTACAAGATTATTTGATATCACCGGCGATTAAAACTGTCGGAAAATGCCTCCAAAACCGCCGGAAAAAACTACTCCGGCGGTTCACCGGTACCGGCGATTAAAAAATCTGCCGGAAAATGTCCTGCCGGTAGAGCATTACCGGCGGTTTTGTTGAACTGCCGGTAATTACCGGCAATTTTTTTGCAGCCACCGGAATTATACCGGCAGATAAAAACTGCCAGAAAATACCTCTGAAGTGCCCCTAATAGGTAATTTTTACCGGCGGTTTATTATAAACTGCCGGTAAATCACCGGCGGTTTTATAAGAATTGCCGGAAAATGCTACTTTTACCGGCGGTTAACAAAAAACCGCCGGTAAAAGTTGTTTTTTTTTTTTTTCTAGATTTAGAATCTGTTTGTGGTGCTCTAGACATGCAAGTTAACATTTTATAATCGTGCTAAGCAATGTCCCTACTATATGTGTGTGTCTATATATATATATGTATATAATTAAGTGTCTTTAATCATACTCTTTATAGCATGTAAAATCATCAATCCTTCCTAGCCGAGTCTACCAGGCATTTGCCAACTCATTTACTTATATTCTCAACCATATATTTCTTCCGCTTGTCTTACTTGAACGTTTCAAGGCATCAATCATAAGAAATTTAAAAACTTCATGTATAAAAGATGATAAAAATATATGAGGCCAAGCATCCAAGTGAAAAGCTCTAATAAAAATATATATATACATATAAAAATGTTTGTTTCTACAATCAGTAGTTGAAATTTAAAAATACATATTATAACAAACAAAGAAATCAGTGCAATAAGTCACATTGCAGAAATTCAACGAGCTCGAATTCCCATGCAAAAGAGGAGGAAGGAGAGAGTTCCAGAAATGGAGAAGATTGAAGAGAATCCACACATGGGCAACTCCACTGTTTCTAGGTAGAAGTGGGGGATATCAATATCCATCTGAAATATAAAATAAAAAAATAGAATTACTTGTCATCATCTACAAATGTTTCCGTAAATTTTGTATACATATCTTCATTTATAAAAAGAAAGAACATACAATGCAGACACCCACCTTTGATGCTTCAGATTCAGGAAACTCAAAAGATGATACAGAATCTGCAAAGGGAAAATAAGCTTTAAATTTAAAATATGTAAACTAATGTTCAATATAATAAATTAATGACATGCATATTAATTTATATATTGGTCTAAGAATCCCCTGTGGTGTAGCACTAGGATACTCTAGAGTGAGTTTAACATCTTCTAACATTTAGAGACTACTAAAAGTAACATATCCACACAGGCTCAATATCAATCTGGAATACATTCTTGCACAGGCTTGGTAGGACTCAATGACACCTAAAATGATGGCTGACACTGATTATCCACACTTCAACATGTTTCTATAAACCAAACCAACTTTCTTCTAAAATGCTAGGTGATCACAATGTTTTCACCTATTTCATGGTTTCTAAATGATGAAAACATACTGTAAGCATTTCATTCTACAGTTATCACCACAAAATCAGTGGTCATGCTAAAGAAATACACAACAGTGTTCAATCAATATTGGTCCTCATTCCCTCTCTAGAATGATTTAGCATGACAAATGTTACCTGTGTAAACATGATACTATAAATGGAAACATTTATAGTATCACATGATACTACAATTAAAGACTGCCTATCACATGATAACATTGCAAAGATAATCTATACAAACAACAAAAAAGGCAAATGCTGGAAGCCATATTGGAGTACCCATGCAAATAATGCATGATATAAGCAATTACGCATGCAAATGTTACCTGTGTAAACATGATACTATAAATGGAACACACTCAAATGCACACATTATATTGGCAAATGCTACTGTTGGCATGCACAATAAGCATATTTAAACTATAAATAATGAAAATAAACTTTTAACTTCTCTTCTATGCAGATTAAGGAAAGTGATAATAACCTCTAAAGCTGCATTGGCATCTCGGATAGCAACATTTAGTTTCTTCATTTTGATAGACACGCTAGCTGTAAAAACATCAAGTATAAATAAACATTAGATATGAACAAAATAAGCTACAAATCTTAAATTGCAAAGAAAGGAAGAAAAAAGATTGACAAGCACAGTAAAAGCCTCAAATCCAGTAAACTGGTTTCTAAATACATAAATAAAAAGTCATATGGGTGTCCAGGCATTGATAAGAATATATACACATAAATTTGTTTACACATATGTATTTAAAAAAATTATATATATATATATTCATTATACCTTCAGAGATTGCTTCCATGGCCTGTGTTTTTGACCCTTGCAAAGCATCCCGATTTTCTTCTGTAACCTTGACAGAAGCATCTCCCATCTACAAAATTCAATGTTAAAAGTAAAAAATCTCTATCAAAATATCAAAAGTAAAATAAATAAATAAATGTGACTCCAAGAGACCTTTTGTGGAGGATCATTATCGGGCACCACAGTTTCACATTCAAGCTCAATGTCAGATTCAACTATCTCACTCTCCTCTTCTTCATCAACAGTTGCTTGTGGTTGAGGCCCATCCTCAACATCCTCCATATCCTCATCACTCTCACCCACCACATAAGATTTCTGACTCGTACAATTGAGGACATCAAATTTACAAAAAAATAGATTAATCAATGATTCACAAATTTTAAAATAGAACCTAAACCCTAAACCCTACCCTTTCGTTTGGATTCTGTGAAAATGAAGGGGCAAAGAAAAATATTCAAGTTCATGATAGAGAGAGAAATCAACTAATCCAATATAACTGTATTAGGTATCATACACTGAAGATCTATGTCTGGTCTCAAACAATGATATTTTCATATTCAATTGTTTCATTTGCTCTGCTACATTTTCGTCAACAACCAAACGGATCAAAAGGACAGCCAAAAAGATAGAAAGAAGAGTACAGATTTGTTACTAGCAGCTGATGAAGTTCAGCCCCGAGACTGAAACATATCAAACCAAAAATTAAAACTTACGAAAGACAAGTTCAACAAGCATTGTTAATATGTATGTGTGTGTGTAATATAGAAGATAGATAGAAAAACACATGCAGGTGTATTTCATGATACAACCAAACAGAGAAAGCACAAGAAAATTCACACCTAATCACTTAATCGAACACAAAGAGCATCGGAAACTCAATCAATCACCTAATTTAGAAGTCGATCGATGCCTTCTTAATCAATCACCTAATCTAGAAGTCGAATCGAGCTCCAACCTCAAGTGTTCGAGCTCGGCTTGGTCAGGTTCACGAGCTTTTCGAGCTTGGCTCGAAACTCGTATAGAGATACAGATATTACACACACAAAACACACATATGTACAGATCTATCATACACATATTACACACACGCATATGCAGAATGCACATATCTGTCTAAAACTAAATTTTCATCGAAAGAAATTTCATACAAAATTATAAAAAGTAGAAATACCTAGAAAATCACTGATCTCGTCAAAGCCACTGCTCCGATCTCGCCAAAGCCATCGTCACCAACCTCCCATGCCACGAGAGAGAGAGAGAGAGAGAGAGAGAGAGCAAACACAAAATACAGATCGACAGTCGTGAGTTGGGACTTTGGATGTAGAGAGAGGAGTGCGGGCCGTGCGGCTAGGGTTGAGAGTAATTGAGTGGTTAAAGAATATATATAGATGGGCTTTCAGAACATGGGCTTAGGTTTGAACTATGTTGATTCTCTTGGACTTGGTCCATTTTATTTTAAAGAAGGATGGTGGAATATATTGATTATTTCTGGCGGTTTCTAACAAATCACCGGTAGGAAAGTTATTTCTTGCAGTTTTTAGGAACCGCCAGAATTGAGTAGTTAAAGAATACATATTTATGGGCTTTCAGAACATGGGCTTACGTTTAAAATATATATATTGATTATTACCGGCGGTTCTAAATAAACCGCCGGTAATGGCCAACTTTTCTGGCGCTTCTTAGGAAATCGCCAGAATTCTTGTTCTTTACCGACGGTTTTTAAAACCGCCGGTAATAGCTTCAATTTTCTGGCACTTCTAATACCGCCGGTCAAAAACCGCCGGAAAAAGATAAATCTGTTGTAGTCTGTAGGTTGCAAATGGGTATTAAAGGCTTCACTCAAAAAATAGGTCTTGAATATGAAGAACATAATCATCCGTAAATAAGTTTACTTGTATTAGAACTTTAATGTCTATAGTTGGTCACTTGGATTTAGAATTACACCAAATAGATGTTAAAACTGCTTTCTTGAACGACGAGTTAAAAGAGAAAATATTTATAAAGCAACTTGAAGGATATGAAAGCATAGATCAAAGTCTATAAATTGAATAAATCGCTTTATGGATTAAAACAATCGTTTAGACAATGATATTATATTTTCATAATGTTGTAACTGATTTTGACTTTATTCCAAATAGTTTTGATCACCGTGTTTACATACAGAATAGTAGAAGTAGTTTTATAATTATTATACTTTATTAGTTTCAAAGATATGCAAATGCTAAAAAACACAAAAGATTAGCTAACGTGGAATTTGAAATGAAAGATATGAGTAAAGCTTCATTCGTGTTAGGAATTAATATTTTAAGAGAGAGGTGACAAAATAAACTTAGTCTATCACAAGAAGCTTATTTAAATAAAATATTAAAAAGATTTAAAATAGAAACATCTAAAGCTGTGGACATGTCCATTCATACAGGGATAAAATTTTCTAAGAAAGTGGCTCCTATAGATGAAAAGGATAAGAAAGAAATGAAAAATAAACCATATGCTAAAGTTGTAGGAAGTTTAATTATGCAATGTTATGCATTAGGCTAGATTTAAGTCATTCTATAGGACTTGTTAGTAGATTTCAAAGTGACATTGGCATTCCTCATTAATTAATTAGATTGCCTACGGTCACAATGATGTGTCTTGTCACTGCATATGAAGAAAAAAACCAAAATCACAGGTGAGAGAGAGAGAGAGAGATGTGTATGATTTATTAATGAATGAAGTGAGATTGGATTCATAGTGAGCAAAGGGGAAGCATGGTTTGCTTAATTGAGAGTGAATAGTTATTGGATGAGCCTTCAATGAATTGCTCAAAAGAAGTCACCCAAACCAAAAAAAAATGATGCTTTCGAAGGTTTAATCGCTTATTTAAACTGATCTATAAGGTCCCCCTTTTTTTTTAAGCCGGAAGGTAAAATAAATGTATCAATATGTGTTGTAAATGTACAAGTTGAAGGGCCTGATGGCCCAGCCCAAGGATGTCAACCATAACAAGATCACAGTCATGTCAAGACCCATGTGCAAGTGGCCCAAAACCCAAATGGCATGTTGATTTATGTAGTTATCTATTGGTTGTTTTGACATTGTATTAGGGGTGCAACTTGGGTTGGGCAACTCGAGCTCAATCCGAGTTTAGTCCGATTTTTTACGAGTTTGGATAATTATTTTTACAATTAGATTGAAAAATCTCAATCCGAACTTAATTGGGGTTGGGCTTGGGTTGAGGTACCAACAACCCGAGCCTAACCTGAACTCGAATTGTAATATTATTTTTATATATATTTTTTATTTTAAATATATTATATATAATATTCAAATTATGATAATTTTTTTCTTTTCAACCCCATTTATTTAAATCTTAATTTATTGTATGTTAACACTTTGGATAATTAATTTCCTAGAAATTTGTTTGTAATTTTTTAAAAATTTGCATTAAGTTTTTTACTTTGTGTGTGTTTAGGAGTAATCTAATGTGAAACTTATTAAAGATCACTTTAAATTTTTAACATAGAGTTGGTGATATAGATAACCAGAATTAATCCAATTTTCTAATCCGAAATATCAACCTGAGTTTAAAAATTTAAATATGGGTTAGGTTAAGGTTGAGTAGTTAGAGTTGGAAGTAGAATTAAAATTAAACATTTGATATGTAAGATTGAGTTTGAGTTATACCTCTAACCTGTCCAACCTGCCCGAGTTATAGCCTTACATTATATAGTGTCCATTATGCTCTTGTTTCTACTTACTATTTGAAATTTATTGTTGGTTTCTATGTTATGGGAATATTTTGATGTGTTTTAGGAAGTGAAAGTATGATAAACCGCTTCATTTGTGAATTCTAAATGATGTATGTGTGCAACTTCAGCTGTTATGAAACAAATTAAGCTATTGGTTCTTAGTTCCTACAGAAAGAAATGAGTAATCATCAAAAAGAACGCTCCCACATCGATTATACACTCAACTATTACTGTATCTATATAACTAACTTAATAGATCACGTGACATATCTCGGGGTGTGGGGTTAGAGCATGTGCATGATTCTTTAAACCCTAAACCGCTCTGTGTTCAGAGTCAACTATCAGGGGTGGTTTTACCGGTATTTTCCTCTTTAATAAAAGAAATACCGAAGCCACGTGCGCATGCTCCACGTGGAAGCCCTTGGGGGTCTGGAAGGTGGTGGCTGCCCGGTGTTGGACAATGTCGAGCGGTCACCGAGCCATTTGGTTCACCCTCGTCTCCCATCACACCCCATTTTTTTTAAATATGTTTATTTTCTATCAATTTTATTTTTTGAAAAATATTTTGAATGTGAAACATTTACTTATTAGCTTTAAAAAAAATGGTTATTCACACAGATTGATACATAAATGCCAACGGCCTCCCACAAATTTTTTTATATTTAAATATAAATTTATGATTTTATTAAAATATTAATAATACTCTCACAAAATATTTATTAAAATCCCCCATACGTAAGCATGCTGTGGCCCACTCCCATTGAAGTTTTAGTTTTTCCCCTCACTGAATTTTTTTATTTACATTAATACTAGTGAGTTTTAAAAAATTAACAATGCCCCCACAAAATATTACTAAAATCTCCCATAGATACTTGCTTGCACTAAAGTTTTAGTCTTCACACTCAAACTCTCACATTTATCGTTTTCACACTTTCTGCACACTGATTGTAGTATTGAAAAATATATGCATAATATGATACTATTTAATATCATGTGATAATTATACTAACATATCAAAATCACATAAATTATAGTAACATATAATTTATTATAATATATAAAATAAAATAAATACGAAAACCATGGAATTAGACTGAGACTAGTATTTAATATTATCTCCTTAAGACAATTGACGCATCTACATGATATTTTACGGACTTCATGACGATTGTCTCCCATAATACAATGGTATATATCTTCTTCAATTAATAACAACACTACAAACTAATTGAATTGGCAAACCAACATCTGTGTAATACTCTCTCTTTGACTCGAATCCGACTAAAAATTGAAATGAAATCAATTTGGACTATTGGTTCGAACTTATATGTCATGGCTAACCATGTGGCTCAAACCCACTTGACTTGAGTTCATATGGTTTGAACTCACTTAGGTTCATGGGAGAGAAGAGGAGAGGAGAGAAGACCTTCACGTTTGAAATAAATTTTGCAAATTAAGCTAGAGTATTAGACATGTTGGTTCACTCTAAGGACATGGGGTGCAACTTTTATGCTTCATTTGATAAGAAGTAAGAAAGAGGGGTGGAGGAAAGATAAGAGGGAATGAACAAATTTTTTTTATTTGGTAGAGAGGATGCAAGGAGAGAAGAGAAAAGATGATGGATGAGTCATCTTTCATCTTTCACAAATTTTCATCCCTTCAAATTAGGACAGAAGATAGGAAAGAAGAAAGGCAAAACTATTATACATGTTTTAAATTATAAAATTTTCCTTATTTTTCTTTCCTTCCCTCGTAACAAATAAAATAAGGTATTATCTCATTCTCTTCTCTTCCATCCAACCAAACAAAAAGAGAAAAGAATACAATCTCTTCTCTAGAAATGTTTCATTCCTCCCTCCTCTCCCTTCCATTCAATTTTTTTCTTTCCTACCAAACAAAGCATTAACAACCACCACAACTCTTTGGCAACTATCCTTTAACCACCCAACTAACTTTTGGCAACTATCTTTTCACCACCTAACTAGCAATCAAACAACTAACCCCAACTATCTTTTAACCATCCAACAAACATTTAACAACCACCGTAACTCTTTGGCAACTATCCTTTAATCACTTATGTAACTTGTTCAATAAGATTTCAATGTAGGACAAGTTTCATGTGAAAAGAATCTATTTGCTAGACTTAGGAAACTATGTTCAATACCTTATTTTGGAAATCATTTTTTCATTCATCCGAAAACAAATTTGAGCAAGTAAATGTACTACGCTCATTTACTCTCAAAGAAAAATGCATTCCAATCCGACCCGGTTCAAAATCTCATTGAATCCACTCGAATAACTTGATGAAAGCTAGTTTTCAACATGTAGCCCATCAAGGCTCAAGATCGTATGAAAGAAGATGCGTGTTTATACCTTGAGATTGCTACTTGCAAGGTGCTAAGAGTTCGTTCTCTCTTTTGTTTGTAATCTTACGCAAAGATCATTTTAATAAATAAAAAAAGGTCATTAGTCTACACGGATGTTGAAAGGAAAATTGAAAACAACCTTATAATTTAGGTATATTTCACACACACAAAAATTACTCATGTTGCCACCCAAAATAATTAAAGATTTTTGCATTGTTTCAAGCAATTTATATGTCATGATCGTCAAATAATAACTACAATTCTATCATGACAACATGACATTAATTATGACAATATAACTCTTAGCAAGTAAACAAATTTTTGGGTACACTCAAAAAATCTACTTCTAAACTAGTTGACATTATCAAGCATGATAGCTATATAATTGTCCATCAGTTGGGTTTATAAATTATCAAGCATGATAGCTATATAATTGTGGTGGATTTATAAACTGAACTACAGCAGAGAAAGCTAAATTGAAAGGAGCCAAAACCAAAGAACGCATACGTGGGGGTGTAATATAAAGGGTAAATTACTCTCACACTTTTTTGAGGTCAAGCTTTTCTAGAGATTTAATTGACTTTACTCCTATTGTTAATTGACAGTCACTTCCGTTAAAATCAATTAACTTAAAATATCAAAATGTCAAAACTATTCTGGGTGACAATAGTACTAGTGTGATATTAATGGAGAAAAAAAAAACAAACAAACACACACACACACACACACACACACACACACACACATATATATATATATGTTAATATCAGTCAAATGATTAGAAATTAAAATTATTTTTGCACAAAAACATTATAACTTGAGAAATTTTTTGTAATAATATATTAGATGTGATCTTATTTAATAAATGTTAGTCTAACAGAGGGTGTTAAAGTAATTTTACAAAAAAAATTAATTGGAGGATAATTAAATCAAATCTAAAAAAATGTCCTACTAAATGATTTCATTAGCCATAAGTTTGATTTCCTATAGATACTATAAGACAGACGATTGCATGAAGTGATCTAGTAATGGTAGTATATATATATCTATACTACTATTAAAAGACAAAGGGATTTTTTAGTTTGAGTACACTATTTTTTTATTTTTAACTTAAAAAAATAGAATTACTTAAGCAAAATCCTTTCTTTTTTTATTTTGAAATTAAAAAAATAGAATTACCCAACCAAAATCCTTTCCTTTTTTATTTTGAAATTTAAAAAATAGAATTACCCACGCAAAACCCTTTCCTTTTTTATTTTGAAATTAAAAAAATAGAATTACCCAAGTAAAACCATTTCCCAAGCAAAACCCTTTCTTTTTAGTTCTAATTTATAATTTTTTTTTAAAAAAAAGCCCTTTCATTTATTATTTTTAAATTAAAAAAATATAATTACCCAAGCAAAATTCTTTCCCAAGCAAAACTCTTTCTTCTTTTTATTTCTAAATTTTAAAAAATAGAATTATAACCCGCAAAACTCTAAACACCTAAAATCACTCTTCCTCTCGATTACGACTCTTCATTATTCCTCTCTGCAATCTTTCTCTCCGCTCTCATCAACACGACTCTTAACTTCCTCTCGGATCTCATCAACAACCATTCAATTCGGTTTCGTCTCGGCTTATATGTGAGTTCTTTTCTTTGGCTTCTTTTTTTTTTCTTACTCATTGTTTGCTATTAGCTTTTGAAATCAAAATTTTTTAATAAAAAATTACATATGTAATAAGTAATGTTATCGAATTGAATATCTGATTAATAAATCGGACACAAATTTAATATAATATAATCATATTTGGTGTAGATTTTTTGTGTCTAGCTCAGAATATTAATTCTAACAGAACATAATTGGATTTTATATGCATAATGCACTTAGAGATATATAATTGATAATGGCTGTGTAATAAATAATATTATATTTTAGGAGTTTGTGTTAGAGATGAAGTTAGAGAGTGAAGAAATAGAATTAGAAAAAAAAAATATTTATTTAAATAATATTATATTTTAGGAGTATGTGTTATGAATGAAGTTAGTGAGAGAATAAATAGAATTAGAAAAAATATCAATATATAAGAATTACCACTCTTATCTTCCTCTTGGCTTTCATCAATACGACTTTCAGCTTCTTCTCAGATCTCATCAACAGCTATTCAATTCAGTTTTGTCTCGGCTTACACATGAGTTCTTTTCTTTGAATTTTTTTTCTTTTTGCTCATTGTTTGCTATTAGCTCTTGAAATCAAAATTTTTTAATAAAAAATTACGTCTGTAATGAGTTATGTTATCGAATTGAATATCTGATTAATAAATCAGACACAAATTTAATAATAAATAATCAACCTATAATATAATCATATTTGGTGTAGATTTTTTGTGCCTAGCTCGGAATATTAATTCTAACAGAACATGATTGGATTTTATATACATAATGCACTTAGAGATATATAATTGACAATGGTTGTGTAATAAATAATATTATATTTTAGGAGTTTGTGTTAGGGATGAAGTTAGAGAGTGAAGAAATAGAATTAAAAAATATATATATAAGAATTGTACTTATTTAAATAATATTATATTTTAGGAGTATGTGTTAGGAATGAAGTTAGTGAGAGAATAAATAAAATTAGAAAAATATCAATATATAAGAATTATAATATATATTTTTTAATTTTTTTTAATTTTAAAAATAAAAAGATGGTGTGCTAGGGATGAAGTGTGAGAGAAATAATAAATAGAATTAGAAAAGTTATAAAAATAAGAATTATAATTTTATTTTTATTTTTTCTGAAATGGGAATAATTTGTGTTAGGGATGAAGTGCTACATAAATTGAGATTCTAACCTAATACTCCACTCTAAATGGATTTGAATTTCTTTAGACATTTAAGGAAAAAAAGAATTCTAATTAAATTAAATGATTTGAAACTCTGTAAATTAATTTTTCTAATCAAATTATTTAAATTTTAAAAATAGGAATATTTTGTGTTAGGAATGAAGTGTAAAAGAAAGAATAAATAGAATTAAAATTTTTATAAAAGTATGAATTATAATATTTTTTTTATTTTTTCTGAAATAGGAAGAGTTTTTGTTAGAGATAATGTGTGAGGCAAATCATAAATAGAATTAGAAGAGAACACTTGGTGTTTAAGATTTATGGAAAGATTATGTTTCTATATATTTATTAGAATAAATATATTATAATAAAAAATAAGAATGCATTATAAAAAAAAATTACTGAAACTTTTGAACCTCTTTATACTTTTAGTAATAGTGTGTGTGTATGTGTGTGTGTGTGTATATATATATATATATATATATATATATATATATATATCTTTGACCTTTTATTATTTTGATGCTGAAATAATATACTAATATAAAATTAAAGTTATACGGTAACAGTTATATAATTATTAACTAAAATGAAATTCATATGAGAGGAGGCTGAAGTTGTAAGTTTAGAAAAAATAAAATATAATCTTGTGGACTTCAAGGACTTGAACAAGTACATTGATGAAAAAGAACATTATAAGTTTGTTTTCTTTTAACTCTTTACTCTACTTATATATACTTTCTCTTATATATAAATCTATAAGTTTAATTTTTACTCTCGCTAGATGCTTTGGGAATCGTTATTGAAGCATATCATGCATTCAACATACCTATGAGGTATATCATTTCAACACTACATAAATGCTCATAATTACCATTATAAATTATTAAACTAATTATTTTTTATAACAATTCAAGTACTTTGATCTTGCTGAGAATGAAGAAAATTTAATAATGAAGATAATAAACGAAAGACCTATTATCACAGTTATACATTTGTCAATCAACACATTCGAAGATAACTTATCACACAACATTGAGATTATTCAGCTTATAATATAAATCCTATTTGGTGTAGATTTTTTGTGCCTAGCTCAGAATATTAATTCTAACAAAACATGATTGGATTTTATATGCATAATGCACTTAGAGATATATAATTGATAATGACTATGTGTTAGGAATGAAGTTAGTGAAAAAATAAATAGAATTAGAAAAAATATCAATATATAAGAATTATAATATATATTTTTTAATTTTTTTGAGTTTTAAAAATAAAAAGATGGTGTGTTAGGAATGAAGTGTGAGAAAAAGAATAAATATAATTAAAAAATTTATAAAAATAAGAATTATAATTTTATTTTTTACCAAGATTATAGAATGAAAATAGTTTTGGGTGTTTTAATTAATGTGTTTGGATGTGTTATAATAGTTTTAAATGTTTTGAATGTTATAATAAAATTTTAATTTATTTTTAATCAACGTGCATCGCACGTGCTTTAAACTAAGTATATATATATATATATATATATATATATATATATATATATATATATTATTGTTTTATATCGAAACCATGAAACCCATAGCATGAAGCAATGGCCCGGCCTCTGAAAAATGTCTTAACTCTTGAAAATAATTATTTTTTTGGTAAGGGAAAAAAAAACTTGCTTTTGTTGATCAGTTATCATTAAGTTTAGAAGGCAGGGCTGTTCTAGAAGTACCCATAACTGATTTTCAAATTTTGAAACTCTAGAAATAATAAAAAGAAAAATAAGGACAAATTGCTCATACACCTTTTCAGTTTATTTTAATTGCTCACCAATAATAGTTGTGTCAAAATTTGATCTACACTTATGAGTGCAAATTGGATTGGGCAGTTCAAACCTTCTAGTCTGATTTTTTACAGATTTAGACAACTATTTTTACAATTAGGGTTGAACTTTGATTGAAAGAGCTTAACCCAAATTAAATTAGAAGTTGGGCTTGGATTGAAATGCTAACAACTCAAGTCTAACCCGAACCCGAATTGTAATATTATTTTTATAAAAGAAAATTATTTTAAATATATTATATCTAATATTCAAATTATGATAACATTTTCTTTTTAACTTCTTTTCTTTAAATCTTAATTTATTGTATGTATACACTTTGAAGAATTAATTTTCTAAACATTTGTCTGTAATTTTTTAGAAATTTGCACTAAGTTCTTATACAGTACAGTACCCCAGGTATACAAACCATATTATAATGAAGTTCATGACCTCACTGATGACGTGTACCACTCCAATTGTTGAAAATGACGTAGCTGACCTTGCAACGATAACTCTGAAAAATATCTCACCACCGAAGACCTAATCACAGATGAACACATTCTTATAGCTAAATTTGTGGATCAGCTAATACAGAATATCTTCAACTATATATATATATTCACAATATCCTAATCTAACTCCCAGATTCTAAGTCATCTATTGATGAGCTTGAGTTGTGGTCGGTATGTAGTGGGATAAATGCATCGCTGTGTCGCTCTTAATTTCATTTATTTATTTTATTCACTGCCACATCGATTATACACTTAACTATTACTGTATCTATATAACTCACATTTAGATCACGTGACATAACTTGGGGTGTGGGGTTAGAGCATGTGCATGATTCTTTAAACCCTAAACCGCTCTGTGGCCAGAGTCAACCAGCAGGGGTGGTTTTCCCGGTATTTTCCTCTTTAAAAAAAAGAAATACCGAAGCCACGTGCACATGCTCCACGTGGAAACCCTTGGAGGACTAGAAGGTGGTGACTGACGGCATTTGGACAACGTCGCTCGGTCCCCAAGCTCATTCGTCTCCCCATCACACCCCACTTTCTACGTATGTTTATTTTCTATCAATTTTATTTTTTGATAAAATATTTTGAATGTGAAATAATTTATTTATTAGCTTTTGAAAAATGAAAAACAAGCATCTACATAACCATCTATTTATTTAGATGTGAATAAAAACAAGTTTACACATTAATACTTAAAACAGTAAATTACTCTCAGCTTCTTTAAAACAGTAATACACATTATCAGTTGGTGACAGTTTTCTCCATTGACACACATGAGAGGATATTTGTCGTCAAGTAAACACAGTTTTGTCCATTGACGAATTCGTTGGGACAGGATCTTTATCTCTTGACATAGTTTTGTCTATTGAGATATAGTTACAGGTAATATGACTCTTAAGATATCAAAGTTTTGATCATTGCACAGGATTCAACTCAGTTTGGGAGCAAGATTAGTTTTGATGTTATGAGAGAAGGATGGTGATAACACTGTTAGTTTTATTCTTGGTTAATCATTGACCAAAGGACAGGTGTGATATGTAGGCAGTAAGATTTCTGTTGAACTATACCTCATGATATCGGTGAAATGGATATGATCCAAGAATCTATGGTGAGATATGGGTGGATAAGAGTTTCATACATCTTGAAACGCTGCCACAATGGAACGTGGGTGAACCAATTGAGCATTTCATGATGAATCCTTAGAAAATATTGGCCCTAGGCAAGTACAAGGAATGTGGGTTAGATTTGTACACGTAACGTGATCTAATGAAGAGATTCTTAAACTTGAGGCTCAAGGTAAACGAGTTGGTGGATAAGGGTATGCACCCATACTCTCACTGTTTTGAAAGTAGGTTGATTTTAGCTTTTAATCCTTCCTAAACTTGGCTTAAAAAATGATAATTGACGTGACGGATCACAGCGCTATGTTTACACCACATTTTTGGTGATACCTGCATACATATGTATGAATATATGAGGGAGATAGTAGCTGAAATGTTTCATGGATTCAGAGTGAAGTTGTGTATGAGGGTAACTCAACACCTTATTGATTAAGGATCGAAGCCGAGTCTTAGAGACCGGCAAGTCGATAGCTTTTATCGAAAGAGAAAAGGAGATAAGAATGGTCAATAAAAGTTTTGGACGAAGTTGGAGACTTGGAGTATGTTCCTAATTTCGATGATAAAATTCCTTAAAGGTGGAGAGGTTGTAGAGATTATGACCAATTTTGACCGAGTTTTTGATTTTATGCCATTGTTGTCGTAGATGAAATTTGGATAATGTAATGGACATTCTGAGAGTGAGAAACATATTTGGAAACATGTTATAGGATTTTTGAAAGTTTTTGAAAGATTTGAAAAAGTTTGACTTTTTGGTCAAATCGGGGCCCGGGATGCGACTTAAATGGGCCCGAGAATTCAAAAAAAATTTGAAAATAATTATTTTTGAGATTGGTTTAGATGAAATGTTTAATGAGTCAAGGAAGTGATTTCGAGAATGTAGGAGTCTTTGAAATCGAAAACGGATCCCAGGAAAGTACGTTAAGTGGCCTGAAGGGCATTTTAGTCTTTTCGCGACTTTAGGGCTTTAAAGGGGTCAAACCTGCAAAGATATTTCATACCTCACATCTCACGCCAACTGCTCTCTCTCTCTTCTTTCTCCCTCTTCATTCTCTCTAAGTTTTGGAGGTCTTCGGGTGTGATTCAGGTTTTGCCGAAAAAGGGAGATACGTAGGGGACGGCTAGGGCTTCCATTTGAACCGATCAAAGTTGTGGTTCAACAAGATTGAAATTGCTAGAATTTTGAGAAGTGCTTGGAAGGCCTTCATTTTCGAGGTGGTGTTCTCCTTCTCATTTACTTGTCGATTCTAGGGTTTCGGGTGAAACGATGAAAGTTAGGATTGTGTATTGCATGATTTAGAATGGTAAGAGGGGTGAGATGTGGTGAGTTTCTATCTCTCTTTAGTTTCTTAAATGCAAATTGTATGTATGTGTTGTATACACGATGCGAGAGTGAATGAGTGAGATAAAATGAGCATGTACACTTTTATGCTAGGGTTTGGTGCACTTTGGTGAAAATGTGTTAAATGAGCTTATTTGTGTGTTACGTGATGTTGTATAAGTTAAAATGCATGCCTTATTTATATAGAAAATGTATGCATTGGTGAAGTATGACAAAAATGTGCTTAAATGAATGTTGTGAGCATATACGACGTATGCTAGGGTTTACTATATAGGAAATTATATGTGTGGCTTGTGGAGGTGAAATGCATGCTAAGTGTTTTCATAACTAGCTTATGTATTATGAGGCAGAATATGTGTTAATGCATTCTTATATATGCATTGTTGTGAATGAACATAATGTATATTGGATGATACATGTAATGTAGTGACATGCATTCATGTAGGTCGTGTCGAGTCAGCACTTAGACCCTATTTGGCAGAGCTTTTGCTTCGAATTTTACGCAGAAGAAAAAGAGAAGTAGAAGCTAAATCAGGAAGCTGGTACCCCCCAGCTTTCTTTAAACGCTCTTTTTGGACTCCAAAACTCTTCCGCCTTACCCAATCCAAACACTCTCCAAAATGGCTTTTGAGCTTCAAAAGCCGAAAGCCACTTTTTAAAAGCCAATCCAAACAGGACCTTGGGTGGGTTGGAGTATCTCTACTGAGCAGCTATAGTGCTCACCCCCAAACATTTTACAGGTATGGCACCATAGGTGGAAAGGACTTGATGATTCGAATGGAACTCATAGGAGCACTTTTAGATATTTTGGAGGTATTTTGACGTTTCATCCATAGACTATGAATTTGGCTATCCGTGCCGAATTGTGGCACGTTGATCTATGTAGTTGTAGTCATGGTAAGATTTCTAGCATTTTGAACTTTATACATGAATTCCTGTAATGACTATGAACTCAAAAACCTCATAGGTGAATTGTATATTTTGGACTTGAAGTGTATTTTGGACCATATGTGTGTGATGCTAAATGTGTGAATTTCAAGACTATAACCTCTCTTTATATTATAGTTAGGTGTATGGACATATTTCATGGATGAGATATGCAAATTTGTATGTTTATGGTGGAAAATGAATCATATTTGTATATGATTTGATTATGAGTGTGATTTAGAACTTGTGAATGATGTATATTCCTTTCTTGTATGATTTGAAGGTTGTAAGAAAGGTTTATGTTGGTAGAAATGACTTAGAATATCAAAAATGACCATTTGCACAGTTGCAATTTTTTGGCAGTTCGATGCATCGAAGCCCAATTCGATGCATCGAAAAATCTCCAAGATTTTGAAATGTAAAAGTCTCGAGAGCTATTTTTGGTCAATACTTATTCGATGCATCGAAGTTTCGATGTATCAAAGGCATCACTTCGATGAATTGAAGTCAGTTTTTACAGCGTGCTCCAAAATTTGTCCAAACTTCAATCGGATATAATTTCTTCGTTTTGAATCAGAATTGAGTGTGACTTTTTTTTTAAATTGAGTATTTTTGAATTTTCTATCCAATGGTGTAGGTCTCAGTTTCAGATTCCAATCACACGAAGTGTAGAGTATTGGAAGTGTGGATAAATAAAATTCCGACTAAGGTGATGTGATTTGACGTAAGACTCATTGGGATTGGATAAGGTGGAGTTGTGCACATTTATGTGTAAGAATAAATGTTAAGTTTTTGTGGTAATTAGAGGTAATGAGGGTCCATTGGGCTTAATGGACAAGTTAACCTCCGGTCTTCTGGGAGTCAGAAAACCGAGGCATTACAAATGCATTCCAACTTGACCTGATTCAAAATCTCAGTTGAACCCACTCAAATTTTGATCTTAAAATAACTTTATCAAAGCTAGTTTCCAACATGTAGCCCATCAACCAGGGGCGAACCCAAGAAGTTTGGTTAGGGGGTGCCAAAACTAATTGTATGAATACAAAATTTAAAAATTATAATATATATATATATTCACAATAGAAATCGTAACGTACATTCTTAATGTAAAATGAATAAAACAAGACGTACAATAATATATAAATCATTTTTGAGTGAAAAATGGAAATTATTTGAGATAAAAAATTCAAAAAAAGTACAATACCTCATCCAAGCCTCCCTTCTATTATCAGTATGTCATATGTGTCTAATATCTTGTAAGTTGTAACTTGTGAAAAGACACACGCAAAAGGAAAAGAAAAACAGTAGTCTCAAGTCTATTGATAGGAATTTTGTGAAAGGAAGGAAGAGAAAAAAGGGAGAAATTTTGAGATAAATTTTAGGGGGAAAAAAATGAGTTAGGATTTGGAAGTAGAATGCAGAACTATTTATCATAAAGATAAAAAAAAGTAGAATGTAGAACTGATCCAATCTCCTGTTGTTCTCCAATTTGTTGCACTATGTTGGTTGAACAAAAAAAAAACATGATGTATATTGTATCATGTTTAGCCATTTCAAGTACTAGAGCTAAGTGATGAACAACTGAATAAAGTACTAGAGATTAACAAGTGAAAGTGACCAAAGAGTCATTTGGTGAGCAATGACTGTATATAGTTTTTTTATGGACTTAAAGGATTTTGTGTGTAAAATGTTTTATGGACCTTTGGGTTTTAACTTTAGGTAAATATCATTGACACCCATGTGGTTTGGACTTATTTTACATGAAGAGAAACTTTGCTTAAAGTGATCTTAGAAACCCAAATGTTTTGTACCGTATATCAAAGAGACCCCAAACCGTGTATAGACATGTCTGACACTATGCAAAAAGACATTGATACTATTTGACCTTTTACATGAAGTAGTAAATTACCTAACTACCTAAATTACCTACATGAGGTAATATATTTAAAATTTATTATATATATTTATATTATTGTTAGTTTTTTTATATATATTTGTATATCATCTCTATTATATTATTATACATTTTTATAGATATTTTCATATATATGTACTCTATATTTTAGTCTTGTTATATTTGTATTTTCTTAGCATATATATTTATATATTTTTATTTATGTCCATAAATTTTTATATTATTATTATTATTATATATATATATATATATATATATACACATACACGCACACACACACACACATATATACATATTGTTCATCTTCTTCTACGCAAAATTCCATAGAACCACCACCACCACAGGCGACAAAACCACCACCACCACCACCATTGTCCACATAACCACCACCACTACCAAAGGCAGCAAAACCACCACCACCACCACCATAGATGGCAAAACCACCACCACCACTGTCCACAGAACCACCACCACCATAGGTGGCAAAACCATCACCACTATCCACAGAACCACCACCACCACAGGTTGCAAAACCACCACCCCCACCACTGTCCACAGAATCACCACCACCACAGGCGGTAAAACTACCACCACCACCACTATCGAACTCCAATCGCAACCTAACCCAAGCCAACTGCCACCACAAACACCCAATCGACAACTAACCCCAAGACCCAAATCAGAAGACCCGAACACCCACTGGTGCCAAAACCACCACCGCCACTGCCAACATCACGACAAACCTCTATGGTAAAATCCAAAATCAACAAACCTTAAAGGCCCATTCACAACCCAAACTCCAAACCAGCAACCACCGTACACAACCTTCGATCAAACGGAACCACCGCAAGCCACCACAAGCCCCAATCGAAACCCAAACGTACATCAATCAATCCTCCATTACCAATCTATCAACGCCAATCATCAACATCACCATTGTCTCAGCCCTTTTGGCTCTTTGGTTTGTTATCCCTCCCACCGTTAACACCGCCACTGCCAAAACCATCGTGGCCAGAACACCCGTAACCAGTCCAACATTTTTGTCAAAAATCTGGCTCTTTGGTTTGTTATTAGGGTTTAAGCTATGGAATGTCAAGGGTGTGGTTGATTTGCTATATACAAGGTGGATTGGGAAAAGATGATGGAGCAGAGATCAAGAGGGTGATGAGAGAGAAAATCAATGGAGTTAATGGTTGGAGAGAGAATTTAGGGATAGTTTTATTTTTTGATAATTTTTTATTAAATTGCATTAAATAAGTGGGGGCATATATGATATTTCACACATTTTTTAACACCGTTGGGGACGGAAATATGATTTGGGTTTATATGATAGTTATAAACAAAGTTTCTCTCTATATGAAATAAATTCAAACCTCAGAAGGTGTCAGTAATATTTATCATTTAACTTCTGATATTTTATATGTAATGACTATACAGTATATAGTGTGTAAATAATATAGTATAATATAAACAGTGTGTGTAAAGTTTCATCCTCTCTTAGGTCATTTATTATTTATATTTATTGAACAAAATCTTTCACAAGTACAAGTCATAACTTCCACAAGTAGATATAATAGTAGTATTAAATTGTGAGAGTGATTGAAAAACTTGGGTGTGCATACAGACTTGTGAGGTGGATTTGGCTTGGGAGGACCAAATGTCAAATTCATTAAAACTCAAAGTTTAATAAGGTCCTACTCAATGGCATTTTTGTAAAATTTGGAAGGCCATGGCCCCATTGGTCTCTCGAGTAACATTTTTATAATATAAAAAATCTTCGACAAGAATCGTAAATGTATTTAATGAAAATATTAATTAATATTAAAATTATTTTATTTATTATGATGGTTGACTTTTCCTTAATACAATTTTTTTAATTCCGTCGCTGCATTTTAGTATGTGAAAAAGATGCGTATTTATTCATTTCATTTAAAGCCGTAGGTGTGTATGATTGCTACTCGCAAGGTGCTCTTTTCTCATTGAATATGCTTTAGGAAAAGAAGAGTTCGTTTTCTCTTTTGTTTGTAATCTTACCCAAAGATCATTTTAATAAATGAAAAAAGGTCATTAGTCTACTCGGATGTTGAAAGGAAATTGAAAATAACCTTAGAAATATATCACACATACAAACAAAAAAAAAACACTACTCATGTTGCCATCCAAAATAATTAAAGATTTTGGCATTGTTTCAATAAATTTATATGTCATGATCATCAAATAATAACTACAATTCTATCATGACAACATGACATTAATTATGACAATAAATCTCTTAGCAAGTAAAACAAATTTTTGGGTACACTCCAAAAATCCACTTCTAAACTAGTAATTGTGGTGGGTTTATAAATTGAACTACAGCAGAGACAACTAAATTGGAAGAAACCAAAACAAAAGAAAGCATGCGTGGGGGTGTAATATAAAGGATAAATTAGTCGGATCATTTTTTAAGTTTTGCTTAATTACACATATATTAAAATTTTTAAAATATAGTGGTCAAGTTTTTTTAAATTTAATTGACTTTACTTTGAGTACCCCTACTATTAATTGAGACTCAGTTCCGTTAAAGTCAATTAACATAAAACATTAAAACTATTATTAGTGGCAGTACTTCTAGTGTCACATTGATGGAGAAATATATATATATATATATATATATATGTGTGTGTGTGTGTGTTAATCTTAGTCCAATGATTAGATATTGAGGTTATTTTTATACAAAAACTTTATAACTTGAGAAAACTTTTGTAATTGTATATTAGATGCAATTTTATTGAATAAATGTTAGTCTAACAGAGTGTCAGAGTAATTTTACGAAAACTTTAATTTGAGAATAATTAAATCAAATCTCAAAAAAAATGTTAAATCATGATCCATAAGTTTGATTTCCTATAGATGACGGCAGAGACAATTGCATGAAGTGATCTAGTAATGGTAGTGTTCAATTCTATATATATATATATATATATATATATATATATATATATGTTAATGTTTTATATCAAAACCATGAAACCCGTAGCATGAAGTAAAGCCCCGGCCTCTGAAAAATGTTTTAACTCTTGAAAATAACTACTTTTAAAACACTTTTTTTTTGGCAAGGGAAAAATAAATAAATTGTTTTTGATGATCAGTTATCATTAAGTTTAGAAGGAAGAGCTGTCCAAGAAGTACCCATAACTGATTTTCAAATTTTGAAACTCTAGAAAAATAAATAAATAAGGACAAATTGCTCTGACACATTTTCAATTTATTTTAATTGTTCGCGGAGAATAATTGTGTCAAAATATGTTCGGACAACTGGCAATGCAATTTGAGTTGAGCATTCCGAACCCAACCCGAGCCCAATCTGATTTTTTATAAACTTAGACAACTATTTTTACAATTAGAATTGAACTTCGGTTGAAAAACGTAACCTCAACCTGAACCATAACCACCATTTCCAATACAAGAGACCTACTCTCCTCTCTCTTCATCTCATCGTCCCATCATCTCAGACACCCTGTAATTGGGAGGCGATTGCAATTACCTATAATGGGAGAGCTACACCAATTTCATCGCTATTGTTGAGAGCGTCCATTGATGAAATTAGAGAGTTCAGGATGAAGAAGAAAGAGAGAGTAGTGAAAGCGGTGAAGGTTATCCAGAACATGGAGATATATATATATATATATATATATATATAAATTTAAACTTCAATGGTGATATATACAGTGAAGTAATTACATAAAGCAATCCTTATCATCCATCAGGCAGTGTATCACCGAAAAATGTAAATGCTTGATCTTTATAATCACAGATGAACACATTCTTATAGCTAAATTTGTGGATCAGCTAATACAGAATATCTTCAACTATATATATATATATATTCACAATATCCTAATCTAACTCCCAGATCCAAGTCATCTATTGATGAGCTTGAGTTATGCATCGCTGTGTATCTCTGAATTTCATTTATTTATTTTATTCACTCCCACATCGATTATACACGTAACTATTACAGTATCTATATAACTCACATATAGATCACGTGCAATAACTTGGGGTGTTGGGTTGGAGCATGTGCATGATTCTTTAAACCCTAAACCGCTCTGTGGCCAGAGTCAAACCAGCTGGGGTGGTTTTCCCGGTATTTTCCTCTTTAAAAAAAGAAATATCGAAGCCACGTGCACATGCTCCACGTGGAAACCCTTGGGAGGACTAGAAGGTGGTGACTGACGGCGTTGGACAACGTCGCTCGGTGACCGAACCCATTTGGTTCACCTCGTCTACCCATCACACCCCCACTTTTTAAATATGTTTATTTTCTATCAATTTTATTTTTTGATAAAATATTTTGAATGTAAAATAATTTACTTATTAGCCTTTGAAAAATGAAAAACAAGCATCTACAATTCTACATAACCATCTATTTATTTAGATGGGAATAAAAACAAGTTTACACATTAATACTTAAAACGGTAAATTAGTCTCAGCTTCTCTGAAGTTTAACTTAATTAATCTCAAATTAAAATTTTTGTCAAACTCATGATTTCTTAAATAAAATTACATCTAATATATAATTATAAAAATGCACTCAAGTTATAATATTTTTGTGTAAAAATAATCTTAATTTTTAATCCTTTCGCTGATATATATATATATATATATATATATATATATATATATATTCTCCATTAATGTCATACTAGCACTATCATTGAGGATAGTTTTGATATTTTGATTTTTTTTTTATATTAATTGAATTTAGCGAAGCTGACTGCGACAGGAGTACCCGAACTAAAGTCAACCAATATCATATTTTAAAAACTTTAATTCAATGGTAGTCGGGCAAAACCTTGTAAAAGTCAGTAATTTACTCGCATAAAGTAAGAAAAAATTTTACTGGTGCCAACCGCCGTCCCACTAATTTTTTTATATTTAAAGATATACTTATGATTTTATTAAAATATTAATAATACTCTCACAAAATATTTACTAAAATCCACCATACATAAGCTCCTGGCCCGCTCCCATTGAAGTTTTAGTTGATGCCCCCACTGAATAATAACTAAAATTCTATCATGACAACATGACTCTATATCTCTTAGCAAGTAAAACAAATTTTTGGGTAAACTCCAAAATCTACTTCTAAGCCAGTTGAAAATATCAACCATGATATATAGCTGCTAATAGCTATATAATAATTGTCCATCAGTTGGTGAACTATAGCAGAGACAGCTAATTGGAAGGAGCCAAAACTGGGGTGTAAATATATACATATACATATATATATAAATACTCTAAAATCAAACTGAGGATTGTCATCTGTAATGAAGTCATGAAAACTTGTCATACTTGATGTAAATCTAAGGTATTATACTCCATAAGTTTTGACCTGTTTTTTGTTTGTGAGTTTTGGATCTTGATTAATTAGGACTCTCTTCTAATTCGGGATATAAGGGCTTCTAAAATTTGGAGTGAGATTAAAAAAAAATACTGAAAATTGCAGAAAGAGAGTGAAAGACAGAGAGTTAGGATTTGGAGATTAAAACTTGTAATCTCCTAATTTTTACATAACTAAAACTTTTGCAGAGTATTGCTGTGGATGTAGCTATATCGCCGAACTACGTAAATTTTTATGTTCTATGTGTGATGCTTGTTTCATGATTATTGCTTGGTTCGTGCCTGTTTGTCATAACAAGTTTGATTTCACATAGATACTCTACCGCAGAGACGATTGCAAAACCATGGAGCCCTAGCATGAAGCAAAGCCCCTCTGAAAAACAGAAAAATACTTCAAGAATAAAAACAATTTTTTTTTTTTTATAAGGGAAAAAAAAAAGAAAAACTTCTTTTTTAAGATACATGAAGCAGTTTTTATGATCAGTTCATTAAGTTTAGAAGGCAGAGCTGTCCTAGAAGTACCCATAACTGATTTTCAAAATTATATATGTTATAGAGATCATTTTTTGAAAACTGCCAATGATTTTCCAGTTCTTTTATTCTTTTTATATTTTTAAACTGAACCAAACATGTCCTAAATATCTATCTAGTTTCATGCATTGGGTATTGATTCAACAAAATAGAAATAGAAAAATCTTTAAGTAGTGTTTGGAATAAACAAGGATACTAAAATTCTGTTATCCAAGTAAGGGTTATGCATACAATCAAGTGTTTTCAAGTTCAATACCCTGATGTAAAGGGACTCTCCAGTAGTAATCTCAAGGCAATGTTTTCCAAATCCCCATAATAATAAGTTCAAGGGCAGTCATCATAGTAATATATAAATGAATTTAAACTTCAATGGTGATATATATATATATAGTGAAGTAATTACCATAAAGCAATCCTTATCATCAGGCAGTGTATCACCGAAAAATGTGAAAGCTTTGTTCTTTATAATCATAGATGAACACATTCTTAAAGCTAAATTTGTGGATCAGCTAATACAGAATATCTTCAACTACATATATATAAATTCACAAGATCCTAATCTAACTACAATGAACTTGGACGATAACAAATCACAAGACAACAACAAGAACCTCATATATATTCAGAAGATCCTAATCTAACTACAATGAACTTGGAAGATAACAAATCACAAGACACAACAAGAAGCTTACCTTTACTTTTTCCCAGATTCCAAGTCATCTATTGATGAGCTTGAGTTGTGGTCGGTTTCTAGTGGGATAAATGCATTGCCGTGTCGCTCTGATTGTTGATTCACAGTTCGAGCATCCGTGGCTTGCATATTGATTCCATTCACAGGATGTGTTTGTTGTGAGTTGGAACGCGACTCCTCTAATGCTCGGAAATATGCATAAGGACCCCATCCTGACATCATCAGATTGTGAAAGTAAGTAACTAAAGGCTCAGAATGCCAATGCATCATTGATGGACATTAAAACTGTTTGATAAGTAAAAAACTATGCAAACTGTCTGTCTGTTGGGACTCGAAATTCTTTTTAAACGCTATTGAATTTGTCCTCCAAATTTTAACTTAGAATCTTCGACATGCACATTGCAGTTTTCTTCCCTATATCTATCTTCTTCGCAAACAGAGCCCAAGTGTGTGTAATCCAAATTTCAGTTTTTAACATTCATATTGCCTGAACAATGCAGGGCATGCAGAGTGCCTCAAGTATTTCACCATTTTGATGGGATGTTACTTGTTAGGGTGTTGTGCTGAAGTTTAGCTCCATAGATTATAGTAAATTTTGGATGAACCCATTGTGTTCTCTGGAAATCCTTTGTGTTAGGACCAACGAGAGTGCAGTCGTTGAACGTAACGAGTCTAGGGGGCTGGAGGAAGTGAAAACTGGCTCAACCACCGGGAGATCGAGAGGAAGATTAAGAAAGAAATAAAGATCTACCTTGTATACCACAATCCACTCTTTCAACTTTAATAGGATATACAAGTGTTATAAAAGTAAAGTTTAAATATAGATAAATCCTCTTCATCAAATTGCAATATTAGTGGATCTATATACAGCAAAATGCAATGCAATGATCTAATATCATTACAAAGCTTTCAAAGAAAGACACTACTTGCACATGGTGATGATTGGTATTAAAGCGATGAAAATATTAAAGAGAAGCAAGTTTGATTTAAATTGATGCCCGAAAGAGAACCAAAAAGTAAAGTAGAGGCACTACCTTCAGTGTGATATGGAGCTGGGAAAAACTGCAGATAGCAAAATGTTGCCACAGAGAGCCCTGGAAAAAAAATAAATCATACAAATTTTAGTAATATCACACAATCAATCATAAGTTTGATTCAGTTTGCTAACTTACAAAATGACAAATTTTCCAATGAACAAACCTAGGAGACCTCCGGCAAACACATCTTGCCAATGGTGCCAATAGTCATCCACACGAGAAATACCAACAAGAGATGCAGCGAGAAGTGGGAGAAAAACAATGCACAGTTTTGCCACGTGTCCTCTGCGATCAAATACTTTGATTTTCCCCGACAAGTACAATGATAGAAAACCCAGACCCGCAAACGACCCTGAAAAGAAATCCGAAATTTCTATCAGATAAATGGGAACACAAACTGTTGGTTTGAGCTGAAAAGAGTAGACACTTAATACTTGTGTTTTGTTTCCTTGTGACATATACAATCTCAGATTTAAACTTGATGATTCAAGAAATTCTTTGAAATGCGTAAGCTCTATTTACATACACGACAACATATTTAAATCTACTAATTATTAGGTAGCAAAACCAAAGTACTAATTCTGCTTCTGAGAGAAATTGTTTTCATTTTGTTTATTTCAAAAATAAGTAATAAACTAGCTAAAAGGTAAGTATGTTAAAACATCAGCCATCTTAACAAAACTCTGATTCATGACTCCCATTTTGTTGTTTCTGAATTGAGATTAAGATAAAATTCAGGCATATTACAGGAAGAGCTACTTACATGAAGTATGACCACTTGGGAAACTCTTATGTCCTTCCCTTATATCACTATCTTTACCATGGCATACTACATTACCCCACTTGTCATAATTCTGAAAAGGAGAAAAGAAAGAATAGTATGAATGAGAAAGTACTTAATATTAGGTTGCCATAAAATTGTAGTGAAACTTTGGTTTCAAAGTCTGATGAGCAACATCCAAAAACGTTTAATCAGATTCGAAGTATAACATCAGAAACAAGATAAAGAAGGATTTTATTATAATTAAGTAGCAAATTCGGAGTAATAATAATAATAATAATAATAATTTAATTGTATAAATTTACTTTTAACTTTCAAATCTTGTTCAATGTTCACCAAACTTATGAATAAAACATGAATTATTGTAAATAGTGCAAGCAGATAATTTTGTAATGCAAAAACAAAAAAACAAAAAAAAACATTTTGTGCCCTTTTCTGAATCTCTTAAAACATCAATAAACAACCTAAGCTACTGAAAGGAAGAAACATTAAAAGCATAAGATATACACAACAAAGTAAATATATATTTGGAGTACACTGACATTTACCAAACAAAAAAAAAATATATATATATATATATATATATATATATATATATATATTTGGAGTTCAAGAAACCATACATCTATTCCATCAGGAAAGCAACGCCAGAAGAAGTCAGGTCTAGGCCGCCCAACTGCAATTTTTATTGAATCTGTAAGGACCGCAGTTATCAGGACAGCAAACAAGAGGCCTGCACTTACGTATGCACAAGTCATTAGTTAAAACCATGTATTTTCTCCGGGAGCAGAAAGAATGTTTTGCCACTGAATTACAAAAAGGGAATACGTATGCATACCTAGTATACCATGGTGCAGATCGTAGACATCTCTCCTACGAAGGTAGAAAAAAAGAAAAACGGCGATAGGCAACAAAACTGCATACATCTGATCATCAAGTGAAATGTCTCATCAGTTTTACTTTCTTCCAAGAAATCAAATGATGGGTTACACAAAACTAAACTATTTCCTCTGGTATTCCATAGAATTTAAGGCATAAATCAGAATAGATTTGTTACAATTGCTACAAAAAATCAAGTAACATGATAGTCATTATCTTGTGGAATTACAATACCCTGTATATATATGTTAATATATGAAGATATACATATGGAAAAGAGAAACTCACAGGAACAGCCCATACAGGCACTGTGCTTTCCTTCATTGGATATGTAAGGTCTGTCATCATATTCTTCCCAACAAAGCGATAAAACGGGTGTATAACAAATAGAATGACCTCTATGACCACAAGAAGAATCAATATAAGCCAGTCATGCATGTGATTCCTTGCAACCGTGGCTCCATGAGACTTAATAGTGTGTGCACCTGCACCAAGCTCCACCTCCCTCATTCTACCCTGTTACCAGAACATAATAAACTTTGTCAAAACAGCTGATGAAGTTTCCAATCAAACATTGACTTCTTGCGAAAACTATAAGGAATGGCAAATGATAACACAGACAACAAATTCTATGCAGCTTTATTTTAGTTGATTTCTTAGATGATGAACCAATGGAAGACTATTGATTCTGTTTTTTGCATTGAAATTGTTCTCGAATGAAAACTCTTTTCACGAGCTCACCTCATTGAAAAGGGTCATGAAATTATTTATTGTCTTTGCTAATCTCGTGAAAAACAATGGGGCATACATTAATCTCGTGAAAAACAATAGAGCTCATATTATATTATGATTTTTTTTTTTTCTTAATTTTCAAGGAAATAGTTTCTATTGTGACAATTGGTGGAACTATATACACAAACATTAATCTGAGTCATCTTAACCTAGTCAGTTCCGTTTGGCTGAATGTGCGAGCTTGTTAAAATATATAACTAAACTAAAGCCATTGTCATCTAATATTAGGCATTAAAAATACCATGATCAAACACATGGTTGTTGAACAAACCCAAAACTCCTAATTTGGAAAGTCAAAACTTGCTTTTGAATTTAATGAAGTTTTCTAAACCAACCTTTAAAGGATAGAATTCCGAATTTCCGATGGTCAGAATTCAGATCATGACATTTCAAGATCACAAGATTTGTTGCCGGCCACTTCCAACATATGACCAGGTAATTTGAGGGTTTGAATTAATATCACAGTTGGAAGAAGAACTTGTTTGAATCTTCAAGTTATGAATCAACCACAAAAACTCAAATCAAAACTATTCAAGCCCATTTTTTGTATTGCAGACCAAAAGGATATGTCTATTTTTGTTCCCTGTAATAGGATAACTAACAATTAAACTTAATATAACACTTTCTTTACCAAAGGGCATGTTTTAATCGCATAATCAAGCTATAACCCGCCATCATATATATATATATATATATATATATATATATATCAGAAAAAGTAGAGAAAAAAGAAGAATAAGAAGAATCACTAACAACAAGTCAACCAACCTGAAAGATACTCCCGAAATTCCGAAAAGAACATAGACATATCAAATCCCTCCAAGCCATAATCTAACAAACGAGCAAATTATCTAACTAATTTCCAGATTCCCTGCACAAAAGAATACATATATATGCAAATATTAGAATTTAACAGTTAGTGTAGTACTAGTGAACTTGTTGCTTCACACAACGACACGAAACATAATCGTGTCTTTAATTGGAGGATTAAAGTAAAAATGTTGGGAAATGATGGAAAAGAAAACTTGTTCAATACCTGAATGTTTTTTTGATAGATTTGTATTTGATCGTTTGGATTTTCCGGGAAAATCAAACGGCAAACAGATGAAATGGGACCCAATGACACCCAATTCTTCCTCGCTCCAATAATGTGAAATTGAAGGGTGCAGTAGCCGGTGGCCGCCCCAATTGTAGAGAGAGAAAGATGAGAGAGAAAGGAGGAGGGGACTTGATTTGAAATGAAATGATGAACGGTTAAGAGTCCAAACCAATATCGACCTTAACTGCAACTACTGTTATCTTACCGGATTCGTTTAATGGCTGATGCTTATATTTTGAATCGAAACATCCTACGGTCAAAGGACGGCTTATTCCGGATGATCAGAGCCGCCTGATCTATTGACTGTTCCACCGTTGCTAAGACTATAGTTCTGTCTATTTCTGCGTGTTGGAGATTTAGAGGCCGTAATCAAATATAAGAAGCAGTGTGGGGCCTACACGTGGGAAGGCCTAGTCTTCGCAACAAACGACGTCGTATCATAATTTGGAGTATATTTATCTTGTAACAGTATGATGTAACAATGGTAAAATTTACGAGCAAGGTTTTTAACAATGGGAACAAACTAAGAATGACAAGTGTGGTGTTTTACAAACTGAAAATTAAGTTGGTAGGAATTAAAATTTGAGATTATATATATATATATGCAAGAATTTTAAGTGTTTAATAATTTTATTTTATTTTAAGTGAATTATCTTCAATATTTAAATTATATTATCAATCACACTTAATTGGATAAACACTTAATTTATTTAGAATTAAGAACTAATTTAGTTATTAAGTAGAAACTATATGGAGGATAAGAAAAGTCAATTTGTAAAAAGTGAAATGATTTTGCTATAATTTGAAAACGACTTCAATATTTAACCAAGTCGTTCAGATTAAATACAACACATTTATAAAATATTAAAAAAATATTTTTTTTTTTATACAAGAAAGTATGCAATATTTTGGAGTACTGATGATGTGACATTCCCGACAAATGTAAATCTTTTATCTCTTTTGAAAATGATCAATTTCTTTGCACTTAATAAGAAATGAAGTACACTTGTTTGAGATACCACATTATTAGTATTCCAGAGTAATTTATACATAAATACAATAATTGATTACTCAGAGGAAATTAGTAGTATAATTAAGAGATGGCTGAGGATTAACTGTTGTTGCCTAGGATTGTATGGCTTTAAATTTTTAATGTGTTTTTCTTTTGCCA
This sequence comes from Cornus controversa, assembly GCA_026545225.1. NCBI lineage: Eukaryota > Viridiplantae > Streptophyta > Magnoliopsida > Cornales > Cornaceae > Cornus > Cornus controversa. The sequence continues at coordinate 25,646,299 of CM048848.1, read as the reverse complement.
ACAAAAAAAAAAAAAGATGCAAAATATCTTTAATGCATTTTTATTTTGCCCAGAAAAATAAAAAAAAATGCTAATAATTAAGTATAAATGGAAGGAAATGTATACGATTTACAACTAATGTAATGATGTAATGTCTGGAATGTGATGATGTAAAATATTCATTCTTTAATGGTTGAGAATTGAAATATTCAGAGACGCGTTTGGTTGAGTAGAAACAAAGTTGATACTTAATTCCAACCATCTGGTGGAGGCGTGGAGGCACAAGTTGATACTGAATTCCAACTATCTGGTGGAGGCGTGGAGTCACAATCCAATGAAGTACATACAGTTTTAACTCTACATATAAAATATTTAATTTTAACTTAACTCTAATCCTATATTTAACTCTAAGTACTCAACCATAACCCAACCCATCATTAAGTTTTTAAACTTGAGTTTACAACTCGAGTTGAGATTTCGAGTTAAAGAGTCGGATTAATTCGGATTATCTATATTACCAATCTCCATGTTAAAAATTTAAAGTAATATTTAATAAGTTTCACATTAGATTACTCCTAAATACACACGAAATTAAGAACTTAATGCAAATTTTTAAAAAATTACAAACAAATTTTTAGGAAATTTATTATCCAAAGTGTTAACGTACAATAAATTAAGATTTAAATAAAGGAAGTTGAAAATAAAAAAGATTATCATAATTTGAATATTATATATAATATATTTAATATAAAAAAATATGTATAAAAATAATATTACAATTCGAGTTCGAGTTGGACTCGGGTTGTTGGCACCTCAATCCAAACCCAACCCTAATTAAGTTAGGATTGAGATTTTTCAACCGAAACCCAATCCTTATTGTAAAAATAGTTGTCCAAGCCCGTAAAAAATCGGACTGAGCTTGGATTGGGTTCAGATTGTCCAACCCAAGTTTCACCCCTACGCAGTAATTATTTTTAATTCAATACATACTCCTTTTTTTTTTTTTTTTTTTTTTTTTGGGTATGAAAAATTTGTGTCATTAGGAATTGCAATGTAAATAATTACAATTTTATTATTCATACAATCTAAAAAGTAAAAAATTTTAAATTTTAAATTGTTGATACATGTATACACGTATACATGAACATGAAAAAATTAAATGCATCCCAATTAAGAGAAGATTTATAATACATCTATTTTAAATACACCGGGTAAATCTGAATCGTGCATTTTATACACACATAATAAAATCTACTGCCGTACAATAAAACCTACCACGCGTATTGTACACACACGGTTCAGATTCATCCAGTGTACTTACACCGGGTGTATTGTAGACGTACTCACCAACTAAACTTGTACACTTGTGTATAAGTAGTTGGCCGTGTACAAGTCATAGTCCAAATGAATATCATATTCTCAGCCTAGTTATTTCTATGACTTTCTGAATGACGGTCATTTCGTGCACAATATATGTTCTAAGTTATCGTCTAATAATAGCCGAACAAATTCTCCAACTATTGAATTATGAAAATGTAATAAATATTTATGTCTCACTTGCATTATTTAAGGAATGAAAACAATTTACTTTCTTAATTCGGTGATAACTTTCACTGTACCTATCATTACTCTATAAAAAATTAATATTTATTTGTTCTATTGATTTATTTATTTTTTGAAATTTCTTTGCACCAATATATCATTCATGCTAAACATACTGTAATATTTAATTTTAAACTTTATTATAATATTATTCACATACATGTGTGTTAAGGTATAAATATTAATTCAAGGTATGCCCCTTTCTATAAGGTTATACTTTTAGACTCGATGGTGTTTAATATGATATATATCAGAGCCTACCTCAGCAGCAGTTGCTGGATTCAAATTTTGTCATCATCCTCTTGTGATAATTATAATTAGAGAATCAAAAAAATTGAAACAAATTAAGTATTTTCAGTTCTTCTATAACTTCTATTTTGTTGTTGATCACATGTGAGAGATAGGATCTTGAACAGGTTCTTTATTACATCACTGTCACATGAAAATCATTCATAAGACAATTTTAAAATTGCTTCTTTTTCCTTTAGTTATGTTTGGTAGAATGAAAAAGAAAAGAAAGGATAACATTACTAATGAGAGAAAAGAAAAGAAAGGAAACGAAATAATAGTGTTAAACTTTTATCGTGTTTGATTGATTAGTAAAGAAAAAGAAAGGATATGATAGTTAACATGTTTGGAAAAAGAAAGGAAATGAAACAATTTAAAAATTTTACCATTATACCCTTTTATATTTAAAAGATCAAATTTTAGCTTTTATCAAAATAAGGGCAAAATTGGTATTAACAAAGTTTCATTAAAAAATGTAGTATTTCCTTCCCTTTCCTTCCATTTCTTCCCATTTTTGGAAGGATAACAAAACGTACTTCTCATCCTTAATTTATCCCTCCAAATCCTTCTATTTCCTTTCCTTTTCATTAAAAATTTCATACTAAACACACAAAATCATATCCCTCCATCACCTTTCTTCTCTTTTCTTTTCCTTCTTATTTTTTTCTTCCAAACGGACCCTTAGAGATAAAGCTCAATGACAGCTCACAGGACAGTTAGGGAAAAGAATAATTCCAATAGGTGGGAGTTGTCATATGCACCAAACTTGTTAGTGATCATGAATTGACGCTCCCATGAAAAAAAGTTGGTGCTGCTGCCATTTGAACTACTAAGGAGCATGTGTGTACATGGTTATATGAGTATATGCACATATGTATATGTATTCATACATAGGTATGTGTATGACTATGTATAAATTTTTTACTATGAAGGTTCAATGATGGATAAAATATTCTTTTCATCCTATAATTGGAAAAATTTTCGCATATTTGAAGTGTTACTATATATTGAAGTTAGTATATATATATATACTATTATATCTTTTTCTAAATCATTTAGGATTAAGATTTATTGTCTCCTAAGTTTATTTAATCTCTAATATTATGTGCTTATAAATATAGCTTTATGTACTGTTCATAAATTAAATCAATGCAATATATAATTTTTCTATATTTCTAACATGCTATGAGAGCCAACCAATCCTTGATAAAGTTTTTTTAGTCCATCGTCATCACTGCCAAGAATGGCACCATCGAATTCATTCTTGACGGTCGGGCAAGTAAAAATCGTTTTACAAATTTCTCCTCCAATCAACTATAGTCTTCCTTCCTAGCTACCTGGAGCTGATACCTCAACAATGGTCACCAACATATTTGCCACCGATAGAAGCGTCACCGACACTATCATCCTTCACTCCGTGATTGACCACGATGCTTTTCGTGTGCCTATCAATGGTAATCACACACTTCCGTGATTGACCATGACGCTTTCGTGTGCCTCTTGTGGTTATTACACGTATTTGTGATTGACCACAACACTTGCATGTGCCTTCTGTGGTAATCACACAACTCTGTAATTACCACTGCGCTTCCGTATGCTACTAACGCACTTTCATGCGCTACATTAGCAGTCATACGCTTCCATGCATCCCCAGTAATCATACTGCGCTTGCATCCACCAGAACGACTTTAGAATTTGATTTTTAAACTCAAGTTGGTATCCACTCTACCACCTTGAGTTTGAGGGAGGATGTTAGTATATACATATTATTATACTTTTTCCTAAACCATCTATGACTAGAACTTCTTATCTTCTAAATTTACTTAGGTTCTAAGATGATGTCCCTATAAATATGCTTTTATATATTGTTTATAAATTAAATCAATGTAATATACAATTTTTCTATATTTCTAACATGGATCATGAATCAGAAACTCTGGCGTGTGACAAATAGGAATGTGATAAATATATTTTTTTGATATATATATTATATATCGGAGTATTAAAATGTGCAGTAATTGAAGTGTTAAAAGTAGACCCGCAAATGAAAATTAAATTAATTGAAAAGTTTAATGTTCTCCAAATTAATTATAGCCACCAAGACTGAAGAAGCTTGATGCAACCAAAGAAGTGGATATGCCATCACCTTATGTCCACTTACTTCAAATTGGATTGGGGGCGTTAACGTCACCCATCTCCATATGATAGAAATTAACCAAATAATGCATTGAATAATTCACAGAAGATGCCACCAAAGTCACAATTAATAATTGTCACTTGGAATATATATATATATATATATAGGATAAAGTGCAAAAAATTCTCCTGTTGTAAAAAACATCCCTACTATTTAGTATGTGCATATAAATTTCTGTATTTTCAAAATTTGGTGCAAAATGCCCCCTATGAATAAACTCTTTGCAAAATAGCCGTTGCCTTTTTTGAGAACCTGAACTTGCCCCTTTTGAAAACCCGAAATTGCCTCTTTTTTTTATAATGTAAGGGTAATTTTGTCATTTCATTAATTAATTTCTTCAAATTGATAATTTATCTTTATTTGCACCAATTGAAAAAATGTAAAAGCTTTATCGAACAATGGGGGGGGGGGGGGGGAGGGTAATTGCACATTTTGTATATAGTAGGAGTTTTTTGCACTCTACCCTTATATATATATATATATATATTTTGTATATAATAAGAGTTTTTTGCACCCTACCCTTATTTATATATATATATATATATATATCTTTTTTTTTCTCTTTCAATTGTTGTACCGACAATTGTGAGTATGTTATATCATAAAAACAAGTAAAAAGAAGTAATGAGTAATTTATACCACCTTAAGATTCATTTGAAATACTGTTACCTTCTAGAACTTACTTTCACTTCAGTTAGGTTCAGATCCTCTCCATTTCTTACCCAACCAAAAAAAAAAAAAAAAATTTAGTCTATTTCTTGAAAAAGACACGTCATGCAAATGCAAAGTCCAGCAAAGACAAAATATGTTTGAGTATACGCTAAACACTCACCGATGTGACATAAATTGGGTAAGCCAATACAGTGAAATGAATTGTTTTCCTGAAAATCTATTTATTTATTATTTTTGTTAATGATGGTGGTCACTGGTGATGGGTCTTTTAGTATAGATCATCTAACATCTATGTTCACATGAATAATTATCAAAAAAAAAAAAGAAAAATCGATGAAAAGTTTGATTGGGGGCAAATCAATTATATTAAACTTATAATATATATTTATTTACAATATAAATTCATAAAATCAAAAATAAAATCTAAGATAAAATTTACTCACCAATGAGAGTATTTCATAACCCAATATTAAGTGCAAACGGATGACATAAATATGTAAAAATAATTGAAAAACCAAGAAACGTTAGATTAAGTATAATTTAAATTTATGGTATCGGGTAACATAATGACAATGTAATGATATTGGAAATATCGACCAAGTGTATTCAAAATCATTAACCATCTTGATTTTTTTTAATCTTTAGTAAATCAATCAAATTTAACCAATGAAGTATTATATTGATTATAAGTAAATTTTAATCTATTAAACATCTTAGTTATGATTGTATGATCATAATTAATGCAACAAAAAAATTGTATAAAATTGATATCCACAAATATATATATATATATATATATATATATATATATATATATAATTTGGTTTGTTAAAGGGAGAAGGGTGATGTAGATAGAGAATGCATGGAAGTTGAATGCAACTGTCCTGATTGATTTGTAGTACCAAAGAAGTTACTTTGATCCGTCTTCTATAAGAATAAAATATCTTAGGCAAAAAAAAAAACAAAAAAATGAATAAAATATCTAGATAATATTTTCTTATGATAAAGGCCAAACCTTTTCAATTGAGATATTTACATTTATTTTTGTTGATCAGCAATTCTACTTAGTAATTCTTTTTGGTAGACTTTACTTCCATTATTTGTTTTTTGGACACTGTCAATGGCTAATAGATGCTATACCATATTAATTAATATAATATAGGCCCAAAATAACCCCATTAGTAGCAATAGAAGAAATAATTAGGCCCACAAACAAGCCCCAAGGCAACCCATAAAAAAACCCAATAAAAGGTGAGATGTGAGTATATCCATAATCGCAGCGATGCTACTGTTAACAACTACATCGGCCGACAGAGAGGACGATCGGTACATACGTTGATTCTGCTCCATCCATATATGAGAACATCAAATATAGGTCACTATCATAAATATGAGAAGTTGATTGTTTATTCATTAATAGCTGGAATATTTATACTAGCAAATATACAATAGAAACCATATTAAGAGGCCATATTAAGAGCGAGAGTTCATTTTATAAATAAACAAGGAGGCATCAGTACGAAACGTTGTAGGCTTAACCACGGGACTAAAAGTTTCATGATAATCAACACCAGGTCTTTGATGAAACCCTTTGGCAAACTAAGCGAGCTTTGTAGCGAGCAATACTACCATCAGGATTATGCTTAATACGAAACACCAATTTACAAGCAACAACATTATGATAAGAGGAGCGAGGAACAAGTACCCAAGTCTGATTTCAAACCAAATCATCAAACTCGTTAGTCATAGCAGTAGTCCACTTGGGGTCTTGGAGTGCTTGAGAGACATTAGTGGGCTCAATGGATGGAGAGAGAGGATGTTTAGTGACATGAAAATTTTGTTTAAAATCAGAAAGTGCTTAGGTTGGAAGATGTTATTTTGTGAACGAGTGACAATGCGTTGTGATGGTGGTGGTAGAGGTGGTGCTAACAGGTTTGGATCAGGAGAGGACTCATGAGAATGAGAGGAGAACAAAGTAGTTGAAGGAGAAGAAGTAATAGAAGAAGGTGAAGAATCATACCTAAGAGGCGAGACCCCATCACGTGGTAGAGCGCCTGAGGCATGAATGGAACTTAGAGTTGCAGTTGAAGAAGACAAGCTCTCCATTGGAGTAGAAACCTGACTAGGAACAACAAAATGAGATAGTTGGAGAGCAGCAAGGGTTAGTGAACACGCGGACCACTTGAAGATAATATTAGCAAAGTTAGTCGATTGAAAAATAGAGGAAGAGAGAAATTGATCTTCAACAAATTGGACATGGCGGGAAATGTAAACTTTCTGTGTTGAAGGATCTAGACACTTCTATGCATTGTGGGTGTTAGAATAACCAACAAAAATACAAGGCTTGGATCTAGGCTGAAGTTTATGAGAGGATAAAGGTCGAAGCCAAGGATAACACACACAACCAAAGATATGAAGCTTGTCATAGTTAGGAGATTTGTGAAAAATGGACTCAAACGATGACTTAAAGCAAAGAGCAGGAGTGGGCATTCTATTGATAAGATAAACAACAACAAGAAAGGAATGAGACCAATAGGACAAAGGTAATGATGATTTATGTAATAATGTTAAACCGGTTTCAACAACATGTCTATGACACCGCTCAGCAAGACCAACATGCTCAGGTGTATACGGAGGGTAAATAAGGTGTTATATGCCTTAAGATTCAAAAAATGATTGTAATCCTTTATATATTGTTCCCCCATGCCATCATTGTAGAGAGTATCGAAAGGCACTTTGAAGTATTTTTTTACCATGGTTTTATATTTCTGAAAAATGGAGAACACATCAGATTTGTAAGTCATGGGAAATAACCAAACATACTTAGTGTAATGATCAACAAATATGACGTAATAAAGAAAATCATCAATAGATTCAATAGGAGCAGGCCCCCAAACATCTGAGTACACTAAATCAAGCGGACCACGACTTTGAAGTGTGGAAACTCCAAAAGATAATTTATGGCTCTTATTACACAAACATGACTAACATGAGAATTATTCAAAGACTCACGAGATGAAAGAGACAAAGATTTGTCCTTAAGAAAAAATGCAAGAATTCGACTAGAAGGATGCCCAAGACGATAATGCTAGCTGCTGAGGGAAGTCTTGACACTAACACATGCCTGCTTGGAAGATAACATCGTCTGCTTTGTGGTGCTAGTCCAAGGCCATTCATACACATCATTCTTACTCTGCCCGCGAATGAGTGGTGCCCCCGTGGTGAGATCCTTAACAACAAAAAAGAAACGAAAAAATTCAATCGAGGTGTTATTAGATTTACAGAACTTAGAAATAGAGATTAAATTTTGTTTTATTGAAGAAACACACAATATATTAGAAAGTGAAAAGGATATATAGAGTATAGAGTTTAGAAGTACTAGTGTGAGTTATCTCAAGACCAGTGCCGTCACCCAAGATAATATTGTCGGGACCTTCATAGGGTTGATGCAAGGACAAGTTGTTAATTTAGATCAGAAGTTACATGGTGTGAAGCTCCTGAATCCAAAAGCCAATCAGATGAAGGTTCTCCAGTGGAAGTATGATTATCTAGGACTCTTGGGAGCATGTTCCAAAGCACATGATCAACCAACACCCAACATATTTGAATTTTAGATCCTAGGGCCCATCGCATATATCAAAGTGCTAACCAACCATGCCTAGGGTTCATCACTCCCTCATACTTGAGGATATCATTCGACATAACACTGACAAGTAGTAATTGCAATGATGGCCTTACAATTACTTTGATTATGACTTGTCAGCGATCCAGTTCTGTTCTTGATCAATAGGGAGTCCATCCACTATTGCTTAATGAACAAAACATTTTATGATAACACAATCTAAGTGACTTGTACTCCCGACTTTGGTAACCAGACCATGCACGCACTAAGTCATTGCATAGTCAATGGACACTACAATTTGGGTCTTGAATCGAATCAATACATAACATTCATAATATATAATCAGTATTTTTGATAAGCAACAGATTCTTATTAATAAGTCAATGTCATTATATCTCAATTGGTACTATAAAGGACATACAATCCCAACAGAAAAATAGGAAGGGCCCAGAGCCCTTGGCTTGAAAAACCCTAAACATGGTCAAGTGGGTGTCGTTATCGTCGGGTTAATAACCTGTAAAATAAGGACAAGGGTGTGTGGCCTTCAATGAACGTACCCGGACCACCAATCCCACTGTTGTTTGATTTTAGAATGTGAACTTTACTTCGAAAGTTGTTGATTTGGACAAGTACTTTTCTTAAATTTCATGTACTAGTTGATATCCCTTAAAGTTTTGCCCATGAAATGATTATTTGAGAACATGTGATTTGCATCCATTATTATGTTATTGTTACCATGTCGTGACATCTAGTTAGTTATATTGTCATCTTGAGTATGCTATATTTCCTCTCATGATGTATATGATTATTGATTAATTTGGTTAGCGCAGCATCTACCAGACATTCGCTCACCCTAACATTTTGTAGATAAAGAGTATGACACGGTGACACATCGAGGACTTAGAGCTCATTTTGGGTGTTTTTGGATCTTTTGTTGTATTGGGTTGTATACTGTCTTGGACACTTGTGGGTGAAAGGAAGGAAATGGTGTGGGAATAATGAAATTGTTGGATTTGTGTATTAGACATGTCTTATCTTTGAGTTGTTCTCATGTGATTTCCATTCCCTAATTTAATATGTAGAAACTCGTAACTTGGATTATTTTGAGATGGATATATGATGTTGCTAGATGGATACTTGTTGATAAGATGTTGGTATATTAAATGATCATATTCATTTTTGGTCAATTGTTAGGTTTGTGTTCGGTTGAAAATGAATGCATGAATGTAGCTAGTGAGGTGGGTGTTGGTTATTAATGTGTTAGGTTGTGAATGCATGGAATGGGGTTCATGGAAAGTCTTAGTTAGACATTTTTGAGGATTTTCTATGCTTAATTATCAAATTTGTGAGTTGTGTGGTGTCTTTCAAGGTTTGGCTTTAAAAATACAGAGTTTGGAGAGTATAAGCAAAAGTCGAATCGGTCAGAAAAAGTCTGACGTGAAGTCCGACCAGCGTGCAGGATCTTAGTACCGAGAAAAGTCCGACAGGCTGGAAAAATTCCAGCCGGAGGGACTTGAAGGAACAACAATTTGAGTTATGAATTCGAAAAATCATAACTTTCTTGTTTTAACTCCGAATTAAGTGATTTTATTTTATTTTTTCAAATTGATTTTCCGAATTAACTTTCTTGAAAAATCAAATTATTTTCTTGATTCCCGAAACGGGATCTTTGGAATTCAGGGCGTGACATTTGGGGTTGCTTTGGAGTCTTTTTAAATGTACATTCTTAAATTACTGTTCACGCACATTCTGGACTCTAGAGTTCACAACCATCTGATTTGCATGGTCATACTGCAGTTAAGGTTTGTATGGCAACAAGTAACTCATAATTGATACCATTTGCTACAAATTAAACCAGCAAGTAAAAGCTTCTGATCTATGAAGATTATATCCTGCTCATCACCATCATATGCTAGAACTCATTCTACGTAGCTAGAAAATCAAATATACATTTTGTGCAAATGATAGCGAGATTCAAAGAATTGCCAGGCCAATAAAAAAATGGGGATTAGTGAGAAATGAATAAACGGAGAGTCAGGAAAAAGAAAAAGGGAGTTATGCCACTTTAACCCCACTGGGTCGTTTTCCTTCCATGGCATCCTTCTTGTTACGGCAATCAGCACAAAGGAAAGGACCTTGCCAGGGCTTTAAGCTTGAAGAGAATATAAAACCAGCATGAACAGAAACGCCTTCGCTTGGAGCAAGGTCGACTTGGCAAATGGCACAGACGAAGAGACCAGATGTTGATTGATTGGAGTCGTCTTTTCCCAATCTGTGAATTACAAAAAGAAAAAGAACTTTGAATCCAACTGATAATACATTAAAAGGAACTGTGCAATTACAGAATGCCAACCATCATGAGAACTGAAATAAAAGATGGTACAAGGGAAAAGATCAGCAAATGTAGCTTCAATTATCAAATATATATAATTTCAAATGAGGCAATGCTGGAATGCAAGTGAGGCAATGGTTATAAACTCCTTGTTAAAAATGAGGTCAACTCAAGGGAATGAGCGTAAAGAACACTGCTTAATTAATTCAAAGTTAGTTTAAATATTCAAGGCTGCTCAATTAGGGCTACAAATGAACCGAGCTGAGCCGGTCTTTGGTTTGTTTGGGCTTAGCTCGCCAAGGTCAATAGGGTGTTCAGGCTTAGCTTGGGCTCAGGTGAGCTTGGCTCGCCAATGTTTGAACAAGCTCGGGCTCGGCCGGCTTGGCTCAAGCTCGCATTGCTAAAAATCACCCCCATCTCTACAATCAGTCTACACTCTTCATCCTCTCATGATTCCATCAAAAGTAACCATATAAAAGAGGTAAAAAAAAAAGGCTACCAATAGAGAGAGAGAGAGAGACAGACAGAGAGTGTCTGTGAAAGAGAGAGAACATGGTTGAGAGAGAATGAGAACATGGCTGAGAGAGGGAGAGAGTAATAGCCTTGTAGATGGTGTTGGAGTAAAATTATCGCAGCAGTAGCCAGTAGAAAAAGTGCCGACATTGGGTCTGAGATGGATTGAGAGGCCTCCTGTGGCTGTGTGTGGCTGCCGTCTCCAAGAAGAGTTGGGGTTTCCATTGTATAAGTGTAATCCAACGGTTGTGTAGATGTATGGGTTAATGGATTTATGGGCTAGTGGAATGGATGTATGACAAGCTTATAAACATCAAACAACTCCATGGGCCTTTAGAAAAGTGTTTGGGCTAAACTTTAATAAAAAATCTTGAAATATAGCCCCTTTAACTAAAGGAGCATGTTCACGAGCTTGGTGAGCCGAGCTCAGAATTGTTCAAGATCGGCTCGTTTATTAAACGATCCTAAAAAGAGAGCTTCAGCTCGGCTCTTTTACTAAACGAATGAGCTTGAGCTGAGCTTTTAACGAGTCGGGCCCGAGCTATTCGTGAACAACTTAGTTCATTTGCAGCCCTATGCTTAATAGATAATAAGTTCACCTTTGTTTCTAGACAATTTCTAGTCCCAAATAGAAAATCACATCTATGCGATTCTAACACTACCAAAAAAGAGAGAAAAAAACAAGTAATATAGTAGCTAAATAATCATCTTCTTTTTTTCAATAGTAGCTAAATAATCTATATCATATGACTTTTCCCCCATTCATATACGCCCAATCACTAATACACCCTAGATGTTGCTTTAAATAGAAGCCTAAAACTCAACACAACAAAGTTTGCCCCACCAATATTAAGTCAACTACATGATGTTTGGATCGCCATCCCATTTTGTTCCAAAAGCATGCCATAATATATAAGTTCAAATCTTCAAAAACTTTTAAGTCCTTAGTCACACTTGTAGCTTCAATCAAATTATTTGTTGCATTTTTTATTATAAGCCGCTGAAAATTCATTCTTTTTCAAAATATAGCCAAAATTTTAAATTAATTATTGTTGACAAGATCCTTAGCCCACTTCATTCGCAAAATCCGTATTTTGATGCCTACTATAAAATGTTGGATTGTATCCCCTACAAAGCCAACTATGGATTGCAATCGATATTTATTTTTATAAATTTGATTTATTTAGTGCTTTACATACATATATGGTGAATACTTGTATTGGTTAATTCATGACATGAATTAAGTGTTCACTGAATATGGTAGGATGATCAAGATACATAGAGAGAGTCTCATTCATAGGAGATATCAATCATTAGTCTTCATAATCTGAAATATGGTTCACATTCAGTGATAGAATTGGGCATTCTAGTTGAAAGAATGTAACACGTTGGTTTCTATGAGACAGGGTGGCTTATCTCAATCATCTGAGTAAAAGACTCAAAACCACATGTGTTAGTGTGTTTGATCCATTAAACGGGATCACCGATAAGTGACAATTAGAATTCTTGTCATATGTAATTTTTACTTATTAGTGCTAAAGTAAATAACTCTTAATCCTAAGAGAATAATGGACCTTTGTCTTTGGTCATAATTGATTTGATTTACCAATGGGTAACATTCTTTACGATCAATAGACTCAGTATTTTGGGTAGTCATTGATTACGGATTCTGGAACATATATTCTCAGGATAGAATCCATGTGCTCTTATTTATTTTGGCTTGCTTTGTTTGATCATAGAAATCGAGCTAGTGGTTTTGACAAATTGTTCGTTACATATTTGTTTATTAAATATATTATTTTTCAACTAAATCTTATGTGATCAAACGGAATAAATCAAGAGGCCAAAATGTGGCTTAATTAGTTATTGGTTCAATGGTATTATCTTAACGGTATCCAAACACTAATCAACATGGAGGGTAATTGCAATATTTAGCATATTAGTGGCTTCTGTATTTTATTCATGACTTGGAGTTCAATTATTTTCATTTAGTAGAATTGAAAATAATTAATAAGCTAATTAAATGGGTCAAGACTTAACGGGCCATATAATTGGATTTGTTGGAGCGAAGACATGGATAAGCCCATCTAGATCCTACTCCTAGCCAAACTTGGAGAACAAGCAAAAAAGTTTGAGAAGGAAAAGGAAAGAGAGAGATAAGGGGGGCCCACATGTTGTTCTAGGGCAGCATAGATACATATATATATGTATGTAGGGGGCAACTAGAGCATGTGAGTGTGCAGGACACTACTCTCTCTCTCAGTATTCCGAGGGTTTCTTTTTTTCTATAGTGGAGACCACTCTTTCTAAATTTGCGGATTCCTTCAAGGTCATAAAGTGAAGATCAAGTGGTGAATTAAAGCCAAACAATTCAGAAAAAAATAAAGTGTGTTCTTGTATTGACGATCAACAAGTTGTCCTAAGGCTGTTCCTTATCTTTATGATTTGCAAAAACATGTGGGGAATCTCAATTTTTCACTTCCGTGGTAAAACTTTTTTCATTTTTTTTTCCAACATAAGAGTGTACTGCTCAATGCCTTAGTAGCAGGTGCCATGTGTAATCAGCACACCATCACAACACCACAATCTTTTAGAACTTCTAAGGAAAAAAGAGAGTACAAAAAACCATTGATCGATCCAAATATCATGTTATCTCTCTCGATCTACATGATCTTCTGTAGATTAGGACAAAATTAATATTTAAGCCCAAACTTTTACAGCCCAACGATGACACAAGGTCCAAAAGATTATAAAACAATCATCGGTCAACATTAGATGATTAGATAACCATTAACATCTCTCAACCATCTGACCCACTACGATTTCCTTCATCTTTATTGACAATCATTATTAGTGTTTCATTTTCCTTTACTTTCAGCAGTTCAGCAAATTGTTTATTTGAATTCTCTTTTTAGCACTAACATTACACATTGCACTAACAGCTTGATATCCCATTTATTTGAATTCTCTTTTTAGCACCAACATTACACATTGCAATAACACATTTGAACAGTTTTTGATGGTTTCTAGAAACAACCATATAGTAGTATGTTTCTATTAAGGAATTCCTAATTAGAAGGCAACAAAAACTATTTGTGCACTGCACTGATTTATCCTCTTGAAAAAGATTTTATCTAAACAAGGTCTGTATGTTACTGGATGGTAGAAAAGCTTCTCACAACTTCTCTCAAATCATGTCCCAACTCGATATTGCAGCTTTGCTCTTATCCTAAAGCTTTAATCTCACTGGCATTATTTTTCTCTTTGTCGATGATCAACTTTCCAATCAAATAATTTCTCAAAAGTATATAACCACTCGGAAATTACCTCCATATCAGGATGTCTATTAAAATGGGTGTTAACAACCATCTACTCTAAAAGCTTAAGCTGTTAGAGAGAGTTTAACTTTAATATTTAAATCCTTCAACAATCCCTCTCACGTGTAGCCTTCTTTTGGTCCAACACGTGTTTCAATTTTAATTATCAGGGTGAGAATGAGGTTTGAACTCGAGACCTTTGGCTCTGATACCATGTTAATTAAAGCCCAGTAGCCCACAATGTGTACACTTCTTGGTACTGCGACCACCACGATCCATGATATCCAAGACGAAGAGATTCAAGATGAGTCTAGATCATATAACCGAGAGAAATGGTGTAGGTATTGTCACCCATGATAACTAAGACGAGATAATCCGAGACTCTGAGTACAAGTTTCAAGCAAGAGAACTAAAGAATTTGAACATGGGATCAAGAACAAAGATACTGTTCTCTTTTTTTTTTTTTTTGTAAACCTAGGGTTCTAGGTCATCTCTCTATCCAAATGACTGAGAGAAAAAGTAGAAAAGCCAACGATACAAAAAAGAAAGACAGAAACTGAGAAGAAGAAGAAGAAGAAGAAGAAGAAGAAGAAGAAGAAACGTTAGGTCTCCAACTTTAACCTTGACGCTCTGAAATCATTATAATTCCCGGGGCCTAGGTGAGCTGATCCTGAAACCAATTAATCAGCTTCTGCCTAATTCAGCTCCAATCGGATAGACATGATGTTTTCAGCTTGTGTAACATCAAATCCCTAAAATCTGATGACGGAGTTGGGAATTATAAGATGGGCTTGTTGGTCCATTAGAAGATTGAGTTTATTGTTCCATCCATCACTGCATTCCAGGGATCAACTCATTAACATTTGTTATTCTAGAACAATGTCGACCACCACCCATAGTATGAGTAGGATGGGAATGAACCCGAAAATCAGGAAACCCACCTATCCCACCGAAACTAGGACTGTTTAAGTGGGTTTTAATTCAGATAGGGGAGGGTCTGGGGAAAGATAATGAAACCATATTGCAGTTCCAGGAAATATTGATTTAGGCTGGTTCCACCCTACCTCTCCTTATCATATTAGTATTAGTTATTAGATGTTGAAATGGAAAATTCTAGGCTCACAATGTGAGGACATGGATTTAAGAATTGAGAGCAATCACCTTGAACAAATTAATTCCAAATATTAGAACTGTCTTGTCTTCCCTCCCAACATCCTGCATAGGCAGGACATACACTAGGTAATGTAGCATTTCACCCTCCACTTCGCTTATGATCATGCTCTCATCATTGCCTCCGTATTGCTTTGCCTGAGTTTGTCCTAACCAAAGGAGATCACCATGGCATACCCACCATCTTAATTGGTTAATATATAAAAGACCTATTCATGTATTTAGATGTAAGAAATTTGGTATACTAGATTTGTTATGTACCTTCTCTCTGGTCTTTTCTCATCACTGTCACCATCATCCTCATCATAATCTCTCCATCATGGTCTCATTTTCTTCGTGACTCTTCCTCCCTCTTTAACAGCCTCTTTTTAAAACATACAGCTTTTTAAATGCAAAGGCCAAAGAGGACCTTTTTTAACTTTCTATTCTTCTAAGATACTATATATGTTTGATGTGGATTTTCTGAAGGATTTTCTAGTTCAATTGCATCCCAGCCTCAGTTCATATAGTTGATTATTATATATTCATATTTTCTCTACGGTTCTAGAATTCTCCAGCAAGGGGGGTTAGGATGGGAGGAGGTACATTGATCATGGGCAGGTTGGGGACAGATAAAAGGAGCCCCAGCACAAATCCATTTTTTTTCCTTCTTTGTCATAGGTTCCATCCTAAACCCTCTTCTTCGCCATCCATAATCATGACTTCTTCCTCCATCAAACTTTCCTTTTGTAAAAGATCCATCTCATTCCAACTATAAACAAATGTAATTTGTTATTTACTTGAGGGAAATTGAGAAACTTGTAACAAAGAGAATTCTCTCCTTTATTATTATAAATCAACTCCCAGAGTCAAGACTACTTAATCGGTGTAAATCCACCCACATAGAAAAAGTATAATCCTAATTGGTGTAAATCCACCCTTATAGAAAAAGCATAATCCTTATAAATTTAAATTCGCCAGATTCTAAAACTTCTATAATAGAAATATTCTAAATATTCCAGTAACCCAAAAAAAACTAGATGTTGTATGAAAATATCTTCCAATAAAAGAATCCAAATATCCTTAAATCACTCTAAAGAAAATAAAATTTACAACAGCTTCTAAAATCTTTAAATATATTCCTTCATGCTTGATTTATGACAATATCAGTACATGAACCATGGTGCATGTTCGTATCAGCTTAGTTGCAAATATACACCAAAGAAATTTAACATCTGAACATTTTGGAGAAAGAGATCTCACCAAGTTTCAGTAAAATTTTAAGCTAGAGTACAACTACTGGGAGGTTAAATACAGATGTTCAAATTGGCACAATCAAGACAGTATTAAACTAAGTAATAAGATGGCAAATCACTGTTGATTTATAACTCGGTTGACCTTTAGTTAAACAATTCAATCGATGCCCAAGCAATTACATTAGCATTCATGCCACCACAGATCACTGAAAGCATTAAAGCTATCTTGTCAAGCCAGCATAAGTGTTACTTGAGGTTGACGTGAATGAAATCAGATGTAAATAACATTTGCTACTAATAATGAAATCACAACCCAGCATGACACAACCTAAATAAGTCCAAACAGTGTTCTTCAATAAAACTAGACTTGGATAAGAAATTGGCTAGTTCTCAAAATAAAATTGGTTTATCAGTACCTAAATAATCCAGCTTCAATAGGGACGTCCAAAGAATGCTAAATTATCATGCCAAGTGTCTCAAGCCTTACAGGCTATATGTTTCTTCAAAACTGAACTCCCACCACTGACATGGAGCTACAACCTGGTACACCAAGCCCTAATTTCTCGCTCCCCTCTTCTTCTTAGTGTTACAGTCATGGTTTTAAGTCACACATGCGGATGCAACCACAGTGTAAGAGATGCGGGGTGTAATGGGATCAGAAACCACGGTCATGAAATTTTCTTGACCTTGCACACCATCAAATGTGCTAACACAACAGTTGCTAGGGACTCAGAAGCAATAAAAAGGAAACAGGAATTGGCCAAATCTAATGTGATTCCAATTCCCACCAACACATCGGTTGGTATCAGACTCGACCTTGGCTGATACACAAAGACTATCAAGTCTCAAACCATGGTTATAAAATTATATCAAAGCCTAGTTCATCAAGAAGGGCTTCTTGTCAAGGAAATTCATGCAATGAACTGTAGATGTCTTGTCTTCCAGACGACTATCTAAGCAATAAAAGAAAAAGTAAGGACAACACATCTCAAAGCTCATTTTAGATTTTAATTACCCAAAACAAATAAAATATGTTACAAGAATTCATGCGCCATCCTACACCTTTCCTGAAGATAATCATCAAGAATATATACAAATAGTAGACATTTTGAACAAACATACATGTTTGGTCTTGTATTACCAAGAACAGGAGTTCATTAATTAGCTACGTAATTTCTTGGAGTCGGATTAGGTATTCTGTTTAGATGACTAAATCATGAAAATTCTATGCAGTTCTATATGCAAATCCATCCTTCTACTTCTAAGGAGGTCACTAGATCTTATTTGCAATCATGCATCGGTAAACAGGCCCACAACCAATTACTTCAAAAGAAAAAAGGTAGTATAGATCAATTAAAAAATTAAAAAATAAAAAGGGGAAAGTGGAAAAATACAATCTTTTTCTATAAAGATATAATACGCTTGAGTTACCCCTAAGAAATAAAAGTATATGCAGAGCAATAGTTTCTGGATGATTACAATACCAAGAATTCATTCATTTCAATGGTGAACTAAGTAAAAACATAACTTGGAGTTTAAAATCCTTCCTTATATTTTGCCACCTTATTACCATAAAATTCCATAACAAATCATCAATTCCGGTGTGATGATACAACACAAAACAAGTGTAGAGTTTGTTAGTCAAATTGGAATAAACAAGAAACTGGTTCTCTGTAGCAATTTCTTTACCCAAGTAAGGAGCAACAAATTTATTATCAATGCTTATGCTGATTTAAAGAGCAATGTCAGTTGGAATACATATGTCTTAGTAAATTGTGTGATACCATTAAGGTTTTCTTTCTAAATGCACCTCATATTATGTAAATAATATAATTAAAGAGAAAATACAAGATGCACCATCTTTTCATCTTGTTCATCTTAATCATGTCTTTCCCTTTCCTACTGGTCGCATAAATATCTCTTCTCTTGGTTGCATACTTAGACCAACTATAAGCTATATATCCAAGCAGTCATTTGTCACAGAAAACAAACGAATTAAATATCAAAGAAAATAAAAGCCAGTGTGTAATTATGATCATTTAGAAATTCATATCTACAGACAGAAAAAATATAATACTAACCTTTCAGCAAGCATCGCTGATCCTTCTTCAAATAGTTCTTCTACTATACCAGCAGCTGAAAGCTTCTTCGATAGTTTACTAGCAGAATCCTGAGACCTTTTTCTGAACAATAGAGCTCTGAGCTTGTTTTGCTTTTTAGGAGGAGGTGAAGGTGGTGCTGAATTATCAGGAAGAATTATGTCAACAACTATGCAAGTTGTGTCATCCTTCAGCCCCCTTGTCTTCAATGCTTCCTAAACACATCCACAAAATGCAATGATGAAGGTTTGAAAGTTCAGTTAATAAATGCATATTATTAATTTAAAAGTCTAATCCAAGTCAAGCACATAATGTTTGCATGTAGGTCAAGTTCAAAATGTTGCAAACATATTTGTTCAGAATTATGTTGAAAGGTCTGCTCATGGATATACCGAACTAGCAAGAACACATAGTGATTGTAATGAATTCAAATTACCTTCACTACTTGCCTAGCAGCAAGTTCAGCAGGCAACCCACGGCATGATTTTGCAGCCATCTCGGAGGTTAATGCATCCCAGATGCCATCAGAAGCAATTATAAGCCTGCCACCAGCATTTGAAAGCTGTTGTATCAATTAAAAATGTTAGGGAATCTGTAATGACAGGGCCAGAAATATCCATCCTAAAAGCATGGACTTCACGATCAAAGAGGCAAAATAATGAATTTACAGCGATAATTGGAGTTTGATATCAAGCTGTATGAACTGGGGAAAGAAAGGTACCTTCACTTGTTTGACATATGGTATTGGAACTATGAATTCTCCAACATCCATGTCTCCAATTGACCTCGAAAGGCACAAACCCCCAGGCCAACAACGGAGGGGACCTATCTGTAAAGTATAAGCAATATGTATTATACAATGTAGAATAATGTCAAGAAAACTAAATTGGGCATTTTAAAACCCACTAACAAGATTACTGTATTCACTATCAGAACATAAGATTTTAGAAATTTAATCACCTCAGCACCGCCACAAATGCTAAGCCTCCCAACTTCACCACCACTGGCAGTTACACGTTCCCTCCTGCAGTAACAGCAAAAAGAGATTAGCCTCTCCCATCCAGAGAAAGACAGCAAGGATAAGGGCTGCAACACAAACACCTACTCCTCCACATTTTCTTCAAGTCTGTGATCGACAGTCAAAACAGAGACAGCACCATCCTGAGTATCTAAAATGCAGCGGGAGTCTCCAACAGATGCAACTGTCACAGTCCATCCATCAACTATGACAAACGTGACTGTGGTTCCAGAAGTTACTCCTAGAGGAAAAAAATAAAGATGAGAAAAGGCATTGGATTATCTAAATACGCAACATATATGATTGAAATCAGTGGAAGGAAAGCAAAGATGGAAGAAGTGCCAAATTTCATGCCTCTACTCTGGAACTCCTTGTCAGTTTTCACAAATCCAGCAACCAGTGCCCGAGGCAGCGCTTGAAGCCATTCGTCCCGCCCAAGCCCATGAGGAATAGCATTCAAGACATGGTTCAACAAATTATCCCTTGAAAAAATCGCTGCAGCATTCCCATTGTGTCCATCGAAGATCTGAAAATTAAAAATTAACCAGCAACTGTCATATTGTATACGACAATAAAGCGATAGCAGAAATTACCACTAGGGCATACAGCTACACCTAATGATATGGTTTAAAAGATATTCTTGGTCCTACAACCAATATTAAACAACAAATTTCTTTCTAAACAATTGACAAAAGAATCCCACATACAGGAGCATGAAAAATAAGAAAGAAAATTCTTAAGAGACCATGGCCATGCTTGCCCTTATTCCCTTTGCAAAGAATAGTTTGCCTGAAACAAACAATGAATTTGGAAGCAAATAGCTTTAATTGACTAACAGAACCTGCAACCTAGTTGAGTCAAATGTCCCATAGGCTAAGCACATCTTCCAATCAGAAACAAATCAATGCTCAATGAAATAAAACTATAAATGAGATAGAGAGAAAAATCTCATGCATGTTCCTAACTCATTGCAGCGTGGATTCATCAGAATATAAGCAATATTGAGACTACATACCGCAAATACAGAAAATGCTGATGAAGCATTCCCGGGAACTCTATGGCAATCTGTCTTCATCATAAAATAATCCTCCCCTTTCCTAGACTGAGCAGCATACCCATATCGCGCAGTCGGTTTCTCCATCTTCTCATTTTTCATTTCTCTACGGATCAATGCAGCTAGAGGCACGAGATTTTGATCATGATCATGATGACACCTCTCTTCTCTCGAGCCCATACCTAGCCGACCAACACCTCCTTCTCGGGCTTCCAATAGTACCAAACCTTCAATCTCTCTCTCTCAAAATCACATTAACTTAACAACTTCCAAAACTTCATCATTTTAAATCTTACTCCGTCCAATAAGATCAAAACTAGAATTCAAATCCAATAAACTGAAGAATCCCACTCGGGATTCAATCACTCCTATTCCTACCTTTTCGCGACAAACACAAACCCAGATTCAAACCCAAAATGCAATAATTTTTATATAGCAATCCCCAACTCCCACACTTGATCTGCATTCGTTGTAAACAAATACATATAAATGTCAAGCTAAGATTTACACAAACCCACACACAACTACAACATAAAAACAAAACAAAACTAACAAATTTCAATGACAAGCTAAGATTTACACAAACCCATACACAACATAAAACAAAACGCAACTACCAAAAATGACACTTATTGGAAGAACTATTAACTATAAAGATTCCAGCAGAGATTTGAACGTACCGCGAAATAAACTTGGACACGAATGTTTTTATGTATTGTAGTGTCTCGCACAAAGCCAAATGTAGATCTGTTGGCAATTGAGAACTGACAATTTGCTAAAAGAAATAAGTAGAAGTAGAAATCAACACGGAAAAGAAACGCGGATTGATGACAAGATATGAACTGTAATGCCCAATCATCTAACACCCAGGTCGGCTTGAGAACATCCAGCTCCAGCAGACACCCAAGAAAAGATATTTCTTTAATTTAATGGATTCACACTTCACAAGAAAGAGAAATTACACAGAAATTCGATTGCTTCAAAAGCTGACTTTTTTTATTTTTAAAAAGAAAGAAAGAGAGAGAGTGTATCACAATTCACAACCGACATGGAAAGCCATACGTCCTCAGACTACCAATATGTTAGAACTCTTAAGAAGTCGGTTTCGTTTCAGCAAAAGCTTTTTAGGGGAAAAAGTTTTCACAGTGGAGGGGAAATGGAAACGGAAACGGAAAAAGAGAAAGGAAAAGAGAACAGAACTGTTGTTTTTCTCCTACATTTATTCTTTATGCAATTTTTTTTAACTCGACTACTCACTTTTGTTCTGTCGAGACTTCAATGCTCGAACCATGTTTGTGAGATACCACTGCAACCCTTCATCCATTTGATTCTCATAATTAGGGTGCATACGGTTCCAATAGGACAGATTTAGAAATATTTTGAAACCAATCGATTTAAGATTTCAAAAAAATTGAAATCAAACTAAATAGTAAAAATCAATGAAATAGAATCAAATTAAACGGTAAAGGAACGGTTGGACTCGATTCTACCATTCTAAACTAAAATGAAATATATATTATATATAACATAATATTTTATTATTCTCTTATATATAATATATAATTATATAATTATTCGATTCGATTCGGTTGAGTTGGCCTTATAGAATCCTAAACCAAAACCGAGCCGTTTATAAATGATTTTATATTTTTATAATCGAACTGATCAGACAAGTTTGGTTCGATTCGATTTACCAGTTCAATTGATTTTTGTGCAATTAGAGTGAGTAATTTTTGGTTGGTCATTTTGTGCCAAGTAAGGCAAGAATATGGATTCATGTGGGAAAGAAGTCAAATTTTTTGTGTATAAAATCCAAATTTTATCTCTAGTTTATTCTTATAACAAATTATAAAGATAAATAATATTCGCACTCTACTTTTCTTTATTGACACTTCACTTGCTTTTTTTTTATAAATGAAATGACAAAAAAGTTCATAAATTCATTAATGCATCATCCCTTATTTTATAATAATAACTACCATTTATATTATAAACTTTAATTCTTTTTACCTTCTTTAGAGATAATTTTTTCTTGGGTCATTTTTTTTTAAATAAATTTTTTATCTTGTCAAAAAAAATAATTTATTCAATACGATAACCTTTTTTTTTTGTACTTATTTTTTGGGGGATCTTGTCAAAAGAGATAATTTAATCAAAAAATATAACTTTTTTTTAGCTGTCAAAAAAGATACTTTATTCAATAGAGATAACTTTTTTTTGGGTACATTTGTTTTTTGGTCCTATCAGAAGAGATAATTTTTCTTGGGTCTCTCCTTTTGTTTTTTGTTTTTTTTGCGTACCATACTTTTTTTTTTTTTGGGAGTCAAAGGAGATATTTCATTCAACAGCAATAAATTTTTTTTTTCGAGATCCTGTCAAAAAGATAATTTATTCAACAGAAATAAATTTTTTTTCAGTTCCTGTGAAAAAAGATAATTTATTTAACAGAGATAATTTTTTTTATTTTTTTGCTTCTGTCAAAAGAGATAATTTATTCAACATAAATAAGTTTTTATTTTTTACTCCTACCCAAACAAATATAACTTTTTTGGTTTTTTTTTAGTATTTTTTTTATCCCTTGAAAACATTAAAAATTGGAGACAGAGTAAAATATATGAAAAGAATATCTGAAAGGGTAGTTGTGTAATTTTAAAAAATATAATAATTCACTTATAAAGTTAAGGTTAGAAGTGTCATTTCTTTTAATAATGGAGTGTAAAAGTAGAAAAGAGGCCTCCCATTATAAAAACATAAAAAAAATATATTTTTCTTTCTCTATTTCAATTTGATATTTTTCAAAAATTATTGTTATTATCCACTAAAATATTTGAAGTTGACCTTAGGAAAAAAAATACTTTAAGTTGCACTTATTGAAGATAAAAATAGTAGAAAATTGATTAAAAGGGTTTGGTCTCATGTAGAGACAAATAACTTCATCAATGTTGAAAAAATAATGCAGTCTGCATTATGATAAGAGAAGGGGAACTTCAAAATTGATTAAAATAGTAAAGAGTGGGTTACCTAAACCGTGAATAGAATCACAAAAAAAGGATTGATGTAATCAAGTTTCGTTGCCTTAGAAGGAAAAAAAAAATAACAGAAGGTGAAAATAATTAAAAGTAAAGTGAAAAAAATGAAAAATAAGTTTCCAACAAGTATTTAATTAGAAATGAAATTTTGTAAACAAATTTCATAATAACTCCATTTAATGTTTAGATAGTATGAAAATTTCAAGAAAAAATAATTGTTTACCTTAATTGTCCTTATTTATTAAACTAAAAAACAAGTTTAAATAGATTTGCTTCAAATCAATATTTTTTATCATTTAAAAAAATAAAAGCAATGTAAAATTTTAAATAAATAATTTGGCAGGGCATTCAGATTGAAATATGAATTATTATACCATTCTTTTAAAAAATTACACATAAACTCGTTTTATTTTACCAAGATAAAAAAGAAAGCATATAATTGTAAATTCAAATATGGTACATAAATTTCCCATGAAGTGGAATTTTTTTAAGAAATATTTTTGGAAAAGTTAAGTGATTATGAACTACTCTCTCAATTTTTTTTTCTTTACTTTTTAAATTGTTATATATATATATATATATATGTATATATATATATATATGTATATATATATATATATATATAATCCTTTTTGTTTCCACTACATTCCATTTGAAGTAATGTACTTCTGAAAAATGTTTTATATGGGAATGAAAAAGGATAAACTGGACAGACTTTGATATATTATTTACTCAAAGCAATCCATCTCATATGTGAATTCAAACTGTTCTATTTGAAGTTTGCTCGTATTTTAGCATTCCATTAGCCAAATAACAACTTCTTTTCTTGTCATACTAAATAACCCAACTACATTTTTTTTTTTTTGACAACTTGAACATTCAACCTTCCACTTTCAATTATTGTAGATATCACTTAGTTACAATCTTTAATGGTGACTCTTAACATATTATTCAAAACAGGATTCGAAAATCAAATAAAATCAACTATTTCAGAACTATCCATATAGTAAAATCATGATAAATAAATGTTCCATAAATTAATAACCTTATTTAAATAATAAATTTTTTTGGTCCCAACTCGAGCAATGTACTAAATTAATAACCTCACTAAATGCATAAAATAATAAGTTTTTAGAAATCATTAAGGGCCCAATGAAATATAAATTAATAATTGATGAAGTACATTAAAAAATAACACACAAAAATTCATAATATAGTATTGAGTAACTTTTTATTTGACTAACTTCTATTTTCTCAATTCAACTTTTATCAAAATATGCATCTAAAGTTGTCTGTATTTTCTTTATACCTAAACTGAACTCAACCTCATCCTTAATTTTTTGCAATGTATACATCACCTCTCGTATATTTTTTTTCATGTTGTACAGTCTCAACTCCGAGAAATCTTCCATCATTTTCCACTCTCGTATGTGTCACGCCCCGAAATCCGGACCACCGGGACTTCCCCGGTTCGAGCCCCAATTTCAAGTAGTAAGGTGTCTTGATCACCCAATCGTCATCCCACGACCCGAACAACCATGACAAATTATCATTTATCACCCTCTGATATCACCATTGATATCAAGCTGTCATGGCCTGATTCCCGGGTCATGACTTATCGCAGAAGCCTTACATTACCATCATACCAATCCTCACCGAAATGCCACATTGATCAATCATTCTAAGTTATGATCTCAAAATTAGTGGAAACATTCTTTATACTATCATTACAATAATCATTCTCCCTATGGGACCCCATATGTACATCGCACATACCTGTTTACTCATTACAGATTAACTCATCTTTACTCAGCTTCTGACAATTATGATACATCGTAACATGGGTTACGATTCATCAAAATACTACGATGCGTCGCCTATGTTGCGAAACAAGCTGCGATATCCACTGTTTTTGACCTCTCATTTTTCTCAGTTTTACGATACCTCGTAATATCCATTACAATACATCGTAATCCTGGGGCCAGTTAATCCTTTAACATACACACTTGGTCTATTTCATGTTTCTTCTCAACTCAATTACGCCAACATTTACATACATGAATAATTAGATATTAATGGAATTATAAACCATCATTCTCATCTTATAGCAATCGTCATGCTCAACACCTACATATAAAGTATGAAATTACAATCATGTTCAAAATTCGTATTTAAATGTATGCAATCATAAGGCATTATTATAACATGTTCTTAAAAACATAAATAGTCTTTACATGTCCACCACATGCATATAGTCCACAATTCGGACATGCATTCAAATAAAGTAATAAAAGTCTTTAAATGAAATCAATTTCATTCCACGCCAATTCCCTATTGGGGAGACTCCATCACCTCCTTTCCATTTCCTAAAAAGAGTTAATTCTCATGGGATGAGCTTTAACATGCTAAGTAGGAATGTCTAAAACACAATTTCACAAGTTCCGTGAATACCACATAAACATACATTTGCATTTAATCATGTTAAGCAAATATCCGTATATCACAAACATATCATAAGCAATGTGTAATGCAACATGATATGCATAACTCCCTCATCCTCTCCACACATCAATTGGTCTCCAATTCCCTTGGACAAACCAATCCCACCTATCTGAGGCTCTTATACTAGTCCACCTCATCGTAGGACTTTGTTTTAGAGAGTATCTTCTTCCATTCTACTGGAGCTCCTTTACCGGTCCACCCTACGAGGGTTCCATGTACCGAATTACCTTGCCACTTATCAAGAGGACATTACCACCCAATTGAGCTCACCACCCTGAGCCATGCCAATGAATGAAGATGAATTCTCACATGTTCATGCTAATGTGAATTTACAATTCAAAGTAATGTAGTCTAATTATCATGCTTGCATATTTTTCAAATCAAAGTCACATGCATTCACATTGGACATGTTACACATTTTTCACATTGCATATCAATTACATTGACAATTAAACATGTATTGCAACTAAACATGCTTTCAAGACAATTCATCAAACACATAAGTGTCACCTTCTCAATTATACATAAACTCACACAATTCCTTCTCAAATCAACCTCAACATGCTTATGTAATCATCTAAGGCAATTAAAAACATATAAATACATCATTTAACATTGATAATTTATCAAGTAGTATAATCTAGCATGCTTTAACCTTGAAAGACATCTAATTATACCCACATAACTAATTGGTTGCCATAAACAACTAATATACTCACAAAAATTCCAGATTCTATAGGTTAGACATTCCTACCTCAATTTGGAAGAGCTTTCAAATAACTTTTCTAAATTTCTCACTGAAATCAACCTTCTTTGAATCTGATTCTAAACGAATAAAACTCGAGCCCTCGATGTGTAAACCAAATCTCTCTTCTTCGGTGCCTTCCAATTCTCGCCCTAAGCTTCTCTAATTCAATGGAGAAGGGAAGAAGATGATGTAGAGATATATGTGTATCTATATTGCTCTCTCACCTCTAATTGAGAATGAGAGAAATGAATTCAACATTCTTCTCTTTGTTATTTATAGACCTAGCTCTCATATTTAAAAAATGTCATTAGTCTCTCACTAAACCTTTCCAGGCTCTGTTTTCACTTTTGGTAGCTCCGATTGACTCGAAATCGACTCTTTAGTGCATCAAATATTTTATTTAAGTTATCCTTCAAAATTGGTATCATTTTGACACTTTTGGATTTTTCGAGCCCACCCAACCCAAAAATTTGAACTTTTGCCAAACGCTCCCCTCCCAAAACTTCCCCGGAATTATATAAAAATCCCCAAACATGTATTTTATATTTAAAATACATATATAATCATTTAAAGAATTTATATGACAATAAATAAAAATAAGAAAAAATCGGCCAAAAATGGTCACGGTTCTTACAGTATGGCTATGCTAGCTAGAGCCCCGTGAGACTTTATGCTCAATGCATCCGTCACTTCATTTGCTTTCCCCAGATGATATTATAATTTTAAGTTGTAGTCCTCTATATACTCAACCCATCGTCTCTGCCTCATGTTCAAGTCCTTCTAGGAGAAAAGGTACTTGAGACTCTTGTGATCCGAATACACCTCGAATCTCACACCATACAAGTAGTGTCTCCACCCCTTCAAGGCAAAGATCACCAACTCTAGTTCTAAATCATGTGTATGATAGATATGCTCATGAGTCTTTAATTGCCTAGACCCATAAGTAACTACTCCATCACATTGCATCAACACACAACCTAGCCTGTTCTTCGAAGCGTCACAATAAATCACATACCCCAAACCACGCTCAGGTATCACTAAAATAGGAGTTGTAGTTAACCTCTTCTTCAATTCATGAAAGACTAACTCACAAGCTTCGTTCTACGTAAACTTCACACCTTTACGAGTGAGTTGTGTCATAGGGGCTGCAATACTAGAGAAGTATTTCACGAACCTTCTATAGTAGCTTGCTAAACCAAGAAAACTTTGAATCTCAAAGACACTTTTTAGACTTTCCCAACTCATCATGGCCTCGATCTTAGATGGATCAACTGAGACTCCACCTCCAGAAACAACATGTCCAAGGAACTTCACCTCTTTGAGCCAAAATTCACATTTTTCGTACTTAGCATACAATTTGTGCTCTCTAAGGATTTGCAAAATATTTCTCAAATATAACTCATGTTTTTCCTCCGAAGATGAGTATACAAGTATGTCATCTAAAACTCTACCACAAAAGTGTTTAGATACTCATGAAATGCCCTATTCCCATAAATGTCGCCGGTGCTTTAGTTAAACCAAATGACATTACTTGGAATTCATAATGTCCATACTGTGTACGAATGACTCGGTACGCCGGGGAAGGGTCTGCGAAGCATTTTAATGAGACAGAGGCATAAGAGTTGTTTAGGTTATGTTAAGGTGTCGACTTATCTTGCTTATCCAGAACATCGCTGACAAAGAGATTACTAATGGATGATGAACAACTACCTCTTTATGACTTCGAGTATTTGGCTAGCCTCTGATCCAGCTACTTGACATTGCACCAAGGTGACCGACGTATTATTGAGCCTTACAATCCATATAGATTCGGTAGACAGTTTTGTTATCACCAGGATATTCCAGGCAAACTAAAAAAGGATATTCGCACTTGTGCTTTGGACGAGATTCTGCCACTATGGAGATTGACCACTCGTTATCATATTGAATGTGAAGTACAACTTCCTTCCAACTCTAATTTCCAAAAATTCTCTATCACCAAAACTTATGCTGAATGGTGGTCAAAAGTTTATGTTGATCCATTCATGGTGAAAGGAGGTACTTCGAGGCATATTAAGCATGCAATTTCTCTAAAAGGAAAATCAGCCAAGTTAGAAATGTTACAAACAATGGACCTAAGTCGATCCCTTCTTCCAAGCCAACCTCAGGGGCAACCTCTAAATCCCATAATGATCATGATGTCGAGGAGAGTTCTAAAAGTCATGTAGAGGTGGCCAAACATATCCACCACAAATCAACACTCGTCCTCATACTCAATTAGTGATAGATTCAGATAGAGATATGGGGGGAAATGATGAGGATCGCAACTAGAAGCATATGAGTGACAAGACGAGGCGTATTTCCAAGCGGGCATATTTTATTACTTCTCGTGGCGTGGATCGATATTTCGGAATGGCTTCCAGCAGTAACAAACCAATGCGAGTAATGTAATAGCTCGCTCCATCACATGGTATGATATTGTCCGCTTTGGGCCTAAGCCTGCACGGTTTTGCTCTTGAGTTTTATCTCAAAAGGCCTCATACCATTTGGAGAGAACACACTACATATAAGCACACCCCCTTCTCTACACCCAGGCGATATGAGATTGAGCACCTTGTAGCCTGCCAGTGTGGTAGCTTGCCCTAGTGTCTCTTCTTGCACCCGCCCACATCTCAGTCGCCCACAAATGTCACTACAAGTAAGGTTCCCACCCTTTATTCCATATTTTATTTATTTGTTTCTTTTTTTTTCCAGGTAAAAAGTACTGGTGGCTACCTTAAAAAAGATCTCATTCTCATTGCTAACCCTACTGGTAGTGGAACATCTATTTTTGGGACATATGCATTTGATTTGGTACCTGAGATAAATGAATTGTCACAAGTCTTACCGGTAGGAAAAAAGACCCCTCAAGGTTCTGATGTTTTAGCAGGGCATGAAATTAGTAACCAAACACCCTAGGTGGTCGTGCAAGAACTTCAAAAAGTTGATTTATTCTCACATCAAATTGCCCCGTCTGAAGTGTCAGCCTTCAATGCGGAAGACATCATCTTAAATGCCCGACACAAAAATGCTTTAGCCCTTGTCGAGAGTATAAAAAGTATTGTGATCAACACTCCCACTCATAAGGTTCCATCATTGGGGCCCAAGCTTGAAAATCTTTACAATGAACTCTCAAAACTTCCTGGAGATTAATCTGGTCTAAAGAAACGAATTGAGTCATATATGAATAATGTTGCTCATTATGTTGATTTAAAATCTTCTTATGCTTCTATAATGACTTCAAATCAGCAGTTAAAGCAACTCACTCAAATTGATATATTGCTCGTTGACACCACTACTTTGGAGGACACTGATTCCAAGCATGTGCAATCACTTCAAGGTACTTTTAGTGACGCTGAGGACAAGGAAGCCATATTATTGAAAGAGTTGCAACAAGTAAGGGAGGAGGCTAAACAACTTAGACCCTCCCTAGAAGAGAGCAATGAACAAGTATCTCAAAGGAAAGAGGCCATCACCAAGCTTAGAAAAGAACGAAACTTGTTTGAAGAAGCTAACGTTCTCGCATCTCAAGATCTTGAAGTAATGAGGGCTGTAGAAGAATTATTATAAATAGAACGTGAAGAGATTCTAGCTTTGCAGCTTTAAAGTGAATCATCATTTTTTTTTTCTTTTAGAGCAATCTATTTAGCTAGCAAAGTAGAATTGTAGTCTTCAACATCATCAATAAAAGAATCGTCATTGCTTTTAAAACCAACATTGTCATTAGTTATTTGTTCTGCCATTCACAGTTTATATTCTTGCTGGCCATTAGTATTACACTTTTTTTTTGTGGTTACTGAACTTGGAACAAACCTCCAAGCTGCCTACATACCCTCAAAGAGGGATCAAGTCACTTACGTAGTTCAAAGAAAACAATCTCATTTTTTTGGGTGCCTTTCATAGTTTTAGCTCATGCGAGCTAGGAAGTGTGGCACCATCATGGGTAGTAGCGTTTCAAGAACTTGCCATTAATGGGACCAACTAACACTCTATCTTCATCAATAATCTTATATACTCTATTGGTGTAAACTTCATGAACTACATATGATATATCCAATTTTAACAAAAAAATGTTTCTAGTGTGGCGATTCATAATGATGGGCCTATGAACAGGAAGTACAAGTCTCCAACCCGGAATGACCGAGGTCAAACTTTTTTGTTGAAGGCTCTAGAAAGCCGAACTTGATAACATTCTAACTGTTGCTGAGCTTCTAGCCTCTTCTCATCCAATGCTTCCAATTCTTGAAGACATAAAATGGAGTTTTCCTCACTCGTGAGACCTTCTTGTATGACTATCCTTAATGAAGGAATTTGTCGTTCCAGGGGCAGAACAACTTCTACACAATAAACAAGAGAATAAGGAGTTGCTGTGTGATATGTAGTTCGGTACGCCCACAACGTCTCTTCTATTTGCTCATGCCAGTCTTTCTTGGATTTAGAAACCACTTTCTTCAATAAATCACAAAGTGTTTTATTAAATGCCTCTGCAAGTCCATTAGTTAGAGCTTTGTGCATAGAGGTTTATACTATTTGAAACCAAATTTCTCAAAAAGTTGAGTCACCTAACTATTTTTAAAATTTAACCCATTATTAGTAATGATGTATCGAGGGACACCATACCGATAAATGATGTTACAAAACTGTCTCCTCTTTGACTTCTTTAAAGGGTGTAACTTCAACCCATCTAGAGAAATAATCAGTATGCTATGATGTATAAGTGACCTTTAAAAGACTTGCACAGAGGTCCTACCACATCTAATCCCCATGCATCAAATGGCCATGAAGCAACTGTAGGATGTAATGGCTCTGGTGGTTGGTGTATGTAATTAGCATGGAATTGACAGGCTTAACACCTTTTTGCATACTCCATACAATCTTTGACCATAGTGGGCCAATAATACCCCATTCTTTTTACACGAAAGTGAAGCTTAGGGCCAGATTGATAGGCACCATATACCCCAGAATGTGCTTCCTCCATTGCATAAGCTACTTCATCTTTGAGACAACGAAGGAATAGACCTTTAAATGAACGTCTGTACAATGTGTCATTATAATAAATAAAATGAGGTGCTCGCCTACGTATCTCGGTCTTATGGCGTCAATCTTCGGGAAGCTTCCCATGTTCTAAATACTCAATTATAGGTCGCCTCCAATCGTCCCCTTCGACAATAAAGACAGAGATTACATTACTCTCTTCAATTTTATCTTCAAGGACTTATGGTAACACCCATTGTTGACATATCGAAACATTGACTATTTCATCATCAACTAATGCCAATGTTTTGGCTAAATTTACCAAAACATTAGCCATACGATTTTACTTCTTAGGAAAGTGTTCTAGAATGACATTGTCAAATTTCGTCAACAAGTGGGAAGCATAATTGTGGTATGATATTATATTTTCCTTCTTGACCTCATAATCCTTAAGGAGTTGGTTGATCACCAATTTAGAATCTCCTTATATTTTGAGATCCATGTTGTTCATCTCCTTTGCCATTTGAAGACCAATGATCAATACTTGGTACTCAGCAACATTATTTGAGTAGTTTTCAGTAAGCGCAAATGCACATGGGAGGATTTGCCTTTGTGGAGAGACAAACACTACGCCTGCCCCTGCTCCATAGACCATGTTACTCCATCAAAGAACATCATCCATGGAGGAAGAATGTCAATTTGAAAGACTTCTTCATTAGGAAAATCTTCTAAACTTTTCTAATTGGCTGGGATAGGATAATTAGCTAGGAAATCTGCTAGGACTTGTCCTTTTACTGCCTTTCGCGGCACATAAATAATTTTGAATTCATTGAACAAAATTGACCACCTTGCCAAGCGTCCAGAAATGACTGGTTTTGACATTACATACTTGAGAGGGTCAGCTCTTGCAATGAGGTGTATTGTATGTGACAGGAAATATACCTTAATTTCTTAGAGGCAAAGACTAGTGCGAGACACATTTTCTCAATCGGAGGGTACTTGAGCTCTGTTGGCATGAGCCTGCGACTTAAGTAATACAATGCCTTCTCATTGTACTCTTCATTATTTTGTGCAAGAAGGGCGCTAAGAGATTCTTCTTGCGTGACAATGTAAAGTATGAGAAGTTTTCCAAGTACAGGTGCCCCTAACACTGGATGATTGAGAAGGTATTGCTTAATACTATCAAAATCATTTTGACAAGCTTGATCCCACTTGAATGGGACATCTTTCTTCATGATTCGGTTGAAAGGTTGACAACAGCTGGCCAAATTTGAGATAAACTGACGGATGAAAACAAGTTGGCCTTGCAGGCTTCGAAGCTCGCGTAAATTATTGGGTGGTGGCATCTTTTGTATGGAATCAACTTTAGATGGATCAATTTCGATATCGCGATGACGAACCACGTACCCAAGGAATTTTTCAGAAGTAACACCAAACACACATTTGAGAGTATTCATTTTGAGTTGGTATTTTCTAAGACGATTGAAAATTGTATGAAGATCTTGTAAATGACCCCCTCTTTTCTTTTTCTTAACCACAAGGTCATCGACATAACACTCAATAATTTTGTGAAGTATGTCATCAAAGATCCTTTGCATAGTGTGTTAATATGTTGCCCCTGCATTCTTAAGTCCAAAAGGCATAACTTTGTAACAATAAATACCTTTTGGGGTGCGAAATACAGTTAGCTCTTTGTCTTTCGAAGTCATCCTAATTTAGTTATACCCAAAATAACAATCCATGAAAGAGAAAGCTTCATGTCCGGTTGTTGCATTGACAGTGAGCTCCGGCATAGGAAAAGGAAAATCATCCTTTGGACATACCTCGTTTAGGTCACAAAAATCTACATAGATTCTTATCTACCTATTCTTCTTTTTCACTAGAACAATACTCAAAATCCATGTCGGATACTTGACCTCCCGAATAAATCCCATGTCAATTAATTTGTTGAGTTATTCTTCTATCTTTGGGACAAGTACTGGATGGAAGAAACGTTGAGATTGTTTAATTGGACGTGTCCCATATCTGACAGCAAGATTATGGACTATAATTTTTGGGTCAAAACCTGGCATTTCCTTGTATATCCAAGAAAATACATCATTGTATTCTTACAGCAACTGAAATTAGTCATTTTCTTCTGAGGTGCTTAAGAATGAACTAACAAAAACTGGTTTAGGCTGGTCTATCATCCCCAAATTGAATTCCTTGAGTTGATCAACGATCGCTTGCCCCCGGTCTTCAAGTGTTGAGGGAGCTTCCTTGACCTCATCATCTAAAAGATCAGAATCTGATTGCTCTTTGACAACAATGTGATAAGCAGTGTCATAAAATACTTCATCCTTCCTTCCATCCGTGTCAGACTCCTTAGACTGGGTAGTGAACACAATAGTTCATCTTTTTGCTTTTATTGTAACGTCATTAGTGACGTCCACCTCTATTCTACGTTTCATTCGTAAGGGAATCAAACTTCGAACTTCACTATCTTTCACTATGTTGGTGCTGGTTCTCCCCAGTTCTTTTTCCTCATTTCTTGTTACCAATACCTCTCTCGGAGCTTTAATTTGAGAAAAGATAGACTTTCGAGGTTGAGGCTGTGAAAATCTTCTTCTTTGGGTAGGAGAATTTATTCTCTTGAAGACGGAAGTACATGGTGAATTATTGAAATGGGAACTTGAGATATTCAATATTTAAATTGACGATCCAACCTATCAAATACAGATACTCTAGTGCGTGAAACCTCTACATGATCAAAACTGACTTGTGAGAAACAGAATGTTGATCTTCGCTATCATCAACCTCTTCAATGCCAATGTACAAAGTGTTCAACTTTTTATCCTTCTTTGTGATTTGGATTCGGATAGGTTCAGTCGATGCGAAACCAAGACCAGTCTTGGGCGGAATTATCCTATGCCCTTGTTCCCTCAATTTCTTTTATGTCTCATTGAGGCCATGTATTTTATCACTAGTAAGTTCCGGACTGAGTTTTCCAAGGCTTGTGGGATTTGCAAAATCATAGCCAGACTTAGCCAAGAGTTTGTATGCCTTTGGACCAAACCCTTCATCAGTTCTTTGTATTGGAATGAATTCATGTTCAACTCTATTGATGGTCGGACAAATCCTTTCAATGAAAGTTTAGTAAGAGTAGACTTTTTAATCTTTGTGAGGGGAAGAGTTAATTCTTCTATCAGGTTTTGTAGATTTTCTTTTTCTTTTGTACGAGACAACTTTAACTTATTTTCTTCAGTTTCAAGTATTTCCACGACCGATAATTGCCCTTCTCGTCATTGAGATTTTGGAACATACTTAAAAATTGGTGTAGTACGATGTGTTTTAACCACAACCTCTTGTTTTTGAGTTAACTTTATACTGTCTGTCACTGAGACATCTAGAGGGATGAACGATACTTCTTTTGCTTTTGTAGACTCAACCTTTTGTGTAAACAGAAGGTTTGTTATAGAGACGCTCGAAGATGTGTCTTACTCAATGTAAAACTTTGCATCTACAAAACGAGTTTCTACTTTAGTAAATGGCTTGTTATCTGCCATCACTGTCTGTAAACCATTTTTGCAGAACTTGAAACATTGATGAAGAGTTAATGGAACAACATTGTTATCATGAACCCAGGGTCATCCCAACAACAAATTGTAGGATGTCTTTGCATCGATTATGTGGAATAAGGTTTCGGCTTGTAATCCTCCAATTTTTAGGTCTACACGAATAATACCAATAGTTCTTTGCCCACCTTGATTAAAACCTTGAATAATGAGGCGACTGTGAGCCAAGTCGTTGATTGTAATACCAAGATTTTTCATTGTAAAATTTGGCATTAGATTAACTGCAGAGCCCCCATCAATAAGAATGCGATTGACCTTTTGGTCCTTTATGTATCCGGGGATAAAAAAAGGACGATTGTGTGGATTCGATCCCAGTTGAAGGCTTTGTCAGTGAAGGTAATTGTTGCACAACATGAGCCAGATGTAACTCCAACAACCTCTTTGTCGTTAAACTCTCCTATACTTTGGATTTCATTTTGACTCTTACCACTTTTGACCTCTGAATCGATCTTCATAGTTGACACCATGTAAGTTGGCACAACTTCATCATCGAGATATCCATTTGGAAAGAAATCACGTAAAGCAATGGGCTTGTAAATTTCTTCACCCAATATTGTGTGTTCTGTCAATGCTGTCTTATTGGCACTTTTCCTATTCTGGACACCTTTCTTAGGGATATATCGAGACTTATTTTTCTTTTGCCCCCTGTCAACGTGGCCGGTCGGAGGAACATGAGTTTGTTGCTTTCGTCGTCTCCTCGTCACCAAGGTCCATCCTTCATCATTGTGTTGGAGAAGTTTCTTCTCATTCGTTAGATTGTCAAGAATACTACCTTGGGAGAGATATATCTGAATAGGTTACAATGAGCCAAATTGAATAGTTGTGGAGTAGATACCAGAGTTTAAAACTAATTGATGATCAGCACAGGTCCGCTTGAACTTTGAAGATGGGAATATGACAGTAGTATGATTTGAAGTTGCTATCTTGTCTGTATCTAACAAGATCTTTCTCTGCTTCATCAAGTTCATCACTCTTTCCTTAAAAATGAAACACTTCTCAATCTAGTGACCGACAATACAATGATATTTACAGTATTTTGGGTCATCAACACGTCCCATTTTTTGAGGGCGTTTACATTCTTGGAGTTCAATAACTTTGCTTTCAAGTAAGCATTCTAATATGCCAGGTACATCAAAGTCTGGGAATGGGTATTCCTTCATCTCTAATTCTTTGAGTGTCGGATGTTAGTTTTGCTTTTCTTGAGACTATCGCGGCTTATAGTCTTTTTTCCTCTTATCTTTGACAGCAACCTTTATGGGGATGGTAGAGACAATCATGGATTCTTTAACAACGCCATTTGACGATTTTACAACCTTCTTTTCATCCTTTCTATCTTTGTGTGGCTCTAAAATCAAAGGATCTTTACCTCCATAAGTTTTAATGCTAATCTCCATATCATGGGAATGTGTAGCCAATTCTTCGAAGGTACGAGGCTTTATACCTTGAAGAATATAAAGGAGGTCCCAATGCATACCTTGTATACACATTTCAACAGTAGAGAATTCTGTTAATCGATCCTTGCAATCCAAGCTAAGTGCTCGCCATCGATTGATATAGTACATTACAAGCTCGTCCTTCCATTGTCTTGTGTTAGTCAATTCTATCATACTAACAGTACAACGGGTATTGTAGAACCTATTTAGAATTTTTCGTTCCATTTGTTCTCAACTATCAATCGACTCGGACTTTAAATTAGTATACCACTCAAAGACGTTCCCCTTAAGGGAACGAACAAACTGTTTAACTAGTAAATCCCCCTCAGTCCCAACATTGTTGCAGGTCTCGACGAAATGAGCGATGTGTTGTTTTGGGTTGCCATTTTCGTCAAACTATTGGATCTTAGAGGTTGGTACCCTGCAAGCATCCTCATACCATCAATTCTCATTGTGTAGGGATTTAAGTTGAGGAGTGCCACCATACTGTGCTCGGATTGTGTTCATTATCATATCTTACAACTGTTAGATAGATAACGAAGCGACTGGCGAGGTATAGTTACTTTCATCAGCCACGTGTCCTAACGTAAATGTGTGATGACGATCTTTTGATTGGGCACATTGGAAGGCTGAATTTGAGGTATTCGCATATAGTTGTGTTGACTTGTCAGGATTTTGGATTTCAATCTTACTCAATAGCACGATGATCTATAAGTCCTTCTCTTCAACAATTTTTGTAAGGTTCTCGAGTGTGCGAGCATCGTCGCGAGTTGGTCTTCCACTGAGGTTGTTCCAGTCATTATGGTTGTGACAATATTCAAATAGGAAAAATCCTGGGAATTAGCATTCTTTAAAGTGACCGATTGTTCTTAAATCTCAGGTAATGAGTCTGAGAGTGAACCAAAGCTAGAGTTGGCGACAGAGACGGAGTGAGGTGAATGTGGTGGCGCCAATTTTTCTGGAACAACGTCAAATTTCTTTTCCACCTAAGGATCAATGGTATTCATATGTTGAATTTTTAAACCCATTGGTTTAGCGGGATTGGTTTTTACCAAATCTTGCTGATTCTTGAGCGAAGCAACTGCTTTGGTCTTGCTACCTGTCATTGGACCTACCGAGGTGCTGCTAGTACTTGACGAGTTTCTAGTGTTCTTGCCACTGCTTGCGGCAGCTTTGGTATTGGCCACTACAGCAACGGTGTCTTTTGAGGTTTTCTTGTTTGTAGTCGGAACCTGGGATGAGCCATAGATTCTGATGAACGGAGTTTAGGATGTATGATATAGGAGATAGAGATGAGAGGTAGAGATGGTCCCACCGGGCTTGCCAGAAATTTGTACACACAAATTATGAGTCCAAAAATCTAGGAACGAAAATGAGTAAAAATAATCAATTTTATTAATTTTAGAAAAATGGGTACAATTCTCTGTAGATCTTTGCAAAAGAAAGATAAATTCCTCTGATTCGATCTCCTTGGTGATCTAGATTCAAGGGCTACTGGAGCTTGATCTTGAGTTCGGTTGAAACTTTGGTGAAGAACGACACGTGGATGATGTGCTTGTTGTTGTTCTTCTTCACAGTTTTGATGTTTTGGAGCTTTGGATTTTGAGTGAAGAATCTTGCAGAGTTTTAGCTTTGTTTGAGAGTCTTCTGGTCCTCTTTTTTTCCTTACCCCAGGACCTTTATTTATAGACTCACCAGAAGGGTAGATTTGTAACTTTCTTTTCTTCTAATAATTATCCTATAATTATCTTTTATGATAATTGTGATAATTATCCAATATATACATAATAATTATCTTTGTTGATAATTACATATATATATATATTTAATTATCCATTAAACCAATTTTCAAGTGGGTTTGGGATTCTTAGATAATTTAGACTAGCCCATAACTCATTTATTTGTAGTGGGTTTGATCTTTAAATTATTTGACTCATTGGACCACATTTTGAAGTGGGCTAAACTGAAGATAAGCCCAAATTATATTTTGGGTCCATCATGTAACTTTTGTTAATGTCTACGATAATGATTTGGTAAGTTTGTCTAATCATGAACGAGTTTGAGGTTTGCCTAAATTGAAAAGGCCAACAGATGAGGTATGTGGACTATGTCAATTAGGTAAGCAAACTAGAGTGTCACATAAGAGACTTAAGCATCAAGTCACTTCTAGACCTTTGGAATTGATTCATATGGATTTGATGGGTCCAATAAGAACTCAAAGCATAAGTGGTAAAAAGTATATGCTTGTTATGGTTGATGATTTTTCAAGATTTACTTTTATTTCTTTCTTGAGAGAAAAATCTGATGCTTTTGTTTACTTCAGGTCAATTTGCCAAATGATCCAAAATGAGAAGGGATATACAATAACTCATGTTAGGAGTGATAGAAGAGGTGAATTTGAACCTAGACCTTACATTGAGTATTGTGATAATCTTAGCATAAGTCATGAATATTTTACACCCAAAACACCTTAACAGAATGATGTAGTTGAAAAAAATAATAGATGTAATACCCCACTCCAACACATGGTATGATATTGTCCGCTTTGGGCCTAAGCCCGCACGGTTTTGCTCTTGGGTTTACCCCAAAAGGCCTCATACCATTTGAAGAGAACATACTACATATAAGCACATCCCCTTTTCCACACCCAGGCGATGTGGGATTGAGCACCCTGTACCCTGTCAGTGTGGTAGCTCAGCCCAGTGTCTGTCTTTGCACCCGCCCACTCACACCCGTCCACAAGGGTTACTACAATCCACCCCCCTACGAGGCCCGACGTCCTCGTCGGCACACTACTTCCGGCTGGGTTCAGGCTCTGATACCAACTGTAATACCCCGCTCCAACACATGGTATGATATTGTCCGCTTTGGGCATGAGCCCGCACGGTTTTGCTCTTGGGTTTACCCCAAAAGGTCTCATACCATTTGCAGAGAACATACTACATATAAGCACATCCCCTTTTTCACACCCAAGCGATGTGGGATTGAGCACCCTGTACCCTGTCAGTGTGGTAGCTCAGTCCAGTGTCTGTCTTTGCACCCGCCCACTCACACCCGTCCACAAGGGTTACTACAATAGAACAATTGCAGAGATGACATGTGCTATGCTTCATGAGAGTAAGTTACATAAACACTTTTGGGCTAAAGCTGTTAGTACAACTTGTCATGTTTTGAACAGGGTGTACCTTAGGCCTAAAACTGAAAGACTTCATATGAACTATGGTATATTAAGTCACCCAACATTAAACACTTTAGAGTTTTTGGAAGTAAATGTGATATCCTTAGAGATAGGGAGAATTTAAAAAAATTTGACTCTAGAAGTGATGAAAGATACTTTTTAGGGTATGCTTTGAATAGTCGGGCTTATAGGGTTTTTAATCATCACACTAAAGTTGTAATGGAGTCTATTAATGTTGTGATTTTTGATTCAAGGCCTAGAGAGACACATGATCAACTTGAGGAAGAAGAAGGGATAAATACCTTAGGGTTACCAGAGATAGTGAACCTAGTGTGAGAAAGGTTGAGAAAGAAAGTGAGGGAGAGACTGAGGATGTAAGTGGTGATGAAATTATGGAAATGGTTGATAATACACATGGACCTATAGAAAATCTTACACCACATGAGGAAGTCCCAATGTCTGGCAGTTCTATGATTTTGAGTAGTCATTTATTAACTAATGTGATAGGGCCATGGTAGGAGAGAAATACTAGGACTAGAGTCCAAGATAGCATAGGACACTTATGTCATATGGCTCAGTTTGAACCTAAAAATATTGATGAAGCTCTTCAAAGTTCTGATTGGCTTGTAGCTATGCAAGAATAGTTGAATCAATTTGTGAAAAATGATGTTTGGGAGTTAGTGCTTTAACCTAGGGATATGAACACCATAAGAACTAAATGATTTTTTAAAAATAAACTTGATGAGAATGGTCTTGTGATGAGAAATAAAGCTAGGTTAATTGCACATGAATATACTCAAGTTGAAGGAATTGATTTTGATGAAACTTTTACACCAGTTGATAGACTTGAGTCTATTCGTCTTCTTCTTGCTCTTGCATGTCACTTTAAATTTAAACTGTTTCAAGTGGATGTTAAAAGTGCTTTTCTAAATGGTATTTTGAAAGAAGAAGTGTATGTAGCTTAGCTTAAGGGCTTTGTTGATCCACATAATCCTAATCATATTTTTCATTTAAAAAAGGCTCTCTATGATTTGAAACAAGGTCCTAGAGCATGGTATGAAAAGTTGACTTCTTATTTGTTACATAAATGCTTTAGGAGAGGGGGAGCTGATAAAATGTTGTTCATAATTGGGAAAGGAAAGAATTTGCTTGTTGGTCAAATTTATGTGGATGATATTGTTTTTAGTTTTACCTCTGATAACCTTGTTTATGAATTTGCTAGAGATATGAGTAATACTTTTGAAATGAGCATGGTTGGTGAACTAACATTTTTTCTTGGACTTTGGTGAAGCAATTTGATGATGGGATTTTTATATCTCAAACTAAGTATGCAAATGAGTTAGTCAATAAGTTTGGTTTGGAAGGTTCCAAACATGTGCAAACTCCTATGAGTACTTCTTTCAAGTTGGAGAGGAACTTGGATTCTAAGAGAGTTAATCCTTCATTATATAGGAGTATGATTGGCAGCTTGCTATATTTGACAGCTAGTAGGCCTAATATTGCATTTAGTGTAGGAGTATGTGCTAGGTATCAAGCTGATCCTAGGGAACAACATCCCATTACAGTTAAGCGCATCATTTGTTATGTCAATAGTACTTTGAATTATAGATTGCATTATTCTATAGAGTCTAACTCTAAGATTGCAGGTTATACTGATGTTGATTGGGCTGGTAACAAGGATGATAGGAAAAGCACTTCAGGTGGTTGTTTCTATGTTAGTACAAATCTTGTTTCATGGTACAACAAGAAACAAAATTGTGTTTCTTTATCATCGTGTGAGGTTCAGTATATTACTGTTGAAAGTTGTTGCACACAATTGCTTTGGATAAAACAGATGCTACTGGATTATAGAATTGATCAAGGTACAATGTCTATCTTTTGTAATAACAATAGTATAATTAATATCTCAAATAATCCAGATTTGCATTCTAGGACAAAACACATTGACATTCGGCATCATTTTATTCGGGAATTAGTTGAACAAAATATTGTGTCTTTGGAGAAAGTGCATACAGATCATAATTTGTCTGATATTCTCCCAAAGCCTTTATATGCTTCTAGGTTTTTTCGCCTTAGAAAATCTATAGAAATTGGTTGTCTTGACTAGATTGCATAACATTGACATAATCTAGAAAGGAACTTCATATTCATCTAATGAGTCTAGATTATGCATTGAACATTATAGTTTTAGGTTTTTTTTTTTTTTTTTTGTGAAGTCAAGCAAATCCTGTTAGAATGAGTATGTTGAACACTAGGAAATTGATGACACACAGATTACATGTGTATGACATACTATGGCTATGAGTTGAAATTTTGGTTTTGCTTATTTATTTCATTTCGTAGATGAATCGTGATGAGTACATTTACTAAATTATTTTTATATCATTGTTTTAGTCAAAGATAGTGTTGATGTGATAAAGCATTATCTTGGGAATCGAATTTTCAATGTTGTGCTAAAAAGACCAAAAAGTGTGATGAGTGAAAAAAATTGTAACAGCTGGAAAAGAAACTAAAAATATATGAAAATTTGCTGTTGAGCATATTCTTATGGAAAAGGCTACCTTCGGGATTTGTTCGAAACTACCACTACGACATAAATCTCCAATGAGATATCTTTTCAAAAGAAATTATTTTGAGAAAATAGCTAGCTGCCCGTAAGAGTGAAAATCACCGAATATGTATGTGTGAGGAATATAAAAAGAAAAAAATTGAAAGTCTGCGCACATATTGATTATTTGATTTCTTAGTGAGTGTAATGTCATTAAAATATTGTCTGAAAATTTGAACGATTGACAAAAGGAATATTTTGGCTTATGAAAATTTATGGTGATTTTACTACACTTACTAAGTGTGTGAAACTAATTTATTAAGCTTTGGTTTTAGTTTGTTGTGTTCATATAGTCTTGTGGAGTCAATATTTTCTATTGTTTACATATACAAGTTCTATATGCTTGCTTGCTTCCTCCTTAGTTTTTTTTTTATTTCTTTTGAGTCCCTTGTCAATTTGTGACAGAAAGGGGGAGAGATTTTGGAAGTTTTATTGGAGAGATTTTGTGACTTTCAGGAAGAGTTGTCTAGTCATTTATCATTAAGAGGGAGATGAGTTTGGTTGTTTGAGGGAGAGTATTACATAAGTATGTGCATTACATGAGCATTTTGTATGCATTGACATTACATGATTATTTTTATTTATGCTTATGTTTATTTGTCTTTATTAAGCTTTCATGAAAGTATTTTTAGTATTATTTTGCATAATATCGAGGGTCATCGTATTTGCTGAATATAGGTATTCTTCATATTTGCCATAAGCTCGAGATCATAATAAATGTTTGGTTTGGCTCAACTATGTTTTTGTGTTTTTGAAAAATTGTAATTTATCTTTTCTGTTGCGGGATAGATTATATATTATTTAGAATTATTTTGTTACGAAATTGCCAAAGGGGGAGAATGTGATGTATTTATTTGTAATTGGCAATACTCGGTGTCAA
This sequence comes from Cornus controversa, assembly GCA_026545225.1. Taxonomy (NCBI): domain Eukaryota; kingdom Viridiplantae; phylum Streptophyta; class Magnoliopsida; order Cornales; family Cornaceae; genus Cornus; species Cornus controversa. Next base: position 25,602,217 of record CM048848.1, on the reverse strand, counting down.
AACTAAATTTGATCGAGTTGTAATGTTTCATTCATATTCTTGTAATCGATCATAGAGTTGAAGCCTGAGAGCTTGGAGTGCATTATTCATCAAATGCATCATCTAGAGAGTGCCTCAACAAAGACTTTGGTGGATTGAAGCATTCAAGTGACTACAAGTGAGTATAGACACTGTTGATCATGATTTAAGCATTATTTAGTTCAGGTAAGTTGGTGAGGACACATAGGTTTTTAAAACATGTTTTCTGATTTTGAAAAATAGAGTTTCAAAGTCACAATTTTATATTTTTCAAGGTTGGACTGGTCTAAGTCTTACCCAGACCTGTCCAAGAGCTCTCAGGACCTCAAAATTGAGCATCAACACAGTTGGACTGGTCTAAATAAAGGCTGGACCCTTCCATGGGGTCTCAGTATCTCACGTAGAGATTCCACTAGGGTTGGACCGGTCAAAGAAAAGTCTGGACTGGCCCATGAATTCTAGTCTACAGGATTTAACCTGTTTTATCCAATTTTAACCCGGATTTCACCCAAAACTTTTCAAAAATGTAGGGACTTGTTTCCTATTGGTTCTTAACTTGTTTTTCAAGGAAAATTAGGGTTTGAATCTCTATAAAAATCTCATATGGTTTCTCTCTCATTAGGTTTTCAACTGAATAGAAATTCATATTCTAGAGAGAGAAAGCATTGAGATAATTTTCTTACGAAAGATGTTTTTTCCAAATTCTTTGTTTATATTTTTGAGCATACACACACGGAGTGTTTAAGTTGTGATGCTCTTCACAGTTTGATTAACCCGATTCTCAAATATATCATCAGTCTATACAGTTTAATCAGAGCAGCAAAAGTGGTTCCTTGATACTACTTGATTTTATCTGAAAAGGAGGAGAAACAATCACTACAAAGGGAACAAAATACTTGAGGATTATTTCTGTTCTTTCAACTAACCTTTTGAAAAATTTGTGACATTAGTCAGAAATCTACAACAATTGGACGAGGGAGTCATGTTCTTGTCAGAGTGGATTGGGTGTGAGTCTGGGACAGAGTCTATTGTACTTTGCTTTGAGATAGTGGATTGCCTTTTGAAAAATTTGTGACATTAGTCAGAAATCTACAACAATTGGACGAGGGAGTCCTGTTCTTGTCAGAGTGGATTTGGTGTGAGTCTGGGACAGAGTCTATTGTACTTTGCTTCGAGATAGTGGATTGGTTTCTCTGGGATTTTTTGCTTTACCCTGGTGGTTTTTCCCTTTCAACGGTTTTCACGTAAAATTTCTGGTGTCAACTCTAAACTTTTCTTACTTGCTTTATTTATTTTGTGATTGGTTTGTATGCTTAATTGATAATCATTGTGGAAAATTAATCAATCATAAAAATTGGGCAAAAAGACCTATTCACCCCCCTTTAGTTCTACAGATTAGCATCTCACTCTAAATTAACTGAACTATTTCTGCACTGCGTAACTCACAAACACAAATAATCCTACCCAATGGACTAACCTCTAGCCCCAATGCTCGTGCAAATGATGTAGCAATGAATGAGTATGACACACCCGAATAAACTAATACACGAGTCCAAGAACTATACACCAGAAATATACCTCTGCCCACTGAAGGTCTTGCTAAAGAGTTTGCAGGTGTCATAACATACACTTTGCCCTGAGTCCTCTGCTCCAGTGCTTCATTACTTTAAAAACTAGACTATTGAGTGGATGCACTAGGGGTAGACCCCCTCACTGGTCGTGCACTTTGAGCTGACAAAGCTGGCTGTGGTGGAAGCAATGCCTTATAACCTAACTGTGCGGTCACGGTCTGAGTTGGCCTCTACTGTATACTCTAACCATCCTTAGCACTTCCACCCTACTGTGGACAATGCCCCACCATGTGTCCCTGTTGCCCATACCCAAAGCAAGTTATCGTGCTAGGCTGACTCATTAGTGGCCTTGTAGGATAGTCCTCCTTGTAGTACCCCAGTTGTTTACACTTGAAGCACACCGCCTCTGCCCTAGTAGATCCCAAAGGTATAGGAGTAATAGGAACGTGCCATAAGCTATCCCACTGACCTTGTTGAATGTGAAGGACCACTCTTGAATCTCATTTTTGCGTGTGCCTCTGAGGCAATTGTCAAATTCTTATTTTGCCTCCAAGCCTCTTGTTTCTCTTGCCTATCTTTGGCCTTGGCCTCAGTCATCAAAGTCTTTTCCACCGCTTCAGCATACACCTTCAAACCCAAAATAGACATAACAGGCCTAATGGAATAGTGAAGACCATTAACAAACCTCTATGTCTTCTCTTCCTCATCTCTCACCACTTCTGGAGCAAAGCGTGAGAGAGAAGTGAACTTGTTCTCATATTTGGTCACTGTCATACCTTCGTGAGTTAGCTTATCAAATTCCTTTCTCAGTGTCCTTCTCTTAGGCCTTGGAAAGTAGTGTTCAAGAAAAAGAGTCTTAAACCCTTCCCACCCCATGGTCTCAACATCATGTCTGTCACCCACCGACTTCCACCATAACTCGACACCTCTCGAGAATAAATAAGCAGCTAGTATCACCTTCATTCCATCGTCAGGCACATACATCACCCTTAGATATTTCTCTACTTGCTCAAGCCAATTATCTGCCACCAATAGATTTGAGCTCCCATCAAAAGTAGGAGGCATCAACTTCTTGATTCTTGTGATATACTTAAAGTGCCTCTCATTTTTAGTTTCTTTCGGTTGTGCAACTGGTTGTTGTACCTCAGCAACTGCGGTCCTCATAAAATCTTTAAGGGTCGCGGTCATGTCTGTGACCAAGCGGTTTCCCTTAGAAAGCCCACCTCCAATTGCTCCTCCACGACGTCTAGGTGCCATAAGCTATATAGCCAAGAGATAAGTTAATAAGAATTTAGTATCTCATGTTACGCATTTAACATAATCAAACTACTACGCAACATAGAAATATTCCATCCGTTAAACACATAACACATAGACATGCTTTTCAACACACATATAACATATAAACATGTTCTCAAATAAACATATAACACATAACACATGTTATCACATAAGCACATAACATGTCATCATATAAGCATGGGTCACACGCATATAATTCTACCAAATAACTATGTCATGTCCACCCACGTTCCTTGGTTTTCAAACCTAAAGGTTCTAACCATTCTGAATCCATACGTGATCCAACCCCTACCCTTCATCCCTAAGTATTCAAACCTAGTTATGCTCTGATACCAAGTTATCATGCCACGAAATTCGAGCCACAGAAACCACCCTAGTTGGAGCCCAAACTCTGATCGTGAGGTGCCACGCTTATCCGATCACTAACCCCATGTCCCCGAGTGAGCGCAATAAACACTGTTCTATCACCCTCGGCTTTGACTCGGACCACCGAGACTATCTCTCACAAAAGTGTAATACCCCGTAAATTTTTAGGATATTTAAAATGGGTTCCAATTATTTATTTGGGTTTTTATTTATTTATTATTATTTAGTTGGGTTTTTATTATTTAAATGGTTTTAGTTAAATTTTGTCAATGCCTGTTTTATTTGTTTAATGTGAATGTTTGAATTGTTGCTAAGTGTTGATTGATTTTAATTGTGTGAAATATTTGTTTTTAAATGAAAATTTTATTTTAAATAAAATATATGAGTTTTTGGGTTGCATGTTCTTTAATTTTAATTTTTTATCAGGTTGGGCTAGACTGTTGGGTTGGGCTAGATATATATATATATAGGTGGGCTAAGTATTTTATATTTATTAATATAATTATTTAGAAATTTTTATTTTAGTTTTCTAGAAAGAAAATTAAAATAAAAGAAAAATAAAAGGGGTTAGGGTTTCTGTTGTTTACATGTATAGAGACCGAAAGAGCGTAGACGCAAGAGAGAAGGGAGAGAAGGAGCGATTCATCGAGACGAGTTCGTGTTCGTCAAAAAGGCAAGTTCAAACTCTTCTCTTCTCCATTGAATCTGTATATATATATATATATATATATATATATATATATATATATATATATACATGTTGCTGGAGTATATGTGTTCATGTATTTGAATTATGAAATTTAATGATTATGCATGCTAGTAGTGTTTCTATGGATTAAACATGAATAATCTGTGGGTTTGGTACTGCTATAGGGTATTTTTGCATATGTATATACATGTATATATAACTATATAGGCGCGTGTATATATATAAATATATGTACAAACATGAAATTGGGTTTAATGTATTCATCATTTTTGAGGGTTTTTGTTCTGATTAATAGGTAGATCTTGCTTCCCCAAACAATCCTTGAAAGTTTGGTTGCAAACTGTTGGGTAGATTGACGTAAAATTGAGTTTGAAATTTTAGATTTTTAAATCTTAAAATGGACATTTTTTATTTAGGCCACGAGAGGGGGTGAATTTGGTACCAATGCATAGCTTAGATTGAGACGAGTTCAATGGTATATTCATACGCACGATTTGGTGCTCGTAAGTGGCCGGGAAGTTTCGCCACCATTGATGTTGCGTGAATCTTCAGGTGAAAGAAAAAAAAAGGAAGAAGAAGGTGGGGGTAGCCCCACGCACGCCGCCGGTGCCGAGGATGGTGACAGCGGGCCCCACTCACTGGGGCCCACCTCTAGGCTCACTTTGGGCCTATTCCGGAGTATTTTTATATTTTTAAAAAAAATTTAAAATTAATTTTTAATTTTAAAAAATAGGAAAAATAAATTTTGAAATTGTTTTTAAATTCTGAAAAATTATAAAAAAATTTGGATAATCTTTTGGGGACAGAATGCACTTGGGTTTTAAATATCAAGTCAAAATGAGTTTCTCTCATGGTTAAATTGGTATAAAAAGTATGCTTTTAAAATTAGAGTTCGGTTTTCTTTTATTTTGGAAATACTTTAAAATTACCGAAAAATTCCAAAAATTCCCAAACTTTTAATCTAATCTTTCGGGGTCAGAATAGGCATGGGTTTTAAATTTCATAACGAAATAAATTTCCCTTGTTATAGAACTAGTTTTAAAAAGTGTGTTTCAAAATGAGAAATTTTAAATTCTTTGCTTTGCTTTGGGTTTTTATGAATTTTCAAAAATTACAGAAAATTCCAGATTAATGTATTAAGCCTTTTAAGACAAATTAGGCACGAAAACCTAGTTTAGAGCTAAGCTTAGGTACCCTTGATGCTTAAGTCCCATTGTAGGATTAATTATGTATTCTTCTTATATTTTTTTATTAATTTTCTTGTGCTTACATTTTGTATTGGATTTAGTTTGATTGAGTCATATTCATTGTGGTGATTAAAATTTTGTTAGATTAATTAATGTGCTTAAGTAGGTCAATCTTTGTTTTTATTTTAGTAGGTTAAATAGGGAGGCATGTAAGGACTGCCAGGGGCATGTCAGGATTGCCAATACCTAATAAGGTATTTAAGGTTAATTAGGGAGGCATGGGAGGATTGCCAATTACATAGTAGAGTACTTAATATATGTATAAGGGAGGCGTGTTAGGATTATCAAATATTAATAAGGTATTTTATTTAATAAAGTGTCCGGGCATGCAAGGATTGCCTTTGGTTTGAACTTAGAAAATAAGTTCTATAATTTGTGTGATAGGGGATGGATTGGGATGGTGTGTAGGATGGTTTCTATTTTGGGACAGAGGTTAAATAAGGATATGATATGTATATATCTATGTTTGATGGATTGGGATGGTGTGGAGGATGGTTCCTATTTTGGGACAGAAGTTAAATAAGAAAATGATACGTGTACATCTATGAATTTTATTGTTCCTCATATAGAGGGTATGTTTACCGGTTCTCTGATTGGGTTGTAGTAGAGAGAACTTGCTATTATGTTTAACCCACTTTGTTGATATTTCAGGTTCCAGGCAATGTCCACCTTGAGATTAGAGCATGGAGTTCGTAGAGTGTGGCGGTCATCTATTCCTTACCAGACTTTAGTGTAGGAACTTAGATATTTTCTTAAAGTATTTTACTTTTATGATTTTTGGTTAAATGGGTCCTTGAGTTACGGGACTTCCAAGTTGTATTGTTCAGACTAGTTTTATGTTTATTTAATATTATTTATTATTTCAGTTAGACATTCCTTTTAGCATTTATAAATCTTTTCTTTTTGTCCTTGTATTCTATGCTTGTTTGCTATCAGTTGTAGATATCCCTTACGTTTTATATGTGAGACTAGCCATCTCATGCGTGAAATTTTGTTGGGGGGGGGGGGGGGAGGTATTTCAAAAGCTTAACCAGCCCACCCTATGTTCTTACATCATGTTCTAATCGTGATACATTAAGTTCTAACCTGAAATCTCTATCAAGACTAATTCGTCTAAGGTCTTAGTCTCTCAATCTCGCGGAAGCATACTCCTATGATGTCTCATTAAATCATACGCTAGCCCAATTATCATCAACAGGCCCCATTGTACATGACCAATCCCAACTATCCCTTTAATTCAGACTCTGGATATTTGATTAATCGTAAGTGAAGTTACAATACATCATAATTCTAAGATACATCGTAATAGTGAATACGATCCATCGTACTCTTGCGATACATTGTCCAAGTATCATAATGTGTATTGAAATACACTGGTTTTGGCACCAATGTTGGGCCAATTCTATGATGCATTGTAAGCCAGATTTACGATCAATCGTAAGATCCATCGTAAGATTACGATTGATTGTAAATCTGCTTATGATCCATCATAGCATTCTCTGCATAAATCCTCAATTTACATTCAATACCTATTCAAATTCATTCTTTAAACCTAATGCTTATTGGTTCACATAGACAATCTCATTGTATAATTAGAAGCTAAAATGTTCATTCACCATCTCATCAAACCATTCGCATGCTTAATCATATGACCATTTCCTTATACAAATGCAATAAGGCAGAATTCTTACACATGCATCCATAATTCAAAATACATATATTTAAAGCATATTTGTCATCATACATCATTACATATGGTAAATGCATTTAAATCCACATTTTGGACATGCATTTCTCAAAAGAATCAAAAGGAGTCATCCATGCCACAACACAACTCATGATTGGTGGGAATCGGCTACTTCCTTGCCATGACCTGAAAATAGTTTGTATACGAGGGATGAGCTCCTGCATGCTCAATAGAAATGACTAAAGCATAATTCCTAAAGTCCCATGAATACCATATATCATGTAATCATATTATACATACATCACATAATCGTATTAGGCACAAAATCGTACTCTAACATTCGTGTCATGCACCTCATGTTATTTATGCACTATGTCATGCCCCTTGTGGCCCACTCAACTAAGAATTCGAACTTCAATAAAAGCCCATTCGATATCCTATTCCTTTTTCCTTGAACACACGAACTCCATCGTCGATCCATTCAATTTTTATACTCAAAATCCTTAGTCGGTCCATCCAGTGTTCCTAAGCCCTCTCACATACACCCATGGACAATTCATATTTCATGCTTATGTCCACATTCCTTCATGTCAAAATATTTATTTAACAATAAAAACATGTTTTACAACCAATTATACTCTTTAAGGCAATTTAACAAACACATAGTTGTCATGCCCACATATATACACAAAACATACATAATTCTCCACCTTTGCACACAATATGCTATATAGCCACATATAATCTTTCAAAACACATAATTACATATATTTATGGTAAGAAATCATTCTATTTTATAGCATAGCATGCTTTAACCTAAAAAAAATTACACAAATGCATATATATAGCCAATTGGATGCCATAAGCATCTAATATACTCACACAAACCCCAGATTTCATGGTTTAGGCATAGGGTTTAGAAGAGATTCTAAATAAAACCCCCAAATCCACTGAACTCAAGATCGTCCAAACCAATTTTGTTTGGTTCAAAGGAGAGCCCTCAACATGTAGAACGGACTTTTCTTCCTTGGCGTCTTCCGATTCAAGCCTTAAGCCCTTCAAAATCTAGAGAGAAGGAAGATGAAGTGAAAGAGAAGGAAGAACACCTTTTGTCGGCTATTTAGAGAGAGAAACATGTGGCTGAAATGTTATCTCTTGCTATTTATAACCCTAGCCTCGCTAAATGACCAAAATGTTCCTAGTCACTTAATTACCATACATTCCCGGCCTCCTTTTTTGATTATGAAAACTCATACGGTCCCGAAATCAATTATTTATCTCTTCAAATATTTCAATTAGTCCAAAACCAAAAATAATTAATTCTCGAAAAATATTCAATTTTTCGGGCCCACCCGACCCGCGTCCCCGGCCCCACCCACCCGAAAATTCCAACTTGAACTAAACATTTCCAAAACTTCTCCGGACCCTTAAACAAGTCCCAATACATGCATTTCATATTTAAAACATGTATACTATCATTTAAAATCTTTTAAAACAATAAATAACGAAGAAAAAGAAAATCGACTGAAAATAGGCACGGTCTTTACAATTACTAATGGTTCAATTCGGACCTTTTGAACCCCAAGGAGTAACTGAAACATAATCAATGCTTTTCTAATTTGAAAAACTGGAACTGAACCGCTTGATTATAGAACCGGACCAAACTCTACGGATCAGTTTGGTTGAGTTCGATTTATTAGTTCTAATGATTTTTTGTGCACCCGTAATCTTAATGCCCCTATTGTTACGACAAACACTAACAATGCATAATCACAATCAAGAATCGACATTAAACAAAAATCGCACCAGAGAAAAACACAAAGATTTTCATTTATAATCTAGATCTACAGTTTGGTGAATAGAGTTTTCACTATGGGAAGAAGAAATGTAGATTACAGGTCGTTCAAACCCTTAACCTTACCCCTCTCTCTCTCACACACACTCTATTTTGGATTTCAGTCTCTACAAAACAATACAAACTCTAGCACCCTGAGTTATAATAGAAACTATATTCCGGATCCAAGAGACCCACAACTCAACCAGAATCACATCTCTATTCAACTTGTTATGTTTGTCCTCTTCAATTTGAGAAATATTTGGCTTTTAAATGCAAATGTTTGTGTCGGTGGGCATATTACATCTCCACAGAACTAGACCAAAAAGTACCACAATTGTCTATCAGAGGTAAAGATGCAAATCAACCAATTAAGAAAAACTATAATCTGATTTATCTCCAGTAGACTATTTTCTTCAGCAAGCCCTTTGAAAATCCTTTCACCCTGCCAAGCAGCAACAGCTCCCAAAAGTCTTCAAGTCATTACCTCGACTGTCTCTAATTTTAATTATGTCGATCCCAATTCATATACATTCTTTATAGGTAATATATTGAGCAAGTTTAGCAACTTTATGATTTTTTATTATCATCTTTGAAATTTCAAGTCTGAAATTTCTTCAAGATTTTCTCATGGTCAAAATTTATCAAGTTAAATATACAAATAGCAGCTCTACATTCCCTCAACCTTATATTTAAATTTTCAATATGAACAACAAAACAAAGATAAGTAGATGAGAAGAGAGAAATTTAGCCTATTGATTTGCACATATATAGCTGTGGGTGTTAAATTTTTTTAGCAGAATGAAAGAAAGCCTCATCACCCACTTTTGTTGGATGTGGAAGATCTACTAACCCAACTCTCTGTCACAGAAACTGGTGAACGTAGTAGCTCTTTACTCTTCAATAACACGGCATCGTCGCACTCCGGTGAAGGAGGTGGTCCTCTACTCTTCAACACCCCTACATTGTCAATTACCTTCTCTGTCTTCTCATCTTTGCACTCTTGGCCCTGAATTTGCAGCAGAGCCTCCAAAACATCATCCATTGTAGGCCTCATATCCCTATCATACTGCAAACACTGGAAAGCCAACTCTGCCACTGAAGTAGTCATTGCCTGTACTACACCATCTGACTCAAATCCAAGATATGGGTCAACCAACTCATTGAATGCGCAGTTTTGGATTCTGTTTAGTGCCAAGTTAGCCAAATTAATCTCTTGCCTATGCCTAGCAATGTCAACTGCTGGCAATGATGATACGAGCTCAATGAGGACAACCCCAAAGCTATAAACATCACTTTTACCAGTGAGTTGGTAACATTGGTGATACTCTGGATCAACATAGCCAGGTGTTCCTTGTGGAGCAGTTGAGACATGAGTGACATCAGTTGGGAAGAGCCTTGAAAGCCCGAAATCAGCAACTTTGACACAAAAATTGTTGTCAAGAAGAATATTGTTGGTTTTGACATCGCGGTGTATGATGTCAGAAGCATGGAGGTAAGCCAATGCAGTGGCGGTTTCTATAGCAATGTTCATCCGAATAGACCATGGAAGTGAACCGGGCTTTGCTAGATCACCGTGGAGATGGTCGGCAACGGTGCCATTGGGAATGTATTCATAAACAAGGAGTAGTTCACGGCTATGTCGTGAGGTGCAGCCATAAAGAGTGACAAGATTTTGATGGCGCAAGCGAGTCAGGATTTCTATTTCATTCTTGAATTGCTCCACTCGCTTGTAGTTGTGCTCGTATAAGCGCTTGACTGCTACTTCCCTCCCATCTCGAAGTTTGCCTAGTCCATAAATTAAAAATATCAAACACCTATATCCCACATATTATGCGCGCATGCACACAACACACATATATCACACAAGTAATTAACTTGCAATGAATTTTCTTACCATGGTATACAGTTCCGAAGCCTCCGTCTCCAAGTTCTTGATTAGGATCAAAATTATTGGTGGCTTCTTCGAGTTCAGTGTAGGAGAAGACGGGAACCCCAAAGAAGCTACCTCCTTCAAGGTCTGCTCTTGAGGAGGGATCGGAAGAAGTTTTCCTTGAAAGGAAGTATGAAAAAGCATATTTCCCCTTGTATCGACGCCATATAAGAAATATGAGGAAGGTAAGGATAACAAATCCTGAAATAGCTGAAAAAATTAAAAGATAGAATTCAGCTATTGGATTCAGTCATATTCATGAAAGAAAACAAACTAAAAGCAGAGAAAAGAAAGGAAAAAAGTTAATTTGCATGACCAAAGGCTGTGGAGTGAAATCGAAGTCAATTATATGGTGAAGGGTTACAAAGAAATGTTAACAGACAAATCGAAGTCAATTTTATATAGATTTAACACATACATAATCTCTTATAAATATGAATTAAGGAGGTATATATGTTACCTGTTGCTAGAATCCATCCCAACTTTCTTCTTCCTGCAATTAATGTCAAGCAGAAAGATGTTAGTTTTGACATAAAGAAGTATGAAGCCAAAGTAGTGTAGTTTGCTTACTCTGGAAACCTCAACTAAAGATGAAAAATAAAAAAATGAAGTCTTGCCCAGATAAAGAAGCGATTAATTGGTGTAAAACAGAGTCGTATTGATTGAAGACATTGAATTGGTTTGCGTGGATTAATAATTAATTAATGCAGAAATAGAAGCATATGTATATATATATATGTAGAAACGACCATACCTTTCTTCTTCACACCACATTGAAACTTTTCATTGATATTTAGACATTTTCCTCCCGTAAAATTACACTTCAAACATTCACTGGATATTTGGAATTTAAGATGGAAAGTTGCAGTCAAGGGTGGAAATGGGGTTGGAGGATGAGGACGCGGCCATGACGCTGGCAACTGAATAACTTCACATTGATCTGGAAGAGTAACAGATGTAGGTTCATCATCTGCATAACTGTAGTAGAGAGAGTAGGGTTTGCAGTCTTCGTAACTGAAATAATGCTGTGTCAATTCATCAGAAGGAGTATTGTTGTTGCACTTGAAGAAGGTGAGATTGTTCAAGATCTCGAAGGAAATGAAAGGTGAGTTGCGAAGAGTTAAATTTTTGAACGTTTCATTGCATACTCTAACAAATTTTTGCAATTCAAGCAGGGGATCAAGCAGGGGATCATGAATTTCAATGGTATTACTGTCAATTATGCTCTTAAGTTCATACGGCTCTGCCCTCCCCAGATGGACCTTTTGAACTGGTTCATCACAATATACCTCCAAACCGCAATGGGGATACGTGCTATTTGTGAAAGGGAATCTGAGGGAGCTGTGATTTCCGCATTGGAAGGAGTCTAGGCAAATGGGTAGGGATAGGGATTTGTTATCATCAGCTTCAGCTGAGTGAATAAGCAGTAGATGAGTGAGAAAAATGAAAAAAAAAAAGGAGGCAATAGCCATTGCAAGATCCCAGGCCAATTAAAGAAGAAGAACAAGAGGAAGAGGAAGAATCAAATTCTTAATTGGGTGTTGTTTTTGTTTGTTCACAATAATATAGTATTAAGATACATGAATGTTTCATCTATCTATCTATCTATCAGCTTAAACACGCCAGTTGACTTGGAAAATGATACAGAAGACTTGACTAGTAGAGGCAGCAGACTCAGAGCCAGAGGAGACTCGAGACCCAATTAATTGTGTGTATGTGCTACTCTTACATTATAACAAGTTAACGTACTCCAGTGAGATCCAACAAGTTTCCTACTTAATTACCATTCCCATTGACCACCAAGCATTACAAAGAAAGACTTGACGCCTTGACTCTTCAAACACTCTCTCTCTCTCTCTCTCTCTCTCTCTCTCTCTCTATATATATATATATATATATATATATTCTAACTTAAACGAAACTGCCCAGAAGTCTACTGTAGATATTTAGGCTTGTTTGAGACGTCAAAACAACAGTACGTACAAAAGAAGAAAAGTCTTATCTCCATCTTGTGAGAAACAAGTGGTGAGAAACGAGTGGTGATCTGATAATAATTTTATTAGGGGTCTCTGTCTTAAAGAAACAAAAGTCGTATTATGAAAACAGACACTGCAAACTTTATCTATCTTGTGGGGTAGTCTTAATTACTAATTCGTTGGTGTACAAGACTGGGCATGTAAACCAAATATGTGCTACCTACTCTTCATATGTATATATGTACGTATGTATCTAAAGGTAATAATAATAATAATGTCTATAGTCATGGATGAATTAATATACTTGGGGGAGGTTATATTTGCTTTTTCCACAATTTAGAGGAAATAGCTAGCTTCTGCCTTGTTCCCTATATTAGATGTCATACGAACTTGTGATGGAAATAGTTTCTACTCTCTCTCAATTCAGGTGTTTCTATTTTCCTTTTTGGGTTGGGTAAGTTCGATTTCTTCTTTTATTGTCAGAAGAGTTCCCAGCTATTTGGTGATATAAGGATTCTGAAATCACAAACAGAGAGGTTAAAACAGAGATCAGCAACAATCTGAAAAGATGGCCTTTTTATGAACTGCTTCAGAAAATTTTAAACCTGATGCAGACAAACTATATGTGAACCTCAGAGATGCTTCTTAATACTATACCAATTGATGTCCACAACAATTTACCATAGTTTCTAATGTAGAAAGGTAGGCAAATTGGGGATGTTGTGACATATATATTTGTAATTGACAAATTAATTATGGTGTCAAAATTAAGTTGATCGAATTGTAATTTGTGGTTCATTTCTTTGTAATGGATCATGGAGTTCAGGAACAAGTTCATGGACATTATTGATCCAGGGAGAACTTCATATAATCGAGGTAATATAGTCAAGGTAAATGCGTGAGGATACGTTCCACTTTATATTTTGAAGTCCAAATTCCAAAACTAGAGCTATAACTTAATTTCTTTAAAGTTTTCAAAGCTGGACCAGTCCACTTGTTCCTTAGACCGGTCCAACATATCTTGGTTTCTCAAAGAATATTTTTTAGGAAAAATTACTAATAAGTCCTACTTTTAAGCTCTAAAGACAAATTAAGTCCTATAAAATTTTCATAAATACAAAAGAAGCTATACTTTTAAACTCTAAAGACAAATAAGTCCTATCAAATTTTCACAAAGACAAATAAGTCCTAAAAAAAAGTTCATCGGACAATAAAGTCCTACATTTCATAAAAAAAATCCAATAAAGTCTATAACTAGTACAATTCCTCTTTTACCCTTTTCATATATCACATATGTTGTCTAACTAATTTTCTCCAACTTATCATGTTAAAACTTTATTAAAAATAAATAATTTAAGAAAAAAGTTTTATTTCAAATTCACATTATATTCGATTTATTAAGATAATTTGATAATATTTTTAGATAACATTTTCTTAAATTCATAAATATTTATTTTTTACTATTGAATTTTTTTAAGCAATATTAAATAGAAAATTTGAAAAAAATAGAAAAATCATTTATTATTCATAAATGTAATGAATGAAAAGTATTTCATTGTATTTTAACATGTTGTGAGTATTTACGAAAAGTGAATTTGAAATAATTTTTTTAAATGTTTTAGGATTATTAATTTTGGTAACAATTAATATTTTTGTAAAAAGGTCTTAGTTACAAAATATTGAAAGTAGAGAGAAATTTTGTATTTTAGTGTGAAAAAAAGGCACTAATTAATGAAAATTGAGAAATAAATGGTAATACTGAGAAAAAGTTAATTATTTATAAAATTTGAACTTAGTTGAAAATATTTTTTAAACGTAGGACTTATTTGTCTTTGTAATTTTTTTATAGGACTTATTTGTCTTTGTAAAAATTTTATAGGACTTATTTGCCATTAGTGTTTAAAAGTAGGACTTCTTTGTCTTTTTAAAAATTTTATAGGACTTATTTGTTTTTAGAGTTTAAAAGTGGGACTTAATTGTAATTTTTCCTATTTTTTATACACAAGTGACCGGCCCACTTGTTCTCCAAGCTACTCCAACTCAGATAATAAAAGTTTTACCGGTCCAAGTAATCCCTGAACCCATCCAACTTTGCTAAGGTTGCTTTTTCAGTAAGGAAACTTCTGTTTGGAGTCAAATTAGTTTCTAAAAATAAACTTTGGAAAATGTTTTTGAAGAGTTTTTAACTTGATTTTCAAGTAAATTTAGGACTTCATCATATGTAAATACTCTCTTATATTTTTTCTACAATTATGCTTTCAAAAAATTATTACTTAAGAGAGAGTTTTTGTGAGTATTTTTAGGGCAAAAAAATCATCTTTGATTTTTCAATTTTTTTAAAAGCAAACACATATACACTGAGTGATCTTTATGGTGGTGTTCTCAATCTAATCTAGAGTACAAAACTATTACAGAGTTATCTTATTCGGTTAGACATCTGAGCTTCTGGTTTCTTCTCAACTGTTCATTCGTGAGAGGAGAAGGCAATTGCACTACGAATGGGACAGAATATTCACGGAGTGTTCGTGTTCTTCCGGCAACCCTTTTACAAAGATGGAGGAGTAAGCCTGAAATTTGCAACAATTGGATGAGGAGTCGCATGAGTCATGCAGGGATGTTCAACAGAAGAGTGGATGTAAGTCTGAGACATAGTCTGTTATA
The DNA here is from genome assembly GCA_026545225.1 of Cornus controversa. NCBI lineage: Eukaryota > Viridiplantae > Streptophyta > Magnoliopsida > Cornales > Cornaceae > Cornus > Cornus controversa. The sequence continues at coordinate 25,586,913 of CM048848.1, read as the reverse complement.
CTTTTCTTTGACGATAGGAATTTGGTTCTCCGGAGCTATAGTCTCACCCGTGATTTTTCTTCCCGATTTAAGTTTTTTCACGTATATCTAGTATTATCACTTACTTTACTTTATTTATTACTTTGTGTGGTTGTTTTTTTTTAATTGGAAAAAAATAAAAAAAATTAAAATATTGAGCAAACAAGTTTAACCACTCATTCACCCCCTTTAGGTGTTTTTTATAAACTTTCATAGCCATTTTCGCACTGTGCTACTCACAAATGTATCTGAGTTCTTCTTCAGTTGAATGAAGAAGAACAAGATGATAGCCAGACAACTATATAAGAAAGAGAGATGATCCATCTGAGAATTTGAATTTAACAACTAAATATTTATATGACTAAGAATTCCACTACCAACTTAGAAGAGGTGAATATTTCACTTCCTATTTGTATCCCCACATATGTCATTGTTGATATACTTAAACACGCTAGTTCACTTCAGATTTGGTTGGGGAAATTTTGTGGAAGCAGAGTACTTGTAATAGCTAATTCTTAGCCTTCTCTTGTTTCATCTTAATGGGCAGAGAATTTTTATTTTGCTTTTCTGTTCTTAAAAGCTGAAGGGAATAAATAATCAATAAGTCAGAAGTACTCGGATATAACATCAAATTATTCTCATTGAACAAAGAGTAAACAAGTATTTGATAAGAACTCTATAATCTTCTCTTTTTCTTGAGTTCTAGTAGATGGAAAAAAATAATCATTATTCAGTACAAAGGAAGCAAATCACACCTACATTCACAAAGAGGAGAAATTTCACTATCATTAATGAAAATAATATACATTTGTAGAGAATTCCCACTCCCTTAATGCCTCATAAGAAATTACACTAGTAGAGACTTTGAATACTGGACTGAACACACACTCTCTACTGAGGGTATGGGGTTAGATACCCTAGAATTTCACAATCTACAACTCCAAGAGATCCATGCTCATCTCTATGTTGGCGTGAGTTGTCCTCCGCGAGATTATAGGAGGAAGTTTTGGGATACACTATCAATTTAGTTAATTAAGTCGTGATACATGTATAGCCAAATTTAGATGTTCGCATTTTGTTATATATACACACTATTTCTTGTAAAGAAGAAATTGAATATAAGAGATTTTCTATACGTTTTGTCATGGTATCAAAGCCACCGATCCTCCTGTCAATTTCCTAACCAATCTCGTCTCCCTTTATGGCTGATACAGACCCCATACTGATGAATCTCCTTCTTCCTCCATCATACCGAGTTGACCACGAAAATGACTGAAGTTTTCAGCAAAGTTTCAGCCCCAACCCAGACCTCCAATATTGCTACTGCACCGATCGGCATCAAGTTGGATGGTACCAACTATGCTCTTTGGTCCCAGGTGGTCGAGATGTATATCTCGGGCAAAGACAAATTGGGATACATAAATGGTGATCTACCTCAACCTCCTCAAACGGATCCTACCTTTTGATGATGGCACACCGACAATGCTATTGTTAAAGGCTGGTTGATTAATTCCATGGACTCCTCTCTTATCGGTAACTTCATCTGCTTCCCAACAGCTAAGCTAGTGTGTGATGCAATTGCTACTACCTACTTTGATGGCAGCGACACCTCCCAGGTGTATGACCTCCGGTGACGCGTAACCTGCCTTAAACAGGCTGGCGGCTCTCTTGAAAAATTCTACAATGATCTCCAAGGCCTCTAGTGTGAATCGATTTCCATCGTCCCAACTCGATGGAATGCCCAACCGATATTCAACATTACAATTCCCTCGTTCAAGAAGATCGGGTATATGCATTCTTGGATGGTCTCGATGACCACTTAGACCATATCAGGAGTGATGTCCTACAGATCAAGCCATTCCCAACAATAGAGCAAGCCTATGCACACATTCGGAGGGAAGTTCTTTGTCAAGCGCCGTGATGGAGGTGGGAATGATGACAGCACCGACAAGGCTGCAGTGGCTACTACAGAACCACATCTTTCCCTTATTCCAGCCAATAGTTCCAACACTAACCCAGGTAATGCTCTACTTGGTTCTAATCGGGAGGCTGACTGTAATGCTTGGATACTTGATTCTGGAGCAACAGACCATATGACATTTGATGCTGCTGATTTTTCTCAGCACTTCCCTCCTCGGTGAACTAGCATTGCCAATGCTAATGGAGGTATCTCTTTGGTAATAGGGGCTGGGACTGTGATGCTGTCACCATCCCTACCATTATGTAATACTTTACTCATGCCTTCTCTTTCTCACAAATTACTATCCATGAGTCAAGTTACTAAAGACTTGAATTGTGTTGTGCTCATTTATCCTGTGTTTTGTCTTATTCAGGATATTCTCACCAAGGAGATCATTGGGCTTGGTACTAATAGAGGGGGGGGGGGCTCTATTATATAGAAGATTTCAGCGTTGGCCGAGCACACCACATGCACCGCCCAAGCAACCTCAAAGTGGAACTAATTTTGCTTTGGCACTGTCGGTTAGGCCATCCGTCGTTTGGTTATCTGCAACATGTGTTTCCTAATTTATTTTCGGGTCTGTCAATTTTGGATTTTAAATGTGAGACTTGCATTTTAGCTAAAAGTCATCAAGTCACTTTTCCGTTGAGTATGAATAAGAGCGATGTTATTTTTGCCTTGATTCACTCTGATGTCTGGGGTTCTTCCCCAAAATCTACTCTGCCTAGTTTTTGCTGGTTTGTGATATTTGTTGATGATTGTACTCGAATGACTTAGATTTACTAGTTGAAACATAAAAATGAGGTTTTTCATGTATTTCAATCATTTCATACAATGATTCAAACTCAGTTCTTTGTGAAACTCCGAACTCTTCGATCAGATAATGGTGGGGAGTATGTGAATCAATAGTTCTGTGATTATTTCCAACACCATGGACTAATTCATGAGACCTCATACCCCCAGACTCGGCAACAAAATGGTATTGCCGAGCGCAAGAATCGCTACATCCTCAAAATTGCTCAAGCTCACGTACCTAGCCACCACTGGGCTGATGCTGTTGCCATGTCTGTCCATCTCATTAACCGCATGCCTTCAAAAGTTCTTGGGTTCAAGACTTCATTACAGGCTTTGTCAACCTATGTGTCATTAGCCACAGTACTGATGCTTCCACTTCGTGTCTTTGGTTATGTTGCATTTGTTCACCTCCATAAGAACCAACGCACGAAGCTTGATCCCTGTGCCATTCGTTGTCTTTTTTTGGGCTATGTCATACACCAAAAAGGGTACCGTTGCTATGACCCAACTACTAGGCACACCTATGTGACTATGGATGTCACGTTCCTTGATTCCGACACTTTCTACGCTTCTGCCGAATCCAATTCTTCTCTTCAGGGGGAGACAAGAATAGAAGAGATGAATTGGTTGACATTTGACTGGTTCAAGGACACTGATATGACACCTAATGCTCCTCAGTCGACCATTGAGGAACCTAATCTAGAGTCGACATCTCTAGAAGCTGAAGTAGCAGTACCCCCCCACTCTTCAGTATCCAATGACCCATCTCCTGAGAATATCATTGAGGTAAGCTCTCTTATCACACCTCACATTTCTAATGATGTGGATACTCCTGTTGGCTATGAGTTACCTTTCAGGCACAATCAGGGCAAACCACCAAACAGATATTCTCTGAAATTGGAGGACCAGAGATCGAGATAGTCAATTGCCAATTATGTTTCTACAAATGAGCTGTTCGAACCCCTCAAAAACTTTGTGAATGAACTCTCCTCACATCATATTCCCACAAGTGTTGACGAGGCTCTAGAAGACCTTAGGTGGATCCGAGCTCTGAAGGAAGAAATGGAGGCATAATTGAAAAATGAGATGTGGACTCTTGCTCCCCTACCAGAAGGTAAAAAAATAGTGGGGTGTAAGTGGGTATTCTCCATCAAGTACAAAGTCGATGGGTCAGTTGAAAGGTACAAAGCAAGACTGGTGGCAAAGGGCTATACGCAAACCTATGGCGTAGACTATCAAGAAACGTTCTCACCGGTGGCCAAGTTGAGTATTGTTAGGGTTCTACTATCTCTTGTAGTGAATCTTGATTGGCCATTACACCAGTTTGACGTGAAAAATGCTTTTCTCCATAGAGATCTTGAAGAAGAAATCTACATGGATGTCCCTCCAGGATATATGGCAAACTCTAAAGCTAAGATTGTGTGCAAACTATAACAAACTTTATATGGCTTGAAGCAATCTCTTAGAACATGGTTTGGGCACTTGAACTGGACAATGAGGACATATGGCTTTCAACAAAGCAACTCAGACCATACGCTATTCTTAAAACATCATTGGGGTAAGAGAACAGCTTTGATAGTCTTTCTAGACGATATAATCATTACAAGAGACGACCCAGATGAAATAACAAGACTTCAAGATCAATTGGCCACAGACTTTGAGATGAAAAATCTAGGAGGACTCAAATATTTTCTGGGAATTGAAGTTGCTAGGTCGAAGCAAGGCATATTCCTTTCCCAACGAAAATATATCCTAGATTTATTATCAAAAGTTAGATTACTGGATTGTAAGCCTACAAATACACCAATAGTCAAAAATCACAAGCTTGGAGAATACCCAGACCAAGTGCCAATAGACAAAGGAAGATACCAGAGATTAGTTGGAAAATTTATTTATCTCTCTCATACATGGCATGACATCGCCTATGCAGTAAGTGTAGTAAGCCAATTCATGCACTATCCAAGTGAAGATCATATAAATGCGGTGATTTGGATTCTTTGATGCCTAAAGTCCTCTCCGAGAAAAGGACTTATGTTTATAAGAAACAATCACCTACGAGTAAAAAGTTACACAGACGCTGACTGGGCAGAAAATATCTCCGATAGGAAATCCACCTCAGGCTATTTCACATTTTTTGGAGGGAACCTAGTTACATGAAGAAGTAAAAAGCAAAAGGTGGTAGCATTATCAAGTGCAGAAGTTGAGTTTCGTGGGATGGCTAAGGGCCTTTGTGAACTTCTCTAGCTTTGAAGACTATTAACTGAAATTGGCTTTGCTCCTGGCTGCGAGATGGACCTATTTTGTGATAACAAGGCTGCAATTGACATTTCTCATAACCCAATCCAGCATGATCAGACCAAACACGTGGAAGAAGATCGACACTTCATCAAACAAAATCTTGAGGCCAAGATAATTCGATTCCCATTTGTTAAATCCGAAGACCAGTTGGCAGACATACTCACAAAAGCTGTATGTAGTAGAAACTTCTACAACTCACTTGGCAAGTTGGGCATCTGAGATCTATATGCACCAGCTTGAGGGAGAGTGTTGGCGTGAGTTGTCCTCCACGAGATTATAGGAGAAAGTTTTGGGATACACTATCAATTTAGTTAATTAAGCCGTGATACATGTATAGCCAAATTTAGATGTTTGCGTTTTGTTATATGTACCCACTGATTCTTGTAAAGATGAAATTGAATATAAGAGATTTTCTATACGTTTTGTCACTCTAGCCCCCACACTCACCGATTTCTATGAGGCTACATCTCTCTACGATTGGTGCTCACTTTGCACTGACTCTCTTCTCTTCTCACTCACTCATTCATTCTCGTTTCTTTTCTACTCGCTCCACTCAACTACACCTCTATTGTTGGGTCAGGTAATTATGATGGCCATGAGGTGACTTTCCTATGGCAATTATATGAAAAATGGGGCACCCCTTAGTTATTTGATCTGTAAAACATGTGAGATATTTTATTGTAATTGGCAAATTTAGGTGTCAAAAATTAAGTTGATCGAGTTGTAATTTTTGGTTTAATATGGGTCTCGATCATGGAAGCTGAAAATCAAAGTGCATAGATCTCGTTGATTCAATGAGAACATCACTTGTTACCGGTATGTAAGTGATGACACTAAGTTTGAAGTTTGGAATGTTTAGGACTTAAAAAAATATGTTTTAAATTATTCTAACTTGGACCGGTCCTCTTTTTAAGGATTGCTTCAACTTCTCTCAGTTTCTTGCAAGTTTTCAGACCTACAGAATTGAGGACTACTCCATAAATTTGAGGACCAGTTGCACTTTGATGGATTTCAGCAAAAAATTCCTTTTCAATTTGTTTTGGTTTTCAAATCAGCCCAAACTTCTTTGAGACCTCCTAAAAGGGTCTTATTTTTCAAGTAAACTTAGGACTCTCTCATCTATAAATACTACTCTAAACTTCCCTACAAATTAGATACATAGAGATATATTATTATTTTTTAGAGCAAAAAGATTTTTAAAGAGTATTTCTAGGATAGAAAATCACCTTCGATTTTTTTATCTTTTGGGAGCATACATCTATAATTCACAGGTAATATTTAGGATGTTGTTCTATATCTAATCGATCATTCAAAGACTTCTTCAAAATTCTTCATTTGATCAAGACATTAGATTTTCGATTCTTCTCAATTACTTGCTTGTGAAAAAAGGTGAAACAAATCACAGTACGAATGAGACAAAATATTTGCAGAGTGTTCTTGTTCTTTCGGCTACCCTTCTGCAAGGATTGTGGTGTCTGTTTGAAGTTTGCAGTAATTGGATGAGGAGTCGCAATAGTAAGTCTAAGAGTGGGTGTGAGACTGAGATAGAGTCTGTTGTACTTTATTTCGACGATAGTGGATTGATTTTCTGAGTCCCATTGCTTTTTCTTTTGATTTGATTTTCCACGTATATCTGATGTCATCTCTTACTTTACTTTAATTACTTACTTTGTGTGTGATTATTTATTTTAATTTGCTAAAATTAAAATAATTTGAATAATCAAACAAATGAGTTCAAACACCTATTCACCCCCTCTAGGTGTATTTTATCAAACTTCCACATACACTTTCACACTGCGCAACTCACAAAACACAGTGGATGGATTCAATTTAAGTTAGATATCTAACACTGCCTACAACGCTTTGTCAACATAATCAAAACTAAATGGTCTCAATCCTCAATTCTAAATCATGCAGAATTTTTTACGGTAAAACCCACCTAAGCTAGTGACCAAATATAAAAAAAAATTACCTACAAATTAAAAACTAGTGTTAAGTTTTTGATGTCTTGGACCAAGATGTTATGTGGCAGAAGAAAGAAAAACAGAAACAGAAAGTATAACTTTGTTCAGCTATAGGTGTGCAGTTTAGGAGTACGCTTGTAAATTTTTAGTGTGCAAGTGTGCCAGGATCCTTAGATTTGTATTTGCAGCCAAATAGGAGCCAAGCAAATATTTCTGAATGTCCTATAGTCTCTAGAGCCGAACAACCTCTTTTCCCAAGACAAATAACTTAGGCGACCCCTAAGGCGCCAGCCAATAGAAGACCTCTAAAATTTTTATTTTTTATATTATTAGACCCCAACCACTAGTAGGGATTTAATAGTGAGTCCAAAGAATTTAATTCTTTCTAAAACTTTTCATTCCACCTTCTATTATTTTTTTTTCTCCTCTCATTTTTCCAAGTTTTTTTCTACTCTATCATTATACAACCGTATTAATTTTTTAACTTAAATTATTTTGTAGTTTTATTATTTTTTGTTACCATAAAATTGTATATTTTGTTTATGACCAGTTTTATTTATATTATTAAATATATCTACTAAAAAGTTTGAATCGGGATACAAAAAAACTGAAAATAAAGAAAAGAATAGATAAACTAATTCAATCTTGAAAAGAAGCTCTTGATATATTTGTTACAACTAATAATTAAAACATAACAAAAAAATTAGGTGCAAATTCAAAAAATACACAACCAAGTCATGAAAAAGAGTTATAAGGTTATATAATAGTGAAAGAAAAAGATTTTAATGACTTGTTCCATAATGATAATCAAATGTGTAATACGCACTTTTATTTACTTACAAAATATTATTGACTATACATATAATTGTTGATGAAGTAGATCAAAGGAGTTTTTTTAAGTTAAAGTTGATAAAATTATATCCAAGATCAATTATGTTACAAGAAAGATTAAATGATTTGAGTTCAAGAATCTAAACAGTAATTTTTCATCTCAAAAAGAAAGAAGAATGATTTTTAAGTAAAGAATATTAACTATTGTTTGAGATTAATATATAACATATTAAAGGCTACCTTATATTATATTGAGCAACCCCTCTTCTTAACATAGCTTAGTCTCGAGCTAGCGTGGCTTAGTTTAGTTATCTTCTAGTTGTTAGAATTTAATGTCAAACATTCCTTTGCATATTGGTTTGTAATGTGCAAAGTTTTTTTGTATCCAATACTCAACTTCTCAAGTCTGGCTTTCAATATTCAAGTGTAATCATTAATTTATACTTTCAACAATAGCATGATTGTTGGAAACGATAAAGTCTGGGCTGATAGGAATAAAGTTTTTGTAAACGCCACAACCACATACATCACACATGTAGGTACACTTGAACTCCCCTTGAGTTCTTTCTACGACTTGGGCAGACCATTTGTATTGGGTCAGGGGTCTAGAATCTAGACGCCTTGGCTAGACAGACTTTACAGCAAAACAGCAACATGACGACATTCAGAAAAATATAGCACAATGTTTATGAAATTAGGATGGTAGTTTTATGTGGCTAGCTAGCAATTATATATATATATATATATAAATTAAGAATATTATAGTACTGCATACATATATCAGAGAGAGAGAGAGAGAGAGAGAGAGAGAGAGAGAAAGAAAGAGAGAAATATTAAGAGAGTCTGACTTACTAGAGTCGACACAATGGAAAGCATGAGGCCTGTCAGGACAGAAACACCTGAAATGGTTGGAAGGATCAAACCCGCAACGCCCACCAGTTGCCCCGCATACACTACAGTTGTTGGCTACCCAATTCAACACAAACCCCCTTCTCAGTGACTCTAAATAGCCATCAATTTCCAACGATTCAATTGGTGCCACCACCACAGTATTGCATTTGTCCCTTGCAGAAGCTAAGTTGGTGTCATTAGAAGACATTACTAGACTCCAGTCCTCATCATCACCACCCCCATTACAATCAACCCTGTACCTCAAAAGCTTCTCAGGCAACGGCAATGATTTTGAACAATTGGACAGCAAAATGAGCTCAGATAAATTCGAATACTCCTTGAACCGGGAATCTTGTTTAAGTGTTATGTTCCCAATTCTCGGAAAACAGACATTGTTAGACTCTAAAACAGCAGAATTGTATACACGAAGAGACTGGTTGTCGTAGAAAATTTGCTTCACTATATAATCATTGTCCGGTATGCGAAGAATTGGATGCTCATTCTTGCAATCCAGCATAAAACCCGGGTACCCACAATACGAATTTTGCTGGCCTTGAATCCAGAAGGGATAGCTTATATTTTGCTTACCACACTTGATAGGCACACATGCCTCAAACATTGGATCAACAGAGACAGCCTTTCTTATTAATAAGAGGAGCAGAATCATAGTGGATATAGTACTAAGGCTTAAGGATGATGGTCTCAAACTTTTTTGATTCATTTGGAGCTAGCTATGATCTTCTTGATAGAGTTGTTCTAAAAAGATATAGATAGATAGAGATAGATAGATAGATAGACAGAGATAGAGATCGAGAGGATTGTGAAGACAGATTGACTTCTTCTTTTATGCCTCTACTGACAGAGAGAGTTGAGGATTGGTTATTCCATATAGAGTACAGATAATATGTATGTATCTGCCTGCCTTCCATCTTGGACTGTTGAATATTTTTGCCACTGCCTAATTAAATGGGTGGCCCATCTTCATAAAGTCGTACTATTTGACCAATCTCTTCGGTCAGACCATCGTAAATCATTAATTAAGACCTTAAGGGCAAAGAGAGAGAGGCCTTTCATTTTGCAAGGTAGAGGAGTTCACAGGATATGCTTCTTGACCACGAATCCACCAACTTGCAAATAACGCATCGTGGAGGAAAATATGTGGTCCATCCTGATACCAAAATATCATAATAATCATTTGCTCCTTGAACCACCAAGGTCTATTGTTAGAGCTCCGAGGAGTTTATTATATATATATATATATATATATATATATATACTGTATTTCCTTGCCTTTGGACTAGTAATTTTTCATATGAAGATAAAAGAATAATTTCCGGAATGATAAATTATTAGAAATATGTCTTTATTCAAACAATATCCTCGTGAAAATGGCTTCAGTTTTACCGTATAGAACCGGTAGTTAATACTATTTAAAAAAAAAACACATGAACTCAAATATATATAGTATTTGTTTCAGGAATCTTAGGGCTTGGAGTCAAGACATTTAATATATATATTTTTTTTCATTTGAATGGAGTCAAACATTTAACCTTGCTTCTTGAGAACTAACTAATACCTTGTACTGTCCACAAGGCGAATTAGTTTATAGCAATTTAAAAATGGGGTGTCTTTTCTTTGGTCACCAGTAACATCGTTATTAGTATGCTTTGAACATAGTCAGTCTCTAATTAACAAGTCCTAAGGTTTCCTTTGACTTTTCTAAATATTTAAATCTTCAAAAACACAAGAGTTGGCACCAAACTGCAAAAGGAAATGTACAGTTGAGTTACTTCTATTTTCATCTTTTCTCTTTTTCTACTTTGTTTCTTCTTCTGTTTTTGCAAAATATATATATATACACCCACATACTAATATATACGCGAGCCTATGCACTATTAGCAGAGAAGAAATTGCGACCGTAAACAAAGGCATTTTGGATCAAATTTAAATATAATATATGTTTTATTTTTTTGTTTCTTTTGGTTTATTTTCTTCACAAAAACTAGCTTGATTTTTCAATTTCTAATTTCTTTCCCCCCCAAATTACACTGAAATGTTTTCCTAAATGAGGTGGTTATTTTAAATAATTTTCTAAGTGACATTGTTTGGTCTTAATTCACATGAAGTGCAAAATAGTATAAAGGAAAGAAAAGGAAGAATTTTTATCCAAAAATGTACCCCCCTTTACGACAGAGACAACTCAGTACGATCACTTCATCAGACAAATTTCTAATATGCTTCCATAGCATAATTTCATAACTGTCATTTTCGTTACTTATTAAGAAAAAGAGAGAGCCTTATCTATGTATCAATAATTGAATTAACCCCCCTCCAGTTAAGCTTTTATAATAGGTGGTACTAAACATAATATCAGAATTAAAAAGTATTAAATCCAAACCTCTCTCGTCCACTTAATCATAATTGATACATATGCTGAACGGCTACAATTGAGAGGGCGTGTACGTTAAAGGATACAAGTAATTTACAACCTCTCTCATGTAAAAGGTGTTGGAAAGGAAAGACTAAACATAGACACCACAAAATGTGTCCTTAGACTTCTTTGCTATCAAATGAACAAAATTTATATATTTAGCCAACTCAAAAATGAAACATTCAATTGTAAGAATTGATTAATTACAGTTCTGTGAATAATAAATATTAAAAAGGACCCCCTTAAGACTAGGATTTAATAGTCTAGCATGCTTGGTATTCATTATATCGTACCTTGTTTCGTATTTACAGAGGGAGAAGGGAAGACTCAAAACATAAATAATTTTTAACACTATTTTGCATAAATTGATTGTTCTTATTTTCTAAATAACATCCTCATCACACCAGGGCTAGCAGGCCATTTAGGGGCTCGCTAAGGCCTCAGTCAATAAAAGACCCCTAAAATATTTTTTTTCCTTATATATAATACTTTCTAAAATTTTTTATAATCTTCGATTATTTAGAATTCCTAAACTTTTTGTTTCCTTTTGTTATTAGACCCCAACAAATTTTCTATTTTTTTTCTCTCTCCTTGTTCCATGCTTTTTCCCTCCTCATTACACTAGTCATAATGTTGTTTAATATGATAATTCTAGTTATTAGGGATGCACTCAGTTCGGTTTTAGAGAATTTTGGAACCGAACCACGCGGTTTGGTTCTACTAAAAATGAAACCGAACCGAACCAAATCGAATCGTGAAGAACCAATTCGATTCCACGGTTCAACATTATTGAGAAATTTTTAGTTTAGACTTTTTCCAAGCTAGAGAAAGAACATAAAGAAATTTTTTTTCCATATCCTTTTCATTACTCTCACTAAATCCACAAAATCAACAGAACCTAGACTGACTCAATATGAGAACATACATCACCATAAGACATAAGTTAGAATCCCAAAATAAATATTAATGAATATGAAAAAGTAAGCATACAAGCGTTGAGCCAAGGAATTACATATTAATGAAGGTGAAGAATCTCATGCCAAATAGAAGAAAAAGAGAAAAATATTGTCGAAAATTTATAATATGATATCGATGCACACTGCATAGTGGGTTTTGTAAAGGGAACAAGCTTTCCGATATAACCTGCGATAATCGCCTCTTAGATAAAGAAAATTATAAACATAGAATATATATATCTACATATAAATAATATAAAAAATAAATGTGCGAAATGAGAGGGAAAGATATAGAGTACAGACCCAAAATAAAAATAAAATTAAAATCTTTAATCTGACTAAATCTGGGATTGAGGATGAATTTGTGGTTTATGTGAAAGTGTGCATGTGAACTGAGATTGACAGAGAGGATGGGCAATCGGTGATGACTGGCTGTGAATAACATGGTGCGAAAATGGCTGTGAAAGTGTGAATATGAACTGCGATTGATAGAGAGGATGGACAATTGGTGGTGAGTGGCTGTGAGTAACATGGTGCGAAAATGGCTGTGAAAGTGCGAATGTGAACTGAGATTGACAAAGAGGATGGGCAATCAGTGGTGACTGGCTGTGAGTAACATGGTGCGATAATGGATACACACTTTCCCCAACACTCATTCCCCTTTCAGCATGCAATGGGTATAACCCTGCATCTTAGTACAACCTATCACCTTTAGACCGATGGCTAGACTGAAATGGTTAATCAGATTCTGGAAGACATATTACGAGCATGTGTACTCGACTTCAAGGATAATTGGGTGAGTTACTTGCCACTCGTTGAGTTTGCATATAACAATAGTTATCAAAAGACTATTGGTATGGCACCATTTGAGGCTCTGTATGGGTGCCCATATAGGTCATCGATATGTTGGTTGGATGTTGGAGAGAACAGATTGTTAGGTCCTGAATTCATCAAAGACACCTCGAGAAAGTTGCTCTTATTAGAGACCGTATGAGGACTGCTCAAAGTAGACAGAAGAGTTATGCCGACTGGAGAACTTGAGCTTTAAAGTTCAAGGTGGGGGATCAGGTTCTACTCAAGGTTTCTTCCATGAAGGGAGTAATGTAGTTTAGGAGAAAGGGAAAGTTGATACCTCATTTTGTGGGTCCTTTTATGATTACCGACAGGGTTTGGGTGGTAGCATATAGACTAGCGTTACCATATACGATGCATAAGGTGCACAATGTCTTTCATGTTTCTATGCTTCGAAAATTCTTTAGAGATGAGGATACTTACCAGCACATTGAGGTTGGAGAGATTGAGTTCCAGCCAGATGCAACATATATGGAGTAGCCTCACTGTATTCTTGACCGTAGGGACCAGATTCTTCGTTCTAAGACCATTCTGTTTGTTCGAGTTTAATAGAGCCACCACAATGAGGCGGAGTCCACTTGGGAAAGAGAGGATGAAATAAAAGCAAAGTATTTCTTTTAGGTATGAGGTGAATTTCGAGAACGGAATTTCTCTTTTTAAGGGGGAAGAATGTAATACCCCATAATTTTGGAGGTCATTTAATTTTAATTTAAATGCTTTATTTTTTTGTTTAGTTAAATTAAATTGCTTTGTTAATTAAATTAAATTCCTTTGAGTGCTTTGAATTTGTTGTGTTGGTTAAATTAAATATCTTTAAGTGCTTTAAATATTTTGGTGTATTTTATTAAATTTTATTTGGACTGGGTATTTGTATTTTTTTTCTTTATTTTAATTTTAGATTGAGGTAGGGAGGAATTTGGGTTGAGTTAGGCTGGAATGGTTGGGCTGGGTATATTTATTTTGATGGGCTAGGGTTTTTTTTTTCCCTTCTAATTATTTTAGTTTCATTAGTTTTCTAGAAAGAAAAAAAATAAAAGAAAACAAAATAGGGTTAGTGTTTCTGTCATTTATATGCATAGAGACTGAAAGAACGTAGATGAAAGAGAGAAGGGAGAGCAGGAGCGATTCATAGGGACGAGTTCTTGTTCGTCAAAAAGGCAAGTTCAAACTCTTCTCTTTCCCTTTGAATCTGTTGATATATATATATATATATATATATATATACATATTGCTAGAATATGTTTTTATGTATTTAATTATGAAATTAAATGATTATGAATGCTAAGGGTGATTTTGTGGATTAAACATGAAGAATTTGGATTTTTTTTCTCATATGTATATGCATGTATATATGACTGTATAGCCGGGTGTATATATATATATATATATATATATATATATGAACATGAAATTTGGGTTGAATGTATTCATCAATTTCGAAGGTTTTTGTTCCGATTAATAGGTAGATCTTGCTACCCCGAATAATCCCTGAAAGTTTGGTTGCAAACCGTTGGGTAGATTCATGGGAAATTGAGTTTGAAATTTTAAAATTTTAAAATTTTAAAGCTTAAATTTGGGCATTTTTTATTTAGGCTGTGAAAGGAGGTGATTTTGGTACCAATGCGTAGCTTAGATCGAGACGAGTTGAGTGGTATATTCATACACGCAATTCGGTGCCCAGAAGTGACCGAAAAATGGTTGAAAGTTTCGGCTCCATTGTTGAACGTGAGTTGCAAGAAGAAGGAAAAGAAAAGAAAAAAAAAAGAGGAAAAAGAAGAGGGGGCAGCGCCCCCCACGCGCACCACCAGGACGTGGGGGCGCGCACCGCCAGCTCCGGCAATGGGCCCCACTAGCCGGGGCCCACCTCTGGGCCCACTTTTGGCCCAGTCCAAATTTTTTATTTTTATTTTTTTTAAATGTTTTTAAATTTATTTTTAAATTAAAAAAATAGGAAAAATAATTTTTAAAATTGTTTTTAAATTCTAGAAAAGTCTAGAAAAATTTGGGTAACCTTTTAGGGACAGAATACACTTGGGTTTTAAACTTCAAGTGGAAATGAGCTTCCCTCGTTGTTAAATTGGTTTTAAAAGTATGTCTCAAAATTGGATTTTGAATTTTTTTTTAATTTAGAAAATATTTTTAAAATTTTTGTAAAATTCCAAAAAAATTTAGAATGATTAAATAGGGTTCTTAGGAACAGAATAGGCCCAGAAACCTAGGTTAGAGCTAGGTTTTGACTCCCTCAATGATTTACGTACATTGGAGATTTGGTTGTGTGCTTTCTCGTATAATTGGTGGTTATATTATTTTTCCTTCCTTAATTGTATTCTTTGAAATCATAATTGTTTATGATATACTTGATATTAGTTTAATTCTGTATGAGTTATTTTATTATGGTGATTGAATTTTTGTTATATTAAGTTAATGTGCTATGGAGGTTAGATCTTTGGTTTTGGTTTAACACTACAAGAAATATGCTTTTTAGGGACAGCCCAAAAAACCGTCGCTGATACTCCTATTTTTAGGCACAGTGCACTTGGACCGTCACTAATGACTCTAATTTTTGGGCATAGTTGGTTTGGACAGTCCCAAAAGGCTTTAAAAATTATAGCCCGCCCACATAATTGTTTGGCGGGACTCGAATAGTAAACCAAAACACCTATACTATATCGTTTAATAATTTTTGAGACTTTTCATCTATAATCACACGCACACATACCATCAATACTTCGCATCTCATCACCATATCTGTTCACCGAATCATCTCTCTTTGCCATCATCACCATATCTCATCTCTAGAAGTTTCATCACTAGATTGCATTTCATTACCAGTTCATCTTCATCTCTGATCTAGACATTTTGTATCTTATTACTGGATCAGTTCACCCAGGGATTCAACATCTTCAACACAACTCAGTTCTGGGAAAAGACACATCCAATTGGCTTATGTATCATCTCTAGATGTTTCACGTCTCACCACCAGAGCCAATGAATTGATCCATTAGCCTCTTCCATTCAATGTTGGCT
Source organism: Cornus controversa (assembly GCA_026545225.1). Taxonomy (NCBI): domain Eukaryota; kingdom Viridiplantae; phylum Streptophyta; class Magnoliopsida; order Cornales; family Cornaceae; genus Cornus; species Cornus controversa. Next base: position 25,570,890 of record CM048848.1, on the reverse strand, counting down.
TCTTTTCTCTGAATCCACCAGCCCTCTGTCATTCAATGTTAGATTTCTTCACCAAATCCACAAGCTGAAGGTACAACGATTCTTCTCTCTCAAAACTTAATGGTTTATGTTGTCCGAAGATGTTAATGCAAGTGTTATTGGAGTTGTTAGGTTATGAGGGATAAAATCTTGGGATTTGATTGCATAAAATCAATTTTGGATATCTTGTTAACAATTTGAGAATTTACGATTTTGATGGTTGCACAAAAAATAATTGACGAGTTAAATGTTAGGGTGAGGTACTGAAGTAGATCCTAAATTTTATGAGATAAGAACAGAGTGTTTCTGGGATTTATTTTTTCACGGTTTCGCCCTAGAATTTAATGTCTACTCATGCTACTTCTTCTTCTTCCTTTTTTTTTTGTTTGAAAGGTACTCATGCTACTTCTACCACATGAATATCCCCAAATGTGGGGTATAAGCCATGACTAGGAATAATCGTGGTGCTTGATCTTTCCAGGTGCGCATTGCACGTATTTTCAATACATACGGTCCTCGTATGTGTCTAGATGATAGACATGCTGTTAGCAACTTTGTTGCCCAGGTTTGATCTCTTGCACTAATGTCAAACCTGTCATATCTTTTTTGACACATACAAGGTTTTTCTCACTGCATATGGCTTGGGGTTATATGGTCTCCATTAGCACTATGGCATGAGCCTCAAGTTCCTGCCATTTTCCCTTGAGGCTAGCCACCTGTCATAACCCCGCATGCCTTTTGATATTATGATAGAAGAACATAGGCCTTGGTACATTCTTGTTGCATACTTGCCTAGATCTTTTTGTATCCTAGATTCAACATTGTAGTTGTTGTCATGTTTTGAGCATTCTCAGTGAAGGTGAGATTGTACTTGAAATTTGGTATAACATTACACCTTCAGTGCAGCTGGAGGGTTTATTGTTTGGAATAAGGTTCTTCTTTGTTTAGCCAGCTAGGTGACATCATTTTAACTGGTTGCTATATGTATGACCTGTATATTCTGTTTCTGAACTTAAAAATTTCATCATATATTCTCTTTCATAAGCCCTTGGTGATTTCATTAAGCATTATGGGTGCTTAATAAACATGTTGGGAAGGGCCGGGGAGGTTTGAGGAAGCAGAAAAGATAGCTTTGGAGATTCCTCCTGAGATGGCTAATGTTGTGATTTGGAAGATGCTTCGAGGTGCTTGTAGTTTCCATGGTAATGTTGAGATGGGAGAAAGACTTACAAGGATGGTATTAGAGATGAAAAGAGGATATGGTGGTGACTATGTGCTTTTGTCCAACATCTTTGCTGGTCTTGGTAGGTTTACAGATTCAGAAAGGACGAGGAGAGTGATGGATGACAAAAATGCCCCCAAAGTTACTGGCCTTAGTTTGGTTTGATTAACAGAGAAGCATAAATTTAAAAAGCATGGTATATAACTTTTATATTGGAGAAAACCATTTTTCACATTTTACTATGTATCCAGTTTGTTGATTGGACTGGTTTTTATACACAGGGTTTAATATACTCTAGAATATAATCATAGGCTAGATATTTACTTGTGAAATTCAGCTTAAGATCTTTATGGGCAACTGGTTTGTCAACATGGGGGTTTTCAACTAAATTCTGAGGGAAATGTAGTCTTATAGGATCCTGTAATTGGGTAATTTGGAAATATAATGATTTTGACATCAACACTCTTGAAACGCCACTCTTGAAACTACTTAAAAAATTTTCTGATGTAGGGATGCTTTTTCAGGTATAGTGGTGGAAAAGAATCGTATATAAACAAGTAATGTTGGAACAAATATAGGGGCTAGTTTTTGTGACTTTTAACTTCTTGAGGACTATAGATTTGGGTATTTTTGACCAGGAAGAGTTTGAAGTCCACCCCTAGTTCAGGTATACTAATATACTATGAAAGGATGAGTGTACCAAGAAGAGATCCTTTTAACAACGGATTTGAATGTCAATAGTTGTATAGAAGCACAACACTGCCTTTCTCAAGCATGCACATTTTTAGTTAGTGATCAGGCATCGTGGCTCATCTTGCTAAGTAATGGTTTTGTGGTATTTGAATAAACATCTTCAGATTTGCTCCAGCAAGTGCGAATGGTTTGTCCTTGCAGAACAGGTATCAATTTTGATCTGGAACAGATATATTTTACAATTGCAATGCATATGGATGGAACTAATCTTCTTCTACATAAAACATAAAGTAATGGTTTTCCTCTCTTTTGGTTTCCTGCTCCATGCAACCATCAGCACTAGGAGCTTTATCAAGATTCAGAGCCATCACCACATCTTTAATTTCAGTAGCATCCACCCCCAACTTAAGCATATCCTTATCAAGGCCAGACAACACCTTTCTAGGAAGTATGAGGTTTGAGACCATGGGAGAAGGTTGATTATAAAGGTCATGGTAGAACTGAACTAACCATTCTTTAATAGTATCAGGATTCTCAATATAAGAACTTTCATTGTTGTGCATAGAAGTGATATAATTTCTATTTCTCCTCTGTTGAACCTTATGGTGAAAAAAGGAAGTGCATTTGTCATTCCCTCTCAACCAAAACAACCTTGATTTCTGAGCCCAAACCATCTCTTCCAAATGAAGTAAGTTCTCCAGTTGGGCACCAACCTCCTTTTCAGATTGAAGCAGAGTATCATTTAATGGATCAGCTTGAATGATTGAATCTAGAACCGAATAGATCTAAGATCCTGTGAGTTGCGCGGTGCGGAAGCGGTTGCAAAAAGTATTTTAAAACCTAGAGGGGGGTGAATAGGATCACTTGCTTGTTTGCTTAATTTTTAATATTATCCAATTTCAGTCCAATTAAAATTCTAAGCAATCCCACAAAGCAAGTAAATAAATAAAGTGCAGTAAAGTAAAGAATGCACCGGATATCCGTGGAAACCCAAGGTGGGAAAAATCACGGAGGGAGGTGGCAAGCCTCAGGAAACCAATCCACTATGATGAAGCAAAGAATAACAGACTCTGTCTCAGTCTCACACCCCTCTTCACTCTGTCAAGAATCTGATGCAGAACACCTTAGGCTTATGATTGCGATAATACGTCCAACTACTATAGACTTCTGGCTAACGTCACGATCCTTACAGAAAGGTTACTAGAAGAACCAAAATACTCAGCAAGTATTTCGTTCCCTTCGTAGTGCAATCTGGTCACCTTTCTTCCTCAACAAGCAAGCAAGCGAAGAACTATCAATCCAATGTTCTGATCAGCAAATAGATTTGATGCAGTCTCTAAGCAGCTAATCAGAAGTAGAACACCATCCTAAATATCACTCGTGAAGTATGGATGTGTGTTCTTAAAAATAAATAGCCCTAATTATATTGTATATACTTTCTCTCTCTAAAAATATGTTTCAGGCATCTAGTACTTGCTTATTTTGTACAGAAAATATGAATACATATATATAGGCAAGGAAGTTCTAATTCTACTTGGAAAAGAAGTTGAATATCAAAATAGAACTCTCCTAGAAGTTTCAAACCCAATAGGAATCAGAATTTCAGTCAAAATATATTTCCTATTTGGAATAGGCTAAGTGGGACCAGTGCCAAATAACTAGGACTGGTGGGACTTTTGAAAACCTGCAGAAACCAACCTTACCGAGAAAAGTTGGACCGATCCTAAATATTGGGGACCGGTCCTACTTTGAAAAACCCTAATATTTTCATTTAAACCCTGGTTTTTCAAAATAGGCTGAGAAATAAAAAGTGCAGAGTGTCCTCACCATACTTACCTGTACTATATGGTGTTTTAACTGATTTATCTGCATCCATGCACTTGAGTGTCAGCTCAAAATTGTCGATGATTGATTACTTAAAATAATACAAAAATTATAACTCGATCAATCAAGTTTTGATCACCGAAATATACCAATTACAAATTTATATCTCACAGATCCCTCCTGGCACCAACAATCTACTTATTGATAGTGCCTTTGTCTTTATTCCAATTTTTAATCCCTTCCTTAAGAATTCTTCTTCATAAGCTGATGAATAGGACTGCTAGAAATCACAAAATTCCATGCATTAACAACTAAGCTCTCCACCTCAGGCATGTAATAGCAAATCTTCAAGAACCTAAAAGGTTTAGGACCTTGACAACATGATGGAGACCACTTTACAACCATACCATAGTGATCTGAGAGAGAGGCAGCAGTAAGAGAGAGCTTAGAATCTGTAAATTGATTCAGTTTTTGCCTTGAAATCTTCTTCTACTCTCTTTTATTCATTTTTTTTTCTAATTCTCTTTAAGTTTTTGAGCCTTGAAATTTTTTACTATAGTTGTGTCTGAAAATTGTTATTATAGCCACTCTGCCATTTCTCTCCTACTCAAAGGCTGAAAGCTCAATCATGACATCTAATATCCCAAAGTAGCAGTCTTTTTTCATCTATCATCTTCAGGTACAAAACCCAAAGTACTCTTTTTGCTAGTAGTTTCTATTTCTCTGCTATTTTATGTTATTGTCTTCTGAGCTACCAAAGAGGGGTTTGGTTTACACTAATAATTTCCAGTCATCTTTTATTTTATTTTATTTTTGGTGACTGGCTTTTGAGCACCTAATAGAGAGTCGGTTTCTGCAAATAATTTGTTTTCTTCCAGTAAATAGGTTTCCTAAAATAATTTCAATTTCTAATCTATTTTATTTCTTATTTTTCTTGTTTTTGACCAACCAAACAGAGATTGGAGTTTCCGCTAACAATTTCTAGTTCTCTTGTGTTTTTCTTTTCTTGTTTGCTAGATTTTGAGCAGCCAAGCAGAGGATTTGATTTTCGCTAACAATTTCAACTACTACTGCTTCAGCAACTGCAACAACTAGTACAACTACTTAATCAGCCACTACTGTTTCTTTTTCGAGTTCTCGTACCAGCAGCTCACCTGATTCCTCAGCCACTACTTCATCATTGCAATCAGTTGCTTCTCCTCTGTTTGGTCAGTTTATTGATCTTTTTCACATTCAATGTGCTTACTTATTTTCTTCAATTTTGCAAAAATGTAGTTACTTTATATCTATATCTTTGATAAGACTTAATAACTAGTCCTTGGGGAATAGTTTTTCTCTATTTGGTATTGAAGAAACAACTCTCTCTCTCTCTCTCTCTCTCTCTGTGTATATATATATATATATATATATATATATATGTATATGTATATACTATACATAATTATCTTTTTAAATTTCTTATAATTTTTCATACTTTTTTTCCCATTTTCTTTTCAAATTTCACCCAATGCCTCTTTATCTCTTAATATTAATTTATTTGGTTCTTTTTTTAATTTTTCTTAATTATAACTTAGTTTGTTCTAGTAATTAACAGTTGGAGGAACTAGTGACCATGCGGGAATAGTTGCAAAAAATTACCAAAGTGCATGAGATGATGCTTACGCAACAATAACCTCCACCATGGTTCCACCATTATCACAAGCTTCAAATTTCGAACAGCAGCATGCACCACCAAGGTATCCCCAACCGCCACCATGGTGGCAGTATCAGCAGCCGCCACCATAGTTCTAGTTTTCTCAACATCCCTAATCAACACCAACACCAACGACATTAGAGTCGGCCCGACACCAACACCTCATTCAGCACCAAGACTACCTTAATTTTGTTTTATTTCAAGATGGACAAATTTGTTTGGTTTAGGTTTTGTTTTGTTTTCTTGGATGTTGAACTAGCTAGCTTATTGGTTTTATTTATAAAAAAGTCTAAATGAATTGTTATGTACTTTATACAGTATTTATTTAATATTGTTATATATATATAATTTATTTTAAATTTTGATATTAATATATTATTTATATTATTATTGGCTTAAGAAATGTAAATTAATAAATCAAGTAAAATATAAAAACAAAAATTAAGCAATATATATAAATTAAAAAAAATTATTTGTGGTATCAGGGACAGTCTAAATGTAGACATTAGGGACAGGACAGACCGTCGCTAATATGCACGCGTATTAGTGACATTTCATGATTGTCACTAATATTCCAGTAAAATCGTCACTAATATACCACTTTTTTTGTGATGGTACAACTTGACCATCACTAATGACCTTTCGCGACGCCACTTTTTGTAACGATTCGATTTGAGCATTAGCGACGGTTTTATAATTTTTAGTGACGGATTTGACTGTCCCTAAAACCCTAATTTCTTGTAGTGTAATAGGTTAGTTGTAGATGCATGTAAGGATTGCCAAAGGCATGTCAGGATTGCCAATACCTAATAAGGTATCTAAGGTTAGGGAGTCATGTAAGGATTGCTAGGGGGCATGTCAGGATTACCAATACCTAATAAGATATTTAATGATAGTATAGGAGGCATGTCAGGATTGCCTAGGTTTAATAGGGTATTGTATTTGTACCTTCGGTTTGAACTTAGAAATAGGTTCTAAACTTGTGTGATAGGGGTTGAATTGGGACGGTATATAGGATGACTTCTACTTTGGAGACATGAGATAAATAAAGAAATGATTTGTATACATTTATATATATTTGAGCTTAATTACGGAGGCATGTCAGGATTGCCGATAGGGTAGTTAATATAGATAAGGGAGGCATGTCAGGATTGCCAATACCTAATAAGGTATTTAAGGTTTAAGGAGGCATGTCAGGATTACCGATAGGGTAGTTAATATAGATAGGGAGGCATGTCAGGATTGTCGATATCTAATAAGGTATTTAAGGTTAGTAAGGGAGGCATGTGTGGGATGTCAATTACATGGTGGGGTACTTAATATATATATAAGGGAGGCAGGATAGGATTACCAAATATTCATAAGGTATTTTATTTAATAAATTATTCAGGTTTGTAAGGATTACTTTTGGTTTGAACTTAGAAAATAGGTTTTATAATTTGAGTGTTAGGGGATGGGTTGGTATGGTATGTAGGATGGTTTCTATTTTGGTACATGGGTTAGAAAAGAGAATGATTTTTGTATATATTTATATATTGTTGTTGTTTCTCATATAGAGGGTATGTTTACCAGTTCTTTAATTGGGTTATAGTAGAAAAAACTTGCTCGTAGGTTTAACCCATTTTGTTGATATTTCAGGTCCCAGACAATTTTCACCTCGAGGTTAGAACGTGGATGTTCGTAGAACTTGACATTCACCTATTCCTTACCAGACTTCATAGTAGGGACTTAGGTATTTTCTGAAAGTAATTACCTGTACTTTTTTGGTTAAGGGGTCTTTGAGTTTCGAGACTTCCAAGTTGTATTGATCAGACCAGAATTATGTCTTTAACATTATTTATTATTTCGGTTAGACTTTCCTTTCAGTATTTATATTTCTTTTCATTTTGTTCTTGTATTCTATGCTTATTGCTATCAATTATAAGTATCCCTTACGTTTTATGTGTGAGGCTGGCCACCTCATGCATGAAATTTTGTAGGGGGTATTTCGGTTCGTATTAGAGCATTCCAGGTTCAAGTATCATCGAGTTTTAAGGGTCCGTCGTAGGGTATCTTCCACGTTGTGTATTTTCATAAATAGAATCTAAGTATAGGACTCGTAGTACTCCATACTTTTTAGTCTATTATTGGGGTATTATTCAGATGCCACCTTGTAGGAGGAGGAATGTGAACCAAAACCCGTGTCAGTTCTGATAAATAGTAAACTCGATCGTAATTTACTCGATACGGGTGTATTTCATTCGTTTGTATCTTGGTCATTGGTTAAACTGTAATACCCCGCTCCAACACATGGTATGATATTATCCGCTTTGGGCCTAAACACGCACGATTTTGCTCTTGGGTTTTACCCCAAAAGGCCTCATACCATTTGAAGAGAACATACTACATATAAGCACATCCCCTTTTTCACACCCAGGCGATGTGGGATTGAGCACCCTATACCCTGTCAGTGTGGTATCTCAGCCCAGTGTCTGTCTTCGCACCCGCCCACTCACACCCGTCCAGAAGGATTACTACAATCCACCCCCCTATGAGACCCGACGTCCTCGTCGGCACACTTTCGGCTGGGTTCAGGCTCTGATACCAACTGTAATACCTCGCTCCAACACATGGTATGATATTGTCCGCTTTGGGCTTGAGCCCGCACAGTTTTGCTCTTGGGTTTTACTCCAAAAGGTCTCATACCATTTGAAGAGAACATACTATATATAAGCACATCCCCTTTTTCACACCCAGGCGATATGGGATTGAGCAGCCTGTACCCTGTCAGTGTGGTAGCTCAGCCCAGTGTCTATCTTCGCACCCACCCACTCACACCCGTCCAGAAGGGTTACTACATAAACTATCTGGTATAGATAACAACCGCATAGTTCTCCATTTAGTATTGCTACGCAATTGGGAGTTGGTATGATTTTACTGGAGCACTTTAGTCAGGTCACAATAGGTATTGGTAGACTCAGGTTATTTGCAGACCTATTGGTCATAGACAAGAATTTATATGATGTCATACTCAGGATGGATTGGTTATCGCATTATTATGCCCAAGTTTAGTGCCATGATAAGGAACTTGTTTTTTTCATACCAGGTCAGGAGATGTATTTGATTGCTATGTCACAATCAAATGGAGGGTCTAGTACGCACCTGTTCTTTATTAGTGACGACTCTCGGGAAGGAACTATAGTTTCTCTAGATTCGATTCCAGTGGTACGAGACTTTTCGAATGTATTTTAGGAGATCTTAGGGTTACCACAGAGTCGTGAGATAGAATTTGTGATAGATTTAACTCCAGGCACCAGGCCTATTGCATGGGCCCCATACAGAATGACGCCTGTGGAAATAAGGGAGCTGAAGGATCAGATTCAGCAACTTCTCAGTCATAAATTTATTCACAGAATTACTTCACCGTGGGGAGCACCAGTGTTGTTTGTGAAAAAGAAGGATGGGCCTCTTCGCCTTTGTATTGACTATAGGGAATTGAATAAGGTCATAATCCACAACAAGTACCCATTGCCTAGGATTGATGATCTGTTTGATCGATCAGCTGAAGGGAGCCACCTACTTCTCGAAGATAGATTTGAGATCTAGGTAACATCAGCTTCGAGTAAGGGAGCAGGATGTACCAAAGACAGCCTTCCTTACCAGATATGGGTCTTATGAGTTCCGGATTATGCCTTTCGGGTTGACAAATGCCCCGACTGTCTTCATGGATCTAATGAACAGAGTGTTCAGGGTCTACTTAGATCAGTTTGTTATTGTCTTCATCGACGACATTCTGGTTTATTCTAGGTCAGAGGAGGATCATGCCAGACACCTTCGTATTGTTCTGTAGACACTAAGAGATCATTAACTGTATGCAAAGTTTGAGAAGTGTGATTTCTGGCAGAGAGAGGTGAAGTTCTTGGGTCATGTAGTATCTGAGAAAGGGATAGCGGTCGATCCAAGTAAAGTGTCAACAGTTTTATTTAATATAAGGGAGGCAGGTTAGGATTACCAAATATTCATAATGTATTTCATTTAATAAATTATTTGAGCATATAAGGATTGCTTTTCGTTTGAACTTAGAAAATAGGTTCTATAATTTGAGTGTTAGGGAATGGGTTGGTACGGTATATAGGATGGTTTCTATTTTGGTACATGGGTTAGCAAATAGAATGATTTGTATATATATTGATATATTGTTGTTGTTCCTCATATAGAGGGTATGTTTACCAGTTCTCTGATTGGGTTGTAGCAGAGAGAAGGGTTTAATTAACCTATTTTGTTGATAGTTTAGGTCCCAGACAGTTTCCACCCCAAGGGTAGAACGTGGAGTTCATAGAGCTTGGCATTCATCTATTCCTTACCAGACTTCAAAATAGGGACTTAGGTCTTTTCTGAAAGCAATTACTTTTAATCTTTTGGTTAAGGGGTCTTTGAGTTATGGGACTTCTAAGTTGTATCAATAAGACTAGAATTATGTATTTAACATTATTTATTATTTCGGTTAGACTTTCTTTTCAGTATTTATATTTCTTTTCATTCTGTCCTTGTATTCTATGCTTGTTGCTATCAATTGTAGGTATCCTTTACGTTTTATGTGTGAGACTAGCCACCTCATGCATGAAATTTTGTAGGGGTATTTCATTCCAACTTTGCCAAACTAGAACTTTGTTCGGTCCAAACCGAAGCCCTTGTCGCACTATACGATTTATCCTTCTTCGGCGACATCCAAATCCAAGCCTATTCCTTTCGAAATGTAGAGAGAAGGGAGAGAGATGAAGTGGAGAGTAGAGACAGATAGAACTGTGAATCTATATGGCTGGAATATCTTTTGCAGATATTTATGTCCTTTTGAGGCGTAAAATGACCAAAGTGCCCCCGATTCACTTAACGTACCCTCCCGACCTCCGTTGTCGATTTTGAAAGTGGCTATGGCTTCGAAATCGTTTCCTTAACTCATTAAACATTTTTTTAAGCTTAAATTCAAAAATAATTATTTATTAGAAATTTTCTGAATTCCCAGGCCCACCCAGACTGCGTCCTAGGGCCTCGTTGACCAAAAAAGTTAAACTTCTCCAAACTTTCTGAAAACTTCCAAAAACCTTTAAACAACTTTCCAAACGTGTTTCCCACTCTTGAAACATCTATAATATCATTTAAAATTATGAAAAATTCAAAAACCGATCAAATTTGGTTCCGGTCGCTACACAGACTCACATCCACTACACTCTAACAAGAACTTGATGTGGAATGCCTCAGACTTACTCTTGCAACTCCCTCATCCAATTGTTGTAAATTCACGGCTAATGCCACAATTATTTCAGAAAGGTAACTGGAAGAGCATGAATACTCAGCAAGCACTATGTCCCATTCATAGTGCAATTTTCTTTTCCTTCCTTACCAACAAACAGTTGTTGAAGAAACCAAACAATCCAGTGACTTAATCAATAAGAAATCTCTGAGGCAGTTTCAAACGATTGATGAAACAAAGAGAGAGACACAACCTAAATCACTCATAATGTATATAATTGTGTGATCTCTCAACGAAATATAAAAAAGGTATTAAAGAAGAATTCTCTATTTTAAAAATATCTCTATGCTTTCTCTCTTTAGAAAATAATCTCTTTAATGTGTATTGAAAGCTTAATGAGATATAAGACATATGAGATTTTTATAGATGTTGAAAATCTTAATTTTTATTGAAAAACAAGTCAAAATTCAACAAGAAACATATCTTAAAGTTTAAGAAAATTTCAGAGTCAAAACTCGGTTAAAACATTAAACTACAAAGCCAAAATTCACGACCAAAGGGCATGGACCAGTCCAGGCCAATCTTGGACTGGTCCAAGGCTCTGCCCTGCACAAATTGAAGTCTTAAGACTTCATGGACTAGTCCAGGTTTGAGCTAGACTGGTCCAACCTTGAATTTTCTGAAATATAGCCCTAAAATTTTAATTTTCAAGGTCGGAACATCTTGGTTTGAAATCTATGTGTTCTCACCACTTACCTAAACTACATGACTCTCATATTTTGATCAACGATGTCCACATGCAATCAAAATCATCCAAAAATTTCAACCGATCAAATGCTTGTTCAAATCATTGATGCATTCTTCCGAAGTTTCAAGCTTCATGCCTTTGAAGATTATTTGCATGTTTGGTGTATAACTTCATACTTGCACTATGTTTTCAATTACATGATCAATTATAAAAATATAAATAAAATATTACAACTCAATAATGTTCAATTTTGACATCGAAGATTGCCAATTAAAAAAATATACGTCACACTTGTGACCGAATTCGAAGGCGATCAGAGGTGAGAGATAGGAGATAGTGGCGTGAGGACTAAATAAAATGATGAGAATGTACTAGGGTTACCTTAGTTATTTTAATAATATTATAAATTATATAATCTTATATATACATAAATAGTCCAATCTGGTCCGGTCCTCAGGGACATGAAACTTGAACCAGATCGCAAAAAAATCAGATCCAACTATGCGGTCCGGTTTGGTTTCATGGTTTGGACGGATTTTTGTGCACTCCCACCCCTACTAATTACACTAACCGATAATTTTAGGAATTGAAAATCATAAAACTTTTCATCTCCTATTAACTTTTATCTCATTTTTTCCTCTATATTCCTCACTTTTTGACATTTTCATCCTTACAATATTTCTTTTTCTTCTATTCTCTCATTACCGACTCTCCATGTCTCTCCTCTCTCATTACAAGGAATTTTCCTTCTCCACTCATTGCAATCTTTCCAAACTCCCTTTTTCTCTCACTTATTTTGGTATTTTGGAACTCTTCAAAGATTTGAATAAAGCAACTTTTTACTTAAGTGTCATAATTGAAGAATTTGTTAGAGTATTGGACTAGATTTACATTGCAATCTCAGTGTCATTGTTCTTTTAATTTAAATTATTTTGTAGTCTTATTATTTTTTGTTATTATAAAATTGTAATTTTGTTTGTAATCATTGTTATTTATATTATTGTATGTCTAGTAGAAAGTTCGAATAGAATATGAAAAGTTTAAAAAATACAAGAATCTAATTAGTAATTTTACATGTTAAAAAGTAAAAAAAAATTTTTTTTTAAATAAACATTATTAATTATTATTTGATATTTATTTATTAAATATTAAAATGTCACTTTTAGATTTTCATCTAGGACATCAAATTATATTGAGCGGCTGCCTCGCGCTAACAAGCTCAAACTAAACAATTGCCCCTTACGCAGCTGAACAAGAAGGCTCAATTTAACCTTCTCATTGATGGGAACAGTGGTGGTAATAACATTATAAAAGTGGCAAGAACTGTATAGGAAAGTCAAGGGTGGGAAGTAGTGGTTGTGGTTGTAGTCAAAACTGTAAAGATGTTGATCTTTATCTATAATTTGGCTTTTTGGCTGTAGATTTAAAGATAAGTATTCAAATTCGTGGGCTTGATGTGAATATTTATGTGCAGTGTCTTTGGATCATCCTTTCCTCTTGCAGCTTTCTCATCCACTTGGACTGTTGACCGAGATGGCGGCAATCGGAGTCTCTTCTTTCCTAACTTTTGGCTCATAATTTCCAACCAAACAGAATAATTAATTGGGTGACAGTCATCAAGGACTTTCATTTTTTGAATACCCTAAACATCCTTCTAATCTTTCTACATTTTCAACGAAGTGTAAAGAAGAAAATGAGCTAATCCATGACATCTTCTAGAGTTGTAACAACGTTCGTGGTCATCAATTTGCAAAAGGTTCACACAACAAATGGTACAAATGAAGTCATTACTAGAGCTTCTAGTACGGCTCATTCAAAACCAAATATATTGTCAAAATTCAACAAAATCAAAGAGAGGAAAGATAAATCAATTTCAAACCGACCACTTTGATTAACCAACCGCGCACGTTAGGGTATTTCTCTGTTTCGTCTTCATTTTCTTCTCAGAATTCTATATGCCAAATTCTTCACAAGTTTAGTCCACAAAGAAGATTTACATGCAATGCTCTCTTTCAACCAATAATTTTACAAATTTTGATTATTGAATGGCCTTCTTTTTCAACAACTATGGTTCCATCTACTTATGGTTCCATCTGGTTTTGACATGGTACAAAGAATCTGCACTGCAGTTGTGGGTAACACCTAATGGAGTAACTGCTTCAACAGTAGTTCTATATTTTCTTTCCCAAGCCGCAAATACTATTGGCATATGACAGTATATATATATATATATATATATATATATATATGGTTTTACCTTCTTATATATTTAAACCATCGATTTTAGACACCTTCATACAAATGATCCTTATTATGCTCATTTGATCCACCAAAATGATCCTAACCCAATATAAATATAAATAACAGTTAGTGCCATGTAATCCTAAGCATACACAGGATTAATTGTAAAATCTTGAACAATACGGTTTGAGTTTGGAAACAATCATTTGATGCAAAAAAATACTAAATTTAGATCCATCTTCGGTCTTGCTCTCCAAACATCCCATTTGGTGGACTAAAATTAGGTAAATGAGCTTTACCTCTAATATGTCACTACTAGTAAGAAAATAAAACAAAAAATGGCTCACAAAACATTTAAAAATGGTTGAATTGATAAAAATAAAAATAAAAATTATAATTTGAGATCTTATTCAAATTTAAGTATTTTTTACTGTAGACATTGAAAAGTGACCCATTACAGCGTAACACTTGTATTTCTAAATTTACTCTTCTTTTATGAAAATAAGCAAATGTCAATCAATTCAAATGATATCGTATATAGCTTTGGTAGACACCCCATTTATGCCCTCTAAACATCACTTTATCATAAGTCATATTACAAACGCAACTAGTAAGGAGCCCTTATATGTGGCCAAAAATGAAGAACTGAAAATTCGATCATTGGATCGAAAATTGGACTTCACCATTGCACCCCTAATATTCTAAAACCTTGGGATAGACAGAGTTGAGCTCATAGCATGACTCTTGGCACCCAATCATCAAACTTCAAAAGAAGGGCAAAATCATAATTGTGCACCTTGTCAAATCCACGAATGGACTTCACCATTGTATATTGCCAATCACACTTTCTAATGGGAGAGAATGAGACATATATATGTGCGTGTGCGTGTGTGTGTGTGTGTGGGAGTCTCTCCCAAGTCAATTTTTACTTTCCACATACAAGATATGATACACCATATCATATACCCATATCTTTTATTCTCCCCATAGAAATAAATATATTGTGTATATATTATACATATCTATCTATCTATATCTATATCTGTACTACTTTTAAAAATACAAAGGATTTTTTTAATGTTTCAGTACACTTTTTTATAATTTTTTTGTTAAAATAATAGAAACATAAATTATATATACACGCGTTTTATATGGAACGATACAAACACACGTTTTATAAAAAGAGTTTAATATAAGAAAGTTACCATTTGTATTAGAATTATTTTTTAATTAGTGAAAGAAAATCTATATCTATCTTTTTATATTTTTTTTAGTTAAAAAAATAGAGAGATATATTATATAAACACACGTTTTATAAAAAGAGTTTAATATATATAAAAAAAACGTAATAAAAAAGTTACCAACCTTTTTAATATATATAACGAAAGTTACCAATTATATTAGAATTATTTTTTTACTGGTAAAAGAAAATCTATATCTATCTCTATTATATTATATTATATTATGTTATCTTCTCTCTCTCTACATACACACATGTATGATTTTTATTTTTATTTTTTGTTGAATTGGGTGTATTTTTCTCATGACCTAGGGTTTAGATTACTCTTTTATATCTCAAATCAGGTTTTTTTCTCTCTCTCTACATACACAGTGTCTAAATATGATTTTATATGGTGATAAATTTATATGAATTTTATTATCAGCAAAGTTCATGAAAACACTATGTAAATATGAATTGATATGATCAATTTATCTCTCAAACTCCTAAATTAACTATAATCAATTAGGGGATTTCCGAGATATCTCAAATCAGGTTTTTTGTCTTTACATATACACACAGATGTACCAACTACAGAGGATTTTTTTGAGATTCAATATACTTTTATATTTTTTTAGTTAAAAAAACAAAGACATAAATTATACAAACACACGTTTTATATGGAATTATACAAACACATGTTTTATAAAAAGAGTTTAATATATATAAAAAAAAATGTAATAAAAAAGTTACCAACCTTTTTAATATATATAAAGGGTTAAATTCATTGACCTCCCTTGATATTTGGTCAAACTACACTTGGAAAGGATGTTCAACCTTTATTTCTTTGACCTCTCTTAATTCCATTTTTTAGGTCACCGGCGTTAATGTTTAGTGTGAAAAGACATTTTTGCCTTTGCATTATAATAACATATTATATTTCTAATATCTTTTAAAGTAAAAGGTCCTTAATACCCCTAATTATTACTTGCGTCAGAATTACACACGCTTTGAATGTTTTCTCTGTTCTATCACAGAGAAAATGACGCTCTCTATCTCTAACTCATTTTTATCCCTGACCGTTCTGTTCTCTTCATCTTTCTCTCTCGTTCCATCACATACCAAACATTAGGGTTTGTATGAGTTCCTCAATGTCTCACTCACTCTAATGTTGTTTTAAAAGTGTAAAATAACTCGTAAATGTACGAATCTATTAAAGTATAGATCGGCAAGATCGAGGTCGAACCTAAGGGAATGCTTTGAAAAGAAAAAGTAATACAAATTCAAATTAATTTAAAACTAATATAGTTTTAACAAAAGTTGGTTGATTTGCAAGAGATTAAACTAACATGCAAATAAAATGACATAATTGAAATCAAATAGAGAAAATTATTAAGGTTTCAGATTCCACCACCATTAAATCCATGAAACTTCTAATATTCATTTATTAATCCCCAAATTTAGAGTAGCAATCAAGAAATCAATCTATTGCTTACTCAAGATTTAACAATAAAACACTATGAAAGATATATTAAAAAGATAGATTTCCTTCGCTTTAATAGTGTAAAATTCTAAGCATCTTATGTATCCAATTTAATGAAAAACATATGATCAAAGATTATCACTTTTAAGAAATACAAACTCAAGCTTAGATTAATTACAATACTCTCTAACAACCACATATACATGATATAGATGGCGAAAGAACTATAAAATAATTAATCACAAGAAGCGAAAATCATAAGCATTTAAATCATACACATGAGAATCAATTAATGAACAAAATAACTTCACTTAATTAATGGAGGTTTCCTCCTCAACCCTAGTTGAGGAGTTTAGTTACACACGGTAGAAGAAGAAGATAACAAAATAATAAAAGACATAATGAAATAAAATAAATAAAACTCGGATTGTCTCTATCTTCTTTACCCTGGCCTCCACTTCTTTTCCTCCCCTCAAAACAGCCTTCAATTCGCCACTTTATACCCCAAGAGAATACATAAAGTTCTAATCTAATTAAGAGATAATTAGGGTTTTCCTGCAGCCCTAAACAGGTGAATTTTTCTACTGACGTTCGGCCCAAGTTTTGACCTAGTAAAAGTCCGATTCATGAAATTTACATAAAATACAAAAGTGTCCAGAATAGAATTTTGTTCAACCTATGCGAAAATCAAGTCGAATTGATTCTCAGAAATAATACTTTCGGTCCACTTTCCAAAACGGGATTAAAACTGGATTGAGTGCAGAATTGGGCTTCAGGATTGTAACCTCCTTAAGCAGTTATAATTCTCTTGGACCACTTTTTTGGGCTGTTTTGAGTTAAAATATGGAGTTTAATGGATCCCTTTGATGTAGGCTTCATCTAACCCTCTTGAATGTCTTCTTTAAAAGTCCAAAAAATCATAGTTTTAACTGAAATAATCATTAAAGCCCTAAAAAGACAAAAACCACAAAATAGAGTAAAATCACAAATAAACTATTACTAAGAGTTTAAAATATGCAAATTAAGAGGCTAGAATGCGTAACATTCAATAAGGATCACACCCCCAAACTTACATATTGTTAGTCCCTTAGCAATAGAACTAAATAAAATTAGAACAAATGAAACTAACTAAACACAAACTAAACTACCCAATAGAACAAATGAAACTAGCTAAACACAAACGAAATTACCCAACACCTCTTTCGTGGGAGAAAGGATTGCATTTTGCATATGCAATAAGCCTTTGAACCCCTAGGTTCTCCCTAGTGGATGAGTTATAGTCTCGTGAGGGTTTCCATAAATGTTACCCACAAACATTCAAAATTTATGTTTAAACATTAATCAAGAAGAAGACTACAATATATAGTTACAAACTTGCATTCAAGAATAATTTCAAGCTTTCAAATTCCATAATTTAAAGCAATGATCCCCATACATAATTCACATCAACATATCTCAAAATAACCAACTCTAGCTCCCTCGTGAAAAGTGAACTAGCAATCATCTCATGTAGCATAACCCAGCTCTAAATATATTAGGTCACATACCCCTTCAACTCACTAACTCTCCTTATTAAAATCATACTTCCAAATATGAATACATGACTTTTTTTTTATCATTATTTTTTTTCCATTGCTTTGTTGGTTGTGCAATGTCTTGGTCTATTAAGCTTTCTGAAATATTTATGTAGCAAGCTTTCAGTTAGTGACTCCCAAACTAGATGGCTTTAGGGCACTAGGTATTAAGACACCCCGAAGAACCTAATAACTCGAATCAATCAGGCTACAAATAAAGACAACCAATGTTCATCTTTTCTCACCCTTTCACTTTTGACGCAAACACTCCATGCTTCCTGAGGCATAGAGGCCCGGTTACTCATGAAAAGGATCAAATTGATTTGCTATTCATCATATTTTCTTTTCTTTTTTTTCATTGAAGTCAAGTAAAACACATCATCGTTACTCATTCTCAAGGGATACCAATTACTATCAAACATATCTAACCCAACAACTCAGAGTCAAAGTTTATACTCCACAAGATTATGCTAGTGTGTCTATGCATATGAGGAAACTAAAACTAATCACCCCAAGGCATGTCAATGCAAACCATGATTAAAATCACTTAATTCAAACCACAGCTTCTACAAATTTAAAACATACTCAAAAATTGCAAATTAAGCACCTACATAAGGTATTAATCCCTTGAAAAATGTAAAAACATCATAACTAAAAACAAAACAAAAGAAAATAAATAAAAAACTAAGCAAATCAAATAACCAAAAAGTCCTAAAACAAGAAGAAAGTTTCCCCCCATATTTCCATAAAGCACATCAAAGGCATCACCTCACCCCCAAACTTAAACTATACATTGTCCTCAATGTACACCCAATAGAAGTATAAAGAAGGGTTAGAACGATATTACCAGAAAATTAGAGTAGTGGCAAGAAAATAGAGCAAACCCGTAGCATGAAGGTAATGCAAGTACTCCCCCAAACTTGGATGCGACAATCTATCAAAACAAACCACTATACTCTAACGACCAAGTGAAATAACATGGGTGAAAAAAAATATTAAACAAAAAGTAAAAACAAATTTTTTTTTTGAAACCACGGGTACTACTTTTCTCCCCATTCTCTGAACTGGTGGGTCCCAATTTTTTAAGGTGTATATGTGATAAGATATTGATTATTCAGACACCCTAACGTATAGGGAATAAAAGGGTTGCCTTTCTTTATTAAAGTCATATTGGGTTGAAGCAATCTCGATAGTATTAGTATCGAAACCAGACTTTAATAAATGAAAATCATCAACTTTATCAATCATATCACAAATTGTAGAATTGGTACTGTACACACAAATTTCGTGTCCGAAAATCTAGGAACGAAAATTAGTGACAAATAAACAATTTTTATTGATTCAAGAAAAAGGGTACAATCCTCTGTAAATCTTTACAAAAGAAATATGAAGATAAGGTCCTCTGATTCGATCTCCTTGGTGATCCAGCTTCAAGGGCTGTAAGAGCTTGATCTTGAGTTGGATTGAAACTTTGGTGACGAACGGCACGTGGATGATGTGCTTGTTGTTCTTCTCCTTCAGGGTTTAGATGCTTTGGAGTTTTGGATTTTGAGTGAAGAATTCTGCAGAGCTTCAGCTTTTTCTGAGAATCTTCTCGGTTCCCCTTCTCCCACTTCTGGACCTTTATTTATAGGCTCACCGGAGGGGTAGATTTGTAACTTTCTTTTCCTTTAATAATTATCCTATAATTATCTTTTATGATAATTTTGATAATTATCCAATATATATATATATATATATATATATATATATATATATATATATATATTAGACCCATTTTCAAGTGGGCTTTGACTTCTTAGACAATTTAGACCAGCCCATAACTCATTTATTTGTGGTGGGTCTGGCTTCAAATTATCTGACTCATTGGGCCATATTTTAAAGTGGGCTAAACTGAACATAAACCCAAATTGTATTTTGGGTCTATCATGTAATTTTTTAATGTCTACAAATTGCCCCCACTTTAAGTCTCGCGCCATATTGAGTTTGTCACGTATTTAAAGCGGGACTTGAAGTATTTAAATTTCGCTTCTTTTTTTTTTTTGTGCGAAAATTCAACTGCAAAAAGGATGTCTTCTTTGTCAAGTTGAATCAAATACTTGAGGATCCTATTGCCAATAGGATTTTTTTTTTCTTATCTAATTTCAAATAGGATTTGCTGCTTTCCATGTTCAAACGGAATTGGAGTCTTGAAAATCCTATGTCAAATAGGATTAACTCACCACTATATATATGTAGCCTACACTTCAGACTCTTCATATCAGAAATTTCATGAATTCTAGCAACTGTAAGCTCTCTCTCTTTTTTTTTTTTTTTCCCCTCTTCCGGCGCCTGTTTTCTTTCTCCAGCCGCACCTCCTCTTTTTTTTTCTTTTTTTTTTTTTTCTCTTTTTTTTTTCTCTTTTTTTTTTTTTTTTTTTTCTTTTTTTTTTTTTTTCTTCTTTCTTTTCTTTTTCTTCTCTTCTTTCTCCAGCCACCACCTCCTCTTTTTTTTTTTTTTTTTTCTTTTTTCTTTTCTTTTTCTTCTCTTCTCTCTCCAGCCGCACCTCCTCTTTTTTTTTTTTTTCTTTTCTTTTCTCTTTTTTTTTTTCTTCTTTCTTTTCTTTTTCTTCTCTTCTTTCTCCAGCCACCACCTCCTTTTTTTTTTTTTTTTTTACTACCGCTGATTTTTTTTTTCTCTTCACGCCTGTTTCTTCTTCTTCTTTTTTTTTCTTCCTTCTCTTTTCCTTTGATGTGTAAAAAAAAAAAAACAAAGTTTCTTTTTTTTGCTTGGTAGAATTGAACACAAGATCTCATGAGAAGACATTATAGCACCACACCATCTCTGCTACACAACTCCTTGTGTTATAAAATTTTGCAACAAAATATATATGTCCTTAAACATTGAAAGGAACATTTTTTTTTTCTTTAGTAACGACTTTGTCTTCCGTAACCGCTATTAATCAAATCTATTTTTTTCAGATCAGATTTCACTTGTGGGCTCTGCTCGAATTTTGTGCTGTCTCTGGAACGACGAATAAATCTATCGAACTCATTGAGGAAGATATTTTTACGTAAGTCACTCAACTTTTCTTGGCAAGTTTCAAATATATTTTTTTTTCAATTCTTGCAAGTCAAATCGTCTTTCTCAGAATATGGAGTTCCAGACGCCATTCATTAGTCCCTTCGGGGTCCCTTAGTGCACTTCGGTGTCACTCTTTCGTCCCTTCGGGGTCCCTTAGTGCACTTCGGTGTCACTCGTCCCTTCGGGGTCCCTTAGTGCACTTCGGTGTCACTCTTTCGTCCCTTCGGGGTCCCTTAGTGCACTTCGGTGTCACTCGTCCCTTCGGGGTCCCTTAGTGCACTTTGGTGTCACTCTTTCGTCCCTTCGGGGTCCCTTAGTGCACTTCGGTGTCACTCTTTCGTCCCTTTGGGGTCCCTTAGTGCACTTCGGTGTCACTCGTCCCTTCGGGGTCCCTTAGTGCACTTCGGTGTCACTCTTTCGTCCCTTCGGGGTCCCTTAGTGCACTTCGGTGTCACTCGTCCCTTCGGGGTCCCTTAGTGCACTTCGGTGTCACTCTTATTGTCCCTTCGGGGTCCTTTAGTGCACTTCGGTGTCACTCTTTTGTCCCTTCGGGGTCAGGCCAAGTCACCACGATGCAGCAGACATCCGTCAATATCTTGGCGGTAGGTCAGGTCACTCAACTCTTCTCTTTCAAAATTTTTTTTTTTTTTTTTGTAAAGATAGTTTATACTCATATCAAGGAGTGATTTTTTTTTTCATGCAGACAGTTAATACTCATGTCATGAGTGTTTTTTTTTTTTTTTTTTTTGTAGACAGTTTATACTCGTGTCATAGAGTATCATCGACAGTTTAGGCTCATATCGGGGAGCACTTTTAGCTTTACTTAGTCTTTAGCTTTGCAAGACTCAGGAGACAATCCAAGCTTGTGTTGAAAGGTGTGAATCAGCTCAACGTCAATTTCAAGATTTTCTTCTTGTTTTGTTTCTTCATTATACTCTTCTCGTACTTGAGAAGAAACATCTTCTTCGAACTCGTCTCCCCACCCAGAAGGAAAAGGTATTTCATTCGTCATGATCCATGTAGGAGGATTAAACCTCACCCAGTATGCTTTGATTCCACTGCGAGATTCGATCCAGACGGCATCTTCGGGCTTTGGTCCCCACATTTTTCCTTCCTCTAGTCTCTTGATTTTTCTAGCCTCTTGTTCCATCTGGGATTGTAGACGATTTTGTTCTTGTTCCTCACTTTCTTTTTTGAGACCTTCGTTTTGCTGATTGTTAGAAACAGTTCGAGAAAGTGACTGTTGAGACATAACTCGTGTGTTTCTGGGCCATGATTCTTGCGAGATCTTTTTATAATCATTCCCTTCTTGAGCATTCTTCTTTGGCCTCCAAGCAAGCACAGTATTTTGAACTCTCCTACTTGAAGTTGTTTGAGTAAAATTTGGCGGATTATTCCGATACCGCATCTTCAACACAAATCCTTCAGATTCATCATTTTGGTTATGCTTTTGTTTTTCTTGTTTCCTTCTTGGGACTTCTTTCTTATTTCTGGGGGTAGGCATTTTTAAAAGACAGTCGTGAATCTTGTCCCCATGCCAAGGATATTTTATGTGAGAGAGTTGGGAATGAGTCTTGTATGGAAGGTTTGCCCCCTGTCTGTTCAGTCTTCTATCAAGGTTTTCTTGACTTAATGTCTTATTTAATCGAGAACTATCAGATGAAGTTACGGAAGGAACACGATGTGTTTTTTGATACAAGTCGTTAGAGACGATACTTGTAACATAAGATGTATTTATTTCATCGTCCGAGTTAGGAAGTATTTCGTCTTCCTCTTCCTATTCAGACTCAACCTCTTCATCTTTAAGACAATTGTCAGACAGATTGGGAAAGGCAAAAGCCTTTGCACCTCGACTTGTTATGCTGAGTTCCATATCATAGGCACGAGTAACCAATTCTTCAAATGTACGAGGCTTGATTCCTTGTAGAATGTAAAAAAGCTCCCAGTGCATACCTTGCATACACATTTCGACTGCTGATACTTCAGAAAGACGGTCTTTGCAATCAAGACTTAGAGCTCGCCAACGGTTGATATAGTCGACTACAAGTTCGTCCTTAATTTGTTTCGTGTTAGTGAGTTCTAGCATGCTTACTGTTCTACGAGTACTGTAGAAGCGATTAAGAAACTCTCGCTCCATCTGCTCCCAACAGTCAATACTTTTAGCTTTGAGGTCCGTGTACCAATCAAATGCATTCCCTTTAAGGGAACGAACAAATTGCTTGACCAAGAGATCCTCTTCGGTGCCAGCGTTATTGCAGGTCTCCACAAAGTGTGCAAAATGTTGTTTGGGATTGCCTCTTCCATCAAATTGTTGGAACTTTGGCGGTTGATATCCCACTGGCGTCTTTAAGTTGTCAATTCTTTCGGTGTAGGGTTTTGAGTACACAAGAGTGCTTTGAGGGGCGCCGCCATACTGTGCTCGGATTGTGTTCGTTATTATATCTTGCAACTGTTGGACAGACAACAAAGCGACTGGCGAAGCAGGGTTAGTTTCGTCAGCCATGTGTCTTGACGCAGATGTGTGATGACGCTCTTTTGATTGGGCACCTTGAAGAGAGGAATTTGAAGTATTCGCAGGCAAATGTGTTGACTTGTCAGGATTTTGGATTTCAAGCTTCCTCATTAGCGCGGCGATCTGCAAGTCCTTCTCTTCGACAGTCTTTGTGAGGTTTTCGATTGCGCGCGCCATGACTGCCAGTTGGTCTTCCACCGAGGTTGTTCCAGTCATCATAGCTGCGACAACCATCGAATAGGAAAGTCCTTGAGGGCCAACATTATTTGAAGGGACCGATTGCTCTGAAATCTCAAGTAACGACTCTGAGAGCTAACCGACGCTAGAGTTGGCGTCAGAGACGGAGTGGGGTGAATGTGGTGGCGCCGATTTTTCTGAAACTACGTCAGAGTTCTTTGCCCCCTGAGGACCAATGGTGTTAACATGTTTAGTTTTCACATTCATTGGTTTAGCAGGATTGGTTTTCACCAAATCTTGCTGATTCTTGAGCGAAGCAATTGCTTTGGTCTTGCTACGCGTCATAGGACCTGCTGACGTGCTGCTGACACTTGACAGCTTCCTACTGTTTTTGTCACTGCTTATGGCTACTTTGGTGTTAGCCAGTGCAACAGCGGTTTCTTTTGAGTTTTTCTTGTTTGTCGTCTGAACCTTGGTAGGAGCCATAGATTCGGATGAACAGAGTTTTGGAGGTATGTTGTAGGAGACAGAGATGAGAGGCAGAGGAGGTCCCACCGGGCGTGCCAGAAATTTGTACACACAAATTTCGTGTCCGAAAATCTAGGAACGAAAATTAGTGACAAATAAATAATTTTTATTGATTCAAGAAAAAGGGTACAATCCTCTGTAAATCTTTACAAAAGAAATATGAAGATAAGGTCCTCTAATTCGATCTCCTTGGTGATCCAGCTTCAAGGGCTGTAAGAGCTTGATCTTGAGTTGGATTGAAACTTTGGTGACGAACGGCACGTGGATGATGTGCTTGTTGTTCTTCTCCTTCAGGGTTTAGATGCTTTGGAGTTTTGGATTTTGAGTGAAGAATTCTGCAGAGCTTCAGCTTTTTCTGAGAATCTTCTCGGTTCCCCTTCTCCCACCTCTGGACCTTTATTTATAGGCTCACCGGAGGGGTAGATTTGTAACTTTCTTTTCCTTTAATAATTATCCTATAATTATCTTTTATGATAATTTTGATAATTATCCAATATATATATATATATATATATATATATATATATATATATATATATTAGACCCATTTTTAAGTGGGCTTTGACTTCTTAGACAATTTAGACCAGCCCATAACTCATTTATTTGTGGTGGGTCTGGCTTCAAATTATCTGACTCATTGGGCCATATTTTAAAGTGGGCTAAACTGAACATAAACCCAAATTGTATTTTGGGTCTATCATGTAATTTTTTAATGTCTACAGGTACTACATACATAGTCAGAGAATGGGTGGTTATAGCGGACCCTTATGAAAAAAAAAATTTCTAAGAAAAAATTTAAAATTAAATACACAAACTAAAAGAAAAAAAATTGACACAAACTAAAAATAAAAAGACGCAAGTCCTCGAAATTCTAAAACTAATAATGTACAGTAATGATAAAAGGAACTATAACTCAACCGATACCTTGACTTTCTATCTTGGCTTTCCACTTTTTAGTGTCTATAAAATGGACTAAATTCAATGAAACATTCACATCCAATAAAGCATTCACATCTTTACAAACACTATCAATATCAAAATCACAGCCAAAATTAGTTAGCCTTACCTCTAAAAGGTCCTTATAACTAGCATGAATAAAAGTATTCTGATCTAGACTCTCTATTAAATTTAACTCACAAATATCTTCAGAGTCTAGTGGTTGTCGATTTACGTTAAAAACATTAAGCTCAACCGACATATTTCTAAAAGAGAGTTTTACAACACCATTTCTACAGTTGATTAGAGCATTTGAAGTGGTTAGGAATGGATTACCTAAGATGACAGGAATCTGGCTAGTAGGATTAGCTACATGTTGAGTGTCTAAGACAATAAAGTATACAGGAAAAAATAATTTATCAACTTGAATGAGCACATCCTCAATAACACCACGAGGTACCTTAATTGAGCGATCTGCTAATTGGAGTACTACCTTTATGGGTTTCAACTCACCAAGATCTAGTTGCTCGTAAACAGAGTAAGGCAACAAGTTGACACTCACACCCAAGTCAGCAAAGCTTGCTCAATTTTTTTATCACATATGGTACATGAAATTGTAGGACATCCAGGATCCTTAAATTTAGGTGGAGTGCAATGTTGGATGATTAAGCTAACTTGTTCAGTGAGGAGGCTTTCTTGTGCACATGTAAGCCACGTTTGACCATACACAAGTCCTTTAAGAATTTTGTATAAGAAGATACTTGTTGAATTGCATCGAGAAATAGAATATTAATTTTGACTTGTTTAAACACTTCCATAATATCATTATAGTGATTCCCCTTCTTAGGCTTTTGAAGTCTTTCAGGATATGGTGCAGTAGGAACAAAGTTTATAACTGGTGGACTTATTTGAGATGGTGGGTCAAGACTAGGGACTTGAATTTTTGACTCAACTTCAGATGTAGTTTTGTCCTCCCTCCCTAAACCGCGAACACGATTCTTTTCAATTTCCTCATTATGCATAGGCATTTGGACTCCATTATCAACTTGTCTGCCTGACCTTAGGGTTGTGATAGACTGAACTTGCTCATGTGAACTGTACTGGTCACTAATATAAAACTGACCCTTTGGGTTAGGCACATGCTGACTAGGAAACTTTCTCTTCTCCCTATCTCCTACAACAGTGGCTAATTGACCTATTTGAATTTCTAACTTAGAAATTGACTGACTGGTCTATTACATGAACTGTTGGAAAGTATCCTCTAAAGTTGGTCTTTGTTGAGGTGGGGGAACATACGGAGGGGTATTTTGGGACATGGAAGGATATAAAAATTGTGGTTGCCCTTGGGGTTGCATAGGTTGCACCCCTTGGTTGTTCCAAGGTTGGTCTTGCCTCCAAGAAAAATTAGGGTGGTTCCTCCAATTAGGATTGTATGTGTTAGAATAAGGGCTGTCAAATGGTTTCTTATAGGAATTGAGTGCATTGGCTTGTTCGGCTATACACTCATGAAAAGATGCAATAGATGGAGTTTTAGCTATATGAGAAAAACTCTCACATAATTGACACACCTCACTAACTGTACGAACAGAACAATTACTCCCTTTACTCATCTCTATAGCCTCCACTTTCCTAGTTAGACTAGTTATCCTTGCACTCAAATTGGTCTCCTCTTGGACCTCATAAATTCTTCCATTTTTGGGTTCTGAGAGTACTGATATAGAACTCCTTTCAACCCTCCCTGAGTACTCCCATTATTGAGAGTTCTCTAACAATGCATCAAGAAATTTCCATACTTCATCCTCATTCTTAGACATGAATTCTACCCCACCTCGTGATTCAATTAATTGACGATTATGGGGTGACAAACCCTCATAAAAGAATTGAACTAATTGCCACTTAGCAAAACCATGATGGGGACACTTAAGGAGAAGATCATTAAATTTTTTCCAACATATGTAAAACTCCTCACCCTCTTTTTGAGTAGATTGCATGATATTTCGACGAAGGGAGTTAGTTTTGTGCATGGGAAAGAACTTGGTAAGGAATTTGGTGCATAACCCATTCCATGAATTGACAGAGGCAGGTTCCAATGAGTATAACCAAGATTTTGCTTTCCCTTTCAAAGATAATGGAAATAACCGCAATTTGATTGACTTCTCAGAAATATTTTGAAATTGTAGTGTGGAACAATCTCTAAAAATTCCTTGACATGGAGGTATGGATCATCAGAGCTAAGACCTCTAAAAGTGAGCAGTAAATTAATTACCGCCGCCCGTATCTCAAAATGTCCTTGTAGGGTAGCAGGTAACACAATGCAAGACAGGTTTGTAATCTGCACAGGAGTGTAACAGTCCTTTAAGGGATTTAGTTTCAATAGGATCTGCCATCTTGGGCAAAGAAGGATCTCTAACACTAGAATTTTCACACCCTTTCGAAATGTTCTCTCAATCTCAAGATCTAATGGAAACAACTCTGGATTCAGAGAGATCGACGACCCAACATACACTAGAAAGACTTAATGAAATGGATTGCTGAGAATAATTTAATCTAAGATGACCTAATGCGAAAGAAAAAAGAGAAAGAAAAAAAATGGACTCCTAAAATGACTCACAAAAACACCAACCAAATAAACAAGCAATTTTTTTTTTTTTTTCAAATTTAATTCAAGGTTAGTGATTTCTATTTTAGTTTTTTTTTTATTTTTTTCCTAAAGAACTATTTGGACTAGTTCCAAAATAATTTTTACCTAGTTAGACAGCTTCTGCTCCCTTTCAGAGGAACTAGAGGATTACCGGTTAAGCCCCACCAACAATACAACTAGGAAAGTTTCTAAGATAGATTGGAGGGGTCACAAAAGCTCCCAATTAAAACCCAAAATCTTCAGAACTTTCCTAGACATTGTGAAGTTGGAAGGTACTCACTGGAGTTACCAAAAGTTAACTCTCTCCAAGAGGGTCCTATAAGCTATGTGAATTCCTGTGGCTAATGTCTACTTGATTTTAAATTTAAACTAAATTTGTCTTGGGATAGACAAATACAAGAGAATTTTTAACCTAGGTGGGCAAGGAATTGGTGATGAAATCCAATCCTTATCTTGTAGGGGGTTCGTGCCCTTACTAAAATTTTAATGCAAGAATGCTAAATTAAAATGCACAAACAAAACACATCATATAAACAAAAATAAAATAAAAAGTGAGTGAGTGTGTGGTCTTTCTTTCTTTTCTTTTTTTTAACTAGAGAAAAAAAAAATAAAATATAAAATAAACTTGAAAAAAGTGTGACCCTAGGGTTATTTCTAAGTTATTCAATCCTAGAGTTATCATGCAAAAGTTATCAACCTAAAACAAAAATTTATGTTTTCCTAATCTAAGAAAAGAAAAATATAAATAAACAAAAGAAATTGTACTTACATGGATTCCAAAGTAGTGCCCAAGAAAATGCGAAAAAGGCAATTTTCAACAATACCACCTATAGAATTCAAGAAGTATCAGGTAAAACATTAATAATGAAATAAAATTAAAACTAAAACTAAACTAAGAGAAATAATAATAAAAATAAAATTAATAAAACTAAAACTAAAACTAAAACTAAACTAATAAAGAAAAAGTTTTTTTTTTCAACCTAGAACAAATAAATAAAATTGTAAAGATTTTTTTTTTTTTGATAATAACAAAAAAAAAAAACTAAATTATAACTAGTAGAAGAATTAAATCAATCAAAATTTGATTAGTTTCTTGTTTGTGATTCCCAGGCAACGGCACCAAAAACTTGATGTTGTTTTAAAAGTGTAAAATAACTCGCAAGTGTACGAATCTATTAAAGTATAGATCGGCAAGAACGAGGTCGAACCCAAGAGAATGCTTTGAAAAGAAAAACTAATACAAATTCAAATTAATTTAAAACTAATGTAGTTTAAACAAAAGTTGGTTGATTTGAGAGAGATTAAACTAGCGAGCAAATAAAATAACACAATTGAAATCAAATAGAGAAAATAACTAAGGTTTCAGATTCCACCACCATTAAATCCATGAAGCTTCTAATATTCATTTATTAATCCCCAAATTTAGAGTAGCAATCAAGAGATCAATCTATTGCTTACTCAAGATTTAACAATAAAGCACTATAAAAAATATATTAAAAAGGTACACTTTCCTTCGCTTTACTAGTGTAATATTTTAAGCATCTTATGTATCCAATTTAATGAAAAACATAAGATCAAAGATTATCACTTTTAAGAAATACAAACTCAAGCTTAGATTAATTATAATACTCTCTAACAACTGTATATGCATGATATAGATAGCGAAAGAACTACAAAATAATTAATCACAAGAAGCAAAAATCATAAGCATTTAAATCATACACATGAGAATCAATTAATGAACAAAATAACTTCACTTAATTAATGGAGGTTTCCTCCTCAACCCTAGTTGAGGAGTTTAGTTACACATGGTAGAAGAAGAAGATAACAAAATAATAAAAGACATAATGAAATAAAATAGATAAAATCCAGATTATCTCTATCTTCTCTGCCCTAGACTCCAATTCTTTTCCTCCACTCAAAATAGCCTCCAATTCGCCACTTTATACCCCAAGAGAATACATAAAGTTCTAATCCAATTAGGAGATAGATTTCTAATCTAATTAGGAGATAATTAGGATTTTCTCGTAGCCCTAAACAGTTGGATTTTTCTACTGATGTTCGGCCCAAGTTTTGACCTAGTAAAAGTCCGATTCATGAAATTTACATGAAATAACAAAGTGTCCAGAATCAAATTTTGTTTAATCTTCACGACAATCAAGTCGAATTGATTCTCAGAAATAAGACTTTTGATCCACTTTCCAAAACGGGATTAAAACTGGATTAAGTGTAGAATTGGGCTTCAGGCTCGTAACCTCCTTAAGTAGTTATAATTCTCTTGGACCATTTTCTTGGGCTATTTTGAGTAAAAATATGGAGTTGAATGGATCCATTTGATGTAGGCTTCATCTAACCCTCTTGAATGTCTTCTTTAAAAGTCCAAAAATCATGGTTTTAACTGAAATAATCATTAAAGCCCTGAAAAGACAGAAAACACAAAAGTAGAGTAAAATCACAAATAAACTGTTACTAAGAATAAAATATGCAAATTAAGAGGCTAGAATGCGTAACATTAAATGCCGATCACACTCTCCCATTCTCATGCTTTAACATACCACTAGTTCATACACATAGTTCCCTCCACTTCTCACTTCGTCTCTCATTCTATCAAAGATTATGACTTCGAAGGGTTGGTGATCATTTGGTTGTAAAAGTTACAAGACGTGAGTTCCCTAATTTGTCAATCACTTTCTCTCTCTCAATTTTTTTGCATCAAGTTCTCATATCATATTTTACTATTTTTGTTTGATTTTTTCAGGCTTTGGCATTTTTTAAGTGTTTTTTTATATTACGTCTAATTAGGCATTCTAATTAGGTTTAATTTGATTTTGGGGGACAATTAATTTTGGTAAATTGCCAATTAGGGCTTCTGCCCTTTAATTAATTTGGAATTTCAGTCTAATTAGGTCTAAATATGTCCAATTAGGGTTTGGAGTTCCATCAATTTGGAGGTTTTTCCAATTATTGTTTATGCCCTTAAATTAATTTGACATTTCAGTCCAATTAAGTGTAATTAGCTTTAATTTGGGTTTGGGGTTTACTCAATTTGGGGATTTTACCAATTAGGGATTCTGCACTTCAATTATACATGTTTATATATTTGCCTATATGTCCTACAATTAAATTGTTTAATATGTGGTAATGTGACATGAAAATTTTTAAAATTTCAAGTAAACATGTTTAGTTTATATATTGTCTTCAAATATATTTAGTTATTGTTACTATTTATTGTGTAAACACTATTAATAAGATTTTTGAAGTTATATTTGTCTTTTTTTTTGGGTTCAGTTTGCAACGGAATCTGAAACAATTCATAGCCTAACCATTCACTATTGTTGTAACACACATATTATACCCCATGTAGACCCAAATAAGTAATGTCCCTACGCAAACTAGTTTGACGATGAACTTGTACTGGGTTGCTCAAGGTTCAGCTGAAAGAATCTGGATAGGAGGTGCTAGAGATGTACTGGAATTTTTTCAAAGTCATTTATCTTGGAGTAAAATAGATATATTTATTCTATAATAGTACAAATGTAAATGGTTTGTTGGTATTATTGATCATTCACAATTGATTGTAGAATATTGCATTAACTGAGTCTTTTTTCTTCTACTTGCAGCTGACAGGATGAGCAGCTTATGAGTGATAGGTGTCACACCCGCAACCACTGGGGTCCCCTCCCCATGTGGATGGAAAGGTCGCCAGCTATTTCGTGTATTATGATGTGGTGTGATCTTAGAGGTGCTAGGGCCTTATGTGTGTTTGTGTGGAGTTGGCACCTAAGATTGAGTTTTGGTGTGCTAGGTTACCAACAATTTGAATGAATAGACATGAATTGGACAAGTGTGGGCCCTAAGGTGTTTGACTACGATATGGTCTTCGAGAAACCAGATTAATGGATTCGAGGATTTGGTTATGTATGGGGAAGGTGTTAGGCACCCCATAACATCTGTGAGAACACGGTTACCTACTTTATCTTTCATGTTGCTTATGAGGATTAGGAAATGAGGTACTTTATAGTACCTAGTTTGATGTTACCTTATAGACTAGTTCAATCTAATGAGTGATGAGATGTAATTCTCTAATTGGTATGAATTTGAAAACTCGTTAGACTTGAGATAAGATAAGTATTTTGATCTAAAGGAAGATGTCTGTTGATTTTGGAATCATGGATGAAGTTGTGTTGGAATTATAGATGTTAGGATGGTATGACCGAACTTAGGGTTGCCTATTTATCATAACTATGGTGGGAATCAGGTCAAACATAGTTCAAAAGAGATTAAAATGAGACTTGGAAATGATTGGGTGGTATGACGGAACTTAGGGTTGCCTGAGTTGCCTACGTATCCCAACTACGGTGGGAATCAGGTCGAACGTCGTTCGAAAGAGATGAAAATGAAGATGACTTATACGAAAGTCATTGAATGAGTTTGAAAGTGATTAGCCTTTACGAAGGCCAGTGAATTTGCATGATCCTTATGAGAGTCGCTGATTTGAATTGGATGAAAAGATTATCGAGAGAGAGTTTGCTTTGAGAATGTATTTTTAAAGAAGTGTATGTGTCGAATTGGACAAGATAAATTTTAAAAAAAAAACATGTTTGAGAATTTTTATCTTTTTGAGGAAGAATGTATTGTGTATATTTATTATTGAGAAGGAGTGTGTTATATATGTTGAATGTTTTAAGTTGAGGGATGATGTGTTGTGTGTGTTCGTTCAGAGAAAGTGTGAGTTATGTATGTTGAATGTTTTAAATTGACGCAGGATATGTTGTGTGTGTTCATTTTTGAGAAAGAATGTTATGTGTGTTGTATGTTTTGACTCGACAAAGGATGTATTGTTTATGTTGTATGTTTTAAACTGAGGAAAGGTGTGTTGTCTATGTTGTATGTTTTAAATTGAAGAATAGTGTTATGTATGTTATATGTTTTAAATTATGGGAGACTATTGTGTATGTTGTATGTTTGAAATTGAGAAAGATTGTTTGGGTACTTTGCATGTTTTTTAATTTGGTAAACTTTATTGACACCCCTTGAGGTTTGAGGTATTATCATGCGGTTACAAGTTTGTGTAATTTTGTCACCAACACCCTCTGTTAGTCTTTTCATTTAAAAAAGGTGTGAAATGTCTAAATTACCCTTTATTATTGAATTAATTTTTAATATAAAAATATAAGAATTGCAAAAAGACGAAAAAGCTTATGATTATTATTAACCCATTTTAACTCATGACTGTGTGTATATATATATGTGATACTATGTGTGTGTGTATATATATATATATATATATATATATATATATATATATATATATATATTGTACAATCAACACCAACACCACCACAATCCCATCTTACACTAGTTGTACCACCACAACCACAGTCGACACCACCCCCACAGTCGACACCACCACCACAGTTAACACCACCTCCATTGATTTTCTCTCATCACCCTCTCATTCTCTGCTCCATCATCTTTTCCCAACCCAACTTGTATACAACAAATCAACCACACCCCTCACATTCCATATCTTAAACCCTAATAACAAACCAGAGAGCTAGATTTTATGAAGAGCTAAATTTTTGACAAAAATGTTGGATTGGTTTTGGGTGCTATGGCCATAGTGATTGGGTGGTGGTTTTGGTGCTGGTGTGTTTGGATTGTGTACGGTGGTTGCTGGTTTGGGGGGATTTGGCTTGTTGCGGTGGTGGTTTTGGCACCGATGTGTTTGGATTGTGTACGGTGATTATTGGTTTGGCGTTTGGGTTGCTGGTTTGTGGTTTGGCTTCTGGCAGTGGTGGTTTTGGTGCTTGTGCGTGTTTGAGTTTTGTGATTTGGGTCTCGGGGTTAGTTGTCGATTCGGGGTTTGTGGTGGCAGTTGGCTTGGGTTAGGTTGCGATTCAAGTTCGACAATGGTGGTGGTAGTTGGTGGTAGTGGTGGTTGTGGTTGTGGTTGGTGGTAGGTGGCTTGGGTTAGGTTGCGATTGGAGTTCGACAATGGTGGTGGTGGTGGTGGTGGTTGTGGTTGTGGTTGTGGTTGTGGTTGGTGGCAGTTAACTTGGGTTAGGTTACGATTGGAGTTCGAAAGTGGTGGTGGTGGTGGTTTTGCCGCCTGTGGTGGTGGGGGTTGGTGCTAGTGGTAGCGGTAGTGGTAGTGGTTGTGGTTGTGGTTGTGGTTGTGGTTTGTGGCAGCTGGCTTGGGTTAGGTTGCGATTAGAGTTCGACAGTGGTGGTGGTGGTTGGTGGTTGTGGTTGTGGTTGGTGGTAGTTGGATTGGGTTAGGTTGCGATTGGAATTCGACAGTGGTGGTGGTGATGATTTTGCCGCCTATGGTGGTGGTGGTTGGTGGCAATGGTGGTGGTGGTTGTGGTTGTGGTGCTCGGCTGCGATGGTTTCCTCCCCCCCTTTCGCTATACATGTATAAATATATATGTGTTTGTATATATATATGTAATAACAGTGAAGTGGGTATATAATAATAGGGCATAGTTGGGGGCATTTTGGTCTATTAGGCAGGGTTAAATGAGTAATTTTAATATTAAAAAATGTTAGGTCAACAGTCAAAGAGTAGCAAAGTCATTTCATCATGAAAAAGTGCTCTGACAAAGTGTACTTTTGGCAGGAAAGGGTGTACGTACGGCACAAACTATAGGGGGTATTGGTGACAAGATTCCACAAAGTTGTAACCGCATGATAATACGTCAAACCTCAGTAGGTGTCAATAAAGTTTATCCTTTTTATTTTAAGTGTTCATTTCCAAGAGATTGATTTTTAAAGATATGAAATGTCCAATTTTCATATAAATGGTGTTTTTTTAACTTTTGAAATAATGGAAGTTTTAAAATAAAAATAGAGTTTGAGAATAAGAATGGAATTTTTAAAGAGAAAAGTGTCTTTTGAGATGAAAACATATTTTAGAGAGAAAATGTCAATATAGAATTGAAAAAAGAATTTTGGAATAAGAATGAGAATTTTTGGAATGAAAATGTCAATTTTGGGTAGAAATATTGATTTTGAATTAAAAAAGAGAGTTTTGAAATGAAACTGTATTTTTGAGTGAAAATGTTAATTTTGAATCGGAAAGGGAGTTTTAAAATGAAATTGTATTTTTGGGTGAAAATGTCAATTTTGAATTGAAAGGGAGTATTTAGTGAAGACGTTAATTTTGAGTCGAAAAGGGAATTCTGAAATGGAAATATCAATTTAGAGTTCGAAATAGAGTTTTGGGATGAAAATAGGAGTTTTAGAATGAAAATGTATTTTTAAGTGAAAAGAGGGACTTGAATTGAAAACGACCATTTACATGGGAATGAGATTTTTAGAGGAAAAGTGAGAATTTTGAGTTGAAAATTACCATTTACATGGGAATGGGATTTTTAAAGAGAGAGTGAGAATTTGAGTTGAAAATGACCATTTACATAGGAATGGGATTTTTAAAGAGAGAGTGAGAATTTTGAGTTGAAAATGACATTTACATAGGGATGTGATTTTTAAAGAGAGATTGAGAATTTTGAGTTGAAAATGGCCATTTACATGAGAAAGGAATTTTTAGAGAGAAAGTGACAATTTTGAGTTGAAAATGACTATTTACATAGGAATGTGGTTTTAGATAAATGAAAATAGTTTTTGAATTTAGAAGTCCCAATTCCAGGCTTAAAGAAAATAAAATAATTTTTGGAATTAAAAGATTCATTTCCATGTAATTAGGGTTTTAAACAAATGAAAATAATTTTTGGAATTAAAAGACCTATTTCCATGCAAAGGGGATTTTTAGAGAAATGAAAGATAAGAATTTAATCTTGGAAATGAACATTTTTGAAGAATTTATCGATTTGAGGGAATGTGTTTTGGAATCTTAACTTATCATCTAATTTGGAGGGTGTATTGACTTAAATTAAAGAGGGTTTAATGAACCTTTTAAATTGGAGTGTATATTTTCAAAAATAATGATGATCCCGAACTTTAACTAGTCACTTGTATGCCGGAGCACCATTTGTGACAATTCAAAAGGGATGTAAAAACCCTACGTGAATCATCTTTAGCATGAAAAATTAAGGCATTATAACGGTATAACAATGATGTCAACCATTATAATGATCATGCCTTGGGCATTTTGAAAACAAGCGGGTGTGTGATTTGGATTTTATTGATCCAATTTTACCATGAATCCACACAATATCAAAAATCAAATGAGGGTGTAAAAGAAAATAACACTCTAACCGAATTTCTAATTGGGTGATTAGTGGCTTAGATTAATTTCCCCTATCTCGAATATCCAATGAACGGGGTTCCACAACAACGCCTCTTCCACACATCCATTGAACTAACCAAGGGGTAGAGATAATGATTTAAAATACATACAAATATGGGGCATGCATGAATGATACTAGAACAAGTAAAGAAAATTCAAATAAATGGGCATATATATATATAGATCTACAACATATGTATACATACTAATAATTATAATAATAATAATATATACATAGTAGTAGTATAATGTACATAGATAATAGTAGTAGTATATAAATAATAATAATATATGTAGACCCATTAATATTGGGTAGTAGTAATATATAAATATATAGAGTAGCATAGTAATAGTATATAAATAATAATAATATATATAGACCCACTAATATTGGGTAGTAGTAATATATAAATATATATAGTAGCATAGTAATAGTATATATATAGATCCATTAATATTGGGTAGTGTATATATATATATAAAATTGTCACACCCCAAATTCCAACACCTGGAAGGGCATGGAAGATGGGGGTGATTAAATGAAATCTCAACACTTCGCAACTATAAACACTCTCTAATACCACATTGTCACACCCCGATTTGCAACACCCGGTTAAGAGCAAGGAAAACGGGGGTGATTAATGAATATTAAGCCGACACATACACATGAGATACTCTAGTCCAGAACTCAACTTCTTCTATGATTGGAATCTAAACTTGAATCTTAGTCCATTGCAAAGAGGATTAAAAAATACTCAGTTTCAAAAAAATGAAAATAAATCCACACTCAAATTTGATTTAAAATGATAAAATTATGTCCGTTTGAAGTTTGGACAAATTTATGAACATGCTATGAATAGTAACTTTGATCAATCGAAATGGGACTTTCGATTAATCGAAGCTACGATTAATCGTTGGTGTATCGAACCAACAATCGAAACTTGCTAGTTTTGGGGTCCCAATTTTTCAATAGCTACAATTGATCGAAGAGGGGTCTTCGATTAATCGTAGACCCTCAATTGAAAATCCTAGCATTCCACACTTAATCAAATTCATGCCCAATTCTCATCCCCTAACATGCGTACATTCTCTTTGATTTAATATACACCTAGAATGATCCATAACGTGTATAACAAGACCAAATCTTAAAATTTCATATCCGAAGGAATCAAATCCATAATTACATATACTTTGACATTCAAAATCATCTTTCATACATTCATTCCTCGAAAGATGTCAACATGCCCAACATAGCTTATACATATGAAACTCAAATACATATAAGTTATCTAACTATAAGAATAACATTTCCAAAAGAGTCCACATGCTACAACCTCGAATTGACACCTATACATACATATTGAAAAGAACTCTGACTGCATGAGGACATCGTTGATCACATATGAGAGTCATGTAGTCCACGTAAAGTGGTGAGAACACGTACATTTCAAACTGGGAGGTTTCGACCTTGAAAAGAGGAGTTTTCAAGTAATTTTCAAAAAACTTCAAGGTTGGACCGATCCAGCTCAAACCTGGACCGGTCCATGAAGTCTCAACACTTCATGTTTCTACAAGGCAAGCCCTGGACCAGTTCAAGAAAGGGTTTGACCGGTCTAAGGCTTCTGGTGGCGAATGTTTCCTTCTAATGTCCTATTTTTACCTGGATCTGACTCTAAAATTTTCTTAAACTTTAAGACTTTTTTTCTATTGATTTTTAACTTATTTTTCAAGAAAATTAAGGCTTTTAATAAC
The DNA here is from genome assembly GCA_026545225.1 of Cornus controversa. Lineage (NCBI taxonomy): Eukaryota > Viridiplantae > Streptophyta > Magnoliopsida > Cornales > Cornaceae > Cornus > Cornus controversa. Next base: position 25,533,085 of record CM048848.1, on the reverse strand, counting down.
TATAAAAATCTCATATGATTTTTCTCTCAGTATGCTTTTACAGAGCTTTTAATACACATCAAACTGAAAATTTTTAGAAAAAGAAAGCATTGAGATATTTTTCTAACAGAGATTTTTTTCCTTAATTCTTTGTTTATATTTTTTTAAGAGATCACACACATATATACACTATGTGTGCTTTAGGTTGTGTCTCTCTATTTGCTTGATTAATTGTTCGAAGACTCCTTTAAAGATTTCTTCTTGATCAAGTCACTGGATTGGTTTCTTCTACAACTGTTCATTGGTGAGGAAGGAGAAGAATACCGCACTACGAAAGGAACATAATACTTGCTGAGTGTTCGTGTTCTTCCAGTTACCCTTCTATAAGGATTGTGACGTTAGCCGGAAATCTGTAGTAATTGGACAAGGGAGTTGTAATAATAAGCCTGAGGTGTTTCGCATCAAGTTCTTGTTAGAGTGGAGTGGGTGTGAGTTTGGGATAGAGTCTATTGTACTTTGCTTCAACGATAGTGGATTTGGTTCTTCAGGACTACAAGTCTCACCTGTGATTTTTTCTCAATCTGGGTTTTCTATGTATACTTGGAGCATTCATTTACTTTACTGCATTTTATTTATTTTCTTGCTTTGTGAGATTGCTTTAATTTTAATTGGACTCAAAATTGGATAGTCTGAAATATTAAAAAAAAAAGAGTAAACCTAATGTAGAGACCGGGTCCAATTTTGACCGATTTCTATTTTAATCATCATTTTTGTCATAATTACATTTTAAATAATGTTTAGTATGTTTTAAATGTGAGAAACATGTTTGGAAGTTGTTTTAGGGTCTTAGAAAGTTTTGAGATAATTTGAAAAAATTTGAGAAGTTTGGGTCGACGGGGCCAGGGGACACGGTCCGGGTGGGCCTGAGAATCCGAAATTTTTTTGAAAAAAATATTATTTTTGGTTTTAAACCAACCAAAATGTTAAATGATTTAAGGAAGCGATTTTGGAGCCATAGCTGCTTTCAAAATCGAAAACGGAGCTTGGGAGGGTACGCTAAGTGACCCGGGGGCATTTTGGTCATTTTGCACCCCAAGATATTATAAATATCTAGGGGTAGAGATCTCAGCCATTTCTCAAGCTGAAATATTTCATTCTCACTCCTCTCTTCCTTCTCCCTTTATTTCAGAAAAGTTTCACTTTGATTTGGATATTCCCAAAGAAGGGTACATTGTTCCATGGGCTAAGGGCATCAGTTTGAAGCGAACAAAATCAATTTTCAATAAGGTGGAATTTGGAGGAATCTTGGATTTTAGCTAAAGGAGGTTTCAAGGTTGAGGTAGGGGTGTGTATCTCCTTTTTATTTTGATTCTATAGGTCACATAGTTGTAACATGAAATTCTTGCATAAAAATTATGTGAAAGGTGATTTTCTTATGTACATAAATTGTCTAGCATACTCTAGATAGAATTTATGTATTGCATATTTGTTAGTAGGCATGTATGAATGCATTGTGTTCATTTGGAAGTAGTTTGTGAAATTTGACTCCATGAGAGAAGAAATACATAAAAAGGAGATTTTCTTAAAATGCATTGGTTGTGATTTCTATGAAGTGAATGAAATTGCGTTGTCATGAGCTTGAGGTGAAATTGAAATGCATAGAATTGATATATGTCATGCATTGAGAAAATTTCGTGAAAATATTGAATTTGTGTATTTATGTGATAAATGTGCATTATAAGAAAATTTGTGATTTTTGGGACATGTGTGAGAATTAAGAAGGGCCAAGAGCGCTAATGTGTAAGGCCCAAAATATGGCAAGTGGATGTCGCTTCAGTTGAGTTAGCAACTCGTAGTGCTTAAGTAGAGTATGTGGTTTTCAAAAGACCCTTATTATAGAACTGTGACAAGCAAAAGTCCCAGTTGAAATGATTTTAGAGTATACATGGTGTGAGTTTATTTGATGAATCTGATTCATTTCTAAACTGTTTATGTGCATTTCAAATTTGTGGCATTATGCATGATTTCCAAAATGATATAGTTTTGAACGTTAAAACCATTGTAGCATGACATGTAGCCATGTAGAGATTTCATTGTGCATTCATGCATGGCTGCCTGAGTCAAGGTTGAGTCGGGTGGATCATTCCTAATGGGCATAGTTGTATGTTCACCCCTTCCCCCAAACTCCCTTCAGATAAATCACCAGTGGATGATGAGGCTTGATTGGCTCGAGTAGATTTCTTTTGGAGTTCTTTTGGACATATGTATGTATATAGAGGTCCATGCCAACTTGTGGCATGTTGACTATGGTAATAGTGTTGCCTTTACATTTGGTTCATCACTTTGTGCACAAACTTCAAATGTATTTGCCACACTTGACAAAAGTAGAATTTTTGAGAAATGTATGTATGATGAACTACCTTTTGTATAACTGTTTGAATCTCTTTATGTAGGGAAATGTTGGAGTGACCATTGAAAATGAGGATTGTAGGTTCTTATCATGTTAAGCACATTTTAGAATATTTATTGGATGTTTTTATGTATAAAGGAAATGTATTCGTTGGTCCATATGTATGAATGCATGGACTTTGTATTGATAAAGTGTAATTGTATGGACTTTGTAGAGATTAAATCATATTTAGAATTGTGAATGAGTGTTTGAACCTAGGGAATGCATCTAGACTTGAGATATGTATGTTTCATGTAATTTTTGAACTTTTAGTCGCTTAGTCACTGCAGCAGCCAATCGAAAGTGTGAGATCCCGAACATTTGTAAATGGGGTACCTGTTTTAGATGATTGGAAAAGGGTTTCAGCTGGCCAAAAGCTCCCTTTCGATCAACCAAATTTACTCTCTAGCCGACCAACAGATCTGGCTAATTAAAGGTCAACTGAACTAAGGTTTTAGTAGACCAAAGAAGGTTCCAGTCGATCGAAACTGGGCTAAATTGGAATTTCACAAAACATAGAATGAGGATGAGTATGCGTAGGTACATAGACTAATGTGGGACCCATTGAGATGGGTAGTTATGAGTATACACTTATGTAATTACGTATGTATAGAAAGCTTCCGTAATTGTTTGGTATTGATGGTTGAGTCTCACTGTTTACCTCTATTTCCCTCGCTCTTAACCGTGTGTTGAAAATCGGGGTGTGACAACTTGGTATCAAGGTGAGATTAGTGACTTGGGGTGACGACGTGTAAGCTAATCACCCTCGATTTTCAGGAAGCCATAAATCAGGGCATGACAACTTGGTATCAGAGCGACTGGGTTTGAATACTTTTGGACGATGGGTGGGGTAGAACCACACATAGAATTGTGAACTTGAGGTTATGATTCTAGATTTAGGAATAAGTACATATTACATGGACTATGCTTATTTGCTTACTTGTTGGTATAACATGCTATTTATGAAGTGACTTAGCATGGTGTTATGTATGCATGAAGAGAATTAGTTGAGTATATTCATGCTTTGGATTTTAAAGTTCCCTCTTCTTATTTATATAGCAAGATGCCACAATGGAAAGCTCGCATAGGAGTACAGGCAACAGTTCCCTTTGATGGAGAGTAATTCATGTGCAACATGGTTTCGACCATGCGGTAAATTGCTAGGGAAACGCAAATAGAAACACAAAAGGAGACACAGGCTCCACCAAGACCAACTCCTAATCGGATGATGATGACATTAGGATATATTAAGAAACATAGTCCACCATCTTATGCAGGAGGGTCTGACCCCATGGTTATAGAAAATTGGTTGGACAAGATCGTCAAACTCCTTACCATACTAGAGGTAGAGGAGGACTTGAGAGTGAAAGTGGCCGCCCATTCTCTTATGGGTAAGGCCAACTGTTGGTGGAAGTTTATCGAAAACTACCATGACTTCGAGATGATGGATTGGGATATGTTCCAATTACTTTTCTTTGAGATGTATTTTTCGATAACGATGAAGGATAGCTTGAGGTTAGAATTCTACGAATTGCATCAAGGCTCCATGACTGTAATGGAATATGAGACCAAATTTGCCTTATTGGCTCGTTTTGTGCAAGAGGTGATCCCAACTGAAGAGCTAATGGTGAAGAAGTTCGTGAGAGGTTTCCGGACATTTATAAGGGACAGAATAGCAGTTTTGGGTTTGACAAACTACGCAATGGTGGTAGAGAGAGCATTGATAACTGAGGATCTCAGCAATGATAATCAAAGGGTAAGAGAGACGAAGAATCAAATGAGAAGCATGACATCCCTTCTGAACAATCGTTCAAAGAAGATGCAAAGGGATGATGGGTCATTCTCATAAGGGCATCAACAAGCCCAATCGACACCATCTGTGACTATGCCCACTGGATCTTCATGATCTAAAGTGGTGTGTTTTAACTATCAAAAGCCGGACACTATAGGTCCAAATGTACTCAAGGACAGAATACTTCAGTCACGTCCCATAATTCGGACCATCGGGACTCCCCCGGACCAACCCCAATTCCGAGTGTGAACCCGTTCACTCAACCCCATGAACGATCTTAACCACACTCATACGATAGTATCAAACTTTGATACCATTATGACACGCCCCAATTTCTATCAACCGAAAACCCGAGGTGGCATCCGACCATTTACCCCTAATGAACCATTAATTATCACGGAAGCTTAATCACATCCATGAGCCTATATATTTATACATAACTCAACATCAACTAATCTCAGTGGGCTTCCACCATACACCCTTCAAAATATTTCCTCACCCAAACATGGAAACATAACTCTTTCTACATCCATCATCATAGGCTAGAAATGAAACCATTGGAAAGAGAATTTCAAAATACTCAATTTCAAAAAAAAAATCACTTGATTCGAGTTTGAAACGACCAAGTTATGCCTATTTCAAGATTTTGAAAATCTACAACAGTCGACTTATAAGCGAATCAGTCGACTTATCAAGTGAATCAGTCAACTACTTTGCTGCTCTAGAAAGCTCTAAAACACCCAATCAATAATAGTCGACTTATAGAAAGGAGTTAGTTGACTGATTCAACCTGGAAGCTCCATTTTACACCTTTTTGACCAAAATTTACCCCGATACTTATATCTAAACCTTTCTTACACATAAAACTCATCCAACAACATTCAAATCATTTAGAAATACTATATCTTCATACCCATTCATCAAATCACACATTTAAATCACAAAGGTCTTACAATCCATATTCATTCCCATCAAGATTACATACATCTCCACATATATCCACAAATTCTCATAAACCAACATCATCTTTATACATACAAGATTCAAATGAAAAACATAAGTTACATATATGGTAATATAACTACAACATTTATATAATCCCAAAAATGTTCATTTGGTCCAAAATATACAACCCAAATCCAAATGGCTTCCAAGTTTATAGTCATTACAAGGATTTCATGTATAAGGTCCAAAAATGCTAAAAAATCCAACCATGACTACAATTTCATAATCAACATGTCACAAGCCGGCACAGATAGCCACAAAATATACAATATCCCAAAATGTACCAAAAGATTACAAGAGTTCCACTTGGACACTCAAACCCATCTGTTATCGGCACCTTATATATAAAAGAGTTTAGAATAAAGGGGTGAGTACCACTGCGGCTCAATAGAGATACCCCAACCCACCTAAGTGCCGACTCGACATGACCTACATGAATGTATATCACTACATTACATGTATCATCCAACATATACCATTTTCATTCACAAGCAATGCATATATATATAAGAATGCATTAACACATATCATGTTTCACAATTTGAAATGAAAGCATTATCACGCACTTGTCTCTCTCTTGGACTCAACCCGATACCCTAACATAATTCTTGACCAAATCATGTAACCGAGACACTTCCCACACCATTCCAAATCCGCCACCGAGTATTACCTACTCCGAGGTGGGTAGACCACCGTCACCGAGTATTTACCTACTCTAAGATGACTTGGCCCCTTTTCTTTTTTTGGATTTTCACCAAGTATTTACATACTCCAAGGTGAGTAAACCACAATCACCGAGTATTGACCTACTCCAAGGTAAGTAAACCACAATCACTGAGTATTTACCTACTCCAAAGTGATTGGGCATCTTTTTGGAATCCCCACCGAGTATTTACCTACTCCAAGGTAGTTAGATCCCGATCATCGAGAATTTACCTCCTTCAAGGTGACTTAACCACTCCAACACCCTTATCGAGTATTGACCTACTCTAGGTAATTCGATCACTTTTTCCTGTTTTCTCACAACGACCCTATATATGCATTTTAAACATACAAATATCAAGCATTTAAGCTTCATGTTTTACAATACATAAGCTAGTTATATAGGAACATAACATGCATTTCACCTCCACGAAGCCACACATATATTTACCTATACATGTGAAACCTAACATATCATACATATATGCACATAAATCCCACTTAAGCACAATTTGGTCATGTTTTACCAATGCATACATTTTCTATAAGAAGATAGCGTGCATTTAACTCATAGGACAACACATAACACAAACATGTCACACATTTGCATATAATTACACATGTACATCACATTAAGCACATAAGCATACATGCTCTCATTCTCTCACATTTTCATGCATTTGTCTCTCACATCATGCATACTAGGAGATACACATCTATTGCATACAAGAGACTCAAGAGAAGAAGTAAAACACCTTATCCCACCCCTCTTACATCTCTAAAATATGAAATACACACCTTTAGCTCTCACCGCTTCACCCGAAACCCTAAAATCGACAAGTAAATGAGAAGGAGAACCCCTACCTCGAAAATGAAGGCCTTCCAAGTACTTCTCGATGGAACTTGAATCACGCCTAAAGGCTTTCGAAATCTAGAGAGAAGGAAGTGAGGAGAAGAGGGAGCAATATAGAGAGAGAAACATATTTGTATAAAGGCTTGATATTTAAAATATCTTGGCTCGCAAAAAGACTAAAATGCCCCCGACCACTTAACGTAACTTTCCGGACTCCGTTTTTGATTTTGAAAACTCATACGGTCTTGAAATCACTTCCTCTACTCTCTAAACATTTCATCTAAGCATTCCCAAAAAAGATATTTTAAAAAATTTTCTGAATTCCTGGGCCCACTTAAGTCGCATCCCGGGCCCGAGTTTGACCAAAAAGTCAAACTTCTCCAAATCTTTTAAAAACTTACCAAAACCCTTAAAATACTTTCCAAACATGTTCCCCACAATCAAAATACGTGAAACACCACTCAAAATGCATATATGGTAATTAAAGTGCGAAAAATACAAAATCGACCAAAATTGGTCACGGTCTCTACAACTTCAGTGGCACAAAAGAAATGCTACCATTGTCAGCAAAATGGGGTACATCAGTTGGAATTGCCCATAGAAGAAGGGTACTCATAGTGGGGTTGGTTCACAACAGCATTCTACACAGCTTACTACTCCACAATCGGGCTTTAGGGCATTGCCACCACCACAGGTAGTGCCATCTATTCAAAGTTCACAAGTGCTAGCTAGAGGAGTCACATCTAGTGCTCCTAGTCAATAGTCGAGACATCATGGTATGGGGTAGTAGGGCTAAAAAGCACAGGGCTATGTCTTAACTCTTGTTCCAATAGAGACCTTGGCAAGACCATCAGTGGTTTGAGGTATATTCCTAGTTTCTAGCTCTTGGGCTATAGTTTTAGTGGACTTGGGTGCATCTCATTCATTCATTTTAATTGAATTTGCTTGTGCTTTGGGGTTAGAGGTGTCATTCTTGGACTCGGCTTTATCCATTGATACGCTAGTCGGAGGTAGAGTGACATTGGGTAGCGTATGTCAGTTTTGCGAGATTGAGATTTTGGGACACCAGTTGGTATTTGATTTCATCCTCCTCGACATGTCTAGCTTTGATGTGATTTTGGGTATGGACTAGTTGTCTACCTATAAAGCTAATATCGATTGTTATCATGGGAGAGTAACGTTGTGTACACCGAAGGGTGACAATATTTGCTTTATGGGGGAGCGAGATGACTTCTATTTATCTTCTTTGCATAGTCTTAGTGATCGAAAAGGACTTGGGTATTTCTTAGTGAGCCTTTTAGATGATGGTGAGAATATGACGCATAAAGAGTTTCCTCGTGTAGTGCATGAGCTTTTGAACGTATTTCCTAAGGACTTGACAAAGTTACCTCTTAAACAAGAAGTGGAGTTTGTTATAGAACTTGCTCCTGGTACTGCATCCATTTCCATGACACTGTACCGAATGGCACTGGTTGAGTTGAAAGAACTAAAGGACCAATTGCAAGAGTTGCTAGACAAGAGATTTATACATCCTAGTACTTCGCGTTGGGGAGCTCCAATTTTTTTTTGCCAAGAAGAAAGATGGGTCTTTGAAACTTTGTATTAACTATCGGAAGTTAAATTAGGCAATGATAAAAAATAAGTATCCTTTACCAAGGATTAGACTTGTAAACGGATCGGATATGGACTGAATTAGGGTCAATCCAATTCGAATCCGATAAGCATATTGAACGATCCGATCTGATCCGATAATCCAACAGATTTTCACCTAATCAATCCATATCCGATATCTACCTTCTCGGATGTCCGATCCAATAATCCGATCCGTTTAAATCATGTTTTTTTGCCAAAATCAAGAAATTGGTTTATTGAAAATTAAACACCAATGATCCACAGAAAATATATTTGTAGAACAAAGAGGAAAACAATTTTTTTATATGTGAAATTATTACAAGAATGTCCCATGATTATATGAAGAACTGAGTAAATCCTCACAAAAAATAAACCCATAATATGGACAAACAAAAAAAAGAAAAACTGAGGTTATGATTCAAACATGTGAACCAAACCCCAGTTACAAACTTACAATAAAATTTCCAGATCATACAACATAAGACCAAAATCACTTGGTTTTGTAAGAACTAAAATCACCATAAAAAGAGAAAAAGGAAAAATAAAGAGAGAGAAGAAGAAGATAGGGGAAATCTCAAAGACAAAATTAGGGCTTGTAATTGTGTTATGAAATAGAAAATTAGGGCTTGTAATGGAGGAGAAAAAGAAGAAGAAGAATAATGGAGAATAAGCAAACAAAATACTCACTATGAGAGGCCGCCGGCGAAAGTTCTAGTCAACGAGCTCCTTTCCCCCGTTCTCCTTCGTTGTTTCTATCGAGCATCAATTTTTGCAGTTCAGTTCTGGAAGTTTCATTTAGTTTATGTATTGAAGTATATTATGGTTTATATTAGGAGAATTCATATTATATAGGTGAGAACACCATACTTATGTAAGTATAACACTCTGATTACCTCTTTATCAGTTGGGAGTTAGAGATGAAGACATTCAAAAAGCTACTTTTCGCACACGTTATGGACATTACGAGTTCTTTATTATGCCGTTTGGTTTGACCAATACACCAGCATCATTCATGGATTTAATGAACCGTGTGTTCAATGTTTATTTGGACAAATTTGTAGTGGTGTTCGTTGACGACATCCTAGTGTACTCATCTTCGGAAGAGGAGCATGAGGGTCACTTAAGTATTGTCTTGCAACTTCTAAAAGAAAACCAATTATATGCCAAATACGAGAAATGTGAGTTTGGGCTAACGGAGGTGAAGTTCTTTGGGCATGTTGTGTTTAAAGGAGTGGTTTTTGTGGATCCATCCGAGATAGAGGTAGTGATGAGTTGGGAAAGACAAAGGAGTGTATTTGAAATATGTAGCTTCTTGGGAGTGGCCAAGTACTATTGTTGATTTGTGAAAGACTTTTCAAGATTAGTAGCACCAATGACTAAGTTTACCTGAAAATGAGTGAAATTTGTGTAGACTGATGCTTGTGAGCATGCATTCATGGAATTGAAAAGTTGATTGACTTCAACTCCAATATTGATTATTCTGGAACATGGGTTGGGATACACAATCTATTATAACGCTTCACAACTTAGTTTGGGATGTGTGTTAATGCAAACCGAAAGAGTAATGGCGTATGGTTCAAGGCAATTGAAAATGTATGAACAAAATTACCCGACACACGACTTGCAATTAGTGGCGATTATTTTCTCACTCAAGGTATGGAGACATTATTTATATAGTGAGAAGTTTGAAGTGTTCTCCGATCACAAGAGCCTCAAATACCTTTTCTCACAAAAGAATTTGAATATGAGGCAACGGAGGTGGATGGAGTACATGGAGGATTATGATTTCGACTTACAATATCATCCAAGGAAAGCTAATGTGGTAGCGGATACCTTAAGCAAGAAATCACGTGGTAGCTTGGCAAGCATAGCTATATCTGAGTGGAAGATGTCTCAAAAATGGGATTATACTTGAGTGAGGATGATGGACCGGCAACCTTGTTTACTCTTATTGTTTAACCAACTATAGTGAATAAAGTGATTGAAGAGCAAAGGAAGGATAGTAAAATTGAGGTTATTCGCACTTGAATTTTAGGTGATGAAGTGGTGGAAGGATGGATAATTCATTCTGATGAGAGCTTGAAATTCAAAGAGAAGTTGTTTGTTCCCTTAACTTATAGAGAAGAAGTTCTTAGAGAGTTTCACAACTCGAGACTTACAGTACATCTGGGTGGTACCAAGATGTATCATAACTTATGCTAACAGTATTGGTGGAAAGGTATGAAGAAAGATGTGGCTCAGTTCATAACGAGGTGCCTCACTTGTCAACAAGTGAAGGCCGAGCATCAAAGGCTAGCTGGATTGTTACAACCATTGCCTGTGGCAATGTGGAAGTGGGAGCATGTCACTGTGGACTTTGTGATAGAGCTTCTAAGGTCAAGGAAGAGTCTTAGTAGTTGTCGACAGATTGACTAAGGTGGTTCATTTCCTTCCTATCCGAGTAACCGATAATATGGATACTCTTAGTAGATTGTACATTTAGCAGATCCTTAGGCTTCACGGCTGCTAGTTTCTATTGTTTCAGATAGAGACGTATGATTTACAACACGATTTTTGCTGAGTTTCTAGACAACACTTGATACAGACCTCCACTTTTTGGCTTTTTATCCTCAGATGGATAACAGTCGAAACGTACTATATAGATTTTGAAGGATATGCTACGGGCATGTGTGCTTGATCTTTGGGGCAGTTGGGAGGATGACCTTCCATTAGTGGATTTTGCCTATAACAATAGCTATCAAGCTAACATTTAGATGGCTCCATTACCTTGTATGGTAGGCCGTGTAGGTCACCAATCTATTGGACTGAAGTTGGGGAGACAGTTTATTTGTGGTCGAATATAGTCCTAAAGACTACAGAGAAGATCAAGATGATAAGGCAAATGTTACTTACTGCTCAGAGCCGTTAGAAAAGATATGCCTATAAGAGATAGCGACCTTTAGCATTTAAGGTGAGAGACTATATCTTCCTAAAGGTCTCACCATGGAGAGGCTTGATGAGATTTGGTCATTGTGGCAAGCTAGCGCCATGATTTATCGGACCATTCGAGATTTTGGATCGAGTTAGAAAGGTTGCTTATCGCTTGGCATTGCCACCGTAAATGTCAAGTGTGCACAACACTTTCCACATATCTATGTTGAGAAAATATGAACCAGATCCTTCACACATATTAGATTGGAAAGACCTTGAGGTGAAGGAGGACGTGTCATACAAGGAGAGGTCAATTTTGATTATGGATACTAGAGAACAAGTGTTACGGGGTAAGACCATTCCATTGGTCAAAGTACTTTGGAGACACCACGAAGTTGAATAAGTTACGTGGGAACGAGAGAAAGAGGTGCATTCCAAGTATCCCAAATTGTTCACCACTTGAGGTATGTTTTAATTTCAAGGAATAAATTCCTTGAAGGTTGGGAGGTTGTAGAGAATAGGTTCAATTTTGATCGATTTCCATTTTAATCATCATTTTTGCCATAATTCCATTTTAAATCATGTTTAGCATGTTTTAAATGTTGGAAACATGTTTGGGAAGTTATTTTAGGGTCTTGAAAAGTTTTGAGATCATTTGGGAGAATTTGAGAATTTTGGGTCAATGGGCCCAGGACACGGTCCGGGTGGGCCCGAGAATTCGGAAAATTTTAAAAAGTATATATTATTTTTTATTTTAAATAAAACAAAATGTTAAATGAGTTAAGGAAGTGATTTCGGAGCTATAGCTGCTTTCAAAATTAAAAACAAAGCTTTGGAAGGTACGCTAAGTGACCCGAGGGTATTTTGGTCATTTTGTGCCCTAAGATATTATAAATATCTAAGGGTAGAGATCTCAACCATTTCTCAAGTTGAAATATCTCTCTCTCACTCCCTTTCTACATCGCTCTTCATTCTCTCTTCATTTCAGAAAGGTTGCATTTTGATTTGGAAATTCCCAAAGAAGGTTAGATTGTTTCATAGGTTAAGGGCGTTGGTTTGAACCAAACAAAATTGATTTTTGAAAAGGTGAAATTTGGAGGGATCTTGGGTTTTAGCTAGAGGAGGTTTTAAGGTTGAGGTAGGGGTGTGAATCTCCTCTTTATTTTGATTCTATAAGTCACATAGTTGTGACATGAAATTCTTGCATAAAAATTATATGAAATGTGAATTTTGTTGTGTACATAAATTGTCTAGCATACTCTATATAGAATATATGTATTTCATATGTGTCAGTAGGTGTATATGAATGCATTGTGTTCATTTGGAAGTAGTTTGTGAAATTTGACTCCATGTGAGAAGAAATGCATAAAAAGGAGATTTTCTTAAAATGCATTGTGATGAGCTTGAGGTTAAATTGATATGTATAGACTTGATATATGTCATGAATTGAGAAAATTTGGTAAAAATCTTGATTTTGTGCATTTATGAGAAAATTTGTGGTTTTTGGGGCATGTATGAGAATTAAGAAGGGCCTGAAGCCCTAGGGAGCAAGGTCCAAAAATTGGCCAAGCGGATGTCACTTCTGTCGGTTTAGCAAACTCGTAGAGCATAAGTAGAGTATATGATTTTCAAAAGACCATTACTATAGAATTGTGACAAGCAGAAGTCCCAAGTTAAAGTGATTTCAAAGTATACGTGGCATGAGTTTATTTGGTGAACGTGATTCATTTCTAAACTGTTTATGTGCATTGAAATTTGTGGCATTATGCATGATTTCCAAAATGATATTGTTTTGAACATGAAAACCATTGGAGCATAACATGTGATGAACCTAAAAGGGGAGGGGGTGAATAGGTTCTTCAATTTTTCTTCCTAATATTGCAAGTTTGGCTGACACATGCAATCACACAATTATGGACACAAAGATTTATAGTGGAAAACCCCAGGGTGGGGTAAAAAACCTCTTCGAATTGAGCTCCACTATATCTAAAAGAGTAGTACAGTAATCTTCATATCACTTTCTCACTCACCCAACTCACCACATAGTCACTCCATCTCTCAACCTAGTTCACAACCTCCCTAGGCCTGAACCACTCTTACCAAATCTCTCAACAACTTTTCCACTCTCAACCCAGCCCAGGATTCCTAAAGCCTAAGTTATCTCACACTAATCTCACCATAATCACTCACACTCTCCTTATCCAAAGTATCCCAATACTTGGACTATACATAGTGATAGTGGAGTCAGTTCGATGTAATGAGCAGCAATTCTTCAAGCTTTGATTATTGGTCTTGAAAGTCAATATTTAAATCTTCAAGCTCTGATAGTTAGTCTTCAAGGTCCAGCATGATAAAGACACGGTCACTTGTTTTCTTGGCAGCTAATGACACTTGAACTCTTACAGTGATGGGCTTCAATAAGTACACCCTTAAAGTGTAGTTACAACGGTCTTGTAGAAGAACTCTCTTTCAAAGAATGTCATTCTTAGCTACTTGATAACTCTCCTTCAATTTGGTATTTTCCATGAGCAGTTATGTTGGTACTACTCTATCTTTTAACCTGTTCTAAAAAGATAAACACTATTACAACTGGAGTAGAAATTAGTAGCACTAGCAGTTCAAAATATAAGGAGCATAAACACAATTAAGTACAACATACTTCAGCAAACATAATTTAGTGAAATATAATTTAGCAAAGTTAGCTTATATAGGATCAATACCTCAGCAATTATCAAATAGCAACTCATGAATTTAAGACAAGCAAACCAACAACTTAAATTAGCACAAACAATAACATTCATATAAAATCAGCATTTCAAATTAAGCAATTTAGCATATGAAGGCCAGCAAAAATCAATATTTAATTTCAGCATATATCAGCATATTGTGTTTAGCAATAAACCCAGCAACAATTTAGCCTCAACAATAGCAACTCAAGTTTTCCAAAACATCAAAAATTAAACACAAATCAGCATAGTTTAATTCTCAAAACAACCATAAAAAAAATCCAATTTAGCATAGTTTAATTCTCAAACCAGCAAACAATTAAACCCAAAATAACTTAGTTTAAACCTCATAACAAGAAACTAATTAACCCAAATCAGCATAGTTTAAACCTCAAAATTAGCAAATTAATTAACCAAAATCAGCTTGGTTTAAACCTCAAAATAGCAAACTAATTGACCCAAATCAGATTGCTTTAAACCTCATAAATTCAGCAATATCAAAACTAATTCCAAGACATGGAAATTCAGAATTTAAATAGGTCATTAGCAACATGTATACAACCTTTCAAGAAACACATTAATTAGAGAACATGTGCACCTTTGAGAGTGTGTGTCAACAACAAAAATCCCAACAAGTGCGCCTATGCGAATTATGCAACTAAGAAGATTGGACAGTGTATACCGTAAAGATGAATCATGCTTCTGTGTGAGGCTCAATCAAAGATTAAATTCAAGTTGAACAAGAAGATCGCTGATGAACTGAAGATCTTAAGAAGATCCCACGAAGATCGCTAATGAACGAGAAGATCACTGATGAACATGAATATCACTGATGAACACGAAGATCGCAAGAGATCACTGATGAACACGAAGATCGTAAGAATATCGCTGTTGAACACAAAGATCGTAAGAATATCCTTGATGAACACGAAGATCTCAAGAAGATCACAGTTGAACTTGAAGATCGCAAGAAGATCACTGCTGAACTCGAAGATCATAAGAAGATCACTGTTGAACTCGAAGATCATAAGAAGATCACTGATGAACTCAAAAATTGTAAGAAGATTACTGTTGAATTCGAAGATTGTAAGAAGATTACTGTATCTCTTTCAGTCTCATGAAGCACTTACCGCCACACACAGACTCACACGATGCACTCTCTTTCTAACTCTAAAACTCCCTACCTCACACACTTTTCTATTTTCAGCTGCTCATTATTATCTACCCCTCTCTCAAGAGTCGAAATAGTCATCTTGGTCCTGTCATCTTATCCTTCTCATTTTGTATTTATAATACCTCATATTTTAAATGATGAGAAACCCTAGCTCTATTTATTTTCAAAAATACCCCTGCACTATTGATGGCCTAGAAATTTTTTTGAAATACCCTTCTTTGTGAATTTGACCAAATTACCCCTCCAATTAGGTTAGTGCATATACACAGAAGAGTATAATAGAGCAAGGTAATTAATTAAACAATAAAATTAAGCCCAACAAATATATTTAAAGTCAAATGACACTTATACCCCTGTGGATCCTTTTTTATATTAAAACTTGGGCAAACATGCTCATGGGCTTCCCGGACCATCAATCTCCCCCTTTTGCCTTTTAATGTCAAAAACTTACCTAGCCTTTTACCCTAACTTCTTTCTCCCCATTTTTAACAATGAAAGCCAAAAGGGTAGTAACACAAGAGCTAGTGGGGAGGAAATGTGAGGCCTAAGGCTCTGTGAAGTGTCTCAAACCGTGTCGAAGGTAAAGGTTTGGTCATAATATCTGCCAATTACACCTCAGTATTGATATACTCGATGATTATATTGTCTTTTTGTACATTGTCCCTCAGGAATTGATACTTGATGTCTATTTTTTTACTTCGATTATGTAAAGTATGGTTCTTACTTATAGCAATAGGACTTTGATTATCACAGAAGATGGTTGTAGGTGTAGAGAATTCAATGCCTAGATCTGTGAGTGTGGTTCTCATCCACAAAGCTTGAGAGCAAGCTTGTGCAGCTGAAAGGTATTCAGCTTCTAAGGTGGAGAGAAATACAGAAGCTTGCTTCTTGCTAAGCCATGAAAGCATATTATTTGTAAACATATAACAACATCCTGAGGTGCTTTTCCTATCAATTTGTGAACCACCCCAATCGGCATTGGAGAAGGCCACAAGAGACAGCACTGAAGATGAGGTATAATGCAATCTGAGTCTAGTGGTGCCTTTAATATATCTAAGGATCCTTTTAACAGCTTTCAAATGTGAGACTCTAG
Organism: Cornus controversa; assembly: GCA_026545225.1. Lineage (NCBI taxonomy): Eukaryota > Viridiplantae > Streptophyta > Magnoliopsida > Cornales > Cornaceae > Cornus > Cornus controversa. Next base: position 25,516,770 of record CM048848.1, on the reverse strand, counting down.
GATCACTATAAAATCTAGCAACTAAGCCAACTGCAAATATGATGTCAAGCCTTGACGCAGTAAGGAATAATAAACTTTCTATCATGGACTGGTAAAGTGTATTATCAATAGGGTGAGTGGTACACTCTTTGAATAATTTTGTGGTGACCCACATAGGAGTAGACATTGGTTTTGAATCATCCATGTTAAACTTTTTTAGAATTTCTTTTGCATACTTCTCTTGGGATATGAATATACCTTTAGCATGTTAAATGATTTGAAGTCCTAAGAAGTATTTCAAAGTGCCTAACATGGACATCTCAAATTTAGATTGCATAAGTGCCGCAAATTGAGTGATGTGACTCGAGTGTGAACCACAAAACATGATATCGTCCACATTGATTTGCAAAATTAAAAAGTTTGTTTTAGAGTGCCTCACATAGAGTATGCCATCAACCTTTCCTCTTTGGAAACCTTATTCAATGAGAAAGAAGTGGAGTTTGTCATACCAAGCTCTTGGAGCTTCCTTGAGTCCATAGAGCATTTTTCTGACCTTGAGAACAGGTTTAGAATGCTTCTTATCGAGAAATCCTTCAAATTGCTCAATGTATACTTCTTCTAATAGATCACCATTTAGAAAAGCAGACTTGACATCCATCTGATAGACCATTACTCTCTCGTAGCATACAAAGGAGAGAATCATTCGGATTGACTCTAATCGAGCAACTGGAGCAAAAGTATCATCATAGTCTAATCCAGCGATTTGAGCAAATCCTTTACAGACCAGTCGAGCTTTATTTATGATGACTGTCCCTTCCTCATTTATCTTGTTCTAGTAGATCCACTTGGAGCCAATAACATTCTTATTGTTTGGCTTAGGCAAGAGAATCCATGTATCATTCTTCTTAATTTGACGTAGTTCTTCTTGCATCACTGTTATCAAATCATCTTTTGTTTCAGAGTAGTTCTTTGGTTCAATAGAGGATAACATAGCAAAGTGATTATGCCCATCCTTAGCTACAAGTGGTAATGTCTTCTTCGATGATCTTGAGATCCCTTCCTTCATTGTTTCCCAGAATATTTTCTTATTGGACTTCCTTTTGTAGATTCGGATATCGAGGTTCTCTTCTTTCTTCTTCAACAGTAGTAGATGAGCTAGGTTGCTCATTTTTCTTTTCAGCTTCTAGAGGAAGATCTTCTTCGGAGTCTTCCTTTGAAGTGATGGCCTCTTCATCAATCTTCACATGACTGGATTCCACCATTTTCTTGGTTCTCATGTTATAACATCTGTAGGCTTTACTCTTTGTAGAATATCCCAAAAAGATGCCTTCATCAACTCTTGAGTTAAACTTTCCCAGATTATCATGGTTGTTGTAGATGAAGCATTTACTTCCAAATATTTTGAAGTAATGCACAGTTGCAGGCCTCCTAAACCACAAGTTAAAAGGTATCTTTGTCGAGTTTGATCTAAGAAGAGCTCTGTTGATAATATAGACCAATGTGTTTACCGCTTCTGTCCAAAAATCCTTGAATAAATTTTTCTTAAACTGAAGTGTTCTTCCCATTTCTTGAATGTCTTGTTTCTTCTTTGAACAACCCTGTTTTGTTGAGGTGTTCTCACTGCTAAGAGTTATTTCTTTATTCCCTTTGAGTCACAGTAATCACTGAATTCTTTCATGATGAACTCAGTTCCAAAATCAGATATAAGTCTTTTAACCCTGCAACTTTTCTCATTTTCAACAAGGTTAACAAACTTTTCAAAATGAATTATAGCTTCAAATTTTTCTTTCATAAAATAAATCCAAGTCATTCTACTATAATCATCAATGACAAGTATAAAGTACTTGCTACCACCAATACTTGTGGTCCTCATGGGTCAACACAAATTCACATACACAATATCAAGTGGTTGAGAGGTATTCACTTCCTTTGTTTTAAAAGAGATTTTTGTCTACTTACCTTATTGGCAAGCATTGCATACTTGATTTTCATTTAGAGACAAATTTGGAAGAACTCTACCTAACTTATGCTTGGTAAAAAATTTTATGTTCTCCGAATGCACATGCCCTAACCTTTTATGCCAAAGTGTTGAATTTTTCATGTTAGTGAAATTGCAAACAGTGTGTGAGGAGTTTTCATGAATAGTGTAGACATTTCCTGGAGCTCTACATACAACAAAAAGAGTTTTACCGGATTGTTTATCAATAACATTGCAGTTTTCTTTGTCAAAATTTACTAAGCTACCAGTGTCACATAATTAACTCACACTCAACATGTTATGCTTTAAACCCACTACATAGAGCACATAACTTAGCATAGGCATTTCTTTGGTTTCAGGTATTGTGCCTTTTCCTACAATTTTGCCTTTCTTATTATCTCCAAAAATAACTGAACCACCATCAAACTTTTCAATGTTAGCAAATTTGGTCTTATCTCCTGTCACGTGTCTAGAACAACCACTATCAACATACCACTTGGTATTGACATTACAAGCTTTGAAGGTAGTGTCGACAAACATGCTTACAGAGTTTAATTTCTTAGGAATCCACATCATTTTAGTTTTAATCAACCCTTTTGAAGTTACAGGTGCTCTGTGCAAGTGTATATCTATCTTTCTAACATACATAGGTTTCAGCTTCACATAATTGGGACATGCAATTCTAGCAGATGCATTCTTAATCCTAGATTGATGATAACTATTAAATAGAATTTCATATTTTGGTCTACTAGCTACATCAACAACAGGATATGAAGTATATATATTACCATTCTCAGCTCTAACAAAAATTGAGTGGGATTTGTTTGATTTCACCTGAGTGGCTTTGTCATAAAAACTAATACCTGTTTTGCCCAATTGCCTCGTAGATTTTTTCCAAATCTCATGCATCTTTTGAGATCTCAACTCAAGAAATGAACTCAGTTCTAGTTTGCACCTTTTGGTGCTCCAATTTCATTCTTGAGTCCTGTATTTCGTTAGATAACACGTAGTAAGTGAAATGGCACATAAGATAGACAATTTTCCCTTAAGTGCTTGATAAGCAATTCCTTTGATTTTTGTAGCTCTGAGTTGGCCCTTTTCAATTGCTTCTTTTGTTCACTACACTTCTATATCAACCTTTCACATTTAGCAAGGACTTCATCAACATCAGGTTCTTCTTCACTCTCAGAATCTGAACTAGCCACATCTGATTCTTGTAAGGCCATAAACAAGCATGACTCTTCATCATTCTCATCAGATGAAGAAGCTTGAATCCTAACCAGTGTAAAAGGCCTTTTTCTTGCCCTTTCCTGTGTCTTGTTGAGCACCGAACTTCTTGTGTTCTTGTTTCGTGGGAGCAGTTGGACAATTAGCTATGTAGTGACCTTACTTTTCACATATAAAACAAAATTGTCCTTGTTGTTGCTTTATTTTTCTCCTCATCTTGAATTTCTTGAACTTTCTTGCTATGTAAGCCATTTCATCTTCAGAGTCGTCAAAATTTGATTCCTTTTCAATTGGAACCTCCACTTCTTTTGCTTTTAGAGCTGACTCCCTCTGTGTTTGAGTAAGAGGTCCAATTCTTATCTCATAAGCTGTGAGAGAAGACTCCAGCTCATCATTGCTGAGTCTAGAGATGTTTTTATCTTCTAAAATGGTGACTTTGGAATTAAACCTATCAATCATAGTGCGCAGTATCTTTTTGCACACCAATTTGTCTTCAATTTGTTCACCCAAAGCCCTCATGTAATTTATAATCTCTTTAACTCTGAAAAAGTAATTTGCCATATTTTCTCTTTCGTACATCTTAAGACCATCGAACTTGACTTGATGAAGTTCAATCTTATTTTCCTTAATGGTGTTGCTTCCTTTATGTGCAGTTACATTTTTGCAATTTTTGCAATTTCAATCTTTTGCAAGTTTTGACTCTTATGAATTCTTGCTTTTGCAATGCTTTGTATAAGGCATTTCTAGCCTTCCCATCGACTGATTTTGCAATCTTGTCAGTTGCTGAGGGGTTTGTAAGATCGAGGATGACAACCCCATTTAATGTAGCGTGCCAAACATTGTAGGAGATGGACAGTAAGAAAACCTTCATTTTAATCCTCCAAGTGTCGAAACTGGTGTTGCCAAAAATAGGAGCCTTGTGAGTGGAACTGTCTTCAACCATACTTAGGATCTTTACTACCAGTGGTTACACCAAGAAATGTAGACTTGTGCTCTGATACCAATTGACGAACCTAAAAGGGGATGGGGTGTATAGGTTCTTCAATTTTTCTTCCTAATATTGTAAGTTTGGCTGGCACATCCAATCACACAATTATGGATATAGAGATTTATAGAGGAAAACCCCAGGGTGGGGTAAAAAAACCTCTTTAAACTGAGCTACACTATGTCTGAAAGGGTAGTACAGTAATCTTCAAATCACTTTCTCACTCACCCAACTCACCACATAGTCACTCTAGCTCTCAACCTAGTTCATAGCCTCCCTAGGCCTAAACCACTCTCAACGAATCTCATAACAATTTTTCCGCTCTCAACCCAGCTTAGGCTTCCCAAAGCCTAAGCTATCTCACACCAATCGCACCACAATCACTCACACTCTCCCTGTCCAAAGTATCCCAATACTTGGACTATACATAGTGATAGTGGAGTTAGTTCGATGTAATGATTAGCAATTCCTCAAGCTTTGATTATTGGTCTTGAAAGTTGATCTGTAAATCTTCAAGCTCTGATAGTTAGTCTTCAAGGTTCAGCATGATAAAGACACGATCACTTGTTTTCTTGGCAGATAATGACATTGAACTCTTGTAGTGATAGGCTTTAATAAGTAGACCCTTAAAGTGTAGTTGCAACAGTCTTGTAGAAAAACTCTCTTTCAAAGAATCTCGTTCCTAGCCACTTGATAACTCTCCTTCAATTTGGTATTTTCCATGAGCAATTATGCTGGTACTAATCTGTCTTTCAACCTGTTCTAAAGAGATAAACACTATTGCAACTGGAATAGAAATTAGTAGCACTAGCAGTTCAAAATATAAGGAGCATAAACACAATTAAGTACAACATACTTCAGCAAACATAATTTAGTGAAATATAATTTAGCAAAGTTAGCTTATATAGGATCAATACCTCAGCAATTATCAAATAGCAACTCATGAATTTAAGACAAGCAAACCAGCAACTTAAATCAGCACAAACAGTAACATTCATAAAAAATCAGCATTTCAAATTAAGCAATTTAGCATACGAAGACCAGCAAAAATCAGCATTTTGTGTTCAGCAATAAGACCATCAACAATTTAGCCTCAACAATAGCAACTTAAGTTTTCCAAAACACCAAAATAAAACCCAAATTAGCATTGTTTAATTCTCAAAACAACCATAAATAAAATCCAATTCAGCATAGTTTAATTCTTAATACAGCCAACAATTAAACCCAAAACAACTTAGTTTAAACCTCAGAACAAGAAACTAATTAACCCAAATCAGCATAGTTTAAACCTCAAAATTAGCAAATTAATTAACCCAAATCAGGTTTAAACGTCAAAACAGCAAACTAATTGACCCAAATCAGATTGCTTTAAACCTCAAAAATTCAGCAATATCAAAACTAATTCTAGGACTTGAAAATTTAGAATTTAAATAGGTCATTAGTAACATGTATACAACCATTGAAGAAACACATTAATCAGAGAACATGTGCACTTGTGAGAGTGTGTGTCAACAACAAAAACCCCAACAAGTGCGCCTGTGCGAATTGTGCAAGTAAGAAGATTGGACAGTATATACCGTAGAGATGAATCATGCTTCTGTGTGAGACTTAATCAAAGATTAAATTCGAGTTGAACAAGAAGATTGCTGATGAACTGAAGATCCCACGAAGATCGCTGATGAACAAGAAGATCATTGATGAACACGAAGATCGTAAGAGATCACTGATGAACATGAAGATCGTAAGAATATCATTGATGAACACGAAGATTACAAGAGATCGCTGATGAACACGAAGATTGTAATAATATCACTGTTGAACACGAAGATCGCAAGAAGATCACTGATGAACTTGAAGATAGCAAGAAAATCAATGATGAACTCGAAGATCACGAGAAGATCACTGTTGAACTCGAAGATCGCGAGAAGATCATTGTTGAACTCGAAGATCACAAGAAGATCACTGTATCTCATGTAGTCTCATGGATCACTTACCGCCACACATAGACTCACACGATGCACTCTCTTTCTCACTCTAAAACTCTCTACCTCACACACTTTTCTATTTTCAGCTGCTCATCAATATCTACCCATCTCTCAAGCGCCGAAATAGTCATCTTGGTCCTGTCATCTTATCTTTCTCATTTTGTATTTATAATACCTTATATTTTAAGTGATGAGAAACCCTAGCTCCATTTATTTCCAAAAATACCCCTGCACTATTGATGCATTAGAAAAAATTTTGAATACCACCCTTCTTTGTGAATTTGACCAAATTTCCCCCAAACTCTTTTTAGATAAAGTACTGGTGGAAGACGAGGCTTGATTTGCTCGAGTAGATTTCTTTTGGAGTTTTTTCGAATATATGTATATTGAGGTCCAGACCGGATTGTGGCATGGTGACTATGTTAGTAGTGTTGCCTTTACATTTGGTTTATCACTTTGTGCACAAATTTCAAATGGATTCACCACACTTGACAATAGTAGAATTTTTGAGAAATGTATGTATGTTGAACTCCCTTATGTATGACTTTTCAGAAATGTCTAAACAATGGATCCTTTTTGAATCTCTTTATGTATGGAAATATGAGAGCGACCATTGGAAATTATGATTGGAGAAGGGTTTCAGCCGGTCGAAACCTCCCTTTTGGTCGATCGAAACTACTCTCTAACTGACCGACAAATCTAGTTAACTAAAGGTCAGTTGAACTCAGGTTTCAGCCAACCAAAGAAGGTTCTAGCCAATCAAAACTGGGTTGAATTGGAATTTCACAAAACATAGAATGAGGATGAGTATGCAAGGTGCACGGACTAGTGTGGGACCCATTGAGACAGGTAGTGATGAGTATACACTTATGTAATTGCATATGTATAGAAAGTTTTTGCAATTATATGGTATTGATTTTTGAATCTCACCGTTCACTTCCATTTCTCTGGCTCTTAACCGGGTGTTGGAAATCGGGGCGAGGCAACTTGGTATCAAGGTGAGATTAGTGATGTGGGGTGATGACGTGTAACCTAATCACCCTCAATTTTGGAGAAGCCAAAAATCGGGACATGACACCTAATCACCCCCTCTAAGTTTTAAATCTAACTTTCACAGCTGCTTTCACACTGCACAATTCACAGAAATGTGATATTTTTTGGGTGTAGAAGACAGGGTAAATTATAAAGATGTATGCATATTTGGTTTCCCATTAGTATTGAGTCAAGCCAAACCTTCTCATCCATTTCTTTAGCCTAACCCTCCATTTTAATTGTTGTAGCCTTCAATTAAATTTGAAAAATCAAATATATGTTCAATTCAATAAGAATATCAAATATATATATATATATATATATATTTTTTTTTTTTTTTTGCAAGAATATCAAAATATTACATTCCCCATAACTTTCATTGTTTTATTTATTCAGTTCCTAGCAAGTTGTTTTAGGAAACAAATGAAATTGCTTATATCTCACACAACAACAGCTAACAGCCTAGGAGTATTTTCCACATCAAGTTCACTCTTGCAATTTTTATTTATTTTATTTTTATTATTATTATTATTATTATTATTATTGGTAATAAGGCAATATTTGCAACTTTTTGAAAAATGTTTGTTCATAAAATTGAACATTGGCTTGTTAAAATAAAAATAACACGGTTGAAAGTACTCAGCTTTTGGCAATAATAAGCTATTATCTTTGAGCATAACTGATAATGGCAAGTCCACTATAGTTGATTTTGATGTTTGTTGGATACAACTCAGACATTAAACTGAAATTAGCCCTTTATAAACTATGATTGACTTAAGATTACATAAAAAAAAAAAAAAAAAAAACACAATATTACAATATTTGTATGGTTGAAGAATCTGCAGGTGGTCTTGAGGGAGAAGACAAGAATGGCTTGGGTGGGATTTGCAAGGACTCTAAGCTCCCTTCTAACATTTCCATCACCTTATTTATGGATGGCCTATTTGAGGGGTCAGTTTGTATGCACCATAAGCCAACTATTATCATTTTCTTGGCTTTTTCATTTTCCTCTTCATTCATAATTCCATGAAGTCCCAAATCCTTATTGAGCTCCACACGATTGTATATCCAATGTGGAAAATATATTTCACTGCTATGATCAACTCCAACATCAATATTCTTTCTCCCTCCAACCATTTCTAAAACCATCATTCCATAACTATAGACATCTGACTTGTGAGATACCCCTCCGAAGTTTCTTGAAAATAATTCTGGAGCAATATACCCAAATGTTCCTCTTGCACCCAACATTGATATGATACTATCTTTCTTTAGGCATAGTTTAGAAAGACCGAAATCGGCGATTTTTGGGCAGAAGTTTTCATCTAGAAGAATGTTATGAGGCTTTATGTCAAAGTGCAAAATTCTTGTGTTGCAACCCCGATGTAAGTACTCTAATCCTCGAGCAATGCCAACTGCAATTTGATACAATGTTTCCCACCCTAATTGACGTTTTATTGAGGAACTTTCATCATATATGAACTTTTCAAGAGATCCATTAGGCATGAACTCATAGATGAGAGCTCTTTTGGTGCCCTCAAAACAAAAACCAACAAGGGTGACAATGTTAATGTGGGAAGTCCTACTTATGCTTGCAATCTCATTAGTAAATTCTTCCCCGTTACCTTTTGATTCTGTCAAAACCTTCACTGCCACCAAATGACCATTTTGTAGCTTTCCTCTATATACACCTCCATATCCTCCTTGACCTAGTTTGTACTCAAAAGAATTGGTCATTTTCTTAACATCTGAATAACTGTACGTTTTTGGGGCAAGTGATCCGTATTTCTTTAGAAAGAGCTCAAGCTGTTGATGGTTCTCTCTTTCCTTATTCCGAAAGATCGTCGATACAACTAATGAGCATTTTCTCCTGAAGTAACATAATAGGATTACTACTACTAGCGATACAGCAGCTGAAGTGCCTGTAATCAATAAAATGAGGCGGCAAAGTCAAATGGTGCAGTACCATCAAAAGTGGAGAAGTTAATTAGTTCCAGGTTATCATTTATATATATATATATATATATATATAGGGAGAGAGAGAGAGAGAGGGAGAGAGAGAGAGAGAGGGAGAGAGAGTTGTATTGGTTATGTTTATTTTAGAAAGAATGAAAACAAAGAGGAGTGCTAGTGGTGGTAGTTTGAGCAAGTGTTCCTGCACAATCGCGTTAGATCTATAATTATATAATAATTAATGCATATTTTCTATTTTAATAGGACACAAAGTATAAATTTTTAAGACAGAATTGCCCTTTTCAACCCTTTCTTCTCTTTCTTTCCTTAACTTTTAAGGCGTATTCACACAATAATTAATGCATGTTTTCTATTTTAATTTGATTTCTATGCTTTTCTTTTTTCATCTGTGTATATATATAGTAGATATTATAAACAAATACTTTCTTTTCAATTCTTTCAATTGTTTTTTACTCTATATATATATAAACACTACACAGAGGGGAGAAAAAAAAATTGAAAACACTATACATAAGCATATGGATCAAGTGAGAAGGAAAAAAAAGAAAAAAAAATTGAAAAGAAGAAAGTCTTGAAAGAAAAAAGAAACATGCATTAATTATTGTATAATTATAGATATCAATCAAGACTGTATGGGAATACTTGTTCAAGCCACCGTATACCAATCGCCTTTTATGTTGACTTTTAATTGATGGGGTTTGTATTTTGTGCCTGTAAAATTATCTTTATACCCTCACAATATTTTAACACAAAAATATATCTTATTATAAAAAGACCAAAATGTCCTCAACCAAATTTTCTTTTTCTTCCCCTTCCTATCTGTTCTTTCTCACCGTCGCACCACTGCCGTGAAGCCATTGAACTTATTCACAAAACCCATTTGCTTTTCTCTCTCTTCCCTCGCTCTATCCGCCTCGCCCTCCACATGATGAGACCAACCCAACCACCATCCATCTTAACTGACTCTAATCCCTCTCTCTCACTCAGCTCTAATTTATACAGTGAGTTTGAAGTCCATGTCTACCTCCCTTTCTCACTGTATATCCCAACTCTAAGAAGACAAGTGTAAGAAAATCTCATATATACACAAATATATAGACACTCTCTCCTGTTTCCCTCTCTCTATACATCCCAAGAAGTAGCGATTTGATCATGGAAGAATCGAATTCCAACAAAGAACCCAATTCTCAATCCGATTCATTCAATTGGGAGTACGTGAGTTCTGACGTAACGGAACTGATTCTCTCATACCTCCCAATACGGTGAATCGTTCTTGCCTCCACGGTTTGCAAGCTCTGGCACTCAATTATCACCTCTGTCTCCTTCTCCACCCGAGTTGGATGAGACCCAGAAGTGGGTCATCTCGGAGGAGGCTTGGTGTTTCACGGTTGTGGGTGGCCTCTCGCAGTGGAGAGAGTCTTCTTCGTGGTGGGTCTGTGGTGGCCGGAGAAGATGGAGGTCCGGCCGGGGTCCTCACTGAGGCTCATCGGCGGCCTTGCATAGGGTCTCGTCTTTATGAAGAGGTTGAACCGTGATGGTGGTGGGTATTCTTACATATTTTCACAATTTTTGTGACCAAATATTTTGGATGTACAAGGATAATTTTACGGATTATAAGGGTTGATTTGCACCAAATACAAACTACAATGACATTTTTTTTTCACAATTTTCAAATTATAAGAGTGTTTTATGTACTTTACCGATCAAAAACTATAAACGCATACGAAGAACAAAACGCAGATTTTAGTTAGTGAATGGATTACCTACTGAAACTTATACAAGTCATTTGATTTCTCTTACAAAAATCAAATAATTAAGAAGGTACATTACCTGTTGCTAGAATCAAACTGTAGTTTCTTTTTCCTGCAATCAATGTCAAACAGAACAATGTTAGTTCAGACATGATCAAGAAGTATGAACCCAAAATAGTGTGGTTTGCATACTCCTAAAACCTTAACTACTAAAACATAAGTAATAAAAAACAATTAAATCGTGCCCAGTTAAGGAACCAGTAGGTGTGGTTTGAGATTCATTTTCATTCAAGATTTTGAATTTGTTCGTGTGTGGTATATATCATCTAGAAATTCGAATACCTTGTTTACCAGTTCAGAAATTTAAACTCATCCCCGACATTTAGACATTGGCCTCCTTTTACCATGACATAGAGGATTGAAACAATTTAAGAAGCCAACAGTTGAAAAGGATCATAGGCATTTGGATTAATTGGTGGCCATAAAATTGTCAGCTGAACAGTGATGTAGAAGGCGGTCAGGAGTTGATTAACCATATAGCTTCTGAATATGATCTGTAGTAGAAAATAGAAAGAGTTGGCTGAGCAGTTCAATTTATTATTGTATTCACCCATTGGAGGGATAAGTCGAGGGTTGTGACACTTGAAGAATGTGGGATTTGTCAGGATCATGCAGGAAATGAAAGGAAGCTTAGGAAGAGTTAAATTCTTGAACGTATTATCGTAATCTTCGTTGGACAATTGATGCTGAAGCGCTTCATCATGAATTTCAATCGCATCATGATTTATGCTTCTAACAGGATATCAGTGACGCCCCTCCTTCAAGTGACAAGAATCTGAAGATTGTTCTTGGTGAGTTTGGAAGAAAAGCATACACAAGGAGAGTGAAAAGCATCAGACTTGTAAACAATTTTTGCTGATGCATTGGAACTTTTGCAATTTTGGCTGGACAAGTGATGCTGAAGCTCTTCATAATGAATTTCAATCATTTCATGATCTATGCTTCTATCACTTGGACTTTCATCATAATTATATACCATGAGTCAGCGTTGGTGACATGGTATTATTGAAAGGGAAGCAGAAGGAGCCAAGTATTTTGCATTCGAAAAACTGTGGGCAGACAGGTTGGGATTTATAGTCATCAGCTGAGTGAAGAAGCACTGGATGAGAGAAAAAGAAGAAAGCTAAGATTGTGGCAATAAGCATTCCAAATTCCCAATTTTACAAAATCAAAATTAACTTCGAAGAAGAAGAAGAAAAAGAATTCAATTCTGTCTTTGTTTGTTCACAATACATTAAGATTTGTTCCTAGAATCCATCCCAACTTTCTTTTTCCTGCAATTAATGTCAAGCAGAAAGATGTTAGTTGTGACATAAAGAAGTATGAAGCCAAAGTAGTGTAGTTTGCTTACTCTTGAAACCTCAACTAAAGATGAAAATAAAAAAAAATTAAGTCCTGCCCAAATAAAGAAGCAATTAATTGGTGTAAAACAGAGTCGTATTGATTGAAGATATTGAATTGGTTTGGTTTGTGTGGATTAATAATTAATTAATGAAGAAATAGCAGCATATATATATATATATATATATATGTAGAAACGGCCATACCTTCCTTCTTCCAATGACATTGAGGCTTTTGATTGATATGTTGACATTTTCCTCCCTTAAAAGCACACCTCAAACAAAATTCATTGGATATATGGAATTCAAGACGGAAAGTTGTAGTCAATAGTCGAAATGGGGGTTCTCCGTCGTTTGGAGGATGAGTACGCGGCCATAACGCTGGCAACTGAATAACTGAACATTCATCTGGAAGTTTAACAGATGTAGGTTGATAATCTGGATAAGTGTAGTAGAGAGAGTAGGGTGTGCAGCCATTGTAACTAATATAATTATGATGACTGAAATAATCCTCTGTCGGAGGAGTATTGTTGCACTTGAAGAAGGTGAGATTGTTCAAGATCTCGAATGAAATGAAATCTGAGCGGGGAAGAGTTAGATTCTTGAACGTTCCATTGCATATTTCCTCAGATTTGTGAATTTCAAGCAGGGGATCTCGAATATGAAGGATATTGCCATCTATGGCCAAGACATCATAGGGAGGGTATTGGCTCACCAGATGGACCTTTTGAACTGGTTGATCACAATCTACCACAAAACCGCAATTGGGATACGAGATATTTGTGAAAGGGAAGCTGATAGTGTTGTTAGTTCCGCATCGGAATTGGAAGGACTCTGGGCAAATGGGTAGGGGTAGGGGTTTGTTATCATCAGCTTCAGCTGAGTGAATAAGCAGTAGATGAGACAGAAAAATGAAAACAAAAAAGGAGGCAATAGCCATTTGAAGATCCAAGGCCAATTAACAAAAAAATAATAATAATAACAATCACAACAAGAAGAAGAAGAACAAGAGGAAGAGGAAGAATCAAATTCTTTATTGTGTGTTGTTTTTGTTTGTTCACAATAATATAGTATTAAGATATATGAATGTTTCATCTCTCTATCTATCTATCAGCTTAAACACGCCAGTTGACTTGGAAAATGATACAAAAGACTTGACTTGTAGAGGCAGCAGACTCAGAGCCAGAGGAGACTCGAGACCCAATTAATTGTGTGTATGTGCTACTCTTACATTCTAACAAGTTAATTAATGGTCGCCCAACACGTACGTACTTCAGTGAGATCCAACAATTCGTGTTTTCGTATCGTGTCGTGTCGATTTATGAGTATTTTACTAACAAACTCTAATTTAACCCGTTTAATAATCGTGTTAGACACTCTCAATACTAATCCAACTCGTTTATTAAACGTGTTATCCGTATCGATCTGTGTAACCCGTTTAATAAACATGTCATATAATGACACCACTTATTTAATAACATTTTTAATCCATTTAACTTATATCATATGAGTTTTTCTACCTCTAAAAATCTATCTAAATATCATATAAAAAATAAAATACATATCAATACATAAATTCTAAAATCAAACTATATTATAAATTTTGTATCTATTTATAAACTCAATAACATACTAAAGTAATTCCACAACTGGAAAGATACCATAACAATCATATCATTACATTTTATGGTTACATCAGTTCTGTAAACAAACAAATAGATTACAAACAATTGCAATATATATAACTATGTATATATAAATTTGTATAAAATCATAATATATGAATAACTCGTGTTGTAATCGTGTCGTAGTTATGTCACGAGTTAGACAGCTTAAATTCAAACTCAATCTAATTTTTGCGTATCATTTTTGTGTCGACTCATTTCTAAAATGTGTCGACTTACCTCAAATTCAAACCCCCTTAACACCACCTATTATTAAAAAAAAAAAAACTTTTGACGCCTTGACTCGTCAAACTCTCTCAATATTCTAACTTAAACGAAAGTGCCCAGAACTCTACTGTAGATATTTAACTTAAACGAAAGAGCCCAGAAGTCTACTGTAGATATTATATATATATATATATATTCTAACTTAAACGAAAGTGCCCAGAAATGTACTGTAGAAGAAAAGTCTTATCTCCATTAGAAACAAGTGGTGATCTGATAATAATTTTATTAGCGGTCTCTGTCTTAAAAGAAACAAAAGTCGTATTATGAAAACAGACATTTCAAACTTTATCTATTTTGTGGGATAGTTTAAATTACTAATTCGTTGGTGTACAAGACGTGGCATGCAAACAAAATATGTACCAGCTAGTCTTTACGCTCAACATAATTTGATAATTTGAGGTGTCAGACAAAAATTATAAAATTATTCTTTTAATATTTAATATATTAATATTAAATAATAATTAATAATACTTATTTAAATTTTATTCTTATTTTTTGAGATACAAAGTTAATTCTTGTATTCAAGTTTTACAAAAATTATAAAAGTAGCTTTTTAATATTTAATAGATTATTTTTTGAAGAATTTTTACCTAATTTTTTTGTTATTTGATTATTAGGTTTAACAAATTTATCAAAAGTTTCTTTTTGAGATTTAATTAGTTTATCTATTCTTCTTTTTTTTTTTTTAAATTTCATATCCTAATTCATAGTTTGTAGTAGACATATTCTGATATTTAATAATATAAATAACAATGATTATAAACAAAATATATAATTTTATAAGAACAAAAAATAATAAGAATACAAAATAATTTAAGTTAAAGAACAATAAAACCTAATGTTAAAAAAATCCGATCAATGCTCCAAAAAATGTTCAATTATTTTGTGGCTAGTAGCTTGAAAGCTTCTGGTAAATTTATTGTTACAATGAGTGGAGAAGAAAAATATGTTGCAATGAAAGACTGAGAGAGGAGATAGATGGAGATTGGAAAGTCCGTGAGAGAATATAAAAGATAAATGTTGCAATGACATAGGAGGGAAAAAGTTAAAAATGTGTGGAGTAAAGAAAAAAAAAAGATAAAATCAAGAACTATGTTATTTAAGCAGAATTGTCAGACCTATACTTTTACATTCATTGGATGCATATGATAGGTCCCACCAAATGCATTCTATGGATGAGAAAATGTATGTCTGACTACAAAGCACGGATATGACCTTTATGGTCCCGTGGTCGTACCAGACATGTATCCGATATGGATACGATCAGGATATGACAAGATACGTGTCCGATACGGCTAAGAAGTATCCAATTTTTTAAAATTATTTTTTGAATATCGAATGCGGATGAGATACGGGAGGGATACGTCTGAGATACGCTTAGGATACATTTATGATACTTTTCGGGGCAAATTTGTAATTTTTTGTTATATAAAATGGGGTTGAGATGTAATGTTAAAAACTTTATAGGTTAGAAAATAAGGATCATTTTATAATTAAACAAAAATATTTTTAAAACCCTCAAGTAAGTGAATCATTGTAAATAATATTAGAAAAGATAGAGGATTTCTAGATTTTAACTTATTATATTTTGTATAATTGTTTTAAGTATATTTATTGTATGGTTGAAGAATAAAACTTAATATTTTATGTATAATATAATATTTTTATTTATTTATTTATTCGACGTATCCTTGTCGTGTCCGTATCATATTTTTTTGAGAATTTTCGTATCGCCGTATCCGTATCATTTCGTACCTGTATTCCGTGTCCGTGTCCGTGCTTCCTTGATGTCTGACAATTTTCCCTAACAATTCTGTCTACCTATCATTTTTCTAAAATTAATAGGAGATGGAATGTTTTACAATTTTCAATTTCCTAAATTTATAAGGTAGTGTTATCACTATTACAACATTAAAAGTTAGTGTATATTAAATACAAATTTCGGCTAGTGTTATGTGAGAGAGAGAATATTTTTTTAGGAAATTGTCAAATTGGTTGAGGTTTAATAATAAAAGCAAAAAGAAAAAAAAAAAAAGAAGTCTAGTGATAGTAGATTAAAAAAATAAAAAAAATTTATAATATAAAGAGTAAATATTTTTTGGAGGCCTTATGTTGACTGGGGCCTTAAGCAACATGCGACAACCTAAGTCTCGTAAGGGCCCAACATGGGGCGGAGCTGGGGACCAGGGGCCATGCCCCCCCCCCCCCCCCCCCCCCCCATATGCACTACTTGGCCCCCCCAAACCCAATTCTTCATTAGTCATTGGGCCTTTAAAAACTCAATACTAATAAACTCTACCAAACCCGGTCAAACACAATTCTTCATTGGCCATTGGGCCTTTAGAAACTCAATACTAATAAACTCTCCCAAATCCAATTCTTCATTCGCCATTGGGCCTTTAGAAACTCAATACTAATATAATAGTATACTATGTCAATTTTGTATCCAAAATCTCAATAGCACATACACGTCATGAATATAAGCACACCCACACACTAATCCCTTTTATACCAATTCAGTTCCTAATTTAATTTCAATTTTGTTCCTTGGATTGAGAAATAATTTTTTATATGAGTTTCAAAAAAAAGAAAAAGAAGCAGTTGTACTTTATTTAATAGATAAATATTTATCAAACTAAGCTTATTTTTTTAGGGTAGTGATCAGAGATATACTTATATATTAGCGAAAATTGGAATAAAGGACTATTGAATTAGAAGTATTATTTTTGAATTATTCTATTAGTACGATTATACTATTAATTGATAATTAAAAATAATGATAGATTGATAGTTGATATGTATGACGTGTTCCAAATTTTGCTTAATTATTAATTTGTGATATTACTACATGAATTTTGTATTTGTTTATAAGTTAAAAGTCAAATTGTTTAATTGAAAGCTTTTTCAATTTTAGCTTAATCATTTTCTATCCTTGTTAGGAAAGTTTGATAATAAAATTTATTTAAATAACTAATTGATAAATTTTCAGGTTAATTGTTTACTTTGGAAGCATAGGCTTTAGTCTAGTCAAGCTAACACCAGAATCCAGGCTCCGCCCCTGGGCCAACCAGCCTTGTATGTATGTAAGTATGTATGTAAAGCTGAAGATAAAAATAATAATAATAACTATAGTCAGGGATGAATTAATATACTTGGGGGAGGTTATATTTGCTTCTTCCACAATTAATATTAGAGGAAATAGCTAGCTTCTGCTTTGTTCCCTATATTAGGTGTCATACGTACTCAAGTATTGAGTGTGATGGGAACAATTTCTACTATCTCTCAACTCAGGTGTTTCTATTTTCCTTTTTGCGTTGGGTTAGGTAAGAAGTTCAATTTCTTCTTTTATTGTCTTGAGTTCCTAGCTATTTGGTGATGTAAGGATTCTGAAATCACAAAGAAAGAGGCTAAAACAGACATCAGCATGCAAAAAAGTATTTTATATTTCTTTAAAAATCTAAAATTTTATCGTCAAAGGAAAGGAAAAATTATAATTTTTAATAGTTTTTAACTACAAATTTTATTGTGAAAGGAAATGGTTCTGCAAAAAGATAAGAATGTTGTCATTGTGGGGCTGCTGAGTTCTATTTCAGTGTCAACAATCTGAAAACTGAGAACTTCATATAGTCAAGGTAAGTGTGTGAAGACACGTTGCACATTATATTTTGAAGTCCAACTTCGAAAATTAGAATTGTAACTAGGGGTGGCAAACTGGACGGGTTGGGCGGATTTGGACCGGGTCAAATATGGGCAGGTTGAATATGGATTGTGACCCATATTCAACCCATTTGTAGCGGGTCAAATATAGGCGGGTTGACTATGGGTTGGGTCAACCAGTCAACCCATATTTGACCCGACTAGACATGACAGTAACAAAAGATACTAATGTATTTATATATCTACACACAAACACCTATAGTATATATCTATGCTGGTCTGAATCAAAATGATTTAATTTTTGATCTATTTATTTTTCATGGATTCTCTAAACAAAACTCTAGGTAGTTTTTTCATATCACCCAATGAATTGGAGAGAACACTTTATACAATGTGTATGGTATATATATTTTTATATCAATACTTGCATAATAATTATAATTTCTTTTCAATTTGGCTATTAATTAAGTTATTGGAATGCGAGTTTCGCTGACCTAACAGCTAAGAGAACTGACTAAATGCCAAACTTGAAAATATATTACATACAAATTAAGATTTTATTATTATTATCATAGTGTAAAATGAAAATGCTTAGAATAATAAATAAATACAAGGAAAAGAATAATGGATGAACTTGTACTTACTGCTTCCAATATCAAAACACAAACATACCTACCTTCCTTTCGTATGCAACATTTTTTTAGATTTTCTATTAACAAATCCACTAATCATCTCAGTTAGTATATATATATATATATATATATATATATATATATAAGATCAATGAAGATAGGGTGGGTCTCATCTTAATTTGAACCACTTAATACAAAATCAAGCACAACTTCATTTCAAGAGATCACTGCATGTACGCTTAGTTTACACAATTTCACATTTTTAGGACTGATAAGAGACGTACTGCAGCGAAAAATAACAAGTTCGTTCATGAATCCTATATAAGACGGTGAATATATATTATATATATGCATAGACAACGCTCCAATGAAAATTTTTGTTGCACTATAAAGTTTGTGTCTAAATTATATATTCTTCTTATTTTTAATTAAGAAATTACAATGGTGAAACCCTACAATAATTACTAAAAAGGAAAAATATTATTTTTTCTAAAAATAGAATTCTTACTAAAATGTTTTTTTCTTAAAAAAAAAAAGAGATTCACCAAGTATAGAGAGAGAAAGGAGAAGAGAGAGGTGGGATCGAAGAGAAAGAAAGGGGAAGAGAGAGAGAGAGAGGTGGGATCAAAGAGAGAGAAAGGGAAGAGAGAGAGAAGTGAGATCAAAGAGAGAGAGAGAGAGAGGTTGGATAGAAGAGAGAAACTTTAATTTACATTTTATTTTATGGGTAAAAGATGAATTGAATATGGGTACTCATATTCAACCCATCTAACCCGTCAATTAATTGGTTTATATTTATCCAACCCGTTTATGACCCGTATAAGAAAATAAGTCACCCATATCCATTTTTGACTGGGCGGGTTAGCGGGTTTGCACCCAATTTGCCACTCCTAGTTGTAACTTAATTTCTTTAAAGTTTTCAAAGTTTGACCAGTCCATTTGTTCTTTGGACCAGTCCAACATATCTTGGTTTCTCAAAGGATATTTTTTATACATAGTATTGGTCCACTTGTTCCCCAAACTAGTCCAGCTCAGTTAATAAGAGTTCGACTAGTCCAAGTATTCCTCAAAATTGTCTGACTTTGCTGAGATTACTTTTTCAATAAGGAAACTTTTGTTTGGAGTCAAATTAGTTTTTAAAAATCCTTGAAACTTTGGGAAACGTTCTAAAAGGTTTTTTTTACTTGATTTCCAAGTAAATTTAGGACTTCATCATATGTAAATACTCTCTTATATTTTCTCTACAATTATGCTTTCAGAAAATTATTATTTAAGAGAGAGAGAGAGTTTTTTTAGTATTTTTAGGACAAAAAATCATCTTTGATTTTTTGGTTTTTTTTTAGAGCGCACACACCGAGTGATCTTATGGTAGTATTCTCAATATGATCTACAGTACAAAAACTACTACAGAGTTATCTTATTCAGTGAGACATCAGAGCTTTTGGTTTCTTCTCAATTTTTTGTTCGTGAGAAAGGAAAAGACAATCGCACTACTAAGAGGACAGAATATTCACCGAGTGTTCATGTTCTTCCGGCAACCCTTCTACAAAGATTGAGGAGTAAACCTAGAGTTTGCAGCAACTGGATGAGGAGTCGCATGAGTCAATCTGGGATGTTCAGCAAATAGTTTTTGGTAGAGTATAATGGTTTTTCGCAGAGTAGAGTGGGTGTGAGTCTAAGATAGAGTCTGTTGTACTTTTCTTTGACGATAGTGAATTTGGTTCTCTAGAGCTACAGCCTCACTTGTGTTTTTTTTACCGACTTAAATTGTTCCACGTATATTTGATGTTATCTTTTACTTTACTTTATTTATTACTTTGTGTGGTTGTTTTTATTTTTGTTAATATATATTAGTATATTGTATATTTTTCCTTTTCCACATCCAATTAAGATTCCTCTGATTAGGGACTTACCATATATAGGATAACTTGCTCTCCACTCTTTCCTTCTCTTATATATATGCTCTCATTGTATATTATTTCACATACTATTCATTAATATAATTTAGAGATATTTATCTCTTTTTTCTCTTATTTCTAACATGGTATCAGAGCAAGGATTTTAAAAAATTTCTTCCGCTTAATTGTTCTCATCACTCAAAGAGAACTCTTTTCTATTTGGTGCCGAAACTTAATCTTCTGGAACTTGTTTTGATCCTTTGAATATATCAGATCGAAGCCCTTGACAAGATGATCAAGATGCTGTAAAATACAGCCCGAACAGAGCCTTCACGCTCCCACACGCGCCGTCAGAGTCCTCTAGTTTTTTTCAGAGCTTCCATGTGCCACCCACGCGCTATCACTCGCAGCCATGCACTTCACGTGCCAACAAGTCCTTTCACGCGCTGACACATGCGCCACATCATCACCAACTCAGCATACAGTGCCACATCAACCTCCACGTCATCTACCACATCATCAGTTACTCAACATACAGTGCCTCGTCATCCACCACATCAACCTCATATCATCAATTACTCAACATACCATGCCACGTCAGCGTTGACTCATCTGGCATATCATCCTTCACATCAATTTTTTCCTCTGCCACGTTAGCTTAATCTGCCATGTCATCCCTGCACTGCCACATCATCAAGTACTGCCACATCATCTTTATATGCCATGTCAGCCCTTCACTGCCACATCATCAGTTACTACCACGTCAACAAGAGGAAAAAAAATTGGGCCTACCTTGCTTAAAATTTCACGCTGATTCTAATTTTCCAGTCTATTTTGTCATTTAGAATTCCTAAATGGCTCAAAATGAGATTTCTCACCCAATTTCTGTTACACTTGATGGGAACAACTATATTTTTTGGAGTCAATCTATACGCAGCTTTCTTAAAAGACACAATTTATGGTCCTACATTATAGGGGATTGAAAATTACCTATTCAGGATACTGATGAGAAAGATGAAGCCTTTGCTACTCGTGTTGAGGGTTGGGATAGCAATAATCACAAGATTATCACATGGCTTCGCAACACATCTAGTTTTTCCATTAGTATGGAATTTGGGAGTTATGACACTGTCAAAGAGGTTTGGGACATGCTTGTTTCTCGATATTCTGGGTCTAATGGTGCTCATCAATATTAGTTAATGGTCTAACTTTGTCATCTTAAACAAGAGTCAGGTTAGAGGATTAATGAGTTTTTTGCTCGTATAAAGTGTCTTTGGGATCAACAAGCTTTGTCAGAGCCATTATGGATAGTTACCTCAAAGAGCAAGAAATTTTACGAGTATCATGATCAGATACACCTTTATCAATTTTTGATGAATCTTCATGATGATTATGAGTCTGTCTGTGGTTCTCTTCTTCATCGTTTACCTCTCCCATCATTAGATGAAGCTCTTAATGAGCTTGTCCGAGAGGAGACACGTCTGCAGACCCTTCGTTCTACAATTCAGGCTCATCTCCCTGTCTTGGCTACACCATCTACTCCTTCTCAGTCTGAGCCCCCACGGTCTTCGCAATCCCAGCCTTTTCAATTTAGGCCTTCGTAATCACAGCCTTTTCAGTTTGGGCCTTCACTCCACATATATTCTTCTTATTTTCGTCGCAATAGTGGTAACAAACAGCGAGCACAGTCATTTCACCCCAAACATAATGAACGTTCCTACAGATATTGTCGCAAATCTGGACATACAATTGAGGAGTGCTTCAAACTTACTAGACCTCACAATGCTGTAGCTATAGCTACCACGAAGACATCTCATCTTACTGCTCCTTCTGAAGAGTCCCCATCTACATTTTCTACTACTGATCTAGAGGCAATTCTCAACTAGTTTTTATCTAAACAGTCAGGTCCAAGCTCATCTAACTCTACTTTCTCAACCACACTAGGTACAGTTAATTCATGATTTTTTGACTCTGCTTGCTGCAATCATATGATCCCTGACCATACTTTGCTCACTACTCAAACTCCTACATCTCATTCACCTGTTATTTACACTACTAATGGCTCCACTATGGCCATTAGTCACATAGGCATTGTCTCTCAGTCAAATTTATCTGTTTCCAATGTTTATCTTGTTCCTAATCTTTCTCTTAATCTTTTGTCTATTGGTTAATTGACTGAGCTAGGTTTGAATATAACATTTTTCTCTAATGGTTGTGTTATACAAGATCCTCAGACAGGTCAGATCATTGGGATATGTCGTAAGACAGGGTGACTATTTGAGCTTTCTTTCTTACATCTACCTACTTCATCTATCACAGTTGCATCAATACGAAGTATTATACCTACTCTTGAGTTGTGGCATTCTCGTTTGGGTTATGCATCGGTATCTCGAGTCAGAAGTCTAGTATCTAAGGGTTTGTTAGAATCAGTTAAAATTGAGTCTTTTGATTGTATTTCTTATCAATTAGGCAAACAACCTGCTTTATCATTTAATAAAAGTGAGTCATTTGCTTCTTCTCCTTTTGATCTTGTTCATTCTTATGTTTGGGGACCTTCTCTTATAACCACCATGGGTGGAGCACGATATTTTGTTATATTTCTGGATGATTTTTCATGTTTCACTTAGATATTTTTAATGAAAAATCGTTCTGAATTACTCAACATCTTTCGTGATTTCTCTAAAATGGTTTCAACTCAATTTTTCACAAATATCAAAACTTTTCGTTCTGATAATGCTACAAAATTCAGGCAAAATGAATTTCAAAATATCCTCAATCACTATGGCACTATTTTTCACTCTTCTTACCCTGGTACATCCCAACAAAATGGTCGAGCTGAATGAAAACTTCGACATATTTTAGATTTGGTTCGATCACTTGTCATTTCTTCTTTTGTGCCATCATCTTTTTGGGGTGAAGCATCCCTCACTTCTGTCTATACAATGAATCGTGTACCCACACCACTTTTACAAAATCAAATACCCTTTGAGCGTCTCTACCAGCAGGTTCCTGATTGTAGTAATCTTCTAGTTTTTGGGTGTGCTTGTTTTGTTCTTCTTCATCCTCATGAGCGAACAAAATTACAACCTCGTGCTTAGCTCTATTGTTTTCTTGGGTATGGACTTGAACAAAAGGGATATAGGTGTTATGATCTAGTTGTGAGACGCCTTAGAGTCTCTCGTCATGTTATTTTTGGGAACATATAATGTTTCATACCTTATCCAAATTCACTGGTATTTCTGATCACCAATTTTCTATTCCTCCTTTAGATACATCTACAGATTTTTTTCAGATTATCCTTCTGCTAGATCATTAGATATAGTTAGCCCTTCTGGCTCATCACATATGGTTGACCCTTCTACAGTTGAGTTCCAAACATTTGTCCCGCTCGAGGCTCCTGATGTTACCATTGCTTTGGATCCTCGTCGATCCACTCGGGTAAGAACCTCTCATACACATCTTCATGACTATCATTGTTATCATGCTCTTGTAACCCTTCATGAACCTCACACTTTCCCGAGGTCTTCTCTAACCCTTTATGACAGTAAGCAATGAAAGAAGAGTTAGATGCGCTTGCCTAGACTCATATATGAGATCTAGTTGAATTTCCTCCAGGGAAGTCTGCCATTGGATGTAAATGGGTCTATAAAATTAAGACTCGTTCAGATGGTTCCGTTGAGTGCTATAAAGCCCGACTTGTGGCAAGGGGGTTCACATAGGAGTATGGCATTGATTATAAGGAGACTTTTTCTCCTGTTGTTCGTCTTCCTTCTATTCATACTCTTATTGTTGTGGCTGCTTCCCATCATTGGGAACCTTTTCAGATGAATGTCAAAAATGTCTTTCTCAATAGTGATTTGCTTGAGAAAGTTTATATGAAGCCTCCTCTAGGTTTTGATCATCCACCTGATCAGATTTGTCGGCTTAGGCGTGCTCTGTATGGTCTGAAACAGGCACCTCGAGCTTGGTTTGCCAAGTTCAGTTCTACTATTTCTTTCCTTGGCTATTCTACCAGAACATATGATTCAGTTTTATTTAGCTGGCATACTGAAAATGGGTATTATTCTTTTCTTGCTTTATATTGATGATATGATCATCACCGAGGATGATACTCAGGGTATTCAGGAACTTAAGCAGTTTCTTAATCATCAGTTTGAAATGAAAGATCTTGGACTTCTTAGTTATTTTCTTGGCCTGGAAATTACTAGAGTTACTGATGGCTACTACATTACTCAAGCAAAGTACTGTTCCGATCTTCTTTCCAAAGCTGGCATCACAGACAACAAGATTGATGATATTCCACTTGAGCCTAATGTGAGACTTACTCCACATGATGGTGAACTTCTTCATGATGGTACTCTGTATCGTCATTTGGTTAGTAGTTTGGGTATATCTTACTGTCACTCATCCAGATACTTCTCATGTCGTTCATATTGTTAGTCAATTCATGGCTTCACCGAGATCAGTTCACTTTGCTGTTGTTCTTCGTATTCTCCACTATGTCAAGGGTACTATGTTTTATGGGCTCTTTTTCTCTCATTAGTTTTCACTGTTACTTATTCTGATGTAGATTGGGCTGGTGACCCAAGAGATCGTCGTTCCACTACAGGATATTGCTTCTTTCTTAGTAGCTCACTGATCTCTTGGTGTAGTAAGAAACAGTTCGTTATTGCTCAATTAAGCACTGAGGCCGAGTATAGAGCACTTGCTGATACTACTTTTGAGTTTTTATAGTTACGATGACTTCTTTAGGATATGGGTGTTTGTTTGCCCACTGCTACTCACATCTGTTATGATAACAAATAGTGCTATTCAGATTGCACACAATGATATTTTTCATGAACGGACCAAACACATTGAGATCAATTGTCATTTTGTTCATCATCATCTACTTCAAAATATCTTGCAGTTACGATCGATCTCTTCGCATGATCTGATAGCAAATATCTTCACCAAATCTCTTCCACCAGGGCATTTTTGAGAGCTTGGTTTCAAAGTCCAGATGGCGTCGTATAACCCACCTTGAGTTTGAGGGGGAGTGTTAATATATATTAGTATATTGTGTATTTATCCTTTTCTACATCCAATTATCATTCCTCTAATTAGGGACTTACCATGTATAGGATAACTTGCTCCTCACTCTTTCCTTCTCCTATATATATGCCCTGACTGTATATTTTTTCACATATCATTCATTAATATAATTCAGAGATATTTCTCTCTTTTTCCTCTTATTTCTAACAATTTTAATTGAGAAAAATTAAAATAAATTGAAATATTAAGCAAACAAGTTCAACCACCTATTCACCCCCTCTAGGTGTTTTTTATAAATTTGCACAGCCAATTCTGCACCACGCTACTCAATGATGTATCTGAGTTCTTCTTCAACTTAGTGATGCAGAACAATTGATAGCCAGACAACTATATAAGAAAGACACATGAGCCATCCGAGAATTTGAATTTAACAACTAAAAATTTATACCACTAAAAATTCCACTTCTAACTTAGAAGAGGTGAATATTTCACTTCCTCTTTGTATCTATCCCCACATATGTCATTGTTGATATGCTTAAACACGCTAGTTCACTTTAGATTTGGTTGGGAAAAATTTGTGGAAGTAGAGTACATGTAATAGCTAATTCTTAGCCCTCTTATGTTTCATCTGAATGGGCAAAGAATTTTTATTTTGCTTTTATATTCTTAAAAGCTGAAGGGAATAAATAATCAATAAGTCAGAAGTACTCAGATATAAGATCAAATTATTCACATTGAACAAGGAGTAAAAAAGTATATGATAAGAACTCCATAATCTTCTCTTTTTCTTAAGTTCTAGTAGTTGAAAAAAAAAATCATTATTCAGCACAAAGGAAGCAAATCACACACAAACTCACATAATGACATAATAATTATTATGGTGAACAACCCAACTCGACCTACATTTACGAAGAGAAGAAATTTCACTATCATTAATGAAAAGAATATACATTTGTGGAGAATGCCCACTCCCTTAATGCCTCATGAGAAATTACACTAGTAGAGACTTTGAACACCGGACCATATACACACTCTCTGCTGAGGGTATGGGGTTAGATACCCGAGCCTTTCATGATCTTTAACTCCACGAGATCCATGCTCATCTCTACCCCCCACACTCACCGATTTTTATGAGGCTACATCTCTCTACAGTTATTGATCACTTTACACCCACTCTATTCTCTTCTCACTCACTTATTCATTCTCTTTTCTTTTCTTTTCTACTCTCTCCACTCAACTACACCTCTATTATTGGGTTAGGTAATTATGATGGCCCAGAAGTGACTTTCCTATGTTAATTATATGAAAAATGGGGCACCTCTTAGTTATTTGATGTGTAAAACATGTGAGATATTTTATTGTAATTGGCAAATTTCGGTGTCAAAAATTAAGTTGATCAAGTTGTAATTTTTGGTTTAATTTGGGTCTAGATCATGGAAGCTAAAGATCAAGTGCATTGATCCCGTCGATTCAATGAGAACATCACTTGTTACAAGTATTTAAGTGATGACACTATATTTGAATTTTGGAAGGTTTAGGACTTAGAAAAATATGTTTAAAATTTTTCTATGTTAGACTGGTCCTCGTTTTTAAGGACAGTTTCTTGCAAGTTTTCATACATATATAATCGAGGACCGGTTCATGAATTTGAGGACCGATCGCACTTTGATGGATTTGAGCAAAAATTTCCTTTTTGATTTGTTTTGGTTTTCAAATCAATGCAAACTTCTTTGAGACCTCCTAAAAAGGTTTTAAACTTATTGTCCAAGTAAACTTAGGACTCTCTCATCTATAATTACTACTCTAAGCTTCTTTACAAATTAAATACATAGAGATATATTATTATTTTTGAGAGTAGAAAGATTTTTAAGAGTATTTCTGGGATAGAAAATCACCTTTTATTTTTCTATCTTTTGAGAGCACATATCTATAATTCAGAGGTAATATTTAGGATGTTGTTCTCTATGTCATCGATCATTTAGAGACTTCTTTAGAATTATTCATTTGATCAAGACATCAAATTTCCAGTTCTTCTCAATTACTTGTTTGTGAAGAAAGTTGGAACAAATCGCACTACGAAGGGGACAAAATATTCACAGAGTGTTCTTGTTCTTTTGGCTATCCTTTTATATAGATTGTGGCATCAGTTTGAAGGTTACAGTAATTGGATGAGAAGTCGCAATAGTAAGTTTATAACGTTCAACAATAAGTTCTTGGTAGAGTGGAGAGGGTGTGAGACTGAGATAGAATCTGTGTATTTTACTTCAACGATAGTGGATTGATTTTCTTGAGGCTTTGCCTCCCATTGGTTTTTCTTTCGATTGAATTTCCACGTATATCTAATGTCATCTCTTATTTTACTTTAATTACTTGCTTTGTGTGTGATTGTTTTATTTTAATTTGTTAAAATTAAAATAATTTGAATAATCAAACAATCGAGTTCACACACCTATTCACCCATCTTAGGTGTATTTTATCAAACTTCCACACACTTTCACACTGCGCAACTCACAAAACATAGTGGATGACTTCAGTTTAAGTTAGATATCAAACACTACCTACAACGCTTTGTTGACATAATTCAGAGCTGATAAAAACTAAATGTTCTCAATCCTCAATTCTAAATCCAGCAGAATTTTTTAAGGTAAAAACCACCTAAGCTAGTGACCAAATATCAAAACAATTACCTACAAATTAAAAACTAGTGTTAAGGTTTTGATGTCTTGGACCAATGTGGTAGAAGGAAGAAAAAAAAGAGTGTAACGTTGTTTGGCTCCAAGTGTTCCCTCTAGGATTACGCCTATAAATTCTTAGTGTGCAAGCGTGCCAAGATCTTTAGATCCGTATTTGTAGCCAAATAGGAGCCAAGCAAATATTCCTGAATGTCCTACTGAAACACCCCCTACAATTTCATGTGAGAGGTGGCCAGCATCACACATAAAACGTAAGGGATACCTATAACTGATAGCATACAAGCATAGAATAGAAGGACAAAAGAAAAAGAATTATAAATGTTGAAAGGAAAATCTAACTGAAATAATAAATAATGATAAATAACTAACATATGAGTCTGAACCATACAACTTGGAAGTCCCATAACTCAAGGACCCCTTAACCAAAAAAAATAAAAGTAATTACTTTCAAAAAAGATCTAAGTCCCTACACTGAAGTCTGGTAAGGAATAGATGACTGACAAGCTCTACGAACTCAAGACTTTAACCCCGCGGTGGAACCAGCCTGAGACCTAAAATATTAACAAAGTGGGTTAAACACACAAGCAAGTTCCCTCTACTACCACCCAGTAGAGGACTGATAAATATACCCTCCATATGAGGGACAGTAAAATATACAAATATATATACGTATACCATTATCTCATTCAACCCCTATCCCAAAACAAAAAATGTCCTACACACCGTACTAACCCATCCGTTATCACACAAATTAAAAAACATGTTTTCTAAGTTCAATCCAAAGGCAATCCTTACATGCCCGAACACTTTATTAAGTAAATATTTATTGGTATGAGGCAATCCTGACATACTTACTTCCATATTTTATAAATATCTTATTAGGAATTAGGCAATCCTAGCATGCCTCCCTTATATACATATTAAATACCTTATTAGGTATTTGGCAATCCTTACATGCATCTCTTATAAACATTGAATACCTTATTAAGTATTTGACAATCCTAACATACCTCCCTCATATACATATTAAATACCTTATTAGGTATTTAGCAATCCTTACATGCCTCCCTTGTAAATGTTGAATACCTTATTTGGTATTTGACAATCTTGACATGTCTCCCTTATATACATATTAAATGCCTTATTAGGTATTTGGCAAGCCTGACATGCCTCCCTTATATACATATTAAATATCTTATTAGGTATTTGGCAATCCTTACATGCCTCCCTTATAAATGTTGAATACCTTATTAGGTATTTGACAATCTTCACATGCCTCCCATAATCCTTTAAATAAAAAAACTTAACATACTTAAAAGCATGCTAATTAATATAATGAGAACCCAATCGCCACGTGAATAAATAAATAAAATAAAATAAAACTAACATACCATGAAAGTAGCCAAAAAATCACACTATTTCATTTATTGATTTAAGCATCAACATTTAATTGTGATCATTTATGATTGCAAAGAAACAATTAAAGAAAAATAAATAAATAATTAAAAAGAAAACCCACACAACAAAACCTACATTTCAATTTAAACATCAAGTATATCTAAACTTAACTCTAACTTAGGTTTTCATGCATATTCTATTTTTAAAAGTCATATTTTATTTTTTGGGAATTTTCTTGAATTTTTTGGTAATTTAAAATATTGTTTGTAATTTTTTACATTTTAAAATGATTTAAAAATTAAAAAAATATATTTTAATATTTCAAACTGGGCCCAAACTTGGGCCAGTGGTTGGGCTCGATGAGTGGGACCTGACTGCCCCTTTTCTAGTCACCAGAATAGGGAGCATACGCCCCATGTGCCAATGGTGCGCGATGGTCTTATAACCCCTGTTCTTCTTTCTTCTTCCCCATGCGCCTATTACTGTTTCCTTCCCCAGCTGCCGACTGCCATTTTCCTAGCCACCTTCAGCCACCAATTTACCCCAAAACTTATACCAAACCATTCCTTTTAATCTCAACTACAATTTGGTGTAAAACATTTTCCCAAAAACTTAGTAAATTGAAAATCCCCAATTTTACAATTCTAGGGTTCTTCATCAATAAATTTAAATTTAAATTCAATTTCTCAACAACGTACATCCGAGAGATTAAGGTTCATTCACAGAGGCTAGAGCAACATAACAATCGGATTAAAATCCTTAAAAACAAAAATTAAATGATCATGTACCAATTTGCAAACTTATATATATATATATATATATATTACACACACACACACGATTGTTGTGTTGCTCTAGCCTATACACACGAGTGTGTGTGTGTGTGTGTATATATATATATATGTACACACACACACACATATATAACCACACCCATGTACATCACACAACAATTACCTTCAGTAATTAACATATACAATTAAGCAAAAAAAAACCCATATTGTTAAACCTAATCATACACAAACCTATATGTATATACCAATATATGCATGAAATCAAACAATACAAATATTGATTTATATTTACAAGTTCAAAGGGAAAGTGAAGAGATTGAACTTGCCTTATGATTGTGAGCAAAATCCCCTTCTCTCCCTTTTTTCTGGCGTCTACCGTTCTCCAACCTCAATGTGCTAATAAGTATCATCATCCCTAAGGAATTTCCATAACATCGACACATGAAAGACATTATGAACTATGTACATTGTGTCTGGTAATGCCATCTATACGCTACTGCCCCAATCCTACCATTAATCATGAAAGGACCCACAAAACGAGGTGCCAACTTCCTCGTTTTCCCAAATCAAATTACTCCATTCATGGGAGAAACCTTGAGTAAAACATGATCCCTCACATTGAACTCTAATGCTCGAGTTCTTAGATCAGCATAACTCTTCTATCTACTCTGAGCAGTCCACATACGGTCTCTAATAAGAGTGTAATACCCCGTATATTTAAATTGGATTTTTATTTATTTGATTGGGTTTTTAATTATTTAAATGTTTAATTAATTTTGTCAATGCCTATTTTTATGTGTTTAATGTAGATGTTTGAATTGTTGCTAAGTGTTGATTGAGTTTAATTGTGTGTTAACATTTGTTTTATATATAGTTTTTCTTTTAAATAAAAATATGTGGGTTTGGGCTGCATTTTTTCTTTTATTTTTTTATTATTATCAGGTTGGGCTAGACTGCTAGGCTGGGCTATATATATATATATATATATAGGTGGGCTAAATATTTTATAATTATTAGTTTAATTATTTAGGAATATTAAATAAGAGAAAAACAATTAGGGTTCAATAATTTCTACGCCCAGACAGGGAGAAAATGATAGATGTCAGGAAAAGGGAGAAAAGGTGATTTTGCTCAACATCACAAGGCAAGTTCGAACTCTTCTCTTCCCCTTTGAATCTATAGACATATATATTATTTGTATATAAATGTTGCTGGAATGTGTTTTTATGTATTTAATTATGAAATTAAATGATTATGCATGTTAAGGGTGATTCTGTGGATTAAACATGAAGAATCTGGGAGTTTGGTACAGCTATAGGGTATTTTTGCATGCGTATATGCATGTATATATGACTATATAGGCGGGTATATATATATATATATATGTACGAACATGAAATTGGGTTTATTGTATTCATCATTTTGCAGGGTTTTTGTTTGGATTAATAGGTAGATCTTGTTTCCCCGAGTAATCCTTGAAAGTTTGGTTGCGAACCGTTGGGTAGATTGACGAAAAATTGAGTTCAAAATTTTAGAATTTTGAAACTTGAAATTGGGCGTTTTTGATTTAGGCCGAGAGAGGAGGTGATTTTGGTATTAATCCGTAGCTTAGATCGAGACGAGTTCAATGGTATATTCATACGTGAGATTTGGTGGTCAGAGGTGGCTGGAAAGTGGCCTAGAAGTTTCGGCTTCTTATTTGATAGATGCAACAGTCAGTTGCAGGAAAAGGTGGAAGAAGAAGAAAGGAAAAAAAAACGGGGAAAAAGGGGGCCATGCGAGTTGTCGGCTCGTGGGGGCCCGTGTGCCCTGTTCCGGTGTTGGCTGAGAACCTGGAAAGGTCCCACTCACTTGGCCCACTTTGGGCCTAGTTCGGGACTTTTTAAATTTTTTTAAAATTTTAAAATTAATTTTTTAAATTAGAAAAATAAGAAAAATTGTTTTTAAATTCCCAAAAATTCTAAAACAAATTCGGTATCCTTTTAGGGACAAAATACACTTGGCTTTTAAATTTCAAGTGGAAATGAGCATCCCTTGTGGTTACATTGATTTTAAATGTATGCCTCAAAATTAGGTTTTTATTTATTTTTTATTTGGAAAATATTTTTTATTTCCAAAAAATTTCAAAAAATTCCAGAATGGTTAAAAAGGGTTCTTAGAAACAGAATAGGCCCGGAAACCTAGGTTAGAGCTAGGTTTAGATACTTGATGTTTAAATTCAGGTGTTGGCTTTATTGTAGGGTATTCTTTTAATTAATTAATTGTTTAATTCTCTTTAATTGTTTCTTTGCTTGAATAAATGTCCTTGATTAATTATATGGTGTTTAAAACAGTTTATGGGAGTATGATAAACTCATTTACATTCATAGTAAGTTTTGTTATTTTTTTATTTGTTTAAATTAAGGGTCAATGACCAGTGCTACTAGCCATACTGGGACAATGTTATCCGATACAGCATTCGCTGTGGCCCGGGCCAGGGAGTTTGTTATATCGAGTGATCTCAAAAAGGTGGTCGCCCTCGAGTCTCCTACCTCTACCGGATATCTGCTGGCTAACATAGCTAAAGTTTGTCCCTATTCTCCTTACATTATGTGGAATTTACCTTTTTATGCTTTGTACTTATGCTCATTTTGATGCTGTTTAATAGGGCCTGACACTTACTCATGGTATCTCAAATCGGCTCTTATGGATGGAGCAGGAAATAGAGAAGCAGAAGGCCTCATTTGTCATTGAGCGCGCCTCTTTCAGTAGTGAGCACTCCGCACTTACTTCGAAGTTAGAGACTCTTCATGCTTCCTATGCTTCTTGTGGGGGGAGGGATTGATGCCCTCAACTCCCAGCTCAATCACAAGCGAGAGGAGATGGCCAGATGGAATGCCAATCTGCCAAGGATCAAAGAACTGGCAGTCGAGTGTTTCAAGGATTTGCCCAATTTTGATAGGGACTATAATCAGTCATACATCAATGGCTTTGAATACTTCCGTGAAGTGGTGTAAGATGAATGGCCTGAGATGGACTTCTCCGGTTTGCAGCTTAAAGAGCTCGACGCTTGATCCCCTTTTTCCTTCTTTGTTGCATTGTAATGCTTTTCTTTTGTAGCGCTCTTCCACTTTGTAACCTTTCTCTTAATAAATGAAGAATTATTTGATTTCTTATTGAGGTGTCCTTTGGTCTCTAAGAAAAACCCTCATGGCATAATCCTACAAAAAAGGGACTTACGTACTGGACTTGTTGTTGGATAGTATTTCCTTAGGCGGGTTGTGCCCACATATAGTCACTTGACCATGTTCTCAGAATCTCAACTGATTCCATCTTTTCCATTAAAGATTCCCCCTGGAGGCATCCCTCCATAGGGTTCTTTAATAATATTATCAATACTAATCCATCCCACCTTTTTCATTAAAGGCCTTCTTTAGAGGTGTGTCTCTGTAGGGTTGTGCCCCCGTTAGGGCTATTTTAAAAATGTTCTTGGAAATAATCCATCCCGCCTTTTTCATTAAAGACCCTCTTTAGAGGTGTTTCCCTATAGGGATGTGCCCCCATAGGTCTATTTTAACAATGTTCTCAGAATTAATCCATCCCGTATTTTTCATTAAAGGCCCTCTGTATAGGTGTGTCCCCATAGGGCTATGCCCCCGTAGGGCTATTTTAACAATATTATCAGAATTAATCCATCCCGCCTTTTCATTAAAGGCCATCTGTAGAGGTGTGTCCCTGTAGGGCTGTGCCCCCGTAGGGCTTTGTCTTAAATGTTTTAAATATGACAATGTGTTTTGAAATGAACAACGCTTTTATTAATATTCTAATAATAGAACTAATTTAACAAGAAGAATAAACAGAAACTGAAGTCTTGCTCTAAGACTTGATAATGAAGCCAAGCTCTAAAATGACACTGCCAAAAGTAAATGCAAGCAAGACAGAAGAAAGAAAAAGAAAAAAAAAATTTACTAACAGTACTTCCTCAGATGCTCAGTGACCTTACGAAGGACTAAGTCACCAGGTTGAAAACTCCTCTACTTAACCCTAGTGTTGTAGTACCGGGACATGGCCTGCTGATATGCCGCCACCCATACTCGCTTGTTCTCATCTTTCCTCGATGAAATCATCACTAGCCCTTAGCTCGTCTTCATTGCAATTGGGGTCATAGTGTTTAGTTCGATGACTTACTACCTGTCCTATTCAACTGGAAGGACCATTTCACTTCCAAAGGCCAAAAAGTAGGGTGTCTCCCTTATTGGGACTTTGATAGTGGTCCTGTAAGCCCATAGGATGCTCGGCAACAGTTCAGGGCATACGCCCTTGGACTCCTCCAAGCGTGTTTTGATCATCTTGAGTATTATTTTGTTAGCCACTTCAACTTTCCCATTAGCCTGTAGGTGGCCCAGTGATGAGTAGTGATTACTTATGCCATGCTCAGCGTAAAAGCTCTAGAAGAGTGCACTTTCAAACTGTTTTCCATTGTCAGTGACAATGACCCTTGGGATGCCGAATTTACATATGATTGACTTCCACACAAAATTGATGACATTCTTTTTCCCAATCGTGGCCAAAGGCTAAGCTTCCACCCATTTGGTGAAGTAGTCAATTGCCACAATTGCGAACTTCGTCTACCCTTTTCCCATAGGTAAAGGGCCGATCAGGTCCATTTCTCACTCGACAAAGGGGCATGGGGCAACTATCGGAGTCAACTCCTCTGAGGGCTGTTTTGGGATGTTGGCAAAGGTTGGCATTTCTCACACTTTCTAACGAAGTCTAGTGCATCCTGCTGTATAGTGGGCATATAATATCCTTGCCTGATGGCCTTATGGGTCAGGGACCTGCCCCCTACATAATTACTGCACTCCCCTCCATGGATTTCCTCCATGACATGTGAAGCCTCTTCCGTCGATACATATCACAGGTATGGGAGGGAGGCCCCTCTTTTATAGAGGATGCCATCGATCAGGGTATATCTGGACACCCTGATTCTTATTCTGCGTGCCTCTGCCTGATCAGGTGGTAACTGGTCATCCCAAATATATTTGACAATCAGTTCTGCCCATTCCATGCCCTAGGTGACTTAATTCATCTTACATAGCATTTCTTCTATTATACTTGGGATGTCCATGCGTTCTACAAGCACTCCCCCATTAGCGGCTCCCTATGCTATTGCTAATCGAGCAAGAGCATATGTATTAGAATTCTCATTACAAGGGACCCGTGTGATGGAAAATTTCTTGAAATGAGTGATTAGCTCTTGCACTTTTGTAAGTAAGATTTCATTTTTTCCCTTTGCGTCATATTCTACGCGGACTTACTGGGCAACCAAATGGGAGTTAGTGTAGGATTTTAACTGTTGTACTTTAAAAATATAGGCTATTTTTAACCCTGCAATCAAGGCTTCATACTCAGCTTTGTTGTTTGTTGCCTTGAACCCAAACTGCAGGACATATTTGAACGTTTCACCTTCTGGGGATTTGATTAATATCCCTACGTCACTGGCCTACGCATTCGATGATCCGTCTACGAATAATTTCTATTTGTAGCTTGGGTCCATTAGGTCCTCTTTTTTTTGTTGGATTGGGCTCTCCTCTTCATCTTGTCAAACTTGCTCCCCTTCTAGGGGAAAGGTGAATTCAGCTATAAATTCTGCTAGTACTTGGCCTTTGATCGCTGACCTTGGCCTGTACTGGATGTCAAATTCCCTAGTTCCATAGAATATTTCACAAGTCGTCCAGAGATTTCAGGCTTGAAGAGGACTTATCGGAGTGGTTAATCCGTAAGTACCACAATTATTTGTGCTTGGAAGTATAGCCTGAGTTTCCTGGTTAATACAGGGCAAATGCTTGCTTCTCTATCGAGGGATATCTCTCTTCCACTCCCCGGAGCACCCTGCTGGCATAGTGTAAACTAGCCTTTTCATCGTTACCTCCTCTCGCACTAACGTGAAGCTGACTGTTGCGGGGGAGACAGCAAAGTATAAGTACAATTCCTCCCCTGCTTGTGCGCAAGATAGAAGTAGAGGTGAACTAAGATACTGTTTTAGCTCACTCAAGGCTTGTTCACATTATAGTGTCCACTCAAAGGCCCACTTGAGGACCTGGAAAAATGGGAGACACTTGTCTGTGGCGTGGGAGATTAGTCGGCTCAATGTTGCCACCTTCCCTGTCAGCTTCTGGACTTCTTTAACCGTTCTGAGTGATTTTGTATCCAGGGTGGCATATACCTTCTGTGGGTTGGCTTCTATCCCCCTATTGCTGACCAAGTAGCCTAAGAACTTTCCAGATGAAACCTCAAAGCGCACTTACTGGGATTGAGCTTCATTCTATACCTTCGAAGGATATCAAAGGCTTCCTACAAATCATCCAAATGGCTTATGACCCTCTGGCTTTTGACGAGCATGTCATTGACATATACCTCCATGTTTCTGCCGATTTTCTCTTTAAACATCCTGTTCACCAGCCTTTGATAGGTCGCGCCGGCATTCTTTAAGCCGAATGATATTATTGTGTAGTAGTACAACCCCCTTTCTGTTACAAAAGACGTCTTCTCTTGGTCCGATGGCCATATTGGAATTTGATTATATCCTGAGTAGGCATCCATGAAACTGAGATGCTCGCACCTGGTCGTTCCTTCCACTAGCATATCAATATGTGGAAGGGGAAACTATCTTTTGGACATGTTTTATTCAGATAAGTGAAGTCGACACATAAGCGCCACTTACCATTGGAATTTTCAACCATAACTATGTTTGCCAACCAGTCCGGGTAATGGGTTTCCTGTACAAAATTGGCCTTTAATAGTTTATCCACTTCGTTAGAGATCGCCAAATTTATTTCTGGAGCAAATGTTCTCCTCTTTTGTCTAACAGACTTGGCGACCGGGTCAACGTTCAACCGGTGCATGGCGATGGCTTGGTCAATTTCGGGCATGTCCCCATTGGACCAAGCAAATACAACCATGTTCATTCTGAGGAATTGAACAAGCTCATTCTAAATGGTGCATGAGAGTGATGACCCCACATTCACCTTTTTTTCCTGCATCTTGTTCATACAAGTCAACCTCAACTAGCTCTTCCATTGGTTCCGCATGGCGGACTTCCTCTTTCTCTTCCACCTCTAGGCCCTCTATACTCAAAGTTTATGATACCTTCTTTTCTTTCAAGAAAGTGGCATAACACTCATGGGTGGTGGCCTGGTCTCCTCTTAGCTCTCCAACACCACAGTCAGTGGAGAACCGAACAAGGAGATGGTAGGTGGAGGTCACTGCTCTCATGGCATTCAACGTGGCCTTTCCCCAAATGACATTATATATGGTTGCGCAGTCTACCATGAAGAAGGTCACCATCTTAGTGACTTGCTTGGGACTTGTACCAACAGTGACTGGGAGGTCAATGGTGCCCAATGGAAGAAGCTTCTCCCCAGAGAAACCAACAAGTGGAGATTTGGTAGGCTTGAGTTTCTCCCTTCCAATCCTCATCTGATCAAATGCTCCTTCAAACAGGATGTCAGCAGAACTGTCGTTATCAATTAGCACCTGCCTAATTGTGAAATTGGCTATAATCAGTGTGACCACAAGGGCATCATCGTGGGGTTGCTGAACTCCCCTTGTGTCAGCCTCCGAGAAAGTGATAATCTGATCATTCAGTCGAAGGCACTTGGCGGGTGATTGGTTCACCTCGTTTACTTCAGAGAAACTTCTAACTTTCCTTGCATGCACTTTATGAGCCGCATTGGAATCTCCACCGCCTCCGAGTCCACTGGAGATAACTCTGATTTCCCCCAATGGAGGATTTCTCTGAGTAATGTTTTCTTTACTGTCCTGTGGGCGGTTCTATGCTCTCCTTCCATCGCCGGCCACAAATCTCCGCAGTTGGCCTCTCTAAATCAGACTCTCAATCTGTCTTTTCTAGTCTATGCACTCATCTGTATTGTGCCCATGCTCACAATAGAACCTACAATACTTGTCTCGGGACCTCCTGGAGGGGTCAGTTTTTAATTTTGGAGGTCATGCCACTGTTGGGTCATCCTAGATATGGAGGAGGATTTGGCTTATCGATGTGTTCAAAGGGGAAAAATTGAATCCCTTATCACAACCCGATGTCTTATCACTCTACTCTTGTGATGTCCTGCTATACTTGGGGTCTCTTTCCTCCCTGCTGGATTGTCCTCCCCTTTTCTTGTCTGCCTTTTTGTCATTATCTCCTTTTTTCCCTCCAAGCATCTTCAGCATTCATGATTTTTGGGCCTTCATAAATAGTTCAGATATGTTTTCTGGAGGGTGCTTGGAGATTGAGTACAGGAGTTTGGAGGGTAGCAAGCCCACTATGAATGCAGTTACCGCTACCTTGTCGTCCAGGGCATCGACTTGCAACATCTCTCTGTTAAATTAGATGATGTAGTCTCGCAATCATTCCCCCTTAGTTTGTCTCACATTCAGGAGATAGGTAGCAGCTTTCCTATGTCTCCGGGCAGCGATGAAGTTGCCGACAAACATTTAACTCAGTTCTTTAAAAGAACGTATGGATCCGGGTTTCAAACTTTAAACTAGGACCAGACAGAGCATTTTAATGTAGTAGGGAAGGCTCTGCACATGATCTCATTTGGTACTGCTTGGAGGTGCATTAGTGTCTTATAGCTTTCCAAATGATCTAGCGAGTCCTTGGTCCCATCAAAGCTTTTAACAGGGGGCATTTTGAACTTATTGGGCAAAGGACAATTCATTACCCCAGTGGAGAAAGGGAGGTTGGTTTGCTGGACTAGATCCTCTACTATAGCTGGGCTTTTCCCTTTTATGGCACGGGCCATGCTTTCTACCCTGGCTCTGAGGTCCTGCATCTCCATATCATAATAGGTGGTTTCCCTTATGTGCCCTCCATGAGTTTGGTTCCTCTTGAGCGGGACTAGATGAGTGGGATTCATCCCACCTCTAACTTAGCTCTAGGCTGTGTTGTCCATTGGGACTTCACTGTCTCGCCCAACATCGTCCCCTTCTGGATCAATAGGCCTAAGGTGACTTCGTGACGGTATTGGCGCCACAGGTGGGAGGCGTTGCAGGATTGCCGCATTTTGTTGGAGTACTTGGGCCAGACTTTGATTTAAGTTCTAGACCTAGTATTCCAACACTGCAACACGCTCTTGGTCGTTTGGGACTCCAAGGTATGCCCTAGGAAAGTCTCTCTGACCAGGGGGTTGCATGCCTCCTTGTCCTGCTATTAGCACATTGCGACCGGGAAGTTCAGGGGCGGCAGGTGGATCCTGTCCAGCAGGAGGTCCTATCCAGCAGGAAGGTCATGGCCAACAGGAGGGTCCTGCGTGACTGGAGGATTATGGCCAGTAGGTGGGTACTGCCCAATTGGAGGATTGTGACCGGTAGGAGGGTCCTGCCCGATTGGAGGATTGTGACTGATAGGAAGGTCCTGTACGACTGTAGTATCTAACCCAGAACGTAGGTGCGTCATGCTTCGTGTATGATTCGTGTAGAATAATCAAGTTTATGATCATTTCTCATAGACGATGCCAACTGATGAAGTAGAAATTCACCCCGAGCTAGTCAAATGCCAACCTATAAAGGATAAGAGAAGGGTAATTAGAAAAACATTGGCGTGATGTTGGCCGACTGTCCTACGCTCAAGTTAGATTTGGAAGGGTTTTTGAAACTCAAAAAACACTCAGAGGATATTAATTGTGTACCTTGGTATATGGATCGTCTCTATATTTATAGCAGCCAAATGGGAACGTGTCCTAGTAGAAGACTAGCTCTTCAGTTCCCTAGACTTATCTAGAGATTGAAAAGTCCTGGTCAAAGTATACATCTTGTTCACGTCACCTTAATCTCAACTTCCACATCATACGTTTTACAATTGGAATCAGATACTCTATCAAAAACATTAATCTCACTCAAACAATAGAACATCGAAAACAAACATTAAGTATACATCTCATTGAATTTGCATATTCTTTAGATCATCATCAATATCTCTCGACATTAATACAATATTAACATTCTAATATATATTAATGTTGAAGTATTATTGACAAAAAATAAAGGAGTGGTATAATTTATATTACTTTAACTAAATAGAAGAATATATAATAATATATAACTGGTTCACCAATCACATGCAAGCAAGGTCATGGTTAGGGCTACAACTTGGGTGAGTCCAACCCGACCCAGCTCGAACCTAACCTAAAAATTTTTGGGCTTGGGATAGGAATATTGAATTTCGGAACGAGCCCAAGCTGGAATTTTCAAACCTGATTTGTTTTCGGGCCGATCCCAGGTTAATATATTTTTTAACTCACACCTAACTGGAGCCCAGTCCGTTTAATGAACCCGACCAACCCGTCCTCTAAACCTAAATTATAGAATTGATATATACATAAAATTGCTACCAAGGAGTGTCGAACCTAGCTCATTCTCCTCAATGCTGAGGCTCCAACCATAATTCCAATTGCTTCGTTTAGTACTCTTTTTTTTTTTTTTTTTTTTTAATTCTGGCCAAAATAGAACTTTTTTTATCCTATAAAAATAGAGAATTTATTCAACTAGGATAACTTTTGTTTTGGTCTTGTCTAAAGAGATAATGAGTACTCTTTTTCTTTTGGGTCATGTCAAAATTAAGAAATAATTTATTCAATAGAGATAACTTTTTTTTGGGTCTTTTTTTTCTACATACCAGACTTTTTTTCCGGCCCTGTCAAAGGAGATAATTTATTCGACAGAGATAACTTTTTTATAGGTACTTTTTTTTTGGTCATGTCAAACGAGAATTTATTCAACAGAGATCACATTCTTTTTAGGTTCTTTTTTTTTGGGTCCTATAGAGATAATTTTTTTTGGTCCTTTTTTTTGGTTCCTGTCAAAAGAGAAAATTTATTAAATAAAGATACTAATTATTTTGGTACTTTTCTTTTTTGGTCCTATCAAAAGAGATAATTTTTTCTACATAGATAACTTTTTTTTGGGTCCTGTCTAAATAAAAAGTGATTGGGTGTTTGACTCCTAATATGAAACATATGACGTGGAAGGATTGTGCTAAGGTGATGTGGATAAGAAGAATGCTTTGAC
This sequence comes from Cornus controversa, assembly GCA_026545225.1. Lineage (NCBI taxonomy): Eukaryota > Viridiplantae > Streptophyta > Magnoliopsida > Cornales > Cornaceae > Cornus > Cornus controversa. The sequence continues at coordinate 25,475,352 of CM048848.1, read as the reverse complement.
CAAGACTGGTTATCTCCAAGTGGGAAAGGGAAGCTGAAGAGACAAGTTGTACTAGGGCACATCCTCACTTGGTCACTATAAATACAAAACGGTCCATATACCAAGGTACGCGATTAATACCCTCTGAGTTCTCATACAGCTTTAAAAAGCCTTTCCGATATTTGACTTGATCGTCGGAGCTTAGCACCGGTGCCCTCTTGATTACCCTTCTCTTGTCCTTTTTTATAGGTTGGTGTTTGACCAGTTCGGGGTGAATTTCTGCTTCATTAGTTGGCGCCGTCTGTGGGATGGTCACAAAACTCAACTGTTCCTCTCGAATCACATACAAAGCATGATGCACCTATGATCTGGGTTGGAGACTACGACCATATAGGACCCCCTCTGTTGGCCACGATCCTCCAGTGCAGGACCTTCTCGCCGGTCACAACCCCCCAGTCGCACAAGATCCTCCTATCGGCCCTGACCTTCCTGGAGAATAGGACCCTCTAGCCAGACAGGGAGGTGTACAATGCTTTAGACAGATGGACTTCCTGGGGGTATACCCCGAAGTCCCAAACGACCAGGGTCATGTCGCAGCGTTGGAGCACCAGGTCCAAAACTTAAATTAAAGTCTGGCCCAGTTACTCCAACAAAATGCAGCAATTCTGCAATGCCTCCCTCCTATGGTGCCGGTACCATCGCCAAACCACCTTAGGCCAATTGACCCTGAGGGGGATGGTGTTGGACGAGATGGTGAGAACCCAAAGGACGACGACGCAGCTCAGAGCCGAGTAAAAGGTGGGACGAATCTCAGTCATTTCATTCTACCTGAAAAGAGCCAACCACATGAAAATTTTGGACATCCTACCTATCATGACATGGAGATGCAAGACCTGAGAGCCAGGGTAGAAAGTATGGCCTACGTAGTAAGGGGGAAGAATCCTACTACAGTGGAAGATCTGGCCCAGCAAACCAACCTCCCTTGCTCTGCGCGGGTAATGAATTGCCCCCTGCCCAACAGGTTCAAGATGCCCATAGTTGAAAGCTTTGATGGGACCAAGGACCTGCTAGATCACTTGGAAACCTACAAAGCCCTGATGCACCTTCAAGCTGTGCCAGAAAAGATCATGTACAGAGCCTTCCCTACCACTTTAAAAGGCTTAGCTCGATCCTGGTTCAACAGCTTGAAGCCCGCATCTGTACATTCTTTTAAAGAATTGAGTCAGCTATTTGTTGGCAATTTTATCAGTGCCTGGAGACATAGGAAGCCTGCCACCTATCTCCTGAATGTGAGGCAGACTAAGGGGGAATCATTACGAGACTACATCAATCGATTCAACAGAGAGATATTGCAAGTGGATGCCCTGGATGATAAGGTAGCAGTTACGGCATTCGTGGGAGGCATACTACCCTCCAAGTTCCTGTACTCAATCTCCAAGCACCCTCCCGAAAGCATGTCTGATGATGTGGTTGGAACTTGAATTATATTGTAAGCTTATTTTTGCCCCTTTTATCAAAATATAATTTAACCACTCGCAAGAGTACGAATCTTTGTAGATAAGGTTCTATATAGAGGGTATCGATCGCACGAGGACTAGTCATAATTGTCTTAAAGAAAGATTAATTCCACTTTAATCCTAAAAAAAATAAGGTTTTGAGTTTTGTTTATAAGACTATTGCATGAATGTAATAACAATAAATTTAAAGAGTAAAAGTTGGGAGAGAGAGAACTAGGGGTGGTTTCCATCACTAGCCATTCACATGTTCATAAGTGTAGCAAACTTGGGATTCATAAATTAAATGCCTAACAATGTCATTAGGCTTGTGACCTCAATGACATATCAAAAGATTAATGTGAGCACCAACCTATCATAATCCATCTTCAACAAGCATAGTTCTTCAACCTAACTAATTACCCTACTTTCTAAGTGAACCTACATGCATCCAAACTACCTTATCTTGGCATGGTTTATACAAGCAAGCACACCACATACATTTAAAGTATCATTACTTAGCCATCATTTGCCCTTCTTATGGAAGAAACAAATGTTGTGCATTCACAAGATAGATTCTACTCTAAGACAAGAATAAAACCAAAATCAAATGAATATATAAAAGAGATGTATTAGTGTACATGGTCACTAGGCTAAATAATCAACATTTAAGAACAAATCCCAATATGCTACAACAATGAACAAGTTTACATGGCTAGGGGCTTCAACAACACCCTAGTATAGAAGTTAGTTGCTCATGGTTGCTTTGCACTCTTCCATTGATGAAGAAAATGGACCTTCTTGGTCTGGGTCAGCTCCTTCTTCCCCTCTCCCGAATGTCTCTCCTTGTGTATTCTGATGTGTATGAGAGATATGTGAGAAATGGCCTCTTTTTGTGCTTTATGGCCTCCTTTTCAACCTTGGGGCCCACCATATATATATATATATCAATATATATATCAACTATATCAAGAAGGTCCCCAAAGGTCTTGTTCAAGTCAGACAATCCCTCTAAGTCGTGCAAAAAGGGGGATTTTGTTGCAAGTGGGAAAGCAGGTGAGCAAGTGGGCAAGTGGCTCTGCAGAATCTCGATCAATCGAGATTGGATCTCGATTGATCGAGATTTCGATCAATCGAAGTAAGATCTCGATCAATCGAGTTCTCGATTGATCGAGATCAACATCTCGATTGATCGAGATGCTTTGGCTACAATTTTGACTTTTCTCTTCAGCTGCAAATAGCCTCAAACTTTGCTCCTTTTACTACAAGACCTGCAATACATCAAAAACACAAAAATACCGTAAACATATCTTGGTAAACGTAGAAACGGGACTAACATATGCAATAAAGAGGGTTCAAATGCATAGAATTGAACACTTATCATCTGAACTGCTTATGAAAGCTCAAAACCACATGAATGTCGAAGATGCTCTCGATGCTCAAAGGGAAAAGGGAGATAATGATAAAAAGGGAGACAGGAAGAGGGGAGTACAACCCAACAGGGAAGAACGGCAGGATATCGCAAGAACAGAGCGATAGGACGTTGCATCATGTTAAGGGATTTAATTTCACCCTTTTGAACATATCGATAAGCCAAATCATCTTCCATATCCAGGATGACCCAACGGTGGCATAGCCTCCAAAGCTAAAATTTGACCTCTCTAGGAGATCCCGCGACAAATATTATAGGTTGCATCGCGACCATGGCCACAATACCGATGAATATGTATATTTGAAAAGACAAATTAAGAGTTTGATTTAAAGGGGCCAATTGCAAAAATTTATGGTCGGCAGTGGGCAGAGAACACAAAATCCTACACAGGATGTGAATGAAGGCACAACTCGAAAAAACCCTCTACTGGGGAAATTAGAGTCATCTCGGGAGGAATTGGAGGTGGCAGAGAGTCCAATGCAGCTCGTAAAGCACATGCAAGAAAAATTAGAAATTTCTCCGAAGTAAGCAAGGTGAGCCAATCGCCCTCCAAGTGCCCTCGATTGGATGATCAGATCATCACTTTTTCGAAAGATGACGCCAGGAGAATTCAGCAATGGCAGTTTCACAAACATCCTTTTTGTAGATGCATTTGATCAAATGAGGATTGGGAGGGATAGACTTAAACCTACTCAATCTCCACTCGTAGGCTTCACCGGAGAGAAACTCCTTCCCTTGGGCACGGTCGACCTCCCGGTCACTGCTGGTTCAAGTTTTAAGCAAGTCACTAAGATGGTAACCTTCTTTGTGGTGGACTGCCCAATCACGTATAATGTCATTCTGGGAAGGGCCACATTGAATGTTATGAGAGTAGTGACCTCTACCTATCACCTCCTCATTCGGTTCCCCATTAAGCATGGTGTCGGGTAGCTAAGAGGAGACCAGGCCATTACCTGAGAATGTTATGCCACTTCCCTAAGGGAGAAGAAGGTATCAGAAACTCTAATTATTGAGGGGTTGGAAGTGGAAGAGAAAGAGGAGGTTTGCCATGCGGAACCAATGGAAGAGCTAGTTGAAGTTAACTTGGACGAACAAGGTGCAGGGAAAAAGGTAAGCTTGGGGTCATCACTCTCACCCACCTCTCGAGAAGAGATGGTTCGATTCCTCAGAACAAATAATGACATGTTTTCCTGGTCCCATGAGGACATGCCTGGGATTGATCCAACCATTGTCGTACACTAACTAAATGTCGACCCCGTTGCCAAGCCAATCAGACAGAAGAGGAGAACCTTTGCCCCAGAAAGAAATTTGGCAATCTCCGAGGAGGTGGATAAATTATTAAAGGCCAACTTTATACGGGAGACTAATTACTCGGACTAGTTGGTAAGCGTGGTGCTGGTTAAAAAATTCAATGGCAAGTGGCTCTTGTGTGTCGACTTTAGCGATCTAAACAAAGCATGTCCAAAAAACAGCTTCTCCCTTCTACAGATTGACATGCTGGTGGAAGGGACGGTAGGGTATAAGCGGCTCAGCTTCATGGATGCCTACTCGGGATATAATCAAATTCCAATGTGGCTATCAGACCAGGAAAAAATGTCCTTTATAACAGAAAGAGGGTTGTACTGCTACACGGTGATGTCGTTTGGTCTAAAGAATGCTGGCGCAACCTATCAAAGGCTGGTGAATAGAATGTTTAGAGAGCAAATTGGCAGAAACATGGAGGTGTATATTGATGACATGCTCGTCAAAAGCCAGAGGGCCGCAAGCCACTTGGGCGATTTACAAGAAGCCTTTGATGTCCTTCGAAGGTACAGAATGAAGCTCAATCCTAGTAAATGTGCCTTTGGGGTGTCCTCTAGGAAGTTCTTGGGCTACCTGGTCAGTAAAAGGAGGATATAAACCAACTTGTAGAAGGTACAAGCTATCTTGGATACAAGATCACCAAGAACGGTTAAAGAAGTCCAGAGACTGACAGGAAAGGTGGCAGCATTAAGCTGGCTGATCTCTCGTACTACAGACAGGTGTCTCCCATTTTTCTGGGTCCTCAAGCGAGCCTTTGAGTGGATGCCAGAATGTGAACAGGCCTTAAGTGAGCTAAAGTAGTACCTCAGCTCACCCGCACTCCTATTGTGCGTGCATATAGGGGAGGAATTGTACTTATACTTGGTTGTCTCCCTCACAATAGTCTATTCTACACTAGTGTGGGAAGAGGAGGGAGTGCAAATGCTAGTTTATTATACCAGCAGGGTGGTCTGGGGGGCAGAAGAAAGGTGTCCCTCAATAGAAAAATTGGCATTCACCTTGGTTACGACAGCCATGATACTTAGGCCATAATTCCAAGTGCATATTGTTGTGGTACTAACTGATCAACCACTCCGGCAAGTCCTCTTCAATCCCAAAACCTTTGGACGGCTTGTGAAGTGGTCCATGGAACTAGGAGAATTTGACATCTGGTACAAGCCGAGATCAGCGATCAAAGGTCAAGTGCTGGCAGATTTTGTAGTTGAATTTACATACCCCCCGGAAAGAGAGTAGGTTTAGCAAGAAGAGGTAGAGAGCCCAGTCCAACAGAACAAGGAGGACCTAATGGACCCAGATTGCACGCGGCAATTATTTGTGGATGGATCATCGAACGCACAAGCCAACAGCATAGGGATATTGATCAGATCTCCGGCAGGGGAAATGTTCAAGTATGCCTTGCAATTTGGATTCAAGGCAACAAACAATGAGGCTGAGTACGAAGCCTTGATTGCAGGGTTAAAACTAGCTGGTGTTCTTAAGATACAGCAGCTAAAAGCCTATACTGACTCCTAGCTAGTTGCCCGAAAGGTTCGTGTGGAATACGAAGCAAAGGGAATAAGAATGGAATCTTACTTGCAAAAAGTACAAGAGCTAGTTACCCACTTCCAAAAATTTTCCATCACACGGATCCCCCGCAGTGAAAATTCTATTGCAGATGCTCCTGCTCGATTAGCTACAGCATAAGAGGCCGCACAAAGGGGGTACTTGTAGAGCGCATGGACCACCCGAGTATAATAGAAACGACACTGTGCAAGGTGAACCAAGTCACCTAGGACATGGAATGGGCAGATCCGATTGTCAGATACATAAGGAATCGTGAGCTACCATCCGACAAGTCAGAGGCACGTAGAACAAGGATCAAAGCGTCTAGGTATACCCTGATCGATGGAATCCTCTACAAAACGGGAGTCTCCTTGCCATACCTATGATGCGTATCGATGGAAGAATCCTAACATATCATGAGGGAAATCCATGAAGGGGAATGCGAAAATCATGCGGGGGGCAGGTCTTTGGCTAATAAGGCCATTAGGCAGGGATACTATTGGCCCTCTATGCAGCAGGATGCATTGGACTTTGTCAAGAGGTGTGAAAAGTGTAAGCGTTTCGCCAACGTCCCAAGGCAACCTTCAGAAGAGTTGACCCCGATAGTGGCCCCGTGGCCCTTTGCCCAGTGGGGAATGGATTTCGTTAGCCTTTTACCCATGGGAAAGGGGCAAACAAAATTTACAATTGTAGGAATTGACTACTTCACCAAATGGTTGGAAGCCGAGCCCTTAACCACGATTGGGGAAAAGAATGTCATCAATTTCGTGTGAAAATCAATCATATGTAGATTTGGTGTCCCGAGGGCCATTATCACGGATAATGGAAAATAGTTTGAAAGCCAACTTTTCCAGAATTTTTGTGCCAAGCACGGCATAAGCAACCATTATTCCTCACTAGGCCACCTGTAGGCCAATGGCTAGGCTGAAGTGATCATCAGGACAATATTTAAAATGATCAAGAAATGCCTGGATGACTCCAAAGGAGTATGGCCAGAGCTGCTACTAAGCGTCTTATGGGTTTACAGGACCACTGCCAAAGTCTCCACAGGGGAAACACCTTACTTCCTAGCTTTTGGAAGTGAAGCGGTCCTTCTGATTGAAATAGGACAGGTAGTAAGTCATCGGACTAAGCACTATGACCACTACCGCAATGAGGAAGAGCTGAGAGCTAATGCTGACTTCATCGAGGAGAGAAGAGAGCAAGCATGACTACGGATAGCGGCATATCAATAGGCCATATCCCAATACTACAACGCTAGGGTCAAGCAGAGGAGTTTTCAACTCGGTGATCTAGTCCTGCGTGAAGTCACTCAGGCCACCAAGCTTCCCGACACTGGCAAATTAGCTCCTAACTGGGAGGGCTCATATAGAGTGGTCAGGACTCAACGACAGGGCACGTATTGGTTGGAAACCTTGGAAGGAAGACAGTTGGCCCATCCTTGGAATGCCAAGCACCAGAGGAAATACTACTAGTAAAGTTTTTTTTTCTTTTTTCTTTGCATTGTTACTTCTAACCTACATTTACTTTCAGCAGTGTTATTTTAGAAGTTAGCTTCATTCCCAAGCCCTAGAGAAAACTCTAGTTCCATGTCCATTTTCCTTTTTTTTTATTATGTCAATAAAAGTAATGTTCATTTCCAAACGCGTTGTCATAAGCATAACCCTACGTGGGCATAACCCTATGGGGGCACTCCTCTACAATGGGCCTTTAATGAAAAAGGCAAGATGGATTAATCCCGAGAAAATTATAACCCTATGTGGGCATAACCCTACGGGGATACACCTCCACGGAGGGCCTTTGAAGAAAAAGGTGGGATGGATTAATCCCGAGAAAATCATAACCCTACACGGGCAAAACCCTATGGGGACACACTTCCATGGAGGGCTTTTGACGAAAAAGGCGAGATGGATTAATCCCAAGAACATATGTGGACATATCTAACAACATAGCAGGAAACCCTTTTTATGCAGGTTTGTGTCGTAGGGATTGTCGTCGCAGAACAAACCACACCTCGATGAAAAAGGAATAAACAATCCTTTATTAATTAAAACAAACGGGTACAGTGAGCCACCACAAAGGAGTAACATTATATGGTACCAAAAGAAAAGATACAAATCAGGCATCAGGGTCTCCGAGCTGCAAGCCGGAGAAGTTCATGTCAGACCACTAATCTTGTACTACCTCATGGAAGTACTCGAACCTGTCGATATATGACTGGTTTAGGGCTTTATCAAAATCGGGTGAATCTTTAAAATGATCAACAGCCAGTTCTTTAATCCCTGGCAAGTCAGTGTTCTGCGAGAAGCATGGGAAGCATGAAGGGTCTCAAGCTTTGAGTTAGGGGTAGTGCGCTCATTGACAAAAGAAGCACGTTCAGTGGCAAATGCGATTTTCTATTTCTCCATTTTCTCCTCCGTCTATAAGAGGCGATTGGAAAGACCATGGGCAATTGTCAGGCCCAATTTAAGATATGGGTGAGAATACGCAGTTTCAAAAAAAAAAAAAAGGAAAGGGAGAATTCTGCCCAAGTTTAGCAAAAGTAGGGACGTACCTTAGCCATGTTGGCCAGCAGATACCTAGTAGAGGAAGTATAGTCAATGGCATTCACCTTTTCAAGATCACGTGGGAGAACAAACTCCCCAACTCTTTTTACAGCAAAAGCTGTATCAGACAGCAGCGATCCGGTGTGGCTAGCCGCCAGGGTCAGTAGCCCAGTGTGACTAGTAGCAGGGGAGAAGGACACTTGTGAGCAACCACCACCGAAGAGTTGTGTTGTCGGCACCCCAAAAAAACTTGGGTCCGTGGGATTACTGCCCACAAACAGTTGGGTAAGAGGCACCCCAAACGGGTTCAGGCTCGGAGTCAGAGTGCTCATAGCTATAGAAAAGGGAGAATTTCTAATGGAAGGAGGAGACGACAAGTTCCCACCTGCGGGTAAACCGGTACTCCTGATAACCACAGGCCTACGCGATCTTTTTTACACAGAAGGGGATGAGTACGATGCAACACCCTTTCCCTTTGCCAGCGCGAGAATATCTCTGTCAGGCCTCCTTCGCGATCCTATACAAGTTTGTGCATAAACACGTGTTACCCCGACTCAGTAAAGGAAAGGGGGAAAGAAGGATAGAAGTGTTAGGGTGTACCTCACCTATTTCGAATCACGCGAGCGGGATAGCCTAGCGTACTCAACCCCGCATCAGAGGTTAAGACCATTGCGTCTCTCATTGGGAGCTCGTAGATGATATCTAATATATCCTCTTCTTCATGACTCACAGATAGCTCGACCCTAGCAACTGAAATATGAAAACAAATTTGCATAAAGCGCAGTGCAGGAAAAGGTGGCAATAGCATGGGTGAAGAAAATAGGAGGTAGAAAGAGCTTACCAGTTGTATCCCCGTCAGTCCAGGAATGGGGGATGCAGAGGGGGAGAGCTCCCAGCTTCCCGAAACAAAAAGGAACCGTTCTTTCCAATTCTTTATCCTATGGCTGTTGTCAAGAACCACTAGTCCTTTGGGCAGGCTGCCTGCGCCGCGAGACTGACTTTGTATATGACGCCAGTCTTTGCTCTTCAGAAGGGTATAGCAAAAAAGAAATTGGTTAATGGTTGGTGGGGAGGTAAACTTACAAGACTTCCAAAGGACCAGGGTAGCTATGATAATACACCAAGAATTGGGTGTAAGTTGAGAAAGGCAGAGGTTGATCGCCTGGAGCAACTCTTCGGTAAAATCTGGGATGGGAAATTGGAGGCCTAAAAGAAAGTGAGCGTCGTAGAAGCATGTTTCTCTGGGGCAAATGGAGTAAGCCATCTCCGCGGGCAGGGGAGCCCTAGCCACGACACCTTCTGGAAAAGAGTATGAAACAGCTAGCTCCTCTACCTCGGCGTCTATCATAGTGGAGCTAAAATCCTGGCACTCGTTGTAGTCAGCCATTATAGAATGCAGAAACTCGAACACTTGAACAAGGGGAGAGCCGGGGGCAAAGATCTCTAGAGACGACTTGTCAAAGTTATTATCAATAACATACAAATAACATGAGAGGGAATGTATGAGTGTATAGGGCATGAACTAATGAAGTAGTTATAAATAAAGAATGGAACTACTTATATAGGCAAGTCACAAGGCAAGTCGTTCCAATCCCCCAACGTTATTTTTCAAACGGTCAGAAAACAACGACTATAAGCAACTATCACAAGCGAAACAACAGTCACAAGTGGGTTGGCAAAATCCAGCGGGGCACCTGGCCTACTCGCGCGTGTATGTCCGGGCCCGCCAAAAAAAAGGGAGTGGGCCAAGTTATTGGTTCAAGTATCCGTCAAAACAATGAATGTTCCTGATGAGCGACCCTCATAAATAGGGGGCATCTGATGGGGTGTTTGACTCCTAATATGAAACGTATTACGTGGAAGGATAGTGCTAAGGTGACGTGGATAAGAAGAATGTTTTGACCAAGACTAGTTATCTCCAAGTGGGAAAGGGAAGCTGAAGAGACAGAGTTGTATTAGGGCACATCCTCACTTGGTCACTATAAACACAGGACGGTCCATATACCAATGTACGCGATTAATACCCTTTGAGTTCTCATACAGCTTTAAAAAGACTTTCTGATATCTGACTTGATCGTCGGAGTGTAGGCGGCCGACACCGCACCTGTGCCCTCTCGATTACCCTTCTCTTGTCCTTTTTTACAAGTTGGCGTTTGACCAGTTCGGGGTGAATTCTTGCTTCATCAGAAAGAGATGACTATTTTTTGAGTTCTTTTTTCTATGTAATTTTTTTTTTGGATCTTTTCAAAAGATATTGAAAACATTAAAGATTGGAGACATGGAGGGGATATCAGAAATAGGGATGGCAATTTAACCCGCTCCGGCTGGGAATCGCCCCGCCTCACCTCGTTTATATCGATTATGGAGGAGGCTAAGTGGTTTTGGGGCGGTTATGGGGGTGAGAGGGAAAAACCCGCGAAGTTGCGGAGCGGGGATTGGGATAGGCACCCTCGCCCCACCACACCACGTTTATATTTTATATTTACTATATTACCTTTATATATATAATACATATACAAAATTACTCTTATATAGTAATATATATAAGATTTACTAGTTCAAATATTATTGGCAATGTACTTGTAAATTACAAAGGACCTTATCACATAAGAATGTAAAGATTAAAAAGAGTACAATTACAAAAGTAAACTCCTAAAAAAAGTTCTTAAAAAAAATTAAAAAAATTCATCCCACCCTATTTACGTCTCCCCCCGCGACGCCTCACCCCGCCCCATTTATTAAATGGGGTGGGGTGAGGATGGGGAGAACTTTTTTAAACGGGGACGAGGATGTGGAAGGGCACCCTCGCTCCGTTGTAATCCCTAATCAGAAAGGGTAGTTGTGTAATTTGAAAAATAATAATCATTCACTTGTGAAGTTAATGTTAGAAATGTCATTTAATTTAAGATGAGAGTGCAAAAGTAGAAAATGAGAGTGCTAACATTATCTCCCTTAAATAAATATTTATAGATTTTAGAATTTATATTGATTTAACACACTTAGGATTAGAGTGAAAATTTATTAAAGTGAAAATATAAAAAAATATATTTTTTATAATATTATTTTATTATTTTTCTTTTCTCTTTGAAAAAGTTGAAATATTATTATATTACTTTTCTTTTGTGTTGGGAAGAGTTACGGTACTTTAGTGTTGGAAAGAGTTAATATTTTTTTTATTAAGTTTATAATAATATTATAAGTCTTTAAAAAGAAAAGAAAAGTAATAAAAAATATTATAAATAATTTTGTTTATATTTTACTTTTATAAATTTTCACTTTAATCCTAAGTATGTTAAATCTATATAAATTTTAAAATTTATAAATATGTATTTAAACTTTTTTTATCCCTCAAAATATATATATATATATATATATATTTCTAAAATATATTTAAAAATTTAAATTAAGTTTTAGAGAAATGAATTAACTTAGTTAAAAATAGAAATGGAGTTACTTAAATAGGAAAATATGTTGTTTATTTATGAAGTAAATGTGTTGATTTTAGATAAATTTATTTTAAAATAATATTATAACTCTTTAAAAAGAAAAAAATGTAATAAAATAATATTATAAATATTTTTTTTATATTTTACTTTTATAAATTTTGACTTTAATCCTAAGTATGTTAAAGCTATATAAATTCTAAAATTTATAAATATTTATTTAAACCTTTTTATCTCTCTAAATATATATATATATATATATATATATATATATACATATATTATTTCTAAAATATATTTAAAATTTTAAATTGAGTTTTAGATAGATGAATTAATTTAGTTAAAAATAGAATTGGAGTTGCTGAAATAGGAAAATATGTTGTTTATTTATGAAATAAATGTGTTGATTTTAAATAAATTTATTTTAAAAAAAATAAGTCATAACATAGTGTAAGTGGTACTCAAATTGAAGCTCTCATAATTGTTTTTCTAACAGAAATGATTTCATCAAAAAATTCAATTTATAATAAAAGTTGTTGAACAGAAAAATCTATTTAGAGAATTATATATTGCGGTACTTTAGTATTGGAAGGAGTTATAAAAAGAATTTAAATACATATTTATAAATTTTAGAATTTATATAGATTTAACATACTTAGGATTAAAGTGAAAATTTATAAAAGTAAAATATAAATAAAATTATTTATAATATTATTTTATTACTTTTATTTTCTTTTTAAAGAGTTATAATATTATTATAAACTTAATAAAAAAAATATTATAACTCTTTCCAACACTAAAGTACTGTAATTCTTCCCGATACAAAAGAAAATTAATATAATAATATTTTAACTTTTTCAAAGAGAAAAGAAAATTAATAAAATAATATTATAAAAAATGTTTTTTATATATATTTTCACTATTATAAATTCTCACACTTATTCTAAGTGTGTTAAATCAATATAAATTCTAAAATCTATAAATATTTATTTAAGAGAGACGATGTTAGCACTCTTATTTTCTACGTTTGCACTCCCATCTTCAATTAAATGACATTTCTAACCTTAACTTCATAAGTGAATGATTACTGTTTTTCAAATTACATGACTACCCTTTCTGATATCCACTCCATGTCTCCAATCTTTAATATTTTTGGTATCTTTTGACAATATCAAAAAAAAATATCCAAAAAAAAGAACTCAAAAAATAGTTATTACTTTCTATTTAGACAGGACCCAAAAAAAAGTTATCTATGTTGAAAAAATTATCTCTTTTGACAGGACCAAAAAAGAAAAGTACTAAAAAAATTATTATCTTTGTTGAATAAATTATCTCTTTAGACAGGAAACGAAAAAAAGGACCAAGAAAAAAATTATCTCTATAGGACCTAAAAAAAAAAAAAAGATCCAAAAAGAATGTTATCTCTGCTAAATAAATTCTCTTTTGACATGACCAGAAAAAAACTACCCATAAAAAAAATATATCTCTATCAAATAAATTATCTCCTTTGATAGGATCGGAAAAAAAGTCTGGTATATAGAGAAAAAAAAAAGGAAAAATTACAACTAAGTCCTATTTTTCCATGGAAAAGACAAATAATTCCTATAAATTTTTCTATAGGACCATTAAGCCTTACTTTTGAAACATTTTTTCATTTAAGTTCTAAACCGCTTAACTTTTCACTTATACCCTTGCCAAATTAGGTTTAAAATTAATATAATTAGAATTCAATTCCAATTTTCGTTCATGATCTTAACCATATGGTGCTTTGTACCAGATTCGACCGTCTGGACATCTAAAAGAAACAAGTAGGGCAACAACGATTTTAAACAAGTTTCGTTTGAGTTTTTTTTATTCGAAAAGTCATTTCCAAGAGAAATCGTGCCATAATCAGAATCGTATGTTACTTTTTGCCAAATTTGACCGCCAAGTCGTCTAGAAGAAACAACGAGCATGTCAATCTGACCTTTGTCCTATTTTGTTTGAGTTATTTTGATTTGAAAAGAGTAATTCTTAGCAAAAATCTCAACCATATGGTGCTTTGTGCCAGATTCGACTGTTTGGACATCCAAAATAAACAAGTAGGGCAACAACGATTTTAAACCAATTCGTTTGAGTTTTTTTTATTCAAAAATTCCCATTCCAAGAGAAATCATTCCATAATCAGAATCATATGTTACTTTTTGCCAAATTTGACCATCAAAACATCCAAAAAAATAACAAGCTTGTCAATTTGATCTTCGTCTTGTTTTGTTTGAGTCGTTCTGATTCGAAAAGATCAATTCCTAGCAAAAATCGTTCATGATCACAACCGTATGGTGCTTTGTAGCCGAATCAACCGTCTGGATATCCAAAAGAAATGGCCATGGTAACAACGATTTTAAACTAATTTCATTTAAGTTGTTTTGTTTTGAAAAGTCTCACTCATAGAGAAATTGTGCCATAATTAGAATCGTACGTTACTTTTTGACAAATTTGACTGTGAAGACATCCAGAAGAAATAACGCGCATGTTGATTCGATCTTCATCTTGTTTTGTTTGAGTCATTCTAATTCGAAAAGACCAATTCCTAGTAAAAATCATTCATGATCTCAACCATATGGTGCTTTGTGCCAAATTCGATCGTCTGGACATTCAAAAGAAACAAGCAGGGCAACAACGATTTTTAACTAGTTTTGGTTGAGTTTTTTTATTCAAAAAGTCTCATTCCAAGATAAATTGTGCCATAATCAGAATCATACGTTACCTTTTGCCAAATTCAACCGTCAAAACGTCTAGAAGAAACAACGAGCATGTCGATCCGATTATCGTCTGGACATCCAAAAGAAATGAGCATGGTAGCAATGATTTTAAATTAGTTTCGTTTGAGTTTTTTTTTATTTGACAAGTACCATTCCTAGAGAAAGCATGACATAATCAAAATCATACACTACTTTTTTGCCAAATTCGATCATTAAAACATCCAGAATAAACAACGAGTATGTCGATCTGATATTCGTCCTATTTTATTTGAGTCATTTTTATTCGAAAAGCGCAATTCCTAGCAGAAATCATGCATGATCACAATCGTATGGTGCTTTGTGCTAGAATCGACTGTCTGGACATCCAAAAGAAACGGCCATGGCAACAGGGATTTTAAACTAATTTCATTTGAGTTGTTTTGTTTTGTGATAAGTGTTCAATTCTATGCATTTGAACCCTCTTTACTGCATATGTTAGTCCTGTTTCTACGTTTACCAAGATATGTTTATGGTATTTTTTTGTTTTTGATGTATTGCAGGTCTTGTAGTGAAAGGAGCGAAATTTGAGGCTTTTTGCAGCTGAAGAGAAAAGTCAGAATTGCAGCCAAGGCATCTCGATCAATCGAGATGTTGATCTCGATCAATCGAGATGTTGATCTCGATCGATCGAGATCTCACTTCAATTGATCGAAATCTCGATCAATCAAGATCTAATCTTGATTGATCGAAATTCTGCAGAGCCACTTGTCCACTTGCTCACCTGCTCTCCCACTTGCAACAAAATTTCCCTTTTTGCACGACTTAGAGGGATTGTCTGACTTGAACAAGACCTTTGGGGACCTTCTTGATATAGTAGATATATATATTGATATATATATATATATATATATGGTGGGACCCAAGGTTGAAAAAGGAGATCATAAAGCACAAAAAGAGGCCATTTCTCACATATCTCTCACACACATCAGAATATACAATGAGAGACATTCGGGAGAGGAGAAGAAGGAGCTGAACCAGACCTTTAAGCTCCATTTTCTTCATCAATGGAAGAGTGCAAGGCAGCCATGAGCAACTAACTTCTCTACTAAGGTGTTGGTGGAACCCCTAGCCATGTAAACTTGTTCATTTTTGTAGCAATTTGGGATTTGTAATTAAATGTTGATTAACTAGTCTAGTGACAATGTACACTTATACATTTCTTATATATATTCATTTGAAGTGGAGTTTATTCTTGTCTTAGAGTAGATTTTGTCATATGAATGCACAACATTTGCATATTCCACAAGAATTGCAAATGATGGCTCGGTAATGATACTTTAAATGAATGTGTAGTGCTTGCTTGTATAAACCATACCAAGATAAGATAGTTTGGATGCATGTAGGTTCACTTAGAGAGTAGGGTAATTAGGTAGTTAGTTAGGTTGAAGAGCTATGCTTGTTGAAGATGGATTATGATAGGTTGACACACACATTAATCTTTTGATATGTCATTGAGGTCACAAGCCTAATGACATTGTTAGGCATTTAATTTATGAATCCCAAGCTTGCTACACTTATGAACATGTGAATGGCTAGTGGTGGAAACCACCCCTAGTTCTCTCTCCCATCCTTTACTCTTTAAATTTATTGTTATTACATTCATGCAATAGTTTTATAAACAAAAACTCAAAACCTTGTTTTTAGGATTAAAGTGGAAGTAATCTTTCTTTAATACAATTACGACTAGTCCTCGTGGGATCGATACCCTCTATATAGAACCGTATCTACAAAGATTCGTGCTCTTGCGCGTGGTTAAATTATATTTTGATAAAAGGAGCAAAAATAAGCTTACAATATAATTCAAGTTCCAACCACATCAAAATTTTGGTGCCGTTACCGGGGACTACGGTTTAATTGTCTCCATTGGAAGATTAAATCTGGTTTAATTCTTAGGCTATAAATTCTTTCATTCTTTTTTGTATATATCTTGTTCTTATTTCTCAAATTTCTTGATTTTAGGTATACCACATAGCGGGCATCTAAAAGGATTAAAGTTGGAACCCTTTATGAGTATAAAGTCTAAAATTAGTGGGTTTGAGTTCATTCAATTTTTTTTTTGTATATATTATTGTTTATTTAGCGTATTGAGGTGTTGTTCTACTATTAATGCATGCTAGGTAGACGGTCCTTGTCACTTCCGTTGCTTTCGTGTAATATTGAACTTGAAAGAACACTTAGACAACGTAGAGGAACCTCTAGGGACCCTATATTGCCTAGGAACGAAAACATGGACCCAAATGAAAGACAACCTCCTGGACTACCTCCTTTTAATCATGAACAACAACCTCCACCTCCTCCTCCTCAAGGAGAGTTGCTTATGGACTTTTATCTTCCGACTACATTTGAAGTACTTTCATGTATTCAATTTCCGGATGTAGCGGCAAATCAATTCAAAATAAAGTCCTCCACCATCAATCTTCTTAATAGCTTCCATGGTCTCCCTAATGAGGATCCATACCGGCATTTAGATTACTTCCTTTCGGTGTGTTCCACCATTCGTTTACCACACTTTACGGAGGATGATCTAAAGCTGCGTATGTTTCCATTCTCCTTAAAAGATAAAGCTAGAAGTTGGTTCAATTCCTTAGAACCTAACTCAATCCATTCCTGGGCGGAGATACAAATAGAGTTCTTAAAAAAATACTTCCCAATGGGAAAGACGAGTGATATTCGGCGAGCAATCACCGGATTCACCCAAATTGATCAAGAACAATTTCATGAGATGTGGGAGAGATTAAAAGATCTTCTTAAATCTTGTCCGCATCATGCTGTCCCAAAATGGCAGCTAGTGCAAAGTTTTTATGATGGGGTGAGTGTGCAACATAGGCAAATGATAGACTCCGCTTGTGGAGGTGGGTACCTTTTGAAAAGTCCCGATGAGGCATGAAAACTTTTCAAACCCTAAGCAACAATTCAGCTCAACGCTCCTCCACTAGAAAAGGGAAGGCCACCCAACCTTGTAGAGGAGTGCATGAAATTTCATGGGTAGATGAGGTTGCCATGCAAGTAGAAGCCTTATCCCAAAAAATGGACCTAATCATGAAAAATGGGCTGCCTACTCCAAGCCAACCTGTTCAAAATCAGGAAGGGTGATCGTTTTGCTATAGCACTTCACATTTTGTGCGAGATTGTCCTATTACCGGGCAATCTCCCGATTATGCTCAAGAGCAAGCGAATGCTTTGTACTCCAAGCAGATGAATGATCCATATTCAAACACGTACAATCCTGGTTACAAGAATCATCCGACTTTTTCATGGAAATCTCAAGAATCAAGTCCCTCTTTTCAAGGGCAAAATTCTTTCAATTCCCAATCTCAACAGCCTCAATAAAGGCCAAATCCTCAACCTTACCATCAAAGATCCAATTACCAACAACCACCACCTCCTCCGAGAAGCCAAGGCTTTGAAGAAAGAGTGATAAGCAATCTTGAGGCCAATACCCACTTATTGCAAACTCACTCTCAATCAATCTCTAAGCTTGAAGCTAATGCTCAATCTATGGCTAGGTTAGAGCTCAAATCGGGCAACTAGCTAATGCCTTGAATAGAAGAGAGGAAGGTAAGTTGCCGAGTCAACCGGTGGCAAATCCTAAGGGTGTTCATATGATTGAGGATCCACCATTTTCATCTTGTAATGCTCCTCCGGAGCAAGTTCAATCAATCAACACCTTAAGGAGTGGTAAAATCATCAATTCCAAGGTAGGGGAAGAAAAGAAAAAGAAATCCCAAGAGCAATCCAAATATCCAAAAGAATTCCAATTAAATCCAAAATTGTTTCCGTTAAATCCAAATGTGAACAACATCCCACTAAATCCAAAAGGAAAGGTAAGTGAAGTTCTGTCATCATCAAGTCCAAATCTTGACACCTCTTTTGAACCTCCGGTTCCTTTTCCTCAAAGACTGAAGGAGCCTTCTCATTTTGGGAAGCAAGGAGAAAAAATTCAAGACATGATGGAGATCTTCAAACAAGTAAAGATCAATCTCCCTCTCCTTGATGCTATCTGGCAAATTCCCTCCTATGCTAAATTCTTGAAGGACTTGTGCACTCAAAAGCGCAAATCTAGGAATAATGTTCCTAAGAAAGTCCTCTTAACTGAGCACATGAGCTCCATTTTCCAACACCAAGCCCCTCTTAAATTCAAAGATCCGGGTGCTCCAACCATATCATGCACCATCGAAAATCAATCTTTTGAAAAGACACTTCTTGATTTAGGGGCTAGTGTCAATTTGCTTCCATTCTCAGTTTACCAACAACTAGGTTTGGGGGAACTTAAGCATACCACAGTTGTGTTGCAACTTGCCGACCACTCGGTGAAGCAACCACGTGGTATCATTGAAGATGTAATCATTCAAGTGGACAAATTTTACTTTCCGATGGACTTCATAGTCCTTGACACGGAACCGGTCCAAAATCCAAATAGACATATTCCTATCATTCTAGGTCGTCCATTTTTGGCCACGGCAAACGCTTGCGTTAATTGCCGTACCGGAGTAATGGACATCTCTTTCGGGAATATGAAAGTCCGCTTGAACATCTTCAATGCTTCCCACCACACATCCGAAGACGAAAGTGAGTGCTTTTGTGTTGATGTAGTGGAAGACCTTGTTCAAGAAGCACTTCCTTCTATTCTTTCTAAGGATCCTTTAGAGGCATGCCTAAATCATTTCAACTGTGACAATTTTGACATTGAGCAATCCATTTGTGAAGTCAACTCAATGCTCGATGTCACTACTGTCATGGATGTGCCTCAATGGAAAGTTCTTAGAGAACCTTTTCCTCCGTTGGTTAATTCCGTCGCTCCCCACGGAGCGGTGGAATTGAAGGACTTGAAAGGCGGATCGTTGTTCAAAGTAAACGAGTAGCGCTTAAAAATGTGCGTGGATGACCAAGTTACCACCGAATACGTGGATGTCGTCATTTTGACGGATCCCGTGTATTTTGACTCGTGAGCCGATTCGGACGTCATGCCATAGACGTGTAAGGTGGCGCGGCCATGGTAGATATCATGCTTCCATAATGTCCCTTTAATCTAAGGTAAATTTTGTATCTAAGCAATTTAGTATCTAAGTCCCATAAATCCAAGTCCATGAAGCATAACTCAAGCTGACTATTTTTGAGCATCTCGATTGATCGAAGCAGAGATCTCGATCAATCGAGATTTTGATTGATCGAGATTTTGGTCTCGATTGATCGAAATAATGTAAAGAGTTTGCCAAGTCCAAAGTCCCGAGAGGTAGTATTCTTCGATAGCACTTCGATAGGTCCTCGATCAATCGAAATTTTGATTGATCGAAGTGGGACTTCGATTGATCGAAGTGGATCTCGATTGATCGTAATAGTGTTTCGATTAATCGAAGTAGGATTTCGATTGATCAAAATCTTGATTGATCGAGATGTACATGTCGATCAATCGAGATTGACGCGATGCCTGCACGTGAGCCGAATACTTATTTAAACCGTTGGGCTTCCCTCTCATTTCAAAAGACCATCCGACTTCCTTCTCTTCTCCGAGCAAGCCAGAGCTTCCCCAAGCACCGTCCCACACTTGATCTACCATTCCTGACCATCCACCACCGTTCGCCGTAATCCGAGATCTCCGCGAGCACGCGCACGCTCATCTCTTCCGGCAGCGAGTTGGGTCTTCATCTTTTTGTGCCGATCATCATCTTCACTAGAGGTAAGTGATGCATGGCTATAGTTTGCTTACTTTCTCGCTATTTTTGTTAGTTTCTCGGCGTAATAAGCATAGACCGGTGATATTGGGTGGAATGGTGCATTCGCTATGTTCATAATGGGATTTTGCGGGTTTTGGGGGTAGGAATGCATGTATGGGTGAGATATTGCATTATTTTTGTTTCGAATGCTTAATGTACGGTTTGCAACCGTGGCCCCATCGCTTAGGTTGCATCCGCTCACGCTACCTCGTTGAGAGCGAATTTTTGAATACATATTTCAGCACCATGGACTAGAATTTTATTTTTTCATTTTTTTATTTTTTATTATTTTTTTATTTTTATTCTTAGTTTAGCATTCCTCTTATTTTCTTTTTATTTATGTACTTTTGGAATAAGTGCAAACTGTTCTGAGACTATGGCGAGAGTGAAGAATGCCCCCGGTGCTGCTCGAGATGTGCCCGGGAGAGCCTTCCGGACTCGGAAGTTTCACCCGGAGCAGATATTCGAGCTGAGAGAGTTCGAGACGCGTTCCGACAGCTCGTGGGCTGTAGCAGAGCTCAGGAGGCGTCGCCTTGACCGATTATGTGTGCCTCCCACTGATGTGGCACATGAGCGCTTGGTGAAGGTCTTTTATGAGCGCATGACCTATTCCTGCACCGCGCCGGACACATTGGAGACGGTCGTGGGCGGCACGACGATCACTATCACGCCGAGCCGGATTGCGCAGTTGCTCGGCATCCCTCACCAGCAGCCTCCAAATTGGTTGACCAGGACGGTCGACCGATCTACAGGGCCGAGCATCCAGCAGACACGACACTGTTCTCCATCGTGATGGACATGTGTGGTGGGGCGTTTACCACGCCCAGTCACAACTGCACGTCCAAATCGATGTGCCCGAGTAGACTATGGTTCCTGGACACCGTTCTCATCAAGAACGCGTGTCCTCTACAGCATATGGTAGAGCATAGAGGCGACCTCCTCCGTTGCCTTTACACTTTCCACACTGGCACGTGGTTTTTTGTCCCATCGCTGATATGGGGGCAGATGTTTAAGATCTGGGACGGCCTTGTCAACAAGAGGATGAGGCGAGCAGCGAGTTGGCGGCTTCCCTTTCCTTTCCTTTCCTTGTCGCCGCTTTCCTGAGCCGTGCCAGTATACCAGTCAATGATACTGACATTCAGTTGGCACCGCCCACCCACTTCACACCTACTCAGTGGGAGAGGGTGAGGCGACACCTGGAGCGACAGGACCACCAGGGCGATCCACCAGAGGATATAGACATGGATGCCCCAGTGGAGATGGATGAGGGTGAGCCTGCAGAAGGTGAGTCTTCTGACGAGGAGATGGAGGAGGATGAGATGGATATTGCTGCAGAGCGGCATGACATCCTGGTGACTGGCTACTCCTACCTGGCAGCTGATGTAGAGCCGCTCCAGCAGGGTTTTGAGGAGCACGTCCAGGTGACGCAGAGTCTGCTGGAGGGCATTAGATCGGACATTTCATCTCTGGCACAGGGTTAGAGGGCGATTTTAGACGAGTTTCGGGCCTTCCGACAGGACCTACAGTTCCTGCTTGCCGGCCGAGCCTCCACCTCCACCTCCACCTCCACCTCTACTACTCCCACCGAGCCACCACCACCACCCGCCCTCGAGTAGCTCTATCTATTTGCACTTTCTATTTTACTGTTTGTATTTTTCTTTCTTTATTTTTGATAGGCCATGTTGGCCCTATTAGTTTTTGTGTATTCCACATCCAAGTACCCTTGTACTGAAACTTATGTTCACATATATGGAATACAGTTCTCTTTTCTTTTATACCATGTGTTATATTTTCTGTCTTTATTTTTACTTTCTGCCCATATCTCTGCTCTCTATACTTTGACTATGTATGTAGTACCACTTGCCTAATTGTTATATGCGATTCAGTTGATGATTTCCGTTTATTACCGCCTGGTTTAAATTCCCAATACTGTTGAGATTGCTTCAACGCAGTATGGCGTTAATAAAGAAAGGCAGCCCCTTTGCATGCCATACGTTAGCGTGCCTGGATAGTCAATATCTTATCGCATAGACCTCTTAGTCTATTAGGAAACACCAGTTCAGAGTCTTGGATGTGCATTGATCTTGGCCTTATCCGCTTGTCCATAATTCTTTTATTATGTTCATTTTATCTACTTTTTGTTCCATTTAATGCTCGTGGTGTCTAGTTGGTGTTCCATGCAGGTTTTTCTCATTTCCAGCATGACCACCCGTATTGGAATGCCATTTTTGTCGCGTTCTGCAATCCCGTTAAATTCTTTCCTTGTTCTTCTTGTCCAAACATTGAGGACAATGTTCTGTCTAAGTTTGGGGGTGCGGTATGCTATACCACTTGCACATGCATGCAATGTTCAGTCTTTATAATTGATTGTCATTGTAGAGCAAGTTTCTTTTCTTGATATTTTTGCATACTTGCTATGATGTCTTGCTTTTTAAAGGAAGATCATTCGAATAAATGTCCGAAGTAAATGCAGCAGGTAGTTAAGAACTTTAACATTGTAAATGCCCGCACTTTTGCAAGCTATATAATAGGCTAGAGCGGTCTACATTTTTGTCCAAATATGAACACGTACAGTTCTTGCCCTAAATTTGTCCTTAACCGCACAAATTCGCACACATGCATTTTAAACTGTGGGGTATAAGTCTGATGGAGAATTTTATAAATTTCTGTTTTTATTCGAACAACTTAAAGAATAAGTTCTTCCGGTTGTTGTAAAAAAAAAAAAAAAAAAAAAAGAGAAAAATTTGCAATAAGCCTTCTCACTCAATAAACCGGATCTCTAGGCCTCATTAAGCATGGAGTGTTCGCGTATAAATGTGCAAGGTTGAGCAATAATAAGCGGGTGGCTTGCTTAAGCTCATCGCCTTGTAAGCTTGGTTTTTAAGTCCGAGGGGTGCTTCTTCACCTAATGCCCTAAAACCAATTGGTTTGGGAGTCATTGGCCCAATACCGCTACATGGGCTTGCAAGAAAGCAAAAAGAGCTAAGCATTGCACGGTCATCCGCGCATGAGAAATCATGAATGTTTTGTGATAATGAACAACAGTGTCGAACCGTTTCAATGAGTTTTTCTTTTAAAAGCAGATTTGTTCTTATTCTTCTCCAAATATGACAAAGTCACGCGCTAGAATGCATGTTCACTTTTCAAAGAGGATTTTGGGGTCAGAATCGGTATGTTTGTACGGACTGGCCATTATGTGGGGACCGTCGTTTATTTATAGCTTGTGAAAGTCCAATTTTGCTAATGACTGCATAATTCTGTAATACTTGTTGCATTTGCCAAATGTGAAATGAACGGATGATCGCCTTTTATCTAGTTGATGACTGAGCATGATTAAATTTTTGTATAAGATAGTTAATTTCATTTTTGTAATATTGCATTGCTAAGGGACTAGCAATATGTAAGTTTGGGGGTGTGATAAGTGTTCAATTCTATGCATTTGAACCCTCTTTACTACATATGTTAGTCCTGTTTCTACATTTACCAAGATATGTTTACGGTATTTTTGTGTTTTTGATGTATTGCAGGTCTTGTAGTGAAAGGAGCAAAATTTGAGGCTTTTTGCAGCTGAAGAGAAAAGTCAGAATTGCAGCCAAGGCATCTCGATCAATCGAGATGTTGATCTCGATCAATCGAGATCTCGATTGATCGAGATCTTACTTCGATTGATCGAAATCTCGATCAATCGAGATCTAATCTTGATTGATCGAGATTCTGCAAGCCACTTGCCCACTTGCTCACCTGCTCTCCCACTTGCAACAAAATCCCCCTTTTTGCACGACTTAGAGGGATTATCTGACTTGAACAAGACCTTTGGGGACCTTCTTGATATAGTAGATATATATATTGATATATATATATATATGGTGGGACCCAAGGTTGAAAAAGGAGATCATAAAGCACAAAAAGAGGTCATTTCTCACATATCTCTCACACACATCAGAATATACAAGGAGAGACATTCGGGAGAGGAGAAGAAGGAGTTGAACCAGACCTTGAAGCTCCATTTTCTTCATCAATGGAAGAGTGCAAGGCAGCCATGAGCAACTAACTTCTCTACTAAGGTGTTGGTGAAACCCCTAGCCATGTAAACTTGTTCATTTTTGTAGTATTTTGGGATTTGTAATTAAATGTTGATTATCTAGTCTAGTGACAATTTACACTTATACATTTCTTATATATATTCATTTGAAGTGGAGTTTATTCTTGTCTTAGAGTAGATTTTGTCATATGAATGCACAACATTTGCATATTCCACAAAAATTACAAATGATGGCTAGATAATAGTACTTTAAATGAATGTGTAGTGCTTGCTTGTATAAACCATGCCAAGATAAGGTAGTTTGGATGCATGTAGGTTCACTTAGAGAGTAGGGTAATTAGGTAGTTAGTTAGGTTGAAGAGCTATGCTTGTTGAAGATGGATTATGATAGGTTGACACACACATTAATCTTTTGATATGTCATTGTGGTCACAAGCCTAATGACATTGTTAGGCATTTAATTTATGAATGCCAAGCTTACTACACTTATGAACATGTGAATGGCTAGTGGTGGAAATCACCCCTAGTTCTCTCTCCCATCCTTTACTCTTTAAATTTATTGTTATTTCATTCATGCAATAGTTTTATAAACAAAAACTCAAAACCTTATTTTTAGGATTAAAGTGGAAGTAATCTTTCTTTAAGACAATTACGACTAGTCCTCGTGGGATCGATACCATCTATATAGAACCGTATCTACAAAGATTCGTGCTCTTGCGAGTGGTTAAATTATATTTTGATAAAAGGAGCAAAAATAAGCTTACAATATAATTCAAGATCCAACCACATCATTTTGAAAAGTTCCATTCCAACAGAAATCGTGCCATAATCAGAATCGTACGTTCGTTTTGCCAAATTCGACCGTCAAGACGTCCAGAAGTGTAACGCCCCGATTTTTGGTACTCCCGGAATCCGAGGGTGAACAGTATTTTCACCTCATCATCTTAAACCTCAATCTTGTCATAAACTATTTTATTGCGGAAACTTTCTATATTAACACCATTATAGTGGCACACACTCATCAATACCCCTCACAATGGGTTCCACATTTGGTTTCACACATATAAACTACCAATTTATGGAAATCAACTCCTTGTATAATTGGAATTTGATTTTTAAACCTACACCATTGGATAGATAATTCCAAAATACTCGAATTAAAAAAACCACACTCAATTCTGATTTAAAATGAAGAAGTTACATCAAAATGAAGTTTGAACCGATTTTTTTCTTTGTAGTGAATAGTAACTTCGATTGTGTGAAACTGTGTTCGATTGTGCGAAAATTTTAGCCCCTCGTGACTTTGGACCTGTATTATTTCGCACAATTGAAATGAGGGTTTTGATTGTGAGAAATTACCCTGTCTGGACCCTAAAAACCACAATATTTCGCAACCAATTCGCACAATCAAAAAATGGGTTTCGATAATGCGAAATGGCCATTTCGCACATGCGAAATACCTTCTAAGGGACCTCCATACATAGTCCATTTTGAGCCCAAATCTCAACCAAATAACCTTGGATCTTTCATTCCACATATAAATCAACTACCAATGATATAACATCATACACATACACCAACCTATACATTTGAATCTCAAATCTTTCACAATCATAGAAAATTCCTAGGTTCACAATGCACATAAAACTCAAGTGAATATACCATCCTTACTTCCCAAAATTCACTTCCATAAAACCATATATATAAGAAATCAAATGGTCCTTTAAGCATACATTCATCAAGTCTAAAATGAAGGAAGCCATTATACATGCATTTCTCAAAAGTCTGTGTTGCACTTACATTTGGAGTTTATATACAATATAAGATACAAATTTAAAGGCAACACTACAACCATGGTCAACATGCCACAAGCCGGCATGGACATTTATCTACATCTCAAAAGATCAAAAATCTAAAAAGGAACTCAACAAGGTCCATTGAGCTAATCATGCTTCGTCCTCCATCGACGCCTTATCTGAAAAAGTTAGTATAAATAGGGGGTGAGCTTATCCTCTCTCGCTCAGTAGAAATGATCCACCCATCCCCACTCTAACCCGTCAGCCATGCATGAATGCACATGAAATTGCTACATGTCTACATGACAAGTATACATATTTTTTACTCATAAACAATCACGTTTTTTAAATCATGTGTGATGCTTCACATCTCAATGCATATATATATATATATATATATATATATATATATATATATATATCAAATTGACAAGTCACAATTCATATATATATAACTCAATCCACAAATTCCCAGAAATCAATTCAATAGGGACTAGCTTATCACACCACATCTATAGTAAGGGTCTTTTCGGTACCCAAACTTTGTTTATGCTTCTCGATTTACTATTCCGACAGATACGACATCCGTTTGGCCAAGTTTTGGATCTTTCACCCTAGGGACCATTCCCTCATCTTAATTCTCAATGTTGTCACGCCCCAAAAACCTCACTTTTCACATAGTGCACACAATCACATCAATACACTCAATCCACACAATGCAATGCATTTTCCGTCCACTTCAAGATTGTCACAATGTCATCACACTCAAATCATGAAAATCATCACGCTTATGCATTTTACAAGAAAAATCATATCTTTCATGTATAAGTCTATAAAAACTCATATTTTCATGTTTTCATCAAATGAACACATTTTTTCATCAAAAGCATTCATAGTCTCATTTGCATATACGCAACATATATAATTTCTAACTAACATGTTAGACATTTATACATGCATAAATCACAATAGTATTCATATATACACATATACATAACCCTAGGCTCAAGAAATCAAATCTATCCTTCATGTTACATAAAAGTGACCTATAAGACCAAAGTAAAGATGAGTCTAGCACCCTTACCTCAATTCCCCAGTTTCGAATCCCTCTTTTGAAAATCCCAGCCATCCCAAATTTACGAAATGGAGACTTTGATCTGTTCAAACTGATGCCATTGATTTCCCTTACACACTTCCCTTCTTCGGAAAGGTCCAAATCACACCTTAAGGCCCTCAAACTCTAGAGAGAAAGGAGAGAGATGAAGTGGGAGCTTTAGAGAGAGAGAGAGATCTGTAAAAGTGAATATCTCTAACCCCCCAGATATTTATTCCACTCCTAGGGGTGCAAATAGACCATTTTGCCCCAGGGCCACTTAACATACCCTCTTGACCTCCGAATTAATTCTCAAAAACTCTCGTGCATAATCTCAATCGTATGAGGCTTTGTGTCAGATTTGACCATCTAGACATCCAAAAGAAATGAGCATGATAACAACATTTTTAAACTAGTTTCATTTGAGTTGTTTTGATTCGAAAAGTCTCATTCCTAGAGAAATCATCCCATAATCCGAATCGTA
The DNA here is from genome assembly GCA_026545225.1 of Cornus controversa. NCBI lineage: Eukaryota > Viridiplantae > Streptophyta > Magnoliopsida > Cornales > Cornaceae > Cornus > Cornus controversa. Next base: position 25,447,706 of record CM048848.1, on the reverse strand, counting down.
CATTGCTTTTTGCAAAATTCGACCGTCAAGATGTCTAAAAGGAACAACGAGCATGTAGATCCGATCTTTGTCATGTTTTGTTAGAGTCATTCTGATTCAAAAAGAGCAATTCCTAGTAGAAATAGTGTATGATTACAACCGTATAGTGCCTTTTGCCACATTCGATTGTTTGGACATCCAAAAAAAATGAGCATCGCAACAACGATTTTAAACTAGTTTCATTTGAGTTATTTTATTTTGAAAAGTCACATTCCTAGAGAAATCGTGTCACAATCAGAATCATACGTTACTTTTTGCCAAATTCGAGCATCAAGTCATCTAGAAGAAATAACAAGAATGTCGATCCGATCATCATCCTATTTTGTTTGAGTTGTTCTGATTCAAAAAGAGCAATTCCTAGTAAAAATCATTCATAATCTCAGTAACGTATGATTTTGATTATGGCATGTTTTATCTTGGAATGGTATTTTTCGAATAAAAAAAACTTAAATGAAACTAGTTTAAAATCATTGTTGCCATGCTCATTTCTTTTAGATGTCCAGATGATGATCGGATAGACATGCACAATTTCTGCTAGGAATTACTCTTTTCGAATCAGAACAACTTAAACAAAATAGGATGAAAATTGGATTGACATGCTCGTTATTTCTTCTAGACGTTTTGACGGTCAAGTTTGGCAAAAAGTAACGTACGATTCTGATTATGGCATGATTTCTTTTGGAATAAGACTTTTTGAATAAAAAAAACTCAAACGAAACTGGTTTAAAATCGTTGTTGCCCTGCTTGTTTCTTTTAGATCCAGACGGTCGAATCTGACACAAAGCACCATATAGTTGGTATCATGAATGTTTTTTGCTAGAAATTGCTCTTGTCGAATCAGAACGACTCAAACAAAACATGACAAAGATCAGATTGACATGCTTGTTGTTTCTTCTGGACGACTTGACGGTCGAATTTGATAAAAAGTAATGTACGATTTTGATTATGGCACAATTTCTCTTGGAATAAGACTTTTCGAAAAAAAAAAAAATTCATGCAAAACTTGTTTAAAATTGTTGTTGCCCTGCTTATTTCTTTTGGATATCCAGACAGTCGAATCTGGCACAAAGCACCATATGATTGAGATCATGAACGGAAATTGGAATTGAATTTTAATTATATTAATTTTAAACCTAATTTGGTAAGGGTATAAGTGGAAAGTTAAGTGATTTAGAACTTAAATGGAAAAATGTTTCAAAAGTAGGGCTTAATGATCCTATAGAAAAATTTATAGTAATTATTTGTCTTTTGCATGGAAAAATAGGACTTAGTTGTAATTTTTCCTTTCTTGTTCTGCATATCAGACTTTTTTCCGGTCCTATCAAAGGAGATAATTTATTCGATAGAGATAACTGTTTTTATGGGTAGTTTTTTTTTTGTCCTGTCAAAAGAGAATTTATTCAGCAGAGAGAACGTTCTTTTTGGATTTTTTTTTAGGTCCTATAGAGATAATTGTTTTCTTGGTCCTTTTTTTCGTTTCCTATCCAAAGAGATAATTTATTTAATAAAGATAATAATTTTTTTGGTACTTTTCTTTTTTCGTGAGGTCGAAAGAGATAATTTTTTCAACATAGATAACTATTTTTTGAGTTCTTTTTTTTGGGTAATTTTTTTTTTTTTATCTTGTCAAAAGATACCGAAAACATTAAAGATTGGAGACATGGAGGGGATATTAGAAAGGGTAGTTGTGTAATTTGAAAAACAATAATCATTCACTTGTGAAGTCAAGGTTAGAAATGTCATTTAATTTAAGATGGGAGTACAAACATAGAAACTGAGAGTGCTAACACTCTCTCTCTTAAGTAAATATTTATAGATTTTAAAATTTATATTAATTTAACACACTTAGAATTAGAGTGAGAATTTATAAAAGTGAAAATATAATTTTCTTTATAATATTATTATTATTTTTTCTCTTTAAAAAAGTTAAAATATTATTATATTACTTTTCTTTTGTATTGGGAAGAGTTAGGTACTTTAGTGTTGGAAAGAATTATAATATTTTTTTTATTAAGTTTATAATAATATTATAACTCTTTTAAAAGAAAAGAAAATTAATATTATAAATAATTTTGTTTATATTTTACTTTTATAAATTTTCACTTTAATCCTAAGTATGTTAAATATATATAAATTCTAAAATTTATAAATATGTATTTAAACTCTTTTTATCCCTCTCTCTCTATATATATATATATACACATATATTATTTCTAAAATATATTTTAAATTTTAAATTGAGTTTTAGAGAGATGAATTAAGTTAGTTAAAAATAGAATTGGAGTTGCTGGAATAGGAAAATACGTTGTTTATTTATGAAGTAAATGTGTTGATTTTAAATAAATTTATTTTAAAATAATATTATAACTCTTTAAAAAGAAAAGAAAAGTAATAAAATAATATTATAATTTTTTTTTATATTTTACTTTTATAAATTTTCACTTTAATCCTCACTATGTTAAATATATATAAATTCTAAAATTTATAAATATTAATTTAAACTCTTTTTATCTCTCTCTCTCTCTCTCTCTCTCTCTCTCTCTCTATATATATATATATATATATATATGTATATATATATATATGCATACATACATATATTATTTCTAAAATATATTTAAAAATTTAAATTGTGTTTTAGAGGGATGAATTAATTTAGTTAAAAATAGAATTGAAGTTGGTGAAATAGGAAAATATGTCGTTTATTTACGAAGTAAATGTGTTGATTTTAAATAAATTTATTTAAAAAATATTAAGTCGTAACATAGTCTAAGTGGTACTCAAATTGAAGCTCTCATAATTATCTTTCTAACAGAAATGATTTCGTCAAAAAATTCAATTTATAGTAAAAGTTGTTGAAGTTTAAGTGAAGAAAACACAAATATATTTAGAGAATTATTGAGTGATTTTAGTAAAACTCATTTAGCTAATGACTAAAATGCTGCACAAGTAAAAAAAACGAAGCCATTTTAGTCTACTGCAGACACGACAGAAGGATCCTGACTCAAAACTACATAGAATGTCTAGTAGTACAGGGACATCCTTAAACTTCTATCACTTCTTATTCTTGTAAAAAAATTCTTCCTTGATAAAAATAAAAAAATAAAAAAAATAAAAAAAAAATACACTATCATGATCATCGAATAAGCGCGTGGACAACCGCAAGAATAAAAAATAATTACTCTTCTCTCAAATAAACTGTTCATAATTTGTGCCATGGTCTAATATTGAGATAGCTTTAGATATTGTAGGTACGCTTAATTGTATCAAGTCCATCGTGAAGAAAGAACAATACAAGTATGTAATTATTTGGTATATATGAAGTACAACCTGTAATTTTTATGCTCAGATTTTTCCTATAAAAATTTGTATCGCCTTTACTACTTTAAATTTTCAATATATTAATTTGCCTAATTATTATTGATTGATGGAATTTCTATTAAATAATTGGATGATTTCTTAAAATCAGACAGTTGAATTTTAAATTGGGACAAAAATCAATAAATAACAAGATTAAATGGAATAAAAAAGAAATTGTATCTGGTATATTGGAAGACATCAAGCTAATGCTTCAAGACCATCAAAATCTCAAAGTTATTTGGACCCCAAGATACCTCAACAGGCCAGCCCAGCCCAGCCCATATTCTGAGCCAATGGGCCCAATCTTCATCAGACATATAATTATAAATGTTAAAAACAATAGTAAGCAAAGATGTGGCTAATATAGCATTGGCTAAATCAGAGGAATCTGGAGGAGCAAAGATGTGGGCCATGTGGCTAATATAGCATTGTCATATATATATATATATATATATATTCATGAGTTAATTTTTTCTTTTTTAATAATTACAAAGAAAACAAATTTGATGTAATAATCGAAGATGATAAAGATGGTGACAAAGCGCACCACCGCAATGGTCACAGCATGATTATAAAATGGAAGTGGAGAAAGAATCTGATTTGTTGACCTTAGTTAGCATCCACGGAGAATAAGGGATATATATATATATATATATATATACACACACACACACATAGAGAGAGACAGAGAGACAGAACTCCCAATAAGTAGAATTATTCAACAAAAAGGAGAGTGAGGTCTAATGGGTATATAATAGTATCATTCAAATTTCAAATTAATGTTCGTGAGCCAGTTTATTAAATGTGAAAAAAAACTTTGGAAATAAGTCCCCCTTTCAAAGTGTTTTTTTTTCCTCAGAAATTTTAATTTGAAAAATGATAAATATCACAATTTTTTTGATGATGTTTATCTCAAATAACATCCTTTGTATAACTGTGTTGGATTAATTTTAAAAATAATAAATATTACAATTTTTTTAATAATATTTATCTCGAATAACATTTTTGTATAACTGTGTTGGATGAAAGAGAAATTAACAGATTATAGGCTTTTTGAAGATAGGGTGACATGGTGCCACATAATTCTAGATAAACATCGCCAAAATATATTTTGTGATATTTATTACTCAATGAGAGAGAATCATATAATACTAAATCATAGGATTCACTCATTAATTACGGGAGTAATGAAATGTCCGCGTTAGACTAATTCGAATGAGAAATTTGTGAGTGAAGTAACACAAAGTGACACAATTTTTACTTTCTAGTCTCGGATTAGACAAAGGATCATCCTCCTTTAACACCTGTTCATCACAACACAACTTTTGATGTATTGTTTTGCTTTAAAATCCTAAAAAGTAACAACTAACCCAACAAAATGTCCGTGAAAAAAGTTTTCAGAAAATAAGAATAATTTAACAAATTTTTTTTGGCCTATATATATAATTTAGAAAAGTCCAAGGAGACACTTATTTTGAACATTAAAAAGAGAGCCTTTATTTTGGAAGGGGGTCGTCTTGAATAATTGAAGTCAATGGGAGAAAGGATAAGAATCCCACCAGTAGGACGGATTGCTCATTTAAGTCATTCACATTCACATAGAGAGAGAAAGAGAGAGAGAGAGAGAGAAATGGTGAGGCAATGGAAAGGAGTGTCAAGCTGGGAAGGAGGCAGCTTTGAAGAAGGTTTAGGCAGTGGAGGAGTTGTTCTTGTCTTGTGGGTGGCTTTAGTCAGCCTCTCTCTCATCTCAGCCATAATCTTCTCTTGTGGAGATAGTGCATCCAAAGACAAATCCTCAGCTGACACTTACGGTGCCGGATGCACTGCCTGCGGCGCAGGTTGCGGTGGTTAAACTCGTTAATTTCCTCACTATATATATATATATATATATATATATATATATATATATATATATGCTATACAACTTGTATTTGTATAGCTACAAAATTCCAATTGAAAGCTGCAGAATTAACAGTCTACTTTCACATATTGCATCTTCCTGATTCCGATATGTATCAGAAAAGTCTTAGTTTTTACATTTGTAAAAACGTGTATTATCGAAGCATAATTCAAATTATAGATAAGGTAGTTATTACTATGTCACCTTTTACTTCTTTTTGTTTGTTATTGTTCTATTATAAGCTCCAATTACTGAATATAAAACATGGTTGTTTCTCCTTTAGCCACAATCTCAGTCCAGAAAATCCAATATAACTTTGGAGATTTTTTAAAGGATTTTTTTGAATTTATAAGAATTCAAAAAATTTGTTAAGAAACTTGAGAAATTGCATTTTATTGGTATAAAAACCTAGACTTAAAGTTTATGAATTTTTAGAGTTTATGTCTTTCGAAAAAGGATTTTTATAATTGTTATACAGTTTTTATGATAAATTCTACAATTGTATTATTTTTATGAAAACTTTTAAAAATTGCTCTCTTAATAGGAAAGAATTGATTATGTTCGGAATTTTAATTTTGATGTCATAGTAGCTTAATTTAGTACAGTTTAAAATTGACAACAATACACTTCCAAGTAACCAATTTTTTTTTGGCTTATTTAATAGAAAACAAGAATATGGGTATGATCATACCATGACAATTTGTGCACATACTATAGTTATTTGTAGCTTTGATTCGAACAAAATTGGTGAATTAGACTCTCTTTTGACATCTAAACTAGTAATGTTGGAACAGAGTCCAAGTCACCAACATTTCTAGTGTATATGTCAAAATAGAGTGTGAATTCCCGCTACGTTATTTGCAAGTCACCAACTTATGATCCAAAACTTCCTACAACTAATCAAGCATACGTCCAACCTATCCAACAATATGATCAAAGAACAAGTTGCCCGATCATACTTATCCAACATTAGATGTCTTGTCATGCCTTGAAATTCGGACCACTGGGACTCCCCCGGACAAATCCGAATCACGAGTGTGAACCTGTTCACTTGACCCCGTGAATGACCTTAACCACACTCATGCAATAGTATCAAGCTTTGATATCACGCTGTCACGCCCCGATTTTCATCGCCTAAAAACCCGAGGTGACATTCGTCCATTTACCCCTAATGAACCATTAATTACAGCAGAAGCTTAATCATGTTCATGCACCTATATATATACATATGTATATATATATTTACACACAACTCAACATCAACTAATCCCAGTGGGCTTCCACCATACACTCTTCAAATGATTTTCTCAAATAAGCACAGATACATAACTCATTGTACGTCCATTATCATAAGCTGGAAATGAAACCATTGGAAAGAGGGTTTCAAAATACTCAATTTCGAAAAATGAATCACTTGATTCAGATTTGAAACGACCAAGTTATGCCTATTTCAAGATTTTAAAAATCTGCATCAGTCGACTTATGAAATCAGTCGACCATTTTGCTGTTCTAGAAAGCTCTAAAACACTCTGTGAAATACCCCCCCAGAAAATTTCGCGCATGAGGTGGCCAGTCTCATACACAAAACCTGGAAGATACATACAACTGGTAGCAACAAGCATATAATACAAAAGATATAATGAACAATTTTCTAAAAGCAGAAAAGAAAGTTCCTCTGAATTAAAATAACTGTTAACTAAACAAGTATATGTCCGGTAATACAATTTGGAAGTCCTGTAACCCAAGGACCCCTTAACCAGAATGAACCAAAGTTTTTAATTCTAGAATTAATACCAACAATCAAAGTCTCAAAAGGTCATAGTATGACTCTTGAAGAAGACAAGTTCTTACCAAGTAACTGATGAGATGAGACGTCTGCTACAACCAAACCCTAAAACTCTATCCTCGCGGTGGAACCTGTCTGAAACCTGAAATATCAACAAAGTGGGTTAAACCCACGAGCAAGTCCTATCTACTACATCCCAATCAGAGAACCAATATACATACCCTCAATATAAGGGACACAAAAGAAAACAATAGATTTAACATACAAGCTATTCTTATTCCAGTTTCATATTTTCAAAACAACAGTCATTAATTATAATATTCCACCCAAATCCTTATTATGCAAAAGTGATCACATTTCTTAAGTTCAGCAGAAATAACATAACATGAAATAATATCAAGTTTAAGCAATCCTAACATGCCATCATTTAATCTTTTGATACCTTAATAGGTATAGATATATACATACTAGTCATTTCCTATTTAGTTCATATTTTCAGAAGTAAAATCATCTTATACATTGTTCCAACAAACTCTTATCATCCAACAATGAACACATTCTTTAAGTTCAAAATAAAGAAAACATATGCATACCTGTATAGATACCTTATTAGATATGGGCGATGATTGGCGTTGAATGTTACGCATTCTAGCCACTTAATTTGCATATTTTATTCTCTTAGTGATAGTTTATATGTGATTTTACTCTATTTTTGTGTTTTCTGTCTTTTTCAGGACCTTAATGATTATTTCAGATAAAACCATAATTTTGGGCTTTTAAAGATGATATCCAAGAAGGTTATATGAAGCCTACATCTAATGGGTCCATTCAAGTCCATATTTCAACTCAAATCAGCCCAAGGAAGAGATTCAAGAGAATTATAACTGCTTAAGGAGGTTACGGGCCTGAAGCCCAATTCTACACTTAATCCAGTTTTAATCCCGTTTTGGAAAGTGGAATGAAAACCTTATTTTCGAGCATCAATTTAACTTAATTCCTTTTTTGGGTTGAACGAAATTTGATTCTGGACACTTTTGTATTTCACGTAAATTTCATGAATCGGACTTCTACTAGGTCAAAACTTGGGCCGAAAGTCAACAGAAAAATATACCTATTTAGGGCTGCGGGAAAACCCTAATTATCTCCTAATTGGATTAGGACTTTATGTATTCTCTTGGGGTATAAAGAGGTGAATTGGAGGCTATTTTGAAGAGAAAGAGGAGGAGGCCAAGGCAGAGAAGACAGAGACAATCCGGGTTTTATTTATTCATTAGGTCTTTTATTATATTGTTATCTTCTCCTTCTACCATGTGTAACTAAACTCCTCAACTAGGGTTGAGGAGGAAACCTCCATTAATGAAGTGAAATTCTTTTGTTCATTAATTGATTCTCATGTGTGTGATTGAATTGCTTATGACTTTTGCTTCTTGTGATTAATTATTTTATAATTCTTTCACCATCTATATCATGTATATGTGGTAGTTAGAAAGTATTATAATTAATCTAAGCTTGGGTTTGTATTTCTTAAAAGTGATAATCTTTGATCTTATGTTTTTCATTAAATTGGATACATAGGATGCTTAGAATTTTACACAAGTGAAGCGAAGGAAAATCTACCTTTTAATATATTTTTCATAGTGCTTTATTGTTAAATCTTGAGTAAGCAATAGATTGATTTCTTGATTGCTACACTAACTTTGGGAATTAATAAATGAATATTAGAAACTTCATGGATTTAATGGTGGTGGAATCCAAAACCTTAGTTATTTTCTTTATTTGATTTCAATAGTGTTATTTTATTTTCATGTTAGTTTAATTTCTCTCAAATCAACTAAACTTGTGTTTAAACTAGATTAGTTTTAAATTAATTTGAATTTGTATTAGTTTTTCTTCTCAAAGCATTCCCTTGGGTTCGACCTCGTTCTTGCCGAACTATACTTTAATAGATTCGTACACTTACGAGTTATTTAACAATTTTAAAACAACACCAGGCGATCCTGACACGCCAAATAAAATGTATAGATACCTTATTAGGTATGGGCGATCCTGACACGCCAAATAAAATGTATAGATACCTTATTAGGTATGGACGATCCTGACACGTCGGGCAATCCTGACATGCCAAATAAAATGCATAGATACCTTATTAGGTATGGGCGATCCTGACACGTCGGGCAATCCTTACATGCCAAATAAAATACATAGATACCTTATTAGGTATGGGCGATCCTGACACGCCGGGCAATCCTTACATGCCAAAATAAAATGTATAGATACATTCCAATATGCAATATAAAATAACAAGGTGCATTATGATTTAAATTTGCACAAACCGTTATTTCAAATCATCCAACATGAAATTATCATCATAAGACAAATCGTTCACAAGTAGACTATAATCAAGTATTTGATGGGCATTTATATCCTTAAAGAAAATTACATTCAAGTAAATCAAATAACTCAAACATCCATTAAAGAAGCAATTTCCCAACTCAACCTTCAATGCACTCAAATATATGAGGGAGTCTAAACCTAAATTTTATCTAGGTTTCTAGGTATATTCTACTACTAATAACCCTATTAAATCATGCTGGAATTTCCTAGAATTTTTGAGAATTTTAAAAAATATTTTTCTAGCAAAAAGAAAATAAACATAATTTGAGGCATACTTTCACAACCAACACAATCACAAGGGAGACTCATCTTCACATGAAATTTAAAACCCAGGTGCATTTTAATTCTATAAAGTTAACTAAATTTTTCTAGAATTTTTTGGAATTTTAAAATATTTTTTAAAAATAAAAGAAGGTGAAAATCCAACTTTTAGACACTTTAAAAATAAATTGAACAACAAGAAAAGATTATTTTGAGTTGAAAATTTAAACCCAAGTGTATTTATCCTCCAGAGAATTACAGTAAAAATTTGGAAATTTTTGGAATTATAAAAGTATTTTCTAAAATTACAGAAAGTGAAAAACCCAACTTTTGAACCCTTTAAAAATCAATTGAATAATAAGCAAAAATTATTTTGAGTTGAAAATTTAAACCCAAGTGTATTTAGCCACCAGAGAGCTACAGTAAAAATTTCGGAATTTTGGAAAATTTCTAACTATTTTCTAAAATTAAAGAGGCTGAAAAATTCAGTTTTTTAGACACTTTAAAAATTAATTTAAAGACAATGGTAAATAATTTTGATATGAAATTTAAACCCCAAGCCCCTTAAGCTCCCAGGAAGTTGACATAAAATTTTGGGAATTTTTAGAATTATAAAAGTATTTAAAAAAATGATTTTTCCAGATTTTCAAGTTTTTCCAAAAATTTCAAAAATACAAAATAAATATCAAAACAATTCGGAATGGGCCCATATTGGACCCAGAGGTGGGCCCCCGCGAGTGGGGCCCGAAAATCCTTTTCCGACCACCGGCCGGCACCGGCGCGCGTGGGGGACGTGCTGCCGCTGAACCATCTTCCCCAAACGCGCCCTTGCTGGGCTGCGTTTTTTCCAGCCTCGAATGGCCCTTTCCCCAGCGACTTTTGAGTCATCTCCGGCCACTAAAAACCATGTTTAAATATACCAAATTACTCCCCTTGATCTAAGCTATCATTTGGTACAAGAATTTCCTTCATTTATGGTCTAAATCAAAAAGCCCCAAATCTTAAGTTCTAGGGTTCTTCGTTCAATCCTTTTAAATTCAACGACATTCCTCCACAATTTACATCCTAACTCTAAAGGATCATTCACAGAGGGTAGGAGCATGTTTTATTCGGATCAAATTCAAACAATCCAACATAAATTGTTCATACGAAAATTATCATTCATGTAAACTTATATATATATATATACTCTTGTAAACCTATACATATATCCATATCTATATATATTTACACCTATAATCTCCCAATATAGGTTTCTCTACAAACTAAACAAAATCACCCACCAAGTATTCAACTACACATATAAGTTATACATATTCAGCTATACATATATATAAATCTCCAATAGTGCAACCATGTATATGCGCATATACCAAGCATTCAACTATATAGATTACATAGAATTTCAACAGGAAACCATCAGCTTACATACCCAGTTCTATACTTGCATAACATAATTAAACAATTGTAAAAATTTAGACTATGCATACAGGATCAAAGGGGAAGAAAAGAATCAAACTTGCCTCTTTGACGAATCAACTTGTTCACCCGATCGTCACTCCCTTCTCTCTTTCGTTTACTCTCTGAGTTTGGTGCGTAAAGCAACGGCAAAAACCCTAATTTCTTCTTTTTTCCTTTTTGTCTTAATTATTATTCTATTTTTTTGATTTTTCTAAAACTAAATAAAATAAAATAAAATAATAATAACAATAATAACAATGATATTATAATTATAACCCTGGCCCAACAATTTAAACATATCCTTAGCCCAACCATTCCAACCCAAATTCCTCCCTAGCCCAAACCAAAGCATTTAAAAGATTTAAATAAAACAATACATAATAAATAACAATTCACATAAAATGATAAAATAAATAAATAAACAGAGAAGTTTACATGAAATGATAAAATGCATATAAAGGAAAATCAACTCACATAAAACGATAAAATATAGAGACAATGCATTTCGCATGAATTAATAATAATAAAAATAAAATAATAATAATATAAAGAAATTCAAATTTCTTTAAAATAATTGCCGTCCAAATTTCCAGGGTATTACACTCTGTCAACGATAGTCAACTTATGAAAAGTAGTTAGTCGACTAATTCAACCTGGGAATCCCATTTTTTACCTTTTTGACCAAAATTTACCCCCATACTCATATCTAAACCTTCCGTTTCCTCACAACGGCCCTGTATATGCATTTCAAACATATAACACTCAAGTATTCAATATTCATGTTTCACAATGCATAAACTAGTTATAAAGATACATAACATGCATATCATGTTCACCAATCTACACATGTAGTTATCTACATGTGTAAACCTTAGCATAAGTTGCATATGCTCACAAAATTCACTTAAGCACATATTTGTCATGTTTCACCAACACACATGAATTCTATACAAATATGGCATGCATCTAAATCACAAAATATCTCATAACACAAATATACTCATTTTATACAGTTCACAAAAGTGCACAAAACCCTAACATATAAGTGCACATGCTTGTTTTCTCTCACTCCTCACATCATGCATACGACATATACATACCAATTGCATTTAAGAAATTAAAGAGAGATAGAAACTCACCACATCATACCCCTCTTACCATTCTAAAATATACACTACACAACCCTAGCTCTCACCGTTTCTCCCGAAACCCTAGAATCGACAATTAAATGAGAAGAGACACCCCTACCTCAAAATTGAAGGCCTTCTAAGCACTTCTCAAATTTCTAGCAATGTCCACCTTGTCGAACCGTGAAGATGTTCGATTCAAATGGAAGCCCTAGTCATCCCCTACGTATCTCCCTCATTCGACGAGTCTTGAATCTAAGCCGATCGGGTCCGAAATGTAGAGAGAAGGTAGAGAGGAGAAAAGGGAAAGGTTTAGAGAGAGAGTGATCCATGAGAAATAGCTGAATCTCTCTCAACCACATGTTTTAAAAGTGTATTGGGGCACGAAATGACTATTTTACCCCCAGGCCACTTAACGTACCTTCCCGGACTCTGTTTTCGATTTTAAAAACTCATACGGCCTCGAAATCACTTCCTCTACTCTCTAAACAATTCATCCAAGACATTACCAAAAATAAATATTTAAATTTTTTTTTTAAATTCTCGAGCCCACTTAAGTCGCATCCCAAGCCCCAGTTTGACCAAAAAGTCAAACTTTTTTAAATCTTTCAAAAACTTATCAAAACCCTTAAAACACTTTTCAAATATCTTCCCTATACTCAAAACACGTTAAACACCACTCAAAATGCATTCATGACAGTTATGATGTGAAAATACAAAACCGGCAAAAATTGGTCACAGTCTCTACACAATGTTTCGGGATTTATTTATCCCGCTTTATTTTTTTATTAACGGCCCTCTTAAATGAAGTGTGCGCCCTAATAACATTAGATAAATAATGTTCTTGGAATTGATTCATTCAGCGTTTTTTTATTAAAGGCCCTCTTAATTAAGGTGTGTGCCCCAATGGGGTTAGCTAAACAATGTTCTCGGATTTTATTTATCCCGCCCTTTTCATTAAAGGCCATATTAAATGAGATGTGTGCCTCAATGAGGTTAGCTAAATAATGTTCTCGAAATTCATTCATCCCACCTTTTTCATTTAAGGTCATCTTAAATGAGGTGTGCCCCAATGGAGTTAGCTAAACATTGTTCTCAAAATTCATTCATCTTGTCTTTTTCATTAAGGGTTTTCTTAAATGAGATGTGTACCCCAATGGGATTAGCTAAACAATGTTCTCGAAATTTATTTATCTTGCCCTTTTCATTTAAGGCCCTCTTAAATGAGGTGTGCCCCAATGGGATTAGTTAAACAATGTTCTCAGAATTCATTCATCCCACATTTTTCATTAAAGGCTATCTTAAATGAGGTGTGTCCTAATCGGGTTAGTTAAACAATATTTATAAAAACTCTTTCAAATGTTCTCGAGACCAACAAATGACTCTCATGAACAAGAGGCAACTGATAGGGAAGTTTGACTCCAATTAAATTTTGATGATGTAGAGGATAAACGATAAGGATAAACACAATGTGATTCTTCCACTCCTAAAAAGAGTGGAAAATTGACTTACATACGGAATGTATCTAACATCTATAAATACCATGATGACTCATTAACCAATTAAGCAATCAATATCCTCTGAGTTCCTTTTCAGCTTCTTAAGTCATTCCGATTCTGACTTGATTATCGAAGTGTAATTGGTTGGAACCACACCGGTGTCCCTTTGGTTACTCACTTCTTGTCTTTTTTAGGCTGGCGTTGACACGGATCATCTAATAATTTTTGCATCATCAATATGAATTTTCTCAACCCCGAATGACTTGATTTGGTCTTTCATTTTGCGCGATGAAATTTTATTTCAAATTTGTGAAAATTCATTTTGTACAAAAACTAAAAAATCATATTTTGATTCACTTGGAATTTGATTTTGAAACTATTTTTATTGAATTCAAATGGGGGTACTTTGCTTATTTACATTGAATAACTTAAAGTAAATCAAAAGATTTACTTAAATGTTTTCAATGTAAGTAAGTGTGCAGTGTGATGATACAATGTGCAAGACTAAAAGGGCTGAGTTTGAGAATGGTTTCAACCAGGGGACTTTCGGTCACCTGATGGTAGACTTTCGGTCGCTTGATTAAGATTTTTGGCCTCCTGATGGGATCCATTAGTTAGCTGGTAGAAGCTAGAATTGAATCCAATGAGTTGTGCATAACTAGAAGTGTTGAAACATTGCTTCAGCCAGCTAAAGAGTAGTTTCAGTCGGCCGATAAATTCATAACCAGCCAATACTGTCAAATTTTGAATCCAACATTAAATGCTTCCCAACCATTTCTAAACGGTCAAAATCTTTTTTTAAACTATATATACACATTGTATATATATTATACAAGTGAGATAGACTACTATAACCCTTCATGATCATGTATTGTTGGTATATTCTACCTTAGAGCAAAAATCTTCATATCATTCATCTATTGGTAGTCACCACTATGAGCCAAACACTTGCATATCATTTATAGTAGCAAAATCCATGAGAAGAGAGAAAGAAAGCTAGAGATAAACCTACCCATGAGCATACACTTAAGAAACTCTTGAATGCAAATAGTTGCATTCTACTTGGTAGAACATCTCTTGTAAGAAACACTATTGAACCTCATTTTTTCTATCATTTATTGTGGTTCATCTTGCATATCTAGAGTTGAGCTTTTGATTTGAAATTTTTATATATAATTCTAAGATTTAATCTTGTATTGAATATCTATTCATTGAGGAATATTTTTTTAATTGTTTTACAAATTCTTATCTACCTTTGAGAGGAAGACTAAGTACTGCACTTGGCAAGGAAGACCAAAAGGTTGGTTTTGCTAGGAAGTCTTAGTGAGGTTTTCATTAAGCAAGAAAGCTCAACTCATGAACTTGGCAAGGAAGTCTCGGTAAGGTGTTCACAAAGCAAAGAAGACCAAATGGTGCACTTGAAAATTGTAAAGGTTTGTTTTACATTCTTAAAGGAAGGTCGATAGTGAAAATCTCAAGAGGTGCTATTGAGGGATGGACGTAGGCGACCAATGGAAGTGCCAAACCATGTAAACTATGGTGTCTTGATTTAGCATTTCTCTAACCCTTAACTCCTTTACTTAATGACATTTTATTTGTTTAAATTCTATATATTTTATTTATGAATGCTATAAGTTTACATATTTCAATTCATATCAGGAGGATGGGATGAATGATTTAAGTATGTTGATTGATTTAGTATTTATTTGATTATTCATTTGTCAATCAAGTTACATATTATGTATTTGATAAAATATGCAATCAATATTTTCACACACTATAAGAATATGTATGAATGTTATGAGATTTATTTCTTGACAAATATAATCATATACATTCAAAGTTTAAAGGAGGATGAGATAAGTGGATTGATTGGTTGAATTGAGTTAATCGTTATTGCATAATACACATACATTGAACATATGAATCTTCCTTATCATGAATGCATGCTTGAGTGTTTAATATACCCATATATAATTTACATTATGCAATAATATGCTCAATTGTTAAATCAATCTAGACACCAAGTGTTGGACAAAATTCCAAATAGACTTAGTTTTGTTATATTAAGCCAAAAAAATTACATTATTTGCCTATAGTTTCTATTCACTCCCTAGGGGGGACAATTCTTGAGTAACAATTGGTATCAGAACTTGGGCTCTAGAATAGAACTTAACTATCTTAGAGTCGATCAATGGCACACAATGATGAAGAACCCACATTCAAATTATGACAATCCTCAAATAGACCTCCACTGCTTTGTAAGCATATTTACATTCATTGGAAGCAAAGAACGAAGATTTTAATTAATCCAAAAATTATAGAATGTTGAAAATCATTGAGAATGAACCTCAAATTGTAGGAGTACAAGTCCTAAAAGAAGATTATAAATGAAATGCATACGTTTTAAAATTCTTTTAGCTCAATGTCTTGGCTACAAGTATCTTTGTTGTGCAATTAAATCATATGAATTTTATTTCCAATTGCAAATCAACTTAGGAGATATTGGACACCTTGAAATAATTTATGAAAACCCTTGAGTTAAGTGGCAAGCCCATACCTCATAAGATTGTGAGAATGATTCATATTTGAATTTTTACATTGAAGTATTCCTTTTAGGAAATATTATAAATGAACTTCAATCTCTTAAGATTAGATAAGCTTTAAAAAGAAAGAGCTTTTTGAAGGGGAAATAAATTAAGTCAACATATGTTAAATGTTAATTATCTTAAGTACACATGTTATATTCTAAATAATTAAAACATCCTAACCAAGTGGCATAGGTATTTATCTAGACTCTTCTTTTGAATAAAAAAACATGCTCAATGTTAGAAAGAATCTATGAAAATTGCGTATGATTATGTTAAAATATTTTCTCAATAGAAATCTCAAAATATTTAAAAACTTGTAAAAGAATCTAAAATGTTTAAAGTTAAATCTCAAAGAGTTAAACAAATATTTGCACACTTGGTTTGAATTGGAATGGGGAGATTTCGAAGTTTGCTTACTCTCCATAAAATCATGATATATGATCACTCAAGGATTAAAGATGCAAATCTGAACCGATGGTTTGTCTATATGAATATACCATGAACAACTGGTCTTAATCAAAACTTAGCATCTTGATCATCAAGACCATAGAAAAGAAGTGTTAATTCTTCAAATATATGTTAATGACCTTATATTTGAATCAACAACTTGTGCAACGTTTTCAAAAACTTCTTAATACATCATGATAAGTGAAACTTTAAGATTGAAAATTCTTAAAAATCTTTTCAACTCACATTTGCACATTCTATGGTATTTGAGTGATAAGAACATTGCTTGTGCTTAATTGGTGTATTTACATCTTTGATATAAAAGTAGTACTCTTATACTTGAGTAATATTTATTTAATGCAACCATTTGAACTTGAAAGTTATTTTTCATGATTAATATTTTTTATTAAAAGATTAAGTGCAAACTAATATTTTTCATCAAATCCTACGGTTGTCTTATAAACAATAATTTTGATTAAGAGATTAAGTGGGATGTAATCTTTTATATTAAATTCATATATAATGAAAATGTTGATTATGCATGCTATGTCAAATTCTTAAGTCGACAATTAAAGAATTGCGTAAAGAATTAGCAAGAATGTTTTATAGGGATAAATCCTTAAAGATAGAAAATGCTTTGAAAGTGATTTATGAAAACCCATATAAGATAATAGTAGACTTATGTTTCATAAAGTATGTTCATACTTAATAAGCTAGTTGCAAACTTATTAAACTCAAAGTATCTATAGGATAATATGAAATACTTTGAAAATGGCTTATGATAACCCATATAAGTTAGTGGCAAGCTTATAACTCACAAGACACGTGTATATTTAGTAAACTAGTGACAAGCTTATTATTTTTAAAGTGTTCTTGAAAGAAATTTTTGTAAATTAGATATGCATAGAAGTATTAAGAATGTTAATTTACAAAGTACAAAAAAGGGCATAGAGATTGCATTATTGTATCTATTGATAAGCGTTGAATATTATCCATTCTCGCACCTTTACTTATGTATTTTGATCCCATAGTTGCATATATTGTATCATTTTTACGTATTTTTATATTTTGATGATTTCAGATTCAAACTCAAAATGTGGTGTAATTCGACTCCTTTATCAGTTCAACAATGCATTCCTATTTCTTACCACACTTCATGCAAAGTCTTCATCAAGGAATAATGAATGGCGTGTCAAGACCAGAGTCAAAAAGATAGAAAGTTGAAGATCTGTAGAAGAAGAAAGATCGATGCATTGAAGCGTCTATTTCAATGCATCGTCCGAACCTGCTGAAGATATTTTTCTGCAGATATTTTCTCCATTTGCCACTTGTCTAATTTTGCTTGGAGGAAGTCTTGCACGGAATTTCTATGATATTTTGAGCCTTAGATCAGTTATATAGTTAGAGGATATGTAATAATAAGGATACACACAATTCTTGTAAAAGAGAGTATATTTTAAAATTCTAGAGAGATAAAGTGAAGTTCTAGAGAGGGAAACCTTCAAAGAGGGCTTTGTAAGGCCTTGAAGACCATTTTGACCATGGGACCATCTCTATCTATGGAGTGTTTCCAGCCCACCATGATCAACTAATCATTCTTTAAAGTTTTGATGAACCCTAACTTTGTAAATATATACTAACTTCAATGAATTGGGGATTTTTTATATATTTGATGTATATGTCTCTTGCCTTATGCCTTATATAATTATAAGTTTACAAATTCTTCATGTTCATGTGTTGTGATTTATTTTCTTGTCTTAGAATGCTTAAATTCCTCACATGATCTTCAAATACTTGTCAGTTTCACAAGGACTACAGGTGATGGTTTGAGACTAGTTTTCACTATAACATGTATAACTAGATTTGCATAGTCCATGCTTAGAAAATGTGATTTTGCTTCAATTAGGTAAGTAGGTAGGTAGGAAAATTATGTGACGATTATTTTACTACAAGTAGGTAATTAGGTAAATAAGAAAAATTACGTTTTTCAAAGATAGATTATAGTATATTAAGGTGTGTGTATTTTCTTGGCGACGTCGTTGTAGGTGGGACTTGTTAACGCGTCATTAGTACACATTTGCACGAATTTCTCCCAATTTGTTATAAGTATGACATATTACGAGGTTAGCGGGGATGTCTAACCCTAGTCTTTTATTCTTCTCTCAACCTTTGTATTTAAATTACGTTTATGCTTTTAAAGTAGAGTAAATAGAACCAAAACAGTTGGGGTTTAAACAAGAAGCAACCCTAACCTTTAGTGAATTATACCTACGTAGTCTCTATGGGATCGACACCCTCAACTTAGAGCCCTATCCTTCAAGGATTCGTTCTATTGCGAGTGGTAAATTTATAAATTGCGAGTAGCACAACTGCACACAATAATTTTTGGCACCGTTGCCGGGGACTACGGTTAAATCACTAAATTAAAGGATTGAGTTTAGTTTAAATTTTAATTTAATTCATTCTTTATATTCTTTATTTGTAAGTATCTTTATCTTTATTTGTTAAGTGTTTCATTGTAGGTACTTGTCTAATCAAGGCATCAAGACTTAAGCTTGGATCCTTGTGAGTAGAGTACTTAACTTTCTTGCACTTAGAAATTTAAAATTTTGTTTTTGCACATAGTTTAAAATTTTTCGTTTATTCATATGCAAGGTAGGAGATCCTTGTCATTACCTTTGTTGCCTTGCGATCTTGAACTTGAACGAACTCTTAGATAACATAATAGCGTTCCTAGGGACCCTATCTTATTTAGAGAACATAAGAGAGAAACCATGGCGAATAATGACAATCAAAATGTTTCGCAAAATCCAATCTTACAACCCCCACTGGGCGGTGGGATTCTTCGAGATTTTTATGTTCCATCTACCTATGCATCTCCTTCTTGTATTCGTTTCACGAATGCGGGGAGGAACAATTTTGAAATTAAATCCTCAACAATTAATCTTCTTAGTTATTTTCATGGACTTCCTAACTAAGATCCTTATAAACATATTGATGAATTCTTAGAAGTGTGTTTGACTTTACAGTTGAATGCACAAGTAAAGGCCAACTGAAGAATTCGTCTTTTTTCCTTCTCACTTAAGGATAAAGCCAAACAATGGTTTAATTCCTTAGAGACAAATTCCATTAACTCTTGGGCATAAATGTAACGAGAGTTCCTAAAAGAAATACTTCCCAATGGAAAAGACTAATGATGCACGAAGAGCCATCATTGGCTTTTCTCAAAGGGAGGGAGAAGCTTTTCATGAAACATGGGAAATGATGAAAGATCTTTTGAGGTCTTACCCACATCATGCTATTCTCAAATGGCAATTGGTGCAAGGATTCTAAGATGGGTTAGGGGAGCCTCACAAACAAATGGTTGATGCTAGTTGTGGAGTTACATTCTTTCTAAAAATCTCCTACGAAACATGGATACTCTTTGAGAACTTGAGCAAAAATTTATCTCACTGTTCTTCTAATGAAAGGAAAAATAAGGTAGTCGCTCCTCTTAATGCCCAAACTGAAAGTATTTTTGAATTGCGTAAGGAGCAAGCAACAGATAGGAAGATAGAAGCTTTAGAAAAGAAATTGGATCAAGTTATGTTGGCCGGTTCTTCTTCTTCTTCCTCTAATCATATTATTCCTAATCCTACCCTTCATCCCACATATGTTGTGTGTTCATTATGCTCTCGCCCTTCACATTATATAACGGATTGCCCTCATGCGGGACAATATCCCAAATTTTCAGAAGAGCAAGTGAATGCACTTTACTCTAGGCCGGGCCAAGTGTCATACTAAAATTCTTACACTCCCTGATGGAGGGATCAAAACCAATTCTAATATGGGAACCAAGGCCAATATCAAGGACCTAGGGGACCATCTGGACAACAAGGTCCATCTTAATTCCAACCTAGACCTTATCAACCCAATTCAAATTCAAGCTTCTACTACACTCCCAATCAACCACCTTCTCGGAACTTAAGTTTTGAGGCAAATGTTTTGGCAGCTTTAGGCAATATCGAAAGTAACACTCAAAAGATCAACGCCCACTCATAATCTATTGTAAAAATAGAATCCCAATTGGAACAGTTGGCCAATGCAATGAATCGTAAAGAGGGTGGAAAGTTGCTTAGCCAAACGGAGTTCAAGTAATTGATAATGCTTCCCTTTCCTTTGAGTTCAACAAAGAACAAGCTCAATCAATTACTACTCTAAGGAGTGGTAGAGTGCTAGAAAATCCTATTGATAAGATAAGAGAGAAAGAATGTGAGCAATTGATAAATCCAAACAATCTCATTTTTAATCCAAAAGACATTCCAATATCTCCAAAAGAGCTCTCTAATAATCCAAAAGAAAAAGGAAAGGATAAAATCATTGAAGCTAAATTTTCACTAACTCCAAATCAATCGGCTTCATATGAACCTCCTATTCCCTTTCCTCAAAGATTAAGGGAACCAACTTAATTTAGGAAATAAGGAGAGAAATTGCAAGATATGATAGAAATCTTCAAGCAAGTAAAAATTAATCTGCCTCTTCTTGACGCTATAAAATAAATTCCCTCCTATGTTAAATTTCTTAAGGACTTATGCACTCAAAAGCGTAAATCTAGGAACCAAGTTCCTAAGAAAGTCCAATTGACTGAGCAAGTGAGTTCAATTCTTCAAAACAACACCCCTCAAAAGTTTAAGGATCTGGTGCTCCCACAATCTCATACGTCATTGGTGCCCATGAATTCGAATGAGCCTTCCTTGACTTGGGAGCAAGTGTTAACTTAATTTCTTACTCAGTCTATGAGAAATTAGGGCTTGGAGAGCTTAAACTGACCACAGTTGTGTTGTGACTTGCCGACCAATCGATGAGGCAACCACGTGGGATAATTGAGGATGCTCTTATCAAAGTGGACAAATTTTATTTCCCAGTGGACTTCATAGTCCTTGATACCGAACCTGTCCAAGATCCTACAAAGCATATTCCAATCATTCTAGGTCACCCATTCTTGGCTACGGCTAACGCTTACGTTAGTTGTCGTACCTGGGTGATGGACATCTCCTTTGGAAATATGACCGTTAAGATGGATACCTTTGACGGATCTCATCATACTGCCAATCATGAGAGTGAATGCTTTGGGGTAGATAATGTGCATGAATTACTGCACACGTCTTGCCGTAGACGTTAAACTTGGCAACATCTTCCACGATCCTATCATATTTCACGTGACCCTTCGAACCCAAAAGGAATGTATCTAAATATTTTTGAAGTATCTGAGTGTGAGAAGAATAATTTGAGGATCAAAAAAGTTTTCATATTTGGGACAATTTTGCAAATTTATAATTAAAGGAAGCGACGATGCATCGAAGTCCTTACTTCGATGCATCGTCATTAGTGACGATGAATCGATCTTTAAATGTCCCATTTTTTTTGTCAATTCCAACAGCCTCTGCACCTTGTGTTGATAGATGGTTGATGCATTGTTAGTTTTGATGCATCAAAACCTCTATATCGATGCACCGTCAGTGATGATGCATCAAAGTAGCCACTTCGATTTATCGCACTGAGGCACGTAACTGCGTATGGAGTCACTTAATATTCAAATCTCTCATCTCTTCCTCTCATTTCTTCTTCTCCTCTTGGTGACTCTTCACATTCTTGTCCACATCCAGACCTCCCAAGTAAGCCCCATCATCTAGATCATCCCCGTCCTTTCTCTCAAAGAATGGAGTTCGCACCTTCCATCTCCGCTAGTGATCTACAAGGTAAGAGTTATGTGTTCTCATTGTTTGTACTTTTGATTCTAGACTTTGAAGTTTTGGTTTAGATTTTTGTGGGTCTCATGCATGTTCTTCTATTGGAGTAAGTCTGAATGAGAGAAGAGACTATCCTTAGGCATGGGTCATATGTGATGTGGTCGGAACTAAATTATATTGTAAGCTTAATTTTGCCCTTTTTATCAAAATATAATTTAACCACTCGCAAGAGCACGAATCTTTGTAGATAAGGTTCTATATAGAGGGTATCGATCCCACGAGGACTAGTCGTTAATTGTCATAAAGAAAGATTAATTCTACTTTAATTCTAAAGAAACAGGTTTTTGGTTTTGTGTTTAAAACTATTGTGTAAATGAAATGACGATAAAATTAAAGAGTAAAGTCGGGAGAGAGAACTAGGGTTGGTTTCCACCACTAGCCATTCACATGTTCATAAGTGTAGCAAGCATGGGGTTCATTAATTAAATGCCTAACAATGTCATTAGGCTTGTGACCTCAATGACATATCAAAAGATCAATGTGTGTGCTAACCTATCATAATCCATCTTCAACAAGCATAGCTCTTCAACCTAACTAACTACCTAATTACCCTACTCTCTACGTAAACACTACATGCATCCAAACTACCTTGTCTTGGCATGGTCTATACAAACTAGCATCACACATTCATTTAAACACCATTATCTAACCATCATTTGCACTTCTTGTGGAAAATGCAAATGTTGTGCATTCAAGTGACAAAACCTACTCTAAGACAAGAATAGATTCCATATCAAATGAATATATATAAGAAATGTATTTGTGTACATAATCACTAGGCTAAATAATCAACATTTAATTACAAATCCCCAAGAGCTACAAAGATGAACAAGTTTACATGGCTAGGGGTTGAAACCAACACCCTAGTAGAAGAGTTAGTTGCTCATGGTTGCCTTGCACCCTTCCATTGATGAAGAGAATGAAGCTTCTTGGTCTGGTTCAGCTTTTCTCTTCCTCTCCCGAAGGTCTCTCTCTTCTTCTTCTGATGTGTATCTTGAGAGCCTTGAGATATGTGGCTTTTGGTGCTTTTTGTATGCTTTTTGGCTCCTTTGGGCCCACCATATATATATATATATATCATTATATATATCTCTTGTATCAAGAAGGCCCCCAAAAGTCTTGTTCAAGTCAGACAATCCCCCTAAGTCGTGCAAAAAGGGGGATTTTGTTGCAAGTGGGAGAGCAGGTGAGCAAGTGGCCAAGTGGGCTCTGCAGCATTTCGATTGATCGAAATTGCATTTCGATTGATCGAGATTTTGATCAATCGAAATGAGATTTCGATCAATCGAAATCTCGATTGATCGAAATCCACATCTCGATTGATCGAAATGCCTTGGCAACATTTTCTGATTTCATCTCTTGACTGCAGAAAGCTTCCAACTTTGCTCCATTTACTCCAATACCTGCAATACATCAAAAACACAAAAATACCGTAAACATATCTCAGTAAACGCAAAAACGGAATTAACATATGCAATAAAGAGGGTTCAAATGCATAGAATTGAACACTTATCACACCCCCAAACTTACATATTGCTAGTCCCTTAGCAATACAATATTACAAAAATGAAATCAACTATCTTATACAAAAGTTTAATCATGCTCAGTCATCAACTAGATAAAGGGCGCTCATCCATTCATTTCACAATTGGCAAATGCAACAAGTATTACAGAACTATGTGGTCATTAGCAAAAATGGACTTTCACAAGCTATAAATGAACGACAGTCCCCACATACTGGCCAGCCCGAACAACTATAACAATTCCAACCCCAAAATCCTCTTTGAAAAGTGAACATGCATTCTAACGTGTGGCTTTTGTCATATTTGGAGAAGAAAACGAACAAATCTGTTTTTAAGAGAAAAACTCATTGAAAATGCTCAACCCGGCTGTTTCATTATCACAAAACATTCATGATTGCTCATGTGCGGATGACCGTGCAATGCTTAGCTCTTTTTGCTTTCTTGTAAGCCCATGTAGCGGCATTGGGCCAATGACTCCCAAACCAATTGGTTTTAGGGCATTAGGCGAAGAAGCACCCCTCGGACTTAATAACCGAGCTTACAAGGCGATGAGCGTAAGCAAGCCATCCGCTTATTACTGCTCAACCTTACACACTTTTACACGAATATTTCTTGCTTTGAGGCATAGAAATTCGGTTTATTTAGTGAGAAGGCTTATTGCATATTTTTTTTTTATTTTTTTTTATTTTTTTTACAACAACCGGAAGAACTTATTCTCTAAGCTGTTCAGATAAAAACAGAAATTTCAAAAATTCTCCCTCAGACTTATACCCCACAATTTAAAATGCATGTGTGCGAATTTGTGCGGTAAAGGACAAATTTAGGGCAAGAACTGTACGTGCTCGAATTTGGACAATAATGCAGACTGTTCTAGCTTACTATCAAGCTTGCAAAAGTGCGGGTATTTACAATGCTACAGTTCTTAACTACCTGCTGCATTTACCTCGGACATTCATTCGAATGACTTCCTTTAAAAAGCAAGACATCATGGCAAGCATCCAAAAATATCGAGAAGAAGAAAAGAAAGAAAAAAAAAACTGCTCTACAATGACACTCAAAATAATAACCGAACATTGCATGCGTATGCAAGTGGTATAGCATACCGCACCCCCAAACTTATATGCAACATTGTCCTCAATGTTTGGACAAGAAGAGCAAGGAAAGAAGTTACCGGGATGGCAGAATGCGAGAAAAATGGAATTCCACAGCAGCGGTCATCCTGTAAATAAGAAAAATCTGCACAGAATACCAACTGGATACCACGAGCATTACAAGGAACAAAAAGTAGATAAATAGAACATAATGAAATAATTATGCACAAACAGACAATGCCAATATCACTGTAAATCTAATGGTATGAACTGGTGTTTCCCGATTATCTAAGAGGTCTATGCGATAAGATATTGACTATCCAGGCGCGCTAACGTATAGCACGCAAAGGGGCTGCCTTTCTTTATTACCGCCATACTGTGTTGAAGCAATCTCAACAGTATTGGGAATTGAAACCAGGCGGTAATAAACGGAAATCATCAACTGAATCGCATATAACAATTAGACAAGTGGTACTACATACATAGTCAAAGTATAGAGAACAGATAGGTTGACGGAAAGCAAAATAAAGACAGTAAAGATAACACATGGCATAAAAGAAAATAAACAAAAAAGGGTATTCCATATAAGTGAGAATGAGTTTTAGTACAAAGTGTACCTGCAGGTGGAATACTCAAAAAGAAACTAAACATGGCCAACATGGCCTATCAAAAAATAAAAAGAAAGAAAAATACAGAAAATAAAGCAGAAAAGATGAATAAGGTGAAGCTACTCGAGGGCGGGTGGTGGTGGTGGTGGGTCGGTGGGAGCAGAAGTGGAGGTGGAGGCTCGACCTGCGAACAGGAACTGCAGATCCTGCCGGAAGGCTCGGAACTCGTCTAAGATCGCTCTCTGGCCCTGTACCAGAGAAGAAATGTCCGTCCGAATACCTGCCAGCTGACTCTGCGTCACCTGGACGTGCTCGTCAAAACCCTGCTGGAGCCGCTCTACGTCAGCTGCCAGGCAGGAATAGCCTGTCGCTAAGATATCATGCCGCTCTGCAGCGACATCCATCTCCTCCTCCTCCATCTCCTCGTCCTCTGTCTCAGCCCCTGCTGGCTCTCCCTCATCCATCTCCACCGGGGCATCCATATCTACATCGTCTGGTGGATCACCCTGATGGTCCTGTCGCTCTAAGTGTCGCCTCACCCAATCCCACTGAGTAGATGTGAAACGGGTGGGCTGTGCCAACTGAATGTCAGTCCGACTGACCGGTATACTGGCACTGCTGAGAAAAGCGGCGATCAGGAATGGAAAGGGAAGACGCCAACTCGCTGCTCTCCTCTTCCTCTTGTTGACGAGGCCATCCCAAACTTTGTGCATCTGCCCCCAGATAAGCGATGGGACAGAAAACCAAGCGCCCGTATGTAAAGCATAGAGGCAACTGAGGAGGTCACCCCTGCGCTCGGCCACGTGCTGCAACGGACACGCGTTCTTGAGGAGAACGGTGTCCAGGAACCAATATCTGCTCGGGCACATCGACTTGGACGTGCAGTTGTGGTTGGGCGTGGTAAACGCCCCGCCACACATGTCCATCACTATCGAGAAGAGCGTGGTATCTGCTGGGAGCGCGACACTATAGAGTGGCTGACCGTCCGGGCCAACCATGTCCGGCGGCTGCTGGTGAGGAATGCCGAGCATATGAGCAATCCGGCTCGGCGTAATCGTGATCATGACAGTGGCCACGGTAGTCTCGAGTGTATCTGGCGCTGTGCAGGAGTAGGTCATGTGCTCGTAAAAGACCTGCACTAGGCGCTCGTGTGCCATGTCGGTGGGAGGCACACATAGCCGGTTAAGGCGACGCCTCCTGAGCTCGGCAACCGTCCACTCGGTGTCGGGACGCCTCTCGAACTCGGCTAAGTCGAAAACCTACTCCGGGTGGAACTTCCGAGACCGGAAGGCTCGCCCGGGCACGTCACGAGCAGCACCGACGGCGTTTTTCACTCTCGCCATCGCCTCGGAACAGTCTGCACTGGATTCCAAAAGGTACGTAAATAAAAGATGAGTAAGAAGAAAGTTAAACTACTACTAGACTAAAAGAATAAAAATAAAAATGAAGTCCTAGTCCAAGGTACTGACAAAAATGCAAAAAGTTGCACTCGAAGAGGCAATGTGAACGGGCGCAACCGAAACGAAGGTGCCGCGGTTATACACCGTACACTAAGCGTTTGAAATGAAGAAAATGCCAAATCCCACTCCTGCTTGAATTCCTACCCCCCGAAACCCACAAAAACTCGATTCAGACATCGCAATCGCAACCATCCACCCCAACATGATCTAACTATGTTTATTCCGCTGTAAAACTATCAAAAATGGCGAGAGAATAAACAAAAAGTAGCCATGCATCACTTACCTCGTGAGGAAGAAGATGAACGGCTCAACCGAAGAAAACTCCACGCGCAGCCGCGAAGAGAAGATCGCGCAGATGCTAGCGGCGGATCGGACTGCGTCGGATGGCGACGGATGATCGGGAATGGAAGATCGAGTGCTCGGGAGTGCTTGGAGAAGGCTTGGATCGCATAGAGGGAGAGAAGAAGTCGGATGGTCTTTTAAAATGGGAGGGAAGCCCAACGGTTTAAATAGATTTTTGGCTCATGTGCAGGCTCCGCGTGCCTTTCGATTGATCGAAATGTGCATTTCGATCAATCGAAATTTCGATTGATCAAAATCTTGCTTCGATCAATCGAAACTAACTTCGATGGATCGAGATTGTCTCTTCGATCAATCGAACATTCCTTCTCTAAATCACATTTTTACTTTGATCAATCGAACATTTAATTGATGCAATCAAACTTTTATTTCGATCAATCGAAATCCCATTTCGATCAATCGAAAGTTTCGATCGATCGAAGACCTATCGAAGTGCAATCGAAGAATACCACCTCTCGGGACTTTGGACTTGGCAAATCTCTGCAATTTTTCGATCAATCGAAACCAAAATTTCGATCAATCAAAATTTTTGATTGATCGAAATCTTGGTTTCAATCAATCGAAATGCTCAAAAACAGTCAGTTTAAAATATGCTTCACGGACTTGGATATTGGGGAATTAGATACTACATTGCTTAGATACAAACCTACTTTGGATTAAAGGGACACCATGGAAGCTTGATAGCGACCATGGTTTCGCCACCTTACACGTCTATGGCGCGACTTCCGAGCCGGCTCACGAGTCAAAATACACGGGATCCGTCAAAGTGACGATATCCACGTATTCGGTGGTGACTTGGTCATCCACGCACACTTTTAAGCGCTGCCCGTTTACTTTGAATATCGAACCATCTTTCAAGTCCTTCAATTCCACCGCTCCGTGGGGCGCGACAGAATTAACCAAAAATGGACCATCCCAACGGGAGCGAAGTTTTTCGGGAAACAAATGGAGGCGTGAGTTGTACAACCAAACTTTTTGGCCCGGTAAAAATGTTTTGACTCGAATATTACGATCGTGAAAGGCCTTGGACCTTGCCTTATAGATTTTCACATTCTCATAAGCGTCATGTCGCAATTCTTCCAATTCATTTAATTGAAGCTTTCGATTAGAACCGGCCTTTTTCATGTCAAAATTGAAGGTCTTGGTGGCCCACATAGCTTTATGCTCCAATTCAACCGGAAGATGGCACGCCTTGCCATAAACTAACCGATAAGGTGACATTCCAATGGGAGTTTTATATGCGGTTCGGTATGCCCATAATGCGTCGTTTAGTCGCAATGACCAATCCTTCCGGTCAGGCCGAACAGTTTTCTGAAGAATATTCTTAATCTCCCTATTGGATACTTCTACTTGGCCACTAGTTTGAGGATGGTAGGGGGTGGCTACTTTGTGTGTGACGGAGTATTTGAGAAGCAAGGTTCGAAGGAACCGGTTACAGAAATGCTTACCTCCGTCACTGATGATGGCCCGAGGCGTACCAAACCGGCTAAAAATGTTAGCTTGTATGAATTTAACCACGACTGCGTGATCGTTGGTTTTGGTAGCAACGGCCTCTATCCACTTAGATACGTAGTCCACCGCCACAAGTATGTACTCATGACCAGTAGAGGGTGGAAATGGTCCCATGAAGTCAATGCCCCACACATCAAATATTTCAATGACAAGAATAGGGTTAAGAGGCATCATGTCCTTCTGAGACATCGCGCAGAGGCGCTGACATCGCTCACAAGAGCGGCAGAATGAATATGCATCCCGATGAAGTGTCGGCCAGAAAAATCCGCATTGAAGAATTTTTGCTGCGGTTTTCTTAGCACTAAAGTGTCCCCCACAAGCGAGTGTATGACAAAATTTAAGAATGCTTTGGAATTCACTGTTGGGTACACACTTACGAATTATTTGATCGGGGCAGTATTTGAACAATTGAGGAACGTCCCAATAATATGATCGTGATTGGGAGAGAAAATGATCCTTCTCTTGTTTGGTCCAAGAAGATGGTATTTTACCGGTTGCCAAATAATTAACCACATCCGCATACCAAGGGATACTCTCTTGTGAGATGACAAAGAGTTGTTCATCCGGGAAGGATTCACAAACTGGAATGGAATTATGGAGGGATTCAACAAGGATTCTAGAAAGGTGGTCAGCTACCACATTTTCAGTTCCCTTTTTGTCTCTAATCTCAAAATTGAACTCTTGCAACAAGAGTATCCATCGGATCAACCTAGGCTTAGTGTCCTTTTTCGCCAAAAGATGCCGGAGGGCAGCATGGTCCGAATAGACAATGACCTTTGAACCTAATAAATAAGCTCAAAATTTGTCTAATGCAAATACTACCGCAAGCAATTCCTTTTCCGTTGTGGTATAATTGATTTGAGCCTCGGAAAGGGTTTTACTTGCGTAATAGATGACATGTGGCAGTTTGTCTACTCGTTGCCCCAAGACCGCACCCATGGCATAGTCGGATGCATCACACATAATCTCAAATGGGAGAGCCCAATTTGGAAGGATTAGAATTGGAGCGGTTGTAAGCATGGCGCGGAGTTTTTCAAAAGCGTCAAGGCACGCTTCATCAAAGGTAAAGCAAGACTCTTTTTCAAGAAGGCGACACAAAGGCCGAGAAATCTTGCTAAAGTCTTTGATGAAACGGCGATAAAAGCCCGCATGCCCAAGGAATGAACGAATCTCTCTCACCGTGGATAGTGGAGGAAGTTTGGAAATGAGCTCAACCTTGGCTTTATCAACCTCTATTCCTCGCTTAGACACAATATGCCCTAGGACAATACCCTCTTGAACCATAAAGTGACTCTTTTCCCAACTAAGAATTAGGTTGGTTTCTTGACATCTTTTGAGAACACAAGCTAGATTTTGGAGGCATGATTCATATGAAGGCCCAAAAATGGAAAAATCATCCATGAACACTTCTAAGAATTTTTCCACCATGTCCGAGAAGATAGACATCATACACTGTTGAAAAGTTGCCGGTGCATTACACAACCCAAAGGGCATGCGTCTATAAGCAAATGTGCCGAAGGGACATGTAAAGGTGGTTTTCTCTTGGTCCCTCGGGTCTATAGCAACCTGATTATAGCCGGAATATCCATCCAAAAAGCAATAAAAGCTTTGCCCGGCCAATCTCTCCAATATTTGATCAATGAATGGGAGGGGGAAGTGATCTTTCCGAGTGGCTGAATTTAATTTCCTATAATCAATGCACACTCTCCATCCTGTGGTGGTGCGTTGGGGAACTAATTCACCCTTATCATTAGGTTGCACCATAATACCAGACTTCTTTGGAACCACTTGAGTGGGACTAACCCACTTGCTATCAGAGATGGGGTATATGATCCCCGGATCTAGTAACTTCACCACCTCCTTCATTACAACGTCCTTCATGTTTGGATTCAATCGACGTTGTGCCTCCCTTGAGATCTTTGCATCCTCTTCCAAGTGTATGCGATGCATACGAACAGAAGGGTCTATTCCCTCAAGATCTACCACACTCCATCCTATTGCTTCTTTGTGCTCTTTGAGCACCTTTATGAGTTCCAATTCTTGAGCATTTGTGAGATTGGAAGCAATAATGACTGGAAGGGTCTCATTTGCGCCCAAGAAAACATACTTGAGTGTAGCTGGAAGAGGCTTGAGCTCAAGTTGTGGTGGGGAAATTAAAGAAGGAGTTTGGGGAGTTTTGGACAAAGGGGGCAAGGGTTCTCTCGAAACTCTCCACTTAGGCAAATCCATGACAGTATTAACATCGAGCATGGAATTGACTTCACATATGGATTGCTCAATGTCAAAATCGTCATAGTTAAAATGATTTAGGCATGCCTCTAAAGGGTCCGTGGAAAGAATAGAAGGAAGTGCTTCTTGAACAAGGTCGTCCACAACATCGACACAAAAGCACTCACTTTCATCGTCGGGTGTGTGGTGGGAAGCATTGAAGATGTTCAAGCGGACTTTCATATTCCCAAAAGAGATGTCCATCACTCCAGTACGGCAATTAACGCAAGCGTTTGCCGTGGCCAAGAATGGACGACCTAGAATGATAGGAATATGATGATTTGGATTTTGGACCGGTTCCGTGTCAAGGACTATGAAGTCCACCGAAAAATAGAATTTGTCCACTTGAATGATGACATCCTCAATGATGCCACGTGGTTGCTTCACCGAACGGTAGGCAAGTTGCAACACAACCGTGGTATGCTTGAGTTCCCCCAAACCTAGTTGTTGGTAAACTGAGAATGGAAGCAAATTGACACTAGCCCCTAGGTCAAGAAGTGCTTTTTCAAAAGATTGATTTCCGATGGTGCACGAAATGGTCGGAGCACCCGGATCTTTGAATTTAGGAGGGGCTTGGTGTTGGAAAATGGAGCTTATGTGCTCAGTTAAGAGGACTTTCTTAGGAACATTATTCCTAGATTTGCGCTTTTGAGTGCATAAGTCCTTCAAGAATTTTGCATAAGAGGGAATTTGTCGAATAGCATCAAGGAGAGGGAGATTGATCTTTACTTGTTTGAAATCTCCATCATGTCTTGGATTTTCTCTCCTTGCTTCCCGAAATGAGAAGGTTCCTTCAATCGTTGAGGAAAAGGAACCGGAGGTTCATAAGAGGTGTCAAGATTTGGAATCGATGATGCCACAACTTCACTTGCCTTTCCTTTTGGATTTGAAGGTGTATTTTGCAAATTTGGATTTAACGGAAACAATGTTGGATTTAATTGGGATTCTTTTGGATTTTTAGGTTGCTCTTGAAATTCCTT
This sequence comes from Cornus controversa, assembly GCA_026545225.1. Lineage (NCBI taxonomy): Eukaryota > Viridiplantae > Streptophyta > Magnoliopsida > Cornales > Cornaceae > Cornus > Cornus controversa. Next base: position 25,415,250 of record CM048848.1, on the reverse strand, counting down.
TCTCTCTTCCTCTCCTATCTTGGAGTTAATGATTTTACCACTCCTCAAGGTTGTGATTGATTGAACTTGCTCTGGATGAGCATTACAAGTTGAAGATGATGGATCTTCAATCATATGCACACCCTTGGGATTCGCCACCGGTTGACTTGGCAACTTACCTTCCTCCCTTCTGTTTAAGGCATTAGCTAGTTGCCCGATTTGAGCTTCTAACCTAGCCATAGATTGAGCATTGGCCTCAAGCTTAGAGATTGATTGAGAGTGAGTTTGCAATAAGCGGGTGTTGGCCTCAAGATTGCTTATCACTCGTTCTTCAAAGCTTTGGCTTCTTAGAGGAGGCGGTGGTTGTTGGTAATTTGATCTTTGATTGTAAGGTTGAGGGTTTGGCCTATAAAGAGGCTGTTGAGATTGGGAATTAAAAGAACTTTGCCCTTGGAAAGAGGGACTTGATTCTTGATTCTTCCATGAAAAAGCCGGATGGTTCTTGTAACCAGGATTGTACGTGTTCGAATATGGATCATTCATTTGTTTAGCGTAGACGGCATTCGCTTGCTCTTGAGCATAATCGGGAGATTGCCCGGCAATAGGACAATCTCGCACAAAATGCGAAGTGCTATAGCAAAACGAACACCCCTCCTGATTTTGGACAAATTGGTTAGGAATAGGCAACCCATTTTTCATGATTAAATCCATTTTTCAGGACAAGGCTTCTACGTGCATGGCTACCTCATCTACCCGTGAAATCTCATGCACTCCTCTACAAGGTTGGGTGGCGTTCCCTTTCCTAGTGGAGGAGCGTTGAGCTGAATTGTTGCTTAGGGTTTGAAAGAGTTTCCATGCCTCATCGGGGCTTTTCAAAAGGTACCCACCCCCACACACGGAGTCTATCATTTGTCTATGTTGCTCACTCACCCCATCATAAAAACTTTGCACTAGCTGCCATTTTGGGACAGCATGATGCGGACAAGATTTTAAGAGATCTTTTAACCTCTCCCACGTCTCATGGAATTGTTCTTGGTCAATTTGGGTGAATCCGGTGATTGCTCGCCGAATATCACTTGTCTTACCCATTGGGAAGTATTTTTTTAAGAACTCTATTTGCATTTCCGCCCAAGAATGGATTGAGTTGGGTTCTAGGGAATTGAACCAACTTCTAGCCTTATCTTTTAAGGAAAATGGAAACATACGTAGCTTTAGATCATCTTCCGTAAAGTGTGGTACACGAATGGTGGAACACACGGAAAAGAAGTAATCTAAGTGCCGGTATGGATCCTCATTAGGAAGACCGTGAAAGTTGTTAAGAAGGTTGAGGGTGGAGGACTTTATTTCAAATTGATTTGCCGCTACATCCGGAAATTGAATACATGAAGGTACTTCAAATGTAGTCAGAAGGTAAAAGTCCAGAAGCAACTCTCCTTGAGGAGGTGGTGGTAGAGGCGGTTGTTCATGATTAAAAGGAGGTAGACCGGGAGGTTGTCTCTCATTTGGTTCCATGTTTTCAGTTCTAGGCAAAATAGGGTCCCTAGAGGTTCCTCTACGTTGTCTAAGTGTTCGTTCAAGTTCACTATTACAAGGAAGCAAAGGAAGTGACAATGACTGTCTACCTAGCATGCATTAACAATTGAACAGCACCTCTACATACAAAGTAACAATCATATATACAAAAGAATGTGAATGATTCAAACCACCAAGTTTTGAAGTTATACTCACAAAAGGTTTCAAAGCTTTGGCTTCTTGGAGGAGGCGGTGGTTGTTGGTAATTTGATCTTTGATTGTAAGGTTGAGGGTTTGGCCTATAAAGAGGCTGTTGAGATTGGGAATTAAAAGAACTTTGCCCTTGGAAAGAGGGACTTGATTCTTGATTCTTCCATGAAAAAGCCGGATGGTTCTTGTAACCAGGATTGTACGTGTTCGAATATGGATCATTCATTTGTTTAGCGTAGACGGCATTCGCTTGCTCTTGAGCATAATCGGGAGATTGCCCGGTAATAGGACAATCTCGCACAAAATGCGAAGTGCTATAGCAAAACGAACACCCCTCCTGATTTTGGACAAATTGGTTAGGAATAGGCAACCCATTTTTCATGATTAAATCCATTTTTCAGGACAAGGCTTCTACGTGCATGGCTACCTCATCTACCCGTGAAATCTCATGCACTCCTCTACAAGGTTGGGTGGCGTTCCCTTTCCTAGTGGAGGAGCGTTGAGCTGAATTGTTGCTTAGGGTTTGAAAGAGTTTCCATGCCTCATCGGGGCTTTTCAAAAGGTACCCACCCCCACACACGGAGTCTATCATTTGTCTATGTTGCTCACTCACCCCATCATAAAAACTTTGCACTAGCTGCCATTTTGGGACAGCATGATGCGGACAAGATTTTAAGAGATCTTTTAACCTCTCCCACGTCTCATGGAATTGTTCTTGGTCAATTTGGGTGAATCCGGTGATTGCTCGCCGAATATCACTTGTCTTACCCATTGGGAAGTATTTTTTTAAGAACTCTATTTGCATTTCCGCCCAAGAATGGATTGAGTTGGGTTCTAGGGAATTGAACCAACTTCTAGCGTTATCTTTTAAGGAAAATGGAAACATACGTAGCTTTAGATCATCTTCCGTAAAGTGTGGTACACGAATGGTGGAACACACGGAAAAGAAGTAATCTAAGTGCCGGTATGGATCCTCATTAGGAAGACCGTGAAAGTTGTTAAGAAGGTTGAGGGTGGAGGACTTTATTTCAAATTGATTTGCCGCTACATCCGGAAATTGAATACATGAAGGTACTTCAAATGTAGTCGGAAGGTAAAAGTCCAGAAGCAACTCTCCTTGAGGAGGTGGTGGTAGAGGCGGTTGTTCATGATTAAAAGGAGGTAGACCGGGAGGTTGTCTCTCATTTGGTTCCATGTTTTCAGTTCTAGGCAAAATAGGGTCCCTAGAGGTTCCTCTACGTTGTCTAAGTGTTCGTTCAAGTTCACTATTACAAGGAAGCAAAGGAAGTGACAATGACTGTCTACCTAGCATGCATTAACAATTGAACAGCACCTCTACATACAAAGTAACAATCATATATACAAAAGAATGTGAATGATTCAAACCACCAAGTTTTGAAGTTATACTCACAAAGGGTTCCAATTTGAATTCTTCTAGATGCTCGCAATGTGGTATACCTAAAATCAAGAAGTTTGAGATATAAGAACAAGATATATACAAAAAAGAATGAAAGAATTTCTAGCCTAAGAATTAAACCAGATTTAATCTTCCAATGGCGACAATTAAACCGTAGTCCCCGGCAACGGCGCCAAAATTTTGATGTGGTCGGAACTAAATTATATTGTAAGCTTAATTTTGCCCTTTTTATCAAAATATAATTTAACCACTCGCAAGAGCACGAATCTTTGTAGATAAGGTTCTATATAGAGGGTATCGATCCCACGAGGACTAGTCGTTAATTGTCATAAAGAAAGATTAATTCTACTTTAATTCTAAAGAAACAGGTTTTTGGTTTTGTGTTTAAAACTATTGTGTAAATGAAATGACGATAAAATTAAAGAGTAAAGTCGGGAGAGAGAACTAGGGTTGGTTTCCACCACTAGCCATTCACATGTTCATAAGTGTAGCAAGCATGGGGTTCATTAATTAAATGCCTAACAATGTCATTAGGCTTGTGACCTCAATGACATATCAAAAGATCAATGTGTGTGCTAACCTATCATAATCCATCTTCAACAAGCATAGCTCTTCAACCTAACTAACTACCTAATTACCCTACTCTCTACGTAAACACTACATGCATCCAAACTACCTTGTCTTGGCATGGTCTATACAAACTAGCATCACACATTCATTTAAACACCATTATCTAACCATCATTTGCACTTCTTGTGGAAAATGCAAATGTTGTGCATTCAAGTGACAAAACCTACTCTAAGACAAGAATAGATTCCATATTAAATGAATATATATAAGAAATGTATTTGTGTACATAATCACTAGGCTAAATAATCAACATTTAATTACAAATCCCCAAGAGCTACAAAGATGAACAAGTTTACATGGCTAGGGGTTGAAACCAACACCCTAGTAGAAGAGTTAGTTGCTCATGGTTGCCTTGTACCCTTCCATTGATGAAGAGAATGAAGCTTCTTGGTCTGGTTCAGCTTTTCTCTTCCTCTCCCGAAGGTCTCTCTCTTCTTCTTCTGATGTGTATCTTGAGAGCCTTGAGATATGTGGCTTTTGGTGCTTTTTGTATGCTTTTTGGCTCCTTTGGGCCCACCATATATATATATATATATCATTATATATATCTCTTGTATCAAGAAGGCCCCCAAAAGTCTTGTTCAAGTCAGACAATCCCCCTAAGTCGTGCAAAAAGGGGGATTTTGTTGCAAGTGGGAGAGCAGGTGAGCAAGTGGCCAAGTGGGCTCTGCAGCATTTCGATTGATCGAAATTGCATTTCGATTGATCGAGATTTCGATCAATCGAAATGAGATTTCGATCAATCGAAATCTCGATTGATCGAAATCCACATCTCGATTGATCGAAATGCCTTGGCAACATTTTCTGATTTCATCTCTTGACTGCAGAAAGCTTTCAACTTTGCTCCATTTACTCCAATACCTGCAATACATCAAAAACACAAAAATACCGTAAATATATCTCAGTAAACGCAAAAACAGAATTAACATATGCAATAAAGAGGGTTCAAATGCATAGAATTGAACACTTATCAATATGTTTACGATGTATAGATATTTTATCTTAGCGTAATTAAAATGATCACTTTCGGAGCCCTTTTTGACTCAAGGTGTAATTTGTGTGGCCAGGTTCCCTTCTACCCACACATTTTTGACCTTCTCCGATCATGGTGAGTGACGAGACTTCTCCAATTTTGGTTCATGACAATCCTTGTGGTCACTAGGCAACTAGGGACTTCCACCTCGAGCATTCGGTAGATGTCAATCAGTTTACAGCAGACCCATATGCAGCATGGTCTCTTTCGGCCCTCACCGAGCATCATTTGTTTGGTCTCTTGGTGCCTGCTTCTAAAATTTTCTACCCCGACTTGTTCGTGCCTTCTACATGAACATATCTTACCAATTAGACACCCTGGATGTATTACACACCACTATTGACAGTGTCACCATTATTGTCACCATATGTGATATTGCTGCTTATATCGGGTGTCCCCATGAGGAGCCCGACGACCTTCACTTGGGAGAGGAGATACCCCATTTTCTCGACATTCCTTCCAACCTATCTATTTCTTCCATGATCCAACGCATGTGTCAGGGTCATTTCTCGGATCCTCCCACCAATTCCTACAGCACAAAATCTTTGTGCCCGTGGTAATTATGGTTTTTTGACACAATCTTTCAACTGAATGCCCATCCTATGGGCCATCGAGTAGATCATTGTGGCAACTTTTTAAAGGTGTTGTATGCCCCTCATTCTGGGTTTTGGTTCTCTATTCTAGCTGTGATCTGGGGCCAAATGTCCCGGGTATGGGAGCAGCTCGTCGATCATCCCACTCTAAGGACGGCTGATGTTCGCCTGCTATTCCCATTTCTGGTCACGACCCTCCTTCGTCGTGCACATTTTCATTTTCTTCTAGACGAGATTACGAGTGTGCCCCCCCCCTCCTTTTACTTTTCAAAGGTGGAGTAAGATGCTTACACACCTACTACTTGTTCCCAATGTCACCTCTGAAGTTGAGGAGGTTGATCTCGATATTTATGCCTCTGATAGGGCGGATACTGACACTGACATGGCTGAGGCCGATTCAGAAATCCCTTCCATGAGTCGCGCTGAGTATGATTATTTGGCCACAGGTCTAGAGTGTCTCAGTGCCAGCCTCCAGTCTTTGCAGTTAACCAATGATTTTTTAGGTACTATTGGCGAAAGCATGGTTAGTCTAATGCAAGATAACCAGTTTGCACTTCAGCATCGCCAACAGACTGACTTGCATTTGGATGCAGTTATTGTGGGTCAGCGGTAGATCCAACAGTTGCTTCGACAAGCATTGGGTCTGGATGTTTCTACTTCTGCACCGTCGCCTCCTCAGCCTTGGTTATTTTTATTTTTATTTTTTCTTTTATTTTGTATTTTCATTTCATTTCTAGTATTTTGTTTTTATGTATTCAGAGTCATAGAACTATTGGGTGTCGTGTTGACACTCTGTTTTGTTACTTTGTAAAGTAATTCTTTTGTATTCCATAAATTCCAACATTTGTATCACACATTTTTGAATTAATGGAATATTATCAGCTTTCCTTTATGTTTTTATCATTGTTGTCTTTTCTTTTACTTTTTGTACTTATTTACTTTTCCAGTTCGTGTATGTTATGCTATTATGTACTTGTACTTGTGTAGGTTATGATGCCACATTTGTCATGTATACCCGTGTACCCACTACCATACACTGGTTGATGTTTTTCCTTTTTGATATCCATCAAATCCACCAGTAACATTGTTCTAACTCTTTTAGTTCAAACATTGAGGATAATGTTTCATTTAAGTTTGGGGGTACGGGACACTTGCATACATTTCACACTTGCATACATTTCACACATGTAAATTTTTGTACATATTTCTTCTTTAGCTCATGTTTGCCATGATGTTCTTCTAGTTAAAAAAGTGATAATCATAACGTCATCGATAAATGCATCTTGTAATTAGGAGCTTTATACATCCGAACCGAAAAAATACTCACATTCTTGAAAATTATGTGTTAGGTTAGAATGGTTTATATTTTTGTTCAATTTTTGAATATTGTACAGTTCTTCCCCTAAATTTGTCCTTAACGGCACAAAGACACACACATGCATTCAATTGTGGGGGTATACGTCGTTTGGAGAATTGTGAAACCGTTTTTTTTTATTTGAACCTCTTGAGGAATAAATTGCTTTGAAAAATCAAAAGCCACAAAAAAAAAGAGAAGAGAGAAAAAGAAACCAAACAAAATAAATAATTGGCAATAAGCCTTTTCACTCATTAAATTGGGCCTTTGTGCCTCAGGAAGCATGGAGTGTTTGCGTCTAAAAGGTGTGCAAGGTTGAGCAATAAATGAAACAATTGGCTCGTTTGAGTTTGTAGCCTAGTGAGCTCGGTTATTAAGTTCAAGGGGTGTTTCTTCACCCAATGCCCTAAAACTATCCGGTTTGGGAGTCATTGACCCAACACTATTACATGGGTTTACTAGAAAGCTTAAAGGACTTAGGCATTACACAACCAATTATGCTTATGTTTGTAAATATTTTTGTAATTAGCACTATGCTTTGGTAATCTGTTTCAGCAGTTGTTTCTTCTAAGAATAGATGTTCAATTTTTATTCTTCATTAATGACAATAAACCACGCAATTGAATGTATGTTCACTTTTCAAAGAGAATTTTAGGGTTTGCACTTGTATGTGTATCAGACTGACCATTATGTGGAGATTGTTGCCTAACTCTAATTTTTGATAGTCTAGATCTATTGATGTCCATATAGCTCCATAATACGTGCTGCATTTATCATTTTGAACATCAATTGGGGTATCACTCTTATTTCTAGTTGATGACTGAGCATTCCATCATTTTTGCATATTTTTGTGAGTTTAAAAAGTGTTAAACCCATCAAGACTTCACTCATCCACTAGGGATGCATAGGGGTTTAAAAGGCTTGTTGCATTTGCTAAATGCAACTGGATCTCCCATGAAAGAGGAATTAGTTAGTTCTTCTATTTTATATTTAGATTCATATTGCTAAGGAACTAGAAATATCTAAGTTTGGGGGTGGGATAAGCGTTGAATGTTATACATTCTCGCGCCTTTACTTATGTATTTTACACTTCAGGCAAAGTCTTCATCAAGGAATAGTGAAGGGTGTGTCAAGACCATAGTCGAAAAGATAGAAAGTTGAAGATCTGTAGAAGAAGGAAGATCGATGCATCGAAGTGCCTACTTCGATGCATCGTTCGAACCTGCTGAAGATATTTTTCTACAGATATTTTCTCCACTTGTCACTTGTGTAATTTTGCTTGGATGAAGCCTTGCACAAAATTTCTATGATATTTTGAGCCTCAGATTAGTTATTTAGCTAGAGAATATGTAATAATAAGGATACACATAATTCTTGCAAAAAAGAGCATATTTTAGAATTCTAGTGAGAGAAAGTGAAGTTCTAGAGAGGGAAAGCTTCAAAGAGGGCTTTGTAAGGCCTTGAAGATCATTTTGAGCATGGGACCATCTCTGTCTATGGAGTGCGCGCTTCCAGCCCACCATGATCAACTAATCCTTCTCTAGGGTTTTGACAAACCCTAGCTTTGTAAATATGTTCTAACTTCAATGAATTATGGATTTTTTATGTATTTGATGTATATGTCTCTTGTCGTGTGCCTTATATAATTATAAGTTTACAAATTCTTCATGTTCATGTGTTGTGATTTATTTTCTTGTCTTAGAATGCTTAAATTCCTCACATGAACTTCAACCACTTGTAAGTTTCACAAGGACTATAAGCGATGGCTTGAGACTAGTTTTTACTATAACATGCATAGCTAGATTTGCATAGTCTATGCTTAGAAAAGGTGATTTTGCTTCAATTAGGTAAGTAGGTAGGTAGGGAAATCATGTGACGATGATTTTACTACAAGTTGGTAATTAGGTAAATAAGGAAAATCACTCTTTTCAAATATGGATTATAGTATATTAAGGTATGTGTATTTTCTTGGCGACATCGTTGTAGGTGGGACTTGTCAACGCGTCATTAGTACACATTTGCAAGAATTTTTCCCAATTTGTTATAAGTATGACATATTACGAGGTTAGCAGGGATGTCTAACCCTAGTCTTTTATTCTTCTCTCAACCTTTGTATTTATATTACGTTTATGCTTTCAAAGTAGAGTAAACACAACCAAAACGGTTGGGGTTTAAACAAGAAGCAACCCTCAACCTTTAGTGAATTATACCTACGTAGTCTCTGTGGGATCGACACTCTTAACTTAGAGCCCTATTCTTCAAGAATTCGTTCTATTACGAGTGGTAAATTTATAAATTACGAGTAGCGCAACCGCACACAACATCTATGAGTATCATGTTACATAATCACCTAAACTTAAAGGATATGGAATTCCAAACCTTGAGCTAAAACTCTAATCCTTCAGTTTGTGAAAAATTATGTAATTATATCATGCTTATTGGTTTTGTCTGGAGTAACCAAGGTTATAAATCTTTTTTATCAAACCCATATATGAAATTATGTTGATTAAACAAATATATGTTTATCATCTTTTAATCAACATCTTTTGCAAAGAATTTGAGAATAAAAAATGTAGATGGACTTGAGATTATAGACATTTCAAATGAGTCCACATTAGAGGAATCTCAAGGAAATCCCAAAGAACTTAAGAACGATAGCATCCGGAATGATAAACACAAAAATCTTTCTACAAGTTGAAAAATGGTTCACCTCCTCCAAATTGATCAATCCTATGTGAACTTTCTAGAGGTAGTTGCAATTATTTAGGACTCACATCTCTAAATGAAAATCTATGAGGCCAAAAATTTTAAGTTCTTAGTAATGAAAAGGGTCAGTTTCATTTTGAATGAACATGTGCTTTGAACTTAGTTCCTAGACCAAATGATCACACTTTGATAGACACTTAGAAACTAAAATGTAGAGATTTGATTTTTTTTTATTTCTTTTTTGAAATAGGAATTTAAATGTTTAGCATATGTTATAAGTATGATTTACATATGTGGGGACTAGTTTAGAGGTCTGGAGAGTTTTGTGAGCCATTCGGCTCATTTTTAAATTTTGGGTGGTCGGTACTCGGGATAGGGGTTGGGTGGGCCTGAAAATCCAGATATTTTTTTAAAAAAATTTATGTTTGGTTATAGACCAATTAGAATGTAGAGACCATGACCAATTTTGGTCGGTTTACCGATGTCTTATCAATTTCGCTATAAATGTGTTTCAAATAATGTTATGGATGTTTTGAGAGTGAAAAACATGTTTGGAAGGTTAATTTGAGGTTTATGAAAGTTTTTGGAAGATTTGGAGAAGTTTGACTTTTTGGTCAAACCGAGGCCCGGGATGCGACTTAAGTGGGCCCAAAAATTTAAAATTTTTTTGACAAATATTTATTTTTGGGAATGGCTTAGATGAAATGTTTAGAGAGTAGAGAAAGTGATTTTGAGACCGTAGGAGTTTTTGAAATAAAAAACAGAGCCCGGGAAGGTACGTTAAGTGGCCAGGGGCATTTTAGTCATTTTTTGTGCCCTAGATATTTTAAAAATATGTGGCTGAGGATCCCAGCCATTTCTCACACCTCCTTCTCTCTCTAAAACTCTCCATCTTTTCCTCTCTACCTTCTCTCTACATTTCGGAGTCGTTCGAGTGTGATTCAGGTTTCGCCGAAGAAGGGAGATACGTAGGGGATGGCAAGAGCTTTGGTTTGAACCAAATAAAGTTGTGATCCGGCAAGGTAGACATCGTTGAAAATTTTGAGAAGTGCTTGGAAGGCCTTCATTTTCGTGGTAGGGGTTTTTCTTCTCTTCTAATTGTCAATTATAGGGTTTCGGGTGAAGAGGAGAGGTGTAGGTTGTGTATCACATGTTTTAGAAGAGTGAGAAGGGTGGAAAGTTAGATTTTCTCCTTCTCTTAAGTCCTATCTCTGCACATTTGGTGTCCCTTGTGTTGGTTGTACCATGTAGGTTAAAGTGTGTGAATGGAAGAAATTGGGTATATAGGTGTTATGTGCTCAATTTGGGGTTTATGGGAAAATGGGTAACCTTGTGTCATATATGTGATTATATGTGGAATATGTGATGGTTAAATGCATGATAGTTCTATGTGCTAAAATTATGCATTGAGTGTAACATGAATAACGTATGCTAGCTTTGAAATTGTATGCATATGAGAGGTTATATGCATGTGTTATACATATATGTGTGGATTGATGAATGTGAAATGCATGCTATGTTCTTTTATAACTAGCATATGTATTGTGAAGCATGAATCTTAAATGCTTGTTATTTATATGTTTGAAATGCATATATGGGGCCATTGTGAGGAAACGGGAAAAAGTGGTCGAATTGCCTAGAGTAGGTCAATACTCAGTGAGGGCGTTGGAGTGGTTAAGTCACCTTAGAGTAGAGAATACTCGGTGATGGTTCGATGTAGGTCATATCGGGTCGACACTTAGGAGGGTTGGGGTATCTCTACTGAGCTGCAGTGGTGCTCACCCCTTTATTCTAAACTCTTTTACAGATAAGGCACCGATGAAAAATGGGACTTGAGTGTCCAAGGAGAGTTCTAGTTATATTTTGCTACATTTTTGGATATTTGTACATTTGGCTATCCATGCCAGCATATGACATGTGGATTATGTTGAGTTATAGTTACATTCACGTTATATGTAACTTGTATGTTCATTTAGACCTTGTATGTTAATAAATGATGCTGGTGTATGGATATGTGGTTTGAATGAATGATTTGTACCTTTTGAGTAAAGTGTGTGTTAGAGATGTATGGCACCACATGACCATTTTTCTCTTTAGTTATGATTTCTTGTATGGGTAATTATGAGCAAATGGAGTATGAAAAGTAGGTATGCATGAGTTGTTGAGTGAAGATGGTAGGAAAAATAGATGGAATTACATTTCAAATGTGAAATGCACGTTATGTGAATATACTTGATGGCCATTGAGGCATTAGAGTAGCCATTGGGGAGACACATGCCCAAAAGTGTCCATGTTAAGTTCAAGGAGTGAATGAAATATATGTATATAGAAATAGAATTGTGTTAGCTTCATTTTGATAGGTCGTGGGCCTTGTTTGGATTTAAATTGAGAAAGATATGCATGTTTTGGTGCAAGGGTTGGTAATCTGACCTACACCCATTTATTTGAGTGTAACTCAAGTTTTGGTTGGTATTTTTAGATGATTTAAGTTAGGTTAAGTTCAAAGTGTAGTTTGAGGTGCCTCAAAGAGCTTTTTGGATGGCGTCGATCCTTCTGAAAGTTTGAGGTGACTCAAAATGGAGTTTGAGGTGCCTCAAAGTCTTGTAAACCTTAAAAAGGTGAAAATTTATGATTTTTTATGATTTAGGAGTGGAAATGGAATATCATGGATGCATAGATCGATGCGGGGCCCATTGGGATAGACAGTGATGAGTATACGCATAGATAATTACTTGCTTATGATTAGCTTCTATGGTAATCGAGAAATATGAGGAGGTTCATTGGGGTTTAATGAATGGGTTCACCTCCAATTTTTTGGGAGTCAAGAATCGAGGCGTGACAGTATGGTATCAGAGCTTGATACTATTGCATGAGTGTGGTTAAGGTCGTTCACGGAGTTGAGTGAACGGGTTCACACTCAGGATTTGGGTCGATCCGGGGGAGTCCCGACGGCCCAGAGTTCGAGGTGTGACATAGAATATTTGGAGTGACGTACAAGTGATTTCGAGTCCATAGTTTCTTTTAGATTTGAAGATGGAGGTAGGGAAGAAAGTTAAGTGACTAGGGGCATTTTGGTTCTATTACGCCATAGAGCTTATAAATATCTGGGACATAGATATTTATAGCTCATTTCTCTCTCTAAAACATGAGCCAAGCTCTCTCTTCTCTCCTATTTGATTTATTCAACTTCTCTCTAGATTTAGAATGTGCTAAGGTTCGATTCGGAGGACTACAAATGGTATGTGCTTAGAGTGACATGAATTGTTTATATGTGCAATATGGGGCATGAATTTCATATATGGGATTTTTGGAAAAAAAATGATAAAAACCTAATTTGGGGGTTAAGATTATATATATGTGTTTTATGATTCTTGTGTGACATGCTAGAATTGAATTAGGGCATGAAATGGGTGCAATACATCGAAGTTGTGATTGTGAATGCAAAATGTGAACTATTTTATGTGAGTGTGGGGTGTGTCTCAGAGGTGGCTCATGGGAAAGTAGTCGGGGAACATATCCCTAGGGGTTGAAAAACCTCAAACTTGCACAAGATGGGTGGTAACCGCATGGGTTAGTAGCCCTTAATAACCATAAACTTGAGATATGAGACTTTGGTATGTATCTTGTGTGTGTGTGTGAGTGTGAACCAAATCCGAGAGTGTGTTAAGTCTTATATGTAACTTATATGAATTTACATGACTTGTGTGAATTTTAATCTGAATTCGATTATGTCATATGTTACATACATGATGGAAATGTGCATTGTGCATGAATTGTCTTTATGTGATTGTCAAGTTATAATTGACGTATATGTCATGACTTGAGTGAATGGAGCGTATGAGCTTATGATTAGGATGCTAGGGAGCATGACACATAGTTTGTCGAGAATGATTTGTGTTTTATGCATTGAACATGAAATGTGGACTTGAATGGAATGCACAATACGTTAACCATAAGCCATTGAAATTGCTCACCCCCTTACACTAACACTTTCAGGACATGGCAATGAGGTGGTTGATGATGCACAACCATGAGTTAGACTTAGAGTAGAAAAACTCTTCCTTTTTGGGGTGTTTTTGGTTAAGACTTATATGTAGGTATCCATGCCAGTTTATGGCATGTGGACTAGCTTAAAAGTTGTGTTTGCACATTTGGATTTTGGATATATAATAGAACTTTAATGTTCTTTTCATGTATAGTAAGGTTTCAACTTTTGAGGCTTGTATAAGAATATATTTTTTTGAAGCATGTGTAAGGAATTTATGGATTTATCCTTATGAGATTCAAATGTATAATTTGGAGTATGTGTATGATGGTGTATCATTTGTGGATGATTTTAATGTTGGGTGAATGATCCTAGGTTGTTTGGTTGAGATTTGGGCTCAAATGAGCTATGTGTAAGGTTGTTAGAGGTTCTTTAGAGGGCATAATGGTCGTTTCACATGATTGAAACCCATTTTTTGATTGTGTGAGTTGGTTGCAAAATATTCTAGTTTTCGGGGTCTCTATAGGGGCAATTTCGCATGTGCGAAACCCCTATTTTGATTGTGTAAAAAATTACAGAGTTTCAAAGTTCTGAAGGTCAGAAATTTTCACATAAACTTCAATTTTGTGAAAATTTCGCATGTGCAAAACCAAGATTTCACATGTTTAAAATTTTAATTTTGTCCAAACTTCATTCGGTGTATTTTTTTCGTTTTAGATCAGAATTGAGTGTGATTTTTTTTAAATCGAGTATTTTTGAATTCTTTACCCAATGGCGTAAGTTCAGTTGAAAATTCCAATTATATAAGGAGTTGAGTTCTGGAATTGTGCAATTTAAATGGGTGACAAGTTTGCAACTCTTGAGGAATGTATACAATGTATGATCTTGGATTATGTATAGGAAATGCATGTGTTTAGCATAGTGAATTGAAAATGTATGGGTTTTGAACAAGCTTACTGAGGACTTATGGGATGAAGTGAATAGTTCACCTTCGCTTCCCGTGTAGTTACGGGTATGAGAATTCGAGGCGTGACAGAAATGGTATTAGAGCATGTGGGGATGTCTTGTGGTGAGGAATGAACTGTTCACCTCCACTTGTTATATCGATCTTGGTATCAGAAAGTTGGGGCATGACAACATGGTATTAGAGTATGTGGGTGATGACATGTGGTGAGTAATGAACTGTTCACCTCCACTTTCTATATCGATCTTTGTATCAGAAAGTAGGGGCGTGACAATATGGTATCAGAGCACTAGATTGGAATACCTAGGAGTGACCAGTAAGGTTGAGGATTTGATGATTTTCGAATTGCTATTATAGCACTAGGTTGGGATACCTAGGGACTAATGTCTGCATTAGGTCAAAATGCCTAAGGCATGGAGTAAGGGTTGGGTTTTGGTGACTTTTACGTGTTATGTGTTATATGTATTAAATTGTACTAAGTGATATGCCATGATTCTATAAACAAGTAAAATTGATTAATTGACATATGAAGACGATTAATCTTTGATGGGAAATGTCTATTAGAATCATGCCACCAATAGATGGAGCGCAACTAGTTTGAGAGATGACTAATTCCATCCAATTGTTGGCTCTGACCGCCAATGAAGGTTCACAAAATCAGGCTCAGGGAGGTAGAAATAGGGCATTAAAGGCTCTTGAGATGTTCAATAAAATAAACCCACCTATGTTTAATGGGAACGTGGATCCTATGGTTGTGGAAGATTGGATCGAATAGATGTCCATAACATTTGATGTGCTTAGGATAGACGAAGATGACTTGAGGATGTCAATGATTCTTATTCAATTGATGGGGGCATTGGACGTATGGTGGAAATCCATGGTTCACACTCATGAAGTGAGGAACATGGAGTGGGAGACTTTCAGAAGATTATTTCTAGAGAAGTATTTGTTTTACACGGTCAAAGAGGTTTTGCAAGATGAAGTCATACACTTGATCTAAGAACGGATAAGTGTAATGGAGTATGAAAATAAATTTATTGCTTCATCTCGCTTTGCACCGGAGATAGTAGCAAATGAGCAAGTCAAGGCAAGGAGATTCATGAAAGGGCTTTGGTTCGAGCTAAGGGCCAAAGTCACCATCCTGGACTTGTTAAGCTATGCAGAGGTGGTAAGAGGACACTGTTGGCAGAAGCGGATGAAAATGATATATAGAGGATAAAGAACTTGAGGAGTTAGTCGCAAAATGTGGGTTCTCATTTGGAGAGCAATTTAAAGAAGAAGCATAAGGGGAGTAGTTATTTCCCTAAAGGGCCTCAAAAAACACAGTCATTCTCTACAGTGTCTATGCCTACTAGATCATCTCAAGACAAGGTGAAGTGTTACCAATGTCAATAGATGGGACATTACCAGTCGGAATGCCCACAGCTGCAACCTACACCTGAGAGAGATGTGAGAAAATGCTATAGGTGTGGACAAGCAGGGCATATGGTGAAAGATTATCCTCAGAAAAAGAGTGATTCCATAGTGATACAGGGTCACAGTAATAGTATCCATAGGCTTCTAGGGTGCAGTCAGGTTTTAAAGGTCCTTAGTTGCCTCAGCCTACACAGTCTGTTTGAAGTTCGCAACCCAGGGGGGAGTGACTCCTATTGCCTCTACACAACAGTCAGGTCATCAAGGGAGTGGTCAAGTAAGATGAGGCATACAGTGTCGTGCCTACGCTATTACTCCAACCGAGACTTCAGTGGGATTATTGGTTATGAGAGATATCTTTCTTATATCTAGCTTGTGGGCTAGAGTTTTAATTGACTCATTTGCATCTCATTCTTTTATATCAACTGCTTTTGCTTCTGCATTGGGGTTAGAGGTGTCAACCTTGGATAGAGCCTTGTGCATTGATACGCCAGTTGGGGGTAGGGTGATCCTGGATATGGTGTGTCGAGCATGTAAGATAGAGATAGCAAGTCAGCGGTTGGTGTTTGATTTTGTGCTCTTAGAGATGATGAGTTTCAATGTCATTCTCAGAATGAATTGGTTATCTTCATTTAGAGCCAATATAGATTGCTACCGGGGAAGGGTATCAGTGTGTACACCCGAAGGAGATTATTTTTACTTCATGGGAGAACGGAGTGAATTTCATTTTTCAATATATACGGACTATGTGGTCGAGATGGTTACGACTTTTTCCTAGCTAGCCTTGTGACCGAAGAAGATGGGAGAAACTTTGAGATAGTTCCCGAAGTAGTTTGTGACTTTGAGGATGTATTTCAAGAGGAGTTGACGGAATTACCTCCTAGGTGAGAAGTTGAGTTTGCCATTGACATCATTCCTGGTACACCACCCATTTTGATTGCACCGTATCGAATGGCACTAGCAGAATTAAAGGAGTTGAAAGAGCAATTAGAGGACCTAAGGGCAAGAGGTTTCATACGTCCTAGTGTGTCACCTTGGGGAGTGCCAGTCCTATTTGCTAATAAGAATGATGGGTCACTATGGTTATGTATTAACGACCGAAAACTAAACTGTGCAACGATAAAAAACACATATCCTTTACTAAGGATAAATGATTTGTTTGATCAACTTAAATGAGCTAAGTATTTCTCCAAGATTGACTTGCGGTCGGGGTATTACCAATTGAGAGTTAAGAAAAAAGATGTCTCAAAGATGGCCTTTCCAACAAGGTATGGTCATTATGAGTTCCTTGTTATGCCTTTTGGTTTGACAAATGCACCGGCGACATTTATGGACTTAATGAACTATGTGTTTAGTGCATTCCTTGATAACTATGTAGTGGTGTTCATGGACGATATTCTTGTGTATTCTTTATCAAGGGAGGAACACGAGAGTCATTTGAGGATGGTGTTACAAAATTTAAGGGAAAACATGTTATATGCCAAATATGAGAAATGTGAGTTTTGGCTACCAAAAGTGAAATTTCTCGAACATATGGTTTCAGGAGGGGGAGTTTTTGTAGATCCTTCCAGAATAGAGACCGTAATGGATTGGGAACGTTCAAAGAATGTGTTTAAAATTTAGAGTTTCTTAGGATTAGCCAACTATTACCAAAGATTTGTGGATGATTTCTCTAAGTTAGCAGCACCTATAACAAGACTAACTCACAAGGGAGTCAAATTTGCATGGAATGAGCCTTGTGAGTTTTCTTTCCTGGAATTAAAGAAGAGATTGATTACCACTCCAGTTTTAGTGATTCTAGAATACTGGTTGGGATACGTTATATATTGTGATGCTTCACGTGAAGGATTGGGATGTGTGTTGATGCAAATGGAAAAAAGTTATTGCTTATGGGTCACGGCAATTAAAAATTCACGAGTAGAACTACCTGACTCATAACTTGGAATTAGTAGTGGTTATATTTGCATTGAAGAGGTGGAGACATTACTTGTACAGGGAGAAGTTTGTAGTTTTCTCCGTTCACAAAAGTCTCAAATATCTCTTCACACAAAAGTATTTAAACTCTAGGCAACAGAGAAGGGTTGAATATATGGAGGATTATAACTTTTATCTCCAGTATCACTTGGGAAAGGCCAGTGTAGTAGCCGATGCCTTAAGTAGAAAGTTGCATGGAATGTTAGCTAGCATTGCCATTCGAGAATGGAGTTGGGCATGTACTTTAGTGAGAATAGTGAACTGGCTACCTTGTTTAGTCTTGTTGCTCAACCAACTTTGGTTAATGAAGTAACTGAGACATAAGGGCAAAATGAGGAAATGAAGGCTATTCACTCTCAAATTTCTGGTGGTGAGGTTGTGAAAGGTTGGTCTTTACACAAGGATGGGAGTTTATGGTTCAAGAGGAAGATGTATGTACCTATTCCGTGTAGGTAAAGTATTCTTTAGAAATTTCACAGTTCTAGGCTTGTGGTACATCCCTGTGGGACAAAGATGTATCACAACCTAAGGCAACAGTATTGGTGAAAAGGAATGAAGAAGGATATTGCTGAATTTGTGGCTAAGTGTCTTACTTGCCAACAAGTGAAAGACTAACATCAAAAATCGGCTGGTTTGTTACAACGTTTGCTAGTGGCAGAATGGAAATCGGAGCATATCACTATGTATTTCATGACAGGGCTTCCAAGGTCACAAAGGGGACATGATGCTGTGTGGGTCATAGTCGATAGATTGATTAAGATGGCTCATTTTTTTCTTATTCGAGTCACAAATGGTGTGGAGAAACTCACTAAATTATATGTGGAGCAGATTGTGGAGCTTCATGGAGTGCCAGTGTCCATTGTTCTAGACAAAGTTCCTAGGTTTACTTCACAATTTTGGCAGGGTTTCCATTTAGCCCTTGATACAGAGCAGCATTTTAGTATGACTTTTCATCCTCAGACTGATGGTTAGTGATTGGCGTTGAATGTTGCGCATTCTAGCCTCTTAACTTGCATATTTTATTCTCTTAGTGATAGATTATTTTATGATTTTACTTTGTTTTAGTGTTTTCTGTATTTTCAGTGCCTTAATGATTATTTCAATTAAGACCACGATTTTGGGCTTTTAAAGAAGACGTCCATGACGGTTAGATGAAGCCTACATCAAGAAAATCCATTCAACCATTTATTTCAACTCAAATCAGCCCAAGGAAGTGGTCCAAGAGAATTACAGCTACTTAAGAAGGTTTCGGGCCTGAAGCTCAAATCTACGCATAATACAGTCTTAATCTCATTTTGGAAAATGGATGAGAAGTATTATTTTTGAGCCTGAAATCGACTTAATTTACGCATGGGTTGAATGAAATTTGATTCGGCACACTTTTGTATTTCAAAAAAATTCCGTGAATCAGATTTCTAATGGGTCAAAAGTTGCGTCGAACGTCAGCAGGAAAAACCCACCTGATTAGTGCTGCGGGAAAACCTAATTAATTTCTAATTGGATTAGGACTTTGGTGTATTCTCTTGGGGCATAAAGTGAAGAATTGGAGGCTGAGTTGTGAGGTAATAACAGAGATTGGAGAGTCTGAGAGGGCTGAGGAGAGAACAGAAGACATACTTGCAGAGCCATTGGAGAACGAAGTCATACGCGTAATTCATGAAGATGATGCCTTCTTCCTCAAAAGTTAAAGCTTCTTCTTCTACCATGAGCGGCTAGTTCATCCACTAGGGTTTTGATGTAGCCCTAACAAAGCATCAATGGTTTGATTATTTTAATTATTAGGGACCTTTATATACATGCATAGATTGTGTAATTTAGAGGATTCTTATTATAGAATTGAGCAATAAAAGTCTTGTAAATTCAATCTCAATGATTTCTTATCTTGTCTTAGATATTTAGTTGTTGTTATTGAACTCAATCTTTCTTATTTTCTGTGATCATGAGAGCGATTATTACACAATGGTAATCACTGAATATATCATTAAAAGCTTTGATGGATTATGCCTAGAGAAGATGAACTATACTGCACCCTAGATTAGAGTAGTTAGGCAGATGACCCATGCCAATCGAAGATAGTCAATAACTTAGCCTTAATCATATGTTATCTTCTTGACGGATCAAGGTGAGCTTCTAGCCACCGACACCACTTATGCATGATGTAATCCCCCATAGTTGATTCAATTGACCATTGATTGTGGAGTTAATGGTGAAGTCAAATATTCTAGATTTCTCTCATATTATCTTCACTTTCTATTTTACTTTGATTTATTTTATTTTACTTTTTAATTAGTTTAAAAATCAGAATTCTTTTCTTTTAAATCTAATTAGAATTAATTCTATATTCCAACTCATCAGACCATAATCCTTGAGGTACGACACCCCTTTTGATAGCCCTATTTTGCAAGGATTTCATTCTATTACGAAGTGTGGTAATTTTTAATTGATATACTTTTTGAGTCACACTCACACACAAATCAATTTTTGGCGCCGTTGCCGGGGATTATCTATTTGATTGATTGGATTTTACAGAATATTTTTTATTTGGATTTTTAGTTTAGGAAATTTTTATATTTTGTTTTTAATTTTGTTTTTGTTTTCTTTTCAGGTGCCTTTGGCTAATATATGCAAGGTCATCGTTCTGGAGCTGATCCTTTGATACCTCTTGATCCTGAGCCTGAACGTACTCTTAGACAACAGAGGAACATCCCTGTTGATACCATTGTGCAAGAAGAATAATTAATTGAAGACATGGCAAAAGAGAGGAATAATAACCTTGTTCCTAATGCTGATGGAGAAAGGGCTAGATTGCTTAGGGACTACTATGTTGTTGAGACATATACCTCACCAGCTGGTTTTCAACTACCTAACGTCACAGCACAGAATTATGAGATCAAGTCCAGCATTATTCAGATGCTACCATCTTATTTTGGACTGACTCAAGAACACCCTTACAAGCATCTGGATGACTTCATTGAAGTGTGCTTAACTACCAAAATTCACAACTTCTCTGAAGATGCTTTCAGAATGAGACTTTTTTTCATTTTTCCTGAAAGACAAAGCAAAGTATTGGTTCAACTCTCTACCGGCAGGTTCTATCACGACTTGGACTCAGATGCACCATGAGTTTCTCAAGAAGTATTTTCCAATAGGGAAGACCAATTAGTTCAGACGTGCTATCACTGGTTTCTCCCAACATGAGAGGGAATAATTTTATGAGACATGGGAAAGATTCAAGGACCTTCTTAGGAAGTGTCCCCATCATCAAGTTCCTAAGTGGCAACTAGTGCAGAGTTTTCATGAAGGGCTGACAGAAGCCAATAGACAGATGGTTGATGCATCTTGTGGAGGTACTTTTATGTTGAAGAGTGAAGAAGAGGCATGAACCTTATTTGAAAATCTTAGTGACAACTCTCTACAACATGTGTCCTCTACTCGTTCTAGCAGACCTGCCACTACAAGGAAGACTGATGAGATTTTTGAGGTTGGTGCTTCAGAAGCTATGCCAAATGATATTAATCTAATTACAAAGAAGGTAGCAGCAATTATGGCTGCCAATCAAACTCCTTCTACTTCAAATTCTTCATTGCTAGGCCCTTGTGAATTTTGCTCTAGTCCTATGCATAATATGAGCAATTGTTCTTCGATGGGGCAATTTTCTGATGTTCAACATGAGCAAGTCCAAGCTACATTCACTAGACCAATGAATCCTCTATGAGGTAATACTTACAATCCTATATGGAGGAATCATCCTAGTTTTTCTTACAGTAACCAAGGGGTAGCAATGCAACCATCATATCAACCTAGAACTTTTGTACCTCAACAACAATATCAAACACAAAGTCCTATGGTACAAAGAATTTCTGCTATTGAAGACAAGCTGACACTTACCTTATCTAAATTTGACAAACTTGATTCTCTGATAGAGACAGTGCAAGCTACTGCAGCAATAATACAATCTACAGTTTAGCTAGTGCACTCTCATTCTCAATCCATTGCCAAACTGGAATCTCAGTTTGGGTAGCTTGTGACTTCATTGAGTAGAAGAGAAGAAGGGAAGCTCCCTAGCCAACCAGTTGCTAATCCAAGAGGAATGCAAGCTTCCACAAGCAACCCACACCATGAGCAAGTTCAAGCCATTACCACTTTGAGGAGTGGGAAAATAATTGATAATAAGGTGGGTGAGAAGAAAGAAGAAGAAAAAGTGACCACAAGTCTAAGTGCTAAATTCCTTATGATCCCAAGGCTCCTTTCCCATAACGTTTCCTTGAAGCATCTAAATTGGGAAAGCAAGGGGACAAACAGCATGACATGATGGAGGTGTTTCGATAAGTGGAGATTAATTTGCCACTCCTTGATATCATCCAGCAAATTCCTCCTTATGCTAAATTTTTGAAGGACTTGTGCACTCAGAAAAAGAGTTCTAAAAGTTATGTGCCAAAGAAAGTGATGCTACCACAACAAGTGAGTTCTATAATTCAGCAGTGTACTCCTACCAAATACAAAGATCCTGCTACCCCAACTATCTCATGCATCATTGGGGAGCACCATGTGGATAAAGCTCTTCTTGATTTGGGTGCAAGTGTGAATTTGCTACCCTATTCAGTCTACTTACAATTGGGCTTGGGAGAATTGAAGCCTACCTTGGTGGTATTGCAATTTGTAAATAGATCAACAAAGTAACCCCAAGAAATCATTAAAGATCTGCTCATTAAAGTGGACAAGTTCTACTTTCCTGTTGATTTCATTGTACTTGACACTGAGCCAGTTCATAATCCGAAGAGGCACATTCCAGTGATCCTTGGTCGACCTTTCTTAGCCACTGCTAATGCTTGCATAAATTATAGGTCAGGGATCATGGACATTTCATTTGACAATATGAAGGTTAAGCTTAATATTTTCAATGCTGTTGAGAATCCTCCAGATCAGACAGATGTCTTCTTCATGGATTCTGCGGAATTTTCTGAATCTACAGATGAAATAAAGGTGCAAGAAAAGCAGAAGGAAATGAAGGGGTTTGAAGATCAATTTTCTACCATCGTGGTAAATTTTGTATCTACTACACCATCCAAAACACTTTGGGGTGAGCAATTGTTTGGAGTCTCCGACAACCCCACACCATGGTATGCAGATATTGTGAATTATTTAGCCACAGGAAAAGTACCACGAGACTGGACCAAGCGAGAACGTGATAGATTCTTCTCTAAAGTTCATCATTACTTTTGGGAGGATCCAGAGTTATTTAAATATTGTCCAGATCAGATTATTCGGCGATGTGTCCCAGACCATGAGTTTCAAGATATTCTCAAGTTCTGCCACTCATTAGCGTGTAGAGGCCACTTTAGTGCAAGGAAGACAGCAGCAAAGGTACTTCAATGTGGATTCTTTTGGCCTTCTCTGTTTCATGATGCATATGTTTTCTGTAAAACTTGTGATCGCTGTCAAAGATTGGGTTCAATGTCAAGGCGCGATATGATGCCAATGAGCCCCATTCTGGTGGTTGAAATTTTCAATATTTGGGGAATTGATTTCATGGGTCCCTTTCCACCCTCTTTTGGCTACGAGTACATTCTGGTTGGTGTGGATTATGTCTCCAAATGGGTGGAGGCCATTGCAACTTGAACCAATGATCACAAGGTAGTAATCAAGTTCATGCATGAGAATATTCTTAGTCGATTCGGAATTCCTCGAGCCTTGATCAGTGATGGTGGTTCTCATTTTTGCAATAAATTCTTGAGAGGTTTGCTTGCTAAATATTCAGTGACACATAAGGTGGAAACGCCTTACCATCCTCAGACAAGTGGGCAAGTAGAGCTGTCCAATCGAGAAATTAAGCATGTTCTCGAAAAAACAGTGAGACCGGATAGAAGAGATTGGTCATTACAACTGAGTGAGGCACTATGGGCATATCGGACTGCTTACAAGACTCCTATTGGTATGTCACCATATCGGTTGGTGTATGGGAAAGCATGTCATCTTCCAGTAGAGATCCAGTACAAGGCACTCTGGGTAATCCAAAAATTCAATTTCGATGCAAAAAGAGCTGGAGAAGAAAGAAAGTTACAATTGAATGAATTAGAAGAGTTTGGACGTGATGCTTATGAAAGTTCATGAATTTATAAAGAGAGGACGAAGGCGTTCCATGATCAACATATCTCACGAAAGTCCTTCTCTCCAGGTGATAAAGTGTGGCTCTTCAATTCAAAGCTTCGGTTGTTTCCCAAAAAATTACGTTCAAGGTGGGATGGACCATTCCAGGTGATTTCGGTTTTTCCTCATGGTACTGTAGAAATTCGAAGCTTTCGAGATAATACTTTGATGAAAGTTAATGAGCAAATGTTGAAGCATTGCGTAGAAGGATTTGTGCCAAGAAGAGACGTAGAGTTCGTCGACTTGACGGATCCCGTCTATCCGACTTAATCCATTCAGAGAGTTGATCATCTCCTACGGACGTTAAATTATAGGTTTTGTATGTATTTCTATCCTTTAACTGCTTTAATTTTCTTTGATTTTAATTTTTAGTTTTAGTTTTCTTAAGTTTTCTTTCAATTCTAGTTGCGTTTTAATATTTTTTCTTTGAGTTTTTGATGTATAAGTTGCTTCCGGAGGATGCCAAGAGGTGTACCGAGGTATTTGGACTCAAGATGGGTGAAAAACGTGCTCTCGGTCGACCTTGGGCGATGGAGACTCAAAAATTACAAGTCCCAGTCGACCTTGGGCGATGGAGGGTCAAATAGGCCACCAGCAGGGGGATCGATCGCCCCAGAGGAGGGGGATCGATTGCCCCTTTGATTTTTCATGTGGGGATGACCAGAAGGTGGGTGATCGATCACCCACCCTAAGGGGGATCGATCGCCCAAGGGTAAAAAGGGGTTGGCTGAGAGTTTCTTGCTATTTGAAGCCCACCTCCCTATTTTGATGCTACTACTTGCTTCCTTGACCTCTTTGAGCTCCAATTTAAGTCCTACTTCAGTCGGGAATTTATTTTCTTCAATTGGTGATTCTTAAACAAGTAATTATCATTGATCATCATCAACATCAACATCAAAACTGGATTGATTATCACTAGTTCTCAAGGAAACTCTCACTTTTTTAAGTTCTACATCAAAGTAAGTGAAGTTTTTCTTTGACAAAATTGTTCAATCTTTTTGAGGGCTTTTGAAGACCAAGTTTGGGGGATATCATTGGTGGATTTAATTGTTCAATTTGGGTGAAAAAGTGCCAAAAAGAGGAGGTTGAAGGATACAATTTTATTATGCACACCAAGTGTTTGGTTTAATTCTCAACCAAACTTTTTCTATTTCTATGGCACCAAAGAGAGCAAGTCACCAAGGTGCTTCAAGTTCACGCAATCCTCGCCGAGTAAGGCATGATCCAACACCCGATTCTTCAAGATCTCGCCGAGAAGGTATTCATGAGAGATGGCATCCAAAGGCCTTAAACTTTGAAACAACATTTGACATCGTCGAACTCTATGGTATGTTTCCCGAGACACAATGGGGGATTTCTGACATCTGTCGTCGTCAGTCGGCATTGATTTTTATTCCACTCTCTTCTACTATCTACCCGAAGCTTGTCAAGGTATTTTATCAGAACTTAATGCCGAAACCTGATGAGCGGGATGTGCTTATTTCTTCAGTAGATGAAACAGTAGTTCAGGTGGATATGTCATCCATTGCTATTGCCATGGGTTATCCTCATGAGTGCCCAGATGATTTGACTCATATCTATACTCCTATACCCGATGATTTGTTAGTGGGTAATTTGGTTGCACGTTTGTGTGTTAACCAATTTTTTGGACCAAAAAGGAATGTAGCTTCAAAGTCTTCTATGCCAAATCACTTATGGTTCCTTGATGCTATTTTGCTCAAGACTATATGTCTCATTGGACATAAAATCGAGAGCCATCAAGAGTTCCTTAGATCCTTATATGCCATACATTTTGGGCATTGGCTGTCATTCCCATAGTTTGTTTGGGGCCAGATGGAAAAATTCTATTCTAAGGTTGTGGCCAAGGCACCGGACAGTGCAAGTGACTGGGAGTTTTCATTCCTGACTATCATTCATCAGTTGCTTATTGCATAGGGGTATGCAGTCCATGAAGACGAGCTTGCCTTTCTATATGATATTTATTATGGCACGCATGACTGGAATTTGAGCCGATCTCATATGCACTAGAGAGTCATAGTTGCGCCAGGTGAAGTGTCTCGATTGGCCTAGGGAGGGGAACTTGTAGATATACCACCACCGGTGGAAGATCCAGAGGAGATGGAAGCAGAGGAAGAGGAGGTACATACCAAGCTGGTGGCCATGATTATCAGTATTTAGAGGGACAGATTGCTGGGTTGACTGCCCAGTTTGTCACCCTACAAACAGAGGTTTCCACACTATTTGGAGCAATGAGGACTGAGATGGCGGATCACTTTCGTGAGACTCACCAAGATCAACTAGAGATGAGGAGGATGTTACGTGCACTGATGTGCTAGGCGGACTTGGATCCGGATGCTCAGTCACCACCACATCCTTGACAGGAAGGTAGCTCTCTTTTGTATTTTATTTTATTTTATTCTTAGTTTTTATTTTTCTTTTTAGTTTTACTTTTCTTTCTGTAGTTAGATTTTTATTATATAAAAAAAAAAAATTTAGAATTTTTCTCTTTCATATTTATTTTCACCCATACTATTTCACTTGATCTTTGGGGTATGGTGGTTTGTTTTGACATGTTATAACATCCAAGTTTAGGGGTGTGCTTGCATTGCCTTTATGTAATTGGTGTGCTCTATTTTCTTGCCACTACTCCATGGTCCTGGTACCATCGTTCTTACTCTTCTCTATACTTTAATTGGGTGTACATTGGGAACAATGTACAGTTTAAGTTTGGGGGTGAGGCGATGCCTATTTATGTGCTTTATTGCATTATGGGGGAAATTTTTGTGAGAAATTCTTCTTGTTTTAAGATTTTTGTTTATTTGATTTTCTTAGTTTGTTTATTTTATTTTCTTTTATTTTTAGATAGAATGTTTTGACATTATTCAAAGGATTAATACCTTATGTAGGTGCTTAACTTGCAATTTTTGGGTATGTTTTAGATTTTTAGAAACTATGATTTAAATTAAGTAGTTTTAATCATAATTTGCATTGACATGCTTTGGGGTGATTAGTTTTAGTTTCCTTACATGCACGAACACACTAGCATAGTCTTATGGGATATAAACTTTGATTCTGAGTTATTGAGTTACATATACTTGATATTAATTAGTATCTCTTGAGAATGAGTACCGATGATGTATTTACTTGCTTTAATGAAAGAGAGAAAAAAGAAAAAAAAATATGTGATGAATAAGCAAATCAATTTGATCCTTTTCATGAGTAATCGGGCCTCTAGGCCTCAGGAATCATGGAGTGTTCGTGTCAAAAGTGAAAGGGTGAGCAAAGATGAGCATTGGTTATCTTGATTTGTAGCCTGACTAATTCGAGTAATTAGGTTCTTCGGGGTATCTTAAAGCCTAGTGCCCTAAAGCCATCTGGTTTGGGAGTCACTGACTGAAAGCTTGCTACATAGATATTTCAGAAAGCTTAATAGATCAAGACATTGCACAACCAATAAAGCAATGAAAAAAAAAAGGAATGAAAAAGTCATGTAATCATGTTTGGAAGTATGATTTCAATAAGGAAAACTAGTGAGTTGAAAGGGTATGTGCCTTAATATATTCAGAGCTTGGTTATGCTACATGAGATAACTGCTAGTTCACTTTTCACGAGGGGACTAGAGTTAATTATTTTGAGATATGTTGATGTGAATTATGCATGGGGACCATGCTTTGAATTATAGAATTTGAAAGTTTGAAATTATTCTTGAATGCAAGTTTGTAATTATGTATTGTAATCTTCTTCTTGAATTAATGTTGAAACAGAATTTTGAATATTTTTGGGTAACATTTTTGAAAACCCTCACGAGACTATACTCGTCCACTAGGGGGAACCTAGGGGTTTAAAGGCTTGTTGCATATGCTAAATGCAATCTTTCTCCCACGAAAGTGGAGTTGGGTAGTTTAGTTAGTGTTTAGTAGTTTCTTTTGTTTTAGTTCTGTTTTATTCTATTTCTAAGGGACTAGCAATATGTAAGTTTGGAGGTGTGATTGGCGTTGAATGTTGCGCATTCTAACCACTTAACTTGCATATTTTATTCTCTTAGTGATAGATTATTTTGTGATTTTACTTTGTTTTAGTATTTTCTGTATTTTCAGTGCCTTAATGATTATTTTAGTTAAAACCATGATTTTGGACTTTTAAAAAAGACGTCCAAGATGGTTAGATGAAGCCTACATAAAGGAAATCGATTCAACCATTTATTTCAACTCAAATCAGCCCAAGGAAGAGGTCCAAGAGAATTACAACTGTTTAAGAAGGTTTCGGGCCTGAAGCCCAAATCTGCGCATAATACAGTCTTAATTCCGTTTTGGAAAATGGACTAGAAGTGTTATTTTCGAGCCTCAAATCGACTTAATTTAAATAAAGGTTGAACAAAATTTGATTCTGCACACTTTTATATTTCATAAAAATTTCGTGAATCGGACTTCTAGTGGGTCAAAAGTTACGCCGAACGTCAGCAGAAAAAACCCACCTGATTAGTGCTGCGGGAAAACCTAATTAATTCCTAATTGGATTAGGACTTTGGTGTATTCTCTTGGGGCATAAAGTGAAGAATTGGAGGCTGAGTTGTGAGGTGATAACAGAGATTGGAGAGTCTGAGAGGGCTAAGGAGAGAACAGAAGACATACTTGCAGAGCCATTGGAGAATGAAGTCATACGCGTAATTCATGAAGATGATGCCTTCTTCCTCAAAAGTTAAAGCTTCTTCTTCTACCATGAGCGGCTAGTTCATCCACTAGGGTTTTGATGTAGCCCTAACAAAGCATCAATGGTTTGATTGTTTTAATTATTAGGGACCTTTATATATATGCATAGATTGTGTAATTTAGAGGATTCTTATTATAGATATGAGCAATAAAAGTCTTGTAAATTCAATCTCAATGATTTCTTATCTTGTCTTAGATATTTAGTTATTGTTACTGAACTCAATCTCTCTTATTTTCTGTGATCATGAGAGCAATTATTACACAATGGTAATCACTGAATATATCATTAAAAGCTTTGATGGATTATGCCTAAAGAAGATGAACTATACTGCACCCTAGATTAGAGTAGTTAGGTAGATGGCCCATGCCAATCGAATATAGTCAATGACTTAGCCTTAATCATATGTTATCTTCTTGACGGATCAAGGTGAGCTTCTAGCCACCGACACCACTTATGCATGATGTAATCCCCCATAGTTGATTCAATTGACCATTGATTGTGGAGTTAGTGGTTAAGTCAAATATTCTAGATTTCTCTCATATTATCTTCACTTTCTATTTTACTTTGATTTATTTTATTTTACTTTTTAATTAGTTTAAAAATCAGAATTCTTTTTTTTAAAATCTAATTAGAATTAATTCTATATTCCAACTCATCAGACCATAATCCCTAAGGTACGACACCCCTTTCGATAGCCCTATTCTGCAAGGAATTCGTTCTATTGCGAAGTGTGGTAATTTTTAATTGATATACTTTTTGAGTCACACTCACACACGAATCAGTCAGTCAGAGCGTACCATTCAGATATTGGAGGATATGTTGAGAACTTGTATCTTGAATTTTAGAGGGAATTGGGAAGACCATTTGCTGTTGGTGGAGTTTGCCTATAACAATAGCTACCAAGCTAGCATAGAAATGGCACCTTTTGAGGCATTGTATGGTAGGCCATGTAGGTCACTAGTTTGTTGGACCAAGGTGGGGGAAACAGCTACCTTGGGACCAGATATAGTTCATAAGACAACGGAAAAGATTAAGTTAATTCATCAATAGTTGATCACGGCAGAAAGTAGACAGAAAATTTATGCTGATCAGAGGAGGAGGCCTTTGTCATTTGAGGTGAGAGACTATGTGTTTCTCAAGGTTTCTCCATTCAAGGGGTTGATGAGATTCGGAAGGAGTGGCAAGTTATCACCAAGATTCATATAACCCTTCGAAAGATTGGAATGTGTTGGTGAAGTCACTTACCGGTTAGCTTTACCACCGCAATTAAAAGGTGTTCACAATGTCTTTCATCTTTCCATGTTAAGGAAATATGAGCTAGATCTATCACATGTTTTGGGTTGGACAGACATTGAGGTTAAGGAAGACGTGTCGTATGAGGAGCGACCGGTGGAGATTCTTGACCCTAAAGATCAAGTGTTAAGGGGGAAGACCATTCTTTTGGTCAAGGTCTTATGGAGACACCACGAACTAGAAGATGCTACTTGGGACCGAGAGCAAGAGGTTCAATCCAAGCATCCGAACTTGTTTCTTCCATAAGGTACATCTGATTTCGGGGACGAAATCTCCTAAGGTGAAGAGGTTGAAGGTACGTCCGATTTTGGGAATGAAATCTCCTAAGGTGAAGAGGTTGTAGAGATTTGAATTTTTATTTTATTTTTCAAAATAGGAATTTAAATGTTTATCATATGTTATAAGTATGATTAACATATATGGGGACTAGTTTAGAGGTCCGAAGAGTTTTGTGATCTATTTGGCTCATTTTAAAATTTTGGGTTGTTAGGACTTGAGACAGGGGTTGGGTGGGTTCGAGAATCTGGATATTTTTTTAAAAATTTTTATTTTTATTTATAGACCAATTAGAATATTTGGAGAGATGTAGAAGTGATTTCGAGTCCATAGCTTCTGTCAGATTCGAAGACGGAGGTCGAGAAGGTACATTAAGTGACTATGGGCATTTTGGTCGTCCTTTTATGCCATAGAGCTTATAAATATCTAAGAGAGAGATATTTACAGCTCATTTCTCTCTCTAAAATAGCAGCCAAGCTCTCCCTTCTCTCCTCTTTGAGTTATTCAACTTCTCTCTAGATTTAGAAGGTGCTAGGGTTTGACTCGGAGGACGCTAAAGAAGGAAAGTATGTTCTACGCGACAAGAGCTTCTTTTACAACCGAACAAAGTCTCCCTTAGACAACCTTGAGGGTAGTGAAAGTTTGGGATAACTTGAGACTAAAGCTATTGAAGTAGGAGGTGTGTGTTATGTCTTCTAAATTCAAGTTTAATTTCATTGCTAGAGCATAAAATGAATGTTTTTCATGAAATATATGATGTATATAAAATTCTAGGTTACAATCCTTGTTTTATAGGGTTCTACATATGTTGTTCTTACTACAAATGGTTAGTATGTGCTTAGAATGACATGAATTGTTTATATGTGCAATGTGGGGCATGAATTACATATATAGGATTTTTGGGGAAAAATGATGACAACTTA
Source organism: Cornus controversa (assembly GCA_026545225.1). NCBI lineage: Eukaryota > Viridiplantae > Streptophyta > Magnoliopsida > Cornales > Cornaceae > Cornus > Cornus controversa. Next base: position 25,384,131 of record CM048848.1, on the reverse strand, counting down.
ATTTGGGGGTTAAGCTTATGTATATGTGTCTTATGATTCTTGTGAGACATATTAGAATTGAACAAGGGCATGAAATGGGTGCAATGCATTGAAGTTGTGATTGTGAATGCAAAATGTGAACTATTTTGTGTGAGTGTGGGTTATGTCTCAGAGGTGGCTCATGGGAAAGTAGTCGGGGAACATATCCTCGGGGGTTGAAAAACCTCAAACTTACGCAAGATAGGTGGTAACCGCATGGGTTAGTAGCCCGTAATAACCATAAACTTGAGATATGAAACTTCGGTATATATCTTGTGTGTGTGTGAGTGTGAACCAAATCCGATAAAGTGTGTTAAGTCTTATGTGTAACTTATATAAATTTACATGACTTGTGTGAATTTTAATCCGGTTTTGATTATGTCATAGATTACATATATGATAGAAATATGCATTACGCATGAATTGTCTTTATGTGGTTGTCAAGTTATAATTGATGTATATACCATGACTTGAGTGAATTGAGCGTGTGAGCTTATGATTAGGATGCTATGGAGCATGACACGTAGTTTGTCGAGCGTGATTTGTGTTTTATGCATTGAACATGAAATGTGGACTTGAATAGAATGCATAATACATTAACCATGAGTCGTTAAAATTGGTCACCCCCCTACACTAACACTTTCAGGACATGGCAAGGAGGTGGTTGATGATGTACAACCATGAGTTGGACTTAGAGTAGAAGAACTCTTCCTTTTGGGGGTATTTTTGGTTAAAACTTGTATGTAGGTGTCCATCCCGGTTTGTGGAATGTGAACTAGCTTAAAAGTTATGTTTGCACATTTGGATTATAGATATGTAATAGAATTTTAATGTTCTTTTCATGTATAGTAAGTTTTCAACTTTTAAGTCTTGTATAAGAATATATGTTTTTAAAGCATGTGTAAGGAATGTATGGATTTATCTTTATAAGATTCAAATGTATAATTTGGAGTATGTGTATGATGGTGTATCATTTGTGTATGATTTTCATGTTGGGTAAATGATCCTAGGTTGTTAGGTTGAGATTTGGGCTCAAATGAGCTATGTATAAGGTTGCTAGAGGTTGTGTAGAGGGTATTTCGCATATGCGAAAGGGCCGTTTCACACGATCGAAACCCATTTTTTGATTGTGCGAGTAATTGGTTCAGAAATATTCTAGTTTTAGGGGTCTCTGCAGGGGCAAATTTGCATGTGCGAAAAATTACAGAGTTTCAAAGTTTCGAAGGTTAGAAATTTTCGTATGAACTTCGATTGTGCGAAAATTTTGCATGTTCGAAACCAAGATTTTGCATGTGCAAAATTTTAATTTTGTCCAAACTTCATTCAGGTGTATTTGTTTCGTTTTAGATCGAAATTGAGTGTGATTTTTTTAAAAATTAAGTATTTTTGAATTCTTTATCCAATGGTGTAATTTTTAGTTGAAATTTCTAATTTTACAAAAGAGCTAAGTTTTGGAATTGTGTAATTTAAATGGGTGACAAGTTTGCAACTCTTGAGGAATGTATATAATGTATGATCTTGGATTATGTTTAGGAATTGCATGTGTTTAGCATAGTGAATTAAAAATGTATGGGTTTGAACAAGCTTAGTGAGGACTTATGGGATGAAGTGAATAGTTCACCCTCGCTTCCCATGTAGTTATGGGTATGAAAATTAGGGGCCTGATAGAAATGGTATCAGAGCATGTGGGTGATGACATATGGTGAGGAATGAACTGTTCACCTCCACTTTCTATATCGATCTTGGTATCAGAAAGTAAGGGTGTGACAACATGGTATCAAAGCATGTGGGTGATGATATGTGGTGAGGAATGAACTGTTCACCTCCACTTTCTATGTTGATCTTGGTGTCAGAAAGTAGGGGCGTGACAAAAAAGAGGAGCTAACTAGAAACTTTTATTAGAAACTATGTTAGATTAGTAACACAAGTTTTCAACCAACAAGAAATAATGATCATAAAAGAAACTTTGCACATGTATTTAGAATAGAAACTATAAGAATGCTACATGTTTTTGCATGAAATGTGTTTATCTAATGCATTCTTGATTGACTTCATATTGGAGGAATTCTATGTAGAACAATCACCCGGATTTAAAAATTATAAAGTTTTAATCCATGTGTTTAAAATTTTCAAAAGCCTATATGATTTGAAATAATAACTTGACATGAAAATCTTAGTGGTTTTCTCATAGAAAATGGTTTTGAGTGAAGAAAATTTGAAGATATTATTTTTCAAAACCAATGATGATGAATTATTGATTATGCTTATATATTGGGATGATATCGTTCTTGAATCAACAAATAAGAAATTGTGCAAAGAACTCCCAAAAGCATGCAAGATAAACTTAAAATGAGTATGATGGTTGAATTTTTCATAGGGTTGAATTCCTTCTAAGTGTCATAGAAATATGATCTAAATTTTTATTGGACACTTTAGTTTTAGGATTATGATATCTTAACAACACTTTAGATACCAATTAGGCACTTATTAAGAGCTCGTGCATTTAGATATGATAGATTTTGAGTTATTAGAAGAAAAAATAGGAATAAGTAAGATTTATGACATTTATTGAAGAATGCTTGCTTACATTTATATGTAATTACGTGAGTAAAGCCTTGAAATTTATTTATATTTTTAATTGTAATTAATTATATTTTAATTGTGATAAAGCATGATAAGTTTGTTTAAAAATGCGTTTTGTGAGTTATGAAATTTTTTTTGAATTTTTGGGTTTTGGTGTGGAGCCCGGGATAAGCCGGATAATCTAGAAGACTTTTACAAGCCTTGAAAATTTATATAAGAATGTATATGAACACTTGAGGGATCTAAAAGATAAGTTAAGAGAATAAAATGTTAATACGTGATTAGTAGAGAGTTGGTAGTAACAATGAGCAAATTAAAAGAATCAGATTTTTTCTAATCTCTCTCACACTCCAACTTTATCCCAACTTCTCATTAGAACTAAGATGGCTTAGAGAGTGATTTGCAGATTGTTCCAAGAGTAAAGATTGTTCCCCTAATCATTTTTTTTGATTTGATCCGTTCAAAGTTCAATTTGGTGAAGTTTGAAGAAATGGAAAAAATTAGGGTTTAGATTTGGGGATAGCTCAATAAGAGAAAATTGTTCTCCTTGCTACGATCTACCTTTCTACAATTTGAAAATCAAATTCGGAGGAATTTGAAGATTTGGGACTTTTTTAATCTAAAGCTTAGAATTGAGGAAATGATTTTTAACTCTCTTGTTCATAAATTTACAAGTATTGTATGTGATTTAATTGTTAAACAAATGCTAGAAAAATCACATTTCATGTTCAAAGCAAACTGGGCAACAATCTGACACTGTGAAAACATTATATTTTTCAGATGCTATAGTGATCCAAATGCTACGAACTTAAATACCTTATTGGGTATTGGCAATCCTGACATGTCCCCTTGCAATCCTTACATGCTTAAATCTACTTTTACACATTAATTAATCTAATTGAAATCCAATAACCACAAGAAAATAACTCATACACAATTAAACTAAAATCAAGTATACCATGAACAGTTATGAATTCAAAGCATACAATTAAGGAAGAAGAAATATAACTCACAATCAAAATAGCAAGCATGCAATTAAATCCACAACGTACCTTAACCACGAGGGAAGCTCATTTCCACTTGAAATTTTAAACCCAAGTGCATTATGTCCCTAAAAGGTTACTTAAATTTTTTAAAATTTTTTTGGAATTGAAAAGAAATTTTAAAAACTATTTTTTCCAATTTAAAAAAAATTTAAAATTAAATTAAAAAAATAAAAATGTTCCGGACTAGGCCCAGAATGGGCCCAGTGGGTGGGCCCGGTGAGTGGGACCGAAATACCATTTTTTTTATCCCTGCTAGCAGCCGAAAAGGGCCCCATGAGCTGGCGGCGTGCTTGGCGCCCACTCTCCTTCTTCTCTTCTTTTCATTTCTTTTTTCTTTCTTTTCTCTACAACTACATATCAACCATTGTACCGAATCTTTCCAGCCATTTTTCAGCCACCTTCGAGCATCAAATCTCGTGTTTGAATATACCATTCAACTCCCCTCGATCTAAGCTAAGCATTGGTACCAAAATCCTCTCCGATCGCAGCCTAAATCAAAAAGTCCCAATTTCAAGTTTTAAAGTTCTAAAATTTCAAATTCAATTTCTCGTCAATCTACCCAACGGTTCGCAACCAAACCTACAGAATCTACTCGAAAGAGCAAGATCAACATATTAATCGGAACAAAAACCTTTGACAACGATGATTTCACCAAACACAAACTTCATATATATATATATATATATATATATATGTATCCGCCTATACACTTATATATACATGCATACACACTTGAAAAAACACCCCATAGCTATACCAAACCCACAGATTTCTCACGTTTAATCCACTGCAACACCCTTAGCATGCATAATCATTCAATTTCATAGTTATATACATAAATACATATTTAAGCAACATATAAAAAAAATACTATATATACAGGTTCAAAGGGGAAGAGAAGAGTTCAAACTTGCCTTTTTAGCGAACAAGAACTCATCTTAATGAATCGCTCCTTCCCTCCTTCTTCTCTTGCGTCTACCTTCTTTCAGTCTCTTTGCGTTAAATCGATAGAAACCCTAACTCCATTTTCTTTACTTTTTCTCTTTTTTTTTTTCTTTTTAGAACAAAAATAAAAATCTAAAATAATAATAAAAGAGAAATAAATAAAATATAATAAACCCTAACCTATACATATACACCTAGCCCAGCCATTCCAGCCCAACTCAACCCTAATTTCTCCCTAGCCCAATCTAAAATTTAAAAAAAAAAATACAAAGAACCAGTCCAACTAAAATAAAATAAACTACCCTAAAAATATTTAAAGCACTACATAACAATTAAGGCACTAAGAGAAATTTAATTTAACAAAAAAAAAATTTCAAAGCACTCAAAGATAACCAACAAAACAATTCAATTTAACTAATAATATATAAAAAAAAAAACATTTAAATTAAAATCAAATGACCTTAAAATTTTGGGGTATTACAACCTCCACCATCACTGTCAAACAAAAATTGGGAATCGGAGACGAAGAACAAAATCAAAATACACAACCAATCACAACCACCACTGCCACCAACCACGACAAAACCACCACCACCACCACTGTTGAACAAAAATTGGAGATCGGAGATGAAGAAGGAAAAAATCAAAAATACATAACCAACCACAACCATAATCACAACCACCACCACCACCACCACCAACCACCACCGACCACCACCACCTCTGTTAAACAAAAATTAGGAGTTTGCGGTATACAGATGCGGTGCTCGGTGATGAGAGAAGATCACCTTCCATAGAGATTTTAGAGCAAGAATGTAGAGAGAGATGGTGGTTGTCGTTGGTGGCAGTTGCGGTGGCACCTCCGGTGTGGTGGTGGTGGTGTTGATTGTATAATATATATATATATATATATATTACATTTGAGCTTTGTATTTGAATTTCTCCCCTAAAAAATTTCATCATTTAAAAGTCAAAAATGCTTAAAAACCAATCGAATGGTTTAAAATATCTATGTCTATCTTCAGTCTAAAATTACTCTTCCAATCTTCAATCAACGGTCACCATTCACTCCCACTTAAATTCAAATTTAAACTCTCCCACTCATTCATTTCTTTTCTCTCTCCTCTTTTATATCACTCTCTTTTCTCTCTCCTATTTTATATATCTCTCTATATATTAGTTGATTATTTTTTGTTTTTATTTTTTGTATATTACAGATACAGATTGTGTGTTCGTGTGCGATATCTCTCTTTATGCTTGATATATTGTAGATCCATATCTCACAAAACACTCTTTATGCTTGATATATTGCAAATCCATAGCCACCATCACTAACATGATCTGTTTGTGTCTCCATGATCCACCACCACCAAGCAAGAGGCTGAACCAGTGGTGGTACTCAACACCATCGCCATCACCAGTACCCTAAGCAGTGGCGGCCACAGAATCTTTCTCTATCTCGATCTCCATAATCCGCCACCCTCCTCCACCCGAATCGACGATGGTACTCATCATCACCGAGGATCTATCCAGATCTATGTCTCTCTCTGTCTCCATGATCCGCCACCACCAAGCAAGAGGCCAAACCAGTGGTGGTACTCATCACCACTGCCATCACCAGCACCTAAGTAGCGGCAGCCACAAAATTGCCAAATCGACATCACCAAGCAAAAGGCTGAAACAACTGGCAATGGTACTCATCACTTCCATCGCCACCAGCACCCTAAGCAGCAGTGGTTAGCCTATGATGGTCTGTGTTCCCAAAGTAGGTGACGGTTAGGGACGTGTTGAATTGAACGAATTAGAGAGCCATGGTTGGTGGTCTATGGGAAGCTCAGTAGCTGGTGTAGCTAGGTCTGTTTGGTTTGTTGGCCAGCTGAAGTGGGAGGAGGTGTTCGTGATGATGATTGAAGATGAGGTGTTGCTTGGTCGGTGGGTGTGATGGATGTGTGTGGTGGTTCACGGTGGCATAGCTGTGTGTTGGTGATGATGCTTTTTTCTCTAAGAAAAATCTCTTTTTTTATATAACTTTGCTTTGATTTGGTTATAAACTACTGGGTTTGGAATTGAATCAGCAAACTCCTCTGTCATTTTACTGATTTGGTATTAAATCAACTTGCATTGTTCACATTCAGTTACTGGTATTATAATTTCAAACATTGATCAAAGATTAATAGGCTGGTTGCTTCAGTTTGATAATGGAATTGCTTTTTTCTATCCTTATTTTGATTACATTTTAGAAATTTTTTTGTGGGTTTTGTTGTTTGATTTTATGGATGTCCAATACAGGTGAAGAGGAAGATGGACTTGGTGTATGATGGGGGAAGTATTGGGTTGATGGGTTCAATTTTGAAGGGAGTCTATGATGGAGGTTGCCATGTTCTTGGGTAACTGAGAGATATGCCCTGGACCATTTTTTTTCCTTTTTTTTTATTTCATTAAGATAATCCTGTTCATTAGTGTAATCTAGGCTTTTCTTGATCAAAATGGCACTTTACTAAATTTTAGAATGCTTTTCACATTAAAGAGGCGTTGTACCACCACTAATTATTTCGCCTCTCTGTTCATCCACAATCACCAATTCATTATTGCAATTATCATCACATTTCAATTAATCACTAATTTTTGTTTGTAGATAAGCTCCAATCTTGATCTTAATGTATGTATCCATATTTTTGTTTACAAGATTTCAAAATTGATTCTGAGAATTGTTGGGAAAATCGTTTTTGGGCTTTGTCAAAATATATACACGCACATACAGATACACTCACTGGACTTTCATATATTGCCCCGTGAAGAAGACAAATTGTAGACTTCATTTTATGATTTTTAGATTACCATGGACCAGCCACCGCTACCATCATCCACGGCCAACCTTCACCACCATTGTTGCCAGCCATCTCCACCATCTTCAACCTTCCTCATCACCATCGCCTATTCCACCATAGTAAAGAGAGAAAAAAAAAAGAAAAGTAAGGAAGGAAAGAGAGAGAAAGACTGCATCATTTGGGATGGAGAGAAGAAAATAAAGAAGAAATGATGGTAGGTGGAGAGAAAGTGAGAGAGAGCATCCGTGGTTGTAACGAGAGAGAAGAAATAAATGGTAGTGAAAAGAAAGGAGAGAGTGATGAATGGAGAGAAGAGAGAGAAAGAAAGTGGTCGGTTGAGTGGGTTATGGGTAGAGTAAGAAAGAGAATGATAATATTTATATATATGTGTGTGTGTATATATATATAACTGTGAGGTTAATAGAAAAAAAGAATGAATTTAGTGAGAAGGAAAAAGGGTGAAATAGGAAAAGAATAAGGAAAGATGGAGTGAAAGGATGAGAGGGTAGTAAAAAGAAAAAGTGAGGGAATTTGAAGAATTCGGGTGAGAGTGAGAGAAAAAGGAAAGAGAGAGAAAGAAGGAAAGAAAAAAAAGAAATAAAAAAAGAGGGGAAAAGTGTATTAAGAATAATTTGAGGAAATGTGTGAAAATTTTGCCAGGTGATCAATGCCATGAGGCCCATGACCCTCACACTCTTTCTCTCATCTCTATCTATATTTATAAAAATAATTTAAAATAATAAATTTATTTAAATTTAAATAAATAAATTAAAAAATAATAAAGGAAATATTTTTATAGAAAATTCTTGACACATAACGATGTCAAGGAAGCTATTGTAGAGGGTGATTGTGTTACAGTGCTCAGGAATCATAATACTCATTGCTCTATTGTTGTGATTATGGAAGATATTCACCATCTTCTTCAAAAGTATCAAGATATCAGTTTAACTTGGGTCCTTAAAGAGGGCAATAAGGAAGCTCATGCTCTTAATATGCTTTGCAACTAAGGGTGCACATTTAAACATCCAAATTATTAATCTGATCTGATCCAATCTGATTCGTGTGAATCAATTTAGTTTCTCAAGCAATCGATTCGGTTATACATTTAGAATTAAGACAATCGTAGTGGTCGATTCAGTTCACGGATTGTAGTCCAAAAATCTAATCTGAACGGAACAAGTCCACAACTATTATAATAATTTTTAGGCTATTGGTTATCTATGTAAGTTTACCATAGACCTTGCTACATCTTATAAAAAATCCCATAACCCTAGAGTCCAAATTCCATATCCATAAACACATCATCCAATTCCATGATTGGATTGTTTTAAGCATTGTTTCATAAAAGGTTAAACTTCTAAGTCAAACTAACTTGAAACGTATTGCTACTGTTCAAATTGGTTCGATTTAGCAAGTGTGATTAGATCGATCTAATTTAAATTTTTTTTAAAACCGTTGAGATCAAATTACTTCTAAAATATTACTAAACCTATCCAATTCGAAATGTGTGCACTCCTGATCGGTGTTGAATGTTGCGCATTCTAGCCTCTTAACTTGTGTATTTTATTCTCTTAGTGATAGATTATTTTGTGATTTTACTTCATTTTCTGTACTTTCAGGGCCTTAATGATTATTTCAGTTAAAACCATGATTGTGGGCTTTTAAAGATAATATGCAAGAAGGTTAGATGAAGCCTACATCAAAAGGATCCATTCAAATATTTATTTAAACTCAAATCAGCCCAAGGAAGAGGTCCAAGAGAATTATAGCTGCTTAAGAAGGTTACAGGCCTGAAGCCCAATTCTGCACTTAATATAGTTTTAATCCCGTTTTGGAAAATGGACCACAAGTGTTCTTTTCGAGCCTCAAATTGACTTAATTTTGCTAAGATTGAACGAAATTAGATTCTGCACATTTTTGTATTTCACAAAAATTTCGTGAATCGGACTTCTAGTGGGTCAAAAGATGGCCGAACGTCAGTAGAAAAAACCCACCTGATTAGTGCTATGGGAAACCTAATTAATTCCTAATTAGATTAGGACTTTAGTGTATTCTCTTGGGGCAATAAAGGGGCGAATTGAAGGCTGAATTGGGAGAGCTTGAAGAGTCTTAGAGAGCCTTTGGACAGAATTGAAGACATACTTTGCAGAACTTTGGAGAACGAAGTCTTACACATAATTCATGAAGATGATACCTTCTTCCTCAAACGTTGAAGCTTCTTCTTCTACCATGAGCAACTAGTTCATCCACTAGGATTTTGATGTAGCCCTAACAAAGCATCAATGGTTTGATTGTTTTAATTATTGGGGACCTTTATGTTCATGCATAGATTGTGTAATTTAAAGGATTTTTATTATAGAATTGAGCAATAAAAGTCTTACAAATTCAGTTTCAATGATTTCTTATCTTATCTTAGATATTTGGTTATTGTTATTGAACTCAATCTCTCTTATTTTTTGTGATCATGAGAGCGATTATTACACAATGGTAATCACTAAATATATCATTATACGCTTTGATGGATTATGCCTAGAGAAGATGAACCATTCTGCACCCTAGATTAGAGTAGTTAGGCAGATGGCCCATGCCAATCGAAGATAGTCCATGACTTAGCCTTAATCATATGTTATCTTCTTGATAGATGAATGTGAGCTTGTAGCCACCGACACCACTTATGCATGATATAATTCCCCATAGTTAATTCAATTGACCATTGATTGTGGAGTTAGTGGTGAAGTCAAATACCCTAGTTTTATCTCATATTATCTTCACTCTCTATTTCCTTTGTTTTAATTTCTTTTGCTTTTTAATTAGTTTAAATATAAAAATCAGAATTCTTTTCTCTTTAATTTAATTAGAATTAATTCTGTATTCCAACTCATCAGACCATAATCCTTGAGGTTCGACACCCCTTTCGATAGCCTTATTCAGCAAGGAATTCGTTCTATTGTGAAGTGTGGTAATTATAATTTGAGAAGCACTCACACACGAATCAATTTTTGGCGTCATTGCCGGGGATTATCTATTTGATTGATTAGATTTTACAAAATTAATTTTAATTGGATTTTTAGTTTAGGAAGTTTTTTATTTATTTTGTTTTTAATTTTATTTTTGTTTTCTTTTTAGGTGTTTTTCATTAATATATGCAAGGTCGTCATTCTATGGCTGATCCTTTGATACCTCTTGATCCTGAGCCTGAACATACTCTCAGACAACAGAGGAACATCCATGTTGATACAATTGTGCAAGAGGAAGAATTCATTGAAGACATGGAAGAAGAAAGGAATAACAACCATGTTCCTAGTGCTGCTGAAGAAAGGGCTAGATTGCTTAGGGACTACTATGTTCCTGAGACATACACTTCACCAGCCGATTTTCAACTACCTAATGTCACAGCATAGATGAATTCATTGAAGTGTGCTCAACTACCAAAATTCACAACTTCTCTGAAGATGCTTTCAAAATGAGACTTTTTTCATTCTCCTTGAAAGATAAAGCAAAGTATTGATTCAATTCTCTACCGACAGGTTCTATCACAACTTGGACTCAGATATAAAATGAGTTTCTCAAGAAGTCTTTTCCGATAGGGAAGACCAATCAGTTCAGAAGTGCTATCACTGGTTTCTCCCAACATGAAGGGGAACAATTTTATGAGACATGGGAAAGATTCAAGGACCTGTTTAGGAAGTGTCCTCATCATCAAGTTCCTAAGTGGCAACTAGTACAGAGTTTTCATGAAGGGCTGACAGAAGCCAATAGACAGATGGTTGATGCGTCTTGTGGAGGTACTTTTATGTTGAAGAGTGAAGAAGAGGCATGGACCTTATTTGAAAATCTTAGTGACAACTCTCTACAACATGTATTCTCTACTCGTTCTAGTAGACCTGCCACTATAAGGAAGACTGATGGGATTTTTGAGGTTGGTGCTTCAGAAGCTATGCCAACCGACATTGATCTGATTGACAGAAGGTAGCAGCAATTATGGCTGCCAATCAAACTCCTTTTACTTCAAATTCTTCATTATTAGGCCCTTGTGAATTTTGCTCTAGTCCCATGTATAATGTGAACAATTGTTCTTCGATGGGGCAATTTTCTAATGTTCAACATAAGCAAATCCAAGCTGTATTCACTGGACCAATGAATCCTCCACAAGGTAATACTTATAATCCTACATAGAGGAATCATCCTGGTTTTTCTTACAATAATCAAAGCGCAGCAATGCAACGAGCATATCAACCTAAGAATTTTGTACCTCAACAGCAATATCAAACACAAGTTCCTATGGCACAAAGAATCTCTGCTATTAAAGACAAACTGACACTCACCTTATCAAAGTTTGATAAGCTCGATTCCATCATAGAGACAGTGCAAGCTACTGCAGCAACAGTACAATCTACAGTTTAGCTAGTGCACTCTCATTCTCAATCTATTACCAAACTGGAATCTCAATTTGAACAGCTTGCTACTTCATTAAGTAGAAGAGATGAAGGGAAGCTCCCTAGTCAACCAATTGCTAATCCAAGAGGGATGCAAGCTTCCACAAGCAACCCACACCATGAGAAAGTTCAAGCCATTACCACTTTGAGGAGTGGGAAAATAATTGATAACAAGGTGGGGGAAAAGAAAGAAGAAGAAAAAGTGACCACAAGTCCAAGTGCTGAAAATTTTTATGAGTCCAAGGCTCCTTTCCCATAACGTTTCCTTGAAGCATCTAAATTGGGGAAGCAAGGGGACAAGTTGCAAGACATGATGGAGGTATTTCGACAAGTGAAGATTAATTTGCCACTCCTTGATGTCGTCAAGCAAATTCCTCCTTATGCTAAATTTTTGAAGGACTTGTGCACTCAGAAAAGGCGTTCTAAAAGCCATGTGCCAAAGAAAGTGATGCTGCCACAACTAGTGAGTTCTATAATTCAGCCATGCACTCCTCCCAAGTACAAAGATCTTGGTGCTCCAACTATCTCATGCATTATTAGGGAGCACCATGTTGATAAAGCTCTTTTTTATTTGGGTGCAAGTGTGAATTTGCTACCCTATTCCGTTTACTTACAATTGGGCTTGGGAGAATTGAAGCCTACCTCGGTGGTGTTGCAATTTGTAGATAGATCAACAAAGCAACCCCGTGGGATCATTGAAGATGTGCTCATTAAAGTGGACAAGTTCTACTTTCCTGTTGATTTTATTGTACTTGACACTGAGCCAGTTTATAACCCAATGAGGCACATTCCAGTTATCCTTGGTCGACCTTTCTTGGCTACTGCCGATGCTTGTATAAATTGTAGATCGGGGATCATGGATATTTCATTTGGCAATATGAATGTCAAGCTTAATGTTTTCAATGCTATTCAACACCCTCCAGATCAGAGTGATGTGTTCTGCATGGATGATATTAATGAATGTGTAGAGGAATTTATTTCATCCTCTGTATCTCGCAACTCCTTGGAGGTATGTAAGTCTCCTTATGACTATGAGATAATTTATGATGAAGAGTTGTGTGAAGAGGTGAATTATATGCTGGAAATGGATGCTATTCAAAATACTCCACCATGGATAATTCTAATCGAGCCACTCCCTTCTCTATTTAGCACTCCCCTAGTGCCTTCATTGAAGTCCCTTCCGTAATTAGAGTTGAAGCCTTTGCCTGACAAGTTGAAGTATGTATTTTTGGGGGCACAGAGAACTCTTCCTGTTATCATTACCTTTAATTTGACAAAAACTCAAGAGAAACGCTTAGTAGAGGTCTTATATCAACATCGTAAAGCAATTAGGTGGAGTGTTGCCGATTTTAAGGGCATTGGGATGTAAGTCATCTAGAGAGGCACAGAGGCGACTGAACCCCAACATGAAGGAGATAGTAAAGAAAGAGGTTGTCAAGTTACTTGATGCAGGTATAATTTATTCAATTTCTGATAGCACATGGGTGAGTGTAACACAAGTGGTTCCTAAGAAGTCTGGTCTTACTATTGTCCCTAATTCTGTGGGAGGGCTTTTCCACAACGTACTGCCACAAGTTGGCGTGTTTGCATTGATTACAGAAAGCTCAATTCCATGACAAGGAATGATCACTTCCCTCTCCCATTCATTGATCAAATACTTAAAAGGTTAGCTAGTCAGAGCTATTATTGCTTTCTAGATGGCTACTCTGGTTATAACCAAGTGGCTATGGATCCAGATGATCAAGAGAATACTACTTTCACTTGTCCCTTTGGTACTTTTGCTTATCGTCATATGCCATTTGGGTTATGTAATACTCGGACAACATTCCAGAGGTGTATGATGGCCATCTTTTCTGACATGGTGAAAAAATTCTTGGAGGTGTTCATGGATGACTTCTCTATTTTTTTATCATCCTTTGAAGACTGTTTGAGCAATTTATCACTTGTGCTTCAAAGGTGCCGAGAACGAAATTTGGTACTTAGTTGGGAGAAGAGCCATTTCACGGTGAAGGAATGTATTGTGTTGGGCCATATTGTTTCAGAGAGAGGCATTAAAGTTGATAAAGCAAAGATCGACCTAATTATTACTCTGCCTCCTCCGACTTTGGTGAAGCAAGTCCGTTCTTTCTTAGGCCATGCTGGATTCTATAGAAGATTCATCAAGGATTTCAGTAAAATTGCTCGGCCATTGTGCCACTTGTTATCTAAAGATGTTTTATTTTCTTTTGATGAAGAGTGTGTGCAAGCTTTTGAGAAGCTTCGGTCTTTATTATCCTCTGCACCAATCATGCAATCTCCAAAATGGGCTCTACCTTTTGAAATCATGTGCGATGCCTCTAATTATGCAATAGGAGCAGTGTTGAGACAAAGAGAAAAGAAACGACCATATGTCATCTATTATGCTAGTAAGACTCTCTTTGATGCCCAACTTAATTATACAACCACATAGAAAGAGCTTCTAGCTGTAGTATTTGCCCTGGACAAATTTCGTTCCTATTTATTGGGGTCCAAGGTGGTTGTCTACTCTGATAATGTGGCATTGAGACACTTATTGGCTAAGAAGGAACCAAACTGCGCCTTATTCCATGGATTTTATTGTTGCAAGAATTTAATTTGGAGATTAAGGACAAAAAGGGGATAGAGAATGTAGTTGCGGATCATTTATCCAGGATTGAGTCTGAGCCTATGATCGATGCATTACCTATTGGTGACTCATTTTCAGATGAACAATTGTTTGAAATTTTTGATGAAAAAGTTAATGGGCAAAGGTTGAAGCATTGTGTAGAAGGATTTGTGCCAACAAGAGACGTGGAGTCCGTCGACTTGACGGATCCCGTCTATCCGACTTAATCCCTTCAGAGAGTTGATCATCTCCTATGGACATTAAATTGTAGGATTTGAATGTATTTCTATCCTTTAATTTCCTTAGTTTTCTTTAATTTTAATTTTTAGTTTATGTTTTCTTAATTTTTCTTTTAATTTTAGTTGCGTTTTGATGTGTTTTCTTTGAATTTTTGATGTATAAGTTGCTTCTGGAGGATGCCAAGAGGTGTACCGAGGTCTTTGGACTCATGACAGGTGAAAAAATGAGCTCTCGGTCAACCTTGGGCGATAGAGACTCCAAAAATACACGTCCCGATCAACCTTGGGCGATGGAGGCTCAAACAGGCATTAGCTGGGGGGATCGATTGCCCATTCAAGGGGGGATCGATCACCCCCATGATTTTTCAATATGGGGAGACCAGCAGAGGGGCGATCGATTGCCCCATCCAAGGGGGATCGATCCCCCTTGCCCAAATGTGGGCTGTCCGAAATTTGGAGGTCTATAAAGACCCCCTCTCCAACCATGATGCTACTACTTGTTCTTTTGACAACTTTGGGATCCAATTTGACTCCTACTTCAATCGCGAATATATTTTCTTCAATTGGTGATTCTCAAATAAGTATTCATCATTGATCATCATTAGCATCAACATCAAAACCAGATTGATCAACACTAGTTCTCAAGAAAACTCTTACTTTCTTAAGTTCTTCATCAAAGTAAGTAAAGTTTTTATTTTGTAAAATTGTGCCAATCTTTTTTAGGGCTTTTGAAGATCAAGTTTGGGGGACATGATTGGTGGATTGAATTGTTCGATTTGGGGTGAAAAAATTGCCGAAAGAAGAGGTTGAAGGAGAAAATTTTATTGTGCACGCCAAGTGTTTGATTTAATTCCTCAACTAAGCTTTTTCTATTTATATGGCACCAAAGAGAGCAAGTCACCAAGGTGCTTCAAGCTCGCGTAATCCTTGCCGAGCACAACATGATTCAACACCCGTTTCCTCATGATCTCACCGAGATAGAATTCATGAGAGATGGCATCCAAAAGCCTTGAATTTTAAAGCGACGTTTGACATCGCTGAACTGTATGCTATGTTTCCCGAGACACGATGGGAGATTTTTGACATCCGTCGTCATTAGTCGGCATCAATTTTTATTCCATTTTCTACTACTATATACCCGAGGATCGTCAAAGTATTTTATCAGAACTTAATGCCAAAATCTGATGAGCGGGGTGTGCTTATTTCTTCGGTGGATGGAACACGAATTCAGGTTGATATGTCTTCAATTTCTATTGCCATGGGCTGTCCTTATGAATGCCTGGCTGATTTGACTAATATCTACACTCCTTTACCCGATGATTTATCGGTGGGTAATTTGGTTGCACGTTTGTGTACTAACCAATTCTCTGGGCCAAAGTGTAATGCAGCTTTAAAGTCTTCTACGCCGAGTCATTTATGGTTCCTTGATGCTGTTTTGTACAAGAATGTGTGTCCCATTAGACATAAAATCGAGAGGTGTTAAGCGTTCCTCAGAGCTTTATATGCCATACATTTTGGGCATTGGCTATCATTCCCACAAATTGTCTGGCACCAGATTAAAAAGTTCTATTCCAAGGTTGTGGCCAAGGTACCGAACAGTGCAAGTGACTAGGAATTTCCATTCCCTACTATCATTCATCAGTTACTCATTGCACAGGGATATTCAGTCAATGAGGATGAGCTTGCCTTTCCACGTGATATTCACTATAGCACACATGACTGGAATTTGAGCCGATCTCATATGCATCAAAGAGTTATAGTTGCGCCAAGTAAAGTATCTCGATTGGCTCAGGGAGGGGAAGCTGTAGATATACCACCACCGGTGGAGGATCCAGAGGAGATAGAAGCAGAAGAGGATGCCCATTCACAAGCTGGTGGACATGATTATCATTATTTAGAGGGACAGATTGTTGGGTTGACCGGCCAGTTTGGCACCTTACAGATTGAGGTTTTCATAGAGTTTGGAGCTATGCGGACAGAGATGGCGGATCACTTTCGTGAGACTCGCCAGGATCAGCTAGAGATGAGAAGGATGCTACGTGCATTGATGCGCAAGGCGAACTTGGATCCAGATGCTCAGTCACCACCACATCCTTGACTGGAAGGTAACTCTCTTTTGTATTTTATTTTATTTTTAGTTTTATTTTTCTTTCTGGCTTTGGGAGTTTAAAAACAAATTTAGGATTATTCTATTTTCATATATATTTTCACCCATACTATTTCACTTGGTCTTTGGGGTATAGTGGTTTGTTTTGACAGGTTGTAACATCCAAGTTTGGGGGTGTGCTTGTATTTGCCTTCATCCAACTTAGTGTACTATATTTTTTCATCACTACTCCAGATTCCTGGTAACATCGTTCTTACTCTTCTCTATGCTTTGATTGGGAGTACATTGAGGACAATGTACAGTTTAAGTTTGGGGGTGAGGCGATGCCTTATTTATATGCTTTATTGCATATGGGGGAAATTTTTATGAAATTCTTTTTATTTTAGGGTTTTTTTTGTTTATTATATTTTCTTAGTTTGTTTATTTTATTTTATTTTGTTTTTAGATAGAATGTTTTGACATTATTCAAGGGATTAATACCTTATGTAGGTGCATAACTTGTAATTTTTGAGTATGTTTTAGATTTTTGGAAACTACAATTTAAATTATGTGGTTTTAATCGGTTTGCATTAACATGCATTGGGGTGATTAGTTTTAGTTTCCTTACATGCACAAACACACTAGCATAATTTTATGGGTATAAACTTTGGCTCTGAGTTGTTGAGTTACATATGCTTGATATTAATTAGTATCTCTTGAGAATGAGTACCGATGATGTGTTTTACTTGACTTCAATGAAAAAGAAAAAAAAAAGAAGAGAAAAAAAAAAGAAAAAAAATATGTTGAATAAACAAATCAATTTGATCATTTTCGTTAGTAACCGGGCCTTGATGCCTCAGGAAGTACGGAGTGTTTGCGTCAAAAGTGAATAGGTGAGAAAAGATGAGCATTGGTTGTCTTGATTTGTAGCCTAACTGATTCGAGTAATTAGGTTCTTCGGGGTATCTTAAAGCCTAGTAATAAAACCATCTGGTTTGGGAGTCACTGACTGAAAGCTTGTTACATGGATCTTTCAGAAAGCTTAATATATCAAGACATTGCACAACCAATAAAGCAATGAAAAAAAATGTCATGTATTCATATTTGGAAATATGATTTCAATAAGGGGAGCTAGTGAGTTGAAGGGGTATGTGCCTTAATATATTCAGCGTTGGGTTATGCTATATGAGATGACTACTAGTTCACTTTACACGAGGGAGCTAGAATTGGTTACTTTGAGATATGTTGATGTGAATTATGTCTGGAGACCATTGATTTGAATTATGGAATTTGAAAACTTGAAATTATTCTTGAATGCAAGTTTGTAACTATGTATTGTAATCTTCTTCTTGGATTAATGTTTAAACAAAATTTTGAATGTTTGTGGGTAACATTCACGAGACTATACTCGTCCACTAGGGGGAACCTAGGGGTTTAAAAACTTGTTCCATATGCTAAATGCAATCGTTTTCCCCACGAAAGGGGAGTTTGGGTAGTTTAGTTAGTGTTTAGTAATTTCTTTGTTTTAGTTTTGTTTTATTCTATTACTAAGAGACTAGCAATATGTAAGTTTTGGGGTGTGATCGGCGTTGAATGTTGCACATTCTAGCCTCTTAACTTGTATATTTTATTCTCTTAGTGATAGATTATTTTGTGATTTTACTTCGTTTTCTGTACTTTCAGGGCCTTAATGATTATTTCAGTTAAAACCATGATTTTGGGCTTTTAAAGATAATATGCAAGAAGGTTAGATTAAGCCTATATCAAAAGGATCTATTCAAATATTTATTTCAACTCAAATCATCCCAAGGAAGAGGTCCAAGAGAATTACAGCTACTTAAGAAGCTTACGGGCCTGAAGCCCAATTCTGTGCTTAATACAGTTTTAATCTTGTTTTAGAAAATGGACCAGAAGTGTTATTTTTTAGCCTCAAATCGACTTAATTTTCGTATATGTTGAATGAAATTCAATTCTGCACACTTTTTTATTTCATGAAAATTTCGTGAATCGAACTTCTAGTGGGTCAAAAGTTGGGCCGAATGTCAGTAGAAAAAACCCACCTGATTAGTGCTGCGAAAAAACTTAATTAATTCCTAATTGGATCGAGACTTTGGTGTATTCTCTTGGGGCAATAAAGGGGCGAATTAAAGGCTGAATTGGGAGAGCTTGAAGAGTTAGAGAGCCTTTGGACAGAATTGAAGACATACTTTGCAGAACTTTGGAGAACGAAGTCTTACGCATAATTCATGAAGATGATGCCTTCTTCCTCAAACGTTGAATCTTCTTCTTCTACCATGAGCGGCTAGTTAATCCACTAAGGTTTTGATGTAGCCCTAACAAAGCATCAATGGTTTGATTGTTTTAATTATTGGAGACATTTATGTTCATGCATAGATTGTGTAATTTAGAGGATTCTTATTATAGAATTGAGCAATAAAAGTCTTACAAATTTAGTTTCAATGATTTCTTATCTTATCTTAGATATTTGGTTATTGTTATTGAATTCAATCTCTCTTATTTTTTGTGATTATGAGAGCGATTATTACACAATGGTAATCACTGAATATATCATTATACGCTTTGATGGATTATGCCTAGAGAAGATGAACCATTCTGCATCCTAGATTAGAGTAGTTAGGCAGATGGCCCATGCCAATCGAAGATAGTCCATGACTTAGCCTTAATCATATGTTATCTTCTTGATAGATGAATGTGAGCTTGTAGCCACCGACACCACTTATGCATGATATAATTCCCCATAGTTAATTCAATTGACCATTGATTGTGGAGTTAGTGGTGAAGTTAAATACCCTAGATTTATCTCATATTATCTTCACTCTCTATTTCCTTTGTTTTAATTTCTTTTGCTTTTTAATTAGTTTAAATATAAAAATTAGAATTCTTTTCTCTTAAATTTAATTAGAATTAATTCTGTATTCCAACTCATCAGACCATAATCCCTGAGGTTCGACACCCCTTTCGATAGCCCTATTCTGCAAGGAATTTGTTCTATTGCGAAGTGTGGTAATTATAATTTGAGACGCACTCACACACGAATCAACTCCTATTTGAAACTCAGACAACATTTTAATTTGGAAATGGGATGTGAGTCATTTCTTTCATTGGGAAGAAAGAAAGAAATTTGTGACTAACTGGGTCACTCTCAATTTATCTCAAGGTCTAACTTGTCTTATCAAATGAACTTGACAAGGCTAGAGCAAATAAAAAGAAGGCCAAAGTGCACTAAACCCCTCTCTACTTTCAGATTATTATCTGAAGGTCCAACTTGTCTTATCAAATGAACTTATAAGGCTAAAGCAAATAGAAAGAAGGCCAAAGTGCACTAAACCCCTCTCTACTTTGCATAATTTTAAAAAAGAGTTAAAACCCGCTAAGCCCCGAACCCGCCCTGATTTATGATAAATATATAAATAAATATTATTTTATTAACTATGATTTTTATTTTTTTTCATTATGATAATTTTAAATTTTAACTACATTTTTCTTATTATCATTTGTAAGTATTTGTCTATACTTAATTTTTTTTTTACAAAATTTATCGTAAATTCGTTTAAGTTTGTATTATATTTCTTAAAAAACATATATATCGGGACACTCCGAACCCGCCCCGACTTTGATGTGGGATGCTCCGAAGCGAATTTGAAAAGATTTTTTTATTGGTGGAACCAGTTTGGAAAAGGGGTGCCATGTCCCGAACCAGTCCTGTTGACATTTCTACCTAAAAAGAATAAGAAAAAGAAAAAGGATAAATTACACTAACATCCCTCTGATTTGTACTTAATTCATTTAAATTCAAAGAGTAGTGATAGAGGAACCGAAGGTAATCACCAAATGAAGTATCCAATCTGACATGCCAAGCCACGTCAGTTCTTAAAACATGTTAAAATAAGTATTTTTTCAGCTCACGTAAAAGGAAAAAAAGTGGTTTAGATCACGATTCACAAAATCCATCTTCTAATCTTGACCCTAACTTAAACCCTAGTTTCTGAACCATCCATTAGATCAAAATCAAAATTCACAGAAAGATGGCGAAAACAAGAATCGGTAACAACAAGGACACTCGAGTCACTGCCTTCGTTGTCTACGAGGACATCTACGATGCCAAGACCGCCGTCAACCACCTCTCCAACTTCAACGTCGCTAATAGGTACCTCATCGTTATCTACTACCAACCGGCCAAGATGAGCAAGAAGTTCGACCAGAAGAAGAAGGAAGAGGAGATCACCAAGCTCTAGGAGAAGTACAGAGTTTCCACAAAAGATGAGTGAACAAACTCTATTATTTATGCTAAACAGAATAGCTTCGTGATTTTGGTTAATGTTTTCTGGAGTTTGTCACGTCAAAAATTCGAAATTGATTTTGTAGGCAATGAGATGAGAACCAACTTAGCAAGGTACACGTGTATGAAATGAATTTATGGTTGCTTATGATAATTTTGTCTTTCTTTGTTTTTAGTATTATCTAGTTTGTAATCTTCATTTGATCGAATTATCGATATTGCTAACTTGTAAAAGTGTTGTGGAGTTCCTGCCACAAATTTGTGATGAATATGAATTAAAACAGTTAATGTATATGAAGTTTTTTTTTTGTAGATTTTTCTACTTCAGTTAGATATGATTTGAGCTTGGTTTGTTTGTGAAATTTATGCCTTTATATACAGGGGAAAATAGAGTTTCTACGAGATTAGATGCAAAAATCCAGCAAGTTGCTTTACCTGAATTTTATGGTTTGCTTGGTTTCAATTTTATACAAGTTGGAAATTGTGGCTCTATGAAGAATAGTTAATGTATATGAAGTTTTTTTTTATAGATTTTTCTGCTTCAGTAAGATATGATTCGAGCCTGGTTTGTTTGTGAAATTTATGCCTTTATATACAGGGGAAAATGGAGTTTTTACGAGATTAGATGCAAAAATCCAGCAACTTGCTTTACCTGAATTTTATGGTTCGCTTGGTTTCAATTTTATGCAAGTTGGAAATTGTAGCTCTATGAAGAATAGTTGATGTATATGAAGTTTTTTTTTATAGATTTTTCTGCTTCAGTTAGATATGATTCGAGCCTGGTTTGTTTGTGAAATTTATACCTTTATATACAGGGGAAAATAGAGTTTCTACGAGATTAAATGCGAAAATTTGGCAAGTTGATTTACCTAAATTTTATGGTTTGCTTGGTTTCAATTTTATGCAAGTTGGAAATTGTGGCTCTATGAAGTGTAGCTGAATTGGTGGGTTGATTTTGATAGTTGTTCATGGTGATATATAGTTGTGTTCGTGGATGAATTCAAGCATGAGTTGTTTTATTGGCCTGGCCTTCGGGTAACATCGATGTAGCATACAATCAGAAAATTGAAAACTATGATTTATGCTATGAAATACTCCCCAGAAAATTTTGCGCATGAGGTGGCCAGTCTCATACACAAAACCTGGGAGATATATACAACTGGTAGCAACAAGCATAGATGCAAAAGAAAGAAATAGAATAATTGCTAAAAGCTGAACAGAAATCCCATTGAACTGAAATAATTGATAAATAAATAAATATATTCTGGTAATACAATTTGGAAGTCCCGTAACCCAAGGACCCCTTAACCAGAAAGAACAAAAGTTTTTAAATTCTAAAATTAATACCAACAATCAAAGTCTCAAAAGTTCATAGTATGACTCTTGAAGAAGACAAGTTCCTACCCTGTAACTGATGAGATGAGACGTCTGCTACAACCAAATCCTAAAACTCTATCCTCGCGGTGGAACCTGTCTGAAACCTGAAATATCAACACAGTGGGTTAAACCCACGAGCAAGTTCTATCTACTACATCCCAATCAGAGAACCAATATACATACCCTCAGTATAAGGGACACAAAATAAGTCTATAGATTTAACCCACAAGCTATTCTTATTCCAGTTTCATATTTTCAAAACAACAATCATTAATTATAATATTCCACCCAAATCCTTATTATGCAAAAGTGATCACATTTCTTAATTTCAGCAGAAATAAACATAACATGAAATAATATCAAGTTTAAGCAATCCTAACATGCCATCATTTAATCTTTTGATACCTTAATAGGTATAGATATATACATACTAGTCATTCCTATTTAGTTCATGTTTTTCAGAAGTAAAATCATCTTATACATTGTTCCAACAAACCCTTATCATCCAACAATGAACACATTCTTTAAGTTCAAAATAAGGAAAACATATGCATACATGTATAGATACCTTATTAGGTATGGGCGATCCTGACACGCCAAATAAAATGTATAGATACCTTATTAGGTATGGGCGATCCTGACACGCCGGGCAATCCTTACATGCCAAATAAAATACATAGATACCTTATTAGGTATGGGCGATCCTGACACGCCGGGCAATCCTTACATGCCAAATAAAATACATAGATACCTTATTAGGTATGGGCGATCCTGACACGCCGGGCAATCCTTACATGCCAAAATAAAATGCATAGATACATTCCCATATGCAATACAGAATAACAAAGTGCATTATGATTTAATTTGCACAAACCGTTATTTCAAATCATCCAACATGAAATTATCATCATAAGATAAATCGTTCACAAGTAGACTATAATCAAGTATTTGATGGGCATTTATGTCCTTAAAGAAAATTACATTCAAGTAAATCAAATAGCTCAAACATCCATGAAAGAAGCAATTTCCCAACTCAACCTTCAATGCACTCAAATATACGAGGGAGTCTAAACCTAACTTTTATCTAGGTTTCTGGACATATTCTACTGCTAAGAACCCTATTAAATCATGCTGGAATTTCCTAGAATTTTTGAGAATTTTAAAAATTATTATTCTAGCAAAAAGAAAATAAACATAATTCGAGGCATACTTTTACAACCAACACAATCACAAGGGAGACTCATTATGACATGAAATTTAAAACCCAAGTGCATTCTAATCCTATAAAGTTACCTAAATTTTTCTAGAATTTTCTGGAATTTTAAAATATTTTCTAAAAATAAAAGAAGGTGAAAATCCAACTTTTAGACACTTTAAAAATAAATTGAATAACAAGGTAAAATTATTTTGAGTTGAAAATTTAAACCCAAGTGTATTTATCCTCCAGAGAATTACAGTAAAAATTTGGGAATTTTTGGAATTATAAAAGTATTTTCTAAAATTACAGAAAGTGAAAAACCCAACTTTTGGACACTTTAAAAATCAATTGAACAACAAGAAATGATCACTTTGAGTTGAAACTTTAAACCCAAGTGTATTTAGCCTCCAGAGAGCTACAGTAACATTTTCGGAATTTTTGGAAATTTCTAACTATTTTCTAAAATTAAAGAGGCTGAAAAATCCAGTTTTTAGACACTTTAAAAATTAATTTAAAGATAATGGTAAATAATTTTGATATGAAATTTAAACCCCAAGCCCCTTAAGCTCCCAGGAAGTTTACATAAAATTTTGGGAATTTTTAGAATTATAAAAGTATTTTAAAAAAATGATTTTTCCAGATTTTCAAGTTTTCCCAAAAATTTCAAAAATACAAAATAAATATCAAAACAATTCGGAATGGGCCCATATTAGACCCAGAGGTGGGCCCCCGAGAGTGGGGCCCGAAAATAATTTTCCGACCACCGGCCGGCCCCGGAGCCGGCGGCACGCGCCCCCACGCGCCGGCGACCTTGCCCCCACATTTTTTTTTTTTTCTTTCTTCCTTCTTCTTTCTTCTTCCCACGGCTGAAGCTTTAAGCTCAACAATGGTGGCCGAACTTTCCGACCATTTTCCGGTCACTTCCGGATACCGAATCGCGCGTATGAATATACCATTGAACTCGTCTCGATCTAATCTACGCATTGGTACCAAATTCACGCCCTCTCATGGCCTAAATCAAAAACGCCCAATTTCAAGTTTCGAAAATCTAAAATTTCAAAGTCAGATTCCCATCAATCTACCCAACGGTTTACAACCAAATTTTTAAGGGTTGTTCTAGGAAGTAAGATCTACCTATTGATCGGAACAAAATCCCTCAAAAATGATAAACACAGTAAACCCAAATTTCATGTTCGTATATATATACACCCGCCTATACAATCATATATGCATGTATATACATATGCAAAAATAATCTAAAACAGTACCAAAACTCCAAAATGCTAATGTTTAATTCACAGAATTATTCTTAGCATGCAAAATCATTTAATTTCATAAATAAATGCATACAAATTTCTAGCAACATGTTTATACAATTAGCATAATTAATTCTCACAAAATTTATCAACAGAGAAAACAACATACAATTATATACAAATTTCCAAAATAAACACAATCCTCAAACCTAGACTATGCATACGGATTCAAAGGGGAAGAGAAGAATCAAACTTGCCTTTTTCCTGACGAATCAACTTGTTCACCCGATCGTCACTCCCTTCTCTTTTTCGTTTACTCTCTTTTAATTCTGTGCGTAAAACAACGGCAAACCCTAATTTCTTCTTCTTTTCTTTTCCTTTTTGTTTTAATTATTCTTTTATTTATTTTCCTCAAACTAATTAAAAATCAAATTAATAATACTAACAATAGCAATAAAAATATTATTACAACCCTAGGCCCATCATTTTAAACATAACCTTAGCCCACTCATCCTAGCCCAAATTCCTCCCTAGCCCAACCCAAAACATTTAAATAACACACAATTGATACCAATTCACATAAAATGACAATATGCATGTATAAAAGACAAGCAACTCACCTACAATAATAATTTATATAGAAAAAACATTTAACATGAATTAATAAAAATAAAGTAATAATGTAAAGAGATTAAATTGACACCTAAATTTTCCGGGGTATTACATTCTTCCCCCCTAAAAAGAGGAATTCCGTCCTCGGAATTCAGCTCATACCCAAAAGAAAACTCTGGATTCCTTGCTTTCATTTCATCCTCCTTTTTTTTCCAAGTGGACTCCACCTAATTGTGGTGACTCCACTGAACCCGAACTAAAGGAATAGTCTTAAGATGAGGGAATTGATTCCTATGGTTATGAGTACAGTACAGTTACTCTACATATGTTGGATCTAGCTGCAACTCAATCTTGCCAACCTCAATGTGCTAATCAATAACATCCTCCTTTCGGAATTTCTATAACATAGACACATAAAAGATATGATACACCCTGTGCATTGTGTTTAGTAACATCACTATATAAGTTACTGTCCCGATCCTATCAGTAATTATAAAAGGAGCAAAAACGAGGTGACAACCTCCCCCCCCCCCTTTTTTTTTTTTTTTTCTTCCAAACCACATTACTCCCTTCATGGGAGAAACCTTGAATAGAACCTGATCCCCCACCTTGAACTCTAGTGTACGAGTTCTTTGGTTAGCATAACTTTTCTATCTGCTCTGTGCAGTCCGCATATGGTCTCTAATAAGGACAACTATTTCTGACGTGTCCTTGATGAACTCAGGACCCAAAAACCTATTCTCTCTAACTTCCAACCAGTAACCCAACGATATACAAGTCGTCTGTACAGAGCCTTAAATGGTGTCATACCAATAGTCTTTTGATAACTATTATTATAGACAAACTCAACTAGCAGCAAGTAATTCTCTCAATTACCCTTGAAGTTAAGTACACATGCTCACAAAATACCCTCCAGAATCTGATTAACCCTCTCAGTCTAACCATCGGTCTGAGGGTAATTAGTTGTACTGAGGTGCAGAGCTGTACCCATTACTTGCTGAAAGCTCTCCTAAAACCCTGAAACAAAACTCGGATCTCTATCCGATATAATGGACAAAGACACACCATGAAGCTTCACTATCTCTACAATGTAAAGCTTCGCATACTACTTTAAGGTGTAACTCAAGCGTACGGCAAGAAATGTGATAATTTCGTCAGCCTATCCACTATCACCCAAATAACATCATGGTTTCGTTGTGAGGTGGGAAGTCCCACATCGAAATCCATAGAGAGGCTCTCCCACTTCCACTCCGGTATAGGCAGTGGTTGCAAAGACTCCGGCGGTCTCTGGTGATCAATCTTGATCATCTGACCACTGCTACACTTAGAGACAAATATAGTTATGTCCTTCTTCATGCATGCCCACCAAAACTGTCATTTCATGTCTTGGTACATCTTATCCCCTCTCAAGCGTACCAAAAACTGAGAACTGTAAGCCTCACTCATCATGCCTGCCCCCATCTGTACCCACTGTATAAAATGGTACCTATCCAGATTTTAACTCAGCCACCTTCTCTACGCACTACGGGTCGGTAAGTTGATCTGAAATTACCCTCCAAATAATAGTAGGTGTAACCATTACACACGCTACAAAAAATTTAGCTAAATCATCAATGTTTTTCTTGTGAGAACATATATTGCAACATTTTATAGTTGCTGAACAAAAGTCTTTCCCAAGAGATAATGTCACCAGGTCCTCAAGGCATAGTCCACACGCACCCCAGACCCTAAAATGACGCATCGGTACATACCAAGTACTCAAAGCCACTCTAAAGGGTAGCTAGAATAGGTGCAGTTGTCAACCTGTTCTTCAACTCATCCAACGCCATCTAACAAGAATAATTGGAAACGAAAAGCACACCCTTTTTAGGTAAATGGGTGAGAGAGCTAGCACTCTTGAAAAAGCCCTTAATGAACCTACAACAATAACCAACTAACCCCAGAAAACTACGAATCTCCGTAGGTGAGCTAGGTTGCCCCCACTCCATATCGCGGACACCTTGCTTTGATCTACCACTATCCTTTCTCAAATACTATATGACCCAAGAACTTCACCTCCCTCTGCCAGAAATCTTACTTCTCAAACTTTACCTACAACTGTGATCTCTTAGTGTCTACAAAACGATACAAAGATGTCTGGCATGATCCTCCTCTGACCTAGAAGTAGGCCTGGTGCCTGAAGCTAGGTAAATTACAAAGTCTATCTCACGACTCGGTGGTAGTCTTAGAATTTCCTAAAACACATCCTGAAAGTCTCATACCACTGAAATGGGATCCGTAAAAAACTGTATTTCCTTCCGGAGACTCCTCACTATTAAAGAGTAGGCGAGTTCTAGACCATTCATTTGATTGCGGTCTAGTAACCAAATACACCTCCTGACTCGGTATAACAAAACGAATTTCCTAATCATGGCAATTGACATAGGCATGATAATGTGATAACAAATCCATCCCGAGTATAACATCATATGAATTCATGTCTAGGACCAAAAGGTCTGCCAAGAACCTGAGATTGCCAACCCTATAATGACTTTGACTACAGTGTTCCCGTAATATTGTACTAACTCCCAATGGTGTAGTCACAGTAAGTGGAGAACTAAATGACTGAGTAAGTATACCCGATATCCTAACAAACGACTGAGATACAAAAGAGTGAGATGCCTCAGTCTCAAATAAGAACACGATCAAAGTTAACCTTTATCGGAACCCTACCCTCAATCGCCTAAGGAGTCTGCTCATCATATGGCATGGCGTTGTAGACCCTTCCATAGTTCATCTATTGAATAGATTGCCCTGCTATTTCTATTTTTCTTTTCCACTATCTGGCTAGCGGAGTATCTATCATTTCTTTTCTCCCCTATCATTTCCTATAATCCCACCTTATTTGACAGTGCTGCAACGCAGCATTAACCACCTGAGTGTAAGTGGAATAAGCTAGATTACCCACAATGACTTGTCGAGTAGTCTAAATCAATCTCTTCACAAAATAGCTCACCTTCTTCCCTTTAGTGTTCACCTCCTGAGGTGCAACAAAGATAAATTGGTGAACTCCTATTCCGACCCTGCAATTGCTCGGTCCTTCTTCTGTAAGTCCAGGAATTCCCTTATGTGAAAGAGTTTTGCATCCTACCCAACTGTAAGGCTGTTCCACTGGTAATGGAACATGCGCCATTTGCAGTGGCTGCTGATTCTAAAGAGTAGTTGCCATTCCTGTAGCTACAGCCTAAACTACCATGGCTGCCAAATCGAGAGGAAGTTCAACATTTCCATCTTGAACATTATCCTGACGTTAGTTGTGGTTCGCTTTCCTACTCCTACGGGGTGACATCTAAATAAGCCCCAATAATAGACTAAGATGTATAGAGTACAATGAATCCTCTACTTAGATTCTATTTATCAGAATACGCAACGCGGAAGATACCCAACGACGGACCCTACAGACCCGAGGATACTTGAATCTGGAATGCTCTGATACCAAATGAAATACTCCCCAGAAAATTTTGCGCATGAGGTGGCCAGTCTCATACACAAAACCTGGGAGATATATACAACTGGTAGCAACAAGCATAGATGCAAAAGAAAGAAATAGAATAATTGCTAAAAGCTTAACAGAAATTCCATTGAACTGAAATAATTGATAAATAAATAAATATATTCTGGTAATACAATTTGGAAGTCCCGTAACCCAAGGACCCCTTAACCAGAAAGAACAAAAGTTTTTAAATTCTAAAATTAATACCAACAATCAAAGTCTCAAAAGTTCATAGTATGACTCTTGAAGAAGACAAGTTCCTACCCTGTAACTGATGAGATGAGACGTCTGCTACAACCAAATCCTAAAACTCTATCCTCGCGGTGGAACCTGTCTGAAACCTGAAATATCAACACAGTGGGTTAAACCCACGAGCAAGTTCTATCTACTACATCCCAATCAGAGAACCAATATACATACCCTCAGTATAAGGGACACAAAATAAGTCTATAGATTTAACCCACAAGCTATTCTTATTCCAGTTTCATATTTTCAAAACAACAATCATTAATTATAATATTCCACCCAAATCCTTATTATGCAAAAGTGATCACATTTCTTAATTTCAGCAGAAATAAACATAACATGAAATAATATCAAGTTTAAGCAATCCTAACATGCCATCATTTAATCTTTTGATACCTTAATAGGTATAGATATATACATACTAGTCATTCCTATTTAGTTCATGTTTTTCAGAAGTAAAATCATCTTATACATTGTTCCAACAAACCCTTATCATCCAACAATGAACACATTCTTTAAGTTCAAAATAAGGAAAACATATGCATACATGTATAGATACCTTATTAGGTATGGGCGATCCTGACACGCCAAATAAAATGTATAGATACCTTATTAGGTATGGGCGATCCTGACACGCCGGGCAATCCTTACATGCCAAATAAAATACATAGATACCTTATTAGGTATGGGCGATCCTGACACGCCGGGCAATCCTTACATGCCAAATAAAATACATAGATACCTTATTAGGTATGGGCGATCCTGACACGCCGGGCAATCCTTACATGCCAAAATAAAATGCATAGATACATTCCCATATGCAATACAGAATAACAAAGTGCATTATGATTTAATTTGCACAAACCGTTATTTCAAATCATCCAACATGAAATTATCATCATAAGATAAATCGTTCACAAGTAGACTATAATCAAGTATTTGATGGGCATTTATGTCCTTAAAGAAAATTACATTCAAGTAAATCAAATAGCTCAAACATCCATGAAAGAAGCAATTTCCCAACTCAACCTTCAATGCACTCAAATATACGAGGGAGTCTAAACCTAACTTTTATCTAGGTTTCTGGACATATTCTACTGCTAAGAACCCTATTAAATCATGCTGGAATTTCCTAGAATTTTTGAGAATTTTAAAAATTATTATTCTAGCAAAAAGAAAATAAACATAATTCGAGGCATACTTTTACAACCAACACAATCACAAGGGAGACTCATTATGACATGAAATTTAAAACCCAAGTGCATTCTAATCCTATAAAGTTACCTAAATTTTTCTAGAATTTTCTGGAATTTTAAAATATTTTCTAAAAATAAAAGAAGGTGAAAATCCAACTTTTAGACACTTTAAAAATAAATTGAATAACAAGGTAAAATTATTTTGAGTTGAAAATTTAAACCCAAGTGTATTTATCCTCCAGAGAATTACAGTAAAAATTTGGGAATTTTTGGAATTATAAAAGTATTTTCTAAAATTACAGAAAGTGAAAAACCCAACTTTTGGACACTTTAAAAATCAATTGAACAACAAGAAATGATCACTTTGAGTTGAAACTTTAAACCCAAGTGTATTTAGCCTCCAGAGAGCTACAGTCACATTTTCGGAATTTTCGGAAATTTCTAACTATTTTCTAAAATTAAAGAGGCTGAAAAATCCAGTTTTTAGACACTTTAAAAATTAATTTAAAGATAATGGTAAATAATTTTGATATGAAATTTAAACCCCAAGCCCCTTAAGCTCCCAGGAAGTTTACATAAAATTTTGGGAATTTTTAGAATTATAAAAGTATTTTAAAAAAATAATTTTTCCAGATTTTCAAGTTTTCCCAAAAATTTCAAAAATACAAAATAAATATCAAAACAATTCGGAATGGGCCCATATTAGACCCAGAGGTGGGCCCCCGAGAGTGGGGCCCGAAAATAATTTTCCGACCACCGGCCGGCCCCGGAGCCGGCGGCACGCGCCCCCACGCGCCGGCGACCTTGCCCCCACATTTTTTTTTTTTTCTTTCTTCCTTCTTCTTTCTTCTTCCCACGGCTGAAGCTTTAAGCTCAACAATGGTGGCCGAACTTTCCGACCATTTTCCGGTCACTTCCGGATACAGAATCACGCGTATGAATATACCATTGAACTCGTCTCGATCTAATCTACGCATTGGTACCAAATTCACGCCCTCTCATGGCCTAAATCAAAAACGCCCAATTTCAAGTTTCGAAAATCTAAAATTTCAAAGTCAGATTCCCATCAATCTACCCAACGGTTTACAACCAAATTTTCAAGGGTTGTTCTAGGAAGTAAGATCTACCTATTGATCGGAACAAAATCCCTCAAAAATGATAAACACAGTAAACCCAAATTTCATGTTCGTATATATATACACCCGCCTATACAATCATATATGCATGTATATACATATGCAAAAATAATCTAAAACAGTACCAAAACTCCAAAATGCTAATGTTTAATTCACAGAATTATTCTTAGCATGCAAAATCATTTAATTTCATAAATAAATGCATACAAATTTCTAGCAACATGTTTATACAATTAGCATAATTAATTCTCACAAAATTTATCAACAGAGAAAACAACATACAATTATATACAAATTTCCAAAATAAACACAATCCTCAAACCTAGACTATGCATACGGATTCAAAGGGGAAGAGAAGAATCAAACTTGCCTTTTTCCTGATGAATCAACTTGTTCACCCGATCGTCACTCCCTTCTCTTTTTCGTTTACTCTCTTTTAATTCTGTGCGTAAAACAACGGCAAACCCTAATTTCTTCTTCTTTTCTTTTCCTTTTTGTTTTAATTATTCTTTTATTTATTTTCCTCAAACTAATTAAAAATCAAATTAATAATACTAACAATAGCAATAAAAATATTATTACAACCCTAGGCCCATCATTTTAAACATAACCTTAGCCCACTCATCCTAGCCCAAATTCCTCCCTAGCCCAACCCAAAACATTTAAATAAAATAACACACAATTGATACCAATTCACATAAAATGACAATATGCATGTATAAAAGACAAGCAACTCACCTACAATAATAATTTATATAAAAAAAACATTTAACATGAATTAATAAAAATAAAGTAATAATGTAAAGAGATTAAATTGACACCTAAATTTTTCGGGGTATTACATGCTAATAAAAAAAAAATGGGATTTATATGTTTTTATTTGATTTTTTTAATTATCTTTGTTGTATAATAAGTTTAAATTATGAAGAGATTTATTATATCTCATAGCTATCCAGCCTATCATTGTCATCAAATATATGGAGCTACCACTGGTTTTGTTCTCACCTGCTATTCATGTCTCAAGGTCTCTCCTAGTGTAAATGATGGCTGCACTAGATGGTTTTGGTTTTCATGCTTGTTCGGTCCCATTTGTTTTTGTTTGTTTGCATTTGTAACTTTTGGTGCCTTTGTAAGTTGTTTAGGTTTCTTTGCTTCTTCTTGTTTACTGACATGGGGTTTCATATCATTTCTAATTATATAGTTAAGGAGAAAAAATAAACCAAAGAAATTTTGTTTAGTATGTTGGTATTATGTATGTTACAATATAATATATTGAAGTCTTATCCTATTTATCTTTAATATGATTAATATGAATAGTTACTACTTATACTTTATATATTATTTAACTATAAATACTCTAAGTTTGATAGATTTTTTTTAAAAATGTTTGGCTAGGAAAAGCATAATGGTTAGAGGCCACTGATCTAGACATGCTCTGTGTAATGGACTTGGCACTTCTGACTGCAAGAGGCTATTGAAGACCACACTGCAAAAGGCTATTGATCTGGGCATGCTCAACTTAAAATCACCTGCATTTTGACTGCCCATGGTTGTTTGGACTCTATGATGGCAGCATTGTGTTCATCTTAGAAATGTTTTATTTTCTATTTTTTTGGTCGTCGTATGTGAACTATTGATAGGCGTTGAATGTTACGCATTCTAGCCTCTTAACTTATGTATTTTATTCTCTTAGTGATAGATTATTTTGTGATTTTACTTTATTTTAGTGTTTTCTGTATTTCAGGGCCTTAATGATTATTTCAGTTAAAACCAAGTTTTTGGGCTTTTAAAGATGACATCCAAGATGGTTAAATGAAGCCTACATCAATGAGATCCATTCCACCATTTATTTCAACTCAAACAGCCCAAGGAAGAGATCCAAGAGAATTACAACTGCTTAAGAAGGTTTCGGGCCTGAAGCCCAAATCTGCGCATAATACAGTCTTAATCCCATTTTGAAAAATGGACCAGAAGTCTTATTTCCGAGCCTCAAATCGACATTATTTTCGCGTAGGGTTGAACAAAATTTGATTCTGCACACTTTTGTATTTCACGAAAATTCCGTGAAACGGACTTCTAGTGGGTCAAAAGTTGGGCCGAAGTCAGCAGGAAAAACCCACCTGATTAGTGCTGCGGGAAACCCTAATTTATTCCTAATTGGATTAGGACTTTGGTGTATTCTCTTGGGGAATAAAGTGAAGACTTGGAGGCTGAGTTGAAAAGATTGGAGAGAACACAGAGAGAGTTTGAGAGGGCTGAAGAGAACAGAAACATATTCGCAGAGCCATTGGAGAACGAAGTCATACGCATAATTCAGAAAGATGATGTCTTCTTCCTCAACAGTTGAAGCTTCTTCTTCTACCATGAGCGGCTAGTTCATCCACTAGGGTTTTGATGTAGCCCTAACAAAGCATCAATGGTTTGATTGTTTTAATTATTGGGGACCTTTATATACATGCATAGATTGTGTAATTGTGAGGATTCTTATTATAGAATTGAGCAATAAAAGTCTTGTAAATTCAGTTTCAATGATTTCTTATCTTGTGTTAGATATTTAGTTGTTGTTATTGAACTCAATCTCTTTTGTTTTCTGTGATCATGAGAGAGATTATTACACAATGGTAATCACTGAATATATTGTTATGAGCTTTGATGGATTATGCCTAGAGAAGATGAACCATACTGCACCCTAGATTAGAGTAGTTAGGCAGATGGCCCATGCCAATCGAAGATAGTCCATGGCTTAGCCTTAATCATATGTTATCTTCTTGACGGATGAAGGTGAGCTTGTAGCCACCGACACCACTTATGCATGATGTAATTCCCCTATAGTTGATTCAATTAACCATTGATTGTGGAGTTAGTGGTGAAGTCAAACACCCTAGGTTTCTCTCCTATTATCTTCACTATCTTGTTTACTTTGATTTATTTTATTTTATCCTTTTAATTAGTTTAGTTTAAAAATCAGAATTCTTTTCTTATAAATTTAATTAGAGTTAATTCCGTATTCCAACTCGTCAGAACATAATCCCTGAGGTATGATACCCATTCCTTTCGATAGCCCTATTCTGCAAGGAATTCGTTCTATTGCGAAGTGTGGAAAATTTTAATTGATATACTTTTTGAGTCACACTCACACACGAATCAATTTTTGGCGCCGTTGCCGGGGATTATCTATTTGATTGATTGGATTTTACAGAATTAGTTTTAATTGGATTTTTAGTTTAGAAAATTTTTATATTTTATTTTTAATTTTGTTTTTGTTTTCTTTTCAGGTGCTTTCGGTAAATATATGCAAGGTCGTCGTTCTGTGGCTGATCCTTTGATACCTCTTGATCCTGAGCCTCAACGTACTCTTAGACAACAGAGGAACAACCCTGTTGATACAATTGTGCAAGAGGAAGAATTAATTGAAGACATGGCGGAAGAAAGGAATAACAACCTTGTTCCTAATGCTGATGGAGAAAGAGCTAGATTGCTTAGGGACTACTATGTTCCTGAGACATATACCTCGCCAGCAGGTTTTCAACTGCCCAATGTCACAGCACAGAATTATGAGATCAAGTCCAGCATTATTCAGATGCTACCATCTTATTTTGGACTGACTCAAGAAGACCCTTACAAGCATCTGGATGACTTCATTGAAGTGTGCTCAACTACAAAAATTCACAACTTCTCTGAAGATGCTTTCAGAATGAGACTTTTTCCATTCTCTCTGAAAGACAAAGCAAAGTATTGGTTCAACTCTCTACCGGCTGGTTCTATCACGACTTGGACTCAGATGCAACATGAGTTTCTCAAGAAGTATTTTCCGATAGGGAAGACCAATCAGTTCAGACGTGCTATTACTGGTTTCTCCCAACATGAGGGGGAACAATTTTATGAGACATGGGAAAGATTCAAGGACCTTCTTAGGAAGTGTCCCCATCATCAAGTTCCTAAGTAGCAACTAGTGCAGAGTTTTCATGAAGGGCTCACAGAAGCCAACAGACAGATGGTTGATGCGTCATGTGGAGGTACTTTCATGTTGAAGAGTGAAGAGGAGGCATGGACCTTATTTGAAAATCTTAGTGACAACTCTCAACAACATGTGTCCTCTACTCGTTCTAGTAGACCTGCCACTACTAGGAAGACTGATGGGATTTTTGAGGTTGGTGCTTCAGAAGCTATGCCAACTGATATTGATTTAATTGCACAGAAGGCAGCAGCAATTATGGCTGCCAATCAAACTCCTTCTGCTTCAAATTCTTTATTGCTAGGCCCTTGTGAATTTTGGTCTAGTCCTATGCATAATGTGAGCAATTGTCCTTCAATGGGGCAATTTTCTGATATTCAACATGAGCAAGTTCAAGCTACTTTCACTGGACCAATGAATCCTCCATGAGGTAATACTTACAATCCAACATGGAGGAATCATCCTGGTTTTTCTTACAGTAACCAAGGGGCAGCAATGCAACCATCATATCAACCTAGGACTTTTGTGCCTCAACAGCAATATCAAACACAAAGTCCTATGGCCCAAAGAATTTCCGCTATTGAAGACAAGCTGACTCTTACCTTGTGTAAATTTGACAAGCTTGATTCTCTTATAGAGACGGTGCAAGCTACTGCAGCAACAGTACAATCTACAGTTCAGCTAGTGCACTCGCATTCTCAATCCATTGCCAAACTGGAATCTCAGTTTGGACAGCTTGCTACTTCATTGAGTAGAAGAAAAGAAGGGAAGCTCCCTAGTCAACCAATTGCTAATCCAAGAGGGATGCAAGCTTCCACAAGCAACCCACACCATGAGCAAGTTCAAGCCATTACCACTTTGAGAAGTGGGAAAATAATTGACAATAAAGTGGGTGAAAAGAAAGAAGAAGAAAAAGTGATCACAAGTCCAAGTGCTGAAATTCCTTATGAGCCCAAGGCTCCTTTCCCACAACGTTTTCTTGAAGCATCCAAGTTGGGGAAGCAAGGGGACAAGCTGCATGACATGATGGAGGTGTTTCGCCAAGTGAAGATTAATTTGCCACTCCTTGATGCCATCAAGCAAATTCCTCCTTATGCAAAATTTTTGAAGGATTTGTGCACTCAGAAAAGGCGTTCTAAAAGCCATGTGCCAAAGAAAGTAATGCTGCCACAACAAGTAAGTTCAATAATTCAGCAGTGTACTCCTCCCAAGTACAAAGATCCTGGTGCTCCAACTATCTCATGCATTATTGGGGAGCACCATGTGGATAAAGCTCTTCTTGATTTGGGTGCAAGTGTGAATTTGCTACCCTATTCAGTTTACTTACAATTGGGCTTGGGAGAATTGAAGCCTACCTCGGTGGTATTACAATTTGTAGACAGATCAACAAAGCAACCCCGAGGAATCATAGAAGATGTGCTCATTAAAGTGGACAAGTTCTACTTTCCTGTTGATTTCATTGTACTTGACACTGAGCCAGTTCACAATCCGAAGAGGCACATTCCTGTGATCCTTGGTCGACCCTTCTTAGCTACTGCTGATGCTTGCATAAATTGTAGGTCGGGGATCATGGATATTTCCTTTGGCAACATGAAGGTTAAACTTAATATTTTCAATGCTGTTGAGAATCCTCCGGATCAGACTGATGTTTTCTTCATGGACTCTGAAGATGTGATTGAATCTACAGATGAAATAAGGGTGCAAGAAAAACAGAAGGAGAAGAAGGTGTTTGAAGATCAAATTTCTACCATGATGATAACTTCTGTATGCACTACACTTTCCAAAACACTTCAGAGGGAGCAATTGTTTGGAGTATCCGACAACTCCACACCATGGTATGCAGATATTGTGAACTATTTAGCCACGGGTAAAGTGCCAAGAGACTGGACCAAGCGAGAACGTGATCGATTCTTCTCTAAAGTTCATCATTACTTTTGGGAGGATCCAGAGTTATTTAAATATTGTGCAGATCAGATTATTCGGCGATGTGTCCCAGACCATGAGTTTCAAGATATTCTCAAGTTCTGCCATTCATTAGCATGTGGAGGCCACTTCAGTGCAAGAAAGACAGCAGCAAAGGTACTTCAATGTGGATTCTTTTGGCCTTCTCTGTTTCACGATGCATATGTTTTCTGAAAGACTTGTGATCGGTGTCAAAGATTGGGTTCAATGTCGAGGCGTGATATGATGCCAATGAGCCCCATTCTGGTGGTGGAGATTTTTGATGTTTGGGGAATTGATTTTATGGGACCCTTTCCACCTTCTTTTGGCTACGAATATATTCTGGTTGGAGTGGATTATGTATCCAAGTGGGTGGAGGCCATTGCAACTCGAACCAATGATCACAAGGTGGTAATCAAATTCATGCATGAGAATATTCTGAGTCGATTTGGAATTCCTCGAACCTTGATCAGTGATGGTGGTACTCACTTTTGCAATAAATTCTTGAGAGGATTGCTTGCTAAATATTCAGTGACACATAAGGTGGCGACGCCTTACCATCCTCAGACAAGTGGGCAAGTAGAGCTGTCCAATCGAGAAATTAAGCATGTTCTCGAGAAGACAGTGAGACCGGATAGAAGAGATTGGTCATTGCGACTGAGCGAAGCACTATGGGCGGATCAGACTGCTTATAAGACCCCTATCGGTATGTCACCATATCGGTTGGTGTATGGGAAAGCATGTCATCTTCCAGTAGAGATCGAGCACAAGGCACTTTGGGCAATTCGAAAATTCAATTTCAATGCAAAAAAAGCTGGGGAAGAAAGGAGGTTGCAATTGAATGAATTAGAAGAGTTTAGACGTGATGCTTATGAAAGTTCACGAATTTACAAAGAGAGGACGAAAGCATTTCATGATCGACATATCTCACGAAAGTCCTTCTCTCCAGGTGATAGAGTATGGCTCTTCAATTCCAAGCTTCGGTTGTTTCCCAGAAAATTGCGTTCAAGGTGGGATGGACCATTCCAAGTGATTTCAGTTTTTCCTCATGGTGCCGTGGAAATTCGAAGCTTTCGAGATAATACTTTGATGAAGGTTAATGGTCAAAGGTTGAAACATTGTGTGGAAGGATGTGTGCCAAGAAGAGACGTGGAGTCCGTCGACTTGACGGATCCCGTCTATCCGACTTAATTCCTTCGGAGAGTCAATCGTCTCCTACAGACGTTAAATTGTAGGTTTTGTATGTATTTCTATCCTTTATGTCTTTTAGTTTTCTTTAATTTTAATTTTTAGTTTTAGTTTTCTTAAGTTTTTCTTCAATTCTAGTTGCGTTTTAATATTTTTTCTTTGAGTTTTTGATGTATAAGTTGCTTCCGGAGGATGCCAAGAGGTGTACCGAGGTATTTGGACTCAAGACGGGTGAAAAATCGTGCTCTCGGTCGACCTTGGGCGATGGAGACTCAAAATTATTAAGGTTCGGTCGAACTTGGGCGATGGAGGGTCAACAGGTCTTCAGGAGGGGGATCGATCGCCCCAATTGAGGGAGATCGATCGCCCCTCCATATTTTGTAAGGATGATCACCACCAGGTGGGCGATCGATCGCCCATCCTTGGGGGGATCGATCGCCCAAGGCAATTTTTGGGCTGGCCGAGACCATCTTCTATATAAAGACTCCTTCTCCAAGTTTAAAGCTACTCCATGCATCCTAAGCCTCTTTGAACTCCAATTCAAGTCCTACATCATCCGGAAAACTAATTTCTTCAATTAGTGATTATTATACAAGAATTCAACATTGATCAACATCAACTTCAACATCAAATTGGATCAAAAATCACTATTCTCAAAGGAAGCTCACACTTTTTCAAGTTCAACATCAAAGTAAGTGAAGTTTTTCCTTGAAGAAATTGTTCAAATCTTTTTGAGGGCTTTTGAAGACCAAATTTGGGGGATCAATTTGGTGCATTTACTTGTTCGATTTGGGTGGAAAAATTGCCGAAAAAAGGAGGTTGAAGGTTACAAAAGAATTGTGCACACCAAGTGTTCGATTTAATTCCTCAACCACACTTTTTCTACTTCTATAGCACCAAAGAGAGCAAGTCACCAAGCTGCTTCAAGTTCACGTAATCCTCGCCGAGCGAGGCATGATCCGACCATAGGTTCTTCACGATCTCGCCTAGACGGTATTCAAGAAAGATGGCATCCAAGGGCGTTGAATTTCGAAATAATGTTTGACATAGCCGAGCTTTATGGTATGTTTCCCGAGACACGGTGGGGGATTTCCGACATCCGTCGTCGTCGGTCGGCATCCATTTTTGTTCCACTCTCATCTACCATTTACCCGAGGCTTGTCAAGGTATTTTATCAGAACTTAATGCCGAAACCTGATGAGCGGGATATGCTTACTTCTTCCGTAGATGGAACAATAGTTCGAGTGGACATGTCATCCATTGCCATTGCCATGGGTTGTCCTCATGAATGCCCAGCTGATTTATCTCATATCTATACTCCTCTACCCGACGAGTTGTCGGTAGGCAATGTGGTTGCACAATTGTGTGCCAACCAATTTTTCGGGCCGAAAAGGAATGCAGCTTCAAAGTCTTCAATGCCAAATCATTTATGGTTCCTTGACGTTGTGCTACTCAAGAATGTATGTCCAATTGGACATAAAACCGAAAGACGTCAAGAGTTCCTCAGAGCCTTATATGCTATACATTTTGGGCATTGGCTGTCATTCCCACAGATTGTCTGGGGCCAGATGGAGAAATTCTATTCCAAAGTTGTGGCCAAGGCACCAGACAGTGCAAGTGACTGGGAGTTTCCATTCCCTACCATTATTCATCAGTTGCTTGTGTCA
Source organism: Cornus controversa (assembly GCA_026545225.1). Classification (NCBI taxonomy): domain Eukaryota; kingdom Viridiplantae; phylum Streptophyta; class Magnoliopsida; order Cornales; family Cornaceae; genus Cornus; species Cornus controversa. The sequence continues at coordinate 25,343,723 of CM048848.1, read as the reverse complement.
CAGGGGTATGCAGTCCATGAGGACGAGCTTGCCTTTCCACGTGATCTTCATTATGGCACGCATGACTGGAACCTGAGTCGATCTCATATGCACCAGAGAGTCATAGCGGCGCCTGGTGAGGTATCTCAGTTGGCCCAGGGAGGAGAGCATGTAGATATACCACCACCGGTGGACGATCCAAAAGAGATGGAGGCAGAGGAAGAGGAAGTGCATGCACAGGCTGGTGGCCATGATTATCAATATTTAGAAGGGCAGATTGCTGGGTTGACAGCCCAGTTTGGCACCTTACAGACAGAGGTCTCCACACAGTTTGGTGCAATGAGAACAGAGATGGCGGATCACTTTCGTGACACTCGCCAAGAGCAACTAGAGATGAGGAGGATGATGCGTGCACTGATGCGCCAAGCAAACTTGGATCCAGATGCTCAGTCACCACCACATCCTTGACAAGAAGGTAACCATCTTTTGTATTTTATTTTATTTTTAGCTTTTATTTTTCTCTTTATTTTTCTTTTTGTAGTTAGATTTTTATTATCAATAAAGAAAAAAAATAAAAATAAAAAAATAAAAAAAAATGGAAAAATGAAAAAATATATATATATATTTTTTTTAGGAATTTTCTCTTTCATATTTATTTTCACCCATACTATTTTCACTTGATCTTTGGGGTATAGTGGTTTGTTTTGACAGGTTTTAACATCCAAGTTTGGGGGTGTGCTTGCATTGCCTTCGTCCTCGTGATGTACTCTATTTTCTTTCCACTACTCCATGATCCCGGTAATATCGTTCTTACTTTTCTCTATGCTTTAATCGGGTGTCCATTGAGGACAATGTACAGTTTAAGTTTGGGGGTGAGGCGATGCCTATTTGTGTGCTTTATTGCATATGGGGAAAATTTGTGTGAAATTCTTTTGTATTAGGATTTTATTTTATTTTACTTTCTTAATTTGTTTCTTTATTTTATTTTGTTTTATTTTTAGATAGAATGTTTTGACATCATTCAAAGGATTAATACCTTATGTAGGTGTATAACTTGCAATTTTTGAGTAGGTTTTAAATCTTTGGAAACTGTGATTTAAATTAAGTGGTTTTAATCATGGTTTGCAATAACATGTTTTGAAGTGATTAATTTTAGTTTCCTTACATGCACAGACACACTAGCATAATCTTGTGGGGTATAAACCTATGTTTTGAGTTATTGAGTTACATATGCTTGATATTAATTAGTATCTCTTGAGAATGAGTACCGATAATGTGTTTTACTTGACTTCAATAAAAAAAAAAGAGAAAGAAAAAAAGAAAAAAGAAAAAATGATGAATAAGCAATCAATTTGATCCTTTTCATGAGTAACCGGGCCTCTATGCCTCAGGAAGCACGGAGTGTTCGCGTCAAAAGTGAAAAGGTGAGAAAAGATGAGCATTGGTTGTCTTGATTTGTAGCCTGACTGATTCGAGTAATTAGGTCTTCGGGGTATCTTAAAGCCTAGTGCCCTAAAGCCGTCTGGTTTGGGAGTCACTGACTGAAAGCTTGCTACATGGATCTTTCAGAAAGCTTAATAGATCAAGACATTGCACAACCAATAAAGCAATGAAAAAAAGAATGATAAGAAAAAAATTTGAAAAGTCATGTATTCATGTTTGGAAGTATAATTTCAATAAGGGGAGCTAGTGAGTTGAAAGGGTATGTGCCTTAATATATTCAGAGCTTGGTTATACTACATGAGATGACTGCTAGTTCACTTTACACGAGGGAGCTAGAGTTAATTATTTTGAGATATGTTGATGTGAATTATGCATGAGGACCATTGATTTGAATTATAGAATTTGAAAGTGTGAAATTATTCTTGAATGCAAGTTTGTAACTATGTATTGTAATCTTCTTCTTGGATTAATGTTGAAACAGAATTTTGAATGTTTGTGGGTAACATTTCTGGAAACCCTCACGAGACTACACTCGTCCACTAGGGGGAACCTAGGGGTTTAAAGGCTTGTTGCATATGCTAAATGCAATCGTTTCTCCCACGAAAGTGGAGTTAGGTAGTTTAGTTAGTGTTTAGTAGTTTCTTTGTTTTAGTTTTGTTTTATTCTATTGCTAAGGGACTAGCAATATGTAAGTTTGGGGGTGTGATAGGCGTTGAATGTTACGCATTCTAACCTCTTAACTTATGTATTTTATTCTCTTAGTGATAGATTATTTTGTGATTTTACTTTATTTTAGTGTTTTCTGTATTTTCAGGGCCTTAATGATTATTTCAGTTAAAACCAAGTTTTTGGGCTTTTAAAGATGACATCCAAGATGGTTAAATGAAGCCTACATCAATGAGATCCATTCCACCATTTATTTCAACTCAAATCAGCCCAAGGAAGAGATCCAAGAGAATTACAACTGCTTAAGAAGGTTTCGGGCCTGAAGCCCAAATCTGCGCATAATACAGTCTTAATCCTGTTTTGGAAAATGGACCAGAAGTCTTATTTCTGAGACTCAAATTGACATTATTTTCGCGTAAGGTTGAACAAAATTTGATTCTGCACACTTTTGTATTTCACGAAAATTCCATAAAATGGACTTCTAGTGGGTCAAAAGTCGGGCCGAAGTCAGCAGGAAAAACCCACCTGATTAGTGCTGCGGGAAACCTTAATTTATTCCTAATTGAATTAGGACTTTGGTGTATTCTCTTGGGGAATAAAGTGAAGACTTGGAGGCTGAGTTGAAAAGATTGGAGAGAACACAGAGAGAGTCTGAGAGGGCTGAAGAGAACAGAAACATATTCGCAGAGCCATTGGAGAACGAAGTCATACGCATAATTCAGAAAGATGATGTCTTCTTCCTCAACAGTTGAAGCTTCTTCTTCTACCATGAGCGGCTAGTTCATCCACTAGGGTTTTGATGTAGCCCTAACAAAGCATCAATGGTTTGATTGTTTTAATTATTGGGGACCTTTATATACATGCATAGATTGTGTACTTGTGAGGATTCTTATTATAGAATTGAGCAATAAAAGTTTTGTAAATTCAGTTTCAATGATTTCTTATCTTGTGTTAGATATTTAGTTGTTGTTATTGAACTCAATCTCTTTTGTTTTCTGTGATCATGAGAGAGATTATTACACAATGGTAATCACTGAATATATTGTTATGAGCTTTGATGGATTATGCCTAGAGAAGATGAACCATACTGCACCCTAGATTAGAGTAGTTAGGCAGATGGCCCATGCCAATCGAAGATAGTCCATGGCTTAGCCTTAATCATATGTTATCTTCTTGACGGATGAAGGTGAGCTTGTAGCCACCGACACCACTTATGCATGATGTAATTCCCCTATAGTTGATTCAATTAACCATTGATTGTGGAGTTAGTGGTGAAGTCAAACACCCTAGGTTTCTCTCCTATTATCTTCACTATCTTGTTTACTTTGATTTATTTTATTTTATCTTTTTAATTAGTTTAGTTTAAAAATCAGAATTCTTTTCTTATAAATTTAATTAGAGTTAATTCCGTATTCCAACTCGTCAGAACATAATCCCTGAGGTATGATACCCATTCCTTTCGATAGCCCTATTCTGCAAGGAATTCGTTCTATTGCGAAGTGTGGAAAATTTTAATTGATATACTTTTTGAGTCACACTCACACACGAATCAACTATGTTGTAATATATTTTCATACAATGAATATTGTAATCCCGCAATTGTCAATTCAATTTTTAAATCCATGTTCAATATTTATCTTTATTGATTTATTTAAATTGATGCTTGAACATGTTCACTTAATGAACTTAAATTTTTGTAGGAACCTAGGAACTTTTTATTGAGAATAATTTATTGCTCTACTCTCACGAGCTGTTTACCAAAGTGTGTACATTCAAACTACTATTATTTGCAGTATCAGTTTGTCTATGTGGTGCACTAATGACCCAAGCCTGACATGTCCTGCTTTGGCAGTTTGGTCCATATTTGAGATGATCATAGAAGGAAAACCTAAACTATGAACTGACATTATATAAGAGCTTTATATCTTGGACCACAAAAATGAAGAAGAAACCTACTTGTGACTCACCACACAGCTCATTTAAAGAAGTATTATGTAGGCAACTTACAAACAGATATATATACTTACATACAAATGGGTATATGGTTGTACAAATGAAGAAGTACACTAGTACGCAAATCTAGGTGCATATATATATAGTACATATCAGGAAAATTAAAGCCTACACAACCATACTTAATAAAGCTTCACAACTCACGACATTCATTACTTAAATGCCATCAAAGAGGTTCAATTACAACTGCTTGTACTTCTAGGATTTTATAGCTTTAACAGCACAAAAGATGAAAAATGAAAAACAAAGTCATAGCAATAGACAAGAGGGGAATGAGCAGAATCATTGTCCAGATCTCATGCAACTTTTTTAAGAGTTCTCTTATGGTTAGGTGATTTTCTATTAGAATCTGCTGCACAAAACTAAACAATTCCTATCAATGAAGCTAAATTGCACTCTTCGCTTCTACTTTGCCATTTGCTCATATAAAAGGTATGAGAACCTGCAAAAGTATTGAAAAACAATTAGCTTCAGATAAATTAAAATGCATTAGATAAAAATTTATTTTTTGATCATAACTAAAATTTTTCATTGAGTTATATACCTTAAAAACTAAATCATTAACTCCAGATTATTTTCACTGGTAAAAGAGCAACCATAAGTTAAAAGGTGAATTAAAGGGTAATGCAATTAATTTTCAATTACCTCAAATGACTTCTCTGCAAGGTTGGAAAAATCATTCACCCCCTATGCATGCATTTCATTTTGATGAGACAAATTAATCTGTTCAACCAAAAATAATACATCTCAATAAATAAAATACAAAGTTTGCATTTTAGCGAAATAGATGTATACATGTATAAAATACAAAGTTTGCATTTCAATTACAACCTGATTTTCTTGTGTTGCCATCTTATCAAGAATTCTGAAGTAGTAGTACTTTTGGTTGGTAGAACAACATCATTCACCACCATTGGAATGCTTTAATGAGCCTATAAGTGAAATATAGGTTCATAATCACCATTATATGCAAGTGATGAATTTTTTTTCTGATGTTACTAGTGATGTTATATCTATGAAACTAGTTGCATAATAATTCTTTGAATGCAGTCACAAATTTACAAATCCAATCATAAGGAAACTGTATCTAAGAATCAAATCAATCAAAATCCAATCAAAAATTGTACCTAAAACTGAAATCAATCAACCATATAATTTGAATGCAGTCACTTAAACAAAGTTATCTAATGTTATTCTATCCACAAAAAATTAGAACTTGAAAAATCCTAATTCATCAAATGTTCTATCATGTAATATGAAAATCATATACTACCTTTCTCCTTTCGGACACTTGTAAGTCATTTTGATCATGTTATCCTTTTTGTTTTCCTTGAAAGCCCTATTAATAGATTATAGAAATAGAATATAAATGTTTATACATGAAAACAAACAAATTTGATAAAGGTACTATAGTAAAAAAAAAATACATACCTTCTTTCCTTTCTTAACTATTTTGTCCACAATTGATTCTTTCCTTTTTGAAGGTGGACGATCTTTAGTTCTTGCTTTTATAGGAGTAAGTAATTTCTTCCGAGAACCTGGTTGTTGTTGAAGCATATTACTGCATTCAACTGCCGGTTGACCTATAACACTTGCTTGAATATTGTGGCAACCTATGTCAAAGTTAAGGAGTTTTTTCTTTGTCTCCTTTAATAGCATCATTAAAAAATCACACTTCTCATCTGACTCTACTCCAAACTCTTTCAATTCATATAATAGTATGTTTAAATTGTTCTTTCGCTACCTGTTCACTATTACTGAAATCATCATAAATATTTTTCACAAAAGTATACCCACACTTGATGTCCTTCCTCTAACGCGCTAGTATATAATGAAATGGAATCTCATTTATCTTTTCTTGCATCATCACATATATTGCATGCCTACATAGAATCCCTCGAAACTCAAACAAATGGCACAAGCATCGAAGCTCACATTTAACTACATTGTAGAAAACCTAATATGTTACCTCTTTCCAAAATACGCCATCTTTTCCAACTTTTTGTTTTCTGACTTCAAAATGTAGAAGATGACTCTTCTCTCTTAATAAGAGAGGTATTGCAATACATCAATCCCCTCAATTCATCTTAAAAGTATTTGAAAATATCATGTGTGTAAACATTTTGGAATTTTTTCTCAATGGAGATCAAAGGAGTTATTGTTGGAATTATAGAATTGAAAGATGCAAAATCTGCATTGATTTCTTTTTCAACCTTGCTTTTTAAGGCACTATCATACTGTTCAACAAATTGCTTCAAGGTAGTCTTTGAGTTGAGATACCCATCAAAGAAAGCATTCATGCTTTCACTCTGTTGGGTAGTTGATATTTCAGCCCAAAAAGTGCATTTCACATATACTGGAACCCAACGATGACGAATCCCCATATAATGACTTTAACCATTCATTATTCTCAAGCTTGTATTCTTTAATCAATTCCATCTAATTTCTTTCAAACTCATAACAATTCACCGATTCATACACAATACTTTTTAAGATTTTCTTAATTTCTTTATATTTGGCAAATCCACCCAACTTCATAGGAATCTTTTGCTTTATATGCCAAAGGCACAATCGATGAGAAGCTTGTGGGACCTTTGCAACTGCTGCTTGAATAGCTTTGCATTGGTCTGTGATAATAGCTTTTGGAGTATGGCCTGACGTACATGTCAATCATGACTCAAACAACCAAGTATAAGTATCAGTATCCTCATTAGATAGCAAACCACAACCAAATAAAATAGATTGCCCATGATGATTCACCTCAACAAATGGAGCAAAAGGCATGTCATATTTATTTGTCAAGTAAGTAGTGTCAAAAGTGATGACATTTCCAAAAGACTCATATGTGGCCCTACACCTAGCGTCAGCCCAAAAAACATTCCTTAAGTGCCCTTCCTCGTCCATATCAATCATATAAAAGAAATTTGAATTCCTATTTTTCATGCGATAAAAATAATTCTGAAGGGCTTCAGAATCTCCAATGCCAAGTCTCAATTGCCTTGCTTTTGCAATATAGTTCCTACACTCCCTCTCACCAAATGGTAAGTTCTCATATCCACCAGCTTCAACAACAAGTGAATGATAATTTTTGCTTAGTGTTATACTTGCTAAATCATTCAATTCCAATTTTCTTCTGGCATGAGAATCTATTACTTTGTTACATCTGTAGTGTCGGGCCTTTCCTGGACTTAATGCATGGTTATGATCTTGATAAACACCACTAATAATGAACTTTCCATCATCTTTAGCTATAATATTGATTTTGGCCTTACAATTTGTCTTAGTTGAAGGCCTTGGATGAAAAGAGTCTTTTATCTTTGATCTTGTTTTACCATTCCGAGCACAGGTAAGTGAAAAGTAACTTAACTTTCCATCACTTATATTTTTTGCACTTTTTTTTGTTATACCAAAACCCTGATGCTTTGCATACTTATTATAATAATTACGAACTTCTTCCTTAGACTCAAAAATCATCCCTACCTTGGGGTTTTCCACTTCATCGTCGACTAATTGATTTTCCAACTCTTGCTCATTCCCTTTATCATTGTCACTGCTCTCTAAATGGTAAGGAATATTTGTGTCATTTTTAAATGGCATTCTTACTTGAGAATTGTTCTCCATTTCTCATGAAAATTGAATATGCATATAATTGGTATCCAAATAATCCCAACAATACAAAATAAGTGTGCCCTGTACTTACCAACAATAGTAAAATGCATCAACATGAGTTCAACAACTTGAGAACACATTTAAATTAAAAATGTTCAGGACCTTAAAGTCATCCAATGATAAAAATTTTCATTATTTTATTATAACAAAAATAAATTTCAAAACTTTACAGAAGAAATATAGAACTACTGTAAATAAAATAATTTTTTTAAAACAATAGCCTATTCATATTACTTGGACCGGAGATGATTGAGTTGGTCAAGCCAAAGTGGGACATGCCAAGCTAATAGAGAAAGAAAGGATACTGAGTGGAAGCGCAAGAGAAAAGGGGCTTCTGGCTCCCTTATCCATGGCATCTCCCCCTCTACCGATATATTCTAAATAAAAGTCTTTCTTATTAAATATGAAAGTCGGGTCAATATAGAAGATCTCATATATACATGACTGGTATAGCTGAGAAAGATAAAGCTCTTAGCAGGAAATAATATAAAAGTATTGTGTACATAGCTAGACAATATCACAACTTTAAATATTTCTAATCTTCATATAACGTGTAACAAGCATTGCTATGCAGAATAGATGGGCCTTGGAAAACAAGAATTGATTCTTTCTGATATTATAATCAAACACAATTATCATTCAAAATATTTAACCAACAAAAAAGAAGACGACAATATACTGAAGTTAAAAAATAAATTGCAAAAATGTAAATCATACCATCAATCTTGTAGGGTTTTTTTAACTCCATCTATGTGACCTTCAATCTTTTAGGGTTTTTTTCTTTTTCAACAAAGAAGATGTGTACACACAAATTTCGTGTCCGAAAATATAGGAACGAAAATGAGTAACAAACAATCGATTTTATTAATTTTAGGAAATGGGTACAATTATCTGTGGTCGATTCTTTTATAACAAAGAATCTTCCTCTGATTCAATCTCCTTGATGTTCGGTACAAGGGCTTCGAAAGCTTGTTCTTGAACCGATTGTCACGAGCTTTCTTCAAAACTTCAGGATTGAGAAAGGCTTGACTGGATTTCTGATCGAGGGCCGATAGAGCTTGATCTCGAACGGTGGATTGAAGGTCTTCGACGAAGAATGGCACTTGTGTGGCGTGCTTGATGTTCTTCGTCTTCAGAACTTCGAGTGCTGGTTGAGACAGAGGTTCAGCAGAGCTTTTGTATTCTCTTGAACTCTCTCTGTGTATGTATGAATGTGTAGGGTGGCCTTGTATTTATAGGCCAAAGGGTGGGAGTTTAATTTGGTAACTCCCCATTAGTTGTGCCAACTTCCATAAATAAAGAGATTTTGTCTCATTTTATATGGAAATAAATTCAAATTTAAATTTGAATTGTGACACATTTGTTTGAAGGCCTGAACCTTCAGGATTTTGACACGTGTCCGTTAATGGGACCCGCAATCATGTGATTTAATTGACCGAGAATATTTGACTTCTTGACCGATCAAACGGTGATTAGACCATCACAAAATTTACATGTCTACAAATTGCCCCTACTTCAAGGCTTGCATTACATGCATGCTTGTCGTGCATGAGAGAGGAGCTTTGAAGTATTTTGCTTAGTTTGAAAAAAAATATTTTTTTTTTTTTTTGGCCAATGACTCACCATGACCTAGAGGCCATTGCTGAAGCTATTGGAAATTTAATTTGTTGATCCATTGGTGTCACACAAGTGAGGTGGCGTCAAGTATGTTGCATGCTCCATCCGAATGAGGCCTTGTAGAACACGTCTAATACTTCAACACACTTGATGTGTATAACTCAAGTCATGCATGGAGTTGCAAAGTTGACTTTCATATATGTTGACCATATGTAGGCAGAACATGCATTTGTAAGGAAAAATATTTACTGCCATAATGGTGTCCCTTGTCATCTTCTAATATAAACCATTGTTTGCCTGACTTGGAAAAGATGCTTTATTTACATGATTTGTTATATATAGTCAAGGAAGAAAGATCTCGTGGGTCTTCTCTTTTCACAATATATATCATGTGTGGTTTATATTTTTGGAATAAAAAAAAAAAAAAGGCAAGCATGATCTTCACAACAGGTTGTAGGTGGAACATGTTTCGGTTTAATTTATTTATAGTATGTTACATAATACATATACAAGTATATGTGTAATGTATTACTAAAACAAATTCAAATCAGTACCCAGCTAATGCCTGCTATTTTTTTTTTTATTTTTTTTTTTATTTTTATTTTTTAAAGGAGACCCACTTCATTCGGTTTCACCAGTTGAGCTTTGCATTACTCTTTCACTCAAACATGGAAGGTATCTTTACCTCTCACACAATCTTTCATTTTTCCAAAATGGTTGCAAATTCTCTTAATTATATATATATATATATATATATATATATAACCCAAACGTGAGAAAGGCCAATCCATTTTTACATTTGCCTTTGACTTGATTAGAGTCACATGTGTTAATTTCCAACAAGGGAAATAAAACTTGATCCGTGCCTTCAATTTGGGGAGAGATATATTTTCCTTTCCTATGCTTTTCATCTCTTGCACAGCCATGATTGAGGAATTGAGGAATCAAATATTGATTTTCCATATGAGTTGTAAGTCAGTGCATCTATATATATTACATATAAAGAGCGAGAACTACAGCCCTAGACAACCCACTTCCTCTTCTTCTACTTTGTGGCTTGGGTATACAAAGTCATCTTTAGCCGCCATTAACAGAAGGTGAGAACTAAATATGTGAATTGATTTGCCCTTCTTCTTTGTATTCACAATGCTTCTTACTCCTTCCATGCATTTAATATATATTTTATTCACTGCATAGGTGGGCAAATATCATATAAGCACATTCTTGGAGGGACATATTCAGCAAATGTTGGCATTGGACGAGTAGCAGCACCAGCACATGTTGGCACTGGACAAGTACTAGCATCAGTAAGTAAGTGATCCCTTACCTTGTTACATGCATGTACACATGTAGCATGTACACATATATTCCAACCCACATATACTTTGCTGTATGCTTCATTTTTTATTTATTTATTATTATTATTTTTTTAGATGTAATGTTCAAACAGAATCTGATAAATAGCATGGCTGGAAAATTGAAATTATCACTAAACAGACCCCACAATTTCCTCCTGCAATTAATGTGTAAACAACCATTAACTTTTTCCACATAGAACTTGCATTTTGGATATCTCCTCCATTTCTTAATCATGGCAAGCTCTAACAACATGATTGTTGTTTCTGAACAATATCTTTCCTTATGTTTTGTATCCATGTGAATCAAACAGAAGCGAGGTTGAGGTTGAGAAGATTCACCATTTTCTCTTCTCTCAGTTACCCCCTCTTTTTTTTTTATCCATTGATTTTCCATTTCAAGTGTTTTGACTCTCATGCTGTGAGAGATTGCAAAGGACATTAGAGCTTCTTGTTACTGCAACTCTTCTGAATATTTTTCATTTGAAATTGGGAAGATGTCTTCTTCATCACAGAGGACTAAAAAGTAAACATCCTCAATATACATAAGGAATTTAATTTGGGTCTTGATGATCCTTGCTCCATGTTGGGTCAATAGACCAATAATAAGTCCACCTAATCTTTATACATACAAAGACATGCATGAATTTAAAGAACTGCCTTTTTTCATTCATTCTTTGCATGAGATACTGGAACCCATCAATTTGCTACTTGCCATCTTTGCACAAGTCCAACAAAGGAATTAATCCCCTATTATTCTTCCTCCGTAGCTTATGAATCTTTTTTTTTTTTTTTTAATCATTCCTTCTATAAAATTTATTTTTGCACCTTCCATTTTAACACAACGTGATTATTTATTTAAATTGCATGAGAATACAAGAAAACCCAAAGCAACCACATCACACCTTCCTAGAAGGGCTGATTTTTTTTTTTTTTTTTTTGGAATCATATCTTGACTTTAGCGCCTTGAGGATCACTTTTATACTTAGTAAATCTTCATCATGTACATATTGCTATTCTTGAATTGACTTCATGACATGATTTAGATTCGATTAATCTCAGGTTCCTTCAATTCCGGACTTGACAAATAAGAGCTCCTCTTGAACGCACCTACACTTCCGATATGTAAGTACAATACTAAAACCCTATCTTTTCCTTATGACTCAATTTAGCGGTTCTCTTATCTTTATGCCTTTCATTTCATGAGATGCAATCTATTTCACCAACCTCGCCCGGTGTTCCCGATCACTTGCGAAAGCTTTACTGCAATCTGACACGGTTTTCTGTATATGACTTGGTCTGGTACTACGGGTCACCCGCGGAGGCTTGATTGCTATTGACACGGTTTTTTGTGCATTGACATTGTCATGTACTACGGGTCACTTGCGGAGCCTTGACTGCAATCTGACACGGTTTTCTGTACCTAGACTTTGTCATATACTACGGGTCACTCGTGGAGTCTCAACAATTGAACCGGTTCTTTGTGCATTGACATTGTCATGTACTACAGGTTCTCGGTCGCTTGCGCAGTTTTACTACAATCTGACACGGTTTTCTGTTTATGACTTGGTCTGGTACTACGGGTCACCCGCGGAGGCTCGACTGCTATTGACACGGTTTTTTGTGCATTGACATTGTCATGTACTACGGGTCATTCGCGGAGCCTTGACTGCAATCTGACACGGTTTTCTGTATCTAGACTTTGTCATATACTACGGGTCACCTGCGAAGCCTCGACTGCAATCTGGTCAATTTTTTTTTTTTTTACACTAGGTTTATTTGGTGTTGAGGCTGTATTATAGGCTCATGCATTTGAACATTATAATCAAATTGACGTATGATTACTTATGAACCCAACATTTCCTTTTGTAGAGATCGCATTGCACTATGGCTTACTTCTGACGCTTCAAAGAAGGGACCGTGACTATCACCGAAAAAAGAAGTGACCCAATTGAGAAAGGGACAACTTTTGACGTCCACAAACCTCTTATAGGGCCATATGCTTTAGAAGTTCCCCGCCCAGATAATTCTCTCCATCTAACTTGGTGGTCAAGTGAATTTCCTTACGAGCTTTCAAACATGGGCTCCATGGAGGATCTAGAAATGACATCAACTCCTCAGGCATTGACATTGCAGTCTTCTCATCATGATAGATCAGTGAATGCAGTAGACCAATTTCAACTACTAGGACACAAAATGCAGTCCCAAGAAGCGAAGTGGAACGCGTCATTCAAGCTTGTGGGAGATTTATCCTTTGTGAATGGTTATTGGGAATGGTCAGAGGATATCTTGGGCCGCCATCAAGATTTCCTTAAGAAGATGAGGCTGTATGATGCTATTTATGCCTCGCTTTTCTCATACGATCGTCATGGAAACATTCTCAAAGCATTTTTGGAGTCTTGGTGCCCTTCGACTAACACACTTCATACTTCCATTGGAGAATTATCTATTTCCCTTTGGGATTTGTACAAGATAGGTGGCCTTCCATTTGATGGAAAGTTCTACGATGAAGTTGTTCCCAATGCAGAGGAGTTTTCTAAAATTGGAGGTGATGGCAAGCCACTTCTTCCACCGAGCTGTCGGTATTTATTTATAGCATTTCATCACCTTTGCAAGAGGGACAAGGGAGAGCCTTTTGTGAGAATCCGTGACTGGGTGACCTTTTGGTTTAAGGGTCCCGCAAAATATAAGAAGCCTCCTGTAAAGAAGACAAGGAATAAGACTCAACGACCTAGAGAGACGCACAACCCTATTGGAATCATTGGTCCTGTCCAAAAAAGATCATCCCAAGGAGAAGGGGTTTTTTCTTATCTCGGAGTTGGAAAAGAAGCTCAAGAAAAGACATATTTGGCTGCTTTCTTAGCTTGCTGGTTAAACCGATTCGTCCTACCAACTGCACCTGGTGGTATGATTCGTCCAGGGGTCTTCAAAATTGCAAGTATGATGGCACATGGGGATAAATTTTGCCTTTCTGTGCCTGTTTTGGCAAGTATATACCAAGGTTTGAATGAGATTGCTTCATCTTCCGAACCTGGGAGCATCACTGTGATATTCCCTATCCACTATGTCTATGGATGGTTAGGTGAATATTTTAAAACGCATTTTCATTCGGATATTCAACTCTCACCTTATATGGTTAAATATTCTGGGGAAGCATCAGCAAAAAACTTTGACGAGTCTGAGGCACAATCCTTGATTAAATCATGTGGGGGGTGTAATTATGCATCATTTAGCCATGGAACTTCAACAAAGGAAACTCCTAGTTGATGATGATAAGATTTCTATTCCAGATTTTGAGTATTTTGCTAGCCTTCGCTCTGGTTATTTGACCTTACGAAGAGGAGGCACCCATGTTATAGAACCTTACAATCCCCACAGATTCAGTAGACATTTTGGATTTCATCAAGACCTCCCTGGAAAATTGAAACTGGATATACGAACCGGTAGTTTGGCTGATGTTTTGAAGTTTTGGATATCATTTACTCGGTATGAGACTCGATCGTCAATATTAATTCCTGAATGCACAAATCTCAAATATTTTTTAGTTACCAAAGACTATATCGCTTGGTGGTCTAAGGTGCACAAAGATTCATACGTTGAGAAATCAAAAACTTTAGGACGCAATAAACGTCATGCATCTCCCAATGGCAAGCCAAACAAGTGTAAGAGAGGTATAATTGATGAGCACACAATAGATGAGTCTGTTAAGCAAATCTCAGATGCTGCCTCTGAATCTCGTACTGGTGAAAATGTTCCTCATAACTTACCGCAGCGTCCCCGAACCATGGTGAGTAGGATTGAAGGAATGAGAGGTGATGATGATCGCAATTGGAAGCATGCAGTGGATAATGCAGATCACACTTCCTCAGCAGAGAACATCCTCCCTGATTTTGCGGATTACTTTGATGGAGTTCCTAGTGGTTTAACGCCATTTCAGATTGCAAACCAAGAGGTTTCTTTTTTTTATTATTATTTTTTATTTTTTTGGTTGCTCTTTTAACTTATGACATTTTTTTTTTTTTGAAGGTTAATGATGATGAAATGATGTTAAAGGAGGCTAATCTTGCTGTAAAGTATTTTGCTTGCGAGGAGTCTGTCCAAGGCCCTTCCTCTTTGGAGTTGGCAATCAGAAAAGGAAGCACTCCATATTCTTTAGCCGATGTCACATCTTCCCTTCATGGTTCTGGAAAAGCATTGATAGACCATCATCCTCACAATTCTTCTACTGGACATGGGATTCAAGGTCAGGCACATGAGAAGACAGTAGTAGAGAATGTGATACCCCAAGTGAACATTCAAGAATCACACCAAGTCACCTTTTCTGAGGCACCTACCTACGATGTGACAAGTGTGATTTCTGGAATTAGACGTCAATTGGCCTTAGCGTTGGGAAACAACCTCAAAAGGATGCTGAAGAGGACGGAGTTTTCTAAAGCTCCATTACTTAAATCAAGAGTTAAAGAACTTTTTGATGAGATTTCCTCACTTTCCGTGGACTGTTCTACGTTTCAGGAGAGGGTCAACTTATATTTACAGAGTGCAGAAGAATACAATGATGTTAAGTCGAGGTATGCCCAGGCCTTGACTGAAGAAGTACACTCCCAACGCTTGGCTCACATCGACTCACGCCTTAACGAGGCCCTTTCTTTAGATAGCGCAGATGTGGCACATGTTCAGAAACTCCAAGCAGATCTTCTCAACGATACGAAGGAGTTAGAGATTTTACTTGCTCGAATTAAGAAGCATGAGGCTTTAATTTTGGAGGCTAATTCACGAATCTCTCAGAGGAAAGATGTTATTGCTAGCATAAAAAATGAAAAGAATGCAATTGAAGAGATTCCTATCATCCCTGCTCGTGATCATGGTGTTGTAAGCACTTTAGAGAAGTTGTTGAAGAAAGAGCAAGAGGAGATCCTGGAGTTACATTGGCTGTCTTAATTTCTCTCTTTTATATATTATTTTGTTATGAATGATGATTTTATGTTATGCATTCAACAAACTATTGCAGAATTGTCATGTTTTCTTTTTTTTTAATAAAAGAACTATTTTTTTTTTTTTTTTTTTTACAAGACAAATAATTTTATTTATTTAGCCGTTCACCTTTTATACTCTTGCGGGCCAGGAGTAATATTAGCACAGTTTTTTTTTTTTTTTTTTTTTTTGGATGACTGAACTTGGAACGAACTTCCAAGCTGCCTACGTACCCCTTAACAGGGATCAAGTCACTTGCATAGTTCGAAAAAGGAAATAAATTTTTTTTTTTTTTTTTTATGGGCCGTACACAATTTTAGCTCATGCGGGCCAGGAGCTTTCATTTCCATTGTTTATGGGTAATATCGCTTTAGGAATTTGGCATTGATAGGCCCAACTCTAACCCCTTCTTCATCAACAATTTTGTAAGCGCCATTGGTGTAGACTTCTCGCACCACATATGGTCCATCCCATTTGGATGTAAATTTGTTACCCATTCGATGGCTGGTGATAATAGGTCTTCGCACAGCAAGCACCAAGTCACCAACTTGAAAGGATCGAGGGCGAACTCTTTTATTGAAGGCACTTGAGAGTCGAGCTTGGTAACATTCCAACTGCTGTTGAGCCTCAAGTCTTCTTTCATCCAATGCTTCCAACTCTTGAAGACGCAATTTGGCATTTTCTTCATTTGTCAGTCCTTCTTGTATGGCAATCCTCAAAGAGGGAATTTGTTGCTCAAGTGGGAGAACTGCTTCAACACCATAAACTAGAGAATATGGTGTTGCTTGGGTTGGAGTACGATACGTTGTTCGATATGCCCAAAGAGCCTCTCCCATTCTTTCATGCCAGTCCTTTTTAGATTGAGAGACTACCTTTTTCAACAAATCGCAAAGAGTTTTATTGAAAGCTTCTGCTTGTCCATTTGCTGGCGCATTGTACATTGAAGACTTATGTTGCTTAAAACCAAATCTTTCACATAAATTGGTCACCAGACTATTTTTGAAGGGTAATCCATTATCAGTTATGATGTGACGAGGAACACCATATCGAAAGATAATGTTTCCTTTTATGAAGTCCACCACTATCTCTTTTTTCACTTCCTTGACTGGGATTGCTTCAGCCCACTTTGAAAAATAATCAGTTGCTGCAAGGATATATAAATGACCTTTAGAAGATTTCAGGAAAGGTCCAACTACGTCTAGTCCCCATGCATCAAATGGCCAGGACACAATTGTAGGGTGCAACACTTCAGGTGGCTGGTGTATGAAATTGGCATGGAATTGACAGGCTTGACATCTTTTAGCATAATCTATACAATCTTTAACCATGGTTGGCCAATAGTACCCCATCCTTTTTACTCGAAAGTGAAGCTTAGGACCTGACTGATGAGCTCCACAGACCCCTGAATGTGCTTCTTCCATTGCGTGAGTTGCTTCTTCTTCTCCGAGACAACGAAGGAAAAGACCTTCATATGAACGTCGAAATAATGTATCTTTGTAAAAGATGAATCGGGGAGCTCTTCGACGTATCTCATTTCTGTGACGAGGGTCTTCAGGAAGCTTCCCATGTTCCAAGTAATTGATGATGGGTCGTGATAGGCGTTGAATGTTACGCATTCTAGCCTCTTAACTTATGTATTTTATTCTCTTAGTGATAGATTATTTTGTGATTTTACTTTGTTTTAGTGTTTTCTGTATTTTCAGGGCCTTAATAATTATTTCAGTTAAAACCGTGATTTTGGGCTTTTAAAGAAGACATCCAAGATGGTGAGATGAAGCCTACATCAAGGAGATTCACTCAACCATTTATTTCAACTCAAATCAGCCCAAGAAAGAGGTCTAAGAGAATTACAGCTGCTTAAGAAGGTTTCGGGCCTGAAGCCCAAATCTGCGCATAATACAGTCTTAATCCCGTTTTGGAAAACGGATCAGAAGTCTTATTTCTGAGCCTCAAATCAACATAATTCTCGCGTAAGGTTGAACGAAATTTGATTCTGCACACTTTTATATTTCACAGAAATTCCGTAATTCGGACTTCTAGTGGGTCAAAAGTTGGGCCGAAGTCAGCAGAAAAAAACCCACCTGATTAGTGCTGCGGGAAAACCTAATTAATTCCTAATTGGATTAGGACTTTGATGTATTCTCTTGGCTATTTAAAGTGACAAATTAGGGCTGTATTGAGGAGGCTTGGCAGCAGCTTTGAAGAGCTTTTGGAATAGAGAATCTTTGGAGAACAAGGCGTATCATGAGCGGCTAGTTCAGCCACCAGGGTTTTGATGGAGCCCTAACTAAACATCACTGGTTTGATTGTTCTAATTATTGGGGATTTTTGTATTCATTCATAGATTGTGTAATTTAGAGGATTCTTATTATAGAATTGAGCAATAAAAGTCTTATAAATTCAGTTTCAATGATTTCTTATCTTGTCTTAGATATTTGATTGTTGTTATTGAACTCGTCCCTCTTGTTTTCTGTGATCATGAGAGTGATTATTACACAATAGTTTTTATTGAATATATCATTAAAAGCTTTGATGGATTATGCCTAGAGAAGATGAACCATACTGCACCCTAGATTAGAGTAGTTAGGCAGATGGCCCATGCCAATCGAAGATAGTCCATGACTTAGCCTTAATCATATGTTATCTTCTTGACGGATGGAGGTGAGCTTGTAGCCACCAACACCACTTATGCATGATATGATGCCCCATATTTAGTTCAATTAACCATTGATTGTGAAGTTAGTGGTGAAATCAATTACCCTAGACTTATCTTATATTCTCTACACTCCTTAGTTTTTCTTGCTTTTGTTCAATTGCTCATTAGTTAATTTAGAATTAAAAATCAGAATTTATTTCTTTTAAATTTAATTAGAATTAGTCCTAACAATTCAACTCAGTCAGACCACAGTCCCTGAGGTTCGATACCCATTCCTTTCGATAGCCCTATTCTGCAAGGAATTCGTTCTATTGCGAAGTGTGGAAATTTTTAATTGATATACTTTTTGAGTCACACTCACACACGAATCAGGTCGTCTCCAGTCCTCAGTCTCAACAATCGAAACAGAGATTGTATTTATTTCTTCTAATTGTCCTTCGAGTAATTGTGGTAGTACCCATCGTTGACATACTGGAACGGTAATTGCCTCATCCTCCCCTAATGCCATTGTGGTTGCCAAGTTAGCTAGTGCGTCTGCCAAGCGATTTTCTTCCCTTGGAACATGTTCCAAAACAACGCTATCAAATCTACTAAGTAGATTAGAAGCATACTGGGAATATGGGATCAAGTTATCTTTCTTGACTTCGTAATCCTTGAGAAGTTGGTTAATCACTAACTTAGAATCCCCATAGATTTCAATGTCTGAAATTTTCATTTCATTTGCCATTTGGAGACCAATTATCAGAGCTTGATATTCGGCAACATTATTCGAACAATTTTCAGGAAATGAACATGCGTATGGAAGAATTTGCCTTTGTGGAGAGACAAATACCACACCCGCCCCAGCTCCTTCAGAACGTGCTGCACCATCAAAAAACATCATCCACGGGGGAAGGATATCAATAAGGAACACCTCCTCATCAGGAAAGTCCTCTGAAATTTCCCAATCAGCTGGTATGGGATGGTCAGCTAAGAAATTAGCAAGGGCTTGTCCTTTGACTGCTTTACGCGGAACATACAAGATTTCAAATTCATTGAACAAAATTGACCACCTTGCAAGTCGCCCAGAAAGAACAGGTCTTGACATGACATATTTGAGAGGGTCCGCTTTTGCAACCACATGGACTGTGTGAGCCAAAAAATAATGTCTCAATTTTTGGGAAGCAAAAACTAACGCAAGAGAAGTCTTCTCAATCGAAGGGTACTTGAACTCTGTCGCGGTTAGTCTTCTACTCAAATAATATAGAGCTTTTTCTTTGTTCTCCTCATTATTTTGTGCCAGAAGAGCCCCAAGCGATTCTTCTTGAGCAGCAATGTATAATATAAGTGCTTTTCCAGGGATAGGAGCTCCCAGCACCGGGGGGTTAAGCAAGTATTTCTTGATGCTGTCCAAAGCATTTTGGCAGGTCTGGTCCCATATGAACTGGGCATCCTTCTTCATAAGTCGGCTAAATGGTTGACATCGTCCAGCCAAATTTGAAATGAACCGATGAATGAAAGCAAGTTGTCCTTGAAGACTTCGCAATTCACGTAGATTTTTAGGTGGTGCCATTTTTTGAATGGCATCAATCTTTGATGGGTCGACTTCAATGCCACAATGTCGAACAATATATCCAAGGAACTTTCCTGACATGACGCCAAATGCACATTTGAGAGGATTAATCTTCAGTTGGAATTTTCTTAATCGTTCAAAAACTATGCGAAGATCTCCGAGATGAGTCATTCTTTCCTTGGATTTGACAACCAAGTCATCAACATAGCATTCTACGATTTTATGAAGTATGTCATCAAAAATCTTTTGCATGGCCCGTTGGTAAGTAGCACCAGCATTCTTAAGTCCAAAAGGCATAACCTTGTAGCAATAAATCCCCTTTGGAGTGCGGAACGCAGTTAACTCTTCATCTTTTGGCGACATTCTTATTTGATTATAGCCAGAGAAGCAATCCATGAATGAAAGAGCCTCATGTCCCGTTGTTGCATCCACCGTGAGTTCAGCCACAGGAATAGGGAAGTCATCTTTTGGGCATGCAGAGTTTAGGTCACGGAAGTCCACACAAACCCGTATTTGTCCATTTTTCTTTTTAACAGGGACAATACTTGAAATCCACGTTGGATATTTAACTTCTCGGATGAAGCCTGCATCGATAAGTTTGTTAATTTCTTCCTCAATCTTTGGGATAAGATCAGGCCTGAAGAAACGTTGAGATTGTTTGATTGGACGTGTGCTATGCTTAACCGCGAGGTTATGGACTGCAATCTTTGGCTCAAGACCTGGCATTTCTTTGTAAGTCCAGGCAAAGATGTCTTTATATTCAGATAATAATTTGACATATTCTTTTTCCTCTAGAGGGCTTAAGAGTGCACTGACGAAAATTGGTTTAGGCTCTTTAGACGAACCCAAGTTTATTTCCTTAAGTTGATCAACAGTGGATTGCCCCCCGTCTTCAAGTGTTGGAGGTGCTTCCTTGACTTCTTCATCTTGTGAATCAGAATTTAAATCTTCTTCCTCCACTGTGATATGGTGTGAAGTAGCATAAATCGTTTCCTCTATAACCTTTGTTTGGTCTTCTTGGTTAGAATGCCTCATGCATATGATGGTTCGTCTTTTGACTTTTAGTACTTCATCAATGTTAATTTCTAAATCCACTTTACGCTTCATTCGTGATGGAATTAGGCTTCGAATATCATCATCCTTCTCTGATTTGAGCTCAATCTTTTCTTGACTTACCTCACTACTTCTTTCCTCAGGTGTGGAGCTTGTGCCTTTAATCCGAGAAAATACAGAGTTTCGTGGCTGAGAATTCAGAACTTCTCCATTCTGAGTAGGGGTATCTACCCTGTTGAATACTGAAGCCCGAGGAGAATGGTTGGTATGAGGAGATGATCTATTTGTTTGACCAGGCATATTCAACCTTTCAAATACCGAAGTATGGGGACTTGGGGCTCTGATTCGATCAAAGACTGAAGTCCGTGAAACAGGTACTTGGTGCTCATTCTCTTCAACTTCTTCAACACTAATGTATTGTGTAATTTCTCGCTTTTCCTTTCTTCTTATAGAGACTCGGATGGGCTCAGTTGGCGTGAATCCTAGGCCAGTTTTAGGCAAACTGATTTTATACCCTTGTTGGCGCAACTTCTTTTGTGTTTCATTAAGGCCATGCACCTTCTCACCCGTGACTTCGGGACTGAGTTGCCCAAGTGCTGTTGGATTTTCAAAGTCATATCCTGAATTAGCCAAGAGCTTGTATGCATTTGGATCGAATCCTTCAGTTCTTTGATGAGGGAGTGATTTTTGTTTCGTTGAGTCATGAGAGCCAAAGACAAATCCCTTCAGTGGTGGTTTGGTAATTCTAGACTTCTCCAGCTTCACGACAGGAACTATAGAATCCTCATTAAGTACATGCATAGCATTTTCTACCATAGCATAAGTGGGTTTCGCCTTCACTTCCTTTGTTTTGTCAAGCTCAACAAATGGTGATTGCCCCTCTTTTCTCTGAGACTTTGGCACATACTTGAAAACTGATTTGTCTTTAGAAGTTTTTGAAGATGACCCAAACTCTTGTGTAACAGCCATAGACTTCTTACTATCATAATCAAGAGTTCTTTCAGAATGAACTCGAACTTCTTCACCTTTAGGTTTTCCTGTCAAAGGAATTTCTGATGGAAGAACTTCTATCGGTGTATCAGCGTTCAAGTAAAACTTGGCATCTGTAAAATGTGATTCCACCTCAGCGAATGGCTTATCATCTGCAAACACCACCTTCACACCATTCCTGTAAAATTTGAAACATTGATGCAATGTAGAGGGGACTATACCATTTCCATGGACCCAAGGTCTCCCTAGCAACAGGTTGTAGGAGGTCTTTGCGTCAATGACATGGAATAGAGTTTCAGCATTTAACTCCCCGATGGTGAGGTGGACCCGAATCATTCCAATTGCTCTCTGCCCTCCTTGATTAAAGCCTTGAATAATTAGACGACTTTGAGCTAACTCATCAACCGTGATGCCAAGATTCTTCATAATAGATTTTGGCATGATGTTCACTGCAGACCCTCCATCAATGAGGATTCGAGTGACTTTTTGTTCCCTAATATATCCAGAAACGAAGAGTGGTCGATTATGTGGCTTTGACCCTAGTTGAAGATCCTCATCAGTGAAAGTGATTGCTGCACAACAAGAGGCACAAGTCACAGTAGGGGCTCGTTCATCATTACCTTCCAAGGCTTGAGTTTCCTCTTCAGAATCTTCTTCTCCATTTTGCAAGTCAGTTTCGGCAATAGTTACTGTGTAAACAGTCTGAATTTGATCATCGCTAAAATATCCAGTTGGGAAGAAATCTCGTAAAGTAGCGAGCTTGCGAGAACCGTTGTATGAAAATTCATCTACTTGGTCATTTTCAATGATTGTCTGTCTCTTCTGAGCTGGTTTTTGAGGGTAACGATGTTGACGCTTCTCTCTTCTTTGCCCCTTGTTGAAATGAGCAGGTTGTATTGAAGAAGTATATTGCTTTCGTTGCTTCTTCCTGGTCACAAGAGTCCATCCTTTTTCTTCTTGTCTAGATAGCTCTGTATGTGGCACTGGGACAATCATTGGCTCTAACGAACCAAACTGGATAATCTTGGTACCGGTCAAGTTAAGAAATTCAGACGTAACGGTAGCGTGATTTGATTCAGCCACTTCATCACCGTCCAAAAGAATCTTCCATTGTTTTGCCAAGGTCATAACCAATTCTTTGAATATGAAGCACTTCTCAATTGGATGACTGACAATACGGTGATACTTGCAGTATTTTGGGTCATGCACTCGTCCCATCTCCTCCGGGCGTTTGCATTCTGGCAGTTCAATTATTTTCTTTTCGAGTAAAAATTCCAATATACCAAGTACATCAGAGTCTGGGAAAGGGTACTCCTTTCTCTCCAACTCCTTGAGTGTGGGACGAGGTTTTTCTTTCTCTTGAAATTTGCTTTGCCTGCCCTCCTCTTTACTCTTTTCTTTCGCAAAGCTCTTCAATGGTACAGTTGTGACGGCCATAGTCTCCTTGGACACCTTCTTTGATAGCTTATCGTCTTTCTTTCCTTCCTTCTTGTCCTTATGTTGCTCCAAGACAGAAGGGTTCTTTCCACCATGAGCGTTGATGCTGATTTCCATGTCATGTGCACGTGTAGCCAGCTCTTCAAATGAACGAGGTTTGATGCCTTGAAGGATGTAGAGGAGTCCCCAATGCATACCCTGCATGCACATCTCGACACCGGAAATTTCTGAGAGTCGATCCTTGCAATCTAAACTGAGTGCACGCCACCTGTTAATATAATCTGTAACAGGTTCATCCTTCCATTGTTTAGTGTTGGTGAGTTCCATCATGCTCACGGTACGACGAGTACTGTAAAAGCGATTTAAGAACTCTCGCTCCATCTGCTCCCAACTATCGATTGACTCAGCTTGCAAGTCAGTGTACCAATCGAAGGCATTTCCTTTCAGGGAACGGACAAACTATTTTACTAGAAGATCACCCTCAGTTCTAGCATTATTGCAAGTTTCGACAAAATGAGCGATGTGTTGTTTAGGGTTGCCCTTTCCATCGAATTGTTGAAGCTTGGGAGGTTGATACCCAGCTGGCATCCTCATGTTGTCAATTCGTCTTGTGTAAGGCTTCGAATACATGAGCGAGCTTTGAGAAACACCGCCATACTGTGACCTGATCGTATTAGCAATCATGTCTTGAAGTTGTTGAACAGACAACGAAGCGATAGAGGGAGCAAAACTGGGATGATTTGCCCTTTGCTCGGATGCGCTTGCATGGTGAGTCTTGTTTGCCATGGCCCCTTGTGGTGTGAAATCGGGAGGGTGTGAGAGTTCTTCACTTGACTCTTTAGATTTCTGAGCTTCCAACCTATTCATGAGGGAAGCAATCTGCAAGTCTTTTTATTCGACGGTTTTAGTGAGCTTTTCAATGGCACGAGCCATGGTCGCAAGTTGTTCCTCTACCGATGCTGTATCGGTCATCATAACTTGCATATTGGTTGATTGTGATTGCGTCTGGGAGTCTAAGTACCTTGGAGAAATCAACTCTCTCGGAGATCCAGGGGAGGAAATTGAGCGCGATCCCGTACTCGAATGAGAATCCGATATAGAGCGAGATGAGCGTGGTGACATGTCTTTCGAAAAAGAGCCTTCAGAAATTGGAGGAACTTCTTCAAGACTTGTGGTGTTGAAGTTCATCATCCTCAAGGACTCGAGAGTGATAAATGGCTGGGGGGCTTTTGCACTTGCAGGCTTGGTCGAGTCGACATCCACCCGACTTTGTTTCTGTGCTAGAGAAGTAGTTGCCTTTGTTTTGCTGCGAGTCGTTGGTCCAGTAGCGGTGCTACTACCATTTGATGGAGCCATAACATTTTTGGTGTCCTTCTTAACGAGAGGGTTGTTGATTGTTGCAACGACAATGTTCTTAACAACACTCTTTGAGCCTTGACCGAGTTGAACCTTCTTGGGGGCCATCGATGCAAGCGAGAAAAATCGTTGACAAATTGATTAAGGAGATAGAGATGAGGGCAGAGAGGTCCCACCGGGCGTGCCAGAAATTTGTACACACAAATTTTGTGTCCGAAAATATAGGAACGAAAATGAGTAACAAACAATCGATTTTATTAATTTTAGGAAATGGGTACAATTATCTGTGGTCGATTCTTTTATAACAAAGAATCTTCCTCTGATTCAATCTCCTTGATGTTCGGTACAAGGGCTTCGAAAGCTTGTTCTTGAACCGATTGTCAAGAGCTTTCTTCAAAACTTCAGGATTGAGAAAGGCTTGACTGGATTTCCGATCGAGGGCCGATAGAGCTTGATCTCGAACGGTGGATTGAAGGTCTTCGACGAAGAATGGCACTTGTGTGGCGTGCTTGATGTTCTTCGTCTTCAGAACTTCGAGTGCTGGTTGAGACAGAGGTTCAGCAGAGCTTTTGTATTCTCTTGAACTCTCTCTGTGTATGTATGAATGTGTAGGGTGGCCTTGTATTTATAGGCCAAAGGGTGGGAGTTTAATTTGGTAACTCCCCATTAGTTGTGCCAACTTCCATAAATAAAGAGATTTTGTCTCATTTTATATGGAAATAAATTCAAATTTAAATTTGAATTGTGACACATTTGTTTGAAGGCCTGAACCTTCAGGATTTTGACACGTGTCCGTTAATCGGACCCGCAATCATGTGATTTAATTGACCGAGAATATTTGACTTCTTGACCGATCAAACGGTGATTAGACCATCACAAAATTTACATGTCTACAAGATGATTACATATTTTTTTATTTTCTCTTTCTTTAGTTTCCCGGGTAATTACTTACGCGGGAGAAATTTTAGCGAAGAAACTTTAATGTTTTGGATTTATTTTCTCTTTCTTTAGTTTCCCGAGTAATCACTTACAACGTGAAAGAACTTGACGTGCTTGACCACGTCAGATTCGGTACTTCATTCGAAAATTTCACTTCGGTTCTCCTATCATTATTCAAATTTAAATATTTTCTACCGTGTATCGTATAGATTCCAAATCGTGTATAGAGATCATGCAAAGAATCACTGACACCTTTCGACCCTTTCCATTAGGTAGTAAATGTGTATAGATGTATGCATAATGTAAACAATTAAATAAATAAAAGGAATAAGGAAACGAATGACGTAAGCAAACAGCAAGGAATAGTGGTGGTTGGGTTTTGAATAAACATTTTCATTTAGTAATATATTAAATAGTTTCGTAACAACAAGACAAGCGTCACTGTGTCCGAGTGATTAAAAAGACATACTTGAAATAGTATCAGTTTTTTTTTTTGGAACTCCACAAAACTAATTTTAACACATGTATAGAATAGTTAAAGATGAATTATTAGTATAGTGCATGCTATTTCAATTGATAGCACACTTAGTTTTATTCGATCACTTTAGGTAAAATGGAATTTTGATTTGAATAAATTACTAGTTCGAGTTTCTCCAATGTAAGCAATAGTTCCTTTCGGTTGAGGCAATTTTTGGTTTTTGAAATGTGTGAGCGTGGCCTTGAATGAAAATTGATTATTTAGTATCATGTAAGCAAAGTACTAATTAAAAACGTTGAAAACTACTATAGTATTTATAGACTGTCATTTACTGATGTATGGACAAAATTGTGCAATGCTTTGGGTTGTGCATGAACATGCATGGTTTTGAGCCATTACACGCAGGCAGTGGTTTTTCTGATGGTTTGATCTAGATTTGGCTATGCAACAGTGGGTTTGTGGGTGTGACATGGTGATTGATTTAATGGGTTGCATACAGCATGGTTTCGGGTCTATCGTGACGATGGTGGCGAGGTTGATGGTGGTGCGGGTGGTTTCGGATGGCTTGGTTTTTTGTGGTTGCATGCTATTGGTTTTAGGAGAGAAATATGATGGGTTTTAAGAGAGAGTATTGATGGAGTGTTGGCTCATGCTGGCGATGGTGTTGATGCATACATGACGAGGATGTCAGTGTTGAGATTTTATAGATGTTACTGATCGATTTAGAGAGAGGAGATGATGAGTTTGGGGAAGTATGCAGAAGTGCGTGCATACATGATAAGTGTGGGTGTGTGGTATAGTGTACTGCTGTGCATGGGGGTTTAGGTGTCGTCATGAAAATATTTGCACTGCCATGGTGCGTGCATGAGTGGCAGCGTGAAGAAGAAGAGAGAGAGAGAGAGAGAAGAAAAAGGTTGAAGCTGTAAAGTGACCTCGTCATTTGTCAAAACTCAGTGGTACGCGTCGAGTAATTTCCAGGAGATATATATATATATATATATCGAGAGAGAGAGAGAGAGAGGATTAGGTGCACAAATGCATTGGTTAGAGATGAAGATAGAGAAAGTGGAGCGTGTACGGGCTTCCATTGTCTTAAAAGGACAAATAATACTAGGGGCAAATCAATCTTTTCTCAAAATTGATACTTTTAATTATATTTTATTAAAAAATTAGAGAGAGTAAAACATTTCATACATACTACGATAATTATAAGTGTATTATTGTGAAATTAGTAATTTTTCCAAAAGAAAAAGAATTAGAAGGTCGAGCAACGTACTACTCATTGAGCGGCTGGATTGGGCTTTCACTTGGGCACAAGGTATGTAATTTCTCATGGGGTGGGCTACATAGCACATCACAGCCCATATTCATTCTCGTTTAATTTCTCAGGAAGCTATGGGAAGACTGGCCCATTAAAATCTGTCTTCTTTCCCTTTTCGCTTTAACCCCCTTTCGCCAAAGAGTTCCAACATCTCGCGGTCCGTTGCATACAACTCTCTCTCTCTCTCTCTAGCTCTCTCTCTCTATACACACACAAACACACCTAACTTTGTAGTGAAGCCATGAGTTATGTTGGTAGAGTGGAGGTGGAGAGAGTGTTTATAGGAGCAGGATGCAACAGAGTCGTCAACAACGTCTCATGGGGTGCCTGTGATTTGGTCGCCTTTGGTGCCCACAACGCTGTCGCCATTTTCTGCCCTAAGGTTCCATACTTCTACTTCATTTTCTATTCACAAATCACTTAACTAATTGTCTTTTATGCAATATTTACGTTTGTGTATATATACTACCACATGCATATTATATGTTTGCTTATTTGTTTGACAGACTGCTCAGATATTGACTACACTTCCGGGTCACAAGGCTTCTGTGAATTGCACTCAATGGCTTCCAAATAGCAAGTTCGCATTCAAAGGTACGTTCTTTTACTAATTATTTTCAAAGTAAGCTTGGATGGTTGTTAATGTCAAACTTGGGAACATGTAATAATCGATATGCCAACTAAAGCATTAAAATTTGGAACACTTGTGGCTCAACTTGTAAATTATCAAAAGCTGCAATGAGTTAATGCTGCATAAATTACTTTTCAATGGCTAAATATGTCAATATTAATTGGTGATTTTAAATTTCTCACTAAAAATTATTGTTCTGTGCTCGCAGCTCAACAGTTGGAGCGGCATTACTTACTGTCCGGAGATGCTGATGGTGTAGTCATTTTGTGGGAATTATCTCTTTCAGACAAAAAGGTATGTATGGTTTGGTTCCTTTTTATCAAATATATGGTTTCAGATCACTTTAAAGTGGGCCAATATCAAATTCATTTTCTGCAATTTATTAGGCTCTATGAAAAATGAGAGCAATTGACATATTAGAGAACCAAATATGTCTTACTTGCGCACCATGGTTAATCTTTTTTATGGCATCTTTAAATGATCATAGATTGCCAATAATATTGATGGCATCATTTCCATAGTTTGATGCAGGGATGTCATGTCATTGAAATAGCACATTTTTAAATGATTTATCCTTTGGAGGCTAAATTGACATCTATTAAACATGCTTGTCTAAAAGAAAAGTGACTTTGTGTTCCATATGATGGGGTTGTTAAACAATTGGTGTTATGATATTGATATTATTTTTTGGGTTTGTAAGAGTTGTATAACTGGTCAAAGCTAGGTGATGCATATGTAAAAGAGTGAGTTGTCACACCTTGAGTTTCGAAAGCAAATCATTTGGAGTGTGATAAAAGAATAACCAATCACAAAACTATTCTCCAAGTAAAATTTTATTTTCCTTACAAATGAACAAATCACTTAACAACGAAAATACCAACTTCCAAAATTCACAACAAATATCCAGTAATTATCAAGTAACACTAAAGATAAAATTAACATTTCACTAAAATTATACTTAAGGTACCCTATTGCAAACCTATTTTGAAACCCCCTGCAATAAAAGTCTTTATCTGAAGTTCAAAGCTCTTCATGGAGAATATGTGTTTTTGCCCAAGTTTGCTTACAATCATGACCTAAAAATTATAGGAGTTCCTAGACGATCCTGTAGGTAAGTAGCTATCTTCTATGTACAAGATATATCAGACATGCAACAAAATAAAATCATGGAACCATGGTTTTAAACTTGAACATGAAATAAAACAAACAATCAGCTTCATAACTCAAAAGTCCACACTAACTATAGTGCCAAGGTTATTAATGCCAAACAACGGTTTCAAGAGATATAATTTTTCATTTAAATAAATAGCCACTATTCAATGATTAAAATGGAAAATCAAGAACAAAGAGATCATGTATCCCAAAACTGGGCACACATTTTGAGTGTTTCAACCACAGGATTGATGCAATCCTACACACCTCACAAGGACTATACACTGCCCCTCTTGAGGTGGTGGGCATTCCACCCACTTGACTTTCCGTCACACTGGACTTCTGCCATATGAACGCCCGACTACCTTATCCCAACCAGAAATCAAAAGTGGAAAATGTTGGAGTGAACGAGAAAAAGATGTCTCTTTTACAATTTCATTTTTTCTTTTTCTCATAACATTTGGCATTAACAGATATCTCAAGATACAAACATAGTCATTGTAGTTTTTGAGAGCTCAAGATAGATTAGATAGAATAATAAAATACATTTCACAAACCATTTTAAAAGAAAGCATGTTTTTCTCACATGCTAACATGATCATGTACATAAAACACTAGCAATTTCCTAGCTTGAGAGCGTAAAAACCTTGCAAGAACATGCTTCTTCCCTTTCGCCAAGGTTTATCCATCAGTAGCTAGCTATTTAAAATGAACAAAGTCA
Source organism: Cornus controversa (assembly GCA_026545225.1). NCBI lineage: Eukaryota > Viridiplantae > Streptophyta > Magnoliopsida > Cornales > Cornaceae > Cornus > Cornus controversa. The sequence continues at coordinate 25,313,724 of CM048848.1, read as the reverse complement.
ACTGATTGAAACAGGAGACCACAAAATTCAGTATGCAGTTGCAGAAGCCTGAGAAAAGCAGGACAACACAAGCTGCAATTTCTTCTGTTTCATGTTCTGAGCTTGATATAGGTATGAAATAGCTGGTGCCAATCCATCAGTCCATTTCTTCTCGTGAATGTCTAGTAACATTTTCTCCTCCTCTTTTCCTTCTCTTCTTTTGGCAGTTCTCTCTCTCGATATATATATATATATATACACACCCAAACATATATATTAGTTTCCTTTTTTTTTTTTTTTCACAGCAGCTGTATCTCTGCTGTTTTTCTTTTCTGTTTCTGCATTTTTTTGGTCCATTTCTTTTTTGTAACAAAAACAAAACCCTCTCTATAATATAGAAGAAAGGAGGTCTTATTACAAAATGATGGAATATGAGAAGTGCTGCAGCCATCATATCATATTAATACGCCACAACAATGAAGGCCATATTTTTCTAAATGTCACAAGTGTTTCTTGTTTCCCTTTTTCCTGTTTCTGGTAGTTTTCTCTCCTATAATTGCTCTCCTATAATCCTATTACACTACTGCCATTTGCTTGAAATTTGATTAATCAACTACCTTACCATCAATCCTGCCACCAGCTCATCCCATTACTTTTTTTTTTCTCTGCAATTGTTTCAACCTTCATTCCATGTTGGTTCCAACAGTTTCCTATTATTTTGCCACCATTCAGCCACAATTCAACCATTCTTCCAAAAATGATTTTGCCACCATTAAGGCATGATGAATGAAATGGAGAAGTATGTAAACATTTTTGATCGCAAGATAGCTATAAAGTAAGGCTTTATTCATAAGAGAGCTATGGGGCATTCCGTGTTTTGTGGAACAACTATTAGTTAATCAAGATGTTTAATGTTGATAAATTAAATGTATCCAAAACTCCTCAACCTTAATTGGTTCAATCCTACTTCCATACGTCGATCCCTTCTCTTGCATCCCAAAGTGCTATTAATTCCTATGCAGCCTTCACTCAGCAGCCTGCCTATGTCAAACCTCCATCTCAATGTGAATGCTGTGGTAAATGAGGGCCTATACAAGGAATTTAGAATAAGATAGCTGGATACTATATGATAAATTGAGGTAGCTCCAATAGATAAAATGAGAGTGTCATTTTAGAAGGTTTGATCTTATGCAACTAAGATAAATTTTATTCCTAGAGTAGTTTGATTTCAAATGAAGGCATTATGGAGAAAAAGAGAGAGGCTGCAAAGAACATGGGTTAGAGCGGAGATGTGTGATGAGGAAAACACATCTTAGATTGCTTCGTATGGGTTAGGCTGTGAGAAAATGAGAAAGATATGATTTAATTGAAGATATGGCAATAGAGATGGTTGAATGGTAGAAAAGGTCATTTCTTTCATGGGTAGGAAATTGGTGCTACTAACCCCTAAGAAGCACGGACATGACACGGCGACTCGACAAATTCTAAAAAACATACAGGGACACAGTGGGGATACTATTATGAAATAATAATAGAATATATTAATGTATATTCAACAAGTTAACCAATATTCACAATACCATAAATCTAACAATATAAAATACTAAATTATACAAATACTTCAATTCATTATCAAGCAGTTAATGTATTTCCAAAAAGAGGCGTTGTCATTGCATTCAAACCCACTGCTAGAACCTTGCACATTGCTCATTTTTCTAATAACAAACAAATAAATTAAAAAAAAAATACCATACAATGCAACATGGCTTTATGTTAAACAAAGTTTTATTGGCCTTTTATTTCTTTTGTTTTAAACTTATTATTTAGGAATTTTATATAACTTTTTTTTTTCTGAATTTTTATTTAGAAAACACTATATTTATAGGGAAAATGGCATAATGGTCTTATTAAAAAGTATATATGTTATTATAGTTCTTCTAGGGGGTCAAGTTTTCAGCTTTTAGAAGATGAGGGACTGGAATACTCAAAAAAAATTAATTCAGGGGGTCTTTTTTGCAACTTTGAAAAAGTCAAAGGTTTTTTGCACTTTTAAAAATTACAAAATATACCCTGTCATGTCCTATCCGTGTCCTTTCCGTGTTCTCTGCATGTCCAAAAAAAAAAAAATTTCAGGACACTTTTAAGGAGTGTCCGACATGTGTCTTAGAAGTATTCGAGTGTCCAACACCACCCCGACACCCCTAGATGAAGTGTTCATGCTTTCTAGACTAACACATTGGAAAATGATGTCACCTGCTCCATTCCAAGAAGTATTTATAGAGGATGTCAAAAAACATCATTAGTGGCCAGTATTGAAACTTTGTATTTTATCTGTTGTTGTGATTGCAATTGTTGGAAGCAAAATGGATCTTTTTCTTGAGGTTCAAGTAAATAGTTAATGAATGCACACACATCTTATGCTCCGTTTGGTAGGAAGGAAGAAAATTGGATGGAAGGGAGAGAAGAAGGGATGGATGAGACATCCCTAAGGAAGCGATAGTATCCTTCCCTCTTTGTTTGGTTGGATGGAAGAGAAGAGAATATATAACACCTTACTTTGTTTATTAGGAGAGAAGGGAATAGAGAGTTTTAATTTTTTTTTTACCATTTTACCAATCACTTAACTATAGCACTCCTTTGAACCTTTATTATGCTTAATTGGTTCATGTATGCTAACACTGATTGTCTATCGTCTTTTTTTTAAGTAGAATCATATTTCTTCAAGGGGACCTCTTTTTTCTTTGTCATTATCAAGGAAGCCTTCAACAGAATGATGATGAGAGCAGAGAGGTCGGGTATTATTAGAGGATTCATGGTGGGGAGAGAGCAATCCAATCAGTTCGTCATATCCCATTTGTTTTATGCTGATGATACCATTGTTTTTTGTGATGTGGTGGAGTACCAGTTGAGAGCCTTGAGATGTGTCTTGATTTTCTTTCAAGCTGTGTCAGGCTTAAAGATCAACGTTGGGAAGAGGGTTTCTGTTTGGCGTGTTGGTGAGGAGGGTTTTTGTTTGGGATCCAGTTGTCTATCACTTCGAAAAAAGGCTTACGGGGTGGAAGACTCAATATTTGTCAAAAGAAGGGCGGGTAACTCTCACGAAGAGCACTCTTTCGAATCTTCCAACCTATTTTATATCCCTTTTTCAGATTCCGGTCTCAGCTATTAGGAAGCTAGCTTCTGAGGAATTTTTTATAGGGTGGCATGGGAGATGAATTCATGTACCACTTGGTAGAGTGGGAGAAGGTGTGCACCCCATTCAGACAGGGGGGTTGGGGATTAGGTGGCTTGACTTGTTCAACAAGGTTCTGTTGGGCAAACGGCTTTGGAGATTTGGGAGGGAGAGGTTGAGAATGTGGAGGAGAGTCATTGCTAGCCAGATTGGGAGAGGGTGTCAACGGTTGGATCTTAGGGGAGGTGAGGCTTCTTGTTGGGGTGGGGGTGTGGAAGAATATCCGGAAGGGGTGGGATGAGTTCTCCAAACACATTCGCTTCAGGGTTAGGAGTGGTAGGAGTGTTAGATTTTGGGAGAATCATTGGTGCAGTGATTCTACTTAGACACATAGGTTTCTACGGCTGTTCAGGATTGCTACGGACAAACATGCCTTGGTAGCCGACTGCTATCATCTTGATAATGGGAGGATGTTCTGGGACTTAGTTTTGGAGGGAGTTTCATGATTGGGAGTTTGCAGAGGTAGCAGAGTTGTTAGCTCTCCTCTACAATCAAGAGGTGGAGGGAGAGGGTATGGATGAGATGATTTGGAAGCACTCTTTGAAAGGAGTTTTTTGCATGAGATCTTTTTACCAGAGTTATATTTCGATCCCGATGCCTTCTTTTCTATGGAAGGCTATTTGGAGATCAAAGGTGGCGTTCTTTGGGTGGACAACTTCTCTTGGGAAGATTCTAACTCAAGACAATCTCAGAAACAGGGGTCATGTCATGGTGAATCAGTGCTACATGTGCAAGAATGCAGAGGAATCGGTGGATCATCATCTTTTGCATTGTCCAGTTGTGAAAGAGGTTTAGGCTATGTTTTTGGTGGTCTTTGGATATTTTGGGTGTCTCCTGGTTCCATAGTAGACACGATGGAGGCTTGGAGAGGGTGTACAGTGGAAAGCTGAGTCAGGGATCCTTGGAGGGCTACTCTCCTTTGTGTTTGGCGGGGGCTGTGGCGCGAGAAAAATTGGAGATATTTCGATGAAGAGGAAATTCCTATTTGGTCTCTCAAGTATAGTATTATGAGGTCTTTACTTTTTTGGGTAAATGGGCAAACATACATATGAATCTATGGGAGATTTTTTGGAGTTTATGGATAGTCTTAAATTATAGCTGGCTGTTGTTGGTTTCTTTTGCTTGTTCATGGGTACGCTCCCCTTTTGAGCGTCTTTAATGAAACTTTACTTATCGAAAAAAGTTATTTCAAGGAAGAAAAAAGAAAAAGTAGCCCACTTACTCATTTGGGTGTATTCTGAATATCGGTGGAGCATTGGTTGTCCTATTAATTTGTGAAATAGGTAATTAAAATTAGGTAATAATTATTACCTAATTTGTGAAATTAGGTAATACTTGTGAAGGGCAGTATTATAATTTAATTTTTTTATAACAGCCTTGCCTCTCTTCCTTCCTCTCTTCCATCCATTTTTGGAGGGATGAAATTTTGTGGAAGAGGAAGGATGGCTTCCCTTCCTCCTTATCTCCTCTCTGGCAAACAAAGGAAGTTTTTTCCTTCCTATCATCCCTCCACCCCTCTTCCTTCCTTCTTACCAACAGAGCATTAGGCAGATTACAAACTTCATATTGAGATCTATGTGCTTGTGCATCTTACTTTTCTAGGTGAAGCTAGCACTGCTCCTTAGGTTGTTTTCATAATCCTCACTACAAGGTGATTTATTGTGTAAGAATGCTGCATATTTTAGACACTGTCACATATTATGTTTTCTATAGTTGCTAATAAAACACTTAATTGAATGGACCACTATGATAGCTTTTTGCTGAATTATTCTTGACAATATCACGCTCTACTAAACTCAACTCAACAAAGCCTTTTCCCAACTACTTGAGGTCAGTTACATGAATTTTATTTTTCAATTCCACTCTATGTAAGGCAATAGTCTCAATTGAACCACAGGTTATCATATCTTTCCTTAAATACTCTACCCATATTAGTTCTGGTTTTCCTCTTCCCTTAGCAACACCCTCAATATGGGCTCTGTCACTCTTCTTAATTGGTGCACTTAGTGGTCTTCTTTGGCAATATTATCCTCTAAATTACTCAAATTGTTCGCTGTGTTATCCTTTATATATATGAGCTTCTTTTACAAGACACTTGGAATTAAATTCTGCCTTTAAATTTGATTTACTGGAGAGTTTAGATGAATGATTTCATGTCACAATTATTTTAACTCTTCTTCACATTTGCTCACAGTGGAGGTATGTGTCACAAGTTCCACAACCACACAAGAAAGGCGTTACATGCATTAATGGAATTATGGTTTCCCAGACTGATGCAATTTTTGCATCTACATCTTCTGATGGTACAGTTTATGTATGGGAAGTGGTCTTTCCTTCTGTGTTTGGAGGTGAGTGGTATGAATTTTGGGTTTTTGTGCAGTCATGCTTGCCATAGTTTCACTTTCGGGTTAATCGTTATTTTATTTAAGCATGTAATTTCTCATAGAATTTGATTATGGGTTTTTTTTTTACTTGGATTTGAGTTCTTATCAATATTTATAGTTCACTAGTTCTCTCATGGGTTTCTAGAGAATATTAACTGAATACAGATGAGATATATCTAATGCTTCTTCCAATGTGGACCAAATGTTTTTCACATTCTACTGGTTTTTTCTTTTTTTTGTTCAAAATTTTTCTTTAGCTCACTTCTGAATACAAATGACTCTACCCCTCTTCACTGTGGCTAAAATGATTTGGAAAACTAAGACACCCCCCTGCATGCGCGTGAAGCAAAAACAATGGCTTGGATTAGTATCTCATGAAAGCTAATATTAGCAAGATGTTCAGAATTCGTAGGCCGTATGAAGCCTTGAATTCAGACATTTGTGTGATGTACACAAGGTGCAGTGGAACTCCCCACAATGTCTGTATTAGTTCCCTTGTATCTTTGGTCTTCTGCCCTTTCGTATAGAATGTATTGCTCCTATGGTTTTGGGTGAGTAAGAGACCAAGACTTTTTGGTGTTGTGCTATGTTGGCTATAAGGTTCTCTGGAACAAAATAATAATATAATTTTGAAATTTATACTTCTCTGGAGATGATCCTTGTGAAGTGGTTCATTTTTTAGCCTCCCAAGAGGTGTCCATTTCTAAAGGTTATTGAGGGCTATCCTTGAGCATCATGAGTGGTTTGATCACTTGCCTTCATCTTGGACAAGTAGTAATGTTGTCTCCACCATTTGAATGCCCTCGCCTGTGGGAAGAAATAAAAAACTTTAATTGTTAATTCGGGGGGCCAATTTGGTAATGTTTACATTTTTTAATATAATTGAAGGAGTATGATCCTTGAGTTCTCTAAGTTGACTGACACTGGAATTGTTACTAAGGCAGAAATTCTAGCTTTTCTAGGTCTTAAGATAGCTTTGGATAAAGTGTTAGTCATTTTTTATTTCCCGAAAAGTATGTTGCTCATTATTTGATAAAGGAAGATTTTGGTCACTTGTTAGATGTGTAAGAGGGCAGTCCATGGTCCCATTGCCATATTACCATATCATAATAGAGATTGCTGCTTGTTTCATAGCTTCTACAGGTGGAGAAAAGATGGATTACTAGGTCAGCTATTGATCAAGCTATGCAAATGACCCCATTTAGGGGCCACTTGTACCTTCAGGCACTTTTAGAGGATGGGATGGGTGGGGGGAGTCCATTCTGAAGACATGTGGCTATTTTTTCGTTCTTCCTTCATCTTTTGTTTGGGTACTTGGTGTTCAGCCTTCTTTTTTAGGCTTGAAGGATTTATCATTCTTCCCCCTTTGCTAATCTTTAATATTTTTTAATAATTTTTTTCTCTTATCTTCTATCAATACATGAGTATATAATTAATGCTTATGAATAGTGGACATTTTAGTCATCTTGGGTTATTTGCCACTTGTTTTCTTTGGGCAAAGTGAAGTTGGATGAGTAGCTTTTTTTGCAAATGATGCTTAAAACTGGCCATGCTAAAATCAGCCAGGTAATCTTTCTTCTATCAGCAATACAAATACATAAGCTATTTAGAACAAAACTTTTGGTTTATGTGCTTGTGATGTGCGTATTTGAGAAACGACGTACCTCATTAATCAGGATTTCTCTACTTAGTCCCCTTCTACTCTGGACAATTTCTGTAGCTTCCATTTATCTCATGGGCTGGTTATGATCTGGTTTTTATATTCTCCCTTTTCTTTAGGTATTTTATGTGCCATCATCATCATCCTTGTCTTAATCCCAAATGAATGGGTTTGGCACATGAATTTTCTTTTCCTATTTGTTTCTATTACAAGCCATCTCTCCTATAATATTTAACTTCTTAAAATCATTTTTAATAGCTTCATCCCACGTTAATTTTGATCGCACTCTCTAGCTCTTACCCTTTATACAAATTAGTCTTCCTCTTCTTACTAGTGCATCTATAAGCCTTCATTGAACATATCCATACTATTTTATGTAGGCTTATATATAATATTAGTATGGTGCATCTTATTGTGATGTATGGTTGTCCACACACACTTGTTGTCATGCTAGTCCAAAAGGCTTTTTGTGTGGTACAATATTCCTTCTTTTCCCAATATATATATATATATATATTTTAACTAACAACTTAAGTGACTTGAGGTTTAATAAGACACAGTTGCATAAGCCAAGGGAATAGATGGCTAGGATCATTATTGCATCATTATATATCAAGGTTTTCCTCCTTGTTGGGATTTTTTCCCTCTTTTACTTTTTATTTTTTCTTTTTTGAAGATTTAGAGAAAATACCATGGTGGCTGCTTGTTTTCTATCTCTTCTCCTTTTTCTAGGTTCTCAATTGATGGGAAAAAGGATTTTCGCAGCGGAAAGCTTGATGTATGAGGAATCATGAATCAACTTTAATTTTTCTTAACTCACATGAATATGTATGCAATATATATATATATATATTAGGGTTTAAGAATCATATACCTAAAGGGATGTTTTTCAACCCCTGTCTTCAACAGAGTTGATGATGATTCTGACAAGCCCTCCTTTGGTGGTGTTCCTACTCGTAGGAATCACCGCTATGACCCAAGCGGTGAACTCTCTCAAAACCCTAGTTCTTGTGGGAGAACTCTCTGGTCAATATGAATGTTACGTATCACATCGCGCATGTATCCTCCAAGATATACATAAATAAGAGAATAAAATCATGTATCTTATATCCCAATATCTACTTTCATAAAACAAAAGATATGATATGATATCTTTTATATTTTAGGATAAAATATAATGTATATCTCCATATCTTTTATTCTACTACGGAGATAAAGATATAATATATATATATTCCAAGATATTTAAATATCCTACATATATATTTGGATACCAAGAGTGCCTACAACATTTCAAATTATAGAAATGCCCCCAGCACATTAACCCATTCACATATTTGACCTAGTTGGTTTAATATCCACCTACCGGGCTAGCAGTGAGGATAATCAAGCCATAATAAATTAGCTAGCATAGATTAATCAATGATTAATCAATACCCAACATATTTGGATCTTAGACCCTAAGTGGGTCTATAAGTGGAAAAGGGGAATAGACAGGAATATTGAAACATTTTAAGGAAGGCTGGTTGCCAAAGGCTTCACTCAACGTGAAAGGATTGACTATGAGGAAATTTTCTCACTAGTAGCCATGCCTAAGTCTATTCGGATTCTTTTGGCCATAAGTGATCATTATGATTATGAGATATGGTAGATGGATGTTAAGACAACATGCTTGAATGGCCATATGGAAGAGGACGTCTATGTGAAACAGCCAGACATGTTTGTGGTCAGATATAGTAGATGGATGTCTAGATGACATTCTTGAATGGCCATCTGGAAGAGGACATCTATATGAAACAGCCAGACGGGTTTGTGGTAAATGTTCAGGAGCACCTACTGTGCAAATTGCAGAGGTCCATCTATGGACTCAAGTAAGCATCTAGGAGTTGGAATATTCTTTTTGATCTGGCAATCAAGTCTTTTGGTTTCCATTAGAAGATAGATAAGCCTTGTGTGTACAAGAAAGTACAGGATAGCATAGTGATTTTTCTCATACATTATGTGGATGATATTCTACTCATTGGTAATGATGTAGGGGCTTTACTACTGGTGAAAATTTTGCTGTTTGGTTATTTTGGCATGAAAGATATGGGAGAAGCTAGTTGTATCCTTGGGATTAAGCTTATGTGTAATCGGAACAAAATGATAATTGGCTTATCCCAAATTATGTATATTGATATGGTTTTGGTTAGGTTTGCTATGCAAGACTCCAAGAAGGGTTTTTTTACCTTTCAAACATGGAGTGGCTCTTTCTAAGGCTCAGTATCCCAAGACGCCGGAAGAGGAAGAGGAGATGAGACATGTACCATATGTTTCAGCAGTTGGTAGTCTCATGTACGCTATGTTGTGTACAAGGCCAGATATATGTTATGTAGTGGGAGTTGTCAATAGGTTCCAATCTAATCTTGGTCATGATCATTGGACTGCAGTGAAGAATATTCTCAAATATTTGAGAAGGTTCAAGGATTACATGCTTGTCTATGCAGGTGATGAGCTATTCCAATTGGTTATATAGATTCTGATTTTCAATTAGATGTGGATTCTAGGAGATACACCTCAAGTTTTGTGTTTACGCTTAATGGAGGGGCTATTAGTTGGAGGAATGTAAAGCAATCTTGTATTGCTGATTCAACCATAGAGGCCAAGTATGTTACAGCTTCTGAAGCAGCAAAGGAAGCCGTTTGGTTGGAAAAATTCCTCACTGATTTGGGAGCTATGTAGCATGTAAGCTCGCCTATTGTCATTCATTGTGACAATAGTGGAGCAGTTGCCTAGAGTAAGCCAGAGTAAGGATCCCAGAAACCACAAGTGTTGAAAACACATTGAGAGAAAGTATTATCTTATCACAGAGATAGTGCAGCGTGAAGATGTAGTGGTGGCCAAAATTGCGTCGGAGAACAACTTTGCGGATCCCTTTACAAAGTTGTTGCCGATCAAAGTGTTTGATCGACATTTGGATAGCATGGGTGTGAGATGTGAGGGAAATTGGCTATAAAGTGCAAGTGGGAGATTGTTGGGATTGTTTGCCCTTTATAGCACCATTTGGGATGTAATGACATTAATTTATTAATATAATAAATCTGTTATTTGCTAAAGCACTGTGTATATATTATGAATATTGTGTATTGGTTCAGTTCCTGAGATGAATCGTGGTGTCCATTGATTATGCAATTGACTTGGTGCGTGCATGATATGTTTATCAAAGACAGGAGCACAAGTCATGGATATTGCATTATCCCCTCTTCCCATCAGGATATCTCTTTCTCTGTTTCTGCTTCTTTTTTGTCTATCCCTTCTCTCACAATTTCTGGCAGTTTCAAAATTTGGGAGCTTTCTCCAAATGATTTCTTGAACATTCTTTGGTTCATAGAAGTCCACAATGCAATTGTGTTAAAAAATTTATGAAGGTTAAAGTTGTAAAATGAATAGTTGCAAGGAATTTGCAGAGATTAACTTTGTACAAGTAAAAGAGTGCAAAAGAGAAATTATGAGTTTGAGAGGGATCCTGGCCACACAAACTGCAGTTGACCTACTTGTTGGTCCTTCAGACTTGGCTGATGTGAACAAAACTTTATCAATAATTGGTGTAAAATGTTTCCCAGTGCTGCCATGACTATTTTAATGACCTTTTTTCTCCACTCACCTAGTCAAAACTTTGAAATGATTTTTGTCTTCCTGGTTCTTCTTAGGATGCAGATAGCTTCATGTGTAATTTTCTTCCACTTTATTTAATGAAAAAAAATAAAAAAATCTTCCGCTTTGTAGAAAAAATAAAGATTGAATTTTAGTTTCATTCTTTTGCCTTTTTTTTTTTTCCTAGTTGGGGGACTCACACTTTTTTGCCCACACTAGGGCTCGAATCCCTCCCCTCCTCTTTGAGGATGGGGAGGTTATACCATTGGGCTACAAGCCCTTTGGTCATTCTTTTTCTATTCACATGAGGCTTTGAGAGAAAGGTAAGAAGGGTTGAGTAAGGGGGATAGCGAACAATGAGGGTGGCAATTTAGATGGTAGGGGAGAGGAAATAGGATATGGAAGTATAATTTGCATGAGGATTAGAGAACCAGCAAGGGGTGGATTGGTTCAGCGAAGTGGGGGGATTTCTCTGGTTTGGCGAAAAGAAGAGATGTACTCCTGTTCAATTTAGATGAGGGTGTTTGCATTGAGTTTCCAAATTTTTTTAAATATGCCTTTGTCCTTTTCTGACACTTTTGGTGTCACGAAGGTTGGAGGAGAAAGAATTTTAACATTGTTTGGTTCGTGTTGAAGGAAGTGGATTCCTTTCAGAAATGTGTGAGATAATTTAGAAGATGGGTTATCTGAATTGGTGCCATGGTACTCTATGGCAATAATACAATGTCGTAAAGAGGATTGTTTGGAGTACAACAGTCACAAACTAACAGTTCAGGTGTCGTGAAGGTTGGAGAAAGAATTTTAACATTGTTTGTTCGTGGGGAAGGGGATTCCTTTCAGAAAGTGGAGATAATTTAGAAGATGGGTTATCTGAATTGGTGCCATTGGATTCTAGGGCAATACTAGGATGTCCCAAAGAGGACTATTTGGAGTACAAGTCACAAACTAAACTCATACCCACCCACCCCACACACCACCCCCCCGCCGTGGGGTGTCGTTAGTGGTTCAAAATTTCCAAATTTGACTTTTGCTGGGTGAGCTGCATTAGCCTAAAAACTCATGGTTGTACTGCAGAATGCCAATCAAGTGAGCTGCAAATTTTTTTTGTTAGCCATTGACATATTAATAGTTGTTGGGTTTTACCATTTCTCCGAATATCTGTTCTGTCATACTGATCTACATCTATATTCTTCCCTGTATTCATGCTACTTATGCCTTCCATCTTAATCATCATCATCCTTGCCTTTCATCTTAATCCAAATAACAAAATTACATGTGCTTTATTATATTGCCAATTAACTACCAAGTGTGGTAATTTTAGGTGACTGTAAATTGTCTTGTCTGGAATCTCTTTTTGTTGGTTCAAAACCTGTGGTGGCACTTTCACTAGCAGAGCTGCCTGGAAACACTGGTTTCCTAGTCCTCGCAATGGGGGGATTGGATAACAAAATTCATCTTTACTGTGGTGAGAGGACGGGAAAAGTATGTAACCCCAGTACATTCATTGTTGTACGTTTCTTGTGTATAATATTTGCCTCTGTTTAAAATGTGTTGTCTTTTTGTGCACTCAGTTTGTTCTTGCTTGTGAGTTAAAAGGACATACTGATTGGATTCGAAGTTTGGACCTATCACTACCTATATGGACAAATGGTGAAGCAAATAGTCTTCTTCTAGTAAGTTCATCTCAAGACAGAACTATACGCATATGGAAGATGGCTTTACGTAATTCTCTAGCTAATTCTAAAAGGAAGGAAGAAATGAGCTTGGCTTCTTATATTGAAGGTCCTGTTCTTGTAGCTGGCTCATCCTCCTATCAGATATCTTTGGAATCTCTCCTCATTGGACATGATGATTGGGTGTATTCCGTGGAGTGGCAACCTCCTACAAATTCATCTATAGAAGAGGGTATTGCATGTTATCAACCTCAAAGCATTTTATCCGCATCCATGGACAAGACAATGATGATCTGGCAACCTGAAAAGAACACTGGTATCTGGATGAATGTGGTTACTGTGGGGGAGTTAAGTCATTGTGCTTTAGGGTTTTATGGTGGGCATTGGAGCCCAAATGGGGATTCGATTTTAGCTCATGGATATGGTGGATCTTTTCATCTCTGGAGAAATGTCGGTGTTGACTTTGATCATTGGAAACCACAAAAAGTTCCCTCTGGGCACTTTGCAGCGGTAACAGATATTGCGTGGGCTAGGTCTGGTGAATATGTGCTGTCAGTCAGTCATGATCAGGTAATACATTTCCCAATCTGTAGAAGTTTCATTAAATTGTCTTTTCTGCCTCTGAAATGTTCCAGCTGCAAGCTCTTGTTTGGTTACTGTATGACCTGTTTCTTTTCTCAGAGACTCTGTGCAAACAAATGCACAAGTTTCCAGGTTTGCTGCCTGGGAACTTCTTTTATGTTTGTTCTAAATATGCAGAAACTGTTGAGAAGTTTCTCAAGTTGGATAGATTTATTATAAATTGTATCACAGGCATGCCTTTCATCAAAGCCACCTTTGATTTTATTTGAGCTCAGGCAGATGCTATTTATTATTCATTAAATTGTTCTATATGTGATCTATGATTGGAACATTTTTAAACTAGATTTTCTCTGAACTGGAAATCTATATAGGGAAAAGATTGTATGTTGGCTAAAAAGTGATACTAATTAAAATTTGAGAGAACATACTTTTGCACAGCATGTATAGATGGTTCAACCACAGTGCTTTCTGAAGCATTAGTTCTACACAGCATGTATATCTGATTATCAATGCTGCTATTATCATGCGTTGAATGGATCAGATAAGGTAGGTTTCTGCTACAAACCATTCAAGCCAAAGTTGATTACTGTTCTCATACAGTTAGAATTATCAATGGGGTATTAGGCATCAAAATTCGGATATTTATAGATGAGGACTAATAAAACTTGGCCAATTCCGACATATATTCAGAGTACAGCCTTCCATTGATGATGTTGGCTAACATTGCTACACAATCTAATGACAACAGAACTGTCTCCTCTCCTAAGATTTAGAACCCTGATATGTTTCCAACCTAAACTTACCTTTAGAGCTTCCGGGGTTCTAGGCTCCACAACGTTTGCACTTCCATCTTCAGCTGGTCTATTCTGCACTTTCCCAGCAGCATTTGCCCATCTGAACATTGGGACACTGTCACAGTAATGAGCAAAATGTGGATAGGGCTTGTGCTTAATAACCTAATTTTTACCAGTGTTTAGGCTGCTTATGTGGGGTGCTGGTAGGATGGATTGGAAGGAAGCTGACGGCAATATTTTGCACAAAGTGGCTGCTCTCAAACTTGAATTATTGTTTTAACTCTTGGCAATCCAAACTTTTACTAATGCATAAAGCCTTGGCCCCTAGATCGAAATAAAGTATGCAATATACACTAAGAAAATTAAACATGCCTTGGTGAAGAAATAATTTTCTAAATTTGAACTGTTTTATCACATATAAATTCTGGTTGAACAAAGAGGTTCCTTGTGTAGTTGCGATGTTTCAGATTCTGACAGTAAACATTAGCTGAATGTAATATTTATTGGTTTGATGATGTTATATTTAATAAAGAAATCCAATTTCACGATCATGCCTTAGTGAAGAAATAATTTTCTAAATTACTGTTTTTTCACATATAAATTCGGGTTGAACAAAGAGGTTCCTTGTGTAGTTGCGATGTTTCAGATTCTGGCAGTAAACATTAGCAGAATGTAATATTTATTAGTTTGATGATGTTATATTTAGTAAAGAAATCCAATTTCACGATCTTCTGAAATTTGCAGACAACTAGAATTTTTGCTCCATGGTGTAAAGAACCTGGTCTGGAAAATGGGGACTCTTGGGGTGAAATTGCTCGCCCTCAAGTTCATGGTCATGATATTAATTGTGTGACAATCATCAAAGGGAAGGGGAATGATCGTTTTGTGAGTGGGGCTGAGGAGAAAGTTGCCAGAGTATTTGAAGCGCCTCTATCTTTTCTGAAGACATTAAATTATGCCACTTCACAGATGTCTAGCTTCACCGAAGACCTGCAAGTTGGTGTTCAGATCCTGGGTGCAAATATGTCTGCTCTTGGGCTGTCACAGAAACCTATTTATGTTCAAGGTGAGTTGATCGTATCTGTATTTTCTGTCTCTCAAAGTGATATAATGTTGTGCTACATTGTTATATAATATAGCTACACTTTTTAATTTTTATGTATCCAAATGCGGCACTGTGTCTGGACAGGGGTAAAAATAATAATGTTCTTTCTTCATTAATATTTGCATGAAAAAGCCATTTTTTTCCCCTAATGGTTGAATTAAAAAAAATAATTTATTCTTAATATTCTTTGTTTTTGATGAAAAGAGAGGATTGTTTTGTTGAGATCAGGGTTGCCTATTGTGGTCCCATTTATCGAGGGGGTTGGGTGGGGTGGACTGGATACAGACCTTTCCTTTGGCATTATTTGTACAAAGTAGTTGCTCTTAGGTCTGAAATCTGCGTTCTCATGCTTGATAGCCCGAGCATGTTTACCATTTTTACTGGTGCACTAAGAAATGACTCTCATCATATATTGAGCTCCTTTCAGAAAAGACTCGCCTTATTAAATTAGGGAAAAGAGGGACATTTATAATATGCAGAACTTGTGTTTGTACATCCACCAGTAGCTGCTACACATTATAGTAACATAGTTCTTCCTGATAGTGCTAAAGACTAAGGACCGGCACTGAAGGCTTTGATACAGAGTTGCGTGAGGTTCACTGATCTAGACCTTGGGGGGGGGGGGGGGGGGGGGGGGTGGTGGTGTGGGGTTTGTCAAAACTAATTTTTTAATTAAAGCAGAATTAACAAACTTGTCAATTAAAATATACTCGCACATGGTAAAAATAATGCAACCCACAGTCTAGCAATAAATAAGGGACCCAAGATTTTTACGTGGAAAACCCTCAGAAGGGAAAAAATCACTGGACTTAGTCCAAGCAAACCGAATTCATTATGAGAAAGGAAGATTTCGATCTTAAGTTAACAGACTCAAACCCAAGAATCCCCTATTTACCTCCCCCAATTGTCAAAACTTTTAACCATTACGTTCCCCTTTTGAGCTCTTTTTAATGAAATCTTGTATATAAAAATAAAAAAAGTCTCCAGGCTGTCCGTTCGCTCATCAACAGTATGTGATCCTCATGAATCTGCTTCTCCGTCTGTGAATTGGTCTCAGCCACTAGTCGTCCATTTGTCAATCTAGTTGTGGATTGAACTGGTGTGTTGAACTAATCTTTTGAGAGTACGCAACAACAATGTTAACACATGAGTACATTCACCAAAGCTAATGCAGATGATGAATGTAAAAGTAAGATGCACACTATAACTCACAAAAATCTCTCTAAATAAGATGTATTAGGTCTCATTAGGTTTGCCCTAGAGTCATCTATTTATGGGCAGCCAAGAGGTTGGTAGAGATAGGGATTTTCTTAGAAAACAAGTAGGAAACTGCTGTTTTGAACAGCTCGATTAATCAGATTAGATGTAACATCATTCCAGAAGCTTTCTATCGATACATCGATGGGTCCACTACTTCTGCAAGTTTTATACTTGGAAATTTTTTCATATGGCAGTTTCCAAAAATTAATACATGCGACTAAATCATTTTAGGGAATCAAAATAAGTTAAGGCTTGGAAATTAAGAAACTCCAGTTATGCAATGGATCAATCCTAATTGGCGAGTGCATCAATGTGCCAGATTACCTTTTGCCCTTTGTATTTGAAGATTATGATTTTATCCTTCGATGCAGCATGTATTTCAACCTCAGGAAGTAACCAACACTACCTAACTTTTGAAAACTTTTAAGCTAAGCTAGAAATTAAGCAAAAGTACATACTCAAGTTTTAATCTACGAAATTTGCCAACATAAGTCCTATTGACCTAACACTTCCTTTACTTTGCCTACATAAACCATATTGACCTAACACTTCCTTTACTTTTTGTAAATTCTACATATGTTTATAGAAACCACCTCCGGTACCTTTGAAGTTGTGCCTGAATTTATACCTTTTAAAATGGGTCTACATTTGTACTCGTCAAAAAAAAAAATTTGTTCTACATTTGACAACTATGTCAATTTGAGGATAAATGCTGACAATTGCTGTTTTTGGCCACCGGCCAAATTTAAGATGTGTAGCTTGAAGTCTTGGAGTATCTTTCTTGCAAGTGGGATAATGTGCGTTGTTTTCTTTTCTTCCTGTGACTTTTGGGTTATTTTTGTAGTATGTATTGTTCTTGTTGTCAATGTCAGGTTGCTATTGTCAGTGCTGTTGATTTCGTTATTTATGACCTTCATACTTCCTGTTTATGTGGAGGTTTAGATTTAAATGTTATTGGGTTTATAAAGAGGAACAATTTTAACTGGCCATTTTCTTGTGCAGCTGCGCATGAAACCCCAGACAGAAATGGTAATGAAGGTCTGGATACCCTTGAAACTATTCCAGATGCAGTTCCTGTTGTATTAACTGAACCCCCCATTGAGGAACAACTAGCATGGCATACACTGTGGCCGGAATCACACAAACTTTACGGTCATGGCAATGAGCTGTTCTCTTTATGTTGTAACCATGAGGGAAAGCTTGTTGCTTCATCATGTAAGGTATTCAGCTTCATTCTTATTGCTGTTATGACACATGAAATTGTAGATGGCCTAACATTGTCATATTTGGATATATTTAATGGTGGTGATTAAAGAATGTTCAGGTTTTGTTTTACATTGTCTTGGTTAATCTGGATTGACCTTAACAATAATGCCTATAAGCATGCTGAAGCAATGAATTTCAACTTGCCATCCCACAAATAACTCCCATTACATTTATACTCGTGACTTTTGACTAGTCTTTAGCCTCAGAAAGTAAGGGAAAATTTGGTTCATACAGAATGGAACCATCATAGTAAATAAATCACATATGAATATATAGGAGTGAAGGAAAACTTTTATATGATAAAATGGGATTGTTCTTTTGGGTTATGTGAAGCATAATGGAATGATTCAGTTTTTGTGAGATGACAAGGCACTCAATAATGGAATTAGTGCACCTTGAAAAATGTTGACTATATGTAGACATAGATATATACACACACACACACTTTTGGATACAATGATGGGGCTTGAACCCTGTCATCTGCCCTATAACCCCAAAGTTTGTCATTCGGCCAACATACTTGACCTTTTAACAACATTGACGAATATCCCTGAGACAATCTATCATTGAATACATGGTTTATATTCTCAAATTTGATGACCCACTGATGGTTTGTGGTTCTTGTGAGACTATATCTTGTTGTAGCACTGACAGGTAATGAATCTTGCAGGCTCAATCAGCATCAGTAGCAGAAATATGGCTATGGCAAGTGGGTTCATGGAAGGCAGTTGGTCACTTGCAATCTCACAGCTTAACAGTGACACAGATGGAATTCTCTCATGATGACAAATTTCTTTTATCCGTCTCAAGAGATCGCCATTTTTCTGTTTTCTCAATTAAACAAACAGGTAAACTAGCTGTTCATGCTTTATTAATAATAATATACTCTTTGGTATGATCGTTGTTCTCTGGAACATATATTATATTCCAGTAATTACTTTTGTTGTTTAAACAACTTTATAGTGAAGTACACAACTATAGAATAACATGCCATGCACCATTTGGTTTCCTGTGACGAGGATATGATAATAAAGAACTGAATCTTTCACTTTATTCTGTTTAGTTTTCCAAGACTTTAAGAGGACAAAAGTAAAGGAAAAATATATTTTTCTGGTTATTCTTAAAATACAGAGAAAATGGTGGAGAGAGTGCCACAGCCGCAACCCCCAGCCCTACCACTACCACCACTATCAATGTTCCTGACATTAAACCCCTAACCCACACCCCCACCTTCTAGAAATCATTTGCCTATTTAGTTTCTTTCATTCAGATGGAACATCAAAACAACCACCTCTTCCATTTTCTTCTCCCACTTGCTCAGCAACCAGATGATGCAATGGAAAATTCTTTTTTGTGGAAAAGAGAAAATGGTTGGAATAAATATGTGATTGTATTATGTTCACGCTCTCTGCCAATCAACCCACAATGTCTGGTGCTGCATTCAACACATCTGATCAATTTGACTACATAAACCTCTTCCAACCCCCTCTACTCCATCCCGACATAAAAATAATAATGCACTTGAGCAGATTTTATAACTATATACTATTGTTATGTTTGTTGTAATCTAGGTGTGGATGGAATTAATTACCAGCTTGTAACAAGGCAGGAGGCACACAAAAGAATAATATGGTCGTGTTCATGGAACCCATTTGGACATGAATTCGCCACAGGTTCCAGGGACAAAACAGTGAAGATCTGGGCAGTAGAGAAGGGATCTTCAGTTAAGCAGCTCATGATTCTTCCACAGTTCAGCAGTAGTGTCATGGCGCTATCTTGGGTTGGTATTGATTGTCAAAGGAGTGATGGCCTTCTCGCTGTTGGAATGGAAAATGGACTCATTGAATTATGGAGTCTTTCTGTCAGAAGAAATGAAGGTGATAGTATAGCAGTGCCAGGGGTAACCGCTGCGCTTTCTGCGCGGTTGGATCCATTCAGGTGCCATGTTTCGGCTGTGAACCGTTTGGCATGGAGAAACTCGGAGAAAAATCAAGATTCCAGGAGCATGCAACTTGCTTCTTGTGGAGCTGATCATTGTGTAAGAGTGTTTGAGGTAAATTTTTCTTAAACTTTGACCAGATAATTTTGTATATTTGTTGTAGACACAGGATTATTGAACAGAGTTAGTTTAGTAAGAGATTTCGTTTTCATATATACAAATTCTCTTTCTTTTTTATTTTCGTTTCCTCTATTTGTTTTTGGGGACTGTCTGTTCAGTTGACATAAATCACCTTTGTATTGGCTTTATACGAGTCCAGTTTGTATTGTTGTATTACATAACGGTGATGGTTGCCTGCATCATAAGATAATTGGCTCTTATAAACATGAACTGTATTGTATAATTCATAAGACACAGAGAGGACTGTATTTTTATTTTTATTTTTTTCATAAATGTGATGGTTGTATTGAATCAAAGATGAAGCGTTACAGCACAATCAAAAAGAAGTGCTTGAACTTGAAGTAGTGATGTAGATGCTGCATCAGTAGTATTAAACCAGATTGCCTTTGCAAGATGAGATGATCGCTTTTAGTGCCCTGATGAAGTCTGAAATTCCTTTCCTGCCAGATGCCCCGCAGAATTGCTGGGAAGAGCATTTTCTGAATTCTAGTTTTGATATGAAGAGAGAACCAGTGCATCAACTGATCAAAGTCTGGTAACAGAAGGCAAGTTCCAATTCAAAAGATGATCAAACCAAGTCCATGCTGAGGAAGCAAAGGAACAAGGAAAAGGTGATCTCTGACATCACTATCTCTGCCACAGTTCATGCAAATAGCTGCTAAGTGAAACCCTCTCTTCTGCATAGAGAAGCCCAAGGAACAACAGAGTGCTTGGTTCTGCATTTATTCCATCTTGTTTTGAAACTAAAAGAGTCATTAATACCAAGAGCAATGCTACACGTCTTGAATAAAACAAATTTTAACTCTAATCTATATGGCAGGTGATATAGTCCATTATTTTAGGAGATAAAATTAAATGGTAAGTTATTATTGGTAGAATTTTTTCCATACACGGAGTCCCGTATTATCACCTGCTACATAGATTCGAGTTAAAATTCGTGAAATAAAATAGTGACGTTTAGCATTTCTCTTATACCAAAACCATCTATCTAACTGTGTTCTATCCGAAATACTAACAGATGGAAGAAAACCAAGATCCGTCAGAGGCCCTCAATTCCAACAACGATTGATCATAACAGCATTTAGAGATGTATCTCTTTCCAGATTCAGAAGTCCAAACAGCTTATGAGAAAAATCTTTGAGATAGCAAGGAACCATTAAACCTGGGATCACCAAACAGTGTAAGATTTATATTATAGGGTAAATTACACTCACTTTTCCTGAAATTTGTTCTAATAACACTATTTTTTTATGTGATTTTCATAACAACACTTGCCTCCCCTGAGTTTTAAGAATTTGTAACAATTTCTACCTTGTTAAACAGTCAATGAGTTTTTCACTGATTACGAAGTATCAAATACCTTAAATAACCTTTAAAAGGTTGCAAAAACGATTATACCCTTACTTTTTAGGTCAAAATTACCTAACTACCCAAGCAACCCTCATTTTCTCTCTCTAACTACCCAACATGGTCGTCTCATGCGATATCAAGGAAAAACTACACTGACCGGTGAATTTTATTAATATACAAAGAATTTAGAAAGGGATATATATGTGTGTGTAGAGTGAGAGAGGAGGAGGGAAAGAAATCCTTTTCATGCATCATTATTTATCATTTGCTTGTAATTTTTTCATTATATAATCTCATTTTACCATGATGTTCTAATCTGGGTTTTTGTTTTCTTGCGCACTTTTCCTCTCTTCTGTTTGTTTCCCATTATTCTTATTCCGGTTGTTTATTTTTCTTCATACACATTTTAACCATTCTAGATCTGAACCAACTATAAAGATGAAGAAAACAATCTGGATGCACGGTTATGTGTGAAAGACTCTGAGATGTTATTAGATGTGTACCTATAATTGAAAAAATTATTTAATATCACCGCGCTATCGTGTATTGGGGAATCTCACCCAACACAAACACTAATTTTTCCACGACGAAAAACTTATAAATGGATAATTTTTGTTGATGGGATTCCTATTGGTATTCCCGAGGTACCAAATACTTACTCCAGTAATTGTTATGACAATGGATTGATAATTACAGTAATTGAATTGGGTTTAGTTTTCAAACTAGAGCAATATATATATATATAATCATTACAGAAATATAACAATAAAAAACTTGACTTATATATTTCTGTAGTGGGAACTTTGGGGATATTCCAATCAAACAAATTAAGACTTGATTGACTTACATCTTCGTAAGTGTGTTCTTCTTCGTTTACTATTGTAGGAATAGTGAGTAAAGAAGATCTAGAGCTAACAGAAGAGGTAGATCTGAGGAATCTATTCATCATTTTAAACAAAAATGTTTTGAAATCTCGACTTAAAACTTACTTGTTCCTTTGTTTCTGTGTTGTTGCATTTCGTAACACAGACCCTTACCCAACTCTTTTTTCATATATGCCCTAAACGCCAATCCACGGCTCAAAACGAGACTTGCACTTCGGAAACTTAGATTTACTGGAAGGTGGCACCAACAACACAGATAAAGGATTCAAGTAGAACAAAAAACCAGAAGACAAAAGTAAGGGGATGACAAATAAGTAACTCAAGATAACTCAACGTGGCTCTGATACCAAAAGGGGGAAAGAGGATTGAAGAGAGAGAGAGGATCATAAATTTTTTATACACAAGTAGAAAGGAAGCAGCAATAAATTAAATATATAGAAATTAAAGTACATTGAAAATAACTAAAGACAAATTAACTTACAAATGACTGGAACTATTACTAGTACAAATTTGTTGAAACAAGAACTTGGTACATAACTAAATTATTTGGATACAAAAGTTTTACAAAGAAATTCTATCCTCTTCATAACGAGACCGAAAATTAGTCCTGAAGAGTTTTGCCTTTTGTAGAAGGAGCTTCTATTTATAAACCCAGGGAAAAGGATGAGGAATCTTTACTATTTTCTAAAAGGGGCATAAATCATGGGGCACCCACTGTGGCTGAAACTTGTTACTGTTGATGAATAGTCTTTTGTCAGGAATATTACTGTTTGGTGAATAGTGTTATGTGGGAGTACTGTAGTGTCGGCAATGACTATTGTGAATAATAGTAAATATGTTTTTTTTTTAAAACATATTTAGCACATTTACAATCAACTCTCACTCAAAATTTTTGGTTCAAAATATCATCTTGAAACTTTGAAACACATAAAACAATAGCAATAATTTCTTTCTTAATAGTACTATAATTAGTTTGTGTGCTATTTCGAACTCCAGAATGGAATCGAACAATTTGATCCGGAGAGTTTGAATTGATTCTTTGCTTGAGAATTCCATCGTATCCAACATCGGAAGTATCAGTTTCAATAATTTTGAAGACGTTGACTAAAGGGATACCAAGATAAGGTAAGCTTTTGATATAGAGTTTTACCTTTTGAACAATAGAAGTGTGAATTGATGAATAGGGGGGGGGGGGGGGCGGCGATCTCTACATCCTTTCAAACAATGGTTTACATTGTTTTCGAAGGTCATGATAAAAGTCAGAAATGTAATTTAAAGATTCAAGGAATGTTTGTAATTGGGTTTTATCAGTAATTACATCAAGAAATTTATTAGCAAATTGAATAGCTCGATCAATTGGACTAATTTTGCCTTAGAAAATATGAAAACCAAGAAATCTGACTTTTGTTTGAAAAAGGTTGATCTTGAAGGCTAAAACCACAAGATCATTTTTCTTTACTAAGGCCAGAAATGTAAATAAGTGTTTCTAGTGTTCATCAATTGATTTGGAGAAAATAAGAATATCATCAATGTAAACAAGAGAGAATTAGCTCTAAGGATTAAAAATATCATTCATGATATTTTGAAATTCGCTAGGGGAATTTTTTAATCCGAAGGGCATGACATTCCATTCATAATAACCAAAAGGTGTGGTAAAAGCAGTCTTGTACCTATCCTTTTCACTAAACTGCATTTGCCAAAATTCAGATTTTAAATCAAATTTGGAGAAGATGACAGCTTGACTGAGTCTGTTGATTAGATCTCTTTTGTTTGGAATTGGGTAATGAATCCATTCCAAAACTTTGTTAAGTGGTTTGTAATTAACTACAAGCCTGGGCACTCCTCATTCTAGTTTAGTTTGTTTCTGTACATAGAAAGCAGAGCATGACTATGTGGATTTAATTTTTCAGATGATCTTCTTTTTTAGAAGATCATTGGTTTCTTGTTTACAAGATTCCATGAGCTTTGAGTTCATTTGAATTGGACTAGATTTGGTTGGGATAAATTTTTCATTAAATGATTGAATATAAGTAAATGAACTATATTATGTCTCCTATGCTAGAAAGCATTAGAAAATAAAGAACATATTTCAATTTCAATTTTTTTTTTAAAACATTCTTCAATTGTTTGTTGAAAATTTTTATCTTTTAATTGATCGTTAACTCTTTTGTGAAGAACTTCTTCTTTTAAGTAATTTAAATATTTTTGCTTAATATTAAGTAAGTTTAATGACTTAAAAACAGAAGAATCAAAGAGTTATTGTAATTCTTTAACTTTTGGTTTTCTAAGAAATTGGAAGTTGATAGTCTGACCAAATGGTTTAGTGGTAAGGCCATTAGTATCTGTTGTAAATGGATATAAAAAGTAAATAAATGGTACTCCTAAAATAACTTTATCTATCATATTTTTTACTAGGAAATATGTGTGAGTTGCGCGGTACGGAAGTGGTTGCGAAAGTAATTTAAAGCCTAGAGGGGGGTAAATAGGTTCACTTACTTGTTTGCTTAAATTTTCAAATTAATTCGATTTTAGGTCTAATTAAAAATTAATCAAACAACTAAAGCAAGTAAATAACGTGAAGTGTAAGTAAAGTAAAGAATACACCAGATATACGTGAAAAACTCAGATTAGAAAAAAATCACGGGGGAGGTGGAAAGTCTTAGGAAACCAATACACTATAATGAAACAAATTACAACAGACTCTGTCTCAGACTCACACCCCACTTCACTCTGTCAAGAATCTGATGCGGAATACCTCAGGTTTACAATTACGACCTCCGGTCCAACTGCTGCAAACTTTCAGCTAATGTCACGATCCTTACAGAAAGGTTGCTAGAAAAACAAAAATACTCAGGAAGTATTTTGTTCCTTTCGTAGTGCGATATAGTCACCTTTCTTCTTCAGCAAGTAAGAGAAGAACCATGAATCCAATGCTCAAATCAGCGAAATATAAATGTGTGCGCTCAAAAATATCTTGCCCTAATTACATTGTATGTACTCTCTCTCTCTAAAAATAATAATATTCCAAGCATAACTGTAGAGAAAATATAGATACATATATATAGGCAAGGGAGTCCTAATTCTATTTGGAAAAGAAGTTATATACCAAAATAGAACTCTCTTAGAAGTTTCAAACCTAATAGGAATCAGAATTTTTGTCAAAATTTATTTCCTATTTGGAACAGGCTAAGTGGGACCCGTGCCCAATTACTAGGACTGGTGGGACTTTTTGAAAACCTACAAAAACAGAAAGTACCGAACAAAGTTGGACCGGTCCTAAAAATTAGGGACCGGTCTTATTTTGAAAAACCCTAAATATTTTCCAGAAACCCAAAATTTTCAAAATAGGCTCGAAAATATAAAGCGCAGTGTCCTCATCATACTTACCTGTAGTATATGGTGTTTATACTAATTGAATTGCTTCCATGCACTTGAATATCAACTCGAAGTTGTTGATGATCGATTACATAAAATAATACAAAAATTACAACTCGATCAATTAGGTTTTGATCACTAAAATATGCTAATTACAAAATTATATCTCACAATCTCCTCGTTTGGCAATTTTATGACAAAACCACCTAGACAATTTTATAACATAACCCATTAGAAAAATTAGATTACAATGTTGCCCAAAAATAAACAGAAATAAAAAGCTAATTAACTGAAGCTTCACTTGTGTGTTCAAGACTGTTCGAAAAAACCTGTATCTACACATCTCTTAAACAACACAACCTGTGAAAAGCTTAATAAAGAAGGATAAACAAGTATCAATGCTCCATCAATGATCCCCTTAAACACAAATATCTGATAAATACATCTCCCCCTTCTTGGAACAAATTGACAAAGAAAGGCATATATGAGACATATAACCAGATAATCAATGAAACACATAGAGTGAATAAGAGAGCAAAAATTAATCACCATCACTGATCAAATAAATATCCAAAACATAAACATATCAGTTGATGTAATAAACAAAATATAACAAAAATAAACAATCTAGACATCAGGGGTAAAGAAGTCAAAACTAGTCTAGAATCAAAAATAACAAAAATAAATAATCTAGACATTAGGGGTAAAGAAGTCAAAACTAGTCTAGAATAAAAAATAACAAGACCTAAGGTCTAAGTCTAATCATTCTCTGCATCATCAGTAGCCTCATCAGATACAACAGGGTCAAGCTTGTCTATCCTAGCATGCAATCTGTTAAACCCTTGCTGAATGAACCTTAGAACTTGGTTCATCTAATTTGCTGTCACTAGGGTATTAGTCACAGGAAGTTGGAAGACTCCCTGACCTCCAGACACAGCCTGTCTAACTCCTTGACTGAGCTCATAGGCTTTCCTATCTTTCTACTGAATGAGTAATTGACGTAGCATCACTCATTCCTTTTGGTCTCTCAACATCTGCTCCATCAAGAATAGGAACCCTAGCACTTCTTAGAATAGCCATGATAATCTATGGGATGGGTAAGGCCGATGATGACCTAGAGTGCTGAGTAGCTAGAATCATAGTACGCATGATTATTCAGGAAAGTTGATAGGATCCTCCCGAACAATGTGGTATAGTACCTCAGCTCGACTTTTGATCAAGTTGCCCTTGTGGTCATGATGATCAAGATTATAAGAGACTATCAAGTTCAATGCTGACACATTATGTGTGATGTAGAGAGAAGGCAACCTATCAACAAGCCTAGGGGCATTAGATATACACAACTCCATAATCATGTCATCCATAGTTGGTCGGGTTGGATTCTCCACTTGGTATGGCAGGACAAGGCCATTTTCAATTTTTGTGACACCCAATATATTGGCAATAGTATCTTTAGTGACCTCAACATGAACACCATAACACTTGGTGACAAAGGTTAGGTCATCTAAGTTCGATGTGATTATATTGTCATAGAAATATCAAACCATATCCAACTTGACAATCTCCCAAAGATCACATAAAGACTCCCAACCATTATCCTCAAAGTATTGCACAAACTCCAATTCTCATCCTTGTTTAATCATCACAAGGTTGATTTTTTGTTCAATTCTTATTGCCCGACAACAATTGATGTTAATGAAGTTGTTGTAGTTGAAGCCATCTTCAAACATGTTCCTAGTGAAGACAATTCAGTTATCTGCACTAGTTGACGCCTCACTACGTCCCCATTTACGTGCAAAAAGTACCACAATAAAAGGAATCAAAAATAATGTCAAAAACTCCATTGAGTAATTTTATCGAACACCTAAAGGGCACAAGTTCAATCCTCAAATTTCAAAGATATTTGTTTGGTCAATTCACTACAAAGCTCAACAATAATCAACACAACCTCCAAAATATCCAATCCCAACCTCCAAATGACAATCAATCACAAGAAATATAGAGAATAAGTGAATATGTGAGTTGAGTGTTGTTAGAAGTGTTTTTAGACTTGAGAGTTGAAGGATTAAGTGAGAATGAAAGAGTGCTTATATGTGTGCGCATGAGTGAATGGGGATAGATAACCGGTCCTGATATTTGGGGACCGGTCCAACTTATTTCAGTTTCTCAGAACTTGCAGACGTACAACCGATGCTCAATATTGGGGACCGGTCCAACTCTATGAATTATGTAAAATTACACTTTGGACCTCTAATTCACCAAACACACCTTATCTCAAACTGATTTGACAATTAAGTACATAAAGTGTTAAAAATAAACACAGTACAATAAAAAAATATTTTTGGATTTTTGAATATAATAACAAGTAACAATAATCAAAGACAATCTCATGTGAATAATCAAAACATATTTTCAGAGAATAAAATGTATCCCAAAATTTTTGAAAAATTTAAAAAATATTCATAAATGCAGAATTTTAAAACCAATAATTTGTCCACAAAATTCATCCTGAAATTCATGATCATGGCACAACTTCTAACACACCAATATTTATAAAAATTTAGAAATTTATCTAATTAATCCATGTTGTGTGTGAAATCCAACTTCATCAAGAATGAATCAAATTCCTTTTATTCGTCTTCTAAAACATATTGGATGATAAACAAATATAATTACACATGATCAAGCATTCATTTTTTTATTTTATTTTTCTAAGACAGTGACTTTCATACTCACGGGCATCCAGCTATTTTTCTCAAAACAACTCTTTTTAAAAGGAGCAATGCTACACGTCATGAAAATATTTCATGAATTTTTATCTTGAATGATATGGCAATTAAATGGTGAGTTAGTATTGGTGGGATTCCCCCCATACACAGAATCCCAATGGTATTATCACCTGCCACATCATTCATGATAACAATTCATGATAAAATTTCATGACGTTTAGCATTTCCCTTTTAAAAGATACCTCATTGGAGATTTATGTTGTAGTGGAAGCTTCGAACATATCCCGAAGGTAACCTTTTCATTTTTGTCTTAGATATTCAGCAAATTTTTATTTTATTTTTTCTTTTCTTGCGGAACATTATTTTTTTCATCATTTTTTTTTATTGATCATTTAAGCTTTCAATGTTACTCATACAATATACTCTAGTCAATTTCATATTAGTTTTCAATCAATTTTCTCAGAGTTGGATTAATACACAAATTGTATGGACTCAAAAGATTCACCTCTAAAAAGAAATAAATACAGCACATTAGTTATCAATATCTAGATCATAAAATCAAGTACTTCTTTCATTGACAAACTAAGTATCCCAATTATGCATTCACAACTCAAAGTGAAATTAAAAAGAAATACATAGAATTCACATTATTTCTCAGAAAAACATGATTCTTATAATCCCATACGATTATTATTAAAAAAAACAAAACCTAACTTAAACTAAAGGATATGGTCCAATGAAAAACAAATAATGAACATAAGCTCAGTCCATGACCATAAAAGTCCTGATGTCCTAGTTAGGGGGTTTTGCACCCAAAAACCTATTAGGAATAAATCTCATAGTGGCACAAACTTCTCCAAATCTTTCTTTTTCATCCAGATTATTTTAACATGCAATTTATTAGGAAAGTATTTTGGAGAAACAAAAATATCATTTTTCTTGTTTGAATTCTTTTTAGCTTGAGAAATTTTGGTTTGTTCCAATACTGTGACTTTTTAGCATGAACCATATTCTTAGCAAAAGAATTATGCACATAAAAATCAGAATTAGAGTGTTTTCTCTTCTTATAGCAATAGTGTTGACTATGTCGATTCTTACCACAAAAAGTACAATAAAACACACTAGACACAGCTTTAGTATGCAAAGACTCAACTTGAGGCTTAGGATTGGGTTCAGGCACATTTAAGTTCTTGGGTTTAACAAAAAAAATTTTTTTCTTAGATGATGACCTATCAAAACCTAATCCAGTCTTATCTCCTACAGGCTTACCAACACTAATTATGTTATCAAGCTTAATCTGCCCAGAAGTAAAAGTAATTAATTTTTCTTGTAATTTTTTCAATTCAGACTCAAGAAAATTAATTCTAACAACAAGAGCATCTTTGGCAGAGATAGTTTGACTTATCTCACTTTCGAGAAACCTAACTTTTTCTTGAAGATTCAGAATTTCTATTTTATTTTCTTCAATCCTCTTCTGGATCTTCTCAGTTTCTTCCATTACAGATTTTTTTTCACTTTCTACCATCTCCAACTAATTGGTTTGCTTTTTTGTAAGCTCTCTTGACATTGACAGTTTCTGTGAACAACTCCTCAAAAGCTTTGGATAGTTATTCCTTTGTTGGTTCTTCTTTTTCTTCATCTTCTAAATTATCAGACCCAACTTGGCTTAGAGTTGTAAACTTTTTTGTTTCACCTATATTAGAAGAATGATTATCAACAATATCATCATTCAATAAAGCAACAAAAGCAAGAGAATCATTTTCAATAGAAGAATCACTATCAGAGTTAAAAAATTCAGACTCAGAGATAATAGCTTTCATGGCTTTCTTTTTAGTCTTTAAACTTTTCTTTGCACTAAAGTTATTTTTCTTAGGACTTGGACATTGATTAGATGTATGACATTTACCACCATATGTCCAACAAGTGGCTTCAGTCTCCTTAGATTCATCTTCTTTCTCTTTCCTTTCCTTTCCTGTGGATGATGAGCTTTGATTCCGGAATTTAGAAGAATTTCCTTTTCTAAGGTTTCTATCTTTTCATATTTAAAGATCTTCCTAAATTTCCTAGGAAGGAGTGCAACATCATTATCTGAATCATATTCAAAACTTTCAACTTTTTCAACTTTAGATTTTAAAGAATTTAAAACATTTGACAAACTTGAAGACTTAGAAAACTTTGAGATTTTAAAGCCAATTTTTTTGATTTATGAAGCTTTGGATATTTCATCTCAAAATTTTGAATTGATCCAACTAACTCAGCCACCTCTATTGAATCTACATTTCTGCTTTCATCTAAGGCTAATAACTTAGCTTGGAACCTATCAAACAATGATCTCATGATTTTTTCATAATCTGAAAAGATGGAATTTTCGCACCAAGATTAGTACAACTTTGAACAATATCGTTAAGTATAGAATAAAAATAAAAAAACATCTCATCTTCATCCATTCTAATTGTTTCAAATTTTGTGGCAAACATTTATAACTTTGATTTCCTTATCTTGGTGGTACCCTCATGAGTTACTTATAAAATATCCCATGCTTTTTTCGAAGTGGAACATGCAGAAATTCTAACAAATTCAAAAGGAACAACAGAATTAAATATAGTATATAAACCCTTATTGTTAATGTTAGCATCTTCATACTCAGCATTAGACCATGTTGCTTTATCCTTATCTACAGGTACAGTAGCATCATGAGTACTAGTGGTAATGGTAGGAATTTTATAGCCATTCTCAACAGCTATCCAAACTCTCTATCCTTGAGATTTTAAAAATGCATTCATGCAAGACTTCTAGAAAGTATAATTTAAACCATCAAACAAAGGAGTTCGTTGAATCGATCCACCCTCTTTCATACTAGATTCCATAATAATTTTTGAAAACAAAAATAAATTTTGATTTTAAAAATACTTCGCAATGAACTACTCACAAATTAGAGAACATTGCTCTGATACCAATTGTGAGTTGTGCAGTGCGAAAGTGGTTGCGAAAGTAATTTAAAACCTCTAAATGGGGGTGAATAGGTTCACTTGCTTGTTTGCTTAATTTTTCAAATTAATTCAATTTTAGGTCTAATTAAAAATTAATCAAACAACTAAATCAAGTAAATAACTTGAAGTGCAAGTAAAATATACGTGGAAAACCCAGATCAGGAAAAAATCACGGAGAAGGCAGAAAGCCTCAGGAAACCAATGCACTATAATGAAGCAAAGTATAGCAGACTCTGTTTCAGACTCACACCCCTCTTTACTCTGTCAAGAATCTGATGTGGAACACCCTAGGCTTACAATTGCAACCTCCGGTCTAATTGCTGCAGACTTTCAACTAACGTCACGATCCTCACAGAAAAGTTGTTGGATCCGTTCCCTTCATAGTGCGATATAGTCACTTTTCTTCTTCAGCAAATAAGAGAAGAACCACGAATCCAATGCTCTGATCAATGAGTGATTTGATGCAGTCTTTGAACAGCTGATTAGTAGCAGAATATCATCCTAAATATCACTCGTGAAATATAGATGTGTTCTCTCAAAAATATCTTGTCCTGATTATACTGTATATACTTTCTCTCTCTAAAAATAATAATATTTCAGGCATAATTGTAGAGAAAATATAGGTACATATATATAGGCAAGGGAGTCCTAATTATATTTGAAAAAGAAGTTATATACCAAAATAGAACTCTCCTATAAGTTTCAAACCCAATAGGAATCATAATTTTCGTCAAAATTTATTTCCTATTTGGAATAGGCTAAGTGGGATCGGTGCCCAATAACTAGGACTGGTAGGACTTTTTGAAAACCTGCAGAAATAGAAAGTACCGAACAAAGTTGGACCGGTCCTAAAAATTGGGGATCGGTCCTATTTTGAGAATTCCTAAAATTTTTCCAGAAACTCAAGTTTTCTAAAATAGGCTTGGAAATATAAAGTGCATAGTGTCCTCACTATACTTTCCTATACTATATGGTGTTCATACTAATTGAACTTCTTCCATGCACTTAAATATCAGCTCGAAGTTGTTGATGATCGATTACATAAAATAATACAAAAATTACAACTCAATCAATCAAGTTTTGATCATCGAAATATACCAATTACTAAATTATATCTCACCAAATGATGTCTTAAAACACACATTGTCTTGGTAGATATAGGATTTTGGTAATTTATATATATATTTCCATTATACTACCATTTGCAGAGCTTAATCTCTGAGATGTATTTTCAAAGTATTTAGAAGGAATTAATCCTTCTTGGATACACTTGAGATCAACCCTTGTGTCAATTAATGCAATGACTTCAAATTTTAGATTTTTTTCAATGACAATTGTAACTTTAGAATACCATTTCTGAATAATGAGTTTGGAAATAGTATTAATATGTGGATTTGTGTTTTCTTCAGGGGTGAAGTTTGGAGTTTTTTCTAAAGAAGATTTTTCATGAGCTTGGGCTTCATCTGTAGAAGACTCTTCATGAGCTTCAAAGTTTTTATCAACTTTGAATATCAACATATCTTGTCATAGATTATGGGATTCATTTTTTAAATTTATTATGTCTTTTTTAACTTGATTGATTTCGGACTGAAGTTGTTGAAGAGTGACGTCTTTCTGCCGTTGATTGAATCTTTCCAAAGTTTTTGAAAGACTAAAATTTGGCTTACTGGGAGAAGGGGTTTGGACTTCAAATTTTCCTAAGAGAGTTTTGAGCTTCTTTAAGTAAGAAGACTTATTCTCTGGATCCTCAATTGTACTAATTAGATCGATAAGAAGACTTTCTTGTTCTTCATATTTTGTAAGGACATTGACTCTTTTACAACATGAATATCTATGGTTATATCAGGGGAAGTATAATTATGGTTACTATCATTGGAGGAAGAATAATTGAAATCTTCATTATCATCACTAGTATTTTTTAATTAGAAAATTTCAAAAATCTGTTTTTTACTTTCTTCAAAAATTTGTAATTGATTAGTTTTTCTTTTTATAGGACAATCATTGGCATAATGACCTGTTTTCCGCATTTGAAGCACTTACTATTTTTCTACTTTTCATGGTAAACTTATTCTTTTCTTTAAATTTCTTTTGAGGATATGTTTT
The DNA here is from genome assembly GCA_026545225.1 of Cornus controversa. Classification (NCBI taxonomy): domain Eukaryota; kingdom Viridiplantae; phylum Streptophyta; class Magnoliopsida; order Cornales; family Cornaceae; genus Cornus; species Cornus controversa. The sequence continues at coordinate 25,280,606 of CM048848.1, read as the reverse complement.
TTTATAAAACTCATCCTTTTGGAATTTAGGTTTATTTTTGTTAAAATTTCTATAACTCTTATATTTAGTAGGATTTTTATGTAATTTCTTACGAGATGGTGCAATAAGGGGGAGACCATATTGTTCACAGAAATTACCCATTTCATATTTAACTTTTTTCTTATCATTGTTTAGTTGTTTACTAATTTTCATATTAATGCACATTTTCAATCATTCCTTTTGAATAATGGTGATGATATTTCCATAGGTAAGGTTACTATAATCAATGACTCCAGTAGGTGTGGTTAAAGTTTCTCTAATCTTATAAGCAAAAAGACTGAGTAAACCATTGATGAATTTTTCTTTCCAAAATAGATTGTTACTATCATTTCTCATCGTGACTCTAGATGAGAAAACATCTTTATACCGTCTAAAGTCTGACAAGGTTGGGCAGCTTAAGTTGGTTAATTGATCGTGGACTCTTGCCATAATATTATTAGGTGTACCTATGAAATGATTTATGATAGTATAGATTAGGATATTGACTCCATCAGGAATACTCATCCCTATTCTTTAATCAAAGATAGGGTTTCATCATTATCTTTTTGAATATCATTTTTAATTTATTGCCTATTATGTTTAGAGAGATGATTCTCCCACCAAGATCTTAACATTCCTGTAAATCCTAATGTTAGAAGATCAATGATCTCTGGTTGACTAATTGTATGGTTAGTAATGTAACTATTAGCAACCATCGAAATATGATTTAACTTATTTAAGATTTCTTACTCAAATAACCCATCTATATTCCATTCATAGAGTTTATATGAAGAGACTAAAATTGGACTTTGAAAAGGTTTTTCCTCAAGTTGGATGTCTGGAGGTGTTGGCCTAGGATACCAACTTTTTGTGAGGCTAATGAGATTTACTTTGTTGCGAGAGAATGGTTTTAACTACATATTGGTAAAAGCCTTTTCATTTTCTTTAATCTCACTATCTTCCGAGGAAGAAGCTGATTCAGAATTGGAATCATCTTTTACATTAATAGCAGTAGCAATCTTTTTTTCATTTCTAACTTTTTCTTTTTCAAGATCTTTTAACATTTTATCAATTTTTTGAAGGGTTGTTGACTCTGTTGATTTTAAAGCTAATCTTTTTCTTTCAACAGGCAAATTAATCAAAGGTTTTTCCGACTGTTTTGGATTATCATCAATACGGACTTTTAACTTATATTTTTCAGTTTATCAAGAGTTCTTTACCAATCATATGTATACATTTGTTACTGAAGTTGTTTTGTTCAATAACCTTTCTTAATTCAAGTTCAGCATCAGGGTTACTAATCTTAAGACGAGAGGCTATTAACTTATGTCCCATATGGCTGATGATTAATGTTTCAATCGGAGGATGACTTGAAGAAATAATTGTTTTATCTTGTTTTGTCCATTTAGTTTTTGTGAGAACATTAACTTTATTATAATAGTTCTCTAGATGATCAAAGAAATTGATTTCTATTTGGTAATTGTTCATGAATGACTTCTAATTTTTATAAACCTTTATCATTTCTTTTTCAAAAAATATTACTTCTGTAGGCTTGTCTTCTTGGTTTGTTTTATTTTGACTTAAATTCTTCGTGAAGTTTAAGCAAATCAAACCTAAATTCTTGACTTAAAGTACATATTTGGGGATCAAAAAGTCTTGTCTCGAAATCTGTTTGGGTAGGAGACTCAGGGGATGAAGGTTCATTATCGCTCGTAAGTTTAGGAGCATAGCATAGGGTAGCAATTTGACTATCAATTTTTATACCTTTTAATTTAAAAAAAAATCCTTAATTTTCCTGGTTAACTGATTTATAAAAGACCTTTCTGAAACATTAAACTCATTAAGGATATTTTTATCTTTTCTAAGGTGACTGCTTCTTAAGGGAGTACTCAATCTTGACTCATCAAAACTTATCCTAACAGATCCATCAAGGAATTGGTGGACCTGGCTAAGATCACTTGTAACATTTTGAATTTTAGAGCAATGATTTTCATTTTTCAAAATCCAATAATTGGGTAATGCAATATCTTCCCATTCGATAGTTCTTGGGATTTTAATGTTCGCATCTTTAGTGGTACTTTGTATTAGCAAGGTTTGGTTTCTTCGAAGTTTTATAAGAGCACTAACATTAAGATTGGTTCGCATGCATTTATAATAAATTTTGTATATATAGTTGTAACCATGGTCTGCTGCTGTGGATGCAGTTGCGGTGTAACATACTTGAGCTTGTATTTGTATAACATAACAGAATCAGTTATCGCAGTAGTAACCAAAATGCACCGATATGTCGACTTTTTTATAACATAATTTCATAATGTTTTATGTGTTTACAATAATTAAGTATAGAATGGAATATATATATATATATATATATATATATATATATATATATATATATATATATATATATATGTTCCTGCCATCTTATTCTTAAACAAATAATTAACATATGTGCACAGTAATTAAGTATAGAATGGAATATATGACATCTTAGATAACATGGAATTGTCAGTTCTCAAGCAATTGAATTAAGTTAAAGGCGTAGTTTAGAGCTCATAGGACAATGGAATTTTATAAAAAGACCACTTGATTTTGGCACTTAATTTTCATAATAACACAGGGTATCCTCTCAAGTTCAATGAAATTTTAGAAATCTCTGAAAAACATTAGTATAATATTGGAAATCTCTGTTTTTGTAGAAATGAGGACACCAAAAGATAAAAGAAACGACAATAAAAGAAAAAGAAAGTTTTTATTTTTTTATTTTTTTTATTAGTTATACTAGTGTGAAGTTGTTTTATGAGATTAAGGTTAGGCGACTGTGTAGTGGAAAGTTTGTAAAGATCCCACATCGAAATTTGTGGAAAATTTGGTGAGGAAGAAATAAAATGATTATAAAACCAATAACTAAGAAGTATCTCATTTTTTTTATTTTTTATTTTGAATATCGAATACGGTTGGGATACTATTATTTTTGATTCAGGATACGGTTGGGATACTATTATTTTTGAATATCGAATACGGTTAGGATACGACTGGGATACTTTTCGGGACAAATTTGTAATTTTTTGTTCTATAAAATGGGATTGAGATTGTAATATTAAAAACTTTATAGATAAGAAAATAAGAATCATTTTATAATAAAACAAAAATATTTTTAAAACCCTCGAGTAAGTGAGTCATTGTAAAAAATATTAGAAAAGATAGTAAATTTTTAGATTTTAAATTCTTATATTTTGTATAATTACTTTAACTATATTTATTGTATGGTTCAAGAATAAAAATTAATATTTTATGTATAATATTATATTTTTATTTATTTATTTGACATATTCTTGTCGTGTTCGTATCCTATTTTTTTGATTTATTGTATCACTGTATTCGTGCCATATCCATATTTTGTGTTTGTCTGTACTTCCTAGATTGTTAGACTCTGGTTTACTCTATCTATCAATTACATTCTCGATTAAAAGTTAAATTCAACATAAGATTCCCGATTTTTTCAAACAATTTTGCTATTGGGTTTGTGATTAATATGATCCTCTTTCAAGAATATATATAATATTAGTTCTCATTAACACTTTCTAATTCTTGAGATCATATATCACCATCTATTCCTTTTGCATAGCCTCTAAACAAGTACACCTATGATCTCGATTCCATCTTTCTTTTAACTCATGTACAAATGTTAAAACTCTGAAGCCCTATTTGGTAACATTTCAAAAATGTTTTGTTTTTTTTTTTTTGAAAGTTATAGGAGAAATATCGTTTGATAATGCAATTTTTATTTTTAAAAAAAATGAAAGTGATATCGAAATTTTGACAATCTTTAGACATAATTTAAAAGCTTTATAACGAAACTTTTAGTTCAGATTTTATTTTCAGTTTAAGTTTTCATTTTTGATTTTTTTATAAAATACAATAAATAAAAATTTTGTTTGCTCAAAAATATAATATAATATAATACAATAAATTAAAATTTTATAAAACTTCAAGAATAAAAAAATTAGAAAATACAATAAATAAAAAATATAAATATAAATAAAATAATATAAATATAAATAAAATAAAATACAATAAAAACAAAATTATAAGTCAATAAGAACAAAAATCTTTTATAAAATAAAATAATAAATAAAAAATATAAATATAAATGTACTTAAGATATATATATAATAATAAAAAATAAATATAATATATATATATATATATATATATATATATATATAAAGAAGAAAATACAATAAAATAAGAGCTATGTATAAATACAATTATATATAATATAAAAATATCATATAATAAATACAAAATTATAAATCAATAAGAATATAGAACTTTTATAAAATACAATAAATAAAAATATACATATAAATATATATATGTGTGTGTGTGTGTGTGTGTGTGTATAAGAAGAAAATACAATAAAATAAGAGTTATATATAAATACAATTATATATAATATAAAAATATAAAAGGAAATAAAACAAGTATATATATATCATATATGACAATTACCAAAAAAAAATGTAAATAGTTAGAATTTATGACAATTACCAAAAACATGCAAATGCTTAAAAATGAATATTTAATTAAAATAAATTAAAATAAAGTCATAACAAATATAATTTTGAAGGAAAGAATATACATAAAATATGTAATATCACATTTATGTTGGTTAAAATGAGTTGGAACCATATTACTCAAACAAAATTTTTAGTCAATAATACCTCTATTTTTTAAAAAAAATTAATAATTTTGGATTATCAAACATATTTTCAGATTTATGCTTTCAAAATTTTAAAAGTATATAACGTTACCAAACATATTCTGATTTTTACAGAAATAGCAGTACAGTAAGTTTTCAGATTTCATTTTTCATAAATCAGAAAAAAGAATCCGAAAGCGTTACCAAATAGCCTCTAACGGAATCTAGGGAACTAACCTAGAATGAGTCAAATTCAATACATACTTAGTTAATTCTAAGGCTAATCCACAAAAGGAAATAAAGAGTATTAATAAAAAATAAAAAATTGAAGAGAGAAATAAAGAATGAAATAACAAATGATATATGTGGTTTGGCCACTACAACTTATATCTATGACACACAAAGCCTAAATAGTTATATCACTTTTAATGTATTTTCTCTTAATTTTGTTTATAATGATCACCTCTATTTATAGGTGAAAGAATACATATGTAATAAATATAAAAAAATATATCGATGGAAGATTCCTAAAATCACTTCCATGAATCACTCCAATCAAATATTATATCAAGGTTAAATCACTTTATAATGATATTTTTCAACAAAGAGTAATTCATCATAGATTTAATCATGTCAACAACTTCTCTCCATTACACTCTTTCACTACAATCAACTAAGTGCAAACATGTGAGACATATCTTACCATCTAGAAAGCACGGACACTTCACCGAGGGTGTCGTACCGGTGTCGGATACTCAGACACCGTGTCGGACACTTGGACACTCCTCGGACACGTGTCAAACACTTCGTAAAAGTGTCCTAATATTTTTCTTTTTAGGACACTTCTCGGACACTCATTGGACACTTCTAAGACACTCCTGAAATACTCATTGAACACGTGTCAAACACTTCATAGTAGTGATGTATGTTCAAGTATTTCGAAAGAAAATCACATACGACAAAGTTATGATTAAAAATTTAAGTTAAATATATGTAGAGGACTAAATAAGTCTGTTCTTTAATCTATTTGTCTATTTTTGTTTATAAATTTGTATGGTGTTATTAATTGATTGATGATGAATTGAAGTATTTCTGTAATGTAGTCTTTCTTTATTGAATAATTAATATATATTAATATATTATATTATTATTTTATAGCCGTATCTTTTCCGTATCTGTGTTCTGTTTTTTTAGAATTTCTCGTATCGCCGTATCGGTGTCGTATCGTACTCGTATTTCGTGTCCGTGCTTCTTAGATTACCATGTTATCTAGTAGTCCTTGAAGTCTCCTAAAAGATGTCCACCATCTCTTCCTTATATGCACAGGACTACTAACATCACTATTCCAATTTCAATTATTCTTTAGCTCTATGCTCCTTTGGCTGTGAGAAGTCCCTTGGTCATTCTATTCTCTAAACCTTCGCCTTCCTAGGTAATAAACCTTCTTGTACCAATCTGAATCCTATTTTGGTTAAAATGACTCAACATGCATGTCAATAATATATTGAAATAATAAAAGAAATCTTCCGTTGACATTTAAAACATCGAATGAATTATCCCTCTGTCATGCAGTACCTAGAAGTTAGGAATAACCAAGTATAGTATAAATTACCTACTGAGAGTAATGATTAAACAAATGGAGTTTACAGGTAGATAGTTATAAAGGATGAACCACAAATACTGTACGGATAACATAATGGAACCGAGAATCATTGTGAGAAATGGAAGTGGACATTTTAACATAAGCAGAGGATAATGGCTTAGCGAATAAATGCTCCTACATTTTATGGATAACACGAACATATCTGATATGGGAATTTGGTTCTCTCATAGTCTCATGAAACTTGAATGACACAAAATTCGATAAGGCAGTTGTCACACATCAGAAAAGGTAATTTTTTAAACCCGCTAGAGGTAATAACTCGTGGGAGAAGACTATGATTACTTGTCCACTACTAACATTCTCTTATAAAAAAAAAGAGTCCAGACACATATAAAGGTATGCAAAGTATTGCACTTCACTTTCTTTCATACTTCTTCTATCAATCTTGTTTTGACTTGATCGTCAAAAGGTATTCGACCGGCACCCATCCAGTCTGGGTTAGGTTCTAACTCCTCTTTCTTGCAAGAAGGAAACATCCCATCCAGTCTGGGTTAGGTTCTAACTCCTCTTTCTTGCAAGAAGGAAACATGGAGGCACCCGACCAGTACTCCTCTTTCTTGTAGGAAGGAAGCACCGAGAAACCCGGTCAATCTGGGTCCTAATTCCTCTTTCTTGCAAGAAGAAAGTACGGATTCCTCTTTCTTGCAAGAAGGAAGCACATTTTCGCTTCATCAAATATCAAACTAAAGAAAATCATACACAAGTTCAAGACCCTTCATGCTTTATGGTAAAATAGTAGGAGCAGGTTGAGAAAAACTAGTGACTTTTTTTTTTTTTTTTTTGCACCGTTGAGAGCACTAGTGGCAACAAGAGTTAGTAAGGGCTTAAGAACTAAAAGCGTATGTACAAAATTGGACATACCATTTAGTAAAAAAGAGTTCGACATATCACAAATTTGGAACAAGATGAGAGAATGTCAACAAATTTAGTTTGGCCATGAACGCAATTTAGGGTTATTCTGGTTACAAAGCAACAAGAACTAGGGGATAGTATGGCATATGATTTAATAGAAAATTCAGTCTTGGAAAGATAGTTAGTCTTCCCTAATTAAGTCATGAACAGAGTAGAGTGGTGAAAAAAACTTGATGAAGCCAATCCAAGGTATCAATTTAAGCAGTGAAACATTTATTTCCCATGAAATAAGTTTCCGATAGAAAACAATCAAACTATCAAAGATCAAGTGCATTAACTCTTCAAGATCCTCAACACAAAATGCGAACTGTGCACTTCAAATTCACATGAACCACATAGAAGAAAAAACTGAAACAATCTAAATCAAAGCTCTTCGACATTATATTACATTTACTAAATAACTGATAAATGAACTGGACACACAATGTTTGTGTTTGACAATTTACATAATTATGTCATATTTTTTACAATAATAACAACATATAAGGGAGAAGGGGAAAAAAAGATAGCATGAGTTTCTTATTATCTATCCCAAATACACACCACAAACCAGTACCAATAGAAAGATAAACATCACTGATAGAAAAATTTAGTAAACCAAACCCATTCCTGCAAAATTGTTTCTCCTCACCCAACTCACCAATTAAGGTTGTGAAGTCCTGATTTGCTGTTTGATGCGGTCTGTATCAGAAGCTTCAGGTAACACCATTGAAGGGGCTGACGTCATGGTTTGGTAATGAGCAGCCAATTCAGGTGCCATGGGCTGAGTATAGTACATTTGAGCATGCGCAGGATCGGCAAATTGATAAGCATAATTAGCAGTAGTAGCTGAAGGTGGGGCAACGGACTGAGGTGGATAAGGAATCTGGGAATAACCAACATATTGTGGCTGATGCTGACTTGAAGGTGCTTGGACTAATGGTGGTGCTGCTGCAGTTGCTGTTTTGTACACAGCTGCAGAAGCAGGGATCATGGAAGGAGGGGATGGCGTATGGGACTGGCTAGAAGGGACAGCAGCAGCCGTTTCACTATAACTTGATTGCTGCATAGACAAGTTATAAGCCTGGGGTTCTCTAGCGGGCATGTAGTACATCGGATATTGCTGATCGAGTGCATGATGGGGATGATGATGTTGTTGCTGGGAAGGGTATATGGGGTAGTAAGATGTGATTGGCACTGCCCCAGTTGGGTGATGTTGGATGTAATGTGTTCCAGCCTGAATGAATTGTTGTTGTTGAGGATTCAATTGTTGATGTTGTTGATCAAACTGGTTTACCAATACATATCCAGAATCTTGAAGTTGTTGTTGCATCTGAACCCGAGAGTTTGGATCAGACAAATTGGGATCAACAGGGTTAGCTGAAATCCTGTTGTTTCTAGAGGTCATTTGAACACTTGGGTCTTGATAAATCATACGTCTTTCATGAGAATATTGGTTTGGTATACTACCATCACTGTCAAATTCAAACAATCAAATACCCTGGTTCAGGAAGTCCAGATCATATATATATAGAGAGAGGCATGAATGCACACATTATTATTATACATACAGGTATGACATAATGGAAACTTAAAATAGATAACATATGTAGCTAATAAGGTACCTTGAAACTGACTCTGGCGATGGCAAATCAAGACCACCACTTGGTTTCAGCTGCGATTGTGGAGGCATTGAGTGTGGCTGTGCTTGTGTACGATACCCAATTGGCATCCCCTGCTCTGATCTTTCATCATATGAGAAAACCCAATTAGGATACTCATCGGAAACCATCGTAGTCCCCATCAGCACACCCGACGCCGCCATAGCAGCAGCAGTAGAAGTCAACACAGTAGTCTGTGAAGCCAAAACCCCATGATCTTGCTTCTGCGCAGGAGCTCCAACACTCATCTGCGAAAACTGCTCCTCAATTTCCCCCACCGTCACCTTTGGATCATCCACATGAACCCGAATCGGCGGCAAATTCGCCACTGACGGCGAAGACGAAGTCGACCCGAACGACGAATTTTTCTCCATCATCGGGGAATCGGGCACCGATTGAATATCCTGAACACCCAACTTGCCACTATTACAACCACTAACCCCTTTGACCTTACCAAATGATTCAAGCTGTGCTTCCCCGTCCTTCACCGACGAGTTCGAAACATCATCGCCGAGACCCAGTAAGCAATTCATCGTCGCCGCATCAGAAAACCCTCCGCTTGCTCCATTGAGGGCGTTGACGAACCAATCCTCGGACTTGATAGAGTTCTCCAGCAGAGACCCAATTGAGGAAGCGGAAGCGGAATCGGAATCGGATTTCGATGGAAAGAGAAAGAGGCGTAGGCGAGAGGATTTGGTGGTGGTGGTGGTGAGGCGGTCGTGTTCTTCGATCATGTTGTCGAGGTCTTCGTCAGTGGTGACGGAGATCAAGGAATCGAGGTCTTCGTTTGGGAGTTGGTATTTGAGACAGAATGATCGGCCGTTGAGGAGGGTTTTGGAAAGTCGGTTGGCGAGATCGGAGAGGGTGCTGTGGCGGTCCACTACCACCATGCGGGTGTCACCGCTGACGTAGCAGAGAGACTTGTCGTGTGGGCGGGGAACTATGCGTCCGCCGTAACTGCACATCAGCCGCAGCTTGGCGCACCCACCGACGCCGCCTGGGGCGATGGGCATAGACTGCTCGTCCCAGGAATCGGTGTTCCGGGAGCGAGGGGACGAGTCAACTGAATCGGGGTAGTTGAAATGGGGTGGTGCCGCCACTGCCGCGGCAGCGGCAACGGCGGAGAGTGGTGGTGGTGGGTCCATGTGGAGAAAAAAGATGGGGGTGGTTTTCTCCTCCTGGGAGGATAGAGAAAATACGGGGCTTGGTTTGGTGGGCAGTGGATGCTCCTATACTCCTAGCACGTCTAGCTGTTTATTTCTATTTTATTTCATTATTTTATTTATATCCTTTTCTTTATTTAATTTCTTGTTTTTCGAAAGTGAGGTCGGGGCTTTTCCGGTATAAAATGAATGTACAATAAATATATATATATATATTTGCAACATGTAATATTGTTTCTACCATAATTTGAATCACAATTTTGTTTTTTTTAAAAAAGAGACATCATTCATTTGAATTAATATCCATTATTAAATGACTATATAACTTGTCAAATTGTAAAATGAATCTATTCTTAAAGGAGAAGCAGTGTTCCGTCTGTCTTCCATCACCACTCATTCATTTATTAGAACGTTAAATAACACTCGACCCAAATTAAATATATATTTTTTAACCCGACAAGAAAAGAGATAATGTAAACGTTAAGCAGCACAGTTAGTGGCCGCCAAGGCCACAATGTCAACAGGAAAATGAGTCAGATAAACAACATCAAAAGGGAGATAGATAGGCCTTGGAAAGTTTTGCAACTTCATGCAACACGAAACTGGTCAATGGTCATGAACTGAACTCCCAGAATTGTGATAAAGCCTTGTTAACCCCACACAATTGGAAGTCTATAACTCTGGCCTTGAAAGATGAGATAGTTCCTGGACTTCCAAATACACCAACAACAAAACTGTTAAAAGCTAGAAAAATGAGTTTGAGACCTCCCAACATGGCAGAGATCTGCCCACCACTCTGAAAAAGAAGAAACGTACCTCAAGTGTCCATTCCAAGAGGAGATCATTTCCAAATTAAAATGGAATGGGGGAACTTAAGAAAGAGGTGAATAAGGGATTTTGTTTCCAACCCACAGCGAGGACAAATACAAACAGAGATTTCAATAATCCCTCTAGACTTGACAGCAAGTTGAATAGGGATGGCGACATTCTGGCAACAACCCCAAATGAAATACTGAATCTTAGGAGTGGTTTTACACTTCCAATTGCTAGACCAAAAGTTTGGAACAAGAAGTGATGTGTAAGATTAAATCGGAATTCATACACATGCTTATAACACACGATAGATTAAACATACTTACGGAAGTTATTAATAAACTCAGAAGCGCCTTGAAGAAATCCAACCTTTTATTGCTCTGGTCTTCCACTCTCTCCACTTATGCTCACGTCTCTAAATGGGCCAAGACTAACCTTATGGAGCGTATATGTGAGAGTGGAGACCAAGCTATATATATGAAGATATTTGATCAAATCCCTCCAATTAAGGGAACGATCAGATTATAACCACTTTACGTTACCTTTATCAGATTATGGTAACCAACGTTAGCATTATCTTCTCCTTTATAGGTAACTATATATATATATATATATATATATATATATACTTATCCATATCTCTAAACACATGATAACATGTGACTAAGGTACACCGTAACCCAATAAGTATTTATAATCATATCTGTATAAGGTATCTGGTAATTCTCTATTTGGTCTTAATCATCAATCCGAATTTTAATTTTATGAAATAATAATCAATGGAAGCCCAATATTCTTACATTCTCCCACTTGGGCAAACATTGATTACATGAATTTTGTTTTAAAAATAAAATTTTCGGATTGGATAACTTAAGTGGCCACAGAAACCAAATATGAAAATACCTTAGTTCAAGACCCTGTCAAATAATACTACCAATGCGAACCATAATGGTTTATGTACATATAATCATACATGACCATCCATGATCACAACACTAGCACCATTATTCACATGGATCCTCGACAAATATGGAATACATGGAAAATAGCATCTTTATGTGATTATTTATGCTATATCCATATCGGTCCAACTTTATGATTTTTCACAAAACCTCTTATACTTCAAACTCGAAGCTTTTATATCTTTAATGTAAGACAGTCATACCTTTCAACTTTATGTCTGTAATAACCTTATGACATGAGGCATAAAAAATTCAATTAATAACCGTATATTGAATACAAATGTAGTCTTTCAAACTTTATATCTCCTCATGAGATTCATACAATTCGTAATATCATATGTGTACAAAGAGAATATTCATGAATTGAAAAAATAATACTCCAAACTTTATGAACTACCAAATATTCATAAAAGATAAGACTAAAAAAGTTTTTATGAATGCTATAAAATAAGAGCAAATAAATGAATAAACTCCCACTATCCAAGTACATCAAAAGAATCTACCAAACCCATGGTAATTATATGATTCTTGAATAACCCAATGGGTAAGGCTTTAGTTAGTAGGTCTGTTACCATTGTCTTAGTCTCTATGTGGTCAATCACTATCTGTTCTTCTCTCACTTTCTCCCTTACAAGCAAGTACTTAATTTCTATATGCTTAGAACCAAACCTCTTATTGTTCTTGAAATTAAAATATTGCAGAAATATTGTCACAAAATATTTTTATACTTTCATAATTGAGTCTGCTACACGAATACCTCTAATAAAATTCTTTAGCCAAATAGCCTGAACAGTGACTTCATAAGGCTACAAACTTATCTTGCATGGTAGATGAGACAATGCAGCACTGTTTAGCACCTCCAGCCAATATAAATATGTAACCAGAATTTGATTTCATATACATATTACCTTTACCATGAATAAGCTCAGTATGAATAAGCCTAAAATTCTTGGGCCTTTGCCAATAATGTAAAACTTTATTTGCAACCCCCAAGGCTTAAAACCAAGATTAGCTTGAAGTCTAGGAAGTATACTAACCTCAAATTTTACGTCTTCATACTTCCACATATATTGGGCTTATAATAATAGAAAAAAAACTTATTTTTCATAGTTTCTCTTTCTGTATTATTGTGGTGATGAAAACGTATCCTAGTATTCCTAATAAACCACAACATATCATGTCTTACTAATTCCTAACTGTGAAGGTGAATACGTATTTTTAATAATTCATGACTTATTATCTCTAACCAATATTCTTTAGAATATTGTGATCAATGCAGGCTTAAATTTTTTTTTTTTTGTTGTTTAGGTTGTGAAAACTCACTGGTTGTTGTTCATTTCTCTAATTAATGGAATATCATAATTCACAACCTCCATTGGAGTAGTAGTAGTAATAGGAACAATGGTAAACTCTTTCTCCAAGTTAAACCTGTGAGAATCTGCACTCCCACAAAAAAAATCAAAATCTTTTATGAATTTAGCACGATTAGTCTCAACAATGTTAGTGCCTGAACTGGGACAGTAGAATTTATAGCCTTTAGACATTTCTAGATACCCAATACTAATGGTTCTAGGATCTAACTTCTTTTCTTCAATAAGTTTTCCTAACTGCTTTACCGGAAAACCTATTCAAAATAAAATTGGTCGTCTGAAGGCTTAACCCATAAAAATTCAGGCAAGGAAAACATGCAAATCATACTTCAGATCCTATCCTTTAGAGTAGGGTTACGCATTTCTCTAACCCCATTTTGTTCAAACATCTCAGGAGTGGTATATTGAACAACTATACACCCCGTTGAAGAAATTTAGCAAAAAGACCTGGATAGTGACCAAACTCGTGCTATTTACCATAATACTCCCCAACCCGATCGGACGTTACAATTTTGATTTTGCTATCTAATTGATTTTCATCCTCAACCTCAAACACCAAAAATATGAGTCTGAGGGAAATTTTGTGGTGGTAATTGACCACGCCTTCTACATTGGAATGGAAGAAATTTAAAAAGCAAGTGAACTAGGAAATTGATTACAAACTCATTCCCTTCATATATAAACATCCTCCTTCCTAATAGATGACTAGGATGCATTTCAATAAATGACTAGGATATTTCTTCAAACTATTCGGATAATTACAACTTTAATTTGCATAAGTATACACGTTTAGAATATTTTCTAATCAACATACTTAGTACAAAATTTCTCCACAACACTTCACAATTCTCTATACAAATGCAGAAAACTCTAAAAATTCAACTTTCCACAAATGTCAAGCATACACTCCAATAGAATATCGTAGATATTTGCAACCTTCTTACGTATATTAGGAGTGCAAAAATGCATGACATTAAAGTTGAATGAGAGAGGGGTGAGAGAAATAAAAAAGATGACATCAATAACACTGGATTTTTCTGATAGTAGGAAAATATAACAGTAACTTGAGAAGTCATCAATCAAAATTACAAAAAAATGATGTCCACCAAAAGTTGTTACTAGGAAACAGACCACATATATCCGTATGAATGATTTCTGAAAGTTGTTGATTATGATTAGAACTCTTTTTTCTAGAATTAGTCAACTTTCATTTTATGCCGTAAAGGCAAACACCAAAATCTCCAAAATCCAGTGGAGGGAGGATATCTTCTTTTATCAAGCGTTCAATTCTTTTCTAAGGGATTCCTCCACAAATAGGTTCAGACATAAACAACTTCATACTTAATAGAGATATGATGTTCTCATATTTTGCTCACCCAAGAACAATATCTAGGTCTTACTTCTATTTCTTAAATTGGTTCGAGTCAATGACTCAATGGAAGAAGAGTGAGTAATAACAGAAGCATTCATAACTGCGGAAGCAAATAAAATATCCAATTTAAAGAATAAAAGCTGAGCCCCAAAACTCGAAATGTATTATTATAAATCTCCTTTGGGTCAAAATATAATATGCTATAATTTAACACTTTACTACAAAACTAATATATAATAATGCAAAATTTATAAAAACTTCAACACCTTTGGGCAAGAAAAAGTCTTCACAAATTTTAGATTGTATATATTATAATGTGCCATTTTTGAATTGAACCGTATAAAAATCTCCTTTGGGTGGATTTTTAATTGTTATAATCCAAAAATGCAATTTTGATCCTTTAACATTTGAACAAAGAAAATTCTACAGATTTCATAAATGGACCACTTTGGTAGCACACTCAATTAATCTGGCAAAAGTTTCTTAGAATGGGATCAAATCCTCAATCAATTGATAATCACAGTCATATGCAAAATAATCACAGTTTCTGTAATATTTTGACATGCTTCCATAACTTAGTTAATTATGCATCGATGTTGTAGTGTCAAAATATTTAATAGAAAATATATATCATGACAAATTATATTAAACAACTGATCAATATTAAAAATAATGCAATTGTGTCCTGCTTAATGTCATAATCTTGATGTCACACCCTACTAACCTACTTGGAGGGTTTTAAGGATTTGTAGTAATATGTAAATTAGGTTGAAAAAATCTAAGATATTTGTAAAAGGGTATTATAGAGAATATTAGACAGAGAGGATGTAGCCTATATTAAGGCTAGGAACTAAGTTATAGGTAATGTGAGCACTAGTCTGCTTAAATACAAACATACCTACGCACATACATACGCATATATTCTAACCTAATGTATTTAAATATTTTTGAAGATACAGAGAAAAAACCTCATTATAATCGATCCATTCCTTCTGGTAAAACCCAATTGGAATAACTAATCTGGTAAAACCCAACTGGAATAACTAATCTGCCTCCATAGCTTATAACTATTTATTTGATTGTGGACTAGAGATCCCTTCATTGAAACTAACTTGATTACAACATTCCAATATTAAATCAATGAATTCTCTCGACAATCAGAGGTGTTGCTAATATTAAAATAATAAATCACGGTCTCTCAACAATCAAATGTGACATTGATTTTGTGTGATTTACCCAAAACAATTGTAAAAAGTTTGACATGATTTTGGGTCATTTACCCAACAATCATAAATTGCTATTTCAATAAAAATGATATAAAATTTTAAGGTATGAATCAAAACTTTTTAGAGTTAGATCTATTCATAACATAGTAGTATAACTCAAAAATAAAACGACAATAGAAAAGAAACCATAAAGAAAAATAATCTTTATATACGCATATTGTACCGATTTCATATTACAACAATTGAGAAATCGCAAGCAATCGAATTGAAAAATCGAACTACTATTTTCATATATAAGCAATCAGTATGTATAACATATATTGGTCATAAGATGTGTATAACCAAGTTCTGATACCACATGTAAGATTAAATCAGAATTCATACACATGCTTATAACACACGATAGATTAAACATACCTACGGAAGCCATTAATAAACTCAGAAGCGCCTTGAAGAAATCCAACCTTTTATTGCTCTGGTCTTCCACTCTCTCCAATTATGCTCATGTCTCTAAATGGGGCAAGACTAACCTTATGGAGTGTATATGTGAGAGTGGGGACCAAGCTATATATATGAAGATATCTGATCAAATCCCTCCCATCAAGGGAACGATCAGATTATAACCACTTTACGTTACCTTTATCAGATCATGGTAACCAACGTTACCATTATCTTCTCCTTTATAGGTAACTATATATATATCCTTATCCATATCTCTAAACACATGATAACATGTGTCTAAGGTACAACGTAACCCAATAAGTATTTATAATCACATCTGTATAGGGTATCCGGTAATTCTCTATTTGGTCTTAATCATCACTCTGAATTTTAATTTTATGAGATAATAATCAATGGAAGCCCAATATTCTTACAATGAGCTCCTACTACAAGTACCTCAAGCGTTGACTTGGTCTTTCAATAGCTTGGGGGCAAAGTGGTAGGCGGAATCGACAGTGAAAGAACCAAGTGTTTTGAGTCCAACCAAGGATGTTCTCCATGTTGTAAAGACTAAAAGAGCAGGCGTTGGATGGCCTCAATTTCTAGTTGAGTCTTATGATTTCTTTGCTGATGTTGTAGATGTAAGATATTTTATGTCCCACATGATTGATTTGAACATGTGATATATTTTCATTACGTGGTAATTTAATAGATAGATATTAGATTGATATATTTGAGAGAAGTGTTTCCTATTATTCTCATAGATTTAAAGTGGAGTTAGGTTAATAATAGAAATGGGTCATCTCTCTAATTATAAAAGTGCATATATCCCATCAATTATGTATACTTATGAAACAACACGTCTAAGAGTTTTACATGTGCAATTAGACTAAGGGAGAGAAATTGGTTTATGCCTTTCCGCTAGTTTTTTTTTGTAGTTCATCTGAAGACCCAAATTCTATCATAGTATTGAATATGATAGTAGATGGATGGAACCCAACAGATTGGAGAAAAGGCAAAGTGGCTCCAATAGAATGGTGAGTTTGTTGGGATTGTATGCCCTTTATAGCACCAATTCGGATATAATGACATTGGTTTATTAATAAGAATCTGTTGTTTATCAAAAATATTATTTATATGTTATGAATATTATGTATTGATTCGATTCAGGACCTAAATTGTAGTGTCCATTGAATATGCAATTACTTGGTACATGCATGGTATGATTACCAAAGTTGGGAGTACAAATCACTTATATTGTGTTATCATAAAGTGTTTTATTTATTCAACAATAGTGGATGGACTCCCTATTGATAAAGAACAGAACAGGATCACCGATAAGTCATTATCAAAGTAATTGTGAGGCCGTCATTGTAATTATAACTTGTCAGTGTTATGCGAATGTTATCCTCAAGTATGAGGGAGTGATGAACCCTAGCTATTGTCACACCCTAGTTTCCAACACCCGAGTGGGTGTGGGAAATGGGGGTGATTAATTTAAATATCAACACTACTCATCACTAATCACATTCTAATATCATGTTCTGATACCAAGTTATCACGCCCCGATTTTCGAGTCACCAAAGATTCCATCTCTGAGCCCAAATCTTGAGGGTGAGTCCGTCCATTAAACCCTAATGATCTATCTCATATTTCAATCAATGGAGAAGCTTAATCACATACATACGATTACCTACGTATAACTCAACATAAATGCATCACTACGGGCCCCACAAGTGACCACACATGTACGTCCAAACAGTTCTCCTATCCTTAGTTTAGCTGTGGACTATGAGGCATTGTAATGGAGATTACGATACATCGTAACCTATGATACATCATAGATGTCTTGTAATATCATGTGAAACATGCTGTTTTACATCCATTTTCTCAATAATTTTATGATACATTGTTATTGGGTCTTTTATGCGTTGTTAAATTATGATATATTATAATGGGAATTACAATGCATCGTAATCACTTGACCTGCAAACCTTACGTAAAATTCAAGTGATCACAATTCTATACTATTCATGTCCAATTCTCATTCTTTAATATACATACATCCTCTATGAAGTGCAAAATATCATAAATGATCAAAAACATAAATAACATGAACCAAACATAAGATTTATATCTCTAAGAGGATTATGTCCATAATTATATTCATTCGTTCATCCTTCAAAAGTCGTAAACATGTCATACATGGTGAACACATAAAAAACTCAAATACATAAAGGTTATCTGAACATAAGAACAACGTTTCTGAAATAGTCAATGTAGAGACCAGAACCAAATTTGACCAATTTTCTGATTGTTCATCATTTTCACCACAAATGCATTTTAAATGATGTTATAGATATTTTGAGAGTGTAAAAAAGGTTTGGAAAGTTGTTTAAAGATTTTTGAAAGTTTTCAGAGTGTTTGGAGAAGTTTGACTTTTTGGGTCAACGGACCCCAAGAAGTTGTCTAGTAGGCCCGAGAATTTGATTTTTTTTTTGAAAAAATATTATTTTTGGTTATGGACTAAAAGAAATGTTTAGAGAGTTAAGGAATTGATCTCGGATTCATAGCTGCTTTCAAAATCAAAAATGGAGGTCGGGAGGGTACGTTAAGTGACTTAGGGGGTGTATCGGTCATTTCACACCCTAAGAAGAGATAAATATCTGGGAGGGGCTAAAATATTTTATTTTATAGCTATATCTCTCTCCCTAACTCTCCCACTTCATCTCTCTCCCTTCTCTCTACATTTCGGAGGCTTTGCGTTTTGATTTTGGATTTCCCGAAGAAGGATAGGTTATCTGATAAGTGTTCAATTTTATGCATTTGAACCCTCTTTATTGCATATGTTGTTCCGTTTCTATGTTTACCGAGATATGTTTATGGTATTTTTGTATTTTTGATGTATTGCAGGTCTTGTAGTAGAAAGAGCAAAGTCTGAGGCTATTTGCAGCTGAAGAGAAAAATCAGAAATTGCAGCCAAGGCATCTCGATCAATCGAGATGTTGATCTCGATCAATCGAGATCTTGATTGATCGAGATCTCATTTCGATTGATCGAAATCTCGATCAATCGAGATCCAATCTCGATTGATCGAGATTCTGCAGAAGCCAATTGCCCACTTACTCACCTGTTCTCCCACTTGTAACAAAATTCCCCTTTTTCCATGACTTAGGGGGATTGTCTGACTTGAACAAGACCTTTGGGGACCTTCTTGATATAGTAGATATATATATTGATTTATATATATATATGGTGGGCCCCAAGGTTGAAAAGGTAGCCATAAAGCACAAAGAAGCCACATTTCTCAAATATCTCTCATATACACATCAGAATACACAAGGAGAGACCTTCGGGAGAGGAGAAAGAGGAGTTGAACTAGACCAAGAAGCTTCATCTTCTCCATCAATGGAAGAGTGCAAGGCAACCATGAGCAACTAACTGTTCTACTAGGGTGTGGTTGAAACAACTAGCCATGTAAACTTGTTCTTGTTGTAGCATTTTGGGATTTGTTCTTAAATGTTGATTATTTAGCCTAGTGGCCATGTATACTAATACATCTCTTATATATATTCATTTGATGTTGAGTTGATTCTTGTCTTAGAGTAGATTCTTTCATGTGAATGCACAACATTTGCATATTCCACAAGAAGTGCAAATGATGGCTAGATAATGGTGTTTAAATGAATGTGTGGTGTTTGCTTGTATAAACCATGCCAAGATAAGGTAGTTTGGATGCATTTAGTTTTAGGTTCACTTAGAGAGTAGTGTAGTTAGTTAGGTGGAAGAACTATGCTTGTTAAAGATGGATTATGATAGGTTTGCACACACATTAATCTTTTGATATGTCATTGAGGTCACAAGCCTAATGCCATTGTTAGACATTTAATTTATAAATCCCAAGCTTGCTACACTTATGAACATGTGAATGGCTAGTGGTGGACACCACCCCTAGCTCTCTCTCCCAACTTTTACTCTTTAAATTTATTATTTTTACATTCATGCAATAGTTTTATAAACAAAAACTCAAAACCTTATTTTTAGGATTAAAGTGGAATTAATCTTTCTTTAAGACAATTACGGCTAGTCCTCGTGGGATCGATACCCTCTATATAGAACCGTATCTACAAAGATTCGTGCTCTTGCAAGTGGTTAAATTATATTTTGATAAAAGAGGCGAAAATAAGCTTACAATATAATTGAAGTCCAATTCATTATCTTTGGGCTAAGGGCTTCGGTTTGAACTGAACAAAAGTGAATTTTGGCAAGGTGGAAAAGGCTAGAAATTTGAGATCTTAGCTTCCAATCTTGAGATTTGATGTAGGGGTGTGAAATTCTTCTTTGTTTTGATTTTATAGGTTACATACTTGTGACATGAAACGTTTCTTTGATAATTTTATGAAAATATGATTTGTGCATATATGTCTTGAAAGTCTTACATACTTTAGTTAGAAATTATATATCCATATAAGTGGTGGAGGTTTTTGGATGCAATTTTATGAGTTGTGTTCATTTGTGGGGCTTTTTGAAATTTGATTTTCAAATAATGAACTTATGCATGAAGAACATTTTCTTGAAAAATGCATTGGTTGTAATTTCCATGAAATGGATGATTTTCATTGTGAGAAGCTTGAGGTGAAGGTGTGTGCATAAACTTGACATAGGTTATGTATTTGGTGAGAATCATGAATTTTCTGCATTTATGTGATAAGTGTACATTATGTGCTAATGTAAAATTATGTGACAAAGTCACATTTTTGGGGTATGTGTGAGAACTAAGAAAGGCATGGAGCTCTAGGCTGCAAGACCCAAAACTTAGACAAGCGGATTGTCGCTCCCATTGGGTTAGTAACCCAAAAAGCATAAGCAGAGTTTGTGATTTCGAAGAAACCCTTACCGTGGAATTGTGACAAGCAGAAGTCCTCAGTTGAATTGATTTTTGGATTTATATGGTATGAGTTTATTTGAGATTTGAGATTCTTTTACAAACTATCTATGTGCATTAGAAGTGTGTGACATTGAGTATGTTTTCAAAATGATATTGTTTTAAGTATGAAAACCATGAGAGTATGACATGTAGCCATATAGAGATTTCATTTGCATTTCATGTATGGCTGTTTGAGTTAAGGTAGAGTCGGGTGGATCATTCCTATTGGGCGTAATTGTATGCTCACCCCCTCCCCCAAACTCTTTTACAAATATAGCTCTAATGGAGGACGATAATTGATTAGCTTGAGTGGATCCTTGGAATTCTTTTGGCTTTTGACCTTTTGGATGTGTAGATAGATGTCTATGCCGGTTTGTGGCATGTTGACTATGTTAAAAATGTTGTATTTACATTTGAATTATGTTGGTGTATTTAGATTTCAAATGTAATTGCCACATATGGCTTATATATGACTTTTGAGGTGTGAATGGAGAATATTGGTTTAAATCTCATTGCATATGTTTATCGATATGATCAAATGAAGTTTTTTTTTTAATTAGGTTAAAATATCATTTGAATGATGATTAGAATATGGTTAGATTAGTTTTGTATTTTGGAAGTGGTTAATATATGAGTGTTAGTGAAAATTTTGGACACAAAAAATGCTAAAAAAAGGTTTCTAGGTGGAAACAATCGACTATCCCTTTTGATAAGTCAACTATTTTTGGTAGAGCGTTTTTGAGCTTTCTAGAGCGACAAAATAGTCGATTATTCGCTCAGGACAGTTGACTGTTCACTGCTATAGATTTTCAAATATTTTGAAATAGGTATAACTTTGTCGTTTCAAACCTGAATCAAGTGATTCATTTTTTGAAATTGATTAATTTTGAAATCTCTTTCTACTAGTTTGATTTTTATCCATTGACAATAGACGTACAAAGAGTTATGTATCCACACTTGTGGGTTGAAATTATTTGAAGGGTTGCATAGTGAGATTAAAGATGTGAGATGAGGAAGTGACAACCTAATCACCCTCGAGTTTTGGAAGTCAGAATTGGGGGTATGAAAACTTGGTATTAGAGCATGATATCATAGTAAAGTTATTGATGAATAATGGTTTGAATATTGATTTATCGTTCACCCCTCATTTCCCTCGCTTTTAACCGGGTGTCCAAAATCGGAGCGTGACAACTTGGTATTAAAGCTTTAGGTTGGAATACCTACTGACGATAGGGAATGGTCATATCACATGTAATTTTAAGAGGGTTGGATCAAGTATCTGATACCAACAACTTGGTATCAAAGCTCCAGGTTGGAATGCCTAGGGACGACGAGAAACGATTGAACAACGTTTTGATGTTTGGAAGGATTTGATGATCTAAGCATTAGGTTTGAATTCCTTAGACAATGGGTGAGAATTTTAAAATATGTTTATTTGAGGTTAGGGATTAAAAACATAAGAATTTGGACTTGAAGTTATAAATTGCTTACGTGAAATATAATTGTTTGCTTACGCCTTTATGACATGCTAATTGTGGAGTGAATTAACATTATGTTGTGTAAGCTTGGTGAGCATTGTGAGTATGTACATATACTTGGTGATGAAGTATGTTTATGAGTTTTAGCCCAACGGCTAGGGTATTAGTTGGTTTAGATGCATCATATGTCATATCATGCATTGTATGTGTTTTATGTGACTTAACATGTTTGTATTATATGCTATGTAACAAATATGATTTATGTGACCGAGCAATTCACCTAAGTGTTTCATTATGCGTTATATGACTAGTAGTGATATGTGTCATCACCTAGGATTCTTGTTTTTGTGGATTAGTAAACCTAAGTAGTGGTTTGAAATCTAATAGATTGCAATGTTGTCGTAGACATGCTAAGATAGACCTTGAGAGTATGAGTTTGGGGTTGTGGAGAAAGGTAGGAAGTGCCTTAACCTTTTCCAAACAGAGAGTTTTGTGGTTCTTCTAAATGTTGTAACAATTACACGGACATTAAAAATTAGAGGTTAATCAATTGACTAAGGCTATTGGTGGTATTGCGATATCAAGATTCTAGAAAGGGTATATTAGAGGTGAACTATTGAGATAGTCGGATGAGGAATTGGGATTGATTTAATTCCTTCTGAGTTAATGGACAGGTGACGGTTTGTACACCTGAGGGTGATATGTTTAAGTGGTGTGAGATGAGTTGAAGGTTGTGTGATAAGTGATGGATATAATGTTTAAGTGAATCATAAGTATATATTACATGGAATATGCTTATGTGTTTACTTGTTTGATATGACATGTTATTTATAAAGTGACTTAGCATGACGTTGTGTATGCATGAGGAGAGTTGGTTGAGATATTCATGCTTTGGACTTTAAAGTGTCTTCTAGTTATCAATATAGCAAGATGCCACCACGGAGGACTCTCGAAGGGGTAGCAATTTTCATGGATGGATAACAATTTATGCGAAGGAGGGTTGCGACCATACAACAAATTGCTAGGGAAACACAAGAGGAGACTCAGGCTCGACCTGGAGTAGCTCCTAGTAGGATGATGTTAGAGTTGGAATATGTCAAGGAGCACAATCTACCATCATACACAAGAGGGTCTAACCCTATGGTGGCAGAAAATTAGTTAGAGGAGATTGACAAACTCTTTATTGTACTTGTAAGGACCGTGACCATTTTTGGCCGGTTTTCCTTTAATTTCAATTATTGTCATAATGATGCTTTAAATGATTGTTTATGTGTTTTAAAGGTATAATGCATGTTTAGATAACTTATTTAAGGTTTGAGAAAATTTTTGGATCATTTGTCAAAAGTTGACTTTTTTAGGTTTAGTTGACCCGTGGGCCCCGTTGACCCAGAAAATCCAAAGTTATCGGAATGACTTCAAATTTGGAGGGTAGCTTAAATAAAATATTTACGCGCAACGGAATCGATTTCGTGTCAATCGGAGTTACGAAACTCCGAGAACGAGCCCGGGAAGGTTTAGGGAAAATGTGATGGCATTTTTGTAAAAAGGACTAGGTATTGTTGCTATAAATATCAAAGTGAGGGATTCTCATCCATTCTCTTCTTCATCAGTAGTGAGAGGCTCTCCCATATATATATATATGTGTGTGTGTGTGTGTGTATCTTCATCACCTACCTTCTTCTTCATCATATTAGAGGGTCTTCAGGTGAGAATTAGAAGGAGCTGAAGAAGAGAGAAACGTTTTATGCATTAAGGGCTCGAGATTGGTCCGATCAAAATCATCTTTAGATAAAGTTAGATTTTTGGAAGATTTTAGCTTGGAATTGAGGTAGGGGTATTATCTCCATCTTATCATCGATTCCTTAGGAGTTGATGTGAGTTATATTATCTAGCATGTTTGGAGTTGATATGATGTGAGTCTTGCACTTTTAATTGGGTTAATTTATGCTAATGATGATATTGTTAAATTCATGAGTATTGAATTGTGTTTATATATTTAAATATTGTTAATTGTTGAAGAATGTTGCTTTATAACATGACTTATAGTGTAGAAACTATGTTGTGTAAATGCATGTTATGTGTTTGATAATATGCATGAGAATGATTATTTCTTTCAAATGTTGCATTATGGTATGCATGGAATTATATGTTTTAGCATGTGGATTAAGTGGCTTATGATGCACTTGAAATTGTATGTGTTGTCATACTTGAAACCTATGTGATTGGTTGTTGATTTTGGGAGTAGGTCAGAAATGAAAATGGGCTTCGAGCCTGGAACTTGGCTAAGGGGTTTTGTCTAGACCTTCGAGTTAGTAGCCTGAGAAGTAGAATATTTGGGTTTTGTCGAGACCTTCAGGTTTTAGCCCGTGAAGTCGAATATTTGGGTTTTGTCTAGACCCTCGGGTTTTAGCCCGTGAAGTAGAATAATTGGAAAGATTGCTCAAAAAGCTTTTGACCCGCGACCTACGACCACTCCCACCCTTGTATGATTTCAAAACTTATGTGATTTGATGTTATGCCTCGTTGAATTGTGACGTTCATATCAGTGCTTATGTAGCCTTTAATTTTAATTAATCCTTGTTGAGTATATGTTTTATTAAATGTTGAATTAGGATTACCTTGAGTGTGTATATTATTATATGCCATATAACATAGGAATGCCATGCTTGTATTCATGTAGGTTGCGTCGAGTCGATGCATTGGTTGGTTTGGGTATCTCTACTAAGCCGCCATGGTGTTTACCCCCCTCCCCCAACCATTTTTACAGATAAGGCACCGGTCGTGGATGGAGCTTGAGGAGCTCGAGGGAAGAGACTTATATTTTGCCATTATCATTATGTTATATTTTTGTATGCCATGTTACGACATTTTTTTTTGAAACTTGTATTTGGATTTAAGTATTAGGTGATATGAATGAGTCACGTTTGGCACTTGAAATGCATTGAGGATAATGTATGAAATTATGTTCAAGTTGGATTATTCTCCTTTGCATTTTAAGATTTCTATTATTTATGTGAAAATGTGGATTTTGGAAGGATATTTAATGAAATGTATGTTTGACATCGAACGTATGATTTTTAATGTTTTATTTATGTTTCGATGTTGTATGAGATGATTTGATGATTTGGAAAGCAATCAGAGTATGAATTGTATGCATGGTGAATACTTGAGGTAAATACAGTAGGAAATTCAGGCCCATGTAGTTTTAGCTTACTGAAAGTTCACTTTCAGGCAGCTGAAAGTCCACTTTTAGGCAACTGAAAGACACAGAATGAAACAAGCATTTCTAGAGCACTTATTCAGCTGACTGAAACTTTATTTTCAGCCGACTGAAAGAAGCTGATGCTGGCTATAGCCTTAGCTAACTTGATAAAATGAATGAGTAAGGTCGGGTAGGTGCGTGGCCATGTGTGGGTACATTAAGATGAGCATTGCAAAGCTGTGCACACGTAATAATGTGATTAAGATAACTTTTAGTGATTTTGAGTTGGGTTTGTGACTTAATCACCCCCGATTTCCAGGAGTCTGAAATTGGGGTGTGACAACTTGGTATCAGAGCAACCGGGTTTGAATACCTTGGACGAAGGGTTAGGGTTGGACCATATGTATCCTAAGGATTTGTGTTTAGATTTAAGAAATGTGCTTACGTGCTTACATGTCGATATTGCTTGCTAAATTATGGGATAACTTAGCATTTTGATGATTAAGCGCGTTGAAGTCGATTGATTAATTTTTTATGCCTTGTAACTAAAGTGTCTTCTTGTTACCTATGTAGCAAGATGCCACTGAGACGTACAAGAGGACGGGGTGCGAATGTTCCACAAGTGCCGATCGATGGGGCACAATTTATGAGAGAGATGGTTGAGACCATGCAACAAATCACAAGGGAAACTCATGAGGAGGAGGTGCAAGTGCAGCCTCGAGTGGGTCTTACCCGTATGATGATTACCATAAGGAATTATAACAAGTATAGTCCACTATGCGGGCGAGTCCGACCCCTTTGAGGTAGAGGATTGGATAGACAAGACACTTAAGCTATTGGTGGCACTTGAGATTGAGGAGGACCTGCGGGTTAGCATTGCCACACTTCACCTCCCAGGAGAGGTAGACCGTTGGTGAAAGTTTATCGGGAACACTCGCAACGTTGAGGCAATGGATTGGGAAGTGTTCAAGGGGCTATTTTTTGAGAAGTACTTTCCTACACTGGTGAAGGATCGGTTGAAGCAAAAATTCATCGACCTCACCCAAGCTGACATGAGTGTGATTGAGTACGAGACCAAGTTCACTTCTTTGGCTCGTTTTGCCCCGAAAATGGTAGTGGATGAGGAGATGAAAATAAAACATTTTGTGAGAGGGCTCAAAGTCTCCATAAGGAGGCGAGTATCAATCTTGGATTTGAAGGTCTACGCTGCAGTTGTAGAGAGGGCTTTGATTGCTAAGGAGGATGACCGGGATGTTCAGAGGACCCGAGATTCCAAGGGACAGACACAGAGTGCAGGGCCTTTTTCTAATAGTCAGGCAAGGAAGAGGCATAGGGATAGTACTTCGTTCTCTCAAGGATAGCAGATTTGCTCTGCACCATTAGTACCCTTACCCACTGGATCCTCACGATCTATAGTGGTGTGTCACCAATGCCAGCAGCCTAGTCATTATCGGATTGAGTGTCTTCAGAGGCAGGCAGTAGTTCTAGAGAGAGAGAGGACTTGTTTCTATTACCACCAGCCTGGTCATCTTAGGGCTAATTGTCCCTAGAGATAGGGCTTACAGAGTAGGACCGGATCACAGCAGCATTATGCTCAATCCACAGTGAGTTAGTCTGGTCCTAGGGCTTTACCATCACCTCAGCCAGTTCAGTCTGCACATAGTTCTCGAGTGATGAGAAGGGCCACTAGTAGTGCATCTAACCAACAGTCTAGGCACCTAGGTACTGGCCAGCAGGGTCAGAGGGCACAGGGTCATGTATTCACACTTGCACAGACAGATACCCTAGCAGGACCATCAGTTGTTCGAGGTACTTTCTTGGTTTCTAGCTCATGGGCTAGGGTACTGGTTGATTCGGGTGCATCTCATTCATTCATATCTATCACATTTGCATTTACTTTGGGCTTGGAGGTGTCTTCATTAGATAGAGTTTTGTCTGTTGATACACTAGTTGGGGGTAGAGTCACCCTGGGTAGATTTTGTCAATCTTGCAAGATCGAGGTTTCAGGACGTCGGTTGGTGTTCGAATTTGTTCTTCTAGACTTAGCCAGCTTTGATGTCATCCTGGGTATGGATTGGTTGTCTACCTTTAGAGCCACTATCGATTGCTATCATAGGCGGGTAACGGTTTGTACACCGGAGGGAGATTGTTTTTGCTTTGTGGGAGACCGAGATGACTTCCACACATCTTTGTTGCACAGTTCTGGTACTCGAAGTGGAGTGGGTTACTTCTTAGCTAGTTTATTAGCTGAGGAAGGAGATGTGACGTGTAGGGAATTTCCTATTGTGGTTTATGACTTTGAGGATGTGTTTTCGGGGGATTTGACGGCGTTACCACTACAACGGGAAGTTGTATTTACTATTGATCTTGCTCCCAGTACTACGCCTATCTCTATGGCATTGTACCGTATGGCACCAGTTAAATTAAAGGAGTTGAAAGGTTAATTGCAAGACTTGTTAGATAAGGGATTTATACGACCGAGTACATTGCCTTGGGGAGCTCTGGTACTATTTGCTAAGAAGAAGGATAGATCCTTGCGATTGTGTATCGATTACCAAAAATTGAACCGAGCAACGATCAAGGACAAGTATCCCTTGCCAAGGACAGATGACTTGTTTAATCAATTAAAGGGTTCGAAATATTTCTCAAAAATCGACTTGAGGTCGGGATATTACCAGTTGAGGGTAAAGGATGAAGATATACTGAAGACCGCTTTTCGTACTCGATATGGACACTACGAGTTTCTAGTGATGCCATTTGGGTTAACAAATGCACCGGCAGCTTTCATGGACTTGATGAATCATGTCTTTAGTGCTTACTTGGACAGATTTGTTGTTATGTTTGTGGATGACATCCTAGTGTACTCATCATCAGAAGAGGAGCATGAGGAACACTTGAGGATGGTATTATAACTTTTGAGGGAGCAACGATTATATGCCAAGTATGAGAAGTGTGAATTTTGGCTAATAGAGGTGAAGTTCCTCGGACATGTAGTGTCGGGAGAAGGAGTCTCCGTGGACCCTTCAAAGGTTGAGGCCGTGATGAGTTGGGAAAGACCAAAGAGCGTGTTTGAGATTCATAGTTTCTTGGGCTTGGCTGGGTACTACAGATGCTTTGTGAGAAATTTCTCACGATTAACAGCACGCTAGCTTCCTTGATTCAGTAACAAACATAGAAGCTTGTATGATCTTTGACAGTAAAGTAATCTTTAGCTCAGCATAGTGAATAGTGCAGCAGGCTGTTTTAAGAGCTCTAGTTTAAACTTGTGCTAATTTTGGAAAAATAGTAGCTAAAACAAGACTTAATATAGGAAATAAAGCATGCTTATATACCTTTAACCCTTAAATAGCACACAACAATATAAACACCATTTGAAAAAGACTTTGACAATAATATATGATCAAAAGAGAGCTTCCAACTAGTCACAAATCAAGGCAACTCTTATGAAGAGTTTAATATAGTGAAAAGATAATCTATATGACTAAATACAATTGCTGGAACAGTAAAGACATCCAAGCATTCAATTTGCACACATCTGTCAACCCTTAGAACAAAATTAGTAGTGAATAGTACCTGCACCAACTAGCTATGGGGTATAAAAAATTGTTCCTATGCTACTTCTGGGAATGTCTAAGCTTGAGCAAACTTAGAATGTGTATTGTTACATGCTCATATACATCAACCATTTCAAATATATCCCAGCAGCAATGTCAACTTCAGAACAAGTGTTTTTAGTAGAAATTTGTTCACAATTGAGCTTTAGGAAATAGATTTCAGTGTAGTATTAATTCTCCTTTCTTGCTAGCAGTAAAAAGTCTCAAATGGTGTTTTACACTTGTTGAGATAGCCTAATTTAATCTAGAAATAAAATAGAGCAATCTGATTGTGCTATGCCTTTATAAAGTTCTTTGACACAAAAAAAACTAAGCTCTATGTGTTTAATTTTGAAAAAAACTTCTTGCTTTATCTAACTTCTGCAAAGATGATTCAGAATTGTCTAAATACACTTGCTAGGATCAATTGTAGCAACCCAAGACCTTTATAAATGTTTATGATAGTGCATATGGATTTTGATAGCAAACCTTGTTAAAAAATAGGAGATTGTGATGAGTAGAATTCAGATGAACATCAAGCTAGCACTGAACAATCACAAAGACTATCAATTTCAATTTAGTATAATGTACTAAGATCACTTGAACTTACTTAGCAGCAGTAGTTGCACATTTTGAAACAGTTTACATCACATTTTAGCCTCATTAACAATGAACTAAGCAGCTGAGAGGGTATAACAAGCTTAAGATTGATTCAGTCCTATTTCTAGGCTACTTTAGGTCTAATTGACTCTTAGAATCTTAAATGACACTTGCTCAAGGCACTTAGCAGATATTTTAAATCAACCCTTGAAAAATCTGAAAGTAATTTTTATGACAGAAACCACACATGAGTCAAATATTAGCTTTTAGATTATGAAACTCAAGAAAGACCTCTAAATACCAACAATGGCCACAAAACTGAATATCTCTATGTAGAATATCCATGTACAAGTCATGATGATACTTAAACATTCAACACAGGCCAATATAGCAAGCATGATAGTTATGACAACAACAATATAAATCTGAACAGTAAGAACCAAAAGCTAACACACTATGATAAAATTTTTAGTAGCCCAAAAGAAACTTAGAAACTGACTTTATATAAATAAAATATAGATGTTCATTACCATAATTAGGTTCAGATTGTAGTGCTTATACTTATTGAACTAGTTATAGCCATGACAATAGCTTTTAAGTGTCCAGATTACCAGCTTCAAAATCTGCAGAGTAGCCTCCGGCTGCTATGCACCAAAGACCTTACTGAGGTTAATTTATAGGCTTGAGATAAACCATGGAGCTACCTAGAAACTTCTATTTTCGCTCTCTCAGACCTCTCAACAAAGGTGCTGCTTTAGTGATATTAATTTTTCACTCAAAGTTTTTTTTACTAATAGCACACCCAATTCCTATACACTCTTAATATATATAGGAATATCCAAGCTAGCGAACTTTAATTATCAACACAATATGTGAAATGCATAATCTCTTAAATAGGCTAAGGACATTGGTTGTTAATAATATCTTAAGTTATTTAATTGTTGATTTCTCATCATGTACTCTTAATTGTCCCTCTAAATCCTAATAGGGCATTGATATTGATTAAATGGCAAAGCAAGTTACACTATTTATATTCTAATTACAAATGCTTGAGTGATATAACAAATAATGAGGACGGGTAGTGTAGTGACTTAATGTGTGAATTAGCATAATGACTTAATCATGCTGAAATAAATAATTTTAAATGAGGTTTATGTATGTAATTGAGTTTTAATGTAGACTTTGAGTTTTATCTTTTAACATGGACAATAAAAGTTGGCCACACCATTAACAGAATCAATTAGGACAAATGATTTCTTCTAATTATCTATGTTTTGTGATACACTTGTATGGTGACAGGTATATCCTAGAATACCATCGAAGGCTAGCATCCTGCATAGACGAAAGATACATTGGATTTATTTTTTTCCTCACAAATTTTACTCTAGGAGGTGTCAAAGGCAATTTTGAAAAATTTTACCACCATGGAAGCTGTATCTTATGCCAGTGGTAGCTTTAAGCAAGGTTTTCTGTGATTAGATCTGTTGGGAACTTATATAAACTGCCAAATCATCAATCTTACCAAAAGGGATCTTTTGTGCGTGCACCTCATGGTTGGCTACTTGAACCCTTTTAAATGACATTATTAGAATACTGAAATTAAAACTTGTGTGATGTAGGTACTTGCTTGGATTTTGTGGTGTGATGTAGGTACTTGCTTGGATTTTGTGGAAAAGTGTCATGATCAAAATTTGAAAGATGACTTTTGCCAAGAAATGAACAATGTGAAGATCATGTGTAGATCGATGTATAGGAGTACATAATGCTAGATTTTTGAATTGATCATGTGTGGATCAATTGTTTAATAAAAGTGCTAGAAAATTGAAAGTGTTTTACAAATGAATTTCTTTTTTTGATATATTTTGGCATATAGATGGATTATGAAAATGTACTTCTTTAGTCTTTTAATATGTTAATGGTATATTTAATGTATTGGTTTAGTTATTGGCATTAAGTGATGTGTGCATATATTCCTGGGTTTTGTTGGCTTTATTATGTTTAGTTGTAATTGTTTGAAATACAAGTCATGTGTGGATGATTAGGTAAAATTTTAGGGTGCATGCTTTTATTAAAAAAAAACTATATTTTATTAACGGGGGGTACAAAATCCTGTTAATAAAAGGACATTCGATGTATTAACGAGGGACTAGTATGTCCTAAAAGAATTACTTACGAGAGATTATGCACCTCATTTATAAACTTTTAGACGGGGTATATTTTACTTTTTTACGAGCTCCCGTATATGACGTAAATTATAAATTAACGAGGGAATCTTCATCTCGTAAGTAAATTTATTATGTAGACAAAACATATATTGACGGGAAAAATCTTACTTTTCTACAAGGTTAATTTTTTTTCGTTAAAAATTTAGAGTATTCATGGGACCATAATAGACATGAGCCTTCTGTGCACCGTAAATGACTTTTCACGACATTTTTGGCGTCTTGTAAAAGGCCTTCTTTCTTGTAGTGTCCTCACATGATCTTCAAACACTTGTAAGTTTCACAAGGACTACAAGTGATGGCTTGAGACTAGTTTTCACTATAACATGCATAGCTAGATTTGCATAGTCCATACTTAGAGATGGTGATTTCACTATACTTAGGTAATTAGGTAAGTAGGTAGGTAGGGAAATCAAGAGATGGTGTTTTCGCTACACTTAAGTAATTAGATAATTAGGGAAATCACGCTTTTCGAAGATGGATTATAGTGTATTAAGGTATGTGTATTCTCTTGGCAACATCGTTGTAGGTGGACTTGTCAACGCATCTTTTAGTACATAATTGCATGAATTTCCCAAATTTATTATAAGTGTGATATACTACGAGGCTAGTGGGGAAGTCTAACCCTAGTCCTTTATTCTTCTCTCAACCTTTGTATTTTAATTATCTTTTATGATTTCAAAGTAGAGAAAGAAAACAAC
Organism: Cornus controversa; assembly: GCA_026545225.1. Classification (NCBI taxonomy): domain Eukaryota; kingdom Viridiplantae; phylum Streptophyta; class Magnoliopsida; order Cornales; family Cornaceae; genus Cornus; species Cornus controversa. The sequence goes on along the minus strand of CM048848.1, from coordinate 25,247,598 downwards.
CACATCCGGTTGTGATTTAAACAAGAACCAACCGTCAATCTTTAGCGAGTTATACATACGTAGTCTCTATGGGATCGACACCATCAACTTAAAGCTCTATCATTCAAGGATTCGTTATATTGCGAGTGGTAAATTTATAAATTATGAATAGCGCAATCGTACACAACACCTAATAAGGTATCTATAAATTATATTTGGCATGTTAGAATTGCCAGTCGTGTCGGGATCGCCTAATACCTTATAAGGTATCTATACATAATATCTGGCATGTCAGGATTGTTTGGAATGTCGGGATCGCTCATACCTAATAAGGTATCTTTATATTTTATTTGGGGCATGTTAGGATTGCCTAATATCTAATAAGAAAGTTCACATTATATATTCGAGCATGTTAGGATTGCTTCTTGTGTAAACTTAAAACTAGTTTGCACTTGCATTAAGATAACTGATGGGTTAATGTAGTTTGTGGGGTGGCTCTATTCTTGTGTCAGAGGGTTAATTGGGGATATTTTTCTGAGCTGGTGGATTATATTTACTTGTATATAAATATAAATTCGGTGTTTTGGGAAAGAGATTATTGGTGGAGGCAGGATATGTTTGCCTAATACGTTATAAGGCATTTATAGAATATATGGAGGAAGGAATGGTAGGATTGCGTTGAATCTAATTAAAAAACTTAGTGTGTTCAGGCATGTAAGGATCACTTTTGGTTTGAACTTAGAAAATAGGTTTTATAATTTGTGTGTTAGGGGATGGGTTGGTATGGTATGTAGGATGGTTTCTATTTTGGTACATGGGTTAGAAAAGAAGATGATTCGACTATATCTTTATATATTTTTGTTGTCCCTCATGTAGAGGGTATGTTTACCAGTTCTCTGATCGGGATGTAGTTGAGAGAACTTGCTCGTGGATTTCACTAACTTTGCTGATATTTCACGTTCGAGAAAGTTTTCACCTCAAGGTTAGAGCATGGAGTTCGTAGAGCGTGGCGGTCATCTATTCCTTACCCGACTTTATTGTAGGGATTTAGATCTTTTCATAAAGTAGGTTACTTTTATGATTTTTGGTTAAAGGGGTCCTTGAGTTACCGGAGTTCCAATTTGTACTGTTCAGATTAGTATTAGGTTTATTTAATGTTATTTATTATTTAGTTAGACTTTCCTTTCAACATTTATAAATATTTTCTTTTTGTCCTTATATTCTATGCTTGTTTGCTATCAGTTGCGATATCCCTTACATTTTATGTGTGAGACTAGCCACCTCAAACATGAAATTTATTGTAGGGGGTATTTCAGTTGATATTAGAGCATTCTAGGTTCAAGTATTCTCGAGTCCTTAGGATCTGTCATATGGTATCTTCCACCTTTCAAATTCTAATAAATAGAATCTAAGTATAGGACTCATTGTACTCTATATGTTTGAGTCTGTTATTGGGGTATTATTCAGATGCCACCCCGTAAGAGGAGGAATGTTAACCAAAACTATGGTCAGTTTTGATAAATAGTAAACCTGGTCTTGATTTATTCGATAAGAGTGCATTCCACTTGTTTGTATCTCGGTCAATGGGTAGACTATCTGGTATAGTTATCAGCTGTGTAGTTCTCCATTTAGCATTTCTACACTATTCGGAGTTAGTATGATTTTACAGGGAAGTTGTGGGCAGGTCACCATAGACAATTTTCAACTTTGATGTTAGGAGTTTTATTTTTCAACTTTGATGTTGGAAAATTTTCACCTCATTTTGTGGGTCCTTTCATGAGCACAAACAAGATTGGGGCAGTAACGTATACATTGGCATTACCAAACACAATGCATAAGACGCACAATGTCTTTCATGTGTCTATGTTGCAAAAATTCCTTAGGGATAAGGATGCTTATCAGCATATTGAGGTTGGGGAGATTGAGTTATAACTAGATGCAACATATGTGGAGCAACCTTACTGTATTCTTGATCATAGGAATCAGGTCCATCGTCCCAAGACCATTCCTTTAGTTCGGGTTGAGTGGATCCACAACAATGAGGCGTAGTCCACTTGGGAAATGAAGGATGAAATAAAGGCAAAATATTTTTATTTCAGGAATGAGGCAAATTCTAAGGATGGAATTCCCCTTTTAGGGGGGGAAGAATGTAATACCCCGTAATTTGAGGATATTTAAATTGGGTTTTTATTTATTTTCTTGGATTTTTAATTATTTAAATGTTTTAATTGATTTTTGTTATAGCATATTTTTATGTGTTTAATGTGGATGTTTGAATTGTTGCTAAGTAATGACTGATTTTAATTGTGTGTGTGAATATTTGTTTTAAATGTACTTTTCTTTTAAATAAAATATATGGGTTTATGGGTTGCATGTTCTTTAATTTTTTTTTTTATTAGGTTGGGTTGGACTGTTGGGTTGGGCTAGATATATATATATATATATATATATATATATATATATATTTATTTATTTATTTATAGGTGGGCTAAGTATTTTATATTTATTAACATAATTATTTAGGAATTTTTATTTTAGGTTTCAAGAAAGAAAATTAAAATAAAAGAAAAAGAATATGGGGTTAGGGTTTCTGTCGTATACACGTATAGAGACCAAAAGAGCATAGACGTAAGAGAGATGGGAGAGAATGAGCGATTCATGGGGACGAGTTCGTGTTCGTCAAAAAGGCAAGATCGAACTCTTCTCCTGCCCTTTAAATCTGTAGACATATATATTATTTCTATATATACATGTTACTAGAATATTTTTTTTTATGTATTTAATTATGAAATTAAATGATTATGCATGCTAAGGATGATTCTGTGAATTGAACATGAAGAATCTGGGGGTTTGGTACTACTATAGGATAATTGTTCATATGTATATATATATGATTGAATAGGCAGGTGTATATATAAATATATATATATATATATATATATATATATATTTGTTCGAACAAGAAATTTGGGTTTACTGTATTCATCATTTTTGAAGGTTTTTGTTCCGATTAATAGATAGATCTTGCTTCCTCGAACAATCCATGAAAGTTTGGTTTAGAACCGTTGGGTAGATTGACGGAAAATTGAGTTTGAAATTTTAGATTTTTAAAACTTGAAATAGGGAGTTTTTGATTTAGGTTGCGAGAGGTGGTGATTTTGGTACCAATGTGTAGCTTAGATCGAGACGAGTTCAATGGTATATTCATACGTGAATTTTGGTGGCCAGAGAAGATCAAAAAATGGTCGGGAAAATGGTTGCCGTTTGAAGTTCACGGTTGCTGGAAAGTTATAGGAAAAAGGAATGAAGAAGAATAAGAAAAAAAAAAAAAGAAAAAGGGGGCCACGCACCCCGTTGGCGCTTGCGCCGCCGCTTGGGGACTGGGAAAGGTCCGTTGGGTCCCACTCGTCGGGCCCACCCACTATGCCCACTTTGGGCCCAGTCTGGAATATTTTAATATTTTTTATTTGTTTCTCAAATTGTTTTTAATTTGGAAGAATAGGAAAAATAATTTTTAAAATCCAAAAAATTCTAAAATTTTTTTGGTAACCTATTAGGGACAATACACTTGGGTTTTAAATTTCCAGTGGAAATGAGCTTCCCTCGGGGCTAAATTGGTTTTAAAATATGCCTTAAAATTGGGTTTTCGTTTTCTTTTATTTGGAAAATATTTTTTAAATTACCAAAAATTCTAGGAAATTTCAGAAATATAATTTATGACTTTTAAAAACAGATTTTGCATGGAAACCTAGGATTAGAGCTAGGTTTAGATACGTGAGGTATAAATTGAGGAGTTGGCTTTATTGTGGGGTTTTCTTTTTAGTAATTGTTTAATTTCCTTTAATTGCTTCTTTGTATGAATAATTGTACTTGATTAATTGTATGGGGGTGTAAAATAGTTTATGGGAGTATGTTAAACTCATTTGCGTTCATAGTATATTGTAGTATTTTATTTATTTAAATTAATAAAGGGGACAATAAGATTTATATGATATTAATTAGCATGCTTTTAAGTATGTTAGATTTTTATTTAAATATTTATTATCGAGGCGTATCAAGATCGCCTAATACCTAATAAGATATCTATACATTATATTTGGCATGTTAGGATTGCAAGGTGTGTCGGGATCGCCTAATACCTAATAAGGTACTTATACAATATATTTGGCCCAAGTTTGTTGGGATCGCCTAATACCTAATAAGGTATCTATACATTATATTTGGCATGTTAGGATAGCCAGGCATGTTGGGATCCCTTAATACCTAATAAGGTATATATACATAATATTTGGCATGTCAGGATTATTTGTCATGTCGGGATCACTCATACCTAATAAGGTATCTTTATATTTTATTTGGGGCATGTCAGGATTTCCTAATATCTAATAAAAAGTTCTCGTTATATATTTTAGCATGTTAGGATTGCTTCTTGTATAAACTTAAAACTAGTCTGCACTTGAATTGAGATAATTGATGGGTTAGTGTAGTTTGTGGGGTGGCTCTATTCTTGTGTCCAAGGTTAATTGGGGATATTTTTATGAGCTGGTGGGTTATATTTACTTGTATATAAATATAAATTTGGTGTTCTAGGAAAGGATTATTGGTGGAGGCAGGATATGTTTTCCTAATACCTTGTAAGGTATTTGTAGAATATATGGAGGAAGGCATGGTAAGATTGCCTAGAATCTAATTAGAAAACTTAGTGTCTTTGGGCATGTAAGGATTGCTTTTGGTTTGAACTTAGAAAATAGGTTTTATAATTTGTGTGTTAGGGGATGGGTTGGTATAGTATGTAGGATGGTTTCTATTTTGGTACATGGGTTAGAAAAGAAGATGATTCGAGTATATCTTTATATATTTTTGTTGTCCCTCATATAGAGGGTATGTTTACCAGTTCTCTGATCGGGTTGTAGTTGAGAGAACTTGCTCGTGGATTTAACTCACTTTGCTGATATTTTAGGCTCGAGAAAGCTTCCAACTCAAGGTTAGAGCATGGAATTCGTAGACCGTGGTGGTCATCTATTCCTTACCAGACTTTAGTGTAGGGATTTAAATCTTTTCATAAAATAGTTTACTTTCATGATTTTGGTTAAAGGGGTCCTTGAGTTACCGGAGTTCCAAGTTATATTATTCGGACTAGTATTAGGTTTATTTAATGTTATTTATTATTTCAGTTAAACTTTCCTTTCAGAATTTATAAATATTTTCTTTTTGTCCTTGTATTTTATGCTTATTTGCTATCAGTTGTCGATAGTCCTTACATTTTCTGTGTGAGACTGGCCACCTGATGTGTGAAATTTGTGTAGGGGATATTTCAGTTAGTATCAGAGCATTCCAAATTCAAGTATTCTCGAGTCCTTAGAGTCTGTCGTATGGTATATTCCGCCTTGTGTATTCTGATAAATAGAATCTAAGTATATGACTCATTGTACTCTATATGTTTTAGTCTATTATTGTGGTATTATTCAGATGCCACCCTGTAGGAGGAGCAATGTGAACCCAAACTAAGGTCAGTTTTGATACATAGTAAACTTGGTCGTGATTTATTCGATAAGGGTGCATTGCACTCGTTTGTATCTCGGTCATTGGGTAGACTATCTGATATAGTTATCAGCCGTGTGGTTCTCCATTTAGCATTTCTACACCATTCGGTGTTAGTATGATTTTATATGGAAGTTGTGGGCACGTCACCACAGATATTGGTCGACTTTGATGTTGGGAGTTTTATTTTCCGCTTTGTGAGTTTACTTATAACAATAGTTATTAAAAGACTATTTTGGGAAGAAAGGAAATTTGTCACCTCGTTTGGTGTGTCATTTCAAGATTACAAACAAGATTGGGGTAGTAGCGTATACATTGGAGTTACCAGACACAATGCAGACGATGCACAACGTCTTTTATGTGTTTATGTTGCAAAAATTCCTTAGGAATAAGGATGCTTATCAACATATTGAGGTTGAAGAGATTAAGTTGTAACCAGATGCAACATATGTAGATCAACCTTATTGTATTCTTGATCGTAGGAATCAGGTCCATTGTCCCAAGACCATTCCTTTAGTTTGGGTTCAGTGGACCCACCACAATGAGGCGTAGTCCACTTGGGAAAGGGAGGATGAAATAAAGGCAAAATATCCAGAGCTTTTATATCAGAAATGAGGCAAATTTCGAGCATGGAATTCCTCTTCTTAGGTGGGGATGAATGTAATACCCTGTAATTTGAGGATATTTAAATTGGGTTTTTATTTATTTGCTTGGTTTTTTTAAATATTTAAATGTTTTAATTAATTTTTGTTAAAACATGTTTTTATGTGTTTAATGTGGATGTTTGCATTGTTGCAAAGTGGTAACTGATTTTAATTGTGTGTGAAATATTTGTTTTAAATGTATTTTTCTTTTAAATAAAATATTTGGGTTTTTGGGTTGCATTTTCTTCAATTTTTATTTTTTTTATCAAGTTGGGCTAGATTGTTGGGTTGGGCTATATATATATATTTTATTTATAGGTGGGCTAAGGATTTTATATTTACTAATATAATTATTTAGGAATTTTTATTTTAGTTTTCTAGAAAGAAAATTAAAATAAAAGAAAAAGAAAATGGGGTTAGGGTTCTATCGTTTACAAGTACAAAGACCAAAAGAGCATAGACGCAAGAGAGAAGGGAGAGAAGTAGCGATTCATGGGGACGAGTTCGTGTTCGTCAAAAAGGCAAGTTCGAACTCTTCTCTTCCCCTCTGAATCTGTAGACATATATATTATTTGTATATACATGTTACTGGAATATTTTTTTATGTGTTTAATTATAAAATTAAATGATTATGCATGCTAAAGATGATTCTGTGAATTAAACATGAAGATTCTGGGGGTTTGGTACTACTATAGGGTAATTGTCCATATGTATGTATGTATGTATATATATATATATATATATATATATATATATATGTTCGAACATGAAATTTGGGTTTACTGTATTCATCATTTTTCAAAGTTTTTGCTTCGATTAATAGATAGATCTTGGTTCCCCGAACAATCCTTGAATGTTTGGTTGCGAACCGTTGGGTAGATTGACAGAAAATTGAGTTTGAAATTTTAGATTTTTAAAACTTGAAATTGGTTTTTTTTTTATTTAGGCCGTGAGTGGTGGTGATTTTGGTACCAATGCATAGCTTAGATCGAGATGAGTTCAATGGTTTATTCATACGTGAATTTTGGTGGCTGGAGAAGCCCAGAAAATGGCAGCTGTTTGAAGTTCATGATTGTTGGAAAGTTACAGGAAAAAGGAATGAAGAAGAAGAAGGAAGAAAAAAAGAAAAATGGGGCCACGCACCCCGTCGACGTGTGTGTCACCGGTCGGGGACCGGGAAAGGTCTGTTGGGTCCCAATCGCCGGGCCCACCAATTGGGCCCAGTTCAAAATATTTTAATATTTTTTATTTATTTTTCAAATTGTATTTAAATTGCAAAAATAGGAAAAACAATTTTTAAAATTGTTTTTAAAATATAGAAAACTTAAAAAAAATTTGAGTAACCTTTTAGAGACAGAATACACTTGGGTTTTAAATTTCAAGTGGAAATGAGCTTCCATTGTGGTTAAATTGGTTTTAAAAATATGCCTCAAAATTGGGATTTTGTGTTCTTTTATTTGGAAAATATTTTTTAAATTACCAAAAATTCTAAGAAATTTCAAAAATATAATTTAAGACTTTTAAAAACAGATTTTGCATGAAAACCTAGGATGAGAGCTAGGTTTAGATACTTGAGGTTTAAATTGAGGTGTTGGCTTTATTGTAGGGTTTTCTTTTTAGTAATTGTTTAATTTCCTTTAATTGCTTCTTTATTTGAATAAATGTTCTTGATTAATTGTATGGGGTGCAACATAATTTATGGGAGTATGTTAAACTTATTTACGGTCATAGTATGTTGTGGTATTTTTATTTGTTTAAATTAATAAAGGGGACTATAGGATTTACATGATATTAATTAGCATGCTTTTAAGTATGTTAGATTTTTATTTAAATGTTAATTATCTATTTGTGTTAGGATCGCCTAATACCTAATAAGGTATTTATACATTATATTTGATTCATGTGTGAGTGTGACTCAAAAAGTATATCAATTAAAAATTTTCACACTTTGCAATAGAACGAATTCCTTGCAGAATAGGGCTATCGAAAGGGTATCGTACCTCAGGGATTATGGTTTGATGAGTTGGATTACGGAATTAATTCTAATTAAATTTATAAAGAAAAGAATTCTGATTTTTAAACTAATTAAAAAGATAAAATAAAATAAATCAAAGTAAATAGATAGTGAAGATAATATGAGAGAAATCTAAGGTATTTGACTTCACCACTAACTCCACAATCAATGGTCAATTGAATCAACTATAGGGAATTACATCATGCATAAGTGGTGTCGGTGGCTACAAGCTCACCTTCATCCATCAAGACGATAACATATGATTAAGGCTAAGCCATGGACTATCTTCGATTGGCATGGGTCATCTGCCTAACTACTTTAATCTAGGGTGCAGTATGGTTCATCTTCTCTAGGCATAATCCATCAAAGCTCTTAATAATATATTCAATAATTACCACTGTGTAATAATTGGTCTCATGATCACAGAAAATAAGAGAGATTAAGTTCAATAACAACAACTAAATATCTAAGACAAGATAAGAAATCATTGAGATTGAATTTACAAGACTTTTATTGCTCAATTCTATAATAAGAATCTTCTAAATTACACAATCTATGCATGTATATAAAGGTCCCCAATAATTAAAACAATCAAACCATTGATGCTTTGTTAGGGCTACATCAAAACCTTAGTGGATGAACTAGCCGCTGATGGTAGAAGAAGAAGCTTCAACTGTTGAGGAAGAAGGCATCTTCTTCATGAATTATGCGTATGACTTCGTTCTCCAATGGCTCTGCAAAATATGTTTCTGTTCTCTTCTCAGCCCTCTCAGACTCTCCAATCTCTGTAATCTCTCCCAAACTCAGCCTTTTATTATGCACTTTATTCCCCAAGAGAATACACCAAAGTTCTAATCAAATTAGGAATAAATTAGAGTTTCCCGCAGCACTAATTAGATGGGTTTTTCCTGCTGACTTCGGCCCAACTTTTGACCCACTAGAAGTCCGATTTACGAAATTTTCGTGAAATACAAAAGTGTGCAGAATCAAATTTCGTTCAACCTCATGTGAAAATTATGTCTATTTGAGGCTCGAAAATCAGACTTCTGGTCCGTTTTCCAAAATGGGATTAAGACTGTATTATGCACAGATTTGGGCTTCAGGCCCGAAACCTTCTTAAGCAGCTGTAAGTCTCTTGGACCTCTTTCTTGGGTTGAATTGAGTTTAAATAAATGGTTGAATGATTCCCTTTGAAGTAGGCTTCATCTACCCATCTTGGATGTCTTTTTTAAAAGCCCAAAAGCATGGTTTTAACTGAAATAATCATTAAGGCCCTAAAAATACAGAAAACACTAAAACGAAGTAAAATAACAAAATAATCTATCACTAAGAGAATAAAATACCTAAGTTAAGAGACTAGAATGCGTAACATTCAACGCCTATCAGACCCCCAAACTTACATATTGCTAGTCCTTTAGCAATAGAATAAAATAAAACTAAAACAAAGAAACTAACAAATTCTAACTAACTACCGAACTCCACTTTCGTGGGAGAAACGATTGCATTTAGCATATGCAATAAGCCTTTAAATCCTTAGGTTCCCCCTAGTGGACGAGTATAGTCTCGTGAGGGTTTCCAGAAATGTTACCCACAAACATTCAAAATTCTATTTCAACATTAATTCAAGAAGAAAATTATAATACATAGTTACAAACTTGCATTAAAGAGTAATTCCAAACTTTCAAATTCCATAATTGAAAGCAATGGTCCCCACACATAATTCACATCAACATATCTCAAAATAATCAGCTCTAGCTCCCCGTGTAAAGTGAACTAGCAGTCATTTCATGTAGTATAACCCAGCTCTGAATATATTAAGGCACATACCCCTTCAACTCACTAGCTCCCCTTATTGAAATCATACTTCCAAACATGAATATATGACTTTTTCATTTTTTTTTTCATTCTTTTTTTTTCATTGCTTTATTGGTTGTATAATGTCTTGATCTATTAAGCTTTCTGAAAGATCCATGTAGCAAGCTTTCAGTCAGTGGCTCCCAAACCAGATGGCTCTAGGGTACTAGGCTTTAAAATACCCCGAAGAACCTAATTACTCGAATCAGTCAGGCTACAAATCAAGACAACCAATGCTCATCTTTTCTCACCCTTTCACTTTTGACGTGAACACTTCGTGCTTCCTGAGGCATAGAGGCCCGGTTACTCATGAAAGAGATCAAATTGATTTACTTTCAATATATTCTTTTTCTCTTTTTTTTCCTCCTCTTTTTTTTTTTGTTTTTCATTGAAGTCAAGTAAACACATTATCAGTACTCATTCTCAAGAGATACTAATTAATATCAAGCATATGTAACTCAATAACTCAAAACCAAAGTTTATACCTCACAAGATTATGCTAGTGTGTTTGTGCATGTAAGGAAACTAAAATCAATCGCCCCAAAACATGTTATTGTAAAATCATGATTAAAATCACATAATTCAAACCATAGTTTCCAAAAATTTAAAACATACTAAAAAATTGCAAGTTATGCACCTACATAAGGTACTAATCCCTTGAATGATGTCAAAACATTCTATCTAAAAATAAAACAAAATAAAATAAAAAACAAACTAAGAAAATAAAATAAACAAAAATCCTAAAACAAGAAGAATTTCACAAAAATTTCCCCTATAATGCAATAAAGCACAAAAATAGGCATCGCCTCACTCCCAAACTTAAACTGTACATTGTCCTCAATGTACTATCCAATGAAAGCATAGAGAAGAGTAAGAACGATGTTACCAAAAATTCAGAGCAGTGAAAAGAAAATAGAGCACACCACGAGCATGAAGGCAAGGCAAGCACACCCCCAAACTTGGATGTTATAACCTGTCAAAACAAACAAACCACTATACCCCAAAGATCAAGTGAAATAGTATGGGTGAAAATAAATATGAAAGAGAAAAATCCTGAAAAAAATATATATTTTTTATTTTTCAAAATTATTTTATTTATTTATTTATTTTTGATAATAATAATACAAATCTAAGTACAGAAATAAAAATAAAAATAAAAAGAAAAATAAAAATAAAAACTAAAAATAAAATAAAATACAAAAGATGGTTACCTTCCTGTCAAGGGTGTGGTGGTGACTGAGCATCCGGATCCAAATTTGTTTGGCGCATCAGTGCATGCAGCATCCTCCTTATCTCTAGTTGGTCTTGGCAAGTCTTACGAAAGTGATCCACCATCTCAGTCCTCATTGCACCAAACTGTGTGGATACCTCTGTCTGTAGGGTGCCAAACTGGGCTGTCAACCCAACAATCTGTCCCTCTAAATACTGATAATCATGGCCACCAGCTTGTGCATGCACCTCCTCTGGATCTTCCACCGGTGGTGGTATGTCTATATGTTCTCCTCCCTGGGCCAATCGAGAAACTTCACCAGGCGCCGCTATGACTCTCTGGTGCATATGAGATCGGCTCAAATCTTAGTTATGCGTGCCATAATAAAGATCACGTGGAAAGGCAAGCTCGTCCTCATGGACTGCGTACCCCTGTGCAACAAGCAACTGATGAATAATAGTCGGGAATGGAAACTCCCAGTCACTTGCACTGTCTGGTGCCTTGGCTACAACCTTGGAATAGAACTTTTCCATCTGGCCCCAGACAATCTATGGGAACGACAGCCAATGCCCAAAATGTATGGCATATAAAGCTTTGAGGAACTCTTGATGTCTCTCTGTCTTATGTCCAATGGGATATACATTCTTGAGTAGAACAGCGTCAAGGAACCGTAAATGATTTGGCATTGAAGACTTGGAAGCTGCATTCCTTTTCGGCCCAGAAAACTGATTAGTGCACAAACGTGCAACCAAATTACCCACTGACAAATCGTCGGGTAGAGGAGTATAGATATGAGACAAATCATCTGGGCACTCATGAGGACAACCCATGGCAATAGCAATGGATGACATATCCACCCGAACTATTGTTCCATCTACTGAAGAAATAAGCATATCCCGCTCATCAGGTTGCGGCATTAAGTTCTGATAAAATACCTTGACAAGTCTCGGGTAGTTAGTAGAAGAGAGTGGAACAAAAATTGATGCCGACCGACGACGACGGATATCGAAAATCCCCCATCGTGTCTCGGGAAACATACCATAGAGTTCAGCGATGCCAAACGTGGTTTCAAAGTTCAAAGCCCTTGGATGCCATCTCTCATGAATACCTTCTTGGCGAGATCTCGAAGAACCGGTGGTTGGATCATGCCTCACTCGGCGAGGATTGCGTGAACTTGAAGCACCTTGGTGACTTGCTCTCTTTGGTGCCATAGAAATAGAAAAAGTTTGGTTGAGGAATTAAATCGAACACTTGGTGTGCACAATAAAATTGTATCCTTCAACCTCCTCCTTTCGGCAATTTTTCCACCCAAATTGAACAAGTAAATGCACCAAATTGATCCCCCAAACTTGGTCTTCAAAAGCCCTCAAAAAGAATTGCACAATTTCACCAAAGAAAAACTTCATTTACTTTGATGTTGAACTTGAAAAAGTGAGAGCTTCCTTTGAGAACTAGTGATTCTTGATCCGGTTTTGATGTTGATGGTGATGATAATCAATGTTGAATTCTTGTTTAATAATCACCAATTGAAGAAAATAATTTTTCGGTTGAAGTAGGACTTGAATTGGAGTTCAAAGAGGTAAAAGATGCAAGTAGTAGCAACCAAGTAGGATAGGGAGCCTTTAAATACCAAGAATTTTCGGGCAGCCCACATTTTACCCTTGGGTGATCGATCCCCCTTGGAGTGGGCGATCGATCGCCCACCTTCTGGTGGGGATATTCAAAAAATATGATGGGGCGATCGATCCCCCTTGGCTGGGGCGATTGATCCCCCCCCTGGATGCTTGTTGGACCTCCATCGCCCAAGTTCGACCGGGACTTGATATTTTTGAGTCTCCATCGCCCAAGGTCGACTGAGAGCATGATTTTTCACCCGTCTTGAGTCCAAATACCTCGGTACACCTCTTGGCATCCTCCGGAAGCAACTTATACATAAAAAACTCAAAGAAAAAATATTAAAACGCAACTAGAATTGAAAGAAAACTTAAAAAAAACTAAAACTAAAAATTAAAATCAAAGAAAACTAAAGCAAATAAAGTATAGAAATACATACAAAACCTACAATTTAACGTCCGTAGGAGACGATCAATTCTCCGAAGGGATTAAGTTGGATGGACGGGATCCGTCAAGTCAACGGACTCTACGTCTCTTCTTGGCACACATCCTTCCACACAATGCTTCAACCTTTGCCCATTAACCTTCATCTCACCAATTCCAAACAATTGTTCATCCAGAAATGAGTCTCGAATAGGTAATGCATCGATCACCGGCTCAAACTCAATCCGAGATAAATGATCCGCAACCACATTCTCAGTCCCCTTTTTGTCTTTTATCTCCAAATTGAATTCTTGCAGCAATAAAATCCATCGAATAAGACGCAGTTTGGTTTCTTTCTTGGCCAATAAATGTCTCAATGCTGCATGATCAGAGTAGACAACCACCTTGGACCCCAATAAATAAGAACGAAACTTGTCCAAGGCAAATACTACAGCTAGAAGCTATTTTTCTGTGGTTGTGTAATTGAGTTGGGCATCAGAGAGAGTCTTACTAGCGTAATAGATAACATATGGTCGTTTCTCTTCTCTTTGTCCCAACACTGCTCCCACTACAAAATCAGAGGCATCACACATGATTTCAAAAGGTAAAGCCCATTTTGGAGACTGCATGATTGGTGCAGAGGATAACAGAGACCGAAGCTTTTCAAAAGCTTGCACACATTCTTCATCAAAGATAAAGGGAACATCTTTAGATAACAAATGGCACAATGGTCGAGCAATTTTACTGAAATCCTTGATGAATCTTCTATAGAACCCCGCATGGCCTAAGAAAGATCGAACTTGCCTTATTGAAGTTGGATGAGGCAGAGTTGCAATTAGATCGATCTTTGCTTTATCAACTTTAATGCCTCTCTCTGAAACAATATGGCCCAATACAATACCCTCTTTCACCATGAAATGGCTCTTCTCCCAACTAAGTACCAAATTCCATTCTCGGCACCTTTGAAGCACAAGTGATAAATTACTCAAATAGTGTTCAAAGGATGATCCAAAAATAGAGAAGTCATCCATGAACACCTCCAAGAATTTTTTCACCATGTCAGAAAAGATGGCCATCATACACCTCTGGAATGTCGTCGGAGCATTACATAATCCAAATGGCATACGACGATAAGCAAAAGTACCAAAGGGACAAGTGAAAGAAGTCTTCTCTTGATCTTCTGGATCCATAGCCACTTGGTTGTAACCAGAGTAGCCATCCAGAAAGCAATAATAACTCTGACCAGCTAACCTTTCAAGTATTTGATCAATGAATGGAAGAGGGAAGTGATCCTTCCTTGTCATAGCATTGAGCTTTCTGTAATCAATGCAAACACGCCAACCTGTGGTAGTACGTTGTGGAACAAGCTCTCCCATAGAGTTAGGGACAATGGTAAGACCAGACTTCTTAGGAACCACTTGTGTTGGACTCACCCATGTGCTGTGAGAAATTGGATAAATGATGCCTGCATCAAGTAACTTGACAATCTCTTTCTTTACCACCTCCTTCATGTTGGGGTTCAGTCACCTCTGTGCCTCTCTAGTTGGCTTACATCCTTCTTCCAAATAGATTTTGTGCATGCAAATTGAGGGATCAATGCCCTTAGGATCAGCAACACTCTACCCAATTGCTTCACGATGTTGATATAAGACCTCTACTAAGCGCTTCTCTTGAATTTCTATCAGATCAGAGGCAATTATAACAGGAAGAGTTTTCTGTGCCCCAAAAAATACATACTTTAACTTGTCAGGCAAATGCTTCAACTCTAATGATGGAGGGGACTCCATTGAAGGCACTAGGGGAGTGCTAGAGAGAGAAGGTAGTGGCTCAATTGGAATTCTCCATGGCAGAGTATTCTGAATAGCATCCACTTCCAGCATAGAATGCACTTCTTCACACAACCCTTCATCATTAATTTTCTCAAAGTCATAAAGAGACTTACATACCTCCAAGGAGTTTCGAGATATAGAGGATGACACAAATTCTTCTACATATTCATCAATATCATCCATGCAGAACACATCACTCTGATCTGGAGGGTGTTGGATAGCATTGAACACATTAAGCTTGACATTCATGTTGCCAAATGAAATATCCATGATCCCTAACCTACAATTTATGCAAGCATCAGCTGTAGCTAAGAAAGGTCGACCAAGGATCACTGGAATATGCCTCTTCGGATTATGAACTGGCTCAGTGTCAAGTACAATGAAATCAACAGGAAAGTAGAACTTGTCCACTTTAATGAGCACATCTTCTATGATTCCTCGGGGTTACTTTGTTGATCTGTCTGCAAATTGCAATACCACCGAGGTAGGCTTTAATTCTCCCAAGCCTAATTGTAAGTAGACTGAATAGGGTAGCAAATTCACACTTGCACCAAAATCAAGAAGAGCTTTATCCACATGGTGCTCCCCAATGATGCATGAGATAGTTGGGGCACCAAGATCTTTGTACTTGGGAGGAGCACACTGCTAAATTATCAAACTTACTTGTTGTGGCAGCATCACCTTCTTTGGCACATGGCTTTTAGAAAGCCTTTTCTGATTGCACAAGTCTTTCAAAAATTTAGCATAAGGCGGAATTTGCTTGATGGTATCGAGGAGTGGCAAATTAATCTTCACTTGTCGAAACACCTCCATCATGTCATGCAGCTTGTCCCCTTGCTTCCCCAAATTAGATGTTTCAAGGAAACATTATGGGAAAGGAGCCTTGGGCTCATAAAGAATTTCAGCACTTGGACTTGTGGTCACTTTTTCTTCTTCTTTCTTCTCACCCACCTTATTATCAATTATTTTCCCACTCCTCAAAGTGGTAATGGCTTGAACTTGCTCATGGTGGGGTTGCTTGTGGAAGCTTGCATCCCTCTTGGATTAGCAATTAGTTGACTAGGGAGCTTCCCTTCTTCTCTTCTACTCAATGACGTAGCAAGCTGTCCAAACTGAGATTCCAGTTTGGCAATGGATTGAGAATGCGAGGGCACAGCTGAACTGTAGATTGTACTGTTGCTGTAGTAGCTTGCACTGTCTCTATAAGAGAATCAAGCTTGTCAAATTTTGAAAAGGTAAGTGTCAGCTTGTATTCAATAGCAGAAATTCTTTGGGCCATAGGACTTTGTGTTTGATATTGCTGTTGAGGCACAAAAGTCCTAGGTTGATATGATGGTTGCATTGCTGCCCCTTGGTTACTGTAAGAAAAACCAGGATGATTCCTCCATGTGGGATTATAAGTATTACCTCGTGGAGGATTCATTGGTCCAGTGAATATAGCTTGGACTTGCTCATGTTGAACATCAGAAAATTGCCCCATTAAAGGACAATTGCTCACATGATGCATAGGACTAGAGAAAAATTCACAAGGGCCTAGCAATGAAGAATTTGAAGCAGAAGGAGTTTGATTGGTAGCCATAATTGCTGCTACCTTCTGTGCAATTAAATCAATGTCGGTTGGCATAGCTTCTGAAGCACCAACCTCAAAAATTCCATCAGTCTTCCTTGTAGTGGCAGGTCTACTAGAACGAGTAGAGGACACATGTTGTAGAGAGTTCTCACTAAGATTTTCAAATAAGGTCCATGCCTCTTCTTCACTCTTCAACATAAAGGTACCTCCACAAGATACATCAACCATCTGTCTGTTGGCTTCTGTTAGCCCTTCATGAAAACTCTGCACTAGTTACCACTTAGGAACTTGATGATGGGGACACTTCCTAAGAAGGTCCTTGAATCTTTCCCATGTCTCATAAAATTGTTCCCCCTCATGTTGGGAGAAACCAGTGATAGTACGTCTGAACTGATTGGTCTTCCCTATCGGAAAATACTTCTTGAGAAACTCATGTTGCATCTGAGTCCAAGTCGTGATAGAACCTACCGGTAGAGAATTAAACCAATACTTTGCTTTGTCTTTCATGGAGAATGGAAAAAGTCTCATTCTGAAAGCATCTTCAGAGAAGTTGTGAATTTTTGTAGTTGAGCACACTTCAATGAAGTCATCCAGATGCTTGTAAGGGTCTTCTTGAGTCAGCCCAAAATAAGATGGTAGCATCTGAATAATGCTGGACTTGATCTCATAATTCTATGCTGTGACATTGGGCAGTTGAAACCCTGCTGGTGAGGTATATGTCTCAGGAACATAGTAGTCCCTAAGCAATCTAGCTCTTTCTCCATCAGCATTAGGAACAAGGATGTTATTCCTCTCTTCTACCATGTCTTCAATTAATTCCTCCTCTTGCACAATGGTATCAACAGGGATGTTCCTCTATTGTCTAAGAGTACGTTCAGGCTCAGGATCAAGAGGTATCAAAGGGTCAGCTACAGAACGACGACCTTGTATATATTAACCAAAAGCACCTGAAAAGAAAACAAAAACAAAATTAAAAATAAAATATAAAATATAAAAATTTCCTAAACTAAAAATCCAATTAAAATTAATTCTGTAAAATCCAATCAATCAAATAGATAATCCCCGGCAACAGCGCCAAAAATTGATTCGTGTGTGAGTGTGACTTAAAAAGTATATCAATTAAAAATTTCCACACTTCGCAATAGAACGAATTTCTTGCAGAATAGGGCTATCGAAAGGGGTATCGTACCTCAAGGATTATGGTCTGATGAGTTGGATTACAAAATTAATTCTAATTAAATTTATAAAGAAAAGAATTCTGATTTTTAAACTAATTAAAAAGATAAAATAAAATAAATCAAAGTAAATAGATAGTGAAGATAATATGAGAGAAATCTAGGGTATTTGACTTCACCACTAACTTCACAATCAATGATCAATTGAATCAACTATGGGGAATTACATCATGCATAAGTGGTGTCGGTAGCTACAAGCTCACCTTCATCTGTCAAGAAGATAACATATGATTAAGGCTAAGCCATGGACTATCTTCGATTGGCATGGGCCATCTGCCTAACTACTTTAATCTAGGGTGCAGTATGGTTCATCTTCTCTAGGCATAATCCATCAAAGCTCTTAATAATATATTCAATGATTACCATTGTGTAATAATCGCTCTCATGATCACAGAAAACAAGAGAGATTGAGTTCAATAACAACAACTAAATATCTAAGACAAGATAAGAAATCATTGAGATTGAATTTACAAGACTTTTATTGCTCAATTCTATAATAAGAATCCTCTAAATTACACAATCTATGCATGTATATAAAGGTCCCCAATAATTAAAATAATCAAATCATTGATGCTTTGTTAGGGCTACATCAAAACCCTAGTGGATGAACTAGCCACTCATGGTAGAAGAAGAAGCTTCAACTGTTGAGGAAGAAGGCATCATCTTCATGAATTATGCGTATGACTTCGTTCTCCAATGGCTCTGCAAAATATGTTTCTGTTCTCTTCTCAGCCCTCTCAGACTCTTCAATCTCTGTACTCTCTCCCAAACTCCGCCTTTTATTCTTCACTTTATTCCCCAAGAGAATACACCAAAGTCCTAATCCAATTAGGAATAAATTAGGGTTTCCCGCAGCACTAATTAGGTGGGTTTTTCTGCTGACTTCGGCCCAACTTTTGACCCACTAGAAGTCCGATTTACGGAATTTTCGTGAAATACAAAAGTGTGCAGAATCAAATTTTGTTCAACCTCATGTGAAAATTATGTCTATTTGAGGCTCGAAAATCAGACTTCTGGTCCATTTTCCAAAATGGGATTAAGACTGTATTATGCGCAGATTTGGGCTTCAGGCCTGAAACCTTCTTAAGTAACTGTAAGTCTCTTGGACCTCTTTCTTGGACTGAATTGAGTTGAAATAAATGGTTGAATGATTCCCTTTGAAGTAGGCTTCATCTACACATCTTGGATGTCTTTTTTAAAAGCCCAAAAGCATGGTTTTAACTGAAATAATCATTAAGGCCCTGAAAATACAGAAAACACTAAAACGAAGTAAAATAACAAAATAATCTATCACTAAGAGAATAAAATAGCTAAGTTAAGAGGCTAGAATGCGTAACATTGAACGCCTATCAATATTTGGCCTGTCTGGATTGCAAGGCATATTGGGATCGCCTAATACCTAATAAGGTATATATACATTGTATTTAGCATGTCAGGATTGTTAGGCGTGTCAGGATCGCCTAATACCTTATAAAGTATCTATACACCTAATAAGGTATCTATACATAATATTTGGTATGTTAGGATTGCCTGACGTGTCGGGATCGCCTAATACCTAATATAGTATCTTTATATTTTATTTGGGTTGGGGCATGTCAGGGTTGCCTAATGTCTAATAAGAAGGTTCTCGTTATATATTCGAGCGTGTTAGGATTGCTTCTTATGTAAACTTAAAACTAGTCTGCACTTACATTGAGATAACTGATGGTTTAGTGTAGTGTGTGGGGCGACTCTATTATTGGGTCATAGGGTTAATTGGGGATATATTTATGAGCTAGTGGATAATATTTAATTGAATATAAACATAAATTTGGTATTTTGGGAAAGAATTATTAATGGAGGCAGGATAGATTTGTCTAGTACCTTGTAAGGCATTTGTAGAATATATGGAGGAAGGTATTGTTGGATTGCCTAGAGTCTAATTAGAAAACTTAGTGTGTTCGGGCATGTAAGGATTTCTTTTTATTTGAACTGAAAAAATAGGTTCTATAATTTGTGTGTTAGGGGATGGGTTGGTACGATTTGTAGGATGGTTTCTATTTTGGTACATGAGTAGAAAAGAAGATGATTCGGGTATATATTTATATGTTTTTGTTGTCCCTCATATAGAGGGTATGTTTACCGGTTATCTGATTCAGTTGTAGTAGAGAGAACTTGCTCGTGGGTTTAACCCACTTTATTGATATTTCAGGTTCCAGACAGTTTCCACATTGAGGTTAGAGCGTGGAGTTCGTAGAGTGTGACGATCATCTATTCCTTACCAGATCTTTAGTATAGGGATTTAGATTTTCATAAAGTATTTTACTTTTATGATTTTTGGTTAAAGGGGTCGTTGAATTACAAGACTTCCAAGTTGTATTGTTCTGATAAGTAATGAATATTACATATTCGATGCCCTTAAAATTATATGAATTAGTGTCTTAGTAATATTTATTTCATGTTTTATTGGTTGTCTATGACAACCAATTGGTTATGTGGAATACTTAGATATTTTTCAATGTTCAAGCATGCTATTTATAACATTAAATGTGTTATTAATGTTGGTTATATAATTGTATATCTATAAATGCCTTAGAGAAATTTAAAAGCTTGTTGGAATTGACTTGTGCATTAAATTGGTGGATTCTTGTATATATGTGAATGTGACACTTATGTGCTTGATGAATTTCTTTAGGAATGTGTTTAAGTGTAATATATGATTTAATTGTTTATATATAAATAGTGGAAATTGTGGAAAGTGTGAATTTTATGAAATGTGGAAGATATGATGTATGTTCAATATGAATGGATGTGACGTTTGTAATGAGAATTTGTGTGAGTACAAAAATTGAATGCTACATTAATCATTAATTGTAAATGCACATTAATTTGAACATGTGGGTGCATCTTCATTTGCATGGTGAGGACGGTGAGCTTAGTTGGACGGTAATTTCCTCTTGACGAGTGATAAGGTGATCCGGTAAAAGGAAAACCCTCGTGGAGTGGACTTGTTATTTAGCTTCATTAGAAATGATGAGGATACTCCCTACAAAGGTGAGCCCTACGATGAGGTGGACATGTTATAAAGTCTCGGATAGGTGGGATTGGTTGTCCAAGGAAATTGGAGACCAATGGAGGTGTGGAGAGGTTGAGGGAGTCACGAATATCATGTTGCTTTAGACATTACTTATGATATGGTTTTGTTATGTACTAATTGATCAAAATGTATGTTTATGTGGTATTCACAGAACTTGCAGAATTGTGTTTTAGACATTCCTACTAAGCGTGTGGTTGCTCATCCTATGACGATTAATATTTTTCAGTAAATGGAAGGAAAATGATGGAGTTTCCCTAACATAGGTGTGGAGTAGAAAAGTGGTTTCATTTAAAGACTTGTTATTTTCGTTATTTGGCATATTCGGGGACTTAGTGCATGTAGATATATGTATGAAACTTGAATATGATATGTTGCTTCTATATTTTATGAACATGTTGTGAATATGTTAGAGTTATGCTTCGATTCCATATTCTATATATAAGTTTTGTGCATGTATATTATTGTTGGCATAATTGAGATGAGAGAGGAGATGTTATTCATGTCCAAATGTTGTATGAAGTGATTTGATGATTTGAAAAGCAATTAGAGTATGAATTGCATGTATGGTGAGTACTTGAGGAAATTCTGCAGAAGTTTAGGCCTAGGCAATTTGAGGGGCCACAAAGTGCAGTTTGAGGTGCCTCAAGATTTTGAGGTGTCTTAAAGTATAGTTTGAGGCGCCTCATAGAGTTTTTTTGAAATCACTAATTCTTCTAAAAGTTTAAGAAAACTCAAACTGGAGTTTGAGGCACCTCAAAGTCCCCTAACCGTATATAGTTGAAATTTCATGATTTATGAATGGAAATGAATTGGTATGGATGCATAGACCGATGGGGGGTCCACAAAAGTGAATAATAATGAATGAATGCACATATAAATATATGTTTATAATATTGCTTCTGTGGTTATGAGATTTTAGAAATAGCTCTCATGGATAGATGAACCAGTTCACTCTCGCAAATTTGGACCAGAATGGGGATTCGAGTGACTCAAATTTTGGGGCATGACTATAATTGGAGATATGGGTTATTACTCAATCACCCTCGATTTCTGAATTTTGAAAATTAAGGTATGATAGATTGGCATCAGAGCATGATATCAATAGGATAATTGTGATTTGAGATGTGGCTTATTACTCAATCATCATCAGTTTTTGGGTATTAAAAATTGGGGCGTGACAGGTTGGTATCAGAGCACTATGTCGAATACCTAGGGGCTACGGGTAAAGGGTTGTATCACGTGTAGTTTCATAATTGGTTAGAACCTTGAGTCTGACTAGTTTATGTGACTAAATATGTGTTGAGAAACATGTCTATATAATATATGAAAAGATGATAACATGTTGTATGTTGGGTAGTTATTTGATCATGTGAACATAAAACATATGATAACTTATTTTTGTTGACCTATATCATTGCACGAGTATTGGGGACCAAATGTTAGTCAATTTAGTACGACTATTGGTAATACTGTGATACTATGATTCTAGACAGAGTGTGTCTGAAGTGTACAATTGATATAGTGGGATAAAGGCTTAGAATTGATTTAATCTATTTTGAGTTAATGGATGGGTGACGGTTTGTACGTTTGAAAGTGATATGTTTGTGTTTTGTGAAATGAGTTGAAAGTTGTATGATAAGTGTTGCATATGATGTTTAAGTGAAGAAATAGTTAACGGTGGTTAGAATCCTGACATATAGTATCGAAAGTGAGGATAATTTCTTACCATGAGGGGGAAGGGTGGACGCAACCCAGTATATACGCTGGGTAGGTTGTATGAGACTCTAGGTCATTATAGGTGACCTCAAACTCTCATTGGAAAGTGTTGTCTAAAGTGAAGTGCTAATATGAAAGGACTTCTCTATAATTGTCAACTAGTTCCATGGAGTGGAAGGATAAAATGAGACATGATTCTTTCTCAAATACTGGTGATGGAAATTGATTGGTTAATGAGATTGTGAAATCAGGGGGATGTAATGTCACGCCCCGATTCCCGAGGCCTAGAAACCGAGGAGTGAACCCCGTGAGATCCCCTTACGCTATAACCACCACCTGATCATACAATCTCAATTTTTTATTATTTTTACGAAAATTGGGCATGACCCATTCTAAATAATCAGATCTTGGCATGTTATACCTGCTTTAAATTCAAATGGACACTTCTGGGCTCGTGTCCCCCCAGCATTTATATCTAAACAATAAAAATGGACACTTCTGGGCACGTGTCCCCCCAGCATTTCTACAATATGCATAATATAATCAAAAATATACATGTCTCAGTCCTTGAATGTCCGTATTATATACATACATCACATGAATAAATACAATTGAAAGACTGAATCAACATAATTCTCTCTATACATTTAATCCAAATGTAGTACATCTATCTATCCATTATTCTGGACATGCATTAGATTCTAAGGAATCTAGACACTACCTCTGTAACCGGTGCTGTCAGTCCCCTAACTAACTCCGTACTCAGCAATACCTGCAAAACTTGGGAGGGGGTGAGCTCAAAGGCCCAACAAGGTATGTAGAACCATACTATCACCGCTGCAGCAGGTCGATCCTCACATATTCTCAAAAATATACGTGCACTTAAATATATCACAATATTTAAGACCATGCTTTACCTACCATGCATGAACCAACGATGTATATGGCTACTCTAGCACATATGAACATACAAAAACCACTACACATGATTTTAGAAATCATTTTCAACATGCTTGAAAGCAGTAAGCATCCATCACCAGTAAGTATATAGAACATATATGTCAAAGCATTTACATAACAATGCAAATCAATTTCCACGTCTCCTACTCATCAAGTAGCAATCTCAAATGCAATGAAGATGTATTTAAACTATACAACATGCGTAAAAGCAATAGATATCCAACATATATCATGTTCTGTCACAAACAACGCATATATAAGAATGCGTTAAACACAAAGCATGCTTCACAATAGAAAATGTAAGCAAGTTCACATACTTGTCTCTCTCTCAAACTCAACCCAATATCCTAACATGATTCTCAACTAATCATGTGATCGAGACACTTCCCACACAATTTTGGAATCGAAATCACCGAGAACAACGGTCCTATAGGTGATGAGATAATTTCGGAATGCACCACTGAGAACATCGGTCCTACCAAGTGATGAGATAATTTCAGAATGCACCACTGAGAACATCGGTCCTACCAAGTGATGAGATAATTTCGGAATGCACCACTGAGAACATCGGTCCTACCAAGTGATGAGACAATTTCGGAATACACCATTGAGAACATCGGTCCTACCAAGTGATGAGACAATTTCAGTATGCACCACCGAGAACATCGGTCCTACCAGGTGATAAGATCATTTCAAAATACACCACTGAGAATATCGGTCCTACCAGGTGATGAAACCACTTCTACACCTTGACCGAGTATTGATCTACTCTAGGTGATTTGCCTACTTTATGACCACAACTACAACCGAGTATTAACCTACTCTAGGTTATTCAACCACACTTCCCCGTTTCCTCACAACGGCATCATATATGCATTTCGAACATATAACAACCGAACATTCAATATTCATGCCTCACAATGCCTAAGCTAGTTGAAAGAACATAGCATACATTTCATCTCCACATAAACCCACATATAACCACATATGTGTCATTTCCCTCCCATATATGCAATATAGATGCATATATACATAGCATAATATTTTCATGCATCAACCTATGCCTATGAATACTAAAAAGAAGTATTTGGCATGCTACTCATCACATTCCAACACATATAGCACATACATGTTCAAAACCCGCATAATACCTCACATATGCAAAACACTCCAACTTTAGCACATTTTTATTATGCTATAACCAATGCATACATTCAATATATATATAAAGTCAGCATGCATCCCGTATCCACACTACCACATATAAATACATATATGTCATATCATGTATATAGTCACATATGCATATATACTTGCATAAATATAATCATGCTCTCACTCAAGGCATGCATTTACTACAAGTAACTAGCATACTTTTCATTCCCAATATATAACCACATATATATTCCGTCACCATATATGTACTAAGAACATATAGAACACCTACATATCATAATCATGCTTTACAAATGCCTGCCAAAAGTTATATTCATACTTAGCATGCATTTCTACCGCTGCACCCATATATATAATCACATATATATATTGAACATCATGCATAAGAACCACGTATGCATACAAGACAACACATAGCTAAACAGGTATTATTTAGCATAGTTTTTACATGATTTCAATTAATACGATACATGCATATCACGATGCAAATAAACGATTCAATTTAACATGTCATTGCTCCCCAAACCCACACCTATATATATACACACACATATATATACATGCTGTCACGCCCCGGTTTCCGACACCCGGTTAGGAGCGAGGGAAACGGGGGTGAATCCGTAATTTCACCTCAAGTCCCCACACCTTAATCTCATTTTAATCTATTCTATTGCGGAAGCATTCTATATGTGCACCCTTCAGGTGACATAAGATCATCAATGGCCCTTGCAAAGGATTTTCACAAAAATCGGGCATGACCTATTCTAAATAATCAGCTCCTGGCATATTACACCTGCTTTACAATTCATATGGACACTTCTGGGCACGTGTCCCCCCAGCATTTATATCTAAACAATAAAAATGGACACTTCTGGGCTCGTGTCCCCCCAGCATTTCTACAACATGCATAATATAGTCAAAAATATACATGTCTCAGTCCTTGAATGTCCGTATTATATACATACATCACATGAATGAAATACATCTAATCCAAATGTACAACATTCATCTACTACCCTGAACATAAATTAGATTCTAAGGGATCTAACTACTACCTCTGCAACTGGTGCTATCAGTTTCCCCAACTGACTCCTTAATCGGCAATACCTGCAAAACCTGGGAGGGGGTGAGCTCAAAGGCCCAACAAGGTAAGTAGAACCATACTATCATCGCAGCAGCAGGTCGATTCTCACATATTCTCAAAAATATACATGCACTTAAATATATCACGATATTTAAAGTCATGCCCCTCCTAGCATACATGAACTAACAATGCACATGGCAGTTCCAGCACTTATGAACATTTAAATCAACTATACATGACTTGTGAAAATCATTAACAACATGTTCAAAAACAATAACCATCCAACGTCATTATGTATAGAAAACATATATGAACAGAAGCATTTACATGAGCAATGTAAATCAAATACCACATCACCTACTCAACAGGATCCATAGATTCATGCATAAACGCACATTAAATCGCTACATGTCTACATGATATGTATACATGCTTTTTACCCATAAACAATCACGTTTTTCAAATCATGCGTGATGCTTTCCACCTCAATGCATATACATAGATATATATGTATATATATATATATATATATATCAAATTGACAGTCACATTTCGTATATATAACTCACGCCACAAATTTCCGGAAATCACTTCAATGGGGACTAAGCTTATCACACCATCCATAGTAAGGGTCTCTTCGGCACCCAAACTCTGCTTGTGCTTTATCGGGTTACTAACCCGAAGGGAGCACCTCCTCTTGGCCAAGTTTTGGGTCTTTCACCCTAGGGACCATTCCCTCATCTTAATTCTCAATGTTGTCACGCCCCAAAAACTCGCTTTTCAAATAGTGCACATAATCACATCAATGCACTTATCCACACCATGAATGCATTTTCGTCAAATCAATGCATTTTCCTTTCACCTCAAGATTGTCACAATGTCATCACACTCATATCATGGAAATCGTCATGCTTATGCATTTTTCAAGAAAATCATATCTTTCATGCATAAATCTATAAACACCACATTTTCACATTTTTCACCAATGAACACACTTTTCACATAATTCATTCATAGACACATTTGCACATACACAACATATATATATGCCACATCCTGCATATAATCACATACACATGTATATTAGCATAAATAAAATCATGCTTTCACTTCAATCCTGCATTTACAATGAGCAACCAGCATGCATTCATACAACCATATACAATCACGCAAATATATATATATTTTTATATATATATCATGTCACCCATATAGATAGCAGAAACACACCTAATATTTCACATACTTCATGCTTTTCCAATGCCCTTCTATACTATAACCAATTTAGCATGCATTTACCACTGCACCAATATATAAACACGTATATATTTATGTACACTCAACTCATGCATAGGAATCATATAAGCATGCAAGGCAACATCTAGCTAAATATATATACATAATTTAGCATACTTTACATGGCTCAACCCCTAAACATGCATATAACAATGCAAATCAACATCAGAATCTAACAATGCTCTTACCCTCCAAGCCCACACACATATATATATATACCACAGCTATATGTATCCTCACATCCCACGTATATATATATATATATAAACACCTTTATATATATATATGCACATACATACATGCAAATGCCACATATGACTAAATTAAGGACATATGTAAAATAAATCAACATATTTAAAATATATATAGAGATAGAGGCAAGAATCAACTTGCCTTAGGTCCCGTTTCGCCAAGTCCGCGCTTGCAAAGCGGTCCTCTTTCCATGTCCGGTCCGGTCCAGTCTTGTGTCAAAACCCACACGAACAAATTCACTGGACTAGTTCATTTCCTCCTCACTAATTCCTGCGCTTGGCCCAATTCATGTTGTGGCCCAATCCTCATCATAACTCAATTCCAAGTTCAAGCCCAACACCTCAATCCATGATGTCTCAACCATTGGGTCAATTTACATTCTAAAGCTCAACCCATATACCAAATCCATTTACTCATTTCGTAAACCAATTCTAACCCACTGTCAAAGCCCATTTCATTGTCCATGGACTTGGCCTAATTTAATTAGGCAAACCAATTTGATCCAATGTCATTTCAATTGTCCAAACTCATGTATGTAGCTCAAATTGACAGCCCACAATTTCGGCCCAAACAACCTAAACCAATCTCACCGAACACCATTAAACCCGGCCACCAAACAGGCTGTCCAAACCGAACCCGAAGTTCTACTGTCGAACGGCTTCATCACTAACCAAACTCAACTCAAATCCAACCAGCCACCTTCTCCAACCTTTCCGCTGCTGGAACAACTTCCATCACTCACCATTTCACTACGAAAAGTGCCATGATCAGCCATCAATGGCCGACCCAAACACCACCCTATCGAGCCCTGTAAGACCCACCAAGGCCTCACCCGAACCACTCTTTTGTCAAGCCAAATGAAACCCAGAAGAGAGCACCACCAGCCATACCCTCGGCCAGTCGCTAGCGGCCATACTCGGCCCGTCAAAACAGATCCAACCTCATCACTCGGAACCCAGCGATCCAGCCGAGCTCAACCTCCAGACCGGACCAAACCCAGCCCCATCCGAAGCCTCTGCCGTCGCCGGAGTGCCACCTCAACAGCCGTAATCAGCCAAAACCAAACGGACCCTCGAAACCCCGGCCAACCAAACCCCAGCCGAGAACTCCCTTCGCGAACGGTTCGGCCCGTGGAACCACCTTGAGCCACCAACGTCGGCCCAGCCACTGCCGGGGCTCCACCGTAAGCGATCGGCAGCCCCAGCCACCACCGGCGCCGGACCACCCCTCCTCTTTCTCGGTTTCTCCCTCTCGATCTCCCGACCTCTCCTTCTCTCTTGGTTTCTCCTTTCTCTCTCTTCCCGATTTTCTCTTTTCTTCTCTTTTCTTTTCTTTTCTTTTTCCTTTTCTTTCTTCTTTTCTTCTTCTTTTCTCTTTTTCTTTTCTTTTCTTTTTCTTCTCCTTTCGGCTAATTCTTTCTCCTCCTCTCATTTCTTATCTTCTCTTCTTGTTTCATTATACACCACACATTATACACATATACTTGTAATCACACATGTGCACCCACATTTCTTCACAATTGCATAAAGCCCCCCATATATTTATAATTAAATATAAATATGGGTACTATGTATATATATATGTATATAGATATATATATATATACATATACTCACCTTCCACTTGTCTAGAAATATATCCACGCCCTTTCCGGAATTTATTTAATCCGAAAAAAATTTAATCCGGTCCAAAATTAACCCGGAATCGGTCAAAATATTCCGGTCCTTACACATCCTCACATCCCACGTATATACCATATTCACCTTTATATATATACATATACACACATATATATATATATACAACCACCACATATGATTAAACTAAGAGCATATGCAAATTAATCAATAATATTAAAGTATATACGTAGGACATAGAGGCAAGAAGCAACTTGCCTTAGGTCCCACTTTTACTTTGCTCGCACCTGCAAAGCGGTCCATTTTCCATGTCCAGTCCAGTCCCGTGTCAAAGCCCACACAACAATTAATCCCATCAAAGTAGTCCAAACATAGTCCAATTAGAACCAATTTCAAGGTCCAATTATACAAGCCCAATATCAAGGCCCAATTTTAATGATCCCACATCCAAGCTCCATTCTTCAATTTCACAAAATCACACAAATCATGCCACACTCATGTATACAAATCTAATTAGATGTGCAACCGGCAACCTAACCAACACCAACTACCCATGGTTGCACCCAGCCATAGCCACAATTGTGGCCATCAGTCTAAACCGCAAGCAAGCCAACCCATCACCATGGCCGAACCTCCATGGGAGTCGCAACCCCCAAACCAAAAATAGCCCCATACATGGCCAACCAACTCCACCGCCGAAACATCATAGTTGTTCAAGCCAATCTCACCGAACACCATTGAACCCGGCCACCAAACAGGCTATCCAAACCGAACCCGAAGTTCCACTATCGACCAACTTCATCACTAACCAAATTCAAATGTAAGATCACCACAACCCCAGCCAAACCCAGCTCCACCATTTCGTGGAATCCATTCAAAAACCCAACTGAAATAACCCCAAAAACTGGACCAAACACAGCCCCAATCAAGCCGTGCGCACCATCGTTGGGCCATCCGAAGCCAACCCAGACACAACCCAACAACCACTGCCGGAAACCACCACCAACCACCATATATCAAAACCAAACCGACCACTTTAATCAGAACGACTACCCAAAATCAAACCACCAAGGTCGAGCCTCCACTAGCCACTACTGTAACCTCACGGCTGCAACACCCAAACTAGCCGAAGCCAAACACCAACCGCAACCCCCATGGAAAACCCACCGGAAGCCGCGAGCATCCGTCGAACCGCCACCAACAGACCCACCTTCGGTTGAACCTTCACCGAGCTCAACCCACAAATCGAACCACCCACAGCCTCCTCTAGCGGTCGTGACCGCCTTCAGCCACTGCCGGAAACGGCCTCCACCACCACTGCTAGGGCTGCCGGAATGGATCTCCCGTTTTCTCTCCTTCGGCCTCTCTCCCTCCCTCCCGATTTATCTCGGTTTCTCTTTCTCTCTCTTCCCGATCTTATTTTTCTCTTCTTTTCTTTTCTTTTCCTTTTCTTCTTTTCCTTTTCTTTTCTTTTTCCTTTTTTTTTCTTTTCCTTTCTTTCTTCTTTTTTGGCTGACCACACATGTGGTCTTCCTTCACTTCATTTTGGTCCACATATATATATTTATATATATATATATATATATATATATATATGTGTAATACCATATACACTACACATAATTTATGTACATATATTATATATATATACATACTCAACCCACATACACTATTGACCCTCTTCATGCACAAAATCACAAATGTGCATCTCCATGTATTCATAATTACATAAAGACCCATTAAATATATATATATATACTCATGTCTCCATATATATATATACACACTCACCATGCAACCATATATATATATATATTCCCATATATATATATACGATTTTTCCATACCCTCCATCAACATACATATAATTTCATATATATATATATGTATATCCACATTCTTTTCGAATTTAATCTATTCGAAAAAAAATAAATCCGGTCAAAATTCACCCGGAACCGGTCAAAATTATTTCGGTCCTTACAACCTCCCCTCCTTCAAGGAATTTCATCCTCGAAATTAGCATAATCATGGTCTTTCCAAAACTAATCCATACATGACGTCATTCTCTCCAATGATCG
Organism: Cornus controversa; assembly: GCA_026545225.1. Taxonomy (NCBI): domain Eukaryota; kingdom Viridiplantae; phylum Streptophyta; class Magnoliopsida; order Cornales; family Cornaceae; genus Cornus; species Cornus controversa. Next base: position 25,216,410 of record CM048848.1, on the reverse strand, counting down.
TCACTATCTCTTTCCACATACCCTAGGCGCTACACTTGCAACACCTAACTCATAACACTCAAGTCTTGCACAACAGTGCATCTCGACTGTCGTAAGGCAATATAACCACTTCCGTGACCTGGCTGAGTGACTCCTAAGCCCATATACGGTTCACTCACGAAATCCTCCGAAGCACTTGCTTTCTAGAGTCCACAGTCTCTACCTCAAGACCTATCCAGTCCATCTCTATCTCTAGTATAAGGCAACACCTTTGACTAATCATACCAATCACTCACAGTGATACATCCCTTATAATCCGGGATCATCAATACTCAAAGTCATTATTTTATTATCAAACATGACTTTCAATCTCTGGCATATCATTTCCGGGCTTAGTCCAATATCATGGGCATTATCACAACACAAATCACATCAATCCAGTGCACATCACAAGCGCACTCACCAGTAAGGCACATGACAGTGTACTCGCCGATAAAAATATCATAAACAATGTACTTGCCGCAGTAAGCCACATAATCCTGCCCAGTCTCATAGACTACAACCCACTGGAATCCAATGCCAAGTCCAGGATCTCACATCCCACTGGTTTCACAATCTCATTTTTTCAAGAGGGGAAACATTTACCCTTTTTCATCCTTCACACTAAGGAGCAAGTTGACAATTAGAGAGAATTCTTTTCATATCAGCACTTCACTTTAGACAACCCTTACCAACGAAAGTTTGAGGTCACCTACAGTAACCAAACAGCAGCCATACAGTGGCCGCAGCCCACTGCGTCTACACGTCCACCTCTCCCCTTCACGGCAAGAAATTATCCTCACTTCAGATACCATATGTCAGGATCCTCATCCATTATCAACCCATCCTTCTCTTAACATCATGTCTACACTATGATCCAACTACATCAATCATGCGCATATCACAGTACACCACTGAGGTCAAGGCACATAAGGAGTGCACTTGTTAAAACAAATCATCCAGTCCTGTCCATTTTTGTGGACTACATTCCATTGGCATTTAGTGCCAAGGTTAGGGTTTTACATGCCCTTAACTTCACAATCTCATTCCTCGATGAATGAATCTCACTTACCCGTCCATTGATCCTAACGAATGTTTTCAACTTCCCGGGTATTTATCCATTCCTTTCCAGTATCTCACTTGAGACCCCAAGATCCTGACTGCTTCGTTTAGGACCCCACAAATCTTTCCATGCATCACAATTGCATTAATCAGCACCTAGGCATTACGATGCATTGCCAATGCATTGTCAAAGTCATCACATGTCCTCTGACTCCAAGAATTAGGTCAATTCTGAGTCCTCATCGTTGTGCAATGATTACAACGCAAATCTGGACCACCAAACTCTTGGTTTGGGAAACTACAAGGTTAACCATACCTTTCTCAACAATTCCAGACTTATACTTTCAAAGTCTATCACTACATGTCTATTTCAACATCACAGTCCACTCAGGTTCCAAACCTCTACCTAGGTTTACCAATTCTCAAAATCGAAACTCTCTAGGTGACTACATGTCACTACTAGCCATGCAACGCAAAATGAAATACTAAAGTGCAATACTCAGTTACATGAATCATATCTACCACATAGCATATAACACACAACATGCTAATCACATAAACACGTACAATGCATGATATGACATATGATGCATAAATCAATACTCTAGCCCTCGGGCTAATACTAGGAAAATACCCCTGACCATACCCGGTCCAGGTACCTCCTCTGCCTGAGCAAGTGTGAAACACGGCCCAGTCCCCCTAGTATACACACATACTAGAACACAAAATCTAGAGTGGTTCAAACAAACCTACTCTCATCCTCTGTACTCAGTGGTAAACACCTACCAATCTATCCACCCTGTAGTCTCAGGTAGCAACCTTGACTATCAATACCAATCACTTTCAGTGACATATCCCTACTATTGGGAATTCTTTATCTGTCGTCATCCAAATGAAACAACTCAACGCCTACAAGAGCCAGCGTATTGTAAGAGAAACGCTAATCCAAGAAAAATGTTCGGCCGAGCCATTTTCCAAAGCTAGCCCAACTCCGGCAATATGCCTTCCTTGTATCCCATCTCAATTGCCAACCTCGGCAACACACTTACCAACAACACATCATAAGTCCCTAAATATCTATAAGGACTTAAACACTTGCAAACTTCCTTGCGTTATCTGTTCGTTACTCACAAACAAGACTTAATCACCCAGTCGAGGGTCTAAACTCAACCAATTTTGGGAGTTATTACCAATCGAAACCAGTTTCACACACCAACACTTTGATCTTTCATTATGATTGCTCACACCAAGCAAGTCATTCCACTATCATCCATAGGTAATTAAACCTATCATCTAGACAACTATCAACCATTGCCTATCTTAAAATCAACATGTGATTTGACCATCCGTCCTTAGGTATTCAAACCTATGACTTTGATACCCTAGGTTTTCAAACCTAATGCTTTAATAACAATCCACAAATCCTCAACCCTTACCCGTCGCCCCTAGGTATTCCAACCTAGTGCTCTCATATCATTCTGGTATTAGGTACATAATCTAACCTTCTCAACCATACACGTGATATGTCCATCACCCGTCGTCCCTAGGTATTCCAACCTAGCGCTCTGATACCATCCGGTCATGCCCCGATTCCTGAGGCCCAAAAACCGAGGTGTGAACCCCGTGAGATCCCCTCACGCTATAACCACCACCTGATCATACAATCTCAATTTCCAATTATTTTTATGAAAATTGGGCATGACCCATTCTAAATAATCTGATCCTGGCATGTTATACCTGCTTTCAATTCAAATGGACACTTCTGGGCTCGTGTCCCCCCCAGCATTTATATCTAAACAATAAAAATTGACACTTCTGAGCACGTGTCCCCCCAACATTTCTACACCATGCATAATATAATAAAAAATATACATGTCTCAATCCTTGAATGTTCGTATTATATACATACATCACATGAATAAATACAATTGAAAGACTGAATCAACATAAATCTCTCCATACATTTAATCCAAATGTAGTACATCTATCTATCCATTATTCTGGACATGCATTAGATTCTAAAGAATCTAGACACTACCTCTGCAACCGGTGCTGTCAGTCCCCTAACTAACTCCGTACTCAGCAATACCTGCAAAACCTGGGAGGGGGTGAGCTCAAAGGCCCAACAAGGTATGTAGAACCATACTATCACCGCTGCAGCAGGTCGATCCTCACATATTCTCAAAAATATACGTGCACTTAAATATATCACAATATTTAAGACCATGCTTTACCTAGCATGCATGAACCAACGATGTATATGGCTACTCTAGCGCATATGAACATACAAAATCCACTACACATGATTTTAGAAATCATTTTCAACATGTTTGAAAGCAGTAAGCATCCATCACCAGTATGTATATAGAACATATATGTCAAAGCAATTATATAACAATGCAAATCAATTTCCACGCCTCCTACTCATCAAGTAGCAATCTCAAATGCAATGAAGATGCATTTAAACTATACAACATGCGTAAAAGCAATAGATATCCAACATATATCATGTTCTATCACAAACAACGCATATATAAGAATGCGTTAAACACAAAGCATGCTTCACAATAGAAAATGTAAGCAAGTTCACACACTTGTCTCTCTCTCGGACTCAACCCAATATCCTAACATGATTCTCAACCAATTATGTGACCGAGACACTTCCCACATAATTTCGGAATTGACATCACCAAGAACATCGGTCCAACCAGGTGATGAGATAATTTTGGAATGCACCACTGAGAACATCGGTCCTACCAAGTGATGAGATAATTTCAGAATGCACCACTGAGAACATCGGTCCTACCAAGTGATGAGATAATTTCGGAATGCACCACTGAGAACATCGGTCCTACCAAGAGATGAGACAATTTCGGAATACACCACTGAGAACATCGGTCCTACCAAGTGATGAGACAATTTCAATATGCACCACCGAGAACATCGGTCCTACCAGGTGATAAGATCATTTCAAAATACACCACCGAGAACATCGGTCCTACCAGGTGATGAAACCACTTCGACACCGTGACCGAGTATTGATCTAGTTTGGGTGATTTGCCCACTTTATGACCACAACTACAACCGAGTATTGACCTACTCTAGGTTATTCAACCACACTTCCCCGTTTCCTCACAACGGCATCATATATGCATTTTGAACATATAACAACCGAACATTCAATGTTCATGCCTCACAATGCCTAAGCTAGTTGAAAGAACATAACATGCATTTCATCTCCACATAAACCCACATATAACCACATATGTGTCATTTCCCTCCCATATATGCAATATGGATGCATATATACATAGCATTATATTTTCATGCATCAACCCATGCCTATGAATACTAAAAAGAAGTATTTGGCATGCTACTCATCACATTCCAACACATATAGCACATACATGTTCAAAACCCGCATAATACCTCACATATGCAAAACACTCCAACTTTAGCACATTTTTATTATGCTATAACCAATGTATACATTCAATATATATATAAAGTCAGCATGCATCCCGTATCCACATTACCACATATAAATACATATATGTCACATCCTGCATATAGTCACATATGCATATATACTTGCATAAACATAATCATGCTCTCACTCAAGGCATGCATTTACTACAAGTAACTAGCATACTTTTCATTCCCAATATATAACCACATATATATTCCGTCACCATACATGTACTAAGAACATATAGAACACCTACATATCATAATCATGCTTTGCAAATGCCTGCCAAAAGTTATATTCATACTTAGCATGCATTTCTACCACTGCACCCATATAAATAATCATATATATATATTGAATATCATGCATAAGAGCCACGTATGCATACAAGACAACATATAGCTAAACATGTATTATTTAGCATACTTTTTACATGATTTCAATCAATACGATACATGCATATCACGATGCAAATAAGCGATTTAATTTAACATGTCATTGCTCCCCAAACCCACACCTATATATATATACATGATAAGTGCACAAAACTTGCTATTTTATATCCTAAAATAAGTTTTTAATTCATCTTTTATGTTATTTAAAGGTTCTTATCTTTGCATTTTATGTTTTATAGGGGTTAATTTCCAAATAAGAAGAAAAGCAGCAAAAGAGGGCTAAAAAGGATATATATAGCAAAGATGAACATAAGAAGAATTGTAGGAGAGATGGTATTCTGTGCAATCTACTTCACAAGAGGTCTCAAGTTCAAAACTTTGCCAAATATTTTGTACACGGCCACGTCTGCAGTCCAGAATTGAAATTAAAGATATGGAAATCAAATTTTAGATATTCAAATTCAAAATTTTGTATTTTGAATTTTTGTTTTTAAATTTTGAATTTGGTATTTCAAATTTGTATTTTGAATTTTGTTTTTAAAATTTTTTCCACCTAAACCATTCCCCTCTAACTCTATAAATAGGGGGTCTTAGGGGATGGTGAAGGGAGTGAGAAATTGTAGAAAAAAATAAAGTGTAGTTGTAAATATTTTCTTGTATTCATTTTTTTCTTATAAACACACCTCTCAAGAGAGTGATGAAGCCACTATGATGAAATATAAGTAAGTTCTTTTATTATTTTTTCTAATTTTTTCTCCCAAGAGCATTCTTCTATTCTTCTATTCTGGATTTTTATTTTCTAAAATTAGAGGGAGGATTCTTCGTGTTTGCCAAATAATGGTTATTCGAAGAATGCCTACCTCTGTTTACCTAGCCAATGTGCATCAGATTAAGTAAAAAATTGTCTCTCTCATATATAATCAAGTTTGCTTTTTTATGTCATATTTTCCTTCATCTTTTCAAGTTGTAATTGGATTGGTGAAGTGTATTAATTATTGGAGGAAAAACTTGATAAGAATAGTAAAAAATTTATTTATGTGGATTTGTGGTGGTGGATTCCCTTCCCTTGAGATTATTTTATTATTATAGTTTTATTAATTCATTATAATTCTAAAATAAAAAATATTTTTAAAAAAAAAAATTTTCATTCCATAAATTAGTGTGTGAATTTGAGCACTTTCGGAATCTCACTTGAGAGTGGTTCGACCCTGCTTATTACTATACAATTTTTAGTAGAGTTTTTGCAGGTTTTATTATTTTTTGTACGAAGTGTAGACAAGCAACGACAAACATCCAATAATCTACACTCGTCAATACACACATATATATACATCCTCACATCCCACGTATATACCATATTCACCTTTATATATTTACATATGCACACATATATATATATATACAACCACCACATATGATTAAACTAAGAGCATATGTAAATTAATCAATAATATTAAAGTATATACGTAGGAGATAGAGGCAAGAATCAACTTGCCTTAGGTCCCGCTTTTACTGTGCTCGCGCCTGCAAAGCGGTCCATTTTTCATGTCCGGTCCAGTCCCGTGTCAAAGCCCACACAACAATTAATCCCATCAAAGTAGTCCAAACATAGTCCAATTGGAACCAATTTCAAGGTCCAATTATACAACCCCAATATCAAGGCCCAATTTCAATGATCCCACATCCAAGCTCCATTCTTCAATTTCACAAAACCACACAAATCATGCTACACTCATGTATACAAATCTAATTAGATGTGCAACTGGTAACCTAACCAACACCAACTACCCATGGTTGCACCCAGCCATACAATTGTGGCCATCAGTCTAAACCGCAAGCAAGCCAACCCATCACCATGGCCGAACCTCCATGGGAGTCGCAACCCCCAAACCAAAAATAGCCCCATACATGGCCAACCAACTCCACCGCCGAAACATCATAGTTGTTCAAGCCAATCTCACCGAACACCATTGAACCCGGCCACCAAACAGGCTGTCCAAACCAAACTTGAAGTTCCACTATCGACCAGCTTCATCACTAACCAAACTCAAATGTAAGATCACCACAACCCCAGCCAAACCCAGCTCCACCATTCCGTGGAATCCATTCAAAAACCTAACTGAAACAACCCCAAAAACTAGACCAAACATAGCCCCAATCAAGCCGTGCGCACCATCGTCAAGCCATCCGAAGCCAACCCAAACACGACCCAGCAACCACTGCTGAAATCCACCACCAACCACTATAGATCAAAACCAAACCGACCACTTTAATCAGAACGGTTACCCAAAATCGAACCACCAAGGCCGAGCCTCCACTAGTCACTACTGTAACGTCACGGCTGCAACACCCAAACCAGCCGAAGCCAAACACCAACCGCAACCCCCATGGAAAACCCACCAGAAGCCGCGAGCATCCGTCGGACCGCCACCAACAGACCCACCTTCGGTTGAACCTTCACCGAGCTCAACCCACAAATCAAACCACCCACAGCCTCCTCCAGCCGTCGTGACCGCCTTCAGCCACTGTCAGAAATGGCCTCCACCGTCGCTGCTAGGGCCGCCGGAATGGATCTCCTGTTTTCTCTCCTTCGGCCTCTCTCTCTCTCCCTCCTGATTCGTGTGTGAGTGTGACTCAAAAAGTATATCAATTAAAATTTCCACACTTCGCAATAGAACGAATTCCTTGCAGAATAGGGCTATCGAAATGAATGGGTATCGTACCTCAGGGATTATGTTCTGATGAGTTGGAACACAGAACTAATTCTAATTAAATTTATAAGAAAAGAATTCTGATTTTTAACTAATTAAAAAGATAAAATAAAATAAATCAAAGGTAAACAGATAATGAAGATAATAAGAGAGAAACCTAGGGTGTTTGACTTCACCACTAACTCCACAATCAATGGTCAATTGAATCAACTATAGGGGAATTACATCATGCATAAGTGGTGTCGGTGGCTACAAGCTCACCTTCATCCGTCAAGAAGATAACATATGATTAAGGCTAAGCCATGGACTATCTTCGATTGGCATGGGCCATCTGCCTAACTACTCTAATCTAGGGTGCAGTATGGTTCATCTTCTCTAGGCATAATCCATCAAAGCTCATAACAATATATTCAGTGATTACCATTGTGTAATAATCTCTCTCATGATCACAGAAAACAAAAGAGATTGAGTTCAATAAAAACAACTAAATATCTAAGACAAGATAAGAAATCATTGAGATTGAATTTACAAGACTTTTATTGCTCAATTCATTAATAAGAATCCTCACAATTACACAATCTATGCATGTATATAAAGGTCCCCAATAATTAAAACAATCAAACCATTGATGCTTTGTTAGGGCTACATCAAAACCCTAGTGGATGAACTAGCCGCTCATGGTAGAAGAAGAAGCTTCAACTGTCGAGGAAGAAGACATCATCTTTCTGAATTACGCGTATGACTTCGTTCTCCAATGGCTCTGCAATATATTTCTGTTCTCTTCAGCCCTCTCAGACTCTCCAATCTCTGTGTGTAAGCTCTCTCTCTTCAGCCTCCAAGTCTTCCCTTTATTCCCCAAGAGAATACACCAAAGTCCTAATCCAATTAGGAATTAATTAGGGTTTCCCGCAGCACTAATCAGGTGGGTTTCTCCTGCTGACTTCGGCCCGACTTTTGACCCACTAGAAGTCCGATTCACGGAATTTTCGTGAAATACAAAAGTGTGCAGAATCAAATTTCGTTCAACCCCACGCGAAAATAATGTCGATTTGAGGCTCGGAAATAAGACTTCTGGTCCGTTTTCCAAAACGGGATTAAGACTGCATTATGCGCAGATTTGGGCTTCAGGCCCGAAACCTTCTTAAGCAACTGTAATTCTCTTGGACCTCTTTCTTGGGCTGATTTGAGTTGAAATAAATGGTTGAGTGAATCTCCTTGACGTAGGCTTCATCTCACCATCTTGGATGTCTTCTTTAAAAACCCAAAAGCACGGTTTTAACTGAAATAATCATTAAGGCCCTGAAAATACAGAAAACACTAAAACAAAGTAAAATAACAAAATAATCTATCACTAAGAGAATAAAATACATAAGTTAAGAGGCTAGAATGCGTAACATTCAACGCCTATCACACCCCCAAACTTACATATTGCTAGTCCCTTAGCAATAGAATAAAACAAAACTAAAACAAAGGAAACTAACAAATACTAACTAAACTACCAAACTCCACTTTCGTGGGAGAAACGATTGCATTTAGCATATGCAACAAGCCTTTAAACCCCTAGGTTCCCCCTAGTGGACGAGTATAGTCTCGTGAGGGTTTCCAGAAATGTTACCCACAAACATTCAAAATTCTGTTTCAACATTAATTCAAGAAGAAGATTACAATATATAGTTACAAACTTGCATTTAAGAATAATTTCAAACTTTCAAATTCCACAATTCAAATCAATGGTCCTCATGCATAATTCACATCAACATATCTCAAAATAACCAACTCTAGCTTCCTCGTGTAAATTGAACTAGCAGTCATCTCATGTAGCATAACCAAGCTCTGAATATATTAAGGCACATACCCTTTCAACTCACTAGCTCCCCTTATTGAAATCATACTTCCCAACATGCATACATGACTTTTTCATCATTTTTTTTCTTCATTCTCTTTTTTTTCATTGCTTTATTGGTTGTGCAATGTCTTGATCTATTAAGCTTTCTGAAAGATCCATGTAGCAAGCTTTCAGTCAGTGGCTCCCAAACCAGATGGCTTTAGGGCACTAGGCTTTAAGATACCCTGAAGACCTAATTACTCGAATCAGTCAGGCTACAAATCAAGACAACCAATGCTCATCTTTTCTCACCTTTTCACTTTTGACGCGAACACTCCGTGCTTCCTGAGGCATAGAGGCCCGGTTACTCATGAAAAGGATCAAATTGATTTGCTTATTCATCACTTTTTTTTTTCACTTCTTTTCTTTCTTTTTTTCATTGAAGTCAAGTATAACACATTATCGGTACTCATTCTCAAGAGATACTAATTAATATCAAGCATATGTAACTTAATAACTCAAAACATAGGTTTATACCCCACAAGATTATGCTAGTGTGTTTGTGCATGTAAGGAAACTAAAATTAATCACTCCAAAACATGTTATTACAAACCATGATTAAAACCACTTAATTTAAACCACAGTTTTCAAAATTTTCAAACATACTCAAAAATTGCAAGTTAAGCACCTACATAAGGTATTAATCCCTTGAATAATGTAAAAACATTCTATCTAAAAACAAAACAAAATAAAATAAAATAAACAAACTAAGAAAATAAAATAAAATAAAATCCTAATACAAAAAGAATTTCACACAAATTTCCCCCCATATTCCAATAAAGCACAAAAATAGGCATCGCCTCACCCCCAAACTTAAACTGTACATTGTCCTCAATGTACACCCAATTAAAGCATAGAGAAGAGTAAGAACGATGTTACCAGGACCAAGGAGTAGTGGCAAGAAAATAGAGCACATCACTAGCATGAAGGCAAGGCAAGCACACCCCCAAACTTGGATGATTCAACCTGTCAAAACAAACCACTATACCCCAAAGATCAAGTGAAAATAGTATGGGTGAAAATAAATATGAAAGAGAAAAATCCTTAAAAAAAAAAAAAATAAAATAAAATAAATTTTTTTTTTTTTTTTTTTTTTTTTTTTGCGATTGTAAACATCTAACTACAAAAAAAAAAACTAAACAGAAAAACTAAAAATAAAATAATATACAAAAGATGGTTACCTTCCTGTCAAGGATGTGGTGGTGACTGAGCATCCGGATCTAAGTTTGCTTGGCGCATCAGTGCACGCATCATCCTCCTCATCTCTAGTTGCTCTTGGCGAGTGTCACGAAAGTGATCCGCCATCTCTGCTCTCATTGCACCAAACTGTGTGGAGACCTCTGTCTGTAAGGTGCCAAACTGGGCTGTCAACCCAGCAATCTGCCCTTCTAAGTATTGATAATCATGGCCACCAGCCTGTGCATGCACTTCCTCTTCCTCTGCCTCCATCTCCTCTGGATCATCTACCGGTGGTGGTACATCTACATGCTCTCCTCCTTGGGCCAACCGAGATATCTCACCAGGCACCGCTATGACTCTCTGGTGCATATGAGATCGACTCAAGTTCCAGTCATGCGTGCCATAATGAAGGTCATGTGGAAAGGCAAGCTCATCCTCGTGGACTGCATACCCCTGTGATACAAGCAACTGGTGAATAATAGTAGGGAATGGAAACTCCCAGTCACTTGCACTGTCTGGTACCTTGGCCACAACCTTGGAATAGAATTTCTCCATCTGGCCCCAGACAATCTGTGGGAATGACAGCCAATGCCCAAAATGTATGGCATATAAGGCTCTGAGGAACTCTTGACGTCTTTCGGTTTTATGTCCAATTGGACATACATTCTTGAGTAGCACAGCGTCAAGGAACCATAAATGATTTGGCATTGAAGACTTTGAAGCTGCATTCCTTTTCGGCCCGGAGAATTGGTTGGCACACAATCGTGCAACCATATTGCCCACCGACAACTCGTCGGGTAAAGGAGTGTAGATATGAGATAAATCAGCTGGGCATTCATGAGGACAACCCATGGCAATGGCAATGGATGACATGTCAACTCGAACTATTGTTCCATCTACGGAAGAAGTAAGCACATCCCGCTCATCAGGTTTCGGCATCAAGTTTTGATAAAATACCTTGACAAGCCTCGGGTAAATGATAGATGATAGTGGAACAAAAATGGATGCCGACCGACGACGACGGATGTCGGAAATCCCCCATCGTGTCTCGGGAAACATACCATAAAGTTCGGCTATGTCAAACGTTGTTTCATAGTTCAACGCCCTTGGATGCCATCTCTCTTGAATACCGTCTCGGCGAGATCGTGAAGAACCTGTGGTCGGATCATTCCTCGCTCGGCGAGGATTACGTGAACTTGAAGCATCTTGGTGACTTGCTCTCTTTGGTGCCATAGAAGTAGAAAAAGTGTAGTTGAGGAATTAAATCGAACACTTGGTGTGCACAATTCTTTTGTAACCTTCAACCTCCTTTTTTCGGCAATTTTTCCACCCAAATCGAACAAGTATTTGCACCAATTTGATCCCCCAAACTTGGTCTTCAAAAGCCCTCAAAAAGATTTGAACAATTTCTTCAAGGAAAAACTTCACTTACTTTGATGTTGAACTTGAAAAAGTGTGAGCTTCCTTTGAGAACTAGTGATTTTTGATCCACTTTGATGTTGAAGTTGATGTTAATCAATGTTGAATCCTTGTATAATAATCACTAATTGAAGAAATTAGTTTTCCGGATGATATAGGACTTGAATTGGAGTTCAAAGAGGTAGAAGATGTAAGTAGTAGCAACCAAATAGGATAAGGAGTCCATTTATAGAGCAAACTTTCGGCCAGCCCCTCTATACCCTTGGGCGATCGATCCCCCTTGGAGTGGGCGATCGATCGCCCACCTGCTGGTGGGGATCTTCAAGAATTCCCATGGGGCGATCGATCCCCCTTGACTGGGGCGATCGATCCCCCCCCTGAAGGCCTGTTTGACCCTCCATCGCCCAAGTTCGACCGAGACTTGATATTTTGGAGTCTCCATCGCCCAAGGTCGACCGAGAGCACGATTTTTCACCCGTCTTGAGTCCGAATACCTCGGTACACCTCTTGGCATCCTCCGGAAGCAACTTATACATCAAAAACTCAAAGAAAAAACATTAAAACGCAACTAGAATTGAAGAAAAACCTAAGAAAACTAGAATCAAAAATTAAAATTAAAGAAAACTAAACGAAATAAAGTATAGAAATACATACAAAACCTACTATTTAACGTCCGTAGGAGACGATTGACTCTCCGAAGGGATTAAGTCGGATAGATGGGATCCGTCAAGTCAACGGACTCCACGTCTCTTCTTGGCACACATCCTTCCACACAATGTTTCAACCTTTGGCCATTAACTTTCATCAATGTATTATCTCTAAAGCTTCGAATTTCCACGGCACCATGAGGAAAAACCGAAATCACTTGGAATGGTCCATCCCACCTTGAACGCAATTTTCCGGGGAACAACCGAAGCTTGGAATTGAAGAGCCACACTTTATCACCTGGAGAGAAGGACTTTCGTGAGATGTGTCGATCATGAAATGCTTTCGTCCTCTCCTTGTAAATTCGTGAACTTTCATAAGCATCACGTCTAAACTCTTCTAATTCATTCAATTGCAACTTCCTCTCTTCCCCAGCTCTTTTTGCATCGAAATTGAATTTTCGAATTGCCCAAAGTGCCTTGTGCTCAATCTCGACTGGAAGATGACATGCTTTCCCATACACTAACCGATATGGTGACATACCGATAGGGGTCTTGTAAGCAGTCCGATACGCCCATAGTGCTTCGCTCAGTCGTAACGACCAATCTCTTCTATCTGGTCTCACTGTCTTCTCGAGAACATGCTTAATTTCTCGATTGGACAGCTCTACTTGCCCACTTGTTTGAGGATGATAAGGCGTTGCCACCTTATGTGTCACTGAATATTTAGCAAGCAAACCTCTCAAGAATTTATTGCAAAAGTGAGTACCACCATCACTGATCAAGGCTCGAGGAATTCCAAATCGACTCAGAATATTCTCATGCATGAATTTGATTACCACCTTGTGATCATTGGTTCGAGTTGCAATGGCCTCCACCCACTTGGAGACATAATCCACTCCAACCAGAATATATTCGTAGCCAAAAGAAGGTGGAAAGGGTCCCATAAAGTCAATTCCCCAAACATCAAAAATCTCCACCACCAGAATGGGGCTCATTGGCATCATATCACGTCTTGACATTGAACCCAATCTTTGACAACGATCACAAGTCTTACAGAAAACATATGCATCGTGAAATAGAGAAGGCCAAAAGAATCCGCATTGAAGTACTTTTGCCGCTGTTTTCCTTGCACTGAAGTGGCCTCCACATGCCAATGAGTGGCAGAACTTGAGAATATCTTGAAACTCATGGTCTGGGACACATCGCCGAATGATCTGATCTGGACAATATTTAAATAACTCTGGATCCTCCCAAAAGTAATGATGCACTTTAGAGAAAAATCGATCACGTTCTCGCTTGGTCCAGTCTTTTGGCACCTTTCCCGTGGCTAAATAGTTCACAATATCAGCATACCATGGTGTGGAGTTGTCGGACACTCCAAACAATTGCTCCCTCTGCAGTGTTTTGGAAAGTGTAGTGCATACAGAAGTTACCACCATGGTAGAAATTTGATCTTCAAACACCTTCTTCTCCTTCTGTTTTTCTTGCACCCTTACTTCATCTACAGATTCAATCACCTCTTCAGAGTCCATGAAGAAAACATCAGTCTGATCTGGAGGATTCTCAACAGCATTGAAAATATTAAGTTTAACCTTCATGTTGCCAAAGGAAATATCCATGATCCCTGACCTACAATTTATGCAAGCATCAGCAGTAGCTAAGAAAGGTCGACCAAGGATCACAGGAATGTGCCTCTTCGGATTGTGAACCGGCTCAGTGTCAAGTACAATGAAATCAACAGGAAAGTAGAACTTGTCCACTTTAATGAGCACATCTTCTATGATTCCTCGGGGTTGCTTTGTTGATCTGTCTGCAAATTGTAATACCACCGAGGTAGGCTTCAATTCTCCCAAGCCCAATTGTAAGTAAACTGAATAGGGTAGCAAATTCACACTTGCACCCAAATCAAGAAGAGCTTTATCCACATGGTGCTCCCCAATAATGCATGAGATAGTTGGAGCACCAGGATCTTTGTACTTGGGAGGAGTACACTGCTGAATTATTGAACTTACTTGTTGTGGCAGCATTACTTTCTTTGGCACATGGCTTTTAGAACGCCTTTTCCGAGTGCACAAGTCCTTCAAAAATTTTGCATAAGGAGGAATTTGCTTGATGGCATCAAGGAGTGGCAAATTAATCTTCACTTGGCGAAACACCTCCATCATGTCATGCAGCTTGTCCCCTTGCTTCCCCAATTTAGATGCTTCAAGAAAACGTTGTGGGAAAGGAGCCTTGGGCTCATAAGGAATTTCAGCACTTGGACTTGTGATCACTTTTTCTTCTTCTTTTTTCTCACCCACCTTATTGTCAATTATTTTCCCACTTCTCAAAGTGGTAATGGCTTGAACTTGCTCATGGTGTGGGTTGCTTGTGGAAGCTTGCATCCCTCTTGGATTAGCAATTGGTTGACTAGGGAGCTTCCCTTCTTCTCTTCTACTCAATGAAGTAGCAAGCTGTCCAAACTGAGATTCCAGTTTGGCAATGGATTGAGAATGCGAGTGCACTAGCTGAACTGTAGATTGTACTGTTGCTGCAGTAGCTTGCACTGTCTCTATAAGAGAATCAAGCTTGTCAAATTTAGACAAGGTAAGAGTCAGCTTGTCTTCAATAGCAGAAATTCTTTGGGCCATAGGACTTTGTGTTTGGTATTGCTGTTGAGGCACAAAAGTCCTAGGTTGATATGATGGTTGCATTGCTGCCCCTTGGTTACTGTAAGAAAAACCAGGATGATTCCTCCATGTGGGATTGTAAGTATTACCTCGTGGAGGATTCATTGGTCCAGTGAAAGTAGCTTGAACTTGCTCATGTTGAATATCAGAAAATTGCCCCATTGAAGGACAATTGCTCACATTATGCATAGGACTAGAGCAGAATTCACACGGGCCTAGCAATGAAGAATTTGAAGCAGAAGGAGTTTGATTGGCAGCCATAATTGCTGCTACCTTCTGTGCAATTAAATCAATATCAGTTGGCATAGCTTCTGAAGCACCAACCTCAAAAATCCCATCAGTCTTCCTGGTAGTGGCAGGTCTGCTAGAACGAGTAGAGGACACATGTTGTAGAGAGTTGTCACTAAGATTTTCAAATAAGGTCCATGCCTCTTCTTCACTCTTCAACATAAAAGTACCTCCACATGACGCATCAACCATCTGTCTGTTGGCTTCTGTGAGCCCTTCATGAAAACTCTGCACTAGTTGCCACTTAGGAACTTGATGATGGGGACACTTCCTAAGAAGGTCCTTGAATCTTTCCCATGTCTCATAAAATTGTTCCCCCTCATGTTGGGAGAAACCAGTGATAGCACGTCTGAACTGATTGGTCTTCCCTATCGGAAAATACTTCTTGAGAAACTCATGTTGCATCTGAGTCCAAGTCGTGATAGAACCAGCCGGTAGAGAGTTGAACCAATACTTTGCTTTGTCTTTCAAAGAGAATGGAAAAAGTCTCATTCTGAAAGCATCTTCAGAGAAGTTGTGAATTTTTGTAGTTGAGCACACTTCAATGAAGTCATCCAGATGCTTGTAAGGGTCTTCTTGAGTCAGCCCAAAATAAGATGGTAGCATCTGAATAATGCTGGACTTGATCTCATAATTCTGTGCTGTGACATTGGGCAGTTGAAAACCTGCTGGCGAGGTATATGTCTCAGGAACATAGTAGTCCCTAAGCAATCTAGCTCTTTCTCCATCAGCATTAGGAACAAGGTTATTATTCCTCTCTTCTGCCATGTCTTCAATTATTTCTTCCTCTTGCACACTGGTGTCAACAGGGATGTTCCTCTGTTGTCTAAGAGTACGTTCAGGCTCAGGATCAAGAGGTATCAAAGGATCAGCCACAGAACGACGACCTTGCATATATTACCAAAAGCACCTGAAAAGAAAACAAAAACAAGAATAAAAATAAAATATAAAAATTTCCTAAACTAAAAATCCAATTAAAACTAATTCTGTAAAATCCAATCAATCAAATAGATAATCCCCGGCAACGGCGCCAAAAATTGATTCGTGTGTGAGTGTGACTCAAAAAGTATATCAATTAAAATTTCCACACTTCGCAATAGAACGAATTCCTTGCAGAATAGGGCTATCGAAATGAATGGGTATCGTACCTCAGGGATTATGTTCTGATGAGTTGGAACACAGAACTAATTCTAATTAAATTTATAAGAAAAGAATTCTGATTTTTAACTAATTAAAAAGATAAAATAAAATAAATCAAAGGTAAACAGATAATGAAGATAATAAGAGAGAAACCTAGGGTGTTTGACTTCACCACTAACTCCACAATCAATGGTCAATTGAATCAACTATAGGGGAATTACATCATGCATAAGTGGTGTCGGTGGCTACAAGCTCACCTTCATCCGTCAAGAAGATAACATATGATTAAGGCTAAGCCATGGACTATCTTCGATTGGCATGGGCCATCTGCCTAACTACTCTAATCTAGGGTGCAGTATGGTTCATCTTCTCTAGGCATAATCCATCAAAGCTCATAACAATATATTCAGTGATTACCATTGTGTAATAATCTCTCTCATGATCACAGAAAACAAAAGAGATTGAGTTCAATAAAAACAACTAAATATCTAAGACAAGATAAGAAATCATTGAGATTGAATTTACAAGACTTTTATTGCTCAATTCATTAATAAGAATCCTCACAATTACACAATCTATGCATGTATATAAAGGTCCCCAATAATTAAAACAATCAAACCATTGATGCTTTGTTAGGGCTACATCAAAACCCTAGTGGATGAACTAGCCGCTCATGGTAGAAGAAGAAGCTTCAACTGTCGAGGAAGAAGACATCATCTTTCTGAATTACGCGTATGACTTCGTTCTCCAATGGCTCTGCAATATATTTCTGTTCTCTTCAGCCCTCTCAGACTCTCCAATCTCTGTGTGTAAGCTCTCTCTCTTCAGCCTCCAAGTCTTCCCTTTATTCCCCAAGAGAATACACCAAAGTCCTAATCCAATTAGGAATTAATTAGGGTTTCCCGCAGCACTAATCAGGTGGGTTTCTCCTGCTGACTTCGGCCCGACTTTTGACCCACTAGAAGTCCGATTCACGGAATTTTCGTGAAATACAAAAGTGTGCAGAATCAAATTTCGTTCAACCCCACGCGAAAATAATGTCGATTTGAGGCTCGGAAATAAGACTTCTGGTCCGTTTTCCAAAACGGGATTAAGACTGCATTATGCGCAGATTTGGGCTTCAGGCCCGAAACCTTCTTAAGCAACTGTAATTCTCTTGGACCTCTTTCTTGGGCTGATTTGAGTTGAAATAAATGGTTGAGTGAATCTCCTTGACGTAGGCTTCATCTCACCATCTTGGATGTCTTCTTTAAAAACCCAAAAGCACGGTTTTAACTGAAATAATCATTAAGGCCCTGAAAATACAGAAAACACTAAAACAAAGTAAAATAACAAAATAATCTATCACTAAGAGAATAAAATACATAAGTTAAGAGGCTAGAATGCGTAACATTCAACGCCTATCACACCCCCAAACTTACATATTGCTAGTCCCTTAGCAATAGAATAAAACAAAACTAAAACAAAGGAAACTAACAAATACTAACTAAACTACCAAACTCCACTTTCGTGGGAGAAACGATTGCATTTAGCATATGCAACAAGCCTTTAAACCCCTAGGTTCCCCCTAGTGGACGAGTATAGTCTCGTGAGGGTTTCCAGAAATGTTACCCACAAACATTCAAAATTCTGTTTCAACATTAATTCAAGAAGAAGATTACAATATATAGTTACAAACTTGCATTTAAGAATAATTTCAAACTTTCAAATTCCACAATTCAAATCAATGGTCCTCATGCATAATTCACATCAACATATCTCAAAATAACCAACTCTAGCTTCCTCGTGTAAATTGAACTAGCAGTCATCTCATGTAGCATAACCAAGCTCTGAATATATTAAGGCACATACCCTTTCAACTCACTAGCTCCCCTTATTGAAATCATACTTCCCAACATGTATACATGACTTTTTCATCATTTTTTTTCTTCATTCTCTTTTTTTTCATTGCTTTATTGGTTGTGCAATGTCTTGATCTATTAAGCTTTCTGAAAGATCCATGTAGCAAGCTTTCAGTCAGTGGCTCCCAAACCAGATGGCTTTAGGGCACTAGGCTTTAAGATACCCTGAAGACCTAATTACTCGAATCAGTCAGGCTACAAATCAAGACAACCAATGCTCATCTTTTCTCACCTTTTCACTTTTGACGCGAACACTCCGTGCTTCCTGAGGCATAGAGGCCCGGTTACTCATGAAAAGGATCAAATTGATTTGCTTATTCATCACTTTTTTTTTTCACTTCTTTTCTTTCTTTTTTTCATTGAAGTCAAGTATAACACATTATCGGTACTCATTCTCAAGAGATACTAATTAATATCAAGCATATGTAACTTAATAACTCAAAACATAGGTTTATACCCCACAAGATTATGCTAGTGTGTTTGTGCATGTAAGGAAACTAAAATTAATCACTCCAAAACATGTTATTACAAACCATGATTAAAACCACTTAATTTAAACCACAGTTTTCAAAATTTTCAAACATACTCAAAAATTGCAAGTTAAGCACCTACATAAGGTATTAATCCCTTGAATAATGTAAAAACATTCTATCTAAAAACAAAACAAAATAAAATAAAATAAACAAACTAAGAAAATAAAATAAAATAAAATCCTAATACAAAAAGAATTTCACACAAATTTCCCCCCATATTCCAATAAAGCACAAAAATAGGCATCGCCTCACCCCCAAACTTAAACTGTACATTGTCCTCAATGTACACCCAATTAAAGCATAGAGAAGAGTAAGAACGATGTTACCAGGACCAAGGAGTAGTGGCAAGAAAATAGAGCACATCACTAGCATGAAGGCAAGGCAAGCACACCCCCAAACTTGGATGATTCAACCTGTCAAAACAAACCACTATACCCCAAAGATCAAGTGAAAATAGTATGGGTGAAAATAAATATGAAAGAGAAAAATCCTTAAAAAAAAATAAAATAAAATAAAATAAAATTTTTTTTATTTATTTTTTTTTTTTTTTTGAGATTGTAAACATCTAACTACAAAAAAAAAAACTAAACAGAAAAACTAAAAATAAAATAATATACAAAAGATGGTTACCTTCCTGTCAAGGATGTGGTGGTGACTGAGCATCCGGATCTAAGTTTGCTTGGCGCATCAGTGCACGCATCATCCTCCTCATCTCTAGTTGCTCTTGGCGAGTGTCACGAAAGTGATCCGCCATCTCTGCTCTCATTGCACCAAACTGTGTGGAGACCTCTGTCTGTAAGGTGCCAAACTGGGCTGTCAACCCAGCAATCTGCCCTTCTAAGTATTGATAATCATGGCCACCAGCCTGTGCATGCACTTCCTCTTCCTCTGCCTCCATCTCCTCTGGATCATCTACCGGTGGTGGTACATCTACATGCTCTCCTCCTTGGGCCAACCGAGATATCTCACCAGGCACCGCTATGACTCTCTGGTGCATATGAGATCGACTCAAGTTCCAGTCATGCGTGCCATAATGAAGGTCATGTGGAAAGGCAAGCTCATCCTCGTGGACTGCATACCCCTGTGATACAAGCAACTGGTGAATAATAGTAGGGAATGGAAACTCCCAGTCACTTGCACTGTCTGGTACCTTGGCCACAACCTTGGAATAGAATTTCTCCATCTGGCCCCAGACAATCTGTGGGAATGACAGCCAATGCCCAAAATGTATGGCATATAAGGCTCTGAGGAACTCTTGACGTCTTTCGGTTTTATGTCCAATTGGACATACATTCTTGAGTAGCACAGCGTCAAGGAACCATAAATGATTTGGCATTGAAGACTTTGAAGCTGCATTCCTTTTCGGCCCGGAGAATTGGTTGGCACACAATCGTGCAACCATATTGCCCACCGACAACTCGTCGGGTAAAGGAGTGTAGATATGAGATAAATCAGCTGGGCATTCATGAGGACAACCCATGGCAATGGCAATGGATGACATGTCAACTCGAACTATTGTTCCATCTACGGAAGAAGTAAGCACATCCCGCTCATCAGGTTTCGGCATCAAGTTTTGATAAAATACCTTGACAAGCCTCGGGTAAATGATAGATGATAGTGGAACAAAAATGGATGCCGACCGACGACGACGGATGTCGGAAATCCCCCATCGTGTCTCGGGAAACATACCATAAAGTTCGGCTATGTCAAACGTTGTTTCATAGTTCAACGCCCTTGGATGCCATCTCTCTTGAATACCGTCTCGGCGAGATCGTGAAGAACCTGTGGTCGGATCATTCCTCGCTCGGCGAGGATTACGTGAACTTGAAGCATCTTGGTGACTTGCTCTCTTTGGTGCCATAGAAGTAGAAAAAGTGTAGTTGAGGAATTAAATCGAACACTTGGTGTGCACAATTCTTTTGTAACCTTCAACCTCCTTTTTTCGGCAATTTTTCCACCCAAATCGAACAAGTATTTGCACCAATTTGATCCCCCAAACTTGGTCTTCAAAAGCCCTCAAAAAGATTTGAACAATTTCTTCAAGGAAAAACTTCACTTACTTTGATGTTGAACTTGAAAAAGTGTGAGCTTCCTTTGAGAACTAGTGATTTTTGATCCACTTTGATGTTGAAGTTGATGTTAATCAATGTTGAATCCTTGTATAATAATCACTAATTGAAGAAATTAGTTTTCCGGATGATATAGGACTTGAATTGGAGTTCAAAGAGGTAGAAGATGTAAGTAGTAGCAACCAAATAGGATAAGGAGTCCATTTATAGAGCAAACTTTCGGCCAGCCCCTCTATACCCTTGGGCGATCGATCCCCCTTGGAGTGGGCGATCGATCGCCCACCTGCTGGTGGGGATCTTCAAGAATTCCCATGGGGCGATCGATCCCCCTTGACTGGGGCGATCGATCCCCCCCCTGAAGGCCTGTTTGACCCTCCATCGCCCAAGTTCGACCGAGACTTGATATTTTGGAGTCTCCATCGCCCAAGGTCGACCGAGAGCACGATTTTTCACCCATCTTGAGTCCGAATACCTCGGTACACCTCTTGGCATCCTCCGGAAGCAACTTATACATCAAAAACTCAAAGAAAAAATATTAAAACGCAACTAGAATTGAAGAAAAACCTAAGAAAACTAGAATCAAAAATTAAAATTAAAGAAAACTAAACGAAATAAAGTATAGAAATACATACAAAACCTACTATTTAACGTCCGTAGGAGACGATTGACTCTCCGAAGGGATTAAGTCGGATAGATGGGATCCGTCAAGTCAACGGACTCCACGTCTCTTCTTGGCACACATCCTTCCACACAATGTTTCAACCTTTGGCCATTAACTTTCATCAATGTATTATCTCTAAAGCTTCGAATTTCCACGGCACCATGAGGAAAAACCGAAATCACTTGGAATGGTCCATCCCACCTTGAACGCAATTTTCCGGGGAACAACCGAAGCTTGGAATTGAAGAGCCACACTTTATCACCTGGAGAGAAGGACTTTCGTGAGATGTGTCGATCATGAAATGCTTTCGTCCTCTCCTTGTAAATTCGTGAACTTTCATAAGCATCACGTCTAAACTCTTCTAATTCATTCAATTGCAACTTCCTCTCTTCCCCAGCTCTTTTTGCATCGAAATTGAATTTTCGAATTGCCCAAAGTGCCTTGTGCTCAATCTCGACTGGAAGATGACATGCTTTCCCATACACTAACCGATATGGTGACATACCGATAGGGGTCTTGTAAGCAGTCCGATACGCCCATAGTGCTTCGCTCAGTCGTAACGACCAATCTCTTCTATCTGGTCTCACTGTCTTCTCGAGAACATGCTTAATTTCTCGATTGGACAGCTCTACTTGCCCACTTGTTTGAGGATGATAAGGCGTTGCCACCTTATGTGTCACTGAATATTTAGCAAGCAAACCTCTCAAGAATTTATTGCAAAAGTGAGTACCACCATCACTGATCAAGGCTCGAGGAATTCCAAATCGACTCAGAATATTCTCATGCATGAATTTGATTACCACCTTGTGATCATTGGTTCGAGTTGCAATGGCCTCCACCCACTTGGAGACATAATCCACTCCAACCAGAATATATTCGTAGCCAAAAGAAGGTGGAAAGGGTCCCATAAAGTCAATTCCCCAAACATCAAAAATCTCCACCACCAGAATGGGGCTCATTGGCATCATATCACGTCTTGACATTGAACCCAATCTTTGACAACGATCACAAGTCTTACAGAAAACATATGCATCGTGAAATAGAGAAGGCCAAAAGAATCCGCATTGAAGTACTTTTGCCGCTGTTTTCCTTGCACTGAAGTGGCCTCCACATGCCAATGAGTGGCAGAACTTGAGAATATCTTGAAACTCATGGTCTGGGACACATCGCCGAATGATCTGATCTGGACAATATTTAAATAACTCTGGATCCTCCCAAAAGTAATGATGCACTTTAGAGAAAAATCGATCACGTTCTCGCTTGGTCCAGTCTTTTGGCACCTTTCCCGTGGCTAAATAGTTCACAATATCAGCATACCATGGTGTGGAGTTGTCGGACACTCCAAACAATTGCTCCCTCTGCAGTGTTTTGGAAAGTGTAGTGCATACAGAAGTTACCACCATGGTAGAAATTTGATCTTCAAACACCTTCTTCTCCTTCTGTTTTTCTTGCACCCTTACTTCATCTACAGATTCAATCACCTCTTCAGAGTCCATGAAGAAAACATCAGTCTGATCTGGAGGATTCTCAACAGCATTGAAAATATTAAGTTTAACCTTCATGTTGCCAAAGGAAATATCCATGATCCCTGACCTACAATTTATGCAAGCATCAGCAGTAGCTAAGAAAGGTCGACCAAGGATCACAGGAATGTGCCTCTTCGGATTGTGAACCGGCTCAGTGTCAAGTACAATGAAATCAACAGGAAAGTAGAACTTGTCCACTTTAATGAGCACATCTTCTATGATTCCTCGGGGTTGCTTTGTTGATCTGTCTGCAAATTGTAATACCACCGAGGTAGGCTTCAATTCTCCCAAGCCCAATTGTAAGTAAACTGAATAGGGTAGCAAATTCACACTTGCACCCAAATCAAGAAGAGCTTTATCCACATGGTGCTCCCCAATAATGCATGAGATAGTTGGAGCACCAGGATCTTTGTACTTGGGAGGAGTACACTGCTGAATTATTGAACTTACTTGTTGTGGCAGCATTACTTTCTTTGGCACATGGCTTTTAGAACGCCTTTTCCGAGTGCACAAGTCCTTCAAAAATTTTGCATAAGGAGGAATTTGCTTGATGGCATCAAGGAGTGGCAAATTAATCTTCACTTGGCGAAACACCTCCATCATGTCATGCAGCTTGTCCCCTTGCTTCCCCAATTTAGATGCTTCAAGAAAACGTTGTGGGAAAGGAGCCTTGGGCTCATAAGGAATTTCAGCACTTGGACTTGTGATCACTTTTTCTTCTTCTTTTTTCTCACCCACCTTATTGTCAATTATTTTCCCACTTCTCAAAGTGGTAATGGCTTGAACTTGCTCATGGTGTGGGTTGCTTGTGGAAGCTTGCATCCCTCTTGGATTAGCAATTGGTTGACTAGGGAGCTTCCCTTCTTCTCTTCTACTCAATGAAGTAGCAAGCTGTCCAAACTGAGATTCCAGTTTGGCAATGGATTGAGAATGCGAGTGCACTAGCTGAACTGTAGATTGTACTGTTGCTGCAGTAGCTTGCACTGTCTCTATAAGAGAATCAAGCTTGTCAAATTTAGACAAGGTAAGAGTCAGCTTGTCTTCAATAGCAGAAATTCTTTGGGCCATAGGACTTTGTGTTTGGTATTGCTGTTGAGGCACAAAAGTCCTAGGTTGATATGATGGTTGCATTGCTGCCCCTTGGTTACTGTAAGAAAAACCAGGATGATTCCTCCATGTGGGATTGTAAGTATTACCTCGTGGAGGATTCATTGGTCCAGTGAAAGTAGCTTGAACTTGCTCATGTTGAATATCAGAAAATTGCCCCATTGAAGGACAATTGCTCACATTATGCATAGGACTAGAGCAGAATTCACACGGGCCTAGCAATGAAGAATTTGAAGCAGAAGGAGTTTGATTGGCAGCCATAATTGCTGCTACCTTCTGTGCAATTAAATCAATATCAGTTGGCATAGCTTCTGAAGCACCAACCTCAAAAATCCCATCAGTCTTCCTGGTAGTGGCAGGTCTGCTAGAACGAGTAGAGGACACATGTTGTAGAGAGTTGTCACTAAGATTTTCAAATAAGGTCCATGCCTCTTCTTCACTCTTCAACATAAAAGTACCTCCACATGACGCATCAACCATCTGTCTGTTGGCTTCTGTGAGCCCTTCATGAAAACTCTGCACTAGTTGCCACTTAGGAACTTGATGATGGGGACACTTCCTAAGAAGGTCCTTGAATCTTTCCCATGTCTCATAAAATTGTTCCCCCTCATGTTGGGAGAAACCAGTGATAGCACGTCTGAACTGATTGGTCTTCCCTATCGGAAAATACTTCTTGAGAAACTCATGTTGCATCTGAGTCCAAGTCGTGATAGAACCAGCCGGTAGAGAGTTGAACCAATACTTTGCTTTGTCTTTCAAAGAGAATGGAAAAAGTCTCATTCTGAAAGCATCTTCAGAGAAGTTGTGAATTTTTGTAGTTGAGCACACTTCAATGAAGTCATCCAGATGCTTGTAAGGGTCTTCTTGAGTCAGCCCAAAATAAGATGGTAGCATCTGAATAATGCTGGACTTGATCTCATAATTCTGTGCTGTGACATTGGGCAGTTGAAAACCTGCTGGCGAGGTATATGTCTCAGGAACATAGTAGTCCCTAAGCAATCTAGCTCTTTCTCCATCAGCATTAGGAACAAGGTTATTATTCCTCTCTTCTGCCATGTCTTCAATTATTTCTTCCTCTTGCACACTGGTGTCAACAGGGATGTTCCTCTGTTGTCTAAGAGTACGTTCAGGCTCAGGATCAAGAGGTATCAAAGGATCAGCCACAGAACGACGACCTTGCATATATTACCAAAAGCACCTGAAAAGAAAACAAAAACAAGAATAAAAATAAAATATAAAAATTTCCTAAACTAAAAATCCAATTAAAACTAATTCTGTAAAATCCAATCAATCAAATAGATAATCCCCGGCAACGGCGCCAAAAATTGATTCGTGTGTGAGTGTGACTCAAAAAGTATATCAATTAAAATTTCCACACTTCGCAATAGAACGAATTCCTTGCAGAATAGGGCTATCGAAATGAATGGGTATCGTACCTCAGGGATTATGTTCTGATGAGTTGGAACACAGAACTAATTCTAATTAAATTTATAAGAAAAGAATTCTGATTTTTAACTAATTAAAAAGATAAAATAAAATAAATCAAAGGTAAACAGATAATGAAGATAATAAGAGAGAAACCTAGGGTGTTTGACTTCACCACTAACTCCACAATCAATGGTCAATTGAATCAACTATAGGGGAATTACATCATGCATAAGTGGTGTCGGTGGCTACAAGCTCACCTTCATCCGTCAAGAAGATAACATATGATTAAGGCTAAGCCATGGACTATCTTCGATTGGCATGGGCCATCTGCCTAACTACTCTAATCTAGGGTGCAGTATGGTTCATCTTCTCTAGGCATAATCCATCAAAGCTCATAACAATATATTCAGTGATTACCATTGTGTAATAATCTCTCTCATGATCACAGAAAACAAAAGAGATTGAGTTCAATAAAAACAACTAAATATCTAAGACAAGATAAGAAATCATTGAGATTGAATTTACAAGACTTTTATTGCTCAATTCATTAATAAGAATCCTCACAATTACACAATCTATGCATGTATATAAAGGTCCCCAATAATTAAAACAATCAAACCATTGATGCTTTGTTAGGGCTACATCAAAACCCTAGTGGATGAACTAGCCGCTCATGGTAGAAGAAGAAGCTTCAACTGTCGAGGAAGAAGACATCATCTTTCTGAATTACGCGTATGACTTCGTTCTCCAATGGCTCTGCAATATATTTCTGTTCTCTTCAGCCCTCTCAGACTCTCCAATCTCTGTGTGTAAGCTCTCTCTCTTCAGCCTCCAAGTCTTCCCTTTATTCCCCAAGAGAATACACCAAAGTCCTAATCCAATTAGGAATTAATTAGGGTTTCCCGCAGCACTAATCAGGTGGGTTTCTCCTGCTGACTTCGGCCCGACTTTTGACCCACTAGAAGTCCGATTCACGGAATTTTCGTGAAATACAAAAGTGTGCAGAATCAAATTTCGTTCAACCCCACGCGGAAATAATGTCGATTTGAGGCTCGGAAATAAGACTTCTGGTCCGTTTTCCAAAACGGGATTAAGACTGCATTATGCGCAGATTTGGGCTTCAGGCCCGAAACCTTCTTAAGCAACTGTAATTCTCTTGGACCTCTTTCTTGGGCTGATTTGAGTTGAAATAAATGGTTGAGTGAATCTCCTTGACGTAGGCTTCATCTCACCATCTTGGATGTCTTCTTTAAAAACCCAAAAGCACGGTTTTAACTGAAATAATCATTAAGGCCCTGAAAATACAGAAAACACTAAAACAAAGTAAAATAACAAAATAATCTATCACTAAGAGAATAAAATACATAAGTTAAGAGGCTAGAATGCGTAACATTCAACGCCTATCACCTCCCAATTTCTCTCGGTTTCTCTTTCTCTCTCTTCCCAATCTTCTTTTTCTCTTCTTTTCTTTTCTTTTTCCTTTTCTTCTTTTCCTTTTCTTTTCTTTTCTTTTTCCCTTTTTTTTTCTTTTCCTTTCTTTCTTCTTTTTCGGCTGACCACACATGTGGTCTTCCTTCTCTTCATTTTGGTCCACATATATATATTTATATATATTTATGTGTATAATACCATATACACTACACATAATTTATGTACATATATTATATATATATACATACTCAACCCACATACACTATTGACCCTCTTCATGCACAAAATCACAAATGTGCATCTCCATGTATTAATAATTATATAAAGACCCATTAAATATATATATATATATATATACTCATGTCTCCATATATATATATACACACTCACCATGCAATCATATATATATATAAATATATATTCCCATATATATATATATACGATTTTTCCATTCCCTCCATCAACATACCTATAATTCCATATATATATATATATATGTATATCCACATTCTTTTTGAATTTAATTTATTCAAAAATAAATAAATCCGGTCAAAATTCACCCAGAACCGGTCAAAATTATTCCGGTCCTTACATGTAAGATCCTAGACTTTGTGTTGGATTCCATCGGGTTATAGTCTATAAACCTAGGCATTGTTATGTGGCTTGGTACACTATTTATGTGGCTTGTTTTGACAAGTGCATAGGATTTATATGGCTTGTCTCAGCAAGTGCACATGACTTATGTGGCTTATTTTGACAAGTGCACAAGATTTATATGGTTTGTTTTGGCAATTGCACGAAATTGTAGACTATACCCAAGATGGTATACCAGTATTGTAAATAATGTTTAAGAATGGTGAATTGTGTGAACATAGTAGTTGATTTGGAAAGGATTTGGAAACCTTGGGTAAAGGTTGGTCCATTGGGTGGAGCAGTTTATGTTGATACGCCAGTGGGAGGTACAGTGATTCTTGACAGAGTGTGTTGAGGATGTGCTATTGAGATAGCCGGGAGGACACTTGAGTTTGATTTTATTCTCCTAGACATGAGTAGTTTTGATATCATCCTTGGGATAGATTGATTGTCAGAGTTTTGTTCAACCATTGATTGTTTTAGAGGGAGAGTGACGATTTGTATGCCCAAGGGCGATTGTTTTTGTTTTGTGGGAGATCAGAGTTAATCATATACTTCACCATGTAATGGCATTAGTGGTCGTGAGCGACAGAGTTTTATCTTGGCTAGACTTTTGGCTGAAGGGTAGGAGATTCTGAGGGAGGTGTACTCGGTAGTGGTGTGTGAGTTTGTGAATGTCTTTCTAGAGGATTTGACAGATTTACCTCCCAATAGAGCGGTGAAGTTCAAGATTGATCTTATAACTGGTACGATGCCCATTTCCATGGCACCATATCGGATAGCACCAGTAGAGTTAGTGGAGTTGAAGCGTCAATTACATGATTTGAAAGCTAAATGCTTTATTTGAGCGAGTGCGTCACCATGGGGAGCACCGGTGTTGTTTGCTAAGAAGAAAGATGGTGCCGTGAGATTGTGCATTAATTATTGAAAGTTGAATCATGTGACAATCAAGAACAAGTATCCATTGCCGATGATCGGTGACCTATTTGATCAATTGAAGGGAGTTCACTACTTCTCAAAAATTTATTTAAGGTCTGGTTATTACCAATTGAGGGTAAAGGATGAGGATATCCATAAAATGGCTTTTCATACGTGATATGGAGATTATGAGTTCCTTGTAATGCCATTCGGTTTGACTAATGCACCGGCGGTATTTATGGAGTTAATGAATCACACATTTCATGAGTACCTTGATACTTTTATGGTAGTGTTTGGATGATATACTTATGTACTCATCTTCGAAAGAGGAGCACGAGTTACACTTGATAGCAGTTTTACAAATCCTTAGAGAGTATCGATTGTACGATAAGTATGAGAAATGTGTGTTTTGGCTCAAAGAGGTGAAATTCCTTGGACATGCTATTTCCAAAGGTGGAGTTTCAATTGATCCATCTAAGATTGAGGCTGTGATTAGTTGGGAGAGTCCGAAGATTGTTTTTGAGATTCAGAGTTTCCTTGGTTTAGTGGGTTACTATAGAAGGTTTATGAAAGACTTCTCTAGTATTGTAGCACTGATGACACAATTTACTCGTAAGGGTGTGAAGTTTGTGTGGAACGAAGCATGTGAGTTAGCCTTTCATGAATTGAAGAAGTGGTTAATGATAAGTGTTCAATTCTATGCATTTGAACCCTCTTTATTGCATACGTTAGTTCCGTTTTTGCGTTTACCGAGATATGTTTACGGTATTTTTGTGTTTTTGATGTTTTGCAGGTATTGGAGTAGATGGAGCAAAGTTGGAAGCTTTCTGCAGTCAAGAGAAGAAATCAGGAAATGCAGCCAAGGCATCTCGATCAATCGAGATGTTGATTTCGATTAATCTAAATCTCGATTGATCGAGATCTCATTTCGATTGATCGAAATCTCGATCAATCGAGATTCAATCTCGATCAATCGAAATTCTGCAGAGCCCACTTGGCCACTTGCTCACCTACTCTCCCACTTGCAACAAAATCCTCCTTTTTGGGGGCCTTCTTGATACAAGAGATATATATAATGATATATATATATATATGGTGGGCCCAAAGTTGAAAAAGAAGCCAAAAAGCACACAAAAAGGGCCATATCTCTCATATATCATATATCTCTCAAGCAACATCAGAATATCAGAGAGAGACCTTCGGGAGAGGAAGAGAAAGAGCTAAACCAGACCAAGAAGCTTCATTCTTTTCATCAATGGAAGGGTACAAGGCAACCATGAGCAACTAACTCTTCTACTAGGGTGTTGGTTTCAACCCCTAGCCATGTAAACTTGTTCATCTTTGTAGCTCTTGGGATTTATAATTAAATGTTGATTATTTAGCCTAGTGATTATGTACACAAATACATCTCTTTTATATATTCATTTGATATGGAATTTATTCTTGTCTTAGAGTAGATTTTGTCACTTGAATGCACAACATTTGCATATTCCACAAGAAGTGCAAATGATGGCTAGATAACGGTGTTTAAATGAATGTGTGATGTTAATTTGTATAGACTATGCCAAGACAAGGTAGTTTGGATGCATGTAGTGTTCACTTAGAGAGTAGAGTAATTAGGTAGTTAGTTAGGTTGAAGAGCTATGCTTGTTGAAGATGGATTATGATAGGTTAGCACACACATTGATCTTTTGATATGTCATTGAGGTCACAAGCCTAATGACATTGTTAGGCATTTAATTAATGAATCCCATGCTTGTTACACTTATGAACATGTGAATGGCTAGTGGTGGAAACCAACCTTAGTTCTCTCTCCCAACTTTAAACTCTTTACTTTTCTTGTCATTTCATTCATGCAATAGTTTTTAAACACAAAACCAAAAATCTGTTTTTAGAATTAAAGTAGAATTAATCTTCCCTTAAGACAATTGCAACTAGTCCTCGTGGGATCGATACCCTCTATATAGAACCTTATCTACAAAGATTCGTGCTCTTGCGAGTGGTTAAATTATATTTTGATAAAAAGGGCAAAATTAAGCTTACAATATAATTTAGTTCCGACCACATCAAAATTTTGGCGCCGTTGCCGGGGACTACGGTTTTATTGTCGCCATTGGAAGATTAAATCTGGTTTAATTCTTAGGCTAGAAATTCTTTCATTCTTTTTGTATATATTTTGTCCTTATTTCTCAAATTTCTTGATTTTAGGTATACCACATAGTGGGCATCTAAGAGAAGTAAACTTGGAACCCTTTGTGAGTATAACGCCTAAAATTAGTAGTTTGAATTCATTCATTCTTTTGTATATATTTGTTTATCTTGTATATTGAGGTGTTGTTCTATTGGTAATGCATGCTAGGTAGACGGTCATTGTCACTTCCTTTGCTTCCGTGTAACATTGAACTTGAACGAACACTTAGAGAACGTAGAGGAACCTCTAGGGACCCTATATTGCCTAGGACTGAAAACATGGATCCAAATGAGAGACAACCTCCCGGGCTACCTCCTTTTAATCATGAACAACCACCTCCACCACCACCTCCTCAAGGAGAGTTGCTTATGGACTTTTACCTTCCGACTACATTTGAAGTACCTTCATGTATTCAATTTCCGGATGTAGCTGCAAATCAATTCGAAATAAAGTCATCCACCATCAATCTTCTTGATAGCTTCCACGGTCTTCCTAATGAGGATCCATACCGGCACTTAGATTATTTCCTTTCCGTGTGTTCCACTATTCGTGTACCATACTTTACGGAGAATGATCTAAAGCTGCGTATGTTCCCCTTCTCCCTAAAAGATAAAGCTAGAAGTTGGTTCAACTCCTTAGAACCTAACTCAATCCATTCTTGGGCGGAGATGCAAATAGAGTTCTTGAAAAAATACTTCCCAATGGGTAAGACAAGTGATATTCGACGAGCAATCATCGGATTCACCCAAATTAACCAAGAACAATTCCATGAGACGTGGGAGAGGTTAAAAGATCTTTTAAAATCTTGTCCGCATCATGCTGTCCCAAAATGGCAGCTAGTGCAAAGTTTTTATGATGGGGTGAGTGAGCAACATAGACAAATGATAGACTCCGCGTGTTGGGGTGGATATCTTTCGAAAAGCCCCGATGAGGCATGGAAACTTTTTCAAACCCTAAGCAACAATTCAGCTCAACGCTCCTCCACTAGGAAAGGGAAGGCCACCCAACCTTGTAGAGGCGTGCATGAGATTTCACGGGTAGATGAGGTTGCCATGCAAGTAGAAGCCCTATCCCGAAAAATGGATTTAATCATGAAAAATGGACTACCTACTCCAAACCAATCTGTCCAAAATCAGGAAGGTTGTTCGTTTTGCTATAGTACTTCACATTTTGTGCGAGATTGTCCTATTGCTGGGCAATCTCCCGATTATGCTCAAGAGCAAGTGAATGCCTTGTATGCTAAACAACTGAATGATTCATATTCGAACACGTACAATCCTGGTTACAAGAACCATCCGGCTTTCTCATGGAAACCTCAAGAATCAAGTCCCTCTTTCCAAGGGCACAACTCTTTTAATTCCCCCTCTCAACAGCCTCATTATAGGCCAAACCCTCAACCTTACAATCAAAGATCTAATTACCAACAACCACCACCTCCTCTGAGAAGCCAAAGCTTTGAAGAAAGAGTGATAAGCAATCTTGAGGCCAATACCCGCTTATTGCAAACTCACTCTCAATCAATCTCTAAGCTTGAAGCCAATGCTCAATCTATGGCTAGGTTAGAAGCTCAAATCGGGCAACTAGCTAATGCCTTAAATAGAAGAGAGGAAGGTAAGTTGCCGAGTCAACCGGTGGCGAACCCCAAAGGTGTGCATATGATTGAAGATCCATCATCTTCAACTTGTAATGCTCCTCCGGAGCAAGTTCAATCAATCACAACCTTAAGAAGTGGTAAAATCATTAACTCCAAGGTAGGGGAGGAAGAGAGAAAGGAATTCCAAGAGCAACCTAAAAATCCAAAAGAATCCCAATTAAATCCAAAATCATTTCCGTTAAATCCAAATTTGCAAAATACCCCTTCAAATCCAAAAGCAAAGGCAAGTGAAGTTGTGTCGTCATCGATTCCAAATCTTGACACCTCTTATGAACCTCCGGTTCCTTTTCCTCAAAGATTGAAGGAACCTTCTCATTTCGGGAAGCAAGGAGAGATAATCCAAGACATGATGGAGATCTTCAAACAAGTAAAGATCAATCTCCCTCTCCTTGATGCTATTCGACAAATTCCCTCCTATGCAAAATTCTTGAAGGACTTGTGCACTCAAAAGTTCAAATCTAGGAATAATGTTCCTAAGAAAGTCCTCTTAACTGAGCACATAAGCTCCATTTTCCAACACCAAGCCCCTCATAAATTCAAAGATCCGGGTACTCCGACCATTTCGTGCACCATCGGAAATCAATCTTTTGAAAAAGCACTTCTTGATTTAGGGGCTAGTGTCAATGTGCTTCCATTCTCAGTTTACCAACAACTAGGTTTGGGGGAACTCAAGCATACCACGGTTGTGTTGCAACTTGCCGACCGTTCGGTGAAGCAACCACGTGGCATCATTGAGGATGTCATCATTCAAGTGGACAAATTCTATTTTTCGGTGGACTTCATAGTCCTTGACACGGAACTGGTCCAAAATCCGAATCATCATATTCCTATCATTCTAGGTCGTCCATTCTTGGCCACGGCAAACGCTTGCGTTAATTACCGTACCGGAGTGATGGACATCTCTTTTGGGAATATGAAAGTCCGCTTGAACATCTTCAATGCTTCTCACCAAACCTCCAATAACGAAAGTGAGTGCTTTTGTGTCAATGTAGTGGAAGACCTTGTTCAAGAAGCACTTCCTTCTATTCTTTTCAAGGACCCTTTAGAGGCATGCCTAAATCACTTGAACTGTGATGATTTTGACATTGAGCAATCCATATGTGAAGTCAATTCCATGCTCGATGTTAATACTGTCATGGATTTGCCTAAGTGGAGAGTTCCGAGAGAACCCTTGCCCCCTTTGTCCAAAACTTCCCAAACTCCTTCTTTAATTTCCCCACCACAACTTGAGCTCAAGCCCCTACCGGCTACACTCAAGTATATTTTCTTGGGCGCTAATGAGACCCTTCCAGTCATTATTGCTTCCAATCTTACCAATGATCAAGAGATGGAACTTATTAAGGTGCTCAAAGAGTACAAAGAAGCAATAAGCTGGAGTGTGGCAGATCTCAAGGGAATAGATCCTTCTATTTGTATGCACCGCATACACTTGGAAGAGGATGCTAAGACCTCAAGGGAGGCACAACGTCGATTAAATCCAAATATGAAGGACGTTATCATGAAGGAGGTGGTGAAGTTACTAGATGCGGGAATCATATACCCCATCTCTGATAGCAAGTGGGTTAGTCCCACTCAAGTGGTTCCAAAGAAGTCAGGTATTACGGTGCAAACAAATGACAAGGGTGAATTAGTTCCCCAACGCACCACCATGGGTTGGAGAGTGTGCATAGACTATAGGAAATTAAATTCAGCCACTCGGAAAGATCACTTCCCCCTCCCATTCATTGATCAGATATTGGAGAGATTAGCCGGGCAAATTTTTATTACTTTTTGGATGGATATTCCGGCTATAATCAGGTTGCTATAGACCCGAGGGACCAAGAAAAAACCACCTTTACATGTCCCTTCAGCACATTTGCTTATAGACGCATGCCCTTTGGGTTGTGCAATGCACCGGCGACTTTTCAACGGTGTATGATGTCTATCTTCTCGGACATGGTGGAAAAATTCTTGGAAGTGTTCATGGATGATTTTTCCATTTTTGGGCCTTCATTTGAATCATGCCTCCAAAATCTAGCTTATGTTCTCAAACGATGTCAAGAGACCAACCTAATTCTTAGTTGGGAAAAGAGCCATTTTATGGTTCAAGAGGGTATTGTCCTAGGGCACATTGTGTCTAAGAGAGGAATAGAGGTTGATAAAGCCAAGGTTGAACTCATTTCCAAACTTCCTCCACCATCAACGGTGAGAGAGATTCGTTCATTCCTTGGGCATGCGGGCTTTTATCGCCGTTTCATCAAAGACTTTAGCAAGATCTCTCGGCCTTTGTGTCGCCTTCTTGAAAAAGAGTCTTGCTTTGCCTTTGATGAAGCGTGCCTTAACGCTTTTGAAGAACTCCGCACCATGCTCACAACCGCTCCAATTCTAATCCCTCCAAATTGGGCTCTCCCATTTGAGATTATGTGTGATGCATCCGATTATGCCATGGGTGCTGTCTTAGGGCAACGAATAGACAAACTGCCACATGTCATCTACTACGCAAGTAAAACCCTTTCCGAGGCTCAAATCAATTATACCACCACGGAAAAGGAATTGCTTGCGGTAGTATTTGCATTAGACAAATTTTGAGCTTATTTATTGGGTTCAAAGGTCATTGTCTATTCGGACCATGCTGCCCTCCGACATCTTTTGGCCAAAAAGGACACCAAGCCTAGGTTAATCCGATGGATACTCTTGTTGCAAGAGTTCAATTTTGAAATTAGAGACAAAAAGGGAACTGAAAATGTGGTGGCTGACCACCTGTCTAGAATTCTTGTTGAATCCCTCCATAATTCCATTCCAATTTGTGAATCCTTCCCAGATGAACAACTCTTTGTCATCTCTCAAGAGAGTATCCCTTGGTATGCGGATGTGGTTAATTACTTGGCAACCGGTAAAATACCATCTTCTTGGACCAAGCAAGAGAAGGATCGTTTTCTCTCCCAATCACGATCATATTATTGGGACGATCCTCAATTGTTCAAATATTGCCCCGATCAAATAATTCGAAGGTGTGTGCCCAACAGTGAATTCCAAAGCATTCTCAAGTTTTGTCATACACTCGCTTGTGGGGGACACTTTAGTGCTAAGAAAACCGCAGCAAAAATTCTCCAATGCGAATTTATCTGGCCGACACTTCATCGGGATGCATATTCATTCTGCCGCTCTTGTGAGCGATGTCAGCGCCTTGGCGCGATGTCTCGGAAGGACATGATGCCTCTTAACCCTATTCTTATCATTGAAATATTTGATGTGTGGGGCATTGACTTCATGGGACCATTTCCACCCTCTACTGGTCATGAGTACATACTTGTGACGGTGGACTACGTATCTAAGTGGATAGAGGCCGTTCCTACCAAAACCAATGATCACGCAGTCGTGGTTAAATTCATTTAAGCTAATATTTTTAGCCGGTTTGGTACGCCTCGGGCCATCATCAGTGACGGAGGTAAATATTTCTGTAACCGGTTCCTTCGAACCTTGCTTACCAAATACTCCGTCACACACAAAGTAGCCACCCCATACCATCCTCAAACTAGTGGCCAAGTAGAGGTATCCAATAGGGAGATTAAGAACATTCTTTAGAAAACTGTTCGGCCCAACCGGAAGGATTGGTCATTGCGACTAAACGATGCATTATGGGCATACCGAACTGCATATAAAACTCCCATTAGAATGTCACCTTATCGGTTGGTTTATGGCAAAGCGTGCCATCTTCCGGTTGAATTGGAGCATAATGCTATGTGGGCCACCAAAACTTTCAATTTTGACATGCAAAAGGCCGGCTCTAATCGAAAGCTTCAATTAAATGAATTGGAAGAATTGCGGCATGACGCGTATGAGAATGCGAAAATCTATAAGGCAAAGTCCAAAGCCTTTCATGATCGTAATATTCGAGTCAAAACATTTTCGCCGGGCCAAAAAGTATGGTTGTACAACTCGCGCCTCCATTTATTTCCTGGAAAACTTCGCTCCCGTTGGGCTGGTCCATTTTTGATTAATTCTGTCGCTCCCCACGGAGCGGTGGAATTGAAGGACTTGAAAGACGGCTCGTTGTTCAAAGTGAACGGGCAACGCTTAAAAGTGTGCGTGGATGACCAAGTCACCACCGAATACGTGGATGTCGTCACTTTGACGAATCCCGTGTATTTTGACTCGTGAGCCGATCCGGACGTTGTGCCATAGACGTGTAAGGTGGCGAAGCCATGGCAGCTATCACTCTTCCATGATGTCCCTTTAATCCAAAGTAGGTGTGTATCTAAGCAATGTAGTATCTAATTCCCAAATATCCAAGTCCCTGGAGCATAACTCAAGCTGACTGTTTTTGAGCATTTCGATTGATCGAAACCAGGATCTCGATCAATCGAGATTTTGATTGATCGAGATCTCAGTTTCGATTGATCGAAAAATTGCAGAGATTTGCCAAGTCCAAAGTCCCGACAGGTAGTATTCTTCGATTGCACTTCGATAGGTCTTCGATCCATCAAAAATTTTGATTGATCGAAATGGGATTTCGATTGATCGAAATAAAATTTCGATTGAATGAATTAAATGTTCGATTGATCGAAGTAAAATGGTGATTCAGTGAAGGAAATTTTGATTGATCGAAGCAAGATTTCGATCAATCGAAATCTCGATTGATCGAAATGCACATCTCGATCAATCGAGATGCACGCGGAGCCTGCACGTGAGCCGAAAATCTATTTAAACCGTTGGCCTTCCCTCCCATTTTAAAAGACCATCCAAATTCTTCTCTCCCTCCGTGCGATCCAAGCCTTCTCCAAGCACTCCCGAG
This sequence comes from Cornus controversa, assembly GCA_026545225.1. Taxonomy (NCBI): domain Eukaryota; kingdom Viridiplantae; phylum Streptophyta; class Magnoliopsida; order Cornales; family Cornaceae; genus Cornus; species Cornus controversa. The sequence goes on along the minus strand of CM048848.1, from coordinate 25,178,702 downwards.
CACTCGATCTACCATTCCCGATCATCTGCCGCCGTCCGACGCAGTCCGACGCCGCCGCTAGCACGTGCGCGATCTTCTCTTCGCGGCTGCGCGTGGAGTTTTCTTCGGTTGAGCCGTTCATCTTCTTCCTCACGAGGTAAGTGATGCATGGCTACTTTTTGTTTACTCTCTCACCATTTTTGATAGTTTTACGGCGTAATAAACATAGTTAGATAATGTTGGGGTGGATGGATGCGATTGCGATATCTGTAACGAGATTTTGTGGGTTTCGGGGGGTAGGAATTCATGTAGGAGTGAGATTTGGCAGTCTCTTCGTTTCAAACGCTTAGTGTATGGTGTGTAACCGCGGCACCTTCGTTTCGGTTGCATCCGTTCACATTGCCTCTTCAAGAGCGACTTTTTGCATTCTTGTCAGTGCCATGGACTAGGACTTCATTTTTATTTTTTTTTATTATTCTTTTAGTTTATTCGTAGTTTAGCTTTCTTCTTATTTATCTTTTATTTACGTAATTTTTGGAATCAAGTGCAGACTGTTCCGAGGCTATGGCGAGGGTGAAGAACGCCGCCGGTTCTGTTCGCGACGTGCCCGGGCGAGCCTTCCGGTCTCGGAAGTTCCACCCGGAGCAGATTTTTGACTTAGACGCAATTGAGACGCGTCCCGACACTGCGTGGACTGTTGCTGAGCTCAGGAGGCGTCGCCTTGACCGGCTATGTGTGCCTCCTACTGACGTGGCACACGAGCGCTTAGTGCAGGTCTTCTATGAGCGCATGACCTACTCTTGCACAGCGCCGGATACACTAGAGACGGTCGTGGGCACCGTCACGATCACGATTACGCCGAGCCGGATTGCGCATATGCTCGGCATCCCTCACCAGCAGCCACCGGACATGGTTGGCCCGGGCGGTCAACCACTTTACAGAGCCGTGCTCCCAGCAGACACGACGCTGTTCTCGATCATGATGGACATGTGTGGCGGGGCGTTTACCACGCCCAGTCACAACTGCACGTCTAAATGGATGTGCCTGAGCAGATATTGGTTCCTGGACACCGTTCTCCTCAAGAACGCGTGTCCGCTGCAGCACGTGGCTGAGCGCAGGGGCGACCTCCTCCGTCGCCTCTATGCTTTCCACACGAGCGCTTGGTTTTCTGTCCCATCGCTGATCTGGGGGCAGATGCACAAAGTCTGGGATGGCCTCGTCAACAAGAGGAAGAGGAGAGCAGCGAGTTGGCGACTTCCCTTCCCTTTCCTGATCGTCGCTTTTCTCAGCAGTGCCAGTATTCCGGTCAGTCAGATTGATGTCCGGTTGGCACCGCCCACCCGATTCACATCTACTCAGTGGGAGTGGGTGAGGCGACACTTAGAGCGACAGGACCACCAGGGTGATCCACCAGACGATGTAGATATGGATGCCCCGGTGGAGGTGGATGAGGGCGAGCCAGCAGAGGCTGAGTCAGAGGATGAGGAGATGGAGAAGGAGGAGATGGATGTCGCTGCAGAGCGGCATGATATCTTAGCGACGGGCTATTCCTGCCTGGTGGCTGACGTAGAGAGGCTCCAGCAGGGTTTTGACGAGCACGTCCAGGTGACGCAGAGTCAGTTGGCAGGTATTCGGACGGACATTTCTTCTCTGGCACAGGGCCAGAGAGCGATCTTAGACGAGTTTCGAGTCTTCCGACAGGACCTGCAGTTCCTGTTCGCAGGTCGAGCCTCCACCTCCACTTCTGCTCCCACCGAGCCGCCACCACCACCACCCGCCCTCGAGTAGCTGCATTTTATTCATCTTTTCTGCTTTATTTTTTGTATTTTTCTTTCTTTATTTTTGATAGGCCATGTTGGCCAGGTTTAGTTTCTTTTTGAGTATTCCACCTGCATGTACACTTGTACTGAAACTCATTTTCATTTATATGGAATACATTTATATTTTCTTTTATGCCATGTGTTATCTTTACCGTGTTTATTTTTGCTTTCCGTCAATCTACTTGTTCTCTATACTTTGACTATGTATGTAGTACCACTTGTCTAATTGTTATATGCGATTCAGTTGATGATTTCCATTTATTACCGCCTAGTTTTAATTCCCAATACTGTTGAGATTGCTTCAACACAGTATGGCGGTAATAAAGAAAGGCAGCCCCTTTGCGTGCTATACGTTAGCGTGCCTGGATAGTCAATATCTTGTCGCATAGACCTCTTAGACAATTGGGAAACACCAGTTCAGACCCTTAGATATACAGTGATATTGGCATTATCTGTTTGTGTATAATTCTTTCATTATGTTCTATTTATCTACTTTTTGTTCCTTTTAATGCTCGTGGTATCCAGTTGGTGTTCTGTGCAGGTTTTCCTTATTTACAAGATGACCGCTGCAGTGGAATAACATTTTTTTCGCATTCTGCCATCCCGGTAACTCCTTTCCTTGTTCTTCTTGTGCAAACATTGAGGACAATGTTGCATATAAGTTTGGGGGTGCGGTATGCTATACCACTTGCATATGCATGCAATGTTCAGTCGTTATATTGAGTGTCATTGTAGAGCAGTTTTCTTTTTCTGGAGATTTTTGCATACTTGCTATGATGTCTTGCTTTTTAAAGGAAGATCATTCGAATAAATGTCCGAGGTAAATGTAGCAGGTAGTTAAGAACTTTAACATTGTAAATACCCGCACTTTTGCAAGCTTTATAGTAGGCTAGAACGGTCTACATTTTTGTCCAAATTCGAGCACGTACAGTTCTTGCCCTAAATTTGTCCTTAACCGCACAAATTCGCACACATGCATTTTAAATTGTGGGGTATAAGTCTGAGGGAGAATTTTTGAAAATTTCTGTTTTTATCTGAACAACTTAAAGAATAAGTTCTTCTGGTTGTTGTAAAAAAAAAAAAAAGAAATAAAAAGAGAAAAATATGCAATAAGCCTTCTCACTCAATAAACCGGATTTCTATGCCTCAAAGCAGGGAATATTCGCGTATAAGTGTGTAAGGTTGAGCAATAATAAGCGGGTGGCTTGCTTACGCTCATCGCCTTGTAAGCTCGGTCATTAAGTCCAAGGGGTGCTTCTTCACCTAATGCCCTAAAATCAATTGGTTTGGGAGTCATTGGCCCAACGCCGCTACATGGGCTTGCAAGAAAGCGAAAAGAGCTAAGCATTGCACGGTCATCCGCGCATGAGCAATCATAAATGTCTTGTGATAATGAACAGCCGAGTCGAGCATTTTCAATGAGTTTTTCTCTTAAAAACAGATTTGTTCGTTTTCTTCTCCAAATATGACAAAAGTCGCACGTTAGAATGCATGTTCACTTTTCAAAGAGGATTTTGGGGTTGGAATGGTTATAGTTGTTCGGGCTGGCCATTATGTGGGGACTGTCGTTCATTTATAGCATGTGAAAGTCCATTTTTGCTAATGACCACATAGTTCTGTAATACTTGTTGCATTTGCCAAATGTGAAATGAACGGATGAGCGCCTTTTATCTAGTTGATGACTGAGCATGATTAAACTTTTGTATAAGATAGTTGATTTCATTTTTGTAATATTGTATTGCTAAGGGACTAGCAATATGTAAGTTTGGGGGTGTGATAAGTGTTCAATTCTATGCATCTGAACCCTCTTTATTGCATATGTTAGTTCCGTTTTTGCGTTTACCGAGATATGTTTACGGTATTTTTGTGTTTTTGATGTTTTGTAGGTATTGGAGTAAATGGAGCAAAGTTGGAAGCTTTCTGCAGTCAAGAGAAGAAATTAGGAAATGCAGCCAAGGCATCTCGATCAATCGAGATGTTGATTTCGATTAATCGAAATCTCGATTGATCGAGATCTCATTTCGATTGATCGAAATCTCGATCAATCGAGATTCAATCTTGATCAATCGAAATTCTGCAGAGCCCACTTGGCCACTTGCTCACCTACTCTCCCACTTGCAACAAAATCCTCCTTTTTGCACGACTTAGGGGGATTATCTGACTTGAACAAGACTTTTGGGGGCCTTCTTGATACAAGAGATATATATAATGATATATATATATATATGGTGGGCCCAAGGTTGAAAAAGAAGCCAAAAAGCACACAAAAGGGCCATATCTCTCATATATCATATATCTCTCAAGCAACATCAGAATATCAGAGAGAGACCTTCGGGAGAGGAAGAGAAAGAGCTGAACCAGACCAAGAAGCTTCATTCTTTTCATCAATGGAAGGGTGCAAGGCAACCATGAGCAACTAACTCTTCTACTAGGGTGTTGGTTTCAACCCCTAGCCATGTAAACTTGTTCATCTTTGTAGCTCTTGGGATTTATAATTAAATGTTGATTATTTAGCCTAGTGATTATGTACACAAATACATCTCTTTTATATATTCATTTGATATGGAATTTATTCTTGTCTTAGAGTAGATTTTGTCACTTGAATGCACAACATTTGCATATTCCACAAGAAGTGCAAATGATGGCTAGATAATGGTGTTTAAATGAATGTGTGATGTTAATTTGTATAGACCATGCCAAGACAAGGTAGTTTGGATGCATGGAGTGTTCACTTAGAGAGTAGAGTAATTAGGTAGTTAGTTAGGTTGAAGAGCTATGCTTGTTGAAGATGGATTATGATAGGTTAGCACACACATTGATCTTTTGATATGTCATTGAGGTCACAAGCCTAATGACATTGTTAGGCATTTAATTAATGAATCCCATGCTTGCTACACTTATGAACATGTGAATGGCTAGTGGTGGAAACCAACCCTAGTTCTCTCTCCCAACTTTAAACTCTTTACTTTTCTTGTCATTTCATTCATGCAATAGTTTTTAAACACAAAACCAAAAATATGTTTTTAGAATTAAAGTAGAATTAATCTTCCCTTAAGACAATTGCGACTAGGCCTCGTGGGATCGATACCCTCTATATAGAACCTTATCTACAAAGATTCGTGCTCTTGCGAGTGGTTAAATTATATTTTGATAAAAAGGGCAAAATTAAGCTTACAATATAATTTAGTTCCGACCACATCAGTTAACTACTGCTCCTATTTTGGTGATACCGGAGCGTGACTTGGGGTATGTGATCTATTATGATGCTTCGGGGAGCAGACTAGGTTGTGTGTTGATGCAATGTGACAAAGTAGTTACTTACGGGTCTAGACAATTAAAGACTCACGAGCATAACTATCTTACGTATGACCTAGAGCAAGCAGCGATGATCTTTTCTTTGAAAGGGTGGAGATACTACTTGTATGGTGAAAGATCCGAGGTGTATTCGGATCACAAAAGTCACAAGTACCTTTTCTCCCAAAAGGATTTAAAAATGAGGCAGAGGCATTAGGTTGAATACATAGAGGACTATAATTTTGATTTGCAATACCACCCGGGTAAAGTGAATGTGGTGGCAGATGCGTTGAGCAGAAAGTCTCATGGGACTCTAGCTAGCATAGCCATTCGAGAATGGAAAATGATGGAAGATTTCTCGGACTTGGGGTTGTATTTCAGTGATGATAGTGAGCTAGCTATGTTGTTTAGCTTGGTAGCTCAACCTATGCTTGTGAGCAAGGTAATTGAGGTACAAAAGAAGGATAGTGAGTTGGAGTCTATTCACTCACAGATTGTTGGTGGTACAATGATGACAGATTGGACCTTGCACTCCAATGGAGGTCTATGATTCAGAGGGTTAATGACAGTTCCTTCTGATTGTCGTGATGATGTATTACGGGAATTTCATCATTCGGCAGAATGGAAATGGGAACATATCACCATAGATTTTGTTACGAGTTTTTTAAGATCAAACAAGGGCAACCTTACAGTTTGGGTTGTTGTGGACTGGTTAACCAAAATAGCTCACTTCTTGCCTATGAGGTTGAATGATGATGTGAGGAGACTCAGCAAGTAATATGTGTAGCAGATTATGAGGTTACATGGGTTTCGATCTCCATTGTATCAGATAGGGATCTACGGTTCCTTTCAAGATTTTGGTAGGGATTCCAGACGGGTTCGACACGAAGTTGCATTTTTACACAACATTCCATCCTCAGACTGACGGACAATCATAGCGTATTATACAGATATTGGAGGATATGCTTCGTGCTTGTATATTTGATTTTGGCGGTGGTTGGGAAGATCATTTGCCACTTGTGGAGTTTGCATTCAACGACAATTATCAGGTTAGAATTGAGATGACACCATTTGAGACATTGTACGGCAGACCATGTAGATCTCCAATTTGTTAGACCGAGGTGGGCAAGACCGCAGCCCTAGGACCAGACATCGTGTTTGAGACTACCAAAAAGATTAAGTTGATTAGGTAGCGACTGTTGACAGCTCAGAGTTGACAAAAGAGCTATGTTGATTGGAGGAGGAGACTGTTATCCTTTGAGGTGGGAGACCATGTGTTCCTAAAGGTTTCACCATAGAAAGGGTTGAAGCACTTTGGGCAGAGTGGCAAGTTGTCACCGAGGTATATTGGACCATTTGAGATCCTTGAGTGTGTTGGTGAGGTGCCTACAGATTGGCTTTGCCACCATATTTGGAGAAGGTTCACAATGTGTTCCATGTTTCAATGTTGAAGAAATACTGACGTTGAGGTCGATGAGGATGTCACCTATAAGGAGAGACAGGTACAGATTCTTGATGCTAGAGAGCAAGTTCTAAAGGGTAAGACCATTGCCTTGGTTAAGGTTTTGTGGCATCATCGTACTGTTGAGGAGGCTACGCGAGAATGAGAGTAGGAAGTTTGTTCTAAGTATCCTGACTTGTTTTCTCTAGGTACATCCTAATTTCGGAGATGAAATCCTTTTAAGTTGGGTAGGTTGTAAGAACCTTGACTATTTTTGGCCGATTTTTTTGTATTTTCATTTAATTGTTATATTAAGACTTTAAATGATTATATATATGTTTTAAATGTAAAATTCATGTTTAGATAACTTATTTAAGGTTTGAAGAAGTTTTTAGAGCATTTGACAAAAGTTGACTTTTTCGGGTCTAGTCAACCCAAGGGCATGGGCCTGGTGGGCCCAAAAAATTTGAAAATCTCAAAATGACTTCAAATTTTGAGGGTAGCTTAAATAAAATATTTGACACGCTACAGAATTGATTTTGTGTCAATCGGAGTTACAGAACTCAAAAAATGAGTCCAGAAAGGTTTAATGAAAATGTTGTGGCATACTAGTAAATAATGTAAGCCATTTTGCTATAAATAGCAAAGAGAAATCAACTATTCACTCTCATTCTCTCCTAGTAGCCGTATGAGCATATATATATATGTGTGTGTGTGTGTGTAGCAACTTCACCTTCTTCACTACTCCATGGAATTGGAAGGTGTTTGGGTGAGAATTAAAGCTTACCGAAGAAGAGAAAAATGGTCTACGCATTAAGGGCTTGAGATTGATCGCTCTGAGAGTGCAATCTCTAGAGGGTCTATCACCCAAGGTCAACTGAGACCCCTCTTTTTCACCTATATTGAGTCTGAATACCCCTGTCCACCTCCCAGCATCCCCCGGAAGTAACTAAAACATCAAAAACTAAAAAAGCACACATTAAAACACAACTGATGTGGTCGGAACTAAATTATATTGTAAGCTTAATTTTTTCCTTTTTATCAAAATATAATTTAACCACTCACAAGAGCACGAATCTTTGTAGATAAGGTTCTATATAGAGGGTATCGATCCCACGAGTACTAGTCGCAATTGTCTTAAAGGAAGATTAATTACACTTTAATTCTAAAAACAGGTTTTTGAATTTGTGTTTCTAAACTTTTGCATAAATGAAATGACAAGAAAAGTAAAGAGTTTAAAGTTGGGAGAGAGAACTAGGGTTGGTTTCCACCACTAGCCGTTCACATGTTCATAAGTGTAGCAAGCATGGGATTCATTAATTAAATGCCTAATAATGTCATTAGGCTTGTGACCTCAATGACATATCAAAAGATCAATGTGTGTGCTAACCTATCATAATCCATCTTCAACAAGCATAGCTCTTCAACCTAACTAACTACCTAATTACTCTACTCTCTAAGTGAACAATACATGCATCCAAACTACCTTGTCTTGGCATAGTCTATACAAACTAACATCACACATTCATTTAAACACCATTATCTAGCCATCATTTGCACTTCTTGTGGAATATGCAAATGTTGTGCATTCAAGTGACAAAATCTACTCTAAGACAAGAATAAATTCCATATCAAATGAATATATATAAGAGATGTATTTGTGTACATAATCACTAGGCTAAATAATCAACATTTAATTACAAATCCCAAGAGCTACAAAGATGAACAAGTTTACATGGCTAGGGGTTGAAACCAACACCCTAGTAGAAGAGTTAGTTGCTCATGGTTGCCTTGCACCCTTCCATTGATGAAGAAAGTGAAGCTTCTTGGTCTGGTTCAGCTTCTCCTCTTCCTCTCCCGAAGGTCTCTCCTCTAGTATTCTGCTGTGTGTTGAGAGATGTGAGATATGTGTGGCTTTTGGTGCTTTTAGACTTCTTTTCCAACCTTGGGGCCCACCATATATATATATATATCACTATATATATCTATTGCATTAATAATGACCAGTAGAGGGTGGAAATGGTCCCATGAAGTCAATACCCCACACATCAAATATTTCAACGATAAGAATAGGGTTAAGAGGCATCATGTCCTTCCGAGACATCACGCCAAGGCGCTGACATCGCTCACAAGAGCGGTAGAATGAATATGCATCCCGATGAAGTGTCGACCAGAAAAATCCGCATTGGAGAATTTTTGCTGCGGTTTTCTTAGCACTAAAGTGTCCCCCACAAGCGAGTGTATGACAAAACTTGAGAATGCTTTGGAATTCACTGTTGGGTACACACCTTCGAATTATTTGATCGGGGCAATATTTGAACAATTGAGGATCGTCCCAATAATATGATCGTGATTGGGAGAAAAAACGATCCTTCTCTTGCTTGGTCCAAGAAGATGGTATTTTACCGGTTGCCAAGTAATTAACCACATCCGCATACCAAGGGATACTCTCTTGAGAGATGACAAAGAGTTGTTCATCCGGGAAGGATTCACAAACTGGAATGGAATTATAGAGGGATTCAACAAGAATTCTAGACAGGTGGTCAGCCACCACATTTTCGGTTCCCTTTTTGTCTCTAATCTCAAAATTGAACTCTTGCAATAAGAGTATCCATCGGATCAACCTAGGCTTGGTGTCCTTTTTGGCCAAAAGATGCTGGAGGGCAGCATCGTCCGAATAGACAATGACCTTTGAACCTAATAAATAAGCTCGAAATTTATCTAATGCAAATACTACCGCAAGCAATTCCTTTTCCGTTGTGGTATAATTGATTTGAGCCTCGGAAAGGGTTTTACTTGCGTAGTAGATGACATGTGGCAGTTTGTCTACTCGTTGCCCTAAGACAGCACCCATGGCATAATCGGATGCATCACACATAATCTCAAATAGGAGAGCCCAATTTGGAGGGATTAGAATTGGAGCGGTTGTAAGCATGGTGCGGAGTTTTTCAAAAGCGTTAAGGCACGCTTCATCAAAGGTAAAGCAAGACTCTTTTTCAAGAAGGCGACACAAAGGCCGAGAGATCTTGCTAAAGTCTTTGATGAAACGGTGATAAAAGCCCGCATGCCCAAGGAATGAACGAATCTCTCTCACCGTTGATGGTGGAGGAAGTTTGGAAATGAGTTCAACCTTGGCCTTATCAACCTCTATTCCTCTCTTAGACACAATGTGCCCTAGGACAATACCCTCTTGAACCATAAAATGGCTCTTTTCCCAACTAAGAATTAGGTTGGTCTCTTGACATCGTTTTAGAACACAAGCTAGATTTTGAAAGCATGATTCAAATGAAGGCCCAAAAATGGAAAAGTCATCCATGAACACTTCTAAGAATTTTTCCACCATGTCCGAGAAGATAGACATCATACACCGTTGAAAAGTCGCCGGTGCATTGCACAACCCAAAGGGCATGCGTCTATAAGCAAATGTGCCGAAGGGACATGTAAAGGTGGTTTTCTCTTGGTCCCTCGGGTCTATAGCAACCTGATTATAGCCGGAATATCCATCCAAAAAGCAATAAAAACTTTGCCCGGCTAATCTCTCCAATATTTGATCAATAAATGGGAGGGGGAAGTGATCTTTCCGAGTGGCTGAATTTAACTTCCGATAATCAATACACACTCTCCATCCTGTGGTGGTGCGTTGGGGAACTAATTCACCCTTATCATTAGGTTGCACCGTAATACCAGACTTCTTTGGAACCACTTGAGTGGGACTAACCCACTTGCTATCTGAGATGGGGTAAATGATTCCCGCATCTAGTAACTTCACCACCTCCTTCATTACAACGTCCTTCATGTTTGGATTTAATCGACGTTGTGCCTCCCTTGAGGTCTTTGCATCCTCTTCCAAGTGTATGCGGTGCATACAAATAGAATGGTCTATTCCCTTAAGATCTGCCACACTCCATCCTATTGCCTCCTTGTGCTCTTTTAGCACCTTTATAAGTTCTATCTCTTGATCATTGGTAAGATTGGAAGCAATAATGACTGGAAGGGTCTCATTAGCGCCCAAGAAAACATACTTGAGTGTAGCCGGTAGGGGCTTGAGCTCAAGTTGTGGTGGGGAAATTAAAGAAGGAGTTTGGGAAGTTTTGGACAAAGGGGGCAAGGGTTCTCTCGGAACTCTCCATTTAGGCAATCCATGACAGTATTAACATCGAGCATGGAATTGACTTCACATATGGATTGCTCAATGTCAAAATCATCATAGTTGAAGTGATTTAGGCATGCCTCTAAAGGATCCTTGGAAAGAAAGAAGGAAGTGCTTCTTGAACAAGGTCTTTCACAACATCGACACAAAAGCACTCACTTTCATCGTCGGATGTGTGGTGGGAAGCATTGAAGATGTTCAAGCGGACTTTCATATTCCCGAAAGAGATGTCCATCACTCCGGTACGGCAATTAACGCAAGCGTTTGCCGTGGCCAAGAATGGACGACCTAGAATGATAGGAATATGACGATTCAAATTTTGGACCGGTTCCGTGTCAAGGACTATGAAGTCCACCGGAAAATAGAATTTGTCCACTTTAATGATAACATCCTCAATGATGCCACGTGGTTGCTTCACCGAACGGTCGGCAAGTTGCAACACAACCGTGGTATGCTTGAGTTCCCCCAAACCTAGATGTTGGTAAACTGAGAATGGAAGCAAATTGACACTAGCCCCTAGATCAAGAAGTGCCTTTTCAAAAGATTGATTTTCGATGGTGCACGAAATGGTCGGAGCACCCGGATCTTTGAATTTAGGAGGGGCTTGGTGTTGGAAAATGGAGCTTATGTGCTCAGTTAAGAGGACTTTCTTAGGAACATTATTCCTAGATTTTCGCTTTTGAGTGCACAAGTCCTTCAAGAATTTTGCATAGAAGGGAATTTGTCGAATAGCATCAAGGAGAGGTAGATTGATCTTTACTTGTTTGAAGATCTCCATCATGTCTTGGATTTTCTCTCCTTGCTTCCCGAAATGAGAAGGTTCCTTCAATCTTTGAGGAAAAGGAACCAGAGGTTCATAAGAGGTGTCAAGATTTGGAATCGATGATGACACAACTTCACTTGCCTTTCCTTTTGGATTTAAAGGGGTATTTTGCAAATTTGGATTTAACGGAAACAATTTTGGATTTAATTAGGATTCTTTTGGATTTTTAGGTTGCTCTTGGAATTCTTTTCTCTCTTCCTCCCCTACTTTGGAGTTAATGATTTTACCACTCCTCAAGGTTGTGATTGATTGAACTTGCTCCGGAGGAGCATTACAAGTTGAAGAGGATGGATCCTCAATCACATGAACACCTTTGGGATTCGCCACCGGTTGACTCAGCAACTTACCTTCCTCCCTCCTATTTAAGGCATTGGCTAGTTGCCCGATTTGAGCTTCTAACCTAGCCATAGATTGAGCATTGGCTTCAAGCTTAGAGATTGATTGAGAGTGAGTTTGCAATAAGCGGGTATTGGCCTCAAGATTGCTTATCACTCTTTCTTCAAAGCTTTGGCTTCTCGGAGAAGGTGCTGGTTGTTGGTAATTAGATCTTTGATTGTAAGGTTGAGGATTTGGCCTATAATGAGGCTGTTGAGATTGGGAATTGAAAGAATTTTGCCCTTGGAAAGAGGGACTTGATTCTTGAGGTTTCCATGAAAAAGTCGGATGGTTCTTGTAACCAGGATTGTACGTGTTTGAATATGGATCATTCATTTGTTTAGAGTACAAGGCATTCGCTTGCTCTTGAGCATAATCGGGAGATTGCCCGGCAATAGGACAATCTCGCACAAAATGCGAAGTGCTATAGCAAAACGAATACCCTTCCTGATTTTGGACAGATTGGTTTGGAGTAGGCAGCCCATTTTTCATGATTAAATCCATTTTTCGGGACAAGGCTTCTACTTGATGGCTACCTCGTCTACCCGTGAAATCTCATGCACTCCTCTACAAGGTTGGGTGGCCTTCCCTTTCCTAGTGGAGGAGCGTTGAGCTGAATTGTTGCTTAGGATTTGAAAGAGTTTTCATGCCTCATCGGGGCTTTTCAAAAGGTATCCACCCCCACACGCAGAGTCTATCATTTGTCTATGTTGCTCACTCACCCCATCATAAAAGCTTTGCACTAGCTGCCATTTTGGGGCAGCATGATGCGGACAAGATTTTAAAAGATCTTTTAACCTCTCCCACGTCTCATGGAATTGTTCTTGGTCAATTTGGGTGAATCCGGTGATTACTCGCCGAATATCACTTGTCTTACCCATTGGGAAGTATTTTTTTAAGAACTCTATTTGCATCTCCACCCAAGAATGGATTGAGTTAGGTTCTAAGGAGTTGAACCAACTTCTAGCTTTATCTTTTAGGGAGAAGGGGAACATACGCAGCTTTAGGTCATCCTCCGTAAAGTGTGGTACACGAATAGTGGAACACACGGAAAGGAAGTAATCTAAGTGCCGGTACGGATCCTCATTAGGAAGACCGTGGAAGCTATTAAGAAGATTGATGGTGGAGGACTTTATTTTGAATTGATTTGCCGCTACATCCGGAAATTGAATACATGAAGGTACTTCAAATGTAGTCGGAAGGTAAAAGTCCATAAGCAACTCTCCTTGAGGAGGTGGTGGTGGAGGTGGTTGTTCATGATTAAAAGGAGGTAGTCCAGGAGGTTGTCTCTCATTTGGATCCATGTTTTCAGTCCTAGGCAATATAGGGTCCCTAGAGGTTCCTATACGTTGTCTAAGTGTTCGTTCAAGTTCAATGTTGCACGGAAGCAAAGGAAGTGACAAGGACCGTCTACCTAGCATGCATTAACAATCGAACAACACCTTAATACACAAAGTAACAATAATCTATACAAAAAGAATGAATGAATTCAAACCACTAATTTTAGGCGTTATACTCACAAAGGGTTCCAAGTTTACTCCTTGTAGATGCCCTCTATGTGGTATACCTAAAATCAAGAAGTTTGAGAAATAAGAACAAGATATATACAAAAAGAATGAAAGAATTTCTAGCCTAAGAATTAAACCAGAATTAATCTTCCAATGGCGACAATTAAACCGTAGTCCCCGGCAACGGCGCCAAAATTTTGATGTGGTCGGAACTAAATTATATTGTAAGCTTAATTTTTCCCTTTTTATCAAAATATAATTTAACCACTCGCAAGAGCACGAATCTTTGTAGATAAGGTTGTATATAGAGGGTATCGATCTCACGAGGACTAGTCGCAATTGTCTTAAAGGAAGATTAATTACACTTTAATTCTAAAAATAGGTTTTTGAATTTGTGTTTCTAAACTATTGCATGAATGAAATGACAAGAAAAGTAAAGAGTTTAAAGTTGGGAGAGAGAACTAGGGTTGGTTTCCACCACTAGCCGTTCACATGTTCATAAGTGTAGCAAGCATGGGATTCATTAATTAAATGCCTAACAATGTCATTAGGCTTGTGACCACAATGACATATCAAAAGATCAATGTGTGTGCTAACCTATCATAATCCATCTTTAACAAGCATAGCTCTTCAACCTAACTAACTACCTAATTACTCTACTCTCTAAGTGAACACTACATGCATCCAAACTACCTTGTCTTGGCATGGTCTATACAAACTAACATCACACATTCATTTAAACACCATTATCTAGCCATCATTTGCACTTCTTGTGGAATATGCAAATGTTGTGCATTCAAGTGACAAAATCTACTCTAAGACAAGAATAAATTCCATATCAAATGAATATATATAAGAGATGTATTTGTGTACATAATCACTAGGCTAAATAATCAACATTTAATTACAAAACCCAAGAGCTACAAAGATGAACAAGTTTACATGGCTAGGGGTTGAAACCAACACCCTAGTAGAAGAGTTAGTTGCTCATGGTTGCCTTGCACCCTTCCATTGATGAAGAAAGTGAAGCTTCTTGGTCTGGTCAGCTTCTCCTCTTCCTCTCCCGAAGGTCTCTCCTCTAGTATTCTGCGGTGTGTTGAGAGATGTGAGATATGTGTGGCTTTTGGTGCTTTTAGGCTTCTTTTCCAACCTTGGGGCCCACCATATATATATATATATCACTATATATATCTATTGCATTAATAAGGCCCCCAAGAGTCTTGTTCAAGTCAGACAATCCCCCTAAGTCGTTCAAAAAGGGGGATTTTGTTGCAAGTGGGAGAGCAGGTGAGCAAGTGGCCAAGTGGATTCTGCAGAATCTCGATTGATCGAGATTTCAATCAATCAAAATGAGATCTCGATCAATCGAGATTTCGATTAATCGAGATCAACATCTCGATTGATCGAGATGCCTTTGGCTGCATTTTTTGATTTCTTCCCTTGACTGCAGAAAGCTTCAAACTTTGCTCCATTTACTCCAATACCTGCAAAACATCAAAAACACAAAAATACCGTAAACATATCTCGGTAGACGCAAAAACGGAACTAACATATGCAATAAAGAGGGTTCAAATGCATAGAATTGAACACTTATCAACAACTAATATTGAAAGAAGAGTAAAGAAAAACATCAAAGAAAAATGAAAGAAAGAAAATAAAAGTAATCAAAGATCAAAAATACAAAATTCTATACAGTTGCCAAGTTTAACATCTAGGCCAGACGAAAAACTGACTTTAAGTCAAGGTTCACCCAATACCACGTTGCTAGAAAATATTTAATTTTGCCCCCTTTATGTGATCCTCACCTCCTTGTGCCAAACAAGGAGGTGAGGTAGAGTCAGTTGGCAGGTATTCGGACGGACATTTCTTCTCTGGCACAGGGCCAGAGAGCGATCTTAGACGAGTTCCGAGTCTTCCGGCAGGACCTGCAGTTCCTGTTCGCAGGTCGAGCCTCCACCTCCACTTCTGCTCCCACCGAGCCGCCACCACCACCACCCGCCCTCGAGTAGCTGCATTTTATTCATCTTTTCTGCTTTATTTTTTGTATTTTTCTTTCTTTATTTTTGATAGGCCATGTTGGCCAGGTTTAGTTTCTTTTTGAGTATTCCACCTGCATGTACACTTGTACTGAAACTCATTTTCATTTATATGGAATACATTTATATTTTCTTTTATGCCATGTGTTATCTTTACCGTGTTTATTTTTGCTTTCCGTCAATCTACTTGTTCTCTATACTTTGACTATGTATGTAGTACCACTTGTCTAATTGTTATATGCGATTCAGTTGATGATTTCCATTTATTACCGCCTGGTTTTAATTCCCAATACTGTTGAGATTGCTTCAACACAGTATGGCGGTAATAAAGAAAGGCAGCCCCTTTGCGTGCTATACGTTAGCGTGCCTGGATAGTCAATATCTTGTCGCATAGACCTCTTAGACAATTGGGAAACACCAGTTCAGACCCTTAGATATACAGTGATATTGGCATTATCTGTTTGTGTATAATTCTTTCATTATGTTCTATTTATCTACTTTTTGTTCCTTTTAATGCTCGTGGTATCCAGTTGGTGTTCTGTGCAGGTTTTCCTTATTTACAAGATGACCTCTGCAGTGGAATAACATTTTTTTCGCATTCTGCCATCCCGGTAACTCCTTTCCTTGTTCTTCTTGTGCAAACATTGAGGACAATGTTGCATATAAGTTTGGGGGTGCGGTATGCTATACCACTTGCATATGCATGCAATGTTCAGTCGTTATATTGAGTGTCATTGTAGAGCAGTTTTCTTTTTCTGGAGATTTTTGCTTACTTGCTATGATGTCTTGCTTTTTAAAGGAAGATCATTCGAATAAATGTCCGAGGTAAATGTAGCAGGTAGTTAAGAACTTTAACATTGTAAATACCCGCACTTTTGCAAGCTTTATAGTAGGCTAGAACGGTCTACATTTTTGTCCAAATTCGAGCACGTACAGTTCTTGCCCTAAATTTGTCCTTAACCGCACAAATTCGCACACATGCATTTTAAATTGTGGGGTATAAGTCTGAGGGAGAATTTTTGAAAATTTCTGTTTTTATCTGAACAACTTAAAGAATAAGTTCTTCTGGTTGTTGTAAAAAAGAAAAAAAGAAATAAAAAGAGAAAAATATGCAATAAGCCTTCTCACTCAATAAACCGGATTTCTATGCCTCAAAGCAGGGAATATTCGCGTATAAGTGTGTAAGGTTGAGCAATAATAAGCGGGTGGCTTGCTTACGCTCATCGCCTTGTAAGCTCGGTCATTAAGTCCAAGGGGTGCTTCTTCACCTAATGCCCTAAAATCAATTGGTTTGGGAGTCATTGGCCCAACGCCGCTACATGGGCTTGCAAGAAAGCGAAAAGAGCTAAGCATTGCACGGTCATCCGCGCATGAGCAATCATAAATGTCTTGTGATAATGAACAGCCGAGTCGAGCATTTTCAATGAGTTTTTCTCTTAAAAACAGATTTATTCGTTTTCTTCTCCAAATATGACAAAAGTCGGACGTTAGAATGCATGTTCACTTTTCAAAGAGGATTTTGGGGTTGGAATGGTTATAGTTGTTCGGGCTGGCCATTATGTGGGGACTGTCGTTCATTTATAGCATGTGAAAGTCCATTTTTGCTAATGACCACATAGTTCTGTAATACTTGTTGCATTTGCCAAATGTGAAATGAACGGATGAGCGCCTTTTATCTAGTTGATGACTGAGCATGATTAAACTTTTGTATAAGATAGTTGATTTCATTTTTGTAATATTGTATTGCTAAGGGACTAGCAATATGTAAGTTTGGGGGTGTGATAAGTGTTCAATTCTATGCATCTGAACCCTCTTTATTGCATATGTTAGTTCCGTTTTTGCGTTTACCGAGATATGTTTACGGTATTTTTGTGTTTTTGATGTTTTGTAGGTATTGGAGTAAATGGAGCAAAGTTGGAAGCTTTCTGCAGTCAAGAGAAGAAATTAGGAAATGCAGCCAAGGCATCTCGATCAATCGAGATGTTGATTTCGATTAATCGAAATCTCGATTGATCGAGATCTCATTTCGATTGATCGAAATCTCGATCAATCGAGATTCAATCTTGATCAATCGAAATTCTGCAGAGCCCACTTGGCCACTTGCTCACCTACTCTCCCACTTGCAACAAAATCCTCCTTTTTGCACGACTTAGGGGGATTATCTGACTTGAACAAGACTTTTGGGGGCCTTCTTGATACAAGAGATATATATAATGATATATATATATATATGGTGGGCCCAAGGTTGAAAAAAAAGCCAAAAAGCACACAAAAGGGCCATATCTCTCATATATCATATATCTCTCAAGCAACATCAGAATATCAGAGAGAGACCTTCGGGAGAGGAAGAGAAAGAGCTGAACCAGACCAAGAAGCTTCATTCTTTTCATCAATGGAAGGGTGCAAGGCAACCATGAGCAACTAACTGATAGGCGTTGAATGTTGCGCATTCTATCCTCTTAACTTATGTATTTTATTCTCTTAGTGATAGATTATTTTGTGATTTTACTTTGTTTTAGTGTTTTCTGTATTTTCAGGACCTTAATGATTATTTCAGTTAAAACCAGGATTTTGGGCTTTTAAAGAAGACATCCAAGATGGTGAGATGAAGCCTACATCAAGGAGATTCACTCAACCATTTATTTCAACTCAAATCAGCCCAAGGAAGAGGTCCAAGAGAATTACAGCTGCTTAAGAAGGTTTCGGGCCTGAAGCCCAAATCTGCGCATAATGCAGTCTTAATCCCGTTTTGGAAAACGGACCAGAAGTCTTATTTCCGAGCCTTAAATCGACATTATTTTCGCGCGGGGTTGAACGAAATTTGATTCTGCACACTTTTGCATTTCACGAAAATTCCGTGAATCGGACTTCTAGTGGGTCAAAAGTCGGGCCGAAGTCAGCAGGAAAAACCCACCTGATTAGTGCTGCGGGAAACCCTAATTAATTCCTAATTGGATTAGGACTTTGGTGAATTCTCTTGGGGAATAAAAGGAAGACTTGGAGGCTGAATTGAGAGAGCATACACGGAGATTGGAGAGTCTGAGAAGGCTGAGAAGAGAACAGAAACATATTGCAGAGCCATTGGAGAACGAAGTCATACGCGTAATTCAGAAAGATGATGTCTTCTTCCTCAACAGTTGAAGCTTCTTCTTCTACCATGAGCGGCTAGTTCATCCACTAGGGTTTTGATGTAGCCCTAACAAAGCATCAATGGTTTGATTGTTTTAATTATTGGGGACCTTTATATACATGCATAGATTGTGTAATTGTGAGGATTCTTATTAATGAATTGAGCAATAAAAGTCTTGTAAATTCAATCTCAATGATTTCTTATCTTGTCTTAGATATTTAGTTGTTGTTATTGAACTCAATCTCTCTTGTTTTCTGTGATCATGAGAGAGATTATTACACAATGGTAATCACTGAATATATTGTTATGAGCTTTGATGGATTATGCCTAGAGAAGATGAACCATACTGCACCCTAGATTAGAGTAGTTAGGCAGATGGCCCATGCCAATCGAAGATAGTCCATGGCTTAGCCTTAATCATATGTTATCTTCTTGACGGATGAAGGTGAGCTTGTAGCCACCGACACCACTTATGCATGATGTAATTCCCCTATAGTTGATTCAATTGACCATTGATTGTGGAGTTAGTGGTGAAGTCAAACACCCTAGGTTTCTCTCTTATTATCTTCATTATCTGTTTACCTTTGATTTATTTTATTTTATCTTTTTAATTAGTTAAAAATCAGAATTCTTTTCTTATAAATTTAATTAGAATTGGTTCTGTGTTCCAACTCGTCAGAACATAATCCCTGAGGTACGATACCCATTCATTTCGATAGCCCTATTCTGCAAAGAATTCGTTCTATTGCGAAGTGTGGAAAATTTTAATTGATATACTTTTTGAGTCACACTCACACACGAATCAATTTTTGGCGCCGTTGCCGGGGATTATCTATTTGATTGATTGGATTTTACAGAATTAGTTTTAATTGGATTTTTAGTTTAGGAAATTTTTATATTTTATTTTTAATTTTGTTTTTGTTTTCTTTTCAGGTGCTTTTAGTAATATATGCAAGGTCGTCATTCTGTGGCTGATCATTTGATACCTCTTGATCTTGAGCCTGAACGTACTCTTAGACAACAGAGGAACATCCCTGTTGATACCATTGTGCAAGAGGAAGAAATAATTGAAAACATGGCAGAAGAGAGGAATAATAACCTTGTTCCTAATGCTGATGGAGAAAGAGCTAGATTGCTTAGGGACTATTATGTTCCTGAGACATATACCTCGCCAGCAGGTTTTCAACTGCCCAATGTCACAGCACAGAATTATGAGATCAAGACCAGCATTATTCAGATGCTACCATCTTATTTTGGGCTGACTCAAGAAGACCCTTACAAGCATCTGCATGACTTCATTGAAGTGTGCTCAACTACAAAAATTCACAACTTCTCTGAAGATGCTTTCAGAATGAGACTTTTTCCATTCTCTCTGAAAGACAAAGCAAAGTATTGGTTCAACTCTCTACCGGCTGGTTCTATCACGACTTGGACTCAGATGCAACATGAGTTTCTCAAGAAGTATTTTCCGATAGGGAAGACCAATCAGTTCAGACGTGCTATCACTGGTTTCTCCCAACATGAGGGGGAACAATTTTATGAGACATGGGAAAGATTCAAGGACCTTCTTAGGAAGTGTCCCCATCATCAAGTTCCTAAGTGGCAACTAGTGCAGAGTTTTCATGAAGGGCTCACAGAAGCCAACAGACAGATGGTTGATGCGTCATGTGGAGGTACTTTTATGTTGAAGAGTGAAGAAGAGGCATGGACCCTATTTGAAAATCTTAGTGACAACTCTCTACAACATGTGTCCTCTACTCGTTCTAGCAGACCTGCCACTACCAGGAAGACTGATGGGATTTTTGAGGTTGGTGCTTCAGAAGCTATGCCAACTGATATTGATTTAATTGCACAGAAGGTAGCAGCAATTATGGCTGCCAATCAAACTCCTTCTGCTTCAAATTCTTCATTGCTAGGCCCTTGTGAATTTTGCTCTAGTCCTATGCATAATATAAGCAATTGTCCTTCAATGGGGCAATTTTCTGATATTCAACATGAGCAAGTTCAAGCCACTTTCACTGGACCAATGAATCCTCCACGAGGTAATACTTACAATCCCACATGGAGGAATCATCCTGGTTTTTCTTACAGTAACCAAGGGGCAGCAATGCAACCGTCATATCAACCTAGGACTTTTGTGCCTCAACAGCAATATCAAACACAAAGTCCTATGGCCAAAAGAATTTCTGCTATTGAAGACAAGCTGACTCTTACCTTGTCTAAATTTGACAAGCTTGATTCTCTTATAGAAACAGTGCAAGCTACTGCAGCAACAGTACAATCTACAGTTCAGCTAGTGCACTCGCATTCTCAATCCATTGCCAAACTGGAATCTCAGTTTGGACAGCTTGCTACTTCATTGAGTAGAAGAGAAGAAGGGAAGCTCCCTAGTCAACCAATTGCTAATCCAAGAGGGATGCAAGCTTCCACAAGCAACCCACACCATGAGCAAGTTCAAGCCATTACCACTTTGAGAAGTGGGAAAATAATTGACAATAAGGTGGGTGAAAAGAAAGAAGAAGAAAAAATCACAAGTCCAAGTGCTGAAATTCCTTATGAGCCCAAGGCTCCTTTCCCACAACGTTTTCTCGAAGCATCCAAATTGGGGAAGCAAGGGGATAAGCTGCATGACATGATGGAGGTGTTTCGCCAAGTGAAGATTAATTTGCCACTCCTTGATGCCATCAAGCAAATTCCTCCTTATGCAAAATTTTTGAAAGACTTGTGCACTCAGAAAAGGCGTTCTAAAAGCCATGTGCCAAAGAAAGTAATGCTGCCACAACAAGTAAGTTCAATAATTCAGCAGTGTACTCCTCCCAAGTACAAAGATCCTGGTGCTCCAACTATCTCATGCATTATTGGGGAGCACCATGTGGATAAAGCTCTTCTTGATTTGGGTGCAAGTGTGAATTTGCTACCCTATTCAGTTTACTTACAATTGGGCTTGGGAGAATTGAAGCCTACCTCGATGGTATTACAATTTGCAGACAGATCAACAAAGCAACCCCGAGGAATCATAGAAGATGTGCTCATTAAAGTGGACAAGTTCTACTTTCCTGTTGATTTCATTGTACTTGACACTGAGCCGGTTCACAATCCGAAGAGGCACATTCCTGTGATCCTTGGTTGACCTTTCTTAGCTACTGCTGATGCTTGCATAAATTGTAGGTCAGGGATCATGGATATTTCCTTTGGCAACATGAAGGTTAAGCTTAATGTGTTCAATGCCATCCAACACCCTCCAGATCAGAGTGATGTGTTCTGCATGGATGATATTGATGAATGTGTGGAGGAATTTGTCTCATCCTCTATATCTCGAAACTCCCTGGAGGTATGTAAGTCTTTTTATGACTTTGAGAACATTAATGATGAAGGGTTGTGTGAAGAAATGCATGCTATGCTGGAAGTGGATGCTATTCAGAATACTCCACCATGGAGAATTCCAATTGAGCCACTACCTTTTCTCTCTAGCACTCCCTTAGTGCCTTCATTGGAGTCCCCTCCAGAATTAGAGTTGAAGCCTTTGCCTGACAAATTGAAATATGTATTCTTGGGGGCACAGAAAACTCTTCCTGTTATAATTGCCTCTGATCTGACAGAAATTCAAGAGAAGAGCTTAGTAGAGGTTTTATACCAACATCGGGAAGCAATTGGATGGAGTGTTGCTGATCTTAAGGGCATTGATCACTCAGTTTGCATGCACAAAATCCATTTGGAAGAAGGATGTAAGCCAACCAGAGAGGCACAGAGGCGGTTGAACCCCAACATGAAGGAGGTGGTAAAGAAAGAGGTTGTCAAGTTACTTGATGCAGGAATCATTTATCCAATTTCTGACAGCACATGGGTGAGTCCGACACAAGTGGTTCCAAAGAAATCTGGTCTTACCATTGTCCCTAACTCCATGGGAGAGCTTGTTCCACAACGTACTGCCACAGGTTGGCGAGTTTGCATTGATTACAGAAAGCTCAATTCTATGACAAGGAAGGATCACTTCCCTCTTCCATTCATTGATCAAATACTTGAAAGGTTAGCTGGTCAGAGCTATTATTGCTTTCTGGATGGCTACTCTGGTTATAACCAAGTAGCTATGGATCCAGAAGATCAAGAGAAAACCACTTTCACTTGTCCCTTTGGTACTTTTGCGTATTGTCGTATGCCTTTTGGATTATGTAATGCTCCGGCTACATTCCAAAGGTGTATGATGGCCATCTTTTCTGACATGGTGGAAAAATTCTTGGAGGTGTTTATGGATGATTTCTCTGTTTTTGGATCATCTTTTGAACATTGTTTGAGCAATTTATCACTTGTGCTTCAGAGGTGTCGAGAACGGAATCTGGTACTTAGTTGGGAGAAGAGCCATTTTATGGTGAAAGAGGGTATTGTATTGGGCCATATTGTTTCAGAGAGGGGCATTGAAGTTGATAAAGCAAAGATCGACCTAATTGCAACTTTGCCTCATCCAACTTCGGTAAGGCAAGTTCGATCTTTCTTAGGCCATGCCGGGTTCTATAGAAGATTCATCAAGGATTTCAGTAAAGTAGCTCGACCATTGTGCCATCTGTTATCTAAAGATGTTCCCTTTATCTTTGATGAAGATTGTGTGAAAGCTTTTGAAAAGCTTCGATCTCTGTTATCCTCTGCACCAATTATGCAGTCTCCAAAATGGGCTATACCTTTTGAAATCATGTGTGATGCCTCTGATTATGCAGTAGGAGCCGTGTTGGGACAGAGAGAAGAGAAACGACCACATGTCATCTACTACGCTAGTAAGACTCTCTCTGATGCCCAACTCAATTATACAACCACAGAGAAAGAGCTTCTAGCTGTAGTGTTTGCCTTGGACAAGTTTCGTTCTTATCTATTGGGGTCCAAGGTGGTTGTCTATTCTGATCATGCAGCGTTGAGACATTTATTGGCAAAGAAAGAAACCAAACCGCATCTTATTCGGTGGATTTTATTGCTGCAAGAATTTGATTTGGAGATAAAAGACAAAAAGGGGACGGAGAATGTGGTTGCAGATCATTTATCTAGAATCGAGTTTGAGCCGGTAATCGATGCACTACCTATTCGAGACTCATTCCTGGATGAGCAATTGTTTGAAATCAATTTGATGAAAGTTAATGGCCAAAGGTTGAAACATTGTGTGGAAGGATGTGTGCCAAGAAGAGACGTGGAGTCCGTTGACTTGACGGATCCCGTCTATCCGACTTAATCCCTTCGGAGAGTCAATCGTCTCTTACGGACGTTAAATTGTAAGTTTTGTATGTATTTCTATCCTTGATTTCTTTTAGTTTTCTTTAATTTTAATTTTTGATTTTAGTTTTCTTAAGTTTTTCTTCAATTCTAGTTGCGTTTTAATGTTTTTTCTTTGAGTTTTTGATGTATAAGTTGCTTCCGGAGGATGCCAAGAGGTGTACCGAGGTATTCGGACTCAAGACCGGTGAAAAATTGTGCTCTCGGTCGACCTTGGGCGATGGAGACTCAAAAATATCAAGTCTCGGTCGACCTTGGGCGATGGAGGGTCCAGCAGGGCATCAGAAGGGGGATCGATCGCCCCATTGTTTTTCAAGAAATCACCCACCAGCAGGTGGGCGATCGATCGCCCATCCTTGGGGGGATCGATCGCCCAAGCCCATGTGTGGGCTGGCCGAACATTTTTGCTATAAATGGACTCCTTATCCTCCTATGTTGCTACTACTTGCATCCTAAGCCTCTTTGAACACCAATTCAAGTCCTATATCATCCGGAAAACTAATTTCTTCAATTAGTGATTATTATACAAGGTTTCCACATTGATCAACATCAACTTCAACATCAAAGTGGATCAAAAATCACTAGTTCTCAAAGGAAGCTCACACTTTTTCAAGTTCAACATCAAAGTAAGTGAAGTTTTTCCTTGAAGAAATTGTTCAAATCTTTTGAGGGCTTTTGAAGACCAAGTTTGGGGGATCAATTTGGTGCAATTACTTGTTCGATTTGGGTGGCAAAATTGCCGGAAAAAGGAGGTTGAAGGTTACAAAAGAATTGTGCACACCAAGTGTTCGATTTAATTCCTCAACTACACTTTTCCTACTTCTATGGCACCAAAGAGAGCAAGTCACCAAGATGCTTCAAGTTCACGTAATCCTCGCCGAGCGAGGAATGATCCGACCACAGGTTCTTCACGATCTCGCCGAGACGGTATTCAAGAGAGATGGCATCCAAGGGCGTTGAACTATGAAACAACGTTTGACATAGCCGAACTTTATGGTATGTTTTCCGAGACACGATGGGGGATTTCCGACATCCGTCGTCGTCGGTCGGCATCCATTTTTGTTCCACTCTCATCTACTATTTACCCGAGGCTTGTCAAGGTATTTTATCAAAACTTAATACCAAAACCTGATGAGCGGGATGTGCTTACTTCTTCCGTAGATGGAACAATAGTTCGAGTGGACATGTCATCCATTGCCATTGCCATGGGTTGTCCTCATGAATGCCCAGCTGATTTATCTCATATCTACACTCCTTTACCCGACGAGTTGTCGGTGGGCAATGTGGTTGCACGATTGTGTGCCAACCAATTTTCTGGGCCGAAAAGGAATGCAGCTTCAAAGTCTTCAATGCCAAATCATTTATGGTTCCTTGACGCTGTGCTACTCAAGAATGTATGTCCAATTGGACATAAAACCGAAAGACGTCAAGAGTTCCTCAGAGCCTTATATGCCATACATTTTGGGCATTGGCTGTCATTCCCACAGATTGTCTGGGGCCAGATGGAGAAATTCTATTCCAAGGTTGTGGCCAAGGTACCAGACAGTGCAAGTGACTGGGAGTTTCCATTCCCTACTATTATTCACCAGTTGCTTGTATCACAGGGGTATGCAGTCCACGAGGACGAGCTTGCCTTTCCACATGACCTTCATTATGGCACGCATGACTGGAACTTGAGTCGATCTCATATGCACCAGAGAGTCATAGCGGTGCCTGGTGAAGTATCTCGGTTGGCCCAAGGAGGAGAGCATGTAGATGTACCACCACCGGTAGATGATCCAGAGGAGATGGAGGCAGAGGAAGAGGAAGTGCATGCACAGGCTGGTGGCCATGATTATCAATACTTAGAAGGGCAGATTGCTGGGTTGACAGCCCAGTTTGGCACCTTACAGACAGAGGTCTCCACACAGTTTGGTGCAATGAGAGCAGAGATGGCGGATCACTTTCGTGACACTCGCCAAGAGCAACTAGAGATGAGGAGGATGATGCGTGCACTGATGCGCCAAGCAAACTTAGATCCGGATGCTCAGTCACCACCACATCCTTGACAGGAAGGTAACCATCTTTTGTATATTATTTTATTTTTAGTTTTTATTTTTCTTTTTATTTTTCTTTTTGTAGTTAGATTTTTATTATGAAAAAAAAAATTGAAAAATGAAATAAAAAATATTTTTTTTTTTTTAGGATTTTTCTCTTTCATATTTATTTTCACCCATACTATTTTCACTTGATCTTTGGGGTATAGTGGTTGTTTTGACAGATTGAAACATCCAAGTTTGGGGGTGTGCTTGCATTGCCTTCGTGCTCGTGATGTACTCTATTTTCTTTCCATTACTCTATGGTCCTGGTAACATCGTTCTTACTCTTCTCTTTGCTTTGATTGATAGTACATTGAGGACAATGTACAGTTTAAGTTTGGGGGTGAGGCGATGCCTATTTTTGTGCTTTATTGCATATGAGGAAAATTTGTGTGAAATTCTTTTGTATTAGGATTTTATTTTTATTTTATTTTCTTAGTTTGTTTTTTATTTTATTTTGTTTTATTTTTAGATAGTATGTTTTGACATGATTCAAAGGATTAATACCTTATGTAGGTGCATAACTTGCAATTTTTGAGTATGTTTGAAATTTTTGAAAACTGTGGTTTAAATTAAGTGGTTTGAATCATGGTTTGCAATAACATGTTTTGAAGTGATTAATTTTAGTTTCCTTACATGCACAGACACACTAGCATAATCTTGTGGGGTATAAACCTATGTTTTGAGTTATTGAGTTACATATGCTTGATATTAATTAGTATCTCTTGAGAATGAGTACCGATGATGTGTTATACTTGACTTCAATGAAAAAAAAAAAGAAAAAGAAAGAAAAAAAAAGGTGATGAATAAGCAAATCAATTTGATCCTTTTCATGAGTAACCGGGCCTCTATGCCTCAGGAAGCACGGAGTGTTCGCGTCAAAAGTGAAAGGGTGAGAAAAGATGAGCATTGGTTGTCTTGATTTGTAGCCTGATTGATTCGAGTAATTAGGTCTTCAGGGTATCTTAAAGCCTAGTGCCCTAAAGCCGTCTGGTTTGGGAGTCACTGACTGAAAGCTTGCTACATGGATCTTTTAGAAAGCTTAATAGATCAAGACATTGCACAACCAATAAAGCAATGAAAAAAAAAAGAATTGGAAAAAAAATAAAAAAGTCATCTATGCATCTTGGGAAGTATGAGTTCAATAAGGGGAGCTAGTGAATTGAAAGGGTATGTGCCTTAATATATTCAGAGCTGAGTTATGCTACATAAGATGACTGCTAGTTCACTTTACACAAGGGAGCTAGAGTTGATTATTTTGATATATGTTGATGTGAATTATGCATGGGGACCATTGATTTGAATTATAGAATTTGAAAGTTTGAAATTATTCTTGAATGCAAGTTTTTAACTATATATTGTAATCTTCTTCTTGAATTAATGTTGAAACAGAATTTTGAATGTTTGTGGGTAACATTTCTGGAAACCCTCACGAGACTATACTCATCCACTAGGGGGAACCTAGGGGTTTAAAGGCTTGTTGCATATGCTAAATGCAATCGTTTCTCCCACGAAAGTGGAGTTAGGTAGTTTAGTTAGTATTTAGTAGTTTCTTTGTTTTAGTTTTGTTTTATTCTATTGCTAAGGGACTAGCAATATGTAAGTTTGGGGGTGTGATAGGCGTTGAATGTTGCGCATTCTAGCCTCTTAACTTATGTATTTTATTCTCTTAGTGATAGATTATTTTGTGATTTTACTTTGTTTTAGTGTTTTCTGTATTTTCAGGACCTTAATGATTATTTCAGTTAAAACCAGGATTTTGGGCTTTTAAAGAAGACATCCAAGATGGTGAGATGAACCTACATCAAGGAGAGTCACTCAACCATTTATTTCAACTCAAATCAGCCCAAGAAAGAGGTCCAAGAGAATTACAGCTGCTTAAGAAGGTTTCGGGCCTGAAGCCCAAATCTGCGCATAATGCAGTCTTAATCCCGTTTTGGAAAACGGACCAGAAGTCTTATTTCTGAGCCTCAAATCGACATTATTTCTGCGTAGGGTTGAACGAAATTTGATTCTGCACACTTTTGTATTTCACGAAAATTCCGTGAATCGGACTTCTAGTGGGTCAAAAGTTGGGCCGAAGTCAGCAGGAAAAACCCACCTGATTAGTGCTGCGGGAAACCCTAATTAATTCCTAATTGGATTAGGACTTTGGTGAATTCTCTTGGGGAATAAAAGGAAGACTTGGAGGCTGAATTGGGAGAGCTTACACGGAGCTTACATAGAGCATACACAGAGATTGGAGAGTCTGAGAGGGCTGAAGAGAACAGAACATATTGCAGAGCCATTGGAGAACGAAGTCATACGCGTAATTCAGAAAGATGATGTCTTCTTCCTCAACAGTTAAAGCTTCTTCTTCTACCATGAGCGGCTAGTTCATCCACTAGGGTTTTGATGTAGCCCTAACAAAGAATCAATGGTTTGATTGTTTTAATTATTGGGGACCTTTATATACATGCATAGATTGTGTAATTGTGAGGATTCTTATTAATGAATTGAGCAATAAAAGTCTTGTAAATTCAATCTCAATGATTTCTTATCTTGTCTTAGATATTTAGTTGTTGTTATTGAACTCAATCTCTTTTGTTTTCTGTGATCATGAGAGAGATTATTACACAATGGTAATCACTGAATATATTGTTATGAGCTTTGATGGATTATGCCTAGAGAAGATGAACCATACTGCACCCTAGATTAGAGTAGTTAGGCAGATGGCCCATGCCAATCGAAGATAGTCCATGGCTTAGCCTTAATCATATGTTATCTTCTTGACGGATGAAGGTGTGCTTGTAGCCACCGACACCACTTATGCATGATGTAATTCCCCTATAGTTGATTCAATTGACCATTGATTGTGGAGTTAGTGGTGAAGTCAAACACCCTAGGTTTCTCTCTTATTATCTTCATTATCTGTTTACCTTTGATTTATTTTATTTTATCTTTTTAATTAGTTAAAAATCAGAATTCTTTTCTTATAAATTTAATTAGAATTAGTTCTGTGTTCCAACTCATCAGAACATAATCCCTGAGGTACGATACCCATTCCTTTCGATAGCCCTATTCTGCAAGGAATTCGTTCTATTGCGAAGTGTGGAAATTTTAATTGATATACTTTTTGAGTCACACTCACACACGAATCAATTTTTGGCGCCGTTGCCGGGGATTATCTATTTGATTGATTGGATTTTACAGAATTAGTTTTAATTGGATTTTTAGTTTAGGAAATTTTTATATTTTATTTTTATTCTTGTTTTTGTTTTCTTTTCAGGTGCTTTTGGTAATATATGCAAGGTCGTCGTTCTGTGGCTGATCCTTTGATACCTCTTGATCCTGAGCCTGAACGTACTCTTAGACAACAGAGGAACATCCCTGTTGACACCAGTGTGCAAGAGGAAGAAATAATTGAAGACATGGCAGAAGAGAGGAATAATAACCTTGTTCCTAATGCTGATGGAGAAAGAGCTAGATTGCTTAGGGACTACTATGTTCCTGAGACATATACCTCGCCAGCAGGTTTTCAATTGCCCAATGTCACAGCACAGAATTATGAGATCAAGTCCAGCATTATTCAGATGCTACCATCTTATTTTGGGCTGACTCAAGAAGACCCTTACAAGCATCTGGATGACTTCATTGAAGTGTGCTCAACTACAAAAATTCACAACTTCTCTGAAGATGCTTTCAGAATGAGACTTTTTCCATTCTCTTTGAAAGACAAAGCAAAGTATTGGTTCAACTCTCTACCGGCTGGTTCTATCACGACTTGGACTCAGATGCAACATGAGTTTCTCAAGAAGTATTTTCGATAGGGAAGACCAATCAGTTCAGACGTGCTATCACTGGTTTCTCCCAACATGAGGGGGAACAATTTTATGAGACATGGGAAAGATTCAAGGACCTTCTTAGGAAGTGTCCCCATCATCAAGTTCCTAAGTGGCAACTAGTGCAGAGTTTTCATGAAGGGCTCACAGAAGCCAACAGACAGATGGTTGATGCGTCATGTGGAGGTACTTTTATGTTGAAGAGTGAAGAAGAGGCATGGACCTTATTTGAAAATCTTAGTGACAACTCTCTACAACATGTGTCCTCTACTCGTTCTAGCAGACCTGCCACTACCAGGAAGACTGATGGGATTTTTGAGGTTGGTGCTTCAGAAGCTATGCCAACTGATATTGATTTAATTGCACAGAAGGTAGCAGCAATTATGGCTGCCAATCAAACTCCTTCTGCTTCAAATTCTTCATTGCTAGGCCCGTGTGAATTCTGCTCTAGTCCTATGCATAATGTGAGCAATTGTCCTTCAATGGGGCAATTTTCTGATATTCAACATGAGCAAGTTCAAGCTACTTTCACTGGACCAATGAATCCTCCACGAGGTAATACTTACAATCCCACATGGAGGAATCATCCTGGTTTTTCTTACAGTAACCAAGGGGCAGCAATGCAACCATCATATCAACCTAGGACTTTTGTGCCTCAACAGCAATATCAAACACAAAGTCCTATGGCCCAAAGAATTTCTGCTATTGAAGACAAGCTGACTCTTACCTTGTCTAAATTTGACAAGCTTGATTCTCTTATAGAGACAGTGCAAGCTACTGCAGCAACAGTACAATCTACAGTTCAGCTAGTGCACTCGCATTCTCAATCCATTGCCAAACTGGAATCTCAGTTTGGACAGCTTGCTACTTCATTAAGTAGAAGAGAAGAAGGGAAGCTCCCTAGTCAACCAATTGCTAATCCAAGAGGGATGCAAGCTTCCACAAGCAACCCACACCATGAGCAAGTTCAAGCCATTACCACTTTGAGAAGTGGGAAAATAATTGACAATAAGGTGGGTGAGAAGAAAGAAGAAGAAAAAGTGATCACAAGTCCAAGTGCTGAAATTCCTTATGAGCCCAAGGCTCCTTTCCCACAACGTTTTCTTGAAGCATCTAAGTTGGGGAAGCAAGGGGACAAGCTGCATGACATGATGGAGGTGTTTCGCCAAGTGAAGATTAATTTGCCACTCCTTGATGCCATCAAGCAAATCCCTCCTTATGCAAAATTTTTGAAGGACTTGTGCACTCAGAAAAGGCGTTCTAAAAGCCATGTGCCAAAGAAAGTAATGCTGCCACAACAAGTAAGTTCAAAAATTCAGCAGTGTACTCCTCCCAAGTACAAAGATCCTGGTGCTCCAACTATCTCATGCATTATTGGGGAGCACCATGTGGATAAAGCTCTTCTTGATTTGGGTGCAAGTGTGAATTTGCTACCCTATTCAGTTTACTTACAATTGGGCTTGGGAGAATTGAAGCCTACCTCGATGGTATTACAATTTGCAGACAGATCAACAAAGCAACCCCGAGGAATCATAGAAGATGTGCTCATTAAAGTGGACAAGTTCTACTTTCCTGTTGATTTCATTGTACTTGACACTGAGCCGGTTCACAATCCGAAGAGGCACATTCCTGTGATCCTTGGTTGACCTTTCTTAGCTACTGCTGATGCTTGCATAAATTGTAGGTCAGGGATCATGGATATTTCCTTTGGCAACATGAAGGTTAAACTTAATATTTTCAATGCTGTTGAGAATCCTCCAGATCAGACTGATGTTTTCTTCATGGACTCTGAAGAGGTGATTGAATCTGTAGATGAAGTAAGGGTGCAAGAAAAACAGAAGGAGAAGAAGGTGTTTGAAGATCAAATTTCTACCATGGTGGTAACTTCTGTATGCACTACACTTTCCAAAACACTTCAGAGGGAGCAATTGTTTGGAGTGTCCGACAACTCCACACCATGGTATGCAGATATTGTGAACTATTTAGCCACGGGAAAAGTGCCAAGAGACTGGACCAAGCGAGAACGTGATCGATTCTTCTCTAAAGTTCATCATTACTTTTGGGAGGATCCAGAGTTATTTAAATATTGTCCAGATCAGATTATTCGGCGATGTGTCCCAGACCAGGAGTTTCAAGATGTTCTCAAGTTCTGCCACTCATTGGCATGTGGAGGCCACTTCAGTGCAAGGAAAACAGCGGCAAAGGTACTTCAATGCGGATTCTTTTGGCCTTCTCTATTTCACGATGCATATGTTTTCTGTAAGACTTGTGATCGTTGTCAAAGATTGGGTTCAATGTCGAGGCGTGATATGATGCCAATGAGCCCCATTCTGGTGGTGGAGATTTTTGATGTTTGGGGAATTGATTTTATGGGACCCTTTCCACCTTCTTTTGGCTACGAATATATTCTGGTTGGAGTGGATTATGTCTCCAAGTGGGTGGAGGCCATTGCAACTCGAACCAATGATCACAAGGTGGTAATCAAATTCATGCATGAGAATATTCTGAGTCGATTTGGAATTCCTCGAGCCTTGATCAATGATGGTGGTACTCACTTTTGCAATAAATTCTGGAGAGGTTTGCTTGCTAAATATTCAGTGACACATAAGGTGGCAACGCCTTATCATCCTCAAACAAGTGGGCAAGTAGAGCTGTCCAATCGAGAAATTAAGCATGTTCTTGAGAAGACAGTGAGACTAGATAGAAGAGATTGGTCATTGCGACTGAGCGAAGCACTATGGGCATATCGGACTGCTTACAAGACCCCTATCGGTATGTCACCATATCGGTTGGTGTACGGGAAAGCATGTCATCTTCCAGTAGAGATTGAGCACAAGGCACTTTGGGCAATTCGAAAATTCAATTTCGATGCAAAAAGAGCTGGGGAAGAGAGGAAGTTGCAATTGAATGAATTAGAAGAGTTTAGGCGTGATGCTTATGAAAGTTCACGAATTTACAAGGAGAGGACGAAAGCATTTCATGATCGACATATCTCACGAAAGTCCTTCTCTCCAGGTGATAAAGTGTGGCTCTTCAATTCCAAGCTTCGGTTGTTTCCCGGAAAATTGCGTTCAAGGTGGGATGGACCATTCCAAGTGATTTCGGTTTTTCCTCATGGTGCCGTGGAAATTCGAAGCATTCGAGATAATACGTTGATGAAAGTTAATGGCCAAAGGTTGAAACATTGTGTGGAAGGATGTTTGCCAAGAAGAGACGTGGAGTCCGTCGACTTGACGGATCCCATCTATCCGACTTAATCCCTTCGGAGAGTCAATCGTCTCCTACGGACGTTAAATAGTAGGTTTTGTATGTATTTCTATACTTTATTTCTTTTAGTTTTCTTTAATTTTAATTTTTGATTCTAAGTTTTCTTAGGTTTTTCTTCAATTTTAGTTGCGTTTTAATGTTTTTTCTTTGAGTTTTTGATGTATAAGTTGCTTCCGGAGGATGCCAAGAGGTGTACCGAGGTATTCGGACTCAAGACGGGTGAAAAATCGTGCTCTCGGTCGACCTTGGGCGATGGAGACTCAAAAATATCAAGTCTCGGTCGAACTTGGGCGATGGAGGGTCAAACAGGCCTTCAGGGGGGGGATCGATCGCCCCAGTCAAGGGGGATCGATCGCCCCATGATTCTCCATGAGGACCAGCACCTTCAGGTGGGCGATCGATCGCCCATCCTAGGGGGGATCGATCGCCCAAGCCCAAAACATGGGCTGGCCGAGAGTTCTCCTTATATATGGACACCCACTCCTCCTATATTGCTCCTACATGCATCCTAAGCCTCTTTGAACTCCAATTCAAGTCCTACATCATCCGGAAAACTAATTTCTTCAATTAGTGATTATTATACAAGGATTCAACATTGATCAACATCAACTTCAACATCAAAGAAGATCAAAAATCACTAGTTCTCAAAGGAAGCTCACACTTTTTCAAGTTCAACATCAAAGTAAGTGAAGTTTTTCCTTGAAGAAATTATTCAAATCTTTTTGAGGGCTTTTGAAGACCAAGTTTGGGGGATCAAATTGGTGTAATTACTTGTTCGATTTGGGTGGAAAAATTGCCGAAAAAAGGAGGTTGAAGGTTACAAAAGAATTGTGCACACCAAGTGTTCGATTTAATTCCTCAACTACACTTTTTCTACTTCTATGGCACCAAAGAGAGCAAGTCACCAAGATGCTTCAAGTTCACGTAATCCTCGCCGAGCGAGGAATGATCCGACCACAGGTTCTTCACGATCTCGCCGAGACGGTATTCAAGAGAGATGGCATCCAAGGGCGTTGAACTATGAAACAACGTTTGACATAGCCGAACTTTATGGTATGTTTCCCGAGACACGATGGGGGATTTCCGACATCCGTAGTCGTCGGTCGGCATCCATTTTTGTTCCACTCTCATCTACCATTTACCCGAGGCTTGTCAAGGTATTTTATCAAAACTTGATGCCGAAACCTGATGAGCGGGATGTGCTTACTTCTTCCATAGATGGAACAATAGTTCGAGTGGACATGTCATCCATTGCCATTGCTATGGGTTGTCCTCATGAATGCCCAGCTGATTTATCTCATATCTACACTCCTTTACCCGACGAGTTGTCGGTGGGCAATATGGTTGCACGATTGTGTGCCAACCAATTCTCCGGGCCAAAAAGGAATGCAGCTTCAAAGTCTTCAATGCCAAATCATTTATGGTTCCTTGACGCTGTGCTACTCAAGAATGTATGTCCAATTGGACATAAAACTGAAAGACGTCAAGAGTTCCTCAGAGCCTTATATGCCATACATTTTGGGCATTGGCTGTCACTCCCACAGATTGTCTGGGGCCAGATGGAGAAATTCTATTCCAAGGTTGTGGCCAAAGTACCAGACAGTGCAAGTGACTGGGAGTTCCCATTCCCTACTATTATTCACCAGTTGCTTGTAACACAGGGGTATGCAGTCCACGAGGACGAGCTTGCCTTTCCACATGACCTTCATTATGGCACGCATGACTGGAACTTGAGTCGATCTCATATGCACCAGAGAGTCATAGCAGCGCCTGGTGAGGTATCTCGGGTGGCCCAAGGAGGAGAGCATGTAGATGTACCACCACCGGTGGACGATCCAGAGGAGATGGAGGCAGAGGAAGAGGAAGTGCATGCACAGGCTAGTGGCCATGATTATCAATACTTAGAAGGGCAGATTGCTGGGTTGACAGCCCAGTTTGGCACCTTACAGACAGAGGTCTCCACACAATTTGGTGCAATGAGAGCAGAGATGGCGGATCACTTTCGTGACACTCGCCAAGAGCAACTAGAGATGCGGAGGATGATGCGTGCACTGATGCGCCAAGCAAACTTAGATCCGGATGCTCAGTCACCACCACATCCTTGACAGGAAGGTAACCATCTTTTGTATATTATTTTATTTTTAGTTTTTCTATTTAGTTTTTTAGTTAGATTTTCAATCTCAAAAAAAAAAAAAAAAAAAAAAAAAAAAAAAAAAAAAAATGAAAAATGAAAAAAAAAAATTTTTTTTTTTAGGATTTTTCTCTTTCATATTTATTTTCACCCATACTATTTTCACTTGATCTTTGGGGTATAGTGGTTTGTTTTGACAGGTTGAATCATCCAAGTTTGGGGGTGTGCTTGCCTTGCCTTCATGCTAGTGATGTCCTCTATTTTCTTTCCACTATTCCATGATCCTGGTATTATCGTTCTTACTCTTCTCTATGTTTTGATTGGTAGTACATTGAGGACAATGTACAGTTTAAGTTTGGGGGTGAGGCGATGCCTATTTGTGTGCTTTATTGCAATATGGGGGGAAATTTGTGTGAAATTCTTTTTGTATTAGGATTTTATTTTATTTTCTTAGTTTGTTTTTTTTATTTTATTTTGTTTTATTTTTAGATAGAATGTTTTGACATCATTCAAGGGATTAATACCTTATGTAGGTGCTTAACTTGCAATTTTTGAGTAGGTTTTAAATCTTTGGAAACTATGTTTTGAATTAAGTGGTTTTAATCATGGTTTGCAATAACATGTTTTGAAGTAATTAATTTTAGTTTCCTTACATGCACAAACACACTAGCATAGTCTTATGGGGTATAAACTTTGGTTTTGAGTTATTGAGTTACATATGTTTGATATTAAGTAGTATCTCTTGAGAATGAGTACCGATAATGTGTTATACTTGACTTCAATGAAAAAAAAAAAAGAAAGAAGAAAAAAGAGTTGAATAAGCAAATCAATTTGATCCTTTTCATGAGTAACCGGGCCTCTATGCCTCAGGAAGCACGGAGTGTTCGCGTCAAAAGTGAAAGGGTGAGAAAAGATGAGCATTGGTTGTCTTGATTTGTAGCCTGACTGATTCGAGTAATTAGGTCTTCGGGGTATCTTAAAGCCTAGTGCCCTAAAGCCATCTGGTTTGGGAGTCACTGACTGAAAGCTTGCTACATGGATCTTTCAGAAAGCTTAATAAATCAAGACATTGCACAACCAATAAAGCAATGAAAAAAAAAGAATGATAAGAAAAAAAAAAATTTGAAAAGTCATGTATTCATGTTTGGAAGTATGATTTCAATAAGGGGAGCTAGTGAGTTGAAGGGGTATGTGCCTTAATATATTCAGAGCTGAGTTATGCTACATGAGAGGACTGCCAGTTCACTTTACACGAGGGAGCTAGAGTTGATTATTTTGAGATATGTTGATGTGAATGATGTATGAGGACCATTGATTTGAATTGTGGAATTTGAAAGTTTGAAATTATTCTTGAATGCAAGTTTGTAACTATATATTGTAATTTTCTTCTTGAATTAATGTTGAAACAGAATTTTGAATGTTTGTGGGTAACATTTCTGGAAACCCTCACGAGACTATACTCGTCCACTAGGGGGAACCTAGGGGTTTAAAGGCTTGTTGCATATGCTAAATGCAATCGTTTCTCCCACGAAAGTGGAGTTTGGTAGTTTAGTTAGTATTTGTTAGTTTCCTTTGTTTTAGTTTTGTTTTATTCTATTGCTAAGGGACTAGCAATATGTAAGTTTGGGGGTGTGATAGGCGTTGAATGTTGCGCATTCTAGCCTCTTAACTTATGTATTTTATTCTCTTAGTGATAGATTATTTTGTTATTTTACTTTGTTTTAGTGTTTTCTGTATTTTCAGGGCCTTAATGAGTATTTCAGTTAAAACCAAGCTTTTGGGCTTTTAAAGAAGACATCCAAGATGGTGAGATGAACCTACATCAAGGAGAGTCACTCAACCATTTATTTCAACTCAAATCAGCCCAAGAAAGAGGTCCAAGAGAATTACAGCTGCTTAAGAAGGTTTCGGGCCTGAAGCCCAAATCTGCGCATAATGCAGTCTTAATCCCGTTTTGGAAAACGGACCAGAAGTCTTATTTCCGAGCCTCAAATCGACATTATTTGTGCGTAGGGTTGAACGAAATTTGATTCTGCACACTTTTGTATTTCACGAAAATTCCGTGAATCGGACTTCTAGTGGGTCAAAAGTTGGGCCGAAGTCAGCAGGAAAAACCCACCTGATTAGTGCTGCGGGAAACCCTAATTAATTCCTAATTGGATTAGGACTTTGGTGAATTCTCTTGGGGAATAAAAGGAAGACTTGGAGGCTGAATTGGGAGAGCTTACACGGAGCTTACATAGAGCATACACAGAGATTGGAGAGTCTGAGAGGGCTGAAGAGAACAGAACATATTGCAGAGCCATTGGAGAACGAAGTCATACGCGTAATTCAGAAAGATGATGTCTTCTTCCTCAACAGTTGAAGCTTCTTCTTCTACCATGAGCGGCTAGTTCATCCACTAGGGTTTTGATGTAGCCCTAACAAAGCATCAATGGTTTGATTGTTTTAATTATTGGGGACCTTTATATACATGCATAGATTGTGTAATTGTGAGGATTCTTATTAATGAATTGAGCAATAAAAGTCTTGTAAATTCAATCTCAATGATTTCTTATCTTGTCTTAGATATTTAGTTGTTGTTATTGAACTCAATCTCTTTTGTTTTCTGTGATCATGAGAGAGATTATTACACAATGGTAATCACTGAATATATTGTTATGAGCTTTGATGGATTATGCCTAGAGAAGATGAACCATACTGCACCCTAGATTAGAGTAGTTAGGCAGATGGCCCATGCCAATCGAAGATAGTCCATGGCTTAGCCTTAATCATATGTTATCTTCTTGACGGATGAAGGTGTGCTTGTAGCCACCGACACCACTTATGCATGATGTAATTCCCCTATAGTTGATTCAATTGACCATTGATTGTGGAGTTAGTGGTGAAGTCAAACACCCTAGGTTTCTCTCTTATTATCTTCATTATCTGTTTACCTTTGATTTATTTTATTTTATCTTTTTAATTAGTTAAAAATCAGAATTCTTTTCTTATAAATTTAATTAGAATTAGTGATTCGTGTGTGAGTGTGACTCAAAAAGTATATCAATTAAAATTTTCCACACTTCGCAATAGAACGAATTCCTTGCAGAATAGGGCTATCGAAATGAATGGGTATCGTACCTCAGGGACTGTGGTCTGACTGTGTTGAATTGTTAGGACTAATTCTAATTAAATTTAAAAGAAATAAATTCTGATTTTTAATTCTAAATTAACTAATGAAGCAATTGAACAAAAGCAAGAAAAACTAAGGAGTGTAGAGAATATAAGATAAGTCTAGGGTTATTGATTTCACCACTAACTTCACAATCAATGGTCAATTGAACTAACTATGGGGCATCATATCATGCATAAGTGGTGTCGGTGGCTACAAGCTCACCTCTATCCGTCCAGAAGATAACATATAATTAAGGCTAAGTCATGGACTATCTTCGATTGGCATGGGCCATCTGCCTAACTACTCTACTCTAGGGTGCAGCATGGTTCATCTTCTCTAGGCATAATCCATCAAAGCTTTTAATGATATATTCAGTGAAAACCATTGTGTAATAATCACTCTCATGATCACAGAAAACAAGAGGGATGAGTTCAATAACAACAATCAAGTATCTAAGACAAGATAAGAAATCATTGAAACTGAATTTATAAGACTTTTATTGCTCAATTCTGTAATAAGAATCCTCTAAATTACACAATCTATGAATGAATACAAAAATCCCCAATAATTAGAACAATCAAACCAGTGATGTTTAGTTAGGGCTCCATCAGAACCCTGGTGGCTGAACTAGCCGCTCATGATACGCCTTGTTCTCCAATGATTCTCTATTCCAAAAGCTCTTCAAAGCTGCTGCCAAGCCTCTTCCAATACAGCCCTAATTTGTCACTTTAAATAGCCAAGAGAATACATCAAAGTCCTAATCCAATTAGGAATTAATTAGGTTTTCCCGCAGCACTAATCAGGTGGGTTTTTCCTGCTGACTTCGGCCCAACTTTTGACCCACTAGAAGTCCGATTCACGGAATTTCCGTGAAATACAAAAGTGTGCAGAATCGAATTTCGTTCAACCTTACGCGAGAATTATGTCGATTTGAAGCTCGGAAATAATACTTATGGTCCGTTTTCCAAAAACGGGATTAAGACTTTATTAAACGTAGATTTGGGCTTCAGGCCCGAAACCTTCTTAAGCAGCTGTAATTCTCTTGGACCTCTTTCTTGGGCTGATTTGAGTTAAAATATGGAGTTCAATGGATCCCTTTGATGTAGGCTTCATCCAACCATCTTGCATGTCATCTTTAAAAGCCCAAAATCACGGTTTTAACTGAAATAATCATTAAGGCCCTGAAAATACAGAAAACACTAAAACAAAGTAAAATCACAAAATAATCTATCACTAAGAGAATAAAATATATAAATTAAGAGGCTAGAATGCGTAACATTCAACGCCGATCACACCCCCAAACTTACATATTGCTAGTCCCTTAGCAATAGAATAAAACAAAACTAAAACAAAGAAACTACTAAATACTAACTAAACTACCCAACTCCACTTTCGTGGGAGAAACGATTGCATTTAGCATATGCAACAAGCCTTTAAACCCCTAGGTTCCCCCTAGTGGACGAGTATAGTCTCGTGAGGGTTTCCAGAAATGTTACCCACAAACATTCAAAATGTTGTTTCAACATTAATTCAAGAAGAAGATTACAATATATAGTTACAAACTTGCATTCAAGAATAATTTCAAACTTTCAAATTCCATAATTCAAACCAATGGTCCCCATGCATAATTCACATCAACATATCTCAAAATAATCAACTCTAGTTTCCTCGTGTAAAGTGAACTAGCAGTCATCTCATGTAGCATAACCAAGCTCTAAATATATTAAGGCACATACCCCTTCAATTCACTAGCTCCCCTTATTGAAATCATACTTCCCAACATGCATACATGACTTTTCTATTTTTTTTCATCATTCCTTTTTTCATTGCTTCATTGGTTGTGCAATGTCTTGATCTATTAAGCTTTCTGAAAGATCCATGTAGCAAGCTTTCAGTCAGTGACTCCCAAACCAGATGGCTTTAGGGCACTAGGCTTTAAGATACCCTGAAGACCTAATTACTCGAATCAGTCAGGCTACAAATCAAGACAACCAATGCTCATCTTTTCTCACCCTTTCACTTTTGACGCGAACACTCCGTGCTTCCTGAGGCATAGAGGCCCGGTTACTCATGAAAAGGATCAAATTGATTTGCTTATTCATCATTTTTTTTTCTTTTTCATCTCTTTTTTTTTCTTTTTTCATTGAAGTCAAGTAAAACACATTATCGGTACTCATTCTCAAGAGATACTAATTAATATCAAGCATATGTAACTCAATAACTCAAAACCACAGTTTATACCCCCATAAGACTATGCTAGTGTGTCTGTGCATGTAAGGAAACTAAAATTAATCATCCCAAAGCATGTTAAAGCAAACCATGATTAAAACCACTTAATTTAAACCACAGTTTCCAAAAATTTAAAATATACTCAAAAATTGCAAGTTAAGCACCTACATAAGGTATTAATCCCTGAAATAATGTCAAAACATTCTATCTAAAAACAAAATAAAATAAAATAAAATAAAAAATAAACTAAGAAAATAAAAAAAAATAAAATCCTAATACAAGAAGAATTTCACAAATTTTCTCCCATAATGCAATAAAGCACAAAAATAGGCATCGCCTCACCCCCAAACTTAAACTGTACATTGTCCTCAATGTACACCCAATCAAAGCATAGAGAAGGGTAAGAACGATGTTACCAAGAATTCGGAGAAGTAGTGGCAAGAAAATATAGCAAACCAATAGTATGAAGGCAATGCAAGCACACCCCCAAACTTGGATGTTTCAACCTGTCAAAACAAACCACTATACCCCAAAGACCAAGTGAAATAGTATAGGTGAAAATAAATATGAAATAAAAAATTTTTTATTTTTTTATTTTTTTATTTTTTTTTATAACTGAAGAAGGAAAGAAAGAAAACAATATGAAAAATAAAATAAAGAAGAAAAAAAATAAAATTAAAAATACAAAAGTTAGTTACCTCCGAAAAATCAAGGAGAAGGTGGTGCCGGAGAATCTGGGTCAACCGAGTAGTCCACAATCAATGCGCAATGTCCTCCCCCAAACTTGTACTTTAAAACCCCTCAAAGAAATCCAACCAATTTTGCAAAAATAAACCACACCTCCTTTGAAGAAGAAACTTGAGAAAGTTGGAGCTTCAATGAGAATTTGATATAAACAAGTTGGATTTAATGTTGATGATGATGAATGATGATGATCAAGTAGGTGTATGGAAATAAAATTAGAATATTTTAGAGTATATATTGATGTTGGACAAGCACAACGAGGCACCAAGTCTTTAAAATTTTGAGTGGGAGCAATGAGGGCATGAAGGAGGGTCTCAAAATAGCAAAAGAGGTCAGATTTGGCCTTCAGGGGCTGGGGCGATCGATCCCCCTTGGGCTGGGCGATCGATCGCCCAGCTGGTTGGTCTCCCAGCTTGGGGAAAAATGGGGGCGATCGATCCCCCCTTGCTTGGGCGATCGATCCCCCCGGCTGATGCCTGTTTCGCCCTCCATCGCCCAAGGTCGACCGGGACGTGTATTTTTGGAGTCTCTATCGCCCAAGGTCGACCGAGAGCTCATTTTTTCACCCGTCTTGAGTCCAAATACCTCGGTACACCTCTTGGCATCCTCCGAAAGCAACTTATACATCAAAAACTCAAAGAAAAAATATTAAAACGCAACTAGAATTGAAAGAAACTAAAGAAAAACATAAACTAAAAATAAAAATAAAATAAAATAAAATAAAAATAAAAGAAAACTAAAGAAATTAAAGGATAGAAATACATACTAATCCTACAATTTAACGTCCGTAGGAGACGGTCATCGACTTCAATTGAAAGTTCACCCAATGCCACATCTCTTGAGGAGATTTAATTTCGTCCCTCCTATATGATCCTCACCTCCTTGTACCAAACCCAAAGAAATTGGAATGGTGTCATTGGCTTTGAAAAACACATCTCTCTCCATTGACGGAAGATGTTTCAATTTTATCCATGGAGGAGACTCTAATGATGGCATCGGAGGAGTGCTAGAAAGAATAGGCAATGACTCAATTAGAATCCTCCAAGGTGGAGTATTTTTCATGGCCATTACATCAAGTAAATCATTCACCCCCTCAATGGGCTTCTCAACATCATGTGATAGAGCAACTGGATCAACTTCTTCAACATAATCATCAAAGTCATCCATGAAGAAACAATCACTCTCATCTAGAGGATGTTGAATGACATTAAAAGTATTCAATTTCACTTTAGGCTCATGAGAAATTTCAGCATTAGAACTCTTTGTCACCTCTTCTTCATCAAGCTTCTTCTCCCCCACCTTGTTGTCACTTAATTCTCCACTTCTAAGAGTGGTGATGGCTTGAAATTGTTCATGGTATGGGTTGCTCAAATAAGAAATATTGTTAAGGACATGAACCCCTCTTGGGTTGGCAACTGGTTGGCTTGGTAGTATCCCCTCCTCTCTTCTACTCACGACATTGACAAGTTGTCCAAACTGAGATTCCAATTTGGCAATCGATTGAGAGTGAGAATAAACCAGTTGAGTAGTGGATTGAAGTGTTGCTGCAGTAGCTTCCACCATCTCAACAATAGAGTCAAGCTTCTCAAGTTTTTCTAGGACAATTGTCATCTTGTCCTCAATGGCTGAATACCTCTGTGCCATAGGAACTTGTTCTTGATATAATTGTGAAGGCACATAGTTCTGAGGTTGAAAAGTGGGCTGAATTGCTGCCCCTTGCTCTTGTGGAAGATCAAAAAATTGCCCAAGTGAAGGACAATTATTGACATGGTGCATAGGACTAGAGCAAAAATCACATGGCTCATAAATAGAAGGATAAGAAGATGGATTTGGCACTTGACCAATCGCCATGAGTTGCACCACTCTTTGTGACACAGCATCCACAATGGTAGACATAGCATCTGTAGAACCAACCTCAAAAATATCTTCTGCCTTCCTTGAATGGGTTGGTCTGCTAGAACGAGATGAAGACACATGTTGCAAAGAATTGTCACTGAGATTCTCGAACAAAGTCCATGCTTCATCTTCACTTTTTAACATAAAAGTACCACCACATGATACATCCACCATTTGTCTGTTATTTTCTGTAAGTCCCTCATAGAAACACTGCACTAACTGCCACTTTGGAACTTGGTGATGAGGACACTTCCTAAGAAGGTCCTTGAATCTCTCCCATGCCTCAAAAAATTGTTCTCCCTCAAATTGAGAGAAACCAGTGATAGCACGTCTGAATTGATTGGTCCTCCCTATTGGAAAATATTTCTTCAAGAACTCACTTTGCATTTGAGTCCATGTAGTGATAGAACTCACTGGTAGAGATCTGAACCAATACTTGGCCTTCTCCTTCAAAGAGAATGGAAAGAGTCGCATCCGAAAAGCATCTTCTGAGAAGTTATGAATTTTTGTTAATGAGCAAACTTCTATAAATTCATCCAAGTGCTTGTACGGATCCTCATGAGTCAACCCAAAATAGGATGGCAACATATGAATGATACTGGGCTTGATCTCATAGTTCTGTGCAGTGACATTAGGCAATTCAAAATTAGCTGGTGAATTATAAGTCTCTGGGACATAGTAGTCTCTGATCAATCTCACTTTTTCCACAACAGCATTAGGCACAATATTGTTGTCCTCATTATTACCACGCACACCATCCATGATGTAAATAGTCTCTTCCTCTTGCTCAATGGTATGGTGATTGAAGTACCGGAAAAGAAAAAAAAATAAAATAAAATAAATTAGATTAGATTAGTAGCAAAAAAAAAATTCTAAACTAAAAAATAAAAGAAAACTAATTAGTAATTGAAAAGAAAACAAAAGAAATAAAATAAAAATAAAAAAATAAAAGAAAAATAAAAAAAAAAAAAAATTCCTAAACTAAAAATCCAATTAGAACTAATTCTAAAAATCCAAACAATCAAATAGACAGTCCCCGGCAACGGCGCCAAAAATTGATTCGTGTGTGAGTGTGACTCAAAAAGTATATCAATTAAAATTTTCCACACTTCGCAATAGAACGAATTCCTTGCAGAATAGGGCTATCGAAATGAATGGGTATCGTACCTCAGGGACTGTGGTCTGACTGTGTTGAATTGTTAGGACTAATTCTAATTAAATTTAAAAGAAATAAATTCTGATTTTTAATTCTAAATTTACTAATGAAGCAATTGAACAAAAGCAAGAAAAACTAAGGAGTGTAGAGAATATAAGATAAGTCTAGGGTTATTGATTTCACCACTAACTTCACAATCAATGGTCAATTGAACTAACTATGGGGCATCATATCATGCATAAGTGGTGTCGGTGGCTACAAGCTCACCTCTATCCGTCCAGAAGATAACATATAATTAAGGCTAAGTCATGGACTATCTTCGATTGGCATGGGCCATCTGCCTAACTACTCTACTCTAGGGTGCAGCATGGTTCATCTTCTCTAGGCATAATCCATCAAAGCTTTTAATGATATATTCAGTGAAAACCATTGTGT
The DNA here is from genome assembly GCA_026545225.1 of Cornus controversa. Lineage (NCBI taxonomy): Eukaryota > Viridiplantae > Streptophyta > Magnoliopsida > Cornales > Cornaceae > Cornus > Cornus controversa. The sequence continues at coordinate 25,133,979 of CM048848.1, read as the reverse complement.
AATAATCACTCTCATGATCACAGAAAACAAGAGGGATGAGTTCAATAACAACAATCAAGTATCTAAGACAAGATAAGAAATCATTGAAACTGAATTTATAAGACTTTTATTGCTCAATTCTGTAATAAGAATCCTCTAAATTACACAATCTATGAATGAATACAAAAATCCCCAATAATTAGAACAATCAAACCAGTGATGTTTAGTTAGGGCTCCATCAGAACCCTGGTGGCTGAACTAGCCGCTCATGATACGCCTTGTTCTCCAATGATTCTCTATTCCAAAAGCTCTTCAAAGCTGCTGCCAAGCCTCTTCCAATACAGCCCTAATTTGTCACTTTAAATAGCCAAGAGAATACATCAAAGTCCTAATCCAATTAGGAATTAATTAGGTTTTCCCGCAGCACTAATCAGGTGGGTTTTTCCTGCTGACTTCGGCCCAACTTTTGACCCACTAGAAGTCCGATTCACGGAATTTCCGTGAAATACAAAAGTGTGCAGAATCGAATTTCGTTCAACCTTACGCGAGAATTATGTCGATTTGAAGCTCGGAAATAATACTTATGGTCCGTTTTCCAAAAACGGGATTAAGACTTTATTAAACGTAGATTTGGGCTTCAGGCCCGAAACCTTCTTAAGCAGCTGTAATTCTCTTGGACCTCTTTCTTGGGCTGATTTGAGTTAAAATATGGAGTTCAATGGATCCCTTTGATGTAGGCTTCATCCAACCATCTTGCATGTCATCTTTAAAAGCCCAAAATCACGGTTTTAACTGAAATAATCATTAAGGCCCTGAAAATACAGAAAACACTAAAACAAAGTAAAATCACAAAATAATCTATCACTAAGAGAATAAAATATATAAATTAAGAGGCTAGAATGCGTAACATTCAACGCCGATCAATTAGTTCTGTGTTCCAACTCATCAGAACATAATCCCTGAGGTACGATACCCATTCCTTTCGATAGCCCTATTCTGCAAGGAATTCGTTCTATTGCGAAGTGTGGAAATTTTAATTGATATACTTTTTGAGTCACACTCACACACGAATCAGTCATTGAGGTCACAAGCCTAATGACATTGTTAGGCATTTAATTAATGAATCCCATGCTTGCTACACTTATGAACATGTGAATGGCTAGTGGTGGAAACCAACCCTAGTTCTCTCTCCCAACTTTAAACTCTTTACTTTTCTTGTCATTTCATTCATGCAATAGTTTTTAAACACAAAACCAAAAATATGTTTTTAGAATTAAAGTAGAATTAATCTTCCCTTAAGACAATTGCGACTAGGCCTCGTGGGATCGATACCCTCTATATAGAACCTTATCTACAAAGATTCGTGCTCTTGCGAGTGGTTAAATTATATTTTGATAAAAAGGGCAAAATTAAGCTTACAATATAATTAGTTCCGACCACATCAGTTAACTACTGCTCCTATTTTGGTGATACCGGAGCGTGACTTGGGGTATGTGATCTATTATGATGCTTCGGGGAGCAGACTAGGTTGTGTGTTGATGCAATGTGACAAAGTAGTTACTTACGGGTCTAGACAATTAAAGACTCACGAGCATAACTATCTTACGTATGACCTAGAGCAAGCAGCGATGATCTTTTCTTTGAAAGGGTGGAGATACTACTTGTATGGTGAAAGATCCGAGGTGTATTCGGATCACAAAAGTCACAAGTACCTTTTCTCCCAAAAGGATTTAAAAATGAGGCAGAGGCATTAGGTTGAATACATAGAGGACTATAATTTTGATTTGCAATACCACCCGGGTAAAGTGAATGTGGTGGCAGATGCGTTGAGCAGAAAGTCTCATGGGACTCTAGCTAGCATAGCCATTCGAGAATGGAAAATGATGGAAGATTTCTCGGACTTGGGGTTGTATTTCAGTGATGATAGTGAGCTAGCTATGTTGTTTAGCTTGGTAGCTCAACCTATGCTTGTGAGCAAGGTAATTGAGGTACAAAAGAAGGATAGTGAGTTGGAGTCTATTCACTCACAGATTGTTGGTGGTACAATGATGACAGATTGGACCTTGCACTCCAATGGAGGTCTATGATTCAGAGGGTTAATGACAGTTCCTTCTGATTGTCGTGATGATGTATTACGGGAATTTCATCATTCGGCAGAATAGAAATGGGAACATATCACCATAGATTTTGTTACGAGTTTTTTAAGATCAAACAAGGGCAACCTTACAGTTTGGGTTGTTGTGGACAGGTTAACCAAAATAGCTCACTTCTTGCCTATGAGGTTGAATGATGATGTGAGGAGACTCAGCAAGTAATATGTGTAGCAGATTATGAGGTTACATGGGTTTCGATCTCCATTGTATCAGATAGGGATCTACGGTTCCTTTCAAGATTTTGGTAGGGATTCCAGACGGGTTCGACACGAAGTTGCATTTTTACACAACATTCCATCCTCAGACTGACGGACAATCATAGCGTATTATACAGATATTGGAGGATATGCTTCGTGCTTGTATATTTGATTTTGGCGGTGGTTGGGAAGATCATTTGCCACTTGTGGAGTTTGCATTCAACGACAATTATCAGGTTAGAATTGAGATGACACCATTTGAGACATTGTATGGCAGACCATGTAGATCTCCAATTTGTTAGACCGAGGTGGGCAAGACCGCAGCCCTAGGACCAGACATCGTGTTTGAGACTACCAAAAAGATTAAGTTGATTAGGTAGCGACTGTTGACAGCTCAGAGTTGACAAAAGAGCTATGTTGATTGGAGGAGGAGACTGTTATCCTTTGAGGTGGGAGACCATATGTTCCTAAAGGTTTCACCATAGAAAGGGTTGAAGCACTTTGGGCAGAGTGGCAAGTTGTCACCGAGGTATATTGGACCATTTGAGATCCTTGAGTGTGTTGGTGAGGTGCCTACAGATTGGCTTTGCCACCATATTTGGAGAAGGTTCACAATGTGTTCCATGTTTCAATGTTGAAGAAATACTGACGTTGAGGTCGATGAGGATGTCACCTATAAGGAGAGACAGGTACAGATTCTTGATGCTAGAGAGCAAGTTCTAAAGGGTAAGACCATTGCCTTGGTTAAGGTTTTGTGGCATCATCGTACTGTTGAGGAGGCTACGCGAGAATGAGAGTAGGAAGTTTGTTCTAAGTATCCTGACTTGTTTTCTCTAGGTACATCCTAATTTCGGAGATGAAATCCTTTTAAGTTGGGTAGGTTGTAAGAACCTTGACTATTTTTGGCCGATTTTTTTGTATTTTCATTTAATTGTTATATTAAGACTTTAAATGATTATATATATGTTTTAAATGTAAAATTCATGTTTAGATAACTTATTTAAGATTTGAAGAAGTTTTTAGAGCATTTGACAAAAGTTGACTTTTTCGGGTCTAGTCAACCCAAGGGCATGGGCCTGGTGGGCCCAAAAAATTTGAAAATCTCAAAATGACTTCAAATTTTGAGGGTAGCTTAAATAAAATATTTGACACGCTACAGAATTGATTTTGTGTCAATCGGAGTTACAGAACTCAAAAAATGAGTCCAGAAAGGTTTAATGAAAATGTTGTGGCATACTAGTAAATAATGTAAGCCATTTTGCTATAAATAGCAAAGAGAAATCAACTATTCACTCTCATTCTCTCCCAGTAGCCGTATGAGCATATATATATATGTGTGTGTGTGTGTGTGTAGCAACTTCACCTTCTTCACTACTCCATGGAATTGGAAGGTGTTTGGGTGAGAATTAAAGCTTACCGAAGAAGAGAAAAATGGTCTACGCATTAAGGGCTCGAGATTGATCGCTCTGAGAGTGCAATCTCTAGAGGGTCTATCACCCAAGGTCAACTGAGACCCCTCTTTTTCACCTATATTGAGTCTGAATACCCCTGTCCACCTCCCAGCATCCCCCGGAAGTAACTAAAACATCAAAAACTAAAAAAGCACACATTAAAACACAACTGATGTGGTCGGAACTAAATTATATTGTAAGCTTAATTTTTTCCTTTTTATCAAAATATAATTTAACCACTCACAAGAGCACGAATCTTTGTAGATAAGGTTCTATATAGAGGGTATCGATCCCACGAGTACTAGTCGCAATTGTCTTAAAGGAAGATTAATTACACTTTAATTCTAAAAACAGGTTTTTGAATTTGTGTTTCTAAACTTTTGCATAAATGAAATGACAAGAAAAGTAAAGAGTTTAAAGTTGGGAGAGAGAACTAGGGTTGGTTTCCACCACTAGCCGTTCACATGTTCATAAGTGTAGCAAGCATGGGATTCATTAATTAAATGCCTAATAATGTCATTAGGCTTGTGACCTCAATGACATATCAAAGGATCAATGTGTGTGCTAACCTATCATAATCCATCTTCAACAAGCATAGCTCTTCAACCTAACTAACTACCTAATTACTCTACTCTCTAAGTGAACAATACATGCATCCAAACTACCTTGTCTTGGCATAGTCTATACAAACTAACATCACACATTCATTTAAACACCATTATCTAGCCATCATTTGCACTTCTTGTGGAATATGCAAATGTTGTGCATTCAAGTGACAAAATCTACTCTAAGACAAGAATAAATTTCATATCAAATGAATATATATAAGAGATGTATTTGTGTACATAATCACTAGGCTAAATAATCAACATTTAATTACAAATCCCAAGAGCTACAAAGATGAACAAGTTTACATGGCTAGGGGTTGAAACCAACACCCTAGTAGAAGAGTTAGTTGCTCATGGTTGCCTTGCACCCTTCCATTGATGAAGAAAGTGAAGCTTCTTGGTCTGGTTCAGCTTCTCCTCTTCCTCTCCCGAAGGTCTCTCCTCTAGTATTCTGCTGTGTGTTGAGAGATGTGAGATATGTGTGGCTTTTGGTGCTTTTAGACTTCTTTTCCAACCTTGGGGCCCACCATATATATATATATATCACTATATATATCTATTGCATTAATAATGACCAGTAGAGGGTGGAAATGGTCCCATGAAGTCAATACCCCACACATCAAATATTTCAACGATAAGAATAGGGTTAAGAGGCATCATGTCCTTCCGAGACATCACGCCAAGGCGCTGACATCGCTCACAAGAGCGGTAGAATGAATATGCATCCCGATGAAGTGTCGACCAGAAAAATCCGCATTGGAGAATTTTTGCTGCGATTTTCTTAGCACTAAAGTGTCCCCCACAAGCGAGTGTATGACAAAACTTGAGAATGCTTTGGAATTCACTGTTGGGTACACACCTTCGAATTATTTGATCGGGGCAATATTTGAACAATTGAGGATCGTCCCAATAATATGATCGTGATTGGGAGAAAAAACGATCCTTCTCTTGCTTGGTCCAAGAAGATGGTATTTTACCGGTTGCCAAGTAATTAACCACATCCGCATACCAAGGGATACTCTCTTGAGAGATGACAAAGAGTTGTTCATCCGGGAAGGATTCACAAACTGGAATGGAATTATAGAGGGATTCAACAAGAATTCTAGACAGGTGGTCAGCCACCACATTTTCGGTTCCCTTTTTGTCTCTAATCTCAAAATTGAACTCTTGCAATAAGAGTATCCATCGGATCAACCTAGGCTTGGTGTCCTTTTTGGCCAAAAGATGCTGGAGGGCAGCATCGTCCGAATAGACAATGACCTTTGAACCTAATAAATAAGCTCGAAATTTATCTAATGCAAATACTACCGCAAGCAATTCCTTTTCCGTTGTGGTATAATTGATTTGAGCCTCGGAAAGGGTTTTACTTGCGTAGTAGATGACATGTGGCAGTTTGTCTACTCGTTGCCCTAAGACAGCACCCATGGCATAATCGGATGCATCACACATAATCTCAAATAGGAGAGCCCAATTTGGAGGGATTAGAATTGGAGCGGTTGTAAGCATGGTGCGGAGTTTTTCAAAAGCGTTAAGGCACGCTTCATCAAAGGTAAAGCAAGACTCTTTTTCAAGAAGGCGACACAAAGGCCGAGAGATCTTGCTAAAGTCTTTGATGAAACGGTGATAAAAGCCCGCATGCCCAAGGAATGAACGAATCTCTCTCACCGTTGATGGTGGAGGAAGTTTGGAAATGAGTTCAACCTTGGCCTTATCAACCTCTATTCCTCTCTTAGACACAATGTGCCCTAGGACAATACCCTCTTGAACCATAAAATGGCTCTTTTCCCAACTAAGAATTAGGTTGGTCTCTTGACATCGTTTTAGAACACAAGCTAGATTTTGAAAGCATGATTCAAATGAAGGCCCAAAAATGGAAAAGTCATCCATGAACATTTCTAAGAATTTTTCCACCATGTCCGAGAAGATAGACATCATACACCGTTGAAAAGTCGCCGGTGCATTGCACAACCCAAAGGGCATGCGTCTATAGGCAAATGTGCCGAAGGGACATGTAAAGGTGGTTTTCTCTTGGTCCCTCGGGTCTATAGCAACCTGATTATAGCCGGAATATCCATCCAAAAAGCAATAAAAACTTTGCCCGGCTAATCTCTCCAATATTTGATCAATAAATGGGAGGGGGAAGTGATCTTTCCGAGTGGCTGAATTTAACTTCCGATAATCAATACACACTCTCCATCCTGTGGTGGTGCGTTGGGGAACTAATTCACCCTTATCATTAGGTTGCACTGTAATACCAGACTTCTTTGGAACCACTTGAGTGGGACTAACCCACTTGCTATCTGAGATGGGGTAAATGATTCCCGCATCTAGTAACTTCACCACCTCCTTCATTACAACGTCCTTCATGTTTGGATTTAATCGACGTTGTGCCTCCCTTGAGGTCTTTGCATCCTCTTCCAAGTGTATGCGGTGCATACAAATAGAATGGTCTATTCCCTTAAGATCTGCCACACTCCATCCTATTGCCTCCTTGTGCTCTTTTAGCACCTTTATAAGTTCTATCTCTTGATCATTGGTAAGATTGGAAGCAATAATGACTGGAAGGGTCTCATTAGCGCCCAAGAAAACATACTTGAGTGTAGCCGGTAGGGGCTTGAGCTCAAGTTGTGGTGGGGAAATTAAAGAAGGAGTTTGGGAAGTTTTGGACAAAGGGGGCAAGGGTTCTCTCGGAACTCTCCATTTAGGCAATCCATGACAGTATTAACATCGAGCATGGAATTGACTTCACATATGGATTGCTCAATGTCAAAATCATCATAGTTGAAGTGATTTAGGCATGCCTCTAAAGGATCCTTGGAAAGAAAGAAGGAAGTGCTTCTTGAACAAGGTCTTTCACAACATCGACACAAAAGCACTCACTTTCATCGTCGGATGTGTGGTGGGAAGCATTGAAGATGTTCAAGCGGACTTTCATATTCCCGAAAGAGATGTCCATCACTCCGGTACGGCAATTAACGCAAGCGTTTGCCGTGGCCAAGAATGGATGACCTAGAATGATAGGAATATGACGATTCAAATTTTGGACCGGTTCCGTGTCAAGGACTATGAAGTCCACCGGAAAATAGAATTTGTCCACTTTAATGATAACATCCTCAATGATGCCACGTGGTTGCTTCACCGAACGGTCGGCAAGTTGCAACACAACCGTGGTATGCTTGAGTTCCCCCAAACCTAGTTGTTGGTAAACTGAGAATGGAAGCAAATTGACACTAGCCCCTAGATCAAGAAGTGCCTTTTCAAAAGATTGATTTTCGATGGTGCACGAAATGGTCGGAGCACCCGGATCTTTGAATTTAGGAGGGGCTTGGTGTTGGAAAATGGAGCTTATGTGCTCAGTTAAGAGGACTTTCTTAGGAACATTATTCCTAGATTTTCGCTTTTGAGTGCACAAGTCCTTCAAGAATTTTGCATAGAAGGGAATTTGTCGAATAGCATCAAGGAGAGGTAGATTGATCTTTACTTGTTTGAAGATCTCCATCATGTCTTGGATTTTCTCTCCTTGCTTCCCGAAATGAGAAGGTTCCTTCAATCTTTGAGGAAAAGGAACCAAAGGTTCATAAGAGGTGTCAAGATTTGGAATCGATGATGACACAACTTCACTTGCCTTTCCTTTTGGATTTAAAGGGGTATTTTGCAAATTTGGATTTAACGGAAACAATTTTGGATTTAATTAGGATTCTTTTGGATTTTTAGGTTGCTCTTGGAATTCTTTTCTCTCTTCCTCCCTTACTTTGGAGTTAATGATTTTACCACTCCTCAAGGTTGTGATTGATTGAACTTGCTCCGGAGGAGCATTACAAGTTGAAGAGGATGGATCCTCAATCACATGAACACCTTTGGGATTCGCCACCGGTTGACTCAGCAACTTACCTTCCTCCCTCCTATTTAAGGCATTGGCTAGTTGCCCGATTTGAGCTTCTAACCTAGCCATAGATTGAGCATTGGCTTCAAGCTTAGAGATTGATTGAGAGTGAGTTTGCAATAAGCGGGTATTGGCCTCAAGATTGCTTATCACTCTTTCTTCAAAGCTTTGGCTTCTCGGAGAAGGTGCTGGTTGTTGGTAATTAGATCTTTGATTGTAAGGTTGAGGATTTGGCCTATAATGAGGCTGTTGAGATTGGGAATTGAAAGAATTTTGCCCTTGGAAAGAGGGACTTGATTCTTGAGGTTTCCATGAAAAAGTCGGATGGTTCTTGTAACCAGGATTGTACGTGTTTGAATATGGATCATTCATTTGTTTAGAGTACAAGGCATTCGCTTGCTCTTGAGCATAATCGGGAGATTGCCCGGCAATAGGACAATCTCGCACAAAATGCGAAGTGCTATAGCAAAACGAATACCCTTCCTGATTTTGGACAGATTGGTTTGGAGTAGGCAGCCCATTTTTCATGATTAAATCCATTTTTCGGGACAAGGCTTCTACTTGATGGCTACCTCGTCTACCCGTGAAATCTCATGCACTCCTCTACAAGGTTGGGTGGCCTTCCCTTTCCTAGTGGAGGAGCGTTGAGCTGAATTGTTGCTTAGGATTTGAAAGAGTTTTCATGCCTCATCGGGGCTTTTCAAAAGGTATCCACCCCCACACGCAGAGTCTATCATTTGTCTATGTTGCTCACTCACCCCATCATAAAAGCTTTGCACTAGCTGCCATTTTGGGGCAGCATGATGCGGACAAGATTTTAAAAGATCTTTTAACCTCTCCCACGTCTCATGGAATTGTTCTTGGTCAATTTGGGTGAATCCGGTGATTACTCGCCGAATATCACTTGTCTTACCCATTGGGAAGTATTTTTTTAAGAACTCTATTTGCATCTCCACCCAAGAATGGATTGAGTTAGGTTCTAAGGAGTTGAACCAACTTCTAGCTTTATCTTTTAGGGAGAAGGGGAACATACGCAGCTTTAGGTCATCCTCCGTAAAGTGTGGTACACGAATAGTGGAACACACGGAAAGGAAGTAATCTAAGTGCCGGTACGGATCCTCATTAGGAAGACCGTGGAAGCTATTAAGAAGATTGATGGTGGAGGACTTTATTTTGAATTGATTTGCCGCTACATCCGGAAATTGAATACATGAAGGTACTTCAAATGTAGTCGGAAGGTAAAAGTCCATAAGCAACTCTCCTTGAGGAGGTGGTGGTGGAGGTGGTTGTTCATGATTAAAAGGAGGTAGTTCAGGAGGTTGTCTCTCATTTGGATCCATGTTTTCAGTCCTAGGCAATATAGGGTCCCTAGAGGTTCCTATACGTTGTCTAAGTGTTCGTTCAAGTTCAATGTTGCACGGAAGCAAAGGAAGTGACAAGGACCGTCTACCTAGCATGCATTAACAATCGAACAACACCTTAATACACAAAGTAACAATAATCTATACAAAAAGAATGAATGAATTCAAACCACTAATTTTAGGCGTTATACTCACAAAGGGTTCCAAGTTTACTCCTTGTAGATGCCCTCTATGTGGTATACCTAAAATCAAGAAGTTTGAGAAATAAGAACAAGATATATACAAAAAGAATGAAAGAATTTCTAGCCTAAGAATTAAACCAGAATTAATCTTCCAATGGCGACAATTAAACCGTAGTCCCCGGCAACGGCGCCAAAATTTTGATGTGGTCGGAACTAAATTATATTGTAAGCTTAATTTTTCCCTTTTTATCAAAATATAATTTAACCACTCGCAAGAGCACGAATCTTTGTAGATAAGGTTGTATATAGAGGGTATCGATCTCACGAGGACTAGTCGCAATTGTCTTAAAGGAAGATTAATTACACTTTAATTCTAAAAATAGGTTTTTGAATTTGTGTTTCTAAACTATTGCATGAATGAAATGACAAGAAAAGTTGGGAGAGAGAACTAGGGTTGGTTTCCACCACTAGCCGTTCACATGTTCATAAGTGTAGCAAGCATGGGATTCATTAATTAAATGCCTAACAATGTCATTAGGCTTGTGACCACAATGACATATCAAAAGATCAATGTGTGTGCTAACCTATCATAATCCATCTTTAACAAGCATAGCTCTTCAACCTAACTAACTACCTAATTACTCTACTCTCTAAGTGAACACTACATGCATCCAAACTACCTTGTCTTGGCATGGTCTATACAAACTAACATCACACATTCATTTAAACACCATTATCTAGCCATCATTTGCACTTCTTGTGGAATATGCAAATGTTGTGCATTCAAGTGACAAAATCTACTCTAAGACAAGAATAAATTCCATATCAAATGAATATATATAAGAGATGTATTTGTGTACATAATCACTAGGCTAAATAATCAACATTTAATTACAAAACCCAAGAGCTACAAAGATGAACAAGTTTACATGGCTAGGGGTTGAAACCAACACCCTAGTAGAAGAGTTAGTTGCTCATGGTTGCCTTGCACCCTTCCATTGATGAAGAAAGTGAAGCTTCTTGGTCTGGTTCAGCTTCTCCTCTTTCTCTCCCGAAGGTCTCTCCTCTAGTATTCTGCGGTGTGTTGAGAGATGTGAGATATGTGTGGCTTTTGGTGCTTTTAGGCTTCTTTTCCAACCTTGGGGCCCACCATATATATATATATATCACTATATATATCTATTGCATTAATAAGGCCCCCAAGAGTCTTGTTCAAGTCAGACAATCCCCCTAAGTCGTTCAAAAAGGGGGATTTTGTTGCAAGTGGGAGAGCAGGTGAGCAAGTGGCCAAGTGGATTCTGCAGAATCTCGATTGATCGAGATTGAATCTCGATTGATCGAGATTTCAATCAATCGAAATGAGATCTCGATCAATCGAGATTTCGATTAATCGAGATCAACATCTCGATTGATCGAGATGCCTTTGGCTGCATTTTTTGATTTCTTCCCTTGACTGCAGAAAGCTTCAAACTTTGCTCCATTTACTCCAATACCTGCAAAACATCAAAAACACAAAAATACCGTAAACATATCTCGGTAGACGCAAAAACGGAACTAACATATGCAATAAAGAGGGTTCAAATGCATAGAATTGAACACTTATCAACAACTAATATTGAAAGAAGAGTAAAGAAAAACATCAAAGAAAAATGAAAGAAAGAAAATAAAAGTAATCAAAGATCAAAAATACAAAATTCTATACAGTTGCCAAGTTTAACATCTAGGCCAGACGAAAAACTGACTTTAAGTCAAGGTTCACCCAATACCACGTTGCTAGAAAATATTTAATTTTGCCCCCTTTATGTGATCCTCACCTCCTTGTGCCAAACAAGGTCTAATTGGCTTCTAAAAATACATAGCCCAGCCTTGAATTTCATTCAAACCATGGAAGAGACTCTAATTATGGGACTGAAGGAGTGCTAGAAAGAGGAGGAAGTTCTATCGAAATCCTCTAAGGTGGCTTATCTTTCATGTCCACTACATCAAGCATAGAATTCACCTCCTTAGTAGACTTTTCAACATCTTGAGATAGAGCAAATATAGCAATTTCTTTCACACAATCATCAATACCATCCATGAAGAAACAACCACTTTCATCTGGAGGATGTTGAGTGGCATTAAAACTATTCAAGTTCACCTTGGGCTCATAAGAAATTTCAGCACTTGGCCTCTTTGTCACCTCTTCTTCATCACACTTCTTCTCCCCCACCTTGTTGTCAATCACTCTTCCATTTCTCAAAGTGGTGATGGCCTGAACCTGCTCATGGTGTGGGTTGCTCGAAGAAGCATACATCCCTCTTGGATTAGTAACTGGTTGACTTGGAAGCTTTTCCTTTTCTCTCTTACTCAATGCATTGGCATGTTATCCAAACTGAGATTTTAGTTTAGCAGTCGACTAAGAATGAGAGTGAACTAGTTGTGAAGTATCTTGGAAGGTTTCAAAAATAGAATCAAGCTTCTCGAGTTTAGAATGAAGTTTCTCGAGTTTAGCTAGGGCAGCCATCATCTTGTTTTCAAGAGTTGAATTCTTTGGTGGCATAGAAACTTATGCTTGATATGGTTGTTGAGGCATATAGTTCTGAGGCTGAAAAGTAGGATGATTTGCTAAAAAGGATAGGAACTTGACCAGCAATTATGAGTTGCACCACTCTCTGTGCCATAGCATCCATAATGGTAGACATAACATCTGCAGAACCAATCTCAAAAATACCATATGTTCTCCTTGTATTGGATGAGCTGTTCGAACGAGATAAAGACACATTTTGCAAAGAATTGTCACTGAGATTCTCGAATAAAGTCCATGCTTCATCTTCACTTTTTAACATAAAAGTACCCCCACATGATGCATCCACCATCTGTCTGTTACCTTCTGCCAACCCTTCATAGAAACATTGCACTGACCGCCACTTTAGAACTTGTTGATGAGGACACTTCGTAAGAAGGTCCTTGAATCTCTCCCATGTCACATAGAATTATTCCCCCTCAAATTAAGTGAAACCAGTGATAGGTCATCTAAATTGATTGGTCCTCCCTAACGAAAAATATTTTTTCAAGAACTCATTTCGCATTTAAGTCCATGTAGTGATAGAGCCCATCGGTAGAGATCTGAATCAATACTAGGCCTTCTCCTTTAGAGAGAATGGAAAGAGTCGCATCCAAAAAGCATCTTCTAAGAAGTTATGAATTTTCTTTAATGAGCAAACTTTTATAAAATCATCCAAGTGCTTGTATGGATTCTCATCAGTCAACCCAAAGTAGAATGGCAGCATCTGAATGGTGCTGAACTTAATCTCATAATTCTGTGCTGTGACATCTGGCAATTGAAAACCAGCTGGTGAATTGTATGTCTCTAGGACAACATTTGGCACAATATAATTGTCATCATTAGCATCAGGCGTACCAGCCATGGCATAAACAATCTCTTTCTCTTGCTCAATGGTATGATGATTGAAGTACCTGAAAAGAAAATAAAATTAAAATTTAAAAAATTAGTAGCGAATATAAAAATTCTAAACTAAAAATAAATTAAAATAAAACAAATTAGTACCTAAAAAGAAAAAAGAAAAAAATTAAAAGCAAAATATAAAAATTTCCTAACCTAAAAATCTAACTAAAACTAATTCTAAAAATCCAACCAATCGAAATAGACAATTAAGTGTATCAATTAAAATACACCACTTCACAATAGAATGAATTCTTTACAAAATAGGGCTATCAAAAGGGGTGTCGAACCACAGGGACTGTGTTATGATTGTGTTGACCAATTCTAATTAAATTAAAGGAAAATAGTTTGCTAATTTTTATTCTAAATTAACTAATGAAGCAATAGAACAGAAACAAGAAAAACTATAAAGTGTAGAAAATATGTGATAAATCTAGGGTTATTGAATTCACCACTAACTTCACAATCAATGGTCAATTGAACTAACTATATGGAATTATATTATGCATAAGTGGTGTCAGTGGCTACAAACTCACCTCCAATCATCAAGAGGATAACATATGATTAAGGCTAAGTCATGGACTATATTTGATTGGCATAGGCCATCTACCTAACTACTCTACTCTAGGGTGCAGTATGGTCTATCTTCTCTGGGCATAATCCATTAAAGCTTTTAATGATATATTCAATGATTACCATTGTGTCATAATCATTCACATAATCACAGAAAATAAGAGAGATTGAGTTCAATCACAATAATTAAGTATCTAAGACAAGATAAGAATTCATTAAAACTGAATTTATAAAACTTTTATTGCTCAATTCTATAGGAAGAATCCTCTAAATTACACAGTCTATGCATGAATAAAAAAATCCCTAATAATTAGAACAAATGTTTAGTTAGGCCTACATCAAAACCCTAGTGGATGAACTAGCCGCTCATAGTAGAAGAGAATGATTCAATGGTAGAGGAAGAAGACATCATTTCTATGGAAGTAGTGTTACGCCTCATTCTCCAATGATTCTCCACTCCAAAAGCTCTTCAAAGCTACTACCCAGCCCCTCTCAAACACCCCCAATTCGTCACTTTTAATAGCAAAGAGAATATGAAGTCTCCCCACCTAATTAGGAGACAATTAGGGTTTTCTGGCAAGCCCTTATCAGGTGGGTTTTCTACTGACTTTCGGTCCAAAGTTTAACCCAATAGAAGTCTGATTCACATAATTTACGGTAAATAAAAAAAACATCCAAAATCAAATTTTGTTCAACCAACGCGAGAAATGAGCCATTTTAACACTTGACAATAAGATTTACGGGCCATTGTCCAATACAGGATTAAAACTGTGTTACACGCAGAATTGGATTTCAGCTCGAAATACACTTAAGCGGTTATAATTCTGTTTGGCCTTTTCCTTGGGTTGTTTTGATTTGAAATATGGAGTTGAATTGATCCACTTGATGTAGGCTTCATATAACCCTCTTGGATGTCAACTTTAAAAGGCCAAAATCATGGTTTTAACTAAAATGTTCATTAAGGCCCTGAAAATACAGAAAACATTAAAACAAAGTACAATCACAAATAATCTATTACTAAGAGGCTAGAATACGTAACGTTCGACACCAATCTGTAGTGCTTGGATGCATTATCGCTCATTTAAGTTTGGGAAAAGTACACTTAAATAAAGTCAGGAGGCCTAAATTTCAAAGTGGCCTATTTTAAAAGTTTATTTTTCACTTTGGTTGAATTAAAAATAATAATCACATATGCGTTGAAAATTATTATTCAAGTCAAAAATGTCCTTCAATCTCATATTCTAGCCAACACTAAATTTTGTTTGGTTCATGTGCCACTGAAGGAGCCTTGTGCGTGACTAAATAAAATCCAACAAATCATTGTCTTTTCATCTCACTAAAAGAAAATCGAATTCATTACAAAACACCACTGCTTTGATAAATTTTTGGTCGTTGATCATCTCTCATCACAAAAATATGGTCTCTTTTTTTTGCTTTAGTGAACTATTTTTTTTTACTTTAAAAAAATAGAAAAAAATTAGTGAACTAACTTTTGAATTGTATGGGAAATTCATGTGCGATTGGTTCTTAATTTTGAGGTTTCTCAATTGTGATGAATGGTTTCACTAGTCACTTTTTTAAGCTGTCAGTATCAACTATCTAATTCATATTTTCTTATTTAAACATGTTCTTAATTTGATTTAGTGAACAAACATATTCTATGTACTCATAACTCATTTGCAGATAAAGTTCAATTTTTTTTCCGCATTTGCAGGCATACTTGAAATTTATTGGAATTTACTTGTGAAATTTTGATTTTCCTTATCTTTGTGCCTCATGTTTTGATGTAATATCTCTTCTTGATACTCATATTTTTTTAAACATATCAGACCAAAAGTTACCCAAGCACATCTGAAAAATTTACTTCATTCCTATTTAGATACAGTTGATGTGCTGTGATACCACAAGTGTATCCACTTGCATTAATCTAAGAGGGAAAAGAAGTTGGCTGACATTTAGGACCATATCAGGTGGTCTATTTTTGACTACTTTACGACATTATAGCATAACAAGTGCTTGTATAATGTATTCCTGTAATTTTTCATAAACCAAACAATGTTCCAGATATTTTCTTAATTTCTTGAGTGAATGAATTATTTGATTTAAGAATGATAATTTGATATTTTGGAATAAAAGATTGAAGGGCATTTTATACCTGAATAATAATTTTCAATGCATATATAATTATTTTGCTTAATTCAACCAAAGTGAAAAATAAACTTTTAAAATAGACCACTTTGTAATTTAGGCCTCCTAACTTTATTTAGGTGCAGTTTTTCCTTTAAGTTTCATACCTATGATATCAAAGTGGAAGATTGTCAACCAATTGAATTTTAGACTAATTTGGGGTTTCCATTACAAAGGTTGGCCATAAATGAAGCCTTCCATTTGATAGCAAATGATTCAACAAGTAATCACAGATGATTTTCCATTAAGAAGCATATACGTTAATGCTCTCATATTTCCTAAGTTTAACCCCTGTGTGTGTGCGCGCGCGCGCGTGTGTTTGGGGGGGGGGGGAGATTTTGTGCCTCCTTATATTCAAGTTGCCTCACTATAGATTTTAAGACGAGGGTCCACCATTAATTCGATATAATTATCACATATTACAGTCAAATATCACACCTTGCCTCACTATGGATTTCAAGACAAGGGTTCCACCATTAATTCGATAAAATAATGACATTTTGCTAATTCAAATGCTCATCCTCTTCTTCAAAGGCATTGGCTTTCATTTAGTAAAAAGCCTGTAAGGTAATAAACATTATGCTATCATGTTTGTGAGATACGATTTTGAAAAAAATAAAAAATAAAAAATAAAAATAGTTTCCCTAAATCAAGAAAGTATTGAACTCTGAAAACTTAGCTAGAGTTCTGTACTAGTACTCTCTTATTGAGCCTTCTATAGATGGTGTTAAGAACAAAAAAATGTAAATAACCATCAATTGATTAATTCATGTAACTACTGAATTTTCATGCTAGCAACCAGTAAGGGTAAACTGAGACATACAAACTCCCAATTCGGATGACTATTTATAAGCTAACCTCATTTCATCCATTCTGTTGCTCTTACCAGAGAGATAGATAATGGAATACACTCCTATAATCTTATATATTTTGTTTCCTAACAACTTCTTCATTAGAAGATATCATTTCTTCTAAATTCTACTAATTTATATTTCCAAACATATCTATGTCACAAGTTCTCCTAATTTAATAGTTGGAGAATCCCTCTCCTCAAAATCTGTAGGGATTATGAAAACATGTCTATGTTGACCCCTGTGAATGTCTTTGCGAATCGATTTTCAATCTAATTATGATACAACAATCCCTTTCAATTCTTGTATGTCCAATTTTCACCTTTTTTGGCAATATTTAATAACACTTCTCTCAAGATATATATAGATAAGAGGAAAAACTTCTACTTGGATAAACATAATTATAGATCTAAACTCTATATTCTGAAACTTCAAAATTCTCTGTCATGCAATAAATAAGAGATGATGGTTTTCAAAACTCCAAAAGCCTCCAACCTCAGCCTTTTTTAAGTCCAACTCTCTATGAAAAACAAACTTGAAAATATTCATCCTCAACATGAATAACAGTAGATCTCTTAAACATCCCCCAAATTGTTCCAATGCATTATGTAGTACCCCACCAAATAGGCTCTTTTAACACACTTGAATACCCTTTCCCCTCCTTTCTCACATACAGGCTTTTATATTAATAGTTCACCAAATAGTCACTTTTTTTAACACACTTGAAAACCCTACTTCAAGTTTTCATCATCTAGTTTCACCACAACCTCCTTTAAATCAGTAATCGTATAAACAAAAACTTCCCACGACTTTGGAAGGAGAGTAGACAATGGATGGAAAGGAAGGGATGGAACAATGATGTGCAAACAGAGAATAAAAATAAGGATATGTGGTAAGACAAACAGAAATAATTGAAGAAATGAGCACCAAAGGAATAAAAAGTGAAAACCAAGTAAAGAGGAAAAGAAATTAAATGGGATAAAGGAAGGATTAACAGCATCACAAATCACAAGATTTAAATAGAAACAAATCAGATATTAAGATGAATTATGATCATGGGCTTCTTATGGCTCTGTAAGAAATAGACAGTTCCTAAAGTTGAGTAGAGGGGTAAAATTATTAACGATTAATTACTAGAGTCAACTACAAAAATGACAACATTGAAATCTATTTTTTTGATTAGTTAGAGCACATAATAAATTTAAACATAAATGCAGATTTTGATTTCAGAGAAATGTGCCAACTATAATTACAAGGGATGCTAGATATATTCATCAGAAACTAGCTCAAGTGTACTTTTTATCTAAAAACTAGAAAATGTAGTTCTTGGACTCCCAGACATAGATGCACTCATTTAGATCATTCCCTGATGGAAAAAATTATTTAAAGAAGGTGCACGCCAAACCATAATTTCATATAAAAAATAATGAAGCAAAAATTCACCCCGAGCTAGTCAAATGCCAACTTGTAAAAAGACAAGAGTAGGGCCGTTGGAAGGACACCAGCGTGGTGTCGACCGACTGTACTCTGACGATCAAGTTAGATATCGGAAAGGCTTGTTAAAGCTAAAAATGCACTTTTAGAGAGTATTAATTGCATACCTAGTATATAGACCGCCACTGTATTTATAGCGATCAAATGGGAACGTGTCCTACTAGGAGAGTGGATCCTCAGTCCCTTAGACTTATCTGGTGATAGAAAAGTCCTAGTCAAAGTTCATCTCTCACCCACGTCATACAAATCACAATTGCCATGTCATATGTTTTAAAATCGAAGTCAAATACTTTATCAGATGCCCCCTGTTCATAAGTGTCGCATGTCGGACCTTAGGAACACCTCAACTGGCCTGTTAGGCTATAAAAATAGACTTTTGACCCCTGGAATTTTACTAATCCTCCATCCTAACTAGTCAGTCGGCTTTAAATTTATGACCACTGAAGACTGAGCTGTTCTTTTTAGAGATTGTCCTTTGGCTAAGGCTCGTCCCTTGGATAGGAGAATGTCTATCCATTGGATAAGATAAGGTCAATCCCTCGGATACGGCTATCCTTTGGATAGGATATGGCCTGTCCCTTGGATAGCCAATTTCTAGGAGCCGTCCTTGGTCGGTTATACCTCTTTGGCTTGTTTTGGCTAGGTTATAGGGGCTGGCAGCTAGCTTGGATAGTTCCTTTGATGCTTGGCCCTGGACAATTCCTCGGACTTGTCTTGGACTGTTCCTAGGGCTTGGCCTTGGATGGTTTCATGGGCTTGGTATCTATTTATTTATTAGTATTATTATTATTTTTTGCCCTTGACCAGATCCTTGGGCCGGTCCCCAGGATCCTTGGCCGGATCCACTTGGGCCCGGCCCTTAGCCAGTTCCCAAGATCTGGCCTTGGCCAGTTCCTAGCATTTTTAGTCGGATCCTCTTGGACCTGGCCCTTGTCCAGATCCTTGGGGACCAGCCTCGGCTGGATCCTCTTGGGCCCAGCCCTTGCCAGGCCGGGCTCCCAACCTTGGGTTGGTATATATGAACCCGGTTTATATAAAAAATGATTGTTGCTCTGAAGAATTGAACCTTAGCTAATAAGCTTTAATAGTACTATTCCAACCATCATGCCAATGACTCCTTTAGTTAGGAAACCTTAATTAATAAACCTTCATAGCATAGCTCTTGATAAAGTAATGCGACAACCTTTGCAGGACTTATCCCCTGCTTGCTAAAATTTCTTTTAACGGGTTGTACCCCCGTAGGGTCGGTCGATAATGTTCTCGGGATTAATTGTTCCCCTTTTTTCATTAAAGGCCCTCTAAAGAGGTGTGCCCCCGTGGGGCTGTTTGACAATGTTCTTAGAATTAATACAATCTGTCTTTTTCATTAAAGGCCCTCTACAGACGTGTGTTCACGTAGAGCTTTGTCCCTGTAGGGCTGTTTGACAATGTTCTTAGAATTAATTCATCCTACCTTTTTCATTAAAGGCCCTCTGTTAGAGTTGTGTCCCCATAGGGCTATGCCCCTGTAAGGTTGTTTGTTCACTTTTTGTTTTAGTTATAACAATATATTTTGAAACAAAAAATGACTAGTACTGAAATTTTAGTAACAAATAGAGAGTCATTCAAGAAAAACTTCAGAGCTATTGTTCTAAGGCTTGGTACTAAACTAAGTTTTAGCTGAAACTATTAAAGTAAATGTAACTTTAAAAAAAAAAAGGTCCTATTGATAGTATTTCCTCAGATGCTCAGCATTCTAAGGATGTGCCAATTGCCTCCTTTCCAATGTCTCCCATCAATATTCCCCACTGTTGTTGAGTTTGGATAACTCTGTACGGGCCTTCCCATTTAGGAGCCAGTTTCTAAGTCCTTGGGGGTTTGGTTGCCTAAGTTACTTCACAGAGGACTAGGTCTCTAAGTTAAAACTTGGCCTCCAGGTTGAAATCTCTTCTGCTTCGCTCGAGCGCTATAGTACTAGGACATGGCTTACTGATACACTGCCACCCATTTCAATAAGGGGAGCTAGTGAGTTGAAGGGGTATGTGCCTTAATATATTCAGAGCTGAGTTATACTACATGAGATGACTGCTAGTTCACTTTTCACGAGGGGACTAGAGTTGATTATTTTGAGATATGTTGATGTGAATTATGTGTGGGGACCATTGATTTGAATTATGGAATTTAAAATTTTAAAATTATTCTTGAATGCAAGTTTGTAACTATGTATTGTAATCTTCTTCTTGAACTAATGTTGAAACAGAATTTTGAATGTTTGTGGGTAACATTTTTGGAAACCCTCACGAGACTATACTCGTCCATTAGGGGGAACCTAGGGGTTTAAAGACTTGTTGCATATGCTAAATGCAATCGTTTCTCCCACGAAAGTGGAGTTGGGTAGTTTAGTTAGTATTTATTAGTTTCTTTGTTTTAGTTTTATTTTATTCTATTGCTAAGGGACTAGCAATATGTAAGTTTGGGGGTGTGATAGGCGTTGAATGTTATGCATTCTAGCCTCTTAACTTATGTATTTTATTCTCTTAGTGATATATTATTTTGTGATTTTACTTTGTATTAGTGTTTTCTGTATTTTCAGGGCCTTAATGATTATTTCAGTTAAAACCATGATTTTGGACTTTTAAAGAAGACATCCAAGATGGTTAGATGAATCCTACATCAAGGAGATTCATTCAACCATTTATTTCAACTCAAATCAGCCCAAGGAAGAGGTGCAAGAGAAGTACAGCTGCTTAAGAAAGTTTCGGGCCTGAAACCCAAATCTGCGCATAATACAGTCTTAATCCCATTTTGAAAAATGCACCAGAAGTCTTATTTTTGAGCCTCAAATCGATATAATTTTTTAATAGGTTGAACGAAATTTTATTCTGCACACTTTTATATTTCACGAAAATTCCATGAATCGGACTTCTAGTGGGTCAAAAGTTGGGCCAAATATTAGCAGAAAAAACACACCTGATTAGTGCTACGGGAAAACCTAATTAATTCCTAATTGGATTAGGACTTTGGTGTATTCTCTTGGGGAATAAAGTGAAGACTTGGAGGCTGAGTTTGGGAGAGACATTACAGAGATTGGAGAATCTGAGAGGGCTGAGAAGAGAATAGAAACATATTTACAGAGTCATTGGAGAATGAAGTCATACGCGTAATTCATGAAGATGATGCCTTCTTCCTCAATAGTTGAAGCTTCTTCTTCTACCATGAACAGCTAGTTCATCCACTAGGGTTTTGATGTAGCCCTAACAAAGCATCAATGGTTTGATTGTTTTAATTATTGGGGACCTTTATATACATGCATAGATTGTGTAATTCAGAGGATTCTTATTATAGAATTGAGCAATAAAAGTCTTGTAAATTCAGTTTCAATGATTTCTTATCTTGTCTTAGATATTTAGTTGTTGTGATTGAACTCAATCTCTCTTGTTTTCTGTGATCATGAGAGCGATTATTACACAATGGTAATCACTGAATATATCATTAAAAGCTTTGATGGATTATGCCTAGAGAAGATGAACCATACTGCACCCTAGATTAGAGTAGTTAGGTAGATGGCCCATGCCAATCGAAGAAAGTCCATGGATTAGCTTTAATCATATGTTATCTTCTTGATGGATGAAGGTGAGCTTGTAGCCACCGACACCACTTATGCATGATGTAATTTTCCATAGTTGATTCAATTGACCATTGATTGTGGAGTTAGTGGTGAAGTCAAATACCCTAGATTTCTCTCATATTATCTTCACTTTCTATCTATTTTGATTTATTTTATTTTACTTTTTAATTAGTTTAGTTTAAAAATTAGAATTCTTTTCTCTTAAATTTAATTAGAATTAATTCCGTATTCCAACTCATCAGACCATAATCCCTGAGGTACGATACCCCTTTCGATAGCCCTATTCTACAAGGAATTCGTTCTATTGCGAAGTGTGGAAATTTTTAAATTGATATACTTTTTGAGTCACACTCACACACGAATCACCCTCTCATCTCCGGCTATAAATTTTCGCAGTTGGCCCTTATTAATCAGACTTTCTATATATCTTTTAAAGTCTATGCACTCACCTATATCGTGCCCATGGTCATGATGGAACCTAGAATACTTGTCCTGGGACCTCTTCGAGGAATCGATTCTTAGTTTTGGGACCATGCCACTGCTGAGTCATCTTAGATGTAGAGGAAGATTTGGCTCATTGATGTGGTTAAGGGGGTAAAGGTGTTGAATCCCTTATCATGATGCGATGTTTTATCGCTCTACTCTTGTGATGTCCCACTATACTTTCGGTCTCTATCTTCCTCACTAGAATGTCCCCCTCTTTTCCTGTCTACCTTTCTTGCATCAAGGGCATCCTCTGTGTTCATGTACTTTTGGGCCTTCATGAGTAGCTCGGACATGCTTTCTGGAGGGTGCTTGAAAAGTAAATATAAGAATTTTAAAGGTAGCAAGCCCCCCATAAATGCGATAAATGCCACCTTATCGTCCGAAGCATCGAACTGCAACATCTCCCTGTTAAACTAGTTGACGTAGTCTCGCTATGATTTACCTTAGTTTGTCTCACATTTAGTAGATAGTTAGTCGGCTTCCTATTCTCTAGGCAGCGATGAAGCTGCATATAAACATCTGACTCAGTTATTTAAAAGAATGTACAGATGCGGGTTTCAAACTGTTAAACCATGACCGAGCAGAGCCTTTCAAAGTAGTGGGGAAAGCTCTGCACATGATCTCATCTGGTACTGCTTGGAGGTGCATTAGCGCCTTGTAGGTTTTCAAGTGATCTAGCGGGTCGTTGGTCCCATCAAAGCTTTCAACAAGGGGTATCTTGAACTTTTTGGGTAAGGGACAATTCATTACTCCTATAGAGAAAGGGAGGTGGTTTGCTGAACTAGATCCTCTACTGTAGCATGGCATTTCCCCTTCATGGTGTGAGCCATGCTCTCTACCTTGACTTTGAGGTCTTGCATCTTTATATTATAATTAGCAACCTCCCCTGGATGCCTTGAATCTCCATAAGTACGAGTGCGGAACTAGGTGAGTTGGATTATTCCCTTCTCGATCACTTCTCACTTGGCTCTAGGCCGCGTTATCTGCCGGAACTCTACTATCTCACCGTGTATCATCCCCTTCTAGATCAACCGATCTGGGGTAACTTCGTTATAACATTGGTGCCACAGGAGGAAGGTATTGCAGGATTGTTACATTTTGCTGGAGTACTTGGGCCAGATTCTGATTCAAGTCCTGAACCTAATATTCTAATGCTACGACTCGCTCTTAGTCATTTGGGATTCTGGGCCATGCCCCAAGGAAGTCTCCTTGACCAGGGGGTTGCATGTCTCCTCCTGTTATCGACAAGTTGTGACCTAGAAGGTCTAGGGCAGCAGGTGGATCTTGTCTGACTGGAAGGTTATAGCCGATAGGAAGGTCTTGTCTGGTAAGGGGATCTTGTCCGGCAAGAGGGTCCTATCCAGCTAGAGGATTGTGACTAGTAGGAGGATCCTGTCCGACTGAAGGATTGTGACTGGCAGGATCCTATCTGGATAGAGGATTTTAACAATGAGAGAGATCCTATCCGGCTAGAGGATTGTGACCGACAGGAGGATCCTGTCCGGCCATAGTCTCTAGCCCAAATAGTAGGTGCATCATGCTTTGTATATGATTCGTGTAGAACAATCACAAATGTGATCATTTCCCACATACGGCGTCAACTGATGAAGCCGAAATTGACCTTGATTTGGACAAACGCCAACTTGTAAAATGGCAAGAGTACAGTAGTC
Source organism: Cornus controversa (assembly GCA_026545225.1). Classification (NCBI taxonomy): domain Eukaryota; kingdom Viridiplantae; phylum Streptophyta; class Magnoliopsida; order Cornales; family Cornaceae; genus Cornus; species Cornus controversa. Next base: position 25,109,855 of record CM048848.1, on the reverse strand, counting down.
GAAAAGACACTGGCGTGGTGCTGACCGACTGTACTTCGATGATCAAGTTAGATATTGAAAAGGCTTCTTAAAGCTAGAAAGGCACTTTTAGAGAATATTAATTGCATACCTGGTATATAGACCGCCTCCATATTTATAACAATCAAATGAAAACGTGTCATAGTAAGAGACTGACTCCTTAGTCCCCCAGACTTATCTGGCGATAGAAAAGTCCTGATCAAAGTTCATCTCTCTCCCACGTCATACGAATCACAATTGTCACATCATATGTTTTACAATCGGAGTCATATACTCTATCAAAAACAATATATGTTTGCATTCCAGATCATTACGTGCCTTTAAAAAACTTATCAGTCCAAATCTGAGTAAAAATTGAAATTGCTCCTTTATGTTGATCTTTCATGTGGTAAACTTCTTTATATACTAAGATTTGTCAAAAATCAAATGACACACAAAAGACATTTTAGTGGAAACTAATTAGTATTGTAATGAGTGTTAATTGGAATATATAATAAACAAATGTTGAAATACGAAGGTGAAGAGAAAGTTGAATCACAGCCAAAAATTCTAAAAGAAAGAAGGAAAGAGAAAGAAGGAGATCTTACTATTATTAGAAGATCATTATATATTTATATAGCTGAATCCAATATAATCATCATCTCAGGATTCTGTCTGCATGTAAGGATTTGGATCCTTAGACCATCATTTCAATTGCTCCTTTGTTGTTCCTGAATTTGCCTGGCAGAGTTTTTAGCAGAGCCACTACAATCCCGCAATTGAATAATCTCTAATGTAGTTATATCTCCTAAAACATATGGATTCCCCTCAAGTCTTGTGCATTCCTTTAACACCAATTGTTGAAGGTAGGGGAAGCAACTACTCAAGGCATTCCATTGACCAATATAAAAGCCTTGAAATTCCAAGAATCTGAGTTTACGAAACCGCCATCATTTATGTCCCACATTGACCCCTCAAATGCTTCCTCTAATAATTTGATAACCTCAAGGTTAAGTAACATCCAAAGGGTCGACATTTCCTCCCAACTTAGACCGACATATGATAAAGTTAGGCTTTTAAGACATAGGGGAAAATTATCTGGATAGAAAAACCTTTTGCACTTATTGGATATTACATTCATTATTTCAAGGTGAATGAGAAAGTCATGTTTAGGAAAATGATCATCCCCATTCAACCTTTTCCTAATATAACATTTGAATTTTCTGAGATTAGGAATCTGTTTCAAGGCTAGCTCCTCTCCACTATAAGCTGCATTTTCCCACTATTTGTAGGTTATCCAATACGAAAGGATGGCTATCATTGGGTATACTAGAGAATTCAATAAGCCGATCAACATACAGATGTCTTAAGTTTATGATTGTTCAGATATCATTTGATAAAACTAATGAACCTTTTAGGCCTTCAATAGTAAGAGTTTGTAGGTTCAAGAGGTTGGCTATTGATGATAGGAAAAGCTGATGTAGTCTAACATTCAGTGCTAAATTCCTCAAAAGAAATAATTGTTTTATTTTGATAGGAAATAAGGGAATTTGAATGGATGATAAATTCAAAGCCTCAAGATGTATGAAGTCTTGATGAATGAATGACACATTCCTCATATATAGGTTATTGGACAAATCTGAATGTCTAAAGGGCAAGATACAGCAAACTCTTGATGGACAACAATAATGATTTAAAAAATTAAAATTGGCAAGGCTAGAGTAGATACCTAAATGAGACATTGCTTAATTATTTGCAATATTACTTAAAAAGGCAATCCAAAAATCTGCTGAAGTAAATTTTCTTCCTGAGTTTTTCCAAAAATCTGCTCAAAGAAATTCTCTTCTTGAACCTTATTTGCTGAAGTAAAATATTTTTATGAGCTTATATGGAAATATGATGTAGAAAGTTCTCCCCATGAGCTTTTCTCAAGCATAAGGCACGCATGAGATCAGGGACAATTTCACTATTTGACCTTTTCTTGGAAACAAATACCAGACTTCTATCAATTAGATCCATCAAGTAGTCCTCTGTCACTTCCTCTAGAGTCTTTTGCTCATTTTGCCATATAAATCCCTCGGCAACCCATAACCAGATCATCAATCGCACTGGAATGTCATAGTCCTCTGGGAATGCTCCAAAATAAAGGAAGCACGCTTTCAAAGTGGTGGGGAAAGAGGTTGTAACTCAGTGCTAGTGTGTCCATGTATTGCTCTGGGTCAGTGACTATGTATGAACTTACATTTTTAGTAACATGCCTCCACCATTCCTTTGTCTTGTTTTCTTTTTCAAGTGGTAGTCCTTGACATTTCTTGGCAATCTGCCTTCCAATTTCCACCTACTCTAGAGGACAGATTTATTTACCAAATGTCTTTTGTTGCAATAGATCCCAACTTTCATCTTAATTTAGAAATCATAACTGGTGAAATTTAGCATGCAAAGTCACAATCATATCTTCATTCCGAGTGGTGTATGGAATTCTACTACAATTATTATCATTTGGAAGATAACTTTTGAAATCATTCCAAGCCCCATATTTTGTATACCGTCCATGATGATGAGATATCTCTTCCCCTTTAAGTTCTTTTACAGCTCTTTGTTTAACTTATCATCTCTCATTTTACAAATTTCTTCGCTAGGACGGAAAGCTGAGAGAAAAATGGGAAGAGCAAATCCCTCTTTTGATATACTTGAGACACAAAATCCATGAACATATGTAGAAGTGATAGCTAATAAAAGGATCGTTGTAAACTTTTCTGGCTAGAGTTGTCTTACCTAGTCCAGGCATCCCAACAATTGCTAGAACTTTTAGCTATTTTTTATGTTCTTTAGTAGGCAGCTCCATTATTGTCCTTGTTTCGTCATCGAAACCAACTAATATTTCTCCATCTACTATAGATCTTTTCAGTTTTGATGAATTTCCATGAGCGTAGTTTCGGTTTTGTAGGACTCTAATGTCACACATATTCTTCTCATAGATGATCTCCATTACTTCTATCTTAATGAACTTAATCTCTTCTTGGATACTGCCAAAAACATAACTAATTTTTTTAGTTTGAAGACAATTAATCCATGATATCAGCCTTGATCCCTTTGCATAAATATCCATCACTTCTCCATTCATAGAATTCACCTCTTCCATGACATTGTCTAAGCCATGAAGAACTTTCTTAGCCAACTTTACCATCTTTCTGGACAAACTTAACAGGAGACAGAATTCATCAGTGACATTAGAATGAAGCGACATGACATTGAATAATGTAGCATGTTTCTCATTAAAATTGATGAGAAAACAAAATAAACAGGAAATTTCCTTAGCTAGTTTGAGAATCTCATTGGGCAAACTCAGGAGGAGATGGACGTCATCAGCCATGTAAAACTTAGGCCATCCTGGACTCAAATTCTCAATATAAAAATGCAGCACATCTTTCTTGAAGGGCTTAATCTCTCCTTTGAAACTGTAAACTAGCTATGATACATAGGAAGCTCTCCCACTAAGACTGCATTTGAAAAAGTTGGAAAATAAAATAAACATAATGAAATGACTATTGTTTGAATGAATAAACACTTCATATCTCTAATTCAGTGGATTAAGAAACTGAGACCAGGACTTCTCTAAATCCATCAGCTTCAAGGGAGAGCTCAAAATGAGCACTTGCTTACAGATTTCTTTCCATTTGCAAATATTTTTTATTTATTTTAAATGATTAGTCATTTTGAATTCAAGTAAGAACTAAGGACTTGGAACAATCATTCAATGATATGCAATGAATTATTGTTTAAAAAATGCTGGAAAAATAATTAAAATTAAAACTGAACGCAATTTTTCCAACCCATCTCAAGATGATATAGAACAAATCAATGAACAATTTGATTGAAAAATTATGAATATATACCTTAAGAAACTGATAAAATCAAATATTAGTTGTGATAGAGTAATTTTAGTTGGTAGCTCCAATCAATAGGTAAGGCAGTGCGAAACATTGAATCCTACAAGGAGTTGGAACTCCATAGAAGTTCAACCGGCATCGCACATGGATAAGGTATGAGAATTGCAAAGAGAGAGAAGAAGAGAAAAAGGGAGCTAGAGTTTCTATTAGTAAAGATAATAAGAGAATACACATAACAATCTAATATCCCCTCTCAAACTCACGATGTGGTAGCAAAAGGCATCGAGAGTTCACCAACAAGAAAATGAAAGCGTTGAATGATTTGAGACTTCGATAAGAAATCTGCAATTTGTATAGAAGAGGAGATGAAAGACAAAGTAATCGTCCCACGCTAAAGATGATGCCGAGTGGTATGACAATTGATCTTAATGTGCTTGGTCCGCTCATGGAAGACTGAATTGTGAGTAATCTGAATAGCACTCTTATTATTGCTGTAAAGAGGGGTGGGAGTAGAAAGAGTGACACCAATATCTACTAATAACCAACTCAACCATACAACCTCATTTGTAATAGATGCCATAGCACAGTACTCAGCCTCTATGGAAGATCGAGAGATAATTATCTGCTTCTTGCTCTTCCTAGAAATGATAGAGTTACCCAAGAAGATACAAAAATATGTAGTAGACTTACGGTCAGTCAGATCACCAACCCAATCCGTATCAGAGTATGCAGAAATATCCAAAGAGGACGTCAAAGAAAATTGAAGACTCTAACCAAGAGTACCCTGAAGATAACACAAAATGCGAAGCACAATAGCCCAATGAACTGTAGAGGGGGGATGTAATGAACTGACTAACAATGTGGACAACATATACACTGTCGGGGTGAGTAATAGTCAGATAGATTAAGATACAAACAATTGTCCAATACAATGTGGGATCAGGCAAAGGAATACCATATATAGGAGCATAGCGAGCATTAAGCTCGATAGGAGTATAAATAGTCCGAGTATCCGTAAGACGAGCTTGCTGAAGGATATCCATTGTGTACTTAGACTGAGAAAGACGATAACCCTTAGGTAAAAAGGTTACCTCAACACCCAAGTACTGTAGATGGCTCAAATCCTTCATGTCAAACTGATTAGCTAATTTGCTCTTTAATTATGCAATTCCATCAACATCATCACCTGTAATAATCATGTCATCTACATAGAGTGAAAGAAAAAGACGACCAGCGAAGTAAACTTAATATATAGAGCAAAATCATGAGCACTAGAGCAAAAACCAAGGCAAGTAACCACCATAGAGAACTTCTCAAACCAGCCTCGAGGAGCCTATTTAAGACCATATAATGCTTTCTTGAGCATACAAACTTCTCCAAGATTATGAGAGACACCAGGAGGAGGTACTATGTAAACTTCCTCTTGAAGATCTCCATTTAAAAAAGCACTTTTAACATCCATCTGAGAAATATGCCACTGATGGACAGAGGCCACTACAATGAGAGCACGAATAATGGTCATTTTGGTAACTGGAGCAAAAATCTCCTCGTAATCTAAACCATACTACTGGGTAAAACCTTTGGCAACCAACCTGGCCTTATACCGCTCAATGGAACCATCTGATTTAGGTTTAATTTTATAAACCCAATGAGAACCAATTGTGCTCTTACTAGGCAAGGGCAACACCAAATCCCAAGTATCCATTTGATGCAAAGCAGAAAGTTCCTCAGCCATAACTTGCTGCCAAAGGGGATCAAGAACTGCCTCTATATAGGAGGTAGGCTAAGAAAAAGTGTGAATAGATGCTAAGAAGGAAGTAAATGAACAAGAATAACATGAATAAGCAAAATCTAGTAACTAAGTGGACTTATAAGTATGCTTGGGGAAATGAGAAGGAGGAGGATCCACAATCACATGAGGAACTTAGGTGGTTGTAGGAGGGGATAGAGCATCATCATCTGTAGAAAATGGAGCATCAGAAATGTCACGAGCTACACCATCAGTAGCTGCTTGAGTCCTGCGAGAGAAGCGACAATGAAAAGGCTAAACAGGAATAAGAGAATAGGTGGTAGGAGGTGGTGCATCGTCTATAAAGGATGAACTGTAGATGGGAGAATTTCACTTGCATCAATAGAGAAATGGTCAATCTGGATGAGGGCTGACTTAGCCAAGTTATGAGAGTTGGCAAGAATAGAAGAGAAAGGAATATGCTTAAGGAATAAAAGCAACAGGATCAAAACAATGATAACCCTTTTGACCTTCACCATAACCAAGAAAGACACAAATGGAAGAGCGTGACAATAACTTATTGCGCTCAACACTATGACGAAGAACAAAACATATGTAACTAAAAACTCATAAAAATGAGTAGTTGGGAGCGTAACCATACAAATTTTCATAGGAGGAGGGACCTGAAGTATGAGATATGAGAATTTTATTGATCAAGTGAATAGCTATGAGAACAGTTTCTCTCCAAAATTCACTAGGGACATTAGCGGACAAAAGAAGATAATGAGTTATCTCAACAATGTGTCGATGCTTCCTTTCGGCAACCCCATTATGGCTAAGGAGTGTTAGTATAAGAGGATTGGTGTATAGTACCATCAGAGCAAAGCAACTCAAAAAAGGCTATAGAGGTATACTCCCCACCCAAATCACAACGAAAACACTTGATAACTGTAGAATATTGAGTTCTAACAAGTGACTGAAAAGTAGTATAAATGTTTATGAATTCAAAATGATGTTTCATTAGATAAATCCAACAATATCGAGTGTAATCATCAATGAAAGAAACATAATATCTCGACCCCTCGTTTGCTCTGATAGGGGCAGGGCCCCACACATCAGAATGAATCAAGTCAAATAATGTAATGTAATAAGAAACACTTCGATTAAAAGGTAGGGCAGAGAATTTAGCCAGTTTACAACCACTATAATCAGAATTATCATGAGATTGCAATGTACCCAAAGATCCTCTAAAAACCAAATATTTTAAAGGAGGGACTCAAACATGCCTAAATCTAGAATGCCATAACTAAAAACTAGAAGAGGAGAAATCTAAAGGAAAGGAAGACAAATCAACACCCGAAGCAGCTACATCTGGAACTCGTATCTCATCTAAAACATATAAGCTCCCCTGCCTACGGCCTGCCCCAATTAGCTTCTAGGATTGAGGATCTTGCACATGATAAGAAGTGGAAAAAAAGTGAACAGAATAACCATAATCACATAATTGACCCATCAAAATGAAATTCATTACAAAGTTGGAAATGCAATAGACATTAGAAAGTGATAAATGAGGTGTACAAATAGAATCAACTCCTGCCTAGGGCATGGGAGTGCCATTAGCAGTCATGACAGATGCATGTGAAGTAGAATGACATATAGATATAATGGATAATGAATCAGGTGACATATGATGAGAGGCACCAGAGTCTAAAATCCACAAAGGTGTAGTCATACCTGAAGGGTTAGGAGATGATAAACCTATTGAAGATGGAGTGGACATGGCATATGGTTGTGGCTGTGTGGCAAGGAATTGTTAAAACAGTTCTGTAAGAATGTCCATGTTAGGATCCAAAGAAGATGGAACTTCAGGTACAAATGCTACAGTGGTGGGCTGTGGAGTCCTATAACTCGTTGTTGGGACTTCCCTCCTGAACTTCACTACGGTTGAGGTGGGGGTTGCCTCCATTGTTGTAGAGCTGGGGTTGCGTACACTACTGTTGAGGTGGGGGGTTGCCGACATTGCTGCTGTGGTGGTTGTGCTTTATTAAATAATTTAGGACATTGGGTCTTCTAATGACCTTTCTACTTACAAAAACTACATTCATCGAATCTAACCTTCGAAGAGAGCTTCGTCTGATTGCTTAAAGATAGCTTAGTAGGGACAACTAAAATAGATTGACTAGGCACTAGGAGAGGGCCCTTTCCTACCCGAGTCTTGAGTCATGTTTCTTCAGCTAAAAGTTCACTTACAACTCCATCAACAGGGGGATGGGGATTACGGTGCAAAATATTTCTTCCAAGTCTCGCAAAATCATCACGTAGGGACATCAAAAATTGAACAAGATGTTGTTGCTCTCAATGAGCAATGTATTCAATATGGAGGGACGCTGACTCCATGAGAGCCAGTTGGTCCCAAAGATCAGACATGGTGGAGTAAAACTACTGAATAGTGATGTGGTTGGAACTAAATTATATTGTAAGCTTAATTTTGCCCTTTTTATCAAAATATAATTTAACCACTCGCAAGAGCACGAATCTTTGTAGATAAGGTTCTATATAGAGGGTATCGATCCCACGAGGACTAGTCGCAATTGTCTTACGGGAAGATTAATTCCACTTTAATTCTAAAAATAGATTTTTGGTTTTGTGTTTAAAAACTAGTGCATGAATGAAATGACAAGAAAATTAAAGAGTTTAAAGTTGGGAGAGAGAACTAGGGTTGGTTTCCACCACTAGCCATTCACATGTTCATAAGTGTAGCAAGCATGGGATTTATTAATTAAATGCCTAACAATGTCATTAGGCTTGTGACCTCAATGACATATCAAAAGATCAATGTGTGTGCTAACCTATCATAATCCATCTTCAACAAGCATAGCTCTTCAACCTAACTAACTACCTAATTACTCTACTCTCTAAGTGAACACTACATGCATCCAAACTACCTTGTCTTGGCATGGTCTATACAAGTTAACATCACACATTCAATTAAATACCATTATCTAGCCATCAATTGCACTTCTTGTGGAATATGCAAATGTTGTTCATTCAAGTGACAAAATCTACTCTAAGACAAGAATAAATTCTATATCAAATGAATATATAAAAGAGATGTATTTGTGTACATAATCACTAGGCTAAATAATCAACATTTAAGTATAAATCCCAAGAGCTACAAAGATGAACAAGTTTACATGGCTAGGGGTTGAAACCAACACCCTAGTAGAAGAGTTAGTTGCTCATGGTTGCCTTGCACCCTTCCATTGATGAAAAGAATGAAGCTTCTTGGTCTGGTTCAACTCTTTCTCTTCCTCTCCCGAAGGTCTCTCTCTCTTTTCCTGATGTTGCTTGAGAGATCTTGTGATATGGCCTCCTTTTGTGCTTTATGGCCTCCTTTTTCAACCTTGGGGCCCACCATATATATATATATCACTATATATATATATATTGCATTAATAAGGCCCCCAAGAGTCTTGTTCAAGTCAGATAATCCCCCTAAGTCGTGCAAAAAGAGGGATTTTGTTGCAAGTGGGAGAGCAGGTGAGCAAGTGGCCAAGTGGGCTCTGCAGAATTTCGATTGATCAAAATTGAATCTCGATTGATCGAGATTTCGATCAATCGAAATGAGATCTCGATCAATCGAGATTTCGATTAATCGAAATCAACATCTCGATTGATCGAGATGCCTTGGCTGCATTTCCTGATTTCTTCTCTTGATTGCAGAAAGCTTCCAACTTTGCTCCATTTACTCCAATACCTGCAAAACATCAAAAACACAAAAATACCGTAAACATATCTCGGTAAACGCAAAAATGGAACCAACATATGCAATAAAGAGGGTTCAAATGCATAGAATTGAACACTTATCACACCCCCAAACTTACATATTGCTAGTCCCTTAGCAATACACTATTACAAAAATGAAATCAACTATCTTATACAAAAGTTTAATCATGCTCAGTCATCAACTAGATAAAGGGCGCTCATCCGTTCATTTCACATTTGGCAAATGCAACAAGTATTACAGAACTATGTGGTCATTGGACTTCCACAAGCTATAAATGAACGATAGTCCCCACATAATGGCCAGTCCGAACAACTATAACCATTCCAGCCCCAAAATCCTCTTTGAAAAGTGAACATGCATTCTAACGTGCGGCTTTTGTCATATTTAGAGAAAAAAATGAAAAAATCTGTTTTTAAGAGAAAAACTCATTGAAAATGCTCGACTCGGCTGTTCATTATCACAAAACATTCATGATTGCTCATGCGCAGATGACCGTGCAATGCTTAGCTCTTTTTGCTTTCTTGCAAGCCCATGTAGCGGCGTTGGGCCAATGACTCCCAAACCAATTGATTTTAGGACATTAGGTGAAGAAGCACCCCTCGGACTTAATGACCGAGCTTACAAGGCGATGAGCGTAAGCAAGCCACCCGCTTATTATTGCTCAACCTTACACACTTATACGCGAATATTCCCTGCTTTGAGGCATAGAAATTCGGTTTATTTAGTGAGAAGGCTTATTGTATATTTTTCTCTTTTTATTTCTTTTTTTTTTTTTTTACAACAACCAGAAGAACTTATTCTTTAAGTTGTTCAGATAAAAATAGAAATTCACAAAATTCTCCATCAGACTTATACCCCACAGTTTAAAATGCATGTGTGCGAATTTGTGTGGTTAAGGACAAATTTAGGGCAAGAACCGTACGTGCTTGAATTTGGACAAAAATGTAGACCGTTCTAGCCTACTATAAAGCTTGCAAAAGTGCGGGTATTTACAATGTTAAAGTTCTTAACTACCTGCTGCATTTACCTCGGACATTTATTCAAATGATCTTCCTTTAAAAAGCAAGACATCATAGCAAGCATGCAAAAATCTCCAGAAAAAGAAAACTGCTCTACAATGACACTCAATATAACAATTGAACATTGCATGCATATGCAAGTGGTATAGCATACCGCACCCCCAAACTTATATGCAACATTGTCCTCAATGTTTGGACAAGAAGAACAAGGAAAGGAGTTACCGGGATGGCAGAAGGTGACAAAAATGGTATTCCATAGCAGCGGTCATCGTGTAAATAAGGAAAACCTGCACGGAACACCAACTGGATACCACGAGTATTAAAAGGAACAAAAAGTAGATAAATGGAACATAAATGAAAGAATTATACGCAAACAGATAATGCCAATATCACTGTATATCTAAGGGTTTGAACTGGTGTTTCCCAATTGTCTAAGAGGTCTATGCGACAAGATATTGACTATCTAGGATATCAGCTTCCAATTGATACTATTTGGCAAAGTTAGATTGTGTGTACAATTTTGCCAAGTGATCCTAGACCTATTTTACTATTTCATATTTTGCTAATTGCATACCAATGGAGTGCTCAACAGAATTATTAATACAAGTAATGATTTTTGAGTTATTTGCTTCCTAACTATCCATCAAATTTGCATATATTTCATCTTTAGGATCTGCGGGTTTGCTCACCACACCGCTAACATAGCCCTACATTTTTTTCCCTTTTAAAAAATTCTTCATTACATAACTCCAATACGAGTAATTGTTGCCATTCAATCTTACACTAATTGATTGTAGAGAATCATCTCATTCCCCAGCCATTGCAAAAAACAACAGATAAATGAACAACAATAGATTTAAAAAAAAAACAAAAATTCAAAACAAGATGTCGATCAAAATGAAACGATAAGAAACGCCAAAGAAGCAAACCAGTTCTATGCTAGACGAAAGCGATACTAGAACTAGATCGATGCCAAAACGTCAAAAAAAAAAAGTTAGATCCGCAGACCGCGTAGATGGGATGTGCAGTTCTTCCATGTTATTACAAATGAAAAAACTCATCTGGATCATTGCTCTGATACCATGTGAGAATTGCAAAGAGAGATAAGAAGGGAAAAAGGGGGCTAGAGTTTCTATTAGTAAAGATAATAAGAGAATGCACATAAAGGGGTTTATATAGCCAAACAAGAAAATATAAAAAGGCTATTGTACCCTCACAGTTAAAAATACAATGAAAATAACAATCTAATATCTAATATAAGGATAGACTCACTTCCTTATCTGATAAGTTTTTCAATTCTTGTCAGATAAGGAAGCTAATGACATCTCCTACTACAATACTCCTAAAATTGTTGCTGGTCCGTCAAACTAAAATGGTATGAAAATATTAATTACAGAATTATAACAAGTACTGACTTTATCGTGAGAGACTTGATCGTGTGTGTAATATCCTGAAAAAAAATGAAATCTATATAGTGTTTAATATACGTATATAGTTATATTATTTCAAAATTTGAAATAATAAGTGATGGAGATAAAATAGGAGTCCTTTAAAGTTCAAAAGACCCCTTATATCTCTTAAGTATGATATACGTCTTTTATATAACTTTTGATATAATATTATATTTGATACATATAATATTTTATTAAAACAAATATATCACCGATATACATCGAACCTCTGCACTAGCCGGAAGGAGAAACGGTGATCTAGGAATTGCATAGAGAGAGTCAGTGAGTCGAATAGCGGTGATTGGAATAGCGATAACAGGCAAGTCGATTCATTTTATATATTTATATATAACTGAGACTTGTCGTTTAATTATAGGTTTAGAATATTTGATCATGCTGACACCTTAGGGTTGCATTTAATGTATTGCTCGCATGAGTTTTTCTGAAGTATATATTATTTACTAGATTAAATATGAGATTTTAGTGTTTAAATATCAATAAATTGTGAATAGAAAAATCCTTCTGGAATATGTATGCACCCATAGGAATAAATCAAGTGTTTGAAATAACAATATTTTGAATCTTAAATTGTTTTTGAGTTCTGTGTAAAAGAACGTGTGAAATTGATGTTGATTGCAAAATACATGAACTGTTATTAGGTTCTGTGTAAAAATATGTGAATTTGATGTTGGGCAGTTATAAATATTGAAGGTTACGCAGTGAAATAAAGGTTATGGATTTAGAGGATTTATTTGTTGTTATCAGTGGTGGAGAATGGGACTCACAGTAGTTATTGCAGTGATGTATATATAATTATTGTTACTTAGTGGAATTTGGATTACTGAATGAAAGTGTTGTTTATTAGAATCTGGATTACTGAACGAATGTGTTGTTTAGTGGAAATATGAAAAATTGATATAGTGGGGTAGGTATAGCATAAGCCTTTAAACGTAAACAAGATATATATTTGCATAACTCATATATATATATATATATATATATATATATATATATATATATATATATATAAAACTTAGAATACAGTAACGTATTTTAGGGTCAGCTTTATTGGTAGATAAATAGGACTATATTTGTTTGCCTTAAATATAATTTTAAGTTAATTTGGGGATATGATTTTAAGTTAGTTTGGGGGTAGCTGGGAAGAGTAAAATAGTGGAACCAGTGTTCTGTATATTTACATTAGGATAGTGGCGCGGTGGAATCAATGTTCCCTATATTTACTTTAGGGCAGTGGTTGTATATTGATTCGATTACATTTCGTACATTGGTTGTATATGTACTGAAATATATTGAAATGTGAAAATTAGATTTGAGGATGGTTAATGGTTTAGCTTTTATAATATTTTGTTGTTGTTACTATAGGCTAAGAGTGGCACTCAAAGTGGGTTATACATTTGCGAGTGAAATGAGTTGCCAACAATACTGGTCATTTATAACGAATCTGTTTACCACCTGATAGTTCTGTTAATGTATAGATATATCCAGATATTTCTTGTATAATATTCTGGACATTTTATTGTATAGAAGAGAGAATTATTTTTTGGTTTCTTGTATGCAAGCCAAGAGTTTTAACTAAATTATAATTAATCAAAATTAGAGAAAAATAGTAAAAATATTTCTAAAATTATGGGAAATCCCATAATAATGTATTTTAGTTTTATTAACTCAAATTTACTGAAAAATGTGAAATTACATTAAAATGTGAGTCGATTTGTTGAACAGAAAATGTGTTTAGCAATCCCTTGTTGAGCTTGTGAGCACACTCCTTAACAATTTTCTGATACACGTTGATTGGAACGTGATGGAGTCATGTGAGCTAGATGGAGATGATTTTGATGTTTTCTTACTTCTTTGTAATTCAATAAAGTTGATATGAACTTATGTAATAATGTCGAGGATTTTTATGGATTGTATTAGATGATGTTACATTTGTTTTGTAGTTATTTATGTTTTCAATAAAATTCTTTTTGAGAGAGTTATACTATGTTGTGTGAGATGGTTGTTGTTGCAAATCACACACTTTATTTAAGTATAGAACCAGTGTTACTATTATTTAAATTTAGGGGCGTGACAGTGTGAGTGTACCCGACCGGCACGTCTTTTCAGTCTTGCAGGAAGGATGTGCATCGCCAGGATTTTTGCATCAACAAGTTGTGTTTGAGTAACCCAAATTTCTCTTACTTTCAAATAATTTGTCCAAATTTAAATAAAAATTGTCAAAGAAAAAAAATGCAGAATCAATATAAAAATGAATAATTAATGCATCACATTAACAAGTCCACATGTTTAGGTTTGGAGGTGTCCATTCGTTTTAGCTTCTTCTTTTTATTCGTCACACCATCTCGCTGCATCGAAGTGAGAAGTGCAGTTGATGAGATCGAATATGTTAAGTAGCACATCTGTTCTGTGTTACAAAGACACCCGGACAGTCAGTTCACTTTCCAGCAACATAAATAAAGGATTATGTGTTGCATCGTTTCGTTACCTTTAATTATACAACAAAATGATCATTAGAATTCCCTAATATTTATTGTTGATTGGTCGAAGGGGATAGTCCAGTTTTAACCCTACGATGGCTTATGCGGAAAATCGTCCAAGACCTGCATTCTTTTGGATAGATCCAATTTTGATCCTAATTTGATTTGAATTCCAACCCATAATTATGATAAAGATTGAAACATTCAATCCAATATCGTTAGCAATTTCAATAATATAATAAGTTAGTTAAACAAATTGTATATGAATTATAGTTGATCCAGTCCGATAACAATTTGATTCCATATAATATAATATATAATATACTATAAATATATCATCTAATGCTATAATATATAATATTTACATATTTCATAAATTATATTTTTTTTTACATTATTTTGTTCTTTTTCTTCTTCCCTCTTAATTTGATATGATATAATATAATATATAATATACTATAAATGTATTATCTAATGATATAATATATAATATTTACATATTATATAAAATATTTTTTTCATTATTTTGTTCTTTCTCTTCTTCCATCTCTCTATTTTGTCTCTGTTTATTATCTTTTTCCTTAATAAAAGGTCAAATACCAAATTTTTCACTTTTTATTTTGCTTATATCTTAATTTTCTTTTCCAGCTTCTCTCAGTTTTTCTTAATCATTGTTTGCTAATATCTTCTGGCATTAATTTTTTAATAAAAAATTACATCCTTTTTGGATCGGGTTATCGAATTGGATATGGATTGAATCATAAATTATTCATCGGATTATCAGATCGAATCAGATCGAGTATAACTTTTCTGATCTAGTTAGAATTCGATCCGTTGTCATTAAACATGGTATGCTTCGGGACCTCCAGGTGAATAGATGTACTAATTAAACCACTTGTAGTGTTTCTTCAGTAGTCAA
The DNA here is from genome assembly GCA_026545225.1 of Cornus controversa. Classification (NCBI taxonomy): domain Eukaryota; kingdom Viridiplantae; phylum Streptophyta; class Magnoliopsida; order Cornales; family Cornaceae; genus Cornus; species Cornus controversa. Next base: position 25,094,565 of record CM048848.1, on the reverse strand, counting down.
GACTATGCGATTCACACATTGTTTGAAATTTGAGAATATAGGATTCTATATTCATGATTTTGAGAGTGGGCTAATTTGATTTCTTCAGCACAGGCGCATGTTTAATATATAAGTGAGAAAAGTGGAAAAAAAAAACTCTTGAACTTTCTTCAATGTGCAAAAATACCCCCTAAACAAATATTTGGAGCAAATTAATCCATTATCTTACAAAAGTGGTCAACTTAAGCTCCTATAAAACTATAATGACATATATACATTTACTATCACCATTATGTCATTCTCTCTATAAATATAGTGTTTTCTAAAAATTCAAAAAATAAAAATTAATTAGATAAAATTTTCAAATAATAAGTTTAGAAACATAAAAAAAATAAAAGAGTAATAAAATTTTATTTAATCTGTTTTTTTTTTTTTTTATAAATAAAAGTACCCTCATTCAAAGTGATGTGTCGCGGGTTCAAAACTTGGGAGCAACCTCTCCAAAAATGAGGATAAGGCTTACTGACATCTACCTCTCTCAGACACTGATCAAGCGAGAGTTTTGTAGATTGAGTACGACATTTTTTCTAAATAATTTTTTTTTTTAAACATAGTTTGATAACATTCTGGAATAAAATTTTATTTTTCCTTTACTTTTTTGTGTTTCTAATTATTTTGTATTATTATAGTATTGCTTCCTACTATAGTTAGTAAATCAAAGAAAGATACAATTTCAATGACAATTTTATCGAACTCTATTTTAAAAATATATATTTATTTAGAAAACACTATTGACTATACTAGTAGAGAAAAGAGTATATATGATAGTTATATTTTCATTTTTAAAATATATTAATTAAAGTTCTATTAGTTTTTATATTTTTTTTTATATTTCTTAGCTTATTATTTGGAAATTTTATTTAACTATTTTTTTTTTTTGAATTTTTAGAAACACCATGTTTATAAAAAGAAGGGCATAATGGTTATAGTAAATGATATATATGTCATTATAATTTTGTCAGGGGTCAAGTTGTCCACTTTTATAAGATAAGTGACTGATCTGCTCCGAAAAATAGTTTACGTAGTGTTTTTGCACATGAAAGAAAGTTTAGGGGGAATTTTTGCACTTTTCTAAATGAATAACTAGTCAACTCTTCAAAATTGAAGAACTGTTTGCAACTTTATATGAAATTGAGATTAAATATAGTGATTGATGAAATATGAATTATAATACAAGACTAATTATTCAATTAATGAGATCAATTTACTGAACAGTCATATTGCTAAATTTGGTGGTGTGGAGGGAAATTTTCCACCAATGAAGACGCGACATTTGTACAGAACAACGATCAGCCGCAATGCAACACATGGAAGTCAAGGTGGACAATATACGTGACTTGCCGAATAAAAGAGGAAGACTGATCAGCCCACAAAATCGGCCCCCGTGATGAAACAGAATCCCATGAAATTAGCAAAAAACAGAATGAGTGTGGATATAGCACAATTCAGTCAAACTCCGGGATTGAACAAACTAGAATAAATTTTCTAGGGTTAGAAATAACCTCCACTGGGATCCCAATCCCCAACTATTAAGGGAAATGATATAGAGAAAATCAATTAAAATTCTGGGCATAAATATTGAGAAAATATAAAGAAAAAAAGGAGGACCAACTTGGGAGAGAAAAAAAGAAATTATTGTATTCAAGAGGCTTTGTGTAGTGATAATTTGAACTTTATCTCTTCATTTCTTGAGTGTGATTTGTAAGAATTTCCTCCGGTTTTCGTGCTAGCAAAACTTCTACACTTACAAGAAGCTTATTCTTTTAATTTTTTTCAAGTACATGTTAATTTGACATGTGGCAGAGGCACTTGATGGAGTAGAGCTTAGTTTTGTTTACTATGCTACATTATTATATTTTCTAATTACAAGATACATTTGTAGTTAAAACAACTATACTATAGTTTTGGGATGGATTCTATTTGATTATCTTCTGGAATTTAAATTAGGGAATATTGTTATTAGTTGCTGGACAATGGGAATGAATTTATTTAATATTATATTGAAATAATGCACCAACTTTAAGTATTGAATTAATTTTTTATCTTTTAATTTGGAAGCGTGATATCTGTCTCTTTGAATGGTTCTTTCTTAAACTACGTCTTTGTAGTGATAATTTGTATTAGTTGCTGCAAAACTCCAAGAAATCGATGATTCTACTCTTTTCCAATTCATTACGATCGCAGCCAAAGGTCCTTCGCAATCGCAAGTGCAACTTCATATGCCAAGCAAATTAGTTCTCTCTCTCTCATCTATATAATTTCTTATATTTGAAATCTAAAGTTTGGTGTGAAGATTGTTAATCGATTTAGATTAACGATGATTTTGAAATTTGAAGTTTGCTATGTCCCTCTTCTCTCTCACCAACTTTCATTTCCTTGTTGCTCTCATTATTTTGAGCACCAAGGAACTTGAATGACGTGTTGCTAGAAGAGGAAAAGTTGTTTCCCTTCATCTCCTCTACGTTGTAATTGGTAGAAACTCCAGACTTGGTGAAGTTTGAAGATTGGTTGATTCTAAATTTGTGTTTAAAATCTTAGAATTGAGGTAGGGGTGTTCATTCCTTATCCTCTTTGATTCTATAGGTCACTTAGGTGAGATATTAGAGTTTTAGAATGTTTTTAGTACTAGAGATATCTTGTCTTTGACTTTTGAGCCTCTCACATGTTAAATGAATGTTAGAATGTTAGAATGTTATCTTGTTTAAGGCATGAATGTTATGTCCCTTTTTCTTATTCTTGAAGCATATGTGTGTTATGTGTTTAATTTGAAGACAATACTTTTGAGATATGTGATATTGATTGTTCAAGTGTGTAGAATTAGTTGAAATGTGATTGAGCATAAATTAGTTGCAGCTTCAAAGTATGTTAAGTTTGTTTATAACATATTTCATGTCTATGCAAGCACTAAGTGTGTAATGTGCCCCATGTGTTTGATACTAAGGTAAATTTTTAGTGAAATTGCTTGATTTTGAAGTATCATAATGCATAATGAGATTGCATCATTGCATACATGGTTTAGCTTTGAAATGAGTGATTATAGCTTTTATAGATTTTGTGAAATTTTGGTGGAATTCTAGTTGTATTTGCATAACGACTTGAGGCATAAACGCCTAAACATCACTCCAAATGCACAAAAAAGAAAGAAGAATGACTCAAATGTCAAATCTCCAAATGCGACAACTGAAGGCTTAAAGGCCCAAACATCAGTCCTAGTGCACAAGAAAGAATGAATGATTTAAATGCCAAGTCTTCAAATGTCACATAAGTAAAAATAATAGCTTGCCTGCCAAGTTGAACAAAGCAACTAGGGCATAAATACATCAATTTGAAAAGGAGTAATGACATGAATGCCTAAACGTAAAAGCCTAAAACTAGGACGTCTCCAAAGTTGCAACATAAATTTTTTTTTAGATCATTTCATACTAATAAGTTTGGAAGATCAAAAGCTACGATTGAACGAGAGGGGGGGGGGGGGGGGTGGTCTCCTTATGGAGTATTACATATACAAAGAAATTGTTTTTTAAAACGCAACAAGGGGATACAACAATATCTAAAAAATCATGGAAAGTTGGAAGCCTTGAAAGGGATTTCAAATGAATCCACAATTGGCATTCCTGAATTCACTACAAGAAAAAAGACTTTCTACGGCGGGCAAAAATGGTTTTTACCACGGGCTTGGCCCGTCGTGGTATCCGGTGTCGTAGTTGCCAGTAGACTTTCTACCACGGGCCCAGCCCGTGCTGGAAAATAGACTTTCTACCACGGGCTCAGACCCGTGGTGAAAAAAATACTTTCTACCACGGGCCCAGCCCGTGGTGGAAAACATACTTTCTACCACGGGCTGGGCCCGTGGTGGAAAATAGACTTTCTACCACGGGTGCAGCCCGTGGTTAAAAGTTTGTATTTCACCACGGGCTGAGCCCGTGGTAGAAAGTATTTTTTGCTACTGTTAAAAACCTTTCTACCATGGATTTGGCCCGTGGTTGAAATTCTATATTCTACCACGGGCTGAGCCCGTGGTGGAAAGTATTTTTCTACCACGAGCTAAGTCCGTGGTTGAAAGTTTATTAATTTTTTTTAAAAGAATTATATAGCTTGATCATTGTTCCTAAACACAGAAACCTGTATACAACATAGATCACCCATATCTTCGAAAAAAATAAAAAAATCACCCATCTTCAATGTCACCAATGCACAACTAGACAACACCCAAAGTCATATATATTCACACCAAGCCTTGGTAACATCATTAAGACTTTGCAGAATACTTTTGCAACAAATGAGGATCAGAAATATGATCCACAAAATGTTGTCTCTTTTGGCTATGTAATCAACCAAAGTGACATTACTTTGAAGGAATAGCTCTCCATACCAATTGTTTGTTATGATTGCCTTGCCAAAATGTGCTCCCATTGAAATGGTCTAATAGTAAATATATTTATAATAGTACATGTCAGAAACAAATTAACAAAATGAACAAAAATTGAAGTGTGTGTAGTTAGTTTAGTAGGCTAGTCATATATATATATACACACACACACTTCATGAACAATACTTGAGATGATAAGCCTGGCACAAGCACTTGCTATGTTCAAGGAATGGAGGTCTCAGCCTTATGGAAAAACTATATATATAGATGAACACCATAAATAAAAAGAACAACTAACAGAACTAGTAGTGTTAGTACTACTTAAGCTTATAGAATTCCCCAAAACTACTCTCACCATTGTAATTTCATTAATTTTTGTATGACAAGATCGAGCGCGATTGCACAAATATATATAAATATGAGAACATTCGAAATTAATAAATTGAAATCCTACCTAGTCCAACACATGAAGTGACTGGAATGAATTTAATATTACTTGTGCATATAAATAAATAGGATTAAGAAACACGAGCTACTCTGACAGCGAGCATTCAGCCTCAACCATTCATGAAATTAAGGAAGAATTTAAGAAAGAGAAACATTAAAAGAAAGCAAAGAAAAGAAAAAAAAACCCTTAAGGCAGTTTTTGATATTTCTAGGTAGAATTATTATATGGAATATATATATCACCAATACATACCATAAAAAAAGTTTCATAGGATGATATATATATGGCTGAAAGGAGCTATCAAATATATGCATTTGAATCCGATGGAGAAGAGAACACAAAAATCTGCATTTATTAATTTTAAAGTTTGATTAAAGAAGGCTAGCTAGTTAATTTGATAGGAGGTAAAAGTTTTCTAAAGGTTTAATCTGAAGCATTAATTTGAAGGTATACTTATATATATACTAGTGGATAACTTATTTACTTGTGGTGAAGTCAAGCTTGGAAGTCCCTTTCAAGCAATGAAAATTTCCAATCGACACACTCATTAGAGGTTTCTTATTGATTCATAAGTCATACTCAAAACTTTGAAGAGAGAGAGAGAGAGAGAGAGAGAGAGAGAGAGTAGAGAGAGCCTAGTTGATTAATTAATAGAAGAAGGGAATCCTAGGAAAAAAGATTCAACAGTATAACCAAACCCAGTAATAGCCCCTGCAATTATATTGGCAGCATCACCAGCCGAACATAGCCTCAATCTACTTCATGCTTGTTTTTATCCTGAAGACTGAAGTATAAAAGGCAAAAACTCAACCAAAAAAATTGCACTCCAGGCCCAGGTTTAGCATTGTCATCCCAAGGAACAGTCCCATGACTCCCATCAGATAGGATTAATATTGAGTGATAGTAAGAGTAGATAACTGATCACAAAATGATGTCTATTATGCACATGCTATCTCTGTGATCCCAGAAAAAAATTGTATAATGTGTAGAGAAGTGGGGGAAAACAGATCGCTGAAATGTTGATGGTCATAATATTATGCTTACATCACTTGATCCCAAATTTTCTAATCCTACAGAAATAATTTCTTTCATAGAGATTTGATTGGCAAAGGAAATGCATTCAACAATTTGAACACCGATTGTAGCAAAATTGTAGAAAGTCAAAGTTTATTTTCTACATTATACATCTAAAGTAGCATTCAAGTGATAAAGGGTATTCTCACCAATGGACAACTGAAAGCCACATAAGAGTTTATTCAATGTAGAATAAGAAAATCAAGATCAAACAAATATTTGGATAATATAACCTAGAGATCACAGATGTATCCATGTTCCTAAAGAGTAGCTCCTGCACAACCTCGAATTGATCCACATGGAAGTAAACCATCAACTTTTAAAGAAATGACAAGGAAATGACACACTAATTAATGAAAAGAACTAAACATAAATTGGGACTGCCATTCGGCTAGGCAATATAGAACTTCTCAGTAGCTCCGATCTTTTGTGGGGTCCTATCATGATAGCTAGGCCCAAGCCTCTCCTTGGTGATATTCTTGACACATCCGTAAATCTGAAAACAATTCCTAGGCTTATCACTACCAGCAATGATTTTGACAATGTAAGTTAAAGAAGACAACAAATTTGAAGACACCACAAGTGATAAATTCAAATGTCTAAAATTTGACACAAACTTGTGCTAAAGTCAAGTAACAATCAGTATCTTATAATGCTTCAAATGGAAACAAAATACCAAAGTTCAAACCTATATTGAGACAAAGTTTGACATCACCCTCCCTCTCCTAAACAAATCAAACAGTTGTTCCTGGAAAACTTCTCCATCTTTATTTGTTTTTTTTTTTGTTTTTGTTTTACTAAGCCAAATATTATTAAATCAAAAGTACAAGAAAATTATGAATCATAACATATATTATATAATATGTATAATTACTTATAATTACTTAGTTAATATAATTAATACCACTTTTTGTTTGTCTAGGTGTTTCCATAATCCCCTTATACCATGGTGTCATACATATTGAATTGTCATTAAATTGCATATATATATTGAAGAATAAGGAAAATAAAAGACAGGTTCAAACAAGCAGTTCTAATATTGCTATCAAAGATCATTTAACAGATTGGATTGGTTGCCTTGGTTGTAGGATAACTTATAGGAAAATGATCGTGTAACAATTTGTGACCCTTCATGAGTGGTCCACCATATATATAGGGAGGTCATGTGGCTTAAACTCCAGACCTGTTGTTACTAATCAACTTCTCTAAAAGCTTAAGCCAATGGAGGATGAACTTTAAATCTTTTAATATTAATCTGCTTTCTCTGGGAGGTGTTGTAGTTTTCCTCAGGACCTTTTCACTATGACAGAAAAAAATGGAACTCTATACGAGTTTCAATAGTGAAATAGCCACCAGTGTTATAGATTTTCTAGGTTTCATATGTCCAAAATTGTCCAAGTATTCAAACATAACAGAGCAGCCATACCAATAAACGATATCAAAGTCCACATTAGTGTTGTTATTAAATTGACCAAATCGAGTACGTAAAAAAGAATATATATATATATATATATATATATATATAGTATTTTCTTCTTAGTTGATATGAACTCTTCAGAAATGATTAACATTTGAAGCTTGAAGGTTAAAAAATTAAGATACACAGATGCAAACATGAGAAAAGTAACATGATCCAGTAGTTCACAATTAAAAAGGCATTAAAACCAGATAAATTATGTTTGAACCGCCTACTATTCTGCCTAAATTGCTTCACAGAGAAGCATCCTGAACGAACTTATTATTTGACACAAAGTATGCCATTTGACAGGATATGTAAATTCTCAAGGAAAAAAAAATAGGACATCTAAATTCTCAAGGAAGTAACATCATCATTCATTGCAAAGACACCAGTGCTACAAAGAGTATAAAAATGGGCTAGTTTGACTGTACCTCAATCCCATATTGACGTAAGATAAAAATGAAATCCAGATTATCAGGGCAAAGACCACATCGTATTCCACTTAATTAATGTAACATGAGAAAAAAGCAATAAAAAAGAAAAACTACTCAGCCAAACCAACTTCTATCATAGAAGCCAAATTAAACTAGTTAATAGAAAAATTCAGTGAAAATTCACCAAACTAAAAGTAAATTCTATCATCAACGCATCCAATTGAACTTAAGCCAGTTTCTACAAAATCAAAGAAAACCTAACAACTGAAAGTCTCAATTTTAAAACATTAAGGGGACAATTCATATCTTGCCTATGGAAGCAGTGGTGGACTTATTGGAGAAGTCCAGACTATAATCTTGTTAGATATTTCTTCACCTTGGTTTCAGCTCTCATGGTTGGCACAATTTTCTGGCAGGTTGGCACTAAAAGGTCTGTGTCTATTCTCACATGATTCAAGCTCTTATCTTTCAATCCATTTCTAATAGGGATCAAAAGGTCAAGTTCCAATTCCTTATTTCAATTTTCTTTGGTTTAGGGAGAACACAACTGATCTGACCATGATTATTGGGCCATGTATGCTGCTGTCTTGTTTATTGGAATTAACAATTGCTCGACAGTGCAGCCAATAGTAGCCATTGAAAGAATAGTATTTTATCGAGAAAGAGTTGCTGGGATGTACTCTGTATTACCATATTCCATGGCATAGGTGAGGGACATGTTTACTTAAGTGATATGGATCATTATATGCTTGTTCACTAGTAATATCAAGTACACATGACATAACATATGGCTACAAGAGTTTTTTCAGTCTTATTAACGGAGTTTTTGGTTATTTGACACGTAGATTTCCGCTGAAATACCATATGTGTTTATTCAGACCACGTATTATACTCTTATAGTGTATGCCATGGTGAGCTTTGAATGGGCAACACATAAATTCTTGTGGTTCATCTTTGTCAACTTCTTCTCCTTTCTTTACTTCACATACTATGGAATGATGACTGTTTCCATCACACCAAACCACCAAATAGCAGCTATCTTTGCATTCGCTTTCTATACACTCTTCAATTTTTTCTCTAGTTTCTTTATCCCTAAACCAGTAAGTCTATTTCATTTTCAGGCAGTTAAAGCTTTCAAAAAACTTGTGCTTTAACAACATACTGATTTTTATTCTTTCTTGAAAATTTAGATTTGCCAAGTGGTGGATATGGTATCACTGGATTTGCTCAGTGTCTTGGACTGTTTATGGATTGATTGTGTCACAGTATGGAGATGTAGAGGATACCCTTAAAGTACTAGGGATGTTGTCTGACCCAACCATTAAATGGTATGTGGAAGACCATTTCGGATATGACCCGGATTTCATGGGGTCAGTTGCTGGAGTTTTGGTTGGTTTCACAATCTTCTTTGCATTTGTGTATACCTACTGCATTAAAACTCTAAACTTCCAGATGAGGTAGAAGAAATCTTATAGTCAAGTTGACACTTGTAAATATATATTTGAACCAATCGAAGATTTAGGAATGGTGACAAATTGTACTATATATGGGCTAGTATTTAGGATTAAAAATGTAATTTTGGATTTAACAAGGTGGATATTCACCACCAAGCAAACCATGAAGATGTATTCACGAGTTTTGAGGTTGTAAATGTAAGTTTCATTGGTCCATATCAATACAAAGGAAGAGAGAACTTTGCTTTTTACAACACCTAAAAATGCAATGATTTAGTTTTTATTTGTGATTTAACATTTCCTTTCCGTTTTTGTTTTTCCACAGCGACTATTGATAAAAATGCAAGTGATTAAAAGTCTTTGATAAATTATGAAAATTTTTACTTGAATGTGTATGACAATACAAGTTCATGAGAAGAAACTCAGCTATTTGAACCCTACGAATTAACAGGATTGAACTATAGCTTTTTGAATGCCAGATATCCAACATAGACAATTATTGATGTATTTATCAACTAACATGTTCAAAGAGAGGTGGGGGTGGTTTGGAAGAAATATTCAAGTAATTGGGACCTTTGATTTTTTAGGTGAGAATCAGTGAAGACAGCTTTCTACAGAGTCCAGCTTATGAAATACTCTATAGAACAGAGGTGGTAAGGATGTTTCAAATGCGACCACAAAGAAAATATCTACTAAAACATAAAACATAAAAAAGCTGCACCAAACCAAAACATAAAAAATTAAAGACGCCTTAGTGGACAAGGATGCAATAAGCTGCACCAAAACAAAAAATTCAACTGTCAGAAGTGAGTTTGGGGGAAAACAATATAAACTAGAAACTGGTTTTGGAGATTGGAAAGTAGTACAAAATAAATTTTAGAAATAACTAAAATTGTGATAGCAGTGGTATGTACTAGGTTATACAAAATAAACCAAGTACATTGTGAAGGAAAAAAAGAATAAATATAGCACAACATGACAACAATAGTATTAGAGATCCGAAGGAGGTGCAAAACTATACGTATCTAAAACTGGGACAACAATGGAGTGTACTAGGTTATATAGCATAAACCATGCACAACCAATTAGATAAAGAGTTACTTATATAGTAGGTAGGTCCTGCTAGCCCTCTGTACTTATAGTAATGGAATTGGAACTTCAAATTTCAAAACAGTGGCAAGCAGGCAAGGACCAAGGTTTCTATCAATGGGGAGTGAATATTACAAGAACTCTATCCACTACCAGCCTTTCTAAATTTAAGTTAACAATTAGATTATGAAACCACTTTAGTTCCAATAAACTTATGACCATAAGATGTCAATTATCAATTTCTACCATCCAGATCATGGGATGCTTAAAAGTGCGTAGATGATGAAATTGATGAACAATAACAACTACCAGATTCGATGAAAAGCTAAAACTTGACAATTAAGATGTACATCAAACCAAACCTAGTATAAACAATGGTCTAATAGCTTGACAGCAACATGTACAAATAGGGTTTTAGGATGTCAAATTTCATATGTATGCTCATAACCTTTCAAGCTAAGATGATTAGTCACATACAATTAAACTACTTAAGAACATGACAACAACATTATAGACTTGATCGACACTCATCACTTAAATATTTTAGGGGTTTCAAGGTATTGAAATGGATAACAACTTCTAATCAAACATCAACTCAGCAAAAAATAGTGTTATTATGATAAAGTACATAAGTTGGGACTTAATCAGTTGCATAAACCTGTTTCAAAATAAATTTGAGAGTAAAGTGCATTTTGACAGCAAAATTTGTGCTAAGGTGAGGTTCTAGGATATGAAATTGTATAGCAGCCCCTATTCAAGTTTCAACTCCGTGAAAACAAATCCAATATGCTAAAAAACACATGCTTATGTGGCATATCAACATAAGACTCAGTTTAAATGCTTAATCAGATAGTAGATGGGTTTTTGACAATGAAAAGTGCATTAGAATTTATCATTGAGTATAAAAAATGAATTTGATGCATAATCTTGGAAAATTATAGTTAAACATGACTTAACAAGTATACTGAGAGGTGTTCAAGCACTTAGGTCATATTTAGATCAAAATATAAACAATAAGAACATGACAATAGCTATTTAGACTTGAGAGTTATTGTTCACTCAACTTTTGGGGATTTTAGGATATGAAAATGTGGAGCAACCTCAAGTTAATCTTTAAAATAGGAAAATCAGAATTAATATAATAAATTACACATGCTTAGAGCTTAAACTGCTACCCATACATTTTTTAAAACAAAATTTGCCCCAAAGTTCATTTTGACAGCAAAATAAGATCATAAAAGAGGTTCAGAAGGGTCTTCATTAAAATGGGTGCCAAATGCTTGCTATAATAGTGAATATGTAAGAGTGAGGCCTAGAGACATGTGTTAAACTTGACTGTAGACTAAAAAGGCAGTATACCCTAACCCCAGCAAGCTAGAAGTCTTAAAACTATATAGCAGCTATACATATTTGGAGCTCAAAGACATTCAGATTTCTAAGCTACTGTCAATATTGAAGAAATTACTTCTAGTTGAACTTAAGAACATGAAACATGACTATTCAAACCATTTTCAAAGATTGAAGTTTTAGAAGCTATACTCACAAAGTTGTCGTAGATTATGATAGTGGCTCAAATACTCTGAGAATGCATCCTTAGGGACTGTACAATCACCTCCAACAATGCCTCTATGAGAATCTCCTTTTGACATTGAAATATTGCAACCATTAACAAAGTTGCCCATGTATTTTCATTTTACTAAGACAGGTTTGACAATAATTTATGTGCATGATGTTTATGATGATACATTTGTCAAATTGAATATAGTGACGGGTCAACATATCTCAATTGGAACCCAACACTATTAGAACAAGATGTTAAATGCATAGACAAGTCAAAAGCAAACCCCATCAAAATTCCATATTAAAAGGTAATTATTCCATTATCAGCACTTCAGTTTTAACTTCTTTACATTTCCACAATGTTCCATGAAACAATTTCACTTCAGTGTGACTACAGATAAACCAAAAAGTTTAAGTCATAATTTTTCCAATCTCAGCAGTAGTTTTGACTTTTTAGCAGCTTAGTTATCAAGAATTCAAAAGGCATATATACCAAAACCTATAAATACACAGTGAAGAAACAAAATCACAATTTCTTTTACACTATTTTTGGCACATAAAAACACCACAGAAGTAAGATTTCTACAGTATACACACTGAACACAGGCACCACCTTTATCAAACCAAAAGAAAAATAGAAACAAATGAACTAGGGGTGAAAAGAAACTATTAGTCGAGCATATTTAAAAGAACAAATACCAGGATCTGAGTGCGAACATTCTCGGACTACTAAAAATTTTCAAAATGTAAGCCCATGGAGTTGCATATGCTTACCTTTTTCAAATTACATACAATTTTGAACAGGCCTTCACTTTTTGCTCATTAATGTTATTTTCTTTTTCTTTATGTAATTTTTATTATCTTTTAGGTTGTTGTGGGATGATGCTACAAGACTTCCAAAATACAAGTACTTCATCAAAACAACTATAATACCTATCAAACTATAAAAAAAGGGGGAAAAGAAGGATATCATCAAAAATTGGTGAAACCATATAGTCATGACAAACATTTTCAAAGTAACACTTCAATCTAATAAAAGATCAAATAGATTAACAACATTGATTAATAAAACGCTTAGAATTATATAATAAAATCAGATTTCTCATAAAATGATAATGGTAGAAAACGCTACAACCTAGAATTCTCAAAAGACAAATTGAAATTGAAAATAATTTATAATACATATGATTGGAAAGAGTGGAATCAGGTGATCAGTAGTATAACCAAATACTTAGAACACTGTTTTATGGGTAGAGTGTGAGCATTGGGTTATGAGTTGAGAGATGTGAGCATTGATTAGTCTAGAGAAAACACAAGTGTTATTTGTGACATACTTGTCTTGATTAAGAATTTAAGGGGTTAGGTCTTCATTTTATAATATTAATTGGCCCTGGGCCCTAGCTTATATAAGACACACAAGAATACCATATTACATAGTTGTATAATGGAGTTGTTAGAAGCAGGGGTCAGGTCAGGATTTTTATACTTTATCATAGGGACTAGCTCATTTACATGATCTGAATCAATGCAACACTTTTGGATGGTAAAATTACAAATTTTTAGAATCCATATTAATTAAACAATAATGGCCAAGAGCCTTTTGATCCAACCCACCAAATTAGCAACTATGGGAGGGGATAAATTAAAATAAGAAAATAAAATTTGCAACTTAGATGCCAATATTTGACATTAAAGGAGTAGCAAACCATCCAAGAATTTGATTTATTTCTTTCTTTATTTTTTATTTTCGTAGTCCTAATCAAATTTCAGGATCTGAAGCATTACAAATTTCAAAAGGAACACATGAGAAATATTAAGAAAATGATTAGCAAGAACCAATTTGAAAATGAGAATAGGCATGTAAGGGAAGTAAGCATGAGTAGTCCTAAAATCATTTGAAAAATATAACTACTAAATTTTTGGAAGAATTCTGAAGTTATTTTCTTTCTAAGTATCTAATATGATATGATCAATCTTTATTTGTTTGATGAATATGTAAAATTGTAAAAACCTTAAGAACATAAAAATGCAATTAATTGGTTAGAAAAAATTATTAATCTCTGAGAGAAAAAAAAGGTTACAATAAGAGAATCCTTGAGGTACTACTGATAATCAATAACATTAATATAATTGATTTCTAATTTTCTTTTTATATATATAAAAAAAATGATTGTTGTACCCTGACATCTACTTTACCCAGCAAAATTTTGGATAAAGTAGCTCAAAATTAAGGATTGTAACATATCCTCTGATATACACTTACACCACAAGATTACTATTCAACAAAATTTTAAATTTGAGAAGTATACATACAAGTGCACTCTGCAAATCCATATAGCCACCCCTACAGTCGCAAACATAGCATAAACCTACACATACAAGGGTACAACCATCAACTCCAAAAGTCCCCTAACAAACATCTTAGATTAAAAAATAGCTAATGCGAGATATATATATATATATACACACACATATCACATATGTATATATCTATAAGGAGAGTAAGAGGTAACAGAGATCTAGGCAGTGAGAGTTACCAACCTCAGTTCAACTAGAAAGGGTTAGGGTATCAGATGAGAATGTGTGCATGAGTGACGCGAAGGAGAATGACAAGTTGATTCGTGTGTGAGTGTGACTCAAAAAGTATACCAATTAAAATTTTCCACACTTCGCAATAGAACGAATTCCTTGCAGAATAGGGCTATCGAAAGGGGTATCGTACCTCAGGGATTATGGTCTAATGAGTTGGAATACGGAACTAATTCTAATTAAATTTAGAAGAAAAGAATTCTGATTTTTAAACTAATTAAAAAGATAAAATAAAATAAATCAAAGTAAACAAGATAGTGAAGATAATAGGAGAGAAATCTAGGGTGTTTGACTTCACCACTAACTCCACAATCAATGGTCAATTGAATCAACTATAGGGGAATTACATCATGCATAAGTGGTGTCAGTGGCTACAAGCTCACCTTCATCCGTTAAGAAGATAACATATGATTAAGGCTAAGCCATGGACTATCTTTGATTGGCAGGGGCCATCTGCCTAACTACTCTAATCTAGGGTGCAGTATGGTTCATCTTCTCTAGGCATAATCCATCAAAGCTCATAACAATATATTCAGTGATTACCATTGTGTAATAATCTCTCTCATGATCACAGAAAACAAGAGAGATTGAGTTCAATAACAACAACTAAATATCTAAGACAAGATAAGAAATCATTGAGATTGAATTTATAAGACTTTTATTGCTCAATTCCTTAATAAGAATCCTCACAATTACACAATCTATGCATGTATATAAAGGTCCCCAATAATTAAAACAATCAAACCATTGATGCTTTGTTAGGGCTACATCAAAACCCTAGTGGATGAACTAGCCGCTCATGGTAGAAGAAGAAGCTTCAACTGTTGAGGAAGAAGACATCATCTTTCTGAATTACGCGTATGACTTCGTTCTCCAATGGCTCTGCAATATGTTTCTGTTCTCTTCAGCCCTCTCAGACTCTCCAATCTCTGTGTAAGCTCTCCCAATTCAGCCTCCAAGTCTTCACTTTATTCTCCAAGAGAATATACCAAAGTCCTAATCCAATTAGGAATTAATTAGGGTTTCCCGCAGCACTAGAAGTCCGACTTACAGAATTTTTGTGAATTATAAAAGTGTGCAGAATCAAATTTCGTTCAACCCCGCACAAAAATAATGTCGATTTGAGGCTCAGAAATAAGACTTCTGATCCGTTTTCCAAAATGGGATTAAGACTGCATTATGCACAGATTTGGGCTTCAGGCCCGAAACCTTCTTAAGCAGCTGTAATTCTCTTGGACCTCTTTCTTGGGCAGATTTGAGTTGAAATAAATGGTTGAGTGAATCTCCTTGATGTAGGCTTCATCTCACCATCTTGGATGTCTTCTTTAAAAGCCCAAAATCCTGGTTTTAACTGAAATAATCATTAAGGCCCTGAAAATACAGAAAACACTAAAACAAAGTAAAATCACAAACTAATCTATCAATAAGAGAATAAAATACATAAGTTAAGAGGCTAGAATGCGTAACATTCAACGCCTATCACAAGTATCTTTGATTCGATTGCAATTTGGAAAAATACAACTCCAACTAGAGAGGTTAGGGGTTCAGTTGTTGTTTGATCACGCTGATGAATGTTTGGCGAGGGTTAGGACTTTGAAACCAAACGAGGGTTAGAGATTTGTTTAACGTGCTTTGATTCGAGGAAGGGACAGAGAGAAAGAGAGGATTAGGGTATTAGACGAGAATGCTATGTTCGTGTATCACCGCGGGAAGTTTAATTCTCTTAAAAAAAACACCGCGCAAAGTCTAATTCTAAATAACAAAGAAATAGACCATCCATCACGGGCAATGTCCGTGATAAAAATAAATGTTTCCAACACGGGCTCTGCCTGTGATGGAAAGTCTCTTTCTACCACGGGCCCAAGTAGCCCGTGGTGAAAAGTATTTTTTACAACAGGCTATGCGAGCCTGTTGTAGAAAGTAACTTTCTACCACGGGCTGCACGAGCCCGTCGTAGAAAGTGACTTTCCAGCATGGGCTATGCGGGCCCGCCGTAAAAAGCCTATCGTTAAAGGCTAAATTTCTTGTAGTGAAAGCCAGCAACAGCAGGATTGGGAAGTTGAGAGGTAAAAGATGGAGCCTTGTCAAGGAAGATTATCTTCTCTAACTTAATCTCCAAAAGACTAGGCTCAGGATCCTGATAAGGAGGGAAGGCCTGGACCACTTCATACTAAGCATCAGGGTCATGGTACTCCCTAGCTTCTTCTGCCTTTAGAGCCTCCTCAAAGCCAAATCTGTAGCCTTCACAGCTCCTTAGAATGCAAATCTTCCCATACCGCTCAAAAACAAGTCTGATGAACTCTTTGAAATTAAAGATAGAAGAATGCCCATTGCTAAGCCTCTTGTCCAACTCTTCGCTCTTGCTTTTAGTAGCTTCAGTCCTGTCCTTCTAGTACACAACATCAGTTTCATATTTTTTCTTCTCATATTCCAATCTCTTTAGTAACTTTTAGTTTTTGCTCCATCTTTTGGGGAATGAATTCTTCACTCTCCAACACATTGCACAAGCCAATGGTGCAATACAGACTCTGCCAATTTTTAAAATTAGAAAGTATAGAGCGAGTAGGAGAAAAATAAGAAAGGAAATAAAATCAATGAAGGTATCTCCATGAGAGCCAAAGGACATGTGAAAGAAGGGAGCTCTTTTTGAGAATACCAACATCTTTTATTGCAGATTGATCAATCCAAATGGGATTACCATCAGATTTATTGAATCTAGGGACCCAAAATTCCCCAGTATAAGCCATCGCCTCAAGAGGGATGGGTTCCTCAGTACTGGTAGACTTTCTTAATGAAGCTCTAGCTTTGGGGTCCTTAAAGGCATTCGTCATCATCCTTGGGGCTTTTATCAGGCTCGACCTTAGGACCTTTACCATTTTCTTCAGATATTACCCTCTTCCCAGAAGCCTTTTCAGCAGCATGGGCACTGTAAAGAAATGCAACCTTCCTCTTTTCCCTCAGTTGTAATTTGCTAAACGATCCTGGGGTAATGAATATCTCTAGCTTTAGAAACAGAATCAGGGATGTCCTGGAGGTTTTCATTCGACAAGAGAGTTTTGATGGAAGGTCATTCAAACCAAACCTTGTTTTGAAGGTATAACAAATGATCCATGACAAATAAAGAAGGAAAATAATCAGTCTTAATTTCAAGAAAATTGATCATAAATTTAAACAAGTGTGCTTCACAAATAGAACACCATTAGTTAGGATGTGGATATTTATACTTGGGAAGAAGAAGTTGGCCAAAAGATTGAGGGGTCGGATGGCTATTTGAGGAATTGACTTTCCAATTCCCACTCACAACTACCAAATGCTCTTTCTAGTGTTTGCCAGAAGAAGGGTTGTCCATGCACAAAGATCTATTAGGGATAGGAAAGGAATGAAAATGTACTAGAGAGCCATGGAGTTGTTAAATTCTAGAGCACAAAAAAAGATCAGTTAAGCCAAGGTCCAAACCCCTCAAGAATTTTAGACACAAAATAGAGGAAACAACCCTAAAAAATTTGGTGTTGACCTGAAGCAGAGATAACCCTAATTTATTCAGGACATGGTGATAAAAATAATGAACTGGGATTTGAAATGCATAGAATTGGGTGGCCAAGAAAATCATCTTATCATCCCTAATATTTTCACCCATTTTCAAGTCAAGACTAAAGGGATATTCTTCCACGACAATGTCGCCTGGAATCTCACACTCCTCTCTACGTATTTTGACATCCATTTGCTTTCTAGACTTATTAAATGATTGAGGGTTTAAATTTTTTAAGATTTAACGGTTCTCTTGATACTGTCATGGCCGGGTTTTATTTTTCCGAATTATTAATTTCAAAAAATATATGAAGATATATAAATAGAATTATATATAGAGAGAGAAAGGAAGTGGATGTTCATATATGTGGGATTACATATATAGATGGGGATGTGGTTATATATATATATACATATATATATATGTATATATATGGATATATATATATATAAATATAATTATGGTAGACATATTTATATTTAATTATAGATATATATAGGTGTACATGTGTGTACTTATAAGTAGATGGAGAAGAATGTATGTGTACAAGTATATGTGTTGTATTATGTATATATATATAAATATAATAGATACATATATATGTGGACCAAAAGGGGTTGGTAAGAATGTGTGGACCAAATAAAAAAGGGTTGAAATTTAAAAATAAAGTGATGAGGTGTTTGACTCCTAATATGACATGTGTAATGTAGGAGGATATTGCTAAGGTGACTTGGATAAAAAGAACATTTGACCAAGACTGGTTGTCTCCGAGTGGGAAAGAAGAATTAAAGAGACAGAGTTTTACTAGGATACGTCCTCACTTGGTCACTATAAATACAGGACGGTTCACATACCAAGGTACGCAATTAATACTCTCTGAGTTCTCATACAACTTTGATAAGCCTTTCCGATACTGACTTGATCATCGGATAGTAATCGGCTGGCACCACACCGGTGCCCCTTCGATTAATCTTCTATTGTCCTTTTCTATGGTTGGCATTTGACCAGTTCGGATAAATTTTTGCTTCATCAGTTGGCGCCGTCTGTGGGAACGGTCATGAAATTTGACTATTCTACTCGAATTATATATGAAACATAATGCACTTACAATCTAGGTTAGAAACTACGGTCGTACAGGACCCCCCTGTTGGCCATGATCCTCTAGCATAGGACCTTCTCATCAGAAACAAGCTCCCAGCCACGCAAGATCCTCTTATCAATTCTGAACTTCCAGCCGGACAGGACCCGCCCGCTAGTGCGCCTACAGGTCAGGGAGGCATGTAGCCTCCAGGACAGACAAATTTTTTGGGGGCACACCCCGAAGTCCTAAACGACTAGGGGCATGTCGCAGCATTGGAGCACCAGGTCTGGAACTTAAATCAAAGTTTGGCTCAGTTGCTCCAACAAAATGCATCAATTCTGCAATGCCTCCCTCCTGCGGTGCTAGTGTCATCGTCAAGTTACCTTAGGACTGTTGATCCTGAGGGGGATGGTGTTGGACGAGATATTGAAGTCCCAATGGAGGACACAACTTAGAGTCAAGTGAGAGGTGGGACGAATCTCAGCCATTTAGTCCTACTCGAAAGGAGCCAACCCCATTGAGATTCTGGCTACTACGATATGGAGATACAAGACCTGAGAGCCAGGGTAGAAAGCATGACCCATGCCATAAGAGGGAAGGGTCCTGCTATAGTAGAAGACTTGGTTCAACAAACCAACCTATCTTTCTCCATAGGGGTAATGAGTTGTCCCTGCCCGCCAGGTTGAAGATGCCCACAGTTGAAAGCTTTGATAGGACCAAGGATCTACTAGATCACTTGGAAACCTACAAGGCGTTAATGCACCTTTAGGCGGTACCGGGCCAGATCATGTGCAGAGCTTTTCCCACTACCTTAAAAGGCTTTGCCTAGTCCTAGTTCAACAATTTGAAACCCGTATTTGTGCGTTCTTTTAAAGAGTTGAGCCAGTTATTTATTAGTAATTTCATAGCTGCCCAAAGATATAGGAAGCCTGCTACTTATCTCCTGAATATGAGACAAACCAAGAGGGAATCGTTGTGAGATTATATTAACCGATTCAACAGAGAAATATTACAAGTGGATGCCTTAGATGATAAGTGATAGGCGTTGAATGTTACGCATTCTAGCCTCTTAACTTATGTATTTTATTCTCTTAGTGATAGATTCTTTTGTGATTTTACTTTGTTTTAGTGTTTTCTATATTTTCAGGGCTTTAATGATTATTTCAGTTAAAACCGTGCTTTTGGGTTTTTAAAGAAGACATCCAAGATGGTGAGATGAAGCCTACATCAAGGAGATTCACTCAACCATTTATTTCAACTCAAATCAGCCCAAGAAAGAGGTCCAAGAGAATTACAGCTGCTTAAGAAGGTTTCGAGCCTGAAGCCCAAATCTGCGCATAATACAGTCTTAATCCCATTTTGGAAAACGGACCAGAAGTCTTATTTCCGAGCCTCAAATCGACATTATTTTCGCATTTTCACGTGGGGTTGAACGAAATTTGATTCTGCACACTTTTGTATTTCACGAAAATTCCGTAAATCGGACTTCTAGTGGGTCAAAAGTCGGGCCGAAGTCAGCAGGAAAAACCCACCTGATTAGTGCTGCGGGAAACCCTAATTAATTCCTAATTGGATTAGGACTTTGGTGTATTCTCTTGGAGAATAAAGTGAAGACTTGGAGGCTGAATTGGGAGAGCTTACATAGAGATTGGAGAGTCTGAGAGGGCTGAAGAGAACAGAAACATATCGCAGAGCCATTGGAGAACGAAGTCATACGCGTAATTCAGAAAGATGATGTCTTCTTCCTCAACAGTTGAAGCTTCTTCTTCTACCATGAGCGGCTAGTTCATCCACTAGGGTTTTGATGTAGCCCTAACAAAGCATCAATGGTTTGATTATTTTAATTATTGGGGACCTTTATATACATGCATAGATTGTGTAATTATGAGGATTCTTATTATAGAATTGAGCAATAAAAGTCTTGTAAATTCAATCTCAATGATTTCTTATCTTGTCTTAGATATTTAGTTGTTGTTATTGAACTCAATCTCTCTTATTTTCTGTGATCATGAGAAAGATTATTACACAATGGTAATCACTGAATATATTGTTATGAGCTTTGATGGATTATGCCTAGAGAAGATGAACCATACTGCACCCTAGATTAGAGTAGTTAGGCAGATGGCCCATGCCAATCAAAGATAGTCCATGGCTTAGCCTTAATCATATGTTATCTTCTTGACGGATGAAGGTGAGCTTGTAGCCACCGACACCACTTATGCATGATGTAATTCCCCATAGTTGATTCAATTGACCATTGATTGTGGAGTTAGTGGTGAAGTCAAACACCCTAGATTTCTCTCCTATTATCTTCACTATCTTGTTTACTTTGATTTATTTTATTTTATCTTTTAATTAGTTTAAAAATCAGAATTCTTTTCTTCTAAATTTAATTGGAATTAATTCCGTAATCCAACTCGTCAGACCATAATCCCTGAGGTACGATACCCATTCCTTTCGATAGCCCTATTCTGCAAGGAATTCGTTCTATTGCGAAGTGTGGAAATTTTTAATTGATATATTTTTGAGTCACACTCACACACGAATCAATTTTTGGTGCCGTTGCCGGGGATTATCTATTTGATTGATTGGATTTTACAAAATTAGTTTTAATTGGATTTTTAGTTTAGGAAATTTTTATATTTTATTTTTAATTTTGTTTTTGTTTTCTTTTCAGGTGCTTTTGGCAAATATATGCAAGGTCGTCGTTCTGTGGCTGATCCTTTGATACCTCTTGATCCTGAGCCTGAACGTACTCTTAGACAACAAAGGAACAACCCTGTTGATACAATTGTGCAAGAGGAAGAATTAATTGAAGACATGGCGGAAGAAAGGAATAACAACCTTGTTCCTAATGCTGATGGAGAAAGAGCTAGATTGCTGAGGGACAACTATGTTCCTGAGACATGTACCTCGCCAGCAGGTTTTCAACTGCCCAATGTCACAGCACAGAATTATGAGATCAAGTCCAACATTATTCAGATGCTACCATCTTATTTTGGGCTGACTCAAGAAGACCCTTACAAGCATCTGGATGACTTCATTGAAGTGTGCTCAACTACAAAAATTCACAACTTCTCTGAAGATGCTTTCAGAATGAGACTTTTTCCATTCTCTCTGAAAGACAAAGCAATGTATTTGTTGAACTCTCTACCGGCTGGTTCTATCACGACTTGGACTCAGATGCAACATGAGTTTCTCAAGAAGTATTTTCCGATAGGGAAGACCAATCAGTTCAGACGTGCTATCACTGGTTTCTCCCAACATGAGGGGGAACAATTTTATGAGATATGGGAAAGATTCAAGGACCTTCTTAGAAAGTGTCCCCACCATCAAGTTCCTAAGTGGCAATTAGTGCAGAGTTTTCATGAAGGGCTCACAGAAGCCAACAGACAGATGGTTGATGCGTCGTGTGGAGGTACTTTTATGTTGAAGAGTGAAGAAGAGGCATGGACCTTATTTGAAAATCTTAGTGACAACTCTCTGCAACATGTGTCCTCTACTCGTTCTAGCAGACCTGCCACTACCAGGAAGACTGATGGGATTTTTGAGGTTGGTGCTTCAGAAGCTATGCCAACTGATATTGATTTAATTGCACAGAAGGTAGCAGCAATTATGGCTGCCAATCAAACTCCTTCTGCTTCAAATTCTACATTGCTAGGCCCTTGTGAATTCTGCTCTAGTCCTATGCATCATGTGAGCAATTGTCCTTCGATGGGGCAATTTTCTGATATTCAACATGAGCAAGTTCAAGCTACTTTCACTGGACCAATGAATCCTCCACGAGGTAATACTTATAATTCCACATGGAGAAATCATCCTGGTTTTTCTTACAGTAACCAAGGGGCAGCAATGCAACCATCTTATCAACCTAGGACTCTTGTGCCTCAACAGTAATATCAAACACAAAGTCCTATGGCCCAAAGAATTTCTGCTATTGAAGATAAGCTGACTCTTACCTTGTCTAAATTTGACAAGCTTGATTCTCTTATAGAGACAGTGCAAGCTACTGCAGCAACAGTACAATCTACAGTTCAGCTAGTGCACTCGCATTCTCAATCCATTGCCAAACTGGAATCTCAGTTTGGACAGCTTGCTACTTCATTGAGTAGAAGAGAAGAAGGGAAGCTCCCTAGTCAACCAATTGCTAATCCAAGAGGGATGCAAGCTTCCACAAGCAACCCACACCATGAGCAAGTTCAAGCCATTACCACTTTGAGAAGTGGGAAAATAATTGACAATAAGGTGGGTGAAAAGAAAGAAGAAGAAAAAGTGACCACAAGTCCAAGTGCTGAAATTCCTTATGAGCCCAAGGCTCCTTTCCCACAACGTTTTCTAGAAGCATCTAAATTGGGGAAGCAAGGGGACAAGCTGCATGACATGATGGAGGTGTTTCACCAAGTGAAGATTAATTTACCACTCCTTGATGCCATCAAGCAAATTCCTCCTTATGCAAAATTTTTGGGAAGGACTTGTGCACTCAGAAAAGGCGTTCTAAAAGCCATGTGCCAAAGAAAGTAATGCTGCCACAACAAGTAAGTTCAATAATTCAGCAGTGTACTCCTCCCAAGTACAAAGATCCTGGTGCTCCAACTATCTCATGCATTATTGGGGAGCACCATGTGGATAAAGCTCTTCTTGATTTGGGTGCAAGTGTGAATTTGCTACCTTATTCAGTTTACTTACAATTGGGCTTGGGAGAATTGAAGCCTACCTTGGTGGTATTATAATTTGTAGACAGATAAACAAAGCAACCCCGAGGAATCATAGAAGATGTGCTCATTAAAGTGGACAAGTTCTACTTTCCTGTTGATTTCATTGTACTTGACACTGAGCCGGTTCACAATCTGAAGAGGCACATTCCTGTGATCCTTGGTCGACCTTTCTTAGCTACTGCTGATGCTTGCATAAATTGTAGGTCGGGGATCATGGATATTTCATTTGGCAACATGAATGTCAAGCTTAATGTGTTCAATGCTATCCAACACCCTCCAGATCAGAGTGATGTGTTCTGCATGGATGATATTGATGAATGTGTGGAGGAATTTGTTTCATCCTCTATATCTCGAAACTCCCTAGAGATATGTAAGTCTTTTTATGACTTTGAGAACATTAATGATGAAGGGTTGTGTGAGGAAGTGCATGCTATGTTGGAAGTGGATGCTATTCAGAATACTCCACCATGGAGAATTCTAATTGAACCACTACCTTTTCTCTCTAGCACTCCCTTAATGCCTTCATTGGAGTCCCCTCCAGAATTAGAGTTGAAGCCTTTGCCTGACAAATTGAAGTATGTATTCTTGGGGGCACAGAAAACTCTTCCTGTTATAATTGCCTCTGATCTGACAGAAATTCAAGAGAAGAGCTTAGTAGAGGTTTTATACCAACATTGTGAAGTAATTGGATGGAGTGTTGCTGATCTTAAGGGCATTGATCCCTCAGTTTGCATGCACAAAATCCATTTGGAAGAAGGATGTAAGCCAACTAGAGAGGCACAGAGGCGACTGAGCCCCAACATGAAGGAGGTGGTAAAGAAAGAGGTTGTCAAGTTACTTGATGCAGGAATCATTTATCCAATTTCTGACAGCACATGGGTGAGTCCGACACAAGTGGTTCCAAAGAAATCTGGTCTTACCATTGTCCCTAACTCCGTGGGAGAGCTTGTTCCACAACGTACTGCCACAGGTTGGCGTGTTTGCATTGATTACAGAAAGCTTAATTCTATGACAAGGAAGGATCACTTCCCTCTTCCATTCATTGATCAAATACTTGAAAGGTTAGCTGGTCAGAGCTATTATTGCTTTCTGGATGGCTACTCTGGTTATAACCAAGTAGCTATGGATCCAGAAGATCAAGAGAAGACCACTTTCACTTGTCCCTTTGGTATTTTTGCGTATCGTCGTATGCCTTTTGGATTATGTAATGCTCCGGCTACATTCCAGAGGTGTATGATGGCCATCTTTTCTGACATGGTGGAAAAATTCTTGGAGGTGTTCATGGATGACTTCTCTGTTTTTGGATCATCTTTTGAACATTGTTTGAGCAATTTATCACTTGTGCTTCAAAGGTGCCGAGAACGGAATCTGGTACTTAGTTGGGAGAAGAGCCATTTTATGGTAAAAGAAGGTATTGTATTGGGCCATATTGTTTCAGAGAGGGGCATTGAAGTTGATAAAGCAAAGATCGACCTAATTGCAACTCTGCCTCATCCAACTTCGGTAAGGCAAGTTCAATCTTTCTTAGGCCATGCCGGGTTCTATAGAAGATTCATCAAGGATTTCAGTAAAATGGCTCGACCATTGTGCCATTTGTTATCTAAAGATGTTCCCTTTATCTTTGATGAAGATTGTGTGAAGGCTTTTGAAAAGCTTCGGTCTCTGTTATCCTCTGCACCAATTATGCAGTCTCCAAAATGGGCTGTACCTTTTGAAATCATGTGTGATGCCTCTGATTATGCTGTGGGAGCCGTGTTGGGATAGAGAGAAGAGAAACGACCACATGTTATCTACTATGCTAGTAAGACTCTCTCTGATGCCCAACTCAATTATACAACCACAGAGAAAGAGCTTCTAGCTGTAGTGTTTGCCTTGGACAAATTTCGTTCTTATTTATTGGGGTCCAAGGTGGTTGTCTACTCTGATCATGCAGCATTGAGACACTTATTGGCAAAGAAAGAAACCAAACCGCGTCTTATTCGGTGGATTTTATTGCTGCAAGAATTTGATTTGGAGATAAAAGACAAAAAGGGGACGGAGAATGTGGTAGCGGATCATTTATCTCGAATCGAGTCTGAGCCGGTGATCGATGCACTACCTATTCGAGACTCATTCCCGGATGAGCAATTGTTTGAAACTACTTTGATGAAAGTTAATGGCCAAAGGTTGAAACATTGTGTGGAAGGATGTGTGCCAAGAAGAGACGTGGAGTCCGTCAACTTGACGGATCCCGTCTATCCGACTTAATCCCTTCGGAGAGTCAATCGTCTCCTACGGACGTTAAATTGTAGGTTCTGTATGTATTTCTATACTTTATTTCCCTTAGTTTTCTTTAATTTTAATTTTTAGTTTTAGTTTTCTTAGGTTTTTCTTCAATTCTAGTTGCGTTTTAATGTTTTTTCTTTGAGTTTTTGATGTATAAGTTGCTTCCGGAGGATGCCAAGAGGTGTACCGATTTATTTGGACTCAAGACGGGTGAAAAATCATGCTCTCGGTCGACCTTCAGCGATGGAGACTCAAAATTATCAAGGTTCGGTCGACCTTGGGCGATGGAGGGTCCAAAAGGCATCCAGGAGGGGGATCGATCGCCCCATTTAAGGGGGATCGATCGCCCCATGATTTTCCATAAGGAGCAGCACCATCAGGTGGGCGATCGATCGCCCACCCTAGGGGGGATCGATCGCCCAAGCCCAACACATGGGCTGCCCGAGCATTCTCCTTATATATGGACACCCACTCCTCCTATGTTGATACTACTTGCATCCTAAGCCTCTTTGAACTCCAATTCAAGTCCTACATCATCCGAAAAACTAATTTCTTCAATTAGTGATTATTATACAAGAATTCAACATTGATCAACATCAACTTCAAACATCAAATTGGATCAAAAATCACTAGTTCTCAAAGGAAGCTCACACTTTTTAAAGTTCAACATCCAAGTAAGTGAAGTTTTTCTTTGAAGAAATTGTTCAAATCTTTTTGAGGGCTTTTCAAGACCAAGTTTGGGGGATCAATTTGGTGCAATTACTTGTTCGATTTGGGTAAAAAAAATTACCAAAAAAAGGAGGTTGAAGGTTACAAAAGAATTGTGCACACCAAGTGTTCGATTTAATTCCTCAACCACACTATTTCTACTTCTATGGCACCAAAGAGAGCAAGTCACCAAGATGCCTCAAGTTCACGTAATCCTCACCGAGTGAGGCATGATCCGACCACAGGTTCTTCACGATCTCGCCGAGACGGTATTCAAGAGAGATGGCATCCAAGGGCGTTGAATTATGAAACAACGTTTGACATAGCCGAACTTTCTGGTATGTTTCCCGAGACACGATGGGGGATTTCCGACATCCGTCGTCGTCGGTCGGCATCCATTTTTGTTCCACTCTCATTTACCATTTACCCGAGGCTTGTCAAGGTATTTTATCATAACTTAATGCCGAAACCTGATGAGCGGGATGTGCTTACTTCTTCCGTAGATGGAACAATAGTTCGAGTGGACATGTCATCCATTGCCATTGCCATGGGTTGTCCTCATGAATGCCCAGCTGATTTATCTCATATCTATACTCCTCTACCCGACGAGTTATCGGTAGGCAATGTGGTTGCACGTTTATGTGCCAACCAATTTTCCGGGCCGAAAAGGAATGCAGCTTCAAAGTCTTCAATGCCAAATCATTTATGGTTCCTTGACGCTGTGCTACTCAAGAATGTATGTCCAATTGGACATAAAACCGAAAGACGTCAAGAGTTCCTCAGAGCCTTATATGCTATACATTTTGGGCATTGGCTGTCATTCCCACAGATTGTCTAGGGCCAGATGGAGAAATTCTATTCCAAAGTTATGGCCAAGGTACCAGACAGTGCAAGTGACTGGGAGTTTCCATTCCCTACTATTATTCACCAGTTGCTTGTAGCACAGGGGTATGCAGTCCATGAGGATGAGCTTGCCTTTCCACATGACCTTCATTATGGCACGCATGACTGGAACTTGAGTCGATCTCATATGCATCAGAGAGTCATAGCGGTGCCTGGTGAGGTATCTCGGTTGGCCCAGGGAGGAGAGCATGTAGATATACCACCACCGATGGAGGCAGAGGAAGAGGAAGTGCATGCACAGGCTGGTGGCCATGATTATCAATATTTAGAAGGGCAGATTGCTGGGTTGACAGCCCAGTTTGGCACCTTACAGACAGAGGTCTCCACACAGTTTGGTGCAATGAGAGCAGAGATGGCGGATCACTTTCGTGACACTCGCCAAGAGCAACTAGAGATGCGGAGGATGATGCGTGCACTGATGCGCCAAGCAAACTTGGATCCAGATGCTCAGTCACCACCACATCCATGACAGGAAGGTAACCATCTTTTGTATTTTATTTTATTTTTAGCTTTTATTTTTCTCTTTATTTTTATTTTTGTAGTTAGATTTTTATTATCAATAAAAAAAAAATGGAAAAATGAAAAAATATTTTATATTTTTAGGATTTTTCTCTTTCATATTTATTTTCACCCATACTATTTTCACTTGATCTTTGGGGTATAGTGGTTTGTTTTGATAGGTTTTAACATCCAAGTTTGGGGGTGTGCTTGCATTGCCTTCGTGCTAGTGATGTCCTCTATTTTCTTTCCACTACTCCATGATCATGGTAACATCGTTCTTACTCTTCTCTATGCTTTAATTGGGTGTCCATTGAGGACAATGTACAGTTTAAGTTTGGGGGTGAGGAGATGCCTATTTATGTGCTTTATTGCATATGGGGGAAATTTGTGTGAAATTCTTTTGTATTAGGATTTTATTTTATTTTATTTTCTTAGTTTGTTTTGTTTTTAGATAGAATGTTTTGACATGATTCAATGGATTAATACCTTATGTAGGTGCATAACTTGCAATTTTTGAGTATGTTTTAAATTTTTGAAAACTATGGTTTAAATTAAGTGGTTTTAATCATGGTTTGCAATAACATGTTTTGAGGTGATTGATTTTAGTTTCCTTACATGCACAGACACACTAGCATAATCTTGTGGAGTATAAACCTATGTTTTGAGTTATTGAGTTACATATGCTTGATATTAATTAGTATCTCTTGAGAATGAGTACCGATAATGTGTTATACTTGACTTTAATGAAAAAAGAAAGAAAAGAAGTGAAAAAAAAAGAATATGTTGAAGCAAATCAATTTGATCCTTTTCATGATTAACCGGGCCTCTATGCCTCAGGAAGCACGGAGTGTTCGCGTCAAAAGTGAAAGGGTGAGAAAAGATGAGCATTGGTTGTCTTGATTTGTAGCCTGACTGATTCGAGTAATTAAGTCTTCGGGGTATCTTAAAGCCTAGTGCCCTAAAGCCATCTGGTTTGGGAGTCACTGACTGAAAGCTTGCTACATGGATCTTTCAGAAAGCTTAATAGATCAAGACATTGCACAACCAATAAAGCAATGAGGAAAAAAAAGAATGATGAAAAAAAAAATGAAAAAGTCATATATGCATGCTGGGAAGTACGAGTTCAATAAGGGGAGCTAGTGAGTTGAAAGGGTATGTGCCTTAATATATTCAGAGCTTGGTTATGCTACATGAGAGGACTGCTAGTTCATTTTACACGAGGGAGCTAAAGCTGATTATTTTGAGATATGTTGATGTGAATTATGTGTGGGGACCATTGATTTGAATTATGGAATTTGAAAATTTTCTTGAATGCAAGTTTGTAACTATGTATTGTAATCTTCTTCTTGAATTAATGTTGAAACAGAATTTTGAATGTTTGTGGGTAACATTTCTGGAAACCCTCACGAGACTATACTCGTCCACTAGGGGGAACCTAGGGGTTTAAAGGCTTGTTGCATATGCTAAATGCAATCGTTTCTCCCACGAAAGTGGAGTTAGGTAGTTTAGTTAGTGTTTAGTAGTTTCTTTGTTTTAGTTTTGTTTTATTCTATTGCTAAGGGACTAGCAATATGTAAGTTTGGGGGTGTGATAGGCGTTGAATGTTACACATTCTAGCCTCTTAACTTATGTATTTTATTCTCTTAGTGATAGATTCTTTTCTGATTTTACTTCGTTTTAGTGTTTTCTATATTTTCAGGGCCTTAATGATTATTTCAGTTAAAATCGTGCTTTTGGGTTTTTAAAAAAGAAATCCAAGATGGTGAGATGAAGCCTACATCAAGGAGATTCACTCAACCATTTATTTCAACTCAAATCAGCCCAAGAAAGAGGTCCAAGAGAATTACAGTTGCTTAAGAAGGTTTCGGGCCTGAAGCCCAAATCTGCGCATAATACAGTCTTAATACCATTTTGGAAAACGGACCAGAAGTCTTATTTCTGAGCCTCAAATAGACATTATTTTCACGTAGGGTTGAACGAAATTTCATTATGCACACTTTTGTATTTCACGAAAATTCCGTAAATCGGACTTTTAGTGGGTCAAAAGTCGGGCCGAAGTCAGCAGGAAAAACCCACCTGATTAGTGCTGCGGGAAACCCTAATTAATTCCTAATTGGATTAGGACTTTGGTGTATTCTCTTGGAGAATAAAGTGAAGACTTGGAGGTTGAATTGGGAGAGCTTACACAGAGATTGGAGAGTCTGAGAGGGCTGAAGAGAACAGAAACATATCGCAGAGTCATTGGAGAACGAAGTCATACGCGTAATTCAGAAAGATGATGTCTTCTTCCTCAACAGTTGAAGCTTCTTCTTCTACCATGAGCGGCTAGTTCATCCACTAGGGTTTTGATGTAGCCCTAACAAAGCAACAATAGTTTGATTGTTTTAATTATTGGGAACCTTTATATACATGCATAGATTGTGTAATTGTGAGGATTCTTATTATAGAATTGAGCAATAAAAGTCTTGTAAATTCAATCTCAATGATTTCTTATCTTGTCTTAGATATTTAGTTGTTGTTATTGAACTCAATCTCTCTTATTTTCTGTGATCATGAGAAAATTATTAGACAATGGTAATCACTGAATATATTGTTATGAGCTTTGATGGATTATGCCTAGAGAAGATGAACCATACTGCACCCTAGATTAGAGTAGTTAGGCAGATGGCCCATGCCAATCGAAGATAGTCCATAGCTTAGCCTTAATCATATGTTATCTTCTTGACGGATGAAGGTGAGCTTGTAGCCACCGACACCACTTATGCATGATGTAATTCCCCATAGTTGATTCAATTGACCATTGATTGTGGAGTTAATGGTGAAGTCAAACACCCTAGATTTCTCTCCTATTATCTTCACTATCTTGTTTACTTTGATTTATTTTATTTTATCTTTTTAATTAGTTTAAAAATCAGAATTATTTTCTTCTAAATTTAATTGGAATTAATTCCGTAATCCAACTCGTCAGACCATAATCCCTGAGGTACGATACCCATTCCTTTCGATAGCCCTATTCTGCAAGGAATTCGTTCTATTGCGAAGTGTGGAAATTTTTAATTGATATATTTTTGAGTCACACTCACACACGAATCAATAAGGTAGCAGTTATAGCCTTCATGGGAGGTCTATTACCCTCTAAATTCCTATACTCAGTTTCTAAGTACCACCCCCCCGATAGCATGTCTGAATTCCTTATGAAAGCTCAAAGTACATGAATGCCGAAGATGCCCTTGATGCTTGGAGGGAAAAAGGTGATAGTAACCAGAAGGTGGACAGGAAAAGGGGAGGACAATTAAGCAAGGAGGAACAAAACTCCAAGTATGGTAGGATGTCACAAGAACAGAACAATAAGACGATGCACCATGATAGAGGATTCAGTTTTACCCCATTGAACGCATTGATAAGTCAGATCCTCCTCCACATCTAAGATAACCTGGTAGTGTCATGGCCTCCAAAGTTAAAGACTAATCCAACAAGAAGATCCTACGATAAGTATTGTAGGTTCCATCGTGACCATGGCCACGATACGGATGAATGTATAGATCTGAAAAGACAGATTGAGAGTTTGATTCAAAGGGGTCAATTGCGAAGATTTGTGATCGGCGGTGGGCGGAGAACACAGAATCATACGCAGGTTGTGAATGAAGGCACAACTCAGAAAAACCCTCCACTATGGGAAATTAGAGTCATCTTTGGAGGAATCGGGGGTGGCAGAGAGTCCAATGCAGCTCGCAAAGCACATGTAAGAAAAGTCAAAATTTTCTCCAAAGTCAGCGAGGTAAGCAAATTGCCCGCCAAGTGCCCTCAGTTGAATGATCAGATAATCACCTTTTTAGAAGACAACGCTAGGAGAATTCAGCAACCCCACAATGATGCCCTCGTGGTCACATTAATTGTTACCAATTTCTCAATTAGGCAGGTTTTAATTAACAATGGCAATTATGCGGACATCTTTTGTGTAGATGTATTTGATCAAATAAGGATTGGGAGGGATAGACTACTCAATCTCCACTTGTAGGTTTCTCCAGGTAGAAGCTCATTCCCTTGGGCACAGTCGATATCCCGGTCACGGCTGGTTCAAGTCCTATACAAATCACAAAGATGGTAACTTTCTTCATGGTAGACTGCCGGACCATATATAATGTCATTCTGGGAAGGGCCATGTTGAGTGCTAGGAGAGCAGTGACCTCTACTTATCACCTCCTTGTTCGGTTCCCCACTTAGCATGGTGTCGAGGAGCTAAGAGGAGATCAGGTCACTGCCTGAGAATGTTACGCCACTTCCCTAAGGGAGAGGAAAGTATCAGAAACTCTGAATATTGAGGGGCTGGAAGTGGAAGAGAAAGAGGAGGTTTGCCATGCGGATTCGATGGAATAGTTAGTTGAAGTTAACTTGGATGAATAAGGTGCAGAAAAAAAAGTAAGCTTGCTGTCATCACTCTCACCCACCTCTCGGGAAGAGATGGTTCAATTCCTCAGAACAAATAATGACATGTTTGCCTGGTCCCACGAGGATTTGCCTGGGATTGATCCAACCATTTTCGTACACCGACTAAATGTCAGCCCCGTTGCCAAGCCAATCAGACAGAAGAGGAGAACCTTTGCCCCCATAAAGGAACATGGCAATCTCTGAGGTGGTGGATAAATTATTAAAGGCCAACTTCGTATGGGAAACCAATTAGCCGGACTGGTTGAAAAATGTGGTGCTGGTTAAAAAGTCTAATGGCAATTAGCGCCTGTGTGTCGACTTTACTACTCTAAACAAAGTCTTTCCAAAAGACAGCTTCCCCCTTCCACGGATTGACATGCTAAAGGAAGGAACAGCAGGGTACGAGCGGCTTAGCTTCATGGATGCCTACTAGGGATATAATCAAATTCCAATGTGGCCATCAGACTAGGAAAAGACGTCCTTTATAACAGAAAGGGGTTGTACTGCTATACGGTGATGCTGTTCAGTCTGAAGAATGCTGGCGCAACCTATCAAAGACTGGTGAATAGAATGTTTAAAGAGAAAATTGGTAGGAACATGCTCGTCAAATGCCAGATGGCCGCGAGCCACTTGGACGATTTATAAGAAGCCTTTGACATCCTTCGAAGGTACAGAATAAAGCTCAATGCTAGTAAAAATGTGCTTTTGAGGTGTCCTTCGAGAAGTTTCTGGGCTACCTGGTCAGTAAAAGGAGGATAGAAGCCAACCCGTAGAAGGTACAAGCTATCCTGGATACGAGATCACCCAAAATGGTTAAAAAAGTACAGACGCTGATAGGAAAAGTGGCAGCATTAAGACGGCTAATCTCTCGTGCTACAGACAGATGTCCCATTTTTTTGGGTCCTCAAATGGGCCTTTGAGTGGACACCAGAATGTGAACATGCCTTAAATGAGCTGAAGCAGTACCTCAGCTCACCTGTACTCCTATCGTGTGCACGTGTAGGGGAGGAATTGTACTCATATTTCGCTGTCTCCCTCGCAGTAGTCAGTTCTACACTAGTGCGGGAAGAGGAAAGAGTGCAAATGCCAGTTTACTATGCCAGCAAGGTACTCCGGGGGGCAGAAGAAAGGTATCCCTCGATAGAGAAACTAGCATTTGCCTTGATTATAACAGCTAGGAAACTTAGGCCATACTATTGTGGTACTAACTAATCAACCGCTCGGCAAGTCCTCTTTTGACCCGAAACCTCTGGATGACTTGTGAAGTGGTCTATGGAACTAGGAGAATTTGACATCCAGTACATACCGAGATCAACGATCAAAGGTCAAGTACTAGCGGATTTTATAGCTGAATTTACGTACCCACCGAAAAGAGAGCAGGTTCAGTAGGAAGAGGTGGAGAGCCCAGTCCAACAAAACAGGGAGGACCTAATGGACCTGGATTGCACATGGCAATTATTTATGGACGGATTATTGAACGTACAAGCCAGAGGCGCAGGGATATTGATTACATCTTCGGCATGGGAAAAGTTCAAATATGCCCTATAATTCGGATTCAAGGCAACAAACATCGAGGCTGAGTGCGAAGCCTTGATAGCAGGGTTAAAACTAGTTGGTGTTCTTAAGATACAGCAACTAAAAGCTTATACTAACTCCCAGCTAGTTGCACGACAGGTTTATGCAGAGTACAAAGCAAAGGGAACAAGAATGAAATCTTACTTATAAAAAGTACAAGAGCTAGTTACCCACTTCCAAAAATTTTCGATCACACGGGTCCCCC
Source organism: Cornus controversa (assembly GCA_026545225.1). Lineage (NCBI taxonomy): Eukaryota > Viridiplantae > Streptophyta > Magnoliopsida > Cornales > Cornaceae > Cornus > Cornus controversa. The sequence continues at coordinate 25,060,140 of CM048848.1, read as the reverse complement.
ATAGTGAAAATTCTAACGCAGATGCTCTTGCTCGATTAGCTATAGCACAATAAGCAGTCCAAGGGGGGTGCTTTTAGAGCGCATGGACCACCCAAGCATAATAGAGACACCGTGCAAGGTTAACCAAATTACCCAAGGAATGGAATGGGCAAATTCGATTGTCAAATACATAACGGATGAAGAACTACTATCCCAAAAGACAGAGGCACACAGAACAAGGATCAGAGCATCTAGGTATACCCTGATCGATAGAATCCTCTACAAAAGGGGAGTCTCCTTACCATACCTACGATGCATATCGACGGAAGAAGCTCGGCATATCATGAGAGAATTCCATGAAGGGGAATGTGAAAACCATGTGGGGGGGGTAGGTCCATGGCTCATAAAGCCATCAGGCAGGGACACTATTGGCCCTCTATGCAGCAGGATGCACTGGACTTTGTCAAAAGGTGCGAAAAGTGCCGGCGCTTCACCAATATCCCAAGGCAGCCTCTGGAAGAGTTGACCACCACCAAAGTCCCCACAAGGGGAAGCCCAACTTCTTAGCGTTCGAAAGCAAATCGGTTTTTCCCGTTGAAATAGGAATGGTGGCAAGTCATCGGGCTAAGTACTATGACCCCATTTATAATGAGGAGGAGCAAAAAGCCAGTGTCGACTTCATTGATGAAAAAAGGGAACAAGCGCAGGTACGGATGGCCGCATATCGGTAGGTCATGTCCTGGTACTACAATACCAGGGTCAAGCAGAGGAGTTTTCAACCCGGTGATCTAGTTCTACGTGAAGTCACTCAAGCCACCAAACCTCTCGGTATTGGAAAGCTAACTCCTAATTGGGAGGGCTCATATAGAGTAGTCAAAACTCAAAGACGAGGCACTTATTGATTGGAATCCTTAGAATAAAAGAAGTTGGCCCATCCTTGGAATGCTGAGCATTTGAAGAAGTTCTATCAGTAAAGTTTCTTTTTTATGACTTGTTCTTTATTAGTCTTCGTCCCATCATTTTTAGCTTGCGTCTACTTTCAGCAAGTATTATTTTAGAGGTTGGCTTTATTGCTAAGCCTTAAAACAGGACTCCTGTTACAAGTCCAGTTCCTTTTTTCTTGAATAATTTTTATCATAGAACATCAATAAAAGTGTTGTTCATTTTAGAACATGTTGTTATATTCAAAATCCAAAACCCTACGGGGACACACCTACATGGATGGCCTTTGAAGAAAAAGACGTGATGGATTAATCCCAAGAAAATCACCACCCTATGGGGGCAAAACCCTACGGGAACCCACCTCCATGGAGGGCCTTTGAAGAGAAAGGTAGGATAGAGTAATCCCAGAAAAATCACCACCCTACGGGGACACACCTCCACGGGGGGCCTTTGAAGAAAAAGGCGAGATGGATTAATTCCTAGAAAATCACCACCCTATGAGAGAAAAATCCTACGGGGCACACCTCTATGGAGGGCCTTTGAAGAAAAAGGCGGGATGGATTAATCCTGAGAAAATCACCACCCTACGGGGGCAAAACCTTACAGGGACACACCTCCATGGAGGGCCTTTGAAGAAAAAGGCGGGATGGATTAATTCTAAAAAAATCACCACCCTACGGGCATAAAACCCTACGAGGACACACCTCCACAGAGGGCCTTTGACGATAAAGGCGGGATGGGTTAAATTATGAGAACATAAGTGGACATATCTAAATAGCACGATAAAAAAGAAATAAATGATTCTTCATTAATTAAAAAGAAGGGTACAGGGAGCCCCCATAATGGGGGAACGTTATAAGGTACTAAAAGAAAAGACACAAGATCAGGCATTAAGGTCCCTAAGCTGCAAGCTGGACAAATTCATATCAGGCCACTGATCCAATCGATATATGACTGGTTGTGGGCCTTATCAAAATCAGGTGAATCTTTGAAATGCTCAACAACCAATTCTCTAATCCCAGGCAGGTCAACGTTCCACCGGGGCATCTCCTCCCATTTATGACTGAGCTGATGAGGGTGTCTATCTCCTCGCCGTGAGAAGGATGGGAAGCACGAAGGGTCTAAAGCTCATAGTTGAGGATAGTGCGCTCGCTGATGAAGGAAGCACGTTCTGTGGTAAAGGCAGTTCTTGCTTCTCCAGTTCTTCCTCCGTCCATAAGAGGCGATTGAAAAGACCATGGGCAATAGTCAGGCCCTATTTAATATGTAAGAAAGAACATGTAGTTAAAAGAAGAGAGAAGGAAATGGAGAATTCCATTTGAAATGTAGCAAGAGGAGTAGGGATGCACCTTAGCCATAGAGTCAATAGCGTTCACCTTCTCAAAATTGTGCAGGAGAACAAACTCCCTGACTCTTTTTATTGCAAAAGTTGTATCAGACAGTAGCAATCTGGTGTGGCTAGCAGGGGGGTTAGTATCCTGGTGTGACTGGTAGTAGGGGAGAAAGATATGTGTGAGCTACCACCGCCGAAGAGTTGTGTTGAGGCCACCCCAAAAGCGCTTGGGTCCGATAGACTACTGCCCGTAAACAACTGGGTAGAAGGCACCCCAAACGGGTTGGGGCTCGGAGTCAGAGTACTCATAGTTGTAAGGGCTGAATTCCCAATGGAAGGAGAAGACAAAAGTCCCCACATGTAGGTAACTCAGTATTCCTGATAGCCACAGGCATGCGCAGTCTTTTTTGAATAGAAGGGGATGAGGATGACACAACACCGTGTTATACGACTCCTAAAGCAAAGGGGAAGGAAGGATAAAGGTGTTAGTGTGTACCTCACCTATTTCCAATTATGCAAGAGGGATATCCCAGCATACTCAACCCCGCGTCAGAGGTGAAGACCATCGCGTCTCTCATTTGGAGCTCGTAGACAATGTCTAGTCTATCTTCTTCTGCACAACTCATAGCTAGCTCAATCCTAGCGACTAGAATGTGAAAATAACTTCACGTAAAGTGTAGTGCAGGAAAATGAGGCAATAGCATGGATAAAGAAAATAGGAGGTAGAAAGAGCTCACCAGTTGTATCACCATCAGTCCATGTACGAGGGATACGGAGGGGGGGATCTCCCAGCTTCCTGAGACAAAAAAAGAACCATTCTTTCCAATTCTTTATCCTTTAGCTATTGTTAAGAACTACCAGACCTTTGAGAAAGCTCCTTGCAGCGCGAGATTGGCCTTAAATGTGACGCCAGTCTTTACTCTTTCGAAGAGTATAATAGGAAAGAAACTCGTTAATGGTTAGTTGAGAAGTAAGCTTACAAGACTTCCAAATGACCAGGGTAGCCATGATAATACGTCAAGAGTTGGGCATAAGTTGAGAAGGGCAGAGGTTGATTGCCTAAAGCAACGGGATAGAAAATCAAAGGCCTAAAAAAAAGTGACCTTCATAAAAGCAAGTTTCTCTGGGGCAAATGGAGTAAGCCCTCTTCGTGGGCAGAGGAGCTCTAGCCACGACCCCATCTAGAAAAGAATATAAAATAGACAGCTTCTCCACCTCGGTGTCCGTCATAGTAGAGCTAATAGCCTGGCACTCAGAATAGTTCGCTATTATGGGTTGCAGAAACTCAAACACGTGGACAAAGGGAGAGCGAGGGGCAAAGTTCTTTGGAGACGGCTTGTCAAAGTTATGATCAATAACAAACAAACAACGTGATAGGGAGGTAGGATGGTATAGGGCATGAGTTGGTGAAGTGGTAGTAAGTGAAGAGGGTAACTACTTATATAGGCAAGGCAAGTTGTTCCAATCCCCCCGATGCTCTTTTCCAAATGGTCACAAAAACAACGGCTATAAGTAAACGGTTATAAGCAAACAACTATAAGCAAATGGTCACAGGTGTACCAGGCATTGTGTATTGTGCACAAATACTATGCTCATCTAGGAATTTAGCAAATGGTCCTGGACATTGTCTTATTCCATCATACTTTCTGTAATACTCACCACCTCTATCTGATTGAATGATTTTCACCTTTTTATCTAATTATCGCTCAACTTCAGTAATATATGCCTTTAAATGATTTATTGCTTGAGACTTTTCATGCAACAAATAGACAAAACCATAATGTGAAAATCATCGATGAAAGTGATAAAGTACTTTTCTCTACTAAAAGATGGTGAGTCAAAAAGTCCATATATATCAGTATGGACAATCTCCAAAAGTTTTCCACTTCTTGTGGTGCCTTTCTTTGTATGTTTGGTTTGCTTTCCTTTAATGCAATCCACGCATACATCAAAATCAATAAAATGAAGATTTGAAAGTGTCACGCCCCGGTTTTCGACACCCGGTTAGGAGCGAAGGAAACGGGGGTGAATCCGTACATTCACCTCAAGTTCCCACACCTTAATCTCATTATAATCATTTATATTGCGGAAGCATTCTATATGCACACCCTTCAAGTGGCATTAGACAATCAAAGGCCCTTCCACATGATTTTTACCTTTGGTTCTATACATATAAACCACTAAGTTCTGGACCTCAACTATTTACACAGATGGAATTTGATTATGAAACCTACACCATTGGATAGAGATTTCAAAAATACTCAAGTTAAAAAAAAACTACACTCAATTCCGATTTAAAACGAAGAAATTACATCGAAACGAAGTTTGGACAAATTTTGAACCTTGCTGTGAATAGTAATCTCGATCAATCGAGATTGGATCTCGATCAATCGAAATCCATCTCGATTAATCGAAATTTTGACCCCATCAATAGAAGAAAATAGCCTCTCGGTAACTTGGACCTGCAATATTTCGATTAATCGAGATTGGGACTTCGATTAATCGAAATTAAGCCTGAAAATTCATAAAATCTCGCAACCATTCCGATCAATCGAGATGGGCATCTCGATTAATCGAAATGGGACTTCGATTAATCGAAATAAGGCCTGAAAATCCTTAAAATCTCGCAACCATTTCGATCAATTGAGATGGGCATCTTGATTAATCGAAATGGGCATTTCGAACCAAATCTCAACCAAGCCACCTTAGATCATTCATAACTCATATAAATCATCTACCATTGAAAAAAAATCACACTCACACATCAACCTATACATTTGAATCTCAAATCTTGCATAATCATAGAAAACTCATCCTAAGTTCACAATGCACATAAAATTCAAGTGAACCAAACCGTCCTCATTTTTTTTTTCAAAGGTGATCTTCATTAACCCAACCATGCAATCTAACTTATACATTGAGATCCTACAACCATGATTCCACATAAATCCACAACTCTAAACCTCCACATCCACAAAATTAAGATAAAAGAGATAAAAGAACACATTCATCCATTTAAATTCCAAATCCATACATAATCCACGGAACCATACATATAAGAATTCAAATGGCCCTTTTTGTATACATTCAATAAGTCTCAAATGAAGGAAGCCATTATACATACACTCCTCAAAAATCACTTTCCTATGAGTGTGGCACTTACATTTGAATTTCACATACATAAGAAGATATAAATGTAAAGGCAACACCACAACCATTGTCTACATGCCACAAGCCGGCATGGACATTTATCTACATCTCAAAAGAGCAAAAGTCCAAAAATAAGCTCAACATATCCATAGAGCTAATCATGCTTCGTCTTCCATTGGCGCCTTATCTGAAAATGTTTATATAAAGGGGTGAGCATCTCAACTGCTCAGTAGAAATGATCCACCCATCCCCACTCTAACCCGTAAGCCATGCATGAATGCACATGCCCATCCATTTTTACCCAAACATCCACGTTTTTTCAAACCATGCATGATGCTTCACATAAAGTGCAAATACATATGTATATATATATATATATATATATATCAAATTGGACAAGTCACAACTTATATATATATATAACTCACAACAAATCAATCCAAAGGGGCTTTCTCATCACTCCAATAGTAAGGGTCTCTTCGGCACCCAAACTCTGCTTGTGCTTTATCGGGTTGCTAACCCGAAGGGAGCACCTCCTCTTGGCCAAGTTTTGGGTCTTTCACCCTAGGGGCCTTCCCCTTATCTTAATTTCACACTCATGCCCCAAAATTATCACATAATTCATATAATCACACCAATGCACATAGTCTCACAATGTATGCATTTTTCATCAAATCAATGCATTTTCCTTCCAACTTAAAATTGTCACAATGCTATCACACTCACATCATGAAAATCACTATGCTCATGGATTTTGCTAGAAAATCATATTTTTCATGTTTTCATCCAACAAACACATTTTTCACCAAAAGCACTATAGTCACATTTGCACAAATATACCATGCATAAGCCCTAACTAACATGTTGGACACTTATACATGCATAAATCACCATGGAATACATATATATATATATATATATATACATAGACCTAGGTTCAAGAAATCAAAAGCTATCTCTTATGATATTTAGGAAGGGACCACAAGATCAAAGTAGAAGTGAGTCTAGCACCCCTACCTCAAATTGGAAGAGTTTCTAATTGATTTCCCCCAATCTCTCAAAACCCAACTTCCTCCGAAATGATTTTTAAACCGATCAATCTCGAGCCCTCGATACGTAGATCGTTTCTTCCTTCTTCGGTGAAATCAAAATCCCACTCTAAGGCCCTCAAATCTAGTGAAGAAGAGGAGAAGATGAAGCTTGGATGTATATACGTATATATCTCTCTCTCTCTCGGCTGCTGGAATGAAGAATGAGAGAATAGCTGATCTCTCTTAGTATTTATAGCTAAGTGACCTCCTCTTAATTACTAGTTTGCCATCACCTTTTGCAAAACCTTCTCGGGCTCATTTTTGGAGTTCCGTAACTCAGATCGACACGAAATTAACTCCGCTGCGCGTCAAATATTTTATTTAAGCTATCCTCCAATTTTGAAGTCATTTTGACACTTTCAAAATTTCTGGGCCCACAAGGCCTGCGCCCCTAGGTTGACCAAACTCAAAAAAGTCAACATTTGCCAAAAGTCTCCAAAACTTCCCAAAACTCTATACCAGCCCTCTAAATATGTTCCCCACATTCAAAACATCTTAAACATCATTTAAAATGTGGTTAAAGCAATAAATGACAAAAAAATTGAAAAACCGGCCAAAATTGGGCACGGCCTCTACAGAAAGAATCCCATCTTATACCAATCTCTCAATTCTTTCTCTGGATATATGACCTAGTCTTTTATGCAACAAGAAAGAAGAATTCTCATTAACTCTGCTATGTTTAGTTCCAGCATCATGATGCAGGGTGAGGAGTGTTTTAGCAAAATTTTTGTTAAGATTAAATATATATAACCCCTCGGATAAAACACCAGAACCAACAAATGAGTCATTTCTCAACAAATGAAAACCCTTATGTTCAAAATACAAAGCATAACCATCATAATCAAGTCTTGACATGGAAATTAAATTTCTAGAAATAGTAGGAACATAAAGAGTATCAAATAGGTCCAAACAATGGCCTGACTCTAAAAACAAACGTAAAGTCCCAACACCAACAACTGGTACTTGAGTTCCATTTCCCAAGACTATAAAATGCTCATTTTCCTTTATGTTCTAGATCGAAAGGTATCCCTGCATTGAATTTGAAACATGAATAGTAGAACTAGAGTCAATCCACCATGTATTAGAAGGAACTTGTGTCACATTTGATTCGAAACATACATAAGCCAATAGCTTACCCTTCTTCTAGAACCAAGCTTTACGTTTTAGGCAATTTTTCTGTAAATGCCCATCGCCATGACAGAAATAGCATTTTGGTCCATTATGTTCCTTCCTGCGAGCCCCATTGACATGAGAAGGTCCCGCAACCTTCAATGGATCTTTCTTGAAACTCTTCTTTGGTTTCTTTCCTTTATTTCCAACTCCATGACTCATAACATTAACTGAATGTTGTCCTTGTTGCCTAAGACTTGCCTCTTCTTGAGTTAACATACTCACCAATTCATTCACATTCCACTTTTCTTTAATAGTGTTATAGTGAATCTAAAATGGCCCATACTGAGTAGGTAAGGAATTCAGAATGAATTGAACAAGGAAACTTCCATCAACATTCATATCCAAAGATTTGAGTCTGGCAGCTAGATTGGTCATTTCAAGGACATGCTCATTCATTCCACGGCTACCATCAAATTTCATGGTGGTAAGTTCAGCTATTAATCTCCCTCCAAGGGACTTGTCCGCTGAATTAAACCAATCTTCCGCAGCCTTGAAATATTCCTTTGCATTTTCAATTTGAGGAGGGTTGACTTAATATTGTTCACAATACACATTCGCATAAACATGATGCTTAATCTGTTCAGTCTTTCGCATGACTTAGACAAAGCTTGTTGCTCCGAACTACATGTTTCAGTAATATCAGCTCGTTTGTCAATTCGCAATGCTAAGTCAAGATCTAGAACACCAAGGTGAAACTAGATCTGTTCCTTCAAATTAGAGAAATTAGATCCATCAAAGATCAGAACAGAAGAAGCTAGCGAATGAAATGAAACAGGAACTGACACTGCAATAAAATCATCACAACATTAATGCTTTGAGAAAATCACTTCCATTAGTAATATTGTGTTCAATCTTTTGATTAACTAATGTAATATACTAATATTCAAATTTAATGGTGATTTTCACTCACCTAGGCATAACTGATAACCCTTCAGAGTTTGATTAGTTTGTCACCTTTGGGTATCCATTCCAATCTCATTATCACTCTATCAGTTATTTTAATTAATTTAATGATTACTTGAAAGTTGGTGCACCTTTGGGTCAAACCATAATAATCAAATAATCATTCCATAATAATTTTGCAAAGTCATAATTCAATTCAATATTTATAACTTTTACCAGCAAAACCAAGCAAAATCTGTCCATCATCAAAACAGATAACTAATATCATAGAATAAATATACATACATATATATATATATATATATTATCATATGTTTTGAGTTCAAAAATCCTATACTAGCATTCTCTTTTAATTTCTCAATTACATGCAAAATGTGGCCCATAACAGTTCAGCCCATGCATGCATAAATAAATTATTAACCCAATACAAGTGAACCTATAACTTAGCCACCATTACTAATTTACTGTCATAAAACATGTAAGTGTCCCATACAAAATCAAACAAATAAAATATCTATATATATATATATATATATATATATATATTAATGGTCTGCAATGCATTAAACCACACGACCCAACAAATTCGGAATCAACTCATACGAAATCAAACCGACACATGCTAATAAATATCCACACGGAATCATGATATTCCAATAATGTAAAATCCCAATAAATCCGGCAAACATCATAGAAATTTTTGGAATCAGTGAACAGTGAGTTCCGAAAATTATGAACACAAAACATTGCACATAAAACAATAGCGAGATTGAAAAATATTAAAGAAATCGATCTCTATACGAAAAGGAAAATCATGATAGTTTTAACCTTGCTCTGATACCACATGTAAAATTTAATTTTACTGAAATAAGAATCTTCAATTAACATGAAAATCACATAATCATATTTTTATGCGGAAATAAATATTTTATAAAACATACCATAATCAGCCATAATGAAATCTCCTTTTTTCAAGAAAGCTTGTAGAAATGATTTCTCTCACTTAACTCCTTTTCTTTGCTGCACTAGAACATATGGGGAAATCTGATACAAATGAAAATGTAGGTAGAGAGAGGATAATTCCTACGTCATAAAAATAAAAACAGTTATCCTACTCCCAATAAAAGTAAGTAGATAGGAAAATAACTTCCCTTATTATTTCTCACTAGTAACCGTACATCTCTTTTTAAAAGCCAATAACGACATATATATACATTAGATAAGGATTAAAAAAAAAGGAAGAGGGGATTCAAGAAGCAGCAGTGGCGCTACAGTGAGGGTACATTGAGAAGAAAAATAGAGGAAGAATCAAGGGCCTCAAGTAGATAGATATATATACATAGAGAGAGTGTAGCTGTTGATATATAGATATTGAGAGAAGAAAAAATAGGAACAGTGAAAGAAGAACCAACATGACTAGTTTTGGCGCTAGAAAGAGAGACCTCCGAGCTCATCAGCGAGGTTCGTGAAAGCTACGAGCTTAGCAAGGTTCGTGAGTGCTTTGTGTTCATCAATAAGGTTCGTAAGTGCTTCGTGTTCATCAGCAAGATCCTTGCAAAATATTCGAGTTCAGCACAAGATCTGTGCGATCTTTGTGTACATCAGTGGCCATCCTGTTCACTAGCTAATTTAGTGAGATTATTACGATCTTCAGTTCTTTAGCAATCTTCTTATTCAACTTGATTTAGTTTTTGATTGAACCTCACACAGAAGCATGACTTATATCTATGGTATACACTGTCCAATCTTTTTACTTGCACATGTTCTCTAATTAATGTGGTTCTTGAATAGGTATATACATGTTGGTATTGATGGTTAAAATTGCTGGGTATTGATGGTTGAACTTGCTGAACATTGATGGTTGTAATTGCTGGAAATTTTAAGTACTTGAACAAATTGTTGTTTCTGAAATTCCATACACTACTTTATGAGCCTAAATATTTATGTTGCTGAATCTACTGTTTAATGAATATGCTGAAAGTTGCTGAAATATTGCTGTTTAGAAATGCTGAAAGTTTCTGAAATATTGCTGTTTATTTGTGCTGAAAGTTGCTGAAATATTGCTGTTTATAAATGCAAAAAATTGTTGAAATATTGCTGAGTTTTTGGGGCTGATATAGGCTGAAATATTGCGGAGTTTTTGGGCTGATATAGGCTGAAAATCTCTGTTCACTTCGCTGATTTTTTTTATGCTGAAAATTGTTGTTCAAATTGCTGTTTATTTGCTGCCTTATTAGAGCTAAATTTGCTATCCATTAAATAGTGCACATGTTGTCAATCTTTTAAACTGCTTATGCTACTAACTTCTCTACCCTAGTTGCAGTTGTATTTAAATCATTAGAACATGTTCAAAATTCAAGAATTGTCAGAAGAGTAGCTCATGGAGTATATCAAGCTAATGAAGATTTATCAAGAAGCTAAGATTAAGACTAATTGAAAGAGTGTCTTCTACAAGTCCATTGCAACTACACCTTCAAAGGTGTACTAATTGAAGACTCATTTTCGAAGAAGCTTGAGTATTATTACCCACCAACAAGTCAAGCAACCATATCATTATCAAGCTGAACGTTGAAGATAAACTACCAGAGCTAGAAGATTTGAAGATTAACCCTGAAGACCAACATAAAAAGCTTGAAGATCATTGCCACTACTCAAGACATCGAACTGACTCCACTATCACTATGTATAGTCCATGTATTGGGATACTTTTGATAGAGGGAGTGTGAGTGATTGTGGTGAGATTGAGGTGAGATAGCTTGGGCCTTAGGAAACTCAAGTTGGGATTGAGAGCAAAAAAGTTGTTATGAGATTTGGTGAGAGTGGTTCAGGCCTAGGGAGGCTATGAATTGGGTGAGTGAGAGAGTGATTAAGAGAATTACCGTACTACCCTATTAGACATAGTTGAGCTCAGTTCGAAGAGGATTTTTTTTCCCACCTTGGGGTTTCCTCTATAAATTTGTGCGTCCATCAAATTGTGTGATTGTGTGTGCCAGCCAAACTTGCAATATTAGTACGAAAAATTGAAGAACCTATTCACCCCTTCCCCCTCTAGGTTCATTAATTGGTATCAGAGCACAAGTCTGCATTTCTTGGTTTAGCCACTGGTAGTAAAGATCCTAAGTATGGCTGAAGACAGTTCTACTCACAAGGCTCCTATTTTTGATGGCACCAGCTTTAACACTTCGAGAATTAAGATGGAGGCTTTCTTACTTTCTATCTCCTATAATGTTTGGCACTCTACATTGGAAGGGGTTGTCATCCTTGAACCTATTAACCCCTCAGCAGCTGACAAGGTCCCAAATTAATCGATGGGAAGGCTAGAAATGCTTTATACAAAGCATTGCAAAAAGAAGAATTTACAAAAGTCAAAAATTACAAAACTGCAAATGAAATTTGAGATTCTTTGGTAACTGCACATAAAGGAAGCAACACTATCAAGGAAAATACGATTCAACTTTATCAAGTCATGTTTGATGGTCTTAAGATGTATGAAAGAGAAAATGTAGCGGATTACTTAGTCAGAGTCAAAGAGATTGTTAATGATATGAGGGCTTTGGGTGAACAAATCAAAGACAAAGTGCTATGCAAAAAGATACTGCGCACTATGACTGATAGGTTCAATCCTAAAGTCACCATTCTAGAAGACAAAGATATCTTTAGACTCAGCATTGATGAGTTAGAGACATCTCTCACAGCCTATGAGATGAGAATTGGTCCTCCTACTCAAACACAGAGGGGGACAGCTTTAAAAGCAAAAGAAGTGGAGGTTTCAACTGAAAATGAATCAAATTCTGATGACTTTGAGGATGAAATAGCTTACACAGCAAGAAAATTCAAAAAATTCAAGATGAGGAGAAAAGAAAAGCAACAGCAAGGAAAAGGTTATTTTGGGTGTGGAAAGCAAGGTCACTACATAGCAAATTGTCCAACTGCTCCTAAGAAATAAAAACATAAGAAGTTCAGTGCTCTGTAATACAAAGGAAAGGGCAAGAAAAAAGCCTTTTACACGGGTTGGGATTCAAGCACAGAAAAATAACAAAAATCATCTGATGAGAATGATGAAGAGGTATGCTTGTTTATGGCCTTACAAGAATTAGATGTGGCAAGTTCAAGTTCTGAAAGTGAAGAAGAACCCGATGTTGATGAAGTCCTTGCTGAATAGGAAAGGTTGGCACGGAAGTGTAGTGAACAAAAGAAGTAATTGAAGAGGGTCAACTCCGAGATGCAAAAGACAAAAGAGTTGCTTATGAAGTACTTAAGGGTAAAATTGTCTACCTTGTGTGCTATTTCACTTACTTTGTGCTATCTAACGGAATACAAGACTCAAGAATCAAACCGGAGCACCAAAAGGTGCAAACTAGAACTGAGTTCGTTTCTTGAGGAGAGATCTCAAAAAATGCATGAGATTTGGTAAAAGTCTATAAAGCAATTGGGAAAAATAGGTACTGGCTATGACGACAAAGCCACTCAGGTGATATCCAATAAAACCAACTTAACCTTTATTAGAGCTATAAATAGTAACATATATGCATCATATCCTATTGTTGATACAACTAGGAGACCAAAATATGAAATTCTATATAATGCTTATCAACAATCTAGGATTAAGAATGCATCTGCTAGAATTGCATGTCCCAATTATGTGAAGTTAAAACCGATGTATGTTAGAAAGATAGATCTACACTTGTACAGGGCATTTGTAACCACAAAAGGGTTGATTAAAATGAAAATGATGTGGATTCCTAAGAAATTGAACTCTATAAGCATGCTTGTTTATACTACTTTGAAAGCTTGTGATGTCAATACCAACTGGTATGTTGATAGTGGTTGTTGTAGACGCATGGCGGGAGATAAGACCAAATTTGTTAATAATGAAAATTTTAATGGTGGTTCTGTTATTTTTGAATATAATAAAAAAGGCAAAATTGTAGGAAAATGCACAATACCTGAAACCAAATAAATGTCTATGCTAAGTGATGTGCTCTATGTAGTGGGTTTAAAGTATAACTTGTTGAGTGTGAGTCAATTCTATGACACTGGTAGCTTAGTAAATTTTGACAAAGAAAACTACAATATTATTGATAAACAATCCGGTAAAACCCTTTTTGCTGCATGTAGAGCTCCAGGAAATGTCTCCACTATTCATGAAGACTCCTCACACACTGTTTACAATTTCACTAACATGAAAAATTCAACACTTTGGCATAAAAGGTTAGGGCATGTGCATTCCAAGAACATAAAAAATCTTATTAAGCGTAAGTCTGTTAGAGGTGTTCCAAATTTGTCTCTGAATGAAAATCAAGTATGCAATGCTTGCCAACAAGGTAAGCAGACAAAAATCTCTTTTAAAACAAAGGAAGTGAATATCTCTAAACCACTTGATATTGTTCATATGGATTTGTGTGGACCCATGAGGACCACAAGTACTGGTGGTAGCAAGTACTTTATGCTTGTCATTGATGATTATAGTAGAATGACTAGAATTTATTTTCTGAAAGAAAAGTCTGAAGCTATAATTCATTTCAAAAAGTTTGTTAACTTTGTTGAAAATGAGAAAAGTTGCAGGGTTAAGTGACTTAGATCTGATTTTGGAACTGAGTTCATCATGAAAGAATTCAGTGACTATTGTGATTCAAAGGGAATCAAGAAATAATTCTTAACAGTTAGAACACCTCAACAAAATGGGGTAGTTGAAAGAAGAAACAAAATAGTGTAAGAAATGGGCAGATTACTTCTGTTTGAGAAGAATCTATCCAAGGATTTTTGGACAGAAGCGGTAAACACAGAAGTCTACATTATAAATGGAGCTCTTCTGAGATCAAACTTGATAAAGACACCTTTTGACTTGTGGTTCGAGAAGCCTACAACGTTGCATTACTTCAAAATCTTTGGAAGTAAATGCTTCATCTACAATAACCATGATAATCTGGGAAAGTTTGACTCAAGAGCTGATGAAGGAATATTTTTGGGATATTTTACAAAGAACAAAGCCTACAGATGTTACAATTTGAGGACCAAAAAAACGGTGGAATCCATCTATGTAAAGATTGATGAAGAGGACACCACTCCAAAGGAAGACTCAGAAGAAGATCTTCATTCAGAAGCCGAAAAAGAGAATGACCAACCTAGCTCATCCATTACTGTTGAAGGAGAAAGAAGAGAACCTCGATATCCGAATCTAAAAAAAGAATCAAAGAATTGTTATATACATTAGATAAGGATAAAGAAAAAATGAAGAGGGGATTCAAGAAGTAGCAGCGGCGTTACAGTGAAGGGTACATTGAAAAGAAAAATAGAGGAATAATCAAGGGCCTCAAGTAGATAGATATATATACATAGAGAGAGTTGATATATAGATATAGAGAGAAGAAAAAATTGGAATAGTGAAAGGAGAACCAACATGACTAGTTTTGGTGCTAGAAAGAGAGACCTTCGAGCTCATCAGCGAGGTTCGTGAAAGCTTTGAGCTCAGCAAGGTTCATGAGTGCTTTGTGTTCATCAACAAGGTTCGTAAGTGCTTCGTGTTCATCAGCAAGATCCTTGCAAAATTTTTGAGTTCAGCACAAGATCTGTGCGATCTTTGTGTACATTAGTGGCCATCCTATTCACCAGCTAATTTAGTGAGATTCTTACGATCTTTAGCAATCTTCTTATTCAACTTGATTTAGTTTTTGATTGAACCTCACACATAAACATGACTAATATATGTGGTATACACTGTCCAATCTTTTTACTTGCACATGTTCTCTGATTAATGTGGTTCTTGAAGAGCTATATACATGTTGGTATTGATGGTTGAAATTGCGGGGTATTGATGGAATTGAACTTGCTGAACATTGATGGCTATAATTGCTGGGTATTGATGGTTGAACTTGCTGAACATTGATGGTTGTAATTGCTGGAAATTTTAAGTGCTTGAACAAATTGTTGTTTCTGAAATTTTGTACACTACTTTATGAGCTTAAATATTTATGTTGTTGAATCTACTATTTAATGAAGGTGCTGAAAGTTGCTGAAATATTGCTATTTATAAATGCTGAAAGTTGGTGAAATATTGCTGTTTATTTGTACTGAAAGTTGCTGAAATATTGTTGTTTATAAATGCTAAAAATTGCTGAAATATTGCTGAGTTTTTGGGGCTGATACAGGCTGAAATATTGCTGAATTTTTGGGCTGATATAGGCTGAAAATTGCTGTTCACTTTGCCGATTTTTTTTATTCTGAAAATTGTTTTTCAAATTGATGTTTATTTGCTATCTTATTAAAGCTGAATTTGCTATCCATTAAATAGTGCACATGTTGTCAATCTTTTAAACTGCTTATGCTACTAACTTCTTTTACCCTAGTTGCAGTTGTGTGTAAATCATGAGAACATGTTCAAAATTCAAGAATTGTCAGAAGAGTAGCTCATGGAGTATATCAAGATAATGAACATTTATCAAGAAGTTGAGATTAAGACTAATTGAAAGAGTGTCTTCTATACGTCCATTGCAACTACACCTTCAAAGGTGTACTAATTGAAGACTCATTTTCGAAGAAGCTCGAGTATCATTATCTGCCAAGAAGTCAAGCAACTATATCATTATCAAGCTGAACGTTGAAGACAAACTACCAAAGCTTGAAGATTAAACTTGAAGACCAACATACGAAGCTTGAAGATCATTGTTGTTGCTCAAGACATCAAACTAACTCCATTATCACGATGTATAGTCCAAGTATTGGGATACTTTGGGCAGGGGGAGTGTGAGTGATTGTGGTGAGATTGAGGTGAGAGAGCTTGGGCTTTGGGAAGCTCAAGTTGCGATTGAGAGGGAAAAAGCTGTTGTGAGAGTGGTTCAGGCCTAGGGAGGCTGTCAACTTGGTGAGTGCTGGAGTGAACTATGTTGTGAGTTAGGTGAGTGAGATAGTGATTGAGAGAATTACTATACTACCATTTCATACATAGTGGAGCTCAGTTCGAAGAGGTTTTTTCCCCACCTTGGGGTTTCATCTATAAATCTGTGTGTCCATCAAATTGTGTGATTGCATGTGCCAGCCAAACTTGCAATATTAGGATGAAAAATAAAAGAACCTATTCACCCCTTGCCCCTCTAGGTTCATCAAAAGGAATTAAAAGGCATATGAAAAAATAGAAATATATTCTATTAATTCACTAAATTGGCCGTACAATAGACTGAATTGATGGAATACAAAAGATGTGGAAAAAGTAAACTATACTACAAAAAAAGTGGTGCCTACATGGCACAAAATACGAAATAAAAAATGAAAATACTAAAAACATGTAATCCTAATCTGCTGGTGGTGGTGGTGCTAGCTGTAGTGAAGGAGGAGGATCGTTAGCATTGTAGTAGGCAAGATTATTCAGAATATGCTCAAATTTGTCATGAGTGATCTGCTGAGTCTCTATAAGAGCTAGAATATCACTGCTCATATCCTGTAGGGTGGCTTGACTACCCTCACGAATGTCTGTCCTCACAGCCTAGAGTGACTCTCAAGTCTCTTAGTGGTGATCCTCAAAATTATTGCATAGTTGAGCGACCTCTGCACTCAAGCACTCATAACCAGTAGCCAAATACTTGTACTACTCCTAGCTCATACGTACTGGCTTGTTAGAGTCCGAATCATAATGCATGGTCTCCCCGAGGGCTGCCAAGACGAATGCCTTATGAGCTGGCAGAACATCCATATCCATAACGTTCGCTACACCTATTGGAATAGGCTACATCTCTGGTGCAACTCAGGGTTACCGAATCAAGTTAGACTTCACTCTCAACCAATTTTGGTGAGTAAACTTTGGAGTTGGGCCAAGTGTAATCTCGGATGTCTCAAACTGGAAGGTGGCCTTTGTGAGGATAATAGTCACTAAGAAAGGTAAGGAAAGTTCCCAAGTAGTAGCTTTCAGGCTCTTCTTTGAAACAAGTTTGTCCCAGACCCTGTGCATTTGGCCCCAGATTATTACCAGCACCGAAAACCAATAATCCATGTAAACGGCATATAAAGCTCTAAAAAAGTCTCCACAACACTTTGTTTCTTTCCCTAGTGGGTGTGCGCTCTTTTGAAAGATGGTATTAATCAAACATAATTTCTTGGGGCACAAAGATTTGCTCGTGTAATTCTAGTGCTCAATGGTAAACTGCCTGCCACACATGGTATCAACCATGTTGAGTACTATAAGGCCCATATCTGGTAAGTCAGCAAAGAGGTAATACTCCTCATCATCATTAAGATCAGTTTATTGCTCGTGCGGGCATCCCATGATCTTACCAATGTCAGCCACCATAAAAGCAATTGTATTCCATCCACACCTTGTGTGTAAAACATTCTACTCATTGCAATTCACATCATATTCATATAGAATGATCGTATGAGTCATGGGTATGCAGCGTCACTGGTTGCATAAAAAGTGCAGTTAGATGGTGCTCTTTTATCGCCTACACTGACCATTCAGTGTTAGGAAGAATGGAAAAATTAAAGACCTCCACAATGTGCTTTGGATAGAACTCTCATTTCGCCCATTTACCGTAAGGCACGTCTCTCACTAGAGCGGAATGAACCTTGGCAAGAACCATTTTTGAAAAGAAATTATGGTTCAAGAATTTCTTCAAACACTTGGTTTGTAATTCTATGCTTGAGTCTCAATATGAGGTTTCAAAAGACAATACCTACGTCCAATCACTCTTACATGTCGATCAATCCTTTACCCGACAATCAAACCCCCAAAGCCACCACTTCGTCAAATCTCTTCAAAAAGTTACAACTCCACCCAATATAGACCTAACCCTACAAATTTTGTTTGCTATCCTCTTAGAAGATGTAGAAGGAGAAATAAATGAAGAAGGAATGACATAGAAATGAAAATAGAAGAAGAAAATAAAGAAGAAAAAAAGTGGAGATGGTGAAGGGGCTATTGGTAGGTGAGGGAGAGAAGAGATGGTGCGTAAGAGTGAGAGAAATAAGGGGGAAACCAATTCAAAATATAAGTGGCCCCACGTGCTATCATGTGGGGCCTTACATGGAATCGTAATACACATTATGATTCTACATAATTCTACGAGGAATTATAGAATCAGCGTAACATTAGGCAAAGTGCTCAAGTTTTTGATCTAAAAAGCAAAACATTTAGGATACCTCGTAAAGTTGATCACAAATCCGTGTAATGGTAATTACGTTGAATCATAATATTCATTACGATTGCATGTAAAACTACAAGGAATTGTAGAATCAGCGTAGTATTCCATGAAACGCTCAGGTTTTTGATTCAAAATTGCCATGGTATTTACGATTTTGCATAATGGCAATTGTGTGGAATCATAATGCCTTGTGCATTTTCGAATGAATTTTCTAAGGCATTACAAAAATATCCTAAAAAGACTATGCACACACATGGAATGTAAACTTACTTATTTTAGATACTTTCCTATTTAGATTGATGGGATTGCATGAAGGCATGATAACGCCCACGGAGTGGTAAAGTTTAATGTCTACGGCAAAATGTGAGAATCAATCATAAGTCCAAATACATGGGATCCATCATGTTAATGATATCTATGTATTCCATAAGAATTTGGCTATCCACATAAGGTTTTAACCATTGCCTATTGAATTTGAACAGAGTTTCATTTTGGACGTCTTGCAATTCCACTACTCCGTGGCGAGCAACAGAATTAATGAGAAATGGATCGTCCAATCTGGAATGAAGTTTTTTGAGAAAGAGGTGGAGCTTGGAATTGTAAAGCCGAGCTTTTCAACCAGGAGAGAATGATTTGGATTAGATATTGTGATCATAGAAGGCTTTAGTCTCTGCTTTATATATTTTTGCATTCTTGTATGTATCATTCCATAATTCCTACAATTCATTCTATTGGAGTTTTCGCTATTTTAGATACTTTCTTATTTCGATTGATGGGATTGCATGAAGGCATGATAATGCCCATGGAGTGGCAATGTTTAATGTCTACAGCAAGATGTGAGAATCTGTCATAAGTCCAAATACACAAGATCCGTCATGTCAGTGATATCTATGTATTCCATATGCATTTGGCTATCCATACAAGGTTCAACATTTGCCCATTGAATTTGAACAGAGTTCCATTTTAGGGGTCCTACAATTCCATCGCTCTATGGAGAGCAACAGAATTGATAAGAAATGGACTATCCCTTTGGGAACGAAGTTTTTTAGGAAAGAGGTGAAGATTGGAATTGTAATGCTAAGTTTTTTAACCTAGAGAGAATGATTTGGATCAGATATTGTGATAATGGAAAGCTTTAGTCTCTGCCTTATAGATTTTTGCATGCATCATTTCACAATTCCTACAATTCATTCAATTGGAGCTTCTGCTATTTTAGATACTTTCCTATTTAGATTGATGGGATTGCATGAAGGCATGATAAGGCCCACGGAGTGGCAAAGTTTAATGTCTATGACAAGATGTGAGAATCAATTATAAGTCCAAATACACAGGTTCAGTCATGTCAATGATTTCTATGTATTCCATATGTATTTGGCTATCCACACAAGGTTTTAGACTTTTCCCATTGAATTTGAACAGAGTTCCATTTTAGGGATCCTACAATTCCACCGCTCTATGGGGAGTAACATAATTGATGAGAAACAGATTGTCCCATTGGGAACAATGCTTTTTGCGAAAGAGGTGGACATTGGAATTGTAAGGCTAAGTTTTTAACCTAGAGAGAATTATTCGGATCATATATTGCGATCATAGAAGGCTTTAGCCTCTGCCTTATATATTTTTGCATTCTTGTATACATCGTAATTCCTGCAATTCACTCAATTGGAGCTTCTGTTATTTTAGATACTTTCTTATTAAGATTGATGGGATTACATGAAGGCATGATAACACCCACGAATTGGCAAAGTTTAATGTCTACGGCAAGTTGTGAGAATTAATCATAAGTCCACACACACGGGATCTGTAATGTCAACAATATCTATGTATTCCATATGCATTTGGCTATCCACACAAGGTTTCAAACTTTGCCCATTGAATTTGAATAGATTTCCATTTTGGGGGTCCTACAATTTCATCACCCTATGGGGAGCAACAAAATTGATGAGAAACGGACCATCCCATCGGAAACGAAGTTTTTCGGGAAAGTGGCGGAGCTTGGAATTTTAAAGGCAAGCTTTCTAACCCAGAGAGAATGATTTAGATTAGATATTGTGGTCATGGAAGGCTGTAGTCTATGCCTTATAGATTTTTGCATTCTTGTATGCGTCATTCCACAATTCCTATAATTCATTTAATTAGAGCTTCCGATTAGAGTCGGCCAATTTCATGTCAAAATTGAATTTCTTTGTGCCTCATAGAGCTTTGTACTCTACCTCTACCAGTAGATGACAAGTTTTACCATGCACTAGTCGGTACAGTGACATGTCAATGTGAGTTTTGTATGTGGTTCGGTAAGCCTATAATACGTCATTTGGTCGCATTGACCAATCTTTTTGGTTCGGCTGACCTGTTTGTTCGAGAATATTTTTGATATCTTGATTACATATTTCTAATTGTCCACTCATTTGAGGGTGGTAAGGTGTAGCAACCTTATGTGTGACGGTGTAAGAAATGTGACCATTTTTGGTCGATTCTCTATTATTTTTATTTATTGTCATATAAATTCTTTAAATGATTATTTATGTGTTTTAAATGTAAAATATATGTTTGAAGACTTATATAAGGGTCTAGAGAAATTTTGGAAGCGTTTGGAAAAAGTTAAGATTTTTTAGTCGGGTGGGCCCAGGACGCAGGTCCGGCAAGCCCAAAATATCCGAAAGTGTCAAAATGACACCAAATTTGGAGAGTAGCTTAAATAAAATATTTGATGTGCTATAGAATTCATTTTGGGTCTGTAGGAGTTATCGAAAGTGAAAAGGGAGCCCGAGAAGGTTTAGTGATTGACTAGTTGCATTTTTGTAAATAGATGAGTTAGGTTTATAAATAGGAAAGAGGAGAATGTAAAATTCATTCTCTCATTTCTTCATCTGCCATGAGAGAGAAATATAGATACGCATATATCTTTACATCATCTTCCTTCCTTCTAAATGAAATTTGAGAGGCTTGTGACAAAAATTGGAAGGTGCCGAAGAAGAGAGAATTGGTCTACACATTGAGGGATCGAGTTTGATTCATTCAGAATTGAATTTGGAGGAAGTTAAATTTTTGTGAGAAATTGGGGAAATCATTTGGAAGCTCTTCCAAATTGAGTTAAGGATGCCTAACCTATAAAATCTGGGGTTTTTTGAGTATATTGGTTGTTCAGAATAACCAATTGGTTATGTGGGTATAATTAGGTGTCTTTAAATATTAAATCATACTAAATTATGCCATTTAATGAATTCTCTATGTTAAATATGATGATTACTTGTTTATAATTGCCTTAGATAATTATGAAGCATGTGTGAATTGAAACGTGGAAGAATTATATGTGTTCATGTGTATATGTGAACGTAACACTTATATGTTAATAAATTTTCTTGAAAGCATCTTTAAGTGTAAACTATGATTAAGTGTCAATATAAATGATATGAAATATGGAAGATGTGAGACATGTTCAATGTGAATACATTTGATATTTATTTGAAAATTGTGCAAGTATGATAATTAAATGCTACACTAACTTGAATTGTATGTGCACTTTTAGTATGAGCATTTGCAATCCATCTTCATTCATTGGGAAGCATATGGTGAGGGTGGTGAGCTCAATTGGGCGGTGATGTCTTCTTGACGGGTGGCAAGGTATTCTGATAAAGGGAATCCTCGTGGGGTGGACTGGTAAAGGAGTCCCATTTAGATGGAAGATGATACTCTCTAAAATGGAGTTCTACGATGAGGTGGATAGGTAAAGGAGCCTCGATTAGGTGGGATTGGGTGGCCCGTAAAACTAAAACCCAATAGATGTGTGAAAAGTATGAGCGAGTTATGCATATCATCTTGCATTTATATATTGCTTATGATATGGTTATGATATACTGATATTGGCATAACATGATTAAATGCAAATGTTTGTTTATGTGGTATTCACAAAACTTGCGGAATTATATTTTAGACATTCATACTGAGTGTGTTATAACTTATCCCACGAGTATTAACTCTTTTCAAGAAATGGAAAAGGAGGTGATGGAGTCTCCCCAATAGTGAGTTGGCATGGAGTAGAATCAGTTTCATTGAAAGACTTATATTACTTTATTTGAATACATGTCTATATTGTTGACTATATACATGTGATGAACATGTATAAGATTTATTATATGTTGAGAACATGTTATACTTTGCCTTATGATTGCATACATTTAAATACAAATTTAAACATGATGAATTCTAGGTGATGCAAATGGTGATTTTGCATCTATGTTTATTTTTACATGTATAAAATTTTGAGATTTGTTATGTTGATGAATTGGTAAAATGAGGTTCATGTATGATGAGAATGGGGACTAAAGTGTGAGATTGTACACTTATAATTTGCTGTGGAGAAACAGTGTTCGAGTAATTTTAATCAATCGAAACCCTTGTTTCGATTAATCCAAATGTCTCGATTAATCAACCAAGTATCAAGAATGTTTCGATGGAAAATTGACCAATTCTAAAGGGGTTTTGATAGTAGTTCTATAGAACCTCGATCAAGTAAAACCTTCGATCAATTAAATCTCCCATTTCACTTAATCAAAATGTGTTTTGGGCAATTGAAAGGTTCACTTCGATCAATCAAAATGTGCATAGACTATGTATTTAAATGGGGCTTGTGGATGCATGGTTTTAATAAAGGGCATATGTAGTGGACTTGAGTTGCCTGTGTCTGCATGGTAATAATGGTATAAAAAATGCTTCTGCTAATTATGAAATGATAACTTAGATTATTGATCATTGTGATATATATATCTGGTGAAGAATTAATGTATTGATAAATATAAAGACTTCTACTATATGTAGTGATCTTAGTGGTCCGGGTAGGAACCAAGGGTGATAATGGTAGTTTAACATGGTTGTCCGGGTCGTGGGTTGACGATCGAGCGATGATGATACCTCACTACTCGGAATTCAGGCTTGGATTGGGGGAGCCCCGATGATTCAAATTTCAGGGTGTGATAGATGAAGTACTTGAAGAGTAAGGCCCTAAGGAACCAATTGCAAAAATGTTTGCCTCCATCATTGATGAGGGCATGTGATGTACCAAAATGACTAAAAATGTGTGCTTAGATGAACTTAATCATGACTATGTGATCGTTGGTTTGGGTAGCCACTGCCTTAATCCATTTACATACAAAGTCCATCGCCACAAGTATGAACTTATGACTGGCAGACAACGAAAATGGTCCCATGAAGTCTATACCCCACACATCGAATATCTCGACAATAAAGATGGAGTTTAGAGGCATCATATCTCTACAGGACATATCACCTAAATGCTTACATCGCTCATAGGAGCAGCATAAAGTATATGCATCCTGGTGTATGGATGGCTAGAAAAAACCGCATTGAAGAATTTTGGAGGCGAGGTCTTAGTATTGAAATGTCCCCCACACTCAATCATGTGGCAAAAAGTGATAATTCTCTCGATCTCATTGACGGGGACACATCTCCGAATGATTTGGTTAGGGCAATATTTAAAAAGCTGAGGATCGTCCCAAAAGTACACTCGTACCTGCAAGAAGAAGCGGTCATTTTCTTGCTTGGACCAAGAGGAGGGTATTTTACTAATTACTAGATAATTAAAAATGTCGGCAAACCGCTGTAGGCTTTCATAAGTGACCTCAAAAAGTTGCTCATTTGGGAAGCAATCGCAAACTGGAATTAAAGTATGAGGAGACTCAACGAGAATTCTAAAAAGATGGTCAACCACCACATTCTCAGACCCTTTTTTTATCCCATATGTCACGCCCCGGTTCCCGAGGCCCGAAAACCGAGGTGTGAACCCCGTGAGATCACCCTCACGACATAACCTCCACCTGATCATACAATTCAATTTCCTATTATTTTTATGAAAATTGGGCATGACCCATTCTAAATAATCAGCTCCTGGCATATTACACCTGCTTTACAATTCATATGGACACTTCTGGGCACGTGTCCCCCCCAGCATTTATATCTAACAGTAAATATGGACACTTCTGGGCCCGTGTCCCCCCAATATTTCTACAACATGCATAAACAATTATAAATATACATGCCTCAGTCCTTGAATGTCCGTATTTAATACACATATCACATGAATAAAAATACAGCTAAATGAACTGAACCTACACAATCGCTTTATACATTAATCCAAATGTAAAGCATCTATCTATCCACTATCCTGGACATACATTAGATTCTAAGGAATCTACTTACTACCTCTGTAATCGGTGCTGTCAGTTTCCCCAACTGACTCCAAAGCCAGCAATACCTGCAAAACCTGGGAGGGGGTGAGCTCAAAGGCCCAACAAGGTATGTAGAACCATACTATCACCGGTGCAGCAGGTCGATCCTCACATATTCTCAAAAATATACATGCACTTAAATATATCACAATATTTAAGACCATGCTCTACCTAGCATGCATGAACCAATGATGTATATGGCTACTCTAGCACATATGAACATACAAAATCCGCCACACCTGATTTTAGAAATCATTTTCAACATGCTTGAAAGCAGTACACATTCCGCACCAATATATATATAGAACATATATGTCAACACGTTTACATAAACGATGTAAATCAACTACCACATCTCCTACTCGTCAAGTAGCACATCACAAATGCAATAAAGATGCATTTAAACTATATAACATGCTCAAAAGCAATAGATATCCAACATATATCATGTTCTGTCACACAACGCATATATAAGAATGCGTTAAACACAAAGCATGCTTTACAATAGATAATGCAAGCAAGTTCACACACTTGTCCCTCTCCCGGACTCAACCCGACATCCCAACATAATTCTTAACCAATCATGTGACCGAGACGCCTCCCACACAATCCCAACACCGCCACCGAGTCATCACATACTCCAAGGTGATTAGTTGGTTTTGGAATTCATCACCGAGTCATCACATACTCCAAGGTGGTTAGATAGTTTTCTTCGCCGAGTCATCACATACTCCAAGGCGAATAAACCACAATCACCGAGTATTTACCTACTCCAAGGTGATTGGGCATCTTTTTGGAATCCACACCGAGTATTTACCTACTCCAAGGTGAGTAGACCACCGTCATCGAGTATTTACCTACTCCAAGATGACGTTACCGCTCCAATGCTCTCATCGTGACCGAGTATTGACCTACTCTGGATGATTTACCCACTTTATGACCACAACCCTAACCGAGTATTGACCTACTCTAGGTTATTCAACCACACTTCCCCGTTTCCTCACGACGGCACCGTATATGCATTTCGAACATACAACAACCAAGCATTCAATGTTCATGCCTCACAATGCCTACGCTAGTCAAAAGAAAACATAGCATGCATTGCTCTCTACACAAACCCACATATAACCACATATATGTCATTTCCCTCCTATACATGCAATATGAATGCATATATACATAGCATAATATTTTCATGCTTCAACCCATGCTTATGAATACTAAAAAGAAGTAATTAGCATGCTTTTCATCACATTCCAACACGTATAGCACATACATGTTCAAAACCTGCATAATACCTCATATATGCAAACACTTCAACTTAGCACATTTTTATCATGCTATAACCAATGCATACATTCGATATATGTAAATAAAGCTAGCATGCATCTCATATCCACATCCCCACATATAGCCACGTATATGTCAAATCTTGTATATAAATCACATATGCACATACACTAGCATAAATACAGTCATGCTCTCATTCAATGCATGTATTCATTACAAGTAGCTAACATGCATTCCAATCACAATATATATATATACACATATATACTACATCACCCACATATGTATCAAAAATATATTAAACACTTAGCACATTTCATGCTTTTCAAATGCTCGTCATAAGTTACATTCAACTTAGCATGCATTTCTACCACTGCAACCATATATATATAATCACATATATATATATATATATATACTGAACATCATGCATAAGAACCACATATGCATACAAGACAACACATAGTCAAACGTGCATTATTTAGCACACTTTTCATAGACTTTAATCTATACATACATGAGTATCACAATGCAAATAGGCGATAAATCTAACATGTTATCGCTTCCCAACCCGCACATACATATGTATATACACACGCATACGTATATCCTCTCACATCCCATGTATGTACCACATTCCCTATACACATATATATATATAAGCGCCGACATATATATGTATATACACATACCACATATGATTAAATTGAGACATATGTAAATTACTCAACGTAAATAAAATGTACGTAAGAGATAGAGGCAAGAATCAACTTGCCTTAAGTCCCGCTTTAACGATGCCCGCGCCTGTAAAGCGGTCCAGACCCGATCTCGATCCAGTCCTGTGTCGAAGTCCACACAAACGATCCTTCGGGCCACTTCGTTTCCTTTTTAATTTCCATGATTGGCCCAATTAATGCTAGGAGCCCAGTTCATAAACCACTTTCAATTAACCCAATTTAATCAAAGTTGGCAGCCCAAGCTCACCATCTTCTCACAATCCACTTCTTTTTTTTTCAAACCACCCACTGTCCAAGTTCAATCTCAAGCCATACCAAACCCAATCAATAAATCAAGTTCAGCCCACTTCTAGTTCCATTGGAAATCCAACACAAACTCAAGGCCTAAGCCCAATGCACAACTCAACATCTATATATGTGTACATATGTATCACCACTACTATGCATATATCAATGCACAACCCACAAGTTTCGGCACCATTCGAAACCACCAAACCACCCAATCAAAGCCCTAAGCTTCGGTACTATTGTCGACTCCAAAGCTGAACCCAAATTCAACCTCCATGATCAGCCATTATAAGTTTTGCAAATCCAAGCTAAAACAGCCCCTAACCAAGCCGTGCGCACCATCGTCGGGCCATCCGAAGCCAACCCAAACCGGAGATCCACAACCCTCGGCCAAGAAATCCCAGCCGCTGTCAACAACCCGCAAGCTACAACTACAAAGGCCACCACTCACCATACCCAAATGAAATCCATTTGAAAACCAAACCCAACCAACTCACCGTAATGGACCCATTAGCCGAAGCCTCTGTAAACCGACCCACCTGTCGAAGACTCTCTTGCGACTCCGTCGGGCAGCACCACGGCATCAACACCCTCACCCACGGCCAGCCCAAGAAAACCCAGCCGTGAACCCAGCCAGACACCACCGAGCTCGACCCAAGATCGAACCAACCACCGAAACCCCCCATCGAATCAGTGAACCAACCCAAAAATCGGACCAACCTCGGCCTCCTCCAGCCGTCGCGACCGCCGTTGCCGTCGCCGTCGCCCAGGTGGAACCCCACCGTGAGCCACTCCCTTCGCTGCCGGAACAACCTCCACCACAAACCAGCCACCGTGCGCACCTCCTCCAACCCGCGAACTCCACTGCCGAAGGGGCCCATCGGCGACACCCCTGCCGGAAACGGCCCCTGCCGCCGCTGCTAGGGCCGCCGGAACCGATCCCATCCGCCGCCGTCGCGGCTTCTCCTCCTCTCCCTCCCGATCTTCTTTTTCTCTTTTTCTCTCGGTTCTCTCTCTCTCCCCAATTTTCTCTTCTTTCTCCTTTTCTTTTCTTTTTCTTTCTTCTTTTCTTTTTGTTTTTCTTTTCTTCTTTTGCTGACCACACATGTGGTCTTCTCTTTCTTGTCCACACATTATATATATATATATATATAATATACTACACCATGTACAAAATACATGTATTCTTGCATATGCGCCCACATTCCTTCGTAATTACATAAAGCCCCCCTATATTTATAATTTAATATAAATATAGGTACTATGTATATATATATATATATAGATATATATATACATATACTCACCTTCCACTTATCTAGAAATATATCCATGCCCTTTCCGGAATTTATTTAATCCGAAAAAAATTCAATCCGGTCAAAATTCAACCGGGACCGGTCAAAATAATTCCGGTCCTTACACCATATCTCAAAATTAAACTATTCGAGTAAGGGTATCCATCGGATCAACCAGGGTTTGGTATCATTCCTAGCCAACAAATGTCGTAGAGTGGCATATTCAAAATAGATAACTACCTTGGATGCTCGAAGATAAGATCAAAATTTATTTAGGGCAAAGACTACTACTAGTAATTCTTTCTCTATTATGGTATAATGCACTTGAGTATCAGAGAGGGTCTTGCTAGCGTACTAAATGACATGTGATAACTTGCCTACACGTTGCCCTAACACTGTACTCATGGCATAATCAGATGTGTCACACATGATCTCAAATGGGAGAGCCCAATTTGGAGGGGATAATAATTGGAGTGGAAGATAGGAGAGTGTAGATCTTTCAAAAGCTTCAAGGCACAGTTCATCAAAGTGAAATGGAGTTTCTTTCTCAAGAAGCCAACACAAGGGTTGTGAAATTTTGCTAAAGTCTTTTATGAAATGGAGATAAATCTCGCTTATCCAAGGAATGAACAAATGCTCCTCATTGATGAAGGTGGAGGAAGCTTAGATATGAGTTCAACCTTGGCCCTATCAACCTCTATCCCTCTTCTAGACACTATGTGCCTAAGGACAATGCCCTCTTGAACCATAAAGTGGCTTTTCGCCCTACTGGGGATTAGGCTAGTCTCCTCGCACCATGTAAGGACACGGGAAAGATTTTGGAGACTTGTCTCAAAAGAAGATCCACAGACTAAAAAGTCATCCATGAACATTTCTAGGAATTTCTCCACCTTGTCAAAAAATATAGACATTATGCACTGTTGAAATGTAGCTAGTGCATTGCATAGCCCAAAAGGCATGCATTTATAATCAAATATTCCGTATGACACGTAAATGTGGTTTTTTCTTGGTGGTCAATGGCTACTTGATTGTAACCAAAATATCCATCAAGAAAGCAATAAAAGCTTTGACCCACAAGATACTCTAAGATTTTATCAATGAAGGGAAATGGAAAATGATCCTTCCTAGTTACAGAATTGAGTTTCCTATAATTAATGCACACCCTCCAATCGGTAGTGGTGCATTGAGGAATCAATTATCCTTTATCATTTTTAAGCATGGTGGTACCGGATTTCTTTTGCACCACTTGCGTGGGGCTTACCCACTTGCTATTTGAGATGGGGTAAATGATTCCCACATGTAGAAATTTTACAACCTTTTTCATGACTATCTTAGGATTAAGTCAACATCGTGCCTCTCTCAAGGTCTTAGCATCCTCTTCTAAATTAATGCGGTGTATGCAAATGGAAGGGTCTATTCCTTTTAAGTCAGCCACATTCCACCATATAGCTCACTTGTGCTCTTTAAGCACCTTCACTATGGTCAAATGTAAGATTTGAAGAAATTATGGCTAGAAGAGTTTCATTTAACCCTAGGAAGATATACTTGAGCATGTTCGATAGTAGCTTAAGCACAAGTTGGGGTGGAGATATTAGAGATAGATTTGGAGGTGTACTTGAAAGTAGAGGAAGAGGCTCAATTGTTGCCTTCCATCTAGGGAAGTCTATGACAACATTAGCCTTGAGCATTGTATTTACATCTTCAATTGATTGCTCGATTTCAAAGTTATCCACACTAAAGTGGCTCAGATACACCTTAAGTGGATCTTTTGACAATAGAGAGGGAAGTGACTCTTTAACCATCTCATCCACTACATCAATGAAGAAGTAGTCACTCTCATCATTGGGTGTGTGGTGGGAAGCATTGAAGATGTTCAACCGTACTGTCATGTTCCTGAACAAGATATCCATTACCCTAGTATGGCAATTAATGCAAGCATCGGTAGCTAAGAAAGGGCATCTAAGTATGATTGGAATTTGTCTCATGTGATTTGGCACTTGTTCCATTTTAAGGATTAAGAAGTCCACCAAAAAATATAATTTTTTCCCTTTGATAAGCACATCTTCAATGATGCCATGGGGTTGCTTTACTGAGAGGTCAGTAAGTTATAAAACCACTATGGTTGGCTTAAGTTCCCTCAACCCTAGTTGCTTATAAGCCGAATAAGGGAGCAAATTAACACTCTTTAGTCAAGGAGGGCCTTTTCATTCTTTTGGTCACCAATGACACAAGATATGGTCGGAGCATCCAGATCCTTGAACTTTAGAGAGGTATTTCTTAAGAAGATGAAGCTCACTTTTTTAGTTAATAGGACTTTCTTAGGAATTGGGTTCCTAGATTTGCGCTTTTGAGTGCAAAGTCCTTTAGAAATTTGGCATAGAGGGGAATTTATTTGATAGAATTAGGGAGAGGGAGATTGATTTTAACTTGTTTAAAAATCTCCATCATATCTTGTATTTTATCTCCTTGTTTCCCGAAATGAGAAGGTTCCTTTAACCTTTGTTGAAATGGAGCCTTGGCCTCATATAAAGATTCAAAAATTGGTGTGGAAGATGAAAAAACTTCATCCCTCTTTCCTTTGTCATTGGACAAATTTTGATTCTTAGGAATGAATTTTAGATTTGGAATTGCAAGAGCCAGATCTGGATTTAAGTAGAAAAGATCTAGATTTTTTTTATGCTAATTTACCTCATCTTTTTTTTTCCGACCTTATTATCGATGATTCTAGCACTCCTTAAAGTAATGATTGTTTGAGCTTGATCTTCATGAATACTCAATGATGAAAAGGAAGGCTCATCAACCATATAAACTCCCTTAGGATTTGTCACTGATTGGCTTGGCAATTTCCCCTCTTCTCTCCTATTCAAGCCATTTGTTAGTTGTCCCATTTGAGATTCTAGCTTAAAGATTGATTGAGAGTGGGAATGCAATAATTGAGTATTGGACTCAAGGTTGCCTAATGCCACTAACACATTTTCCTCAAAATTTGGTTTTCAAAGAGGAGGTGGTGGAAGAGCTTAGTAGTTAGAAGTTGGATGATAAGGTTAAGAGTTAAGCCAGTATTTAGGTGGAACTTGTCATGCCCTGATTTTCGACTCCCAAAAACTAATGGTGATTAAGTCACAAATCCATATCTTCTTTGCAGAAAATTAACACGTATGCACTATTGCATATGCATAATTCTGTAACACTCATCTAAATGAGCCAACACATGGTCACACACACACACACACACAATCAACCACATTCTTATTCCCCAATTAATTGTGGACTGTATTTAGGTTTAGCCCCTTTTAGCAGGCTAAAACTGATGTTTCAATTGGCTAAAAAAGTGCTCTAAAAATGTATTTTTCATTCTGGCACTTTTAGCAAGCTCAAAGTAGATTTTCAGCCTACTCAAAGTGACCTGTTCTTAGAAGATATTCAGCAAACAGCCATAACAAGTATGTATATGCCAAGATCAAATTATAATAACACCATTCATACATTAGCATACTTGAAACATAGACATTAAGTATGAATCCAAAAGTTTAGATACATATATGATGCAAATGAAGTCGTCTGACTTAAGCATAAGTTCTATAATATGATTTCCAATTGTCTCAATTTCCAAACATGGCTCATACATATATGATCTGAATTACAAGTTTGATAAATGCCTAAGCATAACATAAAGATACATAAACTAATCGATAGTAACGAAGGGTAAATCTCACGACCCGAGCACTTCAAGCTCCATCTATCACCGGTACCTTATATATAAAAAATATGGTTGGGGTGTAGGGGTGAGCAACATGGTAGCTCAGTAGAGATATCCAAACTAACCTACACATCGACCCTATGTGACCTACATGAATGGAAGCATGGCACCCCTATACTCTGTGGCATACTTCCAATGCACGTGAAATATTATCATGACATTCCTACATGCTACATGTCATACAACAATGCACATGCACAATGAGATTTCAATTTAAAGCTTAAATAGGAAAACATATTTAACTCAATTTCAAGAAAAATACCCCACAATATCTGTAGAGACCATGACCAATTTTGTCCGATTTTGCATTTTTTGCATTATAATTTCCATAAATGCATTTTGAGTGGTGTTTAACATATTTTGAGTGTGGGAAACATGTTTGGGAAGTGTTTTTAAGGTTTTGGGAAGTTTTTGGGAGATTTGGAGAAGTTTGACTTTTTGGTCAAACCGGGGCCCGGGATAAGACTTAAGTGGGCCCGGTAATTCAAAAAATTTTTGAAAATATTTATTTTTGAGAATGGGTTAGATAAAATGTTTATAAAGTTAAGGAAGTGATCTAGAGACTATAGGAGTTTTCAGAATCGAAAATGGAGGCCCGGAGGGTACGTTAAATGGCCGGGGGCATTTTGGTCTTTTTGCGAGCCCTAGATATTTTAAATATTAGTGGCAGAGATATTCAGCCATAACTCACACCTATTTTTCTCTCTAAAAGCCTCCATCTTCATAGCTCTCCCTTCTCTCTACATTTCGGATCTGTTTGGCTTGGATTCAAGACTTGCCGAAGGAGGGAGATACGTAGGGGACGGCTAGGGCTTCCCTTTGAACCAATCAAAGTGGTGGTTCGGCAAGATAGACATCACTGGAATTTTGGTGAAGTGCTTGGAAGGTCTTCATTTTTGAGGTAGGGGTTCTTCTTCTCTTCTAATGGTTGATTCTAGGGTTTCGGGTGAAGAAGAGAGGTGTAGGTTGTGTTTCACATGATTTAGGATGGTGAGAGGTGTGGAAAGTTGTGTTTTCTCCTTCTCTAGAGTCTTATCTTTTCACAATTGTGTCCATTGTGTTGGTGGTAGCATGTGGGTTTGAAGGGTGTGAGTGTAAGAAATTGATACATAGGCATTATGTGCTTAATTTGGTATACATGTGAAAAATGTGTACCAAGTGTCATATATGTGATTATATGTGAGAATGTGGTTGTTGAATGCATGTTAGTTCTATGTGCTAAAATTATGCATTGAGTGTAGCATGAGTAAAATATGTTAATTTTGAAGTTATATGCATTTGAGATGATATATGCATGTGTTATACATATATATGCTATATGTGGTGTGTGGTGGTGAGAAACATGCTTTTTACTTCTTTTTTGTATCAATGAGCATGAGTAGGGCAAAAAAATAAAATGCCATGTGTTTATGCATTCATATTGCATATGTGGAAAGTTGCGGGAAAAATGACTCAAATGAGGTACACGGGGCTTCGGAGTGGTCCAACCGTGTGGTGAAATGTGGTGAAATTATTCACTATGTATGGCCCTAGGAGTGGACCCGCCATACTAAGGCTTAATGCCTAGGATCGGAGTATGTCCAATACTAATGACCCCTCGGAGTTGTCCTGGTCATTAGATGGTTATCGGAGAATGTCCAAGAATTGTGAGCCTTAGAGTTGTCCCCTCACTCTATGGCAATCTTATATATTGCTATGGTAGAATGACCTTTCGGAGTTGTCCCGGTCATAGGATGGTTTTCGAAGAATGTCCAAGAATTGTGGGCCTCAGAGTTGTCCCCTCACTCTATGGCAATCCTATATATTGCTATGGTAGAATGACCTTTCAGAGTTGTCCCGGTCATTGGATGGTTATCGGAGAATGTCCAAGAATTGTGGGCCTCAGAGTTACTCTATGGCAATCCTATATATTGCTATGGTAGAATGACCTTTCGGAGTTGTCCCAGTTATTGGATGGTTATCAGAGGTGTCCAAGGTTACATGATCCTCGGAGCGGGCCAATCATGTGGGGTATCGGATGAGGACCGAGAGAGAGAGCATTTACTTTCCTTAATGCTTTTATGTTTGAACATGTTGTACATGATTCATGAAATGTGCAATTCTCTTTAATTGCAATTATTGATGTGTTTATGAGATTATGGACGTGGCATGTAATTTATTCATATGCATTCCATGTAGGTCGGTGTCGAGTCGGCACTTAGGAGGGTTCGGGTATCTCTACTGAGCTACAGTGGTGCTCACCCCTTTATTATAAACTCTTTTTACAGATAAGGCACCGATGACGGATGGGACTTGAGTGTCCAAGTGGAACACTAGTAGTGGTTTTGCTATCTTTTGGATGTTGCACATTTTGTGGCTATCCATGCCAGCTTGTGGCATGTGACTTTCTTTTTAGTTGTGGTTGTACATTGGTATGTACTTTTGATATATGTATTGGATTTTAAACTAGTTGTGTGTGGAAAGACAACGGTTTAGTTTATGTAATGCCCATGGTGGCACTTAGGTCATTTTGATGATGTTTCCATTATGAATGGGTTGTGTTCGTGAAAGAAATGATTCATTTTGGTGTATGAATTCAATTATGAATGTGATCTTGAGTGTGAGATTGGTATTGGAACCTTCCATTTATGTTATTAGTCATGTATGAGGGGTTCTAGGATGATAGAATGTTGATTGGGCTTCATGTGGACCATGTATAGGGTTGTTGGAAGTCCCGGGAGGTGCATTTCGATCGTGCAAAATGCCTATTTCGCACAATCGAAACCCCCATTTCAATTGTGCAAAAGGGTGATGATTTATGGTGATTTTTAGGATCCAGACAGGAGGGATTTCGATCAATCGAAACCCCCATTTCGATCAATCAAAATATTGCAGGTCTGAGGTCCCGAGAGGGTGAAATTCTCGCACAATCGAGATGCCAGTTTCGAATAATCGAAATCCCATTTTCGATCAATCGAAATTACTATTCACAGCATTTTCCAAAACTTCGTTTCGATGTAATTTCTTCTTTGTAGATCGGAATTGAGTGTGGTTTTTTTAAACTTGAGTATTTTTGGATCCTCTATCCAATGGTATAGGTCTCACTTTCAGATTCCAAACACAGTAAGTTTTGAGGCTTGAAAGTGAGTGATTCTTGGAAGTGTGGACAAGTAATTGTTCACTAAGGTGTATGATTTGATGTAAGGCCCATGGGGATTAGTTAAGGTGGATTTGGGTGCATTCATATGCAAGAATAGAGTTAAGCTTCCGCAGTGAATGAGGGTAATGAGGGTCTATTGGGCTAAATAGACAGTTTAACCTCCAGTTCTCTGAGAGTTAGAAATCGGGGCATTATACATGGTATTAAACCTCGATACTGTGGTGTGAGTGTAATTGAGATCATTAATGGGGTTGAGTGAATGGGTTCACACACGGGATTCGGGGTCAGCTTATGGGAGTCCCGGTGGTCCGAGTTTCGAGGCGTGACAGGATGGTATCAGAGCTCTAGGTTGGAACACATAGGGACGAAGGGTGAGACTTGACTTAGTGATCACTTGAGGTTAAGGATTGGAACATAAGGATTTGAACTTGAAATTATAAATTGCTTATGTGAAACTTCATTTATGCTTACGATTTCTTATCATGCTTTTGTGGATTAAATTGACAGGACATGTGTAAGCATGATGTATATGTGTAAGAAGTGTAAATTTGTTGGACTTAAAATTTTTCTTGTGGTGCATATAGCAAATGCCTCCAAGAAGAGCACGAGACATTGGCGCTAATACTCCTCAGGAGCCAACTGATGGAACGTAATTTATGCATGACATGGCAGACACTATGAGAAGAATGGCTAAGGAAGCCAGGGAAGAGGTGGTTCAGGCATTGCCTAGGGTTACCTTGAGCCGACAAATGGTGGTAATGAAGGAATATGTGAAATTTAAGCCATTTACCTTTGATGGCGTGCGTGATCCGCTTGTGGCTGAGAGTTGGATAGACCAAAGCCACAAACTCATGGTTACTCTTGCAATTGATGAGGATTTGAAAGTGGGAGTAGCGGCGCTTCACTTACAAGGTGAAGCAGATCGGTGGTGGTAATTCATCGGGAATGTCCACAACACCAAGACTATGGACTGGGAGACCTTTAAGGGGTTGTTTTTTGATAAGTTCTTTTCGGCTTCGGTGAAAGATCGGATGAGGCAAATAGTGGCATCTGTGCCGGTGGCTTCAGTGGGGGAACGGGTATGTTTTCATTGCAAACAATTCGATCATGTTAGGGCCAACTATCCACAGAGAACACCGAGTGGTATGGGGACTCAGTAGAGGGCTGGGCAGACAGCTACAGTTCAGTCTGGTTTCAGGACATTACCGCCACCTCATCCAGTGTATTTTGTACAGGGATCTTGGGTAGTGAGAGGTTCCACGCCTATTTCTAGTCAACAGTCAGGGTTACAGGGGACTGCTCAGCAGTCGTGGGGCCGTGTGTTCACGCTTGCTTCGGTAGAGGATGTACCTGGACCGTCAGTGGTCAGAGGTATTTTCCTAGTTTCTAGCTCGTGGGCAAAGGTATTGATAGATTCAGGTGCATCACATTCATTCATATATGTTACATTTGCTTGTGCCTTGGGGCTACGGGTGTCATCACTGGAGTCACCATTGTCCATTGATACACCAGTTGGCGGTAGGGTTACCCTGGATAGAGTGTGTCGGTCTTGCGAGATCGAGGTTGCTGGGCGTCGACTAGTGTTCGACTTTGTGTTACTAGACATGACCACTTTCGATGTCATTCTAGGCATGGATTGGCTATCTAAATTTAGAGCCATGATTGATTGTCTCCGTAGGAGAGTGACAGTGTGCACACCTAAAGGTGATTGCTTTTATTTTGTGGGAGAGCGGGATGATTTCTACGTTCTGTCTCTACTTGGTTCTGGCGTGTGGAGCGGGGTTGGATATTTCCTAGCTAGGTTGTTAGCCGAGGAGGATGAAATTGTGACTAGTGGAGGATTTCCACCGGTGGTTAGAGAGTTTGTGGATGTGTTTCTGGAGGACTTGACAGAGTTACCTCCGATGAGAGATGTTATGTTTAGCATTGATCTTGCTCCTGGTACTGCGCCTATCTCTATGGCACCGTACCGGATGGCACCGGCAGAGTTGATGGAGTTGAAAAATCAATTGCAAGAATTGTTGGATAAGGGATTTGTACGACCTAGTACATTGCATAGGGGAGCTCCAATCCTATTTGCTAAAAAGAAGGACGGATCTTTACGGTTATGCATAGACTACCGTAAGTTGAACCAAGCAACGATTAAGAACAAGTATCTTTTGCCAAGGATAGATGACTTGTTTGATCAGCTTAAGGGTTCGACTTATTTTTTGAAGACCGACATGAGGTCGGGATATTACTAATTGAGGGTAAGGGAACAGGACATTCTGAAGACAACTTTTTGGACTAGATATGGCCACTATGAGTTTCTAGTGATGCCATTTGGATTAACGAATGCACCAACAGCATTCATGGATTTGATGAACCGGATATTCAAGGTGTACTTGGATAGGTTTGTGGTGGTCTTCGTGGACGACATTCTTGTGTATTCTTCTTCTATGGAAGAGCATGAGATCCATTTAAGGACAGTGTTACAGACATTGAGAGAACACCGTTTGTATACCAAATTCAAAAAATGTGAATTTTGGCTAATGGAGGTGAAGTTCCTAGGACACGTGGTGTCGGAAGGAGGAGTATCGGTAGACCCTTCCAAGATTGAAGCGGTAATGGATTGGGAGAGGCCTAAGAACGTATTCGAGATACATAGCTTCTTGGGATTGGCAGGATATTACCGACATTTCGTGAAGGACTTTTTGAAGTTAGCAGCACCAATGACCAAGCTTACTCGTAAAGGAGTTAAGTTTGAGTAGAACGAGGCTTGTGAGCATTCCTTTATGGAATTGAAGCGTAGATTGACTAGTGCTCCAATATTGATTATTCCTGAGCGCGGTTTGGGTTATGTCATCTACTGTGACGCTTCACGGGATGGTTTGGGATGTGTGTTGTTGTAGACCAAGAGGGTTGTTGCATATGGTTCCCGACAGTTGAAGATCCACGAGCAGAATTACCCGACTCATGACTTGGAGTTAGCGGCGGTAATTTTTGCTTTGAAAACGTGGAGGCATTATCTCTATGGAGAGAAATTTGAGGTTTTCTTCGATCATAAGAGCTTGAAGTACCTTTTTACACAAAATGACTTGAATATGAGATAGAGGAGATGGGTTGAATACATGGAAGACTAGAACTTTGATCTTCAATATCACCCGGGGAAGGCTAATGTGGTTGCCGATGGATTGAGCAGGAAATAACATGGCACTTTCGCTAGTATTGTTATCCGTGAGTGGAAGATGATGGAATACATCTCAGAAATGGGATTGTGCTTCAGTGAGAGTGATGGACATGCCACTTTGTTCACACTCATAGCGCAACCAACTCTAGTGAGTAGGGTGGTTGAGGAGCAGAGGCATGACATAGTGTTAGAGAGCATTCGCACTCAGATTACAGGTGGCGAGGCAGTTGAGGATTGGGTTATCCATTCAGACGGAGGTATGAGGTTCAAAGGCAGAATGGTTGTTCCATTGGCTTGTAGGGATGAGGTCCTGAAGGAGTTTCATAGCTCCAGACTTGCAGTACATCTTGGTGGTACCAAGACGTACCAGAACCTTCGTAGACAGTATTGGTGGAAGGGCATGAAAAAGGACGTCACACAGTCTGTGGCAAGGTGCCTCACTTGTCAACAAGTGAAGGCCGAGCATCAGAGACCGGTAGGTTTGTTACAGCCCTTCCTGTAGCTATATGGAAATGGGAACACGTCACTATGGACTTTGTGACGGGGTTACCTAGGACAAGGAAGAGTCATGATGCAGTTTGGGTCATTGTGGATTGGTTGACCAAGGTAGCTCATTTTCTCCCTATTCAAGTGATAGATGATGTGGATACTCTTAGTCGGTTGTATATTGATCAGATTGTGAGACTACACGGAGTGCCTATTTCCATTGTGTCTGATAGAGATCCAAGATTCACGTCACGATTTTGGCAGAATTTTCAGACTGCACTTGATACGGACCTCCATTTCAGTACGACTTTCTATCCTAAGACAGATGGTCAGTCGGAGCGTACTATACAGATTTTGGAGGATATGCTTAGAGCATGTGCACTTGATTTTCAAAGAGTTGGGAGGATCACCTTCCATTGGTGGAGTTTGCGTATAATAATAGCTACCAAACTAGTATTGAGATGGCTCTATTTGAGGCCTTGTACGGTAGACCTTGTAGGTCACCAGTTTGTTGGACAAAGGTCGGTGAGACAGTGGCTTTGGAACCTGATATAGTCAGAGAGACTATAGAAAAGATTAAGATTATACGGCAGTGTTTGCTTACGGCTCAGTCGTCAGAAAAGTTATGCTGACAGAAGGCGGAAGCCTTTAGCATTTGAGGTGGGGGACCATGTCTTCTTGAAAGTCTTGCCACGATGGGGTTTGATGAGGTTTGGGCGTAATGGGAAGCTAGCCCCACGGTTGATCGATCCATTCGAGATATTGGATCGTGTGGGTGAGGTTACATACCTCTTGGCATTGCCACCGCAATTGTCAAGT
This sequence comes from Cornus controversa, assembly GCA_026545225.1. Classification (NCBI taxonomy): domain Eukaryota; kingdom Viridiplantae; phylum Streptophyta; class Magnoliopsida; order Cornales; family Cornaceae; genus Cornus; species Cornus controversa. The sequence continues at coordinate 25,020,214 of CM048848.1, read as the reverse complement.
GTGCACAATACTTTTCACGTTTTGATGTTGAGAAAGTATGAGCCGCATCCCTCACATGTGTTAGATTGGATAGATCTTGAGGTGGAGGAGGATGTGTCTTACGAGGAGAGACCGGTTCAGATTTTGGATGCTAGGGAGCAAGTGCTTCGAGGCAAGACTATTCCATTGGTTAAAGTCCTTTGGAGGCATCACGGAGTCGAGGAGGCGACATGGGAGCGAGACCAAGAAGTTCGCTCAAAATATCCTGAGTTTTTTTCTATTGGAGGTATGTTTCTAATTTCGAGGACGAAATTCCCTTAAGGAGGGGAGGTTGTAGAGATCGTGACGAATTTTGTCCGATTTTGCATTTTTCGCATTATAATTTCCATAAATACATTTTGAGTGGTGTTTAACATGTTTTGAGTGTGGGAAACATGTTTGGGAAGTGTTTTTAAGGTTTTGGAAAGTTTTCAAGAGATTTGGAGAACTTTGACTTTTTGGTCAAATCGGGGCCCGGGATGCGACTTAAGTGGGCCCGATAATCCGAAAATTTTTCGAACATATTTATTTTTTAGAATGGCTTAGATAAAATTTTTAGAGAGTTAAGGAAGTGATCTCGAGACTGTAGGAGTTTTCAGAATCGAAAATGGAGGCCCGGAGGGTACATTAAGTGGCTGGGGGCATTTTGGTCTTTTTGCGAGCCCTACATATTTTAAATATCAGTGGCAGAGATATTCAGCCATATCTCATGCCTCTTTCTCTCTCTAAAAGCCTCCATCTTCATAGTTCTCCCTTCTCTTTACATTTCGAACCCGTTCGGCTTGGATTCAAGACTTACCGAAGGAGGGAGATACGTAGGGGACGGCTAGGGCTTCCCTTTGAACCGATCAAAGTGGTGGTTTGGCAAGATATACATTGCTAGAATTTTTTGAAGTGCTTGGAAGGTCTTCATTTTTGAGGTAGGGGTTCTTCTTCTCTTCTAATGGTCGATTCTAGGGTTTCGGGTGAAGAAGAGAGGTGTAGGTTGTGTTTCACATGCTTTAGGATGGTGAGAGGTGTGAAAAGTTATGTTTTCTCCTTCTCTAGAGTCCTATCTTTACACAATTGTGTCCATTATGTTGGTGGTAGCATGTGGGTTTGAAGGGTGTGACTGTAAGAAATTGATACATAGGTATTATGTGCTCAATTTGGTGTATATGTGGAAAATGTGTACCAAGTGTCATATATGTGATTATATGTGAGAATGTGGTTGTTGAATGCATGTTAGTTCTATGTGCTAAAATTATGCATTGAGTGTAGCATGAGTAAAATATGTTAATTTTGAAGTTATATGCATATGAGAAGATATATGCATGTGTTATACATATATGTGCTATATGTGGTGTGTGGTGGTGAGAAACATGCTTTTTACTTTTTTTTAATATCAATGAGCATGAGTAGTGCATAAAAATAAAATGCCATGTGTTTATGCATTCATATTGCATATGTGGAAAGTTGCGGGAAAAATGACGCAAATGAGGTACACGGGGCTTCGGAGTGGTCCAACCGTGTGGTGAAATGCGGTGAAATTATCCACTATGTATGGCCCTTGGAGTGGACCCGCCATACTAAGGCTTAATGCCTAGGATCAGAGTATGTCCAATACTATTGACCCCACGGAGTTGTCCTGGTCATTAGATGGTTATCGGAGAATGTCCAAAAATTGTGAGCCTCAGAGTTGTCCACTCACTCTATGGCAATCCTATATATTGCTATGGTAGAATGACCTTTCGGAGTTGTCCCGGTCATAGGATGGTTTTCGGAGAATGTCCAAGAATTGTGGGCCTCGGAGTTATCCCCTCACTCTATGGCAATCCTATATATTGCTATGGTAGAATGACCTTTCGGAGTTGTCCTGCTCATTGGATGGTTATCGGAGAATATCCAAGAATTGTGAGCCTCGGAGTTGTCCCCTCACTCTATGGCAATCCTATATATTGCTATGGTAGAATGACCTTTCAGAGTTGTCCCGGTCATTGGATGGTTATCGGAGGTGTCCAAGGTTACATGATCCTCGGAGCGAGCCAATCATGTGGGGTATCGGATGAGGACCGAGAGAGAGAGCATTTACTTTCCTTAATGCTTTTATGTTTGAACATGTTGTACATGATTCGTGAAATGTGTAATTCTCTTTAATTGCAATTATTGATGTGTTTGTGAGATTGTGGACGTGGCATGTAGTGTATTCATATGCATTCCATCTAGGTTGGTGTCAAGTCGGCACTTAGGAGGGTTCGGGTATCTCTACTGAGCCGCAGTGGTGCTCACCCCTTTATTATAAACTCTTTTTATAGATAAGGCGCCGATGACGGATGGGACTTGAGTGTCCAAGTGGAACACTAGTAGTGGTTTTGCCATCTTTTGGATGTTGCACATTTTGTGGCTATCCATGCCGGCTTGTGGCATGTGACTTCCTTTTTAATTGTGGTTGTACTTTGGACATATGTACTTTTAATGTATGTATTGGATTTTAAACTTGTTGGGTGTGGAAAGACAGCGGTTTAGTTTATGTAATGCCCATGGTGGCACTTAGGTCATTTTGATGATGTTTCCATTATGAATGGGTTGTGTTCGTGAAAGAAATGATTCATTTTGGTGTATGAATTCAATTATGAATGTGATCTTGAGTGTGAGATTGGTGTTGGAACCTTCCATTTATGTTATTAATCATGTATGAGGGGTTCTAGGATGATAGAATGTTGATTGGGCTTCATGTGGACCATGTATACGGTTGTTGGAAGTCCCGGGAGGTGCATTTCGATCGTGCGAAATGCCTATTTCACACAATCGAAACCCCCATTTCGATTGTGCGAAGGGGTGATGATTTGTGGTAATTTTTAGGGTCCAGACAAGAGGGATTTCGATCAATCGAAACCCCCATTTTGATCAATCGAAATATTGCAGGTCTGAGGTCCCGAGAGGGTGAAATTCTCGCACAATCGAGATGCCAGTTTTGATCAATCGAAATCCCATTTTCGATCAATCAAAATTACTATTCACAGCATTTTCCAAAACTTCATTTCGACGTCATTTCTTCGTTCTAGATCGGAATTGAGTGTGGTTTTTTTGAACTTGAGTATTTTTGGATCCTCTATCCAATGGTATAGGTCTCACTTTCAGATTCAAAACATAGTAAGTTTTGAGGCTTGAAAGTGAGTGATTCTTGGAAGTGTGGACAAGTAAATGTTCACTAAGGTGTATGATTTGATGTAGGGCCCATGGGGATTCGTTAAGGTGGATTTGGGTGCATTCATATGCAAGAATAGAGTTAAGCTTCCGTGGTGAATGAGGGTAATGAGGGTCTATTGGGCTAAATAGACAGTTTAACCTCCAGTTCTCCGAGAGTTAGAAATCGGGGCGTTATAGCATGGTATCAAACCTCGATACTATGGTGTGAGTGTAATTGAGATCGTTCACGGGGTTGAGTGAATGGGTTCACACTCAGGATTTGGGGTCAGCCTGGGGGAGTCTCGACGGTCCGGGTTTCAAGGCGTGACAATATCAACATGATTATCACAATTAAACTATAACACTTAAGCACGAAACCATGTAATTACATGAGGATGAGAGTAGTGGTAAATCATGGGTCAAAGGCTTTTTGTAGAGCCCCGAGTAATTATCTAAATTTAGTTTTGTGTTAAATATGATTTTGCATAAAAAAATCTCTTGAGCATGCGTAATTTTGGGTTATAGGATTTTTCACGTGTTTTGGTACGAGCGTAGGACCCAGGATGGGTTGGGTGACGAAAGTTGTGTTTGGGCTCTCTAAGTAGAGGTCGGGTCATTGTGATATTATTTTTGAGGACTCAAGTGAAAAGAAAAGAGAAGATAATGTTAGTATGTAATTATGAGAAAATATCTTGTAACAAGGAGCATTATTAAGAGGGTTTAGGGACTTAATTGCAAAAGTTGAATAGTCTTGCAAGAAAGAGATAGATATATGATATGTATAGGCATTTAGTGGAGAAAATCAGATTTCTCATTTTCTTCTCATTTCTCTCTCTATATCTCCCTCTTGTAAGCTCTCCGTTCTCTCTAGAATATCTCTAGCTTAGGCTTGGATTTGGAAGAAGTTTTAAACATCAATGTTATTCATCTCGACATTCTCTATGGATTGAAAAGTTGATTTGGAGCATTTTGGTCTGGTGGAAGATTTTGTGATCTAATTTTTCTCTCTAAATTTTGAGGGTCTTCGGCTTGGATTCGGGCAGTATCGAAGAAGAGAAGTGTGTTCTACATGATAAGGGTTTTGCTTTGAACTGAACAAAATCGCGAGTAGACAAATTTGAGATTTATGAAAGTTTGGGATAGCTTGAAACTATAGCTATTGAGGTAGGGGGTGGGTGTTGTGTCTTCTAATTTCATTCACTAGCATAAAATAAATGTTTTTCATATGATATATGAGGTATAAATGTTATAAGTTGATATCCTTGTTCTATATGGATATACATACGTTTCTTTTGACTAGAAATGGTTGGTAAATGCCTTATGTTACTTAAATTGCTCATATATGCAAAATGTGGTATGTGATACATATATGGGATTTTTGGGGAAAATGATGGAAACCTAATTTGGGGGTTAAACTTATGTATATGTTCATATAATTATTGTATGACATGCTAGAATGAACATAGGCATGTATTGGGTGCAATGCATTAAAACGTGCGAATGTATGTGTAAGACGTGATATATCTTATGTGTTGTAGTGAATTCTCAGAAATGACTCATGGGAAAGAGAGAGGGAAAATATTCGCTTGGGGTTGAAAGACCTCAACCTTGCGCAAGTTGGATGGTAACCGGATGGGTTAGTAGCCTGTAACAACCAAGGAATTGAGATGTGGGACTTCGGTACATATCTTGAGGATGTGTGTGTGAGTATGAGTTCTATTCCGAGAGCATTGTCACTTTGGATTGAGTTATGTGAAATAATGTGACTTATGTGAATTGTGTAGAATTGGTTATAAATGTAGTTATGTCATATGTTATAGAAATGATGAATTGTGCAATAATGCTCAACTTGTAGTTATATGATTGTCAAGTTACATTTGATGCATATGCCACAATTTTAATGAAAAATGGGAGCTTTGACTAGAAATGCTAGGAAGCATGACACGTAGTCGTTGAAATATGTTTTGGTATTTATGCATTAAATATGAAATGTGGACTTGAAAGGATTGCCCAACATGTTGACCTTGAGCCATTGAAATTTTCTTATCCCCCTACACTAACACTTTCAGGACATGGCAAAGAAGTGGTTGAGGATGGACAACTGTGAGTTGGATGTAGAGCTAGAAGATTTCTTTTGGTCATTTTTGTTATGATTGCACGTCCGAGATGTGGACTAGGTGCTTTTGATTATATGTCATGAGATTCCATTTTGGAAAAAGTTGTATATAAGTACTTATACCCTGAATGATGACTTTTGGACCAATATATATATTTTAAGCAGGTTTCTATTTGAATGGTGTTCTTTTTATAATTTGGCCTTGATATATATGTATGTTATGAATGTGGTTGGATGATAAGTTTTCATATACTTAAAATGTATAGAAGGAGAATTGTATTAGCATCAATTTGATAGGTTATGGACATTTTTTTATTTAAGTTAAGGAAGATATGCATGTTTTAGTGCAAGGGTTTAAATTCCGACCTATAGCCATTGATTTGAGCATAACCCAAGTTTTGGTTGGGATTTTTGTGTGATTCTAATTGGGTTGGAAACTAGACATGATGAGGATGATTCATGCCAAATTTCAAGTCAAATGGATTTAGGGATTGTGAGATATTCGAATTTGAAGTTAGGGTGAAGTTGTAGCTAAAATTGTTGTTGACCTCAAGGTTTCAACCAAAGGTTATTTGAGTGATTTTGATGATAACAATCTATTGTAGTGTAGATCTAATAAGTTTACTTGAGTGTATAATTTACAAGGTATCAAATTATCTCAAGTATCTTAAAGGCTTTGGACTTCAAAGGAACTTACAAGAAGATATATGAAGCCACATGATCATAGAGCTCAAAGATCAATAATCAAAGATCAATGGCGAAGTTGAAGTGAAGCCACATGATGAAGGAACCCAAGAGCTTAAAGATTTGAAGATCAAAAGACTTGGGTAGGATAGTCTTGGGTGAGTGCTTATATTTATTGTAAAGTTACTTTGATGCACTCACATGAAAGCTCTAGGACCAATGCATATAATTCATATCATTCATAAGTCCTTAGAGTATAAACAATAGGCCATGAACTTCATTTATAGAATCATGAGGCCTTTTCTAAAGGTTGAGTTAGTTCAAGCTTTCATAAGCTTTGGAAGAACTCAATTATTAAGTCATAACTAGGACCATGTATTTCAATCATATCATTTGGAATGGTCTCTAGGAATTAGAGCAATAAGGCTTTGAACTTATATGTTTAAATCATAAAAAGCCTTATGTAATATTGAGATGATCTCCAATTGGAAATATCTTAAATTCTCAATATTCTCATTTAGTCAATGAACTTCAAACCCAGTTTGAGCTTGCTGAAAGTTGAGTTTCAGCTTGCTGAAAATGCACTTTCAGATTGCTGAAAGTTGAGTTTCAGCTTGCTGAAAATGCACTTTCAGCCGACTGAAAATGCACTTTCAGGCGACTGAAAGTAACAGTAAGTTTGAATGATTGAAACATTATTTTCAGCTGACTGAAACATCATTTTCAGCCAACTGAAAGTTGCTGGATCTGAATCTAACGGCTAGTTTGGTGCATTTAATGCTCACAACTACCCTCCAACAGCTATATTTTTTCAAAGACTCTATATATATGTGTTTGGGGCTGTTTTTAGCTAAGAGAGAGAAGAGACCAAGAGAGAAACTCACCTTGTGCATTTAGTTTATACATATTGTGAGTGAGTTCTACCATGAATCCTTCATCTCATATCAATTGGTAGAAACTCTCTTGTAAGAAAAAGAGAAAGAGTGAACTTACATTGCATATCTATTGTTCATCTTTCATATTCATCTAGAGTTGAGCTTTCATATTGATTCATCAATTATAACTCTAGGTATGTGAGCTATCATTTGTGTATCTATCCATTGAGGGATATTTTCTATTGTACTCAAACTCCTATTCATCCTATTTGAGAGGAAGTCCAAGATGTGCTCTTGGCAAAAAGGGATTGCTTCATGCAAGCTTGTAAAGGTTCTCACTTGAGCCATCAAAAGTGAATGGAAGACCAAGTTATGCGCTTGGCAATAAAGTCTTGGTGAAGTGTTCACCGGAGCAAAGAAGACCAAGTGTTGGACTTGGCAATTGTAGAGGTTTGCTTTCCACCCTTAAGGGAAGCTTCATAGTGGATACCTCAAGATGAGCTCTTGAGGCATGGACGTAGGCCGGAGTTGCCGAACCATGTAAATATCGTGGTGTTGCTTGGTTTGCATTTATCTAACCCTTAACTCCTTTACTTAATAGCATTTTATATATTTAACTTCATTATGCTTTATATATGAATGCTTGGAGTAAGTTGATTGATTGAGTACTTATTTGATTTTTCATCTCCAATTAAGTTGCACACCATATGTTTGACAAAATGTCTCTATGAGCTTTAATTTCATTTTAGCATTGGTAGACATATACTTACTTAGCTCATTTCATTCATTATCCAATAAACCATTTTATGAATGAATGAGTAGCACTCCAAGTGCTTGATTAATTGTCTATGTGAGTTTTATTCTTTACATCATATTCATAGATAATTGCTCAAGTACCCTTTTGATAGGTTTTCTCCTTTATTTTGTTAGCATTTGTTTTATAACTGTTTATTTAATGAATGTTATTTAAATACTTCATATGAGGAGGATGGGATGTATGCCTGGAGTATATTGGTTGAGTTGTGGAATTGATTGTATTATAAATTGATTGAATATTTATTTGATCACCTTTTTGTCAATCAATTTGCATATCATGGTTTTGATTAAACACACAATCAACATTTCCACACACTACAAGCATGATACGTTGCACTTTCATGAACATTTCTTTTGTCACATCCACTTGATCATTTAAGTGCATGATAGGTAGAACATTCTCATTCCCACTTGTTGAATACATAAGTTTCTCAAGTGATTGACAAAAGTCCAAACAAGCCTACTTTTGTCAAAATGAGCTCAATCGAAAAAGTTTCATCGTTTGCCTATTGTCCCTATTCACCCCCCCCCCTCTAGGGACAAATTTTGGGTAACAATTGTGTTGCACAATTTCGCCTAGGATTTACGGCGATCAATCCCCCTCCTTTACAGCGATCGATCGCCCCTGTAAAAGGCCAAAAACAGCCTCGATCAACCTTGGGCAATCGATCCCCCTTTTCACAGCATGCACTATTCAGACAGTATTTTTGTCCAACTTCAAAGAGGCATATCTCCTTCGTTTCAACTCGGATTTTGATGATTCTTGTTTTGAAATTGTGTATTTTTAAACCCTCTTTCCAATGGTTATATTTTCATAAATTTATTATAAACTCACAAGGAGTTATGTATTCATTTTTATGGGATACAACCAATTGAATGGTTGTATGGTTGAGGCCATTAAGGCTAGGTGATGTTAACTTGTGTATAGGTAAATACAAATGGGTGACTAGAATTTTGTGGTGATGAAAGATTAAAATGGTCCATTAGGGCTTAATGGATGGGTTCACACTCAGGATTCGGGTCGGTCCGCGAGAGTTCCGACGGTCCGGATTCCGGGGCGTGACACTTTTTGAGCAATTTTCCCAAATATTCTGCTTCACGGGATAAAACTCAAGAGTCTAGACAAAACCTAAATATTCTAATTCATGGGCTACTAACTTGAAGGTCTAGACAAAACCACTTGGCCAAGTTCCGGGCTCAAAGCCCTTTTTCATTTCCAACTTACTCCCAAAATCAACAACCAATCACATAGGTTTCAAGTATGGCAACACATAAAATTTCAAGTGCATCATAGGCCACTTAATCCATATGCTAAAACATGTAATTCCATGCATATCACAATGCAACAATTCAATAAGTCAAGTGCATTATAAGCCATTTAATTCACATGCAAAAAAATGTAATTCTATACATATAACAATGTAACATTTGAAGAAATGACCATTTTCATGCATATTATCAAGCATATAACATGCATTATGCATAACATGGTCTCTACACTATAATTTATGTCATAAGGCAACATTCCTTTACAATTAACAACACTTAAGTATATAAACACAATTCAATGCACATGAATTCTACAACTTCATCAATTATCATGAATTGATCCAATTAAAAGTGCAAGACTCACATTCTAGTAATTCTAAACATACTAAACAATACAACCCACCTCAATTCCAAAAAAATCGATGATAAGATAGAGAGAATACCCCTACCTCAATTCGAAGCTAAAATCTCCTAAAAAGTTAACTTTGTCCAAAGATGATTTTGATTGGACAAACTCGAGCCCTCAGTGCGTAGATCGTTTCTCTCTTCTTCGGCTTCTTCTAATTCTTACCTTAAGACCCTCTAATTTAATGAAGAAAAAGGAAGGTGATGAAGATACACATATATATATATATAGGCTCACTCATTGCTGTTGAAGGAGAAAGAATGAAATGAATTCTCTTATTTTACTATTTATAACAATATGACCTACTCTTATTCAAAAAAATGTCATCACCTTTTCTCCAAACCTTCTCGTGCTCATTTTCAGAGTTTTGTAACTCCAAATTTGAAGTCATTCTGACACTTTTTGGATTTTTTGGATTAACGGGACCTGCGAGCCCGGGTCAACCAAACCCGAAAAAGTCAACTTTTACCAAACGCTCCAAAAACTTTAATAAACCTTAAATAAGTTATCTAAACATGTATTTTACATTTAAAACACATAAAAAATCATTTAAAGCATCATTATAACAATAAATGAAATTAAAGGGAAAGCAGCCAAAAATGGTCACGGTCCTTACAACCTCCCGTCCTTCAAGAAATTTCGTTCTCAAAGTTAAAAAGTACCTTAATTAGCAAATAACGTGGGATACTTCAAGCGAACTTCTTGGTCCCAGTCCCACGTAGCCTCCTCGACTTCGTGGTGTCTGCAAAGTACTTTGGCCAATGAAATGTTTTTGCCTCGAAGCACTTGCTCTCTAGAGTTCATGATCTTTACCGATCCCTCCTCATATGATACATCTTCACCCACCTCAAGATTCATCCAATCAAGTACATGTGAAGGATCTGATTCATACTTCCTCAACATGGAAACATGAAACACATTGTGTACACTTGACATTTGTGGTGGCAATGACAACCAGTATGCAACCTCACCAACACATTCTAGAATTTTAAATGGACCAATAAATCATGGAAATAGCTTGCCACTATGCCCAAACTGCATCAATCCCTTCTATGACGAGACCTTCAAGAAAATATGGTTTCCCACCTCAAAAGCCAAAGGACGCCGCCTCTAATCGGCATAGCTCTTCTGATGACTTTGAGCTATAATCAATCGTTCTCTTATCAACTTGATCTTTTATGTGGTCTCTCAGACTTTGTTGGGTCCCAAAGCCACTGCCTCACCAACTTTGGTCCAACACACGGGCGATCTACAAGGTGTCATTTTGATACTAGCTTGGTAGCTATTGTTATAAGCAAATTCTGCCAATGGCAAGTAGTACTCCCAACTACCTTTAAAATCCAAAGTACATGCCTGAAGCATATCCTCAAGAATCTGAATAGTCCTCTCAGATTGATCATCTGTCTGAGGATAAAAAGCTGTACTAAAATGGACATTGGTGTCAAGAGCTGCCTAAAAACTATGCTAGAATCATGACATGAACCGTGGGTCTCTATCCAACACAATAGAAATTGGTATGCCATGAAGTCTCAAAATTTGCTCAATATACAATTGACTTGAAACATCTACATCATCGGTCACCCCGAATAGGAAAAAAATGAGCCGCTTTGGTCAATCTATCAACAACAACCCAAACAGCGTCGTGGCCCTTCTTTGACCTCGAAAGTCCCATCACGAAGTCCATGGTGACATGTTCCCACTTCTACATTGCTACTGGTAATGGTTATAACAATCCCGCCGCTCTTTGATGCTCCACATTCACTTGTTGAAAAGTAAAGAATTTTTGCACAAACTGAGCAACATCTCTTTTCATTCCCTTCCACCAATATTGTTAATACAGATTGTGATACATTTTGGTCCCACTGGGGTGGACCACATGTCTAGAGTTATGAAACTCTCTAAGTTCATCATCCTTGCAAGTCAATGGTACAACCATATTCCATTTGAATCTTAAACCCCCATCGAAATGAACAGTCCAAGCTTCTACCATTTCATTGCTCAAAATCCGAGTATGAATAGTTTCCATCTCCTTATCCTGTCGTTTTTCCTCAATCACCCTATTCACTAGTGTTGGTTGAGCAATAAGTGTGAACAACGTTGCTACTTCCCCATCATCACTAAAATTTAATTCCATTCTGAGATATCCTCCATCATTTTTCATTCACAGATTGTAATGCTTGCCAAGCTAACATGTGACTTTCTACTCAAGGCATCGGCTACAACATTAGCCTTTCCCAGGTGGTATTGCAGAACAAAGTCATAATCTTTCATATACTTCACCCATCTCCGTTGCCTCATATTCAAGTCCTTTTGTGAAAAAAGGTACTTCAAACTTTTGTGATTACAAAACACTTGAAATTTTTTCCCATACAAGTAATGCCTCCATGCCTTTAATGCAAAAAATTAACACCGCTAACTCCAAATCATGAGTAAGGTAATTTTGCTCGTGTGTCTTCAACTGTCAGGAGCCATATGCTATTACCCTCTCGGTTTGCATCAAAACACAACCTAAACCATCTCTTGAAGCATCACAATAGATCACGTACCCCAAGCAACGTTTGGAAATAATTAAGATTGGAGCGAAAGTCAATCTACTCTTCAACTCCATGAATACATATTCACAAGCTTCACTCCACACAAAATTTACCTCTTTTCAAGTAAGTCGTGTCATGGGTGCTGCCAATCGTGAGAAATCCCTCACGAAGCATCTGTAGTATCCACCTAAGCCTAAGAAACTATAGATTTCAAACACGCTCTTTGGTCTTTCCCAACTCATCATGGCTTCAACCTTCGAAGGATCTATAGAGATTTCTCCTCCCGACACTACATGCTTGAGGAACTTTACCTCCATTAGCCAAAATTCACATTTCTTATACTTAGCATATAGTCGATGTTCCCTCAAAAGTTGTAATACTATCCTCAAGTGTTCCTCATGCTCCTCTTCCGATAATGAGTACTCTAGGATGTCATCCATAAACACCACAAAAAATATGTCCAAGTAAGCACTAAAGACCCAATTTATTAGGTCCTTGAAAGCTGTCAGTGCATTCGTCAACCCAAATAGCATCACTAGGAACTCGTAGTGTCCATATCGAGTGCGAAAGTGGTCTTCGATATATCTTCATCCTTTACCCTTAACTGGTAATATCCCAACCTCAAGTCAATTTTTGAGAAACATTTGGAACCCTTTAATTGATCAACTAAGTCATCTATCCTTGGCAAGGGATACTTGTTCTTGATCGTTGCTCGATTTAATTTTTGGTAACTGATACATAGTTGCAAGGATCCATCCTTCTTTTTAGCAAATAGTACCAGAGCTCTCCAAAGCGATATACTCGGTCGTACAAATCCCTTGTCAAACAAGTCTTGTAATTTATCCTTTAACTCATTCAATTCTGCTGGTGCCATATGGTACAGTGCTATAGAGATAGGTGCGGTGTCGGGATTAAGATCAATAGTGAATATAACTTCCCATTGCAGTGGTAACATCGTTAAATCCCCCAGAAACACATCCTCAAAGTCACAAACCACAAAAGGAAATTCCCTATGTGTCATATCTCCTTCCTCAACTAATAAACTAACTAAGAAGTAACTCACTCCATTCTGGCTACCAGAACTATGCAATAAGGATGTGTAAAAGTCATCTTGGTCTCCCATAAAGCAAAAACAATCCCCCTTCGGTGCACACACCGTCACCTACCTACGATAATAATCGATAGTGGCTCTAAAAGTAGACAACCAATCCATACCCAAGATAACATCAAAGCTAGTCATGTCTAGAAGAATGAAGTCAACCACTAATCGACGTCTTGAAATCTCAATCTCGCAAGGCCGACAAACTCTAACCAGAGTGACTCTACCTCCAACTGGAATATCAACAGACAAAATTGTAGCTAATGAGGACATCACCAAACCCAAAGTAAATGCAAATGTGATAGATGTGAATAAATGGGATGTACCCGAATCAACCAATACCCTATCCCATGAGCTAAAAATGAAGAAAATACCCCAGACAAGTGACGGTCCTATTGGGGAATATGTCTGCATAAGTGTGAATGCATAACCTTGTGCTCTCTGACCCTGTTGGCTAATACCTGGATGCTGAAACTATTGGTTAGATGCACTAGTAGCGGCCTCTCTTATACCTTAAGAACCATGTGCAGACTGAACTTGCTGAGGTGGTGGTAAAGCCCTAGGACTAGACTGACTCGCTGTGGACTAAGCATAACGCTACTGTGACCCGGTCCTACTCTATAAGCTCTGTCTCCAGGGACAATTAGCCCTGAGATGACTAGGCTGGTGATAATAGAAAGAAGTCTGCTCTCTTCCGTGGACCACTATTTGCCTTTAAGGACACTCAATATGATAATAACCAGGCTGATAGCACTAGTGCCATACCATTGTAGATCATGAGGATCCAATGGGTAAGGGCACTGATGGTGCAGAGTGAATCTGCTATCCTTATGAGAATAAAGTTGTAAGGACTGAAATTATTTTGACCGGTTCCGGTTAAATTTTGACCGGATTAAATTTTTTTGGATTAATCAAATTCCGAAAAGGGTGTGGATATATTTCCATACAAGTGGAAGGTGTATGTATATGTATATATATATATCTAAATATATATACATAGTACCTATATTTATATTTAATTATAAATATATTGTGGGCTTGTATGCAATTATGAAGAAATGTGGGTGCACATGCATGATTACAAGTATATGTGTATTAGATGCCCATGTGATAAAAATATATATATATATTTTATGTATTATATATATATGTGGCTGTGAGTGGTGGACAAAAGTGTGTGGACCAAAAGAAAAGAAGAAGAAAAGAGACCAAAAGTGGTCTCGGTTGGCTGAAAGAAAAAGAAAAAGAAAAGAAAAGAAAAGGAAAAGAAGAAAAGGAAAAAGAAAAGAAAAAGAAGAGAGAGAAGGAGAAGTCGGGGAGAGAGAAGCCGAGAGTGGGATCGGTAGAGAGAGAAAGAGAGAGTGACGTCAAGAGAGGAGATGGAGCTTTGGTGCTCCGGCGGCTGCTCCGACGTGGGTCTCTCGACGACCAGCCACGGTTGGTGGCAGTGGCTGAAGGCGGTGGTTGCAGGTGAGCACGGTGGTGGTTTCAGCTGGGTTTGCTGGTTCGGTGGAGGAGATCGACGACGCTCCGGTAGCTCGTGGGTCCGTTCGGTGGTAGCTGTTCCGGCCATGGTAGTGGTTGGTGGTGGGTCAATTTATAGCGGCTGATGGTGGCTGTGGGGGTGGTTCAAGTGGTGTTCGCTCGAACACTCTTTGTTCGTGGGTCAGATCCAAATGGGAGCTTCGGATTCCATGGGTGAAGCTTGTGGGTTGTTGACAGCAGCTGGGATTTCTTGGCCGAGGGTTGTGGATCTCCGGTCTTGGGTTTTCATAGTTGAGGTGAGGGTCTATGGTGGTTGGTGGTGGTTTTCGGCAGTGGTTATTGGGTCATATCTGGGTTGGCTTCGGATGGCCCGACGATGGTGCGCACGGCTTGATTGGGGTGGTGTTTGGTTGTGGATTGTTTGGTATGTAGTTGTTAGGTTTGTTTAAGCAGCCACATTTTTTTGGGCTGCAATGTTGGAGATCTACAAATTAATTGGTTTGATGATTGGCTAGGTTCGTCCACGGTAGCTTTGATAGTGGACTCGGGTGTGGCCATGGTACCTTCAGTTGGCCTTTGCTGGTGGTTTGACTCCGTTGTGGAGGTGTTTTTGGTAGTGGGGTCGGACGGTTGTGTGAGGCTATTTGGACCGTCACGTTTGATGATGTGGATTGAGATATCATGGATTGAGAGGTTTGGGCTTGAACTTGGAATTGGGTTATGATGAGGATTGGGCCACGACATGAATTGGGCCAAGCATGAAAATTAAAAAGGAAACGAAGTGGTCTGATAGATTGTTCATGTGGACTTCGACACAGGACTGAATCAGGCTTGGAAGCAGGCCGATTTGCAGGCATGAACTGATGAAAGCAGGACTTAAGGCAAGTTGATTCTTGCCTCTATCTCATACATATATTTTACTTACGTTGAGTAATTTACATATGTCTTAATTTAATCATATGTGGTATGTATATATACATATATATATATAGGTGCTTATATATATATGGGTATAGGTGGATGTTGTACATACATGGGATATGAGAGTACATATATATATATGTATATATGTATATATGTGTGGTTTGGGGAGCGATGGCATGTTTAAATTTATCGCCTATTTGCATCGTGATATGCATGTGCAGTATTGATTGAAATCATGTAAAAAGTATGCTAAATAATACCTGTTTAGCTATGTGTTGTCTTGTATGCATATGTGGCTCTTATGCATGATGTTCAGTATATATGTGTGATTATGTATATGGGTGTAGTGGTAGAAATGCATGCTAAGTATGAATATAACTTTTGGCGGGCATTTGGAAAGCAGGATTATGATATGCTAGGTGTTCTATATGTTCTCATTATATATGTGGGTGATGTAATATATATGTGTTTATATACATTGTGATTGGAATGCATGTTGACTACTTATAGTGAATACATGCATTGAATGAGAGCATGACTATTTTTATGCTAGTATACGTGCATATAGGACTTATGTGCAGGATTAGACATATACGTGTTTATATGTGGGAACGTGAATATGAGATGCATGCTAGCTTTATTTATATATCGAATGTATGCATTGGTTGTAGCATGATAAAAACGTGCTAAAGTTGAAGTGTTTTGCATATGTGAGGTGTTATGCAAGTCTTGGAACATGTATGTGCTATATGTGTTGGAATGTGATGAAAAGCATGCTAAATACTTCTCATAGTATTCATAGGCATGGGTTGATGCATGAAAATATTATGCTATGTATATATGCATCCATATTGCATATATGGGAGGGAAATGACACATATGTGGTTATATGTGGGTTTATGTGCAGATGAAATGCATGCTATGTTCTTTTAACTAGCTTAGGCATTGTGAGGCATGAACATTGAATGTTTGGTTGTTATATGTTCGAAATGCATATATGATGCCATTGTGAGGAAACGGGGAAGTGTGGTTGAATAACCTAGAGTAGGTCAATACTCGGTTGTGGTTGTGGTCATAAAGTGGGCAAATCACCCAGAGTAGGTCAATACTCAGTCATGGTGAGGGCACTGGAATGGTTACGTCATCTTGGAGTAGGTAAATAGTCGGTGACGGTGGTCTACTCACTTTGGAGTAGGAAAATATTCGGTGGGGATTCCAAGAAGATGTCCAATCACTTTGGAGTAGGTAAATACTCGGTGATGTGGTTTACTCACCTTGGAGTAGGTAAAATACTCGGTGAGAATTCTAAATAGGGGCCAAGTCATCTTGGAGTAGGTAAATACTCGGTGACGGTGGTCTATCCACCTTGGAGTAGGTAAATACTCAGTGTCGGAGTTGGGATGGTGTGGGAAAGGTCTCGATTACATGATTTGGTCAAGAATCATGTTAAGGTTTCGGGATGAGTCCAAGAGAGAGACAAGTGTGTGAATTTGCTTACACTACTTATTGTGAAGCATGCTATGTGATTAATGCAATCTTATATATATATGCGTTGCTTGTGAATGACATGACATATGTTGGATGTTATTGCTTTTGAGCAGTTTGTACGGTTTAAATGTATCTTCATTACATTTGAGATGTGCTACTTGACGAGTAGGAGATGTGGTAGTTGATTTACATCGTTTATCTAAATGTGTTGACATATATGTTCTATATACATATTGATGCCTGATGTTTACTGCTTTCAAGCATGTTGAAAATGATTTCTAAAATCATGTATAGTGGATTATGTATGTTCATATGTTCTAGAGTAGCCATATACATCATTGGTTCATGCATGCTAGGTGGGGCATGGTCTTAAATATTGTGATATATTTGAGTGCATGTATATTTTTGAGAATATGTAAGGATCGACCTGTTGCAGTGGTGATAGTATGGTTCTACATACCTTGTTGGGCCTTTGAGCTCACCCCCTCCCAGGTTTTGCAGGTATTGCTAATTTCAGAGTTAGTTAACG
This sequence comes from Cornus controversa, assembly GCA_026545225.1. Classification (NCBI taxonomy): domain Eukaryota; kingdom Viridiplantae; phylum Streptophyta; class Magnoliopsida; order Cornales; family Cornaceae; genus Cornus; species Cornus controversa. The sequence continues at coordinate 25,002,803 of CM048848.1, read as the reverse complement.
GACTGACAGCACCGGTTGCAGAGGTAGTGTTTAGATTCCTTAGAATCTGATGTATGTCCAGGATAGTAGATGAATGTAGTACATTTGGATTAAATGTATGGAGCGATTATGTTGATTCAGTTCCTTCGGTTGTATTTTATTCATGTGATGTATGTATCTAATGCGAACATTCAAGGACTGAGACATGTATATTTTTTATTATATTATGCATGTTGTAGAAATGCTGGGGGGACACATGCCCAGAAGTGTCCATTTTTTTGTTAGATATAAATACTGGGGGGACACGTGTAAGGACCGGAATTATTTTGACCGATTCCGGATGATTTTGACCGGATTGAAATTTTTTCGGACTAATTAAAAATTCTAGAAAGGGTGTGGATATATTTCCATTCAAGTGGAAGGTGAATATATGTATATATATATATCTATATATATATATATATAGTGCCTATATTTATATTAGATTATAAATATATGGTGGGTCTATATGTGATTATGGATAAATATGGAGGGGCCTTTGTCTTTATATATGTAAGTGTGGGAAAATACATGAAATACATGTATTTTGTGTAGGGTGTAGTATATTATATGTGTGTATAATATATATATAATATGTGGACCTCATTTGATAGAGAAAAGAGGATAAGAAATGAGGAGAAGAGAATAAGTGGTCAGCCGAAAGAAGAGAAGAAAGAAAGAAAAAGGGGAAGGAGAAACCGAGAAGAGAAGTCGGGGGAAAGAGAGAGAGAGAGAGGCCGAAGGCGAGATCGGCTGGTGGTGCTCACGGCGGGGCTTCGCCTGGGCGACGGCAAAGGCGGTGCTCCGGCAGCGGCTGGAGTGGCGGCTGACAACGACGGCGGTGGCTGGTTGCGAGTTGTTAGCCGCGATTGAAGGTTTCGCTGCTGGAGTTGTGGGTTGAGCTTTGGCTGGTTCATGGTGGAAATAGGCGACTCTCGGTGGCTCTTCCATGTGGGTTCCGTTGTGGTCGGCTGTGGGTCGGTTTATAGTGGCTTCGGATAGTGGTGTGCCTGTTCATGGAGTTTTTCCAGTAGCGGAGTAATCGGAAAGGACGGGTGCAACGTTCAGTGTTTCGGTCGACCGACAGAATCCTTCAGTCGGCTGAAACTACCATTTCGGTCGGCCGAAACTACTCTTCGGTTTGCTGGTCGTATGGACTAGTTTTGGTTGTTGATGGCTGAGTTGCTTGGTTCACGATGGTGGGTGTTGTGGGTGCTTTAGGTACTCACAGTTTGGATATGGTAGGAGCTGCCATGGGCGGCTAGGTGGTCTGATGGTGGAGCTTGGTTGGGGGTTTGGCCATTGATGGTGTGCTTGGGCTGCCAACTTGGATTAAATTGGGTCAATTGAAAATGGTTTATGAACTGGGCTCCTGACATTAATTGGGCCAAGCATTGAAACAAAAAGAAAAAGAAAATGGTTTAATTGGATTGATTGTGGTCTTTGATACGGGACTGGACCGGGCTTGGTATGGACCGCTTTACAGACGCGGGCATAGTACAAGCGGGACCTAAGGCAAGTTGATTCTTGCCTCTATCTCTTACAAATATTTTTGATATGTTGTTTAATTTACCTGTGTTCCTTAATTTGATCATAGGTGGCTTATATATATATATATGTGCAGTTATATATATATGTGTGGATGTTGCCTACGTGCGGGATGTGAGGATATATATATATATGGGTGAGTTTGGGGAGCGATGGCACGTTTAAATTTATCGCCTAATTGCATCGAGATATGCATGTATGGTATTGATTAAAATCATGTAAAAAGTATGCTAAATAATGCACATTTGACTATATATTGTCTTGTATGCATAGGTGGCTTTTATGCATGGTGTTAGATATATATGTGACTATATATATTTGTGGTAGTAGTGGGAATGCGTGATATATATATATACACGAATAGGGTTTTGGCGAGCATTTGAAAAGCATGAAATGTGCTAGATGTTTTATATGTTCTTAATGCATATATGGTGACGGAATATATATGTGTTTATATATATATTGTGATTGGAATGCATGTTGGCTACTTATAGTGAATGCATGTATTGACGGGAAGCATGATTATGTTTATGCTAGTATAAGTGCATATAGGACTTATATACAAGATTGGACATATGTGCTATTTATGTCAGTTGATGTGATTGTATGTTTATAAATGCCTTAGAGGAATTTATAAACATGTTGAAATTGATTTGTGAATTAGGAAAAAATGTGAAGGACATGTGGTTATGTGAAATGTGGATGTGTGAAGCATATTCATTGCAAATGCATGTGATGCTTAAATGGGAATTTGTATGAGTGTATTCTTAAATACCTCATTGGTTTCAAATGATGAATGTACATTTGATAAAGTTGTGGGGTTCATATTCATTGGTATGGTGAGGGAGGCAAGCAATGTGAACGGTGGAATCCATTCGGTAAAACGGTGAGGTATTCCGGTAAAGGTAACCCTCGTGAGGTATTCCGGTCAAGGTACCCTCATGGATTGATGTGTAGTGAGGTATTCCGGTAAAGGTAACCCTCAAGAGGTATTCCGATAAAGGTAACCCTCTATAGGTGGGATTGGTTGTCCATGGGAATTGGAGACCAATAAGTGGGAAGGATGAGGGAGTTGTGCATATCATGTTGCATTCTACCTTGCTTATGATATGGTTGTGTTGTATGCATAATTTCTCTACATGTTAAATGCATTGCATTGCATCTGATGTGCTACTTGACGAGTAAGAGATGTGGTAGTTGATTTACATCGTTTATGTAAATGAGTTGACATATATGTTCTATACACATATTGGTGCTGAATGTTTACTGCTTTCAAGCATGTTGAAAATGATTTCTAAAATCATGTGTGGTGGATTTTGTATGTTCATATGTGCTAGAGTAGCCATATACGTCATTGGTTTATGCATGCTAGGTGGGGCATGGTCTTAAATGTTGTGATATATTTAAGTGCATGTATATTTTTTGGGAATATGTGAGGATCGACCTGCTGCAGCGGTGATAGTATGGTTCTACATACCTTGTTGGGCCTTTGAGCTCACCCCCTCCCAGGTTTTGCAAGTAATGCTGAGTGTTGAGTTAGTTAGGGGACTGATAGCACCGGTTGTAGAGGTAGTAAGTAGATTCCTTAGAATCTAATGTATATCCAGGATAGTGGATAGATAGATGCTTTACATTTGGATTAAATGTATAAAGCGATTATGTTGATTCAGCTCCTTTAGTTGTATTTTATTCATGTGAGGTATGTATTTAATACGGACATTCAAGGACTGAGGCATGTATACTTATGATTGTATTATGCATGTTGTAGAAAGTTTGGGGGGACACGGGCCCAGAAGTGTCCATTTTTATTGTTTAGATATAAATGCTGGGGGGACACGTGCCCAGAAGTGTCCATATAAATTGTAAAGCAGGTATATCACGCCAGGGGCTGATTATTTAGAATGGGTCATGCCCGATTTTTGTAAAAATAATGGAAAGTTGAGGTTACATGATCGGGTGATGGTTGTGTTGTGAGGGCGATCTCATGGAGTTCACACCTCGGTTTCCGGGCCTCGAGAATCGGGGCGTGACAACACGAGCCCAGAAGTGTCCATTTGAATTGAAAGCAGGTATAACATGCCAGGATCTGATGATTTAGAATGGGTCATGCCCAATTTTTGTAAAAATAATAGGAAATTGAGATTGTATGATCAGGTGGTGGTTATAGCGTGAGGATGATCTCACAGGGTTCACACCTCAGTTTTCGAGCCTCGGGAATCAGGGCGTGACAAAAGTACCACTCCTATGTCTCTTCCTTGCCTGACTATTAGAAAAATGCGCTGCACTCTGTGTCTGTCCCCTGGAATCCTGAGTCTTCTGAACATCTCAGTGATCCTCCTTAGTAATCAAGGCCCTCTCTATAACTACAGCGTAGTCCTTCAAATCCAAGATTGATACCCGTCTCCTTATAGAGGTCTTAAGTCCTCTCACAAACCTCTTTACTTTTATTTCCTCATTCGCTACTATATCTAGAGCGAAATGAGCCAAAAACGTGAACTTGGTTCGTACTCAATCACACTAATGACAGCTTGGGTGAGGTCGATGAATTCTTGTTTCAATCGATCCTTCACTAGTGTAGGAAAGTACTTCTTGAAGAACAACCCCTTGAAAATTTCGCAATCGATCACCTCCACATTGTGAGTGTTCCCAATAAACTTCCACCATTAGTCTGCCTCTCCTGAGAGGTGAAGTGTGGCAATGCTAACCCATAGGTCCTCCTCAATCTCGAGTGCAACCAATAGCCTAATTGTCTTATCAATCCAATCATCTGCCTCAAATGGATTGAACCCATTTGTGTACTTTAGAGGACTATACTTGTTATACTCTCTTATTACAATCATCATACGGGCAAGACCCGCTCGAGGCTGCACTTGCATCTCCTCCTCATGTGTTTCCCGTGTGGTTTTTTATATGGTCTAAGCCATCCCTCTCATAAATTATGCCTCATCAATCAGTACTTGTGGAACATTCGCACCTCATCCTCTTTTGCATGTCTTGGTGGCATCTTGCTACATAAGTAACAAGAAGACACTTTAATCACAAGGCATACAAAATTAATCAATCAACTTCAACGCGCTTAATCAACAAATGCTAAGTTATTTAACAATTTAGCATGCAATACCAACATGTAAGCACGTAAGCACACTTTACGTAAGGCTACATTCTTAAATCTAAATACAATTCTTAGTCCACATGATCTAACCATTACCTGTCGTCCCTAGGTATTCTAGTCAGTGGCTTTGTTACCAAGTTATCACCCCTCGATTTCTGACCCCCAGAAATCGAGGGTAATTAAGTTATAAATCAATATCTACATCACAAAAAATTATCACGTACGCATTGTTATGTATACACAATTCTGTAACACTCATTTCAATTAGCCCACACATGGTCACACACACACACATAATTATCCACATTCTTATTCCCCAATTAACTATGGACTATATTCAGGTTAAGGCCCTTTTAGTAGGCTGAAACTGATGTTTCAGTCGACTGAAGAAGTGCTCCAGAAATGCTTATTTCATTCTACCACTTTTACCAAGCTCAAAGTTAACTTTCAGCAAGCTCAAAGTGGACCTTTAGCAAGCTCAAAGTGCATTTTTAGCCTACTCAAAGTGACCTATTCTTGGAGGATGTTCAGCAAATAGTCATAACAACTATGTATGTGCGAAGATCGAATTGTAAGGACACTATTCGTACATTAGCGTACTTAAAACATAGACATTAAGTATGAATCCAAAAATTTAGGTACATATATGATGTAAAGGAAGTGGTCCGGCTTAAGCATAAGTTCTATAATTTTATTTCCAATGGTCTTAATTGCCAAACATGGCTCATACATATATAATTTGAATTACAAGTTCGATAAATGCTCAAGTATAACATAAAGAAACATAAACTAATTGATAGCAACGAAGAGTAAATCCTACGACCTGAGCACTTCAAGCTCCATCTATCACCAGTGCCTTATTTGTAAAAAAAATGGTTGGGGGAAGGGGATGAGCACCACGGTGGCTCAATAGAGATACCCAGACCAGCCTATGCATCGACTTGACGCAACCTATATGAATGCAAGCACGGCACCCCTATACTATATGGCTTACTTCCAATGCACGTGAAATATTATCACGGCATTCCTACACGCTACATAGCAGAAAACAATGCACGTGTAGAATGAGATTTCAATTTAAAGCCTAAATGGGGAAGCATATTAAACATTACTCAATTTTGAGGAAAATACCCGACAATATCAACATGATTATCACAATTAAACAAAAAACACTTAAGCACCAAACCACATAAGTTTTGAAATCACACGGGGATGGGAGTAGACCTAGATTGCGAGTCAAAGGCTTTTTTAGCAATTTTTCCAAATATTATACTTCATGGGGTAAAACCCAAGACTATGGACAAAATCTAAATATTCTACTTCACAGGCTACTAACCCGAAGCTCTAGACAAAACCCCTTGGCCAAGTTTCAGGCTCGAAGCCCTTTTTCATTTTCGACCTACTCCCAAAAGAAATAACCAATCACATAGGTTTCAAGTATAGCAATACATACAATTTCAAACCATATCACAATACAATAATTCTATAATTCAAGTGCATCATAAGTCATTTAATTCACATGCTAAAACATGTAATTTCATGCATATAACAATGTAACATTTGAAGAAATGACGATTTTCATTCATATTATCAAGCACATAACATGCATTATTCATAACATGGTCTCTACACTATAATTCATGTTATAAGGCAATATTTCTCTATGATTAACAACACTTAAGTATATAAACACAATTCAATATGTATGAATTCAACAACTTCATAAATTATCATGAATTGATCCAATTAAAAGTGCAAGACTCACATTCTAGTAATTCTAAACATACGAAACTATACAACCCACCTCAATTCCTAAGGAATCGATGATAAGATGGACAGAATACCCCTACCTCAATTCCAAGCTAAGATCTCCCAAAAATCTAACTTTGTCCAAATATGATTTCGATCAAACCAAACTCAAGCCCTCAACGCACAGATCATTTCTCTCTTCTTTGACTTCTTATAGTTCGCACATTAAGACCCTCTAATTTAATGAAGAAAAAGGAAGGTGATGAAGATACATATATATATATATATATATATATAGAGAGAGAGAGAGAGAGAGATAGGCTTACTCACGACTACTGAAGGAGAAATAATGAAATGAATTCTCTCACTTTACTATTTATATGAATATGACCTACTCTTATTCACAAAAATGCCATCACATTTTTCCTAAACCTTCCCCGGCTCATTTTCGGAGTTCTATAACTCCGATTGACACAAAATCAATTTCGTAGGGGGTCAAATATTTTATTTAAGCTACCCTATGAATTTGAATTCATTCTAACACTTTCAAATTTTCTTGCTAAATGGAGCCCGCGTGCCCGGGTCAATCGAACCCGAAAAAGTCAACTTTTGCCAAACGTTCCGAAAACTTTCCTAAACCTTAAATAAGTTATCTAAACATGTATTTTTGTTTTAAAAAACATAAAAAATCATTTAAAGCATCATTATAATAATAAATGAAGTTAAAGAGAATCCAACCAAAAATGGTCATGGTCCTTATAAAGCTTGTTGGTCTTGAGGATTATAAGGTCCTTGTCCTTGATTTCCTTAGAATTGGCCTTAAGGCCTCCAAGAGAAATTTGAGTGATTTCTCTATTCCAGATTATATGTGTTAGAATAAGGATTATTCCCTTAGAGAACACGACGTTCGCTAGCTCTTGAGCATAATCGGGAGATTGCCCCGCTAAAGGACAATCCCATACTTAATAAGAAGGAAACGAGCAATACGAACATACCTCAAGGTTTTTAATTGGAGGAGAAAAAATAGGAGGAGGCAGCCCAATCGACATGAGTTGGTCGAGTTTATGAGTAAGGGCATCCACTTTCATGGCTACCTCATCATCTCTTCCTATATTATACACACCCTCACTCTTATGAGTGGTGGTGGTGGTGGTGGTCTTACCTCTACAAGAGGCAAGGGAACATTGAGAGAAATTTTCACTCAAGTTCTCAAATAGTCTCCAAGTCTCATCCAGACTTTTTAAAAGGAAATTGCCTCCACATTAAGAATCTACTATTTGTTTATGGTGTTCACTTAATCCTTTATGGAAATGTTGCACCAATTGTCATTTTTGAACAACATGGTGTAGACATGTTCTTAAACGATCTTTCATCCTCTCCCAAGTCTCATAGAAAAGTTTTCCCTCGTGTTGAGTGAATTCAGTGATTGCTCTCCAAATATCATTTGTATTTCCCATAGGGAAATACTTTTTGAGGAACTCTTGTTGCATTTGTACCCAAGAGATACTTTAATTGGGTTCTAAAGGATTAAACCAATATTTGGCCTCATCCTTTATAGAGAACGAGAATAAACGAAGCCTCAAGTCATCATCCATGAAACTTTGCAACTAGAGAGTTGAACAAACTTCTAGGAAGTCATCAAGATGTTTGTAGAGGTCTTTGTTAGGAATTCCATGAAAACAAGAAAGAAGATTAATCATGGAGGACTTTACCTCTGAGGCAGGTGGTGGTGGTGGTAGTAGAGGTTGTATATTATTTGGATTCATGTTTTCTCTCCTATGTCTCTATATAAAATAAGGTCCCTAGATGTTTCTCAACGTTGTCTAAGAGTATGTTCATGTTAAAGATTACAAGGAAGCAAAGGCAATGACAAAGACCGTCTACCTAGCATATAAAAACTTAAAAATCTAACCTAGTATGCACAAAATCAAAATTAATGAGTTAAGTGCTAGTATTATAAATACAATACTCACAACATGTCCTGAAACCGGTGTCGACTCCTTAAGTGAAAACAATTGCACCTAGCACCCAAACACTTGAAAAACGAAAACCAAAAGTAAATAAAGAATCAAAGAATGGCCTAAATTAAGAATTAAACTAGAGTTAATCTCATCGTTTAACAATTTAACTATAGTCCCTGACAATGGCTCTAAAAATTAATATGTTCTTTTGTTTGACTATCAAAATGTAATATGATGTGGTCGGAACTAAATTATATTGCAAGCTTAATTTTGCCCTTTTTATCAAAATATAATTTAACCACTCGCAAGAGCACGAATCTTTGCAGATAAGGTTCTATATAGAGGGTATCGATCCCACGAGGACTAGTCGTTAATTGTCATCGAGAAAGATTAATTCTACTTTAATTCAAACAAAACAGGTTTTTGGTTTTGTGTTTAAAGCTATTGCATAAAGGAAATGACAATAAAATTAAAGAGTAAAGTTGGGAGAGAGATCTAGGGTTGGTTTCCACCCCTAGTCATTCACATGTTCATAAGTGTAGCAAGCAAGGGATTCATTAATTAAATGCCTAACAATGTCATTAGGCTTGTGACCTCAATGACATATCAAAAGATCAATGTGTGTGCTAACCTATCATAATCCATCTTCAACAAGCATAGCTCTTCAACCTAACTAACTACCTACTTACTCTACTCTCTAAGTGAACACTACATGCATCCAAACTACCTTGTCTTGGCATGGTCTATACAAACTAGCATCACACATTCATTTAAACACCATTATCTAGCCATCATTTGCACTTCTTGTGGAATATGCAAATGTTGTGCATTCAAGTGACAAAACCTACTCTAAGACAAGAATAAATTCCATATCAAATGAATATATAAAAGAAATGTATTTGTGTACATAATCACTAGGCCAAATAATCAACATTTAATTACAAGTCCCAAGAGCTACAAAGATGAACAAGTTTACATGGCTAGGGGTTGAAACCAACACCCTAGTAGAAGAGTTAGTTGCTCATGGTTGCCTTGCACCCTTCCATTGATGAAGAGAATGAAGCTTCTTGGTCTGGTTCAGCCCTTCCTCTTCCTCTCCCGAAGGTCTCTCCTTGAGTCTTCTGATGTCTATCTTTTGAGAGATATGAGATATGTGGCTTTTGGTGCTTTTTGTATGCTTTTTGGCTCCTTTGGGCCCACCATATATATATATATCTCTTGTATCAAGAAGGCTCCCCAAAAGTCTTGTTCAAGTCAGACAATCCCCCTAAGTCGTGCAAAAAGGGGGATTTTGTTGCAAGTGGGAGAGTAGGTGAGCAAGTGGCCAAGTGGGCTCTGCAGCATTTCGATTGATCAAAATTGCATTTCGATTGATCGAGATTTCGATCAATCGAAATGAGATTTCGATCAATCGAAATTTCGATTGATCGAAATCCACATTTCGATCAATCGAAATGCCTTGGTAACAGCTTCTGATTTCATCTCTTGACTGCAGAAAGCTTCCAACTTTGCTCCATTTACTCCAATACCTGCAATACATCAAAAACACAAAAATACCGTAAACATATCTCGGTAAACGCAAAAACGGAACTAACATATGCAATAAAGAGGGTTCAAATGCATAGAATTGAACACTTATCACACCCCCAAACTTACATATTGCTAGTCCCTTAGCAATACAATATTACAAAAATGAAATCAACTATCTTATACAAAAGTTTAATCATGCTCAGCCATCAACTAGATAAAGGGCGCTCATCCATTCATTTCACAATTGGCAAATGCAACAAGTATTACAGAACTATGTGGTCATTAGCAAAAATGGACTTTCACAAGCTATAAATGAACGACAGTCCCCACATGCTGGCCAGCCCGAACAACTATAACAATTCCAACCCCAAAATCCTCTTTGAAAAGTGAACATGCATTCTAACGTGTGGCTTTTGTCATATTTGGAGAAGAAAACGAACAAATCTGTTTTTAAGAGAAAAACTCATTGAAAATGCTCAACTCGGCTGTTTCATTATCATAAAACATTCATGATTGATCATGTGCGGATGACCGTGCAATGCTTAGCTCTTTTTGCTTTCTTGTAAGCCCATGTAGCGGCATTGGGCCAATGACTCCCAAACCAATTGGTTTTAGGGCATTAGGCGAAGAAGCACCCCTCGGACTTAATAACCGAGCTTACAAGGCGATGAGCGTAAGCAAGCCATCCGCTTATTACTGCTCAACCTTACACACTTTTACACGAATATTTCCTGCTTTGAGGCATAGAAATCCGGTTTATTTAGTGAGAAGGCTTATTGCATATTTTTCTCTTTTTTTTTTTTTTTTTTTTTTTACAACAACCGGAAGAACTTATTCTTTAAGCTGTTCAGATAAAAACAGAAATTTTCAAAAATTCTCCCTCAGACTTATACCCCACAATTTAAACTGCATGTGTGCGAATTTGTGCGGTTAAGGACAAATTTAGGGCAAGAATTGTACGTGCTCGAGTTTGGACAATAATGTAGACCGTTCTAGCTTACTATCAAGCTTGCAAAAGCGCGGGTATTTACAATGTTAAAGTTCTTAACTACCCGCTGCATTTACCTCGGACATTTATTCGAATGATCTTCCTTTACAAAGCAAGACATCATAGCAAGCATGCAAAAATATCAAAGAAAAACTGCTCTACAATGACACTCAATATAATGACTGAACATTGCATGCATATGCAAGTGGTATAGCATACCGCACCCCCAAACTTATATGCAACATTGTCCTCAATGCTTGGACAAGAAGAGCAAGGAAAGAAGTTACCGGGATGGCAGAATGCGAGAAAAATGGAGTTCCACAGCAGCGGTCATCCTGTAAATAAGAAAAATCTGCACAGAATACCAACTGGATACCACGAGCATTACGAGGAACAAAAAGTAGATAAATATAACATAATGAAATACTTATGCACAAACAGACAATGCCAATATCACTGTAAATCTAATAGTCTGAACTGGTGTTTCCCGATTGTCTAAGAGGTCTATGCGATAAGATATTGACTATCCAGGCGCGCTAACGTATAGCACGCAAAGGGTCTGCCTTTCTTTATTACCGCCATACTGTGTTGAAGCAATCTCAACAGTATTGGGAATTAAAACCAAGCGGTAATAAACGGAAATCATCAACTGAATCGCATATAACAATTAGACAAGTGGTACTACATACATAGTCAAAGTATAGAGAACAGATAAATTGACGGAAAGCAAAAAGAAAAGACAGTAAAGATAAGACATGTCATAAAAGAAAATATAAATGTATTCCATAAAGATGAAAATGCATTTCAGTACAAAGGGTACATGTAGGTGGAATACGCAAAAAGAAACTAAACATGGCCAACATGGCCTATCAAAAATAAAGAAAGAAAAATACAAAAAGTAAAGCATAAAAGGTGAATAAAGTGCAGCTACTCGACGGCAGGTGGTGGTGGTGGTGGCTCGGTGGGAGCAGAAGTGGAGGTGGAGGCTCGACCTGCGAACAGGAACTGCAGATCCTGCCGGAAGGCTCGGAACTCATCTAAGATCGCTCTCTGGCCCTGCACCAAAGAAGAAATGTCCGTCCGAATACCCGCCAGCTGACTCTGCGTCACCTGGACATGCTCGTCAAAACCCTGCTGGAGCCGCTCTACGTCAGCCGCCAGGCAGGAATAGCCTGTCGCTAAGATATCATGCCGCTCTGCAGCGACATCCATCTCCTCGTCCTCCATCTCCTCGTCCTCCGCCTCAGCCCCTGCTGGCTCTCCCTCATCCATCTCCACCGGGGCATCCATATCTACATCATCTGGTGGATCACCCTGATGGTCCTGTCGCTCTAAGTGTCGCCTCACCTGATCCCACTGAGTAGATGTGAAGCGGGTGGGCGGTGCCAACTGAATGTCAGTCCGACTGACTGGTATACTGGCACTGCTGAGAAAAGCAGCGATTAGGAATGGAAAGGGGAGCCGCCAACTCGCTGTTCTCCTCTTCCTCTTGTTGACGAGGCCATCCCAAACTTTGTGCATCTGCCCCCAGATAAGCGATGGGACAGAAAACCAAGCTCCCGTATGGAAAGCATAGAGGCAACGGAGGAGGTCACCCCTGCGCTCGGCCACGTGCTGCAACGGACACGCGTTCTTGAGGAGAACGGTGTCCAGGAACCAATATCTGCTCGGGCACATCGACTTGGACGTGCAGTTGTGGTTGGGCGTGGTAAACGCCCCGCCACACATGTCCATCACTATCGAGAAGAGCGTGGTATCTGCTGGGAGCGCGGCACTATAGAGTGGCTGACCGTCCGGGCCAACCATGTCCGGCGGCTGCTGGTGAGGAATGCCGAGCATATGAGCAATCCGGCTCGGCGTAATCGTGATCGTGACTGTGGCCACGGTAGTCTCGAGTGTATCTGGCACTGTGCAGGAGTAGGTCATATGCTCGTAAAAGACCTGCACTAGGCGCTCGTGTGCCACGTCTGTGGGAGGCACACATAGCCGGTCGAGGCGACGCCTCCTGAGCTCGGCAACCATCCACTCGGTGTCGGGACGCCTCTCAAACTCGTCTAAGTCGAAAACCTGCTACGGGTGGAACTTCCGAGACCGGAAGGCTCGCCCGGGCACGTCACGAACAGCACCGGCGGCGTTCTTCACTCTTGCCATGGCCGCGGAACAGTCTGCACTGGATTCCAAAAGGTACGTAAATAAAAGATGAATAAGAAGAAAGTTAAACTACTACTAGACTAAAAGAATAAAAATAAAAATGAAGTCCTAGTCCAAGGTACTGACAAAAATGCAAAAAGTTGCACTCGAAGAGGCAATGTGAACGGGCGCAACCGAAACGAAGGTGCCGCTGTTATACACCGAACACTAAGCGTTTGAAATGAAGAAAATGCCAAATCCCACTCCTGCTTGAATTCCTACTCCCCCCGAAACCCACAAAAACTGGATTTGGACATCGCAATAGCAACCATCCACCCCAACATGATCTAACTATGTTTATTCCGCTGTAAAACTATCAAAAATGGCGAGAGAATAAACAAAAAGTAGTCATGCATCACTTACCTCGTGAGGAAGAAGATGAACGGCTCAACCGAAGAAAACTCCACGCGCAGCCGCGAAGAGAAGATCGCGCAGATGCTGGCGGCGGATCAGACTGCGTCGGATGGCGGCGGATGATCGGGAATGGAAGATCGAGTGCTCGGGAGTGCTTGGAGAGGGCTTGGATCGCACAGAGGGAGAGAAGAAGTCGGATGGTCTTTTAAAATGGGAGGGAAGCCCAACGGTTTAAATAGATTTTCGGCTCACGTGCAGGCTCCGCGTGCATTTCGATTGATCGAAATGTGCATTTCGATCAATCAAAATTTTGATTGATCGAAATCTTGCTTCGATCAATCGAAACTAACTTCGATGGATCGAGATTGTCTCTTCGATCAATCGAACATTCCTTCCCTAAATCACATTTTTACTTCGATCAATCGAACATTTAATTGATGCAATCGAACTTTTAGTTCGATCAATCGAAATCCCATTTCGATCAATCGAAAGTTTCGATCGATCGAAGACCCATCGAAGTGCAATCGAAGAATATCACCTCTCGGGACTTTGGACTTGGCAAATCTCTGCAATTTTTCGATCAATCGAAACCAAAGTTTCGATCAATCGAAATGCTCAAAAACAGTCAGTTTAAAATATGCTTCAGGGACTTGGATATTTGGGAATTAGATACTCCATTGCTTAGATACAAACCTACTTTGGATAAAAGGGACACCATGGAAGCTTGATAGCGACCATGGCTTCGCCACCTTACACGTCTATGGCGCGACGTCCGGATCAGCTCACGAGTCAAAATACACAGGATCCGTCAAAGTGACGACATCCACGTATTCGGTGGTGACTTGGTCATCCACGCACACTTTTAAGCGCTGCCCGTTTACTTTGAACATCGAGCCATCTTTCAAGTCCTTCAATTCCACCGCTCCGTGGGGGGCGACGGAATTAACCAAAAATGGACCATCCCAACGGGAGCGAAGTTTTCCGGGAAACAAATGGAGGCGCGAGTTGTACAACCAAACTTTTTGGCCCGGCGAAAATGTTTTGACTCGAATATTACGATCATGAAAGGCTTTGGACCTTGCCTTATAGATTTTCGCATTCTCATACGCGTCATGTCGCAATTCTTCCAATTCATTCAATTGAAGCTTTCGATTAGAGCCGGCCTTTTTCATGTCAAAATTGAAGGTCTTGGTGGCCCACATAGCTTTATGCTCCAATTCAACCAGAAGATGGCACGCCTTGCCATAAACTAACCGATAAGGTGACATTCCAATGGGAGTTTTATATGCGGTTCGGTATGCCCATAATGCATCGTTTAGTCGCAATGACCAATCCTTCCGGTCAGGCCGAATAGTTTTCTGAAGAATGTTCTTAATCTCCCTATTGGATACTTCTACTTGGCCACTAGTTTGAGGATGGTAGGGGGTGGCTACTTTGTGTGTGACGGAGTATTTGAGAAGCAAGGTTCGAAGGAACCGGTTACAGAAATGCTTACCTCCGTCACTGATGATGGCCCGAGGCGTACCAAACCGGCTAAAAATGTTAGCTTGTATGAATTTAACCACGACTGCGTGATCGTTGGTTTTGGTAGCAACGGCCTCTATCCACTTAGATACGTAGTCCACCGCCACAAGTATGTACTCATGACCAGTAGAGGGTGGAAATGGTCCCATGAAGTCAATGCCCCACACATCAAATATTTCAATGACAAGAATAGGGTTAAGAGGCATCATGTCCTTCCGAGACATCGCGCCGAGGCGCTGACATCGCTCACACGAGCGGCAGAATGAATATGCATCCCGATGAAGTGTCGGCCAGAAAAATCTGCATTGAAGAATTTTTGCTGCGGTTTTCTTAGCACTAAAGTGTCCCCCACAAGCGAGTGTATGACAAAATTTAAGAATGCTTTGGAATTCACTGTTGGGTACACACTTACGAATTATTTGATCGGGGCAGTATTTGAACAATTGAGGATCGTCCCAATAATATGATCGTGATTGGGAGAGAAAACGATCCTTCTCTTGTTTGGTCCAAGAAGATGGTATTTTACCGGTTGCCAAATAATTAACCACATCCGCATACCAAGGGATACTTTCTTGAGAGATGACAAAGAGTTGTTCATCCGCATACCAAGGACTATGAAGTCCACCGGAAAATAGAATTTGTCCACTTGAATGATGACATCCTCAATGATGCCACGTGGTTGCTTCACCGAACGGTCGGCAAGTTGCAACACAACCGTGGTATGCTTGAGTTCCCCCAAACCTAGTTGTTGGTAAACTGAGAATGGAAGCAAATTGACACTAGCCCCTAGGTCAAGAAGTGCTTTTTCAAAAGATTGATTTCCGATAGTGCACGAAATGGTCGGAGCACCCGGATCTTTGAATTTAGGAGGGGCTTGGTGTTGGAAAATGGAG
Organism: Cornus controversa; assembly: GCA_026545225.1. Lineage (NCBI taxonomy): Eukaryota > Viridiplantae > Streptophyta > Magnoliopsida > Cornales > Cornaceae > Cornus > Cornus controversa. Next base: position 24,986,936 of record CM048848.1, on the reverse strand, counting down.
CTTATGTGCTCAGTTAAGAGGACTTTCTTAGGAACATTATTCCTAGATTTGCGCTTTTGAGTGCATAAGTCCTTCAAGAATTTCGCATAAGAGGGAATTTGTCGAATAGCATCAAGGAGAGGGAGATTGATCTTTACTTGTTTGAAGATCTCCATCATGTCTTGGATTTTCTCTCCTTGCTTCCCGAAATGAGAAGGTTCCTTCAATCGTTGAGGAAAAGGAACCGGAGGTTCATAAAAGGTGTCAAGATTTGGAATCGATGGTGACATAACTTCACTTGCCTTTCCTTTTGGATTTGAAGGGGTATTTTGCAAATTTGGATTTAACGGCAACAATTTTGGATTTAATTGGGATTCTTTTGGATTTTTAGGTTGCTCTTGAAATTCCTTTCTCTCTTCCTCCCCTACCTTGGAGTTAATGATTTTTCCACTCCTCAAGGTTGTGATTGATTGAACTTGCTCTGGAGGAGCATTACAAGTTGAAGATGATGGATCTTCAATCATATGCACACCCTTGGGATTCGCCACCGGTTGACTTGGCAACTTACCTTCCTCCCTTCTATTTAAGGCATTAGCTAGTTGCCCGATTTGAGCTTCTAACCTAGCCATAGATTGAGCATTGGCTTCTAGCTTAGAGATTGATTGAGAATGAGTTTGCAATAAGCGGGTGTTGGCCTCAAGATTGCTTATCACTCGATCTTCAAAGCTTTGGCTTCTCGGAGGAGGTGGTGGTTGTTGGTAATTAGATCTTTGATTGTAAGGTTGAGGGTTTGGCCTATAATGCGGCTGTTGAGATTGGGGATTAAAAGAATTTTGCCCTTGGAAAGGGGGACTTGATTCTTGATTCTTCCATGAAAAAGCCAGATGATTCTTGTAACCAGGATTGTTTAGTGTACAAGGCATTCGCTTGCTCTTGAGCATAATCGGGAGATTGCCCGGCAATAGGGCAATCTCGCACAAAATGCGAAGTGCTATAGCAAAACGAACATCCCTCCTGATTTTGGACAGATTGGTTAGGAGTAGGCAGCCCATTTTTCATGATTAAATCCATTTTTCGGGACAAGGCTTCTACTTGCATGGCTACCTCATCTACCCGTGAAATCTCATGCACTCCTCTACAAGGTTGGGTGGCCTTCCCTTTCCTAGTGGAGGAGCGTTGAGCTGAATTGTTGCTTAGGGTTTGAAAAAGTTTTCATGCCTCATCGGGGCTTTTCAAAAGGTACCCACCCCCACACGCGGAGTCTATCATTTGTCTATGTTGCTCACTCACCCCATCATAAAAACTTTGCACTAGCTGCCATTTTGGGACAGCATGATGCGGGCAAGATTTTAAGAGATCTTTTAACCTCTCCCACGTCTCATGGAATTGTTCTTGGTCAATTTGGGTGAATCCGGTGATTGCTCGCCGAATATCACTTGTCTTACCCATTGGGAAGTATTTTTTTAAGAACTCTATTTGCATTTCCGCCCAAGAATGGATTGAGTTGGGTTCTAGGGAATTGAACCAACTTCTAGCCTTATCTTTTAGGGAAAATGGAAACATACGTAGCTTTAGATCATCCTCCGTAAAGTGTGGTACACGAATGGTGGAACACACGGAAAAGAAGTAATCTAAGTGCCGGTATGGATCCTCATTAGGAAGACCGTGAAAGCTGTTAAGAAGGTTGAGGGTGGAGGACTTTATTTCAAATTGATTTGCCGCTACATCCGGAAATTGAATACACGAAGGTACTTCAAATGTAGTCGGAAGGTAAAAGTCCATAAGCAACTCTCCTTGAGGAGGTGGTGGTGGAGGCGGTTGTTCATGATTAAAAGGAGGTAGACCGGGAGGTTGTCTCTCATTTGGATCCATGTTTTCAGTCCTAGGCAAAATAGGGTCCCTAGAGGTTCCTCTACGTCGTCTAAGTGTTCGTTCAAGTTCACTATTACAAGGAAGCAAAGGAAGTGACAATGACCGTCTACCTAGCATGCATTATCAATTGAACAACACCTCTATACACAAAGTAACAAAAATATATACAAAAGAATGTGAATGAACTCAAACCACCAGTTTTTGAAGTTATACTCACAAAGGGTTCCAATTTGAATTCTTTTAGATGCCTGCAATGTGGTATACCTAAAATCAAGAAGTTTAAGATATAAGAACAAGATATATACAAAAAGAATGAAAGAATTTCTAGCCTAAGAATTAAACCAGATTTAATCTTCCAATGGCGACAATTAAACCGTAGTCCCCGGCAACGGCGCCAAAATTTTGATGTGGTCGGAACTAAATTATATTGCAAGCTTAATTTTGCCCTTTTTATCAAAATATAATTTAACCACTCGCAAGAGCACGAATCTTTGCAGATAAGGTTCTATATAGAGGGTATCGATCCCACGAGGACTAGTCGTTAATTGTCATCGAGAAAGATTAATTCTACTTTAATTCAAACAAAACAGGTTTTTGGTTTTGTGTTTAAAGCTATTGCATAAAGGAAATGACAATAAAATTAAAGAGTAAAGTTGGGAGAGAGATCTAGGGTTGGTTTCCACCCCTAGTCATTCACATGTTCATAAGTGTAGCAAGCAAGGGATTCATTAATTAAATGCCTAACAATGTCATTAGGCTTGTGACCTCAATGACATATCAAAAGATCAATGTGTGTGCTAACCTATCATAATCCATCTTCAACAAGCATAGCTCTTCAACCTAACTAACTACCTACTTACTCTACTCTCTAAGTGAACACTACATGCATCCAAACTACCTTGTCTTGGCATGGTCTATACAAACTAGCATCACACATTCATTTAAACACCATTATCTAGCCATCATTTGCACTTCTTGTGGAATATGCAAATGTTGTGCATTCAAGTGACAAAACCTACTCTAAGACAAGAATAAATTCCATATCAAATGAATATATAAAAGAAATGTATTTGTGTACATAATCACTAGGCCAAATAATCAACATTTAATTACAAGTCCCAAGAGCTACAAAGATGAACAAGTTTACATGGCTAGGGGTTGAAACCAACACCCTAGTAGAAGAGTTAGTTGCTCATGGTTGCCTTGCACCCTTCCATTGATGAAGAGAATGAAGCTTCTTGGTCTGGTTCAGCCCTTCCTCTTCCTCTCCCGAAGGTCTCTCCTTGAGTCTTCTGATGTCTATCTTTTGAGAGATATGAGATATGTGGCTTTTGGTGCTTTTTGTATGCTTTTTGGCTCCTTTGGGCCCACCATATATATATATATCTCTTGTATCAAGAAGGCTCCCCAAAAGTCTTGTTCAAGTCAGACAATCCCCCTAAGTCGTGCAAAAAGGGGGATTTTGTTGCAAGTGGGAGAGCAGGTGAGCAAGTGGCCAAGTGGGCTCTGCAGCATTTCGATTGATCGAAATTGCATTTCGATTGATCGAGATTTCGATCAATCGAAATGAGATTTCGATCAATCAAAATTTCGATTGATCGAAATCCACATTTCGATCAATCGAAATGCCTTGGTAACAGCTTCTGATTTCATCTCTTGACTGCAAAAAGCTTCCAACTTTGCTCCATTTACTCCAATACCTGCAATACATCAAAAACACAAAAATACCGTAAACATATCTCGGTAAACGCAAAAACGGAACTAACATATGCAATAAAGAGGGTTCAAATGCATAGAATTGAACACTTATCATAATACCACTCGCAATAAAATGAATTATTTGCAGGATAGGGCTCTAGGAGGGTGATGAACCATGGAGACTATGGGAGAAATCATTAAACTAAAGATTAGTACAGATTCAATTCGTAGAAAGAGTTTGAATATGTGATTCAACTATTGCATGAAATGGAAATACTGAAAAATGTAATGAGTTTTAGTTTAAGAAAAGGAACTAGAGCTTTGACAACACCACTAGCTTCCTAATTATGATCAATTGCATTTCAAATGGGAACATCGGCATAAAAATGTGCAATTATGACTCATGCAGCTTGTGGCTAACAATGAAGTCGTCAAGTGATACATGAACCCTCACTAAGTATAGTCCATCTTCGATTAGTATGAATTGTCTACCTAACTATATTAAACTAATTACCCAATTAACTACTTTGTAGTACAATTCACCTTCTCCAAGTATGGACTATAAAAGAAGGATTTATATGTTCAAATAAAACAATTATAATGCCATCATAATTATAATCACAGAAATAAGCATGTTTGGAGATCATATGAAACAAAGCACATTCTAAGACATGAAAATAACTTGCAACACATGGATTTATGAAATTAAAACACTTGTATTAAACACAAGCCTCAAGGCAATGTAAAATTACACATGATTACACAAAAAATCCCAAATGAAATAATTAATACACCATTACTTGGCTAGGGTTTCATCAAAACCCTAGAGAGGGAGTTAGTTGATCAGGGTGATGAAGAAATGCTTTGTGCATAGAGGTGATTCCATCTTCAAAGTCATCTTCCAAGCTTGTCAAGGCATTCTCTCTCTAGAACTTCTCTTTCTCTCACTAGAAAACTATATACCTCTCACAAGTCTAAGATATCTTTAATTATATCTAATTATATCTCCAATATCTAAGTATTACATATAAATGAGATTTAAAGCTCAAAATATCTCTAAATATCAAGCAAAGCTTGTTGCAAAAGATTCAAGACAAGTGGACAAGTGGCCAAGTTAGCGGTAAAATTGTCTTCTACTGGTGCGCCATTACGATTCATCCTATTGTGGATTACGATTCCGCATAATTGCCCTGAATCGTAATATCTATTACGATTTAGAATAATTGCTAGCCTTTTAGGCTTGCTGCTATGGCCCACTTTGCTCTTTGAATTGGCCCATTGATGCTTGATCCGCACTGAATTGACTATTCACATGCGTTAGCACTTGGAATGATGATGCTCACACATGGAATGATCGAAATCACCGAAAATGACAGCATTTTTGGGATAAAACCTGAAAACATCAAAAATAGGAAAATAACATTAAAACTATATAGTAAATACAACTAAATGATTAAAATACACAGTTAAAGACACGTGAATGTGCAACAATCATCGCTTATCAGGTTCCAACTCAATTGTGCCTATCATGACTAGAGTACTTAACTTTCAACTCAAAGGTTTGGAACCCTAGATGGGCAAGGTTGAGTTGGTCCTATGTATACTTCTGATGAGAGATAATAATGCCACGTGGTGACTAAGCCAATCGGGACCAAGGAAGTACCGGAGATGGCCACTTATATATTTGATAGATAGATATGTTTATGTTTCAGAGAATTGGTTAGAAGAGTTTGTTAAACACAATTTTTTATCTATTTAAATCATATAAAAATTAAAAAAATATGTAGATGAGTTTGTGTTCAGCACAAATTTTTGTACTTTGTATATATCTTTGGAATAATTGGATAATTTCTTATTTTAAAATTAAAAAAATATTGGTTGCAACTAAGTACGAAATATACTTTATGAATATATATATATAGGAGTTAGGTTATTATCATTATTTATAGAAGGCTTAAATTCATAAAATTCCCCTTTACTATCAAAAATTCTCATAAAACCCCTATACTAAAAAATCAATCAAATTGCCCCCTCCCATCAGTTTTCGATTGAAATTAACAGAGAAACCACATGTACATCTCATGTAAGCTGTTAAGTGGTGTGTAAATGACTAAATTACCCTTGGTGCACCTATTGAAATTAAAAGGAGTAAAATACCCTCATAGTAAGGGAGTTTTATGAGAATTTTTTTATAATAGAGGGGGTTTTATGATTTTAACCTGATATACATACTTGTTGCTATTATATATATATATTTATATATGTATATATATATATATGTATGTATGTATGTATGGGTGTGATTGAATTACTGTATAAATTGATAATGTTAAAAACTGAATAGAAAAACATGTAATGTTTGTATGTGGTGTGTATATATATATAAGAACCCTAACTAAGAATGAAATTTTTTTATTAAATTGTGAATAGTTGAGTAAATATTGAATATTAGGATTCGAATTTTGTAGATTAACAATAACCCTGACTTTAGTTTGAGTTTTGTGGCTTTATATAGGTTCAATTTGGAGAGAGAAAGCTTGAAAAATATGAAATGGTGGAATTTGAAATTTACAGTAGCATGATGTGAGTTGAAGGAGAAAATGACCCACTTTGAGCAAAAATCAAGAAACCCGCCTCTACTTTCTAATTTTCTCAAATTGCTCCTTCACCCATGTAAAGGGTACATCCATCATTTACAAATAAATTTTTTTTATGAATTTATTTTATAAAATAAAAGAAGGGCATTTTGGTACTTTCAGATTTAAATTGATAGAGCCATTAAAATTTGTCCTTATATGAGATAAATTGATAGTAGATGGGGATTTTGCAAAAACTTAAGAGGTTTTATGAGAATTTTTGATAGTAGAGAGGGGTTTTATGAATTTAGCCCATTATAGAATAAGATCTTTAAGTTGTTTGAGAATACATATCTTAATTTTTTTTTCAAAAATAAAAGAATGAAAAATTGGTTTAATGTTTGCTTTTAGACTTAAATGATGTGGAACCAATTCTACTGGCGGAATGTCCTTGAATCTGGGATGTGGCTTTCTATTGATTTAGTTGGTTTGATCTTTTAAGCCACATCGATTCGAGTGTACCTTTGATAAAAAAGTTAGAATTCGGTAATTATTCTCCATTTGAATGTTGTTGTGTAAATGTTTTATTTAATTCTTAAATTTTAAATTATAATGCAAGTGACCTCTTTAAATGTGCAGGAATAAATTGGAGGCAAGTATAGTGATTTGACGTTTGAACCAAATCATTGGTTGCGGTGTTTGTGATAAGATCAATGATAGATAAAGAAAAAAGAAACTTAAGAAAGTATTAAGTCTTATTTCATTTTCACTCAGTTGATTATTGGGTAAATTACTTCCACCTCCCCTGGGGTTTGCCTTAATTACTTTCAGACTAAAGTAGTAAAAAAATTTGGTCAACGTCCCCTTAGGCTTGGTTGATTTTACTCTGACTACCCTTGCTGTCAGTTGACTATTAGTAAGGTTAAAAGTCAGTTAAATATATAAATTAAAATGACAAAAATGCCCTTATATGATGTAAAAGGAAAAATTAACCTTATTATTAATCATATGAAATGACCAATTTAACTATCACATTTTAGACAAAAAAAAAACCATTACCTTCTTATCACTTTTTATTACAAATAATTAATAATTAATATTTTAATTTTAATATTAAATATAGTAATTTACCATTGAATGTATACCAATTGTATGAAATTTATGATTAATTTTAATCATATGCTAATATATGAATAAACTGTATATATTTATGACACTATCTATATGTTTTTAATAATATAAATTTTATTAACTATATTTGATATAATTTGTTCAATTATGCATATTCAATGGTAAAGTATTATATTTAATGTTAAAATAAAAATATTAATTATTTATTATTTGTAATCAAAAGTGATAAGAATGTAATGGTCTTTTTTTGTCTAAAATGTCATGGTTAAAGTGGTCATTTCATATGATTAATAATAAGATTAATTTTTTCCTTTTACAGCATATAAGGGCATTTTTGACATTTCAATTTATATATTTAACTGACTTTTAACCTTACTAACAGTCAACTAATGGCAGGGTTGGTTAGAGTAAAGTCAATGAAACTTAAGGGAAGGTTGGCCAATTTTTTTTTACTACTTTAATATGAGAGTAATTAAGGCAAAGCCGAAGGGAGGTGGGAGTAATTTACCCTTGATTATTTTAGAGTAAACAAAAAATATAAAGAAAAATGAAAACGAAATGAATTTTTTCTATTAGGGCACTTTTCTCAGTTTGCATTGCCTACTAGTTGGAAGAGATTTAATTTAATTTTATTATGTTTCATTCCCCCCCACATGCATGTGCACGTGCACCTACACTAGTGTGTGTGCGTGTGTGTGTGTGTGTGTGTGTGTATAAATAAAGTTTTAATATATTTTTATTTTTATATTAAATGGCTATCGAGTTTCAAATCATATAGTTCGATTAGACATCATTTCTTTTTCTCATTCTCTTTCACCACTCTATCAAGACTATTATGTTGCATTTAGTACGCAGGAATGGAATGAAAGAAAATGTCCATTCCAACAATTTCTTTGTTTTGTATGAATTTTAAATTGAGAATAGTCATTCTATTAGAATGAAAATCCATTCCCAAGAATGAAAATTCATTTCATAGTTAAACTTATGGAATGGACATTCCATTCCCATTAAGATTAAAAAAAAACATATGACCAAAAAAACATTCACCACCACCACTACCAGCACTTCCACCACCACAATGGCTCTACCACCACTACCACCGGCTTTACCACCATCATCTCCACCACCTCCACCCCACATCACCACCTTCCTACTCCACCACCTCCATATCGCCACCTTCCTCCACCACCACCACTGTCACCGCCACTGCCATATTGCATCACCACCACCTCCACCACCACCTTCTTCCACCACCAAACCACCACCTCCAACGCTACCCACACCACACCACTGCCACCACCTCCACATCGTCGTCACCACCGCCACCCCCACCACATGACTCCACCACCTCCACATTGCCACCTTCCTCCACCACCACACCACCACCACCTCCACATCATCACCTTCCTCCATTGCCACCACCTCCACATCACCACCTACCTTCACCATCTTCACCACCACACCTCACCACCACCTCGACTTCGCCACCTTCCTCCACCACCACATATTTGTTGGTTTACTTTATTTGTCACTAGGAAGGGTATATTGGAGAATTTGATTTAAAATATAATACATTCCCACTTCATTTCATATTTGCAACCAAACAATAGAATGAGAATGATCATTCCATTCCATTTCATTTCATTCACACGCACCAAACGCAGCATTAATAATAATAGACTCCTTGGAATTTTATGTGAATTAAATAACTATTTTTTCTAAAAATATTATTTTGTTGGATTAGAATTTCTTTATCTTCCTCATTCTATTTTCCCACTCTGTCAAGACTCCTAATAATAATAGACTCCTAAGAATTTTATAAGTACTAATAACTAATTCTTTAATTTAATTCTTTTGGACTCAATCTCTTGAATATATATATATATATATATATATATATATGTATATATATATATACATATATATATATATAAACGTTCTTTAATATAAAGAAACGTATTTACCTATTCTATTCTCAACACAACTTAGGACTCAAACTATCTTATTTTATTTTTACTCAATATTTTAGACTCTTAGAAACATCAGAATCAAAACACAGCTTAAGACTCAAACTCCTTTTTTTTTTACTCAATTCGAATTATTTTGGACACTTAGAAATATTAGAATCAAAACACAGCTTAGGACTCAAACTTTAGGTGCTCTATGAGTTTTATTTTTTTTACCTATAATACTTTATTTTTAATTCTAATCTTTTGGACTCTTAATATCTTTTTAATATATAGAAAGAAAGTTCTATTTTAGTTTTTATATCTATAATAATTTATTTTTGATTCTAATCTTTTGGACTCTAAAGAACTCTTTAATATATATAATGAAAGTTCTATTTAAATTTTTGTACCTATAGTACATTATTTTTAAAAGTTCTATTTTAATTTTGTACCTATAATACTTTATTTCCGACAAGTTTCAAATCATTTAGTTCAATTAGAAATCATTTCTTTTTCTCATTCTACCAAGACTCTTAATAATAATAGACTCCTAGGGATTTTATATGAATTGAATAACTATTTTCTAAGAATATCATTTAGTTGGATTAAAATTTCTTTATCTTTCTCATTCTATTTCCCCACTCTATCAAGACTCATAATAATAATAGACTTCTAAAATTTTTATAAGAACTAAATAACTATTTTTTTAAAGATAACAATCCTACTTTAAATGTATCTACGCAGAATTTATCCTACTTTAAGGAGGGTGTAGTTAATTTGGATTTCAAAGAATTTTAAAAGACATTTTTTAAGTGACAGATTTATGTGAATTCATGGATTTTTATAGACTATTACATACTTTCGTTGATTTGTATAGACTTCTATTAGAGACTTTGATGGATTTTTACAGACTTATATTGATTTCTTCAACATATTTTATTTGAATTCTATTTTTGCGTAAGTAAATCAGTGACTCAAGGGGTAGTTATAATGCAAAATGGATAATCTATCATCTGATATATTGTCAAAAAATTATGGTGTAGTCTAACTATCCTAAGAAAGAGTGGGGTAATAAAATAACTCACTTGATGGACACAAATTACATATCAACACTTTCTCAAATTTCAATAGCACATTCTCAAAAAAGAAAAAAAGAGGATAGACTTTACTTATAGGATCTAGGTTAAATCATTAAATAGATAATTGGATAACCTTGAACCTAGGTTATATTGGATTATTAATTGGACTTCATTATCAGTCCCTGTGGCTTAAAGGATTGATCCCTAACAAATAGTGTAGTCCCTCCCATAGTGTGGGAGATTAATCAATTTGTTTGAAAACTTGAGTTTTAGATTAATCAATTTGCCTGAAAACTCCAGTTTTACAAGTTTTCCTAATCCAATAGAAAGAAAGAGAGAATATGAGAAGAGAGAAAGAGAAAAACCAGGAGAGAAAAAATGAGTGTACCTTAAATGGAGAAAATATGTTCGTATTATGCAAAAAAAAAAAGGTCCACCAAAATCTATGGGAAAAATTTTGGATTTGTTATGGGCTTTGGTATTTATACCTTCCACCTTCAAATCCATCAAAATCCACTATTTAATGAAATCTTTCAAAATCTATGACTTTTTTAATACACCTAGACTTTTGTAGACTTTTTGAAATTCCTAATTGAATACAGTTAGATTTGTACATACTCTTTAAAAGTTTATAAAAGTCTAGATTGAATACACCCAAACTTTTAAAGTCCTTTAAAATCCTAATTGAATACACCCTCCTAAATATTTTAGAAGTTCTCACATGCATCACAAATGCTCTTCTACTAGTACTTTATAAGTAGTATAGATAGATTGAGTTGACCACTAGCCCAATAGATTGAGTTGAATATGAGAAGTCAATTGATGTAGTTAACCTATGATTGAATATTATTCACCATTCTTGTATTTCTGTGCCAACGATGATCAACTCAATGACTTTCTGAAACTTTATATAAGTTTGTTTTGATTAGTAATATGTTAACACATGACTTAACTTCCAAACTGAATGTGGAACACTTACTTTGCATATGATTCTTGTGAATAGCGGGGTGTTAAAGCGGTTATGAAAGCTTGTTTAAAATCTAGAATGAGTGAATAAATTTACTTTCTCGTTTGTTTAATTTTTTAAAATAAATTCAATTTTAGTTATAATTAAAATTAACCAAACACATAAAGCAAGTAAATAAAGTAAAGTTCAGAATAACACCCGATATACGTGAAAAACCCGAAAAAGAATAAATCCACTAGTGAGGCTTGTAACATTGGAGAACCAAATCCACTGTCTCAAAGAAAAGTACAACAGACTTTGTTGTAAACTCACACCCACTCCACTATGTAAAGAAATTGATGTGGAACACCTCAGGCTTTCTCTTGTGACTCCACGTCCAATTATTTCAAACTTTCAACTAATGTCGCAATCCTTGCAGAAGCCTAACTAGACAAACACGAACACTCCACAAATATTTTGTCCCCTTCGTAGTGAGATTTTCTTCTCATTCCTCACCAACGAACAACTGTAGAAAAAACCAAACGAACAATTGACTTGATCAACAAATAATTTCTGAAGTCATCTTCGAAAAATTGATTAAGTAGAGAGCGACATCCTAAATCACTCGGTCAATATGAGTGTGCTCTAAAAAAAGTTAAACAAAAAATCAAAAACAAATTCTCTATCAAAAAATAACTCGAATGCTTTCTGTCTCTAAAAATAATTTTATGATGTATATTGAAAGTGTACTGAGAAAGAAATCATAAGCTGTTTAGAATGCATGGACCGGTCCAGTCAAAATAGAACTCTAAAAAATGCCACATTAGAATGCATGAACCTGTCCAGCCCTTTCTTGGACTGGTTTAGCATTCTAGACTTCTCCGAACAAAGTTTCGAGAGGTCATGGACCAGTCTAGCCCTTTTTTTGACCGGTCTAACTATGTAGGTAGCCTATTTTGAAGTCCTAAAGCTTTATGGAAAGACCAACCCTTTCTTGAACCGGTCCAATCTTGAAAATATTGAAAATTTTCTTTGAAACCCTAATTTTAAAAGCTAAAAACCAAGTTTTCAAATACCATGTCCTCACCAACTTACCTAGAGTATGTGACTCTCATGCTTGATCAATCATGTTCACATGCATTTGAAATCACTCGGAAGCTTCAAACGAATTTTTTGCTCAAAATCATTGATACATTCTTTAGACGACGAAGCTTCTTGTTGAACCATTTCTGACTTGATCATATGCATGTTTGGTAAAGAACTTTATCAATGCTATCTGACTTCAATTGCATGATGGATTACAAAGAATTGAATGAAAAGTTACTACTCGATCAACTTAGTTTGAACACTAAAATTTGCCAATTACAAATTTATATGTCAAAATTACATGTTTCTCACAGTAGTATCTAAAGTTCATTCAAAGTGCATTCTCCTCCTCTGTCTGACCTAATTTTTTTTTTATCTTTGGTTTTTTTTGTAATTGATTTTCTACTTCACTCTTGTATACCTTCAACTTATCAAAAGCTTCATCCTTAGTCTTTATCAAATATACAAAACAATACCTAAACTAATCATCAATAAAAGTTACAAAGTATTTTATGTCCAAGTCTCCCATGCCAAACATTACAAGATTGGACATTGAAAATGAAAGAAGAAATTTTCTCAAATCCAAAATTATATTCTACTTAAACAAACTCTCACTTATATAATCTCTTCCCGCAAAACATTGTTCTTTATGATTACAACTCTATTTGACTCCATTACAAATTTAATTCCAATTGTTGAACTAAGAAAATCCACTAACTAAATTTCTCCTCATTTCAAGTACATGTCAGACATCCTTCAAAGTTAGTATTCCTTGAGGTCACCTTTTATTCCATGTCTCAAATCTCATGAACCCTGCTTGCCTAGAGTTATACTTTCTCCACTTGATTTCTAACAATTTTAAAATAACCACAATTTATAATAAACATATACATTAGCTTCAAAGTCTAGCCACCATTTAAACTATTTAGATTGTAATAATTGGTGTGTTCTTATTTTTATACACCTTACTTAATAAATTACAATAATATTGCTTGCAATGATTTACTAAAAAATACTATTGTTTTTACTTTCTAGGATGAGTTTAGACATCAAATATAAAGAAAAATTCATTTTGAAATGAGATTAGAGCATATCAGAATTTTAATAATTAAAATTAATGAAATAATTTCTTTTTCCCAAAGAAGTAAAAAAAAAAAAAAAGAGAAGCTATATCACTGGCTTCTCTATATGATTTTATTTGTCTATAACTTTTCTAAGATTTGATACTAAAAATTAATCAAAATAAATAACTAAATATTCTAATTTTTCAAACTATATAAAGAATGATATTTGAGATAAGAAATGGGAAATCTAAATAAATAAATATGATCTCTTTAGAATATAGTGCAAACCATGAACCTGTTTGATCACTCTTTCAATTTGATTTACTATAGAGGTATAGTTGAAAAAAAGGAAAAACAAAAAAATTTCTAAATAAAATAAGGCCACTGATATTGGCACTCCAACACCAACCTAAGGCGCTCCACTATCTTTTTCTCCTAAAATAAAATTACAAAAAATCCTTCAATCACATACAATTTTTAAAGTCATATTTGCCCTTCCATATGAAGCAGGATTCCTCCATTTTCTCCAACAGTCTGTCTCTCCTCCTCATCACCAAACAACACAATATCCCTCAAATCATCACTCTTGATCATATTTGTAAATCTATATTTCAATCAAATATTGTGGTTAAACAAACATAGGAAGAGGAAATAAATATATGACTATGAGTGTTTTTTCATGCTTTTAGACTTCAACATTCATCTCATCAAATACATATACTTATATTCGCATATACATAACTGTATAGAGATGGGTTGAAAGTTTTACTGTAGAAATCACTCTATATTTTTCAAATTTTCAACATGTAGGCTGTAGATCATTGACAAAGCTTTCGATCGTTTTTATTATAGAAGTTATCGTTTTAGAAATTGTGTTGGTTTTCAATTTTATCGAAATGGATACATCGGATCAATTGTTTAATCGACATAGAATTGTTCATCAGATACTTGAAGGATCATAAAATTAAATTTAAAAAAAAACAGATTTAGAGAAACTCTAACATAACATCAAAAGGGAGGTTCTCAATACCATCATCAACCATTGCACTATTAATAAGATGGGTAGCTAATAAATGAACAGGCTTATTGGCACTCCAACGAGTATTATACATCAATGTCCAGTGAGTGTGTTGAGATAGAATTGATTGGATAACAATAATTATATTACACATATATGCTTGGGAAAGAAGACCCATTAACATGTCTCAATTTTTGGCAAGGACTATGTTGTTCGGTTATATTGTGTTGTGTGGTGTAGAGGGAAAGAGAGGGAACGTGAGAGAAGATGAAGGAATCTATGCTAATAGGAAGGGAAAATATGGCTTTAAAAAATGTCAGCTATGATTTAAGGGTCTTTTTGTAATTTTATTTTAGGAGAAGAAGAGAGTGGAGCGTCTTAGGTTATTGACCCTTGTGGACGGGTGTGAGTGGGCGGGTGCGAAGACAGACACTGGGCTGAGCTACCACACTAACAGGGTACTGGGTCCTCAATCCCACATCGCTTGGGTGTGGAGAAGGAGATGTGCTTATATGTAGTGTGTTTTCTTAGAATGGTATGAGGCCTTTCGGGGTAAAATCCAAGAGCAAAATCGTGCGGGCTCAGGCCCAAAGCAAATAATATCATACCATGTGTTGGAGCGGGGTATTACAGTTGGTATCAAAGCCTGAACCCAGCCAAAAGTGTGCCGACGAGGACATTGGGCCTCGTAGAGGGGTGGATTGTAGTAACCCTTGTGGATGGGTGTGAGTAGGCGGGTGCGAAGATAGACACTGGGCTGAGCTACCACACTGACAGGGTATAGGGTGCTCAATCCCACATTGCCTGGGTGTGGAGAAGGGGATATGCTTATATGTAGCGTGTTCTCTTCAAATGGTATGAGGCCTTTTGGGGTAAAACCCAAGAGCAAAACCGTGCGGGCTCAGGCCCAAAGCAAACAATATCATATCATGTGTTGGAGCGGGGTATTACAGAAAATATCAGTAGCCATATTATAATCATTTTAATATCATATATACAGAAGAAAAAAAACATATAATATTCTATAAATTTTTTTTTTATTTTCTTACGCATATCATCCAATGATGAAAAAGCTTATGGCATAATGAAATCTTGATTATTATTTTCTTGCTTCCAGTGGAGATGATATTGGGGGAGCCAGACATACCATGTCATTAGTATACCTCTCTAATAAGACTTCACCAAATCAACATCTAGTCAGCATGTTTACACATAAGATAAGTTTGTTTTATAATGATTGCAGGCTAAACGGTGTCAACCACGATCGCCTATTAATCCATAAAATTTGGTTTCCCTCTAATTGATCACTTCGATATCTCTTCTCTCTTGCATTCATTCTCCCTCATCTCAACCTCCATTATCTAGGGTTTGTCTCTCAGCCTTGACTTTTAAATTCCACACCCAAGAAAGCAAATCAGAGGACAACTAAAGATTCAATTTCATATGAACGAAGGTGATTTTTCTCCTGCTAAAAAGAATTATTATTTTTGTATATTTTGAATAGAATCACTAAAGAGACCCACAAAGATGGGAATTTCATTATCATCTTGGTCAAGGTATACAACCTTTGAGGTATTAAAACAGAGCATCTATGAGCTCAAGGAAGAATAGGTTATGTTTTTCTTTACAACAATGTCTTTCTTTACATGTGAAAAATTCCTTGAACTCTTGCATCGACTCGTGTTCTTGATTACCTCATGGATTTGCAGATCTTGTTTGGTCTGCTTATTTCCAAAAGAGTATAGTAAAATGTGTAGTGTTTTATTATTTTATTAATTGGTAACTGCATTAAGTTTTCTACGATAACTGTTATGAAGAAATGGTGTTAGTTTACTATTATGGTGGTCCTAACCATTGAGTTAGTTGCCAACTTAATCTTCATTATTGTTTTCTGTCATCTATTTTCTGCTGCCACAAAAGCTGGAACTAGATTCCTGTGGCTAGTGATTTAATAAACTAATATATTATTTTAGTGATTTAATAAAATAATATCTTCCAGTTTTTATTTTTATTTTTTTATATTGCATGCCCATTAATAGAAATTCTAAAAATTGTCATTGGTTCAATCAGATAAAAAGGGATATTGTTATGGAATACTGGTAGTTCTAGGGATTAAACTATTTGCCTCCTCTGTTATCATTTACTTTGGCCTATTATTTGTTTCATGTGTTAAATAGTTGTGTTGGGCATTGATACACTGATCTTCCTTGAAAGGTAGATGTAGTCAATCATCTTGACAAGCTTGATTTGTCATTTAATTATCTGAGTGGTTTGGTTATTGAATTATAAATTGTTTCCTTTATATTTTAAAGTTGTCTAGTACCTGTAACGTTGTTTTAATAGAAAATATTTTATTTAAGAGACATCTATTGCTAAATATTTTATTTTTATTGTTTACAGCATATAGTGTTTCTTAAAAACTAAGTTTGCAAATGACATCACTTGACCAACATTGGGACATGAGGAATCCTAATTCAAGTACATGCTTTAATTATATGTGGGTAATGGTAATAGTTATTTTATTAATGTTTAATTTATTTTTTAGTAAATGATGAAGAGAATAAGGGACTTAAAATTGGATAGAGAGTTTGTAATGAAGATGAACATATAGGCTTTAGTGTGGACATGCCATAAGGAAGGGTTTTAACATTCGGAAAGGAAGAATCCGCCGTGGTGTTGGTGGGGTTATTAAACAACATGAATTTTCACTACAAGAAAATTAGTTTTTTATTGCAGACTTTTTAAGGCGGGCCCGTGTGGCCCGTCTTAAAAAATACTTTTTACAACGGGCCCGCATTGCCTGTTGTAAAAAATTGTTTAATTAAGACGGGCTTATATAGCCCGCAATGAAAAATAGTTTCCAAAACGAGCTAAAAACGCCTTATATAATGAGATTATTAAAGGCTGTTTGAAACCGATATAAATAATCAAATAGTTCAGGACACTATCTCACCGTCTTTAATAATCTAAATTTTGTGCGGGAAAAAAAATTTCACGAAATATTTCGCGCAGCCTCATATATCCAGAGTCGAGTTATTATGCAAAATAAAAAAAATAAAAAAGTTCTCTCAACTGTGTTCTCAGTCTGTTTCCTCTCTCGATAAAACCTTCTTTTTCTCTTTCCTTTCTCTCTGGTTCAAGCCCACCAACCCTAACCCTAGGCTTCCCTCTCACTCTATTCCCCCATCCCACTCTAATTTCTCTAATTTTAGTCCATTAGTATTGGTTGGTAATTGTTACATCTCACTCCAACCTAGGGCTTATCTCTCGCGGCAATAAGGGACTACCATCCAACAACCACCGACGACGACATTTAGGAGTTCGCTACCTTCCACTGTGCCTTCGATTACGTCAATACCACTCTCCAAACCAAGTTCAATCAGGTAGACAACCCCCTCTCTCTCATCACCGTCGGAGCATTCATCTTCTCTATGTTAACCTTCAGTAAGATTCTTTCATCATTACAATTTCTCATGCCAAGAATTTTTCCTGTTCGTAATAAAAGACTAATGTTCTTATTGTTGTTTAATTTCTATTTTTTTATTAATTTATTTACTTTAATTTTTAGCTTTATTATAAATTTTCTTTAAGTGGCTTAGATCTTGGTTGATCTATGTTGTTCCTGCACCCTGGTGCACAACAATAGCAAGGAAGTCTCAGCATGCATGTTGGTTGAATGCTTCTTAGAGATTCAGGCCCTTTTCTATACTGAGACCCATGCCCCCACATACGCATCTGCAAAATTCATCAATATATATCCACATTGCCAAAAATAAAAATAAATGAATGTAACAAATAACAACAAATTAAAACTCTAATTGTGATATGGTAATCAAACTTAAATGAAAGAAAAATTGGAAAGATTGTGACCTTATAATAAGGTGTTTTTGTCAATATATATATATATATATATATATATATATATATATATATATGCACACACACACACACTTTGTTATTTAGATATCAGTAAGAGTAGTATTAGTATTCTGTATGTACATGACTTAATATTTTTTGGAGTGAACATATAAATGAAAAAGTGCACATGCTAGATGATTGAAATCTCTCTCTATCAATGAAGTTGAAGATTCATTGATGAAAAGTATATATGGCTCTTAATTAAGCAGTTGTTCTATAATGAACACTTGTTTGTTGATTGGATAAGTTGTCAATTAAATTAAGAAAATGGTTTGCCTTAAAAGATGGTACCAAACAAATGGGTTTCTTCATTCCACCTCAAATTTTATGAAATATTAGTAGGTTATTTGATTTCACAAGGTTTAATAGAAGAAATGAGGTCTTATATGAGAAAATACCTTCTAAAGAAAAATAAGTTTAGAGTTGTTTCATGCTAAAGTGCTGCTAATTGATATTCATTGCGAAGGAAAAGAGGGGATGGAATGGTCTGATGTAAAACAGGCGACTAGACCTCTACAGAATATGATATCATTTAATTGTATTTTACTTGGCATTTGAGTACAGAAGTTAGTCATGCCAAATGTAATCTTTTCTTCTACTGGTGCAGTGGCTGAAGAATCACCAGGAGAGGCAATAAATGATTGTTATGATGCTTTGACATAATATTGGAAAAGAAAAAAGTGCCACATTGTTTATGTTGTGTTGCTACAATATTTTTCTTTTATTTCATTCATAATAAATCTTCAATAGTTAAATTTTTTTATTATAGTAGTTCTACATCTAGCAGCGACTTTGTTAAATATCACAGGTTAATTCTATTTCAAATCTTCCCTCCCCAAGACCTGCCATGGCGGGATTAGAACTGGATAATGTCACTTGTCCCATTAATAGCTCTATATCTAAATTTTTGTGGGCAAGCAGATAACCAATATCCTCTTTTTACCAAAATGGAACATTTTTCTCCTGGAGATTTAAGGTCCTTGTCCATAAGTGATAATTTTCATTCAGATGTCACTTTTAGTCAAGTGTGGTAAAAGTGGCGAAGTAGCGTTATTTGGTCTTGGAACAGTATTCTTATCTAACATTTCAAAAGCTCTGAATTTGGTTCCATTTATAATCTAGGCAACAAGGTATTGAATTGGTAAAAATATTTTTTCTTTTTCAGTACAGGGTATGATTGAGGAGCTATTCCTTACTATGTCTGGGCACTCGCAACGAATCCGAAGGCAAATAATTCTTGGCAGCATTTGAGAATTTTCATTGAGGTATATTGATCGAAAAATGAGTACTCTTCTATTAATCTTCATGCAATTTAATTACAACTTGTATCATTTTTCTTTACTGCAGTTGTTCTTCTTAGAATAACTCACTGGAGGCTTGTGACTCCCGGAATCTTGATGTTCTCTGGAAAGAGTTCCCACTTTGATATATTTATTAATTTTGGAATTTTGTAGGCTCTAGAGATGACAACTGAATTGGGACACTTCCTCAATTCTCTTATGCTTAGCAGGAAAGGTACAATCTAGATTTTTACAAATATATGTATATTTTATGTGAATCCTTCAGATTTTTGTGAAATTGATTAGTGTATTAAGGATCATGTGTGCCAGATGGAATAAATTGATGTGTATATTAAGTAGAGTGTTGATTTGATGATTTTCAGTTTGTGAATAGAAAAAGAAAATAAGAAGATAGAATTTGAAACGAAGGTTGATTAAAATTGTAAGCAATGTTTGGGCGATAGTTAGTGGTTTTCTCAAAATTGATCTCTCTTTTCTTCACAACTTCTCTGCAAAATTGATTATATGTTAAATGTGTATGTGTATTTGTTTGTTTCTATATGCCGACATTTGACTGCAATCCCTAGAATTAAGGTTTTGAGTGAGGGTAGCTAAGTTGAGTCATTACTATTTTGCAGGTTTTGAGTGAGTGTAGTGTTGAATCCTAAGCAATCAACTGGCAAGAACCATGGAATTATCCTTCAACACTCCCAGTTAGAAATAGTTTCAATATGCATATGAATAGATATTTGTGATTTCTTTCATTTCCTTCTAGCTCTGTTTGGTTTTTGAAGAAAACTAAGGGGGAAAAAGAGAGTGATAATTAAATTAACATCAGATTCTTGTGTTTTATCTCTCCCAAGTAATTGTCCAGGACTGAGCTTAGTTGAGTTGGTGTTGTATTCTTCCCTTCTTTCATCTGGTTTCTTAATCAAACAGAGGATTAAGCAGTTGCGGATTAGTCTTCTCTCATTCAATTCTCAAGCAAAAACATATGGTCGAATTGAATTAGGTTAGGTGGTTATTGTTTGCAATTTCACAACTCCTTTCAATTAATTTATGCTAGATTTAAATTGAGTTACTTTGTTCAAAGAATGCTAATACACAGTCTAACTCAGACTGTTCAACATTTTGCTTGCTCAAAATAGTGATAGGAACCCTAAGCTTAGGTTGGTATTTTTCAGTCTAGACGACAGAATCCCTATCTTCCATTCAAGGTATTTGTCAACTTTTTGTTTTTGAAAATCCAATAATGATCAGCAAAGCATCAAACTGTCTCATACAGGATGACTTGGGGCATACCCCAAGGGGGAATAACGTACAAAGATGGAATCCCCAAATCCACCAAACTAAAAGAAACCACATGATACATCTAGATCCTGAACTATTATCCAACATGTATACCACTCAATGCAAAAGCCTCTTATATAAATTCCAAAAAAAACCTGTTGCCCCATAACCGGAATGATGAGAAAACGCCCCTTGTAATGCCCTTTCATCATGCAGAGAAACCATACAATATTCCTCTAATAACCGCATAACCAATGGGCATAAATCAACACTGCAGCATAATTAAAATAGTATCTACCTACTGACCAATGATGCTTACCCATATAAATCCAACAGAGCAACATCCGGACCTCAAAAAACACATCAGGAAAACGCATTAATAGAACATACTGATTAGAATCACCTCACTTTGCACCATTAGAATGCTCCAACCTGTGGATAAAATCATATCATCTTCAGCACTTGGACTAACGATACTCCACCTTCCAAACAGACCACCCAGCGTCCTTAATTTAGTGTGAACCTTATACTGGTAACTTCTATGACAATTAAACTGCCAAATCTGTAGCACACCCCATAACCATTGCATCCTACAAATCTGCAAACCAGCACATGGCTCCTTTAAGCACCAACCTCATCCATTAATTAAAATAGAATCAGGCAGTCTCCATTCTACTCTCAACCAATCATTCAAATTTGATCTAGGAAACTTTTGTAAAGATAGGACTCTGCATCTTACATTCTGTATAATTGCAATTTTAATGCTTTCCCAGTCCCTAAATTCATCTTCCATTATTCTTTTATTTCTTTCATGCCATACTTCATATACTGTCGCTGCTAAAACCAACTTGTTAATTATAGAAACAAAAGACTTACCTCTGAGAGTTAAAGATGCCCAGTGAATTAGACCCTCCCAGCAATAATCTAGCCATTGCAGAGCACATTTAGTCAATACAGTCCTCCAAAGTTTCTTTGTAACACTGCATTCAAAGTACAGATGATCCCTATCCTCCATTTTACTTCTGCAAAAAATACACATTCCATCCGTAATAACCCCCCATTGCACTAGCCTCTGTCTGGTAAGAATTCTATTCTTTATAACAATCCACAGATTAAATGCATGATTGGGTATGTTTGATGAGAACCAAACCAAGTCCTTCCAATCAACCTTCCCTTGCCTATATCTGATACTTTCCCATGTATCCTTTATAGAAAATTCACCCTTACTGGGACCCCAAATAATTCTGTCAGGACCCCCCTTTGGCTGGACGTCTATAGACACCTCTTCTCTAAATGTCATCCACTCCAGGGTATTAGTCAAAGGCCATTTCCATCTGTTATTCTGAATGACAGAAGTAACTGTAGCATCTTCTCCAAGCCCAGAATCTGTAATCAACCTTCTATCATATTTTAAGTTTAAAGGCCCACAAGGCAACCAACTGTCATACCATAAAGATGTAAATCTTCCATCCCCAATCTGATGTATTACATTTCCTCTGAAAGTTTCTCTGGAATTCAGTAATTTCCTCCACGTCCATGAATAGTCAGAAACTAACTTCACATTCCAGAAATTTCTATTTCTAAGCAAGTGTTGTTTCACCCACAGCGCCCATATAGATTGAGGCTCCGGTTGAATCACCCTCCATAAGTGTTTAGCCATAGCAGCAGTGTTCCAAGCCACCACATCTTTAATACCCAACCCTCCCTCATCCTTCGGTAAGGAAACATCTTGCCACGCAATTTTCTCTCCTCCAACAATCAGCTCAGACCCTTTCCATAAAAACTTCCTCAAAATAGCACTTATTTCCTTCATAATTGCCTTCGGCAAAACAAAAGTTGAAGCCCAATATACTTGAGCAGAAAACAAAATAGTTTTTATCAATTATATCCTGCCAGCAAAAGACAGATATCTACTTGTCCAGGACTTAATTCTGGATGTTATTTTGTTAATTAAAACATCACAATGCTCATACTTCAATCTGGTGGAAAGAAGAGGAACCCCCAAGTACTTAACAGGCAGAACCCCTTGGTTGAAATTTATCATGTTCAAAATCTCATCTCTTCTATCATCTAAAAGCCCAGAACAAAACATAACACTTTTTCCAACATTTGGTTGCAGCCCAGAAATATCACCAAATTCTTTAAGAATTTTAATTAAAAGAGCAACAGAATTGGAATACCTGCAGAAAATAGCATTAGATCATCTGCAAAAACTAGGTTTGTGATCTCCTACTCAGCACATTTCCAATGGTACTTGAACTCATTGCCCTCAATCTTACATTTCAGCATACCTGTCAACACCTCCATTCCCATAACAAATAAATAAGGAGACATTGGATCCCCTTGCCTTAATCCTCTTCCACTTGCAAAATAGCCTTCCAACCCTCCATTAATATTGACAGAAAATTTAGCTGTGGACATACAGGTCATAATCCAATTAATCATTATATCAGGCACTTTAAATGCTTTCAATGTTGCTGTCATGAAGGACCAAGAAACTGTATCATATGCTTTCCTTATATCAACTTTAAGAGCAACCTTTGGAGGTTTCAACCCTCTATGATAATTCCTCATTAATTCTTGGGCCAATAAAATATTATCTGTGATGTTTCTGCCTGGAACAAAAGCCCTTTGATTCATACTTATAGCATCTGGTAAAGTAGTCTTCAACCTGTTTGCAATCACCTTCACTATACATTTGAAGAGAACATTACACACTGATATAGGTCTATAGTCTGCTACATAAGTAGGGTTCTCCACTTTAGGAATCAAAGTGAGAATAGTAGAATTGACTTCCTTCAATAATTTCCCAGAAATAAAGAAAGACTTCACAGCCTTCACCACTTCAGCTCCCACAATGTGCCACATTTTCTTAAAAAAATAAAGCATTAAACCCATCACTTCCCGGAGCCTTGTCATCTTTTAAAGAGAAGAGGGTATGTCGAATTTCTTCAGTTGTGACAGCTTGTTGCATGCTCCATTGCTTCTCTGTAGATATAGGATGTCTGATAAAAGGAGAGAGATCAGGGCAAATCCTTCCCTCCTCTTCATTGTTCTGTAATAACTCTTTGTAGTAGTTCACAATTTCTGCTGCAACTTGCTCATCCTGCCCCAATCTGTGACCATTCAAGGTAGTAATAGATGAAATTCTATTAACCCTCCTTCTTTGGTTCACCACTTTATGAAAATAGGATGTATTCCTGTCACCCAAATTCAGCCACTGAACCCTAGATTGTTGCTTATAAAGTATCTCCTCTGCTGTTGCCAAATTCTGATATTTCTTCAACTTCTTGATCTCCAGCTGTTGAAGACCTTCCCCCCATGCCACATAAAAACCCCAGCTGGAGCAACAAGATAGCAGGAACAACAATAATCCTACCAACCCCACACTAAGCAACAACATCTACACATAAAGCACCCATAATCCTGCCAACCCAACACAAAGCAGCAACAACTACACACAAAGTAGTACCACTGCACAGCAAGAATGAACCAACCATACAATCTCCTCACAGCATAAAGACTCCTGGCATCAACACCCATTCTGTTCACAAACCAACCAACAAAGATAACTCTCCAACCACAATAGGAGAGAACCCCTGAATTATATTCTAAAATCCACCTACCCAAACCAGAAAAGAGCAAGTGTATCTTTACAGCCAGACATAAATTTCTATCCTTACAAATAAAATACCACATCAGTAGCAAGAGATAGTAAATTTAAAATCATCAAACGTAGTGGATACATTAATATCCACCACAAAGTCCTGTCATCAAATACAAGAGCAAGGCTTAGCCTTGGCAATTTGACAACGAACCCAACCATTCGACACAAAATCCCAGCAGGGACAGCAAAAAGCAATAACAATAATAATCCTACTAACACACCACCAAGCAGCCACACCTGCTATAAAGCGATCCTATTTTCAAATACATGCTTAAAAATAGAATCAGGAAGCATCCATTCCTACTGCAGCGATGTATTAACTGTAGACCTCTCAAAGCTCTCAAGTGAAAAAAGCTTAAATCTGATTGTTTGGATAACAACTTTAGTAATTCTTTCACAGTCTCTATACTCCTCATGAAAGACTCTTTTGTTCCTTTCCTTCCAAATTTCATACACAACAGTAGCAAAGGCTATTCTGTTATTAATTATTTAGTTAATTTCCTCCCTTTGAAAGCTATGGGGCATGCTTCGTATAGATTAAATTCAATCATGATGAACCACAAATCCCTCAATTGGTGAATGACAATCCAGCATCCCTGGACCCGCTGCTACATGGTTGGCCAACTTAAAGAATTGCAAAAATTCAAAGAGATGTTTAAGTCAAACGAATTTACTAGTATAATGGTGTAGCAACGATTGAACAAACCATGTTTTATTTAAGAAACTTTTTCAAAAAGTGAATTTTGATTCAAAATATTTTAAAATTGAAAGTTTTCTTTTGACTTTAGTAGCTATTTTGATTACTATTTTCTTGGTAATGGGTAAACGTGTACTTCACAGTCCTGCATGTGCGGGCTTGATGTGGTACACCCTTATTGACATCCTCAAAGCACTTTTTTGTGGATGAATCCTTATAGAATTCAAACCTAGTTATTTATTATTCAAAATGTGCACGTAAAAGCACATATTTGTATGTGCAATTGAGAATTCCAGTCTGCTTGCAGATATGAAATACGATAAAAAGTACTTATTTTGTAAGTTCAACAATATAGTAAATATAACGTATACATATTATGAAATACTGGGGAAAAAAAAAACCTCTTTACATGGAAAGTTTTGAAAAAAAAATCACTGTACTCACCTTTTTCATTTCTCTAAGGTGCATTTAACTATGAGAACATAATAGGTGGTTGCACTAGCTCTCTCACCTGCACAATAGCATTATTTTTTATTTTTTTCTAGTTTTCATGATTCATGTGATCAGTGAATTGATTGTGTTACATAATTGAACTTACTTTACTTGAAAATGTGTTGATAGTTGAGATAAGTAATGGGGGATTAAAACAGCCATAGATGTGTCTCTTGTGTGAAGTTTGTTAGAGCAATACAAACAACATCATAAAAAACAAATTTATTTTCTCTTTTAATTTGGTTGATTGTTGAATGTTAATAGTGTATTTCAGAAAAAGAAAAAAGCAAGATCAAATTTGTAATCGTTGTAATTTAACCAGTGCAGAAGTATGTTTCCTTTATGATAAATTTGTGATTAAATTTTAGTTATATAACTCTTTAATTCTTCTTACTTGGTCCTTCAATCTACTTGACTTATTAAGAGGATGGCTTTTACATATTGGCTTTTAACTTACAGATTTTTGTTTTTGATGAGAGTCCATGATAAAAGGTTAAGAGTCTTTATATGGTTAATAATATCAGACATGGGATGAAAATGAAATATGGACTATCCCCATCAGACACGACATCATAAATAAAAAATTAGGCTGATAAAGGATTTGGAAATGGTAAAGTTAGGTCATGCTTCAGAAACAGCATTAGTAACTGTTTCATTCTTTTTGGCCCCTCCAGGTGTTGCTGTTGATGAGAAATCTGTCCATCAATTTGACAAGCCATGATTTTGAGGATCATGTAAGTGCTCGTACCATGTAAGGCATTGCATTTAATTTTCTTGATGTGGTGGTGGATGATGTATTTGAGTAATGAAGGGTCTGCTTGGATCACTTTTCAGTTTTTAGTTTTCGAGAATAGTTTTGAGAGATCAGAACAGAAAACAGTTTTTTAGGTTTTTGAGTCTGAAAATCCGTTTGGGTGGGAAAACTATCATAGAAACAAAAACTCAGAAATCTGTTTGGTGGTTGTATCTACTGAAAATATTCCTCTTCCCTGTTTCAGCCCTCAGGTATATTAATTTGACTTTCCCACTATCAAGTATTCTATCAACTTGACACCTCCTGTTTCAGCCCTCAAGTATATTTATTTGACTTTCCCACTACCTAGTATTCTATCAACTTGAGACTTCTAAATTTAAAGATCAGTTAGTTTTGTAGCATTTAATCAATTGTGTTGAGGATGGAAGAGATGGAGTGGACCTGCTCTTCGTTAACAAATTAACTTACAGAAATAATCTAAATATTAAAAAAAAAAAATTACAGTTGTAAGTTTGAGGACATCTGCAGTCACAATGTATGAATAAATAATGAGCATTGCATACACAATCTTAAAAGAGTTCAAGAGGTAGAAGAAAAAATAGGGGACTACACACACAAGAAAGCTAACCAATATGATTTAACATTACCCAGTTAACCAAACTTATCCAGAAACAAGATGCCACATCATTTTTACAGAATAGAAAAAAAATGAAAGTCATAACCACAAGCTTTTTGACATATGTATATACATATATCTAATGCGCAGCCATAAAATTACAGCAGGAAGAAACTCATATAGCCGGAAGAATTAAACTCATATAGCCTTTTCCTCATTACTTTCTTTCAAGTTTAAAATACAGCTGCAAGAAACCTCTTTTGGTTTTTCATGTTAAGCACCAAAATGACAACCAATTCAACAATCAATCCATAAAAATCGACAACGACCAAATCTAGCCAACCAAAGCAAACCCAGCCAACAAAATCGACAACAAAATGAGATAAAATAGTGAATCAAAACTACCTTTACCAGATCAATAACACAGAGTGAATTGCAGAGACAGAGAGAGAGAGGGGGGGTGGGGTGTGCGTTGTGTGTGGGAGGTGTTAACGAGCGTAAATTCTGTCTTTTTAAAGTGGAGTAGTTCTCTGTGTTTTGGAACAAATGATTTTAGTAGTTCTCCATGTTTCCAAAACTCCCAGAACTACATTTTGTAGTTTTCTAAAACCCCAACTCTTGTAACTCAAATTTCCAAAAAGTGTTCTTCAAAAACACATCCAAGCAGACCTCAAAACAATCAAGCAGGCCCAAAAATTCTTTCTTAACTGATGTTAGTTGAATTGAGAAAGCTGTTGTTTGTATCACCGAGTGCCGCAGCAGCTTAAAGTCCTGTTTGGTTGCCAGTGTACCCACACAATCTCCGTCCTGGTCTTTAACTCGCTTGTTTTGGGCTAAAATTCTTCTAAATCCTGTATAATCCGTAATGGAAAAATATCGTAATATAAATAATCTTTCTGGGTGGTAAAGGATTCAAACAACATTTTTTTTTTGTAAGTATATTGATTCGACAGAACACGCTGATATCGTGAATAGCTACTGGCTAGTCTTCCATCTTTCTTGGTCTCTGATACATTAAATGTTTTGCAGAGGAGGCTGCTTTCATCCTATGAGATTGACCCAGGGCGAAGTCATCTTCATCTTTCATCCTTCCCTATATTCTTCTCCATCTTTCCCCTATCTTTCTTCTATTCTTGGTATCAAAGTTATACCCTGACAGGTTAAGTATGCTTTGTGGTCATAGTATAGACTAATCTTTTACATCAAAACAACTATAACTATATCTACTATTTTCAATGTCAATTTATTGTAGTTCTTATACTGCTTAAGGAATAGGATTTTATTCTACTAGGCAATAAGACATTAGCCATTCTTATGAGGTGTTTTAGTTGTTGTAAGTCCCTCTTGTAAGATTCAACAATGTTGGAATCAACAACTTCAAGTAGCCTTCATGAACTACTCTTATCCAGAATAATCAAACCAGAAACACAAATTGATATTGTTAAATTACTTCTTGATATCATCTATGTCACTGGTTCAAGAGTTGGATTTTGGAACTGAAATAGAAATTAATCTGGAAAATATTTCCATTTTACGTCATTAGAAGTTCTACCGTCCTACATTCATTTATGAAAATCAGTATTCTGTTACAGGTTACCCCTATAATCTGGATTTCGATTACAGTGCTCTGGCATAGTTGCAACACTTCTCCATCAACAACCTTGGCGATCCATTTATAGATAGCAACTATGGTGTTGATTCCAGATAGTTTGAAGTGGGTGTATTGGACTGGTTTGC
This sequence comes from Cornus controversa, assembly GCA_026545225.1. Classification (NCBI taxonomy): domain Eukaryota; kingdom Viridiplantae; phylum Streptophyta; class Magnoliopsida; order Cornales; family Cornaceae; genus Cornus; species Cornus controversa. Next base: position 24,958,087 of record CM048848.1, on the reverse strand, counting down.
GCATCTATGGGATTTGATCTTTTGTTTTTGTCTGAGTTAATATTTTATAATAGCATGTATACCTCATTTATACATTAGAATTATCTAAAGTTCACAGGGTGCAACTATAACCACCTGCCCCATTCTGTCCACACCCGTGCATTTATATTTATTCAATTTTTTTTATTTAAAAAAATATATGGATGTATCATAGTAGGTGAAAACTTCATTTTTTGTGTCACTAACTCTAAAGAACGTTTACTGTAGGGGATGCATTCAGTGTTTCATTTCATTATATATTGATATTTTTGTGCCTTCTCTGTTGTACTTGCTCCATTGACCCTATCTCTTTAAATCACAGGATAATGAACCAGCACAGCAGTAGCAGTAGCCTTCTTTCCTGTTGTACTTGCTCCATTGCTCCATTTTGCTCCGATTGCCTCTCAACTACGTCTTCAAGTTCAGTGTTTTGCTTAAGTTCATTTGTAGCTAGAATGTCTTTTAAATGTTCACTGTATAATTTGTTAATGGTTGTAATTTTTAAGCATGCTAAATGTGCTAACTTGGATGCAAATTAGATATTGATAAGCACATACTTTTGGGTTGGGATGAAAGTTATTCAAACTATGTTTTTGGGTTGACTTTCATTTGAATGTTTTAGCTTGGATGTTGGTATTGTATGGCATTACAGGTTTTTGGATTGAGTTTCACAGGTTTTTGGAATGAGGTATTAGAAAAAGGAATTTTCAAAAAAAAAAAAAAAAACCTTATAAGGCGTACAATGGCCGCCCTTAATAATTGTCTTTTAAGGCGGGCCAAGCCCGCCCTTAATAATATGTGGGTTAGTTTCTAAGACGGGCCGAAGCCGCCCTTAATATATTAGCTTCTAAGGCGGGCCTCTAGCGCCCTGAATATCTTACCTTCTAAGGCGGTACAAAACTGCCTTAAAAATATTTGCTTTATCTTTTAAGGCGGCTACAAGCTGCCGTTAATATTAGCTTTTAAGGCATGCCGGGGCCGTCCTAAATATCTTAGATTCTAAGGCGGCAAGTAACCGCCCTTAATAATTAAGATTCCAAGGCAAACATAGACCGCCCTAAATAATTAGGGTTCAATGACATGTATTGACCGCCTTAAATAATGAAACTTTTAAGACATTACATAACCGCCTTTAAAAATATTTTTAAAGGCGTTTCTAAAATTATTCAAGGCAGTTTTTGAATGCCATTAAAAAGTTTCCGCATGCCTTAAAAAAAACTTCGTAATCATAACACCTTAATAGAGGACAGGCCATTGAGCGCCTTAGAAAGTTATTTAAGGTAGTTTTGGCCCGTCGTAAAAGACTAATTTTCTTGTAGTGTTTTATGTTCGAGCACAGGGTCTTACCTTGATCTTCTGAACCAAAAAAGGTAAAAAGATTGGTAAAGTGAATAGGTTGTAGTGCCTTCATCCGGTTTACTATTATAGATGGTTCTTGGGAGATTACTAATTTTAATGATGAACATAATCATGATTTTATTTTACCTCAAGAAAGACAGTTTCTAAGAATAAATAGAAGTGTAGATGCTACCAATGCAAGTGTCATTAACTCAATGATAGATGCGGGTCTTAAAGGGGTAAAGACATACTCATATCTTACGAAAGAGGTTGGTGACTCTAAAAATGTTGGGTTTACGCAAAGAGACTGTCACAATTTTATGAATCAGATCGAGGAAGAAGAATTTGATTAAAAGGGGGATGCTCAGAGTGTAATAAACCATTTTAAAGAGTGTCAAGCTGAAGACCACATGTTTTCTCATAGTGAAGAATTAGATAAAGAAGGTCAGTTGGCAAATTTCTTTTGGAGAGATGGTATATCAAAGTTGGATTATGATTTTTCCGGAGATGTCGTGATATTTGACACGACATATCGAACAAATAAGTATAATATGATATTCATTCCATTTGTCGGAATTAACCATCATAAAAATAGTATCTTTTTTGCTTGTGCTTTTCTTTTACATGAAACAACAGACACACTTATTTGGTTGTTTCAAACATTCTTGGAGGCAATGGGGAATAAAGCTCCAATGACTATATTTACCGATCAGTGCCAAGCAATGGCAAATGCCATTAAGTAGGTTTTTCCCACCACATGTCACTGTCTTTGCTCATTGCATATTTTAAAAAATGCTACTCAAAAGCTTGGAACTTTGTATGCAGATAATGAATTCAAGGATATGTTCTATAAGTGCCTTTATGATTGTGAAACAGAGTTCGAGTTTGAAACAACTTGGGGTGAGATGATTAGAAGGTTTAATCTTTCAAATAATCGTTGGCTTAATTCACTTTAGGAAGATTGACAAAATCCACCCAAAGGACTAAGAGCATGAATTATGTTCTTCATAAGATGTCATGGAAGACTATGACCTTGAGAGAATTTGTGCACCATTATGAAGAGCAATGTGAAAAGATGCGTTTGGCCGAAAGGTATGAAAATTACTATTGTAAAATTGGTAATGTTCAAATTAGAGTAAAAGTTTGTAAAGTATTGAAGCAAGCAACTAATGTTTACAACATTACTATTTACTATCTATTGGAGGATGAGTTTATTTCAAGTTTAGAACTGTATCTGGAGCATGTTTCTAGTGTTGATACAGTCCACACTTATCATGTCTACAGGAAGGTCATGGTAAGCATTATGATATTGTGTTTAACTCCTCTAGTTGTAACATCATTTGTTCTTACAAGACGTTTGAGTCAATGGGGTAGTTGTGTTGGCATACACTTAAAATTCTAAATGTAAGAGGCATCACAATGATACCATCTCAATATATATTAAGTAGATGGACAAAATGTGCAAAAGAAGGAAGTCATAACTACGAGCATAGTGATTTTACTTCAGAAAGGAAACATTTCTTGACATTAGAAAGAAACAATGTGCTTCAACAATCATACCGTGCTATTAATCATTTGTTCATGAATAATGAGGGAAAAAAGATGGCTAAGAAGAAAGTAGAAGAAATGTGGGAGGAAGCTAAAAGACTTGTGGAGCCTTGCAATCTAAACAAAGATGATGATGAGTCAAGTCTTGGTGATGCAATTGGTTTAGTTGATGATATGCTGGTATTAGATCCTACACGTGTGAGACCAAAGGGATTAACAAATGCAAGAATAAAAAGCTAGTTGGAAAGGAAAAAGCATAACCAAAAAGGGGGTATTATAATGTTTTCACATTGAATTTTTTAGTTTTTTATAGTAAAAAGTGTTGATGTCAATTTTTGGATATTACTTAATTCATGTAGGGCAAAGAACAAAACCAAGTAAAGAAAATTTTTCACAAGACTACGTTGGTGTGGCACATTTTCCTATGGCTCCTCATCAATCTGTGCATTTGTTTAATGAACCAATGCATGCAAACATTCATCAACCAGGTGGTTCCAATAGGGTAGGTGCTCTCTTGCCTTCCAATTCATGAGAATATTACTTAGTTAAGTGCAAGCTGATGCCACTTCATTCATGTTGTATTTCTGACTTTTTATATCACATTAGGATTTAAGTTCAGATTGGTTTAGGGGAGACTCTTTTAGTTATACTAGAATGCTTCATGACAATGAGGTAGGAGGTATCTTTTTCTTTTTCTTCCTTTTTGGATTCATGTTGGGGAGAAGTATTGCAATTTATTGATATTTTTTGGAACCTATGTTTTAGGTCTTATCCTCCTATTCTCATGTGTTGGAACTGGGTTCTAATGCAGCCACTAATACCCAAGACTCCTCAACATGTATTACTTTATTTTCTTTTATTCAAAACATGCATAGGTATAGAAATTAGTGAAAAAAATATTTTTTTTATTGTATTTGTCATGATAAATTAACTCACATTGTAATTATTATTTTATGCAAGGGCGCAATTGAATGATGTAGATTAGTGGATGTTTGTCGTTGCTTCTCTATACTTCATACAAAAATAAAACCTATAAAGTCTCTACTAAAAGTTGTATACTAATAAGCAAGGTCGAACCACTCTCAAGTGAGATTCCGAATGAGCTCAAATTAATTTACACACTAATTTATAGAATGAAAATGATTTTTTTTTAAAAAAATTTTTTTATTTTGGAACTATAATGAATAAATAGAAGAAATCACAAGGGAAGGGAATCCACCACCATGAATCCACATAAATAAATTTTCTAATATTCTTATCTAGTTTTTCCTCCAATAATCAATACACTTCACCAATCCAATTAGAACTTGGAAAGATAAAGGAAAATATGGAATAAAAAAGAATGACTTGATTATATATGAGAGAGACATTTCTTTACTTAATCTAATGCACATTGACTAGGTAAATAGAAGTAGGCATTCTTCGAATTACCATTATTCGGCAAACAGGAAGAATCCTCCCTCTAATTTTAGAAAATAAAAATCCAGAATAGAAGAGTAGAAGAATGCTCTTGGGAGGAAAATTAGAAAAGAAAATAAAAGAACTTACTTATATTTCATCATAGTGGATTCATTACTCCCTTGAGAGGTGTGTTTACAAGAACAGAAAATGAATACAAGAAAATATTTACAACTACACTTTATTTTTTTCTACAATTTCTAACTCCCCTCACCATCCCCTAAGACCCCCAATTTATAGAGTTAGAGGGGAATGGTTTAGGTGGAAAAAATTTTAAATACAAAATTCAAAATACAAAATTTAAAAACAAAAATTCAAAATACAAAACTTAAAATACAAAATTCAAAATACAAAATTTTGAATTTAAATATTTGATCTCCATATCTTTAATTTGAATTCTGGACTAGAGATGTGGCCATGTAAAAAGTATTTTGCAAAGTTCTGAACTTGAGACCTCTTGTGAAGTAAATTGCATAGAATAAGATCTCTCCTACAATTCTTTTTATGTTCATCTTTGGCTATATAAATCCTTTTTAACCCTTTTTTTGCTGCTTTTCTTCTTATTTGGAAATCAACCCCTATAAAACATAAAATGCAAAGATAAGAACATTTCAATAAAGTAAAATAGTAATTAAAGACTTATTTTGAGATATAAAATAACAAGTTTTGTGCACTTATCGAAGCACCCCCAAATGAGCTTTTGCTAGTCCTCTAGCGAATACAAGCAAAAGAAATTAGTGCACAAAACTACTACTTTTATTTAACTCCCAACTAAAGATGTGCCACTTTCGCAGGCTGTTCTCGATTGCATTTATCATATTCAATAAGGCCTTAAACCCCTAGGTTATCCCTAGTGGATGAGTTATAGACTTGTGAGGGTTTGACTGATGATACCCATAAACATCAAAAAATGGTAATTAACACTGAAAGATTTTTTTTTTTTGGCTCTATTAATGTGTATAAATCAAGAATAACTCAATCATTCCACTTTAGTGTGTAATAAAAAATTAAAAGAAAATATTAAATACTATTCAAAAGTAAAAAAAAAATTCCATTACTATTCTTGACTTGGAGTGTGTGTGTGAATAGCCACCAATAATATAATTCTCAATTTTAAAGCAACTGCATTTCAGATTTTCATAGAAAATTAGCTTTGATTTCAAATCTCACACTTGATATTTCACTCAAAATTGAACACTAAGAGATTGGCTAATTTTGCACTCAAGTATATGTGAATAGAATAATGTAGAACAAATGCAAATTATCTCACATATTTTTCAATGAAGAACGAATTTTTCAAGAAAATACATATGGTCTCATGAACAGAATGTCAAATATTAAGAATTTATACCACACAACAATATAGCTCAGTTATGTCCGTATCCAAACTATACTATCCTTCAGATCAAAAAGGACTTTTATTAGGATGTAACTTTAGGTAGAAGGAAGATAAAAAAAGTGATATCGATAATGAAAAAGTGTATTCGAGAATGCTTGGGAAGAACTAACTCACTTGGAGCATATTACTTTCAACTTTTTATTCCAAAATTTTGTCAATTGAATGCTTTATATTTCACTTCTTTTTATATACACTTCTCAAAATCTCATTAACAATTATACTCCCTCTTTTTTTCTTTTTCTTTTCACCCACTTGTACATTGATCACATCCATTCTCGAAAAACCTAAAAATGGTTATAAAAGAAAGGCTAGACCAAAAAGCTTCACTGTTTATCACATTCATTCTCAAAAAATATAAAAAATATGGTTATAAAAGAAAGAATAGGCAAAAAGCTCAACTGGTTAACAAGTGGTAATTCATAACTAAGAAATAAAAAAAAAAGAATTGAAAGGCTCAAACAATGAAAGATGGCCTAAAATCATTTCTAAAGGATAGGTATAGTTTTTCAACATATATGAGCTCAAAAAAACAAATTATGTGGCATAATATGATGAATTCTTAATATTTGATCAAAAGAACAAAATAATGAGACTAATCAACAAAATTATGCGAATTTAAAACAAAACAGAGTAATTAGCATATAACCCTCAAAATAAAAAGAATGGTACAATGCCTCACTGGGTTAAATCTCCACTTTTATTCGTCGGATCATTAACATGCAGTCACTTATCAATTTCAAATCGTATTACGGGGCTTTAGTAAAAAAAAAAATTCTGAGTTTTAGAAATTCATGAAATTGTTCTAACTGAAAGATAGGAAAAAATCTTAACTTTTATCAACTTATTAATGTAGTAAAGCTGTCACGCCCCCAGAACCCGGACTGCCGGGACTCCCCCGGACCGACCCGAATCTCGTGGGTGAACCCGTTCACTAAGCCCTAATGGACCATTGTAACCTTTCATCACCACAAAAGTCTAGTCACCCAGTTGTAATTACCTATGCACAAGTCAACATCACCTAACCTCAATGGCCTCAACCATACAACCATTCAATTGGTTCTATCCCTCAAAAATGAATACATAACTCCTTATAAGTTTATAATCAATTTCTGAGAATGAAACCATTACAAAGAGGGTTTAAAAATACACAATGTCAAAACAAGAATCATCGAAATCCGATTTGAAACGAAGGAGATAGGCCTCTTTGAAGTTGGACAAAACACTGTTTGAATAGTGCATGCTGTAAAAGGGGGATCGATCGCCCAAGGTCGACCGAGGCCTTTTACAGGGGTGATCGATCGCCGTAAATCCTAGGCGAAATTCTGCAACACTAGGTTAGCCAAAACTTCATCCCAACTTCAAATTCGAATATCTCACAATCCGTAAGTCCGTTTGACTTGAAATTTGACATGGATCATCCTCAAGATGTCTAGTTGCTAACCCAATTTGAATCATTCAAAAACACCAACCACAACTTAAGTTATACTCAAATTAGTGGGTGTAGGTCAGATTTCCAACCCTTGCACCAAAACATGCATATCTTTCTCAAAATAAATCGAAACAAGGCCCATGACCTATCAAAACGAAGATAACACAATCCTCTTTCCATATACATATATAATGTGCAAAAACACAAGTCACAAACCACATACACCAAAAGTTTAGATTTAAGTGCATGAAACCGTAAAGCATGAATGATACATATTTTCGAAAAACAAATGGTCTTTACATATTCATCTCGTGCATATGATCCACAATCCGGACATGCATTCCAACAAAACAACATAAAGTCTTTAAAAAGACCAAAATCGCTCTACGCCAATGTCCTATTGGGGAGACTCCATCACTTTCTTTGCATTCCCTGAAAAATGTTAATCCTCATGGGATGAGCAACCATGAGCTCAGTAGAAACATTTAAAACATAATTCCACCAATTCTGTGAATACCACGTAACCACACATTTGCATTTAACATATTGAAAATTTATGCACACAACACAACCATATCACAAACAAGGTAGAATGCAACATGATATGCACAACTCCCTTATCCTTCCCACATATTGGTCTCCAATTCCCATGGACAACCAATCCCACCTATAGAGGGTTATCTTTACTGGAATACCTCATTACACATCAATCCATGAGGGTACCTTGACTGGAATATCTCACGAGGGTTACCTTTACCGGAATACCTTGCCATTTTACCGAATGGATTCCACCATTCACATGTCTTACCTCCCTCACCATACCAATGAAGATGAACCCCACAATTTTATCAAATGTACATTCATAATTTGTAACCAAAAGGCATCTAACAATCACACTTAAACAATTTCCCATTTAGGCATCATATGCATTTACAATGAAAATGCTTCACACCTCTACATTTCACACAACCACACATCCTTCACAATATTTTTAGAGCAATTTATCTAACACATGAAAGTCACCCTCACAATTATACATGAATCCACCAACATAATTTCACAAATCAATCCCAACATGCTCATAAATTTCTCTAAGGCATTTATAAGCATACAATCATATCAACCAACATTATGAGCACATTTGATGATATAAAATAGCATGCTTGAACATTGAGGAACACCTATTTACTCCACATAACCAATTGGTTGTCATGGACAACCAATATACTCACAAGAATCCTGGATTTTTATGAGTTAAACATCCCTACCTCAAATTGGAAGAGCTTCCAATTGAATTCCCCCAAATCTCACCCAAAAGATCAACCTTCTCCAAAAATGATTTTGGACCAATCAATCTCAAGCTCTCAACATGTAGATCGTTTCTTCCTTCTTCGACGAAATCAAACTCTCATCCGAAGCCCCTCAAAATTCATGAAGAAAGGAAGAAGATGAAGATGCTATGTATATATATGTATAGATGCTTACACGGCTGGGAGAAGAGTGTGAGAATGGCTGAGTACTCTTGGCTATTTATAGCCTAAATGACCTACTCATAATTACAAGTATGCCATCACCTTTTCACTAAACCTTCCCCGGCTCATTTTCGGAGTTCCGTAACTCCAATTGACACGAAATCAATCCCTTTGCACGTCAAATATTTTATTAAAGCTACCCTCAAAATTTGACATCATTTTGAGACTTTTGAATTTTCTGGGCCCACGGGGCCCGCGCCCCTAGATTGACCGTACCCGAAAAAGTCAACTTTTGCCAAACGCTCCAACAACTTCTCCAAACCTTAAATAAGTTATCTAAACATACATTTCACATTTAAAACACATATATAATCATTTAATGTGTTAATATGATAATTAAATGAAAATTCAAGAAAATCAGCCAAAAATGGTCACGGTCCTTACAAAAGCTTAATGATTTTATGTTAAAAATTTATACACATTTAATATTAAAAAAAATCAAATCATAGTGTGAAAATTACCATTATCACAAAATATTTTTCAAAAAATTACAAATTCAACGTTTTTTCTGAAAATTTAGAAATTTAATGTCATACCCCCAAACCTAAACTCAACATTGTCCTCAATGTTGGACAAAATAACAATTAAGCAAAAATAGAAGGTTGGAAGCATATTACCTTAATCAGAATGAATTGATTTGCTTTAACTTTGCATTAAATAAAAATGAAGCATTGGTAATCACATGAAAAGTTCAAGATTATGCATAGGAAAAATGCAATTTTTTTTCTTTTTTTGTTTTTCAACAAATAAAACAGCTCATACTATAAGTTTTTTGTTAGTATGTCAACCTAAAAAAAGAACTATGTCAACCTAAAAAAAACTATGTTTTCCCAATCTAAAAAGAGAAGAAAAATAATGTAAAAGAATTAGGTACTTACCTGGATGACAAAGCTATTATTCCTCTTGTAAGAGTGTTTGATGGTGGCATCAAAAGAAGCAGTGCATCATAAGAACCTGCCATGAAAAAAAAAATTTCATTCTTTTCCTCAAATAATAATAATAATAATAAAAAGAAACTAAAAAAATAAAATAAAATAAAAAAGAAGAGAAGGGAGGGAAGGAAAGTTTGGGTGGGCTCCCAAAAAATTGTAGTGTTGATTATTTGTGCTTCGAATTCCCAAACTTGATTTGGCAACGACGCCATTTGACGAGTGTTGAATATTTGGGCATTTGTCAAATTCTCAAATTTTGTGATTTGTGGGCCACAAAAATGGGTGATGAAATTCCGATCGTATCTTGTTGTGGTGCTTGCCCTTAAGTTTTGTGCAGTTATCAGCAATATGGCTGATTTGATTAATATATGCAGAGATAGAAACTGAGGTGTATTTTAGCATCCATGTCTTACGGGAAAAACTACACATAAGTGATGAAAATTCAAGTTATTTTAGATGAATTAGGCAGATATGGTGTTATAGCTTTGTGTCAAGTAAATGCCTTTTAGATTTATAACTTAGGATTACCTTTGAGTAATTTACTAGATTGTGAAGTGAAATGTGAAACTAAGAATGGTATTTGACATTTCAAGTGCTATTTAAGTTTAGATTTTTTTTTGTGATAACTAAGTCTACCTATTATGATCATGGTTATGTAGCCCTCTTGGTTAACCTATTATCCAGAAATTTTAAAATTAAAATGGATATCATGGTTGTCTCTTGATATTACTTGAATTTGCAACTAGATGGAGATTCAGTTTTCTTGGACATTTTTCTGATTGCAATTATTAAATTGGTTAGATAAGTACAATTGGTATATTTGTGCTTAAATTGGTTGAATAACCTTGATGCTTTATGGTACTATAAAGACCTTAGTTGTGTGGAAGAGGTGTGTATGTCCCCAAGGGTGCTCAATCCCACATAGAGCACAAGAATATCCTACAGAGTACACCTCTTTATTGAATACAATGAGGGATTTGATGAGACTCGGATTGGTAGCCTTTCAAGGTTCAGTGGAGCCGTCTGTAGCTGAGGGATGGATTCGGGATGTGGAGAAGGCTTTTGAGTTGATTGTATGCACAGAAGTTCAAAAGCAAAAAGTTGTAACTTATTTCTTACCCGGGAATGCACGATTTTGGTGGGACTCAATGGCACGTAGGGAGGATGTTAATGTGATGACATGGGGAAATTTTAAGGAGAGGTTCTTAGAGAAATACATTTTGATAACCGTTCGAGATAAGGAGTTAGAGTTTTTCGCCTTATGACATATACCACCCATGATTGTTAGCTAGTATGAGGCCTTTTGGGGTAAAACCCATGAGCAAAACCATGCGGGCTAGGCCCAAAGCATACAATATCGTACTATGTGGTGGAGCAATGATAGGTCCCAAATTTTCAAACCAGAAAGTATACTATTTTCTCTTTGGGTGAGAAAGTACCACACGATTAGATAACAATTGATTACTTGCCTCTTTATTGATAATTTGTTGGCTACTTAAATAAGCAAAGCCACTTACAACTAAAACCGAAATAAAGGGAACTACTAGACTACCATACTAGTAAAATAGAGCATTCTGAAACATAAATAACAGAGCATAAAAACAAAAATAAAATGACGTAAAACTCGTAACCACTAAGGACCCATTTGCACGTAAAACTCTCAACTACCTTGATGCCTTGACCCAGTCCATTCCTGCTCTTCACGTGCGTCTGCTGCTTGCAATGGTTCTTCACGTCCCAGCTTATCCCAAGTATTTGGGATTTGGCTTATGGCCCCTATTCGAACAACGTGGCCTAACAATACCTTCCCCATCAAGTGGATCTTTGTCCTCAAGGTCCAGATTTGGAAACATCTCTCGTAATTTCTTTGTTGGCTCCCACATTGCCTCCTCGACTGGAAGGTGCTTCCATTGCACTAAGCTTTCTTTGACCAGTTGGGTTCCTTGCTTGATCCAACGGTAGTCTAAGATAGAGTGTGGCCTTAATAAGACTACCCCTTCATTGGCGAATGGTGGTAACTCAGCTTGTGGCGTTTCAGCATTGCCCCCGTTATCTTGGTATCGTTTGAGTAGTGACACGTGAAAAACTGGGTGAATGCGCGCCTCTTTCGATAATTGTAACTTGTATGCGACAGGCCCGATCTTCTCTAGAATCAGGTAAGGTCCATAAAAATGGCTAGCTAGTTTCTGATGGACCTGTTTGAAGACCGTTTGCTAGCGGTATGGGTGCAGCTTCAGAAGTACCTTTTCACCGACATCGAATGAAATGTCCCTTCTCTTCCTATCCACCATCTGCTTCATTCTATTTACCGATCTTTCTAAGTTGGCCTTTAGTTATTGTAACAGTTCATCTCGATTTATGAGTTGCTTATCAACTTCATGTACTGGTGAAAGTCCGTCTTTGTACATTGGAATGGGGGGCGGCAATCTTCCATATAGTGCCTAAAAAGGGGTCATCCCTGTTGACATATGGTATGTCGTATTATACCAGTATTCTGCCCAAGGTAAATAGCCAGTCCATCTCCGTGGCCACTGATGAACAAAACACCGAAGATATTGTTTGACGCAGCGATTGATGACTTCCGTCTGGCCATCTGTCTGTGGGTGGTATGTGGAACTAAGCCGTAGTTTGGTGCCCGACAGCTTGAAAAATTCCTTCCAGAAGTTACTGATGAAGATTGGGTCCCAATCACTAATAATTGATTTAGGCATGCCGTGAAGCTTGATAATGCCTTCTACAAATTTTTCTGCTATAGTTCTTGCAGTAAAAGGATGACTTAAAGTAAGGAAATGAGCGGACTTACTAAGTCTGTCGACCACTACCATGATGGTGTCTTTTCCTTGTGAAACCGGTAAGCCTTCAATAAAGTCTAAGGTGATGTCGTCCTATACTTGGCACGGGATTGGCAGCGGTTGAAGAAGCCCAACTGGAGCTAATGCCTCAACTTTTATTTTTTGGCAGACCTCGCATCCCTTGACGTAGTCTTGCACTGATCTATGCATCCTAGGCCAATAAAATTGTTGCCTCAACTTCTTGAACGTACGTAGGACGCCCGAATGACCCCCCACCTTGGTGTCATGCATTTTGTGTAACAGTTTGGCCCTTAAGGCGGCATCATTCGGAACAATGACCCTTCTTTTGTATAGTAATAGCCCTTGGCGCCATGTATATGATCCTCCAGGTTGTTTTGTGGTCACACGGACCTTCGACTGAATGTACTGGTCTTCTTCTGTAGCTTTTTTTATTTCTTTCCATAAGCTAACCTGCGGAAAGAAAATATGGTGAAGAATGGGACTACCCTATTTTCAAGAGAGAGCATCAGCTACAGAGTTCTCACGGCCCGGTCTGTATTTGATTTCGTAATTATAGCCCAAAAGCTTAGCAACCCATTTTTGTTGCTCCGGAGTTGCTATTTGATAAGTGTTCAATTCTATGCATTTGAACCCTCTTTATTGCATATGTTAGTTCCGTTTTTATGATTATCGAGATATGTTTATGGTATTTTTGTGTTTTTGATGTATTGCAGGTCTTGTAGTAAAAGGAGCAAAGTTTGAGGCCATTTGCAGCTGAAGAGAAAAGTCAAAAATGCAGCCAAAGGCATCTCAATCAATCGAGATGTTGATCTTGATTAATCGAAATCTCGATTGATCGAGATCTCATTTTGATTAATCAAAATCTTGATCAATCGAGATTCAATCTTGATTGATCGAGATTCTGCAGAAGCCACTTGCCCACTTGCTCACCTGCTCTCCCACTTGCAACAAAACCCTCCTTTTTGCACGACTTAGGTGGATTGTCTGACTTGAACAAGACCCTTGGGGACCTTCTTGATATAATGGATATATATATTGATATATATATATATATGGTGGGCCCCAAGGTTGAAAAGGGAGCCATAAAGCACAAGGAAGCCTCATATCTCTCATACACATCAGATTACTCAAGGAGAGACTTTCGAGAGAGGGGAAAGAGGAGCTGAACCAGACCAAGAAGTTTCATCTTCTCCATCAATGGAATAGTGCAAGGCAACCATGAGCAACTAACTCTTTTACTAGGGTGTGGTTGAAGCCCCTAACCATGTAAACTTGTTCATTTTTGTAGCACTTGGGGATTTGTAATTAAATGTTGATTATTTAGCCTAGTGACCATGTACACTAATACATTTCTTCTATATATTCATTTGATATGGAGTTTATTCTTGTCTTAGAGTAGATTCTTTCATGTGAATGCACAACATTTGCATATTCCACAAGAAGTGCAAATGATGGCTAGATAATGGTGTTTAAATAAATGTGTGGTGTTTGCTTGTATAAACCATGCCAAGATGAGGTAGTTTGGATGCATGTAGGTTCACTTAGAGAGTAGAGTAATTAGGTAGTTAGTTAGGTTGAAGAGCTATGCTTGTTGAAGATGGATTATGATAGGTTAGCACACACATTAATCCTTTGATATGTCATTAAGGTCACAAGCCTAATGACATTATTAGGCATTTAATCTATGAATCCCATGCTTGCTACACTTATGAACATGTGAATGGCTAGTGGTGGAAACCAACCCTAGTTCTCTCTCCCAACTTTACTCTTTAATTTTATTTTTATTACATTCATGCAATAGTTCTATAAACAAAAACTCAAAACCTTGTTTTTAGGATTAAAGTGGAATTAATCTTTCTTTAATACAATTGCGACTAGTCCTCGTGGGATCGATACCCTCTATATAGAACCTTATCTACAAAGATTCGTGCTCTTGCGAGTGGTTAAATTATATTTTGATAAAAAGGGCAAAATTAAGCTTACAATATAATTCAAGTTTAGACACATCAAAATTTTGGCGCCGTTGCCGGGGACTACGGTTTAATTGTCGCCATTGGAAGATTAAATCTAGTTTAATTCTTAGGCTAGAAATTCTTTCATTGAAATTAAATCTAGTTTAATTCTTAGGCTAGAAATTCTTTCATTCTTTTTTCGTATATATCTTGTTCTTATTTCTCAAATTTCTTGATTTTAGGTATATCACATAGCGGGCATCTAAAAGGATTAAAGTTGGAACCCTTTGTGAGTATAAAGTCTAAAATTAGTGATTTAAGTTCATTCATTTTTTTTGTATATATTATTGTTTATTTTGCATATTGAGGTGTTGTTCTACTATTAATGCATGCTAGGTAGACGGTCATTGTCACTTCCTTTGCTTCCTTGTAATATTGAACTTGAAAGAACACTTAGACAACGTAGAGGAACCTCTAGGGACCCTATATTGCCTAGGACTGAAAACATGGATCCAAATGAGAGACAACCTCCCGGACTACCTCCTTTTAATCATGAACAACCACCTCCACCTCCACCTCCTCAAGGAGAGTTGCTTATGGACTTTTACCTTCCGACTACATTTGAAGTACCTTCATGTATTCAATTTCTGGATGTAGCGGCAAATCAATTCGAAATGAAGTCCTCCACCATCAATCTTCTTAATAGCTTCCATGGTCTCCCTAATGAGGATCCATACCGGCATTTAGATTACTTCCTTTCTGTGTGTTCCACTATTCGTGTACCACACTTTACGGAGGATGATCTAAAGCTGCGTATGTTTCCATTCTCCTTAAAAGATAAAGCTAGAAGTTGGTTCAATTCCTTAGAACCTAACTCAATCCATTCTTGGACGGAGATGCAAATAGAGTTCTTAAAAAAATACTTCCCAATGGGAAAGACGAGTGATATTCGGCGAGCCATCACCGGATTCACCCAAATTGATCAAGAACAATTTCATGAGACGTGGGAGAGATTAAAAGATCTGCTTAAATCTTGTTCGCATAATGCTGTCCCAAAATGGTAGCTAGTGCAAAGTTTTTACGATGGGGTGAGTGAGCAACATAGACAAATGATAGACTCCGCTTGTGAAGGTGGATACCTTTTGAAAAGCCCCGAGGAAGCATGGAAACTTTTTCAAACCCTAAGCAATAATTCAGCTCAACACTCCTCCACTAGGAAAGGGAAGGCCACCCAACCTTGTAGAGGAGTGCATAAAATTTTACGGGTAGATGAGGTTGCCATGCAAGTAGAAGCCTTATCTCGAAAAATGGACCTAATCATAAAAAATGGGCTGCCTACTCCAAGCCAATCTGTCCAAAATCAGGACGGGTGTTCGTTTTGCTATAGCACTTTGCATTTTGTGCGAGATTGTCCTATTGCCGGGCAATCTCCTGACTATGCTCAAGAGCAAGTGAATGCCTTATACTCTAAACAGCTGAATGATCCATATTCAAATACATACAATCCTGGTTACAAAAATCATCTGGATTTTTCATGGAAACCCCAAGAATCAAGTCCCTCTTTTCAAGGGCAAAATTCCTTCACTTCTCAAGCTCAACAGCCTCATTATAGGCCAAAAATCCTCAACTTTACCAACAACCACCACCTCCTCTGAGAAGCCAAGGCTTTGAAGAAAGAGTGATAAGTAATCTTGAGGCCAATACCCGCTTATTGTAAACTCACTCTCAATCAATCTCTAAGCTGGAAGCCAATGCTCAATCTATGGCTAGGCTAGAAGCTCAAATCGGGCAACTAGCTAATGCCTTGAATAGAAGGGAGGAAGGTAAGTTGCTGAGTCAACCGGTGGCGAATCCTAAGGGTGTTCATATGATGGAGGACCCATCATCTTCATCTTGTAATGCTCCTCTGGAGCAAGTTCAATCAATCACCACCTTAAGGAGTGGTAAAATCATCAATTCCAAGGTAGGGGAAGCAAAAGAAAAGGAATTCAATGAGCAATCCGCAAATCCAAAAGAATCCCATTTAAATCCAAATGTTTTTTCTTTAAATCCAAATGTGACCAAAATCCCACAAAATCCTAAAGGAAAGGCAAGTGAAGTTGTGTCATCATCAAGTCCAAATCTTAACACTTCTTTTGAACCTTCGGTTACTTTTCCTCAAAGATTGAAGGAACCTTCTCATTTTGGGAAGCAAGGAGAGAAAATTCAAGACATGATGGAGATCTTCAAGCAAGTAAAGATCAATCTCCCTCTCCTTGATACAATTTGGCAAATTCCCTCCTATGCTAAATTCTTGAAGGACTTGTGCACTCAAAAGCGCAAATCTAGGAATAATGTTCCTAAGAAAGTCCTCTTAACTGAGCACATAAGCTCCATTTTCCAACACCAAGCCCCTCCTAAATTCAAAGATTCGGGTGCTCCGACCATTTCGTGCACCACCGGAAATTAATCTTTTGAAAAGGCACTTCTTGATCTAGGGGCTAGTGTCAATTTGCTTCCATTCTCAGTTTACCAACAGCTAGGTTTGGGGGAACTTAAGTATACCACAGTTGTGTTGCAACT
This sequence comes from Cornus controversa, assembly GCA_026545225.1. Lineage (NCBI taxonomy): Eukaryota > Viridiplantae > Streptophyta > Magnoliopsida > Cornales > Cornaceae > Cornus > Cornus controversa. Next base: position 24,941,106 of record CM048848.1, on the reverse strand, counting down.
TGCCGACCGCTCGGTGAAGCAACCACATGGCATAATTGAGGATGTAATCATTCAAGTGGACAAATTCTACTTTCCGGTGGACTTCATAGTCCTTGACACGGAACCGGTCCAAAATCTAAATCGACATATTCCTATCATTCTAGGTCATCCCTTCTTGGCTACGACAAATGCTTGCGTTAATTATCGTACCAGAGTGATGGACATCTCTTTCGAGAATATGAAAGTCCGCTTGAACATCTTCAATGCTTCCCACCACACATCCGAAGATGAAAGTGAGTGCTTTTGTGTCGATGCAGTGGAAGACCTTGTTCAAGAAGCATTTCCTTCTATTCTTTCTAAGGATCCTTTAGAGGCATGCCTGAATCACTTCAACTGTTATGATTTTGACATTGAGCAATCCATTTGTGAAGTCAACTCAATGCTCGATGTCACAACTGTTATGGATGTGCCTAAATGGAGAGTTTCGAGAGAACCCTTGCCTCCTTTGTCCAAAACCTCCCAAACTCCTTCATTAATTTCCCCACCACAACTTGAGCTCAAGCCTCTACTGGCTACACTCAAGTATATTTTCTTGGGCGCTAATGAGACCCTTCCAGTCATTATTACTTCCAATCTCACCAATGATCAAGAGATGGAACTCCTAAAAGTGCTAAAAGAGCACAAGGAAGCAATAGGATGGAGTGTGGCAGATCTTAAGGGAATAGATCCTTCTATTTGTATGCACCGCATACATTTGGAAGAGGATGCAAAGACCTCAAGGGAGGCACAACGTCGATTAAATCCAAATATGAAGGATGTTGTAATGAAGGAGGTGGTGAAGTTACTAGATGCAGGAATCATTTACCCCATCTCAGATAGCAAGTGGGTTAGTCCCACTCAAGTGGTTCCAAAGAAGTCCAGTATTACGGTGTAGCCAAATGATAAGGGTGAATTAGTTCCCCAATACACCACCACGGGATGGAGAGTGTGCATAGATTATCGAAAATTAAATTCAGCCACTCGGAAAGATCACTTCCCCCTCCCATTTATTGATCAAATCTTGGAGAGATTAGCCGGGTAAAGTTTTTATTACTTTTTAGATGGATATTCCAGCTATAATCAGGTTGCTATAGACCCGAGGGACAAAGAGAAAACCACCTTTACATGTCCCTTCGGCACATTTGCTTATAGACGCATGCCCTTTGGGTTGTGCAATACACCGGCGACTTTTCAATGGTGTATGATGTCTATCTTTTAGGACATGGTGAAAGAATTCTTGGAAGTGTTGATGGATGATTTTTCCGTATTTGGGCCTTCATTTGAATCATGCCTCCAAAATCTATCCCGTGTTCTCAAACGATGTCAAAAGACCAACCTAATTCTTAGTTGGGAAAAGAGCCATTTTATGGTTCAAGAGGGTATTGTCCTAGGGCACATTGTGTCTAAGAGAGGAATCGAGGTTGATAAAGCCAAGGTTGAACTCATTTTCAAATTTCCTCCTCCATCAACGGTGAGAGAGATTCGTTCATTCCTTGGGCATGCGGGCTTTTATCGCCGTTTCATCAAAGACTTTAGCAAGATTTCTTGGCCTTTGTGTCGCCTTCTTGAAAAAGAGTCTTGCTTTACCTTTGATGAAGCGTGCCTTAACGCTTTGGAAAAACTCTGCACCATGCTTACAACCGCTCCAATTCTAATCCCTCCAAATTGGGCTCTCCCATTTGAGATCATGTGTGATGCATCCGATTATGCCATGGGTGCAGTTTTAGGGCAGCGAGTAGACAAATTGCCACATGTCATCTACTACGCAAGTAAAACCCTTTCTGAGGCTCAAATTAATTATACCACAACGGAAAAGGAGTTGCTTGCGGTAGTATTTGCCTTGGACAAATTTCGAGCTTATTTATTAGGTTCCAAGGTCATTGTCTATTCAAACCATGCTACCCTCCGACATCTTTTGGCCAAAAAGGACACCAAGCCTAGGTTGATCCGATGGATACTCTTATTGCAAGAGTTCAATTTTGAGATTAGAGACAAAAAGGGAACTGAAAATGTGGTGGCTGAGCACCTTTCTAGAATTCTTGTTGAATCCCTCCATAATTCCATTCCAGTTTGTGAATCCTTCCCGGATGAACAACTCTTTGTCATTTCTCAAGAGAGTATCCCTTGGTATGCGGATGTGGTTAACTACTTGGCAACCGGTAAAATACCATCTTCTTGGACCAAGCAAGAGAAGGATCATTTTCTCTCCCAATCACGATCATATTATTGGGACGATCCTCAATTGTTCAAATATTGCCCTGATCAAATAATTTGGAAGTGTGTACCCAATGATGTGATTTCAATTATACTTAACCACTCGTAATAGAACGAGTCCTCGTAGGACAGGGCTATATAGAGGGTGTCGAACCTCAAGGACTTGCAAGGTTGAATTGTTATGTTACTCAGTCTTTGAATTAATTCTAAAATAATTGGAAACAAATTGTTGATGTTTGATCTTGAAATTAATTGAGAAAATTAAAGCTTTTTATAAATTGTTGTTATGAAATTTAATCAGGAAGAGAAGATCCTGGGAACTGACTTCACCACTAACCCTCTAACAATGACAATTGTACTAAATTGGGACGTTACTCTATGCATTCAGAAAAGAATGGCTACAAGCCTAATTCAATTCTATCAAGGGAATTCATTCAACATTCAATTAAGTATAACTCGTCTTCGCTTAGCATGGCCTATACAACTGACTAATTAATGATGTTATAACCCATCTTTGCTCAGTACGAATTATCAAAAATCTAAATTGAATGATATGTGAAAACTATTGTATAACCTGTCTTAACAAAATCACAGAAGTTGAAAAGAACAAACCCTAATCATTGCAAATTTAAATTCATTCTACAAGAACAATAATAAATGTGCAATGAATCAATACATTCAAATTGAAAGCAATAGCACAGCTATTGTTTATGTCTCGGTTATACAATCAATGCACAAAGTAATTTATTCCCAAATTAGTATACAACTTAAAACATTGAAAGACAGGTTAGGGTTACGTCACTTCCCCGGAATAGTGTTTAGCCGCTCATGATCAGATGTCCAAGCTTGAACGATGGTGAAATCGCCATCCACTTGTCCGTATCGTCACGAATCGCCTCTGTATTTCTTTCTGTGTTCCTCCTTTTCCAGAATACCCTAGTTTTTTTTCGTTTCGTCGTTTTTACTTTGCGAAAACAAACTAACGGGACACCTGGCCTTCCCAAAGTGGCAAGTGCGCATAAGAAAATGGCACTTGCTCCTCACAAAATGGCATTTGCGCCCAAAAAGTGGCAGCTGCGTAAATAGGGCAGAAATTTGATGAAAACGTCCGTTTTAGGAAATTTTCGTGAAATATGAAATTGTGCAGAATTGAATTTTCTTCAACTCACGTGTAGTTTGGGTCGTTTTGACAATCGTGTACGGAGATATGGTCTGAATACCAAAATGGGTCCAAGACTTTTTAGGCCTGAATTGGCCCAATCTTCAATGTGAATAGGCCTAACACCATCTGTAGCCCAATTGTACCATTATTAATTAGAATTACTCTTAATCACCTGAAATTCTGAAAAGATTAAAATTATTAATAAAAATACGAAATAAATATTACTAAGACACTAATTCATATAATTTTAAGGGCATTGAATATGCAATATTTATTACTTATCACACCCCCAAACTTACATATTGCTAGTCTCTTAGCAATACACAACTAAAAATGAAATAAAATACTAAACTATTTCCTCTTTCGTGGGAGATTCGATTGCATTTAGCATATGCAACAAGCCTTTTAAACCCCTAGGTTACCCCTAGTGGACGAGTGAAGTCTCGTGAGGGTTTCCAGAGATGTTACCCACAAACATGCCAAAATTCCTATTTCAAACATTAATCAAGACGAAGACTACAAAATGCAGTTAAAAGACTTGCATTCAAGAATACTTTCAAATCCCTAAACCTCATAATTCAAAACAATGGTTCTCACCCAAAATTTACATCAATCACAACTCAAAGAAACTAACTCTAGCCCCCTCATGAAAAGTGAACTAGCATTCATCAATGTGGTTTAACCCGGCCTTGAGTGAGCAATTACAAGTCCCTTCAATTTATTGGATCCCCTTATTGAATGTATCACTCAAAACATAAACACATGCAATTTTTTTTTTTTTATTTTTATTATTATTGTTATTTTTTTTTGATTGTGCAATGTCAAGGTTTATTAGGCTTTCGAATTGATCCATGTAGCGAGCTTTCAGCCTGTGACTCCCAAAGCAAATGGCTTTAGGGCACCAGGTTTCAAGATACCTCGAGGGACCTAATAACTCGAATCAAAATGACCACAAACCATAAACTAACCAATAACGCAATGCCTAGGTTTATTAGGCTTTCGAATTGGTCCATGTAGCGAGCTTTCAGCCTGTGACTCCCAAACCAAATGGCTTTAGGGCACCAGGTTTCAAGATACCTCGAGGGACCTAATAACTCGAACCAAAACGGCCACAAACCATAGGATTTTTTTTATTTTTTCATTTTTTTTTTTTTTTTATATATATATATTTTTTTTTACAAGTGTAACATGTTTAAAATGTTTATTCTCAAGGGATACCGACTTATATTCAGCACACATAATTGATACTCAAAGCCAAGTACAAACCCCACTAACTCTACTAGTGTGCGTGTGAATTGTGAAAATAACCAGAGTCAACCACTCCAAGTCATGTCAATGCAAATAACAACTTAAACCACTGCATTCAAACCATAGTTTCTAGAAATTTTACACATACTCTACAATTTCAAGTCAAGAACCTACATAAAGTATTAAACTCTTGATTGATGTTAAAACAAAGCAACCTATAAAAAGAAACTACCAAACAATTCCTAAAAATCAATACAAAAAATAAAAAAATGTCTAAAACATGCCACTATTTCACCTTCATATTTAAAACACAAGAAATGTATCGCCTTACCCCCAAACTTGAATGGTACAGTGTCCTCAATGTACAAGGAGAAAAAACATAGATGAGAGTCAGAACGATATTACCATGAATAGGGGCGTGGACAGATGGAAAACCAGTAGCTGGAAGTTAACAATGATGTTTTCCCCCAAACTTGGGTGCAACATCCTGTCAAAAGACACCACTATACAAGCCAAGTGAAATGAATGGGTTCATAATAAGAAAAATAAAGAACGAACATGGAAAAAACAAGTAACGAAAGTTTTTTTTTTATGTGTGTCGTCATTCTCTGAACTGGTGGTTCCCAATTTCCAAGATGCATATGTGATAAGATATTGATTATCCAGATACTCTAACGTATAGAGTATAAAGGGGCTGTCTTTCTTTAGTAAAGCCATACTGTGTTGAAGCAATCTCGACAGTATTGGGTATTGAAACCAGACTTTAAAAAACGGAAATCATTAACTTTATCAAACATATGACAAAATAGATACTTGGTACTGTGAGATATATAATTGTAATTGGCAAATTTTGGTGTCAAAACTTGTTGATCGAGTTGTAATTTTTGTTTGATCTTGTGTCTCGATCTTCGGAGCTGAACGGAAGGTGTCTCGATACCGTGGATTTGATGAGGACATCACTTAGAACAGGTATGTGAGTGAGGACACTATGTTTTGAAGTTTGGTGGGCTTAGGATTTGGAAAATATGTTTTAAAAGTTAAAATTGAGTTTTTGCTAAGTCCCACCGGTCCCCAAAAATGAGGACCGGTCCAACTTATCTCGGGACTTTTGATTTTGTACATGTCTGAAAAGTCCCACCCGTCCCCAATTTTTAGGACTGTTCCGACTTGGTTGACATGCGCGAAAATTTCCTTTTTGATCCGAATTGATTTCCTAGTCAACCAAAACTTCTTTAAAACTTTCCTTAGGTGTTTTAAACTTGTTTTCCAAGTAGACTAAGGATTCTAAACCTTATAAATACCTCTTTATGCTTCAATCAAAAAGAGAGAGATGAGGAACTCAATGATTTAATATTCAGAACCAGGAATATATTTTTGAGAGCTAAAAGAGGAATTTATGAGAGAAAATCTTCATTGATTTTTATTTTTGAGAGCACACACACACGGAGTGTTTAAGTTGTGATGTTCTTCTTCATCTGATCAACAGAATCTTCAAGACATCATCAGTCTACAAAGGTTGATCAAGAGCAGCAGAGGTGGTTCCTTCAAACTACAAGATTTTATCTGAAGAGGAAGAGAAACGATCACTACGAAGGGAACAAAATACTTGCGGAGTATTTGTGTTCTTTCAGCAACCCTTCTGAAAGAATTGTGACGTTAGCCGGGAGTCTGCAGCAGTTGGACATGTTGTCGCAATTGTAAGCCTGAGGTGTTCTGCATCAAGTTCTTGTCAGAGTGGAGTGGGTGTGAGTCTGGGACAGAGTCTGGTGTACTTTGCTTCGAGATAGTGGATTGGTTTCTCTGGGGTTTCTGCCTCACCCCCGTGGTTTTTCCCATTTGGGTTTTCACGTAAAATTCCTGGTGTCATCTCTAACTTTTCCTTACTTGCTTTATTTATTTTGTGATTGGTTTGGATGCTTAATTGATAATAATTGTGGGTAATTAATCAATCATAAAAATTGGGCAAGATGACCTATTCACCCCCCTCTAGGTCTAAGGATTAGTATCTCACTCTAAATTAACTAAACTGCTTCCGCACCGCGCAACTCACAGGTACTACATACATAGTCAGAGAACGGACGGCAAAATTTTTTTCTTTTTTTCTTTTACACAATGAACAAAACACAAAATCACTAAAAAAAAAATTAATAAATAATAATAATAATAAAAAATAAAATAAAATAAAATAAATCCTACTAAACTACCAAAAACACTAAATATCTAACATACATGGGGATACAAAATACCCCCAAGGAGCCAAGTTTAACGTCTAGGTTAGACGTAAACTCAAATCTATCCTAGTCCCCTTTTAAATTCGATATACGCCATCTTATCATCTCCTTATGCTCCTTAAGCACACTTAAGAGCTCACTCTCTTGGTTGGTAGACATATTAGGTGCATTAAAAACTGAAAAAGTGTCATTAAATCCTAATAATGCATATTCGAGTTTATTTGGTAAACGCTTCAACTCAAATTGAAAGGGCAACTCTAAGGAAGGAATGGAAAGCGTAGTTAAAAGTAAGGGTGCAAACTCTTTAGATTCTTTGAATGGTGGAGAACCTAAACTGGTGGCATGCAGTAAGGATGTACTTTCACTAATATGTTGCCCTACATCGAAGCTCTCACAACCAAAATGAGTCAAACAAATATCTAAAGAGTCTTTAGGCAAGATAGGGGGAACTGATTCCACAACAGACTCCTCTATGACATCTAAAACAAAGCACTCTAACTCATCAGGGGAATGCAGAGTGGCATTAAAGATATTCAATTTCACTTTCATGTTCCCAAAAGAAATATCCATGGCTCCAGTACGACAATTAATGTTTGCATTAGCCGTGGCTAAGAAAGGACGACCAAGAATCACTGGAATAGATTTCTTTGGATTAGGGACAAGTTCTGTGTCAAGAACAATGAAATCCACAGGAAAATAGAACTTATCCACCTTAATTATGACATCTTCAATTATGTTATACCACGTGGTTGCTTCATAGATCGATCAGCAAGTTACAACATAACTGACGTGGGTTGAAGCTCACCCAACCCTAATTGCAAATACACTGAGTAAGGTAACAGATTAACACTAGCTCCTAAGTCAAGGAGTGCTCTATCAACCTCATGAACACCAATAATACAAGAAATAGTAGGAGCACCTGGATCTTTGAACTTAGGGGGAGTGTTATGCTAAATAATCGAGCTTACTTGCTCAGTGAGAAAGATTTTCTTTGGGACACTACCCCTTGAATTACGCTTTTGAGTGCATAAATCTTTCAAAAATTTTGCATATGCTGGGATTTGTTTTATAGCATTAAGGAGAGGAAGATTTATTTTTACTTGTTTAAAAACTTCCATCATATCTTGCACTTTCTCCCCTTCTTTCCCAAAAGGTGCCACCTCTTGGAGACGTGTAGGGAATGGAGCTTTGGGCTCAAAAGTTGGAATAGGTGTAGAATGTGTTGCCTTACTAACTTCAAAATCTAGATTAGGACTCTTTCCCACTTCACTTTCAACCTCCCTCTTTTCTTCCACCTTATTATCTATCATTTTCCTACTCCTCAAAGTGGTAACAGCCTGAACATGCTCATAGTGGTGACCATTGGCTATAACATCATCAATTGCATATTGCCCTCTAGGATTAGTTATTGGTTGACTTGGCAATTTTCCTTCCTCTCTACGATTCAAAGTGTTAACTAGCTGCCCCATTTGAGCCTCTAACTTGGATATGGATTGAGAGTGAGAATGAAGTAATTGAGTATTAGGTTCGAGTAATTGAGTGTGAGCGTCAAGTTTATCTAATGCCGCTAATACTTTATCCTCAAACGCTGAACTCCAAGGTGGAGATTGAGAAGTTTGATGAAAATATTGATTCTGAGGCACAAAATTGGAAGAAGGATGAGTAGCTTGATGACTAGACTAAAAACTTGACCTAGGGACTAGCCCTTAGGACTGAGGGATTGGATTGTTTAGGGATGGACTAGCTGCCATGAGTTGATCTACTTTTCTCGATAATTCATCCACTTTGGTGGAGACATCGAGTGATTTGCCTATTTCAAAAATTCCTACAGTCTTACGAGAACTATTTGTTTGAACTCGACTTGCAGAATCATGCTGTGTAGAATTTTCACTCAAATTCACAAACAATGTCCATGCCTCATCCTCATTCTTAAGCATGAACATACCCCCACAAGATGCATCTACCATTTGCCTATACGACTCAATCAGCCCATCATAAAAAAATTGTACAAGTTGCCACTTAGGAATATCATGATGAGGGCACTTTCTAAGCAAATCACCATATCTCTCCCATGTATCATGGAATTGCTCCCCTTCTATTTGAGAAAAACTGGTAATGGATCGCCTCATTTGATTTGTTTTCCCTATTGGAAAGTATTTCTCGAGGAACTCTTGTTGCAGTTGTGCCCAAGAGGTGATCGTATTCGGTGTTAATGAATTCCACCAGTTTTTAGCTTTATCTTTTAGAGAGAATGGGAAGACACGCATCCGTAAAGCATCATCAGAAAAATTCTGGATTTTAACAGTTGAACAAACTTCTAAGAAGTCATCAAGATGCTTATACGGATCCTTATTATTAAGTCCATAAAAAGATGGGAGCATTTGTATAACGCTAGACTTAATCTCATAATTTACTGCTGTGACATTAGGCAATTGCATGCAGGATGGGAATGTATATGCCCCAGGAGCGAAATGCTCCTTAAGGGCTCGAGGATTGTGCTCAGCCATATTTTCAGTCTCACTCTCAGTCTCAAATAAATGTTCTTCTTCTAAGTCTTCGGCCCTAATTTCTCCCCTATGTTGATGTAAGGTTCTTTCAAGTTCAGGGTTATATGGGACTATTGGTGTATCTAGAGACCGACGACCCAATATATACCACAAGGACTAAGAATTAATAAATAAATAAATAAATGAACAACTAACTAAAATTAAATAAATAAGAAAAGAAACTAAAATAAAATATAATTAAATAAATAAAATAAAATAATAACAAATGAAAGCAAAATACTAACTAGAATAAGCAAGCACAAGTAATTTGAATATGGATTTACGATGAATTCCACTCCTCTATTCTCGGTTCGTAACCAAAAGTACCTGTACTCAAAAAAATGAAAAAAATTGAAATGGATCAAAAAAGAGTAAAGAAAAATCCTAACTTAACAATTAAATTTAAACTAATCTTAAGACTAGGCACCGAAATGATTCAAGCAAGTCCCCGGCAACGGCGCCAAAAATTGATGTGATTTCAATTATACTTAACCACTCGCAATAGAACGAGTCCTCGTAGGACAGGGCTATATAGAGGGTGTCGAACCTCAAGGACTTGCAAGGTTGAATTGTTATGTTACTCAGTCTTTGAATTAATTCTAAAATAATTGGAAACAAATTGTTGATGTTTGATCTTGAAATTAATTGAGAAAATTAAAGCTTTTTATAAATTGTTGTTATGAAATTTAATCAGGAAGAGAAGATCCTGGGAACTGACTTCACCACTAACCCTCTAACAATGACAATTGTACTAAATTGGGACGTTACTCTATGCATTCAGAAAAGAATGGCTACAAGCCTAATTCAATTCTATTAAGGGAATTCGTTCAACATTCAATTAAGTATAACTCGTCTTCGCTTAGCATGGCCTATACAACTGACTAATTAATGATGTTATAACCCATCTTTGCTCAGTACGAATTATCAAAAATCTAAATTGAATGATATATGAAAACTATTGTATAACCTGTCTTAACAAAATCACAGAAGTTGAAAAGAACAAACCCTAATCATTGCAAATTTAAATTCATTCTACAAGAACAATAATAAATGTGCAATGAATCAATACATTCAAATTGAAAGCAATAGCACAGCTATTGTTTATGTCTCGGTTATACAATCAATGCACAAAGTAATTTATTCCCAAATTAGTATACAACTTAAAACATTGAAAGACAGGTTAGGGTTACGTCACTTCCCCGGAATAGTGTTTAGCCGCTCATGATCGGATGTCCAAGCTTGAACGATGGTGAAATCGCCATCCTCTTGTCCGTATCGTCACGAATCGCCTCTGTATTTCTCTCTGTGTTCCTCCTTTTCCAGAATACCCTAGTTTTTTTTCGTTTCGTCGTTTTTACTTTGCGAAAACAAACCAACGGGAGACCTGGCCTTCCTAAAGTGGCAAGTGCGCATAAGAAAATGGCACTTGCTCCTCACAAAATGGCATTTGCGCCCAAAAAGTGGCAGCTGCGTAAATAGGGCAGAAAGTTGATGAAAACGTCCGTTTTAGAAAATTTTCGTGAAATATGAAATTGTGCAGAATTGAATTTCCTTCAACCCACCTGTAGTTTGGGTCGTTTCGACAATCTTGTACGGAGATATGGTTTGAATACGAAAATGGGTCCAAGACTTTTTAGGCCTGAATTGACCCAATCTTCAATGTGAATAGGCCTAACACCATCTGTAGCCCAATTGTACCATTATTAATTAGAATTACTCTTAATCACCTGAAATTCTGAAAAGATTAAAATTATTAATAAAAATACAAAATAAATATTACTAAGACACTAATTCATATAATTTTAAGGGCATTGAATATGCAATATTTATTACTTATCACCCAACAGTGAATTCCAAAGCATTCTCAAATTTTGTCATACACTTGCTTGTGGGGGACACTTTAGTGCTAAGAAAACCGCAGCAAAAATTCTTCAATGCGGATTTTTCTGGCCAACACTTCATCGGGATCCATATTCATTCTGCCGCTCTTGTGAGCGATGTCAGCACCTTGGCGCGATGTCTCAGAAGGACATGATGCCTCTTAACCCTATTCTTATTATTGAGATATTTGATGTGTGGGGCATTGACTTCATGGGACCTTTTCCACCCTCTACTAGTCATGAGTATATACTTGTGGCGGTGGACTACGTATCTAAGTGGATAGAGGCCGTTGCTACCAAAACCAATGATCACGCAGTCGTGGTTAAGTTCATTCAAGCTAATATTTTTAGCCGATTTGGTACACCTCGGGCCATCATCAGTGACGGAGGTAAACATTTCTGTAACCGGTTCCTTCGAACCTTGCTTACCAAATACTCAGTCACACACAAAGTAGCCACCCCATACCATCCTCAAACTAGTGGCCAAGTAGAGGTATCCAATAGGGAGATTAAGAACATTCTTGAGAAGACCGTTTGGCCTGACCGGAAAGATTGGTCATTGCGACTAAATGATGCATTATGGGCATACCGAACCGCGTATAAAACTCCCATTGGAATGTCACCTTCCCGGTTGGTTTATGGCAAAGCGTGTCATCTTTCGGTTGAATTAGAGCATAAAGCTATGTGGGCCACCAAAACTTTCAATTTTGACATGTAAACGGCCGGATCTAATCGAAAGCTTCAATTAAATGAATTGGAAGAATTGTGACATGACGCGTATGAGAACACTAAAATCTATAAGGCAAAGTCCAAAGCCTTTCATGATCGTAATATTTGAGTCAAAACGTTTTCTCCGGGCCAAAAAGTATGGTTGTACAATTCACACCTCCATTTGTTTCCCGAAAAACTCTGCTCCCGTTGGGATGGTCCATTCTTGGTTAATTCCGTCGCTCCACACGGAGTGGTGGAATTGAAGGACTTAAAAGACGGATCGTTGTTCGAAGTAAACTGGCAGTGCTTAAAAGTGTGCGTGGATGACCAAGTTACCACCGAATACGTGGATGTCGTCACTTTGACAGATCCCGTATATTTTGACTCGTGAGCCGATTCGAACGTCATGCCATAGACGTGTAAGGTGGCGCGGCCATGGTAGTTATCATGCTTCCATGATGTCCCTTTAATCCAAGTTACATTTAGTATCTAAGCAATTTAGTATCTAAGTCCCATAAGTCCAAGTCCATAAAGCAAAACTCAAGCTGACTGTTTTTGAGCATCTCGATTGATCAAAGATGAGTTCTCGATCAATCGAGATTTTGATTGATCAAGATTTTGGTTTCGATTGATCAAAATATTGCAGAGAGTTTGCCAAGTCCAAAGTACCGAGAGGTAGTATTCTTCGATAGCACTTCGATAGGTCCTCGATCGATCAAAATTTTGATTGATTGAAATGGGATTTCAATTGATCGAAGTAAAATCTCGATTGATCGAATTAAAGTTTCGATTGATGGAAATGAAATCTCGATTCATTGAAGAAATCTCGATTGATCGAAGGACAGATCTCGATTGATCGAAGTTGGATTTCGATTAATCGAAATCTCGATTAATTGAGATGTACATCTCGATTAATCGAGATGCACGCAATGCCTGCACGTGAGCCGAGTTCTTATTTAAACCATTGGGCTTCCCTCTCATTTCCATATTTTCTCCTCAGACCATCCGGCTTCCTTCTCTTCTCCGAGCGATCCAGAGCTTCCCCAAGCACCATCCCGCACGTGATCGACCATCCCCGACTATCCATCACCGTTCGCCGTAATTCAAGATCTCCACGAGCACACCCACGCTCATCTCTTCGCGGCTACGAGTTGGGTCTTCATTTTTTGTACCGATCATCATCTTCACCTTGAGGTAAATGATGCATGGCTATATTTTGCTTCCTTTCTCGCTATTTTTATTAGTTTCTCGGCATAATAAACATCGGCAGATGATGCTGGGTTAGGTTGGTGCATTTGTGATATTCACAATGGGATTTTGTGAGTTTCGGGGGGTAGGAATTCATGTATGGGGGAAATATTGTGTTATTTTTGCTTCGAGTGCTTACTATACGGTATGCAACCGTGGCCCCTGCATTTTGGTTGCATCCGCTTGCACTGCCTCGTTGAGAGCGAATTTTTGAATTCATATGTCAGCGCCATGGACTAGAACCTCATTTGAATTTTCTTCATTTATTTTTCATTCTTATTTTAGTATTCCTTTTATTTTCTTTTTATTTATGTAATTTTTGGAATCAAGTGCAGACTGCTCCGAGATCATGGTGAGGGTGAAGAATGGCCCCGATTCTATTCGAGACGTGCCCGGGCGAGCCTTTCGGTCTCGGAAGTTTCACCCAAAGCAGATATTTGACCTAGGTGAGTTCGAGACGCGTCCCGACAGCGCGTGGACTGTCGCCGAGCTCAGGAGGCGTCGCCTCGACCGATTGTGTGTGCCCCCCACTGATGTGGCACACGAGCGCTTGGTGCAGGTCTTTTACGAGCGCATGACCTACTCCTGCACAGTGCCGGACACCTTAGAGACAGTCGTAGGCACCACGATGATCACTATCACGCCGAGCCGAATTGCGCAGATGCTCGGCATCCGTCACCAGCAACCTCCAGATATGGTTGACCAAGACGGTCGACCGCTTTACAGGGCCGCACTTCCAACAGACTCTACACTATTCTCCATCGTGATGGACATATGTGGCGGGGCGTTTACCACGCCCAGTCACAACTGCACGTCCAAATCAATGTGCCCTAACAGATTATGGTTCCTGGACACCGTTCTCATCAAGAACGCGTGTCCTCTCTAGCATGTGGCAGAGCGCAGAGGCGACCTCCTCCGTTGCCTTTACGCTTTCCACACGGGCACGTGGTTTTCTGTCCCATCACTGATATGGGGGCAGATATTCAAGATCTGGGATGGCCTCGTTAACAAGGGGATGCGGCGAGCAGCGAGTTGGCGGCTTCCTTTTCCTTTCCTCGTCACCGATTTTCTGAGTCGTGCCAGTATACCGGTCAGTGATACTAACATTTAGTTGGCACCGCCCACCTGTTTCACATCTACTCAGTGGGAGCGGGTGAGGTGACACTTAGAGCGACAGGACCACCAGGGCGATCCACCAGATGATGTAGACATGGATGCCCCGGTGGAGTTGGATGAGGGTGAGCCTACAGAGGGTGAGTCTTCTGACTAGGAGATGGATATTGCTGCAGAGCGGCATGACATCCTAGCGACTGGCTATTCCTGCGTCGCAGCTGATGTTGAGCGGCTCCAGAAAGGTTTCCAGGAGCATGTCCAGGTGACGCAGAGTCAGTTGGAGGGCATCAGATTGGACATTTCATCTCTGGCACAAGGTCAGAGGACGATTTTAGATGAGTTTTGAGCCTTCCGGTAGGACCTGCAGTTCCTGTTTACAGGACGAGCTTCTGCCTCCACCTCTACTTCCACCGAGCCACCACCACCACCACCCGCCCTCGAGTATCTATATCTATTTGCACTTTCTGCTTTACTTTCTGTATTTTTCTTTCTTTATTTTTTGATAGGCCATATTGGCCATGTTTTCTTTCTTTTTATGAGTATTCCAGCTACATGTACGTTTTGTACTGAATTCATTTTCATATCTATGGAATACAGTTATCTTTTCTTTTATACCATGTGTTATCTTTACTGTCTTTATTTTTATTTTTTGTCAATATATATGTTCTCTGTACTTTGACTATGTATGTAGTACCACTTGCCTACTTGTTATATGCGATTCAGTTGATGATTCCCATTTATTACCGCCTGGTTTAAATTTCTAATACTGTTGAGATTGCTTCAACGCAGTATGGCGTTAATAAAGAAAGGCAACCCCTTTGCATGCTATACGTTAGCGTGCCTAGATAGTCAATATCTTATCGCATAGACCTCTTAGACAATTGGGAACCACCAGTTCAGACCCTTAGAGATGTAGTGATCTTGGCATTGTCCGTTTATGCATAATTATTTTATTATGATCTTTTCATATCCTTTTTGTTCCTTTTAATGCTCGTGGTATCCAGTTGGTGTTCTGTGTAGGTTTTTCTTATTTGCAGGATGACCGCTACTGTTGGAATACCATTTTTGTCGCGTTCTGCACTTCTAGTAATATCGTTCCTTACTTTTCTTGTCCAAACATTGAGGACAATGTTGCATATAAGTTTGGGGGTGCAGTATGCTATACCACTTGCATATGCATGCAATGTTCAGTCTTAGTATTGAGTGTCATTATAGAGCAGTTCTTGATATTTTTGCATGCTTGCTATGATGGCTTGCTTTTTAAAGGAAGATCATTCGAATAAATGTCCGAGGTAAATGCAGCAGGTAGTTAAAAACTTTAACATTGTAAATACCCGCACTTTTGCAAGCTATATAGTAGGCTAGAATGGTCTACATTTTTGTCCAAAATGAGCACGTACAGTTCTTGCCCTAAATTTGTCCTTAACCGCACAAATTTGCACACATGCATTTTAAATTGTGGGGTATAAGTCTGATGGAGAATTTTGTAAATTTCTGTTTTTATCTGAACAACTTAAAGAATAAGTTCTTCCGGTTGTTGTAAAAAAGAAAAAAAAATGCAATAAGCCTTCTCGCTCAATAAACCAGATTTCTATGCCTCAAAGCAGGGAGTATTCGCGTATAAGTGTGCAAGGTTGAGCAATAATAAGCGGGTGGCTTGCTTAAGCTCATCGCCTTGTAAGCTCGGTTATTAAATTCGAGGGGTGTTTCTTCACCTAATGCCCTAAAACCAATTGGTTTGGGAGTCATTGGCCCAATGCCGCTACATGGGCTTATAAGAAAGCAAAAAGAGCTAAGCATTGCACGGTCATCCGCACATGAGCAATCATGAATGTTTTGTGATAATGAACAACGGTGTCGAGCATTTTCAATAAGTTTTTCTCTTAAAAATAGATTTGTTCTTATTCTTTATCTAGTTGATGACTGAGCATGATTAAACTTTTGTATAAGATAGTTAATTTTATTTTTGTAATATTGCATTGCTAAGGGACTAGCAATATGTAAGTTTGGGGGTGTGATAAGTGTTCAATTCTATGCATTTGAACCCTCTTTATTGCATATGTTAGTTCCGTTTTTATGACTACTGAGATATGTTTACGGTATTTTTGTATTTTTGATGTATTGCAGGTCTTGTAGTAAAAGGAGCAAAGTTTGAGGCCATTTGCAGCTGAAGAGAAAAGTCAGAAATGCAGCCAAAGGCATCTCGATCAATCGAGATGTTGATCTCGATTAATCGAAATCTCGATTGATCGAGATCTCATTTCGATTGATCGAAATCTCGATCAATCGAGATTCAATCTCGATTGATCGAGATTCTGCAGAAGCCACTTGCCCACTTGCTCACCTGCTCTCCCACTTGTAACAAAATCCTCCTTTTTGCACGACTTAGGGGGATTGTCTGACTTGAACAAGACCCTTGGGGACCTTCTTGATATAATGGACATATATATTGATATATATATATATGGTGGGCCCCAAGGTTGAAAAGGGAGCCATAAAGCACAAGGAAGCCTCATATCTCTCATACACATCAGATTACTCAAGGAGAGACTTTCGAAAGAGGGGAAAGAGGAGCTGAACCAGACCAAGAAGTTTCATCTTCTCCATCAATGGAAGAGTGCAAGGCAACCATGAGCAACTAACTCTTCTACTAGGGTGTGGTTGAAGCCCCTAGCCATGTAAACTTGTTCATTTTTGTAGCACTTGGGGATTTGTAATTAAATGTTGATTATTTAGCCTAGTGACCATGTACACTAATACATTTCTTCTATATATTCATTTGACATGGAGTTTATTATTGTCTTAGAGTAGATTCTTCCATGTGAATGCACAACATTTGCATATTCCATAAGAAGTGCAAATGATGGCTAGATAATGGTGTTTAAATGAATGTGTGGTGTTTGCTTGTATAAACCATGCCAAGATGAGGTAGTTTGGATGCATGTAGGTTCACTTAGAGAGTAGAGTAATTAGTTAGTTAGTTAGGTTGAAGAGCTATGCTTGTTGAAGATGGATTATGATAGGTTAGCACACACATTAATCCTTTGATATGTCATTGAGGTCACAAGCCTAATGACATTATTAGGCATTTAATCTATGAATCCCATGCTTGCTACATTTATGAACATGTGAATAGCTAGTGGTGGAAACCAACCCTAGTTCTCTCTCCCAACTTTACTCTTTAATTTTATTATTATTACATTCATGTATTAGTTCTATAAACAAAAACTCAAAACCTTATTTTTAGGATTAAAGTGGAATTAATCTTTCTTTAAGACAATTGCGACTAGTCCTCGTGGGATCGATACCCTCTATATAGAACCTTATCTACAAAGATTCGTGCTCTTGTGAGTGGTTAAATTATATTTTGATAAAAAGGGTAAAATTAAGCTTACAATATAATTCAAGTTTAGCCACATCACTATTCGTTGCTCTAGAAAATATTTGAGACTACGTTGATCGGTCTAAATATAGAATTTTTGGCCTAGAAGGTAAGGTCTTCAGGTACGTATGGCTTCGACGATAGCCAACATTTCTTTAGCGTAAGTCGACCAGGATTACTCTGAGGGCTCGACTCATGTATGCCACTGGTTTGCCTTGTTGAGACAGGATTGCTCCAATTCCTTCCCCGGATGCGTCTATTTCAATAGTGAAAGCATCGTTGAAGTTTGGCATGGCTAATAAAGGAGTGGTCGTCATGGCCTGTTCGAGAGCAAGAAAGGCGGTTTCAGCTTCTCCATGCCATCCAAATTTGCCTTTTTTGAGAAGATTGGTGAGAGGCCGAGCTATAATGCCGTAAGCTTTGACGAACTTCCGGTAATACCCTGTCAAACCTAAAAACCCACGTAATTTCGAAATGTTAGTAGGTCGAGGCCAGGCTGCCATAGCAGCAATTTTATTTTCATCCACCTTCACACCCTGATTAGTGATGATATGCCCTAAGTACTCCAACTCTTGCTGCCCAAATGCACATTTGCTAGCTTTAACAAAAAATCTGTGTTGCCTTAATATTTCAAAGGTCTGCCTTACATGCACTAAATGTTGATCCCAATCTGGACTATAGACTAAAATATCATCAAAGAAAACTAATATGAATTTTTGAAGATGATGTCGAAAGATGGAGTTCATGATAGCTTGGAATGTAGAAGGTGCATTATATAAGCCGAATGGCATAACCAAGAATTCGTAATGTCCATTATGTGTTCGAAAAGTAGTCTTATGGATATCACTTGGTTTAACTCGTACCTGATGGTATCCCGCCCACAAATCAAGCTTGGTAAAATAAGAAGCACCGTAGAGCTCATCTAACATATCATCCACGGTGGGGATCAGAAATCTGTCTTTAATGGTTGCAGCATTGAGCGCGCGATAATCTGTGCAAAAGTGCCAATTCCCGTCTTTCTTTTTTACTAGCAATACAGGTGATGAAAAGGGGCTAGTGCTGGGTCGCACAAGCCCGGATTGCAACATATCTTGGACCTGCTTCTCAATTTTGTTCTTTTGATAATGCGCATACCTTTAAGGCCGAACATTAATCGATTCGGTTCCTTCCTTAAGGGCAATGCCGTGGTCAACCTCCCGTGTTGGTGGTAAGCTTGAGGGCTCTATGAACAAATCTAAAAATTCCTGCAATATCTCCTGCAAGTTTAAATGAATATTCTCTTGTGGTTTCGTATGGGCAACCTGTAGGCATAAAGCAAACAGAGCATGGCTAGGACGAATTTCTTTAGTTAACTCTTCGATTGATGCTGCTTGGATACTTTGCCCGTCAATGCCTACCAATCTCTTGGTCTGGTTTTCCCACATGAATTCCATGGTTAACTCCCTCCAATCACACAACACAGAACCAAGTAGCTCAAGCCATTAAATTCCCAAAACTACATCCAACCCTGTGAGAGGTAAGGAATAAAAGGTTAAGGAAAAAAAAGTGCCCTGCAAATCAATTTGTACTTCCTCAAACCTCCCTTGGCATCTAAGATTTTCCCCATTAGCAACTTGGACCGTGAAGCTTTCTGTAGGCACCACCGGTAAACGCAACAGATTGGCCATACGCTCACTAATGAAGTTGTGAGTCGATCCGCTATCGATTAACACAATGACGTTATGGGCACAGATTCTGGCAGTGATCCGCATGGTTTTGGGCACGGTCCATCCTGTTAGTGTATGCAGCGTAATTTCGGGTTCAGGAGGTCCTTCGTGATTTTCTCCAGCCGACTGTTCTTCGGTGACCTCGTCACATAACAGGGTGCCATTATCCTCGTAACCTTCCAACATAAGTATCTGTGGTCCCTGACATTTGTGTCCTGCAGTAAAATGGTCATTACAATTGAAGCATAAGTTTTGGGCTCGTCTCTGCTGCATTTCTTCCCAAGAAAGTCGCCGCATAGGAATGGGAGGGGCTGGTGGTGCTGCTTGATGAGTAGGGGAAAGAGCTAGGGGAGCTCGCGTTAGTGGTGCCGGCCTTACAAACCTCCTCTGTCTAGCAAGTTGATCATCCTTCATTCTTGCTAAACTGATGGCTTCTTTTAATGTCCGGGGCTTAAACATCCGTATACCATCCGAGATGTCCGTCCTTAAGCCGCCCATAAAAGTTCCTACAAGAGCTCTTTGCGTCCATCCCTGTACTCGGTTGCCCAAGCGCTCGAATTCCCGTTGGTAATCACGCAAAGAACCAACCTGCCTTATCTGCGAAAGGGCTTCATCAAAATCTTCGCACTCCGAAGGCCCAAAACGAGCCCAGAGTTCGTCTTCAAAATTTACCCACGAGAGAACTCGTCCTTCTTCTTGGAACATCCTGCGAATCCACTGCCACCATTGGTTGGCCTCTCCTTCCAAATGATAAGAGGCCAAGGAGACTTTTTGGGCTTCGGGAGTATTTTGGAACTCAAAAAATTGGTTCACACGATTGAACCACTCTGTTGGATCATCTCCTAAAAATCGAGGAAAATCAAGCTTTGCTGTTTTGGAAGATACCACCAACCGTCCCCCGCCGTTGCCTTCTTGGTGATGGTTGTCGTGGTTGGGGTTCTCTTGGTTTGCAAGTAAGACATCAGAGAGGCAGTTGAGAGTTTCTTCCACATGACGAAGCCTATCGGCCATGCCGAGCTCCATCCTGTGTAGCCCATCTTCCAACTACTCAATACGCTCTTTATTGGTTCCCATAAATAACCTGGCTCTGATACCAATGATAGGTCCCAAATTTTCAAACCAGAAAGTATACTATTTTCTTCGGGTGAGAAAGTACTGCACGATTAGATAACAATTGATTACTTGCCTCTTTATTGATAATTTGTTGGCTGCTTAAATAAGCAAAGCCACTTGCAACTAAAACCGAAATAAAGGGAACTAATGGACTACCATGCTAGTAAAACAGAGCATTCCGAAACGTAAATAACAGAGCATAAAAACGAAAATAAAATGACGTAAAACTCGTAACCACTAAGGACCCATTTGCACGTAAAACTCTTAACTACCTTGATGCCTTGACCCAGTCCATTCTTGCTCTTCACGGGCGTCTGCTACTTGCAATGGTTCTTCACGTCCCAGCTTATCCCAAGTATTTGGGATTTGGCTTATGGCCCCTATTCAAACGACGTGGCCTGACAAGCAAGCTATTACACATGGTATCAGAGCCGGACCTAGTCGGAAGTGTGCCAACAAGGACGTTGGGCCTCCAAGGGGAGTGGATTGTAAAGACCTTCGTTATGTGGAAGTGGTATATTTGTCCCTAATGGTTCTCAATCCCACATCGTCTGGGTGTAGAGGATGTGCTATATATGTGGTGTGCTCTCTCCAAATGGTATAAGGCCTTTTGGGGTAAAACCCAAGAGCAAAACCGTGCGGACTGGGCCCAAAGCGAACAATATCACACCATGTGGTGGAGCGGGCTGTTAGAGGTACATGTTAGGGTTACCTATGTTTTTACATTGAAGAGTTCACCCAACATGATTACCAAATCAAATCAAACTATACAAGTAACCAGCTATGAATGTTTCCCATTCTGAGAAGCCACTCCCATATGAAAATAGGCATGTTAGTTGTGAATTGAATGAGCCTAACTTTTAATGGTTTCATTAAATTATGCATACTTCTTATCAACATCATTTGTATGCTTTCCAACGTGGTTTCTTCCAAAAACTTAATAAAATCCAATCACCACCATGAGAAAATGTTTTTCTAAGAAGTAAAGTTATTGAAACTTCAAATAGATACTATTGACATCAAAGAATCACTGTCTGTTTCTTTCTTTATCTTTTTTCAATGAAAAGTTCCAAATGAATTTCCTAATTAGAGTTTATATTATTGACTTATACCAACAATAAAAGTTTGTTTGATTCCATGCACACAACTAAAAACAATATAACTATCGAGGGAAAAAAGATATGTTTCAAGCAATTTGAAGTACACCAAAAGAAATTGCCAAAGTTCAATGAGTACCACAAAATTTTCAATGATTCTCAAAGTATTTTAATACACATTGACTTGATCAATGATTCCCCCCTCTGAGACATTAAAACACAACTAAAAGGCTAGAACAAAGACCACTTCAATAGTTACAAAGGACTCCAGCCATCAACCAAAAAATTATCCATTCAATAGTTACAAAGGACTCAACCATCAACCAAAAAACTATCCATTCAATAGTTACAAAATGTGCAGTGTTTGGCACTAATTATTTTCCAACAAACCATTTTGAGGATAACTTGGTGTAAGCTCTCTTGCCACTTGCCTCTAATCTGGCTTTATCCTTGAGTTCTTTAACACTCGTCACCCATGGCTTTTGCTCGAACGACTTGAGTTTCCTTGGCAATTCTGTGTAACGACCCAAATGAGAACAAGGCACAAGGATGCTTCAATTTCTTTTGACCAACAAAGTTTGCAACATAGTCCTGTATGACGTTTCCATCTCGTCTGCAATAGCTTTGTTGCTCATTTTGAAACAAAGGATGAGAAGAGATTGACTAAAGGATTTTGATTTCTTTAACCAGGCCCTCTTTGCTTTCAAAATTATCTGCTTTATTTGAATTTTTACACAAAGGTATATCTGTGTGGCAATTCAGCAAACAGGTGGAGATCATTGAAAACATGCACTCGTAATGACAAAATAGATATTAGAAATTGAAGATAAATTACAATAAAACTGATACTCACCAATTGAAGTTGTTTCGAGAGAGAACTTAGTTAACTCGAGATACATTTTTTGCGTTACATCATCATTCTCTAGGGTTTTCTCATGGGTTCTGTACTTCGACGCATCTTCATTCCAAATGCCAAGAGGAAATGAAATCCCCATCTTTGTGGGTCTCTTTAGCGAGTCTATTCAAAATATACAAAAAAAATTCTTTTTAGTAGGAGATAAATCACCTCTGAAATTGAATCCTTAGTTGTCCTCTGATTTGCTTTGTTGGGTGTGGAATTTGAAAGTCAAGGGTGAGAGATGAACTCTAGATAATGGAGGTTGAGATGAAAGAGAATGAAGGTAAGAGAGAAGAGACATCGATGTGATCAATTAGTAGGAAATCCAAGAAATCAAATTTTATCGATTAACAAGCGAACGTCTATTTAGCTTGCAATCATTATAAAACAAACTTTATCTTATGTGTAAACATGTTGACTTGATGCTCCTTTGGTGAATTTTTATTAGAGAGGCATACTAATGACATGCATGTCTCTCGAATATCTTCTCATATTGAACCCCTCTTGTTCTAAAAACAATAATGAATTATTGATTTTTGTTCAAATAGGTTCATTTCGTCAATCTCTGTTAACTGTGACCATTTAAAAAAAAAGAAACTCACGCAACCCTCTCTCTCTCTCCATCTCTGTTCTCACCCTCATCCTCTTTCTCTCTCTAATTCCCGTCGGCAACAACGCAATCACAGAACCCTTTTTCTCTCTCTCTATCTCTGTTCTCAACCCCATCATCTCTAATTCCGATCGGCAACAACCCAAAAACAGCGCCCCATCCGCCCCCCCCCCCCCCCCCCCCCCCTCCTCCTCTAACTCTGTTCAACCCCATCATCTTTCTATCTCTAATTCCGGCCGGTAACAACCCAAGCACAACCCCCTTTTTCTCTCTCTATCTCTGTTCTCAACCCGATCATCTTTCTCTCTCTATCTCTGTTCAACTCCATCCTAATTCTCTCTCTAATTTCCGCCGGCAACAACCCAATCACAGCTCCCTCTCTCTATATCTCTGTTCAACCCCATCCTCTTCCTCTCTCTAATTCGGCCGGCAACAAGCCAATCACACCATCCCCATACATACATACATATGTATGACTTTAGAGCCTGCATTGACAAAGCTGGTGGTTCTAGGAAATGGCCCAACCATATGAATGACTTTAGAGCCTGCATTGACAATTTAAAACTCGAGGACCTCAAAATCTAAAGCATCTTTTATATATGGTCTAATAAAAGCTCTATAATTGCTAATATTTCTAGAAAATTACAGAGTTTAGTCAATGAAGCGTGAATTGTTCAACTTTTAATTCTCAAGCTCAAACATGTTTCCTCCTTGCCCTTGTTTCGGATCATTCCGCTTCTATCACGAGTTTGGGCATTCCCATTAAGCAAAAGAATTCCATTCAAATTCTTTAATTTCAAGTTGCAATGGATAGAACCAAGTGAATCTACTAAAATTATCCATAAATTTCATAGACAATAGTATAAATTTTACCCTGATAATTTAATAATAAGAACCTGCAGCTGTTGGCCTTACAGTGTTCTGTGTTGGTACTGCAGATGAAAATACACTAGTGTGTATAAGAAATAGTGGGCATATGAACACCAAAACAATTACAGGAAAGCAGACAAGAATCCTTGCACCCTTCTATACGAAGTTCATGAATCATATCATCTCAAAAGTAAAAAACATAAAAAAAAATCAATTTATTTCAAGTAACATTAAACAGGAGTAAACTTATATAAAGTCAGAAATGAGATATTACTTCATAAGGAAAAACAAAAAAAGAACCTATAGTAACAAACATAAGGAAAAAGAAAAAAGAAAAAGCTTTGATATGCATTATAATCATCCTCATCCCAAAAGACCATCTAGTTGTCAAAATAAAGAGTAGACAAGGATTTTAAGCCCATCATTTCCCATGAAGTTTTGTTGTTCTTGAAGTTGCCTGGCAGAGTTTTCAACAGAATAGCTACACCATCGCACTTGAATCATCTCTAGAGTGGATATACACCCTAAACTTGATGGGATCTCCTCAAGCCATTCACAGTCATCCAACACCAGTGTCTGAAGGTTGGGAAAGTGATTACTAGAGACATTCCATTGCTGAATATCCAGACCTTGTAATTTCAAGAATGTCAGTCCGCGGAACTCCCCATCAATTGTGTCCCACCTTGGTCCCTCAAATGCCTTGTATGATAATTTGAGAACCTTAAGATTAGGTAAACTCCCAAGGGTTGACATTGCCTTCCAAGGTAGGCCAAAATTTGACAATGTAAGGCTTTTGAGATTTGGGGGGAACAAACCTAGATGGGAAAACCTTTCATACCCATCGTAAACTAAATTCAGTTTCTCGAGGTGAATTAGGAACTCCAATTGAGGGAAATGATAACATTGGCATTTTAGTTTCTTCAGATTCGGTAACCTTTTCAAAACATAGTCATCTCCATTGTCAGGAATATTAAGTTTACCTATGGTTTGCAAGTTATCCAATACGGAAGGACACCCATCATCAAGTGGATACTTGATTTTAATAAGACGCCTAGTATGCACATGCCTCAACTTCACCATCTTCCAAACATCATTTAAAAACAATGCACCTTTTGGGCCATCAACAATAATTGTTTCCAAGTTTCGGAGGTTGGATATTGATGGTTGGAAATGCTCATGTTCATGCTCCACATGAAGTGCTAAATACCTTAAGTGAACTAGCTGTTCAATTTCCTCTGGAAAGAAGAGGATTTTGATGGACAGTAAATTCAACACCCGAAGAAGCTTGAAGGCTTGACAAATGAATGACAAATCCTTCCCAGGTAAGTTATAAAATGAATGGCCAAAGGACAAGAAAGATCGGATGTTAAACTGATAATGCTTCAAAGAAGTATAATCAACAAGGTTATCATGGATGCACAAGCGACGCTGCTTATATGGAAAGTGATTTGAAGCAGAAGAAGAATGTTCATACCTAGAAATTTGTTGAAGAAAATTCTCTTCTTGGGATTTTTTCAGGCATAAATCACGCAAGAGGTCATGGACACGACATCCTTTGATTCCACCATTAGACCTTTTCTTGGAAACAACAACTAGACTTCTGTCAATTAGATTCATCAGATAATCCTCTGCCACTTCCTCTAAGCTTTTCTCGTCAGTTTGTCGTATGAATCCTTCAGCGACCCATAACCATATCAATTGCCACACAAAGATTTCATAATTTTCCGGGAATGCTCCAAAATAGAGAAAACATGGTTTCAAGTGCTGAGGCAAGTGGTTGTAACTTAGTGCTAATGTGTCCATATATTTCGCTGGGTCACTAACGATGTATGAACTTACACTTTCAGCAACATGCCTCCACCATTCAATTGTCTTGTCATTTTTTGCAAGAAGCCCAGATATTACAACAATTGCAAGGGGAAGTCCTTGACATTTTTTGGCAATTTTCTTTCCAGTTTCCATCAACTCTGGAGGGCAGCTATCGTTCTGAAATGTCTTCAATCGTAATAGATCCCAACATTCATTTTCATTTAGAAAACGCAAATGGTGAAATATACCATGCAAAGATACCGCCACACCTTCATGCCGGCTAGTACACAGAATTCTACTTCCATTCCTGTCATTTGGAAAATATCTTTTCAGAACATCCCAGGCCTGCACAGTCCATATATCATCCAAGACTATAAGATATTTCCTCCCTTTCAAGCGTCTGTATAGATCTTCACCTAGCCTCTCATCACTCATCTCACAAATTTCATGTCTAAATTGAAAAGCAGAGCGAAAAATTGCAAGCAACAAATCCCTCTTTTGGTACACGGGAGACACACAAGTCCATGCACGAATATGAAAGTAATATTTGATGAGAGGATCATCATAGACTTTTATGGCTAGGGTTGTCTTACCGAGTCCAGGCATCCCAATGATGGATACAACTTTTAGTTGCTTTTCATGTTCTTCAGTGAGCAGCTCCATGATTGTCATTGCTTCGTCATGGAAACCCACAATGCTTTCTTTGTCTAAAGTTGGACTGATATTGGATCTTGATGAAGCTCCAATTCGGGAAGGGCTCCCAATTTGCAGGATTCCTCTGATGCCAATGCCATACATTTTCTGCTCATAAATTTTCATCACTTGTGTCTTGATTAACTTAATCTCTTTTGTGACAACACGGAAGTTGAGAAATAGGTAATAACGCAATTTCCATCTCAGCATTTTGATAAGATACCGAAATCCACAAGTGATGAAAAACCATTTTACACAATCAAAAAACAGAAAAAAGACAAAGTAGAGAAGTAGGAAAATATGGCAGTTCCATATGAGCACATTGATAGGATATGGGAATTCATTAGTGATAAAGTAGCAGAATAAACTAGCAAGAAACAAAAGAAAATGGTCAAAGAATTCTCTTCTGCCGGAGAGCGTCATGTCTGTGTTTCTGCCTGATGACTTGGAGGAGGAATCCATCAATTATATCTTCAACCCGGTAAGTGACGTCTCTTATGTTCGCCACTATAGCTTTCACTTCTTCATCATACTCGTCTCGTTTCTCCTCCAAATCTTTCAGAAACTTTCGGAGAAACTGCATCTCCTCATAAAGCGGCTCAATTATGCGTTTGTCTCTACAAGCCTCAACAATCAATTCATCGTCGCTGTTTATTAACTGCGTCATCTTCTCCAAGAGAAAATCTAAAGCAGCACTGTCTGTCATCTCACTTTGCATAAATTAATTGCTAGTCTCTCTAGGAATTGGGTTATTAGCTGGTAGGTGGTTGATGAAGTAAATGGTTATCTGAAACTGAAATGCACGGTATGATATTGGGACAGAGAGATTAAAATAAGAAAGTTGTTATCGGTATTTAAAATAAGAATATTGATAACCTTCACTCTTAAAGAAATCAATTATTATACTCATATAAATCAATAAAGAAATGACACAATTCTAGTTTTAGACACAAGTGCATTGTAGTCAAACAAAACTTTTCCATGTAGCTTCGGCTGCTTAGTCCATACGCGGAAAGACGTTGACTTTACTGGAATTTGTAGTTTATGACCAGTACAATTTGGTGGGTTACAATTTGTAGTTTATTTTATTTAACATTTGACCAAGTTGATGATTAATTAATATAAATCTATAATTAATTAATTAAATATGAACTAGATTTGTTGACTTTGGGAGCCCCTTACAAAAAAAAAATAAAAGAAGTAAGGACTTTGGAAGCCGGCAACGGTTCATGGTCCATGGTCTTCTTTTGGTTACTCTGCACGGTAGATTATATCAACTAGATGACCATCTTACTGTCAATATATCACTAATCAAATAATCTGATGACATATATGAAAAATGCCTTAAATTTTGATATTCCATACATTAGATCTTCTCCTCGCCAAGATGCAAGAATTTGCATATATTAGGGTCTCAGGGGGGCTTGACCAGTCCAAGGCTTATGACAGTCCTATTTTGTTCTGCAATATCATGTTTTGATCCGGATTTGATTATGAACTTTTCCTAAATATTATAATTCCGTTCTTCTTGATTTTTCTCAAATATGTTGGGTGTTGGTTGATCATATGTTTTGGAACATACTCTTAAAATTTACATCTATGCTAGCTAATTTATTATGGTTTGATTAGTTTAATCAATAGTAAATCCAAACGTTTAGTTCAACTTTAATAAAATGGGTGTACACTTTAACAAAGTTCATAAGTTTTATTAGAGACTTATTGATTAAAAGTGAAATAATAAATATTCAATTATTGTTTTAGATTGATCGGCAGTTATATGTCCATATCCATGTCACGCCCTGAAATTTGGACCGCCGGGACTCTCCCGGACCGACTTCGAATCTCGAGTGTGAACCCGTTCACTCAACCATATGAACCATTTCGACACCAATCTCACCTTCATATCAAGCTTTGATACTATTCTGTCGCGCCCCGATTTTCGAGTCTCGAAAACCAAGGTGAACCCGTTCGTTAACCCTACCGAACCTATCCTATCTTTCATATCCTGTAGAAGCATACTTTTCAAATGTACATGTATGTATGTGCACTACAGACCTTACAAACCCTAAGGCACCCCTCAAACATCCCCATACATCCCTTTGTAAGAAATAAGAATTTATACACTTCGATGCATCGAAGTGATGATTTTGATCCATCGAAAGTTTGATGCATCGAAATGGTCATTTCGATGCATCGTAAGTTCGATGCATTGTATATGTATCGACCAGCTATCAACCAAAACACACTCTCGGCACTTTTGATATTCCAAAACCCTGCAGGTTTTTTGATGCATTGAAATGTCCATACTAATGCAACTGCAGAAAATGCTACAACCTCTCACCTTGCTTATTTTGAACTCCAATCCCATTCTATCAACCTAGAATTTTTCATACATTATTCATAAAATAAATGAAAGGTACTAACATCAATTTCACATTCTAAATCATACTCATGATTAAATCATACATCCATGTTAATCATCTTCATTCACAAACATAATCCATTCATCTTGAAAACATCCACTAGATGAACTAAGTGCTATCACAAGCATTACATAAACAAATTCATTGTCTTATTATATACAATAAATTCAACATCCAAGCATACATCAAAGTTACATTTGCCCAAAACATAACTGCAACTCCAAATGAAGTCTCAGGCCAAAGGCCACACTACAATAAATTTAGCCTTTAGTGATAGGCTTTTTACGGTGGGCCCGCACAGCCCGTGGTAGAAAGTCACTTTCTATGGCGGGCTCATGTAGCCCGTGGTTGAAAGTTACTTTCTATGACGGGCTTGCATAGCCTGTCGTAGAAAATACTTTTCACCACGGGCTACTTGGGCCCGTGGTAGAAAGAGACTTTCCATCACGGGTAAAGCCCGTGTTGGAATGTTTTATGTTTATCATGGATATAGCCCGTGATGGAAGTTCAATTTTTTTAGAACTAAACTCTGTGCACACAAAAATTAAGCCGCCACCTAAATCTTTTTTAAACCTCATTTCACGTGCTCTGTCTTCTTTTTGCTAACAAACGCTTTTATTTCTCTCTCTCCTCTCATCAATATTGGAAGGGGGACACGATTTCGGGTCACCATTTCACTCTCTCACTAGCCTTTCTCTCATTCTCTTTCATGATTTTTTTTAAATTTCATCTCTCTCACACCTTCTCTCTCATCCAAACACCATTTTGCACCAAATGGAAATCAAAGTCGTTGAAATTGCTAGTCCAAGGGAGATGATTAGGATACACAGCGTCTCTCTCTCTCTCTCTCAAACACAATAGCTTACGCACTACTGTCGCTCAGGTGGGTACATTGGCATCAGCGTTCGAAGCCTCCAACGAGGAAGGGGCACAAATCGACGAGGTGTATTCCTACCACGCCACTGTTTGACCTCGGAGGAGCGCCACCCAACGATGGCTACGACGAGTCCAGTGTACTCCTCAGATCCAAACCATCGTTGTCGTTCAATCTTCGTTCAAGACTCAGATCCACTACTTCAAGCCAAAATGTTTTAGCTTAAGCTGTGTCGGTGGTTCTGCTGGTGAAACCTGAACAGTCACCATGGCAAGGGGCAACGATGAAGCCGTTGATCGCGTAGACAGCCATTGGAACCATTCTTGGGTTGATTTTAATCTTGTTCGGCAATGATTTAAGCTTCTTTTGATCTGTGAGTATGGTTTTAGGGTTTGAGAAAGCCTTCTACTGGTATAATTTTCTCTGTCTCTCTACACACTCGTAGACGCACATATTTCAGTTTGTATACACACTCACATGCGCACTTGATTGAGATTTGGTGATTTATGAATTAATTGAAGTGACACACTTTCATAGGAGCACAAAATTGATATATGCTTGCGTTGAATTTGCGTTTGTTGTGTGTTGAGTTTATTTTTCCCTAAATTGAATGTTGGAATTTTGTCACTATTGCTTAGTTTGCATTATATTTTTGGTGTTTGATCATTGATTTATCATTCTTGGTACTTCAATTTCTGTTGGAAATTGTACAACACTGTATATCTCTTGCGAATTTGTGTTTCCTGTTATTTTTGTCTTGCTGTCAGATCTATATAGTGGTTCTTCTTTTCAAACAATGACATCTATAAACAGTGAATATGCTTCAACTAAGATTCGAATTATATGTCATGATTGAAAAAGCTTTGCAATGTGTGTCATGATTGAAAAAGCTCTGCAATGTTCTGTTCTAGAAAACTATGCTTGGGGATCAATTTCATCAATATGTTTGATATTAATTTCATTTGTTTAAGTCATGCAATTTTGTATTGCAAGACAGAGAATGAAACTTATCAATGGCCATTCTGGACAGTGACATTTGAATAAAATTTACATGTAGTGCTCTTTTTTTTTATTATATCATTTTAAGATTCCATTTTCTGAATCTTGTACTGAATTGATACATTCAATTACTGTTACAAATTCATGGAGTTCATAGATTTGAGTGAAAATTAAGTTCTCTATTTCAGTACAATATGAACAATAATCAATTAAAAGCAGCAATAGATATTATGATAACTCTCAAAACTCCTTACCAAACAAGCCACCATCAAAGAGCGACTAGTTCCTCCAAGAGAATCTTGTAATATTCTGGTCAGTTTGCTTTTTCGATATGGCACTTGGGGCTTGTTATTATTTAGTGCATAAATCACATTGGATAGTGTAAATAAAGATTGGTTAATTTTCGTACTTTCTTGGAGGTGAATACCTTCATTCTAATGGTTCAATTGTTCTTTCTCTCTTAGATTTTTTGATTGATTATGTTGTAAGTATTCATAAACTTTTACATAGAAGAATTTACTTAACTATTGAAATCTATTAACTGAATTGATTTTTTGTCTATTAATAATCAATATAAATATAGAAAACAATGCAATAGAATTTCAGATAAATATTGAATTTTGTGGAACATAATCAGTAGTATAGCAATATAATTCTAATTTACCTGTCAAAATTGTGTATGGTTAAATAGCAAATTTTTTGTTTTTTGAATTCAATTTACATTTGAAATTGTTTATCACACTCCTATTTTTAGTTACATGATTTACATCTCATATATATTATTACATAGAAAGCCTGAACTACTGGTTTCACTACATTTGCCAGCTCTGAGGATTGAAAGTTTTGTAGTTTGTTATCCTGCATATGTTTTGTTTCTAAAAGTTCTCTTGGTTGAATTGATTAACCTCATTCAATTTATTATTCTGTTGACTATTTGTAGACTTGCTGGACTATACCATTGTTTTTGGTTGTTCTCAGTGCTAAATTATGTGCTCATATATAACAACTAGCAGAATGTTTCATGCCTACTATCATTTTGTGGACACATAAAATGTTTGATTCCCTAAATGGAAGAACCTGCTTGCATTATGCTGCTTATTATGGCCATTCAAATTGTCTGCAATCTATTCTTTCTGTTGCTCATTCAACCCATGTTGCAGCTTCTTGGTAACTCTACTTTCTCTTTCTCTCACTCTAATCTTTGTCACAAACAAATACAAGTAGGTATGTGCTGAATTCTATTAAATTGCTTATTAACTGTGTTATTTGGTTTGGTTTGGATTTAATGGCAGGAGATTTGCAAGATTTGTGAATGTAAGGGATGGAAATGTAGCAACTCAACTGCACTTGGCAGCCTGACAAAGGTGCCCAGAGTGTCTTCATACTATGTTAGACAGTGGAGTGCTAATTTGTGTTTCTACTGGTGGATATGGGTAACAATCTTAATGAATCTCTTTTATAAATTGTAGAGGTAGTGTTATTTTGTCTTTCAAGTTGGTAAAAGTTCCATTTGCAGCTACCAAGGGAGTACGCCACGTCATATGACAGCTCGTGGAGGTTCTTTGGACTATGTACAGGAATTAATTGCTTGGGGCGCAGATCGTCTGCAACGAGATTCATCTAGGTAAGACTTTGTAAACATTTTAGATTATAGTACTTTGAACTTAAAATTTGGCTAAAACTTAACTTGGTCAATTTTAAGCTTGTTGTTGTTGAAATCAATTTTTAGTCCTTGATCTCTATCATACAAAATATAGAATGCTGTTAGACCAGAGATGGGAATAAAAGTTGAAGCATAAAGTAGATTCCTTGGGAATTTCCTTTTTGCACAACTGAACTTGCTAAAATTTTAAAGTTTCTTTCATGGTCAAACTACATCTTCCTCTAAGATCAATTTCTTTGGTTACCAAGAGTAATTGGTTTCAAAGTTATAATGATGAGAGGAAGGTAAAAGAGAATGTGGTTAGAGACTTGAGGAATATGATTTAGAAGAATAGATGATGATACTAAGAAGGATTTATTGAGCTGACTTCAACAAAACACTTTTTATGTGTATGTTCATTATTACTTGATTTCAATTTCAATGATCCATTGCATATCTAGCACACACATACTTAATTCTTATTCTTTTTGTTCCATTTGTATCCTGATTGTGCACTACAAGAAATTTAGTTTTTAACAACAGGCTTTTTACGGCAGGCCCGCATAGCCCGTGGTTGAAAGTGACTTTCTACGGCGGGCCCACGTAGCCCGTGGTAGAAAATAATTTTCTACGGCGGGCCCATATAGCCCATTGTAGAAAATACTTTCTATGACGGTCCTATTTAGCCCGTCATTAGAAGTAACTTTCCACCACGGGCTAGGGCCGTGGTTGAAAGTTTTATAACTATCACGGGCCAGGCCCGTGATGGAAAGTATTATTTTTTTTTAGAAAATTAATATAATTTTGCGCGGTATTTTTTGAGGAGAATTAAACTTCGCACGTAACCCAAACACGGTATTAGCATGAGACAGACTCTCTCTCTCTCCCCTTTCCTCTAATGGAAATGAAGGTAACCTAGCTTGTCTGAAATGGAAGCCCTAACCATAAAAACAACATTCATCAACTTTTGAACCCAAATGTCTTACCCTCAAACCTCAACCAAACCCTAACCTTTTATGTCCCTTCCTTCGATCGGCGTCATTCTTTACTGAATCCCCAATTTCTCTCCATCGATTAGTACAACTGAAAGACCAATTGCACTCCATTGAAGGAATTGAAACCCTAATTACTCTCCATATACTAAAGGAACTGAAGCCCAATTTCTCTCCATTGAAGCAATCTCTGAGCCTCTTCAGTCTCCAAGTCATCTCCTTCACTGGGTATTATTCGTCTCTTTTATCTCAGTAGCATTTCATTTTTTCACTAGCCATTTCATGTTGGTGTAGCCTTGCATTGCTGGCCATCTCTGTCCAATGCCGCCGGTTGATTACTTTCCTAGATTATGTTTTACAAATTTTTAATGTGTTTTCTTTTTTTAAGAATGTTTTATTTTTTGCCTCTAGCCCTGTAATCTACTCTCCCCTTTATTTAAATATGTTCTACAACTTGTTTTCTGATGAGGATAGTTGTAGAAAATGTTGGGGCCTCACTGGCTTTTCTTATTGTATTCGCTTATTGAACATATACTTTCTGCCATCACTTTTGATATTTAGTGCCTGAACAAAATATAAGAAGTCTAGAGTTGTTCCAGATTGCCATTTACTCTTTCTATATATGCTTGTTCAGTGATGCAATGTTCTAGAATACGGTGCAGAATTTTAGCACAATTAGGCTCATGAAGGGGCAATAACTGCCAGCACCTTGAGTTTGGGTTCCTAGTCTTTTAAAGCCTATTCACTCGCCTAAATACTAAAGGTTAAATCATGTGCTGATTGTGGTTAAATCATATGCTGATTGTTTAACGAACCAAGATCTTAATCAAAACCCAATAACTCCTTTGATTAGGCATTTGTACCTCTATGTAGGTATTGTGTGACTAGCAGATCAGTCTTTCAAATCCCATACAAAGCAAGGCCTGAGCTTCAGTTAAGCTTAGCCTGAACTCAATCCAAGCTAAGTCGTGCAAAGATTTAACAATCAAATTCCTTTTCTGGTATGGCTTATTCACTCCCCTAGTTTGAACTAAGATTTTTACAGTTTTTATGTTAAGTTTGTTCCTCAATGTCGAACTTTTAATAATATTATCCTCTGCCAAGTGGATCGGTTTCATCAGTAAGTACATATGTCTGGACAGACAATGGGTAAATAGTTTTTCTGCATTCAAATAGCCTACTGGTGAGTGAAGAATACAAAATTAGCCAAGTGGTTCTATTTGTTCCACCAAAAAAGTAGGTCAACTAGCTAGCTATAGAGATTAAGGATTATTGGATGCTTAGACTATCTTGTACGCCTCTTAAATTAAATCAAAGAAACTTGAAAATAGATCCAGAGAAGATAATTCAACTTCTATAGCAAATAAATGTGATGTAAATTGTGGAAGGTAAAAGAAAAACATAACATATTTGGTGGTTCAGATCAGAAATATAACCATCAGTGCCCTTAAACAATGCCATCTCATGATTTCACAACACAAGGTTTGAAGTTCATATTGATCAGTTGGGAGTTAAGAGGCTTTCGGTGTGTGTTCAGTACATATCTAGTGGACCCCCTCTCTCTCTCTCTCTCTCTCTCTCTCCATATGAACAAGAAAATAACTGCAGTAAGAGTTGGCTAAAATTATTGACCAGTTAAACTTATCTGAGATTTAAATTTAAGAAATTGAAAAGATGGGTTGTTGAAACCAATAAATGTGTAGTAATATTTGATGAAGGCTTTTAAAATTGGCATAATGATAGGAAGAGTGTAACCTGATTTAATGACATCATTTTTGTTCCACAAGTAATGAAATTATTTGCTCATACATGTCAGGTTGCTGAAATAAATTGTATATTGCGAAGTGGTGGTATCTTTGTAGGAACTACTTTTCTTCGAGTCAGTTCTGTGAGTTGCGCGGTGCGGAAGCAGTTTAGTTAATTTAGAGTGAGATGCTAATCCTTAGACCTAGAGGGGGGTGAATAGGTCATCTTGCCCAATTTTTATGATTGATTAATTACCCACAATTATTATCAATTAAGCATCCAAACCAATCACAAAATAAATAAAGCAAGTAAGGAAAAGTTAGAGATGACACCAGGAATTTTACGTGGAAACCCAAGATGGGAAAAACCACGGGGGTGAGGCAGAAACCCCAGAGAAACCAATCCACTATCTCGAAGCAAAGTACACCAGACTCTGTCCCAGACTCACACCCACTCCACTCTGACAAAAACTTGATGCGGAACACCTCAGGCTTACAATTGCGACAACACGTCCAACTGCTGCAGACTCCCGGCTAACGTCACAA
The DNA here is from genome assembly GCA_026545225.1 of Cornus controversa. Taxonomy (NCBI): domain Eukaryota; kingdom Viridiplantae; phylum Streptophyta; class Magnoliopsida; order Cornales; family Cornaceae; genus Cornus; species Cornus controversa. The sequence continues at coordinate 24,905,336 of CM048848.1, read as the reverse complement.
TTCTTTCAGAAGGGTTGCTGAAAGAACACAAATACTCCGCAAGTATTTTGTTCCCTTCGTAGTGATCGTTTCTCTTCCTCTTCAGATAAAATCTTGTAGTTTGAAGGAACCACCTCTGCTGCTCTTGATCAACCTTTGTAGACTGATGATGTCTTGAAGATTCCGTTGATCAGATGAAGAAGAACATCACAACTTAAACACTCCGTGTGTGTGTGCTCTCAAAAATAAAAATCAATGAAGATTTTCTCTCATAAATTCCTCTTTTAGCTCTCAAAAATATATTCCTGGTTCTGAATATTAAATCATTGAGTTCCTCATCTCTCTCTTTTTGATTGAAGCATAAAGAGGTATTTATAAGGTTTAGAATCCTTAGTCTACTTGGAAAACAAGTTTAAAACACCTAAGGAAAGTTTTAAAGAAGTTTTGGTTGACTAGGAAATCAATTCGGATCAAAAAGGAAATTTTTGCGCATGTCAGCCAAGTCGGACCGGTCCTAAAAATTGGGGACGGGTGGGACTTTTCAGACATGTACAAAATCAAAAGTCCCGAGATAAGTTGGACCGGTCCTCATTTTTGGGGACTGGTGGGACTTAGCAAAAACTCAATTTTAACTTTTAAAGCATATTTTTCAAGTCCTAAGCCCACCAAACTTCAAAACATAGTGTGCTCACTCACATACCTGTTCTAAGTGATGTCCTCATCAAATCCACGGTATCGAGACACCTTCCGTTCAGCTCCGAAGATCGAGACACAAGATCAAACAAAAATTACAACTCGATCAACAAGTTTTGACACTGAAATTTGCCAATTACAATTATATATCTCACAATCTCCCCCTTTGGCAATTTCGTGACAAAACCAACCTAGACAATATGTAATCTACCCCGCAACAGAAAAGATAAATTACAATGTTGTCAAAAATAAAAACATATCTGAACCAAACTGAGCATTCACTTTGATCTTGAGCTTGTGGCAAATATGAAGAACACCTATATTCAGCAAATATGATGAACCACGATAATCTGCAAAACACCACTCAAAGATACCTTCGTGAAAGCTTAATAAAGATAAATAAGCATAACCATAAGCAAGAATAAAACACAACATGTAATGCCAATGCTATGTAATGCTCTCTCTCAAACAATTTATCTCCCCCTTAATGATAAATGACTAGACAACTCTCCCCCTGAAAGTCCCAAATCTCTCCCCCTTTTTGTCACAAATTGACAAGGGACTCAAAAGAAATAAAAAAATAATAAGGAGGAAGCAAGCAAGCATATAGAACTTGTATATGTAAACAATAGAAAATATTAACTCCACAAGACTATATGAACACAACAAACTAAAACCAAAGCTTAATCAATTAGTTTCACACACTTAGTAAGTGTAGTAAAATCACCATAAATTTCCATAAGCCAAAATATTTCTTTTGCCAATTGTTCAGATTTCCAGACAATATTTCAATGACATTACATTCACTCAGAAATCAAACAATCAACATGTGCACAGACTTTCAAATTTTCTTTTATTGTTCCTCGCACATACATATTCGGTGGCTTTCACTCTTACGGGTAGCCAGCTATTTCCTCAAAACAACTCTTTTCAAAAGATATCTCATTGGAGATTTATGTTGTAGTGGTAGCTTCGAACAAATCCCGAAGGTAGCCTTTTCCATAAGAATATGCTCAACAGCAATTTTTCATTTTTTTTTTCTTTTCTTTTCCAGCTGTTGATATATTTTTTTTTCACTCATCACTCTTTTTGGTCTTTAGCACAATATTGAACATTCAATTCCCAAGATAATGCTCTATCATGTCAACATTATCTTTGACCAAAATAATGACATAAAAATAATCCAGTAAATGTACTCATCATGATTCATCTACTAAACGAAATAAGTAAGCAAAACCAAATTTTCAACTCTTAGCCATACTATGTTATACACATGTAATCTACGTGTCACTAATTTTCTTGTGTTCAAACATACTAATTCTAATATGGTTTGCTTAACTTCTCAATAAAAATAAAAATAAAAATAAACCTAAAACTTCAAGGTTCAATGCATAATCTAGACTCATAAGATGAATATGAAGTTCCTTTCTAGATTATGTCAATGCTATGCAATCTAATCAAGACAACAAATGCCTATAGATTTCCTAAGGCGATGAAACCTAGAAGCATCTAAAGGCTTTGTGAGAATGTCGGACAAATTATTATCAGTATGCACTTTCTCCAAAGATACGACATTTTGTTCAACTAATTCCCGAATAAAATGATGTCGAATGTCAATGTGTTTTGTCCTAGAATGCAAAACTGGATTCTTTGAGATATTAATTGTACTATTGTTATCACAAAAGATAGACATTGTACCTTGTTCAATTCCATAATCCAGTAGCATCTGCTTCATCCAAAGTAGTTGTGTGCAACAACTTCCAGCAGCAATATATTCAGCTTCACATGATGATAAGGAAACACAATTTTGCTTCTTGCTGTACCATGAAACAAGATTAGTACCAACATAGAAACAACCACCTGAAGTACTTTTCCTATCATCCTTGTTACCAGCCCAATCAGCATCAGTGTAACCTGCAATCTCAGAATTAGACTCCATAGAAAAATGCAATCCATAATTCAAAGAGCTATTGACATATCGAATAATGCGCTTGACTGCAATGAGATGTTGTTCTATAGGATCAGCTTAATACCTAGCACATACTCCTACACTAAATGCAATATCAGGCCTACTTGCTGTTAAATACAACAAGCTGCCAATCATACTCCTATATAATGAAGGATCAACTCTCTTAGAATTAGAGTTCTTTTCCAACTTGGAAGAAGTACTCATAGGAGTTTGCACATGTTTGGAACCTTCCAAACCAAATTTCTTGACTAACTCCTTTGCATACTTAGTTTGAGATATAAAAATCCCATCATCAAATTGCTTCACCTAGAGTCCAAGAAAAAATGTTAGTTCACCAACCATGCTCATCTCAAAAGTATTACCCATATCTTTAGCAAATTCATGAACAAGGTTATCAGAAGTAGAACCAACAACAATATCATCCACATAGATTTGAGCAACAAGCAAATTTTTCCCTTTCCTGATTATGAACAAAGTTTTATCAGCTCCCCCTCTCCTAAAGCCCTTATGTAACAAATAAGAAGTCAATTTTTCATACCATGCTCTAGGAGCTTGTTTCAAACCATAAAGAGCCTTTTTCAAATGGAAAACATGATCAGGATTATGAGGATCAACAAAACCTTTAGGTTGAGCTACATACACTTCTTCTTGCAAAATACCATTTAGAAAAGCACTTTTAACATCCATTTGAAACAATTTAAACTTAAAGTGACATGCAAGAGCAAGAAGAAGACGAATAGACTCAAGTCTAGCAACTGGTGCAAAAGTTTCATCAAAATCAATTCCTTCAACTTGAGTATATCCTTGTGCAACTAACCTGGCTTTATTTCTCATTACAAGCCCATTCTCATCAAGTTTGTTTTTAAAAATCCATTTAGTTCCTATGATGTTCATATCCTTAGGTTGAGGCACTAACTCCCAAACATCATTTTTCACAAATTGATTCAACTCTTCTTGCATTGCTATAAGCCAATTAGAACTTTGAAGAGCTTCATCAACATTTTTAGGTTCAAATTGAGCCATATGACATGAGTGTCCTATGTTATCTCGGACTCTACTCCTAGTATTTCTTTCCTCCCATGGCCCTATCACATTAGTCAATGGATGACTACTTCGAATCCTAGAACTGCCAGACATTGGGACTTCCTCATGTGGTATAGGATTTTCTATAGGTGCATGTGTATCATCAACAATTTCATCACCACCTACATGCTCACCTTCATCCTCAGTTTCACTTTCTTTCTCAACCTCTCTCTCACTAGGGTCACTCTCAGGTAACCCTAAGGAGTTTATACCTTCTTCTTCCTCAGGTTGATCATGTATCTCCTTAGGCCTTGAGTCATCAATCACAACATTAATTGACTCCATTACAACTTTAGTGCGACGGTTATACACCCTATACGCCCGACTATTTATTGCATATCCCAAAAAGTATCCTTCATCACTTCTAGAGTCAAATTTTCCTAAATTCTCCCTATCTCTAAGGATATAACATTTACTCCCAAAGACTCTAAAGTGTTTAATATTGGGCGTCTTTCCATACCACAATTCATATGCAGTCTTTTCAGTTCCAGGCCTAAGGTACACCCTGTTTAAAACATGACAAGCAGTACTAACAGCTTCAACCCAAAAATGTTTAGCTAACTTACTTTCATGAAGCATAGTACGTGTCATCTCTGCAATTGTCCTATTCTTTCTTTCAACTACACCATTCTGCTGAGGTGTTTTAGGTGCAGAAAATTCATGACTTATGCCAAGATTATCACAATACTCAATGTAAGGTCTAGGTTCAAACTCACCTCCTCTATCACTCCTAACACGAGTTATTGCATATCCTTTCTCATTCTGAATCCTTTGGCAAATTGACCTGAAGAACACAAAAGCATCAGATTTTTCTCTCAAGAAAGCAATAAAAGTAAATCTAGAAAAATCATCAACCATTACAAGCATATACTTTTTACCACTTATGCTTTGAGTTCTTACTGGACCCATTAAATCCATATGAATTAGTTCCAATGGTCTTGAAGTGACTTGATGCTTAAGTCTCTTATGTGACACTCTAGTTTGCTTACCTAATTGACATGGTCCACATACCTCATCTGTTGGCCTTTTCAATTTAGGCAAACCTCGAACTTGTTCATGATTAGACAAACTTACCAAATCATTGTAATTCACATGACCAAGTCTCCTATGCCACAAAATAGCTTCATCAGTCATAGCAGAAAAACACATATGTGAAGGATCTGAAAATATCACATAATAATTTTCAGGAGTTCTAGATCCTTTCAAAATACAATCACCCTGCTCATTAGTTACAAAACATCCATGTTCAGTAAATTAACTTGAAAACCACTATCACATATTTGACTGATACTCAACAAGTTTGCAGCTAAACCTTTAACATATGGAACATTTTTCAATTCACCAAAAACAGGAAAATCAATTTTACCTTTACCACTTACTTTAGATGCATTGCCATCACCAAAGGTAACAGATCCACCAGTATAATCCTTAAAAGTGGTAAACAATGTTCTATCCCCAGTCATGTGCCTAGAGCAACCACTATCAAAGTACCAATCTATAGGACCAAGTGCTCTAAGTGCAGTGTGCATGACAAAACATTTCAGATTATTCTTTTTCACCCAAACAGTTTCAGATTTTTTATCAAATGATTTCCTAACTGTTTTAGAATCAGAATTATCAGTCTCAAGGGGCTTTTTCTTCTTATTGCCTAGAACAGAATTAAAGCAATTCAATTTATCAAATTTTTCTTTCAATTCCTGTTGCTTCTTTTCAAGTTCTTTCATCTCATTCAGCAAAACTCTTGAACTGTTTAAATTTTTATGTTTTTTCAGTTCAACTTTTCTCTTTTGACACTTGTATTTAATATGACCTATTTGTCCACAAAAATGACATGTTGGAGCAAGTTTTAGAGCATGAGTAATAATAGAAGGCTTAGTCTCAACTTTCACAAAAATATCTTTTGATTTTAAAAATGACAATTCCTTTGAAGTTGAACACAATTCTTCTTTGTTACTCAAGTTTTTAGAAAAATCCAACTTACCAAATTTGCAAGTGTCAGAGTTAAATTTCTGGAAAGACTGATTAGATTTAACAAGTTCACAATTCAAGTTATCAATCTTATGCTCAAGTGAATTATTAAACCCTTTAATCTGTTTAACTTCCTGTTCCAGAAATTCAACTTTACCAAGAAGATTCATCTTTCCATGTCTAAGTTCTTCTAAATTTTTATTGGTAACAGAAACTTCCAATTTGTAAATATTTCTATCAAGTTCAGCAAGTTTCAATTTTTCCAACAAATTTTCATAGTCCCTTTTCAACTTAGACCACTCAAGATGCATGCCAGTTATAGAATCAGAAAATTGGGGTAAAACAATTTCCTCATCAAAAGACACAACATGAGACATCATGAAATTCACAACTAAATTAACCAAAAAAAATCTAACTCAGAATTGAGCAACCCGCTCTGATACCAAATGTGAGTTGCGCGGTGCGGAAGCAGTTTAGTTAATTTAGAGTGAGATGCTAATCCTTAGACCTAGAGGGGGGTGAATAGGTCATCTTGCCCAATTTTTATGATTGATTAATTACCCACAATTATTATCAATTAAGCATCCAAACCAATCACAAAATAAATAAAGCAAGTAAGGAAAAGTTAGAGATGACACCAGGAATTTTACGTGGAAACCCAAGATGGGAAAAACCACGGGGGTGAGGCAGAAACCCCAGAGAAACCAATCCACTATCTCGAAGCAAAGTACACCAGACTCTGTCCCAGACTCACACCCACTCCACTCTGACAAAAACTTGATGCGGAACACCTCAGGCTTACAATTGCGACAACACGTCCAACTGCTGCAGACTCCTGGCTAACGTCACAATTCTTTCAGAAGGGTTGCTGAAAGAACACAAATACTCCGCAAGTATTTTGTTCCCTTCGTAGTGATCGTTTCTCTTCCTCTTTAGATAAAATCTTGTAGTTTGAAGGAACCACCTCTGCTGCTCTTGATAAACCTTTGTAGACTGATGATGTCTTGAAGATTCCGTTGATCAGATGAAGAAGAACATCACAACTTAAACACTCCGTGTGTGTGTGCTCTCAAAAATAAAAATCAATGAAGATTTTCTCTCATAAATTCCTCTTTTAGCTCTCAAAAATATATTCCTGGTTCTGAATATTAAATCATTGAGTTCCTCATCTCTCTCTTTTTGATTGAAGCATAAAGAGGTATTTATAAGGTTTAGAATCCTTAGTCTACTTGGAAAACAAGTTTAAAACACCTAAGGAAAGTTTTAAAGAAGTTTTGGTTGACTAGGAAATCAATTCGGATCAAAAAGGAAATTTTTGCACATGTCAGCCAAGTCGGACAGGTCCTAAAAATTGGGGACGGGTGGGACTTTTCAGACATGTACAAAATCAAAAGTCCCGAGATAAGTTGGACCGGTCCTCATTTTTGGGGACCGGTGGGACTTAGCAAAAACTCAATTTTAACTTTTAAAGCATATTTTCCAAGTCCTAAGCCCACCAAACTTCAAAACATAGTGTCCCCACTCACATACCTGTTCTAAGTGATGTCCTCATCAAATCCACGGTATCGAGACACCTTCCGTTCAGCTCCGAAGATCGAGACACAAGATCAAACAAAAATTACAACTCGATCAACAAGTTTTGACACTGAAATTTGCCAATTACAATTATATATCTCACAAGTTCATCTGCTCCTGCAATATTAAGGCCCTTTAGACAGGTAATACTCTTCATTCTATGATTTGTGCACTTTTATGATAACATTCCAACACTTTGAACAAGCCCTTCTCTAGGTTCTTTTATGAGATTTTTCGTAAACTGGGCAATTGTGGTCAACAATTGAGAGCATGTTTCTCTGTTTCATGTCCTTTGTTGATTTTAGTATTTTAAGGAAGGCTTTAAAATGTGGCCACTTTTGCTGACATAAAGGTAGTCTCGGGCTGTAATGGGTATCAGCTGCTACAGAATTTTGCTGTAATTTGATAGCTTGGTTGCCATGATTTACCATTTCCAAATAGTATAACACAAATGAACACATTAGGCAATATAGTTGCTGGTGATTATCAAAGAAAAACCTCCTTGAATTGCTTGTGAATATCAAAGGTGGTTAAGGTTTGAACCTCCTTATCCAGATTATAAAATATAGTTGTTTTGAGATTCTACAAGATTAGAGACTGGTGTTATTAGTTAGAATACGTTTCTGGAAAAGAAAAACATGAGGAAAATTATTGTGAAATACTGAATTTCAAGGTTTTGCCATGGAAGAATCAAGGTTGTATATGTTATAATAGAAGAAAAGGGAAAAACTTTCTGAATGTAAAACTTTCAGTTGTCCTTTCTCCATATCCAACTCTTTGTCCGATTCATCCTCTCTTGAATCTCATTGTTCAGTTGTCCATTCTCCATATCCAGCTCTTTGGTCTGATTTATCCTCTATGGAATCTCATTGTTCAGTTGCCCCTTCTCCATATCCAGCTCTTTAGTCTGATTCATCCTGTTTTGAATCTCTTTGTTAAGTCATTCCTTTACTTTGTTCACCACCTCTTCACGAGTCTCAACATGCATCCTCCCTTGAATCTCTTCGTTCAGTTGTTCCTTCACTGAAAATAATAATCAAACAAATTAAAAGGTGAGGCCATCAGGGTGAACAAGTACTTGTGGATCTATAATTTGCCCATTAGCATGTGCTTGTTTCATTTAACATAACTAGTATCATTTTAACAGCTAACAGTAGGACCTTAAGTTTAACAACTAACATAAGCATAATTTGAAATACAATATATATACTCACAGAAACATGAAATATATGAAAAAAATTAACATTACAATTATTTTATCAACCTCGAAAATCCTCTCCAATGCCTTCACTTGATTAGAACTCAATTGCCTTTTCTTCTGAATAATTTTTTCTTCCAAGTAATCTTGTTCATCTAAACCATCCAACATTGCCTGGAATTCCCTACTGTAAACCACATTGTTCTTATGATCCTTCTCCGCATTGAGAAATAAACAGAGAGTTTTAACCTCTCTTTTTTTCTCATAATAAGATTTTCACAATTACTAGAAAGAAAACAGAAGTTGAATATCAGAGTAGTGCGAAAACGATTTGAACAATTTTCACTGAGAAAAAGAAACCTTTTTTCCCAGTTGATTGATCAAAAAATATGTAATTTTTTTTCCTTCTATAATTTCCCCTGTTTTCTAAGCAACGAAACAGAGAAAGTATAACTAAATGAGAAATGAAACATCATTGAGAAAAAGGGTTTTCTTAATTTTGTTATAAAATTTCAATTTACCTTAAGGTGGACAAATCAAATCACCCAAAGAACTTGAGCTGCTGAATGGCTTCATAACTGAATGTATGAATGAATATCAAAGTCCAACAGATCTTAATTTGTTCATGAAATTAGAAGTAGACCTTGTTTTAGAATAAAGAAGTACAAGAAGCTAGTTTTGAAGAAAGTAAATTAAACAACAAAATAGAAAATCCCAATATAACAGGGTAGAGAGAGAGAGAGAAGCCAAAGTCAGGTAGCAATAAATTTGATACATGCCATACATTTATATATATATATACACACACACACACACACTCAGGACTTGACTTATATCAAATATGAAATGAACTTAAAAGTTCTAACAAATTTGCAGGTTGGGCTACTGACAGTACACTGTGGACTTTTCTGGTTTTTTTTTTTCGTAATTAATTTGTTAAATCATAATATCTAAAACTAAACAAAAGTTAATGCTCACACACCTGCAGCTGGATTCTCATTTTGGTTGGCAAGCTACTTCTGTTGATACTCAAGAGTGTCTTTGAGCTTTCCTTCCTCCTCATGTAGAACATGTTGTTTGTTAGAAATTATGTACAACAAGTATTAGTTTCAGATGATTTTGAGGTAGATATATGACAAATTTTGCAGAATATTTTTGCACAATAATTTGCCACTAGCTGATCATCTTGAAAATATTTTTGAATAATTTGTAAAATTCTTAATTATTTGGTAAAATCAAGAAATAGAACCAGAAGGACCAACAAGATTTATAGCATTTTCCCCTTCAGTTTTCTATTATCAAATTTCAAAATACTATATTCAAGAACTCTTTGACTAGGCCAACCTGCACATGACAAAACACATTTAAAAAAATAGTTTCTGTAACATTTAGAGGAAATTTGAATGTTATGGTGGATGATTGAAATTTAAATAGTTTGCATAAGAAAGTTCAATCTTTTTTTCTATCATTATTATCAATAAAAAAAATGATCAAATGAGGAAACAAAATCTACTCAAAACTAAGACCTTAAGTTTAACAGCTAGCACATGCCTAATTTGAAATACAATATATATACTCACAATACTCTCATTTTGTGGACATTATACCTGCACCTGGATTCTCATTTTGCTTGACAAGCTACTTCTGTTGATGCTCAAAAGTGTCTTTGAGCTTTCCTTCCTCTTCTTCAATCTCAGTTCTTAGCCTAAGTTCCTGCTTTTGTTAGAACATGTTATTTGTTACTATATATATTATACAAATCCTATACAGGAACTATCACTTTCAGATGATTTTGAGTCAAATGAATTCAACTATCTTTTACAGAGGTAGGTTGGTTCTTTGAACTAAATTCAACTGTACTCAATAAAACCCTTTCAGATGATTTTGAGCTAGATATATAGATTATTTTTGAAATACAGTGTTTAATATGGCATGCGTTTATTAAGCTTACATGATTAACCCTATATAATTCAGCAATTCACAATAATTTTCCATTATCTGATAATCTTGCATATATTTGTGAAATTTTTAATTATTTTGGTAAAATCAAGAAATAGAACCGGAATGAACAACAAGATTTATACCATTTTCTCCACAATCTCCTTCCTCTGTTACTCCAAATCTGATGTTCTTGAAATAAGTTCACTGTCAAGTCAATCTCCAGCATTTGTCTCTGCTTTTGTTACTATAAATAATCAAAGCATTTTTGTTTGTGTCATATAGATTCCTTCCATGGGATACTCAGTGACAAAATAAATTTTGACTGCAATTTATTTCGATTGAAAAGAGGAAACAGAAATTCTTCATGATACATATAACAACTTGCCACCGATTAGTTTAATTGGTAAGTCTTCCCACCACCAAATGGCGAGATACAGGGTTCAAGTCCCAATTGGAATGAAGGTTGCTATAATAAAAAAGAAGTATCAACACTTAAAAACTTAGCACAACACTTCTTGCACAAAGATAATGACACTGCCAGCAAATGCCAGCAAAATGGTGTCAACCACTCAAATACTCCCAACCAAGGTGTCATGATCACAATACATTTATTGATTAAAGATATGTGAAGGGCATAACTTTCATCTTGTTTTATTCTTTATTTCATTAATTATATTACAACACTGAGCATTAGTCCAATTGATATAACCTTTCCTCCCTCAAAGGGAGGTGTGGCCAAATGGCATAGGATCATCGACAAAGTGGGTATAATTACAAATTATTCATAGATGTATAGAGATAAATGATGTCATGGACATTGTAAAAACTGGTAGCAAGACATTGAAGTTGATGTTTGAAGCATCCACTGAATGGATATGCTGAAGTTGAGTTTTGACACCGAAGTTTTTGATGGATATGCTAAATGAATTTTGTGAATATAGCACTCCATAGGAACACTAAGGTCAATATAGGTGGCACAGTAACATTTTCAACCGAATTAGGCTCAATGGACTTCAATTTGCAGCCCAATGATCATTAAGCTTGATGAGTTTTCCATAATAAAAAAACTTTTGGTCACAGTTTCAAGCTTGTTGGCTTCCAAAACTTACAAGATGAGGTGTAAGTTGATAGCTTGGTAACAACAGTATATTCAAATTGCAAAAGGTAACAACAGTATATTCAAATGTTTTAAGATATACTTAGATAGTTAGATGACACAAGGGACAGTTGTGTTTGAAATTAAGTATGCAAATCTGTAGGTGATAGTGATTCACTAATGCTAATGACAATGGCAAATTAGTTTCTATTTTCTTGTTTGCTTTGGCTTCTCCTTTTTAGTTTGATGTCACAACTTATGTTATTTTACTTAGTTAAGGGTCAACATATGGAGGTAAAAAATAGGCAAAGTATATCCTCCTTGTTGATAACTAAATATAATTATTGTTAAGACTTGAGATGGAGTATTGTAATAAATGTCATTGTTTAATTTCATTCAGCATCCTTTTTTTTTATGACTAAATCAATCTGCAAGCAATTTTCTTGTTCTTTTTTTTTCCCTTTTTCTTGAAGAGTTCTTTTCATTACTACTTTATTTACTTTCTCTATGCGTGAACATTCCCCACTTGTAAAGAATAATATTGGTAGCAACTTGCAATTCAACTAAGTTGCCAAAAATAGAGTTAAAAAAACTAGTAATAGATTATTTTCCTTCAAACCAACTCTTGTTCAGTGTCCATCTAAATTTTTTTGCAATTTGTTTGTTTCTAAATCAACATTTATTGGTTTCTAAATTGCATATTTGTTTCTTTGCAGTGAAGAATCGACCAGAGAAGCAACAATTGCCATATTGCCCATGAATTTCTGTCCAATTGCGAGTTTGAGGTAGAGTCAAAAGTTTCTAACATACTTTTCTCATTTCTGTCCAATTGCGCGTCAAAAGTTTTTGACATATATTAATTATCTTCCGCACATTATTATCTAGCTTTCAAGCACTTTTATCATAAATGGGTTCATGAAGGATTATCACTGGATATACGAGTAGTTGTTGAATCACAGCTAATGATTTCTGATAAATGTTACAAGTTGCTGGCACTGGGATCAGATGCTGGCAATGACGTATAATGCTTTTAGTGTGTTATTGCAAACTGATTGAATGTCCCTTTCTGCACTTTCTGAGTTATTTGATCTGTTTTAACTACAGTGCCTATTGTATTAGGAATGAAAAACGTTAGCTCATTTAGAGTATATGTCCAAAAACTGGTGTTTTCTTAATTAAGCTGCTCTATCTGCTGTCTCCCCATTTGCAAAGCAGTCATTCATGCTGAGTACTGCTGCTTTCCTGAGTTGTGTTTCTAGGGCCACACGGGCTTACCTAGGTTTCTTATCCATTTGTATTAATGGGTCAATAGTAAAAATTGAACCCAAGAGAATCCTGTTAAAGATGCCTATACAGCCATGCCACATTGGCTTTGGCAGTTGGTTAACTTATCTAATCATGTGTACCTATTAGTTTCACATGTTCTTCTTCAAGAAAAATTGAGAAACTGATTGTTGGATGAGTATTCAGTTCATTATTGGTCTGCCTAAATTGTCCATTTTTTTTTGAAACAATTATTGCACACACTTGTTTTGTACAATAACAAAGTCAACACAAAAGCATATCAAGATCTGTTTGGAAGGAATAGGTTTGAATAATTAACAGAACTTAAACAATTCAAAACACAATAATTGATTAATTGAGAAGTCCAAAAACCCATATTTCGTAAACCAAGCCCACCATGTCAATGATTGACCCATGACTTCCTCTGTGTAAACTCAACCAAACTGTGGTCATCTGATATTCCATAGATGTTCCTCCAGTTGTTTTATGTATCATCTATCTTGAAGACCTTCTTTTGAAGACATACTACTAAAAGATTTGTGCATCTCATTTTTCCATAATCGTAAATGGCATTACTGCCGAGCCATTTCTATTCCAGCAATTCTTTTGGGACGAAGGCATATTTGAACAGTGCTTTTTGATTATTTACTGAAGGGCCTCCTGGGAAAACCAATTACCCTAAGCAGCTGCAACTGCCTGTCCCACATATAATATGATTTATGAACAACCACAGAATCAACAAAATCTTTGGCCTCCTTGCACAAGGAATACATATATGCACCCTCCCCTGTGAATAGGATGTTAATGGTGTTATTTGGAATTCTTGAGTTGGGCAACGGACGATCTCTCCATTCTGCTATATCTCTGGGTACATTTCCTAATTCTTTTTCTAACCATATGACACAATGAACATTCTCACACTATCAAGCATGAATACAATTAAGTTGTTCTATAAGTATAAGATTCCTAATCCACTTGTTTGCTTTATCTATCCAACTCTAGTTCTATTGACAATGACTTGTACAATCTACCTCTCTCTTGGTTAGTCACTTTGGATTCTCTTGACTAGAAATTAAGATTATCCACTCGACTGTGTCTTAATTAATGGAAAATTCTGACATTTCACATATTTGCTCTTATTAGGGGTTGTCCTAAAACTTTCATTATAAAGCATCTCTAAATAGTATTATTTAGAATTTCACATTGACTCTTGCCTTGCTAGTCACATACATACAACGTACACATAAAAACCTGTAGTGGAATATGTTTGATAAATTTATCCACAATCATTGCATTAAAAACATGTTTAATGCCAATCCCAGGTGTGGTTTCATTGTGGTTGAAAATTCACAAGTTTTTTCTTCAATGCTTTCATGATGGTATATTACATCAGCTTATGTCTAGTTGGTACCTCCTTTTTCTAAAACCTGGAAAACTGTCTTATAGAACTCTCATATCTTTTTTCCCAAGACAAATTGTATAAATGTATAGTTTGGACTTCATTTATCCATCTGATTTTTTGTTGTTGTTGTCTATTACCTGCATAAAAAAAGTTGTATCCGTGACAAAAGCAAATTCATTTTGCAATGCTCTCACTTCATTTAGTGATATTTGCTCCTTTTTTTTACCCCAAAGAAGAAAGATATCTGCTCAATAATTTTTGCTTAAAGTGTATTAGTAATCATCCTGTGTTTGATACATTCCCCCCTCTTGCTTTTGGCATTAATCCAACTTGATAGTCTTCTTAAGTGGTCTTTTTCCATTATCTTCCCAGATCTATGATTCTCCAATCTGAATAGAGAGGAGATCACCTACTCTGCTTCCCACTCTTGGATATCTCCTTCTGCTCTATTCCAATACCCGAACTTCTCTATGCACACTATTTCACCTTGAATGCTTCCACTTTCTCGACTGTGAGCAAAGCACTAAGATATCACAGTTGAAATTGTCTATCGATGGAGCATCATTCCACGATTTTAGATTTCCCCATTTTCTAAATGCCATTGGATAAGTACTTCTATAGTTGAAGAGTTCTACTGAGAATTATTTTTTCCTTGAAATTGTTTCTTTACATGTTACATGTTACTTTTATATGCTTATTCTTGCTGATGTTATATGCTGATTTTGCTGAATTAATATGCTGTTTTTTTTGCTGATTTTATATGTTGATTCTTGTTGATGTTATATGGTGATTTTGCTGAATTGATATGTTGTTTTTGCTGATTTTATATTGCTGTTTTTTGATGAATTCTATTTCTGTTTGGTGCTGAAATTATTGCTGTTTTTGCTGAATTCCATTGCTGTTTGGTGCTGAAACATATTGCTGTTTTTGCTGAAATAAGTTGCTGTTTGGTGCTGAATTCCATTGCTGGTTTGTGCTGATCCATATTGCTGTTTTTGCTGAACTTTTATAGTGCTGATTATACTCAATTGAATTCATGATGTGTACGAAGGGGGCAATGTCGCTTTTGTTTGCTGAGAAACTGCCAAATGCATAAAATATATTGAATTTATCTTTTATGCTTCATTTAAAAAAAAAAAAATCTAATTACCCTTTCAAAGCGGAATTCACATAATGTACACAGATAAAACTACTGGAGGGTTTTTATCAAATAATGGAAATCAAGCCATTCAAGGCTCAGAGTTTTAGACTTCCTCTCTTTCTTTCTTGATCATTTGGAGGGTTCTGTTCAAATAGTGGAAACTAAAAAAAATTCAGAGTTTTAGACTTTCTTTTTCTTTTATTCTTTTTTTCCCTTATGCTTTAGAGACAAAAGGAAACTTCAAGGAAAATAGTTGCGAGATATTCATTTGGATCTTACTCTTTTTTAAAACAAAAGATGGAAAAGACAAATCACAAATTTAGAGTTAATTCTGAATTGAAACTACATATAATATACATGCATTACATGACATGAACTACTCTTAAACCATTTGTTTAAATATGGAGTATTTTATTAGTGTACTTAGAGTTTAAATTGAATTGATTATTAGAAAAAGTATTGATTTTGATTGAAAATGTTTTATAATGCAGGTTTATTTTAGCCAACTTTTGGACATATATTTTTTTAAAGACTAATCAGATAATTTAGATAGTGACACACTGGACAGTGACTAACTTTTGGACATTATGGCTATTTTTTTGGGTATAGTTGTGTTATGCATTTAAGCAAATCGTTTCAGTTTTTTTAATGTAGTTTTGATATAGCTTAATGTTTTGGTTGAAAGGAATGCTATTGGTAAGCAATCATAATGTTAGTTGTGTTAGTATTGAGACTTTTTTTTTCTTTGAATAGATATGCCTCGGAACTAGTTCTTTGAATATAAAAGAAGTTTGGGATTAATTTATTTGTTTGTGATTGGTAGGATTAATATTTTGATGCAATTTTACATTTTTTAATGTCGTTTCATATTATGTATATTTAGCAAATGCAGTACGTAAATCTGTTCAACATTGGTTGCTATTTTTGATATTCCACAAGTTCCTTCCCCCTCACTGATTTCCATTTTGGTGTGTTCCTCGCTGTTCATATGGTGTGTCAACCTTCAGCTTTAATTGAATTTGGTTCTTTAAATTAGATTGAGCAGAATTTGGTGTGTCATTTGTTACTAGTTTTAGAATTTGATTGGGCTGCCTGTAGTACTTGAGTGATCTAAATGATTGTTCTGCCACGTTTAATATCATAAGTTAACTCAACCAAGAGTATTTTTGTTGATTATTTGTTGCAAAAGTATTATGTTTTAGCCTGTTAATATTGATGTTATCAAGGCTTGGTATGAATATGACTTTGGGTGTTGTTCAGTTGTATATTGGTGGAATTGAAGATGGATGATTTTTGTTGTACAGGTGGTTTTGAACATTTTTGTTGTACATGCATATAATTTTTTTAAAAAAATTAATAAACTTTTAACCACAGGCTAAGCCCGTGGTGGAAAGCATACTTTCTACCACGGGCTTAGCCCGTGGTTAAAAGTTATTTTTCTACCACGGGCTTTGCCTGTAGTAGAAAGTATGTTTTCTACCACAGGCTTAGCCCGTGGTAAAATAATAACTTTTAACCACGGGCTAAGCCCATGCTAGAAAGTATGTTTTCTACCACGGGCAAAGCCCGTCGTAGAATAATAACTTTTAACCACGGGCTACGCCCGTGGTAGAAAACATACTTTCTACTACAGGCAAAGCCCGTGGTAGAAAACATACTTTCTACTACGGCCAAAGCCCGTGGTAGAATAATAACTTTTAACCACGGGCTAAGCCCGTGGTAGAAAGTCTATTGGCAACTACGACACCGGATACCACGGCGGGCTGTGCCCGTGGTAAAAACCCTTTTTGCCCGCCGTAGAAAGTCTTTTTTCTTGTAGTGGTGGGAGGTTTCTCCTGTGTGTAATTGATGACAAAAGTTGTCAATTGTGAACATTTGCAAGTAAAACTTATCATTATCGATGGGTACTTTGCAGGAGAATGCCTTACATGGTTGCCCTGAAGCACAAGCTTGGAGCATGTGCATCATTGTTGAACCCTTCATCTTTAGAGCTTCTTGTCTGGCCATCACCGTTGAAGTTATTTTCTAAGCTCAATCCAGAAGCAAAAGCTTTGTTAGAGAAAGCCTTAATAGAGGCAAACAAGGATAGGGAAAAAGCCATATTCAAGGAGACAATCTACTCACTTCTATCATCTTTGCACTTTGGTTTTGAGGCTGGCAATGACATGTCTGAGGTATTCTAAAGTTTTTAGTTTCTGGTTTAAATTCTTATGACCATGTAGACTTAAATCAGTATGTCTTTTCCTCTTGTGTGTGTGTGTGTGTGTGTGTGTATGCACACATTATATACTACACTAGCTATGTTCCTTTACATGGGATATGTGTTTGGCAGAAATATAGTATCACAACTGTTGACCTCAATTATGATTTAAATTGTTGTGAATCCATAGCAAATGGAAATGGCTTCCAAAATTTTCTAGTTGTTTATAATTATATTGCAACTTTTGTTCTCCAGCTATAGGATGTGCAATTAAGGGAATCTTGTTCCAATTTTTCTTAATGTTTTGATATGCATTCATAGGATGTTAGGCATAAATATTTGCTCTGATATTAAACTTGTTGTGTAGAGCTCAAAACTCACATTCTCTTCGTTTTCAATATATAATATAATTAAAATATGATAACCTGATACACCTACTTGTAGCTTGATTATAGTATAGCATCTCTCTCTCTCTCTCTTTTTGTTATAAGTAGTTGTGCTATAATGATTAGGCATCTTCCCTCAACCAGCAATTTGGAGTTATTTTTCTTTTTATGGTTACTTCTTCCATTTAAATGTGATGGTATTACTAATTATGGTTGAATTTATTGTAGATTTTAACAGATGCTGCCTTGTTGAAGCGACAAAAACTAGAGATAGTGGAACTGCGTAACAAACTTCAAGTGATGTTCATATCTTTTTTACTTCACACCAATGAGGCTAAGAATCAATAAAATGTGGTAGAGTTTTTGTTTAGGGATCTTGTGCTGAGGTGCTGGAGCAGGAGATCTTGAAGCTATGAAATGACATGCTCAAGGTAGATTGTTGTTTTTTCCTTATGTAGAAGGGCCATTATCTTGTGCATCAAGCACAAGTTAAGTCAGCCTTTTCATTGCATGAATTTATTTTCTTACTATTCAATTCTCAGTATGAACTAGAGCATGAGAAGCTTGCTATAGAGCTGGAGGAGGAGAGGAAATCCCATAAAAAAATGAGATCAATGTATAATTGAGCAGCAGATGAAAATTAACAATCTCTGTAGTCTTGTCACTACTTCAGATTCTAATAGAAGTAGAACCTCCATCCAGGTAGAACTTGTTAATGCAATATGCATGAATTTTTGTTTGATAGCATTGGTATTTTTGTGTATTCCTTGTGTTAAAATGCTGTTTGATTAACCATCTTTGCCCTATTCTGATCAACTGTTATTTTATGGATAGAAGAGCTGTTATCTTTGCCCTATTCTGATCTCACAAGCATTTTGTAAATATATATTATAACTTATATTTATTTAAACCTTAGCCATTTACTTGGTTTGGCCAATTTACTATAAATTTCTCTACCTGATCAATTTTTTTTTTCTTAATCACAACAAAGCTATTATTTTTGTCGACAATTGTAAACACTTCAAATAGGTTTCTAACTAAAATTAGGTTGACAAGAACAATAAACACAATTGGACTTGTTATAAATGTTTATCCTGGCCACAAAATGAGAACGTTGAGACCTTAAGAATTTGAAAAGAAATTGTTCCTACTATCTTGCTCAGCTTTGAGAGAAATGCATCCACCACACAAGGAAGCATATGGATCATTACCTCACCAGAGCTACTGACATTTTTAAACATCCTTTGGTTATAGTTTTTGTTAAGATAATGAATTGTAAACGGAAAAAAAAAACAAAGAAAAGAGTTTTGCAATTTTTTTATTTATTTAAAAAAGTTAACTTCTCTTTAAATCTATAACTATCCCGATCGTATTTCCTACATATCTTCAAACTATGCATCTACTTTTCCAGATTATACCTTCTGCTTAACTTTTCTTTAAATTTGCGTTATGCTTTTCCTATCAATCTTCAAAGTATACACCTTGTTATTCACTTGGAATAGTACTTATTGACAAGCTAACGATGTTGAGTTATGCTACATCTGCTTTGATCAGGTCTGCACAATTGAGGTTAAAAAATGTGGTCACCAGGTGTGTGCCTCTTGCACTATAGCTCTATACTGTCACAACAAACCAAACTCTGCCTCTGCTTGTCCAAAGGCCCCAATTTACCTTTTTTGTCAAGGCAACATTACCCAACTAGTTGTTGCCAAGGTCAAAACAAACAAGAGTATGTAGAGAACTACAATTCAGTTCCTCAAGGCCAACTAGATCTAGAAAGTCTTTTAACATTAGTGAGGGCATCAGCAGCTTCAAGAGTTTGTAAGCCATGAGCTCATTTGGGAGGATGAATGGCTGAAGTTCAGGAAAAGTTTATGCTATAAATGAGGGAATTGACAAGATATAAAAATTGGTACACATAGATGCACGAGTCAAGGACATTTAATTCTGATCCGACCACAATAAGGTATACATGGGCGTTCTTTAATTCCTTTAGAATTTAAACCCATTGAGTATGTATTTGAAACTCCATTGTGTATGTACTACTGATTTTTAAGAGCATATGAGATGTATACGAGTTAATTAAAAGGTCTTTTGTAGTTGTAATGTGCTTCAATATAGTTTAAATAAGTAGGAACACAGTTGCAGGCCAGGTACCTGAATAAAATATAGTTATTGGTTTTCTTATAATGCTAAGTTGCATTTGATAGTTGCTCAACCAATTTATATGGGAGGTTTTTGTGTTAGGAACAATGTATATGTGATAGGCGTTGAATGTTACGCATTCTAACCTCTTAACTTATGTATTTTATTCTCTTAGTGATAGATTATTTTGTTATTTTACTTCGTTTTAGTGTTTTTTGTATTTTTAGGGCCTTAATGATTATTTCAGTTAAAACCATGATTCTAGGCTTTTAAAGATGACACGCAAGATGGTTAGAGGAAGCCTACATCAAATGGATCCATTCAAATATTTATTTAAACTCAAATCAACCCAAGGAAGAGGTCCAAGAGAATTACAGCTACTTAAGAAGGTTACGAGCCTGAAGCCCCAATCTACACTTAATACAGTCTTAATCCCGTTTTGGAAAATGGACCAAAAATGTTAAAAGTTAGGCCGAACGTCAGCAGGAAAAAACCCACTTGATTAGTGCTACGGGAAAACCTAATTAATTCCTAATTGGATTAGGACTTTGGTGTATTCTCTTGGGGCATAAAGTGAAGAATTGGAAGGCTGATTGGAGAGAGATTTGGAGAGTCTTAGAGAGCCTTTGGACAGAAAAGAAGACATACTTTGCAGACCATTAGAGAACAAAGTCCTACGCACAATTCATGAAGATGATGCCTTCTTCCTCAATCACTGAAACTTCTTCTTCTACCATGAGCGGCTAGTTCATCCACTAGGGTTTTGATGTAGCCCTAACAAAGCATCAATGGTTTGATTGTTTTAATTATTGGGGACCTTTATGTTTATGCATAGATTGTGTAATGGAGAGGATTCTTATTATAGAATTGAGCAATACAAGTCTTATAAATTCAGTTTCATTGATTTCTTATCTTGTCTTAGATATTTGGTTGTTGTTATTGAACTCAATCTCTCTTATTTTCTGTGATCATGAGAGCGATTATTACACAATGGGAATCACTGAATATATCATTAAAAACTTTAATGGATTATGCCTAGAGAAGATAAACCATACTGCACCGTAGATTAGAGTAGTTAGGCAGATGGCCCTTGCCAATCGAAGATAGTCCATGACTTAGCCTTAATCATATGTTATCTTCTTGATGGATGAAGGTGAGCTTGTAGCCAACAACACCACTAATGCATGATGTAATTCCCCATAGTTAATTCAATTGACCATTGATTGTGGAGTTAGTGGTGAAGTCAAATACCCTAGATTTATCTCATATTATTCACACTCTCTATTTCCTTTGATTTATTTTAATTTGCTTTTTAGTTAGTTTAAATAAAAAAATCAGAATTCTTTTCTCTTAAATTTAATTAGAATTAATTCCGTACTCTAACTCATCAGACCAGAATCCTTGAGGTTCGACACCCCTTTCGATAGCCCTATTCTGCAAGGAATTAATCTATTGCGAAGTGTGATAATTATAATTTGAGACGCACTTACACACGAATAAATTTTTGGCGCCGTTGTCGGGGATTATCTATTTGATTGATTAGATTTTACAAATTTAATTTTAATTGGATTTTTAGTTTAGGAAATTTTTATCTTTTTTTTTAATTTTGTTTTTGTTTTCTTTTGATGTGCTTTTTGCTAATATATGCAAGGTCGTCATTCTGTGGATGATCCTTTGATACCTCTTGATCCTGAGCCTGAACGTACTATTAGACAACATAGGAACATCCCTGTTGATACCATTGTGTAAGAGGAAGAATTAATTGAAGACATGGAGGAAGAAAGGAATGACAATCTTGTTCCTAATGTTGCTGGAGAAAGGGCTAGATTGCTTAGGGGCTACTATGTTCCTGAGACATACACTTCACCAGCTGGTTTTCAACTGCCCAATGTCACAGTACAGAATTATAAGATCAAGTCCAGCATTATTCAGATGCTACCATCCTATTTTGGGCTGACTCAAGAAGACCCTAACAAACATCTAGATAAATTCATTGAAGTATGCTCAACTACTAAAATTCACAACTTCTCTGAAGATGCTTTCAAAATGAGACTTTTACCATTCTCCCTAAAAGATAAAGCAAAGTATTGGTTCAATTCTCTACCGGCAGGTTCTATCATGACCTGGACTCAGATGTAACATGAGTTTCTCAAGAAGTATTTTCCGATAGGGAAGACCAATCAATTCAGACGTGCTATCACTGGTTTCTCCCAACATGAGGGGGAACAATTTTATGAGACATGAAAAAGATTCAAGGACCTTCTTAAGAAGTGTCCTCATCATCAAGTTCCTAAGTGGCAACTAGTGCAGAGTTTTCATGAAGGGCTGACAGAAGCCAATAGACAAATGGTTGATGCCTCTTGTGGAGGTACTTTTATGTTGAAGAGTGAAGAAGAGGCATGGACCTTATTTGAAAATCTTAGTGACAACTTTCTACAACATGTATTTTCTACTCGTTCTAGCAAACCTGCCACTACAAGGAAAACTGATGGGATTTTTGAGGTTGGTGCTTCAGAAGTTATGCCAACCGACATTGATCTAATTGCACAGAAGGTAGCAGCAATTATGGCTGTCAATCAAACACCTTCTACTTCAAATCCTTAATTGCTAGGCCCTTGTGAATTTTGCTCTTGCCCTATGCATAATGTGAACAATTATCCTTTGATGGGGCAATTTTCTGATGTTCAACATGAGCAAGTCCAAACTATATTCACTGGACCAATGAATCCTTCACGAGGCAATACTTATAATCCTATATAGAGGAATCATCCTGGTTTTTCTTACAGTAACCAAGGGGTAGCAATGCAACCATCATATCAACCTGGGAATTTTGTACCTCAAAAGTAATATCAAACACAAGTTCCTATGGCACAAAGAATTTTTACTATTGAAGACAAGCTGACACTCACCTTATCAAAATTTGACAAGCTTGAATCCATTATAGAGACAGTGCAAGCTACTGCAGCAACAGTGCAATCCATAGTTCAGTTAGTGCACTTTCATTCTCAATCTATTGCCAAATTGGAATCTCAATTTGGACAGCTTGCTACTTCATTGAGTAGAAGAGAAGAAGAGAAGCTCCCTAGTCAACCAATTGCTAATCCAAGAAGGCTGCAAGCTTCCACAAGCAACCCACACCAAGAGCAAGTTCAAGCTATTACCACTTTGAGGAGTGGGAAAATAATTCATAATAAGGTGGGTGAGAAGAAAGAAGAAGAAAAAGTGACCATGATAAGTAATGAATATTGCATATTCAATGCCCTTAAAATTATATGAATTAGTGTCTTAGTAATATTTATTTCATATTTTTTATTAATAATTTTAATATTTTTATGATTGTAGGTGATTAAGGGTAATTCTGATTAGGAATGGTGAAATCGGGCTACAAATGGTGCTCATTTAGTTATCACTGAAGCTTGGCCCATTAGAGATATGTTTATATTGAAAATCCAAACTAAATGGACTAAAGAAATGGGCTGAAAATGAATTTAAATGAAGAAAAGGAGCACGGGCCCATTCGCATAGAAGATTGGGCCAATTCAGGCCTAAAAAGTCCTGGACCCGTGTTGGTATTCAGACCACAACTCCGTACACGATTGTCAAAATGACCCAAACTCCGCGTGGGTTGAAGGAAATTCAATTCTGCACAATTTCATATTTCACGAAAATTTCCTAAAACGGACGTTTTCATCAACTTTCTGCCCTATTTGCGCAGCTGCCACTTTTTGGGCGCAAATGCCACTTTGTGAGGAGCAAGTGCCATTTTATTATGCGCACTTGCCACTTTGGGTAGGCCAGGTGTCCCGTTGGTTTGTTTTCGCAAAGTAAAAAGGAGGAAACGAAGAAAAACTAGGGTATTCTGGAGGGGGGAAGCAGAGAGAGATATATAGAGGCGATTCGTGACGATACGGGCAAGACGACGACGACTTCATCATCATTCAAGCTTGGACCTCCGATCATGAACAACTAAACACCATTCCGGGGAAGTGATGTAACCCTAACCTATCTTTCAATGTATTAGCTTGTATATTAATTTGGGAATTATTTATTTTGTGCATTGATTGTATAACCAAGACATAAACAACAGCTGTGCTGTTAGTTTTAATTTGAATGAATTTATTGCATATTTAATTTTGTTCTTGTAGAATGAATGCAAGTTTGCAGTGATTAGGGTTTAGTCTTTTCAACTTCTGTGATTTTGTTAAGACAGGTTATACAATAGTTTTCACATATCATTCAATTTAGAGTTTTTATAATTCGTACTAAGCGAAGATGGGTTATCATATCATTAGTTAATCAGATGTATAGGCCATGCTAAGCGAAGACGAGTTATGCTTAATTGTATGTTGAATGAATTCTCTTGATAGAATTGAATTTGGCTTGTAGCCATTCTTTTCTGAATGCATAGATTAAACGTCCCAAATTAGTACAATTGTCATTGTCAGAAGGTTAGTGGTGAAGTCAATTCCCAGGACCCTCTATCTCCAGTATCCATCATTTATTTATGTTATTTAATTTCATCAACTTAATTTAAAAACAAAACAAATTCTCTTTCAATTAAATTAGACAAGATCTTGATAGCTTAACAACACAACCAATGCAGTCTCTGTGGGTTCGACCCCTACTCACCACTTTACTAATTCTAGTAGAGTATTTGTAGGGTTTTATAAATTCTTTTTTTTGTCGAAGTGTAAAACAACGACGACACTATTACATATTATTTTATCTCGTTTTGCACTTCGAACAGACCACAAGTCCAAGTGCTAAAATTCCTTATGAGCCCAAGGCTCCTTTCCCACAATGTTTTCTTGAAGCATCTAAATTGGGGAAGCAAGGGGACAAGCTGCATGACATGATGGAGGTGTTTCAATAAGTAAAGATTAATTTGGCACTCCTTGATGCCATCAAGCAAATTCCTCCTTATGCTAAATTCTTGAAGGACTTGTGCACTCAGAAAAGGCATTCTAAAAGTTATGTGCCAAAGAAGTGATGCTGCCACAATAATGAGTTCTATAATTCAGCAGTGCACTCCTCCCAAATTCAAAGATCTTGGTGCCCCAACTATCTCATGTATCATTGGGGAGCACCATGTTGATAAAGCTCTTCTTGATTTGGGTGCAAGTGTGAATTTGCTACCCTATTCAGTGTACTTATAATTAGGCTTGGGAGAACTGAAGCCTACCTCAGTGGTGTCGTAATTTGCAGACAGATCAACAAAGCAACCCCATGGGATCATTAAAGATGTGCTCATTAAAGTGGACAAGTTCTACTTTCCAGTTGATTTTATTGTACTTGACATTGAGCCAGTTCATAAACCAAAAAGGCATATTCCAGTGATCCTTGGTCGACCTTTCTTGGCTACTGCCGAAGCTTGCATAAGTTATAGGTTGGGGATCATGGATATTTCATTTGGCAACATGAATGTCAAGCTTAATGTGTTCAATGCTATCCAACACCCTCCAGATCAGAGTGATGTGTTCTGTATGGATGATATTGATGAATGTGTAGAGAAATTTGTTTCATCCTCTGTATCTTGAAACTCCTTGGAGGTATGTAAGTCTCTTTATGACTATGAGACAATTTATGATGAAGAGTTATGCAAAGAGGTAAATTCCATGCTGGAAGTGGATGTTATTTAGAATACTCCACCATGGAGAATTCCAATTGAGACACTCTCTTCTCTCTCTAGCACTCCCCTAGTGCCTTCATTAGAGTCCCATCCACAATTAGAGTTGAAGCCATTGCCTGACAAGTTGAAGTATATATTTTTGGGGGCGCAGAGAACTCTTCCTATTATCATTACCTCTGATCTGATAGAAACTCAAGAAAAGCGCTTAGTAGAGGTCTTACATCAACATCGTGAAGCAATCGGGTGGAGTGTTGCTGATCTTAAGGGCATTGATCCCTCGATTTGCATGCACAAAATCTATTTGGAAGAAGGATGTAAGCCATCTAGAGAGGCACAGAGGTGATTGAACCCCAATATGAAGGAGGTAGTAAAGAAAGAGGTTGTCAAGTTACTGGATGCAAGTATAATTTATCTAATTTCTGACAGCACATAGGTGAGTCCAACACAAGTGGTTCCTAAGAAGTTTGGTTTTACTATTGTCCCTAACTCTGTGGGAGAGCTTGTTCCACAACGTACTGCCACAGGTTGGCGTGTTTGCATTGATTACAGAAAGCTTAATTCTATGACAAGGAAGGATCACTTCCTTCTCCAATTCTTTGATCAAATACTTGAAAGGTTAGCTGGTCAGAGCTATTATTTCTTTCTGGATGACTACTCTGGTTATAACCAAGTAGCTATAGATCCAAAAGATCAAGAGAAGACTACTTTCACTTGTCCCTTTGGTACTTTTGCCTATCGTTTATATGCCATTTGGGTTATGTAATGCTCCGGCGACATTCCAGAAGTGTATGATGGCCATCTTTTCTGATATGGTGGAAAAACTCTTGGAGGTGTTCATGGATGACTTCTCTATTTTTTGATCCTCCTTTGAAGATTGTTTGAGCAATTTATCACTTGTGCTTCAAAGGTGTCAAGAACGGAATTTGGTACTTAGTTGGGAGAAAAACCATTTCATGGTGAAAAAGGGTATTGTGTTGGGCCATATTGTTTCAGAGAGAGGCATGGAAGTTGATAAAGAAAAGATCAATCTAATTGCTACTCTACCTCCTCAAACTTCGATGAAGCAAGTTCGTTATTTCTTAGGCCATACTGGATTTTATAGAAAATTCATCAAGGATTTCAGTAAAATTGCTCGACCATTGTGCCACTTGTTATCTAAAGATGTTTCCTTTTCCTTTGATGAAGAGTGTGTGCAAGCTTTTGAGAAGGTTCGGTCTTTATTATCCTCTGCACCAATCATGCAATCTCCAAAATGGCTCTACCTTTT
Source organism: Cornus controversa (assembly GCA_026545225.1). Lineage (NCBI taxonomy): Eukaryota > Viridiplantae > Streptophyta > Magnoliopsida > Cornales > Cornaceae > Cornus > Cornus controversa. The sequence goes on along the minus strand of CM048848.1, from coordinate 24,878,380 downwards.
GAAATCATATGTCATGCCTCTGATTATGCAGTAAGAGTAGTGTTGGGACAAAGAGAAGAGAAACGACCATATGTTATCTATTACGCTAGTAAGACTCTCTCTGATGCCTAACTCAATTATACAACTATAGAGAAAGAGCTTCTAACTGTAGTATTTGCCCTGGACAAGTTTCATTCCTATTTATTGGGGTCTAAGGTGGTTGTCTACTCTGATCATGCGACATTTAGACACTTATTGGCTAAAAAAGAAACCAAACTGCATCTTATTCAATGGATTTTATTGTTGCAAGAATTTAATTTGGAGATTAAGGATAAAAAGGGGACAGAGAATATAGTTGCGGATCATTTATCCCGGATTGAATCTGAGCCTGTGATCGATGCATTACCTATTGGTGACTCATTTTTGGATGAACAATTGTTTGGAATTTTTGATGATAAAGTTAATGGGCAAAGGTTGAAGCATTGTGTAGAAGGATTTGTGCAAACAAGAGACGTAGAGTCCGTCGACTTGACGCATCCCGTCTATCCGACTCAATCCCTTCGGAGAATCGATCGTCGCCTATGGACGTTAAATTGTAGGATTTGTATGTATTTTTATCCTTTAATTTCCTTAGTTTTCTTTGATTTTAAATTTTAGTTTAAGTTTTCTTAATATTTCTTTCAATTTTAGTTACGTTTTGATGTGTTTTCTTTGAGTTTTTGATGTATAAGTTGCTTCCAGAGGATGTCAAGAGGTGTACCAAGGTCTTTGGACTCAAGACGGGTGAAAAAATGAGTTCTCGATCAACCTTGGGCGATAGAGACTCCAAAAATACACGTCCCGATCGACCTTAGGCGATGGAGGCTCAAACAGGCATCAACAGGGGGGATCGATCGCCCATTTGAGGGGGGATCGATCGCCCCCATGATTTTTCAACATGGGAGACCAACCAGCTGGGCGATCGATCACCCAACCCTAGGGGCATCGATCGCCCAGGCCCATAAAGGGGCTGCCCAAATTTTTTTGCTATATAAGGCCCCCCCCTCTCCAGCTTTGGTGCTACTACTTGCTTCCTTGACATCTTTGCGCTCCAATTTGACTCCTACTTCAATCGGGAATAAGTTTTCTTCAATTGGTGATTCTTGAACAAGTATTTATCATTGATCATCATCAACATCAACATCAAAACTGGATTGATGATCACTAGTTCTCAAGAAAACTCTTACTTTCTCAAGTTCTACATCAAAGTAAGTGAAGTTTTTATTTTGCAAAATTGTGGCAATCTTTGTGAGGGCTTTTGAAGATCAAGTTTGGGGGATATAATTGGTGTATTGAATTGTTCAATTTGGGGTGGAAAAATTGTCTAAAGTAGTGGTTGAAGGATACACTTTTATTATGCACACTAAGTGTTTGATTTAGTTCCTCAACCAAGCTTTTTCTATTTCTATGGCACCAAAGAGAACAATTCACGAAGGTGCTTCAAGCTCGCACAATCCTCACTGAGCACGACATGATCCAACACCCATTTCCTCAAGATCTCACCGAGATAGAATTTATGAGAGATGCAATCCAAGAGCCTTGAATTTCGAAGTGACGTTTGACATCTCCGAACTATATGCTATATTTTTTGAGACACGATAGGGGATTTCTGACATCCTTCATCGTCGATCGGCTTCGATTTTTGTTCCACTATCTACTACTATCTACCCGAGGCTCATTAAGGTCTTTTATCATAACTTATTGCCACAACCTGATGAGCGGGATGTGCTTATTTCTTCAGTAGATGGAACGCGAGTTCAGGTGGATATGTCTTCGATTGCTATTGCCATGGGCTATCCTCATGAATGCCCAGCTGATTTGACCAATATCTACACTCCTCTACTCGATGATTTATCAGTAGGTAATTTGGTTGCACGTTTGTGTGCTAACCAATTCTCCGGGGCCAAAGCGGAATGTAGCTTCAAAGTCTTCTATGCCAAGTCATTTATGGTTCCTTGATACTGTTTTGTACAAGAATATATGTCCCATTGGACATAAAACTGAGAGGCATCAAGAGTTCCTTAGAGCTTTATATGCCATACATTTTGGGCATTGGCTATCATTCCCACAGATTGTCTTGGCCAGATTGAAAAATTTTATTCCAAGGTTGTGGCCAAGGCACTGGGCAGTGCAAGTGACTGGGAGTTTCCATTCCCTACTATCATTCATCAGTTGCTCATTGCATAGGGATATGCAGTCGATGAGGACGAGCTTGCTTTCCCACATGATATTCATTATGGCACACATAACTAGAATTTGAGCTGATCTCATATGTATCAAAGAGTCATAGCTGTGCCAGGTGAAGTGTCTTGATTGGTTCAGGGAAGGGAACCTGTACATATACCACCACCGGTGGAGGATCCAGAGGAGATGGAAGCAAAAAAGAATGTCCATGCACAAGCTGGTGGCCATGATTTCCATTATTTAGAGGGGCAGATTGCTGGGTTGACCACCCAGTTTCGCACCTTACAAATTGAGGTTTCCACACAGTTTGGAGCTATGAGAACCGAGATGGTGAATCACTATCGTGAGACTTGCCAGGATCAGTTAGAGATGAGGAGGATACTGCGTGCACTGATGTGCCAGACGAACTTGGATCCGGATGCTCAGTCACCACCACATCCTTGAATAGAAGGTAACTCTCTTTTGTATTTTATTTTATTTATTTTATTTTTAGTTTTATTTTTCTTTCTGTAGTTAGGATTTTTTTTTTAAAAATAATAAATATTTTTTTTTTTAGGATTATTCTATTTTCATATCTATTTTCACCCATCCTATTTCACTTGGTCTTTGGGGTATAGTGGTCTGTTTTGACAGGTTGTAACTTCCAAGTTTGGGGGTGTGCTTGCTTTGCCTTCATCTCATTGGTTTACTTTATTTTCTTGCCATTACTACTCTGGATTCTTGGTAACATCGTTCTTACTCTTCTCTATACTTTTATTGGGTGTACATTGAGGACAATGTACAGTTTAAGTTTGGGGGTGAGGCGATGCCTTATTTTTGTGCTTGATTGCAATATGGGGGAAATTTTTGTAAGAAATTCTCCTTGTTTTAAGATTTTTATTTTATTCTTTTCTTAGTTTATTTATTTATTTTCTCTTGTTTTGTGTTTAGATAGAATGTTTTGACATTATTCAAGGGATTAATACCTTATGTAGGTGCTTAACTTGCAATTCTTGAGTATGTTTTAAAATTTTGGAAACTATGGTTTAAATTATGTGATTTTAATCCTGATTTGCATTGATATGTTTTGGGGTGATTAGTTTTAGTTTCCTCACATGCACATGCACATGCACACTAGTATAGTCTTGTGGGGGTATAAACTTTGGCTTTGAGTTATTGTGTTACATATGCTTGATATTAATTAGTATCTCTTGAGAATGAGTACCGATGATGTGCTTACTTGATTTCAATGAAAAAAAAACAGAATAAAAAAGAAAGAAATATATCTGTTGAATAGCAAATCAATTTGATCTCTTTCATGAGTAACCGGGCCTCTATGCCTCAGGAAGCACGGAGTGTTCGCGTTAAAAGTGAAAGGGTGAGAAAAGATGAACATTGGTTGTCTTGATTTGTACCTTGACTGATTCGAGTAATTAGGTTCTTCGGTGTATCTTAAAGCCTAGTGCCCTAAAACCATCTGGTTTGGGAGTCACTGACTAAAAACTTGCTACATGGGTCTTTTAGAAAGCTTAATAGATCAAGACATTGCACAAACAATAAAGCAATGAAAAAAAAAGACTTGAAAAAAAATGAAAAATTAATGTATTCATGTTTCGAAGTATGAGTTCAACAAGGACAACTGGTAAGTTAAAGGGGTATGTGCCTTAATATATTCAGAGCTGGGTTTTGCTACATTAGATGACTGCTAGTTCACTTTTCACGAGGGAGCTAGAGTTGGTTATTTTGAGATATGTTGATGTGAATTAGGAGTGGAGACCATTGCCTTGAATTATGAAATTTAAAAATTTGAAATTATTCTTGAATGCAAGTTTGTACCTATATATTGTAATCTTCTTCTTGATTAATGTTGAAACAGAATTTTGAATGTTTGTGGGTAACATTTCTGAAAACCCTCACGAGACTATACTTGTCCACTAGGGGGAACCTAGGGGTTTAAAGGCTTGTTGCATATTCTAAATGCAATCATTTCTCCCACGAAAGTGGAGTTGGGCGTTGGTGTGGTTACGTCACCTTGGAGTGGGTAAATACTCAGTGACGGTAGTTTGCTCACCTTGGAGTAGGTAAATACTCAGTGGTTTCAAAAAAAAAAGGTTGCCCAATCGCCTTGGAGTAGGTAAATACTCGGTGATTGTGGTTGCTCACCTTGGAGTAGGTAAATACTCGATGAGAATTGAAAGAAGGGGGGCCAAGTCACCATGGAGTAGGTAAATACTCGGTGACGGTGGTCTATCCACCTTGGAGTAGGTAAATACTCGGTGGCGGAATTGGAATGGTGTGGAAAAGTGTCTCGGTTTCATTATTTGGTCAAGGATCATGTTGGGATGTCGGATTGAGTCCGAGAGAGAGACAAGTGTATGATTCTTGCCTTCATTTGAATTATGAAGTATGTTATGTGTTTAATGCATCCCTATATATATATATATATGCATTATTGTGAGTGAACATGATGTATGTTGAATGATACGTGAAATGTTGTGACATGCATCCATGTAGGTCGTGTCCGGTCGGCACTTAGGTGGGTTGGGGTATCTCTACTGAGCCACAGTGATGCTCACCCCTTTATTCTAAATATTTTACAGATAAAGCGCCAATGACGGATGGGACATTAGTGTCAAAGTGAAATTCTAGTAGCCCTTTGCTATCTTTTGGATTTGTGAATTTTTGTGGCTATCCATGCCGGCTTGTGGCATGTGACTTCCTTTTTAGTCATGGTTGTACTTTGGACATATGTACTCTTGATGTATGTATTGGATTATAAACTTGTTGGGTGTGAAAAGACAACGGTTTAATTTATGTAATGCACATGGTGGCACTTGGTTCATTTGATGATGTTTCCATTATGAATGGATTGCGTTTGTGAAAGAGAATGATTCAATTTTGGTGTATGAATTCAATTTTGGATGTGATCTTGAGAGTGAGATTGATGTTAGAACCTTTTATTATGTTTTTAATCATGTATAAAGGGTTCTAGGATGATAGGATATTGATTGGGCTTTATGTGGTTCACGTATAGGGTTATTGGAAGCCCCGAGAGGTGCATTTTGATCAATCGAGATGCCTATTTTGATCAATCAAAACCCCCATTTCGATTGATCGAAAGGGTGATGATTTATGGTGATTTTTAGAGTCCAGGTAGGAGGAATTTCGATCAATTGAAACCCCCATCTCGATCAATCAAAATATTTCAGGTCTGGGGTTCCAAGAGGGTGAAAATCTCGCTAGAATTTCGATCAATCGAGATTTCATCTCGATCAATTGAAATTACTATTCACAGATTTTTCTAAAACTTCATTTCGATGTAATTTCTTCGTTTTAGATCGGAACTGAGTGTGGTTTTTTTTTAAATTGAGTATTTTTGGATTCTCTATCGAACGGTGTAAGCCTTAGTTTCAGATTACAAACACAGAAAGTTTTGAGGCTCGAAAGTGATTGATTCTCAAAGGAGTGGCCAAGTAAATGTTCACTAAGGTGTATGATTCGATGTAGGGCCCATGGGAATTGGTTAAGATGGATTTGCATGCATTTATATGCAATAATTGAGTTAAGCTTCCGCAGTAAATGAGGGTAATGAGGGTCTATTGGGCTAAATAGACAGTTTAACCTCTGGTTCTCCGAGAGTTACATATCGGGACATTATAGCATGGTATCAAACCTTGATACTAATGCATGTGTGTAAGTGTGGTAAATGTTCACAGGGTTGAGTGAACGGGTTCACACTCAGAATTTGGGGTCGGTCCGGGGGAGTTTCGGCGGTCCGGGTTCCGGGGCGTGACAGAGTGGTATCAGAGCCCTAGGTTGGAATACCTAGGGATGAAGGGTGAGACTTGACTTAGTTATCACTTAAGTTAAGGATCGAAACATATGGATTTGAACTTGAGATTATAAATTTCTTATGTGGAAGTTTATGTATGCTTACGTTTTCATAACATGCCTATATGGACTAAATTGGCATGACATGTGTAAGCATGATGGATATGTGTAAGAAGTGTAAATTTGTTGGACTTAAAATTTTTCTTGTTGTGCATATAGAAAGAAATGCCTCCAAGAAGAGCGCGAGACATTGGCGCTGATGCTCCTCAGGAGCCAAAAGATAGAACGCAGTTTATGCGTGATATGGCGTACACTATGAGGTGGATGGCTAGGGAAGCCAGAGAAGAGGAAGTTCAGGCATTGCCTAGGGTTCCCTTTAGCTGCCAAATGGTAGCAATAAAGGAATATGTGAAATTTAACCACCTACCTTTGATGGCGCGCGTGATCCGCTTGTGGCTGGGAGTTGGATAGACCAAACTCACAAACTCATGGTTGCTCTTGCAATCGATAAGGATTTGAAAGTGGGGGTAGCGGCACTTCACTTACAAGGAGAAGCTGATTGGTGGTGGCAATTCATCGAGAATGTCCATAATACCGAGACCATGGACTGGGAAACCTTTAAGGGTTTATTCTTTGAGAAGTTCTTTCCGACTTCGGTGAAAGACCGGATGAGGCAAGAGTTCATAGACTTAGTCCAAGGGGACTTGGATGTGATGGGGTACGAGACCAAATTTACATATTTGGCTCGCTTTGCCCCGAAGATGGTAGCTAATGAAGAGCTAAAGGTGAAAAAGTTCGTGAAAGGACTGAAAACCTCTATCAGAAAGAGGGTGTCTATTTTGGGTTTGAGGACCTACAGTGAGGTGGTTGACAGAGCCTTGGTGGTTAAGGAGGATGACAGTGACTCCCAAAGGATATGGGACTCCAAACAGCAAGCGAAGAATGCAGGGGCATCTTCGAGTAGTCAAGGACGGAAGAGGAATAGGGAGGGTAAGTCAGGTTTCCAGAGGCGGCAACAAGCTCGCCCGGTACACTCATTGGCCTTGCCTTCTGGATCTTCACGATCTTCTGTGGTGTGTTATAATTGCCATCAGATTGGCCATTTTAGCGGGGAGTGCCCACAGGGACATACAGTGGCACCAGTGCCAGCAAGGATAGTAGGGGAGAGGGTGTGTTTCTCTTGTAAACAACCCAGACATGTGAAAGCTAACTGCCCACGGAGGCAAGTGATACAGAGTGGTACAGGGACTCAGCAGAGAGCTGGGCAGACGACTACAGTTTAGTCTGGCTTCAGGGCATTACCGCCACCGTAGCCAGCACAATCAGTACAGGAATCGCGGGTAGCGAGGGGTCTTACGCCTGCTTCTAGTCAGCAGTCAGGGTTATAGGGGGCTGGTCAGCAGTCACGGGGCCGTGTTTTCACATTTGCTCTGCCAGAGGATGTATCGAGACCGTCGGTGGTCAGAGGTATTTTCCTGGTTTCTAGATCATGGGTTAGGGTGTTGATAGATTCAGGTGCATCACATTCATTCATATCTGTTGCATTTGCTTATGCCTTGGGGCTGCAGGTGTCATCACTAGAGTCACCATTGTCCATTGATACACCAGTTGGGGGTAGGATTACCCTGGATAGAGTGTGTTGGTCTTGCGAGATTGAGGTTGTTGGGCGTCGACTAGTGTTCGACTTTGTGTTACTAGGCATGACCACTTTTGATGTCATTCTAGGTATGGACTGGCTATCTACATTTAGAGCCACGATTGATTGTTTCCATAGGAGAGTGACAGTGTGCACACCCGAGGGTGAGTGCTTTTATTTTGTGGGAGAACGGGATGATTTCTATGTTCCATCTCTATTTGGTTCCGATGTGAGGGACGGGGTTGGATATTTCCTTGCTAGCTTGTTAGCCGAGGAGGATGAGATTATGACTAGTGGAGGATTTCCACCGGTGGTTAGAGAGTTTGTGGATGTGTTTTCGGAGGACTTGACAGAGTTACCTCCGATGAGAGATGTGGTATTTAGCATTGATCTTGCTCCTGGTACCGCGCCTATCTCCATGGCACCGTACCAGATGGCACCAACAGAGTTAATGGAGTTGAAAGATCAATTGCAAGAATTATTGGATAAGGGATTTGTACGACCTAGTACATCGCCTTGGGGAGCTCTGGTCCTATTTGCTAAAAAGAAGGACGGATCTTTATGGTTATGCATAGACTACTGTAAGTTGAACCAAGCAACGATTAAGAAAAAATATCCTTTGCCAAGGATAGATGACTTGTTTGATCAGCTTAAAGGTTCGACTTGTTTTTTGAAGATCGACTTGAGGTCAGGGTATTACCAGTTGAGGGTAAGGGAAGAGGACATTCTGAAGACAGCTTTTTGGACTAGATGTGGCCACTATGAGTTTTTAGTGATGCCATTTGGATTGACGAACGCACCAACAGCGTTCATGGATTTGATGAACTGGATATTCAGGGTGTACTTAGATAGGTTTGTGGTGGTCTTCATGGATGACATTCTTGTGTATTCTTCTTCTATGGAAGAGCATGAGATCCATTTGAAGACAGTGTTACAGACATTGAGAGAGCACCGTTTGTATACCAAATTCGAAAAATGTGAGTTTTAGCTAACGGAGGTGAAGTTCCTAGGACACGTGGTGTCGGAAGGAGGAGTATCGGTAGATCCTTCTAAGATTGAAGCGGTAATGGATTGGGAGAGGCCTAAGAACGTATTTGAGATACGTAGTTTCTTGGGATTTGCAGGATATTACCAGTGTTTTGTGAAGGACTTTTCAAAGTTAGGGGCGCCGATGACCAAGCTTACTCGTAAAGGAGTTAAGTTTGAGTGGAACGAGGCTTGCGAGCATTCCTTTATGGAATTGAAGCATAGATTGACTAGTGCTCCATTATTGATTATTCCTGAGCGCGGTTTGGGTTATGTCATCTATTGTGATGCTTCACGGGATGGTTTGGGATGTGTGTTAATGCAGACCGAGAGGGTTGTTGTATATGATTCCCGATAGTTGAAGATCCACAAGCAGAATTACCCGACTCATGACTTGGAGTTGGCGGCAGTAATTTTTGCTTTGAAAACGTGTAGGCATTATCTCTACAGAGAGAAGTTTAAGATTTTCTCCGATCATAAGAGTTTGAAGTACCTTTTTACACAAAAGAACTTGAATATGAGACAGAGGAGATGGGTTGAATACATGAAAGACTACAACTTTGATCTTCAGTATCACCTGGGGAAGGCCAATGTGGTTGCTGAAGCATTAAGTAGGAAATCACATGGCACTTTGGCTAGCATTGCCATTCGTGAATGGAAGATGATGGAAGACATCTCAGAAATGGGATTATGCTTCAGTGAGAGTGATGGATAAGCCACTTTGTTCACACTCATAGCGCAACCAACTCTAGTGAGTAGGGTGGTTGAGGAGTAGAGGCATGACACAGAGTTAGAGAGCATTCGCACTCGGATTACGGTTGGTGAGGTAGTGGAGGATTGGGTTATCCATTCAGATGGAGATCTGAGGTTCAGAGGCAGAATGGTGGTCCCATTGGCTTGTAGGGATGAGGTCCTGAGGGAGTTTCATAGCTCCAGACTTGCAGTATATCCCGGTGGTACCAAGATGTACCACAACCTTCGTAGACAGTATTGGTGGAAGGGCATGAAAAAGGACATCGTACGGTTTATGGCGAGGTGCCTCACTTGTCAACAAGTGAAGGCCGAGTATCAGAGACTGGCAGGTTTGTTACAGCCTTTACCGGTAGCTATGTGGAAGTGGGAACACATCACTATGGACTTTGTGATGGGTTTACCTAATACGAAGAATAGTCATGATGCAGTTTGGGTCATTGTGGATAGGTTGACCAAGGTGGCTCATTTTCTCCCTATTCGAGTGACAAATGATGTGGATACTCTTAGTCGGTTGTATATTGATCAGATTGTGAGACTGCATGGAGTGCCAGTTTCCATTGTGTCTGATAGAGATCCGAGATTCACGTCACAGTTTTGGTAGAGTTTTCAGGCTGCACTTGATACAGACCTCCATTTCAGTATGGCTTTTCACCCTTAGACAGATGGTCAGTCGGAGCGTACTATACAGATTTTGGAGGATATGCTTAGAGCATGTGCACTTGATTTTTGAGGCAGTTGGGAGGATCACCTTCCATTAGTGGAGTTTGCATACAATAATAGCTACCAAACTAGTATTGAGATGGCTCCATTTGAGGCCTTGTACGGTAGACCTTGTAGGTGACCAGTTTGTTGGGCAGAGGTTGGTGAGACAGTGGCTTTGGGGCCAGATATAGTCAGAGAGACTAGAGAAAAGATTAAGATTATACGGCAGCGTTTGCTTACGACTCAGAGTCGGCAGAAAAGCTATGCTGACAAAAGGCGGAGGCCTTTCGCATTTGTGGTGGGAGACCATGTCTTCTTCAAGGTCTCACCATGATTGGGTTTAATGAGGTTTGGGCGTAGCGGAAAGCTAGTCCCATGGTTTATCGATCCATTCGAGATATTGGATCGTGTGGGTGAGGTTGCATACCGCTTGGCATTGCCACCGCAATTGTCAAGTGTGCACAATGCTTTTCACGTTTCGATGTTGAGAAAGTATGAGCTGAATCCTTCACATATGTTAGATTGGACAGATCTTGAGGTGAAGGAGGACGTGTCCTACGAGGAAAGACCAGTACAGGTTTTGGATGTTAGGGAGCAAGTGCTTCGGGGCAAGACTATTCCATTGGTTAAAGTCCTTTGGAGGCATCACGGAGTCGAATAGGCTACGTGGGAGCGAGAGCAAGAAGTCCGCTCGAAATACCCCTAGTTGTTTTCTACTTGAGGTATGTTTCTAATTTCGGGGATGAAATTCCCTTAAAGTGGGGAGGTTGTAGAGACCGTGACCAATTTTGGCCGGTTTTGCATTTTTTGCATTATAATTGCGATAAATGTATTTTGAGTGGTGTTTAACATGTTTTGAGTGTGGGAAATATGTTTGGAAAGTGTTTTTAAGGTTTTGGAAAGTTTTCGGGAGATTTGGAGAAGTTTGACTTTTTGGTCAAATCGGGGCCCGGGATGCGACTTAAGTGGGCCCAGAAATCCAGAAAATTTTTAAAAATATTTATTTTTGAGAATGGCTGAGATGAAATGTTTAGAGAGTAGAGGAAGTGATTTTGAGACCTTAGGAGTTTTCGGAATCGAAAAAGGAGTCCGGGAAGGTGCGTTAAGTGGCCTAGGGGTATTTTGGTCTTTTCGTGACCTAGGGACCTTAAATGGTCAAACTCTGCAAAGATATTTCATATCTCACGGCTGCTTCTCTCTCTATATTACTCCCACTTCTTCTCTCTTCCTTCTCTCTAAATTTTGGAGGTCTTCGGGTGTGATTCAAGTTCCGCCGAAGAAGGGAGATACGTAGGGGACGGCTAGGGCTTCCCTTTGAACCGATCAAAGTTACGGTTTGGCAAGTTTGACGTTGCTGGAATTTTGAGAAGTGCTTGGAAGGCCTTCATTTTCGAGGTAGGGGTGTTCTTTCTCATCTACTTGTCTATTCTAGGGTTTCGGGTGAAGTGGTGAGAGCTAAGGATGTGTATTGCATGTTTTAGAGATGTAAGAGGGGTGGGATAAGGTGTTTTTATTCTTCTCTTGAGTCTCTTGTATGCAATAGATGTGTATCTCCTAGTTTGCATGATGTGAGAGACAAATGCATGAAAATGTGGGAGAATGAGAGCATATATGCTTATGTGCTTAATGTGGTGTACATGTGTAATTATGTGCAATGTTAGACATATATGTGCTATATGTTGTAAGTGAGTTAAATGCATGCTATATTTGTATAGAAAATGTGTGCATTTGTGAAGCATCATTAAAATGTGCTTAAGTTAAGTTTTGTGAGCATATGTGGATATTATGCTAGGTTTTGCATGTATAGGTAAATATATGTGTGGTGTAGTGGAGATGAAATGCATGCTACGTGTTTTATCTATTAGCATGTGCATTGTGAGGCATCAAATTAAATGCTTGATGTTTATATGTTCGAAATGCATATATTGGGGCCATTGTGAGGAAATGGGGAAGTGTGGTTGAATTGCCTAGAGTAGGTCAATACTCAGAGAGGGCGTTGGTGTGGTTACGTCACCTTGGAGTGGGTAAATACTCGGTGACAGTGGTTTGCTCACCTTGGAGTAGGTAAATACTCAGTGGAGCTTCAAAAAAAAAAAGGTTGCCCAATCGCCTTGGAGTAGGTAAATACTCGGTGATTGTGGTTTCTCACCTTGGAGTAGGTAAATACTCAATGAGAATTAAAAGAAGGGGGGCCAAGTCACCTTGGAGTAGGTAAATACTTGGTGACGGTGGTCTATCCACCTTGGAGTAGGTAAATACTCGGTGGCGGAATTGGAATGGTGTGGAAAAGTGTCTCGGTTTCATGATTCGGTCAAGGATCATGTTGGGATGTCGGGTTGAGTCCGAGAGAGAGACAAGTGTATGATTCTTGCCTTCATTTGAATTATGAAGTATGTTATGTGTTTAATGCATCCCTATATATATATGCATTGTTGTGAGTGAACATGATGTATGTTGAATGATATGTGAAATGTTGTGACATGCATCCATGTAGGTCGTGTCGGGTCGGCACTTAGGTGGGTTGGGGTATCTCTACTGAGCCGCAGTGGTGCTCACCCCTTTATTCTAAATATTTTATAGATAAAGCACCGATGAAGGATGGGACATAAGTGTCCAAGTGGAATTCTAGTAGCCCTTTGCTATCTTTTGGATTTGTGCATTTTTGTGGATATCCATGCCGGCTTGTGGCATGTGACTTTCTTTTTAGTCGTGGTTGTACTTTGGACATATGTACTCTTGATGTATGTATTGAATTATAAACTTGTTAGGTGTGAAAAGACAATGGTTTAATTTATGTAATGCCCATGGCGGTACTTGGTTCATTTGATGATGTTTCCATTATGAATGGATGGCGTTTGTGAAAGAGAATGATTCAATTTTGGTGTATGAATTTAATTTTGGATGTGATCTTGAGAGTGAGATTGATGTTAGATCCTTTCATTATGTTTTTAATCATGTATGAGGGGTTCTAGGTTGATAGGATATTGATTGGGCTTCATGTGGTTCATGTATAGGGTTGTTGGAAGTCCCGTGAGGTGCATTTCGATCAATCGAGATGCCTATTTCGATCAATCGAAACCCCCATTTCGATTGATCGAAAGGGTGATGATTTATGGTGATTTTTAGAGTCCAGGTAGGAGGAATTTCGATCAATCGAAACCCCCATCTCGATCAATGGAAATATTGCAGGTCTGGGGTCCCGAGAGGGTGAAAATCTCGCTAGAATTTCGATCAATCGAGATTTCATCTCGATCAATCGAAATTACTATTCACAACTTTTTCCAAAACTTCATTTCGATGTAGTTTCTTCGTTTTAGATCGGAATTGAGTATGGTTTTTTTTTAAATTGAGTATTTTTGGATTTTCTATCTAATGGTATAAGCCTCAATTTCAGATTCCAAACACAAAAAATTTTGAGGCTCGAAAGTGAGTGATTCTCAAAGGAGTGGCCAAGTAAATGTTCACTATGGTGTATGATTCGATGTAAGGCCCATGGGGATTGGTTAAGATGGATTTGCATGCATTTATATGCAAGAATTGAGTTAAGCTTCTGCAGTAATTGAGGGTAATGAGGGTCTATTGGGCTAAATAGACAGTTTAACCTCCAGTTCTCCGAGAGTTACATATCGGGACATTATAGCATGGTATCAAACCTTGATACTAATGCATGTGTGTAACTATGGTTAAGGGTTCACAGGGTTGATTGAACGGGTTCACACTCGGAATTTGGGGTCGGTCCGGAGGAGTTTCGGCGGTCCGGGTTCCGGGGCGTGACATTGCATATAAGGAAAGGAAAAGTAGACTTATGAGAGACTGTCCTATAAATATATCGTATTCTCATATAATCATATTTGTCTTCAAGAGAAAAAAAATGTTTACATAATATTTTATACATCAAGGTGTTCGATTATTTTCGATGAACCACGCTTCCACAACAGAAAATATCCCTTCCTCATTATTTTTGGATAAGATTCGATGATGATGTATGTTATGGTTATAATTTTCTATACATTGTGGTTGTATTCGGAATAATAATGGATGTTCGCAGATTGTGCGCTAAATCATAGATGTGCTGAATCGTAATTCCTATTAGAATTAATCATATGGGTAAACGCTTAGTTGTTCATTCTATGAGTTCATTTGGGTTGAATATATAGTGTGGGGCCCATTAAGGTGAGTCATTGATTATACTTACAAATATATGTTTATATATGTATGGGGAAGCTTCCGTTATTATAATGAGTATGGATGGAGCATTGGATTTAATGGTGAGGTATTGAGGCAATGTCTAACTCACAACCCTAGTTCTTATTCCTCCTTTGAGAATTTGGAAATCGGGATGTGACATCTCTGTTATTTAACCTATTCATAGGGGAGGTAAGTGTAATTTATCCTACTGTATGTGTAACTCAATATTAGATTTATAAACCAATACTATGATAAATAAGTAATATCTCATTACTTATTATCGTTAATCTAAATTGCACACAAGTTCCACTACATAACTATTTCCTCTACCTTAACTTTGTTAATTAGTTAACCTCTTGGTTCACAATTATTATTTTTCACTTAATTAACCAAGACATGAGCTCAAACAAATCATAGTGGTTATAGAGACCGGACCCGATTTTGGCCAATTTTCATTTTATCTATCATCTTTGCCAAAAATAAATGTGTACCCTATTTGTAAAATTTGCAATCCCAGTATTTCTGTAAACAAATATTTGTAAAATTGAAAATCCCAATATGCCCATAAATAAATATTTGTAAAATTGGAAATCCCAACATGCACGAAAATAAATATTTGTAAAATTGGCAATCCCGCCTAAAAATAATATTGTAACATTGGCAATCCCAACATGCCCGAAAATAAATATTTGTAAAATTGGGGATCCCAACATGCCAGAAAATAAATATTTTTAAAATTGGCAATCCCAAAATGCCTAAAAATAAATATTTGTAAAATTGGCAATCTCAACATGCCTGAAAATAAATATTTGTAAAATTGGCAATCCCAACAGGCCCGAAAATAAATATTTATAAAATTGACAACCTCAACATTCCCGAAAATAAATGTATACCCTATTTATATGAGGCAATCATGACATGCCTATTCCCGTACTTCCTAATACCTTATTAGGTATTTGGCAATCCTGACATGCCTCCTGGCAATCCTTACATGCCTCCATAATTAACATTTGATACCTTATTAGGTATTTGGCAAGCCTGACATGCCTCCTAACAATCCTTACATGCCTCCCTTATTAACATTAATTACCTTATTAGGTATTTGACAATCCTGACATGCCTCCTGGCAATCCTTACATGCCTCCTGAT
Source organism: Cornus controversa (assembly GCA_026545225.1). Taxonomy (NCBI): domain Eukaryota; kingdom Viridiplantae; phylum Streptophyta; class Magnoliopsida; order Cornales; family Cornaceae; genus Cornus; species Cornus controversa. The sequence continues at coordinate 24,862,914 of CM048848.1, read as the reverse complement.
GTGGCTCTTTCGCTGTTTATCAAATTTATATTTATATTTTCCACTCATAATAGAAAGAATCCTTGAAGGATAGGGTTCTGAGTTGAGGGTGTCGGTCCCACAGAGACTACCTAGGAATAACATGCTAAAAGTCAAAGGTTGCTTCTCATTTAATTCACAAACAAGGTTTTGGGTTGTTTGTTTACTCTATTTTAAAAACATAAATGATAATTAAAATGCAAAATTTGAGAGAAAAGTAATGGACTAGGGTTGAAACTTCACCACTAGCCTCTTAGTATGTCAAACTTATATTAATTGAGGGAATTCATGCAATTGTGTACTAAATAGTGCATTTGGCTCGTGGCCTACAATGCTACTATCAAGAGGATACATACACCTTAAAATACTACAGTTCATCTTCGATACGTGTAAATTCCCTATCTACCTACTTACCTAAATACCTAATGAACTAAGTGTAGCTAATTTACCATCTCTTAGCATGGACTATGTAAATCAAGCTATGTATGTTAAAATGAAAACTAGTACCAAGCCATCACTTGTAGTCCTCATGGAACTATCGATGACACTCAGGGTATCACATCCTCAAGAGAAGGACATCATGGCAAACATGAAATAAAGATACAATATGTGCAAAAAAAAAAAAAGCAACCATTGTATACATACATACATGTACCTTACTCCAAACTTAAATTAAACATTATCCTCAATGTTTGAACTAAGAACTAAGAAGAGTTAGAACAATGTTACCAGCTGGTTGATGGGTCTCAAAAAGCTAAAACATCAATCGTGTAAGGGTAGTGGGTACACGGGTTCATGTTGAACAAGTGGGGCAATCAAAACTTGCACAAGGACAACTACATACCAGCATAACATACACATGGTGACAAATGCAATAAAAGAAAAGAAACATAATGACAGAAAACAAATATGCACAAACAAGGAAAAGAAAGTGCAAATATTCCATTAATTCAAACATTTGTCAATACAAGTGATGGAATTTATGGAATACACAAAAACATGCTTTAAAAGCAACAAAAAAGGGCCTACATGGCACCATACAGACCTATGACTATAAAGACGAGAAAATATATAAACTTAAATAAAAATAGTAACAAAACAGAAAAATGGGGCTAAGGCTGAGGCAGCGGTGGCGGTGGCGGTGGTGCAGTAGAAGTATAAGCACCCCGAGAAGCAAGGATAGCCCTAAGCAGCTACTCAATGCACTGCTGACTGTCCACAACAGTGTGAATGCTAGCACTAAGGGCGTCCAAGTGCTCGTCGGTTTATCGACGATGCTCAGCAGTCACACGACTGTGCTTAGTAAACTCCATTTATAGTTGGGCCAAATTCACAGCTAAATAGGTATAGCCTTTGGTAAGGTAGTCCGAATCAACTCCTCCCATGCCCATCATATCAACCTTGAGCTCCTCATAAGTGTCCTCCTCAGCTTAGACATCCATCTCCATGTCATCCTTGGGGACCTCTGCATCACTCTTACTAGCCTCCATCTCGGGTGCTACTCGTGGCAAAGCAGTCATATGAGCCACCAATCTTCTACCAATTCTACACTAGAAAGCATGACGGTGGACCCATAGTGACGTAAGATTATGAGGAAGCTCTCGACAGAGGAAATGATCCTCACCAAGGGCAATGTCATCGGGTTGCATATGTGGGCACCCGGTAAGCTCAACAATGGTGTCAACGGATATGGCAAGAGGCGTGCCATCCATGCTCATCCTCAAAATATCTGGCTTATTGCAATCATAGTGGAGGTTTATGAAAAATACCTCCACGAGCCTCGGGTAAGCTATATCTATAGTTGCTGTGAAAAGAGTCAAATGGCGAAGATTCTGTAATGCTGCCAATGTCCATTGGGCATACGAATCATCCACAAAGTTTGCCTCTCTAATAAGGTATTTGAGCATAATCCCTTGGTTCTTCTATTTAACACGCGGTACGTCTTAGATTCGGCCCGTAGGAACTTTGTTTTAGACCATCTTTGCTTAAAAATATTTCTCAGAATTTTTCTCAAGCACTTGATGTGCAATGTGCTCAGCATCCTCTTCCTTGCTTCACAAATCACTTACAAAAACCAACTCACCCTCAATTCTTCCGGCAATGATGTCTCAAGACTCCAATAAAATCAAACAAATGCAATAATCCCCCAAACTTCCTCCAAAAATCCAAAATGAATACAGAACCCACACTCCCCAACTTCACAAATGCTAAGCAAAAAGGGTCAACCAAAGCTCTTACCTTTCATTGTTCAGAGTGGAGCCTCAATGGTGATTGTCCAAACATGTAATCACTTCCAAAGATTCAAACTTAGTGATAATGGATGATGCTCAGAATGATTTTGATGGTGGATGTGTGTTTGAGGGCTTCGGATGAGAGGGAGAGGAGAGAGTCGCGAGAGAGAGGAAAAAATGAGAGGGAAAGAGAGGGGGTTCATATTTTAAGTGACTGTGGATGCAGTTAATCGATACATTGAAATAAAAGTGTCAATGGATTGAAATATAAGGTGCGAAAGGTGCTGGAATTGGAATTGAAATGGGACATTTAAAGATCGATGCATCAAAGTTGGGATTTCGATGCATCGAAGTGCCATATAGCTGTGATTTTGCAAAATTGTCCCAAGTATGGAAAAATTGTGTTTAATCCTCAAAATCACACCTCTCACACTTAGACACATTCAAAAATATTTAGATACATTCCTTTTGGATTCAAAGGGTCACACGGAACATGATAGGATTACGAAAATGCCAAGTTTACTGTCTACGGTGAGACATGAAACGACTCATAGGTCCAAAAAAATGGGATCCCTCAATTTGACAATATACATGTATGCCATATGCATTTGACTATCAGTGCAAGGTTTCATCCTTTGCCATTTAACCTTAAAGAGTGTTCCGTCCTTGGGATCATTTAGTTCCACTACTTCATGGGGAGCAATAGAATTGATAATGAAAGGATAGTCCCATCGGGAGTGAAGTTTTTTGGGAAATAGGCAAAACCTAGAATTATAAAGCCAAACTTTTTGGCCTGGATAGAATGATTTGGAACGAATATGATGATCATGGAAAACCTTGGTCTCGGCCTTATAGCTTTTTGTGCTTTCGTACGTGTCATTCCTCATTTCCTCTAATTCAGTCAACTGAAGCTTTCGATTAGAGCTGGCCAATCTCATATCGAAATTAAACTTCTTAATAGCCTAGAAGGCTTTGTACTCGAGCTCAACTGATAAGTGACATGCCTTACCATATACAAGATGGTACGGTGACTTGCCAATCAGGTTTTATAAGGAGTACGGTACGCCCACACCAATCCTTGCGATCGGGGCGCACAATTTTTTGAGAATGTGCTTAATTTTCTTATTAGATACTTCTACTTGGCCACTCATTTGAGGGTGGTAAGGTGTAGCAACCTTGTGAGTGATGGAGTATTTGAGTAGCAAGGTTCGTAAGAACTGGTTGCAAAAGTGTTTACCCCCGTCACTGATGATGGCTCGAGACGTACCAAAAGAACTAAAGATGTTCATCTGAATGAATTTAACAATGACTGCATGGTCAATGGTTTTGGTAACCAAGGCCTCATCCATTTAGATACATAATCCACCACCACAAGTATGAACTCAAAACTGGAGGATTTTGGAAATGGGCCCATAAAGTCGATGCCCTAAACATCGAAGATATCGACAATTAAGATTAGGTTCAAGGGCATCGTATCTTTATGAGACATAGGGCCAAGGAGCTGACATCACTCGCACGAGAGGCAGAATAATTATACATCTCGATGCACGGTTGGCCAGAAGAAACAACATTGAAAAATTTTGGAAGCAGTCTTCCGAGCACTGAAATGACCTTCACATTCTAATGTATAGTAAAAGGTAAGAATTCTAGGACTCTCACTCTCTGGCATAGATCGGTGGATGATTTGGTCGGGACAATACTTGAATAGATGATGATCGTCCTAAAAATATGAACATATTTAGAAATGGAAGCGATCATTTTCCTATTTGCACCAAGAGGATGGGATCTTCTTAGTTGCTAGGAAATTGATTATATCAGTAAACCAGAGAAGTTTCTCGTGAGTGACTTCAAACAGTTGCTCATCTAGAAAGGATTCACTAATTGAAATTCAGTCGTGATGGCACTCAACCAGAATTAGAGACAAATGGTCGGCGACCACATTCTCAGTACCCTTTTTATACTAAATCTCAAAATCAAACTGTTGAAACAAGAGTATCCATCGGATCAGCCGAGGTTTAGTATCCCATCTGCCCAATAAGTGCTAAAGAGTAGCATGGTCTTAGTAGACAATGACCATGGATCCTAAGAGATAAGATCTAAATTTGTCCAAGGCATAAACAACTACAAGCAATTCCTTTTCCGTAGTTTTATAATTCATTTAAGCTTCGAAAAGGGATTTACTTACATAGTAAATAACATGCGGTAACTTGTCAACATGTTACCCTAAGACAACACCCGTAGAAAAATCAGATGCATCACACATAACCTCAAATGGGAGAGCCCAATTTGAAGGAAGTAGAATGGGAGCGGTTGATTGAAGTGTGCAGAGTGTTTCAAAAGATTTAAGGCACGCTTTACCAAAGTAAAAAAAAAAGTTCCCTTCTCAATAAGTCGACATAAGGGCTGAGATATCTTGCTAAAGCCCTTGATTAAATGGCGATAAAAACCTGCATAGCCAAGGAATGAACAAATGCCCTCATCGATGAAGGTGGTGGAAGCTTATATATGAGTTCCACCTTGCCTCTATCAACTTCTATACCTCATTTAGACATAATGTACCCAAGTACAATTCCCTCTTGACCTATGAAATGGCTCTTTTTTCAACTAAGAATATGATTCGTGTCCTTGCAACGCTTGAGTGTAAATGTAAGATTATGAAGGCATGAATCAAAGGATGGTCGGAAGACTGAAAATTCATCCATGAACACTTCAAGGAACTTCTCCACCATGTCTGAAAAAATAGACATCATACACCATTGAAAAGTCACTGGTGCATTATGTAAGCCAAAGGGCATGCGTCTATAAGCGAATGTTCTGAATGGACATGTGAATGTGGTTTTTTCTTGGTCTTGCGGGTCTAATGTGACTTGATTATATCCAAAATATCCATATAAAAAGAAGTAAAATCTAATGATGAATTTTGTTGGCAAATTGATGGATTTTAAAATTGTGCATTCTTAAATTTTCTTGAAGTTTTTCAAATATTTTAGAACTCATTTTTATTTTATGTGAAAATTTGGTTTTAATGATTATATGATTGTTATATTTTCTATTTTCATATAAATAAAATCTCAAAAATATTTTTCTATTTTTTCAGAATTTTTGGAATTTTTGTGAATTTGTTTAGGTATGTTTAAGCATTTTTTTTTGGTTTAAAATTCCAAAAAGGGTCTAAGATGGTCAAATCTAGTCAACAAGCCACATTGGACCGGTCCAAGGAATAGGGTGGACTGGTCCATAGAGGCTCGGCCAGTAGGGTTAAAAACATAATGTTTACTTTGTGTTCATTTTGTGCTATATTTCTCTCTTCTGTGTATCTTTCCTCTTTTTCCCTTCCTTTGACATAACTCTAAACAAACATTGTGCTACATAATCATCCTCATATTGATTGATATTTGAGACTATTTTTGAGTTGAATTAGTGGAAGGGATTAATCATTGGAAGTTTTATGTTGATTTTGGGAGATTAAACTAACCAAGTGATATTAAAGCTTGTGTTTTCAAAGCTCGCACACTAAGTGTTTGAGGGAATTTTCCAATGGTTCTTACATTCTTATTTTGCATTCCTCTCATTGTAGCAATGGTCGGTGGTTCTAGGCAACAAAGAGTCAATGTTTCTCTAACACCTAAAAGCAACATAATCTTCATGGAGGATCATTTTAGTGATGAAGGAATCTTTGATCATTATAAGAATGTGGTTGGTTGTAGACGAATGAGGTGTGAAAGAAGTTTTGATTTGGAGAACATATGACAGGGATATTATTTGGAGTTTGTGCACTAGCCAAACTAGGCAAAGATTGTATTCCTGACATGGTTCGCTACTTCTGTAGGAATGTGCTTTCATATAAGGACAGAGAATTCTGAATGATGGTGAAATGTTTTAGGATAGAAATCAAGGTGACAGCCCAACTAATTTTTGAGGTGATTGGAGTTCTAGAGGCACAAAATGGTTTAATATTTCCTTATCTGGGTACTGAAGAGAACTGACCAAGCATGGAAGAAATCATTAGGAAGTTGTGTGAACCTAATGCTCCATTGCTTGGAAATAAAGTTTCAAGTGCCTACATCACTAACAATATATCTACATTGAACTTGATTGTCTCCTACACTCTTGACCCTCATGATCATAAAGGTGATTTGTCATGGAATCGAGGTGAGATTCTATACCACATTGTGAATAGTGATAGAATTAATGTGCCAGTAACTATTTTGAGGACTATGATTCAAAAGTCGTATCATTCTAGGTCTACCAATGCTTTGCCTTTTCCTCTAATCATAATGAAAATTCTTAAGGCAAATAATGTTTACATTATTTCAAATGCTCTAGTGATGAAACCAAAAGGAAAGTTTACAGCTTCAAGTGTTAAGTCTTCAATCATTAACAAGATGAAGGAAAGAGCTCAAAAGGAGGCAACAAGACATCATGTTGAGGAGGAGATTGAGAATGAGAGTGATGATAATGCTTCTATTCTCGAATTCTATGTTCTAGACTTTAATCATGCTTTGACTACTAGACAGTACAATCAATCAATGAAGGGGTTGGAAAAGTACTTATGTGTTATATTTGATTGGAGGTTATACTTCTATCTTACTTAATCATATGTTAATTTATTCTCTCTTGTTCTTAATGTTTTTACTTTGTTAATTTATTCCAAAAAGGAAGAGAATTATTTAGGTGCTTTGACAAGGGGGAGATTTATTTCTGTGAGACATGTGGGGAGATAGTATATTTCATTGGTTATATGATTAAGGAGGAGTTTGAAGATGATTTTAATATCATTATAGTTTTCTTGATGAAGCTTTCACAGGTAGTGTTGTTTGCATGATGTGTAGATTTTACTAGTTTGGCAGACACTACACATGAAGGTTGAAAGCTTGCTCATGATACTCTGAGTTCTTCAATATATATTTCTTTGTATTAGGGACATATTGTAATATGATTTTTCCATTAGTTAGGTTATAATTTTCTAAGTGGATTTTGTTATCAAATTGCCAAAGGGGGAGATTGTGTTATATATTTTTGTAATTGACAATTTTTGTTGTCAAAACCAAACATGCTCGAGTTGTATTATTTGAGTTATATTTCTATCATTGATCATGTAATTGAAGTCTCAGAGTAAGCATAAAGTTTTACACCAAGGACACAAATGTTCTTCAAAGAATGAAGCTTGAATCTTTGGAAGAAACTATCAATGCTCTGAACAAGGATTGAAGTTTTGAGATGGTTCCAAGTGCTTGAGGACATCGTTGATCATATATGAGAGTCACGTAATCCTGTTAAAGTGGTGAGAACACATATATATCAAACCAGGAGGTTTCAACCTTGAAAAGAGGGACTTTTGATGAAAATGCTTAAATATTCAAAGTTGGACCTATTCAAGAAAAGGTTGGACCCATCCAAGAGGTCTCAGCATCTCATATGAGATTGCTTCAGGAGCCAGAGCCATCCAAGTTTGAGCTAAACCCATCCAAGTTTGAGTGAACCCGTCCATGTATGTTGTACTCGTCCAAGTTTTAGCTGGAACCATATAACTTATCTGGTCTGCGAATTTTGACCAGTTTTGTCCTATTTTGACCCAGAACTTTCTAAAAACTTAAGAACTTATTTCCTATTGGTTTTTAACTTTTTTTACAATAAAAATTAGGGTTTTTAATCTCCATAAAAATCTCATATGATTTCTCTGTTATTGTGCTTTCAATACACGCTTTCAATATACAAGAGATACATATTTTAGAGAGTGAAAGTATTGAGATATTTTTCTAAGAAAATGATTTTTTTCTCAAATTATTTGTTTGTATTTTTGAGAGCACACACATATTTCACAGAGTCATTTAGGGTGTTCTCTATTTGCTTGATCAACTGTTTGAAGACTGCATTGAAGATTTCTTCATGATCAAGTTACTGGATTGGTGTCTTCTATAACTGTTACGTTGGTGAGAAAGGAGAAGAAGATCGTGCTACGAAGGGAACAAAGTACTTGCTGAGTATTCGTGTTCTTCCAATTACCCTTCTAAGAGGATTTTGACGCTAACCATCTACAACATTTGGATGAGGTAGTCGTAATTGTAAGCCTAAGGTGTTCTGTATCAGAGTTCTTGTTAGAGTGGAGTGAGTATGAGTCTAGGCTAGAGTCTGTTGTACTTTTCTTAGACGATAGTAAATTTTCTTCTCCGAGGCTACAAAGCCTCACCCGTGATTTGTTTTCGATCTGGGTTTTCCACGTATATATGATGCATTCTTTAATTTATTATACTTTATTTATTTACTTGCTTTTGTGGGATTGCTTAAGTTTTTAATTGGACTTAAAATTGAATAATCTGAATAATTAAGGAAAAAGCGAGTTAACTTAATGATCGGCGTTGAATGTTACACATTCTAGCCTCTTAACTTATGTATTTTATTCTCTTAGTGATAGTTTATTTTGTTATTTTACTTTGGTTTTAGTGTTTTCGGTATTTTCAGGGCCTTAATGATTATTTCAGTTAAACCAAGCTTTTGGGCTTTTAAAGAAGAAATCCAAGATGGTTAGATGAAGTATACATCAAAGGAGATTCATTCAACCATTTATTTCAACTCAAATCAGCCCAAGGAAGAGGTTCAAGAGAATTACAGCTGCTTAAGAAGGTTTCGGGCCTGAAGCCCAAATTTGTGCATAATACAGTCTTAATCCCATTTTCGAAAATGGGCCAATAGTCTTATGTCTGAGCCTCAAATCGACATAATTTTTTCCTTAGGTTGAACAAAATTTGATTCTGCACACTTTTGTATTTCACAAAAATTCCGTAAATCGGACTTCTAGTGGGTCAAAATTTGGGCCGAAGTCAGCAGGAAAAACCCACCTGATTAGTGCTGCGGGAAACCCTAATTTATTCCTAATTGGATTAGGACTTTGGTGTATTCTCTTGGGGAAAAAAGTGAAGAATAAGAGCCTGAGATTGGAGGGGAGATTACAGAGAGATTTGGTGAGTCTGAGAGGGCTGAGAAGAGAACAGAAACATATTTGCAGAGCCATTGGAGAACGAAGTCATACGCGTAATTCATGAAGATGATGCCTTCTTCTTCAACAGTTGAAGCTTCTTCTTCTACCATGAGTGGCTAGTTCATCCACTAGGGTTTTGATGTAGCCCTAACAAAGCATCAATGGTTTGATTGTTTTAATTATTGAGCAATAAAAGTCTTGTAAATTCAATCTCAATGATTTCTTATCTTGTCTTAGATATTTAGTTGTTGTTATTGAACTCAATCTCTCTTATTTTCTGTGATCATGAGAGCGATTATTACACAATGGTAATCACTGAATATATTGTTAAGGTGCTTCAAGTTCATGTAATCCTCGCCGAGCGAGGCATGATCCAACTACCGGTTCTTCTCGATCTCGCCGAGAAGGTATTCACGAGCGATGGCATCCAAGGGCTTTGAACTTTGAAACTACGTTTGACATAGTCGAACTCTATGGTATGTTTCCCGAGACACGATGGGAGATTTCTGACATCCATCGTCATCGGTCGGCATCTATTTTTGTTCCACTCTCGTCTACTATCTACCCAAGGCTTGTCAAGGTATTTTATCAGAACTTAATGCCGACGCATGATGAGCGGGTTGTGCTTACTTCTTCAGTAGATGGAACAATAGTGCGGGTGGACATGTCATCCATTGCCATTGCCATGGGTTATCCTCATGAATGCCCAGATGATTTATCTCATATCTATACTCCTCTACCCGATGATTTGTCAGTGGGTAATTTGGTTGCACGTTTGTGTGCTAATCAGTTTTTTGGGCCGAAAAGGAATGCAGGTTCCAAGTCTTCAATGCCAAATCATTTATGGTTCATTGACGTTGTTCTACTCAAGAATGTATGTCCAATTGGACATAAAACCGAGAGACGTCAAGAGTTCCTCAAAGCCTTATATGTTATACATTTTGGGCATTGGCTGTCATTCCCACAGATTGTCTAGGGCCAGATGGAGAGGTTCTATTCCATGGTTGTGGCCAAGGCACCAGACAGTGCAAGTGACTAGGAGTTTCCATTCCCTACTATTATTCATCAGTTGCTTGTAGCACAGGGGTATGCAGTCCATGAGGAGGAGCTTGCCTTTCCACGTGATCTTCATTATGGCACACATGACTGCAATTTGAGCCGATCTCATATGCATCAGAGAGTCATAGCGGCGCTTGGTGAAGTATCTCGGTTGGCCCAAGGAGGAGAACATATAGATATACCACCACCGGTGGAAAATCCTGAGGAGATGGATGCAGAGGAAGAGGAGGTGCATACACAGGCTGGTGGCCATGATTATCAGTATTTAGAGGGGCAAATTGCTGGGTTGACAGCCCAGTTTGGCACCTTACAGACAGAGGTATCCACACAGTTTGGAGCAATGAGGACAGAGATGGCGGATCACTTCCGTGACACTCGCCAAGACCAACTAGAGATGAGGAGGATGTTGCGTGCACTGATGCGCCAGGCAAACTTGGATCCGGATGCTCAGTCACCACCACACCATTGACAGGAAGGTATCTATCTTTTGTATTTTATTTTATTTTTAGTTTTTATTTTTCTTTTTCTTTTTAAATTTTATTTTTCTTTTTGTAATTAGATTTTTATTTCTCAAAAAAAAAATGACAAATGGAAAAAATATTTTATTTTTTTTTTAGGATTTTTCTCTTTCATATTTATTTTCACCCATACTATTTCACTTGATCTTTGGGGTATAGTGGTTTGTTTTGACAGATTGAAACATCCAAGTTTGGGGGTGTGCTTTCATTGCCTTCATGCTAGTGGTGTGCTCTATTTTCCTTCCACTACTCTGAATTTCTGGTAACATCGTTCTTACTCTTCTCTTTGCTTTGATTGATATTACATTGGGGACAATGTACAGTTTAAGTTTGGGAGTGAGGCGATGCCTATTTGTGTGCTTTATTGCAATATGGCGTAAAAAGTTTATGAAATTCTTCTCGTATTAGGATTTTAGTTTATTTTATTTTCTTAGTTTGTTTTTTTTTTTATTTTCTTTTGTTTTGTTTTTAGATAGAATATTTTGACATTATTCAAAGGATTAATACCTTATGTAGGTGCTTAACTTGCAATTTCTGAGTATGTTTTAAATTTTTGAAAACTATGGTTTAAATTATGTGGTTTTAATCATGGTTTGCAATAACATGTTTTGGAGTAACTGATTTTAGTTCCCCTACGTGCACAAACACACTAGCATAGTCTTATGGGGTATAAGCTTTGGTTTTGAGTTATTGAGTTACATATGCTTGATATTAATTAGTATCTCTTGAGAATAAGTACCGATAATGTGTTTTACTTGACTTCAATGAAAAAAAGAAAAAAAAATGTGATGAATAAGCAAATCAATTTGATCCTTTTCATGAGTAACCGGGCCTCTATGCCTCAGGAAGCACGGAGTGTTCGCGTCAAAAGTGAAATGGTGAGAAAAGATGAGCATTGGTTGTCTTGATTTGTAGCCTAATTGATTCGAGTAATTAGGTCTTCAGGGTATCTTAAAGCCTAGTACCCTAAAGCCATCTAGTTTGGGAGTCACTGACTGAAAGCTTGCTACATGGATCTTCCAGAAAGCTTAATAGATCAAGACATTGCACCACCAATAAAGCGATGAAAAAAAAGAGAATGAAAAAAAAATGAAAAGTCATGTATGCATGTTGGGAAGTATGATTTCAATAAGGGGAGCTAGTGAGTTGAAGGGGTATGTGCCTTAATATATTCAAAGCTTGGTTATGCTACATGAGAGGACTGCAAGTTCACTTTACATGAGGGAGCTAGAGTTGGTTATTTTGAGATATGTTGTTGTGAATTATGCATGGGGACCATTGATTTGAATTATGAAATTTAAAAGTTGAAATTATTCTTGAATGTAAGTTTGTAACTATGTATTGTAATATTCTTCTTGAATTAATGTTGAAACAGAATTTTGAATGTTTGTGGGTAACGTTTCTAGAAACCCTCACGAGACTATACTCGTCCACTAGGGGGAACGTAGGGGTTTAAAGGCTTGTTGCATATGCTAAATGCAATCGTTTCTCCCACGAAACTGGAGTTGGGTAGTTTAGTTAATATTTGTTAGTTTCCTTTGTTTTAGTTTTGTTTTATTCTATTGCTAAGGGACTAGCAATATGTAAGTTTGGGGGTGTGATCTGCGTTGAATGTTACGCATTCTAGCCTCTTAACTTAAGTATTTTATTCTCTTAGTGATAGATTATTTTGTTATTTTACTTTGGTTTTAGTGTTTTCTGCATTTTCAGGGCCTTAATGATTATTTCAGTTAAACCAAGCTTTTGGGCTTTTAAAGAAGAAATCCAAGATGGTTAGATGAAGTCTACATCAAAGGAGATTCATTCAACCATTTATTTCAACTCAAATCATCCCAAGGAAGAGGTCCAAGAGAATTACAGCTGCTTAAGAAGGTTTCGGGCCTGAAGCCCAAATCTGCGCATAATACAGTCTTAATCCCGTTTTGGAAAATGGGCCAGAAGTCTTATGTCTGAGCCTCAAATCGACATAATTTCACTCATGGGTTGAACAAAATTTGATTCTGCACACTTTTGTACTTCACAAAAATTTTGTAAATCGGACTTCTAGTGGGTCAAAAGTTGGGCCGAAATCAGCAGGAAAAACCCACCTGATTAGTGCTGCGGGAAACCCTAATTTATTCCTAATTGGATTAGGACTTTGGTGTATTCTCTTGGGGAAAAAAGTGAAGAATAAGAGCCTGAGATTGGAGGGGAGATTACAGAGAGATTTGGTGAGTTTGAGAGGGCTGAGAAGAGAATAGAAACATATTTGCAGAGCCATTGGAGAACGAAGTCATACGCGTAATTCATGAAGATGATGCCTTCTTCTTCAACAGTTGAGGCTTCTTCTTCTACCATGAGCGGCTAGTTCATCCACTAGGGTTTTGATGTAGCCCTAACAAAGTATCAATGGTTTGATTGTTTTAATTATTGGGGACCTTTATATACATGCATAGATTGTGTAATTCAGAGGATTCTTATTATAGAATTGAGCAATAAAAGTCTTGTAAATTTAATCTCAATGATTTCTTATCTTGTCTTAGATATTTAGTTGTTGTTATTAAACTCAATCTCTCTTGTTTTCTGTGATCATGAGAGCGATTATTACACAATGGTAATCACTCAATATATTGTTAAGAGCTTTGATGGATTATGCCTAGAGAAGATGAACCATACTGCACCCTAGATTAGAGTAGTTAGGCAGATGGCCCATGCCAATCAAAAATAGTCCATGGCTTAGCCTTAATCATATATGACCTTCTTGACGGATGAAGGTGAGTGATGTGGCTAAACTCGAATTATATGGTAAGCTTAATTTTGCCCTTTTTATCAAAATATAATTTAACCACTCGCAAGAGCACGAATCTTTGTAGATACGGTTCTATATAGAGGGTATCGATCCCACGAGGACTAGTCGTAATTGTCTTAAAGAAAGATTAATTCCACTTTAATCCTAAAAATAGGTTTTTGAATTTTTGTTTATAAATTATTGCATGAATGTAATGACAATAAAATTAAAGAGTAAAGTTGGGAGAGAGAACTAGGGTTGGTTTCCACCACTAGCCATTCGCATGTTCATAAGTGTAGCAAGCATGGGATTCATTAATTAAATGCCTAACAATGCCATTAGGCTTGTGACCTCAATGACATATCAAAAGATCAATGTGTTTGTCCACCTATCATAATCCATCTTCAACAAGCATAGCTCTTCAACCTAACTAACTATCTAATTACCCTACTCTCTAAGTGAACCTACATGCATCCAAATTACCTTATCTTGGCATGGTTTATTCAAACAAACACAACACATGAAAGAATCTACTCTAAGACAAGAATAAACTCAACATCAAATAAATATATAAAAGAAATGTATTAGTGTACATGGTCACTAGGTTAAATAATCAGCATTGAATTACAAATCCCAAGTGCTACAAAGATGAACAAGTTTACATGGCTAGGGGTTGAAACCAACACCCTAGTAGAAGAGTTAGTTGCTCATGGTTGCCTTGCACTCTTCCATTGATGAAGAAGATGAAGCTTCTTGGTCTGGTTCAGCTTTTCCTCTTCCTCTCCCGAATGTCTCTCCCTGGATATGTTTGATGTGTGTGAGAGATATGTGAGAAAATGGCCTATTTTGTGCTTTATGGCTTCTTTTTCCAACCTTGGGGCCCACCATACATATATATATATATCAATATATATATCCATTATATCAAGAAAGTCCCCAAGGGTCTTGTTCAAGTCAGACAATCCCCCTAAGTCGTGCAAAAAGGGGGATTTTGTTGCAAGTGGGAGAACAGGTGAGCAAGTGGGCAAGTGGCTTCTACAGAATCTCGATCAATCGAGATTGAATCTCGATTGATCGAGATTTCGATCAATCGAAATGAGATCTCGATCAATCGAGATCTCGATTGATCGAGATGCCTTTGGCTGCATTTTTGACTTTTCTCTTCAGCTACAAATAGCTTCAAACTTTGCTCCTTTTACTACAAGACCTGCAATACATTAAAAATACAAAAATACCATAAACATATCTCGGTAATCATAAAAACGGAACTAACATATGCAATAAAGAGGGTTCAAATGCATAGAATTGAACACTTATCACACCCCCAAACTTACATATTGCTAGTCCCTTAGCAATGCAATATTACAAAAATGAAATTAACCATCTTAAACAAAAATTTACTCATGCTCAGTCATCAGCTAGATGAAGGGCGATCATCCGTTCATTTCACAATTGGCAAGTGCAACAAGTATTGCAGAACTATGTGGTCATTAACAAAAATGGACTTTCACAAGCTACAAATAAACGACGGTCCCCACATAATGGCCAGTCCGAACAAACATACCAATTCCGACCCCAAAATCCTCTTTGAAAAGTGAACATGCGTTCTAACGCGTGGCTTTTGTCATATTTGGAGAAGAACAAGAACAAATCTATTTTTAAGAGAAAAACTCATTGAGAAAGCTCGACACAACTGTTCATTATCACAAAACATTCATGATTGCTCATGTGCAGATGGCCGTGCAATGCTTAGCTCTTTTTGCTTTCTTGTAAGCCCATGTAGCGGCATTGGGCCAATGACTCCCAAACCAATTGGTTTTAGGGCATTAGGTGAAGAAACACCCCTCAGACTTAATAACTGAGCTTACAAGGCGATGAACTTAAGCAAGCCACCCGCTTATTATTGCTCAACCTTGCACACTTATACGCGAACACTCCATGCTTTGAGGCATAGAAATCCGGTTTATTGAGTGAGAAGGCTTATTGCATTTATTTTATAATGTTTTTTGTTTTTTTGTTTTTACAACAACCGGAAGAACTTATTCTTTAAGTTGTTCAGATAAAAATCGAAATTTATAAAATTCTCCATCAGACTTATACCCCACAATTTAAAATGCATGAGTGCGAATTTGTGCGGTTAAGGACAAATTTAGGGCAAGAACTTAATCGTGCTCATATTTGGACAAAAATATAGACCGTTCTAGCCTACTATATAGCTTGCAAAAGTGCGGATATTTACAGTGTTAAAGTTCTTAACTCCCTGCTGCATTTACCTCGGACACTTATTCGAATGAACTTCCTTTAAAAAGCAAGACATCATAGCAAGCATGCAAAAATATCAAGAAAACTTCTCTACAATGACACTCAATACTAAGACTGCACATTGCATGCATATGCAAGTGGTATAGCATACCGCACCCCCAAACTTATATGCAACATTGTCCTCAATGTTTGAACAAGAAGAATAAGGAAAGAAAGTACAGGGACTGCAGAATGCGACAAAAAAAATGGTATTGCAACAGTAACGGGCATCCTGCAAATAAGAAAAACCTGCACAAAACACCAACTGGATACCACGAGCATTAAAAGGAACAAAAAGTAGATGAAAAGAGCATAATAAAATAATTATGCACAAACAGACAATGCCAAGATCATTGTACATCTAAGGGTCTGAACTGGTGTTTCCCAATTGTCTAAGAGGTCTATGCGATAAGATATTGACTATCCAGGCACGCTAACGTATAGCATGCAAAGGGGCTGCCTTTCTTTATTAACGCCATACTGCGTTGAAGCAATCTCAACAGTATTGGGAATTGAAACCAGGCGGTAATAAACAAAAATCATCAACTGAATCGCATATAACAATTAGACAAGTAGTACTACATACATAGTCAAAGTATAGAGAACAAATATATTGACAGAAAGCAAAAATAAAGACAGGAAAGATAACACATGATATAAAAGAAGAGATAAATGTATTCCATATATATGAACATGAGTGCAGTACAAAGCATACATGGAGGTGGAATACTCAGAAAAAGAAAGAAAACATGGCCAACATGGCCTATTAAACATAAAGAAAGAAAAAGAAAGAAAAGAAAATACAGAAAGTAAAATAGTAAGTGCAACTATATAGAGCTACTCGAGGGTGGGTGGTGGTGGTGGTGGCTCGGTGGGAGTAAAGGTGGAGGTGGAAGCTCGGCCGGTGAACAGGAACTGCAGGTCCTGCCGAAAGGCTCAGAACTCATCTAGAATCGCCCTCTAACCCTGTGCCAGAGATGAAATGTCCGATCTGATGCCCTCCAACTGACTCTGCGTCACTTGGACGTGCTTGTCAAAACCCTGCTGGAGCCGCTCAACATCAGCTGCCAGGCAGGAATAGCCCATCGCTAGGATGTCATGCCGCTCTGCAGTAATATCCATCTCCTCCTCCTCCATCTCCTCATCATCAGACTCACCCTCGGCAGGCTCTCCCTCATCCATCTCCACCGGGGCATCCATATCTACATCGTCTGGTGGATCGCCCTGGTGGTCCTGTCGCTCTAAGTGTCACCTCACCCGCTCCCATTGCGTAGATGTGAAGTGGGTGGGCGGTGCCAACTGAATGTCAGTATCACTGACCGGTATACTGGCACGACTGAGAAAAGCTACGACAAGGAAAGGGAAAAGAAGCCGCCAGCTCGCTGCTCACCTCATCCTGTTGTTGATGAGGTCGTCCCAGACCTTGAACATCTGCCCCCATACCAGCGATGGGACAGAAAACCACATGCCCGTGTGGAAAGCATAAAGGCAACAGAGGAGGTCGCCCCTACGCTCTGCCACGTGCTGCAGAGGACACGCGTTCTTGATGAGAACAGTGTCCAGGAACCATAATATGCTCGGGCACATCGATTTGGATGTGCAGTTGTGACTGGGCGTGGTGAACGCCCCACCACACATGTCCATCATGATGGAAAATAGTGTAGAGTCTGCTTGAAGTGCGGCCCTGTAAAGCGGTCGACCGTCCTGGTCAACCATATCGGGAGGCTGCTGGTGAGGGATGCCGAGCATCTGCGCAATCTGGCTCGGCGTAATGGTGATCGTTGTGGTGCCTACGACCATCTCCAATGTGTCCAGCGCTATGCAGGAGTTGGTCATGCGCTCGTAGAAGACCTGCACTAAGCGTTCGTGTGCCACATCAGTGGGAGGTACACACAATCGGTCGAGGCGACGCCTCCTAAGCTTGGCGATAGTCCATGCACTGTCGGGACGCCTCTCAAACTCGCCCAAGTGAAAAATCTGCTCTGGGTGAAACTTCCGAGAACGGAAGGCTCGCCCAGGCACGTCTCGAACAGAACCGGGGGCATTTTTCACCCTCGCCATTATCTCAGAACAGTCTGCACTTTATTCCAAAAATTACGTAAATAAAAAGAAAATAAAAGGAAAGCTAAATTAAGAATAAAAATAAAAGAATAAAAATGAAAATGAGGTCCTAGTCCATGGTGCTGACACAGGTATTCAAAAAAATTCATTCTCAAAGAGGCAGCTTGAGCGGATGCAATCAAAACGAAGGGCCACAGTTGCAAACCGTACAGAAAGCATTTGAAACAGAGAGAATGCAATATCTTACCCCTACATGAATTCCTACCCCACCCAAAATCTGCAAAATTTCACTATGAACATAGCAAGTGCACCATTCCACCCAACAACATCTGTCTATGTTTATTACGCCGTAAAACTATCAAAAATAGCGAGAAAGGAAGCAAAATATAGCCATGCATCACTTACCTCAAGGTGAAGATGATGATCGGTACAAAAATGAAGACCCAACTCGCAGCCGCAAAGAGATGAGTGCGGGTGTGCTCGCGGAGATCTCGGACTACTGCGAACGACAGTGGATGGTCAGGGATGGTGCTTGGGGAAGCTCTGAATCGCTCGGAGAGGAGAAGGAAGTTGGATGGTCTAAGGAGGAAATGTGGAAATGAGAGGGAAGCCCAACGAATTAAATAAGAACTCGGCTCACGTGCAGGCATCGCGTGCATCTCGATTGATCGAGATATGCATGTCGATTGATCAAGATTTCGATTAATCGAAATCCAACTTCGATCAATCGAGATCAGCTTCGATCAATTGAGATCTGCTTCGATCGATCGAGATCTCTCCTTCGATCAATCGAGACTTTCTTTCGCTCAATCGAAATTTTACTTCGATCAATCAAAATTTCCCTTCGATCAATCAAAATTTTGATCAATCGATGACCTATCGAAGTGCTATCGAAGAATACTACCTCTCGGGACTTTGGACTTGGCACATTCTCTGCAATATCTCGATCAATCGAGACCAAAATTTTGATCAATCGAAATCTCGATTGATCGAGATCTCATCTTCGATCGATCGAGATGCTCAAAAATAGTCAGCTTGAGTTTTGTTTCATGGACTTGGACTTTTGGGACTTAGATACTAAATTGCTTAGATACAAAATTTAATTTGGATTAAAGGGACATCATGGAAGCATGATAGCTACCATGGCTTCGCCACCTTACACGTCTATGGCATGACGTCCGAATCGGCTCACGAGTCAAAATATACGGGATTCGTCAAAGTGACGACATCCACGTATTCGGTGGTAACTTGGTCATCCATGCACACTTTTAAGCGCTGCCCATTTACTTTGAACAACGAGCCGTCTTTTAAGTCCTTCAATTTCATCGCTCCATGGGGAGCGACGAAATTAACCAACGGAGGAAAGGGTTCTCTCGAAACTCTCCATTTAGGCACATCTATGACAGTAGTGACATCGAGCATGGAGTTGACTTCACTTATGGATTACTCAATGTCAAAATCGTCACAGTTGAAATGATTTAGGCATGCCTCTAGAGGATCCTTTGAAAGAATAGAAGGAAGTGCTTCTTGAACAAGGTCTTCCACTACATCGACACAAAAGCACTCACTTTCATCTTCGGATGTGTGGTGGGAAGCATTGAAGATGTTCAAGCGGACTTTCATATTCCCGAAAGAGATGTCCATCACTCCGGTTCGGCAATTAACGCAAGCGTTTGCCGTGGCCAAGAATGGATGACCTAGAATGACAGGAATATGTCAATTTGGAGTTTGGACTGGTTCCGTGTCAAGGACTATGAAGTCCACCGGAAAGTAGAATTTGTCCACTTGAATGATTACATCCTCAATTATGCCACGTGGTTGCTTCACCGATCATTCGGCAAGTTGCAACACAATTGTGGTATGCTTAAGTTCCCCCAAACCTAGTTGTTGGTAAACTAAGAATGGAAGCAAATTGACACTAGCCCCTAAATCAAGAAGTGCCTTTTCAAAAGATTGATTTTCGATGGTGCACGAAATGGTCGGAGCACTCGGATCTTTGAATTTAGGAAGGGCTTGGTGTTGGAAAATGGAGCTTATGTGCTCAGTTAAGAGGACTTTCTTAGGAGCATTATTCCTAGATTTGTGCTTTTGAGTGCACAAGTCCTTCAAGAATTTAGCATAGGAGGGAATTTGCCGGATAGCATCAAGGAGAGGGAGATTGATCTTTACTTATTTGAAGATCTCCATCATGTCTTGGATTTTCCCTCCTTGCTTCCCAAAATGAGAAGGTTCCTTCAATCTTTGCGGAAAAGGAACCGGAGGTTCAAAAGAAGTGTCAAGATTTGGAATTGATGACGACACAACTTCACTTGCCTTTCCTTTTGGATTTAATCGGATGTTATGCACATTTGGATTTAAAGGAAAAACATTTGGATTTAAATGGGATTCTTTTGGATTTTTGGGTTGCTCTTGGGATTCCTTTCTCTCTTCCTTCCCTACTTTGGAATTGATGACTTTACCACTCCTTAAGGTGGTGATTGATTGAACTTGCTCCGGAGGAGCATTATAAGATGAAGATGATGGATCCTCAATCATATGAACACCCTTAGGATTCGCCACCGGTTGACTCGGCAACTTACCTTCCTCCCTTCTATTTAAGGCATTGGCTAGTTGCCCGATTTGAGCTTCTAACTTAGCTATAGATTGAGCATTAGCTTCGAGCTTAGAGATTGATTGAGAGTGAGTTTGCAATAAACGGGTATTAGCCTCAAGATTGCTTATCACTCTTTCTTCAAAGCCTTGGCTTCTTGGAGGAGGTGGTGGTTGTTGGTAATTGGATCTTTGATGGTAAGGTTGAGGATTCGGCCTATACTGAGGCTGTTGAGATTGGGAATTGAAAGAATTATGCCCTTGAAAAGAGGGACTTGATTCTTGAGGTTTCCATGAAAAAGCTGGATGATTCTTGTAACCAGGATTGTACGTATTTGAATATGGATCATTTATTTGTTTAGAGTACAAGGCATTCGCTTGCTCTTGAGCATAATCGAGAGATTGCCCGGCAATAGGATAATCTCGCACGAAATGTGAAGTACTATAGCAAAATGAACATCTTTCCTGATTTTGAAAGGTTGGCTTGGAGTAGGCAGCCCATTTTTCATGATTAGGTCCATTTTTCGGGATAAGGCTTCTACTTGCATGGCAACCTCATCTACCCATGAAATTTCATGCACTCCTCTACAAGGTTGGGTGGCCTTCTCTTTCCTAGTGGAGGAGCGTTGAGCTGAATTATTGCTTAGGATTTGAAAAAGTTTCCATGCCTCATCGGGGCTTTTCAAAAGGTATCCACCTCCACACGCGGAGTCTATCATTTGTCTATGTTGCTCACTCACCCCATCATAAAAACTTTGCACTAGCAGCCATTTTGGGACAGCATGATGCGGACAAGATTTAAGAAGGTCTTTTAATATCTCCCACATCTCATGAAATTGTTCTTGATCAATTTGGGTGAATCCGGTGGTTGCTCTCCGAATATCACTCGTCTTTCCCATTGGGAAGTATTTTTTTAAGAACTCTATTTGCATCTCCGCCTAAGAGTGGATTGAGTTAGGTTCTAAGGAATTGAACCAACTTTTAGCTTTATCTTTTAGGGAGAATGGAAACATACGCAGCTTTAGATCATCCTCCGTAAAGTGTGGTACACGGATAGTGGAACACACAGAAAGGAAGTAATCTAAGTGCTGGTATGGATCCTCATTAGGGAGACCATGGAAGCTATTAAGAAGATTGATGGTGGAGGACTTTATTTCAAATTGATTTGCCGCTACATCCAGAAATTGAATACATGAAGGTACTTCAAATGTAGTCGGAAGGTAAAAGTCCATAAGCAACTCTTCTTGAGGAGGTGGAGGTGGAGGTGGTTGTTCATGATTAAAAGGAGGTAGTCCGGGAGGTTGTCTCTCATTTGGGTCCATGTTTTCGTTCCTAGTCAATATAGGGTCCCTAGAGGTTCCTTTCAAGTTCAATATTACAAGGAAACAAAGGAAGTGACAATGACTGTCTACCTAGCATGCATTAATAGTAGAACAACACCTCAATACACAAAATAAACGATAATATATACAAAAAAAATGAATGAACTCAAACCCACTAATTTTAGACTTTAGACTCACAAAGCGTTCCAACTTCAATTCTTTTAGATGTCTGCTATGTGGCATACCCAAAATCAAGAAATTTGAGAAATAAGAACAAGATATATACAAAAAGAATGAAAGAATTTCTAGCCTAAGAATTAAACCAGATTTAATCTTCCAATGGCGACAATTCCACCGTAATCCCCGGCAACGGCGCCAAAATTTTGATGTGGCTAAACTCGAATTATATTGTAAGCTTAATTTTGCCCTTTTTATCAAAATATAATTTAACCACTCGCAAGAGCACGAATCTTTGTAGATACGGTTCTATATAGAGGGTATCGATCCCACGAGGACTAGTCGCAATTGTCTTAAAGAAAGATTAATTTCACTTTAATCCTAAAAATAGGTTTTTGAATTTTTGTTTATAAACTATTGCATGAATGTAATGACAATAAAATTAAAGAGTAAAGTTGGGAGAGAGAACTAGGGTTGGTTTCCACCACTAGCCATTCGCATGTTCATAAGTGTAGCAAGCATGGGATTCATTAATTAAATGCCTAACAATGCCATTAGGCTTGTGACCTCAAAGACATATCAAAAGATCAATGTGTTTGTCCACCTATCATAATCCATCTTCAACAAGCATAGCTCTTCAACCTAACTAACTATCTAATTACCCTACTCTCTAAGTGAACCTACATGCATCCAAACTACCTTATCTTGGCATGATTTATACAAACAAACACAAAACATTCATTTAAACACCATTATCTAGCCATCAATTGCACTTTTTGTGGAATATGCAAATGTTGTGCATTCACATGAAAGAATCTACTCTAAGACAAGAATAAACTCAACATCAAATGAATATATAAAAGAAATATATTAGTGTACATGGTCACTAGGCTAAATAATCAACATTTAATTACAAATCCCAAGTGCTACAAAGATGAACAAGTTTATATGGCTAGGGGTTGAAACCAACACCCTAGTAGAAGAGTTAGTTGCTCATGGTTGCCTTGCACTCTTCCATTGATGAAGAAGATGAAGCTTCTTGGTCTGGTTCAGCTTCTCCTCTTCCTCTCCTGAATGTCTCTCCCTGGATATGTCTGATGTGTGTGAGAGATATGTGAGAAAATGGCCTATTTTGTGCTTTATGGCTTCTTTTTCCAACCTTGGGGCCCACTATACATATATATATATCAATATATATATCCATTATATCAAGAAGGTCCCCAAGGGTCTTGTTCAAGTCAGACAATCCCCCTAAGTCGTGCAAAAAGGGGGATTTTGTTGCAAGTGGGAGAGCAGGTGAGCAAGTTTGCAAGTGGA
This sequence comes from Cornus controversa, assembly GCA_026545225.1. NCBI lineage: Eukaryota > Viridiplantae > Streptophyta > Magnoliopsida > Cornales > Cornaceae > Cornus > Cornus controversa. The sequence continues at coordinate 24,839,575 of CM048848.1, read as the reverse complement.
TTCTGCAGAAGCTCGATCAATTGAGATTGAATCTCGATTGATCAAGATTTTGATCAATCGAGATCTCGATTGATCGAGATCAACATCTCGATTGATCGAGATGCCTTTGGCTGCATTTCTGACTTTTCTCTTCAGCTGCAAATAGCTTCAAACTTTGCTCCTTTTACTACAAGACCTGCAATACATCAAAAACACAAAAATACCGTAAACATATCTCGATAATCATAAAAATGAAACTAACATATGCAATAAAGAGGGTTCAAATGCATAGAATTGAACACTTATCAGTGAGCTTGTAGCCACCGACACCACTTATGCATGATGTAATTCTCCATTGTTGATTCAATTGACCATCGATTGTGGAGTTAGTGGTGAAGTCAAATACCCTAGATTTCTCTCATCTTATCTGCAATTTCTATCTACTTTGATTTGTTTTATTTTATCTTTTTAATTAGTTTAAAAATCAGAATTCTTTTCTTATAAATTTAATTAGAAATAATTCAGTATTCCAACTCATCAGACCATAATCCCTGAGGTACGATACTGCTTTCGATAGCCCTATTCTACAAGGAATTCGTTCTATTGCGAAGTGTGGAAAATTTTAATTGATATACTTTTTGAGTCACACTCACACACGAATCAATTTTTGGCACCGTTGCCGGGGATTATCTATTTGATTGATTGGATTTTACAGAATTAATTTTAATTGGATTTTTAGTTTAGGAAATTTTTATATTTTATTTTTAACTTTGTTTTTGTTTTCTTTTCAGGTGCTTTTGGTTAATATATGCAAGGTCGTCATTCTGTAGCTGATCCTTTGATACCTCTTGATCCTCAGTCTGAACGTACTCTTAGACAACAGAGGAACATCCTTGTTGATACCATTGTGCAAGAGGAAGAATTAATTGAAGATATGGTAGAAGAGAGGAATAACAACCTTGTTCCTAATGCTGATGAAGAAAGAGCTAGATTGCTCAGGGACTACTATATTCCTGAGACATATACCTCACCAACAGGTTTTCAACTGCCCAATGTCACAGCACAGAATTATGAGATCAAGTCCAGCATGATTTAGATGCTACCATCTTATTTTGGGCTGACTCAAGAAGACCCTTACAAGCATCTAGATGAATTCATTGAAGTGTGCTCAACTACAAAAATTCATAACTTCTCTGAAGATGCTTTAAGAATGAGACTTTTTCCATTCTCCTTGAAAGATAAAGCAAAGTATTGGTTCAATTCTCTACCGGCAGGTTCTATCACGACTTGGACTCAAATGCAACATGAGTTTCTCAAGAAGTATTTTCCGATAGGGAAGACCAATCAGTTCAGACGTGCTATCACTGGTTTCTCCCAACATGAGGGGGAACAATTTTATGAGACAAGGGAAAGATTCAAGGACCTTCTTAGAAAGTGTCCCCTTCATCAAGTTCCTAAGTGGCAACTAGTGCAGAGTTTTCATGAAGGGCTGACAGAAGCCAACAGACAGATGGTTGATGCGTCGTGTGAAGGTACTTTTATGTTGAATAGTGAAGAAGAGGCATGGACCTTATTTGAAAATCTTAGTGACAACTCTCTACAACATGTGTCCTCTACTTGTTCTAGCAGACATGCCACTGCAAGGAAGACTGATGGGATTTTTGAGGTTGGTGCTTCAGAAGCTATGTCAACTGACATTGATTTAATTGCACATAAAGTAGCAGCAATTATGGCTGCCAATTAAACTCCTTCTGCTTCAAATTCTTCATTGCTAGGCCCTTGTGAATTTTGCTCTAGTCCTATGCATAATGTGAGCAATTGTCCTTCAATGGGGCAATTTTTTGATATTCAACACGAGCAAGTCCAAGCTACATTCACTGGACCAATGAATCCTCCACGAGGTAATACTTACAATCCCACATGGAGGAATCATCCTGGTTTTTCTTACAGTAACCAAGGGGCAGCAATGCAACCGTCATATCAACCTAGGACTTTTGTGCCTCAACAGTAATTTCAAACACAAAGTTCTATGGCCCAAAGAATTTCTGCTATTGAAGACAAGTTGACACTTACCTTGTCTAAATTTGACAAGCTTGATTCTCTTATAGAGACAGTGCAAGCTACTGCAACAACCGTACAATCTACAATTCAGCTAGTGCACTCGCATTCTCAATCCATTGCCAAATTGGAATCTCAGTTTGGACAGCTTGCTACTTCCTTGAGTAGAAGAGAAGAAGGGAAGCTCCCTAGTCAATCAATTGCTAATCCAAGGGGGATGCAAGCTTCCACAAGCAACTCACACCATGAGCAAGTCCAAGCTATTACCACTTTGAGGAGTGGGAAAATAATTGATAATAAGGTGGGTGAGAAGAAAGAAGAAAAAAATTGACCACAAGTCCAAGTGCTGAAATTCCTTATGAGCCCAAGGTTCCTTTCCCACAACGTTTCCTTGAAGCATCTAGATTGGGGAAGCAAGGGGACAAGCTGCATGACATGATGGAGGTGTTTCGACAAGTGAAGATTAATTTGCCAATCCTTGATGCCATCAATGTGTCCCAGACCATGAGTTTCAAGATATTCTCAAGTTTTGCCACTCATTGGCATGTGGAGGTCAGTTCAGTGCAAGGAAGACAGCAGCAAAGGTACTTCAATGTGGATTCTTTTGGCCTTCTCTGTTTCATGATGCATATGTTTTCTGTAAAACTTGTGATCGCTGTCAAAGATTGGGTTCAATGTCGAGGCGAGATATGATGCCAATGAGCCCCATTCTGGTGGTTGAGATTTTTGATGTTTGGGGAATTGATTTTATGGGACCCTTTCCACCATCTTTTGGCTAGGAATACATTCTGGTTGGTGTGGATTATGTTTCCAAATGGGTGGAGGCCATTACAACTCGAACCAATGATCACAAGGTGGTAATCAAATTCATGCATGAGAATATTCTTAGTCGATTCGGAATTCCTCGAGCCTTGATTAGTGATGGTGGTTCTCACTTTTGCAATAAATTCTTGAGAGGTTTGCTTGCTAAATATTCAGCGACCCATAAGGTGGCAACGCCTTATCATCCTCAGAGAAGTGGGCAAGTAGAGCTGTCCAATCGAGAAATTAAGCATGTTCTCGAAAAGATAGTGAGACCAGATAGAAGAGATTGGTCATTGCGACTAAGTGAAGCACTATGGGCGTATCGAACTGCTTACAAGACTCCTATCGGTATGTCACCATATCAGTTGGTGTATGGGAAAGCATGTCATCTTCCAGTAGAGATTGAGCACAAGGCACTCTGGGCAATTAGAAAATTCAATTTCGATGCAAAAAGAGCTGGGGAAAAGAGGAAGTTGCAATTGAATGAATTAGAAGAGTTTAGATGTGATGCTTATGAAAGTTCACAAATTTACAAAGAGCGGACGAAGGCATTTCATGATCGACATATCTCACGGAAGTCCTTCTCTCCAGGTGATAAAGTGTGGCTCTTCAATTCAAAGCTTCGGTTGTTTCCCGAAAAATTGCGTTCAAGGTGGGATGGACCATTCCAAGTGATTTCAGTGTTTCCTCATGGTGCCGTGGAGATTCGAAGCTTTCGAGATAATACTTTGATGAAAGTTAATGGGCAAAGGTTGAAGCATTGTGTGGAAGGATGTGTGCCAAGAAGAGACGTAGAGTCCTTTGACTTGATGGATCCCGTCTATCTGACTTAATCCCTTCGGAGAGTTGATTGTCTCCTACGGACGTTAAATTGTAGGTTTTGTATGTATTTCTATCCCTTAATTTCTTTAGTTTTCTTTGATTTTAATTTTTAGTTTTAGTTTTCTTAAGTTTTCTTTGAGTTTTTGATGTATAAGTTGCTTCCGGAGGATGCCAAGAGGTGTACCGAGGTATTTGGACTCAAGACGGGTGAAAAATCGTGCTCTCGGTCGACCTTGGGTGATGGAGACTCAAAAATATCAAGTCTCGGTCGAACTTGGGCGATAGAGGGTCTAACAGGCATCTAGGAAGGGGATCGATCGCCCCAATTGAGGGGGATCGATCGCCCCATGTTAATTCTTGAAGATCCCCACCAGTAGGTGGGCGATCGATCGCCCACCCTAGGGGGCATCGATCGCCCAAGCCCATGAGAGGGTTGGCCGAGTCTCCCTTCTATATAAAGCCTCCTTATCCTATTTGGTTGCTACCACTTGCATCCTTGACCTCTTTGAACTCCAATTCAAGTCCTACTTAAACCGGAAGATTATTTTCTTCAATTGGTGAGTATTAACAAGAATTCAACATTGATCATCATCAACTTCAACATCAAATTGGATCAAAAATCACTAGTTCTCAAAGGAAGCTCTCACTTTTTCAAGTTCAACATCAAAGTAAGTGAAGTTTTTCTTTGGTGAAATTGTGAAATTCTTTTTGAGGGCTTTTGAAGACCAAGTTTGGGGGATCAATTTGGTGCATTTACTTGTTCGATTTGGGTGAAAAAATTGCCGAAAAGAGGAGGTTGAAGGTTACAAATTAAGTGTGCACGCCAAGTGTTCGATTTAATTCCTCAACCACACTTTTTCTACTTCTATGGCACCCAAGAGAGCAAGTCACCAATGTGCTTCAAGTTCACATAATACTCGCTGAGCGAGGCATGATCCAACTACCGGTTCTTCTCGATCTCGCCGAGAAGGTATTCACGAGAGATGGCATCCAAGGGCTTTGAACTTTGAAACAACGTTTGACATAGCCGAACTCTATGGTATCTTTCTCGAGACACAATGGAGGATTTCTGACATCCGTCGTCGTCGGTCGGCATCTATTTTTGTTCCACTCTCGTCTACTATCTACCCAAGGCTTGTCAAGGTATTTTATCAGAACTTAATGCCGACACATGATGAGCGGGATGTGCTTACTTCTTCAGTGGATGGAACAATAGTGTGGGTGGACATGTCATCCATTGCCATTGCCATGGGTTGTCCTCATGAATGCCCAGATGATTTATCTCATATCGATACTCCTCTACCCGACGATTTGTCAGTGGGTAATTTGGTTGCACGTTTGCCACTCCTTGATGCCATCAATGTGTCCCAGACCATGAGTTTCAAGATATTCTCAAGTTCTGCCACTCATTGGCATGTGGAGGTTACTTTAGTGCAAGGAAGACAGCAGCAAAGTTACTTCGATGTGGATTCTTTTGGCCTTCTCTGTTTCATGATGCATATGTTTTCTGTAAAACTTGTGATCGCTGTTAAAGATTGGGTTCAATGTCGAGGTGAGATATGATGCCAATGAGCCACATTCTGGTGGTTGAGATTTTTGATGTTTGGGAAATTAATTTTATAGGACACTTTCCACCTTCTTTTGGCTATGAATACATTCTGGTTGGTGTGGATTATGTTTCCAAATGGGTGGTGGCCATTGCAACTCGAACCAATGATCACAAGGTGGTAATCAAATTCATACATGAGAATATTCTTAGTCGATTCAGAATTCCTCGAGCCTTGATTAGTGATGGTGGTTCTCACTTTTGTAATAAATTCTTGAGAGGTTTGCTTGCTAAATATTCAGTGACACATAAGGTGGCAACGCCTTATCATCCTCAGACAAGTGGGCAAGTAGAGCTGTCCAATCGAGAAATTAAGCATGTTCTCAAAAAGACAGTGAGACCAGATAGAAGAGATTGGTCATTGCGACTAAGTGAAGCACTATGGGCGTATCGAACTGCTTACAAGACTCCTATCGGTATGTCACCATATCGGTTGGTGTATGGGAAAGCATGTCATCTTCCAGTAGAGATTGAGCACAAGGCACTTTGGGCAATTCGAAAATTCAATTTCGATGCAAAAAGAGCTGGGGAAGAGAGGAAGTTGCAATTGAATGAATTAGAAGAGTTTAGACGTGATGCTTATGAAAGTTCACGAATTTACAAAGAGAGGATGAAGGCATTTCATGATCGACATATCTCACGGAAGTCCTTCTCTCCAGGTGATAAAGTGTGGCTCTTCAATTCAAAGCTTCGGTTGTTTCCCAAAAAATTGCGTTCAAGGTGGGATGGACCATTCCAAGTGATTTCAATTTTTCCTCATGGTGCCATGGAGATTCGAAGCTTTAGAGATAATACTTTGATGAAAGTTAATGGGCAAGGTTGAAGCATTGTGTGGAAGGATGTGTGCCAAGAAGAGACGTAGAGTCCGTTGACTGGCCAGATCCCGTCCATCCGACTTAATCCCTTTGGAGAGTTGATTGTCTCCTACGGACGTTAAATTGTAGGTTTTTTATGTATTTCTATCCCTTAATTTCTTTACTTTTCTTTGATTTTAATTTTTAGTTTTAGTTTTCTTAAGTTTTCTTTCAATTCTAATTGCATTTTAATATTTTTTTTCTTTCAGTTTTTGATGTATAAGTTGCTTCCGGAGGATGCCAAGAGGTGTACCGAGGTATTTGGACTCAAGAAGGGTGAAAAATCGTGCTCTCAGTCAACCTTGGGCGATGGAGACTCAAAAATATCAAGTCTCGGTCGAACTTGGGCGATGGAGGGTCCAACAGGCATCCAGGAGGGGGATCGATCTCCCCAATTGAGGGGGATCAATCACCCCATATTAATTCTTGAAGATCCCCACCAGTAGGTGGGCGATCGATCGCCCACCCTAGGGGGATCGATTGCCCAAGCCCATAAGAGGTCTGGCCGAGACTCCCTTCTATATAAAGCCTCCTTATCCTATTTGGTTGCTACCACTTGCATCATTGACCTCTTTGAACTCCAATTCAAGTCCTACTTCAATCGGAAGATTATTTTCTTCAATTGGTGAGTATTAACTAGAATTCAACATTTATCATCATCAACTTCAACATCAAATTGGATCAAAAATCACTAGTTCTCAAAGGAAGCTCTCACTTTTTCAAGTTCAACATCAAAGTAAGTGAAGTTTTTCTTTGGTGAAATTGTGAAATTCTTTTTGAGGGCTTTTGAAGACCAAGTTTGCGGGATCAATTTGGTGCATTTACTTGTTCGATTTGGGTGGAAAAATTGCCAAAAAGAGGAGGTTGAAGGTTACAAATTAGGTGTGCACGCCAAGTGTTTGATTTAATTCCTCAACCACACTTTTTCTACTTCTATGGCACCCAAGAGAGCAAGTCACCAAGGTGCTTCAAGTTCACGTAATCCTCGTCGAGCGAGGCATGTCCAACTACCGGTTCTTCTCGATCTCGCCGAGAAGGTATTCACAAGAGATGGCATCCAAGGGCTTTGAACTTTGAAACTACGTTTAACATAGCCAAACTCTATGGTATGTTTCCCGAGACACGATGGGGGATTTCTGACATCCGCCGTCGTCGGTCGGCATCTAGTTTTGTTCCACTCTCGTCTACTATCTACCCGAGGCTTGTCAAGGTATTTTATCAGAACCTAATGCCGACACATGATGAGTGGGATGTGCTTACTTCTTCAGTAGATGGAACAATAGTGCGGGTGGACATGTCATCCATTGCCATTGCCATGGGTTGTCCTCATGAATGCCCAGATGATTTATCTCATATCTATACTCCTCTACCCGACGATTTGTCAGTGGGTAATTTGGTTGCACATTTGCGTGCTAATCAGTTTTTCGGGCCGAAAAGGAATGCAGGTTCCAAGTCTTCAATGCCAAATCAATTATGGTTCCTTGACGCTGTTCTACTCAAGAATGTATGTCCAATTGGACATAAAATCAAGAGACGTCAAGAGTTCCTCAAAGCCTTATATGCTATACATTTTGGGCATTGGCTGTCATTCCCACAGATTTTCTAGGGCCAGATGGAGAAGTTCTATTCCAAGGTTGTGGCCAAGGCACCAGACAGTGCAAGTGACTGCGAGTTTCCATTCCCTACTATTATTCATCAGTTGCTTGTGGCACAGGGGTATGCAGTCCATGAGGACGAGCTTGCCTTTCCACGTGATCTTCATTATGGCACACATGACTGGAATTTGAGCCGATCTCATATGCATCAGAGAGTCATAGCGGCGCCTGGTGAAGTATCTCTGTTGGCCCAGGGAGGAGAACATATAGATATACCACCACCGGTGGAAGATCCAGAGGAGATGGATGCAGAGGAAGAGGAGGTGCATGCACAGGCTGGTGGCCATAATTATCAATATTTAGAGGGGCAGATTGCTGGGTTGACAGCCCAGTTTGGCACCTTACAGACAGAAGTATCGACACAGTTTGGAGAAATGAGGACAGAGATGGCGGATCACTTCCGTGACCCTCGTCAAGACCAACTAGAGATGAGGAGGATGCTGCGTGCACTGATGCGCCAGGCAAACTTGGATCCGGATGCTCAGTCACCACCACACCATTGACAGGAAGGTATCTATCTTTTGTATTTTATTTTATTTTTTGTTTTTATTTTTCTTTTTGTAGTTAGATTTTTATTTCTCAAAAAAAAAATGAAAAATGGAAAAAATAATTTATTTTTTTTTTAGGATTTTTCCTTTTCATATTTATTTTCACCCATACTATTTCACTTGATCTTTGGGGTTTAGTGGTTTGTTTTGACAGGTTTAAACATCCAAGTTTGGGGGTGTGCTTTCATTGCTTTCATGCTAGTGGTGTGCTCTATTTTCTTTCCACTACTCCGAATTTCTGGTAACATCGTTCTTACTCTTCTCTTTGCGTTGATTGATATTACATTGGGGACAATGTACAGTTTAAGTTTGGGGGTGAGGCGATGCCTATTTGTGTGCTTTATTGCAATATGGGGAAATTTTTTTGTGAAATTCTTCTTGTATTAGGATTTTAGTTTATTTTATTTTCTTAGTTTGTTTTTTTTTTATTTTCTTTTGTTTTGTTTTTAGATAGAATGTTTTGACATTATTCAAAGGATTAATACCTTATGTAGGTGCTTAACTTGTAATTTTTGAGTATGTTTTAAATTTTTGAAAACTATGGTTTAAAATATGTGATTTTAATCATGGTTTGCGATAACATATTTTGGAGTGATTGATTTTAGTTCCCTTACATATACAAACACACTAGCATAGTCTTATTGGGTATAAACTTTGGTTTTGAATTATTGAGTTACATATGCTTGATATTAATTAGTATCTCTTGAGAATGAGTACCGATAATGTGTTTTACTTGGCTTCAATGAAAAAAAGAAAAAAAAATGTGATGAATAAGCAAATCAATTTGATCCTTTTCATGAGTAACCGGGCCTCTATGCCTCAGGAAGCACGGACTGTTCGCGTCAAAAGTGAAAGGGTGAGAAAAGATGAGCATTGGTTGTCTTGATTTGTAGCCTGATTGATTTGAGTAATTAGCTCTTCAGGGTATCTTAAAGCCTAGTGCCCTAAAGCCATCTGGTTTGGGAGTCACTGACTGAAAGCTTGCTACATGGATCTTTTAGAAAGCTTAATCGATCAAGACATTGCACCACCAATAAAGCAATAAAAAAAAAGAGAATGAAAAAAAAAATGAAAAGTCATGTATGCATGTTGGGAAGTATGATTTCAATAAGGGGAGCTAGTGAGTTGAAGGGGTATGTGCCTTAATATATTCAGAGCTTGGTTATGCTACATGAGAGGACTACTAGTTCACTTTACACGAGGGAGCTAGAGTTGGTTATTTTGAGATATGTTGTTGTGAATTATGCATGGGTACCATTGATTTGAATTATGGAATTTGAAAGTTGAAATTATTCTTGAATGCAAGTTTGTAACTATGTATTATAATCTTCTTCTTGAATTAATGTTGAAACAGAATTTTGAATGTTTGTGGGTAACATTTCTGGAAACCCTCACGAGACTATACTGGTCCACTAGGGGGAACCTAGGGGTTTAAAGGCTTGTTGCATATGCTAAATGCAATCGTTTCTCCCACGAAACTGGAGTTGGGTAGTTTAGTTAATATTTGTTAGTTTCCTTTGTTTTACTTTTGTTTTATTCTATTGCTAAGGGACTAGCAATATGTAAGTTTGGGGGTGTGATCCGCGTTGAATGTTACGCATTCTAGCCTCTTAACTTATGTATTTTATTCTCTTACTGATAGATTATTTTGTTATTTTACTTTGGTTTTAGTGTTTTCTATTTTTCTGGGCCTTAATGATTATTTCAGTTAAAACCAAGCTTTTCGGCTTTTAAAGAAGACATCCAAGATGGTTAGATGAAGTCTACATCAAAGGAGATTCATTCAACCATTTATTTCAACTCAAATCAGCCCAAGGAAGAGGTCCAAGAGAATTACAGCTGCTTAAGAAGGTTTTGGGCCTGAAGCCCAAATCTGCGCATAATACAGTCTTAATCCCATTTTGGAAAACGGGCCAGAAGTCTTATTTCTGAGCCTCAAATCAACATAATTTTCATTTGAAGTTGAACGAAATTTGATTCTGCACACTTTTCTATTTCATGAAAATTCTGTAAATTGGACTTCTAGTGGGTCAAAAGTTGGGCCGAAGTCAGCAGGAAAAACCCACCTGATAGTGCTACGGGAAACCCTAATTTATTCCTAATTGGATTAGGACTTTGGTGTATTCTCTTAGGAAAAAAAGTGAAGAATAAGAGCCTAAGATTGGAGGGGAGATTACAGAGAGATTTGGTGAGTCTGAGAGGGCTGAGAAGAGAACAGAAACATATTTGCAGAGCCATTGGAGAACGAAGTCATACGCGTAATTCATGAAGATGATGCCTTCTTCTTCAACAGTTGAGGCTTCTTCTTCTACCATGAGCGGCTAGTTCATCCACTAGGGTTTTGATGTAGCCCTAACAAAGCATCAATGGTTTGATTGTTTTAATTATTGGGGACCTTTATATACATGCATAGATTGTGTAATTCAGAGGATTCTTATTATAGAATTGAGCAATAAAAGTCTTGTAAATTCAATCTCAATGATTTCTTATCTTGTCTTAGATATTTTGTTGTTGTTATTGAACTCAATCTCTCTTGTTTTCTGTGATCATGAGAGCGATTATTACACAATGGTAATCACTGAATATATTGTTAAGAGCTTTGATGGATTATGCTTAGAGAAGATGAACCATACTGCACCCTAGATTAAAGTAGTTAGGCAGATGGCCCATGCCAATCGAAGATAGTCCATGGCTTAGCCTTAATCATATATGACCTTTTTGACGGATGAAGGTGAGCTTGTAGCCACTGACACCACTTATGCATGATGTAATTCCCCATAGTTGATTCAATTGACCATTGATTGTGGAGTTAGTGGTGAAGTCAAATACCCTAGATTTCTCTCATCTTATCTGTAATTTCTATCTACTTTGATTTATTTTATTTTATCTTTTTAACTAGTTTAAAATTAGAATTCTTTTCTTATAAATTTAATTAAAATTAATTCAGTATTCCAACTCGTCAGACCATAATCCTTGAGGTACGATACCCCTTTCGATAGCCCTATTCTGCAAGGAATTCGTTCTATTGCGAAGTATGAAAAATTTTAATTGATATACTTTTTGAGTCACACTTACACATGAATCACCTAATCACTCCCTCTAGGTTTTAAAAGTAACTTTCATAGTTGCTTTCGCATCGTGTAACTCAGAAGGTTCTCTAAGCTGGGTGACACCATATTGCTATTGGAGATATTAGCTCTTTTGGAGATTCTCAAGGTTGTTTCGAATGTGGCAGTTTTGGCAATGTTTAATATAGGGAGATACTAATATTTTTATTAGATGGGTTATGGGTGGCAGGGCAGTCCATAGCTCGTGGCATATAATATTCGATGGCAGAGATTATTAGAAGTCCTAGAAGAAAAGGATGTTTTGGTTCTTTGATGGACTTATATAAGGCTAGTTTGACCATCAAGTTCCAAACATGCATTGGGAGGGTCGAATGATTAGTCTTTGTTGGTAGTGACTATTTGTTTTTCTCGATTTTTCCTTCATTTGTGCGAGTATTTGGTGTTTCTTCTTTTACCTTTTCTTTTTCAAGGATATCTCATCTGCCCTATTTGTTACATATATATATATATATATATATATTGGTAATGACGAATCAACCCATTCGTGAGCCACTTTAGACTCTCGGATGGTTTGCAAACTCTATATGCACACAATCAGTCACAAACCACAAGCATAATTTTGGTTCAAGCCTCACCTTTCGTGAGTCTCTAACTAGAGATCTAGCCCGTGCAGGCATATCTTTCTTTGCTCTTCAAAAGTTTATTTTTATTAATCTTTTTAATTATTTAATTTGTGGCAAATAAAAGATTTGTTGCTCTCATTGTTTCAGAACTTTAACTGATCCCACTTCGAATATATTTTACTTAATATGCAAAAAGATTTTGCATAAAAAAGTTTTTCAAAAAAAAGTAAAGAGAGAGAGAGAATTGACATTGTCCCTTGGCTTCTGTTTAAGTTGTTGTCTAACTTGAATTGCTAATATATTTTAGAGTGACAAAATCATTTCATAATTAGTTTGATTATACAGTGGGTTCGGTGGGACTATGTATGGCACGTTCTACACCTATAATTCCTTTGCCTTTGACATATATTACACCAGAGAGGGTGTGCTACAAGTGTAAGCAACCAGGACACTACAAGACAAATTGTCCCTCGATAGCACCTATGAGAGCATCTCAAAGTCAGTCTATGATGCCGCCTAGTGCGATGACTTGTTATAGTTGTGGGTAGTAATGGCATATGAGGAGGTAGTGTCCACAGCATGGTAGAAATGCTCAGAGTGGAAAGAATGCTGAACAGTGGCTGGCACAGACAGTGACCGCACAGTTGGGATATCGAGCATTGCCTCCACCACAGCCACCTATGTCTGCACAGAGTGCAAGACCAATGAAGGGATTTACCCCTAGTGTATCCACACATTAGTCAGGTTTTCAGGCTAGTAGAGCACGGGACCAGAGGGCATAGGGCAGGGTATACTGTCACGCCCCGAAACCCAGACCGCCCGGACTCCCCCAGACCTACCCCGAATCCCGAGTGTGAACCCGTTCACTCAACCCCGTGAACAATCTCAATTACACTCATCATTAGTATCAAGGTTTGATACCATGCTATAACGCCCCAATTTCTAACTCTCGGAGAACCGGAGGTTAAACTGTCTATTTAGCCTAATAGACCCTCATTACCCTCATTCACCACAGAAGCTTAACTCAATTCTTACATATAAATGCATACAAATCCATCTTAACCAATCCCCATGGGCCCTATATCGAATCACACACCTTAGTGTAAATTTACTTGCCCATACTTTGAGAATCACTCACTTTCAAGCCTCAAAACTCACTATGTTTGGAATCTGAAAGTGATACCTACACCATTATATAGAGGATCCAAAAATATTCAAGTTCAAAAATAACCACAATCAATTCCAATCTAGAACGAAGAAATTACGCCGAAATGAAGTTTTGAAAAATGTTGTGAATAGTAATTTTGATTGTGTGAAAGTGTGATATCGATTGTGCGAAATTGGCATCTCGATTGTGCGAAAAAAATCTCGATTGTACGAAGTTTTCACCTTCTCAGGACCTTAGACCTGCAATATTTCACACGATCAAAATGAGGGTTTCGATTGTGCGAAATAGACATTTTGCACGATCGAAATGCACCTCGTAGGACTTCCAACAACCCTATACATGGTCCACATGAAGCCCAATCAACATTCTATAATCCTAGGACCCCTCATATATGATCGATAACATAAATGAAAGGTTCCAACATTAATCTCACACTAAAGATCACATTCATAATTGAATTCATACACCAAAATGAATCATTCTCTTCCATAAACACATTCCATTTGCTATGAAAGTATCATCAAATAAACTAAATGCCACCATGGGCACCGCATAAATTAAACCGCTGTCTTTCCACACCCAACAAGTTTATAATCCAATATATACATCAAAAGTACATATGTCTAAAGTATAACTACAACTCAAACATAAGTCACATGCCACAAGCCGGCATGGACAGCGACAAAAATACTCAAAACTCAAAAGATAGCAACGTGCTACTAGAATTCCACTTGGACACTCATGTCCCATCCGTCATCGACACTTTATCTGTAAGTATTTAGAATAAAGGGGTGAGCACCACTGCGGCTCAGTAGAGATACCCCAACCCACCTAAGTGCCGACCCGACACGGCCTACATGAATGCCTGTCATAACATTTCACATATCATTCAACACACGTCATGTCCATTCATAACAATGCATATATATATAGGAATGCATTGAACACATATCATGCTTCATAAATCAAATGAAAGCAACTTCATCCACATGTCTCTCTCTCTCTCTCGGACTCAACCCGATATCCCAACATGATTCTTGACCAACCATGTGACCGAGACATTTTCTCCACACAATTCCAACATCGCCACCGAGTCCTCACATACTCCAAGGTGATTAGTTGGTTTCAGAATTCATCAGCAAGCCATCACATACTCCAAGGTGGTTAAGTAATTTATCACCGAGTAATCGTATACTCCAAGGTAATTAGATTAACTATCACCTAGTCCTCACATACTCCAAGGTGACTAGATAGTTTTGGAATTCATCACCGACTCATCACATACTCCCAGGTGGTTGAATCATTTTAAGAGTTTCACCGAGTCATCACATACTCCAAGGTGAAAATGTTACCCTTCCATACCTCCCCGTCATTCTCACAAAGGCCCCATACATGCATTTCGGACATATATGAATCAAGCATTCGAAATTCATGCTTCACAATACACATGCTAATTGAATAAACACATAGGATGCATTTCATCTCCACAACACCACACATATATTTACCTATACATGTAAAACATAACATACTATCCACATATGCACACAAAACTTCACCTAAGCACATTTTAGTCATACTTCACCAATGCACACATTTTTCATACAAAGATAGCATGCATTTAACTCACTTACAACATATAGCACATATATGTCTCATATGCACATAATCACATATGTACATCACATTAAGCACATATGCTCTCACTCTCTCACATTTTTATGCATTTGTCCCTCACATCATGTATACTAGGAGATACACATCTATTGCATACAAGAGACTCAAGAGAAGAATAAAGATACCTTATCCCACCCCTCTTACATCTCTAAAACATGCCATACACACCCTTACCTCTCACCAATTCACCCGAAACCCTAGAATCGACAAGTAGATGAGAAAGAATACCCCTACCTCAAAAATGAAGACCTTCCAAGCACTTTACCAAAATTCCAGTGATGTCTATCTTGTCAAACCACCACTTTGATCGGTTCAAAGGGAAGCCCTAGCTGTCCCTTACGTATCTCCCTCATTCGGCGGATCACGAATCACACCCGAGGGCCTCCAAAACTTAGAGAGAAGGAGGAGGAAGAAAGAAGAGAAAGAAAGAAGCCATGGCTGGCCTGCATTAGAGATATGAAATAACCCTGCCATATCTGATATTTAAAGTCCCTAGGTCGCAAAAGACCAAAATACCCCCAGGCCACTTAACGCACCTTCCCGGACTCAGTTTTCAATTCTGAAAACTCCTACGGTCTTAAAATCACTTCCTCTACTCTCTAAACATTTCATCTAAGTCATTCTTAAAATTAAATATTTTTTAAAATTTTCTGGATTCCCAGGCCCACTTAAGTTGCATCCCGGGCCCCGATTTGACCAAAAAGTCAAACTTTTCTAAATGTCCCGAAAACTTTGATAAACCTCAAACTAACCTTCTAAACATGTTTCCCACTCTCGAAACATCCATAACATCATTTGAAACGCATTTATAGTGAAAATGATGAGAAATCGGTAAACCGGCCAAAATTGGTCAGGGTCACTACAACCTCCCCACCTTCAAGGAATTTCGCCCTCGAAATTAGAATACTCATGGTCTTTCCATACCAGTCCTTACCAGACGTTATTCTCACCAATAATCGTCACTTTCTCTTTTCATATACCCTAGGCCTTACACATGCAACACCTAACTCATAATACTTCAGTCTGACACAATTGGTGTGTTTCAACTGCCTTAAGGCAATATAACCACTTCCGTGACATGGCTGAGTGATTTCTAAGCCCATGTACGGTTCACTTTCACAATTCTCGAAGCACTTGCTTCCTTGAGTCCATAGTCTCTATCTCAAGACCTATCCAGTCAATCTCTATCTCTAGTCTAAGGTAATATCCTTGACTAATCATACCAATCACCCACAGTGATA
Organism: Cornus controversa; assembly: GCA_026545225.1. Taxonomy (NCBI): domain Eukaryota; kingdom Viridiplantae; phylum Streptophyta; class Magnoliopsida; order Cornales; family Cornaceae; genus Cornus; species Cornus controversa. The sequence goes on along the minus strand of CM048848.1, from coordinate 24,823,472 downwards.
CATCCCCGTCATTTGGGACCATCGATACTCAAAGTCATTCTTTCATTATCAAACATGACTTTCAATCTCTGACATACCATACCCAGGCTTAGTGCATATCCTGGGCATCATCACAACACAAACCATATCAATCCAGTGCACATCACAAGCGCACTCACCAGCAAGGCACATGATAGTGTACTCGCCAATTAAAACTACATAATAATGTACTCGCCGCAGCAAGCCACATAATCCTGCCCAATCTCATAGACTACAACCCGTTGGAATCCAATGCCAAGTCTAGGATCTTACATCCCACTAGTTTCACAATCTTATTATTCAAGAGGAGAACTGTTTCTCATTTTTATCCTTCACACCAAGGAATTAGCTAATAGTTAGAAAGAATTCCTTCCATATAGAGCTTCACCTCAGACAATCCCTTCGAATGAGAGTTTGGGGTCACCTATAATCACCTACAGTCACATACACCCAACCCGGCGTATATCCTAGACTACGTCCATTGCATCCACCCCTCCCTCTCACGAAAAGAAATCATCATTGCTTCAGACACTACATGTCAGGGTTCTAACCAACTACCAACTTATCCTTCACTTAACCATTATATTCAACCTATGATACAACTTCTCAATTCATTTCACATAGTCCCACTGTCCTATTTTCAGACGTAACAATCATCATATGTTTCACCGACTCAAAGAATTTGGTCATTTCTGAGTCTTCATCCGACTATCTCAATAGTCACCCCTTAAACATACTCTGCTTAGAGTCCCGGTATCACAATACCACCAATTGTCTTAGTCATTTGACTAAACTCTATCCTCAATAGTCGTGCAATCAATGCAACGCTAATTCTAAATCACCAACTCTTGGTTCTGAATCTTCAAGGTAATTCATACCCCATTTCCATCAACGCTAGACTTGTGTTTTCCAAGTCTATCTTCACATGTCTATCCCGAGATTCCAATCAACCACACTCCAAACCTCTACCTAGGCTTATCACTCCTCAGAACCGAAATTTCTAAGTGGTGACTACATGCCACTACTAACCATGTGACGCAAAATGCAACACTCTCATGCAATGCTCAGTCACATAAATCACATATCTCACATAGCATATAACATATAATATGTTAAATCAAATAAACACATACCATGCATGATATGACATATGATACATAAATCAATACCCTAGTCCTCAGGCTAAAACTAGGAAAATACCCCTGACCAAGTACGATCCTGGCATATCCTCTGCCTGAGCAAGCGTGTAAACACAGCCACGTTTCTCCTAGTAGACACACATACTAGAACATAAAATCTAGAGTGGTTTGAACCAACCTACTCTCATCATCTGTACTCATTGGCAAACACCCACCAATCTATCCATATATCATAAGCCCCTAAGTATCTGTTAGAACTCAAACACTCGCAACATTTCTTGCAGTATCAATTTGTTGCTCACTCAACAAGATTGGATCATCAAGTCAAAATCCAAACTCAACCAACTTTGGGAGTATTACCAAAAGAAATCAATTTTCTAACACCAACACTTTCATCTTCATTAGAATTTGCTCCAACCGAGCAAATCGTTCCACCGTTGTCCATAGGAAATAACACCTATCGTCTAGACAACTACCAACCACTGAATATCCACAAACCATCACATGATTTGACCTTCTGTCCTTTGGTTCGAGCCAATGACTTTGAAGCCCTAGGTTTTTCAAACCTACTATTTTACTAGCAATCCATAAATTCTCAAATCCACAACCATTACCCATCGCCCCTAGGTATTCCAACCTAGTGCCCTTATACCATTTTGGTATTAGATACATAATCCAACCTTCTCAACCATACACAAGATATGTCCATTCCCCATCATCCCTAGGTATTCCAACCTAGCGCTCTGATACCATCCTGTCACACCCCGAAATCCAGACCGCCGAGACTCCCCCGGACCGACCCTGAATCCCAAGTGTGAACCCATTCACTCAACCCCATAAACAATCTGAATTACACTTATGCATTAGTATCAAGGTTTGATACCATGCTATAACGCCCCGATTTCTAACTCTTGGAGAACCGAAGGTTAAACTGTCTATTCAGCCCAATAGACCCTCATTACCCTCATTCACCACAAAATCTTAACTCAATTCTTGCATATAAATGCATACAACTCCATCTTAACCAATCCCCATGGGCCCTATATCGAATCACACACCTTAGTGGAAATTTACTTGCCCACACCTTTGAGAATCACTCACTTTCAAGCCTCAAAAATCACTGTGTTTGGAATCTAAAATTCAGACCTATACCATTGGATATAGGATCAAAAAATACTCAATTTCAAAAAAAACCACACTCCATTCCGATCTAGAACGAAGAAATTACGTCAAAATGAACTTTTGAGAAATGTTGTGAATAGTAATTTCGATTGTGTGAAAATGTGATTTCGATTGTGTGAAACTAGCATCTCGATTATGCAAAAAAAATCTTGATTGTGCGAAGTTTTCACCCTCTCGGGACCTCAGACCTGCAATATTTCGCACGATCGAAATGAGGGTTTCGATTGTGCGAAATTCCTCCTGTCTGGACCTTAAAAATCATCATAAATCATCACCCCTTCGCACAATCGAAATGGGGGTTTTGATTGTGCGAAACAAATATTTTGCACGATCGAAATGCACCTCCCGGGACTTCCAACAACCCTATACATGGTCCACATGAAGCCCAATCAACATTCTATCATCATAGGACCTCTCATACATGATCCAAAACATAAATAAAAGGTTCTAACATTAATCTAACACTAAAGATCACATTCATAATTGAATTCATACACCGAAATGAATCATTCTCTTCCACAAACACATTCCATTTGCTATGAAAGCATCATCAAATGAACTAAATGCCACCGTGGGCATCGCATAAATTAAACCGCTGTCTTTCCACACCCAACAACTTTATAATCCAATATATACATCAAAAGTACATATGTCCAAAGTATAACTACAACTCAAAAATAAGTCACATGCCACAAGCCGGCATGGATAGCCACAAAAATGCTCAAAACTCAAAAGATAGCAACGTCCTACTAGAATTCCACTTGGACACTCATGTCCCATCTGTCATTGGCGCTTTATCTGTAAAATATTTAGAATAAAGGGGTTAGCACCACTGTGGCTCAGTAGAGATACCCCAACCCACCTAAGTGTCGACCCGACACGACCTACATGAATGCCTGTCATAAAATTTCACATATCACTCAACACACGTCATGTCCATTCACAACAATGCATATATATATAGGAATGCATTGAACACATATCATGCTTCATAAATCAAATGAAAGCAACTTCATCCACATGTCTCTCTCTCTCTCTCGGACTCAACCCGATATCCCAACATGATTCTTGACCAACCATGTGATCGAGACATTTTCTCCACACAATTCCAACACCCCCACTGAGTCCTCACATACTCCAAGGTGATTAGTTGGTTTCGGAATTCATCACCGAGTCATCACATACTCCAAGGTGGTTAAGTAATTTATCACCGAGTAATCGTATACGCCAAGGTAATTAGATTAACTATCACCGAGTCCTCACATACTCCAAGGTGACTAGATAGTTTTGGAATTCATCACCGACTCATCACATACTCCCAGGTGGTTGAATCATTTTAAGAGTTTCACCGAGTCATCACATACTCCAAGGTGAAAATGTTACCCTTCCATACCTCCCCATCATTCTCACAAAGGCCCCATACATGCATTTCGGACATATATGAATCAAGCATTCGAAATTCATGCTTCACAATACACATGCTAATTGAATAAACACATAGCATGCATTTCATCTCCACAACACCACACATATATTTACCTATACATGTAAAACATAGCATACTATCTACATATGCTCACAAAACTTCACCAATGCACACATTTTTCATACAAAGATAGCATGCATTTAACTCACTTACAACATATAGCACATATATGTCTCTAACTTATCTTGCATATTGGAATAGAGAGTTTGGTGTGAATTGGACTCTAGAAAGTTCTCTTAATTGAGGCAAAAAAGTGCTCAACAGGAAGTTTCGTATTCTCTCTCCCCAGCCAATTGCTTGATCCAACATGACCGCCAAATGAAATACTTGTGTACGACCAATTATTTTCATTGAGCTAACATCACAGCTCTGGCACGCCCTGAAGCATTGTTAATCAATTGGTCTTCTTTGCTGATTAATTAAGACCGAACAGCTATATATTTTATGTGTTTATATTTTCTCTCTCCATTATGTATTATTTTAGTTTCTTTCTTTTTCAATTACGCTTTTTCTTTATGTTATATATTTTATGTGTTTACATGAAACTTCTACTTCTCAATGGCGATTTTCTTTTATAATAGATTACACCAAATTCGCATTCAAGGAGGGTTGTTATTTGGGTATTAATTTTAAGTTTAATTTTTTTATTTGTTAGCATTGAATTTTTATTTTCAAATGTTAATTTTTAGCAAGACAAAAAGTCAATCAATATCTACCAAACCGATGTCTTCGGGAGGTCGATCAAGTTTCTTTTAATTTTTTTTATTAATGCGTATTTGAAACTCTTTCTCTCTCTATGTGTGTTCATATTGTACAATTTAAAATCAACTGTTTTTTATCTCTCTATTACTCACTATTTTAGCTTCTTTTTTCTTCAATTATGCTTTTTTTATGTTATGTGTTTTATGTGTTTACATCAAGCTTCTAGTCTTCAATTATACTTTTTCTCATTGTTTGGATCAATTAAATTTGTGACTTAAAGCATAAAATTTGGCATTTATAAATAATATACTTTACTAGCATTTGCATATAATTTGTATATGTAAACTAAATAGTAAACCATGGAGCATTAGTTTTTAAAAGAGTTAAATTCTTTATATGATGCATAGAATTTTTATATTTTTTATTTATATATGTATCTAATATATTTTTTTATCTTATAATACTATTAAATTTACGTAGAATTTTTATACAACTTTGTGGACCACAAAATCTTTCATAGACCTCAAACACCACTTCATAGACCTTGTAGTCATTTCATTTGTAACAAATTCTAATGGAAGATATCTCAGAAATGGGATTACATTTTTGTGAGGATGATGGACCGGCGATGTTATTTACTCTTATAGCTCAACCAACTCTTGTGAGTAGAATGATTGAAGAGTAGAGGAAGGATAATGAGGTTGAGGCCATCCGTACACGGATTTCGGGTGGCGAGGTAGTGAAAGGATGGACAGTTCATTCAGATGAGAGCATGAAATTTTGAGGGAAGATGTTTGTTCCCTTAGCTTATCGGGATGAGATCCTGAAAGAGTTCCACAACTCGAGACTAGCAGTACATCCAGGTGGTACCAAGATGTATCATAACTTGCGCCAACAGTATTTGTGGAGGGTATGAAAAAGGATGTAGCTCAGTTGTGGTGAGATGCCTCACTTGTCAACAAGTGAAGGCCGAGCATCAGAGATCGACAGGGTTGTTGCAGCTATTGCCTGTGGCTATGTGGAAATGGGAGCATGTCACTGTGGACCTTGTGACGAGACTTCCAAGGTCGAGGAAGGGTCACGATGCAGTTTGGGTTGTCGTTGACAGATTGACCAAAGTGGCTCACTTTATTCCTATTAAAGTGACCGATGATGTGGATACTCTCAGTAGATTGTACATTGAACAGATCCTTAGACTTCATGGCATGCCAATTTCTATTATTTCAGATAGAGACCCGCGATTTACATCTCGATTTTGGCAGAGTTTTCAGACAGCACTTGATATGGACCTTCATTTTAGTACGGCTTTTCATACTCAGACGGATGGTCAGTCTGAGTGTACTATACAGATTTTAGAGGATATGTTGCGAGCATGTGTACTTGATCTTCGGGTAGTTAGGAGAATCATCTTCCCTTGGTGGAGTTTGTATACAATAATAGCTATCAAGCTAGCATTGAGATGGCTCCATTTGAGGCTTTGTATGGTAGGCCGTGTAGGTCACCTATCTGTTGGACTGAGGTAGGGGATACAGTTTCTTTAGGACCAGACTTGGTACGAGAGACTACAGAGAAGATCAAGATAATTTAGCAAAGATTGCTTACAGCTCAGAGTCCTCAGAAAAGCTATGCCGATAGAAGACGGCGACCTTTGGCATTAAATGAGGTAGGAGATCATGTTTTTCTGAAGGTCTCACCACAGAGAGGTTTGATGAGGTTTTCTCATAGTGGCAAGCTAGCGCCACGATTCATCGAACCATTTGAGATTTTGGATTGGGTAGGAGAGGTTGCTTACCGCTTGGCATTACCACCGCAATTGTCAAGTGTGCATAACACTTTCCTTGTATCTATGCTGAGGAAGTATGAACCACACCCTTCACATATTCTTGATTGGGCAGACCTTGAGGTGAAGGAGGACGTGTCATACGAGGAGAGGCCAATACAGATTCTAGACACCAGAGAGCAAATGCTTCGGGGCAAAAGCATTCCATAGTTAAAATGCTTTGGAGGCATCATGGGGTAGAAGAAGCTACATGCGAGCGAGAACAAGAAGTCAGCTCAAAGTATCCTGAGTTGTTCATCACTTAAGGTACATTCTAATTTCGAGGATGAAATTCTGATAATGGTCGGAGGTTGTAGAGACCGTGCCAAATTTTGGCTAGTTTTTGAAATTTTTATCATTTATTACTTTAAATACATTTTAAATTATATTTAACATGTTTTGAATGCGGAAAACATGTTTAGAAGGTTGGAATATGATGTTGAAAAATTTTGGAAACTTTTGAAAAAGTTTGACTTTTTGGTCAAACCGAGGCCTAGGATGCGAGTTAAGTGGGCCCAAGAATTCAAAAAATTCTGAAAAAATATTTATTTTGGGGAATGACTTGAATGAAATGTTTAGAGTGTTAAGAAAGTGATTCTGAGTCCAACGGAGTTTTCGGGATTTAATTCCGAGGTTGGGAAGGTACATTAAGTGGCCGGGGGTAAAATGGTCATTTCGCGCCCCTAGGGTTGAGATAAATATCAAAAAGGGTCTGAGATATTTAATTTTACAGATATCTCTCTCTTTCTACGTCTCCCACTTCATCTCTCTCCCTTCTCTCTAGATTCTAGGTCACTTGAGGTGTGATTTGGGGGATCCCGAAGAAGGAAAGTGTGTAGAGGGATTTGAGGGCTTCGGTTTGAACCGATCAAAGTTCACATTTTGTGAGTTAAAAAAGCTGGGATTTCTCAAAGTTGGATTCAAAGCATAGGATTTGAGGTAGGGGTGCTAGACTCATCTTTACTTTAATTCTATAGGTCACATATTTGTAACATAAAAGATAAGTTGAGATTTTTTGAGTTTAGGGTTTTATGTATATGTATGTATATATATATATAAATGTTGTTTATGCATATGTATATATCTAACATGCTAGTTAGGGCTCATATGTCTTGTATATGTGATATTGAGACTATATATGCTAGTTGTTGAAAATGTGTTCATTTGGTGAAAACATGAAAATGTGGGTGTTTATAGATTTATGCATGAAAGATATGACTTTCTTAAAAAATGCATAGGCATGATGATTTCCATGATGTGAGTGTGATGATATTGTGACAATCTTGAAGTGAAGAATAATGCATTGATTTGATAAAATGCATTGCATTATGTTGATTGAGTGCATTAATGTGATTATTGGCACTATACGAGAAGCGAGATTTTTGGGGCATGACAACATTGAAAATTAAGATAAGGGGATGACCCCTAGGGTGAAAGACCCAAGACTTGGCCAAGCGGATGGCGCATCCGTTGGAATAGTGAACCGAGAAGCGTAAGTAGGGTTTGGGTGCCGAAGAGACCCTTACTATGAGGTGGTTTGATAAGGTAGTCCCCATTGAATTGATTTTTGGACTTATGTGGTGTAAGTTTTACATTGAATTGTGACTTGATCAATTTGCTATATGTATATATACATTGGAATGTGAAGCATCACGCACGATTTATAAAACGTGATTGTTTATGGGTAAAAAGCATAGATATTTTTCATATAGATTGTAATGATTTCATATGCATCCATGCATGGCCGCCTGAGTTAGAGTGGAGTTGGGTGGATCATTCCTATTGAACCGCAGTGGTGCTCACCCCCATATATACAAAAAAAAATTCAGATAAGGCACGAATGTAAGATGAGGCATGATTGGCTAGGTGGACTCTTGAAGTTCTTTTGAGTTTTGACCTTTCGATGTGTATATGGTTGTCCATACCGACTTGTGGCATATGGACTCTTCTGGAAAATGTTATTCTTAAAATTGGACAACATATTTATATTTGAATTTCATATGTATAAGCCATGTTGGACATGTATGGAAGACTTTAAACATAATTGTATGGCCATTAGGGGGGGACACGTGCCCAAAAGAGTCCATTATGAATTTAAGGTGTAAATGACATATGCAATGATTTGTATGATTTCAATAGAAATGTATGAGGATTTGTGAGATTATGGTGATATGAATATGTGAATTAGGGTGTGTGTATGGAGATGTAACATTTGTAGATCCTTGGAATGTTGGGTGTAAGATTTTGTTTTGGAAATGAAAGTATTGCCGGTCAAATGAATACATTCTGCCCGGATTTTGGTGAATTTTTTTGAGGGGTCTATACAATTCCAAATGATCTGAAATGTTTACCACATCTTCCCCTAGATGTCTAGTGTTCCCAGATTTAATTTGGTGAAGTTTGGACAACCACATAATTTTAGAAAAATTCGTGAATGTTCTGCCACCAGATTTTATAATTTCTGTTGGTCACCAACTTGGTTGTCAAAACTGTTTCATTTGGATAACATCTAGCCATTAAGGTTGGCTCAAGCTTCTTCTATATTTAGTCTAGTTTCTATAGAATTTTAGTTTTGCTCATTTTGAGTTGAAATGAATTTTTTACAAATTTTTTTATGACTGTCGCGCATATTGCACTCTAGCAGTGCACTGTTCACTTTGGAGTGACTGTAGCTTTTTAGCTACTGTCTGGTGATGAGAAATCAGGGTTCTGGACCTCTTTAAAAGGTCTAAATTATGTTTTTAAGCACCTTGGGACTATAGTAGGATGAGACAATGGTACGAAAAAAAATTTGAAACCTTTTACGAAAAGTTACTATTCACGAGGGCCAAAAATTACTTTTATTTTGAAAATTTTCCAAATGATTTCAACAATGAGGACCATGGTTAGTTGTACATATTCACTTAATTATATGCATTATGAGTTTTTCCGCGGTTAAGAGAATTGGTTGGATGATAGATTTTCCAAAACGATTGTTTTGATTAGATTTCACCGTTCACCCCCATTTCCATCACTCTCAACCGGGTGTTGGAAATCGGGGCGTGACATTGAACATGCTCGTTGTGATGACCATTGGCTGTAGCATCATCAATTGCATATTACGCTCTAGGATTTGCTACTGGTTGACTTGGCAACTTCCCTTCCTCTCTACGGTTCAAAGTATTAGTTAGCTGCCCCATTTGAGCCTTGATCGGCGTTGAATGTTACGCATTCTAGCCTCTTAACTTATGTATTTTATTCTCTTAGTGATAGATTATTTTGTGATTTTACTTTGTTTTAGTGTTTTCTGTATTTTCAGGGCCTTAATGATTATTTCAGTTAAAACCAAGCTTTTGGGCTTTTAAAGAAGACATCCAAGATGGTGAGATGAAGTCTACATCAAGGAGATTCACTCAACCATTTATTTCAACTCAATTCAGCCCAGGAAAGAGGTCCAAGAGAATTACAACTGCTTAAGAATGTTTCGGGCCTGAAGCCCAAATCTGCGCATAATACAGTCTTAATCCCGTTTTGGAGAACGGACCAGAAGTCTTATTTTCGAGCCTCAAATAGATATAATTCTCGATTGGGGTTGAACGAAATTTGATTCTGCACACTTTTGTATTTCACGAAAATTCCGTAAATCGGACTTCTAGTGGGTCAAAAGTTGGGCCGAAGTCAGCAGGAAAAACCCACCTGATTAGTGCTGCGGGAAACCCTAATTTATTCCTAATTGGATTAGGACTTTGGTGTATTCTCTTGGGGAATAAAGTGAAGACTTGGAGGCTGAGTTGAGAGAGCTTACACAGAGATTGGAGAGTCTGAGAGGGCTGAGAAGAGAACAAAAACATATTGCAGAGCCATTGGAGAACATAGTCATACGCATAATTCATGAAGATGATGCCTTCTTCCTCAACAGTTGAAGCTTCTTCTTCTACAATGAGCGGCTAGTTCATCCACTAGGGTTTTGATGTAGCCCTAACAAAGCATCAATGGTTTGATTGTTTTAATTATGGGGGACCTTTATATACATGCATAGATTGTGTAATTGTGAGGATTCTTATTATAGAATTGAGCAATAAAAGTGTTGTAAATTCAATCTCAATGATTTCTTATCTTGTCTTAGATATTTAGTTGTTGTTATTGAACTCAATCTCTCTTGTTTTCTGTGATCATGAGAAAGATTATTACACAATGGTAATCACTGAATATATTGTTATGAGCTTTGATGGATTATGCCTAGAGAAGATGAACCATACTGCACCCTAGATTAGAGTAGTTAGGCAGATGGCCCATGCCAATCAAAGATAGTCCATGGCTTAGCCTTAATCATATGTTATCTTCTTGACGGATGAAGGTGAGCTTGTGGCCACCAACACCACTTATGCATGATGTAATTCCCCTATAGTTGATTCAATTGACCATTGATTGTGGAGTTAGTGGTGAAGTCAAACACCCTAGATTTCTCTCATATTATCTTCATTATCTATTTATCTTTGATTTATTTTATTTTACTTTTTAATTAGTTTAGTTTAAAAATCAGAATTCTTTTCCTAAATTTAATTAGAATTAATTCTGTATTCCAACTCGTCAGACCATAATCCCTGAGGTACGATATCCCTTTCGATAGCCCTATTCTACAAGGAATTCGTTCTATTGCGAAGTGTGGAAATTTTTAATTGGTATACTTTTTGAGTCACACTCACACACGAATCAAGCCTCTAAATTGGATATGGATTGAGAGTGCGAATGAAGTAACTATGTGTTAGCTTCGAGTAACTGAGTGTGAGCATCAAGTTTATCTAATGCCTCTAACACTTTATCCTCAAACGTTGAACTCCAAGGTGGAGACTGAGAAGTTTGATGACAATATTGATTTGGAGGCACAAAATTAGAAGAACGATGAGTAGATTGATGATTAACCTGAAACCTGACCTAGGGACTGGCCCATGGGATTAAGGGACTAGATTGTTTAGGGATGGACTTAGCCATGAGAGATTTGGATGACTCCTTAGACCTAGATTATATGTATTAGATTATGGATTGTTTCTAGGTCTAGAGAAAGTAGCATTAACTTGTTCTGGATTGGATTCAAAAATATGCCCTGACATGGGACAATCTATAGAATAGTATGATGGACTAATGCATATACCACATCCTTCCTGTAGGATAGGAGTAAGGGTTGGAAATTGACTAGCCACCATGAGTTGATCTACTTTTCTCGATAATTCATCCACTTTAGTGGAGACATCAAGTGACGTGCCTATTTCGAATGCTCCTCTAGTTTTGCAAGAACTACTTGTTCTAACTTGACTGGTGGAATCATGATGTGTGTAATTTTCACTCAGATTCTTAAGCATGAATGTACCCCCACAAGATGCACCATTTGCCTATATGACACAATCAGCCCATCGTAAAAAAATTGTACAAGTTGCCACTTAGGAATATTATGATGGGGACACTTCCTAAGCAAATCATCATATATTTCCTAGGTATCATGAAATTGCTCCCCTTCTATTTGGGAGAAACTGGTAATGGATCACCTCATTTGGTTTGTTTTGCCTATTAGAAAGTATTTCTTAAGGAACTCTTCTTGCAATTGTGCCCAAGAGGTGATTGTATTCGGTGTTAATGAATTCCAGCAGTTTTTAGCCTTATCTTTTAGGGAGAATGGGAAAAGACGCATCCATAAAGCATCATCAAAAAAAATTTAAATTTTGATAGTTGAACAAACTTCTAAGAGGTTGTCAAGATGCTTATATGGATCCTCATTGTTAAGTCCATAGAAAGATGGAAGCATTTGTATAGTGCTAGACTTAATCTCATAATTTATTGGTGTGACGTTAGGTAATTGTATGCATGACGGGGATGTATATGCCCCAGGAGCAAAGTGCTCCTTAAGGGCTCTAGGATTGTTCTCAGCCATAGTTTGAGTCTCAGTTTCACTCTTAGTCTCACTCTCACTATCAGTTAAATGTTCTTCCTCTAAGTCCTGGGCCCTAATTTCTCCCTGATTCGTGTGCGAGTGTGACTCAAAAAGTATATCAATTAAAATTTCCACACTTCGCAATAGAACGAATTCCTTGCAGAATAGGGCTATCGAAATGAATGGGTATCGTACCTGAGGGATTATGTTCTGACGAGTTGGAATACGGAACTAATTCTAATTAAATTTATAAGAAAAGAATTCTGATTTTTAAACTAATTAAAAAGATAAAATAAAAAAAATCAAAGTAAACAAGATAGTGAAAATAATAGGAGAGAAACCTAGGGTGTTTGACTTCACCACTAACTCCACAATCAATGGTTAATTGAATCAACTATAGGGGAATTACATCATGCATAAGTGGTGTCGGTGGCTACAAGCTCACCTTCATCCGTCAAGAAGATAACATATGATTAAGGCTAAGCCATGGACTATCTTCGATTGGCATGGGCCATCTGCCTAACTACTCTAATCTAGGGTGCAGTATGGTTCATCTTCTCTAGGCATAATCCATCAAAGCTCATAACAATATATTCAGTGATTACCATTGTGTAATAATCTCTCTCATGATCACAGAAAACAAAAGAGATTGAGTTCAATAACAACAACTAAATATCTAAGACAAGATAAGAAATCATTGAGATTGAATTTACAAGACTTTTATTGCTCAATTCCTTAATAAGAATCCTCACAATTACACAATCTATGCATGTATATAAAGGTCCCCAATAATTAAAACAATCAAACCATTGATGCTTTGTTAGGGCTACATCAAAACCCTAGTGGATGAACTAGCCACTCATGGTAGAAGAAGAAGCTTCAACTGTTGAGGAAGAAGACATCATCTTTCTGAATTACGCGTATGACTTCGTTCTCCAATGGCTCTGCAATATGTTTCTGTTCTCTTCAGCCCTCTCAGACTCTCCAATCTCTGTGTAAGCTCTCTGTAAGCTCCCTCAACTCAGCCTCCAAGTCTTCACTTTATTCCCCAAGAGAATACACCAAAGTCCTAATCCAATTAGGAATAAATTAGGGTTTCCCGCAGCACTAATCAGATGGGTTTTTCCTGCTGACTTTGGCCCGACTTTTGACCCACTAGAAGTCCGTTTTACGGAATTTTCGTGAAATACAAAAGTGTGCAGAATCAAATTTCGTTCAACCGACGCGGAAATAATGTCGATTTGAGGCTCGGAAATAAGACTTCTGGTCCGTTTCTCCAAAACGGGATTAAGACTGCATTATGCGCAGATTTGGGCTTCAGGCCCGAAACCTTCTTAAGCAGCTGTAATTCTCTTGGACCTCTTTCTTGGGCTGATTTGAGTTGAAATAAATGGTTGAGTGAATCTCCTTGATGTAGGCTTCATCTCACCATCTTGGATGTCTTCTTTAAAAGCCCAAAATCACGGTTTTAACTGAAATAATTATTAAGGCCCTGAAAATACAGAAAACACTAAAACAAAGTAAAATCACAAAATAATCTATCACTAAGAAAATAAAATACATAAGTTAAGAGGCTAGAATGTGTAACATTCAACGCCTATCACACCCCCAAACTTACATATTGCTAGTCCCTTAGCAATAGAATAAAACAAAACTAAAACAAAGAAACTACTAAACATTAACTAAACTACCTAAGTCCACTTTCGTGGGAGAAACGATTGCATTTAGCATATGCAACAAGCCTTTAAACCCCTAGGTTCCCCCTAGTGGACGAGTATAGTCTCGTGAGGGTTTCCAGAAATGTTACCCACAAACATTCAAAATTCTGTTTCAACATTAATTCAAGAAGAAGATTACAATACATAGTTACAAACTTGCATTCAAGAATAGTTTCAAACTTTCAAATTCCATAATTCAAACCAATGGTCCCCATGCATAATTCACATCAACATATCTCAAAATAATCAACTCTAGTCTCCTCGTGTAAAGTGAACTAGCAGTCCTCTCATGTAGCATAACTCAGCTCTGAATATATTAAGACACATACCCCTTCAACTCACTAGCTCCCCTTATTGAAATCATACTTCCCAACATGCATACATGACTTTTTCAATTTTTTTTTTCATCATTCTTTTTTCATTGCTTTATTGGTTGTGCAATGTCTTGATTTATTAAGCTTTCTGAAAGATCCATGTAGCAAGCTTTCAGTCAGTGGCTCCCAAACCAGATGGCTTTAGGGCACTAGGCTTTAAGATACCCCGAAGACCTAATTACTCGAATCAGTCAGGCTACAAATCAAGACAACCAATGCTCATCTTTTCTCACCCTTTCACTTTTGACGCGAACACTCCGTGCTTCCTGAGGCATAGAGGCCCGGTTACTCATGAAAAGGATCAAATTGATTGCTTATTCATCATTTTTTTCTTTCTTTTTTTTTTTTTCATTGAAGTCAAGTAAAACACATTATCGGTACTCATTCTCAAGAGATACTAATTAATATCAAGCATATGTAACTCAATAACTCAAAACCAAAGTTTATACCCCACAAGACTATGCTAGTGTGTTTGTGCATGTAAGGAAACTAAAATTAATCACTTCAAAACATGTTATTGCAAACCATGATTAAAACCACTTAATTTAAACCACCGTTTCCAAAGATTTAAAACATACTCAAAAATTGCAAGTTATGCACCTACATAAGGTATTAATCCTTTGAATGATGTCAAAACATTCTATCTAAAAATAAAACAAAATAAAATAAAGAAACAAATTAAGAAAATAAAATAAAATAAAATCCTAATACAAAAGAATTTCACACAAATTTTCCCCATATGCAATAAAGCACATAAATAGGCATCGCCTCACCCCCAAACTTAAACTGTACATTGTCCTCAATGGACTATCAAGCAAAGCAAAGATAAGAGTAAGAACGATATTACCAGGATCATGGAGTAGTGGAAAGAAAATAGAGTACATCATGAGGACGAAGGCAATGCAAGCACACCCCCAAACTTGGATGTGAAAATCTGTCAAAACAAACCACTATACCCCAAAGATCAAGTGAAAATAGTATGGGTGAAAATAAATATGAAAGAGAAAAATCCCAAAAAAAAAATAAAATAAAATATAAAATATTTTTTTCATTTTTCAATTTTTTGTTCATAATAAAAATCTAACTACAAAAAGAGAAATAAAAAGAAAAATAAAAACTAAAAATAAAATAATATACAAAAGATGGTTACCTTCCTATCAAGGATGTGGTGGTGACTGAGCATCTGGATCTAAGTTTGCTTGGCGCATCAGTGCACGCATCATCCTCCTCATCTCTAGTTGCTCTTGGCGAGTGTCACGAAAGTGATCTGCCATCTCTGCTCTCATTGCACCAAATTGTGTGGAGACCTCTGTCTGTAGGGTGCCAAACTGGGCTGTCAACCCAGCAATCTGCCCTTCTAAGTATTGATAATCATGGCCACCAGCCTGTGCATGCACTTCCTCTTCCTCTGCCTCCATCTCCTCTGGATCGTCCACCGGTGGTGGTATATCTATATGCTCTCCTCCCTGGGCCAACCGAGATACCTCACCAGGCGCCGCTATGACTCTCTGGTGCATATGAGATCGACTCAAGTTCCAGTCATGCGTGCCATAATGAAGGTCATGTGGAAAGGCAAGCTCGTCCTCGTGGACTGCATACCCCTATGATACAAGCAACTGGTGAATAATAGTAGGGAATGGAAACTCCCAGTCACTTGCACTGTCTGGTACCTTGGCCACAACCTTGGAATAGAATTTCTCCATCTGGCCCCAGACAATCTGTGGGAATGACAGCCAATGCCCAAAATGTATGGCATATAAGGCTCTGAGGAACTCTTGACGTCTTTCGGTTTTATGTCCAATTGGACATACATTCTTGAGTAGCACAGCGTCAAGGAACCATAAATGATTTGGCATTGAAGACTTTGAAGCTGCATTCCTTTTCGGCCCGGAAAATTGGTTGGCACACAATCGTGCAACCACATTGCCCACCGACAACTCGTCGGGTAAAGGAGTGTAGATATGAGATAAATCAGCTGGGCATTCATGAGGACAACCCATGGCAATGGCAATGGATGACATGTCCACTCGAACTATTGTTCCATCTATGGAAGAAGTAAGCACATCCCGCTCATCAGGTTTCGGCATCAAGTTTTGATAAAATACCTTGACAAGCCTCGGGTAAATAGTAGATGAGAGTGGAACAAAAATGGATGCCGACCGACGACGACGGATGTCGGAAATCCCCCATCGTGTCTCGGGAAACATACCATACAGTTCGGCTATGTCAAACGTTGTTTCATAGTTCAACGCCCTTGGATGCCATCTCTCTTGAATACCGTCTCGGCGAGATCGTGAAGAACCTGTGGTCGGATCATTCCTCGCTCGGCGAGGATTACGTGAACTTGAAGCATCTTGGTGACTTGCTCTCTTTGGTGCCATAGAAGTAGAAAAAGTGTAATTGAGGAATTAAATCGAACACTTGGTGTGCACAATTCTTTTGTAACCTTCAACCTCCTTTTTCCGGCAATTTTTCCACCCAAATCGAACAAGTAATTGCACCAAATTGATCCCCCAAACTTGGTCTTCAAAAGCCCTCAAAAAGATTTGAACAATTTCTTCAAGGAAAAACTTCACTTACTTCGATGTTGAACTTGAAAAAGTGTGAGCTTCCTTTGAGAACTAGTGATTTTTGATCCACTTTGATGTTGAAGTTAATGTTGATCAATGTTGAATCCTTGTATAATAATCACTAATTGAAGAAATTATTTTTCCGGATGATATAGGACTTGAATTGGAGTTCAAAGAGGCTTAGGATGCAAGTAGTAGCAACATAGGAGGATAAGGAAGCTTTAAATACCAAAACAATTCGGGCAGCCCACATTTTTGCCTTGGGCGATCGATCCCCCCAAGGATGGGCGATCGATCGCCCACCTGGTGGGGCTGATCTTCAAGAAATTTCATGGGGCGATCGATCCCCCTTCTCTGGGGCGATCGATCCCCCTTCTAAAGGCCTGTTTGACCCTCCATCGCCCAAGGTCGACCGAGACTTGATATTTTTGAGTCTCCATCGCCCAAGGTCGACCGAGAGCACGATTTTTCACCTGTCTTGAGTCCAAATACCTTGGTACAACTCTTGGCATCCTCCGGAAGCAACTTATACATCAAAAACTTCAAAGAAAAAACATTAAAACGCAACTAGAATCGAAGAAAAACTTAAGAAAACTAAAACCAAAAAAATAAAAAATAAAAAAATTAAAATTAAAGAAAACTAAAAGAAATAAAGGATAGAAATACATACAAAACCTACAATTTAACGTCCGTAGGAGACGATTGACTCTCCGAAGGGATTAAGTCGGATAGACGGGATCCGTCAAGTCGACGGACTCCACGTCTCTTCTTGGCACACATCCTTCCACACAATGTTTCAACCTTTGGCTATTAACTTTTATCAAATTGATTTCAAACAATTGCTCATCCGGGAATGAGTCTCGAATAGGTAATGCATCGATCACCGGCTCAAACTCGATTCGAGATAAATGATCTGCAACCACATTCTTCGTCCCCTTTTTGTCTTTTATCTCCAAATCAAATTCTTGCAGCAATAAAATCCACCGAATAAGACGCGGTTTGGTTTCTTTCTCTGCCAATAAATGTCTCAATGCTGCATGATCAGAATAGACAACCACCTTGGATCCCAATAAATAAGAACAAAACTTGTCCAAGGCAAACACTACAGCTAGAAGTTCTTTCTCTGTGGTTGTATAATTGAGTTGAGCATCAGAGAGAGTCTTACTAGCGTAGTAGATGACATGTGGTCGTTTCTCTTCTCTCTGTCCCAACACGGCTCCCACTGCATAATCAGAGGCATCACACATGATTTCAAAAGGTACAGCCCATTTTGGAGACTGCATGATTGGTGCCGAGGATAACAGAGACCGAAGCTTTTCAAAAGCTTTCACACACTCTTCATCAAAGATAAAGGGAACATCCTTAGACAACAAATGGCACAATGGTCGAGCTACTTTACTAAAATCCTTGATGAATCTTCTATAGAACCCGGCATGGCCTAAGAAAGATCGAACTTGCCTTACCGAAGTTGGATGAGGCAAAGTTGCAATTAGGTCGATCTTTGCTTTATCAACTTCAATGCCCCTCTCTGAAACAATATGGCCCAATACAATACCCTCTTTCACCATAAAATGGCTCTTCTCCCAACTAAGTACCAGATTCCGTTCTCGACACCTCTGAAGCACAAGTGATAAATTGCTCAAACAATGTTCAAAAGATGATCCAAAAATAGAGAAATCATCCATAAACACCTCCAAGAATTTTTCCACCATGTCAGAAAAGATGGCCATCATACACCGTTGGAATGTAGCCGGAGCATTACATAATCCAAAAGGCATACGACGATACGCAAAAGTACCAAAGGGACAAGTGAAAGTGGTCTTCTCTTGATCTTCTGGATCCATAGCTACTTGGTTATAACCAGAGTAACCATCCAGAAAGCAATAATAGCTCTGACCAGCTAACCTTTCAAGTATTTGGTCAATGAATGGAAGGGGGAAATGATCCTTTCTTGTCATAGAATTGAGCTTTCTGTAATCAATGCAAACACGCCATCCTGTGGCAGTACGTTGTGGGACAAGCTCTCCCATGGAGTTAGGGACAATGGTAAGACCAGATTTCTTTGGAACCACTTGTGTCGGACTCACCCATGTGCTATCAGAAATTGGATAAATGATTCCTGCATCAAGCAACTTGACAACCTCTTTCTTTACCACCTCCTTCATGTTGGGGTTCAACCGCCTCTGTTCCTCTCTGGTTGGCTTACATCCTTCTTCCAAATGGATTTTGTGCATGCAAACTGAGGGATCAATGCCCTTAAGATCAGCAACACTCCATCCAATTGCTTCCCGATGTTGGTATAAAACCTCTACTAAGCTCTTCTCTTGAATTTCTGTCAGATCAGAGGCAATTATAACAGGAAGAGTTTTCTGTGCCCCCAAGAATACATACTTCAATTTGTCAGGCAAAGGCTTCAACTCTAATTCTGGAGGGGACTCCAATGAAGGCACTAAGGGAGTGCTAGAGAGAAAAGGTAGTCGCTCAATTGGAATTCTTCATGGTGGAGTATTCTGAATAGCATCCACTTCCAGCATAGCATGCACTTCTTCACACAACCCTTCATCATTAATGTTCTCAAAGTCATAAAAAGACTTACATACCTCCAGGGAGTTTCGAGATATAGAGGATCAGACAAATTCCTCCACACATTCATCAATATCATCCATGCAGAACACATCACTCTGATCTGGAGGGTGTTGGATAGCATTGAACAGATTAAGCTTGACATTCATGTTGCCAAAGGAAATATCCATGATCCCTGACCTACAATTTATGCAAGCATCAGCAGTAGCTAAGAAAGGTCGACCAAGGATCACAGGAATGTGCCTCTTCGGATTGTGAACCGGCTCAGTGTCAAGTACAATGAAATCAACAGGAAAGTAGAACTTGTCCACTTTAATGAGCACATCTTCTATGATCCCTCGGGGTTGCTTTGTTGATCTGTCTGCAAATTGTAATACCACCGAGGTAGGCTTCAATTCTCCCAAGCCCAATTGTAAGTAAACTGAATAGGGTAGCAAATTCACACTTGCACCCAAATCAAGAAGAGCTTTATCCACATGGTGCTCCCCAATAATGCATGAGATAGTTGGAGCACCAGGATCTTTGTACTTGGGAGGAGTACATTGCTGAATTATTGAACTCACTTGTTGTGGCAGCATTACTTTCTTTGGCACATGGCTTTTAGAACGCCTTTTCTGAGTGCACAAGTCCTTCAAAAATTTTGCATAAGGAGGAATTTGCTTGATGGCATCAAGGAGTGGCAAATTAATCTTCACTTGGCGAAACACCTCCATCATGTCATACAGCTTGTCCCCTTGCTTCCCCAATTTAGATGCTTCAAGAAAACGTTGTGGGAAAGGAGCCTTGGGCTCATAAGGAATTTCAGCACTTGGACTTGTGATCACTTTTTCTTCTTCTTTCTTTTCACCCACCTTATTGTCAATTATTTTCCCACTTCTCAAAGTGGTAATGGCTTGAACTTGCTCATGGTGTGGGTTGCTTGTGGAAGCTTGCATCCCTCTTGGATTAGCAATTGGTTGACTAGGGAGCTTCCCTTCTTCTCTTCTACTTAATGAAGTAGCAAGCTGTCCAAACTGAGATTCCAGTTTGGCAATGGATTGAGAATGCGAGTGCACTAGCTGAACTGTAGATTGTACTGTTGCTGCAGTAGCTTGCACTGTCTCTATAAGAGAATCAAGCTTGTCAAATTTAGACAAGGTAAGAGTTAGCTTGTCTTCAATAGCAGAAATTCTTTGGGCCATAGGACTTTGTGTTTGATATTGCTGTTGAGGCACAAAAGTCCTAGGTTGATATGATGGTTGCATTGCTGCCCCTTGGTTACTGTAAGAAAAACCAGGATGATTCCTCCATGTGGGATTGTAAGTATTACCTCGTGGAGGATTCATTGGTCCAGTGAAAGTGGCTTGAACTTGCTCATGTTGAATATCAGAAAATTACCCCATTGAAGGACAATTGCTCACATTATGCATAGGACTAGAGCAAAATTCACAAGGGCCTAGCAATGAAGAATTTGAAGCAGAAGGAGTTTGATTGGCAGCCATAATTGCTGCTACCTTCTGTGCAATTAAATCAATATCAGTTGGCATAGCTTCTGAAGCACCAACCTCAAAAATTCCATCAGCCTTCCTGGTAGTGGCAGGTCTGCTAGAACGAGTAGAGGACACATGTTGTAGAGAGTTGTCACTAAGATTTTCAAATAAGGTCCATGCCTCTTCTTCACTCTTCAACATAAAAGTACCTCCACATGACGTATCAACCATCTGTCTGTTGGCTTCTGTGAGCCCTTCATGAAAACTCTGCACTAGTTGCCACTTAGGAACTTGATGATGGGGACACTTCCTAAGAAGGTCCTTGAATCTTTCCCATGTCTCATAAAATTGTTCCCCCTCATGTTGGGAGAAACAAGTGATAGCACGTCTGAACTGATTGGTCTTCCCTATCGGAAAATACTTCTTGAGAAACTCATGTTGCATCTGAGTCCAAGTCGTGATAGAACCAGCCGGTAGAGAGTTGAACCAATACTTTGCTTTGTCTTTCAGAGAGAATGGAAAAAGTCTCATTCTGAAAGCATCTTCAGAGAAGTTGTGAATTTTTGTAGTTGAGCACACTTCAATGAAGTCATCCAGATGCTTGTAAGGGTCTTCTTCAGTCAGCCCAAAATAAGATGGTAGCATCTGAATAATGCTGGACTTTATCTCATAATTCTGTGCTGTGACATTGGGCAGTTGAAAACCTGCTGGCGAGGTATATGTCTCAGGAACATAGTAGTCCCTAAGCAATCTAGCTCTTTCTCCATCAGCATTAGGAACAATGTTATTATTCCTCTCTTCTGCCATATCTTCAATTATTTCTTCCTCTTGCACAATGGTATCAACAGGGATGTTCCTCTGTTGTCTAAGAGTACGTTCAGGCTCAGGATCAAGAGGTATCAAAGGATCAGCCACAGAACGACGACCTTGCATATATTACTAAAAGCACCTGAAAAGAAAACAAAAACAAAATTAAAAATAAAATATAAAAATTTCCTAAACTAAAAATCCAATTAAAACTAATTCTGTAAAATCCAATCAATCAAATAGATAATCCCCGGCAACGGCGCCAAAAATTGATTCGTGTGTGAGTGTGACTCAAAAAGTATATCAATTAAAATTTCCACACTTCGCAATAGAACGAATTCCTTGCAGAATAGGGCTATCGAAATGAATGGGTATCGTACCTCAGGGATTATGTTCTGACGAGTTGGAATACGGAACTAATTCTAATTAAATTTATAAGAAAAGAATTCTGATTTTTAAACTAATTAAAAAGATAAAATAAAATAAATCAAAGTAAACAAGATAGTGAAGATAATAGGAGAGAAACCTAGGGTGTTTGACTTCACCACTAACTCCACAATCAATGGTTAATTGAATCAACTATAGGGGAATTATATCATGCATAAGTGGTGTCGGTGGCTACAAGCTCACCTTCATCCGTCAAGAAGATAACATATGATTAAGGCTAAGCCATGGACTATCTTCGATTGGCATGGGCCATCTGCCTAACTACTCTAATCTAGGGTGCAGTATGGTTCATCTTCTCTAGGCATAATCCATTAAAGCTCATAACAATGTATTCAGTGATTACCATTGTGTAATAATCTCTCTCATGATCACAGAAAACAAAAGAGATTGAGTTCAATAACAACAACTAAATATCTAAGACAAGATAAGAAATCATTGAGATTGAATTTACAATACTTTTATTGCTCAATTTCTTAATAAGAATCCTCACAATTACACAATCTATGCATGTATATAAAGGTCCCCAATAATTAAAACAATCAAACCATTGATGCTTTGTTAGGGCTACATCAAAACCCTAGTGGATAAACTAGCCACTCATGGTAGAAGAAGAAGCTTCAACTGTTGAGGAAGAAGACATCATCTTTCTGAATTACGCGTATGACTTCGTTCTCCAATGGCTTTGCAATATGTTTCTGTTCTCTTCAGCCCTCTCAGACTCTCCAATCTCTGTGTAAGCTCTCTGTAAGCTCCCTCAACTCAGCCTCCAAGTCTTCACTTTATTCCCCAAGAGAATACACCAAAGTCCTAATCCAATTAGGAATAAATTAGGGTTTCCCGCAGCACTAATCAGATGGGTTTTTCCTGCTGACTTTGGCCCGACTTTTGACCCACTAGAAGTCCGTTTTACGGAATTTTCGTGAAATACAAAAGTTTGCAGAATCAAATTTCGTTCAACCAACGCGGAAATAATGTCGATTTGAGGCTCGGAAATAAGACTTCTGGTCCGTTTCTCCAAAACGGGATTAAGACTGCATTATGCGCAGATTTGGGCTTCAGGCCCGAAACCTTCTTAAGCAGCTGTAATTCTCTTGGACCTCTTTCTTGGGCTGATTTGAGTTGAAATAAATGGTTGAGTGAATCTCCTTGATGTAGGCTTCATCTCACCATCTTGGATGTCTTCTTTAAAAGCCCAAAATCACGGTTTTAACTGAAATAATTATTAAGGCCCTGAAAATACAGAAAACACTAAAACAAAGTAAAATCACAAAATAATCTATCACTAAGAGAATAAAATACATAAGTTAAGAGGCTAGAATGCGTAACATTCAACGCCTATCACTCCCCTATGTTGATGTAGGGTCCTTTCAAGTTCAGGGTTATACAGGACTATTGGTGGGTCTAGAGATTGACACCTAACATATACCACAAATACGGACTAAAAATTAATTAAAATAAATAAATAAAATAAAATAAAAGAAAATTAAGAAAAAAAATTAAAATAAAATAAAATAAATAAAGATTGATAACAAATAAAGCAAAGTACTAACTAGAATAAACAAGTACAATTAATTTGAATATGAAAAGCTCACAGAGGATTACGATAAATTCCACTCCTCCGTTCACAGTTCGTAACCAAAAGCACCTGTACTTGAAAAATAAAAACAAAAATGAAACGGATCAGAAAAGAATAAATAAAAATACTAACTTAACAATTAAATTAAAACTAATCTTTAAGACTAGGCACCAAAATTATAAAAGCACTCGTAATAGAACGAGTCCTTGTAGGACAGGGCTATATAGAGGATGTCGAACCTCAAGGACTTGCAAGGTTGAATTGTTATGTTACTTAGTCTTTAAATTAATTCTAAAATAATTGAAAAATAATTGTTGATGTTTGATCTTGAATTTAATTGAGAAAATCAAATCTACTTGTGAATTTGTTTTATGAAATTTAATCAGAAAGAGAGGGTCCTGGGAATTGACTTCACCACTAATCTTCTCAGAATGAAAACTATATTAATTTGAAATGTCTAATATATGCATTCAAAAAAGAATGGCTATAAGCCTAATTCAATTCTATCAAGAGGATACGTTCAACATACAATTAAGCACAACTCCTCTTCCATTAGCATGGCCTATAGATCTGACTACAGACTACAAACTAAATTAACTAAGGATGTGATAGCCTATCTTCGCTTATCACGAATTATCAAAATTCTTTATTCAATGATCAGTAAAAACCATTGTATAACCTGTCTTAACAAAATCATAGAAGTTAAAAAGAACCAAACCCTAATTACTGCAAACTTACGTTCATTCAACAAGAACAACAGTAAATATGCATTGAAATAATCCATTCAAATTAAAATCAATAGCACATCTATTGCTTATGTCTTGGTTATACAATCAATGCACAAATTAAACGTCCCCAAATTAAGATACAAATTACAACATTAAAAGAAAGGTTAGGGTTACGTCACATCCCCGGAATGGTGTTTAGCCGCTCATGATTGGAGGTACAGGCTTGAACGATGATCAAATTGCCATCTTCTTGTCTTCGCTTCACTTGTAATCATCACGAGTAGCCTCTGTATCTCTTTTTATGTTTCTGGATACCCTCGTTCCTCTTTATTTTTTCTCTTTTACATTGAGAAACGACATAAATGGGACACCTGGCGACCTAGGGGTGCATCTACACCTATAGAGGGTGCACTTGCGCCCCTGGGAGTGGTATTCGTGCCCCCTTTTACGCATCTGCGCCCATAGTGGGTGCATTAACGCCCTTTGGGGCACACCTACGCAAATGGGGCAGAAAGGTGCTTTAAACGACTATTTCAGGAAATTTTTGTGAAATATGAAAAGTTCCAAAATTAAAATTGCGTCATTTATTTTACAGTTTGGGCCATTTTGACAACCGAATATAGAGTTATGGCAAGAATACCAAAACGAGTACAGCACTTTCAAGACCTAAATTGGCCCAGTCTTCAATGTGAATAGGCCCATGCTCATTTTCTTCATGTAAACTCATTTTCAACCTAGTTCTTTAGTCCATTTAACTTGGATCTTCAATATAAATGAATCTCATCAGTCAAGCTTCATCTCCCTACTAAAATAGCACCATATGTGGCCCGGTTGCACCATTATTAATTAGAATTACCCTTAATTACCTAAAATCATGAAAAGATTAAAATTATTAATTAAAAAATTATGTAAATATTATTAAGACACTAATTCATATAATTTTAGGGGCATTGAATGCGCAATATTCACTACTTATCCTTGCTTCTGCATATGTCTCTCTGCTCCAGAATCACACTCTCACCTCTTTTTTCAATGTCCCTTTTTCTCTTCAATCTAGAATCACTTTCAAAGAATGCTCAACATTAGTCTTATCCTGAAAAATTGGCAGGACCTCCTTGCTATTGCATCTTCTACCTGGACCCATTAGACTTTGCATATCTCCCACAAGCTGATCTTGGCAGCCTCTATCTAATTTATCTAGAAAGAAAGAAATAATTGTGTTTTCAAGGACAAGGTCTCAACTGCGCCAGCTATCATCAAATCTATTATTGGAATAATCAAACTCAGGCTTTATCCTTGCTCATTCAGAAGTAGCAAAGCAGCTAGATCGTTAGCATTTTTATAGCATCTTCCAAGTTCCTCCATTAGACCATCAAGGAAACCTCCTAACACCTCTTGATATTGAACTTCTCTCCCATTCTCACAGTCGTCTATGATCATGCTCCTGATGTCTTTTGCTGCTTTGTCGCCATACTGCTGCTTTTGTTTTCTTTTTTGCTGCTTTCTCCTCTTATATGCTTTGTCTTAAACACTTGTTGTTCACTGTATTGTTCCCTTAGTTTGTTGCGGCTCATTTGTTGCTAATTTGTTACTGCTCTGTAGCTCATTTGCTTCTTTGAAGCCTCTTGTACATTTTCTTCTCCTTTTATATACACTAACATTTACCAAAAAAGAAAAAATATTCACTGCTTATCAGTGTTAACTGCAAAAATATTTACAAACACTTAAGTACAACCGGCTGCGCAATGCCTAAGTCCCCTAAGCTTTCTAGTAAGCCAATGTAGTAGTGTTGAGTCAATGACTCCTAAACCAAGCAATTTTAGGGCATTGGGTGAAGAAACACCCCTCGGACTTAATAACCGAGATCACTAGACTACAAACTTAAACAAGCCAATTGTTTCTTTATTGTTCAACCTTGCACACTTTTTAGACATGGACACTCCATGCTTCCTAAGGCACAAAGGCTCGACTTATTGAGTGAGAAGGCTTACTGCAAGTTTTATTTTGCCTTGTATGTTTTCTTTTTCTCCTTTTTTTTTTTTTTTAGCTTTTGATTTTTCTAAAGCAATTCGTTCTTCAAGCTGTTAAAAAAAAATGAACATTTCCAAAATTCTCCATACAACGCATACCCCAAAATTCAATGCATGTGTGCGTGTTTGTGCCATTAAGGACAAATTTAGGGAAAAAACTGTACAATATTCAAAGGCTAAACAAAAATGTAGACTGTTCTAACCTAACACATGATTTTCTGAAATTTGAGTATTTTTGGATGTCAAATCTCCTAATTACTAGATGCATTTATCAATGACGTTCTTTGTATTACATCCTCAAAAAGAAGAACATCATGGCAAACATAAAATAAAGATGCAATATACGCAAAAATAGTGTATGCATGTGTACTATACTACCCCCAAACTTAAATCAAACATTGTCCTCAATGTTTAGACAAAAAATAGTTAGAACAATGTTACCAGCTGGTTGATGAATTTCAGAAAGTGAAAGCATCAACCGTGTAAGGGTAATAGGTACACGGGTACGCGGGTATGCATCGGACACGTGGGGCATCAAAACCTGCACAAGTATAGACTATATACCAACATAACATACAAGAATTGAAAAAAATAGAAATTAAAAAGAAAAATAAAGACAGGAAAGAAATATGCACAGACACTAAAATGAAACTGTTGATATTCCATTAATTCAAACAGTTGTGAGTACAGATGATGGAATTTATAGAATACATCAACCTAAAGTAACAAAAGAGTGCCTACATGGCACTACACAGTTCCATGAACAGAAAGAAAATAAAATACATAACTAAAATAAAAATAAAACAAAATAAGAAAACTAGAATTAATGCTGAGGTAGCAGCAGCGGTGCTGCTGAAGTAGAAGTAGAAAGATCTCTAGAACTGAGGACAACCCTAAGCAGCTGCTTTATGCACTACTCACCCTCAAATAACCTAATCATGCCCTAACCGAGGGTACCAAGAAAATCATTGGTCTCGTGGCAATGGATTGCTAGATCCAATTGTAGCTGCTGCATACCTGCGCTAAGACACTCGTACTCAGTGGCTAAATAATCATAGTCCTCATGACTCATACGCGACCTCCTTCTCATCATCATCCAAATCCATCTCATCTCCCTCAGATGCCTCATGAGCACTCTAACGCTCCTTAATCTCGGACGCTACGAGCAGGAGAGTACTCATGTGGGAGATGATCTTGGTCCAACTATGGAACGTGAAGTAGGGCAGACCATCAATAGAGAACTCAGAAGGTGCGACGTGAAAGTGTACTTGCCGTAGCAAGGCAGTCACTAAGAATACGAATGGCAACTTTATCTTTGCCTCCTGTGAGCAGTTTTTATCAACAAGTAACTCCCGTACTTCAAACATCTGTCCCCAGATAATGGTCGAGACAGAGAACCAACATCCAGAATGAATGGCGTATAAAGTAGTTAAGAAATCATCCCATCTATCAGTATGATGCCCAAGAGGATGGGAATTTTTATGAAAGATTGTGTCGAAGAACCACAATCTCCAAGGAATTAAAGACTTGTTGGTGTAGGTGTTCTGAGGTGATCAGAAAAACATCCACGACACATGCATTGAATCATCTCAAAAATAGAAAGTTCTGGATCAATAGCACGGAATCAAAAATACTGATCAGCTATATAGAGGTCCTTGAGTTTTTTATGAGAACACCCAGTGAGGGCAGCAATGTCCTCTATCGTGATGGCTAAAGAGATGCCATCAATGGTAGTCTGTATCATATCCGGCTAGTCGAGGCTATAAGTCATATTCATGTAAAATGCCCGGATGAGCCGAGGGTAGTAGATGTCAGCGACGGGGACAAGGAGCCCAAGTAAATGCGCTCACTCAAAGCAGTAAGTGACCATGTGGCATAAGGATCCTAGATGATTAGGTCAACGACAACCATGTGCTCAGGGTGAAAATCCTGATGCTCCTAATGACCCCATGGGATATCACGAATAAAAGCAGGTGGTACCGGATCATTGGCCATGTCGTGAATGGTGGTTTGTAACTTGGCTTACAAAATTCTCTTATGCTTCCAAATCAATCTCAAACTGCCTTTCAAAAATCTTAACACTCTAAGCAAGTTAAACCACTACAAAAATCTCCCAATTGTCTTCCAAAAATCCAAAATTAGAACACAATCCCCACCTTCACTTCTTAATACAAAATAAGAAGGCCCAATAGAATTTGTACCTTTAATGGCGAGGATGAGCCAAACAGGGCCTTCCATGCGCAGAATCACACTCCATGAGTTTAAGAATGAATATAAAAGATGATGATAGTTATGGATGATGATGGGGATGAGTTCGGGACTTCCAGTCGAGAAGGGGAGAGATAGAGTTACGAGAGAGAGAGGGATAAATGAGAGGGAGAGAAGAGAGGTTCAAAATTTAAGGACTGTGTGTGCAGTCACGTGCTTTAGTGCGATGCATCAAAGTTGTCGATGCATCGAACATCTATTGATGCAAGGTGCAAAAGCTGCTAGAATTGACATGAAAATAGGACATTTTAAAGATCGATGCATTAAGGTTGATTTTGATACACTGAAAGAGCGATGCATCAAAGTTGGTACTTCGATGCATCAAAGCTTCCTTTAATTTTAATTCTATAAAATTGCCCTAAGTTTGAAAATATTAGGTTACACCCTCAATTCGTATCTCTCACACCAAGACACTGCAAAAATATGTAGATACGTTTTTTTAGGATTCGAAGGGTCACACGGAACATGATAGGATCATAGAAATGCCAAGTTTACCATCTACGGTGAGATGTGTATACAAGTTTATCCACAACGGCTACACAAAAGCACTCACTCTCATTATTGGCAGTGTGGTGAGATATATCAAAGGTATTCAACCTAGCAGTCATATTCCCAAAGGAGATGTCCACCAACCTGGTAGGACAATTAATGCAAGTATTAGCCGTAGCCAAGAATAGATGACCTAGAATGATCAGAATATGCTTTGTAGGATCTTAGACAGGTTCAGTATCAAGGACTATGAAGTTCACTGGGAAATAAAATTTATCCACTTTGATTAGAACATCCTTAATTATTCCTGGTTGACTTACTGATCGGTTGGCAAGTTGCAACATAATTGTGGTCGGCTTAAGTTCTCCTTGCTCTAATTTTTGATAAACTGAGTAGGGAAATAAGTTAACACTTGCTCCCAAGTGAAGGAGGGTCCTCTTGAATTCATGTTGACTAATGACATAAGAGATTATTGAGGGGTGTTATTTTGAAGAATTGAACTTACCTGCTTAGTCAATTGGACTTTCTTAGGAACGTGGTTCCTAGATTTATGCTTTTGAGTGCATAAGTCCTTTAAAATTTAACATAGGAGGGGAATTGTCTTATAGCATCTAGGAGAGGAAGATTGATTTTAACTTATTTAAAGATTTCTATCGTATCTTATAATTTCTCTCCTTGTTTCCCAAATTGAGAAAGTTCCCTTAATCTTTGTAGAAAGGAAACTCGAGGTTCATATGAAGCTTCTCGAATTGGAATTGATGAGAATTCAGCTTCATTTTCCTTCCCTTTGTCTTTTGGATTATTGGAAGCTTCTTTTGGATTTATAGGACAATTATTTGGATTTATAAGAATCTTTGGATTTATCATACGCTCACATTCTTTTTGTCTCATTTTATCAACCGAATTTTTTAACACTCTACCACTCCTTAAAGTAGTAATTAATTGAGCTTGTTCTTGGTTAAACTCAAAGGAATGAGAAAAATCATCAATTACTTGCACTCCATTAGGGTTCGCCACCATTTGGCTAGGAAATTTTCCACCCTCTCGCTGATTTATTGCATTAGCTAGCTGTCCTAATTAGGACTCTATCTTTGTAATAGATTGTGAGTGAGCATTGATCTTTTGGGTATTGCTTTCAATTTTTCCTAAAGCAGCCAAAACCTTTTCCTCAAAACTAGGGTTTTGAGAAGGTGGTTGATTGAGAGTGTAGTAGAAACTCAAATTTGGACTTGATTGATAAGGTCTAGGTTGGAATTGAGATTGACCTTACTGTCCATGTGGTTCCGAGGTCCTTGATATTTACCTTGGTTTCCATATTTGAATTGGTTTTGATCTCTCCATCTGAGACTATAGGAATTTTGATATGATCCATGACTTGGCCTAGAATAAGTGCATTTGCTTGCTCTTGTGAGAATTTAGCGTATTGCCCTACGGGAGGATAATCTTTTATATAATGAGAAGGATTAGAGCAAAAAGAACACACATCATATGTGGGATGAAGAGTGGGATTAGGAGTAATTGGAGGAGAGGAAGAAGAACAAGAACAAGACCCGACTCACATAACTTGATTTAGTTTCTTTTCTGGGGCCTCTATCTTCCTATCTGTTACTTACTCCTTCCACATTTCAAAGACACTTTTAGTTTGGGAGTTAAGAGGAGCAACTACCTTATTTT
Source organism: Cornus controversa (assembly GCA_026545225.1). Classification (NCBI taxonomy): domain Eukaryota; kingdom Viridiplantae; phylum Streptophyta; class Magnoliopsida; order Cornales; family Cornaceae; genus Cornus; species Cornus controversa. Next base: position 24,792,488 of record CM048848.1, on the reverse strand, counting down.
CCTTTCATTAGAAGAATGATGAGACAAATTTTCGCTCAAGTTTTCAAAGAGTATCCACGCTTCATCAGGACCTTTTAGAAAGAATGTACCTCTACAACTAGCATCAGCCATTTTTTTGTGGGGCTCTCATAAACCATTGTAAAAGCCATGTACCAATTGCCATTTGAGAATAGCATGGTGTGGGCATGACCTCAAAAGGTCCTTCATCCTTTCCCAAGTTTCATGAAAAACTTCTCCTTCCCTTTGCAAAAAACTCATGATAGCTCTCTGTGCAACATTAGTCTTCCCCATTTTGAAGTATTTCTTTAGAAACTCTTATTGCATTTTTGCCCAAGAGTTAATGGAATTTCGTTCTAAGGAGTTAAACCATTGTTTGGCTTTGCCCTGAAATGAGAAAAGGAAAAGATAAAGTGTTAAGTTGTCTTCTGGTGGTGCATTCAACTGTAAAGTCGAACACACTTCAAAGAATTCATCTACATGTTTATAAGGATCTTGGTTCGAAAGCTCGTGAAAATAATTAAGAATATTAATTGTTGAGGATTTGATTTCAAAATTATTCCTCCCTGCATTCAAAAAATGAATACAAGAAGGTGATACATAGGTAGATGGAACATAAAAATCTTGAATAACCTCACCGCCCGGTGGGGGTGGTAAAACAGAATTTTGTTGACCATTGGGGTTATTATTATTTGCCATGGTTTCTCTCCTATGTTCTCTAAACAATATAGGGTCCCTAGGAACGTTACTATGTTGTCTAAAAGTTCTTTCGACTTCAAGATCACATGGCAACAAAGGTAATGACAACGATATCCTTCCTTGCATATGAATGAACCAAAATCTAAACTGTATGCAAAAACAAAAAATTTAAACTCTTAAGTGCAAGAAAGTTTGGTACTCTACTCACAACGGATCCGAGCTTAAGCCTCGATGCCTTGATTATATAAGTACCTACAATAAAATACTTAAGAAATAAAGATAAAAATAATTATAATTAAAGAATATAAAGAATGAGTTAAGTTAAAATTTAAACTAGACTTAATCCTCTAGTTTTAGCGATTAAACCGTAGTCCCTGGTAAAGGCACCAAAAATTGTTATGGGCGGAATTTTGTAATTTATATTTATCACTCGTAATAGAATGAATCCTTAAAGGATAGGGTTCTAAGTTGAGGGTGTTGATCCCACAGAGACTACATAGGAATAATTCACTAAAGGTCGAGGGTTGATTCTCGTTTAAATCACAACCAAGTGTTGGTTGCTTTCTTACTATACTTCAAAACATAAAAGATAATTAAAATGCGAATGTTGAGAGAAGAGTAAAGGACTAGAGTTGAGATTTCACCACTACCCTCGTAGTATGCCACACTAATAATAAATTGGGAAAATCCATGCAATTGTGTATGTGGTGCAAATGACTTGTGGCCTACAATGCTACCATCAAGATGATACATGTACCTTAAAATACTATAATCCATCTTCGATATGTGTAAATTGCCTACCTACCTACTTACCTAAATACCTAATTAACTAAGTGTACCTAATTTACCATCTTTTAGCATGGACTATGCAACTCTAGTTATGCATGTTAAAGTGAAAACTAGTACCTAACCATCACGTGTAGTCCTTGTGGAAATACAAGTGTTTGAAGATCATGTGAGTAAAATAAGCATTCTAATACAAGAAAGATAAATTAGTCACATTAAAATGAAGAATTTGTAAACTTATATTACTCATAAGGCTCAAAGCAAGGTACATATACGCAAAAAACCCAATTCACTAAAGTTAGAACATATTTATAAGACTAGGGTTTGTCAAAACCCTAGAGAAGGATTAGTTGATCATGGTGGGCTGGAAGCACTCCATAGACAGAGATGATCCCAAGCTCAAAATGGTCTTCAAGGCCTTAGAAAGCCTTCTTTGAAGCTTTCCCTCTCTAGAACTTCACTTTCTCTCTCTAGAATTCTATATATGCTCTCTATTACAAGAATTGTGATATATGTCTCTATTACATATATTCTAGCTTTATATCTGATTTGAGGCTCAAAATATCACTAAATTTTCATCCAAGGTATCTTCTAGAAGAAATGAGGCAGATGGCCAATTAGAGAAAATATCTTCAAAATAATATCTTCTGCAAGATTTGGCGATGCATCCACTCTGTAACTTCGATCCATCGATCTTTCCTTCTTCTGCAGCTCTTCTACTCTTCAGCTTCCCGACTCTGGTCTTGAGGTGCCATGCAACATTCTTTTATCTAAACCTTCAATGAAGTACGATCAGAAATGCGAATGCATTCTTCATTTGATAAAGGGGTCAGATTATGCCAAAAATAGACTTTGTACCTGAAATCATCAAAAACATAAAAACAAGTAAAAATTATACAATATGTGCATCTAAAGGATTAAAATACATAAGTAAAGGCGTGAGAATGTCTAACATTCAACGCTTATCAATGGCTACCTAAAACAATTACACAGTTTGACATGAGTATTTATAGAGGTTAAACCTTAATGTGGGGAAACATCCTCTTTGGCTGTCAAGCCAGAACTAAGCGCCACTATATATGAAAAGGTAGTATAGCAATTCTCCAATCACTCTCTCACTTACCCAACTCACCACATAGTCACTCCAACTCTCACTCTAGTTCACAACCTCCCAAGGCCTGAATTACTCTCACCAATTCTCACAACAACTTTCAACTCTCACCCAGCCAAGGCTTTCCAAACCCCAAGCTATTTCTCACCAAGCTCACCACAAATCACTCTATCTCCCCTACCCAAAATATCCTTATACTTGGACTACAAATAGTGTATGTGGAGTCAGTACAATGTCGTAATCAACGACTCTTCAAGCTCATAATTTACCAGTCTTCAAAGCACAACTTGATAATGGAAAGACCACTTGAACTTTTTGCAAATATTAACAGTTGAACTTCAGCAACGATAGGCTTCAATAGTGATAACTTTAAGTGTAGTATCCAAGAACTTACAGATGACTATTCCTTGAGAGAGTGCCCTTCTCAGCTACTCAAACTTCCATTCAGTTTTATATTTACTTTACACAACTGTCATAGTATTGCTTTGTCTTTGTACCTGTTCTTAACATGGACAAGATTGCAACTAGAGTAGACTTTAGTAACACAAAAATTATGGCTGCAAGTTTACAATTAGCACTTAAAGAACCCAAACAGGCAGCGTGTATTTTTAGCAATAGAATACCACAAGAAAACATGTATTTTCAGCAATCTAATATTCAGACATCAGTTTCAGTACTATGAGGAATTTAGAAATAGAACAACTCATATTTTAGTTTGTAACATATCAAATCTCAGAAATCAGAAACTCAGCAATAAGGACAACAATTTAGATATTCATCAATACAGAATTGTGAACAACAATTCAAATACTCATTAACACAGAATTATGGATAGCACTTTAGATATCATCAACATAGAATTTCAGACATCAATCTAGAAATCATCAACACAGAATTTTAGTATTAGATTCAGCAACAAGATTGTTCCAAAAAATAAACTTCACCCAGATTTTTAGAAAAATGATTCAATAACAAGATGAATCCGAAAAACAAACTTAACCCAGATTTTTAGAAAAATGATTCAGCAACAAGATGATTCTAGAAAACAAACTTAACCCAGATTTTCAGAAAAAAGATTCAGCAACAAGATGATTCCAGAAAAAAAACTCAACCCAAATTTCATATATTAGTTATAGAGCATAAAAACCAATATACCATTTTTTTAGAACTGAAATAAAAACATATCCGATAACGAAACACGTATTTCATGCAGCAATGCATAGAAAAAGAACAGAGGCATTTCAAGACATAGAGATATAAGATCAACATAGATGTCATGCCGTAAAGTGAATGAGCATAATCAATTCAAGACACATAATACATTTGTATATATGAAATTATAGCAACAAAACAAGAGGACATGTATTCTGTAATACCACGTAATTTTGAGTTTATTTAATTTGAGTTTTTTATTTATTTAAATTGTTTATTTTATGAGTGTTTAAATGCTTTAGTTAAATTTTGTCAATGTCTGTTTTTTATTGTTAATGTTGATGTTTGATTATGTGATACTAAGTGTTGGTAGCTTTTAATAAGTGAAATTTTTGTTGTAATGCATTTTTATCTATAAGTAAAAATATGTGGGTGTTTTATTATTCTTATTGGACCATATTAGTTTACTTTCCTTTATTATTTTTTAATTCTCTTCATGTTGGGCTAGGGGAGTTTGGGTTGGATTATTAAGTTTGGGCCAATTTTGTATTGAATTATGTTGTATTAAAATTATTTAGGTATTGGGCTAAGTATATATTTATTATTATTTTCTCTTTTATTTATTTTAGTATTTTACTAGAAATTCTAAAAAGAAAATAACAGAGAGAAAAGAAAAAGGGTTTCTGTCACTTTCAAGCACAGAGAGGAGAGAACAATAGACGCAAGAGAGGAGGGAAAGAAGGAGCAATTTCTTGTGCGAGTTCTTATTCAAATTGAAAGGCAAGTTCATGCTCTACACTTCCCCTTTGTGCTTATAAACATATATTAATATTTTGTTATTTGATTGTATACATATACATGCACGTATATACCATATGAATATGTATGATAGTTTGGAACTTTTGCTTAAATACATATATAAATCTATGGGGATAGTTGATGTGGGTATATACTTATGTATATATATATGTGTGTGTGTGTGTATATATATATATATATGCATATATGTTATATGTATATAAGCATACAAAAATCGTATATGAATAAGATATTCTGTGTGTTGATGAATTATAATCCGATTAAATGTTGGGTTTGGCTTCTAGAATGTGCCCTGATCATTGTGATGTAGGTTGATTGAAAATTAGATGAAATTTATAGTTTTTAGATGAAGAACCCTAGAAACTTGAAATTGGGGGTTTTTGATTTAGGCCAGGGATGGAGGAGATTTTTGTTCCAATTGATAACATAGATGAAGAGGAGGAGCTTAGTATAAAACAATAGTGTTTTGGTGGCTGGAAAATGGCTAGAAAGAAGATGAAAGGTACCCGTGAAGCCCACGCGCGTTGCCAGCGTGTGGGGGTGCATGGGCCCTATTCCGGAACCTATTCAGGGCTGAAAAAATGACAGTCCGGTCCCACTCACCGAGCCCAGCCTTTGGGCCCAGTTTCAGCCTAGTCAGGTAATTAAAAGTTTTTTTTAATGTCTTAAAATGTAGAAAAATTGGAAAAATTTATTTTTTAAATACCGATAAATATCAGAATTTTTTTGAAAAATCAATTTTGTCTTTTTACGGCAGAATATGCATAGGACTATAGTTACGAGATGGATTAAGTCACCCTTGTGGTGGACATAGCACAAAAAGTAAGCTTTTAAGATTGAGATTTTGTACTTCTTTCGCTTTGGAACTTATTTAAATATTCGATTAAATATATTGTTTTAATTGCTTTGGGTATTAACATTGTACAAGTTGAATGTTTGATTTATTTATTTTATATTTTTATTTATTATTATTGTGAATAGAGAAAAAATGATAGTTCTATTTTGAATAGTTTTTATTTTATCCTTGTGGATTGTTATATTTTCATTTTATATTATCACTCATGCTTTTAAGTTGATGTTATGTTTTAAAGATTATGGGAAGGTTTGTCAAGATTTCCTAATACCTAATAAGGTATTTGTAAATTATATGTGGATGTCACGCCCCAAAATCTGGACCGCCGGGACTCCCCCGGACCAACCCGAATCCCGGGTGTGAACCCGTTCATTAAACCCCAATGAACCCCCTCAAATCTCTTAATTATCGCGGAAGCTAATCATACACATGTAATTATCCATGCGTATACTCATCACTATCCATCCCAATAGGCCTCACATTGGCCCATGCATCCATGACATTCCATTTCCACTCCTAAATCATGAAAATTCATAAAAATTCACATTTATAAGGTTTTGAAGACTTTGAGGCGCCTCAAACTTGAGTTTGAGTCGCCTGGAACTTCCAGTAGGGTCAAAGTTATCAAAAATGCACTTTGAGGCGCCTCAAACTCCACTTTGAGGCGTCTCAAAGATTTCCAGGCGCCTCAAAGTCGACTTTGAGCCGCCTCAAACTTTTCCAGGCGCCTCAAAGTGGACTTTGAGCCACCTCAAACTGCACCAGTTCCGAAATTTTGACAGCACTCCTCAACCTGACTTCAAATGCTAATATCTCACAATCCGTAACTCCGTTTGACCTGAAATTTGACATGGATCATCCTCAAGATGTCTAGTTTCTAACCCAATTTGAATCATTCAAAAATACCAACCACAACTCAAGTTATACTCAATTTAGTGGGTGTAGGTCAGATTTCCAACCCTTGCACCAAAACATGCCTATCCTTCTCAATATAAATCGAAACAAGGTCTATGACCCCTCAAAACGAAGCTAACACAATTCTCTTTCCATATAAATACATTGTGCAAAAATTACAAGTCACAAACCACATACACAAAAAAATTTAGATTTAAGTGCATGAAACCGTAAAGCACCAATAATACATGTTTTCGAAAAACAAATGGTCTTTACATATTCATATCATGCATATGGTCCACAATCCGGACATGCATTCCAACAAAACAACATAAAGTCTTTAAAATGACCAAAACCACTCCACGCCAATGTACTATTGGGGAGTCTCCATCACCTCCTTTCCATTTCCTGAAAAATGTAAATCCTCATGGGATGAGCAACCACAAGCTCAGTAGAAACATTTAAAACATAATTCCACCAACTCCGTGAATACCACATAATCATACATATGCATTTATCATATTGAGAATTCATGCACACAACACAACCATATCACAAACAAGGTAGAATGCAACATAATATGCACAACTCCCTCATCCTTCCCACATATTGGTCTCCAATTCCCGTGGACAACCAATCCCACCTATAGAGGGTTACCTTTACCGGAATACCTCTTGAGGCTTACCTTTACCGGAATACCTCACTACACATCAATCCATGAGGGTACCTTGACCGGAATACCTCACGAGGGTTACCTTTACCGGAATACCTCGCCGTTTTACCGAATGGATTCCACCGTTCACATTGCTTGCCTCCCTCACCATGCCAATGAAAATGAACCCCACAATTTTATCAAATGTACATTCATAATTTGCAACCAATAAGGCATCCAACAATCACACTTAAACAAATTCCCATTTAGGCATCATATGCATTTACAATGGATATGTTTCACACCTCTATATTTCACATAACACACATCCTTCACAATGTTTTTAAGCAATTTATCAAACACATGAAGTCATCCTCACAATTATACATGAATCCACCAAAATAAATTCATAAATCAACCCCAACATGCTCGTAAATTTCTCTAAGGCATTTATAAGCATACCATCATATCAACCAACATTATTAGCACATTTAATGATATAAAATAACATGCTTGAACATTGAGGAACATCTATTTACTCCACATAACCAATTGGTTGTCATAGACAACCAATATACTCACAAGAATCCTGGATTTTATGAGTTAAACATCCCTACCTCAAATTGGAAGAGCTTCCAATTGAATTCCCCCAAATCTCACCCAAAAGATCAACCTTCTCCAAAAATGATTTTGGACCGATCAATCTCAAGCTCTCAACGCGTAGATCGTTTCTTCCTTCTTCGGCGAATTCAAACTCTCACCCGAAGCCCCTCAAAATTCATGAAGATAGGAAGAAGATGAAGAAGCCATGTATATATATATGTATAGATGCTTACACGGCTGGGAGAAGAGAGTGAGAATGTCTGAGTTCTCTTGGCTATTTATAGCCTAAATGACCTACTCATAATTACAAGTATGCCATCACCTTTTCACTAAACCTTCTCGGGCTCATTTTCGGAGTTCCGTAACTCCGATTGACACAAAATCAATTCCTTTGCACGTCAAATATTTTATTTAAGCTATCCTCAAAATTTGAGGTCATTCCGAGACTTTTGGATTTTCTGGGTCCACGGGACCCGCGCCCCTAGGTTGACCGGACCCGAAAAAGTCAACTTTTTCCAAACGCTCCAAAAACTTCTCCAAACCTTAAATAAGTTATCTAAACATGCATTTTACATTTAAAACACATATACCATCATTTAATGTCTTAATATGACAATTAAATGAAAATTCAAGAAAACCGGCCAAAAATGGTCACAGTCCTTACAGTGGAGGTATGTTTGGATTGTCTAATATCTAATAAGGTATTCATAAAATACTGATGTAGGCATGTCAGGGTTGCCTAGTATCTAATAAGAAAACTACGAGTACGTGTTCAGGCATGTTAGGATTGCCAATGGTTTGAATTTTGGAAACTTGCTCTACATTCATTGTGATAGCGGATGGGTTGGTACAACGTGTTGAGTTGTTTGTTTTTGGGACAGGAGGTAAAGGAGAAAATGATATATATATATATATATATATATTATTGTCCTCATATAGAAGGTATGTTTATCAATTCTCTGTTGGGTGGTAGTAGAGGGAACTTGCTTGTGGGTCTAACCCACTTGTTGATATCTCAGGTTCCTGGCCATTTCCACTTCGAGGTTAGAGTGTGAAATTCGTAGAGCGTGGCAGCCATCTTTCCGTACCAAACTTCAGTGTAGGGACTTAATTTTTATTTATGTCTGAGATATGGACTATATGGGATGCTATTTTAGATTATTTAATCTTTATTATTTTTTTTGGGATTAGGGGTGTACACAAAAATTTCGAGTATGGAAATAAGATCAAAACACATGGACAAATAAATCAAATATATTAATTTTGATAAATATGTCTTACAAATCTCTGTAAAACTTTACAAAAAAGGGACAAATTCCTCTGATTCGATCTCCTTGGTGATCTGGATTCAAAGGCTACTGGAACTTGATCTTGAATCGAATTGAAACTTTGGTGAAGAATGACACGTGGATGATGTGCTTGTTGTTCTTCTCCTTTATGATTTAGATGCTTTGGATTCTAGGTGAAAACTTCTTCAGAGTTTCAACTTTTTTTGAGAGTCTTCTGGTCTCCTTTTTCTCCAGATTCAAGGGCTACTGGAGCTTGCTCTTAAATTGGGTTGTTGAAAGTCCTCTTCAAGTGTTTGTTGTTGAAGAAAGTCGGTGAGAATTTCTAATCAAGGGCTGAAGAAGCTTGATCCCGAACAGTCTTGTTGATGATTCTTTGAATTTGTTGAATTGTGGAGGAAGAACAACATGACTTTGAATGTGCTTGTTGTTGTTCTTCTTCAAAGTTTTGAAAGTTAGATGAACGTATGTCTTTAGAGCTTCAAGTGTTGATTGAAGGCATAGTTTGGCAGAGCTTTAGTATTGTGTCAGAGTCTCCTCCCCCTTTTCTCTTCACCCTCTACCTCTATTTAAAGCCTTCTTGGATGGGTAGATTTGTAACTTTCTTTTCTTTTTATAATTATCCTTTATGATAACTATGATAATTATCCAATATATATAATAATTATCTTTGATGATAATTATATATATATATATATATATATATATATTTAATTATCCATTTGACCCATTTTCAAGTGGGCTTAGTCGTTTTTAGACAATTTGGATCAGCCCATGACCTATTTATTTGTGGTGGGTCTGGGCTTCAAATCATTTGACTCATTGGGCCACATTCCAAAGTGGGCAAAACTGAAGATAAACCCAAATTACATTTTGGGTCCATCATGTAATTTTTTAATGTCTAGAAATTGCCCCCACTTTAAGGCTCGCCCTATATCGAGTTTGTCACGTATCTAAAGCGGGACTTGAAGTATTTAATTTTCGCAATTTTTTTTTCTTGTGAAAATTCAATTGCAAAGAGGATGTCATCTTTGTCAAGTTGAATTGAAGTCTTGAAAATCCAATGGCAAATAGGATTAATCCACATCTATATGTGTGTAACATACGCTTCAGACACTTCAACATAATTGGATGAAATCCCTCGAACTCTAGCAACGATAAGCTATTCTTTTTTTCTATTTTTTTTGTCACGTGGCTGATCGGTAAGTTCTCCTTTTTTTTGTTTTTTTTTCTCTTCTTCTTTCTTTCTCTCCTACTGCCGCACCTTCTCTTTTTTTTTCTTTTTTCTGTTTTCTTTTTTTTTTACCCTTTTTTTGCTGAGGTGGCAGGAAGTGACGTGGTGGCTGACTAGGCACTGAATGCTAATTGACGATGACATGGCAAGCGACTGGATGTGTAAAAATACTATAAAGATTTTCATGCTACTTGCTAGTTTGGAACCTAAGACCTCATCAAAAATTATTTCAACACCAAACCATCTCTCCTAGACTGCTCCATGTATTGCAAATCATTGCAACCCAATATACATGTGGTTGAACTTTGACAATAACTATTTTTTTTCGAGATCAGCTTCTACTTATAGACTCTGCTCGAGTTTTGCGTTGCTTCTGAAAATATATAGATCCATTGAACTCATCGAGGAAGACAACTTTACGTGAGTCACTCAACTCTTCCCTTGTAAGCTTCAATATTTTAATTCTTGGAGGTGAAATCACTTTTCTAAAAATATGGAGTTCCAGACGCCATTCATTAGTCCCTTCAGGGTCCCTTAGTGCTCTTTGGGATCACTCAATCATCCTTTCAGGGTCACTTAGTTCATATGGAACACTTTATCGTCCCTTTGGGGTCCCTTAGTGTCCTTTGGGGTCACTTTATTGTCCCTTTGGGGTCAATTAGTGCCCTTTCGGGTCACTTTATCATCCCTTTGGGGTCCCTTGGTGCCCTTCGGGGTCACTTTATCATCCCTCTGGGGTTCCTTAGTGCCATTCGGGATCAGTTTATCATCCATTTGGGGTCCCTTAGTGCCCTTTGAGGTCACTTTATCATCTCTTTTGGGTCTCTTAGTGCCCTTTGGGGTCACTTAGTTCCTTTGGAACACTTTATCGTCCTTTTGGGGTTCCTTAGTGCCCTTCGAGGTCACTTTTGCTCTTTTAGAACACTGTTGTTAGTCCTTTTCGGACACTTTTTTTTGGTTAAATTCTTCTCACACCTTTTTTTTTCTTGTCAGGTAAAACCTTTGAATTCTACCATTCATGGTTTTCTTTGAAAGCTTCAAGGCAAATACTGTACTTATTTTAGAACAAGAGAATGATTTTGTGGAGAAAGGAACTACACTTAACCTTCATGTTGCCAAATAAAATATCCATGATCCCCGACCTACAATTTATGCAAGCATCAGCTCTAGCTAGGAAAGGTCGACTAAGGATGGCTGGAATGTGCCTTGTCGGATTATGAACTAGCTCAGTGTCAAGTACAATAAAATCAACTAAAAAGTACAACTTATCCACTTTAATGAGCACATTTTCAATGATCAAACGGGGTTGCTTTGTTTATCTATCTCCAAATTGTAAGACCATCAAGGTAGGCTTCAATTCTCCCAAGCCCAATTATAGGTAGACTAAATAGGGTAGCAAGTTCACACTCACACCTAAATCAAGAAGAGCTTTATCCACATGGCACTCCTTAATGATGCATGAGATAGTTGGAGCACCAGGATCTTAATACTTGGGAGGAGTGCAATGCTGAATAATGGAACTCACTTGTTGCGGCAGCAACACCTTCTTTGGCACATGACTTTTAGAATGCCTCTTCTGAGTGCACATGTCCTTCAAAATTTTGCAGAAGGAGGAATTTGCTTGATGGCATCAAGGAGTGATAAATTAATCTTCACCTGTCAAAACACTACCATCATGTCATGCAGCTTGTCCCATTGTTTCCCCAACTTGGATACTTATAGAAAACGTTATGGGAAGGGAGCCTTGGGCTCAGAAGAATTTTCAGCAGTTGGACTTGTGGTCACTTCTTCTTTTTTCTCTTTCTCCCCACCTTCTTATCAATTACTTTACCACTCCTCAAAGTGGTAATTACTTTCCCACTCCCTCTAGGATTGGTAACTGGTTGATTAGGGAGCTTCCCTTCTTCTCTTCTACTTAAAGCATTAGCAACATGTCCAAATTGATATTCTAGTTTGGCAATAGATTGAGAATGAGAATGTACTAGTTAAGCGGTAGATTGCACTATCTCTACAATGGAGTTGAGCTTCTCAAACTTTGTTAGGGTAAGTGTCAGCTTATCTTCAATAGCAAAATTTTTTTGTGCCATAGGAACTTGTGCTTGATATTACTTTTGAGGTACATAATTCCTAGGCTGATATGTAGGTTGCATTGCTGCCCCTTGGTTACTATAGGAAAAAATAGGATGATTCCTCCATGTTGGACTGTAAGTATTACCTCATGGAGGATCATTGGACCAGTGAATGCAGCTTGGACTTACTCATCTTGAAGATTAAAAAATTGTCCAACAGAAGGGCAACTATTCATATTATGCATAGGACTAGAGAAAAATTCATAAGGGCCTAGAATGAAGGATTTGAAGCAGAAGGAGCTTGATTGGCAGCCATAATTGTTGCTACCCTTCTGCGCAATTAAATCAATGTTGGTTGGCATAGCTTCTGTAGCACCAACCTCAAAAATTCCATCAGTCTTCCTTGTAGCAGCAGTCTGTTAGAACGAGTGGAGGACACATGTTGTAAAGAGTTATCACTAAGATTTTCAAACAAGGTCCATGCCTCTTCTTCACTGTTCAACATAAAAGTACCTCCACTAAACGCATCAACCATCTGTCTATTGGCTTCTGTCAGCCCTTCATGAAAACTCTGCACTAATTGCCACTTAGGAACCTGATGATGAGGACACTTCCTAAGAAGGTCCTTGAATCTTTCCCATGTCTCATAAAATTATTCCCCCTCATGTTGGGAGAAACCAGTGATAGCACGTCTGAACTGATTGGTTTTCCTTATTAGAAAATACTTCTTGAGAAACTCATGTTGCATTTGAGTCCAATATGTGATAGAACCTGCTAGTAAAGAATTGAACAAATACTTTGCTTTGTCCTTCAAGGAGAATGGAAAAAGTCTCATTTTGAAAACATCTTTAGAGAAGTTGTGAATTTTAGTAGTTGAGCACACTTTAATGAATTCATCTAGATGCTTGTAAGGGTCCTCTTGAGTCAGTCCGAAATATAATGGAAGCAACTGAATAATGCTGTGGACTTGATCTCATGATTCTGTGCTGTGACATTGGGCAGTTGGAAAGCAGCTGGTGAACTGTATGTCTCAGGAACATAGTAGTCCTTGAGCAATCTAGCCCTTTCCCCAGTAGCAGTAGGAACAATGTTGTTATTCCTTTCTTCCGCCATGTCCTCAATGAATTCTTCCTCTTGCACAATGGTATCAACAGAAATGTTCCTCTGTTGTCAAAGAGTACATTTAGGCTCAGGATAAAGAAGTATCAAAGGATCATCCATAGAATGACGACCTTGCATATATTAACGAAAAGTACCTGAAAAGAAAACAAAAACAAAATTAAAAGCAAAATATAAATAATCGCTCTCATAATCACAGAAAATAAGAGAGATTGAGTTCAATAACAACAACTAAATATCTAATACAAGATAAAAAAATCATTGAAACTGAGTTTATAAGACTTTTATAGCTCAATTCTATAATAAGAATCCTCTCAATTACACAATCTATGTATGTAACCAAAAATCCCTAAAAATTAAAACAATTAAACCAATGATGCTTAGTTAGGGCTACATCAACCCTAATGGATGAACTAGCAGCTCATGGTAGAAGAAGAAGCTTCAACGGTTGAGGAAAAATGCATCATCTTCATGAAATACGCACGAGACTTCATTCTCCAATGGTTCTCCACTCCAAAGCTCTGTAAAATCTGTTCAATGGTCTCCAAAAGCTCTCTCAAAATAGTCCATAATTCTTCCTTTTAAACTCCCAAGAGAATCCATAAAGTCCTAATCCAATTAGGAATTAATTAGGTTTTCCCATAGCATTAAAAAGGTGGATTTTTCTACTAACATTTGGCACAACTTTTGACCCACTAGAAGTCCGATTCACGAAACTTTCGTGAAATACAAAAGTGTCTAGAATAGAGTTTCGTTTAACACAGGATTAAAACTATATTAAGATCAGAATTGGGCTTCAAGCCCATAACCTTTATAAGTAGTTGTAATTCACTTAAACCTCTTCCTTGGGATGATTTGAGCTCAAATATAGAGTTGAATGGATCTATTTGATGTAGGCTTCATCCAACCCTCTTGGATGTCATCTTTAAAAGCCCAAAATCATGGTTTTAACTGAAATAATCACTAAGGCCCTAAAAATACAGAAAACACTAAAATCAAGTAAAACCACAAAATAATCTATCACTAAGAGAATAAAATATGCAAATTAAGAGGCTAGAATGCGTAACATTCAACGCAGATCAAGAGCCCCATATGAATTTCCCTCGCCTAGGTCATTCGGCATAATATACTTACTGGTGTGATGAATTGCAAAGGTTGGGTCATTTAGTATCGACATGGGGTCGCTATTGGCACACGAAAAAGATGCTTGGGAGCCACCACTCCCAAAAATAGAGGTCATAGGAATGCTAAAGGGGCCCAGGTTTAGAGTATTGTTACCACTAAATAGTTAAGTCTGTGGCACCCTAAAGGAGTTCGGATTAGAATGACCCCAGAGGCAACCGCGGGAGGGTTCCCAACCAAGGGAGGAGAAGATAGGTCCCCTATTCGCGTGATGGCAAACTTCGGTCTCTTTTGCTCAAAAGGGGAGGAAGAAGAAGTGATGCCTTTACCCTTCCCCTTGAGGAGGGCCTTTAATAACTGCCTTTGCGGACCTCTTGCATGTTTAAACTATAAGCGAGCATGAGCAAAATTTCTTAAAGGTAAGAAAAAAGGGTGCAAAAGGAAAAATACCCCTACTGTGGACTACGACCCAGGGAGGGTAGCCTAATAACTTTAAGCCTACATCAAGAGTTAAGGTTTGAGCATCCCTTAGTCTAGCATTGCTGGCTTCTTCTAATTTCTCTTCATCTGCCCTACTCGGAGGTAGCATAGACCTCCAAGCTAAGAGAGGAGAGAAGTGAATATGAAATAAATAATAATGGTATAAGGAAAAGAGAAAGGTAGTTAGCTTATGAGAAGCATCCTCGAAAACCCATAAGCGGGGGATGATATGGGGAGTGGGCTCCCAACATCCAGAAGTGAAAAAGAACCGGCTCCTCCATGACTTTAGACTTTTATTATGATCAACTATAACCAAGCATTTCTTGGCATGGCCTCAGCCCAAGCCACCCGAGCGACTGTGAACATCACGCCAATCACCATTTTTGAAAAGCCTGTAACGAGAAAAGGACTCGTTCGCTGATAGTGGGATGTCGAAGTAGAAAGACTTCCAAAGAATGAGGCAAGCCATTATAATGCGCCAAGAAATTGGCGTGAGTTGAGAAAGGCAAGGATTTACCATATGAAGAACTTCCTGTACAAATACCATAATTGGAAACTGGAGACCACATGTGAACGCACCCTCATAAAAGCATGTTTCTCCCGGGTAAAGTAAGAAAACCTGATTAGCTGGGGAGGGGGCTCGAACTACGACTCTGTCAGTAAATGAGTAACAAAGGCTAGATCCTCCAAGTCTTGATTGATCATGGTAGAAATAATATCTCGGCACTCAAAATATTGAACCATGTAGGAATAAAAAGGAAGCTGGACTTGTAGAGAAGTAGAGAAGTTGGATGTATAGAGAAGAAGAATGCACTCAAAGTTTGTTTGATTGCTAGGTAGGAAGGAATGAAGAGCCAAACCATAAAGGGGGATTTTTTATAGGCGTAGAAGGGAGCAACAACGTTCACAAAACAATGGTTCACTCCAACATTCGAATAACAATGGTCCAAAAATTGAATGGTCAGAATTTTGAAGTCACCCTCCACGGCTGAACACTATACTATGAGAGCCAAGGAAACCACAAAGATGGCCCCCAACGGCGGCCCTCAAGGGTGGCCAAATGCGGCCCCCCATGGGTGTCCCCAAGGGTAGCCCAACGGCGGCTCAGTTGGAATGATCCACCCAACTCTACTCTAATTCAGGTAGCCATGCATGAATGCATATGAAATCACTATATGTCTACATAACAAATATCCGTATGTTTTACCCAAAAGACAATCAAGTCCTCAAAAATCATGTGTGATGCTTTACATTTCATAATATATATATACATACATATCAAGTTGAACAAATCATAGTTCACATATAAACTCAAGCCACGTAAATTCAAAAATCAATTCAATGGGGACTAGCTTATTACACCAATAGTAAGGGTCTCTTCGACACCCAAACTCTGCTTACGCCTTTCGGGTTAATAACCCGATGGAAATGCCATCCGCTTGGCCAAGTTTTAGGTCTTTCGCCTAAGGATTCATGCCCTTATCTTAATTCTCATGTTGTCATGCCCCAAAAGCTCATTTTTCATAGTGTATGTTATCACATCAGTGCATATATCCCACACAATGCAATACATTTCATCAAATCAATGCATTTTCTTCCTCAACTCATGCTTGTCACAATGTCATTCCTCTCATCTCATGAAAGTCATGATGCTTATGCATTTTTTAAGAATATCATATCTTTCATACACAATTCAACATTGAAAATCATATTTTCGTATTTTCATCAAATGAACACAATTCCAACAAATTGATAATCATATTTCCACATTTTCATCAAATGAACACAATTTCAACAAATGCATTCAAAGTCTCAATTTCATATATGCAGCATATATAAGCCCTAACTAACATCTTAGACATATACATATGCACAAATCCTATTTTCATATATATATATACCAAACCCTAATCTCACGAAATATCAAATTTATCCTTCATGTCATAGTTAAAGGACCTAAAGAATTATAGCAAAGAATAACTTCACACCCCAACCTCAATTTGGAGTGAGAACTTCAAAAATCTCCAAATTCAAGAAAGTTGAAAAGGTCACCATCCACTATTATGCCAGAATGGTGTTACACATCCCTGCGTATCTAAAGTCCATGGGAAACCGAACTTAAATCCATGTTTCAAGCCCAACCTAAACACCATTCATAATGAGTTCAAGTAATTGTATATCCCATAACCATAAGACAACCTAATTTCTTATGGTCCAACTAGCCATTGCTAGAAACATGGCTAATATCAACAATGCAAACCCAATTCCAAACTATCAAATTCAACCTACTGCCTAAGGTGAACCCAATCATGCAAACTACCATGGATAGCCCAATTAATTTAAGTCCAAACCTCAAATCTATTTACCCATTTCAATGGTCCAAGTCCAATCAAATCTTTAGGTTAAATTAAAAGTCTAAACCCAAGCACCATCATCCCAATGGAACCAATTTGGAAACCAAACATAAGCCAACTAAACCCAATTATAACTCAAGTTGGCAGCCCATAATTTCAGTCCAAACATCTTAAATCAGCCATCACTTACAACAACCCAATTAACTCTAATAGCATGTTGTTAAGCCCCGACTCTCGAGTCCTGGAAACTGAGAAGTGACTGAAGCCCAACGCTCACAATATAATCACAATTATCCAAACAATCCAAACTTTCTTATTACATTCTAAGTGAAATCGTACTCCTTAATTTAAACAAATCAAACCCTGAATGTCCATCTCAAATACCTAATATCATATGTAAAATTACAACTGAAGAAATTATCCAACATAATTGTAATTGTAGTCTCACGTCAATATAATCCACATGCCATATGCCAGCATGGATAGCCAAATATAGAATTCATAATTTCTATATCCAACAGAAACTATAAAATGTGCTTTCAAACCACTCTAGCCCTCTAAACCTCATCCATTATGGTTGCTTTATCTTTAAAAGAGTTTAGAAAATGTGGTGAGCACCATGGCAGCTCAGTAGGAATGATCCTCCCAACTCTACTCTAATTCAGGCAGTCATATATGAATGCATATGAAATCACTACATGTCTTCATAACAAATATCCATATGTTTTACCCTCAAAATAATCAATTTTTGGAAATTATATGTGACGCTTTACATTTCACAATATATATTTATACATACATATCAAGTTGAAAAAATCATAGTTCACATATAAACTCACGCCACATAAATCTGGAAATCAATTCAATGGGGACTAACTTATCACACCAATAGTAAGGGTCTCTTCGGCACCAAATTTTGCTTATGCTTTTCGGGTTACTAAGCCAATGGAAGTGCCATCCGCTTGGCCAAGCATTGGGTCTTTTACCATAGGGATCCACGCCCTTACCTTAATTTTCATGTTGACACACCCCAAAAACTCGCTCTTCACATAGTTCATGTTATCACATAAATACACATACCCCACACAATCCAATGCATTTCATCAAATCAATGCATTTTCTTCCTCAACTTAAGCTTGTCATAATGTCATTCCACTCATCCCATGAAAGTCATCATGCTTATGAATTGTTCAAAAAAATCATATCTTTCATGCATCATTCAACATTAAAAATCATATTTTCATATTTTCATCAAATGAACACAATTCCAACAAATTGAAAATCATATTTCCACATTTTCATCAAATGAATACAATTTTAACAAATGTATTCAAAGTCTTAATTTCACATATGCAGCATATATAAGCCCTTAATAACATGTTAGACATTTACATAGGAACAAATCCCAATTTCATAGATATATATATATACACACACACACACATATACACCAAACCCTAATCTCACAAAATATCAAATCGATCCTTCATGTCATAGTTAAAGGACCTAAAGAATTAAAGCAAAGAAGAACTCCGCACCCCTACCTCAATTTGAAGTGAGAACTCCAAAAATCTCCAATTTTAAGAAAGCTGAAAAGATCACCATCCACTGCTATGCCTGTCACACCCCAATTCCTAACTCCCAGGAACCAAGGGTGAATAGTAGATGTTTCGTTCAGTTTACGTCCATAAACCACTAAGTATCTGAAACATAACATTCTGTTCATTTAGAATTTGGGTGTGACACTTAGTTCATTAGAAAGCAGGTCCAAAAATACTCAATTTCAAAAAAGACTACACTCAATTCTGATTTAAAATTAAGAAGTTATGCCTATTTGAAGTTTGGGGCAATTTTCGACGCATGCGGCGAAAGGTGACTTTGATCCATCGAAGTGACGACTTTGATGCATCGAAGTGATGATTTTTTTGCCTTGAAGCTCTAGTGTATAAAACAAGTATCATCCAAAAATAGCTCTCGGGACTTTTACATTTTCAAAATCCTATAAGTTTTTTCGATGCATCAAACTGGGGACTTCGATGCGTCGAACTAGGCTTCGATGCATCAAACTGCCCAAACACTGTAACTGTTCAAATGGTCATTTTTGACATTCTAAGTCATTTCCACCAACAAAGTCCATTCTTACAACCCCCAAATCATATAAGAAAGGAGTCTACATCATTCACAAGTTCTAAATCATGTTCATAATAAAATCATGCTCCAATATGAGTTATTCTCCCACATTAACACATTTCATCCATAGTGAAAAAAAATATCCAACAAGCTATTTTAGTCCATCAAATGAAACTAGATGTTCTTAACAAGCATTACATAAACAAGTCCATTATCTTTTCATGGAAATTAACATATCTCATCCATGAAATGTATCCATACACATAACCATAACATAGAGAGAGGTTATAGTCTTGAAAACTATACAATCATCATAAGGTACATCTGGTCCAAAATATACATTTCACCTATGAGGTTTCTGAGTTTATAGTCATTACACTAATTCATGCATAAGGTTCAAAATGCTACAAGTCCTATCATGACTATAACTACATAGATCATCGTGCCACAAGCTGGCACGGATAGCCAAATTCATAGTTTATGAACAAAACGTCAAAATGCCTCCAAAGTATCCAAAAGTGCTCCTATGAACTCTATTTAAATCATCAAGTCCTTTCCACCCACAGTGTCGTACTGGTAAAATGTTTGGGGGAGAAAGGGGTGAGCACCACGGTGTCTTAGTAGAGATACCCCAACCTACCTAAGTGCTGACTCGACACGACCTACATGAATGTATGTCACTACATTGAATGTTACGCATTCTAGCCTCTTAACTTATGTATTTTATTCTCTTGGTGATAGATTATTTTGTTATTTTACTTTGTTTTAGTGTTTTCTGTATTTTGAGGGCCTTAATGATTATTTTAGTTAAAACCATGATTTTAGGCTTTTAAAGAAGACATCCAAGATGGTTAGAGGAAGCCTATATAAAAGAGATTCATTCAACTATTTATTTTAACTCAAATCAGTCCAAGGAAGAGGTCCAAGAGAATTACAGCTGCTTAAGAAGGTTTCGGGCCTGAAGCCTAAATCTGCGCATAATACATTCTTAATCCTATTTTGGAAAACGGACCAGAAGTCTTATTTTTGAGCCTCAAATCGACTTAATTTCTAAATTGGTTGAACGAAATTTGATTCTGCACACTTTTGTATTTCACGAAAATTCCTTGAATCGGACTTCTTGTGGGTCAAAAGTTGGGCCGAACGTCAGCAGGAAAAACCCACCTGATTAGTGCTGCGGGAAAACCTAATTAATTCCTAATTGGATTAGGACTTTGGTGTATTCTCTTGGGGCATAAAGTGAAGAATTGGAGGCTGAGTTTGGGAGTGATTATAGAGATTGGAGAGTCTGAGAGGGCTGAGGACAGAACAGAAGACATACTTGCAGAGCCATTGGAGAATGAAGTCATACGCGTAATTCATGAAGATGATGTCTTCTTCCTCAACAGTTGAAGCTTCTTCTTCTACCATGAGTGGCTAGTTTATCCACTAGGGTTTTGATGTAGCCCTAACAAAGCATCAATGGTTTTATTGTTTTAATTATTGGGGACCTTTATATACACGTATAGATTGTGTAATTTAGAGGATTTTTATTATAGAATTGAGCAATAAAAGTCTTGTAAATTCAGTTTTAATGATTTCTTATCTTGTCTTAGATATTTAGTTATTGTTATTGAACTCAATCTCTCTTATTTTCTGTGATTATGAGAGCGATTATTACACAATGGTAATCACTGAATATATCATTAAAAGCTTTGATAGATTATGCCTAGAGAAGATGAACCATACTGCAGCCTAGATTAAAGTAGTTAGGCAGATGGCCCATGCCAATCGAAGATAGTCCATGACTTAGCCTTAATCATATGTTATCTTCTTGACAGATGAAGGTGAGCTTGTAGCCACCGACACCACTTATGCATGATGTAATTCCCCATAGTTGATTCAATTGACCATTGATTGTGAAGTTAGTAGTGAAGTCAAATAACCTAGATTTCTCTCATATTATCTTCACTTTCTATTTACTTTGATTTATTTTATTTTACTTTTTAATTAGTTTAAAAATCAGAATTCTTTTCTCTTAAATTTAATTAGAATTAATTCCATATTCCAACTCATCAGACCATCCCTGAGGTTTGACACCCCTTTCGATAGCCCTATTCTGCAAGGAATTCGTTCTATTGCGAAGTGTGGTAATTTTTAATTGATATACTTTTTGAGTCACACTCACACACTAATCAACCATCCAACATACATTATGTCCATTCACAACAATGTAGTTATAAGAATGCATTAAGACATATCATGCCTCATAATGCATAAGCTAATTATAAAAGCACTTAGCATGCATTTCACCTCCACAAAGTCACGAGTATGATTACCTATAGATGTAACACCTAGCATACAAATCATATATGCTCATAAAATTCACAGAAGCATATTTTTGTTATGCTTCACCAATGCATACATTTTTTATATAAAGAAGGTATGCATTTTAACTCATACAACACCACAAAACACAAATATGCTCAATTAACACATTTTCACAAAAGTGTACCAAACCCTAGCATATATATAAGTGTACAGGCTCATTTTCTCTCACTCATTCATTCCTCACTTCATGCATACAACATACACATGCTAATTGCATATAAGAAACTAAAGAGATATAGAAACTTACCACATCTCACCCCTCTTACCATTCTAAATCATGCAATACACAACCCTAGCTCTCACCGTTTCACCCAAAACCCTTGAATCAACAAGTAAATGAGAAGGAGAACCCCTACCTCAAGTTTGAAAGCTTCCAAAGCACTCTCCAAGATTCTGGCTGAGTCCTAACTTGCCAGACCACGAAGACATTCGGTTCAAATGGAAGTCCTAACCGTCCCCTACGTGTCTCCCTTCTTTGGCGAGTCTTGAATCCAAGCCAGACAAGTCCGAAATGTAGAGAGAAAGGAGAGTTATGAAGATGAAGTCTCTTAGAGAGAGAAAGAGCCATGAGATCTGTAAAAATATCATTGCCACTGATATGTAAGATACCTAGGGCACGCATAAAGACCAAAATGCCCCGTGCCACTTAACGTACCTTCTGGGACTCCGTTTTTGATTTCAAAATCACTTCCTCTACTCTCTAAACATTTCATCTAAGCCAATCTCCAAAACAAATATTTTTAAAAAAATTTCAGATTCCCAGGCCCACTTAAGTCGCATCTTGGGCCCTAGTTTGACCAAAAAATCAAACTTCTCCAAATCTTCTGAAAACTTTCAAAATTCTTATAACATGCTTCCAAACATGTTTTCCACTCTCAGAATATCCATTACATCATTCAAAACTTGTCTACAGTAAAAATGATGCAAAAAAATCAAAAAACAAGCCAAAATTGGTCGCGGTCTCTACAACCTCCCCACCTTCAAGGGAATTTTGTCTTCAAAATTCATAACATACTCCAAGTCTCCAAACTTTGACACAAACTATTTATTGATCCTTCTTACCTCCTTTTTTTTTGGTAAAAGCGATCGACTTGCCGGTCTTTAAGACTCAGCTCCGTTCCTTAACCAATGAGGTTTTGAATTACCCTTATACACAACTTCACTTTGAGTCTATGAAACATCTCAGCTATTACCGCCTTCATATATACAAATATATGTATCTAGGTATCACCAAAAATGTTGTGAACACATTACGCTGTGAGTTCTCACACAAAATATCACTTCCTAAGCCAGTTCAAGAAGGATTAAAACTAAAATCAACCCACTTCCAAAATAGTGAAAGTATGGGTGCATACTCCAATCCACCAACTTGTTTACCTTGAGTCTCAAGTTTAAGAATCTCTTCATTAGATCACGTTATGTGTACAAATCCAACCCACATTTCTTGTACCTGGCCTAGGGCCAATATCTCCTAAGGATTCATAATGAATTCCTAAATTGGTTTACCCATGTTCAATTATGGTGGTGTTTCAAGACATATGAAACCCTCATCCACCCATATCTCAATATAGATCCTTAGATCCTATCTATTCCTCACAAGGTATGGTTCAGCAAAAATCTTACTACCTACACATTGCATCTGTCCTTTGGTAAATGACTAACCAAAAATAAAACTAACGGTGTTATTACCGTCTTTCTCTCATGACATCAAAACTAATCATGCTCCAAATATGAATCGAATCCTGTACAATGATCAAAAGTTTGATCTCTTAGGGTCATATTACCCGTAACTATACCTTAATAGACAAAATTATGTCCAGAGATAATGATCCTGCCCCAACGAATCCGTCAATAGACGAAACTATGTTTACTTGACGACAAGTATCCTCTCGGGTGTGTCAATGGAAAACACTATCACCAACTGACAATCACCATATCCAAGGGTTGCGTTACAGACAAAACTGTGTCCTTGACGACAATAACCAGTAACAATGGATGGGTCAATGGACAAAACTGTGTCCAGAAGTGACACCTATCACTCATTTGATGTGTCAACAAACAAAACTACGTCCTCATGATAATATCCTCCAATAAGTGTGCCAGTAGACAAAACCGTGTCCAGATGGCAACACCCCATCAGGTGTGTCAATGGAGAAAACTATCCCCAACTAACGATCACCAACTCTAAGGGTTGCGTTACAGACAAAACTGTGTCCTCGGCGACAATAACTAGTAATAATGGATGTGTCAATGGACAAAACTGTGTCTAAAAGTGACACCTATCCCTCATTTGATGTGTCAATAGAAAAAACTATATCCTCATGACAACATCCTCTAATAAGTGTGCCAATAGACAAAACTGTGTCCAGATGGCAACACTCCATCAAGCTTGTCAATGGAGAAAACTGTCCCCAACTGAAGATCACCAACTCCCCTTTACAGACACAATTGTGTCCTCGACGATGATAACAAGTAACAATGGATGGGTCAATAGGCAAAATTATGTCCAAAAATGACACCTATCCCTCATTTGATGTGTCAACAGATAAAACTGTCTCTTTAAGACATTTCGTTACTCCAATGGATGTGTCTATAAATGAAACTATGCCTATATCGACAACAACCAACATAATGGGTATGTCAACAGGCAAAATTGTGCCTTATGGACATTCTTTCTCGACAACCATCCCGAAATCTATCACTTTTCGAGAACCCTGAACTGTCTCCTTAAATACTTCGATGAGTACCATAATGCAACCTCAAGAGTGGTCTTAGTTTAACCTACTCTTATCATTCTGAATACTTTGATAAGCATTTTATTGCTTATCTAAAACCGTGTATTTTTCAATCATATTTCCATTTACGAGTAGAAATTCTTTCATATTCAAAACCATCCAAACTTCATTCCTTGCTCATTAATATCGAACGAGTCAATTCCATAACTATCTGGACCTAGCATATTGTAAGAGAAACACTAATCAAAGAAAATTGTTCGGCTAAGCCATTTTCCCCCGTTAGTCCAACCTCAGAAATACGCCATACTTATCCTCCCAACTTTGGTTCCCTCAAACCTGTGACCACAATTAGTTCCCAATATTTCCTATATGGGAAACACTACATTAAACATTTCTGAAGGTTCTAGACTTTAACAACTGGAGTTTACCACCACTCCTACTCCTCAACTATTGTGAGTTCACTTAAGATCAAATCTTTGGCATGTCTCATTAAATCCCCAAAACTAGAATCTTTAGGGAGTAATAATATGCCTACATATATCATACGATTCATAACGTGAACACTTATATACTCATATAGTTACATAAGCCATGCTAATCACGTAGTACATCACCCATAATATCTAGCATATAAATTGAACATGTCGTACTAGATGCAATAAATAACTCATAACGTGTCACATGATGCTCAAATAGATCAATACTCTAACCCATAAGTTTGAAATCAAATTATACCTCAGCTCTTATAGACTAGTCCTCTGATATCTGGACTGTTAGTCTGACACATTAGGATTGATCCTCCTCACTACTCGTGAACCCTGAGCAAGCTACGGTGGTGGCGGTGCCCTACAACTAGGCTGACCCACCAGAAGCTGAGTGGTATGCTGTTGAGATCTCGTTTCACTCTGTACACTCTATCCCCAAGGATAATCTGCTTTGATGTGACCAGTTTGGTGGTAGTGATAACAAATTTGTTCAACTATTGGTGCTAACTATATGCTGGAACACTTAGTAAATCAACTGCTGCCACTCCCACCCTTAGGTCCTCATCGATGGCGAGACCAACCATAAGCTTGTAGGTTTGATCAATCCAACTCTCCGTCGCTAGTGGATTATGTCCACCCTCAAAAGTAGGCAGTTTAAACTTCACATATTCTTTCATTACAACCATCTGTCGACTCCAGACAACCCTAGGTTATGTCTGAACCTCTTCTTCTCTAGCCTCCCTTATTATTAGTTTCATGGCATCTACTATGTCATGCATAAACCATGTTCCATCCATTGGCTCATGTAGAGCATCAACGCCCCTATGTCTCTCCCTTCTTGGTGGCATTTTACTATATGCACAACAATAGAATTCAATACTATACACTTGTACACATATATAGCCCCCAACATGCTTACACATACAATGCTAACTCAATCTACAGTTAGCATATGATTAAAATCGTAAGCAATAATCATGTCAATCTCAGCATCCTAATGGACTCAATTCCAAACCTCCACCTAGGTTCACCAATCCTCAAAATTCAGGATTCCTAAGTGGTGGTTGCATGTCACTACTAATCATGTGATGCATAAGAAAGCACTAAAATATAATGTTTAGTCGCATAAATAACATATTCCACATAGCACATAGCATACAACATGCTAAATCAAATTAACACATACAATGCATTGTATGAGACATAATGCATCTACACAACCAATAACCCCATCCTCGGACTACAATCACAAAAATACCTCATCACCAAGCTGTCGCTAAAGTCTTGTCCATTTCTTTGCATTCTCCCTCTATGGGCAGTTAGCCTTGATATGTCCAGGCTGCTTAGAATAGTAGCATGCCCTATCCCCTATCGGTACTGCTGGCACTCATGGGATTGTGTGCCTTCGAGGACAATCACCACGATAATGGCCAGGCTACTGGCAATAGTAGCATGCTCGGTCTTCGACTGAAATCACTAGCACTGGTCCCACTACTTGCCTTTAAGGACAATCACGCCTAACGTGTCCAGGCTGGCGACAATGCAAATAATTCTTTGGTGGTTGACAGGATTCCACAAGCATAGGAATCCATATAGTCATTAGGGTTGGTGGTAGCATCCCAATACTACATTGGCACACAAAAGATTGTGGAAGATACTATTAAGACATTATCTCATAATGTGTAATCATTCTCCTAGGGAAAAAAATCCATCGTGGCCATATTGACGACAATGGTAACAAAACTAACCTTCCCTTGGTGTCAACACCCTCCTTGGGCACTCAGATCATTGGTGGCCTAGTTGATGCCAATGAAAGCATAACCCATCCAGTCGAGAAGATCCCATGGGTAAAGTGGTTACTGGTACTGCTCGTCTTTGACTTTTCCTAGCATGTCCACTCACCTGTATCAGACTCGCATGCTGCATCCTTGTCGTAGTGCTCATCACCCTTGCAAGTTGTTCTAGGGTTGTAGTTATATCCATAACGGCCTGAATTTCATCATTAATTTCTCATGATCTAGATGGTGTCTTTCCATGATCTTTCCCCAAAGTCATCTTGCTACAAAGGTAACAAGGAAATACTCAAGAGCAAGGTATACGTCATTTGACTAATCCACTCTTATCATGCTTCCATAACGTCATACTGAGTCAACCCATAATTTGCATGTCATGAATGCATAAACAAATAATCATGTTCCACAAGCAATTTATAACCTCAAGTCTAAATCCTTATGTACCACTTTTTAACTCAAATCATGCAAGGTTTAATTTTCCCATGACCTTGCTACTATAGACTTTCCAAATCTAGAGTTTCAATTCTCAACCCCAACCCGTCACCCCTAGGTATTCAAACCTAGTGCTCTGATACTATGTTGTCACACCCCAATTCCCGACTCCTAGGAACCGAGGGTGAATAGTAGATGTTCCTCCCAGTCACGTCCATAAACCGTTAAGTATCTGAAATATAACATCCTATGCATTTAGAATTTGAGTGTGATACTTAGTCTATTAGAAATAGGGTCCAAAAATACTCAATTTCAAGAAAAACCACGCTCAATTCCAATTTAAAATGAAGAAGTTATGTCCATTTGAAGTTAGGGGCAATTTTCAAAGCATGCTGCAAAAAGTGACTCTGATCTATCGAAGTGATGACTTCGATGCATTGAATCTCCGATGCATCGAACAAGTATCATCCAAAAATAGCTCTCAGGACTTTCACATTTCCAATATTTGAATCTTGATGAGACTTTTATTGTACTGTCTTTTAAATGGAATTTGATTTCTATTTCTACTTTGGACAAATTTTGTTATTCATGTTTATTTGGGAATGGAAAATTTAGTTTTTTTTATAATTCAAAATTAGTTGGTTCCAGTTCTTTGTCAAGTCACGATAATCTTTATTTAATTGATACAATTGCTTTATTTAATGAATCCTTGCATTTAAGTACATAAGGGACCAAGAGAAAATTAACCAGTGAGAATTTGATTGCATTATGGCACAAAAGATTAGGTCATATCTCCAGACGGAGAATAGAGAGACTTGTGTCAGATGAAATTCTCGATCCCTTAGATTTCACAAATTTTGAAGTTTGTGTTAACTATATAAAGGGAAAACAAACCAACAAAAGGAGATTTGAAGCCAACGGGACTTTGGACATCTTAAAACTTAAACATACAGATATTTATGGGCCATTCCCTATGGTTGCTTGGAATGGTCCACAATACTTTATAACATTCATAGACAATTTTTCCAGACATAACTATATATATCTCATTCATGAAAATCACAGTCACTAGATGTGTTCAAAAATTATAAGGTTGAAATTGAGAACTAACTCAACAAAAGGATTAAAAGTGTCAGATCTGACTGTGGTGGTGAGTACTATCGCAGATATGACAGTTCAAGTGAACAACGTCCAAGACTGTTTGCTAAGTTCCTAGAGGAATGTGACATCGTCCCACAGTACACTATGCCAGGTTTGCCCACTATGAATGGTGTTGCTGAAAGACGCTTAAGGACATGGTGAGGAGTATGATTGGTCATTCTACATTTCCAGAATAACTCTGGGGAGAAGCACTTAAGACTGCAGTATATATCCTTAATAGAGTTCCAACTAAAGCCACTACCAAAACCCCTAACGAATTATGGATGGGCAAGAAGCTTAGTCTAAAGCACTTGTATGTTTGGGGATGTTCAGCTAAACATGCTTGTGGGGGGAGACATAGTTAGGGACTTTGTCTTTGAAGAGAAATATGTTGATATTCCCACAAGTGTTATTGGCATTGATCAGGATTCCAATTTTGACCTTGTTCAAGACACAACAAATCAAGATAATGTCAAAGAACCTCCCATTCAAGAAATTATTCCTGAAGAACAAGCTTTAGCACCTTAAGAACCTATGCCATTAAGGAGATCCACTATAGAGAGAAAAAGTGCAGTGCCAGATCTCTACATTGTATTTCTCTAAGAACATGACATAGATATTGGAGTGATGGAAGATGATCCTATCAACTTTCATCAAACCATGGAAAGTTATAACTCTCAAAAGTGGATTGGTGCTATGAATGGGGATATTAAGTCCTTAAAGGACAATGACGTGTGGGATCTTGTCCCGTTGCTAGAATGTGCAAAACCTATTGGTTGCAAATGGATATTTAAGACCAAGAGGGATGAAAAGGTGATGTGGAATGATACAAGGCACGTCTTATTGCAAAGGGCTTTACACAGAAAGAAGGCATCGACTATAAAGAGACTTTTTCTCCAGTTTCTTCGGAAGACTCTTTCAGAATTATAATAACATTAGTGGCGCATTTCAATCTTGAGTTACATCAGATGGATGTGAAGACAGTGTTTGTCAATGGTAACATTGATGAAACGATCTACATGGTGTAGCCAGAAAACTTTATGTTCGGAGACCCAAATAATATGGTTTGCAAACTTAAGAAATCTATCTATGGACTCAAATAAGCATCTCGACAATGGTATTTCAAGTTTCATCAAGTGATCATCTCATTCTATTTTGAGATGAATTTGGTCGATAATTGTATATACCATAACTTCTGTGGGAACAAACATATATTTCTAGTTTAATATGTCGATGACATCTTGCTTGTCAGCAACGATATAGGCTTATTGCATGAAACTAAGAGATTTCTAGCTAAGAATTTTGAGATGAAAGATCTTGGTAATGCCTCTTTTGTATTAGGCATTCAGATACACCAGGATCACTCTCAGGGTATTCTTGGATTGTCATAAAAGAGCCATATCGAAAAGGTTCTCAAGAGATATGACATGCAGGATTGCAAACCAGGTGATACCCCTGTGGCTAATGGAGACAAGTTTAGTCTCAATCAGTGCCCTAAGAATGATTTTGAGAAAAAGAAATGTAGAAGATTCCCTATGCCTTACTAGTAGGGAGTCTAATGTATGCTCAGGTTTGTACACATCCGGATATTGCGTATGTTACTGGGATATTGGGCAGATATTTAAGCAATCCAGGACTAGACCAATGGAAAGCAGCTAAACGGGTCTTGTGGTCTTTATAGAGAACAAAAGACTACATGCTCACATATTAGAGGTTGGATCAACTTGAGATCGTTGGGTATATCGACTCTGATTTTGCTGGATGCCAAGATAGTATGAAATCTACGTCGAGCTATATCTATCTGCTAGCTGGAGGTGCAGTCTCCTGAAAGAGTGCTAAATAGTCACTTACAGCCTCTTCTACCATGGTAGTAGAGTTCATAGCATGTTATGAGGCATCCAATCATAGAGTATGGCTGCGAAATTTTGTCATGGGACTGCGCATAATGGACGGTACTGAAAGACCACTCAAGTTATTTTGTGACAATAAGTTAGCAATTCTGTATTCCAACAATAACAGGAGCTCATCGAAGTCAAAGCATATAGACATCAAGTTCCTAGTTGTTAAAGAAAGAGTTCAGAGTGGATAGTTGTCTATAAAGCACATTGGAACAAACTCCATAGTTGTGGATTTGCTTACTAAGGGATTGCTACCCAAAGTGTTTCATGAGCACACTGCTCATATAGGTGTCATGTCAATTGATGAATTTCAATTTTAGTGGGAGTTTGTAATTTTAAATGCTTTTATGATATAGACATTTACAGTTTTTTTCCATTTATGGATATTTTTAGATTATTTTCTACAGAAATAAAGTTTCGGTTTATTTAGATTCTGATTTTAGTATGGTCTAATCTCACTAAAGTTTAAGGTTACATTCTAATTTTAGTATGGTCTGATCTCACTAAGGTTTAAGGGTGGACCAGTTGGAAATAGACATGTTAAGATCACATTGCATGAAATTTTCATGCTACACATCCACATTATGATCCCTGTCATTCAGTTATATCGACATACATTACCATTGATGGGTTGAGTTACGACAGTTGTAACAAATACCGCTTTGATTCTATGTTGGTATGATTGATGGACCGAATTGGTTATAGATACATTTTGGTAATGACAGCAAAGTTGAGACAACAAAGTTGAGCTAGTTTGGTTATTTCTTGCAAAGCATAATTATAAGGTTACACATAGCCTAAGTGGGAGATTATTGGATCATTAATCCAACATTGGGCATATATGTGAATAATTATGTGTTTAAAACTATCAAATAAGTTTAAGCCTAAATAAAAGTGATCTGTTAAGTTTTCAGTAATTTGGGCTTTAATGTATCTGATAAGGTGTGGGCCTTTAATGTGTAGAGACTAAAGGGTAATTTCTATTTTTATGATGAGCAGAAATAAAAATACCTAAAGATAACAGGTAGTTATATATATGGTGGTTTTGGTCCCAGAACACACGTAGGGTTTTATTCTTTTTGACATCCCATCATTGAAGAGAGAAAATACCGAGACAAAACTAAAGGGCTTTTCTAAGAGAAATGTGTTGATCTAGAAGGCCAACCGCACGGCTCTAGAGACCAATTGGTGGATATAGATTTAGGTACGCTTTCTTTTATTTGTTGATTCATTCTTGGTGATCCGACATAAACGATTCTGTGATTTTAGGTGATGGTTTTCAACAAAGAATTTTTATCTAACATCTTCTTTGTTGCTATAGTTTTTCTAATGCAGTCATACATCTAAAAAGCATTGGGAGAAGGGTGAAGCACTTATTTAGGTTGGCATAAGCTGAGTTGATTCATAAAGGAAGACAAGAAAGATGTGAAAAGAAAGATGCTAGCGTTCTATTTGGTTATGTTTTTCAAATTTGTTCTTGTCTCTTCTACCTGTTTTTATTGATAAGGAGGATATTACAAGTTTATATTACTTGAACTTTGTTTGATTCTTTTAGAAACTCTTCATTTGGTGCTGTACACACAAATTTCGTGTCCGAAATTCTAGGAACGAAAATTAGTGACAAATAAACAATTTTTTATTAATTCAAGAAAAAGGGTACAATCCTCTGTAAATCTTTACAAAAGAAATATGAAGATAAGGTCCTCTGATTCGATCTCCTTGGTGATCCGGCTTCAAGGGCTGCTAGAGCTTGATCTTGAATTGGATTGAAACTTTGGTGAAGAACGGCACGTGGATGATGTGCTTGTTGTTCTTCTCCTTCAAGGTTTAGATGCTTCGGAGTTTTGGACTTTGAGTGAAGAGTTCTGCAGAGCTTCAGCTTTTTCTGAGAATCTTCTGGTCCTCCTTCTCCCACCTCTGGACCTTTATTTATAGGCTCACCGGAGGGGTAGATTTGTAACTTTCTTTTCCTTTAATAATTATCCTATAATTATCTTTTATGATAATTTTGATAATTATCCAATATATATATATATATATTAGACCCATTTTCAAGTGGGCTTTGACTTCTTAGACAATTTAGACCAGCCCATAACTCATTTATTTGTGGTGGGTCTGGCTTCAAATTATCTGACTCATTGGGCCATATTTTAAAGTGGGCTAAACTGAACATAAACCCAAATTGTATTTTGGGTCTATCATGTAATTTTTTAATGTCTACAAATTGCCCCCACTTTAAGTCTCGCGCCATATTGAGTTTGTCACGTATTTAAAGCGGGACTTGAAGTATTTAAATTTCGCTTCTTTTATTTTTTTTTTTTGTGCGAAAATTCAACTGCAAAAAGGATGTCTTCTTTGTCAAGTTGAATCAAATACTTGAGGATCCTATTGCCAATAGGATTTTTTTTTTTTTTTGGTCCAAGTGAAATTGAAGACTTGAGAATCCTATTGCAAATAGAATTTTTTTTTTTCTTATCCAATTTCAAATAGGATTTGCTGCTTTCCATGTTCAAACGGAATTGGAGTCTTGAAAATCCTATGTCAA
The DNA here is from genome assembly GCA_026545225.1 of Cornus controversa. Taxonomy (NCBI): domain Eukaryota; kingdom Viridiplantae; phylum Streptophyta; class Magnoliopsida; order Cornales; family Cornaceae; genus Cornus; species Cornus controversa. Next base: position 24,759,730 of record CM048848.1, on the reverse strand, counting down.
ATAGGATTAACTCACCACTATATATATGTAGCCTACACTTCAGACTCTTCATATCAGAAATTCCATGAATTCCAGCAACTGTAAGCTCTCTTTTCTTTTTCCTTTTTTTTTTTTTTCTTTTTTTTTTCTTTCTCCTCTTCCGGCGCCTGTTTTCTTCTTCTTTTTTTTTTCTCCAGCCGCACCTCCTCTTTTTTTTTTCTTTTTTTTTTTTTTTTTTCTTCTTTCTTTTCTTTTTCTTCTCTTCTTTCTCCAGCCGCACCTCCTCTTTTTTTTTTTTTTTCCTTTTCTTTTCTCTTTTTTTTTTTTTTCTTCTTTCTTTTCTTTTTCTTCTCTTCTTTCTCCAGCCACCACCTCCTCTTTTTTTTTTTTTTTTCTTTTCTTTTCTCTTTTTTTTTTCTTCTTTCTTTTATTTTTCTTCTCTTCTTTCTCCAGCCGCACCTCCTCTTTTTTTTTTTTTTTTTTTCTTTTCTCTTTTTTTTTTCTCTTCTTTCTTTTCTTTTTCTTCTCTTCTTTCTCCAGCCGCACCTCCTCTTTTTTTTTTTTTTTTTTTCTTTTCTCTTTCTTCTTTCTTTTCTTTTTCTTCTCTTCTTTCTCCAGCCACCACCTCTTTTTTTTTTTTTTTCTTCTTCTCTCCTACTGCCGCTGATTTTTTTTTTTTTTCTCTTCACGCTTGTTTCTTCTTCTTCTTTTTTTTTCTTCCTTCTCTTTTCCTTTGATGTGTAAAAAAAAAAACAAATTTACTTTTTTTTCTTTTTTGCTTGGTAGAATTGAACACAAGATCTCATGAGAAGACATTATAGCACCACACCATCTCTGCTACACAACTCCTTGTGTTATAAAATTTTGCAACAAAATATATATGTCCTTAAACATTGAAAGGAACATTTTTTTTTTTTTAGTAACGACTTTGTCTTCCGTAACCGCTATTAATCAAATCTATTTTTTTCAGATCAGATTTCACTTGTGGGCCCTGCTCGAATTTTGTGCTGTCTCTGGAACGACGAATAAATCTATCGAACTCATTGAGGAAGATATCTTTACGTAAGTCACTCAACTTTTCTTGGCAAGTTTCAAATATATTTTTTTTTTCAATTCTTGCAGGTCAAATCGTCTTTCTCAGAATATGGAGTTCCAGACGCCATTCATTAGTCCATTCGGGGTCCCTTAGTGCACTTCGGTGTCACTCGTCCCTTCGGGGTCCCTTAGTGCACTTCGGTGTCACTCTTTTGTCCCTTCGGGGTCCCTTAGTGCACCTCGGTGTCACTCTTTCGTCCCTTCGGGGTCCCTTAGTGCACTTCGGTGTCACTCGTCCCTTCGGGGTCCCTTAGTGCACTTCGGTGTCACTCTTTCGTCCCTTCGGGGTCCCTTAGTGCACTTCGGTGTCACTCTTTCGTCCCTTCGGGGTCCCTTAGTGCACTTCGGTGTCACTCGTCCCTTCGGGGTCCCTTAGCGCACTTCGGTGTCACTCTTATTGTCCCTTCGGGGTCCCTTAGTGCACTTCGGTGTCACTCTTTTGTCCCTTCGGGGTCAGGCCAAGTCACCACGATGCAGCAGACATCCGTCAATATCTCGGCGGTAGGTCAGGTCACTCAACTCTTCTCTTGCAAAAATAAATTTTTTTTTTTTTTTTTTGTAAAGATAGTTTATACTCATATCAATGAGTGATTTTTTTTTTCATGCAGACAGTTAATACTCATGTCATGAGTGTTTTTTTTTTTTTTTTTTTTTTTTTTTTTTTTTTTTGTAGACAGTTTATACTCGTGTCATAGAGTATCATCGACAGTTTAGGCTCATATCGGGGAGCACTTTTAGCTTTACTTAGTCTTTAGCTTTGCAAGACTCAGGAGACAGTCCAAGCTTGTGTTGAAAGGTGTGAATCAGCTCAGCGTCAATTTGAAGATTTTCTTCTTGTTTTGTTTCTTCATTATACTCTTCTCGTACTTGAGAAGAAACATCTTCTTCGAACTCGTCTCCCCACCCAAAAGGAAAAGGTATTTCATTCGTCCTGGTCCATGTAGGAGGATTAAACCTCACCCAGTATGCTTTGATTTCACTGCGAGATTCGATCCAAACGGCATCTTCGGGCTTTGGTCCCCACATTTTTCCTTCCTCTAGTCTCTTGATTTTTCTAGCCTCTTGTTCCATCTGGGATTGTAGACGATTTTGTTCTTGTTCCTCACTTTCTTTTTCGAGACCTTCGTTTCGCTGATTGTTAGAAACAGTTCGAGAAAGTGACTGTTGAGACATCACTCGTGTGTTTCTGGGCCATGATTCTTGCGAGATCTTTTTATAATCATTCCCTTCTTGAGCATTCTTCTTTGGCCTCCAAGCAAGCACAGTATTTTGAACTCTCCTACTTGAAGTTGTTTGAGTAAAATTTGGCGGATTATTCCGATACCGCATCTTCAACACAAATCCTTCAGATTCATCATTTTGGTTATGCTTTTGTTTTTCTTGTTTCCTTCTTGGGACTTCTTTCTTATTTCTGGGGGTAGGCATTTTTAAAAGACAGTCGTGAATCTTGCCCCCATGCCAAGGATATTTCATGTGAGAGAGTTGGGAATGAGTCTTGTATGGAAGGTTTGCCCCCTGTCTGTTCAGTCTTCTATCAAGGTTTTCTTAACTTAATGTCTTATTTAATCGAGAACTATCAGATTAAGTTACGGAAGGAACACGATGTGTTTTTTGATACAAGTCGTTAGAGACGATACTTGTAACATAAGATGTATTTATTTCATCGTCCGAGTTAGGAAGTATTTCGTCTTCCTCTTCCTCTTCAGACTCAACCTCTTCATCTTTAAGACAATTGTCAGACAGATTGGGAAAGGCAAAAGCCTTTGCACCACGACTTGTTATGCTGAGTTCCATATCATAGGCATGAGTAACCAATTCTTCAAATGTACGAGGCTTGATTCCTTGTAGAATGTAAAGAAGCTCCCAGTGCATACCTTGCATACACACTTCGACTACTGATACTTCAGAAAGACGGTCTTTGCAATCAAGACTTAGAGCTCGCCAACGGTTGATATAGTCGACTACAAGTTCGTCCTTAATTTGTTTCGTGCTAGTGAGTTCTAGCATGCTTACTGTTCTACGAGTACTGTAGAAGCGATTAAGAAACTCTCGCTCCATCTGCTCCCAACAGTCAATACTTTTAGCTTTGAGGTCCGTGTACCAATCAAATGCATTCCCTTTGGGGGAACGAACAAATTGCTTGACCAAGAGATCCTCTTCGGTGCCAGCGTTATTGCAGGTCTCCACAAAGTGTGCAACATGTTGTTTGGGATTGCCTCTTCCATCAAATTGTTGGAACTTTGGCGGTTGATATCCCACTGGCGTCTTTAAGTTGTCAATTCTTTCGGTGTAGGGTTTTGAGTACACAAGAGTGCTTTGAGGGGCGCCGCCATACTGTGCTCGGATTGTGTTCGTTATTATATCTTGCAACTGTTGGACAGACAACAAAGCGACTGGCGAAGCAGGGTTAGTTTCGTCAGCCATGTGTCTTGACGTAGATGTGTGATGACGCTCTTTTGATTGGGCACCTTGAAGAGAGGAATTTGAAGTATTCATAGGCAAATGTGTTGACTTGTCAGGATTTTGGATTTCAAGCTTCCTCATTAGCGCGGTGATCTGCAAGTCCTTCTCTTCGACAGTCTTTGTGAGGTTTTCGATGGCGCGCGCCATGACTGCCAGTTGGTCTTCCACCGAGGTTGTTCCAGTCATCATAGCTGCGACAACCATCGAATAGGAAAGTCCTTGAGGGCCAACATTCTTTGAAGGGACCGATTGCTCTGAAATCTCAAGTAACGACTCTGAGAGCGAACCAACGCTAGAGCTGGCGTCAGAGACGGAGTGGGGTGAATGTGGTGGCGCCGACTTTTCTGAAACTACGTCAGAGTTCTTTGCCCCCTGAGGACCAATGGTGTTAACATGTTTAGTTTTTACATTCATTGGTTTAGCATGATTGGTTTTCACCAAATCTTGCTGATTCTTGAGCGAAGCAATTGTTTTGGTCTTGCTACGCGTCATAGGACCTGCTGACGTGCTGCTGACACTTGACAGCTTCCTACTGTTTTTGTCACTGCTTGCGGCAACTTTGGTGTTAGCCATTGCAACAGCGGTTTCTTTTGAGTTTTTCTTGTTTGTCGTCTGAACCTTGGTAGGAGCCATAGATTCGGATGAACAGAGTTTTGGAGGTATGTTGTAGGAGACAGAGATGAGAGGCAGGATGTCCCACTGGGCGTGCCAGAATTTTGTACACACAAATTTCGTGTCCGAAATTCTAGGAACGAAAATTAGTGACAAATAAACAATTTTTTATTAATTCAAGAAAAAGGGTACAATCCTCTGTAAATCTTTACAAAAGAAATATGAAGATAAGGTCCTCTGATTCGATCTCCTTGGTGATCCGGCTTCAAGGGCTGCTAGAGCTTGATCTTGAATTGGATTGAAACTTTGGTGAAGAACGGCACGTGGATGATGTGCTTGTTGTTCTTCTTCTTCAAGGTTTAGATGCTTCGGAGTTTTGGACTTTGAGTGAAGAGTTCTGCAGAGCTTCAGCTTTTTCTGAGAATCTTCTGGTCCTCCTTCTCCCACCTCTGGACCTTTATTTATAGGCTCACCGGAGGGGTAGATTTGTAACTTTCTTTTCCTTTAATAATTATCCTATAATTATCTTTTATGATAATTTTGATAATTATCCAATATATATATATATATATTAGACCCATTTTCAAGTGGGCTTTGACTTCTTAGACAATTTAGACCAGCCCATAACTCATTTATTTGTGATGGGTCTGGCTTCAAATTATCTGACTCATTGGGCCATATTTTAAAGTGGGCTAAACTGAACATAAACCCAAATTGTATTTTGGGTCTATCATGTAATTTTTTAATGTCTACAGGTGCAAGATATGAATTGTTCCTTGATGTTGCTATTGAATGTGAGGAGTCACAACCAGTGTTTCCATAAAGAACAGCGTTGTTATAGATGAGGTGAATGTATCTGAACTCGAACTAGTTTGTCACAGCCGGCAAAGATAAGTGGCTGGCCTCATATTTGCTGCTTTGAAGGAAGTAGCAAATATAAGCGGATTGGATTTAATTAGAAGATGCAGCTAATAGGTAATTTATATGTTCATCTTCTATCAGTTACTACTAGTACTAGCTTAGTTCAAAGTATATATTATTTTATTGTTTGTGGTCAAGAGCAACAGACAATAATTAGCTTAGTTTAATTATTTACTATTTCAATTAATTTATTGTTTGTGGTAAAACATCAACTACTTATCAATACCAACTACCTAATGCACTACATATTCCTTGCATAATTAGATTGCCTGGCAATTGAACTTAACATTTCAGTAGGCGAGTATAGTTTGGTATAAAAGGTATCATGGCTCTGTTACTAATATGTTTGTTATTTATTTTTTTTCCTATATTTTGATTTTAATAAATCAAAACTATTCATTAGTGGGAGCACCAAAATTGCGCTTTTTAATTTAAAATTGGAGAAAATTCATTTTAAACTTTGACCTAAATTTTCTCCAATTCCAAATGTAAGGTGCCCATTTGGTGCTCTCAAACACCAAGTATAATTATTTTATCCTTTATATAATGTTTTCAACTAGTTTCCAAAGAGGTTTTCAACCAAACATCAAATGAATTTGAAGGAAGTTGTTTTCTTGAAAATGTGAGGGAAGACCCTAGTGGATAATTATTTAAAGATTTCGCACTCTGAAAGGGGAATCAATGAGATAAATGATAGACTTAAGCATAAAAAGATTATTGTAGTTCTTTATTTATTTTTTTTGCTAAATGTCGGTGTATATATAAGGAAAAGAGGATGTACAAGAAGCTCCAAAGGAGCAAACAAGCTATAGAGCAGCAACAAAATGAGCCAAACCAAGGGTAGCAATAGAGTGAACATCAAGTGTTTGAGACAAAGCATATAAGAGGTGAAAGTAGAACAAAAGAAATCAAAAGCAGCAGTAAGGCATCAGGAGCATGATCACAGACGACTGTGAGTAATGGGAGTGAAGTTCATAATCCATAATGATGCTAATTAACGATCTAGCTGCTTTTTTTGTTTTTGAAGGGGCATGGATAGAGCCTGAGTTTAATTGTTTTAATAATAGAGTTGATGATAGCTGGGACAGTGGAGACCTTGTCCTTGAAGACAGGATTATTCCTTTCTTTCCAGATGAAGTAGACAGTGGCGCTAGGATCAGCTTGTGGGAGATATGCAAAGTGTGATGAGTCCAGGCAGAAGATGGACTAGCAAGGAGGTCCTGCCAGTTTGTCAGGATTAGACTAATGTTGAGCATTCTTTGAAAGTGATTCCAGATTGAAAAGGAAAATGAACATTGAAAAAAGAGGTGGGAGTGTGATTCTGGAGCAAAGAGACAAAGGCAGCAGCAATTTGGAATCTTTTTATAGGCCATGCAAGTCTGTCAATGGTGGAGAGTCTTTCAAGAGCAGATTATTGTAGTTCTTGATGATGTAAATCATGAGAATCAGTTAAGGAGTTTAGCTGGAATAGGACATAATCGGTTTGGTTCAGGAAATAGAATTATCATAACAACTAGAAATGAATGGTTGTTGACAAAGTACAATGTTAAAGCATAGAAGGCTGAGCTATTAGATGACAATGAAGCACTTGAACTTTTCAATTGACATGCATTCAAGCAAAACAATCCTATAGAAAAGTATCGAGAACTCTCACACCGTGTAAAATATTATGTCAAAGGTCTTCCATTAGCTCTCCAAGTTTTGTGGAAGAAGCATTCTAGAATGGGTATGTGAATTGGATAAATTAAAGAGCAACCCTCCCAAAGAAATTCAAGATGTTTTCAGAGTAAGTTTTGATGGCCTTGATAAAAATGAGAAGGCTATATTCCTCGATATTGAGTGTTTCTTCAAAGGATATATAAAGTACAATTTGCTAAAAATATTTTTCCGAGTTGTGATTTTCAACCCGTCATTGGAATAAAGGTTCTTATGGAGAGGTCTCTGACTCTCTCATCACTATATCAGAATGCATGATTTGATAGAAGAAATGGGTCAAGATATTGTTCATCAAGAATCCGAAAATCCTGGAAGGTGCCGTAGGTTGTGATCTTATGAGGACATCTATGAAGTATCTCTGAAAATATATTACGTGTCAATGCATATATATATATATTAGTTTCTTTCCACTCGCAGGCTATGCAAAAAAAAAAAAAAATTTCTTGTATTGAATTTTTTCATGTAGGCTGCTTTGAAGTTGTATAGTTTTAATTAGTTACGTTTTTATTTTACTGGCATACACTTTAGATATTCCATTTTATTGGTTTATAGGTTACCGAAAGTATCCAAGCCATTATGCTAACTGAGAAAGGATTATCTTTAGGAGGTGTCGACTTCTTTGAGTTGGGGTTGTATGTAGGCGTTGATGCCTTCACAAAGATAAGGAAACTGAGAATACTAAAAATTAGTGGCGTGCAGCTTCATGGTTGCCTTACATATCTTTCAAATGAGTTAAGGTATCTTCATTGAAATCCTCGAGAATATTTGCCATCCAAAAAAACTGGTACTAATCCGTTCAAGTCAAAGTCTGTTCAAAGGAATTTGGACAAATATAAAAGTAAGATTATTTTTCTACATGCTTCTATTAAATAATTTTAAGATTATTCTTCTACACACCGTGCTTCTATTAAATAATTTTCTTCGGTCTTTCGAAAAAATTAATTTTTGACAGTCAATTGAAGCTGACTTATTTTTTTAATATTTTCTGGAGATGTTAAAGGTCATTAATGTCAGTGACTACAAATATCTGCCGAATTTTTTATTTTAATTTTTCAGGGTTCTCATTTCCAGAGGAATTGCATCTTGTGCATTGTGAAAGCCTGATTGACGACATGAAGGTAATGTTATTATTTTAAGTGCAATATGTTTTTCTTCGTAAATTATTTTTTCAAGTTCATTGAAAATAATTTATATCACATATAAGTTTCTGTTCCATTAAAAAGCTTATGGATTAGCCGAAAAAATTAGAGAAATAGGAGGTAACACAAGTAACACCCAAGGTATAGGTAAGCTCATCACCCAAATGAATCAACCCAAGGGATAAGTTCGCCACCCTCCATAGAATCCACACCCAAGGGATAAGGGCAAAGATAACAAGAAGCCAAAGACTGAAATTTGATTCATAAGTTGTTCTTCCATTACAAAGGTTAGAAATTAAAATAAATTTTAGCATGAAACAACTATCCTGCTATAGGTAGATTTCCAAACAAACTACACAAAGACAGCACAGAAAATTAAAAATACATTAGACTTCATTGACTCACAGCCAACTAGACTTGATCAAAGATTTGGAAACTTGAAACTCCATCAAAAGAAGTCATAAAAATCTGAATGATAAACTTGGAAACTAATCAAAAGGAGCTGGAACTGAAAAGAGAGAGAGAGCAGGCCAAGCACAATGTCTAATTCCCGAGTTTAGATTTCTTAGTCAGCAAAAATGCTTTATACCAAAAAGACCAAAACTCCCTTTAGGAATGTCCAAATTGAACATCGTTTATTGCACTGGATTGAACACTTACTGTGAACCAAGATTTGAATCAACTATATTTTTGCTTCCGCTGCGCTTCTTTTAATTTTATTGCCCTCCGAGAACTCTTCCCAAATTATGTCATAAAAAGACAATGATGATCTTTCAACTCCTTGTATGCCAAAGTTGGAATGTCATCATGCAACTCATATAAAAATGAATTCATCAAAGGAAAGACTTCATGTTCTTCATATATGAATGTACACAAAAGAGAAAAAAAAAAACCTTGGCGTTCTAGGGTTGAAAATTTGGCTGGCTAAGAGAGGTGCTCACCCCTCTCATCTTTTCTGCATTTGCCACAATGTTACCATTAATAGGACTTAGTATCATCTAAGCTTACTTCAAAGAAAAATACAAGCAAGGGTGCTTGCATACAAATATGGACTTAAAAAAATGCAATGAAATAAAAGAAAAAGGAAAGTAGAAGATGAGAGAGATGCATGAAAAGAGAGAAAAATGAAAAATAAAAAGAAAAATCCTAGAGATGCATCTAAAAAAGGGATAGTGCAGAGAATAAGAAGGTTTAGAAGCCCTACCTTGAGTCTTCTGAAATAGAAATTAAAAAATACAATCCTTCGTCTGATAATATTTACTTGTTTCGACTTAGACCTTCAAAGGTTGTATGCCTCTTTTGAAAAGTACAGTCTTCTTCTCCTTCTTTGGCTTTTAATGGAGGATTGCTGACTAATTTTGGAAGGGGATGGCTAATTTTATTATTTGAATGACTTAGATTGGAGTGGGAGAGTTTGGAAGCTCAGGACCCTTTCATATTGTACAAAGAAGGTCAATATGTGTCTCCTTTTTTTAGGTGGAAGAAGGGCTATAGGATCAATTAGATTCTAAAAAAATCAGTTCTTATCAAAAATAAAAATAAATAACTAAATACCGGGGTCTCCCTTTGAACTTCTTAATTCTTATCACCATCGGACAACTTATAAGTCCCTTTTATAATTCGACAGTGAAAGTAACACAATCGGAGTAGAATTTTGAGGACTTTTGAATAAAATGACTTGAATTTCATGATGGAATAATCAATTTGATGATGGCAAGATGAATATTTGAGATTTTGGGGATTTCACCCATGATCGGATGACTTCGGTGGTCCAAATTAGATCTAATGGTGAAAGTAGCCTAATTGACGGGGAAATTGAGGGCTTCTAGGTAAAATGACCCTAATATTATCATGGGATCACAAATTGTATGATTTGATGATGGAAGGCAGAGGCTTAAAAAATAGAGAATGGGCAACATGGACCCAAAAGCCCTAATTTCGTAATTTGTCAAAATTAATGCAATCGGGTGGTCCATTTTGAAATAAAATGGTGCAATTGGATTGATTATGATCCAAAGTGATGTTTTAACCTCTTGATTGATTTTGATAAGGGATTATGACCTTCCAATGTTGACTTGAATCAAATTAGGGCGCCATAATCAAAATTAAGGCACAGGAAACTGTAATTTAGCCCCGATTTGGACTCAAATCCATGATCCAATGGTGGGAATGATGTGAAATTTTGGAATTGTTGAAACTTCACCTTTAGGTGGATTTATAGTATGTGAAATGCTTTGATGTTAATCAGGACTAAAATTAAGGGATCGATAACCCTAATCGGAGCCCAATTTGAGGGTGATTCCACAATCAAATAGTGGAATCAACTTGGAACCACTTGTAATGATTAAATTACACCTTTCGGGTGGATGTGCAGTCTTCAGAACTCCTTGATTGTTTATATTAATAGGCACTATGATGAAAAATAGTCAAAATAGAGATTGGGACAAAATGTGGTGTCTACAGTTTTCAATGCCTCACAAGACAAGGATTTTGCAAAAAAGCAAACATGTAAATGAAATGAGTAATGGAATGAATTCAGCGGGAACATAAACACAAGGTCAACTACTCCAAGTCAACAAAGCATTTACAAAGGAACTTGGATCCTGTCCAACCGACTATAACCACTAGCAATCGTTGTTCCATAATTCAGGTTAATTGTGTGCCTTACTACCAATCAATCACTCTACTGTCTTGGCTGTTTTCATATCCAACTTGTTAGAACACTGAACGAGGTGTTAGGAGGAAGAATGACTGAAGGAGGGAGGGCCCATTTTTCTTGGATTAACCGAGCTGAAGGTGAGTCCTTCATCGAGCAGGAGACGACCTCCTTAATTCTCGAGAGAACCATATGAGGAGATGAGCTTCGATCCCTTAAAAGTCTTTTGTCTCTCTCCTCCCAAATGTGAAAGACTGATGCAAAAAAGCGGAGCTTGTTGATGGAGTTGGAGTAATTTTTTGCCTTCCAGTGATGTGACATCCATTCCACCTGTTCAAGCCAATATGACAAATGCCACATTTGGGTACAAAAAGTAGTTAAGAGATGTTAAGGGAAGTTAAGATTAGTTGCAAGTACTATCATATACAATATCTATGTTTGAGTCGGTGTCGTACCCGTGTTCATATCCGTGCTTGGTAGCCACTATTCAAAACGGTTACTAATGATCACCATTCGTGATAGTTGAGGTGGTTACAAGCAGTTTCCTTGTATTAGATGATCAAATTTGTACTTGACGTGTCACATGACTCCACTTTCTTCTCAATTACTCCTCAAAGGTAGGGCATTGAATAACTACCCTATCAGCAGTCATAACCAATTTTAACTACTGTCTCGAGAATTTTGACGGATCGTTAACTTCCTTTCTCTTTAGTTAGTCTCTCCGCTGTCCTTGGCATTTACAAATCGAAGTTTAATTTGCTTCATCCGTTGGACATGCCATAAAATTGCATGTGCTAGTTTTTGGTGCAGACATACATATGGGCTCTAGGTTCATCATAGTAGAAGTTTTCAAAACCAAAACTCTAGCATCTTTTTAGAGTAAAAACAATAAAAACTAGAATTAATTAAATACTTAAAATGGCATGATAGATTTATATTAGAAATTATGACAATTAATTACAGTTACTAATCTTGCATGCCAGACATACTATAAAATGGTTCTTTGTATGATTTGGTTTAGTTTTATGGATCAATATTTCACTTCTAGTTCCAAAAGTAGTCACGATTTAGATGTCAAGAAAAAAGAAATGGAACCAATCCTAGTTGTATTTGTGTATAATTATTTTTATTAAATTAGTTGATAGCTTCATTTATCATATGCTTAAATCACATTGGATTAAGGTTATATATATATATATATATAGGACATATTAACAAAGAAAGTTGGTGTTCATAATATTACGTTATTACATATTAAATTAGAAATTAGAAATGCAATCTCAAGTGGGAGAAATTATTAAATATCACTGGAATTCTGTATATTGGGGAATTCCACCACTAATAGGACTCCAATTTTTATGATTTCCTATAATAATGGAAAATAGAGTTTTATCATTGGTGGAATTCTTACATTTAAGGAATCCCTGGAGTATTGTATAATTACTCTTCAAGTGAAAACTGATTCAAAACGTTCTTGCACGACTGATGTTTAGGTCAAACGGTAAATTGACAAAAGTGAAATTTGTTGGCCGACAACCCCGTTTGGTTAGATGGAAATAGCAAGAAAATAAAGGAAATTAATTTTTTTTGAAAACTTTAGAAGTTTGGTTAGCAGGTAAAATTTCCATAACCATCTAATTTTCCTATATAATTTCCTACCAAGAACATAGGTTTCGTTAATTATTTATTTGTTTATTTTAACAGTTTCCTAATAGGTATAAAAGTCGTCTATCTCATTTGGTGTAAAAAATTGAAGAAAGCCTCAAATTTATTGTGTGACATATATATTTGCAATTAGCAAATTTTGGTGTTCAAAACTGGATTGATCGAGTTGTAATTTTTTTTCTTTATTTTCTGTATCGATCATCAACATCTTCGAGTTGATACACAAGTGCACAAAAATCATTAATCCAAGGAAAACATCATATAGTACAGGTAAGTATGGTGAGGACACGTTGCACTTTATGTTTTTGAGCCTATTTTGGAAAACTAGAATTTCTGGGGAAAATAGGATTTTTCAAAATAGGATCGGTCCCCATTTTCCAGGTTCGGTCTAACTTTGCTAGGTAATTTAGTTTCTTCAGGAATTTTCAAAAGTCCCACCGGTCCTACATTTTGAGCACCGGTCCTACTTATCCTGTTCCAAATAGAAAATTAATTTTGATGAAAATTCTGATTCCTATTGGGTTTGAAACTTCTAGGAGAGTCGTTCTATGTTGATTTTCAACTTATTTTCCAAGTAGGATTAGGACTCCCTTGCCTATAGATACGTATCTATATTTTCTCTACATATATGCCTTGAGAATTAATATTTTTAGAGAGAGAAAGCTTATACAGTATAATTAGAGAAAAATATTTTTTTATATTTTTAGAGCACACATTTATAATTCACGAGTGACATTTAGGATTGTATTCTTCTACTGATTGACTGTTCAGAGACTGCATCAAATTTATTCACTGATCAGAGTATTGGATTTGTGGTTCTTCTATTACTTGCTAAAGAAAAAAGGTGAACCATATCGCACTATGAAGGGAAGGAGATAGTTGTTGAGTATTTTTATTCTTCTATCAACCTTTCTGTGAGGATTGTGATGTTAGCCGAAAGTCTACCGTAGTTGGACCTGAAGTCACAATTGTAAGTCTGAGGTTTTCCACATCATATTCTTGATAGAGTGAAAAGGGGTGTGAGTCTGAGACAGGGTCTGTTATACTTTGCTTCATCACAGTGGATGAGTTTCCTAAGGCTTTTGCCTCCCTTGTGAATTTTTTTTTATCTGAGTTTTTCACGTATATCTGGTGTCTTATTTAGTTTACTTAGATTTTACTTTATTTATTTGCTTTACACATTTGATTAATTATAAATTGGACTTAAAATCAAATTAATATGAAAATTAAGCAAACGAGCTAGTGAACATATTCACCCCCTCTAGGTTTTAAATTACTTTTGCAGCCACTACTCCAACACGTAAATCACATATTGGTGTTACCACATCTGGAGATATTGTATCTTTATAGCTGTGAAAATCTTGCATAGTTTTCCAACAAGAATTAATTTGAAATTTCTCAAAAATTGCTTCAACTCAATCGGTGCTCAAAACTTCGAGAATTTTTTAGAGATTCAACAAGACATGGAATGGTTGCTCAAGCCTCACACAATTATCTAGCAGCAACAATTAACTTCTTTAGTTTACCGACAAGATTCAGTCAGCTCACACATCTTTCAATCCTCGAGTTGAATGGTTGCTTAAGCCTCCAAAGTCCAAACATTGGAATCACTTCCCTCCACATCTATATACAAGGTTGCGTATCATTAGAACAACAATCTATTCCAAAAAGGGAAGGCATTATTTAATTTTATGGACAGAGCCGAAAATTGGTTGGGATTAACCATGGGAACAACAACTCAAATATATGATGTACATTATATATATATATCACAATCATGTGTAAACTTGGTTGGTTGATTGGTTTCAGGTTTTGAGATATTGGCCATTCCATGCAATTAATTCTTAATGGTCCGGGAAACCCATGAGCATGTTTGCCCAAGTTTTAATGTCAAAGATGATTTACAAGGGCATTAGTGTCATTTGTCTTTAAATGTTTTTTTGCTGAATTTAATTTCTTAATTTCAATGTCTTGTATTATTATATGTTTCCATGTATTTTCACTAACCAATATTGCAGGGGTAATATTGACATTTTTTCAAGGAAGGTTAAATTGGGAATTAGTGTAAGGGCATGTTAGGAACATTATATCATTAGGGTTTCTTGTATTTTTCAAAAAAAAAAAAGGAGAAAAGAGAAATAAAATGCAAATGACATTTTCATTTACTAGGGTTAAAAACCCTAAAAGGTAACCATATAAAAAGAAAAATAAAAATCTTTTTTGAGAGGGATCGCCCAAAAGAGCATATCAAATGAAAGAAACGGTGTGTGGCCAAGAATAAAGATACAGTGGAGAAGAAGAGAGAAAAGGGTGCGATTCAGTGAGAGGAGACGAAGAGAGAACATGGTGTGATCTAGAGAGAGGATAGAGAGAAAGGACCGAAGAACACACTTAGAGAGAGAAAGCTGAGTCTTCGTCCATGGCTGATCCAAAGTCATGCCATCATATCTACACAGCGGGAAGCTTCGATGATTGATGCCATGGATGTCTAACTTGACATTTTTCTGTCATGATCTTTGATTTGGAAGCACTAGCTACTGAAGATCGGCTATTGGAGAGGATCTGAAGCCTATATGGAGTGTTTCTCATCTTCGTTTCAGCTGTTGTCCGGCTTTTATTACTCTGTGAGTATGATTTTATGTATATTTTAAGCTCGCTATAGGTATAATCTATTCATCTCTATACACTCTCAAGCGCACATATCATGTTGTTGAGTTGGTTCTAGATTGCACATGAATCATATTAGTTGATTTTGTAATATAACTTGTATACACCAAGATTGTGTTCTAGATTATGTGTGAGTAGCTATTGAATTAGGGTTCTCTGCTGTCACGCCCCGATATTTGGGACATGATTTAAAATAAATAAATACAATAAATACACAACCTTTAAGTATCCGAAAAAAAAAAAAAAACTTCATAACTTAAAAAAAAAAAAAAAAACATTACAATAATCCACTTATTATTTTTCTAATTAAGTAAACATCACAAATAGAATGTCTTTGTCTTAAAACATAAAACTGAAGTCTTTCAAAACATTATTGACATTCATCAACATTTTCTTAAACTTTTTATATCCAGAAAACATCCTTAAGTGAGTTCAGGGAAATCTTTGTTACTGCTGTTTTCGGCTAAACCTGAAAAATATTGGGAATGAGCACCACCGTCCAGTAGGAAAATAACTCTAAATCCATATATACAATAAGATAGAATGAAAGAAAGGAAACAATGCAATGTATCAATTATTTTACTAAATTACCTATAATTAATTAAAATAAGAATAAATAACATCACCAACTCAATCATATAAATTTTCTTAACAAAAATTAATAATTCCGACATATATACCACACACATACACCGCGGATTTCCGGCCATTCTCACGGCGGGCCGCTGAACCCAACTATAGTTCCAAATAGTTCTCGATTTTTCAACCGAAGGGATTACAACCCTTCCTATTTTCAACCGGTTATACAAATACGAGCATACACCTTCAAAACCCATTCATGGGCTGAACACAAACATTTTCACAAAACACAACTCCTCTTCCTTTACCCCCAAATGGTATAACCTTTTGTATTATTTAAAAATTAACACTTTATTTCACTAAGAATTACATCAACAATAATTCAAAACATTAACTTGTCTAACATAATCAATTTTAATCTCAAACTATACACAATGATAAAACAAGTATTTTAATATATATATATATATATATATATATATATATATAATGCGAGAGTTAATAGAACACTAAGTTTTTTTTTTTAAAACAAATAAATAAATAAATAAAAGCACCACCCAAGTTGAGTCTTTAATTGATGACAGATATATATAAAATATATATTACCATATAATACCAAACAACATAATACTAACAATATATATATAGATATATATATATATATATATGTATATGTACACACACGTAAACATGAGCAGGCCAACACCAATTACTATAAATTGCTTAGTTGACTGGAATATCTCATATGAATATTTTAATTCCTATTATATAGAATTCTGACAATATAACACTAAACTATATTGGAGCAGAGAAAGGAATCATAAATATAAACTAAATAACAACTAAACAATCACAATACCATATACACATATTTCTTTAATATGGAAATTCCTGAATTTCTTCTATCTACAAGCATATATAAATTCATAGGACATTCCCTACCTTAGTCACTAAAACTTTCTTCTTTTTGCCTCTACCAAAAAAACGACGTCTTAAAACAATTTTTTTCCTCAAATCAACATTGTCTTTTCCTTATATAGTACTTCCCTTAACTGACATGAGCCACCAAAAAGTCGCCATAACTTCTATATTTAATCATCAATAATTTCCCTCATATAATATAAGGTATCTGTTTTGCCCGTTGAGAAGTCAAAAGGTCATATACTTATTAAAATCATTTATTACCTCCACTACCCCACTTTCCATAATTATTGCTAGGTTATTCATTTCTCCCCTACGTTTGGTAAATATATATAAACACACACATGTATGTATATATATATATATATATATATATATATTTTCAAAATAAACCAAAAATATAGATCATCACAACCTACCCTCCTAAAATAAAATTTCGTCCTCGAAATTGAAAACACATGTACCTGATGTTTCAAAAATACCAGGATATTTCTTTCGAATTTCGGACTCCAACTCCCACGTAGCTTCTTGCGTTCCATGTTGTTGCCACAAGACTTTAACCAAAGGAATTGTTTTAGTGCGCAAAACATGCTCCTTTCTGTCTACTATCTTTAGAGGTCGTTCCTTATAAGAAACATCTTTTTCGAGATCAAGGTCCTTCCAATCCAAAATGTGAGCTAAATTCGGTTCATATTTTCTCAACATAGATACATGGAAAATGTTATGAATACTCGAGAGTTGAGGCGACAAAGCCAATCGATAAGCCACTTCACCCACTTTCTCAAGAATTTCAAATGGTCCTATGTAGCGTGGAGCTAACTTCCCAGTTTTGCCAAATCATTTAATTCCTTTTCGCGCTGCGACCTTGAGAAATACATGATCACCAGTATTGAAGTCCAAAGGTCTTCTTCTTTGATCAGCGTAACTTTTCTGACGACTCTGAGCTGTTAAAAGTCGTTGTTGTATGACTCTAATTTTCTCCATTGTCTCCTGAATTAAGTCTGGACCCAAAAGTGTGGTCTCACCAATCTCCGCCCAACATATAGGTGATCTACATGGCCTACCATAAAGTGCCTCATATGGAGCCATTCCTATACTCGACTGGTAGCTATTGTTATATGAAAACTCTACCAAAGGCAGGTGATCCTCCCAACTTCCACGAAAATCTATCACACAAGATCTTAACATATCTTCCAAAATCTGTATAGTTCTCTTAGATTGCCCGTCCGTTTGAGGGTGATATGCTGTGCTAAAGTTCAATTGTGTCCCCATTTCGCTGTGTAAGCTTTGCCAAAATTGGGAAGTAAATCTGGAATCTCGATCTGACACAATTGTTAATGGAACACCATGCAATTTTACTATCTCCTTAACATAAAGTTTACTGAGTACATCTACCGAATCCGTTACTCAAATTGGTAAGAAATGTGCTGACTTAGTCAACCGATCAACAATAACCCAAATAGCATCATGACCCTTCGAAGACTTTGGTAATACCGTCACAAAATCCATTGCAATAAATTCCCACTTCCATTCTACTACTGGTAAAGGCTAAAGTAACCCTGCCAGCTTTTGATGTTCAGCTTTTACCTGTTGACACGTGAGGCACCTTGACACAAATCGAGCTATATCCTTCTTCATACCACTCCACCAAAATTGACGTCGTAAATCTTGATACATTTTTGTACCTCCAGGATGGATCAAAAATCTAGAATGGTGAGCTTCTCGAAAGATCTCCTCCCTTAATTCCTTGATCCTAGGAACAAATAATCTTCCTAAGTACCTCAAACCTCCATCTTTGTCAACTGACCATCCTTCTACTCCATCTCCATTATCCAAACTAACTTGGATCTTTTTAGCTTCGTTATCTACTCTTTGCGCTTCTATTACCTTTTGCACCAAGATTGGTTGTACTATCAAACTATAAAAACAAAGTTGCTCCCCTTGATCAACAACATGCAAATTATAATCTCCAATAAACTCCAACATCTTCCACTCTCGGATAGCGACATTAACAAGTGACCCATGAGACTTCCTACTTAAGGCGTCGGCTACAACATTTGCCTTTCCTAGATGATAATGAAGAGCGAAGTCATATTCCTCCAAATACTCCATCCAACGACGTTGTCTTTGATTCAGCTCTTTCTGAGTAAACAGATATTTCAAACTTTTATGATCTGAGAAGACTTCAAACCTCTCGCCATATAAGTAATAACGCCACATCTTCAAAGCAAAATGAACAGCTGCCAATTCCAAATCATGAGTGGGATAATTTCTTTCGTACGACTTCAATTGACAAGAATCGTATGCCACTACCCTTCCTAATTGCATCAAGACACACCCCAACCCTTGCAAAGATGCGTCCGTATACACCATGTACCCTACTCCACGCTCCGAAATAACTAAGACTGGAGCAGAAGTCAATCTCTTCTTTAATTCTACGAAGGCATGTTCACACTCTTCATTCCATTCAAACTTAATCCCTTTTCGTGTCAGTTTTGTCATAGGGGATGCCAATCGAGAGAAATTCTCAATAAATCTCTGATAATATCCCGCTAATCCGAGGAAACTACGAATCTCAGAGGCATTTTTGGGTCTTCCCCAATTCAAAACTGCTTCCACTTTTGATGGATCAACTGAGATCCCTTCATAGGAAACTACATGCCCTAGAAAATTCACCTCAGTTAACCAAAACTCGCATTTACTCATCTTAGCATACAATTGATGTTGCTGTAGAGTCTGGAGAGCAAGACGCAAGTGTTGTTCGTGCTCCTTCTTTGACCGAGAATAGATTAAAATATCATCTATGAAAACTACCACAAATTGATCCATATACGGTCAAAATATTTTATTCATCAGATTCATAAAAGCCGCAGGAGCATTGGTTAACCCGAAAGGCATTAGTAGAAACTCGAAGTGCCCATAACGAGTATGAAATGCTGTCTTAGGTACGTCCTTCTCCCTAACTCTCAACTAATGGTAGCCCGATCGAAGATCTATCTTTGAAAAACATGAGGAGCCTCTCAACTGATCAAATAGATCGTCAATCCTAGGTAACGAGTACTTATTCTTAATAGTGATCCGATTGAGCTACCTATAATCGATACACATTCGGAGGGTTCCGTCTTTCTTCTTCACAAATAAAACTGGCGCACCCCATGGTGACGTGCTAGGACGTATGAATCCTTTGTCTTGTAGCTCCTGAAGTTGTGTCTTTAGTTCCTTAAGCTCTGCTGGAGCCATTCGATGTGGAGCAATGGAAATCGGTGTGGTGCCAGGGTAGACCTCAATAGAGAAATCTTCCTCTCGATGTGGAGATAATCCAGGTAAATCTTCAGGAAAAATGTCCGAGAATTCATTGACCACTGGAATAGGCTTCGCGTTTGAATTCTTGATCTTATCTGTCGTAATGTTTGCCATCCAGCTATAGTTACCATGAGAATCAAAAGACCCTGTGACCAGAGAGTGTCCCTTCTTCCAAAGAATTGGAATTTTACTCCCTCTGGTGTATATCCTGACACTTTCTTCCTAAAACAATCTATGGTGATACGATATGATGAAAGCCAATCCATACCTAGGATTATATTATATTCCAATATCTCCATCATAACTAAATCAAACACTAACTTGTGTCCAGCAATCTCTATAACACAAGCTTTGCATACTCTATCGACCATTACGTTACCTCCTAAAGGAGACTCTACAGATAACACTATTTTGAGGGGTACCATCTCCAAACCCAGGATAAAAGCAAATTTCAAAGATATAATGGAGTGCGAAGCTCCCGAGTCAAATAAAATTCTAGCCCATGAATTAAAGACTAGGAAAGTACCTTCCACAACTTTATGATCTGCCTGATTCGTTGGCTGAGTAAGAGCGTAAACATGACCCTGATTCTTTGGTCCCTGTCGCCCCCCCGACTTGCTGTTGTCATGGTCCTCCTGGTATTGTTAGTCTTCCTTGAGTTGGCTGCTGAGGGAGAAATGGTGGATACGCTCCCTGAGTTGGCTGTGATGGATGACATGCTGGGTACATTCCTTGAGGTTGTTATTGTGGATGAGGTTGTTGATACGGTTGTGGAGGCCTAACTTGATACGGAACTAGAGCTTGAGTTGGTGCTTGTTGAATTGGTCTGGGTTGCATCAGCAGTTGCGGGCAATTTCTCTTTATGTGTCCTAGTTGTTTGCAGTGAAAACATGTGCGACTACCTTGCCCACCATCATAGGACTTAGTATTTCCACCGTAGGGGTATCGTTGAAGTGCACTATTGAATTGAGGTCCGATATTTTGACGCTTGTTTCCGCTTTGATCTTGTGGCATTCACCTCCTGGTCTGATTGATAGATTCCTGAATCTTTTTGCCGTCCTGCCACTCTTCCTCCGCTATTAAAGCTCTATCCACCACATCAGCAAAGCTTCGCAATTTCAACACCAAGATTTATTTCTAATAGCCAACCTAAGGCCTTGCTCGAATCACTTGGCTTTGGAAGCCTTATCTGCTCCGAGATGTGGAGCGAAACGTGATAATTCCTCAAATTTTGCTTCGTACTACACCACAGTTTTCTCCTTTTGTATGAGCTCCATAAATTCTCTAATCTTTGCATCTCGTGCCACTTCTGGAAAATACTTCTTGAGAAAAATTTCTTCTTCGAAGGTGTTCCATGCCATGATTTCATTTTCATGAGCCCTTTTTATCATCTTCCACCATCTATCTGCCTGACCCTCCAACTGATGACTAGTAATGGAAACTCTTAAATCCTGTGGTATATCCAGAGCATTTAAACATTTTTTAATTTGTCTAAGCCATTCTTCAGCCGCCATTGGATCAGGTTCCCCCTTAAATACTGGTGGTTGATAAGTGTTCAATTCTATGCATTTGAACCCTCTTTATTGCATACGTTAGTTCCGTTTTTGCATTTACCGAGATAGGTTTACGGTGTTTTTGTGTTTCTGATGTTTTGCAGGTATTGGAGTAAATGGAGCAAAGTTGGAAGCTTTATGCAATCAAGAGAAGAAATCAGGAAATGAAGCCAAGGCATCTCGATCAATCGAGATGTTGATTTCGATTAATCGAAATCTCGATTGATCGAGATCTCATTTCGATTGATCGAAATCTCGATCAATCGAAATTCAATCTCGATCAATCGAAATTCTACAGAGCCCACTTGGCCACTTGCTCACCTGCTCTCCCACTTGCAACAAAATCCCCCTTTTTGCACGACTTAGGGGGATTATCTGACATGAACAAGACTTTTGGGGGCCTTCTTGATATAAGAGATATATATATAATGATATATATATATATGGTGGGCCCAAGGTTGAAAAAGAAGCCAAAAAGCACACAAAAAGGGCCATATCTCTCATATATGAGATATCTCTCAAGCAACATCAGGAAAAAAGGGAGAGACCTTCGGGAGAGGAAGAGAAAGTGCTGAACCAGACCAAGAAGCTTCATTCTTTTCATCAATGGAAGGGTGCAAGGCAACCATGAGCAACTAACTCTTCTACTAGGGTGTTGGTTTCAACCCCTAGCCATGTAAACTTGTTCATCTTTGTAGCTCTTGGGATTTATAATTAAATGTTGATTATTTAGCCTAGTGATTATGTACACAAATACATCTCTTTTATATATTCATTTGATATGGAATTTATTCTTGTCTTAGAGTAGATTTTGTCACTTGAATGCACAACATTTGCATATTCCACAAGAAGTGCAAATGATGGCTAGATAATGGTGTTTAAATGAATGTGTGATGTTAATTTGTATAGACCATGCCAAGACAAGGTAGTTTGGATGCATGTAGTGTTCACTTAGAGAGTAGAGTAATTAGGTAGTTAGTTAGGTTGAAGAGCTATGCTTGTTGAAGATGGATTATGATAGGTTAGCACACACATTGATCTTTTGATATGTCATTGAGGTCACAAGCCTAATGACATTGTTAGGCATTTAATTAATGAATCACATGCTTGCTACACTTATGAACATGTGAATGGCTAGTGGTGGAAACCAACCCTAGTTCTCTCTCCCAACTTTAAACTCTTTACTTTTCTTATCATTTCATTCACGCAATAGTTTTTAAACACAAAACCAAAAATCTGTTTTTAGAATTAAAGTAGAATTAATCTTCCCGTAAGACAATTGCGACTAGTCCTCGTGGGATCGATACCCTCTATATAGAACCTTATCTACAAAGATTCGTGCTCTTGCGAGTGGTTAAATTATATTTTGATAAAAAGGGAAAAAATTAAGCTTACAATATAATTTAGTTCCGACCACATCAAAATTTTGGCACCGTTGCCGGGGACTACGGTTTTATTGTCGCCATTGGAAGATTAAATCTGGTTTAATTCTTAGGCTAGAAATTCTTTCATTCTTTTTGTATATATTTTGTCCTTATTTCTGAAATTTCTTGATTTTAGGTATACCACATAGCGGGCATCTAAGAGAAGTAAACTTGGAACCCTTTGTGAGTATAACGCCTAAAATTAGTAGTTTGAATTCATTCATTCTTTTGTATATATTTGTTTATCTTGTATATTGAGGTGTTGTTCTATTGGTAATGCATGCTAGGTAGACGGTCATTGTCACTTCCTTTGCTTCCGTGTAACATTGAACTTGAACGAACACTTAGACAACGTAGAGGAACCTCTAGGGACCCTATATTGCCTAGGACTGAAAACATGGATCCAAATGAGAGATAACCTCCCGGGCTACCTCCTTTTAATCATGAACAACCACCTCCACCACCACCTCCTCAAGGAGAGTTGCTTATGGACTTTTACCTTCCGACTACATTTGAAGTACCTTCATATATTCAATTTCAGGATGTAGCTACAAATCAATTCAAAATAAAGTCCTCCACCATCAATCTTCTTAATAGCTTCCACGGTCTTCCTAATGAGGATCCGTACCTACACTTAGATTATTTCCTTTCCGTGTGTTCCACTATTCGTGTACCACACTTTACGGAGGATGATCTAAAGCTGCGTATGTTCCCCTTCTCCCTAAAAGATAAAGCTAGAAGTTGGTTCAACTCCTTAGAACCTAACTCAATCCATTCTTGGGCGGAGATGCAAATAGAGTTCTTAAAAAAATACTTTCCAATGGGTAAGACAAGTGATATTCGACGAGCAATCACCGGATTCACCCAAATTGACCAAGAACAATTCCATGAGATGTGGGAGAGGTTAAAAGATCTTTTAAAATCTTGTCCGCATCATGCTGTCCCAAAATGGCAGCTAGTGCAAAGTTTTTATGATGGGGTGAGTGAGCAACATAGACAAATGATAGACTCCGCGTGTGGGGGTGGATATCTTTCGAAAAGCCCCGATGAGGCATGGAAACTTTTTCAAACCCTAAGCAACAATTCAGCTCAACGCTCCTCCACTAAGAAAGGGAAGGCCACCCAACCTTGTAGAGGCGTGCATGAGATTTCACGGGTAGATAAGGTTGCTGATAAGTGTTCAATTCTATGCATTTGAACCCTCTTTATTGCATACGTTGGTTCCGTTTTTGCGTTTACCGAGATATGTTTATGGTATTTTTGTGTTTTTGATATTTTGCAGGTATTGGAGTAAATGGAGCAAAGTTGGAAGCTTTCTGCAATCAAGAGAAGAAATCAGGAAATGCAGCCAAGGCATCTCGATCAATCGAGATGTTGATTTCGATTAATCGAAATCTCGATTGATCGAGATCTCATTTCGATTGATCGAAATCTCGATCAATCGAGATTCAATTTCGATCAATCGAAATTCTGCAGAGCCCACTTGGCCACTTGCTCACCTGCTCTCCCACTTGCAACAAAATCCCCCTTTTTGCACGACTTAGGGGGATTGTCTGACTTGAACAAGACTTTTGGGGGCCTTCTTGATACAAGAGATATATATAATGATATATATATATATGGTGGGCCCAAGGTTGAAAAAGAAGCCAAAAAGCACACAAAAAGGGCCATATCTCTCATATCTAAGATATCTCTCAAGACACACTAGAAAGCAGAGGAGAGACCTTCGGGAGAGGAAGAGAAAGAGCTGAACCAGACCAAGAAGCTTCATTCTTTTCATCAATGGAAGGGTGCAAGGCAACCATGAGCAACTAACTCTTCTACTAGGGTGTTGGTTTCAACCCCTAGCCATGTAAACTTGTTCATCTTTGTAGCTCTTGGGATTTATACTTAAATGTGGATTATTTAGCCTAGTGATTATGTACACAAATACATCTCTTTTATATATTCATTTGATATGAAACTTATTCTTGTCTTAGAGTAGATTTTGTCACTTGAATGAACAACATTTGCATATTCCATAAGAAGTGCAAATGATGGCTAGATAATGGTATTTAATTGAATGTGTGATGTTAATTTGTATAGACCATGCCAAGACAAGGTAGTTTGGATGCATGTAGTGTTCACTTAGAGAGTAGAGTAATTAGGTAGTTAGTTAGGTTGAAGAGCTATGCTTGTTGAAGATGGATTATGATAGGTTAGCACACACATTGATCTTTTGATATGTCATTGAGGTCACAAGCCTAATGACATTGTTAGGCATTTACTTAATAAATCCCACGCTTGCTACACTTATGAACATGTGAATGGCTAGTGGTGGAAACCAACCCTAGTTCTCTCTCCCAACTTTATACTCTTTAATTTTCCTGTCATTTCATTCATGCAATAGTTTTTAAACACAAAGCCAAAAATCTGTTTTTAGAATTAAAGTAGAATTAATCTTCCCGTAAGACAATTGCGACTAGTCCTCGTGGGATCGATACCCTCCATATAGAACCTTATCTACAAAGATTCGTGCTCCTGCGAGTGGTTAAATTATATTTTGATAAAAAGGGCAAAATTAAGCGTACAATATAATTTAGTTCCGACCACATCAGTTGCCATGCAAGTAGAAGCCCTATCCCGAAAAATGGATTTAATCATGAAAAATGGGCTGCCTACTCCAAACCAATCTGTCCAAAATCAGGAAGGTTGTTCATTTTTCTATAGTACTTCACATTTTGTGCGAGATTGTCCTATTGCCGGGCAATCTCCCGATTATGCTCAAGAGCAAGCGAATGCCTTGTACGCTAAACAACTGAATGATCCATATTCGAACACGTACAATCCTGGTTACAAGAACCATCCGGCTTTCTCATGGAAATCTCAAGAATCAAGTCCCTCTTTCCAAGGGCACAACTCTTTTAATTCCCCCTCTCAACAGCCTCATTATAGGCCAAACCCTCAACCTTACAATCAAAGATCTAATTACCAACAACCACCACCTCCTCTGAGAAGCCAAAGCTTTGAAGAAATAGTGATAAGCAATCTTGAGGCCAATACCCGCTTATTGCAAACTCACTCTCAATCAATCTCTAAGCTTGAAGCCAATGCTCAATCTATGGCTAGGTTAGAAGCTCAGATCGGGCAACTAGCTAATGCCTTAAATAGAAGAGAGGAAGGTAAGTTGCCGAGTCAACCGGTGGCGAACCCCAAAGGTGTGCATATGATTGAAGATCCATCATCTTCAACTTGTAATGCTCCTCCGGAGCAAGTTCAATCAATCACAACCTTGAGAAGTGGTAAAATCATTAACTCCAAAGTAGGGGAGGAAGAGAGAAAGGAATTCCAAGAGCAACCTAAAAATCCAAAAGAATCCCAATTAAATCCAAAATCGTTTCCGTTAAATCCAAATTTGCAAAATACCCCTTCAAATCCAAAAGGAAAGGCAAGTGAAGTTGTGTCGTCATTGATTCCCAATCTTGACACCTCTTATGAACCTCCGGTTCCTTTTCCTCAAAGATTGAAGGAACCTTCTCATTTCAGGAAGCAAGGAGAGAAAATCCAAGACATGATGGAGATCTTCAAACAAGTAAAGATCAATCTCCCTCTCCTTGATGCTATTCGACAAATTTCCTCCTATGTGAAATTCTTGAAGGACTTGTGCACTCAAAAGCGCAAATCTAGGAATAATGTTCCTAAGAAAGTCCTCTTAACTGAGCACATAAGCTCCATTTTCCAACACCAAGCCCCTCATAAATTCAAAGATCGGGGTGCTCCGACCATTTCGTGCACCATCGGAAATCAATCTTTTGAAAAAGCACTTCTTGATTTAGGGGCTAGTGTCAATGTGCTACCATTCTCAGTTTACCAACAACTAGGTTTGGGGAAACTCAAGCATACCACGGTTGTGTTGCAACTTGCCGACTGTTCGGTGAAGCAACCACGTGGCATCATTGAGGATGTCATCATTCAAGTGGACAAATTCTATTTTCCGGTGGACTTCATAGTCCTTGACACGGAACCGGTCTAAAATCTGAATCATCATATTCCTATCATTCTAGGTCGTCCATTCTTGGCCACGGCAAACGCTTGCGTTAATTGCCGTACCGGAGTGATGGACATCTCTTTTGGGAATATGAAAGTCCGCTTGAACATCTTCAATGCTTCTCACCACACATCCGATAACGAAAGTGAGTGCTTTTGTGTCAATGTAGTGGAAGACCTTGTTCAAGAAGCACTACCTTCTATTCTTTTCAAGGACCCTTTAGAGGCATGCCTAAATCACTTCAACTGTGATGATTTTGACATTGAGCAATCCATATGTGAAGTCAATTCCATGCTCGATGTTAATACTGTCATGGATTTGCCTAAATGGAGAGTTCCGAGAGAACCCTTGCCCCCTTTCTCCAAAACTTCCCAAACTCCTTCTTTAATTTCCCCACCACAACTTGAGCTCAAGCCCCTACCGGCTACACTCAAGTATATTTTCTTGGGTGCTAATGAGACCCTTCCAGTCATTATTGCTTCCAATCTTACCAATGATCAAGAGATGGAACTTATTAAGGTGCTCAAAGAGCACAAAGAAGCAATAGGCTGGAGTGTGGCAGATCTCAAGGGAATAGATCCTTCTATTTGTATGCACCGCATACACTTGGAAGAGGATGCTAAGATCTCAAGGGAGGCACAACGTCGATTAAATCCAAATATGAAGGACGTTGTCATGAAGGAGGTGGTGAAGTTACTAGATGCGGGAATCATATACCCCATCTCTGATAGCAAGTGGGTTAGTCCCACTCAAGTGGTTCCAAAGAAGTCAGGTATTACGGTGCAAACAAATGACAAGGGTGAATTAGTTCCCCAACGCACCACCACGGGTTGGAGAGTGTGCATAGACTATAGGAAATTAAATTCAGCCACTCGGAAAGATCACTTCCCCCTCCCATTCATTGATCAGATATTGGAGAGATTAGCCGGGCAAAGTTTTTATTGCTTTTTGGACGGATATTCCGGCTATAATCAGGTTGCTATAGACTCGAGGGACCAAGAAAAAACCACCTTTACATGTCCCTTCGGCACATTTGCTTATAGACGCATGCCCTTTGGGTTGTGCAATGCACCGGCGACTTTTCAACGGTGTATGATGTCTATCTTCTCGGACATGGTGGAAAAATTCTTGGAAGTGTTCATGGATGATTTTTCCGTTTTTGGGCCTTCATTTGAATCATGCCTCCAAAATCTAGCTTGTGTTCTCAAACGATGTCAGGAGACCAACCTAATTCTTAGTTGGGAAAAGAGCCATTTTATGGTTCAAGAGGGTATTGTCCTAGGGCACATTGTGTCTAAGAGAGGAATAGAGGTTGATAAAGCCAAGGTTGAACTCATTTCCAAACTTCCTCCACCATCAACGGTGAGAGAGATTCGTTCATTCCTTGGGCATGCGGGCTTTTATCGCCGTTTCATCAAAGACTTTAGCAAGATCTCTCGGCCTTTGTGTCGCCTTCTTGAAAAAGAGTCTTGCTTTGCCTTTGATGAAGCGTGCCTTAACGCTTTTGAAGAACTCCGCACCATGCTCACAACCGCTCCAATTCTAATCCCTCCAAATTGGGCTCTCCCATTTGAGATTATGTGTGATGCATCCGATTATGCCATGGGTGCTGTCTTAGGGCAACGAATAGACAAACTGCCACATGTCATCTACTACGCAAGTAAAACCCTTTCCGAGGCTCAAATCAATTATACCACCACGGAAAAGGAATTGCTTGCGGTATTATTTGAATTAGACAAATTTCGAGCTTATTTATTAGGTTCAAAGGTCATTGTCTATTCGGACCATGCTGCCCTCCGGCATCTTTTGGCCAAAAAGGACACCAAGCCTAGGTTGATCCGATGGATACTCTTGTTGCAAGAGTTCAATTTTGAAATTAGAGACAAAAAGGGAACTAAAAATGTGGTGGCTGACCACCTGTCTAGAATTCTTGTTGAATCCCTCCATAATTCCATTCCAATTTGTGAATCCTTCCCGGATGAACAACTCGTTGTCATCTCTCAAGAGAGTATCCCTTGGTATGCGGATGTGGTTAATTACTTGGCAACCGGTAAAATACCATCTTCTTGGACCAAGCAAGAGAAGGATCGTTTTCTCTCCCAATCACGATCATATTATTGGGACGATCCTCAATTGTTCAAATATTGCCCCGATCAAATAATTTGAAGGTGTGTGCCCAACAGTGAATTCCAAAGCATTCTCAAGTTTTGTCATACACTCGCTTGTGGGGGACACTTTAGTGCTAAGAAAACCGCAGCAAAAATTCTCCAATGCGGATTTTTCTGGCCGACACTTCATCGGGATGCATATTCATTCTGCCGCTCTTGTGAGCGATGTCAGCGCCTTGGCGCGATGTCTCGGAAGGACATGATGCCTCTTAACCCTATTCTTATCATTGAAATATTTGATGTGTGGGGCATTGACTTCATGGGACCATTTCCACCCTCTACTGGTCATGAGTACATACTTGTGGCGGTGGACTATGTATCTAAGTGGATAGAGGCCGTTCCTACCAAAACCAATGATCACGCAGTCGTGGTTAAATTCATTCAAGCTAATATTTTTAGCCGGTTGGTACGCCTCGGGCCATCATCAGTGACGGAGGTAAACATTTCTGTAACCGGTTCCTTCGAACCTTGCTTACCAAATACTCCATCACACACAAAGTAGCCACCCCATACCATCCTCAAACTAGTGGCCAGGTAGAGGTATCCAATAGGGAGATTAAGAACATTCTTCAAAAAACTGTTCGGCCCGACCGGAAGGATTGGTCATTGCGACTAAACGATGCATTATGGGCATACCGAACTGCATATAAAACTCCCATTGGAATGTCACCTTATCGGTTGGTTTATGGCAAAGCGTGCCATCTTTCGATTGAATTGGAGCATAAAGCTATGTGGGCCACCAAAACTTTCAATTTTGACATGCAAAAGGCCGGCTCTAATCGAAAGCTTCAATTAAATGAATTGGAAGAATTGCGGCATGACGCGTATGAGAATGCAAAAATCTATAAGGCAAAGTCCAAAGCCTTTCATGATCGTAATATTCGAGTCAAAAGATTTTTACCGGGCCAAAAAGTATGGTTGTACAACTCACGCCTCCATTTGTTTCCCGGAAAACTTCGCTCCCGTTGGGATGGTCCATTTTTGATTAATTCTGTCGCTCCCCACGGAGCGGTGGAATTGAAGGACTTGAAAAACGGCTCGTTGTTCAAAGTGAACGGGCAACGCTTAAAAGTGTGCATGGATGACCAAGTCACCACCGAATACGTGGATGTCGTCACTTTGACGAATCCCGTGTATTTTGACTCGTGAGCCGATCCGGACGTTGTGCCATAGACGTGTAAGGTGGCGAAGCCATGGTAGCTATCACTCTTCCATGATGTCCCTTTCATCCAAAGTAGGTGTGTATCTAAGCAATGTAGTATCTAATTCCCAAATATCCAAGTCCCTGGAGCATAACTCAAAGCTGACTGTTTTTGAGCATTTCGATTGATCGAAACCAGGATCTCGATCAATCGTGATTTTGATTGATCGAGATCTCAGTTTCGATTGATCGAAAAATTGCAGAGATTTGCCAAGTCCAAAGTCCCGAGAGGTAGTATTCTTCGATTGCACTTCGATAGGTCTTCGATCCATCGAAAATTTC
Source organism: Cornus controversa (assembly GCA_026545225.1). Taxonomy (NCBI): domain Eukaryota; kingdom Viridiplantae; phylum Streptophyta; class Magnoliopsida; order Cornales; family Cornaceae; genus Cornus; species Cornus controversa. Next base: position 24,729,359 of record CM048848.1, on the reverse strand, counting down.
GATTGATCGAAATGGGATTTCGATTGATCAAAATAAAATTTTGATTGAATGAATTAAATGTTCGATTGATCGAAGTAAAAGGGTGATTCAGTGAAGGAATTTTCGATTGATCGAAGAGACAATTTCGATTGATCGAAGCAAGATTTTGATCAATCGAAATCTCGATTGATCGAAATGCACATCTCGATCAATCGAGATGCACGCGGAGCCTGCACGTGAGCCGAAAATCTATTTAAACCGTTGGCCTTCCCTCCCATTTTAAAAGACCATCCGAATTCTTCTCTCCCTTCGTGCGATCCAAGCCTTCTCCAAGCACTCCCGAGCACTCGATCTACCATTCCCGATCATCTGCCGCCGTCCGACGCAGTCCGACGCCGCCGCTAGCACGTGCGAGATCTTCTCTTCGCGGCTGCGCGTGGAGTTTTCTTCGGTTGAGCCGTTCATCTTCTTCCTCACGAGGTAAGTGATGCATGGCTACTTTTTGTTTACTCTCTCGCCATTTTTGATAGTTTTACGGCGTAATAAACATAGTTAGATATTGTTGGGATGGATGGGTGCGATTGCGATATCTGTAAAGAGATTTTGTGGGTTTCGGGGGGTAGGAATTCATGTAGGAGTGAGATTTGGCATTCTCTTCGTTTCAAACGCTTAGTGTATGGTGTGTAACCGCGGCACCTTCGTTTCGGTTGCATCCGTTCACATTGCCTCTTCGAGAGCGACTTTTTGCATTCTTGTCAGTGCCATGGACTAGGACTTCATTTTTATTTTTTTTATTATTATTCTTTTAGTTTATTCGTAGTTTAGCTTTCTTTTTATTTATCTTTTTTTTACGTAATTTTTGGAATCAAGTGCAGACTGTTCCGAGGCTATGGCGAGGGTGAAGAACGTCGCCGGTTCTGTTCGCGACGTGCCCGGGCGAGCCTTCCGGTCTCGGAAGTTCCACCCGGAGTAGATTTTTGACTTAGCCGCATTTGAGACGCATCCCGACACTGCGTGGACTGTTGCCGAGCTCAGGAGGCGTCGCCTCGACTGGCTATGTGTGCCTCCTACTGACGTGGCACACGAGCGCTTAGTGCAGGTCTTCTATGAGCGCATGACCTACTCCTGCACAGTGCCGGATACACTAGAGATGGTCGTGGGCACCGTCACGATCACGATTACGCCGAGCCGGATTGCGCATATGCTCGGCATCCCTCACCAGCAGCCACCGGACATGGTTGGCCCGGGCGGTCAACCACTTTACAGAGCCGCGCTCCCAGCAGACACGACGCTGTTCTCGATCATGATGGACATGTGTGGCGGGGCGTTTACCACGCCCAGTCACAACTGCACGTCCAAATCGATGTGCCCGAGCAGATATTGGTTCCTGGATACCGTTCTCCTCAAGAACGCGTGTCCGTTGCAGCACGTGGCTGAGCGCAGGGGCGACCTCCTCCGTTGCCTCTATGCTTTCCACACGGGCGCTTGGTTTTCTGTCCCATCGCTAATCTGGGGGCAGATGCACAAAGTCTGGGATGGCCTCGTCAACAAGAGGAAGAGGAGAGCAGCGAGTTGGCGGCTTCCCTTCCCTTTCCTGATCACCGCTTTTCTCAGCAGTGCCAGTATTCCGGTCAGTCAGACTGATGTCCGGTTGGCACCGCCCACCCGCTTCACATCTACTCAGTGGGAGCGGGTGAGGCGACACTTAGAGCGACAGGACCACCAGGGTGATCCACCAGACGATGTAGATATGGATGCCCCGGTGGAGGCGGATGAGGGCGAGCCAGCAGAGGCTGAGTCAGAGGACGAGGAGATGGAGGAGGAGGAGATGGATGTCGCTGTAGAGCGGCATGATATCTTAGCGATGGGTTATTCCTGCCTGGCAGCTGACGTAGAGCGGCTCCAGCAGAGTTTCGACGAGCACGTCCAGGTGACGCAGAGTCAGTTGGCAGGTATTCGGACGGACATTTCTTCTCTGGCACAGGGCCAGAGAGCGATCTTAGATGAGTTCCGAGCCTTCTGGCAGGACCTGCAGTTCCTGTTTGCAGGTCAAGCCTCCACCTCCACTTCTGCTCCCACCGAGCCACCACCACCACCACCCGCCCTCGAGTAGCTGCATTTTATTCATCTTTTCTGCTTTATTTTTTGTATTTTCCTTTCTTTATTTTTGATAGGCCATGTTGGCCATGTTTAGTTTCTTTTTGAGTATTCCACCTGCATGTACACTTGTACTGAAACTCATTTTCATTTATATGGAATACATTTATATTTTCTTTTATGCCACGTATTATCTTTACTGTGTTTATTTTTGCTTTCCGTCAATCTACTTGTTCTCTATACTTTGACTATGTATGTAGTACCACTTGTCTAATTGTTATATGCGATTCAGTTGATGATTTTTGTTTATTACCGCCTGGTTTTAATTCCCAATACTGTTGAGATTGCTTCAACACAGTATGGCGGTAATAAAGAAAGGCAGCTCCTTTGCGTGCTATACGTTAGCGTGCCTGGATAGTCAATATCTTGTCGCATAGACCTCTTAGACAATTGGGAAACACCAGTTTAGACCCTTAGATATACAGTGATATTGGCATTATCTGTTTGCGTATAATTCTTTCATTTATGTTCTATTTATCTACTTTTTGTTCCTTTTAATGCTCGTGGTATCCAGTTGGTGTTCCGTGCAGGTTTTCCTTATTTACAAGATGACTGCTGCTGTGGAATAACATTTTTTTCGCATTCTGCCATCCCGGTAACTCCTTTCCTTGTTCTTCTTGTCCAAACATTGAGGACAATGTTGCATATAAGTTTGGGGGTGCGGTATGCTATACCACTTGCATATGCATGCAATGTCAGTCGTTATATTGAGTGTCATTGTAGAGCAGTTTTTTTTTTTTTTCTTTTCTGGAGACTTTTGCATGCTTGCTATGATGTCTTGCTTTTTAAAGGAAGATCATTTGAATAAATGTCCGAGGTAAATGCAGCAGGTAGTTAAGAACATTAACATTGTAAATACCCGCACTTTTGCAAGCTTTATAGTAGGCTAGAACGGTCTACATTTTTGTCCAAATTCGAGCACGTACAGTTCTTGCCCTAAATTTGTCCTTAACCGCACAAATTCGCACACATGCATTTTAAATTGTGGGGTATAAGTCTGAGGGAGAATTTTTGAAAATTTCTGTTTTTATCTGAACAACTTAAAGAATAAGTTCTTCTGGTTGTAGTAAAAAAAAAAAAAAAGAAATAAAAAGAGAAAAATATGCAATAAGCCTTCTCACTCAATAAACCGGATTTCTATGCCTTAAAGCAGGGAATATTCGCGTATAAGTGTGTAAGGTTGAGCAATAATAAGCGGGTGGCTTGCTTACGCTCATCGCCTTGTAAGCTCGGTCATTAAGTCCGAGGGGTGCTTCTTCACCTAATGCCCTAAAATCAATTGGTTTGGGAGTCATTGGCCCAACGCCGCTACATGGGCTTGCAAGAAAGCAAAAAGAGCTAAGCATTGCACGGTCATCCGCGCTGAGCAATCATGAATGTTTTGTGATAATGAACAGCCGAGTCGAGCATTTTCAATGAGTTTTTCTCTTAAAAACAGATTTGTTCGGTTTTCTTCTCCAAATATGACAAAAGCCGCACGTTAGAATGCATGTTCACTTTTCAAAGAGGATTTTGGGGCTGGAATGGTTATAGTTGTTCGGACTGGCCATTATGTGGGGACTGTCATTCATTTATAGCTTGTGAAAGTCCATTTTTGCTAATGACCACATAGTTCTATAATACTTGTTGCATTTGCCAAATGTGAAATGAACGGATGAGCGGCCTTTATCTAGTTGATGACTGAGCATGATTAAACTTTTGTATAAGATAGTTGATTTCATTTTTTGTAATATTGTATTGCTAAGGGACTAGCAATATGTAAGTTTGGGGGTGTGATAAGTGTTCAATTCTATGCATTTGAACCCTCTTTATTGCATACGTTAGTTCCGTTTTTGCGTTTACCGAGATAGGTTTACGGTATTTTTGTGTTTTTGATGTTTTGCAGGTATTGGAGTAAATGGAGCAAAGTTGGAAGCTTTCTGCAGTCAAGAGAAGAAATCAGGAAAAGCAGCCAAGGCATCTCGATCAATCGAGATGTTGATTTCGATTAATCGAAATCTCGATTGATCGAGATCTCATTTCGATTGATCGAAATCTCGATCAATCGAGATTCAATCTCGATCAATCGAAATTCTACAGAGCCCACTTGGCCACTTGCTCACCTGCTCTCCCACTTGCAACAAAATCCCCCTTTTTGCACGACTTAGGGGGATTATCTGACTTGAACAAGACTTTTGGGGGCCTTCTTGATATAAGAGATATATATAATGATATATATATATATATGGTGGACCCAAGGTTGAAAAAGAAGCCAAAAAGCACACAAAAAGGGTCATATCTCTCATATATGAGATATCTCTCAAGCAACATCAGGAAAAAAGGGAGAGACCTTCGGGAGAGGAAGAGAAAGAGCTGAACCAGACCAAGAAGCTTCATTCTTTTCATCAATGGAAGGGTGCAAGGCAACCATGAGCAACTAACTCTTCTACTAGGGTGTTGGTTTCAACCCCTAGCCATGTAAACTTGTTCATCTTTGTAGCTCTTGGGATTTATAATTAAATGTTGATTATTTAGCCTAGTGATTATGTACACAAATACATCTCTTTTATATATTCATTTGATATGGAATTTATTCTTGTCTTAGAGTAGATTTTGTCACTTGAGTGCACAACATTTGCATATTCCACAAGAAGTGCAAATGATGGCTAGATAATGGTGTTTAAATGAATGTGTGATGTTAATTTGTATAGACCATGCCAAGACAAGGTAGTTTGGATGCATGTAGTGTTCACTTAGAGAGTAGAGTAATTAGGTAGTTAGTTAGGTTGAAGAGTTATGCTTGTTGAAGATGGATTATGATAGGTTAGCACACACATTGATCTTTTGATATGTCATTGAGGTCACAAGCCTAATGACATTGTTAGGCATTTAATTAATGAATCCCATGCTTGCTACACTTATGAACATGTGAATGGCTAGTGGTGGAAACCAACCCTAGTTCTCTCTCCCAACTTTAAACTCTTTACTTTTCTTGTCATTTCATTCATGCAATAGTTTCTAAACACAAAACCAAAAATCTGTTTTTAGAATTAAAGTAGAATTAATCTTCCCGTAAGACAATTGCGACTAGTCCTCGTGGGATCGATACCCTCTATATAGAACCTTATCTACAAAGATTCGTGCTCTTGCGAGTGGTTAAATTATATTTTGATAAAAAGGGCAAAAATTAACCTTACAATATAATTTAGTTCCGACCACATCAGTGGTTTCATCTTTCGAAATTTTTGTTGAGCTATCATAGTCCTATTTTTACCATTCCCATTTTGAGGATCTTGCAGAGTTGCATGAGCGATTTGTTGCATTGCTTCAACCATATTTCGCAACGTATCATTCATATCACTAGTAACTTGAGGTGTAGAGCCTGAAGCACCTTCCATCGTGTCCTAATAATGAAAAGGTTACTTTATGTTTTTTTTTTTAAAAATAAACAAACTACCAAACAACATATTAGCATGGAAAAAAATTTTTAATCGCGCTCACATAAAAGATATCTCATAACATTTTATTGAAATTTTGTAGTAAAGACATAAGCATTAATCATAGCATAACAAATTTCTTAACTACTTATTAAGGTAACCTAGCCTCATTTCTAGTGCATCCCAGGACTATATTCTTCTGACGGATCTTCCACCTCACTGTCAGAGCTGATGACAATGATATTGTCATCCTCTCCTTCAGTGCTACTTCCTTCTTCCATAGCTAATAGCACCAGGTTCCTTAATTCTTGAATTTCCTGGAACAACACCCTAAACCCCACGTCAACTTTGTGGTGAAGCTCCACTACCATTCTTTCCAGTAGGAAATGAGATGGGTTTGAACCATAACCAACTCGAGAATTTTCTTGCATGGGTCTAACTCTAGGTTGTTCCTTTTGCACCAGTTTGCCTTTACCGTGTGATGCCATTACTAGTCTGTCAAACACCAAAAATGTTAGTTTTTATTTTTAAATATTGTTGTCCAAGGACCTAAACTATGATCTGATTCCACTCTGTCACACCCCGATTTTTGGGACATGATTTAAATAAATAAATACAATAAATACACAACCTTTAAGTATCCGGAAAAAAAAAAACTTCATAACTTAAAAAAAAAAAAAACATTACAATAATCCACTTATTATTTTTCTAATTAAGTAAACATCACAAATAGAATGTCTTTGTCTTAAAACATAAAACTGAAGTCTTTCAAAACATTATTGACATTCATCAACATTTTCTTAAACTCTTTATATCCAGAAAACATCCTTAAGTGAGTTCAGAGAAATCTTCGTTACTGCTGTTTCCGGCTAAACCTGAAAAATATTGGGAATGAGCACCACCGCCCAGTAGGAAAATAACTCTAAATCCATATATACAATAAGATAGAATGAAAGAAAGGAAACAATGCAATGTATCAATTATTTTACTAAATTACCTATAATTAATTAAAATAAGAATAAATAACATCACCAGCTCAATCATATAAATTTTCTTAACAAAAATTAATAATTCCGACATATATACCACACACATACACCGCGGATTTTCAGTCATTCTCACGGCAGGCCGCTGAACCCAACAATAGTTCCAAATAGTTCTCGAGTTTTCAACCGAAGGGATTACAACCCTTCATATTTTCAACCAGTTATACAAATACGAACATACACCTTCAGAACCCATTCATGGGCTGAACACAAACATTTTCACAAAACACAACTTCTCTCCCTTTACCCCCAAATGGTATAACCTTTTGTATTATTTAAAAATTAACACTTTATTTCACTAAGAATTACATCAACAATAATTCAAAACATTAACTTGTCTAACATAATCAATTTTAATCTCAAACTATACACAATGATAAAACAAGTATTTTAATATATATATATATATATATAATGCGAGAGTTAATAGAACACTAAGTTTTTTTTTTTTTTAAAACAAATAAATAAATAAATAAAAGCACCACCCAAGTTGAGTCTTTAATTGATGCCAGATATATATAAAATATATATTACCATATAATACCAAACAACATAATACTAACAATATATATATATAGATATATATATATATATATGTATATGTACACACACGTAAACATGAGCAGGCCAACACCAATTACTATAAATTGCTTAGTTGACTGGAATATCTCATATGAATATTTTAATTCCTATTATATAGAATTCTGACAATATAACACTAAACTATATTGGAGCAGAGAAAGGAATCATAAATATAAACTAAATAACAACTAAACAATCACAATACCTTATACACATATTTCTTTAATATGGAAATTCCTGAATTTCTTCTATCTACAGGCATATATAAATTCATAGTACATTCCCTACCTTAGTCACCAAAACTTTCTTCTTTTTGCTTTTGCCAAAAAAAACGACGTCTTAAAACAATTTTTTTCCTCAAATCGACATTGTCTTTTCCTTATATAGTACTTCCCTTAACTGACATGAGCCACCAAAAAGTCACCATAACTTCTATATTTAATCATCAATAATTTCCCTCATATAATATAAGGTATCTGTTTTGCCCGTTGAGAAGTCAAAAGGTCATATACTTATTAAAATCATTTATTACCTCCACTACCCCACTTTCCATAATTATTGCTAGGTTATTCATTTCTCCCCTACGTTTGGTAAATATATATAAACACACACATGTATGTATATATATATATATATATTTCCAAAATAAACCAAAAATACAGATCATCACATCTGCTAAGGTTTTCGAATCTAATTTGGTCCTTCCTTCTATGTTCACAATTGGATTCTAGTTTCTTCTGTTAAGCATCACAAACTAACTCTAATTTTTCTCTGTCTTAAGAATTATGAAATTGATTCCTTGCTACCATGTTTTCAATTATGAATTGAGAATTTAAATTAGATATTCCTGAAACATTTGAGTTGTGAGTTGCTTAAAATTCTGGAATTTTGTTTAGTTTTTACTTTGATGAATCTTGTTAAGCTCATAAGAAATTTGTTTCAGAATTTAAATGTTGTTGAAATCTCATGCATCTTGTTTCAGAAATTAATGTTGCTAATTTTTGTTTGAGAAACAAATGTTGTTGTTTTTGATGAATTTGATTGTGCTTGATAAGTGTTCAATTCTATGCATTTGAACCCTCTTTATTGTATACGTTAGTTCCGTTTTTGCGTTTACCGAGATATGTTTACGGTATTTTTGTGTTTTTGATGTTTTGCAGGTATTGGAGTAAATGGAGCAAAGTTTGAAGCTTTCTGCAGTCAAGAGAAGAAATCAGAAAATGCAGCCAAAGGCATCTCGATCAATCGAGATGTTGATCTCGATTAATCAAAATCTCGATTGATCGAGATATCATTTCGATTGATCGAAATCTCGATCAATCGAGATTCAATCTTGATCAATCGAGATTCTGCAGAACCCACTTGGCCACTTGCTCACCTACTCTCCCACTTGCAACAAAATCCCCCTTTTTGCACGACTTAGGGGGATTGTCTGACTTGAACAAGACTCTTGGGGGCCTTATTAATGCAATAGATATATATAGTGATATATATATATATGGTGGGGCCCAAGGTTGAAAAGGAAGCCAAAAAGCATACAAAAAGGGCCATATCTCTCATATCTCATATATCTCTCAAGACAGATCAGAATACTTCAAGAGAGACCTTCGGGAGAGGAAGAGGAGAAGTTGAACCAGACCAAGAAGCTTCACTTTCTTCATCAATGGAAGGGTGCAAGGCAACCATGAGCAACTAACTCTTCTACTAGGGTGTTGGTTTCAACCCCTAGCCATGTAAACTTGTTCATCTTTGTAGCTCTTGGGATTTGTAATTAAATGTTGATTATTTAGCCTAGTGATTATGTACACAAATACATCTCTTATATATATTCATTTGATAGGAAATTTATTCTTGTCTTAGAGTAGATTTTGTCACTTGAATGCACAACATTTGCATATTCCACAAGAAGTGCAAATAATGGCTAGATAATGGTGTTTAAATGAATGTGTGATGTTAGTTTGTATAGACCATGCCAAGACAAGGTAGTTTGGATGCATGTAGTGTTCACTTAGAGAGTAGAGTAATTAGGTAGTTAGTTAGGTTGAAGAGCTATGCTTGTTGAAGATGGATTATGATAGGTTAGCACACACATTGATCTTTTGATATGTCATTGAGGTCACAAGCCTAATGACATTGTTAGGCATTTAATTAATGAATCCCATGCTCGCTACACTTATGAACATGCGAATGGCTAGTGGTGGAAACCAACCCTAGTTCTCTCTCCCAACTTTAAACTCTTTACTTTTCTTGTCATTTCATTCATGCAATAGTTTATAAACACAAATTCAAAAATCTATTTTTCGAATTAAAGTAGAATTAATCTTCCTTTAAGACAATTGCGACTAGTCCTCGTGGGATCGATACCCTCTATATAGAACCTTATCTACAAAGATTCGTGCTCTTGCGAGTGGTTAAATTATATTTTGATAAAAAGGGCAAAATTAAGCTTACAATATAATTTAGTTCCGACCACATCAAAATTTTGGCGCCGTTGCAGGGGACTTCGGTTTTATTGCCGCCATGGGAAAATTAAATCTGGTTTAATTCTTAGGCTAGAAATTCTTTCATTCTTTTTGTATATATTTTGTTCTTATTGCTCAAACTTCTTAATTTTAGATATACCACATGGCGGGCATCTAAAAGGAGTAAACTTGGAACCCTTTGTGAGTATAACGCCTAAAATTAGTGGTTTGAATTCATTCATTCTTTTTGTATAGATTATTGTTACTTTGTGTATTGAGGTGTTGTTCGATTGTTAATGCATGCTAGGTAGACGGTCCTTGTCACTTCCTTTGCTTCCGTGTAACATTGAACTTGAACGAACACTTAGACAACGTAGAGGAACCTCTAGGGATCCTATATTGCCTTGGATTGAAACACGGATCCAAATGAGAGACAACCTCCCGGACTACCTCCTTTTAATCATGAACAACCACCTCCACCACCACCTCCTCAAGGAGAGTTACTTATGGACTTTTACCTTCCGACTACATTTGAAGTACCTTCATGTATCCAATTTCCGGATGTAGCGACAACTCAATTCGAAATAAAGTCCTCCACCATCAATCTTCTTAATAGCTTCCACGGTCTCCCTAATGAGGATCCGTACCGGCACTTAGATTACTTCCTTTCCGTGTGTTCCACTATTCGTGTACCACACTTTACGGAGGATGACCTAAAGCTGCGTATGTTCCCCTTCTCCCTAAAAGATAAAGCTAGAAGTTGGTTCAACTCCTTAGAACCTAACTCAATCCATTCTTGGGCGGAGATGCAAATAGAGTTCTTGAAAAAATACTTCCCAATGGGTAAGACAAGTGATATTCGGAGAGCAATCACCGGATTCACCCAAATTGACCAAGAACAATTCCATAAGACGTGGGAGAGGTTAAAAGATCTTTTAAAATCTTGTCCGCATCATGCTGTCCCAAAATGGCAGCTAGTGCAAAGCTTTTATGATGGGGTGAGTGAGCAACATAGACAAATGATAGACTCCGCGTGTGGGGGTGGGTACCTTTTGAAAAGCCCCGATGAGGCATGGAAACTTTTTCAAACCCTAAGCAACAATTCAGCTCAACGATCCTCCACTAGGAAAGGGAAGGCCACCCAACCTTGTAGAGAAGTGCATTAAATTTCACGGGTAGATGAGGTTGCCATGCAAGTAGAAGCCCTATCCCGAAAAATGGATTTAATCATGAAAAATGGGCTACCTACTCCAAACCAATCTGTCCAAAATCAGGAAGGGTGTTCGTTTTGCTATAGCATTTCGCATTTTGTGCGAGATTGTCCTATTACCGGGCAATCTCCCGATTATGCTCAAGAGCAAGAGAATGCCTTGTACTCAAAACAAATGAATGATCCATATTCAAACACGTACAATCCTGGTTACAAGAACCATCTGGCTTTTTCATGGAAACCTCAAGAATCAAGTCCCTCTTTCCAAGGGAAAAATTCTTTCAATTCCCAATCTCAACAGCCTCATTATAGGCCAAATCCTCAACCTTACAATCAAAGATCTAATTACCAACAACCACCACCTCCTCCGAGAAGCCAAAGCTTTGAAGAAAGAGTGATAAGCAATCTTGAGGCCAATACCCGCTTATTGCAAACTCACTCTCAATCAATCTCTAAGCTTGAAGCCAATGCTCAATCTATGGCTAGGCTAGAAGCTCAAATCGGGCAACTAGCTAATGCCTTAAATAGAAGGGAGGAAGGTAAGTTACCGAGTCAACCGGTGGCGAATCCCAAAGGTGTCCATGTGATTGAGGATCCATCATCGTCAACTTGTAATGCTCCTCCGGAGCAAGTTCAATCAATCACCACCTTAAGGAGTGGAAAAATCATCAATTCCAAAGTAGGGGAGGAAGAGAGAAAGGAATTCCAAGAGCAACCTAAAAATCCAAAAGAATCCCAATTAAATCCAAAATTGTTTCCGTTAAATCCAAATTTGCAAATTACCCCTTCAAATCCAAAAGGAAAGGCAAGTGAAGTTGTGTCGTCATCGATTCCAAATCTTGACACCTCTTATGAACCTCCGGTTCCTTTTCCTCAAAGATTGAAGGAACCTTCTCATTTCGGGAAGCAAGGAGAGAAAATCCAAGACATGATGGAGATCTTCAAGCAAGTAAAGATCAATCTCCCTCTCCTTGATGCTATTCGACAAATTCCCTCCTATGCAAAATTCTTGAAGGACTTGTGCACTCAAAAGCGCAAATCTAGGAATGATGTTCCTAAGAAAGTCCTCTTAACTGAGCACATAAGCTCCATTTTCCAACACCAAGCCCCTCCTAAATTCAAAGATCCGGGTGCTCCGACCATTTCGTGCACCATCGAAAATCAATCTTTTGAAAAGGCACTTCTTGATCTAGGGGCTGGTGTCAATTTGCTTCAATTCTCAGTTTACCAACAACTAGGTTTGGGGGAACTCAAGCATACCACGGTTGTGTTGCAACTCGTCGACCGCTCGGTGAAGCAACCACGTGGCATAATTGAGGATGTCATCATTCAAGTGGACAAATTCTATTTTCTGGTGGACTTCATAGTCCTTGACACGGAACCGGTCCAAAATCCGAATCGTCATATTCCTATCATTCTAGGTCGTCCATTCTTGGCCACGGCAAAACGCTTGCGTTAATTGCCGTACCGGAGTGATGGACATCTCTTTTGGGAATATGAAAGTCCGCTTGAACATTTTCAATGCTTCCCACCACACATCCGACGACGAAAGTGAGTGCTTTTGTGTTTATGTTGTGGAAGACCTTGTTCAAGAAGCACTTCCTTCTATTCTTTCCAAGGATCCTTTAGAGGCATGCCTAAATCACTTCAACTATGATGATTTTGACATTGAGCAATCCATATGTGAAGTCAATTCCATGCTCGATGTTAATACTGTCATGGATTTGCCCAAAAGGAGATTTCCAAGAGAACCCTTTCCTCCGTTGGTTAATTCCGTCGCTCCCCACGGAGCGGTGGAATTGAAGGACTTGAAAGATGGCTCATTGTTCAAAGTAAACGGGCAGTGCTTAAAAGTGTGCGTGGATGACCAAGTCACCACCGAATACGTGGATGTCGTCACTTTGACGGATCCCGTGTATTTTGACTCGTGAGCCGATCCGGACGTCGCGCCATAGACGTGTAAGGTGGCGAAGCCATGGTAGCTATCATGCTTCCATGATGTCCCTTTAATCCAAAATAGGTTTGTATCTAAGCAATGTAATATCTAATTCCCAAATATCCAAGTCCCTGAAGCATAACTCAAGCTGACTGTTTTTGAGCATCTCGATTGATTGAAACCAGGATCTCGATCAATCGAGATTTCGATTGATCGAGATTTCAGTTTCGATCGATCGAAAAATTGCAGAGAATTTGCCAAGTCCAAAGTCCCGAGAGGTAGTATTCTTCGATTTCACTTCGATAGGTCTTCGATCAATCGAAGATTTTGATTGATCGAAATAAAATTTTGATTGATCGAAATACAATTTCGATTGAATGAATTAAAAGTTCGATTGATCGAAGTAAAAACTCGATTCAGTGAAGGAATTTTTGATTGATCGAGGAAAGAATTTCGATCGATCGATGCTGATTTCGATTGATCGAGGAAAGAATTTCGATCGATCGATGCTGATTTCGATTGATCAAAGTGAGATTTCGATCAATCGAAATCTCGATTGATCGGAATTCACATCTCGATCAATCGAGATGCACGCGATGCCTGCATGTGATTCGAAAGCTTATTTAAACCATTGGGTTTCCCTCTCATTTCAAAACAACCATCCGACTTCCTTCTCTCCTCCGTGTGATCCAGACCTTCTCCAAGCACTCCCGAGCACTCAATCTACCATTCCTGATCATCCGTCGCCATCCGACACAGTACGAAGCCGCCGCTAGCACTCGCACTATCTTCTCTTCGCGGCTGCGAGTGGGTCTCCTTCTGTTTGAGCTGTTCATCTTCTTCCTCTTGAGGTAAGTGATGCATGGCTACTTTTTGTATACTTTTTCACCATTCTTGATAGTTTTACGGCGTAATAAACATATTTAGATGATATTGGGTTGGATGGGTGCATTTGCGGTGTTTGTGATGAGATTTTGCAAGTTTCGGGGGGTAGGAGTATATATAGGGTTGAGATTTTTCATTCTCTCTATTTCAAATGCTTAGTGTACGGGTTGCAACCGCAACCCTTCGTTTCGGTTGCATCAGTTCGCACCGCTTCTTTAAGAGAGACTTTTTGAATTCTTGTCAGTGCCAAGGACTAGGACCTCATTTTCATTTTTTCTTCTTTTAGTTTATTCTTAGTTTAGTTTTCTTCTTATTTATCTTTTATTTATGTAATTTTTGGAATCAAGTGCAGACTATTCTGAGACTATGGCGAGGGTGAAGAACGTCGCCGGTTCTATTCGAGACGTGCCCGGGCGAGTCTTCCGGTCTCGGAAGTTCCACCCGGAGCAGATTTTTGACTTAGCAGAGTTCGAGAGGCATCCCGACACCGGGTGGACGGTTGCCGAGCTCAGGAGGCGTCGCCTCGACCGGCTATGTGTGCCTCCCACCGACGTGGCACACGAGCGCTTAGTGCAGGTCTTTTACGATCACATGACCTACTCCTGCACCGCGCTGGATACACTAGAGACGGTTGTGGGCACTGTCACAATCACGATTACGCCGATCCAGATTGCTCAGATGCTCGGCATCCCTCACCAGCAGCCACCGGACATGGTTGGCCCGGACGGTCAGCCACTTTTCAGGGCCGCACTCCCCGCAGACACGACACTGTTCTCGATCGTGATGGACATGTGTGGTAGGGAGTTTACCACGCCCAGTCACAACTGCACGTCCAAATCGATGTGCCCGAGCAGGTTTTGGTTCCTGGACACCGTTCTCATCAAGAACGCGTGTCCGCTGCAGCACGTGGCAGAGCAAAGGGGCGACCTCCTCCGTTGCCTCTATGATTTCCACACGGGCACTTGGTTTTCGATCCCATCGTTGATCTGGGGGCAGATGTTCAAGGTCTGGGATGGCCTCGTGAATAAGAGGATGCAGAGAGCAACGAGTAGGCGACTTCCCTTTCCTTTCCTGATCGCCGCTTTTCTCAGCAGTGCCAATATACCGGTCAGTCGTACTGACATTCAGTTGGCACCGCCCACCCACTTCACATCTACTCAGTGGGAGAGGGTGAGGCGACACTTAGAGCGACAGGACCACCAGGGTGATCCACCAGACGATGTAGATATGGATGCCCCGGTGGAGACGGATGAGGGCGAGCCAGCAGAGGGTGAGTCCGATGATGAGGAGATGGAGGAGGAGGAGATGGATGTGGCTGCAGAGCGGCATGATATTTTAGCGACGAGCTATTCCTGCCTGGCGGCTGACGTAGAGCGGCTCCAGTAGGGTTTTGACGAGCATGTCCAGGTGACGCAAAGTCAGCTGGCAGGCATTCGGACAGACATTTCTTCTCTGGCACAAGGCCAGAGAGCGATTCTAGACGAGTTTCGAGCCCTCCGGCAGGACCTGCAGTTCCTATTCGCAGGTCGAGCTTCCACATCCACTTCTACTCCCACCGAGCCACCACCACCACCACCCACCCTCGAGTAGCTGCATTTCTTTGTCTTTTATGTTTTATTTTTGACTATTTTTCTTTCTTTATGTTTGATAGGCCATGTTGGCCATGTTTTCTTTCATTTTTAGCTTCTTTTTTAGTATTCCACCTACATGTACACTTTGTACTGAAACTCATTTTCATCTATATGGAATACATTTATATTTTCTTTTGCACCATGTGTTATCTTCACTGTCTTTATTTTTGCTTTCTGTCAATATATCTGTTCTCTATACTTTGACTATGTATGTAGTACCACTTGTCTACTTGTTATATGCGACTCAGTTGATTTCTGTTTATTACCGCCTGGTTTCGATTCCCAATACTGTTGAGATTGCTTCAACACAGTATGGCGGTAATAAAGAAAGGCAGCCCCTTTGCGTGCTGTACGTTAGCGTGCCTGGATAGTCAATATCTTATCGCATAGACCTCTTAGACAATTGGGAAACACCAGTTCAGACCCTTAGATATACAGTGATATTGGCATTGTCTGTTTGTGCATAATTATTTCATTATGTTCTATTTATCTACTTTTTGTTCCTTTTAATGCTCGTGGTATCCAGTTGGTGTTCTGTGCAGGTTTTCTTAATTATAGGATAACCGCTACTGTGGAATACCATTTTTGTCGCCTTCTGCCATCCCGGTAACTTCTTTCCTTATTCTTCGTATCCAAAAATTGAGGACCATGTTGCATATAAGTTTGGGGGTGCGGTATGCTATACCACTTGCATATGCATGCAATGTTCAGTCATTATATTGAGTGTCATTGTAGAGCAGTTTTCTTGATATTTTGCATACTTGCCATGATGTCTTGCTTTTTTTAAAGGAAGTCATTCGAATAAATGTCCGAGGTAAATGCAGCAGGTAGTTAAGAACTTTAACATTGTAAATACCCGCACTTTTGCAAGCTTTATAGTAGGCTAGAACGGTCTACATTTTTGTCCAAATTCGAGCACGTACAGTTCTTGCCCTAAATTTGTCCTTAACCGCACAAATTCACACACATGCATTTTAAATTGTGGGGTATAAGTTTGAGGGAGAATTTTTGAAAATTTCTGTTTTTATCTGAATAACTTAAAGAATAAGTTCTTCCGGTTGTTGTAAAAAAAAAATAAAGGAAAAAGAAAGAAAAAGAGAAAAATATGCAATAAGCCTTCTCACTCAATAAACCGGATTTCTATGCCTCAAAACAGGGAATATTCACGTAAAAGTGTGTAAAGTTGAGCAATAATAAGCGGGTGACTTGCTTACACTCATCGCCTTGTAAGCTCGGTCATTAAGTCCGAGGGGTGCTTCTTCACCTAATGCCCTAAAACCAATTGGTTTGGGAGTCATTGGCACAACGCCGCTACATGGGCTTGCAAGAAAGCAAAAAGAGCTAAGCATTGCACGGTCATCCCCACATGAGCAATCATGAATGTTTTGTGATAATGAACGGCCGTGTCGAGCGTTTTCAATGAGTTTTTCTCTTAAAAAATAGATTTGTTCGTTTTCTTCTCCAAATATGACAAAAGTCACACGTTAGAATGCATGTTCACTTTTGAAAGAGAATTTTGGGGTTGGAATTGTTATGTTTGTTCGGGCTGGCCATTATGTGGGGACTGTCGTTCATTTATAGCTTGTGAAAGTCCATTTTTGCTAATGACCACATAGTTCTGTAATACTTGTTGGATTTGCCAAATGTGAAATGAACGGATGATCGCCCTTTATCTAGTTGATGACTGAGCATGATTAAACTTTTGTATAAGATAGTTGATTCCATTTTGTAATATTGTATTGCTAAGGGACTAGCAATATGTAAGTTTGGGGGTGTGATAAGTGTTCAAGTCTATGCATTTGAACCCTCTTTATTGCATACGTTAGTTCCATTTTTGCGTTTACTGAGATATGTTTACGGTATTTTTGTGTTTTTGATGTTTTGCAGGTATTGGAGTAAATGGAGCAAAGTTTTAAGCTTTCTACAGTCAAGAGAAGAAATCAGAAAATGCAGCCAAAGACATCTCGATCAATCGAGATGTTGATCTCGATTAATCGAAATCTCGATTGATTGAGATCTCATTTCGATTGATCGAAATCTCGATCAATCGAGATTCAATCTCGATCAATCGAGATTCTGCAGAACCCACTTGGCCACTTGCTCACCTGCTCTCCCACTTGCAACAAAATCCCCCTTTTTGCACGACTTAGGGAGATTGTCTGACTTGAACAAGACTCTTGGGGGCCTTATTAATGCAATACAATATTACAAGAATGAAATCAACTATCTTATACAAAAGTTTAATCAGGCTCAGTCATCAACTAGATAAAGGGCGATCATCCGTTCATTTCACATTTGGCAAATGCAACAAGTATTACAGAACTATGTGGTCATTAGCAAAATTGGACTTTCACAAGCTATAAATGAACGACAGTCCCCACATAATGGCCAGCCCGAACAAATATAACAATTCCAACCCCAAAATCCTCTTTGAAAAGTGAACATGCATTCCAACGTGTGGCTTTTGTCATATTTGGAGAAGAAAACGAACAAATCTGTTTTTAAGAGAAAAACTCATTGAAAATGCTCGACACGGCTGTTCATTATCACAAAACATTCATGATTGCTCATGCGCGGATGACCGTGCAATGCTTAGCTCTTTTTGCTTTCTTGCAAGCCCATGTAGCGGTGTTGGGCCAATGACTCCCAAACCAATTGATTTTAGGGCATTAGGTGAAGAAGCACCCCTCGGACTTAATGACCGAGCTTACAAGGCGATGAGCATAAGCAAGCCACCCGCTTATTATTGCTCAACCTTACACACTTTTACACAAATATTCCCTGCTTTGAGGCATAGAAATCTGATTTATTGAGTGAGAAGGCTTATTGCAAATTTTTCTCTTTTTATTTCTTTTTTTTTTTTTTACAACAACCGGAAGAACTTATTCTTTAAGTTGTTCAGATAAAAACAAAAATTTCCAAAATTCTCCATCAGACTTATACCCCACAATTTAAAATGCATGTGTGCGAATTTGTGCGGTTAAGGACAAATTTAGGGCAAGAACTGTACGTGCTCGAATTTGGACAAAAATGTAGATCGTACTAGTCTACTGTATAGCTTGCAAAAGTGCGGGTATTTACAATGTTAAAGTTCTTAACTACCTACTACATTTACCTCGGACATTTATTCGAATGGTCTTCCTTTAAAAAGCCAGACATCATAGCAAGCATGCAAAAATATCAAGAAAAAAAACTGCTCTACAATGACACTCAATATAATGACTGAACATTGCATGCGTATGCAAGTGGTATAGCATACCGCACCCCCAAACTTATATGCAACATTGTCCTCAATGTTTGGACAAGAAGAACAATGAAAGAAGTTACCGGGATGGCAGAGTGCGAGAAAAATGGTATTCCACAGCAGCGGTCATCTTGTAAATAAGGAAAACCTGCACAGAACACCAACTGGATACCACGAGCATTAAAAGGAACAAAAAGTAGATAAATAGAACATAATGAAATAATGATGCACAAACTGACAATGCCAATATCACTGTATATCTAAGGGTCTGAACTGGTGTTTCCCAATTGGCTAAGAGGTCTATGCGACAAGATATTGACTATCCAGGCACGCTAACGTATAGCACGCAAAGGGGCTGCCTTTCTTTATTACCGCCATACTGTTTTGAAGCAATCTCAACAGTATTGGGAATTGAAACCAGGCGGTAATAAACGGAAATCATCAACTGAATCGCATATAACAATTAGACAAGTGGTACTACATACATAGTCAAAGTATAGAGAACAGATATATTGACAGAAAGCAAAAATAAAGACAGTAAAGATAACACATGGTATAAAAGAAAATATAAATGTATTCCATATAGATGAAAATGAGTTGGAGTACAAAGTGTACATGTAGGTGGAATACTCAAAAAGAAACTAAACATGGCCAACATGGCCTATCAAAAATAGAGAAAGAAAAATACAGAAAGTAAAGCATAAAAGATGAATAAAATGCAGCTACTCGAGGGCGGGTGGTGGTGGTGGGGGCTCGGTGGGAGTAGAAGTGGAGGTGGAGGCTCGACCTGCGAATAGGAACTGCAGGTCCTGCCGGAAGGCTCGGAACTCGTCTAGAATAGCTCTCTGGCCTTGCGCCAGAGAAGAAATGTCCATACGAATGCCTGCCAGCTGACTCTGCGTCACCTGGACATGCTCGTCAAAACCCTGCTGGAGCCGCTCTATGTCAGCCGCCAGGCAGGAGTAGCCTGTCGCTAGTATGTCATGCCACTCTGCAGCCACATCCATCTCCTCCTCCTCCATCTCCTCGTCCTCTGAGTCAGCCCCTGCAAGCTCTCCCTCATCCGTTTCCACCGGGGCATCCATATCTATATCGTCTGGAGGATCACCCTGGTGGTCCTGTCGCTCTAAGTGTCGCCTCACCCTCTCCCACTGAGTAGATGTGAAGCGGGTGGGCGGTGCCAACTGAATGTCAGTACGACTGACCGGTATACTGGCACTGCTGAGAAAAGCGGCGATCAGGAAAGGAAAGGGAAGGCGCCAGCTCGCTAATCTTCGCATCCTCTTGTTCACGAGGCCATCCCAGACCTTGAACATCTGCCCCCAGATCAGCGATGGGACAGAAAACCAAGTGCCCATGTGGAAAGAATAAAGGCAACGGAGGAGGTCGCCCCTACGCTCTGCCACGTGCTGCAGCAGACACGCGTTCTTGATGAGAACGGTGTCCAGGAACCACAGTCTGCTCGAGCACATCGATTTGGACGTGCAGTTGTGATTGGGCGTGGTAAACGCCCCGCCACACATGCCCATCACAATGGAGAACAGCGTCGTGTCTGCTGGAAGTGCGGCCCTGAAAAGTGGCTGACCGTCCGGGCCAACCATGTCTGGTGGCTGCTGGTGAGGGATGCCGAGCATATGCGCAATCCGGCTCAGCGTAATCATGATCGTGACAGTGCCCACGACCGTCTCTAGTGTATCTGGCGCTGTGCAGGAGTAGGTCATGCGCTCATAGAAGACCTGCACTAAGCGCTCGTGTGCCACGTCAGTAGGAGGCACACATAGTCGTTCGAGGCGATGCCTCCTGAGCTCAGCAACCGTCCACGCAGTGTCGGGATGACTCTCGAACTCTACTAAGTCAAAAATCTGCTCCGGGTGGAACTTCCGAGATCGGAAGACTCGCCCGAGCACGTCTCGAACAGAACCGGCGGCGTTCTTCACCCTCACCATAGTCTCGGAATAGTCTGCACTTGATTCCAAAAAATTACGTAAATAAAAGATAAATAAGAAGAAAACTAAACTAAGAATAAACTAAAAGAAGAAAAAAAATGAAAATGAAGTCCTAGTCCATGGCGCTGACAAGAATTCAAAAAGTCGCTCTCAAAGAGGCAGTGTGAACGGATGCAACCGAAACGAAGGTGCCGCGGTTACACACCATACACTAAGCATTTTAAACAAAAAGAATGCCAAATCTCACTCCTACATGACTTCCTACCCCCCGAAACCCACAAAATCTCATTACAGATATTTCAATCACATCCATCCACCCCAACATCACCTAACTATGTTTATTACGCCGTAAAACTATCAAAAATGGCGAGAGAGTATGCAAAATGTAGCCATGCATTACTTACCTCGAGAGGAAGAAGATGAACGGCTCAACCGAAGAAGATCCACTCACAGCCGCCAAGAGGAGATCGCGCAAGTGCTAGCGGTGGCTTCGTATTGCGTCAGACGGTGGCGGATGATCGGGAATGGTAGATCGAGTGCTCGGGAGTGCTTGGAGAAGGCTCGGATCGTACGGAGGGAGAGAAGAATTCAAATGGTCTTTTAAAATGGGAGGGAAGCCCAACGGTTTAAATAGACTTTCAACTCACGCGCAGGCCCCGCGTGCATCTCGATTTATCGAGATGTGCATTTCGATCAATCGAGATTTTGATTGATCGAGATTTCACTTTGATCAATCGAAATCAGCTTCGATCGATTGAGATTGTCTCATCGATCAATCGAAAATTCCTTCACTGAATCACACTTTTACTTCGATCAATCGAACACTTAATTCATTCAATCAAAATTTTATTTCGATCAATCAAAATTTTCTTTTGATCAATCAAAATGTTCAATCGATCGAAGACCTATCGAAGTGCAATCGAAGAATACTACCTCTCGGGACTTTGGACTTGGCAAATCTCTGCAATTTTTTGATCAATCGAGATTGAGATCTCGATCAATCGAAATCTCGATTGATCGAGATCCTGGTTTCGATCAATCGAGATGCTCAAAAATAGTCAGCTTGAGTTATGCTTCAGGGACTTGGATATTTGGGAATTAGATACTACATTGCTTAGATACAAACCTACTTTGGATTAAAGGGACATCATGGAAGCATGATAGCTACCATGGCTTCGCCACCTTATACGTCTATGGCACGACGTCCGGATCGGCTCACGAGTCAAAATACACGGGATCCGTCAAAGTGACGACATCCACGTATTCGGTGGTGACTTGGTCATCCACGCACACTTTTAAGCGCTGCCCGTTCACTTTGAACAACGAGCCGTCTTTCAAGTCCTTCAATTCCACCGCTCCTTGGGGAGCGACGGAATTAATCAACGGAGGAAAGGGGTCTCTCGGAAATCTCCATTTAGGCAAATCCATGACAGTATTAACATCGAGCATGGACTTGACTTCACATATGGCTTGCTCAATGTCAAACTCATCATAGTTGAAGTGATTTAGGCATGCCTCTAAAGGATCCTTGGAAAGAATAGAAGGAAGTGCTTCTTGAACAACGTCTTCCACTACATCGACACCAAAGCACTCACTTTCGTCGTCGGATGTGTGGTGGGAAGCATTGAAGATGTTCAAGCGGACTTTCATATTCCCAAAAGAGATGTCCATCACTCCGGTGCGGCAATTAACGCAAGCGTTTGTCGTGGCCAAGAATGGACGACCTAGAATGATAGGAATATGACGCTTTGGATTTTGGACCGGTTCCGTGTCAAGGACTATGAAGTCCACCGAAAAATAGAATTTGTCCACTTGAATGATGACATCCTCAATGATGCCACGTGGTTGCTTCACGGAACGGTCGGCAAGTTGCAACACAACCGTGGTATGCTTGAGTTTCCCCAAACCTAGTTGTTGGTAAACTGAGAATGGAAGCAAATTGACACTAGCCCCTAGATCAAGAAGTGCTTTTTCAAAAGATTGATTTTCGATGGTGCACGAAATGGTCGGAGCACTCGGATCTTTGAATTTAGGAGGGGCTTGGTGTTGGAAAATGGAGCTTATGTGCTCAGTTAAGAGGACTTTCTTAGGAACATTATTCCTAGATTTGCGCTTTTGAGTGCACAAGTCCTTCAAGAATTTTGCATAGGAGGGAATTTGTCGAATAACATCAAGGAGAGGGAGATTGATCTTTACTTGTTTGAAGATCTCCATCATGTCTTGGATTTTCTCTCCTTGCTTCCCGAAATGAGAAGGTTCCTTCAATCTTTGAGGAAAAGGAACCGAAGGTTCATAAGAGGTGTCAAGATTTGGAATCGATGACGACCCAACTTCACTTGCCTTTCCTTTTGGATTTGAAAGGGTATTTTGCAAATTTGGATTTAACGGAAAAAATTTTGGATTTAATTGGGATTCTTTTGGATTTTTAGGTTGCTCTTGGAATTCCTTTCTCTCTTCCTCTCCTACCTTGGAATTAATGATTTTACCACTCCTTAAGGTTGTGATTGATTGAACTTGCTCCGGAGGAGCATTACAAGTTGAAGATGATGGATCTTCAATCATATGGACACCTTTGCGGTTCGCCACTGGTTGACTCGGCAACTTACCTTCCTCCCTTCTATTTAAGGCATTAGCTAGTTGCCCGATTTGAGCTTCTAACCTAGTCATAGATTGAGCATTTGCTTCAAGCTTAGAGATTGATTGAGAGTGAGTTTGCAATAAGCGGGTGTTGGCCTCAAGATTGCTTATCACTCTTTCTTCAAAGCTTTGGCTTCTCGGAGGAGGTGGTGGTTGTTGGTAATTAGATCTTTGATTGTAAGGTTGAGGATTTGGCCTATAATGAGGCTGCTGAGAGTGGGAATTGAAAGAGTTTTGCCCTTGGAAAGAGGGACTTGATTCTTGAGGTTTTTATGAGAAAGCCGGATGGTTCTTGTAACCAGGATTGTACGTGTTTGAATATGGATCATTCATTTGTTTAGAGTACAGGGCATTCGCTTGCTCTTGAGCATAATCGAGAGATTGCCCGGCAATAGGACAATCTCGCACGAAATGTGAAGTACTATAGCAGAATGAACAACCTTCCTGATTTTGGACAGATTGGTTTGGAGTAGGCAGCCCATTTTTCATGATTAAATCTATTTTTTGGGATAGGGCTTCTACTTGCATGGCATCCTCATCTACCCGTGAAATCTCATGCACTCCTCTATAAGGTTGGGTGGCCTTCCCTTTCCTAGTGGAGGAGCGTTGAGCAAAATTGTTGCTTAGGGTTTGAAAAAGTTTCCATGCCTCATCGGGGCTTTTCAAAAGATATCCACCCCCACACGCGGAGTCTATCATTTGTCTATGTTGCTCACTCACCCCATCATAAAAACTTTGCACTAGCTGCCATTTTGGGACAGCATGATGCGGACAAGATTTTAAAAGATCCTTTAACCTCTCCCACCTCTCATGGAATTGTTCTTGGTCAATTTGGGTGAATCCGGTGATTGCTCGCCGAATATCACTTGTCTTACCCATTGGGAAGTATTTTTTCAAGAACTCTATTTGCATCTCCGCCCAAGAATGGATTGAGTTAGGTTCTAAGGAGTTGAACCAACTTCTAGCTTTATCTTTTAGGAAGAAGGGGAACATACGCAGCTTTAGATCATCCTCCGTAAAGTGTGGTACACGAATAGTGGAACACACGGAAAGGAAGTAATCTAAGTGCCGGTACGGATCCTCATTAGGGAGACCGTGGAAACTATTAAGAAGATTGATGGTGGAGGACTTTATTTTGAATTGAGTTGCCGCTACATCCGGAAATTGGATACATGAAGGTACTTCAAATGTAGTCGGAAGGTAAAAGTCCATAAGCAACTCTCCTTGAGGAGGTGGTGGTGGAGGTGGTTGTTCATGATTAAAAGGAGGTAGTCCGGGAGGTTGTCTCTCATTTGGATCCATGTTTTCAGTCCTAGGCAATATAGGGTCCCTAGAGGTTCCTCTACGTTGTCTAAGTGTTCGTTCAAGTTCAATGTTACACGGAAGCAAAGGAAGTGACAAGGACCGTCTACCTAGCATGCATTAACAATCGAACAACACCTCAATACACAAAGTAACAATAATCTTTACAAAAAGAATGAATGAATTCAAACTACTAATTTTAGGCGTTATACTCACAAAGGGTTCCAAGTTTACTTCTCTTTGATGCCCGCTATGTGGTATACCTAAAATCAAGAAGTTTGAGAAATAAGAACAAAATATATACAAAAAGAATGAAAGAATTTCTATCCTAAGAATTAAACCAGATTTAATCTTCCAATGGTGGCAATAAAACCGTAGTCCCCGGCAACGGCGCCAAAATTTTGATGTGGTCGGAACTAAATTATATTGTAAGCTTAATTTTTCCCTTTTTATCAAAATATAATTTAACCACTCGCAAGAGCACGAATCTTTGTAGATAAGGTTCTATATAGAGGGTATCGATCCCACGAGGACTAGTCGCAATTGTCTTAAAGGAAGATTAATTCTACTTTAATTCGAAAAACAGATTTTTGAATTTATGTTTAGAAACTATTGCATGAATGAAATGACAAGAAAAGTAAAGAGTTTAAAGTTGGGAGAGAGAACTAGGGTTGGTTTCCACCACTAGCCATTCACATGTTCATAAGTGTAGCAAGCATGGGATTCATTAATTAAATGCCTAACAATGTCATTAGGCTTGTGACCTCAATGACATATCAAAAGATCAATGTGTGTGCTAACCTATCATAATCCATCTTCAACAAGCATAGCTCTTCAACCTAACTAACTACCTAATTACTCTACTCTCTAAGTGAACACTACATGCATCCAAACTACCTTGTCTTGGCATGGTCTATACAAGCTAACATCACACATTCATTTAAACACCATTATCTAGCCATCATTTGCACTTCTTGTGGAATATGCAAATGTTGTGCATTCAAGTGACAAAATCTACTCTAAGACAAGAATAAATTCCAAATCAAATGAATATATATAAGAGATGTATTTGTGTACATAATCACTAGGCTAAATAATCAACATTTAATTACAAATTCCAAGAGCTACAAAGATGAACAAGTTTACATGGCTAGGGGTTGAAACCAACACCCTAGTAGAAGAGTTAGTTGCTCATGGTTGCCTTGCACCCTTCCATTGATGAAGAGAATGAAACTTCTTGGTCTAGTTCAGCTTTTCCTCCTCCTCTCTCGAAGGTCTCTCTCTCTCTCTTCTTGTGTGTTGAGAGATATGAGATATGTGTGGCTTTTTGGTGCTTTTTGGCTCCTTTTTCTCCTTTGGGGCCCACCATATATATATATATATATATCATTATATATATCTCTTGTATCAAGAAGGCCCCCAAAAGTCTTGTTCAAGTCAGACAATCCCCCTAAGTCATGCAAAAAGGGGGATTTTGTTGCAAGTGGGAGAGCAGGTGAGCAAGTGGCCAAGTGGGCTCTGCAGCATCTCGATTGATCGAGATTGAATCTCGATTGATCGAGATTTTGATCAATCGAAATAAGATCTCGATCAATCGAGATTTCGATTAATCGAGATCAACATCTCGATTGATCAAGATGCCTTGGGCTGCATTTTCTGATTTCTTCTCTTGACTGCAGAAAGCTTCCAACTTCGCTCCATTTGCTCCAATACCTGCAAAACATCAAAAATATAAAAATACCGTAAACATATCTCGGTAAACGCAAAAACGGAACTAACGTATGTAAGAAAGAGGGTTCAAATGCATAGAATTGAACACTTATCACAAAACTTGAGAAGCTTGACTCTATTGTAGAGATAGTGCAAGCTACTGCAGCAACAGTTCAATCCACTGCTCAACTGGTTCACTCTCACTCTCAATCGATTGCCAAACTGGAATCACAGTTTGGACAACTTGTCAATGCTGTGAGTAGAAGAGAAGAGGGAAAACTACCAAGCCAACCAGTTGCTAACCCAAGAGGGGTTCATGTCCTTGACAAAATTTCTTCTTCAAGCAACCCACACCATGAACAATTTCAAGCCATCACCACTCTTAGAAGTGGAGAAATAAGTGACAACAAGGTGGGGGAGAAGAAGCTTGATGAAGAAGAGGTGAAAAAGAGTCCTAATGATAAAATTTCTCATGAGGCTAAGGTGAACTTGAATACTTTTAATGTCATTCAACATCCTCTAGATGAGAGTGATTGTTTCTTCATGTATGGCTTTGATGATTATGTTGAAGAAGTTGATCCGGTTGCTCTATCACATGATGTTGAGAAGTCCATTGAGGGGGTGAATGATTTACTTGATGTAGTGGCCATGAAAAATACTCCACCTTGGAGGATTCCGATTGAGCCATTGCCTATTCTGTCTAGCACTCCTCCGATGCCATCATTAGAGTCTCCTCCATGGATAAAATTGAAACATCTTCCGTCAAGGCAGAGAGATGTGTTTTTTGAAGCCAATGAGACCATTCCGGTTACTTTGACTTTGACACAAGGAGGTGAGGATCATATAGGAGGGACGAAATTAAATCTCCTCAAGAGATGTGGCATTGGATGAACTTTCAATTCAAGTTGATGATCGTCGCCTGCGGACGTTAAATTGTAGGATTTGTATGTATTTCTATCCTTTAATTTCTTTAATTTTCTTTTATTTTTATTTTATTTTTTTTAATTTTTAGTTTTTATTTTTCTTCCATTATTAGGTGCGTTTTAATGTATTTTCTTTGAGTTTTTGATGTATAAGTTGCTTCCGAAGGATGCCAAGAGGTGTACCGAGGTATTTGGACTCAAGACGGGTGAAAAAATGAGCTCTCGGTCGACCTTGGGCGATGGAGACTCCAAAAATACACGTCCCGATCGACCTTGGGCGATGGAGGGCGAAACAGGCATCAGCCGGGGGGATCGATCGCCCAAGCAAGGGGGGATCGATCGCCCCCATTTTTCCCCAAGTTGGGAGACCAACCAGCTGGGCGATCGATCACCCAGCCCTAGGGGGATCGATCGCCCCAGCCCCTGAAGGCCAAATTTGACCTGTTTTGCTATTTTTTGCTCCCTCATGATGCCTTATATGCTCCCACTTGAAAATACATCACTTTGGTGACTTTTTCTGCCTCTCCAACATCAAAATACACTCTAAAAATCTTCCATAACACTACTTGATCATCATCATTCATCACCATCATCATCAATTCCAACTTTTTATTCTCGTTCATCATTACAATTTCAACTTTTTCATATTTCCTTCTTCACAAGAGGTGTGAATTAATTGTGGAAGTGAGGTGATTTCTTTGAGGGGTTTTGTGCTCCAAGTTTGGGGGAGGACATTGCGCATTGACTGTGGGCTAGTTGGTTGATTTTGGTGCTCCATTCTGGCCATGACTTAGATGCTTCGGCACCACCTGCTCCTTGATTTTTTCGGAGGTAACTATCTTTTGTATTTTTAATTTCATTTTTTTTTCTTCTTTATTTTATTTTTCATATTGTTTTCTTTCTTCTTCAGTTTCAAAAAAAAAAAAAATTTCTTTCATATTTATTTTCACCCATATTATTTCACTTGGTCTTTGGGGTATAGTGGTTTATTTTGACAGGTTGTAACATCCAAGTTTGGGGGTGTGCTTTCATTGCCTTCATACAACTTGGTGTGCTCTATTTTCTTGCCACTCATTCTCCGGATTCCTGGTATTATCGTTCTTAACCTTCTCTATGCTTCGATTGGTAGTCCATTGAGGACAATGTACAGTTTAAGTTTGGGGGTGAGGCGATGCCTATTTGTGTGCTTTATTGCAATATGGGAGGAAATTTGTGTGAAATTCTTTTTGTATTAGGATTTTATTTTATTTTATTTTATTTTCTTAGTTTGTTTATTATTTTCTTTTGTTTTATTTTTAGATAGAATGTTTTAATATTATTCAAGGGATTAATACCTTATGTAGGTGCTTAACTTATAATTTTTTAGTATGTTTTAAATTTTTGAAAACTGTGGTTTAAATTATGTGGTTTTAATCATGGTTTGCAATAACATGTTTTGGAGTGATTAATTTTAGTTTCCTTACATGCACAAACACACTAGCATAATCTTATGGGGTATAAACTTTGGTTTTGAGTTATTGAGTTACATATGCTTGATAGTAATTAGTATCTCTTGAGAATGAGTACCGATAATGTGTTTTACTTGACTTCAATGAAAAAGAAAAAAAAAGTGATGAATAAGCAATCAATTTGATCCTTTTTATGAGTAACCGGGCCTCTATGCCTCAGGAAGCACGGAGTGTTCGCGTCAAAAGTGAAAGGGTGAGAAAAGATGAGCATTGGTTGTCTTGATTTGTAGCCTGACTGATTCGAGTAATTAGGTCTTCGGGGTATCTTAAAGCCTAGTGCCCTAAAGCCATCTGGTTTGGGAGCCACTGACTGAAAGCTTGCTACATGGATCTTTCAGAAAGCTCAATAGATCAAGACATTGCACAACCAATAAAGCAATGAAAAAAAAAGAATTGAAAAAAAAATGAAAAAGTCATGTATTCATGTTTGGAAGTATGGTTTCAATAAGGGGAGCTAGTGAGTTGAAAGGGTATGTGCCTTAATATATTCAGAGCTTGGTTATGCTACATGAGAGGACTGCTAGTTCACTTTACACGGGGGAGCTAGAGTTAATTATTTTGAGATATGTTGATGTGAATTATGCATGAGGATCATTGATTTGAATTATAGAATTTGAAAGTTTAAAATTATTCTTCAATGCAAGTTTATAACTATATATTGTAATCTTCTTCTTGAATTAATGTTGAAACAGAATTTTGAATGTTTGTGGGTAACATTTCTGGAAACCCTCACGAGACTATACTCGTCCACTAGGGGGAACCTAGGGGTTTAAAGGCTTGTTGCATATGCTAAATGCAATCGTTTCTCCTACGAAAGTGGAGTTGGGTAGTTTAGTTAGTATTTAGTAGTTTCTTTTGTTTTAGTTTTGTTTTATTCTATTGCTAAGGGACTAGCAATATGTAAGTTTGGGGGTGTGATCGGCGTTGAATGTTACGCATTCTAGCCTCTTAACTTGTGTATTTTATTCTCTTAGTGATAGATTATTTTGTTATTTTACTTCGTTTTAGTGTTTTCTGTATTTTCAGGGCCTTAATGATTATTTCAGTTAAAACCGTGATTTTGGGATTTTAAAGAAGACATCCAAGATGGTTAGATGAAGCCTACTTCAATAAGATCCATTCAAACATTTATTTCAACTCAAATCAGCCCAAGAAAGGGGTCTAAGAGAATTACAACTGCTTAAGAAGGTTTCGGGCCTGAAGCCCAAATCTGCGCATAATATAGTCTTAATCCCGTTTTGGAAAATGGACCATAATTCTTATTTCCGAGCCTCAAATAGACATAATTCTCATGAAAGGTTGAACGAAATTTGATTCTGCACACTTTTGTATTTCACGGAAATTCT
Source organism: Cornus controversa (assembly GCA_026545225.1). NCBI lineage: Eukaryota > Viridiplantae > Streptophyta > Magnoliopsida > Cornales > Cornaceae > Cornus > Cornus controversa. The sequence goes on along the minus strand of CM048848.1, from coordinate 24,699,439 downwards.
GTGAATCGGACTTCTAGTGGGTCAAAAGTTGGGCCGAAGTCAGCAGGAAAAACCCACCTGATTAGTGCTGCGGGAAAACCTAATTAATTCCTAATTGGATTAGGACTTTAATGTATTCTCTTGGCTATTTAAAGTGACCAATTAGGGCTGTATTGAGGAGGCTTGGCAGCAGCTTTGAAGAGCTTTTGGAATAGAGAATCTTTGGAGAACAAGGCGTATCATGAGCGGCTAGTTCAGCCACCAGGGTTTTGATGTAGTCCTAACTAAACATCACTGGTTTGATTGTTCTAATTATTGGGGATTTTTGTATTCATTCATAGATTGTGTAATTTAGAGGATTCTTCTTATAGAATTGAGCAATAAAAGTCTTATAAATTCAGTTTCAATGATTTCTTATCTTGTCTTAGATACTTGATTATTGTTATTGAACTCGTCCCTCTTATTTTCTGTGATCATGAGAGTGATTATTACACAATGGTTTTCATTGAATATATCATTAAAAGCTTTGATGGATTATGCCTAGAGAAGATGAACCATACTGCACCCTATAGTAGAATAGTTAGGCAGATGGCCCATGCCAATCAAAGATAGTCCATGACTTAGCCTTAATTATATGTTATCTTCTTGACGGATGGAGGTGAGCTTGTAGCCACCGACACCACTTATGCATGATATGATGCCCCATAGTTAGTTCAATTGACCATTGATTGTGAAGTTAGTGGTGAAATCAATTACCCTAGACTTATCTTATATTCTCTACACTCCTTAGTTTTTCTTGCTTTTGTTCAATTGCTTCATTAGATAATTTAGATATAAAAATCAGCAACTTATCTCTTTTAAATTTAATTAGAATTAATTCTGTATATCCAACTCTATCAGACCACAGTCCCTGAGGTACGATACCCCTTTCGATAGCCCTATTCTGCAAGGAATTCGTTCTATTGCGAAGTGTGGAAATTTTTAATTGATATACTTTTTGAGTCACACTCACACACGAATCAACATAAAAAATCTTATCAAGCATAAGTCTGTTAGAGGTCTTTCAAATTTGTCTCTGAATGAAAATCAAGTATACAATGCTTGCCAACAAGGTAAGTAGACAAAAATCTCTTTTAAGAGAAAGGAAGTGAATACCTCTCAACCACTTGATATTGTGCATATGGATTTGTGTGGACCCATGAGGACCACAAGTATTGGTGGTAGCAAGTACTTTATGCTTTTCATTGGTGATTATAGTAAAATGACTTAGATTTATTTTCTTAAAGAAAAATCTAAAGCTATAATTCATTTAAAAAGTTTGTTAACCATGTTGAAAATAAGAAAAGTTACAAGGTTAAAAGACTTAGATCTGATTTTGGAACTGAGTTCATCATGAAAGAATTCAGTGATTACTGTGACTCAAAGGGAATTAAGAAAGAATTCTCAGCAATAAGAACACCTCAACAAAACAGGGTTGTTGAAAGAAGAAACAGGACAGTTCAAGAAATGGGAAGAACACTTCTGTTTGAGAAAAAATTATCCAAGAGTTTTGGGCAGAAGTAGTAAACATTGCGGTCTATATTATCAACAGAGCTCTTCTAAGATCAAAGTCGATGAAGACACCTTTTGACTTGTGATTTGGGAGGCATATAACTATGCATTACTTCAAAATCTTTGGAAGTAAATGCTTCATCTACGACAACCATGATAATGTAGAAAAGTTTGACACAAGAGCTGATGAAGGCATCTTTTTGGGATATTCTACAAAGTGTAAAGACTATAGATATTATAACTTGAGAACCAAGAAAATGGTGGAATCTATTCATGTGAAGGTTGATGAAGAGGGCAGCACTCCAAAGGAAGACTCTGAAGAAGATCTTCCTCCAGAAGCCAAAAAGGAAAATGTGCAACCTAGCTCATCCACTACTATTGAAGAAGAAAGAAGAGAACCTCGGTATTTGAATCTACAAAAGGAAGTCCAACAAGAAAACATTCTGGACAACAATGAAGGAAGGGCTCTCACAAGAGCTAAGAAGAAGGCATTACCATTTGTAACTGAGGGTGAACATAGTCACTTTGCTATGTTATCCTCTATTGAACCAAAGAACTACTCCAAAGCAAAAGATGACCCTACTTGGATAACACCAATGTAAGAAGAACTACGTCAAATTGAGAAGAATGATACCTAGATTCTTATGCCCAAGATGAATGAGAAAGGTACAGTCGTTAGAAATAAAGCTCGACTGGTCTGTAAAGAATTTGCTCAAAATGTCAGATTAGACTATGACAAGACTTTTTCTCCAGTTGTTTGATTAGAGTCAATTCGAATGCTTCTCTCATTTGCATGCTACAAAAGAGTAATGGTCTATCAGATGGATGTCAAGTTTACTTTTCTAAATGGTGATCTATTAGAAGAAGTATACATTGAGCAACCTAAAGGATTTTTCAATACAAAACATCCTCAACATGTTCTCAAGTTCAGAAAAGCGCTCTATGGACTCAAGCAAGCTCCAAGAGCATGGTCTGACAAACTCCACTCCTTTCTCATTGAACAAGGTTTCTAAAGAGGAAAGGTCAATGACACACTCTATGTGAGGCACTCTAACTCAAAATTTTTAATTTTGCAAATCTATGTAGATGATATCTTTTTTTGTGGTTCACACTCGAATCAAACCACTCAATTTGCGGCACTTATGCAATCTAAGTTTGAGATGTCCATGTTAGGCACCTTGAAATAGTTCTTAGGACTTCAAATCATTCAACATGCTAATGGTATTTTCATATCTCCGGAGAAGTATGCAAAAGAAATTTTGAAAAAATTTAATATGGATGATTCTAAACCAATGTCTACTCCCATGTGTGTCACTATAAAATTGTCCAAAGAGTGTATCACTGACCCTATTGGTAATACACTTTACTAGTCCATGATAGGAAGTCTTTTCTACCTTACTGCATCAAGGTCTGACATCATGTTTGTAATTGGCTTAGTTGCTAGATTTCAGAGTGACCCTAGAGTCTCATATTTAAAAGCTGTCAAAAGGATCGTTAGATATATTAAAGGCACCATGAGACTCGGATTGTACTATACCCCCGCTGAAGTGTTGTCTCTTGTGGCCTTCTCCGATGCCAATTGGGGTGATTCACAAATTGATCGAAAAAGCAACTCAGGATGTTGTTATATGTTTGTAAATAATGTGGTTTCATGGCTTAGCAAGACACAAGCTTCTGTGTCTCTCTCCACCTCAGAAGCTTAATACATTTCAATTGCACAAACTTACTCTCAAGCATTGTGTATGAGAACCACACTCACAGATCTATGCATTAAATTTTTACTCCTACTACCATTTTTTGTGATAATCAAAGTGCAATTACTATTAGTAAAAACCACAATTTACATAATCGAAGCAAATAGACATAAAGTATCACTTCCTGAGGGACAATGTGCAAAAAGGCAATATACTCATTGAATAAATCAATACAGAGGCACAATTAGCACATATTATGACTAAACCCTTGCCTCTGACCAGATTTGAGATTCTCTGCACTGCCTTAGGTCTCACCCTTCCTCCCCACTAGCTCTTTATTTCACTACCTTTTTTACTTTCATTGTCAAAAAGGAGCAGAAAGAATTTAGGGTAAAAGGTTAGATTTTTTACATTAAAAAGCAAAAGGGGGACATTAATGGTTCGGGAAGCCCATAAGCATGTTTGCCCAAGTTTTAAAGTCAAAAAGGATTCGCAAGGGCATTAGTGTCATTTGTCTTTAAATGTATTTTGCTGAATTTAATTTCTTAATTTAATTGTCTTGTATTATTATATGTTTCCATGTATTTCCACTAACCAAAATGGCAGGGGTAATATTGTCATTTTTTCAAGGAAAGTTAAATAGAGAATTAGTGTAAGGGCATGTTAGGAACATTATATCATTAGGGTTTCTTGTATTTTTCAAAAAAAAAAAAGGGAGGAAAGAGAAATAAAATGCAAATGAAAAGGGGTATAATAGTGCAAGGGGAAAATATGGCATTCTCATTTACTAGGGCTAAAAACACTAAAAGGTGACCATATAAAAAGAAAAAGAAAAAGCTTTTTGAGAGGGATCATCCAAAAGAGCATATCAGATGAAAGGAACAGTGCGTGGTCAAGAATAAATATACAGTGGAGAAGAAGAGAGAAAATGGTGCAATTCAGTGAGAGGAGAATAAAAGAGAACAAGGTGCAATCTAGAGAGAGGATAGAGAGAAAGGACCAAAACACACACTTAGAGAGAGAGAAAGTTGAGTCTTCATCCATGGCTGATCTAGAGTCATGCCATCGTGTCTGCGTGGCTGGAAGCTTTGATGATTGATGCCATGGATGTCTAACTTGAGCTTTTTCTATCACTGTCTTTGATTTGGAAGTACTAGCTAATGAAGATCGGCCATTGGAGAGGATTTGAAGTCTATATGGAGTCTTTCTCATCTTCGTTTCAGCTGTTGTCTTGCTATTATTACTCTGTGAGTATGATTCTATGTTTATTTTGGGCTCGCTTCAGGTATAATCTATTCATCTTTGTACACTCTTAAGCTCACAAATCATGTTGTTGAGTTAGTTCTAGATCTTGTATACATGCTCTTAGGCGCACGAATCATATTAGTTGATTTGGTAATATAACTTGTATACACCGAGATTGTGTTCTTGATTATGTGTGAGTGGCTATTGAATCAAGATTCTCTACTAAGGTTTTCGAATATGATTCTGGTCCTTCCTTTTATGCTCACAATCGGATTCTAGTTTCTTTCTGTTAAACCTCACAAACTAACTCTGATTTTTCTCTGTCTTAAGATTTATGAAATTGATTCCTTACTATCATGTTTTCTATTATGAATTGAGAATTTAAATTAGATATTCCTGGAACATTTGAGTTGTGAGTTGCTTAAAATTCTGGAATTTTGTTTAGTTTTTATTTTGATGAATCTTGTTAAGCTCATAAGAAATCTGTTTTGGAATTTAAATGTTGCTGAAATCTCATGCGTCTTGTTTCAGAACTTAATGTTGCTAATTTTTGTTTGAGAAACAAATGTTGTTTTTGAGGAATTTAATTGTGCTCATTTGAGAATTTAACTTTGCTGATTTGTGAATTTATGATGGTTGTTTTGTGAAATTAATGCTACTGTTTGGTGCTGAATTTCAAGCTGTTTTGACCTAAATTAACATGCTGTTTGATGGTGAATTTCAAACTGTTTTGAGCTAAATTAGCATGTTGTTTGATGCTGAATTTCAAGTTGTTTTGAGCTGAATTAACATGTTGTTTGGTGTTGAATTTCATGTTGTATTATGCTGAATTAATATGTTGTTTTTGTTGGTTTAGTATGCTGAAATATATTGTTGTCCAGAAAATACTCAATTGTTGAATTGTGTTTTTCCTATTGCAAAAGTGTGTTATGTTATTGTTGTTTTGAACTGCAACTGCGACTACAAGAAAAAAAAGATTTTTAACAAGGTGCGATGCAAGTCATTAAAAGGTTTTAATGACCTTTTTCCCTTTTGCATGTATCATGTTTCTTATGTTAAAATTATTGAAAAGAAAATGTGCTAACTGTATGTTGCTACTGGCTATGTCATTAAAAGATATTATTTTTGACAACATGTCATGAACGTCAATTTAATGTTTTTATTCACGACATGCATTGCAGGTCGTTAAACATTTCTAATAACGACATGAAATACAAATTGTTAAAAGTTTTTTTTTTAACAAAATTCCTTTCAAGTTGTTAAAATTTATTTTTAAAATAATAATAAATTCTCTCCTTTCCTATTGCAACCAATAGTTTGTTGTCTTGTACCTGTCTTCAATGACAAGAAGTAATACCTAGTACTCACAACAATATATAAAAATATCACATGTACACAAATTTATATATATCAATATTGAGGGAGAAAAACTAACAATAATAAAAAAAGCTCATTTATCTGATATAATTAACAAATTAGTTGATGATAAATAAAAACTAAACCAATAAATTAAAAAAAAATCACTTAACGATCAAATTTGAAAATAGTCCCCTCTCCCCTCTTGATAATCTCTTTGCATGCCCAATTCTTGATAATTGCTTGTTCAATTCATTCTGCAAAAATAAAATAAAATAATCATCAATTACTTGTAAAGACATGTATAAACATACTTTACTTATAAACACATAAAATATATACTTATATACATTTATAAATGTATAAATTCATATATATATGCATCCAGTATAATATATATCAATTCATTTTATTAGGATCAGGATTGCAAAGAGAACACATAAAATTTGACTAGCTAGAAGACCTTTTAGACCACTTAAAATGACCTTGAACATGATTGAACCTATAATAAGACCATGGGCCACTACTATAAACCATGATTCAAATATTAAGAAACTAGCAAAATACTAACACAAGAAAAATTGATGGGAGGATAAGTTAGTTAATATAAAGTGTTTAAAAGACCAAATGAAAATTACTAGTCAATATGAAACATTCGGAACATGATATCGAACGGCAATGAGGTTGATGTATTTTGAAGCATAGGGGTCATAATGACATCAGCCATGTTCTACAGTTATAATATAATTATATAAAGACTTTGATGTGAAGAGATAAAATTGAATGAAAAATAAATGTTGAAATAGATAAAGAAATATAGTAGACAGAATAGAAAACCCGTCTTAGTGCAATATCAGAGGCATTTAAGAATCAAATTAGCTAGATGTCATTGTTACTGAAGCAGGTGAATCATACCCTAATGTTCTTGATATTGCAATAAAAGCACAAAATTTGGCCATTTTTTATTTTTTCGGTAAACAATCTGTTTAATTGATACACAATCATTCCAAAAATGTAATATAATAACCACAATGAGTAATTAGAATACTCTGTTGAACCCTTTGTCTCATTGGATTGATCTAACCAACATTACAATTCTCCACTTGATCAACAAATTCATTTATAGTGACAAATAAGTAATGAAATTCAGCCAACTAGTAATTGAAATAACCAATTCAAGTAAGAGAAGGGTCAGAAGAATGTGTGGAAACAATTTGAGGAGCTATGTTGTATTAAAAACTACATTGTTATAAGGAAAACAACACCGAAGGCAACACTTCCTTCAATTAGTCAAGTAACTAAAAAGTTCCCTTTCTTCAATTTAATCACTTTATACTATTACTCTCATGGGTCGCTATAGATTCTTCAAGCCATATAATGTCAATTATTACTTAAGAAAATATATATACAAGTACCAAATTTTCCATCACTACTCAATTTTGCATCAAAGAGAAACTAACAAAACCAACCAATCTCCCCTGAATGCAATCAACTACATTACAAAAACAAACATATATAGATAATTTGATATCTAAAAAAATGAGAAAAGGAAAAAAAGATTAAAACCTACCTTCTCAATGTCTCGTGGCTACACTCCTACAACAAACCGCATCGGTCAGACCAAAGCAAACAGGGGCCTTCCCTTGTGATCTCGCATACCCCGCCATATCAAATTGATTACAAAATCAACAGATCTAAGTGAACCTAACACGTGAAATCAACAAAAAAAAAAAAATAGCTAATGCGTCAAGAAGGGAAAAAAACTAAGAATCAAATATAAGAGAAAATCCATTATCATTTCTTCAAATAAATAATCAAAGTGAAACCCACCTCAAACTCTCCAATAACCAACTAAGAGCATAAATAAAAAGTAACCCAATCATTGTCACCTATGGTCTAACGTGGCTCCACTAAAGGAAAAAGGTTAAGGAGCATTGGTGATTTAAAACAAATACAATATCCTTGAAGTTTTTGATTTAAAAATAAATGAATAATGCTTATTGTGATAAGAAACTTACCATTGCCAAATGAAACTGCTCCATTTCAAGCATCATCCGTGCCTTAAATACTTCCATTTGTTGTTTCACTTTGTCATGTGAGCCTCATGTCTTCCATTTGTGGCTTAAATGCTCATTTTTCTTTATAACTACCATTCATCTTCAATCTTACCAAATGAGAAGCTGACCTTATCCTATATATGCATTTTAGACAACAGATTCAATAGGATAAACAATGTTCTAGATAAACCTCATGTTGGCTTATGGAATTAAGAAAATGAGATAAACAGTGTTCTAGACAACAAATTCAAAATGATTTAATTGAATTATGCAACACACTGAAGATTGCAGATTGCATATAAGGCAATTACACCAAATTGAGAGTGTGAGCCATATATATAAATAGCATAGACTACATATAATTTGGTGATTGAATATACACCACTAGGAGCAAGTCAATGTTTATTTATTAATCAAACAAGAATAACAAATATAAGAATTTATTTAACTATCCAAGACAACAAGATTATGTAATGAACTAAAATTAACAATTCTAATGCTAAGAGAGTAACTCTATTTCAAATATGCAACATTTTCAATGCACCCAAAAGTTGTGATTATATAAATATAAAGTTAATAATATATCAGGCATCGTCTATTATATCATAGCGAAGTTCCACTAGTAAATTCCAATTTAAATTTGAACTTAACCCACCAACTAAAATACATATTTTGAACAAAAAGACCAAAAATAAACAGATAAAGTAAAGCAAACGCCTAAATCACTCAAACAAACATAAAAAAGTGCATAAATAGACATTAGCACAAATTCCCACCTTTAACTATGAGCTTTCTCCGTCTTCAAAGAACAACAAAAGCCATTTATGAAGCTAAAATCACTCCAACCCTACCCAAAACCCGCAAATAAATTCATAACCTTTCAAGTAATTACTAATACTAAAAACAGACACTACAACATATTTAGTATTTTCCGGAAGTGCCAAAAATTATAAGTTATTACCGGCGGTTTTAAAAATCGCCGAAAATGACAAAGAATTCTGGCGGTTTATTAGAAACCGCCAGAAATAGCATTATATACCGGCACATTTTTAGAAAGCGCCAGAGATGGGGCTTATTACTGGCCGTTTTTAAAAATCGTGGAAATGTGTTATAGCCCAGCAATAAAATGCAATACTAAACTTTTTAAAAATAAAATGGACTTAGTCCAAGAGAATTAACATAGCTCAAACCTAAGCCCATGTTCTGAAAGCCCATCTATATATATTCTTTAACCACTCCATTACTCTTAACTCTAGCCACTCCGCCCGCACTCCTCTCTCTCCATCCTAAGTCCCAACTCACAACTGCCGATCTGTATTTTATGTTTGCTCTCTCTCTCTCTCTCTCTCTCTCTCTCTCTCTCGTGGCATGGGAGGACGGTGACGATGGCTTTTGCGAGATCGGAGCAGTGGCTTGACGAGATCGGTGATTTTCCATGTATTTCTACTTTTCCATCTATTTTCCAATGGCTTTGATGCATTCTGCATATGCGTGTGTAATGTGTGTATGATAGATCTGCGCATGTGTGTGTTTTGTGTGTGTAGTATATGTATCTCTGTACGAATTCCAAGCCGAGATTGAAAAGCTCATGAACCTGACTAAGCCGAGCTCAAACACTTGAGGTTGGAGGTCGATTCGACTTCTAGATTAAGTGATTGATTAAGAAGGCATCGATCAACTTCTGGATTAGGTGATTGATTGAGTTTCTGATTCTTTCTGTGTACGATTAAGTGGTTGATTTTGTTGTACCTTACATAATTCAAAATGAAATTCACAGGGTTCTAGACCGAAAAGTGCCACCTCTAACACCATTTGAGATAGATCCCTTGACGTATGTAGGCTACTTAGCTGGGAACTATGTCATGCTAGAAGCTCGGGATTAGCCAACCATGACTGAGATTGTAAATAGCTTAAAAAGAGCCTTGGCTGCGTGTTTAACACCCTTGCCGACGTAACAATGGTATGGACATGGTACAAGAAAGAGAAGAATCTTTTTAAGGTTACTGATGGTTATAGTTTGTCAACTGTAATAACAACTATATATAGTTCACCACATGTTTGATAAAATTGCTCTACCAAAATTGGATTATCCAACTTGTTCATCATCCTACTCCTTCCCAATTCTTAACTTATTATTAGCACTTTGTATCTCCCTCAAACTACATGTTACATTTAGTAATTTACATAGATTTTAAAGCATTCTTCTACTTAGTATTTTTTTCACTCATCTTATTTGCAGGGGCGAGTAGAAAGAACCAACTGTAGTTCTCACATATTTCACTCCTAATGCCGCCTTCATGTCCACAGCAATAGGTAATGAAATTCTAACTGATTCGTGTGTGAGTGTGACTCAAAAAGTATACCAATTAAAAATTTCCACACTTCGCAATAGAACGAATTCCTTGCAGAATAGGGCTATCGAAAGGGGTATCGTACCTCAGGGATTATGGTCTGATGAGTTGGAATACGGAATTAATTCTAATTAAATTTATAAGAAAAGAATTCTGATTTTTAAACTAATTAAAAAGATAAAATAAAATAAATCAAAGTAAACAAGATAGTGAAGATAATAAGAGAGAAACCTAGGGTGTTTGACTTCACCACTAACTCCACAATCAATGGTCAATTGAATCAACTATAGGGGAATTATATCATGCATAAGTGGTGTCGGTGGCTACAAGCTCACCTTCATCCGTCAAGAAGATAACATATGATTAAGGCTAAGCCATGGACTATCTTCGATTGGCATGGGCCATCTGCCTAACTACTCTAATCTAGGGTGCAGTATGGTTCATCTTCTCTAGGCATAATCCATCAAAGCTCATAACAATATATTCAGTGATTACCATTGTGTAATAATCTCTCTCATGATCACAGAAAACAAGAGGGATTGAGTTCAATAACAACAACTAAATATCTAAGACAAGATAAGAAATCATTGAGATTGAATTTACAAGACTTTTATTGCTCAATTCTATAATAAGAATCCTCACAATTACATAATCTATGCATGTATATAAAGGTCCCCAATAATTAAAACAATCAAACCATTGATGCTTTGTTAGGGCTACATCAAAACCCTAGTGGATGAACTAGTCGCTCATGGTAGAAGAAGAAGCTTCAACTGTTGAGGAAGAAGGCATCATCTTCATGAATTATGCGTATGACTATGTTCTCCAATGGCTCTGCAATATGTTTCTGTTCTCTTCTCAGCCCTCTTAGACTCTCCAATCTCTCTGTAAGCTCTCTCAACTCAGCCTCCAAGTCTTCACTTTATTCTCCAAGAGAATACACCAAAGTCCTAATCCAGTTAGGAATAAATTAGGGTTTCCCGCAGCACTAATCAGGTGGGTTTTTTCTGCTGACTTCGGCCCAACTTTTGACCCACTAGAAGTCCGATTTACGGAATTTTCGTGAAATACAAAAGTGTGCAGAATCAAATTTCGTTTAACCCATTAAGGAATTATGTCGATTTGAGGCTCGGAAATAAGACTTCTGGTCCGTTTTCCAAAATGGGATTAATACTGCATTATGCGCAGATTTGGGCTTCAGGCCCGAAACCTTCTTAAGCTGCTGTAATTCTCTTGGACCTCTTTCTTGGGCTGATTTGAGTTGAAATAAATGGTTGAGTGAATCTCCTTGATGTAGGCTTCATCTCACCATCTTGGATGTTTTCTTTAAAAGCCCAAAAACTTGGTTTTAACTGAAATAATCATTAAGGCCCTGAAAATACAGAAAACACTAAAACAAAGTAAAATCACAAAATAATCTATCACTAAGAGAATAAAATACATAAGTTAATAGGCTAGAATGTGTAACATTCAACGCCGATCACATCCCCAAACTTACATATTGCTAGTCCCTTAGCAATAGAATAAAACAAAACTAAAACAAAGAAACTAACAAATACTAACTAAACTACCCAACTCCACTTTCGTGGGAGAAACGATTGCATTTAGCATATGCAACAAGCCTTTAAACCCCTAGGTTCCCCCTAGTGGACGAGTTATAGTCTCGTGAGGGTTTCCAGAAATGTTACCCACAAACATTCAAAATTCTGTTTCAACATTAATTCAAAAAGAAGATTACAACACATAGTTACAAACTTGCATTCAAGAATAATTCCAAACTTTCAAATTCTATAATTCAAATCAATGGTCCCCATGCATAATTCACATCAACATATCTCAAAATAATCAACTCCAGCTCCCTCGTGAAAAGTGAACTAGCAGTCATCTCATGTAGTATAATCAAGCTCTGAATCTATTAAGGCACATACACCTTCAACTCACTAGCTCCCCTTATTGAAATCATACTTTCCAACATGAATACATGACTTTTCCATATATATTTTTTTTTCATTGCTTTATTGGTTGTGCAATGTCTTGATTTATTAAGCTTTCTGAAATATCCATGTAGCAAGCTTTCAGTCAGTGACTCCCAAACCAGATGGCTTTAGGGCACTAGGCTTTAAGATACCCCGAAGACCTAATTACTCGAATCAGTCAGGCTACAAATCAAGACAACCAATGCTCATCTTTTCTCACCCTTTCACTTTTGACGCGAACACTCCGTGCTTCCTGAGGCATAGAGGCCCGGTTACTCATGAAAAGGATCAAATTGATTTGCTTATTCATCACTTTTTTTCTTTTTTCTCTTTTCTTTTCTTTCATTGAAGTCAAGTATAACACATCATCGGTACTCATTCTCAAGAGATACTAATTAATATCAAGCATATGTAACTTAATAACTCAAAACCAAAGTCTATACCCCATAAGACTATGCTAGTGTGTTTGTGCATGTAAGGAAACTAAAATTAATCACTTCAAAACATGTTATTGCAAACCATGATTAAAACCACATAATTCAAACCATAGTTTTCAAAAATTTCAAACATACTCAAAAATTGCAAGTTATGTACCTACATAAGGTATTAATCCTTTGAATAATGTCAAAACATTCTATCTAAAAACAAAACAAAATAAAATAAAAAAATAAACTAAGAAAATAAAATAAAATAAAATCCTAATACAAAAAGATTTTCACACCAATTTCCCCCCATATGCAATAAAGCACAAAAATAGGCATCGCCTCACCCCCAAACTTAAACTGTACATTGTCCTCAATGTACTACCAATCAAAGCATAGAGAAGTGTAAGAACGATGTTACCGGGATCATGGAGTAGTGGAAAGAAAATAGAGTACATCACTAGTACGAAGGCAATGCAAGCACACCCCCAAACTTGGATGTTTCAACCTGTCAAAACAAACCACTATACCCCAAAGATCAAGGTAAAATAATATGGGTGAAAATAAATATGAAAGAGAAAAATCCTAAAAAAAATAAAATATTTTTTCATTTTTCATTTTTTTTTTTTATAATAAAAATCTAACTAAAAAAAAGAAAAATAAATAGAAGAATAAAAGCTAAAAATAAATTAAAATACAAAAGATGATTACCTTCCTGTCAAGGATGTGGTGGTGATTGAGCATCCAGATCCAAGTTTGCTTGGCGCATCAGTGCACGCATCATCCTCCTCATCTCTAGTTGCTCTTGGCGAGTGTCACGAAAGTGATCCGCCATCTCTGTTCTCATTGCACCAAACTATGTAGAGACCTCTGTCTGTAGGGTGCCAAATTGGGCTGTCAACCCAGCAATCTGCACTTCTAAATATTGATAATCATGGCCACCAGCCTGTGCATGCACTTCCTCTTCCTCTGCCTCCATCTCCTCTGGATCTTCCACCGGTGGTGGTATATCTACATGCTCTCCTCCCTGGGCCAACCGAGATACCTTACCAGGCGCCGCTATGACTCTCTGGTGCATATGAGATCGACTCAGGTTCCAGTCATACGTGCCATAATGAAGATCACGTGGAAAGGCAAGCTCGTCCTCATGGACTGCATACCCCTGTGACACAAGCAACTGGTGAATAATAGTAGGGAATGGAAACTCCCAGTCACTTGCATTGTCTGGTGCCTTAGCCACAACTTTGGAATAGAATTTCTCCATCTGGCCCCAGACAATCTGTGGGAATGACAGTCAATGCCCAAAATGTATGGCATATAAGGCTCTGAGGAACTCCTGAAGTCTTTCGGTTTTATGTCCAATTGGACATACATTCTTGAGTAGAACAGCGTCAAGGAACCATAAATGATTTGGCATTGAGGACTTTGAAGCTGCATTCCTTTTCGGCCCGGAAAATTGGTTGGCACACAATCGTGCAACCACATTGCCTACCGACAACTCATCGGGTAAAGGAGTATAGATATGAGATAAATTAGCTGGGCATTCATGAGGACAACCCATGGCAATGGCAATGGATGACATGTCCACTCGAACTATTGTTCCATCGATGGAAGAAGTAAGCACATCCCGCTCATCAGGTGTCGGCATTAAGTTCTGATAAAATACCTTGACAAGCCTCGGGTAAATGGTAGATGAGAGTGGAACAAAAATGGATGCCGATCGACGACGACGGATGTCAGAAATCCCCCATCGTGTCTCGGGAAACATACCATAAAGTTCGGCTATGTCAAACGTTCTTTCGAAATTCAACGCCCTTGGATGCCATCTCTCTTGAATACCTTCTCGGCGAGATCGTGAAGAACCTGTGGTCGGATCATGCCTCACTCGACGAGGATTACGTGAACTTGAAGCACCTTGGTGACTTGCTCTCTTTGGTGCCATAGAAGTAGAAAAAGTGTGGTTGAGGAATTAAATCGAACACTTGGTGTGCACAATTCTTTTGTAACGTTCAACCTCCTCTTTTCGGCAATTTTTCCACCTAAATCGAACAAATGAATGCACCAAATTGATCCCCCAAACTTGGTCTTCAAAAGCCCTCAAAAAGATTTGAACAATTTCTTCAAAGAAAAACTTCACTTACTTTGATGTTGAACTTAAAAAAGTGAGAGCTTCCTTTGAGAACTAGTGATTTTTGATCCAATTTGATGTTGAAGTTGATGATGATCAATGTTGAATTCTTGTATAATAATCACTAATTGAAGAAATTAGTTTTTCGGATGATGTAAGACTTGAATTGGAGTTCAAAGAGGTCTAGGATGCAAGTAGTAGCAACATAGGAACATAAGTGGTCCATTTATAGGCCTTAAAAATTCGGCAGCCCCTCCATGGGCCTTGGCCGATCGATCCCCCCTAGGATGGGCGATCGATCGCCCACCTGCTGGTGGGGAACTTCTAAAAAACACATGGGGCGATCGATCCCCCTCCTGAAGGCCTGTTTGACCCTCCATCGTCCAAGTTCGACCGAGACTTGATATTTTTGAGTCTCCATCGCCCAAGGTCGACTGAGAGCATTATTTTTCACCCGTCTTGAGTCCGAATACCTCGTTACACCTCTTGGCATCCTCCGGAAGTAACTTATACATCAAAAACTCAAAGAAAAACCATTAAAATGCAACTAGAATTGAAGAAAAACTTAAGAAAACTAAAACTAAAAATTAAATCAAAGAAAACTAAAGGAAATAAAGTATAGAAATACATACAGAACCTACAATTTAACGTCCGTAGGAGACGATTGACTCTCCGAAGGGATTAAGTCGGATAGACGGGATCCGTCAAGTCGACGGACTCCACGTCTCTTCTTGGCACACATCCTTCCACACAATGTTTCAACCTTTGGCCATTAACTTTCATCAAAGTGTTATCTCGAAAGCTTCAAATTTCCACGGCACCATGAGGAAAAACCGAAATCACTTGGAATGGTCCATCCCACTTTGAACGCAATTTTCCGGGAAACAACCGAAGCTTGGAATTAAAGAGCCACACTTTATCACCTGGAGAGAAGGACTTTCGTGAGATATGTCGATCATGAAATGCTTTCGTCCACTCTTTGTAAATTCGTGAACTTTCATAAGCATCACGTCTAAACTCTTCTAATTCATTCAATTGCAACTTCCTCTCCTCCCCAGCTCTTTTTGCATCGAAATTGAATTTTCGAATTGCCCAAAGTGCCTTGTGCTCAATCTCTACTGGAAGATGACATGCTTTCCCATACACCAACCGATATGGTGACATACTGATAGGGGTCTTATAAGCAGTTCGATACGCCCATAGTGCTTCGCTCAGTCGTAGTGACCAATCTCTTCTATCCGGTCTCACTGTCTTCTCGAGAACATGCTTAATTTCTCGATTGGACAGTTCTACTTGCCCACTTGTCTGAGGATGATAAGGTGTCGCCACCTTATATGTCACTGAATATTTAGCAAGCAAACCTCTCAAGAATTTATTGCAAAAGTGAGTACCACCATCGCTGATCAAGGCTCGAGGAATTCCAAATCGACTCAGAATATTCTCATGCATGAATTTGATTACCACCTTGTGATCATTGGTTCGAGTTGCAATAGCTTCCACCCACTTGGAGACATAATCCACTCCAACCAGAATATATTCGTAGCCAAAAGAAGGTGGAAAGGGTCCCATAAAATCAATTCCCCAAACATCAAAAATCTCCACCACCAGAATGGGGCTCATTGGCATCATATCACGCCTCGACATTGAACCCAATCTTTGGCACCGATCACAAGTCTTACAGAAAACATATGCATCGTGAAACAGAGAAGGCCAAAAGAATCCACATTGAAGTACCTTTGCTGCTGTCTTTCTTGCACTGAAGTGGCCTCCACATGCCAATAAATGGCAGAACTTGAGAATATCTTGAAACTCATGGTCTGGGACACATCGCCGAATAATCTGATCTACACAATATTTAAATAACTCTGGATCCTCCCAAAAGTAATGATGGACTTTAGAGAAGAATCGATCACGTTCTCGCTTGGTCCAGTCTCTTGGCACTTTTCCCGTGGCTAAATAGTTCACAATATCTGCATACCATGGTGTGGAGTTGTCGGACACTCCAAATAATTGCTCCCTCTGAAGTGTTTTGGAAAGTGTAGTGCATACAGAAGTTACCACCATGGTAGAAATTAGATCTTCAAACACCTTCTTCTCCTTCTGTTTTTCTTGCACCCTTATTTCATTTGTAGATTCAATCACATCTTCAGAGTCCATGAAGAAAACATCAGTCTGATCTGGAGGATTCTCAACAGCATTGAAAATATTAAGTTTAACCTTCATATTGCCAAATGAAATATCCATGATCCCCGACCTACAATTTATGCAAGCATCAGCAGTAGCTAAAAAAGGTCGACCAAGGATCACAGGAATGTGCCTCTTCGGATTGTGAACTGGCTCAGTGTCAAGTACAATGAAATCAACAGGAAAGTAAAACTTGTCCACTTTAATGAGCACATCTTCTATGATTCCTCGGGGTTGCTTTGTTGATCTATCTGCAAATTATAATACCACCGAGGTAGGCTTCAATTCTCCCAAGCCCAATTGTAAGTAGACTGAATAGGGTAGCAAATTCACACTTGCACCCAAATCAAGAAGAGCTTTATCAATATGGTGCTCCCCAATAATGCATGAGATAGTTGGAGCACCAGGATCTTTGTACTTGGGAGGAGTACACTGCTGAATTATTGAACTTACTTGTTGTGGCAGCATCACTTTCTTTGGCACATGGCTTTTAGAACGCCTTTTCTGAGTGCACAAGTCCTTCAAAAATTTTGCATAAGGAGGAATTTGCTTGATGGCATCAAGGAGTGGCAAATTAATTTTCACTTGGCGAAATACCTCCATCATGTCATGCAGCTTGTCCCCTTGCTTCCCCACTTTAGATGCTTCTAGGAAACGTTGTGGGAAAGGAGCCTTGGGCTCATAAGAAATTTCAGCAATTGGACTTGTGGTCACTTTTTCTTCTTCTTTCTTCTCACCCACTTTATTGTCAATTATTTTCCCACTTCTCAAAGTGGTAATAGCTTGGACTTGCTCATGGTATGGGTTGCTTGTGGAAGCTTGCACCCCTCTTGGATTAGCAATTGGTTGACTAGGGAGCTTCCCTTCTTCTCTTCTGCATAATGAAGTTGCAAGCTGTCCAAACTGAGATTCCAGTTTGGCAATGGATTGAGAATGCGAGTGCACTAGCTGAACTGTAGATTGTACTGTTGCTGCAGTAGCTTGCACTGTCTCTATGAGAGAATCAAGCTTGTCAAATTTAGACAAGGTAAGTGTCAGCTTGTCTTTAATAGCAGAAATTCTTTGGGCCATAGGACTTTGTGTTTGATATTGCTGTTGAGGCACAAAAGTCCTAGGTTGATATGATGGTTGCATTGCTGCCCCTTGGTTACTGTAAGAAAAACCAGGATGATTCCTCCATGTGGGATTGTAAGTATTACATCGTGGAGGATTCATTGGTCCAGTGAAAGTAGCTTGAACTTGCTCATGTTGAATATCAGAAAATTGCCCCACCGAAGGACAATTGCTCATGTTATGCATAGGACTAGAGCAAAATTCACAAGGGCCTAGCAATGAAGAATTTGAAGCAGAAGGAGTTTGATTGGCAGCCATGATTGCTGCCACCTTCTGTGCAATTAAATCAATATCAGTTGGTATAGCTTCTGAAGCACTAACCTCAAAAATCCCATCAGTCTTCCTTGTAGTGGCAGGTCTGCTAGAACGAGTAGAGGACACATGTTGTAGAGAGTTGTCACTAAGATTTTCAAATAAGGTCCATGCCTCTTCTTCACTCTTCAACATAAAAGTACCTCCACATGACGCATCAACCATCTGTCTGTTGGCTTCTGTGAGCCCTTCATGAAAACTCTGCACTAATTGCCACTTAGGAACTTGATGATGGGGACACTTCCTAAGAAGGTCCTTGAATCTTTCCCATGTCTCATAAAATTGTTCCCCCTCATGTTGGGAAAAACCAGTGATAGCACGTCTGAATTGATTGGTCTTCCCTATTGGAAAATACTTCTTAAAAAACTCATGTTGCATCTGAGTCCAAGTCGTGATAGAACCAGCCGGTAGGGAGTTAAACCAATACTTTGCTTTGTCTTTCAGAGAGAATGGAAAAAGTCTCATTCTGAAAGCATCTTCAGAGAAGTTGTGAATTTTTATAGTTGAGCACACTTCAATGAAGTCATCCAGATGCTTGTAAGGGTCTTCTTGAGTCAGCCCAAAATAAGAAGGTAGCATCTGAATAATGCTGGACTTCATCTCATAATTCTGTGCTGTGACATTGGGTAGTTGAAAACCTGCTGGCGAGGTATATGTCTCAGGAACATAGTAGTCCCTCAGCAATCTAGCTCTTTCTCCATCAGCATTAGGAACAAGGTTGTTATTCCTCTCTTCTGCCATGTCTTCAATTAATTCTTCCTCTTGCACAATTGTATCAACAGGGATGTTCCTCTGTTGTCTAAGAGTACGTTCAGGTTCTGGATCAAGAGGTATCAAAGGATCAGCTACAGAACGACGACCTTGCATATATTTACCAAGAGCACCTGAAAAGAAAACAAAAACAAAATTAAAAATAAAATATAAAAATTTCCTAAACTAAAAATCCAATTAAAACTAATTCTGTAAAATCCAATCAATCAAATAGATAATCCCCGGCAACGGCGCCAAAAATTGATTCGTGTGTGAGTGTGACTCAAAAAGTATACCAATTAAAAATTTCCACACTTCGCAATAGAACGAATTCCTTGCAGAATAGGGCTATCGAAAGGGGTATCGTACCTCAGGGATTATGGTCTGATGAGTTGGAATACGGAATTAATTCTAATTAAATTTATAAGAAAATAATTCTGATTTTTAAACTAATTAAAAAGATAAAATAAAATAAATCAAAGTAAACAAGATAGTGAAGATAATAAGAGAGAAACCTAGGGTGTTTGACTTCACCACTAACTCCACAATCAATGGTCAATTGAATCAACTATAGGGGAATTACATCATGCATAAGTGGTGTCGGTGGCTACAAGCTCACCTTCATCCGTCAAGAAGATAACATATGATTAAGGCTAAGCCATGGACTATCTTCGATTGGCATGGGCCATCTGCCTAACTACTCTAATCTAGGGTGCAGTATGGTTCATCTTCTCTAGGCATAATCCATCAAAGCTCATAACAATATATTCAGTGATTACCATTGTGTAATAATCTCTCTCATGATCACAGAAAACAAGAGGGATTGAGTTCAATAACAACAACTAAATATCTAAGACAAGATAAGAAATCATTGAGATTGAATTTACAAGACTTTTATTGCTCAATTCTATAATAAGAATCCTCACAATTACACAATCTATGCATGTATATAAAGGTCCCCAATAATTAAAACAATCAAACCATTGATGCTTTGTTAGGGCTACATCAAAACCCTAGTGGATGAACTAGTCGCTCATGGTAGAAGAAGAAGCTTCAACTGTTGAGGAAGAAGGCATCATCTTCATGAACTATGCGTATGACTATGTTCTCCAATGGCTCTGCAATATGTTTCTGTTCTCTTCTCAGCCCTCTCAGACTCTCCAATCTCTCTGTAAGCTCTCTCAACTCAGCCTCCAAGTCTTCACTTTATTCTCCAAGAGAATACACCAAAGTCCTAATCCAGTTAGGAATAAATTAGGGTTTCCTGCAGCACTAATCAGGTGGGTTTTTTCTGCTAACTTCGGCCCAACTTTTGACCCACTAGAAGTCCGATTTACGAAATTTTTGTGAAATACAAAAGTGTGCAGAATCAAATTTCGTTCAACCCCAGTTAGGAATTATGTCGATTTGAGGCTCGTAAATAAGACTTCTAGTCCGTTTTCCAAAACGGGATTAATACTGCATTATGCGCAGATTTGGGCTTCAGGCCCGAAACCTTCTTAAGCTGCTGTAATTCTCTTGGACCTCTTTCTTGGGCTGATTTGAGTTGAAATAAATGGTTGAGTGAATATCCTTGATGTAGGCTTCATCTCACCATCTTGGATGTCTTCTTTAAAAGCCCAAAAACTTGGTTTTAACTGAAATAATCATTAAGGCCCTGAAAATACAGAAAACACTAAAAAAAAGTAAAATCACAAAATAATCTATCACTAAGAGAATAAAATACATAAGTTAAGAGGCTAGAATGCGTAACATTCAACGCCGATCACTAACCAACTTGATAGCCTTGGCTATTCTCATAATCACCATTCTTAGGAATGTTTGTATCCAATTAGGCGCTAGCCTTTTAAGTAGTAGTAGTAATAGTTTTCTTATGATAGAACATATATATTGCAGTTATGTTTTTGATAATGCTTGTTCTGCTTGTAATATTAAGTTTCTCAGCTTCGACGGTCAGTCCCAACCACTGAAAAACATTTGTAACTCAAATATGGTGATTTACATAAGGAATCAGAGGAAATTGGATTAATAAAATAATTTTGCTATTAATTTGCGAAGGGTTTGATCAGATTCATTTACTTTCTTCTTTGTAGCAATTTCTTTGTCCTATTCTTTCCAAGATTCTGAGGGGTGTAACCTTATCTAGAATCCATGCTTCTTCACATTGCCTAGGAATTGCATTTTTTTTTTTGTTTCTTTCGGTTTAGCCAATGTTCTTCCATTAGTCAACAATTTCACAAGTCTCTTGGATCCCTGCAGGCCTAATACACCAAAATATTTATATTTAGGATGTGTCTGAAAGATTTCAAATGTCAGTGTCAACATTTCTAGAATTTTAGTTGCATTTCTTGTAATGAGATTTGAATGGTTGGAAAGTTGTACATTGGACATCCCACAACTAAAGAGAAGTTGGGGGAGAAGAAAAATGTGACAGTCCCCACATTTGTCATATATTTTAGATGATGTTTTCTGTGTTGTTGGGAAATGAATGGTGAATTGAACGTAATGTTTTTTTCCAGGTGACATTCATGGGCAATATGCAGACTTACTACAGCTCTTGAGTCCATTGGATTTCCACCAGACTCCAATTATACCTATTCCTTGGAGATTATGTGGACAGAGGAAAACAAAGTATAGAGAGTATATGCCTCCTCCTAGCTTACAAGATCAAGTTCTAGGAATGTGGCGGTCTGTTAGAGCTCTAGCAAAAGGGTACGAGTACATGATGGGGATGATCATCTTTGTACCTGTGGGAACGAAATAATTTTTAAAAGTTGAACAGAAAATTCCACTAAATTGAAATTACCAATAAATAAATAATTATATGCCTGGTAATACAATTTGGAAGTCTCGTAACCCAATGACCCCTTAACCAAAATAAACAAAAGTTTAAGATTCTAATTTAAAACTAATAACCAAAATCTCCAAAAGAGTTCATAGTATGACCCTTGAATAAGAGGATTGGTTTCTACCCTGTGATCGATGAGAAGAGATTTCTGCCACAACCAATCCTAAAACTCTATCCTCGCAATGGAACCTGTCTGAAACCTGAAATATCAATAAAGTGGGTTAAACCCACGAGTAACTCCGTAACTCCTATCTACTACATCACAATCAGAGAACTAATTTGCATACCCTCAGTATAAGGGTCACAAAATAAATCCATAGATTTAACATACAAGTCATTCTTTTATCCAGTTTCATGTTTTCAAAACAACAGTCATTATTTATAATATGCGACCCAATCCCTTATTATGCAAAAGTAAATAGATTCCTTAAGTTCAGCAGAAATAAACATAACATGAAATACTATCAAGTTTAAGTAATCCTAACATGCCACTATTTTTATCGTTTGATACCTTAATAGGTATAGGTATAGGTATAAACATACTGGTCATTCCCTACCTAGTTCATGTTTTCAAAAATAAAATTCATCTTATACCATGTTCCATTAAAACCCTCATCATAAGCAATGAATACATTCTTTAAGTTCAAAATAAAAACATATGCATGTATTTTATTAAATCTAGGCAATCCTGATAAGTGCTCAATGCTATGCATTTGAACCCTCTTTATTGCATATGTTAGTCCCATTTTTACGTTTACCGAGATACATTTACGG
This sequence comes from Cornus controversa, assembly GCA_026545225.1. Taxonomy (NCBI): domain Eukaryota; kingdom Viridiplantae; phylum Streptophyta; class Magnoliopsida; order Cornales; family Cornaceae; genus Cornus; species Cornus controversa. The sequence continues at coordinate 24,676,699 of CM048848.1, read as the reverse complement.
TATTTTTGTATTTTTGATGTATTACAGGTTTTGTAGTAAAAGGAGCAAGGTTTGAGGCCATTTGCAGTTGAAGAGCAAAATTCATAATTAAAGCTAAGGCATCTTGATCAATCGAGATGTTGATCTCGATCAATCGAGATCTCGATTGATCGAGACTTGATTTCGATTGATCGAAATCTCGATCAATCGAGATTCCAATTTCGATTGATCGAGATTCTGTAGACCCACTTGCCCACTTGCTCACCTGCTCTTCCCACTTGCAACAAAATCTCCCTTCTTGCATGACTTAGAGGGATTGTCTGACTTGAACAAGACATTTGGAGACATTCTTGATATAGTTGATATATATATTTATGGTGGGCCCCAAGGTTGAAAAGGAGGCCATAAAGCACACAAAGAGGTCATTCTCTCATATATCTCATACAGATCAGACATACACAAGGAGAGACATTCGGGAGAGGAGAAGAATGAGCTGAACCAGACCTTGAAGCTTCATTTTCTCCATCAATGGAAGAGTGCAAGGCTGCCATGACCAACTAACTTCTCTACTAGGGTGTGGTTGATACCCCTAGCCATGTAAACTTGTTCATTTTTATAGTATTTTGGGATTTGTATTTAAATATTGATTATTTAGTCTAGTGACGATGTACACTTATACATCTCTTATATATATTCATTTGATGTTGGTTTTATTCTTGTCTTAGAGTAAAATCTATCTTGTGAATGCACAACATTTGCTTCTTCTACAAGAAGGGCAAATGATGGCTAGGTAATGGTGTTTAAATGAATGTGTTGTGTTTGCTTGTATAAACCATGTCAAGATAAGGTAGTTTGGATGCATTTAGGTTCACTTAGAGAGTAGGGTAATTAGTTAGGTTGAAGAACTATGCTTGTTGAAGATGGATTATGATAGGTTTGCACACACATTAATCCTTTGATATGTCATTGAGGTCACAAGCCTAATGACATTGTTAGACATTTAATTTATGAATTCCAAGCTTGCTACACTTATGAACATGTGAATGGCTAGTGGTGGAAACCACCCCTAGCTCTCTCTCCCAACTTTTAACTCTTTAAATTTATTGTTTTTACATTCATGCAATAGTTTTATAAACAAAAATCAAAACCTTGTTTTTAGAATTAAAGTAGAATTAATTTTTCTTTAAGACAATTTACGACTAGTCCTCGTGGGATCGATACCCTCTATATAGAACCGTATCTACAAAGATTCGTGCTCTTGCGAGTGGTTAAATTATATTTTGATAAAGGAGCAAAAATAAGCTTACAATATAATTCAAGTTTAGCCACATCAAAATTTTGGCGTCATTGCTAGGGATTACGGTTAAATTGTCGTCATTGAAAGATTAAATCTGGTTTAATTCTTAGGCTAGAAATTCTTTCATTCTTTTTTTGTATATATCTTGTTCTTATCTCTCAAATTGCTTGATTTTAGGTATACCACATAGCGGGCATCTTAAAGGGTCAAAGTTGGAACCCTTTGTGAGTATAAAGTCGAAAATTGTGCATTTGAGTAAATTCTTTTTTTTCTGTATATATTTTTGTTGTTTATTTTTGCGTATTGAGGTGTTGTTCTACTATTAATGCATGCTAGGTAGACAGTCATTGTCACTTCCGTTGCTTCCTTGTAATATTGAACTTGAACGAACACTTAGACAACGTAGAGGAACCTCTAGGGACCCTATATTGCCTAAGACTGAAAACATGGAACCAAATGAGAGACAACCTCCCGGACTACCTCCTTTTAATCATGAACAACAACCTCTACCTCCTCCTCCTCAAGGAGAACTGCTTATGGACTTTTATCTTCCGACTACATTTGAAGTACCTTCGTGTATTCAATTTCCGGATGTAGCGGCAACTCAATTCGAAATAAAGTCCTCCACCATCAATCTTCTTAATAGCTTCCATGGTCTCCCAAATGAAGATCCATACCGGCATTTAGATTACTTCCTTTCCGTGTGTTCCACCATTAGGGTACCACACTTTACGAAGGATGATCTAAAGCTTCGTATGTTTCCATTCTCCCTAAAAGATAAAGCTAGAAGTTGGTTCAATTCCTTAGAACCTAACTCAATCCATTCTTGGGCGGAGATGCAAATTGAATTCTTAAAAAAATACTTCCCAATGGGAAAGACAAGTGATATTCGGCGAGCAATCACCAGATTCACCCAAATTGATCAAGAACAATTTCATGAGACGTGGGAGAGATTAAAAGACCTTCTTAAATCTTGTCCGCACCATGTTGTCCCAAAATGGCAGCTAGTGCAAAGTTTTTATGATGGAGTGAGTGAGCAACATAGGCAAATGATAGATTCCGCTTGTGGAGGTGGATACCTTTCGAAAAGCCCAGATGATGCATGGAAACTTTTTCAAACCCTAAGCAATAATTCAGCTCAACGCTCCTCCACTAGAAAAGGGAAATCCACCCTACCTTGTAGAGGAGGGAGATGAGGTTGCCATGCAAGTAGAAGCCTTAACCCGAAAAATGGACCAAATCATGAAAAATGGGCTGCCAACTCCAAGCCAACCTGTTCAAAATTAGGAAGGGTGTTCTTTTTGCTATAGCACTTCACATTATGTGCAAGATTGTCCTATTGCCGGTCAATCTCCCGATTATGCTCAAGAGCAAGCGAATGCCTTGTACTCTAAATAAATGAATGATCCATATTCAAATACCTACAATCCTAGTTACAAGAATCATTCGGCATTTTCATGGAAATCTCAAGAACCAAATCCCTCTTTTTAAGGGCAAAATTCCTTTAATTCCCAATCTCAACAGCCTCGATATAGGCCAAATCCTCAACCTTACCATCAAAGATCCAACTACCAACAACCACCACCTCCTCCGAGAAGCCAAGGTTTTGAAGAAAGAGTGATAAGCAATCTTGAGGCTAATACTCGCTTGTTGCAAACCCACTCTCAATCAATCTCTAAGCTTGAAGCTAATGCTCAATCTATGGCTAGGTTAGAAGCTCAAATCGGGCAACTAGCTAATGCCTTGAATAGAAGAGAGGAAGGTAAGTTACCAAGTCAGTCGGTGGCAAATCCTAAGGGTGTTCATGTGATTGAAGATCCATCATCTTCATCTTGTAATGCTCCTCCGGAGCAAGTTTAATCAATCACCACCTTAAGGAGTGGTAAAATCATAAATTCCAAGGTTGGGGAAGAAAAAGAAAAAGAAAAGGAATTCAATGAGCAATCCAAAAATCCAAAAGAATCCCAATCAAATCCAAATGTGTTTCCTTCAAATCCAAATGTGAACAAATTCCCACAAAATTCAAAAGGAATGGCAAGTAAAGTTGTGTCACCATCTATTCCAAATCTTGACACTTCTTTTGAACCTCTGGTTCCTTTTCCTCAAAGATTGAAGGAACCTTCTCATTTCAGGAAGCAAGGAGAGAAAATTCAAAACATGATGGAGATCTTCAAACAAGTAAAGATTAATCTCCCTCTCCTTGATGCTATCCGACAAATTCCCTCCTATGCTAAATTCTTGAAGGACTTATGCAGTCAAAAGTGCAAATCTAGGAATAATGTTCCTAAGAAACTCCTCCTAACTGAGCAAGTAAGCTCCATTTTTCAACACCAAGCCCCTCCTAAATTCAAAGATCCGGGTGCTCCAACCATTTCATGCACCATCGAGAATCAAGCTTTTGAAAAGGCACTTCTTGATTTAAGGGCTAGTGTCAATTTGCTTCCATTCTCAGTTTACCAACAATTAGGTTTGGGGGAACTTAAGCCTACCACAGTTGTGTTGCAACTTGCCGACCGCTCGGTGAAGCAACCACGTGGCAACATAGAGGATGTGATAATTTAAGTGGACAAATTTTATTTTCCGGTGGACTTCATAGTCCTTGACACGGAACCGGTCCAAAATCTAAATAGACATATTCCTATCATTCTAGGTCGTCCATTTTTGGCCACGACAAACGCTTGTGTTAATTTCCGTACCGGAGTAATGGACATCTCTTTCGGGAATATGAAAGTTCGTTTGAACATCTTTAATGCTTCTCACCACACATCCGACGACGAAAGTGAATGCTTTTGTGTTGATGTAGTGGAAGATCTTGTTCAAGAAGCACTTCCTTCCATTCTTTCTAAGGATCCTCTAGAGGCGTGCCTAAGTCATTTCAACTGTGATGATTATGACATTGAGCAATCTATTTGTGAAGTTAATTCAATGCTTGATGTCACGACTGTCATGGATTTGCCTAAATGGAGAGTTCCAAGAGAACCTTTGCCTCATTTGTCCTATACTTTCCAAACTCCTCTCTAATTTCTCCACCACAACTTGAGCTCAAGCCTCTACCGGCTACACTCAAGTATGTTTTCTTGGGCGTTAATGAGACCCTTCCAGTCATTATTGTTTCCAATCTCACCAATGATCAAGAGATGGAACTTCTAAAAGTGCTAAAAGAGCACAAGGAAGTAATAGGATGGAGTGTGGCAGATCTTAAGGGAATAAATCCTTCTATTTGTATGCATCACATACTTGGAAGAAGATGCAAAGACCTCAAGAAAGGCACAACGTCGATTAAATCCAAATATGAAGGACGTTGTAATGAAGGAGGTGGTGAAGTTACTAGATGCGGGAATCATTTACCCCATCTTAGATAGTAAGTGGATTAGTCCCACTCAAGTGGTTCCTAAGAAATCCGGTATTACGGTGCAACCAAATGATAAGGGTGAATTAGTTTCCCAACGCACCACCACGGGATGGAGAGTTTGCATAGATTATCGAAAACTAAATTCAGTAACTCAGAAAGATCACTTCCCTCTTCCATTCATTGATCAAATCTTAGAAAGATTAGCCGGTCAAAGTTTTTATTGATTCTTAGATGGATATTCCGGCTATAATCAGGTGGCTATAAACCCGAGGGACCAAGAGAAAACCACATTTACATGTCCTTTCGGCACATTTGCTTAAAAACGCATGCCCTTCGGGTTGTGCAATGCACCGGTGACTTTTCAACGGTGTATGATGTCTATCTTTTCGGATATGGTGGAAAATTTCTTGGAAGTGTTTATGGATGATTTTTCTGTGTTTGGACCATCATTTGAATCATGTCTCCAAAATCTATCCCGTGTTTTCAAACGATGTCAAGAGACCAATCTAATCCTCAGTTGGGAAAAGAGTCATTTTATGGTTCAAAAGGGTATTGTCTTAGGGCACATTGTGTCTAAGAGAGGAATTGAGTTGGACAAAGCCAAGGTTGAACTTATTTCCAAACTTCCTCCACCATCAACGATGAGAGAGATTCGTTCTTTCATTGGGCATGCGGGCTTTTACCGCCGTTTTATCAAAGACTTTAGCAAGATCTCTCGGCCTTTGTGTCACCTTCTTAAAAAAGAGTCTTGTTTTACCTTTGATGAAGCGTGCTTTAATGCTTTTGAAAAACTCCGCACCATGCTTACAACCGCTCCAATTCTCATCCCTCCAAATTGGGCTCTCCCATTTGAGATCATGTGTGATGCATCCGATTATGCCATGGGTGCGGTCTTAGGGCAACGAGTAGACAAATTGCCGCATGTTATCTACTATGCAAGTAAAACCCTTTCCGAGACTCAAATCAATTATACCACAATGAAAAAGGATTTGCTTGTGGTAGTATCTGCATTGGACAAATTTTGAGCTTATCTATTAGGTTCAAAGGTTATTTTCTATTCGGACCATGCTGCCCTCTGGCATCTTTTGGCCAAAAAGGACACCAAACCTAGATTGATCCGATAGATACTCTTGTTGCAAGAATTTAATTTTGAGATTAGAGACAAAAAGGGAACTAAAAATGTGGTGGCTGACTACCTCTCTAGAATTCTTGTTGAATCCCTTCATGACTCCATTCCAGTTTGTAAATCCTTCCCGGATGAACAACTCTTTGTAATCTCTCAAGAGAGTATCCCTTGGTATGCGGACATTGTCAACTACTTGGCAACCGGTAAAATACCGTCTTCTTGGACCAAGCAAGAGAAGGATCGGTTTTTCTCTCAATCATGATCATATTATTGGGACGATCCTCAATTGTTCAAATATTGCCCCGATCAAATAATCCAAAAGTGTGTAACCAACAGTGAATTCCAAAGCATTCTTAAATTCTGTCATACACTTGCTTGTGGGGGACACTTTAGTGCTAAGAAAACCGCACCAAAATTCTTCAATGCGGGTTTTTCTGGCCAACAATTCATCGGGATGCATACTCATTTTGCCGCTCGTGTGAGCTACGTCAGCGCCTTGGTGCGATGTCTCAGAAGGACACGATGCCTCTCAACCCTATTCTTATTGTTGAGATATTTGATGTGTGGAGCATTGACTTCATGGGACCTTTTTCACCCTCTACTGGTCAAGAGTACAAATGACCACGCAGTTGTGGTTAAGTTCATTCAAGCGAATATCTTTAGCCGTTTTGGTACACCTCGAGCCCTCATCAGTGACGGAGGTAAACATTTCTGTAACCAATTCCTTCGAACCTTGCTTACCAAATACTCTGTCACACACAAAGTAGCCACCCCATACCATCCTCAAACTAGTGGCCAAGTGAAAGTATCCAATAGGGAGATTAAGAATATTTTTGAGAAAACAGTTCAGCCTAACCGAAAAGATTGGTCATTGCGACTAAATGATGCATTATGGGCTTACTGAACTACTTATAAGACTCCTATTAGAATGTCACCTTACCGGTTGGTTTATGGCAAAACGTGTCATCTTCCGGTTGAATTGGAGCACAAGGCTATGTGGGCCACCAAGACTTTCAATTTTGACATGCAAATGGCCGGATCTAATCGAAAGCTTTAATTAAATGAATTGAAAGAATTGCGACATGACGCGTATGAGAATGCCAAAATCTATAAGGCAAAGTCAAAAGCCTTTCATGATCGCAATATTCGAGTCAAAACATTTTCTCCGGGTCAGAAAGTATGGTTGTACAACTCATGCCTCCATTTGTTTCCCAGAAAACTTCACTCCCATTGGGATGGTCCATTTTTGGTTAATTCCGTTGCCCCCCATGGAGCGGTGGAATTGAAGGACTTGAAAGACGGATTGTGGTTCAAAGTGAACGGGCAGCGCTTAAAATTGTGTGTGGATGACCAAGTTACCACAGAATACGTAGATGTCGTCACTTTGACGGATCCCGTGTATTTTGACTCGTGAGCCGATTCTGACGTCATGCCATAGACGTGTAAGGTGGCGCGACCATGGTAGCTATCATGCTTCCATGATGTCCCTCTAATCCAAAGTAACTTTTGTATCTAAGTAATTTTGTATCTAAGTCCCATAAGTCCAAGTCCATGAAGTATAAGTCAAGCTGACTGTTTTTGAGCATTTCGATTGATCGAAGCAAAGATCTCGATCAATCGAGATTTTGATTGATCGAGATCTTGGTCTCGATCGATCGAAATAATGCAGAGATGTTGGAGCCTTTTGCAAAGATCAAAGTCCCGAGAGGTGGTTTTCTTCGATGGCACTTCGATAGGTCCTCGATCAATCAAAATTTTGATTGATCGAAGCAAGGATTTCGATTGATTGAGACTTGATCTCGATTGATCGAAGCTAGGATTTTGATTGATCAAAATCTTGATTGATCGAGATGTGCATCTCGATCAATCGAGATTGACATGATGCCTGCACGTAAGCCACTTATTTATTTGAACCGCCGGGCTCCCTCTCATTTCTACGATTCTTCCCAAGACCATCCGACTTCTTCCTCTTCTCTGAGAGATTCAAAGCTTCCCCGAGCGCCGTCCAACCCTTGTTCGATCATTCCTGACCATCCACCATCGTTCGCCGTAGTCCGAGCTCTCCGCGTATACGCGCACGTTCGTCTCTTCGCGGCTGCGTGTTAGGACTTCATCTTCTTGCACCGATCATCATCTTCACCTTTAGGTAAGTGATGCATGGTTATATTTTGCTTGCTTTGCCACCATTTTTGTTAGTTTTTTGGCGTAATAAGCATATACAGATGATGTTGGGTTGGAGTGGTTTGCATTCGCTATGTTCATAATGGGATCTGCGGGTTTCGGGGGTAGGAGTGCATGTATTGGTGAGATTTTGCATTATTTTTGTTTCGGATGTTTGATGTAAGGTTTGCAACTGCGTCCCCATTGTTTTGGTTGCCTCTGTTTACACTGCTTCGTTGAGAGCAAATTTTGGAATGCATGTGTCGGCACCATGGACTAGAACCTCCTTTTTAATTTTTATTCTTATTTTAGATTCATTTTATTTTCTTTTTATTTACTTTAATTTTTGGAATAAGTGCAAACTATTCCAGGGCTATGGCACGTGTGAAGAATGCTCCCGGTGCTGTTAGAGATGTGCCCGGGCGAGCCTTTCGAACTCGAAAGTTCCACCTGGAGCATAGATTTGAGCTGAGAGAGTTCGAGATGCGCCCTGACTGCTCATGGGCTGTAGCAGAGCTACGGTGGCGTTGCCTCGACCGATTATGTGTGCCACCCACCGATGTGGCGCACGAGCGCTTGGTGCAGGTCTTCTATGAGCGTATGACCTATTCCTGCACCGAGCCTGACACATTGGACAGGTCGTAGGCGGCGTGACGATTACTATCACTCCGAGCCGGATCGCACAGATGCTCGGCATTCCTCACCAGCAGCCTCCAGATATGGTTGACCAGGGTGGTCGACCGATCTACAGGGCCGAGTTTCCAGCAGACATGACGCTATTCTCCATCATGATGGACATGTGTGGCGGGGTGTTTACCACACCCAGTCACAACTGCACGTCCAAATTGAAGTGCCCGAGTGTGTTATGGTTTTTGGACACCGTTCTCATCAAGAACGTGTGTTCTTTACAGCATATGGCAGAGCGCTGAGGTGACCTTCTCCGTTGCCTATACGCTTTCCACACGGGCACTTGGTTTTCTATCCCATCGCTGATATGGGGGCAGATGTTCAAAATCTGGGACGGCCTTGTCAACAAGAGCATGAGGCAAGCAGCGAGTTGGCAGCTTCTCTTTCTTTTCCTAGTCGTAGCCTTCCTTAGCTGTGCCAATATACCGGTCAGTGATACTGACATCCAACTGGCACCGCCCTCCCGCTACACGCCTACTCAGTGGGAGCGGGTGAGGCGACACTTGGAGCGACAGGACCACCAGGGCGATCCACCAAAGGATGTGGACATGGATGCCCTAGTGGAGATGGATGAGGATGCGCCCATAGAGGGTGAGGCATCCAATGAGGAGCTGGGGGATGATGATATGGATATCGCCGTAGAGCGACATGAGATCCTGGCGACTGGCTACTCCTGTCTGGCAGCTGACGTTGAGCGGCTCCAGTAGGGTTTTGAGGAGCACGTCCAAGTGACGCAGGGTCAGTTGGAGGCTATTAGGACGGACATTACGTCTTTGGCATAGGGTCAAAGGGCGATCTTAGACGAGTTCCGGGCCTTTCGGCAGGACCTGCAGTTCCTATTTGTCGGCCGAGCTTCCACCTTCGCCTCTACTCGGCCGACCGAGCCACCACCACCACCACCCGCCCTAGAGTAGCTGTATTTATTTGTATTTTCTGTTTTACTTTCTATTATTTTTCTTTCTTTGCTGTTCGATAGGCTATGTTGGCCATGTTCATTTTTGAGTATTCCAGCTGCATGTACACTTTGTACTGAAACTCATTTTCACATATATGGAATACAGTTATCCTTTCTTTTATAGCATGTGTTTTATTTACTGTCTTTATTTTTACTTTCTGCCAATATCTCTGCTCTCTATACTTTGACTATGTATGTAGTACCACTTGCCTAATTGTTATATGCGATTCAGTTGATGATTTCCGTTTATTACCGCCTGGTTTAAATTCCCAATACTGTTGAGATTGCTTCAACGTAGTATGGCGTTAATAAAGAAAGGCAGCCCCTTTGCATGCTATACGATAGCGTGCCTGGATAGTCAATATCTTATCGCATAGACCTCTTAGTCAATTGGGAAACACCAGTTCAGAGCCTTACATTTGTAGTGATCTTGGCATTGTCCGTTTGTACATGATTCTTTTATTATGTTCTTTTCATATACTTTTTGTTCCTTTTAATGCTCGTGGTATCCAGTTGGTGTTCCGTGCAGGTTTCTCTCATTTGCAGGATGACCGCTCGTGTTGTAATGCCATTTTTGTCGCGTTCTGCAGTCCCGATAATTTCTTTCCTTGTTCTTCTTGTTCAACCATTGAGGACAATGTTGTGTCTAAGTTTGGGGGTGCGGTATGCTATACCACTTGCATATGCATGCAATGTTCAGTCTTTGTAGTGATGGTCATTGTAGAGCAGTTTTTTCTTTCTTTCTTTTTCTTGAAATTTTTGCATGCTTGCTATGATATCTTGCTTTTTAAAGGAAGATCATTCGAATAAATGTCCGAGGTAAATGCAGCAGGTAATTAAGAACTTTAACATTGTAAATACCCGCACTTTTGCAAACTATGTAATAGGTTAGAATGGTCTACATTTTTGTCCATATATGAATACGTACGGTTCTTGCCCTGAATTTGTCCTTAACCGCACAAATTTGCACACATGCATTTTAAATGGTGGGGTATAAGTCTGATGGAGAATTTTGTAAATTTTTGTTTTTATCTGAACAACTTAAAGAATGAGTTCTTCCGGTTGTTGTAAAATATATATATATATATATAAAATAAATGCAATAAGCCTTCTCACGCAATAAACCGGATCTCTATGCCTCATTAAGCATGGAGTATTCGCGTATAAGTGTGCAAGTTGAGCAATAATAAGCGGGTGGCTTGTTTAGGCTCATCGCCTTGTAAGCTCAGTTATTAAGTCCGAGGGGTGTTTCTTCACCTAATGCCCTAAAACCAATTGGTTTGGGAGTCATTGGCCCAATGCCGCTACATGGGCTTACAAGAAAGCAAAAAGAGCTTAGCATTGCACGGTCATCCGCACATGAGCATTCATGTATGTTTTGCGGTAATGAACAACATTGTCGAGTCTTCTTCAATGAGTTTTTCTTTTAAAAACAGATTTGTTCTTATTTTTCTCCAAATATGACAAAGCCGTGCGTTAGAATGCATGTTCACTTTTCAAAGAGGATTTTGGGGTTGGAATTGGTATGTTTGTTCGGACTGGCCATTATGTGGGGACTGTCGTCTGTTTGTGGTTTGTGAAAGTCCATTTTTGCTAATGGTCGCATAGTTCTGTAATACTCGTTGCATTTGCCAAGTGTGACATGAACGGATAATCATCTTTTATCTAGTTGATGACTGAGTATGATTCAATTTTTGTATAAGATAGTTAAATTCATTTTTGTAATAATACATTGCTAAGGGACTAGCAATGTGTAAGTTTGGGGGTATGATAAGTGCTCAATACTATGCATTTGAACCCTCTTTATTGCATATGTTAGTCCCATTTTTATGTTTACCGAGATACGTTTATGGTATTTTTGTATTTTTGATATATTGCAGGTTTTGTAGTAAAAGGAGCAAGGTTTGAGGCCATTTGCAGTTGAAGAGCAAAATTCATAATTAAAGCTAAGGCATCTCGATCAATCGAGATGTTGATCTCGATCAATCGAGATCTCGATTGATCGAGACTTGATTTTGATTGATCGAAATCTCGATCAATTGAGATTCCAATTTCGATTAATTGAGATTCTGCAGACCCACTTGCCCACTTGCTCACCTGCTCTTCCTACTTGCAACAAAATCCCCCTTTTTGCACAACTTAGAGGGATTGTCTGACTTGAACAAGATATTTGGAGACATTCTTGATATAGTTGATATATATATTTATGGTAGGCCCCAAGGTTGAAAAGGAGGCCATAAAGCACACAAAGAGGCCATTCTCTCATATATCTCATACAGATCAGACATACACAAGGAGAGACATTCGGGAGAGGAGAAGAATGAGCTGAACCAGACCTTGAAGCTTCATTTTCTCCATCAATGGAAGAGTGCAAGGCTGCCATGACCAACTAACTTCTCTACTAGGGTGTGGTTGATACCCCTAGCCATGTAAACTTGTTCATTTTTATAGCATTTTGGGATTTGTATTTAAATGTTGATTATTTAGTCTAGTGACGATGTACACTTATACATCTCTTATATATATTCATTTGATGTTGGTTTTATTCTTGTCTTAGAGTAAAATCTATCTTGTGAATGCACAACATTTGCTTCTTCCACAAGAAGGGCAAATGATGGCTAGGTAATGGTATTTAAATGAATGTGTTGTGTTTGCTTGTATAAACCATGCCAAGATAAGGTAGTTTGGATGCATTTAGGTTCACTTAGAGAGTAGGGTAATTAGTTAGGTTGAAGAACTATGCTTGTTGAAGATGGATTATGATAGGTTTGCACACACATTAATCCTTTGATATGTCATTGAGGTCACAAGCCTAATGACACTGTTAGACATTTAATTTATGAATCCCAAGCTTGCTACACTTATGAACATGTGAATGGCTAGTGGTGGAAACCACCCCTAGCTCTCTCTCCCAACTTTTAACTCTTTAAATTTATTGTTTTTACATTCATGCAATAGTTTTATAAACAAAAATCGAAACCTTGTTTTTAGAATTAAAGTAGAATTAATCTTTCTTTAAGACAATTTACAACTAGTCCTCGTGGGATCGATACCCTCTATATAGAACCGTATCTACAAAGATTCGTGCTCTTGCAAGTGGTTAAATTATATTTTGATAAAGGGGCAAAATAAGCTTACAATATAATTCAAGTTTAGCCATATCAAATCCTGACATACCAAATATAATGTATAAATACCTTATTAGGTATTTGCAATCCTAACATGCCTGAAAATCCTGACATGCCAAATATATTGTATAGATACCTTATTAGGTATGGACGACACGCCTGGCAATCCTGACATGTCAAATATAATGTATAGATACCTTATTAGGTATGGGCGATCCTGACACGCTTGGTAATCCTAACATGCAAAATATAATATATAGATACCTTATTAGGTATGGGAGATCTTGACATGCCAAATATATTGTATAAAATAAAAACAAGGTGCATCTTAATTTTTAATTTGCACATATAAAGTGATTTAAATTATCCGGTATGCAATCATCATCTTAAGACAACTTGTTCACAAGTAAACGATAATAAAGTATTTCATGGGCATTTATCTTCAAAGGAAAATACATTCAAGTAAATCAAATAACACAAATATCCACTTTAGAAGCAAACACTCAATCAAACCTTCCATTTACCTAAACCTTCAAGGGAGTCAAAACCTAACTCGAATTTAATTTCTCAGACATATTCTATTCCTAAAATCGTGTTTAAACATTCTGAAAATTTTCTAATATTCTCAAAATTTTAAAAGAAATATTTTCTAATAAGAGACAAATAAAGCATAGTCAGAGACATACTTATACAACCGATATAACCTCAAGGGAAACTCCTTTTCACTCAAAATTTAAAAATCATGTGCATTTTAATCCTATAAAGTTACCTGAATTTTTTTTAGAATTTTTTGGAATTTTAAAATATTTTCTAAAAATAAAATAAGGTGAAAACCCAACCTTTAAACACTTTAAAAAAATTAATTGAACCCCAAGAGAAGCTCATTTTAAGATGAAAATTTAAATCCAAGTTCATTTAACATCCAGGAAGTTGTAGTAAAAATTTGAGAATTTTTGAAATTATAAAAGTATTTTCTAAAATAAAAGAAGATGAAAAACCCAACTTTTGAACACTTTAAAAATCAATTGAACTACAAGAGGAGATTATTTCAACATGAAAATTTACACCCAAAGGAATTTAATCTTCAAAAAGTTACAGTAAAAATCTGAGAATTTTTAGAACTTTTTAAGTATTTTCTAAAATTAAAGAAGGTGAAAACTCAATTTTTAGACACTTTAAAAATCAATTTAACGATGAGAGAAGCTCATTTTCACTTGAAATTTAAAACCTAAATGTATTCTGTCCCTAAAAGATTACCCAAATGTTTTTCGAATTTTTTGGTATTTAAAAACAATTTTAAAAGTATTTTTCTTATTTTTCTAAATAAAAAAACAATTTTAAAAATACCGTGGACTAGGCCCAAAGTGGGCCCAGAGGTGAGCCCCGAGTGGGGGCCGTTGCCGCCATCCTTGGAGCCGACCGGTGCGAGCTCCGGCAGCACATGCCCCCACGCGCCGGTGGTGTGAATGGGGGCAGCCTTTTTCTTTCTTTTTTTTTCTTTTTTTCTTCCCTCACCTGAAGCATCCACGTTCAACTATGATGGATGAACTTTCTGTCCATTTTCCGGTCACTTCCGGGCATCAAATCGCACTTATGAATATACCATTGAACTCGTCTCGATCTAAGCTATGCATTGGTACCAAATTCACGCCCTCTCGTGGCCTAAATCAAAAACGCCCAATTTCAAGTTTCGAAAATCTAAAATTTCAAAGTCAGATTCCCGTCAATCTACCCAACAGTTCCCAACCAAATTTTTAAGGATTGTTCTAGGAAGCAAGATCCACCTATTGACCGGAACAAAAACTCTCAAAAATGATAAACATAATAGACCCAAATTTCATGTTCGGTTATATATATATATATATATATATATATATATATATACACACCCGCCAATACAGTCATATATACATATGCAAAAATACCCTAAAACAGTACCAAAATCTTCATGTTTAATTCACAGAATTATTCTTAGCATGCAAAATCATTTAATTTCATAATTAAATGAATACAAATTTCTAGCAACATGTCTATACAATTAATATATATATATATATATATATATATATATTCCAGGAACATGTATATACAAATAATATATATGTATATAGCTAGATTCAAAGGGGAAGAGAAGAGTTCGAACTTGTCTCTTTAACGATTCAAGACTCATTCCCCCGGTCGCTCCTTCACGTACTCTCTTCTTTCTTTGTTTACTCTCTTGGTTTCTGTGCATAAAGTAAACGGCAGAAACCCTAATCTCTTATTTTCTTTTGTCCTAATTATTTTTATTCTATTATTGTTTTTCTAAAAACTAAATAAACTAAAAAAAGTAATAAATAAATAAAAGAATTATGATAATATAACCATAACTCTGGCCCATCAACTTAAGTATAATCTTAGCCCAACCATTCCAGCCCAGATTCCTCCATAGCCCAATCCAAAGCATTTAAAAATTTAAATCAGACAATACATGATCAATAAACAATTCACATAAAATGATAAAAAATAAAAGCAGAGAATTTCACATGAAATAATTGGAAGCTATAAAGACAAAAACAATTCACATAAAATGATAAACAAAATCAAACTTATCAATTCACATGAAATGATAAAATGCCTATGAAGAAAAAATAACTCACATAAAATAATAAAAATAGAGGCAATGCATTTCACATGAATCAATAAAATAATATAAAGCAATTCAAAATTTTAAAATAATTGCCGTCCAAATTTTTGGGGTATTACATTCAGTGGTTGGTGTTGGATCGCTATCAACAACTCAAGGAGATCCCTAGTGGTTTAGGAGATATATCTACACTGGAAATGATTCAAGTGCAATATTGCAGCAGCTTGTCCTCCTACATGGTGTGGTCCAGCGAAATACTGATTGTAGACATTAAAAAATTACATGATAAACCCAAAATACAATTTGGGTTTATTTTCAGTTTAGCCCACTTTGAAATGTGGCCCAATGAGTCAGATAATTTGAAGCCTAGACCCACCACAAATAAATGAGTTATGGGTTGGTCTAAATTGTCTAAGAAGTCAAAGCCCACTTGAAAATGGGTCTAATGGATAATTATATATATATATATATATATATATATATATATTGGATAATTATCAAAATTATCATAAAAGATAATTATAGGATAATTATTAAAGGAAAAGAAAGTTACAAATCTATCCCTCTGGTGAGCCTATAAATAAAGGTCCAGAGGTGGGAGAAGGAGGACCAGAAGATTCTCAGAAAAAAAAAAGCTGAAACTCTGCAGAAGTCTTCACTCAAAATCCAAAGCTCCAAAACACATAAACCCTAAAGGAGAAGAACAACAAGCACATCATCCACGTGCCGTTCTTCACCAAAGTTTCAATCAAATTCAAGATCAAGCTCTTGCAGCCCTTGAAGCCGGATCACCAAGGAGATCGAATCAAAGAAATTATCTTTCCTTTATAAAGATTTATAGAGGATTGTACCCCTTTTTTTCTTGAATCAATAAAAATTGTTTATTTGTCACTAATTTTCGTTCCTAGAATTTTGGACACGAAATTTGTGTGTACAAATTTCTGGCACGCCCAGTGGGACAATCTCTGCCTCTCAGCTTCGTCTCCTACATCATATCTCCCAAACTCCATTCGTCAGAATCTATGGCTCCTTCCAAGGTTCCAGCTACAAACAAGAAAACTACAAAAGACACCACTGCTACAGTGACCAACATCAAAACTGCCGCAAGTAGTGGCAAAAGTACCAGAAACCTGTCAAGTGCTAGCAGCACCTCAGTAGGTCCAATGACGCGTAGCAAGACCAAAATAATTGCTTCGCTCAAGAATCAGCAAGATTTGGTGAATCCTGCTAAACCAATGGATGTGAAAACTAAACATGTTAACACCATTAGTCCTCAGGGGGCAAAGAACTCTGGCGTAGTTTCAGAAAAGTTGGTGCCACCACATTCACCCCACTCCGTCTCTGACACCAACTCTAGTGTCGGTTCGCTTTCAGAGTCGTTACTCGAGATTTCAGAACAATCAATCCCTTCAAAGAATGTTGGCCCTCAAGGTCTTTCCTATTCGAATGTTGTCGCAACTATGATGACTGGAACAACCTCAGTAGAAGACCAACTGGCAGTCATGGCGCACGCAATCGAAAACCTCACAAAGACTATCGAAGAGAAGGACTTGCAGATCACCGCGCTAATGAAGAAGCTTGAAATCCAAAATCCTGACAAGTCAACACATTTGCCTGCGAATACTTCAAATTCCTCTCTTCAAGGTGCCCAATCAAATAGCGTCATCACACATCTGCGTCAAGACATATGGCTGACGAAACTAACCCTACTTCGCTAGTCGCTTTGTTATCTGTCCAACAATTGCAAGATATAATAACGAACACAATCTGAGCACAGTATGGCGGCGCCCCTCAAAGCACTCTTGTGTACTCAAAACCCTACACCGAAAGAATTGACAGCTGAAAGACGCTAGTGGGATATCAACCGCCAAAGTTCCAACAATTTGATGGAAGAGCAATCCCAAACAACATGTTGCACACTTTGTGGAGACCTGCAATAACACTAGCACCGAAGAGGATCTCTTGGTCAAGCAATTTGTTCGTTCCCTCAAAGGGAATGCATTTGATTAGTACACGGACCTCAAAGCTAGAAGTATTGACTGTTGGGAGCAGATGGAGCGAGAGTTTCTTAACCGCTTCTACAGTACTCGTAGAATAGTAAGCATGCTAGAACTCACTAGCACGAAACAAATTAAGGACGAGCTTGTGGTCGACTATATCAACCGTTGGCGAGCTCTAAGTCTTGATTGCAAAGACTGTCTTTCTGAAGTATCAGTAGTCGAAATGTGTATGCAAGGCATGCACTGGGAGCTTCTTTACATTCTACAAGGAATCAAGCCTCATACATTTGAAGAATTGGTTACTCGTGCCTATGATATGGAACTCAGCATAACAAGTCGTGGTGCAAAGGCTTTTGCCTTTCCCAATCTGTCTGACAACTATCTTAAAGATGAAGAGGTTGAGTCTGAAGAGGAAGAGGAAGACGAAATACTTCCTAACTCGGACGATGAAATAAATACATCTTATGTTACAAGTATCGTCTCTAACGACCTATATCAAAAAATACATCGTGTTCCTTCCGTGACTTCATCTGATAATTCTCGATTAAATAAGACATTATGTCAAGAAAACCTTGATAGAAGACTAAACAGACAGGGGGCAAATCTTCCATACAAGACTCATTCTCAGCTCTTTTACATGAAATATCTTTGGCATGGGGGTAAGATTCACGCCTGTCTTTTAAAAAGGCCTACACATTTTATCAAATCCAAAAATAAGAAAGAAGTCCCAAGAAGGAAACAAGAAAAACAAAAGCATAACCAAAATGACAAATCTCGAGGATTTGTGTTGAAGATGCGGTATCAGAATAATCTGTCAAATTTCACTCAAACAACTTCAAGTAGGAGAGTTCAAAATACTGTGCTTGCTTGGAGGCCAAAAAAGAATGCTCAAGAAGGGAATGATTATAAAAAGATCTCGCAAGAATCATGGCCTAAAAATACACGAGTGATGTCTCAACAGTCACTTTCTCAAACTGTCTCTAACAATTAGCGAAACGAAGGTCTCGAAGAAGAAAGCGAGGAACAAGAACAAAATCGTTTACAATCCCAGATGGAACGAGAGGGTCAAAAAATTAAAAGACTAGAAAAAGAAAAAGTGTGGGGTTCAAAGCCCGAAGATGCTGTCTGGATCGAATCTAGTAGCAGAATAAAAGCATATTGGGTGAGGTTCAATCCTCCTGCATGGACCACGACGAATGAAATACCTCTTCCTTCTAGGTGGGGAGACGAGTTCGAAGACGATGTTTCTTCTCAAGTACGAGAAGAGTATAATGAAGAAATAAAACAAGAAGAAAATTTTCAAATTGACGCCGAGCTGATTCACACCTTTCAACACAAACTTGGATTGTCTCCTGAGTTTTGCAAAGCTAAAGACTAATTAAAGCTAAAAGTACTCTCCGATACGAGCCTAAACTGTCGATGACACTCCTTGACACAAGTATAAACTGTTTACCAAAAAATATATATATGACACTCCTTGACACGAGTATAAACTGTTTACCAAAAAAAAAAAATATGACACTCCTTGACACGAGTATAAACTGTTTACCAAAAAAAAAAAGATGACTCCTTGACACGAGTATAAACTGTCTACCAAAAAAAAAACACTCATTGATACGAGTATAAACTATCTACCAAAAAAAAAAAACACTCATGACATGAGTATAAACTGTCTACATGAAAAAAAAATAATCACTCCTTGATATGAGTATAAACTATCTTTACAAAAAAAAAAAAAATTGAAGTTTGCAAGAGAAGAGTTGGGTGACCTGACCTGCCACCAAGATATTGACGGATGTCTGCTGCATCGTGGTGACTTGGCCTGACCCCGAAGGGACGAAAGAGTGACACCAAAGTGCACTAAGGGACCTCGAAGGGACAATAAGAGTGACACCAAAGTGCACTAAGGGACCCCGAAGGGACGAAAGAGTGACACCGAAGTGCACTAAGGAACCCTGAAGGGACAGTAAGAGTGACACCAAAGTACATTAAGGGACCCCGAAGGGACAATAAGAGTGACACCGAAGTGCACTAAGGGACCCCGAAGGGACGAAAGAGTGACACCGAAGTGCACTAAGGGACCCCGAAGGGACGAAAGAGTGACACCAAAGTGCACTAAGGGACCCCGAAGGGACAATAAGAGTGACACCGAAATGTACTAAGGGACCCCGAAGGGACGAAAGAGTGACACCGAAGTGCACTAAGGGACCCCGAAGGGACAATAGGAGTGACACCGAAGTGCACTAAGGGACCCCGAAGGGACGAAAGAGTGACACCGAAGTGCACTAAGGAACCCCAAAGGGACAGTAAGAGTGACACCAAAGTACATTAAGGGACCCCGAAGGGACAATAAGAGTGACACCGAAGTGCACTAAGGGACCCCGAAGGGACGAAAGAGTGACACCGAAGTGCACTAAGGGACCCCGAAGGGACAAAAAAAAAAGTGACACCGAAGTTCACTAAGGGACCCCGAATGGACTAATGAATGGCGTCTGGAACTCCATATTCTAAGAAAGACGATTTGACCTGCAAGAATTGAAAAAAAATTTTGAAACTTGCCAAGAAAAGTTGAGTGACTTACATAAAGTTATCTTCCTCAATGAGTTCGATAGATCTGTATGATATTCCAGAGACAATACAAAACTTGAGCGGAGCCCACAAGTAGAAACTGATCTAAAAAAAAGAGTTGGTTAATAGTGATCATGGAAGGCAAAGTTGTTAAAAAAAATGTGCTTTTCAAAGTTCAGGTGTTTGTTATATTATATTCCAAGGGTTTATAATACAAAAAAATTGTACAGCAGAAATGGTGTGGTGCTATAATGTCTTCTCGTGAGATGGAGAAAGAAGAGAAGAAGAAAAGAAAGAAAAAAAAAAAAAGGCACCGGAAGAGGAGAAGAAAAAGAAAAGAAAAAAGAAAAAAAAAAGAGAAAAGGAAAGGAAAAAAAAGTGGCGTGAAGAGAAGGAAGAAAGAGAGAGAGTTAAAAAAAAAAAAGAGAGACTGACGGCAATTAAAAAAAAAAAAAAAGAGAGACTGGCAGCAGTTAAAAAAAAAAAAAGAGAAGAAAAAAAATGTAAAAAAAAGAAATAAAGCAGAACTTACAGTTGCTATAGTTGATGAAATTTCTCTTAATTATTCTCTGATATGAAGAGTCTGAGTGTAGGCTACATATATATAGTGGTGAGTTAATCCTATTTGACATAGGATTTTCAAGACTCCAATTCTGTTTGAACATGGAAAACAGCAAATCCTATTTGAAATTGGATAAGGAAAAAAATTCTATTTGCAATAGGATTCTCAAGTCTTCAATTCCACTTGGACCAGAAAAAAAATCCTATTGGCAATAGGATCCTCAAGTCTTTGATTCAACTTGACAAAGAAGACATCCTTTTTGCAGTTGAATTTTTGCACCAAAAAAAAAAGCGAAATCTAAATACTTCAAGTCCCGCTTGAAATACGTGATAAACTCAACATGGCGCGAGACTTAAAGTGGGGGCAATTTGTAGACATTAAAAAATTACATGATGAACCCAAAATACAATTTGGGTTTATTTTTAGTTTAGCCCACTTTGAAATGTGGCCCAATGAGTCAGATAATTTGAAGCCCAGACCCACCACAAATAAATGAGTTATGGGTTGGTCTAAATTGTCTAAGAAGTCAAAGTCCAATTGAAAATGGGTCTAATGGATAATTATATATATATATATATGTAATATTCCGCTCCAACACATGGTATGATATTGTCCGCTTTGGGCCTGAGCCCGCACGATTTTGCTCTTGGTTTTTACCCCAAAAGGCCTCATACCATTTGAAGAGAACATACTACATATAAGCACATCCCCTTTTCCACACCCAGGCGATGTGGAATTGAGCACCCTGTACCCTGTCAGTGTGGTAGCTCAGCCCAGTGTCTGTCTTTGCACCCGCCCACTCACACCCGTCCATAAGGGTTACTACAATCCACCCCCCTACGAGGCTCGACGTTCTCGTCGGCACACTTCCGGTTGGGTTCAGGCTCTGATACCAACTATAATACCCCGCTCCAACACATGGTATGATATTGTTCGATTTGGGCCTGAGCCCACACGGTTTTGCTCTTGGTTTTTACCCCAAAAGGCCTCATACCATTTGAAGAGAACATACTACATATAAGCACATCCCCTTTTTCACACCCAGGCGATGTGGGATTGAGCACCCTGTACCCTATCAGTGTGGTAGCTCAGCCCAGTGTCTGTCTTCGCACCCGCCCACTCACACCCGTCCATAAGGGTTACTACATATATATATATATATATATATTGGATAATTATCAAAATTATCATAAAAGATAATTATAGGATAATTATTAAAGGAAAAGAAAGTTACAAATCTACCCCTCCAGTGAGCCTATAAATAAAGGTCCATAGGTGGGAGAAGGAGGACCAGAAGATTCTCAGAAAAAAAAGCTGAAACTCTGCAGAAGTCTTCACTCAAAATCCAAAGCTCCAAAGCACATAAACCCTGAAGGAGAAGAACAAAAAGCACATCATCCACGTGCCGTTCTTCACCAAAGTTTCAATCGAATTCAAGATCAAGCTCTTGCAGCCCTTGAAACCGGATCACCAAGGAGATCGAATCAGAGGAATTATCTTTCTTTTGTAAAGATTTACAGAGGATTGTACACCATTTTTCTTGAATCAATAAAAGTTGTTTATTTGTCACTAATTTTCGTTCCTAGAATTTCGGACACGAAATTTGTGTGTACACTGATACTTGTTTAAAAATTTAAAAATTAAAAATGTGTCAAACTCAGTAAATTAACAAACGGGTAACAATACTCTCTCTTTAACATTAATTAACAAAAATTTCTCTTATCCGACGTTCTCTCTCGTATTTCTCTCTCTATGTATATATATTCAACATATCATGAGTCTCTCTCTATATCTGCTATCAGATTTGCAACAAATCTCCTTATCTAGCCCAACGTCCGTACAATACCTTATCGCCGCTCCACCCTCCGCCACCACCACTAAGAAACCCTAATTTCCATATATATGTACTTTATATTACACATATATGTATTTGTAATAATAACATAAATATATATATATTGCCCAAAACAGAGACAAATACATGAAAGAAACCCTATTATTTGCAAGCTGAATCCATTTTTTTGGGTTTAATTTTATCTCCATTAGCAAGCAAAAGGAAATTTAAACTAAACTTATTTTAGAGGTATCTATCTTCTCGGTTTTGTATGTATGTATCTTTTTTGAGAGGTTGTTCCTTATTATTTTTTGGACACTAGGTGTGTGTGTGTGTGTATATATATATATATACTATTTGATGATTTTGCTTGAGATAAATGGGATTATAGAGGAGTTTATTGGGTTAACCCATTAAAAAATGGATCTAATTTATTTTAATTTTTTTATATTTTTAGAATACTTGTCAAATTGTTGTTGAGCCACGTCATGCGAGGGAAGTTCATCCACCAAGAACTGGATCTAAGTATTGTCCTATTTCAAATAATCTGTAGTCGGCAAGATTTTCAAATAGCAATAGGTTTTGGCATGGGCATTACCGAGACTCATCGGTTCCCTATAGCGCAGTCCTTACTCTCACACAGTCAGAAAAGTCACACTGATCTTTAGGGTCATTATGTGGGTCCACTATTTATTGTCGGTGCTGACTGCTGAGCAACATTCGTCTGACTATCGACCCCAGACACGTAACACCTTCACTTACCACATAAATTTATGTGAGTCCTTTCATTTTATTTTATTTAAATATGGATTATGTTCAGTTAATAGGAATATGCTCGGGTTGGGTTGATCATATAAATTGAGTTTGGAACAATTTGATAGAAAGCCAATCCAAGTGACAATTGTTCATAAGAATCAATCTTCTTAAAAATGACCACACTCGCACATTTCCAAATTAAAGACAACGTTAAGGCCAGATAATTCACAATAATTGTAGAGTGCAACGGCTCATAAAAAACAACTGTTGTTATTTTATTTGAATAAAAATAAATAAATAAATAAATGAATTAAAACAAGTGGAGCATAAGTGAGAATCAAAATTATAAGGTAGTTTTAATTGAAATAATTTTAAATAGAAAAGAAAAAAGAAAACCGGTTAATCAGACTTATGCAGCTTCCATGAAACTGATTTCAAGTAAAGACGAAATTTCTTTCAATTAAATAACAAACAGTCTGTTCCAGTAAAGCCTGTGGAAATTTCAGCGGAGGACTGAAGTCAACCATGGAGTTGGTAAGAGGATCGCCGTGTTAATTGGACCCTGGACTACTAATGTGCACATTATCAAGTGAACAGAAGAAAAAGATAAAAAGCACCTGTGCAATATCAGAGCTTTCCAAAAGGCTAACACTACTATTGAAGAGAGGGAGAGAGAGAGAGAGAGAGAAAGAGAGAGAGATGACAGTCGACATTGCAGCAGATTTTGTGTTGAACTGTTTGATGCAGCTAATAAAGCGCGACAATAAATTGATTCTCAAAGTTTATGAGGCCAAACTCATTGATAAGGAACAAATCGAATGGGTTTATGAGGAGTTGCAGTTCCTGCGAAAGTTTCTCAAGGATTCAGAGGAGAAACGGACTGAGCATGAAAAGAATTCAGAGGTGAAAGAAGTTGTGGCAAAAATTAGAGATGTGATTTACGAAGTTGAAGTTTTCATAGACTTGTTCTTACTCGATGCTGCTATCACACGAGAGGAGAGAGCAACATTTCTTCTATCAGATGATGTTGAAAATCTGGATGAGGAAATTCACAGTGCCACAGAAGATTTGGTGCAGAACGATGGAATCGAGGGTGAGATTGTGGCGGAGATTCAGTCTCTCCTAGCTGAAAATTTTGATCATGGCTTAGAAGGCGTCGTAGAAGAGATTAAGTTTATCAAGACAAAAATGATGCAGATTTGTGTGAAGAACATGATGTACGACATTAATGAAGCCCTTCAAATTGAAAAGTCTTCTGCGGTAATTTCAGCTAGAGCCATCAGCCCTACAGTGGAAAGAGAAATCCTAGTTGGTTTGGAGGATAAAACAACTGCCATAATTGATTTGCTTACTGAAGCCCATGAAAAGCAATTGAAGCTTATTCCGATCGTTGGAATGCCTGGACTCGGTAAGACAACTCTAGCCACAACTCTCTACAATGATTCTTTAATCATCTATCACTTTTATATTCGTGCATGGACTCATGTGTCTCTACTTCACCGTAAGAGAGATTCGTTGCTTAGCATTTTAAATTCGGCTAATATTCAACTGGCTTCTGACAAATTAAGTGATGAAAAGTTAGGTCAAGAATTGTACAGACACCTAAAGGGTAAAAGATATCTCATTGTCATGGATGATATATGGAATATGAATGATTTGAAAATATATTTTCCAAATGACAACAACGGAAGTAGAATTATTTTCACTACTCGGCTTGGAGATGTGGCTGTGTCTTTGCATGCTAAACCTCACTATTTGCGGTTTCTAAACGAAGATGAAAGTTGGGATTTACTGCAACAGAAGACATTTCAGGATGAAATTTGTCCTCCAAATTTGATGGAAATTGGGAAAAGAATTGCAAAAAAATGTGGAGGACTTCCACTTGCAATTGCTGTAGTATCAGGACTTCTTGCGAAGAATAAAAGACACAAGACTGGTGGAGACATGTTGTTGAAAGTTTAAGTTCATTCATTGTTAGTGACCCAGAACAATACATGGACACATTAGCATTGAGTTACAACTACTTGCCTAATCACTTGAAATCATGCTTCCTTTATTTTGGAGCATTCCCAGAAGATTGTGAAATCCTAGTGCGGCAGTTGATATGGTTATGGGTTGCCGAGGGATTTATAAGACAAGATGAGTCAAAAAGCTTGGAGGATGTGGCAGCGGATAACTTGATAGATTTAATTGGCAGAAGTCTAGTAGTTGTCTCCAAGAAAAGTTTTGATGGTGGAATCAAAGCATGTCGCATTCATGATCTCTTACGTGATTTATGCTTGAGAAAAGCACATGAAGAGAATTTTCTTCACCAAATTTCCGAGTATAATCAAACATCATCACAATCTTCTTCTTCTTCAAGTCTTGTCACAAATACGCCACGGCGCTTATGTATCAATTCTCACCTTGTAGATTACATTGGTACAAAGCATCATGCCCTATACGTTCGTTCTTTCTTGTTCTTTGACAGTTCATTTCATAACGTATCTGAGAAGGATGTGTCGTTTGTTTATCGAGACTTTAAACTTCTTCGGGTTTTAAATTTACAATCCGTTGATGTCCTCTTCTTTCCTAGAGAAATACGATTGCTAATCCATTTGAGGTACTTGTCACTGTACAATTCTGGATACAAGTGTTTTAACTCGTCAACATCCAATCTCTCGAACCTAGAAACTTATATTGTTGGTGGATTTGAAGGTAGTGTATATTTACCAGATATGTGGAAGATGGTGAAGTTGAGGCATTTGTATACCAAGCGAAAGTATTTTGAACTCCCTCCGGCAATCAATTTCGACTGGCCATTGTATAACATACAAACCATAGGCAAATTAAATCTTAGAGGTAGAAACAAACAATTCTTGGCATGGATGCCCAATCTTAGAAAACTGAAATGTGTGTTTGATAATTTTCCGAAATTGGACATTCTAAGTCACCTTGAAACATTGCATATGACTTGTGATGGGAACAAAATAAATTTAGGGATAATTACACTTACCTCCCTTCTAGTTTGGTTTTATAACACTTACCTCCCCTGTGTTTTGGAATATAACACTTACCCCCCTCTAGTTTGCACATTGGTAACAAATACCCCCTTTTGTCAATCAAACTAACGGTTATTGCTAATATCATCAAAATTTAATCTTAAAAGGACAATTATACCCCACTATGAGCCACCATTTTGAGTAGACCCACTTCGGACCTTCAACCATAGCAACATTACCTCCAGAAGAGTCACCACCCACCACCTGCACCATCAACAATCACCATTGAAACCATTGCCGAGAAGACCTAGCTCTAGCCAAACCACTAGCCACTACCATCCCAATGTGACGCCGGATAGAATAGTGATTATTCTGTAGGCTAAGGGCAACAGAAAATAAACAGAAAGAAAGCACGAGAATTGCCCAAAAACTCAGAGAAAGTCTCTGGTATTCAATATTATTATTCAAAATCAAGAGTACCCTCGAATCAACCCACAAGCCGGGTTATATAGCTGAACTTCGTCAACATTACCAAAAATAGCAAAAACCTAATATTTTTGCCAAAATAAAATACGAAATAAAAGAAGAAAGTTGCCAGAATTCTGGCCCAAATCAAGCCCAGAATCTCTTCCTAGTCAACAAAATAAATATTACCAAAAAAGGAAAAAAATAACTAAAATTAGGGATTCGGAGGGGAAAACAGTGGATTTTGGCCTCGAAAAAATACTCACCTAGCTTTAGCTTGGTGCCCACGACGTGCGCGCCGAACCAAGCTTTCCGAATTGTGGTCATAAAGGCGATTCTAACACCTGTAGCCAAAGTTATGGCTAAAATACTGAAGCGCATCCAAAAACACCCTAATTAGTGACAAGGTCACGATTTTCTGCCATCTTTACGTTGATCTGCCAACTCAAGATATTTCAGTGCCATCAACGTGTCGTCTGACAGCTCAGCATCATCTGACTCGGATGCTCCTGCATCAGTCACCTCGGGTTGGAAAGAACTCGTCCTCGAGTTTACAGCAGCTTCATCAAAATCCATAAAACAAGGACTCAGATGTTTCACATTAAAGACGTCAGAAGTCCTCAAATGACTGGGGAGGCGCAGTCTGTAGGCGTTATCATTGATCTTCTGCAGGATCTCACAGGGACCAATCTTTCGCTCCTTTAGCTTGTTATACTCTCCAACAGGGAAACGATCACGAGTTAATACCGCCCAAACAAAATCACCAACGTTAAAAAGTACTTGACGAGGGTGGCTGTCAGCCTGAACCTTGTACTTGGCATTACTCTCGTGAATGGCCAACTTGACCTGCTCATGGACACCTCGAAGATGTTCTGCCATCTTATCTGCCTTGCGACTGAAACGACCCACGCGCGGAATAGGGGCTAAGTCAAGCACCCCAGATGGGTTCTGACCATAGACAATCTCAAATGGGCTCATTCCTGTTGATCTGTTCTTCGACCTGTTATAAGCAAATTCTGCTTGAGGTAATGCCAAATCCCACTGCTTTGGTTTATTTCCTGCCAAACTCCTCAAAAGGTTCCCCAAACTCCGGTTCACCACCTCTGTCTGACTATCTGTCTGAGGATGGTAGGCACTGCTAAAATTCAACTTCGTTCCCAGTTTCTCCCATAGACTCTTCCAGAATTGACTCATGAACTTGGTATCACGATCTGAGGTAATGGATTGGGGAACTCCATGTAAACGCACAATCTCCTTGAAGTAAAGATGGGCGACCCGAGCAGCATCCATTGTTTTCCTGCAAGCAACAAAATGGGCCATCTTGGAAAACCGGTCGACCACAATGAAAATAGAATCCACGGCCCGTTGGGTACGAGGTAAGCCCAACACAAAGTCCATACTGACATCAAGCCAAGGGGCTTCAGGGACCGGTAAAGGTGTGTACAGGCCCGCATTAGTGAGAACTCCCTTAGACCGCTGACACACATAACAACGCTCCACATAATGAGCCACGTCACTGGTCAACTTGGGCCAATAATAGTTGGAAGAGATCAGACCCAAAGTCTTGTCTCGCCCAAAATGACCCTCGTTATGAAGTTCACTAATAATCTGTTGCCTTAGTGAACAGTCTGGGATGCACAACTTTAATCCACGAAACAAGTAACCATTGTGTAAAATAAAATCATAGCGTTGACCATCAGTTACCTCCTGAATTATCCTCCCGAAGGAAGGATCTGCAGAATACATATCAGAGAATGTATCGAAACCTACAACTTTGGTGCTCATGGTGGTGAGGAGCAACGTACGACGGCTCAGTGCATTTGCAACACGGTTCAGACTCCCTGCCTGGTGCCTCAGCGCAAATGTGAACTCTTGCAAGTATGCCACCCACTTGGCATGTCGTCTACTCAGCTTGTGCTGGCCATTGATGTATTTCAAGGCCTCATAATCAGTGAGGAGAATGAATTCCCTCTGTATTAGGTAGTGACGCCAGTGCTTTAGGGACTGAATGATGGCATAAAACTCCAGATCATAGGTGGAATAATTTTTCTTCGATCCTGATAGCTTCTCACTGAAAAAAGCTATTGGACGCCCCTCCTGACTCAGAACACCACCAATGCCCACCCCAGATGCATCACAGTTTACCTCAAACACCTTCTCAAAGTCGGGAAGTGCCAAAACTGGTGCCTCTGTCATCTTCTGCTTGACCAGATGAAAACTGGCCTCTGCCTCCTCGGACCAATGGAAATCACGTCCCTTGAGGCACTCTGTGACGGGAGCAATCAGAGTGCTGAAGTTTCTGATGAACCGACGGTAGAAAGATGCCAATCCATGGAAACTTCGGACATCGTGCAAGGTTTTCGGTTTGGGCCACTCCAAAACCGCGTCTATCTTCGACGGATCTGCATGAACACCATCAGTAGACACCACAAAACCCAGAAAAGTTACAGAAGTAGTGAAGAAAGCACACTTCTTCTGATTGACAAACAAGTGCTCTGTCCTCAACATATCAAAGACAGCACGGAGGTGATCAAAGTGTGACGTCCATGTCGGGCTATAGATGAGGATGTCATCGAAGTAAACTACGACAAATTTCCCCATAAAAGGTCGTAAAACCTGATGCATAAACCTCATAAATGTGCTGGGCGCATTGGACAGCCCAAAAGGCATGACCATCCACTCATACAACCCATGTTGCGTCTTAAACGCTGTCTTCCACTCATCCCCAGGCCTTATTCTGATCTGGTGGTAGCCGCTTTTAAGATCGATTTTTGAGAAGACCTTAGAACCGGACAGTTGGTCTAACATATCATCCAGACGGGGAATTGGAAACATGTACTTCACTGTAATCCTGTTGATTGCTCGGCTATCAACACACATACGCCAAGAGCCATCTTTCTTCGGCACTAGCAGAGCAGGAACTGCACATGGGCTCATACTCTCACGGATGTAGCCCCTCTCCAGCAACTCTACCACCTGCCGCTGCAACTCCTCAGATTCCTTGGGACTGAGGCGATACGCCGGTCGATTAGGCAAACTGGACCCCGGAACAAGGTCAATCTGATGCTGAATATCCCTCATAGGCGGTAGCCCAGGAGGAAGATCCTCTGGCATCAGGTCAGAAAACTCTGTTAGCAGTTGCTGCACCTCTACTGGTAAGTCCGGGTTCTCGTTCATGTCCGTTGCGCTATTCCCACAAGGCAGCAGAGCATAGACCACGTCCCCATGCTCAATCTCAGTTAAAAACCTGGACATAGAAAGCAGGTTAGTAGTTTTGGCTACCGGGGTAGGACTGGCTCCTTCCCGACGAGGAGCCAACACAATCTTCTTCCCCTTGATGCTAAGGGAATATGTGTTCTTTCGCCCGTCATGAGTAACACTGCGATCATACTGCCAAGGTCTGCCTAATAGTACATGACAAGCATCCATAGCCACAACATCACACCAAGCATTATCAAAATATTTCTTGCCAATCGAGAAAGACACTAAGCATCTCCTATCCACCTTTACCTCACTGCCTTTATTCAGCCATGACAATTTATACGGGTTGGGATGACGATCTGTCTTCAACTGCAATTTCTGGACAGCCTCTTCAGACACTACGTTCTCACAACTGCCACTGTCATTGATCATCTTGTAGACTTTATCTGCAACTGTGCAGGTTGTGTGAAAAATATTGGTTCTCAACCAATCATCTCCTGAATCGCCCCTGGGAGTCAGTAGATTCTTACGAATGACCAGATTCTCACGGCCATCTCCATACAGCACATCTCCATCTTCATCATCGTCATACATAGGCTCTCCAGTTTCCTCAGTTTCGTCTACCACGTCTTCCTCAATTAGGAGATTTTTGCCCTTCTGACTAGCAGGCTTCCTGCACTCATTCGCTCTGTGTCCCTGTTCACCACATCTGAAACATCTAATGTTCGAGTGAGAATTACCCTGTGGTGTCGGCTGGACAGGACGGGGTTCTTGAGGTCGAACTGGCCGGTTATTTTGATCGCTCCTGATCACTGGCCTCCGATTCTGCTGTTTTTCCACAGCAAGTGCGCGTTGGTATGCTTCAGAAACAGTCCAAAGCGAGTGAAGGCTGAGGACATCTTGCAGGGGCTGCCGCAATCCTCCCAAATACCGCGCCACCGTCTGCTCTTCTGTCTCAGATAAATCATTCCGGGCTATCAATTGATAGAACTCTTCTGTGTAATCATCAACCGATCTCGTTCCTTGCCTCAACGACTGAAGTCGCTGAAATAGGGTTTGAATGTAGCCGAAAGGAAGGAAGTGACCCTTCATTTTCTTCTTCATCTTCTCCCAATCAGTGATCTTGGCCTTGCCTTGCCTGTCTCGTGATCGCTTCAACTGCTCCCACCATGCAGAGGCTCTGCCTTTGAGTTTGATGGCGACCAGTTTCACCTTGACACAATCTGGGACTTCTTTATATTCAAAGATACGCTCCACTTCGTTCATCCAATCGACAAATCCTTCGGCCTGTAACGTACCAGAAAACTCGGGCAGATCCACTCTGAAACCGAGGTCTCCATGACGTTCCTCCTGACCACGGTGCCCCCAGAATCGAGCACGATTGTGAAACGGGTTATCGGAACTGGAATCGGATTCGTGATCTTCCACCTCACGATCACTGATAGTCTGCGCCGTTAGACGCTAGGTTAACTCTGCAACTTGCCTCTGTAAATCCTCAATCATCAAATCCTGAACACTACGATCACGGTGTGGGACTTCCTCGTTCGGAACCTGTCCACGATGACCACGACCACGACCACCAGCCATGAAAACTGATGAAATCTCACCAAGGAAGATACTGAAAGCTCTGATACCAACTGACGCCGGACAGAATAGTGATTATTCTGTAGGCTAAGGGCAACAGAAAATAAACAGAAAGAAAGCACGAGAATTGCCCAAAAACTCAGAGAAAAGTCTCTGGTATTCAATATTATTATTCAAAATCAAGAGTACCCTCGAATCAACCCACAAGCCGGGTTATATAGCTGAACTTCGTCAACATTACCAAAAATAGCAAAAACCTAATATTCTTGCCAAAATAAAATACGAAATAAAAGAAGAAAGTTGCCAGAATTCTGGCCCAAATCAAGCCCAGAATCTCTTCCTAGTCAACAAAATAAATATTACCAAAAAAGGAAAAAAATAACTAAAATTAGGGATTCGGAAGGGAAAACAGTGGATTTTGGCCTCGAAAAAATACTCACCCAGCTTTAGCTAGGCGCGCACGTCGTGGGCACCGAACCAAGCTTTCCGAATTGTGGTCATAAAGGCGATTCTGACACCTGTAGCCAAAGTTATGGCTAAAATACTGAAACGCATCCAAAAACACCCTAATTAGTGACAAGGTCACGATTTCCTGCCATCTTTACGTTGATCTGCCAACTCAAGATATTTCAGTACCATCAACGTGTCGTCTGACAGCTCAGCATCATCTGACTCGGATGCTCCTGCATCACAATGCCATCCCATTGCTGAGAAGACCCAGCTTTGGCCAAACCACTAGCCACTACTATCCCAATGTCGGAGCTGTCATTGAAATCGAGATCCGCTAACTTCAGTTGCAACATTTTTGAGGGTATAATTGTCCTTTTAAGATTAAATTTTGATGATATTAGTAATAACCGTTAGTTTGATTGACAAAAGGGGGTATTTGTTACCAATGTGCAAACTAGAGGGGGGTAAGTGTTATATTCCAAAACACAGGGGAGGTAAGTGTTATAAAACCAAACTAGATGGAGGTAAGTGTAATTATCCCATAAATTTAAAGCTTCCCCCAACAGGTTGGTTTCCCCCCAATCTTAAAAACCTGACTTTCGCATTCTTTGGTTTACCTTGGGAGGAAATGTGGACCCTTGGGAGGTTACCCAACCTTGAGGTACTAAAATTATCATTCGATGCTTTCGAAGGATCAAGGTGGGACACAAATGATAATGAGTTTCGCAAACTCAGATTCTTGAAGTTACGGGGCCTGGACATTGAGCAATGGAACACCTCTACTACTCACTTTCCCAACCTTCAGCAGTTGGTGTTGGATCGCTGTCAACAACTCAAGGAGATCCCTAGTGGTTTAGGAGATATATCTACACTGGAAATGATCCAAGTGCGATATTGCAGCAGCTTGGCAGAAACCTCTGCCAGGCAAATTCAAGAACAACAACAGAGCTTGGGCAATGATAGACTTAAGATCTCTATTCACAGTTGGCGTCACAGCTAGATGATCTTCGAAAACAAGGTACGTAGATATCACATAGCAGACTTGCTCATTTATACAATGTGCTTCTAGCATTTGAATTCTTCTTCTTTTTAATTTTTTCCCTATAGCTTTTGCCTTTGAGTTCAACTCTTCAAAATTAAATTTCGAATTAATCTCTAATTTATTATGTATTTTATCTCTGTTAATCATGTCATGCATTACTAGATCAGAAACAAAACTCAAAATAAAGAGTTTTACATCATAAAGAATACATTGTCAAAGTGCATTTCAATGTCATATTCAAATCCGAAAGATTAACGTTGTGGGGGAGTTCCTTACCAATAAACAATTAAACAAGCTACGTAAGCTTCATTAACCAAACTTGGTGCTACTGTTGTAGACAAAGAATGAAGATGCGTGGCTACAATCCATCCGAAGGCGACTTGTCAATGGAAATTACCTGTAACAACCCAGTAAAAAGAAGGATAATCTTAAAGTTTAAATTTTTAATTTAAAATAAATAATTAAAAAAAAAGTCTAGAGATCTAGCTTAAACCTTAGTAAATAAGATTTCTCTTACTAATTTAAGAAGTTTACTCCATATCTATCAGCAGGGAGAAAAAAAAGTGATAATTGGGAGGGAGCTCAAGGGACAGAGAAATCGGACAATTCATTGTATCGTCATCATCATTGCCTTAAATCTCATATGAATGGATCAGCCACATGAATTCCTTTTTTTTCATTATTTTCTATTACAAGTCATCTCTTTATAGGATTTAAATTTTTAACATCATTTCTAGTAATTCTATCCAATGTTAATTTTGGTCGCTTTTTTGGAGTCTCCTACTTTCTATTCAAATTAGTCTCTCTCTTCTTACTGGTGTCTCTAAAGGTCTAGCCTCTCTGTATATGTTCATACCACTTAGATTTACGTTCTCTTATTTTATCACTAATAGGTGTCACTCGTAATTTCTCCCTCACATTTTGGTTATAGCACTATCATCCTCTGATTATCCAATATCAGTAGTTGACCATCATGCTCAAAAAAAAAATTTTGCTGAAAAGGGTAACAGAAGGCTGTCAATCTCTGATTATCCAATATCAGACTACTGATTTTCCAATAAAACACATCTAATGCATACATCTCACCCCACTGCTGCAAATAGACAAAAAAAAACCAGTGAAGACTCCAGCTGGAGTACATCAAACATACACTTCTATGCTTTAAAAGGCCACTGAGTAGGAGTATCAATCATAAAATTCCACACTAGAACATAGAAAGTTCAGAGCTCAGGACACTCTGATTAGCATCACAAATCTGCACTACTACAAAGAAATTGAACCACCTTCAGGATGTAAGACCACAAATATATGGCTAGAATTTGAAATTCCCCATTTCAATTAACACAATTGCGTACTGAGCAATTGAAAAACACAGAAACATTCTGAATTAAAGGAGAAACATAATCCCAGGATCCCCTTCTTTCGTTACAGTTGCCTATTATGCTCAAAGAAAAATTCTGACAAGGGTAATAATAGAAGGCAGTCAACCTCTAATTATCCAATATCAGACTTCTGATCTGCCAAGAGACTAATTTCATCGAGGAATAATAACAATAAATCGGATGCATCAAACTGCTATATTTAAGAGTCCACTGAGGCATAAAATATATAGAAGGCTCTTCTCCACTACTTTATGGCATATATGGAATGAGAGGAACCTTAGATATCAAAACTTGCTGAGGATATCGCTAAGTTAGTCTGGTGGGAGGTTGTAGATGTTGCTTGGATTCACACTCGAGCACTTCTATGATCTCTTCTTTTCTTTTATCTGGTTCTTGTGTTTTCCTAGCCCAGGCTAGTTTTCTTTTTGCTTTGGCCTTTGTTTCTGTCAATCTTTTGGCCTTGGTTTTATTAATTTTAATGCAAAGGTGTGCCTATATGAAACATTGTTTTACTTGTCAAAAAGAAAAAGACTGAAAGTGTTATAGTTATAGAGTCTGAAAACTCCCATTCCAATTAACACACTTGTGGACACAGCAAAAACCAGTGAGCAAATGACAGCAGTATACCAGTAGGCAGTAGATCACCACTAGCAGCCATGAAAAGGATATAGGTAGCAAAACTACATTCAGAAAGACCCCATTTTCTGCACAGCCACTTCTTAGAGGGAGAGCTATCAACATTCTTCAAGGAAACCAGGCTTTTCCTGACAATTATCACAATGTCCTTTTGAAGAGTAATTGCATGCATCATTATATTCATTGGTATTATGATCTGCTATTTCTTTCCCTCCATGTTATATAAGTCACTGTTTCCAAAACTAATCAATTAATGAAAGAAAGGATTTGCCTTTAAGAGTCAAAACAGCCAAGTTTAAAAGGTCACCACTGAAAATGAGGTTCTGCACATTTAGCAGAGAAAAACACCATATTCTATGGGTGAAAGAGCAATCAAAATTGAAATGGCTTCTATCCTCTACCTTCTCTCTACAAAAAACGCAGGTAATATCTATAATCAACCCCATTCCAACCATTCTATGTTGAGTACTAATCAGTCTATCTTGAATGGCAAACCATAGAAAGAAAGACTGCTTAGGAATATGTCTAGGGAACCAAATTAATCCTTCTTCTGGAGCTATGTTAAGATGTTCAGTGCATCTGCTGAGTTCCATTAGTTATAAAGAGTTTGAAGAAGGCCAATGCCACTGCCCCTCTCTAAAGACATCAGCAACCTTAGCCCTAAATCATCAATCAACTTGTCACCCATGATGTCATAAATAGAGCCATTTGGAAGCCAGAAATCATACCAGAGGTTTTACATGTTGTACTTTCCCAAGTAGTGTCAGTAGGTCATAAGTTAGTAGTTCAGGTGGTTTATAGGACATGTTATTAGTGGGTAATGTTAGTTGTGAATTGTAAGGAATATATCATGCGTATAAACTTCAATAGCTATGATTATGCGAGATCGTGTTAGAATATGAACTCAATGCAAAGAAATATTTGAACATAGTTTCAAGTTATCCAAGTCAATTGCTTTAGGGAACATGCTAATGAATGAAAAGGATTAATTACCCATTAAAAAGTATTAAAATAGTACTAAAATAAAAATAAAAAACAGTTTGATAAATACAAGTACCTAACTAGTTAAAGTACAAATAAGAATTAATCAAATTAGTATTGTGATGAAGGCAAGGATAATGATACGTACCTTACTGAGATTATGAACTCACAACATTGTTACTTTACAGGTACTCGAGGTACGCGGCAGCGAGACGTGCAATGTACTTTATGTCATTTGTTTTAATTTGATAGTTCATATTTCACTATGAGAGACATTGTAGTGAGAATTGCTTTGTTCTAGTAGGTATGGAGCTGGATTTTATATTTTTGGTATTTTGGATAATGTTGAATAGGTATTATGATTTTTATTATATACTTTATTTAGTAGAATTTAGCTATTAATGGGTGGTAAATGCAATGGATGTGGTTATTTGATTATGTATCTAGTTGAAGATACCATTGATTCCTCTATGCCGATGAACCTCCCTATCTGTGAGATCACTGATCAGAACGTCGACGATCTGCTTAATATAGTTTGTGGTTGCTTTAAAGCTTTAGTAGTGTTAAAATATATATTATACTAATATATTTTAACAAGTAGAATATGTTAATTTCATGAAGAGATTGGAAGCCGAGATAATGGAGATTCTGTGAGGGCTTGAGTATCACATGGCTGACAAAAGTCTTTGTGACTTGTACTGATTGCTTACTGAAAAGCATGACAAAGACCTAAAAGTTATACTGATTGTTGGGATGTCTGGGCTAGGTAAGACAACTCTAGCCAAAAAATTGTCTAATGATCCTTTCATCGTGTATAACTTTTATATTCGTGTCGACCTATGTTTCTCAAGTATACAGAAGAGAGATATATTGCTTAGCATTTGAAGTTCTGCAAACATTCAGGTTCATGGTAATACGGACAGCATGAGCGATGAAGAGTTAGGTGAATATTTTTACAAAGCTTTCAAAGGTAAGACATTCTTCTAGTCATTCAATTATGCTCAAAAAAGTAAAGTGAAATGCCAAAACTGGTGATCAAGCTTCTCAGATCATCTTTAATAAAAAACACCCAAGTTGATAATCTATACTCATAATAGGGGTGCAACTTGGGTTGGGCAACCCGAACTCAACCCGAGCCCAGCCCAATTTTTTATGGGCTTGGACAACTATTTTTACAATTAGGGTTGAGCTTGGGTTGAAAAATCTCAACTCGAACTTAATTAAGATTGGGCTTGAGTTGAGATGCCAACAACCCAAGCCCAACCCGAACCCGAACCCGAATTATAATATTATTTTTATACATATTTTTTATTTTAAATATATTATATATAATATTCAAATTATGATAACCTTTTTCTTTTCAACTTCCTTTATTTAAATCTTAATTTATTGTATGTTAATACTTTGGATAATTAATTTTCTAAAAATTTGTTTGTAATTTTTTAGAAATTTGCATTACATTCTTAATTTTGTATGTGTTTAGGAGTAATCTAATGTGAAACTTATTAAAGATCACTTTAAATTTTTAATATGGAGATTGGTGATATAAATCAACCCGAATTAACCCAACTTTTTAATCCGAAATTTCAACCTGATTTGCAAACCTGAGTTTAAATATTTAAGGATGGGTTGGGCTAGGATTGAGTAGTTAGGGTTAAAAGTTGGGTTAGGGTTGAACATTTGATATGTAGGGTTGAGCCCAAGTTGTACCTCTAACCCACCCGAGTAGCAGCCCTAATTTCATAATCACCATTCCAACTTTAGAGTAAAAGTTTCTTTTTTTTCTGGTAATTAAAAATTTTATTGAACAGCATAATAATTTGCAACTAAGAATGTCATATGGGTGAGGCACTGTTTCAAGCTTATTCAATAGTGAGCTATTGCCATCAAAGACTAGTCACATTGGCAGCAGCTCTTGCTAATGATCTAGCTATAACCAGTTAAGGAATCTAATGATAAGCATACTCCATCCCATATTACAACAATGCAGATTCCCTGTGTAAATTTTAAAAAGCGAAAACGAAACCAGATACAATTCACTGAATACAAGGTAATATGTGACTGAACAGTACTTCATAAACAACAAATGATGATGATCTAACGTTCTACTTGTCATCTATTCTTTAAACATGTTAGCTGTTAGCTGTTAGATTTTTCTCCAAGCACTCGCATATGATGTCTCAAACTTTGTGCTTCATTTATGATGGATAATTCTCAGCATATACACTGATTAATACACATAAAACTCACAGCAATAATTTGTATTTGGAATGAGGAAATCAGAAATTAAAAATCAGAGGAAGAATAGTGAACAGAGGCAGTGAAAAAGAGTGAACAGAGGCAGCAAGCTTTTTCACGTTTTCCTTTCACTTCATGTAAGGATACAAAACAGGGCAGAATACATATCAAAAGTATGTGATGTAAACCCAAGAGACTTGTGCACATATTAGCCACACAAAAGATAACCAAGCATACATAAATTTAACTATGGTTAAGAGATAATAAGTTGGATATTACAGCAGTAATTAAAGCACATTAAGCTCAACAATTTAGATCAAATGCTCAGCTGGGGAAATGGAATCATTCATCCAAACCTCTTGGTTGATTCCCTGGGAGCAACATAAGGTGCATATGTATCACAAAGATATATGTTCTGCTTCTCTTCTCCAAAGACGATCCAATAGCTTCCTGAGTTACATTACAAAATAACACAGTTATATATATATATATGTGGGCACTAAGTGCTGGCTCTTACAAGAAATAATGCTAAAATCTGCATATAGAAGCATTGAGATGTCAAATTAACAAATGTTTGCAGTGAAAACCAAACTAAAGGAGCATTCCACCTCATCTCTTGAAGAAAATACAAAGAAAATAACGTAAATACATTATAGCCAAGTGGCCCACCTCAAAACTGCCCAATTCTACTTCTATGAAGATCATGGTTCCAAGAGCTGGCCAAGTGGCCATCGCAATGGACTTCCCATACTCGGACAACAGATCGCACAGGTTTTAGCATTCAGCACCTACGGTGTAGAAACTTCTTTAGGCACTATCTAAAGGCTAAATCTAGCTCCAAATTTCAATTTTTACGAGACTCAAATTTCAATTTTTACGAGAATTCAAATTAAATTTTGAAGTGTTCTTCCAATACTTCAAATAATCTGTACAATTTTCAGCTCTTTTTTTTCTTTTCATGTTTCTTTAACATAAAAAGTGTTTAATTAGTACATTGAACCGGCCAGTTCTGTTTTCCTGTTTCTTTAACATAAAATACTTCAAGTAATCTGTACAATTTTCAGCTCTTTTTTTTCTTTTCCTGTTTCTTTAACATAAAAAGTGTTTATTCAGTATGTTGAACCGGCCAGTTCTGTTTTCCTGTTTCTTTAACATAAAAAGTGTTTAATCAGTATGTTGAACTGACCTTTAAGGGAATTACAAAGGAATCTACCACTTTCCCACTCTAAATCTTTGTCATAATCAATAATAGTTTATTTGATCTACATAAAATCTTTCTTTCTTTCTTTTTTTAACTCAACAATCAAAAAGTATAATTATATTAAGTGAGACTGCGCACATCTGACCCTCCCCAGACCCCACAATGGCAGGAGCCTCATGCACTAGGCTAGCCCTTCTTTTCATGAAGTAATTAGACAACTTTCAGGGTCTTTTGAATCATGATCAAGAGACAAAAGAGCTCTCACCACTCTCCCAACTATAGTACTAGATAATAGAGAACTCAAAACAAATACCGAGTCTCCATCTCATTGAATTATTTGGAACTTCATCAAAGTTTTTATTTATCTCTGTCAATATAGAACCTTTCATTTGATCATTGGACGATATATTAACGAGAATTAAACAAAAGTGACTCTTGTATTTCTGGCTTGTATTATATTTTTTTAAATTTTATCTTCTCACGTTATATATGGTTTGAATTTTCATTTATTTCATGCTTACATCTATTATAATTCATTAATTTAGTAAAAAATATAATTACTAAGCCTTTTTAATAAGGACAACAAGTTATATTTATAAATAGGTTGCTACTTTTTTTTTTTCCTAGTTGAGGCCTGGAAGACTCACATACTATTTTGCCCACACCGGGGTTCGAACCCCTCTCCCCTCCTCTTTAAGGAGGGAGAGGTTATACCATTGGGCTACAAGCCCTTTGGTAATAGGTTGCTACTTGTGTTAAATGGTCTTCAAAAATTCAATAAAAACTCTAAAATTCACTAAAAAAATCCATTTTTATTAAATTATGTTGTAAAAAAGTAGCGTATTAGTGCATTTTTGGACTTGTGTGCGAGGCCAAAAAAAATCACAACCCCGATAACCAATTCCATTACGTTACGTGGACCTGTATCCATGACTGCAGACCATGGTAAGGATAGTTCAGATATTGTAGCTAACTTTGGAATTAGGATATTTTAGGCAATACTTTTGTATATATCCTTAGTCCAATAAGGGTTAAGCTGCTAGTATTTATTTATTTAGAGCAATGCTACACGTCATGAAATTATTTCATGAATTTGTATCATGAATGACGTGGCAGGTAACGTGGAGAGTTAGTATTGGTGGGATTCCCCCCATACACATAGTCCCATAATATTATCACTAAATTTCACCAATATTAATCCTCCACGTTACCTGCCACATCATTCATGATACAAATTCATGAAATAATTTCATGACGTTTAGCGTTTCTCATTTATTTATGTTACATTTATCAGCAATTTTAACTGGTTTATATATATGACACAGTTTCCTATGTATGTTACATTTATAGTGTTTCGGTGCATTGTATACCGTTACTCTTAAATTACATCTAAGTATTCAAAAAACTCCACTAAAACCATGAATACCCATGTTTATTGGATTCTGGTATCAAAGGTTGCATAAAGGTACGTTTTAGCCCAAGGTGTGCGAGTGGTCATGACAACCAATACCATTACTTAACCTTGATACATCCCACGTTTGTCACACTGCGGAAAACATCCGCATCAACAACCACGACTGAGACTTAAACCTTGATCAAGATATTTTACACCATAAAAATCAGTATCTCCATTCTGTCTTACAAATACATGGTCAAAACGTTAAAGAAGCTAAACCTAAAACCTTAATATTTCTCTTTTAATTTAATTTTATTTTATTTTCTTGGAAGGGTATAGATTAGTTTAAGTTAGCAACAGCTAAGAGAGAGAGAAAAGACAAACACAATCTCATTGTTAAATTCCTTTATGACTTGGCTACCTTGAACAACAGTCAACAGCCGGAAAACTATTGATATAAAATAATAACCTATGCTCATCCATATACATCGCCGTAAGAAACTATTTAAACTGTTTTACAGCATCTGCAGTAGAAATGATACAAGATGACTACACACTCTATTATGGGGTCAAAGGTAAATCAGCAACGAGTGTAACAATTGATAGAGGATAAGCATGGTATTAGAACAAACAGCCAGAAAAAAGTAAAATGGAATTGATTTTCATCATGAAACCTGATTAAAACAAAACATGCATTTTCATGGAGCTTTGGAACCAAAGAATTATAGATGACCTATAATCAAGGAACAAAAAATCACAAAATTTTGTTCCATATTGATAGATATATAGTATTATGAGATGCAATACGAAATCTCTGTGATCCTAAATTAACAAAATATCAATGGATATATTGCACATAGATATATCATTTACATTTTTAAATGAAATTCTTATATCAATCGAAGGTAGGGATCGCAGAGAATATCGCAAATATTGCATGTAACATGATTTAATTTTTAAAGCAACAAACAAAACCCTCTAAAATCAATATTTTATAATTTAATAACCCCTACATTGAGAAACCAACTTTGTTCCATGAAAGAAAATTAATATTTTTATTGCTTACAAAATAATATTTATTGTGCTGAACATGTATTATAATATCAAAAACTAGAATAGAAAAATATGTGGATCTATCATGAAAATAATTATTAATGTTAGTTTGTAAATAACAAAGGAAAGATGTCTCTTATAACTCAGATTAGATCAAATTTATTATCTTTTTCTTTTTGGTAGAAAGTCCATTGCCATTGAATAATTTGTGCATATCTTTTCCAAGCTAAACTTCAAATATAAATACTAGTAAGCAAATTCTTTTAAATATAAATATTTTAGAGAAGTTAAATTTAACTCTACACAAAAATTCTGGTCCCAACTAATTTGATCAATTTATATAGTTCCAGGGTCTTCCAAGGTTATAAATTGTTTCAGGGTCAAAGAAATATTCTTTAGGAAAGCCAAACCTTTACTAGCATGGCCAGCAATATCGATCATATTACAAGCTATGTGGATAATGGATATTGTTATAGATACAGGTAAGCATGGTTTCAGTATCCTATGGTTACAAGCTGTACATTAGCAGATGTGACTATCATCAATTTGCATCCAAATTTCTCAAGAACCTTGCTGTAAAGATTCTGGAAGGCCAGATTTGTGGATATCACATGACATAGGTCAAGCACAATGACCAACCTTAATGGATACAAACCTAACCTTGAGAAAGCCATATTAACCACTGGACAAGATTTTGTGGTAGTGTGCCCCTTGACATATATATTGCTATAGTCAACTAAAATAATACATCTAAAATAGCTAGCCAAAAATATTACATATTGGTTAAATTTTCTTCATATTACAACCTTCATGCCTAATTTTAAAATCATTTCTTCTTATCCTTCCAAAAATGTTTGTATTAAATATATTCATTAGTTATAAATAATTCAATACTAGCTTTCATCATATATGGTAATTTTTTTATGAAAAATTGCTTGGTGGAACTACAACAATAGTAATGTAGGCTGTAGCATAGATAGTATGATAAATCAAAGTGACAAGGGCACTAACTAGCATGGATATAGACGTACATAAGACATTACCATGATATGATACGTCAAAAAGTCAAATTCATGAAAAGAACTAATGTAGTGTGGACACTAAAATATATATAAATATATATACACACAAAGGTTCTATGAGCTGTAGATTTGATACAAACCTAACCTTGGCATTAATATGCAAAAAGTAGTGGTGCAACCTATGTTACATGGACTCGGGTGCGAGTGTCGGGTACGAGTATGTATCCGCACGTCGGACGTGTCAAATCTCAATCAGAAGGACACATGGACACTGCTAAATATTCATTTTATTTAATATTTTTATTTTATTCTTTAGAGTAAAATAATATTTTTATGTAATATAATGACCATAATAGATATTTCACTCATTTGAAGTAATAATATAATAAAATGGAATTATTGGATATATTTTTTAGGTGTATGTCCAATCAAAAGTGTCAGACACATATCCCATACCCATGTCCGAATAATATGAGTTGGACACGGGTACTTCACCTACTTTGAAGAGTCCATGTAACATAGGGTGCAACTTGAGTTGGGCAACCCGAACCTAACCCGAGCTCAACCCGAACTCAAATTGTAATATTATTTTTATACATATTTTTTTTAAAAATATATTATATATAATATTCAAATGATGATAAACTTTTCTTTCAGAATTCCTTTATTTAAATCTTAATTTATTGTATGTTAACACTTTGGATTATTAACTTCCTAAAAATTGTTTGTAATTTTTTAGAAATTTGCATTAAGTTCTTAATTTTTTGTGTGTTTAGGAGTAATCTAATGTGAAACTTATTAAAGATCACTTTAAATTTTCAACATGAACATTGGTGATATAGATAACCCGAATTAACCCAACTTTCTAACCCGAAATCTCAACCCGAGTTGCAAACCCGAGTTTAAAAATTTAAGGATGGGTTGGGCTAGGGTTGAGAGTAGGGTTAGGGTTGAACATTTCATGTGTAGGGTTGAGCCCGAGTTGTACCTCTAACCTACCCAACCCGCCCTAGTTGCAGCCCTAGCAAAAAGCGGATGTTCTCGGGATTTGAACACGCATTCCAGCGCTTGACAGGATATGCCGCACTGGGATTTCATAGTCTTCTGGAAATGCTCCGAAATAGAGAAAGCATGAACCTAGAAACTTATATTGTTGCCGGATTTGGAGGTCATGTATATTTACCGGAGTGTAAGATGGTGAAGTTGAGGCATTTGTATACTAAGCATTTTTTTAAACTGTCTCAAGCAATCAATCTCCGCTATCACTCGGCATTTATAACCTACAAACCATAGGCAAACTAGATCTTAGATATAGTAATAAACAAGTCTTGGCACTGATGCCCAATCTCAGAAAACTAAAGTGTGTGTCTGATGATTTTCCTAAATTGGACTTTCTAATTTACCTTGAAACAGTGCATGTAAGTTATAATGGGGTCAAAAGAAATGGAAAGTTTCCTCAAACAAGTTGGTTTCCCCCCAATCTTAAAAACCTGACTTTATCATTCTTTC
This sequence comes from Cornus controversa, assembly GCA_026545225.1. NCBI lineage: Eukaryota > Viridiplantae > Streptophyta > Magnoliopsida > Cornales > Cornaceae > Cornus > Cornus controversa. The sequence continues at coordinate 24,632,528 of CM048848.1, read as the reverse complement.
GTTTACCTTGGGAGGAAATGTGGACCCTTGCGAGGTTACCTAACCTTGAGGTTCTCAATTTATCATATGAGCGTTTCGAAGGATCAACGTGGGATGCAAATGATAGTGAGTTTTGCTCATTAAGATTTTTGAAATTACGGGGCCTGGACATTGGGCAGTGGAATGCCTCTAGTAATCACTTTCCCAACCTTCAGCGGTTGGTGTTGGATCGCTGTCAACAACTCAAGGAGATCCCTAATGGTTTAGGGGATATATCTACATTGGAGATAATTGAACTGCAATATTGAAGCAGCTCTGTTGAAACCTCTGCAGGGCAAATTCAAGAACAACAACAGAGTTTGGGCAATGATGGGCTTAAGATATTTGTTCAGAGTTCGCGTCACAACTAGATGATATTTGCGGACGAGGTACATATCATTTAAGTAATGTTTTTCCAGCATTTCCAATTCGCTGCTGCTTCTTCTTCCTATGTTTTTCCCTGTTGTGTTTGCCTTTGAGTACAGCTCCACATTTCTGATCTATTATATTTTAATGGGTAATTTACACTTACCCTATTTTAATTAACTAATACTGTGGTATTTCTAATTTATTACGTATTTTATCTCTTAATCATGGTTTTACGCATTACCAGAACAGGAAAAAAAGACAATGAAATAGAAATAGAGAGTTTTGAAACATAAAGAAGACATTGTCAAAGGGCATTTCAATGTTCTATTCAAATCTGAATGATTGTTATATCTATTCGGTTGATGTTTTGAAAAACAAACCTAATAAATTTACTTGTGTATGATTTTTAGCGTATTGCTTCTTTTGAGAACTTTGATGTGATAGATTGCCTCTCCATAATTGAGGTCATGCATAATCTATTAACTTCTTAAATGCGATATATAAAACAGTTTTGCATGAATATATTTACCTTCATTTGTGATTTTGTATGACATGTTGCACTTCTCATATTTTGGTGTGCATCTAAGTTCAAATTGTTTGTTTCATCAAACTAATCACAACAGTTATATGGTAAGTTGATATAATATTAATCCTAAAGCGGTGGTCAAGAATCACGTCTAGTAAGAAATAGGTCTTGGATTCAATTCTCCTCTCTTGAGACTAGGCTACGCAGAGTTTCTCCCTAGATTAAATTTGGCATGTAGTGTTGACTCAAAGCAGCTATTTGATTATAAATTATAAATTATCAGAAATATAAATAAATGTAGGCACTCTTTAATTTTGTTTTAGAGCAGAATTATCTGATACAAGATACATATCAATGGAAACGTTAAAATATTATTGCTAGATAACCTTCCAAAAAATATATATATATTATTGCTAGATATGTCTTAAGTTTTCCCCTTAATCCAAGTTTGAATAGATGGCTTAGTAAGGACTTTATTTTGGCTCGTCAGAACATAGGATCAGGAAGCTCACTTGAAAAATCAGAAAGAAAAATTAGAGATGTCTCTACTAGCCAACTGAAGATCATGTCTGAGAGACCAGCTGAAGTGAGGGGTTAAAGGAAAGTTGAACCAGAATTAAATGGAATGTATCATTTAGAAAAGGATGTTGTTGCTGATATGACTAAGAAGAAACAATTAAGAGCTTTTCAAAACTTCGAAGAAGACAAGTTTGTTTTCCCTTCTACTTTGGCGAAGAACTCACACCCAAAACCCTCAACCTTATACTTTGGGAAACGAGATAATACCAACAGCTACAGCCTTTGTTGATTGGAAGAAGTGGTCCCATAAGGACCCAAAGAACAATGGATGTAACGAACATGGTGTGGGGAGTTCCCTAACAACAAATCAATTAAACAAGCTATGTAAGCTTCATTATCCAAACTTGGTGCTACTACTGGACACAAAGAATGAAGATGTGTGGTTGGAATCCATCAAAAGGCAACTTTTCTATGGAAATTACCTGTATCAACCCAATAAAAAGAAGGATAATCTTAAAGTTCAAATTTTAAATTTAAATTAATAAAAAGTGTAGAGATCTAGCTTAAACTTAGTAAATAAGACTTCTCTTAATAATTTAAGAAGTTGTCTCCATATCTATCAGAAAAAAAAGTGAGAATCGGGAGAGAGCTGAAGGGATAGGGATAGGGAGATCGGACAATTCATCATCATCATCATCATCATCATTGTCTTAATCCCATATGAATAGCCACATGAATTTTTTTTTTCATTCTTTTCCATTATAAGTAATCTCTTTATAAGATTTAACATCATTTATAATAATTTTATCCCATATTAATTTTGGTCGCCCTCTCAGAGTCTCCTACCTTCTGTTCTGCGCACATCTGTTATGTGCACAACCACCTATTAGAGGGTTCTAGGAAACACCAAAATCTGCTATTTGTTGGTATATAATCTGTTATTTCATTCCCTCCATTGGTATATAATCTTCTATTTCTTTCCCTCCATATCACTTAAATGGTTGCTTCAAAAGTAATCGATAAAGGAAAGAAAGGATTTGCCTTTAAGAGTCAAAATAGCCCAATTTAAAAGGTAAGACCAGTGAAAATGAGTACATTGAATAGCACCTTTAGCGGAGAAAAACACCATATTCTATAGGTGAAAGAGCAATCAAAATATAGATGGCTTCTATCCTCTACCTTCTCTCTACAAAAAGCACATGTAATATTTGTAATCTGCCCCATTTCAACACTTCTTTATTGAGTACTAATCAGTCTATCTTGAATGGCTAGCCATAGAAAGAAAGGGTGCTTAGAAATATGTTTAGGGAAACAAACAATATCGTACCAGATGGACCCTGAACTTATCTCATGATGAGCTGATTGCAAAATGACCATTAGAAGGAACCCATATTAATCCATCTTCTGCAGCTATATTAAGATGTTCAGTACATCTGCTGAGTTCCATTAGCCCTAAAGAGTTGGAAGGAGGCGAATGCCACTGCCCCTCTCTTAAGACTTCACCAACCTTAGCTGCTTTTCCTAGCACTCTAAGTCATCAATCACCTTATCACCCATAATGGAAACCATAAATCATACCAGAGGTTTTTATATGTTGTACTCTCCTAAGTAGTGTCAACAGGTCATAGGTTAGTAGTTCAGGTGGTTTATAGGACACTTTTTTTTATTTATAAGATTTTGATTATAGGACACATTATTAGTGGGTAATGTTAGTTGCGAGGGTGTGTTGGGCCTGCCCAACCTTGAAACTTTCAACACAACAACTATTTTGAGACATATTTGGGATCTAAGACAGGAAACAATCAGAGAATTTGGGTTCAATGGTGCAAAGTGTACCTGTTCAAGAGTGGTCACTTCTGGTCTATGAATATTCCACACTCTTCCCCTTGGAGCTGGAGGAAAATTCTCGAGCTTCAACCTCTAGCTATGCATGTGATCAGACGCAAGATTGGTAATGATGCACATACTCAGTTCTGGACTGATAATTGGGTCAGCAGCAGGCCACTTAGCCACAGATTCACTGAGCAAATGATCATTCCATGGGTTGTATCTACAACCTGCCAGTTAGCCACTTCATTAGTGCCAACTCGTGGTCTTTCCTTTCATCACTAACCTCCATCATCCCTGACTTGGAAATCTATAGCTATCCCAAGACAAAGATTGTTTGTTTCTGTGGATGACAGTACAAGCCAAACTCCCAACCCTTGACCTGAAGAATACAAAGCTCTGCTCAGTGGTTGGGATATTGGTCCCTCTCGCACTCGTCCACCTCCCATGCCCCCTGACTAAAGTCGCCTTGTCTGGTCCGCAGTTAGCCTCAATCCCAGACTGCTCACCAACTGTTCGCCGGAATTACAGTGAATACCCATTCGTTGCCTTTATAGCTGTTTCTAACGGCTATTTAAATGAATCCCGTTTAGCTTTGATTGGGCCATACGTTTGGGCCTCAATTACTTTGTTGCTACCCTAGCTGCGCTAAGTGGTGTTGTATAAACTTCAATAGCTCTATGATTATCTGAAGTGGTGCAAGGATAATGCAAAGAAATATTTGAACTCAATTGCTTTAGGAAGCATGCTAATGAATGAAAATGATTTACTACCCATTAAAACCATTAAAATAGTAACAGAATATAGTTTGATAAGTAGGCCTAGCTAGTTAACGTAGGAATAAGAATTAATTAAATTAGTATTATATTGCAATTTTTTTTATAATACTAATTTAATTAGTATTATAATGAGAAGATGAAAAGAAGTTGTTATAAACCTGTGGGTAGCTCAACTGGTCAGACCTTGAATTTGCTTTTCAATGGCCACTAGTTTGAATCTCCTCAGGTGTAATACCTTGTAAATTTGAGAGGTCTTTTAATTTTAATTTAAATGTTTTATTTCTTTTATTAGTTAAATTGAATTGTTTTATTGGTTGGATTAAATTCTTTGAGTGCTTTAAATATTGTGGTGTAGTTTACTTTATTTTTGTTTTATTTTTATTTTATTTTATTTTATTTGGATTGGGCTAGGGAAGAAACTGGGTTGAGTTGGGCTGTAATGGTTGGGCTAGGTGTACTTATTTTTGATGGGCTAGGGTTTATGTTTATAATTTTTTTTTATTACTTTGGAGTTTATTTAGTTTTCTAAAAAGAAAAAATATATATAAGAAAAGAAAAGAGGGGAGCTAGGGTTTTTGCCGTTAGTCTTACGCACAGAAACCAAAAGGGAGGGAAGGAACGTTCTATCATTGAAGAGGCAAGTTCGACTCTTCTCTTCCCCTTTGAATCTGTATACATAGACTAATTCCTGCAATGTATAAATTAATTGTTGCATTTTTTAATTTTAATCTTTCATTGTTTAATATAAAACTAATTTTATAAATCTGATTCCTGTGGATCATGATTTCTTCGCAATTAAATTGGCAATTGAGGTTTGGTGTTGGAATATTTTTTTTACATACACATAGATACACGCCTTCGTGTACATGATGAATATAATGATATGTTAAGTTTAAATTCGTGGTTGTTGAATGTAAAAATTTGTGGAGTTTTAAATTGTTCTTGCTGGATTAATTTACCCTTGAACATTCTGGAATGGATCATGGAGGAATTTAAATTTAAATTTTAAAAATTTGTTAAAGAACCCTAGAAGTTGTAATTTGGGAGTTTTCAATTCGGGGTGTTTTTGATGGGACTTTTGGTATCAATGAATAGCTTAAGAAAAAACAAGAAGATCGGTATAAAATTTGGGTCGAATGGAGGTCGGGAAGTCAGCAAAAATTAGCCGGAAAGGGGCTACCTGCTGGCATGAAGAATGCACGCAGGCTGAAATTTTGAAAAATTAAATTTTAAACATACTTAAATATTTTAGAAAATTCCAAAATTTTTAGTGTAACTTCCTGGGGGCTAATTGAGTATGGGTTTTAAATTTCATTGAAATAAACTTTTCTTCTAGTTCAATTGATTTTTAAAGTGTCTAAAAATTGGGTTTTTTACTTTCCTTTATTTTTTAAAATACTTTTATAATTCCAAATATTCCCAAATTTTTACTATAACTTCCTGGATTAAATTTTCATGTTAAACTAAGCTTCCCCTGTAGTTCAATTAATTTTTAAAGTGTCTAAAAATTAGATTTTTCACATTCTTTTATTTTTGAAAATACTTTTATAATTCTAAAACTTTCCAAATTTTTAGTGTAACTTCCTGCATGGTAAATGAATTTGGGTTTAAATTTTAATGTTGAAATAAGATTCCCTTATAGTTCAATTGTTTTTTAAAATGTCTAAAAATTGGATTTTTTAACTTATTTTATTTTTGAAAATACTTTTATAATTCCAAAACTTTCTAACTTTTTACTGTAACTTCCTGGATGGTAAAGGAGCTTGGGTTCAAATTTTAATATTGAAATAAGCTTCCCTTGTAATTAAATTGATTTTTAAAGTGTCTAAAAATTGGGTTTTCACCTTCTTTTATTTTAGAAACAACTTTTATAATTTCAAAATTTCTCAAATTTTTACTGTAACTTCCTAGATAGTAAATGAGCTTGGGTTTAAATTTTCATATCGAAATAAGCTTCCCTTGTAGTTCAATTAATTTTTAAAATGTCTAAAAATTGGGTTTTTCACCTTCTTTTATTTTTGAAAATACTTTTATAATTCCAAAATTTTCCAAATTTTTACTGTAACTTTCTCGAGGTTAAATACACTTGGATTTAAATTTTCATCTCAACATTAGCTCCCCTTGGAATTCATTTAATTTTTAAAGTGTCTAAAAGTTAGGTTTTCACCTTCTTTTATTTTTAGAAAATATTTGAAAATTTCATAAAAATTCTAGAAAAATTTAGGTAACTTTATAGGATTAAAATGCACCTGATTTCTAAATTTCATGTGAAGATGAGTCTCCCTTGTGCTTGTGTTGATTGTAAATGTATGTCTCAAATTATGTTTTATTTTCTTTTTATTAGAAAAATATATTTTTTTAAAATTCTCAAAAATTCCAGAAAATTCTATAATGATTTAATAGGGTTCTTAGATATAGAATAGGCCTAGAAACCTAGATAAGAGTTATGTTTAGACTCCCTCGTAAATTTGAGTGCATTGGAGGTGAGGTTGGATAATTGTTTCTGTAATGGATACTCATGTTATTTAATTTACTTGAATGTATTTTCCTTTAAAGATATAAATGACCATGAAATACTTGATTACAGTTTACTTGTGAACGATTTGTCTTATGGTGATAATTTCATATCGGATAATTTGAATTACTTTGTTTGTGCAAATTAAAATCATAATGCACCTTATTTATTTTAGGTTTCACATTGGGAAGGTATCTATATATTTATTTGGCATGTAAGGATTGCCCGGCGTGTCAGAATCGCACATACCTAATAAGGTATCTATATATTTTATTTAGCATGTAAGGATCGCCCATACCTAATAAGGTATCTATACATTTTATTTGGCATGTAAGGATTGCCCATACCTAATAAGGTATTTATACATATTATTTGGCATTCAGGATTGTCTATATTTAATAAAATGCATGTATATGTTTCTTTATTTGAAAATTAAAGAATGTAATCATTGTAGAATGATAAGGGTTTGTTGGGATATTGTATAAGATGATTTTTATCTTTGAAAACATGAACTGAATAAGGAATAACCTGTATGTTTACACCTATATTTATCACTTGTGTCCCTCAAACTGAGGGTATGCATATTGGATCTCTAATTGGGATGTAGTAGATAGAACTTGTTCATGGGTTTAATCTACTTTGTTGATATTTCAGGTCCCAAACAGGTTCTACCGCGAGAATAGAGTATTAGGATTGGTTGTAGCTAGGGGTGGCAAATTGGGTGTCAACCCGCCAACCCGCCCATATCCGCCCAGTTAAAAATGGATATGGGTTACTTATTTTCTTATACGGGTCATAAACGGGTTGGATAAATATAAACCAATTAATTAGCGGGTTAGATGGGTTGAATATGGGTGCCCATATTCAACCCATCTTTCACCCATAAAACAAAATGTGAATTATAGTTTCTTTATTCTATCCAACCTCTCTCTCTCTTTGATCTCACTTCTCTCTCTCTTTCCTTTCTCTCTCTTCGATCCCACCTCTCTCTCTCTTCCCTTTCTCTCTCTTCGATCCCACCTCTCTCTCTCTATACTTGGACAATATTTTTTAAAAAAAAAAGAAAGTATTTTAGTAAGAATTCAATTTTTTAAAAAATAATATTTTTCCTTTTTAGTAATTATTGTCGGATTTTACCATTGTAATTTCTTAATTAAAAATAAGAAGAATATATAATTTAGACACAAACTTTATAGTGCATCAACAATTTTCATTGGAGCATTATATATATATATATATATATATTCATCATTCTTTAGATTTTTTTTATTAATTCCAAAAAAAAAATGACTCATCGAAAGGTCACATATTTTATTTTCTCAACGGTATTTTTATTTTTATTGATTAGTTCCAAAAGACTCAGACTCATCCAAAAGTCACATTCTCTCCCCCTATGCACAGAGTTCATTTTGTATTAAAAAACAAGAATAATTGAATTTTCAAAAGTCACATTTCTCTATCTACAGAGTCCATTTTTGTGTTTGAGTACCTTTCTCAATGTTTTAATTTTAATTATATTCCATGTGTTTCTGTGATTTGGTAGGTCATTTTTAAAATTGCCCAATTATGAAGATATAATTGAGTTAGTGTTGAAGACCTTTTTCAATTGAAATACTTATTATAATTGTTTGCTTATGTTTTGGTGTTTTTTAAAGAAAATTTATGCTGACTAAGTTACTCGAGACTCTATACTCTTTTTTCTCTTTTGCTATAGATTCATAAATGTAATTAAACAATAGATTGTAATTAAATTCTTCTATTCTTTTACGCAATCAGCTCTTGGATAAAAAAAATTTGCTAACACCCAAAAATAAACAAATCATATAAATAATATCAGTATGATTAGCAAATTATAGTTTTTTTGTTTGGTTATAGACCTTGTGCATTCCATTTTTGTGTTTGACGCCTACCTACTGTCGTGTCTAGTCGGGTCAAATATGAGTTGACGGGTTGACCCGACCCATATTCAACCCACCCATATTTGACCCGCAACAAACGGGTTGAATATGGGTCACAACCCATATTCAACCCGCCCAACCCGCCCAATTTGCCACCCCTAGTTGTAGCAGATATCTCCTTTCATCGGTTAACTTATCTTCTTTAAGAGTCAGACTATGAACTTTTGAGACTTTGATTGTTGGTATTAATTTAGAATTCAAAAACTTTTGGTCTTTGTGGTTAAGAGGTCCTTGGGTTACGAGACTTTCAAATTGTATTACCGGACATATATTTGTTTATTTAGCGGTTATTTTAATTCAGAGGAACTTTCTATTTTGCTTTTAGAATTTATTTCATTCTGTCTTTTGTCTTCTTTGCTTGTTGCTACCAGTTGTATGTATCTCTCAAGTTTTGTGTATGAGACTGGCCACCTCATGTGCGAAATTTTGTTGGGGGTATTTCATTTAGTATCAAAGCATTCCATGTCAAATATTCTTGGGTCTGTAGGGTCCATCGTAGGATATCTTCCGCGTTGCGTATTCTGATAAATAGAATCTAAGTGTAGGATTTATTGTACTCTATACGTTTTAGTCTAGTCTTGGTTAGGACTTATGCTCCGTTTGGTAGAAAGGAAAAAAATTGAATGAAAGGGAGACAAGGAGGGATGAATGAGACATTCCTATAGAAGAGATTGTGTTCTTTCCTCTTTTTGTTTTATTAGATGGAAGAGAAGAAAAGTAAATAATACCTTATTTTGTTTCTTAGGAGAGAATGAAAGAAAAATAAGGAAAGTTTTGTAATTTAAAACATTTATGTTTTATTTGGTAGAAATGAAGAAAATTGGATGGAAGGGAGAGAATAAGTGATTAATGAGACATCACTAGGGAGAGATTGTGTTTTTTTTCTCTTTTTGTTTGGTTGGATGGAAGAGAAGAGAATGAGATAATATCTTATTTTGTTTGTTAGGAGAGAATGAAAGATAAATAAGAAAAGTTTTTTAATTTAAAACATTTATAATAATCTTACTTTTCTTTCTTCCTGTCTTCCGTTCAAATTTGGAGGGATGAAAATTTGTGAATGATGAAGGATAACTCATCCATCTTTTTTACTCTTTCCTCCTTGCATCCTTTCTACCAAATAAAGGAAATTTGCTTCTTTACTTCTATTTTCTCTTTACTCCTCTTCCTTCCTCCCTACCAAACGAAGCATTATAATAGGCTTGCTTTTCTTCCTTCCTGTTTTTCGTCTAAATTTAGAGGGATGAAAAATATTTGTGAATGATGAAGGATGACTCTTCCATCCTCTTTTTTCTTTTCTCTCCTTGCATCATCTCTACCAAACAAAGAAAATTTGCTCATTTTCTCTTATCTTCCCTCAACCCCTCTTCCTTCATTCTTACCAAATGAAGCATTAGTGAGTTAAAATAATGTAAGGCAAAGATGAGGCAAAATTTTCATTCCATTTTGTTTTGATATTTTATCTCGTGTTGGGTACAATATGATTCTTATTCTTATTTTTCTTTTTGTTCACAATAATGGAATCTGGCAACATCAATTATGTAGTGATAAAACTATACATTAAAAGCGTCAATTTCTGGACTCTCAGAAATTGCCAAAGAAATTGGTCAATTCATGCATTTGAAAATAACAAATTGCAGATAAATTCATTAAAATCCTAGAGGTGTTTTTGCTTATGCAATTTGTGTGATGTATAAAATTGTAATTGACGAATTTTGATGTCAAACAATAATTCTTGTTGATTTCTTGTAATCAATAGTGGAGCTGAAGATTACATGAAAAACAAGAGAAGATAAAGTGCATAAAGTCACTTGATTCAAGTGAGAACATGTCCTAATCATGGTAAGTGTGTTATGATACATTGCTATGTTGGTTTTGGAAACTAGAGTTTTAAATAAAAAAATTTCAATTTTTTTTAAAAATTCAAGTAAGAACATGTCCTAATCATTTTGTCTTGATATTTTGAAATTCATATTTTTTCAAAAAATGCATTTGAAAAAAATTTAGACTTTGAAAAAGGTGTTAAAACGATTTAAAACTTGTTTTTGAAGTAAATATAGGTCTCAGATTATATAATATTTTAAAGTAAATATAGGTCTCTGTCGATTATATAAACTCTCTTGTGCGAGTCTAGTGTCAACACGATAGAGGCTATTCTCAGGAAAATGCCAGTGACATCAAACAGCAACTCAACTCTATCCATAGTGTATAATTTTAGCATCTGCAGCAGCTGAACAGAGAAGGGAAAAAAACATGAATCATCAAAATAAAGGTATTAAAAGCATCATGTGTGGGAGAGCCACATTCGTTCTCCATTTTTTAAAAGTGAAGCTCCACATCAGCACTTTTTGAAAAGTGAATAATCACTTTTTTTTTTTTTTTTTCATAGTCTTGTTATTTGGTGTGCGGGCCATTATCTAGTTATCCACTTTATTATTTTTTAATTTATTTATTAAATAATTTTTTTTAAATTTAAATTTTAATCGTTTGTTTGGCTTATTCTCCACGGGTACAGAAAGATATAGAGTATATATATATATATATTATTATCTTTTTTCACTCTATCCTCTCTCTTATTCACTCTTTCTTTCTCTCTCTCTCTATATATCTCTCTATATATATATCATACAAAAAAAACAGTTCAAAAAATCATAAATTGAATTTATAAGAGATAGTCAAAGTTTTACATACTATTTTCTTTATATATTTTTTTAATCAAATTTTAACTGTCTTCTATAAATTAAATTTATGATTTTTTTGAATTTTTTTTTTTTTGTGATATGATTTTAGTACTCGTTAGATTCTTTTTATTATTATTATCTTTTCATTGAGAGCTTAATTTGTGTAGTCAAACTTTGACAGTCAAAGTATTTGCTAGATTTTTTTGTGTTGAAAAATATTTATTTTGAAAGAGCTCACAGGATCTCATTTTTTTAAAATTTATTTTACTAACTATTGCTTTAATTACTCTACGAGGGTAGAGCCGGTTCATATAATACATTCACTGCTCAACATTTTCATTTTCTTTCTTTACGCCAGGCTCGCGAATAATAAACATTCTCTCATTTTTTTAACAAATGAAAATTTTGTATTTATCGTCTCATTTTAATAAAAAAATTTCACTCCTATAAAATGTATGCATGTAAAAATTTATACATAAAGGGTCTTATTTGAAAGTTGGTCTAAAACCTTTCAAATTTTTAAAATTTCAGTGCGGGCCAGCCCTGCGGTCACCTCTGATACTCCGCTTCAACTTCTAATGCACTGTATACCACTGCGCTCGGGATGCTCTAACCTTCCTTGGATACAGAAAAGCAACAAAACTGTGTCTTCGGAACATCTGTTTAAAAGTGAGAGGCAAAGTGAGAGATGGGTGGACTTTGTTTAGTAATGGCTGGCAGAGCTTGAGAGAGGAAAATATTTTCCTTCGGATCTCGTGAAAAATATCAATTTATCCAGCATTGCTTTGATCGTTTTCTAGGAAAACTACGCTAATTCGTCATGGTGCTTGGATGAAGTGATGGAGATCAATGAGTGAAGGAGAACCAAGGGACAAATAGTTTTGCCCATCTTCTACAATGTGAAAGCATATCAAGTTAGGAACCAGGAAGCATTTTCCAGGCATGAAGACATGGAAAGGGTGCACAGATGGAGGGTCGCTTTGAAGGAAGCAGCAAATACAGGCGGCTTGGACTTGGAAGATGCAGCAAATGGGTATATGACTCTATATGTTCTCTTCTATCAGTTTCTACTAGCTGAGTTCAATGTATACATTATTCTATTATATTGTTTGTGGTCAAGAGCAACAATGTATATATTATAGGTCTCTGTTCTTTTTTTTTGGTTCACTAGATTTAGATTTTAATTTGATTTATACTTGATAGGGATGAGAGTGAGTTTATCCAACAAATTCTTGAGGGGATTTCAAAACAATTGAAGCTTTCTCTGCTTTCCCAACATGCTCTACTCCTCTTCGATCAGGCAAGCTTCTTATGGCTTCTTCTTCACTGCCTCGATGGGAATATGATGTGCTGTTAAGTTTCAGTTTTTAGGTTCGCAAAGCCTTTGCCAGCCATCTCTACACGGCTCTGGATCATAGAGGATTCAGGACCTTCAAAGATGACAACAAAGGAAATTCTGTTTCTTCGAATCTGGTGAGAAATATCAATTTAACCAGCATTGCTGTGATCGTTTTCTCCAAGGAATATGCTAATTCGTCATGGTGCTTGGATGAACTGTTGGAGATCATTGAGTGCAGGAGGACCAAGGGACAGATTGTTTTGCCCATCTTCTACCATGTCGCAACATCGGATGTTCGAAAACAGGAAGGAGGCTTTAAGGACGCATTTTATTTTCATGAACAAATTAGGAAGGTGGGGATGGAAAGAGTGCAGAGATGGAGGGCTGCTTTGGAGGAAGCAGCAAAAGTAAGCCGGTTAGTTTTAGATGCAACAAATGGGTACGTACATATGTTCTCCTTAATTCTATCTGTTACTACTAGCTTAGTTCAATAATGTATATTGTATTCTATTTTATTGTTTGTGGTCAAGAGCAGCAACAGCTTTATCACTATTATCATCCAAATACAATACAGTCTCCTATCTTAATTTAATTAGACTGCCCATTAATTATACACTGTCAAACTTCATATTTAAGTAGGAGATTAAGGGCATGATTGGCATGCGATTTTTTTTTTTGTTTTTCTATTTTGTTTTGGCATTGTAAAAACAAAGCATGTTTGGCATCGCTGTGTTTAAATAGGGTCAAAATGTTTAAAAATTTTGGGCCGAAATTAAAAACATTATTATGATGTTTTTATTGTGTTTCTTACAACAGATTTTTGTTGTCAAACGTGTTTTTGATTCTATTTAAAATACACTCGTAACAAAACACTTGTTATATTTTACGCGGAAAAAAAATGCATGCGAAACGGTATAAATGTTCTGTTTCTAGCACTAGCAAATGGGTTTTTAGAAGTATTTTTTCAACTGTAAACTTTGCATATATATATATATATAGATATATATATATATGTTCTTTTTTATTTTTTTCTCCAGTAGATTGAGATTTTAATTTGCTTTATACTTGATAGGGATGAGGCTGAGTTTATCCAACAAATTCTTCAAGTGATTTCAAGAGAATTTCAGCTTTCCTCTCCTTCTCACATGGCCCCTGTTTTCCCTACAAGCTCACTCAATCCCAAAAATGCAATTTGAGTTCCACAAGCCTACTTCAGTAGAAAATGGTCCTCTTGTTGAACCCCCCCAAAGAGGCATATGAAGAAGGCGTGGAATACTGGAAAGCATACATGGTAGGCTAGTTTCTTCATGAGAAAATGCATGGTAGGTAACTACAACCAAGAATTTTTTTAGGTTAGTCTTCCTCTCTCTGTCTATCATATAGAATGTAGTAATTTATTTGCATGGTCGTTGGCAAATACAGAGGATTTATTCAAATCTTTAATAGCAACTCCATACTTTTCTGAATTTTTTATAATCTTATATAATGAATCAGACACTTGTACAAGTTGAACAATCAATTTTTCGGGACACATGTGACATTTCACACTATTTCTAACTCCGACAGATATATGACATGGGGTCTAAGTGATAGTTAAAATGAAATTGTGTATAGCTTTGTACTTTTGGCAAATTTCAGAAAGTGTCGTTGTAATTAACTTCCGTTTTTAGGTAAATTACTCGTACACATTTTACAAATTGCCCGGACTTGTACCCCTCTCCTCCTCTTTAAAAGAGGATAAGTTATACCACTAGATTAACACGACAATCTTTTTTTTCTCTCCCCTCAATTACTCTATTAACGAAGGACAACTAGAATGGTTCTGACTTTGTGCAATGTTGTTTTCCTTTGTTGTTGTTTCAGCTTATTCACACATTATTTGATATTTGATTGCATTGATATCAAGAAGACCCATCACCATAGGAGCCCCGTTATTGGTATACTGATTAGAATTTCTGGTATCCTATTAATGTTCATTTTTCTGGTAAGGATCCTATTAATGTTCTCTCTTTTCCTGTTTATTAGTTGAGAAATGCTAAACGTCATGAAAATATGTCATGAATTTGTATCATGAATGATGTGGCAGGTAACGTAGAGGATTAATATTGGTGGGATTTAGTGATAATATCATAGGACTATGTGTATGGGGGGAATCTCACCAATACTAACTCTCTACGTTACCTGCTACATCATTCGTGATACAAATTCATGAAATAATTTCATGACGTGTAACATTGCTCTTATTAGTTACATATATGCTGGTATATGATTGCTGGGTATGACCCATTTTTTATCTCCCACTTTTTTTAATCTCTTGTCCTGTGTTTTGTTCAAGAATTTGAGGCAAATTTCTTCAATTATATAGGAAATTTCGGGTTAAATTTGAATTCCATTCTGCATTTGCTTCTAAGATTTGAAAGTTTTCTCCATGTCTATGTACAGTCGTCACAAGGAGTTTTAAGGTTCCAAAATTTTCGTCTTTTTAATTAAAATTTTGGAAAATATAATTTAAATAGAAGGATATATGAGCGGTGTGCAATGCTTTTTGAGGGGCCGTTACCGAAGTGTTCTACTATTCTTTTAACGACCGGCTGTTACGGCTAAGAACTAGTCAGTTCTGTCGAACAGTGTATATAAGCTTTTATATTTGGGAATAATATTGGAGAAGACGAAAAAAAAAAGAATAAAAGAGAGAATATTTTAGACATTAAAGTTAAATGGTCACTCAGTAGTAATTATTTTTCAAGATTGGTCTTTATTTACCTTTTATTGAGTTTAAGATCACTGTAAAACAAAATCTAATTTTTTATAAAAATTATTGGTTGACAACCTTTTGAAAATTATTGTACAAAAAGTGAGTTAAATGATAAGGTCGGAAAAGTATTGAATATTCCTCGTTACACATCGAACGGATGATGAATTAACATTTCTATTATCAAATAAAATTGACAGTTTCCTCTGTTGGATATGTAAGAGATATGATAGTTCAAATATATTTTATAATTTCTTCTAATTTTGATAACAAATTGGAGTATTAAATTATGATGTAACTGTTTTCTTAAAAGAAATTTAAACTAAATGGAACCTTAAGAACAAAAACTTATCAAAAAGCATCCAAGGATAAAAAAAGAAATACTATGATTTTTATTTTATTTTTAAACAAGAAAACTATGTGATCAAAGTCATAAACTTCACCATTTTTGAAATATTAAAATTTTAAATGATAAATTTTACTATTTTTATAGATGAATAAAAATAAGTAAAATTTCACCAATGTAGTCATAAAATTCATTATTAAAAGTGATAAAATTTTACACTACACTGAACCGCAAAAGTAGAAATTACTGAAGAGAATTTTGATTGTTAGAAATTGGCGTTGCATTGGTCTCCTCGTCAAGCCCATGGACTGGCCCATGAGTCGTCACGGTGGGCTTTGAAGAGTAGAGCTAGAGTCGAGGAATGGGGAAGTCTGGCCACGCTGGATCTTTTGTTTCTTAGTGGTTCTATTACATGGTTGCCTTGATAAAAAATAAAAAATAATAATAATAATAATAATAAGATGTCACGGACACCAAAGCCAAAAAAAGACAGGAAGGTTCTTGGAAAGTCACGAGCAAATTCCTCATCTGTAGTACCGGGAGGAAATTGCCAAGTTTTGAAAAGCTATTTTGCTTCCATCGTTATATATATAGATATATATATGAGTCATCTTTAGTATGTGTTTTGTTACCTTAAATCACACATACTTTCTTCTTTATGTGTTCTGTTGTGCCACTCCTTGTAAATCTCTTATTCGGAGGTGTACGTCCTGTCTTGAGCCGTGGTTAGGCGTTTAGGACATAAATGAAAATCAAGTTCGGCAAAGGTGTGTGTTACGAATGCAGCAAAACAATTTAAAAGAACTAAGTAAGTGTTATTTTCAAACATTTTGCTAAAAATGATGAATAAGTTTCTCGGATCCACCTCTTTCGCTAGTTCTAGTTCTCGATCTGCACAACCTACTTTTTTGATATAGTCAATGAAGAAGAACATATATATAAAGATATTAGTTCATCTGATCTGAATTGGTGTGGATGGAATATCCCTAGAGTTCCCACTAGGAAAATTTATAGGTCAACTTTTCTTCAGTCTACCTTCCTAAGTGATTCTGGTGTTAAAACAGTTGAAAAAAATTATGGCATCAAGTCAAAATATGAAAAATGCCAATTATTAACTCACAAAACAATTAAAACCCACAAAGACAAATGTCACAATTTCATTCATATTGGACTCGTCCAAGTTGCTGTAAATCCTCTTACAATTTTAGGCATAAATGCAGCGGTTCTTCTATGTCTAAGAGATGCAAGATTTACATACTATAGTATTAACATCATAGGGATTATAGAAACCACACTTGCAAATGGTCCAGTTCATTTCAACAGTTACCCAAATCTTACTCTTAGTCTTAGTGATTCTCATATCCTTAAAACTTTAATTTTAAATATTAAAATAACTGGTTATCCGATGCTTGATGGAGGTCAACTTTTAGGCTTAATTTATAGAATCTATTACAAATGTATAATAACCAACCTTAATGTCGGAGCTCTAGTCAAGAGTCCTAGAAACCAAACCTTACTCATTCAAGGTAGCACAAAAGATGCTCATATCCAAATCCCAAAAACAATTGCCTGGATGGACATTACTTTGCCTAATGAATGGCTCTTGAAGAATGAAAATCATGATTCCAAAATTCAGAATAATACGAATGACCTAAGTCAAGTGCAACAATTCAATGATGGCACTGTTAGGATAAGTTTTGATGAATCCCGATTTAGTACTCCGTCAAGATTTAGTACTCAGTCAAGAAATAGTCACATAAGAAAAGATAAAAATCTCCTTGGTGAAGGAGAAGCCTCTGAAAGATCTTTTATAAATCAATTAACTAGGAAAAATGAAAGGAAAAATTTTAAATTAAAAAGGCATAAAAATTGATAATCCTGTTACAAATCCTTGTTATGCTCCTGGACATGAGGATAATGAGTCATCACCATCTAGATCTCCTACTCAAACATATTTTAACCCTCAAATGCCTTTTGATCCTCAAATAAGTTCCTTAAGTCAAGAATTTAAGTTTGACTTATTTAAACTTCATACTGAATTCAAATCAAAAGAAAACAAATCAAAAAGACAAGCATATAGAAATAATTTTTCTGAAAAATAAATGACAAAAATAGTTCGAAACTGGAAATCATTTATGACAGATTACAGTCTCGAAATTAATTTCTTCGATTATTTAAAAAATTATTATAACAAAGTAAATGTTCTAACAAAAACCAAATGGACTAAACCAGACAAAATATCTATCTCTTCAAGTCACCCTCCTTTTGAAACTCTTTTCATCCAACACTTAGACCATGAGTTAACAGCCTCCCCTCTCAAAGTCAGTGAAGCCAACGACCAACCTGATTTAAGAAAAATCATTGAACAAAATAATTTTACCAATAAGTGTCTACATATAATAGGTAAACAGCTTGACAAAATTGAAAATAAAATGGAAACCCGCATGGAAAGTAGTATTAATCTAAAAGAAAACCTTTAATTCATATTCCTGCTGAAAGGAAGGGATTAGTCTTAAAAAATCCTGAGTCAACAACACTCCAAATAGTAAATAAAATGTTAAAAGATTTAGAAAAAACCAAAGGAAAGGCAAAGGAAGAACAAAACACTATTACAGTCATAAATGAAAAAGATAGCTCTAATACAGAATCAGTTTCTTCTTCTAAAGAAATCATAATCTATAATCTCGAACAAATCTTTACGAATATGCAATTAAAACCAATTTATCGTAGCAAAGTCAATCCTACTAGCCTTACAAAGAATTGGTACCCTAAGCTGACACCCCCAGATATCTAGATTGAAGAACGACCGTTCCAAAGTCAATTTTCTATTTCTTCAGATAAACTTTACGAATGGAACATTGATGGCCTTTCTGAAACAGAAATTCTAAATAAACTAAATTATATTTCTATGGTTGCTAATAGTTACATTACTAATCACACAATTACCCAACCTGAAATTGTTGATCTTCTCACATCAGGTTTTACTAGTATGTTAAGATCTTGGTGGGAAAACCACCTCTTAGAAGAAGATAGACAACAAGTTAAAAATATTGTTCAAAAAGATAATGATGGAAACCTTATTTTTGATGACAGAATAGGTATGGGTATTCTAGATGGAGTCAATACCTTAATATTTACCATCATTAATCATTTTATAGAAACACCTAGTAACATCATGGCTAGAGTCCATGACCAATTAACCAATTTAAGTTGCCCTACACTCTCAGACTTTAGATGGTACAAAGATGTGTTCTTATCTCAGGTCATGATGAGAAATGATAGTAATAGCCCATTTTGGAAAGAAAAATTCATTAATAGATTACCTAGTTTCTTTGCTCATAAAATTAGAGAAATCCTTGCTAAGCCTGCTGGAATTATTGATTACAGTCAACTTACTTATGGAAATATCATTAGTACAATCCAAAAAGAAGGATTAAAAATGTGTATTGATATGAAAATAAGTAAGCAACTTAATAATGAAAAGAAGAAAGCTAAATATGAATTAGGTAATTTTTGTGAGCAATATGCCCTTCCACCCGTTGCCCCTTCTCGTAAAAAATTACATAAAAATCGTAAATATCCCACTAAATATAGAACTTACAAAAACTATCATAGAAGTAAACCTAAATTTCAGAAAGAAGAATTTTATAAAAAAACCCAAAAAGAAATTTAAAGAAAAGGGAACAACTAATAGTAAAAATGGAAAATGTTTTAAATGTGGTAAGCAGGGTCATTTTGCTAACAATTGCCCTATAAAGAAAAAAATTAACCAGTTACAAATCTCTGAAGAAAGTAAAAAACAAATCTTTGAAATCTTTGAATTAAGAAACACCAATGAAGAGAATATAGAAACAAGTGATTCATCCTCTGGTAATAGTACCTATAGTTATACCTCTCCAGATATAATAATAGGATGTAAAGATGGTTGTACAGATTCATGTTGTAAGTCAATCAATATTCTTACCAAATATGAAGAGCAATAAACTCTTCTTATAGAACTCATTAGTAAAATAGAAAATCCCGATAATAAGTCCTTATATTTAAAAAAATTAAAAACTCTTTTAAAACAAAACAACAACAATGATTTCTCTACAAGTTCTACTAGTAAGCCTACTTTTAGTCTTTCTAAAACATTGTAAAGATTTAATCAACCACAGAAAATGATCACCTTGCAAGAACTTCAAACATAAATCAATCTTTTAAAAAAAGAGGTAAAACTTTTAAAAAGTGAAACTCATGAATTGCAACAAAACATGCTAATTATCCAAGTTAATAACAGCCTAAAAACTCATGAAGAATCTTCCTGTGATGAGGCTCCTATTAATGCACCTACTAATGAACATCCTGCTATCCATGAAGCAGAACTTATCAGCCAGAATATCAGCACTATATCTAAAATGGTCATTCAAAAATAGTTTTCTAAAGTCACCATTATAATTGATAAAAATTTAACCATTGAAATTATTGCCTTAACAGACACAGGAGCCGGTCTTAATTGCATCCAAGAAGAATTAATTCCTTCTAAATACTTTGAGAAGACCTCTTAAATATTAAGTTATGCTAACAGTAGTAAAATGGAAATTAAATATAAACTACCTAAAGCCCATCTTTGTTAGGACAATGTATGTTTTAAGACATCATTTGTCCTAGTTAAGAATATGACTGACAAGGTTATTTTGGGAGTTCCATTTATTTATCTATTGTATCCATTTACAACAGAGAATAATGGCCTCATTACTAAACCCTTTGGTCAAACTGTCACATTTCAATTTCTTAAAAAACCAGAACTTAAATAACTAAAATCACTCTTTGATTCCTCTGTTTCCAAATCATTAAACTTACTCAATATTAAACGACAACACTTAAAATCTTTACAGGAAGAAGTCATCTATAAGAAAATAGAAAATCAGTTAAGTATCGAAAGTTTCAACAAATTGTAAAAACCTTTCAGAAAAAAGTTGAAGTAGAAATTTGTTCCCTATTTCCTAATGCCTTTTGGCATAGAAAACAATATATTGTCAGTCTACCTTACATCAAGTCATTTAATAAAAAATTCATTCCCACAAAAGCCAGGCCCATACAAATGAACCCTAAACTACTTGAAGCATGTAAAGAAGAAATTAACAACTTTCTTGCCAAAAATATTATTAGAAAAAGTAAATCTGATTGGTCTTGCTCAGCTTTTTATGTCAAAAAGAAGGCTGAGTTAGAAAGAGGAGTCCCTAGACCCGTTGTTAATTATAAACCCCTTAATGTGGTCTTAGAATGTATTCGCTATCCCATTCCAAACAAAAAGAGACCTCATTAATAGACTTAGTAAAGCTGACGTCTTTTCCAAATTTGATTTAAAATCAGGATTTTGGAAAATCCAGATAAGAGAGAAAGATAGGTATAAGACTGCCTTTACCATGCCCTTTGGTCATTACGAATGGAATGTCATGCCCTTCGGTCTAAAAAATGCACCTAGTGAATTTGAAAATGTCATGAATGACATCTTTAACCCATATAGTAAAAAGATCAAATCACTGTTCACTACAGTTACTACCGATACTATAGTAAACTGACTAGATACTATTCATGAATAGTACTATTGACTTTTACTGTAGTAGTTTTGTCAGATGTTGACTATGATCGGAAGATATTGATTTGATCAAATCTTTGTAGATTTGATCAATCCTCCCCAAGATCATAAGGATCTTGAGCATCTTGGAGAGCTTGGCTGGAGTAGGGTTCCTTGACTGGTTGGCTGGAGCCTATAGACGAAGCCTCTTTATCTTCTGATAGACTAGAGATGTGACTTAGCAATTGTTTAACAAGATGAGCTAGTTCTGACTTGGAGCTTGATGCCATGATAAATTCTATTGACTTTGAGGGAGCCTCGTGCTTCATCTAAATTGGAGAAAGTGAAGCTATTGGAAGGACTGGAAATTTAGTTTGAACTTGGGAAATAATTCTCTCAGATTTGAAAGAATCCCACCATTTGACAAAATGACTTCAGATGATTGTGTTATCTGGAATCTCAAACTGCCATTTTAAAAATCCATGGGACTTTGTATTTATCAGAGAATAGGAGGATAACATGAAATTGAGATTGGTGAGCATTAACTTTGTATACTGAAGAGAAATATTTAACTTGATCAAGAAGAGTACTTGGGAAAATTTGTGGTATGGAGCCATATTGCGTCCACCACTTAAGAAACCAAGTGGGAATTTGACTTTTGAACTTACCGTGAAAGTTAATAAACCAAGAATGAGTAAATGACTCATTCTTGTGGAGGAGGACGAGGTTAAACGAAGCATTTTTGTAATCATAATAGTTAAATTGGATTCGATGCTTTGGTAAATCTTTGAGAATGGAGGGATGAGAACCCCATTCTTTTACTGAAATAAAT
This sequence comes from Cornus controversa, assembly GCA_026545225.1. NCBI lineage: Eukaryota > Viridiplantae > Streptophyta > Magnoliopsida > Cornales > Cornaceae > Cornus > Cornus controversa. The sequence goes on along the minus strand of CM048848.1, from coordinate 24,610,510 downwards.
TTCTGGATGTATAGAGAGTGGTAGATAACTTTGGAGGAATCATTTTGATCATAAATTGGTTTGATTCGAATTGATTCTGTAGAGAACAGTATATCCTTATAAAAGGATAATGATTTTTCTAGATGACTTGAGACAAAAAACCATGCTGGAGGTAGAAATGCTTTGACTACATCTATGGGGTCTTTGAAGTGACTATGAGAAGGTTCAATATGAAAAAGGTTAGAGGTGTAGGTATGAGTGTATTCAGATTTGGGGTTTTGGGTAAATGAACTAAGAGCGATAGGATGAATTAACTATATAGGTTGATCTGGTTGGTTTGAAAAAGGATCAGTAGTTGGGAGATGACTTGGGTATTGGAGGCAAAGGTGACTAGGGCTTGAAAAGGCTAGGCCCGAGCTGAAAGAGGGTCTTGGAGGTTGACTAAAAATAGCAAATCTATTGGTTATGGATAAAGGGGTTAAGGATGAATGTTCAGTTTTTATTGTCCCTTTAGGGGCCTTGTCCTTGTTTTTGGCTTTGTCGGTCATGTTTGCCTTGCAAGAATTCTCTCATGAGGAAATCAGGCATAAAATTGTGACTACCTTTGATATATTTTATATCAAATTTAGCACTTTTACAGTCGACTCTGACTAAGAATTTTTGGTTTAAAATGTCATCTTGAAATTTGGAAACACATAAGACAATAGAAAGAATTTCTTTTTTAATAGTGTATATATATATATATATATATATATATATATATATATGTATTAAATTTAAGCATTGTGTTTGAATCTTTCTTCGAAAAAAAAAATCATGTTCAAACGGTCAAAAATATTTAAAAAATCAATTTTATGGTTTAAAATATCTATACTTATTTACGGTTTAAAATAACTCTTTCTATCTATGATTAAATGGTCACGATTCACCCACTACATTCACATATAAATTCGCATATTAATGAATCGAGAATTGATGTAAACATTTTTTCCAAAAACTACACATCTTCGTCATGGTGCTTGGATGAACCAGTGGAGATCTTTGAATGCAGTAAGACCAAGGAACAAACAGTTTTGCCCCCCTTCTATCATGTGAAAGAATCACAAGTTTGGCAACAGAAGGGGAGTTTCAAGGAAGCATTTTCCAATCATGAGGAAATTCACAAGACATGAAAAGGGTATAGAGATGGATCGCGACTTTGAAGGAAGCAGCAAATATAAGCGGATTGAATTTAGAAGATGCATCTAATGACTATCTATATTTTCTGCTTCTATGATCAGAGTTTAGTTATTGACTATTTTAATTTAATTTATTTATTGTTTGAGGTAAAACATCAACTACTTTATCAATGTGGCCAACCCAAGAATGAAATTACCACCGAACGAACCTAATGTGGCCAACCCACGTAAAAAAAACAACGAAACAAGAATCCCCAACCTCCTCACACGATCTCTCCCACCCTCCTCCTCTGTTTACCTCTCTTTGAAAACTCAAATCATCCCCAAACAATTTCATTTATGTCTTTCAAAAATCCCTAATCCTCCTAACAATCTTTTACGGAGAGCACAACTATTAGAAAAAAAATGATAAATTACACCTTTATTTTCTGAACGAACTTTAAAAAAAAAATGACCAATTGATATATAAAAGTTTGTTTGGTCATTGTATTTAAAATTTGACCAATTGATATATAGAAACTTGTTTGGTTACTCTTTTGAACCATTTTGTAATGATTACTATATCTTTCATTTTTTTGAGAAGAAAACGTTATTTTATTCATATCAAAATGACAAAAACCAGCTTCTATTTTATTTTATTCAAAGCAAACGTTATTTTATTCTTAGTAAAGTAAGCATCCACAAAATGGTTGAAGACAGTGACCAAACAAGCTTCTATATATCAATTGGTCAATATTTTTAAATAGTGACCAAACAAGCTTTTATATATCAATTAGTCTAATTCTTTTTATTTTTTTTAAAAAGAAAAGCCGATTCAAGAACTAAGGTTGCAATTTATCATTTTTTTTCTATTGCGGGGATATAAAGGTCCAACTAATTAATGCTATAATTGTACTTTCAACATGAAAAGTAGTTTTAGCATAAATTAACTGATTTGTAATGGCTCTAACAATCCAAAAATGTTAGTCAATATTACAAAATATTTAATTTATGAACAATAAAGAAAACTGGAGAGTGTAAGAAGTAGGCGAGTAAAGTTTGGTATAAAGGAACCCTGGCCTCTGTTACTGATATGTTGATTGGTAAAGTGCCAAAAAAACACTTCCACTGTATAAAAAATGTGCAAAAAATATATTTGTTGTTTGACCACCTCTCTCTACCATGTGCAGTACTGGAGACCAATGATTTTATATAGTATGGATCATCAATTTATACTCTCTCTCTTTATAGTATATATGATGCAGAATCTGACAGGACTTCTTGTTCTTAAGTTAGAGTTCATTCTTATCTCTCTCTCTATAGACACACATATACTCATATATATATATATATATATATATATCAATAAAATATGTGTTTGCACTTCTTAAAGTTTCAATCAAAGGCTAAGTTAATCAAAGTTTCATCTCATAATTTTTTTAGTGTTCTTTGTATTAGAGTTATTATATTTAATAAGGGTAGAATAGTCTTTTACTTTATTTTATTTGTAAGACTATATATTCTCTTTATTAGGTTTTCATATTTGTAACTTTGCATTGAGATTGTAATAGAAACCCTAGCCTCCCCTTTTTTTTTATCTCTTCTTCTCTCTCTTTGCAATTCTCACATGGTATCAGAACAATGACTTAGATGAGTCCTTTGATTGGTAATAACATGGAAGAACTGTACATCCCATCTATGCGGTCTGATGAACACTTTTTTTTTGGGGCATTTTGGAATCGATCTAATTTCGATATCGTTTCCGTCTAGCATCGAACTGTTTCGATTCGCACCGTTTGTCTCAAGTATTTGGCCTTCACCTTTCTTTATATTTATTTTGGTTAATCGTACTGTTCCGATTCGCACTGTTCATCTCTGGTATTTGGCTTTCTCCTCTTTTTGAAATGGCTGGTGAAAAAGATTACCTGCTTCAGTCTATTAGCGTGAGATTAGATGAAAAGAATTATCCATATTGGAGTTATGTGATGAAATTTTTTCTTAAAGGCAAAAATATGTGGGGTTATATTAGTGGAATTTCAGGTACACCCAAGAATGTAAAAGCTAAAAACTATGCAAATCTGTTAGATGTTTGGGAAGCAAATAATTCAAAAATTATCACTTGGATCAACAATTCTGTTTGATAGCTATATAGTTGGCAAATTATGAAATAGCTAAGGACGTTTGGGACCATTTGGCAAGACTGTACACACAGTCTAACCTCGCAAAACAATATCAATTAGAATATGATATTCGATCCCTTGAACAGAATAGTATGAGTATTCAGGAGTTCTACTCTATAATGACAGATCTTTAGGACCAGTTAGCTCTCACGGAATTAGCAGAGCTACTAGTATGTACACTGTATATTGCTCAAAGGGAGGACAAATGACTAGTTCTATTTTTGATGGCTTTTCATGATGATTTTGAAGGACTTCGTGGGTCAATTCTGCATTGGAGCCCACTTTCTTCCATTGATTTAGTGGCCAGTGAGTTGTTGGCTGAGGAGATACGTCTTAAGTCTTAGGCAGGAAAAGGAATTCTCCCAACACCTAATCCATCTATTTTAGAAGTTCCTTCTAGACTACTTTCCAACTATTAGAACAAGACTCACGTGAAGGTTGGCTTTGATGAATGTAATTTCTGTAAGTAGAGGGGTCATTGGAAGGCTCAATGTCCAAAATTGTTGAGTAGAGCTCATCCACAACAACAACAACAGAAGCAACAACCTCCTCTATGAAAATTGGGAAATAAATCACAACAAGCTTATAGGCCTCCACAACCTAACACTGCAACAGTTGTACCACCATCAGATTCATTTGGTTTTGGAGTTTCACCATCTTCTAATTCCACGGTTGTCGCCCTCGCTGACCAGTTTCAGAAGTTCCTTGCCACACAGCCACATGCTATGTCCACCTCTTCTCCAATAGGTCAGTTAATTCTAGTTTTTTAGGTAAGTCTTCTTCCATATGGGTCTTAGATTCTGGAGCTTCATATCATGTCACCTGATTCGTCATCTTTTGCTTCTTTATGTCCTATATCATCTGTGTCTGTCATGACTGCTGAGGGCACTCATATGCCCTTTGCAGGTGTTGGTTATGTTGTCAAACCTAATTTATCTCTTTCTAGTGTTTATCACACTCCCAAACTCACGATGAATCTAGTTTCTCTTGTCCAGTTATGTGACTCTGGTTCCTCAGTATCGTTTTCTTCTTCTTCTTGTCATGTGCAAGATCCGCAATCACAGAAGTTGATTGGAATAGGCCTTAGGCAGCGGGGACTTTACATTTTGGATGAGCTAAAAGTACTAGTTCTTACAGTTCCCATTGTGCACTTGTCATCTTTTCATTTGAATTCTTCTTTTTCTAGTTTCTATTTACAGCATTCTTGTCTTGGTCATGTTCCAGCCTCTCATTTAAGATACTTAGCATCTACAGGAGCATTAGAAAATTTGCAAACTCATGACATCTCTGATTGTAGTGATTATAAACTATAATACCCCAAAATTTTGACGTCATTTATTTTAATATAAAATGCTTTATATATTTTTATTATTTCATGTGAATTGCTTTGTCTTTATATTTTAATATTTAACGTGAATTGCTTTGTATTTATATTTTATTATTTCATGTGAATTGCTTTGTTGATTGTGTATTGTCTGATTTAAATTTTTAAATGCTTTAAATTTCTAGAGGGTTTTTTTTTTGTTATTTAAATTCAGGTTGGACTGGGTCGAGTTGGGCTGGAATGGCTGGGATAGGGGTATACCAATTTGATGGGCTAGGGTTTATGGTTATTATATTTTATTTCTTTTATTATTTTTTGATTTTATTTAGTTTTCTACAAAAAAAATAAATAATAAAACAAAAGAAATAGGAGACTAGGGTTTCTACCGTTTGCTTTGCGCACAAAAACGAAGAGTGTAAATGAAAGAGAGAAGGGAGAGAAGGAGCGATCGGGTGAACGGGTTTTGAATCGTTAAAGAGGCAAGTTTGATTCTTCTCTTCCTCTTTGAATCTGTATGCATAGTCTAGGTTTTGAGTCTATGACTATTCCTAAAATTTCTGGTTATGTAATTTTAGGGTATATGATGTTGCTTTCTGTTGAAGAAATTCGTGAGATCTTATGCCAACTGAATATAGGTGTAAGGATTTTTTTTTTATATATGAACAGATATATGCATATATATATATATGATAGGTGTGTATGATGTATGGAAATAATATGAGCATGAATCTAGGTTGTAAATGGTGTTATTTTGTAATCTTTTATGTTGTGGTTGCTCGGGTAAACAACCCTTGATCCTTAGAAAATCAGATCGTTGATGAATTGAGTTTTAGTTTTGAAGTTTTTGTGAAGAACCCTAGAACTTGTGAATTGGGGGTTTTCGATTCGAGCCATTTCAGATGGGGCTTTTTACACCAATAGGTAGCCAATGTCGAGAGGAGAAGAACAATACAAAAATGGAGGTGAACGGTGGCCGGACTTGGCCGGTGCATCGCTAGAAAGTCCCCAGCAGCGCGATGTGCACGTTGTTGGGCGCATTGGGGAAGAAGCCCCAGCGCAGGGCGCTCCCCCATGCGCCTGGCTGACGCGTGGTGCTGGCGCTGGGAAAAAGGTTTTTTGGCCCCACTCGCTGGGGCCCACATCTAGGTCCAATTTGGGCCCATTCTGAATTATTTTGATATTTTTTTTATATTTTTGAAATTTTTGCAAAATCTTGAAAATTTGAAAAATTATTTTTTAAAAATACTTAAATTTTCCAAAAATTCCCAAAATTTTATTTCAACTTCCTGGAGGTTAAAGGAACGTGGGTTTTAAATTTCATGTTGAAAAGAACTTCCCTTGTGAGTGAATTGATTTTAAAGTGTCTTAAAATTGGGTTTTTTCAAGTTCTTTTATTTTGAAAATATTTTAAAATTCCAGAAAATTCTAAAAAAATTTAGGCAACATGATAGGGATAAAATATACTTGGGTTTTAAATTTCAGGTGAAAATGAGTTTCCCTCGTGGTTTTATCGATTTTAAAAGTATGTCTCAAAACTATGTTTCTTTTACTAGAAAAATATTTTTTAAAATTCTCAAAAATTCCAGAATGATTAAAGAGGGTTCTTAGAAGTAGAATAGGCCCGAAAACCTACACTCGAGTTAGGTTAGACTCCCTCGAAGATTTGGGTGCGTTGGAGGGTTGGTTGGATATTTGCTCCAAAAATGGATGATTGTATTATTTTACTCCTTAACTTTTTTCTCCTTGAAATTATAAATGTCCATGATATACTTGGTTTTAATTTATTTTTGAACAAGTTATCTTTTTGTGATGATTGAATATCTGATAATTTAAATCATTTCATTTTGTGGAACTTTATTTCATTATGCACCTTATTTTATTTTATGTTGTAAGTTGGGTTAGGAGGCATGTTAGGATTGTCAGCAGTTCTAGAGTGAGGATAACCTACCTCACCTTGAAAGATTCGTAGCTTTCTTAAGTTGGCTGGTTATTATTGCTGGTTTATTGAGGGCTTCTTTAAGATTGTTGGCCCGCTCACCCATCTCACTAAAAAGGGTGTGCCTTTCATTTCAGATGACTCGTGTCAAGTGACATTTGACTAGTTGAAGACCAGATTGACTACAACACCAGTTCTAGCTACTCCTCAAGCGGCATTGAGTACTTGGTTTATACCGATGCATCATTATAGGGTTTAGGATGTGTATTGATGTAGGAGGAAAGACTGATATCAGATGCGTCACGTAAGTTTAAGTCTCATGAGCTTAATTACCCAACGCATGATCTGGAGCTAGAAACTGTGGTTTTTTGCTTTGAGGATTTGGAGACATTACCTTTTGGGTGAGACCTTTAGATTATTTAGTGACCATAAGAGTTTGCAGTATCTATTCTCACAGAAGGAGTTGAATATGAGACAACGCAGGTGGTTGGAGTTTGGAAAGACTATCATTTTTCCATCCAGTACTACCAAGGGAAAGCAAACGTAGTAACTGATGCACTTAGTCATCGACCCTTTGCTAGTTTCTCTGCCTTATTTGAAGCAGAGTGGAATGACTTGAGCAGTGTTAATGCCTTAGCTGATACCTTTGTGACATATGTGTTGGTTACTCCTACTATCATACGAAGGGTAGTTATAGATCAGCTTACAGACTCGTAGTGCGTAGAGAAGGTGATCGAGTTGAAATCTGGGGAGGTGTCATTTTATACAGTGGGTAGAGATGGAGGATTGAGGTACAAGGGGCGATTAGTGGTTCCTCACAATGATGATATGAGGAGGGCAATGATGAGTGAGGCCCACAGTTCTTAGTATTCGGTACACCTTGGAGGGGATAAAATGTACCAAGACATGAAACGATAGTTTTGGTGGGTAGGCATGAAAAGGGACATAGTTGTATTTGTCTCTAAGTGCAGCACCTGTCAGATGATCAAGATTGATTACGGAAGACCGCTGGGGTCTTTGTAACCACTGCTTATACTGGAGTGGAAGTGGGAGAGCATCTCTATGGATTTCATTGTGGGACTTCCCACCTCACAGCAAAACCATGATACTATTTGGGTGATAGTGGATAGGCTGACAAAATTAGCACATTTCTTGCCAGTTCACTCAAGTTACACCTCAGAGCAATATACGAAGCTTTACATTGCAGAGATAGTGAATCTTTATGGTATGCCTTTGTCCATTATATCAGATAGAGATTCGAGTTTTCTTTTATAGTTTTGGGAGAGCTTTCAGCAGCCAATGGGTACAGCTCTGCACCTCAGTATAGCTTATCACCCTCAGACCGATGGTCAAACTGGGAGGGTTAATCAGATTCTAGAGGATATATTGCAAGCATATGTACTCGATTTCAAAGGCAATTGGGAGAGTTACTTGCCGATGGTTGAGTTTGCTTCTAACAATAGTTATCAAAAGACTATTGGTATGGCACCATTTGAGGCTTTGTATGGACATCCATGTAGATCGTCGGTTTACTTGTTAGAAGTTGGAGATGCTAGATTTTTGGGTCCGAAGTTCATTAAGGACACGTTAGAAAAAGTTGACCTTATTAGAGACCGTATGCAAACTGCGCAGAACAGACATAAAAGTTATGCTGATCGAAGAACTCATGCACTAGAGTTTAAGGTGGGGGATCAGGTTATACTCAAGGTTTCTCCCATCAAGAGTGTGATGCGATTTAGGAGAAAAAGGGAAGTTGACACCTCATTTTGTAGGTCCTTTTATGATTACCGACAGGGTTAGAGCAGTAGTGTATAGAATGTCGTTACCTGACACAATCCACAAGGTGCATAATGTCTTTCATGTCTCTATGCTGCAGAAATTCGTTAGAGGTTGGAGAGATCGAATTGCAGCCAGATGATCGGCGTTGAATGTTACGCATTCTAGCCTCTTAACTTATGTATTTTATTCTCTTAGTGGTAGACTATTTTGTGATTTTACTTTGTTTTAGTGTTTTATGTATTTTCAGGGCCTTAATGATTATTTCAGTTAAAACCAAGCTTTTGGGCTTTTAAAGAAGACATCCAAGATGGTTAGATGAATCCTACACCAAGGAGAATCATTCAACCATTTATTTTAACTCAATTCAGCCTAAGAAAGAGGTCCAAGAGAATTACAGCTGCTTAAGAAGGTTTCGGGCCTGAAGCCCAAATCTGCGCATAATACAGTCTTAATCCTATTTTGGAAAATGGGCCAGAAGTCTTATTTCCGAGCCTCAAATCGACATAATTTTTGCGTAGGGTTGAACGAAATTTGATTCTTCACACTTTTGTATTTTACAAAAATTCCGAAATCGGACTTCTAGTGGGTCAAAAGTTAGGCCGAAGTCAGCAGGAAAAACCCACCTGATTAGTGCTGCGGGAAACCCTAATTTATTCCTAATTGGATTAGGACTTTGGTGTATTCTCTTGGGGAATAAAGTGAAGAATAAGAGGCTGAGTTTGGAGGAGATTACAGAGAGATTTGGAGAGTCTGAGAGGGCTGAGAAGAGAACAGAAACATATTCGCAGAGCCATTGGAGAACGAAGTCATACGCGTAATTCATGAAGATGATGCCTTCTTCCTCAACAGTTGAAGCTTCTTCTTCTACCATGAGCGGCTAGTTCATCCACTAGGGTTTTGATGTAGCCCTAACAAAGCATCAATGGTTTGATTGTTTTAATTATTGGGGACCTTTATATACATGCATAGATTGTGTAATTTAGAGGATTCTTATTATAGAATTGAGCAATAAAAGTCTTGTAAATTCAATCTCAATGATTTCTTATCTTGTCTTAGATATTTAGTTGTTGTTATTGAACTCAATCTCTCTTATTTTCTGTGATCATGAGAGCGATTATTACACAATGGTAATCACTGAATATATTGTTAAGAGCTTTGATGGATTATGCCTAGAGAAGATGAACCATACTGCACCCTAGATTAGAGTAGTTAGGCAGATGGCCCATGCTAATCGAAGATAGTCCATGGCTTAGCCTTAATCATATGTTATCTTCTTGACGGATGAAGGTGAGCTTGTAGCCACTGACACCACTTATGCATGATGTAATTCCCCTATAGTTGATTCAATTGACCATTGATTGTGGAGTTAGTGGTGAAGTCAACCACCCTAGATTTCTCTCATATTATCTTCACTATCTGTTTACTTTGATTTATTTTATTTTATCTTTTTTAATTAGTTTAGTTTAAAAATCAGAATTCTTTTCTTAAATTTAATTAGAATTAATTCCATATTCCAACTCATCAGACCATAATCCCTGAGGTACGATACCCCTTTCGATAGCCCTATTCTGCAAGGAATTCATTCTATTGCGAAGTGTGAAAATTTTTAATTGATATACTTTTTGAGTTACACTCACACACGAATCACCAGATGTAACATATATGGAGCAGCCTTACTGTATTCTTAACTGTAGGGACTATGTTTTTCATTCTAAGACCATTCCGTTAGATTGAGTTCAGTGGAGCTACCATAATGAGGCAGAGTCCACTTGGGAACAGGAGGATGAAATAAAAGCATAGTATCGAGAGCTTTTTCTCTGAAGTATGGGTTGAATTCTAAGGACGAAATTTCTGTTTTTAGGGGGGAAGAATGTTTTTGACGTCATTTATTTTAATTTAAAATGCTTTATATATTTTTATTATTTCATGTAAATTGCTTTGTCTTTATATTTTATTATTTCATGTGAATTGCTTTGTATTTATATTTTATTGTTTCATGTGAATTGGTTTGTTGATTGTGTATTATATGATTTAAATTTTTAAATGCTTTAAATTTCTAGAGGGTTTTTTTTTTGTTATTTAAATTCAGGTTGGACTGGGTCGAGTTGGGCTGGAATGGCTGGGCTAGGGGTATACCTAATTTGATGGACTAGGGTTTATGGTTATTATATTTTATTTCTTTTATTATTTTTTGATTTTATTTAGTTTTCTACAAAAAAAAATAAAATAAAACAAAAGAAATAGTAGACTAGGGTTTCTACTGTTTGCTTTGCGCACAGAAAGAGAGAAGGGAGAGAAGGAGCGATCGGGTGAACGGGTTTTCGAATCGTTAAAGAGGCAAGTTTAATTCTTCTCTTCCTCTTTAAATCTGTATGCATAGTCTAGGTTTTGAGTCTATGACCATTCCTGAAATTTTTGGTTATGTAATTTTATGGTATATGATGTTGCTTTCAGTTGAAGAAATTCGTGAGATCTTATGCTAATGAATATAGGTGTAAGGATTTTTTTTTATATATGAACAGATATATGCATATATATATATATATGATAGGTGTGTATGATGTATGGAAATAATATGAGCATGAATCTAGGTTGTAAGGTGTTAATTTGTAATCTTTTATGTTGTGGTTGCTCGGGTAAACAAACCTTGACCCTTAGAAAATCAGATCGTTGATGAATTGAGTTTTAATTTTAAAATTTTTGCGAAGAACCCTAGAACTTGTGAATTAGGGGTTTGTGAGTCGGGCCATTTCGGATGGGGCTTTTTAAACAATAGGTAGCCAATGTCGAGAGGAAAACAACGACGAAAAAATGGAGGCGAACGGTGGTCAGAGTTGGCCGAGGCGTTGCCGGAAAGTCCCCAGCAGCACGATGTGCACGCTGCTATGTGCATTGGGGAAGAAGCCCAGTGCAGGACGCTCCCCCACACACCTGGCTTGTGCGGGGTGCCGGGTAAAAGGTTTTTGGGTCGCACTCCCCGGGGTCCACCTCAAGGTCAAATTTGGGCCCATTCCAAATTATTTTGATATTTTTTCTATATTTTTAAAATTTTTGTAAAATCTTGAAATTTTGAAAAATCATTTTTTAAAAATACTTCAATATTTCCAAAAATTCCCAAAATTTTATTTCAACTTGCTGGAGGTTAAAGGAACTTGGGTTTTAAATTTCATCTTGAAATGAACTCCTCTTGTGAGTAAATTGATTTTTAAAGTGTCTCAAAATTGGGTTTTTCAACTTCTTTTATTTATAAAATATTTTAAAGTTCCAGAAAATTCTAAAAAAATTTAGGCAATTTGATAGGGATAAAATACACTTGGGTTTTAAAATTCAGATGAAAATGAGTTTCCCTCATGGTTTTATCAGTTTTAAAAGTGAGCCTCAAAATAATGTTTTATTTTTCTTTTACTAGAAAAATATTTTTTTAAATTCTCAAAAATTCCAGAATGAATAGAGAAGGTTCTTAGAAGCAGAATAGTCCCGGAAACCTAGACTCGAGTTAGGTTAGACTCCTTCGAAGATTTGGGTGGGTTGGAGGGTTGGTTGGGTATTTGGTCCAAAAATGGATTATTGTATTATTTTACTCAACTATTTTCTCCTTGAAATTATAAATATCCATGATATAGTTGGTTTTAATTTATTTATGAACAACTTTTCTTTTTGCGATGATTGAATATTTGATAATTTAAATCATTTCGTTTTATGAAACTTTATTTCATTATGCACCTTATTTTATTTTATGTTGTAAGTTGGAATGGGAGGCATGTAAGGATTGCTAGGGGTATGTTAGGATTGCCAATACCTATTAAGGTATCTGAAGTTGAAAGAGGCATGTAAGGACTGCTATGGGCATGTCAGGATTGCCAATACCTATTAAGGTATCAAAGGATAAAAATGGTGGCATGTCAGGATTGCTTAAACTTGATGTTATACATGTTTATGTTTCTTTCTTCTGAAGTTAAAGAATGTGTTCAGTTTTGTATGATAAGAGTTTTGATGGAACATTGCAAAAGATGACTGTTGGTTTGAAAATATGAACTGGATAAGGAATAACTTGTATGTTATATCTATATTTATTCCTCTTATGTCCCTCATACTGAGGGTACGTATATTGGTTCTTCGATTGGGATGTAGTAGATAGGACTTGCTAGTGGGTTTAACCCACTTTGTTGATATTTTAGGTCCCAGGCAGGTTCCCCTGCGAGGATAGAGTTTTAGAGTTTGGTTGTGGTAGACATCTACTCTCTCATCCGTTTCAGGGTAGGAACTTATTCTCTTCTTTTTGAGACTTTGACTGTTGGGTTTTAATTTAGAGTTATAAACTTTTGTTCTTTCTAGTTAAGGGGTCCTTGGGTTACGGGACTTCCAAATTGTAGTACCAGACTCGTACTTATTTTAATAGCGGTTATTTAAATTTAGAGGTATTTATTTAATGTTTGTTTTAATTTAGAGGAACTTTCTATTCTGATTTTAAAATTTATTTCATTATGTCTTTCGTCCTCTATGCTTGTTGCTATCAGTTGTTAGTATCTCTCAAGTTTTGTCTATAAGACTGGCCACCTCATGCGCGAAATTATGTGGGGGTATTTTATAAACTGGCAAAATTTTTTACTTTACCTTTTAATTGAAATATTTATTCTTCTCTTGCACCATTTGATTTGATCCATTTTGATGTGTGGGGACCTTTTTCCGTTGACAGAAAAGGGGGGTCTCGATATTATGTTTCCTTTATTGATGATTGCACTTGTTATTGTTGGGTTTATCTTATGAGATATAGTTCTGAATTTTTTAGTAACTATAATACTTTTCGGGCCCTTGTTAAAACTCAACATTTTTGCTGTTATTAAGTGTTTTAGATGTGATTTGGGTAGGGCGTACACTTCTAATAAATTCTTTGATTTACTTGCCTTAGATAGAACTTTTCATCAAACTTCTTGTACAGATACTCTTGAGCGAAATGGTATTGTTGAGAGGAAACATAGGCATATTGTTAAAACTGGTCGTTCTCTCTTATTGTCTGCTTCAGTTCCTAGTGAGTTTTAGGGAGAAATAGTTCTTACTGCTGTCAACTTAATTAATAAGATTCCATCTTCTCACATATCAGGTTTATCACATTTTGAAAAGTTATATGGGTATGCTCATGATTATTCTTCCTTGAAGGTTTTTGGTTGTACTTGTTTTGTTCTCCGTCCTTGGGTAGAGCGTAGCAAGTTATCTTCTCGCTCTGCCATTTGTGTGTTTTTCTTGGCTATAGTGAGGGTCAAAAGGGATATCGGTGTTTTGATCCAGTTACCCAGAAACTCTATGTATCTCATCATGTTGTGTTTCTTGAGCACATACCATTCTTTTTTTATTCCTACTAGTACTCATTACATAACCAAATTTGACCTCATCGATATTGATCCTTTCTCTAATGATACTGATAATTTGTCTTCTCAAGTCCTACGTACTACAAATACTGACTCACAAAATGTTTCTAGTCTTTGTGTTCCTATTACTCCTTTTCCTCAACATTTTTCTTGCAGGGTTCGCACTGATAGTTCTACAGGTACTGGTCCTTTGCTCTCTGATACACCTGAAACTCCCTCTCTTCCTGTAGCCACCCAAGCAGTTCCTGAGACTGTGAATCCTCCTTCTCGTTATCCTCAACGTACTCGTAAGTCCACTTAATTACCATATTTTGTTTATTCTTCTTATTCATATTATTTTACTTCCTTTTTAACTTCTATTCACTGTCTCTCTCAGCCTTTATTCTATAACGAGGCAGTTCTTGATCCTCTTTGGCAACAGGCTATGGCTGAGGAACTCTCTACTTTGTATAAGACAGATACTTGGGATTTGGTACCGCTACTGCCTGGTAGAAGTATGATTAGTTCTCCTTGGGTTTATAAAATCAAAACCAAGTCTGATGGGTCAGTTGAGCGGTACAAAGCTGGATTGGTTGCCAAGGGGCTTTCTCAACAGTATGGTATAGATTATGAGGAGACCTTTGCTCCTATTGCAAAAATGACTATTGTTCGTACTCTTATTGCAGTTGCCTCTATTCGTCAGTGGCATATATATCAGATGGATGTTAAAAATGCCTTCTCGAATGGCGATCTTCAAGAAGAAGTTTATATGATTCCCCTCCTGGTGTTTCTCACAATCCTGGATATGTTTGCAGGCTCAAGAATGCTTTATATGATCTCAAACAGGCACCCAGGCTTGGTTTGAGATTATCTACTGTGATTACCTCTCTTGGTTTTTGCCCAAGTAATCATGATTTAACTTTCTTTATCAAGAGTACCTCTGCAAGTCGTATTCTTCTTTCTTTATATATTGATGACATGATTATTACTAGTGAGGATGTTGATGGGAATGTAATGTTGAAGTCAGAATTTGCTCGACAATTTGAAATGAAGGACTTGGGCTCTCTTTGCTACTATCTGGGTATTGAAGTAGCATTCTCTCCAAAAGGCTATCTTCTATCTCAGTCAAAGTACTTAGCTGACATTCTTGAGCATGCTCACCTTACTGATACTAAGACTGCTGATACTCTTCTTGAGCTTAATGCTTGATATTCTCCTTGTCACACCCCGATTCCCGAAGCCCGGAAACCGAGGTGTGAACCCGTGAGATCACCCTCACGCTATAACCACCACCTGATCATACAATCCCAATTTCCTATTATTTTCACAAAAATTGGGCATGACCCATTCTAATAAATCAGATCCTGACATGTTAAACCTGCTTTAAATTCAAATGGACACTTTTGGGCACGTGTCCCCCCAGCATTTCTACAACATGCATAATACAATCAAAAATACATGTCTCAGTCCTTGAATGTCGTATTATATACATACATCACATGAATAAAACACAACTGAAGGAACTGAATCAACACAATCGCTCCATACATTTAATCAAAATGTAATGCGTCTATCTATCCATTATCCTACACATACATTGGATTCTAAAGAATCTAATTACTACCTCTGCAACTGGTACTATCGATCCCCCTAATTGACTTAGAAATCAGCAATACCTGTAAAACCTGGGAGGGGGTAAGCTCAAAGGCCCGACAACGTATGTAGAACCATACTATCACCGCAGCAGCAGGTCGATCCTCACATATTCTCAAAAATATACGTGCACTTAAATATATCACAATATTTAAAGTCATGCTCCTCCTAGCATACATGAACCAACAATGCATATAGCAGTTCTAGCACTTATGAACATTTAAATCTACTACACATAACTAATGAAAATCATTTACAACATGCTCAAAAGCAATACACATCCAACATCATTATGTATAGAAAACATATATGAATAGAAGCATTTACATGAACAATGTAAATAAAATACCACATCACTTACTCAACATGATTCATTGAGTCATGCATGAATGCACATGAACTCACTACGTGTCTACATGACAAGTATACATGCTTTTTACCCATAAACAATCACGTTTTTGAAATCATGCGTGATGCTTTCTACCTCAATGCATATACATAAATATATATCAAATTGACAGTCACATTTCGTATATATAACTCACGCCACAAATTTCTGGAAATCAATTCAATGGGGACTAGATTATCACACCATCCATAGTAAGGGTCTCTTCGGCACCCAAACTCTGCTTACGCTTCTCGGTTCACTACTCTGACGGATGCGCCATCCGCTTGGCCAAGTCTTGGGTCTTTCACCCTAGGGGTCATCCCCTTATCTTAATTTTTCAATGTTGTCATGCCCCAAAAACCTCACTTTTCACGTAGAACACATAATCACATCAATGCACTCAATCAACACTATGCAATGAATTTTTTTCAAAACAATGCATTTTTCCTTTCACCTCAAGATTGTCACAATGTCATCACACTCACCTCATGGAAATCATCATGCTTATGCATTTTTTTTCAAGAGAGACATATCTTTCATGCATAAATCTATAAACACCACATTTTCACGTTTTCACCAATGAACACATTTTTCACCGAGATCATTCATAGTCACATTTTCACATACACAACATATATATGTCACATCCTGCATATAAACACACATATATATATATATTAGCATAAATATAATCATGTTTTCACTCCAATCATGCATTTACTACGAGCAACCAGCATGCGTTCCTACAACCATATACGATCACACAATTATATATATATATATATTATGTCACCCATATAGGTAATAAAAACATACATAACACTTCACTTATTTCATGCTTTTCCAATGCCCTTTAATGCTACAATCAATTTAGCATGCATTTCTACTACTGCACCAAATATATAATCACATATATATTTACATATACTCAACTCATGCATAAAAATCACATATGCATGCAAGGCAACATCTAGCTAAATATACATATATAATTTAGCATACTTTACATGGCTCAATCCATAAATATGCATATAGCAATGCAAATCAACATCTAAATTTAACGATGCTCTTCTCCTCCAAGCCCACATATATAGATATATATATATATACCCACATATATATATCTTCACATCCCAAGTATATAATAATATCCACCTTTATATATATATATGCACATATATATATACAAACGCCACATATGATTAAATTAAGAATATATGTAAAATTAATCAACATAATTTTAATATACATAGGAGATAGAGGCAAGAATCAACTTGCCTTGGGTCCTGCTTTCGCTAAGTCCGCATCTGCGAAGCGGTCCAGACCCGATCTCGATCCAGCCCAATGCCGTAGTCCACACCACTGATCCAACTGAACCATTTTCCCTTCCTTTTCAATATCCATGCTTGGCCCAATTTAATTGATCCAACAACTTGATCCAAATTAAATTCTAAGAATTGGCTAACACTTCAATTATATGTGTTAGCCCAATCCAAACTTTCAATTTCAAGGACTAACTTTATTTTAGCCGATCTCTAAATCAAATCCAACCCAATTATCATGAGGCCTAATTCAATGATCCAATATTGTGGCCAATGAAATAACCTATGTTTAAAATCAAATTTGCGGCCCAAACAAGAACTAAATCCCATGATAACTCAAATCATTTTCCTTGAAGAGAAACCAAAAATCCAATATAACAGCTCACTGTCCAAACCAACCAAACCCACCACCATGTGCTCCTCGCTGGAAAACACCATCCACACCACTATGCATCAACACCCTCACCCACGGCCGGCCCAAGAAAGCCCAGCCGTGAACCCAGCCAAACACCACCGAGCAGACCACCGTCGGGCACCAACCACAACCCAGTCAATGCCATCCATGGCTACCACCACCTTCGGCCACCACCAACCAGCCAAATGGGTCATGAGCTTCTCGCTGAAACCACCCCAAGCCATCAACAAACAACCCCAATTGAAGTGGCCGAACAGACCCAACCGAACCCAACCACCATGTCATCCAGCCACTGTGAACAGCCACCATAATCGAACCCACACCATGACCATCCTTATCACCTTCTCTATCTCGAGCCTCACAACCGAAGCCATGGAAGTGCAAAACTGAGGAGCTGCACCACAAGACTCACTCCGGTCATCTTCTACCGACCATCGAGTAGATCCAGCTCCACCCCACCAAGTACGACGCCACCTCATCCAAACCCACGGTTGAAAACACTGACTACCGTCGCTGGACCCCTCTTCGCTGCCGGAACAACCTCCACCACGAACCAGTCATCGTACACACCTCCTTCAACCCGCGAGCTCCACCACCGAAGGGACCCATCGGCGACACCACCTCACGCCACCACACCGTCCTCGTCGCCCACTCGAAGCTCCACCGTGAGCAACCGAAACCCAACTCTTCTCTCGGTAGCTCTCTATCTCTTTCCCGATTTCTCCTTCTCTCTCTACCTTCTCGATTTCTCTCTCTTCCCTCTTTCTTCTCCTTTTTCTTTTCTTTCTTCTTTTCTTTTCTTTTTCTCCTTTGCTTTATCTTTTCTTTTGGTCCACAAGTCTTTCCCCCACTCTCAGCCACATATACATAATACATAATACATATAATATGTATATATATTTATACCACATGGGCATCTTATTATGTATACGCATATGTATATACATTACCACATACTCTTGCCCCTCCATATGCACAAAATTATAATTGTGCATCTCCATTTATCCATAACTACATAAAGACCCACCTTACATCTATATATATATTTATGTCTCCGTATAAATATATATATATACACACACACTTGCCATGTAACAAAAAATATATATATATATTCCCAGATATATAGATATATAATCATCTATACCCTCCATCAATGTATATATAATTTCATATATATATACATGTATTTGTACCTTTTCGAAATTTAATTAATTCGAAAAAAATTTTAATTCGGTCAAAATTCACCCGGAACCGGTCAAAATTATTCCGGTCCTTACAACCTCCCCTCCTTCAAGGAATTTCGTCCTCAAAATTAGTATAGTCATGGTCTCTCCAAAACCAATCCATACATGACGTTATTCTCGCCAATAATCGTCACTTTCTCTCTCCACATACCCTAGGCGCTACACTTGTAACACCTAACTCATAATTCTCAAGCCTTGCACAACAGTGCATCTCGACTACTCTAAAGCAGTATAACTATAGGATGGTCTAGCTAATGTGAGTGGACAACTCCGAGACAATCACAAGTTGCATAGACGATTCCAAATGATCAAACCTAGTGGATAATTAACCACTTCCGTGACATGGTTGGGCAACTCCGAACCCCATGTACGGTTCACTCTCACTTTCCTCCGAAGCACGTGCTTCCTAGAGTCCACAGTCTCTACCTCAAGACCTATCCAGTCCATCTCTATCTCTAGTCTAAGGCAACACCTTTGACTAATCATACCAATCACTCACGGTGATACTTCCCTATAATCCGGGATCATCAATACTCAAAGTCATTCTTTTATTATCAAACATGACTTTCAATTTCTGGCATACCATTCCCGGCTTAGTCCAATATCCTGGGCATCATCACAACACAATCCACGTCAATCTAGTGCACATCACAAGCGCACTCACCAGCAAGACACATGACAGTGTACTCGCCGATACAAACCACATAGTGGTGTACTTGCCGCAGCAAGCCACATAATTCTGCCCAGTCTCATAGACTACAACCCACTGGAATCCAATGCCAAGTCCAGGATCTCACATCTCACTGATTTCACAATCTCATTATTCCAGAGGAGAACTATTACCCTTTTTCATCATTCACACCAAGGAACCAGTTGACAGTTAGAGAGAATTCCTTTCATATTAGCACGCCACTTTAGACAACCCTTACCAATGAATGTTCGAGGTCACCTATAGTAACCAAATAGCAACCATACAGTGGCCGCAGCCCACTACATCTACACGTCCACTGCGTCCACCTCTCCCATTCACGGTAAGAAACTATCCTCACTTCAGATACCATATGTCAAGATCCTCATCCATTATCAACTCATCCTTTTCTTATCATCATATTTACACAATAATATCACTATATTAACCCTGCGCACCTCACAGTGCACCACTTAGATCAAGGCACATAAGAAGTGCACTTGTCAAAACAAATCATCAAGTCCTGTCCATCTTTGTGGACTACGATCCATTGGCATTTAGTGCCAAGATTAGGGTTTTACATGCCCTTAACTTCAGAATCTCATTTCTCGACGAATGAATCTCACTTACCCGTCCATTAATCCTAACGGACGTTTTTGACTTCTCGGGTATTTATCCATTCCTTTCCAGCATCTCACTTGACACCCCAAGATCCTGACTGCTTCGTCTAGGACCCTACAAATCTTTTCATGCATCACTATTGCATTAATCAGCATCTAGGCATTTCAACGCATTGCCAATGCATCGTCAAAGTCATCACATGTCCGATAACTCCAAGAATTTGGTCAATTCCGAGTCCAACGCTAATGCAAACCATTATCAAACTCTCGGTTTGAAAAGTTCCAAGGCAAATCATGCCCTTCTTCATCAACACTAGACTCCTACTCTCAAGGTCTATCACAAGATGTCTATTTCCACATCATGGTCCACTCGGTTTCAAACCTCTACCCAGGTTTACCAATTCTTAAGACTGAAATTTCAAGATGA
This sequence comes from Cornus controversa, assembly GCA_026545225.1. Classification (NCBI taxonomy): domain Eukaryota; kingdom Viridiplantae; phylum Streptophyta; class Magnoliopsida; order Cornales; family Cornaceae; genus Cornus; species Cornus controversa. The sequence goes on along the minus strand of CM048848.1, from coordinate 24,590,050 downwards.
CTACATGTCATTACTAACCACGTGACATAAAATGCAACACTAAAATGCAATGCTTAGTCACATGAATCATATATACCACATAGCATATAACACACAACATGCTAATCAAATAAACACATACCGTGCATGATATGACATATGATGCATAAATCAATACCCTAGCCCTAGGTCTAAAACTAGGAAAATACCCCTGACCATACACGGCCCTGGTACCTCCTCTGCCTGAGCAAGTGTGTAAACACGACCCAATCCTCTAGTACACACATACTAGAACACAACATCCAGAGTGGTTTAAACCAACCTACTCTCATCCTCTATACTCATTGGTAAACACCTACCAATCTATCCATCTCTATAGTCTAAGGTAGTATCCTTGACTATTTATACCAATCACCTTCAGTGACATCCCCCTACTATTAGGAATCCTTTATCCATCGTCATCCGGACGAAACAACTCAACAACTACAAGAGTCAGCGTATTGTAAGAGAAACACTAATCCAAGAAAAATGTCTGGCCAGGCCACTTTTCTCAGTTAGCCTAACTCTGGCAATATGCCTTCCTTGTATCCTATTCTAGTCTCAATTGCCAACCTCGGCAAAACACTCATCAATCTCATAAGTCCCTAAGTATCTCTAAGGACTTAAACACTCGCAACATCCCTTGCGGTATCTTTTCATTGTTCACTAATAGGACTTAATCACTAAGTCAAAATCTAAACTCAACCAACTCTGGGAGTTATCACCAATCGAAACCTGTTTCACACCTCAACACCTTGATTTTTCATTTGGATTGCTCAAACCGAGCAAGTCATTCCACTACCGTCTATAGGTAATCAAACCTATCGTCTAGACAACTATCAACTATTGCCTATCTCTAAACTATGTGTTGGTTTGGCCATTTCTCTACGTCCTTAGGTATTCTAACCTATGACTTTGATACCCTAGGTTTTTCAAACCAAGTGCTTTAACAGCAATCGAGAGTTCCTCAAATCCTCCACCCTTACCTGTCGCCCCTAGGTATTCCAACCTAGTTCTCTAATACCATTCTGTCACGCCTCGATTCCCGAAGTCCGAAAATCGAGGTGTGAACCCGTGAGATCACCCTCACGCTATAACCACCACCTGATCATACAATCCCAATTTCCTATTATTTTCATGAAAATTGGGCATGACCCATTCTAATAAATCAGATCCTGGCATGTTAAACCTGCTTTAAATTCAAATGGACACTTCTGGGCACGTGTCCCCCCAGCATTTATATCTAACAATCAAAATGGACACTTCTAGGCACGTGTCCCCCCAGCATTTTTACAACATGCATAATACAATCAAAAATACATGTCTCAGTCCTTGAATGTCCGTATTATATACATACATCACATGAATAAAACATAACTGAAGGAACTGAATCAACATAATCGCTCCATACATTTAATCAAAATGTAATGTGTTTATCTATCCATTATCCTAGATATACATTGGATTCTAAGGAATCTAATTACTACCTCTGCAACTGGTACTATCGATCCCCCTAATTGACTTCGAAATTAGCAATACCTGCAAAACCTGGGAGGGGGTGAGCTCAAAGGCCAAACAACGTATGTAGAACCATACTATCACCGCAGCAGCAGGTCGATCCTCACATATTCTCAAAAATATACGTGCACTTAAATATATCACAATATTTAAAGTCATGCTTCTCCTAGCATACATGAACCAACAATGCATATAGCAGTTCTAGCACTTATGAACAATTAAATCTACTACACATAACTTATGAAAATCATTTACAACATGCTCAAAAGCAATACACATCCAACATCATTATGTATAGAAAACATATATGAATGGAAGCATTTACATGAACAATGTAAATGAAATACCACATCACCTACTCAACATGATTCATTGAGTCATGCATGAATGCACATGAACTCACTACGTGTCTACATGACAAGTATACATGCTTTTTCCATAAACAATCACGTTTTTGAAATCATTCGTGATGCTTTCCACCTCAATGCATATACATAAATATATATCAAATTGACAGTCACATTTCGTATATATAATTCACGCCACAAATTTCTGGAAATCAATTCAATGGGGACTAGATTATCACACCATCCATAGTAAGGGTCTCTTCGGCACCCAAACTCTGCTTACGCTTCTCGGTTCACTACTCCGATGGATGCGCCATCCGCTTGGCCAAGTCTTGGGTCTTTCACCCTAGGGGTCATCCCCTTATCTTAATTTTTCAATGTTGTCACGCCCCAAAAATCTCGCTTTTCATGTAGTGCACATAATCACATCAATGCACTCAACCAACACTATGCAATGAATTATTTTCAAAATAATGCATTTTTCCTTTCACCTCAAGATTGTCACAATGTCATCACACTCACCTCATGGAAATCATCATATTTATGTATTTTTTTTCAAGAGAGACATATCTTTCATGCATAAATCTATAAACACCACATTTTCACGTTTTCACCAATGAACACATTTTTCACCGAGATCATTCATAGTCACATTTTCACATACACAACATATATATGTCACATCCTGCATATAAACACACATATATACATAGATTAGCATAAATATAATCATGTTTTCACTCCAATCATGCATTTACCAACGAGCAACCAACATGCATTCCTACAACCATATACGATCACACAATTATATATATATATATATATATATATATTATGTCACCCATATAGGTAATAAAAACATACATAACACTTCACTTATTTCATGCTTTTCCAATGCCCTTCAATGCTACAATCAATTTAGCATGCATTTCTACTACTGCACCAAATATATAATCACATATATATTTACATATACTCAACTCATGCATAAAAATCACATATGCATGCAAGGCAACATCTAGCTAAATATACATATATAATTTAGCATACTTTACATGGCTCAATCCATAAATATGCATATAGCAATGCAAATCAGCATTTAAATTTAACAATGCTCTTCTCCTCCAAGCCCACACACACACATATATATATATATATATATATCCACATATATATATCCTCACATCCCATGTATATAATAATATCCACCTTTATATATATATATGCACATATATATATACAAACGCCACATATGATCAAATTAAGAATATATGTAAAATTAATCAACATAATTTTAATATACATAGGAGATAGAGGCAAGAATCAACTTGCCTTGGGTCCCGCTTTCGCTAAGTCCGCATCTGCGAAGCGGTCCAGACCCGATCTCGATCCAGCCCAATGCCGTAGTCCACACCACTAATCCAACTGAACCATTTTCCCTTCCTTTTCAATTTCCATGCTTGGCCCAATTTAATTGATCCAACAACTTGATCCAAATTAAATTCTAAGAATTGGCTAACACTTCAATTATATGTGTTAGCCCAATCCAAACTTTTAATTTCAAGGCGCAACTTTATTTTAGCCCATCTCTAAATCAAATCCAACCTAATCATCATGAGGCCTAATTCAATGATCCAATATTGTGGCCAATGAAATAACCCAAGTTTAAAATCAAATTTGAGGCCCAAACAAGAACTAAATCCCATGATAACTCAAATCATTTTCCATGAAGAGAAACCAAAAATCCAATATAACAGCTCACTGTCCAAACCAACCAAACCCACCACCATGTGCTCCTCGCTGGAAAACACCATCCACACCACCATGCATCAACACCTTACCCACGGCCGGCCCAAGAAAGCCCAGCCGTGAACCCAGCCAAACACCACCGAGCAGACCACCGTCGGGCACCAACCACAACCCAGTCAATGCCATCCATGGCTACCACCACCTTCGGCCACCACCAACTAGCCAAATGGGTCACGAGCTTCTCGTCGAAACCACCCCAAGCCATCAATAAACAACCCCAATTGAAGTAGCCGAACAGAGCCAACCGAACCCAACCACCACGTCATCCAGCCACTGTGAAAAGCCACCATAACCGAACCCACACCATGACCATCCTTATCACCTTCTCTATCTAGAGCCTCACAATCGGAGTCATGGAAGTGCAAAACCGAGGAGCTGCCCCACAAGACTCACTCCGGTCATCTTCTACTGACCATCGAGTAGATCTAGCTCCACGCCACCAAGTACGACGCCACCTCATCCAAACCCATGGTTGAAAACACCGACTACTGTCTCTGGACCCCTCTTCGCTGCAGGAACAACCTCTACCATGAACCAGTCATCGTACACATCTCCTTCAACCCGCGAGCTCCACCGCCGAAGGGACCCATCGGCGACACCACCTCACACCACCACACCATCCTTGTCGCCCAACCGAAGCTCCACCGTGAGCAACCAAAACCCAACTCTTCTCTCGACAGCTCTCTCTCTCTTTCCCGATTTCTCCTTCTCTCTCTACCTTCTCGATTTCTCTCTCTTCCCTCTTTCTTCTCCTTTTTCTTTTCTTTCTTCTTTTCTTTTCTTTTTCTCCTTTGCTTTATCTTTTCTTTTGGTCCCCAAGTCTTTCCCCCACTCACAGCCACATATACATAATACATATAAAATTTATATATATTTATACCACATGGGCATCTTATTATGTATACGCATATATATATACATTACCACATACTCTTGCCCCTCCATATGCACAAAATTATAATTGTGCATCTCCATTTATCCATAACTACATAAAGACCCACCTTACATCTATATATATTTATTTATGTCTCCATATAAATATATATATACACACACACACACTTGCCATGTAACAAAATATATATATATATATATATATATATATATTCCCAGATATATAGATATATAATCATCTATACCCTCCATCAATATATATATAATTTCATATATATTGATAAGTGTTCAATTCTATGCATTTGAACCCTCTTTATTGCATATGTTGTTCCATTTCTACGTTTACCGAGATATGTTTACGGTATTTTTGTGTTTTTGATGTATTGCAGGTCTTGTAGTAGAAAGAGCAAAGTTTGAGGCTATTTGTAGCTGAAGAGAAAAATCAAAAATTGCAGCCAAGGCATCTCGATCAATCGAGATGATGATCTCGATTAATCGAGATCTCGATTGATCGAGATCTTATTTCGATTGATCGAAATCTCGATCAATCGAGATCCAATCTCGATTGATCGAGATTTTGCAGAAGCCACTTGCCCACTTGCTCACCTGCTTTCCCACTTGCAACAAAATCCCCCTTTCTGCACGACTTAGGGGGATTGTCTGACTTGAACAAGACCCTTGGGGACCTTCTTGATATAATGGATATATATATTGATATATATATATATATATATATATATATATATATATATATATGGTGGGCCCCAAGGTTGGAAAAAGTAGCCATAAAGCACAAAAGAGGCCATTTCTCACAGAGAGACACACACATCAGAATAGAGAAGGAGAGACCTTCGGGAGAGGAGAAAGAGGAGCTAAACCAGACCAAGAAGCTTCATCTTCTCCATCAATGGAAGAGTACAAGGCAACCATGAGCAACTAACTCTTCTACTAGGGTGTGGTTGAAACACCTAGCCATGTAAACTTGTTCTTGTTGTAGCATTTTGGGATTTATTCTTAAATGTTGATTATTTAGCCTAGTGACCATGTACACTAATACATCTCTTATATATATTCATTTGATGTTGAGTTTATTCTTGTCTTAGAGTAGATTCTTTCATGTGAATGCCCAACATTTGCGTATTCCACAAGAAGTGCAAATGATGGCTAGATATTGGTGTTTAAATGAATGTGTGGTGTTTGCTTGTATAAACCATGCCAAGATAAGGTAGTTTGGATGCATTTAGTTTTAGGTTCACTTAGAGAGTAGAGTAGTTAGTTAGGTGGAAGAACTATGCTTGTTAAAGATGGATTATGATAGGTTTGCACACACATTAATCTTTTGATATGTCATTGAGGTCACAAGCCTAATGCCATTGTTAGACATTTAATGTATGAATCCCATGCTTGCTATACTTATGAACATGTGAATGGCTAGTGGTGGAAACCACCCCTAGTTCTCTCTCCCAAACTTTTACTCTTTAAATTTATTGTTTTTACATTCATGTAATAGTTTTATAAATAAAAACTCAAAACCTTGTTTTTAGGATTAAAGTGGAATTAATCTTTCTTTAAGACAATTACGACTAGTCCTCGTGGGATCGATACCCTCTATATAGAATCGTATCTACAAAGATTCGTGCTCTTACGAGTGGTTAAATTATATTTTGATAAAAGGGGCGAAAATAAGCTTACAATATAATTGAAGTCCAACCACATCAAAATTTTGGCGTCGTTGCCGGGGACTATGGTTTAATTGTCGCCATTGGAAGATTAAATCTGGTTTAATTCTTAGGCTAGAAATTCTTTCATTCTTTTTGTATATATCTTATTCTTATTTCTCAAATTTCTTGATTTTAGGTATACCACATAGCGGGCATCTAAAAGAATTAAAGTTGGAACCCTTTGTGAGTATAAAGTCTAAAATTAGTGGGTTTGAGTTCATTCATTTTTTTTGTATATATTATTGTTTATTTTTCTTATTGAGGTGTTGTTCTACTATTAATGCATGCTAGGTAGACGGTCCTTGTCACTTCCGTTGCTTCCGTGTAATATTGAACTTGAAAGAACACTTAGACAATGTAGAGGAACCTCTAGGGACCCTATATTGCCTAGGACCGAAAACATGGACCCAAATGAAAGACAACCTCCTGGACTACCTCATTTTAATCATGAACAACAACCTCCACCTCCTCCTCCTCAAGGAGAGTTGCTTATGGACTTTTATCTTTCGACTACATTTGAAGTACCTTCATGTATTCAATTTCTGGATGTAGCGGTAACTCAATTCGAAATAAAGTCCTCCACCATCAATCTTCTTAATAGCTTCCATGGTCTTCCTAATGAGGATCCATACTGGCATTTAGATTTCTTCCTTTCTGTGTGTTCCACCATTCGTGTACCACACTTGACGGAGGATGATCTAAAGCTGCGTATGTTTCCCTTCTCCTTAAAAGATAAAGCTAGAATTTGGTTCAATTCCTTATAACCTAACTCAATCCATTCTTGGGCGGAGATGCAAATAGAGTTCTTAAAAAAATACTTCCCAATGGGAAAGACGAGTGATATTCGGAGAGCAATCACCGGATTCACCCAAATTGATCAAGAACAATTTCATGAGACGTGGGAGAGATTAAAAGATCTTCTTAAATCTTGTCCGCATCATGCTATCCCAAAATGGCAGCTAGTGCAAAGTTTTTATGATGGGGTGAGTGAGCAACATAAGCAAATGATAGACTCCACCTGTGGAGGTGGATACCTTTTGAAAAGCCCTGATGAGGCATGGAAACTCTTTCAAACCCTAAGCAATAATTCAGCTCAACGCTCCTCCACTAGAAAAGGGAAGGCCACCCAACCTTGTAAAGGAGTGCATGAAATTTCACGGGTAGATGAGGTTGCCATGCAAGTAGAAGCCTTATCCCGAAAAATGGACCTAATCATGAAAAATGGGCTACCTACTCCAAGCCAACCTGTTCAAAATCAGGAAGTGTGTTCGTTTTGCTATAGTACTTCACATTTTGTGCGAGATTGTCCTATTGCCGGGCAATCTCCCGATTATGCTCAAGAGCAAGTGAATACCTTGTACTCTAAACAGCTGAATGATCCCTATTCAAATACGTACAATCCTGGTTACAAGAATCATCTGACTTTTTCATGGAAACCTCAAGAATCAAGTCCCTCTTTTCAAGGGCAAAATTCTTTCCATTCCCAATCTCAACAGCCTCAATATAGGCCAAATCCTCAACCTTACCATCAAAGATCCAATTACCAACAACCACCACCTCCTCCGAGAAGCCAAGGCTTTGAAGAAAGAGTGATAAGCAATCTTGAGGCTAATACCCGCTTATTGCAAACTCACTCTCAATCAATCTCTAAGCTTGAAGCTAATGCTCAATCTATGGCTAGGTTAGAGGCTCAAATCGGGCAACTAGCTAATGCCTTGAATAGAAGGGAGGAAGGTAAGTTGTAAGGACCAGAATTATTTTGACCGGTTCTGGGTGAATTTTGACCGAATTTATTTTTTTTCAAATAAGTTAAATTTGGAACAAAGGTGGATATATATATACATGGAATTATATATTTATAAAGAGATGGAGAAGATTTTGTACGTGGAATTGTAGTAATGCCGGAGGATACGTGTATATATATATATATGGATATATATATATATATATATATAGGGGATATATTTATACTAAATTATAAATATATCTATCAAGTACCTACATTATTATATATACACATAAAATTGTGTATATGTATGGGCTCATATGCAATTATGAAGAAATGTGGGTTAAGTATGTATATATATATAATATATGTACATAAATAATGAGTGGACCTCATTTGGTAGAAGAAAAGGGGATAAGAAATAAGAGGAGGAGAAAGAATCAGCCGAAAGAAGATAAAAAGAAAAGAGAAAGAAAAGAAAAGAAAAAGAAAAAGAAGGAAAAATAGAGAGAGAAGGAGAAGTCAGGGAGAGAGAAAGAAGAACCGAGAAGAGGGATCGGGAGAGAGGAAAGAGAAGCCGCGACGGCGGTAGGTGGGTTCTCATGGCGGGGCTTCGACCGGCCGTCAACAGCGGTGGTGACGCGGGGTGAAGTTGCCCGGTGTCGCATGGTGCTCGGACCGAAGGGGGTTGTTTGCAGCTGGGGTTTCTGGGTTGTGTTGGTTTTGGTTGAGTACGGCCGTTGAGGTGGCACTCCGGCGACGGCAGAGGCTTCGGATGGGGCTGGGTTAGTCCGATTTTAGGGTTGAGCACAACTGGTTCGCTGGTTCGATGGGGGTTTCGGTGGTTGGTTCGATCTTGGGTCGAGCTCGGTGGTGTTTGGCTGGGTTCACGGCTGGGTTTTCTTGGGCCAGCCGTGGGTGAGGGTGTTGATGCCGTGGTGGTGCCTGGTCTTCGACAGGTGGGTCAGTTTACAGAGGCTTCGGCTGATAGATCCATTATGGTGAGTTGGTTGGGTTTGGTTTTCAAATGGATTTCGTTTGGGTATGGTGAGTGGTGGCCTTTGTGGTTGTAGCTTGCGGGTTGTTGACGGCGGTTGGGACTTCTTGGCCGAGGGTTGTGGATCTCCGATTTGGGTTGGCTTCGGATGGCCCGACGATGGTGCGCTCGGCTTGGTTAGGGGCTATTTTAGCTTGGATTTGCAAAACTTATGGTGACTGATCATGGAGGTTGAATTTGGGTTCGGCTTTGGAGTCGACAATAGTGCCGAAGCTTAGGGCTTTGATTGGGTGGTTTGGTGGTTTCGAATGGTGCCGAAACTTGTGGGTTGTGCATTGATATATACATAGTAGTGGTGATACATATGTACACATATATAGATGATGAGTTGTGCATTGGGCTTAGGCCTTGAGTTTGTGTTGAATTTCCAATGGAACTGGAAGTGGGGTGAACTTGATTTATTGATTGGGTTTGGTATGGCTTGAGATTGAACTTGGACAGTGGGTGATTTGAAAAAGGAAATGGATTGTGAGAAGATGGTGAGCTTGGACTGCCAACTTGGATTAAATTGGGTCAATTGAAAGTGGTTTATGAACTGGGCTCCTAACATTAATTAGGCCAAACATGGAAATCAAATAAGGAGCGAAGTGGCCCGATGGATTGTACGGGTGGGTTTTGACACAAGACTGGACCGGACCGGACATGGAAAAGGACCGCTTTGCAAGCGCGGACTTGGCGAAACGGGACCTAAGGCAAGTTGATTCTTGCCTCTATCTCTATGTATATTTGACTATGTTGATTAATTTTACATATGTTCTTAATTTGGTCATATGTGGCGTTTGCATATATATATGTACATATATATATATAAAGGTGGATGTATATATATATATATATATATATATACGTGGGAGGTGAGGATATATATATGTGGGTATATATATATATATATGTGTGGGCTTGGAGGGCAAGAGCATTGTTAAATATAGAGACCGATTTGCATTGTTATATGTATATTTAGGGATTGAGCCATATAAAGTATGCTAAATTATGTATGTACATTTAGCTAGATGTTGCCTTGCATGCATATATGATTCTTATGCATGAATTGAGCATACGTAAATATATGTGTGATTATATGCTTGGTGCAGTAGTAGAAATGCATGCTAAATTGATTATGGCATAGAAGGACATTGGAAAAGCATGAAGTATGTGAAGTGTTATGTATGTTTTTGCTACCTATATGGGTGACATGATGTATATATATATATATTTGCGTGAATGCATATGGTTGTAAGAATGCATGTTGGTTGCTCGTAGTAAATGCATGATTGGAATGAAAACATGATTATCTTTATGCTAATATACGTATACCTATGATTATATGCAAGATGTGACATCTATATATATGTTGGGTATGTGCAAACGTGACTATGACTGATTTCAGTGAAAAGTGTGTTCATTGGTGAAAACGAGAACATGTGGTGTTTTTAGATTTATGCATGAAAGATATGATTTTCTTGAAAAGTGCATAAGTATGATGATTTTCATGATATGAGTGTGATAACATTGTGACAATCTTGAGGTCAAAGGAAAATGCATTGATTTGACAAAAATGCATTCATGGTGTGGATAAGTGCATGGGTGTGATTATATGCACTATATATATGATTTTGGGGCATGAGTGTGAAATTAAGATAAGGGGAAGGCCCCTAGGGTGAAAGACCCAAAACTTGGCCAAGAGGAGGTGCTCCCTTCGGGTTAGTAACCCGATAAAGCACAAGCAGAGTTTGGGTGCCGAAGAGACCCTTACTATTGGAGTGATGAGAAAGCCCCCTATGAATTAATTTGGTGTGAGTTATATACGTATGTATTTGCACTTTATGTGAAGCATCATGCATGATTTGAAAAATGTGGATGTTTGGGTAAAAATGCATGAGCATGTGCATGTGCATTTATGCATGATTCAATGGATCTTGTTGAGTAGGTGACGTGGTATTTGATTTTTATTGTTCATGTAATGCTTCTATTTATATATGTTTCCTATACATATGAATGCTAGATGTATATTACTCTTGAATATGTTGTAAATGATTTTCATAAATCAGGTGTATTAGATTTAAATGTTCATAAGTGCTAGAACTACCATGTGCATTGTTGGTTCATGTATGCTAGGAGGGGCATGACTTTAAATATCGTGATATATTTAAGTGCATGTATATTTTTGAGAATATGTGAGGATCGATCTGCTGCTGCGATGATAGTATGGTTCTACATACCTTGTTGGGCCTTTGAGCTCACCCCCTCCTAGGTTTTGCAGGTATAGCCGATTAAGGAGTCAGTTGGGGAAACTGATAGCACCAGTTGCAGAGGTTGTAGTTAGATTCCTTAGAATCTAATTTATGTTCAGGATGGTAGATGAATGTTGTACATTTGGATTAAATGTATGAAGTGGTTATGTTGAGCCAATCCCTTCAAATGTATTTCATTCATGTGATGTATGTATATAATACGGACATTCAAGGACTGAGACATGTATTCTTTTGATTATTTTATGCATGTTGTAGAAATGCTGGGGGGATACGTGCCCAGAAGTGTCCATTTTGATTGTTAGATGTAAATGCTGGGGGGACACGTGCCCAGAAGTGTCCATTTTGATTGTTAGATATAAATGTTGGGGGGACACATGCCCAGAAGTGTCCATGTGAATTATAAAGCAGGTGTAATATGCCAGGAGCTGATTATTTAGAATGGGTCATGCCCGATTTTCGTAAAAATAATAGGAAATTGAGATTGGATGATCAGGTGGTGGTTATAGCATGAGGTTGAGTAAACGGGTTCGCGACTCGGGGTTCGGGTCGGTCCGGGGGAGTCCCGGCGGTCCGGATTCTGGGGCGTGACGTAAGTTGCCGAGTCAACCGGTGGCGAATCCTAAGGGTGTTCATGTGATTGAGGATCTATCATCTTCATCTTGTAATGCTCCTCCGGAGCAAGTTCAATCAATCACCACCTTAAGGAGTGGTAAAATCATCAATTCCAAGGTAGGGGAGGAAGAGAGAAAGGAATCCCAAGAGCAATCCAAAAATCCAAAAGAATACCAATTAAATCCAAAGTTGTTTCCCTTAAATCCAAATGTGAACAATGTCCCATTAAATCCAAAGGGAAAGGCAAGTGAAGTTGTGTCATCATCAAGTCCAAATCTTGACACTTCTTTTGAACCTCCGGTTCCTTTTCCTCAAAGATTGAAGGAACCTTCTCATTTTGGGAAGCAAGGAGAGAAAATTCAAGACATGATGGAGATCTTCAAACAAGTAAAGATCAATCTCCCTCTCCTTGATGCTATCCGGCAAGTTCCCTCCTATGCTAAATTCTTGAAGGACTTGTGCACTCAAAAGCACAAATCTAGGAGTAATGCTCCTAAGAAAGTCCTCTTAACTGAGCACATAAGCTCCATTTTCCAACACCAAGCCCCTCCTAAATTTAAAGATCCGGGTGCTCCGACCATTTCGTGCACCATCGAAAATCAATCTTTTGAAAAGGCACTTCTTGATTTAGGGGCTAGTGTCAATTTGCTTCCATTCTCAGTTTACCAACAACTAGGTTTGGGGGAACTTAAGCCTACCACAGTTGTGTTGCAACTTGCCGACCGCTCGGTGAAGCAACCACGTGGCATCATTGAGGATGTAATCATTCAAGTGGACAAATTCTACTTTCCGGTGGACTTCATAGTCCTTGACACAGAACTGGTTCAAAATCTAAATCGACATATTCCTATCATTCTAGATCGTCCATTCTTGGCTACGGCAAACGCTTGCGTTAATTGCCGTACCGGAGTGATGGACATCTCTTTTGGGAATATGAAAGTCCGTTTGAACATCTTTAATGCTTCTCACCACATATCCGACGACGAAAGTGAGTGCTTTTGTGTTGATGTAGTGGAAGACCTTGTTCAAGAAGCACTTCCTTCTATTCTTTCTAAGGATCCTTTAGAGGCATGCATAAATCATTTCAACTGTGATGATTTTGACATTGAGCGATCCATTTGTGAAGTCAATTCAATGCTCGATGTCACTACTGTCACGAATTTGCTTAAATGGAGAGTTCCGAGAGAACCCTTGCCTCCTTTGTCCAAAACCTCCCAAACTCCTTCATTAATTTCCCCACCACAACTTGAGCTCAAGCCTCTACCGACTACACTCAAGTATATTTTCTTGGGCGCTAATGAGACCCTTCCAGTCACTATTGCTTCCAATCTCACCGATGATCAAGAGATGGAACTCCTTAAGGTGCTAAAATAGCACAAGGAAGCAATAGGATGGAGTGTGGCAGATCTTAAGGGAATAGATCCTTCTATTTGTATGCACCGCATACACTTGGAAGAGGATGCAAAGACCTCAAGGGAGGCACAATGTCGATTAAATCCAAATATGAAGGACGTTGTAATGAAGGAGGTGGTGAAGTTACTAGATGCGGGGATCATTTACCCCATCTCAGATAGCAAGTGGGTTAGTCCCACCCAAGTGGTTCCAAAGAAGTCCGGTATTACGGTGCAACCAAATGATAAGGGTGAATTAGTTCCCCAACGCACCACCACGGGATGGAGAGTGTGCATAGATTATCAAAAATTAAATTCAGCCACTCGGAAAGATCACTTCCCTCTTCCATTTATTGATCAAATCTTAGAGAGATTAGCCGGGTAAAGTTTTTATTGCTTTTTAGATGGATATTCCGGCTATAATCAGGTTGCTATAGACTCGAGGGACCAAGAAAAAACCACCTTTACATGTCCCTTCGGCACATTTGCTTATAAACGCATGCCCTTTGGGTTGTGCAATGCACCAGTAACTTTTCAACGGTGTATGATGTCTATCTTTTTGGATATGGTGGAAAAATTCTTGGAAGTGTTCATGGATGATTTTTTTGTGTTTGGGCCTTCATTTGAATCATGCCTCCAAAATCTATCTCGTGTTCTCAAACGATGTCAAGAGACCAACCTAATTCTTAGTTGGGAAAAGAGCCATTTTATGGTTCAAGAGGGTATTGTCCTAGGGCACATTGTGTCTAAGAGAGGAATCGAGGTTGACAAAGCCAAGGTTGAACTCATTTCCAAACTTCCTCCACCATCAACGGTGAGAGAGATTCGTTCATTCCTTGGGCATGCGGGCTTTTATCGCCGTTTCATCAAAGACTTTGGCAAGATTTCTCAGCCTTTGTGCCGCCTTCTTGAAAAAGAATCTTGCTTTACCTTTGATGAGGTGTGCCTTAGCGCTTTTGAAAAACTCTGCACAATGCTTACAATCGCTCCAATTCTTATCCCTCCAAATTGGGCTCTCCCATTTGAGATTATGTGTGATGCATCTGATTATGCCATGGGTGCGGTCTTAGGGTAACGAGTAGACAAATTGCCACATGTCATCTACTACGCAAGTAAAACCCTTTCCGAGACTCAAATCAATTATACCACAACGGAAAAGGAGTTGCTTGCGATAGTATTTGCATTAGACAAATTTCGAGCTTATTTATTAGGTTCAAAGGTCATTGTCTATTCGGACCATGCTGCCCTCCGGCATCTTTTGGCCAAAAAGGACACCAAGCCTAGGTTGATCCGATGGATACTCTTGTTGCAAGAGTTCAATTTTGAGATTAGAGACAAAAAGGGAACTGAAAATGTGGTGGCTGACCACCTTTCTAGAATTCTTGTTGAATCCCTCCATAACTCCATTCCAGTTTGTGAATCCTTCCCAGATGAACAACTCTTTGTCATTTCTCAAGAGAGTATCCCTTGGTATGCGGATGTGGTTAACTACTTGGCAACCGGTAAAATACCATCTTCTTAGACCAAGCAAGAGAAGGATCATTTTTTCTCCCAATCACGATCATATTATTGGGACGATCCTCAATTGTTCAAATATTGCCCCGATCAAATAATTCGAAAGTGTGTACCCAACAGTGAATTCCAAAGCATTCTCAAATTTTGTCATATACTCGTTTGTGGGGGACACTTTAGTGCTAAGAAAATCGTAGCAAAAATTCTTCAATGCAAATTTTTCTGGCCAACACTTCATCGGGATGCATATTCATTCTACCGCTCTTGTGAGCGATGTCAGCGCCTTGGCACGATGTCTCAGAAGGACATGATGCCTCTCAACCCTATTCTTATTATTGAGATATTTGATGTGTGGGGCATTGACTTCATGGGACCATTTCCACCCTCTACTAGTCATGAGTATATACTTGTGGCGGTGGACTATGTATCTAAGTGGTAGAGGCCGTTGCTACCAAAACCAATGATCACGCAGTCGTGGTTAAGTTCATTCAAGCGAATATCTTTAGCCGGTTTGGTACACCTCGGGCCCTCATCAGTGACGAAGGTAAACATTTCTATAACCGGTTCCTTCGAACCTTGCTTACCAAATACTCTGTCACACACAAAGTAGCCACCCCGTACCATCCTTAAACTAGTGGCCAAGTAGAGGTATCCAATAGGGAGATTAAGAACTTTCTTGAGAAAATCGTTCGGCCTGACTGGAAGGATTGGTCATTGTGACTAAATGATGCATTATGGGTATACCGAACTGCATATAAGACTCCCATTGGAATGTCACCTTACCGATTAGTTTATGGCAAATCATGCCATCTCCTGGTTGAATTGGAGCATAAAGCTATGTGGGCCACCAAAACTTTCAATTTTGACATGCAAACGGCCGGATCTAATCGAAAGCTTCAATTAAATGAATTGGAAGAATTGCGACATGACGCGTATGAGAATGCTAAAATCTATAAGGCAAAGTCCAAAGCCTTTCGTGATCGTAATATTCAAGTCAAAACATTTTCTCCGGGCCAAAAAGTATGGTTGTACAATTCACGCCTCCATTTGTTTCCCAGAAAACTTCGCTCCCGTTGGGATGGTCCATTTTTGGTTAATTCCGTTGCTCCCCACGGAGCAGTGGAATTGAAGGACTTGAAAGACGGATCGTTGTTCAAAGTAAATGGGCAGCGCTTAAAAGTGTGCGTGGATGACCAAATTATCACCGAATACGTGGATGTCGTCACTTTGACGGATCCCGTGTATTTTAACTCGTGAGCCGATTCGGACGTCATGCCATAGACGTGTAAGGTGGAGAGGCCATGGTAGCTATCATGCTTCCATGATGTCCCTTTAATCCAAGTTAAATTTTGTATCTAAGCAATTTAGTATCTAAGTCCCATAAATCCAAGTCCATGAAAGCAAAACTCAAGCTGGCTATTTTTGAGCATCTCGATTGATCGAACCAAGATCTCGATCAATCGAGATTTTGATTGATCGAGATTTTGGTCTCGATTGATCGAAATAATGCAGAGAGTTGGTCAAGTCCAAAATCCCGAGAGGTAGTATTCTTCGATTGCACTTCGATAGGTCCTCGATCGATCGAAATTTCGATTGATCGAAAGGGGATCTTGATTGATTGAAGTTGATTTCGATTGATCGAAGTTGATCTCGATTGATCGAGTAGGATTTCGATTAATCAAAATCTCGATTGATTGAGATGCACATCTCGATCAATCGAGATTGTCGCGATGCCTGCACGTGAGCCGAGTTCTTATTTAAACCGTTGGGCTTCCCTCTCATTTCCATATTTCTTCCTCAGACCATCCGACTTCCTCCTTTTCTCCGAGCGATCCAGAGCTTCTCCAAGCACCATCCCGCACTTGATCTGCCATCCCCGACCATCTACCATCGTTCGCCGTAGTTCGAGATCTCCGCGAGCACACTCACACTTATCTCTTCGCGACTGCGAGTTGGGTCTTCATTTTTTGTGCCGATCATCATCTTCACCTTGAGGTAAGTGATGCACGGCTATATTTTGCTTCATTTCTCACTATTTTTATTAGTTTCTCGGCATAATAAGCATAGGCCGGTGATGTTGGGTGGAATGGTGCATTTGCTATGTTCATAGTGGGATTTTGCAGATTTCGGGGGGGGGGGGGGTGGGTGGGTAGGAATGCATGTATGGGTGAGATATTGCATTATTCTTGCTTCGAATGCTTAATGTACAGTTTGCAACCACGGCCCCTTCGTTTCGGTTGCATCCGCTTACGGTGCCTCGTTGAGAGCGAATTTTTGAATTCAAGTGTCAGCACCATGGACTAGGACCTCATTTTAATTTTTATTCTTTTATTTTTATTCTTAGTTTAGCTTTCCTCTTATTTTCTTTTTATTTACGTAATTTTTGGAATAAAATGCAGACTGCTCCGAGATCATGGCGAGGGTGAAGAATGCCCCCGGTGCTGTTAGAGATGTGCCCGGGCGAGCCTTCCGGTCTCGAAAGTTTCACCCGGAGCAGATATTTGACCTGAGAGAGTTCGAGACGCATCCCGACAGCTCGTGGGCTGTAGCAGAGCTCAGGCGGCGTCGCCTTGACCGGTTATGTGTGCCTCCCACTGATGTGGCACACGAGCGCTTGGTGCAGGCCTTTTACGAGCATATGACCTACTCTTGCACCGCGCCGAACACATTAGAGATGATAGTGGGTGGCACGACTATCACTATCACGCCGAGCCGGATTGCGCAGATGTTCGGCATCCCTCACCAGCAACCTCCAGATATGGTTGACCAGGATGGTCAATCGATTTACAGGGCCGAGCTGCCAGCAGACACGACGCTATTCTCCATCGTGATGGACATGTGTGGCGGGGCGTTCACCACGCCCAGTCACAACTGCACGTCCAAATCGATGTGCCCGAGTAGATTGTGGTTCCTGGACATCGTTCTCATCAAGAACGTGTGTCCTCTGCAGCATGTGGCAGAGCGTAGAGGCGACCTCCTCCGTTGCCTTTACGCTTTCCACACGGGTACGTGGTTTTTTGTCCCATCACTGATATAGGGGCAGATGTTCAAGATCTGGGACGGCCTCGTCAACAAGAAGATGAGGCGAGCAGCGAGTTGGCGGCTTCCCTTTCCTTTCCTCGTCGCCGCTTTCCTGAGTCGTGCCAGTATACCGGTCAGTGATACTGACATTCAGTTGGCACCGCCCACCCGTTTCACACCTACTCAGTGGGAGAGGGTGCGGCGACACTTAGAGCGACAGGACCACCAGGGTGATCCACCAGAGGATGTAGATATGGATGCCCCGGTGGAGTTGGATGAGGGTGAGCCTGCAGAGGGTGAGTCAGATGATGAGGAGATGGAGGAGGATGAGATGGATATTGCTGCAGAGCGGCATGACATCCTGGCGACAGGCTACACCTGCCTGGCAGCTGACGTAGAGCGGCTCCAGCAGGGTTTTGAGGAGCACATCCAGGTGACGCAGAGTCAGCTGGAGGGCATTCGGACAGACATTTCATCTCTAGCACAGGGTCAGAGGGCGATTTTAGACGAGTTTCGGGCCTTCCGGCAGGACCTACAGTTCCTGTTTGCAGGACGAGCTTCCACCTCCACCTCTACTCCCACTGAGCCACCACCACCACCACCCGCCCTAGACTAGCTGTATCTATTCGGATTGTCTTCTTTACTTTCTGTATTTTTCTTTCTTTATTTTTGATAGGCCATGTTGGCCATGTTTTTTTTTTTTTTTTTTTTTTTTTGTGTATTCCACCTCCATGTACCCTTTGTACTGAAACTTATGTTCACATATATGGAATACAGTTCTCTTTTCTTTTATACCATGTGTTATATCTTCTGTCTTTATTTTTACTTTCTGCCTATATCTTTGCTCTCAATACTTTGACTATGTATGTAGTACCACTTGCCTAATTGTTATATGCGATTCAGTTGATGATTTTCGTTTATTACCGCCTGGTTTAAATTCCCAATACTGTTGAGATTGCTTCAACGCAGTATTGTGTTAATAAAGAAAGGCAACCCCTTTGCATGCTATACGTTAGCGTGCCTGGATAGTTAATATCTTATCGCATAGACCTCTTAGTCAATTGGGAAACACCAGTTCAGAGTCTTGGATGTGCATTGATCTCGGCCTTATCCGCTTGTCCATAATTCTTTTATTATGTTCTTTTTATCTACTTTTTGTTCCATTTAATGGTCGTGGTATCTAGTTGGTGTTCCGTGCAGGTTTTTCTCATTTCCAGGATAACCGCCCGTATTGGAATGCTATTTTTGTCGCGTTCTGCAATCCCGGTAAATTCTTTCCTTGTTCTTCTTGTCCAAACATTGAGGACAATGTTGTGTCTAAGTTTGGGGGTGCGGTATGCTATACCACTTGCATATGCATGCAATGTTCAGTCTTTATATTGATTGTCATTGTAGAGCAAATTTCTTTTCTTGATATTTTTGCATGGTTGCTATGATGTCTTACTTTTAAAAGGAAGATCATTCGAATAAATGTCCGAGGTAAATGCAGCAGGTAGTTAAGAACTTTAACATTGTAAATACCCGCACTTTTGCAAGCTATATAATAGGCTAGAACGGTCTACATTTTTGTCCAGATATGAGCACGTACAGTTCTTGCCCTAAATTTGTCCTTAACCGCACAAATTCGCACACATACATTTTAAATTGTGGGGTATAAGTCTGATGGAGAATTTTGTAAATTTCTATTTTTATCTAAACAACTTAAAGAATAAGTTCTTCCGGTTGTTGTAAAAAAAAAAAAAAAACATTATAAAATAAATGCAATAAGCCTTCTCACTCAATAAATCGGATTTCTATGCCTCAAAGCAGGGAGTATTCGCGTATAAGTGTGCAAGGTTGAGCAATAATAAGCGGGTGGCTTGCTTAAGCTCATCGCCTTGTAAGCTCGGTTATTAAGTCCGAGGGGTGTTTCTTCACCTAATGCCCTAAAACCAATTGGTTTGGGAGTCATTGGCCCAATGCCGCTACATGGGCTTACAAGAAAGCAAAAAAAAAAAAAAGCTAAGCATTGCACGGTCATCCGCACATGAGAAATCATGAATGTTTTATGATAATGAATAACTATGTCGAACCGTTTCAATGAGTTTCTCTTTTAAAAGCAGGCCTGTTCTCATTTTTCTCCAAATTTGACAAAATCACGCATTAGAATGCATGTTCACTTTTCAAGAGGATTTTGGGGTTGGAGTTTGTATTTTTGTTCGGACAGGCCATTATGTGGGGACCGTTGTTTATTTATAGCTTGTGAAAGTCCATTTTTGCTAATGACTGCATAGTTCTGTAATACTTGTTGCATTTGCCAAATGTGAAATGAACGGATGATCGCCCTTTATCTAGTTGATGACTGAGCATGATTAAATTTTTGTATAGGATAGTTAATTTCATTTTTGTAATATTGCATTGATAAGGAACTAGCAATATATAAGTTTGGGGGTGTGATAAGTGTTCAATTCTATGCATTTGAACCCTCTTTATTGCATATGTTGTTCCGTTTCTACGTTTACCGAGATATGTTTACGGTATTTTTGTGTTTTTGATGTATTGCAGGTCTTGTAGTAGAAAGAGCAAAGTTTGAGGCTATTTGCAGCTAAAGAGAAAAATCAGAAATTGCAGCCAAGGCATCTCGATCAATCGAGATGATGATCTCGATCAATCGAGATCTCGATTGATCGAGATCTTATTTTGATTGATCGAAATCTCGATCAATCGAGATCCAATCTCGATTGATTGAGATTCTACAGAAGCCACTTGCCCACTTGCTCACCTGCTCTCCCACTTACAACAAAATTCCCCTTTTTGCATGACTTAGGGGGATTATCTGACTTGAACAAGACCCTTGGGGACCTTCTTGATATAATGGATATATATATTGATATATATATATATATATATGGTGGGCCCCAAGGTTGGAAAAAGTAGCCATAAAGCACAAAAGAGGCCATTTCTCACAGAGAAACACACACATCAGAATAGAGAAGGAGAGACCTTCGGGAGAGGAGAAAGAGGAGCTGAACCAGACCAAGAAGCTTCATCTTCTCCATCAATGGAAGAGTGCAAGGTAACCATGAGCAACTAACTCTTCTACTAGGGTGTGGTTGAAACACCTAGCCATGTAAACTTGTTCTTATTGTAGCATTTTGGGATTTGTTCTTAAATGTTGATTATTTAGCCTAGTGACCATGTACACTAATACATCTCTTATATATATTCATTTGATGTTGAGTTTATTCTTGTCTTAGAGTAGATTCTTTCATGTGAATACCCAACATTTGCGTATTCCACAAGAAGTGCAAATGATGGCTAGATAATGGTGTTTAAATGAATGTGTGGTGTTTGCTTGTATAAACCATGCCAAGATAAGGTAGTTTGGATGCATTTAGTTTTAGGTTCACTTAGAGAGTAGAGTAGTTAGTTAGGTGGAAGAACTATGCTTGTTAAAGATGGATTATGATAGGTTTGCACACACATTAATCTTTTGATATGTCATTGAGGTCACAAGCCTAATGACACTGTTAGACATTTAATTTATGAATCCCATGCTTGCTACACTTATGAACATGTGAATGGCTAGTGGTGGAAACCACCCCTAGTTCTCTCTCCCAAACTTTTACTCTTTAAATTTATTGTTTTTACATTCATGTAATAGTTTTATAAACAAAAACTCAAAACCTTGTTTTTAGGATTAAAGTGGAATTAATCTTTCTTTAAGACAATTACGACTAGTCCTCGTGGGATCGATACCCTCTATATAGAACCGTATCTACAAAGATTCGTGCTCTTGCGAGTGGTTAAATTATATTTTGATAAAAGGGGCAAAAATAAGCTTACAATATAATTGAAGTCCAACCACATCATATATATACATGTATTTGTACCTTTCCAAAATTTAATTAATCCGAAAAAAATTTTAATTCGGTCAAAATTCACCCGGAACCGGTCAAAATTATTCCGGTCCTTACACTCCTTCTGATTGTACCGCTTTGCCAGATCCGACTTAATATCATACTATTGTTCATAGCCTGGTATTTCTCATTATATACGTCCAGATATTGCAAATGTTGTTCACATTGTTAGTCAGTTTGTTACTTCACTAACTACCGTTCATTAGGCTATTATTCTTCGTATCTTTCGGTATCTTCAAGGCACTCTCTTTCAGAGTCTTTTACTTCCATCGACCTCTTATTTGCAGCTGCATGCATACTCAGATGCTGATTGGGCTGGTGATTCAATAGATCACAAATCTATCACTGGTTTTTGTATATTTTTGGGTGATTCTCTTATTTCTTAGAAGAGTAAGAAACAGATTGTCGTTTCTAGATCTTCCACAGAAGCTGAGTATCGTGCTATGGCATCTACTACCACTGAGATAGTTTGGTTACGTTGGTTGCTTGCAAATATGGGTGTTTCTCTTTCTCATCTCACTCCTATGCATTATGACAACAAGAGTGCTATTCAGATTTCTCACAACTCAAATTTTTATGAGTGAACCAATCACATTAAGATTGACTGTCATCTTACTCGACATCACCTTAAGCATGACACTATTATTTTGCCCTTTGTCACTTCTTTCATGCAGCTTGCAGACTTGTTTACAAAGTCACATCCTATTTCGCGTTTTCATTTTTTGGTTGGCAAACTCTTGATGCTTTTAGTAGCTGCATCATGAGTTTAAGGGGGGATATTAGAGTTATTATATTTAATAAGGGTAGAATAGTCTTTTACTTTATTTTGTTTGTAAGACTATATATTATCTTTATTAGGTTTTCATATTTGTAACTTTGCATTGAGATTGTAATAGAAACCCTAGCCCCCTTTTTATTTTTTATTTTTTTATCTCTTCTTCTCTCTCTTTGCAATTCTCATACTTTGCACAAGTTCTTTCCAGTTTTTAGAAGCTATGTTTATAACTATTATGTACTATTGTCTCTATAATATCTCCGCTTTCTTTTATGATTCCTCAATTTCAACATATCAAATCAATATTTTTTGTTTGCTTCCATACCCAGAATCAATACTGTTACCCAAGAATTGTCCCGAGGGAAGGGGTGTGAATAGGGACTTTAGGCAAACAATAAAACTTTTTCAATTTACCCTGTTTTGACAAAAATAATATTGATTGGACTTTTGTCAAACACTTATTGAGCTTATGTATTCAACAAGTGAGAATGAAAATGCTCTATCTAAGAGGCTCTTATGCATTTAAGTGATCTAGTGGAAACAACAAGTGTGAGTGCTCGTATAAGTGTAATTTCTCATGCTTGTAATGTGTAAAAATGATGATTACACATTTTATCAAACACATAGTATGTAACTTGATTGACAAATGGATAATCAAATAAGTACTAAATCAATCAACATACTCCAAGCATTCATCTCATTCTCCTCATATAAATTAAAGCATATAAACTCATATCATTCATATATAAAGCATAATAAAATTAAATATATAAAATGCTCTTAAGTAAAGGAGTTAAGGATTAGAGAAATACAAACTAAGCAACACAACGATATTTACATGGTTCGGCATCTCTGGCCTATGTCCATGCCTCAAGAGCTCCTCTTAAGGTTTCTACTATGAAGCTTCTATTAAGGGTGGAAAGCAAACCTTTACAATTGCCAAGTCCAACACTTGGGCTTTTTTGCTTTTGTAAACACTTCACCAAGACTTCATTGCCAAGTACATAACACTTCTTTTCACTTTTTATGGCTTAAGTGAGAACCATTGCTCACTCTAAAGGGATGAGAGTGTTACCCAATCATTATCCTTTTAAGGTAGAGAATGAACTTTTACAAGCTTCCATGAAACAATCTATTTTGCCAAGAGCACCTCTTGGACTTTCTCTCAAATAAGATGAATAGGAGTTTGAGTACATTAGAGAATATCCCTTAATGGATAGATATACAAATCATAGCTCTCTCAAATCTAGAGTTACAATTGATGAATCAATATAAAGCTCATCTCTAGAATGACGAATGAAATATCACAATGAATTGATCTTTGGAAGAATATGTTCAAGCATGGTGACTATCTTTATAGAATATGACTTCTAAACTTAAGGATAGATTCAACCAACAATGGATGATCAACTATTGGTGTAGTGGTCTCTCACACATGTGAAATACACATACAAGGTGTATTTATAACCCCTTTAAGAGATATGGCCATTTTATAGCTGTTGGGAGTTGTTAGAAGCATTAAATGATCTAAACTAGCCATTAAATTCAGATCCAGCAACTTTCAGTCGACTAAAGTAATGTTTCAGTCGGCTGATGAAGTGCTCTAGAAACATCATTTCCTACTATTTTTTTTAGCAGCCTCAAAGTGCACTTTCAGCTTGCTCAAAGAAAGTCTTCAACAAGCTCAAAATGAGTTTTCAGCAAGCTTAAAATGTATTTTTAGTAAGCTCAAACTGGACATGTCTTTAAAGGATGTTCAACAAAGTGCAGAAAAGACTTATACAAAGGTTTGGTCTTTGAAGCATGTCCCTAAGGCTTTAAGATTTATTTCTTAATGAAATAATGACCAAGAGATGATATGTATGAAAATGCATCATGGTCCTAATATGAAAGTGAGCTCTTTAAAGGTTGTGACAAGTTTTAACCAACTTAAATCAACAAAGCCCTTATGAATCAATTTGATCAAAGTTCCTTGACTTCATAACTTCACTAAATGCGAATATTGAGTGTTAAAGATATTTCCAATTAGAGATCATATCAATATAACCTAAGGCTTTTCATGATTTAAATAATATAAGTTCAAAGCCTTATTTCTCTAATTCCTAGAGACCATTTCAAATGATATGATTGAAATACATGGTCCTAGTTATGAATTAATAATTGAGTTCTTCCAAAGCTTATGAAAACTTGAACTAACTTAACCTTAGTAAAGACCTCATGATGTTATAAATGAAGTTCACACCCTATTGGTTATGCTCTAAGGACTTATGAATGATATGCATTGGTCCTACAGCTCTCATGTGAGTACATCAAAGTAATTTTACAATAAATACACGCACTCACCCAAGAGTAGCCTACCCAAGTCTTTTGATCTTTAAATCTTTAAGCTCTTGGGTTCCTTCATCATATGACTTAACTTCAACTTTGAAATCCAAAGCCTTTAAGATACTTAAGATAATTTGATACCATGTAAAATGTACATTCAAATAAACTTATTAGATTTATACTCAATAGATTCTTATATTCAAAATCACCCAAATAACCTTTGGTTGAAACCTTGAGGTCAACAAATACCATTCCATGTTCTTCCAATTGAATTCTCTATCTTTTAAGCTTTGTATAAAATATATAGACACGCACAGAGTTTTGTTTTACTTTGTTTCATTTACGATGGCTTCAATCACTAATTCAACTTAGTTTTTACTAAATCATTCTCTCTCTCTCTCTTAGAAAAGGGAAGTCCTGCCAACTCTCTGGTCTGGGACTGCATCTTATGAACAATTCTTTGAATTTAAATACGAACTATTAAGAGTATACTTGTTGGGGTGTTTGACTCCTAATATGAAATGTATGACGTGGGAGGATATTGCTAAGGTGACATGGATAAGAAGAAGGCTTTGACCAAGACTGGTTATCTCCAAGTGGGAAAGGGAAGCTGAAGAGATAGGGTTCTACTAGGACACATCCTCACTTGGTCACTATAAATACAGGACGGTCCATATACCAAGGTATGCAATTAATACCCTCTAAGTTCCTTTACAATTATAAAAAGCCCGTCCGATTTTTGACTTGATCATCGGAGTCTAGTCTGTGCCGGTGCCCACTCGGTTACCCTTCTCTTGTCCTTTTTTACAGGTTGGCATTTGACCAGCTCGGGGTAAATTTCTGCTTCATCAGTTGGCGCCGTCTATGGGAACGGTCACAAAACTTGACTATTCTACTCGAATCACATACGAAACATAATGCACCTAAGATCGAGGTTGGAGACTGCAGTAGTACAGGAC
The DNA here is from genome assembly GCA_026545225.1 of Cornus controversa. NCBI lineage: Eukaryota > Viridiplantae > Streptophyta > Magnoliopsida > Cornales > Cornaceae > Cornus > Cornus controversa. Next base: position 24,564,214 of record CM048848.1, on the reverse strand, counting down.
CCCCTTATTGGCCACTATCCTCTAGCGCAGGACTTTCCCGCCTATCACAACCCCCTAGTTGCGTAAGATCCTTCTATTGGCCCTAACCTTCCTGGTGAAAAGGACCCGCCTGCCAACGGGCCAGTAGGATAGGGAGGCATGCAACCTTCTGGACAGATGGACTTCCCAAAGGCACACCCTGAAGTCCCAAACGACTAGGGGCGTGTCACAGTATTGGAGCACCAGGTCCGGAAGTTAAATCAAAGTCCAACCCAGTTTCTCTAACAAAATGCGATAATTCTGCAATGCCTCCCTCCTATGGCGCCAGTGCCATCGCCAAGCCACCTTAGGCCTATTGATCTTGAAGAGGATGGTGTTGGATGAGATGGTGAAGTCCCAACGGACGATACAGCTCAGAGCCGACCCCATGGAGATTCCGGACATGCAACCTATCATGACATGGAGATATAGGACCTGAGATTCAGGGTTGAAAGCATGGCCCACGCCATAAGGGGGAAGGGTGCTGCTACAGTGGAGCATCTGGTCCAGCAAACCAACCTCCCTTTCTCTGCACGGGTAATGAATTATCCCTTGCCCAACAGGTTCAAGATGCCCATAGTTGAAAGCTTTGACGGGACCAAAGACCCACTAGATCACTTGGAAACCTACAAAGCCCTAATGCACCTTCAAGCTGTGCCAGACGAGATCATGTGCAGAGCCTTCCCTACCACTTTAAAAGGCTCTACTTGATCTTGGTTCAACAGCTTGAAGCCTGTATCTGTACATTCTTTTAAAGAATTGAGTTAGCTATTTGTTGGCAATTTTATCGCTACCTAAAGACATAGGAAGCCTGCCACATATCTCCTGAATGTGAGAGAGACTAAGGGGGAATCATTACGAGACTACATCAATCGATTCAACAGAGAGATGTTGCAAGTGGATGCCTGGATGACAAGGTAGCAGGTACAACATTAATGGGAGGCCTACTACCCTCCAAATTCCTGTACTCAATCTCCAAGCGCCCTCCCGAAAGCATGTTCGAACTGCTTATGAAAGCTCAAAAGTGCATGAATGTCAAAGATGCTCTCGATGCTCGGAAGGACAGGGAGATAATGATAAAAAGGTAGACAGGAAGATGGGAGTATAACCCAACAGGGAAGAACGAAACCCCAAGTACGGTAGAATGTCACAAGAATAGAGCGATAGGACATTGCATCGTGATAAGGGATTTAATTTCACCCCTTTGAACACATCGATAAGCCAAATCCTTCTCTAAATCCAGGATGACCCAACGGTGGCATGGCCTCTAAAGCTAAAATCTGACCCCTCTAGGAGATCCTACAACAAGTATTGTAGGTTCCATCGCGACCATGGCCACGATATCGACGAATGTGTAGGTTTGAAAAGACAAATTGAGAGTTTGATTTAGAAGGGCCAACTATGGAGATTTGTGGTCAGCAGTGGTTAGAGAACACAAAATCGTACATAGGACGGGAATGAAGGCACTACTCAAAGAAACCCTCCATTTGGGGAAATCAGGGTCATCTCTGGTGGAATCGAAGGCGGCGAAGAGTCCAATGCAACTCGCAAAGCACATATAAGAAAACTCAAAAGTTTCTCTGAAGCAAGCGAGGTGAGCCAATCACCCACTAAGTGCCCTCGATTGGATGATGAGATCATCATTTTTTTGGAAGATGACACTAGGGGAATTCAGCAACCCCATGATGATGCCCTCGTAGTCACGTTAATTATCGCCAATTTTGCAATTAAGCAGGTATTAATTGACAACGGCAGTTCCTCGGACATCCTTTTTATAGGTGCATTTGATTAAATGAGGATTGGAAGGGATAGACTCAAGCCTACTAAATTTGGACTCGTAGGTTTCTCTGGAGAGAAGCTCCTTCCCCTGGGCACTGTTGACCTCCCAGTCACTGCTAGTTCAAGTCCTAAGTAAGTCACTAAGATGGTGACCTTCTTCATGGTAGATTGCCCAACCACGTATAATGTAATTCTGGGAAGGGCCACGTTAAATGCTATAAAAGCAGTGACCTCTACCTATCATCTCCTCGTTCTGTTCCCTACTGAGTGTGGCGTTGGGGAGCTAAGAGGAGACCAGGCCACTGCCTAAGAGTGTTATGCCACTTCCCTAAGGGAGAAGAAGGTATCAAAAACTCTGAGTATTGAGGGACTGGAAGTGGAAGAAAAAGAAGAGGTCTGCTATGCGGAACCAATGGAAGAGCTAGTTGAACTTGACTTGGATGAACAAGGTGCAAGGAAAAAGGTAAGCTTAGGGTCGTCACTCCCACCCACCTCTCAAGAAGAGCTGGTTTGATTATTCAGAACAAATAGGGACATGTTTGCCTCATTCCATGAGGGCATGCTTGGGATTGATCCGACCATTGTTATGCACCGATAGAATGTTGACCCCGTTGCCAAGCCAGTTAGACAGAAGAGGAGAACCGTTGCCCCAGAAAGAAACTTGGCAATCTCCGAGGAGGTGGCTAAACTGATAAAGGCCAACTTCATGCGGGAAACCAATTACCCAAATTGGTTGTCGAACGTTGTGCTGGTTAAAAAATCCAATGATAAGTGGCACCTGTGTGTTGACTTCACAGATCTAAACAAAGCCTATCCAAAAGACAACTTCCTCCTTCCACGGATTGATATGCTAGTGGAAGGGACGGCAGGGTACGAGCGGCTCAGCTTTATGGATGCTTTCTCAGGATATAATCAAATTCCAATGTGGCCATCAAACCAAGAAAAGATGTCCTTCATAATAGAAAGGGGGTTGTACTGCTACATAGTGATGCCATTCGACTTGAAGAATGCCGACGTAACCTATCAAAGGCTACTGAATAGAATGTTTAAAGAGTAGATTGGCAGGAATATGGAGGTGTATGTTAATGACATGCTTGTCAAAAGCCAGAGGGCCACAAGCCACTTGGATGATTTGCAAGAAGACTTTGATATCCTTCAAAGGTACAAAATGAAGCTTTATCCTAGTAAATATGCCTTTGGGGTGTCCTTTAGGAAGTTATTCGACTACCTGGTCAGTAAAAGGGGGATAAAAGCCAACCCGTAGAAGGTAAAAGCCATCCTGGATACAAAATCACCCAGAACGGTTAAAGAAGTTCAGAGGCTGATTGGAAAAGTGGAAGCGTTAAGCCGGCTAATATTCCGTGCCACAGACAAGTGTCTCCCATTTTTTCAAGCCCTCAAGCAGGCCTTTGAGTGGACGCCAGAATGTGAACATGCCTTGAGTGAGCTAAAGCATTACCTTAGCTCACTCCCAATCTTATCATGATGTAGGGGAGAAATTGTACTTATACTTGGCTGTCTCCCTCGCAGCAGTGAGTTCTGCACGAGTGTGTGAAAATGAGGGGGTAAAAAGGCCAGTTTATTATACCAGCAGGGTGCTCCGGGGAGCAGAAGGGAGGTATCCCTCAATAGAGAAACTGGCATTCACTATGGTTACAATAGCCAAAAAACTTAGGCCATATTTCTAAGCACACACTATTATGGTACTTACTGATCAACCACTCCGACAGGTCTTTTTCAAGCCCGAAACCTCTGGACGGCTTGTGAAATGGTCCATGGAATTGGAGGAATTTGACATCTAATACAAGCCTGATTCGTGTGTGAGTGTGACTCAAAAAGTATATCAATTAAAAATTTTCACACTTCGCAATAGAACGAATTTCTTGCAGAATAGGGCTATCGAAAGGAAGGGGTGTCGAACCTCAAGGACTATGGTCTGACTGAGTTGGATATAAGGAATTAATTCTAATTAAATTTAAAAGAAATAAGTTGCTGATTTTTATATCTAAATTATCTAATGACGCAATTGAACAAAAGCAAGAAAAACTAAGGAGTGTAGAGAATATAAGATAAGTCTAGGGTAATTGATTTCACCACTAACTTCACAATCAATGGTCAATTGAACTAACTATGGGGCATCATATCATGCATAAGTGGTGTTGGTGGCTACAAGCTCACCTCCATCCGTCAAGAAGATAACATATGATTAAGGCTAAGTCATGGACTATCTTCGATTGGCATGGGCCATCTGCCTAACTACTCTAATCTAGGGTGCAGTATGGTTCATCTTCTCTAGGCATAATCCATCAAAGCTTTTAATGATATATTCAATGAAAACCATTGTGTAATAATCACTCTCATGATCACAGAAAACAAGAGGGACGAGTTCAAATAACAACAATCAAATATCTAAGACAAGATAAGAAATCATTGAAACTGAATTTATAAGACTTTTATTGCTCAATTCTATAAGAAGAATCCTCTAAATTACACAATCTATGAATGAATACAAAAATCCCCAATAATTAGAACAATCAAACCAGTGATGTTTAGTTAGGGCTCCATCAAAACCCTGGTGGCTGAACTAGCCGCTCATGATACGCCTTGTTCTCCAATGATTCTCTATCCCAAAAGCTCTTCAAAGCTGCTGTCAAGCCTCCTCAATACAGCCCTAATTTGTCACTTTAAATAGCCAAGAGAATACATCAAAGTCCTAATCCAATTAGGAATTAATTAGGTTTTCCCGCAGCACTAATCAGGTGGGTTTTTCCTGCTGATTTCGGCCTGACTTTTGACCCACTAGAAGTCCGTTTTACAGAATTTTCGTGAAATACAAAAGTGTGCAGAATCAAATTTCGTTCAACCCTACGCGAAACTAATGTCGATTTGAGGCTCGGAAATAACACTTCTGGTCCGTTTTCCAAAACGGAATTAGGACTTTATTAAACGCAGATTTGGGCTTCAGGCCCGAAACCTTCTTAAGCAGCTGTAATTCTCTTGGACCTCTTCCTTGGGCTGATTTGAGTTAAAATATGGAGTTCAATGGATCCCTTTGATGTAGGCTTCATCTAACCATCTTGCATGTCATCTTTGAAAGCCCAAAATCTTGGTTTTAACTGAAATAATCATTAAGGTCCTGAAAATACAGAAAACACTAAAACAAAGTAAAATCACAAAATAATCTATCACTAAGAGAATAAAATACATAAGTTAAGAGGCTAGAATACGCAACATTCGATGCCGATCACACCCCCAAACTTACATATTGCTAGTCCCTTAGCAATAGAATAAAATAAAACTAAAACAAAAGAAACTACTAAATACTAACTAAACTACCCAACTCCACTTTCGTGGGAGAAACGATTGCATTTAGCATATGCAACAAGCCTTTAAACCCCTAGGTTCCCCCTAGTGGACGAGTATAGTCTCGTGAGGGTTTCCAGAAATGTTACCCACAAACATTCAAAATTCTGGTTCAACATTAATTCAAAAAGAAGATTACAATACATAGTTACAAACTTGCATTCAAGAATAATTCCAAACTTTCAAATTCTATAATTCAAATCAATGGTCCTCATGCATAATTCACATCAACATATTTCAAAATAATTAACCCTAGCTCCCTTGTGTAAAGTGAACTAGCAATCATCTCATGTAGCATAACCAAGTTCTGAATATATTAAGGCACATACCCCTTCAACTCACTAGCTCCCCTTATTGAAATCATACTTCCAAACATGAATATATGACTTTTTTCATTTTTTTTTTCATCATTCCTTTTTTTTTCTTTGCTTTATTGGTTGTGCAATGTCTTGATCTATTGAGCTTTCTGAAAGATCCATGTAGCAAGCTTTCAATCAGTGACTCCCAAACTAGATGGCTTTAGGGCACTAGGCTTTAAGATACCCCGAAGAACCTAATTACTCGAATCAGTCAGGCTACAAATCAAGACAACCAATGCTCATCTTTTCTCACCCTTTCACTTTTGACGCGAACACTCCGTGCTTCCTGAGGCATAGAGGCCCGGTTACTCATGAAAAAGATCAAATTGATTTGCTTATTCATCACTTTTTTTTTCTTTTCTTTTTCTTTTTCATTGAAGTCAAGTAAACACATCATCGGTACTCATTCTCAAGAGATACTAATTAATATCAAGCATATGTAACTTAATAACTCAAACCCACAGTTTATACCCCATAAGACTATGCTAGTGTGTTTGTGCATGTAAGGAAACTAAAATCAATCACTCCAAAGCATGTTATTGCAAATCATGATTAAAACCACTTAATTTAAACCATAGTTTCCAAGAATTTAAAACATACTCAAAAATTGCAAGTTACGCACCTACATAAGGTATTAATCCCTTGAATAATGTAAAAACATTCTACCTACAAATAAAAACAAAAGAAAATAAAAAACAAACTAAGAAAATAAAATAAAATAAAATCCTAATACAAGAAGAATTTCACAACTTTTCCCCATATGCAATAAAGCAAACAAATAGGCATCTCCTCACCCCCAAACTTAAACTGTACATTGTCCTCAATGTACACCCAATTAAAGCATAGAGAAGAGTAAGAACGATGTTACCATGATCATGGAGTAATAGCGAGAAAATATAGCAAACCAATAGTATGAAGGCAAGGCAAGCACACCCCCAAACTTGGATGTTACAACCTGTGAAAACAAACCACTATACCCCAAAGATCAAGTGAATAGTATGGGTGAAAGTAAATATGAAATAAATTTGTTTTCTTTTTTTCTTTTCTTTTTTTTTTTTTTTTTAAACTGAAGAAAGAAAGAAAGAAAAAAAACAATATGAAAAATAAAATAAAGAAGAAAAGAAAAAAATAAAAATACAAAAAAATAGTTACCTCCGAAAAAATCAAGGAGAAGGTGGTGTCGAAGCATCTAGGTCATGGCCAGAATGTTGCATCAAAATCAACCAACTAGTCCACAGTTAATGTGCAATGTCCTCCCCCAAACTTGTAGCACAAAACCTCTCAAAGAAATTCAACCAATTTTTCAAACAAAGTCTACTTCCTTGTGAAGAAGAAACTTGAGAAAATTGATTATGTAATGAAGATGGAGAAAAATAGATTGGAATGGATGATGATGGTGATTAATGATGATGATCAAGTAGTGTTATGGAAGATTTTTAGAGTGTATTTTGATGTTGGAGAGGCACAAAAGGCATCAAAACATGTAAATCCGAGTGGGAGCAAGTAAGTATTGAAGAGGGAGCAAAAGGAGACAAAACAGGTGAAATTGGGTCTTCAGGGGCTGGGCGATCGATCCCCCTAGGGCTGGGCGATCGATCGCCCAGCTGGTTGGTCTCCCAGCTTAGGGAAAAATGGGGGCGATCGATCCCCCCTTGCTTGGGCGATCGATCCCCCCGGCTGATGCCTGTTTCGCCCTCCATCGCCCAAGGTCGACCGAGACGTGTATTTTTGGAGTCTCCATCGCCCAAGGTCGACCGAGAGCTCATTTTTTCACCCGTCTTGAGTCCAAATACCTCGGTACACCTCTTGGCATCCTCCGGAAGCAACTTATACATCAAAAAACTCAAAGAAAACACATTGAAACACACCTAATAATGGAAGAAAAATAAAGAAAAACATAAACTAAAAAATAAAATAAAATAAAATAAAATAAAACTAAAGAAATTAAAGGATAGAAATACATACAAATCCTACAATTTAACGTCCGTAGGAGACGGTCATCGACTTCAATTGAAAGTTCACCCAATGCCACATCTCTTGAGGAGATTTACTTTTGTCCCTCCTATATGATCCTCACTTCCTTGTACCAAACCCAAAGAAATTGGAATGGTGTCATTGGCTTTGAAAAACACATCTCTCTGCCTTGACGGAACATGTTTCAATTTTATCCATGGAGGAAACTCTAATGATGGCATCGGAGGAGTGCTAGAAAGAATAGGCAATGGCTCAATCGGAATCCTCCAAGGTGGAGTATTTTTCATGGCCACTACATCAAGTAAATCATTCACCCCCTCAATGGACTTCTCAACATCATGTGATAGAGCAACCGAATCAACTTCTTCAACATAATCATCAAAGCCATCCATGAAGAAACAATCACTCTCATCTAGAGGATGTTGAATGACATTAAAAGGATTCAAGTTCACCTTAGGCTCATGAGAAATTTCAAAATTAGGAGTCTTTGTCACCTCTTCTTCATCAAGCTTCTTCTCCCCCACCTTGTTGTCACTTATTTCTCCACTTCTAAAAGTGGTGATGGCTTGAAATTGTTCATGGTGTGGGTTGCTCAAAGAAGAAATATTGTCGAGGACATGAACCCCTCTTGGGTTAGCAACTGGTTGGCTTGGTAGTTTCTCCTCTTCTCTTTTACTCAAGGTATTGACAAGTTGTCCAAACTGAGATTCCAGTTTGGCAATCGACTGAGAGTGAGAGTGAACCAGTTGAATAGTGGATTGAAGTGTTGCTGCAGTAGCTTCCACCATCTCAACAATAGAGTCAAGCTTCTCAAGTTTTTCTAGGACAATTGTCATCTTGTCCTCAATGGCTGAATACCTCTGTGCCATAGGAACTTGTTCTTGATATAATTGTGAAGGCACATAGTTCTGAGGTTGAAAAGTGGGCTGAATTGCTGCCCCTTGCTCTTGTGGAAGATTGAAAAATTGCCCAAGTGAAGGACAATTATTCACATGGTGCATAGGACTCGAGCAAAAATCACATGGCTCAAAAATAGGAGGGTATAAAGATGGATTAGGAACTTGACTAGTCGCCATGAGTTGCACCACTCTCTGTGACACAGCATCCACAATGGTAGACATAGCATCTACAGAACCAATCTTAGAAATATCACATGTCCTCCTTGTACTAAATGGTCTGCTCGAACGAGATGAAGACACATGTTGCAAAGAATTGTCACTGAGATTCTCGAACAAAGTCCATGCTTCATCTTCACTTTTTAACATAAAAGTGCCACCACATGATGCATCCACCATTTGTCTGTTATTTTCTGTAAGTCCCTCGTAGAAACATTGCACTAACTGCCACTTTGGAACTTGATGATGAGGACACTTCCTAAGAAGGTCCGTGAATCTCTCCCATGCCTCAAAAAATTGTTCCCCCTCAAATTGAGAGAAACCAGTGATAGCTCGTTTGAATTTATTGGTCCTCCCTATCGGAAAATATTTCTTCAAGAACTCATGTTGGATTTGAGTCCATGTAGTGATAGAGCTCGTCGGTAGAGATCTGAACCAATACTTGGCCTTCTCCTTTAGAGAGAATGGAAAGAGTCGCATTCGAAAAGCATCTTCTGAGAAGTTATGAATTTTTGTTAATGAGCAAACTTCTAAAAATTCATCCAAGTGCTTGTACGGATCCTCATGAGTCAACCCAAAATAGGATGGCAACATATGAATGATATTGGGCTTGATCTCATAGTTCTGTGCAGTGACATTAGGCAATTGAAAATCAGCTGGTGAATTATAAGTCTCTAGGACATAGTAGTCTCTGATCAATCTCGCTTTTTCCACAACAGCATTAGGCACAATATTGTTGTCCTCATTATTACCACGCACACCATCCATGATGTAAATAATCTCTTCCTCTTGCTCAATGGTATGGTGATTGAAGTACCGGAAAAGAAAAAAAAAATAATAATAAAAAAAAATTAGGTTAGTAGCAAAAAAAAAAAAAATTTCTAAACTAAAAAATAAAATAAAACTAATTAGTAATTCAAAAGAAAACAAAAGAAAAATAAAATAAAAATAAAAGAAAAAAAATAAAAAAATAAAAAAAAATTCCTAAACTAAAAATCCAATTAGAACTAATTCTAAAAATCCAAACAATCAAATAGACAGTCCCCGGCAACGGCGCCAAAAATTGATTCGTGTGTGAGTGTGACTCAAAAAGTATATCAATTAAAAATTTCCACACTTCGCAATAGAACGAATTCCTTGCAGAATAGGGCTATCGAAAGGAAGGGGTGTCGAACCTCAAGGACTATGGTCTGACTGAGTTGGATATAAGGAATTAATTCTAATTAAATTTAAAAGAAATAAGTTGCTGATTTTTATATCTAAATTATCTAATGACGCAATTGAACAAAAGCAAGAAAAACTAAGGAGTGTAGAGAATATAAGATAAGTCTAGGGTAATTGATTTCACCACTAACTTCACAATCAATGGTCAATTGAACTAACTATGGGGCATCATATCATGCATAAGTGGTGTTGGTGGCTACAAGCTCACCTCCATCCGTCAAGAAGATAACATATGATTAAGGCTAAGTCATGGACTATCTTCGATTGGCATGGGCCATCTGCCTAACTACTCTAATCTAGGGTGCAGTATGGTTCATCTTCTCTAGGCATAATCCATCAAAGCTTTTAATGATATATTCAATGAAAACCATTGTGTAATAATCACTCTCATGATCACAGAAAACAAGAGGGACGAGTTCAAATAACAACAATCAAATATCTAAGACAAGATAAGAAATCATTGAAACTGAATTTATAAGACTTTTATTGCTCAATTCTATAAGAAGAATCCTCTAAATTACATAATCTATGAATGAATACAAAAATCCCCAATAATTAGAACAATCAAACCAGTGATGTTTAGTTAGGGCTCCATCAAAACCCTGGTGGCTGAACTAGCCGCTCATGATACGCCTTGTTCTCCAATGATTCTCTATCCCAAAAGCTCTTCAAAGCTGCTGTCAAGCCTCCTCAATACAGCCCTAATTTTTCACTTTAAATAGCCAAGAGAATACATCAAAGTCCTAATCCAATTAGGAATTAATTAGGTTTTCCCGCAGCACTAATCAGGTGGGTTTTTCCTGCTGACTTCGGCCTGACTTTTGACCCACTAGAAGTCCGTTTTACAGAATTTTCGTGAAATACAAAAGTGTGCAGAATCAAATTTCGTTCAACTTAGCGTGAAAATAATGTCGATTTGAGGCTCAGAAATAACACTTCTGGTCCGTTTTCCAAAACAGAATTAAGACTTTATTAAACGCAGATTTGGGCTTCAGGCCCGAAACCTTCTTAAGCAGCTGTAATTCTCTTGGACCTCTTCCTTGGGCTGATTTGAGTTAAAATATGGAGTTCAATGGATCCCTTTGATGTAGGCTTCATCTAACCATCTTGCATGTCATCTTTGAAAGCCCAAAATCTTGGTTTTAACTGAAATAATCATTAAGGCCCTGAAAATACAGAAAACACTAAAACAAAGTAAAATCACAAAATAATCTATCACTAAGAGAATAAAATACATAAGTTAAGAGGCTAGAATACGCAACATTCGATGCCGATCAAAGCTGAGATCAACGATCAAAGGCCAAGTGCTGGCAGATTTTATAGCTAAATTCTCATATCCCCTAAAAAGGTAGTAGGTTCAACAAGAAGAGGTAGAGAGCCCAGTCCAACAGAGCGAGGAGGACCTAATGGACCCAGATTGCACATGGCAATTATTTCTGAATGGATCGTCGAACGCATAGGCCAGTGGCGCAGGGATATTGATCTGATCTCCTGTAGGGGAAACGTTCAAGTATGCCCTACAATTCGAATTTAAGGCAATAAATAATGAAGCTGAGTACGAAGCCTTGATTGTAGCGTTGAAACTAGCTGGTATTCTTAAGATACAACAGCTAAAGGTCTACACTGACTCCCAGTTGGTTCCCCGATAGGTTCATACAGAATACGAGGCAAAGGGAACAAGAATGAAATCTTACTTGCAAAAAGTACAAGAGCTTGTCAATCACTTCCAAAAATTTTCCATCACAAGGGTCCCCCGCAGTGAAAATTCTAATGCAGATGCTCTTGCTCAATTGGCTACAGTACAAGAAACTGCCCACGGGGGGGGGGGGGGGGTGCTTGTGGAACGCATGGACCACCTGAGTATAATAGAAGCGACGCCGTGCAAGGTGAACCAAGTCACCAAGGGCATGGAATGGGCAGATCTAATTGTTAGCTACATTAGGGATGGTGAGCTACTATCCGACAAGTTAGAGGCTTGCAAAATAAGGATCAGAGTGTCTAGGTATACCCTGATTGACAAAATCCTTTATAAAAGGGGAGTCTCCTTGCCATACCTACGGTGCGTATTGATGGAAGCCAAGCCCTTAGCCACGATTGGGGAAAAGAATATCATCAATTTCGTATAGAAGTCAATTATATGCAGGTTTGGTGTCCCAAGAGTCATTATCATGGATAATGGAAAACAATTTGAAAACCAACGTTTCCAGAATTTATGTGTCGAGCATGAAATAAGAAACCATTATTCCTCACCAAGCCACCTGCAGGCCGAAGTGGCCAACAGGACAATATTCAAAATGATCAAGACTCACCTAGAAGACTCCAAAGGAGTATGGTCGGAGCTACTACCAAGCATCTTATGGGCTTACAGGACCACTGCCAAAGTCCCCCAGGGGAAACACCCTACTTCCTAGCTTTTGGAAGTGAAGCGGTCCTTCCAGTTGAAATAAGACAGGTAGCAAGTCATCGGACTAAGCACATGACCACAGCCGCAATGAGGAAGAGTTGAGAGCTAATGCTGACTTCATCGAGGAGAGAAGAGAGCAAGCGCGAGTACGGATAGTGGCGTATCAACAGGCCATGTCCCGATACTATAATGCTAAGGTTAAGTAGAAGAGTTACCTAGTCCTACATGAAGTCACTCAGGCCACCAAGCCTCCAGGCACTGGGAAACTAGATCCTAACTGGGAAGGCCCATATAAGGTGGTCAGGACTGAACGACAGGGCACATATTGGCTGGAAACCTTGGAAGGAAGGCAGTTGGCCCATCCTTGGAATACTGAGCAACTGAGAAAATACTATCAGTAATTTTTTTTTTTTATCTTTCTTCATCTTTGCATTTTTATTTCTAGCTTGCATTTACTTTTAGCAGTGTTATTTTAGAAGTTGGCTTCATTGCCAAGCCTTAGAGCAGAACTCCAGTTCCATGCCCATTTCTTTTTCTTTTTAGAATGTCAATAAAAGTGTTGTTTATTTCAAAACACGTTGATGAATTCAAAACACTTAATGCATAACCCTTTGGGGGCACACCTCTGCAGTGGGCCTTTAATAAAAAAGGCAGAATGGATTAATCTCGAGAACATCATAACCCTAAGAGGGTATAACCCTATGGGGGGACACCTCTGTGAGTTGCGCAGTGCGGAAGTAGTTTAGTTAATTTAGAGTGAGATGTTAATCCTTAGACCTAGAGGGGGGTGAGTAGGTCATCTTGCCCAATTTTTATGATTGATTAATTACCCACAATTATTATCAATTAAGCATCCAAACCAATCACAAAATAAATAAAGCAAGTAAGGAAAAGTTAGAGATGACACCAGGAATTTTACGTGGAAACTGAAGATGGGAAAAACCACGGGGGTGAGGCAGAAACCCCAGAGAAACCAATCCACTATCTCGAAGCAAAGTACATCAGACTCTGTCCCAGACTCACACCCCTCTTCACTCTGTCAAGGATCTGATGCGGAACACCTCAGGCTTATGATTGCGACAACATGTCCAACTGTTGCAGACTTCCGGCTAACGTCACAATCCTTATAGAAAGGTATCTGAAAGAACAACAATACTCAGCAAGTATTTTGTTCCCTTCGTAGTGATCGTTTCTCTTCCTCTTTAGATAAAATCTTGTAGTTTGAAGGAACCACCTCTGCTGCTCTTGATCAACCTTTGTAGACTGATGATATCTTGAACATTCCGTTGATCAGATGAAGAAGAACATCACAACTTAAACACTCCATGTGTGTGTGCTCTCAAAAATAAAAATTAATGAAGATTTTCTCTCATAAATTCCTCTTTTAGCTCTCAAAAATATATTCCTAGCTCTGAATATTAAATCATTGAGTTCCTCATCTCTCTCTTTTTGATTGAAGCATAAGGAGCTATTTATAAGGTTTAGAATCCTTAATCTTGATAGGCGTTGAATGTTACGCATTCTAGCCTCTTAACTTATGTATTTTATTCTCTTAGTGATAGATTATTTTGTGATTTTACTTTGTTTTAGTATTTTCTGTATTTTCAGGGCCTTAATGATTATTTCAGTTAAAACCAAGCTTTTGGGCTTTTAAAGAAGACATCCAAGATGGTTAGATGAAGCCTACATCAAGGAGAATCATTCAACCATTTATTTTAACTCAAATCAGCTCAAGGAAGAGGTCCAAGAGAATTACAGTTGCTTAAGAAAGTTTCGGGCCTGAAGCCCAAATCTGCGCATAATACAGTTTGGGTAATGCTACTCAGGCAGAATTCGTAGGCAGAATGTTTTATATCTATTGGATGCATGTGGTGAGTGTATGTGGTGGGGCCTACTATATGCATCCAATGGATATAAAATATTCTGCCTATGAATTCTGCCTACAAATTCTGCCTGAGTAGCATTACCCATACAGTTTTAATCCCGTTTTGGAAAACGGACCAGAAGTCTTATTTTCGAGCCTCAAATAGACATTATTTTTTCAAAGGTTGAACGAAATTCGATTCTGCACACTTTTGTATTTTACGAAAATTCCGTAAATCGGACTTCTAGTGGGTCAAAAGTTGGGCCGAAGTCAGCAGGAAAAACCCACCTGATTAGTGCTGCAGGAAACCCTAATTTATTCCTAATTGGATTAGGACTTTGGTGTCCACACAGTTTGAAGTAATGAGGATTGAGATGGCGGATCACTTTCGTGAAACTCGCTAAGACCAACTAGAGATGAGGAGGATGCTATGTGCACTGATGCGCCAAGCAAACTTGGATCCAGATGCTCAGTCACCACCACACCCTTGACAGGAAGGTAACCATCTTTCGTATTTTATTTTATTTTTAGTTTTTATTTTATTTTTATTATTTCTATTTTTATTTTTATTTTTGTAGTTAGATTTTTATTATTAATAAACAAAAAACAAAAAAAAATGAAAAATGAAAAAAAATATTTTATTTTTTTAGGATTTTTCTCTTTCATATTTATTTTCACCCATACTATTTCACTTGATCTTGGGGGTAGAGTGGTTCATTTTGACAGGTTATAACATCCAAGTTTGGGGGTGTGCTTGCATTGCCTTCTTACAACCTGGTGTGCTCTATTTTCTTTCCACTACTCTGAATTTCTGGTAACATCGTTCTTACTCTTCTCCTTGCTTTGATTGGTAGTACATTGAGGACAATGTACAGTCTAAGTTTGGGGGTGAGGCGATGCCTATTTTATTGCTTTATTGCATATGGGGGAAAATTTGTGAAATTCTTCTTGTATTAGGATTTTATTTATTTTATTTTCTTAGTTTGTTTATTTTATTTTCTTTTGTTTTAGTTTTTAGATAGAATGTTTTGACATTATTCAAAGGATTAATACCTTATGTAGGTGCTTAACTTGCAATTTTTGAGTATGTTTTAAATTCTTGGAAACTATGGTTTAAATTATGTAGTTTTAATCATGGTTTACATTAACATGTTTTGGGGTAATTAGTTTTAGTTTTCTTACATGCACAAACACACTAGGATAATCTTGTGGGGTATAAACTTTGGTTTTGAGTTATTGTGTTACATATACTTGATATTAATTAGTATCTCTTGAGAATGAGTACCGATAATGTGTTACTTGACTTCAATGAAAAAAAAAGAAAAAAAAAGTGATGAATAAGCAAATCAATTTGATCATTTTCATGAGTAACCGGGCCTCTATGCCTCAGGAAGCATGGAGAGTTCGCGTCAAAAGTGAAAGGGTGAGAAAAGATGAGCATTGGTTGTCTTGATTTGTAGCCTGACTGATTCGAGTAATTAGGTCTTCGGGGTATCTTAAAGCCTAGTGCCCTAAAGCCGTCTGGTTTGGGAGTCACTGACTGAAAGCTTGCTACATGGATCTTTTAGAAAGCTTAATAGATCAAGACATTGCACAACCAATGAAGCAATGAAAAAAAAAGGAATGATGAAAACAAAAATAAAAAAGTCATGTATGCATGTTGGGAAGTATGATTTCAATAAGGGGAGCTAGTAAGTTGATGGGGGTATGTGCCTTAATATATTCAGAGCTGGGTTATGCTACATGAGATGACTGCTAGTTCACTTTACACGAGGAGACTAGAGTTGATTATTTTGAGATATGTTGATGTGAATTATGCATGGGGACCATTGATTTGAATTATGGAATTTGAAAATTTGAAATTATTCTTGAATGCAAGTTTGTAACAATATATTGTAATCTTCTTCTTGAATTAATGATTGAAACAGAATTTTGAATGTTTGTGGGTAACATTTCTGGAAACCCTCACGAGACTATACTCGTCCACTAGGGGGAACCTAGGGGTTGAAAGGTTTGTTGCATATGCTAAATGCAATTCTTTCTCCCACGAAAGTGGAGTTAGATAGTTTAGTTAGTATTTGTTAATTTCTTTTGTTTTAGTTTTGTTTTATTCTATTGCTAAGGGACTAGCAATATGTAAGTTTGGGGGTGTGATAGGCGTTGAATGTTACGCATTCTAGCCTCTTAACTTATGTATTTTATTCTCTTAGTGATAGATTATTTTGGAATTTTACTTCGTTTTAGTATTTGATTGGCGTTGAATGTTACGCATTCTAGCCTCTTAACTTATGTATTTTATTCTCTTAGTGATAGATTATTTTTTTATTTTACTTTGTTTTAGTGTTTTCTGTATTTTCAGGGCCTTAATGATTATTTCAATTAAAACCAAGCTTTTGGGCTTTTAAAGAAGACATCCAATATGGTTAGATGAAGCCTACATCAAAGGAGAATCATTCAACCATTTATTTCAACTCAAATCAGCGCAAGAAAGAGGTCCAAGAGAATTACAGCTGCTTAAGAAGGTTTCGGGCCTGAAGCCCAAATCTGTGCGTAATACAATCTTAATCCCATTTTGGAAAATGGACCAGAAGTCTTATTTTCGAGCCTCAAATCGACTTAATTATCGCTTAGGGTTGAACGAAATTTCATTCTGCACACTTTTTTATTTCACAAAAATTCCGTAAATCGGACTTCTAGTGGGTCAAAAGTTGGGCCGAAGTCAGCAGGAAAAACCCACCTGATTAGTGCTGTGGGAAACCCTAATTTATTCCTAATTGGAGTAGGACTTTGGTGTATTCTCTTGGGAAATAAAGTGAAGACTTAGAGGCTAAATTGGGAGAGTTTTACACATAGAGATTGGAGAGTCTGAGAGGGCTGAGAGGAGAACAGAAACATATTGCAGAATCATTAGAGAATGAAGTCATATGCGTAATTTAGAAAGATGATGTCTTCTTCCTCAACAGTTGAAGCTTCTTCTTCTACCATGAGCGGCTAGTTCATCCACTAGGGTTTTCATGTAGCCCTAACAAAGCATCAATGGTTTGATTGTTTTAATTATTGGGGACCTTTATATACATGCATAAATTGTGTAATTCAGAGGATTCTTATTATAGAATTGAGCAATAAAAGTCTCGTAAATTCAGTTTCAATGATTTCTTATCTTGTCTTAGATAATTAGTTGTTGTTATTGAACTCAATCTCTCTTATTTTCTGTGATCATGAGAGAGATTATTACACAATGGTAATCACTTAATATATTGTTAAGAGCTTTGATGGATTATGCCTTGAGAAGATGAACCATATTGCACCCTAGATTAGAGTAGTTAGGCAGATGGCCCATGCCAATCGAAGATAGTCCATGGCTTAGCCTTAATCATATGTTATCTTCTTGACGGATGAAGGTGAGCTTGTAGCCACCGACACCACTTATGCATGATATAATTCCCCTATAGTTGATTCAATTGACCATTGATTGTGGAATTAGTGGTGAAGTCAAACACCCTAGATTTCTCTCATATTATCTTCATTATCTATTTACCTTTGATTTATTTTATTTTACTTTTTAATTAATTTAGTTTAAAAATCAGAATTCTTTTGTTCTAAATTTAATTAGAACTAATTCCGTATTCCAACTCATCAGACCATAATCCCTGAGGTATGATACCCCTTTCGATAGCCCTATTCTGCAAGGAATTCGTTCTATTGCGAAGTGTGGAAAGTTTTAATTGACATACTTTTTGAGTCACACTCACACACGAATCAGTATTTTCTGTATTTTCAGGGCCTTAATGATTATTTCAGTTAAAACCAAGCTTTTAGGCTTTTAAAGAAGACATCTAAGATGGTTAGATGAAGCCTACATCAAGGAGAATCATTCAACCATTTATTTCAACTCAAATCAGCCCAAGGAAGAGGTCCAAGAGAATTACAGCTGCTTAAGAAGGTTTCGGGCCTGAAGCCCAAATCTGCGCATAATACAGTCTTAATCCCGTTTTAGAAAATGGACCAGAAGTGTTATTTACGAGCTTCAAATCGACATTATTCTCACGTGTAATTGAACGAAATTCGATTCTACACACTTTTGTATTTCACGAAAATTCCGTAAATGGGACTTCTAGTTGGTCAAAAGTTGGGCCGAAGTCAGCAGGAAAAACACACCTGATTAGTGCTGCGGGAAACCCTAATTTATTCCTAATTGGATTAGGACTTTGGTGTATTCTCTTGGGGAAGAGAGTGAAGAATAAGAGGCTGAGTTTGAGAGAGATTATAAGAGAGATTGGAGAGTCTGAGAGGGCTGAGAAGAGAACAGAAACATATTTGCAGAGCCATTGGAGAACGAAGTCATACGCATAATTCAGAAAGATGATGTCTTCTTCCTCAACAGTTGAAGCTTCTTCTTCTACCATGAGCGGCTAGTTCATCCACTAGGGTTTTCATGTAGCCCTAACAAAGCATCAATGGTTTGATTGTTTTAATTATTGGGGACCTTTATATACATGCATAGATTGTGTAATTTAGAGGATTCTTATTATAGAATTGAGCAATAAAAGTCTTGTAAATTCAGTTTCAATGATTTCTTATCTTGTCTTAGATATTTAGTTGTTGTTATTGAACTCAATCTCTCTTGTTTTCTGTGATCATGAGAGAGATTATTGCACAATGGTAATCACTGAATATATTGTTAAGAGCTTTGATGGATTATGCCTAGAGAAGATGAACCATACTGCACCCTAGATTAGAGTAGTTAGGCAGATGGCCCATGCCAATCGAAGATAGTCCATGGCTTTGCCTTAATCATATGTTATCTTCTTGATGGATGAAGGTGAGCTTGTAGCCACCGACACCACTTATGCATGATGTAATCACTATAACAAAATAGTCTTTTAACGACGGGCAAAAACTCCTTTCACGACGGGCATCTTCCGCCGTAAAAACCCCCGTCGTAATTAACCGGAGGTTTTCAACCACGGTCCAATACCCGTCGTGGAATGATACATTCAACGACGGTTATAGCCCCTCGTAGAAAATATTTTCCACGAGGGGCACTGACTGTTGTTGAATGAATGATTCGATGACGGGTAGTAACCGTCGTTGAATGTATCCTTCCACGACGAGTACTGCCCGTGGTTGAATGCCACCTTCCACGATGGTTACTCCCCGTCGTAGAATAATATATTCAACGACAGGTGGTGCCCCTCGTGGAAAGTATCTTACCACGACAGACTTTAGAGCGTTGTTGAATATTAATTTCAACGACGGACACTAAGCCGTCATGAAAAACTACAAGAATCTACGACGGGCATGAGATGTTATCTTCAACAATGGGGCAAACCCCTCGTGGAAAGTGACTCTTTCAACGACGGGTATAGCTCGTTGTGGAATGGTGCCTTCAACTACGGGCTAAAGCCCTTATGAAAATCTGGTTTCCACGAGGGGTATTGCCCGTCGTAGAAAAAAAATATTTTTTTTAAAAAAATTAGGAAAAAATGCTTGCTAAACCTATCCAAACAACCAACAATTTCCTTCTAACAACACACAACCAGAACATACTCCACCCAACACACCAAATAAATTACAAACTATTCATGATACTAACCCAAAAAAAAAAAAAGTTCAAGGCATAAAAAAGATAAATTGACATCTAAATATAAAAAAGAAATAATTAAATTCCAAACTTCTTTTATATACAATAAAAAAAGTTCAAGGTACACAATTGTCATCACTATTAACACATATATATACAAGAACAAATCGGTGCAGAATTCAAATACACTACACACACACAAATTCCATTGCAAGAAATCAAATCAACATTTTTATGAAGCAGTGAAAATGAGGATCCAAGCAAGAAGCCAAAAGATAGGATGCAAAACACAAGGACAACAATTATAAACCATAAACCACATTGGCTATCAGATCAAACATACAAACATGTCAACTGCTTGGTCAAATCTAAGATTTCAACAA
Source organism: Cornus controversa (assembly GCA_026545225.1). NCBI lineage: Eukaryota > Viridiplantae > Streptophyta > Magnoliopsida > Cornales > Cornaceae > Cornus > Cornus controversa. The sequence continues at coordinate 24,544,147 of CM048848.1, read as the reverse complement.
AACTAGAAAATACTAATTAGCAGCAAGAAGAACACACTAAGAACACCCAAATGATAATATTAATAAAAAAGAACATTTACCCAACTAATTTGGGTTTCACATATATACAAACTGCTAATGAATGAATTATTATTCTACTGATTCTTCTTTAAGACTGAAATACCCATGATTAAAAAATTATCCTTTCATGATTTAAATGAGCAAACAATTGTAGTTGAGAACAATTTTAAAGATTACCATACTAAAGCATAAAAAAACACAAAAAGGTATAAAAGATAATTTTGTAACAAATCCTTTGAATTCCAAATCCAATTTCCAAAAGAATTTGATTCCAAATACAACATTAATTTACCAGTTTCTGTATCCTTGTTATTATTTACCAAAATTAATGTGTCTCTCATCTATGCATTTGAATAAGATTGTTTGGACCACCCATTCTTCATGGTCCTTTTATTTGGACCACCCATTATTCTCAATGCAATTTTAGAGACCACAAATAAACCATATAGCATGACAAAATATCAGACATCTATTAATAAAAAATATAGTATCTAATTAATTTAGAAAATCTAACAAAAGTTTAGAAACATAAGGTCATTAAGCAAAAACTCTCAAATTCAAGCTTATCACGAAGGTGACCCTGCAAGTAAATCAAATAATACTTTCAGTCAATGTAGCAGGATTAAAATGAGAAAATTTTATGATTTTGGAAACATGTTAAAGAGGTATTTTCAGACTTACGGATTTTGATAAACCTACTTGGCCATGCAATTGAGGAAGCCATCACATGACCAAGAATACTGTGAGGTGGAACAACCCTGTACAAGGTCACGTTGGGTTCCTTGACATCATTGATCCATACTTTCCAACATTCCATACCAAGAGGAAAATCACCTACGAGATCACTAGGATTGGTTGAATCAACTTCACCCTCGGCGATAACTAATCCTGTCCCATTATAATGCAATAAATCGCATTTCTCCCCGATAACATTTTCGGTCGGTGAGAATTGAGGTGGAACATTGGGACAAGATTGGTTGTTAACATTTTGTGCCTACCAAGAGAAAAAATAAATAAATAATGCTTTCTTGAGTAAATATTAGTGTTGTAATATATGAGTAAAAGATTGCATAAAATATTAGCATTGTAATTAATAGACAGATTGCTTACTAATGACGATTGAAACAATTGCATTTGTTCAAACATCTGTTGGTGCATTTGCATTTGTTGTTGCAGTTGCCTTTGTATCTGTTGTTGTTGTTGCAATTGTTGTTGCAAGTCTTCAATCGTCCTCTCATATTTCTGAGAAACACCTTTCTGGGCATTTATCTTTGTTAGTGTTACCCCAACCCAAGCCCTCTAACTCTTCCTCGATGTTCAGGACCCAATACATGCGTGATTGCATCATCATGAATTTCTGAACTCTAAGTGGTCCGTGTATAGTCTTGCATTTTTTCCTAAAACAATGATATATGTAAAAAATACTTCTTAGCATAATAGTTATATAAAATACTAACATAAACTAAAAAGGAAAGATTTGTTACCACGGCCTCCTTAACTTCTTCATTTATATAACTTCCATCTTTTCTTTTATGTGCTTCAATCCACACATCTACTCTTGAAATTGAATCAGGCGCGTCTGATTTTTCATTCTACATAAGAATATAAAATAATGAAAACACTTGGTCAATGTAGGAGAGGTCCATGATATTAAAAAAAAAATTATTAAACGGCATTTCATTACCATCTCCTTAGTCAACCGCGCATAGCCTTTTCGACTTGTTGTGTGGGGGGTTTTGTTTTTAGCCCTCAACTCTTGATATTTAACTCTTTTCTCCTAGAAATACAAAAGTTTAGTTAATTTATATATATGCCATGCATAAAAATAAAAAAGTAAGAAGGACATATAATTCAAAGCATACTCACAACATGGTCAGCTGATAAACGCTCCATAGCAAATTTTTCCCACTCCTCTGGTGTGGCCACATTGGTGGGCTGCAGGAGTTGTATCTTTCTTGGATTATTTCTCACCTTCAAAATGCGATTTGTCATTGTTGATTTATAGGTGCGCCAAGCAGCTCCCATCTTTTGAAATGAGTAATGGGATGCACTTTCGTCAACATCAAACTCATGCTGCAGTCAAATAACAAATATATAGGTAGAATTCGCTATTTTGTTTAATGGGACACTTACATTAATAACCTTATTTCCCATTCTTTCTCATTTATATCTATATACGTAGAATCCGCTATAGCATAAAAATGAAATTGATTGAAGTTTATAAAATGTAATAAAAAAATCCAACCTCCATTTGAAAAACTTGCTCAAAGTTGGGACTCAAATTCAGAATCATTTAATTAGTAAAAGACATATAAATGTAGCATTAGCCTCATTTGATTTAAATCAACAATTGAAAAATACCTGTATAGCCTCCCATAAATCATCTTTGAATTGCTCTAGCGCCAATCTCCATTTTTCAATAGTTACGGGCACTATCTCACGTACCCATATTGGAAGGGATGAATTGTATTTTGTACCATTTTTTCCAATTGGCTGTCCAGTTTTGTCAAACTCCACATGAAGCCTCTCAGTCCTAGGTTTTGACTTGAGAATGCCACCCAATGTAGACTTTCCCCTAACCTTCCTTTCTTTAGCACTTGTTGATTGGTCCTCACAAGTTTGAACTTGAGAACTAGCCTGATTGGGTGAAGTCCCACCAACTCCTACTAGGCGGTGACTTGTGGGTGTATGAGGAGAGTTTGAACCCCCATCAGAAATGCGTATGGATGACGGTGGACGAACTACTGCAGCCAAAACTGCTTGACGCTCCTTTTCTTGTCTTTTCGCACCCTGTCTAGAACTCTTCATTTCAAGCAGTTTAAAAATTAATAGAAGAATAACATTAGCAAAAGCTAAACTCTTTCACATTTCAAACTAATTAATGCTGCAAAAAGCTGTAATAAGCAGTAGATGCTTACCTCGCATTGTTTAGTCATAATGAAAAGGAGGTAAAAAATTAATTTGTGTAGAAGCTCAAAAATCTGCAATGTGAAGTTAGCAAAAAATATCAAGCACATGCATACAAGAACAAAGTAATACTAAGCGGCAAGTCAATCATCATCTCACTATGAAACATAATAAAGAGTGAACCAATCAAAACTATATTTCATTAATAGATAGGCCACACTAGATTACAAACAAAATAAGGGCCATAGATGAATACAACCAAAAATAAAGCCAACATAAATTCATACTTTTTAAACTCTAAACTATTCTGCCCTCACAATCATCTCGTACATATGAATGATCATCATCATCAACATTTGAGTCAAGTCTTGATATATCTAAAGGAGCATAAGGCACATAAGGATTCTCTTCAAAGTTATCCATATCATAAGAGCCTCTAGGTGGTGCTTTAAGGACAACATACCAACTTGACGTTTCATTTTCCCTAGAATAAAACACTTGACTAGCCTGTGACGCAAGGATAAATGGATCTCTTGCAAATTGACTTTGACCTTCATGAAGGTTCACCAACGTAAATCCATCCTCAACTTTGATACCATTTCTAATGTTTGCCCAATCACAGTGAAATAATGGCACATTAAATGTGTAGTAGTTCAACAAAATTATATCTTTCAGAACACCGTAGTAAGAAATTTTTTCAACGACTTGATTTGTGTCTCTGTCACTGGAACGGCATATAGTTTCAGCTTCAATTGAAACACCACTATTTTGTGTACTCCTCTCTATATCCTTAGTGTGAAATCGTTGACCATTCACAATATATCCAGAATAGGAAGTTACTTCTGTCCTAGGCCCACGTGCAAGCCATTTTAATGTACTTGACACATTGTGATTTGCATGAATCACAATTCTTAACCATGAACTGAAGGTCTCCATATGTTTCTTTTCTAGCGCATTTTCATTCCTTGCTAGACGACTGTCTTCAAGCTTGAGTTCTTCCCGATGTTTCCTAACATGTAAAACAATATGGTTATGCACGTTTTTAAATTCATTGTTATAAATAAAATAAAATATTAGTAATATCTTACTTTATGTATGGTTCAACCTCGTCATTGTTGAATAATACATAACGGTGAGCAATGGCTAACATGTCAGAAGACATGGTTTTAAAAATTCCTTTGGATATTTTGTGTCCTCCTTCTGTGCTTTCACATTCAATATCTTCATTTCGAGATTGACGAAAACCTATTTCAGCTGCTTTTTTCATGTGCTCACTACAAAATTGAACGCACTCGTCGACCAAATAGCATTCTGCTATGCACCCTTCCGGTCTCGCTCGATTCTTAACAAAGCCTTTATAAACATTCATAATCCTAAGTATGACGCAAGAAATATATTTATAAATTAAATAATATTTCTAACTACATATAATAAAAGAAATATTATAAATAAATTACCTCTCAAATGGATACATCCAACGGAATTGTACTGGTCCACAAAAAAGAGCTTCCCGTGCAAGATGAATGGTAACGTGTACCATAATGTCGAAAAAAGACGGTGGGAAAAACCTTTCAAACATGCATAAAGTTTCAACAATTTCACTTTCAAGTTTTTCCAATTGCTTCCTATCAATCACTCGTTGGCATATTTCATGAAAATACGTGCATAAGCGAAATATAGCATTCCTCGGACCCTTTGGTAGTAATCCACGTAAAGCAACAGGTAGTAATTGTTGCATCAGAACATGACAATCATGGGATTTTAAGCCACTAATCTTGCATTCATCCAATGATACTCGTTGCCCAATGTTTGAACTATAACCATCAGGTAGCTTCAACTGTTGTAGCCTTTTACAAAATTGAGCCTTCTCTTCCTTTGATAATGTATGGGGTGCTGGTGGTAAGTAATGTTTCTTGCCCAACTCCTTTGGGTGCAAATCACCCCTGATGCCCATTTGTTTCAAATCCTGACGAGACTTGAGTCCATCTTTTGATTTTTCTTTTATATTCAATAAAGTGCCAATAATGCTTTCGCAAACATTTTTTTCAATATGCATTACATCCAAATTATGACGAAGAAGTAATGCCTATCATAGAAAGCAAAAAAAACATATTAGTAAAGAGTGTGATATCCTCAAAGAAAAAGTAATGGCCAAATAAGTTAAACTCCACAATGAATTCAAATTGTATACCTCCCAGTATGGTAACTCAAAAAATATAGACTTTTTCTTCCATGGCCAAGTTTCAGGTTTTTCTTTGGAATTGTTGCGCTTTTGGGGAGGCTTTTCTTTGGACCTCTTACGCTTTTTGGTAGTTTTTGCTTGGGAATTGTTGCACTCTTTGGGAGGTTTTCCCCACTTATTCTCTAAATTCTCAACAAGACAAAAAATTTCTGAACCAGATAATAATCTAGGTGGCCTCCGCAGTTCTTCTTTTCCATCAAACCATGTTTTCTTCTTTCTATATGGGTGATTGATCGGAAGAAATCGCCGACTACCCCTAAACACAGTCTTCTTACTAAATGGCAACCACTCTGAGCATGTTTCTTTAGCACACACTGGACAACCACATTCACCTTTTGTTGCCTGACCAGACAGATTAGAATAAGCTGGTAAATCATTAATTGTCCACATCAAAACCACCTTCAAATTAAACATGGATTTAGTGAATGAATCGTAGAGCTCAACACCTTTCTCCCATAACTCCTTTAAATCTTCCACCAATGGCTCCAAAAACACATCAATGTCATTCCCTGGTTGCTTTGGTCCTGAGATCAACAACGTTAACATCATATTATCTTTAGACATGCAAAGCAGTGGGTCAAAATTATATACAACTAAAATCACCGGCCAACAACTATGTTTAGTGCTAAGGTCACCGAATGGATTGACTCCATCGGCCGCAAGGCCAAGCCTCAAATTTCGAGGATCTGATGCAAAACACGGCCACTTTTTATTTATCATATCCCATGCAAGTGAATCAACTGGATGTCGCATCTTTCTATCTTGACTTTTATTAGTCGAATGCCACAATACTTGTTCAGCCTTTTCAATTGATCGAAATAATTGCCTAAATCTAGGTACTATTGGAAAGTACCAGATCACCTTAGCCGGAACCCCTTCTCGAACCTTCTTAGACTGTTTGTTCATTTTCCACCGTGAAGTACCACATTTTGGGCATGCATTCAAATCCTTGTTTTCTTTTCTAAACAAACAACAGTCATAAGCGCATGCATGTATTTTTTCGTACCCCAAATCAAATATCTTCAATAGCTTCTTTGTTGCAGACATCCCCTCTGGAAGTTTGTTATTTGGCGGAAGCATATCACGAAGAATGTTAAGAAGCTCATTAAATCCAGTGTCAGACAGGTTATGAGTTGTTTTATGCTTGTATAAAGTAACTGTCGCCGACATAATTGTATACTTTGTGCAATCAGGATATAAAGGAGTTTCAGCATATTCTAATGATTTTCTGAACTTCTCCTCTTTACTTCCATCAGTAGGCTCTATAGCAACGTTGTCTTCACCATCAAAATACGCATCTCTAAACATCTCATATGTTTCAGGCATTTCCACATGGTCTTCATCGCCTTCATTTTCTAAATGTGCACTCCTCCTCTCTCCATGAAAGACCCATACAGTGTATTTGGAATCCATTCCATTTATCACTATATGCTCATACACCATATCAAAGCTTTGATATTGTGCATTTAAACAATGTTTACAGGGGCATAAAATGGCATCTCGACTCCTTGCATTACCTTTAGCCCAATCAATAAATCTTCGTGCTCCATTTATATACTCATTTGAAGCTCTACAATTGAAAACTCAAAATTTTAATATGAACGGGTATAATGACTAAACTTTTATGGGTAAGGTTTTGTGTTATATTTACCTATTATTAAGGTGCATCCAACCTTTATCCATGGCTCCTTGTTGACTTATTCAATAATAAGCGACTACTTCTACTATAAGCGATTGATAACCTAAACCAAGTTCATTGTAAGTAAAAAAAATAACAATACTATGATTATATATCTAGACTTTGGCCACATTACTAATTGAATCTTCGATAGTGATAAAACAGAAACCCATTGAAAATGCTAACATGAAATTCAAGTATAGTTTTAAAGCTTAATCTAACAGTACCTGAGTGTTTGACAGTGAAAAGTGCATCAAAATTTATCATTGAGTACAAAAGATGAAGTTCATGCATAATCTTAAAAAATTACAGCTAAACATAATTTAACAAGTATATTGAGAGGTGTTCAAGCAGTTAAGTCATATTTAGATCAAAATATAAACAATAAGAACATGACAACAGTGATTTAGACTTGATAGCTAGTACTTTTCACTCAGCTTTTGGAGATTTCAGGATATGTTTTTCAAAATAAATTTTACCCCAAAGTTCCTAAACTCATTTGAAATAAGGAATTTACCTCGAAATGAAAAACACGTAGATCGCTAAATTCACCAAACACCCAAGCTCAAAAGCTGCATTCATAAGGTATATTTCAACGAGTCAATGAGACCACATGTTACAGCCATAACAAAAAAAAAAAAATTGAAAGTTTTCATTGTTAGTTTTGAATTAATGAAGTTTATTTCTCAAAGTAGGCTTAATTTTGCCTACAGTTTGGCTTAACTTAACTTCATTGGCATCTAAAAAGCTACTTTCTTGGGAGTAAATCAATCAACTTTATGATTAATCAATTTCAGCTCCAAATAGATGGCTAGAAAAGCCTAACCTAACAAAGTCCTTAATTAAAAGATCATTTCTTGTAGTGTAAGTACGAGTATAAATTAAATACTCTAAATTCTTGGAGACCACCATTTAATCTTACTCGAGTCCTACTGAACATCTACCTAATATTTAAGAATCTATTGAATATCATATTTTCTGTATTTGATATGATATAATTAATCCATAAATCCATATCAGTATAGAACAAATACAGAAGACTGCACAAATAGTTGTTCTTTTGTTAAGCATTGTAAATAAAATGCTACCAGCCTATCAGATTTAAAATGCTCCATCTGAATTTCATAATATATATAAAAAAATTATAACAGTATATATTGATGCTATTATAGTTCAAATTGTAATTTTACCACAATTTAGTGTACCAAATACACAAAACCAAAAGAAGACAGAACAAAAGAAGAATTATAACAGTATTTATTGATGCTATTATAGTTCAAATTGTAATTTTACCACAATTTAGAGTAGTGAATACACAAAACCAACAGAAGACAGAACAAGAGAAGTGCTGAGCAATGATGAATCAGATACAAATTACAATGTACACAAACAGAAGACAAATTCCCATACTGCCATGGGTTTACTCTGTTGTTCTGACATCATCCTCATAAATACTACTGTCCAAGCTATCTACTGCAGCACGATATCACATTTTCTTCACAAGGTGGACTTGATTTGCTCCGGACGAGGTTCTATGGTTTTCCCCGATTTGAGCTTTTCACATAAGAATCCAGTTCTCTCTCTACTTGTTCTTTGCTTTATTTGCTTGATTTGATGTTTGTTTGATTGATTAGATTTGCGGTTAATTGTATAAGTTAAAGAAAAAATCAATACAAAGAAGCAAATGAGACATACTCACCCCCTAAGCCTATTTCGTATGTGTAAATCCGTCTGGGACAATCTGACTGCGCTACAATCAAACTGAAAATATAAAAATAAGTGGTAGTTTGAGAAAATAATGAATTTCTGCTCCTCACTCAGTTGATTTGGCCTAATGCAAGCAGTTATTCCTTTTGGTATATAGTGTAATCGACTTATATATCTAAAACCTAAAGGTAAATTCTATAAAATAGTCATTAGACCACCCATTCAAAATTGAGTCCAGAAAAGTCATTCTTTATCCTCTGCCATAGTATTAACAGACTGAAAATAAAAAAAAATTCTAGATCATATTAATGGACAAAATGTTGGACGGCTAAAGAACATGTCCATAAAATGAGCAGAGCCGAAATACAGAAGTTGATATAAATGTATGGTAAGACAAGAAAGATAAAATTAGAAATGATACAATTGTGAGATGATGAAGTACTACATGTTCGAGATGAGTAGAACTTTTGTAAGATAATTACAAATAAATGTCAATAGGAAATAAATACATTAATGGGTTTTTTTTATTTTCAATATAGTTCAATCTTATCAGGTATGACGTTGAGGTTTTATACGAGCACTAGTAATTTAATTTAAAATAATATATATTTTAAAATAATTGAAGTAAAATGGAATGCTTACTGGATTTTTGCAGAGAAAAAGACCATAAATACCAAGAATACAGCAGATAATAAGCTAACAGACCACTAGCTAGCCAAGACCAAAGAAGTAGCATACACAACATAAATACCGTGACTATCCAAAAAAACAAGATTGAACTTACAAAAGAATTACAAAAACTGAACCCAAATAGCAAGGACAACTAAGCAATGGAATTCTAGAAAAAGCCACTAAATTCTGACTTTGTGTGAATATTTTTTACAGTATCACACACACCCCCATGTACTGGTCAGGACCTGTATTCTGCACTTCAGGTAATTATATGTAAAGTGGGATTTAAAATTTTTAACCATAATATGGTTACAAAGTTGCACACCACTTACAGATGCACTGTGACCAGTCAAGGAATGTACCAAGCTACCATCACTAGCATTCCAAACACATATTCGGCAATCTGCACAAAAAAGAGACATACGGTTATAATAGAAGAGAAACCACAACAATATCTTTTCAATTGAATAGATAAATCCATGATATGTGGTAGAGCTTCAGAGAGCAACTAGAAGGCAACCTCCTAGTTGGTTCATCATCCAACTCTAACAGAGATACGTGCATGTAAAAAATTAGGGATAATAATGCTACTTATCTAAAATTAATATATGTACTTCTTGTACTAAAACAATGGAAGCCTGTGTATTAAGAAAATAGGACACATAAATAGCTACTGGTCAAGCACATTTTAATAGAATTGCTTGAGGACTTAATGATGAAATTAAGCTGCTCTTGAGAAAAAAGTACTGACGAAAAAAACAAAAAAAAAATCATTGACACAGAGGAATACCCGAAGGATGCAGGTTCCAAACTCCATAAAATTAGGAAGGATCCAACCGTCAGATTTTTATGGTTAAATAATCTTTATGACATGAATGCACAAGAAAATCCATTAGGATTATTCTTTCTTGTTCAGTAACTCATATAACTACACCAGTTAGCCAAAGCCTTTTCCACTGTTAAGAAGATGTAGTGATTCTGTGAAAATTAGTCAAAAAATAAACGTGGACTGCAATATACCAAAGATGAGCTAATTTCTAATAATTATTTCGAGAGATGGGTGAAAAATGGATCTTCAGGAAGTATGCAGGGTAAATGATTCACAGCAATGTCTGAATCTTGTGTTTAGTCAAATCATCAGTATCATAGAAACTGACCAAATACACCCAGGGAAAAAATCACTTATTTACCTCACTGAAACTAAAAGAAATTCACCTAAAAAAGGGACATGCAAACCAACCAATTATGGTCCACTAAGAGATAATTAGGTGTACTAGCATGCACAATGGACCTATCTGGGTTCATGAACGGTTTGCATATAAGATTTTCAATGTCTCTACTAGTCATTCTTTTAGGGGGGCTAGGGGCCATTGCTAGGTACATTAATAGACAAGCATGAGGATGCGGGTTTGGGTCTGAGAGCAATCTTTCTGCAAAACAATGCCAACATTGTAGCAGTGTATAAAATTTCTCAACATTCTCAAACAAATACATTCCCATAGTCATCACAGTCGCCACTTGTGCACACTAGTACATAGGTCCTTGACCAAATTGGAACACAAACATCACATACCATCCAACCACATCCTATAATTTAACCTAGAGGCTTGCCTGTCAATTAAATGCTAAAATCCACACACAGACAACGAAATTGAAACAGAGAGAGAGCCAATTCACACACACACAAGCAAAAAAAATTGAAATAGAGAGAGAGAGCCAATTCAAAGTTAAAACAGGGAGCATACCTGATGTAATGACGTTTGTGATGAACCCTAACGAAATATCGATCAACAAGATTGGGCGAAGTTGATTAGTGAGTGAAATTGGGTTAGGGTTTTGATTGGTGAGAGAGATTAGGTTGATTTTAAGGAGAATCGAGAGAATTAGTTATGAACCCCCACTTTATCAGTTACTTTCAAGTTGACGGTCTTCAATTAGACTAGAACGTGAGAGGCTTAACAGACAAAGCAAAGGGTGGATACTTCCGGCCACTAGTTGGGTAGAAGGTGAGGAAACAATTGTAGAAAATGGGGTAAGAAATGGTGATTAGAGAGGGAGAGAGTAGAGTGATAGAGTAGGGATTGATGACAGTGAAAAAAATAAGCGGGAATCGAAAAGAAGACCGCGAAATGGATAAAAAGAAATTCACTTTTCATTACGGGCATTGCCCGTAATAAGTATGAATATTTCTACGACGGCCCTAACCCCTCGTGGAAAACATATTTCTACGACAGTCCTTCAAGCCCGTCGTGGTAAGTTTAATTCCACAACGATCCTTCTACGACGGCTAGGACCCCTCGTGGAAAACATATTTATACGACGGTCTTTAAGGCCCGTCGTGGTAAGTTTACTTCCACAACGGGCTTTTCTTGACCGTCGTAGAAAGTTTCTTTTTACTAGGGGCAATTATTGACCGTTGTAGAAAATTAAGTTTCACAAGGGGCGACACTAGACCGTCGTTAAAAGCCTATCGTTAAAAGCTGTTTTTCTTGTAGTGAATTCCCCTATAGTTGATTCGATTGACCATTGATTGTGGAGTTAGTGGTGAAGTCAAACACCCTAGATTTCTCTCATATTATCTTCACTATCTGTTTTACTTTGATTTATTTATTTTACTTTTTAATTAATTTAGTTTAAAAATCAAAATTCTTTTCTTATAAATTTAGTTAGAATTAATTCAGTATTCCAACTCATCAGACCATAATCCCTGAGGTACGATACCCCTTTCGATAGCCCTATTCTGCAAGGAATTCGTTCTATTGCGAAGTGCGGAAATTTTTAATTGATATACTTTTTGTGTCACACTCACACACGAATCAAGTCTACTTGGAAAGCAAGTTTAAAACACCTAAGGAAAGTTTTAGAGAAGTTTTGGTTGACTAGGAAATCAATTCGGATCAAAAGGGAAATTTTCGCGCATGTCAGCCAAGTCGGACCGGTCCTAAAAATTGGGGATGGGTGGGAAATATCAGACATGTACAAAATCAAAAGTCCCGAGATAAGTTGGACCGGTCCTCATTTTTGGGGACTGGTGGGACTTAGCAAAGACTCAATTTTAACTAGGGGTGGCAAAATTGGACACGACACGACAACACGACTCGAACTCGACACGAATTAAGCGGGTTTGGGTTTGAGGTAAGCCGACACGTTTAATAAATGGGTCGACACGAACACGACACGCAAAAATTGGGTTGGGTTTGGGTTTAAGCTGTCTAACCCGTGACACGATTACAACACGATTACAACATGAGTTATTCATATATTATGGTTTTATATAAACTAATATATACATAGTTATATAGGACACAAGTTATTCATATATACATGGTTTTATATTGTAATTGTTTGTAATCTATTTGTTTGTTTATAGGACTGATGTAGCCATAAAACGCAAGGATGAGATTATTATGGTGCCTTCTAAGTTGTTGAATCACCTTAAAAGAGTTTATATATAGATACAAAATTTATAATATAGTTTGATTTTAGGATTTATGTATTGATATGTACTTTATTTTTTATATGATCTATAGAGAGATTTTTAGGGGTAGAGAAACTCATATGATATAATTTAAACGGATTAAAAAAGTTATTGAATTAGTCGTGTCAATGTTTATTAAACGGGTTACACGGGTCGACACGACTAACACGTTTAATAAACGGGTTGGGTTAGTGTTGAAGGTCTCTGACACGATTATTAAATGGGTCGGGTTAGGGTTGAGCTATTTAGTATAATACTTATAGATCAACACGACACGAACACGACACGGGAACACGAATTGCCACCTCTAATTTTAACATTCAAAGCATATTTTCCAAGTCCTAAGCCCACCAAACTTCAAAACATAGTGTCCTCACTCACATACCTATTCTAAGTGATGTCCTCATCAAATCCATGGTATCGAGACACCTTCCGTTCAGCTCCGAAGATCGAGACATAAGATCAAACAAAAATTACAACTCGATCAACAAGTTTTGACACCAAAATTTGCCAATTACAATTGTATATCTCACAACCTCTACAGTGGGCCTTTAATGAAAAAGGCGGGATGGATTAATCCCGAGAAAATCATAACCCTATGCGGGCATAACCCTACAGGGGCAGACCTCTGTAGTGGGTCTTTAATGAAAAAGGTTGAATGGATTAATCCTGAGAAAATCATAACCTTATGCGGGCAAAACCATATGGGGACACACCTCTGCAGTGGGCCTTTGCGGGATAGATTAATCCCGAGAACATTATAACCCTACGCGGGCACACCTCCACGGAGAGCCTTTGATGAGAAAGGCGGGATGGATTAATCCTGAGGAAATCATAATCCTACGCGGGCAAAACCCTACTGGGACATACCTCCATGGAGGGCCTTTGAATAAAAACGCGGGATGGATTAATCCCAAGAACATATGTGGGCATCCCGTGCCTAATAAGAAACTATCTAACAACAAGGCAGGAAACCCTTTTTATGCAGGTTTGTGTCGTGGGGATTGTCACCATAGAGCAAACCATACCTCGATGAAAAAATAAATGACCCTTCATTAATTAAAACAAAAGGTTACAGAGAGCCCCCATAAAGGAGGAACATTATATGGTAGCAAAAGAAAAGAAACAAATCAGGCGTCAGGGTCTCTGAGTTGCAAGCCAAAGAAGTCTATGTCAGGTCACAGATCCTGTGCTACCTCACGAAAGTACTCAAACCCATCGATATTCGACTAGTTGAGGGCCTTATCAAAATTAGGCAAATCTTTAAAATGCTTGACCACCAATTTTTTAATCCCCGGTAGGTTAGCCTTCCACCTGACCATCTCCTCCCCATTCATGACTGAGCTGAGAGTTAAGGGTGTCGATCTCTCTGTTGTGAGAAGTGTAGGAAGTGTGAAGGGTCTCAAGCTCTGAGTTAAGGGTAATGCACTCACTGACAAAAGAAGCACGTTCAGTGGCAAGGGTGATTTTTTGCTTCTCCATTTCCTACTCTGTCCATAAGAAGTGATTGGAAAGACCATGGGCAATTGTCAAGCCCTGTTTAAGATATGGGTGAGAATACGCAATTTAAAAAAAAAAATCCGCCCAAGTGTAGCAAGAGTAGGGACGCACCTTACCCATGTTGGCTAGCAGATATCCAGTAGAGGAAGTATAGTCAATGGCATTCACCTTTTCAAGATCACTCGGGAGAACAAACTCCCCTGGTCTTTTTACAATAAAAGTTGTATCAGACAACAGCGATCTGATGTGGCTAGTATCCGGTGTTAGTAGCCCAGTGTAGAGACCGTGACCAATTTTGGCCGGTTTTGCATTTTTCGCATTATAATTGCCATAAATGCATTTTGAGTGGTGATTAGCATGTTTTGAGTGTGAGGAACATGTTTGGGAAGTGTTTTTAAGGTTTTGGAAAGTTTTCGGGAGAATTGGAGAAGTTTGACTTTTTGGTCAAACCGGGGCCCGGGATGTGACTTAAGTGGGCCCGGGAATCCGAAAAATTCTTAGAAATATTTATTTTTGAGAATGGATGAGATGAAATGTTTAGAGAGTAGAGGAAGTGATTTCGAGACCGTAGGAGTTTTCAGAATCGAAAAAGGAGTCCGGGAAGGTACGTTAAGTGGCCCGGGGGTATTTTGGTCTTTTTGCAAATCCTAGATATTTTAAATATCAGTGGCAGAGATATTCAGCCATATCTCACACCTCGTTCTCTCTCTAAAGCTCTCCATCTTCAAAGCTCTCCCTTCTCTCTACATTTCGGACCCGTTCGGCTTAGATTCAAGACTCGCCGAAGGAGGGAGATACGTAGGGGACGGCTAGGGCTTCCATTTGAACCGAACAAAGTGGTGATTTGGCAAGGTAGACTCCGCTAAAAAATTGGTGAAGTGCTTGGAAGGCCTTCATTTTCGAGGTAGGGGTTCTTCTTCTCTTCTAATTGTCGATTCTAGGGTTTCGGGTGAAGAAGAGAGGTGTAGGTTGTGTTTCACATGCTTTAGGATGGTGAGAGGTGTGGAAAGTTATATTTTCTTCTTCTCTAGAGTCCTATCTTTTCACAATTGTGTATATTGTGTTGGTGGTAGCATGTGGGTTTGAAGTATGTGAGTGTAAGAAATTGATACATAGGCATTATGTGCTCAATTTGGTGTATATGTGGAAAAATGTGTACCAAGTGTCATATATGTGATTATACGTGGGAATGTGGTTGTTGAATGCATGTTTAGTTCTATGTGCTAAAATTATGCATTGAATGTAGCATGAGTAAAATATGCTAATTTTGAAGTTGTATGCATATGATATGATATATGCATGTGTTATACATATATGTGCTATATGTGGTATGTGGTGATGGAAAATATGCTTGTTACTTCTTTTTAGTATCAATGAGCATGATTTGAGCATGAAAGTAAAATATCATGTGTTTATGCATTCATATTGCACATGTGGGAAGTTGCGGGAAAAATGACGCAAAAGAGGTACACGGGGCTTCGGAGTGGTCCAACCGTGTTGTGTAATGTGGTAAAATTTTCCACTATGTATGGCCCTCGGGGTAGACCCGCCATACCAAGGCTTAATGCCTAGGATCGGAGTATGTCCAATACTAATGACCTTTCGGAGTTGTCCCGGTCATTGGATGTTATCGGAGTTGTCTAAGGTTACATGATCCTCGGAGCGGACCAATCATGTAGGGTATCGGATGAGGACCGAGAGAGAGAGCATTTACTCACTTTAATGCTTTTATGTTTGAACATGTCGTACATGATTTGTGAAATATGGAATCCTCTTTAATTGCATTTGTTGATGTGTTTGTGAGATTGTGGACGTGGCATGTAGTGTATTCATATGCATTCCATGTAGGTCGTGTCGGGTCGGCACTTAGAAGGGTTGGGGAACCTTTACTGAGCCGCAGTGGTGCTCACCCCTTTATTCTAAATATTTTACAGATAAAGCGCCGATGACGGATGGGACGTGAGTGTCCAAGTGGAACACTAGTGGTGGTTTTGCTATCTTTTGAGTTTTGGAGCATTTTTGTGGCTATCCATGCCGGCTTGTGGCATGTGACTTATGTTTTGAGTTGTGGTTGGACTTTGGACATATGTACTTTTGATGTATGTATTGGATTATAAACTTGTTGGGTGTGAAAAGACAACGGTTTAATATATGTAGCGCCCATGGTGGCATTTTATTCATTTTGATGATGTTTTCATTTTGAATGGGTTGTGTGCGTGAAAGAAATGATTTATTTTGGTGTATGAATTCAATTATGAAAGTGATTTGAGTGTGAGATTGGTGTTTTGGAAATGAATTTGGAAATCAAGGTTGGTTTATACACTTGAGTTTTGGGTGTATTGTGAACCTAGGGAAATTTCTATGATTATGCAAGATTTGAGATTCAAATGTATAGGTTAATGTGCGAGCATGATTTTATATCAATGGTAGATGATTTATATGAAATATGAATGATCTAAGGTGGTTTGGTTGAGATTTGGATTCAATTTGATCTTGTATAGGTGTTTGGGAATTTCCGGGCAGTGCATTTCGATTAATCGAAATGCCCATTTCGATTAATCGAGATGCCCATCTCGATTGATCGAAATGGTTGCGAGATTTTATGTATTTTCAGGCCTTATTTCGATCAATCGAAGTCCCAGTTTCGATTAATCGAAATAATGCAGGTCCAAGATACCGAGAGGGTGTTTGCTTCGATTGATGGGGTCAAAATCTCGATTAATCGAGATGCATTTCGATTGATCGAAATGCCAATTTCGATTGATCGAGATTACTATTCACAGCTTTTTCCAAAACTTCATTTCGACGTAATTTCTTCGTTCTAGATCGGAATTGAGCGTGATTTTTTTTGAAATTGAGTATTTTTGGATTCTCTATCCAATGGTGTAAGCCTCAGTTCCAGATTCCAAACACAGAAAGTTTTGAGACTCGAAAGTGAGTGATTCTTAAAAGTGTGGGCGTGTAAATGTTCACTAAGGTGTGTGATTTGATGTAGGGCCCATGGGGGTTGGTTAAGATGGATTTGTGTGCATTCATATGCAAGAATTAGGTTAAGCTTCCGCAGGGAATAAGGGTAATGAGGGTCCATTGGGACTAATGGACGGGTTAACCTCCGGTTTTCCGGGAGTCGGGAAAACGGGGCGTTACACCCAGTGTGACTGGTAGCAGGGGAGAAGGACACGTGCGAGCTACCACCACCGAAGAGTTGTGTTGCCAGCACCCCAAAAGCACTTGGGTCTGAGTAATAGGCGTTGAATGTTACGCATTCTAGTCTCTTAACTTTTGTATTTTATTCTCTTAGTGACAGATTATTTTGTTATTTTACTTCGTTTTAGTGTTTTCTGTATTTTCAGGGCCTTAATGATTATTTCAGTTAAAACCAAGCTTTTGGGCTATTAAAGAAGACATCCAAGATGGTTAGATGAAGCCTACATCAAGGAGAATCATTCAACCATTTATTTTAACTCGATTCAGCCCAAGAAAGATGTCCAAGAGAATTACAACTGCTTAAGAAGGTTTTAGGCCTGAAGCCCAAATCTGCGCATAATACAGTCTTAATCCCGTTTTGAAAAATGGACCATAATTCTTATTTCCGAGCCTCAAATCGACATAATTCACGCTTAAGGTTGAACGAAATTTGATTCTGCACACTTTTGTATTCCACGAAAATTCCGGACTTCTAGTGGGTCAAAAGTTGGGCCGAAGTCAGCAGAAAAAACCCACCTGATTAGTGCTGCGGGAAACCCTAATTTATTCCTCATTGGATTAGGACTTTGGTGTATTCTCTTGGGGAATAAAGTGAAGAATAAGGGGCTGAGTTAAGGGAGATTTTTTGAGAGAGATCACAGAGAGATTAGAGAGTCTGAGAGGGCTGAGAAGAGAACAGAAACATATTTGCAGAGTCATTGGAGAACGAAGTCATACGCATAATTCAGAAAGATGATGTCTTCTTCCTCAACAGTTGAAGCTTCTTCTTCTACCATGAGCGGCTAGTTCATCCACTAGGGTTTTGATGTAGCCCTAACAAAGCATCAATGGTTTGATTGTTTTAATTATTGGGGACCTTTATATACATGCATAGATTGTGTAATTTAGAGGATTCTTATTATAGAATTGAGCAATAAAAGTCTTGTAAATTCAGTTTCAATGATTTCTTATCTTGTCTTAGATATTTAGTTGTTGTTATTGAACTCAATCTCTCTTGTTTTCTGTGATCATGAGAGAGATTATTGCACAATGGTAATCACTGAATATATTGTTAAGAGCTTTGATGGATTATGCCTTGAGAAGATGAACCATACTGCACTCTAGATTAGAGTAGTTAGGCAGATGGCCCATACCAATCGAAGATAGTCCATGGCTTAGCCTTAATCAAATGTTATCTTCTTGACGGATGAAGGTGAGCTTGTAGCCACCGACACCACTTATGCATGATGTAATTCCCCTATAGTTGATTCAATTGACCATTGATTGTGGAGTTAGCGGTGAAGTCAAACACCCTAGATTTCTCTCATATTATCTTCACTATCTATTTACTTTGATTTATTTTATTTTATCTTTTTAATTAGTTTAAAATCAGAATTCTTTTCTTATAAATTTAATTAGAATTAATTCCGTATTCCAACTCATCAGACCATAATCCCTAAGGTACGATACCCCTTTCGATAGCCCTATTCTGCAAGAAATTCGTTCTATTGCGAAGTGTGAAAATTTTTAATTGATATACTTTTTGAGTCACACTCACACACGAATCAATTTTTGGCGCCGTTGCCGGGGATTATCTATTTGATTGATTGGATTTTACAGAATTAGTTTTAATTGGATTTTTAGTTTAGGAAATTTTTATATTTTATTTTTAATTTTGTTTTTGTTTTCTTTTCAGGTGCTTTTGGTGAATATATGCAAGGTCGTCGTTCTGTAGCTGATCCTTTGATACCTCTTGATCCTTAACCTGAACGTACTCTTAGACAACAGAGGAACATCCCTGTTGATACCGTTGTGCAAGAGGAAGAAATAATTGAAGACATGGCAGAAGAGAGGAATAACAACCTTATTCCTAATGCTGATGGAGAAAGAGCTAGATTGCTTTGGGACTACTATGTTCCTGAGACATATACATCACCAGCAGATTTTCAATTGCCCAATGTCACAGCACAGAATTATGAGATCAAGTCCAGCATTATTCAGATGCTACCATCTTATTTTGGGCTGACTCAAGAAGACCCTTACAAGCATCTAGATGACTTCATTGAAGTGTGCTCAATTACAAAAATTCACAACTTCTCTGAAGATGCTTTCAGAATGAGACTTTTTCCATTCTCTCTGAAAGACAAAGCAAAGTATTGGTCTAACTCTCTACCGGCAGGTTCTATCACGACTTGGACTCAGATGCAACATGAGTTTCTCAAGAAGTATTTTCCGATAGGGAAGACCAATCAGTTCAGACGTGCTATCACTGGTTTCTCCCTACATAAGGGGGAACAATTTTATGAGGCATGGGAAAGATTCAAGGACCTTCTTAGGAAGTGTCCCCATCATCAAGTTCCTAAGTGGCAATTAGTGCAGAGTTTTCATGAAGGGCTGACAGAAGCCAACAGACAGATGGTTGATGCGTCGTGTGGAGGTACTTTTATGTTGAAGAGTGAAGAAGAGGCATGGACCTTATTTGAAAATCTTAGTGACAACTCTCTACAACATGTGTCCTCTACTCGTTCTAGCAGACCTGCCACTACAAGGAAGACTGATGGGATTTTTGAGGTTGGTGCTTCAGAAGCTATGCCAACTGACATTGATTTAATTGCACAGAAGGTGGCAGCAATTATGGCTGCCAATCAAACTCCTTTTGCTTCAAATTCTTCATTGCTAGGCCCTTGTGAATTTTGCTCTAGTCCTATGCATAATGTGAGCAATTGTCCTTCAATGGGGCAATTTTTTGATGTTCAACATGAGCAAGTCCAAGTTACATTCACTGGACCAATGAATCCTCCACGAGGTAACACTTACAATCCCACATGGAGGAATCATCCTGGTTTTTCTTACAGTACCCAAGGGGCAGCATTGCAACCATCATATCAACCGAGGACTTTTGTGCCTCAACAGTAATATCAAACACAAAGTCCTATGGCCCAAAGAATTTCTGCTATTGAAGACAAGCTGACACTTACCTTGTCCAAATTTGACAAGCTTGATTCTCTCATCGAGACAGTGCAAACTACTACAACAACAGTACAATCTACAGTTCAGCTAGTGCACTCACATTCTCAATCCATTGCCAAACTGGAATCTCAGTTTGGACAGCTTGCTACTTCGTTATGTAGAAGAGAAGAAAGGAAGCTCCCTAGTCAACCAATTGCTAATCCAAGAGGGATGCAAGCTTCCACAAGCAACCCACACCATGAGCAAGTCCAACCTATTACCACTTTGAGGAGTGGGAAAATAATTGACAATAAGGTGGGTGAGAAGAAAGAAGAAGAAAAAGTGACCACAAGTCCAAATGCTGAAATTCCTTATGAGCCCAAGGCTCCCTTCCCACAACGTTTTCTTGAAGCATCTAAATTAGGGAATCAAGGGGACAAGCTGCATGACATGATGGAGGTGTTTCGACAAGTGAAGATTAATTTGCCACTCCTTAATGCCATCAAGCAAATTCCTCCTTATGCTAAATTTTTGAAGGACTTGTGCACTCAGAAAAGGCGTTCTAAAAGCCATGTGCTAAAGAAAGTGATGCTGCCACAATAAGTAAGATCAATAATCCAACAGTGTACTCCTCCCAAGTACAAAGATCTTGGTGCTCCAACTATCTCATGCATTATTAGGGAGCACCATGTGGATAAAGCTCTTCTTGATTTGGGAGCAAGTGTGAATTTGCTACCCTATTCAGTTTACTTATAATTGGCCTTGGGAGAATTGAAGCCTACCTCGGTGATATTGCAATTTACAGACAGATTAACAAAGCAGCCCCGAGGAATCATAGAAGATGTGCTCATTAAAGTGGACAAGTTCTACTTTCCTATTGATTTCATTGTACTTGACACTGAGCCAGTTCACAATCTGAAGAGGCACATTCCAGTGATCCTTAGGCGACCTTTCTTAGCTACTGCTGATGCTTGCATAAATTGTCGGTCGGGGATCATGGATATTTCATTTGGCAACATGAATGTCAAGCTTAATGTGTTCAATGCTATCCAACACCCTCCAGATCAGAGTGATGTGTTCTGCATGGATGATATTGATGAATGTGTGGAGGAATTTAATTCATCCTCTATATCTCGAAACTCCCTGGAGGTATGTAAGTCTCTTTATGACTTTGAGAAAATTAATGGTGAAGGGTTGTGTGAAGAGGTGCATTCTATGCTGGAAGTGGATGCTATTCAAAATACTCCACCTTGGAGAATTCCAATTGAGCCACTACCTTCTCTCTCTAGCACTCCCCTAGTGCCTTCATTGGAGTCCCCTCCAGAATTAGAGTTGAAGCCTTTGCCTGACAAATTAAAGTATGTATTTTTGGGGGCACAGAAAACTTTTCCTGTTATAATTGCCTCTGATCTGACAGAAATTCAAGAAAAGAGCTTAGTAGAGGTTTTATATCAACATCGTGAAGCAATTGGATGGACTGTTGCTGATCTTAAGGGCATTGATCCCTCAATTTGCATGCACAAAATTCATCTAGAAGAAGGATGTAAGCCAACTAGAGAGGCTTAAAGGCGACTGAACCCCAACATGAAGGAGGTGGTAAAGAAAGAGGTTGTCAAATTACTTGATGCAGGCATCATTTATCTAATTTTTGACAGCACATGGGTGAGTCCAACATAAGTGGTTCCTAAGAAGTCTGGCCTTACCATATTCCCTAACTCTATGGGAGAGCTTGTTCCACAACGTACTGCCACAGGTTGGCGTGTGTGCATTGATTACAGAATGCTAAATTCTATGACAAGGAAGGATCACTTCCCTCTTCCATTCATTGATCAAATACTTGAAAGGTTAGCTGGTCAGAGCTATTATTGCTTTCTGGATGGCTACTCTGGTTATAACCAAGTGGCTATGGATCCAGAAGATCAAGAGAAGACTACTTTCACTTGTCCCTTTAGTACTTTTGCTTATCGTCATATGCCATTTGGATTATGTAATGCTCCGGCAACATTCCAGAGGTGTATGATGGCCATCTTTTCTGACATGGTGCAAAAATTCTTGGAGGTGTTCATGGATGACTTCTTTGTTTTTGGATCATCCTTTGAAAACTGTCTGAGTAATTTATCACTGGTGCTTCAAAGGTGCCGAGAGCGTAATTTGGTACTTAGTTGGGAGAAGAGCCATTTTATGGTAAAAGAGGGTATTGTATTGGGCCATATTGTTTCAGAGAGGGGCATCGAAGTTGATAAAGCAAAGATCGACCTAATTGCAACTCTGCCTCACCCAACTTCGGTAAGGCAAGTTCAATCTTTCTTAGGCCATGCTAGGTCCTATAGAAGATTTATCAAGGATTTCAGTAAAATTGCTTGACCATTGTGCCATTTGTTATCTAAAGATGTTCCCTTTATCTTTGATGAAGAATGTGTGCAAGCTTTTGAAAAGCTTCGGTCTCTGTTATCCTCTGCACCAATTATGCAATCGCCAAAATGGGCTCTACCTTTTGAAATCATGTGTGATGCCTTTGATTATGCAGTGGGAGCAGTGTTGGCACAAAGAGAAGAGAAACGGCCATATGTCATCTATTACGCTAGTAAAACTCTCTCTGATGCCCAACTCAATTATACAACCACAGAGAAAAAGCTTCTAGCTGTAGTATTTGCCTTGGACAAGTTTCGTTCTTATTTATTGAGGTCCAAGGTGGTTGTCTACTCTGATCATGCAGCATTGAGACACTTATTGGCGAAGAAAGAAACCAAACCGCGTCTTATTCGATGGATTTTATTGCTGCAAGAATTCGATTTGGAGATAAAAGACAAAAAGGGGACGGAGAATGTGGTTGCGGATCATTTATCTCGGATTGAGTTTGAGCCGGTGATCGATGCATTACCTATTCGAGACTCATTCTCGGATGAGCAATTGTTTGGAATTGGTTTGATTTAAGTTAATGGCCAAAGGTTGAAGCATTGTGTGGAAGGATGTGTGCCAAGAAGAGACGTAGAGTCCATCGACTTGACGGATCCCGTCTATCCAACTTAATCCCTTCGGAGAGTTGATCGTCCTACGGACGTTAAAATGTAGGTTCTATATGTATTTCTATACCTTATTTTCTTTAGTTTTCTTTGATTTTAATTTTTAGTTTTAGTTTTCTTAAGTTTTCTTTCAATTCTAGTTGCGTTTTAATGTTTTTCTTTGAGTTTTTGATGTATAATTTGCTTCCGGAGGATGCCAAGAGGTGTACCGAGGTATTTGGACTCAAGACGGGTGAAAAATCGTGCTCTCGGTCGACCTTGGGCATTGGAGACTCAAAAATAACAAGTCTCGGTCGACCTTGGGCGATGGAGGGTCCAACAGGCATTCAGGGGGGGGGGGATTGATCGCCCCATCCAAGGGGGATCGATCACCCCATTATATTTTTTTGAAGATCCCCACCAGCAGGTGGGCAATCGATCACCCACTCCAAGGGGGATCGATAGCCCAGGCCCAACATGGGGCTGCCCGAATTTTTAAGGCCTATAAAGGCCACCTCTCCTCCTTAGTTGCTACTACTTGCATCCTAGACCTCTTTGAGCTCCAATTCAAGTCCTACTTCAACCGGGAAATTATTTTCTTCAATTGGTGATTATTAAACAAGAATTCAACATTGATCATCATCAACATCAACATCAAAACCGGATCAAGAATCACTAGTTCTCAAAGGAAGTTCTCACTTTTTCAAGTTCAACATCAAAGTAAGTGAAGTTTTTCTTTGGTGAAATTGTGCAAATCTTTTTGAGGGCTTTTGAAGACCAAGTTTGGGGGATCAATTTGGTGCAATTACTTGTTCGATTTGGGTGGAAAAATTATCGAAAAGAGGAGGTTGAAGGTTACAAGTTAATTGTGCACACCAAGTGTTCGATTTAATTCCTCAACCACACTTTTTCTACTTCTATGGCACCAAAGAGAGCAAGTCACCAAGGTGCTTCAATTTCACGTAATCCTCACCGAGCGATGCATGATCTGACTACAGGTTCTTCACAATCTCGCCGAGAAGGTATTCAAGAGAGATGGCATCCAAGGGCTTTGAACTTTGAAACCACGTTTGACATCGCCGAACTCTATGGTATGTTTCCCGAGACACGATGGGGGATTTTTGACATCCGTCGTCATCGGTCGGCATCCATTTTTGTTCCACTCTCGTCTACTATTTACCCGAGGCTTGTCAAGGTATTTTATCAGAACTTAATGCCGACACCTGATGAGCGAGATGTGCTTACTTCTTCAGTAGATGGAACAATAGTTCGAGTGGACATGTCATCCATTGCTATTGCCATGGGTTGTCCTCATGAGTGGCCAGATGATTTGACTCATATCTATACTCCTCTACCCGACGATTTGTCAGTGGGTAATTTGGTTGCACGTTTGTGTGCTAATCAGTTTTCCGGGCCGAAAAGGAATGCAGCTTCCAAGTCTTCAATGCCAAATCATTTATGGTTCCTTGACACTATTCTACTCAAGAATGTATGTCCAATTGGACATAAAACCGAGAGACGTCAAGAGTTCCTCAAAGCTTTATATGACATACATTTTGGGCATTGACTGTCAATCCCACAGATTGTCTGGGGCCAGATGGAGAAGTTCTATTCCAAGGTTGTAGCCAAGGCACCAGACAGTGCAAGTGACTGTGAGTTTCCATTCCCGACTATTATTCATCAGTTGCTTATTGCACAAGGGTATGCAGTCCATGAGGACGAGCTTGCCTTTCCACATGATCTTCATTATGGCACGCATGACTGGAATTTGAGCCGATCTCATATGCACCAGAGAGTCATAGTGGCGCCTGGTGAAGTATCTCGGTTGGCCCCGGGAGGAGAACATATAGATATACCACCATCGGTGGAAGATCCTGAGGAGATGGAGGCAGAGGAAGCGGAGGTGCATGCACAAGCTGGTGGCCATGATTATCAGTATTTAGAGGGGCAGATTGCTGGGTTGACAGCCCAGTTTGGCACCCTACAGACAGAGGTATCCACACAGTTTAGAGCAATGAGGACTGAGATGGCGGATCACTTTCGTGAAACTCGCCAAGACCAACTAGAGATGAGGAGGATGCTGCGTGCACTGATGCGCCAAGCAAACTTGGATCCAGATGCTCAGTCACCACCACACCCTTGACAGGAAGGTAACCATCTTTTGTATTTTATTTTATTTTTAGTTTTTATTTTATTTTTATTATTTTTATTTTTAGTTTTCTTTTTGTAGTTAGATGTTTATTATTAATAAAAAAAATGAAAAATGAAAAAAAATATTTTATTTTTTTAGGGTTTAGCTCTTTCATATTTATTTTCACCCATACTATTTCACTTGATCTTTGGGGTAGAGTGGTTTGTTTTGACAGGTTTTAACATCCAAGTTTGGGGGTGTGCTTGCATTGCCTTCTTACAACTTGGTGTGCTCTATTTTCTTTCCACTACTCCGAATTTCTGGTAACATCGTTCTTACTCTTCTCTTTGCTTTGATTGGTAGTACATTGAGGACAATGTACAGTCTAAGTTTGGGGGTGAGGCGATGCCTATTTTTGTGCTTTATTGCATATGGGGGAAAATTTGTGAAATTCTTCTTGTATTAGGATTTTATTTTATTTTATTTTCTTAGTTTGTTTATTTTATTTTCTTTTGTTTTAGTTTTTAGATAGAATGTTTTGACATTATTCAAAGGATTAATACCTTATGTAGGTGCTTAACTTGCAATTTTTGAGTATGTTTTAAATTCTTGGAAACTATGGTTTAAATTATGTGGTTTTAATCATGGTTTCCATTAACATGTTTTGGGGTAATTAGTTTTAGTTTCCTTACATGCACAAACACACTAGCATAATCTTGTGGGGTATAAACTTTGGTTTTGAGTTATTGTGTTACATATACTTGATATTAATTAGTATCTCTTGAGAATGAGTACCGATAATGTGTTACTTGACTTCAATGAAAAAAAAAGAAAAAAAAAGTGATGAATAAGCAAATCAATTTGATCATTTTCATGAGTAACCGGGCCTCTATGCCTCAGGAAGCATGGAGTGTTCGCGTCAAAAATGAAAGGGTGAGAAAAGATGAGCGTTGGTTGTCTTGATTTGTAGTTTGACTGATTCTAGTAATTAGCTCTTCGGGGTATCTTAAAGCCTAGTGCCCTAAAGCCGTCTGGTTTGGGAGTCACTGACTGAAAGCTTGCTACATGGATCTTTCAGAAAGCTTAATAGATCAAGACATTGCACAACCAATGAAGTAATGAAAAAAAAAGGAATGATGAAAAAAAAAATGAAAAAGTCATGTATGCATGTTGGGAAGTATGATTTCAATAAGGGTAGCTAGTAAGTTGATGGGGTATGTGCCTTAATATATTCAGAGCTGGGTTATGCTACATGAGATGACTGCTAGTTCACTTTACACGAGGAGACTAGAGTTGATTATTTTGAGATATGTTGATGTGAATTATGCATGGGGACCATTGATTTGAATTATGGAATTTGAAATTTTGAAATTATTCTTGAATGCAAGTTTGTAACTTTGTATTGTAATCTTCTTCTTGAATTAATGATTGAAATAGAATTTTGAATGTTTGTGGGTAACATTTCTAGAAACCCTCACGAGAAGAAGGGAAGCTCCTTAGTCAACCAATTGTTAATCCAAGGGGGATGCAAGCTTCCACAAGCAACCCACACCATGAGCAAGTTCAAGCTATTACCACTTTGAGGAGTGGAAAAATAATTGATAATAAGGTGGGTGAGAAGAAAGAAGAAGAAAAAATGACCACAAGTCCAAATGCTAAAATTCCTTATGAGCCCAAGGCTCCTTTCCCACAACATTTTCTTGAAGCATCTAAATTGGGGAAGCAAGGGGACAAGCTACATGACATGATGGAGGTGTTTCGACAAGTGAAGATTAATTTGCCACTCCTTGATGCCATCAAGCAAATTCCTCCTTATGCGAAATTTTTGAAAGACTTGTGTACTCAAAAAAGGCGTTCTAAAAGCCATGTGCCAAAGAAAGTGATGCTGCCATAACAAGTAAGTTCAATAATTCAGCAGTGTACTCCTCCCAAGTACAAAGATCCTGGTGCTCTAACTATCTCATGCATTATTGGGGAGCACCATGTGGATAAAGCTCTTCTTGATTTGGGTGCAAGTGTGAATTTGCTACCTTATTCAGTTTACTTACAATTGGGCTTGGGAGAATTGAAGCCTACCTCGGTGGTATTGCAATTTGTAGACAGATCAACAAAGCAGCCCCAAGGAATCATAGAAGATGTGCTCATTAAAGTGGACAAGTTCTACTTTCCTGTTGATTTCATTGTACTTGACACTGAGCCGGTTCACAATCCAAAGAGGCACATTCCAGTGATCCTTGGTCGACCTTTCTTAGCTACTGCTGATGCCTGCATAAATTGTAGGTCAGGGATCATGGATATTTCATTTGGCAACATGAATGTCAAGCTTAATGTGTTCAATGCTATCCAACACCCCCCAGATCAGAGTGATGTGTTTAGCATGGATGATATTGATGAATGTGTGGAGGAATTCGTTTCATCCTCTATATCTCAAAACTCTTTAGAGGTATGTAAGTCTCTTTATGACTTTGAGAATAGTAATGATGAAGGGTTGTGTGAAGAAGTGCATGTTATGCTGGAAGTGGATGCTATTCAGAATACTCCACCATGGAGAATTCTAATTGAGCCACTACCTTCTCTCTCTAGCACTCCCTTAGTGCCTTCATTGGAGTCCCCTCCAGAATTAGAGTTGAAGCCTTTGCCAGACAAATTGAAGTATGTATTCTTGGGGGCACAGAAAACTCTTCCTGTTATAATTGCCTCTGATCTGACAGAAATTCAAGAGAAGAGCTTAGTAGAGGTTTTATACCAACATCGTGAAGCAATTGGATGGAGTGTTGCTGATCTTAAGGGCATTGATCCCTCAATTTGCATGCACAAAATTCATCTAGAAGAAGGATGTAAGCCAACTAGAGAGGTATAGAGGCGACTGAACCCCAACATGAAGGAGGTGGTAAAGAAAGAGGTTGTCAAGTTATTTGATGTAGGTATCATTTATCCAATTTCTGACAGCACATGGGTGAGTCCAACACAAGTGGTTCCTAAGAAGTCTGGCCTTACCATTGTCCCTAACTCTATGGGATAGCTTGTTCCACAACGTACTACCACAGGTTGGCATGTGTGCATTGATTACAGAAAGCCAAATTCTATGACAAGGAAGGATCACTTTCCTCTTCCATTCATTGATCAAATACTTGAAAGGTTAGCTGGTCAGAGCTATTATTGCTTTCTGGATGGTTACTCTGGTTATAACCAAGTAGCTATGGATCCAGAAGATCAAGAGAAGACTACTTTTACTTGTCCCTTTGGTACTTTTGCCTATCGTCGTATGCCATTTGGATTATGTAATGCTCCGGCGACATTCCAGAGGTGTATGATGGCCATCTTTTCTGACATGATGGAAAAATTCTTGGAGGTGTTCATGGATGACTTCTCTATTTTTGGATCATCTATGGTGACCCTTGTGGGCGGGTGTGATGTGGGTGGGTGCGAGACACTGGGCGAGCTACCACACTGGCAGGCTACAGGGTGCTCAATCCCACATCGCCTGGGCGTGGAATGGGAAAGTATTATATGTATGTTTATCACCCTTCTATGACACAACGCGTTTTAAAGCCGTGATGGTTGTGAACCCACCAGAACTCCACAATTAAGCGTGCTTAACTGGGAGTAGTACCAGGATGGGTGACCCCCCTGGAAAGTCTCTGGTCTGGGGGAACCAAAAGTGGACAATATTGTGTCGGGATAGGGTGGGGCGTTACAAATGGTATCAGAGCCTGACCCAGCCGGAAGTGTGCCAACGGGGACGTCGGGCCTCCTAGGGGGGTGGATTGTGGTGACCCTTGTGGGTGGGTGTGATGTGGGCGGGTGCGAGACACTAGGCGAGCTACTACACTGGCAGGCTACAGGGTGCTCAATCCCACATCGCCTGGGTGTGGAATGGGAAAGTATTATATGTATGTTTATCACCCTTCTATGACACAACGCGTTTTAAAGTCGTGATGGTTGTGAACCCACCAGAACTCCACAGTTAAGCGTGCTTAACTGGGAGTAGTACCAGGATGGGTGACCCCCCTGGGAAGTCTCTGGTCTAGGGGAACCAAAAGCGGACAATATTGTGTCGGGATAGGGTGGGGCGTTACATCATCCTTTGAAAACTGTCTGAGTAATTTATCACTGGTGCTTCAAAGGTGTTGAGAGCGTAATTTGGTACTTAGTTGGGAGAAGAGCCATTTTATGGTAAAAGAGGGTATTGTATTGGGCCATATTGTTTCAGAGAGGGGCATCGAAGTTGATAAAGCAAAGATCGACCTAATTGCAACTCTGCCTCACCCAACTTCGGTAAGGCAAGTTCAATCTTTCTTAGGCCATGCTAGGTCCTATAGAAGATTTATCAAGGATTTCAGTAAAATTGCTTGACCATTGTGCCATTTGTTATCTAAAGATGTTCCCTTTATCTTTGATGAAGAATGTGTGCAAGCTTTTGAAAAGCTTCGGTCTCTGTTATCCTCTGCACCAATTATGCAATCGCCAAAATGGGCTCTACCTTTTGAAATCATGTGTGATGCCTTTGATTATGCAGTGGGAGCAGTGTTGGCACAAAGAGAAGAGAAACGGCCATATGTCATCTATTACGCTAGTAAAACTCTCTCTGATGCCCAACTCAATTATACAACCACAGAGAAAAAGCTTCTAGCTGTAGTATTTGCCTTGGACAAGTTTCGTTCTTATTTATTGAGGTCCAAGGTGGTTGTCTACTCTGATCATGCAGCATTGAGACACTTATTGGCGAAGAAAGAAACCAAACCGCGTCTAATTCGGTGGATTTTATTGTTGGAAGAATTCAATTTGGAGATAAAAGACAAAAAGGGAACTGAGAATGTGGTTGCGGATCATTTATCTAGGATTGAGTTTGAACCGGTGATCGATGCATTACCTATTCAAGACTCATTCCCGGATGAGCAATTGTTTGGAATTGGTTTAATGAAAGTAAATGGCCAAAGGTTGAAGCATTGTGTGGAAGGATGTGTGCCAAGAAGAGACGTAGAGTCCGTCGACTTGACGGATCCCGTCTATCCAACTTAATCCCTTCGGAGAGTTGATTGTCTCCTACGGACGTTAAATTGTAGGTTCTGTATGTATTTCTATACTTTATTTTCTTTAGTTTTCTTTAATTTTAATTTTTAGTTTTAGTTTTCTTAAGTTTTTCTTTAATTCTAGTTGCGTTTTAATGTTTTTTCTTTGAGTTTTTGATGTATAAGTTGCTTCCGGAGGATGCCAGGAGGTGTACCGAGGTATTTGGACTCAAGACGGGTGAAAAATCGTGCTCTCGGTCGACCTTGGGCGATGGAGACTCAAAAATATCAAGTCTCGGTCGACCTTGGGCGATAGAGGGTCCAACAGGCATCCAGGGGGGGGATCGATCGCCCCATGCATTTTCTCAAGGATCCCCACTAGCAGGTGGGTGATCAATCACCCACTCCAAGGGGGATCGATCGCCCAAGGGTATAGAGGGGCTGGCCGAGAATCCTCTTTATAAATGGATCACCTCTCCTCATTTGTTGCTACTACTTGCATCCTAGACCTCTTTGAACTCCAATTCAACTCCTACATCATCCGAAAAATTAATTTCTTCAATTGGTGAGTATTAAACAAGAATTCAACATTGATCATCATCAACTTCAACATCAAACCCAGATCAAGAATCACTAGTTCTCAAAGGAAGTTCTCACTTTTTCAAGTTCAACATCAAAGTAAGTGAAGTTTTTCTTTGAAGAATTTGTTCAAATCTTTTTGAGGACTTTTGAAGACCAAGTTTGGGGGATCAATTTGGTGTATTCACTTGTTCAATTTGGGTGGAAAAAATTGCCGAAAAGAGGAGGTTGAAGGTTACAAAAGAATTGTGCACACCAAGTGTTCGATTTAATTCCTCAACCACACTTTTTCTACTTCTATGGCACCTAAGAGAGCAAGTCACCAAGGTGCTTCAAGTTCACGTAATCCTCGCCGAGCGAGGCATGATCCGACTACAGGTTCTTCACGATCTCGCCGAGAAGGTATTCAAGAGAGATGGCATCCAAGGGCTTTGAACTTTGAAACCACGTTTGACATAGCCGAACTCTATAGTATGTTTCCCGAGACACGATGGGGGATCTCCGACATCCGTCGTCGTCGGTCGGCAGCCATTTTTGTTCCACTCTCGTCTACTATTTACCCGAGGCTTGTCAAGGTATTTTATCAGAACTTAATGCCGACACCTGATGAGCAGGATGTGCTTACTTCTTCAATAGATAGAACAATAGTTCGAGTGGACATGTCATCCATTGCTATTGCCATGGGTTGTCCTCATGAGTGCCCAGATGATTTATCTCATATCTATACTCCTCTACCCGACGAATTGTCAGTGGGTAATTTGGTGGCACGTTTGTGTGTTAATCAGTTTTCTGGGCCGAAAAGGAATGCAGCTTCCAAGTCTTCAATGCCAAATCATTTATGGTTCCTTGACGCTGTTCTACTCAAGAATGTATGTCCAATTGGACATAAAACTGAGAGACGTCAAGAGTTCCTACGACCATTATATGCCATACATTTTGGGCATTGGCTGTCATTCCCACAGATTGTCTGGGGCCAGATGGAAAAGTTCTATTCCAAGGTTGTGGCCAAAGCACCAGACAGTGCAAGTGACTGGGAGTTTCCATTCCCTACTATTATTCATCAGTTGCTTGTGGCACAGGGGTATGCAGTCCATGAGGACGAGCTTGCCTTTCCACGTGATCTTCATTATGGCACGCATGACTGGAATTTGAGTAGATCTCATATGCACCAGAGAGTCATAGCGGCGCCTGGTGAAGTATCTCGGTTGGCCCAGGGAGGAGAACATATAGATATACCACCACCGGTGGAAGATCCTGAGGAGATGGAGGTAGAGGAAGAGGAGGTGCATGCACAGGCTGGTGGCCATGATTATCAGTATTTAGAGGGGCAGATTGTTGGGTTGACAGCCCAGTTTGGCACCCTACGAACAGAGGTATCCACACAGTTTGGAGCCATGAGGACTGAGATGGCGGATCACTTTCGTGACACTCGCCAAGAGCAACTAGAGATGAGGAGAATGATGCGTGCACTGATGCGCCAAGCAAACTTGGATCCAGATGCTCAGTCAGCACCACACCCTTGACAGAAGGTAACCATCTTTTGTATTTTATTTTATTTTTAGTTTTTATTTTTCTTTTTAATTTTATTTTTCTTTCTGTAGTTAGATTTTTATTATAAAAAATAAATAAAAAAATATAAAAAAATTTTATAAAATGAAAAAATATTTTTTTTAAGATTTTTCTCTTTCATATTTATTTTCACCCATACTATTTCACTTCATCTTTGGGGTATAGTGGTTCGTTTTGACAGGTTTTAACATCCAAGTTTGGTGGTGTGCTTGCATTGCCTTCGTACAACTTGGTGTGCTCTATTTTCTTGCCACTACTCCATGGTCCTGGTAACATCGTTCTTACTCTTCTCTTTGCTTTGATTGATAGTACATTGAGGACAATGTACAGTTTAAGTTTGGGGGTGAGGCGATGCCTATTTGTTTGCTTTAATGCAATATGGGGGGAAATTTGTGTGAAATTCTTTTTGTATTAGGATTTTATTTTATTTTATTTTCTTAGTTTGTTTATTTTTTATTTTATTTTATTTTTAGATAGAATGTTTTGACATCATTCAAGGGATTAGTACCTTATGTAGGTGCATAACTTGCAATTTTTGAGTATGTTTTAAATTTTTGGAAACTGTAGTTTAAATTATGTGATTTTAATCATGGTTTGCAATAACATGTTTTGAAGTGATTAATTTTAGTTTCCTTACATGCACAGACACACTAGCATAATTTTATGGGGTATAAACTTTGGTTTTGAGTTATTGAGTTACATGTGCTTGATATTAATTAGTATCTCTTGAGAATGAGTACCGATGATGTGTTTACTTGACTTCAATGAAGAGAAAAAAAAGAAGGAAAAAGAAAAAGAATGTGATGAATAAGCAAATCAATTTGACCCTTTTTATGAGTAACCGGGCATCTATGCCTCAGGAAGCACGGAGTGTTCGCGTCAAAAGTGAAAGGGTGAGAAAAGATGAGCATTGGTTGTCTTGATTTGTAGCCTGACTGATTCGAGTAATTAGGTCTTCGGGGTATCTTAAAGCCTAGTGCCCTAAAGCCATCTGGTTTGGGAGCCACTGACTGAAAGCTTGCTACATGGATCTTTCAGAAAGCTTAATAGATCAAGACATTGCACAACCAATAAAGCAATGAAAAAAAAAAGAATGATGAAAGAAAAAAATGAAAAAGTCATGTATGCATGTTGGGAAGTATGATTTCAATAAGGAGAGCTAGTGAGTTGAAGGGGTATGTGTCTTAATATATTCAAAGTTAGGTTATGCTACATGAGATGATTGCTAGTTCACTTTACACGAGGAAGCTAGAGTTGATTATTTTGAGATATGTTGATGTGAATTATGCATGGGGACCATTACTTTGAATTGCGGAATTTGAGAGTTTGAAATTATTCTTGAATGCAAGTTTGTAACTTTGTATTGTAATCTTCTTCTTGAATTAATGTTGAAATTGAATTTTGAATGTTTGTGGGTAACATTTCTGGAAACCCTCACGAGACTATACTCGTCCACTAGGGGGAACCTAGGGGTTTAAAGGCTTGTTGCATATGCTAAATGCAATCGTTTCTCCCACGAAAGTGGAGTTGGGTAGTCTAGTTAGTATATAGTAGTTTCTTTTGTTTTAGTTTTGTTTTATTCTATTGCTAAGGGACTAGCAATATGTAAGTTTGGGGGTGTGATAGGCGTTGAATATTACGCATTCTAACCTCTTAACTTATGTATTTTATTCTCTTAGTGATAGATTATTTTGTTATTTTACTTCGTTTTAGTGTTTTCTGTATTTTCAGGGCCTTAATGATTATTTCAGTTAAAACCAAGCTTTTGGGCTTTTAAAGAAGACATCCAAGATGGTTAGATGAAGCCTACATCAAGGAGAATCATTCAACCATTTATTTTAACTCGATTCAGCCCAAGAAAGATGTCCAAGAGAATTACAACTGCTTAAGAAGGTTTTGGGCCTGAAGCCCAAATCTGCGCATAATAGAGTCTTAATCCCATTTTGGAAAATGGACCATAATTCTTATTTCTGAGCCTCAAATCGACATGATTCTCTCTTAAGGTTGAACGAAATTTGATTCTGCACACTTTTGTATTTCCCGAAAATTCTGTAAATCGGACTTATAGTGGGTCAAAAGTTGGGCCGAAGTCAGCAGAAAAAACCCACCTGATTAGTGCTGCGGGAAACCCTAATTTATTCCTAATTGGATTAGGACTTTGGTGTATTCTCTTGGGGAATAAAGTGAAGAATAAGGGGCTGAGTTAAGGGAGATTTTTTGAGAGAGATCACAGAGAGATTGGAGAGTCTGAGAGGGCTGAGAAGAGAACAGAAATATATTTGCAGAGCCATTGGAGAACGAAGTCATACGCATAATTCAGAAAGATGATGTCTTCTTCCTCAACAGTTGAAGCTTCTTCTTCTACCTTGAGCGGCTAGTTCATCCACTAGGGTTTTGATGTAGCCCTAACAAAGCATCAATGGTTTGATTGTTTTAATTATTGGGGACCTTTATATACATGCATAGATTGTGTAATTTAGAGGATTCTTATTATAGAATTGAGCAATAAAAGTCTTGTAAATTCAGTTTCAATGATTTCTTATCTTGTCTTAGATATTTAGTTATTGTTATTGAACTCAATCTCTCTTGTTTTCTGTGATCATGAGAGAGATTATTGCACAATGGTAATCACTGAATATATTGTTAAGAGCTTTGATGGATTATGCCTAGAGAAGATGAACCATACTGCACCCTAGATTAGAGTAGTTAGGCAGATGGCCCATGCCAATCGAAGATAGTCCATGGCTTAGCCTTAATCATATGTTATCTTCTTGACGAATGAAGGTGAGCTTGTACCCACCGACATCACTTATGCATGATGTAATTCCCCTATAGTTGATTCAATTGACCATTGATTGTGGAGTTAGCGGTGAAGTCAAACACCCTAGATTTCTCTCATATTATCTTCACTATCTATTTACTTTGATTTATTTTATTTTATCTTTTTAATTAGTTTAAAATCAAAATTATTTTCTTATAAATTTAATTAGAATTAATTCTGTATTCCAACTCATCAGACCATAATCCCTGAGGTACGATACCCCTTTCGATAGCCCTATTCTGCAAGGAATTCGTTCTATTGCGAAGTGTAGAAATTTTTAATTGATATACTTTTTGAGTCACACTCACACACGAATCACTGAGGAACTACCACCCACAAATAGCTGGGTAGGAGGCACCCCAAACAGGTTCGAGCTCGGAGATGGAGTGCTCATAGGGGCAAGAGCGTCGATCAAGGGAGAATTCCCAATTGAAGGAAGAGACGACAAGTCCCCACCTGCTGGTAAACTAGTACTCCTGATAATCACGGGCCTGCGTGATTTTTTCTGCGCAGAAGGGGATAAGGATGACAGAACACCTTTTCCCTTTCTCCAGCGCGATGATGTCTCTATCAAGACTCCTCTGCGATCCTGCACAGGTTTGCGCATAAATGAGTGTTACATAACCCAGTAGAGGAAAAGAAAAGGAAGGATGAAAGTGCTAGGGTGTACCTTGCCTATTTTCAATCACGCCAGCGGCGTAGCCTAGCGTGCTAAGCCCCGCGTCAGAAGTTAAGGCCATCGCGTCTCTCATTGGCCCTAACGTCACCTCAGGGACAAAAATCTTGAGTACTAAAAAATGCAAAACACCTCCTCATAACATCTAAATATTGACGAACAACTCTCGAGACATGACTGATGAATACAAAGAAGGGCATAGGTAGGGCCCATCGCATGCCTGCAGTCATATCATGGCATATCCCGAAGGATATTGGAATGGTGGATAAGAAATCAAAACCTGCCCAAATACTCAAATATTGGCTAGACCCAAGGGATGGTGATCACGTGCCATGAAAGAGAGACCCACCATCACACCGAACCCATTTAATAATGTGTCATGATCATTTAATTCTCAACCACTACTATTAATGATCTGCTGGAACCATTTAATGCATTGCTATTAAAACTATTGAAAAGAAGACAATAATTTGACTTAATAGCCACCTAGGAGTGTAACCCAATGATGGCCTCAAGATTTTAGGCCTTGGATGATTCTATTACCTAGTAGGGTCTTAACCCCTCAGGTATTATACAGCGGATCTCATATTGTAAATAAATGGCACAAATGATCGAGCATTAAAGTTCAGAGCATCAATAACTAGGAATTACCATAACTAAAGCTCATTTACTCTCTGTCTCAGTGCATAAACATTCACTCTTTCACCATTAACCTCTTTGGTTTGTATGCATCTCCTCATCTTTCCCGATCAACATTTTGGGTCTCTCATCTTGTGTATGATATATCCCATCTACTATATTTTATTACCATTCTACAAAAGGACCCTTGCAATATGATATATAACTTAGTTCAAAGTTTATATCCATTTAACATAACTCTCATCTTATTTGTAATGATTTTTTTTATATGGAAATATTAGTAGCAATAATATATATGACATGATAAATAATTATTACTTTAACTATATGCGTAGACACATAAAAAGGGCTAACCTAGTGCACGAGACTCCCACCATTGTGGGATCTGGGAAGGGTCTGTACACATCCTTTCCTTCACATAAAGAGGCAATTTTCTGTTATGCACAGATACATATATAAATTTTAATCTTTTATATATCTACATAAATACAATATATATACATGTACACTATTGTGTTGTTGTATTCATATCCTATTTTTTTAGTTTTTCGTATCCATCTCCAAGCTTCATAGCTATTTGTATACACATTTTTCTCAATCTGCATATAGCCTCATATACTATGAGTCTGTCAAGATAATTTCGTATATAGGACATAATGAAATCTAAATTAAATTTTATCAATGCACTAATTGTCATGACCTGGTTGTCATTTGGACTGGCGAACAAAGAGTTACAACTACCATTAATGGTTGGGGTGGTTACCGATTAGTTGTCTCTACTCATCTGGTAATATTTCGCCCAGACATTAAAGAAAGAAAAAATGTTTTTTGATCTTAAGTTTGGTTATTACCTTCAGAATAATCTCCAGTCTAATTATTTCTGTCACAGGTTGGAGTATTTCTTGTAGCTGATGCGGTGTTCATTGGGGCTCAACAATTGGGCAGTAATCTTAAGGATTTAGGGTCTCACTAAATGTCAATGGCTAAACTCTAAAGGTATTTGTGACCAAAAATCATTAATAGACAGGCATTTTGTTGAAAAATAAACTTCATTTTAACATTTAGCCTTCAAAGTATTTAGTAAACATGATGCATTTGTGTATTTATCATGATAGTGGTGGTAAATTGTTTTAGTGGGAGAGTAAGTGTGATTGGAGGTTATGTAAAACCAAAAGGCATGGGAGATATGCCTATATAGGTTATGTTAATGAGAGTAATTAGGCATTTACGTATAACACACATATGTCTTGGAAACCTATATAAAACATGTACTCTAGCCAAATGTATGTGTGCATCAAAGTGAAATAGTTTAAGTGGATTAATTGGAATAAAATATTTTTCAATGTTTTTCTCCCTCCACTTCTCTTCCAACATTATATTGTTATTCTAGCCTCATTGAGCTGTGTATGTGTGTCTATCCCACTTATTTCCAACAAAGTGGTATCAGAGCCTCAATGATCCTAAAGGCCTGAACACATTAGAGCGAAGTTGATCCTAGAAGGTTCAATATTTGAGAAGAACATGTTTCTTCTTAATGATGATGAAGAGGAGAAAATGTATTTTCTTAGTGAAAAGTTGATCTTCTCTAATTATAAGAGAATGAAGATCATCATGACTTCATACTTCAAAGAGTGTGATTTGTGGGATGTTGTTGGAGAAGAGCCAAAGAATGGCATGCCAACAAACTTAGTGAAAAGAAAGAAGATATGGCATTTGTAGTGTTGCAAAAGGCAATACATCAACAAATTTGGGAGCATTTTGGATAGTCCAAAACTCCAAGTTGTGTTTGGAAGATGCTTGAGATCATCGCTTGCAATCATAGAGGTGAGTCAATACCCATAGAGTATTGGGTACAATGCTTTGAGGGAGATAAGTTCAAAAAGAAAGACTATGAAAGTCTTGAAGATAACTCAACGGATGATGAAGAGGTGTGTTACACATATGGACTTTGAAGAAATTGAAGATTTAGAAATTGAAGGACAACTTGAAATGGTGAATGAAGAAAAGCTAAAGAAGGGTATTGAAGAAGAGATTGAAAAAATGGAAGAGAATGAAGTGAAAAGAGAAGTTAAAGAAGAAGAAAGTGGTATAGAAGAGGCAAAAGTTGATGAAGTTCGTAAATTAACATTTTCAGGTATGATTACAACTTCCCCCTTGCAAGAAGTTGTATTTGACCTATTTGATGAAATTATGATTTCTTCATATTCATTCCAATTGGGAAAAGAAATTAAAGATTATGATAATAGTGCTCATTTTGTAGAGAATGATGAACTTCTCTGGAAGAAAGTTCCAATTTAGTATGAGATTCAAGCTCAAGGTGATAGAAATTTAAGAAATTGCATTTTGCAAAATGACTTGAACAATTTTGTATTTGACACAGGTTGGGTGAATATGGAATTATTTTTTTATTCTAAAGAAGAAGCGCATGTGAAGTTCAAAAAGTATCTAGAATTCAAGAAGAAAGAAAATGGATGGTTTAATCATCTGAAGGCGTCATACAAGCATTTAAAGAATTTTCACAAGCCTTACACATCAATGGAAATGGTCAAGAAGACTGTAGTAATTGAAGAAGGTAGAACTCAAATCTAATTAAGGACATTTTGACTAAAACCCCAAGATCGTAAAAGAAGTTGAACCCAAGTTACAAAACAAATTTAGGGGGAGGGGGGTGTGGTGGTGACAAATAAACTTGATTTTAATATTTAGTCTTTGAAGTATTTGGTAAACACGATGCATGTATGGCCTTATCATGATAGTGGTAGTAAATTGTTTTCGTGGGGGAGTAAGTGTGATTGGAGGTTATGTAAAACCAAAATACATGGGAGTTATACCTATATAGGTTATGTTAATGTGAGAAATTAGGCATTTATATATAAGACACATATGTCTTGGAAGCCTATATAAACATGTACTCTAGCCATTCGTATGTGTGGATCAAAGTGAAATAATATAAGTGGATTAAGTGGAATAAAATATTTTACAAATTTTTCCTCCCTCCACTTCTCTTCCAACATTATATTGTTATTCTAAGCTCATTGAGTTGTGTATGTGTGCGCCTATCCCACTTAGTATTAGAGCAAAGACAACACATTTCAGATCCGAATCTTCTTACTAGAACCAGAGACCAAAAATTTACCAAGCATAAAGGACACATTTTGTGCATGATTCTGCTATGTGTGGTTATCGATGTTGCCATGCTTTAATTGTCTCATGGAAATTTGATTAGCTAATAGTGGTTTGTAAAAGGGGATATGATTAATCAATTTCAGAATTCTATATTCTGAATGCCAATAGTATGCTCTTATTTTTCACATTACTTGTTAACTTGTACATATTTAGTGATTTGTAACTTTTTTTGGAACTTGTTCTCTTTGACAATGATAACTCATTTCAGATCAAGTCATGATGTCATTATGTAACTCAGTTCTCATGCTGACTGGGCTAGTTTGGAGTATGTAATTTTCTAATATTTTACATGTTTTATATTTAACATTTTATTAATAATCAACTAATGGGTTGGTTGAAGTGGTCAATCAACCCAGCCCATTTTTAGTTTTGTATATGAAATACCAACTATTGTGTCTTGAAGGAATGGAACCTGTAGTCTACTACCACATCATTATGTGTTTTACCCCTTCCAAACTTTTACACTTTTTTTTCTACCTTATATTTTCACCTAGGAAACAATTATGTGGCTAAGATAATCCCGTCTCATAAGACGAAAGCTTGAGGACTAACTATTCTTGAAATGTCATGTTCGTAGTGCCTCAGAATTTTTTTGAATTTTAATTATGTTTTAAATTGAGATTAAGATTGATTTAATGATCTAATTGCATTCTTAGTGATTTCGAGAGTTCGTTGGTGTTTTCATGTATGGGAGAGAGACTGGCGAGGTTCCGGGTAATCCGAGAGTTGTTTACGGGCTCTAAGGAGTGGCTTAAGGGTATAAGTAAACTTTGAGGGACTTCAGTGAAGTTTTGGGAAATGAGGGAATGTCATTTTGCGATAAAATGAAAGTACAAAAGGGTTGAGAAGCAAAACTTGAAAGTTGAGGAACCAACTTGCAAAACCTTACATAAATATCTAATGTATATGTGAGTTACGCGGTGTGGAAATGGTTCAGTTAATTTAGAGTGAGATGCTAATCTTTAGACCTAAAGGGGGGTGAATAGGTCTTTTTGCCCAATTTTTATGATTGATTAATTACCCACAATTATTATCAATTAAGCATCCAAATCAAACAAAAAATAAATAGAGCAAGTAAAGAAAAGTTAGAGATGACACTAGAAATTTTAGAACTCATGTTATTCTCTGAAAAATGTGCTTTAATTATTCTCATGAGATTATTCATGTTTTATTTTTATTTTTATTTTCTCTTGAAAAATTTTTAAAAATTCAAAAATATGTTTTATTTTGATTTTGTGTTTATTTTTCATATCTTGGATGTTCAATTGTTAAATCAAGTTAAGATGTGGTGTATTTGGTGAATTAGAGGTCCAAAGTGTAATTTTTCATAATTCACAAAGTTGGACCGATCCCAATTATTGAGCACCGGTCACACTTCTGCAGGTTCTGAGGAACTGAAAGAAGTTAGACCGGTCCCCAAACATGAGGACCGGTCGCACTTAGCGAATGCCTAGAAAATGGTATTTCGTGCACGCGTTGTGGTGTTTAAGTGATTCCCTTTGAGCATACACACACACACACACACCCCTTCTAACTCACTCTCTCAATCTCTCTAACTCTCTTTACATTCTTAAACACACTTCAACTCACACACATTTTTCTACTTCATTTCTTTTTGTTGTGTGATTGATTGGTGGATTGGGATTGAACTTTTGGAGATTGTATTGATTATTTGTGGATTTGGGAGAGATTGTGCAAACAAATTGCTTTGAAATTTGGGGATTTTACACTTGCACACCAAGTGTTCGACAAAAAGTCTCAATGGAACTTTTGACTATATTTTTGATCCCATTCGTCGTGGTTTTGATGGCACACAAACGGGGACGTATTGAGGCATCTACCAGTGATGAAAATCGAATTGTATTCACTCTAGACATGTTTGAGGATGAATTCAATTTCAACAACTTTGTTAATGTCATAGGGTGCCGGGTAATGAGAATTGAAAGGCGAGTTAATCTTGCTATAATCAAGCACAAATGAGAGATGGATTTTGTGCAATATTTTGAAGACAATGGTTGGGAGTCTCTTTGTGATCTAAGAGAAATTGTAAAGCCCGACATGGTTAGATATTTCTATGAAAATATGATTACTTCAAGCTTAGATGATTTAGTGTTTGTGACAAAATGTTATGGCGTTCGTGTTGAGGTCATCAAGGACACAATTGCCAATATTTTGGGTATTGCAGTGAATGAAGATGGCATTGTTTTGCCATATCAAGTTGATGATCCAAACAGATCGAGCATAGA
Source organism: Cornus controversa (assembly GCA_026545225.1). Classification (NCBI taxonomy): domain Eukaryota; kingdom Viridiplantae; phylum Streptophyta; class Magnoliopsida; order Cornales; family Cornaceae; genus Cornus; species Cornus controversa. The sequence goes on along the minus strand of CM048848.1, from coordinate 24,501,907 downwards.
TGATATGATTAGAGAGTTGTGAATACCCGAAGCCCCACGGCTAGTAGATAGGTTGCCTTCACTCTATCTTACCGATGAGGTCTCGGCATTGAACTTGATAGTATCATACAATCTAGATCCTCATGACCACATGGGAAACTTGATCGAAAGTCGAGTTGAGCTTTTATATCACATTGTTCGAGGAGATCCAATCAATCTACCCGCAACAATCATGCGTACCATGATCTTAGCCACTCGACATTCTAGGTCTTCATCTGCATTACCTTTCCCACAGATAGTGATGGCTATTTTGAGGGATGCTAGGGTCTGTACTCCAGAAAGAGCTGATATTGAGAAACTGAAAGGGATGATTGATGCCATATCAATTACTCGCTCGGTGAACAAGGAGAAGGACAGAAAGGCCTATGAGCTCAGTCAAGGAGCTGGATAGGCTGTGTCTAGGGGTCATGGAGTTTTCTAACTTCTTGCAACTGACACACCCGTGACGGCCAATCAGATGAACCAGGTTCTCAGGTTCATTCAGCAAGGGTTTGATCGCTTACATGCTAGGATAGACAAGCTTGACCCTATTGTCTCGGATGAGTCTACTGATGAGGCTGACTAGACTTAGACTTTAGGTCTTGTTATCTTTTGTTCTACACTGTTATTGATTTCTTTATCTTTGATGTCTAGATATTTATTTTTGCTATGCTTTGGTTGTTCCATCAGCTGGTATGTTTTGAATATTTATTTGATCAGTAATGATGATTATTTTGTTTCATTATTGTCTTATTCTCTCTATGTGCTTCATGATTTATCTGTTTATATAAATCTCTTGGGTATTTCTTTGTCAATTTGTTCCAAAAAGGGGGAGATATTGTTATGTATATTCTTTGACAAAGGGGGAAATATATTTATCAGAAATTTTTGCTTAGAAGATTAAGGGGGAGATATTAATATTCATGTTTATATTTCTTTATTAAGATTTTCACAGGTTGTGTTGTTTAAGGGATGTGCAGGTACAGCAGGTTTTAAATCTAATTGTATTGAACACACATGTGAAGCTTCTGATGATCGGCTCTTTATTTTTGTGCATTTGGGCAACATTGTAATCTAAGTTTTCCAATGGGTTAGGTTATTGATTGTCTAGGTGGTTTTGTCATGAAATTTCCAAAGAGGGAGATTGTGAGATATAAATTTGTAATTGGCATATTTCGATGATTAAAACTTGAATGATCGAGTTCTAATTTTTGTATTATTTTATGTAATCGATCTTCGATAACTTCGAGCTGACACTCAAGTGCATGGAAGCCGGTAAATCAGTTAGAACACCATATAGTACAGGTAAGTATGGTGAGGACACTCTGCACTTTATATTTTCTGAGCCTATTTTGAAAAACCAAGGTTTAAATAAAAATATTAGAGTTTTTCAAAGTAAGACCGGTCCCCAATATTTAGGACCGATCCAACTTGTCACGACAGTTTGGTTTCTGTAGGTTTTTACAAAGTCCCACTGGTCCTATTTATTTGGCACCGGTCCCACTTATCCTGTTCCAAATAGGAAATAGATTTTGACAGAAATTCTGATTCTTATTAGGTTTGAAACTTCTAAGAGAGTTCTATTTTGGTATTTAACTTCTTTTCCAAGTAGAAGTAGAACCTCCTTGCCTATATATATGTATTCATATTTTCTCCACAAAAGAATCAAGTAATATATGCCTGAAACATATTTTTAGAGAGAGAAAGCATATACAATATAATTAGGCTATATATTTTTAAGAACACACATCCATACTTCACGAGTGATATTTAGGATGGTGTTCTACTTTTGATTAGCTTCATAGAGACTGCATCAAATCTATTTGCTGATTAGAACATTGGATTGATGGTTCTTCACTTACTTGCTTGTTAAGGAAGAAAGGTGACCAGATTGCACTACAAAGGGAACAAGATACTTGCTGAATATTTGTGTTCTTCCAGCAACCTTTCTGTAAGGATCGTGACGTTAGCCGGAAGTCTGCAGTAGTTGGACGTGTTGTCGCAATCATAAGCCTGAGGTGTTCCGCATCAGATTCTTGACAGAATAAAGAGGGGTGTGAGTCTGAGATAGAGTCTGCTGTACTTTGCTTCATCATAGTGAATTGGTTTCCTGAGGCGTTCCGCCTCCCTCTATGGTTTTTCCCACCTTGGGTTTCCACGTATATCTGGTGCATTCTTTTCTTTACTTGCACTTTATTTATTTACTTGCTTGCTTAATTGGACTTAAAATTGAATTAATTAAAAATTAAGCAAACGAGCAAGTAATCCTATTCACCCCCCTCTAGGTTTTAAAGTACCTTTTGCAACCACTTCCGCACTGCGCAATTCACAAGAAAATCCCAGAGAAACCAATCCACTATCTCGAAGCAAAGTACATCAGACTCTGTCCCAGACTCACACCCACTCCACTCTGATAAGAACTTCATGCGGAACACCTCAGGCTTACAATTACAACAACACGTCCAACTGCTGTAGACTTCTAGCTAACGTCACAATTCTTCCAGAAGGGTAGCTAAAAGAACAAAAATCCTCAACAAGTATTTCATTCCCTTCGTAGTGATCGTTTCTCTTCCTCTTCAGATAAAATATTGTAGTTTCAAGTAACCACCTCTGCTGCTCTTGATCAACGGTGTAGACTGATGATGTCTTGAAGATTCCGTTGATCAGATGAAGAAGAATATCATAACTTAAACACTTCGTGTGTGTGTGCTCTTCAAAAATAAAATCAATGAAGATTTTCTCTCATAAATTCGTCTTTTAGCTCTCAAAAATATATTCCTGTCTCTAACAATTTAATCATTGAGTCTTTTCTTTCCCCCTACTTTGATTGAAGTGTAAAGAGGTATTTATAAGGTTTAGAATCCTTAGTCTACTTGGAAAACAAGTTTAAAACACCTAAGAAAAGTTTTAGAGAAGTTTGGGTTAACTAGGAAAGCAATTTGGATCAAAAAGGAAATTTCACACGCATCAGCTAAGTCAGACCAGTCCTAAAAATTGGGGACCGGTGGGACTTTTGCAGACACATAGAAATTCTAAAGTCCTGAGAAAAGTCAGACCGGTCCTAATATTTGTTGACCGGTGGGACTTTTCAAACATGTTGAATTTTGAAAGTCCCGATAGAAGTTGGACCGGTCTTCATATATGGGGATCGGTGGGACTTAGCAAAAATTTAATTTTTACATTTAAAGCATATTTTCTAAGTACTAAGCCCACCAAACTTTAAAACATAGTGTCCTCACTCACATACCTATTCTAAGTGATGTCCTCATCAAATCCACGGTATCAAGACACGTTATGTTCAGCTCCGAAGATCGAGACACAAGATTAAACAAAAATTACAACTCGATCAATAAGTTTTGACATCAAAATTTGCCAATTACAATTTTAGATCTCACAGTATATATATATGTGTATGTATAAGTTAAAAATTAGAGTCTCTGTCATCTCTCCCTCTCTTTGGTTAGCCTTAACTCTCTCTCTCTCTGCCACCATTTCATCTTCTAGCTTATTTCTTTATTTTGGAAAGCTTAGGACTTGATTGGTGTCTTGGAGTAAAGAAAGGAGTTGTTCCTCTTCACTTCATCTATGCATTGATCGGAAGAAAGTTTGGTTTAGACAACTTTGAAGCTTTGTGATTTTTAGGGTTTGAGGTCTAAGGCTTGTAATTGAGGTAGGGGTGTGAAGTTCTTCTTAGCTTTAATTCTATAGGTCACATAGTTGTGGAATTTATGTTTTAATATGAGTTGTATAAGTAAGAGTAGACTTATTTTTGATATTTAAGTTTTTTGGCATTCTAAGTGAGTTTTTATGTGTCATATACTTGCTAATTGATGTATATGTGCATAAAGTGCATAATATGATATATTTGTACTTGGAAAGTGTGTTCCTGTGTACTTGTGTGTTATACACTTAGATTTATGGATGAAATTGATGCTTACATTGATTAAGAAGCCTATAGATTTCCATTAGAGTCAAATATAAAGTTTGGACTCCTCGTGTTTGATCAAATCACTAAAAGAGCTTTTTCTTGAAAATGGATGATAATTGATTTATCATGAGTTGAATGGCATTGCATGATAATATGTATGATTTGAGTATGATGTGCATTAGCTAAATGATGTTGTAATACACTTGAAGTGAGTTTTGAAGATTTCTCAAATTTGTGTACTTGATGTACTTTTAAACCTATGTGATGGTTGATGATTTTTAGGGGAAAAATCGTAGGAAGCAAGAAGGGCTCAGTGCCCTAGGGTGAAAATTCCAAAACTTGGCCAAGCCGGTGTTATTACCATCGAGTTAGTAGCCCATAAAGTGAGAGCAAGGTACTTGGCCTACAAGGCATGTACTTCATATTTCAATTGTTGAAAATTCCTACCAACCTTGGTTAATTTCGGTATATACGTGGTGATGAGTTTTGATTGTGAATGAGATTTCAATTTGAGTTGTTTATATGTATTTGATATACATGTTTTTCATAATTGTTTATGAAATTGTATAAGCTTTGTTCATGTGCATAATAATGTGATAGGCGTTGAATGTTACGCATTCTAGCCTCTTAACTTATGTATTTTATTCTCTTAGTGATAGATTATTTTGTGATTTTACTTTGTTTTACTGTTTTCTGTATTTTCAGGGCCTTAATAATTATTTCAGTTAAAACAGTGATTTTGGGCTTTTAAAGAAGACATCCAAGATGGTGAGATGAAGCCTACATCAAGGAGATTCACTCAACCATTTATTTCAACTCAAATCAGCCCAAGAAAGAGGTCCAAGAGAATTACAGCTGCTTAAGAAGGTTTCGGGCCTAAAGCCCAAATCTGCGCATAATGCAGTCTTAATCCCGTTTTGGAAAACGGACCAGAAGTCTTATTTCCGAGACTCAAATCGACATTATTTTCGCGTAGGTTGAACGAAATTTGATTCTGCACACTTTTGTATTTCACGAAAATTCCGTGAATCGGACTTCTAGTGGGTCAAAAGTTGGGCCGAAGTCAGCAGGAAAAACCCACCTGATTAGTGCTGCGGGAAACCCTAATTAATTCCTAATTGGATTAGTACTTTGGTGAATTCTCTTGGGGAATAAAAGGAAGACTTGGAGGCTGAAGAGGGAGAGCTTACATAGAGATTGGAGAGTCTGAGAGGGCTGAAGAGAACAGAAACATATTGCAGAGCCATTGGAGAACGAAGTCATACGCGTAATTCAGAAAGATGATGTCTTCTTCCTCAACAGTTGAAGCTTCTTCTTCTACCATGAGCGGCTAGTTGATCCACTAGAGTTTTGATGTAGCCCTAACAAAGCATCAATGGTTTGATTGTTTTAATTATTGGGGACCTTTATATACATGCATAGATTGTGTAATTGTGAGGATTCTTATTAATGAATTGAGCAATAAAAGTCTTGTAAATTCAATCTCAATGATTTCTTATCTTGTCTTAGATATTTAGTTGTTGTTATTGAACTCAATCTCTTTTGTTTTCTGTGATCATGAGAGAGATTATTACACAATGGTAATCACTGAATATATTGTTATGAGCTTTGATGGATTATGCCTAGAGAAGATGAACCATACTGCACCCTAGATTAGAGTAGTTAGGCAGATGGCCCATGCCAATCGAAGATAGTCCATGGCTTAGCCGTAATCATATGTTATCTTCTTGACGGATGAAGGTGAGCTTGTAGCCACCGACACCACTTATGCATGATGTAATTCCCCTATAGTTGATTCAATTGACCATTGATTGTGGAGTTAGTGGTGAAGTCAAACACCCTAGGTTTCTCTCTTATTATCTTCATTATCTGTTTACCTTTGATTTATTTTATTTTATCTTTTTAATTAGTTAAAAATCAGAATTCTTTTCTTATAAATTTAATTAGAATTAGTTCTGTGTTCCAACTCATCAGAACATAATCCCTGAGGTACGATACCCATTCCTTTCGATAGCCCTATTCTGCAAGGAATTCGTTCTATTGCGAAGTGTGGAAATTTTTAATTGATATATTTTTGAGTCACACTCACACACGAATCAATTTTTGGCGCCGTTGCCGGGGATTATCTATTTGATTGATTGGATTTTACAGAATTAGTTTTAATTGGATTTTTAGTTTAGGAAATTTTTATATTTTATTTTTAATTTTGTTTTTGTTTTCTTTTCAGGTGCTTTTAGTAATATATGCAAGGTCGTCGTTCTGTGGCTGATCCTTTGATACCTCTTGATCCTGAGCCTGAACGTACTCTTAGACAACAGTGGAACATCCCTGTTGATACCATTGTGCAAGAGGAAGAAATAATTGAAGACATGGCAGAAGAGAGGAATAATAACCTTGTTCCTAATGCTGATGGAGAAAGAGCTAGATTGCTTAGGGACTACTATGTTCCTGAGACATATACCTCGCCAGCAGGTTTTCAACTGCCCAATGTCACAGCACAGAATTATGAGATCAAGTCCAGCATTATTCAGATGCTACCATCTTATTTTGGGCTGACTCAAGAAGACCCTTACAAGCATCTGGATGACTTCATTGAAGTGTGCTCAACTACAAAAATTCACAACTTCTCTGAAGATGCTTTCAGAATGAGACTTTTTCCATTCTCTCTGAAAGACAAAGCAAAGTATTGGTTCAACTCTCTACCGGCTGGTTCTATCACGACTTGGACTCAGATGCAACATGAGTTTCTCAAGAAGTATTTTCCGATAGGGAAGACCAATCAGTTCAGACGTGCTATCACTGGTTTCTCCCAACATGAGGGGGAACAATTTTATGAGACATGGGAAAGATTCAAGGACCTTCTTAGGAAGTGTCCCCATCATCAAGTTCCTAAGTGGCAACTAGTGCAGAGTTTTCATGAAGGGCTCACAGAAGCCAACAGACAGATGGTTGATGCGTCATGTGGAGGTACTTTTATGTTGAAGAGTGAAGAAGAGGCATGGACCTTATTTGAAAATCTTAGTGACAACTCTCTACAACATGTGTCCTCTACTCGTTCTAGCAGACCTGCCACTACCAGGAAGGCTGATGGAATTTTTGAGGTTGGTGCTTCAGAAGCTATGCCAACTGATATTGATTTAATTGCACAGAAGGTAGCAGCAATTATGGCTGCCAATCAAACTCCTTCTACTTCAAATTCTTCATTGCTAGGCCCTTGTGAATTTTGCTCTAGTCCTATGCATAATATAAGCAATTGTCCTTCAATGGGGCAATTTTTTGATATTCAACATGAGCAAGTTCAAGCCACTTTCACTGGACCAATGAATCCTCCACGAGGTAATACTTACAATCCCACATGGAGGAATCATCCTGGTTTTTCTTACAGTAACCAAGGGGCAGCAATGCAACCATCATATCAACCTAGGACTTTTGTGCCTCAACAGCAATATCAAACACAAAGTCCTATGGCCCAAAGAATTTCTACTATTGAAGACAAGCTGACTCTTACCTTGTCTAAATTTGACAAGCTTGATTCTCTTATAGAGACAGTGCAAGCTACTGCAGCAACAGTACAATCTACAGTTCAGCTAGTGCACTCACATTCTCAATCCATTGCCAAACTGGAATCTCAGTTTGGACAGCTTGCTACTTCATTAAGTAGAAGAGAAGAAGGGAAGCTCCCTAGTCAACCAATTGCTAATCCAAGAGGGATGCAAGCTTCCACAAGCAACCCACACCATGAGCAAGTTCAAGCCATTACCACTTTGAGAAGTGGGAAAATAATTGACAATAAGGTGGGTGAAAAGAAAGAAGAAGAAAAAGTGATCACAAGTCCAAGTGCTGAAATTCCTTATGAGCCCAAGGCTCCTTTCCCACAATGTTTTCTTGAAGCATCTAAATTGGGGAAGCAAGGGGACAAGCTGCATGACATGATGGAGGTGTTTCGCCAAGTGAAGATTAATTTGCCACTCCTTGATGCCATCAAGCAAATTCCTCCTTATGCAAAATTTTTGAAGGACTTGTGCACTCAGAAAAGGCGTTCTAAAAGCCATGTGCCAAAGAAAGTAATGCTGCCACAACAAGTGAGTTCAATAATTCAGCAATGTACTCCTCCCAAGTACAAAGATCCTGGTACTCCAACTATCTCATGCATTATTGGGGAGCACCATGTGGATAAAGCTCTTCTTGATTTGGGTGCAAGTGTGAATTTGCTACCCTATTCAGTTTACTTACAATTGGGCTTGGGAGAATTGAAGCCTACCTCGGTGGTATTACAATTTGCAGACAGATCAACAAAGCAACCCCGAGGGATCATAGAAGATGTGCTCATTAAAGTGGACAAGTTCTACTTTCCTGTTGATTTCATTGTACTTGACACTGAGCCGGTTCACAATCCGAAGAGGCACATTCCTGTGATCCTTGGTCGACCTTTCTTAGCTACTGCTGATGCTTGCATAAATTGTAGGTCAGGGATCATGGATATTTCCTTTGGCAACATGAAGGTTAAGCTTAATGTGTTCAATGCTATCCAACACCCTCCAGATCAGAGTGATGTGTTCTGCATGGATGATATTGATGAATGTGTGGAGGAATTTGTCTCATCCTCTATATCTCGAAACTCCCTGGAGGTATGTAAGTCTTTTTATGACTTTGAGAACATTAATGATGAAGGGTTGTGTGAAGAAGTGCATGCTATGCTGGAAGTGGATGCTATTCAGAATACTCCACCATGGAGAATTCCAATTGAGCCACTACCTTTTCTCTCTAGCACTCCCTTAGTGCCTTCATTGGAGTCCCCTCCAGAATTAGAGTTGAAGCCTTTGCCTGACAAATTGAAGTATGTATTCTTGGGGGCACAGAAAACTCTTCCTGTTATAATTGCCTCTGATCTGACAGAAATTCAAGAGAAGAGCTTAGTAGAGGTTTTATACCAACATCGGGAAGCAATTGGATGGAGTGTTGCTGATCTTAAGGGCATTGATCCCTCAGTTTGCATGCACAAAATCCATTTGGAAGAAGGATGTAAGCCAACCAGAGAGGCACAGAGGCGGTTGAACCCCAACATGAAGGAGGTGGTAAAGAAAGAGGTTGTCAAGTTACTTGATGCAGGAATCATTTATCCAATTTCTGACAGCACATGGGTGAGTCCGACACAAGTGGTTCCAAAGAAATCTGGTCTTACCATTGTCCCTAACTCCATGGGAGAGCTTGTTCCACAACGTACTGCCACAGGTTGGCGAGTTTGCATTGATTACAGAAAGCTCAATTCTATGACAAGGAAGGATCACTTCCCTCTTCCATTCATTGATCAAATACTTGAAAGGTTAGCTGGTCAGAGCTATTATTGCTTTCTGGATGACTACTCTGGTTATAACCAAGTAGCTATGGATCCAGAAGATCAAGAGAAGACCACTTTCACTTGTCCCTTTGGTACTTTTGCGTATCGTCGTATGCCTTTTGGATTATGTAATGCTCCGGCTACATTCCAAAGGTGTATGATGGCCATCTTTTCTGACATGGTGGAAAAATTCTTGGAGGTGTTTATGGATGATTTCTCTATTTTTGGATCATCTTTTGAACATTGTTTGAGCAATTTATCACTTGCGCTTCAGAGGTGTCGAGAACGGAATCTGGTACTTAGTTGGGAGAAGAGCCATTTTATGGTGAAAGAGGGTATTGTATTGGGCCATATTGTTTCAGAGAGGGGCATTGAAGTTGATAAAGCAAAGATCGACCTAATTGCAACTTTGCCTCATCCAACTTCGGTAAGGCAAGTTCGATCTTTCTTAGGCCATGCCGGGTTCTATAGAAGATTCATCAAGGATTTCAGTAAAGTAGCTCGACCATTATGCCATTTGTTATCTAAAGATGTTCCCTTTATCTTTGATGAAGATTGTGTGAAAGCTTTTGAAAAGCTTCGATCTCTGTTATCCTCTGCACCAATTATGCAGTCTCCAAAATGGGCTATACCTTTTGAAATCATGTGTGATGCCTCTGATTATGCAGTAGGAGCCGTGTTGGGACAGAGAGAAGAGAAACGACCACATGTCATCTACTATGCTAGTAAGACTCTCTCTGATGCCCAACTCAATTATACAACCACAGAGAAAGAGCTTCTAGCTGTAGTGTTTGCCTTGGACAAATTTCGTTCTTATTTATTGGGGTCCAAGGTGGTTGTCTACTCTGATCATGCAGCATTGAGACACTTATTGGCAAAGAAAGAAACCAAACCGCGTCTTATTCGGTGGATTTTATTGCTGCAAGAATTTGATTTGGAAATAAAAGACAAAAAGGGGACGGAGAATGTGGTAGCGGATCATTTATCTCGAATCGAGTCTGAGCCGGTATTCGGTGCATTACCTATTCGAGACTCATTCCCGGATGAGCAATTGTTTGAAACTACTTTGATGAAAGTTAATGGCCAAAGGTTGAAACATTGTGTGGAAGGATGTGTGCCAAGAAGAGACGTGGAGTCCGTCGACTTGACGGATCCCGTCTATCCGACTTAATCCCTTCGGAGAGTCAATCGTCTCCTACGGACGTTAAATAGTAGGTTTTGTATGTATTTCTATACTTTATTTCCTTTAGTTTTCTTTAATTTTAATTTGTGCTTTTAGTTTTCTTAAGTTTTTCTTCAATTCTAGTTGCGTTTTAATGTTTTTTCTTTGAGTTTTTGATGTATAAGTTGCTTCCGGAGGATGCCAAGAGGTGTACCGAGGTATTTGGACTCAAGACGGGTGAAAAATCGTGCTCTCGGTCGACCTTGGGTGATGGAGACTCAAAATTATCAAGGTTCGGTCGAACTTGGGCGATGGAGGGTCAAACAGGTGTACAGGAGGGGGATCGATCGCCCCAATTGAGGGGGATCGATCGCCCCTCCATATTTTGGAAGGAGGAGCATCATTAGGTGGGCGATCGATCGCCCATCCTTGGGGGGATCGATCGCCCAAGCCCAAAACATGGGCTGGCCGAGAGTTCTCCTTATATATGGACACCCAATCCTCCTATGTTGCTACTACTTGCATCCTAAGCCTCTTTGAACTCCAATTCAAGTCCTATATCATCCGGAAAAATAATTTCTTCAATTAGTGATTATTATACAAGGATTCAACATTGATCAACATCAACTTCAACATCAAAGTGGATCAAAAATCACTAGTTCTCAAAGGAAGCTCACACTTTTTCAAGTTCAACATCGAAGTAAGTGAAGTTTTTCCTTGAAGAAATTGTTCAAATCTTTTTGAGGGCTTTTGAAGACCAAGTTTGGGGGATCAATTTGGTGCAATTACTTGTTCGATTTGGGTGGAAAAATTGCCGGAAAAAGGAGGTTGAAGGTTACAAAAGAATTGTGCACACCAAGTGTTCGATTTAATTCCTCAATTACACTTTTTCTACTTCTATGGCACCAAAGAGAGCAAGTCACCAAGATGCTTCAAGTTCACGTAATCCTCGCCGAGCGAGGAATGATCCGACCACAGGTTCTTCACGATCTCGCCGAGACGGTATTCAAGAGAGATGGCATCCAAGGGCGTTGAACTATGAAACAACGTTTGACATAGCCGAACTGTATGGTATGTTTCCCGAGACACGATGGGGGATTTCCGACATCCGTCGTCGTCGGTCGGCATCCATTTTTGTTCCACTCTCATCTACCATTTACCCGAGGCTTGTCAAGGTATTTTATCAAAACTTGATGCCGAAACCTGATGAGCGGGATGTGCTTACTTCTTCCGTAGATGGAACAATAGTTCGAGTGGACATGTCATCCATTGCCATTGCCATGGGTTGTCCTCATGAATGCCCAGCTGATTTATCTCATATCTACACTCCTTTACCCGACGAGTTGTCGGTGGGCAATGTGGTTGCACGATTGTGTGCCAACCAATTTTCTGGGCCAAAAAGGAATGCAGCTTCAAAGTCTTCAATGCCAAATCATTTATGGTTCCTTGACGCTGTGCTACTCAAGAATGTATGTCCAATTGGACATAAAACCGAAAGACGTCAAGAGTTCCTCAGAGCCTTATATGCCATACATTTTGGGCATTGGCTGTCATTCCCACAGATTGTCTGGGGCCAGATGGAGAAATTCTATTCCAAGGTTGTGGCCAAGGTACCAGACAGTGCAAGTGACTGGGAGTTTCCATTCCCTACTATTATTCACCAGTTGCTTGTATCACAGGGGTATGCAGTCCACGAGGACGAGCTTGCCTTTCCACATGACCTTCATTATGGCACGCATGACTGGAACTTGAGTCGATCTCATATGCACCAGAGAGTCATAGCGGCGCCTGGTGAGGTATCTCGGTTGGCCCAAGGAGGAGAGCATGTAGATGTACCACCACCGGTGGACGATCCAGAGGAGATGGAGGCAGAGGAAGAGGAAGTGCATGCACAGGCTGGTGGCCATGATTATCAATACTTAGAAGGGCAGATTGCTGGGTTGACAGCCCAGTTTGGCACCTTACAGACAGAGGTCTCCACACAGTTTGGTGCAATGAGAGCAGAGATGGCGGATCACTTTCGTGACACTCGCCAAGAGCAACTAGAGATGAGGAAGATGATGCGTGCACTGATGCGCCAAGCAAACTTAGATCTAGATGCTCAGTCACCACCACATCCTTGATAGGAAGGTAACCATCTTTTGTATATTATTTTATTTTTAGTTTTTATTTTTCTTTTTATTTCTCTTTTTGTAGTTAGATTTTTATTATGAACAAAAAATTGAAAAATGAAAAAAATATTTTATATTTTTTTTTTTTTTTTTTGGGATTTTTCTCTTTCATATTTATTTTCACCCATACTATTTTCACTTGATCTTTGGGGTATAGTGGTTTGTTTTGAAAGATTGAAACATCCAAGTTTGGGGGTGTGCTTGCATTGCCTTCGTGCTCGTGATGTACTCTATTTTCTTTCCACTACTCCATGATCCTGGTAATATCGTTCTTACCCTTCTCTATGCTTTGATTGGGTGTACATTGAGGACAATGTACAGTTTAAGTTTGGGGGTGAGGCGATGCCTTTTTTTGTGCTTTATTGCATATGGGGAAAATTTGTGAAATTCTTCTTGTATTAGGATTTTTATTTATTTTATTTTCTTATATTTATTTTATTTTCTTAGTTTGTTTTTTATTTTATTTTGTTTTATTTTTAGATAGTATGTTTTGACATGATTCAAAGGATTAATACCTTATGTAGGTGCATAACTTGCAATTTTTGAGTATGTTTTAAAATTTTGAAAACTGTGATTTAAATTAAGTGATTTTAATCATGGTTTGCAATAACATGTTTTGAAGTGATTAATTTTAGTTTCCTTACATGCACAAACACACTAGCATAGTCTTGTGGGGTATAAACCTATGTTTTGAGTTATTGAGTTACATATGCTTGATATTAATTAGTATCTCTTGAGAATGAGTACCGATGATGTGTTTCACTTGACTTCAATGAAAAAAAAGAAAAAAAAAGAAAAGAAAAAAAGTGATGAATAAGCAAATCAATTTGATCCTTTTCATGAGTAACCGGGCCTCTATGCCTCAGGAAGCACGGAGTGTTCGCGTCAAAAGTGAAAGGGTGAGAAAAGATGAGCATTGGTTGTCTTGATTTGTAGCCTGACTGATTCGAGTAATTAGGTCTTCGGGGTATCTTAAAGCCTAGTGCCCTAAAGCCATCTGGTTTGGGAGCCACTGACTGAAAGCTTGCTACATGGATCTTTCAGAAAGCTTAATAGATCAAGACATTGCACAACCAATAAAGTAATGAAAAAAAGAATGATGAAAAAAAAAATGAAAAAGTCATGTATGCATGTTGGGAAGTATGAGTTCAATAAGGGGAGCTAGTGAGTTGAAGGGGTATGTGCCTTAATATATTCAGAGCTGAGTTATGCTACATGAGATGATTGCTAGTTCACTTTACACGAGGGAGCTAGAGTTAATTATTTTGAGATATGTTGATGTGAATTATGCATGGGGACCATTAATTTGAATTGTGGAATTTGAAAATTTGAAACTATTCTTGAATGCAAGTTTGTAACTATGTATTGTAATCTTCTTCTTGGATTAATGTTGAAACAGAATTTTGAATGTTTGTGGGTAACATTTCTGGAAACCCTCACGAGACTATACTTGTCCACTAGGGGGAACCTAGGGGTTTAAAGACTTGTTGCATATGCTAAATGCAATCGTTTCTCCCACGAAAGTGGAGTTAGGTAGTTTAGTTAATGTTTAGTAGTTTCTTTATTTTAGTTTTGTTTTATTCTATTGCTAAGGGACTAGCAATATGTAAGTTTGGGGGTGTGATAGGCGTTGAATGTTACGCATTCTAGCCTCTTAACTTATGTATTTTATTCTCTTAGTGATAGATTATTTTGTGATTTTACTTTGTTTTAGTGTTTTCTGTATTTTCAGGGCCTTAATAATTATTTCAGTTAAAACAGTGATTTTGGGCTTTTAAAGAAGACATCCAAGATGGTGAGATGAAGCCTACATCAAGGAGATTCACTCAACCATTTATTTCAACTCAAATCAGCCCAAGAAAGAGGTCCAAGAGAATTACAGCTGCTTAAGAAGGTTTCGGGCCTGAAGCCCAAATCTGCGCATAATACAGTCTTAATCCCGTTTTGGAAAACGGACCAGAAGTCTTATTTCCGAGACTCAAATCGACATTATTTTCTCGTAGGTTGACCGAAATTTGATTCTGCACACTTTTGTATTTCACGAAAATTCCGTGAATCGGACTTCTAGTGGGTCAAAAGTTGGGCCGAAGTCAGCAGGAAAAACCCACCTGATTAGTACTGCGGGAAACCCTAATTAATTCCTAATTGGATTAGGACTTTGGTGAATTCTCTTGGGGAATAAAAGGAAGACTTGGAGGCTGAAGAGGGAGAGCTTACACAGAGATTGGAGAGTCTGAGAGGGCTGAAGAGAACAGAAACATATTGCAGAGCCATTGGAGAACGAAGTCATACGCGTAATTCAGAAAGATGATGTCTTCTTCCTCAACAGTTGAAGCTTCTTCTTCTACCATGAGCGGCTAGTTCATCCACTAGGGTTTTGATGTAGCCCTAACAAAGCATCAATGGTTTGATTGTTTTAATTATTGGGGACCTTTATATACATGCATAGATTATGTAATTGTGAGGATTCTTATTAATGAATTGAGCAATAAAAGTCTTGTAAATTCAATCTCAATGATTTCTTATCTTGTCTTAGATATTTAGTTGTTGTTATTGAACTCAATCTCTTTTGTTTTCTGTGATCATGAGAGAGATTATTACACAATGGTAATCACTGAATATATTGTTATGAGCTTTGATGGATTATGCCTAGAGAAGATGAACCATACTGCACCCTAGATTAAAGTAGTTAGGCAGATGGCCCATGCCAATCGAAGATAGTCCATGGCTTAGCCGTAATCATATGTTAGCTTCTTGACGGATGAAGGTGAGCTTGTAGCCACCGACACCACTTATGCATGATGTAATTCCCCTATAGTTGATTCAATTGACCATTGATTGTGGAGTTAGTGGTGAAGTCAAACACCCTAGGTTTCTCTCTTATTATCTTCATTATCTGTTTACCTTTGATTTATTTTATTTTATCTTTTTAATTAGTTAAAAATCAGAATTCTTTTCTTATAAATTTAATTAGAATTAGTTCTGTGTTCCAACTCATCAGAACATAATCCCTGAGGTACGATACCCATTCCTTTCGATAGCCCTATTCTGCAAGGAATTCGTTCTATTGCGAAGTGTGGAAATTTTTAATTGATATATTTTTGAGTCACACTCACACACGAATCATAATGTATGTCATATAGTCAGATAGATATATCATATTGCATTCATACATGACTCTGGTCATTGTTGGGTCGGTTGGAGCATATCTACTAGGCATGTTATCGCTCACTCTCTCCCCACAAACATTTTTTAGATAAAGCACTGGCTATGAATGACGCGTAGAAGTACCAAGGTTGAAGAACTTGGAGTTTATTTTGAGCTTTTGGTTATTTATGTTTTTATATGTCATGTTCGGTATCTTTGAAGAAGTTACATTAATGATGTTGAACAATGAACGTTAGGATTAATAGGAATGTGTGTAATTCCTATTTTGGGTATTGATTCCCACTAATCTCCTTTCTTTTGAACTCTAAGTATGTTTATGTATTAAGATGGACAAGCTTGTACATTTGGGTTTCAATGTACATATTTTTTTGCAGACATGGTTCTATTTTAAATGATGTAACTATGGATTTACGGTTGAATAAACATGCTATAAATGTTATTGAATATATTTTTGATTGTTAAGAATGCATGCATGCAATGATAGAGAAATTAGACCTTAAAAAGGACAAGCATAGAACTTGAGGTTCACTTGCCAAGAATCCGATCAATTGGATTCCCAAATATGATAAATCGGACTATTACGATAGATCATAATCCCAAGTCTGATAGATCATATTTTTGGGGTACAGTAATGAAATTAAGTTGATGAATTGGTCGAACAATCTAGTAGTTTACAATAGATCATACGACAGATCATATTTTATAATATGATAGATTAGATTTTCCCATTACGATTGATCATATCCCATGATCCGACAGATCATAATGAATGGTGGAATTATATTTTTGAGGGGTCCACTACTGTGAATTGTTGTATACATATGCACTCATATGTATGAATATGCTTTTGTGTTTACGAGAATAACGGATTGATCGTTAGACGGGTTGATGTTTGATTTTACTATTCACCTCCATTTCTCATGCCCTTCCAAGTGTTGGAAATTGGGGCATGACAATATTACCATTGGATTTGGAGCATTAAAATTGTTGATAAGCTCCATATTCCTCCAAGAAAAAAGGAAATTGGTAAACAGTTTCATCTTATTTGACTTAGCATTATTTTATTATTTTTACTATTTATTCATGGGGAGGCGATATTCGCACTCCCATTTTCTACAATTGCACTCCACCTACCTTTTCTTTTAAAAGAAATGACAAAAAGATCCCTAAACTAACTAATACATCAAACCTTATTTTATAGTACCACAACTACCCTTTATACTATAAAGTTAAACTCTTTTTTATATTCTTTACTTTTTTATTACATTTTTTTGGGCCGTATTAGAAGAGATAATCTTTTAGCCTTTTTTACTTTCTTTAGTACCTTTTTTTTTTGTATCTTGTCAGAAGAGATAACTTGCAAAAGGGATAAATTATTCATGATAACTTTTCTTTTGCCTTCTTCCAATAGAAATAATTTATTCAATAGAGATAATTTCTTTTTTTTGAACATATCAAAAGATATAATTTATTCAATAACAATAACTTTTTTTTGGGTACTCACAATCTAGATAATTTATTCAACAAGAATAAAATTTTCAGGTACTTTTTTTTTTTGGGTCCTATCAAGATATAATTTATTCAACAAGGATAACTATTTTTTGAGTACTTTTAATTTGTAATTCCTACCAAAAGATAATTTATTCAATAGAGATTTTTTTTTATCTCAACCCAAAAGAGATAATTTATTCAACAGAGATAATTTTTTTTTATTATTATTATTATTCGAGTATTTTTTTGGATCGTGTCAAAAGAAATTGAAAACATTATAGATATGAGAGAGAGATGATGTCTAAAAGGCTAGTTTAGTATTTTAAAAAGAGTTAATCATTCACATATGAAATGAGGGTTAGAAATGGCATTTCATTTAAGATGGGAGTGCAAACGTAGAAAATGGGAGTGCGAATATCATCTCCCTTATTCATGCAATGAATGATACTAAATGGATGAATGCTCTTTAAATTTTGGATGAACCGTGAATCTATGTTATATGGACTCTTTAAAAGTACGTGAAGTATCCTTGTCTTATTTATGTCAAATTCCGATACTTCTCGGATACTTGTGAATAAGTAATTGATAATTCTTAAATGTATCAATAATTTAACTTTTTTTTTTGTCCTTTGAAGAACGTATTCAATATTCTTTAAATACTCTGGTTACATATTTGATATTTTCAAATACTCTGATAATCATGTTTGGCAAGTCTAACTTTAAAATTGAACTTTTCCAAGTATAATATCATAGTATGATTGTTAAGAAAAGAATAACGAGGGTTTTAAATGCTTAGATTTTCTTTAAATAAAAAAGGAGATATAACTTAGTTTTAGCCACAGTTGATTGTAATCTAGTTTAATGTTTTCTCCATATTAATATATTGATCTTTCTTGCCTTTGAAAAAAAAAAAGGAGAGACGATTAATCAATTTCAGAATTCTAGATTTTGAATGCCAATGGGATGTTCTTATTCGCATGGCTTGGCAACTTGTACATACATAGTGATTTGTAACTTCTTTAGAACTTGTTTCTCTCTGACATTGATAACTTATTTCCGGATCTAAGTCATGATTTCATTATGCAACTCAGTTCTCATATTGACTGAGCTAGTTTGGAGTACGTAACTTTCAATTATTTTTTGTGTTTTATGTTTAACATTTTCTTAGGGAAAAATGCTCTAACACCCCCCCTCCCAGGTTTTCGTTTATTGCCCACAGAGAATAGTTGTGTCAAAAACAATAGTCAACCTCCCCCAAATTTAGTTGACCTTGCCCTAACACTCCTTTATGCCAAATCTACCCTTCTATTTTGAAATTACAATTGTAACCATAAATAATTGAACCTTTATACTCTCACAATACATAGACCACAGCTTCACCAAAGCTCATCAGTGAAAGTTACCCAAACCCTACCTTGTTGAAGAAGATGATGCCTGAACAAGGAATTGGAAGACCTATATCACAAACCCGTTTAAATTCAAAGAGAGAGAGAAAACCTAGAGAGAGAATACACAAAGAAGGAGAGAGAGAGCCTCCACTGGAAGACAACTAGCGCAGCACCAAGCCATGGCCACCCAAACCAAGCTCCATCGCCATCTCCTCCAACGTACACCGCCAACTAGTTCGCCAAACTTCACCATCCAAAGACCCATATTGCCAAAGTACAACAGTGATCACCATCGCAACTATAACAGTCGTCACCTTTACTCACCGGAAACTAGTACAATAAAGCCACCACAATGAAGATCCAACAACGCCGAGACTACATTGGAGAACAACTACCAATGTCACCGAAACAAGCTTCACCAACCGTATAGCCACTAATAACCCACCACTGAGTCACAACGAATACACAACCAAAACCAAACCATGCCAAAGCACTTTCTACCGCGTTCGCCAGAAGCTCCACCATGCATAGACGACAACCACTGCAATAGAGATTGCACCATCGTCCTCTTTGTCATCCTAAGTATCACAATGTCGCTGTTCACAGACCACTGTCACGGCGAGCCCCATGGCAGTCATCACCGATGTTTGAGAAGACCCATTTATCTTCACCATCACAAAATTGAAGACCCAAACCAAAGACCCACGACCACTGTCAAGCACTCCACCTCGTCGCCACGTATGGTTGTCATCGCCAAGCTCCATTAGCCTCATATCCACTACCGGCAGCAAAAAAAGAGGAGAGAGAAAGGGATAATAGGTAGAGAGAAAAGATGAGAAGAGAGAGATGGAAAGAGAAAAGAAAAAGCAAAAATAGAGATAAATTATCTGGAGGGTATAAAGGTCCAATTATATAAGGTTAAAATTATAATTTAAAAAAATGGTAGTTTGGATAAAAAGGTATGTTAGAGGAAGGTCAACCATATTCGAGAGAGGTTGACCATCGTTTTTGAGACAACTATTCTCCATGGGTAATAAACGAAAACATGAGGGAGTGTTAGAGCTTTTTCCCCTATTAATCAACCCAGCCCACTCTGAGCTCTGCATGTGAACTTCAAGCCATTGTCTTGAAGGAATGGAACCCGCAATCTACCACCCCATCATTTTGTGTTTTAACTCTTTCAAACTTTTACTTTCTACAAGCCCGGTTGGTGTTATCTATCCCCCCTCCCAAAGGGAAGGTCGCCCCATGAGGGGCATATTGTGGGTTTGTTGTGCTTTGTTTTAACTTCCGGGAAAATTTTCTTTTTCTTTTGGTTTGTACCTTATATCTATCAGTAGGAAAAAGTTATGTAGCTAGGATAATCCATCTCAGATGGAAGCTTGAACACTGACTATCTGGAAAAGTCATGTTACCATTAAATTTGGAGCATTAGAATTGTTAATAAGCTCCATGATCTTCAAAGAGAAAAGGGAAAATGGTTAACAGTTTCATCTTATTTGACTGAGCATCATTTTATTGTTTCTCTTCTTTATCCCTGCAATGAATGATACTAAATGGATCAGTACTTCTTAAATTTAGGATGAACCATGAATCTATGTTATATAAACTTTTCAAAAGTACATGAAGTATCCACGTCAGAAACATCACACTCGGACAAGGGTATGAGATGTGTCTGACACATTTGGTCAGACATGCTTAAAAAGCATATCTAGTAATTTAATTTTATTAGATTATTGTTTCAAAGTGAGTTAAATGTCTATTTTGAACACTATGAATTATTGTTTCAAAGTGAGTTAAATGTCTATTTTGAACACTATGTTACAAAAATAGTGTTATTTTATTATAGAAAATAAAAGAAATATACTAAATAATATGAATACTTAGAAGGATTTGACATATTTGACACTTGAAACATACTAGCACCCATACCCGACTTAGTAAAGTAGCCGTGGCGGGAATATTATTTTCACTTGATTTATTTGTTGATAAATTCTCTTATGGAAACCATAGTTTGGCTACCACCATCAGAGGAGATTTTCTATGCGTTGTTATACTAAAGACTTTAGTCATATCCAAATCTTTACCTTGCATACCAGTAGGAAGCTCCCAATCAAAACTGTTGAGAAGTTGAGTCAGCGCCAGGTCAACACTCACCATTCCGAATGTAATAGCAGGGCAATTTTTTCTGCCAGCTCCAAAAGGTATCAGCTCTAAATCTTGCCCCTTGATATCAATAGTTTTGCCCATGAATCTCTCTGGTTCGAATGTTTCTGGTTTTTCCCAAGATTGTGTCCCTCCCTACAGCCCAGGCAATGACTAAAATTGTATTTTGGCAACAATATTGTACCCATCAATTGTTATATCTTCCATGGATTCTCTTATGAGTGATACTGGTGCCGGAGGATGTAAGCGAAAGATCTATTTGATAACAGCTTTTGTGTAAGGCAGCTGAGGCACGTCACTCTCTAACACGAATCTTTTTTCTCCAACGACTCTTCTTACTTCAGCTTGTGCTCTTTCCACTACTTTGGGTTTCGTGATGAGCTCTGTTATCCCCCAATCTAAGGTTGTATTAGTTCCTGCCGTGACCATGTCCTGTAATAACAGTAACAATTCCTTAATTCCTTAAATGGGAGGAAAATACACCAGTAACTTGAACTATGTGATTCTTATGGATGTGAATGAATTTAAAGAGAGAAGCAGTGAATATGGAAGATTTTACAACCAAGATCATGTGTTTAATATTGTCCATAGTGAGAGGCATTTCGGTGGCCTCACTCCTTTGTATTTCTAGCAAGACATCCACGAGATCCTTAATGTGTTCTTTCTCTCTCTTGAGATTTAGATGTTCCTTTATAATCTCAGCAAAGAAGTGATCAAAACGTCTAAAGGTGTTGTGAAGTCTTAATTTCATGGAAGGAAAAAATCTCCAATGCTGAATCTTCCTAGCAATTCCTGGTACTCTTCAAGCATCTTTTGGAACCCAAGTCTATCATAGTCTCCTCCTGCTGAGAAATCCCTTCCAAATGCCATATATCAGACGACATCATTTGCATATAATCCAAGCATCTTGGTTAATGGGTGGTGATAGAATATGATTCTGCAACCCGCTGAACCAGGCATGCAACTTCTTTTTCTTACAAAGCTATAAGATTGGACACGCCTGGCACTTGGTAGCTCAAGTATGCAACCCTTTTAGCATTGTGACTAACAGACACCAGTTTCTTTATGGGCGGCCATCTAATCATATGCCTAAAATTCTAGCACCCTCTTTCAAATTGTCAATCATCTAAAATGGTGGTTCCTATAATATCCCGCTCCAACACATGGTATGATATTGTCCGCTTTGGGCCTAAGCCCGAACGATTTTGCTCTTGAATTTTACCCCAAAAGGCATCATACCATTTGGAGAGAACATATTACATATAATCACATCCCCTTCTCCACACCCAGGCGATGTGGGATTGAGCACACACATGGCAGCCACATCACCTTCCAGGTCATCCATTACCAAGCAACCAAAAACATAAGGAAAGGTCTGGATTCCCTCCCCAAATAATAGTACCAGACACTGAATTCCTGTAGTGAATCAAGGCATAGATTCATAAATACAAAAAGGGTGGAAAGGCTTAAAACGCCAAGGAAAGCAGATGATGGAACAGAATCTGACGCAAGAACAGATCTTGCAGGAGATGCGAGAACGACTCGAGGAATCTAACCGGCGCAACGACCTGCTCCATGAGAGGATAGCCCGACTCACAGGAAAGCAACTTAGGAATTCCTCACCTGACAAGGGGATCTCGAAGGACCACAACTCTGTTTGGGAGGGAGAGCCAAAATACCAACCGACCAGAGTTCCAAACCACCAGATTGAACGTCCAGTTCGATGTAATTACCGAATGACTGGAAAAAGTCAATGCAGACATCAAGGACTTGAAAAACCAGACCCCAGTGGATCTGGCGACTAGCAAAGTAGTGCAATCCCCTTTTACGAAAAAAATAAGGAAGTCCCCGAATTCGAGGAAGTTCGTAGTCCCGAACTTCATCACCTTCGACGGAACGACTGACCCAGTTGACCATCTCTTCCACGTACAGTAGAGAATGACGCTCCACGCAGAAGATGAGAACCTCATGTGCAAAATTTTCCCAACAAGCCTGTTAGGAGCCACCCTAACTTGGTTCAAACAACAGCCCTCGGGCACAATCCCTAGCTTCACCAAGCTATACGAGATCTTTATTGCCCAGTACATAAGCAACCGGTGATAAAAGAAAACCATCTCTTCCCTTTTCACTATGAGAAAGGCAAAGGGGGGGACCCTGAAATCCTTCATGAACAAATTCAATTTGGAGATGTCCCTGATCGATGGGTGCGACCAAGCCGCAGCGGTGGAAGCCTTCAAAGTAGCCATGATCCTAGGTTCCAAGTTCCATTCAACCTTAGTGAGAATAACCCCTAGAATAATGGGAGATCTGAACTCAAAGGCACAGGGGTATCTTAGTCTCGAGGAAGACGAGGCGCTTTGTCAGCAAAGATCAACCCTGAAAAGCATCAACACCCAATCCAAGGAAAATGGGTGCAAATCGAAGGGGTAGGGAGGACCCACGCAGCCCCACCAAAACTAGAAAAGTGACCCAAATTCGAAGAAGAAAACACCCCATTGAAGAGCCAGGCTATATCAGGAAAATAATGGTCGAGGTATATTCTTGACTCCATCACCTATTAAGACACCAGCCAACCGCAAAGATCAGACCAAGCATTACGCCTTCCACCATGACTATGGACACACCACCAACGAGTGTTGGAACCTGAGGGGTCAAACGGAGGCAATCATAGCCAAAAGTGGGTTGATCGAATATGTGGTAAGAGACCTTCCTAGCCAGATTGGGCATCAGACCCCAGAGCACGAAGAGAAACAAAACTTGAACCCAATAAGGACGATTAACACCATACATGGTAATTCGACTCACGAAAGTCAAAGCACAAGCAAATCTAACATTCGTCAGGCTAAAGAATTTTAAAAGTTAGGAGAGATCAACTCAGTCCAAAGTGAAAGAACTGACGCTCGAATCATGTTCGGAGATCTCAATTTGATGAGGGTATAACTCCCACATGAAGGCCCACTAGTTGTCAGCTTACTGGTGCCAAACTGTCAAGTAAAAAGAGTGCTCATCGATACAATATCAAGTGCTAACATAATGACACTTGAAGTGTATGAACAAATAGAATTCAGCAATGATCAGATAGAGCTAGAAAAGGGTCCGCTTATGGGATTTGATGGAAAGAGAGACACCCCAATCGTAATGATATCACTATCAGTGACTGCAACGCAGAGAACACTAAGAGAGAAATTTATGATAATCGACGTCCACTCCTCGTACAACCTCATCATGGGAAGATGATGGATACACAGGATACACGAGGTCCCATCGACTCTGCACCAGGTGATAAGATGTTTGGCCCCTAACGGGAAAGAGACAATGGACCTACTCGACAATCAAATAGCAGCGAAAGAGTGCTATTCACTAGCAATCAAGCGCACACCTAAGAAGGAAACACCCAATGCGGAGAAAGGTACCCAATAGCAATCACAAAAGCCAAAACCACCCAAGGAGCTAGACATTGGAAGCATAGCTCAGCTCATAGAATCACTCTAGACGATCCAACTCGGGAGTTCAAGGGAAGAAAAAAACACGCAAATCAAAACACTTCTGTAGGAAAAAGAGAAAGCTAAATTGATGGATATGCTGAAAAGAAACAGAGACATATTTTCCTAGAGCCATCTCGACATGCTTGGCATAGACCCTAACCTGGAAAAACATACTTTGAACGTGAACCCCAACAGCACCCCCATTAAACAAAAACAGCGAAGGTTCGCCCCGGAGAGAAATAGGATAATAGCTGAAGAAATCAGTTCTATGCTCCAGGCAGGTTTTATCAGAGAAGTAAAGTACCCGAAATGGCTCTCAAATGTAGTGGTGGTAAAGAAGAAGAATGGGAAATGGAGAGTGTGTGTCGACTTCACTAATTTAAATAAGGCATATCTGAAGGACAGCTACCCTCTCCTAAAGATAGACCAGATGGTGGATGCCACCACTGATTACGAACTGCTATCAACGAGACCATGGAAGCATACATTGTTGACATTGTAGTCAAAAGTAAAAGGAGGAAAGATCACCTACGACACCTGCAGGAAAATTTTGAAACCCTCAGGAAACACTGGCTAAAATTAAATCCATTAAAGTGCTTGTTCAGAGTATCGTCGGGACAGTTCCTTGGCCATATGGCCAACAGAACTGGAATAGAGATGAGCTTGTCTCAAGCGTCGGCGCTGATCCAAATCCTCGAACCAAAAACCCATCGAGAGGTTCAAGTCCTAACCGGCCGAATTACTGCTTTCAGCCGATTCATATCCCGCCTCTCGAAAAAATGCAAGTCATTCTTCCACACCATTAAAAAGAAGGAAGGAGGAGTATGGGGGATAGATCAATTAGAGGCACTAAAAAATTTGAAAGAGTATATAACTTCTGCACCAATCCTCTCGATACTGAAGCTTGGCGAAACTTTATATGTCACGCCCCAGAATCTGAATCGCCGGGACTCCCCCGAATGACCCGAATCCCGAGTGTGAACCCGTTCACTCAACCTCGTGAATGACCTTAATCACACTCATACGATAGTATCAAGCCTTGATACCATGTTGTCACGTCCTAATTCTTAACTCCCGAAAATCGAGGTTGAACCCGTCTATTAAGCCCTAATGGACCATTTTAACCTTTCATCACCATGAAAGCCTAGTCACCCACTTGTATTTACCTATGCACAAGTCAACATCACCTAGTCTCAATGGCCTCAACTATACAACCATTCAATTGGTTCTATCCCACAAAAAAGAATACATAACTCCTTGTGATTTTATTATCAATATCTGAAAATACAACCATTGGAAATATTTTTTAAAAATACACAATTTCAAAAAAAGAATCACCAAAATCCGATTTGAAATGAAGGAGATATGCCTCTTTGAAGTTGGACAAAACACTATTTGAATAGTGCATGCTGTAAAAGGGGGATCGATCGCCCAAGGTCGACCGAGTCTGGTTTTTGGCCTTTTACAGGGGCGATCGATCGCCGTAAAATAGGGGGATCGATCGCCTTAAATCCCAGGCAAAATTCTGCAACCTAACTTAGCCAAAACTTCATCCCAATTTCAAATTCGAATATCTCACAATTCGTAAGTCCGTTTGACTTTAAATTTGACATGAATCATTCTTAACATGTCTAGTTTCTAACCCAATTAGAATCATATAAAAATCACAACCAAAACTTAGGTTATACTCAAATCAACATGTACAGGTCAGATTACCAACACTTGCACTAAAACATGCATATCTTTCTCAATTTAGATCCAAACAAGGTCCATGACCTATGAAATTAAAGCTAATATAATTATCCTCCTATAAATATAAATTCCATTCATGCCTTGAACTCAAAATGGATAATTTTTGGGCATGTGTCCCCCCAATGGCTACTCTAATGCCTCAATTAGCATCAAAACATTCACACAACTTACAACATGTCAATGAAAACAAAATTCCATAATCTTTGCATTCTAAATCATCCATTCCACTCAAATCATACATCAAACAGGATATACAAAAACACAATTTAACTTCATCCCTTCAAACTACATATCCATTTCATTTTATTCTTAACTCATTTACTTAAGAAAAATTCATACATATAGTCACAACATAAGAAGAGGTCATCACTTTACATTCCAAATGTTTCAAAACATGAACCTTGTCCAAGAAATACATCCCAATGGGATGGATTCTGAGTTTATATAGTCATTACAAGGATTTCACGTATAAAGTCCAAAAATGCTAAAAATCCTACAATGACTACAAATAAATAATCAACGTGCCACAAGTTGGCACGAATTGCCAAATATACAATATCCAAATGATCATCATACTCTAATTGAGTTTCCAAAATGCCCGTAAGAACTATAAAGTCCCTATCATCATCCTTAATGCATAACCTGAAAATGTTGGGGGGGAGCGGGGTGAGCACCACTGCGGCTCAGTAGAGATACCCCAACCCCACCTAAGCGCCAACCCGATGCCGACCTACATGAATGTAAGTCATGGCATCCCTATCGGCTACATGGCATATGCTAGAGCATTTAGACATTCATAGCATATTCAACACGTGAGCAACATTATCAAATGAATGCCTTCAAGCAATGCATGTTTAACTCAACAACCTAGACCACACACACACCAGTGGTTCATGATTTGTCAAAAATCCAACAAAAGAGACATGGGTGGGCATACTCCAAACCCCCATGTCACATTTTCAATGAAAAACACTCTTTGGGACATTTTATCAAACACCATGTATGCAACATGTCATAGATGATGTTAACACCACAAGCATCACCAAATAATGATTTAGCATACATTTACAAGGCTCTACACATTGGCATTAAATTACATGCTCAAGAAACACCAAATCATGCTTTTCACATAACATTTACTACAAAGCTTCATACATGTCATACATATATCAACTCTATAACATGTAATACACATAAATCACCTCTTTATCATGCAATCATATAACAAATGCAACAAGGAGAGGGAAACCCAACCTCCTAACTTTACCTAGCATGTTAACCCCCCAAGAAACCCACAATTCAACCTATAG
This sequence comes from Cornus controversa, assembly GCA_026545225.1. Classification (NCBI taxonomy): domain Eukaryota; kingdom Viridiplantae; phylum Streptophyta; class Magnoliopsida; order Cornales; family Cornaceae; genus Cornus; species Cornus controversa. The sequence continues at coordinate 24,474,530 of CM048848.1, read as the reverse complement.
AATTGACACTTACGGAGGAAGAGATACCCTTAACTCAAATCCAAGCTTGGTTGTTGAAGATCCAATTTCCACCAAGCTCCAAACTCCTCCAACGGCAACTTTCCACTGATCAAATCGAAGAGGAGAGTGAGGGAAGCAACTTTAATTCTTGGCTCCACCCTCAAATCCCATTTCTAGACCTTTAAATTGAAGAAAGAAGGAGAGAAGAGATGCTTTGTAGAGAGAGAGATCCGGCCAAGAGAGAGAGAGAGCCCAAAATTTTGATTTTTTTCTCTCTTTTCCATATATATATCTATATAATACATATATTTTTCCATTTGCAACTAAACCCTCTATCTTTCCCTTATTTGCTCCTTGTTATGGGCCATTTGCCCTTATTCGTAAAACTAGCCTTTCCTCACTTTTCAAAACTTCACTTATGCCCATAAACTTACATCCATACCCATACGCCACTCTCAAGTGTCCCTAGTTACCTCCCGATTTACCCGGATCCATTCCGATCCCACACCTCGAACCGAAAACATAAAAATGATTATTTAAATCTACTAAGCATGTCATTAGGTGACTAATCATGCTTAAAAGTTACTGACCCATAATTATAATTCAAAAAAAATTTGGGTCGTCACATTATATCTGTACGTAGCAATGTCGAAGGTATCTATAAGTGCAGCCTTGGTCCGAGAAGAGGACCAGAAGTAGCAGCCAGTGTATTATCCCAGCAAGACAATGACGGATGTAGAAAATAGATACTCAAGAGCGAAAAAGCTGATCTTGGGCCTTTTACACACAAAGAAGAACTGAGGCACTACTTCGAGTCACACCCGATAATCGTTCCAACAAACTTGCCGCTCATGACAATCCTTGGCAAACTAGACATAACTGGAAGATTAATTAAGTAGGCCATGGATCTCAGTGCTTACGACATCCATTTCAGGCCCTGGACGGCCCGAAAGGGCCAGGTGCTGGCCGAATTTGTACTGGAGTATGACGAACTAGAAGACAAGGGGGAGAATCTCACCCGGTGGGAGATATATGTCAACGAATCATCAAGCCAAACAGCAATCGAGAGCCGAAGTTGAGGTTAGGACTCCAGACAGAACCACTCTACATCACGTGATGAGATTTGATTTCGACACCTCCAACAATATGGTAGAATACGAGGCCCTTCTAGCAAGGCTCCGGATAGCAAAATCACTACAAATAAGGAAACTAACCATATTCAATGATTCACAACTAGTTGTGAATCAAGTTAATGGAAAGTTCTAGGCTAGAGAAGACAAGATGAATGCCTACCGAGAAGCAGTGCTCGAGAACATAAAAGAGTTTGGTGAAGTAAGACTTAACCATATCCTGCGCGAGAGAAATGAAGTGGCCGATCGACTGGCCTGCTCGACCTCTTATGCGGATGAATCTCTGACTAGAGTGTCCTCTATAGAAGAATTAAGTGAGCCAAGCATTACAAACCACTGGAGGTGTTCATGATCCCGAGGGAGCCAAGCTGGATGGATTCAATCAAGGCATACCTGAAGAGTGGGATCCTTCCTAAACAGAAAGGAGAGTCGAAGAAGTTGAGGATGAAGGCAGCTAAATACACCACTGTCAACAACCACCTATATAGAAGATCGTATTCAAGGCTGTTGCTACGATGCTTAGCACCATCTGAAGCAACTAGAGTCCTGAAGGAAATTCACAAAGGAGTTTGTGGGAACCATTTGGGAGGGAGGTTATTAGCTCACAAAGCTCTGACGTTGGGGTATTTCTGGCCTTATATGTCACACGATGCGGCAGAGTACTCTAGAAACTATGATAAATGCCAAAAGCACGCCCAACTGCTACACTAGCCACCAGGAAACTTGAATCTAATGACCAGCCCTTGGCCTTTCGCCCAATGGGGGATGGACATGGTAGGACCGTTGTCGACCGCAACACATAAAAAGAAGTACGTCCTCTTGGCCACAAACTATTTCACCAAATGGGTGGAAGTAGAGGCATACACTACGGTGACCCATTCATAAGTCAAAAAGTTCATTTGGAATAACATCATATGCTGATTCGGCATCCCCACCTCAATAATTATAGACAACGGGAAGAACCTAGATAACCAATTCATTCAGAGGTTCTTTACGAAGTATGGGATCAACTAGAAGCTTTCCTCAAGGTCATACCCGCAAGGAAACGGTCAGGACGAGATCACTAACAAGACCATCTTTGAGAACATCTGGAAATAACTAAAAGAAAGGAAGGGTCGTTGGCTAAAAGAATTACCAAACGTACTCTGGGCCTATCGGACCACCCCTAGATGATCGACTGGAAATAGCCTTTTCAGCATGACGTACAGTATGGAAGTTGTGGTACCAGTTGAGCTCAGAGTTCCCACCTTAAGGACCAAATCTTTCGATGAGCAAGAAAATAATCTTCAAATCGAACACAATTTGGACTTACTTGAAGAAAAGAGAAATGTCAGGCGGATAAGGATGGCTATATACAAATAGGGTCTCTGTCGGGCCTATAACAAAAGAGTCAATCCGTGGACATTCGAACGAGGTGATTGGGTCCTGCGCAAGGTGACCGGCAACATCAAAGAACAAAATGCTAAAAAATTGGTAGCAAAATGGGAAGGCCCATTTGAAGTAATCGAAGTCATTGGAAGAGGAGCTTACAGGTTACAAAGGGTTCATGGCAATGGAGCCATAGTTGAAAAACCTTAGAACGCCATACACCTGAAAAGGTACTATGTATAAGCCCCATCACATTTTATTTCAATAAAGCTCATAAGATCCCACCATGACTTGCGTCCCATATTGAGTTAATAAGATCTTTTCTCTAAATTAATATATTGAATTTCTCTAGCGAATACGCAAAGGCAGTGGGATTGGGCCGCAAACCAAAAAAATCTACAATGCAATGCCACTGTCTTGCCCATTTTTGCGAATTCTATAAATAAAAAGACTTCAGCATGACCAGCCGAACGTCTCAAATAAATATAATTGGCTAAGGCATGGCCAACCAAACGTCAGTATAAATAAAAAGACTTTGACATGACTAGACGAACGTCACAAATAAACATAATTGGCTAAGGCATGGCTAGCCGAACGCCAGTATAAACAAAAAAACTTCGGCATGACCAACCGAACGTCTCAAACAAACATATTTGGCTAAGGTATGGCCAGCCGAATGCCAATATAAATAAAAAGACTTCGACATGACCAGTTGAACATCACAAATAAATATAATTGGTTAAGGCATGGCTAGCAGAACGCCAGTATAAATAAAAATAATTCGGCATGACTAGCCAAACATCTCAAACAAACATAACTGGTTAAAGATGGCCAGCAAAATGCCAGTATAAACAAAAGACTTTGGCATGACCAGCTGAACGTCTCAAACAAACATAACTGGCTAAGGCATGGCCAGCCGAATGCCAATATAAATAAAAAGACTTTGGCATGACCAGCCGAACTTCACATATAAATATAATTGGCTAAGGCATGGCCAGCCCAATGCCAGTATAAACAAAAAGACTTCAGCATGACCAGCCCAACGTCTCAAACAAACATAACTAGCTAAAGATGGCCAGCCAAACACCAGTATAAACAAAAAGACTTTGACGTGACCAGCCGAATATCTCAAATAAACACAATTGGCTAAGGCATGGCCAGCCGAATGCCAGTATAAATATAAAAACTTTGGAATGACCAGCCGAAAGTCTCAAATAAAATAGAATTGGCTGGGACATAACCAGCCATCAGATGAGAGGTCTAATCTATTGGATAAAGCACGATTGGCTAAACGCCAGGGCTTGGAAGTCACAGGTACACACCTGCCTTCACGTAGCAGATTTTAGTATAAAGACAAATGGGTAAGCATGCCAAAAGAAAAGTAGGAATGCACAAGTTATAAGTAAAAGATCATTCTTTTCATTAAAAAATCTATTACAAGATTATAGACTGTTCCCTAAGACCGTTTCTTAAATAGCTATTACAAGATTGCAAAGACTGAAACAATGCCAAAAGTCACTGAGCACTCACTGGAGGAGAAAAGACAACCCCTACACATTTTGGAGCATCGACTTCAGTATACCCAGTGGCATCATAAAAAATGGCTGAGATCTCCCTCTCCTCATCCCCTTTGTCAGGATCTTGATAGGTGGGCCTGAAAGTCCTATCTCCTAATTGTAATCAGCCAAACCCCCCAGATACGACCGATCGTCCTCAAGGGCAGTCGCATTCTCAAATCCTTGGTGGAAGGCCTCGACATTGCTGATTTGAACCGTTCAGAACAACCTATGGAACTGAGCCCTCTTTCCAATTTAAGAGATCTTTCCTGCAAAGAATGGACATTCAGCTCGGATTCAGAGGCTCTAGACTCAGCTAAAGCCCTTTGAAACTCAGTTTCCTCCTTCTCCTTAGCCAGATCCTCCAATTGGGATTTGAGTCGCTCATTTTCCAACAATAAAACCTTGGCCTTTGATTTCTCACTATTAGTTTCACGTATAGTGGCATGGAAGTAAGCTTTTCACTTTACTTTGACAGAAGCTTGCTCGCCAAACATATTCTGCACAAGCATTAAGAAGTGTTAAAAAGACATAAAAAAAAGAGGAGAATGCATATGGGAAATTCAAATCTACTCACCCGCAAGGCTAAATTTGAGCAAGTATCAAGCAGACCTCCCACCGACATCCCCATCATCATCTTCTGATCCTTGGGAGGCCACATATCTTTTATGAAAGCCTTCATAGTGTCCCTGTTCTCAAGCACAGAATCCTCGACCGAAAGAGGCATACCATTGGACTTCACCATCTGGTGAGTCCAAGCTTCTACCGAAGAAGAGCTAGGGATGTTAGATCTGAGTGCACCAGCTCCAGCAGTAGTAGGTCCCATAGTCCTCGGAGTTGAAAGAGTATCAGAGGCACCAGTCTTGTGAGATTTGGGAGGAGGTTCAACCTCTTTGATCTCTATCACCTTGGTCGCATAGGACCTCTCTCCAGCCTTTTCCTTAACAAGCTTATTTTGTAGAGCGATAGACACTTCTTTCTCCCGCTCGATCGCCAGAGCGCTGAGCTCACACTTCTTCTCAGGTTACTTTTTAGGCTTCATTTTAGTTATCCTCAAAAGCTTCATCCTGGCACTAGACGCTTTTTCTGAGAGAGCTTTGAGTACCTCAGAGTCAAGAAGAAATGATGACTTTGGAATATTCTTCCACACTTGATCATCGAGCGTCTTCAGACGCACTGCCAACTCAGAACGAGGTAAAAGATCCCTAACTACAGCAACAAAAGATCAGATTTGGTTAAAAAGTAGGACATCACATATAACGCAATTGCAGTGAGGGTTAAACAGAAAGTCAGATAGAGGGATACCTAATCTACCAAACTTCTGAGAGATGGGAAACTTTTCAGAAGAAGGGACCTTCCATTTCCCCCCAACGACCACAAGCTGAGCTTTCCAACCTTTGTCCGAAGAGGGATGACCAATATAGAGTGACCTACCTGGTCGAGGGAAGAAATGGAAATGATTACTCTCATTCTTTGTAGTGCAAATTTGGTAACAAAGAAGGAGGTTGTCAAATCCCAATTCGAGCCCATGAGTATGATTGAGAGCAAGAACACTAGAAATAACCTTGAAGAAATTGGGGTTTACTTGCAGAGGGGCTAGGCGCAGTTGATTAAGGAAAAGATGATAAAAAGGGTGAAGAGAAAACCAAAAAGCAGGAAAATGACTAGCTGAAAAAAGCATGTCATCTTTGCACAGACCCTCTAGTTCTTGAGGGTAACATCAACCGGGACCTCACAATCTAATCTACGTTTGCCTAAATTCACAGGAGTCCTAACTAGGTCACGATCAACATCATCTAAGTCAGAATCCAGAGAACCCTGGTCTCCTAGGTCTGTCCGCCCTAAAGAGGGAGCGTTTACTGGTTTCGGTGGGACAGAGGGAGCCCCCGGAAGAATCAAATCATCCTCACCCTCGTCAAGAAACTCATCAATTAACTGATAGGTTTCCAGCGATCCAAACTCATCAACAATTTCTACCCCTTTCATCTTATCCATACCTAAGAAATAAAGAGCAAAGAAAGAAACTAATACTAACCTTAAAAGGTGAGCAAGGAAGGAAGCCACAGATCGCCCAGAATCTACAATGCTCTAAAATGACCAAAAAATACTTGAAAAGGTCCAAACATTTATGAGGAGGCGACGTTGCGGTAGCCACCAAGGGCATGAAGCCCAAACATAATCTGGCAATCCAAACAAAACGTTGTCCATGATAGAAAAGCCCTTTCAAATTCAAACAAAATTGAAAGGGGTTTTTGGGGAAAGTGTGGCAAAAGAAAATCACCCGCTAAAGGACGACACGTGTAAATGCCAACTTGGAAGCATACATGGCAGCCATGTCACCTTCTAGGTCATCCATTACCAAGCAACAAAGAACCTAAGGAAAGGTCTGGATTCTCTCCCCAAATAATAGTACCAGACACTGAATCAATCTAAGGCATAGATTCATAAATACAATCAAAACCCAAAATGGGCGAAATGATTATTGGCACGATTAATGTATTCACAAAGTTATTTAAAGGTTTAAAATGCCAAGGAAAGGGACACAATTTGGGAGAAGAGAAAATTTCTTTTAAGTGTGGTGACCATTTTTCTGCACCTACAATATCTAAAATGTATATGATTTGAGATATCTTTGTAGCTTTTCATTATCATTTCTTGTTTCATGTTTTTACTTTCTCATAAATTCCTTTCATGTTCTTCTCACTTGTCAAAAATAAAATTAATTCCTCTAGTGTTCTTCTCACTTGGGGCAAACTGGGCTGCCGGGTTTCGATGGGTTTCTGGGATGGGTTGAAAGAACCAGACGGACATGGGTTTGGGTCAGGGTGGGCAGGTGCCTATATTGGCCGGGCGGGTCGGAATAGGAGCCCCGCTATCTTTTGCCATCCACATTTTACCACTGAACATTTAACACACTGATTATGATTCCAGTGATGAGGTATCTGGTATTGCAGGTGATTTGATTGAAGTGGAATTCCATATTCCAAATTATTGCAGTTGCTTGGACTCATTGAGGTCTTTCTAACAGTGATGATGTTTCATTTTTTCACTTGTGTTGATTGAGCTCTAAATATTATATTATTAGCTGGAAAAATTATTTACTGGGTAGATCACCTTGAGAGCATCCTGTATCTAAGTGCAATTTTTCTTCAAGCTCTGCGTTCAGTATATATTCCTCCATCTATATCACAAACAAATGTGACAAGTCAGAAGAGTTTTTTTTAGAATATATTTTAGTTCAGATTATCTAATTCACAATCCAATAATGGTTTAAGCTAATAATACTTGGTCTATATTTACACACTTTCTAAATATGTTTTACTCTTGAAAACAAGAAACAAGCAACAAACTTGACAATGTCACAGATTACACTAGCAAGAACATGGAGTTGCAACAGCAAGGAGAGGTATTCTTCTACGGATTGTACCACCAGTGCATTCAGTCATGTCCAGATGTTCTCCCTTGGCTCCACCAGGCAATGCCCAATTGAACTTGTGCACGAGATTTGCTAACACAAACTCATTGGTGACCATTGCAAAGGAGGTCCCTGGGCAGCCCCTCCTGCCAGCTCCAAATGGAATCAATTCAAAGTCATGCCCTCTGAAATCTATAGAAGAATTCAAGAATCTCTCAGGCTGAAACTCTTCAGGTTCAACCCATGACACGGGGTCTCTTCCGATTGCCCAAGCATTGATCATAACCATTGTTCCTGCCGCAATGTCATAGCCCATTAGTCTGACATCTTCGCTTGCTTCACGTCCGAGTAATGGCATAGGAGGATGCAAACGAACAGTTTCTTTGATCACTGCTTTAAGTTAGTGCATTTCCTCCAGATCATCAGCTGTTATGTGTGGTTTACCTTTAAGAATCTCTCTCACTTCATTTTGCACTTTATCCATTACTCTGGGATATCTTAATAGTTCTGCCATTGCCCATTCTAGGACTGTTGAGGTGGTATCAGTTCCACCAGCAAAGATGTCCTACAAGAATCAGGAGATAATTCAACTTCAGATGGTTAGTAAAGTTTGTTCAATATATGTTAGTATCCTTGATGTGAATATCCTTCCAAACTAGCCATCATGCGCGCTCGCACATAGAGGAGGAGAGGGAGAGAGAGCATGAAAAAAATCTTAATAACCATCGAGCAGGTAAGGTTCTGTGTTCAAACCTCCCTCTTACCCTGATAATTAAAAGTGAAACATGTTTTGGACCAAAAAGAAGATCACACGTGAGAGTGTATGTTGAAGGATTTGTATATTTGAGTTACATCCTTTCTAATAGCTTCAACTTTTAGAGTAGATGGTTGTCAACAAAACAAATTAGTAGTCTCAATTATTCAATTATTAGCAGCTTTATATATCAATCAGATTTGTAAAGGGTTGTGCTGGATTAGTCTTTTCTTAATACAGCCTAAAGAAACAATTGGATTGGATTACTAATTTGTGCAAAGTTCACTATACACTATAGATAAAGCTCCATTCTGTTTTCATTGGAAAGTTGTGACTTGCTCAATGCTCTCTGCATTAATAATTGATCTCACTGGATTGGATCAGATTCGTGAGACTAGTTGAATATATCTGGTAAGACTAGTAATTGGGAAAGATCTAGTAAGCCTACTTTAACTGGATTGCTCTAAGTTTGGAAAACTGGTCTTCAGTTGAAGACTCTTTTTCCTTTCTGCTATGTTTGTTACCGGATTTAGCATACATTGGAACCTCTTGGTGAGACTAAGCTGGGTCAAATCTAGTAATTTAGCATAATATATACTACAACTAGTTCTTCTGAATATATTTGCTGATTTCTATTTTTATTACCTTGCTGTTTTCTGATGTAGTTGATGAGTTGTCTTTATTGTCTTGACTCCTTAGTAGTGTGTGTTGTGTTGTATCTTGCTGGTTCTTTAATAAAATTCTAATTTTCCAGAGAGAGAGACTCACCAAGATGAGAGCTTTGAGGCAATCTCTATCAACGGAAAGGCCAGCAGTTTTGTCTTTATGGATCCTAAGCAAAATATCAAGGAAATCCTTACTGCCTTTGTCTTCAACCCTCTCATCGCCATCAGTCTTCCTTTTCGGGACATTCATACGCTCTTCAATTACTTGCTCCAGGAATTCATCAATTTCTCTTGTAACTCTGTCCAATTTAGCATACAAACCAGTGAGATGATTGATCCATGCAAGCCATGGAATGAAGTCCCCAACATCAAAACTGCCCAATAACCCCATGAAATCCTTCAATAGCAACATAAACTTCTTGCCACTTTCCCTTCCACTGTACTTCCTCCCAAAAGCAGCCCTACTTACCACATCATTCGTTAGCAACATGAATATTTCGCTTAAATTCAATGCCGAGGATGAGGAAGTTAATTCTTCAATCTTCTTCATCAGGAGTGCTGTTTCTTCTTCTCTGACAACATGAAAAGACTGAACTCTTCTATTACTTAGAATCTGGAGCACAAAAATGCTTTTCATCTGCCTCCAGAATTCGCCATAAGGGGACACCGACACGTCCTTGTAATCGTAGAAAAGCCGTTTAGTGATGTTCGATTTCGGCCTGTTTGAGAAGAGCAGATCATGTGTTTTTATGATCTCTCGAGCAGCATCAGCAGACGAGGCAACAAGCATCGGAACGCTGCCTAGATGAATCAACATGAGAGGCCCATGTCGTTGAGCTAAAGATCGGAGTGAGCGGTGAGGGGGCAAATCCAGTTGGTGGAAGTTTCCTATAAATGGGAGCTTTGGTGGTGAAGGTGGTAAGTGTTTGTTGATGGTACCAGTATTGAGGAGCCATGTCTTGATTAGTAATGCTATGAATAACAAAGGAAGACAAGAGAAGAAAAATGGGTGCAAAAGAAATGAAGTCAGTATGTCTTGAGGAGACATGTCTTGATGAGTAACGCTGTCTGTGATTGAAGTTTGATGTAGTTTTGCTCCATCAGGTGCAGAAAAACTAGACACATCCCCATTAAGTACGCGCGCGCATGTTTTTAAACCAATGAGGACTTCTTTGTGTGTATAGATGCGATTAAACAATATGTAATTACGGTACTCAGGACTTGTTTACTTGTGTAGTCTGAAAATGCGCTATCACGTGGATGACAACTGTGCGATGTTTAAACAATAATACTAAACGTATATGATTACATCATTTCCCTTTTATAATAAATTATGAAAGATTCTTTTTAAAGTGAAACACATCCCCGAATAAACAATGTGAAATACAAATAGTTAATAGATAATGATAAAATCATCATGTCAAACCCACGTAGATATTTATTGCTTACTTCTGGTTCGAATTATTTAGTTGGCTACTAGGCTTGAGTAGCCTTGCTCTAAAGTTAGAGTGCTCTTCAACATATACACAGACAAAGGCAGAGTCTTTTCCATTGAAGCAAAGGGATTATAGTGTCATTTACAAATAAATAAATAATCTAAAAAAAGTGAACCCGTAATCAATCCCTTTCACTCGTAAAGGAAATGTTTTTGGTCTAGTCTGGACTATATAATATATGAGCAGAGCTTCACATTTCGACATACACGCTTCACATTTCGAATATGTATGTCGAATTTGTATCTCAAAAATGATGTGGCAATATAAAAAGGAAAATGTTAAACATCATCAATATAATTCATGAATTAGTATCTCGAATTAGGTGTCTGATTATTAAAAGAGAAAAAATAGAATAAATTATCATTATAGAATCTAAATCCTAAAATAACTCAATAACAGAGAATTCAAATTAACTTTTATACATGCATCTTCCTTTGAAAGATCATTTCTATTAAATTTTCAAATAATTGAGACAAGAAACTACAAATTTTTTTCATAATTTCTTTAACATAAGTTTGAAACTATTTCTCTTGAATAAAAACTTTAATTTTCTCCATTATCTACACGTGTGAATAATTAAACAAATACATAATATACTTAAAGTTTCTTATAATTTTATTTTAATTTGGTATTTTCAATTAAAGTTAAATTATAAAGAAAGATCTAATAAATATAGAGAGAAGTGGAGGGAGTGCAGAAGAGAATATATGTATATATAATAAAATATAAAAAAAATTAGAGAGAGAAACCTAATTTGATTATGGTTCTTATTTTCTCCTTCAATGGGATTTAATTAGTTTGATAAAATATTAAAAATTATGAAAAGTGTAATATATATCAAAATAGAGGATATTTATGTCTTTTTTATATGAGCAGCGCTATACATCTCGAATATGTATCTCGAAAATGACGTGACAATATAAAAAAGACATAAATATCCTCTATTTTGATATATATTGCACTTTCATAATTTTTAATAGGGAGACGATATTCGCACTCCTCTTTTGAATGATTGCACTCCAATGTTATAGGAAATGACTCCTCTAACCCTAACTTTATAAATAAATAATTACTTTTTTTCAAATACCACAACTACACTTTCATTTATGGTATGATTTTTTCATCTCCTCCCATTCCGATTAACGTTTTTGTCTTCCACTTTCTTAACCATCTCCTCTTTCTGTTGGGCTTCCAACCTCTCAAAACTCTCTCTCTTTCTCTACTTTGTATCTATTATCTCTTCTATGACTTATTGATTTTTTTTACGTAATAATGGAATATCTCACAAATGAAGGAATTGTCAAGTTGAGCAAAATAATTGATCTTATTAGCACTAAAAGTATAGAAGAACTATCAAATCTTCGTGAGACATTCAACTCCTTCGATGCTAATGGTGATAGTAACTTTTTCTTTTATTTTTCTTTATTTGTTGTATGCTTTGAGTTTAGTTTTCGAATTTTTTTCCTTCTTTGTTTTTTAAGAATTAATTTGGAATATCATTGAATCTTGAAATTTAGCTTTTTCATCATAAAAACCCTAACTGTTTTAACAATAAAATCACAACATTGAGCTTATGAAAAGAACAAAAAAAAAATAGATGGATATAATATACAACTATGACATAAAATTTGTCCGGCCTTTACATGTATATGAAAAAAATTTGTATATGACATATAATATACAATTATGATAAAAACCCTAACTGCTATAATTGTTTGTTGGATTAATGAAAGTAGATTTAGGAGGGAAAAAATCATGCATAGGCCTTATTAGTAAAAAGGGTATTTATGGTATTATAAGATAAAGAATGATGAATTAATGAGTTTAGGGACTTTCTTGTCATTTTTTTTTAAAAGAAAAGAAGAAGTGGAGTGTAATTGTTCAAAAGGGGAGTACGAATATTGCCTCTCTTTTTAATATTTTATCAAACTAAATGAATCCCATTAAAGGAGAAAGTAAGAACCATAATCAAATTAGGTTTCTCTCTCTAATTTTTTATTTTATTATATATACATATATTCTCTTCTGCACTCCCTCCACTTCTCTCTATATTTACTAGATCTTTCTTTATAATTTAACTTTGATCAAAAATTCCAAATTAAAATAAAATTATAAGAAACTTTAAGTATATTATGTGTTTGTTTAATTATTCACACGTGTAGATAATGAAGAAAATTAGAGTTTTTATTCAAGAGAAATAGTTCCAAACTTATGTTAAAGAAATTATGAAAAAAAATTGTAGTTTCTTGTCTCAATTATTTGAAAATTTAATGGAAATGATCTTTCAAAGGAAGATGCGGGTATAAATTTTAATTTAAATTCTCTGTTATTGAGTTATTTTAGGATTTAGATTCTATAATGATAAATTTTTCTATTTATTCTCTTTTTCCTTTTTATATTCTCTCAGAATAATTACTTTTAAAATATAGAAAGTTGCTAAATAATCAGTCACCTAATGCCAAATAATCAGCCACCTAATTCAACATACTAATTCATGAATTATATTAATGATGTTTAGCATTTTCCATAATATATATATATATATGGTATACAAATTGATTAATTATAAATATTTTCCATTAGATTAAGTTAATTAGTGACATATTTGAAGATATTAAAGAATTGAGTTTATGAAACCCTAGTTTTCTTTGGTTGCAAGCAGCCATGTAGGCCATGATTTGGGTTAATTCTTACTTCTAGTCATGAATATATATATATATATATATATATATATATATGGAAAAATTGAATATATATGTGTACTTTTTAAACCTATAATACTAGTTAGTGAAGCTTTTTAAAGTATTACAATTACATGGGACAAATTTTGGGACCACTAAAATATTTGTTATAAAATCCCCACTACAAGAAAATTAGTCTTTTACGACGGGCTAAAACTGCCTTAAATGACTTTTTAAAGTGCTCCATGGCCTGTCCTCTATTAAGGTGTTATGATTACTAAGTTTTTTTAAAGGCATGCGGAAACTTTTTAAAGGCATTCAAAAACTGCCTTTAATAATTTCAGAAATGCCTTTAAAATAAATTTTCAAGGCGGTTATTTAGTGTCTTAAAAGTTGCATTATTCAAGACGGTCATTACATGTCATAGAACTGTAATTATTTAGGGCAGTCAATTATTGCCTTAGAATCTTAATTATTAAGGGCGGTTAGTTGCCGCCTTAAAATATTAATTATTTAGGACGGCCTGTGCTTGCCTTAAAAGCTAATATTAAGGGCGGCTTGTAGCCGCCTTAAAAGCTAAACCAAATGTTTTTAAGGGCAGCTTTTGCCCACCTTAGAAGCTAAACCAAATGATATTAAGGGCGCCTTTGTCCCGCCTTAGAAGCTAACCCACATAATATTAAGGGCGCCTTTGGCCCGCCTTAAAAAGTTTTTTTTTTTTTTTATATTCCTTTTTCTAATACCTCATTCCAAAAACCTGTGAAACCCAGTCCAAAAACCTATGATACCATACAATACAAACATCCAATTTGCATCCGAAGGTAACACATTCAAATGAGAGTCAACCCAAAAACACAGTTTGAATAACTTTCATCCCAACCCAAAAGTATGTGCTTATCAATATCTAATTTGCGGATTCAAAGCTAGCACATTCAGAATGCTTAAAAATTACAACCATTAACAAATATACAGTGAACATTTAAAAGACATTCTAGCTACAAATGAACTTAAGCAAAACACTGAACTTGAAGACGTAGTTTAGAGGCAATCGAAGCAAAATGGAGCAATGGAGCAAGTACAACAGGAGAGAAGGCTACTGCTACTGCTGCGCTGGTTCATTATCCTGGGATTTAAAGAAAGAGGGTTAATGGAGCAAGTACAATAGAGAAGGCACAAAAATATCAATATATAATGAAATGAAACTTAATTGCAATTTTTTGGATGCAGGTTTTCAGTTTGATTTGAATTGTATCATTTAATGTCTTGTTCTATTTAGATTTGAGTGTGTGCATAAAATAATGTAGATTTTTTTTTTCCTTTTCTAAGCACTAAAGTACTTTTCTAAATATCAAAGTAACAATTATGCACTGTTAGTAACAATTAAGCACTAAAGTACTTTTCTAAATATTAAAGTAGTTTATTATTGACTCTTTCCAATTGATTAGCTTACACTACAAGAATTAAGAGTTTTAGTGACGGTTTATTAGTGACAGCCTAAAAACTATCGCTAAAGGATCCCTTTTTTGAGACAGTAATTTTTGTCCGTCACTAATACATGTATCTTTGGTGACGGTGTACCAACTACCATGTCCGTCACTAATACATGTTCTTTGGTGACGGTGTACCAACTACCATGTCCGTCACTAATACATGTTCTTTGGTGACGGTGTACCAACTACCGTCCCTGAAGAATTAAAAACACTCGTTTATTTTCTGACATTTTCTCTTGGAATTTTGTCTTTGATTTGGCATTTCTTTGAATTTGATTAGGGTCTCTTTGTTGTTCACCGTCTCTAGTCGTAGTCCCGCACGGTCTCAGGTTCGTTCCTCTCTCTCTCCTTCTACATTTAATATATTTGTATTTGAATGTTTATATACATATGTAAATATTTTGTTGAATCCTGTGTGTTTTTCTTTGACTTCTACTTTTACAGTTTGATCTCTAGTATTTACTGAATAATGATATGAACAATTAATGTCATTTTTTTTAGTTAGTCCCAAATTAATCATTAAGGAAAAGATCTTGAGTTTACATATATTCCATTGTAGGATGCATTTTGATTACAAGTACCTATATTTTAGCCTTTATTGGGTTCTGTAAAGAAGGCCTATGGCTTAAGAATGCCAGCATTTTTTAAAAGGTAACTGAAATACAAGAATGAATTCCTGAATTTATGTAGGTTTTGCCTTAACAAACACTTAGTAATGACTAGCCTCTGCAACACTTCTCTAAACTGATTTGATTAAACCTTTGCTACAGTTCTCTAAACTGATATTTTATGCTAGGAATTTAAGAGAAGAGAAGAGGAAGAGGAGATATGAATAAAAGAAGAATTGTGAGAGATAAAGGGAAGTATTGAAGAGTTTATAAAATAAGGAAATATAGAAGATAAATTGATTTAAGAAGGATAAGAGAAAAGAAGAAAGAGGAGAGAAAACTATTCCTAAAATACTAGAACTTGGGTGCTCAAAAGATTTCTAAATACTAAATGGGTTCTTTTAATATCCTAAAACTACTTAAAAAATAATAAAATAAAATCCCAGCAAGTAGATGATTTTCCAAAATATCCATCGAAGAGTAGCCTAGATTTAGAACTCCAACAGTTGCTAGAAACCTTAAATTAAAAAACTCTTTTTTTTGGATATATTATAGTGTATCAGGATTATAATGGCAATGTGCGGGTACTCTTACTAAATTTGAGGCTCTTGAACTTGTGAGAAACAAGATACTTATCCTTTTGTTTTTTTTTCCGGGTGGGGGTGGAGGGAGGGGGAGAGTGAATGTGTGACTCGTATTGATGGTGTGGCATAACCTATTGAATTATCAAAGCTTGAGGAGGCATTGCTGACAAATAGGGCTAGCCGGCTAGGAGTTTCCATGAATTAGAGGATGGTCTAGATTCATATGCTTAGAATTGCACATAAGGTGCATGTTATATTAGGTTTTTCTACTATAAATGCAGGTATTTCTAGATTGTTCTTAAAAGACAATCTTGCCTAAATACAAACAATGCAGATATGTGTTTATTCCCTATCTTGGTGGCTGCCCTAACATGAGTTCTTGTAGTCAATTTATTTTCTCTAGAGGGAAGGCAGTTTTTTTATATGTTTTGGTTGTGATTTTCCTACTCATTACAGGAAAAGAAGCACTAATGCTCCTTTTTTTACTAGACTTGCAATCTTTTTGATATTGTAATTTAGGCAGATAACAATATTGTTATTGGATTTGAAATCATTGAACATCTTGTGCTTGCCATTGTAAATTTGTAATTACTTAATCTAGTTAATTGAGGAAATGAGAGATTTGCAGCAAAGCAGTGGCTGCCATTATTATTGGTGGTTATAAGAAGAGAGATAAATGGTGAATTTGTCATTGGGGAGTGGTTAAATTGCATTGTAACTACAGAGATTAGAAGTCTGGTGAAGGATTGCATGTATCTTCTTGTTACCTTGGTCACTTGATTGAATGAGGAAGTTCTAATTTCTAACATGGCAGGTTGACGCCCCCGCTGTACTGAATTTCTCCACTAGTTTCTGTGCAATTTGTCGAATGTGTCGCAAGGCCTGCATATAACATTAACAATGACAAAAATGAGAAGGCAAAAGTTGACCGAATTATATATAAAGCAACCCCAGGCATGAAATACTTACAGCCATAGTCATTTTCTGAGCTAGAATTTTGGATGATTCATCTGTGAGTGAGATTAGGTTTGAATTTTGTTCACGAAATGAGATTATAGGTAGAGATTATAAGGAAAGCTGAGAGTGTGAAGTGAGAGATTATGAGTTACAACACGCTTTGAGGATAATAAATTAGAGGGAAATGCAGCTTCACTTGATTTAGGAGTTACAATGGAAGTTGAAAGCCATCAACAAGCAATGAAAGATGACTCACTCTACATGTTCAATATAAATTCAATATAGATATTGGTTATGAGAGTAACTTATTAGTATGACTAACCAGAAACAGATTTAAATATCAACAAAAGGAATGTGCAAATAAGTTTGGCTGCAGAACTATCTAGTTAGGTACCCTTGTATATATATATATATATATATATATATATATATATATATATATATATATATGTTAGGTCTTCATCGTGGGTTGCACTGACATTAGTAAACTAAATCAATAAAACCAACTTCAACAAGGCCCCCTTGCATATAAAACCAACATCAACATTGCCCATGATGCTTACCCGTACAACCCCACATTCTATACCGAAACCTAGTTACTAAATCCACCTTCACTTCTGAAGTTTTATTTGCAATTGCATTAACAAGTGCTTTCCATACTCTTGCATTGGCATCCACTTTGTCTGTAAATTGAGAGGTCTTATCTTTCCCTGATGAAATGAAGGCAATGTTTTCTCTCCCACAGTACCTTGATTATAATAAAATGTTAACATTATATCATCGTAGTAGACACTAGAGTCTTTGTTGGGATTTTTAATCTCAAGGTAGAATGTGAGAGTTCCATTCTCATCGTTCCCTTGGCCAACAGGAGTAATAGTGTTACTACCATTGTTGGGGACTGAAATAGAGAACCCCACAATGGCGTAACTTGGTGATCTGGGATGCAAGCTTAGCCATAAAAAAAAGGCAAGGAGGCCAAAGAGTGCCACAACTTAGAGAAGCCATAGAGTTAAGCTTTTGGATTCACACATGTTTTACTGGGGAATAGGTGGAGAGGAGGTTTTGAAAGGCAATCATAGATCACTCTGGAGGAAAATATGGTTTGGCAATTGAGTTTGTGTTAGAATGTATGAGAAAAAAAGGTTGATTCTTTGTATTGAAGGAAGTTAACATCATATAGTTGATGCTTTTGCTGAAAGTTATAAAGCATAGCACCTTATGCTTTTCTTATTGGGTGCTAATATGGTAATATTCTCTGTTTTCTTTATGCAAACTGTAAATGGCTTAAAGGCCTAGTGGTAATATGCTATATGTGTGCCTTAGCAGTAAGCAATCTCCTATCTAAGTAAAAAAGCAAGATCATAGTGGAGGTATATATATATATATATATATATATATACATTGTATTACTGTGTAGGCTTTGCTATAAGATAATGGCTGGTGGAGGTGAGTGTGCATGATCTGGTGATGTCTCAGTAGTGACATTGAAAGAGGTGGCTGATAAAGTAGGGTTTACAAAATTTATTAGGAACAAATGAATTACAGTAATAGTAAGTTTATCAGAAGTTGAGCATCTTTTCATATTGTTATGATCCAATTTGATATTGATTCATATAGAGACCATGTGCATTAAATGCCTAAAAAATCTACAGGGCATGGATGAGTACTGTAAAATACTCTTCATATATATGATGGAAGTATCAAATATACCAAAGTTCAAGTATCAAATATATATGATGGAAGCTTATGAAAGAACGCATGCTTATTTCAATTGAAATAGTTTGTTGCCCAAACCTCAGGTTGAGTTGCACAAATCAATGGAAAAACAAATACTAAATCCAGAACAGATTATTAGTCAAGTCTCCACAATCTTGCAAACTTTTGAAGCACAAGATTTTAACTACAAAATTAGCACAGCTAAATTACCTAAAATCCACCTAAGATGAGCTCAACCCAATAACATACTACAAAAAAAAAATTAAAAAAATTGACTGAAATTAATTATGTTAAGACCAATATTACTAAAGATAAATCAACAAAATGACCCTTATGGATCATATTAATGAATGCAGAACTTTTCAAACATGCCCAATCATTTCCTAAGCAAGAAAAGATCTAACCATTCAATAAAAAAAATAGTGTACAGATGATAACTGTCACCAGTAACTAGGAGCAACCCAGATGCAAGCTGTTTCAAAAACAAAACTCTCTTCCCCTTGAACCTCCCAGCCAGGATAATCAGCATTGTACCCGAGCTAATACTAGCCCTAGAAAGAGAAAACAATATAGAAAGAGAAGAAATCAGTAAACACCTATAAATCAAATATCAAATATAAAATGAATATATATATATATATATATATATATAGTAAGAGAGCTTTGCGCTTGTTCAGAAGGGGCTTCTTGACATCGTCGGCTAGGTAGAACTTCGTCTGCCAAAATATATATATATATATATATATATATATATATATATATATATATGTACTAAGGTATTGGTATAACAAACTAATATATAAATACAAAGGATGAAGAAAATCAAAGAAACTGAAACCATCACAAATGCTGGATGAATTAGAGTAAAAATACAAAGATAGGAATCTTACCGAATGAAGGGGCTCAGAGATTGCTTCAAGGTGGAGAAATTGTGGTTTTTGTTGCTTCCACGGAGAGAAATTTGGATTCAGTTCAACAGAGACTTTGCCTCAAGCTTGTTCAATGAAGCAAGAGAATGACACCGATCAGAGGTTAGGGTTTGGCTGAGCTTTGATCTAGAAAGGGTTAGAGATTTGGGGGTTTGGGTTATGCGCGGGAGTCAAAGAGGGTTAGAGATTTGGGGGTTTGGGTTATGCGCGGGAGTTAGAATTACATAACGTGAATTGGGGCTAAAAAAATAAAGTTTTCCACTACAGGCTTGGCCCGTGATAGATAATAAACTTTCCACTACGGACCAGGCCTGTGATGGAAAGTATCTTTCTATGGCGGGCACACCTAGCTCGTTATAGAAAGTATTTTCTACAGTGGCTTATGAATGACCGCCTTAGAAAATAAGCTTTCTAGGGCAGGCTACACGGGCCCATCCTAAAATGTACTTTTTATGACGGGCTAAAAGGGCCCGTTGGTGTGTGAAATTCGTTTTGTGTGTTTGGAAATCAAATTATATTTTACCACTCGCAATAGAACGAATCCTTGAAGAATAGGGTTCCAGAAGAGGGTGTCGATCCCACAGAGACTATGTTAGTTCAATAGTTAAAATCAAAGATTATTTCTTGTTCAACTTACAAACAAATTTTTGGTTATTTATTTAAACCACTTGCAGTATATAAATGACAATAAAATAAAGGAATTTGGAAAAATGAGAAAATACTAGGGCTTAGACTTCACCACTAGCCTCATAAATATGTCCATTTCATAATAAACATGGAAATTTATATAAATCTGTACTAATGACGCGTTTGGCAAGTACCACCTACAACGACGTCGCCAAGAGAATACATACACCTTAAAATACTATAATCCATCTACAATAAGTGTGATTTCCCTACCTACCTACTTACCTAATTACCTAAGTGTAGCGAAATCACCGTCTCTGAGCATGGACTATGCAAATCTAGCTATGCATGTTATAGTGAAAACTAGTACAAAGCCATCACTTACACTCCTTGTGGAAGTATAAGTGTTTGAAGAGCATGTGCAGCAATATAAAATTCTAAGACAAGAATGATAAATTAAAACACATGAACATACAGAAGTTATAAACTTGTATTAAAACAAGACACAAGGCTAGG
The DNA here is from genome assembly GCA_026545225.1 of Cornus controversa. Lineage (NCBI taxonomy): Eukaryota > Viridiplantae > Streptophyta > Magnoliopsida > Cornales > Cornaceae > Cornus > Cornus controversa. The sequence continues at coordinate 24,454,038 of CM048848.1, read as the reverse complement.
TACAAATACACACACACACACACACACACATATATATATATATAAATCCAAATTTATTAAAAATAAAACATATTTACATGGTTAGGGCTTTGTTCAAGCCCTAGAGAAGAGTTTAATTGATCATTATGGCAGGAAACAGCTCCATAGACAGAGCCACTCCAAGCTTCATGGTTTGTTATAAGCTTTGCAAAACTTTTTAATATTTCTCACTCTTCTTTCTGTCCAAAAAAATATTACAGTAGCTTTTTCTCAGTTTCTTCCGTCTCCCTTTCTTTCTCTATTCTGTCTTTCCTTCCTCTGTTATCTCCCACTTTTAACTATCTCCCACTATCTATATATATAATGTTGTAAAGTTGAAAGATATTTTACATTTCTTTAATGCAATGAGAAAGTCTTCATTCTTTATATTCCTTCTGTCCCTCCGCTGGCACCTTTGAATTTTTCTCCACATTTATCTTCTTGTCTTTGACGCACCACCGGCCGACACTTTCTTCTATTTATTCTTTTGCTTTTCTTCTTTTCTTTTCTTGGTCTCCACCTTTGTCTTCTACCACTTTTTCTCTTTCTTTTTCTATTTTCTTTTTCTTTCTTTGTCTTGGTCTCCACCTGCTACCATATAATGCATATATATATCTACATAATATAATATAACATAATATAGTACATAAATATAATATACAATAACATACACTATAATATAAAATAGCATAAATAATAATATAATATAATTATACAATGATACATAAATATATAAAATATAATATTATGATATATATCTATATATAGTGTAATATTATAATATAACATACATAAATGTATAGTGTAATATTATAATATAACATACATATATAGATATAAACATACATATATAGATATAAATATATATATATATATATATATATATATTACGGCAGTTGGTGGAAGTGGGTTTTATAATGTGCTGCCAAGTGGTTTATTTGTGGGTTTGGGTAGTTTGGAGAGGCTATAGAAATGGGTTTAGTTAAGAAAGTTGCCTAATGTGTATGTGTGCATGAAATATAAAATAATATATAACTTAACTATATGTGATAACATACTAAATAAATATGAAAATATAAGAACATAATTTATATACAATGAATCTTAAAGAAAAATTACAAATATATAAAAATATATATTTAATAATAACAAGCAAAAAAATATTACTATATGTACATAATAATATTAAAACAAATAATATATATATATATAGGTTGGCTGGCCGTGGACCTTGGTGTGGCAAAGTGGTGGGTTTTGGTGAGGCAGAGTGGGTTTGCTGGAAGAATTGCTTGGTTGGGTGTTTGGGTGATGTATTGGGTTAGGCTAGGTAGTTAATTATGTTTTGGGCTGTTTTGTTGGAAGTTGGCTTTGGGTTTGGGCTGGTTAGTGCATGGGCTGATTAGTGCATGGGCTATTAAGATGGAAGTGGGCTTTGGGTCGGATAGTTTAGGATTTTGGGCTGGTTTAGTTCATGAGCTGATTAGTTGTGAATAGTTAGTTAGTGTATAGTTAGTTAGTGTATAAAATATATAAACATACTAAAATTATAACTATATTAATATACATAAAATACTATATCTATACACATAACTAATATCTAATATTATATCTATATAAATACTAGAATATATACATCTATATAAAAATATAAAATAAAATAACTTAAAAAAATAAAATAAAACAAATTAAAAATAATAATAATAATAATAATTAAATAATACTAATAAATAAAAATATATATATAAATACACACAATGCACCATTAGACCATTGGAATTTCCTAAAGAGACATTATTGAAGATGAAATCACTTGATTTGACTGATTTTACGGGTAATGTCCTGAAAATACCAAGAACAAGAAAATAACATAAAAACTATAAATTAAACGCACTTAAGGAATTAACATATGTATTTAAAAGGGCTTGAATGTGCAACATTCAGCGCTTATCACCCATCGTAAAATACCTATCGTTAAAACCCAAAAATCTTGTAGTGCCCATTTTTAGTAAGGTTATTATAGTTAGACTACAATAGTTTTATTTTATTTTCAAAACCCACACTTTGTGAGCACTTTGGGAGCATTTTTACCTATTTGGTATCAAAGCCATTTTATGAAAAATTAGGACAAACCAATTTCAAAACAGTTGCATGAACCCATTGATAATAATAATCAAGGTTCAAAAATTGATAAGCAAATCCAGATTCGCAACCAAGTTTGTAAGAGATTAGAAGAACTTTTCATAAAAAGAGAAGTTCAAGAGTTATCTAGAAAACTAGATTCTATCAAATTAGATCTAGAAGAAAAACCAAATTTCTTCAATTTGAACAAGAAAATTGACTTTATAAGTCAAGAAATAGATAACTCAAGGATTACAAACCTAGAAAAGAAAGTTGACTAAATCTTGAAAAATCAAGAAAGATATTCAACTAGAGCTCAATTAGCAGAAGTACTAAGAACTCTAGAATAGTGATAAAAATCTAAGTGACCAAGTAATTGGTGAACTTAGGACAGAGGCTACAAAGATCGAAAAGATAATCAAAACATTAGAAGTTGATCCTAATCAACCCAATCCTTCCGAAGAAAGAACTGAAAAATTAACCAAAGCTATTTTTCAAATTCAAAGTGAAATTGAACCGTTAATTCAAAGAATTGATGAAAAAAATATGAATAATTTTCAAGAAAAAATATATCAAACACTACTTTCTCAGGACTATCAAGCCACAAAAGGCGTGCTTTAGATTACTACTAGAAAAAACTCTTCAAAATTCTCAACTAGCAATAAACAAAAACAATTGGTAAATTGTACCCATGATTGAAAAGAGTGATTCCTTAAATAAGATTAACCAACAAATGGATAATCTTAATAAAAGTATAAAGGAGTTAGAAAAATTATTAACTCTTTACACAAAGGAAAAGAAAAACTAGAGGAAACCACTCTAAAAAAAGGGCAAAAGCGAAAGCAAATTCAAGAATATTGGCAAAATAGTACAAATGGTTTTAGACAACCAAATTCCAATAACAGTCAAGCCAATAAAAATGTTAAGAGCTCTTAGCCAAGGTCAAAGATTTGTATCTGAAATAATGGATATAAAAAAATATGAAGGAATTAGAGTTGAAAGTATCTCTAATGAGATAAGAGAATATCAAATTCCAGAATTTGAATTTAAACAACTCTATAAGATTGGAAGATTCGACATAAGACCAACCAATAGGTTCAAAAAGGTTAAAATGACACATTCAGTCACTAGTGAGGAAACATACATTATGTTACTTGCTAAAGATCAAATGCTTAGAGATCAAAACCAAGGATACAACTATGTCCATATAGGTGCAGTACAAGTAGTCATAAAACTCTTATGAAGAGAAAATCTAGGACGATCTCTACTCTGCATCTTGAGAGATGATAGAATTGATAATTTCGAACAATCTCTGTTAGGAGCAATCCAAGCAGACATTGACAAATAGATTGTCTTCTTTAATGTTATCCCTAATTTTACCTTTGACATCAGAGATGCTCATAAAGCATTAAAAGTCACATTGGCAACCCATGGGATAAATTTTAGAAAAAATAGATTCAATCTCACAATTGAATATAGAGTGTCTTATATATTAATGCAATCAAATGCTCCAAGGAGTTTACTCACTCAATCTGGGAGAAAAATAACATTCATTCATTGAGGCTTGAAATCATACTTATCACCTTAAAATCTCAAATTGAAACAAAATTCAATTTCTGAAAAGATGGAAGCTTATAGGAAAAGAAACACAAGTTGAATCTTCAGAATTATCAACCAGTTATAAAACACTATATGGTGATATAATCCTAAAATTTCAAAAAAGGAAAAGACCTTAGTCTTTCGACTAGTTCAAGAATGCCAACAAGAAATAAGTTCGTAACAGAAAACCTCAAAACTGTCAAAAATGAATAAACTTTAGAAAAACTAGAAGAAGAATTTAAAACTACACAAGATGTAGAAAGATTAGAATATTTGATCCATAGAATCCAAACATGGAATCAAGAAAATGTTTGAGTAACCTTCACCTCTAATGAAGGAACAACCAGTGATCGTGTGTGGTTCAGCACGATACTTCACAATTTATAATTTTTCACTCATAATAGAACAAATCCTTGAAGGATAGGGCTCTAAGTTGAGGGTGTCGATCCCACAGAGATTATGTAGGAATAATTCGCTAAAGGTTGAGGGTTGGTTCTTGTTTAAATCACAACCGAATGTTGGTTGCTGTCTTTCTTTAATTTAAAAGCATAAAAGATAATTAAAAATACAAAGTTTGAGAGAAGAGTAAGGACTAGGGTTTAGACTTCACCACTAGCCTCGTCATATGCCACACTTATAATGAATTGGGAGAATTCATGTAATTGTGTACTAAGTGGTGCAAATGGCTTGTGGCCTACAATGCTACCGTCAAGAGGATACATGCACCTTAAAATACTATAATCCATCTTCGATACGTGTAAATTCCCTACTTACCTAAATACCTAATTAACTAATTGTAGCTAATTTACCATCTCTTAGCATGGACTATGCAAATCTAGCTATACATGTTATAGTGAAAACTAGTCTCAAGCCATCACTTGTAGTCCCTGTGAAACTTACAAGTATTTGAAGATCATGTGGGAAAAGTAAGCATTCTAAGATAAGAAATATAAATTACTCACATGAACATGAAGAATTTGTAAACTTATATTGATATAAGGCCAAAGGCAAGAGACATATACACAAAAATATATAAAAATCCCCAATTCATTGAAGTTAGAACATATTTACAAGACTAGGGTTTGTCAAAACCCTAGAGAATGATTAGTTGATCATAGTGGGCTAGAAGCACTCCATAGACAGAGATGATCTCATGCTAAAAATGGTCTTCAAGGCCTTACAAAGCCCTCTTTGAAGCTTTTCTTCTCTAGAACTTCACTTTCTCTCTCTAGAATTCTATATATGCTCTCTATTACAAGAATTTTAATATATATTTCTATTACATATTTCCTTACTATATATCTGATTTGAGGCTCAAAATATCACAGAAATTACATTCAAGGCTTTATCCAAGCAAAATTGGACAAGTGGCAAGTGAAAAAATATCTACAGAAAAATATCTTCTGCAGGATTGGGTGATGCATTGAAGCAGGGACTTCGATGCATCGATCTCTACTTCTTCTGCAGATCTTCAACTCTTCAGCTTTCTGACTTCGGTCTCGACACACCATCCACTATTCTTTGATATAGACTTTCCATAAAGCACAACAAGAAATAGGAATGCATTCTTGAACTGATAAAGGAGTCGAATTGCACCGAATTCTGAGTTTGAACCTAAAATCATCAAAAATATAAAACACATAAAAACTATACAATATGTGCAACTATGGGATTGAAATACATAAGTAAAGGTGCGAGAATGTATAACATTTAATGCTTATTAGAACTCAAGAAAATCAGGAGCCAGTAAACCCTGACCAATCTAGAGAAAGTCGTCTAATTGAACTGTGGTTATAAACAACACATATTTGAATGCTACTAATATTGTGATAGAAACACAGAGGAATCTTCCGGTAGGGAAATTACCAAATGGCGGACTAGAAGATAGAAACACTAGCACTTATACTCCAAGAGAAACGAGTGCTAGACCTATAAATGCAACAGGTGAATATTTGAATACAGATTGCCTGAAAGATAGAACAAAAACTATATCTAGATGGATAGATGTCTGCATCCTAGTAATAGGAACTGTAGGAAGAGGATGGACAAATAAGGAGGCTATGGGATGGTGTGCAGTCACTTGGAATAGCTAAAGAATGGTGGACACCTTTCACATCAAATTCTGATTATCCTCTTTGGCAAAAAAATGTTCGATTATCCAAAAATTCATTAGATATAGGAACTTTGTTATATAAAAAATTATGTGGCGATGTTCATAACTTAATTAGGAGAACAAGAATTAGAAAAAGCCAAGAAAAATTTAACTAATTTATCAATTTGCAACATAAGCAAGTTTGAAGAATATACTTGTGAATTTGAGAAATATTTTTACAAAATAAGAGATCTAAATAATGAAATATATAAAAATATGTACATTCAAAAGTTACCACCTCCATGGAATGATGAGATAAAAAGAACAATAACCACTCGAGGGTTAAAACATAATAGTCTTGGAGAGATCATATCTATAACACGAGAATTTCTAAAGGAAGCTTGTATAAATAACAAACTACAACATCAAGCTCGTATACAACTTAAACGAAATTCAAACTTTTGTTATGGTCTTCTTGATATGCCAACCCAGTGGGGTTGTGAAAAAAGAACATATATGAGGAAGAAAAAGAAATATATCCAAAAGAGAAAAAATAGGTATAAATATAGATTTAGAAAATCAAAAACTTTTAAAATAGAAAATCTTTTCCTAAAAATAAATATTTTAATAAAAGAAAAACAATTTCTACTAAAAACTAAAAGCCATGCAAATGTTTACATTAAATGAAGGACATTATGCAAATAAATGTCCTAAAAAGAGTGAGGGACACTCAAAATCAAATTCTAAAATCAAAAAAATGTGGAATGAATGTGAACTCATCATTTAAACAATTGAGGAACAAAATTTGTTTCTTATCCAAGAACAAGAATCTGAATCTGACTTAGAATCAATTTACAGTCTAGAATCAGAAGACGAAATAACCTCTTCAGAAGAGGAGGATTCATCATTTGAAGCATTACCAATTAAAATGCTTCAAATCAAAACATCCCTAGAATATGTTTGTAACTTCAAAAAATCTAGTCTACATTTCCAATGTAGTTTATGCAAAACTCTGACATTAAAAGATAATGAATATATTAGATGTGCATAATATGATGCAGATTACCATCAAGAATGCTTTATAGTAAAAATGAGAATGACTTTGGGAATAGATAACATTCTAATAGAAATCCCTACATAATTAACTTCCAAAAAGGAACCTGAAGGGCAAAAAAAAGAACAATATTTTAAAGATAAACCTTTAGAATAAAAAATTGAAACTCTCCTTAATGAAGAAAATGAATCAACAAAGATTAAAGTCTTAGCTACTTCTTCTAATAGCACATATATCAAGGTTGAGTTCAAAATTAAAGGATATGAATCTTATCATCTTGATGCATTCTTAGCCACTAGTGCTGGAATGACCATGGCAACGTCGAATGCAATTCCATTAGAATATTGGAAAGAAGCTCCAGCTTCTATGTTTGGCACAACTGTAGAAGGTAATAAACTTACATTAACTGAAGATGGTCCTAATTTACAGTTTAAGACTGCAGGAGAAACATTCCAAGCAACATTTTTGAAAAATGATCCAGGAAGTGACATCCTATTAGGTAATGATTTTCTCCTTAAATAGTCTCCTTTTTATTAAGATAAATCTATAATAGGATTCACAAAAGGCACTAAGAAAATCATTACTGCTTGTGTCAGACAAGCATTTGAATTAGTGCACGATGGTTTTATACATAGTAAACTAAAATCTAAACATTCAGAGTTCACGCATACACAGCGTGGTGGAATGATATCAAATTCAAAAAAATATGCTTTAAAATTTTTGAACTTTCTCGAAATTCAGAGTTCTAAAACAGATCAAGAAGAAGAAATTACTCAGGTTTTAAATGACTATTATCTCAACCTAAAAAAGGTTGCTAAAGCTTTACAAAGTACCTCTTTAAGTGAGGAAAGACTCAAACTCAGAGAAAATTTTGGAGAAAAACCTTTAAAACTCTTGGAAAAAGATAAAACTAGATATAGACTTGAACTTGTAATTTACGTAGCTTCAGGCACCAGGCCTACTTCTAGGTCAGAGGAGGATCATGCCAGACATCTTTGTATCATTTTGTAGACAGTGAGAGATCACTAGTTGTATGCAAAGTTTGAGAAGTGTGATTTCTGATAGAGGGAGGTGAAGTTCTTGGGTCACGTAAGCTTAGGCCTCACGAGTTTAATTACCCGACTCATAATTTGGAGTTAGCATTTGTGGTCTTTGCCTGGAGGATCTAGAGGCATTATCTCTTGGGGGGAGACTTTCAAATTGTTCATTGACCACAAGAGTATGCAATATCTATTCTCACAAAAGGAGCTGAACATGAGGTAGCATAGGTAGTCGGAATTCGTGAAAGATTATCCTTTTTCCATCTAATACCACCTAAGGAAAATGAATATAGTAGATAATGCACTCAGTCCCTGACCCTATGATTGTCTTTCAACTTCATTTGAAACAGAATAAAATGATTTGAGAAGTGTTGATGACTTAAATGATACTTTTGTAGCATGTGTAGTGGTTACACCTACTATTATTCGGAAGGTAATTTTAGATCAGCTTACTGACTCGCAGTGCATAGAGAAGGTGGCTGAGTTAAAATTTGGAGAGGTACCGTTCTATATAATTGGTACAGATGGAGGATTGAGGTACAAGGGGCGGTTAAAGGTCCCTCACAATGACAACTTGAAGAGGGCAATGATGAGTGAGGCCCACAGTTCTCAGTTTTTGGTACACCCGGGAGGGGATAAGATGTACTAAGACATGTAACAAAAATTTTGGTGGGCAGGTATGAAGAGGGATATAGCTATATTTATCTCTAAGTGTAGCATATGTCAGATGATCAAGATTGATCACCAGAGACCGCCGGGATCTTTGTAGCGACCGCCTATACCAGAGTGGAAGTGGGAGAGCATCTCCATGAATTTCATTGTGGGACTTCCCACCTCACAATGGAATCATGATGCTATTTGGGTGATAGTGGACATGTTGACAAAATCAGCCCATTTCTTCCATGTACGCTCAAGTTACACCTCAAAGCAATACGTGAAGCTTTACATTACAGAGATAGTGAAGTTTTATGGCATGCCTTTGTCCATTATATCGAATAGGGATTTGAATTTTGTATCAAGATTTTGGGAGAGTTTCCAACAAGCGATGGGTACAACTCTGCATCTCAATACAGCCTATCACCCTCAAATCGATGGTCAGACTGAGAGGGATTAATTAGATTTTAGAGGATATGTTGTGAGCATGTGTACTCGACTTCAAGGGTAATTGGGAGAGTTACTTGCCGCTAGTTGAGTTTGCCTACAACAATAGTTATCAAAAGACTATTGGTATGGAACCATTCGAGACTCTGTGTGGGCGCCCATGTAGGTCATCGGTATGTTGGTTGGATGTTGGAGAGAATAGATTCTTTGGTCTTAAATTAATCAAGGATACCTCTGAGAAAGGTGCTCTTATTAGTGACAGTATGAAGACTGTGCAGAGTAGATAGAAGAGTTATGCTGACCGAAGAGCTTGAGCATTAGAGTTTAAGGTAGGAGATCAGGTTTTACTCAAGGAATCTCTCATGAAGGGAGTGATGTGGTTTGGGAGAAAAGGGAAGTTGACAACTCATTTTGTAGGTTCTTTTATGATTACCGATAGGGTTGGGGCAGTAACGTATAGACTGGCATTACCAGACGTGATGCATAGGGTGCACAGTGTCTTTCATGTCTCTATGCTACAAAAATTTCTTAAAGATGAGGATACTTACCAGCACATTGAGGTTGGAGAGATTGAGTTGCAAACAGATGCAACATATGTGGAGCAGCCTTACTGTATTATTGATCGTAGGGTGTTCTTCGTTCTAAGACCATTCCGTTAGTTCGTATTCAGTGGAGCCACCACAATGAGGTGGAGTTTACTTGGGAAAGGGAGGATGAGATAAAGACAAAATATCTAGAGCTTTTTATTTCAGGTATGGGGTGAATTTCAAGGACGAAATTCCTCTTTTTAGGGGAGAAGAATGTAATACCCCGTAATTTTGAGGTCATTGAATTTTTAATCTAAATGCGTTATATTTATTTATTTATTTTATTATTTGCTTTATTGGTTGAATTAAATTTCTGTGAGTGCGTTGAATTGCTTTATTGGTTGGATTAAATTTCTTGGAGTGCTTTAAATATTTTGGAATAGTTTACTTTATTTTATTTGGACTGGTTCTTTGTATTTTTTTCCTTTATTTTAATTTTAGATTGGGCTAGGGAGGAATTTGGGTTGAGTTGGGCTGGAATGGTTAGGCTAGGTGTATACTTATTTTTGATAGGCTAGGGTTTTTTTTTATTATATTCTTATTTTTATTATTTTTGAGTTTATTTAGTTTTCTAGAAAAAAAAATAAAAGAAAAGAAAAGAAAAAGGAGGTTAGGGTTTCTATTGTTCGTTTTCATGCACAGAGACTAAAAGAGTGTAGAAGCAAGATAGAAGGGAGAGAAGGAGCAATTTGTAGGGATGAGTTTTGGTCAACAAAAAGGCAAGTTCGAACTCTTCTCTTCCCCTTTGAATCTGTAGACATATATACATACATGTTGCTGGATTATATATATAATTTGTATATACATGTTGCTGAAAATTTTTATGCATTTAATTATGAAATTAAATGATTTTGCATGATAAGAATAATTATGTGAATTAAACATGAAGATTCTGGAGTTTTGGAACTACTTTAGGGTATTTTTGCATATGTATATACATGTATATATGACTGTATAAGCGGGTGTGTATATATATATATGTATGTACGAACATGAATTTGGGTTGACTGTATTCATCATTTTTTAAGGTTTTTGTTCTGATCAATAGGTAGATCTTGCTTCTTAGAATAATTCTTGAAAATTTGATTGTGAACCGTTGAGTAAATTGACGAGAATCTGACTTTGAAATTTTAGAATTTTGAAACTTGAAATTGGGCATTTTTGATTTAAGTCACGAGAGGGGGTGATTTTGATACCAATGCGTAGCTTAGATCGATACGAGTTCAATGGTATATTCATACGCGCGATTTGATGCCCGGAAGTGGCCAGAAAATTCCAGCACCATTGTTGACGCTCTGTTGCATGAAAGAGAGGAAGAAGAAGAAAAGAAAAGAAAAAAGGGGCCACGCGCCCCGTCGGCCGGGCACTAGGGAAGGTCCGTTGGGTCCCACTCACCGGGCCCACCCACTAGGCCCACTTTGGGCCCAGTCTGAAATATTTTAATATTTTTTTATTTGTTTTTCAAATTGATTTTAATTTAGAAAATAGGAAAAATAATTTTTAAATTCTGCAAAATTCTAAAAAAATTTGGGTAACCTTTTAAGGACAAAATACACTTGGGTTTTAAATTTTAAGTGGAAATAAGGTTCCCTCGTGGTTAAATTGATTTTAAAAGTATGCCTCAAAATTGGGTTTTCATCTTCTTTTATTTGAAAATATTTTTAAAATTCTAAAAAAATTTTAGAAAATTTTGGTGATCTTTTGGGGACAGAATGCACTTGGGTTTTAAATATCAAGTCAAAATAAGATTCTCTTAGGGTTAAAGTAGTATGGAAAGTGTGCCTCAAAACTAGATTTTTATTTTCTTAAATTTTGGAAAATCTTTAAAATTCCACAAAAATTTCAGAAAATTCCAAAATAATTAAATAGGGTTCTTAGGAATAGAAGAGGCCTGAAAACCTATATTAGAGCTAGGCTTAGACTCCCTCGAAGATTCAAGTATATTGGAGGTTTGGTTGTGTGCTTGCTCATATAATTGTTGGTTGCATTATTTTACTCCTTAAGTGTATTTTCTTTGAAATTATAACTGTCCATGCTATACCTGGTTTTAGTTTAATTGTGAATGCATTATTTTTATTGTGATGATTGAATTCCTGTTTGATTAAATTCATATGCTTGTGTAGTTTAAATCTTTACATATTTTTTTGTGTAGTAGGTTGGTTTGGGACGCATGTAAGGATTGCCAAGGAGCAATGTTAGGATTGCCAATACCTATTAAGGTATCTAAAGTTAAAGGAAGCATGTAAAGATTGCCAGGGGGCATGTTAGGATTGTCAATACCTATTAAGGTATCTAAAGTTAAAGGAGGCATGTAAGGATTGTCAGGGGGCATGTTAGGATTGTCAATACTTATTAAGGTATCTAAAGTTAAAGGGGGCATGTAAGGATTACCAGGGGGCATGTCAGGATTGTCAATACCTATTAAGGTATTCAAGGATAATAATGGTGGCATGTCAAGATTGCTTAGATTTAATAAAATACATGCTTATGTTTCTTTGTTCTGAACTTAAAGAATGTGTTCATTTTTGTATGATAAGTGTTTGTTGGAATATTGTAAAAGATGATATTTATTTTGAAAACATGAATTGGATAAGGAATGACATGTATGCTTACACTTATATTTTTCTCTTGTGTCCTTCATATTGAGGGTGTGTATATCTGATTGGGTGTCCAGGCCAGTTCCACCGTGAGGATAGAGTCTTGGGGGGGGGGGAGGGGGTTTGGTTGTGGTAGACATCTCCTCTCATCAGTTACAGAGTAGGAACTTATTTTCTTCTTCAAGTTCAAACTATAAACTCTTTTGAGACTTTGGTTGTTGGTTTTTAATTTAGAGTTAAAACTTTTGTTCTTTCTGATTAAAGGGTCCTTGGGTTATGGGATTTCCAAATTGTATTACTAGACACGTACTTTATTTATTTAACGTTTTATTTTGATTTGGATGGACTTTTTATTCCGCTTTTAAAATTTATTTAATTCTGTCTTTTGTACTCTATGCTTGTTGTTGTTATCAGTTGTAAATATCTCTCAAGTTTTGTGTATGAGATTGACCATCTCATGCGTGAATTTTTTTTTTTTTTTTGGGAGGGGGGGGGGGGGGTATTTCATTAGTACTCCACAAGGGCAGTATGAATGGTTAATTATGTCATTTGGATTAAAAAATGCACCTAACATATTCCAAAGAATAATGGATGAAATATTTAGTCCACATTCGGAGTATTGTTTAGTGTATATAGATGATATTATTGTCTTTTCAAACAATAAGAAGTCCCATAGAGAACATCTAACTAAAGTGATTCAAGCCATAAAAAGACATGGTATCATTATAAGTGAAAAGAAAATGATACTTGAAACCGATAAAATAAACTTTTTAGGTCTAACTATTGATAATGGAAAAGTCATTCTTCAACCACATGTGTTGAAGAAGCTTAATGTTTTCTAGATAAAAGTGAAGATGCCAAGCAGCTTCAAAGATTTTTAGGATGTGTTAACTATATGAGAGATTATTTCCCAAATATAGCTCAATACACTCTAAGTTTAACCAAAAAACTTAGAAAATGAGAAAAATGAGTGTTTAATCAAAGTGATATTCAAATAATAAAAGAGATAAAGGAATTAGCCAACAAGCTTGGAAAGACTAGAGAAAACGACTTCTTAATAGTCAAAACAGATGCATGAGATACAAACTGGAGTGGAATCCTTATAGCCAGAAGTTGAGACACTATCCTTCAAATAGTTTGTAAGTATGCTTCAAGAACATTTAAACTAAGCGAGTTAAATTATACTTAATGGAAAAAGAGATCCTTGCTATTAAAAATAGTCTATTTAATTTTGAGATTTTTATAAGACCACAAAGATTTCTTATTAGAACTGATTGTAAGTATTTCACAACATTCATGAAATCTAATTTTGACAGGTGTACGAGCAAAGGAATATTATTAAGATAGATACAATGGTTTGCTAATTTCTGATTTGATGTTGAACATATTACAGGAGCAACCAATAGTCTTTCGGACGCTTTAACACATGAAATGACTTGTATATTTGTGATAGTTCTATTAAGAACAAAAATGGCGATAGTCAAAATAAACCAATTATCCGATAGGATAAAGAAAGAACACTTGTTTCATTATAGTCCATGGACTATAAAAGCCTTAAAGGTAAGACGACAGTCTATAAAAAGGAAACTTCGATTTCAACATATCTATCGAAAGACGAAGGACCCTCTGTTATGTCCAAGGGTAAAAAAAACAAGGGCAAATAAGTTGAAAAACCTCCATTAGATATTTTACTATCTTTTGGTGAGCTTAGTTTAAAATGGGCTATAAACCCAAAAAATCAGTTTAAAACAAATAATAAATATTCGATGTTTTCAAAAAACCTCTTAGACTCTGTTTCGGAAGGATTTAAGCGGCAGAATTCTAAGAAAATACTTACTACACTTAAAGTGACTAGTAAGTATATTACTATGATCCAAAAAGAATGTAAGAGGCTAAAAGTCTCGGACACAAATAGGGTTACACCTAAAGCAACTGATGATTCTATTCAAATAGAAGAAATTAAAAAATCTTCGCAAGAAGAAAAGGCTATTGAAGAGCCAAAAGTTTGGACCACCTTATTAGTGAAATCTACAAATTTAATTTATCAAAAAGCAGAAATAGATCTTCCCAAAAACATATTCCAAAAAATTATAGGAACGCGAACTAGTGCCCATCGACAATGGCGTGAGTTTGCTAAAACAATTTAGAATTTTCAATTCCAAGTTGTTATATTGTCCAAGGATTCACTTCCAAAATAGTGAAAATAAGTTTCACAACTGGACAACAGTTTTCTAAAAACGATCACGAAACTAAAGCTTATACTTTAGAAAATGTGTTATTGTCAAGTTTTCAGTATCATACAAAGGATAAGCTTTAGAAAATGTGTTTTTGTCAAGTTTTCAGTATCATACAAAGGAAGATACAGAATGAATGCTAGCATCCATCAAGAAAACATGTGAAAAATTCAAACCAAGACATCCTTGTCATGTTGAGGTTATAACTGCAACACTAGAATGGGACAAGATTGATTTTTATCCATCAATTCATCTTATAAGACTACATTCTGCACCACAATGGTTGGGAAATGTCTTGGATGAAGATAAGTTAATGAAAAGAAAATCCGAATACATTAGTGATCATGATATTTGAGTAAATAGAGCTACATGAATAACATGATCCGAAAAAAGATCGAAGAATCATGGACACCACAAAAACAATGGACAACAATGTTTTTTACAGAAAGAATAATAATTAAAATTTTAGCATTTAAAAATGAAGACAATGTTGAATTAACAAGAGCTATTAAATAAGAACAAGTGATTACTACTTGGGAAACCAAGGAAACACTTGAGGCAATGAGTAGAGACATCGATTACTAGAGACTAGCTAAACTATGGCATGAATATCATGGATGACGATAATCTACTAGATGACATTGAAAATTAGAATCTAGACAACATGATGAAGTATTATCTGTCTCTCATTGCAACAAATATAATCTAAGGCAGAAGCAGCCAAAGGAATATTCTTTTTCTGAGTGCTTTGTATGGTTTTTTCAAAGTGGCATAAAATGAGTTTTACGTTATCAAAAGTAGTGTCAATAATGGTTGTAACATTTGAAATCCGAATTTGCCAAAAGAAATTTCAAGTCCGGGGTCTATATAACGACTCTTTCGGCATTGTATTGATCAACAAAAGACAGAGAGTGGGATAAGATATTGTATAGAGTTTTCGTTCAAAACCTTCCTCTAGTCAAGAGAGAAGGATAGTCAAGATTATGTGTGTAATTTTTCAGATTGTTTAAGTGTGGATTAATATGTACAAAAATTTCCTTCAATAAAATAGTCAGTGTGTTTTCATAACTTTTCTGAATACTTCATTTAAACCTCAAAGTAATCTACATTTTGGTTTTTATATCTTGAGAATTTTTATTCCTTGTTCATCGAACCGAGTAAGCCATTGATGTTGGTATAAGGGTGTTAAGAGCAGTTCTTGAAATACCCCCCCCCCCCCCGAAAATTTCGCGCATAAGGTGACTAGTCTCATACACAAAACCTGAGGAATGTTAACAACTGATAGCAACAAGCATAGAGGACAAAAGACAGAAATAAAATAACTACAAAAAGCTGAATAGAAGATTCTATTGAATTGAAATAACTAATAAATAAATAATTATAGGTCTGGTAATACAATTTGGAAGTCCCGTAACCCAAGGACCCCTTAACCAGAATGAACAAAATTTTAAGACTTTAATTTAAAACTAACAACCGAAACCTCTAAATGAGTTCATAGTTTGACTCTTGAAAAATAAGATAGGTTCCTACCCTGTGACCTATGAGAATAGATGTCTGCCACAACCAACCCTAGTACTCTATCCTCACGGGGGAAACTGCCTGAGACCTGAAATATCAACAAAGTGGGTTAAACACACGAGCAAGTTTTATCTACTACATCCCAATCAGAGAACCAATATACATACTCTCAATGTGAGGGACACAAGAGATAAATATAGGTGTACACATTCAGATTATTCCTTATTCAGTTCATGTTTTCAGAGATAAAAGTCATCTTATACATTATCTCAACAACCCTTATTATTTAAAAATGAACACATTCTTTAAGTTCAAAAATAAAAAAATATATACATGCATTTTATTAAATTTATGCAATCATGATATGCCAAATATAATGTATGGATACCTTATTAGATATGGGCGATCCTCACACACCGGGCAATCTTTACATGCCAAATAAAATGTATAGATACCTTATTAGGTATGGGAGATCCTGACATGCCGGGCAATCCTTACATGCCAAATAAAAACGTATAGATGCATTCCCAATATGAAACATAAAATAAACAAGGTGCATTATTAGTCTAATTTGCACAAACAAAGAAATTGAATTATCCGACATGAAATTATCACCATAAGACAAATCGTTCATAAGTAAACTATAATGAAGTATTTAATGGGCATTTATATCCTTAAAGGGAAATACATTAAAGTAAATCAAATAACCCAAACATCCATTATAAAAGCAATTTCTCAACCCAACCTCCAATGCACTCAAATCTACGAGGGAGTCTAAACCTAACTTTTATCTAGGTTTATGGGCCTATTCTACTTCTAAGAACCCTATTAAAGCATTTTGAAAATTTCTAGAATTTTTGGGAATAAAAAAAATATTTTTCTAACAAAAAGAAAATAAACATAATTCGAGGCATACGTTTACAACCAACACAATCACAAGGGAGACTCATCTTCACATGAAATTTAAAACCTAGGTGCATTTTAACCCTATAAATTTACTTAAATTTTTTTAGAATTTTTTGGAATTTTAAAATATTTTCTAAAAATAAAAGAAGGTGAAAACTTAACTTTTAGACACTTTAAAAATTAATTTAACAACAAGGAAAGATTATTTTGAGTTGTAAATTTAAACCCAAGTGTATTTAACATCCAAGAAGCTACATTAAAAATTTTGGAATTTTTAGAAATTTCTAAGTATTTCCTAAAATGAAAGAAAGGGAAAAACCCAATTTTTTTAGATACTTCAAAAATTAATTTAAAAACAAGGAGAAATAATTTCGACATGAAATTTAAAAAACAAGTTTCTTAAACCCCCAGGAAGTTTCCATAAAATTTTGGGAATTATGGAATTATAAAAGTATTTTTAAAAAATGATTTTCCGAGTTTTCAAGTTTTTCCAAAAATTTCAAAAATTCAAAACAAATACTAAAATAATTCGGAATGGGCCTATATCGGACCTAGAGGTGGGCCCCCGTGAGGGGCCCAAAAATGCCTTTCCGGCCACCGACCGGCACCGGCAGTAAGCACCCCCACGCACCGGCGGCGCGCGTGGGGGTCACGTGCTGGCTGGGTCATCTTCCCCAGCGGGGATTTTCAGGTGCCTTTTTCGGCACCTCCGGCCTCCATTCACCCCGATTTTTGTACTGATCTTCTCCCCTTGATCCCCTCTACCCTTTGGTGCAAAAAGCCCCATAAAAAACGGTCCGAATCAAAAACCCCCAATTCACAAGTTCTAGGATTCTTCGCAAAATTCAAAAATTTAAACTCAAATTTCTCACGATCTATTTTCCTAAAGATCAAGGGTCGTTTACTGGGCATTAGCAACTCAAAAGGTTTACAAATTAACAACCTTTCCATCCCGAATTTATGCATGAACAATTTCTATACAATATACACATACATGAAATATATATGCATATATTCTTACATATATATATCTATACTCCTATATACAATTTAGCATAATAATTCCTCACGAAATTTATCCACAAGAAGCAACAACAACAAAAAAAAAATACAATTATATACAGATTTTCAATATAAACAAAATTCTTAAACCTAGAATATGCATACGGATTCAAAAGGGAAGGGAAGAATCAAACTTGCCTCTTTGACGATTCAACAACTCGTTCACCCGATCATTCCTTCACTCCCTTCTCTCTTTCGTTTACTCTCGTAGTTCTGTGCGTAACGTAAACGGCAGGAACCCTAGTTTCTTATTTTCTTTTGTCCTAATTAATTTTTATTCAATTATTGTTTTTCTAAAAACTAAATATACTAAAGAAATAATAATAACAATAATAATATAACTATAACCCTGGCCCAACACTTAAGCATATCCTTAGCTCAACCATTCCAATCCAGATTCCTCCCTAGCCCAAACCAAAGCATTTAAAAGATTTAAATAAAATAATCCTAATCAATAACAATTCACATAAAATGATAACCATATAAACAGATAAATTTACATGAAATGATTGAATCTATAAAACATAAGCAATCCACATAAAATGATAAAATGCATATAAAAGAAAAACAACTCACCTAAAAATGATAAATTATCGAGATAAGGCATTTCACATGAATTAATAAAATAAAAAAATAATATAAAGAAATTTAATTTCTTTAAAATAATAGACATCCAAAATTTTGGGGTATTACAGTTCTCTAGCGGAGAAAGTCCGACAAAGTGATGATTGCTAACCACAGAGTAAGAAAATTCGAAGAACCAGAGGTAAACCTCTTGAAGGTTTGTATTTTTAAAGTATTTAGTAGGAGCGTGGTAGACCTATTCTAGATTTATTGTATATTTTGAAGCATTATCTCTATTGTTGGGTCATTGTAATAATATTAGTTGTTATGTGGACACTCCTTGAAAAAGATACATGAATAAGCAACTTTGTTGGTAAAACGTCATTTTAGTGTTGGTTGTTAACTCTAACTTCATGTCAGTGTAGTATAGCACCCAAAACTACAAGTATTGATTATTATCCCTATATATATATATATATATGTATGTATGTATATGAAATTGATCTAGGTGGAGGTTGGATGATTTAGGTGGATTATGGGTTTAAGTTCATGGCATAACAGTGGTTTGGAAGCAGGGATATTACATTTCTGGTTGCAACATGAAGGAGAAGGATGAGGATGTAGTACTAAAAATGAAATAATCAAATAGTTGGGGTTATTTTGGTCTATTACAAAGGGTTAATTTGGTAAATTAAACATTCAGATGTCAAAGGATAGACATGTCATTTTATCATTAAAAGTGCAATACTTTTGGCCGGAGGGGTAATAGTAAAATACGAACAAATCTCATAGGGCAATTTGACAGCACGTATGAGAAGTTGTATTTGGGTGCAATAAGGGCAAACCTCAGGGTGTTAGTGTAGCTTACCTTATATTTTTTTCTCGAAATGTAATGGGAGTCTAATTTTCATGTACATATAATAATACAAAAAAATCAATATATGAGCCTTTTTTACTAATGGCGTTCTTTTGGTGACTAATCTATGATTAGAGAAATAATTGGGTATTTCGGAGCACTAGCAATATAATATCCCATGTAATATTATTAACAAGATAAGCACTGAGTGATTATTAAACAATAATAGCTACATTGTTGGCACTCGAATACTATATTATTTCTCTCAAAAATAATGATTTGGTGGTCGAAAGTCGAACAAGTTCGATTAGATTTTGTGAATGGAGTGTGATATCAACATGATGTCACTACCATCATGAGTTTTGTGAGTGAGGTGTGATATCAACATGATGTCACTACCATCATGTTGATGTCACACTCCACTCACAACAAATTAATCGGACTAGTCCGATTTCGACTTGTGTATTACCGTTCCACACTTTTCGAATCCAATACGTTACCATTACATGTGTATGAAGCAACATTTTCTTTTTTTTGACAATTTAAACTCGTTCAGGAGTGCAGCGAGTGTATGCCTAGGGGGCACATGCACCCCCCCCCAAATGGCTTGGTCTTGCCCATTATATATATATATATATATAATACAAAAAAATCAATATATGAGCCTTTTTTACTAATGGCGTTCTTTTGGTGACTAATCTATGATTAGAGAAATAATTCGGTATTTCGGAGCACTAGCAATATAATATCCCATGTAATATTATTAACAAGATAAGCACTGAGTGATTATTAAACAATAATAGCTACATTGTTGGCACTCGAATACTATATTATTTCTCTCAAAAATAATGATTTGGTGGTCGAAAGTCGAACAAGTTCGATTAGATTTTGTGAATGGAGTGTGATATCAACATGATGTCACTACCATCATGAGTTTTGTGAGTGAGGTGTGATATCAACATGATGTCACTACCATCATGTTGATGTCACACTCCACTCACAACAAATTAATCGGACTAGTCCGATTTCGACTTGTGTATTACCGTTCCACACTTTTCGAATCCAATATGTTACCATTACATGAGTATGAAGCAACATTTTCTTTTTTTTGACAATTTAAACTCGTTCAGGAGTGCAGCGAGTGTATGCCTAGGGGGCACATGCACCCCCCCCCCCCCAAATGGCTTGGTCTTGCCCATTATATATATATATATATATATATATAATACAAAAAAATCAATATATGAGCCTTTTTTACTAATGGCATTCTTTTGGTGACTAATCTATGATTAGAGAAATAATTGGGTATTTCGGAGCACTAGCAATATAATATCCCATGTAATATTATTAACAAGATAAGCACTGAGTGATTATTAAACAATAATAGCTACATTGTTGGCACTCGAATACTATATTATTTCTCTCAAAAATAATGATTTGGTGGTCGAAAGTCGAACAAGTTCGATTAGATTTTGTGAATGGAGTGTGATATCAACATGATGTCACTACCATCATGAGTTTTGTGAGTGAGGTGTAATATCAACATGATGTCACTACCATCATGTTGATGTCACACTCCACTCACAACAAATTAATCGGACTAGTCCGATTTCGACTTGTGTATTACCGTTCCACACTTTTCGAATCCAATACGTTACCATTACATGAGTATGAAGCAACATTTTCTTTTTTTTGACAATTTAAACTCGTTCAGGAGTGCAGCGAGTGTATGCCTAGGGGGCACATGCACCCCCCCCCCCCCAAATGGCTTGGTCTTGCCCATTATATATATATATATATATATATATATATATGTAAAAATTAGATAATGGCCCTCTAAAGTTTTCAATTCTAAAATTATCACTTATTTTTTTCTTTCTTTTCTTTTTTACTGTTTAACTTCCTTAAAAATAAAAATAAATTTCCCTTCTTCAATCAAAATCTATTTTTTTTTTCCTTCAAAGTTTTCTCATTCTTTTTTTTTTTTCTTCTTCTTCTGTCTTACTTCTTAAAACTCTTCTTTTTACACGTAGGTATGATGTATATAATAGGTAACTTAAAACTGTATTCAATGAAAATATCACCAATTAATATTTTGGTTGTTATATTTGTCATGGTAGTATATTATTTTGCAATAATTTTTTTCTTAGAATTTGAACAATTTATAGTTGTAACGTGAGTTGATTTTATTTTATTTTATTTTAATTTTTATTTATTTATCAATTAGCCCCACCAATGTGAAATCCTGGCTCGGGCCCTTAACTCGTTTAGATGCAAAGTTACGCATCAGTATGTACGAATATCACACACATATATATATATGTGTGTGTATATATATATATATATAATTTTCTATTTTTGAAAGGCAAAATTTATTGTATAGATATGAACGGAAATATACAGGCCTAAGGGCGTTAGGCCAAGAGATACATTTCAAATCAAAAGCAAGGGCAACGCCCAATTGGGGCTCCAATTAAAGCCTAGGCTACACCATGACCTCTAGAGGGTCTCTTGATCCGGCAACTTGTAACTCGGCATGGGATAGCCCAGCCTCTCATTCAGTCAGGGGGACGCGCCGGCGGACGGAGAACACAAGCAGGAAGGTCCCAGTCGGAGTGTATAATCTTTTGCAATAATCTTTACAGAGTTCGCTTTCGATCTTCACAACTTCATGCCATCCTCACAGCCATATGAGATGGCGGCTAGCTAATTATTCTCGTATGGCATCAATGGGACTCGCAATTCCGCCATTGATGCCATATGAGAGAGAGAGGATGATTTCAGATTAGGGAATATGAGAGAGAGCAATTCGTAGCGTTAGAGTGTGATTCACATTCTGCACCAACTATGGTTCTCTGCCAAAGGGAAGAATGCACTGTTTAGTTTGGTGGCTAGGGTTTGGTTTGCAGGAGCCGAGTTCTAAATTGTTCACAAACAGTTCGATTCATTTACAGTCCTGCGTATAAGCATCTCCATCTGTTACATAGTTATCTCAAATATCAAGATTAGCCAAGTTCCTTGGCAATCAAATATAAATATGACTTCTTTTTTCTTCCCCTCAAATGGTCATGGCCTCAAGTCAAAACAATTCAGGGAATGAGAGTAGTTTGTGTGTGTGTATATATATATACACACACACACACAAAGATACAAGGGCCATATCCTAGGAAAGAAATCCCAAGGGCAACAAGTGAAGCAGAAAATACATTTTGCTGGGTATGCAATTCAACTCTCAAACAAAACGCTACTGAACAAAAAAAGGTGAATGCTTTTCCTTCTCATTTTTCCTTTCCAGTGAAAGCATATTTTGTTAACAAACGTTATATATACACACACTTAGTTTTACCTTTTTTCCCCTTTAAAATACTTGGACCACATTGTCTCATAATTGTAGCTCTTGTTTGAAGGCATGGGTTGAAGGCTCAACCTGGATCGCGATCTTTGATGTTGATCATATATTTGATGCTGGAATTCTCTCCAGAAAGGTCACAAATTTCATGGGTATCATACTATTCTCTCTTTTTTTTTTTTTGTAATTGGTATTAGGACACTTTATCTTATATTTCAATTTAATTAAGGGGTTTCCTAAAAATTAAATGAATAGTCAGTCAAAAATATTAGTATGGGTTTTTATTAGAAACAAGAGAGCACATTTGCCATTGTTTAGATTGTGTTACATAGATCATCCAATTCTTTTGAGAGCACACAATATGGGTATATGGGATATATGTCTGACACAAGAGCCCACGTCCTGATTCTCTATGTGTGATAATCAATGAAGAAGAAAAAACTCAAATTTGATAGGAGAGAAGAGTTTTCTACTTTTGAAATAGATAAATCCCCTTTTTTCATCACATCCCATTTCATCCAAAATTTAACCAGTTATATACTTGAAAAAACAATAAATTCATATATTACACTATTATATAAGATATAATCTATTTAAATGTGCAAGTGTCAATGTAGGCTCACATAATTTTTGGACACATTTCAAGCCAAGTTCCAGTATCCTATGATTTGGGAATTAGAAAGATTGGATACTTGGACACACAATGGTGCCTGATAAATCTACTCAAGTCTACAGAACATAGCAAACAATTGACAACATGATATGTTACTTGTTAGTATTTATTTTCAAAGAATAAAAGAATTCAGTTTTACTATTACTGTTGGAGTTTGTCAGGTTGTTTAATTAAAACTTCTGTTTCCTATTATATGTGCTTTTGATATTGTAGATTTCTTGCTCATTTCTTTCCTTTATTCAACGGAAAATTCCTACTAAAGGTTGAGGAGAAGTTCCCAAAAGATACAAACCTTGTTGTTGCATGCGAGAAGGGATTAAGGTGATGTTATCCTTTGAACTGATGGACGTTCAACTACTGGGTCATCAAGTGAAGTAGTCACTGTAGTTGCTTTCGATGTGTTTGGAATGAGAGTATTTTGTTTATTTACATCGTCTTGTGATTTTGAGCAATTATGTTGCTCACCTTTTTTTTTTTTTTAGATTTATGTTCCGTTCATATTTTTGCAAAGAATTACATTTTATCTTGTGAGTCCTCTGTTCTAGAATATGAAATCGTGGTTTCAAATGATATGGGGAATTAATGGAAGTTTGGAGCCGTTTATTATCCATGCAATTCCCAAATCACCTAAATCTTTGGCTAATAAAGCTTTACATGATGGTCATGAAACTTTTTTCTCTTAATCTAAATATACTAATATTGCACTATTGGACACTAATATTTTCTTCAGTGTCACAATGATTTCAGATGAAATTTGCCATCCATTTAAACTATTAACTTAGTCTTACTTCAATCTTTGAGTTGGTGAAAGAAAATAAAGGAAGAAATATATAGTTCCTAGGCAAATATGATTGGAATAAACAATGGATTTGTGCACAATGTTAGTTGTTACTTACATTTAGTGTTTTTAATAGGTAAGTCAAAATTATAAATTCATTCAAGGTTTCAGGGCTTTAGGGATGCAAGATTTTGGATCTTAGTTTGGACCATGGCAGTAAATTTTGGATCTTAGTTTGGACCATGGCAGTTCCCTGGTGAGGCTTTGAAAGTGGTTCTTCATACTTCCACAAACCGAAACCTTACAAGCTGTCCTGCGACATGCATTTTTTGATCAGAAATGGAACTTTATTTAGAATCTGGCTGGGCCCTGTCATAATCTACGTTGGGGTGCCATCTGCATCGAGTAAAGAAAATGTTAGTGACATTAGTTCAACATAAAAATAGAAAGAAATGAACTTGAAATCATTTATGAAGGGGTACAAAGTGTTTATGGAGAGATGTTTGATGTTCCCTTTTTTTTTTTATCCTATTTTCCTGGTCTTTAATGTTTCTTCATACTAAAGTATTTGTTGAAAATGTGGCCCTATTTCATTTGGAGCAGGATCTTGAAAGGGAAGGTCCTCAACCTTTTAAGTTTGTTGGGATTGGTGGGGTTTCAGAGTTTCTTGGGTAACCAAATCCTATTTTTTCCTTTTAGTCATGTTTCCATGAATAAATGATGGTTATTTTCTTTTTTATTTTCTCACAATGTGAAATCATGCATTTCCTTTTGTTAATGTAGTCATGATCAACTCATATACTTGCTTCAAATGCACTCATGATCGTGTATATACTGTGTACATACAAGGAATTGGACCCAAAACATAGATACTCTCACTTATGACTTATTATTAAGCCAAAATATGTTGTCGGATGGTAGCGTAGTGGTTTACTTGAGTTTTCTAAATGGTCGTGAAAGGCATGCCAAATGGTCTATAGAATGTTTGCAGAAAGGATGTGGGATAACATAACTACTAGACCAAGACTGAATTTTGCGATAATAGGACATACCTCCTTGCTAGTACATATATAATATCTTGATATAATATTTAAGAATAGTAATTATTGTCCCTGAATTACAATCTAACCTTTTATCCTTTTCCAAAACATTGTTAACTTGCAATAAGAACTTATATGCTTGGACCTTAATCTTTTTATGCTTCTATAAGGGGGCCATATCCTTGTCTTATCTATTATGTCGGATTCCGATACTTCTCGGATACTTGCAGATAAGTGTCTGATACTTTTTAAAAATATTCATCTCTTTTTTTTTCTTTCAAATATGTATTCAATATTTCTTAAATACTTTGGCAACTTATTCGATATTTTTCAGATACTTTGAGAAACATGTTTGACTAGTGTTTAACTTTTCTTAGTATAATAACATAGTATAATTGTTGAGAAAAGAATAACAAGGGTTTTAAATGCTTAGTTCACAAACATAGTTACCTTTACCATTAATCCCTTTGGTTTGTCTGCAGCTCCCCCTTCTTCTAGATCAACATTCTAGGTCCCTCATCATGTGTATGATATCTCTCATTTACTATATTTTATTACCGTTCTATAAAAGGACCCTTACAATATCATATCTCACTTAGTTCAAAGTTTATAACCATTCAATATAACTCTTATCTTGTTTGTAATGATTTTTTTTTAAATTCTTTTTATAAGGTAATGTTATTAACAATAATATACATGACATGATAAACAATTATTACTTTAGCTTTATGTATAGATACATAAAAAGGGCTAGTCCAATGCACTAGGCTCCCGCCATTGCAGGGTCTAGGAAGGGTCAGATGTACGTTGCCTTGCCTCCACATGGAGAGACTGTTTTCGGTTATGCATATATACACATAAATTTTAATCTTTTTATATATCTACATAGATACAATATATATACATTCACATTGTTGTGTCTTTGTCATATTTAGATCCTAATTTTTTAGTTTTTCGTATTCATCTCCAAGCTTCATAGCTATTTGTATATACATTTTTCTCATTCTGCATGTAGCCTCATGTACTTTGAATCTGTCAAGATAATTTAGTATATATGACAATGAAATCTAAATTAAATTTTATCAATGCACTAATTGCCATGACCTAGTTATTAGTTTGCCGACAAACAAAGAGTTGCAGCTGCCACAAAGGGTTGGGGTTACCGATTAGTTTTCTCTGCTCATTTGGTAATAATTCGCCCGTCCATTAAAGAAAGAAAGAATGCTTTTTAATCTTAAGTTTGGTTGTTTCCTTTAGAATAACCTCCAATCTAATTGCTTATGTCACATGTTGGAGTATTTCTTAGAGTTTATGCGGTGTTCGTTGGGGCTCAGCAATTGGGCAGTTATCTTAAGGATTTAAGGTCTCACTGACTGGCAATGGCTAAACTCTAAAGGTATTTGTGACCAAAAAACATTAAGAGAGACATTTCAGTTTCGGATCTCCTTACTGAACCAGAGACCAAAAAGTTGCCAAGCATAAAGGACCCTTCTCTTTTTGTAATCTTTTAATCGATGGAATCATATTTTGTGCATGATTCTGCCATGCGTGGTTATGGATGTTGTCATGCTCTAATTGTCTCATGGATTTTTTATAAGCCAATAGTGGTTTCTAGGAAGCACAAACACGCCTAAAAGGTCAAAGAATCTGTGTCGGATACCGACACGCGTTGGACACGGCCTGACAAGCCAAAATATGTGTCTGGATTTTTTTATTTTTTTATAGTTTTTGGACACACCGCAGACATGGCATAGACACGCCATGGTAACGTGTCCGACACGCGTGTCGTATCGTTAGGGGGTTTTAATAAAGTTTTAAAAAGAAATATAGATTAAAGTGTAAGTATGATGACTTCTTTGAAATTTTTTAATAAAATATGGTGGTCATAACATATAATATTTTAAGTTTTTTTTTTTGTTTAAAAACCAATTATTATTATTGCTGTAGAGTAGATTCATTTGTGTAGTTCTTTAAACGATAAACTAATTATTTTTATAGCTCATTAATTATTATGGTTTATGAATTTTTCATTATTAGGTTGATGAAAAATAATTTTACTCTTAAAATATAGGATCATGTTGGGAATTAATCCCCTTGATTTGGCACAGTGGAAGTAAATAAAAAACAAACACACACAAGCAAGACGAGATTTATGTGGTTCAACAAATTGCGTAATCCATGGGTGAAGAATGACTGTATTTATTTAAATATAAATATTACACGCTCTTTCTTTCTCTCTCACACAAATTCAACTTAACTCTCTTACAATTCTTTCTCTTTTCACACTTTTCTTTTCTACCTTCTTTTTTCAACCTCACTTCTATTTATAGTCTTCAAAGCATATTCCTTGTTGGATAAGGACTACAATAGAAACCTAATTACAATAGGAATTTGAGACACAATTCCTAACAATCTCTACCTTGGCTCAAATTTAATCTTCACGCGTTTCTCTAAAGCTCCACCTTGATTGAAGAAATCCCTCCACCTCGAACCTAACATCTTCTTACTTCTTGTCGTTCTTCGTTGTTCCATCACACTAATTTATTGTGAGAAAACTCCAAATTTAAACAGTCAAACTTGGAATCTACTCTCACATCACCGAATTAAATTTTCCTTGCTTTTGGAATGAAAGTTGGTGTTGTTGCAATTGCCAAGACTTTTTCCTTCCCTTGCCGCTCTTGATCATTGGTTACTCTAGTAAAGTTTGAAACAGGCTTCCATTCTTCCATTCTGTCTTTACAACTGCTCTCCCTAGAAGAGTACTTCTAATAAAACAAAAAGATTATTAGCCCTCCTTCCCAAAAGTATGATACGTGGCCCTCTTTTAATCTTCATCAACCTATTCTTCACTTCACACCAATAACACTTCGAATTCAAAGCTCCTACAGAGATCACATTTCTTCTAACACTTGGAATATGACGTACATTCATTAGGGTTCTTACTAAACCATTCGTTGTCTTGATTTTGATTGTTCCAATTCCTATAACATCACAAGAAACATTATTCCCCATACATACCTTACCACTTGCAGGTGTGTAGGTAACAAACCACTCTTTATGAGGACACACACTAAAGGAACAAGCAGAATCAAGTATCCACTCCTTAGCTTCTCCCTTGTTATCTATGATTGATAACATTTCATCAACATCACTTTCTTCATTTATAGCCTCAGACACAATACTCTTTCCTTTTGGACACGACCACTGAAGATGTCCTTTTTCCCCACAATTGTAGCACCTTCTTTCCGACAATGGCTTCGGCACAAAATTCCCCGAAGCCCTAAACCTCTTCCTCTCTTGTACAACAAGAGCTTGAGACTGATCATGTTGATCATCACCGTTCAACTTTTCATTGGAGAATAAAGCACTCTTATCTTGTTCTATCGTGATTGTATCTCCCATAAAGCAAAGTATTAAATAAATGCTTATGAGTAAAGTGTATCGATGTCAACAATGTAATAGCTTTATCTTCATTACTCAACTTAACATCAACATTAGATAAGTTACAAACAATCTTATTAAACTCACTGAGATGTTTTTGCAAGCTTACACCTTCTTTTCTAAGGAAGGAGTACAACTTTTGTTTCAAGACTAGTTGGCTGGTGAGATTTTTTCCCATATAAAGATCCTCCAATTTCTTCCACATACATGCATGCTCTTGAAGTTTCTTCTATCACATCATACACAACATCATCTGCGAACGCCAATCGAATCGCACTCATCGCCCTTGAATTGATCTTCCCCCACTTTGCACCATCCATCTCTTTTGATTTGTCAAGCAATGTCTCTTCTATATAGGGCTGCAAATGAACCGAGCCGAGCCGAGCTTGAGCCTGCCCGGGCTCATTTGTTTGTGCGCTCGCTCGGGCTCGTGATGAGCTCAAAAAGCTGAGCTCAGGCTTGGGCTTGTCATTATTTTGAGAAGCTCGAGCTCGGCTCGTAAAAAATTCTTTTAGGCTCGTGTTCAATATCTTTTTAGCTTGTTCATGAACGTAAATGAGCCTACACAAGCTTATATTCATGAACATGTTCACGAGCTTACAAGCCCTAAATGAGCTATAAACGAACTCTGTTTACGAATATAAACGAGCTCATGTTCACGAGCCTATACGAGACAAGCCCAACATTGTTTGGGCGTGGCTCGTTTATTAAACGAGCCTAGAAACTGAGCTCGAGCTTGGCTCATTTGCTTAACGAATGAGTCCGAGCCGAGCCCTTAACGAGCTCAAGCCCAAGCAGCTCGGTTCATTTGCAGCCCTACTTCTATACTATGCTGAATCAGTATATTTCGCATTTGAACTTGCCTTAGATTGAAAATTTTTCTATCAAACTTTTCGACCGAGTACTTTACATCTATAATAGTTTTTGTCATAACTCTGATACCACTTGTTGGGAATTAATCCCCTTAATTCAGTACAATGGAAGTAAATAAAAAACAAACACACACAAGCAAGACAAGATTTACGCGGTTCAGCAAATCATTTAATCCACGGGCGAAGAACGACGGCCTTTATTTCAATATAAAAATTACACTCTCTTTCTTTCTCTCTCACACAAATTCAACTCAATTCTCTTACAATTATCTCTCTCTTTACACTTTTCTTCTCTACCTTCTCTTTTCAATCTCACCTCTATTTATAGTCTTCGAACCCAATTCGTTGTTGGATAAGGACTACTATTACTTGAAGCCCAATACTTGCCTAACAAAAAATACCAAATAAATTACAACTCTAAAATAAAAACCTAATTACAATAAGAATTTGAGACACAATTCCTAATGGATCATATATATAAAAAAATAAATTTATTAGTCTCCGTGTCCCCGCCATGTCTGAATCCTAATTTTTTACTATTTGTCGTGTTGTTGTGTCCGTGTCGTGTCGTATCCGTGCTTCTTAGGTGATTTGTAAAAGGCGGAGATATCAGTTTTGGAATTCTAGATTTTGAATGCCAATAGTATGTTCTTATTTTTCACATGACTTGGTAACTTGTACATATAGTATGTTCTTATTTTTCACATGACTTGGTAACTTGTACATATTTAGTGATTTGTAACTTTCTTAGGAACTCATTTTCAGATCTAGTCATGATGTCATTATGCAACTCAGTTCTCATTCTGACTGAGCTAGTTTGGAGAATGTAATTTTCTATTATTTTATATGTTTTATATTTAACATTTTGTTTTAATAATCAGCTGGTGGGTTGGTTGAAGTAGTCAATCAACCCGGCTCACTTTGAGCTTTGATTGTGAACTTTCAACTGTTGCTTCTTGAAGGAATGGAACCTGCAGTCTACCACCACATCATTCTGTGTTTTACCCCTTTCAAAATTTTACACTTCTTTTTTTTTTTTTGCTTTGGTACCTTATATCTTCACCTAGGAAATAATTGTGTAGCTAGGATAATCCGTCTCATAAGACGAAAGCTTGAGCACTAACTGTTATGGAAATGTCATGTTATCATTGGATTTGGAGCATTAGAATTGTTGATAAGCTCCATATTCCTCCAAGAAAAAGGAAATTGGTTAACAGTTTCATCTTACTTGACTTAGCATCATTTTATTGTTTTTACTCTTTATTCATGCAATGAATGATATTAAATGGATGAGTGCCTTTTAAATTTTGGATGAACCATGAATCTATGTTATATGGACTCTTCAAAAGTATGTGAAGTATCCATGTCAAGAACACTTTTAGTCAGATGTGTACCTAAAAAGCATATCC
The DNA here is from genome assembly GCA_026545225.1 of Cornus controversa. NCBI lineage: Eukaryota > Viridiplantae > Streptophyta > Magnoliopsida > Cornales > Cornaceae > Cornus > Cornus controversa. The sequence goes on along the minus strand of CM048848.1, from coordinate 24,423,130 downwards.
AGTAATTCAATTTTATTAGATTATTGCTTTAAAGCGAGTTAAATGCCTATTTTGAACAGTATGTTACATAAAAGTGTTATTTTACTCTAGAAAATAAAGGAAATTATTACATAATATGAATATTTAGCAGGATTTGACACATCCGACACTAGGAACATGCTAGCGTACCCAAGTTCAAGTAACATAGCCATGCCATGAATATTATTTTGATTTGTTTTATTTGTTGATGAGTTTTCTCTTATGGAAACCATGGTTTGGCTACCACCATCAGTGGAGATTTTCTGTGCATTGTGATACCAAAGACTTCTTTCATGTCCAAATCTTTAGTCTGGATACCAGGAGGAAGCTCCCAATCAAAGCTGTGGAGAAGTTGGGCCAGTGCTAGTTCAACACTTGCCATTCCGAATGTAATAGCAGGGCAGCTTCTTCTGCCAGCTCCAAAAGGTATCAGCTCAAAATCTTGACCCTTGAAATCAATAGTTTTGCCCATGAATCTCTCTGGTTCGAATGTTTCTGGATTTTCCCAAGATTCTGTGTCCCTCCCTACTGCCCAGGCATTGACAAAAAACCTTGTTTTGGCAGGAATATTGTACCCATCAATGGTTATATCTTCCATGGATTCTCTTGGGACTAATACTGGTGCGGGAGGATGTAAGCGGAAGATCTCTTTGATGACAGCTTTTGTGTAGTGCAGCTGAGGCAGGTCACTCTCTAACACAAATCTTTTTTCTCCGACGACTCTTCTTACTTCAGCTTGTGCTCTTTCCATTACTTTGGGGTTCATGATTAGCTCTGTCATCCCCCAATCTAAGGTTATAAAGGTTGTATCAGTTCCTGCTGGAACATGTCCTGCAATAACAGTAACTATTATTGTTTTGCTAAATGGGAGGAAAATACACCACTAACTTGAACCATGTGACTCTATGGATGTGAATGAATTTAAAGAGAGAAGCAGTGAATAAGGAAGATTTTACTACCAAGATGATGGCTTTAATATTGTCCATAGTGAGAGGCATTTCGTTGGCCTCACTCCTCTCTATTTCTAGCAAGACATCCACAATATCCTTGTTGTCTTCTTTTTCTCTCTCGGGATTTAGATGTTCTTTTATAATCTCATCAAAGAACTGGTCGAATCGTCTAAAGGTGTTCTGAAGTCTTGATTTCATGCCGGTTAACGTGTGCATAAATTCCATGGAAGGGAAGAAATCTCCAATGCTGAATCCTCCTAGCAACTCTTGGAACTCTTCAAGCATCTTTTGGAACCCAAGTCGATCATAGTCCCCTCCTGCTGAGAAATCCCTTCCAAATGCCACACGACAGAGGACATCATTTGCATATAGTCCAAGCATCTTGGATAAGTTGATGGTCCCAGGATATGATTCTGCAACCCGATGAACCAGGCGTGCAACTTCTTCTTTTCTTACAAAGCTGTAAGATTGGACACGCCTGGCACTTAGTAGCTCAAGTATGGAAATTTTTCGTATTGGCCTCCAGTAAGCCCCATATGGGGAGAAGACAATATCAGTGCAATTATAGAAAAGGTGTTTGGCTGAAAAGATCTCGGGACGGCTTGAAAGTGCAAGATCATTGGTTTTCAACACTTCTTTCGCCATTCTAGCTGAGGAAACCACAACTGTTGGAATCTGACCAAGTTGCAAGTGAATGATGGGCCCGAATTTCTCAGCTAGGCGGTGTAGAGATAGGTGAGGCATGTTTCCTAGCTGGTGAAGGTTGCCGATGATTGGTAGCTTTGGAGGACTAGGTGGGAGATTAAGCATTTTTTCCCTTGGGTTTCCCCTCAAGCGAAAATTGAACAACACTACTAGAAAAATGGAAGCAGAAATTAACGAGAAAAAGATTTCATCCTTCAACCATTGAATGATAGCCATTGAAGTTCCTTCTATCATGGCCAGTAACAGACACAGGTTTCTTTGTGAGTTGTCAGGGACTACTTTCTTTGTGGGTGGTCATGCAATTATATACCCAAAGGTGTTGCTTTCTACACCCTATTTCATATCATTTTTTTTAAGATTTGCACTGTATCAAGCATAACTTAAAAAAGATGTCGATGTTATTTACCATAAAAAAAAGTCTGAGAGATGTCGATGTCGATGTCATTTACCATACAAAAATCTGAAAAGATGTCGATGTAATTTACAATAAAAAAAATTCTGTAAGTGCATTGTATGGAGGTTCTGAAAAATGCTAGGTTTGCTAACCTACGCTCTTTCAGGATCGTAGTCCCAATGTCCGCAATTTTAGACTTTCCCTTGCAAGAAAAACAATAGATGCTCAGTATTTGAGGGCTAGAGCCAGGACTCAGAAAGATCAATGTAATTTATTCAAAGAAAAATATAAAAAATTAATTGTCAGTACTTGGTTGAAAAAATGTCACCGTATTTGCTGCTCCAAATTTTAAATTATGACAAAAAATAATTTAATTTAAAAAAATGCTGCAATTAACAACAAACCAAAAATATAATGAGTAAAAAAAATGTTCTTCCATGTGTTGAATGGAAGTCTAATTTATATATACATAAAATAGTATAAAGAAAAAGAAAGATTGTTATATGAGCCTTTTTACTAATAAAGAATAGGGTTAAATTCATAAAACCCCCCTCTAATATCAAAAATTCTCATAAAACCCCCTGAATTTTCAAAAACCCCTATCTACTATCAATTTCTCTCATATAAGGACAAAATTAAACGGCTCCGTCAATTTGATAACGAAATTACCAAAATATCCTTCCTTTATTTAATACAATAACTTCATAAAAAAAGGTTATTTGTAAATGACGGATGTATCCTTCACGAAGGGGCAATTTGAGAAAATTAAAAAGTAGAAGGGGGTTTCTTGATTGGGTTAAAATCATAAAACCCCCCTTTATTATAAAAAAATTCTCATAAAACCCCCCTCTACTATAAAAAATTCTCATAAAACCCCCCTTACTATGAGGGTATTTTAGTCCTTTTAATTTCAACAAATGCGTCAAGGGTAATTTAGTCATTTACACACCATTTAACAGATCACGTGAGATGCACGTGATCTTTCTCCGTTAATTTCAACGGAAAACTAACGGGAGGGGGCAAATTGATTGGTTTTTTAGTATAGGGGGGTTTTATGAGAATTTTTGATATTAGAGGGGGGTTTTATGAATTTAACCCTAAAGAATATTTTGCCGACAAATCTAGGACTGGATAAATTATAAATGATGATTTCTTTTTCTTTTGGGAAAATTAGATTTTGGTGACCAAAATTAAAAAAAATTGATTTACAGTGACCTTAAACTCAATAAAAGGTAAATAGTGACCAATATTGAAAAGTAATTGTCAATGAGTGACCATTTAACTTTAATGTCCAAAATACCCTCATTTTATTTAGAAATTCTCAATCCCTTATCCGTCTTTTTCAATCTCAATTCTAAATATCAAATCTTCAAAAGACATACAAAGATTCTAGAAAAGAAAGTATATATAGAGAGAGAATCTCTCTCTCTATATATATATATATATATATATTTAGACTTATATATTCATCTTACAATTAATGCATGTGCATATATGGATTTTTTTTTTTTTTGGTAGATTTTGGGGCTCCAAAGATACAGCACGAGTTATAACTTGAAATGAATTAACTATGGGAACCTGATATAAAAAAAAGAAAGATATGAGGCAGTAGGTAGTATGTTTATTAGCCAAGTCTATTCATATCCTCCAATATTCCTTATTAATAATTAATTGCACCCAAATTAGGGTTTTTTTTTTTGTTTTTTTGTTAATGAGATACTAATATATAAGAATATATATATATATATATATTATATCTTCTTTAGAATGTATATATGTTCATATATTGTATACAAGTCATTGGATTCTTTAAATTTTTTGATACTTGGGTTTGAAAAAAATGAAGAAAAGATGGAGATTTATGGACAGAATGAAGGGTATTTTAGGCTTTAAGATTAAATGGTCACTTATTAGCAATTATTTTTTAAGTTTGATCACTATTTACCTTTTATTGAGTTTAAAGTCACTAAATAGCAATATTTTTTCAATTTTGGTCACTGAAATATAATTTTTCCTTTTTCTTTTCCACAAACACCAGAATTTGAAATATAACTGATTTTATATATTATATATTGATTTTCACAATTGTAAATTTGACAGTTTTTATTTTATATTACATTTATATAGATAGTGAGTCTCTCTTTTTATTTCTCATTTTTTATAAATTTTTCTATTACATCTTTACATCTACACAATTATATCATTTTTCTTGAAATAAATAACAAGGGCTACATTTCATAAAAGAAGAACAAGAGAGAACTGGACAAATTAATATTTCCAATTTGGGCAATGTACACGTGGTTTGTATCTCTCTCTATATATATCAATATATACATTTTTTATTCATATCCTATTAATCCATCTACATCTATCTAATCCATCTGCATCTAATGTACTCCATTTTGGATTGAAAAGAAGAAAATCATACAGAACTCTTTTTGAGATTGCTTTGCCATTTCCGTGATCGTATTAATCAAATTCCAGATTTTAATTCTCATCCAATAATCACCAAGAAGATCTAATGGGACTTTAAGGCTCCGTTTGGATAGACACGAGAGAAAAGAAAGGAGAGTATAACATTAGTTATTAGAGAAAAGAAATGAGATAAAGGATATCAACAAACTCTATTTATATTTGGATAAATAGGAGAAAAAAAAAAAGATGATAGTATTCTTGTTTGGATAAGATAGGAGAGAGAAATGATAACGATCAAATTACTATCATATCCTTTTATATTTATGGGGCATAGGTGAAATAACAATTTTTTTACAATTTTGAAATTATAAAAGTATTACTTAAATACTATCATTTCCCTCCTAATTACTATCATTTCTCTCCTAATCTTCCCATTTTTGGGAGGATAGGATATGAGAGAACTATCCCTTCTTATCATTTCTTATTCTTTTAATTATGTTTATCCAAATATAACATGACCTATTATCTCATTTCTTTTCTGTTCTTATCCTTTCAAATCTTTCAATCCAAACAGAGCCTAAAACATAATTTTCAAATATTAATTATCATCCAATAAACACCAAGAAGATCTAATGGGACTCTAAAACATGATTTCCATATATTAATTTTCATCCGGTAATCACCAAGAAGATCTAATGGGACTCTAAAACACGGAAATCAATACTAGTTTGGAGTTTCTTGTGAATTTGTATATACACCACCTTTCCAATTATATAATATTCATATGAAAACGTAAAGCTTCATATTATATCTATATTTGTAAGACTGTATCTATCTATATCTATACTACTATTTAAAGTGCATAGAGTTTTCAATTATTTTTTAATTTTTTTAACTAAAAATAAATAAAAACATAAATTATATAGAGTTCTAATTACCTATACACCTAAATTCTTCTATAATTATTATTCCTTTATATAGACCACTAAATTCTTATATAATTATTACTCCTTGATATAGAGTCCTAAATTAACTATAGAACTAAACTTTTCTATAACTATTATTTCTTTATATACTTTATATAGATTCCTATATTATTCTATAACTATTACTCCTTTATATAGAGTCCTAAACTTTCATTCAAAATTAGACTAAGTATAAATATCTTTAGTTGGCATGAATGATCTACTTAACTAATCTTATACTAACCTATACTAAATTGTAGCACAAATCATTTTTCTTGAGCATGAATTATCAAAGCCTTTTAAAATGATCTACTTAACTCATCTTATACTAACCTATACTTGTAACACAAATCATCTTTCCTTAGCATGAATTATCAAATCCCTAATTTAGAATGATCAATTAATTCCAGTTGCATGATTTCTCCCTTATAACTACAAGAAACAAGGAAGGAATTAAGATCAATCACAATCGATTGCATCTAAAACAAGGAGGAAATCAAATTGAGATTGCATTTAGAACCATAATTCATAGGACAGCCATGAATTCAAACCCTGGTCATGCAATTTACACATGGAATTCAAAATCTGCAAATTCAATAACAATTAAACCAATTAGTCCCAATTGCATGATTTCTCCCTTATAACTACAAGAAATAAGGAAGCAATTAAGATCAATCACAATCTTGGAAGGAGGAAACCAAATTGAGATTGCATTTAGAACCATAATTCATAGGACAACCATGAATTCAAACCCTGATCATGCAATTTACACATGGAATTCAAAATCTCCAAATTCAATAACAATTGAACCAATAATGGAGAGAGAAAGGGTTACACTTTCTCTACAATAATGTTAGAATACTGTTCTAGCCCCTCATGACTAGTGTAGGAGGCATCTTCAAGGTAGAATTTTCCAATTCCATAGCTCTCCAATCTCCAATTGAAGCCCCAAATTCATCCTTACTTGCTCTCCTAGAAGACCAAAAACCTCCTAATTATTACTCCTTTATATATTTAATTCTTCTACACCAAAAACCTGTATCATATATCTCTCGAGCTCTCTTCTGATCATACTTTTCCTCAAAGGTATGATTTCCTTTCTCTTTACATTGATACATACATATATTTGAATACATTAAAATTATATATAGTTTTTTTTGTTAAAGTAAAATTATATATAGTTGTTTCATTTAATCTTAGTGATTTTTGAGGTACAATTACATTCTCTCTCTTCTGGATGCAATTTTGTCTCTTGGATAGGTAATCTAATCAACTCTGTATAATATACATGCATAAATACACTTCTATGTATATTGCAAGTAAGTAATATCTCGCTTTTATGAATTTACTGGGATAAGCCGAAGCAACCCAAGAGACAAAAATATAACAGCAAATAATATACCAAAATATGAAGAAACAATAATTAGTAGAATTTATGAATGCGATAATAATTTAAACACATAATTTAATAATTAGGTTGATAATTATTACACATGTTTGAGCTTATTGAGACACGATGTAATTAGTTTTATGTGCTTTAATTTTTCTTGTAACAATAATAATTTTCGTTAACAAAATAATAATTAAAAATTTAATTATACAACCACACACGCATATATAAAGCACCAGTTCTTTATTAATAATTAATTTAAATAAAGAATAAGATTTGGATCATTATTCCTTGTGTTCAAGTAAATCTCTGCAGATTGGTTAATAATTCTTACAATTTGTTGTTGCATGCACTTTTATACCACTGCACAAATCATCAAATCTACCAAATCGTATTGAGTTGCATCTCAAGATTTCACCATTAGACTTCAATGCATCAAGAAAAATGGGTCATGGTGAACACATGAAAGATTCACAAGGAAATAATAGACCATAATACATGAGAAATAACTTTTTCAGTGTCTAAGTCGATAGATTTTTATTTTTTATATGTATTTTCTATTTTAGATAATTTGATGATTTATATATATTATTTATATTTCAATAATTGTTTTATTTTTATATACATTTTTTATAATTTTTTATAATTTAATTAATTAAAATTATGTTCTTTTAACAATTTTCTTATTTATAAGACTCTAAGATACATCGAAATATCTCTTAATACTCTATTTCATTTAAACTTATCTTATCTTTAATCTTATAGAATATAAAATTGTACAAAATACTTAAAACTTAAAAGAATAAATCATCTTAGAATGTGGAGAACTTGAATAAATGAACGAGGATGAATTAGAGCATTTACAATGTATGATTTTTTATAATTTGTATATATATTAATTACTTGTCTGGAGTATCAATATTTACGTTTTTTATAAGGTAGATTACTTGTCTCTAGAAATTTGGTTTCAAAAAATTTCGTGTCCTACACCTATCAATTAAAGTTGATGTGTCACTGAAATTATTTGGAACAAAAAAATTAACAGTTGAAGAATTAATGGACTTTGTCAATAAATTTTATTTAGTAATAGACAGTTTAAGAATTGCTAGAATAGCGGTTTTTACTTTCTCATGGTTATCTTTGATTCTTTGCAATAGTACCTAAGATGTGGAATAGTGATTTTTACTTTTTTATGATTATGTTTGATTCTTTGCAATAGTAAGTAAGATGTGACTAATAGAAGATTTATTTGTTTTCATATATTTTATCTTTTGGATACAATATATACTTGATAAAAAAAAAGATACAATATATATAATATTTTTTTAGAGAGTTTAATTTTGGGTAATAATTTTCTTTTATTTTAGTTTCCTTCTATAAATAAATTTCTTTTTTCCTGTTAGGATTAGGATTTCTAAAAGTCTCATTTTGTTTTTAGGTTCCTAGTGTTATTAGGATTATGATTTATCTGCCATAAATATATGTACTGTCATAAGGCAGAAATAAAATAATTTATTAATAAAAATATCAATTGCTTTGCAATTTTCCTTAACTCTGTGAATTCAAAGTTGTTTATCTTGTTCATTCGCGAACATTCATAACTTCTGCTCTATTAGTTGGTATTAGAGCCTTGTCTTTTCCTGGACTGATGGCAGATGCTCGTAGTGGTGGCAACTTCTTTGGCAACGAAGATCGATAAGGAGTGACTCTTTCAGGGGCTGAGTTTTAGGACTTTTAACATGAAACTCGACAAGCGTTAACCAGCACATGATGTAGGATATACAAGATTCTCTTGCTATGTTTACGTTGGGTCTTGATCAAAATTGCAATAACAATAGATTGCGCAATAATGTCGTAGATCATGTTTGTTCTGTTTGTTATCGCATCCTCATCCCGTCGCGTAGGCAGCCAACCTATGAGGAAGACTTCAGTGATGATGAAGACTACACTGAAGAGGTGTTTCGGGGACATAGAGGTGCAGGAAGATATTGGGATCATAGAGATCATGATTCTAGGGATTTTCATATGAAGATGGACCTTTCCAGTTTTGATGGTCACCATTATATCGAAGATTTCCTGGATTGGGTAGCAAAAGTTGAGAGATTTTTTATTACATAGATATCTAAGAAGAGAAGAAAGTGAAACTAGTAGCGTACAAACTAAAGAGAGGAGCTTTTACTTGGTGGGAACAATTGCGCTTGGCAAAAGAAGAAACGTTTTCTGAGAACTAGGTTTCTGTTGCCAAATTATGACCCTATTTTAGTAGTATCATGATTGCAAGTAAAGAAGTAGAACAGATCAGGCCTATATTAAGGAATTTAATCAATTGTCCTCGCATAATGATTTGATGGAAACTGAGATGTAGCAAGTTGCTCGGTACCTGAACGGATAACGTCCGGCCATCCAAGATAGGATTTTGATATAGCCGATTTACACTGCAATTGAGGCCCTTAATGCAGTGTTAAGGGTAGAAACACAGTTGGAAAGGTCGAGATCACAAGTTGGTTCTAGAAGTTTCTTTGATTCATTACACTCTGCGGTGAACAAACGAAAAATGGTCACGAACACGCAGACTTCCACCCTAGCAGCAAGTGAATCAACTAGTTCTAGTACACAGTCGAAGAACATAGGTGCAATTTCTACAGAAAATCAGGAGGCACCCAAAAATAATCCTTACACTCGGCCAGGTCCAGAGAAGTGTTATCAGTGTGGGCAGCCAGGTCATCGATCTAATCAATATGTTAAGATAGGCACATTATATCTGGTAGAGCCTAAGGGCGTGGAGGAGTAATAGGAGGATGCTAAAGATAGTCTTCTCTCCTATGATGAAGATGGCATGGTTGGAGATGATGATGGAGAATTACTTTCACATTCCCTAGTAGTCCGGAGATTATTGTTAGCCCCGAAGAAGGAGGAATATCTGCAGAGGCACAATATATTCCGAACAAGGTGCACTGTCAATCGGCAAGTTTGTGATGTTGTTATTGATAGTGGCAGCAGTGAGAATATTATGTCGAAGACGATGGTTCAAAAATTAGGGCTAAAGATAGAGAAGGATCCGAGTCCCTATAAAATTGGTTGGATTAAGAAAGGGACAGAAACAAGAGTCACAGATATTTGTCGAGTTCCTTTTTCGATTGGAAAAAAATATACTGACGAGGTGTTGTGTGATGTGGTGGATATGGATACTTGTCACATGATTCTGGGCAGACCATGACAGTTTGATGTCGATGCTACTCATAGGGGCAAAAACAATGTTTATGTGTTCATTAAAGGTGGGTAGAAGATTATGTTAGGTCCCATGGCAGAAGAGGGTATTTTCAAGGCTTCAGTAGCTAATGGAAAATCAGTTCTTTTGATTGGCAGTGAGTAGTAGTTTTTAGAGGAGGCCAAATAGTTCGGTGAGATTCTGGCATTGGTGGTTTGAGAAGAGGTGTTTAGTACCCCTTCTACTATCCCCACAGTATTACGGCTTATGTTTGAAGAGTTTAAGGACATCATTCTTGATGAGCTGCCTAATGGGTTACCCCCTATGCAAGACATTCAGTACCACATTGACCTTGTGCCTGGTGCTAGTCTACCGAATTTATCGCACATCGCATGAGCCCAAAGGAGAGTCAGATTCTACAGGAACAAGTAAATGAGTTGATTGAAAAGGGTTCTATGCAAGTGAGTATGAGTCCATGTGTTGTTCTAGCTTTGTTAGTGCCAAAGAAAGATGGCAGTTGGTGTACATATATAGACAGTAGAGCCATCAACATGATCACCATCAAATACAGATTTCCAATATCCCCACTAGATGATATTTTGGATATGTTGGCTGGTTCAAAAATCTTTACGAAGATTGATTTGAGAAGCGGCTACTATCAGATTCGTATTAGATAGGGGGCGAATGGAAGACTACATTTAAGACAAATGAGGGTTTGTACGAGTGGTTAGTGATGCCATTTGGGCTGTCTGTTGCTCTTAGTACCTTCATGGGACTTATAAATCAGGTATTGAAGTCTTTCATCGGCAGATTCATTGTTGTCTATTTTGATGATATCCTAATTTATAATCAGTCAAAATCGGAGCATATTCTGCACTTGAGAAAGGTACTTACAGTTCTGTAGGAAAATAAGTTGTACATTAATATGAAGAAGTGCAGCTTTATGACCGGCAATTTAGTGTTTTTGGGGTTCGTGGTGAGTGTTGAAAGAATTCGAGTAGACGTGGAGAAAGTTTGAGCAAATCGAGAATAGCCCACTCTGAAAGTAGTAGGTGATGTGCGCAGTTTTTATGGTTTAGCAACTTTCTAGTAAAGGTTCATAAAAAACTTTAGTAGTATAGTTGCTCCCATTACTGAATGTATGAAGAAGGGTAAGTTCCAGTAGGGTGAAGAAGCGGAACAAAGCTTTGCGCTGATTAAGGAGAAATTGTCCATTGCACTTATATTAGGACTACCAATCTATAAGAAGTTGTTCCAAGTAGAATGCGATGCTTCAATTATGGGAGTTAGTACTGTTCTATCCCAAGATGGTAAACTAGTTGCCTTCTACAATGAGAAGCTTACTGATGCCAAAAAAAAGTGGATAACCTATGAGTTAGAATTATATTCAGTGGTACGAGCATTGAAGATGTAAGAACATTATCTGGTTCAGAGAGAGTTCATTCTCTACACTGATCATCAGGCTTTAAAATTCATCAATAGTCAGAATAATGTTAATCAGATGCACGCCCTACGGGTACTTTTTTGCAGCGATTTACATTATCCTTAAAACATAAGTCAGGTCAGTAGAACAAGGTAGCTAATGTACTCAGCAGGCACACAACACTTTTAATGACTTTATGGGTTGGGGTTGTTGGGTTTGATTGTTTGAAAGAATTATATAAAGAAGATGATGATTTTAAGGAACTTTGGGCTAAGTGTCAAGTTGGGCATGTTGTTGAGGAATGTATCTACAAGAAAATTTTCTATTTTGGGGAAATCAGCTTTGTATTCCAAGGAGTTTGCTTTGAGAGCAGCTTTGGCTGTTTGGGTGGCCATCTTTGTTGAGACAAAACTATAGCATTGGTTGAGAAGCGATACTACTGGCCGCAACTCAAGAAGGATGTTGGAAATTATATGAGGAGGTGTCTAGTTTGTCAATCTGCAAAGGGTCAGTCCCAAAACACTGGCCTTTATCTACCTCTTCCTACAGCAAATTTTCCTTGGGAAGATCTGTCTATGGACTTTGTCCTCGGACTTCCATGCACTACCGAGGAGCTAATTTTGTTTTTGTGGTGGTTAATTGATATTCAAAGATGTCACACTTCATAGCTTGCAAGAAGACTTCAGAAGCCACACACGTAGCAAATATGTTCGTCAAGAAGCTTGTTTGCCTACATAAAGTTTCTAAATCCATCACTTCAGATAGGGACACCAAATTCCTATCAAACTTTTGGAAGATTTTGTGGAAGCGTTTTGATAAATCTTTAAATTTCAGCAGTACCAGCCATCCGTAGTCTGATGGTCAAACTGAGGTGGTTAATCGGACCTTGGACAATCTGATTTGTTGTATTTCTAGCGAAAAACCAAAACAGTGGGATCTTATTTTGGCACAAGCAGAATTTGCATATAACAATATGGTTAATTAGTCAATTGGAAGTCACTGTTTGCTATCGTTAACTATCATCTGCCGAGCCATGCACTGGATTTAGTTCCTTTACCGAAACTGCCTGGAAAGAATATCGTTGTAGAACACATGACAGATCGCATTAAAGTAATCCAGGATGAGATTCGAAAGCATCTTGAAAAAGCAAATGATAAGTACAATGAAGCAGTAGACAAGAAAAGAAGACAAAAGGTCTTTCAGGACGAAGATTTATTTATGGTGTTTCTGCGTAAAGAGAGGTTTTCTGTTGGCACCTACAACAAGCTAAAGAACAAGAAGTACGAATCGTATCAGGTTCTAAAGAAAATCAATGATAATGCTTATGTTGTTGATCTTCCCGAAGACATAACTATTTGTCCTACATTTAATGTTGCTGATTTGTTTGAGTAGTTTCCACCAGATGAGGGACGATCTTTTAGTAATAACTCAAGGACGAGTTCTTTTCTAGCAAGGGAGACTGATGTAGGATAATTTTAGTATGTTTCATATTATATATATCTATATATATTTAATTTTTTTTCAATAGAGAAAGTTTAATTTTGGGTAATAATTTTCTTTTATTTTAGTTTCCTTTTTGAAATAGATTTCTTTTTCCTGTTAGGATTAGGATTTCTACAAATTTTCTTTTATTTTTAGGTTTTCTAGTGCTATTAAGATTAAGACTTCTCTATTATAAATATATATGTACTGTCATAGGGTAGAAATCAATAAATTTATCAATAAAAATATCAATTGCTTTGTAATTTTCTTTAACTTAGTGGATTCAAAGTTATTTATCTTGTTCTTTCGCGAACATTCATAACTTCTGCTCCGTTAGTAAATATCACTGACCCTCAATTTGATGTATTGTCACGCGACTACAACTTCGTCAAATTTTATCGCAAACACCCCCTGTATATTTTTTTAATATGTGAAATGTCCTGATTTTCCCCAATTATTTAAATGTATTTTAATATAAAAATATCAATATACTGAAATGACCACAATGCCCTTCATGGTTATATGCCATTGTTTTATTTCTCATCTCCTCCTCTAACCACCACTACTAACATCTATGCGGTGACATTGAAGTTCTGACCGTTGATGAGTGTTTTGGTGATGTTGAGACCCAATGGAGCTTGAGTTTTTGAGGGTATGAGATTGAACCCATATAGGACAATGAGGGAATTGACGGAGAAGATGCTGATGTTATAAGGAAGGGTTTTAATAAGAGAAAGAATGGTAGCGTTGGAGGGTGTTAGAGACTTATCCACAACAACAACCAGTGGCTTAAAGCAGTTACACGAAGACCAGTTCAAATACTTTCACAGGATCCTTGATAAGTTTGTCTAGATATGCAATCAATTTAAATTCAAATGTATTCCTTTATTTTATCTTTCATGGTTTGGTTGTAACAGAATATATTTTACATCATTATAAATACATGCCTATACCTGCGTTTAAGGAAAGGCAGCAATTCTCCAAATATTTGAAACTCTAAATAGTATCATAGCCAAAGTGACAAACATCTAAATCCTCATGGCCTCCTCAGTTCCCACTTCATCCTCTATTTTTGTCCCAACCCTATCCACCTCTCTTACTACTTATCCCTTCATCTCCATCAAACTAAGTAGTGACAATTACTTGCTCTGGCGTGCCCAACTTGTTCCATATCTCAAAGGCACCCATTTATTTCACTATGTTATTGGTTCCCTCCCAACACCCTCAACTCATATCTCTTCCACTGAAAATGACCAAACACATACCATCCCAAATCCTACCTTTCACTCCTGGCATCTTCAAGATCAACTCATCTTGAGTGCTCTTACCTCCTCCTTCACAGAAAAGATTTTATCTCATGTCGTTAAGTACACTACCTCGCGTGATGTGGTTTACACTAGAACGAATGTTTTCTTCCACTTCTCATGCTCGGATTACCCATATCCATTTATAGCTCACCAGACTAAAAAAAGCCAACCTCTCAATTGCTGATTATTTCCAGCAATTTACTAATCTCACGGATACTCTTTCTGTCGTTGCTCAACCCTTGAACAATTATAAACTTGTCTCCTTTCTTCTTGCAGGCCTTGGACCTGATTATGACTCCTTTGTCACATCTGTTACTACTAGAGTTGAACCTCTATCAATTGAAGACCTTTACGACTATCTCCTTACTCATGAACAGCGATTGGAGCAGCATCAGGCCATAGTTGATCTAATTGTCGCCAATGCTAATTTCACATCCCGTAACACCACTAATCGTGGTGGCTGTGGCAATCATCGCGGCTCTCCAAGCCAAAATGGATGAGAAAATTATCAGAACTCACCATCTCGAAACTACCGAGGCAGGGGGCGTGGTCATAGTTCTTCATCCTCATCCAATAATTCTTATCCCATTTGCTAAGTTTGCAACAAAACGGGCCATGTGGCGTTGGATTGTTATTACAGGTAAGATGAATCTTACCAGCGGGGTTCCTCACCAGGCCAAGTATATTTCTCAGCTTCCCAAAATTCGACTAATGCAAACTGGTACCCAGACTCAAGTGTTACACACCACCTCACTTCAAAACTTGCCAATCTAAATGTTAAAGCTGAAGAATACTCTAGATCTGACACAATTCGTGTCTGCAATGGTAATGGTCTTCCTACTCACCATATTGGAACCACCCAAATTACTACTCCTTCATTTGTGCATCTATTGAGAAATTATGTTATTTTCCAAATCTGACTTAGTCAAACCCCAGTTTTAAGCCTCTTATCTCTATTGTCATATATGCACAGGCTCTTTCTCACTTTGAAATGGTCCCTAACACTCATTAGCAGCTTGAAACATCTTCTTATACCTATTAAGTTAAGTTTAGACCTTATTTGGTCATAATTGTGACTGCATCCCAGATTTGACACCCTAAACCTTCTTTTTGCTAAATCATTTTCTTGCTAATATAGGCATATAATCTGTGAATTTGTACAAACTATGTTATAAGCTAAAGTAGATCATTTAATCAAGTTTAGTACATCATTTGTCTTGTGAGAGCTTGCAAACAGTTGGATTATGAGGTGCTTTGAGATGTGCTCATATACAGCACAATTACTGTTCATTTTTGTTGAAAAAATCACAATTTACTGATAGATTATGGTTCTAGTTGATTTCTGAGTTTTTTATTGCACTTGAGCTTGTTTTAATTCATGTCATGAATATGTTGGATTTCACATTATTCCACAACTAGACCAAAATCAAATTATAGTTCATCATAACTTACCTATGCCCTGTTACATTGCTGAAAACTGAATTCTGAATTCCACATTGCTGAAAATTGAATTCCAAATTTTGAATTCCATATTGCTGAAAACTGAATTCTGAATTCCACATTGCTGAAAACTGAATTCCAAATTTTGAATTCCATATTTCTAAAAACTAAATTATGAACTCCGCAATGCTGAATGCAGAATTCTGATTTTTGAATTCCATATTGCTAAATGCTAAGTTCTAATTTTCTGAACTCTATATTTGCTGGAAAAAAATACATTCTGACTTTGGTTTCTTTGAGTGCAAATTGGTTTACTTGCATCCTTTGTAGTTGTGCTACTAAAAGTCTACTCTAGTTATATTCTTGCCAAGATTAAGAATAGGTACAAGGCCTAAAATATCAGAACAAGCTTTTAAAGAGAATATACCAAGCAATGACAAGACAGTTGTTAAAAGGGAATACACCAAGCTCAACGGGAGTCTAATTGGCTGAAAAGGGATTCATTGAAAGAGTGTCTACTACAAGTATGTTGCAGCTACATCTTAAAGGTATACTTATTGAAGACTATCTTTGAGGAAGTTCAAGTGTCATAATCCGCCAAGAAGTCAAGTGACCAAGTCACTATCACACCTGACCTTGAAGACTAACCATCAGAGTTTGAAGAGTTGAAATTCATCTTAAAGACCAATATACAAAGCTAGAAGCCATTGCCGCTGCTCAGGACATCGAACTTACTCCACTATCACTATGTATAGTCCAAGTATTGGGATACTTTGGACAGGGAGAGTGTGAGTGATTGTGGTGAGATTCAGGTGAGATAGCTTGGGCTTTGGGAAGCCCAAGTTGGGATTAAGAGCGAAAAAACTGTTGTGAAATTTGGTGAGAGTGGTTCAGGCCTAGGGAGGATGTGAACTGGGTGAGTGCTAGAGTGAACTATGTTGTGAGTTGGGTGAGTGAGAGAGTGATTGAGAGAATTACTGTACTGCCCTTTCAGACATAGTGGAGCTTAGTTCAAAGAGGTTTTTTCCCCACCTTGGGGTTTCCTCTATAAAACTATGTGTCCATAAAATTATGTGATTGCATGTGACAACCAAGCTTGCAATATTAGGAAGAAAAATTGAAGAACCTATTCACCCCCTCCCCCTCTAGGTTCATTAACAATGTTTTATATGTTCTCCATATCTGCAAAAAATTGCTTTCTGTCTAGTGCTTCACAAAAGACACTAACACATTTTTTGAATTCCACCCATCTTATTTTCTTTTGAAGGATCGAGCTATGGGAAAGCTGCTGCTCCAAGGCCTGAGTAACAATGGACTTTACCAAATTTCATCCACTCCAAATAAATATGTTTCGTCCATTTTCTCAAGTGAACACTCAACTATCTCCTTATGACATGCTCGCATGGGTCATCTTTCATTTCAAATTGTTCATTGAGTCCTTCGTCAAATACAAGTCCCTAGTACATCGTCACTCAGTCTCTCACAAATGCTCTGCTTGCTTGAGTTCAAAGAGTCGGCAATTACCATTTTTCACTTCTCTAACTCAAGTTACAGAACCGTTAGCATTAATCTGTACTGATGTATAGGGCCCTGCTCCTATTTGTTCACTCACTGGCCATAAATATTATTTTTCTTTTTTGGATGCATTTAGCAAATATTTATGGCTTTATCCCATTTCTCTAAAAAGTGATGTTAGTCGAATTTTTCTCAAATTTCAATCATACGTTGAATGGTATTTTAATACTAAAATCAAAGCTGTGCAATCTGATTAGGGCAGTGAATATCGCTCGCTTCATAAAATTTTCCAGGATCAAGGTATCATTCATCGTCTTTCTTGCCCTCATATGCACCAATAAAATGGTGTTATTGAGTGCAAACATCGCCACATAGTGGAAACAGGCCTTACCTTATTATCCCAAGCCAGCATTCCTCAACAACTTTGGGACGATGCTTTCCTCACGGCCTGTTACTTAATTAATCGTATGCATACTCCCACACTTCAAAATCGTACTCCATATGAGGTTCTTTTCAAATCTCCACCTGATTACACTTTCTAAAAATATTTGGTTGCACTTGTTGGCCTAATATCTGGCAATATAATACCAACAAATTTCAACCTCGTTCTCTGCCATGTGTCTTTCTTGAATATAGCTTTTTACACAAAGGATATAAGTGTCTCCATGTTCCCACTCTCCGTGTTTATATCTCCCGTGATGTACAATTTGATGAATTTACATTTCCTTTCAAAACCATCCTAACGTGCCACTCTCCTCCCTCTCAATTCCATAATGATCATCTTCTGAGTCTATCGGATACAAGGGTCTCGACAGTAATAGTTTCTCCAAGTAGTCCCTCAATCAAATCTATAGACACTTTTCTCCATAACCAGCCCGCAAGCACACTAGATCCACCTAGTCCGAACCCATCCTTAACCTCACCACAAATAACTACACCTATTGAGCCTTTCCCCACCAATCCAACTACATCTCTTTCGAACCCACGACCTTCCCTATGCTCAGACAATTCTCCTCCTTCAAACATTGACCCTCAAATAACATCAGTGCACCCAATGCTCACCCGTTCCAAAAACAATATTCGAAAACCCAAAAACCTTCCTCAAGGCATAATTTGACATCCAATCCCATGAGTTCTCTTTACTGAATCTTCTCAACAGCCTACTGAGCCTATCTGCTATACCACAACCATTAAAGATCCATTATAGCATCAAGCAATGAATATTGAATTTAATGCATTGCTAAAAAATCAAACATGGACCTTGGTTCCTCCTACTTCAACTTGTAACATCATTGGCTCAAAGTGGGTGTTTCATATCAAATGACATGCGGATGGTAATATTGAACACTATAATGCGCGTCTTGTTGCCAAAGGCTATCATCAACAACCAGGTATTGATTTTGGTGAAACATTTAGCCCTGTTGTTAAGCCTATAATGGTACACACTGTTCTTTCTTTAGCTATCTTAGCTGGTTGGCCCATTCATTAAATAAATATTCAAAATGCTTTCCTTCATGGAAATTTATCAAAGGAAGTGTATATGTCTCAGCCCCCTGGTTTTCTTCATCCCCAGTACCTAAACCATGTATGTAAATTACAAAAAAGCTTTGCATGGTCTTAAACAAGCCCCACGGGCTTGGTTCGAAAGACTTAGCAATAAGCTTCTTGCTCTTGGTTTTAAAGGTACTTGATCTGACACTTCCTTGTTTGTTTATACATCTTCCACAATCAAAATATTTATGCTTATATATGTGGACGATATTCTCATCACAAGTAATAAACGGACGGCTATTGATGATTTATATCAGCTTTACACAATGAATTTGCTGTTAAAAATTTGGGTCCGCTCTATTTTTTTCTTGGTGTTGAAATAATTCAAAATTCCAAGGGGTTCATTATATCTCAACATCGATACATTATGGATATATTGAAACGCACCAATATGTTAGAAGCAAAACCGGTTCATTCTCCTATGGCCACATCCACAAAACTTTTGGCTTAGGAAAGTGAAACATTTTTGGATCCAACACTTTACAGAAGCACTATTGGTGGTCTTCAATATCTCTACATCACTAGACCAGATATAGCATTCACAGTTAACAAGCAATCCCAATTTCTCCACAAACCAACAACACTCCACTGGCAGTTAACCAAGCGCTTTCTGTGCTACCTTAAGCAAACTGTGGATTTTGGCCTCCAATTTCACAGGTCACGATCCCTTTCATTACAAGCCTACTTCGATGCAGATTGGGCAGGTAGTGGTGACGATAGATGCTCCATAGGAGGCTATTGTGTCTTTCTTGAGGACAATCTAATTTCTTGGAGTTGCAAGAAGCAAGCTACTGTAGCCTAGTCAAGCACCGAAGTTGAATATAAATCCTTAGCAAATACCGCAACTGAGATCTCATGGTTATGTTATCTTCTAACTGAACTTGAGTCGCTTCCTTCTACAACTCCCATTCTTTGGTGTGACAATATTGGTGCAACATATTTATCCTCAAATCCAGTTTTCCATGCTTGAACCAAACATGTCGAGATAGATTTTCATTTTGTTCGAGATATGGTTGCTCGTGGTACATTAGATATCCGCTTCATTTCTACCAAAGATCAGGTAGCTGACATCTTCACCAAGCTGCTATCCTTATCTCAATTCTCTCTCATTCCTGACAAGCTGAACATTGCCTTTGCCCAGTTAAGCTTGAGGGGACATGTTAGAGACTTATCCACAGCAACAACTAGTGGCTCAAAGGAGTTACAAGAAGACCAGTTCAAATACTTTCATAGGATCCTTGATAAGTTTGTTTAGATATGTAATCAATTTAAATTCAAATGTATTCCTCTGTTTTATCTTTCATGGTTTGGTTGTAATATAATATATTTTACATCATTATAAATACATGCCTATACTTGCATTTAAGGAAAGGCAGCAATTCTCTAAATATTTGAAACTCTACAGAGGGGGAGTTAGTGGCCGGGGAACGAAAGCAGATATCATTCGTGCTTGGGTTGCGGGTGATGTTGACAGAGTTGAAGTTGTTGGTGGTGCGGCTGATGGTTTGGTAGAGGGTTGTGACGAGTTCTCCTTCGGTTGGACCAACTATAAAGGGCAAACTTAAAGCGACAGTGGGACTTCGAGGTATTCATTGTGAAGTAGATCTAAATAGAAGATATCTGCAACTGGAGGGTGAGGGATGAGCAGTGGGTTAGATCACTGGCTTTGGGGTGGGATTGAGTGTGTGAGGGGATGATGTGATGATGGTGTATGATAGTGATGTGTATTACAATATTATCTTGATTGAATACACACATATATATGTCTTTATTTTGACCAACCGGCTCTATGTGAGTGTTAATGATTAAGTAGCTATATTTTAAATGATTTTTTTTTTGAGCCCATGCACCGTGATTAAGTAGCTATATTAAGTAGCTTCGGATTTTTAGTGATAAGATACATGTCTAATTTGGAATAACATAGTAAGACCACAATATTATTTATGGAAATAAATAATTATATATATTGGTTATATATATTATAGTATATATATAGATAGATAGGGAAAAGAAAGAGAAATTTAATTACCTTTTTATTTTATGTTAACATTACTATTTATGGAAATAAATAATTAGATGTAGGTTGTATATATTATAGTGTGTGTACATATATAGATAGATATAAAAAAGGAAAGGGAAATTTAATTAATTTTTTATTTTATGTTAACATTATTACTTATGAAAATAAATAATTATATATATAGGTCATATATTTTATAGTATATATATAGAGAAAAAGGAAGAGAAATTTAATTATTTCTTATTTTACGTTAACATTATTACTCATGGAGATAAATAATTATATATATATGTTATATATATTATAGTATATATATATATATAGGGCTATTGAGAGGGGCATTTTGGTCCATTAGACAGGATTAAATGAATAATTTTAGTGTTCAAAAGGGTTAGGTCAGAAGTCAAAGAGTACTATGGCCATTTCACTATGAAAAAGTGCCATGTCTACTTTTGGTAGGAAAGGGTGTATGTGATATACAACAAAAATCAGTAGGGGTGTTGGTGACGGAATTTGATAAAATTAGATTAACTACTTAGTTATTTTTTACTACTTGATGTAGGAGGCAAGAATGTTAGATTCACTAGTTAGTGGAGGAAAGGAGTCGTAGTCACAATTATAGAATGGGTTGATGGGCATTTAAGGCCTGACCCCTTACCACTAGGGCAACACGCCACACTTAGGACCATCTAAATTGATCTTCTAATATTTTGAGCACAAAATGCAACAACATGAACCACATGTCCATCTAATATATGTACATAAAGTCATATACAATATATATGTATATATTTAAAAATAATTAGAGGCTCTTGTGTATTTAAACTAGTATATATATATATATATATATATATATATATATATATATATATAACCATAACAATTCCGTGATGAAAACTTTTTTTTTTTTTTTACGTTGTTCTTTCAAAAACGATAAATAAAGAATTAATAAATTACCTTTTAAATTGTGAACGTGGATCAGCCACGTCAATCATGATAAAGATATCTTTATCATTTTTCTTGTAGTAAAAATTGCAATTTAAAATAATAATAGTATAATATATTAATGTATTATATTAAAAAATATTTTTATCGTGATAAAGATATAGGCAAAAGGGCCAAAAACCCTTGTGCTTTTAAAAAGGTAAAAGAAGCCCCCCTATGCTATATTTTGGACCATTTCGATCATACCCTTACATTTGCAAAAGTGAGAACAAATTACTCTATCTTGCACATATTATCATTTTCTATGATCATTTTACCCTTTTCATTATTATAAAAAAATAAAGAACAATAAAGAAAAGAAAGGTTTTTTATATTCAGTTTTTTTTACCTTAATAAAAAAAAGAGTTGCTTTTTTTCTCAAAAAAAACATTTTTGGAAAAAAGAAATTAAGTAAAAAATGCACAATTACATAAGAAAAGTTTTTGGATTTTTTCTTTGTTTTCTAAAAAAATTTCCATTAGAAAGAAGGATTTCTTTATGTCAAGTATTTTTTTTACTTTAACAAGAAAATGAGGAATTTTTTTTCGGGAAAAAAATTTCAGAAAAAATTTTCGAGGAAAAAAACTAAATATGCACAATTACTTACTAAAAATTTTTTGATTTTTTTTTTTGGAAATTGTTTCTGGAACTTTTCCATTAGAAAGAGAGAATTTATGAAAATTATACAATTTTTGAAAAAATAAAAAAATCTGGAAATTATTATTATTGTGCATATTTAGTTTTTTTCTCGGAAATAATTTTTGGAATTTCTTTTATAGAAAAAAACTCCTTGTTTTTTTTTTTATTAAGGTAAAGAAAAACTTAATATAAAAAAACCCCTCTCTTTTCATTGGAAAAATTTCTTGAAAACAAAAAAAATCTTAATTTTTTTATTATGTAATTGTGCTTTTTTTTTTCTGAAAATTTATATAACTTTATATGAAGAAATCCTCTCTTCTCTCAATTGTTCTTTATTTTTTATAATAATAGGAACGGTAAAATGGTCATAGAAAATAATAATATGTGCAAGAGAGGGTAATTTGTTCACTTTTGCAAATGTGAGAGTGTGATATGGTCCAAAATATAGTATAGGGGTTTT
Source organism: Cornus controversa (assembly GCA_026545225.1). Classification (NCBI taxonomy): domain Eukaryota; kingdom Viridiplantae; phylum Streptophyta; class Magnoliopsida; order Cornales; family Cornaceae; genus Cornus; species Cornus controversa. The sequence goes on along the minus strand of CM048848.1, from coordinate 24,400,264 downwards.
GACCCTTTTGCCAAAGATATATGTTAATATATTATATTATTATTATAAAGAAATTACTCTTATGCTTTTATTATTTTGAATTCTCCATCAACCATTTTCTCGGTATTACTGTTGTGTCACTAGTGTGAATCACTGCGGCACACGATTTCCATGATTTTACAGTGGAATGAGGCACGAGAGTCATCCACAATCGGGAGTGTTCACCGCTGGCGCGATTGAGCACCACGGTTCTGATGTTGTTCAGGTGACATATTGCCATTCAGACCTTTTCTCCAGCGAATCAATAAACCATCTCCAACATTGCCCTCTAACACATTCTAGAGAGAGAAATTGCACAAACACACTGTGTGCACTTCGTCTAAAGTTACTCGGGGAGAGAAAACTTGTAGAGAGAGAAATAGAATGAAAGACAGTCATATTCTTGTTCCGGATTCCTTCTTTATATATACACATGCACGGTAAGAAAGAGAGTAAATAGAGAGGGAAAGACTCATAAAGAAGAGAGAGACATATGTTTTTAAAAGAGAGAGAGTAGAAGATCTTAGGCTTTGTTTGGATAAACATGAGAGAAAAGAAAAGAGAGTATAACATGTATTCATGTTTGGATAAATTATAAAAGAAAGAAAGAAAATGATTGCATTCTTGTTTGGAAAAGGTAATAGAGAGAATAGAAAAGAAACCATTTTAATCAATTTACTATCATGCCCTTTTGTGTTTATATTACAAGATATACCCAAATGTCTTTTAAATTTTGTTCTTTAAAATGCTAGGATTATTTTTAATATTATGAAAGATTCACTAGATTCACTTATTCTTATCATTTCTCTTCAAATCTTTCCACTTTTGAGAGGATAACATATGAGAGATTTAGAGGAATAAGTTATCCCTCCAAATCACTCATAATCCTTTATTTTCTCTTACTAATGACAATCCAAACACAAAAAAATACTCTCTCTTTCTTTTCTTTTCCTTCCAATTCCATCAATCCAAACAAGCCCTTAAAGAAGAAAGAGGGACTATAGGGGAGTCCTAGAGAGAGAGAGAGTTAGACTATGGAGAGAGAGAAGCTTATGAAAGAAGCCACAGAGATCTTAAATTAAACATGGTCATATGTGGACGCACCATTCTTGGCTGTTGACCTTTAAGAAGAAGAAGAAGAAGGCATAATTGATTTTTGGGAAAGTACCAATTGATGGGCAATGGTGGGTGGAGAGGCAGAGTTGGTGTAACATCCTTGAAATTAAATAGGATTTTCTTTTTTGTCTTTATTCTTTTAGGATCCAAAGCTAAATTAGAGTTTTGTCGGAATAGGAATGTAATTTTGGATGTACGAAAACAAATAATATTTTGGATTTGGTTTGGGTTTGGTTGGTCGGGTGATGAGAAGTTGTGAAGCACAATTTCTGAACCTTAGTATAGGCAGAGTTGTGAAGCACCATTTCCACTAACAGAGTATATGCAAATAGTTTATACAACCTACAAACATATATATATATATATATATATATATATATATATAGCATTTTAGCTTTGTGTTTGAATCTCCCACCAAAAAAATTCATCATCTAACGGTAAAAAATGTTTAAAAAATTCATCTGACGGTTCAAAATATTTATGCCTATCTACGATCTAAAATTACTCTCCTTATCTTCAATCAACGATCACGATTCACTCTTACCTAAATTCAAATTTAAACATTTACCTAATACCCCTAAAATAACATTTCCATCATTATATCCGTAAATGTTTCTCTCTCTCATTTCAGACACCATCACTCTCTTCCCCTCTCTCTCTCTCCATGACCTCCTTCTAACACACCATCAATGGCTGTGAAACCTTCACCATTTGCTCCACTCTGGTCTGGCAACGAGCTGAACGACTAGATTTGACCGAACCCAACTTGCTCCACTCCAGTCGAACCCAACTTGCTAGATCCGGCTAAACCCGACGAGTTGTTGGCTTGACTTGAATGGCTAGATCCGGTAGATGAAGCTCTCGACATCTCAAGAACCCAACTGGCTCCACTCCGGTCCGGTGACGAGCTATTGTCTAGATCTGGAAGACGAAGCCGACCGGTCTGGCGTGGCTATCGACACACCTACAATGGCCACTAGAGCTGTTGCTCGATCCCGGTCCGACATCTCTGTTCATCTCAAAGATCAGGTGAGAAGTTTCTTTGTTCCAAAACCACAATCTGTTCTCAAAATATTTGCTAAGGCTACCCCCACCTAACCATCTGAGTTAAAATTCACTATACACTTCTCTTTTCAAAATATTCTAGCAGATTCACCACTCCTGAAGCCCAAAACCAATTACATAAATGGAATTCAGTAGGCGGACACTAATTCCTTTTGGAAGGGAATGAAGAGAAATAAGAGAAAGCACAAAGAAAAGGGGTTCTCCATTACCGGATTCCTCCAAGATAGTGGCCAGAAGATAGAGGAAACGGTGGTGGGTCTCAAAGGCGGTGCCGGAATTGGATGTGGAGTCGGAGTACGCTTCGGGTTAGTTGGAAGAGTTGGCTATGGTGGGTGGCCATAGAACCATCTCAAGATGGTTTTTGGGATTGGGATGGGTTGTGGTGTTGGGGCCGGGTTTGGGTATGGGCAGGGGCTCAGATTAGGTTTCAGTTCAAATTCCTTTGATTCTTATATGATTTTCTACTCTTTTTCGTTTTCTTTCTCATCCTCTGTTTACTGTTGTTTCAAACACTTGAGGTTCACCTTACTGAGTGATTTTATTCTTAATCAGATGTTAAGATTATACACCTTTGGTCAATGGTTTTGATTATGGGAATAACAATGTTTATCATATGTAGCTACTGGCAGTGTTTTCGTGTATCAACATATAATGTTTGGTTTAATTTTTTTTCTTTTCTTTAATTGTGGTTATTGTGATTCTGATGGATGAAGTGCATATGCTGATGCTATAATGATGATTATTGTGATTCTGATGGATGAAGTGCATATTCTAATGGTTAAAAGTTGCAAAACGGAACTGTTTGGTTAAAGGAGCAAAAAGATAGTATTGTTTATTCAATTAGCAAAAAGCAAAAGTAATATATATCACTGCTTTGATTTAGTGTATTATATTATCACTGTGTGAGAGAGAGTATACACTTTTAAGCAATTTTTTTTTTATATTATTGAGTCTTATCTTGATTTACCTCAAAAAGAGAAAAAAAAATTAAAAATGTGTTAATATATGAATGTAAAATTTTTATTTTGTTTTGTATCAACGAACGAGCTTAAATTTATAACAGACATAATAAGCGAATGGACCCTCATCTCAACATTACTTGCAATTCAAAAACAACAGTCTTATTAATTATAATTAATGTTAATATTTGGATTATTATTATATTTTGTTTGACCGATATGTAGCATGAAATGCAATAATAAAAAAAATAGGTACCAAAAGTTAGATACTATTCACAAAGATAAGTTTGTTGTACAAAGATTTTTTAGTGTCAAATAAAGTTCATGGCTGAATCATCAAATTAAGATATGTTCTTTTAAGATCAACCAAGTACTCTTTCCAAAAAAAAAAATGAAGGTTGAATTTCTTTATTGTAAGTTGCATCACTGTTATTATATTACAATTACCAACTTCGATTTAATAGCCAATAATTACACTCATTATTTTTGGAATATAAGTGTGGTTGTGCTTCATAGAGCAATTATGACAAAAATATTTGGTAGGAGTATTGATTTTGAAGGAGATTTGAAAATGAAATTGAAAAAAAATTAATTTAAATTTTGAAATATTGTAAATTGTAAATATTATTATTTTAAGTGGATAAATTCATCACTTAATTAGTAAATTTTAAACGATAAATTTTGGGTATGTTCCGGGTCTGTAAGATAGTGTACGTATGTACTGTAAATTTTACGTATGTGTATAAGACACATATAAGAGTTTCATTTAATGCAAATGGTGTTTTGTAAATATTTGTTTATTAACACGTTGATTATATAAAATTAACTTCTCTTTCAATCTAATAATTTTTTATTTTGTAGTGCCATAAGCACGGGCAATACCCTAGTATATATATATATATTAGGGTAAATTACACACATATATATATATATATAGAGAGAGAGAGAGAGCGAGAGAGAGAGAGAGAGAGAGAGAGATTTTTATTACATATTTGTGGAATGAGAGTCTTCAATCTTCCTATGATCTCTTGCTACTACAGGTCTAATATGTATACGTTTTGAGATATCTGTGTAGCTTTTTCATTCTCATTTCTTGCTTCTATCTTTTTATTGTCTAATAAATTCCTCTCGTGTTCTCATTGGGGCAAACTGGACTGCCAGGGTTTAAATGGGCTTCTGGTATGGGTTAAAAGAACGAGGGAGACACGAGTTTGGGTTAAGGTGGGCGGTTCCACATATTGGCCGGGTGGGTCGGAATAGGAGGCCCGTTCTCTTTCGCCTTCCACATATCACAAAACATTTCAGCCCAGGGAATTCCATATTCCAATGAAATGCTAAACGTCACAATTTTATTTCACGAATTTTAACTCGAATCTATGTGGCAGGTGATAATACCATAGGGACTCCGTGTATGGGGGGAATTCCACCAATAATAACTTACCATTTAATTTTATCTCCTAAAATAATGGACCATATCACCTGCCACATAAATTCGAGTTAAAATTCGTGATATTTATTCGAGACGTGTAGCATTGCTCTTCCAAATTACTGCAGTTACTTGGACTCATTAAGCTCTTTCTAATAGTGATGATGTTTCATTTTGTCACTTGTGTTGATTGAGTTCTAAATATTTTATCATTAACTGGAAAATTTATTTACTGGGTAAATCACCTTGAGAGCATCCTTGTATCCAAGTGAAATTTTCCTTCAAGCTTTCCGTTCAGTATATATGTATTCCTTCATCTATATCAGACAAGATGAGTAAAACACAAACAAATGTGACAAGTCAGAAGAGTTTCTTTAGGATTTTAGTTCAGATTATCTAATTCACAATCCAATATATAATGCTTTAAGCTAATAATACTTGGTCTATATTTACACACACTTTGTAAGTATGTTTTACTCTTGAAACAGGAAACAAACAACAAACATGACAATGTCCCAGATTACACTATCAAGAACATGGAGTTGCAACAGCAAGGAGAGGTATTTTTCTGCCGATTGTAGCACCAGTGCATTCAGTCATGTCCAGATATTCTCCCTTGGCTCCACCAGGCAATGCCCAATCGAACTTGTGCACGAGATTTGCTAACACAAACTCATTGGTGGCCATTGCGAAAGAGGTCCCTGGGCAGCCCCTCCTGCCAGCTCCAAATGGAATCAATTCAAAGTCATGCCCTCTGAAATCTATAGAAGAATTCAAGAATCTCTCAGGCTGAAACTCTTCAGGTTCAACCCATGACACGGGGTCTCTTCCTATTGCCCAAGCATTGATAATAACCATTGTTCCGGCTGCAACGTCATAGCCCATTACTCTGACATCTTCTCTCGCTTCATGTGGAACGAGTAATGGGATAGGAGGATGCAATCGAAGAGTTTCTTTGATCACTGCTTTAAGGTAGTGCATTTCCTCCAGATCATCAGCTGTTATGTGTGGTTTGCCTTCAAGAATCTCTCTCACTTCATTTTGCACTTTATTCATGACCCTCTGGTGTCTCAATAGCTCTGTCATGGCCCATTCTAGGACTGTGGAGGTGGTATCAGTTCCAGCAGAAAAGGTGTCCTACAGGAATCAGAATATGAAGCAATTTTAGATGGTTAGTAAAGTTTGTTCAATGTATGTGAATATCCTTTCAACTAGCCGTAGTGCACACGCACACAACATAGATTTGTAAAGGGTTGTGCTAGATTGGTCTTTTGTTAATACAGCCTAAAGAAATTTTTAGAATGGATTACTAATTTGTGCAAAGTCCACTATACACTATAGATAAAGTTCCATTCTGTTTTCATTGAAAAGTTGAGACTTGTTCAATGCTCTTTGCATTAAAAATTGATCTCACTGGATTGGATCAGATTCGCGAGGCTAGTTGAATATATCTGGTAAGGCTATTAATTGGGAAATATCTCTAGTAAGACTACATTAACTGGATTGCTCAAAGTTTGGAAAGCTGGCCTACAGTTGAAGCCTCTTTCCTTTCTGCGATGCGAGTCCAAGACATACCGCTTTGGACGAGAGCACTTGTCATCGCACCAAGATTTATATACTACAGCTAATTCTGAGATATTTTTGCTGATTTCTTTTTTTTATTCCTTTGCCATTCTCTGATTCGGATATTTCATTTGTATGGTTTATTTGTATTGTCTCCACTCCTTAGGAGAGTGTGTTGTTCTGTACCTTGCTGGTTCTCTAATGAAAAAATCTAATTTGCCACTTAGAGAGAGAGAGAAAGAGAGAGAGATCCTCACCAAGATGAGAGCTTTGATGGAATCTCTATCAATGGAAAGACCAGCAGTATTGTCATTATGGATCCTAAGCAAAATATCAAGGAAATCCTCCCTGCCTTCATCTTCAACTCTCTCATCGCCATTACTCTTCCTTTTCTGGACATTCATACGCTCTTCAACTACTTGCTCCAGGAATTCATCAATCTCTTTTGCAACTCTGTCAACATTAGCATAAAAACCAGTGACATGATTGATCCATGCTAGACATGGAATGAAGGCCCCAACATCAAAACTACCCAATAACCCTAAGAATTCCTTCAATAGCAGCAGAAACTTCTTCCCACTTTCCCCTCCACTGTACTTCCTCCCAAAAGCCGCCCTACATACCACATCATTCGTTAGCAACGTGAATATTTCACTTAAATTCAATGCCGAGGACGAAGAAGATGACTCTTCAATCTTCTTCATCAGGAGGGCTGTTTCTTCTTCTCTGACAATATGAAAAGACTGGACTCTTCTATTACTTAGAAGCTGGAGCACAAAAATGCTTTTCATCTGCCTCCAGAATTCACCATAAGGGGCCACGGCCACGTCCTTATAATCGTAGAGAAGCCGTTGAGCGACCTTAGATTTCGGCCTGTTTGAAAAGACAAGATCATGTGTTTTCATGACCTCTCGAGCAGCGTCAGCGGACGAGGCAATGAGTGTCGGCGTGCTGCCGAGGTGAAGAAGCATGAGAGGCCCATGTCGTTGAGCCAAAGATCGGAGTGAGCGGTGAGGGAGTAAGCCCAGTTGGTGGAAGTTTCCTACAATTGGGAGCTTTGGTGGTGAAGGTGGTAGGTGTTCGTTGATTGTAGAAGCATTGAAGAGCCATTTCTTGATGAGGAATGCTATGAAAAATATGGCAAGAAAAGAGAAGACAAAAGGGTGCCAAAGGAATGAAGTCACTGGCTGCTCCATCAGATGCAGAAAACTAGACACTCCTTTTCTGTGTCTGTGCGCGCGCACTACTTGTCAAACTAGCGAGGATTTATTAGTGTACGCCCTATGCAGGCCACAAATATATATATATATATATATATATATATATATATATATATGTGGATGTGATTAACAATGCTATGTAATTAAATTAAGGCAGGAGTACTTCTCCACTTGTGTGGATGTGAAAACACGTTAATCCAGTGGATTTTTCTACCCATTCTTGGCAAAAGGTCGTCCAAGGATGACAATTGTGCCCCATGTTGATATTTAAACAGTTCCTATTTTGGTGACCAGAAAAAAAAAAAATGATTTCTAATGACTAGAAAAAAAATATATATATTAGATTTTGGTGACCAACCCTAAACAAAATTACTCTAAAGTGACTATAAAGTCCGAAAAAGATAAATAGTTACCAAACTTGAAACTTAATTGCCAATGAGTGACCATTTGAGATTAATTTGGTAAAAAAAATATTTCATATTTATTAAACATTTTAAAAATAATTTTTAAATGATGATATTACCATTCAATATAAAAATAAACTCCTTGAATTCATTATCCTCTCTCTCTTTCTCGTTCATCAATCTCTTTTTTTCCTTTTTAATTTGTCAGTTTACTAATTAAAAAGATAGTATTGATATATATGTTAACAGTTAATGTTTTGATTCTTGATTAATAATATATCTATCATGTTAACTGCATCTATTTTTAATTGATTGGATTGGATAAATCTTTAAAAGATCTATGGTAATTTATATTGGAGATTTTATTCTATTAACATTTTTTTTTTTTGCAGAATTTTTAATATGACAAAAAAATTCTTAATGGTATAAATTGTAGAGAAAGATCTCTGCAAAACAAGATCACCATGAAAAAGAAACAAAATCACTACAAGATCCAACTGTATGAGAAAAGGATTTTAATTGTTGCCGCTCTAAATTATTGTTTCTTATTCTAATTGTTACTCCAGTATTCTAGTTGTCATTACCAAATGACAACTTCTAGCATCACTTACAAATAAATAATAAATAAAAAAAATTCACTTTTACAATTTATTTGAATCCAATTTTACAATAAATAAGAATATAAATAATACAATATTTGAAAATAAAAATAAATAATTATTAGTTAAAAGTTATTTTTAAGTATTTATTTGACAACTTGAAAGAGCGGCCTCTTATTATGAAACTCTTGAAGTAAAATGTTTAATTGTGATTAATTTTAAGGGTAAATTTATTTAATTGTAAATAATTTATTAGATGAATGATATTTATATAATAAGTGATCTAATGGTCACTTATCAATTAAGTTTTAATTTTGCTGACTATTTATCTTTTTTGGACTTTATGCTCACTTTAGAGTAATTTTATTTAGAATTAGTTATCAAAATCTAATTTTCCAAAAAAAAAAGAAAAGGCAAATGTTCTAAACTTTTTTATTCAAAATGCTTATTTAATAAACATTGTATAAAATAATTTTTAAATCAACTTCCGTGTTCCCAGTGATATATTAACTCGTTTTCAGCCAAAACTTCCATTGCCAGAGCCATTGTCATTTCTCTTTGTTTTTTTCGGAAGGTGTCAATTCCTCCTCTGTTTCTTCTTTCTATTGATTCATTTAGTAACTAGTGGGTCTTGAAAGGTACGCCTTTTCCATGAGTAATAAGATTCTCATTTTTTAAAGTCTATTTGTATATATATAAAATATATATATACACTAAGAGAGAGGGAGAGAGAGACATCAGCGGAGGAGAGAGGAGATATCAAAGGAAAAGAAGAGGACAAAGACAATGTAGAGAAATAATTGTTTAACAAAGATAGATATATCTAAAAAGGACAATAATTTCTGATTAGCAATTTGGACAATACTCGTGTCAGAATTGATACTGATCCAATAAAACTTAAACACCTGTCTAAAAAAAAATAAACAAAACTCGTAAAATCATAAGATCATACATTCTTTTAATATGTCTATCATCTGTCTCTCCTCCATTCAACCAATTGAAAAATAATAGAAATATACACACATATAATTACTTTTTATTCAAAGTCTATTTTGAATAAATTTTACATGTATACATAGAATGTTTTTATGAAAATATATTTGTAATTTTTACTCTTTGAAAACTCGCTTTGAATTCAAAAAATAGAAACCCAAAAATCCAATCAGAAATAGATTTAGGATGTAAAAATAGAGGAATATTCAGGTAAATTAAGAGAGAGGTGACTTTCCTGAGGTTTATCTAATATCTCTTTTCAGAATTAATCAGCTCTTAAATTACCATTTTATTCTTATTAAAAGTCTTATATCATCAACAAAAAATATCAATTTATAATTACTACCCCGCCTCAAGTAAAGGGGATTCAGACAGAGAGAGATAAGAGTGTTTTAGAGAGAACCAATTTCAATCGAAAATTTTGATTTAAAGTAGTATATATATCAAAGAAAAGTAAATCACAGTGAACCCATATTTTGCTTGCCATTTTCTTGCAAAAAAAATCAGAGTGATTTTCAGAGAACCCAAACAGACGAAAGATCCTACCTTATTTAACTGAGATTTATTAAAAGACTATTGCCGTCTCTTTAAACATAGCTTTATATGTATATATACACACACACTATACAGGTGGACATATACATATATAGCACCAACCAGGGCCAGTACCATCACCATGTTGAAAGCTTAACTAAATGAGTAGTTACTATGTTAGTATATAATAAGAAAACAGAGTTAAAAGGCTAGAAAAATTATACACAGGCTTTGTTAGTTTGCTAATCATTCAATTGGGAATTCATAGGAGATACTGATTGAGAATCACCTGCTCTCTGAGGAGTACAGTACATTTTATGTGGCTCAGTGGCCTGATGGTAAGGATGGCCTTTAGTTATAAGAGGGGAAAAAAAATGTTGTGTTTGGATATCTAAAGAAGAAAAAGAATGGGAGAGGATGGTGATATTCATGTTACAAAAATATTGATGAAGCAAAAATCCACCCCGAACTGATCAAACGCCAACCTGTAAAAAAGGACAAGAGAAGGGTAATCGAGAGGGCACCGGCGTGGTGCCGGCCGACTACGCTCCGACGATCAAGTCAGAAATCGAAAGAGCTTTTTTAGCTATAAAGGAACTCAGGGGGTATTAATTACGTACCTGGTATACGGACCGTCTCTGTATTTATAGCGGTCAAGTAAGGCTACATCCTACTAGGAGACTGGCTCTTGGAGACAAAGAAGTCCTCTTAACGTAGACTTCTTATCCACGTCAGCTTGAACCCAATCCCCACGTAGTACGTTTCATAATTGGACTCAAATACTCTATCAGATGCCCCCTGTTCGTGAGGGTCAATTACTGGGCCTTATGAACATTTTGGACTGCTTACCGAGCTTCATCTGTTATACAAATAAACACCTTCTTTTTTTCTTTTCTTTTCTTTCCTTTCCTTCCCTTTCCTTCCCTTTCTTTCCTTCCTTTTCCTTCCTTTCCTTTCCTTTCTTTTCCTTTCCTTCCCTTTCTTTCCTTTCTTTTCCTTCCCTTTCTTTCCGCGCGTGGGCCGGGTGGGCCCGGTCGCGCCCGGCCAAGGCCGGCCAGGCAGCGCCCGGCCCGGCGCTCGGCCAGGCCCGTCGCCCGGCCAGGCGGGCCCGGTCGCGTCTGGTCCGGTGGGCCCGTCCTTAGTCGGGCCGGTTTCTTCTTGGGCTTGGTTTTTGGTCGGGCGGTTTATTCTTGGGTCTGGCCTTTGGCCGGTATATAAGAACCCGGTTTATATATATATATATAAAATGATTGTCAGTTTGAAGAATCGAACCTTAGCTAATAAGCTCTGATGGTCTCACCCTAACCATTATGCCAATAACTCACTTGGTTAATAAAATCTAATTAATAAGCTTAATAGCGCGGTTCTTGATAAAGCCATGTGACCACCTTGGTGGGACTTACCTGCCTTTTGCTAGAATCTCTTTTAACAGGTTGTGCCCCCGTAGGGTAGGTTAACAATGTTTTTGGATTAAAAGGCCCTTGAAAAAGTGTGGTCGTGTCTCCTTAGTAAGGCTAGGCCCCTGTAGGGCTGAGTTTGTGCCCCCGTAGGGCTGTCTGGATTCATCCATCCCGCCTTTTTAGTTAAAGGCCCTCCTCTGAGGTGTATCCCCATAGGCTGGCCCTCGTAGGGCTGCGCCTCTGTAGGGCTGGGCCCTTGTAGGGCTGGGACCCCGTAGGGCTGGGACCCCGTAGGGCTGGGACCCCGTAGGGCTGTTTAAATAATGTTCTCGGGATTCATCCATCCCGCCTTTTTCATTAAAGGCCCTCCTTGGAGGTGTATCCCCGTAGGGTGGCCCTCGTAGGGCTGTGACCCCGTAGGGCTGTTTAAACAATGTTCTCGGGATTCATCCATCCCGCCTTTTTCATTAAAGGCCCTCCTTGGAGGTGTATCCCCATAGGGTGGCCCCCGTAGGGCTGTGCCCCCGTAGGGCTGTGACCCCGTAGGACTGTTTAAACAATGTTCTCGGGATTCATCCATCCCGCCTTTTTCATTAAAGGCCCTCCTTGGAGGTGTACTTTTTGTTTTAGTTATAACAACAAATTTTGAAACAAAAGGATTGCTATTGATATTTGAGTAACAAACAGAGAATTATTCGTGCAAAAACTTTGGAGCTATCGCCCTGAGGCTCGATATTAAATTGAGCTTCAACTAGAATAATTAAAGTAGATGCAACTTTTAAAAGAAAGTCTTACTGGTGGCGCTTCCACAAACGCTCAGCAATCCAAGGATGGGCCAACTGCCTCCACTTTTAATGTCTCTAGTCAATATGCCACATGCCTCCCTACTTATGTCGTGATGCTTTACCGGTCTGCCCCCGTGACATTTTACCATGCTTGGGGTCTCTATCTTCCTCACTGGAATGTCCCCCCCTTTTCCTGTCTGCCTTTCTCGCATCAAGGACATCCTCTGCGTTCATGTACTTTTGGGCTTTCATAAGTAGCTCGGACATACTTTCTGGAGGGTGCTTAGAAATTGAGTACAAGAATTTTGAAGGCAGTTGCCCCCCCATGAATGCGGTAACTGCCACCTTATCGTCCAGAGAATCGACCTGCAACATCTCCCTATTAAACCGGTAAATGTAGTCTCGCAATGACTCCCCTTTATTCTGTCTTACGTTCAGGAGATAGGTGGCTGGCTTTCTGTGCCTTTGGGCGGTAATAAAATTGCCTACGAACAATTGACTCAGTTCTTTGAAGGAACGTATAGATGTCGGTTTCAGGTTGTTGAACCATAACCGGGCAGAACCCTTCAATGTAATAGGAAAAGCTCTACATAGGATTTCATCTAGTATTCCTTGGAGGTGCATCAGAGCTTTGTAGGTCTCCAGATGATCTAGCGGGTCATTGGTCCCATCAAAGCGTTCAAGGGTGGGCATCTTGAACTTGTTGGGCAAAGGACAACTCATTATCCCCGCGGAGAAAGGGAGGTTGATTTGCTAGACCAGCTCCTTTACTGTTGCAGGGCCCTTCCCCCTTATGGCGTGGGCCATGCTTTTTACCCTAGCTCTGAGGTCCTGCATCTCCATGTCATAATAGATAGTTTTCCCTGGGTGCCCTGAGTCTCCATGGGGTTGGTTTTTTCCGAGTGGGACTAGGTAACTGGGATTCGTCCCACCTCTTACTCGGTTCTGAGCTGCGTCGTCCGTTGGGACTTCACTGTCTCGCCCAACACCATCCCCTTCTGGATCAACAGGGTGACCCGGCGATGGTACTGGCTCCACAGGAGGGAGGCGCTGCAGAATTGCCGCATTCTGTTGGAGTATCTGGGCCAGACTTTGATTCAAGTTCCGGACTTGGCATTCCAACGCTGCGATCCGTCCTTGGTCGTTTGGGATTTCGGGGCGTGCCCCAGGGAAGTCCATCTGTCCAGGGGGTTGCATGCCTCCTTGTCCAATTGGAGGGCCCTGTCTGCCAGGAAGGTCATGGCCTACAGGAGGATCCTGGGCGGCTGGAGGATTGTGACTGGCAGGAAGGTCCTGCGCTGGGGGATTATGGCCGGTAGGAGGGCCCTGCGCTGGAGGGTCCTGTACAGTGGTAGTCTCTAACCCAGATCGTAGGTGCATCATGCTTCGTATATGATTCGTGTAGAACAATCAAGTTTGTGATTGTTTCCCACAGACGGCGCCAACTGATGAAGCAAAAATCCACCCCGAACTGATCAAACGCCAACCTGTAAAAAAGGACAAGAGAAGGGTAATCGAGAGGGCACCGGCGTGGTGCCGGCCGACTACGCTCCGACGATCAAGTCAGAAATCGAAAGAGCTTTTTTAGCTATAAAGGAACTCAGGGGGTATTAATTGCGTACCTGGTATACGGACCGTCTCTGTATTTATAGCGGTCAAGTGAGGCTACATCCTACTAGGAGACTGGCTCTTGGAGACAAAGAAGTCCTCTTAACGTAGACTTCTTATCCACGTCAGCTTGAACCCAATCCCCACGTAGTACGTTTCATAATTGGACTCAAATACTCTATCAAATATATTGTAAAGAAAGAAAATTATTGAATTAAGAACAAATTAATAATTTATTTTTTTGTAAAAACAATTAGACAAAATGAATAATTATCAACTCTTTTGTCTTTTCCTTTAAATCCTTCCACCCTAAAAAGAATAATCAAACACCGTCTACAAGCTTAGATTCTAATCTGTTTTAATTGTTTTCCTTGCAACTCCCTTAACCATACAATGGTAGACAAGATCTAATGTATCTTTGTCTAAACTAAAGCAATTCTAATACTGCCTTTGGTACATATGAATGAAATGAAATACAATTAAAAATGCAATGAGAATGGAATAGAATGGTTAGTTTCAAATATGAAATGAGGTAGGAATGAAATAAATTTTAAATATAAATTTTCAAAATACCACTCCTAGTAACAAATAAATTAAACCTACAAACATGTGGTATTGAAGGAAGGTGGCGATGTGGAGTTGGTGGTAATGGAGGTGATGGCAACAGTGTGGTGGTGGAGGTGGAGGTGGTTGCGGTGGAGGAAGGTAGCAATGTGGAGGTGGAGGTAGTTGCGGTGGAGGAAGGTAGCAATGTGGAGGTGGTGGTGCAGTGGGGTTGGTGGTGGCAGTGGTGGCAGTGGCGATTGCTGTGGCGATAACAGTGGCAGTGGAGGAAGGTGGCGGTGGTGGCAATGCAATGTGGCGGCGATAGCTGTGATGGTGGTGGAGAAAGGTGGCGATATGGAGGTGGTGGTGTGGTGGAGTAAGAAGGTGGCAATGTGGAAGTGGTGGGGGTGGTGTTGGTGGAGGCGACGGTGACGATAGTGGTAGAGACAGTGGTAGTGCTGATGGAGGTGGTAAAGCCAGTGTGATGGTGGAAGTAGTGGTGGAGGTGAAGGATTTTTTGGGAATATGAATTTGTTTTTAATCTTACTGGAAATGTAATGCCCATTCCATAGATTTAACTATAGAATATATTTTTATTTTTGAAAATGGATTTTCATTTCAAGGGAATGATCATTTTCATTCTAAAATTCATACCAAACAAAAAAATGGTTTGAATGGGCATTCCATTTCATTCCATTCCTTTGTACCAAACGCAACATAAGAATAATACTTACCTGTATGATTTTCATTTAAAAACTTGTTAAATATAACTAGTTGGTCACTCGAAGCTCTAGTTCAGTAATATCTTCTTACCTTTTAAAACAAAATATTGAGATTCAAGTTTCCTTAAAAACATAATGGATGTGTGAGTAATATTTGGTAGGAAAAGAAAGAAAAATAAAAAGAGAAAATGTAGTAATCCTTGTGGGCGGGTGTAAAAAGAGACACTGGGCGAGCTACCACACTAACAGGGTACATGGTGCTCAATCCCACATTGCCTAGGTGTGAAGAAGGAGATGTGCTTATATGTAGTATGCTCTCTTCAAATGATATGAGGCCTTTTGTGGTAAAACTCAAGAGTAAAATCGTGCGGGCTCAGGCCTAAAGAGGACAATATCATACCATGTGTTGGAGCGGGGTGTTACAGTTGGTATTAGAGCTTGAACCCAGCCGGAAGTGTGCCGATGAGGATGTCGGGCCTCGTAAGGGGGTGGATTGTAGTAACCCTTGTGGGTGGGTGCAAGAAGAGACGTTGGGCGAACTACCACACTAACAGAATATAGGGTGATCAATCCCACATCGCCTAGGTATGTAGAAAGAGGATGTGCTGTATATGTGGTACGGTGTGCTCTCTCCAAATGGTATGAGGCCTTTTGGGGTAAAATTCAAGAGCAAAATCATGTGGGCTTAGGCCCAAAGCGGATAATATCATACCATGTGTTGGAGCAGGGTGTTACAGAAAAATGTAACTAGTTGGTCCAACTAAAATGAACGTATTATCAAAAGAAATAAGAAATATCAAATTCCATCTCTTGACCCTGACCAGATAAACAAGATAATAATATCAAGAGATCCCTTTCATAACAAGAGTCATGAGCTCTTCTCATTTAACATTTGAATTCAAAGATTTATTAAAAGAGTAATGCTATCACAAGAGCTCCCTCATCATGAGCTCTCTTTATTTAATCACTGAATTAAAAATTTTATTAAATGACTTATTTGACTTTTTACATATCTCAAAAAATTGTTTCAATCCAATAGTTAAATATGAAGAGTTCATAACTCATCTCATGAATAGGCTCTCATGATAGCATTACTCTTAAATGATTCATTTCACTTCATATCTCAAAAAATGGTCTCAATCTAGTGGCTAAATAAGGTTAGCATTACTTAGGTTGTGAAATGCCAATCAACAATGTAATAAGAAAAGTGTGAAAAAGTCAATTACAATTATTAAGGATGTGGTGACCTTGTCGGTAGGTGTGCTTTGGGCGGGTGCGAGAGGTATTAGCAAGCTACAATTTTTGCGATCTCATTTTGTTTGGGGAAAGTAAATGTGAAGTGCTTATATGTGTGATTAAACTATCTCCAAATGTTACAAAGCCTTTTGGGGGTAAAAATTCAAGAATAAAACCGTGTATACTCAAGCCCAAACAAAACAATATCATATCTCCTACAATGGCCCGTTACAAATAGTATCAGAGTAGAGCTTAGTCAGAAGTGGGATGTTGGGCCCCTAAGGCGAGGGAGTGATTGTGGTAACCTTGTCGGCAGCTGTGAAAGACACCCACACTAACGAGATGAGAGGATGGAAATTTCTTGTCATCTTTTATTGAATGCTCTTAGTCAATTATATATAGCAAAATACAATTGACTTGCCTAGTCACAAGCCTAAATAAAAGGCTAAACTAAAATACAAAATAGGAAAGGCTAAAATACAGAAAAGTGGTTACAACAACCATTGACTATAATTGAATAAAACAAAAGAATTTAAATAAAGCAGCTGAAAACTAATTCCTTAAACTAAGGAATACTGAGTTTGAACAAGATCATATTTGAACAAGTCAATTCCTGTTACAACACTGATAAGCCTCTGATACATACTAGCCTAACAAGTTATAGTGTGGCCAACGAAGATGTTGGGCCTCTAAGGGGGTAATTGTGGTGACCTTATAGGTGGCTGAAAGAGACACCCACACTCGCCTGACAAGCTACAGGTTGCACAGGTAAAGTGCTTATATGTGCAATTCTATCTCATCTCGCACTAAATGGGGCTTTTGGGACAGTCAAATCCGTCACTAAAAGTCGATAAACCGTCACTAATACTCAAATTGGACCGTCACAAAAAGTGGCATCGCGAAAGGTTATTAGTGATGGTCAAGTTTGACCGTCACTAATAGCTGGACTATTAGTGACGATTTTGACCGTCACTAATAACTGGACTATTAGTGACAGTCAAAACCGTCACTAATAACTAGACTATTAGTCACATTCAACACCGTCACAAATAACTAGATTGTCCTTAATACTTCAAAAAAAAATTTTAATTTATATATTTTGCTTAATTTCTATTTTATAATTTGCTTAATTTCTATTTTTATAATTTGCTTAATTTACATTTCTTAAACCAATAACAATATAAAAATATATATTAATATCAAAATTCAAAATAAATTATATATATGACAATATTAAATAAATATTGCATAAATTATAGAACAATTCTTTTGGAATTTTTTTATAAATAAAACCAATAAGCTAGTTCAATATCCAACATAATAAAACAGAACATAAACCAAACAAATTTGTCCATCTTGAAATAAAACAAGCATGCATTGAACAATAGTCGTGGGGCTGACTCTGATGTCGTTGGTGTTGGTGTTGATTGGGGCTGTTGAGAAAACTAGAACCATGGTGGTGGATGCTGATACTGTCACCATGGTGGCGGCTGGAGATACCTTGGTGGTGCATGCTACTGTTCGGAATCTGATGCTTGCTGATAATGGTGGAACCATGGTGGAGGTGGTTGTTGTTCAAGCATCATCTCCTGCACTTTGATGACTCGAAACAATGTACCCATTCCCAAGGCCACGAGGATATCCCTTCCTAACACCTCCTAGTTGCTCCAACACTATCTTGACATCATTTGGACTGTTGGTACCATCAAATTCGAGAGAAACTTGTAAGGACTTTTCCATCATACCATCCTGCATTATAATAGCATATTTTAAGTCTAGATAAAATTAAAAATAAAATAAAAGAACAATAAATAAAACAAGGATTAACAACATTAATGATTAAAACAATGTCATAATTAACTTACATAATTCCTTTTAGCTTTCTCGTTTTACCCATCTAGATTTTTCAAATTAAAATTCATACTCAACCCCCTGCATAATAACATACTTTAATTCTCAAAAACAACAATATATTAAACTTAAATCAGCACACTTTAATTCTCAAAACATCAAAATATTGAACCCAAAATCAACACAATTTCATTCTCAAGACAACAATATATTGAACTCAAATTAGCACACTTTAATCCTCAAAACAACAATATATTGAACCCAAATCAGCACACTTTAATTCTCAGAACGTCAATATATTGAACTTGTGCTTATGCTCACAAAACAATGGCTATTGCAAGCTTAAACTAAACAAATAATTATGCTAAAGTGAATTTCACCTTCAAATTTTACAAAGTAATTTCAAACAGACTATTCATGACTTGTATGTTCATTGGCTGCCTCGTATTATAGGACATAAACATATACCTACGGAATCATGATTTGTATGTGCATTGACTGCCTCGTATTATAAGGTACAAACCATAATGTACAAACAATGCTATTCCGTAGGAAACAGGTACCATGATAGTACGAGGCATGATCAATACGCCGTTGCTCAACTTAGAATGTTCCATTTCCACTGATTGAAAAAAAAAAACAACTTTACCTACAGAAAACTCTTTGTTGTCTAAGGTTCTACATTAGAAACTGCATTTAGAGCCTGAAATACAAACAAGCAATTACTCATTGATCTGGAACAGTCTAATGTGTTTTGATTTATTCTTATATATAACTTATTAATACTCCTTCAGCAAAGTTAAAAATGATTAGTGAAACAGCCCTTAAAATTGATGCCAGCATGAATTCTAAATTGGTCAACTTCAACAATATTAGAAATATGAGACCAAAGAACAACATAATCAACGAGACCAATTTAATTATCAAACCCATGTTTCGACTTAACCACTTTGAGAAGTGAATTCACTTTTCATATAACCTATTTAAAACCTGAATATTATGTAAAGATTATAAGTATGGGCACCATATCTCCCATCTTCTTTTCTTTCATTATTATTTAAATGAATTATAACATAGTTCATTCATAGTTCTTTTTCTTCTATTACATACTTGGACTCAAGAAATCCCAAATTCTTCTTCATAATCATGCCAAAACCAGGACAATCTCCTAACTATTAAACCCAATATATGTGTGTATATATATGTGTATATATATATATATATATATATAACATCACTTCAATTCTACCATACAGAACCCTCCACTTGACTTCAAAAACAGTATTAAAAAAAAATTGATTTCCTGATGGTAAAAAAAAGAAAGAACACCTCAATGAAGCCTTCTACTAGATGTGCCAAGATCAATTGAGCAAGATTTTATTTTTAGTGGGTCTGAAGATTAAAAATATATAACTAGAATGCTTTCTCAACAATGAAATATAACTATAAATCAATCTTTGCTCCACTTGATTGCTAAGAAAACAAAGTAAATGTAACCAAAACAAAACACGCCATTATGTTTTATGTTGCTTATGTTTCCAGAAAGGAATTTCTCAGCCACCTAATTTTAAAGAAATCTAATTAATAATTGATTCATGAAAATAAGAAAACACTCCAAAACCAAAAAGGACAAAATCCTTAATTACAATGTATTAAATAGATTTGGAAGTAAGCAAAGAAAATCAAACAAAACAAGCTCTACCAGATAAGAAATAAACCTTAATTGATGTTTATATAATTAAAAAAGGAAACCAAAAATAAATTAAACGTATTACCTCCTTGTAGAATTCACAAGGAAGAGCTACGAGAATACCAGCCCATCGCCAGTATTTGTTTCACCAGGTTTTTGTTGGGCAATGTCGTTATTTGAGAATCATGTCTCCAATATTTGTGCCAATGCAAAAAATAAGTAAGATCATATAATTCAAATGAAAACAAATTTGATACTAATTTCTTTAATATAGCAAAGGGTTTAAGAAAATAAAAATTGTAGAGTTATTGATGAATTATTGTGAATATCATGAAAGAATCCTAATTAAAGACTAAAGTATTTATAAAATTTTGAAATCACCCAAATAATTCAAGACTTACAAAATATGATTTCTTTTTGGGCAAAATACACTCACACTGAAGCTAAAACTGATGCCTTCAACAGAAACCGATCTCTTTTCTTCATCTGTGTGTCTTCAACTGAAACTGATGCCTCTAGCTCATCATAATAATTGCTAGGGAAAAAACCAAAGGAGATGAACATAAGTAAGTTTATCATGTTTCAATTAAATATTACCTACATTGCATTGTAAATCTCAACATATTATATTTTAAAATATATATACAAATATATGTATATACATGGATAAAACATAAAATAAAAAACAAATAATTTGCTCAATGAAAGTGAAAATCTCATGAAGCTAAATAAATTGAAGCTTTTTCCTTTTTTTGAAAAGTCTGAAGGAAATTGAACCTTAAACCACATAAAGAGCATAGAAAAATTCCAATCAAGGAAAGAAAAAAAAGCAACTTCCAGTCCAAGATTTTTATAATTGCATAAACCTTTTTTCGAATAATAATTTGGGGAACGTAATGGCAGAATGAGAAGCAAATTGCATTCATATCAGTTAAAAAAATTTAAGTGGAATACCAAGTAAGAGAAATCTTCAGGCCAAAGGAGCAGAAAGCAAATAACATCTCAAAAAAAAAAAAAAAAGAAATTATATTGCAGCTTTGGAGAACTATAGTAACAAAACCAATAGTGCCGAAGAGAACATTTGCTGCAAAAAGTTTCCTCTAACTGAAGAAATGTGAAATTTAAGGGATTGGGCAATAGTCAAAGACCAGAAAAGACATACACAGAAAGAGAATTTCAAAATCTCCAAACAAACCAACATACAAGGGTACTCACCATTCAGTCAGGTTATGCAAGGATGTTTCTTAATCACAAATTCAGCATTATAACAATATAATATGAAGTAATTCTTACCTTTTGTCAGTAGGAAATTATTGAAACGAATCTGAGTGAAAAGCAGCAAAGAACCTGGGAATACTACTATTTTGGACCTGCGCGTAAATATTCAAAGCAAATTAAATAAAAAACTAAACCCCCTTCCCCAAACAACAATGATAATTAAAATATATAAAAAATTAAAATATACATGTATAGGTATAAATTAATATATACTGATTTCAACAAGTGACAAGAAATTGTAGTATAATATATACTGATTTTTCTTCAAAAAAAATCACAACTTTTAATTACCAAAAAAATAAAAAAAAATCCAAGCTCATCAACAAATCCAAACCCACCCCATCTCTTGGATTGAAGCTCCTCTCCAAAAGATCAGGGAAAATCAACAACACATCAATGCAAAGAGCAAGAAGAGAGTGAGTAGTTCCGAACCGTTTGCGATTCGACGTGGAGCCTCCGCTTTTCGGACTCTGACTCATTCTTGGAGCCGCCGTCGGAATCATGCTTGGAAGACGACGATTGGTGGTGATCGACAGTCGGAGGCGGTGTGGACTCGCGAGTCGACTCTGCCGACCTACGTCAGCGGTGGTTGTTGTTTATATGGTTCTTGTGCCCCATTTCAAAAACGTCGAGAGGAGAGAAATTGTGCAGAGGTTGAGACTTCACCGGGGCATTCGCGATTACAGACGACTCATTCATCTACCAGACGCCGTAGTCTTCTCTAGTCTCCTAGTGAACTAGGTTTATTCTTATCTCTTAACTTTAGCAAAAACAAATGGCTGACATCACTCTCTCATTTGTGTGTATATTTTTGGGCCTTTTGGAACATTTCGAAATCACCGTGCCCAAAAACTAAGTGCATTAGTGACGGTTTAAGTTGACCATTCCTAAAAATAAAAGTATTAGGGACGATTTTTTGGCCCGTTTCTAAAAGACTGTTACTAAAAAGTTTATTTCTTGTAGTATCGTTTTATTTCTATATAGTATGGGATATTTTAGAGTCCAAAGCGGACAATATTATATTTCGTCTCGTTCCCACAGTATGAGATATTTTGGAGTCCAATGCAGAAAATATTATGGGCCTGTTTGGAGGAGTTTTCTGATTCTAAAATTCCTTCTATTTATAGGTTTTTGAAGAATGTCTTCAATAAAATGAATTTAAATGAAAAAGTTGTTTGGTTCTTACATTTTTTTTGAAATTCCTTGCACATTTAATACAGTTTTAAATTGACAAATTTATACTTAATAATTACTCTAAATAAAAGGAGCAAGTTTCACAAAATAAAAGGGACCAAAATTGTCCATAAAGTTTGTTACTTAAAATAATTTTTTTCAAATGCATGTTTTTCCAGCGTTATTTGAATGGACTTTTTAAGAATTCGACTTTTATTAGAAATCATTTTTTTTTATTTAAAAAAATATTAACATTTTTTTAGAAAGAACGTGTACTTAAATGCCCATTTCAATTTCCTAAAAAGCTTTTCCAAACAAACACTGTGTCTGATTCTGAAGATCCTTGATTTGTATTATTTCATTTGTCTTAAAAAAAAATTAATATACATGTATACATTATTGACAATGGTGAAAAACAAATAGTTGACAGATAATGATATCGTGTGGAGCCACCCACATATCTATTCGTTACTTTTGTTTTGAATTATTGTATGCATGTTTAGTTGGCGTGAGTGGCTCTTCTTCTAAAGTTAAATGTGTTTTTTTCAGACAGAGATAAACGAATGTAGAGTCTTTTCCATTAACCATGAGTGGCTAGTCCTCTAAGGTCAAGTTTTTTTCTTAAAGCAAAAGGTTGCCCGTGCCATTTAAAACTATATATTATCTGTTTACAATTTAAAATTGATTTATTTAACGATTTAACAGCCGTGATTCCTAATAGTACTAATATATATACACACACAGCTAAACTATATTTGAGGCACTATAGTTTGTATATATATATATATATATATATATATATATATGTATGTATGGGCCGTGATAGATCTTTCAAGAATTGAAAATTTTCGACTCCAATAACGTGAGTGTTGAAAATTTTCAACTCCAATAATGTGAGTGGGCAGTCTCAACATGATTTTCATACATATATATATATATATATATATATATATATATATATATATTACAATAATTGTCACTTGCTTCAAACAGTGTCGCTATGTTTCCTGCTTCAAATTTTAAATTAAGACGAGAAGTAAGACAATTTAAAAAAACGCCAACATGAACAACAAACAAAGAATATAATGTGTAAAAATAGTTATTGTTGATGAAACAAAAATTCATCCCGAACTAGTTAAACACCAACCTGTAAAAAAGGATAAGAGAAGAGTAATCGAAAAGGCACTAGCACGGTGCCGGCCGACTACGCTCCGACGATCAAGTCAAAAATTGAAAGGGCTTTAAAAGCTATAACAGAACTTAGAGGGTATTAATTGTGTATCTTGGTATATGGACTGTTCTGTATTTATAGTGACCAAGCGAAGTTGTGCCCTCGTAAAATTCTGTCTCTCCAGCTTCCTTTTCCCACTTGGAGACAACCAGCCTTAGTTAAAGCATCCTTCTTATCCACGTTACTGATGTGGCCAAACTTATTGTTATTTTTGTAACTTACTATTGCCTATCAAAATATAATTTAAATCACTCGCAAGAGAACGAATCTTTGTAGATACGGTTCTTTATAGAGGGTATCAATCCCACAAGAAGTACTTGGTTGAATTGCACTATTAAGAGAGAATTTTCAATTTAATCCTAAAAACAGAATTTTGGTTTTGATTTAACACTACTTTATAGAATATAAAAACATTAAATTTAAAACAATTTGTAAAGTTGAGAGTGAGAGAACTAAGGGTGATTTCTACCTCTAGCCATTTGACATGTTCATTTATGTTGCTAATGGGATCTTCTACAAGTATATGCAACACAATGTCATTAGGCTTGTGACCTATAATGACATATCAAAAGATAAATATGATTTTTAACTAAATATAGCCCATCTTTAACAAGCATAACCCTTCAACCTATCTACTTATCATACCTTCTAAATGTACCTACGTGTGTCCGAACTACCCTATCTTGGTATAGGCTATATAAGCAAGAAATATCACATTCCATTAAACACCATTACAAAGTCATCATTTACACTTTTTGTGAAAGTTGTAAATGTTGAGCATTCAAAATGAAATATTTCAACTCTAAGACAAGATGGAGAAATAAAATCAAATGAATATATTGAAGAAGTTCACAAGTAGTACACAAAATACTAGGCTAAGTAATCAACATATACATAAAGATCCCAAAATAGCTACAAAATGCACAAGTTACATGGCTAGGGGTTCAACCACACCCTAGATGGAAAGTTAGTTGATCATAGGAGACTTGCAATCTTCCATGGCCAGAAATATGGAGCTCCAAAAGTCTGGTTCAGATCTCCTTCTCTCCTCCCCCAAAAATTCTCTCTTTCCCAAAAACATACAATATATGTCCATCCACTTGTGTCCTTGGGTCCCACCTTGCCTATATATCTATATAATTCACCTACTATATATATGCACCCCTCACATGTCTCTTTGAAGTCAGAAAATCCTCAAAAAGGACGTGCAAAGGTCATTCTTGGAAGCAAGTGGCAAGACAAGTGGACAAGTGGGCAAGTTGCAATCTGCAGAATTTTGATTATGCGAAATTGATGTTTTGCACAATCAAGATTTCGATCATTCGAAACTGAAGTTTCGCACAATCGAGATTTCGATTGTACGAAATCATCATCTCAATTGTGCGAAATGCCTTCATGAATTTTTCTTGATTTCTTCACTTCCTCAGCACTTGATCGGAAACATCGCTCTCTTTTGGGACAAAACCTAATATTCAACAAAAACACAAAAATAGCATAAAAATACCAAGGTAAACATAAATACGGAATCAACATATGCAATTAAGAAGACTTAAATGTGTAACATTTGACGCTTATCACACCCCCAAACTTACATATTGCTAGTCCCTTAGCAATGCAAAATAAAATGATCTAACTTATGCAAAAATGGATCACTTATCAGCCATTAACTAGATAAGGGATGATTTCCCATTCATCTCGTAACCGACAAATGCAACAAGTATTATGGAGTTATGTGGACATTTAACAAAATGAACATTTACAAACTAGAGTTAGATGATAGTCCCCACATAATGGTTAGTTTGAATAAATATATCAACGCCGACCCTAAAATCATCTTTGAAGAGTGAACATCCATTCTAATGTGTGGCTTATCATCATATTTGGAGAATACAAGAACACATCTGTTTTTAGAAGAAAAACCCATAGAAAGCGCAACACTGTGGTTTATTACCGTGAAGCATGCATGAATGCTTGTGTGCTAGCGACTGTGCAATATTTAAACTCTTTTTGCTTTCTTGAAAGCCTTTGTAGCGGTGTTGGGTCAATGACTCCCAAACCAACGGTTTTAGGGCATTAGGTAAAAAGACACCATTAAGACTTAATAGTCGAGCTTCCAAGGTGATGAGCTTAAACAAGCCACCTGCTTCATTAAGGCTCAACCTTACACACTTATACGCGAATACTCTATGCTTTATGAGGCACAGAGACCCGGTTTATTGAGTGAGAAGGCTTATTGCACAAATTTTTCTCTTTCTTTTTTTTTGTTGCAAACAACCAGAAGACTCATTCTCTAAGTTGTTCAAATAAAAATAGAAATTTTCAAGATTCTCCATCAGACTTATACCCTACATCTTAAAATGCATGTGTGCTAGTTTGTGCTGTTAAGGACAAATTTAGGGTAAGAACTGCACCATATTCACGATTGAACAAAAATGTGGACCATTCTAACCTAATACATAACTTACAAAAGTGCGGGTATTTACAATGTCCAAAGCTCCTAATTACCTGCTGCATTTGCTTTGAATATTTATTGGGATGACCTTCCCTTAAGAAGTATGACATCATGGCCAAAATGCACCAAAAAATGCATTACAACATCAATAAGCACAAAAGAATTGAACAGTTGCAAGCATATGCATGTGGTATACTGCACACCCCAAAACTTAATTCAAACATTGTCCTCAATGATTTGAAAAGAAGAGAAATGAACAAAATTACTGGTAACGTGGTTGTGGATAGAAACAGCAGTCAATTACGAGTAGTGGTCTACATGAGTATCAAACCTGCATGGATCATCAACGGTATACCACAAGCATTATGGGGAACAAAAAGTAAATAAAAGTACAAAGATAAAACAATTATGCATCCACATTGATTTTCTTGCAAGTTTATGATGTTTGGCATCTTGACGCTTCATTCTAAACTCTGAACTGGTGGTTCCCAATTTGCTAAGAGGCATATGCGATAAGATATTGATTATCCAGACATACTAACGTATAGTATGCAAAGGGGCTGCCTTTCTTTATTAAAGCCATACTGTGTTGAAGCAATCTCAACAATATTGGGAATTGAAACCAAGCTTTAATAAACGGAAATCATCAACTGTATTGCACATATGCCAATTAGTAAATTGGTATTACATACATAATTAGAGCATTGGAGATAGCGGTAGCGATGCCAAATGTAAAAGAAATACAGTGAACAAAAAGTATAATTAAAACAAAACTATATTCCATAAATGTGCAAAACATGTTCAATACAAAGTGAAATGATGGAATACATATAAAGATCTGAAGACATGGCCTACATGGCCCACTGAAAATAAATACAAAACTAAAAACTGAAAATAAAATAGAAAAATGCTAAACTAATCCAGGGTGGGTGGTGGTGGAGGGGGCTCGGTGGGTGGTACAGAAGTCGAAGCGGATGCCGGGCCATGCAACAGAGTCTGGAGGTCTTGTCGGAATGACCGGAACTCATCAATCAATGTTCTCTAACCCTAAGTCAGAGATGTAATATCCCCTCTCATGGCAGTCATCTGGCTCTGAGTTAGTCGGACGTGCTCGTTAAAACCCTGCTGCAGCCTCTCTACATCTGCTGCCAAGCAGGAGTATCCGGTGGCCAGTATATCAAACTACTCATGGCTCAGACCGATCGAATCCTCCTCCTCCTCCTCATTCGAGGGCTCACTCTCTCTAGGCTTATCCTCCTCTGCCAATGCAAGAGGATCATTCATGTCCATCTCCTCACGCTCCTGCCCCTGACGCTATTGGCGCTCCAGATGCCTACGGACCCGGACCCAGTGAGTGTGCTGGAAATGGGGAGGTGGTCCGATCTGAATATCCGTAGAACTGACAGGTATATTGGCCTCCCTAAGAAAGGCCGTGACTAAGTAGGGGAACGACAGCTGCCAAGTAGCAGCTCGCCTGTTCGTCTTCCGGACGAGAGCATCCCACACTTTATACATCTGCCCCCAAATGAGCGATGGGACAGAAAACCATGTGCCAGTATGAGCTGTGTATAAGCAGCAAAGAAGGTCACCCCGTCTCTCCGCCACATGTTTGAACGATAAGAATCATAAGTCTGTCGGGCACAAGGATTTGCTTGTGCAATTCTGATTGGGGGTGGTAAACTCCCCATTGCACGTATCCATGACTATGGAGAAAACGGTAGTGTCAGACGGGAGGGACTCCCTGAAGAGCAGATGACCATCCTGGTCGACCATATCCGGAGGCTGTAGGTGTGGGCAACCTATGAGCTGGGCTATCCGACTCGCCGTGATGGTGATCGTAGTCCCTCCCACCACAGTCTGTAGAGTACCGGGCATGGTGCACGAGTATGTCATGTGCTCGTAGAAGACCTGCACCAGCCTACTATATGCAATTTCGGATGGCAGTTGGAGCAGTCTGTCAAGTCGGCATCGCCACAACTCTGCCACAACCCATGCAGTGTCCCGACGCCTCTCAAACTCTGTGGGGTCAAAAATATGCTCGGGATGAAATCCCCCAGTGCGCCAAGCTCTGCCCGGTACATCTCGAATCTGAATACCGGGATTCTTCACACGAGCCATATCCCGGGACTGTCTGCAATTATTCCAAAATGAAGTAAATTAAAAAAAAATGATCTAAGTCGGTGCATCAAGACATGCATTCCAAACACATGCTCACGGCGGCTTATCAAAAATCACTAGGAATGGCGAAAGCCATTCAAACTGCGGACTTCATTCACGCTCAAGGCAAAATCTAAATCTATTATGACTCACATAGATATACAAAACACACCCAATCATCACAATGCACCCCAACCGAATAGTTCTCTTGTTTGCATCCCACCCCATGTATTCGTGGGCACAACGCATACCCAACATCACAATCAAATGCAGTAATGACACAAATCCATTTAAACACATGCTTCCTCTCCCTAGTCATGCCCATGCAGTCAACTAAACCTAAGGGAAGTGAAAGATAAACAATGAAAAATATGGAACTATACTTACCCAAGGAGACACTGTCGATTGGTGCGAGAAGGCAAATAACAATGGTTGCTCCTTCGCGGATGGTGGAGAACGATGATGAATGGCGTGAGGGGTTTTGGGATGCTCGGCCGAGAGGGATGGAAGTGTTAGTCGCGCGAATAGGAGTGAGATGAATGTGAAGGGTCATGTTTGAAATTTATAAGCTTGCGCATGTGCTGTCCGCGTGCCCTTTTCGATTGTGCGAAATGTGGATTTTGCATAATCGAGATCTCAATTGTGCGAAATGTCCATTTCGCACAATCGAAATTTTGATTGTTCGAAGTGCTATCGAAATGCTATCGAAGGAACTCACCTCTCAGGACTTTGCACTCTGCAGAGTTTAACAATTTTTCCTCCACATCTTGATCGTGCGAAATATGGATTTTGCACAATCGAGATTTCGATCGTGCGAAATATGGATTTCGCACAATCGAAATGATGATTGCAGAATTTTTGTTTTTCAACCACTTCATTTGATGCCTACCTGACTCTAATTTAAATCACTTAGATACAAATTTGATTTGGATTAGAGGGACATCATGGATGCATGATAGCTACCATGGTCGCGCCAAATTGTACGTCTATGGCTTGACGTTTAAATCAGTTTTACGAGTCAAAATAGATGGGATCCATCAAATTGACGACATCCACATACTTTATTCCAGATTGGTCATCCACACATGGTTTTAACCGTTGTCCATTGACTTTGAAAAATGTGCCATCCTTCGGGTCTTTTAATTCCACCGCTCCATGAGGAGCAACAGAGTGTACCAGAAATGGTCCATCCTAACGGGATCAGAGATTTTCCGGGAACAAACGGAGTCGTGAATTGTACAACCATACTTTCTGTCCCGGACAAAATATTTTGACTCGAATATTGCAATCATAAAAGGCCTTAGATCTTTCTTTATAGATTTTAGCGTTCTCATACGCATCATGTCGCAATTCTTCCAATTCATTAACTTGAAGCGTTCTATTGGAGCTGGCTAATTTCATGTCAAAGTTGAACGCTTTAGTAGCCCACATAGCCTTGTGCTCTAATTTAACTGGAAGATGGCAAGCTTTTCCATATACCAACCGGTAAGGCGACATTCCAATGGGAGTTTTATATGTAGTTCGGTAGGCCAATAGTGCATCATTTAAGCATAATGACTAATCTTTCCAGTCAGGCCAAATTATTTTTTCAAGTATATTCTTTATTTTCTGATTGGATACTTCCACTTGTCCACTGGTTTGATGATGGTAGGGGGTGGCTACTTTATGTGTGACGGAGTATTTGGTGAGAAGGGTTTGGAGGAACCGATTACAGAAATGTTTACCTCCATCACTGATGAGGGCTCGTGGCGTGCCAAATCGACTAAATATATTAGCTCGTATAAACTTGACCATGACTGCGTGGTCATTGGACTTGGTAACCACAACCTCTATCCATTTAGATACGTAGTCCACCGCCACAAGTATGTACTCATGACCAAAGGATGGTGGAAAGGGTCCCATGAAATTGATGCCCCAAACGTCAAATATCTCCACGATAACAATGGGGTTTAGAGGCATCATGTCTTTGCGGGACATTGCACCGATGTGCTGGCATCGCTCACAAGAGCGGCAGAACGAATATGCGTCCCGATGAAGTGTTGGCCAGAAAAACCCGCATTGAAGAATTTTTGCTGCGGTTTTCTTTGCACTAAAATGTCCTCCACAAGCAAGTGTATGACAGAATTTCAAAATGCTTTGGAATTCAATGTCAGGGACACATTTTCAAATTAACTGGTCGGGACAATATTTGAAGAGTTGAGGATCGTCCCAATAATATGATCGAGATTGGGAGAAGAAACGATCCTTCTCTTGCTTGGTCCAAGAGGACGGAATTTTTCCGGTTGCCAAAAAATTGACAATGTCCGCGTACCAAGGAATGCTCTCTTGAGAGACTACAAAAAGTTGTTCATCCGGAAAGAATTCACAAACTAGGAGGGAATCATTTAGAGTCTCAATGACAATCCTAGAGAGGTGATCTGCCACGACATTTTCTGTTCCCTTTTTGTCTCTAATCTCAAAATTAAACTCTTACAATAAGAGTATCCATCGGATCAGTCGGGGTTTGGTGTCCTTCTTTGCCAAAAGATGCCGGAGGGCAGCATGATCAAAATAGACAATAACCTTTGAACCTAAGAGATAAGCTCAAAATTTGTCTAGGGCATACACCACAGCAAGCAATTCCTTTTCTGTCGTGGTATAATTTATTTGACCTTCGGAAAGGGTTTTGCTTGCATAATAGATTGTATGAGGCAATTTATCTACACGTTGCCCTAAAACTACTCCCATTGCATAATCGGATACATCACACATCACCTCAAATGGGAGAGCCCAATTTGGAGGAATGAGTATTGGAGCTTGTGTAATCAACGTGCACAGCTTCTCAAAAGCTTCAAGGCATGCTGCATCAAAGGTAAAGCAAGACTTTTTTTTAAGAAGGCGACACAGAGGTCGAGAGATCTTGCTAAAATCCTTGATGAAGCGATGGTAAAACCCTGCATGCCCAAGGAATGAAAGAATTTCTCTCATCGTAGATGGTGGAGGAAGTTTGGAAATAAGTTCAACCTTAGCTTTATCAACCTCTATTCCTTTCTTGGACACAATATGCCCTAGGACAATGCCTTCTTGAACCATAAAATGACTCTTTTCCCAACTGAGGATGAGATTTGTCTCTTGACATTGTGTAAGAACATGAGACAGATTATGGAGACAAGATTCGAATGAAGGTCCAAAGACAGAAAAATCATCCATGAATACTTCCAAAATTTTTTCCACTATATCAGAAATGATAGACACCATACACCGTTGAAAAGTTACATGTGCATTGCATAACCCAAAAGGCATGCATCTATAAGCGAATGTACCGAATGGACATGTGAAAGTGGTTTTCTCTTGGTCTCTCGGGTCTATAGCCACTTGATTATATCCAGAATATCCATCTAGAAAACAAAAGAAACTCTGACCCGCTAGCCTCTCTAGGATTTGATCAATGAATGGAAGTGAAAAATGATCTTTCCTAGTTGCTAAGTTAAGTTTCCTATAGTCTATGCACACTCTCCATCCTGTGGTGGTGCGCTGAGGAATTAACTCACCCTTGTCATTTGATTGCACAATGATGCCTGATTTCTTGGGTACCACTTGAGTAGGGCTAACCCACTTGCTATCTGAGATGGGGTAAATGATTTCTGCATCTAGCAATTTCACAACCTCCTTTATTACAACATCTTTCATATTGGGATTTAATCGACGTTGTGCCTCTCGTGAGGTGTTTGCATCTTCTTCCAAATGTATGCGGTGCATACATATGAAAGGATCTATTCCCTTTAGATCAGCAACACTCCATCCTATGGCTTCCTTGTGCTCTTCTAGCACTTTGAGGAGTTCCCTCTCTTGTTCATTAGTGAGATTGGAAGCAATGATGACTGGGAGGGTTTTATTGCAGCCTAAGAACGCATACTTGAGAGTAGCTGGTAAAGGCTTAAGCTCAAGTTGTGGAAGGGATACTAGAGAAGTAGTCTGGGAAACAATTAACAAAAGGGGCAAAGGTTCTTTCGGTGCTCTCCATTTAGGTGAATTCATGATAGATTTGGCATCAAGCAATGAATTGACTTCACTTATAGATTGCTCAATGTCATAGTTATCACAGTTAAAGTGGCTCAAGCACATCTCGAGAGGATCCTTCGAAAGAATGGATGACAATGCTTCCTGGACTAGATCTTCCAATACATCAACGCAAAAGCATTCACTTTCGTCGTTGGATGGGTGGTGAGAGGCATTGAAGATGTTCAATCAAACTTTCATATTCCCGAAAGAGACGTCCATTACTCCAGTGTGGCAATTAACGCAAGCGTTCGTTGTAGCTATAAATGGATGACCTAGAATGATTGGAATATGTTTAGTAGGATTTTGGACAGGTTCTGTATCAAGGACTATGAAATCCACTGGAAAATAAAACTTATCCACTTGAATTATCACATCTTTAATGATGCCACGTGGTTGCTTCACCGATCGGTCGGCGAGTTGCAACACTATGGTGATGGGCTTAAGTTCCCCCAAACCTAATTGCTTATACACTAAGAAGGGAAGCAAGTTGACACTAGCCCCTAGATCAAGAAGTGCCTTTTCAAATTCATGGTTACCAATGGTGCACGAGATAGTTGGGGCACCCAGATCTTTAAATTTAGGAGGGGCTTGGTGCTGAAAAATGGAACTCACTTGCTCGGTTAAAAGGACTTTCCTAGGAACATTGTTCCTGGATTTACGCTTTTGAGTGCATAAGTCCTTCAAGTATTTAGCATAGGAGGGAATTTTTCTAATAGCATCAAGGAGAGGAAGATTGATTTTCACTTGTTTAAAAATTTTCATCATGTCCTGAATTTTCTCTCCTTGCTTCCCAAAGTGAGAAGGTTCCTTCAATCTTTGAGGAAAGGGAATTGGAGGCTCAAATGATGTGTCACATTTTGGAGTGGGTGATGATACAACTTCAGTTAATTTTTCCTTTGGATTTTTAGAGATTTTGTTCACATTTGGATTTATGAGGGAATCTTTTGAATTTTTAGGATGCTCAATGGTTTCCTTTCTTTCTTGCTCAACCTTAGAGTTTATGACTTTACCACTCCTTAGGGTGGTGATTGATTGCACCTGCTCAGGAGGAGCATCATAAGATGAAGATGAAGGATCATCAATCACATGAACACCCTTAGAATTCACCACCGGTTGACTTGGCAACTTTCCTTCTTCTCTTCTGTTTAAGGCATTACCTAGCTGCCTTATTTGAGCTTCTAGCCTTGCCATAGATTGAGCATTGGCTTCAAGCTTAGAAATTGATTGAGAATGGGACTGCAATAAGTGGGTGTTAGCCTCAAGATTGTTTAGCACTCTTTCTTCAAAGCCTTGGCTTCTCGGAGGAGATGGTGGTGGAATTTGGTAATTGGATTTTTGATGATATGGTTGAGGATTCAGCCTAAATTGAGGCTATTGAGATTGGGAATTGTAGGAATTTTGCCCTTGATAAGATGGACTTGGTTCCTGAGATTTCCAAGAGAATGCATGATGATTCTTGTAACCAGGATTGTAGGTATTTGAGTATGGATCATTTATTGGTTTAGAATACACGGCATTTGATTACTCTTGAGCATAATCAGGAGATTGACCAGCCATAGGACAATCCCGCACATAATGTGAAGTGCTATAGCAAAATGAACACCCCTCCTGATTTGGAACAGGTTGGCTAGGAGGAGGCAACCCACTCTTCATGAGTTGGTCAATTTTTTGAGTAAGGGCCTCTACTTGCATGACAACCTCATCTGACCTTGATAACTCAAACACTCCTTTACTAGATTGGGTGCTTTTACCCTTTCGAGAGGAGGAGCGTTGAGATGAATTTTCACTTAGGCTCTCAAAAAGTCTCCATGCCTCATCTAGACTCTTAAGAAGGAATGTTCCTCCACAAGAGGAATCTACCATTTGCTTATGTTGATCACTCAACCCATCATAGAAACTTTGCACTAGTTGCCACTTTGGGATAGCATGGTGTGGACATGACCTTAAAATTTCTTTCAATCTCTCCCATGTCTCATGAAATTGTTGTTGGTCAAGTTGAGTGAATCAAGTGATTGCTCGCCGAATATCACTTGTCTTTCCCATTGGAAAGTATTTTTTATGGAATGCATGGTGCATTTCCCCCTATGAATGGATGGAATTGGGCTCTAAGGAGTTAAACCATTTCTTGGTCCTATCTTTGAGAGAAAATGAGAACAAACGAAGCCTCAAGTCATCTTTTGAGAAATTTTGCAACCGGAGGGTTGAACAAACTTCAAGGAAGTCATCTAGATGCTTGTATGGGTCTTCATTTGGAAGTCCATGAAAATAACTCAGAAGGTTGGTGGTGGATGATTTTATTTCAAAATGATTCGCCTCAATATTTGGAAATTGAATGCATGATGGCGAATCATATATGGTAGGAAGATAAAAATCCCTAAGTACCTCCCCTTGAGGAGGAGGATTATACGGTGGTAGACCGGGGACTTGTACATTATTTGGGTCCATGTTTTCAGTTCTAGACAAAATAGGGTCCCTAGAAGTTCCTCTACGTTGTCTAAGTGTTCGTTCAAGTTCACTATTACATGGAAGCAAAGGAAGTGACAAGGACCGTCTACCTAGCATGCATTAATAGGAAAACACAGCTCAAACAAATATATACAAGACCAAATCAAATTCAATCAAACGCACGACTTTTAGGCTATATACTCACAAAAAGTCCAAGCTTGAGTCTCGAGCTACACGGTGTGAGGTATACCTAAAATGAAGCAAGTTGCGAGATAAAAATAGAATATATGCAAAAAGGATAGAATAAATAAATTTCTAGACTAAGAATTAAATGAGACTTAATCTCTTAGTGGCGACAATTACACCGTACTCCCCGGCAACTGTGCCAAAATTTTGATGTGGCCAAACTTATTGTTATTTTTGTAGCTTACTATTGCCTATCAAAATAAAATTTAAACCACTCGCAAGAGAATGAATCTTTGTAGATACGGATCTTTATAGAGGGTATCGATCCCACAAGAAGTACTTGGTTGAATTGCACTATTAAGACAGAATTTTCAATTTAATCCTAAAAATAGAATTTTGGTTTTGATTTAACATTACTTTATAGAATGTAAAAACATTAAATTTAAAACAATTTGTAAAGTTGAGAGAGAGAGAACTAGGGGTGGTTTCTACCTCTAGCCATTTGACATGTTCATTTATGTAGCTAATGTGATCTTCTACAAGTATATGCAACACAATGTCATTAGGCTTGTGACCTATAATGACATATCAAAAGATAAATATGATTTCTAACTAAACATAGCCCATCTTTAACAAGCATAGCCCTTCAACCTATCTACTTATCATACATTCTAAATGTACCTACGTGTGTCCGAACTACCCTATCTTGGCATGGGCTATATAAGCAAGAAATATCACATTCCATTAAACACCATTACAAAGCCATCATTTACACTTTTTGTGAAAGTTGTAAATGTTGAGCATTCAAAATGAAGTATTTCAACTCTAAGACAAGATAGAGAAATAAAATCAAATGAATATATTGAAGATGTTCACAAGTAGTACACAAAACACTAGGCTAAGTAATCAACATATACATAAAGATCCCAAAATAGCTACAAAATGCACAAGTTACATGGCTAGGGGGTTCAACCGCACCCTAGATGAAAAGTTAGTTGATCATAGGAGACTTGCAATCTTCCATGGCCAGAGATATGGAGCTCCAAAAGTCTGGTTCAAATCTCCTTCTCTCCTCCCCTAAAAATTCTCTCTTTCCCAAAAACATGCAATATATGTCCATCCACTTGTGTCCTTGGGTCCTACCTTGCCTATATATCTATATACTTCACCTACTATATATATGCACCCCTCACATGTCTCTTTGAAGTCAAAAAATCCTCAAAAAGGACGTGCAAAGGTCATTCTTGGAAGCAAGTGGCAAGACAAGTGGACAAGTGGGCAAGTGGGCAAGTTGCAGTCTGCAGAATTTTGATTATGCAAAATTGAGGTTTCGCAAAATTGAGATTTCGATTGTGCAAAATCATCCTCTCGATTGTGCGAAATGCCTTCATGAATTTTTCTTGATTTCTTCACTTCCTCAGCTCTTGATCGGAAACATCGCCCTCTTTTGGGACAAAACCTAATATTCAATGAAAATATAAAAATAACATAAAAATACCAAGGTAAACATAAATACGGAATCAACATATGCAATTAAGAAGGTTGAAATGTGTAACATTTGACGCTTATCAGTTACCTTACCACTAACTTTCCACGTCATATGTTTTATATTAGGAGTCAAACACTCCATTAGATGCCCCCTATTTATGACTGTCGCTTGTTGGGCATCAGGAACACACACGCGTAAAAACATATTTATTTTATTTTATTTTATATATATATATTTTTTGGGCAGCGCCTGGCTTGCTGGGCAGCGCATGGCCTCCTGGGCAGCGTATGGCCTCTTGGGTAGCGCTTAACTTGCTGGGCAGCGCATGGCCTCCTGGGCAGCGCCTGGCCTGCTGGGCAACGCATGGTGTCTTGGGCAGCGCCTGGCCTGCTAGGTAGGGCATGGCCTCCTGGGTAGCGCCCGGCCTGCTGGGCATCGCATGGCCTGCTGGGTAGTGCATGGCCTGCTGGGCAGCACCTGGCCTCCTGGGTAGCGCCCGGCCTTGCGCCCGGCTCTCTTTCCCTTGCATCTCGCTTTGTGTCCTTGTGTTCGTTACTTTCCTAGCCGTTGCTACCTCACCCTGCGCCTAGCTTAAGTACTTGTGACCATTGCTAGCCGTTGGAAAAGGACTTGGGACCATATATTTCTTATTTTTTATTAAAAATGGTTTGTTTTGTGGAGGTATTTCTTATAGCACAAGGGTTCATGTAGGGATGTCCATATACATTCTCAGAATTTTAACTCATCCCGCCTTTATCGTAAAAGGGCCCTCCATAGAGATGTGTACCCATAGGGTTTTGTCCCCGTAGGGTAGTATTTTTTCTCGGGATTAATCCATCCCGCCTTTTTCTTTAAAAGCCCTCCGTGGAGGTGTGTCCTCGTAGGGTTTTGCCCCCGTAGGGTAGTGTTTTTTCTCGGGATTAATCCATCTCGCCTTTTTCTTCAAAGGCCCTCCTTGGAGGTGTGTCCCCGTAGGGTTTTGCCCCTATAGGGTAGTATTTTTCTCGAGATTAATCCATCCCACCTTTTTCTTCAAAGGCCCTCTGTAGAGGTGTGTTCCCGTAGGGTAGTGTTTTTTCTCGGGAACAATCCTTCCCACCTTTTTCTTCAAGGGCCCTCCGTGGAGGTGTGTCGCCATAGGGTTTTTCGCCCGTAGGGTAGTATTTTTCTCGAGATTAATCCATCCCGCCTTTTTCTTCAAAGGCCCTCTGTAGAGGTGTGTCCCCATAGGGTTTTTCCCCCATAGGGTAGTGTTTTTTCTCGGGAACAATCCACCCCACCTTTTTCTTTAAGGGCCCTCCGTGGAGGTGTGTCGCCATAGGGTTTTTCGCCCGTAGGGTAGTATTTTTCTCGAGATTAATCCTTCCCGCCTTTTTCTTCAAAGGCCCTCCGTGGAGGTGTGTCCCCGTAGGGTTTTGCCCCCGTAAGGTAATGTTTTTTCTCGGGATTAATCCATCCCGCCTTTTTCTTCAAAGGCCCTCCATGGAGGTGTGTCCCCATAGGTTTTGCCCCCGTAGGGTAGTGTTTTTTCTCAGAATTAATCCATCCTGCCTTTTTCTTCAAAGGCCTTCTGTAAAGGTGTGTCCCTGTAGGGTTTTGCCCCCGTAGGGTAATATTTTTTCTCAGGATTAATCCATCCCGCCTTTTTCTTCAAAGGCCCTCCATGAAGGTGTGTCCCCATAGGTTTTGCCCCCGTAGGGTAGTATTTTTCTCGAGATTAATCCATCCCGCCTTTTTCTTCAAAGGCCCTCTGTGGAGGTGTGTTCCCGTCGGGTTAGGCCTCCGTAGGGCTGGGCCCTCGTAGGGGTGTGCCTCCGTAGGGCTGTTAAACAATGTTCTTGAAATTCATCCATCCCGCCTTTTTCATTAAAGGGCCTCCTTGGAGGTGTATCCCTGTAGGGTTATGCCCACGTAGGGTTATTTGAACAATGTTTTTGGAATTCATTCATCTCGCCTTTTTCATTATAGGCCCTCTTTGGAGGTGTATCCACGTAGGGTTGTGTATTTACTTTTTGTTTTAGTTATGACAACACATTTTGAAACAAAAATGATTGATATTAATAGTTTAGTAACAAACAGAGAATTATTCGAGCAAAAACCTCAGAGCTATCACCCTAAGGCTCGATATTAAATTGAGTTTCAGTTAGAATAATTAAAGTAAATACAACTTTTAGAAAGAAAGTCTTACTGGTGGCACTTCCACAAATGCTCAGCATTCCAAGGATGAGGCAACTGCTTCCCTTTTAATATCTCTAGTCAATATGCCCCCTGTCTCCTCCAAGTTCATCGGAGAACTCTGATTTCCTCCAGTAGATGATTTTTTTGAGTGTTGTCATCTTTACCATCCCCATCCCATGGGCGATTTTGTGTTCTCTTCTCATCTCTAGCCACATATCTTTGTAGTTGACCCTTAGGAATCAGGCTTTTAATCTATCTTTTCAAGTCTATGCACTCATTTGTATCGTGGCCATGGTCGCGATTGAACTTGCAATACTTGTTGCGGGACCTATTAGATGGCTCAGTTCTTAGTTTTGGGGGCCATGCAATAGCTGGGTCATCTTAGATGTAGAGGAGGATTTGGCTCATTGACGTGTTTAAGGGGGTAAAGGTGTTGAATCCCTTATCACAATGCGACACTTTATAGGTCTGCTCCTGTGACATTCTGCCATACTTGGGGTCTCTATCTTCCTCACTGGAATGTCCCCCCTTTTCTTGTCTACCTTTTCACATCAAGGGCCTCCTCTGCGTTCATGTACTTTTGGGCCTTCACGAGTAACTCGGACATACTTTCTAGAGGGTGCTTCGAAATTGAGTACAAGAACTTTGAAGGCAGTAGGCCCCCTATGAATGCGGTAACTGCCACCTTGTCGTCTAGAGCATTGACCTGCAACATCTCTCTGTTAAACCGATTAATGTAGTCTAGCAATGACTCTCCCTTAATCTGTCTTACGTTTAGGAGATAGGTGGAGGGCTTTCTGTGCCTTCGAGCAGCAATAAAATTTCCTATAAATGATTAGCTTAGTTATTTGAATGAATGTATAGATTGTTGTTAATCCATGATCGGGTAGAACCCTTCAATGTAGTAGAAAAGGCTCTACATAGGATTTCATCCAGTATTCCTTGGAGGTGCATCAGAGCCTTGTAGGTCTCCAGATGATCTAGCGGGTCCTTCGTCTCATCAAAGCTTTTAAGGGTGGGCATCTTGAACTTGTTGGGCAAAGGACAGTTCATTATCCCCGAGGAGAAAGGGAGGTTGGTTTGTTGGACCAGCTCCTCTACTATAGCAGGGCCCTTCCCCTTTATGACGTGGGCCATGCTTTCTACCTTGGCTTTGAGGTCCTGCATCTCCATGTTATAATAGGTAGTCTCCCCTAGGTGCTTTGAGTCTCCATGGGGTTGGTTCTTTTCGAGTGGGACTAGGTGACTGGGGTTCGTCCCACCTCTTACTCGACTCTGAGCTGCGTCATCCGTTGGGACTCCATTGTCCTACCCAACACCATACCCTTCTCGATCAACAGGCTTAAGGTGACCTGGCGATGGTACTAGCACCAGAGGAGGGAGGCACTGTAGAATTGTCGTATTTTGTTGGAGTATTTGGGCCAGACTTTGATTCAAGTTCTGGACCTGGTATTCCAACGCTGTAATCTATCCTTGGTTGTTTGGGATTTTGGGGTGTGCCCTAGGGAAGTCCATCTGTCCAGGGGGTTGCATACCTCCCTGTCCTACAACTGGCACATTGTAGGCGGGAAGATCAGGGGCGACAAGCGGTCCCTGTCCGACTGGGGGGCCCTGTCCGCCAGGAAGGCTATGGCTGACAGGAGGATCTTGCGTGGCTAGAGGATTGTGGCCGGTAGGAGGGTCTTGCGTTGGAGGATTGTGGCCAGCAGAAGGGCCCTGCACAAGAGGGTCCTGTGCGGTCGTAGTCTCTAACCCATATCGTAGGTGCATCATGCTTCGTATATGATTCGTGTAGAACAATCAAGTTTGTGATTGTTTCCCACAGACGGTGCCAACTGATGAATCAAAAGTCCACCCCGAACTGGTCAAACACGAACCTGTAAAAAAGGACAAAAGAAGAATAATCGAAAAGGCACCGGTGCGGTGCCGGCCGACTACGCTCCGATGATCAAGTCAAAAATCGAAAGGGCTTTAAAAGCTGTAATGGAACCCAGAGGGTATTAATTGCGTACCTTGGTATATGGACCGTTCTGTATTTATAGTGACCAAGCGAAGTTGTGCCCTAGTAAAATTCTGTCTCTCCAGCTTCCTTTTCCCACTTGGAGAGAACCAGCTTTGGTCAAAGCATCCTTCTTATCCACGTTACCTTACCACTAACGTACTTTCCACGTCATATGTTTTATATTAGGAGTCAAACACTCCATCAATTATGTTGAACGGGAGTCTAATTTTCCTATACATGTAATAATATATATATATATATATATATATATGTATATATATTAGCCTTTTATTAATGAAGAATTTTTTGACTCCTAATCTAGGATTGAATAAATTATTGAGTATTCCAACGTACTCACAATCTAAGTATTTCATATAATGTTGAGTGATTATTTTTTATTAATCATAAGATAAATAGTGAATAGTGAGTGTTTATTAATGGAATAATTACAATGACTTTCTCAGATTTGACAAATTCTCGGAAACAATTTTTCATAATACTTATCACTCACACTCAAAGTAGTATTTCCTTCTCTAACTCCATTAGTTTAAATGTAAAATATCATATATATATCCCCACTTTTTTGAAAGAATATAATAAGAGTCGGTTTTTGCAAAAAGACCAAAATTTCACTCATTATTACTTTGTCCTTGGTCCAATAGGTGTAGCAATCATCGGAGAGAATGTTAAAAAAAGTAGACTTAGATGGTTTGAACATATATATCGGAGAC
Organism: Cornus controversa; assembly: GCA_026545225.1. Classification (NCBI taxonomy): domain Eukaryota; kingdom Viridiplantae; phylum Streptophyta; class Magnoliopsida; order Cornales; family Cornaceae; genus Cornus; species Cornus controversa. Next base: position 24,359,166 of record CM048848.1, on the reverse strand, counting down.
CTAGCGATGCGCCCGTAAAATAAGGATGTCTAGTTATAATAAAAGGTAAGAGATGGAGAGAATGTTCAAAAATAACATGTGATGAAATTATTAAAAGTGATTTCAAAAAATTAAACTTGGGGAAATGGCTTTCAATAGCGAAGAATGAAGAGAGAGAACCTTTATGAACTTCACAATTTCAATCTAATTTTGTGATTTTATTATCTTTATTAATTATCGAAGTATGTAACCGCCTTATTTACTGTCATAAATATTTGTTATATCATCTCTCTCTGATTATACAAACTGTATTATATTTTTGTGTTAGATTAAAAAACTTATATAATTATCGAAGCCAATGACTAATTGACCATAAAGATATAAATGCTGACTTCTTTTTTCTTCCCCTCAAATGTTCATGGCCTCAAGTCAATACAATTGCATGAATAAGAGTAGGTTGTAAATTTATTTATTTATTTATTTTTAATATATATATATATATATATATATATATATATATATGATAAGTTGTTAAAGAGCAGAACTATACAAGGGCCATATCATAGCAAAGAAATCCCAGGGGCAAAAGGTCAATCAGAAACAAAACTAATTATCTAAATATAAGTTAACAATATTTTTCTACTCATTAGGGCATGTGTTTCCATCTTTGGGTTTTACACAATATACCAATGAACATCAATCCAGATGGTATAAGGTATCAAAATTTTAATAATTCAAACTAATGAAATAAAAAATTCTCCCAAAGAAGTAAAAATAAAAAAGCTATATTACTGGCTTGTCTGTATGATTTTATTTGTCTATAACTTTTCTAAGATTCGATACTAAAAGATTAATCAAAATAAATAACTAAATATACTAATTTTTCAAAGTATATAAAGAATGATATTTGAGATAAGAAATGGGAAATCTAAATAAATAAATATGATCTCTTTAGAATATAGTGCAAACCATGAACCAGTTTGATCACTCTTTCAATTTGATTTACTATTGAGGTATAGTTGAAAAAAAGGAAAAACAAAACAACATATAAATATAATAATATTTTAATATCATATATAGAGAAAAAACATATAATATTCTATAAAGTTTTATTTTATTTTCTTATGCATATCATCCAATAGATGAAAAAGTTTATGACAGAATGAAATCTTGATTATTATTTTCTAGCTTGCAGTGCAAAAGAAAGACTTTTTTTCTTATATCGTTCATTAGATGTTAACTTCGACTCAACAATTAAGGTTCGAAAGTCTTAATTTCTTACACTGATTGATAAATGATGAGGTTAATTTAGTGCATTAACTAAAATTTGGAAACCGTAAATTGCTCATCTATTAATCAAAATCCATATATCTCTCAATCTTTTACAATGTATTGATAAAAAAACTAACAAATATGAATAGCTGTAAGTATTCCATTTATGTGACAAAATATGGCATTAAAAGTATTTACACAAACAAAAATATATAATTATGTAGTATTTGAAAATTAAATATTTTGTTATTAGAGTTTTTATTTTGTGACAATTGTCTTGTAGATCAAGTAAATCCCCTTTGAGTTTGTATGTAAAGTCCTTGATTTAGACCCACTCAAAAGGAATACCGAGACACAGAATCACGGACTTGACTTTTAAAATCTAAGCAAACTACGCAATGAATAATCAGTAGTTTTAGACCCACTCAAAAACTAAGCAACGTACTACAAACAATAAAATTTTTTAGTGAAAATTAGATTTGAGTGACCAAAATTGAAAGAATATTAATTTTTAGTGATTTTAAATTCAATAAAAGGTGAATAGTGACCAAACTTAAAAAATAATTACTAATGAGTGACGATTTAATATTAAAGCCCAAAATACCATTCATTCTCTTCATTAATCCTCATTCTTTCTTTGTTTTTTTCAAACCCAAATATCAGGAACTTGAAAGAATCAAATGACTTGTATACAATATATGAACATCTATATATTCTAAAGAAGATATAATAATATATATAAATTTATTAATGTATATTAGTATCTCATTAACAAAAAAAAAAAAAAATCTAATTTGGCAACAATTAATTATTAATAACAAATATTTGAGGATATGAATAGACTTGGTTAATAAACCTGATGAAGCAAAAATCCACCTCGAGCTGGTCAAATGCCAACCTGTGAAAAAGAACAAAGGAAAGGTAATCGAAAGGGCACCGGCGCGGTGCCGGCCGACTACGCTCCGACGATCAAGTCAGAAATCGGAAAGGCTTTAAAAGCTGTAAAGGAACTCAGTCAGTATTAATTGCGTACCTGGTATATGGATCATCCTGTATTTATAGCGATCAAGCGAAGATGTGTTCTAGTAGCACCATGCCTCTCTAGTTCCCCTTTTCTACTTGAAGATAGCTAGCCTACGTCAAACATTCAACTTCCCACGTCACTTTTGTATTTGTCTTTCCACGCCATACGTTTCATATTAGGAGTCAAACACCTCATCAGATGCCCCCTGTTCATGAGGGTAGCTAGTCGAAATCAGGAACACTCAGGTGCCCTATACTATTTTCTTTTATTTATTTATTTTTATTTTTTTTGCTCGTGGGCACGCGCCTAGTGGGCCCAGCTACACCCGGCCACGCCCGGCCAGGCGGGCCCCGCTGCCACCGGCCACGCCCGGCCAGGCTAGGCTAGCTACCAGTCACACTCAGCCGGGTGGGCTCGGCCACGCCCGACGGTTTGGCACCCGTCTTGCGCCAGGCCATGCTCGTCCAACCCCTGTGTTAGATCTCGTGTTCTTGCCCCTACTCGGTGCTCTTGAAACCTGTTCAATTAGTGTTAGCTTTCCTTATGACCGTTTGGCTATGCACGTTGCTTCATGACCGTTGGGCTAAAAGAGCCTTATAGATGTTGCTTCATGACCATTGGGGGATTGCAACGGTTGTCTTCCTTGCCTATATAAGCAGCTCCCTCTTCATTTATAATTCACTTCAACATCCTACTACCACTAGTCCTTTCTTCATTTATAATTCACTTCACCATCTTACTGCCACTAGTCATCTCTTCATTCATTTCACCAGTCCATGCCCTACACTATCATACCTTCTCTTTCTCGTTGTCTGTATATCATCAATCACAATTTTGACAAGCCAAGTCCAGTTACCTTTGCCCCCGGTTCTCCCCTTGTCAACGTGTTTGATTTTTTGCATTCTATAATGGCAGACTATTGCGAATGCCAGGATATTAGCTCTACTATGACAGACGCCGAGGTGGAGGAGCTAGCTGTTTTATTTTCTTTTCTAGATGGGGTTATAGCTAGGGCTCCCCTACCCGCAGAGAGGGCTTTCTCCATTTGTCCCAGAGAAACATGCTTTTACGAAGGCCACTTTCTTTCGGGCCTACGATTTCCTATCCTGGACTTCGTTAAAGAGCTGCTCTGGGCAATCAACCTTTGCCCTTCTCAACTTACGCCTAACTCTTGGCATATTATCATGGCTACCGTGGTCCTCTAGAGGTCTAGTAAGCTTACTCCTCACCCAACCGTTAACGAGTACCATTCTTGTTAAACCCTTCTAAAAAGCAAGGACTGGCATCACATACAAGGTCGGTCTCACTAGACAAGAAGCCTACCCGAAGGACTGGTGGTTCTTGATAGTAGTAAAAGGATAAAGAATTGGAAAAAATGATTCTTTTTTGTTTCGGGAAATTGGGAGCTTTCCCCTCTCTGCATCCCTCGCACTTGGACTGATGGGGTTAGAACTGGTGAGCTCTTTCTACTTTTATTTTCTTCTATGCTATTTCCACCTTCTCATGTATGTTTACACGGGTTTATTTTAATATTCCAGTGGCTAGAGTCGAGCCAGAGGTGAGTCAAGAAGAAGAAGACAGGTTAGACATCATCTACGACCTCCAGATGAGAGACGCGATGACCTTAACCTCAGACGCGAGACTAAGTACATTAGGTTACCCTCCTCGCGTGTTCGGAGATAGGCGAGGTATACTTTAACACTTTTTCATTCGCTCTTCCTTCACTGAGTCGAGTAACATAGTTTTACCCACAAACTCGTACAGGATCATGGAGGAGGTCTGACAGAGACATTCTCATATTGACGAAGGGAAAAGGTGTTGCATCATCCTCGTCCCCTGCTCAAAAAGGACGGTGCAGACCTATGGTTATTAGGAGTACCAGTTTACCTACAGGTGGGGATTTGTCATCTCCTCCCTCCATTGGGAATTCTCCCATTCCTGCAGCTATGAGCACTCCGACTTCGGGCCTCAGCCCCTTTGGGATACCTTCTACCCATCCATTTGCGGGCGGTAGTCCGGCGGACCCAAGTGCCTTCGGGGTGCCGGTGACTAAACTCTTTGGAGGTAGCTCGCTGTATCTTTCTCCCCCACTATCAGTCACACCGGGCTACTAACCCTGGCAGCCAGCCACACTGATTCGTGTGTGAGTGTGACTCAAAAAATGTATCAATTAAAAATTACCACACTTCGCAATAGAACGAATTCCTTGCAGAATAGGGCTATCGAAAGGGGTGTCGAACCTCAGGGATTATGGTCTGATGAGTTGAATTACGGAATTAATTCTAATTTAATTTATAAAGAGAAGAAATCTGATTTTTAATCTAATTAAAAAGTAAAATAAAATAAAACAAAGTAAATAGAAAGTGAAGATAGTATAAGAGAAATCTAGGGTATTTAACTTCACCACTAACTCCACAATCAATGGTCAATTGAATCAACTGTGGGGAATTATATCATGCATAAGTGGGGTCGGTGGCTACAAGCTCACCTTCATCCATCAAGAAGATAACATATGAATAAGGCTAAGTCATGGACTATCGTCGATTGGCATGGGCCATCTGCCTAACTACTCTAATATAGGGTGCAGTATGGTTCATCTTCTCTAGGCATACTCCATCAAAACTTTTAATGATATATTCAGTGATTACAATTGTGTAATAATCGCTCTCATGATCATAGAATTTAAGAGAGATTCAGTTCAATAAAAACGACTAAATATCTAAGACAAGATAAGAAATCATTGAAACTGAATTTACAAGACTTTTATTGCTCAATTCTATAATAAGAATTCTCTAAATTACACAATCTATGCATGTATATAAAGGTCCCCAATAATTAAAATAATCAAACCATTGATGCTTTGTTAGGGTTACATCAAAACCCTAGTGGATGAACTAGCCCCTCATGGTAGAAGAAGAAGCTTCAACTGTTGAGGAAGAAGGCATCATCTTCATGAATTATGCGTATGACTTCGTTCTCCAATGGCTCTGCTAAGTATGTCTTCTGTTCTGTCCAAAGCTCTCTCAAACTCTCCAATCTATGTAATCTCCTCTCAACTGAGCCTCCAATTCTTCCTTTTATGTCCCAAGAGAATACACCAAAGTCCTAATCCAATTAGGAATTAATTAGGTTTTCCCACAACACTAATCAGGTGGGTTTTTCCTGCTAATGTTTGGCCCAACTTTTGACCCATTAGAAGTCTGATTCACGGAATTTTTATGAAATACAAAAGTGTGCAGAATGGAATTTCGTTCAACCAACATGAAAATTAAGTCGATTTGAGGCTAGAAAATAACACTTCTGGTCCATTTTTCAAAACGGAATTAAGACTGTATTATGCACAGATTTGGGCTTCAGGCCCGAAACCTTTTTAAGCAACTGTAATTCTCTTGAACCTCTTCCTTGGGCTGATTTGAGTTGAAATAAATAGTTGAATTAATCTCCTTGAAGTAGGCTTCATCTAACCATCTTGGATGTCTTGTTTAAAAGCCCAAAATCATGATTTTAACTAAAATAATCATTAAGGTCCTGAAAATACAGAAAACACTAAAACAAAGTAAAATAACAAAATAATCTATCACTAAGAGAATAAAATTCATAAGTTAAGTGGCTAGAATGCGTAACATTCAACACCGATCACACCCCCAAACTTACATATTGCTAGTCCCTTAGCAATAGAATAAAACAAAACTAAAACAAAGAAACTATTAAACAGTAACTAAACTACCCAACTCCACTTTCGTGAGAGAAACGATTGCATTTAGCATATGCAACAAGCCTTTAAACCCCTAGGTTCCCCCTAGTGGACGAGTATAGTCTCGTGAGGGTTTCCAGAATTGTTACTCACAAACATTCAAAATTCTGTTTCAACATTAATTCAGGAAGAAGATTACAATATTTAGTTACAAACTTGCATTCAAGAATAATTTCAAACTTTCAAATTCCGTAATTCAAAGTAATGGTCCCCATGCATAATTTTTATCAACATATCTCAAAGCAATAAACTCTAGTTCTCTCGTGAAAAGTGAACTAGCAGTCCTCTCATGTAGCATAACCAAGCTCTGAATATATTAAGGCACATACCCCTTCAACTCATTAGCTCCCCTTTATTGAAATCATACTTCCAAACGTGAATACATGACTTTTTCATTTTTTTCCAATTCCTTTTTTTTTTCATTGCTTTAATGGTTGTGCAATGTCTTGATCTATTAAGCTTTCTGAAAGATCCATGTAGCAAGCTTTCAGTCAGTGACTCCCAAACCAGATGGCTTTAGGGCACTAGGCTTTAAGATACCCCGAAGAACCTAATTACTCGAATCAGGCAGGCTACAAACCAAGACAACCAATGCTCATCTTTTCTCACCCTTTCACTTTTGACGTGAACACTCCATGCTTCCTGAGGCATAGAGGCCTGGTTACTCTTGAAAATGATCAAATTGATTTTGTATTCAACATATATTTCTTTTTTTTTTTTCTCTTCTTTTTTTCTTTTTCATTGAAGTCAAGTAAAACACATCATCGGTACTCATTCTCAAGAGATACTAATTAATATCAAGCATATGTAACACAATAACTCAGAGCCATAATTTATACCTCACAAGACTATGCTAGTGTGTCTGTGCATGTAAGGAAACTAAAATCAATCACTCAAAAGCATATCATTGCAAACTATGATTAAAACCACTTAATTTAAATCATAGTTTCAAAATTTTAAAACATACTCAAAAATTTGCAAGTTAAGCACCTACATAAGGTACTAATCCCTTGAATAATGTCAAAACATTCTATCTAAAAATAAAACAAAAGAAAATAAAATAAATAAACTAAGAAAATAAAAAAAAATAAAATCCTAAAACAAGAAGAATTTCACAAAAAAATTTCCCATAATGCAATAAAGCAAAAAAATAAGGAATCGCCTTACCCCCAAACTTAAACTGTACATTGTACTCAATGTACAGCCAATCAAAGCATAGAGAAGAGTAAGAACGTTGTTACCAGGAATTTGGAGAGTAGTGGAAAGAAAATAGAGCACACCAATAGAAGGAAGACAATGCAAGCATCCCCCCCAAACTTGGATGTTATAACCTATCAAAACAAACCACTATACCCCAAAGATCAAGTGAAATAGTATGGGTGAAAATAAATATGAAAATAGAAAAATCCTACAATTTTTTTTATATAATAAAAATCTAACTACAGAAAGAAAAAAAAACTAAAAAAAAAAAAAACTAAGAATAAAATAAAATAAAATACAAAAGAGAGTTACCTTCCATTTAAGGATGTGGTGGTGACTGAGCATCCGGATCCAAGTTCGCCTGGCGCATCAGTGCACGCAACATCCTCCTCATCTCTAGTTGATCCTGACGAGTCTCACAAAAGTGATCTGCCATCTCAGTCCTCATAACTCAAAACTGTGTGGAAACCTCTGTTTGTAGGGTGACAAACTGGGCTGTCAACCTAGCAATCTGCCCCTCTAAATAATGATAATCATGGCCACGAGCTTGTGTATGTACCTCCTCTTCGTCTGCTTCTATCTCCTCCGGATCTTCCACCGGTGGTGGTATATCTACAAGTTCCCCTCCTTGAGCCAATCGAGATACTTCACCAGGTGCAGCTATGACTCTCTGGTGCATATGAGATCGGCTCAAATTTCAGTCATGTGTGCCGTAATGAATATCACGTGGAAAGGCAAGCTCGTCTTCATGGACTGCATATCCTTATGCAATAAGCAACTGATGAATGATAGTAGGGAATGGAAACTCCCAGTCACTTGCACTGTCCGATGCCTTGGCAATAACCTTGGAATAGAACTTTTCCATCTGGTCCCAGACATTCTGTGGGAATGACAGCCAATGCCCAAAATGTATGGCATATAAAGCTCTAAGGAACTCTTGACGTCTCTCGGTTTTATGTCCAATGGGACATAGATTCTTGAGCAAAATAACATCAAGGAACCATAAGTGATTTGGCATAGAAGACTTGGAAGCTGTATTTCGCTTTGGTCCGGAGAATTGGTTAGCATACAAACGTGCAACCAAATTACCCACTGACAAATCATCGGGTAGAGGAGTATAGATATTAGTCAAATCATCTGGGCACTCATGAGGACAACCCATGGCAATAGCAACAGATGACATATCCACTTGAACTAATGTTCCATCTACTGAAGAAGTAAGCACATCCCACTCATCAGGTTTCGGCATTAAGTTCTGATAAAATACCTTGACAAGCCTCTGGTAGATAGTAGTAGAGAGTGGAACAAAAATCGATACCGACCTATGATGACGGATGTCAGAAATCCCCCATCGTGTCTCGAGAAACATACCATAGAGTTCGGCGATGTCAAACGTTGTTTCAAAATTCAAGGCCCTCGGATGCCATCTCTCATGAATACCATCTCGGCGAGATCTTGAGGAACCAGATGTTGGATCATGCCTTGCTCGGCGAGGATTGCGTGAACTTGAATCACCTTGGTGACTTGCTCTCTTTGGTGCCATAGAAATAGAAAAAGTTTGGTTGAGGAATTAAATCAAACACTTGGCGTGCACAATAAAAGTTTATCCTTCAACCTCCACTTTTTGGCACTTTTTTCACCCAAATTGAACAATTGAATTCACTAATTATATCCCCCAAACTTGGTCTTCAAAAGCCCTCAAAAAGATTTGCACAATTTTACCAAAGAAAAACTTTACTTACTTTAATGTAGAACTTGAAAAAGTGAGAGTTTCCTTGAGAACTAGTGATGATTAATCCGGTTTTGATGTTGATGTTGATGATGATCAATGTTAAATACTTGTTTGAGAATCACCAATTGAAGAAAATATTTTTCCGATGGAAGTAGGAGTCAAATTGGAGCTCAAAGGTGTCAAGGAAGCAAGTATATGCACTTAGGCTTGAAGCGGGGTTCATAGAGAGCTAGAAAATTCAACCAGCCCCCAAACAGGTTGGGGCAATCGATCCCCCCAGCTGATGCCTGTGAAGCCTCCATCGTCCAAGGTCGATCGAGATGTGTATTTTTGGAGTCTCCATCGCCCAAAGTCGATCGAGAGCTCATTTTTTCACCCGTCTTGAGTCCAAATACCTCGGTACACCTCTTGGCATCCTCTGGAAGCAACTTATACATCAAAAACTCAAAGAAAAAACATTAAAACGCAACTAGAATTGAAAGAAAACTTAAGAAAACTAAAACTAAAAATTAAAATCAAAGAAAACTAAAGGAATTAAAGGATAGAAATACATACAAAACTTATAATTTAACGTCCGTAGGAGACGATCAACTCTCCGAAGGGATTAAGTCGGATAGACAGGATCCGTCAAGTCGACGGACTCTACATCTCTTCTTGGCACAAATCCTTCTACACAATGCTTCAACCTTTGCCCATTAATTTTTTTATCAACAATACCAAACAATTGTTCATCCGAAATGAGTCTCTAATAGGTAATGCATCGAGCACCGGCTCAAACTCAATTCGAGATAAATGATCCGCAACCACATTCTCAGTCCCCTTTTTGTCTTTTATCTCCAGATTGAATTCTTGCAACAATAAAATCCATCGAATAAGACATGGTTTGGTTTCTTTCTTTGCCAATAAATGTCTCAATGCTGCATGATCAAAGTAGACAACCACCTTGGATCCTAATAAATAAGAACAAAACTTGTCCAGGGCAAATACTACAGCTAGAAGCTCTTTCTCTATGGTTGTATAATTGAGTTGGGCATTAAAGAGAGTCTTACTAGCGTAATAGATGACATATGGTCGTTTCTCTTCTCTTTGTCCCAACACTGCTCCCACTGCATAATCAGAGGCATCACACATGATTTCAAAAGGTAGAGCCCATTTTGGAGATTGAATTATTGGTGCAGATGATAATAAAGACCGAAGCTTTTCAAAAGCTTGCACACATTCTTCATCAAAGGTAAATGGAACATCTTTAGATAACAAATGGCACAATGGTCGAGTAATTTTACTGAAATCCTTGATAAATCTTCTATAGAACCCAGCATGGCCTAAGAAAGATCGAACTTGCCTTACCAAAGTTGGAGGAGGCAAAGTATCAATTAGGTCGATCTTTGCTTTATCAACTTCAATGCCTCTCTCTGAAATAATATGGCCCAACACAATACCCTCTTTCACCATGAAATGGCTCTTCTCCCAACTAAGTACCAAATTTCATTCTCGGCACCTTTGAAGCACAAGTGATAAATTACTCAAACAGTTTTTAAAGGATGATCCAAAAATAGAGAAGTTATCCATGAACACCTCCAAGAATTTTTCCACCATGTCAGAAAAGATGGCCATCATCCACCTCTGGAATGTCGTCGGAGCATTACATAATCTAAATGGCATACGACGATAAGTAAAAGTACCAAAAGGACAAGTGAAAGTAGTCTTCTCTTGATCTTCTAGATCCATAGCCACTTGGTTATAACCATAGTAGCCATCCAGAAAGCAATAATAGCTCTGACCAGCTAACATTTCAAGTATTTGATCAATGAATGGAAGAGGGAAGTGATCTTTCCTTGTCATGGAATTGAGCTTTCTGTAATCAATGCAAACACGCCAACCTGTGGCAGTACGTTGTGGAACAAGCTCTCCTATAGAGTTAGGGACAATAGTAAGACCAGACTTCTTAGGAACCACTTGTGTTGGACTCACCCATGGGCTGTCAGAAATTGGATAAATAATACCTGCATCAAGTAACTTGACAACCTCTTTCTTTACCACCTCCTTCATGTTGGGGTTCAGTCACCTCTGTGCCTCTCTAGATGGCTTACATCCTTCTTCCAAATGAATTTTGTGAATGCAAATCGAGGGATCAATGCCCTTAAGATCAACAACACTCCACCCAATTGCTTCACGATGTTGATATAAGACCTTTACTAAGCGCTTCTCTTGAGCTTCTGTCAGATCAGAGGCAATTATAACAGGAAGAGTTTTCTGTGCCCCCAAAAATATATACTTTAACTTGTCAGGCAAAGGCTTCAACTCTAATGATGGAGGGGACTCTAATGAAGGCACTAGGGGAGTGCTAGAGAGAGAAGGGAGTGTCTCAGTTGGAATTTTTCATGGCGGAGTATTCTGAATAGCATCCACTTTTAGCATAGAATTCACCTCTTCACACAACTCTTCATCATTAATTTTCTCAAAGTCATAAAGAGACTTACATACCTCAAATGAGTTTTGAGATATAGAGGATGACATAAATTCTTCTACACATTCATCAATATCATCCATGCATAACACATCACTTTGATCTGGAGGGGTGTTGGATAGCATTGAACACATTAAGCTTGACATTCATGTTGCTAAATGAAATATCCATGATCCCCGACCTACAATTTATACAAGCATCAGCAGTAGGTAAGAAAGGTCAACCAAGGATCACTGGAATGTGCCTCTTCGAATTATGAATTGGCTCAGTGTCAAGTACAATGAAATCAACAGGAAAGTAGAACTTGTCCACTTTAATGAGCACATCTTCAATGATTCCTCAGGGTTGCTTTGTTGATCTGTCTTCAAATTGCAAAACCACCAAGGTAGGCTTCAATTCTCCCAAGTCCAATTGTAAATACACTGAATAGGGTAGCAAATTCACACTTGCACCCAAATTAAGAAGAGCTTTATCAACATAGCGCTCCCCAATGATGCATGAGATAGTTGGGGCACCGGGATCTTTGTACTTGGGAGGAGTGCAGTGCTGAATTATAGAACTCACTTATTGTGGGAGCATCACTTTCTTTGGCACATGGCTTTTAGAACGCCTTTTCTGAGTGCACAAGTCCTTCAAAAATTTAGCATAAGGAGGAATTTTCTTGATGGCATCAAGGAGTGACAAATTAATCTTCACTTGTCGAAACACCTCCATCATGTCATGCAGCTTGTCCCCTTGCTTCCCCAATTTAGATGCATCAAGGAAACGTTATGGGAAAGGAGCCTTGGGCTCATAAGGAATTTCATCACTTGGATTTGTGGTCACTTTTTCTTCTTCTTTCTTCTCACCCACCTTATTATCAATTATTTTTTCACTCCTCAAAGTGGTAATGGCTTGAACTTGCTCATGGTGTGGGTTGCTTGTGGAAGCTTGTATCCCTCTTGGATTAACAACTGGTTGACTAGGGAGTTTCCTTTCTTCTCTTCTACTTAATGAAGTAGCAAGCTGTCCAAACTAAGATTCCAGTTTGGCAATGGATTGAGAATGAGAGTGTACTAGCTGAACTATAGATTGTACTTTTGCTGCAGTAGCTTGCACTGTCTCTATAAGAGAATCAAGCTTGTCAAATTTGGACAAGGTAAGTGTCAGCTTGTCTTCAATAACAGAAATTCTTTGTGCCATAGGACTTTGTGTTTGATATTGCTATTGAGGTACAAAAGTCCTAGGTTGATATGATGGTTGCATTGCTGCCCCTTGGTTACTGAAAGAAAAACCAGGATGATTCCTCCATGTAGGATTGTAAGTAGTACCTCGTGGAGGATTCATTGGTCCAGTTAATGTAGCTTGAACTTGCTCATGTTGAACATCAAAAAATTGCCCCATTGAAGGATAATTGCTCACATTATGCATAGGACTAGAGCAAAATTTACAAGGGCCTAACAATGAAGAATTTGGAGTAAAAGGAGTTTGATTGGCAGCCATAATTGCTGCTACCTTCTGTGCAATTAGATCAATGTCAGTTGGCATAGCTTCTGAAGCACCAACCTCAAAAATCCCATCAGTCTTCCTTGTAGAAGGTCTGCTAGAACGAGTAGAGGACACATGTTGTAGAGAGTTGTCACTAAGATTTTCAAATAAGGTTCATGCCTCTTCTTCACTCTTCAACATAAAAGTACCTCCACAAGATGCATCAACCATCTGTCTGTTGGCTTCTGTCAGCCCTTCAGGAAAACTCTACACGAGTTGCCATTTAGGAACTTGATGATGGGGACACTTCCTAAGAAGGTCCTTGAATCTTTCCCATGTCTCATAAAAGTATTCCCCCTCATATTGGGAGAAACCAGTGATAGTATGTCTGAATTGATTGGTCTTCCCTATCAGAAAATACTTCTTGAGAAACTCATGTTGCATTTGAGTCCAAGTCGTGATAGAACCTGCCGGTAGAGAGTTGAACCAATACTTTGCTTTATCTTTCAGGGAGAATGGAAAAAGTCTCATTCTGAAAGCATCTTCAGAGAAGTTGTGAATTTTGGTAGTTGAGCACACTTCAATGAATTCATCTAGATGCTTGTAAGGGTCTTCTTGAGTCAGCCCAAAATAAGATGGAAGCATCTGAATAATGCTGGACTTGATCTCCTAATTCTGTGCTGTGACATTAGGCAGCTAAAAACCAGCTGGTGAGGTGTGTGTCTCAGGAACATAGTAGTCCCTCAACAATCTAGCCCTTTCTCCACCAGCATTAGGAATAAGGTTGTTATTCCTCTCTTTTGCCATGTCTTCAATTAATTCTTCCTCTTGCACAATGGTGTCAACAGGGATGTTTCTCTCTTGTCTGAGAGTACGTTCAGGCTCAAGATCAAGAGGAATCAAAGGATCAGCTACAGAACGACGACCTTGCATATATTAGCCAAAGGCACCTGAAAAGAAAACAAAAACAAAATTAAAAAATATATATAAAAATTTCCTAAACTAAAAATCCAATTAAAATTAATTCCGTAAAATCCAATAAATCAAATAGATAATCCCCGGCAACGGTGCCAAAAATTGATTCGTGTGTGAGTATGACTCAAAAAGTGTATCAATTAAAAATTACCACACATTGCAATAGAATGAATTCCTTGTAGAATTGGGCTATCGAAAGGGGTGTCGAACCTCAGGGATTATGGTCTGATGAGTTGAATTACGGAATTAATTCTAATTTAATTTATAAATAGAAGAAATCTGATTTTTAAACTAATTAAAAAGTAAAATAAAATAAAACAAAGTAAATAGAAAGTGAAGATAGTATGAGAGAAATCTAGGGTATTTAACTTCACCACTAACTCCACAATCAATGGTCAATTGAATCAACTGTGGGGAATTATATCATGCATAAGTGGTGTCGGTGGCTACAAGAGCACCTTCATCCGTCAAGAAGATAACATATGATTAAGGCTAAGTCATGGACTATCGTCGATTAGCATGGGCCATCTGCCTAACTACTCTAATCTAGGGTGCAGTATAGTTTATCTTCTCTAGGCATACTTCATCAAAGCTTTTAATGATATATTCAGTTATTACAATTGTGTAATAATCGCTCTCATTATCACAGAAAATAAGAGAGATTAAGTTCAATAAAAATGACTAAATATCTAAGACAAGATAAGAAATCATTGAAACTGAATTTACAGGACTTTTATTGCTCAATTCTCTAAATTACACAATATATGCATGTATATAAAGGTCCCCAATAATTAAAACAATCAAACCATTGATACTTTGTTAGGGCTACATCAAAACCCTAGTGGATGAACTAGCCGCTCATGGTAGAAGAAGAAGCTTCAACTGTTGAGGAAGAAGGCATCATCTTGATGAATTATGCGTATAACTTCGTTCTCCAATGGCTCTGCTAAGTATGTCTTCTGTTCTGTCCAAAGCTCTCTCAGACTCTCCAATCTATGTAATCTCCTCTCAACTGAGCCTCCAATTCTTCTTTTTATGTCCCAAGAGAATACACCAAAGTCCTAATCCAATTAGGAATTAATTAGGTTTTCCGACAACACTAATCAGGTGGGCTTTTCCTGCTGACGTTCGGCCCAACTTTTGATCCACTAGAAGTCCGATTCACAGAATTTTTGTGAAATACGAAAGTGTGCCTAATCGAATTTCATTTAATTTACACAAAAATTAAGTCAATTTGAGGCTCAGAAATAAGACTTCTATTCTGTTTTCCAAAACGGGATTAAGACTATATGCGCAGATTTGGGCTTCAGGCCCGAAACCTTCTTAAGCAGCTGTAATTCTCTTGGACCTCTTCCTTGGGCTGATTTGAGTTGAAATAAATGGTTGAATGGATTTCCTTGATGTAGACTTCACCTAACCATCTTGGATGTCTTCTTTAAAAGCCCAAAATCATGGTTTTAACTGAAATAATCATGAAGGCCCTAAAAATACAGAAAACACTAAAACAAAGTAAAATCACAAAGTAATCTATTTCTAAGAGAATAAAATACACAAGTTAAGAGGCTAGAATGCGTAACATTCAACGCCTATCACACCCCTAAACTTACATATTGCTAGTCCCTTAGCAATAGAATAAAATAAAACTAAAACAAAGGAAACTAAAATAGATCGTTGCTGTCTGGCATATCTTTCGCTATAAAAGGAGCTGGGGAGTTTGTTCTCCCACGCGATCCTGAAAAGGTGAAAACTATTGACTCTATTTTCTCCACCGGATATTTGCTGGCCAATATGGCTAAGGTGCACCCCTAGTTTTCTTATTACGCTT
Organism: Cornus controversa; assembly: GCA_026545225.1. NCBI lineage: Eukaryota > Viridiplantae > Streptophyta > Magnoliopsida > Cornales > Cornaceae > Cornus > Cornus controversa. The sequence goes on along the minus strand of CM048848.1, from coordinate 24,343,471 downwards.
GAGTGGAATTCTCATCTCCCTTTTCTCTTCTTTTAACTATGTTTTTCTTCTATGTTAATCAGGGCCTGACTATTGCCCATGGTCTCTCCAATTGCCTCTTATGTGCAAAGGAGGAGCTGGAGAAGCAGAGAACCGCCTTTGTCATGGAACGCGCTTCTTTCGCTAGTGAGCGCACTACCTTCAACTCAGAGCTTGAGACCCTTCGCGCTTCTCATACTTCTCGCGGTGAGGAAATAGATACCCTTAATTCTCAACTCAGTCATGAACGGGAGGAGATGGCCTGGTGGAATACTGACCTGCCTGGGATTAAAGAATTGGCTGTTGAGCATTTCAAAGATTCGCCCTATTTTGATAAGGCCCTCAACCAGTTATATATTGACGGGTTTGAGTACTTCTGTGAAGTAGCCCAAGATCAATGGCCTGACATGAATTTTTCTCATTTGCAACGTGGAGACCCCGACGCCTAATTTTGTGTCTTTTCCTTTTTGGTCCTCATGTAACATCCCTCCCTTGTGGGGGCTCCTATAATTTTCTCTTTTAATTAATGAAGAATCATTTGTTCTCTTTTTTTTTTATCGAGGTATTGTTGTTTTGTGGAGCTAACCTTTCTCGGCACAGGGGTTTATACCGTGCTACTAGATATGTCCTCATATTTTCTCAAGATTAATTCATCCCACCTTTTTCTGCAAAGGCCCTCCATGGAGGTGTGTTCCCGTAGGGTTTTGCCCCCGTAGGGTGACGATTTTCTCAAGATTAATCCATCCCGCCTTTTTCTTCAAAGGCCCTCCGTGGAGGTGTGTCCTCGTAGGGTTCTGCCCCCGTAGGGTGATGATTTTCTCGGGATTAATCCATCCCTCATTGTTCTTCAAAGGCCCTTCGTGGAGGTGTGTCCTCGTAGGGTTCTGCCCCTGTAGGGTGATGATTTTCTGGGATTAATCCATCTCGCCTTTTTCTTCAAAGGCCCTCCATGGAGGTGTGTTCCCATAGGGTTTTGCCCCCATAGGATGACGATTTTCTTAAGATTAATCCATTCCGCCTTTTTCTTCAAAGGCCCTCTGCGGAGGTGTGTCCTCGTAGGGTTCTGCCCCCGTAGGGTGATGATTTTCTCGGGATTAATCCATGCCTCATTGTTCTTCAAAGGCCCTCCGTGGAGGTGTGTCCTCGTAGGGTTCTGCCCCCATAGGGTGATGATTTTCTTGAGATTAATCTATCCCACCTTTTTCTTCAAAGGCCCTCCGTAAAGGTGTGTCCCCGTAGGGTGACAATTTTCTCTAGATTAATCCATCTCACCTTTTTCTTCAAAGGCCCTCCATGGAGGTGTGCTCCGGTAGGGTGACAATTTTCTCGGGATTAATCCATCCTGCCTTTTTTTTTAAAGGCCCTCTGTGGAGGTGTGTCCCCGTAGGGTGATGATTTTCTCAGGATTAATCCATCTCACCTTTTTCTTCGAAGGCCCTCCATGGAGGTGTGCCCCCATAGGGTTCTGCCCCCGTAGGGTGACAATTTTCTCGGGATTAATCCATCCCGCTTTTTTCTTCAAAGGCCCTCCGTGGAGGTGTGTCCCCGTAGGGTTTTGCTTTTTGAACACAATAGCTCGCTTTGAAAAGAATAAGACTTTCCATTGATGTTCCATAATAAAACTTACAAAAGAGAAAATGGGACTGGACAGGAGTCCTGTTTCTAGGTTTTTGGCAATAAAGCCAACCTCTAAAATAACACTTGAGGCTTGGCAACAAAGCCAACCTCTACAATAATACTTGCTGAAAGTAGATGTAAGCTAAAAATAAAGAAGATGGAAAAAACTAACAAAGAACAAGTCATAAAAAAAAGACTTCACTAATAGAACTTCCTCAAATGCTCGGCGTTCCAAGGGTGGGGCAACTGCTTTCCCTCCAAGGTTTCCAACCAATAAGTGCCTCGCCTTTGAGTTCTAATCACTCTATACGGGCCCTCCCAATTAGGAGCTAGCTTTCCAGTGCCGTGAGATTTGGTGGCTTGAGTGATTTCTCACAAGACTAGATCCCCAGGCTGAAAACTCCTATGCTTGACCTTGGTGTTGTAATACCAGGACATGGCCTGCTGATATGCGGCCATCCGTACCTGCGCTTGCTCCCTTCTCTCATTGATGAAGTCGACACTGGCTCTCAGTTCCTTCTCATTGTGAACTGGGTCATAATGCTTGGCTCGATGGCTTGCCACCACCCCTATTTCAATAGGAAGAACTGCTTCGCTTCCAAAAGCCAAGAAGTAAGGCGTCTCTCCTGTGGGGACTTTGACGGTGGTCCTGTAGGCCCATAAAATGCTTGGCAGCAGCTCTGGCCATGCTCCTTTGGAGTCATCTAAGCGTTTCTTGATCATTTTAAATATAGTCCTGTTGGCCACTTTAGCTTGTCCATTGGCCTGCGGGTGGCATGGTGAGGAATATCGGTGGTTTATGTCATGCTCGGTGCAAAAATCTTGGAATCATTGGTTTTCAAACTGCTTTGTGTTATCCATGATTATGACTTTTAGAACACCAAGCCTGCATATGATTGATTTCACCCATTGTAGCTAATAGTCAACTACTACAATTGCAAATTTTATCTACCCCTTTCCCATAGGTAGAGGGCTGACGAAATCCATTTCCCATTGGGTTAAGGGCCATGGGGCCATTATTGGTGTCAGCTCTTCCAGAGGCTACCTCGAGATATTGGCAAAGCACTGACACTTTTCACATTTCTTGACAAAACTCAGTGTGTTCTGCTGCATAGAGGGCCAGTAGTATACGTGCCTAATGGCCTTGTGAGCCAAGGACCTGCCCCCCGCATGGTTCCCACATTCCCTTTCGTGGATTTCCCTCATGATATGTTGAGCTTCTTCCGTTGACACGCGTCGTAAGTATGGCAAGGAAATTCCTCTTTTGTAGAGGATTACGTCGATCAAGGTGTACCTAGATGCTCTGATCCTTGTTCTATGTGCCTCTGTCTTGTCGGATGACAGTTCACTATCCCTTATGTACTTGATAATCAGATCTGCCCATTCCATGCCCTGGGTGACTTGGTTCACCTCGCATGATGTCGCTCTTGTTATGCTCTGGTGGTTTATACGCTCTACAAGCACCCCCCCTTGGGTAGCCTCTTGTGCCGTAGCCAATCGAGCGAGGGCATCTGTGTTGGAATTTTTATTACAGGGAACCTGTGTGATTGAAAACTTTTGGAAGTGGGTAACCAGCTCTTGCACTTTTTACAAGTAAGATTTCATCCTTGTTCCCTTTACCTCGTATTCTGCACTGACCTGCCAGGCAATCAACTGGGAGTCGGTATAAGCTTTTAACTGCCGAACCTTGAGGACACGAGCTAGTTTCAACCCCGCAATCAGGGCTTCGTATTCAGCCTCATTGTTTGTTGCCTTGAACCCAAACTGTAGGGCATACTTGAATGTTTCCCCTATTAGAGATCTGATCAGTATCCCTGCGCCACTTGCTTGTGCATTCGACGATCCATCCACAAAAAACTCCCACATGCAATTTGGGTCCATTAGGTCTTCCATGTTCTGTTGGATCCCCACCTCTTCCTACTGAACCTGTTCTCTTTCCAGGGGGTATTTAAATTCTGCTATAAATTCCGCTAGTATTTGGCCCTTGATAGCTGATTTTGGCTTGTACCGGATGTCAAGTTCTCCTAGTTCCCTAGACCACTTCACAAGCCGTCCAGAGGTTTTGGGCTTGAAGAGGACTTGTTGGAGCGGTTGATTAGTTAGTACCACAATAGTGTCCGCTTGGAAATATGGCCTAAGTTTCCTGGCCGTCGTGACTAAGGCGAATGCCAACTTCTCTATAGAGGGATACCTTTCTTCTGCCCCCCTAAGCACCCTGCTGGTATAATACACAGGCTTTTGCACCCCCTCTTCTTCTTGTACCAGTGTAGAACTGACCGCTGCGAGGGAGATGACCAAGTATAAGTACAATTCCTCCTCTACACGTGTGCACGATAAGAGCGGGGATGAGCTGAGATACTGTTTTAGTTCACTAAGGGCCTGTTCACATTCTGGCATCCACTCAAAGGGCTGCATGAGGACCCAGAAAAAAGGGAGACACCTATCTGTAGCACGAGAGATCAGTCGGCTCAATGCTGCCACCTTTCCCATTAGCCTTTGGACTTCTTTAACGGTCCTGGGCGATCCTGTATCTAGGATAGCTTGTACCTTCCGTGGGTTGGCTTCTATCTTCCTTTTACTGACCAGCTAGCCCAAGAACTTCTCAGAGGACACCCCAAAGGCACATTTACTAGGATTGAGCTTCATTCTGTACTTGCAAAGGACATCAAAGGTTCTTGTAAATCAACCAAATGGTTAACAGCCCTCTGGCTTTCGACAAGCATATCATCAACATACACCTCTATGTTCTTGCCAATTTGCTCTTTAAACATTCTATTTACCAACCTTTGATAGGTTGCACCAGCATTCTTCAAATCGAACAGCATCACCTTGTAGCAGTATAACCCTCTTTCTGTTATGAAGGACGTCTTCTCTTGATCTGATGGCCACATTGGAATCTGATTATATCCCGAATAGGCATTCATAAAGCTGAGTCGTTCGTACCTTGCCGTTCCCTCCACTAGCATGTCAATCCGTGGAAGGGGAAAGTTGTCTCTTGGGCATGTTTTATTTAGATCAGTAAAGTCGACACACAGGCGCCAGTTGCCATTGGACTTTTTGACTAACACCACGTTTGCCAACCAGTCTGGGTAATTGGTTTCCCGTATAAAGTTGGCCTTTAATAATTTATCCACCTCTTCGGAGATTGCCAAATTCCTTTATGGGGCAAAGGTTCTCCTCTTCTGTCTGACTGGCTTGGTGAGGGGGTCGATATTTAGCTGATGTACGGCAATAGTTGGATCAATCCCAAGCATATCCTCATGGGACCAAGCAAACACATCCTCATTTACTTTGAGAATCGAACCATCTCTTCCTGAGAAGCGGGTGAGAGTGATGACCCCAAGCTCACCTTCTTCTATACACCTTGTTCGCTCAAGTCAACTTCAAATAGCTCTTCTATTGGTTCTGCATGGCGGGCCTCCACTTTTTCTTCTACTTCCAGCCCCTTAATGTTTAAGGTTTCCGATACCTTCCTCTCCTTTAGGGAGGTGACATAACATTCTCGAGTAGTGGTCTGATCTGCTCTTAGCTCCCCGACACCATGTTCAGTGGGCAACTGAACGAGGAGGTGATAAGTAGAGGTCACTGCTCTCATGACATTCAATGTGGCTCTTCCCAGAATGAAATTGTACGTGATCGGGTAGTCTACCACGAAAAATTTACCATCTTAGTGACTTGCCTGGGACTTGAACCAGTAGTGATCGGGAGGTCGATTGTGCCCAAGGGAGGGAGCTTCTCTCCGGAGAAACCTACAAACGGGGATTGAGTAGGCTTGAGTCTATCCCTCCCAATCTTCATCTGATCAAATGCATCTGTGAAAAGGATGTCTGCAGAACTGCCGTTGTCAATTAAAACCCGCCTAATTGTGAAATTGGCGATAGTTAATGTTACCACAAGAGCATCATCGTGGAGTTGCTAGATTTTCCTGGCGTCATCTTCTAAAAAGGTGATGATCTGGTCATCCAATCTAGGGCACTTGGTGGGCGATTGGCTCACCTCACTGACTTCGAAGAAATTTCTAACTTTCCTTGTATGTGCTTTGCAAGCAGCATTGGACTACTCGCCGCCCCTGATTCCTCCAGAGATGACTCTAATTTCTCCTATTGGAGGGTTTTTGCGGGTAGCTCCTTCATTCACGTCCTGCATTTGATTCTGTGTTCTCTACCCCCCGTTGACCACAAATCTCCGTAATAAGCCCCTTTGAATCAAACTCTCAATCTATTTTTTCAAGTCTATGCATTCATCTGTATTGTGGCCATGGTCACGATGGAACCTACAATACTTGTCGAGGGATCTTCTGGCTAGATCAGTTTTTAACTTTGGAGGCCATGACACCGCCGGGTTATCTTGGATGTGGAGGAGGATCTAACTTATTGATGCATTTAATGGGGTGAAACTGAACCCCCTGTCACGACGCATGGTCTTATCATTATGTTCTTGTGACACTCTACGGAACTTGGGGTTTCGTTCCTCTCTACTAGATTGCCCTCCCCTTTTTCTGTCCACCTTTTTGTCGCCATCGCCTTTTTACCTCCGGGCCTCAAGGGCGTCTTCGGCATTCATGTACTTTTGAGATTTCATGAGTAATTCGGACATGCTTTCAAGGGGGTGCTTAGAAACCGAGTATAGGAATTTGGAGGGTAATAAGCCTCCCAAGAAAGTCGTAACTGCCACCCTATCATCCAGGGCGTCCACTTGTAACATTTTTCTGTTGAATCTATTGATATAATCTTGCAATGATTTTCCCTTGGTTTGTCTCACATTCAAGAGATAGGTAGCGGGCTTCCTATGTCTTCGGGTAGCTATGAAATTACTAACAAATAATTGCCTCAACTCTTTAAAAGAACGCACAGATGCAGGCTTCAAACTGTTGAACCAAGACCGAGCGGAGCCTTTCAAGGTAGTAGAAAAAGCTCTGCACATGATCTCATCCGGTACCTCCTGAAGGTGCATTAATGCCTTATAGGTTTCCAAGTAATCTAGAGGGTCCTTGGTCCCGTCAAAGCTTTCAACAGTGGGCATCTTGAACCTGGCGGGCAGGGGACAACCCATTATCCCTAAAGAGAAAGGGAGGTTGGTTTGCTGGACCAAGTCCTCTACCGTAGCAGGACCCTTCCCTCTTATGGCATGGGCCATGATTTTTACCCTAGCTCTCAGGTCTTGTATCTCCATGTCATGATAAGTAAGAGGTCTAGAATCCCCATGGGGTTGGCTCCTTTCGGGCGGGACTGAATGGCTGATATTCGCCCCACCCCTTACTTGACTCTGAGCCGCATCTTCCGTTGGGACTTCACTATCTTGCCCAATATTGTCCCCCTCAGGATCAACAAGCCTCAAGTTACTTGGCAATGACAGCGGCACCGTAGGAGGGAGGCGTTGCAGAATTACCGTATTTTGTTGGAGCAACTGAGCCAGACTTTTATTTAAGTTCCAGACTTGGTGGTCCAACGCTGCAACATGTCCCTGGTCATTTGGGATTATGAGGTGTGTCCCCTGGAAATCCATCTGTCCAGGAGGCTGTATGCCTCCATAACCTGCGGGCGCACTGGCCGACGAGTCCTGTGGAGGGTCAGTACTGATAGGATGATCTTGCGTGGTTGGGGGTCATTTCTGATAGGAAGGTCCTGTGCTGGAGGACCATGGCCAACAGGGGGGTCTTGTATAGTTGTAGTTTCCAACCCAGATCGTAGGTGCATCATATTTTGTATGTGATTCGAGTAGAATAGTCAAATTTTGTGACCATTCCCACAGACGGCGCCAACTGATGAAGCAAAAATCCACCTTGAGCTGGTCAAACGCCAACCTGTAAAAAAGGGCAAGGGAAAGGTAATTGAAAGGGCACCGGCGCGGTGCTGGTCGACTACGCTCTGACGATCAAGTTAGAAATCGGAAGGGCTTTAAAAGCTGTAAAGGAACTCAGTCAGTATTAATTGCATACCTGGTATATGGATCGTCCTGTATTTATAGCGACCAAGCGAAGATGTGTTCTAGTAGCACCATGCCTCTCCAGTTCCCCTTTCCTACTTGAGGATAGCTAGCCTACGTCAAACATTCAACTTCCTACGTCACTTTGGTATTTGTCTTTCCATGCCATACGTTTCATATTAGGAGTCAACCACCTCATCAAAACCTATTGCCCACTGCTCCATGAGGGCTGATTATCAACTTAATCTTAGAATCTTTCTCTTCTTATGTCAGGTTTCAAATAGTTAATTCATCTCAAGCAATAATGCATACCGCATCTTTGGAACCCTAAAATCCACCAAAGAAAAAAAATTCATTATGCACATGCATTAATTGTAATACGAACATATATGTAATATCCTTGAAATATAGATATATATATATATATCTGATTTTTAATTAGAAAATCACATAATGTAGATAATTGAGATATCGTATAATTTAAATTTTAAAGAGTTTTCTAAGGAACTCAAACTCCTTATTTTTCTCCTAAATATTCTAACACAATATTCGTTTCACGGAAGAAAAAAAAACACAGACTATTTTTTTTTCTAAAAATAGAGGGAGAGAAAGAGAGAAATATACTGACGTATGTGAACTCAACCTGCAGTAGTTGGAAGAAGAGACGGTGATCAAAGAGTGGCGTAGAGAAAGACGGTGATTGTCTCTTAATTTTTTTAGATTGAAAAATAAATTAATCCTGTTGATCGTTGTTGTGTGGAGAATTATATCTATGGATTTAAGCTATTACTAATCTTAATGGTGAAGCATGATTATACTAGGAGCAGCCTTGTATTTGACTGAATTAATAGATTTTAAATCATTGGGGATGAACATGGTTGTATAGATGGACAATTATGGCTACTGGTTTATTGTTGTCAATTAGTTGTGCTGTGTTTATATATATATATATATATATATATATATATATATATGTTATCTAGGTGTTAATATATATAAATTTAGGTATTTATGCGTACTGATGATGTTAAGAAACCAACATCATGGTTAGGGAATTGTTTATCTAGATCATGATATTAGGATCTGCTCTGATGATTTAAATATATATATATGCTATCTGGGTGTTAATACAGATTTATGTATTTATGCTTACTGATGGAATATTGATGAGGTTAAGAAACCAACATTATGGTTAGGGAACTGTTTCTCTAGATCATGATATTAGGATCTGTTCTGATGATTTAAATCAATGACCCGTTCCTTTTTAGTAATATTACAGTGGTTCTAATTACAATTGGTTGTATGATGACATAGGTTGTCGAATTATATACGTACAAAATTATATATAGATTATAATGTGGTGATACATAGTGGCCCTATATATACCTTATTTTAGGATACAATGTGTAGTTGCGGTATATGTACAGAATATAACATAGTGGCGTGGTGTTCTGTATATTTACTTTAGGATAGTGGCATGGGTGTTCTGTATATTTACTTTAGGATAGTGGCATGGTGGATCCAGTGTTCTGTATATTTATCTTAGGGAAGTGGGGGTGGAACCGTCTATTTACTTTATGGAAATGATTGTATATTGATTCGATTATATTTAGGACAGTGGCCATATGTGTCTTTGTTGTTCTTAGAGGCTAAGAGTGACACTTAAAGTGGCGTTATACATTTGCGAGTGAAATGAGTTGCCAACAGAACTAGTCATTTATAAGGAATCTGTTTACTTCTTGTATAATATTCTGGACATTTTATTATATAGAAGAAAATGCTTATTTGGGTTCTTTTATGCAAGCTTAATGAAAATTAGAGGAAAATAGTAAATTTTTTTCTAAAATTATGGAAAGTTCCAGAATATTGTATCTCAGTTTAATTAACCCAAATTTGCTGAAAAATGTGAAATTACATTAAGGTAAGTAATGGATAATGGTGAGTAGTCGAGGAGTAGTTTGGGACTATTCCTATGATGACTTTGTTAAGTAAGGTCAGGGACCTACCTATTGGGAGTGCACTACCCTTTTGTTATGGCCATTGGGCTCAGCATGCCCTTATTACGTGGATGTGGTCCGAGACCATCTGGGTTAATAGACGTATAACCCAGCCACATGTGTGTTTTTAGTAGTCTAAGACTATGCGATGCACACCATTGATTGGAGGGGAGCCTAGGGCTCATGTGAGATAAGTGGAATTTAATATAAGTTAATCAAGATGGTTAACAAGTTTATGGTGTGAATTAAATTGTGGAAATTGTGTTATGTTTTATGTTTTGGTAATTATGACATATGAGAATTGATGACCTGAGATGAATACATGTAATTAATGTATTTTGACGAGTTACTTTTATATATAGAAATATAAGGTGAGTCGATTTGCTGAGTAGGGAATGTGTTTAGCAATCCCTTGTTGAGCTTGTGAGCTCACTCCTTAATAATTTTTAGGTACACGTTGATAGGAATGTGATGGAGTCATGTGAGCTAGATGGAGATGATTTAGATGTGTTCTTTTCTTTGTAGTTCAATAAAGTTGATACGAACTTATGTAATAATGTCGAGGATTTTTATCAATTGTATTAGATGATGCTACATTTGTTTTGTAATTATTTATGTTTTCAATAAAATTCTTTTTGAGAGAGTTGTACTATGTTATGTGAGGTGGTTGTTGTTGCAAATCACGCACTTTATTTAAGTATAGAACCAATGTTTCTATTATTTAAATTTAGGGCGTTACAGATATATGTCTAAATATATATATAAAGAGAGAGATAAAGAGTTTCTTTATATATATACTTTCTTTTTTCTAATCCTTTTATTTTGAAGCTTTGATATTTAGGAGTGAGATTGGAGAAGACAAAAAAGAGATTGGGAATCTCTAAATAAAAGAGCGGGTATTTTGGATATTAAAGTAAAATGATCACTCATTGGAAATTATTTTAGAAAAATTACAACTAAGTCCTACGTTTCCTTCCAAATGACAACTAAATCCTATAAATTGTTTTGTAGGACCAATAAGTACTACTTTTGAAACTCTTTTCCATTTAAGTTCTAAAATTTTTCATTTAAGGTCTAAACCAGTTAACTTTCCACTTATACTCTTATCAGATTAGATTTAAAATTTTGCAATTATAGTTTTTATTTAAAAACTGATATGTAAGTCAAAATTTTGTATTTGACTATTTAAACATGCCTAAATTTTTTCTAAAAGCGATTAATTTTTTTTCATTTATATATATATATATAGATTTACAATAATAGCCATTATTGAACGATAAGGCTAATTAGTATTCCCTTTATTGGTGAGTTTCAAATGCTAATTAATTAATAGTCCTTTATACTCAGTTATACTTATACTTATACACTTATACAAAGCATAACGTGTGCAATTACTATAAAAAACTTTAAGTAGTAAGTTTGTTAATATTTTGTTTTGTTATTAGAGTTTAAACTAATTTTTTTATTAGCTGCTTATTTATTTTAGTTTATATCCTCTCTTTTTTTTCCGGTAAGTTTCTATCCTATTTTTTGTTGTCTAACAATGATTAATTTTTTTATGGGTAGTGATTGATTAGTTTTAGATATACTACAGTATAAATTGTATTACATATTAATATATTTTGTCCTTTTTTTTTTTCACACAGTCTTGGTTCATCCACCATAATATATTAATATATTAGACTAAATATTAGTATATAAGTTACTAATTGAATATTATATTAGTAATTACTAATTATTTAATCACTGTATACTAATTAGTACAAATATATTACCCTCAATAATAATTCAAAGGATAAAATTTTATTCAAATTGTTTCAATAAAAATATTATAATATTTTATTAATTTTTAAAAATAATTTTTAATTGATATATATGAAAAATTATTGTAGTGAAATCTACAAAAGATTTTTGGAATTGAACTTTTGTCAAACACTTGATAAACTTACGTATTCAACAAGTGAGAATGAGAATGTTCTACCTAACATACACTTAAATGATCAAGTGTATATGACAAATGAAGTGTTCATGAAGGTGCAACCTAGCATGTAGTGTGTGGAAATGTTGATTGTGTGATTAATCAAACATATGATATGCAAATTGATTGGCAAAAAGGTAATCAAATATATACTCAATCAATTTACAATACAATCAATTCTACAACTCAACCAATATACTCCAAGCATACATCCTATCCTCCTCATATAAAACATTTAAACAACATTCATTAAATAAACAATTATAAAACAAATGCTAGCAAAATAAAGGAGTAAACCTATCAAAATGGTACTTGAGCAATTACCTATCAATATGATGTAAGAGTAAAACTTACATAGACAATTAATCAAGCACTTGAAGTGTTACTCATTCATTCATAAAATGGTTCATTGGATACGGAATATGATAGGCGTTGAATGTTACGCATTCTAGCCTCTTAACTTATGTATTTTATTCTCTTAGTGATAGATTATTTTGTGATTTTACTTTGTTTTAGTGTTTTCTGTATTTTCAGGGCCTTAATGATTATTTCAGTTAAAACCGTGCTTTTGGGTTTTTAAAGAAGACATCCAAGATGGTGAGATGAAGCCTACATCAAGGAGATTCACTCAACCATTTATTTCAACTCAAATCAGCCCAAGAAAGAGGTCCAAGAGAATTACAGCTGCTTAAGAAGGTTTCGGGCCTGAAGCCCAAATCTGTGCATAATGCAGTCTTAATCCCGTTTTGGAAAACGGACCAGAAGTCTTATTTCCGAGCCTCAAATCGACATTATTTTCGCGTAGGGTTGAACGAAATTTGATTCTGCACACTTTTGTATTTCACGAAAATTCCGTAAAACGGATTTCTAGTGGGTCAAAAGTCGGGCCGAAGTCAGCTGGAAAAACCCACCTGATTAGTACTGCGGGAAACCCTAATTTATTCCTAATTGGATTAGGACTTTGGTATATTCTCTTGGAGAATAAAGTGAAGACTTGGAGGCTGAATTGGGGGAGCTTACACAGAGCTTACACAGAGCTTACAGAGAGATTGGAGAGTCTGAGAGGGCTGAAGAGAACAGAAACATATTCGCAGAGCCATTGGAGAACAAAGTCATACGCGTAATTCAGAAAGATGATGTCTTCTTCCTCAACAGTTGAAGCTTCTTCTTCTACCATGAGCGGCTAGTTCATCCACTAGGGTTTTGATGTAGCCCTAACAAAGCATCAATGGTTTGATTGTTTTAATTATTGGGGACCTTTATATACATGCATAGATTATGTAATTGTGAGGATTCTTATTAAGGAATTGAGCAATAAAAGTCTTGTAAATTCAATCTCAATGATTTCTTATCTTGTCTTAGATATTTAGTTGTTGTTATTGAACTCAATCTCTCTTGTTTTCTGTGATCATGAGAGAGATTATTACACAATGGTAATCACTGAATATATTGTTATGAGCTTTGATGGATTATGCCTAGAGAAGATGAACCATACTGCACCCTAGATTAGAGTAGTTAGGCAGATGGCCCATGCCAATCGAAGATAGTCCATGGCTTAGCCTTAATCATATGTTATCTTCTTGACAGATGAAGGTGAGCTTGTAGCCACCGACACCACTTATGCATGATGTAATTCCCCTATAGTTGATTCAATTGACCATTGATTGTGGAGTTAGTGGTGAAGTCAAACACCCTAGATTTCTCTCCTATTATCTTCACTATCTTGTTTACTTTGATTTATTTTATTTTACTTTTTAATTAGTTTAGTTTAAAAATCAGAATTCTTTTCTTATAAATTTAATTAGAATTAATTCCGTAATCCAACTCGTCAGAACATAATCCCTGAGGTACGATACCCCTTTCGATAGCCCTATTCTGCAAGGAATTCGTTCTATTGCGAAGTGTGGAAATTTTTAATTGATATATTTTTGAGTCACACTCACACACGAATCAATTTTTGGCGCCGTTGCCGGGGATTATCTATTTGATTGATTGGATTTTACAGAATTAGTTTTAATTGGATTTTTAGTTTAGGAAATTTTTATATTTTATTTTTAATTTTGTTTTTGTTTTCTTTTCAGGTGTTTTCGGTAAATATATGCAAGGTCATCGTTCTGTGGCTGATCCTTTGATACCTCTTGATCCTGAGCCTGAACGTACTCTTAGACAACAGAGGAACATCCCTGTTGACACCATTGTGCAAGAGGAAGAATTAATTGAAGACATGGCAGAAGAGAGGAATAACAACCTTGTTCCTAATGCTGATGGAGAAAGAGCTAGATTGCTTAGAGACTACTATGTTCCTGAGACATATACCTCGCCAGCAGGTTTTCAATTGCCCAATGTCACAGCACAGAATTATGAGATCAAGTCCAGCATTATTCAGATGCTACCATCTTATTTTGGGCTGACTCAAGAAGACCCTTACAAGCATCTGGATGACTTCATTGAAGTGTGCTCAACTACAAAAATTCACAACTTCTTTGAAGATGCTTTCAGAATGAGACTTTTTCCATTCTCTCTGAAAGATAAAGCAAAGTATTGGTTCAACTCTCTACCAGCTGGTTCTATCACGACTTGGACTCAGATGCAACATGAGTTTCTCAAGAAGTATTTTCCGATAGGGAAGACCAATCAGTTCAGACGTGCTATCACTGGTTTCTCCCAACATGAGGGGGAACAATTTTATGAGACATGGGAAAGATTCAAGGACCTTCTTAGGAAGTGTCCCCATCATCAAGTTCCTAAGTGGCAACTAGTGCAGAGTTTTCATGAAGGGCTCACAGAAGCCAACAGACAGATGGTGGATGCGTCATGTGGAGGTACTTTTATGTTGAAGAGTGAAGAAGAGGCATGGACCTTATTTGAAAATCTTAGTGACAACTCTCTGCAACATGTGTCCTCTACTCGTTCTAGCAGACCTGCCACTACCAGGAAGACTGATGGGATTTATGAGGTTGGTGCTTCAGAAGCTATGCCAACTGATATTGATTTAATTGCACAGAAGGTAGCAGCAATTATGGCTGTCAATCAAACTCCTTCTGCTTCAAATTCTGCATTGCTAGGCCCTTGTGAATTTTGCTCTAGTCCTATGCATAACGTGAGCAATTGTCCTTCAATAGGGCAATTTTCTGATATTCAACGTGAGCAAGTTCAAGCTACTTTCACTGGACCAATGAATCCTCCACGAGGTAATACTTACAATCCCACATGGAGGAATCATCCTGATTTTTCTTACAGTAACCAAGGGGCAGCAATGCAACCATCATATCAACCTAGGACTTTTGTGCCTCAACAGCAATATCAAACACAAAGTCCTATGGCCCAAAGAATTTCTGCTATTGAAGACAAGCTGACTCTTACCTTGTCTAAATTTGACAAGCTTGATTCTCTTATAGAGACAGTGCAAGCTACTGCAGCAACAGTACAATCTACAATTCAGTTAGTGCACTCGCATTCTCAATCCATTGCCAAACTGGAATCTCAGTTTGGACAGCTTGCTACTTCATTAAGTAGAAGAGAAGAAAGGAAACTCCCTAGTCAACCAGTTGTTAATCCAAGAGGGATACAAGCTTCCACAAGCAACCCACACCATGAGCAAGTTCAAGCCATTACCACTTTGAGGAGTGAAAAAATAATTGATAATAAGGTGGGTGAGAAGAAAGAAGAAGAAAAAGTGACCACAAATCCAAGTGATGAAATTCCTTATGAGCCCAAGGCTCCTTTCCCACAACGTTTTCTTGAAGCATCTAAATTGGGGAAGCAAGGGGACAAGCTGCATGACATGATGGAGGTATTTCGCCAAGTGAAGATTAATTTGCCACTCCTTGATGCCATCAAGCAAATTCCTCCTTATGCAAAATTTTTGAAGGACTTGTGCACTCAGAAAAGACGTTCTAAAAGCCATGTGCCAAAGAAAGTAATGCTGCCACAACAAGTAAGTTCAATAATTCAGTAGTGTACTCCTCCCAAGTACAAAGATCCTGGTGCTCCAACTATCTCATGCATTATTGGGGAGCACCATGTGGATAAAGCTCTTCTTGATTTGGGTGCAAGTGTGAATTTGCTACCTTATTCAGTTTACTTACAATTGGGTTGGGAGAATTGAAGCCTACCTCAGTGGTATTACAATTTGCAGACAGATCAACAAAGCAACCCCGAGGAATCATAGAAGATGTGCTCATTAAAGTGGACAAGTTCTACTTTCCTGTTGATTTCATTGTACTTGACACTGAGCCGGTTCACAATCCGAAGAGGCACATTCCTGTGATCCTTGGTCGACCTTTCTTAGCTACTGCTGATGCTTGCATAAATTGTAGGTCGGGGATCATGGATATTTCCTTTGGCAACATGAAGGTTAAACTTAATATTTTCAATGCTGTTGAGAATCCTCCAGATCAGACTGATGTTTTCTTCATGGACTCTGAAGATGTGATTGAATCTACAGATGAAATAAGGGTGCAAGAAAAACAGAAGGAGAAGAAGGTGTTTGAAGATCAAATTTCTACCATGGTGATAACTTCTGTATGCACTACACTTTCCAAAACACTTCAGAGGGAGCAATTGTTTGGAGTGTCCGACAACTCCACACCATGGTATGCAGATATTGTGAACTATTTAGCCACGGGAAAAGTGCCAAGAGACTGGACCAAGCGAGAACGTGATGGATTCTTCTCTAAAGTTCATCATTACTTTTGGGAGGATCCAGAGTTATTTAAATATTGTCCAGATCAGATTATTCGGCGATGTGTCCCAGACCATGAGTTTCAAGATATTCTCAAGTTCTGCCATTCATTGGCATGTGGAGGCCACTTCAGTGCAAGAAAGACAGCAGCAAAGGTACTTCAATGTGGATTCTTTTGGCCTTCTCTGTTTCACGATGCATATGTTTTCTGTAAGACTTGTGATCGGTGTCAAAGATTGGGTTCAATGACGAGGCGTGATATGATGCCAATGAGCCCCATTCTGGTGGTGGAGATTTTTGATGTTTGGGGAATTGATTTTATGGGACCCTTTCCACCTTCTTTTGGCTACGAATATATTCTGGTTGGAGTGGATTATGTCTCCAAGTGGGTGGAGGCCATTGCAACTCGAACCAATGATCACAAGGTGGTAATCAAATTCATGCATGAGAATATTCTGAGTCGATTTGGAATTCCTCGAGCCTTGATCAGTGATGGTGGTACTCACTTTTGCAATAAATTCTTGAGAGGTTTGCTTGCTAAATATTCAGTGACACATAAGGTGGTGACGCCTTACCATCCTCAGACAAGTGGGCAAGTAGAGCTGTCCAATCGAGAAATTAAGCATGTTCTCGAGAAGACAGTGAGACCAGATAGAAGAGATTGGTCATTGCGACTGAGCGAAGCACTATGGGCGTATCGGACTGCTTATAAGACCCCTATCGGTATGTCACCATATCGGTTGGTGTATGGGAAAGCATGTCATCTTCCAGTAGAGATTGAGCACAAGGCACTTTGGGCAATTCGAAAATTCAATTTCGATGCAAAAAGAGCTGGGGAAGAGAGGAAGTTGCAATTGAATGAATTAGAAGAGTTTAGATGTGATGCTTATGAAAGTTCACGAATTTACAAGGAGAGGACGAAAGCATTTCATGATCGACATATCTCACGAAAGTCCTTCTCTCCAGGTGATAAAGTATGGCTCTTCAATTGCAAGCTTCGGTTGTTTCCCGGAAAATTGCGTTCAAGGTGGGATGGACCGTTCCAAGTGATGTCGGTTTTTCCTCATGGTGCCGTGGAAATTCGAAGCTTTCGAGATAATACTTTGATAAAAGTTAATGGCCAAAGGTTGAAACATTGTGTGGAAGGATGTGTGCCAAGAAGAGACGTGGAGTCCGTCGACTTGACGGATCCCGTCTATCCGACTTAATCCCTTCGGCGAGTCAATCGTCTCCTACGGACGTTAAATTGTAGGTTCTGTATGTATTTCTATACTTTATTTCCCTTAGTTTTCTTTAATTTTAATTTTTAGTTTTAGTTTTCTTAGGTTTTTCTTCAATTCTAGTTGCGTTTTAATGTTCTCTTTGAGTTTTTGATGTATAAGTTGCTTCCAGAGGATGCCAAGAGGTGTACCGAGGTATTTGGACTCAAGACGGGTGAAAAATCGTGCTCTCGGTCGACCTTGGGCGATGGAGACTCAAAATTATCAAGGTTCGGTC
Source organism: Cornus controversa (assembly GCA_026545225.1). Classification (NCBI taxonomy): domain Eukaryota; kingdom Viridiplantae; phylum Streptophyta; class Magnoliopsida; order Cornales; family Cornaceae; genus Cornus; species Cornus controversa. Next base: position 24,325,755 of record CM048848.1, on the reverse strand, counting down.
GACCTTGGGCGATGGAGGGTCCAACAGGCATCCAGGAGGGGGATCGATCGCCCCATTTGAGGGGGATCGATCGCCCCATGGTTTTTCAAGAGATCACCCACCAGCAGGTGGGCGATCGATCGCCCATCCAAGGGGGGATCGATCGGCCAGGCCCATTGAAGGGCTGCCCGAATTTTTAAGGCCTATAAAGGCCACCTCTCATCCTTTGTTGCTACCACTTGCATCCTAGACCTCTTTGAACTCCAATTCAAGTCCTACATCATCCGGAAAACTAATTTCTTCAATTAGTGATTATTATACAAGAATTCAACATTGATCAACATCAACTTCAACATCAAAGTGGATCAAAAATCACTAGTTCTCAAAGGAAGCTCACACTTTTTCAAGTTCAACATCAAAGTAAGTGAAGTTTTTCCTTGAAGAAATTGTTCAAATCTTTTTGAGGGCTTTTGAAGACCAAGTTTGGGGGATCAATTTGGTGCAATTACTTATTCGATTTGGGTGGAAAAATTGCCGAAAAAAGGAGGTTGAAGGATACAAAAGAATTGTGCACACCAAGTGTTCGATTTAATTCCTCAACCACACTTTTTCTACTTCTATGGCACCAAAGAGAGCAAGTCACCAAGGTACGTCAAGTTCCCGTAATCCTCGCCGAGCGAGGCATGATCCGACCACAGGTTGTTCACGATCTCGCCGAGACGGTATTCAAGAGAGATGGCATCCAAGGGCGTTGAATTATGAAACAACGTTTGACATAGCCGAACTTTATGGTATGTTTCCCGAGACACGTTGGGGGATTTTCGACATCCGTCGTCGTCGGTCGGCATCCATTTTTGTTCCACTCCCATCTACCATTTACCCGAGGCTTGTCAAGGTATTTTATCAGAACTTAATGCCGAAACCTGATGAGCGGGATGTGCTTACTTCTTCCGTAGATGGAACAATAGTTCGAGTGGACATGTCATCCATTGCCATTGCCATGGGTTGTCCTCATGAATGCCCAGCTGATTTATCTCATATCTATACTCCTTTACCCGATGAGTTATCGGTGGGCAATGTGGTTGCACGATTGTGTGCCAACCAATTTTCTGGGCCGAAAAGGAATGCAGCTTCAAAGTCTTCAATGCCAAATCATTTATGGTTCCTTGACGCTGTGCTACTCAAGAATGTATGTCCAATTGGACATAAAACCGAAAGATGTCAAGAGTTCCTCAGAGCCTTATATGCTATACATTTTGGGCATTGGCTGTCATTCCCACAGATTGTCTGGGGCCAGATGGAGAAATTTTATTCCAAAGTTGTGGCCAAGGCACCAGACAGTGCAAGTGACTGGGAGTTTCCATTCCCTACTATTATTCACCAGTTGTTTGTAGCACAGGGGTATGCAGTCCATGAGGACGAGCTTGCCTTTCCACGTGATCTTCATTATGGCACGCATGACTGGAACCTGAGTCGATCTCATATGCATCAGAGAGTCATAGCGACGCCTGGTGAGGTATCTCAGTTGGCCCAGGGAGGAGAGCATGTAGATATACCACCACCGGTGGAAGATCCAGAAGAGATGGAGGCAGAGGAAGAGGAAGTGCATGCACAGGCTGGTGCCCATGATTATCAATATTTAGAAGGGCAGATTGCTGGGTTGACAACCCAGTTTGGCACCCTACAGACAGAGGTCTCCACACAGTTTGGTGCAATGAGAGCAGAGATGGCGGATCACTTTCGTGACACTCGCCAAGAGCAACTAGAGATGAGGAGGATGATGCGTGCACTGATGCGCCAAGCAAACTTGGATCCAAATGCTCAGTCACCACCACATCCTGGATAGGAAGGTAACCATCTTTTGTATTTTATTTTATTTTTAGCTTTTATTTTTCTCTTTATTTTTCTTTTTGTAGTTAGATTTTTATTATCAATAAAAAAAAAAATGGAAAAATGAAAAAATATTTTAGGTTTTTCTCTTTCATATTTATTTTCACCCATACTATTTTCACTTGATCTTTGGGGTATAATGGTTTGTTTTGACAGGTTTTAACATCCAAGTTTGAGGGTGTGCTTGCATTGCCTTCGTACTCGTGATGTACTCTATTTTCTTTCCACTACTCCATGATCCCGGTAATATCGTTCTTACTTTTCTCTATGCTTTAATTGGGTGTCCATTGAGGACAATGTACAGTTTAAGTTTGGGGGTGAGGCGATGCCTATTTATGTGCTTTATTGCATATGGGGAAAATTTGTGTGAAATTCTTTTGTATTAGGATTTTATTTTATTTTATTTTCTTAGTTTGTTTTTTATTTTTTTAATTTTTAGATAGAATGTTTTGACATGATTCAAAGGATTAATACCTTATGTAGGTGCATAACTTGCAATTTTTGAGTATGTTTTAAATCTTTGAAAACTATGGTTTGAATTATGTGGTTTTAATCATGGTTTGCAATAACATGCTTTGGAGTGATTAATTTTAGTTTCCTTAAATGCACAGACACAATAGCATAATCTTATGGGGTATAGACTGTGGTTTTGAGTTATTGAGTTACATATGCTTGATATTAATTAGTATCTCTTGAGAATGAGTACCGATGATGTGTTATACTTGATGATGTGATTTCAATTTTTCTTAACCATTCGCAATAGAACGAGTCCTCGTAGGACAGGGCTATATAGAGGGTGTCGAACCTCAAGGACTTGCAAGGTTGAATTGTTATGTTACGCAGTCTTTGAATTAATTCTAAAATAATTGGAAAACAATTGTTGATGTTTGATCGTGAAATTAATTGAGCAAATTAAAGCTTTTAATAAATTGGTATTATGAAATTTAATCAGGAAGAGAAGGTCCTAGGAACTGACTTCACCACTAACCCTCTAACAATGACAATTGTACTAAATTGGGACGTTTACTCTATGCATTCAGAAAAGAATGGCTACAAGCCCAATTCAATTCTATCAAGAGAATTCGTTCAACATTCAATTAAGCATAACGCGTCTTCGCTTAGCATGGCCTATACATCTGACTAATTAATGATGTTATAACCCATCTTTGCTTAGTACGAATTATCAAAAATCTAAATTGAACGATATGTGAAAACTATTGTATAACCTGTCTTAACAAAATCACAGAAGTTGAAAAGAGCAAACCCTAATCATTGCAAATTTAGATCCATTCTACAAGAACAAGAATAAACATGCAATGAATCAATACATTCAATTTGAAACTAACAGCACAGCTGTTGTTTACGTCTCGGTTATACAATCAATGCACACAGTAAATCATTCCCAAATTAGTATACAACTTAAAACATTGAGAGATAGGTTAGGGTTACATCACTTCCCCGGAATGGTGTTTAGCCGCTCATGATCGGATGTCCAAGCTTGAACGATGGTGAAATCGCCAACCTTTTGTCCGTATCGTCACGAATCGCCTCTGTATTTCTCTCTGTGTTTCTCTCTTCCAGAATACCCTAGCTTTTCTTCGTTTCCTCGTTTTTACTTTGTGAAAACAAACCAACGGGACACCTGGCCTACCCAAAGTGGCAAGTGCGCATAATAAAATGGCACTTGCTCCTCACAAAGTGGTAGCTGCGCAAATAGGGCAGAAAGTTGATGAAAACGTCCGTTTTAGGAAATTTTCGTGAAATATGAAATTGTGCAGAATTGAATTTCCTTTAACCCAAAAGGAGTTTGGGTCGTTTTGACAATCGTGTACGGATTTATGGTCTAAATACCAACACGGGTCCAGGACTTTTTAGGCCTGAATTGGCCCAATCTTCTATGCGAATGGGCCCGTGCTCCTTTTCTTCATTTAAAGTCATTTCCAGCCCATTTCTTTAGTCCATTTAGTTTGGATCTTCAATATAAACATATCTCTAATGGGCCAAGCTTCAGTGATAACTAAATGAGCACCATTTGTAGCCCGATTTCACCATTCCTAATCAGAATTACCCTTAATCACCTGCAATCATAAAAAGATTAAAATTATTAAAAAAAATATGAAATAAATATTACTAAGACACTAATTCATATAATTTTAAGGGCATTGAATATGCAATATTCATTACTTATCACTTGACTTCAATGAAAAAAAAAATTAAAAAAAAAAAGAAAGAAAAAAATGATGAATAAGCAATCAATTTGATCCTTTTCATGAGTAACCGGGCCTCTATGCCTCAGGAAGCACGGAGTGTTCGCGTCAAAAGTGAAAAGGTGAGAAAAGATGAGCATTGGTTGTCTTGATTTGTAGCCTGATTGATTCGAGTAATTAGGTCTTCAGGGTATCTTAAAGCCTAGTGCCCTAAAGCCGTCTGGTTTAGGAGTCACTGACTGAAAGCTTGCTACATGGATCTTTCAGAAAGCTTAATAGATCAAGACATTGCACAACCAATAAAGCAATGAAAAAAAAGGAATGATGAAAAAAAATGAAAAGTCATGTATTCATGTTTGGAAGTATGATTTCAATAAGGGGAGCTAGTGAGTAGAAGGGGTATGTGCCTTAATATATTCAGAGCTTGGTTATGCCACATGAGATGACTGCTAGTTCACTTTACACGAGGGAGCTAGAGTTGATTATTTTGAGATATGTTGATGTGAATTATGCATGGGGACCATTGCTTTGAATTATAGAATTTGAAAGTTTGAAACTATTCTTGAATGCAAGTTTGTAACTATGTATTGTAATCTTCTTCTTGAATTAATGTTGAAACAGAATTTTGAATGTTTGTGGGTAACATTTCTGGAAACCCTCACGAGACTATACTCGTCCACTAGGGGGAACCTAGGGGTTTAAAGGCTTGTTGCATATGCTAAATGCAATCGTTTCTCCCACGAAAGTGGAGTTAGGTAGTTTAGTTAGTGTTTAGTAGTTTCTTTGTTTTAGTTTTGTTTTATTCTATTGCTAAGGGACTAGCAATATGTAAGTTTGGGGGTGTGATAGGCGTTGAATGTTACGCATTCTAGCCTCTTAACTTATGTATTTTATTCTCTTAGTGATAGATTATTTTGTGATTTTACTTTGTTTTAGTGTTTTCTGTATTTTCAGGGCCTTAATGATTATTTCAGTTAAAACCGTGCTTTTGGGCTTTTAAAAAAGACATCCAAGATGGTGAGATGAAGCCTACATCAAGGAGATTCACTCAACCATTTATTTCAACTCAAATCAGCCCAAGAAAGAGGTCCAAGAGAATTACAGCTGCTTAAGAAGGTTTCGGGCCTGAAGCCCAAATCTGTGCATAATGCAGTCTTAATCCCATTTTGGAAAACGGACCAGAAGTCTTATTTCCGAGCCTCAAATCGATATTATTTTAGAGCAAGGTTGAACGAAATTTGATTTTGCACACTTTTGTATTTCACAAAAATTCCGTAAAACGGACTTCTAGTGGATCAAAAGTCGGGCCGAAGTCAGCAGGAAAAACCCACCTGATTAGTGCTGCGGGAAACCCTAATTTATTCCTAATTGGATTAGGACTTTGGTATATTCTCTTGGAGAATAAAGTGAAGACTTGGAGGCTGAATTGGGGGAGCTTACACAGAGCTTACACAGAGCTTACAGAGAGATTGGAGAGTCTGAGAGGGCTGAAGAGAACAGAAACATATTCGCAGAGCCATTGGAGAACAAAGTCATACGCGTAATTCAGAAAGATGATGTCTTCTTCCTCAACAGTTGAAGCTTCTTCTTCTACCATGAGCGGCTAGTTCATCCACTAGGGTTTTGATGTAGCCCTAACAAAGCATCAATGGTTTGATTGTTTTAATTATTGGGGACCTTTATATACATGCATAGATTGTGTAATTGTGAGGATTCTTATTAAGGAATTGAGCAATAAAAGTCTTGTAAATTCAATCTCAATGATTTCTTATCTTGTCTTAGATATTTAGTTGTTGTTATTGAACTCAATCTCTCTTGTTTTCTGTGATCATGAGAGAGATTATTACACAATGGTAATCACTGAATATATTGTTATGAGCTTTGATGGATTATGCCTAGAGAAGATGAACCATACTGCACCCTAGATTAGAGTAGTTAGGCAGATGGCCCATGCCAATCGAAGATAGTCCATGACTTAGCCTTAATCATATGTTATCTTCTTGACGGATGAAGGTGAGCTTGTAGCCACCGACACCACTTATGCATGATGTAATTCCCCTATAGTTGATTCAATTGACCATTGATTGTGGAGTTAGTGGTGAAGTCAAACACCCTAGATTTCTCTCCTATTATCTTCACTATCTTGTTTACTTTGATTTATTTTATTTTACTTTTTAATTAGTTTAGTTTAAAAATCAGAATTCTTTTCTTATAAATTTAATTAGAATTAATTCCGTAATTCAACTCGTCAGAACATAATCCCTGAGGTACGATACCCCTTTCGATAGCCCTATTCTGCAAGGAATTCGTTCTATTGCGAAGTGTGGAAATTTTTAATTGATATATTTTTGAGTCACACTCACACACGAATCAGAATAAAATGAGCTAAGTGGGTATATGCCTATCAATGCTAAAATGGAATTAAAGCTTATAGAGACATTTTATCAAACACATGGTATATAACTTAATTAGAGATAAATAATCAAATAAGTACTCAATCAATCAACATACTCCAAGCATTCATCTGATTTTCCTCATATGAATTAAAGCATATAAACTCATATCATTCATATATAAAGTAAAATGAAATTAAATATATAAAATGCTATTAAGTAAAGGAGTTAAGGGTTAGAGAAATGCAAACCAAGCAACACCTTAATATTTACGTGGTTCGGCAACTTCGTCCTACGTCCATGCCTCAAGAGCTCATCTTGAGATTTCCACTATGAAGCTTCCCTTAAGGGTGGAAAGCAAAGCTCTACAATTGCCAAGTCCAATACTTGGTTTTCTTTCCTCCGGTGAACACTTCACCAAGCCTTCATTGCCAAGCGCACAACTTGGGCTTCTATTCACTTTTGACAGCTCAAGTGAGAACCTTTACAAGCTTCCATGAAGCAATCCCTTTTGCCAAAAGCACCTCTTGGACTTCTTCTCAAATAGGATGAATAGGAGTTTGAATACAATAGAGAATATCCCTCAATGGATAGATACACAAATGATAGCTCACATACCTAGAGTTAAAATTGATGAATTAATATGAAAGCTCAACTCTAAATGAATATGAAAGATGAACAATAAATATGATACTGTGCCCTATGACTGATAGGTTCAATCCCAAAGTCACCATTTTAGAAGACAAAGACATCTCTAAACTCAGCATTAATGAGCTGGAGTCATCTCTCATAACTTATGAGATAAGAATTGGACCTCCTACTCAAGCATAGAGGGAGTCAACTCTAAAAGTAAAAGAAGTGGAGGTTTCAACTGAAAAGGAATCAAATTCTAATGACTCTGAAGATGAAATGGCTTATATAGCAAGAAAGTTTAAAAAATTCAAGATGAGGAGAAAAGCAAAGCAATAACAAGGATAAGGTTATTTTGGGTGTGAAAAGCAAGGTCACTACATAGCTAATTGTCCAACTGCTCACAAGAAACAAAACCACAAGAAGTTCGGTGCTCCATAGTATAAAAGAAAGGACAAGAAAAAGGCCATTTACATTAGTTGGAATTCAAACTCAAAAGAAGAAGAACAAGAATCATCAGATGTGGCTAGTTCAGATTTTGGGAGTGAAGAAGAACCTAATCTTGATTAAGTCCTTGCTGAAGGTGAAAGGTTGGCACAGAAGTGTAGTGAACAAAATAAGCAATTGAAATGGGCCAACTCAGAGCCACATAAATCAAAGGAATTGCTTGTCATGCACTTAAGGGTAAAGTTGTCTACCTTATGTGCCATTCACTTACTATGTGCTATCTAACAAAATACAGAACTCAAGCACCAAATTGAAGCGCCAAAAGGTGTAAACTACAACTGAGTTCATTTCTTGAGGAGAGATCTCAAAAGATGCATGAGATCTGGGAAAATTCTATAAGACAATTGGATAAAACATGTATTTTCTTTGACGACAAAGCCACTCAGGTGAAATCAAACAAATCCCACTTAATTTTTGTTAGTGCTGAGAATGATAATATATATGTTTTATATCCTATTGTTGATGTAGCTAGTAGACCAAAATATAAAATTATATTTAATGCTTATTATCAATCTAGGATTAAGAATGCATCTGCTAGAATTGCATGTCCCAATTATATGAAGCTAAAATCCATGTATGTTAAAAAGACAGATCTACACATGTACAAAGCACCTGTAACTTCAAAAGGGTTGATTAGAACTAAAATGATATGGATTCATAAGAAATTGAAATATGTAAGCATGTTTGTCTACACTACTTTGAAAGCTTGTAATGTCAATACCAAGTGGTATGTTGATAGTGGTTGTTCTAGGCACATGATAGGAGATAAGACCAAATTTGCTAACTTTGAAAATTTTGATGGTGATTCAGTTATTTTTGGAGATAATAAGAAAGACAAAATTGTAGGAAAATGCACAATACCTAAAATCAAAGAAATGCCTATGCTAAGTGATGTGCTCTATATAGTGGGTTTAAAGCATAACTTTTTGAGTGTGAGTCAATTATGTGACACTGGTAGCGTAGTAAATTTTTATAAAAAAAAACTGCAATGTTATTGGTAAACAATCCGGTAAAACTCTTTTTGCTACATGTAGAGTGTTCGACATGCAAAATGTGATAAAATAATATGTAATAGTGTCGTCGTTGTTTTACACCTCGACAAAAGAGAATTTATAAAAACCTACAATACTCTACTAAAATTAGTAAAGTGGTGAGTAGGGGTCGAACCCACAGAGACTGCGTTGGTTTTGTTGTTAAGTTATCAAGACCTTGTCTAATTTAATTGAAAAAGAATTAGTTTTTTTTTTAATTCTAAGGTGCTGAAATTAAATGAAATGAAATGCAACATAAATAAATGGTAGACACTGGAGAGAGGGTCCTGAGAATTGACTTCACCACTAACCTTCTGACAATGACAATTGTAGTAATTTGGGTTGTTTAATCTATACATTCAGAAAAGAATGGCTACAAGCCAAATTCAGTTCTATCAAGAGGATTCATTCAACATACAATTAAGCATAACTCGTCTTCGCTTAGCATGGCCTATATATCAGACTAACTAATAATATGATAACCCATCTTTGCTTAGTACGAATTATAAAAACTCTAAATTGAATGATCTATGAAAATTATTGTGTAACCTGTCTTAACAAAATCACAGAAGTTGAAAAGAACTAAACCCTAATCACTGCAAACTTGCATTCATTCTACAAGAACAAAAGTAAATATGCAATGAAACAATATATTCAAATTGAAAGCAATAGCACAGCTATTGTTTATGTCTCGGTTATACAATCAATGCATAAAATAAATAATTCCCAAATTAATATACAAACTAAAACATTAAAAGACAGGTTAGAGTTACATCACTTCCCCGGAATGGTGTTTAGCCGCTCATGATCGGAGGTCCAGGCTTGAACGATGATGAAGTCGTCGTCGTCTTGCCCGTATCGTCACGAATCGCCTCTGTATTTCTCTCTGTGTTACTCCCCTCCAGAATACCTAGTTTTTCTCCCTTTTCTCTCTTTTATTTATCGAAGAAAACACAAACGGGACACCTCACCTCCCAAAGTGGCAAATGCGTATAAGAAAATGGCACATGCACCTCAAAAGTGGCATTTGCGCCCAAAAAGTGGCAGCTGCGCAAATAGGGTAGAAAGTTACCTTAAACATCTGTTTTAAGAAATGTTTGTGAAATATGAAATTGTACAGAATTGAATTTCCTTCAACCTACGTGACGTTTGGGCCATTTTAACAATTGTGTACAGAGTTATGGTCTGAATACCAGCACGGGTCCAAGAATTTTTAGGCCTAAATTGGCCCAATCTTCAATGTGAATAGGCCTAACACCATCTGTAGCCCGATTGCACCATTATTAATCAAAATTACCCTTGATCACCTGAAATAATGAAAATAATAAAATTATTAATAAAACACGAAATAAATATTACTAAGACACTAATTCATATAATTTTAGGGGCATTGAATGTGCAACATTCACTACTTATCATAGAGCTTTAGGAAATGTCTACACTATTCATGAAGACTCCTCACACGCTGTTTGCAATTTCACTAACACGGAAAATTCAACATTTTGGCATAAAGGTTAGGGCATGTGCACTCCAAGAAAATAAAAAATCTTATCAAGTATAAGTATGTTAGAGGTCTTCCAAATTTGTCTTTGAATGAAAATCAACTATGCAATGCTTGCGAACAAGGTAAGTAAACAAAAAGTTCTTTTAAAACAAAGGAAGTGAATACCTCACAACCACTTGATATTATGCATATGGATTTTTGTGGACCCATAAGGACCACAAATATTGGTGCAGGGGTATCTTCGGGTAGAAAGGGAAGGAAGAGGCACAAAGAGGACATGTCAGGTTATCAGGGGTTGCAGCAAGCTCACCCAATACCTTCAATTGCCTTGCATACCAGATCTTCACGATCATCTGTGGTGTGTTATACTTTCCAGTAGACTGACCATTACAGTAATGTGGGCCCATAGAGACATGCAGTGGCACTAATGCCAAAAGGAATAGCGAGGGAAAGGGCATGCTACTATTGCAAATAGCCTGGGCATATGAAAGGTAACTACCCATAGAGGCAGGGGACTCTTGGTGGTTTGGTATCTCAGCAAAGATCGGTACAGACAGCTACAATTTAGTTTAGCTTTAGGGCGTTACCACCACCTCAGCCAGCACAGTCACTTCTAGTCAATAGTTAGGCTTATAGGGGACTGGCCAACACGGGCAGTAGACTTGGGGCAGACTTTTCATGCTCGCTCCGGTAGAAGATATGCCAGGACCATCAGTGGTTATAGGTATTTTCCTAGTTTCTATATCATGGGCTAGGGTATTAACTAATTTAGGAGCATCGCATTCATTTATATATGTTGCATTTGCTTGTGCCTTGGGGCTGAAGGTGTCATCTATAAAGACCATGCCCAATTTTGGCCGATTTTTAATTTTTCATCATTTATTACTTTAAGTGCATATTAAATTATATTTAATAGGATTTGAGTGCGAAAAACATGTTTGGAGAATTGTATTAGGGTTTTGAAAATTTTTAGAAACTTTTAGAAAAGTTTGACTTTTTGTTCAACGGGAACCTCGGGATGAGGTTAAGTGAGTTTGGGAATTTTGAAAAAATTCTAAGAAATTTTATTTTTGGCTATGGTCCAAATGAAATTTTTAGAGTGTTAAGTGGTTCCAAGACCAACGGAGTTTTCAAAATCGAAAACAGAGGTCGGGAGGGTACGTTAAGTGATTTGGGGGCAAAATGGTCATTTCATATCCTAAGAAGTGAGATAAATATCAAAGGGGTCTGGGATATTTTATTTTACATATCACCTTCTCTCTCTAAGCTCTCCCACTTCATCTTTCTCCCTTCTCTCTAGATTTCAGACTAGTTAGGGTGTGATTTGGAAGTTCCTGAAGAAGAGAAGTAAGTAGGAGACACCAAGGGCTTCGGTTTGAACTGAACAAAGTTTCTAATTTATGAAGTTGAAAGGGCTGGGATTTAAAATTTTTGATTCCAAGCTTGATATTCGAGTTAAGGGTGTGAAGTCTTTCCTTACTTTGATTCTATAGGTCTTTTAAATTGTGACAAGAAAGATAATTTGAGATTTCTTGAGTTTTGGGTTTTGTGTGTGTGTATATATATATATAAAAATATGATTTATGTATATGTATATGTCTAACATGCTAGTTAGGGCTTATATACGTTACATATGTGAAAATGAGACCATGAATGCTCTTTGATGAAATTATGTTCATTTGATAGAGATGTGAAAATATGAGTTTCTATATAGAATTGTGCATAAAAGATACGTTTTTCTTAAAAAATGAATGAGCATGATGATTGTCATGAGATGAGTGGAATGACATTGTGACAAGCTTGAGTTGAGAGGGAAAAATGCATTGTTTTGATAAATGCATTGCATTGGGTGGATTATGTGCAATTATGTAATAATATGCACTATGTGAAAAGTAAGGTTTTTGGGACGTGACGACATTGAGAATTAAGATAAGGGCAAGGATTCCTAGGGTGAAAGACCCAAAACTTGGCCAAGCGGATGGCACATCTATAGAAAAACTAAACCGAGAAGCGTAAGCAAAGTTTGGGTGCCGAAGAGACTTTTACTATTGGAGTGATAAACTAGTCCCCATTGGATTGATTTCCAGAGCTATGTGGTGTGAGTTATATATATATGAATTGTGATTTATTCAATTTGTTATATATATATATATATGCATTGAAATGTGAAGCGTCATGCATGATTTATAAAACGTAATTGTTTATGGGTAAAAAGCATGAATAATTGTAATATAAATTTGTAATGATTTCATATGCATTCATGCATGGATCCTGAGTTAGAGTAGAGGTGGGTGGATCATTCCTACTGAGTCGCCGTGGTGCTCACCCCCTATTTTCAAACTCTTTCCAAATAAGGCACCAATGGGGGATGAGGCATGATTAGCTTGATGGACCTTTTGGAGTTCTTTTGGACCTTTGGACTTTTGATATATAGATAGATGTCCATACCAGCTTGTGGCATGTGGACTAAGTAAAAATCATTGTATTTGCATTTGATTCATGTTGTTACACTTTAGTTTCAAAGTAAATGACCATATAGAACCATGTATAACTTTTGGAGTTGAATGGAAAATGTTAGTTTTGTTTCCACTATGTATAGTCCTTGGATATGAATTCTTGGGAGGTGATTAATCATGAGTATGATTTAATGCTTGTGAATGATGTAGGTTCCTTTCTTGCATAATTTTAGAGTTGTATGAAATGATTATGATAGTAGAAGAGACTTAGAATGCCAAAAATGGCCAATTGAATAATTGTAGGATTTTCTGCAGGTGCATTAGTCCGGGCACTTCGATGCATCAAAATTCTCACTTCGATACATCAAAAAACCTACAAGATTTTGAGAAACCAGAAGTCCCAAGAGTGGTTTTTGAGCAATACCTGTGTGATGCATTGAAATCATCATTTTGATGCATCGAAATCACTATTCACAGCATGTTCCGAAATTTTCTCAAACTTCAATCGGGCATAACTTCTTTGTTTTAAATTGAAATCGAGTGTAGTTTTTTTTGAAATTATGTATTTTTGAATCCTTTAACCAATGATGAGGATTTTATTTCCATGTTCCAGTCATACAAGTAGTTGATTTCTGGAGTTGAGGGGTTATGTAAGTGTGGCTTGATGTAGGGCTTATGAGGTTGGTTGTAGTTGAGGTCGAGTTAGTACATTCATGTGTAAGAAAAGAGTTAATCTTCCGTAGTAGTTGAGAGTGATGAAACTTCATTAGGGATTAACAGTTGAGTTCACCTTCAGTTTCCAGAGAACAAAAATTGGGGTGTGACAACGTGGAATCAGAGCGTGATATCAAAGAGTTATTGTGGTTAGAGTATGGATGATAAACATGAGTAACCCTTAGTTTTTGGAAAATAGAAATTAGGGCGTGACACAGAGCTCTAAGTCAGAATACCTAGGGACGATGGGTAGTGGTTGGATCACATTTGGATTTGTGAGGATTAGATCAAGTATCTAATACCCATAACATGGTATCAGAGCTTAACCGAGTTTGAATACCTAAGAACGATAAGAAAGGGGTTAAGCCACATTTTGAATTGAAGGGACTTGATTTCTAGACTTGTGAATTTGAGGTCATGATAGTAGATTTGAAGATTTTAAGTGTAAGTTAGGACTTAGTGCATATCATATGGAAATTTTTATATGCTTACTTGTTTGATATAACATGTTTGGTTACATGTTGTGAATGTGCATGAACGAAATTGGACAATGATATTCATGTCTTAGACTTACATATCTTTTTGTCATTTATGTAAAAAGATGCCACCAAGAAGAGCTCATGGCAGAACACCGAAAGTAGTTCCTATAGGAGGGAGCAATTCATATGCCACATGGTCACTACCATGTGGCAAATTACTAGGGAGACACAACAAGAAACCCAAAAGGAGACAGAAGCTCCGTCGAGAGTAGCTTTTCCTAGCCGAATGATAACGACATTGGAACATGTTAAGAAACATAGTCCACCAACCTATTTTGAGGGATCCGATCCCATAGTGGCAGAGAACTGGCTAGATCAGATTATCAAGCTCCTTGTCATACTTCAAAAAAATAGGGACTTGAGGGTGAAAGTGGCCACTCACTATCTAATGGTCCGAGAAGCCCTTGAGTATATTTGCTCAAGTTTTAATGTCAAAAGGATATATAGGGGCATTAGTGTCATTTCACATAATTCTATGATTTAAATTAATTGTCTTGCTCTATTAAATCTTTCTATGTATTAATTTCACCCACCCAATTGTAGGGGCAATTCTGTCAATTTCTCAAAGGACATTTTGGGATTTATTGCTAGGGCAACAATGGTTCAGGGGCAATTTGGGAATTGAAAGTTACTACGGTTTCAAAATAATATATATATATATCATATATTCTCGGTTGTTACAGTAAGGGCTTAATTTCTCAATTTTGGCACAGAAAGATGATAGAGTGATAGAAAGAGACATAGAGAGAGAGAGCAAAGAAAAGATGAGATTTAGAGAGAGACTGTGAGAATAGTGAAGAAATAGTGAGAAAAAAATGTGTGGGTGTGTGAGAGCGGCGCAGAGAGATGATATAATAGACAAAAAGAAATCTGTGTAGAAGTGAGAGAAAAAAAAAGAGAAAAGAAAAGGGGAAAGTGAATATAGAGAGAGAGAAAGAAAGAATGGGAAACAAATATATATATATATATATATATATATATACGCACATCAGATTTCTCTCATGGCTGTTGATTACTTACTGAAACTTGTATCATCTTTGCCAAATTCTTGATTGAGCTTCTAATATGCTCTTCTCCATCTTCAACGAACCAAACTAGTGAGCTTTTAATATGCTCTTCTCCATCTCCTCATCTTCAACGATTTGAACAAGTGAGATGATCTGTGTTTTCATCCGGTGGGTAAACTTCAAACTATTAAATATATACTTGTACACACTACTATTTTGAGACTCGGGTCTTGCACTTTCCATGAACAAATCACTCTCTATTTTTGAGCTTATGAGTTTATCAGTTGAAATAGATTTGGTATTGCTCTTTTCCATTGAAGAATCACGTTCATGTTTAGTTTAAGTGATGATACATGATGCTGATTTTTGAAATCTGTGTTGAATGTTACTGATTTCTAAAATTAGTTTTGGATCTCTAAAATCTAAATTGTTGAAATTCATTTTGTGAAAAATCATGTTGTTGAATATGTTTTGCTAATCTAGAATTGATTTTGTTGTTTTGGAATTACAAACAGCTAATTTGGAATTGATTCTATGGACTTGGATTTACTGTTTTGCTAATCTAGAATTGATTCTGTTGTTTTGGAATTATAAACTGCTAATTTGGAATTGATTCTGTGGACTTGGAATTACTGCTTTGCTAATCTGGAATTGATTCCGTCTTTTTGGAATTATAAACTGCTAATTTGGAATTGATTTTGTGGTCTTGGAATTACTGTTTTGCTAATCCGAAATTGATTCTGTTGTTTTGGAATTGCTGTTAGCTGTTCTAGAAATGCTATTTTAGAGGTTTAAGTATTGTCTATGCTATCTATTTTTTGAACTGCTTGTGCTACTAACTTCTACTCAATTTCATATCAGATTAATCGAAACAACAATATACAAAGATGGCGAGCAATCACTAAAAAAATAGATTCATGAGGAGCAAATGTTGTTGACAGATCAAAAGAATGGCTAGAAAATCTTTGAGTGTACTAATGATTTGGTATTCTATTGTGTTTAGAGATCAATTAAGAGTTCGAGTGTGGTCGAACTATCACCTTTGGTTGTATATCTCTTTCTCAAGTGGATTGTGTCCCATGAATTTTTTACTCTTGTTTAAGATTTTTTCACAAAATAATCGTATGTCTCTTCTACTCTCTTTACTTTGGTTTGTTTTAAATATTGTTTTTTTGCATATTGTGAATTGGATCAAATTAACTTCCTTATATTTTCACAAATAACGAACTAAGATTTATTTCGATAATAAAGGTTAGTTTTAAAAATAGAAAAATATCCATAAGACGTATTCACCACTCTCTAAGTCTAAGACTAATCTATTTATTCGTACATGTTATCAATTCGTATTTAAGTATATCAATTGACTTCTTATATTCAACTCAATCTAATGAGCCAAAAGAAAAATAAAACACTTATAGACATGGTCAACTCAATGTTATTAAATAATAGTCTAATCGAGAAATTATTGGGAAAAGCTGTTGGGGGTGCATAGCTAAAGTAAACGTATTCAATGATAAAAGAAACACAATATATATATATATATATATATATATATATATATATATACACAAACACACACAAACATACATGCAATATGCGTGTGTGTGAACGGAAGTAGAAACGATTGTTTAAAACGAAAATTAGGATCATACCACGTGGTTTTTCACCAAATCAACAACATAAACATAAATCTCGTTTCTTAGGACTACTAGTATATCGTCCTAAATCGAGAACAATCTCTCTCCTTTGGCCTTTAACACCAGTGAAGTTTCACCTCTATGACATCAGAAATACACAAATTTATGAAACCTCTGTCTCTCACTCTGACAATTTTTCTATTATGTATTTTTACATGAATAACATAACACAATAATCTGAGATATAAAATTTGTATATAATTAATGGGGCTAGAGATGATGATCAAAGGGATATCTTTATCCTAACTTCAATTAGATAGAGATACAATTATCTCATAACTATATCCTATCTAATTAATTACAATAATAATCACAATTTTATTGTATTTGCACTCTAAGATTTAGAAATTACAACAGGCACATTCTATTAAATAATTACATATAAGTCCCTCCACTACTATTTAGGTGGGAATGATATCTTTTCTGCTATTTATAAGTTATTTGTTTCTCCATGATATCTTCTTAGATGAATAGCATCTACTCATCTGACTATCCATGTATAAGAAATAGTAGTGCAGTGTTCAAATTTGGTACCTTGGTCAAACAAGATCACAAGTGGGGTTCAATTTGTTTTTTAAATTTAATCGAAATCCCAACTTAGTATTAAAAATTACATGTCATAAAATTATCTTTATTTATTGTCCTTCGACTATGGAGCTTAATTTACCTATTTGTCCATAATGTTCCTTTTTCCTAAGAATAATTGCAACTTGTTTATGTATGACAAGTTTATTTAAACTTTTACTAAATTTCATTAAGTTCTTATGGCTACCTTAGCACCAGTATTTCCCTCTAATGAATACTACAACAGGTACATTAAAACCGCTCTCATATCATGAAGACAACTAAATACCGTGAAAATAGAAATTCTACCCACACAAAGTATACATGTATGAATTTTTTCTATTATCATGAAAAAAGCAGTGTTTGTATTGGATGAGATTCCTCAATAAACTTATTACCATAGTATTAAATAATTTTCTAATGAACACGCATTGTATCGATCGGATGACTTGTCAAAAAAATTTTTTTGTATGAATCGGACAAGGCATATGTCCTTTAATTTTCCTAAAAATAAAAATATAAAATTAATTTCACATAAAATTGCTAAAATGCACTAGAAAAGCAAGTCAAATTATTAAATTCTGACAAATTAATTGTAATATGGTTCTTTACAATAGAATTTTAAAAAGTGGATCTAACCAAATTAAAGTAAAAGCATTTCATAACCCACTAAAATGAAAATAAGAATAGTGGTTGGCGTTTATTTTGGAATTTTAGACCTTGGATTCAAAATATGGACTTTCTAATAGGTGACCTAAAATGATTTAAATTGAGGTTATTCATAAGTTTTGAGAACACTCCGTAGTAAATCAATTTTTTTTTTTTTTTGCATCTTTTGGGAAATTTTGCAAAAATTTGGGGGCCATGGCCCCTTCCCTAGTCAAGTAGTTGTGTGCCTGCACCAAGAAGAAAAAGGCAACCACTGGGTCAATGCCCAAGTGGTATAAACTCTCTTTCACAAACAAGAGCAAGAGGTGTGAGTGTGTATGGGCAATTTTGGAGAGTGACCAATACAAGTCTATAAAATATGTTGAAGAAATCAACACAATTCTATAAAAATTCATTAAAGTCTCTAATAGAAGTCTATACAAATCAATGAAAAAAGTCTATAAAAATACATGAATTCACATAAATCTGTCACTTAAAAAATGTCTTTCAAAACTCTTTAAAATCCAAATTGACTACACCCTCCTTAAAGTAGGATTTTTATCTTAAAAAAACTTAGTTATTTATTTCTTATAAAGTTTTTAGAAGTCTATTATAATTGGGAGTCTTGATAGAGTGGGGAAATAGAATGAGAAAGATAAAGAAATTTTAATCCAACTAGATGATATTCTTAGAAAAATAGTTATTCAATTCATATAAAATCCCTAGGAGTATATTATTATTAAAAGTCTTAATAGAGTGAGAAAATAGAATGAGAAAAAGAAATAATTTCTAATTGAACTAAATGATTTGAAACTCGTCAGAAATAAAGTATTATAGGTAAACAAATTAAAATTAAACTTTTAAAAATAAAGTATTATAGGTAAAAAAATTTAAATAGAACTTTCTTTTTATATATTAAAGAGTTCTTAAGAGTCCAAATGATTAGAATTAGAAATAAATTATTATAGACAAAAAAACTAAAATAGAAATTTCTTTCTATATATTAAAAAGATATTAAGAGTCCAAAAGATTAGAATTAAAAATAAAGTATTATAGGTAAAAAAAAGTAAAACTCACAGAGCACTTAAAGTTTGAGTCCTTAGCTGTGTTTTGATTCTGCTATTTCTAAGAGTCCAAAATAATTAGAATTGAATAAATAAATAAAAAAAACAGAGTTTGAGTCCAAAGCTGTGTTTTGATTCTGATGTTTCTAAGAGTCTAAAATAATTAGAATTGAGTAAAAATAAAATAAGATAGTTTGAGTCCTAAGTTGTGTTGAGAATAGAATAGGTAAATACGTTTCTTTTTATTAAAGAACGTTTATAAATATATATATATATATATATATATATATATATACACATACAAATTTAACGCATATGTCCTTTCAATTTTCATAAAAATAAAAAAATAAAATTAATTTCACATAAAATTGCTAAAATACACTAGAAAAGCAAGTCGAATTATTAAATTTTGACAAATTAATTGTAATATGGTTCTTTACAATAGAATTTTAAAAAGTAGATATAACCAAATTAAAGTAAAAGCATTTCATAACCCACAAAAATCATTATTTTTTCATCTTTTGGGAAGTTTTGCAAAAATTTGGGGGCCATGGCCCCTTCCCTAGTCAAGTAGTTGTGTCCCTGCACCAAGAAGAAAAAGGTAACCACCGGGTCAATGGCCCAAGTGATATAAACTCTCTTTCACAAACAAGAGCAAGAGGGGTGAGTTTGTATGGGCAATTTTGGGGAGTGATTATTTGTAGTAGTATTTACCTACCAAAAAAAAAAAACCACAGAGAGAGCTAGAATGTATTCAAGACAAATAAACAATTTGATAATCAATATTCTCATCATTAATATATATGTTTCATGACAAAAAGAAGAGTCAATTATTTGGATTGGTCTATATGACCCTTGTTTGCATAGTGTTTATTACATAAACTAATCGGTTTCCCAATCGGCTTTTTTCTTCCAACTAGATTTGTTCCAGCTGAGAAAGAATCCATCCTTGTTCACCAACCAAAAGATTGTTACATGACCTGAATCTCTTGCAGGCTCATACGCACGAACACTTGCGAAATACCTATCCCAATTGGTGACACAATAATAGATATCATTTTTCTCAACATTCCATTGAGAATCTTCGCCTACATTGAGCCCATAATCACCAATAATTGTGCCGTTAACCTTGCACTCAATCATCAACGGTTCTGAATTTTTGGGCATGTGGTTGATGAAGTGAACAGTGGGCAGGCCATCATCACTTTCCTGTGCGAATGCCATGTTGATCAAGACAAAGCTCAACAGAGCAAGGATGAGAGGATAATGAAAACAAATTATCTTGCTAGCCATTTTCATTGACAACGTTGTTTGAAGGTTGTCCTCTATCATGTTTTTATAGGCCAAGCTAGGGTGAGAAATTTTAGGACGTTATTATGGAAAACTTATTGAAGGAATATGTTGTTAAGGCAACCTCATTTTGCTGAATATAAAGTTGTATATATGATTTTGATTATAACCTATTGATGTGGTTGGACTTGAATTATATTGAAAGCTTAATTTTGCCCTTTTTATCAAAATATAATTTAACCACTTGCAAGAGCACGAATCTTTGTAGATACGGTTCTATATAGAGGGTATCGATCCCACGAGGACTAGTCGTAATTGTCTTAAAGAAAGATTAATTCTACTTTAATCCTAAAAACAGGGTTTTGAGTTTTTGTTTATAAAACTATTGCATGAATATAATGACAATAAATTTAAAGAGTAAAGTTGGGAGAGAGAACTAGGGGTGGTTTCCACCACTAGCCATTTACATGTTCATAAGTGTAGCAAGCATGGGATTCATAAATTAATTGCCTAACAATGTCATTAGGCTTGTGACCTCAATGACATATCAAAAGATTAATGTGTGTGCTAACCTATCATAATCCATCTTCAACAAGTATAGCTCTTCAACCTAACTAACTACCTAATTACCCTACTCTCTAGGTGAACCTACATGCATCCAAACTACCTTATCTTGGCATGGTTTATACAAGCAAACACCACACATTCATTTAAACACCATTATCTAGCCATCATTTGCACTTATTGTGGAATATGCAAATGTTGTGCATTCAAATGACAAAATCTACTCTAAGAAAAGAATAAACTCCATATCAATTGAATATATATAAGAAATGTATAAGTGTACATTGTCACTAGACTAGATAATCAACATTTAATTACAAATCCCAAAGTGCTACAAAAATGAACAAGTTTACATGGCTAGGGGCTTCAACAACACCCTAGTAGAGAAGTTAGTTGCTCATGGTTGCCTTGCACTCTTCCATTGATGGAGAAGATGAAGCTTCTTGGTCTGGTTCAACTCCTCTTTCTCCTCTCCCGAAGGTCTCTCCTTGTGTATTCTGATGTGTATGAGAGATATATGAGAAATGTGGCTTCTTTGTGCTTTATGACCCTTTTCCAACCTTGGGGCCCACCATATATATATATATATCAATATATATATCCATTATATCAAGAAGGTCCCCAAGGGTCTTGTTCAAGTCAGACAATCCCCCTAAGTCGTGTAAAAAGAGGGATTTTGTTGCAAGTGGGAGAGCAGGTGAGCAAGTGGGCAAGTGGCTTCTGCAGAATCTCGATCAATCGAGATTGGATCTCGATTGATCGAAATTTCGATCAATCGAAATGAGATCTCGATCAATCGAGATCTCGATTGATCGAGATCAACATCTCGATTGATCGAGATCAACATCTCGATTGATCGAGATGCCTTGGCTGTAATTTCTGATTTTTCTCTTCAGCTGCAAATAGCCTCAAAATTTTGCTCTTTCTACTACAAGACCTGCAATACATCAAAAACACAAAAATACCGTAAACATATCTCGGTAAACGTAGAAACGGGACTAACATATGTAATAAAGAGGGTTCAAATGCATAGAATTGAACACTTATCACACCCCCAAACTTACATATTGCTAGTCCCTTAGCAATGCAATATTACAAAAATGAAATTAACTATCTTATACAAAAATTTAATCATGCTCAGTCATCAACGAGATAAAGGGCGATCATCCGTTCATTTCACATTTGGCAAATGCAACAAGTATTACAGAACTATGCAGTCATTAGCAAAAATGGACTTTCACAAGCTATAAATAAACGACGGTCCCCACATAATGGCCAATTCGAACAAAACTACAAACTCCAACCCCAAAATCCTCTTTGAAAAGTGAACATGCATTCTAACGCGTGGCTTTTGTCATATTTGGAGAAGAATAAGAACAAATCTGTTTTTAAGAGAAAAACTCATTGAAAACGCTCGACACCGTTGTTCATTATCACAAAATATTCATGATTGCTCATGCGCGGGTGACCGTGCAATGCTTAGCTCTTTTTGCTTTCTTGTAAGCCCATGTAGCGGCATTGGGCCAATGACTCCCAAACTTGCAAAAGTGCAGGTATTTACAATGTTAAAGTTCTTAACTACCTGCTGCATTTACCTCGGACATTTATTCGAATGATATTCCTTTTAAAAGTAAGACATCATAGCAATCATGCAAAAATATCAAGAAAAAGAAACTCTGCTCTACAATGACACTCAATCAAAGACTGAACATTGCATGCATATGCAAGTGGTATAGCATACCGCACCCCCAAACTTAAATGCAACATTTTCCTCAATGTTTGGACAAGAAGAACAAGGAAAGAATTTACCGGGATTGCAGAACGCGACAAAAATGGTATTCCAACAGTAGCGGTCATCCTACAAATAAGAAAAACCTGCACAGAACACCAACTGGATACCACGAGCATTAAAAGGAACAAAAAGTACATGAAAAGATCATAATGAAATAATAATGCACAAACGGACAATGCCAAAATCACTGCATATCTAAGGGTCTGAACTGGTGTTTCCCAATTGTCTAAGAGGTCTATGCGATAAGATATTGACTATCCAGGCACACTAACGTATAGCATGCAAAGGGGCTACCTTTCTTTATTAACGCCATACTACATTGAAGCAATCTCAACAGTATTGAAAATTGAAACCAGGCGGTAATAAACGAAAATCATCAACTGAATCGCATATAACAAGCAGACAAGTGGTACTACATATATAGTCAAAGGATAGAGAACAGATATATTGACAGAAAGCAAAAATAAAGACAGTAAAGATAACACATGGTATAAAAGAAAAGATAACTGTATTCCATATATATGAAAATGAGTTCAGTACAAAGCGTACATGCAGTTGGAATACTCATAAAAAGAAAGAAAACATGGCCAACATGGCCTATCAAAAATAAAGAAAGAAAAATACAGAAAGTAAAACAGAAAGTGCAAATAGATAGATCTACTCGAAGGCGGGTGGTGGTGGTGGTGGCTCGGTGGGAGCAGAGGTGGAGGTGGAAGCTCGACCTGCGAACAGGAACTGCAAGTCCTGCCGGAAGGCTCGGAACTCGTCTAAGATCGCCCTCTGACCCTGTGCCAGAGAAGAAATGTCCGATCTGATGCCCTCCAGCTGACTCTGTGTCACCTGGACGTGCTCCTTAAAATCCTGCTGGAGCCGCTCTACGTCAACTGCCAGGCAGGAGTAGCCAGTCGCCAAGATGTCATGCCGCTCTGCAGCAATATCCATCTCCTCCTCCTCCATCTCCTCGTCAGAAGACTCACCCTATGCAGGCTCACCCTCATCCAACTCCACCGGGGCATCCATATCTACATCCTCTGGTGGATCACCCTGGTGGTCCTATCGCTCTAAGTGTCACCGCACCCTCTCCCACTGAGTAGGTGTAAAGCGGGCGGGCGGTGCCAACTGAATGTCAGTATCACTGACCGGTATACTGGCACGACTGAGAAAAGCTGCGACCAGGAAAGGAAAGGGAAGCCGCCAACTCGCTGCTCGCCTTATCCTCTTGTTGACAAGGCCGTCCCAGATCTTGAACATCTGCCCCCATATCAGCGACGGGACAGAAAACCACGTGCCCGTGTGGAAAGCGTAAAGGCAACGGAAGAGGTCGCCCCTACGCTCTACCACGTGCTGTAGAGGACACGCGTTCTTGATGAGAACGGTGTCCAGGAACCATAATCTGCTAGGGCACATCGATTTGGACGTGCAGTTGTGACTGGGCGTGGTAAATGCCCCACCACACATGTCCATCACGATGGAGAATAGCGTCGTGTCTGCTGGTAGCTCGGCCCTGTAAGTCGGTCGACCGTCCTGGTCAACCATATTTGGAGGCTGCTGGTGAGGGATGTCGAGCATCTGCGCAATTCGGCCCGACGTGATAGTGATCGTCGTGGTCCCCACGACCGTCTCCAATGTGTCCGGCGCTGTGCAGGAGTAGGTCATGCGCTCATAAAAGACCTGCACCAAGTGCTCGTGTGCCACATCAGTGGGAGGCACACATAATCAGTCGAAGCGACGCCGCCTGAGCTCTGCGACAGCCCACGAGCTGTCGGGACGCGTCTCGAACTCTCTCAGGTCAAATAACTGCTCCGGGTGAAACTTCCGAGATCGGAAGGCTCGCCCAGGCACATCTCTAACAGCACCGGGGGCATTCTTCACCCTCGCCATGATCTCGGAGCAGTCTGCACTTTATTCCAAAAATTACGTAAATAAAAAGAAAATAAGAGGAATGCTAAACTAAGAATAAAAATAAAATAAAAATACTGAGGTTCTAGTCCATGGTGCTGACACATGTATTCAAAAATTCGCTCTCAACGAGACAGCTTGAGCGGATGCAACCGAAACGATGGGCCGCGGTTGCAAACCATACATTAAGCATTCGAAGCAAAAAAAAATGCAATATCTCACCCATACATGCATTCCTACCCCCAAAACCCGCGAAATCCCATTGTGAATATCGCACATGCACCATTCCAACCCAACATCATCTGTCTATGTTTATTACGCCGTAAAACTACCAAAAATAGCGAGAAAGTATGCAAAAGATAGCCATGCATCGCTTACCTCAAGGTGAAGATGATGATCGGCACAAAAAGATGAAAACCCAACCCGCAGTTGTGAAGAGATGAGCGTGCGCGTGCTAGTGGTGATCTCGGACTACGGCGAACGGCGGTGGATGGTCGGGAATGGTAGATCAAGTGTGGGACGGTGCTTGGGGAAGCTCTGGCTTGCTCGGAGAAGAGAAAGAAGTCGGATGGTCTTTTGAAATGAGAGGGAAGCCCAACGGTTTAAATAAGAATTCGGCTCACGTGCAGGCATCGCGTCCATCTCGATTGATCGAAATGTACATCTCGATCAATCGAGATTTTGATTAATCGAAATCCCACTTCGATCAATCGAGATCAGCTTCGATCAATCGAGATCCTTCTTCAATGAATCGAGACTTTAATTCGATCAATCGAGATCCTTCTTCAATGAATCGAGACTTTAATTCGATCAATCGAGATTTTACTTCGATCAGTCGAGATTTCGATCGATCGAGGACCTATCGAAGTGCTATCGAAGAATACTACCTCTCGGGACTTTGGACTTGATAAATTCTCTGCATTATTTTGATCAATCGAGACCAAAATCTTGATCAATCGAAATCTCGATTGATCGATATCTTGGTTTCGATCAATCGAGATGCTCAAAAACAGTCAGCTTGAGTTTTTCTTTCATGGATTTGGATTTATGGGACTTAGATGCCAAATTACTTAGATACAAAGGTTACTTTGGATTAAAGGGACATCATGGAAGCATGATAGCTACCATGGCTATGCCACCTTACACGTCTATGGCATGACATTCGAATCGGCTCACGAGTCAAAATATACGGGATCCGTCAAAGTGACGACATCCACGTATTCGGTGGTAACTTGGTCATCCACGCACACTTTTAAGCGCTGCCCGTTTACTTTGAACAACGATCCGTCTTTCAAGTCCTTCAATTCCACCACTCCGTGGGGAGCAACGGAATTAACCAAAAATGGACCATCCCAACGGGAGAGAAGTTTCGGGAAACAAATGGAGGCGTGAATTGTACAACCATACTTTTTGGCCCGGAGAAAACGTTTTGACTCGAATATTACGATCATGAAAGGCCTTGGACTTTGCCTTGTAGATTTTAGCATTCTCATACGCGTCATGTCGCAATTCTTCCAATTCATTTAATTGAAGCTTTCGATTAGATCCGGCCGTTTGCATGTCAAAATTGAAAGTTTTGGTGGCCCACATAGCTTTATGCTCCAATTCAACCGGGAGATGGCACGCTTTGCCATAAACCAACCGGTAAGGTGACATTCCAATGGGAGTTTTATATGCGGTTCGGTAAGCCCATAATGCATCATTTAGTCGCAA
This sequence comes from Cornus controversa, assembly GCA_026545225.1. NCBI lineage: Eukaryota > Viridiplantae > Streptophyta > Magnoliopsida > Cornales > Cornaceae > Cornus > Cornus controversa. The sequence continues at coordinate 24,299,667 of CM048848.1, read as the reverse complement.
TGACCAATCCTTCCGGTCAGGCCGAACGGTTTTCTCAAGAATGTTCTTAATCTCCCTATTGGATACCTCTACTTGGCCACTAGTTTGAGGATGGTAAGGGGTGACTACTTTGTGTGTGACAGAGTATTTGGTAAGCAAGGTTCGAAGGAACCGGTTACAGAAATGTTTGCCTCCGTCACTGATGAGGGCCCGAGGTGTACCAAACCGGCTAAAGATATTCGCTTGAATGAACTTAACCATGACTGCGTGATCATTGGTTTTGGTAGCAACGGCCTCTATCCACTTAGATACGTAGTCCACCACCACAAGTATGTACTCATGACCAGTAGAGGGTGGAAATGGTCCCATGAAGTCAATGCCCCACACATCAAATATCTCAATAATAAGAATAGGGTTGAGAGGCATCATATCCTTCCGAGACATCGCGCCTAGGCGCTGACATCGCTCACAAGAGCGGTAGAATGAATATGCATCCCGATGAAGTGTTGGCCAAAAAAATTCGCATTGAAGAATTTTTGCTGCGGTTTTCTTAGCACTAAAGTGTCCCCCACAAGCGAGTGTATGACAAAATTTGAGAATGCTTTGGAATTCACTGTTAGGTACACACTTTCGAATTATTTGATCGGGGCAATATTTGAACAATTGAGGATCGTCCCAATAATATGATCGTGATTGGGAGAGAAAACGATACTTCTCTTGCTTGGTCCAAGAAGATGGTATTTTACCGGTTGCCAAGTAGTTAACCACATCCGCATACCAAGGGATACTCTCTTGAGAAATGACAAAGAGTTGTTCATCCGGGAAGGATTCACAAACTGGAATGGAGTTATGGAGGGATTCAACAAGAATTCTAGAAAGGTGGTCAGCCACCACATTTTCAGTTCCCTTTTTGTCTCTAATCTCAAAATTGAACTCTTGCAACAAGAGTATCCATCGGATCAACCTAGGCTTGGTGTCCTTTTTGGCCAAAAGATGCCGGAGGGCAGCATGGTCTGAATAGACAATGACCTTTGAACCTAATAAATAAGCTCAAAATTTGTCTAATGCAAATACTACCGCAAGCAACTCCTTTTCCGTTGTGGTATAATTGATTTGAGCATCGGAAAGGGTTTTACTTGCATAGTAGATTACATGTGGCAATTTGTCTACTCGTTGCCCTAAGACCGCACCCATGGCATAATCAGATGCATCACACATAATCTCAAATGGGAGAGCCCAATTTTGAGGGATAAGAATTGGAGCGGTTGTAAGCATTGTGTGGAGTTTTTCAAAAGCGCTAAGGCACGCCTCATCAAAGGTAAAACAAGATTCTTTTTCAAGAAGGCAGCACAAAGGCCGAGAGATCTTGCTAAAGTCTTTGATGAAACGGCGATAAAAGCCCGCATGCCCAAGGAATGAACGAATCTCTCTCACCGTTGATGGTGGAGGAAGTTTGGAAATGAGTTCAACCTTGGCTTTGTCAACCTCGATTCCTCTCTTAGACACAATATGCCCTAGGACGATACCCTCTTGAACCATAAAATGGCTCTTTTCCCAACTAAGAATTAGGTTGGTCTCTTGACATCGTTTGAGAACACGGGATAGATTTTGGAGGCATGATTCAAATGAAGGCTCAAAAACGGAAAAATCATCCATGAACACTTCCAAGAATTTTTCCACCATGTCCGAAAAGATAGACATCATACACCATTGAAAAGTCACCGGTGCATTGCACAACCCAAAGGGCATGCGTCTATAAGTAAATGTGCCGAAAGGACATGTAAAGGTGGTTTTCTCTTGGTCCATCGGGTCTATAGCAACCTGATTATAGCCGGAATATCCATCTAAAAAGCAATAAAAACTTTGCCCGGCTAATCTCTCCAAGATTTGATCAATAAAGGGGAGGGGGAAGTGATCTTTCCGAGTGGCCGAATTTAATTTCCTATAATCTATGCACACTCTCCATCCCATGGTGGTGCGTTGGGGAACTAATTTACCCTTATCATTTGGTTGCACCGTAATACCGGACTTCTTTGAAACCACTTGAGTGGGACTAACCCACTTGCTATCTGAGATGGGGTAAATGATCCCCGCATCTAGTAACTTCACCACCTCCTTCATTACAACATCCTTCATATTTGGATTTAATCGACGTTGTGCCTCCCTTGAGGTCTTTGCATCCTCTTCCAAGTGTATGCGGTGCATACAAATAGAAGGATCTATTCCCTTAAGATCTGCCACACTCCATCCTATTACTTCCTTGTGCTCTTTTAGCACCTTAAGGAGTTCCATCTCTTGATCATCGGTGAGATTGGAAGCAATAATGACTGGAAGGGTCTCATTAGCGCCCAAGAAAACATACTTGAGTGTAGCCGGTAGAGGCTTGAGCTCAAGTTGTGGTGGGGAAATTAATGAAGGAGTTTGGGAGGTTTTGGACAAAGGAGGCAAGGGTTCTCTCGGAACTCTCCATTTAGGCAAATTCGTGACAGTAGTGACATCGAGCATTGAATTGACTTCACAAATGGATCGCTCAATGTCAAAATCGTCACAGTTGAAATGATTTATGCATGCCTCTAAAAGATTATTAGAAAGAATAGAAGGAAGTGCTTCTTGAACAAGGTCTTCCATTACATCAACACAAAAGCACTCACTTTCGTCGGATGTGTGGTGAGAAGCATTAAAGATGTTCAAACGGACTTTCATATTCTCGAAAGAGATGTCCATCACTCCGGTACGGCAATTAACGCAAGCGTTTGCCGTAGCCAAGAATGGACGACCTAGAATGATAGGAATATGTCGATTTGGATTTTGAACCAGTTCCGTGTCAAGGACTATGAAGTCCATCGAAAAGTAAAATTTGTCCACTTGAATGATTACATCCTCAATGATGCCACGTGGTTGCTTCACCGAGCGGTCGGCAAGTTACAACACAACTGTGGTAGGCTTAAGTTCCCCCAAACCTAGTTGTTGGTAAACTGAGAATGGAAGCAAATTGACACTAGCCCCTAAATCAAGAAGGGCCCTTTCAAAAGATTGATTTCCGATGGTGCATGAAATGGTCGGAGCACCCGAATCTTTGAATTTAGGAGGGGCTTGGTGTTGGAAAATGGAGCTTATGTGCTCAGTTAAGAGGACTTTCTTAGGAGCATTACTCCTAGATTTGCGCTTTTGAGTGCACAAGTCCTTCAAGAATTTAGCATAGGAGGGAATTTGCCGGATAGCATCAAGGAGAGGGAGATTGATCTTTACTTGTTTGAAGATCTCCATCATGTCTTGAATTTTCTCTCCTTGCTTCCCAAAATGAGAAGGTTCCTTCAATCTTTGAGGAAAAGGAACCGGAGGTTCAAAAGAAGTGTCAAGATTTGGACTTGATGACGACACAACTTCACTTGCCTTTTCTTTTGGATTTAATGGGACGTTGTTCACATTTGGATTTAATTGGGATTCTTTTGGATTTTTGGATTGCTCTTGGGATTCCTTTCTCTCTTCCTCCCCTACCTTGGAATTGATGATTTTACCACTCCTTAAGGTGGTGATTGATTGAACTTGCTCCGGAGGGGCATTACAAGATGAAGAAGATTGGTCCTCAATCACATGAACACCCTTAGGATTCGCCACCGGTTGACTCGGCAACTTACCTTCCTCCCTTCTATTCAAGGTATTAGCTAGTTGCCCGATTTGAGCTTCTAACCTAGTCATAGATTGAGCATTACCTTCAAGCTTAGAGATTGATTGAGAGTGAGTTTGCAATAAGCGGGTATTAGCCTCAAGATTGCTTATCACTCTTTCTTCAAAGCCTTGGCTTCTCGGAGGAGGTGGTGGTTGTTGGTAATTAGATTTTTGATGGTAAGGTTGAGGATTTGGCCTATAATGAGGCTGTTGAGATTGGGAATTGAAAGAATTTTGCCCTTGAAAAGAGGGACTTGATTCTTGAGGTTTCCATGAAAAAGCGGGATGATTCTTGTAACCAGGATTGTATGTATTTGAATATGGATCATTCAGCTGTTTAGAGTACAAGACATTCGCTTGCTCTTGAGCATAATCGGGAGATTGCCCGGCAATAGGACAATCTCGCACAAAATGTGAAGTACTATAGCAAAACGAACACACTTCCTGATTTTGAACAGGTTGGCTTGGAGTAGGTAGCCCATTTTTCATGATTAGGTCCATTTTTCGGGATAAGGCTTCTACTTGCATGGCAAACTCATCTACCCGTGAAATTTCATGCACTACTCTACAAGGTTGGGTGGCCTTCCCTTTTCTAGTGGAGGAGCGTTGAGCTGAATTATTGCTTAGGGTTTGAAAGAGTTTCTATGCCTCATCAGGGCTTTTCAAAAGGTATCCACCTCCACAAGCGGAGTCTATCATTTGTCTATGTTGCTCACTCACCCCATCATAAAAACTTTGCACTAGCTGCCATTTTGGGACAGCATGATGCGGACAAGATTTAAGAAGATCTTTTAATCTCTCCCACGTCTCATGAAATTGTTCTTGGTCAATTTGGGTGAATCCGGTGATTGCTCTCCGAATATCACTCGTCTTTCCCATTGGGAAGTATTTTTTTAAGAACTCTATTTGCATCTCCGCCCAAGAATGGATTGAGTTAGGTTCTAAGGAATTAAACCAACTTCTAGCTTTATCTTTTAAGGAGAATGGAAACATACGCAGCTTTAGATCATCCTCCATAAAGTGTGGTACACGAATAGTGGAACACATCGAAAGGAAGTAATCTAAATGCCGGTATGGATCCTCATTAGGGAGACCATGGAAGCTATTAAGAAGATTGATGGTGGAGGACTTTATTTCGAATTAATTTGCCGCTACATCCGGAAATTGAATACATGAAGGTACTTCAAATGTAGTCGGAAGATAAAAGTCCATAACCAACTCTCCTTGAGGAGGTGGAGGTGGAGGTGGTTGTTCATGATTAAAAGGAGGTAGTCCGGGAGGTTGTCTCTCATTTGGGTCCATGTTTTCAGTCCTAGGCAATATAGGGTCCCTAGAGGTTCCTCTACGTTGTCTAAGTGTTCTTTCAAGTTCAATATTACAAGGAAGCAAAGGAAGTGACAATGACCGTCTACCTAGCATGCATTAATAGTAGAACAACACCTCAATACGCAAAATAAACAATAATATATACAAAAAAAATGAATGAACTCAAACCCACTAATTTTAGACTTTATACTCACAAAGGGTTCCAACTTTGATCCTTTTAGATGCCCGCTATGTGGTATACCTAAAATCAAGAAATTTGAGAATTAAGAACAAGATATATACAAAAAAAAAAGAATGAAAGAATTTCTAGCCTAAGAAGTAAACCAGATTTAATCTTCCAATGGCTACAATTAAACCGTAGTCCCCGGCAACGGCGCCAAAATTTTGATGTGGTTGGACTTGAATTATATTGAAAGCTTAATTTTGCCCTTTTTATCAAAATATAATTTAACCACTCGCAAGAGCACGAATCTTTGTAGATACGGTTCTATATAGAGGGTATCGATCCCACGAGGACTAGTCGTAATTGTCTTAAAGAAAGATTAATTCCACTTTAATCCTAAAATAGGGTTTTGAGTTTTTGTTTATAAAACTATTGCATGAATATAATGACAATAAATTTAAAGAGTAAAGTTGGGAGAGAAAACTAGGGGTGGTTTCCACCACTAGCCATTCACATGTTCATAAGTGTAGCAAGCATGGGATTCATAAATTAAATGCCTAACAATGTCATTAGGCTTGTGACCTCAATGACATATCAAAAGATTAATGTGTGTGCTAACCTATCATAATCCATCTTCAACAAGCATAGCTCTTCAACCTAACTAACTACCTAATTACCCTACTCTCTAAGTGAACCTACATGCATCCAAACTACCTTATCTTGGCATGGTTTATACAAGCAAACACCACACATTCATTTAAACACCATTATCTAGCCATCATTTGCACTTATTGTGGAATATGCAAATGTTGTGCATTCAAATGACAAAATCTACTCTAAGAAAAGAATAAACTCCATATCAATTGAATATATATAAGAAATGTATAAGTGTACATTGTCACTAGACTAGATAATCAACATTTAATTACAAATCCCAAAGTGCTACAAAAATGAACAAGTTTACATGGCTAGGGGCTTCAACAACACCCTAGTAGAGAAGTTAGTTGCTCATGGTTGCCTTGCACTCTTCCATTGATGGAGAAGATGAAGCTTCTTGGTCTGGTTCAGCTCTTCTTTCTCCTCTCCCGAAGGTCTCTCCTTGTGTATTCTGATGTGTATGAGAGATATATGAGAAATGTGGCTTCTTTGTGCTTTATGGCCCTTTTCCAACCTTGGGGCCCACCATATATATATATATATATATATCAATATATATATCCATTATATCAAGAAGGTCCCCAAGGGTCTTGTTCAAGTCAGACAATCCCCCAAATTCGTGCAAAAAGGAGAATTTTGTTGTAAGTGGGAGAGCAGATGAGCAAGTGGGCAAGTGGCTTCAGCAGAATCTCGATCAACCAAGATTGGATCTCGATTGATCGAGATTTCGATCAATCGAAATGAGATCTCGATCAATCGAGATCTCGATTGATCGAGATGCCTTGGCTGCAATTTCTGATTTTTCTCTTCAGCTGCAAATAGCCTCAAAATTTTGCTCTTTCTACTACAAGACCTGCAATATATCAAAAACACAAAAATACCGTAAACATATCTCGGTAAACGTAGAAACGGGACTAACATATGCAATAAAGAGGGTTCAAATGCATAGAATTGAACACTTATCACCTATATATGATTTTTTTATTATAGTATTCTAGCATTTCCTATATATAAATTAATTAGAGTACTTCAAGCCCTTAAATGTAGTCTTTTTGGGTAAATTCTAGTGCTTCAAGAAATGTTTACTAAGGCTGAGATTCCATAATGTGGTTCAATGCATCTCTACCTTCAGATCATTGATACGGACTGATCTTACATCATGTAATTAGGGTGTCAATAGGGTAAGTAAATCATTTCTTGAGATTTAATAAATTTTTTGAAAAATTATATTTGGTTACCAAAATTAAAAATATTTGCTTTAGAGTAATTTTAAACTCAATAAAAGGAAATAGTTAGTGATCAATCTTGAAAAATAATTGATAAATTTACATCTAAGTCCTACTTTGCCTTACAAAGGACAAGTAAGTCCTATAAAAATTTTTACCGGACCATTAAGTCCTACTGTTGAAAAAATATTCCACTTAAAGTTCAAAACTACTTAACTTTTCACTTATAACCTTATCAATTACTCAACATAGGCTTAAAATTTTGCAATTATAATTTCTATTCAAAAATTGATTTGTAGCGTTTTTATTTTTATTTTTTATGTTTTAGTTAATTAATGAATATTATATTATAAATTTAATTAAAGTTTAATTCCAAAAATCTCTTGTAGATTTTACTACAATAATATTTCATATATAACAATTAAATATTATATTTAAAAATTAATAAAATATTATAATTCTTTTATTGAAACAATTTGAATAAAATTTTATCCTTTGAATTAATCATTATTAGACAACGAAAAAGAGGACAGAAACTTATCGGAGAAAAAAAAAGAGAGGATATAAACTAAAATAAATAAGCAGCTAATAAAAAATAGTTTCAATTCTAATAACAAAACAAAAATATAAAAAACTTACTACTTAAAGATTTTTATTGTAATTGCACACGTTATGATTTGTATAAGTGTATAACTGAGCATAAAGGACTATTAATTAATGTGAATTTGAAACTCACCAATAAAGGGAACACTAATTAACCTTATCGTTGGCTATTATTGTAAATCTATATATATATATATATATATATGAAAAAAAAATTAATTGCTTTAACAAAAAATTTAGACATGTTTCAATAGTCAAATATAAAATTGACTTGCATATCAATTTTTAAATAAAAAATATAATCGCAAAATTTTAAATCTAATCTGATAAGAGTATAAGTGGAAAGTTAAGTGGTTTATAACTTAAATGGAAAATTTTTGAACTTAAATGAAAAAGAGTTTCAAAAGTAGTACTTATTGGTCCTACAAAAAAAATTATAGGATTTAGTTGTCTTTTGGAAGGAAAAGTAGGACTTAGTTGTAATTTTTTCAATTTAATTTCCAATGAGTGATCATTTCACTTTAATATCCAAAATACCATCTCTTTTATTTAGAGATTCTCAATCTCTTTTTTGTCTTCTCCAATCTCACTTCTAAATACCAAAGCTTCAAAATAAAAGGATTGGAGAAAAGAAAGTATATATTTAAAGAGATTCTCTCTCCGTCTTTATATATATATTTAGACATATATGTTCGTATTACAATTAATGCATATGCATATATGAAATTTTTTTCTTTGGTGGATTTTAGGGTTCCAAAGATGCGGTAAGAGTTATTCCTTGAGATGAATTAACTATTTGAAACCTGACATAAGAAGAGGAAGATTCTGAGAATAAGTTGATAATCAGCCGTCATGGAGCAGTGGGCAATAGGTTTATTAACCAAGTCTATTCATATCCTCCAATATTTGTTATTAATAATTAATTGCAGCCAAATTAGTTTTTTTTTTTTTTTTTTTTTGTTAATGAGATACTAATATACATTAATAAATTTATATATATATTATTATATCTTCTTTAGAATATATAGATATTCATATATTGTATACAAGTCATGTGATTCTTTCAAGTTTCTAATATTTGGGTTTGAAAAAAAACAAAGAAAGAATAAGGATCCATGAAGAGAAGGAAGGGTATTTTGGGCTTTAATATTAAATCGTTACTCATTAGCAATTATTTTTTAAATTTGGTAACTATTCACCTTTTATTGAATTTAATGTCACTAAAAAATAATATTTTTTCAATTTTGGTCGCTCAAATCTAATTTTCACTAAAATTTTTCATTGTGTGGAGTACGTTGCTTAGTTTTTGAGTGGGTCTAAAACTACTGATTATTCATTGTGTAGTTTGCTTAGCTTTTAAATGTTAAGTCCGTGACTCTGTGTCTCGGCATTCCTTTTGAGTGGGTCTAAATCAAGGACTTTACATACAAACTCAAAGGGGAATTACTTGATGTACAAAACATTTAATTTTCAAATACTACAGAAATATCTATTTTTATTTGAACTTGAAAATTACAGCTATTCATATTTGTTAGTTTTTTTGTCAGTACATTGCAAAAGATTGAGAGATATATGGATTTTGATTGAAGATGAGCAATTACGGTTTCCAATTTTTGGTTAATGCACTAAATTAACGTCATCATTTATCAATCAGTGCAAGAAATTAAGGCTCTCAAACCTTAATTGTTGGGTCAAAGTTAACATCTAATGAGCGATATAAGAAAAAAAGTCTTTTTTTTTTTAAACTGCAAGCAAGCTTTTTCATCTATTGGATGATATGCGCAAGAAAATAAAATAAAAATTTATAGAATATTATATGTTTTTTCTCTATATATGATATTAAAATGATTATTATATTTATATGTTGTTCTGTTTTTCCTTTTTTTCAACTATACCTCAATAGTAAATCAAATTGAAAGATTGATCAAACAGGTTAATGGTTTGCACTATATTCTAAAGAGATCATATTTATTTATTTAGATTTCCCATTTCTTATCTCAAATATCATTCTTTATATAGTTTGAAAAATTAGTATATTTAGTTATTTATTTTGATTAATCTTTTAGTATCAAATCTTAGAAAAGTTATAGACAAATAAAATCGTATAGACAATATGAATTTCATTAGTTTGAATTATTAAAATTTTGATATGCTCTAATCTCATTCCAATATGAATTTTTCTTTATATTTGATTTCTTAACTCATCGTAGAAAGTAAAAACCACAGGATTTTTTAGTAAATCATTGGAAGCGATATTATTGTAATTTATTAAGGTGTATAAAAATAAAAACACACCAATTATTACAATCTACATAGTTTAAACGGTGGCTAGACTTTTTAGCTAATGTATATGTTTATTATAAATCGTGGTTATTTTAAAATTGTTAGAAATCAAGTGGAGAAAGTATAACTCTAGACAAGCAGGGTTCATGAGATTTGCGACATGGAATAAAAGGTGACCTCAAGGAATACTAACTTTGGAGGATGTGTATTCAAAAATGAGGAGAAATTTAGTTAGTGGATTTTTTAAGTTCAACAATTGCGGTTAAAATTGTAATGGAGTCGAATAGAGTTATAATCATAAAGAAAAATGTTTTGGGGGAAGAGATTATATAAGTGAGAGTTTGTTAAAATAGAATATACTTTTGGATATGAGAAAAAAATTTCCTTCGTTTTCAATGTCCAATCTTGTAATGTTTGGCATGGAAGACTTGGACATAAAATGCTTTGCTACTTTTCTTGATGATCATTTTAAGTATTGTTTTGTATATTTAATACAAACTAATGATGAAGTTTTTGATAAGCTGAAAGTATACAAGAGTGAAGTAGAAAATCAATTAGAAAAAAAATAAAAAAATTGGGCCTGTTAGAGGAGGAGAATGCACTTCGAATGAACTTAGATATTCAGTGAGAAACATGGAATTTTGACATATAAATTTGTAATTGACAAATTTTAGTGTTAAAAACTAAGTTGATCGAGTAGTAACTTTTCATTCAATTCTTTGTAATCAATCATGCAATTGAAGTAAGATTGCATTTATAAAGTTCTTTACCAAACATGCATATGATCAAGTCAGAAATGGTTCAACAAGAAGCTTTGTCATTTGAAGAATGTATCAATGATTTTGAACAAAAAAATGTTCGTTTGAAGCTTCCGAGTGATTTGAAATGCATGTGGACATCGTTGATCAAGCATGAGAGTCACGTAGTCTAGGTAAGTTGGTGAGGACACAGTGTTGAAAACTTATTTCTCAGCTTTTAAAATTAGGGTTTCAGAGAAAAGTTTAAATATTTTGAAGATTGGGCCGGTTCAAGAAAGGGCTGGACTGGTCCACGAAGCTTCAGGACTTCAAAATAGGCTGGTTGGACAAGTCCAAGAAAGGGCTAGACCGGCCCATGACCTCTCAAAACTTTGTTCGAAAAAGTCTAGAATGCTAAACTAGTCCAAGAAAGGGTTGGACTGGTCCTTGCATTCTAATGTGATGTTTTTTAGCATTCTGTTTTGATTGGGATTCGTCTCTGAAATTTTCTGAAACACCAAGATTCAATTATAATTGGTTTTCAACTTATTTTTCAAGGAAAGTTAGGTTTTTATTATCTATATAAACTCTCTTATGATTTATCTCTCAGTACACGTTCAATATACATCATAAAATTATTTTTAGAGAGAGAAAGCATTCAAGTTATTTTTTGATATAAAACTTATTTTTGATTTTTTGTTTAATGTTTTTAGAACACACACATATTGACTGAGTGATTTAGGATGTTGCTTTCTACTTGATCAATTTTTCGAAGATGACTTCAGAATTTATTTGTTGATCAAGTCACTCATTCGTTTGGTTTCTTCTATAGTTGTTCGTTGGTGAGGAATGAGAAGAAAATTGCAATAGAATGGGGACAAAATATTTGTGGAGTATTCGTGTTCTTCTAGTTACCCTTTTGCAAGGATTGTGACATTAGACGGAAGTTTGCAATAATTGGACGTAGAGTCACAAGAGAAAAGCCTAAGGTGTTCCACATCAACTTCGTAACAAAGTGGAGTGGGTGTGAGTTTGAAACAAAGTTTATTATACTTTTCTTTGAGACAGTGGATTTGGTTCTCCAATAGTACAAGCCTCACTTGTGAATTTTTTCTTTTTTTGGGATTTTCACGTATATCGGGTGTTATTCTGAACTTTACTTTATTTACTTGCTTTATATGTTTGGTTAATTTTAATTAAACTTAAAATTGAATTAATTTTAAAAAATTAAACAAACGAGAAAGTAAATTTCTTCACTCATTCTAGATTTTAAACAAACTTTCATAACCGGTTTCACATCCCGCTACTCACAAGAATCGTATACGAAGTAAGCATTCCACATTCAGTTTGGAAGTTAAGTCATGTGTTAACATATTACTAATCAAAACAAACTTGTATAAAGTGTCAGAATGTCGTTGAGTTGATCATGGTTGACATAGAAATAAAAGAATGGTGAATAATATTCAATCATAGGCTAACTAAGTCAATTGACTTCTCATATTCAACTCAATCCAATGGGCTAGTGGTCAACTCAATCTATCTATACTACTTACAAAAGTACTAGTAGAAGAGCATGTGTGATGCACGTGAGAACTTGTAAAACATTTAGGAGGGTGTATTCAATTAGGATTTTAAAGGACTTTTGAAGACTTTAAAAGTTCGGGTGTATTCAATCCAGACTTTTATAGATTTTTAAAAAGTCTATACAAATCTAATAATATTCAATTATGATTTTTAAAAAGTCTACAAAAATCTAGGTGTACTCAAAAAGTCATAAATTTTGAAGAATTTCATTAAATGGTGGATTTTGATGGATTTAAAGGTGGAATGTATAAATCCCAAATCGCATAACAAATCCAACATTTCTCCATAGATTTTGGTAGACTTTTTTTTTTTTTTTTTTATGTATAATACGGACAGATTTTCTCCATTTTAAGGTACACTCAGTTTTTTTCTTTCTCTCTTCTCATATTCTTTCTTTCTTTCTATTGAATTTGGAAAACTTGTAAAACTTCAGTTTTCAGACAAATTGATTAATCTCTCGCACTATGTGAGGGACTACACTGTGTGTTAGTGATCAATCCCTTAAGCCACATGAATTGATCATGAAGTCCAATTAATAATCCAATATAACCTAGGTTCAAGGTTATCCAATTGTCTATCTAATAATTTAACCTAGATCCTATAAGTAAAGTATACTTTTTTTTTTTCTCTTTTTTCATAATGTACAATTGAAATATGAGAAAGTGTTGATAAGTAATTTGTGTTCATCTAGTGAATTATTTTATTATCCTTGCTCTTTCTTGGGATATTTGCACTACACCATAATTTTTAGACAATATATCAGATGATAGATTATCCATTTTGCATTATAACTACTCCTTGAGCCATTCATTTACTTGTACGCAAAAATAGAATTCAAATAAAATATGTTGAAGAAATTAATACAAGTCTATAAAATCCCATCAAAGTATCTAATAGAAGTCTATACAAATCAATGAAAGTCTGTAATAGAAGTTTATAAAAATCCATGAATTCACATAAATCTGTCACTTAAAAAATATGTTTCAAAATTCTTTAAAATCCAAATTGACTACACCCTCCTTAAAGTAGATAAATTCTACATACATACATTTAAAGTAGGATTGTTATCTTTAAAAAATTAGTTATTTGGTTCTTATAAAATTTTTACAAGTCTCTTAGTATTAGGAGTCTTGATAGAGTGGGGAAAAAGAATGAGAAACATAAAGAAATTTTAATCCAACTAAATGATTATCTTAGAGAAATAGTTATTCAATTCATTTAAAATCCCTAGGAGTCTATTATTATTAAGAGTCTTGATAGAGTGAGAAAATAGAATGAGAAAAAGAAATGATTTCTAATTGAACTAAATGATTTGAAACTCGTCAGAAATAAAGTATTATAGGTAAAAAAATTAAAATTAAACTTTTAAAAATAAAGTATTATAGGTAAAAAAATCTAAATAGAACTTTCTTTTTATATATTAAAGAGTTCTTAAGAGTCCAAATGATTAGAATTAGAAATAAATTATTATAGACAAAAAAACTAAAATAGATCTTTCTTTCTATATATTTAAAAGATATTAAGAGTCCAAAAGATTAGAATTAAAAATAAAGTATTATAGGTAAAAAAAAAATAAAACTCACAGAGCACTTAAAGTTTGAGTCCTTAGCTGTGTTTTGATTCTCCTATTTCTAAGAGTCCAAAATAATTAGAATTGAATAAAAAAGAAAAAAAAAAGAAACAGAGTTTGAGTCCTAAGCTGTGTTTTGATTCTGATGTTTCTAAGAGTCTAAAACAATGAGAATTGAGTAAAAATAAAACAAGATAGTTTGAGTCCTAAGTTGTGTTGAGAATAGAATAGGAAAATACGTTTCTTTTTATTAAAGAACGTTTATATATATATATATATGCATATATATATATATATACACACATACAAATTTAACGCATATGTCCTTTCAATTTTCCTAAAAATAAAAAAATAAAATTAATTTCACATAAAATTGCTAAAATACACTAGAAAAGCAAGTCGAATTATTAAATTTTGACAAATTAATTGTAATATGGTTCTTTACAATAGAATTTTAAAAAGTAGATATAACCAAATTAAAGTAAAAGCATTTCATAACCCACAAAAATCATTATTTTTTCATCTTTTGGGAAGTTTTGCAAAAATTTGGGGCCATGGCCCCTTCCCTAGTCAAGTAGTTGTGTCCCTGCACCAAGAAGAAAAAAGTAACCACCGGGTCAATGGCCCAAGTGATATAAACTCTCTTTCACAAACAAGAGCAAGAGGGGTGAGTTTCTATGGCCAATTTTGGGGAGTGATTATTTGTGGTAGTATTTACCTACCAAAAAAAAACCACAGAGAGAGCTAGAATGTATTCAAGACAAATAAACAATTTGATAATAAATATTCTCATCATTAATATATATGTTTCATGACAAAAAGAAGAATCAATTATTTGGGTTGGTCTATATGACCCTTGTTTGCATAGTGTTTATTACATAAACTAATCGGTTTCCCAATCGGCTTTTTTCTTCCAACTAGATTTGTTCCAGCTGAGAAAGAATCCATCCTTGTTTACCAACCAAAAGATTGTTACATGACCTGAATCTCTTGCAGGCTCATACGCACGAACACTTGCGAAATACCTATCCCAATTAGTGACACAATAATAGATATCATTTTTTTCAACATTCCATTGAGAATCTTCGCCTACATTGAGCCCATAATCACCAATAATTGTGCCGTTAACCTTGCACTCAATCATCAACGGTTCTGAATTTTTGGGCATGTGGTTGATGAAGTGAACAGTGGGCAGGCCATCATCACTTTCCTGTGCGAATGCCATGTTGATCAAGACAATGCTCAACAGAGCAAGGATGAGAGGATAATGAAAACAAATTATCTTGCTAGCCATTTTCATTGACAATGTTGTTTGAAGGTTGTCCTCTATCATGTTTTTATTGGCCAAGCTAGGGTGAGAAATTTGAGGACGTTATTATGGAAAACTTATTGAAGGAATATGTTGTTAAGGCAACCTCATTTTGCTGAATATAAAGTCGTATATATGATTTTGATTAGAACCTATATATGATTTTTTTATTATAGTATTCTAGCATTTCCTACATATAAATTAATTAGAGTACTTCAAGCCCTTAAATGTAGTCTTTTTGGGTAAATTCTAGTGCTTTAAGAAATGTTTACTAAGGCTGAGATTCCATAATGTGGTTCATTGCATCTCTACCTTCAGATCATTGATACGGACTGATCTTACATCATGTAATTAGGGTGTCAATAGGGTAAGTAAATCATTTCTTGAGATTTAATAAATTTTTTGAAAAATTATATTTTGGTTACCAAAATTAAAAATATTTGCTTTACAGTAATTTTAAACTCAATAAAAGGAAATAGTTAGTGATCAATCTTGAAAACTAATTGATAAATTTACATCTAAGTCCTACTTTGCCTTACAAAGGACAAGTAAGTCCTATAAAAAATTTCACCGGACCATTAAGTCCTACCGTTGAAAAAATATTCCACTTAAAGTTCTAAACTACTTAACTTTTCACTTACAACCTTATCAATTACTCAACATAGACTTAAAATTTTGCAATTATAATTTCTATTCAAAAATTGATTTGTAGCGTTTTTATTTTTATTTTTTATGTTTTAGTTAATTAATGAATATTATATTATAAATTTAATTAAAGTTTAATTCCAAAAATCTTTTGTAGATTTTACTACAATAATATTTCATATATAACAATTAAAAATTATATTTAAAAATTAATAAAATATTATAATTCTTTTATTGAAACAATTTGAATAAAATTTTATCCTTTGAATTAATCATTATTAGACAATGAAAAAGAGGACAGAAACTTATCGGAGAAAAAAAAAAGAGAGGATATTAACTAAAATAAATAAGCAGCTAATAAAAAAATAGTTTCAATTCTAATAACAAAACAAAAATATAAAAAACTTGCTACTTAAAGATTTTTATTGTAATTGCACACGTTATGCTTTGTATAAGTGTATAACTGAGCATAAAGGACTATTAATTAATGTGAATTTGAAACTCACCAATAAAGGGAACACTAATTAACCTTATCGTTGGCTATTATTGTAAATTGTCAAATATAAAATTGATAAGAACTCGGATTCGAATTTGTATAAACACCTAAAAAAATATGAATAAAAGGGATCCTCGAATCCTCTCTCAAACTTGCTCTCTGAAAATTATTGTGTTCTTGATTAATATTGGGTGTGTGCATCAAATTGATTAACAGTAATCAGTTAAGCAATTTTTTGTACCTACAATATATATATACAGTTTTGAAAACATATTAATAAATTAATGTTTCCTGGGACGGTAGTACTAACCAGCTCCGGTTCAGAAAGGGGCAAGCGATACACAACGATGGATGAGAGGAAGAGGATGAGGAAAGAGCAACACATGAAAGATCTCAATAACAAAGTTAGCTACTTGAAGAGGAGCAATAATGAGATAGTTCAGGAAAATGACATTGTTAGGCAACTATGCTTGGGTGTTGAGTCTGACAACATGGTTCTGAGAGCTCAATTGGCTGAACTGAAGAACGGGTCAGAGTCTCTAGGGATAGTTCTTCACTTATTAGATCATCGTTGCTCTGATGTGCTTTGTCTTGATCAACATAGCATTCACACAAGAAAGTGATGATGGTCTGCCCACTGTTACTTCATCAATCACATGCAAACTCAGAACAGTTGATGATTCACCGCAGTAGTGTTAACGACACCAGTAATATTGGTAATTACAGGCTTAATGACGAGAATATTTGTAATACCCCGTAATTTTGATGTTCAGTTAATTTTAATTTGGATTTGAGTTTGGGTTAGATTATTGTGTTGGCTAGGATTATGTTGTATTATATATTTTAAAGTTTGGGCTTGCATATCTATTTGGAGTGGGCTAAGTACATTTTTTTTATGTTTAGGATTTTATTTGTTTTTCTAAAAGAAAGAAAAATAAAATAAAATAGAAAAATGGAATAGGGTTTCAGTAGTTTTCATGCGAGAGAGAGGTTTTAGAGAGAGAGAAAGAACTCTAGAGAGAGAGGCTATGGTGGCTGACATGGCTTTGGCTCCAAGGTGGCAGTGTAGAATTCACGATTTTGAGGTTTAAGAAGGTGATCTTCATGATGGATTTTACATCTTGATTAGTAGGCTACCATGGTGGTTGCATCGTGACAGCATCTATGGCTTCCATGGGAGAGTTTCGGCGAGGAAGGTGTCAGGTATGGAGGCATACATTTGAGTCAGCAGTCACTACAAGAAAATGGGGCTTTTGGGACAGTCAAATCCGTCACTAAAAGTCGTTAAACCGTCACCAATACTCAAATTGGACCGTCATAAAAAGTGGCATCGCGAAAGGTCATTAGTGATGGTCAAGTTTTACCATCACAAAAAAGAGGTGTATTAGTGACGATTTTGACCGTCACTAATAACTGGACTATTAGTGACAGTTTTAACCGTCACTAATAATGAACTATTAGTGACGGTTAAAACCGTCACTAATAACTGGACTATTATTGACCATTTTGACCGTCATTAATGCGTATATTTAGACTGTCCCTAATACCACAAATAATTTTTTTAATTTATATATTTTGCTTAATTTTCGTTTTTATAATTTACTTGATTTGTTAATTTACATTTCTTAAGCAACTAACAGTATAAAAAATATATTAATATCAAAATTTAAAATAAATTATATATATGACAATATTAAATAAATATTACATAAATTACATAACAATTCATTAAGACTTTTTTATAAATAAAACCAATAAGCTAGTTCAACATCCAAGATAACAAAACAGAACCTAAACCAAACAAATTTGTCCATCTTGAAATAAAAAAAGCATGCATTGAACAATATAGATCCAATATAGAACAAAATAAAGCCTACAAAAGCAAATCCCAAATTAAGGTAGTGTTGGTGCTGAATGGAGTGTTGGTGTTGGGGCTGACTCTAATATCGTTGGTGTTAGTGTTGATTGGGGCTGTTGAGAAAATTGGAACCAAGGTGGTGGATGCTGATACTGCCACCATGGTGGCAACTGGGGATACCTTGGTGGTGCATGCTGCTGTTCGGAATTTGATTCTTGTTGATAATAGTGGAACCATGGTGGAGGTTGTTGTTGTTACGCAAGTATCATCTCTTACACTTTGGTAATTTTTTGCAACTGTTCCCGTACGGTCACTAGTTCCTCTAATTGTTGCTGCACGTTTTGTAGTTCCTCTGCCATTCTTTCACTTTTTTCCTCTGCTATTTCTGCCATCCTAGAGGACTCTTCAAAAGATGAGGATACACGTTGACGACTTGAAACGATGTACCCATTCCCATTGGGGATCTTGAGGCGTTGGGTTTGGGTTGTTAGAATCCCTTTGGGGACGCTGAGACGTTGGGTTTGGCTATTGATGCTGACCACTCATGACCATAGACTCGCAACTAGTGTCTGTGGCCGTTGTGGATACCTGTTACAATCCGCTAAATGAGATTAATTCACAAATATAATCACATAACAAGAAAACCTTGCACAATTATAGAAAATTCACAAACCATCAACCTACAGAATTCAAAAATTGGAAAGTGTTGTGCTGCAGTATCTAAATTTAGAACTTGTAAATGTTTACTTTTTACATTTTCAACAAATAATCAAAAAGAAAAAAGACGAAGGACCCAAAATCCAACACACAGATTTAACATAAAAAGATGAAATGAGAGATTGTAATTTATTTTACAGCCAAAGAAAGATGCCCCTACTACTAAACCAAACAAAGTTAAAATAAGATCCCCAAGCTTAACATATTTTTCCTTTTCTTTTTCAGGGTAAATAAATGTAAACCATAGCATCAAAGTTTCAGTTTTCGCATTCCCTGCAGAAAAGAAAAATAAGTATGAAATTTAACCCCAAAACATGATGAAACACATAAAAATACCAGTGTAATCAAACATGACAAGGATACTCACCAAAAAGCAACAAGTCAGCTGTCATTATCTCTCATTTAATATCAGATCTACCCAAAACTTTAGATTCTTGAAACCCATTTCAAGGCACTAGCATTTTTCATTCAAAAAATAAATAAATAAACCCAAATGATGAAACATAGAGAAAATCAGCAGAATAACACAATTATGTTCATCAAAAGTAAAAAACTGATTTGCTGTCATTATCTTTCTTTTGAAGTTAACACTGCCCAGAAACTGAGTAAGACAATAAACACTGTTTTCAAAAGCATATCATTGACTTAATGAAGAAATCGGAATAAGGGATAAAAAAAAAACCAATTTTTTAGACCAGAGTGTCAGTCTATCCTAAATAACCACAAGTAAAAAGCACAAGGAAAAAGAAAAAATAATAAAACACAATAACATAAGCACTGGGCAAACTAGGTTCATATAGCGGAATACAAATAATTACTGTACTTTTTGTCAAGAATCTAAATTCTCTGTCTCTCTTTCTCTCTTCTTTATCATTCTTTTTTTGCAAAATTTCCCACAAGATGAGATTTCCTATGAACAAAGAACTACTAATTTGACCGCTTTTCTAGTGTAATATTAATCATTCAATCTATAAGTCACGTATTTTTTTATTTTTATCCTTGATCACTTTCACAGAACTATTTTAGCTATTTTATGTGAAATTAATTTTTTATTTTTTATTTTTAGGGAAATGGAACGAAAAGGCCATATCAAATTTATTTATTTAATGAAATTTAGTAAAATTTTAAATGAACTAGTCATACATAAACAAGTTCCAATTGAATCATCAATTTTGAGGAACATTATGGACAAAGAGGTAAATTAAGCTCCACAGTAGAAGTTTATGGCATCTAACTTTTAATAACAGGTTTGAATTCGGATTACATTAATTCCATGGAAAATCTATATAGATTCCATTTCTAATAGGTTGTCTTCAATCTTTTACAATGTCTTGACAAAAACCTAACAAATATGAGTATTCCATTTCTGTGACAAAATTTGTTATTAGTGTCTGGTAGATCAAGTAAATCCCCTTTGATTTAGAACCACTCAAAAGGAATGTCTTGTAGATGAAGTAAATCCCCTTTGATTTAGGAATCACTCAAAAGGAATGCCGGGACAGAAAATCACGGACTTGACTTTTAAAAACTAAGCAACTACTACAATGAAACAAGTCATTAAATCTCTTGAATTGAAATTAATTTCTTTTTTATTTTCTTCAAAAGAAAATTTTCGAACATGATGTGAGATCAGGCGTATCAACGATCATAAGGTAGAGCTGCATAGTAACATTTATTAAAGCGCTAGAATTTATCCAAAAAAAAACTATATATAAGGGCTTGAAAAAAAAAGATTACCAAAAATAAAAAGTACTATAATTAATTTATCTATATATAGGAAATGCTAGAATATTGTAATCAAAATCATATATAGATTATAATCGCAAAGATATACAATATATGACTTTATTCAGCAAAATGAGGTTACCTCCATTATCAGTAATTTTTCCATAATAACATGGTCAAATTTCTCTCCCTTGGCCTATAAAAATATGATAGAAGACAACCTACAAACAACATTCTCAAAGAAAATTGGCAATAATGTTGGAATTGTTTTAGCAAACCCATCTCTAATCTATGATTTTCATAACCCTCCTTCGTCTAATTCGGTTTCTCCAATATTTTTCTGTTTTTTTCTCTATTGGTTCTATGTTTTATCATTAATCTCTTCTCCTTTACATTAAGCATAAGTGTCTACTTGATATAAACTGTCAAAACATACATACTTACATACATATATATATATATTGTAGGGGGAAAAAGAGTCGTTAGGTGACACGTGCGACCAACACAATGCGTGGCAACCATGTCATCATCCATGTCACCCAAATTTAAGTGGCGCAAATATTGTAAAGAATCCCATAATTTCCTCCAACAAACACCTATATTCAAGCACTGAAATCAGGGAGAGAAAAAATGTGTTATTCCTTGAGTAAAAAGAAAAGAGAGAAATTAAAGGCGTGATGATTGTACTTGAATGATTATTTAAAGGTCGAAGTGAGAATGAAAAAAGGGATCTGATAAAGTGTAAAAATACAATTTTTCTGTACCTACACTTTGAACGCCACAAGAAAACAAACGATACTTCGGCATGACCAGCCGAAGGTCTCGAATGAAAGAAAATGGTTAAGGCATGAACAGCCGAACGCCACAAGAAAAGAAACGATACTTCGGCATGACAAGCCGAAGGTCTTCAATGAGAGAAAATGGCCAAGGCATGAACAGCCGAACGTCACAAGAAAACGAACGATGCTTCGGCATGACCAGCCAAGGGTCTCAAGTAAAAGAAGGCGTGAACAACCGAACGATATATAAGAAGGGGCGATACTGCAGCACGTCCTGTCGAAACATCTTGAACAAATCGACAAAGGATTGACCATCCCAAAAGCTAGATATAAAAAAAAACCCCGGCGCAAGTAACCGGAGGTATGAAGGTGTACCTGAGGTATGAATGTATAGCCGTGAAAATAGTAAGAGTTGCACACATCGTAAAATGCAAATAGCATACAAACATATGGATTCTTGAGGAATCAGAAGAACATTCTCTTTTAATATCAAAAGGCTATTACAGATGAAAACTGCTCCAAGGAGCATTACAAAATAAGAGGAGAATATGTTTACAAATCAAGGTGCCGAAGGAGAATCCAAGGTATTGGTAGGCTCCCTAGTGTGAGGAACCACACCCTGTTGAGAGGCAGGATCATCCTCAAAGATACTGACAATCTCTTTCTCCTCTTCTCCTTCCTCTGGATCCTGATAAGGAGGTCCCGCTAGGCCCATCTCTCGGTCGTATTCGGCAAGACCACCAAGGTAAGATCGATCGGCTTCGGGCGCCACTGCATCCTCAAAGCCTTGACGATAGGCCTCTGCATTTCGGATCTGAACAGTAAGAGATAGGCGATCAAACAGAGCCTTGGCGCCCTTCTCCAGCTTAACAGATCTCTCCTGCAAAGAGCTGACGTTCTGCTCAGCTTCGGCCGTTCGGGACTCAGCCAATGCCCTCTGAAATTCAGCATCCTCAGCCTTTTTGGAGAGGTCCTCCACTTGAGACTTGAGTTGCTCATTCTCTAACAGCAGAGCCTGGGACTTAGCCTTCTCATTGTTGACCTCACGCATGGCCGCCACGAAGTCTGCCTCAGCCCTTCTGATCCGAACATCCGCCTTTTTGACCTTAACAGTCGCCTGCTCGACCAATTTGCACATGGTCATCACACCAAACAGGCTCTGCAAAGGCACACGAAACCATCAAAGATAAATAACAGAAGAACATATGATGAAGTTGAAAACACGTCCTTTACTGCTCACCTTGAGGGCTGCATCAGGACAGGAGTCCAAGAGGTTGCAGACAGAAAGCTCCATCATCATCTTCGTATCTCGGGGAGGCCACATCTCTTTTAGAAATGCCTTCATCGATTCTCTGCTCTCAAGAATGGAATCTTCAACTGACAAAGGCATACCATTCTCCTTCACCATCCGATGAACCCACGGTTCCACCATAGAGGAGCTTGGGGCATCAGAACCTATCTCAGCTGTCCTAACAACTGGAGGCCCCCTAGGTTCCGGAACCGAAGGAGAAGTAGAGACAGTTAGCTTTTGAGACTTCAAAGGAGGGATAGGCTCCTCTAGTTCTATCACTTCAGAAGGAAGTGACTTTCCCACTATCGTCTCCTCGGCATGTCTTTTGCGCAAGATCGAGGCCACCTCTACTTCTCGATCGGTCGGGGGATTGATGAGACTGTTCCCTTCAGACAGCTTCTTTGTTTTGGTACGAGTAGTTTTAGGAAGCTTCATTTTTACACCGTCCACACTCCCTGAGATAGCTTTGAGTACCGAAGAGCACAATAGAAGGGAGGACTTGGGTACCTTCCTCCACACCTTTTCAGCAAGGGTCTTCAGACGTGCCGCTAACTCTGAACGGGGAAGGAGATCTCTAACTGCGCCAACAAAAGACCGAATTTGATTAAAGAGCACAACATCACATATAATACAGTCACAATGAGGTTCAGATAGAAAGTCAGAAGGCGGGATACCTAATCCACTGAACTTCTGAGGGATGGGAAATTTCTTAGAAGAAGAGACCTTCCAGTTTCCCCCAACCATCACAAGTTAGGCTTTCCAGCCCTTGTCAGAGGAGGGATGACCGGTACAGAGCGATCTGCCCGGACGTGGGAAGAAATGAAACCGGTTCCTCTCATTCTTTGTAGCACAGACCTGATAACAAAGAAGAAGATCGTCCAATCCCAACTCTAAGTCACGGGTATGATTAAGGGCAAGAACACTGGATATAACCCGAAAGAAGTTAGGGTTCACTTGCAAGGGAGCCAAATTTAGTTTGTTAAGCACAAGATGATAAAAAGGGTGAAGGGGAAAATGAAAGGCGGGAAAATGCCTAGCCGAGAAGAGCATGTCATCATCGCCCAAACCACCTCCAGATCGAAAGTCAAAATCAAGAGGGTAATTCCTGAGATTGACGTCAGACGGGATCTCACAATCAAGTCTGAGTTTCCCCAAATTCACAGGAGTCCTAATTAGATCTTGATCAGCGTCCTCCAAATCAGAATCCGAAGAACTCTGATCTTCGGAAGAAGGGGGATTGGCTAGTGTTGGAGGAACAGAAGGAACCTCTGGGACACTCTGACCACACTCATCCTCACCTAGAAACTCATCAATAGACTGATAGCGGTTCAGTGGTCCGAACTCATCAACAATCTCGACACCTCTCGCCTTACCTATATCTTCAAAGAAAAGAGGAAAACAGTAGTAGGAGGAAAAGGAAATCATTAACCTCAGCGGACGAGCAGGTATTCCCAGAATCGCCCAGAATCTACAACGATCTGAAAAATACAAAAGCAAGTGTTGGCATTTATGTGGAACTGACATTACGGTGGCCGTCATGGGGCACGAAGCCCAAACGCAGCCTGGCGGAACAAACGAAGCGACGCTCATAATAGAAAAACCCTTTCAAATTTCAACTAAAATTGGAAGGGATTTTTGGGGCAAACTGTAGGGGGAAAAAGAGTCGTTAGGTGACACGTGCGACCAACACAATGCGTGGCAACCACGTCATCATCCATGTCACCCAAATTTAAGTGGCGCAAATATTGTAAAGAATCCCATAATTTCCTCCAACAAACACCTATATTCAAGCACTGAAATCAGGGAGAGAAAAAATGTGTTATTCCTTGAGTAAAAAGAAAAGAGAAAAATTAAAGGCGTGATGATTGTACTTGAATGATTATTTAAAGGTCAAAGTGAGAATGAAAAAAGGGATCTGATAAAGTGTAAAAATACAATTTTTCTGTACCTACACTTTGAACGCCACAAGAAAACAAACGATACTTCGGCATAACCAGCCGAAGGTCTCGAATGAAAGAAAATGGTTAAGGCATGAACAGCCGAACGCCACAAGAAAAGAAACGATACTTCGGCATGACAAGCCGAAGGTCTTCAATGAGAGAAAATGGCCAAGGCATGAACAGCCGAACGTCATAAGAAAACGAACGATGCTTCGGCATGACCAGCCAAGGGTCTCAAGTAAAAGAAGGCGTGAACAGCCGAACAATATATAAGAAGGGGCGATACTACAGCACGTCCTGTCGAAACATCTTGAACAAATCGACAAAGGATTGACCATCCCAAAAACTAGATATAAAAAAAAACCCCGGCGCAAGTAACCGGAGGTATGAAGGTGTACCTGAGGTATGAATGTATAGCCGTGAAAATAGTAAGAGTTGCACACATCGTAAAATGCAAATAGCATACAAACATATGGATTCTTGAGGAATCAGAAGAACATTCTCTATTAATATCAAAAGGCTATTACAGATGAAAACTGCTCCAAGGAGCATTACAAAATAAGAGGAGAATATGTTTACAAATCAAGGTGCCAAAGGAGAATCCAAGGTATTGGCGGGCTCCCCAGTGTGAGGAACCACACCCTGTTGAGAGGCAGGATCATCCTCAAAGATACTGACAATCTCTTTCTCCTCTTCTCCTTCCTCTGGATCCTGATAAGGAGGTCCCGTTAGGCCCATCTCTCGGTCGTATTCGGCAGGACCACCAGGGTAAGATCGATCGGCTTCGGGCGCCACCGCATCCTCAAAGCCTTGACGATAGGCCTCTGTATTTCGGATCTGAACAGTAAGAGATAGGCGATCAAACAGAGCCTTGGCGCCCTTCTCCAGCTTAACAGATCTCTCCTGCAAAGAGCTGACATTCTGCTCAGCTTCGGCCGTTCGGGACTCAGCCAATGCCCTCTGAAATTCAGCATCCTCAGCCTTTTTGGAGAGGTCCTCCACTTGAGACTTGGGTTGCTCATTCTCTAACAGCAGAGCCTGGGACTTAGCCTTCTCATTGTTGACCTCACGCATGGCCGCCACGAAGTCTGCCTCAGCCCTTCTGATCCGAACATCCGCCTTTTTGACCTTAACAGTCGCCTGCTCGACCAATTTGCACATGGTCATCACACCAAACAGGCTCTGCAAAGGCACACGAAACCATCAAAGATAAATAACAGAAGAACATATGATGAAGTTGAAAACACGTCCTTTACTGCTCACCTTGAGGGCTGCATCAGGACAGGAGTCCAAGAGGTTGCAGACAGAAAGCTCCATCATCATCTTCGTATCTCGGGGAGGCCACATCTCTTTTAGAAATGCCTTCATCGATTCTCTGCTCTCAAGAATGGAATCTTCAACTGACAAAGGCATACCATTCTCCTTCACCATCCGATGAACCCACGGTTCCACCATAGAGGAGCTTGGGGCATTAGAACCTATCTCAGCCGTCCTAACAACTGGAGGCCCCCTAGGTTCCGGAACCGAAGGAGAAGTAGAGACAGTTAGCTTTTGAGACTTCAAAGGAGGGACAGGCTCCTCTAGTTCTATCACTTCAGAAGGAAGTGACTTTCCCACTATCGTCTCCTCGGCATGTCTTTTGCGCAAGATCGAGGCCACCTCTACTTCTCGATCGGTCGGGGGATTAATGAGACTGTTCCCTTCAGACAGCTTCTTTGTTTTGGTACGAGTAGTTTTAGGAAGCTTCATTTTTACACCGTCCGCACTCCCTGAGATAGCTTTGAGTACCGAAGAGCACAATAGAAGGGAGGACTTGGGTACCTTCCTCCACACCTTTTCAGCAAGGGTCTTCAGACGTGCCGCTAACTTCGAACGGGGAAGGAGATCTCTAACTGCGCCAACAAAAGATCGAATTTGCTTAAAGAGCACAACATCACATATAATACAGTCACAATGAGGTTCAGATAGAAAGTTAGAAGGTGGGATACCTAATCCACTGAACTTCTGAGGGATGGGAAATTTCTTAGAAAAAGCGACCTTCCAGTTTCCCCCAACCACCACAAGTTGGGCTTTCCAGCCCTTGTCAGAGGAGGGATGACCGGTACAGAGCGATTTGCCCGGACGTGGGAAGAAATGAAACCGGTTCCTCTCATTCTTTGTAGCACAGACCTGATAACAAAGAAGGAGATCGTCCAATCCCAACTCTAAGTCACGGGTATGATTAAGGGCAAGAACACTGGATATAACTCGAAAGAAGTTAGGGTTCACTTGCAAGGGAGCCAAATTTAGTTTGTTAAGCACAAGATGATAAAAAGGGTGAAGGGGAAAACGAAAGGCGGGAAAATGCCTAGCCGAGAAGAGCATGTCATCATCGCCCAAACCACCTCCAGATCGGAAGTCGAAATCAAGAGGGTAATTCCTAAGATTGACGTCAGACGGGATCTCACAATCAAGTCTGAGTTTCCCCAAATTCATAGGAGTCCTAATTAGATCTCGATCAGCGTCCTCCAAATCAGAATCCGAAGAACTCTGATCTTCGGAAGAAGGGGGATTGGCTAGTGTTGGAGGAACAGAAGGAACCTCTGGGACACTCTGACCACACTCATCCTCACCCAGAAACTCATCAATAGACTGATAGCGGTTCAGTGGTCCGAACTCATCAACAATCTCGACACCTCTCGCCTTACCCATATCTTCAAAGAAAAGAGGAAAATAGTAGTAGGAGGAAAAGGAAATCACTAACCTCAGCAGACGAGCAGGTATTCCCAGAATCGCCCAGAATCTACAACAATCCAAAAAATACAAAAGCAAGTGTTGGCATTTATGTGGAAGTGACATTACGGCGGCCGTCATGGGGCACGAAGCCCAAACGCAGCCTGGCGGAACAAACGAAGCGACGCTCATAACAGAAAAACCCTTTCAAATTCCAACTAAAATTGGAAGGGATTTTTGGGGCAAACTGTAGGGGGAAAAAGAGTCGTTAGGTGACACGTGTGACCAACACAATGCGTGGCAACCACGTCATCATCCATGTCACCCAAATTTAAGTGGCGCAAATATTGTAAAGAATCCCATAATTTCCTCCAACAAACACCTATATTCAAGCACTGAAATCAGGGAGAGAAAAAATGTGTTATTCCTTGAGTAAAAAGAAAAGAGAGAAATTAAAGGCGTGATGATTGTACTTGAATGATTATTTAAAGGTCGAAGTGAGAATGAAAAAAGGGATCTGATAAAGTGTAAAAATACAATTTTTCTGTTCCTACATATATCTATATAAAATTTTGAAAGCAGATTGATAAATTAATGTTGCCTGGGACAGTAGTACTTACCAGCTCCGGTTCAGAAAGGGATGAGTGATACGCGACAATGGATGAAAAGAAGAGGTTGAGGAAAGAGTAGCGCATGAAAGATCTCAATAACAAAGTCAGCTACTTTAAGAGGAGCAACAATGAGATAGTTCAGGAAATCAACACTGTTACGCAACTATGCTTGGGTGTTGAGTCTGACAACATGGTTCTGAGAGCTCAATTGGCTGAACTGAAGAATAGGTTCGAGTCTCTAGAAATTGTTCTTCGCTCATTAGATCATGGTTGCTCTGATGTGCTTTGTCTTGATCAACATGACGTTCACACAAGAAAGTGATGGTGGGCTTGCCCACGGTCACTTCATCAATCACATGCCCAAAAACTCAGAAAAATTGATGATTCACTGCAGTAGTGTTAAAGACACCAGTAATATTGGTAATTACAGACTTAATGATGGGAATATTTATTATCAAATTGATTATTTGTCTTAGATACATTCTTTGTCTCTCTTTTTTTTTTGCAAAACTTCGAAAAAAATGAGATTTCCTATTAACAAAGAACTACTAATTTGACCGCCTATTCTAGTGTATTAATCATTCTATCTACAAATCACTTCTTTTTTTCTTTTTTCTTTTTATCCTGGATCACTTTCACAGAACTATTTTAGCTATTTTATGTGAAATTAATTTTTTATTTTTTATTTTTAGGGAAATGGAAAGAAAAGGCCTTATCCAATTCATACAATTTTTTTTTTATATAAGTCAACCAATTCATATACAATGTATGTTCGGGATATCAAAAATGGTTTTAATGTAGCTGAGGTAGTGTTCATATGGTTGGTGGGAAATACTGGGGGAAAGATAGTCATGAGAACTTAATGAAATTTAATAAGGAGTAGCAACGAACAATATGACTTTTTTGATTCACAAACAAAAATGGGATTGAAGTGTGCTTCCGCTGTGAAAACCCGTTTCCAACAAATACAAGAGATAAAAAATAGTGTTTCCTATCACAATTTTTCACAGATAAAGTTGGAACCTTTATAGCATCAGAAAAAAAGTTTTCTGATTACCCAAAACTGAGTTTCCTAAAGAATGAAGAGAATTACCTCCTCCTATATTTAGGATAAGTTAAAAGGAGATTTTGAAGTAGAAAGGAGGTTCAATTTTCACTTCTTTTAACAAGGAATAGCAACCCATTGCTTATCAAGTTCTTCGAAAAACAACCCAAATCCTGCACTTCTAGTTATATCTAAAGATTCTTCATATTGAATATAATTCTCTAATCGATATTGTATGACCAAATGTAATAATTTCTCTATCTACTTACCCATTTTCAACCAAATTCCCACCTTGTTCGAATAAACATAAATTTGCAACACCATGCATTACATAATAACATTTTTTCTCAGAACTAAGATTGCATACTAGGCCTAATGGCTATTCATATTGCAGTGATCATTTAGTAAAGAAAAAGTGGACTCATTCAACTTGCCTATATGAGACACATTCCCTAAGTAAATGTAGGCATGGATGGCGTGCAATCAAAATTTCAGCATCGACACAATGGAGACATTGAACAACCCAAGGAAACATTGTTAGAAATTAATCTTGATTAAATAAATTTTAATTATGTTAGTGGAAGACATAGGAGTGTGTGTTGCTGGAGTTGTTATTGTGTTTTAATTGTGTTAGTGGAAGATATAGGAGTTAAGTTATGTTAGTGGAGTTTTAAATGTTATGTTAGTGGGTATAATGGAATTAATTAGGTATTTACATATAGGTGGTACATATTTGTTTTGAAGCCTATATAATGTTATATTTTCTACCCAAAAAAAATGTGAAATAAAGTATCTTCCTAGAGTTCCTCCCTACATTTCTCTTCTAATTTTATTGTGTTGTGTGTAACCAGCCACTATTTTTCAACAAAGTGGTATCAGAGCTAGTTTGTGAGAAAGAAAGAAAATGGCAAACAATTTGGTTCCATTTCAAATGTCTTGGTTCACCAAAGAAAAGTATGAAAATTGGTGTATTCTTATGAAGGTAGTTTTGCAAGCACAAGATGTGTGAAAAGTTGTGAACAAAGGTTATATTGAGCAACAAGATAAAGCAACTTTGTCTCAAGCTGAAAAAGATACTTTAGAAGTCATGAGAAAGAATGACCGAAAGGCGGTCATGACAATGTTTGGATGATGGAATGCTACAAAGCGTTGCCATTGCAATTAATGCAAAGCAACTATGAGAGATTCTTCAAAATTCCTACCAAGGAGTTGATAAAGAAGAAGGTTCGCCTCCAAACTTTACGAGGTGAATTTGAAGCATTACATATGAAGGAATCTGAATCAATTTCATATTATTTTTCAAGAGTCTTGACTATTGTAAATCAACTAAGGAGATACGGTGAAGCCTCATATAAATGATACAATGGTAAAGATCCTTTGGTCATTGGATCCCAAATTCAATTTTATTGTTGTAGTCATTGAAGAATCGAAGGATTTGGAGTCTATGACCATTGATCAATTAATGGGTTCGTTGCAAGCTCATGAAGGAAAAGTGGTGAAGAAACAAGTGTCTTTGGAACAAGTGCTACAAAGAAAGCTTTCTTTGAAAAAGAGAGAAGAAAAGCATAGAGGAAACCAAAGGGGCCGAGGACATAGAAAAATAATTGGTTAAGGAAAAGGAAGAGGTGAAAGAAGTGGTCACCATACCATCAACTATGAAGAAAAAAGTCATGACTTACAACAAACAAGGAGGCATCACTACAACAAAATTCACTTTTTACAACGGGCAAAAATACATTCTACAACAATCCTTGCCCGTCGTAGTATCCCATATCATGGTAGATAGATGTCTTTCCACAACGGTCATTGGCCCATCGTCGTAAGTTTCTTTCCACGATAGTCATTGGCCCGTCGTAGAAAGTTGTCTTTCCACGATGGGCTTTGCCCCTCGTAAAAAGTAAGTTTTTAAAAAATATATGTAAAATAAGTTTGCTTTACATTGTTCCCAACACAAAATCCTATACAACTAATGCCTCCTATTCAATCAAAATTTCATCCAAAGCCAAGCCTTGTACAAATAGCACAATGCTAAATAAAAAATGAAGCATTACAGAAAATAAAAAGGCAATTAACAAATAAGAAACATCCATAAAGGAACACATCCTCACAAGAAAGTTATTTCTGCTACTATAAAACAAACAAGTTCAAAGAGTAAATATGCATTGATTAATGAAATAAATATGATCTATGATTCCAATTTTAAATCAAGTACATAAAAGAAAATTTGTCCTCCTGACCACCACCGCCTAAAGACTACACTGGCCTGATTCAACTATGATTTGATCCACTTCTTTTAACAGCCCTCCAATTAGGCCTTCTCTTCTCAACTTCTCTTCGTTTGCTTTTCTACACAAAATCAAGTTCTCTCTTTTCATAAAATTCAATTCTCCTATGAATGAGCTTTTAGGATAATGTTTACTTAAGTAATACTGGACACAATATGCTAAAAATACAATGAAATGGAAAACTAGAAAAATAGGATAGTACAACATGATTATAAAATTTAAATTAAATCCTTTAAGGCAGACTTAAATGCGTCAAAAACATTAATGTGTATATAATATTTTGAATATATATCTATTATAGTCTATCATTTTCTAAATTTTATTTAAATATCTCTCAAGACATAAATGTTGCATCAGTAAGTGGAGGATAAATCTGTCCATCAATTATACATCCTTTTTTTAAAAAAAATAAGAAACAAAAAGCCAAATATAATTAAACCAACTTTTGGCAATAGGATACTTGTCTGGCATGTCTGGTTGGAATGCAAACACTAACCATATCTAATATTTCAACAAACAGCATAGTTTTCTATAAAATTCTATTATTATGACTTTATCACATAATTGCTTCAAAATAAGTTAAAAGTATCCATGTTGGATGCTTTATCTTCCGTAAAGCTGAGGAGGAAAATTTTTTGAAGTTTCACAATCAGTTGTATAGCAACTGTTTTAACTACATGTTTAATCATATCACAGGCAGAGGATAGAATACTGAATCCTTTCATAATTTTGCAAGTATTAACTAGTGACAATATGTTGATATACTATGACCTTTAAGGTTTAAGATTTCTTTTAAGCATATTGATATGTTAGGGCCTTCAAGGATTAAACATGGAGACAATCAATCAAATCCAAGCACCAAAAATTAGTAAGTTACCTGCATTACCACACCAACAACAGTACATTGTGCAGCTTTGGCTCAAGACTGCATTTCCTGATATGCGTCACCTAGATGCAACATCCACATTCTTAATGAATTTAGAAGGAAACTTTTCTTTCTATTTATTTATATTTTTTATTGATGGGACAAATGAGGATGTTCTGGAGATTAATGAAGAAGGATCAATAAATCCTTAGTAAATGCCATCACTACCGTGTCTATTGTAAAAATAGTAATTGCCACAGAAAGTATACCAGTTTTTGCCAAAATATTGGGTGCAAAGATTCTCTCAGTGCTTGGGCTGAAGCTCTAATCCTAGAAGATTGGGCCTTAAGGAATATTTATAGCTAAGGGACTAAGCTAGGAATTCACTCTCTGCCACAAGTAGCCATTTTCAGGTATTCCAATAGGCTGCATTAGAGAGAAAAAAGATATTGACAATATGTAAAAAAAGTGCACTTCTCAATATTTTAAATAGAGAGCATTAGCACCAATATCAATCAAGGAACTATGAAAGAAAAAATGTAAGGTAAAGACATATTACATGTAAGTTAGGAATATCAAAGACTAATCATACACCTGAAGCATTAAAATAGAAATTAACAAAAGCATCAGAGAAATTAAACTCACTCTGACTTCTTGCCTCGATGACTCAGTCAGATAGTGGCTAGTTGCAGTAGAAAGTCTTTCAAAGTATTTTGGGGACAAAGGTCCATCCCCAACTGGGCCGCAGGAACTACAGCCTGCAAGCATGCTATCAGCAAGAAAAACATGGTTGTACACCAAGAAACATGCTTTACAAAAGCATTAGCCTCAAGAAATGAGATAAAAATTAGAAAGCGAAATAAAAAAACATAGCTCTAAAAGGTTTAGATGTCCCTTAAATTAAACTAGCAACCCTACTATAGAATGTGTGCTTTGTCTATTCGTGAAAATATTGATTTCATTAGGATAACAAAATCAAACAAAATCAAATACCGAGTTAATGCATAATATAAAGTACCGATGGCTCAATGTTCAATGTTCCAGATACATAAACTTTTAACATGTTTTCATGAAGTGCATTTTGCCACAATGAATCTCCATCTCATACCATTGTACTTATATTAAACTAAAAATATACAAAACATAAGTCTAATTACCGAATCAACATAGCTACAGAATATCAGAGAATACTTCAAAAAAAATTCCATTGATAATAGACCAGGATATGAAATAGCCAATATAGGATCTAATGTCTAGCAGAATACGAAATAATGTGAACAAAAAGGAAATAAAATTTTACAAATATCGGAACCTCAAAAAGAATTAGGCATTCTTCCAATAGTTTGAAAACAAATCTTGTTTGAGCATCACTTTGCTGCCAAGGCTAGACAAGTGATCCATCATCTAGATTGCATACAATTTGTAAAATAATGATTAAGACTTCACACCTTTCAACATCATTTAGGTTATAAAAGACAGACATTTCATCTGGAATTTGCACACTCAAAATTATAAATTAAGACAATTATATTGGGAGCAAGTAGTCCAAGCACAAGGATATGAACACATGCAACCTTCAAAATTAAAATTAAGTCAACAAGGTACAAATATTGATAGTCCGAAAAGTCCATGAATATGTTTTCCCAAGTTTTAATGTCAACAGCACTTGTAGGGGTATGAGGGTAATTTTATATTGAATGCAAATTTCTAATCTTAATCTTTTGATTTTATGATTAGTCCTGCTTTATTATATTATGCCATTTATTTGCACTAATTAAAATTGCAGGGATAGTACCGTCAATTTTCAAATAAGTTCAAATGGAAATAGTGCAAGGGGCATTTTGGAAAAGCTAATTTGCTAGGGCTGCATTTCAAAAGGGATATAAAATATAGATATATATATTTTATCAGGACAGTAGGGTTGTTTTGAATTTAAAGGCTCATGTATTCATATATAAAGGATGAGAGTAAAGGAGAGAAGGCAGCCGAAAAAGACACAGTGAAAGGGTTAGCGCAAAGGGTGAGAAATAGGGGCTTGGGGCGGCGTATAGAGAGCTGAGAGAGAGTCTGTGAGAATGGCTGGCGTCTGCACCGTCGATCTCTAGAATCACCGTCGCCGTCATCACTCATCACCGATCATTGGAAGCACAGATGGCTGGTTGCATCTTCGATCAAAGAAAGTCACTTCGCCGCCGATCTGTTTATGATTCTTCTTCTCCGGTGACCTTAAGCAGACTGGGTTTCTCTTGAACATCTTTATTCTCTACGAACAGTGAACTGGGTTCACTCTCTTCGAACAACAATCTCGGTTCAACTTCTTCATTGACGTTCCAGAATATACCAATTTTGTTGAGGTTCCTAAATCTCTGTGAGTATGATTCCATTCATCTTGAGTTAATTTCAGGTAAAATCTCTTCATCAGAACTTTCATTCTCATTACACAGAACAGGCTCATGATTTCACACATTCACACGTGTTGTTGTTTGAAAGCTCTCATTGAGTTTGGTTGTTGAAATCAATCTTGCAAGTTCCTTGTTGTGTCTATGATGAATTGATCTTGCTGATAAAATTGGTGGACATTGCTGACTGAATTTTAATCTTAAAAATGCTCTGTTCTTCTATCTGTTTTTGCTGAATAGTGGGCTGACAATGTTGATTTAAATTGCTGAAATCTCTATGCTATCATGCTGAACCTTAAGTGTTAATGTTGCTGAATTTTGAGTTCGAAAATGCTGAAATTATATTGCTGATTGTTGCTGGTTATGAAATCTGGAATTGAATCTGCTGATTTGGAATTCGTTCAGCTAATCTGGAATTGAATCTGTTGATTTGGAATTCGTTCTGTTAATTTGGAATTAACTCTGTGCACTTGGAATTCTGTTTTGCTGATTTGGAATTCTGTTTTACTAATTTGGAATTGCTAATGTGTCACTCTTAAATTGCTATTTATATCTTAAACTGCATATGCTACTAACGTCTACCCTAGTTGCAGTTGTGTTTAAATCATTGGAACAGGTTCAAAATTCAAGAATAGCAAGAGTATTTGATCATGAAGAATATCAAGCTAATGCAGAGTTTTGAAGAAGCTGAGATTGCGATTCATTGAAAGGGAGCAACTACTACAAGTTCGTTGTAGCCACACCTTGAGGGTGATCTTATTGAAGCACATTATTGAAGAAGTTCAAGTGTCGTGATCTGCCAAGAAGACTTGTGACCGTGTCATTTGTCATACCGGACCTTGAAGACTACCTATCAGAGGTTGAAGACTTGAAGATTGATCTTTGAAGACCATATCATACTTGAAGACCATTTTTGAAGACCAAGTCACAAAGCTTGAAGACGTTGCCGCTGCTCAAGACATCGAACTGACTCCACTATCACTATGTACAGTCCAAGTATTGGGATACTTTGGACAGGGGGAGTGAGTGATTGTGGTGAGATAACTTGGGCTTTGGGAAGTCCAAGTTGGGATTGAGAGCGAAAAAGCTGTTGTGAGATTTGGTGAGAGTGGTTCAGGCCTAGGGAGGCTGTGAACTGGGTGAGTGCTGGAGCGAACTATGTTGTGAGTTGGGTGAGTGAGAGAGTGATTGAGAGATTCACTGTACTACCCTTTCTGACATAGTGGAGCTCAGTTCGAAGAGGTTTTTCCCCACCCTGAGGTTTCCTCTATAAATTTGTGTGTCCATAAAATTATGTGATTGCATGTGCCAGCCAAACTCGCAATATAAGGAAGAAAAAGAGAAGAACCTATTCACCCCCTCCCCCTCTAGGTTCATCAAATATGACCAGATTTTTTGGACCACAGTTTGAGGTTGGGGCAGCTCTCATTAGCAGCTATTAGAAGTAAAATTCCATTAATTATTGGAGCACCATGAGAATGTCATGCCCCTATAGGAGGAATGGAGAAAAATGAACATCAGACAAAATAAGGAATTCAAAAATGTTGAGCAAACTAAAAATATATATACAGAGCTTGACAGCTGAGCTAATAACAAGTAAATTAAGGGCTTGAAGAACTACCAAAAATTATTCATACATGTTTACAACCACTCTACACCATTCAAACCATTCAAACATTACATGGAACATGTTAGGAGAATACAGAACATAATAACATAAGTACCTCTCCCAGTTTATGGAGCTGTTTGAACAAAGTTAGTGAATAAATTCTATCAAATCCACAACACACCAAGCCTAATAGAAAATGCTAAACAAGGATTGAAGGATTATAGATGAAAGATCACAAGAGATAAACAGAAGGATAAAAAATAAAGCATCAGAGTAGAAAAAGACAAACACTATGTCAAATTCACAAAAATAATACTCCAACACAGCGACAACAGAAATTGAAACAAAGAATTTTACAACAAAAAAAAATCCATACAAAAGTAACTAAAAGAGAGGAATTTTCAAAGAATATCAAAACCCTGCATTGCACAATGAAATCTTATTACAAAGATTTAAGAATTGGGAAGAAAAAAAAACAACTTGTGAATCATCAAGGGTCAACCATCCATTGTATTACATTTTATAGATTATAAAATATAGAATAATGGGTTTAATTTACTAGCTGCTAAGGTTTCCATTCATTGAATGAAACTTTTACTTTATAAGGAGTGTTTTCTTTTCCCTTTTGGGCATATTGCATTCAGAAAGTTGCATTGAGAGAACTTTGAATATGTCTAAAAAAATTAAGACAATTTGAATCCAATTGCATACATATACATAAATACTATTTATAATTATTGGTACAAATTTGCATATAGATGAAAAGATTTAAGTAAAATTAAATCCACAACTAAAAATTGTAAATAGAAAATTATTAAGAAATTCGTATAGGTAGATCCAATCAGAGGCGCAAAAATTTAAAAAAAAAAGAAAGAAAAGATCTAGAGTGTGCGATTCATTAACACAAAAAACACAAACAAAAAGAAAATATACACACATATATAATATTAATACATACATATATAAACACAAAAATGAATATAAATTTGCTTAGAACTACATAGAGTTGTTCATATTAAACAAATGAAAAAGAAAAGTGTACAAATTCTATAACTATATAAGAAGTGAAGTTTGGGCAAGCATATTTGACTAATCCAACTGGATTACCACTTTCTTAACAAACATGTGAAAATACTCAAGAATGATGGCAAACACAAAAAAAAAAAACCGTAGCCCATCCCTTTTAAGTTGTCTGATTATAAAGAGAAATAAACAGAGAACTCATCTAGAGAGTGACCACGAAGCGGGGGACGAAGGTTGTTCTCTGAAAATTAGATCTTCAACAAAACCCTAGCCCATCCCCTTTTGATTGTTGACTAAAGCTTCGATGGAAAATCTACGAGCATCCCAAGGATGCAAAAATGCTAATTGCTCAAAAAGAAAGTTTAGTTTAGAGGGAGAAACAGAAGAAAGATTTAGAGAGATAGTATCAAAGTAAGAAATAGAGGTTCTTTGAGATGAGACGGAGAGCCGCAATGTAATACCCCTTAATATGAGGATATTTAAATTAGCTTTTTATTATTTAGTTGGGTTTTAAATTATTTAAATGGTTTTAGTTAAATTTTTTTAATGTCTCTTTTATTTGTTTAATGTAGATGTTTGAATTGTTATTAAGTGCTAATTGATTTTAATTGTGTGTGTAATGTGAGATATAAATTTGTAACTGGCATATTTCGATGATCAAAACCTGATTGATCGAGTTGTAATTTTTGGATTATTCTTTGTATCGATCATCGACAACTTCGAGTTGACACTCAAGTGCATGGAAGCCGACAAATCAGTTAGAACACCATATAGTATAGGTAAGTATGGTGAGGACACTCTGCACTTTTTAGTTCCTAGCCTATTTTGAAAAGCTAGGGTTTTCATGAAAATATTAGGGTTTTTCAAAGCAGAACTGGTCCCCAATATTTAGGACCGGTCCAACTTTTCTCGGCAGTTTAGTTTTTGCAGGTTTTCAAAAAGTCCTACCGGTCCTATTTATTTGGCACTGGTCCCACTTAGCCTGTTCCAAATAGGAAATAGATTTTGACAAAAATTCTGATTCCTATTGGGTTTGAAACTTCTAGGAGAGTTCTATTTTGGTATTCAACTTCTTTTTCAAGTAGAATTAGGACTTCCTTGCCTATATATATGTATTCATATTTTCTGTACAAATAAGCAAGTAATATATGCTTGAAACATATTTTTAGAGAGAGAAAGTATATACAGTATAATTAGGATTATATATTTTTAAGAACACGCATTCATACTTCACGAGTGATATTTAGGATGGTGTTCTACTTCTAATTAGCTACTCAGAGACTGCATCAAATCTATTTGCTGATCAGAACATTGAATTGAAGGTTCTTCGCTTGCTTGCTTGCTGAGGAAAAAAGGTGACCAGATTGCATTACGAAGGGAACAAAATATTTG
The DNA here is from genome assembly GCA_026545225.1 of Cornus controversa. Taxonomy (NCBI): domain Eukaryota; kingdom Viridiplantae; phylum Streptophyta; class Magnoliopsida; order Cornales; family Cornaceae; genus Cornus; species Cornus controversa. The sequence continues at coordinate 24,261,169 of CM048848.1, read as the reverse complement.
CTGAGTATTTTGGTTCTTCCAGCAAGCTTTCTGTAAGGGTGGTGACGTTAGTCGGAAGTCTGCAGCAGTTGGACGTATTGTCGTAATCATAAGCCTACGGTGTTCCGCATCAGATCCTTGACAGAGTGAAGAGGGGTGTGAGACTGTGTTGTACTTTGCTTCATCATAGTGAATTGGTTCCCTGAGGCGTGCCGCCTTCCTCCGTGGTTTTTCTCGCCTTGGGTTTTCATGTATATCTGGTGCATTCTTTTCTTTAATTGCACTTTATTTATTTGCTTGGTTTAATTGTTTGGTTAATTGGACTTAAAATTGAATTAATTAAAAATTAAGCAAACGAGCAAGTGATCCTATTCACTGCCCCTCTAGGTTCTAAAATACTTTTTGCAACCGCTTCAGCACCGCGCAACTCATAATTGGTATCAGAGCAGTGTTCTCTAATTTGTGAGTAGTTCCTTGCGAAGTATTTTTAAAATTAAAATTTATTTTTGTTTTCAAAAATTATCATGGAATCTAATAAGAAGGAGGGTGAATTTGTTCAACAATCTCATGTATGTGATGTGTTAAACCATAAGGATGACATAAATTTCTTTGCTAGAAAATATGGAAGATTCCATAAGAATAAAGAGAATGAAAATGTTAAAAAAGGAAATTCTTCTAAATGCAAAGGTAAAAATAATAAGAAGGATATTTTTGTTACTCTTCCTGCTATTGCTCATGTTGATAATGATACTGCTAATGATTCTTTTTCTGATTCACGTAAATCTGAAAAATATGCATTATTCAGTGAAATTAGTTCTAATGATTCGAATGATGAGAAAGCTGATAGAGAACCATGTGAAAGCCAGTTGCAACAAGTCTTTGATGAATTATTAAAGGCTTACGAGAAGCAGACCAAAAAACTAAAATTGGTAGAAAAAGAGAAAGAAGCATTGAAGAAAGAGAATGAGTAGAAGCAATAATTAATTGAAGATCAAAAAGCTATCAATCAAAACCTCCAGAATAAAGTGGAATCTGAGAAAGACACTTTGAAGAAAAAGAATGAAGATCAATTGAAGTTAATTGAAGAAAGTAAAGCTAAAATTCTGAATCTTCAAGGCAAAGTCAAATTTCTCGAAAGTGAGGTAAGTCAAGCTATTTCTGCTAGAGATTCTCTTGTTGCTAGAATTAATTTTCTTGAGCCTGAATTGAAAAATCACAAGAGAAATTAATTGCTTTTACTTCTGGGCAGATTAAACTTGACAGCATGATTAGTGTTGGTAAGCCTGTAGGAGATAAAACTGGATTAGGTTTTATTGGGTCATCATCTAAGGGAAAAATTGTTTTTGTTAAACCCAAGAATTTGATTGTGTCTGAACCGAAACCTAAGTCTCAAGTTGAGTCTGTGCATGCTAAAGTTGTGTCCAATGTGCTTTATTATTCTTTTTGTGGTAAGACTAGACATAGTCAACACTATTGCTATAAAAAGACAAGACATTCTAATTTTGATTTTATGTGCATAATTCTTTCGCTAAGAATAGAGTTCATGCTAAAAAGCCATATTATTGGAACAAACCCAAAAATTCTCAAGGTAAAAAGAATTCAAATAAAAAGAAGAATGTTTTTGTTTTCCACAATTCTTTCCTGATAAATTGCATGTTAAAACTATCTGAATGAAAAAGGAAGATTTGGAGAAGTTTGTCCCTGTTGATACTATGGGATTTATTCCTAATAGGTCTTTGGGTGCAAAACCCCCTAACTAGGTCATTAGGACTTTAATGGTCATGGATTGAGCTTATGTTCATTATTTATTTTTCATTGGACCATATCTTTTTGTATAAAGTTAAGTTTTTGTTTATTTTTATTGATAATCATATGATATTATGAGAATCATGTTTTTCTGAGAAATAATGTGAATTCTTTTTATTTCTTTTTAATTTCACTTTGATTTGTGAATGCATAATTGGGACACTTAGTTTGTCAATGAATGAAGTACTTGATTTTATGATCTAAACATTGATGACCAATGTGCTGTATTTATTTCTTTTTAGAGGTAAATCTTCTGAGTCCATACAAATTGTGCACTAGTCCAACTCAGAGAGAATTGATTGAAAACTAATGTGAAGTTGACTAGAATATATTGTATAAGTAGCATTGAAAGCTCAAATGATCAATGAAAAAAAATGATGAAAAAAAAAGGAAAAATTTTTTTTGCTGAATATCTAAGACAAATGGAAAAGGCTATCTTCGGGATGTGTTCGTAACTTCCACTACAATGTAAATCTCCAATGAGATATCTTTAAAAATTAAAGAGTTGTTTTGAAAAAAATAGTTGGCTGCCCGTAAGAGTGAAAGCCACCGTCTTAGAAAAAAAATGATGAAATTCAATAAAAAAAAGTTTGATCATGAGTAGTTATATTTGCTTATTATCCAATATGTTTTAGAAGATGGATCAAAGGAATTTGATTAATTTTTGATAAAGTTAGATTGTACACACACACATGGATTTATTAGATGAATTTCTAAATTTTTATAAATATTTGTGTGTTGGAAGTTGTGTCATGATCATGAAGTTGAGAATGAATTTTATGGATAAAGTATGAGTTTTAAAATTCTGCATTTATAAATGTTTGAAATTTTTCAAAAATTTTAGAACTCATGTTTTTCTCTAAAAATTATGCTTTGATTATTCTCATGAGATTATTCATGTTTTATTTATTTAATTTTTTTTTATGAAAAATTTTCAAAAATCCAAAAATATGTTTATTTTGATTTTGTGTTTATTTTTCACTCTTTATGTGCTTAATTGTCAAATCAGGATTGAAAAGATGTGTTTTTGGTGAATTAGAGGTCCAAAGTGTAATTTTTTAAAATTCACAAAGTTGGACCGGTCCCATTATTGAGCACTGGTTGCACTTCTGCAGGTTTTGAGGAACCGAAAGAAGTTGGACCGGTCCCTAAATATGAGGACCGGTTGCACTTAGCGGATGCTCAGTTTCTATGCAATCCGTGTGCGCGCCTTGTTGGTTTAAGTAACCCATCCCTTATACATGTGCGCACACCCCTTCTCTCTCACTCTCATCTCTCAACTCAAGCTACATACACACTCATACACTAAAACAATCAAAGTCTCACACACTCTTCTTCTTCTACATTCTTTTTAATTTATAATTATTGGATGTTGGGATTAAAGTGTTTGGAGGATTGTGATTGATTGATTGTTGATTGGGGAGAGTTTGAACAAATAAATAGCTTCGAAATTTGGGGATTTTACATTTGCACACCAAGTGTTCGACAATTTGACTCAATAGAACTTTTGTTGTTATTTTTGATTCCATTCATTGTGGTTCTTATGGCACGCAAATGGGGACGTACTGAGGCGTCTACCAGTGATGAAAATCGCAGTGTATTCACCCAAGATATGTCTGAAGATGAGTTCAATTTCAACAATTTTGTGAATATCATAGGGTGCCGGGAAATGAAAATTGAAAGGAGAGTCAGCCTTACTATAATCAAGCGCAAATGGGAGATGAATTTTGTGCAATATTTTGAAGACAATGGTTGGGAGTCTCTTTGTGATCTTAGAGAAATTGTAAGGTCCGACATGGTCCGATATTTTTATGGCAATATGATTACATCAATCTTGGACGACCTAATGTTTGTGACTAAATGTTATGGCGTTCGTGTTGAGGTCACCAAGGACACAATTGCCAATGTGTTAGGTATTACAGAGAATGAAGATGGCATTGTTTTGCCATATCAAGTTGAGGATCCAAATAGACCAAGCATGGATGATATGATTAGGGAGTTGTGCATACCCGAAGCCCCACAGCTAGTAGATAGGTTGCCTTCACTCTACCTTACCGATGAGGTCTTGGCATTGAACTTGATAGTCTCATACAATCTAGATCCTCATGACTACAAGGGTAATTTGATTAAGAGTCGAGTTGAGATTCTCTATCACATTGTTCGAGGAGATCCGATTAATCTTCCCGCAACAATCATGCGTACCATGATCTTAGCCACTCAACATTCTAGGTCTTCATCAACATTACCTTTTCCACAGATAGTGATGGCTATTTTGAGGGATGCTAGGGTTCGTATTCCAGAGAGAGCTGATATTGAGAAACCGAAAGGGATGATTGATGCCACATCAATTACTCGCTCGGTAAACAAGAAGGAAAAGGACAAAGGCCTATGAGCTCAGTCAAAGAGCGGGATAGGCTGTGTCTGGGGGTCGTGGAGTTTTCCAACTTCCTGCAACTAACACACCCGTGATGGTCAATCAGATGAACCAAGTTCTTAGGTTCAATCAGCAAGGGTTCGATAGCCTATATGCTAGGATAGACAAGCTTGACCCTGCTGTTTCTGATGAGTCTGCTGATGAGGCTAACTAGACTTAGATTTTAGGTCTTGTTATCTTTTGTTCTAGACAATTATTGACTTCTTATCTTCGATGTCTAGATTATTTATTATTGTTTATTCCATCAACTGATATGTTTTGGATATTTATTTGATCAGTGATGATGATTATTTTTGTTTCATTATTGGCTTAATCTCTCTATATGCTTCATGATTTATCTGGTTATATAAATCTCTTGGGTATTTCTTTGTCAATTTGTCCCAAAAAGGGGGAGATGATATTGTTATATGATAAGATATGAGATTCTTTGACAAAGGGGGAGCATTACAGATTTGAGTATTACAGAGTTGTGATTATATTTCTTTATTAAATTTTTCACAGGTTGTGTTGTTTAAGGGATGTGCAGGTACAACAGGTTTTATTCTAAACACACCTGTGAAGCTTCTGATGATCAGCTTTTTATTTCTATGTATTTTTGGGCAACATTGTAATCTAATTTTTCCAATGGGTTAGGTTATAATTGTCCAGGTGATTTTGTCACGAAATTGCCAAAGGCGAAGATTGTGAGATATAAATTTGTAATTGGTATATTTCGATGATCAAAACCTGATCGAGTTATAATTTTTGGATTATTCTTTGTATCGATCATCGACAATTTCAAGCTGACACTCAAGTGCATGGAAGCTGACAAATCAGTTAGAACACCATATAGTACAGGTAAGTATGGTGAGGACACTCTGTACTTTTTAGTTCCGAGCCTATTTTGAAAAACCAAGATTTTCATGAAAATATTAGGGATTTTCAAAGTAGGACCGGTCCCCAATATTTAGGACCGGTCCAACTTTTCTCAGTAGTTTAGTTTTTGTAGGTTTTCAAAAAATCCCATCGGTCCTATTTATTTGGCACCGGTCCCATTTAGCCTGTTCCAAATAGGATAGATTTTGACAAAAATTCTGATTCCTATTAGGTTTGAAACTTCTAGGAGAGTTCTATTTTGGTATTCAACTTCTTTTCCAAGTAGAATTACGACTTTCTTGCCTATATATATGTATTCATATTTTTTCTACAAAATAAGCAAGTAATATATGCCTGAAACATATTTTTAGAGAGAGAAAGTATATACAGTATATTTAGGGCTATATATTTTTAAGAACACACATCCATACTTCACGAGTGATATTTAGGATGGTGTTCTACTTTTGATTAGCTGCTCAGAGACTGCATTAAATCTATTTGTTGATCAGAACATTGGATTGAAGGTTCTTCGCTTGCTTGCTTGCTGAGGAAGAAAGATGACCAGATTACACTACGAAGGGAACAAAATACTTGCTGAGTATTTTGGTTCTTCCAGCAAGCTTTCTATAAGGGTGGTGATGTTAGCCGAAAGTCTGCAGCAGTTGGACGTGTTGTCACAATCATAAGCCTGAGGTGTTCCGCATCAGATCCTTGACAGAGTGAAGAGGGGTGTGAGACTGTGTTGTACTTTGCTTCATCATAGTGAATTGGTTCCCTGAGGCGTGCCGCCTCCCTCTGTGGTTTTTTCCGCCTTGGGTTTCCACGTATATCTGGTGCATTCTTTTCTTTACTTGCACTTTATTTATTTGCTTGCTTTAATTGTTTGGTTAATTGGACTTAAAATTGAATTAATTAAAAATTAAACAAACGAGTAAGTGATCCTATTCACCCCCCTTTAGGTTCTAAAATACTTTTCGCAACTACTTCCGTAATGCGCAACTCACATGTAATAATTGTTTTAAATGTAATTTTCTTTTAAATAAAATATATGGGTTTTTGGGTTGCATGTTATTTAATTTTTAATTTTTAGGTTGGGTTATACAGTTGGGTTGGGCTATATATATATATATACTAGGGTATTGCCCATGCCTACGGCACTATAAACAAAAAATTGTCGAAAAAAATATTATTTGCATTAGTTACTATTCTATATTATTTAGGAGTTTTTCAAATTCTTAGTGGCAACAATTATACAAAAAAAATATATATCTATATTTATATATATCTCTGTGAAATTTTTATAAAAAAAAATTCGGTTTTTACAACCTCCCCATCTTTAAAAAAATTTCGTCCTCAAAATTCGTATATTCTATTAAAATCTACAATTTCATATATAAATACACTTCATAATTGAAAACTATACATTCAAATATACTTTTACATACATGCACTTCATACACAGTTTCTACCTGATTGTACAATACATCCATACTCCATCTCACAAACCTGAGAGATACCCAAAATGTATTGACTCATGATCACCAGTGTCATTTGGTTGATTCAATTGTTCATCATCTGCTAACAAATCTGACAAATCTAAAAAAAAGATAGGAGCAACTATAATTTGTACATGGCATATGACACCTATGGTCCCAATTCAAATTAATTCAAATGTTCAAACTAATTCAAATTAAACTAATTCAAATGAAACATGCTTCCAAAATCTAATGCTGAAAAGAGATGAAAAAGTGAGATATGATATATTTAAAAAATGTGCATAATCTCTCACAAAATGAGAACAACTTTGTATTTTTCTACATTCAGTTGTATTCGGTCTCTTCCCACTCACCATCATTCTTTATTTTTCTTCTCTCCCTCTACAACCGATGCACCATCATTATGTCACTTCTTTACTTTTCTTTTCTTTTCTCTTTTTAATCTATATAACATACTCTTTATTTATTCTTTTCTCTCAATTTCGCTCACTCTCACAATCATTTTATTTATTTATTTTCTCTTTCCTCTCTCTCCCACTCATTTTTGAAGCTCCAACTAAAGGGACCAATTACACATATCTCTCTCTCCAATATTTGTTTCTAATCTTTTAATCTCTCCCTCTCCCTATCCCTCTCCCTCTTTCTTTTTCCTTTTCTTTCTCTCTTTGTCCTCTCTCTCTCTCTCTCTATCTGAGATTTTTTTTTCCTTCACTGTCTCTTTGTCCCATCTCTATTTATATCTTTAACAGTAAATTTATTTAATTTTTAATAAATAAATTAAAATATAATATAATAAATATTTTTATTAATGAATACATAAAACTTCAAAAATATATAAAATCGTAAGTGGTATTTTATTATCTTTTAAACAATATACAACGATCAATACAATCATCATTGTATATTTATTTACCAAAATGTTAAAGGGCCCTTCACCTCCTTTCAATTCTTGGAACTCATTATCACTTTCGGAATTTTACCATTTTAGTAGAGAAATAAATTTTTTCAGTAAAAATAATTTCCTTTTAAAAATATATACATATACTGTTGATGAACATTAATGTTAACATGTTTAACTGGAAAGGCTTAAATACTCAAATCAAAAGATATTGTTTAAGATACCCAAATAAAATAATTAGCATAGAATATAAATATTAATTTACATGAAAAAATCTGCACAAGCTCCCCAACCAAAGTATTGTATACACGTACACAAATGTGGGGGACAATGTGTTTGTTTCTATATCTTTCAAATGATATATTCCATATGGAGCTTGTGAGAGTGGGATAATAAAAAGAAGCAAAAGGAAAGTAAAACACCACAGACCCACTTCCCACTATGAACCTGTCACGCCCAGGAATCCGAACCGCCGGGACTCCCTCGGACCGACCCCGAATCCCGAGTGTGAACCCGTTCACTCAACCCCGTGAACAATCTCAATCACACTCATACAATAGTATCGAGGTTTGATACCATGCTATAACGCTCCGATTTCTGACTCCTGGAGAACCAGAGGTTAAACTGTCTATTTAACCCAATAGACCCTCATTTACCACAGAAGCTTAACTCAATTCTTGCATATGAATGCACCCAACTTCACCTTAACCAATCCCCATGGGCCCTACATCGAATCATACATCTTAGTGGAATTTTACTTGTCCACACTTTCAAGAATCACTCACTTTCAAGCCTCAAAACTTACTATGTTTAGAATCTGAAACTCAGACCTACACCATTGGATAGAGAATCCAAAAATACTCAATTTAAAAAAAATCACACTCAATTCTGATCTAAAACGAAGAAATTACGTCGAAACGAAGTTTTGAAAAATGCTGTGAACAGTAATTTTGATTGTGCGAAATGCCAATCTCGATTGTACGAAACTGGCATCTCGATTGTGCGAAAAAAATCTCGATTGTGCGAAGATTTCACCCTCTCGGGACCTCAGACCTGCAATATTTTGCACGATCGAAATGAGGGTTTCGATTGTGCAAAATTCCTCCTGTCTGGACCCTAAAAATCATCATAAATCATCACCCCTTCGCACAATCGAAATGGGGGTTTCGATTGTGCGAAATAGACACTTCGCATGATCGAAATGCACCTCTCGGAACTTCCAACAACCCTATACATGGTCCACATGAAGCCCAATAAACATTTTATCATCCTAAAATCCCTCATACATGATCCATAACATAAATAAAAGGTTCCAACATCAATCTCATACTCAAGATCACATTCATAATTGAATTATACATCAAAATGAATCATTATCCTCCACAACCACAATTCATTCACAATGAAAACATCATCAAATGAACCAAGTGCCACCATGGGCATTACATAAACTAAACCATTGTCTTTTCACACCCAACAAGTTTATAATCCAATACATATATCGAAATTACATTTGTCCAAGCTATAACCACAACTCAAAAAGGCGTCACATGCCACAAGCCGGCATGGACAGCCACAAAATGCTCAACATCCAAAAGATAGCATAAACACCACTGGAGTTCCACTTGGACACTCATGTCCCATCTGTCATCGGTGCTTTATCTATAAAAGAGTTTATAATAAAGGGGTGAGCACCATTGCAGCTCAGTAGAGATACCCCAACCCTCCTAAGTGCTGACTTGACACCGACTTACATGGAATGCATATGAATACACTACATGCCACATCCACAATCTCACAAACCAATCAACATATGCAATTAAAGAGGATTGCATACTTCACGAATCATGTATAACATGTTCAAACATAAAAACATTAAGGAAAGTAAATGCTCTCTCTCTCGGTCCTCATCCAATACCCTACATGATTGGCCCTCTCCGAGGATCATGTAACCTTGGACACCTCCGATAACCATCCAATGACCGGGACAACTTCGAAAGGTCATTCTATCATAGCAATATATAGGATTGCCATAGAGTGAAGGGGCAACTCTGAGGCTCACAAATCTTGGACATTCTCCGGTAACCATCTAATGACCGAGACAACTCCGAGGGGTCATTAGTATTGGACATACTCCGATCCTAGGCATTAAGCCTTAGTATGGCGGGTCCACTCTGAGGGCCATACATAGTGGATAATTTTACCACATTTCACAACACGGTTGGACCACTCCGAAGCCCCGTGTACCTCATTTGCGTCATTTTTTTCGCAACTTCCCACATATGCAATATGACTGCATAAACACATGACATTTTATTTTCATGCTTAACTCATGCTCATTGATACTGAAAAGAAGTAACAAGCATATTTCCCATCACCACACACCACATATAGCACATATATGTATAACACATGCATATATCATCTCATATGCATACAACTTCAAAATTAGCATATTTTACTCATGCTACACTCAATGCATAATTTTAGCACATAGAATTAACATGCATTCAACAACCACATTCTCACATATAATCACATATATGACACTTGGTACACATTTTTCCACATATACACCAAATTGAGCATATAATGCCGATGTATCAATTTCTTACACTCACACACTTCAAACCCACATGCTACCACCAACACAATGGACACAATTGTGAAAAGATAGGACTCTAGAGAAGGAGAAAACACAACTTTCCACACCTCTCACCATCCTAAAGCATGTGAAACACAACCTACACCTCTCTTCTTCACCCAAAACCCTAGAATCGACAATTAGAAGAGAAGAAGAACCCCTACCTCGAAAATGAAGACCTTCCAAGCACTTCACCAAAATTCCAACAATGTCTATCTTGCTGAACCACCACTTTGATCGGTTCAAAGGGAAGCCCTAGCCGTCCCCTATGTATCTCCCTCATTCGGCAAGTCTTGAATCTAAGCCAAACGGGCCCGAAATGTAGAGAGAAGGGAGAGCTATGAAGATGGATAGTCTTAGAGAGAGAAAGAGGCGTGAGATATGGCTGGGAGTCTCAGCCACTGATATTTAAAATATCTAGGGCTTGCAAAAAGACCAAAATGCCCCCGGCCACTTAACGTACCCTCCGGGCCTCCGTTTTCAATTCCAGAAACTCCTACTGTCTCAAAATCACTTCCTTAACTCTCTAAACATTTCATCTAAGCCACTCTCAAAAATAAATATTTTTAAAAATTTTCTGGATTATGGGCCCACTTAAGTAGCATCCCGGGCCCCAGTTTGACCAAAAAGTCAAACTTCTCCAAATCTCCTAAAATTTTTTTAAAACCTTTAAAACACTTTCTAAACATGTTCCCCACACTCAGAACATGTTAATCACCACTCAAAATGCATTTATGGCAATTATAATACGAAAAATGCAAAACCGGCCAAAATTGGTCACGGTTTCTACAGAACCACCCCTCACACCCGTCGGACACCTCATCATCACCAACACCTCCTGTCCACTGTAGCATGCTAGCAAACCAAACAGACCCAGCTCCAATTGTAGACTAAGCCATTGACGACCAGCCATCTCCATCAACGATTAACCAGCCAGCAAACGCCACCGCCGTCGCAATCAATTGCCAAGTTACCAATTCTTCCACAATTATAACACGCCCCATTACCACCACCACCACCATGATACCCATTGCCTCCCCCACCGCCATCTCATTTACTGCTTCTCTATCCGCCATTAAACCCATACTCGCTGCCCCTGCCCCCGGAGCCGTAACCACCACCACGGCCTCCTCTTCCACCGTCGTAACCCTCTTTCCGTTAGGACCGGTGACATCAATGGCTTTGGCTCGGAAGGATCTACCCGTTCAAGTCAGCTTTGGCTTTGGCTTTGGCTCGACCAGATTTGTGTTTGAAGGAGGTGATGGAGAGAGAGGGGGAGAGGGAGAGTGATGGTGTTATGGTCTGATGAGAGATATATATATATATATATATATCTAGATATAATGATATTTTATATTTGAAATTGATTGATGTGAATGTTATTTTAATGTAAAAGTAAGTGAATGTTTAAATTTGAATTTAGGTGGGAGTGAATCGTGATCGTTGATTGAAGATAGGTAGAGTAATTTTAGACCGTAGATAGTTATAGATATTTTAAACCGTCAGATGAGTTTTTTAAGCATTTTTTGCCGTTAGATGATAATTTTTTTGAGCAAGAGATTCAAACACAAACCTTAAATGTAATATAGATATATGTACAAACATGAAATTGGGTTTATTGTATTCATTATTTTTTAGGATTTTTGTTCCGATTAATAGATAGATCTTACTTCCCTGAGTAATTCTTGAAAGTTTTGTTGTGAACCGTTAGGTAGATCGACGGAAAATTAAGTTCGAAATTTTACATTTTCGAAACTTGAAATTGGGCGTTTTTTATTTAGGCTGAGAGAGGGGGTGATTTTGGTACCGTTGCGTAATTTAGATCGAGATGAGTTCAATGGTTTATTTATACACGCGATTTGGTGCCTGGAAGTGACCGAAAAATGGCCAGAAAGTTTTGAAAAGTTGGCTGATCGTGACTTGCAAAGAAAAGAAAAAAAAGGAAAAAAGAGAGGAAGAAGAAGAAGGAAGTGGGCGCCACATGGCCACGCGCGCCGCCGGTTGTGGGGCCCCTTTCGGCTGCTGTGAGGACCGAAAAAATGGTATTCCAATCCCACTCACCGGGCCCACCCACTGGGCCCACTTTGGGCCCTGGGACATTTTTATATTTTTTAAATTTTTTAAAATTGATTTTTAAATTAGAAAAATAGGAAAAGTAAACTTTTAAAATTGTTTTTAAATTCCAAAAAATTCTAAAAATATTTGGGTAATCATTTGGGGACAGAATGCTCTTGGGTTTTAAATTTAAACTTAAAATGAGGTTCTCTTGGGGTTAAAGTAGTATAAAAAGTGTGCATCAAAATTAGATTTTTATTTTCTTTTATTTTGGAAATATTTTAAAATTTCTAAAAAATTCTAGAAATTTCTAGAAAAATTTGGGTAACCTTTTAGGGACAGAATACACTTAGGTTTTAAATTTCAAGTGGAGTTGAGCTTCCCTCGTTGTTAAATTTGTTCTAAAAGTATCCCTCAAAATTGAGTTTTCATTTTCTTTTACTTGAAAAATATTTTTAAATTTTTGAAAAATTTTAGAATATTCTAGAATGATTAAATAGGGTTCTTAGGAATAGATAGGCCCAGAAACCTAGATTAGAGTTAGGTTTGGACTCCCTCGATGATTTAGGTACATTGGAGATTTGGTTGTGTGCTTGCTCATATAATTGGTGATTGTATTATTTTCCTTCCTTAATTGTATTTCTTTGAACTCATAATTATTCATGATATTTGATATTAGTTTAATTGCGTATGAGTTATTTTATTGTGGTGATTGAACTTCTGTTAGATTAAATTAATGTGGTAAGTAGGTTAGATCTTTTATTTTGGTTTAATAGGGTAGTTGTAGAGGCATGTAAGGATTGCCAGGGGGCATGTCAGGATTGCCAATACCTAATAAGGTATTTAATGATAGTATAGGAGGCCTGTAAGGATTGCCTAGGATTAATAGGGTATTATGTTTTTGTGCCTTGTGTTTTGAACTTAGATAATAGGTTCTAAATTTGTGTGATAGGGGTTGAATTGGGATGGTATATAGGACGACGTCTACTTTAGAGACATAAGATAAATAAGGAAATGATTTGTATCTATTTGTATATACTTGTTGTCCCTCATATAGTGGGTATGTTTACCGGTTCTCTAATCAGGTTGTAGTAGAGAGAACTTGCTCATGGGTTTAACCCACTTTGTTGACATTTCAGGTCTCAGATCGATTCCATCGCGCAGATACAATTTTGGGTTGGTTGATTGTGGCAGGCATCTCCTCTCATCAGTTTTCAGAGTAGGAACTATTCTTTTCTTCATATTCAGCTTATGAACTCAATTGGGATGTTGGTTGCTCAGTTATTTAATTTATAGTAATAACTCTTGTTCTTTTTGGTCAAGGGGTCCTTGGGTTACGGGACTTCCAAGTTGTATTGCCAGACACGTACTTTATTTATTTTACATTTTTACTTCAGAATGACTTTCTACTCTGCTTTAATTTTTTTTTTCATTCCATCTTTGTATTATATGCTTGTTGCTATCAATTGTAAGTATCTCTTAGGTTTTGTGTGTGAGACTAGCCACCTTATGAGCAAAATTTTGTAGGGGTATTTCAGTTGGTATCAAAGCATTCAACGTTCAAGTATTTTTTGTGTCACATATTCTGATAAATAGAACTTAAGTATAGGACTTATTATACTCTACTTTATTATTTGGGTATTGATGTCTTTTTTGTTTCATCTTCAGATGCCACGCCGTAGGAGAATGAATATGAACTGAATCATTGATCAAGACAATGCTCAGGGTGGGAATGCAGAGATACCTCCTAATTTCGTAGCCATTATCGCTCAAGCTGAAGGTATAGGAATGGCGACTGCTCTTCAAAATCAGCAACCATAGCGGATGGCACAATTCCATTACCCATGTAGCATCCCAACACTTGGGAGAGGGTACGAAATTCCTTCATAAAGGGAATCTGCCAGAGTTTTCAGGATCTACGGAGGTGACTAAAGCATATAAGTGGATGAAGGACATTGAGCGTCATCTTCATATGATTACGTGCACTGAAGTACAGAAATAGATGCTAGCTACTTTTAAGCTAGTGGGGGATGCATTACAGTGGTGGGAGTCGGTGACTACACTAGAGCAGTGACTACGTTGACTTATGCAAATTTTTAGGTCTATTTTGATGCTAAGTATTTCCCATATATAATGAGGGCAGCCAAAAAGAGGAAATTTCTAGAGTTACAGCAAGGGGAGAGGACAGTTGCAGTGTATGAGCAAGAGTTCACCAACTTATCGTTATTTACACCTGAGGAGGTGGGCACTGAGGAATAGAATATGCGCTGCTTTGTGAATGGGTTGATTTGGCCTATTCGACAGGTTATCTTGGGCTGTCTAGCTTATACTACTTATGCTCAGGCGGTTGATGTTGCATTACAACATTGCCAGTCGAGGAAGGACTACAAGAAGGGAAAGGGAGAGAAATGACATGACAGGGATTCCACTAGTCAGATAGTGGAGAAGATAAATGAAAATAATAGTAGGTGATAAGTGTTCAATTCTATGCATTTGAACCCTCTTTATTGCATATGTTAGTCCCGTTTCTACGTTTACCAAGATATGTTTACGGTATTTTTGTGTCTGTGATGTATGGCAGGTCTTGTAGTAAAAGGAGCAAAGTTTGAGGCTATTTGCAGCTGAAGAGAAAAGTCAGAAGTGCAGCCAAGGCATCTCGATCAATCGAGATGTTGATCTCGATCAATCGAGATCTCGATTGATCGAGATCTTACTTTGATTGATCGAAATCTTGATCAATCGAGATCCAATCTCAATTGATCGAGATTCTGCAGAGCCACTTGCCCACTTGCTCACCTGCTCTCCCACTTGCAACAAAATCCCCCTTTTTGCACGACTTAGAGGGATTGTCTGACTTGAACAAGACCTTATGAACATGTGAATGGCTAGTGGTGGAAACCACCCCTAGTTCTCTCTCCCAACTTTTACTCTTTAAATTTATTGTTATTACATTCATGCAATAGTTTTATAAACAAAACTCAAAACCTTGTTTTTAGGATTAAAGTGGAAGTAATCTTTCTTTAAGACAATTACGACTAGTCCTCGTGGGATCGATACCCTCTATATAGAACCGTATCTACAAAGATTCGTGCTCTTGCAAGTGGTTAAATTATATTTTGATAAAAGGGGCAAAAATAAGCTTACAATATAATTCAAGTTCCAACTATATCAAAATTTTGGCGCCGTTGCCGGGGACTACGGTTTAATTGTCGCCATTGGAAGATTAAATCTGGTTTAATTCTTAGGCTAGAAATTCTTTCATTCTTTTTTTTTTTTGTATATATCTCGTTCTTATTTCTCAAATTTCTTGATTTTAGGTATACCACATAGCGGGCATCTAAAAGAATTAAAGTTGGAACCCTTTGTGAGTATAAAGTCTATAATTAGTGGGTTTGAGTTCATTCAATTTTTTTGTATATATTATTGTTTATTTTGCGTATTGAGGTGTTGTTCTATTATTAATGCATGCTAGGTAGACAGTCTTTGTCACTTCCGTTGCTTCCGTGTAATATTGAACTTGAAAGAACACTTAGACAACGTAGAGGAACCTCTAGGGACCCTATATTGCCTAGGACCGAAAACATGGACCCAAATGAAAGACAACCTCCCGGACTACCTCCTTTTAATCATGAACAACAACCTCCACCTCCTCCTCCTCAAGGAGAGTTGCTTATGGACTTTTATCTTCCAACTACATTTGAAGTACCTTCATGTATTCAATTTTCGGATGTAGCGGCAAATCAATTCGAAATAAAGTCCTCCACCATCAATCTTCTTAATAGCTTCCATGGTCTCCCTAATGAGGATCCATACCGGCATTTAGATTACTTCCTTTCTGTGTGTTCCACCATTCGTGTACCACACTTTACGGAGGATGATCTAAAGCTGTGTATGTTTCCATTCTCCTTAAAAGATAAAGCTAGAAGTTGGTTCAATTCCTTAGAACCTAACTCAATCCATTCTTGGGCGGAGATGCAAATAGAGCTCTTAAAAAAATACTTCCCAATGGTAAAGACGAGTGATATTCGGCGAGCAATCACCGAATTCACCCAAATTGATCAAGAACAATTTTATGAGACGTGGGAGAGATTAAAAGATCTTCTTAAATCTTGTCCGCATCATGCTGTCCCAAAATAGCAGCTAGTGCAAAGTTTTTATGATGGGGTGAGTGAGCAACATAGGCAAATGATAGACTCCGCTTGTGGTGGTGGATACCTTTTGAAAAGCCCCGATGAGGCATGGAAACTTTTTCAAACCCTAAGCAATAATTCAGCTCAACGCTCCTCCACTAGAAAAGGGAAGGCCACCCAACCTTGTAGATAAGTGCATGAAATTTCATGGGTAGATGAGGTTGCCATGCAAGTAGAAGCCTTATCCCAAAAAATGGACCTAATCATGAAAAATGGGCTGCCTACTCCAAGCCAACCTGTTCAAAATCAGGAAGTGTGTTCGTTTTGCTATAGCACTTCACATTTTGTGCGAGATTGTCCTATTGCCGGACAATCTCCCGATTATGCTCAAGAGGAAGCGAATGCCTTGTACTCTAAACAGCTGAATGATCCATATTCAAATACGTACAATCCTGGTTACAAGAATCATCCAGCTTTTTCATGGAAACCTCAAGAATCAAGTCCCTCTTTTCAAGGGCAAAATTCCTTTACTTCTCAATCTCAACAGCCTCAATATGGGCCAAATCCTCAACCTTACAATCAAAGGTCCAATTACCAACAACCACCACCTCCTCTGAGAAGCCACGGCTTTGAAGAAAAAGTGATAAGCAATCTTGAGGCTAATACCCGCTTATTGTAAACTCACTCTCAATCAATCTCTAAGCTTGAAGCTAATGCTCAATCTATGGCTTGGTTAGAAGCTCAAATCGGGCAACTAGCTAATGCCTTGAATAGAAGGGAGAAAGGTAAGTTGCTGAGTCAACCGATGGCGAATCCTAAGGGTGTTCATGTGATTGAGGATCCATCATCTTTATCTTGTAATGCTCCTCCGGAGCAAGTTCAATCAATCACCACCTTAAGGAGTGGTAGAATCATAAATTCTAAAGTTGGGGAAGAAAAAGAAAAAAATGAATTCAATGAGCAATCCAAAAATCCAAAAGAATCCCAATCAAATCCAAATGTTTTTCCTTTAAATCCAAGTGTGACCAAAAACCCACAAAATCCGAAAGGAAAGGCAAGTGAAGTTGTGTCGTCATCAAGTCCAAATCTTGACACCTCTTTTGAACCTCCGATTCCTTTTCCTCAAAGATTGAAGGAACCTTCTCATTTTGGGAAGCAAGGAGAGAAAATTCAAGACATAATGGAGATCTTCAAACAAGTAAAGATCAATCTCCCTCTCCTTGATGTTATCCGACAAATTCCCTCCTATGCTAAATTCTTGAAGGACTTGTGCACTCAAAAGCCAAATCTAGGAATAATGCTCCTAAGAAAGTCCTCCTAACTGAGCACATAAGCTCCATTTTCCAACACCAAACCCCTCCTAAATTTAAAGATCCGGGTGCTCCGACCATTTCTTGCACCATCAGAAATCAATCTTTTGAAAAGGCACTTCTTGATTTAGGGGCTAGTGTCAATTTGCTTCCATTCTCAGTTTACCAACAACTAGGTTTGGGGGAACTTAAGCCTACCACAGTTGTGTTGCAACTTGCCGACCGCTCGGTGAAGCAACCACGTGGCATCATTGAGGATGTAATAATTCAAGTGGACAAATTCTACTTTTCGGTGGACTTCATAGTCCTTGACACGGAACCGGTTCAAAATCCAAATCGACATATTCTTATCATTCTAGGTCGTTCATTCTTGGCTACGGCAAACACTTGCGTTAATTGCCGTACCGGAGTGATGGACATCTCTTTCGGGAATATGAAAGTCCGTTTGAACATCTTTAATGCTTCTCACCACACATCTGACGATGAAAGTGAGTGCTTTTGTGTTGATGTAGTGAAAGACCTTGTTCAAGAAGCACTTCCTTCTATTCTTTCTAAGGATCCTTTAGAGGCATGCCTAAATCATTTCAACTGTGACGATTTTGACATTGAGCGATCCATTTGTGAAGTCAATTCAATGCTCGATGTCACTACTGTCATGGATTTGCCTAAACGGAGAGTTTCGAAAGAACCCTTGCCTCCTTTGTCCAAAACTTCCCAAACTCCTTCTCTAATTTTCCCACCACAATTTGAGCTTAAGCCTCTACCGGCTACACTCAAGTATGTTTTCTTGGGCACTAATGAGACCCGTCCAGTCATTATTCCTTCCAATCTCACCAATGATCAAGAGATGGAACTCCTAAAAGTGCTAAAAGAGCACAAGGAAGTAATAGGATGGAGTGTGGCAGATCTTAAGGGAATAGATCCTTCTATTTGTATGCACCGCATACACTTGGAAGAAGATGCAAAGACCCCAAAGGAGGCACAAAGTCGATTAAATCCAAATATGAAGGACGTTGTAATGAAGGAGGTGGTGAAGTTACTAGATACGGGAATTATTTACCCCATCTCAGATAGCAAGTGGGTTAATCCCACTCAAGTGGTTCCAAAGAAGTCCGGTATTATGGTGCAACTAAATGATAAGGGTGAATTAGTTCCCCAACGCACCACCACGGGATGGAGAGTGTGCATAGATTATAAAAAATTAAATTCGGCAACTCGGAAAGATCACTTCCCCCTCCCATTTATTGATCAAATCTTGGAGAGATTAGCCGGGCAAAATTTTTATTGCTTTTTAGATGGATATTTCGGCTATAATCAGGTTGCTATAGACCCGAGGGACCAAGAGAAAACCACCTTTACATGTCTTTTCGGCACATTTGCTTATAGATGCATGCCCTTTGGGTTGTGCAACGCACTGTCGACTTTTCAACAGTGTATGATGTCTATCTTTTCGGATATGGTGGAAAAATTCTTGGAAGTGTTCATGGATGATTTTTCCATGTTTGGGCCTTCATTTGAATCATGTCTCCAAAATCTATCCCGTGTTCTCAAATGATGTCAAGAGACCATCCTAATTCTTAGTTAGGAAAAAAGCCATTTTATAGTTCAAGAGGGTATTGTCCTAGGGCACATTGTGTCTAAGAGAGGAATCGAGGTTGACAAAGCCAAGGTTGAACTCATTTCCAAACTTCCTCCACCATCAACGGTGAGAGAGATTCGTTCATTCCTTGGGCATGCGGGCTTTTATCGCTGTTTCATCAAGGACTTTAGCAAGATCTCCCGACCTTTGTGTCGCCTTCTTGAAAAAGAGTCATGCTTTACCTTTGATGAAGCGTGCCTTAACACTTTTGAAAAACTCCGCACCATGCTTACAACTGCTCCAATTCTCATCCCTCCAAATTGGGCTCTCCCATTTGAGATCATGTGTGATGCATCTGATTATGCCATGGGTGCGGTCTTAGGGCAACGAGTAGACAAATTGCCACATGTCATCTACTACACAAGTAAAACCCTTTCCGAGGCTCAAATTAATTATACCACAACAGAAAAGGAGTTGCTTGCGGTAGTATTTGCCTTGGACGAATTTTAAGCTTATTTATTAGGTTCCAAGGTCATTGTCTATTCGGACCATGCTGCCCTTCGGCATTTTTTGGCCAAAAAGGACACCAAGCCTAGGTTGATCCGTTGGATACTCCTGTTGCAAGAGTTCAATTTTGAGATTAGAGACAAAAAGGGAACTAAAAATGTGGTGGCTGACCACCTGTCTAGAATTCTTGTTAAATCCCTCCATAACTCCATTCCAGTTTGTGAATCCTTCCTGGATGAACAACTCTTTGTCATTTCTCAAGAGGGTATCCCTTGGTATGCGGATGTTGTTAACTACTTGGCAACCGGTAAAATACCATCTTCTTGGACCAAGCAAGAGAATGATCATTTTTTCTCCCAATCACGATCATATTATTGGGACGATCCTCAATTGTTCAAATATTGCCCCGATCAAATAATTTGAATGTGTGTACCCAACAGTGAATTCCAAAGTATTCTCAAATTTTGTCATACACTCGCTTGTGGGGGACACTTTAGTGCTAAGAAAACCGCAACAAAAATTCTTCAATGCGGATTTTTTTGGCCAACACTTCATCGGGATGCATATTCATTTTGCCGCTCTTGTGAGCGATGTCAGCGCCTAGGCGCGATGTCTCGAAAGGACATGATGCCTCTTAACCCTATTCTTATTATTGAGATATTTGATGTGTGGGGCATTGACTTCATGGGACCTTTTCCACCCTCTACTGGTCATGAGTACATACTTGTGGCGGTGGACTATGTATCTAAATGGATAGAGGTCGTTGCTACCAAAACCAATGATCACGCAGTCGTGGTTAAGTTCATTCAAGCGAATATCTTTAGCCGGTTTGGTACACCTCGAGCCCTCATCAGTGACGGAGGTAAACATTTCTGTAACTGGTTCCTTCGAACCTTGCTTACCAAATACTCTGTCACACACCACCCCATACCATCCTCAAACTAGTGGCCAAGTAGAGGTATCCAATAGGGAGATTAAGAACATTCTTGAGAAGACCGTTTGGCCTGACCGAAAAGATTGGTCATTGTGACTAAATGATGCATTATGGGCATACCGAACCGCATATAAGACTCCCATTGGAATGTCACCTTACCGGTTGGTTTATGGAAAAGCGTGCCATCTTCTGGTTGAATTAGAGCATAAAGCTATGTGGGCCACCAAAACTTTCAATTTTGACATGCAAACGGCCGGATCTAATCGAAAGCTTCAATTAAATGAATTGGAAGAATTGCGACATGACGCGTATGAGAATGCTAAAATCTAAAAGGCAAAGTCCAAAGCCTTTTATGATCATAATATTCGAGTCAAAACATTTTCTCCGGGCCAAAAAGTATGGTTGTACAACTCACGCCTGCATTTGTTTTCTGAAAAACTTCGCTCCCATTGGGATGGTCCATTTTTGATTAATTCTGTTGCTCCCCATGGAGCGGTGGAATTGAAGGACTTGAAAGACGGATCGTTGTTCAAAGTAAATGGGCAGCGCTTAAAAGTGTGCGTGGATGACCAAGTTACCACCGAATACGTGAATGTCGTCACTTTGACGGATCCCGTGTATTTTGACTCGTGAGCCAACTCGGACGTCATGCCATAGACGTGTAAGGTGGTGAGGCCATGGTAGCTATCATGCTTCCATGATGTCCCTTTAATCCAAGGTAAATTTTGTATCTAAACAATTTAGTATCTAAGTCCCATAAGTCCAAGTCCATGAAGTATAACTCAAGCTGGCTATTTTTGAGCATCTCGAAATAATGCAGAGAGTTTGCTAAGTCCAAAGTCCCGAGAGGTAGTATTCTCCGATAGCACTTCGATAGGTCCTCGATCAATCAAAATCTCGATTGATCGAAGTTGATCTCGATTGATCGAGGTAGGATTCCGATTGATCGAAATCTCGATTGATCGAGATGTACATCTCGATCAATCAAGATTGACACGATGCCTGCACGTGAGCCGATTCCTTATTTAAACCTTTGGGCTCCCTCTCATTTCCATAATTCTTTCCAAGACCATCCGACTTCCTCCTCCCACTGAGCCACCACCACCACCACCCGCCCTTGAGTAGATCTATCTATTTGTACTTTCTGTTTTACTGTCTGTATTTTTCTTTCTTTATTTTTGATAGGCCATGTTGGCCATATTAGTTTTTGTGTATTCCACATCCATGTACCCTTTGTACTGAAACTTATGTTCACATATATGGAATACAGTTCTCCTTTCTTTTATACCCTGTGTTATATTTTCTGTCTTTATTTTTACTTTCTACCAATATCAATGCTCTCTCTCTACTTTGACTATGTATGTAGTACCACTTACCTAATTGTTATATGCGATTCAGTTGATGATTTTTGTTTATCACCGCCTGGTTTCAATTCCTGATACTGTTGAGATTGCTTCAATGCAGTATGGCGTTAATAAAGAAAGGCAGCCCCTTTGCATGCTATACGTTAGCGTGCCTGGATAGTCAATATCTTATCGTATAGACCTCTTAGTCAATTGGGAAACACCAGTTCTGAGTCTTGGATGTGCATTGATCTCGGCCTTATCCGCTTGTCCATAATTCTTTTATTATGTTCTTTTTATCTACTTTTTGTTCCATTTAATGCTCGTGGTATCTAGTTGGTGTTCCGTGCAGGTTTTTCTCATTTCCAGCATGACCGCCGGTATTGGAATGCCATTTTTGTCGCGTTCTGCAATCCCGGTAAATTCTTTCCTTGTTCTTCTTGTCCAAACATTGAGGACAATGTTGTGTCTAAGTTTGGGGGTGCGGTATGCTATACCACTTGCATATGCATGCAATGTTCAGTCTTTGTATTGATTGTCATTGTAGAGCAAGTTTCTTTTCTTGATATTTTTGCATGCTTGCTATGATGTCTTGTGTCATTGTAGAGCAAGTTTCTTTTCTTGATATTTTTGCATGCTTGCTATGATGTCTTGCTTTTTAAAGGAAGATCATTCGAATAAATGTCTGAGGTAAATGCAACAGGTAGTTAAGAACTTTAACATTGTAAATACCCACACTTTTGCAAGTTATATAATAGGCTAGAACGGTCTACATTTTTGTCCAAATATGAGCACGTATAGTTCTTGCCCTAAATTTGTCCTTAACTGCACAAATTCGCACACATGCATTTTAAGTTGTGGGGTATAAGTCTGATGGAGAATTTTATAAATTTCTGTTTTTATTCGAACAACTTAAAGAATAAGTTCTTCCGATTGTTGTAAAAAAAAAAAACATTATAAAATAAATGCAATAAGCCTTCTCACTCAATAAACCGGATCTCTATGCCTCAAAGCAGGGAGTATTCGAGTATAAGTGTGCAAGGTTGAGCAATAAAAAGCGAGTGGCTTGCTTAAGCTCATCGCTTTGCAAGCTTGGTTATTAAGTCCGAGGGGTGTATCTTCACCTAATGCCCTAAAACCAATTGGTTTGGGAGTCATTGGCCCAATGCCGCTACACGGGCTTGCAAGAAAGCAAAAAGAGCTAAGCATTGCACGGTCATCCGTACATGAGCAATCAGGAATATTTTGTGATAATGAACAACAGTGTCGAACCGTTTCAATGAGTTTTTCTTTTGAAATCAGATTTGTTCTTATTCTTCTCCAAATATGACAAAGTCACGCGCTAGAATGCATGTTCACTTTTCAAAGAGAGTTTTGGGGTCGAAATCGGTATGTTTGTTCGGACTGGCCATTATGTGGGGGCCCTCGTTTATTTATAGCTTGTGAAAGTCCATTTTTGCTAATGACTGCATAGTTCTGTAATACTTGTTACATTTGCCAAATGTGAAATGAATGGATGATCGCCCTTTATCTAGTTGATGACTGAGCATGATTAAATTTTTGTATAAGATAGTTAATTTCATTTTTGTAATATTGCATTGCTAAGGGACTAGCAATATGTAAGTTTGGGGGTGTGATAAGTGTTCAATTCTATGCATTTGAACCCTCTTTATTGCATATGTTAGTCCCGTTTCTACGTTTACCGAGATATGTTTATGGTATTTTTGTGTCTGTGATGTATGGCAGGTCTTGTAGTAAAAGGAGCAAAGTTTGAGGCTATTTGCAGCTGAAGAGAAAAGTCAGAAGTGCAGCCAAGGCATCTCGATCAATCGAGATCATACTTCGATTGATCAAAATCTCGATCAACCGAGATCCAATCTCGATTGATTGAGATTCTGCAAAGCCACTTGCCCCTTGCTCACATGCTCTCCCACTTGCAACAAAATCCCCCTTTTTGCACGACTTAGAGGGATTGTCTGACTTGAACAAGACCTTTGGGGACCTTCTTGATATAGTTGGTATATATATTGATATATATATATTTATGGTGGGCCCCAAGGTTGAAAATGTAGCCATAAAGCACACAAAGAGGCCATTTCTCATATATCTCTCACACACAATAGAATACACAAGGAGAGACATTCAGGAGAGGAGAAGAAGGAGCTGAACCAGACCTTGAAGCTCCATTTTCTTCATCAATGGAAGAGTGCAAGGCAACCATGAGCTACTAACTTCTATACTAGGGTGTTGTTGAAGCCCCTAGCCATGTAAACTTGTTCATTGTTGTAGCATTTTGGGATTTGTTCTTAAATGTTGATTATTTAGCCTAGTGACCATGTACACTAATACATCTCTTTTATATATTCATTTGATTTTGGTTTTATTCTTGTCTTAGAGTAGAATCTATCTTGTGAATGCACAACATTTGTTTCTTCCACAAGAAGGACAAATGATGGCTAAGTAATGGTACTTTAAATATATGTGGTGTGCTTGCTTGTATAGACCATGCCAAGATAAGGTAGTTTGGATGCATGTAGGTTCTCTTAGAAAGTAGGGTAATTAGTTAGGATGAAGAACTATGCTTGTTGAAGATGGATTATGATAGGTTGGTGCTCACATTAATCTTTTGATATGTCATTGAGGTCACAAGCCTAATGACATTGTTAGGCATTTAATTTATCAATCCCTGATCGGCGTTGAATGTTACGCATTCTAGCCTCTTAACTTATGTATTTTATTCTCTTAGTGATAGATTATTTTGTTATTTTACTTCGTTTTAGTGTTTTCTCTATTTTCAGGGCCTTAATGATTATTTCAGTTAAAAACAAGCTTTTGAGCTTTTAAAGAAGACATCCAAGATGGTGAGATTAAGCCTACATCAAGGAGATTCACTCAACCATTTATTTCAACTCAAATCAGCCCAAGAAAGAGGTCCAAGAGAATTACAACTGCTTAAGAACGTTTCAGGCCTGAAGCCCAAATCTGCGTATAATACAGTCTTAATCCTGTTTTGGAAAACGGACCAGAAGTCTTATTTCCGAGCCTCAAATCGACAGAATTCTTGAGTAAAGTTCAACAAAATTTGATTCTGCACACTTTTGTATTTCACGAAAATTCTGTAAATCGGACTTCTAGTGGGTCAAAAGTTGGGCCGAAGTTAGCAGGAAAAACCCACCTGATTAGTGCTGCGGGAAACCCTAATTTATTCCTAATTGGATTAGGACTTTGGTGTATTCTCTTGGGGGAATAAAGTGAAGACTTAGAGGCTGAATTGAGGGAGAATTATTGAGAGATAGAGATTAGAGAGAGAGCTTGGAGAGTCTGAGAGGGCTGAGAAGAGAACAGAAACATAATTGCAGAGCCATTGGAGAACAAAGTCATACGCGTAATTTAGAAAGATGATGTCGTCTTCCTCAACAGTTAAAACTTCTTCTTCTACCATGAGCAGCTAGTTCATCCACTAGGGTTTTGATGTAGCCCTAACAAAGCATCAATGGTTTGATTGTTTTAATTATTGGGGACCTTTATATACATGCATAGATTGTGTAATTCAGAGGATTCTTATTATAGAATTGAGCAATAAAAGTGTTGTAAATTCAATCTCAATGATTTCTTATCTTGTCTTAGATATTGAGTTGTTGTTATTGAACTCAATCTCTCTTGTTTTCTGTGATCATGAGAGAGATTATTACACAATGGTAATCACTGAATATATTGTTATCAGCTTTGATGGATTATGCCTAGAGAAGATGAACCAATTGCACCCTAGATTAGAGTAGTTAGGCAGATGGCCCACGCCAATCGAAGATAGTCCATGGCTTAGCCTTAATCATATGTAATCTTCTTAACGGATGAAGGTGAGCTTGTAGCCACCGACACCACTTATGCATGATGTAATTCCCCATAGTTGATTCAATTGACCATTGATTGTGGAGTTAGTGGTGAAGTCAAACACCCTAAATTTCTCTCATATTATCTTCACTATCTATTTACTTTGATTTATTTTATTTTATCTTTTTAATTAGTTTAAAAATCAGAATTCTTTTCTTAAATTTAATTAGAATTAATTCAGTATTCCAACTCATCAGACCATAATCCCTGAGGTACGATACCCCTTTTGATAGCCCTATTCTGCAAGGAATTTGTTCTATTGCGAAGTGTGGAAATTTTTAATTGATATACTTTTTGAGTCACACTCACACACGAATCAATTTTTGGCGCCGTTGCCGGGGATTATCTATTTGATTGATTGGACTTTACAGAATTAATTTTAATTGGATTTTTAGTTTAGGAAATTTTTATATTTTGTTTTTGATTTTGTTTTTGTTTTCTTTTCAGGTGCTTTTTGCTAATATATGCAAGGTCGTCGCTCTGTAGCTGATCCTTTGATACCTCTTGATCTTGAGCCTGAACGTACTCTTAGACAACAGAGGAACATCCCTGTTGATACCATTGTGCAAGAGGAAGAATTACTTGAAGACATGGCGGAAGAGAGGAATAACAACCTTATTCCTAATGCTAATGGAGAAAGAGCTAGATTGCTTAGGGACTACTATGTTCTTGAGACATATACATCACCAGCGGGTTTTCAACTGCCCAATGTCACAGCACAGAATTATGAGATCAAGTCCAGCATTATTCAGATGCTACCATCTTATTTTGGGCTGACTCAAGAAGACCCTTACAAGCATCTGGATGACTTCATTGAAGTGTGCTCAACTACAAAAATTCACAACTTCTCTGAAGATACTTTCAAAATGAGACTTTTTTCATTCTCTCTGAAAGACAAAGCAAAGGATTGGTTCAACTCTCTACTGGCAGGTTCTATCACGACTTGGACTCAGATGCAACATGAGTTTCTCAAGAAGTATTTTTCGATAGGGAAGACCAATCAATTCAGATGTGCTATCACTGGTTTCTCCCAACATGAGGGGGAACAATTTTATGAGACATGAGAAAGATTCAAGGACCTTCTTAGGAAGTGTCCCCATCATCAAGTTCCTAAGTGGCAACTAGTGCAGAGTTTTCATGAAGGGCTGACAGAAGCCAACAGACAGATGGTTAATGCGTCGTGTGGAGGTACTTTTATGTTGAAGAGTGAAGAAGAGGCATGGACCGTATTTGAAAATCTTAGTGACAACTCTCTACAACATGTGTCCTCTACTCGTTCTAGCAGACCTACCACTACAAGAAAAACTGATGGGATTTTTAAGGTTGGTGCTTCAGAAGCTATGCCAACTGATATTGATTTAATTGCACAGAAGGTAGCAGCAATTATGGCTGCCAATCAAACTCCTTCTGCTTCAAGTTCGACATTGCTAGGCCCTTGTGAGTTTTGCTCTAGTCCTATGCATAATGTGGGTAATTGTCCTTCAATGGCGCAATTTTCTGATGGTCAACATGAGCAAGTTCAAGCTACTTTCACTGGACCAATGAATCCTCCATAAGGTAATACTTACAATCCTACATGGAGAAATCATCCTGGTTTTTCTTATAGTAATCAAGGGGTAGCATTACAACCATCATATCAACCTAGGACTTTTGTGCCTCAATAGCAATATCAAACACAAAGTCCTATGGCCTAAAGAATTTCTGCTATTGAAGACAAGCTGACTCTTACCTTGTCCAAATTTGACAAGCTTGATTCTCTCATAGAGACAGTGCAAGCTACTGCAGCAATAGTACAATCCACAGTCCAGCTAGTGCACTCACATTCTCAATCCATTGCCAAATTAGAATCTCAGTTTGGACAGCTTGTTACTTCATTGAGTAGAAGAGAAGAAGGGAAGCTCCCTAGTCAACCAATTGTTAATCCAAGAGGGATGCAAGCTTCCACAAGCAACCCACACCATGAGCAAGTCCAAGCTATTACCACTTTGAGAAGTGGGAAGATAATTGATAATAAGGTGGGTGAGAAGAAAGAAGAAGAAAAAGTGACCACAAGTCCAAGTGCTGAAATTCCTTATAGGAAAGCAAGGGGACAAGCTGCATGACATGATGGAGGTGTTTCGACAAGTGAAAATTAATTTGCCACTCCTTGATGCCATCAAGAAAATTCCTCCTTATGCTAAATTTTTGAAGGACTTGTGCACTTAGAAAAGACGTTCTAAAAGCCATGTGCCAAAGAAAGTGATGCTGCCATAACAAGTAAGTTCAATAATCCAGCAGTGTACTCCTCCCAAGTACAAAGATCCTGGTGCTCCTACTATCTCATGCATTATTGGGGAGCACCATGTGGATAAAGCTCTTCTTGATTTGGGTGCAAGTGTGAATTTGCTACCCTATTCTGTTTATTTACAATTAGGCTTGGGAGAATTGAAGCCTACCTCAATGGTATTGCAATTTGCAGACAGATCAACAAAGTAACCCCGAGGAATCATAGAAGATGTGCTCATTAAAGTGGACAAGTTCTATTTTCTTGTTGATTTTATTGTACTTAACACTGAGCCGGTTTACAATTTGAAAAGGCACATTCCAGTGATCCTTGGTCGACCTTTCTTAGCTACTGCTGATGCTTGCATAAATTGTAGGTCAGGGATCATGGATATCTCATTTGGCAACATGAATGTCAAGCTTAATATGTTCAATGCTATCCAACACCCTCCAGATCAGAGTAATGTTTTCTGCATGGATGATATTGATGAATGTGTAGAGGAATTTGTTTCATCCTCTATATATCGGAACTCCCTAGAGGTATGTAAGTCTCTTTATGACTTTGAGAACATTAATGATGAAGGGTTATGTGAAGAAGTGCATGCTATGCTGGAAGTGGATGCTATTCAGAATACTCCACCATGGAGAATTCCAATTGAGCCACTACCTTCTCTCTCTAGCACTCCCCTAGTGCCTTCATTGGAGTTCCCCTCCAGAATTAGAGTTGAAGCCTTTGCCTGACAAATTAAAGTATATATTTTTAGGGGCACAGAAAACTCCTCCTGTTATAATTGCCTCTGATCTGACAGAAATTCAAGAGAAGAGTTTAGTAGAGGTCTTATCTCAACATCGTGAAGCAATTGGGTGGAGTGTTGCTGATCTTAAGGGCATTGATCCCTCAGTTTGCATGCAAAAAATTCATTTGGAAGAAGGATGTAAGCCAACTAGAGAGGTACAAAGGCGACTGAACCCCAATATGAAGGAGGTGGTGAAGAAAGAGGTTATCAAATTACTTGATGCAGGCATCATTTATCCAATTTCTGACAGCACATGGGTGAGTCCGACACAAGTGGTTCCTAAGAAGTCTGGCCTTACCATTGTCCCTAACTCTATGGGAGAGCTTGTTCCACAACGTACTGCCACAGGTTGGCGTGTGTGCATTGATTACAGAAAGCTCAATTCTATGACAAGGAAGGATCACTTCCCTCTTCCCTTCATTGATCAAATACTTGAAAGGTTAGCTGGTCAGAGCTATTATTATTTTCTGGATGGATACTCTGGTTATAACCAAGTGGCTATGGATCCAGAAGATCAAGAGAAGACTACTTTCACTTGTCCCTTTGGTACTTTTGCTTATCATCGTATGCCATTTGGATTATGTAATGCTCCGACAACATTCCAGAGGTGTATGATGGCTATCTTTTCTGACATGGTGGAAAAATTCTTGGAGGTGTTCATGGATGACTTCTCTATGTTTGGATCATCCTTTGAAAACTGTCTAAGTAATTTATCACTTGTGCTTCAAAGGTGCCGAGAACATAATTTGGTACTTAGTTGGGAGAAGAGTCATTTCATGGTGAAAGAGGGTATTGTGTTGGGCCATATTGTTTCAGAGAAAGGCATTGAAGTTGATAAAGCGAAGATCGATTTAATTGCAACTTTGCCTCATCAATTTCGGTAAGGCAAGTTCGATCTTTCTTAGGCCATGCTGGGTTCTATAGAAGATTTATCAAAGATTTCAGTAAAGTTGCTCGACCATTGTGCCATTTGTTATATAAAGATGTTCCCTTTATCTTTGATGAAGACTGTGTGCAAGCTTTTGAAAAGCTTCGGTCTCTGTTATCCTCTACACCAATCATGTAGTCTCCAAAATAGGCTCTACCTTTTAAAATCATATGTGATGCCTCTGATTATGCAGTGGGAGCCGTGTTGGGACAAAGAGAAGAGAAACGACCACATGTCATCTATTATGCTAGTAAGACTCTCTCTGATGCCCAACTCAATTATACAACCACAGAGAAAGAGCTTCTAACTGTAGTGTTTGCCTTGGACAAATTTCGTTCTTATTTATTGGGGTCCAAGGTGGTTGTCTACTCTGATCATGCAGCATTGAGACACTTATTGGCGAAGAAAGAAACCAAACCGCGTCTAATTTGGTGGATTTTATTGTTGCAAGAATTCAATTTGGAGATAAAAGACAAAAAGGGAACTGAGAATGTGGTTGCGGATCATTTATCTAGGATTGAGTTTGAGCCGGTGATCGATGCATTACCTATTCAAGATTCATTCCCGGATGAGCATTTGTTTGGAATTGGTTTGATGAAAGAAAATGGTCAAAGGTTGAAGCATTGTGTGGAAGGATGTGTGCCAAGAAGAGACGTAGAGTCCGTCGACTTGACGGATCCCGTCTATCCAACTTAATCCCTTCGGAGAGTTGATCGTCCCCTACGGATGTTAAATTGTAGGTTCTATATGTATTTCTATTCTTGATATTCTTTAGTTTTCTTTGATTTTGATTTTTAGTTTTAGTTTTCTTAAGTTTTTCTTCAATTCTAGTTGCGTTTTAATGGTTTTTCTTTGAGTTTTTGATGTATAAGTTGCTTTCGGAGGATGCCAAGAGGTGTACCGAGGTATTTGGACTCAAGATGGGTGAAAAATAGTGCTCTCGGTTGACCTTGGGCGATGGAGACTCAAAAATATCAAGTCTCGGTCGACCTTGGGCGATGGAGGGTCCAACAGGCATCCAGGAGGGGGATCGATCGCCCCAGAGGAGGGGGATCGATTGCCCCATGATTTTCCAAGAGAACACCCACCAGCAGGTGGGCAATCGATCCCCCATCCAAGGGGGATCGATTGCCCAGGCCCATGGAGGGGCTGCCCGAATTTTTAAGGCCTATAAAGGCCACCTCTCATCCTTTGTTGATACTACTTGCATCCTATACCTCTTTAAACTCCAATTCAAGTCCTACTTCAACCGGAAGATTATTTTCTTCAATTGGTGATTATTAAACAAGATTTCAACATTGATCAACATCAACTTCAACATCAAATTGGATCAAAAATCACTAGTTCTCAAAAGAAGCTCTCACTTTTTCAAGTTCAACATCAAAGTAAGTGAAGTTTTTCTTTGAAGAATTTATTCAAATCTTTTTGAGGGCTTTGAAGATGAAGTTTGGGGGATCAAATTGGTGCATTCACTTGTTCAATTTGGGTGGAAAAATTGCCGAAAAGAGAAGGTTGAAGGTTATAAAAGAATTGTGCACACCAAGTGTTCGATTTCATTCATCAACCACACTTTTTCTACTTCTATGGCACCAAAGAGAGCAAGTCACCAAGGTGCTTCAAGTTTACGTAATCCTCGCCGAGCGAGGCATGATTCCACCACAGGTTCTTCACGATCTCGCCGAGAAGGTATTCAAGAGAGATGGCATCCAAGGGCTTTGAACTTTGAGACCACGTTTGACATAGCCGAACTCTATGGTATGTTTCCCGAGACACGATGGTGGATTTTCGACATCCGTCGTCATCGGTCGGCATCCATTTTTGTTCCATTCTCATCTACTATCTACCCGAGACTTGTCAAGGTATTTTATCAGAACTTCATGCCGACACCTGATGAGCGGGAGGTGCTTACTTCTTCAGTAGATGGAACAATAGTTCGAGTGGACATGTCATCCATTGCCATTGCCATGGGTTGTCCTCATGAGTGCCCAGATGATTTGACTCATATCTATACTCCTCTACCCGACGAGTTGTCAGTGGGTAATTTGGTTGCACGTTTGTGTGCTAACCAGTTTTCCAGGCCGAAAAGAAATGCAGCTTCTAAGTCTTCAATGCCAAATCATTTATGGTTCCTTGACGTTGTTCTACTCAAGAATGTATGCCCAATTAGACATAAAACCGAAAGACGTCAAGAGTTCCTCAGATCCTTATATGCTTTACATTTTGGGCATTGGCTGTCATTCCGACAGATTATCTGGGGCCAGATGGAGAAGTTCTATTCTAAGGTTGTGGCCAAGGCACCAGACAGTGCAAGTGACTGGGAGTTTCCATTCCCTACTATTATTCACCAATTACTTGTGGCACAGGGATATGCAGTCCATGAGGACGAGCTTGCCTTTCCACGTGATCTTCATTATGGCATGCATGACTGAAATTTGAGCAGATCTCATATGCACCAGAGAGTCATAGTGACGCTTGGTGAGGTATCTCGGTTGGCCTAGGGAGGAGAAAATATAGATATACCACCACCGATGGAAGATCCTGAGGAGATGGAGGCAGAGGAAGAGGAGGTGCATGCAGAAGCTAGTGGCCATGATTATCAATATTTAGAGGGACAGATTGCTGGGTTGACAGCCCAGTTTGGCACATTACAGACAGAGGTATCCACACAGTTTGGAGCAATGAGGACAGAGATGGCGGATCACTTTCGTGACACTCGCCAAGAGCAACTAGAGATGAAGAGGATGCTGCGTGCACTGATGCACCAAGCAAACTTGGATCTGGATGCTCAGTCACTACCACATCCTTGACAGGAAGGTAACCATCTTTTGTATTTTATTTTATTTTTAGTTTTCATTTTTCTTTTTAGTTTTATTTTTCTTTCTGTAGTTAGGTTTTTATTATAAAAAAAAAAAAAACATTTTTTGAAAAATGAAAAAAAATATATTTTATTATTTTTTTTTTAGGAATTTTCTTTTTCATATTTATTTTCACCCATACTATTTCACTTGATCTTTGGGGTATAGTGGTTTGTTTTGACAGGTTTTAACATCCAAGTTTGGGAGTGTGCTTTCAGTGCCTTCATGCTAGTGGTGTACTCTATTTTCTTTCCACTACTCCGGATTTCTGGTAACATCGTTCTTACCCTTCTCTATGCTTTGATTGAGTGTACATTGTGGACAATGTACAGTTTAAGTTTGGGGGTGAGCCAATGCCTATTTTTGTGCTTTACTGCATATGGGAAAATTTTTATGAAGTTCTTCTTATATTAGGATTTTATTTTATTTTATTTTCTTTTCTTAGTTTATTTATTTATTTTATTTATTTTGTTTTATTTTTAGATAAAATGTTTTGACATCATTCAAAGGATTAATACCTTATGTAGGTGCATAACTTGCAATTTTTGAGTATGTTTTAATTTTTGGAAACTGTGATTTAAATTATGTGGTTTTAATCATGGTTTGCAATAACATGCTTTGGAGTAATTAGTTTTAGTTTTCTTACATGCACAGACACACTAGCATAGTCTTGTGGGGTATAAACTTTGGCTGTGAGTTATTGAGTTACATATGCTTGATATTAATTAGTATCTCTTGAGAATGAGTACCGATAATGTGTTTTACTTGACTTCAATGAAAAAGAAAAAAAAAGGAAAAAAAAGTGATGAATAAGCAAATCAATTTGATCCTTTTCATGAGTAACCGGGCCTCTATGCCTCAGGAAGCACGGAGTGTT
Organism: Cornus controversa; assembly: GCA_026545225.1. Taxonomy (NCBI): domain Eukaryota; kingdom Viridiplantae; phylum Streptophyta; class Magnoliopsida; order Cornales; family Cornaceae; genus Cornus; species Cornus controversa. The sequence continues at coordinate 24,227,589 of CM048848.1, read as the reverse complement.
CGCGTCAAAAGTGAAATGGTGAGAAAAGATGAGCATTGGTTGTCTTGATTTGTAGCCTGACTGATTCGAGTAATTAGGTCTTCAGGGTATCTTAAAATCTAGTGCCCTAACGCCATCTGGTTTGGGAGTCACTGACTGAAAGCTTGCTATATGGATCTTTCAGAAAGCTTAATAGATCAAGACATTGCATAACCAATAAAGTAATGGAAAAAAAAAAGAATGATGAAAAAAAAATTGAAAAGTCATGTATGCATGTTGGGAAGTATGAGTTCAATAAGGGGAGCTAGTGAGTTGAAAGGGTATGTGCCTTAATATATTCAGAGCTGAGTTATGCTACATGAGATGACTGCTAGTTCACTTTACATGAGGAAGCTAGAGTTGATTATTTTGAGATATGTTGATGTGAATTATGTGTGAGAACCATTGCTTTGAATTATAGAATTTGAAAGTTTGAAATTATTCTTGAATGCAAGTTTGTAACTATATATTGTAATCTTCTTCTTGAATTAATGTTGAAACAGAATTTTGAATGCTTGTGGGTAATATTTTTGGAAACCCTCACGAGACTATACTCGTCCACTAGGGGGAACCTAGGGGTTTAAAGGCTTGTTGCATATGCTAAATGCAATCGTTTCTCCCACGAAAGTGGAGTTGGGTAGTTTAGTTAGTATTTAGTAGTTTCTTTGTTTTAGTTTTGTTTTATTCTATTGCTAAGGGACTAGCAATATGTAAGTTTGGGGGTGTGATCGGCGTTGAATGTTACGCATTCTAGCCTCTTAACTTATGTATTTTATTCTCTTAGTGATAGATTATTTTGTTATTTTACTTCGTTTTAGTGTTTTCTGTATTTTTAGAGCCTTAATGATTATTTCAGTTAAAACCAAGCTTTTGGGCTTTTAAAGAAGACATCCAAGATGGTGAGATGAAGCCTACATCAAGGAGATTCACTCAACCATTTATTTCAACTCAAATCAGCCCAAGGAAGAGGTCCAAGAGAATTACAACTGCTTAAGAAGGTTTCGGGCCTGAAGCCGAAATTTGCGTATAATACAGTCTTAATCCCATTTTGGAAAATGGACCAGAAATCTTACTTTCGAGCCTCATATCGACAGAATTCCCGCGCAGGATTGAATGAAATTTGATTCTGCACACTTTTGTATTTGACGAAAATTCCGTAGATCGGACTTCTAGTGGGTCAAAAGTTGGGCCGAAGTCAGTTAGAAAAACTCACCTGATTAGTGCTGCGGGAAACCCTAATTTATTCCTAATTGGATTAGGACTTTGGTGTATTCTCTTGGAGGAATAAAGTGAAGACTTAGAGGCTGAATTGAGGGAGAATTACAGAGAGATAGAGATTAGAGAGAGAGCTTGGAGAGTCTGAGAGGGCTGAGAAGAGAACAGAAACATAATTGCAGAGCCATTGGAGAACAAAGTCATACGCGTAATTCAGAAAGATGATGTCTTCTTCCTCAATAGTTGAAGCTTCTTCTTCTACCATGAGCGGCTAGTTCATCCACTAGGGTTTTGATGTAGCCCTAACAAAACATCAATGGTTTGATTGTTTTAATTATTGGGGACCTTTATATACATGCATAGATTGTGTAATTCAGAGGATTCTTATTATAGAATTGAGCAATAAAAGTGTTGTAAATTCAATCTCAATGATTTCTTATCTTGTCTTAGATATTTAGTTGTTGCTATTGAACTCAATCTCTCTTGTTTTCTGTGATCATGAGAGAGATTATTACACAATGGTAATCACTGAATATATTGTTATGAGCTTTGATGGATTATGTCTAGAGAAGATGAACCATACTGCACCCTAGATTAGAGTAGTTAGGCAGATGGCCCATGCCAATCGAAGATAGTCCATGGCTTAGCCTTAATCATATGTTATCTTCTTGACGGATGAAGGTGAGCTTGTAGCCACCGACACCACTTATGCATGCTGTAATTCCCCATAGTTGATTCAATTGACCATTGATTGTGGAGTTAGTGGTGAAGTCAAACACCCTAGATTTCTCTCATATTATCTTCACTATCTATTTACTTTGATTTATTTTATTTTATCTTTTTAATTAGTTTAATAATCAGAATTCTTTTCTTAAATTTAATTAGAATTAATTCAGTATTCCAACTCATCAGACCATAATCCCTGAGGTACGATACCCCTTTCGATAGCCCTATTCTACAAGGAATTCGTTCTATTGCGAAGTGTGGAAATTTTTAATTGATATACTTTTTGAGTCACACTCACACACGAATCAATCCCAAGCTTGCTACACTTATGAACATGTGAATGGCTAGTGGTGGAAACCACCCCTAGTTCTCTCTCCCAACTTTTACTTTTTAAATTTATTGTTATTACATTCATGCAATAGTTTTAGAAACAAAACTCAAAACCTTGTTTTTAGGATTAAAGTGGAAGTAATCTTTCTTTAAGACAATTACGACTAGTCCTCGTGGGATCGATACCCTCTATATAGAACTATATCTACAAAGATTCGTGCTCTTGCGAGTGGTTAAATTATATTTTGATAAAAGGGGCAAAAATAAGCTTACAATATAATTCAAGTTCCAACCACATCAGTAGGCACTTTGATAGGGTCAATCGTCCAGGGCAGCAGCCATGGAAGTGGAACAGAACTAATGGTGATGGTCAGTGAGGGGAAGCCTCTACTCACAAGACGCAGAATAGGGTACCGCAGGCACGGTAGGGTTAGTCAGACGGAATTAGTTGAGGAGGCCTACTGGTGTATTCAGAGGAAACTGCTATGGGTGTGGTGAGTTGGGGCATTCAGCTAAATAGTACCCTCACACCAATCTGGGATGGCTTAGTCAGCAGTGACAAAGACAATAACCACCTTTACTGGTACCACAAGTTCCACGGATTTAGGCTCAACATTGTCCAGCTTTACCCGCACCGCCAATGCCTGTGGGGCAACCTGGGCAGTAGATGCATTATGGGAGGGCCTACAAGGTCATGCTATATGATGTGCAGGCTCCTCAAGCAATTGAGGGTATGTTTCTGATCAATGGTGGATTTGGTCATGTTTTATTTGATATTGGTGCATCTCATTCCTTTGTATCTATAGCATTTGCTAGCTTATCTAGTATAGACATTAAGCCATACAGTTCTCTACTTACTATAGCTATGCTGTTGAGGGTTAGCATGGTTCTACGGGAACATGGTAGACAGGTCCTTATAGACATTGGTAGACTCAGGTTCTCGACAGACTTATTGATCTTGGATATGCATTCATATGATGTCATACTCTCGATGGATTGGTTATCACATTACCATACTGAGGTTAATTGCCATAAGAAGGCAATTATTTTTGCCATACTGGGTCAAAAGATGTATTTGATTGCTATGCCACAATCAAATGGAGGGTCTAGTATGCACCTATTCTTTATAAGTGAGGAGTCTCCGAAAGGAATTACAGTTTCTCTAGATTCGATTATAGTGGTTTCAGGATGTGTTTCAAGAGATCCCAGGGTTACCACCTAGTCATGAGATAGACTTCATGATAGATTTAGCTCCATGTACCAGGCCTATTACACAGGCCCTATAAAGAATAGCGCCAGTGGAAATGAGGGAGCTGAAGGATCAGATTCAACAACTGCTCAATCAGAAATTTATTTGCAAGAGTATTTCATCGTGGGGAGCACCAGTGTTGTTTGTGAAAAAGAAGGATATATGGGTCTTTTCACCTTTGTATTGACTACAGGGAATTGAATAAGGTCACAATTCGTAACAAGTATCTGTTGCCTAGGATTGATGATCTGTTCGATCAGCTGAAGGGAACCACCTACTTTTCCAAAATAGATTTAAGATCCGGGTATCATCAGCTTCGAGTAAGGGAGCAGGATGTACCAAAGATAGCCTTCCTTACCAGATATGGGTCTTATGAGTTCTAGGTTATGCCTTTCAAGTTGACAAACGCCCCAACTGACTTCATGGATCTAATAAACAGAGTGTTCAGGGCCTACTTAGATCTGCTTGTCATCGTCTTCATCAATGACATTCTGGTTTATTCTAGGTCAGATGAGGATCATGCTAGACACCTTCGTATCATTCTACAGACGTTGAGAGATCATCAGATGTATGCAAAGTTTGAGAAGTGTGATTTCTGACAGAGGAAGGTGAAGTTCTTGGGTCACGTAGTATCTGAGAAAGGTATAGTGGTCGATCCAAGTAAAGTGCCAGCGGTTTTGGAGTGGGGACATCCTACCTCACCTTTAGAGATTTACAGCTTTCTTGGGTTGTCTGGTTATTATCGTAGGTTTATTCAGGGCTTCTCTAAAATTGTTGGCCTGCTCACCCATCTCACTAAAAAAGGTGTGCCTTTCATTTGGGATGATTCTTGTCAGGTGGCGTTTGAGGAGTTAAAGACCAGATTGACTACTACACCAGTCTTAGCTACTCCCAGAGCGAAGTTGAGTACTTGGTATATACGGATGCATCGTTGTAGGGTTTGGGTTGTGTGTTGATGCAAGAGGAGAGGCTGATATCTTATGTTTCACGTAAGCTAAGCCTCACGAGCTTAATTACCCGACACATGATTTGAAGTTGGCAAACGAGGTTTTTGCTTTGAGGATTTGGAGGCATTACCTCTTGGGTGAGACCTTTAGATTATTCAGCAACCACTAGAGCTTGTAGTATCTTTTCTCATAGAAGGAGATGAATATGAAACAATGCAGGTGGTTGGAGTTCATAAAAGAATATCATTTTTTCATTCAATACCACCCAGGGAAAGTGAACGTAGTAGCTGATGCACTTAGTCGTCGACCCTACGTCAGTCTTTCCATTCTATTCAAAGTAGAGTCGAATGACTTGAGAAGCGTTGATGCCTTAGCTGATGCCTTTGTAGCATGTGTAGTGGTTACACCTGCTATCATTCGAAGGGTAGTTACAGATCAACTTACTAACCCACAGTGCGTAGAAAAGGTGGCTGAGTTGAAATTGGGAAAGGTACCGTTCTATATAGTGGGTATAGATGGAGGATTGAGGTACAAAGGGCAATTAGTGGTCCCTCACAGTGATGACTTGAGGAGGGCAGTGATGAGTGAGACCTACAGTTCTTAGTTTTTGGTAAACTTGGGAGGGGATAAGATGTACTAAGACATGAAATGGCAGTTTCAGTGGGCAGGTATGAAGAGGGACATTGCCATCTTTGTCTCTAAGTGTAGCACATGTCAGATGATCAAAATTGATCACCAGAGACCGCCGGGATCGTTACAGCCACTGCTTATACCGGAGTGGAAGTGGGAGAGCATCTCCATGTGTGAGTTGTGCAGTGCAGAAGCGATTGCGAAAAGTATTATAGAAGCTAGGGGGTGAATAGGATCACCTGCTTGTTTGCTTAATTTTTAATTAATTTAATTTTAAATTGACACTAGCCCCTAGGTCAAGAAGTGCTTTTTCAAAAGATTGATTTCCGATAGTGCACGAAATGGTCGGAGCACCCGGATCTTTGAATTTAGGAGGGGCTTGGTGTTGGAAAATGGAGCTTATGTGCTCAGTTAAGAGGACTTTCTTAGGAACATTATTCCTAGATTTGCGCTTTTGAGTGCATAAGTCCTTCAAGAATTTCGCATAAGAGGGAATTTGTCGAATAGCATCAAGGAGAGGGAGATTGATCTTTACTTGTTTGAAGATCTCCATCATGTCTTGGATTTTCTCTCCTTGCTTCCCGAAATGAGAAGGTTCCTTCAATCGTTGAGGAAAAGGAACCGGAGGTTCATAAGAGGTGTCAAGATTTGGAATCGATGGTGACATAACTTCACTTGCCTTTCCTTTTGGATTTGAAGGGGTATTTTGCAAATTTGGATTTAACGGCAACAATTTTGGATTTAATTGGGATTCTTTTGGATTTTTAGGTTGCTCTTGAAATTCCTTTCTCTCTTCCTCCCCTACCTTGGAGTTAATGATTTTTCCACTCCTCAAGGTTGTGATTGATTGAACTTGCTCTGGAGGAGCATTACAAGTTGAAGATGATGGATCTTCAATCATATGCACACCCTTGGGATTCGCCACCGGTTGACTTGGCAACTTACCTTCCTCCCTTCTATTTAAGGCATTAGCTAGTTGCCCGATTTGAGCTTCTAACCTAGCCATAGATTGAGCATTGGCTTCTAGCTTAGAGATTGATTGAGAATGAGTTTGCAATAAGCGGGTGTTGGCCTCAAGATTGCTTATCACTCGATCTTCAAAGCTTTGGCTTCTCGGAGGAGGTGGTGGTTGTTGGTAATTAGATCTTTGATTGTAAGGTTGAGGGTTTGGCCTATAATGCGGCTGTTGAGATTGGGGATTAAAAGAATTTTGCCCTTGGAAAGGGGGACTTGATTCTTGATTCTTCCATGAAAGAGTCGGATGATTCTTGTAACCAGGATTGTACGTGTTCGAATATGGATCATTCATTTGTTTAGCGTACAAGGCATTCGCTTGCTCTTGAGCATAATCGGGAGATTGCCCGGCAATAGGGCAATCTCGCACAAAATGCGAAGTGCTATAGCAAAACGAACATCCCTCCTGATTTTGGACAGATTGGTTAGGAGTAGGCAGCCCATTTTTCATGATTAAATCCATTTTTCGGGACAAGGCTTCTACTTGCATGGCTACCTCATCTACCCGTGAAATCTCATGCACTCCTCTACAAGGTTGGGTGGCCTTCCCTTTCCTAGTGGAGGAGCGTTGAGCTGAATTGTTGCTTAGGGTTTGAAAAAGTTTCCATGCCTCATCGGGGCTTTTCAAAAGATACCCACCCCCACACGCGGAGTCTATCATTTGTCTATGTTGCTCACTCACCCCATCATAAAAACTTTGCACTAGCTGCCATTTTGGGACAGCATGATGCGGACAAGATTTTAAGAGATCTTTTAACCTCTCCCACGTCTCATGGAATTGTTCTTGGTCAATTTGGGTGAATCCGGTGATTGCTCGCCGAATATCACTTGTCTTACCCATTGGGAAGTATTTTTTTAAGAACTCTATTTGCATTTCCGCCCAAAAATGGATTGAGTTGGGTTCTAGGGAATTGAACCAACTTCTAGCCTTATCTTTTAGGGAAAATGGAAACATACGTAGCTTTAGATCATCCTCCGTAAAGTGTGGTACACGAATGGTGGAACACACGGAAAAGAAGTAATCTAAGTGCCGGTATGGATCCTCATTAGGAAGACCGTGAAAGCTGGTAAGAAGGTTGAGGGTGGAGGACTTTATTTCAAATTGATTTGCCGCTACATCCGGAAATTGAATACACGAAGGTACTTCAAATGTACTCAGAAGGTAAAAGTCCATAAGCAACTCTCCTTGAGGAGGTGGTGGTGGAGGCGGTTGTTCATGATTAAAAGGAGGTAGACCGAGAGGTTGTCTCTCATTTGGATCCATGTTTTCAGTCCTAGGCAAAATAGGGTCCCTAGAGGTTCCTCTACGTCGTCTAAGTGTTCGTTCAAGTTCACTATTACAAGGAAGCAAAGGAAGTGACAATGACCGTCTACCTAGCATGCATTATCAATTGAACAACACCTCTATACACAAAAGTAACAAAAATATATACAAAAGAATGTGAATGAACTCAAACCACCAGTTTTTGAAGTTATACTCACAAAGGGTTCCAATTTGAATTCTTTTAGATGCCCGCAATGTGGTATACCTAAAATCAAGAAGTTTAAGATATAAGAACAAGATATATACAAAAAGAATGAAAGAATTTCTAGCCTAAGAATTAAACCAGATTTAATCTTCCAATGGCGACAATTAAACCGTAGTCCCCGGCAACGGCGCCAAAATTTTGATGTGGTCGGAACTAAATTATATTGCAAGCTTAATTTTGCCCTTTTTATCAAAATATAATTTAACCACTCGCAAGAGCACGAATCTTTGCAGATAAGGTTCTATATAGAGGGTATCGATCCCACGAGGACTAGTCGTTAATTGTCATAGAGAAAGATTAATTCTACTTTAATTCAAACAAAACAGGTTTTTGGTTTTGTGTTTAAAGCTATTGCATAAAGGAAATGACAATAAAATTAAAGAGTAAAGTTGGGAGAGAGAACTAGGGTTGGTTTCCACCCCTAGCCATTCACATGTTCATAAGTGTAGCAAGCAAGGGATTCATTAATTAAATGCCTAACAATGTCATTAGGCTTGTGACCTCAATGACATATCAAAAGATCAATGTGTGTGCTAACCTATCATAATCCATCTTCAACAAGCATAGCTCTTCAACCTAACTAACTACCTACTTACTCTACTCTCTAAGTGAACACTACATGCATCCAAACTACCTTGTCTTGGCATGGTCTATACAAACTAGCATCACACATTCATTTAAACACCATTATCTAGCCATCATTTGCACTTCTTGTGGAATATGCAAATGTTGTGCATTCAAGTGACAAAACCTACTCTAAGACAAGAATAAATTCCATATCAAATGAATATATAAAAGAAATGTATTTGTGTACATAATCACTAGGCTAAATAATCAACATTTAATTATAAGTCCCAAGAGCTACAAAGATGAACAAGTTTACATGGCTAGGGGTTGAAACCAACACCCTAGTAGAAGAGTTAGTTGCTCATGGTTGCCTTGCACCCTTCCATTGATGAAGAGAATGAAGCTTCTTGGTCTGGTTCAGCCCTTCCTCTTCCTCTCCCGAAGGTCTCTCTCTTCTTCCTCTGATTTGTATGTGTTGAGAGATATGAGATATGTGGCTTTTGGTGCTTTTTGGCTCCTTTGGGCCCACCATATATATATATATATCATTATATATATCTCTTATATCAAGAAGGCCCCCAAAAGTCTTGTTCAAGTCAGACAATCCCCTTAAGTCGTGCAAAAAGGGGGATTTTGTTGCAAGTGGGAGAGCAGGTGAGCAAGTGGCCAAGTGGGCTCTGCAGCATTTCGATTGATCGAAATTGCATTTCGATTGATCGAGATTTCGATCAATCGAAATGAGATTTCGATCAATCGAAATTTCGATTGATCGAAATCCACATCTCGATTGATCGAAATGCCTTGGCAACAGTTTCTGATTTCATCTCTTGACTGCAGAAAACTTCCAACTTTGCTCCATTTACTCCAATACCTGCAATACATCAAAAACACAAAAATACCATAAACATATCTCGGTAAACGCAAAAACGGAACTAACGTATGCAATAAAGAGGGTTCAAATGCATAGAATTGAACACTTATCACACCCCCAAACTTACATATTGCTAGTCCCTTAGCAATACAATATTACAAAAATGAAATCAACTATCTTATACAAAAGTTTAATCAAGCTCAGTCATCAACTAGATAAAGGGCGCTCATCCATTCATTTCACAATTGGCAAATGCAACAAGTATTACAGAACTATGTGGTCATTAGCAAAAATGGACTTTCACAAGCTATAAATGAACGACAGTCCCCACATGCTGGCCAGCCCGAACAACTATAACAATTCCAACCCCAAAATCCTCTTTGAAAAGTGAACATGCATTCTAACGTGTGGCTTTTGTCATATTTGGAGAAGAAAACGAACAAATCTGTTTTTAAGAGAAAAACTCATTGAAAATGCTCAACCCGGCTGTTTCATTATCACAAAACATTCATGATTGCTCATGTGCGGATGACCGTGCAATGCTTAGCTCTTTTTGCTTTCTTGTAAGCCCATGTAGCGGCATTGGGCCAATGACTCCCAAACCAATTGGTTTTAGGGCATTAGGCGAAGAAGCACCCCTCGGACTTAATAACCGAGCTTACAAGGCGATGAGCGTAAGCAAGCCATCCGCTTATTACTGCTCAACCTTACACACTTTTACACGAATATTTCCTGCTTTGAGGCATAGAAATCCGGTTTATTTAGTGAGAAGGCTTATTGCATAGTTTTCTCTTTTTATTTCTTCTTTTTTTTTTTTTTTACAACCGGAAGAACTTATTCTTTAAGATGTTCAGATAAAAACAGAAATTTTCAAAAATTCTCCCTCAGACTTATACCCCACAATTTAAACTGCATGTGTGCGAATTTGTGCGGTTAAGGACAAATTTAGGGCAAGAATTGTACGTGCTCGAGTTTGGACAATAATGTAGACCGCTCTAGCCTACTATAAAGCTTGCAAAAGTGCGGGTATTTACAATGTTAAAGTTCTTAACTACCTGCTGCATTTACCTCGGACATTTATTCGAATGATCTTCCTTTACAAAGCAAGACATCATAGCAAGCATGCAAAAATATCACAGAAAAAAAACTGCTCTACAATGACACTCAATATAATGACTGAACATTGCATGCATATGCAAGTGGTATAGCATACCGCACCCCCAAACTTATATGCAACATTGTCCTCAATGCTTGGACAAGAAGAGCAAGGAAAGAAGTTACCGGGATGGCAGAATGCGAGAAAAATGGAATTCCACAGCAGCGGTCATCCTGTAAATAAGAAAAATCTGCACAGAATACCAACTGGATACCACGAGCATTACGAGGAACAAAAAGTAGATAAATAGAACATAATGAAATACTTATGCACAAACAGACAATGCCAATATCACTGTAAATCTAATGGTCTGAACTGGTGTTTCCCGATTATCTAAGAGGTCTATGCGACAAGATATTGACTATCCAGGCGCGCTAACGTATAGCACGCAAAGGGGCTGCCTTTCTTTATTACCGCCATACTGTGTTGAAGCAATCTCAACAGTATTGGGAATTAAAACCAGGCGGTAATAAACGGAAATCATCAACTGAATCGCATATAACAATTAGACAAGTGGTACTACATACATAGTCAAAGTCTAGAGAACAGATAAATTGACGGAAAGCAAAAAGAAAAGGCAGTAAAGATAACACATGTCATAAAAGCAAATATAAATGTATTCCATATAGATGAAAATGCGTTTCAGTACAAAGGGTACATGTAGGTGGAATACGCAAAAAGAAACTAAACATGGCCAACATGGCCTATCAAAAATAAAGAAAGAAAAATACAGAAAGTAAAGCATAAAAGGTGAATAAAGTGCAGCTACTCAAGGGCGGGTGGTGGTGGTGGTGGCTCGGTGGGAGCAGAAGTGGAGGTGGAGGCTCGACCTGCGAACAGGAACTGCAGATCCTGCCGGAAGGCTCGGAACTCATCTAAGATCGCTCTCTGGCCCTGCACCAGAGAAGAAATGTCCGTCCGAATACCCGCCAGCTGACTCTGCGTCACCTGGACGTGCTCGTCAAAACCCTGCTGGAGCCGCTCTACGTCAGCCGCCAGGCAGGAATAGCCTGTCGCTAAGATATCATGCCGCTCTGCAGCGACATCCATCTCCTCGTCCTCCATCTCCTCGTCCTCCGCCTCAGCCCCTGCTGGCTCTCCCTCATCCATCTCCACCGGGGCATCCATATCTACATCGTCTGGTGGATCACCCTGATGGTCCTGTCGCTCTAAGTGTCGCCTCACCCGATCCCACTGAGTAGATGTGAAGCGGGTGGGCGGTGCCAACTGAATGTCAGTCCGACTGACTGGTATACTGGCACTGCTGAGAAAAGCGGCGATCAGGAATGGAAAGGGAAGCTGCCAACTCGCTGCTCTCTTCTTCCTCTTGTTGACAAGGCCATCCCAAACTTTGTGCATCTGCCCCCAGATAAGCGATGGGACAGAAAACCAAGTGCCCGTATGGAAAGCATAGAGGCAACGGAGGAGGTCGCCCCTGCGCTCTGCCACGTGCTGCAGCGGACACGCGTTCTTGAGGAGAACGGTGTCCAGGAACCAATATCTGCTCGGGCACATCGATTTGGACGTGCAGTTGCGACGGGGTGTGGTAAACTCCCCGCCACACATGTCCATCACCATCGAGAAGAGCGTAGTGTCGGCTGGGAGCGCGGCTCTATAAAGTGGCTGACAGTCCGGGCCAACCATATCCGTCGGCTGCTGGTGAGGAATGCCGAGCATATGAGCAATCCGGCTCGGCGTAATCGTGATCGTGACCGTGGCCACGGTAGTCTCGAGTGTATCTGGCGCTGTGCAGGAGTAGGTCATATGCTCGTAAAAGACCTGCACTAGGCGCTCGTGTGCCACGTCTGTGGGAGGCACACATAGCCGATCGAGGCGACGCCTCCTGAGCTCGGCAACCGTCCACTCGGTGTCGGGACGCCTCTCAAACTCGGCTAAGTCGAAAACCTGCTCCGGGTGGAACTTCCGAGACCGGAAGGCTCGCCCGGGCACGTCACGAACAGCACCGGCGGCGTTCTTCACTCTTGCCATGGCCGCGGAACAGTCTGCACTGGATTCAAAAAGGTACGTAAATAAAAGATGAATAAGAAGAAAGTTAAACTACTACTAGACTAAAAGAATAAAAATAAAAATGAAGTCCTAGTCCAAGGTACTGACAAAAATGCAAAAAGTTGCACTCGAAGAGGCAATGTGAACGGGCGCAACCGAAACGAAGGTGCCACGGTTATACACCGAACACTAAGCGTTTGAAATGAAGAAAATGCCAAATCCCACTCCTGCTTGAATTCCTCCCCCCCCCCCCCGAAACCCACAAAAACTGGATTCGGACATCGCACTCGCAACCATCCACCCCAACATGATCTAACTATGTTTATTCCGCTGTAAAACTATCAAAAATGGCGAGAGAATAAACAAAAAGTAGCCATGCATCACTTACCTCGTGAGGAAGAAGATGAACGGCTCAACCGAAGAAAACTCCACGCGCAGCCGCGAAGAGAAGATCGCGCAGATGCTTGCGGCGGATCGGACTGCGTCGGATGGCGGCGGATGATCGGGAATGGAAGATCGAGTGCTCGGGAGTGCTTGGAGAGGGCTTGGATCGCACAGAGGGAGAGAAGAAGTCGGATGGTCTTTTAAAATGGGAGGGAAGCCCAACGGTTTAAATAGATTTTCGGCTCACGTGCAGGCTCCGCGTGCATTTCGATTGATCGAAATGTGCATTTCGATCAATCGAAATTTCGATTGATCGAAATCTTGCTTCGATCAATCGAAACTAACTTCGATGGATCGAGATTGTCTCTTCGATCAATCGAACATTCCTTCCCTAAATCACATTTTTACTTCGATCAATCGAACATTTAATTGATGCAATCGAACTTTTAGTTCGATCAATCGAAATCCCATTTGGATCAATCGAAAGTTTCGATCGATCAAAGACCTATCGAAGTGCAATCGAAGAATATCACCTCTCGGGACTTTGGACTTGGCAAATCTCTGCAATTTTTCGATCAATCGAAACCAAAATTTCGATCAATCGAAATTTTCGATTGATCGAAATCTTGGTTTCGATCAATCGAAATGCTCAAAAACAGTCAGTTTAAAATATGCTTCAGAAACTTGGATATTGGGGAATTAGATACTACATTGCTTAGATACAAACCTACTTTGGATTAAAGGGACACCATGGAAGCTTGATAGCGACCATGGCGTCGCCACCTTACACGTCTATGGCGCGACGTCCGGATCGGCTCACGAGTCAAAATACACGGGATCCGTCAAAGTGACGACATCCACGTATTCGGTGGTGACTTGGTCATCCACGCACACTTTTAAGCGCTGCCCGTTTACTTTGAACATCGAGCCATCTTTCAAGTCCTTCAATTCCACCGCTCCGTGGGGGGCGACGGAATTAACCAAAAATGGTCCATCCCAACGGGAGCGAAGTTTTCCGGGAAACAAATGGAGGTGCGAGTTGTACAACCAAACTTTTTGGCCCGGCGAAAATGTTTTGACTCGAATATTACGATCATGAAAGGCTTTGGACCTTGCCTTATAGATTTTCGCATTCTCATACGCGTCATGTCGCAATTCTTCCAATTCATTTAATTGAAGCTTTCGATTAGAGCCGGCCTTTTTCATGTCAAAATTGAAGGTCTTGGTGGCCCACATAGCTTTATGCTCCAATTCAACCGGAAGATGGCACGCCTTGCCATAAACTAACCGATAAGGTGACATTCCAATGGGAGTTTTATATGCGGTTCGGTATGCCCATAATGCGTCGTTTAGTCGCAATGACCAATCCTTCCGGTCAGGCCGAACAGTTTTCTGAAGAATGTTCTTAATCTCCCTATTGGATACTTCTACTTGGCCACTAGTTTGAGGATGGTAGGGGGTGGCTACTTTGTGTGTGACGGAGTATTTGAGAAGCAAGGTTCGAAGGAACCGGTTACAGAAATGCTTACCTCCGTCACTGATGATGGCCCGAGGTGTACCAAACCGGCTAAAAATGTTAGCTTGTATGAATTTAACCACGACTGCGTGATCGTTGGTTTTGGTAGCAACGGCCTCTATCCACTTAGATACGTAGTCCACCGCCACAAGTATGTACTCATGACCAGTAGAGGGTGGAAATGGTCCCATGAAGTCAATGCCCCACACATCAAATATTTCAATGACAAGAATAGGGTTAAGAGGCATCATGTCCTTCCGAGACATCGCGCCGAGGCGCTGACATCGCTCGCACGAGCGGCAGAATGAATATGCATCCCGATGAAGTGTCGGCCAGAAAAATCCGCATTGAAGAATTTTTGCTGCGGTTTTCTTAGCACTAAAGTGTCCCCCACAAGCGAGTGTATGACAAAATTTAAGAATGCTTTGGAATTCATTGTTGGGTACACACTTACGAATTATTTGATCGGGGCAGTATTTGAACAATTGAGGATCGTCCCAATAATATGATCGTGATTGGGAGAGAAAACGATCCTTCTCTTGTTTGGTCCAAGAAGATGGTATTTTACCGGTTGCCAAATAATTAACCACATCCGCATACCAAGGGATACTTTCTTGAGAGATGACAAAGAGTTGTTCATCCGGGAAGGATTCACAAACTGGAATGGAATTATGGAGGGATTCAACAAGAATTCTAGAAAGGTGGTCAGCTACCACATTTTCAATTCCCTTTTTGTCTCTAATCTCAAAATTGAACTCTTGCAACAAGAGTATCCAGCGGATCAACCTAGGCTTGGTGTCCTTTTTCGTCAAAAGATGCCGGAGGGCAGCATGGTCCGAATAGACAATGACCTTTGAACCTAATAAATAAGCTCGAAATTTGTCTAATGCAAATACTACCGCAAGCAATTCCTTTTCCGTTGTGGTATAATTGATTTGAGCTTCGGAAAGGGTTTTACTTGCGTAATAGATGACATGTGGCAGTTTGTCTACTCGTTGCCCCAAGACCGCACCCATGGCATAGTCGGATGCATCACACATAATCTCAAATGGGAGAGTCCAGTTTGGAGGGATTAGAACTGGAGCGGTTGTAAGCATGGCGCGGAGTTTTTCAAAAGCGTCAAGGCACGCTTCATCAAAGGTAAAGCAAGACTCTTTTTCAGGAAGGCGACACAAAGGCCGAGAAATCTTGCTAAAGTCTTTGATGAAACGGCGATAAAAGCCCGCATGCCCAAGGAATGAACGAATCTCTCTCACCGTGGATGGTGGAGGAAGTTTGGAAATGAGCTCAACCTTGGCTTTATCAACCTCTATTCCTCGCTTAGACACAATATGCCCTAGGACAATACCCTCTTGAACCATAAAGTGACTCTTTTCCCAACTAAGAATTAGGTTGGTTTCTTGACATCTTTTGAGAACACAAGCTAGATTTTGGAGGCATGATTCATATGAAGGTCCAAAAACGGAAAAATCATCCATGAACACTTCTAAGAATTTTTCCACCATGTCCGAGAAGATAGACATCATACACCGTTGAAAAGTTGCCGGTGCATTGCACAACCCAAAGGGCATGCGTCTATAAGCAAACGTGCCGAAGGGACATGTAAAGGTGGTTTTCTCTTGGTCCCTCGGGTCTATAGCAACCTGATTATAGCCGGAATATCCATCCAAAAAGCAATAAAAGCTTTGCCCGGCTAATCTCTCCAATATTTGATCAATGAATGGGAGGGGGAAGTGATCTTTCCGAGTGGCTGAATTTAATTTCCTATAATCAATGCACACTCTCCATCCTGTGGTGGTGCGTTGGGGAACTAATTCACCCTTATCATTAGGTTGCACCGTAATACCAGACTTCTTTGGAACCACTTGAGTGGGACTAACCCACTTGCTATCAGAGATGGGGTATATGATCCCCGCATCTAGTAACTTCACCACCTCCTTCAGGATAACGTCCTTCATATTTGGATTTAATCGATGTTGTGCCTCCCTTGAGGTCTTTGCATCCTCTTCCAAGTGTATGCGATGCATACAAACAGAAGGGTCTATTCCCTTAAGATCTATCACACTCCATCCTATTGCTTCTTTGTGCTCTTTGAGCACCTTTATGAGTTCCAATTCTTGAGCATTTGTGAGATTGGAAGCAATAATGACTGGAAGGGTCTCATTTGCGCCCAAGAAAACATACTTGAGTGTAGTTGGAAGAGGCTTGAGCTCAAGTTGTGGTGGGGAAATTAAAGAAGGAGTTTGGGGAGTTTTGGACAAAGGGGGCAAGGGTTCTCTCGGAACTCTCCACTTAGGCAAATCCATGACAGTATTAACATCGAGCATGGAATTGACTTCACATATGGATTGCTCAATGTCAAAATCGTCATGGTTAAAATGATTTAGGCATGCCTCTAAGGGGTCCGTGGAAAGAATAGAAGGAAGTGCTTCTTGAACAAGGTCGTCCACTACATCGACACAAAAGCACTCACTTTCATCGTCGGGTGTGTGGTGGGAAGCATTGAAGATGTTCAAGCGGACTTTCATATTCCCAAAAGAGATGTCCATCACTCCAGTACGGCAATTAACGCAAGCGTTTGCCGTGGCCAAGAATGGACGACCTAGAATGATAGGAATATGATGATTCGGATTTTGGACCGGTTCCGTGTCAAGGACTATGAAGTCCACCGGAAAATAGAATTTGTCCACTTGAATGATGACATCCTCAATGATGCCACGTGGTTGCTTCACCGAACGGTCGGCAAGTTGCAACACAACCGTGGTATGCTTGAGTTCCCCCAAACCTAGTTGTTGGTAAACTGAGAATGGAAGCAAATTGACACTAGCCCCTAGGTCAAGAAGTGCTTTTTCAAAAGATTGATTTCCGATAGTGCACGAAATGGTCGGAGCACCCGGATCTTTGAATTTAGGAGGGGCTTGGTGTTGGAAAATGGAGCTTATGTGCTCAGTTAAGAGGACTTTCTTAGGAACATTATTCCTAGATTTGCGCTTTTGAGTGCATAAGTCCTTCAAGAATTTCGCATAAGAGGGAATTTGTCGAATAGCATCAAGGAGAGGGAGATTGATCTTTACTTGTTTGAAGATCTCCATCATGTCTTGGATTTTCTCTCCTTGCTTCCCGAAATGAGAAGGTTCCTTCAATCGTTGAGGAAAAGGAACCGGAGGTTCATAAGAGGTGTCAAGATTTGGAATCGATGGTGACATAACTTCACTTGCCTTTCCTTTTGGATTTGAAGGGGTATTTTGCAAATTTGGATTTAACGGCAACAATTTTGGATTTAATTGGGATTCTTTTGGATTTTTAGGTTGCTCTTGAAATTCCTTTCTCTCTTCCTCCCCTACCTTGGAGTTAATGATTTTTCCACTCCTCAAGGTTGTGATTGATTGAACTTGCTCTGGAGGAGCATTACAAGTTGAAGATGATGGATCTTCAATCATATGCACACCCTTGGGATTCGCCACCGGTTGACTTGGCAACTTACCTTCCTCCCTTCTATTTAAGGCATTAGCTAGTTGCCCGATTTGAGCTTCTAACCTAGCCATAGATTGAGCATTGGCTTCTAGCTTAGAGATTGATTGAGAATGAGTTTGCAATAAGCGGGTGTTGGCCTCAAGATTGCTTATCACTCGATCTTCAAAGCTTTGGCTTCTCGGAGGAGGTGGTGGTTGTTGGTAATTAGATCTTTGATTGTAAGGTTGAGGGTTTGGCCTATAATGCGGCTGTTGAGATTGGGGATTAAAAGAATTTTGCCCTTGGAAAGGGGGACTTGATTCTTGATTCTTCCATGAAAGAGTCGGATGATTCTTGTAACCAGGATTGTACGTGTTCGAATATGGATCATTCATTTGTTTAGCGTACAAGGCATTCGCTTGCTCTTGAGCATAATCGGGAGATTGCCCGGCAATAGGGCAATCTCGCACAAAATGCGAAGTGCTATAGCAAAACGAACATCCCTCCTGATTTTGGACAGATTGGTTAGGAGTAGGCAGCCCATTTTTCATGATTAAATCCATTTTTCGGGACAAGGCTTCTACTTGCATGGCTACCTCATCTACCCGTGAAATCTCATGCACTCCTCTACAAGGTTGGGTGGCCTTCCCTTTCCTAGTGGAGGAGCGTTGAGCTGAATTGTTGCTTAGGGTTTGAAAAAGTTTCCATGCCTCATCGGGGCTTTTCAAAAGATACCCACCCCCACACGCGGAGTCTATCATTTGTCTATGTTGCTCACTCACCCCATCATAAAAACTTTGCACTAGCTGCCATTTTGGGACAGCATGATGCGGACAAGATTTTAAGAGATCTTTTAACCTCTCCCACGTCTCATGGAATTGTTCTTGGTCAATTTGGGTGAATCCGGTGATTGCTCGCCGAATATCACTTGTCTTACCCATTGGGAAGTATTTTTTTAAGAACTCTATTTGCATTTCCGCCCAAAAATGGATTGAGTTGGGTTCTAGGGAATTGAACCAACTTCTAGCCTTATCTTTTAGGGAAAATGGAAACATACGTAGCTTTAGATCATCCTCCGTAAAGTGTGGTACACGAATGGTGGAACACACGGAAAAGAAGTAATCTAAGTGCCGGTATGGATCCTCATTAGGAAGACCGTGAAAGCTGGTAAGAAGGTTGAGGGTGGAGGACTTTATTTCAAATTGATTTGCCGCTACATCCGGAAATTGAATACACGAAGGTACTTCAAATGTACTCAGAAGGTAAAAGTCCATAAGCAACTCTCCTTGAGGAGGTGGTGGTGGAGGCGGTTGTTCATGATTAAAAGGAGGTAGACCGAGAGGTTGTCTCTCATTTGGATCCATGTTTTCAGTCCTAGGCAAAATAGGGTCCCTAGAGGTTCCTCTACGTCGTCTAAGTGTTCGTTCAAGTTCACTATTACAAGGAAGCAAAGGAAGTGACAATGACCGTCTACCTAGCATGCATTATCAATTGAACAACACCTCTATACACAAAAGTAACAAAAATATATACAAAAGAATGTGAATGAACTCAAACCACCAGTTTTTGAAGTTATACTCACAAAGGGTTCCAATTTGAATTCTTTTAGATGCCCGCAATGTGGTATACCTAAAATCAAGAAGTTTAAGATATAAGAACAAGATATATACAAAAAGAATGAAAGAATTTCTAGCCTAAGAATTAAACCAGATTTAATCTTCCAATGGCGACAATTAAACCGTAGTCCCCGGCAACGGCGCCAAAATTTTGATGTGGTCGGAACTAAATTATATTGCAAGCTTAATTTTGCCCTTTTTATCAAAATATAATTTAACCACTCGCAAGAGCACGAATCTTTGCAGATAAGGTTCTATATAGAGGGTATCGATCCCACGAGGACTAGTCGTTAATTGTCATAGAGAAAGATTAATTCTACTTTAATTCAAACAAAACAGGTTTTTGGTTTTGTGTTTAAAGCTATTGCATAAAGGAAATGACAATAAAATTAAAGAGTAAAGTTGGGAGAGAGAACTAGGGTTGGTTTCCACCCCTAGCCATTCACATGTTCATAAGTGTAGCAAGCAAGGGATTCATTAATTAAATGCCTAACAATGTCATTAGGCTTGTGACCTCAATGACATATCAAAAGATCAATGTGTGTGCTAACCTATCATAATCCATCTTCAACAAGCATAGCTCTTCAACCTAACTAACTACCTACTTACTCTACTCTCTAAGTGAACACTACATGCATCCAAACTACCTTGTCTTGGCATGGTCTATACAAACTAGCATCACACATTCATTTAAACACCATTATCTAGCCATCATTTGCACTTCTTGTGGAATATGCAAATGTTGTGCATTCAAGTGACAAAACCTACTCTAAGACAAGAATAAATTCCATATCAAATGAATATATAAAAGAAATGTATTTGTGTACATAATCACTAGGCTAAATAATCAACATTTAATTATAAGTCCCAAGAGCTACAAAGATGAACAAGTTTACATGGCTAGGGGTTGAAACCAACACCCTAGTAGAAGAGTTAGTTGCTCATGGTTGCCTTGCACCCTTCCATTGATGAAGAGAATGAAGCTTCTTGGTCTAGTTCAGCCCTTCCTCTTCCTCTCCCGAAGGTCTCTCTCTTCTTCCTCTGATTTGTATGTGTTGAGAGATATGAGATATGTGGCTTTTGGTGCTTTTTGGCTCCTTTGGGCCCACCATATATATATATATATCATTATATATATCTCTTGTATCAAGAAGGCCCCCAAAAGTCTTGTTCAAGTCAGACAATCCCCTTAAGTCGTGCAAAAAGGGGGATTTTGTTGCAAGTGGGAGAGCAGGTGAGCAAGTGGCCAAGTGGGCTCTGCAGCATTTCGATTGATCGAAATTGCATTTCGATTGATCGAGATTTCGATCAATCGAAATGAGATTTCGATCAATCGAAATTTCGATTGATCGAAATCCACATCTCGATTGATCGAAATGCCTTGGCAACAGTTTCTGATTTCATCTCTTGACTGCAGAAAACTTCCAACTTTGCTCCATTTACTCCAATACCTGCAATACATCAAAAACACAAAAATACCATAAACATATCTCGGTAAACGCAAAAACGGAACTAACGTATGCAATAAAGAGGGTTCAAATGCATAGAATTGAACACTTATCACACCCCCAAACTTACATATTGCTAGTCCCTTAGCAATACAATATTACAAAAATGAAATCAACTATCTTATACAAAAGTTTAATCAAGCTCAGTCATCAACTAGATAAAGGGCGCTCATCCATTCATTTCACAATTGGCAAATGCAACAAGTATTACAGAACTATGTGGTCATTAGCAAAAATGGACTTTCACAAGCTATAAATGAACGACAGTCCCCACATGCTGGCCAGCCCGAACAACTATAACAATTCCAACCCCAAAATCCTCTTTGAAAAGTGAACATGCATTCTAACGTGTGGCTTTTGTCATATTTGGAGAAGAAAACGAACAAATCTGTTTTTAAGAGAAAAACTCATTGAAAATGCTCAACCCGGCTATTTCATTATCACAAAACATTCATGATTGCTCATGTGCGGATGACCGTGCAATGCTTAGCTCTTTTTGCTTTCTTGTAAGCCCATGTAGCGGCATTGGGCCAATGACTCCCAAACCAATTGGTTTTAGGGCATTAGGCGAAGAAGCACCCCTCGGACTTAATAACCGAGCTTACAAGGCGATGAGCGTAAGCAAGCCATCCGCTTATTACTGCTCAACCTTACACACTTTTACACGAATATTTCCTGCTTTGAGGCATAGAAATCCGGTTTATTTAGTGAGAAGGCTTATTGCATAGTTTTCTCTTTTTATTTCTTCTTTTTTTTTTTTTTTACAACCGGAAGAACTTATTCTTTAAGATGTTCAGATAAAAACAGAAATTTTCAAAAATTCTCCCTCAGACTTATACCCCACAATTTAAACTGCATGTGTGCGAATTTGTGCGGTTAAGGACAAATTTAGGGCAAGAATTGTACGTGCTCGAGTTTGGACAATAATGTAGACCGCTCTAGCCTACTATAAAGCTTGCAAAAGTGCGGGTATTTACAATGTTAAAGTTCTTAACTACCTGCTGCATTTACCTCGGACATTTATTCGAATGATCTTCCTTTACAAAGCAAGACATCATAGCAAGCATGCAAAAATATCACAGAAAAAAAACTGCTCTACAATGACACTCAATATAATGACTGAACATTGCATGCATATGCAAGTGGTATAGCATACCGCACCCCCAAACTTATATGCAACATTGTCCTCAATGCTTGGACAAGAAGAGCAAGGAAAGAAGTTACCGGGATGGCAGAATGCGAGAAAAATGGAATTCCACAGCAGCGGTCATCCTGTAAATAAGAAAAATCTGCACAGAATACCAACTGGATACCACGAGCATTACGAGGAACAAAAAGTAGATAAATAGAACATAATGAAATACTTATGCACAAACAGACAATGCCAATATCACTGTAAATCTAATGGTCTGAACTGGTGTTTCCCGATTATCTAAGAGGTCTATGCGACAAGATATTGACTATCCAGGCGCGCTAACGTATAGCACGCAAAGGGGCTGCCTTTCTTTATTACCGCCATACTGTGTTGAAGCAATCTCAACAGTATTGGGAATTAAAACCAGGCGGTAATAAACGGAAATCATCAACTGAATCGCATATAACAATTAGACAAGTGGTACTACATACATAGTCAAAGTCTAGAGAACAGATAAATTGACGGAAAGCAAAAAGAAAAGGCAGTAAAGATAACACATGTCATAAAAGCAAATATAAATGTATTCCATATAGATGAAAATGCGTTTCAGTACAAAGGGTACATGTAGGTGGAATACGCAAAAAGAAACTAAACATGGCCAACATGGCCTATCAAAAATAAAGAAAGAAAAATACAGAAAGTAAAGCATAAAAGGTGAATAAAGTGCAGCTACTCAAGGGCGGGTGGTGGTGGTGGTGGCTCGGTGGGAGCAGAAGTGGAGGTGGAGGCTCGACCTGCGAACAGGAACTGCAGATCCTGCCGGAAGGCTCGGAACTCATCTAAGATCGCTCTCTGGCCCTGCACCAGAGAAGAAATGTCCGTCCGAATACCCGCCAGCTGACTCTGCGTCACCTGGACGTGCTCGTCAAAACCCTGCTGGAGCCGCTCTACGTCAGCCGCCAGGCAGGAATAGCCTGTCGCTAAGATATCATGCCGCTCTGCAGCGACATCCATCTCCTCGTCCTCCATCTCCTCGTCCTCCGCCTCAGCCCCTGCTGGCTCTCCCTCATCCATCTCCACCGGGGCATCCATATCTACATCGTCTGGTGGATCACCCTGATGGTCCTGTCGCTCTAAGTGTCGCCTCACCCGATCCCACTGAGTAGATGTGAAGTGGGTGGGCGGTGCCAACTGAATGTCAGTCCGACTGACTGGTATACTGGCACTGCTGAGAAAAGCGGCGATCAGGAATGGAAAGGGAAGCTGCCAACTCGCTGCTCTCTTCTTCCTCTTGTTGACAAGGCCATCCCAAACTTTGTGCATCTGCCCCCAGATAAGCGATGGGACAGAAAACCAAGTGCCCGTATGGAAAGCATAGAGGCAACGGAGGAGGTCGCCCCTGCGCTCTGCCACGTGCTGCAGCGGACACGCGTTCTTGAGGAGAACGGTGTCCAGGAACCAATATCTGCTCGGGCACATCGATTTGGACGTGCAGTTGCGACGGGGTGTGGTAAACTCCCCGCCACACATGTCCATCACCATCGAGAAGAGCGTAGTGTCGGCTGGGAGCGCGGCTCTATAAAGTGGCTGACAGTCCGGGCCAACCATATCCGTCGGCTGCTGGTGAGGAATGCCGAGCATATGAGCAATCCGGCTCGGCGTAATCGTGATCGTGACCGTGGCCACGGTAGTCTCGAGTGTATCTGGCGCTGTGCAGGAGTAGGTCATATGCTCGTAAAAGACCTGCACTAGGCGCTCGTGTGCCACGTCTGTGGGAGGCACACATAGCCGATCGAGGCGACGCCTCCTGAGCTCGGCAACCGTCCACTCGGTGTCGGGACGCCTCTCAAACTCGGCTAAGTCGAAAACCTGCTCCGGGTGGAACTTCCGAGACCGGAAGGCTCGCCCGGGCACGTCACGAACAGCACCGGCGGCGTTCTTCACTCTTGCCATGGCCGCGGAACAGTCTGCACTGGATTCCAAAAGGTACGTAAATAAAAGATGAATAAGAAGAAAGTTAAACTACTACTAGACTAAAAGAATAAAAATAAAAATGAAGTCCTAGTCCAAGGTACTGACAAAAATGCAAAAAGTTGCACTCGAAGAGGCAATGTGAACGGGCGCAACCGAAACGAAGGTGCCACGGTTATACACCAAACACTAAGCGTTTGAAATGAAGAAAATGCCAAATCCCACTCCTGCTTGAATTCCTACCCCCCCCCCGAAACCCACAAAAACTGGATTCGGACATCGCACTCGCAACCATCCACCCCAACATGATCTAACTATGTTTATTCCGCTGTAAAACTATCAAAAATGGCGAGAGAATAAACAAAAAGTAGCCATGCATCACTTACCTCGTGAGGAAGAAGATGAACGGCTCAACCGAAGAAAACTCCACGCGCAGCCGCGAAGAGAAGATCGCGCAGATGCTTGCGGCGGATCGGACTGCGTCGGATGGCGGCGGATGATCGGGAATGGAAGATCGAGTGCTCGGGAGTGCTTGGAGAGGGCTTGGATCGCACAGAGGGAGAGAAGAAGTCGGATGGTCTTTTAAAATGGGAGGGAAGCCCAACGGTTTAAATAGATTTTCGGCTCACGTGCAGGCTCCGCGTGCATTTCGATTGATCGAAATGTGCATTTCGATCAATCGAAATTTTGATTGATCGAAATCTTGCTTCGATCAATCGAAACTAACTTCGATGGATCGAGATTGTCTCTTCGATCAATCGAACATTCCTTCCCTAAATCACATTTTTACTTCGATCAATCGAACATTTAATTGATGCAATCGAACTTTTAGTTCGATCAATCGAAATCCCATTTGGATCAATCGAAAGTTTCGATCGATCAAAGACCTATCGAAGTGCAATCGAAGAATATCACCTCTCGGGACTTTGGACTTGGCAAATCTCTGCAATTTTTTGATCAATCGAAACCAAAATTTCGATCAATCGAAATTTTCGATTGATCGAAATCTTGGTTTCGATCAATCGAAATGCTCAAAAACAGTCAGTTTAAAATATGCTTCAGAAACTTGGATATTGGGGAATTAGATACTACATTGCTTAGATACAAACCTACTTTGGATTAAAGGGACACCATGGAAGCTTGATAGCGACCATGGCGTCGCCACCTTACACGTCTATGGCGCGACGTCCGGATCGGCTCACGAGTCAAAATACACGGGATCCGTCAAAGTGACGACATCCACGTATTCGGTGGTGACTTGGTCATCCACGCACACTTTTAAGCGCTGCCCGTTTACTTTGAACATCGAGCCATCTTTCAAGTCCTTCAATTCCACCGCTCCGTGGGGGGCGACGGAATTAACCAAAAATGGTCCATCCCAACGGGAGCGAAGTTTTCCGGGAAACAAATGGAGGTGCGAGTTGTACAACCAAACTTTTTGGCCCGGCGAAAATGTTTTGACTCGAATATTACGATCATGAAAGGCTTTGGACCTTGCCTTATAGATTTTTGCATTCTCATACGCGTCATGTCGCAATTCTTCCAATTCATTTAATTGAAGCTTTCGATTAGAGCCGGCCTTTTTCATGTCAAAATTGAAGGTCTTGGTGGCCCACATAGCTTTATGCTCCAATTCAACCGGAAGATGGCACGCCTTGCCATAAACTAACCGATAAGGTGACATTCCAATGGGAGTTTTATATGCGGTTCGGTATGCCCATAATGCGTCGTTTAGTCGCAATGACCAATCCTTCCGGTCAGGCCGAACAGTTTTCTGAAGAATGTTCTTAATCTCCCTATTGGATACTTCTACTTGGCCACTAGTTTGAGGATGGTAGGGGGTGGCTACTTTGTGTGTGACGGAGTATTTGAGAAGCAAGGTTCGAAGGAACCGGTTACAGAAATGCTTACCTCCGTCACTGATGATGGCCCGAGGTGTACCAAACCGGCTAAAAATGTTAGCTTGTATGAATTTAACCACGACTGCGTGATCGTTGGTTTTGGTAGCAACGGCCTCTATCCACTTAGATACGTAGTCCACCGCCACAAGTATGTACTCATGACCAGTAGAGGGTGGAAATGGTCCCATGAAGTCAATGCCCCACACATCAAATATTTCAATGACAAGAATAGGGTTAAGAGGCATCATGTCCTTCCGAGACATCGCGCCGAGGCGCTGACATCGCTCGCACGAGCGGCAGAATGAATATGCATCCCGATGAAGTGTCGGCCAGAAAAATCCGCATTGAAGAATTTTTGCTGCGGTTTTCTTAGCACTAAAGTGTCCCCCACAAGCGAGTGTATGACAAAATTTAAGAATGCTTTGGAATTCACTGTTGGGTACACACTTACGAATTATTTGATCGGGGCAGTATTTGAACAATTGAGGATCGTCCCAATAATATGATCGTGATTGGGAGAGAAAACGATCCTTCTCTTGTTTGGTCCAAGAAGATGGTATTTTACCGGTTGCCAAATAATTAACCACATCCGCATACCAAGGGATACTTTCTTGAGAGATGACAAAGAGTTGTTCATCCGGGAAGGATTCACAAACTGGAATGGAATTATGGAGGGATTCAACAAGAATTCTAGAAAGGTGGTCAGCTACCACATTTTCAATTCCCTTTTTGTCTCTAATCTCAAAATTGAACTCTTGCAACAAGAGTATCCAGCGGATCAACCTAGGCTTGGTGTCCTTTTTCGTCAAAAGATGCCGGAGGGCAGCATGGTCCGAATAGACAATGACCTTTGAACCTAATAAATAAGCTCGAAATTTGTCTAATGCAAATACTACCGCAAGCAATTCCTTTTCCGTTGTGGTATAATTGATTTGAGCTTCGGAAAGGGTTTTACTTGCGTAATAGATGACATGTGGCAGTTTGTCTACTCGTTGCCCCAAGACCGCACCCATGGTATAGTCGGATGCATCACACATAATCTCAAATGGGAGAGTCCAGTTTGGAGGGATTAGAACTGGAGCGGTTGTAAGCATGGCGCGGAGTTTTTCAAAAGCGTCAAGGCACGCTTCATCAAAGGTAAAGCAAGACTCTTTTTCAGGAAGGCGACACAAAGGCCGAGAAATCTTGCTAAAGTCTTTGATGAAACGGCGATAAAAGCCCGCATGCCCAAGGAATGAACGAATCTCTCTCACCGTGGATGGTGGAGGAAGTTTGGAAATGAGCTCAACCTTGGCTTTATCAACCTCTATTCCTCGCTTAGACACAATATGCCCTAGGACAATACCCTCTTGAACCATAAAGTGACTCTTTTCCCAACTAAGAATTAGGTTGGTTTCTTGACATCTTTTGAGAACACAAGCTAGATTTTGGAGGCATGATTCATATGAAGGTCCAAAAACGGAAAAATCATCCATGAACACTTCTAAGAATTTTTCCACCATGTCCGAGAAGATAGACATCATACACCGTTGAAAAGTTGCCGGTGCATTGCACAACCCAAAGGGCATGCGTCTATAAGCAAACGTGCCGAAGGGACATGTAAAGGTGGTTTTCTCTTGGTCCCTCGGGTCTATAGCAACCTGATTATAGCCGGAATATCCATCCAAAAAGCAATAAAAGCTTTGCCCGGCTAATCTCTCCAATATTTGATCAATGAATGGGAGGGGGAAGTGATCTTTCCGAGTGGCTGAATTTAATTTCCTATAATCAATGCACACTCTCCATCCTGTGGTGGTGCGTTGGGGAACTAATTCACCCTTATCATTAGGTTGCACCGTAATACCAGACTTCTTTGGAACCACTTGAGTGGGACTAACCCACTTGCTATCAGAGATGGGGTATATGATCCCCGCATCTAGTAACTTCACCACCTCCTTCAGGATAACGTCCTTCATATTTGGATTTAATCGACGTTGTGCCTCCCTTGAGGTCTTTGCATCCTCTTCCAAGTGTATGCGATGCATACAAACAGAAGGGTCTATTCCCTTAAGATCTATCACACTCCATCCTATTGCTTCTTTGTGCTCTTTGAGCACCTTTATGAGTTCCAATTCTTGAGCATTTGTGAGATTGGAAGCAATAATGACTGGAAGGGTCTCATTTGCGCCCAAGAAAACATACTTGAGTGTAGCTGGAAGAGGCTTGAGCTCAAGTTGTGGTGGGGAAATTAAAGAAGGAGTTTGGGGAGTTTTGGACAAAGGGGGCAAGGGTTCTCTCGGAACTCTCCACTTAGGCAAATCCATGACAGTATTAACATCGAGCATGGAATTGACTTCACATATGGATTGCTCAATGTCAAAATCGTCATGGTTAAAATGATTTAGGCATGCCTCTAAGGGGTCCGTGGAAAGAATAGAAGGAAGTGCTTCTTGAACAAGGTCGTCCACTACATCGACACAAAAGCACTCACTTTCATCGTCGGGTGTGTGGTGGGAAGCATTGAAGATGTTCAAGCGGACTTTCATATTCCCAAAAGAGATGTCCATCACTCCAGTACGGCAATTAACGCAAGCGTTTGCCGTGGCCAAGAATGGACGACCTAGAATGATAGGAATATGATGATTCGGATTTTGGACCGGTTCCGTGTCAAGGACTATGAAGTCCACCGGAAAATAGAATTTGTCCACTTGAATGATGACATCCTCAATGATGCCACGTGGTTGCTTCACCGAACGGTCGGCAAGTTGCAACACAACCGTGGTATGCTTGAGTTCCCCCAAACCTAGTTGTTGGTAAACTGAGAATGGAAGCAAATTGACACTAGCCCCTAGGTCAAGAAGTGCTTTTTCAAAAGATTGATTTCCGATAGTGCACGAAATGGTCGGAGCACCCGGATCTTTGAATTTAGGAGGGGCTTGGTGTTGGAAAATGGAGCTTATGTGCTCAGTTAAGAGGACTTTCTTAGGAACATTATTCCTAGATTTGCGCTTTTGAGTGCATAAGTCCTTCAAGAATTTCGCATAAGAGGGAATTTGTCGAATAGCATCAAGGAGAGGGAGATTGATCTTTACTTGTTTGAAGATCTCCATCATGTCTTGGATTTTCTCTCCTTGCTTCCCGAAATGAGAAGGTTCCTTCAATCGTTGAGGAAAAGGAACCGGAGGTTCATAAGAGGTGTCAAGATTTGGAATCGATGGTGACATAACTTCACTTGCCTTTCCTTTTGGATTTGAAGGGGTATTTTGCAAATTTGGATTTAACGGCAACAATTTTGGATTTAATTGGGATTCTTTTGGATTTTTAGGTTGCTCTTGAAATTCCTTTCTCTCTTCCTCCCCTACCTTGGAGTTAATGATTTTTCCACTCCTCAAGGTTGTGATTGATTGAACTTGCTCTGGAGGAGCATTACAAGTTGAAGATGATGGATCTTCAATCATATGCACACCCTTGGGATTCGCCACCGGTTGACTTGGCAACTTACCTTCCTCCCTTCTATTTAAGGCATTAGCTAGTTGCCCGATTTGAGCTTCTAACCTAGCCATAGATTGAGCATTGGCTTCTAGCTTAGAGATTGATTGAGAATGAGTTTGCAATAAGCGGGTGTTGGCCTCAAGATTGCTTATCACTCGATCTTCAAAGCTTTGGCTTCTCGGAGGAGGTGGTGGTTGTTGGTAATTAGATCTTTGATTGTAAGGTTGAGGGTTTGGCCTATAATGCGGCTGTTGAGATTGGGGATTAAAAGAATTTTGCCCTTGGAAAGGGGGACTTGATTCTTGATTCTTCCATGAAAAAGCCGGATGATTCTTGTAACCAGGATTGTACGTGTTCGAATATGGATCATTCATTTGTTTAGCGTACAAGGCATTCGCTTGCTCTTGAGCATAATCGGGAGATTGCCCGGCAATAGGGCAATCTCGCACAAAATGCGAAGTGCTATAGCAAAACGAACATCCCTCCTGATTTTGGACAGATTGGTTAGGAGTAGGCAGCCCATTTTTCATGATTAAATCCATTTTTCGGGACAAGGCTTCTACTTGCATGGCTACCTCATCTACCCGTGAAATCTCATGCACTCCTCTACAAGGTTGGGTGGCCTTCCCTTTCCTAGTGGAGGAGCGTTGAGCTGAATTGTTGCTTAGGGTTTGAAAAAGTTTCCATGCCTCATCGGGGCTTTTCAAAAGATACCCACCCCCACACGCGGAGTCTATCATTTGTCTATGTTGCTCACTCACCCCATCATAAAAACTTTGCACTAGCTGCCATTTTGGGACAGCATGATGCGGACAAGATTTTAAGAGATCTTTTAACCTCTCCCACGTCTCATGGAATTGTTCTTGGTCAATTTGGGTGAATCCGGTGATTGCTCGCCGAATATCACTTGTCTTACCCATTGGGAAGTATTTTTTTAAGAACTCTATTTGCATTTCCGCCCAAGAATGGATTGAGTTGGGTTCTAGGGAATTGAACCAACTTCTAGCCTTATCTTTTAGGGAAAATGGAAACATACGTAGCTTTAGATCATCCTCCGTAAAGTGTGGTACACGAATGGTGGAACACATGGAAAAGAAGTAATCTAAGTGCCGGTATGGATCCTCATTAGGAAGACCGTGAAAGCTGTTAAGAAGGTTGAGGGTGGAGGACTTTATTTCAAATTGATTTGCCGCTACATCCGGAAATTGAATACACGAAGGTACTTCAAATGTAGTCGGAAGGTAAAAGTCCATAAGCAACTCTCCTTGAGGAGGTGGTGGTGGAGGCGGTTGTTCATGATTAAAAGGAGGTAGACCGAGAGGTTGTCTCTCATTTGGATCCATGTTTTCAGTCCTAGGCAAAATAGGGTCCCTAGAGGTTCCTCTACGTCGTCTAAGTGTTCGTTCAAGTTCACTATTACAAGGAAGCAAAGGAAGTGACAATGACCGTCTACCTAGCATGCATTATCAATTGAACAACACCTCTATACACAAAAGTAACAAAAATATATACAAAAGAATGTGAATGAACTCAAACCACCAGTTTTTGAAGTTATACTCACAAAGGGTTCCAATTTGAATTCTTTTAGATGCCCGCAATGTGGTATACCTAAAATCAAGAAGTTTAAGATATAAGAACAAGATATATACAAAAAGAATGAAAGAATTTCTAGCCTAAGAATTAAACCAGATTTAATCTTCCAATGGCGACAATTAAACCGTAGTCCCCGGCAACGGCGCCAAAATTTTGATGTGGTCGGAACTAAATTATATTGCAAGCTTAATTTTGCCCTTTTTATCAAAATATAATTTAACCACTCGCAAGAGCACGAATCTTTGCAGATAAGGTTCTATATAGAGGGTATCGATCCCACGAGGACTAGTCGTTAATTGTCATAGAGAAAGATTAATTCTACTTTAATTCAAACAAAACAGGTTTTTGGTTTTGTGTTTAAAGCTATTGCATAAAGGAAATGACAATAAAATTAAAGAGTAAAGTTGGGAGAGAGAACTAGGGTTGGTTTCCACCCCTAGCCATTCACATGTTCATAAGTGTAGCAAGCAAGGGATTCATTAATTAAATGCCTAACAATGTCATTAGGCTTGTGACCTCAATGACATATCAAAAGATCAATGTGTGTGCTAACCTATCATAATCCATCTTCAACAAGCATAGCTCTTCAACCTAACTAACTACCTACTTACTCTACTCTCTAAGTGAACACTACATGCATCCAAACTACCTTGTCTTGGCATGGTCTATACAAACTAGCATCACACATTCATTTAAACACCATTATCTAGCCATCATTTGCACTTCTTGTGGAATATGCAAATGTTGTGCATTCAAGTGACAAAACCTACTCTAAGACAAGAATAAATTCCATATCAAATGAATATATAAAAGAAATGTATTTGTGTACATAATCACTAGGCTAAATAATCAACATTTAATTATAAGTCCCAAGAGCTACAAAGATGAACAAGTTTACATGGCTAGGGGTTGAAACCAACACCCTAGTAGAAGAGTTAGTTGCTCATGGTTGCCTTGCACCCTTCCATTGATGAAGAGAATGAAGCTTCTTGGTCTAGTTCAGCCCTTCCTCTTCCTCTCCCGAAGGTCTCTCTCTTCTTCCTCTGATTTGTATGTGTTGAGAGATATGAGATATGTGGCTTTTGGTGCTTTTTGGCTCCTTTGGGCCCACCATATATATATATATATCATTATATATATCTCTTGTATCAAGAAGGCCCCCAAAAGTCTTGTTCAAGTCAGACAATCCCCTTAAGTCGTGCAAAAAGGCAGATTTTGTTGCAAGTGGGAGAGCAGGTGAGCAAGTGGCCAAGTGGGCTCTGCAGCATTTCGATTGATCGAAATTGCATTTCGATTGATCGAGATTTCGATCAATCGAAATGAGATTTCGATCAATCGAAATTTCGATTGATCGAAATCCCCATCTCGATTGATCGAAATGCCTTGGCAACAGTTTCTGATTTCATCTCTTGACTGCAGAAAACTTCCAACTTTGCTCCATTTACTCCAATACCTGCAATACATCAAAAACACAAAAATACCGTAAACATATCTCGGTAAACGCAAAAACGGAACTAACGTATGCAATAAAGAGGGTTCAAATGCATAGAATTGAACACTTATCACTATGGGTACAGCTCTACATATCGGTATAACCTATCACCCTTAGACCGATGGTCAGACTGAGAGGGTTAATCAGATTTTGGAGGATATGTTGCGAGCATATGTACTCAACTTCGAAGGTAATTGGGAAAGTCATTTGCCGCTAGTTGAGTTTGCCTATAACAATATTTATCAAAAGACTATTGGTATGGCACCATTCGAGACCTTGTATGGGTGCCCAAGTAGGTTACCGGTATGTTGGTTCGATGCTGGAGAGAACAGATTATTGGATTCTGAATTCATCAAGGACACCTCCGATAAAGTTGCTCTTATTAGAGACCGTATGCAGACTACGCAGAGTAGATAGATGAGTTATGCCAATCAAAGAAATTGATCATTAGAGTTCAAGATGGGGGATCAAGTTCTACTCAAGGTTTCTCCCATGGAGGGAGTAATGCGGTTTGGGAGAAAGGGGAAGTTGGCACCTCGTTTTGTAGGTCCTTTTATGATTACCGACATGGTTGGGGCAGTATCGTATAAATTGGTGTTACCAGACATGATGCACAGGGTACACAATGTCTTTCATGTCTCTATGCTGCAGAAATTCCTTAGAGATGAGGATACTTACCAGCACATTGAGGTTGGAGAGATTGAGTTGCAGCCAGATGCAACATATATGGAGCAGCCTTACTGTATTCTTGACCGTAGGGACTAGGTTTTTTGTTCTAAGACCATTCCGTTAGTTCGAGTTTAGTGGAGCCACCACAATGAGGCGGAGTTCACTTGGGAAAGGGAGGGTGAAATAAAAGCAAGGTATCTAAAGCTTTTTTCTTTCAGGTATGGGGTGAATTCCAAGGACAGAATTCCTCTTTTTAGCAGGGAAAAATGTAATACTCCTTAATTTTGGAGGTCTTTTAATTTTAATTTAAATGCTTTATTTTTCTTTTATTAGTTAAATTGAATTGCTTATTTGGTTGGATTAAATTCTTTGAGTGCTTTAAATATTGTGGTGTAGTTTACTTTATTTTTTATTTTATTTTATTTGGACTAGGTCTAGGTATTTTTCTTTATTTTTAATTTTAGATTGGGCTGCATGTTTTTTAATTTTTAAATTTTATCAAGTTGGGCTAGACTATTGGGCTGAGATATATATATATATATATATATATATTATTTATAGGTGGGCTAAGTATTTTATATTTATTAATATAATTATTTAAGAATTTTTATTTTAGTTTTTTGGGAAAAAAATTTGATGAAGCAAATTTCCTCTCCGAGCTGGTCAAACTCTAACCTGTGAAAACAGACAAAAAAAGAGTAATCGAAAGGACGCCGGCGCGGTGCCGGCCGACTATGCTCCGACGATCAAGTCAGAAATAGGAAGGGTTTCTTTAGAGCTGTAACGGAATCAATAGAGTATTAATTGCATACCTTGGTCTCTGGACCGTCTCTGTATTTATAGCTATCAAATAAGGTTGCATTGTAGTTGGAGTCTTTTAGTTTCCCAGTCCTTCTTGGAGATAGAGATCACCCGATCAAAGATAGACTCTTGTCCACGTCACTTTGTTTTTATCTTC
Organism: Cornus controversa; assembly: GCA_026545225.1. Lineage (NCBI taxonomy): Eukaryota > Viridiplantae > Streptophyta > Magnoliopsida > Cornales > Cornaceae > Cornus > Cornus controversa. Next base: position 24,193,663 of record CM048848.1, on the reverse strand, counting down.
CACGTCAATAGTTTCACAGTTGGAGTCAAATACTCTATCAGATGCCCTCTGTTTATGAGGGTTGCTTCGTCAAACCTTAAGAACACTCTGATTGGCTCTTTGGGTTGTTCGGACGTGTCATTTGATCTGTAACAGAAAGAAACAAACTGTACATCTCATCTGCGTGGTCCGCGGATCCAACTCAGCGGTGAGTTGGCTGGGGGTCGCAGGGGGCAGCGCGCCCTTGCCGGGGTTCGGGGTGGAGCCCCGATTTTTTTATTTTTTTTATTTTTATTTTTTTTGCCGGGGCCCACCCAGGCCACCCTCGGGTGGAAGCCCTCGCGGGTGGCAGCCCTCGCGGGTGGCCGCCCTCGGGGGTGGCCACCCTCGGGTGGCTGCCCTCGGGTGGCCGCCCTCGACCGACCGCCCTCGCGGGTGCGGCCCTCGGGAGGCTGCCTTTACGAGAGAAACTGTCCTCGCCCGAGTCCGCCTTCGCTGGAGCTGCCTCCGGGGTTGCCCTTCCTTGGGGTCATTGGATACCATCCACTACTGCGTCGAAGATGAACGTTGGAATTGAGCCGTTGGAGTTGAACGTTAGAATGGAGCCGTTGGAGGAAACCTATAAAAGGTCTTCTTGTATTTCAGCTCCTCATTCCTTCCATCCAGCAACAAATCCTTAGTGTCTCTTTGATTGTATCTAAATTCTCTGCTTCTTCACAAACGTCGTTCCTCCTCTGTTTTTTCTTTCTTAGATGGATGAATTTTCTGTATGTCACAATATCGCTTCCACCATGACTCAACGGGACGTGGAGGAACTGGCCCTCCGCTATTCATTCCCTGCTGGAGTCCGGGTTCGTGCCCCTTCTCCGACTGATCGGGTTTTCTCTGTCCATCCTGGAGAGACATATTTCTACGAGGGCGCGTTTACCTGCGGTCTTCGATTCCCAGTTCCAGTTCTTGTCCAGGAGATTCTTAGCACGGCAAACATATGTCCCTCCCAGCTCACACCCCTCTCTTGGCGCATTATTATGGCATGTGTTGTTCTGTGGAAGACTTTTTTCTTTGACATTCCAATGACAGCAAATGGGTTCTTTTCACGCTATGGTCTCTTTAAGAACAGCGATTGGCGCCACGTTCATAGTCGCTCCGACGGCCCAGGCGGAGGCCAAGCAAAGTCATGTTTGGTCGCAGTTGACCATAACAAAACCATAAAGTCATGGAGGAACCGCTTCTTATTTGTTTTCGGGTGCTGGGAGCCTACTCCTCATATCATACCCCGTTCGTGGGTGGCTGGGGATGCTGCCCGTAAGTTGGCCACTTTTTTTTTATATATATATTCATCATTCTTTCCTTTGCCTTACTTCCTTCTCTATTTTTAGCCTAGAAATCCACGCCACCTCCAAGCAGGGCCGAGGAGGCAAAACTAGAAGAAGCAAGCCGCGCTAGAGTAAGAGATGCTGTTACCCTGACCATGGACGCAGGCTTAGAGTTACTGGGCTATCCTCTCCAGGTTGCAGTTCCGGGAAGGGGTATGTCTTCTTTTGCATCTTTCCTTTTGCCTTTTTGGTCTTTAGGAGATTGTGTTTATCAGTTTGTTTGCTTATGGTCCCAAACTTGCAGGAGGACCGAGGCGGATACCAAAGGAGGTTCTCCAGGAGAAGGGCAAAGGCATTGCTTCTTCTTCCTCCCCTTCTGGGCAAAAGAGACCGAGGGTTGCTGTCACTCGAATGGGGAATTTATCTTCTCCTCCCTCGGTTGGGAACCCTCCCTCTGCGGCTGGCTCGGGGGTTGTTCCTGACCCCAGCACCTTCCGAGTGCCGCAAACTCAACTATTTAGCGGCGGAAACCCCGAACTCTTCAGTCCTCCTGCGACCCCTCTTTTTGGGAGTGGCGGCTCCCAAACTTCTTTTTTATGTGCCAATAACGGCCCTGGGTCAATGTTAAATGACCCAAATTTTGCAATTCGTCATACCGAAGAGTATGTTATGCGAAACGACCTCGACGAGGCAAGCTCACATGGGGCACTCTTTTCTACCGAAAACCTTCTATCCTTCATGGCCAAGGTTCGGATTCCTGATTCTTTGCTTTTGCCTAGTAGCAAAAAGCTTCTTTGACATGTCACATTTTATATCATTTGATGATTTTTTGCAGAGTGTGACGTTTGCTCAATCTATTTCCAACGACTACATGAGTGCAGTGGACCAACTTGGGCGGCAACAGGCCTCTTTCGACACCCAGCGCTCCGCGCTCGATTCAGAGATAGTGTCTTTGCGTACTTCACATGCCTCTCAAGTTGGGGAGATTGACATTCTCAATGCCCAAGCTCGTCGTAACCAGGCAGAGTTGGTGTGCTGGGCCGAAGATTTACCAGGCCATCAAGCTGTGGCGGTTGAGAGTTTCAAGGATTCGCCCGCGTTTGAGAGGATATGCGACGAGTCCTATATAGAAGGTTTTGAGTATTTCTGGACTATGGCCCAAGACGAGTGGCCTGACATAGATTTTTCCCATTTACAACTGAAAGGGGATGAGAATGAGGGCACCGATTGATGTACTTCTCATCATCATTTTACTTCGTACTGTAGCCGAAGTTCTTTCCTGTAGTTTATGCTTATGATCTTGTAACGCCTTTCGTGAATAAATACAATGTTTCAGAATTAACTTATCCTGTCTTTCTCGTATACCCTCATAGGTGTGTCCCCGTAGGGTTGTTTATACAATGTTCTCGGGATTAATCCATCCCACCTTTTTCTTCAAAGGCCCTCCGTGGAGGTGTGCCCCCGTAGGGCTTTATCCCCGTAGGGCGGTATTTTTCTCGGGATTAATTCATCCCGCCTTTTTCTTCAAAGGCCCTCCGTGGAGGTGTGTCCCCGTAGGGCTTTATCCCCGTAGGGCGGTATTTTTCTCGGGATTAATCCATCCCGCCTTTTTCTTCAAAGGCCCTCCGTGGAGGTGTGCCCCCGTAGGGCTTTATCCCCGTAGGGTGGTATTTTTCTCGGGATTAACTCATCCCGCCTTTTTCTTCAAAGGCCCTCCTTGGAGGTGTGCCCTCGTAGGGTGGTATTTTTCTCGGGATTAATTCATCCCGCCTTTTTCTTCAAAGGCCCTCCGTGGAGGTGTGTCCCCGTAGGGCTTTATCCCTTAGGGTGGTATTTTTCTCGGGATTAATTCATCCCGCCTTTTTCTTCAAAGGCCCTCCGTGGAGGTGTGTCCCCGTAGGGCTTTATCCCTTAGGGTGGTATTTTTCTCGGGATTAATTCATCCCGCCTTTTTCTTCAAAGGCCCTCCATGGAGGTGTGCCCCCGTAGGGTTTTGCCTTCTAAACACAACAATTCGTTTTGGTGTGAATAACATTCTCCATTGATATTCCATAATAAAACTTACAAAAGAAAAGATGGGACTGGTCAGGACCCTGTTTTGAGGTTTCGGGCTATGGAGTCAACCTCTAGAACGACACCTGAGGTTTGGCAAGCAAAGCCTGCCTCTACAATAATACTTGCTGAAACTAAAGAAGATGAGACGAAAAACTAATAAGTCGAGAAAAAAAAACTTTACTGATAGAACTTCTTCAAATGCTCAACATTCCAAGGATGAGCCAACTGTCTTTCTTCTAAGGTTTCCAGCCAGTAAATGCCTCGCCTCTGTGTCTTAACCACTTTATACGGGCCCTCCCAATTAGGGGCCAGCTTTCCAGTGCCGTGAGGTTTGGTAGCTTGAGTGACTTCTCGCAAGACTAAATCACCAGGTTGGAAACTTCTATGCTTAACTCTGGTGTTATAATACCGGGACATGGCCTGTTGATACGCGGCCATTCGTATCTGTGCTTGCTCCCTTCTCTCATCGATGAAATCTACACTGGCTCTCAGTTCCTCCTCATTGTGATCTGGGTCATAATACTTGGCTCGATGGCTCGCCACCGCCCCTATTTCGACAGGAAGAACTGATTCGCTACCGAAAGCTAAGAAGTAGGGCGTCTCTCTTGTGGGGACTCTGACGGTGGTCCTGTAGGCCCATAAAACGCTTGGCAGCAATTCTGGCCATGCTCCTTTGGAGTCATCCAGGCGTTTCTTGATTATTTTAAATATGGTTCTGTTGGCTACTTCAGCCTGCCCATTGGCCTGCGGGTGGCCTGGCGAGGAATATCGATAGTTTATGCCATGCTCCGTGCAAAAATCTTGAAATCGTCGGCTTTCAAACTGCTTTGCATTATCCATGATTAGGACTTTTGGAACGCCAAATCTGCATATGATCGATTTCCACACGAAATTGATGACATTCCTTTCTCCTATTGTGGCTAGAGGCTCGGCTTCCACCCACTTGGTGAAATAGTCAACTGCTACAATTGTGAATTTTGTCTGCCCCTTTCCCATGGGTAGAGGGCCAACAAAGTCCATTCCCCATTGGGCAAAAGGCCACGGGGCCATTATAGGTGTTAACTCTTCCGGAGGTTGTCTCGGGATGTTGGCGAAACGTTGACACTTTTCACATCTCTTGACAAAGTTTAGCGCATCCTGCTGCATAGAGGGCCAGTAGTATCCCTGCCTAATGGCCTTGTGAGCCAAAGACCTGCCCCCCGCATGGTTTCCACACTCTCCTTCGTGAATTTCCCTCATGACTTTCTGTGCTTCTCCTGTCGACACGCATCGCAGGTATGGTAAGGAGACTCCCCTTTTGTAGAGGACTCCATCGATCAAGGTGAACCTAGCTGCCCTGATCCTTCTTCTATGCGCTTCTGCCTTGTCGGATGGTAATTCACCATTATTTATGTACTTGACTATCGGGTCTGCCCATTCCATGCCCTGGGTGACCTGGTTTACTTCACATGATGTTACTTCTGTTATACTCGGGTGGTCCATGCGCTCTACAAGCACCCCCCCTTGGGCGGCCTCATGTGCCGTAGCCAATCGAGCGAGAGCATCTGCATTAGAGTTTTCACTACGGGGGACTCGCGTGATTGAAAACCTTTGGAAACGGGCAACCAGCTCTTGTACTTTTTGCAAGTAAGATTTCATCCTTACTCCCTTTGCCTCGTATTCCGCACTGACCTACCAGGCAATTAGCTGGGAGTCGGTATAAGCTTTTAACTGCCTAACCTGGAGGATACCAGCTAGTTTCAACCCTGCAATTAAGGCTTCGTATTCAGCCTCATTGTTTGTTGCCTTGAATCCGAATTGCAGGGCGTACTTGAATGTTTCTCCTTCTAGAGATCTGATTAGTATCCCTGCACCACTAGCTTGCGCGTTCGATGACCCATCCACAAATAACTGCCACATGCAACCAGGGTCCATTAGGTCCTCCCTGTTTTGCGGGATTGTGTCCTCCACCTCTTCCTGCCGAACTTGTTCATTTTCTTGGGGGTAGGTAAATTCGGCTATAAAGTCTGCCAGCACTTGGCCTTTGACCGCTGTCCTTGGCTTGTATCGGATGTCGAATTCTCCTAGCTCCATAGACCACTTCACAAGCCGCCCAGAGGTTTCGGGTTTGAAGAGGACTTGTCGGAGTGGCTGATCAGTTAGTACCACAATGGTGTGTGCTTGGAAATATGGCCTGAGTTTCCTGGCCGTCGTAACCAAGGCAAATGCTAGTTTTTCTATAGAGAGATATCTTTCTTCTGCCCCCTGGAGAATCCTGCTGGTATAATAGACTGGCCTTTGCACTCCCTCTTCCTCCCGCACCAGTGCAGAGCTGACTGCTGCGAGGGAGACAGCCAAGTATAAGTACAATTCCTCTCCCATACATGCGCATGACAAGAGCGGAGGTGAGCTGAGGTACTGCTTTAGCTCGTTCAAGGCCTGCTCACATTCCGAAGTCCACTCTAGACTATTGAACCAGGACCAGGCAGAGCCTTTTAATGTAGTGGGAAAAGCTCTGCACATGATCTCATCGGGTACCGCCTGGAGATGCATCAGGGCCTTGTAAGTCTCCAGGTGATCTAGCGGGTCCTTAGTTCCGTCAAAGCTTTCCACCGTGGGCATCTTGAACCTGGGGGGCAGGGGGCAGTTCATTACCCCTGCAGAGAAAGGGAGGTTGGTTTGTTGGACCAAATCCTCTATGGTGGCAGGGCCCTTCCCTCTTATAGCATGAGCCATGTTTTCTACCCTGGCTCTCAGGTCTTGTATCTCCATATCGTGATAAGCAAGGGATACGGAATCTCCGCGGGGCTGGTTTCTCTCGGGAGGGACTAAACGGCTGTGACTAGTCCCACCTCTCACTTGACTCTGAGCCACGTCCTCCATCGGGACTTCACTTTCTCTCTCAATGTCGTCCTCCTCCGGATTAATAGGCCTTACGTCATTTGGCGACGGCATTGGCGCCACAGGAGGGAGGCATTGCAGAATTGCCGCATTTTGCTGGAGCAACTGAACCAGACTTCGGTTTAAGTTCTGGACCTGGTGCTCCAACGCTGTGACACGCCCCTGATTGTTTGGGACTTCGGGGTGTGTCCCCGGAAGGTCCGTCTGTCCAGGGGGCTGTCTGCCTCCATTACCCGTGGGCGGATTGGCTGCTGGGTCTTGTGCGTTTGGGTTTGGGAGGTCAGTACCGATAGGAGGATCTTGCGCGGCCAGAGGGTCGTTTTGGTCAGGTAGGTCATGCTCTAGAGGACCTTGGCCAACAGGGGGATCCTGTATGGCCGTGGTTTCCAATCCAGATCGAAGGTGCATCATGCTTCGTGTATGATTCGAATAGAACAGTCAAATTTTGTGACTGTTCCCACAGACAGCGCCAACTGATGAAGCAAATTTCCTCTCCGAGCTGGTCAAACTCTGACCTGTGAAAAGAGACAAAAGAAGAGTAATCAAAAGGACGCCGGCGCGCGGCGCCGGCGTCCTTTTGATTACTCTTCTTTTGTCTCTTTTCACAGGTTAGAGTTTGACCAGCTCAGAGAGGAAATTTGCTTCATCAGATAGAGTATTTGACTCCAACTGTGAAACTATTGACGTGGAAGATAAAAACAAAGTGACGTGGACAAGAGTCTATCTTTGATCGAGTGATCTCTATCTCCAAGAAGGACTGGGAAACTAAAAGACTCCAACTACAATGCAACCTTATTTGATAGCTATAAATACAGAGACGGTCCAGAGACCAAGGTACGCAATTAATACTCTCATGATTCCGTTGCAGCTCTAGAGAAACCCTTCCTATTTCTGACTTGATCGTCAGAGCGTAGTCGGCCGGCACCGCGCCGGCGTCCTTTCGATTACTCTTCTTTTGTCTCTTTTCACAGGTCAGAGTTTGACCAGCTCAGAGAGGAAATTTGCTTCATCAAAATTAAAATAAAATAAAAAGAAAAGGGGGTTAGGGTTTCTGTCGTTTACACGTACAGAGATTGAAAGAGCATAGACGCAAGAGAGAATGGAGAGAAGGAGCGATTCATTAGGACGAGTTCGTGTGCGTCAAAAAGAAAAGTTTGAGCTTTTCTCTTCCCCTTTGAATCGTAAGCATAGATTATATTTTTATTATGTATATATGTTGCATGTATACGTCTATTCATGTATTTAATTATGAAATTGTATGATTATGTATGCTAAGGAAAATTCTGTGGATTAAACATGAAGAATCAAGAGTTTGGTACTGATATAAGGTATTTCTACATATGTATATGAATGTATGCATGACTGTATAGGCGGGTGTATATATGTATAGATATATATATATATATTTATATATGTACGAACATGAAATTGGGTTTATTGTATTCATCATTTTTGAGGGTTTTTGTTCCGATTAATAGGTAGATCTTGCTTCCCCGAGTAAACTTTGAAAGTTTGTTCTGATTAATAGGTCGACGGGAAATTGAGTTCGAATTTCTAGAATTTTGAAACTTGAAATTGGGCGTTTTTTATTTAAGCTGAGAGAAGGGGTGATTTTGGCACCAATGCATAGCTTAGATCAAGACGAATTTAATGATATATTCATACATGCGATTCGGTGCCTGAAAGTGACCGAAAAATGGCCGAAAAGCTTCAAAAAGTTGGCCGATCGTGAGTTGCAGAGAAAAGAAAAAAAAAGGAAAAAAAGAGAGGAAGAAGAAGAAGGAAGTGGGCGCCATGAGCTCACACACACCGCTGGCCCACGAGGGCTTGTGGGGCCCCTTCCGGCTGCCAACGGGGACTGAAAATATGGTATTCCAATCCCACTCGTCGGGCCCACCCACTGGGCCCACTTTGGGCCCTAGGACATTTTTATATTTTTAAAATTGATTTTTAAATTAGAAAAATAGGAAAAGTAAATTTTTAAAATTGTTTTTAAATTCCCAAAAATTCTGAAAATATTTGGGTAATCTTTCGAAGATAGAATGCTCTTGGGTTTTAAATTTCAAGTCAAAATGAGGTTCTCTTGGGGTTAAAGTAGCACAAAAAGTGTGCCTCAAAACTAGATTTTTATTTTCTTTTATTTTAGAAATATTTTAAAATTTTTGAAAAATTCCAGAAAATTCTAAAAAAATTTGGGTAACCTTTTAGGGATAGAATACACTTGGGTTTAAATTTCATGTGCGAAATTTTGTAGGGGTATTTTAGTTAGGTGATGGAGGAAGTGAATCTTAACGGGTGTAATGAGTGAGTAAATACAAATGAGGAGTGTTAGGCATCGTCGCTTAAGTGACTGTCCTTTTACATTCTCTTCACTGATAGGTGAAAAATGTTACCCAATCATTAAATAATTTTCTGTAATAAATATCCTATTTTGTCATCAATTAGTATACACTCGTAGTTTTGAAATATTTATGTTAGTGCCATCAACAAACAAATAAAACTATAGTGATCATAAATATTTTTAATAATATTTTTTTTATATTAATCCATATACTTATTATTATAATCATTTTTTAAATAATTTTTTGAAATTTGTAATTAATTGGAATATAAAATACTTTATGAATCTTGGTTCTCAATTTAATTAAAAAATAAAATTTTATTTAAAAATTGAAAAATCACTGTATGAACATCAAAGTTTTACTTGATGACATGAATGTAAATATTTTAAAACTATAAGGAGATACTGATTAATGACAAAATAAGACATTTACAACACAAAAGTAATTAATAATTTGTTTTCACTTTTCATGAATCAGTGGAATGAGTATAACAGAATAGTCGCTTAAACCACTACCTCTACCACTCCTCAATACAAATATGTTTGTCTCATATAAGTTCTACTTAACACGACACAAAACAATTCATATATGGGTATGAAGATGTTTTTTTTATACAATTAATAAAAGATATAGTAGATATTTAAATAGTGATAGAAGCATAATGGGGTTTAGAAGGTAATGGTGGTGGTGATCCATATGGTCATGCATATTATGGAAGAGAAGGGCGCGTGCCTTTAACACAAGGACTGCTTGCACCAGACTCACCGCAGATTCTCTCTCTCTCTATATATTCAAACATATAGGTGTATGCTTATATATATATATATATATATATATATATATATATGTGATTGATCCAAAAATTTTTTGACTTGTGTCTAAATTGTTGTATTGGAGACAACCGCAAGACACAAAGGTTGGCCAGCCATTTTTTTCAAAGACCTTTACCGGCCAATCGCAAGATACAAGTGCATGATAGAAGTCTGCTTCTTTATAATCGTGTTATTTATAAAGAGAGAGAACCACCCTTTGGCCTTCATCCAAGCTTTGTAAAGCAAAGAAACAAACCTATGAACCATCCAAACCAAACTTCAGCTCCTCTCTTTCAGCAATGTCGCCAACCTCACCTATATCCCACACCACAATATTGGGAATAGCAGAAACGTAAAAATAAATTATAATCAATCTCACACAAGATATACTTGGTTCGGCACAATATGACCTACGTCCACGGATGAGGAAAAATTCCATTACAATTTCAGAGAGATATTACAATAATAAATGATAGAGTATTTGACTAGAATTGTGAAACGTGTAATGACAGTTGAATTCAAGGTGACGTGGATAGGAAGTCTATTCTAATTTGGACTTCTTTATCCCTAAGACTCAGTCTCCTACTATGACACAGTCTCACTTGACTGCTATAAATACAGTGACGGTCCATATACTAGGTACGCAATTAATACGCTCTTAGTTCCTTTACAACTTTGAGTGCCCTTCCAATTTTTGACTTAATCGTCGGAGCGTAATTAGCCGGCATTGCACCAGTGTCCTCTCGATTACCCTTCTTTTGTCTTTTTTCACAGGTCAGAGTTTGACCAGTTCGGGGTGGTTTTTTTTCTTCATCAGTTGGCGCCGTCTGTGGGAACGGTCACAAAATTTGACTATCCTATTCAAATCATACACGAACCATAATGCACCTTCGATCTGGATTGGAAACCACGGCCGTACAGGATCCCCCTCTTGGCCAAGGTCCTCCAGTACATGACCTACCTGGCCAAGACGACCCTCCGGCCGCGCAAGATCCTCCTATCGGTACTGACCCCCCAAATGCACAAGACCTGACAGCCAATCCGCCCGCAGGTCATGGAGGCACGCAGTCCCCTGGACAGATGGACTTTCTGGGGACACACCCCGAAGTCCCAAACGATCAGGGGCGTGTCGCAGCGTTGGAGCACCAGGTCCAGAACTTAAATCAAAGTCTGGTTTAGTTGCTCCAGCAAAATGCGATGATTCTACAATGCCTCCCTCCTGTGGCGCCGATGCAGTCGCCAAGTTACGTAATGATCGGCATTGAATGTTACGCATTCTAACCTCTTAACTTATGTATTTTATTCTCTTAGTGATAGAGTATTTTGTTATTTTACTTTGTTTTAGTGTTTTCTGTATTTTTAGGGCCTTAATGATTATTTCAGTTAAAACCATGATTTTGGGTTTTTAAAGATGATATGCAAGAAGGTTAGATGAAGCCTACATCAAAGGGATCCATTGAACTCCATAATTTAACTCAAATCAGCCCAAGAAAGAGGTCCAAGAGAATTACAGCTGCTTAAGAAGGTTTCGGGCCTGAAGCCCAAATCTGTGCATAATACAATCTTAATCCCATTTTGGAAAACGGACCAGAAGTCTTATTTTTGAGCCTCAAATCGACTTAATTCTCAAAATGGGTTGAACAAAATTTGATTCTGCACACTTTTGTATTTCATGGAAATTCTGTGAATCGGACTTCCAGTGGGTCAAAAGTTGGGCCGAAGTCAGCAAAAAAAACCCACCTGATTAGTGCTGCGAGAAAACCTAATTAATTCCTAATTGGATTAGGACTTTGATGTATTCTCTTGGCTATTTAAAGTGACAAATTAGCGCTGTATTGAGAAGGCTTGGAAGCAGGTTTGAAGAGCTTTTGGAATAGAGAATCATTGGAGAACAAGGCGTATCATGAGCAGCTAGTTCAGCCATTAGGGTTTTGATGTAGCCCTAACTAAACATCACTAGTTTGATTGTTCTAATTATTGGGGATTTTTGTATTCATTCATAGATTGTGTAATTTAGAGAAATCTTATTATAGAATTGAACAACAAAAGTCTTATAAATTCAGTTTCAATGATTTCTTATCTTGTCTTAGATATTTGATTGTTGTTATTTGAACTCGTCCCTCTTGTTTTCTGTGATCATGAGAGTGATTATTACACAATGGTTTTCACTGAATATATCATTAAAAGCTTTGATGGATTATGCCTAGAAAAGATGAACCATACTGCACCCTAGAGTACAGTATTTAGGCAGATGGCCCATGCCAATCGAAGATAGTCCATGACTTAGCCTTAATAATATATTATCTTCTTGACGGATGAAGGTGAGCTTGTAGGCACCGACACCACTTATGCATGATATGATGCCCCATAGTTAGTTCAATTGACCATTGATTGTGAAGTTAGTGGTGAAATCAATTACCCTAGACTTATCTTATATTCTCTACACTCCTTAGTTTTTCTTGCTTTTGTTCAATTGCTTCATTAGTTAATTTAGTCCTAACAATTCAACTCAGTCAGACCATAGTCCTTGAGGTTCGACACCCCTTCCTTTCGATAGCCCTATTCTGCAAGGAATTCGTTCTATTGCGAAGTGTGGTAATTTTCAATTGATATACTTTTTGAGTCACACTCACACACGAATCAATTTTTGGCGCCGTTGCCGGGGACAGTCTATTTGATTGTTTGGATTTTTAGAATTAGTTCTAATTAGATTTTTAGTTTAGGAATTTTTTTTTCTTTTATTTATTTATTTTATTTATTTTTATTGCTTTTTTTTCAATTACTAATTAGTTTTATTTTATTTTTTAGTTTAGAAATTTTATTTTTGCTACTAATCTAATTTATTTATTTTTATTATTATTATTTTTTTCTTTTCCGGTACTTCAATGACCATACCATTGAGCAAGAGGAAGAGATTATTTACATTATGGATGGTGTGCGTGGTAATAATGAGGACAACAATATTGTGCCTAATGCTATTGTGGAAAAAGTGAGACTTCTTAAAGATTACTATGTCCCAGAGACATACAATTCGCAAGCTAATTTTCAATTGCCTAATGTCACAGCACAGAACTATGAGATCAAGCCCAGTATCATTCAGATGTTGCCATCCTACTTTGGGCTGACTCATGAGGATCCGTACAAGCACTTGGATGAATTTATAGAAGTTTGCTCATTAACAAAAATTCACAACTTCTCTGAAGATGCTTTTCGGATGCGACTCTTTCCATTCTCTCTAAAGGAGAAGGCCAAGAATTGGTTCAGATCTCTGCCGGTGAGTTCTATCACTACATGGACTCAATTGCAAAATGAGTTTTTGAAGAAATATTTTCCGATAGGGAGGACCAATCAATTCAGAAGAGCTATCACTGGTTTCTCTCAATTTGAGGGAGAACAATTTTTTGAGGCATGGGAGAGATTCAAGGACCTTCTTAGGAAGTGTCTTCATCATCAAGTTCCAATGTGGTAGTTAGTGCAATGTTTCTATGAGGGACTGACAGAAAGTAACAGACAAATGGTTGATGCATCATGTGGGGGTACTTTTATGTTAAAAAGTGAAGATGAAGCATGGACTTTGTTCGAGAATCTCAGTGACAATTCTTTACAACATGTGTCTTCATCTCGTTCGAGCAGATCATCCAATACAAAGAAGGTTGATCGTATTTTTGAGAGTGGTTCTGCAGATGCTATGTCTACCATTGTGGATGCTGTGTCACAGAGAGTGGTGCAATTTATGGCGGTTGGTCAAGTGCCTAATCCATCTTCATATCCTTCTATTTTTGAGCCCTGTGATTTTTGCTCGAGTCCTATGCACCATGTGAATAATTGTCCTTCACTTGGGCAGTTTTTCAATCTTCCATAAGAGCAAGGGGCAGCAATTCAGCCCAATTTTCAATCTCAGAACTATGTGCCTTCACAATTATATCAAGAACAAGTTCCTATGGCACAGAGGTATTCAGCCATTGAGGACAAGATGACAATTGTCCTAGAAAAACTTGAGAAGCTTGACTCTATTGTTGAGATGGTGGAAGCTACTGCAGCAACACTTCAATCCACTGTTCAACTGGTTCACTCTCACTCTCAGTCGATTGCCAAACTGGAATCTCAGTTTGGACAACTTGTCAATACCTTGAGTAGAAGAGAGGAGGGGAAACTACCAAGCCAACCAGTTGCCAACCCAAGAGGGGTTCATGTCCTTGACAATATTTCTTCTTCAAGCAACCCACATCATGAACAATTTCAAGCCATCACCACTCTTAGAAGTGGAGAAATAAGTGACAACAAGGTGGGGGAGAAGAAGCTTGATGAAGAAGAGGTGACAAAGAGTCCTAATTCTGAAATTTCTCATGAGCCTAAGGTGAACTTGAATACTTTTAATGTCATTCAACATCCTCTAGATGAGAGTGATTGTTTCTTCATGGATGGCTTTGATGATTATGTTGAAGAAGTTGATCCGGTTGCTCTATCACATGATGTTGAGAAGTCCATTGAGGGGGTGAATGATTTACTTGATGTAGTGGCCATGAAAAATACTCCACCTTGGAGGATTCCGATTGAGCCATTGCCTATTCTTTCTAGCACTCCTCCGATGCCATCATTAGAGTCTCCTCCATGGGTAAAATTGAAATATGTTTCGTCAAGGGAGAGAGATGTGTTTTTTGAAGCCAATGACACCATTCCGGTCACTTTGAGTTCGACACAAGGAGGTGAGGATCATATAGGAGGGACGAAATTAAATCTCCTCAAGAGATGTGGCATTGGGTGAACTTTTAATTGAAATCGATGACCGTCTCCTACGGACGTTAAATTGTAGGATTAGTATGTATTTCTATCCTTTAATTTTTTTAGTTTTCTTTTATTTTTATTTTTTATTTTATTTTATTTTTATTTTTAGTTTATGTTTTTCTTTAGTTTCTTTCAATTCTAGTTGCGTTTTAATGTTTTTTCTTTGAGTTTTTGATGTATAAGTTGCTTCCGGAGGATGCCAAGAGGTGTATCAAGGTATTTGGACTCAAGACGGGTGAAAAAACAAGCTCTCGGTCGACCTTGGACGATGGAGACTCCAAAAATACACGTCCCGGTCGACCTTGGGCGATAGAGGCCAAATGACCTCCAGTAGGGGGGATCGATCGCCCCTTTGAAGGGGGATCGATCGCCCCAATTTTTTTCTCTACATGGACAGCAACCAGCTGGGCGATCGATCACCCAGCCCATGGGGGATCGATCGCCCTAGCCCCTGAAGGCCCAAACTGCTCCGTTTTGTCTATTTTGCGACCCTCTTTCATGCCTCATTGCTCCCACTTGGAAAATTTAACTCTTTGTGCCTCTCCTACATCCATATACACTCTAAAATCTTCCATTTTTATTGTTAAACACCTACTTGATCATAATCATTCATCACCATCATCATCAATTCCAACTTTTTCTTCTCCATTATCATTAAATTTTGACTTTTTCATATTTCCTTCTTCACAAGAGGTGTGAATTAATTGTGGATGTGGGGTGATTTATTTGAGGGGTTTTGTACTCCAAGTCTGGGGGAGGACATTTCACATTAACTGAGGGCTAGTTGGTTGATTTTGGTGCTCTATTCCGGCCATGACCTAGATGCTTCGACACCACCTTCTCCTTGATTTTTTCGGAGGTAACTATTTTTTTGTATTTTTATTTTTTTTCTTTTCTTCTTTATTTTATTTTTCATATTGTTTTTTTCTTTCTTTCTTTCTTCAGTTTTAAAAAAAAAAAAAAAAGAAAACAAATTTATTTCATATTTACTTTCACCCATACTATTCACTTGATCTTTGGGGTATAGTGGTTTGTTTTTACAGGTTGTAACATCCAAGTTTGGGGGTGTGCTTGCCTTGCCTTCATGCTATTGGTTTGCTATATTTTCTCGCCATTACTCCATGATCATGGTAATATTGTTCTTACTCTTCTCTATGCTTTGATTAGTAGTACATTGAGGACAATGTACAGTTTAAGTTTGGGGGTGAGGCGATGCCTATTTTTGTGCTTTATTGCATATGGGGGGAAATTTGTGTGAAATTCTTTTTGTATTAGGATTTTATTTTATTTTATTTTCTTAGTTTGTTTATTTTATTTTCTTTTGTTTTGTTTTTAGATAGAATGTTTTGACATTATTTAAGGGATTAATACCTTATGTAGGTGCATAACTTGCAATTTTTGAGTATGTTTTAAATTTTTGGAAACTATGGTTTAAATTAAGTGGTTTTAATCATAGTTTGCAATAACATGTTTTGGGGTGATTAATTTTAGTTTCCTTACATGCACAGACACACTAGCATAGTCTTATGGGGTATAAACTTTGGTTTTGAGTTATTGTGTTACATATGCTTGATATTAATTAGTATCTCTTGACAATGAGTACCGATGATGTGTTTACTTGACTTCAATGAAAAAGAAAAAAAAAGTGTTGAATAAGCAAATCAATTTGATCCTTTTCATGAGTAACCAGGCCTCTATGCCTCAGGAAGCACGGAGTGTTCGCGTCAAAAGTGAAAGGGTGAGAAAAGAAGATCATTGGTTGTCTTGATTTGTAGCCTGACTGATTCGAGTAATTAGGTTCTTCAGGGTATCTTAAAGCCTAGTGCCCTAAAGCCATCTGGTTTGGGAGTCACTGACTGAAAGCTTGCTACATAGATCTTTCAGAAAGCTTAATAGATCAAGACATTGCACAACCAATAAAGCAATGAGAAAAAAAAGAGAATGAAAAAAAAAAAGTCATGTATACATGTTGGGAAGTATGAGTTCAATAAGGGGAGCTAGTGAGTTGAAAGGATATGTGCCTTAATATATTCAGAGCTGGGTTATGCTACATGAGATGACTACTAGTTCACTTTACACGAGGAGACTAGAGTTGATTATTTTGAGATATGTTGATGTGAATTATGCATGGGGACCATTGATTTGAGTTATGAAATTTGAAAGTTTGAAATTATTCTTAAATGCAAGTTTGTAACTATATATTGTAATCTTCTTCTTGATGAATGTTGAACAGAATTTTGAATGTTTGTGGGTAACATTTCTGGAAACCCTCACGAGACTATACTCGTCCACTAGGGGGAACCTAGGGGTTTAAAGGCTTGTTGCATATGCTAAATGCAATCGTTTCTCCCACGAAAGTGGAGTTGGGTAGTTTAGTTAGTATTTGTTAGTTTCATTTGTTTCAGTTTTTTTTTATTCTATTACTAAGGGACTAGCAATATGTAAGTTTGGGGGTGTGATCGACATTGAATGTTACGCATTCTAACCTCTTAACTTATGTATTTTATTCTCTTAGTGATAGAGTATTTTGTTATTTTACTTTGTTTTAGTGTTTTCTGTATTTTCAGGGCCTTAATGATTATTTCAGTTAAAACCATGATTTTGGGTTTTTAAAGATGATATGCAAGAAGGTTAGATGAAGCCTACATCAAAGGGATCCATTGAACTCCATAATTTAACTCCAATCAGCCCAAGAAAGAGGTTCAAGAGAATTACAGCTGCTTAAGAAGGTTTCGGGCCTGAAGCCCAAATCTGTGCATAATACAGTCTTAATCCCGTTTTGAAAAACAGACCAGAAGTCTTATTTTTGAGCCTCAAATCGACTTAATTCTCGCGAGGGGTTGAACGAAATTTGATTCTGCACACTTTTGTATTTCACGGAAATTCCGTGAATCGGACTTCTAGTGGGTCAAAAGTTGGGCCGAAGTCAGCAGGAAAAACCCACCTGATTAGTGCTGCGAGAAAACCTAATTAATTTCTAATTGGATTAGGACTTTGATGTATTCGCTTGGCTATTTAAAGTGACAAATTAGGGCTGTATTGAGAAGGCTTGGCAGCAGGTTTGAAGAGCTTTTGGAATAGAGAATCATTGGAGAACAAGGCGTATCATGAGCGGCTAGTTCAGCCATCAGGGTTTTGATGTAGCCCTAACTAAACATCACTAGTTTGATTGTTCTAATTATTGGGGATTTTTGTATTCATTCATAGATTGTGTAATTTAGAGAAATCTTATTATAGAATTGAACAACAAAAGTTTTATAAATTCAGTTTCAATGATTTCTTATCTTGTCTTAGATATTTGATTGTTGTTATTTGAACTCGTCCCTCTTGTTTTCTATGATCATGAGAGTGATTATTACACAATGGTTTTCACTGAATATATCATTAAAAGCTTTGATGGATTATGCCTAGAAAAGATGAACCATACTGCACCCTAGAGTACAGTAGTTAGGCAGATGGCCCATGCCAATCGAAGATAGTCCATGACTTAGCCTTAATAATATATTATCTTCTTGACGGATGAAGGTGAGCTTGTAGGCACCGACACCACTTATGCATGATATGATGCCCCATAGTTAGTTCAATTGACCATTGATTGTGAAGTTAGTGGTGAAATCAATTACCCTAGACTTATCTTATATTCTCTACACTCCTTAGTTTTTCTTGCTTTTGTTCAATTGCTTCATTAGTTAATTTAGAATTAAAAATCAGAATTTATTTCTTTTAAATTTAATTAAAATTAGTCCTAACAATTCAACTCAGTCAGACCATAGTCCTTGAGGTTTGACACCCCTTCCTTTCGGTAGCCCTATTCTGCAAGGAATTCGTTCTATTGCGAAGTGTGGTAATTTTTAATTGATATACTTTTTTAGTCACACTCACACACGAATCACGTAAGGCCTGTTGATCCTGAGGAGGATGGTATTGGGAGAGAAAGTGAAGTCCCGATGGAGGACGTGGCTCAGAGTCACGTGAGAGGTGGGACGAATCACAGCTGTTTAGTCCCTCCCGAGAGGAGCCAACGCCATGGAGATTCCGCGTCTCTTGCTTATCATGATATGGAGATACAGGACCTAAGAGCTAGGGTAGAAAGCATGGCCTACGCCATAAAAGGGAAGGGTCCTACCACAATAGAGGATTTGGTCCAGCAAACCAACCCCTTTTCTCTACAGGGGTAATGAACTGTCCCCTGCCCCCCAGGTTCAAGATGTCCGCGGTGGAAAGCTTTGACAGGACTAAAGACCCGCTAGATCACCTAAAACTTACAAGGCCTTGATACATCTTCAGGCGGTACCCGACGAAATCATGTGCAGAGCCTTTCCCACTACATTAAAAGGCTCCGCCAGGTCCTGGTTCAATAGTTTAAAACCATCATCTGTCCTTTCTTTCAACGAGCTGAGCCAACTATTTGTTAGCAATTTCATTACTGCCCGAAAACACAGGAAACCCGCTACCTATCTCCTGAATGTAAGGCAAACTAAGGGGGAATCATTACGGGATTATATCAACCGATTCAATAGAGAAATGTTACAAGTGGACGCCTTGGATGATAAGGTGGCAGTTACAGCATTCATGGGAGGGCTATTACCCTCTAAATTCCTATACTCTGTTTCTAATCATCCCCCTGAAAGCATGTCCGAAGTACTTGTGAAAGCCCAAAACTACATGAATACCAAGGATGCCCATGATGCCCGGAGGGAAAAAGGTGATAGCGACAAAAAAGGTGGACAGGAAGAGGGGAGGGCAATCTAGCAGAGAGGAATGGAACCCCAAGTACGGCAGAGTATCACAGGAACAGAACGACAAAGTTATGCGCCGCAAAAGGGGATTCGGTTTCACCCCGTTGAACACGCCTATAAGTCAGATCCTCCTCCACATCCAGGATGACCCGGCGGTGTCATGGCCTTCAAAGTTAAGAACTGATCCGGCCAGGAGATCCCGTGACAAGTACTGTAGGTTCCATCGCGATCATGGCCACGATACCAATGAATGCATGGATTTGAAAAAACAGATTGAGAATTTAATTCAAATGGGCTAATTGTGGAGATTTGTGGCCGGCGGGGGGCAGAGAGCGCAGAATCAGACGCAAGACGTAAATGAAGGTGCTGCTAACAAAAATCCTCCAATAGGGGAAATTAGAGTCATCTCAGGAGGAGTCGGGGGTGGCGGAGAGTCTAATGCCGCTCGCAAAGCACATGCAAGGAAAGTCAGAAATTTCTCCGAAGTCGACGAGGTGAGCCAGTCACCAGCCAAGTGTCCTCTGTTGAACGACCAGGTCATAACTTTTTCAGATGATGACGCTAGAAAAGTTCAGCAACCCCACGATGATTCCCTCATAGTAACATTAATTATCTCCAACTTCATAATTAGGCCAGTCTTAATTGACAACGGTATTTCCGCAGACATCCTTTTTATAGATGCATTTGATCAAATCAAGATTGGAAGGAACAGACTCAAGACCACTCAATCTCCGCTCGTAGGCTTCTCCGGAGAGAAACTCCTTCCCTTGGGTACAATCGACCTCCCGGTCACCACTGGTTCAAGTCCCAGACAAGTCACCAAGATGGTAACTTTCTTTGTAGTGGATTGCCCAACCACGTATAATGTCATTTTGGGAAGGGCCACATTGAATGTTATGAGAGCAATGACCTCCACCTATCACCTCCTCGTTCGGTTCCCCACGGAGCATGGTGTTGGGGAACTAAGAGGAGATCAGGCCACTGCCCGAGAATGTTATGCCACCTCCCTAAGAGAGAGGAAGATATCAGAAACCCTAAACATTGAGGGACAAGAGGTGGAGGAGAAAGAAGAGGTCCGTCATGCAGAGCCAATGGAAGAACTAGTTGAGGTTAACTTAAATAAACAAGGCGCAGGAAAGAAGGTGAGCTTGGGATCGTCACTCTCACCCACCTCTTGGGAAGAGATGGTGCGATTCCTCAGAACAAATGAAGATATGTTCACATGGTCCCACGAAGATATGCCTGGGATCGATCCAACCATTGTCGTACATCGACTGAATATCGACCCCACTGCCAAGCCAGTTAGACAAAAAGGAGAATCTTTGCCCTAGAAAGAAACACAGTAATTTCGAGGAGGTAGAGAAATTATTGAAGGCCAACTTTGTACGGGAAACCAATTACCCGGACTGGTTGGCAAACGTAGTGCTGGTTAAGAAATTTAATGGCAAGTGGCGCTTGTGTGTTGCCTTTACAAACCTAAACAAAGCCTATCCGAAAGACAGCTTTCCACTTCCCCGGATTGACATGCTGGTGGAAGGGACGGTAGGGTACGAGCGGCTCAGCTTCATGGATGCCTACTCGAGATATAATCAAATTCTGATGTGGCCGTCAGACCAGGAAAGGACATCCTTTATAACAGAAAGGGGATTGTACTGCTATATGGTGATGCCGTTCGGTCTAAAGAATGCCAGCGCAACTTATCAAAGGCTGGTAAATAGAATGTTCAAAGAGCAAATGGGCAGGAATATGGAGGTGTATGTTGATGATATGCTCATCAAAAGTCAGAAGGCTACCAGCCACTTGGTTGATTTACAGGAAGCGTTTGATGTCCTTCGAAAGTACAGAATGAAGCTCAATCCAAGCAAGTCTGCATTTGAGGTATCCTCCGGGAAGTTCTTGGGCTATCTAGTCAGCAAGAGGGGGACAGAAGCCAACCCACAGAAGGTGCAAGCCATCCTGGATACAAGATCACCCAGAACTGCTAAAGAAGTCCAAAAGCTGACAGGAAAGGTGGCAGCATTAAGCCAGTTGATTTCCCGTGCTACAGACAAGTGTCTCCCATTTTTTCAGGTCCTCAAGCGAGCCTTTCAGTGGACTCCAGAATGTGAGCAGACATTAAACCAGCTAAAATAGTACCTCAACATGCCCCCGCTCTTGTCATGCGCGCGTCTAGGAGAAGAATTGTACTTGTACTTGGCTGTCTCCCTTGCAGCAGTCAGTTCTGCGCTGGTACGAGAAGAAGAGGGAGTGCAAAGGCCAGTTTACTATACCAGCAGGGTTCTCCAGGGGGCGGAAGAAAGGTATCCCTCCATAGAGAAACTAGCATTTGCCTTGGTTACGGCGGCCAGGAAACTCAGGCCATATTTCCAAGCACACACTATTGTGGTACTAACCAATCAACCGCTCTGACAAGTCCTCTTCAAACCCTAAACCTCTGGGCGGCTTGTGAAGTGGTCTATGGAGCTAGGAGAATTTGATATCCGGTACAAGCCAAGGACAGTAGTCAAAGGCCAAGTGCTGGCAAATTTTATAGCCGAATTTACGTACCCCTGGGAAGATAAACAGGTTCAGCAGGAAGGGGTGGAGGATACAATCCAACAAGACAGGGAGGACCTAATGGACCCTGGTTGTACGTGGCAATTATTTGTGGATGGGTCATCGAACGCGCAATCCAGTGGCGCGAGGATACTAATCAGATCTCCAGTAATAGAAATATTCAAGTACTCCCTGCAATTTGGATTCAAGGCAAGAAATAATGAGGCTGAATACGAAGCCTTGATTGCAGGGTTGAAACTAGCTGGTATCCTCAAGGTTAGATAGTTAAAAGCTTATACCGACTCCCAGCTAATTGCCTGGTAGGTTAGTGCGGAATACGAGGCAAAAGGAGCAAGGATCAAATCTTACTTGCAAAAAGTACAAGAGCTAGTTACCCATTTCTAGAGATTTTCAATCACGCGGGTCCCCCGTAGTGAAAACTCTAATGCAGATGCTCTCACTCGATTGACTACGGCACAAGAGGCCACCCAAGCGGGGGTGCTTGTAGAGCGCATGGACCACCCGAGTATAAAAAAAGCAACATCATGTGAAGTAAACCAAGTCACCTAGGGCATGGAATGGGCAGACCCGATAGTCAAGTACATAAATAGTGGTGAATTGCCATCCGACAAGGCAGAGGCACACAGAACGAGGATCAGGGCATCTAGGTACACCCTGATTGATGGAATCCTCTACAAAAAGGGAGTCTCCTTACCATACCTGCGATGCGTGTCGACAGGAGAAGCACAGAATGTCATGAGGGAAATTCACGAAGGGGAGTGCGGAAACTATGCGGGGGGCAGGTCCTTGGCTCACAAGGCTATTAGGCAGGGATACTACTGGCCTTCTATGCAACAGGATGTGTTGAACTTTGTCAAGAGATGCGAAAAGTGCCAACGCTTCGCCAACATCCCGAGGTAGCCTCCGGAAGAGTTGACACCGATAGTGGCCCCGTGGCCTTGGCCCAATGGGGAATGGATTTTGTTGGCCCTCTACCCATGGGAAAGGGGTAGACAAAATTCACAATTGTAGCGGTTGACTACTTCACCAAATGGGTGGAAGTCGAGCCCTTAGCTACAATAGGGGAAAGGAATGTCATCAATTTCGTGTGGAAATCGATCATATGCAGGTTTGATGTTCCAAAAGTCATAATCATGGATAACGCAACACAGTTTGAAATCCGATGATTCTAAGATTTTTGCACGGAGCATAGCTCAACTATCGATATTCCTCACCAGGCCACCCGCAGGCCAATGGGCAGGCTAAAGTAGCCAACAGAACCATATTTAAAAAGATCAAGAAGCGCCTGGATGACTCCAAAGGAGAATGGCCAGAACTACTACAAGCATTTTATGGGCCTACAGGACCACCGTCAAAGTCCCCATAGGAGAGACGCCCTACCTCTTAGCTTTCAGAAGCGAAGCAGTTCTTTTTGTCGAAATAGGGGCGGTGGTGAGCCATCGTGCCAAGTATTATGACCCAGTTCACAACGAGAAGGAACTGAGAGCCAGTGTCGACTTCATTGACGAGAGAAAGGAGCAAGCACAGGTACGAATGGTCGCGTATCAACAGGCCATGTCCTGGCATTACAACACCAGAGTCAAGCATAAGAGTTTTCAGCCTGGTGATCTAGTCTTGCGAGAAGTCACTCAAGCAACCAAACCTCACGGTACCAGAAAGCTGGCCCCTAATTGGGAGGGCCCGTATAAAGTGGTTAGGACTCAAAGGCGTGGCACTTACTGGCTAGAAACCTTAGAAGGAAAACAGTTAGCCCATCCTTGGAATGCCGAGCATTTGAGGAAGTTCTATCAGTAAGGTTTTTTCTTGACTTGTTAGTTTTTCGTCCTATCTTCTTTAATTTTAGCTTGTATCCGCCTTCAGCAAGTATTATTGTAGAGGCTGGCTTTGTTGCTAGACCTTAAGTATCATTTTAGAGGTTGGCTCTAAACCTCAAAACAGGACTCATGTCCAGTTCCAATTTGTCTTTTATAAGTTTTTATTATGGAATATCAATGGAATGTGTTATTATCCAAAAAAGTTCTGTTATAAAACCCTACGGGGACACACCTCCACGGAGGGCCTTTGAAGAAAGGCAGGATGGATTAATCCCCGAGAAAAAATACTACCCTACGGGGATACACCTCCACAGAGGGCCTTTGAAGAAAAAGGCAGGATGGATTAATCCCGGGAAAAAATATTATCCTACGAGGGCAAAACCCTACGGGGATACACCTCCACGGAGGGCATTTGAAGAAAAAGGCGGGATGGATTAATCCCGAGAAAAAATACTATCCTACGGGGGCAAAACCCTACGGGGATACACCTCCACGGAGGACCTTTAAAGAAAACGACAGGATGGATTAATCCCGAGAAAAAATACTACCCTACGGGGACACACCTCCACGGAGGGCCTTTCACGATGAAGGTGGGATAAATTAGAATTCCGAGAATGTATATGGACATCCCTACATGAACCCTAGGATTGCAAAAGTTACCTCTACAAAACAACCCATGTTCAACAAAAAAGAAGAAATGTACGATTCCTCATTGATTAACAACAGAAAGATACATGGGGCCTCCACAAAGGAGGAGTGATTCGTGTGTGAGTGTGACTCAAAAAGTATATCAATTAAAATTTTCCACACTTCGCAATAGAACGAATTCCTTGCAGAATAGGGCTATCGAAATGAATGGGTATCGTACCTCAGGGATTATGTTCTGACGAGTTGGAACACAGAACTAATTCTAATTAAATTTATAAGAAAAGAATTCTGATTTTTAACTAATTAAAAAGATAAAATAAAATAAATCAAAGGTAAACAGATAATGAAGATAATAAGAGAGAAACCTAGGGTGTTTGACTTCACCACTAACTCCACAATCAATGGTCAATTGAATCAACTATAGGGGAATTACATCATGCATAAGTGGTGTCGGTGGCTACAAGCACACCTTCATCCGTCAAGAAGATAACATATGATTAAGGCTAAGCCATGGACTATCTTCGATTGGCATGGGCCATCTGCCTAACTACTCTAATCTAGGGTGCAGTATGGTTCATCTTCTCTAGGCATAATCCATCAAAGCTCATAACAATATATTCAGTGATTACCATTGTGTAATAATCTCTCTCATGATCACAGAAAACAAAAGAGATTGAGTTCAATAACAACAACTAAATATCTAAGACAAGATAAGAAATCATTGAGATTGAATTTACAAGACTTTTATTGCTCAATTCATTAATAAGAATCCTCACAATTACACAATCTATGCATGTATATAAAGGTCCCCAATAATTAAAACAATCAAACCATTGATGCTTTGTTAGGGCTACATCAAAACCCTAGTGGATGAACTAGCCGCTCATGGTAGAAGAAGAAGCTTCAACTGTTGAGGAAGAAGACATCATCTTTCTGAATTACGCGTATGACTTCGTTCTCCAATGGCTCTGCAATATGTTCTGTTCTCTTCAGCCCTCTCAGACTCTCCAATCTCTGTGTGTAAGCTCTCTCTCTTCAGCCTCCAAGTCTTCCCTTTATTCCCCAAGAGAATACACCAAAGTCCTAATCCAATTAGGAATTAATTAGGGTTTCCCGCAGCACTAATCAGGTGGGTTTTTCCTGCTGACTTCGGCCCGACTTTTGACCCACTAGAAGTCCGATTTACGGAATTTTCGTGAAATACAAAAGTGTGCAGAATCAAATTTCGTTCAACCCAACGCGGAAATAATGTCGATTTGAGGCTCGGAAATAAGACTTCTGGTCCGTTTTCCAAAACCGGATTAAGACTGCATTATGCGCAGATTTGGGCTTCAGGCCCGAAACCTTCTTAAGCAGCTGTAATTCTCTTGGACCTCTTCCTTGGGCTGATTTGAGTTGAAATAAATGGTTGAGTGAATCTCCTTGATGTAGGCTTCATCTCACCATCTTGGATGTCTTCTTTAAAAGCCCAAAAGCACGGTTTTAACTGAAATAATCATTAAGGCCCTGAAAATACAGAAAACACTAAAACAAAGTAAAATCACAAAATAATCTATCACTAAGAGAATAAAATACATAAGTTAAGAGGCTAGAATGCGTAACATTCAACGCCGATCACACCCCCAAACTTACATATTGCTAGTCCCTTAGCAATAGAATAAAACAAAACTAAAACAAAGAAACTACTAAATACTAACTAAACTACCCAAACTCCACTTTCGTGGGAGAAACGATTGCATTTAGCATATGCAACAAGCCTTTAAACCCCTAGGTTCCCCCTAGTGGACGAGTATAGTCTCGTGAGGGTTTCCAGAAATGTTACCCACAAACATTCAAAATTCTGTTTCAACATTAATTCAATAAGAAGATTACAATACATAGTTACAAACTTGCATTCAAGAATAATTTCAAACTTTCAAATTCTATAATTCAAAGCAATGGTCCCCATGCATAATTCACATCAACATATCTCAAAATAATTAACTCTAGCTCCCTCGTGTAAAGTGAACTAACAATCATCTCATGTAGCATAACCTAGCTCTGAATATATTAAGGCACATACCCCTTCAACTCACTAGCTCCCCTTATTGAACTCATACTTCCCAACATGCATACATGACTTTTTCATCATTTTTTTCTTTTCATCCCTTTTTTTTTTTTATTGCTTTATTGGTTGTGCAATGTCTTGATTTATTAAGCTTTCTGAAAGATCCATGTAGCAAGCTTTCAGTCAGTGACTCCCAAACCAGATGGCTTTAGGGCACTAGGCTTTGAGATACCCCGAAGACCTAATTACTCGAATCAGTCAGGCTACAAATCAAGACAACCAATGCTCATCTTTCCTCACCCTTTCACTTTTGACGCGAACACTCCGTGCTTCCTGAGGCATAGAGGCCCGGTTACTCATGAAAAGGATCAAATTGATTTGCTTATTCATCACTTTTTTCTTTTTTTTTTCACTTTTTTTCTTTCTTTTTTTTCATTGAAGTCAAGTATAACACATCATTGGTACTCATTCTCAAGAGATACTAATTAATATCAAGCATATGTAACTCAATAACTCAAAACATAGGTTTATACCCCACAAGATTATGCTAGTGTGCCTGTGCATGTAAGGAAACTAAAATTAATCACTTCAAAACATGTTATTGCAAACCATGATTAAAACCACATAATTTAAACCACAGTTTCTAAAAATTTAAAACATACTCAAAAATTGCAAGTTATGTACCTACATAAGGTATTAATCCCTTGAATAATGTCAAAACATTCTATCTAAAAATAAAACAAAATAAAATAAAAAAACAAACTAAGAAAATAAAATAAAATAAAATCCTAATACAAAAAGAATTTCACACAAATTTCCCCCCATATTCCAATAAAGCACACAAATAGGCATCGCCTCACCCCCAAACTTAAACTGTACATTGTCCTCAATGTACACCCAATTGAAGCATAGAGAAGGTAAGAACGATGTTACCAGGACCAAGGAGTAGTGGCAAGAAAATAGAGCACATCACTAGCATGAAGGCAAGGCAAGCACACCCCCAAACTTGGATGATTCAACCTGTCAAAACAAACCACTATACCCCAAAGATCAAGTGAAAATAGTATGGGTGAAAATAAATATGAAAGAGAAAAATCCGTAAAAAAAAAAAAAAAAAAAAAAAAAAATATTTTTTTTATTTCATTTTTCAAAAATTTTTTTTTCATAATAAAAATCTAACTACAAAAAGAAAAATAAAAAGAAAAATAAAGACTAAAAATAAAATAATATACAAAAGATGGTTACCTTCCTGTCAAGGCTGTGGTGGTGACTGAGCATCCGGATCTAAGTTTGCTTGGCGCATCAGTGCACGCATCATCCTCCTCATCTCTAGTTGCTCTTGGCGAGTGTCACGAAAGTGATCCGCCATCTCTGCTCTCATTGCACCAAACTGTGTGGAGACCTCTGTCTGTAAGGTGCCAAACTGGGCTGTCAACCCAGCAATCTGCCCTTCTAAGTATTGATAATCATGGCCACCAGCCTGTGCATGCACTTCCTCTTCCTCTGCCTCCATCTCCTCTGGATCATCTACCGGTGGTGGTACATCTACATGCTCTCCTCCTTGGGCCAACCGAGATACCTCACCAGGCGCTGCAATGACTCTCTGGTGCATATGAGATCGACTCAAGTTCCAGTCATGCGTGCCATAATGAAGGTCATGTGGAAAGGCAAGCTCGTCCTCGTGGACTGCATACCCCTGTGTTACAAGCAACTGGTGAATAATAGTAGGGAATGGGAACTCCCAGTCACTTGCACTGTCTGGTACTTTGGCCACAACCTTGGAATAGAATTTCTCCATCTGGCCCCAGACAATCTGTGGGAATGACAGCCAATGCCCAAAATGTATGGCATATAAGGCTCTGAGGAACTCTTGACGTCTTTCGGTTTTATGTCCAATTGGACATACATTCTTGAGTAGCACAGCGTCAAGGAACCATAAATGATTTGGCATTGAAGACTTTGAAGCTGCATTCCTTTTCGGCCCAGAAAATTGGTTGGCACACAATCGTGCAACCACATTGCCCACCGACAACTCGTCGGGTAAAGGAGTGTAGATATGAGATAAATCAGCTGGGCATTCATGAGGACAACCCATGGCAATGGCAATGGATGACATGTCAACTCGAACTATTGTTCCATCTACGGAAGAAGTAAGCACATCCCGCTCATCAGGTTTTGGTATTAAGTTTTGATAAAATACCTTGACAAGCCTCGGGTAAATAGTAGATGAGAGTGGAACAAAAATGGATGCCGACCGACGACGACGGATGTCGGAAACCCCCCACCGTGTCTCGGGAAACATACCATAAAGCTCGGCTATGTCAAACGTTGTTTCATAGTTCAACGCCCTTGGATGCCATCTCTCTTGAATACCGTCTCGGCGAGATCGTGAAGAACCTGTGGTCGGATCATTCCTCGCTCGGCGAGGACTACGTGAACTTGAAGCATCTTGGTGACTTGCTCTCTTTGGTGCCATAGAAGTAGAAAAAGTGTAGTTGAGGAATTAAATCGAACACTTGGTGTGCACAATTCTTTTGTAACCTTCAACCTCCTTTTTTCGGCAATTTTTCCACCCAAATCGAACAAGTAATTGCACCAATTTGATCCCCCAAACTTGGTCTTCAAAAGCCCTCAAAAATATTTGAACAATTTCTTCAAGGAAAAACTTCACTTACTTTGATGTTGAACTTGAAAAAGTGTGAGCTTCCTTTGAGAACTAGTGATTTTTGATCCACTTTGATGTTGAAGTTGATGTTGATCAATGTTGAATCCTTGTATAATAATCACTAATTGAAGAAATTAGTTTTCCGGATGATATAGGACTTGAATTGGAGTTCAAAGAGGTAGAAGATGTAAGTAGTAGCAACCAAATAGGATAAGGAGTCCATTTATAGAGCAAACTTTCGGCCAGCCCCTCTATACCCTTGGGCGATCGATCCCCCTTGGAGTGGGCGATCGATCGCCCACCTGCTGGTGGGGATCTTCAAGAATTCCCATGGGGCGATCGATCCCCCTGGACTGGGGCGATCGATCCCCCCCCTGAAGGCCTGTTTGACCCTCCATCGCCCAAGTTCGACCGAGACTTGATATTTTTGAGTCTCCATCGCCCAAGGTCGACCGAGAGCACGATTTTTCACCCGTCTTGAGTCCGAATACCTCGGTACACCTCTTGGCATCCTCCGGAAGCAACTTATACATCAAAAACTCAAAGAAAAAACATTAAAACACAACTAGAATTGAAGAAAAACCTAAGAAAACTAGAATCAAAAATTAAAATTAAAGAAAACTAAACGAAATAAAGTATAGAAATACATACAAAACCTACTATTTAACGTCCGTAGGAGACGATTGACTCTCCGAAGGGATTAAGTCGGATAGATGGGATCCGTCAAGTCGACGGACTCCACGTCTCTTCTTGGCACACATCCTTCCACACAATGTTTCAACCTTTGGCCATTAACTTTCATCAACGTGATTCCAAACAATTGCTCATCCGGGAATGAGTCTCGAATTGGTAGTGCATCGATCACCGGCTCAAACTCGATTCGAGATAAATGATCTGCAACCACATTCTCCGTCCCCTTTTTGTCTTTTATCTCCAAATCAAATTCTTGCAGCAATAAAATCCACCGAATAAGACGCGGTTTGGTTTCTTTCTTTGCCAATAAATGTCTCAATGCTGCATGATCAGAATAGACAACCACCTTGGATCCTAATAAATAAGAACGAAACTTGTCCAAGGCAAACACTACAGCTAGAAGTTCTTTCTCTGTGGTTGTATAATTGAGTTGAGCATCAGAGAGAGTCTTACTAGCGTAGTAGATGACATGTGGTCGTTTCTCTTCTCTCTGTCCCAACACGGCTCCCACTGCATAATCAGAGGCATCACACATGATTTCAAAAGGTACAACCCATTTTGGAGACTGCATGATTGGTGCCGAGGATAACAGAGATCGAAGCTTTTCAAAAGCTTTCACGCACTCGTCATCAAAGATAAAGGGAACATCTTTAGATAACAAATGGCACAATGGTCGAGCTACTTTACTGAAATCCTTGATGAATCTTCTATAGAACCCGGCATGGCCTAAGAAAGATCGAACTTGCCTTACCGAAGTTGGATGAGGCAGAGTTGCAATTAGGTCGATCTTTGCTTTATCAACTTCAATGCCCCTCTCTGAAACAATATGGCCCAATACAATACCTTCTTTCACCATAAAATGGCTCTTCTCCCAACTAAGTACCAGATTCCGTTCTCGGCATCTTTGAAGCACAAGTGATAAATTGCTCAAACAATGTTCAAAAGATGATCCAAAAACAGAGAAATCATCCATAAACACCTCCAAGAATTTTTCCACCATGTCAGAAAAGATGGCCATCATACACCTCTGGAATGTAGCCGGAGCATTACATAATCCAAAAGGCATACGACGATACGCAAAAGTACCAAAGGGACAAGTGAAAGTGGTCTTCTCTTGATCTTCTGGATCCATAGCTACTTGGTTATAACCAGAGTAGCCATCCAGAAAGCAATAATAACTCTGACCAGCTAACCTTTCAAGTATTTGGTCAATGAATGGAAGGGGGAAGTGATCTTTCCTTGTCGTAGAGTTGAGCTTTCTGTAATCAATGCAAACACGCCAACCTGTGGCAGTACGTTGTGGGACAAGCTCTCCCATGGAGTTAGGGACAATGGTAAGACCAGATTTCTTTGGAACCACTTGTGTCGGACTCACCCATGTGCTATCAGAAATTGGATAAATGATTCCTGCATCAAGTAGCTTGACCACCTCTTTCTTTACCACCTCCTTCATGTTGGGGTTCAACCGCCTCTGAGCCTCTCTAGTTGGCTTACATCCTTCTTCCAAATGGATTTTGTGCATGCAAATTGAGGGATCAATGCCCTTAAGATCAGCAACACTCCATCCAATTGCTTCCCGATGTTGGTATAGAACCTCTACTAAGCTCTTCTCTTGAATTTCTGTCAGATCAGAGGCAATTATAACAGGAAGAGTTTTCTGTGCCCCCAAGAATACATACTTCAATTTGTCAGGCAAAGGCTTCAACTCTAATTCTGGAGGGGACTCCAATGAAGGCACTAAGGGAGTGCTAGAGAGAAAAGGTAGTGGCTCAATTGGAATTCTCCATGGTGGAGTATTCTGAATAGCATCCACTTCCAGCATAGCATGCACCTCTTCACACAAACCTTCATCATTAGTGTTTCCAAAGTCATAAAATGACTTACATACCTCCAGGGAGTTTCGAGATATAGAGGATGAAACAAATTCCTCCACACATTCATCAATATCATCCATGGAGAACACATCACTCTGATCTGGAGGGTGTTGGATAGCATTGAACACATTAAGCTTGACATTCATGTTGCCAAAGGAAATATCCATGATCCCTGACCTACAATTTATGCAGGCATCAGCAGTAGCTAAGAAAGGTCGACCAAGGATCACAGGAATGTGCCTCTTCGGATTGTGAACCGGCTCAGTGTCAAGTACAATGAAATCAACAGGAAAGTAGAACTTGTCCACTTTAATGAGCACATCTTCTATGATTCCTCGGGGTTGCTTTGTTGATCTGTCTGCAAATTGTAATACCACCGAGGTAGGCTTCAATTCTCCCAAGCCCAATTGTAAGTAAACTGAATAGGGTAGCAAATTCACACTTGCACCCAAATCAAGAAGAGCTTTATCCACATGGTGCTCCCCAATAATGCATGAGATAGTTGGAGCACCAGGATCTTTGTACTTGGGAGGAGTACACTGCTGAATTATTGAACTTACTTGTTGTGGCAGCATTACTTTCTTTGGCACATGGCTTTTAGAACGCCTTTTCTGAGTGCACAAGTCCTTCAAAAATTTTGCATAAGGAGGAATTTGCTTGATGGCATCAAGGAGTGGCAAATTAATCTTCACTTGGCGAAACACCTCCATCATGTCATGCAGCTTGTCCCCTTGCTTCCCCAACTTAGATGCTTCAAGAAAACGTTGTGGGAAAGGAGCCTTGGGCTCATAAGGAATTTCAGCACTTGGACTTGTGATCACTTTTTCTTCTTCTTTCTTCTCACCCACCTTATTGTCAATTATTTTCCCACTTCTCAAAGTGGTAATGGCTTGAACTTGCTCATGGTGTGGGTTGCTTGTGGAAGCTTGCATCCCTCTTGGATTAGCAATTGGTTGACTAGGGAGCTTCCCTTCTTCTCTTCTACTTAATGAAGTAGCAAGCTGTCCAAACTGAGATTCCAGTTTGGCAATGGATTGAGAATGCGAGTGCACTAGCTGAACTGTAGATTGTACTGTTGCTGCAGTAGCTTGCACTGTCTCTATAAGAGAATCAAGCTTGTCAAATTTAGACAAGGTAAGAGTCAGCTTGTCTTCAATAGCAGAAATTCTTTGGGCCATAGGACTTTGTGTTTGATATTGCTGTTGAGGCACAAAAGTCCTAGGTTGATATGATGGTTGCATTGCTGCCCCTTGGTTACTGTAAGAAAAACCAGGATGATTCCTCCATGTGGGATTGTAAGTATTACCTCGTGGAGGATTCATTGGTCCAGTGAAAGTAGCTTGAACTTGCTCATGTTGAATATCAGAAAATTGTCCCATTGAAGGACAATTGCTCACATTATGCATAGGACTAGAGCAGAATTCACACGGGCTTAGCAATGAAGAATTTGAAGCAGAAGGAGTTTGATTGGCAGCCATAATTGCTGCTACCTTCTGTGCAATTAAATCAATATCAGTTGGCATAGCTTCTGAAGCACCAACCTCAAAAATCCCATCAGTCTTCCTGGTAGTGGCAGGTCTGCTAGAACGAGTAGAGGACACATGTTGTAGAGAGTTGTCACTAAGATTTTCAAATAAGGTCCATGCCTCTTCTTCACTCTTCAACATAAAAGTACCTCCACATGACGCATCAACCATCTGTCTGTTAGCTTCTGTGAGCCCTTCATGAAAACTCTGCACTAGTTGCCACTTAGGAACTTGATGATGGGGACACTTCCTAAGAAGGTCCTTGAATCTTTCCCATGTCTCATAAAATTGTTCCCCCTCATGTTGGGAGAAACCAGTGATAGCACGTCTGAACTAATTGGTCTTCCCTATCGGAAAATACTTCTTGAGAAACTCATGTTGCATCTGAGTCCAAGTCGTGATAGAACCAGCCGGTAGAGAGTTGAACCAATACTTTGCTTTGTCTTTCAAAGAGAATGGAAAAAGTCTCATTCTGAAAGCATCTTCAGAGAAGTTGTGAATTTTTGTAGTTGAGCACACTTCAATGAAGTCATCCAGATGCTTGTAAGGGTCTTCTTGAGTCAGCCCAAAATAAGATGGTAGCATCTGAATAATGCTGGACTTGATCTCATAATTCTGTGCTGTGACATTGGGCAGTTGAAAACCTGCTGGCGAGGTATATGTCTCAGGAACATAGTAGTCCCTAAGCAATCTAGCTCTTTCTCCATCAGCATTAGGAACAAGGTTATTATTCCTCTCTTCTGCCATGTCTTCAATTATTTCTTCCTCTTGCACAATGGTATCAACAGGGATGTTCCTCTGTTGTCTAAGAGTACGTTCAGGCTCAGGATCAAGAGGTATCAAAGGATCAGCCACAGAACGACGACCTTGCATATATTACTAAAAGCACCTGAAAAGAAAACAAAAACAAGAATAAAAATAAAATATAAAAATTTCCTAAACTAAAAAAAATCCAATTAAAACTAATTCTGTAAAATCCAATCAATCAAATAGATAATCCCCGGCAACGGCGCCAAAAATTGATTCGTGTGTGAGTGTGACTCAAAAAGTATATCAATTAAAATTTTCCACACTTCGCAATAGAACGAATTCCTTGCAGAATAGGGCTATCGAAATGAATGGGTATCGTACCTCAGGGATTATGTTCTGACGAGTTGGAACACAGAACTAATTCTAATTAAATTTATAAGAAAAGAATTCTGATTTTTAACTAATTAAAAAGATAAAATAAAATAAATCAAAGGTAAACAGATAATGAAGATAATAAGAGAGAAACCTAGGGTGTTTGACTTCACCACTAACTCCACAATCAATGGTCAATTGAATCAACTATAGGGGAATTACATCATGCATAAGTGGTGTCGGTGGCTACAAGCACACCTTCATCCGTCAAGAAGATAACATATGATTAAGGCTAAGCCATGGACTATCTTCGATTGGCATGGGCCATCTGCCTAACTACTCTAATCTAGGGTGCAGTATGGTTCATCTTCTCTAGGCATAATCCATCAAAGCTCATAACAATATATTCAGTGATTACCATTGTGTAATAATCTCTCTCATGATCACAGAAAACAAAAGAGATTGAGTTCAATAACAACAACTAAATATCTAAGACAAGATAAGAAATCATTGAGATTGAATTTACAAGACTTTTATTGCTCAATTCATTAATAAGAATCCTCACAATTACACAATCTATGCATGTATATAAAGGTCCCCAATAATTAAAACAATCAAACCATTGATGCTTTGTTAGGGCTACATCAAAACCCTAGTGGATGAACTAGCCGCTCATGGTAGAAGAAGAAGCTTCAACTGTTGAGGAAGAAGACATCATCTTTCTGAATTACGCGTATGACTTCGTTCTCCAATGGCTCTGCAATATGTTCTGTTCTCTTCAGCCCTCTCAGACTCTCCAATCTCTGTGTGTAAGCTCTCTCTCTTCAGCCTCCAAGTCTTCCCTTTATTCCCCAAGAGAATACACCAAAGTCCTAATCCAATTAGGAATTAATTAGGGTTTCCCGCAGCACTAATCAGGTGGGTTTTTCCTGCTGACTTCGGCCCGACTTTTGACCCACTAGAAGTCCGATTTACGGAATTTTCGTGAAATACAAAAGTGTGCAGAATCAAATTTCGTTCAACCCAACGCGGAAATAATGTCGATTTGAGGCTCGGAAATAAGACTTCTAGTCCGTTTTCCAAAACGGGATTAAGACTGCATTATGCGCAGATTTGGGCTTCAGGCCCGAAACCTTCTTAAGCAGCTGTAATTCTCTTGGACCTCTTCCTTGGGCTGATTTGAGTTGAAATAAATGGTTGAGTGAATCTCCTTGATGTAGGCTTCATCTCACCATCTTGGATGTCTTCTTTAAAAGCCCAAAAGCACGGTTTTAACTGAAATAATCATTAAGGCCCTGAAAATACAGAAAACACTAAAACAAAGTAAAATCACAAAATAATCTATCACTAAGAGAATAAAATACATAAGTTAAGAGGCTAGAATGCGTAACATTCAACGCCGATCAAGGAGCATTACATAGGTGCCAAAAGAAAAAGACTCTAACTCAGGCGTCAGGATCTCCAAGTTGTAGACCGGAGAAGTTCATATCATGCCATTGATCCTGTGCCACTTCACGAAAATACTCAAACCCATCAATATATGATCGGTTGAGGGCCCTGTCGAAATCAGGCGAATCCTTGAAATGCTCGACAGCCAATTCTTTAATCCCGAGCAGGTCGGTATTCCACCGAGCCATCTCCTCCCGTTCATGACTAAGCTAGGAGTTGAGGGTATTTATTTCCTCACCATGAGAAGCACAAAGGGCCTCAAGCTATGAGTTGAAAATGGTACGTTCGCTAGCAAAGGAGGCGCGTTCCATGGCAAAGGCAGTTCTCTGCTTCTCCAGCTCCTCCTCCGCACATAAGAGGCGATTGGAGAGACCATGGGCAATCGTCTGCCCCTGTTAAACACACAGGGAAAGCACACAGCTAAAAAAAGATAAAAGAAAGATGAGAATTCCACTCAAGCATGATAAGAAGACTAGGGGCACACCTTAGCCATATTAGCCAGCAGATATTCGGTGAAGGAAACAGAGTCGATAGCGTTCACCTTTTTAAGATCACGTGAGAGAACAAACTCCCCGGCTCTTTTTATAGCAAAGGATGTGTCAGACAGCAACGATCTGGTGTAGTTGGCCGCCGGGGTTAATATCCCGGTGTGGCTAGTAGCTGGAGAGAAAGATACATGCGAGTTGCCTCCGCCAAAGAGTTGAGTTGCCGGCACCCCAAAAACACTTGGGTCCGCCAGACTATTGCCCGCAAATAGAGGAGTAGAAGGTATCCCAAATGGGCTGGGGCCAAGGGTCGGAGTACTCATAGCGGCAGCAGGGAGGGGAGAATTCCCAATAGAGGGAGGAGATGACAAGCCCCCACCTGTAGGTAGACCGGTACTCCTAATAACCACAGGCTGGCGCCGTCTCTTTTGAGCAGGGGACGAGGATGACGCAACACCTTTTCCTTTCGCCAATATAAGAATGTCTCGATCAGGCCTTCTCTGAGATCCTGTACGAGTGTATGGGTAAACTTACATTACTCAACTCAAGGAGGAAAACGGAATGGAAAGTGAAAAGCGTAAAAATATACCTTGCCTATCTCTGATCGCGCGAGGAGGGTAACCTAGTGTACTCAGTCCCGTGTCAGAGGTTAAGGTCACCTCGTCTCTCATCCAAAGGTCGTAAATGATGTCTAACCTGTCTTCTTCTTCTCGACTCACCTCTGGCTCAACTCTGACCGCTGATTTGTTAAAATAAATAAATCCGTGTGAACATGCATGAGAAGGTGGAAATAGCATAAAAGAAGGAAAGGGTAGAAAAAGCTCACCAGTTATAACCCCGTCAATCCAGGAACGGGGAATGCAGTGAGGGGGAAGCTCCCAGTTTCCCAAGACGAAAAAGAACCGTTCCTTCCAATTTTTTATCCGTTGACTGCTATCAAGAACCACCAGTCCTTTAGGTAGACTCCCTGCCCTGCGAGACCGGCCTTGTATGTGACGCTAGTCTTTGCTTTTCAGAAGAGTATAGCAAGAAAGGAACTCATTAACAGTTGGTTGAGGGGTAAGCTTGATAGACCTCCAGAGGACCAGGGTAGCCATGATAATATGCCAAGAGTTAGGCGTAAGTTGAGAAGGATAGAGGTTGATGTACTGGAGCAGCTCTTTAGCGAAGTATGGGATTGGGAATCGTAGGCCCGAAAGAAAGTAGCCTTCGTAGAAACACGTCTCTCCTGGACAAATGGAGAAAGCCCTCTCTGCGGGTAGAGGAGCTCTAGCTATAACCCTATCCGGAAAAGAAAATAAAGTTGCTAGCTCCTCCATCTCGGCATCGGTTATAGTAGAGCTAATATCCTGGCATTCGCTATAGTTTGCCATTATAGAATGGACGAAATCAAACACTTGGACAATAGGAGAACCGGGGGCAAAGGACTCTGGGCTCGGCTTGCCAAAATTGCGATCAATGATATGT
The DNA here is from genome assembly GCA_026545225.1 of Cornus controversa. NCBI lineage: Eukaryota > Viridiplantae > Streptophyta > Magnoliopsida > Cornales > Cornaceae > Cornus > Cornus controversa. The sequence goes on along the minus strand of CM048848.1, from coordinate 24,156,409 downwards.
AGACAACGAGAAAGAGAAGGTATGATAATGTAGGGCATGGACAGGTGAAGTATATTATAAGTGAAGAGAGGACTAGTAGTAAGATGCCGGAGTGAGTTATAAATGAAGAGGGGACTAGTAGTAAGATGTTGGAGTGAAGGATAAATAAAGATGGGGCTGCTTATATAGGCAAAAGAAGACAACCGTTACAAACCCCCCCAATGGCTCTTTATCCCAACGGTCGTCAAGCAACATCCATAAGGCCCTTTTGTAACGTTCACAAGCCAAACGGTCACAAGGAAAGCTAACACTAATTGAACATGTTGCAGGAGCAAAAGCACAAGAGCCAACACAGAGCTTGGACGAGCATGGCCAAATCGCCGGGCGTGGACGGGCCCACCTAGCATGGAGCAACTGGGCGCAGCTGAGAGCTGGCCTGGCACCGCCGGGCCCACTCGGCTCGTGCTCACGCGCAGGGGGGGTGGGGGAAAAGAAAAGAAAAAAGAAAAGAAAAGAAAAGAAAAAAAAGGAGAAAAAGGTATTTATATCTGTATGTGTAATTTACAGGCCAAGACAAAGCTTAGCAAGCCATCCAAAGTGTTCATAAGGCCGGACAATCAACCCTCATAAACAGGGGGCAACTGATAGAGTATTTGACTAGAATTGTGAAACGTGTAATGACAGTTGAATTCAAGATGACATGGATAGGAAGTCTATTCTAAATCTATCCCTAAGAGTCAGTCTCCTACTATGACACAGTCTCACTTGACCGCTATAAATACAGTGACAGTCCATATACCAGGTACGCAATTAATACGCTTTTAGTTCCTTTACAGCTTTGAGTGCCCTTCCAATTTCTGACTTAATCGTCGGAGCGTAGTCGACCAACAACTTTGAGTGCCCTTCCAATTTTTGACTTAATCGTCAGAGCGTAGTCAACCGGCACCGCACCGGTGTCTTCTCAATTACCCTTCTTTTGTCCTTTTTCACAGGTCGGAGTTTGACCAGTTCGGGGTGAATTTTTTGCTTCATCAATAGAGAATACACAAAACTGGATCGTATACATAAGCTCTCGTCCTAGAGCACTCGCCATATACCAATTCACGAGACTCATTCTCGCCCTAAGTGTTTCACTCTACCGAACATATAACCCTCTCTACCCATCAACTCTCTCATGAGATCATATCTCTCTCAACTCATAAGTCTCAACCATACCCTAAGCATCTATTTACATAGTCTTAAATCCAATTCTTTGTTGGACAAGGATTACAATCCCTTAAACCCAAAAACTTTCCTAACAAGAAATTATCTAATAAAATACAACTCTAAAATAAAAAATCTTATTAAACTAGAATTAGAGACATAATACATAACACATCATAGAGAGGGTAAATAAGGCTCTTCAAGATGACAAGAACCTCAATCCAACCAACGAAACAATCACAGAGATTAGGTATCTTTCTAAGGGTCTAGGGCTACCATCATGGACCACTCCAACTCCAAGGCGGACCTCATTGATGAGGATGATGCTAATGAAGCTCAAGGCAATATGCTTAGCGTACACCATCAGTAGCTTGAATGCTCACATTGCAAGCCTCAGGCCGAAACAGTCAATGGCTAGTTGAAAGAAGCTCTGAAAGTGTAGAATGCAAATTTGAATTTCTTTGCAAAGTCACTTCACCAAAGAAATTTGGAATGGTCTAATATGTGATGATCATATATGTGGCCTCTAATTTGTGAAATGGCAAGTTTACTAATGTCGAGGAGGCAATCGGGAATCGGTTACAACTGTGAATTTTTCTCAACCTCACACATAATGTTGCTCAAATTACACCGATACGCGATATTTTAAAATTATGATGGATTTTTAGTGAATTTTAGTGATTTTTATTAAATTTTTAAAAATCATTTAACACAAATAATGACTTATTAATAAATTCTAAATCGCTATCGTTATTAAAAATGTTTAGTATTATTATTTTTACAAAATTAATGAAATAAATACATACTGACAAGTCATACCACATATAACATCTAAAAAATAAAATATAAAAATTAAAATAAATTTGAAAATGAAAATATATTAGCTCGTTGAATATTTCCCCTGCCTCTACTACCAAACATCACTGCTCATCCAATGCCTCCTATTCCACCAATACACAACCAAAACTCCGCTTAGCCATATATATATACACACCAAGCCTTGTTCAAACACAATATGATGCTAAATAAAAAAAAGAGTTCAAGGCATAAAAGAAAAGTAAATTTGCATCTATATCCAACTAATCACAAACAAATAAATCTCACTCCTTTTATATCCATCAAAGAGTTCAAAGTACAAAGTTCCCATCAATGTTACATATACAAGGAATTGAAAAAGTTTCAATACTAACACAACCAAGACATTTCCCACCATGCTCAAAACTGCAAAATCTCCACCGCAAAGCATTCAAACAGAATTTAGTCAAGATGAGAGATCTCATGGTTGCCACTTAATCGATGTATATTCCTCCAAGAATTTAGCAGGAGTTCACATCTTCATACAAGATGTATATTCCCTTATCTAGAAAGAAACAGGAAAACAGAATGCTGTTATATATGTACCAGGAATGATTAATTAGCAGTAAAGTACAGCAAGAAGATGAGTACAGACTATGGTTCTGGTTAGACCCAAACTGAACTGAAACGAACTAATACAAATTAATGATGCTCTGGTTTTGGGTAGAGCCATTTAATATCAGTACCACAAAGGCAAACCAGACTTAAACTAGCATGGATCGAACATAATTAAAGATGGTGCAAGGAAAAGGATATGATCAAACAGTGAAAAGATGAGAATGCTTTGAGAGAAGACAGATGATAATAATGCAAAGATGAAACAAAGAATTAACATGACATAAAAAGTACTGAAAAAGAAGACATATAAGAGGTATGCCTGGGAGTAAAACCAACTCATCAACATAGTTATACAGAGATGATATTTGAGAAGGAAAGAAAAAAGAGTAGCTAGGGAAATGGAATCGAGAATCCTGATAATTAAAGACAAATCAGTTATCGAAGCCAGAATCCTGTTTTTTTAAACTTTATCATGTGGTTAAGAAAGGGATATTATGTGTTACTAGTACTTCATGTATTCAATTTTTTTCTTTTAATGGATATTATGTGTTACTAGTACTTTATGTATTCAATTTCACCATCTTAACATCCATCTAATCTAAAAACTTAAGTTGTTAGAGAATGTGTAATTTTGATATTTAACTCCAACAATAACAAAAGTCAAATTTCTTTTTCTTCTCGAGACAAACTCACAAATCCACCTTGTTTCAATTGGAATTTGAATCTTCAAACTTTTGTCGGGAAGTAAAAGAGATATAGAAACATCTATGGTGCCAAAATGTAAACAATTGGGCACCTAAAGTGAAAGCAATAAAACCAATCACACACAATCACGAACAAAACACAAGATATGCGTGGTTCAGCACAATCCGGCCTACGTCCACGGATGAGAAAAGATTTCATTCAAACACGTAGAGATATTACAACGGTAGACAATACCCAACACGGGACCGTGTACAAAAACTAGCTCTTGGCCCAAAGCTCTTCACATGTACCACTCCGCGAGACCCCCTCTCGCCATTAGTGTTCTCTCTCTACTCTACCAACCCGTAAACTCTCTCTACCCATCAACTCCACTCCTTCATAAGACTACATCTCTCTCAACTCATAAGTCTCAACCCACACCCTATGTATCTATTTATAGAACCCAAAACATAATTACTTATTGGACAAGGATTACAATCCATTGGAGCCCAAGACTTTCCTAACAAGAAATTACCTAATAAAATACAACTCTAAAATAGAAAACCTTATTGAGTAGAATTTGAGACACAATACATAACAATCTCCACATTGGCTCAAATTTCATCGCGTCAATCATCGCTTCCAACAGCAATTGAGTTGCACAACTCAGATTTTCCCCATTGTATGCTCCTCGATTAGTCAAACCTCCAAAGGCTCCAACTTGACTACTCGAGTTCTATGCCATTTAACCCATCATGATTTTTTGACTATCATGACCAAACAAGTTGATTGATTGACTCCAACCTGCAATTGAAATTTATGTTTTATGGATCTCTTTTGAATAAAGACTGAACGTCCCAACATGAACCTGGCTCTGATACCACTTGTTGGGGCCAGCGGAAGCAAAAGTAATAAAATAAACACACAAAACACAAGATATACGTGGTTTGGCCTAATACGGCCTATACCCACGGATGAGAAGAGTTCCATTAAAATGTAGAGATATTACAACGGATAATACCTAACACCGGACTATGGACAAAAACTAGCTCTTCACATGTACCACTCCACGAGACTCCCTCTTGCCATCGGTGTTCTCTCAACTCTGCCAACCCGTCAACTCCCTCTACCCATCAACTCAACTCCCTCATGAGATTACATCTCTCTCAACTCATAAGTCTCAACCCATACCCCAGGCATCTATTTATAGAGAACCCAATTTCTTATTGGATAAGAATTACAATTGCTTGGAGCCCAATACTTGTCTAACAAAAATTTACCAAATACAACTTTAAAATAGAAACTTAATTACAATAGAATTTGAGACACAAAAATACCTAACATAAACTTCTATAATAGAGTGGACTTTCCAAGAGGGATCTCTGTTAATATTACTACTATAGCCACCTGAAGGACCAACCAATGAAAGAATTGACTCTAGGCTTCTAAAGACATGAATTCTTCCCACGACAGCGAAGGTACAAATGGGACTTGGGAGCTTCTAGAAACACATCCTTCTAAAAGCAGCTTTTCTCCAGATTTAATAGAGATCTGGTTGAAGCTGTTTGATTAATTCTATGAACTGCTCAAGTATAAAATAACTGCAGTGGGGTTCAGTATCAGATGAATGCTGTAAAACCAGACTTTAATAGACAAGTTACAACTGTATATATAATATGTGTTGTACTTGTACTAGCTCTAGGGAACAGATTGAGCATAATGGAGATGAACCCTTTCTGGGAAAAAAATTATCTTTTATTGCTATGGAATTACAAAAAACCCTCCAACAGAAACATATACCTATTGAAATTGGCATTTTATTTCGTGTAACTTTTGAACATCCTATCTGAGAGCTATCTGTGGTGGCAATAAGTCTCATGTTTAAAGTCTATCCCATTTTTAAAATTTTCTAAACAAGACAAAGCATATTAGATCCCTTAACATATGCATCCTAGCCTTTTCTACTGTTTCAGCATATTGATTGGAAGTTACCCACATTGAATTCAACGTAAAAAGGACCTTTACCGAGACTCAAAATTCACCATGGCTAAGAAATAATGTGATCCTATAGAGGCTTCATGAGACTGGAGGAAATTTCTTTCTCCACTAAACACTAGTCAAAATACAGTTGATTCTCTCTTACACTGACTTTCCTAGTGTGGTTATTTGAGCAGGTCAACTCCATCAGATTGCAGTAAAAAAAGAAAAAGAAAAAAAAACAGGCACTGATATGTTCAATTTTCCTTCTCCATTTCCTTCTGCTACTATTAAGCCAATAACATTAAGATCACCCATGACAACACAACGTGAAGCCAAAAGATACCATGTTTGATGGTTATTGCCACAAATCCTTTCAACGAAATAGTGTGCTTCTATTTATTCTTAATGTCTACTTCTTCTTCACTCCACTGTCATAGAAGAAACCATCAAAGTCACCTTTTGAGTCAATATAGCAAGTCTGCAAGTGTGAAGGAAATTTAGGTTCCATTTTAAAGATATGGAGATTTGTTCTTGGTGTTCATTGATAATTCCAGAATTGTGTGACGAGACAGGGAAAATGTCTAAGCTGTCACATGTCAGCAGTTCACTGAAAGTACAAGATATCACTAGCATGGATTGCATGGCTGTTCAGAGCCACCCAGTGCCTACATAGATTGTCTACAGAAATATTAATTAAGAAAATTGCATCTTTCATATCATAAATAGCATGTATTACATAGAAATTCACTTTGGTTATGGTGCTGGTTACTTTTTCGAATCATTCTTTCAAAACAAATAATGATTTTAAGGATATTTTAAAAAAATTATGTTGTGTTTTTAGCTATTTAATCCTTACATGAGTTGCCCTTAGAACCTGGATCCACACTTAACAGTTTCAGTTGTGAAAGTCATCCAAGTAACCTTTTTTAACACAACTTCAAGGCTTATTTAAACTTTGATTAATTATTATCTACAACATAAGTGATTTGAGTCATTCATTCAAAACTGAACTTATGTCTCCCACAAGTGATTTTTTTACTGTCCAGTGTATTTGTTCTTGACCTCCAGTTTCCTATCTTTTCAAATATTGGCACTGCAACATTGGATTTGAGTTTCTTATGAAGAGTATTTTCACACTAACAACATTCATTTTAACAAAATTTTGAGTAATTGTTGTCAGAGTTGTCAGATATATAACCTATCACATATTCAAGGTTACATACCTATAATATCAACAGTTGAATTCATCCAACTAACCTAACTTTTAGCCAAATTAAAAGCTTTCGTCATAAGAATTGGATATTAGTGAAGACCTTGATCTGATAGAAAGTGATTCAACAAGTCAAAACAGATACTTTTGTAATAAAAAGCAAATAATTTTCTGGTCCTTTAATTCCCAAGTTCTATAATAGCAAACAGAAAAATTTGCAGTTGGTCTCAATGCAAGTGATGATTTATGCTGCCAAAATGCCCATTTATCTCAAACTATTGCATCAAGGAAAATGATGTTAACATGTCACTTTTACAACTATAGGCTAAGGAATGTAAAATGGTTTCATGTCAAAACTTGCAACTGGTACCTAATATTTCTCTGAACTTGTCTGCTATCCCTTGCTGGATTACTGAAGGATCTCCTTGATGACATCTGATTTTTCACGTGAGTGTCGGGAATCCCTTTGTGCTCAAATAGAACCTCAGCCCTTGACAGAAAAAGAAACTGGGTTTCTTCGAGACCACCCATAGACAGCAACTAAGAACTACACACCATCAGTCCTGTTTTTGATACCTACTTCACCTCTAACTCAAATGACATGAACCTGCGTATATTTAATTTCTTTGAGAATAACTGATACATGCTTGATAATAATTTGTTGGGTCATTTTACCCAAAATCATATTATCTCAGTTGAAGGATTTGAGTATATGAGGCTTGAATTGTGGTTGCTTTAGAATCCTGAAATTCTCTAATTTTAAGTCGTGTTGGGGAAACAGACTATATGAAGAGCAAAAAAAATAAAGAAAACAAACTAATAGGGTAATACAATCATTCTTCATCCTGTTTGGAACACAAATTTGGGTCATCGGCTTTTGTGTTCAAACAGGGCTTTTCAGTCATTTATCAAGCCTATAATTCGATAAATTAAAGATATTTGCTAATTCAATTGCTCAGACTCATCTAAGAAAGGCATTAGCTTTTAATTATTTTTTAACTGCCAAATTTTCTTCTTTTTTTTTTTCTTTTTTTCATGAAACGTTTGCAACACTCGTACTATCAGAAAGAGATTATTCAAATTGCTAATATTTTGTAACTCCAGCTGATACTTCTAAACTAGTACCCCTTGTGAATCTTTCTGAATTTTCATGGAAGAATTTATGGCACAATCACTGCAACAACTTACCTCAACCTTCTGTAGTGTATGTTTATTCCCTGATTCAGATAGGATTTCCTTGAGTTTACGACATCTATGCAACTCCAAATGCTAGAGGCTTGGAAAACAAATGTTGGAGGCGTTCCATTGTTCAACATTCATGTAATACAATCTCAAGCATTTGAGTCTGATATTCCAATTTTAGAAACTCTAGTTTGGGTAACATCTCAAGGATTGACATTTCCTTCAACTCAAAAGCAGTATTTGATAAAGTTAAACTTTTAAGATTCAGGAAAATTTAACGCCTTCGAGAATGAACCTATGATGGTAAGGAACAAATCTATTTAACAACTTCAATGTTTCAAGGTAGTTTAGGAAGTCTAGATCAGAAAACCAAAAACAGTCACTGTCTAATTCAAAACTTCCACAAAATTCCAGCTTCTGAAGATAGGGAGTGCTTTCAAAATACCTTGTAGGACATAGAAGTTAGATGTTTTGAAGGTTAACTAATAGGATGGGATAGCCATGACAGATTGTTGCTCCTCCAATATAATTTTCTCTTGCAAAGCATAGGTGCCCTAACTTTACAATTTTCCAGATCTCTTATGGTATGTTGTTTGAACTGGCATCATACATTGATCAAAGGCTAACTTCTAGTTGCTTCTCTATTTCAGTAAGTCGCTCTACTTCATGATCAAAGCGAACCATAGTTTCTTCATCTAAATTTGGAGCAGTAGCACTAGACGAACTTCCATGGGAAGATATTCAAACTTGTGGGTCTCTAATGCTATACAACTTCTTTCCACAAATCTGCATCACCTCAAACTTTATAGATGTAATCTCTTTGAGGTCATCGGTGAGCATTTAATCAGGATAAAGAACATGACCAATTTTCTCAGCAAGGCTTCTCTTCTTCCCTTTTCATTAATACCATCAATCTTCTGGTATATACCACCGATCATCTCAGAAAGAGATGATTATTAGTGGCAACATCATGTATTGATCTCCTCAACCTCTATAATTTTCTTATTATTGATTCACATTTCTGAACAAAAGTGTCTAGTGCCCTCCTAATCTAATATAGATTAAGTGGATAATGTTATTTGAACTAACTGATAGTGCAAGAAGGGCTTTCTGCATTTACATCAACAACTTATGGCTATCCAATCATTGTTAATATATCTTTACTTCTAGTTGATATTCCATTCATTAGCCCTGCAAGAATTTAGTTCTCACATTTTGGGCCGTTCACATTATATAATCATTTTGGTGAGTAATATATCATATAAAAAATCTCCAAAGCTATAAAAAAAGCATACACAAGGTCCCAGCTTCATCTAAAAACAACATATGCTTTTCTTTCAACTGATCACCACCAAAATATAATATAACATATATGTGCAAATATATACACACACACACATATCAGTTCATATCAGAGCAAAACATTGAAGTGCACCTTGCCATTCTATCATTCATGTTGTAAACTTGTCTACATTTTTTTCCTCTGATCCATTGATACAAAAAACACATGATTAACGGAGATCAATTAAATTGTATAATAAATGGAGATCAATTAGAAATACAAAACCAAGAAGTGCTAATTAGAATATATAATAAACAAAGATTGAAACACAAATGTGAAGATTTATGGAACGGAATTCCACAGCCAAAAATAGAAAGAAAAAACTGTACAAAAAAGTAAAGCAGCAAATGAATAGAGAGAGAAAGATTGAGTTGTCATTGGTACCTGACCAACCAATTGATTGCAACACTTGACGAATATGCCAGAGACAACTGCATGTATGCTAGAAACCCATTTTGCCAGAGTCATCCTTGAAGACTGTCAAGTCAGGATCCCAAGGATCAATAATGATATTTAGCTCATCATTTCCCATACTCTGTTGTTCTTCGTGAATTTGTCTAGCCGAGTTTTCAGCAGAGTGGCTACAATATCTCAGTCGGATCATTTGTAGTGTACATATATCTCCTAAATCAGATGGGATCTCCTTGAGTAGTTTACAGTCATCCAACATTAATGTCTGAAGGCAGGGAAAGTGAGTAGCAGAGGCATTCCATAGCTTAATATCCAGGCGTTGAAATTTCAAGTATCTGAGTTTCCGAAACTCCCCATCACTTGTGTCCCATCTTGGCCCCTCGAATGCCTTGTATGATAATTTGAGAACCTCAAGGTTGGGCAACCTCCCAAGGGTCGACATTTGGTTCCAGGGTAGACTGAAGCTGATAAAGTTAAGCTTTTGAGATTTGGGGGAAACTTATTCAAATGGAGAAACATTATTGTCCTGGACCAACGGTATACTACATTCAATGTTTCAAGGCAAACTAAAAAGTCCAATTCAGGAAAATGTTTGCACACACATCTTAGTTTCCTAAGATTGGGAATCCATTTAGCAAAATGACTGTTGTACACACCCAATGATTCTTTTAAAATTTTGAAGTCAATTAGACTGGTGGGATTCCTTTTCAAGAATTTCATGTACAGTCCGTAAAGATTTAGTTATTCAAGATCTAGTTTGCCAATGGTTTGTAGGTTATCCAATAAAAAGGGATGGCCATCAATAGATTCACCAAGGATTTTAATAGACCGCTTAGAATACAGATGCCTTAACTTTACCATCTTCTAGATATCATCTGATAAAACTAACAAACCTTTTGATCCTTTAATAAAAAGGGTTTCTAAGTTCCAGAGTTTGGATATTGGTAACTGGAAATAGTCACTCTCTCCAACATTAAGTGCTAAATACCTCAAATTAAATAGTACCTCTATTTGTATAGGAAGGAAGGGTACTTCAATGGACAATAAATTCAAAACTCTAAGAAATTTGAATGCTTTACAAACAAATGAGATATCCCTCTTAGGTAAATCATAAAATGAAACGTTAAAGGACAAAAAAGAGCGCACGTGTAACACATGATGCTTTATAGAAGGATAGTCAACAAGGTGAGAATGGATGCATAAGCAACGTTGTTTATTTGGAATAGGACTTGAGGAAGAAGAAGATGAAGAAGTAGGGTCATACCCGAAAATCTGTTGATGAAAGTTCTCTTCCTGTGCTATTCTCAGGCACAAATCACGCAAGAGATCATGTACACGACATGCTTTGATTCCACCATTAGACCTTTTCTTGGACACAACTACTAGACTTCTGTCAATTAGATCGATCAAGTAATCCTCTGCTTTTTCCTCCATGTTTTTTTGCTCATTTTGTCGTATAAATCCCTCAGAAACCCATAACCATATCAGTTGCCTAACAGGGATCTCATAGTCTTCAGGGAATGCACCAAAATAGAGGAAACATGGTGTAGGTACAGAAAAATTGTAATTACACTTAATCAGATCCCTTTTTCATTATAACCTCGATCTTTTAAATACATTCTCAAATGCCATGATCAGGCCTTTGATTTCTCCCTTTCTTTTTACTTGAGGAATAGCACTTCTTTTCTTGCCCTGATTTCAGTGCTTGAACATAGGTATCAGTTAGAGGAAATTCTGGGATTCTTTACTATATTTATGTCACCCAAATTTGGGTGACATGGATGGTGACGTGGTTGCCACGCATTGTGTTGCTCGCACGTGTCACCTAACGACTCTTTTTCCCACTACAGCTTGCCCCAAAAACCCCTTCCAATTTTAGTTGGAATTTGAAAGGGTTTTTCTGTTATGACCGTCGCTTCGTTTGTTCCGCCAGGTAGCGTTTGGGCTTCGTGCCTCTGACGGCCGCCGTAATGTCACTTCCACATAAATGCCTATACTTGCTCCTGTATTTTTCGGATCGTTGTAGATTCTAGGCGATTCTGGGAATATCTTCTCGTTTGCTGAGGTTAGTGATTTCCTTTTCCTCCTACTACTGTTTTCCTTTTTTCTTCGAAGATATGGGTAAGGCGAGAAGTGTCGAGATTGTTGATGAGTTTGGACCACTGAACCGCTATCAGTCTATTGACTAATTTCTGGGTGAGGATGAGTGTGGTCAGAGTCTCCCAGAGGTTTCTTCTGTTCCTCCAACACTAGCCAATCCCTCTTCTTTGAAAGATCAGAGTTCTTCGAATTCTGATTTAGAGGACGCTGATCGAGACCTAATTAGGACTCCTGTGAATTTGGGAAAACTCAGACTTGATTGTGAGATCCCGTCCGACGTTACTCTTAGGAATTATCCTCTTGATTTTGACTTCCGATCTGGATATGGTTTGGGTGATGATGACATACTCTTCTCGACTAGGCATTTTCCCGCCTTTCGTTTTCCCCTTCACCCTTTCTATCATCTTGTGCTTAACAAACTGAATTTGGCTCCCTTGCAAGTGAACCCTAACTTCTTTAGGGTTATATCCAGTGTTCTTGCCCTTAATCATACTCGTGATTTAGAGTTGGGATTGGACGATCTCCTTCTTTGTTATCAGGTCTGTGCTACAAAGAATGAGAGGGATCGGTTCCATTTCTTCCCACATCCGGGCAGATCGCTCTGTACCAGTCATCCCTCTTCTGACAAGGGCTGGAAAGCCCAACTTGTGGTGGTTGGGGGAAACTGGAAGGTCTCTTCTTCTAAGAAATTTCTCATCCCTCAGAAATTTGGTGGATTAGGTATCCCGCCTTCTGACTTTCTATCTGAACCTCATTGTGACTGTATTATATGTGATGTTGTGCGCTTTAATCAAATTCGGTCTTTTGTTGGCGCAGTTAGAAATCTCCTTCCTCGTTCGGAATTAGCGCCACGCTTGAAGACCCTTGCTGAAAAGGTGTGGAGGAAGGTACCCAAGTCCTCCCTTCTCTTGTGCTCTTTGGCACTCAAAGTTATCTCAGAGAGTTCAGACGGCGTAAAAATGAAGCTTCCGAAAACTACTCGTACCAAAACAAAGAAGCTGTCTGAAGGGGACAGCCTCATCAGTCCCCCGACTGATCGAGAAGTAGAAGTGGCCTCGATCCTGCGCAAAAGGCATGCCGAGGAGGCAACGGCGAAGAAGTCACTTCCTGCTGAAGTGATTGAAATAGAGGAGCCTGCTCCTCCTTTGAAGTCTCAGAAGGCCACTATCTCAGCTTCTCCTTCAGTTCCGGGACCTAGGGGGCCTCTAGTTGTTAGGACGGCTGGGATGGGTTCTGATGCCCCAAGCTCCTCTGCGGTGGAACTGTGGGTTCATCGGATGGTGAAGGAGAATGGTATGGCTTTATCTGTTGAAGACTCCATTCTTGAAAGTAGAGAATCGATGAAGGCATTTCTAAAAGAGATGTGGCCCCCCCGAGACGTAAAGATGATGATGGAGCTTTCTGTTGGAAACCTTTTGGACTCATGTCTTGATGCGGCCCTCAAGGTGAGCAGTGTAGGACGTCTTATCGGTTTCATCCTATGCTCTTCTATTATTTATCTTTGATGGTTTCGTGTGCCTTTGCAAAGCCTGTTTGGTGTGATGACCATGTGTAAATTGGTCGAGCAGGCGACCGTTAAGGTCAAAAAGGTGGACGTTCGGATTAGAAAGGCTGAGGCAGACTTCGTGGCGGCCATGCGTGAGGTCAACAATGAGAAGGCTAAGTCCCAGGCTCTGCTCCTGGAGAACGAGCAACTCAAGTCTCAAGTGGAGGACCTCTACAAAAAGAATGAGGAGGCTAAGTTCCAGAGAGCATTGGCTGAATCCCGAACGGCCGAGTCTGAACAGAACGTCAGCTCTTTGCAGGATAGATCGACTAAGCTGGAGAAGGGTGCCAAGGCTCTGTTTGATCGGTTATCTCTTACTGTTCAGATCAGAAATGCAGAATCTTATCGTCAAGGCTTTGAGGACGCTTTGGCTCCCGAAGCTGATCAATCCTATCCTGGTGGACCTGCTGAATATGATCGAGAGATGGGCTTAACAGGTCCCCCTTACCAGGATCCAGAGGAAGGGGACGAGGAGAAAGAGATCGCCAGCATCTTCGAGGATGCTCATACTTCTCAGAAAGATGCGATTCCATAAAGTGGGGAGCCTGCCAATGCCTCGGATTCTCCTTCGGCGCATTAGTTCGCCAACATATTCTCTTCTTTCTTTTGTAATGCTCTTTGGGGCAGCTTTCATCTGTAAAAGCCTTTTGATTTTAATAGAGAATGTTCCTATGATTTGTCAAAAATTCGTATGCTTGTTTGTTGTTTGTACTTTATGATTTATGCGATTCCCTATTATCTTCATGGGGTTAACCGCCCAAGGTACATGCTTTTCGCTCCTTCGGCTACTCAGGCTTTCTGTTATTTGAGACCCCCAGCTGATCATGCCGAAGTCTCCTTTGTTCTTCCATGACATTCGGTTGTTTGTGCCGACGACTCGTACGTTCCTTTTTGGCGTTAGGCTGTTCATGCCTTCGCTATTTTCTTTGACTTGAGACTTTCAGCTGACCATGCCGAAGTCTCGTTCAATCTCTTTAGTGTTCGGCCATTCATGCCTTAGCCATTTTCTTTCATTTGAGACCTTCAGCTGGTCATGCAGAAGTCTCGTTCATTCCCTTCTGGCGTTCGGCTGTTCATGCCTTTGCCATTCTTTTTCATTTGAGACCTTCAGCTGGTTATGCCGAAGTCTCGTTCGTTCCTTCTGGCGTTCGGCTGTTCATGCTTTTGCCATTCTTTTTCATTTGAGACCTTCAGCTAGTCATGCCGAAGTCTCGTTCATTCCTTCTGGCGTTCGGTTGTTCATGGCTTTGCCATTCTTTTTCATTTCAGACCTTCAGCTGGTCATGCCGAAGTCTCGTTCATTCTCTTCTGGCGTTCGGCTGTTCATGCCTTTGCCATTCTTTTTCATTTGAGACCTTCAGCTGGTCATGCCGAAGTCTCGTTCATTCTCTGAAAAATATTTTGCAAAATGTTTAAGACAGTTACATTGCGCGGCTTTTACCTACCGCGCAAGGCCACTATCTTCGTGCAGGGTATGTAGGATTCATTTTATTAAATGAAGAAAGACCTGACACTTATCCGATGTGGGATGAAATCAAATAACAGACTTTCAATTCTTTATTTAAAAGTGTGCTAAGGCTTACATGTAGTACCTTTTCAGGTGCATTGCGTTCCAAGGTTTCTCGACCATGGCTCTATTGCCGTGCATTCTTCGCAGTCTGTAAGCTCCCTTTCCAATAGCTTTGACTATTTCAAATGGACCTTCCCATTTTGCTGCAAATTTTCCTGCGTTAGGTTCTCTGGTGTTATTGGTGACTTTGCGTAAGACCCAGTCCCCCTACTCGAACGATCGGGGTCTAACCTTTTTGTTGTAGGCCCTACGGAGTCTTTGCTGGTAAGCTGCTACCCTTATTTGCGAAGCTTCTCTCTTCTCCTCAATCAGTTCGATGTCGTGCTCGATCAGCCGATTGTTTTCCTGCTCATCGAATGACTTAATGCGTTCGGTCGGGATTTCAAGTTCGACTGGGATTACTACTTCCATCCCATATGTCATGCTGAAGGGACTACTCCCCGTAGGTCTTCTAGGGGTGGTCCTGTAGGCCCAGAGTACTTTCGGCAGTTCTTCTAACCAGCGCCCTTTTCTCTCTTCTAACTTCTTCTTGATATTCTCAAAGATGGTTTTATTAGTGATCTCTGCTTGCCCGTTTCCTTGTGGGTAGGACCTTGATGAGAGTCGTTGGTTGATTCCATACTTCGCAAAGAACCTCTGGACGAATTGATTGTCCAGATTTTTCCCATTATCCATAATTATCGCCGAAGGTATGCCAAAGCGGCATATTAAGTTGTTCCAGATAAATTTCTCGACTTGTGTGTGGGTTACAGAGGCGTATGCTTCTGCCTCACCCCACTTGGTGAAATAGTCCGTTGCTAGAAGAACATATCTCTTCCTTTGGGTCGCAATCGGCAGAGGTCCCACCATGTCCATCCCCCATTGGGCGAAGGGCCAAGGGCTGGTCATTGGATTCAAGTTCCCTGGTGGTTGATGTAGCAGCTGAGCGTGCTTTTGGCACTTGTCGCAATTTCTGGAGTATTCTGCAGCGTCGCAGGACATGTACGGCCAGAAGTATCCTATTGTCAGAGCCTTGTGGGCTAGCGATCGTCCCCCAGAATGATTGCCGCAAACCACTTCATGGATTTCCTTCAAGACCGTGTTGGCCTCCGAAGGCGTCAGACACTTTAATAGTGGGCCCGAGAATGACCTTCGGTAAAGGTTATTATTGATGATTGAATACCTTGAGGCCTTCATTCTCAGCTTTTTTGCCTCTAATTTTTGCTCGGGGAGGGTTCCATTCCTAAGATACGCTTCTATCGGATCCATCCAACTCTGCTCTCGTGGGATTACAAGTACTTCTGTTGGTTTTTCGATGCTCGGCTCTCTCAGCTCTTCCACAGAGGATACTCTGGTCATAGATTCGTCCGCGTTGGAGGCCGAGCAAGCTAACCTGTCAGCCGCCTCGTTCTCCTCACGCGGTATGTGCTTTATGATCACCTCATCAAAGTTCCTCATGTCTTCACGTACTGCCTCTCGATAAGCGTTCATCTTACCATCTCTGGTCTGGAATTCCCCATTAATTTGACTCACTACCAATTGTGAGTCACTGAATAATGTCAGCTTCCTGATCTGTAAAGATTTTGCCAGCCGAAGTCCCGCAAGGAGAGCCTCATACTCTGCTACGTTGTTTGTGGCGTCGAAATCAAATCGGATGGCATGGTGGAGCAAGATCCCGTCGGGAGTTCTTACCTCGATTCCTGCTCCTGCTCCGGTGTGGCAAGATGAACCGTCTACATAAATTTTCCACTGGGGTGGATCTTCTTTCTCTTCCACCGGTTCGTCGTATTCTAATAGGAATTCGGCCAATACCTGCCCCTTGCGGGCTGTTCGAGGTGTGAAGAGGATGTCGTAGGCGCTGAGGTCCATGGCCCACTTCATCATTCTCCCTGTCATGTCCAGCTTGCTTTATATGGCTTTGAGTGGCAAATTTGTTGGGACAACTATTTGATGTGATTCAAAATAGTGTCTCAGCTTCTTCTTTGCGTGTATTAAAGCCAAGATCATCTTCTCGGCCTTTGAATATCTGTTTTCGGCGTCGGTCATCGTCTTGCTGGAGTAATACACTGGGTGCTGCTTCCCGTCCTCTTCCCTGACCAGCGCTGCACTTGTCGATATTTTCGACACAGCCAAGTATAGATGTAATTTTTCTCCGGGTTTGGGTATCGAGAGTATTGGTGCCGAGGCCATATACTGTTTTAGCATTTTTAGGGCTTCCATCTGATCTGTTCCCCAAATTTCGCCCCTCTTCTTTCGGATAACGTCAAAGAATGGTTTGCACTTGTCTGAGAGTCGTGATATGAATCTGCTAAGGGCGGCTATTCGCCCAGTAAGGACCTGGACATCTCGCTGAGTTTTTGGTTCCATCATCTGAATCAGTGCCGAAGATTGGGATGGGCTTACTTCTATCCCCGTTCTGCTGACCATGTGGCCGAGGAACTGTCCGGATAGCACTCCGAATGAACATTTCGAGGGGTTAAGCCTTAACCGATGTCCCCTAAGGGTGTCGAACACTTCTTGTAGATGTCGCACATGGTCTTCCCTCCTTTTACTTTTGACCACCATATCATCTATGTAGGCTTCCACGGTCTTGCCTATCTGATCTCTGAAGACACGATTGACCATTCGCTGATATGTTGCTCCTGCGTTCTTTAAACCAAAGGGCATTACTTTGTAGCAGTAGGTTCCTTGTTCAGTAATGAACGAAGTTTTCTCCACATCCTTCGGATCCGATGGAATCTGGTTGTATCCTGAATAGGCATCTAAAAACGTTAGCAACTCATAGCCTGTAGTGGCGTCCACCATTTGGTCTATTTTGGGTAACGGGAAGCTATCTTTCGGGCAGGCCTTGTTTAGGTTCGTGAAGTCAATGCAAACTCTCCATTTTCCATTTTTCTTTCGTACCACCACGACATTGGATAGCCATTCTGGGTATTTTACTTCCCTGATAAGATTAGCTTGGAGCAGGCGATGGATCTCTTCGGTTATTATCTAGTTTCTTTCAGGAGCGAACCTCCTCTACTTTTGTTTGACAAGTATGTTATGGGGGTCCACGTTCAGGGTGTGTTTCGCCAGATTGGGGTCTACCCCTGGCATGTCCAGGTGAGTCCAGGCGAACACGTCCCTGTTCCTTCTTAATACTTCAACCAGCTCTTCTTTTTCTTGATTCTGCAGCATCGTCCCGATCTGCGTATACTTGTTTTCATCCGGGTTGCCTAGCTGAATTGTTAGGAGCCGTTCTACGGGTCTGGCCACGCTTTCGGCCTCTTGTGGCTCAGGCATGCCCGACTTCTGTGATTGCTATTGATCGCTAATCTCTGTAACTTTTCTATCTCTCGATGTGCTTCTGACAGTGAGCGAGTAGCATTCTTTTGCTGCCACCTGATCGCCCCGAAGATCTATTGTTCCCCTTCTGTTAGGGGTTAGACACCTCATTACTTGGTGTAAGGTTGATGGTACCCCCTGCATCCTGTGGATCCAACCTCTTCCCATTATGAGGTTGTAAGATGAAGGAACGTCTGCTACCACGAACGTCTCCCTGAGTGTTCTCTGAGCTGCCGTCACGGATAGTGCGATTGTTCCTGTCGGCAATACTTTGTTTCCGTCGAAACCTACGAGTGGCCCATCGGCTCGTTTGATCTGATCGCTCCCAATTCCCACTTGCTTGAAAACTTCCAGTGTCATTATATTAGCACTTGATCTAGCATCAATGAGCACTCTTTTTATCCAGCAATTTGCCACCAGTAAGCTGACTACCAATGGATCTTCATGGGGGAGTTGCACTCTCAGTAGGTCCGGATCTCCGAACGTGATTTGAGCATCGGCACCCATGTTTTGGACGGAATTGACCTCCGTCATTTTCTGCAATTTTTTAGCTTGGTGGACGACTGATCTAGACGATCTTTGATCCCCTTGGGTAGCATAACCATGTATTGTATTGATCGTTCTGACCGTATTTGGATTCGGGTTTTCTTTTCAGTCGGGACCTATTCGTTCATTCACTCTCGGTTGATCTTTCACCACATATTCTGTCAGACCTCCTTTGGCAATGATCGCCTCCGTTTGTCCTCTGAGATTACGACATTTATTAGTGGTGTGCCCGTAATCCTGATGCAGGGCGCAATGCTTATTCTTGTCTCTGAGCTCGGCTGGGATCCGGATGGGTGGAGGTGTTCGGAATATGCCT
This sequence comes from Cornus controversa, assembly GCA_026545225.1. Lineage (NCBI taxonomy): Eukaryota > Viridiplantae > Streptophyta > Magnoliopsida > Cornales > Cornaceae > Cornus > Cornus controversa. The sequence goes on along the minus strand of CM048848.1, from coordinate 24,137,624 downwards.
CTACCCTGGTTTTCTTGGTATAGCCTTGCCAGAGTGCATTTCAGGGGTGTGTTCTTCTTCTCGAATTTGGGACGCTTCCTTGATGTTGAGGGTGGGAGGGGGATTCTGCCCTGACCCTTCTGTTTATCACCTTTTTCCTTAGGTAATGGGCCGACGCTTATCAAAGCTGTCCTTTGCTGGCGTAGAGCTTCATCTTCTTCGAGGCTGAGGTATCCTTGTGCCTTCGCGTTCAGGTCCCCCATGGTTTTGGGGGTTTTTCTAACTAAAGATGAATGAAATTTCGAGCCAGGAATCATGGCTATTTTGAAGGCTTCCACCGCCGCTGCTTGGTCGCAGCCATCGATCAGGGACATTTCCAGGTTGAATCTGGTCATGAAGGATTTCAATGGTTCTCCTTTTGCTTGCCTCATGGTAAAAAGGGAAGAAATTGTTTTCTTCTGTCTCCGGTTGCCAATGTACTGTGCAATGAAAAGCTCGCATAGTTTTGTAAAACTGGGGATGGTGGCCGAAGGACGTTGTTTGAACCACGTTAGGGCAGCGCCGGACAGGCAGGTTGGAAAAACCTTACACATTTGGTTTTTGTCTTCAGCGTGCAAAGTCATCCTCTGCTGCACATGAAAGAAATGGTCAACAGGGTCTGTCGTTCCGTCAAAGGTGATGAAACTCGGGAGCGTGAACTTCCTTGGGTTCGGCGATCTCCTTATTTCGTCTGAAAAAGGAGACTGTATCACTTTGCTGGCTACTTGGGTTGCTAGATCTACTGGGGTCAGGTTCTTCAGGTCTTTAATGTCAGCGTTAACTTCCTCCAGACGTCGGGTCAGTGCATCGAAACTGGCTTCGAGTTTGGTGGTTCGGGATTCTAGCTGATCTGCGACTCGTCCTTCGTCTCGAGCGAAATTATACTCCACAGATGCTTCCCTCTCCGGCGGGGCGGTCTCCAGCTGTTTTTCAGTGAGTCGCGCGATCTTTTCTTGGAGCAGGTCATTTCTCCGGTTGGATTCCTCCAACTGATTTCGCAGTTCCTGCAGGAGCTACTCTTGTGTTTGATTTGGATCCATCGTGTGGCTCAGAGTGGGTGGTTGTTGCCCCGTTATAGTCCCGGAACGTAGCTGTACAGGCATAAACTCCCAAGGAATCTATGGATTGCTTTGTTCCCATAGACGGTGCCAAAGTGTAGGTACAGAAAAATTGTAATTACACTTAATCAGATCCCTTTTTCATTATAACCTCGATCTTTTAAATACATTCTCAAATGCCATGATCATGCCTTTGATTTCTCCCTTTCTTTTTACTTGAGGAATAGCACCTCTTGTCTTGCCCTGATTTCAGTGCTTGAACATAGGTATCAGTTGGAGGAAATTCTGGGATTCTTTACTATATTTATGTCACCTAAATTTGGGTGACATGGATGGTGACATGGTTGCCACGCATTGTGTTGGTCGCACGTGTCACCTAACGACTCTTTTTCCCACTACAACAACTCTCACCATAAAACTATACAATGATCCTTTCATAGTATATCACTTCTATATTCGTGCATGGACTTATGTGTCTCAAGTATACAATAAGAGAGGCTTGCTGCTCAGCATTTTAAGTTCTGCACAAATCCAACTTAAAGATAAAATTGACAAAATGAGTGATGAAGAGTGATAAGTGTTCAATTCCATGCATTTGAACCCTCTTTATTGCATATGTTAGTTCCGTTTTTGCATTTATCGAGATATGTTTACGGTATTTTTGTGTTTTTGACGTTTTGCAGGTATTGGAGTAAATGGAGCAAAGTTTGAAGCTTTCTGCAGTCATGAGAAGAAATCAGAAAATGCAGCCAAAGGCATCTCGATCAATCGAGATGTTGATCTCGATTAATCAAAATCTCGATTGATCGAGATCTCATTTCGATTGATCGAAATCTCGATCAATCGAGATCCATTCTTGATCAATCGAGATTCTGCAGAATCCACTTGCCCACTTGCTCACCTGCTCTCCCACTTGCAACAAAATCCCCCTTTTTGCACGACTTAGGGGGATTGTCTGACTTGAACAAGACTTTTGGGTGCCTTCTTGATACAAGAGATATATATATTGATATATATATATATATGGTGGGCCCCCAAGGGAGAAAAAGGAGCCAAAAAGCACAAAAAGGGCCATATCTCTCATATCTCATATATCTCTCAATAGACATCAGACCAGGGAAGAAGGAGAGACATTCGGGAGAGAGGAGAAGGAGTTGAACCAGACCAAGAAACTTCATCTTCTCCATCAATGGAAGGGTGCAAGGCAACCATGAGCAACTAACTTCCATACTAGGGTGTTGTTGAAGCCCTAGCCATGTAAACATGTTCCTTTTTGTAGCACTTGGGATTTGTAATTAAATGTTGATTATTTAGCCTAGTGAATATGTACACAAATACATTTCTTATATAGATTCATTTGATTTAGAATTTATTCTTGTCTTAGAGTAGATTTTGTCACTTGAATGCACAACATTTGCATATTCCACAAGAAGTGCAAATGATGGCTAAATAATGGTGTTTAAATGAATGTGTGATGTTAGTTTGTATAGACCATGCCAAGACAAGGTAGTTTGGATGCATGTAGCGTTCACTTAGAGAGTAGAGTAATTAGGTAGTTAGTTAGGTTGAAGAGCTATGCTTGTTGAAGATGGATTATGATAGGTTAGCACACACATTGATCTTTTGATATGTCATTGAGGTCACAAGCCTAATGACATTGTTAGGCATTTGATTCATGAATCCCATGCTTGCTACACTTATGAACATGTGAATGGCTAGTGGTGGAAACCAACCCTAGTTCTCTCTCCCAACTTTAAACTCTTTACTTTTATTGTCATTTCATTTATGCAATAGTGTATAAACAAAACTCAAAAAACCTGTTTTTAGGATTAAAGTAGAATTAATCTTCCTTTAAGACAATTGCGACTAGTCCTCGTGGGATCGATACCCTCTATATAGAACCTTATCTACAAAGATTCGTGCTCTTGCGAGTGGTTAAATTATAGTTTGATAAAATGGGCAAAATTAAGCTTACAATATAATCACAGTTTAGCCACATCAAAATTTTGGCGCCGTTGCCGGAGACTTACGGTTTAATTGTCGCCATTGGAAGATTAAATCTGGTTTAATTCTTAGGCTAGAAATTCTTTCATTATTAGTGTATATATTTTGTTCTTATTGCTCAAACTTCTTGATTTTAGGTATATACCACATAGCGGGCATCGAAAAGAACTGAAAACATGGACCCAAATGAAAGACAACCTCCCGGACTACCTCCTTTTAATCATGAACAACCACCTCCTCAAGGAGAGTTGCTTATGGACTTTTACCTTCTGACTACATTTGAAGTACCTTCATGTATCCAATTTTCGGATGTAGCGGCAACTCAATTCGAAATAAAGTCCTCCACCATCAATCTTCTTAATAGCTTCCACGGTCTCCCTAATGAGGATCCATACCGGCACTTAGATTATTTCCTTTCTGTGTGTTCCACTATTCGTGTACCACACTTTACGGAGGATGATCTAAAGCTGCGTATGTTCCCCTTCTCCCTAAAAGATAAAGCTAGAAGTTGGTTCAACTCCTTAGAACCTAACTCAATCCATTCTTGGGCGGAGATGCAAATAGAGTTCTTAAAAAAATACTTCCCGATGGGTAAGACAAGTGATATTCGGCGAGCAATCACCGGATTCACCCAAATTGACCAAGAACAATTCCATGAGACGTGGGAGAGGTTAAAAGATCTATTAAAATCTTGTCCGCATCATGCTGTCCCAAAATGGCAGCTTGTGCAAAGTTTTTATGATGGGGTGAATGAGCAACATAGACAAATGATAGACTCCGCGTGTGGGGGTGGGTACCTTTTGAAAAGCTCCGATGAGGCATGGAAACTTTTTCAAACCCTAAGCAACAATTCAGCTCAACGCTCCTCCACTAGGAAAGGGAAGGTCACCCAACCTTGTAGAGGAGTGCATGAAATTTCACGGGTAGATGAGGTTGCCATGCAAGTAGAAGCCCTATCCCGAAAAATAGATTTAATCATGAAAAATGGGCTGCCTACTCCAAACCAATCTGTCCAAAATCAGGAAGGGTGTTCATTTTGCTATAGCACTTCGCATTTTGTGCGAGATTGTCCTATTGCCGGGCAATCTCCCGATTATGCTCAAGAGCAAGCGAATGCCTTGTACTCTAAACAAATGAATGATCCATATTCAAACACGTACAATCCTGGTTACAAGAACCATCCGGCTTTTTCATGGAAACCTCAAGAATCAAGTCCCTCTTTTCAAGGGCAAAATTCTTTTAATTCCCAATCTCAACAGCCTCATTATAGGCCAAATCCTCAACCTTACAATCAAAGATCCAATTACCAACAACCACCACCTCCTCCGAGAAGCCAAAGCTTTGAAGAAAGAGTGATAAGCAATCTTGAGGCCAATACCCACTTATTGCAAACTCACTCTCAATCAATCTCTAAGCTTGAAGCCAATGCTCAATCTATGGCTAGGTTAGAAGCTCAAATCGGGCAACTAGCTAATGCCTTAAATAGAAGGAAGGAAGGTAAGTTGCCTAGTCAACCGGTGGTGAATCCCAAAGGTGTCCATGTGATTGAGGATCCATCATCTTCAACTTGTAATGCTCCTCCGGAGCAAGTTCAATCAATCACAACCTTAAGGAGTGGTAAAATCATTAACTCCAAGGTAGGGGAGGAAGAGAGAAAGGAATTCCAAGAGCAACCTAAAAATCCAAAAGAATCCCAATTAAATCCAAAATTGTTTCCTTTAAATCCAAATGTGAATATCATCCCTTTAAATCCAAAAGGAAAGGCAAGTGAAGTTGTGTCGTCATCCATTCCAAATCTTGACACTTCTTTTGAACCTCCGGTTCCTTTCCTCAAAGATTGAAGGAATCTTCTCATTTCGGGAGGCAAGGAGAGAAATTCCAAGACATGATGGAGATCTTCAAACAAGTAAAGATCAATCTCCCTCTCCTTGATGCTATTCGACAAATTCCCTCCTATGCGAAATTCTTGAAGGACTTGTGCACTCAAAAGCGAAAATCTAGGAATAATGTTCCTAAGAAAGTCCTCTTAATTGAGCACATAAGCTCCATTTTCCAACACCAAGCCCCTCCTAAATTCAAAGATCCGGGTGCTCCGACCATTTCGTGCACCATCAAAAATCAATCTTTTGAAAAGGCACTTCTTGATCTAGGGGCTAGTGTCAATTTGCTTCCATTCTCAGTTTACCAACAACTAGGTTTGGGGGAACTCAAGCATACCACGGTTGTCTTGCAACTTGCTGATCGCTCTGTGAAGCAACCACGTGGCATAATTGAGGATGTAATCATTCAAGTGGACAAATTCTATTTTTCGGTGGACTTCATAGTCCTTGACACGGAACCGGTCCAAAATCCAAATCGACATATTCCTATTATTCTAGGTCGTCCATTCTTGGCTACGGCAAACGCTTGCGTTAATTGCCGTACCGGAGTGATGGACATCTCTTTTGGGAATATGAAAGTCCGCTTGAACATCTTCAATGCTTCCCACCACCCATCCGAAGATGAAAGTGAATGCTTTTGTGTCGATGTTGTGGAAGACCTTGTTCAAGAAACACTTCCTTCTATTCTTTCCAAGGATCCTTTAGAGGCATGCCTAAATCACTTCAACTATGATGATTTTGACATTGAGCAATCCATTTGTGAAGTTAATTCAATGCTCAATGTCACAACCGTCAGGGATTTGCCTAAGTGGAAAGTTCCGAGAGAACCCTTGCCCCCTTTGTCCAAAACTTCCCAAACTCCTTCTTTAATTTCCCCACCACAACTTGAGCTCAAGCCCCTACCGGCTACACTCAAGTATGTTTTCTTGGGCGCTAATGAGACCCTTCCAGTCATTATTGCTTCCAATCTTACCAATGATCAAGAGATGGAACTTATTAAGGTGCTAAAAGAGCACAAGGAGGCAATAGGATGGAGTGTGGCAGATCTTAAGGGAATAGACCCTTCTATTTGTATGCACCGCATACACTTGGAAGAGGATGCAAAGACCTCAAGGGAGGCACAACGTCGATTAAATCCCAACATGAAGGACGTTGTAATGAAAGAGGTGGTGAAGTTACTAGATGTGGGAATCATTTACCCCATCTCAGATAGCAAGTGGGTTAGTCCCACTCAAGTGGTTCCGAAGAAGTCTGGTATTACGGTGCAACCCAATGATAAGGGTGAATTAGTTCCCCAACGCACCAACACAGAATGGAGGGTGTGTATTGATTATCGGAAATTAAATTCAGCCACTCGGAAAGATCACTTCCCCCTCCCATTTATTGATCAAATATTGGAGAGATTAGTCGGGCAAAGTTTTTATTGCTTTTTGGATGGATATTCCGGCTATAATCAAGTTGCTATAGACCCGAGGGACCAAGAGAAAACCACCTTTACATGTCCCTTCGGCACATTTGCTTATAGACGCATGCCCTTTGGGTTGTGCAATGCACCGGCGACTTTTCAACGGTGTATGGTGTCTATCTTCTCGGACATGGTGGAAAAATTCTTGGAAGTGTTCATGGATGATTTTTCCGTTTTTGGGCCTTCATTTGAATCATGCCTCCAAAATCTAGCTTGTGTTCTCAAACGATGTCAAGAGACCAACCTAATTCTTAGTTGGGAAAAGAGCCATTTTATGGTTCAAGAGGGTATTGTCCTAGGGCACATTGTGTCTAAGAGAGGAATAGAGGTTGATAAAGCCAAGGTTGAGCTCATTTCCAAACTTCCTCCACCATCAACGGTGAGAGAGATTCGTTCATTCCTTGGGCATGCGGGCTTTTATTGCCGTTTCATCAAAGACTTTAGCAAGATCTCTCGGCCTTTGTGTCGCCTTCTTGAAAAAGAGTCTTGCTTTACCTTTGATGAAGCGTGCCTTAGCGTTTTTGAAAAACTACGCACCATGCTTACAACCGCTCCAATTCTAATCCCTCCAAATTGGGCTCTCCCATTTGAGATTATGTGTGATGCATCCGATTACGCCATGGGTGCAGTCTTAGGGCAACGAGTAGACAAACTGCCACATGTCATCTACTACGCAAGTAAAACCCTTTCCGAGGCTCAAATCAATTATATAACAACGGAAAAGGAATTGTTTGCGGTAGTATTTGCATTAGACAAATTTCGAGCTTATTTATTAGGTTCAAAGGTCATTGTCTATTCGGACCATGCTGCCCTCTGGCATCTTTTGGCCAAAAAGGACACCAAGCCTAGGTTGATCCGATGGATACTCTTATTGCAAGAGTTCAATTTTGAGATTAGAGACAAAAAGGGAACTGAAAATGTGGTGGCTGACACCTGTCTAGAATTCTTGTTGAATCCCTCCATAATTCCATTCCAGTTTGTGAATCCTTCCCAGATGAACAACTCTTTGTCATCTCTCAAGAGAGTATCCCTTGGTATGCGAATGTGGTTAATTACTTGGCAACCGGTAAAATACCATCTTCTTGGACCAAGCAAGAGAAGGATCGTTTTCTCTCCCAATCACGATCATATTATTGGGACGATCCTCAATTATTCAAATATTGCCCCGATCAAATAATTCGAAGGTGTGTACCCAACAGTGAATTCTAAAGCATTCTCAAGTTTTGTCATACACTCGCTTGTGGGGGACATTTTGGTGCTAAGAAAACCGCCGAAAAAATTCTTTAATGCGGGTTTTTCTGGCCAACGCTTCATCGGGATGCATATTCATTCTGCCGCTCTTGTGAGCGATGTCAGCGCCTCGGTGCGATGTCTCGGAAGGACATGATGCCGCGTAACCCTATTCTTATTGTTGAGATATTTGATGTGTGGGGCATTGACTTCATGGGACCATTTCCACCCTCTACTGGTTATGAGTACATACTTGTGGCGGTGGACTACGTATCTAAGTGGATTGAGGCCGTTGCTACCAAAACCAATGATCACGCAGTCATGGTTAAATTCATTCAAGCTAATATCTTTAGCCGGTTTGGTACGCCTCGGGCCATCATCAGTGACGGAAGTAAACATTTCTGTAACCGGTTCCTTCGAACCTTGCTTACCAAATACTCCGTCACACACAAAGTAGCCACCCCATACCATCCTCAAACCAGTGGCCAAGTAGAGGTATCCAATAGGGAGATTAAGAACATTCTTCAGAAAACTGTTCGGCCCAACCGGAAAGATTGGTCATTGCGACTAAACGATGCATTATGGGCATACCGAACCGCATATAAAACTCCCATTGGAATGTCACCTTATCGGTTGGTTTATGGCAAAGCGTGCCATCTTCCGGTAGAATTGGAGCATAAAGCTATGTGGGCCACTAAAACTTTCAATTTTGACATGCAAAAGGCCGGATCTAATCGAAAGCTTCAATTAAATGAATTGGAAGAATTGCGACATGACGCGTATGAGAACGCTAAAATCTATAAGGCAAAGTCCAAGGCCTTTCATGATCGCAATATTCGAGTCAAAACATTTTCGCCGGGCCAAAAAGTATGGTTGTACAACTCCCGCCTCCATTTGTTTCCCGGAAAACTTCGCTCCCGTTGGGATGGTCCATTTTTGATTAATTCTGTCGCTCCCCACGGAGCAGTGGAATTAAAGGACTTGAAAGACGGCTCGTTGTTCAAAGTAAATGGGCAGCGCTTAAAAGTGTGCGTGGATGACCAAGTCACCACCGAATACGTGGATGTCGTCACTTTGACGGATCCCGTATATTTTGACTCGTGAGCCGATCCGAACGTCGCGCCATAGACGTGTAAGGTGGCGAAGCCATGGTAGCTATCATGCTTCCATGATGTCCCTTTAATCCAAAGTAGGTTTTGTATCTAAGCAACTTAGTATCTAATTCCCAAAAAAATCCAAGTCCCTGAAGCATAACTCAAGCTGACTGTTTTTGAGCATCTCGATTGATCGAAACCAGGATCTCGATCAATTGAGATTTCGATTGATCGAAATTTTGGTCTCGATCAATCGAAAAATTGCAGAGATTTGAGAAGTTCAAAAGTCCCGAGAGGTAGTATTCTTCGATTGCACTTCGATAGGTCTTCGATCGATTGAAGATTTCGATTGATCGAAATAAAATTTCGATTGAATGAATTAAAAGTTCGATTGATCGAAGTAAAAACTCGATTCAGTGAAGGAATTTTCGATTGATCGAGGAAGGAATTTCGATCGATCGAAGCTGATTTCGATTGATCGAAGTGAGATTTCGATCAATCGAAATCTCGATTAATCGCAATGCACATCTCGATCAATCGAGATGCACGCGATGCCTGCACGTGAGCCGAACTCTTATTTAAACCGTTGGGCTTCCCTCTCATTTCAAAACAACCATCCGACTTCCTTCTCTTCTCCGAGCGATCCAGAGCCCTCCAAGCACCATTCGGCACGTGATCTTCCATTGCCGATCATTCCCCGCCGTTCGACATCGTCCGAAGCCGCCGCTAGCATCGCGCGCTCTTCTCTTCGCGGCTGCGAGTGGATCTTCTTCTATTTGAGCCGTTCATCTTCTTCCTCTTGAGGTAAGTGATGCATGGCTACATTTTGTGTACTCTCCCGCTATTTTTGATAGTTTTACGGCATACTAAACATAATTAGATGATGTTGGTTTGGATGGGTGCGATTGCGATACCTGTAATGAGATTTTGTGGGTTTCGGGGGGTAGGAATTCATGTATGGGTGAGATTCTGCACTCTTTTTGTTTCAAATACTTAGTGTACGGTTTGTGACTACGGACCCTTCGTTTCGGTTGCATCCGGTCGCACCGCCTCTTTGAGAGTGACTTTTTGAATTCTTGTCAGCACCATGGACTAGGACCTCATTTTTATTCTTTTATTTTTATTCTTAGTTTAGCTTTCCTCTTATTTTATCTTTTTATTTACGTAATTTTTGGAATAAAGTGCAGACTATTCCGAGGCTATGGCGAGGGTGAAGAATGCCCCCGGTGCAGTTAGAGACGTGCCCGGGCGAGTCTTCCGGTCTCGGAAGTTTCACTCGGAGCAGATTTTCACCTTGGCAGAGTTCGAGAGTCGTCCCGACACTGCATGGACTGTCACCGAGCTCAGGAGGCGTCGCCTCGACCGACTATGTGTGCCTCCCACCGACGTGGCACACGAGCGCTTAGTGCAGATCTTTTACGATCACATGACCTACTCCTGCACTGCGCCAGATACACTACAGACGGTCATGGGCACCGTCACTATTACGATTACGCCAAGCCATATTGCTCAGATGCTCGGCATCCCTCACCAACAGCCACCGGACATGGTTGACCAGGATGGTCGACCACTTTACAGGGCCGCACTCCCAGCAGACACGACACTGTTCTCGATCGTGATGGACATGTGTGGCGGGGCGTTTACCACGCCCAGTCACAACTGCACGTCCAAATCGATGTGCCCGAGCAGGTTTTGGTTCTTGGACACTGTTCTCATCAAGAACGCGTGTCCTCTGCAGCACGTGGCAGAGCGCAGGGGCAACCTCCTCCGTTGCCTCTATGCTTTCGACACGGGCACTTGGTTTTCTGTCCCATCACTGATCTGGGGGCAGATGACGGCCTCATCAACAAGAGAATGAGGCGAGCAGCGAGTTGGCGGCTTCCTTTCCCTTTCCTGATCGCCACTTTTCTCAGCAGTGCCAGTATACCGGTCAGTCAGACTGACATCCAGTTGGCACCGCCCGCCCGTTTCACATCTACTCATTGGGAGCGGGTGAGGTGACACTTAGAGCGGCAAAACCACCAGGGTGATCCACCAGATGATGTAGATATGGATGCCCCGGTGGAGACGGATGAGGGAGAGCCTGCAGGGGCTGAGTCAGAGGACGAGGAGATGGAGGAGGAGGAGATGGATATGGCTGCAGAGCGGCATGACATCTTAGTGACTGGCTACTCCTGCTTGGCGGCTGACGTAGAGCGGCTCCAGCAGGATTTTGACGAGCACGTCCAGGTGACGCAGAGTCAGCTGGAGGGCATTCGTTCAGACATTTCTTCTCTGGCACAGGGTCAGAGGGCGATTCTAGACGAGTTCCGAGCCTTCCGGCAGGACCTGCAGTTCCTGTTTGCAGGACGGGCTTCCACCTCCACTTCTGCTCCCACCGAGCTGCCACCACCACCACCACCCGCCCTCGAGTAGCTGCATTTTATTTGTCTTTTCTGTTTTACTTTCCATATTTCTTTTTCTTTCTTTATGTTTGATAGGCCATGTTGGCCTTGTTTTCTTTCCTTTTTAGTTCTTTTCTTGAGTATTCCCGATGCATGTACACTTTGTACTGAACTCATTTTATATATTGATAGAATACAGTTATCTTTTCTGTTATCACATCTGTTATCTTTACTGTCTTTATTTTTGTTTTCTGTCAATATTTCTGTTCTCTATACTTTGACTATGTATGTAGTACCACTTGCCTACTTGTTATATGCGATTCAGTTGATGATTTCCGTTTATTACCGTCTGGTTTCAATTCCCAATACTGTTGAGATTGCTTCAATGCAGTATGGCGGTAATAAAGAAAGGCAGCCCCTTTGCATGCTATACGTTAGCGTGCCTGGATAGTCAATATCTTATCGCATAGACCTCTTAGACAATTGGGAAACACCAGTTCAGACCCTTAGATATACAGTGATATTGGCATTGTCATTATTTAATTATGTTCTGTTTATCTATTTTTTGTTCCTTTTAATGCTCGTGGTATCCAGTTGGTGTTCTGTGCAGGTTTTTCTTATTTGCCGGATGACCGCTACTATAGAACACCATTTTTGTCGCATTCTGCCATCCCGGTAAATTCTTTCCTTGTTCTCCTTGTCCACACATTGAGGACAATGTTGCGGTTAAGTTTGGGGGTGCGGTATGCTATACCACTTGCATATGCATGCAATGTTCAGTCGTTATATTGAGTGTTATTGTAGAGCAGTTTTCTTGATATTTTGCATACTTGCTATGATGTCTTGCTTTTTAAAGGAAGTCATTCGAATAAATGTCCGAGGTAAATGCAGCAGGTAGTTAAGAACTTTAGCATTGTAAATACCCGCACTTTTGCAAGCTATATAGTAGGCTAGAACGGTCTACATTTTTGTCCAAATACGAGCACGTACAATTCTTGCCCTAAATTTGTCCTTAGCCGGACAAATTCACACACATGCATTTTAAATTGTGGGGTATAAGTCTGAGGGAGAATTTTGTAAATTTCTGTTTTTATCTGAACAACTTAAAGAATAAGTTCTTCCGGTTGTTGGAAAAAAAAAAAAAAAAAGAGAGAAAATCTGCAATAAGCCTTCTCGCTCAATAAACCGGATTTCTATGCCTCAAAGTAGGGAATATTCGCGTATAAGTGTGCAAGGTTGAGCAACAATAAGCGGGTGGCTTGCTTAAGCTCATTGCCTTGTAAGCTCAGTTATTAAGTCCGAGGGGTGTTTCTTCACCTAATGCCCTAAAACCAATTGGTTTGGGAGTCATTGGCCCAATACCGCTACATGGGCTTACAAGAAAGCAAAAAGAGCTAAGCATTGCACGGTCATCCGCACATGAGCAATCATGAATGTTTTGTGATAATGAACGGCTGTGTCGAGCGTTTTCAATGAGTTTTTCTCTTAAAAACAGATTTGTTCGTTTTCTTCTCCAAATATGACAAAAGCCACGCGTTAGAATGCATGTTCACTTTTCAAAGAGGATTTTGGGGTCAGAATTGGTATGTTTGCTCGGGTTGGCCATTATGTGGGGACCGTCGTTTATTTATAGCTTGTAAAAGTGCATTTTTGCTAATGACCGCATAATTCTGTAATACTTGTTGCATTTGCCAAATGTGAAATGGACGGATGATCGTCCTTTATCTAGTTGATAACCGAGCCTGATTAAACTTTTGTATAAGATAGTTAGTTTTACTTTTTTTTGTAATATCGTATTGCTAAGGGACTAGCAACATGTAAGTTTGGGGGTGTGATAAGTGTTCAATTCCATGCATTTGAACCCTTTTTATTGCATATGTTAGTTCCGTTTTTGCGTTTATCGAGATATGTTTACGGTATTTTTGTATTTTTGACGTTTTGCAGGTATTGGAGTAAATGGAGCAAAGTTTGAAGCTTTCTGCAGTCAAGAGAAGAAATCAAAAAATGCAGCCAAAGGCATCTCGATCAATCGAGATGTTAATCTCGATTAATCGAAATCTCGATTGATCGAGATCTCATTTCGATTGATCGAAATCTCGATCAATCGAGATCCAATCTCGATCAATCGAGCATCTGCAGAATCCACTTGCCCACTTGCTCACCTGCTCTCCCACTTGCAACAAAATCCCCCTTTTTGCACGACTTAGGGGGATTGTCTGACTTGAACAAGACTTTTGGGTGCCTTCTTGATACAAGAGATATATATATTGATATATATATATATGGTGGGTCCCCAAGGGAGAAAAAGGAGCCAAAAAGTACAAAAAGGGTCATATCTCTCATATCTCATATATCTCTCAATAGACATCAGACCAGGGAAGAAGGAGAGACATTCGGGAGAGAGGAGAATGAGCTGAACCAGACCAAGAAGCTTTATCTTCTCCATCAATGGAAGGGTGCAAGGCAACCATGAGCAACTAACTTCCATACTAGGGTGTTGTTGAAGCCCTAGCCATGTAAACATGTTCCTTTTTGTAGCACTTGGGATTTGTAATTAAATGTTGATTATTTAACCTAGTGAATATGTACACAAATACATTTCTTATATATATTCATTTGATTTGGAATTTATTCTTGTCTTAGAGTAGATTTTGTCACTTGAATGCACAACATTTGCATATTCCACAAGAAGTGCAAATGATGGCTAAATAATGGTGTTTAAATGAATGTGTGATGTTAGTTTGTATAGACCATGCCAAGACAAGGTAGTTTGGATGCATGTAGCGTTCACTTAGAGAGTAGAGTAATTAGGTAGTTAGTTAGGTTGAAGAGCTATGCTTGTTGAAGATGGATTATGATAGGTTAGCACACACATTGATCTTTTGATATGTCATTGAGGTCACAAGCCTAATGACATTGTTAGGCATTTAATTCATGAATCCCATGCTTGCTACACTTATGAACATGTGAATGGCTAGTGGTGGAAACCAACCCTAGTTCTCTCTCCCAACTTTAAACTCTTTACTTTTATTGTCATTTCATTTATGCAATAGTGTATAAACAAAACTCAAAAAACCTGTTTTTAGGATTAAAGTAGAATTAATCTTCCTTTAAGACAATTGCGACTAGTCCTCGTAGGATCGATACCTTCTATATAGAACCTTATCTACAAAGATTCGTGCTCTTGCGAGTGGTTAAATTATATTTTGATAAAATGGGCAAAATTAAGCTTACAATATAATCACAGTTTAGCCACATCAAAGAGTTGGGTGAAAGTCTCTACAAATATTTGAAAGGCAAGACGTATCTCATTGTCATGGATGATCTATGGGAACTTAGAGCCTGTGATGATTTGAAAAGATATTTCCCAAATGACCACAATGGAAGCAGAATTATGTTCACTAGTCGACTTGTCGATGTGGCTTTGCATGCTAACCCATACAACTTGCGATTCTTAAATGAAGATGAAAGTTGGGATCTTTTAAGGGAGAAGACTTTTGGGAAAGAAAACTGCCTCCAGAGTTGATGGAAATTGGGAATCAAATTGCCAAAAAATGTCAAGGATTACCGCTTGCAATTGTTGTAGTATCTGGACTTCTGGCAAAGAATGACAAAACAGAAGAATGGTGGAGGTATGTTGCTGAAAGTGTGAGTTCATACATGGCTAGTGAACCAGAGCAATACATGGAGACACTAGCACTAAGTTTTAACCATTTGCCTCATCACTTGAAACCATGTGTAGTGGGAAAAAGAGTCGTTAGGTGACACGTGCGACCAACACAATGCGTGGCAACCACGTCACCATCCATGTCACCGAAATTTAGGTGACATAAATATAGTAAAGAATCCCGGAATTTCCTCCAACTGATACCTATGTTCAAGCACTGAACTCAGGGCAAGTAAAGAGGTGCTATTCCTCAAGTAAAAAGAAAGGGAGAAATCAAAGGCATGATCATGGCATTTGAGAATGTATTTAAAAGATCGAGGTTATAATGAAAAAGGGATCTGATTAAGTGTAATTACAATTTTCTGTACCTACACTTTGGCGCCGTCTGTGGGAACGAAGCAATCCATAGATTCTTTGGGAGTTTATGCCTATACAGCTACGTTCCGAGACTATAATGGGGCACAAACCACCCACTCTGAGTCACACGATGGATCCAAA
This sequence comes from Cornus controversa, assembly GCA_026545225.1. Taxonomy (NCBI): domain Eukaryota; kingdom Viridiplantae; phylum Streptophyta; class Magnoliopsida; order Cornales; family Cornaceae; genus Cornus; species Cornus controversa. Next base: position 24,122,326 of record CM048848.1, on the reverse strand, counting down.
TCAAACACAAGAGTAGCTCCTACAGGAACTACGAAATCAGTTGGAGGAATCCAACCGGAGCAATGACCTGCTCCAAGAAAAGATCGCGCGACTCATTGAAAAACAGCCGGAGACCGCCCCGCCGGAGAGGGAAGCATCTGTGGAGTACAATTCCGCTCGAGACGAAGGACGAGTCGCAGATCAGCCAGAATCCCGAACCACCAAACCCGAACCAGTTTTGATGCACTGACCCGACGTCTGGAGGAAGTTAACGCTGACATTAAAGACCTGAAGAACCTGACCCCAGCAGATCTAGCAACCCAAGTAGCCAGCAAAGTGATACAGTCTCCTTTTTCAGACGAAATAAGGAGATCGCCGAACCCAAGGAAGTTCAGGCTCCCGAGTTTCATCACCTTCGACGGAACGACAGACCCTGTTGATCATCTCTTTCATGTGCAGCAGAGGATGACTTTGCACGCTGAAGACAAAAACCTAATGTGTAAGGTTTTTCCAACCTGCCTGTCCGGCGCTGCCCTAACGTGGTTCAAACAACGTCCTTCGACCACCATCCCCAGTTTTACAAAACTATGTGAGCTTTTCATTGCACAGTACATTGGCAACCGGAGACAGAAGAAAACAATTTCTTCCCTTTTTACCATGAGGCAAGCAAAAAAGGAGAACCATTGAAATCCTTCATGACCAGATTCAACCTGGAAATGTCCCTGATCGATGGCTGCGACCAAGCAGCGGCGGTGGAAGCCTTCAAAATAGCCATGATTCCTGGCTCGAAATTTCATTCATCTTTAGTCAGAAAAACCCCCAAAACCATGGGGGACCTGAACGCGAAGGCACAAGGATACCTCAGCCTCGAAGAAGATGAAGCTCTACGCCAGCAAAGGATAGCTTTGATAAGCGTCGGCCCATTACCTAAGGAAAAAGGTGATAAACAGAAGGGTCAGGGCAGAATCCCCCTCCCACCCTCAACATCAGGGAAGCGTCCCAAATTCGAGGAGAAGAACACACCCCTGAAATGCACTCTAGCAAGGCTATACCAGGAAAACAAGGGTAGAGGCATATTCCGAACACCCCCACCCATCCGGATCCCAGCCGAGCTCAGAGACAAGAATAAGCATTGCGCCCTGCATCAGGATTACGGGCACACCACTAATGAATGTCGTAATCTCAGAGGACAAACGGAGGCGATCATTGCCAAAGGAGGTCTGACAGAATATGTGGTGAAAGATCACCGAGAGTGAATGAACGAATAGGTCCCGACTGAAAAAAAAACCCGAATCCAAATACGGTCAGAACGATCAATACAATACATGGTTATGCTACCCAAGGAGATCAAAGATCGTCTAGATCAGTCGTCCGCCAAGCTAAAAAATTGCAGAAAATGACGGAGGTCAATTCCGTCCAAAACATGGGTGCCGATGCTCAAATCACGTTCGGAGATCCGGACCTACTGAGAGTGCAACTCCCCCACGAAGATCCATTGGTAGTCAGCTTACTGGTGGCAAATTGCTGGATAAAAAGAGTGCTCATTGATGCTAGATCAAGTGCTAATATAATGACACTGGAAGTTTTCAAGCAAGTGGGAAATGGGAGTGATCAGATCAAACGAGCCGATGGGCCACTCGTAGGTTTCGACGGAAACAAAGTATTGCCGACAGGAACAATCGCACTATCCGTGACGGCAGCTCAGAGAACACTCAGGGAGACGTTCGTGGTAGCAGACGTTCATTCATCTTACAACCTCATAATGGGAAGAGGTTAGATCCACAGGATGCAGGGGGTACCATCAACCTTACACCAAGTAATGAGGTGTCTAACCCCTAACGGAAGGGGAACAATAGATCTTCGGGGCGATCAGGTGGCAGCAAAAGAATGCTACTCGCTCACTGTCAGAAGCACATCGAGAGATAGAAAAGTTGCAGAGATTAGCGATCAATAGCAATCACAGAAGTCGGGCATGCCTGAGCCACAAGAGGCCGAAAGCGTGGCCAGACCCGTAGAACGGCTCCTAACAATTCAGCTAGGTAACCCGGATGAAAACAAGGATACGCAGATCGGGACGATGCTCCAGAATCAAGAAAAAGAAGAGCTGGTTGAAGTATTAAGAAGGAACAGGGACGTGTTCGCCTGGACTCACCTGGACATGCCAGGGGTAGACCCCAATCTGGCGAAACACACCCTGAACGTGGACCCCCATAGCATACTTGTCAAACAAAAGCAGAGGAGGTTCGAACCTGAAAGAAACCAGATAATAGCCGAAGAGATCCATCGCCTGCTCCAAGCTAATCTTATCAAGTAAAATACCCAGAATGGCTATCCAATGTCGTGGTGGTACGAAAGAAAAATGGAAAGTGGAGAGTTTGCATTGACTTCACGAACCTAAACAAGGCCTGCCCGAAAGATAGCTTCCCGTTACCCAAAATAGACCAAAAGGTGGACGCCACTGCAGGCTATGAGTTGCTAACCTTTTTAGATGCCTATTCAGGATACAACCAGATTCCATTGGATCCGAAGGATGTGGAGAAAACTTCGTTCATTACTGAACAAGGAACCTACTGCTACAAAGTAATGCCCTTTGGTTTAAAGAACGCAGGAGCAACGTATCAGCAAATGGTCAATCGTGTCTTCAGAGATCAGATAGGTAAGACCGTGGAAGCCTACATAGATGATATGGTGGTCAAAAGTAAAAGGAGGGAAGACCATGTGCGACATCTACAAGAAGTGTTCGACACCCTTAGGGGACATCGGTTAAGGCTTAACCCCTCGAAATGTTCATTCGGACTGCTATCCGGACAGTTCCTCGGCCACATGGTCAGCAGAACGGGGATAGAAGTAAGCCCATCCCAATCTTCGGCACTGATTCAGATGACGGAACCAAAAACTCAGCGAGATGTCCAGGTCCTTACTGGGCGAATAGCCGCCCTTAGCAGATTCATATCACGACTCTCAGATAAGTGCAAACCATTCTTTGACGTTATCCGAAAGAAGAGGGGCAAAATTTGGGGAACAGATCAGATGGAAGCCCTAAAAATGCTAAAACAGTATATGGCCTCAGCACCAATACTCTCGATACCCAAACCCGGGGAAAAATTACATCTATACTTGGCTGTATCGAAAATATCGACAAGTGCAACGCTGGTCAGGGAAGAGGACGGGAAGCAGCACCGAGTGTATTACTCCAGCAAGACGACGATCTTGGCTTTAATACACGCAAAGAAGAAGCTGAGACACTATTTTGAATCACATCAAATAGTTGTCCCAACAAATTTGCCACTCAAAGCCATACTAAGCAAGCTGGACATGACAGGGAGAATGATGAAGTGGGCCATGGACCTCAGCGCCTACGACAATCTCTTCATACCTCGAACAGCCCGCAAAGGGCAGGTATTGGCCGAATTCCTATTAGAATACGACGAACCGGTGGAAGAGAAAGAAGATCCACCCCAGTGGAAAATTTATGTAGACGGTTCATCTTGCCACACCGGAGCAGGAGCAGGAATCGAGGTAAGAACTCCCGACGGGATCATGCTCCACCATGCCATCCGATTTGATTTCGACGCCACAAACAACGTAGCAGAGTATGAGGCTCTCCTTGCGGGACTTCGGCTGGCAAAATCTTTACAGATCAGGAAGCTGACATTATTCAGTGACTCACAATTGGTAGTGAGTCAAATTAATGGGGAATTCCAGACCAGAGATGGTAAGATGAACGCTTACCGAGAGGCAGTACGTGAAGACATGAGGAACTTTGATGAGGTGATCATAAAGCACATACCGCGTGAGGAGAACGAGGCGGCTGACAGGTTAGCTTGCTCGGCCTCCAACGCAGACGAATCTATGACCAGAGTATCCTCTGTGGAAGAGCTGAGAGAGCCGAGCATCGAAAAACCAATAGAAGTACTTGTAATCCCACGAGAGCAGAGTTGGATGGATCCGATAGAAGCATATCTTAGGAATGGAACCCTCCCCGAGCAAAAATTAGAGGCAAAAAAGTTGAGAATGAAGGCCTCAAGGTATTCAATCATCAATAATAACCTTTACCGAAGGTCATTCTCAGGCCCACTATTAAAGTGCCTGAAGCCTTCGGAGGCCAACACGGTCTTGAAGGAAATCCATGAAGGGGTTTGCGGCAATCATTCTGGGGGACGATCGCTAGCCCACAAGGCTCTGACAATAGGATACTTCTGGCCGTACATGTCCCACGACGCTGCAGAATACTCCAGAAATTGCGACAAGTGCCAAAAGCACGCTCAGCTGCTACATCAACCACCAGAGAACTTGAATCCAATGACCAGCCCTTGGCCCTTCGCCCAATGGGGGATGGACATGGTGGGACCTCTGCCGATCGCGACCCAAAGGAAGAGATATGTTCTTCTGGCAACGGACTATTTCACCAAGTGGGTTGAGGCAGAAGCATACGCCTCTGTAACCCACACACAAGTCGAGAAATTTATCTGGAACAACTTAATATGCTGCTTTGGCATACCTTCGGCGATAATTATGGATAATGGGAAAAATTTGGACAATCAATTCGTCCAGAGGTTCTTTGCGAAGTATGGAATCAACCACCGACTCTCATCAAGGTCCTACCCACAAGGAAACGGGCAAGCAGAGATCACCAATAAAACCATCTTTGAGAATATCAAGAAGAAGTTAGAAGAGAGAAAAGGGCACTGGTTAGAAGAACTGCCGAAAGTACTCTGGGCCTACAGGACCACCCCTAGAAGACCTACGGGGAGTAGTCCCTTCAGCATGACATATGGGATGGAAGCAGTAATCCTAGTCGAACTTGACATCCCGACCGAATGCATTAAGTCGTTCGATGAGCAGGAAAACAATCGGCTGATCGAGCACGACATCGAACTGATTGAGGAGAAGAGAGAAGCTGCGCAAATAAGGGTAGCAGCTTACCAGCAAAGACTCCGTAGAGCCTACAACAAAAAGGTTAGACCCCGATCGTTCGAGCAGGGGGACTGGGTCTTACGCAAAGTCACCAATAACACCAGAGAACCTAACGCAGGAAAATTTGCAGCAAAATGGGAAGGTCCATTTGAAATAGTCGAAGCTATTGGAAAGGGAGCTTACAGACTGCGAAGAATGCACGACAATAGAGCCATGGTCGAAAAACCTTGGAACGCAATGCACCTGAAAAGGTACTACATGTAAGCCCTAGAGCACTTTTAAATAAAGAATTGAAAGTCTGTTATTTGATTTAATTCCACATCGGATAAGTGTCAGGTCTTTCTTCATTTAATATAATGAATCCTACATACCCTGCACAAAGACAGTGGCCTTGCGCGGCAAGTAAAAGCAGCGCAATGCCACTGTCTTAAACATTTTGCAAAAGATTTTCCAGAGAATGAACGAGACTTCGGCATGACCAGCTGAAGGTCTCAAATGAAAAAGAATGGCAAAGGCATGAACAGCCGAACGCCAGAAAGGAATGAACAAGACTTCGGCATGACCAGCTGAAGGTCTCAAATGAAAAAGAATGGCAAAGGCATGAACAGCCGAACGCCAGAAGGAACGAACGAGACTTCGGCATGACCAGCTGAAGGTCTCAAATGAAAAAGAATGGCAAAGGCATGAACAGTCGAACGCCAGAACGAACGAACGAGACTTCGGCATGACCAGCTGAAGGTCTCAAATGAAAAAGAATGGCAAAGGCATGAACAGCCGAACGCCAGAAGGGAATGAACGAGACTTCGGCATGACCAGCTGAAGGTCTCAAATGAAAAAGAATGGCAAAGGCATGAACAGCCGAACGCCAGAAGGGAATGAACGAGACTTCAGCATGACCAGCTGAAGGTCTCAAATGAAAGAAAATGGCTAAGGCGTGAATGGCCGAACACTAAAGAGATTGAACGAGACTTCGGCATGGTCAGCTGAAAGTCTCAAGTCAAAGAAAATAGCGAAGGCATGAACAGCCTAACGCCAAAAAGGAATGTACGAGTCATCGGCACAAACAACCGAATGTCATGGAAGAACAAAGGATACTCCCGCATGATCAACTGGGGGTCTCAAATAACAGAAAGCCTGAGTAGCCGAAGGAGCGAAAAGCATGTACCTTGGGCGGTTAACCCCATGAAGATAATAGGGAATCGCATAAACGTAAAGTACAAACAACAAACAAGTATACGAATTTTTGACGAATCAAAGGAACATTCTCTATTAAAATCAAAAGGCTTTTACAGATGAAAGCTGCCCCAAAGAGCATTACAAAAGAAAGAAGAGAATATGTTGGCGAACTAATGCGCTGAAGGAGAATCCGAGGCATTGGCAGGCTCCCCACTTTGTGGAATCGCATCTTTCTGAGAAGTATGAGCATCCTCGAAGATGCTGGCGATCTCCTTCTCCTCGTCCCCTTCTTCTGGATCCTAGTAAGGGGGACCTGTTAAGCCCATCTCTCGATCATATTCAGCAGGTCCACCAGGATAGGATCGATTAGCTTCGGGAGCCAAAGCGTCCTCAAAGCCTTGACGATAAGCTTCTGCATTTCTGATCTGAACAGTAAGAGATAACCGATCAAACAGAGCCTTGGCACCCTTCTCCAGCTTAGTCGATCTATCCTGCAAATAGCTAACGTTCTGTTCAGACTCGGCCGTTCGGGATTCAGCCAATGCTCTCTGGAACTCAGCCTCCTCATTCTTTTTGGAGAGGTCCTCCACTTGAGACTTGAGTTGCTCGTTCTCCAGCAGTAGAGCCTGGGACTTGGCCTTCTCATTGTTGACCTCACGCATGGCCGCCACGAAGTCTGCCTCAGCCCTTCTAATCTGAACGTCCGCCTTTTTGACCTTAACGGTCGCCTGCTCGACCAATTTACACATGGTCATCACACCAAACAGGCTCTGCAAAGGCACATGAAACCATCAAAGATAAATAACAGAAGAGCATAGGATGAAACCGATAACACGTCCTACACTGCTCACCTTGAGGGCCGCATCACGACATGAGTCCAAAAGGTTTCCAACAGAAAGCTCCATCATCATCTTTACGTCTCGGGGGGGCCACATCTCTTTTAGAAATGCCTTCATCGATTCTCTGCTTTCGAGAATGGAGTCTTCAACAGATAAAGGCATACCATTCTCCTTCACCATCCGATGAACCCACGGTTCCACCGCAGAGGAGCTTGGGGCATCAGAACCCATCCCAGCCATCCTAACAACTAGAGGCCCCCTAGGTCCCGGAACCGAAGGAGAAGCTGAGATAGTGGCCTTCTGAGACTTCAAAGGAGGAGCAGGCTCCTCTATTTCAATCACTTCAGCAGGAAGTGACTTCTCCGCCGTTGCCTCCTCGGCATGCCTTTTGCGCAGGATCGAGGCCACTTCTACTTCTCGATCAGTCGGGGGACTGATGAGGCTGTCCCCTTCAGACAGCTTCTTTGTTTTGGTATGAGTAGTTTTCGGAAGTTTCATTTTTACGCCGTCTGAACTCTCTGAGATAACTTTGAGTACTGAAGAGCACAAGAGAAGGGAGGACTTGGGTACCTTCCTCCACACCTTTTCAGCAAGTGTCTTCAAGCGTGCCGCTAATTCCGAACGAGGAAGGAGATCTCTAACCGCGCCAACAAAAGACCGAATTTGATTAAAGCGCACAACATCACATATAATACAGTCACAATGAGGTTCAGATAGAAAGTCAGAAGGCGGGATACCTAATCCACCAAATTTCTGAGGGATGAGAAATTTCTTAGAAGAAGAGACCTTCCAGTTTCCCCCAACCACCACAAGTTGGGCTTTCCAGCCCTTGTCAGAAGAGGGATGACCGGTACAGAGCCGATTTGCCTGGACGTGGGAATAAATGGAACCGATCCCTCTCATTCTTTGTAGCACAGACCTGATAACAAAGAAGGAGATCGTCCAATCCCAACTCTAAATCACGAGTATGATTAAGGGCAAGAACACTGGATATAACCCTAAAGAAGTTAGGGTTCACTTGCAAGGGAGCCAAATTCAGTTTGTTAAGCACAAGATGATAGAAAGGGTGAAGGGGAAAACGAAAGGCGGGAAAATGCCTAGCCGAGAAGAGCATGTCATCATCACCCAAACCATATCCAGATCGGAAGTCAAAATCAAGAGGATAATTCCTAAGAGTAACGTCGGACGAGATCTCACAATCAAGTCTGTGTTTTCCCAAATTCACAGGAGTCCTAATTAGGTCTCGATCAGCGTCCTCTAAATCAGAATCCGAAGAACTCTGATCTTTCGAAGAAGAGGGATTGGCTAGTGTTGGAGGAACAGAAGGAACCTCTGGGAGACTCTGACCACACTCATCCTCACCCAGAAACTCGTCAATAGACTGATAGCGGTTCAGTGGTCTAAACTCATCAACAATCTCGACACTTCTCGCCTTACCCATATCTTCGAAGAAAAAAGGAAAACAGTAGTAGGAGGAAAAGGAAATCACTAACCTCAGCAGACGAGAAAATATTCCCAGAATCACCCAAAATCTACAACGATCCGAAAAATACAAGAGCAAGTATAGGCATTTATGTGGAAGTGACATTACGGCGGCCGTCAGAGGCACGAAGCCCAAACGCGACCTGGCGGAACAAACGAAGCGACGATCATAACAGAAAAACCCTTTCAAATTTCAACTAAAATTGGAAGGGGTTTTTGGGGCAAGCTGTAGTGGAAAAAAGAGTCGTTAGGTGACACGTGCGACCAACACAATGCGTGGCAACCACGTCACCATCCATATCACCTAAATTTAGGTGACATAAATATAGTAAAGAATCCCGGAATTTCCTCCGACTGATACCTATGTTCAAGCACTGAACTCAGGGCAAGTAAAGAGGTGCTATTCCTCAAGTAAAAAGAAAGGGAGAAATCAAAGGCATGATCATGGCATTTGAGAATGTATTTAAAAGATCGAGTTTGTAATGAAAAAGGGATCTGATTAAGTGTAATTACAATTTTTCTGTACCTACAGTTGTCTTACCGAGTCCAGGCATTCCAACAATGGGTATAATTTTAAGATCCTTTTCATGTTGTTCGGTAAGCAACTCCATTATTGTCCTTATGTCATCATCGAAACCAACTACTGTTCCTTCCACTAGTACGGGGTTGACGGGTTTTGATGAAGCCCCATGGGAAGAACTTCCAACTTGCAGGACTCCTCCGATGCCATCTATCTTCTTCTCATAAATCTCCATCCCCTCTCTCTTTATAGACTTAATATCTTCTTTCACATTGTCAAGACCTTGATGCATATACCTAATAAATTCATTTATTCCCCACTTGACAGCCTCCATTGCCTCTGTATTGACAGCCTTGCTCTCTTCTATGACACCGCCAAATTCATGATGGATTTTCTCAGCCAGGTTGATTATCTGTTCCAACGGAATTTGGAGGAGACAAATTCGATATGCCATGTTATCAGACTGAAGCGATGAGACACTCAATCCCTTCTGATGAATTTTCATCAGTAGTATCATGATAGGCTTGAGCTCTTCCACGACACCGCCAAATTGATGATGAATTTTCTTAGCCAGGTCGACCATGTCGTTAAACCTACGGAAGACGAGAGGAACAATCCATGGGATATGGAAACAGAACCTTCCAAACAAAATCCTTCGTTTGTAACAAGCCATGGGATCAGGGTCTTTCTCACCCCAGTAGAGCACCTTATCGGACATATTGCGGAGGAGATCAACTTCTTCAGACACATGAAAAGACTCAAGCCATCTAAGAGTACTCAATCCCTTCTCATAAATCTCCATCACCTGATTTATGAGAGACTTGATCTCTTCTTCTTCTTGTTCTATGACACTATGACCGTCATCATCATCAAAGCCATGTCCATAGTGATGAATTTTCTCTGCAAACCATGAGATATTCTCTATGATCTGTGTCTTGGATCTCTTGATACAATCAATATCTTTCATCAAAGTCTTAGACCCATCACTAATTTTCTAGACATGACAACAGAATCACAATAAATCTCTTTCATCTTCGTAATGTCATTGAACCTACTGACGAGGAGAGGAAATTCAACGCCAGCAACGCTTCCATCCATCTTCAAGACAGTGTTGAACAGTACCAATGAGTCAATAATATCTTCAACTTGGTAAGTGACATCTCTAATTTTTGCCACAATTTCTTTCAGCTCGTCGTCGCGTATGTCCTCTGAATCCTTGAGGAACTTCCGCAGGAACTGCATCTCCTCATAAACCCATTCCATTTCTACCTTCTCAATCAAAAACAATTCCTCGCCGGAGTTCATTAGCTGCATCATCTTCTCCAACACAAAATCCAGCGCGCTGTCCGTCATCTCTCTCTCTCTCTGGATCGATAGATGATCTCCCTCCCTTCAAAATTTTTGCATCAACTGTTTAAATGCATCAAAGACTGACATAGTTCGACCGTGCGAGTACCCAATAATTTCTGGGTGGATGACACTCTCCACAAATTAACAGCTATTTTTAACGAAGGGATCAAACACGATGCAAAGCGAACGTAGCTGTGGGTATTCTTAAAACAAAATTGAAATGATTACAACTGTTCACACCTCAGTTGCTAACTGTTCCAAAAATCTGATAATTACAATTAATAGACAAAAACTCATACCTAGAGAAATATTGATGCACTCATTCACTTCGATTCCAGCATCTGCAAGGTAACAATTAAACACAAAAGGAAAAAAAAAAAAAAAGGAAAAGAGAGAGAAAGTGAGCTGCATATGAAAAAATGTTTGGAGAAACAAGAAAAACTGTGACGAAAATGAAGAAAGATTCTGGTGCAATTAGAGCAGAACGACGGGATTGACTCACCACGGAGAAATGATATACTGTACTATGGAATGATCAAATGTGTGGCCTCTAATTTGCGAAATGGCAGGCAGTGGTTCCTTACGTGTTCCTACGAGACAGACCCCATAAGTAAACTGAATAGACTTTGATGTCGTTTAATTGGAAGAATAGTTACATTCATAAAAGCGTAATTAGTGACTATTATTTATGTCTTTAAAACAACCATATATATCCGTATATTAATTATCATATACAGTATGTATAACAAGTGAACTCTCCATATCGTGAGACTATTTGAAAATTTATGAGCTCTCTGTTTTCCTTCTCTCTCACTCTGGAACAGAACCCAAGTTTGAAAGAACCACACCAAAGTTACACGATCTAAAGTCAAAGTCATTCAAAAATCAATAAAATAGAATTTGAAAAAAGAACCGGAACCAAAGAACCAGCAATCGGTTATTAAAATCGAATACAACAAGAAGATTTCAGAATTTTACAAGAGACCAGGAATCAACACCCCAATTGAAAACCCAGATAAACCTTAGTTAATGCCAACTAAAATATAAAGATTAAAAGAAAAAGCTAAAGAACCCAAAAGCCGTCAAACCAAACCAGCACAGGGACAAAAAGGAAAATTGATGAAGTGCCAAACCCCACTCAGTACTTTCACCAAACACTGTGTGTATCGATTGCCCCCGAACCACTCTCAAGCACTCTTGAACCCATTTTGATTAGAAACCTTCCCAAGGCCGTGAAGCTCAAGTGCACTCTCTGCGACACAGTGTTTTCGGCTTCAAACCCGTCAAGAACCGCCTCAGAGCATCTCAAGAGAGGGGCTTGCCCCAATTTCAGCTCCTTGTTGAAACACCATTTTTTTTTTTTGATAAATAAGCTCCGTGTTGAAACACCATTAGCGATGATAGCTTCCCCTTCTTCACATAATCATCAGAAACAAAGCTCACAAAACGAAGGTACTTCTACGGTTTCTTTCTCATTCTATATAGCACTCGACCAGAGTAGAAAAGAGTGCAATAAAAATGAATCATCTGTGTATCTCTCTCTTTGGTTTCTGACTAATATATATGGTTCGGATGTCTGAAATTTTCAACCAGAAGTGTTCGGTTCCAGGAAAATTCCGTCCGGGTTGTTCAACACCATGTTTAGCTGGTTCGCGGGCAAATGTGAGGGAGAGAGTAAACTGATGTTTGGAGACCAGAGTCAAAAAAAACTGACCAGCATTTTTAAGGGTTTTGATCCAAGAAACATGGACACGGACACGGGTACCACACGATACAGACATGGCGACACGACAAATTTCAAAAAAATACGACACGACACGACAGGGATACCGCTATAAAATAATATATTAATATATATTCAACAAGTTAACCAATACCACAGTACCATAAATCTAATAATAAAAAAAGAATAAATTACACAGATACTTCAATTTATTATCAAGCAATTAATGTATTTTCAAAAAGAGTGTTCATTATATTCAAACTCATTACTAAAATCTTACACATTACTTATTTTTCTAATAACAAACAAATAAATTTAAATACAAAATACCAAATAAACCAACATGACTTTATGTTAAATAAAGTTCTATTGGCTTTTTTATTTTTTTGTTTCTAAACTTATTATTTAGGAATTTTATCTAACTATTTTTTATTTTAAATTTTTTTTATTTTAGAAAATACTATATTTATAGAGAAAAGGGCATAATAGTCATATTAAATGGTATATATGTCGTTATAGTTATTTCAAGGGGTCAAGATGTCAACTTTTAGAAGATGAGGGGCTAAAATGTTAAAAAAAAATAATTCAAAGGGGTCTTTTTATAACTTTGAAAAAGTTCAGGGGTTTTTTTGCAGTTTTAAAAATTATAAAATGTACCTCGCCATGTCCCCCACGTGTCCTATCCGTGTCCCCGTCGTGTCCCAGCCTTGTCCTTAAAAAAAAATCCAAGACACTTCTAAGGAGTGTCCGACACGTGTCCGAGAAGTGTCCGAGTGTCCGAAAAGTGTCCGAGTGTCCAACACGAGCACGACACCTCTATACGAAGTGTCTGTGCTTTCTAGGTTTTGAGGGTATAAGGTTAAATTTAGATTTTCCACGCATATCTAGTTACTTTTCAGTACTTTATCTATTTATCTGATTTGTGAAATTATTTTAATATTTAACCGGATTTAAAATTGAAATAATTTGAAAAATTAAACAGAAAATGAATAAACGTAATAATCCCTCTCTAGGTTTTAATCTAAGTTGATTTTGCCATGAAATTGCCAAAAGGAGATATTGTGACATATATTTTTATCATTGACAATCTTCGGTGTCAAAACTTGACATGATCGAGTTGTAATCTTTTTTTTATATTATTCTAATTGATCATATAATTGAAGTCTCAAAGTGAACATGAATTTCTATACCAACCATGTAAATGTTTTTCAAAGGTATTGATTCGTGTGTGAGTGTGACTCAAAAAGTATATCAATTAAAAATTTCCACACTTCGCAATATAACGAATTCCTTGCAGAATAGGGCTATCGAAATGAATGGGTATCGTACCTCAGGGATTATGTTCTGACGAGTTGGAATACAGAATTAACTCTAATTAAATTTATAAGAAAAGAATTCTGATTTTTAAACTAAACTAATTAAAAAGATAAAATAAAATAAATCAAAGTAAACAAGATAGTGAAGATAATAGGAGAGAAACCTAGGGTGTTTGACTTCACCACTAACTCCACAATCAATGGTCAATTGAATCAACTATAGGAGAATTACATCATGCATAAGTGGTGTCGGTGGCTACAAGCTCACCTTCATCCGTCAAGAAGATAACGTATGATTAAGGCTAAGCCATGGACTATCTTCGATTGGCATGGGCCATCTGCCTAACTACTCTAATCTAGGGTGCAGTATGGTTCATCTTCTCTAGACATAATCCATCAAAACTCATAACAATATATTCAGTGATTACCATTGTGTAATAATCTCTCTCATGATCACAGAAAACAAAAGAGATTGAGTTCAATAACAACAACTAAATATCTAAGACAAGATAAGAAATCATTGAGATTGAATTTACAAGACTTTTATTGCTCAATTCCTTAATAAGAATCCTCACAATTACACAATCTATGCATGTATATAAAGGTCCCCAATAATTAAAACAATCAAACCATTGATGCTTTGTTAGGGCTACATCAAAACCCTAGTGGATGAACTAGCCGCTCATGGTAGAAGAAGAAGCTTCAACTGTTGAGGAAGAAGACATCATCTTTCTGAATTACGCGTATGACTTCGTTCTCCAATGGCTCTGCAATATGTTTCTGTTCTCTTCAGCCCTCTCAGACTCTCCAATCTCTGTGTAAGCTCTCTCAATTCAGCCTCCAAGTCCTCACTTTATTTCCCAAAAGAATCCCCCAAAGTCCTAATCCAATTAGGAATAAATTAGGGTTTCCCGCTGCACTAATCAGGTGGGTTTTTCCTGCTGACTTCGGCCCGACTTTTGACCCACTAGAAGTCCGTTTTACGGAATTTTCGTGAAATACAAAAGTGTGCAGAATCAAATTTCGTTCAACCCCACTCGAAAATAATGTCAATTTGAGGCTCAAAAATAAGACTTCTGGTCCGTTTTCCAAAACGGGATTAAGACTGCATTATGCGCAGATTTGGGCTTCAGGCCCGAGACCTTCTTAAGCAGCTGTAATTCTCTTGGACCTCTTTCTTGGGCTGATTTGAGTTGGAATAAATGGTTGAGTGAATCTCCTTGATGTAGGCTTCATCTCACCATCTTGGATGTCTTCTTTCAAAGCCCAAAAACTTGGTTTTAACTGAAATAATCATTAAGGCCCTGAAAATACAGAAAACACTAAAACAAAGTAAAATCACAAAATAATCTATCACTAAGAGAATAAAATACATAAGTTAAGAGGCTAGAATGCGTAACATTCAACGCCTATCAGGTATGAAGCTTGACACTTTAGAAAAAGGCATCTGAACAATGATTTGTTCGATTGAAGTTTTCGGATGGATCTGAATACATGTGTACATCGTTGATCAAGTATGAGAGCCATGTGTAGTCCAGGTAAAGTGGTGAGAACACATATATTTTGAACTGGGTGGTTCTGACCTTGCAAAATAAGATTTTTGAACTTGTTTTAAAAAAAATTACAAGGTTGGACTAGTCAAGGTTTAGCTGAACTGGTCCATAAGATCTCGGTTTCTTAAATACGACGCAACTCACACATTTATATGTATTATTCATTTTGAACATTGCATCTAGTAGTGTGGTTCATAAAGTATTAGCAATTTGAATACTCTCTTTCTTGTAATACAACTGTTTCCAAATTTCTATGACCAAAAAGAACATTTGGCAGTTAAATTGTTCATCACCTCACTAAATTCACCATAACTACGAAATAGTCTGATCTTCTGTAGGCTTTATGAAAAATTTGGACCTGACAAATTTGCTTTCTCCACTAAACACTAGCCAAAATATGGTTGATTTGCTCTTACACTAATTTCCCTAGTGATGTTATTTGAGCAAGTGTATTTTAAAATTGGGCACTGATATCTTCAATTTGCCTTGATCCATTCCCTTTTTCCCACTATTAAGCCAATCACATTGAGATTATACATGACAACACAACACAGGGTGAAGCCATAACAAAGGCCATGTTTGATGGTTATTGCCACAAAATCCTTTTGAGGAGATAGTGTTCTTCTACCTATTCTTTCTTAATGTCTACCTTCTAGTGTTAAAGATTCTTCTTTGCCCAAGATGGCAGATCCTGTTGAAACTAAATCCCTTAAGGACTATTACACTCCCGTGCATATTACAAACCCATCTTGCATTGTGTTACCTGCTACCCAACAAGGACATTTTGAGATACGGGCGGCAATAATTAATTAACTGCCCACTTTTAGAGGTCTTAGCTCTGATTATCCATACCTCCATGTCAAGGAATTTTTAGAGATTTGTTCCACACTAAAATTTCAAAATATTACTGAGGAGTCAATTAAATTGCGGTTATTTCCATTCTCTTTGAAAGAAAAAGCAAAATCTTAGTTATACTCACTGGAACCCGCGTCTGTCAATTCATGGAATGGGTTATGCACCAAATTCCTTACCAAGTTCTTTCCCATGCACAAAACTAACTCCCTTCGTCGAAATATCATGCAATTTACTCAAAGAGAGGGTGAGGAGTTTTACATGTGTTGGGAAAAATTTAATGATCTTCTCCTTAAGTGTCCCCATCATGGTTTTGCCAAGTGGCAATTAGTTCAATTCTTTTATGAGGGGTTGTCACCCCATAATCGTCAACTAATTGAGTCACGAGGTGGGGTAGAATTCATGTCTAAAAATGAGGATGAAGCATGGAAATTCCTTGATGTGTTGTCAGAGAACTCTCAACAATGGGAGTACTCAGGGAGGGTTGAAAGGTGTTCTATATCAGTTCTCTCAGAACCCAAAAAGGGAGGAATCTATGAGGTCCGAGAGGAGACCAATTTGAGTGCAAGGATAGCTAGTCTAACTAGGAAAGTGGAGGCTATAGAGATTAGTAAAGGAAGTAATTCTTATGTTCGTGCAGTTAGTGAGGTGTGTCAATTGTGTGAGAGTTCTTCCCATACAGCTCAAACTTGTCCATCTATTGCAACTTTTCATGAGTGTATAGCCGAACAAGCCAATGCCCTAAATTTCTATAAGAAACCATTTGACAGCCCCTATTCTGACACATACAATCCTAATTGGAGGAACCATCCTAATTTTTCTTGGAGGCAAGACCAACCTCGGAACAACCAAGGGGTGCAACCTATGCAACCCCAAGGGCAACCACAATTTTTATATCCTTTCATGTCCCAAAATGCCCCTCCATATGTTCCCCCACCTCAACAAAGACCAACTTTAGAGGATACTCTCCAACAGGTCATGCAACAGACCAGTCAGTCAATTTCTAAGTTAGAAACTCAAATAGGTCAATTAGCCACTATTGTAGGAGAGAGGGAGAAGGGAAAGTTTCCTAGTCAACCTGTGCCTAACCCAAAAGGCCAATTTCATATTAGTGACCCGTCCACTTCTTGTTCACATGAGCAGGTTTACTCTATCACAACTCTAAGATCAGGCAAACAAGTTGATAATGAAGTCCAAATGCCTATACATACTGAGAAAATTGAAAATGACCATGTTAGCGGTTTAGGAAGGGAGGACAAAACTACATCTGAAGTTGAGTCAGAAATTCAAATCCCTAGTCTTGACCCACCATCTCCAATAAGTCCACCAGTTAGAAACTTTGTTCCTACTGCACCATATCCTCAAAGACTTCAAAAGCCTAAGAAGGGGAATCACTATAATGAGATTATGAAAGTGTTTAAACAAGTCAAAATTAATATTCCATTTCTTGATGCAATTCAACAGATCCCCTCTTATGCAAAATTTTTAAAGGACTTGTGTACGGTCAAACGTGGCTTGAATGTGCACAAGAAAGCCTTCCTTACTGAGCAAGTCAGCTCAATCATCCAACATCGCACTCCACCTAAATTTAAGGATCTTGGATGTCCTACAATTTCATGTACCATAGGTGATCAAAAAATTGAGCAAGCTTTGCTTGACTTGGGTGCGAGTGTGAACTTGTTGCCTTACTCTGTTTACGAGCAACTAGGTCTTGGTGAGTTGAAATCCACGAAGGTGGTACTCCAATTAGCAGATCGCTCAGTTAAGGTACCTCGTGGTGTTATTGAGGATGTGCTTATTCAGGTTGATAAATTCTTCTTCCCTGTAGACTTTATTGTCTTAGACACTCAACCTGTAGCTAATCCTACTAGCCAGATTCCTGTCATCTTAGGTCGTCCATTCTTAGCCACTTCAAATGCTCTAATCAACTGTAGGAATGGTGTTGTAAAACTCTCTTTTGAAAATATGTCGGTTGAGCTTAATATTTTTAACGTAAACCGACAACCATCAGACTCTGAGGATATTTGTGAGGTAAATTTAATAGAGAGTCTAAATCAGGATACTTTTATTCATGCTAGTCATAAGGACCCTTTAGAGGCAAGCCTAACTAGTTTTGGCTGTGATTTTGATACTGATAGTGTCTGTAAAAATGTGAATGCTTTAGTGGATGTGAATGTGTCCTTGAATTCAGTCCACTTTATAGACACCGAAAAATGGAAAGCCAAGATGGAAAGCCTAAGTATAGGTTGAGTTCTAATCCATTTTTATCATCATTGTACATTATTCGTTTTAGAATTTCTAGGACTTGTGTCTTTTTATTATTTTTTTTTTCTTTTTCGTTTGTGTCAAGTGTTTTTTTTTTCTTTCATTTTGTGTATTTAATTTTTTTTAGAAAAAGAAAAAAAATTTCATAATTGTAATACCCCGAAAAATTTGGACGTCTATTATTTTAAAGAATTTAAATTTCTTTATATTATTATTATTATTATTATTTTTCAATTCATGTGGAATGCCTTTATATGCATTTTATCATGTTATGTGAATTGTTAGGTCTTTATACAATTATTATTTTATGTGAATTGGTTGTCTTTATAATTATTTCATTTCATGTGAATTGCTCTATTTTTATTTTTATCAATTTATATTAATTGTTTATTGATTGTGTATTATTTGATTTAAATATTTTAAATGCTTTGGATTGGGTTAGGGAGGAATCTGGGCTGGAATGGTTGGGCTAAGGATATGCTTAAGTTGTTGGGCCATGGTTATAGTTATATTATTATGGTTATTATTATTATTATTTTTGGTTATTTAGTTTTTAGAAAAAATAATAATAATAATAGAATAAAAATGATTAGGACAAAAGATAATAGAAATTAGGGTTTCTGCCGTTTGCATTACGCACAAAAAAAAATCAGGAGAGTAAACGAAAGAGAGAAGGAGTTCGGGTGAACAAGTGTTTGAATCGTCAAAGAGGCAAGTTTGATTCTTCTCTTCCCCTTTGAATCCGTATGCATAGTCTAGGTTTGAGGATTGTGTTTATTTTGGAAAATTGTATATAATTGTATGCTTTTTTTTTTCTCTGTTGATAAATTTTGTGAGAATTAATTATGCTAATTGTATAGACATGTTGCTAGAAATTTGTATGCATTTAATTATGAAATTAAATGATTTTGCATGCTAAGATAATTCTGTGAATTAAACATTAGGATTTTGGAGTTTTGGTACTGTTTTAGAATATTTTTGCATATGTATATACACGTATATATGATTGTATAGGCGGGTGTATATATATACGAACATGAAATTTGGATCTACTGTGTTTATCATTTTTGAGGGATTTTGTTCCGATTAAAAGGTAGATCTTACTTCCTAGAACAATCCTTGAAAGTTTCGTTATGAACCGTTGGGTAGATTGACGAGAAATTGAGTTTAAAATTTTAGATTTTCGAAACTTGAAATTGGGCGTTTTTGATTTAGTCTGCGAGAGGAAATAATTTTGGTACCAATACGTAGCTTAGATCGATACGAGTTCAATGGTATATTCATATGCGCGATTCGGTGCTCGGAAGTGATCGGAAAGTGATCGGGAAGCTCGGCCTCCATTGTTGGCCGCTGGAGCTTCAGCCGAGGAAGAAGGAAGAAGAAAGAAAAGAAAAAAAAAAAAAAGAAAAAGAAAAGGGGCCACGTGTTCGCCGGCCCGTGGGGGCGCGTGCCGCAGGCGCCGGTGGCCGAAAAATTATTTTTGGGGCCCACTCTTGGGGGCCCACCTCTGGGTCCAATATGGGCCCATTCCGAATTGTTTTGATATTTATTTTGTATTTTTGAAATTTTTGGGAAAACTTGAAAATCTGGAAAAATGATTTTAAAAAAATACTTTTATAATTCTAAAAATTCCTAAAATTTTATATCAACTTCCTGGGAGTTTAAGGAGCTTGGGGTTTAAATTTCATATCAAAATTATTTACCATTGTCGTTAAATTAATTTTTAAATTGTCTAAAAACTGGATTTTTGAGCCTCTTTAATTTTAGAAAATAGTTAGAAATTTCCAAAAATTCCGAAAATTTTACTGTAGCTCTCTGAAGGCTAAATACACTTGGTTTTAAATTTTCAACTCAAAATAATCTTTCCTTGTTATTCAATTGATTTTTAAAGTGTGCAAAAGTTGGGTTTTTCACATTCTGTAATTTTAGAAAATACTTTTATAATCCCAAAATTTCCCAAATTTTTACTGTAATTCTCTGGAGGATAAATACACTTGGGTTTAAATTTTCAACTCAAAATAATCTTTCCTTGTTGTTCAATTTATTTTTAAAGTGTCTAAAAGTTGGATTTTCACCTTCTTTTATTTTTAGAAAATATTTTAAAATTCCAGAAAATTCTAGAAAAATTTAGGTAGCTTTATAGGATTAAAATTCACTTAGGTTTTAAATTTCATGTCAAATTGAGTCTCCCTTGTGATTGTGTTGGTTGTGAAAGTATGCCTCAAATTATGTTTATTTTCTTTTTGCTAGAATAATATTTTTTAAAATTCTAAAAAATTCTAGGAAATTTCAGCATGATTTAATAGGGTTCTTAGCAGTAGAATATGCCCAGAAACCTAGATAAAAGTTAGGTTTAGACTCCTTCATATATTTGAGTACATTGAAGGTTGAGTTGGGAAATTGCTTCTTTAATGGATGTTTGAGCTATTTGATTTACTTGAATGTAATTTTCTTTAAGGATATAAATGCCCATCAAATACTTGATTATAGTCTACTTGTGAACGATTTATCTTATGATGATAATTTCATGTTGAATGATTTGAAATAACGGTTTGTGCAAATTAAATCATAATGCACCTTGTTATTTTGTATTGCATATTGGAATGTATCTATGCATTTTATTTTGGCATTTAAGGTTTGCCCGGCGTGTCAGGATCGCCCATACCTAATAAGGTATCTATGTATTTTATTTGGCATGTAAGGATTGCCTGGCGTGTCAGGATCGCCCATACCAAATAAGGTATCTATACATGTATGCATATGTTTTCTTTATTTTGAACTTAAAGAATGTGTTCATTGTTGGATGATAAGGGTTTGTTGGAACAATGTATAAGATGATTTTACTTCTGAAAAATATGAACTAAATAGGAAATGACTAGTATGTATATATCTATACCTATTAAGGTATCAAAAGATTAAATGATGGCATGTTAGGATTGCTTAAACTTGATATTATTTCATGTTATGTTTATTTCTGCTGAACATAAGAAATGTGATCACTTTTGCGTAATAAGGATTTGGGTGGGATATTATAATTAATGACTATTATTTTGAAAACATGAAACTGGAATAAGAATAGATTGTATGTTAAATCTATTGTTTTCTTTTGTGTCCCTTATATTGAGGGTATGTATATTGGTTCTCTGATTGGGATGTAGTAGATAGAACTTGCTTGTGGGTTTAACCCACTTTATTGATATTTCAGGTTTCAGACAGGTTCCACCGCGAGGATAGAGTTTTAGGGTTTGGTTGTAGCAGACGTCTCATCTCATCAGTTACAGGGTAGGAACTTGTCTTCTTCAAGAGTCATACTATGACCTTTTAAGACTTTGATTGTTAGTATTAATTTTAGAATTAAAAACTTTGGTTCATTCTGGTTAAGGGGTCCTTGGGTTACAAGACTTCCAAATTGTATTACCAGACATACTTGTTTAGTTAACAGTTATTTTTTTTATTCAGAGGAACTTTCTTTTCTGCAATTAGAAAATTGTTCATTATATCTTTTGTATTCTATGCTTGTTGCTACTAGTTGTATGTATCTTCCAGGTTTTGTGTATGAGACTGGCCACCTCATGCGCGAAATTTTCTGGGGGGTATTTCAATAATGGTCCGGTATAGTCTCTCATTCTCTGACTATGTATGTAGTACCAATTCTACAATTTGTGATATGATTGATAAAGTTGATGATTTCCGTTTATTAAAGTCTGGTTTCAATACCCAATACTGTCGAGATTGCTTCAACCAGTATGACTTTAATAAATAAAGGCAACCCCTTTATACTCTATACGTTAGCGTATCTGGATAATCAATATCTTATCACATATACATCTTGAAAAATTGGGACCCACCAGTTCAGAGAATGGAGAGCAAAGTAGTTCCCGTGATTTTCACGTAAAGATTAGGTTTAAAAAAAAAAAAAGATTTACTTTCTGTTTCATATTTATTTTCACCCATATTATTTTACTTGGTCGTTGGAGTATAGTCGTTGTTTTGACAGGATGTAGCATCCAAGTTTGGGGGAGTGGCCTCATTACCTACATGCTATTAGTTTGCTCTATTTTCTTGCCACTACTTCCGTTTTCTGGTAATATTGTTCTAACCCTTCTCTATGCTTCGATTGGATGTACATTGAGGACAATGTACAGTTTAAGTTTGGGGGTAAGGTGATGCCTTTTATGTGCTTTATTGAAGTGGGGGAAATTTTTATGAAATTTTTCTTGTTCTAGGACTTTTTGGTTACATTATTTTCTTAGTTTTTTATTTATTTTCTTTTGTTTTATTTTTAGATAGGATGTTTTGACATTTTCAAGAGATTAATACTCTATGTAAGTGCTTAACTTGTAATTTTTGAGTATGTTTTAAATTTTTAGAAACTATGGTTTGAATTAGTGGTTTAAATCATTATTTGCATTGACATGCCTTGGGGTGATTGGTTTTAGTTTCCTCACATGCATAGGCACACTAGCAAAATCTTATGGGGTATAGACTTTGGCTTTGAGTTGTTGGGTTACATATACTTGATATTAATTGGTATCCCTTGAGAATGAGTACCGATGATGTGATTTACATAATTTCAATGAAAAAAAAAAGAAAAAAAAAAGAAAAAAAGAATATGTGATGAATAGAAAATCAATTTGATCATTTTCATGAGTAACCAGGCCTCTATGCCTCAGGAAGCACGGAGTGTTCGCGTCAAAAGTGAAAGGGTGAGAAAAGATGAGCATTTGTTGTCTTAATTTGTAGCCTGACTGATTTGAGTAATTAGGTTCTTCGGGGTGTCTTAACACCTAGTGCCCTAAAGCCATCTAGTTTGGGAGTCATTGACTGAAAGCTTGCTACATGGGTCTTTCAGAAAGCTTAATAGATCAAGACATTGCACAACCAATAAAGCAATAAAAAAAATGAAAAAAAAATATATGAAAAAGTCATGTATTCATGTCTGGAAGTATGATTTCAATAAGGGGAGCTAGTGAGTTGAAGGAGTATGTGTCTTAATATATTCGGAGCTGGGTAATGCCACATGAGAGGATTGCTAGTTCACTTTTCACGAGGGAGCTAGAATTGGTTACTTTGAGATATGTTGATGTGAATTATGTGTGGGGACCATTACTTTGAATTATAGGATTTGAAAATTTGAAATTATTCTTGAATGCAAGTTTGTAACTATATATTGTAATCTTCTTTTTGATTAATGTTTAAACATAAATTTTGAATGTTTGTGGGTAACATTTCTGGAAACCCTCACGAGACTATAACTCGTCCACTAGGGGAACCTAGGGGTTCAAAGACTTGTTGCATATGCTAAATGCAATCGTTTCTCCCACGAAAGAGGAGTTGGGTAGTTTAGTTTGTGTTTAGTTAGTTTCCTTTGTTTTAGTTTTATTTTGTTCAATTGCTAAGGGACTAGCAATATGTAAGTTTGGGGGTGTGATGGGCGTTGAATGTTACGCATTCTAGCCTCTTAATTTGCATATTTTATTCTCTTAGTGATAGGTTATATGTGATTTTACTCTATTTTTGTATTTTCTGTCTTTTTCAGGGCCTTAATGGTTATTTCAGATAAAACCATGATTTTGGGCTTTTAAAGATGATATCCAAGAAGGTTATATGAAGCCTACATCTAATGGGTCCATTCAACTCCATATTTCAACTCAAATCAGCCCAAGGAAGAGGTTCTAGAGAATTACAACTGCTTAAGAAAATTACGGGCCTGAAGCCCAATTCTACACTTAATCCAATTTTAATCCCGTTTTGGAAAGTGGACTGAAAACCTTATTTTTGAGCGTCAATTCGACTTAATTCTGATTGGGTTGAATGAAATTCGATTCTGGACACTTTTGTATTTCACGTAAATTTCGTGAATCGGACTTCTACTGGGTCAAAACTTGGGCCGAAAGTCAGCAGAAAAATCTACCTATTTTGGGCTACGGGAAAACCCTAATTTTCTTCTAATTGGATTAGGACTTTATCTCCTAATTGGATTAGGACTTTATATATTCTCTTGGGGTATAAAGAGGTGAATTGGTGGCTGTTTTGAGGGGTGGAGAAAAGAAGAGGAGGCCAAGGCAGAGAAGACAGAGATAATTCGGGTTTTATTTATTCATTATGTCTTTTATTATATTGTTATCTTCTTCTTCTACTATGTGTAACTAAACTCCTCAACTAGGGTTGAGAAGGAAATCTCCATTAATGAAGTGAAGTTCTTTTGTTCATTAATTAATTCTCATGTGTGTGATTTAATTGCTTATGATTTTTGCTTCTTGTGATTAATTATTTTATAATTCTTTCACCATCTATATCATGTATATGTTGTAGTTAGAAAGTATTATAATTAATCTAAGCTTGGGTTTGTATTTCTTAAAAGTGATAATCTTTGATCTTATGTTTTTCATTAAATTGGATACATAGGATGCTTAGAATTTTACACTAGTAAAGCGAAGGAAAATCTACCTTTTTAATGTATTTTTCATAGTGCTTTATTGTTAAATCTTGAGTAAGCAATAGATTGATTTCTTGATTGCTACTCCAAATTTGAAAATTAATAAATGAATAATTAGAAGCTTCATGAATTTAATCTATGGTCGGACTGTGTCAAGTTTTAAATCAACTTTTGTTAGGTTTTGGATTCCACCACCATTAAAATTGGGCACTGATATCTTCAATTTGCCTTGCTCCATTCCCTTTTCCCACTATTAAGCCAATCACATTGAGATTATACATGACAACACAACACAGGGTGAAGCCATAACAGAGGCCATGTTTGATGGTTATTGCCACAAAATCCTTTCGAGGAGATAGTGTTCTTCTACCTATTCTTTCTTAATGTCTACCTCTACTTCACTCCACCATCATTCAACCAAATGACCAAATTGACCTTCTGAGTCAATACAGCAAGTGTGAAGGAAATTCAGGCTCTCTCCTATTTTTTCAAGATTTGACTTTTTCTCGATGTTCATTGATAATGTTAGAATTGGGAAATGGACTAGACAAAGCTCTAGTAATGTCTAAGCTATTAGGTGTCGGCCATTTCCTTGAAAGTTCTAAGATATCATTAAAAATGACTGCATGACTGAAAGAATCCAGCCATAAACTAAGTATGTAGATTAATTATTATCACTATTATCCTTTAGATCTCTTGAGTAAGTTCACTAACATAAGTGATTAATTGTTGAGTAAAACATACAAAATATATGATTTGACCTTGGTTCCCCATCTTTTCAACAATTGGCAATGTACATTGGATTTCAGTTTTGTAGGAAGAGTATTTTCACACTGATGACATTAATTTGAACAAAAAAAATTAAGTGTTTGTTGTCACAGTTGTTAGATGCATAACATACCACAAAATAATGGTTTCATACCTATGATACCGGCAATTGAATTCATCCCACCAACCTAGTTTTTAGCCAAATAAAAAGCTCCTATAATAAGGTTTGGATATTAGAGAATACCCTGATTTTATAGCAAGTTATTCAACAAGTCATAACAGACACTTTTTCAATAAAAGGCATATATTTCTCTGGTCTAGTACTTCCCAAGTTCTAGAAAATTTCAGCAGTCAAAAATTTTGCATTCGTTTCAATGCAAGTGATGATTGGTACTGCTAAAATCCATCAACTCTTGAGGGCAGCTTCCTTCCCAAAATATATTCTTTTTTAATAAATCCCAACTTCTATCTTCACTTAAGAAATGGAGATGATGAGTAGAGCTTCAAGGGGTCTTAGACGAACTTTTAATGTGAGGCCCTTTATGCATAAGGTGGACTAGTAGGAGGGTCATTCCTACTCTCCACAGTCACTCGAATTCAGATAAGGTTAAAAGACCGTGAATACGTTCTCCAATTGCTATGGCACTAGAAATATTAGTACGATGCTCGACACAGTCCGACCATAGCCAAATATCAAATCGGACGTGAAAAACATCCTCACACACCAGCAGCAAGAAAAAATAACAAAATCACACTCACCAATTGCCAAGCACAGGAAACAGGCCAATTGAGACGAGCACGATTTTAGCCCAAACATATATAAGCTTGAATATTTGTCCCTTTAATCAATCTCAATTCAAGTTGGACTCGACCCATATGAGAATAATAAGAATTCAATCCAATCCAATCCAGTCAAGTCGCATCCAAGTCTAGGATTTAGCAAGAAAGCCACTTCAGTTAAAGTAGGACAACAGACAGCCAAGCCACTCTAGTGTACAAGGACACCCACTATCATAACTTTATTGTCTAGTGCAACTGTACAACAGATTCGTTTTTTCAGATAGTATGCAAGTAGGGTGTGATTCATGTGAACATGACATGACATGCATGCATCCCAAAATTTAAAAAGGGAATTCGTTTTTTAGTCTTAGTGGAGCATACATCCCATCCTACTTGCAGTCCACCGAATTTAAAAAGGGAATTGGATCCTTCTCGTTTTTCCTCTCCAAGCATGCGTGTTGAAGCCTACATCCAATTATGTCATTACTTGTACAACTACTCAATATAGTATGTGGTGTTTTTCTAGCATTTGGATTGGTCAGGATTCTTAAGGAAAAATATTTTCGTCACTACTAGTTCCTTGATTCCAAATGCAAGAAAGGCGCATCCTGGATTTGGAAAGGACTTCATAAAGCTATAAAAAATTATTGTTGAGGGGTTGAAATGGAGGATTGGCGATGGACAATCCATCAATGTTTGGTCAGATTCTAACTACAAAATTTCGTCTATGCTGAGTGATGCTTGTATTCAAAAAGTTGTAGATCTTATTGATCACGATCGCAAATGCTGGAATATTAATCTGATTCGTAGAATGTTCAACCCATCTGACTGTGAGAAAATCTTGCACATCCCGGTTAGAGCTAGTCCTGGAAAGGATGAGAAAATTTGGGGTTTGCATTCTTCCGAAAAAAATTCGGTTAAGAATGCATACTTTTTGGCTCTCTCGTTCCTTAAAGGATCACGCTCAATTGACCAAGTGGCTGAATTCAGTATTAATCAACAAATTAAAAGGAATTGGATTGATGTTTGGAAAATCAAGTCATTCAACAAGGTTCAATTTTTCCTTTGGCAGTCTTTACATGAGAAAACTCCAGTTAATTCAATATTAGTAATGCGATGAATGTCTTTAAATTCCTTGTGCAAGAGATGTGGGTTAGCAGAGCAATCCATTGACCATTTGTTGTGCTTATTCCCAGAGTCCCAGGTTGTGTGGAAGCGTAGTCCTTTGCGTTTGGATTTTAGACAATCCACTACAATGCCATGGCAGAAAAGATGGTTGACTCTCGCAGTAAGGTGGAAGGAAGGAAAGTGCTTTCCAAAGTGTGTAGGCCTGACTTCTTTCTTATGTTGGCATTTTTGGAAGAATAGAAATGAGTGGAATTTTAACTCAAAAGGGTGGAGTCTCAAGTCGTTCTTGAGAGGGCCACTCGTGACTTTTTGAAGCTCATGAGATTCGAAGAGAGCTTGAGCAGCTTTGCTTTTTCTTCCCGTTCCCCTCCTGATTCTTCTTAGCATTGGACCCCTCCTTCGGAAGGGAGTTTCAAATTGAATTTCGATGCCACTTTTGATCCGATGCTAAAGGAAAGTAAAGGTGTTGTGGTCCTTCATGATCATAAGGGAGTTATGTTGAAGATTACATCTACTGCTTTTTGTTACGTCTCTTCAGCCATGGTGGCAGAGGGTCTTATCCTTAAGGCAGCTATCCAGTTTTGTTTGGATTGGAATCTATCTCATGTTTTTATCGAAGGCGACTGCCAAGCAGTTATGAATCTTGTCCCTACTGAGGAAGCGTTGTTCTCGATTATGGAGGATTGTAAGGCTTTTCTTGGTCGTTGTTCTATAACTCATCTCCAATGGGTTCCAAGGACTCCGAATCAAGTGGCGCATGAGGCTTGTCGTGCAACTCCTCGTTCGTTTGGTCCTCTTTTCTGTTGGGAATCAATTCTTTTTTTAATTTCAAAGGCTCTGTTCTCATATGCTTGTTTTGGTGCTTAGTTTGTTGCTTGTTTTTTTCTTTCCTTTGTTGTTGTAAAAAAAAGGAGAAGATAGACACTTGGAGATATTTAGATTAAAGCTAGGACAAATATTCCAAAGAAAGCATTTTAAAAGAGGGAGGGAGAACTCACATTTACGCATCCGGGAACAAAGGTATGCTCACCACCTTTAGTAAATAGTGGAGCCAACGTCATGTGCGAACCTTCACCTTTAATCAGATATATGTATGTAGTGTTTATTCATCCACCACCTTTATTCAATTTGTGCTTTATTCAGAACCAGATATCTATTACTGTACTTCATCGAGTAAAGTAGCCAATTAAATTAATTTTTTGCAAACAATTTGAAACAGCTAGGGAGGTGAAGATCGATGTTGCAGCGGAATGATTGAAACAAGGTAATTAAAAGCTTAACTAAGACTTATATATCTATAGATTTAGATTCATATATACACACTTTTAGACACACCGAGATACACACACAAATAGTAATATATATTTTTTTCTTTAAATGAAACTCCTAATATATCTATCTTCTTATTATATAAGAAAATCTAAAATTTGTGCCTTGTAGAACTATGATTGGTAATGGTGCCTATACAGAGGGGTTGCAAATTTACACAAGGATGACATGTTTCAAACTAATAATTTTAAATTTTGTTTTGGGTGGCCATAATATAAATTTTTTTACCTTAGGATCTCTCTATATGTATATAATTATACTTAACTATCACTAGATGAGCCTATAAAATAGAATTTTAAATTTTTTTGAGTCTTGAGTGGTCCACTAGCAGAAGACTGCGTTAAAGTTATGAGAACGTCGTCTCTGTTGTGACTTTGTCTAAAGTTCAAGGTTTTTTATTCTTGTTTTGCAGCAAACTAACAAGGCAAATTATATTGTTGAAGGAGATTGGAAGACCATATAGGGAATATTCAAAAAATTAAAAAAATTGTTTCCTTATTACATAAAATTTGTTTCCTTTGTAAAAAAAATTAATTAAATATTTTTTAAATAAAAAATATTATTATTTTTTTACTAGCGAAAATCTGGAGAGATGAAAATACTCACCTAGTTTTGAAAAAACGCTCATATGGCTCTGGAAGGTGGTGAAGTGACAATTTTGGAGGGCCAAAATCCGAAGACTCATTTGCCTAACAAGTAACAACCGCATAAGTAATATAAATTTCCCCTTTAAAATGGGTTTCCTTACTACGTCAATTGAGAAAAATTAGTATCTAAAGTCATACAAAAAAAAAAAAAAAAGAGCCATTAATTTTTCTTTACATATTTACGGATATTAAGTTAAAGTTGGTCAGATTTTTCCTAAGATGTATTGAAATTCGGTCAATTTTTAGTGAAAGTAACAAAAGAATAGGATTACCTGAATTAGGATACGAATCTGATATTTGAATTGCACCGTAAATTTTGTATCTTACTCAGAACTCAGAGGAGGGTACTCATGTTTCAGAGTATGTCATAAATTTTTTAGAAAGAGAAAAAAGAATTACATCTTTCTGTTTATTGTTTGATATTTTCATCTAACAATATAATCTATATCAATCGCCGCAACTGTCTAATGTGAACAGTGGAGATCATTATTTTAAGATAATCATAAAAAAAAATGTATTTTAAATACCCGAACAAGTCATGATTACCAACTGTGCAATGCTAACCTACCATTTTTTCTACTATCTGCAGTTGCAAGGTCTGCTTGATCATCCAGAGTTGAATTACCAGTTTCAGCTGCAAAAATTTTGAAAGAAGTAAGCTAGCTATAGAGGGAGTTAAAAAGATGACCGACACTGCTGTCGATTTTTTCTTGGAGAACTTGGTGCAGTTGATAAACTGCAACAATCCATTGATTCTTGATATTTATGAATACGAACTCATTGAGAAGGAGCAAGT
Source organism: Cornus controversa (assembly GCA_026545225.1). NCBI lineage: Eukaryota > Viridiplantae > Streptophyta > Magnoliopsida > Cornales > Cornaceae > Cornus > Cornus controversa. The sequence continues at coordinate 24,092,467 of CM048848.1, read as the reverse complement.
CAGATGGTTTTATGAGGAGATGCAATTCCTTCGACAGTTTCTCAAGGATTCAGAGGAGATACGAAATGAGCAAGAGGAGGTGAAACAGCTTGTGGCAAGAATTAGAGATGTCACTCACCAGGTTGGAGATATTTTTGACTTTTTCGTATTCCTTGCAGCTAATCCAAAATTAATACATCTTCTTAAAAATAAAAATAAAAAACAGGCTTCAAGTCTCAGTCTGCAAAGAGAGAAAATTTACTATTAAAAGTTGGAGTAATGGTAAATTTTCCCTTACCATGGAAGCAAATTCTGGCTACTTCTGAGGAAAAGCTGAAGAATACCATAACAGAGATTAATTCTATCAAAAGAGAGCTAATGAAGATTTATGAAAGGAAGATGTATGGCATCGGGGAGCCACAAATCGGAAAGCCTTCCCATCAAAGTTTTTCAATAGCCACCAGCCCCATCATAGAGGAAGAAACCGTTGTGGGTTTCGATGATGACACAAGGACCATACTAGAGTTGCTTCTCAGAGAATGTGAAATGCAACTAAAAGTCATTCCAATCATTGGAATGCCAGGACTTGGTAAGACAACTCTAACCAGAAAAGTCTACAATGATCCTGTCACTCAATGTCACTTTCACAGGCGAGAATGGACCTATGTGTCTCAAGTGTACCACAAGAGAGACTTGCTGCTTAATTAGCATTTTCATTTCTGCACAAATCCAACTTTCAAGTAAAATTGACCAACTAAATGACGATGAGCTAGGTCATGAGCTTTACAAACGCCTAAAGGGTATTAGATATCACATTGTTATGGATGATTTATGGAATATCGAAGCTTGGGATGACTTGAAAAGATATTTTCCAGATGAAAATAATGGAAGTAGAGTTATGTTCACCAGTCGCAATGTAAGTGTGGCAGTGGCTTTGCATGTTGAACCTTACAATTTGAATTTTCTAAATGAAGAAGAAAGTTGGGATCTATTGCGAATTAAGGCATTTCGGAAAGAAAGTTGTCCTACATATTTGATTGAAATTGGAAAGAAAATCTCAAAAAAGTGCCAAGGTTTACCACTTGCGATTGTTGTGCTATTAGGACTTCTTGCAGAGAAAGACAAGACACAAGATTGGTGGAGGTATGTTGCTGAAAATGTAAGTTCATACATTTTAAGTGACCAAGAGCATTACATGGACACATTAGCACTAAGTTACAATAACTTGCCTCATCACTTGAAACCATGCTTTCTCTATTTTGGAACATTCCCTGAAGACTATGAAATTCATGCAAAGCAATTGATAAGGTTTTGGGTTGCCGAGGGATTTATACGACAAAATGAGCAGCAGAAAAGCTTGGAGGAAGTGGTAGAGGATTACTTGATGGATTTAATTGAGAGAAGTCTTGTAGTTGTTTGTAGAAAAAGGTCTAGTGGTGGGGTCAAAGCGTGTCGTGTTCATGATCTTTTGCGTGATTTATGCTTGATAAAAGCTCATGAAGAGAATTTTCTTCCACAAATTCCTTGGTACAAACAGGCATCTTCTTCTTCAAATCCCGTTGCACATAAGCAACGTCGCATGTGCATTCACGATAACCTTGTTGATTATACTTCTTTGAAACATGACTTACACATCCAATCTTTCTTGTCCTTTGGCCGTTCATTATATAACTTACCTGCAATGGATGTGTCATTCATTTATCAAGCCTTCAATCTTCTTCGGGTGTTGAATTTGTTATCCATTAAAATTCTGTCCTTTCCAGATGACATTGGAGTTCTAGTTCACTTGAGGTATTTGGCACTTTATGTCGAGCCTGTGCTTTTCCAGCCATTTCCAGATTTTCACCCCAGCAATGTTTTAGAAACTCTTATTGTAGATGGACCAAAAGGTTCATTGCATTTACCTTATATCTGGAAGATGGCGAAGTTGAGGCATGTGTCTACTAGGCGGCTTGTTGAGATTAGTGGTGTAACTAGTGATGGTCATCCTTTGGTATTGCATAACTTACAAACCATAGGTGAGCTAAATCTTTGTGATGGTGACAGCCGGATCTTGGAATGCTTTCCCAATCTGAAGAAACTAAAGTGCCAGTGTACTAGTAGTCTGACGCCGGACAGAATAGTGATTATTCTGTAGGCTAAAGGTAACAGAAAATAAATAGAAAGAAAGCACGAGAATTGCCCAAAAACTCAGAGAAAAGTCTCTGGTATTCAATATTATTATTCAAAATCAAAAGTGCCTTCGAATCAACCCACAAGCCGGGTTATATAGCTGAACTTCGTCAACATTACCAAAAATAGCAAAAACCTAATATTCTTGCCAAAATAAAATACGAAATAAAAGAAGAAAGTTGCCAGAATTCTGGCCCAAATCAAGCCCAGAATCTCTTCCTAATCAACAAAATAAATATTACCAAAAAATGAAAGAAATAACTAAAATTAGGGATTCGGAGGGGAAAACAGTGGATTTTAGCCTCGAAAAAAGACACACCTAGCTTTAGCTGGTGCCCACGACATGCGCGCCGAACCAAGCTTTCCGAATTGTGGTCATAAAGGCGATTCTGACACCTGTAGCCAAAGTTATGGCCAAAATACTGAAGCGCGTCCAAAAATACCCTAATTAGTGACAAGGTCACGGTTTCCTGCCATCTTTACGCTGATCTGCCAACTCAAGATATTTCAGTGCCATCAACGTGTCGTCTGATAGCTCAGCCTCATCTGACTCGGATGCTCCTGCATCATAGTCCTAGATTGAACTTTCTAATTCACGTTAATACACTAAATTTAGTTTACGACGGAAACAGAAGGCATCTGCATCCTGATATGTTCCCCCCAAATCTCAAAAGCCTTACTTTGTCGTACTGTCGTCTACCTTGGAAGGAAATGTCGACGCTTGGAAGCTTACCTAACCTTGAGGTTCTTAAATTATCATATAAAGCATTCGAGGGATCAAGATGGGAAACCAATGAAGTAAAGTTTCACAAACTCAGATTCTTGAAATTTCAAGGCCTAGATATTCAGCAATGGGAAACGTCCAGTCATCACTTTGGCAACCTTCAGACACTGGTTTTTGATGACTGTCAACGGCTTGAGGAGATTCCATCTTGTTTGGGGAACATATATACTCTAGAGATGATCCAAGTGCGATGGTGTAGTTGTGCTGCTGAAAACTCTGCCAGTAAATTCAAGAAGAACAACGGACCATGGATAATGATGGGCTTAAAATCCTTATCTACTCTTTGGATTGAGACTCAGATGATCTTCAGAGATACAGATGAAGGGAAGCCCTTGTTGGTAATTGTTTGTTTCCATATGTAGAATTTATAATGCTTTTGAAAAATGGATTTTTGTTATGTCATTTGGTGGTATTTGTTTGCTTGCATATGTAGAACCTGTAATGCTTTTGCAAAATGAAATTTTAGTATGTCCCTTTGTTGTATTTGTTTGCTTCCATATATAGAACCTATAATGCTTTTGGAAATGGATTTTAAGTATTTATTCGATTGCTGATAATAATTACCATGCTCTGATAGTGTTGCATTGCCGATAATCAACTTACTCGACAGTGTTATGACGGAGTGGGCATGGTTAGTCCTCAGACAATCCCTTCATTATTATATGTGCGGATGGTGAATTGAAATACCCCCCAGAAAATTTCGCGCATGAGGTGGTCAGTCTCATACACAAAACCTGAGGGATACTAACAACGGATAGCAAACAAGCATAGAATACAATAACCAAAAGAAAAAGAATTATAAATGCTGAAAGGAAAGTCTAACTGAAATGAACAATCATGTTAAATAACATTGTATTATTCCGATTGATACAACTTGGAAGTCCGGTAACCCACGGACCCCTTAACCAAACAAAAAACATAAAAGTAAAACTTTCTAAACATATTTAAGTTCCTACACTAAAGTATGGTAAGGAATGGATGATGGTCAAGCTCTACGAACTCCACACACAAATCTCCAGGTAGAAACTGATTGGAACCTGAAATATCAACAAAGTGGGTTAAACCCACGAGCAAAATTCTCTCTACTACAACCCAATTAGAGAACCGGTAAACATACCCTCTATATGATGACAGTAAGGACATATAGATATAATTATACCGTTTAGTCATTAAATCTCTTATCTTACAAATAACTAGAACTATGTTCTGAACTAACCCATCCATTATCACAATACAGATAAAATAAATTTCTCAGTTCAAACCATAGACAATCCTAACTTGCCTTCTTCTATATATTTTACAAATGCCTTACAAGGTATTAGGCAAACCTATCCTGCCTCCACCAAAAATTATTTCCCAAGACAACAAATTTATGTTTAATGTCAATTAAAGATAACCCACCAGCTCATAAATCTATATGCCCAATTAACCCTATAACCCAAGAATAGAGCCGCCCCACACCATACATTAACACATCAGTTATCTTATCGCAAGTGTAGACTAGTTTTAAGTTTACACAAGAAATAATCGTAACATGCTCAAATATATAACGAGAAACGTTCTTACTAGATATTAGGCAATCCTGACATGCTCTAAAATAAAATATAAAAATACCATATTAGGTGTTTGGCGATCCTGACACGCCTTGACAATCCCAACATGCCAAATATAATACATAGATACCTTATTAGGTATGGGCGATCCTGACACGCCTTGGCAATCTCAACATGCCAAATAAAATGCATTGATACCTTACTAGGTATGGACGATCCTGACACGCCGGGCAATCCTTATATGCCAAAATAAAATGCATAGATATTTTATTAGGTATGGGTGATCCTGACACGCCTTGGCAATCCCAACATACCAAATAAAATGCATAGATACCTTATTAGGTATGGACGATCCTGACATGCCTGGCAATCCTTACATGCCAAAATAAAACGCATAGATACCTTATTAGGTATGGGCGATCTTGACACGCCGGCAATCCTTACATGCCAAAATAAAATGCATAGATACCTTATTAGGTATGGGCGATCCTGACACGCTGGGCAATCCTTACATGCCAAATAAAATGCATTGATACCTTATTAGGTATGGGCGATCCTGACACGCCAGGCAATCCTTACATGCCAAAATAAAATGCATAGATACCTTATTAGGTATGGGTGATCTTGACACGCCTTGAGTATCCCAACATGCCAAATAAAATGCATTGATACCTTATTAGGTATGGGCGATCCTGACACGCCGGACAATTCTTACATGCCCAAATAAAATGTATAGATGCATTCCCAATATAAAACATAAAATAAACAAGGTGCATTATGATCTTAATTTGCACAAACAAAGTAATTCAAATTATCCGCCATGAAATTATCACCATAAAACAAATCGTTCACAAGTAAGCTATATTCAAGTATTTAATGGGCATTTATATCCTGAAAGGAAAATACATTCAAGTAAATCAAGTAATACAATTTAACCAATTTAGAAGCAAACACCCAATCCAACCCCCAATGCAATCAAATTTATGAGGGAGTCTAAACCAAACACTTATCTAGGTTTCTGGGCCTATTCTACTTCTAAGAACCCTATTAAATCATTCTGAAATTTTTCTAGAATTTAAAAAATATTTTCAACAAATAAAAGAAGGTGAAAACCCAACTTTTAGAAACTTTAAAAATTAATTGAACACTAAGGAAAGCTCCTTTCAAGATGAAAATTTAAACCCAAGTTTATTTAACCTCCAGAAAGTTACCAAAAAAATTTGAAAATTTTTGGAATTACAAAAGTATTTTCTAAAATTACAGAAAGTGAAAAACCCAACTTTTGGACACTTTAAAAATCAATTGAACAACAAGGGAAGATCATTTTGAGTTGAAAATTTAAAACTAAGTGTATTTATCCTCCAGAAAGTTTCAGTAAAAATTTGGGAATTTTTGGAACTTTATAAGTATTTTCTAAAATTAAAGAAAATAAAAAATTCAGTTTTTAGACACTTTAAAAATTAATTTAAAGACAATGGTAAATCATCTCGACATGAAATTTAAACCCCAAGCTCCTTAAGCTCTTAGAAAGTTGACATTAAATTTTGGGAATTTTTAGAATTATAAAAGTATTTAAAAAAAATGATTTTCCAAATTTTCAAGTTTTTCCAAAAATTTCAAAAATTCAAAACAAATAATAAAATAATTCGGAATGGGCCCATATCGGACCCAGAGGTGGGCCCCCGAGAGTGGGCCCCAAAAATACTTTTCCAGCCACTGACGCATGCGACACGCGCCCCCACGCGCCGGCGGACGCTTGGCCACCTTTTCTTTATGTTTTTTTTTTCTTTCTTTCTTTCTTCTTCCCCACCTGAAGCTTCAGCGGCCAACAATGGAGGCCGAGCTTCCCGATCACTTCCGAGCATCGAATCGCGCATATGAATATACCATTGAACTCGTATCGATCTAAGCTACGTATTGGTACCAAAATCATCCCCTCTCGCGGACTAAATCAAAAACGCCCAATTTCAAGTTTCGAAAATCTAAAATTTCAAACTCAATTTCCCGTCAATCTACCCAACGATTCATAACCAAACTTTCAAGGATTGTTCTAGGAAGTAAGATCTACCTTTTAATGGGAACAAAAATGGTCAAAAATGATGAATACAGTAAACCCAATTTCATGTTAATATATATAAGTATATATATATATATATATATATACCCGCCTATACAGTCATATATACATGTATAAACATATGCCAAAATACCCTAAAGCAGTACCAAAACTTCAAAATCTTCATGTTTAATTCACAGAATTATTCTTAACATGCAAAATCATTTAATTTCATAATTAATTGCATACAAATTTCTAGCAACATGTCTCTACAATTAATATATATATATATTATACATATATTCCAGCAACATGTATATACAAAAATATATATATATATATGTATACAGATTCAAAGGGGAAGAGAAGAGTTCGAACTTGCCTTGTGATGTTGAGCAAAAATCACTTATTTTCTCTTTTCCTGGCGTCTACCGTTTTCACCCTATCTGTGCGTAGGAATCCTCTGTACCTATAAACTACTAAATCCTAATTCCTTTTCTCTTATTTAATATTCTTAAATAATTAAACTAATAAATATAAAATATTTAGCCTAACTATATATATATATATATAGCCCAGCCCAGCAGCCTAGCCCAACATAATAATAATAATAATAATAAAACAAGAATAAAGAAAATGCAGCCCAAACCAACATATTTTTTTATTTAACCGAAAAAAAAAATTATATTTAAAACAAATATTTAACACACAATTAAACACAATCAACACTTAGTAACAATTCAAACATCCACATTAAACATATAAAAACAGGCATTGACAAAATTAATTAAAGCATTTAAATAATTAAAAACTCCATCAAATAAATAAAAACCCAATTTAAATATCCCCAAATTATGTGGTATTACAAATGAAATACCCCCCAGAAAATTTCGCGCATGAGGTGGCCAGTCTCATACACAAAACCTGAGGGATACTAACAACGGATAGCAAACAAGCATAGAATATAATAACCAAAAGAAAAAGAATTATAAATGCTGAAAGGAAAGTCTAACTGAAATGAACAATCATGTTAAATAACATTGTATTATTCCGATTGATACAACTTGGAAGTCCGATAACCCACGGCCCCTTAACCAAACAAAAAACATAAAAGTAAAACTTTCTGAACATATTTAAGTTCCAACACTAAAGTATGGTAAGGAATGAATGATGGTCAAGCTCTACGAACTCCACACGCAAATCTTCAGGTAGAAACTCTCTGAAACCTGAAATATCAACAAAGTGGGTTAAACCCACGAGCAAATTCTCTCTACTACAACCCAATCAGAGAACCGGTAAACATACCCTCTATATGATGACAGTAAAGACATATAGATATAATTATACCATTTAGACATTAAATCTCCTATCTTACAAATAACTAGAACTATGTTCTGAACTAACCCATCCATTATCACAATACAGATAAAACAAATTTTTAAGTTCAAACCATAGATAATCCTAACTTGCCTTCTTCTATATATTTTTCAAATGCCTTACAAGGTATTAGGCAAACCTATCCTGCCTCCACCAATAATCCTTTCCCAAGATAACAAATTTATGTTTAATATCAATTAAAGATAACCCACCAGCTCATAAATATATATGCCCAATTAACCCTATAACCCAAGAATAGAGCCGCCCCACACCATACACTAACACATCTGTTATCTTATTGCAAGTGTAGACTAGTTTTAAGTTTACACAAGAAATAATTGTAAAATGCTCGAATATATAACGAGAAACGTTCTTACTAGATATTAGGCAATCCTGACAGGCTCCAAAATAAAATATAAAAATACCATATTAGGTGTTTGGCGATCCTGACACGCCTTGACAATCCCAACATGCCAAATATAATACATAGATACCCTATTAGGTATGGGCGATCCTGACACGCCTTGGCAATCCCAACATGCCAAATAAAATGCATTGATACCTTATTAGGTATGGACGATCCTGACACGCAGGGCAATCCTTATATGCCAAAATAAAATGCATAGATACCTTATTAGGTATGAGCGATCCTGACACGCCTTGGCAATCCCAACATGCCAAATAAAATGCATAGATACCTTATTAGGTATGTGCGATACTGACATGCCTGGTAATCCTTACATGCCAAAATAAAATGCATAGATACATTATTAGGTATGGGTGATCCTGACACGTCGGCAATCCTTACATGCCAAAATAAAATGCATAGATACCTTATTTGATATGGGCGATCCTAACACGCTGGGCAATCCTTACATGCCAAATAAAATGCATTGATACCTTATTAGGTATGGGCGATCCTGACATGCCGGGCAATCCTTACATGCCAAAATAAAATGCATAGATACCTTATTAGGTATGGGCGATCCTGACACGCCTTGACAATCCCAACATGCCAAATAAAATGCATTGATACCTTATTAGGTATGGGCGATCCTGACACGCCGGCAATCCTTACATGCCAAAATAAAATGCATAGATACCTTATTAGGTATGGGCGATCCTGACACGCCGGACAATTCTTACATGCCCAAATAAAATGTATAGATGCATTCCCAATATAAAACATAAAATAAACAAGGTGCATTATGATCTTAATTTGCACAAACAAAGTAATTCAAATTATCCGACATGAAATTATCACCATAAGACAAATCGTTCACAAGTAAGCTATAATCATGTATTTAATGGGCATTTATATCCTTAAAGGAAAATACATTCAAGTAAATCAAGTAATACAATTTAACCAATTTAGAAGCAAACACCCAATCCAACCCCCAATGCACTCAAATTTATGAGGGAGTCTAAACCAAACACTTATCTAGGTTTCTGGGCCTATTCTACTTCTAAGAACCCTATTAAATCATTCTGAAATTTTTCTAGAATTTAAAAAATATTTTCAACAAATAAAAGAAGGTGAAAACCCAACTTTTAGAAGCTTTAAAAATTCATTGAACACTAAGGAAAGCTCCTTTCAAGATCAAAATTTAAACCCAAGTTTATTTAACCTCCATAAAGTTACCAAAAAAATTTGGAAATTTTTGGAATTACAAAAGTATTTTCTAAAATTACAGAAAGTGAAAAACCCAACTTTTGGACACTTTAAAAATCAATTGAACAACAAGGGAAGATCATTTTGAGTTGAAAATTTAAAACTAAGTGTATTTATCCTCCAGAAAGTTTCAGTAAAAATTTGGGAATTTTTGGAACTTTATAAGTATTTTCTAAAATTAAAGAAGATAAAAAATTCAGTTTTTAGACAGTTTAAAAATTAATTTAAAGACAATGGTAAATCATCTCGACATGAAATTTAAACCCCAAGCTCCTTAAGCTCTTAGAAAGTTGAAATTAAATTTTGGAAATTTTTAGAATTATAAAAGTATTTAAAAAAAATGATTTTCCGAATTTTCAAGTTTTTCCAAAAATTTCAAAAATACAAAACAAATAATAAATTAATTCGGAATGGACCCATATCGGACCCAGAGGTGGGCCCCCGAGAGTGGGCCCCAAAAATACTTTTCCGGCCACTGGCGCCTGCAGCACGCGCCGGCGGACGTGTGGCCACCTTTTCTTTCTGTTTTTTTTTCTTTCTTTCTTTCTTCTTCCCCACCTGAAGCTTCAGCGGCCAACAATGGAGGCCGTGCTTCCCGATCACTTCCGAGCACCGAATCGCGCATATGAATATACCATTAAACTCGTATCGATCTAAGCTACGTATTGGTACCAAAATCATCTCCTCTCGCGGACTAAATCAAAAACGCCCAATTTCAAGTTTCGAAAATCTAAAATTTCAAACTCAATTTCCCGTCAATCTACCGAACGGTTCATAACCAAACTTTCAAGGATTGTTCTAGGAAGTAAGATCTACCTTTTAATGGGAACAAAAATGGTCAAAAATGATGAATACAGTAAACCCAATTTCATGTTAATATATATAAGTATATATATATATATATATATACCCGCCTATACAGTCATATATACATGTATAAACATATGCCAAAATACCCTAAAGCAGTACCAAAACTTCAAAATCTTCATGTTTAATTCACAGAATTATTCTTAACATGCAAAATCATTTAATTTCATAATTAATTGCATACAAATTTCTAGCAACATGTCTCTACAATTAATATATATATTATACATATATTCCAGCAACATGTATATACAAAAATATATATATATATGTATACAGATTCAAAGGGGAAGAGAAGAGTTCGAACTTGCCTTGTGATGTTGAGCAAAAATCACTTATTTTCTCTTTTCCTGGCGTCTACCGTTTTCACCCTATCTGTGCGTAGGAATCCTCTGTACCTATAAACTACTAAATCCTAATTCCTTTTCTCTTATTTAATATTCTTAAATAATTAAACTAATAAATATAAAATATTTAGCCTAACTATATATATATATATATAGCCCAGCCCAGCAGCCTAGCCCAACATAATAATAATAATAATAATAAAACAAGAATAAAGAAAATGCAGCCCAAACCAACATATTTTTTTATTTAACCGAAAAAAAAACTATATTTAAAACAAATATTTAACACACAATTAAACACAATCAACACTTAGTAACAATTCAAACATCCACATTAAACATATAAAAACAGGCATTGACAAAATTAATTAAAGCATTTAAATAATTAAAAACTCCATCAAATAAATAAAAACCCAATTTAAATATTCTCAAATTACGGGGTATTACATGAATTTAAAGAATTACTTTATGTAAAACAATTTCAGAATATTGGTTTTTCTCTGGTCTCTTTCTTCTAACATGGGCACCGATTTGGGCAGAACTGTATCAAGAAATGGTTTCTTGAAAATTTTATTAGCAAAGGATGAGTGGAAAAAAGGTTAGAAATGCAACTAACACTGTGAACAAGATCCTGTTGCGTGCTCTAGCTGTTTATTGTATTTGGAGAGAGAGGAACATACCATAGAGCAATCAGAAACTCTCACTGCTGGCTCTCCCCAGTCCTTAATTAGTCCTTTAGTGGTGGCAACTCCTAATTTTGAGTGTTTGTCTTCACCTGATTGTCCTTCCTCCTTGTTTGAAAAGTGCTATGTTCAGATGTGGTTTTTTTGGTTAGCTAGTGCTTTTGCTTTCTCTTCTGGTTCACAGGCCTAGCTGTTTTTGGTTGCCTTTGGGCATGTCTTCTAAATCTTTAGGTTCTGCCCTTGTACAGTAAGTAAGGTACACAATGTCCCCACCATGGTGGACACCATGACAAGTCATGGGTCTCACTTCACACAATGAAAGGACTACTCTTAATTGAATCATAATTTGAATATAATTAAGGTTTTTGCCAACCTCTCAAAGTGAGGTGTGGGTTCAAGTTTGTCTAAGAGGCAAAGATTGATACCAGGACCTAATATCTCTAGCAAATTGACATGCAAAGAACAAGTGATCCCTGCAATAGTCTCCTTGAATACAGTTACAGCACATAGGAGGAGCACTATTCCCTCTCTTCTGCAAATTGAAACAGGAGTCCTGTCTAGAGGATGAGCCGTTCACCTTATTTCTCTTGCCCTGTGGCCAGCGAGAGATTCCATTCTCTCTGCATATACGCCTAAATGTAGATCTGCACACTACAAAAGTAAGAATTTAAATAACAAAAAACTCATATAGTTTATAAGTGCAAAAGAATAATCTAATAGGTCTAGAAAAGAAACTGAAAGGATGGAAAATAATAAGAGCAGGATTGCAAGCAACAATTTCAATTATTGTGTAAGTTTACCACCAAAAATCTATGCAACATCATCAAGTTTCTTTCAAAAATGCTTTTTGAGTTTCTCACAAGTAATTAAATTTGCCTCGTCTAAGCAAGAAGCAGGTGTGTCATCTATAGTTATTTTCCTCACTTTTGGTGGTGGTGGTGTTACAACAGCAGGCAAATCTGAACATGGAGTGTCTCTGCCTTTCTAGTTATTGTCCTTGTTTGTCTTACTCCGTTGCCAGCCAGAGATTCCATTCTCTCTTTATTTACAGTTAATTGTAGACTTGCTCCCTGCAAAAATAAGAATTGAACAAGAAACATGAATATTATTTTGCTCATTGTTTATATCATCACCTTCAAGAGGTATTTGTTGCTGATTTGATGAAGGTAGCTGCATTGTCTCTTGTCCATTATTTAAGACTCCAGCCCCAGATGATGATGTAGTATTTGGGCATTTAAAAAATTCAGGTTCCTGATTCATGAGAGGTTTAATAAGCTTGCTTCTGGAGAACAACTTGAGATGGAATTATGGATTCAATTTATTAAACCTCCCATGAATCAGGAACCTAAATTTTTTAAAAATCCTGCGCAAGCAAATCACGAAACAGTCTTTTAACCCACATTTGCATGCAGCAGGCAGGGAGGGGTATTCAGTTTCGCTGATTTGAGTTATATCTTTGCAGAAGAATGGTTTATCTGACCTCATATGCATTCCCAACAATCCCTTGCACTTTTTGTAATTCCTGTAGGATAAAGTAATCTCGGAATTCGGCCAGAAGATTATTAGGATCATTTCCGACATAGAATGCCGAGTTTTCAATGAACAAGACTTGTCGTATACACAGAACTCACGTCTGAGCAAAAGGCAACTTATGAGTTGTGCACACCTCTTTCAACCCTTCCTTTATTTCAACCAGTGTGTCTCGATAAATTTGATCATGGGTTGCACTTTCTTGAAATGGTCTATATATGAATCTGTAGAACCTCATCCATACAAGGATGAATAAGCTTCACTAAGCATGGTTTCAACACTATTCTTGGAGTTTCCAACAAAGAGCAATATGACGTTGCAAACAGCACTACTTCCACTGCTGTTAACAGTCCCCCACTTGTTTCTGAAATGGATTTAACATATCTACTAAAACAGGCTGCAAACACTTCAGTTTCTTCACAGGCCCACTGAATAAGTTCTGAAGCACAAGGATAAGTTTCTCCATATAAGACTTTAAAGCTCCTTGCTGCTTGTGAAATCATAGAAAATACAAATTTTGCTACCCTCCACAGTGCACTGGAGAGGATTTTAGTTCCCACTCAACCAACCCACCTAGACACAAGCACACAAGAAGAAAAATAGGTGGTAAAGATCTATAGATAACTTTGTAAAAATTCAATGTTGTTTAAAAGATGCAATTGTAAGAAATAGCAAGACATTGCAGTACTACAGCGCCAAGCATTAATAAAGTCTTCTAAAAAAATATAATACACAATGAAACCTTACATTATCACCTTCCCACTATTTTAAAACCATGAAGCACAAGTAGCTTCAAATTTTTAACCTTACTGGGCAAGTGGTGCTACAACATAATATAGAAGGCCAAATCTGAGGGGTCTTCAATTCAAGTATCTCTATCTAGATCCTTCCCAGTTCACACTTGTTACAATGCAGAAGAGGGAGGGTGCCAGAGCTTGATGTAGGCCCATTCCTTAATAGGTTAAACTTTTGAAATAATTGGTAGTATAAAATAGCCTAGCTTAAACAATAGGGCAAGTTAAAAAGATCTCATACAAAGAGCTAATATCCATGTAAGCATCTAGTCAGCAAGCTAGAAAAGATTGTTTATCATAAAACATTTGAAACATGAGACACACACCTCAACAGGAAACACAAGAGACCAATATTTTTACATATAGCAACAAGCAACCAATGAACCAAAACCTCAATCCACCATCTCCAATAACCACGTTGACTACTCATATAAAAAAATATCAGACAACACATACATATGTGTATTAAGTTCTAGCAGAAGCTATAAAGTTGTGTGGCATGAAGGCAAAAAATAAAAATAAAAGAAGAAGAAGAAGATGAATCTCACATAACCTAATAATTTAACCTAACAAACACTGCAAATTTGTAAAAGATGTTCTTGTGAAAATCTTCATCTGATACACTCTTTGGCTCAAGGAATTCTGAAGAAAGGTGCTTAGTACCATATATCAGCAAAACAATATATCATATATAAGATTGATCCAGGGAGATATATAACTGAAAAGGCTGAATAAAAAATGAAAAATACTAAGCAAAAAATTGAAGCAGCAAAACAACTTTTTGAGAAACTCAAATCACATAGTGATGGATACTTTGCTTTTATTTCATCCTCAGATCCCTTTCCCAAGTGGACTCCGCTTCATTTTGATGGCTCCACTGAACTTGAACTAACGGAATGGTCTTAGAACAAAGAACCTGGTCCCTACAGTCAAAAATACAGTAAGGCTGCTCCACATATGTTGCATCTGGCTACAACTTGATCTTTCTAACCTCAATGTGCTGGTAAGTATCCTCATCTTTAAGGAATTTTTGCAGCATAGAGACATGGAAGACATTGTGCACCCTGTGCATTGTGTCTGGTAACGCCGGCTAGTCTATATGCTACCGCTCCAACCTGTCGGTAATCATAAAAGGACCCACAAACCGAGGTGCCAACTTCCCTTTTCTCCCAAACCGCATCACTCCCTTCATGGGAGAAACCTAAAGTAGAACCTGATCCCCACCTTGAACTCTAATGTACAAGTTCTTCGATTAGCATAACTCTTCTATCTGTTCTGCGCAATCCGCATACGGTCTCTAATAACGAAAATATTTTCTGACATGTCCTTAATGAACTCAGGACCCAAAAATCTATTCTCTCCAACTTCCAACCAGCAAATCAGCGATCTACATGGACATCCGTACAAAGCCTCAAATGGTGCCATACCAATAGTCTTTTGATAATTATTGGTAAATAACATAAAATTATATAGAAAATTTCAGATATAATCATAGACTCAAAACCTAGACTATGCATACAGATTTAAAGGGGAAGAGAAGAATCGAACTTGCCTTTTCGATGATCTGTGTGTCAAACTCACGGTAGAAACCCTAGTCCCCTCTTTTATTTAATTTTTTATTTTTTTCTAGAAACTAATTAAAACTAAATAAAATTAAAAAGGAAAAATTAATAAAACAAACCCTAGCCCAACTCAACCCAATTTCACCCTTGCCCAATCCAACATTAAAATAAACGAAAATCCAACGACCTAGTCCAACCCGAATTAAATAAAGAAAAAAAAAAAACTCCTAGCAATTTAAAGCACTCAAATAAATTTAAATCAAACAATACACAATCAACAACGCAATTCACATAAAATAATAAAAATATATAAAGCATTTAAATTAAAATAAATGACGTCAAAACTTACGGGGTATTATAGTTCTAGTAGATTTTTTGACCCTAAGTTAGTATGCAATGTGTGTGTTAAGATACTTGGTTAGAATGTGTGTTAATCATAGAATTGATGAATTAGTTGTTTAAATTGAATCACATTAGATCTATAGATTAACGTAGGTTCTTGATAGACCTAAGGTTGCATACCTAATAACATATAAGTTTGATTGATTAAGTTGGATCATAAACATATTAGTGGAATGATGTGTAACATACTTCAAAATTATATTACTTATGAGTTGGATTCTACTAAGATTTTTAGCCCAAGGGGGATTTTGTGTTGTTTTTTTGGGCAAATAGCACATAACCTTTGCGGACTTGAACCTTCAACGTTTTGCTTTGAAAGAGAAAATACCATTAGATTACAGACTTTGGTAATTAGGCGAAGAGGAATTAACTAGGGATCATTTAAGTAATAGATAAATGAATCAAATTATGTTAGTTGTTAACCTCACACTTATTTGACTTATAAGTTTATTAAGTTTTAACTTTATGATTTGGAAATTTAACTTCGTAGATTGCAAGGAAACTAGGGTTTTGTTACAAATAGACTTGGATAAAATTTGAATTTTGTTCTATCAAACAAAGTTGCTTGAACCGAACTTTACGAGAGAATGTTCAAGTCGTTGTTTTTGTTTTTAATCTAAGGCTTATAATTTATGAATTCAACATCTAAGAAAATTAGCAAAAGGTTACTTCTCCACTATTCTTAAGACGTCTACACCTAAAATTTACAATGATTCTTAAGAAGTTAGACTTAAAATTTACGAATTCTAAGGTTTATTTCATTTAAACATAATTTTTGTGATTTTTAAACAAGTTTATGTGATCCAGGGTTTGTGAATTTTAAAAATCTTCAAATATTATTTCTCAAGAGAATTGAACCTAAAATTTTGTGAATTTTAGGGATTGTGTATCTTTAAAGTGAATGGTATCACTTTTAACTAATTTTTATTTGAAGAACTTAAAATTCATTGATTTAAGAAAACTTGAGAAATTACTTTTTAGCCCTTTAGGCACTTTTGAGTAACCTAGATGTAAAATTTATGATTTTTTTTAGAGTTCATTTTTTGAGGAAAGCTTTTTATGATTTTATGATATTTAGAATTTAGGAATTCGAATGCTTTGTTAGCTTCTATGAAAACTTGAGGAATTGCATTTTTATTAGCTTTAATAATCCTCTGACATTTTAAATAATTTTTAAGAAAACCTAGGTTGTGACTCAATTTTGGCAGCATAACAATTAAGAAGTTGAATGTTGTAAAAAATTTAAATTAGAGAGAGAAGAAAAGATATAGATAATTCACAAACTCGTGAAATATATTCAATAATCAAAAATTGAATTATTTAGTTACAAAGAAGCTTTTATATAGGTAAAACATAAATAAAGTCTGAGAAACTCTAAAATACTAAAATACCCTTTAAAACTAAAACAATGGCAAAATAATAAAATTAATCCTAAATTAAATTAAATTTCTAATTTGATTTGTCTTTGCTCCTTCTCCAAAAATAGATGCGTAACACATCCGGCTCATTCATGAAAATCATAACTCATCCTACATCATAATGTTTACTGCTTAAGTTGCCTTTAGGTACTTGCCAACAAAAAAAAGTTTTCCTTTAGAGTTTTGTGTTTCAATGCATAATGAGTGGAGTTGTGCAAGTAACACAAGCAATGGGTTTCTCAGCTCGCAGACATGTAGGATTATCCCTAGAAAAGGACATGTAGGCCTTGTTTCTCATGGAGTGTGGCCACTGTTTGATCTCTCTCTCTCTCTCTCTCTACAAATGCACTGAAAATTAGTTTGGCTATATACAAAAACAAGCATCCAATAAAAAAAGTACAATGCTAGCTATTCAGACGTAATTTATTGAAGCAACTAAAATTTAAATAAAGTAGAAGCCTCAATA